>JAEOAD010000018.1:0-5347500 GCA_036365145.1 Orientallactaga sibirica | reverse complement strand
TTTTTTTTTTAGTAGGGTGTCACTCTAGCTCAGGCTGACCTGGAACTCACTATGTAGTATCATGGTGACCTCGAACTCATAGCAATCCTCCTACCTCTGCCTCCCAAGTGCTGAAATGGCATGTGCCATCACACCCAGCTTAAAAAATATTTTTATATTGAGAAAATGAACCGGGTGTGGTGGCACACGCCTTTATTTGTTTTGGTCTTTTTTTTTTTTTTTTTTTTTTTGGTTTTTCAAGGTAAGGTCTCACTCTAGCTCAGGCTGACCTGGAATTCACTATGTAATCTCAGGGTGGCCTCGAACTCACCGTGATCCTACTACCTCTGCCTCCCGAGTCCTGGGATTAAAGGCATGTGCCACCACGCTCGGCTGGCACACGCCTTTAATCCCAGCACTTGGGAGGCAGAGGTAGGAGTATCATCATGAGACCACCCTGAGACTACATAGTGAATTCCAGGTCCGCCTGAGCTAGAGTGAGACCCTACCTTGAAACCCCCGAAAAAAAAAAAAAAATAATTGAGAAAATGAGAGCGAAAGTGACTGAGTATGGATGTACCAGGGCCTCCTGCCACTCCAAACAAATTCCTTTTGCATCACTGTGCATTTGGCTTTACTTGGGTACTGGGCAGTTGAACCCAGGCCTTTAGGTCTTGGAAGCAAGCTCCTTTACCTATTGAACTATTTCTTCAGCCTCTCTCCTCTTTTTGCTCATAGGTTGTTGCTGAGCACCCAGATGCCTCAGGTGAGGAGATTGAAGAATTGCTCGGATCCCAGTGGAACATGCTCAATGAAAAGCAGAAAGCACGGTATAACACAAAGTTTGCCCTTGTGACCTCTGCCCAGCCTGAAGAAGACTCTGGTAAACATAAAACTGTGCTTATGTCCTCAATTTAGGTGTTCTGTGTAGAGTATAGCCACCGACCAGAATGAGCATAATCACACAGACGTGGCTGTTGTCTGCATTCTTTCCCTTATTACTAACACAGTTCACTTCTGTTCCATCCTCTGTGTGGTGTGCAGGAACCTTTTATCACCTGGAGTAGGTGTTCTGGACATTGTAGCTAAAAGGATGGTGTGGGAGAGGATGAAAGAACAAAAGGAGTAGGTGATTTCTAGTACTCCAGGCCCAGAGTGGGGAGTTCCTGGCTGTTTGTTTGAGAGCTTGCAAGTGAAGTGACTGAACACATCTTAAATTTGGTCATCCTTTTATTTTTCCTGAGATTTCAGTTTTAAAAAATTTTTAAAAAATGCTACTTTGGTTTGGGTCTTGGCAAAGTAAGGCAGACTTAACATGTAAGACTTGGAGAAAATGTGCAACAGTGATGTGTGAGAGATTGTACACATAAGTTGTGAAAAACTACCATACATGCCAGGCGTGGTGGCGCACACCTTTAATCCCAGCACTCAGGCGTCAGGGGTAGGACGTTCACTGAGTTTGAAGCCAGCCTGACACTAAATAGTAAATTCCAAGCCAGGCGTAGTGGTGCACGCATTTAATCCCATCATTCGGGAGGTAGAGGTAGGAGGATGGCCATGAGTTCAGGGCTACCCTGAGAGTATATAGTGAGTTCCAGGTAAGCCTGAGCTAAAGTGATACCCTATCCCCAAAAATAAACAACAACAACAAAAAAAAAAAAACACAGAAAACAAACAAACAAAAACCAACTATATTGATGTGAAAATAAGTATGACATATTTGAGTATTAAAAATATAGAAGTCAGGCATGGTGGTATATGCCTTTAATTCCAGCACTCGGGAGACAGAGGTAGGAGGACTGCTATGAGTTCCAGGTCAACCTGTGCTAGATGGAGCCCCTTCCTTGGGGGAAGAAAATGAGAAATATGTATTTCTGAAGGTTTATCATTTCACTTTTGGAAAGACCAGACATAAAGTGTTTTAAGATTCATCTGAAAGGAGGCCAAGGCAACCAAGCTAGTATTAGAGCAGCAACCAGGCTGTACAGCTATGACTATAATAGCCCCTCTCTCATGGAGGTTTTCATCTTGATTTAGGGTTGGCTAGAGCTCTGTATCAACTCATTATATTAATCTTGAATTTTATTCAATATTTGTTGAAATGCTATAATTTAAAACAGCAAAGGTGATTAGGATTTGTGAACTTGCTTTAAAAGGCAAACTGACCACACGCTGTGCTAGTAGACTAACTCTAGATAGGTTTTTTTTTTTTTTTTTTCCAATGACTGGCATATTTACAAAGGGTCCAGGTGGGGCATGGTGGTACACGCCTTTAATCCCAGCACGAGGGAGGCAGTTTTAGAAGGATCATTGTGAGCTCAAGGCTAGCCTGGGATTACAGAATGAGGTCATTTTGTACTTGTGGCATCTTGTTGACCATCGAATATGACTTTTATAAAAAGTATTTTATTTATTTCTTTATTTGAGAGAGAGAAAGAGGCGGGGGGAGGGGGGATGGGCGGGCCAGGGCCTCCAGCTGCTGCAAACGAACTCCAGGTGCATGCACCCCCTTGTGCATCTGGCTTACGTGGGTCCTGGAGAGTTGAACCAGGATCCTTTGGCTTTGCAGGCAAGCGCCTTAACTGCTAAGCCATCTCTCCAGCCCTGAATATGACTTTGATAATAAAGACCAGATTGAGGTCAGTCTGGGCTAGAGTGAGACCCTATCTTGAAAAAAACAAAACCAAAATCACCTTGAATTCAGTTACAAATGAAAACTAAAAAAATAATAAAGGATTTGCATTTACAGTAAACATTGGCATATACAAGTTTTTCTTTCTATGTTTATGCTCTTGTCTTCCATCCTGCCTTTCTAGGTCAGTGCTATTTGGACACCTTGTTATATAGATTAATGATGTTTCTTTGGAAACCTAATACATGGCACAAACAAATGTGTAACAAAACCTTCAGATGCAAATTTATTACTGCTATTTAAAGTGGTTCTTTTTAAAAATTATTTTATTTTGCCAGGCGTGGTGGCTCAGGCCTTTAATCCCAGCACTCGGGAGGCAGAGGTAGGAGGATCACTGTGAGTTCAAGGCCACCCTGAGACTATAGTGAATTCCAGGTCAGCCTGAGCTAGAGTGAAACCCTACCTCGAAAAACCAAAAATAAACAAATAAATAAATAAATAAAAAATATTTTATTTTATTTATTTATTTGAGATAGAGAGCGAGAAAGAGAAAAAGGCAGATAAAGAGAGAATGGGTATGCCAGGGCCTTTAACCACTGCAAACGGACTTCAGGTGCTTGTACCATCTTGTGCATCTGGCTTATATGGGTACTGAGTATCGAACCTGGGTCTTAGGGTTTGCAGGCAAGCACCATAGTTGCTAAGCCATCTCTCCAGCCTGGTTCTTTTTATTTTTTTTTTGGTTTTGGTTTTTCAAGGTAGGGTCTCACTCTAGAGACTCAGGCTAGAGTGAGATTGGAATTCACTATGTAGTCTCAGGGTGGCCTTGAACTCACAGTGATCCTTCTACCTCTGTCTGCCAAGTGCTGGGATTAAAGGTGTGAGCCCCCATGCCCGGCTCATTTTTCCTTCCTTCCCTCCTTCCTTCCTTCCTTCCCTTCCCTTCCCTTCCCTTCCCTTCCCCTTCCCTTCCCCTTCCCTTCCCTTCCCTTCCCTTCCCCCCTCCCCTCCCCCCTCCCCTCCCCTCCCCTCCCCCCTCCCCTCCCCCCTCCCTCCTCCCCCCTCCCTCCCTCCCTCCCTCCCTCCCTCCCCCTCCCCTCTTTCTTTCTTTCTTTTTGAGGTAGGGTCTTGCTCTAACTCAGGCTGACTTGGAATTCACTGTGTAGGCTCAGACTGTCCTCAAACTCAGGGTGATCTTCCTACCTCTACCTCCAGAGTGCTGAGATTAATGACATGTACCACCATGCCTGGTAAAATGGTTCTTTTAAAAATAATATTTTTATTTATTTATTTATTTGCTAGCAGAGAGAAAAAGAGAGAATGGGCACACCAGGGTCTCTTGCCACTGCAAATGAACTCCAAATGTATGCACCACTTGGCTTTACATAGATAGTGGTGTATTGAAATTAGAATGTTAGGGTTTATAAGCACAGTGCCTAACCAGTGACCCATCTCTCCAGCCCTTAAGTGTTTTTGTAAGAGAATATGAAGTGGCAAGGTTGAGTGTTTTAAAATCTTTCCTAAATTCTTAGGCCGGGTGTAGTGGAGCACACCTTTAATCCCAGCACTTGGGAGGCAGAGGTAGGAGGATCACCATGAGTTCGAGGCCACCCTGAGACTACATAGTTAATTCCAGGTCAGCCTGGGCTAGAGTGAGACCCTACCTCAAAAACAAAACAAAACAAAACAAAACAAAAGTCCTAAATTCTGCTAGTCTTTGAATACTATTAAGTAAAAGATGTTTTTTGTTGTTGCTTTTTGAGACAAGGTCTCACTGTGTAGACCAGGATGGTCTTGAACTCAAGATCCTCCTGCTCTAGTATCCCCAAGTGCTAGAATTACAAGTGTGCACTACCCTGTCTAATAGTAAAAGACTTATAAATACTGAATTATATATAAATGCAGTTTTATATAGTACAATAAAGTACTAAGACAATAATCTCTAGGTAAAATATTTTCAGACCCTATTTCTTTGTTGCAGAGAGATTTGATCTGTAAAACATAGGCCCTGGATATCAGCAGGTCACAGGTTGGTTTGCATAGTGAATGAATACTGGTGTTGCATTAGAGGGCAGTTTGTAGAGTGTTTTTCATGTGTGTTTCTCCCAACCCCCACCCTCCATTCCAAGGTAATATGAATGGGAAAAAGAGAAACCATGCAAAGAGGACAGAGGACCCTCCAGAAGATGTAGATGTTGACGATACACCCAGAAAAAGACTCAGGACAGACAAGCACAGTCTTCGGAAGGTAATTGAGTTCTTGGTTTGCCTGTTCAATAAGAACATGTGCTATATAATTCTTGTGACCCAGATCAGAAGAAGGCAGTGGTGCTCTAGCTCTGATCATGGTGCTAAAGTTTGCCCTTCTCCCAAAATCCCATTGGTAAGGTTGCTGGAAAAAAAAAAAATGCTTAGTACCTACCAGGGACATTTACACAGAACCTGTTAGTAATTGGCTGTCCAAGGAAATAGTATCCAAATTCTTTGAGCAATACAAGACTTTTTTTTTTTTTTTTTTGGTTTTGCGAGGTAGGGTCTCACTCTGGTCCAGGCTGACCTGGAATTCACTATGTAGTCTCAGGGTGGCCTTGAACTCTCGGCGATCCTCCTACCCCTGCCTCCCAAGTGCTGGGATTAAAGGCGTGCGCCACCACGCCCGGCTAAGACTTTTTTTTTTTATGCTGACTTAGGTGGAACTCACTCTAACCCAGGTTGTTCTCAAACTCATGGTGATCTTCCTACCTCAGCCTTCCTTTTTTGTTGTTGTTGTTGTTGTTGTTGTTTTTTCAAGGTAGGGTCTCACTCCAGCCCAGGCTGACCTGGAATTCATTATTTAGTCTCAGGCTGGCCTGGAACTCATGGTGATCCTCCTACCTCTGCCTCCTAAGTGCTGGGATTGAAGGCGTACACCACAATACCTGGCTTGACCTTCCTTTTTTTTTTTTTTTTTTTTTTTGTTTTTTGTTTTTTGTGTTTTTTTGGAGGTAGGGTCTCACTCTAGCCCATGCTGACCTGGAATTCAGTATATAGTCTCTGGGTGGCCTCAAATACACAGCAGTCCTCCTACCTGTGCCTCCCAAGTGCTGGGATTAAAGGTTTGCGCCTTGGGCTGGAGAGATGGCTTAGGGGTTAAGGTGCCTGCCTCCTAAGCCTAAGAACACTGGTTCCAATCTCCAGGTCCCACGTTTTAGCCAGATGCAAAATGACGCAAGGGCGCAATGCTGCACTTGACCACAAGGGGGTGCACACATCTGGATTTCATTCGCAGCACCTCGGACACTGCAGGCACGCCCATCTCTGTCTCCCCCCCCCTCCAAAAAAAAAAAAAAAAAAAAAAAGGTGTGCGCCTCCACGCCTGGCCTACCTTGGCCTTTTGAGAGCTAGAATTAAAGGTGTGTGCCAGCACATCTTGCTATTATTGTTGTTGTTTGAGGTAGGGTCTCCCTCTAGCCCAGGCTGACCTGGAATTCACTATGTAGTCTCAAGGTGGCCTCGAACTCATGGTAATCCTTCTTACTTCTGCTTCCTGAATGCTGGGATTAAAGGCATGTGCCACCATGTCTGACTTTTTTGCAAATAACTTCAGAAACAAACTCCAGATGTATTTACCACTGCTTGTATCTGGCTTACATGGGCCCTGGGGAATCGAACCTGTGTCCTTTGGATTTGCCAGCAAGTGCCTTAATCACTAAGCAATCTCTCTAGCCCAATACAAGACTTTTTTTTGCTTTGTTTTTGATTTTTTGAGGTAGGGTCTCACTTTAGCTAAGGCTGACCTGGAATTCATTATGTAGTCTCAGGGTGGCCTTGAACTCACGGCAGTTCTCCTACCTCTGCCTCCCAAGTGCTGGGATTAAAGGCATGCGCCACCACGCCCAGCTTCCAAAGAAGACTTTTTGATCGAATATTATCATGAATTAAAAATGACTGTTAAAGCTATCCTTTAATTCCTGCACTCCAGATGCTAGCAGCACCTGGAACGCTGATGTAGGAGGACTGCCAGGAATTCCAGGTCAACCTGAGTCAGTGAGACCCTAACTTGAAAAAAGTAAGAATAAAAGTTTAAAAAGGACCCTTAGTTGGATGAGGTGGTGCTCACCTTTAATCCCAGCATTTGGGAGGCAGAGGTAGGAGGATCACCATGAGTTCGAGGCCACCCTGAGACTGTATAGTGAATTCCAGGTCAGTCTGGGCTAGAGTGAGACCCTACCTTAAAAAAACAAAAAATAAATAAAAATAAAATAAAAAGGACCCTTAAATTGGGGCATGCTGCTCAATGGTAAATTGCTCAGTTAGCATGAACCAGAGCCTAAGTTTCATCCCCATCCCTGAAAAAGAAAAAAAAGGAGGGGGTGTTATCTATAGGACTTAATATTCAGTATATAAATAATGAGATGGTATGAGAACCCATTCAAGATCTATTTTACACTTTAGTAAAAAGTTAAAGAATATATTAGATTTATTGGAAACAGATTTTGTTAGTATCACTTTGTTAGTAATTCATGACCAGTTTACTCACTGGGCAGCAAGATGCAACAGTAAATGGACACGATGAATATTAAGGCAGCTCAGGGCCTTGAGCCTCTTTTACATTGCCAGGATCTTATTAGGACAGTGTGCCTGGTACTTGAGGAGGAATGAGGCTCAGGACTATGTACAGAGAAACAGTGGATTATCCTATCTGCCATTTGATGCTCAGACATGCAGTTTGTGTGAGCCATTTTCTAGTACCACTTAGTTCAGCTGTCTCAGGCTGCTAGTTGACTTTTTGGCCAACTGATAGTTTTTTTTTTTAACTTTTTTTATTATTATTATTGACAGCGTCCATACTTACAGACAATAAACCATGATAATTCTCTCCCCTCCCCCACTTTCCCCTTCACAAATCCACACTCCATCATCCCCTCCCTCTCTCCATTAGTCTCTTTTATTTTGATGTCTTCATTTTTTCCTCCTATCATGAGGGTCTTGTGAAGGTAGTATTAGGCACTGTGAGGTCATGGATATCAAGTCCAATTTCTCTGTGGATGATTGCATTGTTAGCAGTCCTACCTTTCCTTGGCTCTTACATTCTTTCCGCCACCTCTTCTGCAATGGACCTTGAGGTTGTGATAGAGTAGTTTCAATGCTGAATACTCCTCTGTCACTTTTCAGCACTATGGTGCCTTTTGGGTCATCCCAGTGGTCACTGCCATCTGAAAAGAGAAGCTTCTCTAACCAAAAGTGAGAATAGCATTACTGTATGGGTATGAACATTAAGAGAAGTGCTTACTGGATAGTTTGATGAGAATAATATATGCATTTAGCCAGACACCAGCAGGAGTTACACCCCTAGAGCTTATGACTTCCCCCACCATAGGCTTTTGATTAGGTTTTCAGTACCAGGCATGTATTTCCTCCCATGGAGTGGGCTTCCAGTCCATTTAGAGAGCAGTTGGTTTCCCTTATAACAGACATAGCACTATAGCACCCATTTGGTCATTTGGCCTGTCTGGCCAAAATTGAGGCTTGAAGTAACCACTGTTTTCACCCCTGAGGGCTGCTTGCTGTACAGCTTTTTTCAGCTTTCTGTCAGCTGGTCTATAGGGAGCAGGTTTTCACCTTAGCCCCAGTTTGATTTCTCAGTGACCTTGCAGCCCAGGCATGTGGAGTCTTAAGCAATAGGGTCTTACCATCTATTTCTGGTGGGAAACCAAGAGCTGTGGCAATAGCCTGTAATGTTTTGGGCATAATGGACCTCCCTGGCCAACAACTCATTGGAAGTTATCCTATCCCTGGTACTGAAAATTTTCTAGTAACACTCTATGGCTTCTGGATGTGCCATTATCCAAAAAAGTAGGTTGTCATATGGCTTATTCACAATATCCTGAATTTTTTTAAAAAATATTTTATTTATTTATTTGAGAGAGAGAGAAAGAGAGGAAGAGGTAGAGGGGGCATGTGCCCCCTTGTGCATCTGGCTTATGTGGGTCCTGGGGAATCAAACCAGGGTCCTTTGGCTTCGCAGGCGAACGCCTTAACCACTAAGCCATTTCCAATCCATCCCCTACAATATCCTAAATTTTAATTAAGTCTTCCCCCACCCTAACTGATAGTTTAAATAGACTTAATAGTATATATTTGAATCTATTTATTTATTTGAGAGAGAAAAAAGACAGAGAGAGAGAGAGAGAGAGTGTGTGTGTGTGTGTGTGTGTGTGTGTGTGTGTGTGAGAGTATGGGTACACCAGGGCCTTCAGCCACAGCAAATCAACTCCAGATGCATGTGCTTCCTTGTGCATCTGGCTTATGTGGGTCTTAGAGAATCAAACCTGGGTCCTTTGGCTTTGCAGGCAAACGCCTTAACTGCTAAACCATCTCTCCAGCCCTTGAATCTATATCTAGTGAGTAATAGTTATGACAGAGTAGTTGTTTCTACTGATCTAACTTAAGTTGCTTATTTATTTATTTATTTATTTGAGAGAGAGAGAGAGAGGAAGAGGCAGATAGAAAGAGAGAATGGATGCAACAGGGCCTCCAGCCATTATAAACAAACTCCAGATGCATGTGCCCCCTTGTGCATCTGGCTTACGTGGGTCCTGAGGAATTGAACCAGAGTCCTCAGGCTTCACAGGCAAATGCCTTAATGGCTAAGCCATTTCCCCAGCCCAAGTTGCTTTTTGAATTCTCTCTCTTTCTTTTCTCTTCCTTTCTCTTCTTTTCTTTTCTTTTCTTTTCTTTTCTTTTCTTTTCTTTTCTTTTCTTTTCTTTTCTTTTCTTTTCTTTTCTTTTCTTTTCTTTTCTTTTCTTTTCTTTTCTTTTCTTTTCTTTTCTTTTCTTTTCTTTTCTTTCTTCCAATTCTAAAGAATGAAAAATAGGGCCGGAGGGATGACTGACTGATTAAGATGGTAGCATACAAAGCTAAATTACCCAGGTTCAGTTCCCCAGGACCCACATAATCGAGCTGCACAAGGTGGTGCATGCTTCTGAAGTTCATTTCCAGTGGTTGGAGGCGTTGGCGTGCCCAGTCTCTCTCTCAAATAAATAAATCAAAAATAAATAAATAAATAAATAAATAAATAAATAAATAAATAAATAAATAAATACAAACATACATACATACCTCCCAGGCACCAGGTACTTAACAAAAAAAGAATGATGCTGGGCATGTTGGTGCATGCCTTTAATCCCAGTACTCGGGAGGCAGAGGTAGGAGGATCGCCGTGAGTTTGAGGCTACCCTGAGACTTCATAGTGAATTCCAGGTCAGCCTGAGCTAGAGGGAGACCCTACCTCGAAAACAAAACAAAACAAACAAACAAAAAAAGAATGAAAAATAAACCTCACAGATTGCCAGTATAACTCTATGAACCATATTATCTAAAATTCTTTAAAGTTGTGTTTTCAGGTTAAAGAACAGGCAGGCTCTCCCTATACTGTTTTCCTAGTCAGCAAAGTGTTCTGGGGCCCCTACCATCACATGGGGTTACTTAGTGATAAGTGTCACTATGAGTTAGGTACCAGGAAGTACATATGTAACATCCCATCTTATCACCAACTGTTAAAAAGCCCTTTATAGGGGCTGGAGAGATGGCTTAGCGGTTAAGGCACCTACCTCCTAAGCCTAAGAATGCTGGTTCCAATCTCCAGCGGTTCCAGTCTCCAGGTCCCACATTTAGCCAGATGCAAAGTGACGCAAGGGCGCAATGCTGCACTTGACCACAAAGGGGCGCATGCATCTGGATTTCGTTTGCAGCGGCTAAGAGGCTGCTGGTTCGCCCATCTCTATCTGTCTTCCTCTCCCTCTCTGTCTTTCTCTGTGTCTCTCAAAAAAAAAAAAAAAGCCCTTTACAGGGTTTGAGAGATTGCTTAGTAGTTAAGGCACTTGGTTACAAAGCCAAAGAGCCCAGGCTTACTAATGTAAGCCAGTTGCACAAGGTGGTGCACACATACGGATTTCGTTTGCAGCAGCTGGAGGCCCTAGCATACCCATTCTCTCTCTCAAATAAATAAATAAAATATATATATTTTAAAAGCCCTTTACAAATGTGTGACCTGAGACATTTGAAATAGCAAAGTTTATATTAAGTAGGTAGGGGATCTATCTATCATCCATCTATCTATCTATCTATCTATCTATCTATCTATCTATCTATCTATTTCTTTATGAGAGGGAAAATGGCAGAGTGAGAGAGAAAAAGAGAATGGGTGTGCCAGGGCTTCCAAGCCACTGCAAATGAACTCCAGATGCATGCATCACCTTGTGCATCTGGCTTATGTGGGTACTGGGAAATTGAACCCGAGGTCCTTTAGCTTTGCAGGCAAGCGCCTTAACCACTAAGGCATCTCTCCAGCCTGACTTTTTTTTAAGGTAGGGTCTCACTCTAGCCCAGGCTGACCTGGAATTCACTGTGTAGTTTCAGGGTGACCTTGGACTCACAGCAATCCTCCTACCTTTGCCTCGCAAGTGCTGGGATTAAAGGTGCACACCACCATGTCCAGCTTTTAAAATTGTTTTAAAAATTTATTTGGAAGTATAGAGAGACAGAGAGGAGAGAGCAAGAGAGGGAGAGAGAGAATGGGCCCCCCAGGGCCTTTAGCTACTGCAGATGAATTCCAGATGCCTCTGTGCATCTGGCTTTATGTGTGTACTGGGGAATCAAACTCAGGTTGTTAGGCTTTGCATGCAGGTGCCTTAGCCAAGGTGAGTCATCTTTCTAGCTTGTAGACTTTTTTTTTTTTGAGGTAGGGTCTCACTTTAGCTCAGGTGGACCTAGAATTCCCTATGTTGTCTCAGGGTGGTCTCAAACTCAAAGTCATCCTTCTATCTCTTTCACCCAAGTGCTGTGATTAAAGACATGTGCCACACCTGGCTTTGTAGACCTTTTCATTTATTTACTTACTTACTTACTTATTTATTTATTTTTAGAGAGACAGAGAGAGAGGGAGAGGGAGAGGGAGACAGATAGAGAATGGGCACACCAGCAGTCTCTCAGCTGCTGTGAATGAAATCCAGATGTGTGCGCCCCCTTGTGGGCAAGTGCGGCATTGCGCCCTTGCATCACTTTGCATCTGGCTAAACGTGGGACCTGGAGATTGGAACCGGGTTCTTAGGCTTAGCAGGCAGGCGCCTTAACCGCTAAGCCATCTCTTCAGCCTGGCTTTTTTTTTTTTTTTTTTTATTTATTTGCAAGAGAGAGAAAATATGAATGGGTGCTGTAGGGCCTCTAACCATTGAAATGAACTCCAGATACATGCACCACTGTGCATCTGGCTTTACAAGGGTACTGGGGAATTGTACCCAGGTCATTAGGCATTGCAGACAAGCACCTTAACTGCTGAACCATCTCTCCAGCCCATGGTTCTGTAGAATTTTCGATGTAGCAAAGGCTGCTCTTAAACTTTAAAAAAAAATTTATGGGCTGGAGAGATGGCTTAGCGGTTAAGGCACCTGCCTCCTAAGCCTAAGAATGCGAGTTCCAATCTCCAGGTCCCACGGTTAACTAGATGCAGTGACGCAAGGGCGCAATGCTGCACTTGACCAGAAGGGGGCGCACACATCTCGATTTCATTTGCAGCAGCTGAGAGGCTGCTGGCGTGCCCATCTCTATCTGTCTCTATCTGTCTTCCTCTCCCTCTCTCTGTCTCTCTCTGTGTCTCTCTCCCCCCCAAAAAAATATTTGGGCTGGAGAGATGGCTTAGCAGTTAAGGCGGCTGCCTCCTAAGCCTAAGAACGCCGGTTCCAATCTCCAGGTCCCACAGTTAGCCAGATGCAAAGTGATGCAAGGGCGTAATGACGCACTTGACCACAAGGGGGGGTGCATGCATCTGGATTTTGTTTGCAGCAGCTGAGAGGCTGCTGGCGCGCCCATCTCTGTCTTCCTCTCCCTTTCTCTCTGTCTCTCTCAAAAAAAAAAAAACTAGAAAATAAATTTGTTTATTTGAGAGAGAAAGAAAAATAAAAGAGGCAGATAAAGAGAGAATGGGTGTGCTAGGACCTCCAGCTATTGTAAACAAACTCCAGACAGATGTGCCACCTTGTGCATCTGGCTCTATGTGGGTAATAGGGAATTGAACCCAGGTCCTTAGGCTTTCCAGGCAAGCACCTTAAGTGCTGAGCCATCTCAACAGCAATCTAGACCAACCTTTCTATTTTTTTAGTTTTAGTTTTCCAAGGTAGGTTCTTACTCTAGCTCAGCCTAGCCTGGAATTCACTGCGTAGTCTCAGGGTGTCCTCAAACTCACAGAAATCCTCCTATCTGTGCCTCTCAAGTGTTGGGATTAAAGGCATGCACCACCACGCCCGGCCTAGACCAGCTTTTTTTTTTTTTTTTTTTTTTCTCGAGGTAGGGTCTCACTCTGGTCCAGGCTGACCTGGAATTAACTATGTAGTCTCAGGGTGGCCTCGAACTCTCGGTGATCCTCCTACCTCTGCCTCCCAAGTGCTGGGATTAAAGGCATGCACCACCACGCCCGGCTAGACCAGCTTTTTTTTTTTTTTTTTTTTTTTTTTTTTGGTTTTGCGAGGTAGGGTCTCACTCTAGCTCAGGCTGACCTGGAATTCACTATGTAGTCTCAGGGTGGCCTTGAACTCACGGCAATCCTCCTACCTCTGCCTCCCGAGTGCTGGGATTAAAGGCGTGCGCCACCACGCCCGGCTGAGACCAGCTTTTAAAATCACTTTTTTGGGGTTCGAGGTAGGGTCTCACTCTGGTCCAGGCTGACCTGGAATTCACTCTGTAGTCTCAGGGTGGCCTCGAACTCACAGTGATCCTCCTACCTCTGCCTCCCGAGGGCTGGGATTAAAGGCGTGAGCCACCATGCCCGGCTTACTTTTTAAAACATATAATCCCAAAGCAGCGTGGTGGCGCACACCTTTAAACCCAGCCCTCGGGAGGCAGAGGTAGGAGGATCACTGTGAGTTCGAGGCCACCCTGAGACTACAGAGTGAATTCCAGGTCAGCCTAGGCTAGAGAGAGACCCTGTCTCGAAAAACCAAAAATAAATAAATAAATAAATAAAAATATATAATCCCTTCTTCCTCCTCTTCCTCCTTCCCTCCCTCCTTCCCTTCTTCCCTCCCTCCCTCCCTCCTTCCCTCCCTCCCTTCCTTTCTTCCTTCCTTTTTTCAAGGTAGGGTCTCGCTGTAGCCCAGGCTGACGTGGAACTCACTTTGTAGTTCCAGGTTGGCTTCGACCTCACAGTGATCCTCCTGCCTCTGCTTTCTGAGTGCTGGGATTAAGGTGTACACTACCATATGTGGCTTCTTTTTCTTTTTCTTTTTCTTTTTCTTTTTCTTTTTCTTTTTCTTTTGGTTTTCCGAAGTAGGGTCTTGCTCTAGTTCAGGCTGACTTGGAATTCACTATGTAGTCTCAAGGTGGCTTCCAACTCACGGTTTTCCTCCTACCTCTGCCTCCCAAGTGTTGGGATTAAAGGTGTGTGTCACCATGTCCGGCCCTTGCTTTGTTTTCTTTTAAATATTATTTATTTGCAAGAAGAGAGAGAGAGAGAAAAAAGAGAGTGAATGATTAAGAATGAGAATGAATGGGTGCATCAGGGCCTCCCACCACTGCAAATGAATTCCACATGTATGCACTACTCTGCACATAGTTCTGTGTGGATACTGGGAAATTGAACCCCGGGCTATCAGGCTTTGCAAGCAAGTTCTGAGCCACCTCTAAACTTTTTAATTTTTGGTTTATTTATTTATTTGGTTTTTTTGAGGTAGGGTCTTGCTCTAGCCCAGGCTGATCTGGAATTCACTCTGTGGTCCCAGGCTGGCCTCAAACTCACAGCAATCTTACAACCTCTGCTCCCTAAATGCTGGAATTAAAAGTGTGTGCCACAACACCTGGCTTATTATTTTTTAATCTTTATTTTTTGCTGTTTAGTTTTGAAATGTGTTTTATTTTATGGATCTTTGTGTGACAAATCTGGAGTTTTTCTTCAAAATTAGAAATTCTTAATGCAGTGAACTATACTAGTAATGCTGGTAATGGGCATATCAGGGCTGATTTCAACTTGATTGAATCTCTGCAATAGAAAGCTTAGATTTCTTTTAATTTTTACTCTGCTTTGGATTCAGTGGAAAGTGCAGGTAGCAAATGGAATATAACTTACATGAAGTAAGAGCTATAGCAGGTCTTGGCACAGCGCAGCCCGCTTCATGCTTCTGATAGTAGCTGGAGTAAGTAATGCAAAATGAATCAATCTAGGATATGAAAAAAATAGTCTGAGATTGGGCAGCTGTGGTCTACTTGTTTGTGTGGACCACATTTCCAAAGGAAGAACTTTTATGTTGTGCAGATTTTTAGCAACCTATGTCCTGTTTTCATTCATGTTAAGAAAATTTTTCCCCTCTATTTTCCTTCTCTTTGTGTCCTGTCCTATGTGTTACCCCTCATCTCCTTTTTCTCCCCAAAATAACAGAGAGAGACAATCACCGACAAAACGGCCAGAACAAGCTCTTACAAGGCCATAGAAGCAGCTTCCTCGCTCAAGAGCCAGGCAGGTAATGTGGTTAGACTCCCTCTGGGTTCCTGGGTGAGTGAGCAGGGGTGGCTGCTCCTGCCCTTAGGAAGCATCGAATGGAGGCATCTGAGAAGGATTCAGGGAAGTCTCAGAGGAATCAGTTATTAAATTAGAACTAAATATAAGAAGGTGGTGGCGCATGCCTTTAATCCTAGCATTTGGGAGGCATAGGTAGGAGGATTGCTGTGAGTTGGAGGCCACCCTGAGACTACATAGTGAATTCCAGGTCAGCCTGAGCTAGAGCAAGACCCTACCTTGAACAACCAGGAAAAAAAAAAAAAAAAAAAAAAAAAATGTTCATGAGTTAGGGCTGAGGGGATAGCACAATGGTCAAATTGCTCACTTGCAAATTCTACTGGCCTGGGATGGAAAACGGCAGATATGTGGCATGTGTGTTCCCTCAACCACACACATACATTTTTTTTCTTCTTTAAAAATATTATTTATTTATTTATTTATTTATTTATTTATTTATTTATTTATTTGAGAGAGAGAGAATGGGCACACCAGGGCCTCCAGCCACTGCAAACGAATTCCAGATGCATGCGCCCCTTGTGCATCTGGCTTACATGGGTCCTGGAGAATCAAATGGGACTCCTTTGGCTTTGCAGGCAAATGCCTTAACTGCTAAGCCATCGCTCTAGCCCACAAAAATTTTTTAAAATTGATTTATTTGAGAGAGAGTGAGAGAAAACTCCTGACACATACCCCACTTTGTACATCTGGCTTTATGTGGGTACTAGGGAATTGGACCCAGGCAGTAAGACCTTGTAAGAAGGTGCTTTAACTACTGAGCCATGTCTTCAGCCTTTCTTGTTTTTAAATATTTTTATTTATTTGAGAAAGAGAATTTTTTAAATTTGTTTTTAAAAAATATTTTGTTTTAACTAATTTATTAGATAGAGAGGGAGAGAGAAAGAAAGAGAATGGGCACACCAGGGCTTCTAGCCTCTGCAAACAAACTCCAGATACATGTTTCACCATGTGCATCTGGCATGGAATATGGAGCATTCAACCTGGGCCCTTAGGCTTCACAGGCAAGCACCTTCTCTAGCCTCTTAAAACTGTTTTAATGTGTAAAGATACAAATTTAATTAAAGTTACTTTTCTATTGATTTACATCTATTTCAAATTTAAAATTTTAATATAGAAGAAATTTAAACCTGAAATGTTCAGATTTATTATTTGATGGTACCTTTTTTTTTTTTTTTTTTTTTTTTTTTTTTTTTTTTTTTTTTGAGAGAGAGAATGGGTGCACCAGCAGCCTCTCAGCGCTGTGAACGAACTCCAGATGTGTGTGCCCCCTTGTGGGCAAGTGTGGCATTGCGCCCTTGCATCACTTTGCATCTGGCTAAATGTGGGACCTGGAGATTGGAACCGGCGTTCTTAGGCTTAGTGGACAGGCGACTTAACCGCTAAACCATCTCTCCAGCCCCCATTTGTTTTTATAAATTCTATTACACTTCAGGATCTTGCTGTTGCGTACTTACTAGCTAAAAGTTGTGACTAGTTATTTGTCATGTGATAAATAAACTAGTTTAAAATGTTTTTTTTTTTTTTAATGAAAAATAGCTTAAAGCAGTAAAGAGAAAAATCAGACCCCTTGATTTTTTCTTCTTTTTTTCTTTTCTTTTTTTTTTTGGAGAGAGAGACAGAGAGAGAGGGAGAGGAAGACAGATAGAAAATGGGCACACCAGCAGCCTCTCAGCCACCTTGAATGAACTCCAGATGTGTGCGCCCTCTTGTGGGCAAGTGCAGCATTGTGCCCTTGCATCACTTTGCATCTGGCTAAACGTGGGACCTGGAGATTGGAACTGACATTGTTAGGTTTAGCGGGGCAGGCACCTTAACCGCTAAGCCGTCTCTCCAGCCCTGATTTTTTTTTTTTAACATTTTTATTTATTTATTTTATAAGCAGAGGCCGAGAGAAGACAGATGGGTGGGGGGATGGACACACTGGGACCTTTAGCCACTGCAAATGAACTCCAGAAGCACAAACCACTATGTGCATCTGGCTTGTGTGGTTATTGGAGAATTGAACCTGGGTTCTTAGGCTTTGCAGGCAAACACCTTAACCATCTCTCTAGCGGCACCCGCCCCCCCCTTTTTTTTTTGTTTTTTTGAGGTAGGGTCTTGTTCTAGCCTAGGCTGACCTGGAATTTACTATGTACTTTAAGGGTGGCCTCAAACTCACTGAGATCCTCCTACCTCTGCCTCCCAAGTGCTGGGATTAAAAGTGTGTCACTATACCTGGCTCCCCTTGATCTTTTTATTAATTTAATTAACTTGTTGAGATACCTGATGGCTTATCAAAGAAGTTTCACCATCTTCAATGCATAGAAAGAAAACAAATGGGTGGGGTTGGAGAGATGACTAGGAAGGTTGTTTTCCTTCTGTTGCATGAGGTACTACTCATCACAGTGTTTTTCTTTTTTAAAAAATATTCATTTGAGAGAGAGAAAAAGAGGCAGATAGAATGGGTACGCCACAGCCTCTAGCCACTGCCAACAAACGCCATATGCATGCGCCATCTTGTGCATTTGGCTTATGTGGGTCCTAGGGAATCAAACCTGGGTTCGATGCTTTGCAGATAAGTCCCTTAACTGCTAAGCCATCTCTCCAGCCCTGGTATTATTATTTTTACTTATTATTATTATTATTATTAATTTTTTTTTTTTGGTTTTTCGAGGTAGGGTCTCACTCTAGCTCAGGCTGACCTGGAATTCACTATGTAGTCTCAGGGTGGCCTTGAACTCACGGCAATCCTCCTACCTCTGCCTCCCGAGTGCTGGGATTAAAGGCATGCACCACCATGCCCGGCCTTTTACTTATTATTTTTATGTTGTTGTATTTAAAACTTTGTTTTAGAAGTATTCACTAAATTTTTTATGGATGAAATTACATGCCTGCAGTTTCCTTCAGAGAATTCTATAGCAGGTTGTGGATTGGCCCTGGGTTGTTGGCTTTGGGGGCCACGATGAAGGGATATGGGGCTCATTGTACATTCTTTTTGGCTTTTATTATTTGAAATAGGGTCTCAACTCTAACCCAGACTGACTTGGAATTCACTCTAGTCTGAGGGTGGCCTGGAACTCGCAACAATCTTCCTATCTCTGTCTCTGCAGTGCTGGGATTAAAGGCTTGTCACACCACACCCAGCTTCATTGTGCATTTTGTCTACTTTTGTTTACAGGCAGGATTTTCTGTGATAAAAAGTTATATGACAAAGAGACCCAGAAATAAATAAATAAATAAATAAATAAATAAATAAATAAATTTATTTATTTATTTATTTATTTATTTATTTATTTATTTATTTATTTATTTTGGCTTTTCCAGGTAGAGTCTCTAGCTCAGGCTGACCTGGAATTCACTATGTAGTCTCAGGGTGGCCTCAAATTCTGCCTCCCCAGTCCTGGGATTAAAGGCGTGTGCCACCGGGCCTGGCCAGAAGATTTATTTTTAGGAGTTATTTGAAGGATAAATTAATGTGTAAGGAGGTTGAAGTTTTAAAATTTCAAACTTTATAAAACAATTATTTTACAGCAACGAAAAATCTGTCTGATGCATGTAAACCACTGAAGAAGCGAAATCGTGCTTCCGCAGCAGCATCTTCAGCTCTTGGGTTTAGCAAAAGTTCATCTCCTTCTGCATCCTTAACTGAGAATGAGGTAAAATAATGATAATAATGATACCATGGCATTCCTGTGAAGGCCATTAGTTACTCAAGTTGCAGTGTGAATGAAAATCACACTTAATAAGTATAAAGGTGTTCTCTATAGGTATAGGTGAGTTTTAGGTCTTAACTATCTAAAATTCACAAAATGGAGAAAAAATAGTGTATCATTGTAGTCTGAACACTTTCAATATAAATACATACATGCACACAATGATTGTGTAAGTGTACGTATATACTTCAGTCTTGATGCAGAGTAATTGTTGGTACAGTCTATTTTAAAATGGTATGTTCCGAAAGCCTCACACTGTGCTTTCTCACATGAAAGGAAGTCCACACTGGCTCTATTAGGACATACTGTGTTGGCCAAACTGATGCTGGTCATTATGTCCCCACACTGGGTGGGATGAAGGGGCTCATAGATGTGTGGGGAGTCCAAAGATTTCCTAGTCCTCATGCATTGTGTGTCTGTTTCTTTGAGTTTTGGCATGTCTCAGGTATTTGAGTGTCAAGGCAAGTCAGAGCTGCCACTACACCACTACTCCTGTGTTTCTGGACTTGCAAAGTACATGATAGCGAAATAGTATTTCTCTCTCTCTCTCTCTCTCTCTCTCTCTCTCTCTTGTTTGTTTTTCAAGGTAGGGTTTCACTGTAGCTCAGGCAGACCTGGAATTCACTATGTAGTCTCAGGGAGGCCTTGAACTCATGGCGATCCTCCTACCTCTGCCTCCCGAGTTCTGGGATTAAAGGCGTGCGCCACCATGCCTGGCTCAAAATAGTATTTATTATAACAAGCTGTTTCTGCTATTACTGTAGCATGGCATCTAAATGGCATTACGAAGTCTTTGCCATTGCCAAAAAAAGCCATAAATACGTGAAAGATATTTTTGCCCAGAGGTAGTTTTGATTCCATTTTAGTCACTGCCTTCACAGGGCTAATTTCCTCTTTTAATTTCTTGTTATTTTGATCACTGTAATTCTCTTTTTCCCATTGTAGAATAGAGTCCTATTTTCATGATATTTGTCAGGCATTGATAACTTTGCCCTTATTGGGACATGGTAGTGAGATGGGGACTGGTCAGGCCCCTTCCTCCTTTTGGGTCAGAGGTAGCACTTCTGGCCTAGCCTCTGCCATGGTTCCAGTAGGGTTGGGTGTGCTTCCACTGTTTCCTCCAACTAGAGGAGGGATGGGCCTTCCACTGCATGAGGGTCAGGACTTGGTCAGTTGGTGGGATACCCTAAAGAGCTCTGCAGCTCACTGCTCTGAACCTGCGGTGATGGTATAAATCTAGACTGCTCCCTTAGTGGATCTCAGCGACACAGACCAGCTCAGTCCTGGTTTCAAGTACTCACACTCATGGGACTGGGGCTTGCTTTTAGCTGGTACTTGTAGAAAACTAAGCATTTCTTACACTTGGACACAGTTCTTTACTGAGCTTCTGTCTAGGAGCTTTCTGAAACACAAAAAGGCCAATTTTATATAAATTATTTTTCTTTCTCATCCATGTTCAAGTTAACATCCTAGAAAATTAAATGAAAAGTGTTCTACAACTCCAAATGACAATATCCACAAAAACTTTCAGTTCTATAAGCCCTTTCATTTAAATTGACATTTTCATTATGGTTTTTTTTTTCTGGTGCTGGGGTTGGAACCCAGGGCCTTGTACATGCCCAGCAAGTGCTCTACCACTAAACTACACTATAACCCTATAATATTTTAGTCCACTTCTCTGGCTTAGTTTTTATTTATACCATTGTCAGATATGGGAGAAAGAAAAAAATTGAGCTAGTGAACTTATGCCTGTCATTCCTTATGACCAATGTTGTGTATTGAAGGCTAACATGACATGGGTAGAGAAGCGAACAAACAGCAGCTGAGTATATTCTTTGGTTCAGTAGTCCAACTTGGGAAGACTTAGTTGAAGCGTTTTATATTAATAAGACTTCATTGGTTTATAATTCTTCAGAATGTCAAAGGTTGATAGATGATTAAGTACATCTATATTACATAGGAAATTCATATACCTACATTTTGAAGGTAACACACACACAGACACACATTTTGTTCCCTTAAATGAAATTACGTAAATTACTATGCCTTCTCCATTAAGCTACTTTTGTGTGGCTAATAGGAATATTCCTTTCAAATGGATGTTTATAGAATAACACTGTTAATTAAAACACTTTAAGTGAACAAGTGTACTTGTCTAGTATGCATCAGCACTACTGAACCACAGTAAATGTTTATAGGTAAACAGTGCTGAGTCCCTGCTCACACATGAGCAAGTGTAGTGTTATGAGATGACCCTGGAGATTGCTAGGCCTGGTTCTGATGTGAAAATTAGGTTGAGGATCAGACTGGCCCCTCATTTTGGACACTTAGCCTTTGCATGTTTATATTTCCTTCCCTTCACTACACTTGATTGAAAGAAAAGTTTTTGTAGGGTTGGTATTACAAGACAGTTTAGGTCATGTTGTGGTTTAAATTCTTGGAAAATGTATATGTGATAAATAAATTTATATTGAAATAATTATTACATGGTATTACATCACCCCAATGAAGAGATTAGATTAAGATTACACACTTGCATGACAAAGGCCTGTGAAGGAATTAATGTGATTTAAGTGTTGTAACTTCATTTTTTGTTCCCTTAGTAGAGCAAATTCTTATTTTTTTCGCCTTCACTGGTAACAGCTTTTATGGGAGCCCACATCAGTCAAGTTGGACTTGAACTCATCCGCCCTGTACTGCACTTAGAATGATGTAATACCCCAAGATGTCTGCTGCAGGTGGTGCATCATCGTACACACTAAGTGACATTTCTATCACAATCATTTTATGGAAGATGTGTGATAATCTGTTTTTACTGGTATTAATAAACACATACAATGAAGAAAACAGATAAAAAATTTTAAGACCAAGGTAAGATACCTAATCAAGGCCATTTAATCAATCACATTCATCTCATAATAGAAACACATTCATATTCAATAATCAATCTAGACTTCAAGTTGAAAAGGAGGCCCTTCAATCGAGGCTGTCCCAGAGCTGCAACAATGACACCACATTGAAGGGATAATCCTGTTAGAGGTCATTTTTTTCCTCTAGTTCATAATTTAATGAATTTTTATGGAAAATGTCAGTATCTGCTCCTTTAGAAACAAACAGGACACGTTAAGGGTCCTTTGTCAACTATCCTCATTGCCAATGAAATGTATTCAATACTGTAGATATTAAACTAATTTCCAACATAAAAGGCAGGAAGAGTTTTGATTCTGTCCTTTTTTACTCAACAGTTTTACTATGACACTAGACACAATAAATTTTTAGGAAAAAATACCATTTACAGCATCATTGTGAACCATTCAACTCTTGATTCAGTGACTGATGTATAGAGAACGCCAGTCAGGTTATTTACACCAATCACATTGTCAGTTGCTTTGATAGAACATCAGCATCATGTTTAAGTGTTGTGGTCCTGGGTGCCCAGCTGGGAGCATACCTAGGCGCCCGCATGTTGCATGGGAGGAAAAGGCCCCATTTGCCCTCAGTTCAAGAAGCAGAGCTTGTGCTGTGTACAGGGCATGTAAGTGGTGCCCAGGCCATTCCCAACAGACTCCTCAGTGTTCAATCTGTGATGAAAGTTTCTGAGTAATACTTTTGTTCCAAACCATTAAGTAATGTAACGCATGTACAATATGTAGGGTGCCTGGCATCTTGCAAAGACTCAGTGGTTCACTGTTGTGACAGTAGTGGTTATAACAATAAAAATAATAAAATCACCATCATTCCATTTTATCCAAAAGTATAAATTTTGCTTTGGCATGATAAGTGATCCTCTTGACTGCATCATGCATGTGGGGATAAAATAAACCCAGAAGTGGCAGAACCCTGGCTCTGTTTGTGTGACACAGAGTGCTATATTGTGAGGCTGTGGATTGGTGTGTCACTAAGCCAGTCCTGCTTGAATGTAATGGGAGATGTGAACTCAGAAATGGCCTAGGAGCAGATTTAGTTGTGCTATTAAAAGACATGAAAGATCCCAGGTAAATTTAAAATTCTAAAAATGCCATTTTTTTTAATGTGAAGAAATTATGGTATAGAAAAGTTTCTGATTCAAGAAACTATTTCTCATAGTAAAGAAACTAGCCTGAAAAGCTTTGGGCAAGAATGAAGGGATTTCATTTGAAATTAGAGCATGATGAATTTTGAATGGGTGGTGGTCAGATAGCAGATAATCTGTACAGATGCAGCAGGAGTCAGCCAGAGGACAGATGATTTACTCTGTGGCAGCAGAGAGATGAGGACTTCAGAACCAACTGTTGGTACACAGCACCATCTGAGTATAGAGGGAGTGAGGGAAACAAGGGTAGGCATTACAAAATATTCTTCAACTGGATAGGAACATATGGCAGTGGTAGGGTATTTATAGCTACTACAGTGAGAAGGATACCACATATGGTAGATTTTTCCTGCTTCAAAGGCCAGCAGAAGTTTGACAATGGAGGAACCAAGTTCCCATGAGGGTCAGTTTTTGGCTACCTCAAGGTGATGGGGGTGGCAAAGAGACTTGTTTAAAAAGAGCTTAGGAAGGAACAATAGCTTGTCTACTGAGTGTATTAAAAAATGATGCTAAAAATTCATTATGCTACAGCTTTACTGTGGAGTCTTTCATTGCCTAAAGATGGCAAATAACAAATAACACTACCTGTCTCGTCTTATCCATTTGACTTTTAAATCATCACTTATATACCATGCTAGCCTGGCAAGGGGCGGTAGCTCTCGTGTACAAAACTTGGATTCAAGAGGTGAAGACTTGTCTGAATGTATGAAAGTTTGGATTGTTGCTGTTTTAACAGCGAGTCCTCTGTTGTACAGAGCAGCACCTCAGGGAGTATATGTGCTGAATGGAGGCCTAGTGCCCAGCAGCCAGGTCTTTTAGGTGCTTCTGAATCAGCCCTCTGCTCCAGAAGGACTTCTGCCTCCCTGGTGACTTTTTCCTTAGTTGATAAAAAGTGAATGTTATCTTTTGATCATTACACCTTTGGGTGTAGTTGCCATTTAAGACTCACTTCTTTAGTACTAATAAAATATGTTTACATCTGTATTTCCCAACTCCAGTGTTTTAAGAGTTTGCCCAAAAAATAACAAGAAATCTAAGCAAAATTTCTCAAGGAAATAAAGTTTTTACAGGATTTAAGGCAGGAGGTGGAGCTGCACAATGCATGAGGGAATGTTGTTTGCTGGATACCTCTGAGGACCTACTAGCTGGAAAAGAGGAACTTCTAGATCCATAGTATCCTAAGGTCTGTCTCTTAGCCCAAAGTATATCTGATTCTGGGATTTTATTGTGATAGTTCATCAGAAGCACAGGAGGATTTAAAACAGAGTTCTTTAGAAGCCAGACCAGGGATAAGGCTTTTTCATTAGTGGCGGACCATGCCACCAGAAAAGCAAGGGAAAACAGTAAAACCTAAGCTACCAGTACCAGGACTGTAACTCCCACACTCAACCCAAAGTTGGTGCCTGAAGCCTGTGGGCTGGCCAGATGGTCAGGGTGACTAGCACCTGTGAAGGGTCTGTCACTGGAATGTCCTGAAAAGAAGGAAATCAAGTTTATAACTTAATATCTAGCTCTTCAAAAAATAATAGTCTCTGTATGTGAAATTAAAATGATTAAACATTCTCTTGAGAATGGTCTCACATATTTTGGGGTACAGGGCAGAACTGGATTGTGCTGTGCTATCCTCTGGCACTGATACACATCCCATTTAAGCCCCTTGTTCACTCAGTCCACTTGAGCAGAACTAGGAACCCTGAATGAGCAGTTCTTTGATGGCCTCAGTCACTTTATGAGGGTCTAAGATGCCCCATGAGGCTGCAGTTCCCTTTTATGGGCGATGCCTATCTATTAGTTGCAGTTGAGCATTGAGGTTATTAAGACTTTGTAAGTTTGCTTCCATTCTGTGTCACTGATTCTAAGGAACTACATTTCTCACATCCAGATGTGTAGGTTACTGAGCCACATTAGATCCTGCTGTCCAATTGGACTTCAGCGAAGGGAGCAAGTGAGGACCCTTTGGACCCAGTTGAAACATTCAGCATCTTATGATTTTTAAATCGGGCATTTCATTACCTCAGTTCTTAAAAATCTATAAATAGAAAAAGTAATCACCAAGGCCTGTAGTTATCTCTTAGATAATAAGTATAAATTGTCTTTTCCTGGAGAAACTCAGAAGGGCTTTCCTAACATGTTCTCAAAGCGTTTACTGCTTCTTACTGACTTCTAAGGCTTTTTGGGTTTTGCTCTTGTTTTTAAGAAATATATTAATTCCAGTATATTTTAGGAGTTTTGGTGATTGAAATTGATTTTGGTATTTTAGCTACTGTTTTTATTATTTTATGGAAAATATTAGAAATTTTCACTAATTTACCTGCCAGTGATGGAAAAAGAACTGTCCTTTGCAGATAGGAAAGTGTTTGCACGTTTCCTTGTAAAGGAAGGGTGAGGGGCATGGTCTCTGGGGCATTTTCACCAGCAAGGGAGTCCTCAAAACAACCTGATGGGCCTTGTCTTGTCAGATTCCTGTGTGCTATATCCACATTTATATTTTTTTCTAGTCTTATGTAGTTGTTGGGATTTTTACATATAACTCTTTAGAAGTATTTTGAACATGCTAGCCATCCAGGGGTATTCTGTTTTCCAGAAATGATGGGTGGAATGGGGTCCTGGTCTGGCTGAAGGAGCATTGTTTAGCTGCATGAGCCATGGGAGCAGGCAGACTGGTGGTACTTCTGTTCTCAAGCCCTCCAGGTGAGGACACATGCCCATGACTGCAGCTGGCCGGACCAGGCCCCACCTCAGCCCACTCCCAAGAGGTGGCTGCTACTGGGAACACAGCTGGGTCAATAGGACTTTGAGAGACCCACTTAATCTTTGACCTTTAAGGGAGTAATAGCTGTGTAGCTGATCCTGGTCACAGCTCCCCCTTGATCTTTGCTGTCTCTTGCTTAGGCTGTCTGACTACACAGAGGCCAACAGGCATAGATTAGATGAATGTGAAGCACAATGATATTCTGTGAACTAGAAAATTTTCATGTTCTCAATAACTCACCTGGCTTTAAATTAGGAACAGCTAGGAAGGTTCTACTCTGTATAACCTAGAAGGGTCATTTTAATAAAATATATTTTGAATTCTAGTATTTTAGATGATGGTTGACTTCTTTGAAAATTATTTTAATTCTACTCTAATACTTCACTGTGATGTTAACTTGAAAGACCTGCTTGAGATTAGTCTTTTAATTTTAGACTCTATATCTGCTGAGCACAGGATTCTTATCATTTGTAAATCCAAAACATTCTGTGAACGTACTTCTGTGCTTCTTCATTTATGAAAACATAACTTAAACATGAAAATAATGTTGGTTTATAGAAATATTTATTGTTCAAGGTCTGTAATTGTATTTTAAAATGATGTAGTAATCAACTTGTGAAGGGATTTGTTTTGTCAATTAAAAACTCAATATGTGTATCAGCCCTTGGAAGGGGAGGGAGCTGTTTTGTGGCCACAGTGGGGTAGACTACGGCTGCATTCATTGAACCTTCTTGGTGGCCATATAGCTCCTAGCACTGGGTTGGAAGGTGTCTACCAGGTCACATGATGTTTGGTAATGCCATCGTAAAAGCCCCTATAATAGATGAAAGAGACTACATTTCCTGTCCCTGAAGGAATGTGTGTCTGAGGCAGAAAGGCAATTTGGTACTATCACATACTGAGTAGAGAGTGGAGTAAGTATTGTCAGATCAATAAAATATTGGAAAGTCAGGAATTAAGCTACTTGGAAATCATTGCTACATTGTGGCCTTGGTGGACACAGGAAACCACAGGAAAGTTTTTGACAGTCTGTCCCATCAGTCACTGCACTTTTCTTTTCTCAAATACATCCTGTTGGATATGGAATAGATTATAGATGTTGTAGACTGAGATCTGGGACTATATTGGGATCGTACAGGTGATATGTCACTTCCACAAATGGCATCTCCAAGTAAGCTGTCACCTGGTACGCGTGGAGGTGGAGCCTGCAGCTGGAGTGAGGCGCACACTCGGCTCTTCTTGCAGGTGGTTTGCTGAGCAGAGAGCCCAGGGACCCTCCTGACTGGCTAGAGGTCCGCCCACTCATGGGGGAGGGTGTGGCGGGTGAAGGTGGAATCTTCTACAATCTGTCATGGACTGTGATATTGTAAGGTCTATATTCTGTATGTGGATCTCAGACCCAATCAGGAAACGAGCCTTATGTGTGTCGTTAACATTTATATTTCCATTCAAAATATGTATTCAGTGTTTATTTCTTCAAAACAAACTTTGTTAATTTAGGAAATATCTCCGAGTGGAAACGTGCTAACTTTCTGTAAATCTTAAATAAAAGGTGCTGTTCCTTCCTCTGACCCAGGACTGGTTTGTGTTTTCTGTCTTTCTCTCCATACCTTTTATTTTTTATTTTATTTTATTTTATTTTATTTTTAAGCTTCTAAATTTGTTTTGGCCACACTAAGGGAAGAACTGGGTTGGTGGATGGAGTGAGGGCTCTCTTCCCTGGAGGCTGTATTGAAGGTCCTTTCTTTGGCCTTTATTTCCTCCATCAGTCAGATGGGTCAGCCTCTGGAGGCTATGGGAGCTGCTTTCTGAGTCAGGCCCAGGTCAGGCTGTGTGGCCATGCTTCCTGAAGCCCCAGGCTCCCCCCAACACCCACTTCAGTCTCACCTCAGAAGTGCTCAGAGCCCCCATCTATGACCTTCATATCTGATGGAAAATTTTAATTTGGAGTTTGAACTCAAGAGGGTTCAAGCTACCTTTTTCTGGACATATTAAAGAAGTGGGAGGTGAGCTGATGGGTGAGGGATGGGCACTGAGTCCTGAAGTTCCAGCCAGTCAGCTTCCTGGTGACAGACCTTAGGATGTGAAACTGCTCTAATCTAGCACCTTCATGCTATTTCCATCTTCCTGCAAAAGGTGAGCAAACTAGCTTAAAAGGCCTCTTTCATTAGACTTGCCAGTAGATGTGTCTAGTGAGACTAGAATAGTGGCCCACACAAGGCCTGTCCCTGCTCCATTGGGCTGTTAGAACTTGGAAAGCCAGCTCATTAAAACACTGAGTTCAAATCAGCAAGGTGCCTGTGTTTGTTTTTTTCTCCTGCTCACTATTTATTCAATGCATTAAATGTGGAAAAATCTCATCAATAAGGCCACAGACTCAGGTTCCCTAGTGTTTTTTTTTAATGTGGCCCAATTTAGATATCTAGCTTTTGTGTTCACTGGTAAACAGCAAGGCTATAACCTAATTACTAGTGGTTATTGAGTTATACCTGAAATGTACTTTATACTTTGCTCTGTTTCATCTCCAAAATTCACTTTTCAACACTTAATGTCAGGTTAAAAAAAAAAAAAACAACACCAAGAAACATTTTTAAGTACCTGAATTTTATAGACAAAAAGGCTTTCTGTTGTACCTGTTATAAACGTTTCTTGCCACTGCTTGTCAAGAGAGAGCAAGTTTGCTCTGTTCAGCAGGGCAAGGTTACAGCCTGATCCTAATGATCTCTGTTAAATAGCAGAGGTGGTGAAACACGATCTGCAAGTGGTTCTGCACAGATTCTGCATATCCCCCAAGCCTTTTCCTTAGACTCCAACAAAGTAGGCAGATTGTTCCTTCCTTGCCTTTCCATGGGGTGGGGTGGAGTGGATAAGCTGGGACCTGTCAGCAGTGGGAGGAGAAAGGATAGGCAGTCTGCGATGTGAGTCTGGATGACTCCCCTGAGCCTTGTGTCAGCTCCTGGATAGCAACTTGGTTACGGAAGAGCCGTATCTTCAACAGGAGTAAGAACACAACCTCCACCTTGGTTCCTTTAAAAATTTATTTGGTATTTGGACCTGAACAGATGGGGTAAGAAAAGGTTAGAATCAATTTTGAGCCCGTCTTAGTACACCTATTAGAGATAATTGAATTTTTATAGTGTAATTCTCTTAAAGGAACATGTCTTATGTACATATGTATATTAAATATTAAGTAGAATAAGGTCCACTTCTGAGTTTTCTACACAACTCTGTTGAAAAGTTGTATTACCACCAAGCCAGGAGATGGTGTGCATCCATAGTGTATCACTGGAAATGGGGTGGGAAGTGGGCCGTGTCCAAGGGCGTGGCCACTGGCTGTTTTCTGTGGCTAGTGAACTGTCATCCGCCTCCTTCATCTCCAGGTCTCAGACAGCCCAGGAGATGAGCCTTCAGAATCTCCATATGAAAGTGCAGATGAAACACAGACTGAAGCATCCGTCTCATCTAAAAAGTCTGAACGAGGAGTGGCTGCCAAAAAGGAGTACGTGTGTCAGGTGAGGGGCAGGCAGCATCTGAAGTATTGATGAGAGCTTCTCATGTAGTCCAAGGGACAGCAGAGTGAGTTTATAGGCTCTTTTTTTCTTCCAGACCCTCCTTTGCCTCATCACCACTCACTGATATCTCTTTGGAAGGGGTTAGGTCACAAGCTTAGTTTGGGAATTAAGTTGCCTGAGTTAGCATTGTTCTTTCTGGGGCATAATTTGTATCTTATATATACCAAGTATACAAGTACAGTTTAAAGTAGTATTTTGTAATGTGTGCTGGAAGAAGGGAAATGCTAGTGTGTGACTTCTCTGCTTAGAAGTACACCAGGCTAGAACTGGAGACATGGGTTAGTGGTTAAAGTGTTTGCCTGCAAAGCCAAAGGACCCCAGTTCAATTCTCTGGGACCCACGTGAGCCAGATGCACAAGGGGGCACATGCATCTGGAGTTCATTTGCAGTGGCTGCAGACCCTGGTGTACCCATTCTCTCCCTCTCTCTTTCTTTCTCTCTGCCTCTTTCTCTCAAATAAATAAATAAATAAATAAATAAAATATATTTAAAAAAAAGAAGTACACCAGGCTAGCTAGTTGTGGGCTGAGAGGATATCTCTAGATCTGAGTCCCTACAGTGGCAGTTCCTGGCATTCAAGGCTTGGGTAGGTGCTATGCTGAATGAATCAGTGATTTTTTAAAATTAAAAAAAAATTTATTTATTTATTTGAGAGAGAGAGAGAGAGAGGCAATGGGCATGCCAGGGCCTCCAGCCACTGCAAGTGAACTCCAGGTGCATGCACCCCTTTGTGCATCTGGCTCACGTGAGTCCTAGAGAATTGAACTGGGATCCTTTGGCTTTGCAGGCAAACGCCTTAACTGCTAAGCCATCTCTCCAGCCACCCCCTTTCTTAATGTTTATTTATTTATTTACACCAGAGAGAGTAAGTGAGTTTGGGCATGCCAGGACCAATTGAAACTGCAAACAAAAAATCATGTGCTGCTTTGTGCATCTGGTATTATATGGGTACTGTGGAATCAAACCCAAGTCTGTGAGTTTTATGTGAGCTTCTTTTATCACCCCAGCTCTGGTTTTTGTATTTTGAAGCAAGGTCTCACTAGCCAGATTGGCCTTGAACTCACCATAGTCCTCCTACTCAGCTTCATGAGTGCTGGCATTTTAAGATGTGGGCTTGACGTCAGATATTAAAAATATCTTTAGAGGCTGAAGAGCTGGATTAATTGTTAAGGCACTTGCCTGCAAAGCCAAAGGACCCAGGTTCAATTCCCTAGGACCCACGTAAGCCAGATGTACAAGGTGGTGCATGTGTCTGGAGTTTGTTTGCAGTGGCTGGCAGCTCTGGAGTGCCCATTCTCTCTTCTTTATATTTCCCTGTCTCTCAAATAAATAAGAGCTGGGCATGGTGATGCACATCTTTAATCCTAGCACTCAGGAGGCAGAGGTAGGAGGAGCAGCATGAGTTCTAGGTCAGCCTGAGCTAGAGTGAGACCCTGCCTCAGGGAAAAAAACAAAAACAGCTGGGCATGGTGGCGCACACCTTTATTCCCAGCACTCTGGAGGGAGAGGTGGGAGGATCACCCAGAGACTACATAGTTAATTCCAGGTCACCCTGGGTCAGGGTGAGACCCTCCCTCGAAAAACCAAAAACAAAACAAAACAATACATATATATAATTAAAACTTAAAAATATTTTCATTGATTTGTGAGGAGGGGGGATGGGTACAGCAGGGTCTCTTGCCACTGCAAACAAACTCCAGATTTCATGTGCCACTTTGTGCATCTGGCTTTACATGTGTATTGGGGAATTGAACCCAGACCAGTAGGCTTTGTGAAGCAAGTGCCCCTATCTACTGAGACATTTCTCTAGTCCTTGACTAAGATCTGCAGAGGTCCAATCAATCTCTCTGTGCCTCAGTCCTTGCCTCATCTGTGAACTGTTGATTTTTCTACAGTTGAGACATGGCCTGTAGTCAGCTCCATTGCTGTCAACCTGTGGAAGGTTGGGTGACTTCTGTGCTATGGGTTTTCTTAATGTTCAGATCTGATCTGATCTGAAAATCATTTAGGATTTTGGTCTGTTGTTTCTTTAGCCTTTGTTTAATATCTGACCTGTTTTTGTAACACATCTGGCTCTAATCTGATTCTGCCAAGCATTTTATTATGTGAAAGTGGTGGTTTTTATTTGTATGCAGAAGATGGGCTCAAATTGTCCTCTGTGGTGAAAAGGGTGCAAAAGGGGCTCCACTGGGTGTAGGTTCATGCTGTCCTTCTGTTCTCCTCAGCTGTGTGAGAAGACTGGGAACCTCTTGTTGTGTGAGGGTCCTTGCTGTGGAGCATTTCACCTCGCCTGCCTTGGGCTTCCCCGAAGACCAGAAGGGAGGTTCACCTGCACTGAGTGTGCCTCAGGCAAGTTCTAGCTTCAGAAATTGGTCAGTGGTGGTAGCGGTTGGGAAACAAGGATGCTGTGCTGCCTGTTGCCTCCTTTTGCACAACCTCAAGTTGTGTCCAAGGCATTTAGTGGAGAAAAAGTTCCTCCCATCTACAATGCCTCCAGTATTGTGGGCTCCCCAGGTTCCCTTGCAGTAAAAGAAGGAGGTTTTACTCCTTGAATAGCAGTGCCACTGGACAAGTAGTTCAGGATAATGTAACTAATGGAGTGAGGAGATAAAGGGTTGTGTGCTCTGTCACACCCTTCCTATGGGCTAGCCTGAGCCTTTTTCTATCTGAAGGTAGCTCCTGTTATGAGGCACCTCCAGACCATCCTGCCTAATTAATTTACTGGTAAGTCACAGAACACTGGCAGGAACACACAATTCTTTATAATGACACAGTGTCAATCTGAGCTTCAGTTTCAAAGCAAGAATGGCTCTAAGCTCACACTGAGGGGCCACTGCTTTTGCTCTTCTGCCACTCTACTGCCTTAAGTTTCATTGCACAGTCTGAGGTCAACTGCATGGTGGCCTTTGCTGCTCATTGGCTGAGCTGGAGGTATCCCCTGGCTTTCATCTGAACATTAATATCAAGAAGCTACCAAAACAACTTAACAGCAGTAGTGCACTTCAGGTGCCTGTCTATCTGCAGTCATAGCAAGTCTTCACTGTAGTCGATGAGTGGCCCATGAAGGAGAGGAAAGCCTTTCTGCCAAGGACTTGCTCCCTTCCACTTCTCTCCTAGTTAGGCTGTGCAGTAAGACTTTCCTGTATTTCAGGTGAAGCTGGAGCTCAGATGACAGCAAGGTAACTCCTGATGGCTGGATTTTTTCTGAAGAATTCTTGGAAACTAGTCAGCAAGGTTGGAAATAGAGCAAGAAGCTTTAGCAAAATGGGCTGCTCCAGAGGAGTTGCTCAGTTCAAGTGGCATAGAACTATAATTTAACTCTTGTTCTCTGTGCCTTTCTCTCTATCCCTCTCTTTAACCACCTGTTAGGGATTCACTCATGCTTCGTGTGTAAAGAGAGCAAGATGGAGGTGAAGCGCTGTGTTGTTACTCAGTGTGGAAAATTCTATCATGAAGCTTGTGTAAAAAAATACCCTCTCACTGTGTTTGAAAACCGAGGCTTTCGCTGCCCTCTCCATAGCTGTGTGAGCTGCCATGCCTCAAACCCTTCAAATCCACGCCCATTGAAAGGTACAGATGGATGCCCCCTTACAGCTTTGGTGTGGGTACACATGCAGCTTGTAAATGATTCTGAAGTTGGGCCCATTGATGCCAGTTGGATTTGTCAACAAAGGTTGTGAACGCTCATAGTCTTTCATTTTTCTGTTTACTCAGTACAGAATAGGCCAAGAAAATCTTGTTAACATAGGACCTGTACCCATTCTCTTGTTAACATACCAGATAGCACCTTCAGATTTAGTTTTCAGAGGGGCATCATCTGAGCCATCTCAATGGATTCTGTTTCCTCTGGTTTTAAAGGCTCTTCATATCTAAGGGAAACCCACTAAGAAAGTACTGTACTACTGAGCTTCATTCTCATCTGGGAAACATTTTAAAGTTTTATTATTTATTTATTTGAGACAGAGAAAGGGAGGGAGAGAGTATTGGGCATGTCAGGGCCTCTAGCCACTGCAAACAAACTCCAGAGGCTTGCACCACCATGTGCATCTGGCTTTTGTGGGTACTGGTGAATTGAGCCTCGAACCAAGGTCCTTAGGTTTCATAGGCAAGCACTTAACCGCTTAAGCCATCTCTCCAGCCCTGGAAAATATTTTAAAATTAGACTATATCTGTGCTAGTTAAGGGTAGCTGTGTTGGTTTGAGGAGAGCAGGTGATTTGTCTTTCTTGGCACTAGGGCTTCTTCATCAGGGCACATTTGGTAATATTTAGGGGACATTTAGAGGGTGTACTACCAGCATCTATTAGGCAAAGGTCAGTGATGCTGCTAAACTTGGAAAGTGCCTAGGACAGTCCCCTACATATCTCAAACTATGCAGTACCTATGATGAGAAACACTAGCTGATTTTGCTTTAGAATAGAGCTTCTTAGATGGTGTCTGTTTTACTCAAACATTGCTTCAAAGCACCTTTGCCCTAATGTAGGTAGTGTCATCAAATGCCTCAGGGAAATTTTATCATTAACATTCCAAATTCCTGAGGCTCTGTGACTGCTGTCATAGGAGTTGACAGTGTCTGGGGTGTTCAGGATATGTTTATTGCCTTCAGGTAAAATGATGCGATGTGTCCGCTGTCCTGTTGCCTATCATGGAGGGGATGCCTGTCTGGCAGCAGGATGCTCAGTGATTGCTTCCAACAGCATAATCTGCACGGGCCACTTCACTGCTCGGAAGGGGAAGCGGCACCACACCCATGTCAACGTGAGCTGGTGCTTTGTGTGTTCTAAAGGTGAGGGCTAGTGCTTGTCTGCCATGCATGCTGCTCTGTACACAGCTCAGCTGATTCTAGAGCTCAAGTTTCAGCCCTTTGAGGCTCTTGTTCTTACATTTAGGATTGTACATTTTCACATTTATTAAATTTACATAATATTTCTAAACTAAGTAAATCATGCAGATGCTGGGAGAACTATTTTGGTGAAAATGGTGCTGGTGCCATATTACACTCAAGCTTCAGTCTGGTGTATGCCATGGCTGTCAGGTGTGGAGAGTGAAGATCTAAGCTGACTTGGTGAGACAGACTCAGTGTGTCCTATTCTCCTTTTGCAGGGGGAAGTCTTCTGTGCTGTGAGGCCTGCCCAGCAGCTTTCCACCCTGATTGCCTGAACATTGAGATGCCGGATGGCAGTTGGTTCTGCAATGACTGCCGGGCTGGGAAGAAACTACATTTCCAAGACATCATTTGGGTCAAACTTGGGAACTATAGGTATAAGACATAGAATCCTGTGCTTTTATGTCTTTCTTTGGTCAGATGTGTTTGCTGTACTTTACAGTATTGTGTATTGAAATTATTGTTACTTTCTCTCTCTGAAGAGTTTGTGAATCCTGTTTTTAATATTTATAATAGATGGTGGCCGGCAGAAGTTTGCCATCCCAAAAATGTTCCCCCAAATATTCAGAAAATGAAGCACGAGATTGGAGAATTCCCTGTGTTTTTCTTTGGGTCTAAAGATTATTACTGGACGCATCAGGCGCGAGTGTTCCCGTATATGGAGGGGGACCGAGGTAGCCGCTACCAGGGTGTCAGAGGGATCGGAAGAGTCTTCAAGAATGGTATGGAAGTTTCCCAGTAGACCATGGACAGCACTCTTTTATGTCATGTTTATCTTGATCTCTTTTGAAATTTGATCTTGGTAGAAAATACTGGACTAATTAATCATTCTCTCTACTTTTAAACTAGAAAAAAAGTAAGTTTGCAGACTGCTGTCTTTATTGAAATGTAGAATAAGGTATACTATTTAATAACTTATAATAATAATATTGGTTTGTGATTAATTTTATTGAAATGTAGTGAAGCTATTTTAAAGACATCTTTAGTACTAATTGCAGACACTTTCTATACCTGGCCTTTGTGTAAGAGGCAGATCTGACAGAAAATCTTCCATTATTTGGACCTTGCACTCCAGCTCTCTGTGGCTACTTCATCCTTCAGTAGACATGATGGGGCCTTGGGTGCCTCAAGCAGTGTTGGGTGGGCAGGTTGGCAAGGGTACTTTGTCTCTGATTCCAGCCAGGCTGCAAGACAAACAAGTGTGGTGAAGCTGGCCAATGATCTGGGCAAGAAGGAGACAGGATGGGGATATGGCTGCTTCTTAGTAAGAATTAGCATTTACACTCAGTACAGAGTGAGTGAAGACAATAGGAAGAGCTCTAGGTACACATATGGCTCATGTAGGGGGTATGCTAGAGCTATGTCATTGCTGATGGGATGTGCCCTGGCAGGTGGGTGTTTGAGCTTTGAGAGCTGTTTCCTTCTTGCTAGGAGTTTCTTGGGTGCAGAGCAGCAAGTCTGTCCTCTTTCCTTTGATGTCTCAGCATTTGTGCTATTGGCACAGGTCTGAGTAAAAAATGGATAAGCATCAAAAGATTCTTGAAAATCACTAGAAAGGAGAGATACTGACAGTGATAGGCAACCTAGTGAGTTTGGTGTGTCAATTGGTTGGTGAGAGTGGTGTTCTAAGCTCACAACTTGTGATACTGGCCTCCTGTGGAACTGAGCCAACATAGGTCAACCACAGAACAGGACTGGAGCTGCCATTGGCAACCTATTTGGGTTGGGCTTGGGGTGTCAATGTTGCCTCTGCTCTGACCTGAGCTCATGTTCCCTTCGCAGAGCCCCTTTGATAGGAATGAAAGTGCCTTAACCAATGACACTGCTGTCTTATCCTTAGATCTCAGTGGGGAATGGGCAATGCCCAACAGAACCCTTCCTGGGGCCTTGTGATGAACTGAAGTAAAGCAGTTCCCCACTGTCTAGTCACTGAGAAGTCTTTGATGCTATTCTGTTTAAACATTTTGCCACACTTGAAGCACCTGCCCTCTGCAGTGTTCTGTAGCCTCTAGTTTCTTACCTAATAGTAAATTATACAACTAAAAAAGTAGATGTGTTTATTTGCTAAAATTTTTCTCATATTTTATTGACTTTCTAGCACTTCAAGAAGCTGAAGCTCGTTTTCGTGAAATCAAACTTCAGCGGGAAGCCCGAGAAACACAAGAGAGTGAGCGCAAGCCTCCTCCATATAAGCATATCAAGGTGATGGTCATGTCAGGACTGTGTGTGCATTCATGTGCATGAGCATGTGTGCACGCACGCACTTGTGTGCATGTGTGTGTAAGGTTTGGGAGCTGTCAGGCTACAGACTCTTCACTTCATATCCAGGTCATGTCTGGTGGAGGTTGTATCAGGAGCCATCACTATAGGCCCAGTGTGGATGGCTGCATGGGATATTGTAGACAAATAGCAGATGGAGTTGACACTGATAATGTGTCTTTTATACATAGGATGAATGCAAACAGACTCAGGGGTTGGTGTGAGGATTCAGTTTTGCCTTACAGTGTGAGGTTCAGCCTGATAGCCAGAGAAAGGATAGGATGACAGTCCTGTTTAGGCTCCCTAGACCATACTGCCTCCAAAGCAAGCTCAGAGAAGAAAGGTGCTCAACAGGAGCCAGTCTTTAGTTAGACCATGGCTGGAACCTAAACCCAAGGCCAAAGGCTGTGTTATCAGGGACAGATAGCAGGTGTTCCTGATTATATCACTGTTTCCTGTAGTGACCCCAGGGATCCTGTCAGGAACTTGTGCACATGTATCTAGTGTGGAAGGAATTGTAGCCAACAGTGGCTGTGTGCAAGCTTCTGCCCTTCTTCAGCTTCTAATTTTCAGTGGGCTGGGCCCTTGACTTCCATTGCCTAGGAAGGGCCTCTCAGCACAAGAGAGTGGCTGCTTTGTAGCTAGATTGAGTGCGTTGTCTTTGCTTCTAAAGTCTGGGCTGCAAGCAATGTCTTTTTCCTTTTTATCTTTCTTCGAGGTAGAGTCTCACTCTAGCCCAAACTGACCTAGAACTCACTCTGTAGTTCCAGGCTGGCCTTGAACTCACAGCAATCCTGCTACCTTTGCCTCTCAAGTACTAGGATTAAAAGTGTGTGCTACCACGCTTGGCCAGTCAGTGTCTTTAAAATTTTTTTCTTTAAAAATTTTATGTATGTATGTATGTGAGAGGAAGAGACAGAGAGAAAATGGGTACACCAGGGCCTCCAGCCACTGTAAACAAACTCCAGATGCATGTACCACTTTTTGCATCTGGCTTTTGTGGATCCTGGGGAATCAAACCTAGGTCCTTTGGCTTTGCAGGCAAGTAAGCACCTTAACTGCTAAGCCATCTCTCTAGCCCTAATTTTTTTTTTTTTTTTTTTTTTGGCTTTTTGAGGTAGGGTCTCACTCTAACCCAGGCTGACTTGGAATTACTATATAGTCTCAGGGTGGCCTTGAACTCATGGCGATCCTCCTACCTCTGCCTCCCAAGTGCTGGGAATAAAGGTGTGTGCCACCACGCCTGGCTTAAGAAAGTATTTTTATTATTCACCTATATTTAATGTTTTCTTTAGGATTGATTCCTAGAATCCATATATAGGGTCAGTTAGAGCATGAAAAATCTAAACTCTTAACTTTTAAAACATTTTTATTTATTTATTTGAGAGTGACAGAGGGAGAGAGAAAGAGAATGGGTACACCAGGGCTTCCAGCCATTGCAATTGAACTCCAGATGCATGTGCCACCTTGTGCATCTGGCTTATATGGGTACTGGGGAATTGAGCCTTGAACCAGGGTCCTTAGGCTTCATAGGCAAGTGCTTAATCGCTAAGCCATCTTGCCAGCCCTGAAAAATCTAAACTCTTAAAGCATATTTCCAGATTATTCTCCACAGTAGTGAAAAGGGTGTCTTTTACCACATCTTGCTCCATGCTATTTATTTGTTTTCATTTCTCTGCTTCTATTTCTTGGATGTTCTTCCATTAATAATAAGTTAAAAGGTCAAGAGCAGAGACCCCCTGTTTATCACTATGTGCATGATCCATGGTAGAGGGAGACTCAGGTGGCATGGCTGCTAAAGAGAGTTCTTGTCCTGCATTTGCTATATAAAGCAGTCACCTACATTTTCTCCTTTAATTTTAAAACAGCCTAGTTGGGTAATGTCAGCTCAGTCATAAGTGAGGAAGACAAACACTAAGATAAAATAGTGGGAAAATAGTGGGAAAGGGGACTGGAGACAGCTCAGTGGGTAAATTGCTTGCCTAGCAGGCATAAAGTCCTGGGTTTGATCCCCAGGACTGCATACACTGATAATGGTGGCACACACCTATAATTTCAGGATTGGGGAAGTGAAGATAGGAGGATCATATGTCTAAAGTCATCCTTGGCTAGCTATATAGTGAGTTAAAGGCCAGCCTGGAATCCATGACTCAAAATACATACATATGTACTGAAATAATGTGAGAGGGCTTCTCATTCCAGCCCACCTTGCAAAGCTCCCAGTTCAGGATTGCCATGCAAGCCTCCTTATTGAGAGAGCTAAAAAGAGCCCTGCTGGGTTTATTTGTATTTTTTTATTTATTTATTAGAGAGAGAAAAACACAGAGAAAGAGAGAATGGGGGCACCAGGTCCTCCAACCACTGCAAATGAACTCCAGACACATGTGCCTCCATATGCATGTGGCTTACATGAGTCCTGGGGAATGGAACCTTAGGCTTTTTTTTAAGGTCCTTAGGCTTTGCAGGCAAGCACCTTAACTGCTAAGCCATTTATCCAGCCTCCTACTGGGTTTTGGTGATTACCATATAGTGTATCCCATCTGGGCCTATGGAGATGGGTGGTGGTGGCGGCAGTGGGAAAAGGATTCAATGGCTCTCTGTTTATGTGGAGCCAAGACAGTTTGACTTTTTCCTACAGGTGAATAAGCCTTATGGGAAAGTCCAGATCTATACAGCTGACATTTCTGAAATCCCGAAGTGCAACTGTAAGCCCACAGATGAGAACCCTTGTGGCTCTGATTCAGAGTGTTTGAACAGGATGCTGATGTTTGAGTGCCACCCGCAGGTATGTCCTGCAGGCGAGTATTGCCAGAACCAGTGCTTCACCAAGCGCCAGTATCCTGAGACCAAGATCATCAAGACAGATGGCAAAGGATGGGGTCTGGTTGCCAAGAGGGACATCAGAAAGGTGTGTGCTGTGTCTCCTCCCCACTTCTAAAAAGTAATGATTCACTGCTTGCTTAAATTTGCTTATTGTGTTTTTGCATTTATGTAAGAATGGTATTGAAAAAAATTTTAAATTTTTAAATCCCTTGAAGTGTGTCTTAAAACAGAATTATGATTGCTGGTGCTTTTATGAAATAAAGTTGTATGAAGTGATCATTTTACTTAGACTGGAAGCCAGATGCTTAGGAGCTCAAGACCTTAGCAGGTAGCTCTTACTAGGGTAGTCCCAGCATAATCCAGTATGAAATTACTAAACACTAGAGACTGCTATTTAATTGCCAAATAACATCAAGTATGAAGAAACACAAATGAAACTTCTTACTTTTCTCTCTCTCTCTCTTTTTTTCTTTTGTTGTTGTTGTTATTGTTGTTTTTTGAGGTAAGGTTTCACTCTAGTTCAGGCTGACCTGGAATTCACTATGTAGTCTCAGGGTAGCCTTGAACTCATGGCGATCCTCCTACCTCTGCTTCCCCAGTGCTGGATTAAAGGCGTGTGCCACCATGCCTGGCTCCTTCTTACTTATCTTGACACATCCTGTCCCTGACATACTTTGGCATGGTCTGGGGATCAATGGTCTCACACCCTAGGTCCATGATGAGCAGATCTAGCATAAAGAATACATAAGCTATAGCACTAGTCTCAACAGTGACAAAAAAGACTGCCTTCTGAGCTTTATTCCTTTACCTGTCTGTTATCGATTCATCCAGACTTGCTGTAGAGCCTATCAGATTCTTCATAACCATCTTTTGAGAATCTGCATGTAATGTGATTTATGTGCTCCTAAGAGGCAAGTGTTATTGGAAGCAGAGCTGGAATGCTTCTACTTTAAGAATACTTAAATATGTTTGTCAAAAAATATTATTTGTAAAAGATATATGAGATCATTTGAGCCTGGCATGGTGGTACACACCTTTGATCCCAGTACTTGAGAGGCAGAGTAAGATGATTGCCGTGAGTTTGAGGCCGCCCTGAGACTACATAGTCCATGTCAGTTGCCTAGACCCTACCCCGAAAAAACAAAAATTAATAAATAAGACCATCATTTAGATTTGAACTTCATTAATAAGGGCTTTGTAGAATCCCTACCCTGAGGTACTATACCATATATAGTGCCCTGATAAAGTCATATCTTGAGCCCTGATATTGAAAATTGGTCACTATGTACTCAGTCATGATTTTTTTTTTAATTTCTAGGGAGAATTTGTTAATGAGTACGTTGGGGAGCTGATTGATGAGGAAGAGTGTATGGCAAGAATCAAATATGCACATGAGAATGATATCACTCACTTTTACATGCTCACTATAGATAAGGTAACGGGAATCATGTCTACTATTCATACATACATAATAAAATAATGGCAGAATCTTGAGTGTGGGCCCCGAGGTTTTGGACCCTGTATTGTGGTGACATTCTTACTTTATCTTTTTATTTTTCTTGTTTTTGGAGCATCTTCACCTTTCCCTCTGAGTGTAGCATATCTTTCAGTAGAGCTGCCTCTTGTCAGAGAACATCCTAAGATCTAGGTGTGTGTATATCTGGCATAGCATAGAGAGGATACCAAGTGCTCTTTGTGGCTGAGTGTGCTTTTCACGGCCAGTAAAATCAGAACTCAAATGGAAAGTGAGGTTTGTATTTTAAAAGGCTAAATTAACAACAGTGCTTGTAAAGAAGATAGAAAATTATCACAGAACAATCATTTTGAATAACACCTAGATAACAGACTGGTAAGATCTTAGGAGAAAAAGTCCCGTAGAAATAGGAATGGCACTGGGCATGGTGGTACACACCTTTAATCCCAGCACTCTGGAGGCAGTGGTAGGAGGATTGTTGTGAGTTTGAGGCCACCCTGAGACTACATAGTGAATTCCAGGTTAGCCTGTACTAGAGTGACACCCTACCTCGAAAAACAATAAACCAAAAAAAAAAAGCTGGGTGTGATGGTGCACGCCTTTAATCCCAGCACTTGGCAGAGGTAGGACGATTGCTGTGAGTTTGAGGACACCCTGAGACTACATAGTGAATTCCAGGTCAGCCTGGACTAGAGTGACACCCTACTTAGAAAAACAAAACAAAAACAAAAAAAAAAGAGCCAGGTGTTGTGGCACATGACTTTAATCCGAGCATTTGGGAGGCCGAGGTAGAAGGATCATCAAGAGTTTGAGGCCACCCTGAGAATACAGACTGAATTCCAGGTCAGCCTGAGCTAGAGCAAGACCCTACCTCACCCCCCCCCCCAAATAGTAATGGCTCCAGGGACCTTAACAACTAGTCTCATTGGAAGTTTGGCTACTCTCTGGCTGTGGGGTAAGCCCTGGGATCCTATTATTTGTCTTGGTTGTGGGACCTGAGCCTTCAGTGAGGTTAGTGTCATGAGTGGAAATAGAGTCTGGGTTAAAAAGGAGATAGCCAAGCCAGGTGTTGTGGTTTATGCCTATAATCCCACACTTGGGAATGTGGGGCACCAGGATCATAAACTCAAAGTCAGCCTGCACTACATAGTGATACCTTGTTTCAAAAGGCAAGAGGTAGGGAGGAAGATAAGTGTATGACAGAGACAGACAGGCAGACCTGGAGAAGATATGTACTGCTGCAGCTTTCTTTTTCTTTAATATTTTTATTTATTTGCAAGCAGACACAGAGAATGAGGGGTCGGGGAATGGATGCACCAGAGCTTCTAACCACTGCAAACTCCAGATGCACGCACCACCACTTTGTGCTTTATGTGGGCACTGGGGAATTGAATGCAGGCTTTGGAAGCAAGCAAGCACCTTTAACCACTGAGCGATCTTTCTAGCCCTTGATACGTGTTTCTTGATCAGACCCTGAGTCAAAAGTGGGAGATAAGGAGCTATAAAGGACATTTTTTGGGACAGGCGTGGTGGCACACTCCTTTAATAGGGAGGCAGAGGTAGGAGGATCATGTAGTTCAAGGCCACGCTGAGACTACATAGTGAATTCCAGGTCAGCCTGAACTAGCGTGAAACCCTACCTCAAACCCCCCTACCACCACCACAAAAAAAAAAAAAAAAAAAAAAAAAGGACATTTTTTGGGACAGTGGGAGAATTCTGAGCTTGGACAGGAAACAGTTCTAAAGACACATTTTCAAGTGCTGAGGCCATACAGGTGTGAATATTATGACTAAGCAGGGGTGGAGTCAGACATTACAGGTGGGCCTGGGAGGGGAGATGAAAGTACATATATGTATACACATATATGTAAAACAGAAGGAATACAAAGTGGATGAGGTAATACTAACAGTGAGTATGAGTAGGGGCACACTGCTTGCATTGTACTTTCCTATTTTTTTCTGTGGATTTGAATTTGTTTTTGTTGTTTGTTTTGTTTTTTCGAGGTAGGGTCTGACTCTAGCCCAGGCTGACCTGGAATTCACTCTGTATTCTTAGGGTGGCTTTGAACTCAGAACGATCCTCTTACCTGCTTCCCAAGTGCTGGGATTAAAGGCGTGCGCTACCATGCCCAGCTGATTTTTTTTTTTTTTTCAAATAAAAGAATTGATTGAAGCCCAGTGTGGTGATGCATGTCTTTGATCTCAGCACTCAGGAGGCAGAGATAGGAGGATTACCGTGAGTTCGAGGCCACCCAAGAACTACATAGTGAATTCCAAGTCAGCCTGGGATAGAGCAAGACCCTACCTCAAGAAACAAAAATCAAGCCGTGCGTGGTAGCGTGCCTTTAATCCCAGCACTGGGAGGCAGAGTTAGGAGGATTGCTGTCAGTTCGAGGCTACCCTGAGACTACAGAGTGAATTCCAGGTAAGCCTGGACCAGAGTGAAACCCAACCTCAGAAAACCAACCAAACAAACAAACAAAAAAAAAAAAATTGAAGAAGGTATAAATAAGCCTTGGAGCTGGAGTACACAGTGCATCCTCTCTCAAACTCTGGCAAGGCACAGGGATCAGGGCTCAGGAGATAAGGTGCAAGCACATTCAGGATGTATGTAGGATCAGGTAACCAAGAGTCACTAACTGTAACAAAAGAGCACTGCCTCAGGAGATCTGGCTCCCTGTGTGGTAAAAGCTAAGGGGAGGATACATCTGTGCAGACAGGAGGTAAGGGCTGCAATGTTCCAGTAAGGGGAGGAGAAGCCAGAGTCAGACACAAATAGCTGGTTATGTGCAGTTTCCCCAGTGCTGTGGAACACGGAACTGGCAGAGGCTTGTGTTTTAACCCTCAAGTGGGGATCAGTAACAAGGCCTGCTCAGAGACCTTAGGCTAGCTGTAGTTAAGATCACTACATGGGACCCCATGCTGGGTTATGTCCTAGGACAGGGCTGATAAATTTGTCCCAGGGAGCCACAAGCAGCCTCTCTTTTATTTGTGGGAGAAGGGGCATGACAAGTATTTGTTTTTGTTTTTTGTTTTGTTTTTGTTTCACTCTCTCCTAGGCTGACCTGGAATTCACTATGGAGTCTTAGGCTGGCCTTGAACTCCCAGTGATCCTCCTATATCAGCCTCCTGGGATTAAAGGCATGCACTACCACATCAGCTTTTTTTTTTTTTTTTTTTTTTTTTTTAAGAAATTGAAACCCTAGAGCCGGGCGTGGTGGCGCACGCCTTTAATCCCAGCACTCGGGAGGCAGAGGTAGGAGGATCACCGTGAGTTCGAGGCCACCCTGAGTACATAGTTAATTCCAGGCCAGCCTGGACCAAAGTGAAACCCTACCTCGAAAAACCAAAAAAAAAAAAAAAAAAAAAAAAAAAAGAAAAGAAATTGAAACCCTAGACCTATACCTTAAGTATCTTTCAGAGTTTAAATTTAAACTGCTTGTGTGTATAAGCAATGCCTAATGAGGTGTGGTGGCATGAGTGTAGTCCCAGGAGGATCATGACATCAAGTTCAGATTGAGCTACATACAAGACCCTTTCCAAAACTAATGGTTGGGGCTGGAAAGATTGCTCAGTGGTTAGGGCACTCACCTGCAAAACCAAAGGACTTGAGTTCGATTCCCAGTACCCACATAATGCCAGTGTACAAGGTGGCTCATGTGTCTGGAGTTTGTTTGCAGCACTTGGAGGCCTTAGCATGCCCATTCTCTCTGTCTTTTCCTCAAATAAAATTAATAAAAAGTCTTTTAGAAATACAAATTTATTTTATTTTTAGAATTGCAAGCAGACACAGAGAATGAGGGGTCGGGGAATGGATGCACCAGAGCTTCTAACCACTGCAAACTCCAGATGCACGCACCACCACTTTGTGCTTTATGTGGGCACTGGGAATTGAATGCAGGCTTTGGAAGCAAGCAAGCACCTTTAACCACTGAGCGATCTTTCTAGCCCTTGATACGTGTTTCTTGATCAGACCCTGAGTCAAAAGTGGGAGATAAGGAGCTATAAAGGACATTTTTGGGACAGGCGTGGTGGCACACTCCTTTAATAGGGAGGCAGAGGTAGGAGGATCATGAGTTCAAGGCCACGCTGAGACTACATAGTGAATTCCAGGTCAGCCTGAACTAGCGTGAAACCCTACCTCAAACCCCCCTACCACCACCACAAAAAAAAAAAAAAAAAAAAAAAAAAAGGACATTTTTTGGGACAGTGGGAGAATTCTGAGCTTGGACAGGAAACAGTTCTAAAGACACATTTTCAAGTGCTGAGGCCATACAGGTGTGAATATTATGACTAAGCAGGGGTGGAGTCAGACATTACAGGTGGGCCTGGGAGGGGAGATGAAAGTACATATATGTATACACATATATGTAAAACAGAAGGAATACAAAGTGGATGAGGTAATACTAACAGTGAGTATGAGTAGGGGCACACTGCTTGCATTGTACTTTCCTATTTTTTTCTGTGGATTTGAATTTGTTTTTGTTGTTTGTTTTGTTTTTTCGAGGTAGGGTCTGACTCTAGCCCAGGCTGACCTGGAATTCACTCTGTATTCTTAGGGTGGCTTTGAACTCAGAACGATCCTCTTACCTGCTTCCCAAGTGCTGGGATTAAAGGTCTTACTACCATGCCCAGCTGATTTTTTTTTTTTTTTCAAATAAAAGAATTGATTGAAGCCCAGTGTGGTGATGCATGTCTTTGATCTCAGCACTCAGGAGGCAGAGATAGGAGGATTACCGTGAGTTCGAGGCCACCCAAGAACTACATAGTGAATTCCAAGTCAGCCTGGGATAGAGCAAGACCCTACCTCAAGAAACAAAAAATCAAGCCGTGCGTGGTAGCGCGTGCCTTTAATCCCAGCACTCGGGAGGCAGAGTTAGGAGGATTGCTGTCAGTTCGAGGCTACCCTGAGACTACAGAGTGAATTCCAGGTAAGCCTGGACCAGAGTGAAACCCAACCTCAGAAAACCAACCAAACAAACAAACAAAAAAAAAAAATTGAAGAAGGTATAAATAAGCCTTGGAGCTGGAGTACACAGTGCATCCTCTCTCAAACTCTGGCAAGGCACAGGGATCAGGGCTCAGGAGATAAGGTGCAAGCACATTCAGGATGTATGTAGGATCAGGTAACCAAGAGTCACTAACTGTAACAAAAGAGCACTGCCTCAGGAGATCTGGCTCCCTGTGTGGTAAAAGCTAAGGGGAGGATACATCTGTGCAGACAGGAGGTAAGGGCTGCAATGTTCCAGTAAGGGGAGGAGAAGCCAGAGTCAGACACAATAGCTGGTTATGTGCAGTTTCCCCAGTGCTGTGGAACACGGAACTGGCAGAGGCTTGTGTTTTAACCCTCAAGTGGGGATCAGTAACAAGGCCTGCTCAGAGACCTTAGGCTAGCTGTAGTTAAGATCACTACATGGGACCCCATGCTGGGTTATGTCCTAGGACAGGGCTGATAAATTTGTCCCAGGGAGCCACAAGCAGCCTCTCTTTTATTTGTGGGAGAAGGGGCATGACAAGTATTTGTTTTTGTTTTTTGTTTTGTTTTTGTTTCACTCTCTCCTAGGCTGACCTGGAATTCACTATGGAGTCTTAGGCTGGCCTTGAACTCCCAGTGATCCTCCTATATCAGCCTCCTGGGATTAAAGGCATGCACTACCACATCAGCTTTTTTTTTTTTTTTTTTTTTTAAGAAATTGAAACCCTAGAGCCGGGCGTGGTGGCGCACGCCTTTAATCCCAGCACTCGGGAGGCAGAGGTAGGAGGATCACCGTGAGTTCGAGGCCACCCTGAGTACATAGTTAATTCCAGGCCAGCCTGGACCAAAGTGAAACCCTACCTCGAAAAACCAAAAAAAAAAAAAAAAAAAAAAAAAAAAAGAAAAGAAATTGAAACCCTAGACCTATACCTTAAGTATCTTTCAGAGTTTAAATTTAAACTGCTTGTGTGTATAAGCAATGCCTAATGAGGTGTGGTGGCATGAGTGTAGTCCCAGGAGGATCATGACATCAAGTTCAGATTGAGCTACATACAAGACCCTTTCCAAAACTAATGGTTGGGGGCTGGAAAGATTGCTCAGTGGTTAGGGCACTCACCTGCAAAACCAAAGGACTTGAGTTCGATTCCCAGTACCCACATAATGCCAGTGTACAAGGTGGCTCATGTGTCTGGAGTTTGTTTGCAGCACTTGGAGGCCTTGGCATGCCCATTCTCTCTGTCTTTTCCTCAAATAAAATTAATAAAAAAGTCTTTTAGAAATACAAATTTATTTTATTTTTAGAATATATTTTTTTTATTTATTTGAGAGAGAGAAAGAGGGAGAGAGAGATTGAATGAGCACTCCAGGGCCTCCAGCCACTGCAAACAAACTCCAGATGCATGCACCCTTTGTGCATCTGGCTTACGTGGGTCCTGGGGATTTGAACTGGGATCCTTTGGCTTTGCAGGCAAACACCTTAACCTGCTAGCTAAGCTATCTGTCCAGCCCTAGAAATACAAATTTATATACTGTACACAACAACAAAGAAACAAATGGCTAGAGCTGGGCATGGTAGTACATGCCTTTATTCCCAGTACTTTGGAGGCAGAAGTAGGATTGCGTGAGTTCAAGGTCAGCCAGGCTAGAATGAGACCCTACCTCAAAAACAAAACAAAACAAAAATCTAATGGTTGGGGTCTGGGACTACAGAGTAAGTTCTGGGTTAGCCTGGCTAGAGTGAGACCCTACCTCAAAAACAAACAAAACAAAAATCTAGTGGTTGGGGCTTGAGACTACATAGTGAATTCCAAGTCAGCCTGAGCTAGAGTGAGACCCTACCTTTGAAAACCAAAAAAGTAAAATAAAAACAATAAAATAAATAAAAAAGGGCTGGGGGTGGGGATTGGGGATTTAGTTCAGGGTTAGAGTGCTTGCCTAGCAAACTTAAGGCCCAGAGGGAAATAAACAAAAAAAACAACAACAAATTCTGTGCTGTGCATGGTGGCACACACCTTTAATCACAAGCACTCAGGAGGCAGAGGTAGGAGGATCATTGTGAGTTCAAGGCCACCCTGAGACTACAGAGTGAATTCCAAGTCAGCCTGGGCTACAGTGAGACCCTACCTTGAAAAACAAACAAACAAAATAATACAAATTAAAAAATATATATAGTACTAGTAATTTGAATGCCTACATGGCTCTGTTAGATGGGATGGTGCCATTATTTATAAAATGTCTACTTTTTAGAGAGGTATATTGACATGTTAGGAATGAAGTGATGTAATAGCTGGGATTTGTTCTATTAAGTAAAAAAAAAAAAATTAAACAAATACAAAGTCAGGGAGTAAAGAAATGTGGCAAAACCCAGACAAGCTGTGGCATCTTTGTGATACGTAAATGTAGACTGACTGTGCTTTTCTCTTTGGAGTATCTTTGCAAGTTGTCATAAAAGAATGTTCAAGTCGGGCATGGTGGTACACGCCTTTAATCCCAGCACTCAGGAGGCAGAGGTAGGAGGATTGCTGTGAGTTCAAGGCCATCCTGAGACTACATAGTGAATTCCATGTCAGCCTGGACTAGAGTGAAACCCTTCCTTGAAAAAGCAAATAAATAAATAAATAAATAAATAAATAAATAAATAATAAAATCTAATGGTTGGGGAGCTCAGCAGTAGATTTTTGTCTTACCATGAGCAAGGCCCTGAGTTCTATCCCTAGTACCAGTGTGTATGTGTGAGGGTAAAACACAAATTTAAAACACAAATTGGGCTTGACATGGTAATTCATGTGGGCTTCCTGATAGAAGCAAAGATAAAGCCTGTGATACATGACAGACATTTAAATGGCTCATTGCCCATGCATTTCTTAGGAAACAATCATCCTACCTAGATGTGCATAAAACTCAGCAGGAGGTGGCCTCCATAAGAAGTCCCTTTGCACTGGAAGGTGGGCTTAGTTTGTGCTGAGACTGGCAGACTCTGACTGGTATCATTATTGAGAGCTGTGCAGTCTAGTGAGGGTTGCAGCTTTGGATGGAGTGGAGAAGCCATTGGATGGTAAAGCGTGTGTCCCAGCTCCAACCCTGCAGCAGGCACTAGCTTCTGTAATAGCCTGCTCATGAGTGAGTGTGAGAGTGTGGGGTGGGGCTGGGGGAGGAGGGATGGCAATTTGAGTAGAAAGTACCCTGTCTTCCAGACATCTTAGATCTGGGCTCTGACCACAGAGGTGCAGAGAGGGCATGGTCACTGCTGGTGTTCATCTTCCACTGTTTTAGGCCCTTCTTCCTCTATTTGCTGTTTTCCCATTTGAAGGGTTACCCATATCCCCACTTCAGTTTTCTCTTTTCCCTCTTTTGGAAGTGAGGCATTTAAAAAGGTGCAGCTCAGGGGCTGGAGAGATGGCTTAGCGGTTAAGGCGCCTGCCTCCTAAGCCTAAGAACACTGGTTCCAATCTCCAGGTCCCACGTTTAGCCAGATGCAAAGTGACGCAAGGGTGCAATGCCACACTTGACCACAAGGGGGCGCACACATCTAGATTTCATTTGTAGCAGCTGAGAGGCTGCTGGTGCACCCATCTCTATCTGTCTTCCTCTCTCTCTCTCTGTGTCTCTCTGTGTCTCTCCAAAAAAAAAAAAAAAGGTACAGCTCAGAAAGGCCAAGAGGACACTTAAGATTATGCAAGCTGGTCCCTTAAAATACAATAATCAAGATCAATGAATAAAGATGAATAAAGGGGAAATAATATGATTTCCAGAGTTCATGTTATTAGATTCAAATGTCCTATTTATATCAAGATCATAAGGCCTACAAAGAACAAACGAATGCACGTTCAGAGGGATACGTTAAACTATCAATAACTGAAAAAGACCTCCAAGCAAATATAAACAAAAACTTTAAAACTGTTGGATTCTTTTGCAGTACTAGGGAAATCAAACCTTAACCCCTGTGTATGCCAGGCAAGTGCTCTATAATTGAATACCTTGTTTTCTGAGATATGATCTTATTATATAGTTCAAAAACCAGGCAGTCATTAAATTGGCAATGCATCCTAGACTGGCATTGATCTCAAAATCTTCCTGAATCAGTCTCCTTAGAGTTAGAATTGCCGACATATGCCATTATGCCCTGCTTAAAACAGCTGCATAAAAAAAATTCTTAAAGAGGGCTGGAGAGATGGCTTAGAAGTTAAGGCACTTGCCTGTGAAGGCTAAGGACTCAGGTTCAATTCCCCAGTACCTATGTAAGCCAGATGCATGGGTGGTAGGTGCGTCTGGAATTCATTTGCAGTGGCTTGAGGCCCTGGTGTGCCCATTCTATCTCTCTATCTGTCTCTTCTCCCTCCCCTCTCATAAATAAAATTTTGTTGTTGTTGTTGTTGTTTTTCAAGGTAGGGTCTTGTTCTGGCTCAGGCTGTCCTGGAATTTATGTAGTCTCAGGCTGGCCTCAAACTCACAGCGATCCTCCTACCTCTGCCTCCTGAGTGTTGGGATTAAAGGTGTGTGCCATCACCCTCAGCTATAAATGAAATATTTTTTAAAAGATTTTATTTTTGTTTGTTATTTATTTGTGATAGGGGGAGAGAGAGAGGGAGGTAGAGAGAGAGAGATAATCAATGTGTCAGGGCCTCTAGCCATTGCAAATGAACTCCAGACACATGTGCCACCATGTACATCTGGCTTACTTGAGACCTGGAGAATCAAACTGGGGTCCTTAGTCTTCATAGGCATACTCCTTAACACTATGCCATCTCTTCAGCCCTAAAATTTTTTTAAATGCTTAAAGAACTCAAAGTATTGGGTATGGTGGCACATGCCCATAACCTTGGTAACTTGAGAAACATAGGCACAAGGTTCAATGCAAGTTTCAGGTCAGTATGGACAAAAGTAAGTTCCAGGATAGCTAGGGCTACACAGTGAACCCTGTCTAAAAATCAATCAATTAAACAGCTTAGAAGAAGACACAAAGAAAGTCAAGAAAATGGGCCAGGTATAGTGGTGCACTCCTATAATACCAGTATTCAGGAGGCTGAGACAGAAGAATTGGATGTTTGAGGCCAATCTGAGGGGAGAAAAGAGGGAGGGAAGGAACAGAAAAGTAAACAATTTATGGCTAAAGTGGCAATAAAATGAGATAGAAAATCAAAAAGAAATTTCAAAGCTGAGAAAAATAACTTAAATGAAGAATTCTCTCATCCAAGTACTAATAACCCTGCTTCTCTACTGATTCAGAGGAAGATTTTAAGTAGGTGGGAGAATCAGTGAGCTTGAAGATAGGATAATAGGATTTGTCAAGTCTGAAGAAAAGTGAACAGAGCCCACAGGATATGTAGGACACCATCCAGTGGACTAGAAATTCTAAGAAAAGAAATGAACTAAAGGGGAAGAGAGAATATCTGAAAGACTAATTAATGGCTGAGCCAGGTGTGGTGGTACATGCCTAACCAGCACTCTGGAGGCAAAGGTAGGTAGGAGGATCATCATGAGTTCAAGGCCAGCCTGAGACTACATAATGAATTCCAGATTAGCTTGGGCTAGAGCGAGACCCTACCTTGAAAAACAAAACGAAACAAACAAACAAAAAAAAGAATAATGGCTGAAATACAAGAATATAAACACATTCTACAGTCAAGAAGTAAGTTGAATTTAAAGATCCAGCAAGGCACATTTATAAACAATCCTTTTTTTATTTTTTGGTTTTGCAAGGTAGGGTCTCACTCTGGTCCAGGCTGACCTGGAATTAACTATGTAGTCTCAGGGTGGCCTCGAACTCTGGCGATCCTCCTACCTCTGCCTCCCGAGTGCTGGGATTAAAGGCGTGCGCCACCACGCCCGGTTTATAACAATCCTTTTGAAAACCAAAAACAGAATCTTAACAATTGAGTCAGGCATGGTGAAACACACCTTTAATGTCAGCATTCAGGAGATAGAGATTGGAGAATCACTGTTGAGTTCTAGGCCAGTCTGAGACTACATAGTGAATTTCAGGTCAGCCTGGGTTAGAGTGAGAGCGTACTTCAAAAAAAAGAAATGTGGGCTGGAGAGATGGCTTAGCGGTTAAGGCACTTGTCTGCAAAGCCTAAGGACCTAGGTTCAATTCCCCAAGACCCACGTAAGCCAGATGCACAAGGTGGTACATGCATCTGGAGTTTGTTTGCAGAGGCTGGAGGCCCTGGTGCACCCATTCTCTCTCTCTCTCAAATAAATAAATAAGAAAAAAAATTAACAAAAGTAGCAAAAGAAAGTTGGGCATATGGGGCTGGGGAGATGGCTTAGCAGTTAAATGCACCCGCTTACAAAGCGTATAGGCCTGGGTTCAATTCCACGTCCACCCATGTAAAGCCAGACCCAAGAAGTCTGGCATTCCCTTTGCAATGGCTAGAGGCCTTGGTGTGTGTGAGTGCCCGCATGTGCGCACACACATACAATAACTAAATTCAAAAAAGAAAGAAAGTTGGGCATATGCCTATAATCACAGCACTTGGAAGGTAGAAGGATAACTAATTCATGGTCATCCTTGGTTACATATTGAGGTCGAAGCCAGCCTAGGCTAAGGTAGACCCTGTCTCAAAGAAAAAAAAAATAGCAAGAGAGATGCAGCTCACTCATTAGGGATCCATAGTCAATTATTAGTAATTTTCTCATCAGAAAGTTTCAAGGGCAGAAGACAGTGGGCCAGTATACCCAAAGTGCTAAAAGTGAAAGCAACAGCTGGCATGGTGGCACACACCTTTAGTCTCAGCACTCTGAAGGCAGAGGTAGGAGGATTGCTGTAATCCTCTCTCAGGACCTCTTGTCACTGCAAATGATCTCCAGATGCATGTGTGACTCAGTACATCTGGCTTACATGGGTAATGATGATTTGAACCCAGGCCATCAGGCTTTGCAAGCAAGTGCCTTTAACTACTGAGCTGTTGCTCCAGTCCTCTAAATAAACTTGTTCTTGTTTTTTTGTAGTTTTTTTTTTTATTATTGACAACTCCTATAATTATAGACAGTAAACCATGATAATTCCCTCCCCCCTCACTTTCCCCTTCACAACTCTGCTCTCCATCATATCACCTCCTCCTTTCAGTCAGTCTCTCTTTTATTTTGATGTCATCGTCTTTTCCTCCTATTATACTGGTCTTTTGTAGGTAGTGTCAGTCACTGTGAGGTCATGGATATCCAGGCCGTTTTTAAAAAATTTATTTATGCTGGGCGTGGTGGCATGCGCCTTTAATCCCAGCACTCGGGAGGCAGAGGTAGGAGGATCGCCGTGAGTTCAAGGCCACCCTGAGACTACATAGGTAATTCCAGGTCAGTCTGGGCCAGAGTGAGACCCTACCTCGAAAAAACCAAAAAAAAAAAAAAAAAAAAAAATTTATTTATTTTATTTAAGAGAGAGAGACGGAGAGAAAGAGGCAGATAGAGAGGGAGAGAGAATGGGTGTGCCAGGGCCTTTGGCCACTGTGAATGAACTCCTGATGCATGCACCATCTTGTACATCTGGCTTAAGTGGGTCCTGGGGAATTGAACCTGGGTCCATTGGCTTTGCAAGCAAGCACCTTAACCGCTAAGCCATCTCTCCAGCCCCCAGGCTGTTTTTAAAATTTTTATTTATTATTAGAGAGAGAGAGAATATGAATGAGTGCATCAGGGCCTACAGCTGCTGAAAACAAACTCCAGATTCATGTGCCACCTTGTGTATCTGGCTTACATGGGTCCTGGGGAATTGAACCTAGGTACTTTGGCTTTGCTGGTAAGTGCCTCTCCAGCCACCACCACCTTTTCCTCTTCTTCCTCCTCTTTCTCCTCCTCCTTCCCCTCCTAATCTCCTTCCTTCTTTCCTCCTTCATCATCATCATTATTATTATTATTATTATTTTGGTTTTTCAAGGTAGGGTCTCACTGTAACTCAAGCTGACCTGGAATTCACTATGTAGTCTCAGGGTGGCTTTGAACTCATGGTGATAGTGGGATTAAAGGTTTGCGCCACCATGCCCTGGCTCTTCTAGCCCGTTTTGTTTTGTTTTGTTTTGTTTTTTTAGGTAGGGTCTTGCTCTAGCCCAGGCTGACCTGAAATTCACTATGTAGTCTCAGGCTGGCTTTGAACTAACAGCAATCCACCTACCTCGGCATCCTGAGTGCTGAGATTAAAAGTGTGCACCACCATGCCTGGCAAAAACAAATTGTTTTTTTATTTGAGGGAGAGAGAGTCAGAAAGAGGCAGAAAGAGAGAAAGGGTGGGTGCACCAGGGCCTTCAGCCACTGCAAACACCAGATGCATGTGCCACCTTGTGCAGCTGGCTTACATGAATCCTGGGGAATCTGGGGTCCTTTGGCTTTGCAGGTAAGTACCTTAGTGACTAAGGCATCTCTGTAGCTCCAAAACAAAAATTTGTTAATAGTTTATTTTGAGGCACACAATGTACAGAGATGTAGTGATGTTAGCAACTGAATGGGATGAGAGCAGGCCTGCAAAGGAACAGTTTTCATAAAATTATAAAGTTAAGCTGGAGTACATATAAAGTATATCATTATGCCTATAGAGATAGACAATGTGTACCTGCACACACATGAACACATATATATAAAAAGATGAGGCTGGGGAAGGAACTCTGGTAGAGCACTTCCCTAGCATGTGCAAGTCCCTGGGTTTAATCCCTAGCACTGCCCCTAAAAAGTAAATTATATGTTGGGTATATTATGCAACAATAAAACAATTGGGGAAAAAATACTCATTGAAACTAACCTGCACAATGAGTTAAAAATTACAGAGAAAATTACTGAAGTTGAAGAGTGTATTAAAGAAGTTAGTGATGAGGCTGGAGAGATGTCTCAGCAGTTAAAGGTGCTTGCTTGCAAAGCCTGACAACCTAGGTTTGATTCCCCAGTACCCACATAGAGCTAGATGCACAAAGTGAAGAGACATGGAAAATTGCATTGTTTAGATGTTTTAGAAGCAAAGAGAACTAACAGAAAGGAAATATAAGAAAAGAATTTTCAGGAATCTGTGAGATATGAATGATTTTACTGATGAAACTCAAAAAATATATTTTTTGAGGCAGGATCTCACTCTAGTCCAGGCTAGCCTTGAACTGAAGGCAATCCTCCTACCTAAGCTCTTGAGTTCTGGAAATAAAAGTAAATGCCACCATGCCCAGCTTGAAACACAAAAGCTCTGAGCAGCAAAAATAAAAAAGCCATATCTAGGTATGTCGTAAAACAAAAAACAAAATGAAAAGAAAAGAAAATATTTGTAGGAGAACAAAGAATCTCCCCATCTCTCTGGGGAGAGATGGCTGAGTCAGTACAGTTCTACACATGCATGAGGACCTAAGTTTAGATGCCTAGTACCCACATAAAAGCAGGTTACAGCAGCTCCTGCCTGAAATCCCATTACTGGTGAGTCAGAGACAAAGAGAATCCCTAGAACTATAGTCTAGTTGAATTGGTGAGCTCTAGATTCATTTACAGTCCCTGTCTTAAAACAAGGTGAAGCCGGGCGTGGTGGCGCACGCCTTTAATCCCAGCACTCGGGAGGCAGAGGTAGGAGGATCGCCGAGAGTTCGAGGCCACCCTGAGACTACATAGTTAATTCCAGGTCAGCCTGGACCAGAGTGAGACCCTACCTCACAAAACCAAAAAAAAAAAAAAAAAAAAAAACAAGGTGGAGAGCAATTGAGGAAAACACCTGCTTCGCATGCATGCGTGACACGTGCATGTGCACCTGCACACATTTGTGCCTATACAAATGTGCAAAAAATGTGAAGAATTAGATACAGAAAGACAATAAGGGAAGCACAATCAGATAATTATACCAAAGGAAAAGCACAGCAAACAACAGAAAGCACATAGAAAAGCAGGTGTGATAGTACACACCTAAAATTCTAGTACTCATTGGGCAGAGGCAAGAAGATCACTACAAGTTTAAGGCCAGCCGGGGTTGCAGAGTGAAACACTATTTCAAAATAAGGAAAACTTAGAAGTGTCCGTGGGTTCTGTCCTCACTGGAGGTCTTAGAAGTATGCCTTCCTCTGCAGCCCTGGAACCTATCATCATAATAGAAATAATAATAAAAGTGAGCATAAAGAAAATGCTGTTGGGGCTGGGGAGATGGCTCAGTGGGTAAGAGTGCTTGTTATGTAAGCATGAGGGTTTGAGGTCTGATTTCACACTGAGTTCGATTCCCCAGCACCCATATTAAAAGCTGGATAATGGGGGATAGAGAAATGGCATAGTGTTAAGGTGCTTGGTTGCAAAGTCTGTTGTATGGATTCAGTTCCCCCAGTATCCACATAAAGCCAGATGCACAAAGTGGTGTATGTGTCTGGAGTTCATGGGGGATGGAGAAATGGCATAGTGTTAAGGTGCTTGGTTGTAAAGCCTGTTGTATGGGTTCAGTTCCCCAGTATCCACATAAAGCCAGATGCACAAAGTGGTGCATGTGTCTGGAGTTCATGTGCAGTGGCAAGAGGTGCTAGCATACCCATTCACTCCCTTCCTGTTTCTCACAAATAAGTAAAAATATTCAAAAATATAAAAGAAAAGCTGTATATGATAACACACAGTTTTATCTCTAGTCCAGATGAAGTTAAAGACAAGACAGAAGGACTGGGGAGATGGCTCAGTAGTTAAAGGCACTTACTTGCAAAGCCTACTAACCCAGTTCAGCTCCCCAACACCCATGTAAAAAACTGCTTGCAGAGAACTGCCATGTTGGCACACACCTTTAATCCCAGCACTGGGGAGGAAAAGGTAGGTGAGTTTGGGGCCAGCCTGGGCTAGAGTGAGACCGAACCTTAGGGGAAAAAGAAAAACTGCTTGGCCGACTTGTAAACTCCTCTAACCTCCACACATGCACCACCCCCATACACATACACACATGAATGAATGAATAAGACAAAGCAGAATCAAGGCCCCAGGGCCTTCTGATACAAAGGAAGGTCTTTATCATTCTTTTTTTTTTTTTTTTTTTTTTTTTTTTTTTTTTGGTTTTGCGAGGTAGGGTCTCACTCTGGTCCAGGCTGACCTGGAATTAACTATGTAGTCTCAGGATGGCCTCGAACTCACGGTGAACCTCCTACCTCTGCCTCCTGAGTGCTGGGATTAAAGGCGTGCGCCACCACGCCCAGCTTTTATCATTTTTAAAATGCAGTGGGGAGTGGTTTGCCAGGAACAGTATTAAGGAGACACAGGAAAGAACAAATGAACCTCCTTCCAGTGCAAGGCAGAGATTAACATGAAGGGCACACAAGACAAAGCAAAGTTTAGATGCCAGAAATAAGCAATAGAAATAAGTAAATCACATTTACAACCACACAAGATGAAGCTATGTATATATTTTAGAGATTTTGATACAGTGCAAATCAGTTAAGAAAAAGATAAAGCAGGTGAAGACTGGGCCATATCCAGAGGGTGTGTGTGAACACAGATGGGAAGAAAGAAGCAACACTGGGCCTACAGCATGGATACCTGCTCCTGAGCAGGAAAAATGAAGTGTTTGGGGATGGTGTGATACCAGTCACCAACACAAAGAGATCAGATCATTTTCAAGGAGGCTAAGAAAGTCATGTGAGAGATTCAGACCTAATCCTAATGAAAGCTCCCAGGAAACCAAGACTAGAAGGATACTTCCTCAGTGTGACAAAGGGCAGGAGGAGCTGCCACCAATGTGCTCACAATGCATCAGGCTTTCACAAGGGTTCAGAGGCAGCCATGGCATTCAGAACAGGTAAGCAGACCATGGCACCTGCTCTAGAGCAGTGTGGGGAAGCCAGCAAGGGCTCCACTAGCTCTGACATTGCAAAGCCATTGGAAACTTAAGGACATAAAGATGGCATGAACAAGTAAGGACACAAGCCATGCTTCTAGCCTAGAGATGAAATGCTGTAAAGATGTGACTCTTTCCAGATATAAGGTGGTAACGATGCATATTGAGCAGTGAATCTGCAACCATAGCTTTCTAGTGTGAATGGCAAACATGTCCCAGGAGGTGTAAGACCATTCTCCATTACATCCCTCTGAGGAGCATGACCAAGTCAGGGCAGATAAAAGGACAGCAGGCTGCTACCAGCTAGTCACTATCTGTACCTCTCTCATTCCATACACAAAGATAAGGTCCTGGACTGGAGAGATGGCTTAGCAGTTGAGGTGATTGCCTGCAAAGCTGAAGGACCCAGGTTCAATTCTCCAGGACCCATGTAAGCCAGATGCACAAGGTGGTGCGTGTGTCTGGAGTTCATTTTCAGTAGCTGGAGGCCCTGGCACGCCCACTCATATTCTCTTTCTCTCTGCTCTTTCTCTCACATAAATAAATAAATAAAAATAAATTTAAAAAAAATTTAAAGATAAGGTCCAGCCAGGTATGGTGGTGCACACCTTTAATCCCCAGGACTCAGGAGGCAGAGGTAGGAGGATCTGGCATGAATTCAAGGCCAGCCTGAGACTACAATAGTGAATTCCAGGTCAGCCTGGCCTAGACCAAGGCTCTACCTCAAAAAACAAAATGAAAAAGATAAGGTCCTAAGAAAGTAGGATGATATGTATTTCATAGTTTGGAGATAGGGAATGCTAATCTAAGCTACTCAACAAATCCTGAGTGCATAAATTGTAACACTGATAAATCTGAGAAATTCTGTGTGAAAAAGGCAGTCTACAATGAAAGTTCAGATGTTAGTTTTGACACAGTTATAAAGGATATGACATTTAAACTAGAGAACACCTTGCAAATCAGTTAAGAAAAAGATAAAGCAGGTGAAGACTGGGCCATATCCAGAGGGAGACATACATTTGCCGTGTCAGGCATGTGGCACATGGTGCTGAACCTCCCCAAAAGTCTTAAGACAGGAGGGGGCCTGATAAGCACCACACTTCTTTATAAGATATGTGACTGTCTTGGAACTGTCAAAAGGGAAAACTAGGGCTGATGTGTGACTCAGTGGTAGATAGCTCATATAATACACTAGGCCCTAGGTTCAGTGTCTAGTATCATAATACAATAACAAAAAAAAGGACAAAGTGCCAGTCTTGGTGGTGCACACCTTTAATCCCAGCACTCAGGATTAAAGGAGTATCGCCATGAGTTCGAGGCCACTCTGAGACTACATAGTGAATTCCAGGTCAGCCTGAGCTAGAGTGAGACCCTACCTCAAAAAAACAAAACAACAACAAAAAAACCAAGCAAACAAAAAAAAGGACAAAGTAAAATTGGCTAGGTTGTTATATTAAAAAGGCACATTACAGAGCAACTGTATTCTGATATTATTTCTTTTTTTTTTTTTTTTCCCCCACTCTCTGAGGCTGACCTGAAACTCAGTCTGTAGCCTGGGCTGGCCTTGAACTCAGGGAAATTCTTCTATCTCAGCCTCCTGAGTCCTCAGATTAAAGACATGTGCCACCATGCCCAGCTCTGATACTACTACTTAAAAAAATTTTTTTGGTTTATTTTTATTTACTTATTTGAGAGTGACAGAAAGAGGTAGCTAGAAAATGGGTGCACCAGGGCCTCCAGCCACTGCAAACAAACTCCAGATGCATGCGCCACCTTGTGCATCTGGCTTACGTGGGTCCTGGGGAACCGAGCCTTGAACCAGGGTTCTTAGGCTTAACAGGCAAGCGCTTTACCACTAAGCCATCTCTCCAACCCTACTTTTATTTATTTATTAAAATTTTTTTTATTATTCTATTTATTTTTGGAGAGAGAGAGACAGAGGGAGAGGAAGACAGATAGAGATGGGTGCGCCAGCAGTCTCTCAGCTGTTGTGAACGAAATCCAGATATGTGCGCCCCCTTGTGGGCAAGTGCAGCATTGCGCCCTTGCGTCACTTTGCATCTGGCTAAACGTGGGACCTGGAGATTGGAATCAGCATTCTTAGGCTTAGCAGGCAGGCACCTTAACCGCTAAGCCATCTCTCTAACCCTTATTTATTTTTTAAATATTATTTTATTTAAGATAGACAGAGAAAGCAAGAGAGTATGGATGCATCAGGACCTCTTGCCACAGCAAACAAATTCCAGATTCATGTGCCACATTGTGCATTTGGCTTTACATGAGTACTGGGTAATTGAACCCAGGCAGGCAGGCTTTACAAGCAAGCACCTTTATGTGCTGAGTCATCTCTCCAGCCCTATTTATATTTTTGAGGTAATGCCTCTAGGCTTGGACTCAAGGGATCCTCTTGCATCATCTTTTCTGAATAGCTAGAACTTTAGGCACACACTATCAAGCTTGGTTTTTATACCTCAGCCTCCCAAGTGCTGGGACTAAAGGCATATACCACACCTGGTTTTATTTTATTATTTTATTTTATTTTGCATGTATATGTGTGTGGGTATGGGTGGAGGCCAGAGGTTGACATTGGATATCTCCAATTACTTTCCCCTTTAATTTTTTAGTCAGGGTCTCTCACTGAATGTAGAACTCACCATCTATCTAGACTAGCTGCCAGCAGGCCCTGGAAATCCTTTCTCCACTTCCTCCATCCTGGGGTTACAGATGCATACTGCCACACCTGGCCACACATGGGTTCTGGGGACCTGAACTTAAGGCCTCAAATTGAGTAATAAGCCACTTCTTAGCCTCTTGGCTTTCTATTTAAAGAAACAGGCCTGTCTTTCAAGTAAATAAATAAAAAAAATAAGGGCTGGAGAGATGGCTTAGTGGTTAAGGCACCTGCCTGAAAGCCTAGGAACCCTGGTTCAATTCCCTAGTACCTACATAAGCTAGATGCACATGGTGGCACATGAGTCTGAAGTTCATTTGCAGTGGCTGGAGGCTCTGGCACACCCATTTTCTCTCTCTCTCTGCCTGTCTCCTCTCAAATAAATGAAAATCAATTAAAATAAGTTAAAAAGGGCTATAGAGATGGCTTAGTGGTTAAGGCACTTGCTTGTGAAGCCTAAGAACCCAGGTTTGCTTCCTTAGAACCTGCTTAAGCTAGATGTACATGGTGGCATATGCGTCTGGAGTTTGTTTGCACTGGATAGAGGCCCTGTTATGCCCATTTTTTCTCTCTCTCTCTCATAAATAAAAAATGAAATAAGGGCTAGAGAAATGGCTTAATAGTTAAGGCATTTGCCTGTGAAGCCGAAGGACCCAGGTTTGATTTCCCAGGACCCATGGAAGCCAGATGCAGAGTGGCATGTGCATCTGGAGTTTGCAGTGGATGACGGCCCTGGAGTTCCCACTCTCTCTCTCTCTTTGCTTCCCTTTCTCTCTCAAGTAAATAAAATAAAGGCTGGAGAGATGGCTTAGTGGTTAAGGTGCATGTCTGTGAAACCTAATGACCCTGGTTCAATTCTCCAGGTCCCACGTAAGCCACGCACATGCACATGGTGGCACATGCATCTGGAGTTCATTTAAAAAATAAATAAAATAAAATAAATTTAAAAATTAATAAAATATTAAAAAATAAACAGCCCATATGGGGTAGATTATTGAGCGGATATATAAGCAGGTCCCTTGGGGGGGGGTCCTCCAAGGCCAGCAGGTGGCATGAGAATAGCCTATTATAATGCGCTTGAACTCACAAAGCACAGCTTGTGGGGGCTGTGAAAGACTCAGTCATGTACATTTTGCACCACTTCATTACTGTGGCACTGTGTTCTTGTAGGTATCCCCAAAAAACAGAGAAGCCATGTCATTGTGTGCCCACCTTATCTCCCTGATTGGGTAGTGGTTCTTCTCCATTTTGGGCCATGATACAGGGTTGTCAGTTTCTCTTTATTCTTAGGCATCTGGATTTCAATGGGTCAGTTCCCAGGGCCATTGTGTGCTTGTGTTTGTGACTCTCACAGCTTCTACAGATTGCTTTCTGCTCCTGCCAGCCTGTAACTGTCCCAGTGACAACACAGCATCAGAGTCTATTGTCACCTTCATTTGCTTTTCTCCAGCTATTTACAAACTTGAAAGTCCTTATGCTTGTTTACTCGTTGGGGGTTGTTTATATCTGTTGCCTATTTTTATGAGTCAGTCTTGCTTTTGTCTTACAGTGGCTGCTTGATGGCCTTTAGGTATCTGTGACATGCCTATTTTTCTGAAGTCATTCTTTTTGCTGCCAGTAATGTTGGGGTGCCAGTTCACTATCCTTATCACTGCTCAACAGGGCTTGGTCCTCTCCTTGTGGTTCTGACCTGCCCTGCATGAGCGAGAGAAATGGGATTGATTTGGGGGTGTCCTGTCTGAGTAGACATGGGATACCATGGTTTTCAGTACAACAAGCAACATTATCCATGTAACTTAACTGTGAAGATAATAACCCATCATTTTTTATTCTATAGGACCGCATAATTGATGCTGGCCCCAAAGGGAACTATTCCAGATTCATGAACCATAGCTGTCAGCCCAACTGTGAGACTCTCAAGTGGACAGTGAATGGGGACACTCGGGTGGGCCTGTTTGCTGTCTGTGACATTCCTGCAGGTGTGTACTGAACTATGGGTATTGTACAGCTCCATGTGAGCAGTCAGAGGCAGTGGCTGGCACTGGACTGAGTCTGTAGGGTGGTGGATAATGATTTAGAAATTATGTCTTGAATATTTATTTATTTTTAATTTTAATTATTGACAACTTCCATAATTATAGACAAGTCATGCTAATTCTCCCTTCCCACTTTCCCCTTCACAACTCTTCTCTCCATCTATCCCTTCCCCTTCTCAATCAGTCTCTTATTTTGATGTCATCAGCCTTCCCTCCTGTTATACTAGTCTTGTGTAGGTAGTGCCAGGCACTGTGAGGTCATGGATATCCAGGCCATTTTGTGTCTGGAGGAGCGCATTATAAAGAGTCCTATCCTTCCTTTGGGTCCTACATTCTTCCCACCACCTCTTCTGCAGTGGACCCTGAGCCTTGGAAGTTGTGATAGAGATGTTTGAGTGCTGAGCACTCCTCTGTCACTTCCTTTCAGCACAATGATGCTTTTTGAGTCATCCCAGAGGTCACCATCTGAAAAGAGAAGCTTCTCTAACCAAAAGTGAGAGTAGCATTAATATATGGGTATGGACATTAAGTGCTTACCAGGCACTTTGGTGAGCACGGTGTATGTACTTAGCCAGACACCAGCAGTGTTACACCTCTAGGGCTCATGACTTCCCCATCATAGATTTTCAGTATCAATCATATATTCCCTCCCATGGAGCAGGCCTCCAGTCCAATTAGAGAGCAGCTGTTTTCCCCCATAATAGACATGCCACTATTGCACCCGTTGGCTCATTTGGCCTGCCTGGCCCAACTTAAGGCTTGCCATGTCCACTGTTGTTAATCTCCACTGATGACCTCTCTCTTCCATGGAGTTGCATGCAGCGTAGCTTTTTCCAGCTGTCAGCTATAGGGAGGAGGTTTTCAGTTCAGTTCCGGCAAGATTTTTCAGTGAACTTGCAGCCTAAGCATGTGGAGTCTTCAGCAATAGGGTCTTAGTATCTATTCCTGGTGGGGAACCAAGAGGCTCAGCAATGGCCTGTAACATTTTGGGGTACCAGGGACCTCCCTGACCAACAACTCACTGGAAGCTATCCCATCCCTGGCATTGAAAATTTTCTAGTAACAATCTGTAGCTTCTGGGTGTTCCATTTTCCAAAAAAGTAGGTTTCCAGGACTCATTCGTACTTTCTTAGATATTGATTAACCCTCCCCCCACTACTAAATCTCTTCCCCTGACCTCACTTAGGCCTTTCCACCCCCAGTAATCTGTTTTTTCTACTTAAATATAAGTAATAACCATCCCCTTAAGTCCTCCCCTCTTCTCCCTCCCTTATAGCCCCTTTCTAGCTTACTGGCCTCTGCTACTGAGTTTTTGAATATTGATTTTACAATGCAAATGGATAAGCCATGGATCATGCTAGTGTGTGTGAAGGTGGGTGTATGTTGTCCTGATAAACTGTAAGCTGAGCATCACTTGGGAGACAAGGGCTTCCAGCAATATTCTCTTCTGCAGGGACAGAGCTGACTTTCAATTACAACCTTGATTGTTTGGGCAACGAAAAGACGGTCTGTCGGTGTGGAGCCTCCAACTGCAGTGGCTTCCTCGGGGACAGACCAAAGGTAAGTAAGGTCATACACTTTTTTTTTTTTTTTTTTTTTTTGGTTTTTCAAGGTAGGGTCTCACTCTAGCCCAGGCTGACCTGGAATTCACTATGTAGTTTCAGGGTGGCCTTAAACTCACGATGATCCTCCTACCTCTGCCTCCCAAGTGCTGGGATTAAAGGCATGCGCCACCACACCCGGCTTCTTTTTTTTCCAAGAGAGAGAATGGGTGTGCCAGGGTCTTCAGTCCTGTAAATGAACTCCACATGAATGCTCCCCCTTGTGCATATGTGTAACATTGCACACTTGTGTCACTGCCTGGCTTACCTGGGACCTGGAAATTCAAACATGAGTTCTTAGGCTTTACAGGCAAGCCTTAATCACTAAACCGTCTCTCCGGCCCCACTACTTCTTTTTGTGAGGTGTATGTTTCACAGTGGGTAGCAGCATACCAACACATGGGAAGACCGCCTTCCTGTAAAGAGTACCTATTCCCAGTAGACTGGTTGCTGTGACATGTGTAAAATCCTTGCAATGGGGGTAGGGAAAGACAGTGAGTATATCTCACTTAAGACTTTCTCAGTGGTGACACATACGCCTTTTTTCTCAGCAGAGACAGAGGTAGGAGGATTGCCATGTGTTCAAGTAAATTCCAAGTCAGCCTGGACTGGAGTGAGACCCGGAAAAACAAAACAAAAAGACTTCCTCGTGGATGCATGTTCTGTGGCTTTCAGGGCTATCTGTACAAAGCACCATATTAAGGCTTACAGTAAGAAACATGGACTCTGTTCTAAAGGCAGATAGCTAAAATTAGGGTATAGCAGGGCCATGCTTCCCTCCAAAGGCTCTTTTGGGAGACTTTCAGGTCTCCTTCCAGCTCCTAGTGATGGCTAGTGACCCCCACTAGTGTTCTTTGGCTTATATAAGCCTCATCCCAATCTCTGCTGCTATTTCACATGGTGTTCTTGTGGTGTGTCCCTGTCTAGATATCCCATGCTGGGCATGAAACCTTTTTTTTGTTTGTTTGTTTGTTTTTTTGTTTTTTTGAGGTAGGGTCTCACTCTAGCTCAGGCTGACCCGGAATTCACTCTGTACTCTCAGGGTGGCCTCGAACTCATGGCGATCCTCCTACCTCTGCCTCCCAAGTGCTGGGATTAAAGGCATGCACCACCACGCCCGGCTTTTTTTTTTTTTTTTTTTTTTGGTTTTCATGAAACCTTTCTATGGGCCACACATGCTAGGAATGTGCTCTACTGCTTAGTCATGCCCCTAGCCACTGTTCCTTTTTAATATGGTCATGTTTGGTACATTAGGGATTACCCGTAACAGTGTGATCTTAGCCTAATCTAAACATGGGGCCGGAGAGATGGCTCAGCAGTTAAGATGTTTGCCAAATAATTTTCAACAAGTTATGTTCCAAGGCTCAGGAAATACATGAATTTAAGGGGACCCTCTTGGAGGCAGCAAAGCCCAGGGTTATCATAGGCATCTCTGCCTGAGCTGAGGTCTGGGCCCTCCCTGTAGATGCTTTCTGAAAACCTGCTGTCAACTGTAGGCCACTCTCACCTGTCCCAGCTCCTAACTGAATTCTTAGCACAGGGAGGTGACATTGGTGGAACCTGTTTTAGCTTTTTGCTTCAGGGGGAGGATACTGAGGTATGGGCCATCCTTGTGACCCTTTACCTGTATAGCCGGAGTGTCTTTTTTTTTTTTGGTACTGAAAACAGAATTTAGAGCCTTGAGCCATGTACCTCCATCACTAGCAAGCATCCTCATCTTGTAATGTTAGAGTCATTCCAGAAATTTCTAAAATGCCTGCCATCTTAACCTTATTCTTAATTTCCTTTAGTCTGCCAGTTAAATGAACTATGCTTTATTCTTGATTCTAGACCTCAGCATCCCTTTCTTCAGAGGAAAAGAGCAAAAAGGCCAAGAAGAAAACTAGGAGGCGCAGGGCCAAGGGAGAACGGAAGCAGCAATCGGAAGATGAGTGCTTCCGCTGTGGTGATGGTGGCCAGCTGGTGCTTTGTGACCGCAAGTTCTGCACCAAGGCCTACCACCTGTCTTGCCTGGGCCTGGGCAAGCGGCCCTTTGGTAGGTGCCTGGGATCTATGTCAGCCTCTATGGACCCATGTTGTGCTGGACCACTGTCCTCACCTGGCCTCTCTCTGATGATTGGGCCTTAATCTGGTTGCAAATTCATGTGTCATTCAGGTGGTGAATGTCTCCAGATAGGGAGGCTGCTGGAACCCCTACAGGGCAGGCTAAGGCAGCAGCCACTGAAGCTCCATTCTAGAGTGACCACATCATTAGTGACAAGGTCTGAAATGAAATGCATGGGCTGTGGTGAGAGAAGAGATTCCAGGGCAGTAGCCTTAGCAACTCATCTCAAGTCACCTGCAGGGCCTAGCTGTCAGGCATCTCATCCAAGTACGTCCTCAGTTTGTATAGGCACTGCCCTAAGAGATGACATGAGGCCAGCTGGAGCTGACGGCTAAGATGGAGACAGATCTGGCTGTCTGGAAGCTAATGGAGTAGGCTGTTTCTCACCACTCCCACATATTTCAGATATTACCATAGGGAAAAATAGTTGATTTCAGGGGGAAAAAACCACTAAGGGGTCCTCATCCCAATGTAAGAAACTAGAGCTGGGCGTTGTGATGCATGCCTTTAATCCCAGCACTTGGGAGGTAGAGGTAGGAGGACTGCTGTGAGTTTGAGGTACACTGAGACTACTACATAATGAATGAATGAATGAATCCCAGGTCAGCCTGGACTAGAGCCAGACCCTGCCTCGAAAAACCAAAAAAAGAAAAAAGTGCAAAAAGTTATTTTTTAAATTATTTTTTTCAGGCCAGGCGTGGTGGCACACACCTTTAATCTCAGCACTCAGGAGGCAGAGGTAGGAGGATTGCCATGAGTTCAAGGCCACCCTGAGACTACATAGTGAATTCCAGGTTAGCCTGGACCAGAGTGAGACCCTACTTCGAACCCCCTCTCCACACACATATATATAAATTTTTCTTTGTTCCCAATTCAGAGGGAGAGAAGAAAGAGATTGGGCACATCAGGATCTCTTGCCACTGCAAACTCCAGATGCATACATTGCATACATACTGGGGAATGGAACCCATGCCATCATGCTTTGCAAGCCAACACTTTTAACCACTAAGTCCCTAATTTTTTGTGTGTATGGGTAATATGTGTGATGTATCCACCTGTGCGTGCAGATGTGCATGTCCTATACACCCTTGTACAGAGGCTGGCAGATATTGAGTGTCCTCCTATATTGCTCTTATACCTAAGACAGTCTCTCACTGAGCCTGGAGCTTACTGTTTCTTAGACTGGCTGATCAGCAAGCCCAGCAATCCTGTGTCTGTTCCCCTCACTGGGGTTACAGACATGTGTAGCCATACCCACCTTTTTATGTGGATGTTGGGGATTAGACTCAGGCTTCATGCTTGCCAGCTCTCTAGCCCCAAGTGTTTCTTCTTCTTCTTGTTTTTTTTTTTTTTGAAGAGAGACAGAGAGAGAGGGAGAGGAAGACAGATAGAGATGGGCGTGCCAGCAGCCTCTCAGCTGGTGCGTACGTAATCCAGATGTGTGCGCCCCCTTTGTGGTCAAGTGCGGCATTGCGCCCTTGCGTCACTTTGCATCTGGCTAAACGTGGGGGCTGGAGATTGGAACCAGCATTCTTAGGCTTAGGAGGCAGGCGCCTTAACCGCTAAGCCATCTCTCCAGCCCTGTTTTTGGTTCATTTTATTTTATTTTATTTTATTTTATTTTATTTTATTTTATTTTATTTTATTTTATTTTATTTTATTTTATTTATTTTTGGAGAGAGGCACAGAGAGAGACAGACAGAGAGGGAGAGGGAGACAGAGAGAGATGGGCACGCCAGCAGTCTCTCAGCTGCTGTGAATGAAGTCCAGATGAGTGCGCCCCCTTGTGGTCAAGTGCAGCATTGCGCCCTTGCGTCACTTTGCATCTGGCTAAACGTGGGACCTGGAGATTGGAACCAGGTTCTTAGGCTTAGCAGGCAGGCGCCTTAACAGCTAAGCCATCTCTCCAGCCCTGTTTTTGGTTTTTTAAGATAGAGTCTTGCTGTAGTCCAGGCTGATCTGGAATTCACTATGTAGTTTCAGGGTAGCCTCCTGAGTGCTGGGATTAAAGGCGCGTGCCACCACACCTGGATTTTTTTTTTTTCTTTTTTGGTTTTCTGAGGTAGGGTTTCACTCTAGTCCAGGCTGACCTGGAATTCTCAGGGTGGCCTTGAACTCACGGTGATCCTCCTACCTCTGACTCCCTAGTGCTGCTGGCTTTTTTTTTCTTTAAATACATTTTTAAATTAGGAAAAGATGACAAACCAAAGTCAACATGATAGAGAAAAATAAAAAGTGATAATGACCCCAACCTAACAAAGGTCTTTGCCAGAGCAACTAATAATCCAAGCACAGCTGGGTGTGGTGGCACATGCATTTAGTCCCAGCACTAATTGTCCCTTACAAATACGGAGGTGGGGAAGCCAGAATAAGTGGCTATGTACAAGGGCTTGAACAGCACTGAGCCCTGCTGCCTGTTCAGTATTGTAGTCGGCAGGGATATATGGGCTTCCTGTACAAAACTCCCAACGGTGGCCTGCACCAAGTGTTAGCTTCACTTTGGCCCTTGAATGAAAAGCAGTATCTTGTGTTAACTTGCACTAATTTGACTATCTGGGTAAAAATAGTTTTCAGGCTGAGTGTGGTGGCACACATCTTTAATCCCAGCACTTAGGAGGCACAGATAAAAGGATCACCATGAGTTCAGGGCTACCCTGAGCTAGAGCCTGGGCTAGAGCAAAATCAAACAAAAAAATAATTTTCAGGAGCTGGGCATGGTGGTACACGCCTTTAATCCCAGCACTCGGGAGGCAGAGCTAGGAGGATTGCTGTGAGTTCAATGCCACTCTGAGACTACATAGTGAATTCCAGATCAGCCTGAGCTAAAGTGAGACCCTACCTCAAAAAACCAAAATAAATAATATAATTTTCAGCCAGGTGTGCTGGTATGTTCCAGCGGGTCCAACTACTCTAGAGTCTGAGGCAAAAAGATGGCAAGTTAAGGCCAGCCTGGCCAACATAAGTGAGGGCTCGTCTCTTAGAAGTAAAATAAGGGGCTGTGGATATATAGCTCAATGATACAGCACAATCTTGAAGTCCTGGGTTCCATCCCCAGCACTGTCCCCAACCCCACACACCCCAAATCTTTCAGCCCTAAAGTGCTAAAGTTGTGATCCTATCACACCTGACTGCAGCTGGTGTTTTGTTGTTGCAGGGAAGTGGGAATGTCCTTGGCATCACTGTGACGTGTGTGGCAAACCTTCTACCTCCTTTTGCCACCTCTGCCCTAACTCATTTTGTAAGGAACACCAAGATGGGACAGCCTTCCATTCCACCCAGGATGGGCAGTCCTACTGCTGTGAGCACGATATGGGGCCAGAAAGGGCAAGAAGTACCAAGACTGAGAAACCTTTTCCAGAACCACTGAAGTCAAAGGGGAAGAGAAAGAAAAGGAGGTGTTGGCGAAGGGTCACAGAAGGCAAATAGCACCAGTCAGCAGCTTTGTCAGATCCAGGGGTGGTACAGGGCAGTCAGCCCTGCCTGCAAAGAGGGCAAATGCGACATTGGCCAAGGACCCAGCTTGTAGTGCTGCAACAAGTACAGGCCTCCTCGGGAGAGAGCACCTCCCCATCACTGAGCCATCCTCAGCAGCTGTGCTGCGTCTGCACTGATGCCCACTGGAGCTGCATGCTTAGCAGTCCAGGACAAACCAGCCTTACTACAGCATTACCGCTACACTTGAATCTAAGAACGATCGTCAAGGTGCCCTCCCGCTGTTTTATTTTAGATTAAAAAGTTATGATTGAAGATTAACTGGCATGTGAAATGCTTTTATCTCACCTGAAATGTATAGAATAGATTTCTAAAGGTTACCATTAGCTCTTCACTCTGACACTGCTCCCACTCAGGACAGACTGGGACTCAGGCCCTGGGCTCCTGCCAGTTAGGACTGATCTTAACTCTGCTCTTTATACTAATGTGAATGTTTCTTCAAAATGCTTTTAACACCCTTTTAAGCATGGTTGTGGTGTTGCAAGATTCTCCTGTGGTTTTCCTCTTTGTGGATTTGACTAAGGAAGGCTGCATGGCAGCTTGCAACAGAGCAGAGCACAATAGCTGCCCTTGCTTTGGCTGCTTTCCCATGTCTTCTGAACCCAGATTCTTCACTAACATTTGGAGAAATTTTATTATATTTTCTTTCTTCGATTTTTTTTTCTCTATCAGCTTTTGGTTTTCATTCTCAATATATTTTTGCTAAACCTGTGTCACAGATCACTACCAACTACATGCATATTTACTGATGTGATCTTGAGTGCTCATGCAGAAATAGATTGTTGAGAGCACAGGGACTTAACTGAGAGACCTCATGGGCACACAGGCTCAGGCCTCCCTCACAGCCAGAGCCTGAGGCTTATATAGGCTGCTGCTTCCATCTCTTCCCATTGCACATTGCTCAGAGCACCAAAGCTATGCTGCTTTTTTTGCTCACTCTGCCAGAGAACCGCCAAGAAAACCAGCACCACTGGGTCTAATGGTGGGCAGGTCTGATGGTACTGGTTTCCCTGAGGTTTCAATGAACTCTTAAAAGGTCCAGCACTACAGAGATACAAGTACTAGGTTTTCTTTAAAAGACTTCCTTCTTTCCTCCTTCCTTCTGAGGAACTCCTTTTGACCCTGAGAGCTTGGAGCACAGAAAAAAGGGGAGACTGTGTGCTTCCCATTGGGAGAAAAGGCGCATGTAGCAGCAAGTGTTGTTTTTGAAGATCCACATTGCAGAAAAGCTCAACTGTCCTTGAGAACCCTGGCAGGGCCCACAGTTTTCATGCCACCTCTTGGCCTTGTAATACTGCAGTATCAATTTGGACCATGCTGGGGTATCAGGTCCAGCACATTAATGGTGACTGCAAGTTAGTAGGAGGAAGTCTGCTGACCAATGACTATCCCTTTTGGCCCTTCTATGCTCATGGTTCCCAAAGGACCAAAGGGAAAAATGCAGCTGCGCAGGCAGCCAATGGCTTCTACGGTCAGGCATGGTGTCAGGGAGCATTTTTCAATCTAGAACCTAACTTAGCTCAAACTGTCTTTAGATCTACTGATTGACAGATTTCTGTTCTTTATGCTGTCATCTTGGAAGGTGGCTGCAGTGACAGGCTGGTCAGCATCGCCACATGCACATGGCCATGGCCTTAGGGGCCCAAAGCCCCCCAAGCGTCTGGGACATAGCTTATGCTGTCACCTGTCTAGAACATCCTTCCTACCAGCTGAGCAGCTTCTGTGTATGTCAGAGCATCAGAAATTGGTTCTGCAATGCACTTTGAGGAACAGATTAACTTATTTTTGTATTTGACCATAGTAAAAGCTTTTGATTTTTGAGTCACTTTTATATTACTCCAAAATTATTTTATGATCTTTTTGATGAAAATTTTGCTAAAATATTAGATGATTTCCCGTCCAAAAACTATAAATGAATGGTAACACTAACTTAACCTTGAAAACAAACAGAACATTTCATAAATGTAAGTTCAGTAACAAGTTGGGATAGTGGCCCAAAACTATTACTGTGGATTTATCTAGCTCTGAAACTGGGGGTGATTTGTTTTTGAGGATATGGTGACCTTCTGAACACCAGTTCCAATCTTTTTTTCTTAATGTGAAGCAAGATAAATGAAAGCTGCCTCAACACCTCAGTGTCCCTTGGCATCAGAAACCAGCCAAGAGTTGTACTGCACCATGCACAGGCCTCTGCAGGGTCAGCAGTGGCCCTGGTGCGCATATCTGTCTCTCCATGCTGGTATCTCGGGGACTCAATGTCAGAAACGAGCCAGGAGCTTTACTGTCCCATGTACAGGGTCACTGGCAGTCCTGCATGCATACCTGTTTCCATGCCGACCCTGGTCTGTTATCCAGTCACTTGTGAGGAAGTACATCTAGCAGAGTGTTGAGGACCCCGGTGCCAACCCTTGAGGAACAAATGGCCCTTGTTTCTTGACACCTGGGTCCCAGGCACACTCAGGTTGGTGCTTCTGATGACTTCCAAGTGTTTACGTGACATCTGAAGCATGATGTGTGAAGTGACCATCTTTTAGAGCTACCTTATTTTAAAGAATTAAAGAGAAACATGTTTTAATGAAAATTAATGCAAACTGTCATTTGCCAAATATCTTCATCTATAAGAAGTGTAGTTAATAACTGTTAGTAGAGTAAAATGCTGTGTCCATGGGTGTCATGTCATCATATCCTGTTGAGATGTGAAATGCCCTGTCAGAAATTAAATATAAGTTTCAATGTGCCTATTCGTGTCTAAAACTTCATACACTATAATAAGGTCAAGTTCCTTTTAGGAATACTGGGTGTTTTTCACCAGGTTTGCTAGTTAAAACTTAAAAACTTGAAAATTATTTGGGGTGGGGGACATAGATTTGAGAACTGCCAGTTGGGTAAAAAATAGCATTTAAAGTGGAAAGTTGTTTTTGGAGAACTGTGTATGAGTATTTTTGTATTAAAAAACTTCAAAGGCCTTTTTTCTTATATGGAATTATGTTCTGACTTCCCCGTTTCTTAAGGTACTGTGAATTCAAGGGAAGCGGGCACAAGACTCCTGTCCACAAGCTGACTCCTCAGTGAGAGGCTAGTGATGTCTCAGGAACAAAGTAACCTAGAAATAGGGGAATTCAGATTTTGGAGAAGTGCTTTCCTTTCATCAAACACAATTTGGTTCCCAAATTCCTATTAAAGACAAAATCTTTTAGAAAGGAGAAACTTCATTTCCTAGCCCTGTGACTGGTAAGCTAGGTAGTCCCTGAGCCTTCAACCCTCGCCAGTAGAGCTTGTAACTATGGCCCCACTTGGTGTGGTGATCACCACACTGACCTTATGTATTACCCACCACTGATCCCAGGTGGCCTTGGAAGCTCCCAAATCTGCCTCTCCACCCATCCCACTCAAGGTTTTGATAGTTGCCTTGAGCCCTAGAGCAGGGAGCCAAACTGGCCTGGAATACAGCTTTGTGGCTTTCTTTAGAAAAGCTAAATTTTAATACTCCGATCCTTTTACAATGAAAATAGGTACCAAGTGTCCACAACTGTACAAAAAACAAATACAAATCCCAGGCAGGCAATGGCAACGAGGCCTGTCACCTCCCGCACTGGCTTCCCTCTTCCACCGTAGCCTGCCAGGTGCCATTCTTGGTCCACCAACCTCATGGGGGAGGGCATGCACAAGCAGTGAAAGCCCTCAGCCAGCAGTTTAAGAAAAAAATTTTAAAAAGATAAAAGTCTACAGGCACACTAAAATTAGGAAATTGTAACTTTTTTGGTTTAACATTCAAAAATGTAATATTGAATCCAAAAAAGTATCTTAAATCACACAAAAAGTAACCCATATTAAAATATAAAAAGTAAACCCAAACTCCCCACAGAAATAATCTAAAACTTAACAGGCAGGGGCGCACCCTGTGACATCTGCCCTTGGGTCACTCTGCGTAGCAGGCAAAGCTGTCATCTTTAAGCCCAGAGTCAGTAGCAGCCTTAGGACACGTTGGTCATGGGCTTGTACTTCTTGAAGCGTGTCCACTGGCCTGTGGCGTAGTTCATCTCGAACACTGTGTCCACCAGCATGGTGGTGCTGCCCTGGCCATCCGCCTTGGGCAAGTCCTCTGTGTGCTCGCTGAGCTTGATCTGGATCACGTCTCCCTGCTCCGGGCATGGGTTCTCTGTGGAGAGCAGTGGCTGCTGGCCAGGAACTTGGAGCCAAGAAGCCCATCCCCCACCCCATTCAGGCACCACCCAGGCCTAGTAGCAGAGACGCACCTCGGGAGCCAGCCATGAAGCCCAGGATGAGGGCCTTCTCAGGCCGTGTGACCTTGTTAGCTGTCTTGAACATCTCTTGGGCAGCAAACATCTGCTCTCTCTGTGGAGAGAGGGTATGGGTAACTGGGCCAGCCACCTGCTTCTATTTGCTGGCCCTGCCCAACCCCCAGCTATAAGGAGGCAAAGCTTCACCACCCACCCAATGGCTATGAGCCTTCTTAGGGCACACTTACCGTAAGGGACAGGTTCTTCTTAGGCTGCTGCTGGGCAGGGGCCTGGTTCTGTGGGGCCACCATGGCTACTGGGGGCGTCTGGGCAGCAGGAGTGACAGCTGGGGGCGTGGTGGGTGTCAGGGGCGACGTAGGTGCTGCTGGTGTTGGTGTAGCTGGGCTCAGACTACTGTTGTACATGGGTGTCCTCTGCTTAAACTGTGCTGGCAGTGTGGGGCTAGGGGAATTGGGCTCCTCAGGTGGCCGGCTGGCCTGCAGGCTGGCTTCCCGGGAAGGTGGGGCTAAGGGCAGAGCAGAGGCTGGTGAGGTGAATTGGTGAGGAAAAGAGAACCAGACCCCTTAACCTTCCAGTCATCTCAGACTCTGGGCCCAGCTTCTATTTTCCACCCTGCCTGCTTCCTGGGGAGCAAAAGCTTAACTCCACCTCTATCTCCAAAGCCGCAACACTTGCATTCTCTATCCAGATCTCCACTGATGAGCCCTTCCTGGTCCCCAGCCAGGAGCATCAACCCTGAGCACCACACCTAGCAGGGCAGAGCCAGAAGATGCAGGTGTTTCCAGATCCAGATAAGATGTCCAGGGCTATGGTCAGCTCCTGGCCTAAGTTCAGTCCTCCGTACCCTGGGTGCTGGTGACAAGTCACAGGAAAGCAGCTTTCTCAAGCTTGGCTCCTGCTGTGTCCCAGCAAGGCTGCCTGACTTCAGGGGCCTTTGTGCCAGCCCCAAGGTGAGCTGACCCCTGCCCTTTGACCTGGCAGACAAAGCCAAGCATAATGGAACCAAACCCCCAAAACAGACCCATGCTTACCTGTGAGGGTACCTGATCCTCAAGGAGATGTCCCCCACAGCATCTCTCATCTGGGATGATACAGCCCTCAGCTCTTCCACCCACCCACAAAAACGGGATGCTGGCAGCTTGACATCATCTGCTTGTCTAGGTCAGTGCTTCTGGCATCTTAGCCAGGAAGAAACCTACCCTCACAGCATCAGCAGAAGCTAAGGGACAATGGGACAGATGGGATCCCTAGCAGCATTCTTTGGGCAAGGTCATCTCCTGGGTGTATATGCTGGGCTCAGTCCAGACAGCAGGTGTTTATGGGGGGCTGAGGAAGACTGATATAGCACACTACAGGCTGCTCTCACCTGGGGCTGTCTCAGAGCTCGGGATATAAGAAGAGGCAGGCACCACACTGGGTGTGGAAGGCAGGTAACTTGTGGAAGGCAGTGCAGGCTCGCTGTTCAGAGACCCAAGTTTCTGGAAGACAGTGATCATGGTCCCTCCAGGCAAAGGCTGGAATTTCAGCACCCTTTCCTCAGGCTGGCCTAGATAACCTCCACCAGCCACTACTCATCAATACAGCAGTACAGTGGTACTGCTATCCCCAAGACAGTGACAGTGGCTTCTTCAGGCCACAAGTCTCTGCACTCAATGATGCTGAATCCCAAACTTTAGCTCTGGCCATTCCCAGTGCCCACAAATTGCCATTTCTGGGGGGAAAGAGCAAGATAATGTAAAGGATGCTACAAAGGAAAGCACACTCATTCTGAGACATGGAGACCACAGCCGTGCAACAAAGGAAAGAAACACCCTGACTACCACATACCATCACCACCACCAGTTTCTCTGGCCACAAGCTTCCATTTCCATAGACAACCTCTGGAGTGGGACTGCTCTGGCTAACTCACCCCTCCTACCCACAGGCATGGCCTGGTCTCCAGGGCACTGGGGCCCAGTCAGGTGCCACATCCACCAGACAGAGGGAAGAATGAGGTGCATCAGTGAGGAGACCCCTGGCAGGCCCTCAGCATGTGGCAAGTGCTCATTCTAAACCCAAGCCCTGCTGCCTCTCATATACATACATGTACATATACACAAACATATACACACACCTATATGTTCACAGAACATATTTTTGTGGCTCACAATGTGGCCGCACTGCACAGAATCTACCTGTGTGGATACCAGGCCAGCAGCATAATCTGGAGTGGCATTTTCAACTACTGTCTCTTCCTTGGCTGGCTTTTCCACCACTTCTGCATCTGTCAGAAAAGTATGAGTGCTAGTGAGTTGACCTTGAGACTGCCTCTGGTTCAGAAGAGCGGGGTATCTTCCAGGCAGGCTCAACTCAAGACAGCATCACACACTTTGGATGGTCTCTAGGCAAAGAAGAAATGACTCCTTGGTCTAGGTGTGAAGCTTACACCTATAATTCCAGCACTCTAGAGGGTTCTTGAAGCCAGCCCGATATACAAAGAGACCTTGTCCTTTTAAAAAAAATATTTTTTTATTTATTTGCAAACACAAAGAGAATGTGGACACACCAGGGACTTTGCCACTGCAAATGAACTCCAGATGCATGTACCACTTTGTGAATCTGGCTTTACATGGGTACTAGGGAACAGAACCCGGGCCTTTAGGCTTTACAAGCAAAGACCTTTAACCACTGAGCCATCTCTCCAGCCCCACAGAGACCTTGTCTTTAAAATAATAAATGGCTCTTTGGGGAAAGTGCCACTATTAGTGCAATGAGACACACCAGGCATGTTAGCCCAAGAAGAGAAATTGTAAAGAAACCCCCAAACACCTAGATACCACAGAGACAGAGCTCAAGCCAGGTTGAGCCATACCTCCTACCCCACTGCAGACCTCCGAAGCTAATACCCATACCTAAAGTCTTCCTCCTCCTCTTTGCTTCTCGGCCAGCACCAACTGTATCCAGCTCGGAGATATCCAGGAGCTACCAAAACAAACACAACTCCACATCTTAATTACAGCATGAAGGACCAAGGATAGCCTTGCTGTTGTCATGACAGAGGTTGGGAAGATGGCCTACCTTCACTCCCCTTTCTTTCCGCAGTGGCGTTCTTGAAGGTGGGATAGGGGTCCGGTTTCCTGCAGGGCTGAAGACACTAGGTGTGGTGGGACTTCTGAAGGGGGCTTGCTTCGGAATGCCTTTGAGAGGGGCTGGAGAGAGGATGGCACCATCACTGATTCAGTGACAATGCTCATGGAAACCCTGAAGGGAGAAGTTTTGTCTCTTGCCACCTTTTTCTTTCCTTTTTTCCTTTTAAAATTTTTATTTATTTGTGTGTATAGGCTAGGAGTTTGTACTCCACGTACCTGGAGACAGAGTCTCTTGTAGCTGCAAATGAGTTTGGCCCACAAGGGGCTTTACATGGGTGCTAGAGAATTGAACCTGGGTTAACAGGCTTGGCAAGCAAGCGTCTTTAACCACTGAGTCATTGCCCAAGCCCCGACACTAGTTTTGTGTTTTGCCCTTCACTTTTAAAAATAGCTGAAGTTGTTCTAGTCACTGGGATACTCAGCTAAGACTAGTGACATCTCTGCAGATCTGTCAGAAAGTCAGGCTCAGTATCCCAGAGGATCACAACTCACAGCCTCTCTAGAAGGGCTAGGGTGAGGGCAGTGACAGCCAAGATATCTGGAACTCCCAAACCTTGTGGGACAAGTCACCTATGTCATTGAGTCCTGTGCAAAAGAGTGATGACATCTCAATCTGATAGTTTTGCCAGGAGCAGTGAACAACAAAGACAGATATCTTCAGTCACAAAGTCTCATGGAATGCTGACCCTCCACTTCCTTCTCATTGCTCATGGCCCTCAATAGAGCTTCACAGTACAGAACCATCCATCTTCCAACCTGGCCTTGTGCCAGAGGAAGACACCTGAGTTCTACAGCAATGCATAAGCTCTGCCACTCAGGATGCCCTTCTGCTCAGGCCTTATGGCAGCCCAGACTGGGGTGAGGTGCCCACTGTACTACATACTCAGTGATACCTATGCCACCTCTCTCCCTAGAAAAGCAGGTGTAGTCCCTGCCTTTGGGGCTTTGCTCAGGTGAACAAAGATGGGGTCTGCTCCCAGCAGGCAGGTGGGGTAATGGAAATAAGGTGGCCTGGAGCCTTGGTTTGCCAAAATTCCTGATAAATATGCTGGGTAGCCCAACACTATATAAGAGGACCAGGAAAGCTTCCCCTCTAGCTACACAATGATTGGGATCTGGGAAATTTCTTAAGCTGAAGAACAATCTTCCTTCTTCTCATGGTGCCCCTGGTGTGGTTCCAGAACCCCACTTTCTTATAATTGATAAGTACGCTGGCTATGTTCACACCAAACTCTGACAGACCAGCTGTGGTAGTTTGAATAGATGGCCCCCAATATATTCAGTATTTTTTTAGTTTGTAGTTTGTATCTGCAGCCACCTGGCTGGAGGCAGTGTCACTGGGCAGATCTTAAGGTGTGGTGGTGGGTTTGAGATTTCAATCTAAAGATATGCAAAGTGTGCCTAGCTGGAGTTCCTGAAGTGTGCTGTGTTGTGTGGCTTTTGGCTTTTTCTCTCTCTGCCTGGTCCTGTAAGAGCAGGCCAGCCTCTTCTGCCATTATGGAAGATCCCTGAATTTATAAGTTTCAATAAATATCTCTTCCTCCATAACTGTGCCCGGTCTGAAAGTTCATGTCAGCAAACCTGAAGCTGTCTGCTACACCAGCACTCCGGGTTGGCTGGCTCTACCTTGATACATAGCACAAAGTGCTGCACCTATGCAAAGAGCCATATCCACCTTTCCTCCCTCCCTTGAGAAACTGACAGGCCCTACCCCCTGGTCATAACCACCACACCCAGGATAGAAGCTACAGGTAACATAACTGTAGTAAATGTCTCTCTCAGATCAGGTGGGCCTGGTACTGACACATAGCCTCCTGGCCTCTACCTCAGCAGGGAAACTCACTTTTACCCACACATGATTTGCTCTCTCCCCCCAGTGTTAGTCGGGGCTAAAGTCCTAATGGCATTTCTGATAAGGAAAAGTCATACCTTTAGGTCAAAACCTTCTGTTTGACCCTCAGGCACACCAGCCTTACTTGTAGTGTCCATCTTGCGGAGCAGTCCCCTGCCCTTGGCATGGAATGGGACCCCAGCACTCCTCTTCAGTTGTTGCGCTGTCTCAGTGGCTGTGTGGAAAAGAGCCACAGGCATTAAGGGTCACTGCGATCACAGGGCCTCTTAACCCACAGAACAGCTTCATCAACATGACTATGAAAACACCTGAAGTAACTTTCTTTCACATTACAACCCAGCAGGAATACATAATTAAGAAAATGCCACTGAATGTTAGAGCTGACATTTTCCAAAAAGTATAGGAGGAACATTATTTCCCCATAATTTGTTTGTTTTATTGAGGTAGGGTCTCACTCTAGAGTCCAGGCTGACTGGAATTCACTATGTAGTCTCAGGGTGGCCTTGAACTCATCATGGTGATTCTCCTACCACTACCTCCCAAGTGTTGGGATTAAAGGCATGAGCCACCACAACTGGCCCCATAATGTTTTATAAAGAATTATCTGGGGCTGGAGAAATGGCTTAGCAGTTAAGAATAAGCAGTTAAGCCTGCAAAGCCAATGGACCCAGGTTTGGTTCCCCAGGACCCACATAAGTCAGATGCACAAGATGTTACATGCATCTGGAATTTGTTTGCAGTGGCTAGAGGCCCTGGTGTGCCCATTCTCTCGCTCTCTCTCAAATATATTAAAAAAAAAAAAAAAAAAAAGTCAGGCATGATGGCACACACCTTTAATCCTAGCACTTAGGAGGCAGAGGTAGGACTGCTGTGAGTTTGAGGCCACCCTGAGACTACATAGTGAACAGTGAGACCCGACCTTGGAAAAAAAAAAGAATTGTCTGTATAATTTAGTATTAAACAAAGAAGTAAATTAAATCTCCCTTTGTTTCTTTTTGCTATGTAGTTATTGTGAAAGCTTGCAAGAAGCATGCTTTTATTTTAAACACTGCTCCCAGACCATGAAGGATGGCACATTAAAGAGGTATTGAGAAGGTATGGGATAGTTTTGTGCCAATTGAGAAAATCATGTTAAATTCTTATCTCCATAACACAAAGTGAATCCGAGGTATGTTAACAAGTTAAATGTAAAAGTAAATGAAATCATTAAAAAAAAAAAAACCACTTGAGATACAAGAACCCATGTGCAAAGGCTCATTCTGTCTAGAAGAGGCTGCATCTATTCACTGAGGAGCCTGACAATCCCAAACACAACAGGCTTTCTGTGTAGGCAAGCTCCAAGAGCTTCCTGACCACATGTTGTGCCTCCTTAGGACCAGGATCCAGGAGCCAGCACCTAAGAACATGAGGGCAAGGAAGGTCATTGAGAAGCTATGCTTTCACAGGACGCCCCAAGCTGTCGTTATGGCAGTCTCAGGGCAAGGTTTCCCCTGATACTTATGCATAAATATAAGAAAATAGATTTGCCTGACTTGGCTCAGTAAGTAAGCCTGGAGGGTGAGAGGAAGACTGCCCTCAGCAGCATTGGGCTCCCACAGTAGTAGTACTGGCCCCAGGAAACCATCCCTTCCAACAGGAGTTGGACCTGTGCCAAGACAGTCTTCCTCAGATTCCCTGGAACAGGGAATTTGCTGGGCATGGTGGCATAGGTTTGTGACAGGAGGCTGAGGCGGGGGGGGAGAATTCAGGCCAGCCTGGATTATACAATGACATCCTATCTCCAATACAAAACAAAAAATCTCAGAGTAGCTGGGCGTGGTGGCTTATTCAGTTATAGTTTGTATCTGCAATCACCTTGCTAGAGGCAATGTCACTGGGGCTGGTCTTAAGATGTTAATGGTGGGTTTGAGATTCCATTGTAAAGATATGCAAATGTGCCTAGCAGGAGTTCCTGAAGTGTGCTGTGTGACCTTTTGGCTGTAGTTTTGCTCTGTGTGCTGTGGTGGCTGGTTGGCTTTTGTTCTCTCTGCCTGGCCTTGTGAGAGCAGGCTGCTACTTCTGCCATTATGGAACTTCCCTGGATCTGTAAGCTTCAATAAATAATATCCCTTCCTCCATAACTGTGCCTGGTCTGGAAGTTCATCTCAGCGAACCTGAAGCTGTCTGCTACAGTAGAGTGGTACCTAGGAGTGTGGGGTGAGATGAACCTGACTGTGTGGATATTCGTCTTTTGGAACCTTTGTTTTGGAGGAATGGGCATGGACTTGGTGCTTGCAACTGAAGATGCCTTCTGGAGTGGTAAGCCAAGTTTTATGGACTATTCTGATGAGAGTTTGAGAATGCTAAGTGCAGATAGTACTGAACTTCGAGGCTTGGCTTATGAGCTTTCTAAAGGGAAGGAAAGACTGCAGAGGACTTTGTTGGAACTGGGCTACTGGCATAAGGGATGGCTACATTCCGCTATCCAGGCCCAGAAAGAAAGTTTGATCAAGGTTAAATTTGTAATGGACTGATATGCTTGGCTGAAGATATCGGACTGAGATTTTAAGATTTTAAGTTGGAAAACCTGAAGCAAGTTAAAAGTAGAGGCACTGAGACTGGTTTAGCTGCTATTGTCAACCACATTAGCAATCTTAAGGAAGGTGGAAGGAAGGTTGCCTGACTGATTTACATTAAAACAATGGAGAGGATGCCTGAGGAAAGACTGTTAAAAATGCAAATTCTTGGAAAGAGTTGACTGGAGAAGGAACCTGCTTTTCAAGGCTATGGTTTATTTTGTCCCTGGATTAAGAATATGGCTGTGTCCTGCACACCTGGTATTAGTTTTGGAAGCATGAAAAATGCATGGAGTGGTCATGAGTTGCACACGGTTCCAGGAGCCGCTGCTGAGATGCGGCATGAGGCAGGGCATGAAGACCCTCAGGAATAGGCTGGAAGAGCCTTTGGAAGATGGACCGTGGTTTGCATGGAGACCTGAAGATGTTTTGGATATACCAGTACTGTGCAAAGGGCTACCATGGAGTACAGTGTTGGCATGGGATGAAAGTTTTCCCTGGAGACTCTGCCCAGCTGAAGGGGCGGAATTGGAAAACCTGGAGACTGTCAGTCTCTGGTTATATTGAACTTGAACTGCAGAAGTTTGATGACGGCTGATGATGGCTGAGTTTGCATTGTTTTAGTCTCTCCTTGCTATTCCTTATACAGTTAAAAATGTTTACTCTGTGCCTTTATATGTTGAAAGTATTTAACTTGTTTGATTTTACAGGACTCACTATCTTAAGTTGATCAAGACTGTGAGAACCTCTGAAATTGGACTGAGTACAATTTACAATGTGTGATAGTTATAAATCTATTGGGGGCCAGGAGCTAAATATATTGGGGGCCAGGGGTGGAATGTGGTAGTTTGAATATATGTCCCCCAATATATTCAGTGTTTTATTAGTTATAGTTTGTATCTGCAATCACCTTGCTAGAGGCAATGTCACTGGGGGCTGGTCTTAAGATGTTAATGGTGGGTTTGAGATTCCATTGTAAAGATATGCAAATGTGCCTAGCAGGAGTTCCTGAAGTGTGCTGTGTGACCTTTTGGCTGTAGTTTTGCTCTGTGTGCTGTGGTGGCTGGTTGGCTTTTGTTCTCTCTGCCTGGCCTTGTGAGAGCAGGCCGCTACTTCTGCCGTTATGGAACTTAGACTTGGAAATACATCCAGTGAACTTTGAATGAAACATCATTAATTTTTTTTAATTTATTTATTAGAGTAAGAGAGAGGGAGGGAAAGAAATTGAGAGAGAGAATGGGCACACCTCTAGCCACTGCAAATGAACTCCACATGCGTGCGCCACTTTCTGCATCTGGCTTATGTGGCACCTGAAGAATCGAACCTGAGTCCTTAAGCTTCACAGGCAAGTGCCTTAACCACTAAGCCATCCCTCCAGCCCTGAATCAAACATCTTCAAAGAGAAACAGCCATGGAGGATCAAGAAGAATGCCGGGGGGGGGGGGAATAACTGGAGAAATGGCTTAGCGGTTAAGGCATTTGCCTGCAAAGCCAAAGGATCCCGGTTCAATTCTCCAGGACCCACGTAAGCCAGATGCACAAGGGGCACATGCATCTGGAGTTTGTCTGCAGTGGCTGGAGGCCCTGGCATACCCATTCTCTCTCTGTCTGCCTCTCTTCTATCTCTCTCTCTCTCTGCTTACAAATAAATAAATAAATAAATAAATTTTTTAAAAATTAAAAAAAAAAAAAGCCGGGCGTGGTGGCACACGCCTTTAATCCCAGCACTCGGGAAGCAGAGGTAGGAGGATTGCCATGAGTTTGAAGCCACCCTAAGACTACATAGTGAATTCCAGGTCAGCCTGAGTTAAAGTGAGACCCTACCTCGAAAAACAAAAAAAATATATTTAAAAAAATAAAAAGAAAAGAAAAAAGAAGAACAACACCAGGGATGTGAGAATGATCTGTCAGTCTACTGATTACCAAGGATGGATTCAGTTGTGGGTGTCCCCTTCCTCCCTCCCCTCATTACTCCTTCCCAAAGCTGCAGACTAGGTCAAAGAGGATGACATTCTAGATCGAGGAGGCTGTTTTGTCAAAGGCATATGAGCAGTTGCACTTTCCTGCTAGAACCTCCAAATAAGCTTTGAAGGACAAAGCCAAGATGTCTGAAGTAGCCACATACTAACACCTTGCTCAATGAAGGCCCACTCACATCTTTAGGCTGGTGCAGATTGCATTTTTGTGTCAGATTATAGACACCACACCCGAAAACCCTGAGATTTCTAATACATGTTCTTATTAACATGCATTTTATAGGTCAGTACACCAATTAAATTTCTAAAAACCCTTAGGGATGACATAATGATACTTAAAACTCTGAATGCTAATTAAAAATAAAATAAAATTTAAGCCAGGCGTGGTGGCGCACACCTTTAATCCCAGCACTTGGGAGGCAGAGGTAGGAGGATCGCCGAGAGTTCAAGGCCACCCTGAGACTACCTAGTGAATTCCAGTCAGCCTGAGCCAGAGTGAGACCCTACCTCGAAAAACCAAAAATAATAATAATGATAAAAGAAAATAAAATTTAAAAAATAGCAAAGGAAAAAGAAAACCTTGGAGAATGGATTTTTTAAAAAAATAATTATTTTTATTTTTCTTTATTTGCAAGCAGAGAAAGAGAGAGAGAGAGAGGAGAGACAGAGAGAGAATGGGCATGCCAGGGCCTATAGCCACTGCAAATGAACTCCAGTCTCATGTGCCCCTTGTGCATTTGGCTTACCTGAGTCCTGGGGAATCGAACCTGGGTCCTTTGGCTTTGCAGGCAAACACCTTAACTGCTAAGCCATCTCTCTAGCCCCTGATTTTCTTTTTGAAAACACAGGGTAGATCCCTTAGCAGTTTGAAAAAACACTTGAAAACAAACACCAGAGAAAGAGGCAGGTTGTATGGCCACCCACAGTTGGGATACTCACACTTCTGCAGAAGTTCTGCCCGCAGCGTGGCGCTCTTGGGTTTCCGCTTCAACTGAAAATGTTTCACGGGTGGGGTAAGGGGTCCAGCGAGGGTAGTCAGAGCATTCTTATTCAGGTACTGGCACTCCAGAGGAAGCATGGCAGATGCCTCACACTCGCCCACTGCAGAGACCCAAGAGCCAAAGCATGTTAAAGCCCTGACACTGTTGCTGCCCTCTCAGCTTATAAGCAAAGCCAGACTCATATGCGCTTTTATTACTGATAGTCACGGCAGCTTCTGCTTTGGTTTCAATTTCCCTGTGGTCCCCACATTCTAGCCTGGCCATCCCCAGAACAACCTCCCACCCCAGGGGAGGGTTTATAAAAAACAAATATCTAAAAAGGAACATAGGGCACACCAGTCTGTCAGCTGCAGCCTCAGGACTTGGAGGTGTCCAGGAACCACAGTGACATGGAAAGGAAGCACCTTACCCACCCAGACCACAAAACTCAAACAAAAACATGCTGCCAATAAGAGGATGAATGAGTATGTGGCAATCAGAGCCCTGTCCAGTGTGACTGCCATGAGCACTAGCCTGATAGCCTCAACTTTCAGTGCTGAGTCTCAGTCTTGTAAAACCACACATGCATGCTTCCCAAGTTTGTGTGGTCACAAAGGGACCAGAGTTTGGGAAACTCCCCCCAATTATCTAACTACCTGTGGAAAAGCAGACTTGGGGCTGGAGAGATGGCTCAGCAGTTAACACTCTTGCCCAGTACCCATGTAAAGCCAGATGCACAATGGTGCATGCATCTAGAATTCATTTGCAGTGGCTGGAGGCCCTGGAGCACCTATTCTCATTCTCCTTCTGTTTGCAAATATATATATATATAAATATATATATGAGACAAGGTCTCTGTATATAAGGCTGGCTTTGAGCTTGCAACAATCCTCCTGCTTCAAGAGCCCTCTAGAGTGCTAGAATTATAGGTGTCAGCCATCATGCCTAGACCAAGGAGTCATTTCTTCCTTGCCTGGAGACCATCTGTCTCTTCTCTCTCTCTGCTTGCAAATAAAATAAAAAGAAAAAACAAGAAGAGAAAAAGCAGACTCATGGGAAACATGAGTTTCCTGTCCCTTTTCTTCCTGTTCCCAGGGCAAACGGGCCCTTCCTATCCCTGAGGAGCAAAGCAGCAGAGGGATGTGGACCTGTACTTGGGTTTACAACTACAAAAAAGTCCTACAAACACTGAAGACACTCAAAACTCATAAAAATAGAAATACTACCACTAAAGGAGACTTATACCCACCAAGGATCAGGGAATGTTGCAGAAGGGGTGGAAAGCTGTATCCAGAGGCATTGCCCCTCCCCATCCCACCAGAGACCGAGTGATGCATTCATAACCTCATGATGAATACCAATAATCCTAACGGAGGAGGGCCCTCAGTGGGATGGGGGTCAGGAAGAGGGGATATGACGATAACATGAGAGGAATGGGACCAACATGTTATTTGTTCATAGCCTAATAAAAAAAATTAAAAAACAAAAACATGGGCTGGAGAGATGGCTTGGCAGTTGGGCGTTTGCCTGTGAAGCCTAAGGACCCACGTTCTACACTCCAGATCCCGTGTTAGCCAGATGCACAAAGGTGAGGCAAGTGCAAGGTCGCACATGCCCACTAGGTGGCGCAAGTGTCTAGGGTTCAATTACAGTGGCTGAGGCCTCGGCACACCAATTCTTTCTCCCCCCCCCCCAACTTGCTCCCTCTAAAATAAAAAAAAAAAGAAAAACCTACAAAGTATCAACAGTCACCAGAGAGTGGGCCACACCATACCAGCAGCCCTGCAGGAGTACATAATCTTGGCATCTCCAACCCCATCTTTTGCTGCTCCCCCTCAAAGGGGCCCAGAGCATAGAACTGATTTTGGGGATTACCAATTCCCATTCTCCAAAGAGGAGGAGAATTTCAGAGAGGACACAAACATGTTGTGGTCTCTAGTTTTCTGCTCATGGGTTCTATGAATATGTTGGTATGGTCAACATGTTTCTGACATGCTATATCTGCTCTATGCCAAGGCATGTTCAATTCTCTGTAGAAATAACCTTCTGAGTCCTCACCATCAGGGAGCTAATGATGAGAAAATGGTGACTATGCACCAGTGATAAGTCACATGCTTCCAGATACAGCACATGTGGCAAAGATAGAGCTGTAGTCACCACCCTGACAGCAATACATGGATGAACTGCATAATCAAGAGTTTTAGGACACAGCATGCCACCCATATACAGTTTAACAGTGACTGTCCAGTTTATCTGAGACAGCCATTTCAAAAGGGAGATTACAAATGACATACCCTTTTCTCTAAGTTCTCCTAAAATGTCTTGAACGTTGGGGTTCTGCTCCTCAAGGTCCAGGTTCAGAGAACCCGTGTCAGGAAACGACTTCAGAATGTCAGCAACCATGAGGACCCAGGGGTCCGAGTCCAGGGTGGCCAGCTGGATAATATCCATCAGGGCGCCCTTCATCTGCAGAGAGAGAAGACTCTGTCCCAACTGCCATCAGTTCCACCTGCCCTCCAGAAGAACGGCCTTTCTGAGTGTCTCCTACTACCACATAAAGGTGGCCCATACACCTGCCCATTTCAAGATCCACTGTGGCCACTGGGTGGGACTGAGGCAGTAGCTAATCTTGACAGTAATCACCCAGGGGCCCACAGCAGGCCTCTGCTTCCTCTGTGCTCCCACCCAACCCCAGCATCATCAGCTTCCCTGCAATGCCGCAGCTTCTGTCAGGCTGTAATGGCTTCCCAAACAGCTCCTGAAGCCCTCAGCTCTCTGGGCCTGCTACCCTCTGGGAGGTGAACATAACAAATCATAAAGGACAAGAAGCCAGGGCTACCAACATCTCCATTTAGGAAATCTGTTATAAACAGGGCATCTCAGACATTAAGAGTTCAGCCCAGGGTCAGCAACAAGGAGCACCAAGGCAGGTGAGTGTTCCATCATTCTTCTGGCACAAGGGAGGGCCTGGCTAGGGACAAGGACTTGCACCATGCATAACCCTCAACCCCAAGTCACCATACCCAAGAACAGGGACTTGGAGATGTTATATGCAGAGGAGAAACCACATGAACAAAGGGAAGACAGCCAATTATTCTGAGTGACACCTGCAGCTATAAGTGAAGGACCCCTGAGGCCACCAGAGTCAGAGAAGCCAGGAACAGTCTATGCTGAATCCTGCAAGAATATGTGACTGCAGACAGTGGGATCTGACCTCTAGCCACCACAGATGAGAAACAGTTGACATTTTTGTTATAGTAGCCCCAGGTAGGTAAATATACCCACCAAGAAGAAAAGTGGGTAATATTTTATAATTTTTTTTTTTTTTTTTTTGGTTTTGCAAGGTAGGGTCTCACTCTGGTCCAGGCTGACCTGGAATTAACTATGTAGTCTCAGGGTGGCCTTGAACTCTCAGTGATCCTCCTACCTCTGCCTCCCGAGTGCTGGGATTAAAGGCGTGCACCACCACGCCCAGCTTAAAATTTTTTTTAAATATTATTTATTTATTTATTTGAGAGACAGAAAGAGGCAGAGAGAGAGAGAAAGAAAGAGAATGGGCATGCCAGGGCCTCCCGCCACTGCAAACAAACTCCAGACGCTTGCACCCCCTTGTGCATCTGGCTTACATGGGTCCTGGAAAGTCAAACAATGATCCTTTGGCTTTGCAGGCAAATGCCTTAACCACTAAGCCATCTTCCAGCCCTATAAGGATTTTTTTTTTTTTTTTTTTTTTTTTTTTTTTTGGTTTTTTTGAGGTAGAGTCTCACTCTGGCCCAGGCTGACCTGGTATTAACTATGTAGTCTCAGGGTGGCCTTGAACTCTCGGCGATTCTCCTACCTCTGCCTCCCGAGTGAAAAGATGTTTTTTTAAGTCAGGAAAGGGCAGGCGTGGTGGTGAATGCCTTTAATCCCAGCACTCGGGAGGCAGAGGTAGGAGGATCGCCGAGAGTTCAAGGCCACCCTGAGACTACATAGTTAATTCCAGGTCAGCCTGGACCAGAGTGAGACCCTACCTCACAAAACCAAACAAAAAAAAGTCAGGAAAGCCAGATGCAAAAGGATACAAGGGTGCAATACTGTACTTGCCCACAAAAGGGCCCACACATCTGGAGTATGTTCACAGCAGCTGAGAGGCTGCTGCCACGCCCATTCTCTACCTGCCCCCCCACACTCTCTCCAAAAAAAAAAAAAAGTATGACTTGTAAAAGTCAGGAAAGTTGGGGCTAGGGAGAGGGCTCAGTGGTTAAGAGTACTTGTTGCACAAACATGAGAGCTTGAGACTATCTGAGTTCGATTTCCCAGCACTCATGTAAACAGCTGGGTCTGGCCATGCATGCTTGTAACCCCAGTCCCACTGGGAGCCAGAAACAGAAGAATTGCTGGGGCTTGCTAAAGACCTAGGTCCAGATAAAGTCTCAGTCTCAAGGAAAGGCACTGATGGGTGAGAAAAGATACTCAACATTCTCTTCTGGCCTCCGTATGCATCTGCATATCCATGGGGCATGCACATCTTCACACATACCCCATACCACACATATTAAAAAAAGGAAGGTTATGAACAGAAAGTCCACTGTGATGGACTGACTGGACTGTTTGTGTGTCACACCTACATATTCACATGTTAAAGTCCATCTTACTTTGGACTACTGTAACAAAAGCCCATAGACCAACTGGCTTAAGAACAATAGAAACTATTTTTCATGGGCCTAAAGGTTGGAGAGTCAAAACCAAAATGCCAACAGACTCGGGAGCTGGTAAGAACAGCTTCCTGGCTCAGGTGCAAACATGGTGAGGGAGTAGACCAGCTCCCTTGGGCCTAATCCCATTATGAGGTTCCATCTATGTTGTCTGAGGGGTTAAGAATTCAATGTTAAAACTTAGGGGACAACAACTAAGTCCTAGACCTCATGTGATAGTATTTTAAGACTGAGGAAAAAAATCATGTTGGGGCTCTGGTTGGTCCGACAGTCCCTCCCAATCTGTTCTTGCTGTGGAAGGGCACAGCAAGATGGCAGCAGCCATCAAACTGGAAAATGTGCCCCCAGCAGAGACTAAGGATGGGAAGCTGGCTGGGCATGGTGGCATAAGCCTTTAATCCCAGCACCTGGTAGGAGGACTGCTGTGAGTTCAAGGCCAGCCTGAGACTACATAGTGAATTCCAGGTCAGCCTGGGCTAGAGTGAGACCCTACCTCAAAAAAACCAAAAAGAAATAAAAAATTGCACTGAGGGTGGGTGGCTAGCCCTTGGATCTCAGAACCTCTAGATTTTGGAAAGTATGAGAAATAAATGCTCTGATTTAAGCCACCCAAGTTTGAGGTACAGTTGGCCTTCAAGCCTTCAAGGTCCACATCTGTAGATTCTATCTATCTATTATGTAACTGGAAATATTCTAAAAGAAAAATGTAACTGAAAAAAATATGTAGCTGGGCATGGTAGTGCATACCTTTAATCCCAGCACTCGGGAGGCAGAGGTAGGTGGATCGCCATGAGTTCGAGGCCACCCTGAGAATACAGAGTGAATTCCAGGTCAGCCTGGGCTAGAGTGAGACCCTACCTCAAAAAAAAAAAAAAAAAAAAAAAAAAAAAAACTGTATGAATTAGCCACTTATAAACTTTTTCTGGTCATTACAATGACTGGGGTTTGAGATTACAAAAGATCTAAAGATGATTTAAAGTACACAGGTTACATGCAAACACCACACCATTTTATTCTATTTTAATTAATTTGTGCATGCTATGTGCCCCTCCTTCCCATGCATGCTTGTGTGCATGTGTGGGCACATCACGTCCTCTTGCTATTGCAAATGAACTCCAGATGCATCCAGCATGCTGACAGGCCTTGTGAAGCAAGTGCCTTGAACTGCTGAACCATTTTCCCAGTCCTCACCATGCCACTTTAAAGGAAGAACCTGTACATCCTTGCTTCAATATCTGTAGGGTGGGGGAAGGGTGGATTCAGGGGCTGATCTTCCATAGTTATGGAGGAATGGCTGTACTGTAATGGCAACCCATGCTAACACAGCTACTTGTACACTGAAGAGACCCTTCAAGAATCTTGCTTTCAAGTGGGCTCATCAATATTCTGTCATGAATGGTGGAGGGCATGAGGCCTCTATCACTCCCTGAGGAGGTACTGGCAACTTAATGGTGGCTGAGGAAGGGACAGACATTTTCTTCATAAACTCAACTTCTAATATCTGTGGAAACTAACACTATCCAACTTTTCTCTCTCAGATACCTAAACCACCTCCATCCTTTTTGTTATTTTTTTTATTTGAGAGAGACAGACGGGAAGAGAGAGAGAGACAGAGGGAAAGGGAGAGACAGAGGGAAAGAGAGAGAGAGACAGAGGGAAAGAGAGAGAGAGAGACAGAGGGAAAGAGAAAGAGAGAGAGACAGAGAATGGACGCGCCAGTGGCCTCTCAGCTGCTGTGAACAAATTCTAGATGTGTGCGCCCCCTGTGCACATGTGCAACATTGCACACTTGCATCACTTTTGCATATGGCTAAACGTGGGACCTGGAGAATCAAACAGGCATTCCTAGGCTTCACAGGCAGACGCCTTAACAGCTAAGCCATCTCTCCAGCCCCATCTTTTTTCTTTTTTTTTTTTTTTTTTTTAAATTATTTTTTATTTTATTTTTAGAGAGAGACAGAGAAAGATAGACAAAGAAGGAGAGGGAGACAGAAATGGGTGTGCCAGCAGTCTCTCAGCTGCTGTGAACGAAACCCAGATGCGTGCGCCCCCCTTGTGGGCAAGTGCGGCATTGCGCCCCTACCTCACTTTGCATCTGGCTAAATGTGGGACCTGGAGATTGGAACCGCTGGACATTGGAACCAGCATTCTTAGGCTTAGCAGGCAGGCGCCTTAGCCGCTAAGCCATCTCTCCAGCCCCTTTTTTCTTTTTTAAAAAATATTTTTTTATTTATCTGAGAGGCAGAGAGAGAGAGAGAGAGAGAGAGAGAGCGCCAGAGGGATAAAGAGACAATGGGCATGCCAGAGCCTTTAACCATTGCAAACAGCTCCAGAAAGTTGAGCCACCTTGTGCATCTGGTGAATCAAACCTGGCTCCTTCTGCTTTGCAGCTAAGTGCCTTAACCACTAAGCCATCTCTCCAACCCCTTCATCTTTTTTCAAAGTTAACACTAACCCTCACACTAATTCACCTTACACTATTCCCACTTTTTTTTTTCCAAGGCAGGATCTCACTCTAGCCCAAACTGACCTGACACTCGTTCTGTAGTCCCAGTCTGGCCTCAAACTCAAAGCAATCCTCCAGACCTCTGCCTCCAGAGTGCTGGGATTAAAAGCATGTACCACCACACTGGGCAACCGTTTCCACGTCTAAGTAAGCAAAACCCTAGCATATTTACAATAGCCTTGTTCTTTTACCTATCAGCAATTATTGAAATAAAAAAACAGTGTTAAGCCGGGCATGGTGGCGCACGCCTTTAATCCCAGCGCTCGGGAGGCAGAGGTAGGAGGATCGCCGAGAGTTCGAGGCCACCCTGAGACTACATAGTGAATTTCAGGTCAGCCTGAGCCAGAGTGAGACCCTGCCTCGAAAAACCAAAACCAAACAAACAAACAAACAAGCAAACAAACAAACAAAAAAAACAGTGTTGTTAATTTGATACTAAAATATTTACATAGCAGCATTTTTTTATTTTTTTTTTTGGTTTTTCGAGGTGGGGTCTCACGCTAGCTCAGGCTGACCTGGAATTCACTATGTAGTCTCAGGGTGGCCTCGAACTCACGGCGATCCTCCTACCTCTGCCTCCCGAGTGCTGGGATTAAAGGCGTGTGCCACCACGCCCGGCTCATAGCAGCATATTTGACAGTTTGGGTCACCTCTGCTCTTACTTTGGGTGTAATATAGGAGCCACATCTGGCACCTTGAGTGTCTACCCTGAAGAAATAACTTGTGATTTACATGTCTAAGAATACAGCAGATAATTAGAAAACCCAAGCATTAAAATAAGATGCAAAAATCTCTCATTAAAACAAGAAATAAGCCGGGCATGGTGGCGCACACCTTTAATCCCAGCACTCGGGAGGCAGAGGTAGGAGGATTGCTGTGAGTTCGAGGCCAGCCTGAGACTACATAGTTAATTCCAGGTCAGCCTGAGCTAAAGTGAGATCCTACCTCAAAAAACCGAAAAAAAAAAAAAAAAAAAAAAAAAGAAATACACACACATACACACATCCACAAAATCAAGACAACATAATTCCTCAAAAAATTACAAATCTATGGGCTGGAGAGATGGCTTAGTGGTTAAGGCGCCTGCCTGCTAAGCCTAAGAACCCGGTTCCAATCTCCAGGTCCCACGTTTAGCCAGATGCAAAGTGACGCAAGGGCGCAATGCCGCACTTGCCCACAAGAGGCGCACACATCTGGATTTTGTTAGCAGCTGAGAGACTGCTGGCGCACCCATTCTCTGTCTCCCTCTCCCTTTCTCTTTGTCTGTTTCTCTCTGTCTCTCCAAAAATAAAAATAAATTAAAATAAATTTTAAAAATTACAAATCTAACAGAAATGACCTCCAGTGAGGTCATTAAGATGACATGCTTGACCAAAAACTCAAAAGAATAATTATACCTATGTTCAAAGGACTCAAAGAAGAAAACAAGGGGCTGGAGAGATGGCTTAGGGGTTAAGGCGTTTGCCTGCAAAGCCAAAGGATCCTGGTTTGATTCTGCAGGACCCATGTAAGCCAGATGCATAAGGGGGCACATGCATCTAAAGTTTGTTTGTAAGCCGGGCATGGTGGCGCACGCCTTTAATCCCAGAACTCGGGAGGCAGAGGTAGGAGGATCGCTGTGAGTTGGAGGCCACCCTGAGACTACATATTGAATTCCAGGTCAGCCTGAGCTAGAGTGAGACCCTACCTCAAAAAACAAAAAACTAAATAAATAAATAAATAAATAAATAAATAAATAAATAAATAAAGTTTGTTTGTAGTGGCTGGAGACCCTGGTCCACCCATTCTCTCTCTCTCAAGCAAATAATATATTTTTTAAGAAAAGAAGAAGAAAACAAACTCCCGAAGGAATCCCAAGAGAACACAGGAAACCAACTTAACAAAATAAGGAAGTTGACACAAGATATGAGTAAGGAAATAGAAATACCAATCTAAAATACTAGAAATGAAAAACACAGTAAGTCAAATAAAAAAGTCTGTAAAGTCTCACCAATAGAATGGATTAAGAAGGACAGGCTATCTGAGCCAGAAGACAAAGGTGGCAGATCTAAAACATTCCAACAAACAGAAAGACAAACTAATAGGAAAGTATGAGTGGGAATTTCAAGACATTTTAGACACTACGAAGAGATCAAATTTGAGAATTCAGGGTATAGAAGAAGAATTTCACTCTAAAGAAATAATAAGTATTTTCGACAAACTCATAAAGGAATATTTCCCCCAAATAGGAAAGAGATGCCAATACAGATACAGGGGCACTTAGAACACAAAATAGAAAAGACAAGAAAAGAACCTCTCCTCACCATATTTTAATTAAACTACTAAACACACAGACCAAAGAAAATATATTGAAAACAGTGAGGGAGAAGCAGTAAGTCACCTATAAAGGCAAGCCCATCAGGATAACATCAAACTACTCAACACAAACTTTGAAAGCCAGAAGGGTTTGGGATGATGTATTCCAAGTTCTGAAAGACAACTGCCAACCTAGACTATTATATCCAGCAAAGCTATACCCATCATAATTGAAGGAGTAACTCCTTTTATGAAGCCAGCATTACACTGATACAAAAATTAGACACAAAAAAGAAAATTTCAGACCAATCTCCTCCATGAACATAGATGAAAAAATTCTCAAAATACTGGCAAACAGAATACTGGAATATATCAAAAAGATCATTCACCCTCATCAGGTGCACAAGAAATAAATCCAAATAGCTAACAGACTTGAATATCAGATCTGAAACTCTGAAATTGTGAAGGACAAAACAGAACAAACATTTCAAGATACAGGCATAGGCAACAAGTTTCTGAATATAACTAACCCCAATTGCTCAGAAAGTAAAACCACTAATCAACCACTGGGGCTTCATGAAATTAAAAAGCTTTTGTATAGCAAAGAACACTATGAATAGAGCAAAGAGGCAACTTACAGAATGGGAGAAAATCTTTGCCAGCTATACATCTGACAGAGGATTAATATCCAGGATATACAAAGAACTAAAAAAACTATATAATAAGAAATCAGAGGCTGGGAAGATGGCTCAGTGGTTAAAGGTGCTTGCTTACAAAGCCTGACAGCCTGGGTTTGATCCCCAGTACCCACATAAAGCCAGACGCACAAAGTGATGCATGCATTTGGAGTTTATCTGCAGTGGCAAGAGGCCCTGGTTTGCCAATTAAAACATAATAACAATAAAAGATTTAAAAAAAGAAAGAAAAAAATCAGGGCTGGGGAGATGGCTCAGTACTTAAGGCACTTGCCTATAAGCCTAACGACCTGGGTTTGATTCCCCAGTACTCATATAAAGCCAGATGCTCAAAGTTCATGCATCTGAAATTCATTTACAGCAGCTGGAGGCCCTGCTGCATCCATATTCACTCTCTCTCTCTCCCCTTGTAAATAAATGAATTTTACAAAGAAATCAAACAACCCAATAACAAAATGTGCTATAGAATGAAATAGAGAGTTCTCAAAAGAAGAAATACAGATGACCAATAAACACCTTAAAAACATGTTCTTGTGCTGGAGAAGTGGCTTACTGGTTAAGGTGCTTGCTTGCAAAGCCAAAGGATTCAGGTTTGATTTCCTAGGACCCACATAAGCCAGATGCACAAAGTGGTGCATGTGTCTGGAGTTCATCTCATTCTTTCTCTGTCTACTTCTACCTCTTTCTCTGCTCTCAAATAAAATATTTAAAAAGAAAAACGCTGGGCATGGTGGCACACACCTTTAATCCCAGCACTTGGGAGGCAGAGGTAGGAAGATCACTGTGAGTTCAAGGCCACCCTGAGACTAGATACTGATTTACAGGTCAGCCTGGGCTAGAGTGAGACCCTACCTCAAAAAACAAAAAAGAAAAACTTTGAAATTCCATCTCACTCCTGTCAGAATGGCTATCAAGAAAACAAATGATGGGCTGGAGAGTCTGTTCAGTGGTCAAGGTGTCTGCCTGCAAGGCCTAACAATTGGGGTTCAATACCCTAGTACCCACGTAAAGCCAGATGCACAGAGTGGCATATGCATCTGAAGTTCATTTGCAGTGGCTTGAGGCCCTGCTCACACCCATACTCACTCCCCCCCCGCTTGCAAATAAATAAATAAATAAATAAATAAATAAATAAATAAATAAATAGAAATAAACTGCTAGGCCATCTCTCCAGCCCAGGAACATGCTTTGAAGACATCTATTGGTCATCTGTATTTCTTCTTTTGAGAGCTCTCTATTCATTTCTGTAGCCCATTTTGTGATTGAGTTCTGCTAACATCTCATCTGTTTTACAAGATCTACAAGAACATATATTCAGACTATGTCAGATACCACTGTGCCATTTGGTTAGCAGTTCTGGAAGCAAATTTCAGAATTTTCACAGTAGAAGGAAATTATACCCATTATAATCCTAAGAGTAACTTAGGACCTTGTGAACTCAGCTGCTGTTTTAACTTACCTCCTCTTGCTTACAGTCAGCTCAACAATCTAACTCCATCTATTTGGGTCCCCTCGATCACTTTCCAAGTCCTAAAAGTTTACAAGAATTGGAACCGTATAGAACTCCAGTTTGCTGCACACCTACTTCTAAACTCTTTGCTTTTATTCTTTTCCCCCCAATATCTTCTTCTAGGACTTTTTTCCTGAACTCCACTAATGTACTTTTGGGTTCTCTTAGACCCACTGGAGAATTTTCCCAACTGCCATACCCAATACCCCCACTCAGATTTAAGAAGACAGATCGATTATCCCTCGAATTCTCAACAACAGCTAGAGTTGCTTCTTCAAAGGGGGAATTGAGGTAGTTTAAGGCGATTGGGCCCCTATAAGTAAAGGCAAGGAATGCCCTTGAGCCTGCCTTTGCAGTCTCCACTTTGCCAGAGGTTAGAGTAGGATCAGGTTTCTCCTTCCTAATCTCTTGCCTAAAAGCCTCAAGGAATTCCTAGATCTGTTTTTCCATAAACCAAGGAGTTCCCTTCCCCTTTCCTAGAATTAAGATTCCTGGAAGAATTAAACATGATCCTGTCCTTGTTTGTTAAACTCAGCCCCCAAAATTAGTGTCATGGCTAGTTAACTCAGCCTCCATTCAGAACCTATAAATGACTTCAACTTGGATTTACAGGTGGGCCCTACCCTATCCTGCCTTCTCAAGGACCTCTCTGTACTTTCTTCTCTTAATCTAATAAAGTCTATACAAACCTTTAAAAAAAAAAGAACGTTTCACTGTAGAAAAAAAATATTCATAATGTATACTCTTAAAATCCCAACAGGTTGCATTTATGTAGCATACAAAGTAAATACTGAACATATGGAACTGCTAGTGGCCAAGAAAAGCCAAAGATACTGCTTAAGAATAGTGGAGGCTTGCCGGGCGCTGGTGGAGCATGCCTTTAATACCAGCACTCAAGAGGCAGACAGAAGTAGGGGGATTGCTGTGAGTCCAAGGCCACCCTGAGACTACATAGTAAATTTCAGGTTAGCCTGGGCTAGAGTGAGTTCTTACTTCGAAAAACAAAACAAAACAAAAAAACAATAATAGTGGAGGCTTGCTTTGTAAAATCAAGAAAGACATAGTAAGAAAATAGTGACAGGGCGGATAGAATGGAAGAGCCAAAGGAAGGATATGACTTCTTACAATGGAACTGCCCAGACAGAAATTGGCCTTGATATCCATGACCTTGCAGTGCCTAGCAATACCTTCGCAAGACCCTCAAAATAGAAGAAAAAGATGATGACATCAAATTAAAAGAGAGACTAATGGAGGGAGGGGATATGATGGAGATTGAAGTTCTAAAATGGAATGGGGGGAGGGGAGGGAAATATGTGTTTTTTGTATGTAAGCATAGAAGTTGTCAATAAAAAAATAATAATTAAAAAAAAGAAAATAGTGACAATAACTGACTTGGCAGCTTATCAGTACAACATACAAATGGCTTAAAAGAACAGAGCTCAGAAAGAGAGCCACAGCAAAAGTAACAGTGCAGAATACAGAAAGACAGTCATCCACCAGTGGTGCTGGGCCACCAAGACACCCATATATAAAGTAACACCTCTCAATTTCAGTTAGGCTGAAGACTGATGTGAGAGCACTGCACAGCTCTAGTGAGAGAATATGAAGAAAGGGCATTTCCTGAACAAGACCAATTTGGCACCAACTACCAGGGAAAAAAGGTAACTATACCATCTAACCAGAACCAAGAGCTTCATCCAGATTCTGAAGTTAAGCCACAGCCAGAGAGTATAGAACTAAAACAGGATGGTATCCAGCATTTACCAAAACAGAGTATTTCTCTAAAGCAATGGGGAAAGAGAAAAAAAAAAAAGACTATAAGGAAAAAAATTTTTTTGAATAAATAACTCATAAAAAAAAGCCAGGGCTGGAGAGATGGCCTACAGGTTAAAGCACTTACCTGCAAAGCCAAAGGACCCAAGTTTGATTCCCCAGGACCCATGTAAGCCAGATGCACAAGAGGACACATGCATCTGGAGTTTGTTTGCAGTGGCTGGAGGCCCTGTGGTGCCCATTTTCTCTTTATTTGCCTATTTCTCTTTCTCTAAATAAAATTTACTGAAAAAAAAAATTAAGTCAAGGGCTGGAGAGATGGTTTAGTGGTTAAGATGTTTACCTGCAAAGCCAAGGACCCAGGTTCAAGACCCCAGGAACCCATGTTAGCCAAATGCACAAGGTGGTGCATGCATCTGGAGTTCTTTACAGCAGCTGGAGGCCAAGGCACTCCTATTCTCTCTCTCAAATAAATAAATAATAAAAGAAAGTTAACTGGCAAATAAACAAGCAACACAATGCTCAACAATTAGTGAGTAGATGCCAGTTAAGATGCTCTGGTAATAACTAGACACCCACTTGACTGACATGTTTTGGTGAGGAGTATAATTTGATAGAATCACTTTGAAAATCAACATGGCATAATCCTAATACAATTCTACTCCTAGAGAAATACATGCTCATAAGTACCGGCATGCATGATGTTATCAGTCACAACAGAAAAACAAAAACTAGTCACAACCTAAATGTCTATGACAGAATGCATTAACTGCTCTGTGCAGTGACTAAAACGCCAGAGAGAAGTGAAAAGGAAACCCTATCTGCAGCAACTTGGATGAATTGGTTACGGTGTCAATCACTGGAAGACACCACACCACACAGGAATGCACATACATGATTTCACCTTTTCAAATTAGGTAAAAACCAAACTCTCCTGTTCAGGCGTGCATATACAGTTGACAATGGCAAAGAGGGCTGGAGAGATGCACAAGGTGGTGCATGCATCTGGAGTTCGTTTGCAGTGGCTGGAGGCCCTGGTGCTCCCATTCGCTCTCTCTCCGCCTCTTTCTCTCTCTCAAATAAATAAATAAAAGTTTTAAAAAATGGCAAAGAAATGCTTACCCCCATGGGGGAGGGGAGACAAGGTTGTGACTAGGAATGGGGGTGCTTCTGAGGAGTCAGCCTTGTTTTATTTCTTCACCTGTACGGGGAATTACAGGAGTGGGTCATTGTACTATTCTTACTTTCTTGTCTGAATAAATATGCAGTTTTGTATACACAGTATAGCTCAACAATTCTCACCTTAATGATGTAAGAATAGTATCTAGAAATGTTTAAACTAGGGTGCTTCAATATTTTTGCTGTAAAGCATGGTGGCCTCTAATTCCAGTCCTGGAGAGGCTGAGGCAGGAGGATTCCAAGTTTGAGGCCAACCTGGGCTACAAGTGAGACCCTATACATATATTGTGTATATATGTATAGTTGCAAAATTCAGTTCATTTTGCACAGAAAGCCATGCAGTGTAACATTTCGCGGGGGAAGGGGGGATTCACTCTCACGCACCAATTAGGATGTTTTTTAAAACGACGCACCGAAAATAATCGCAGAACAGCTGGAAACTTGGTAAAGCAAACACAAACGTGACGCTGAGCCCACAAACCAAGGTTGGCGTCGGAGTACCTAGTACCTCCGCCCACCAGCTACCAGGACTCTAGACGCAAAGCTGTCCCTGGGCACCCGTGTCCCGCACCTCCTACCTCCCTATGTCCCTATGATGACTGGGGAAGGCCGAGGCCCCGGGACAGGGTATGGGAGTCCCGGAGAGTCCGCGTGGGCGGAAGGTTCGGGTCGCAGCCGGGCAGGGTGCGGGCGGCGCAGGCGCCAGGAGCCAAGCTCGGGCCTGGAGAGCGCAACCGGCCCGCGCCCTCACCTCGTCTACCGTGCGGCGCGGGAGGTGCAGCGTCCCGAGCAGCAGCTTGAGCTTCACGGCCGACGAGAGGCGGTGGAAGCAGAGGCGGATGTTGTCGATGACGGCGGCCGTGAGCAGGGACGCGATGCTAGGCGGCGCCCACAGCTCGTCCGTGGCACCTAGCTTGTTATGCAGCCACAGACCCGTGTCGCTCTCCCGCATGGACGCCATCTTGGGGGCAGCAGCGCGCGCGAACCGGCATCTTACGCGGACGCCTACGCGCCCCCGGCGAGGACCCCCAACATGGCGGCGCCCGCGGGCGCAGGGCGGGGCACAGGACGGAGGGCGAGCGCTGCGGCTGGCGGCCGGGTCTTCCACCGACTTCGAGACGACTCCCGAGACCACAGGCGATGGTGCGCCGCGGGGAGGCCCATCGGCTTCCGTACCGCATCATGGCGGCGCCCGGACGGACGCCGGAAGATGTCGTTTCGCTGAGGCGGAGTTGCGCCCTGTGACGCTCCGGAGTGCCTGCGGCCGTAGGGGTGCTAGTGAAGGTGTGCGCTCATTCCTCAGCCCACTCACCCTTCACACCGGAGCCTCGCAGTCCCTGACGTCCAAGCTTCGCCCTGCTTCCCCTTTCCTGCCCTGCTGCCGCCCGCCGCGCTAGGGCAAGCGCTGTGTGAGAGACCCGGATCAGGAGAGCTCCGGACCGTCTCTTCTGCCTGGAGCCAGGATCTGGTGGCGGAGCACGCTGATGACAAGCCCCTCTAACTCCAGCCTCCCGCATCAGCGTTCTGAATGCTGGGGTCACAGACTTGGAGTACTGAACGCTTGGGATCTAGACTTCTGCTACCGCCTGGCCTATGTTACCTTTTGTAAGGCAGGATTTTACTGGGCGCGGTGGCTGTGGTGCATCCCTGTGGTCGCAGCTACTTATGAGGCTGAAAAGGATCACTTGGCCCAATTTTGAGGCCCGCCTGGACAACAGAGCAAAACCTTGTCTCTTAAAAGTTATTTTGCTGGAGCCTGGCGTCGTGGTTACATGCCTTTAATCCCAGCACTTGGGAGGCAGAGGTAGGAGGATTGCCGTGAGTTCGAGGCCACCCTGAGACTACATACATAGTTAATTCCAGGTCAGCTTGGACCAGAGTGAGATCCTATCTTGAAAAAAAAAATTATATATATATTGTAGTTGGAGAAGTGATTTAGCGGTTAAGGCACATGCCTGTGATACCTAAAGACCCAGGTTTGATTCCCCACGACCCACTATGCCAGATGCATAAAGTGGCGCATGTTTCTGGAGTTCGTTTAGAGTAGCTGGAGGTCCTGGTGCGCCCATTCTTTCTTGATCTGCCTCTTTCTCTCTCTCAAATAAATAATAAATTAATAAATTATTTTGCTGGTCTTGACTCATGCTTGTACTCCCAGCAGTTAGGAGGTTGAAGCAGGAGAATTGCTGGAAGTTTCAGGCCAGCCTGGGCTACAGAGTAAGACCCTGTCTCCACAACAACCACAAAAAATTGGGTCTGGAAAGGTGGCTCAGCAGTTAAAGACATTTGCTTACAAACTCTACTGACCTGAGTTCAATTCCTTATTACCAACGAAAGCCAGATGCTCAAAATGGAGCATGCATCTGAAGTTCATTTGCAATGACAAAATGTCCTGGTTCGCCCATTCCATCTCTTTCTCCGTACCTCTTTCTGCTGGCAATTTTTTTTTTTTTTTTTTTTTTTTTTTTTTTTTTTTTTTTTTCAAGGTACGGTCTCACTCTGGTCCAGGCCAACCTGGAATTAGCTATGTAGTCTCAGGGTGGCCTCAAACTCATGGCAATCCTCCTACCTCTGCCTCCCGAGTGCTGGGAGCAAAGGCGTGCGCCACCACGCCCGGCTTTTGCAAATATTTTTTTAAACCTTTAGCCAAGCCGGTTGTGGTGGTGCACGCCTTTAATCCCAGCACTCCGGAGGCAGAGGTAGGAGGATTGCCAAGAGTTGGAGGCCAGCCTGAGACTACATAGTGAATTCCAGGTTGGCCTGGGCTAGGGTGAGACCCTACCTCAAAAACAAAAGTAAATAAAAATAAAAATGTTTAACCATTTCCTTTTAATTGGAACATGCTTCCAGGAGGGAGGACTGAGACTAATAAGACTGAAGAAACTCAGAAAATAGTATTCACAAGTCCTCCTTCCTAAGGTTATGTAAGTAGTAAGCAATTGCTGGGAGGGAAGAGACACTGGTGCAGCTGCTTGCAAGTTGAGCAGACAGCTTTAGGTTTCATGTGTTGACACCCATGCTAGCATGGATTCTTGGATGATGCAGCTGCCTTTTAAGTTACCAACGCTCCTCACCCATGCTTATATAAGTCACTTGAGTAAACTCTAGTTCCCCAACCTGGACTTGGGTGGGATTGATGTTTTGGTGTTTGTGCCCTGTCTGTGGTAAATAGATATTCACCTCTCTCCAGAAAAAAGTCACGTTAACAGTGTTTTACTTCATGCTGTTATTATGTAAGCTCTTGTCCACATATACCAGAACTGAATGGTGGAAGTCTACATAAGGATACTACTCACCTCAATCAAATTCAAATTTGAACTTGACCATGGTGGGAAAATTTACACCATGGAAATTGGCAAATGCTACAAATCAGGAATGGACTTAACTTTTTTGTGTATGGCTGGGATTTAGTAAAGTGATAGAGAAAATGTGATATGATTAAACTTAAAAGTGTGTAGTGGGCTGGAGAGATGGCTTAGCAGTTAAGGTGCTTGCCTGTGAAGCCTAAGGACCCAGGTTTGATTCCCCAGTACCCACATAAAGCCAGATACACAGTGGCGAATGCAACTGAAGCTCATTTGCAGTGGCTGGAGGCCCTGGCATGCCTATTCTCTCTCCAGCTATCTCTCTCTGCTTGCAAATAAATAAATAAAAATATTTTAAGTGTATTGCTTCTATATTACATTATGATAACAATAAATAATTGAGATATTTCCTCTATCCAAAGCTGTTTTCTGAGCTGGAGTGATGGCTTAGCCGTTAAGTCGCTTGCCTGTGATGCCTAAGGAAGCAGGTTTGATTCTCCAGTACCCATATAAGCCCACACAAGGTGATGCATGTGTCTGGATTTCATTTACAGTGGCTACAGGCCCTAGTGCACATATTCTCTCATTTTCTCTCAAATAAATAAAAAATATATATTTTAAAAGCTATTATCTGATTCAGCAAAGAAATTGCTCATGCTATTGACATTACCAAAAAATGAAGTTATGAAGTAAGTGGGGCTGTACTGAAAGGTTACTCTAATTCAAAGCTAGTTTACCAGTTGATTATGTATGTGTCACATATTTTTTTAAATTATTTATTTATTTAGTTAGTTAGTTAGTTAAGAGAGAGGCAGATAGTGAGAGAGAATGGGTGCACCAGGGTCTCTAGCCACTGCAAACGAACTCCAGACAGATGTGCCACCTTATGCATCTGGCTTATGTGGGTACTGAGGAATTGAACCTGGATCCTTGGGCTTCACAGGCAAGTGCCTTAACTGCTAAGGTATCTCTCCAGCCCCATGTGTCACATTCAATGACAGTACATTTATTGGGAAAATGGTTTTGATGCAAAATTTTGGAGATCAGAAAGGGCCTCCCAAACTTATGAATCCCAATTTTGGATCCTTAGTCTTTTTAAATTTTTTTTTTATTTTTGAGTTAGGGTCTCACTCTAGCCCAGGCTGAACTGGAATTCACTCTAGTCCCAGGCTAGCCTTGAACTCAGGCTGATCCTTCTACCTCTGCCTCCCAAGTACTGGGACTAAAGGCGTGCGCCACCGTGCCCAGCTCTTCCTTATCCTATTTTTAGCCAAAAAAAAAAAAAAAAAAAAAAAAAAACTTGATAAAAACAGACTCAAGAAAGATAAATTGTGAATTATTGAGTTTAGGGAGAAATTATGGTGTTTATTGAAAAGAAACTGGGGTCTAGGAAAAGGCTAGGGCAGAGTCACAAGCACATGGGAGACAGGAAACACTCGTGTGGAAAGCATGGCATAATTCCTGAGGTTCGTTTAAGAGAAATGGAGATTTGGGAAGAGGCAGGAGCAGAGCCATAAGTATGTGGAAGATAGAACCTAGGAACTTATGTAGGGAGATTTAGAAAGCACAGCATCTGCTCTGAGCCTCCCCCTGGAAGAAACTTAAGAAAAGTGATGGCTTAAGGAAGAATAGCAGAGGGAGAGCACCAAAGCAGATACCAAGAAATTCAGATGAGAAATAGGTAGTAAAGAGTTACACCCATGGTTAACCTGAGTTTAGAGAAATTACACAGGTAGCAGGCCCAGAGTTTAGAGGAAAAACCTATGTGGTAGATCTAGAGTTTAAAGGAAATATACATGCAGTAGGCTCAGAGGTCAGATAAAAATCATACATGTAATGAAAGTGAGAAAGGACCCCAAAATCTAATGCAGATAGAAGACAAGCAGAAAACTATCCAGGCCAAGAAGAAGTGCTCTGCTTTCCCCCTGTCCCAGCCAGGTTTATTACATGTATCCAGGTAGAGACCAGCATGAACAAGTCTTAGAGTCAATTGAAAATATATTCTTTCATCAGACTCAGGTATGTAAAGAGAAGACCTGATTAGTTTGCAGACTCAAAAAGTTGACCCCAAGCCGGGTGTGGTGGCGCACGCCTTTAATCCCAGCACTCGGGAGGCAAAGGTAGGAGGATCGCCGAGAGTTCGAGGCCACCCTGAGACTACATAGTTAATTCCAGGTCAGCCTGGACCAGAGTGAGACCCTACCTCGAAAAACCAAAAAAAAAAAAAAAAAAAAAAAAAAAAAAAGTTGACCCCATGGGCATGGTGGCGCATGCCTTTAATCCCAGCACTCGGGAGGCAAAGGTAGGAGGATCACCATGAGTTCAAGGCTAGCCAGAGACTACAAAGTGAGTTCCAGGTGAGCCTGGGCTAGAGTGAGACTGTATCTCAAAACAAAACAAAAGCTGGGCGTGGTGGCGCACGCCTTTAATCCCAGCACTCGGGAGGCAGAGGTAGGAGGATCGACGACAGTTCGAGGCCACCCTGAGACTACATAGTGAATTCCAAGTCAGCATGGACCAGAGTGAGACCCTACCTCGAAAAAAAAAACAAAAAAACAAAAAAAAACAAATGTATGGCACAATACAGGCCTGGTCCTCTGCTGCTTCCACCCAACTCCTGGAGTCTGTGTTGTGACTCTGCGCTGTTCAGCCCAACTTGGGAGAGACCCTACCGTCCCTCCTGGGCTGGCCTTAGGGGGGACCACAACATCTAGCGCCTTGAACAGGGACCCTCTGCCCCATCGGCGTTGGTGAGACGCCCCATCCGTGATCATCGAGACCCTCTCCCCCGTTGGAGTTGGCAAGACGCCTCCTCCTTGATCTTCGGTGAGTAGCCCCCTCGGCGTTTGGCAAGACACCCCATTCTTGATCGTCGGTGAGCAACCCCCTCGGCATTTGGCAAGACACCACGTTCTTGATTGTTGGTGAGCAGCCCCCTCAGCGTTTGGCAAGATGCCCCGTTCTTCATCGTTGGTGAGAAAAGCCCCTTGCTGTTCCGTGTGCTGATGATTGCCCGGGGGTGAGCAGGCAGCCCCCTCCTCCCCCATTTTTCTTTGTTTGTCCTTCTCCCCCCACCCCACCCCCCGCAGGAAGGCACACACCACCACACAGCCCCGAAGCCTGTGTCAGTCCCTCCATTATCTGGCTCATCCTGGCAAAATCACAATAAGGACCCACCCAATTTCAGAGCTAAGGCGAGGCCTTTGGCTGAGCCTACCTGGAGACACTGTGTGGGCATACGGCCATGGAGTAATGACCCACGGAAGTCCCCCACTAAGCACAAGACACGTGGGTCCTAAACATTCTATCCATATATCTCAACTGGCCCCAGCATTAGGACTTGTGGTTTGCATGATCATCCTTTGGTCTATCATTTTTGATCTGGGTTATTATTTTCTCAGTCTCTTTGATTCAGGAGAGTCCCAGCCTAGCCCCCCCCCACTCAAACAACACCACGCCGTAATGGGCAACCCCCCTCCCCACCAGAGGATGCCACAATTGCAGGCTCTTAAGGCCCTCCTCCTGCAATGTGGCTTAAAAGTAAAACAAAAAGACTTCCATAGCTTTTGGGACGAAACTCTTGTTTTAGCCCCATGGATTACTCCAGAGAACATCTGGGACACTTCCATTTGGTCCTGGGTTCTCTTCCTTGCAAAGAAACACAAGGTTTATGAAGGACACACACCCCCTGCCTCATTCTTTCCTATCTTCCTTGCCATAATTGCCGGCCTTAAAGGCTCCACTGTAGAGGAAGTCATTTCTGCCCATAAAGAACACTATAAGGAGAAACCTAAAATGGCTCTTCAAAGTTCGTTCCTCCCAGCTCCCTCTTACGATAACTTGGATGAGGAGGAAGTCAAACCTTTAAATGATAATAGACTGCCACCCCAACCCCCTCCTGCTACAGCCACACTCACAACCACCCCTCCCCTTCTTTACCCTTGCAAGGACCTCCCCCCCCTCAGTCCTGGACACACCCAGACGACTGCCAATTCCCTGACACGCCCCTTCACCACCTTCCCTGTTAATGTAGGGCTGGATGCAACAGCCAGGCCATGGTACCCCACCCCCCTCTGTGATCTGGCTCTCATTTGTAAGGCAGCCCAGGAATCTGGCGTTGACCCTTCTTACTTTGAACAAGTCCTTTTACAATGGGCCATACATCTTCAGACTTACTGGTACTCACTCCTCAAGGCAGTCCTTCTCCCCCCTGAATTCCTCCAATGGAAAGCTGCCTATAGTGACCTGGCTGAATCCCAGGCCCGCCAAAATCTTAGGAGTGAAATTCCAATTACCTTGGACATGCTCCTTGGCACAGGACCTTATACAGACCCTATATCACAAGCCACAGTGGGCATACATGCCTACTTTGACCAAGTAAAATCTTTATCCCTCCAAGGGCTTAAGGCCTGCCTCCCACAGAGGCCGGATACCTATTTATGTAACCTGGTCCAGGGAACATCTGAGGGCTTCACGGATTTCCTCTCTCGTGTGACAGAGTCCATGGACTGACACACTCCCCCTGGCCCTGCCAGGGACGCTTTAGTTAAGCAACTGGCATGGGAAGGAGCATCCACGGCAGCGCATAATGCTATTGCTGCCGTGTGCAGTGGGGATCTCCATAAATGGATTGTAGCTACCAAAGATATCAATCCCATGTCTGCCCCCCTCGAGGCCCTGGCTGCCTCAATACAAACCCTGACCATGGATCAAAAGCCTACCCAACAACCACCCCTCTGCTGGGGCTGTGGCCAACCAGTACACCTTCGAGGACCTGTCCAAACACAACTAAGCCTATTTTAAGGCCCCGAACCCCCTGCCCTAAATGTCAAAGGGGATATCATTGGGCCAAGGATTGCAAAAATTCTCTGCCTTTAAACTTCCCCAGGGGCAACCCTCAGCCCCACAAGTAAAAGGGAAACCCCCCCCCCACATTAGATGGACCCTGCCTGTTTATGACCATTCACCCTGCATCTCTGTCCTTTTGGATGGGGTTGAATTCAAGGGCATAGTAGACACAGGTGCGGATGCCACTATTATCTCTGCCAACGATGAACTCCCCATGCCCAATTGAGCCTATAAAGATGGTCCCAATATTAGGGGTGCTGGGGGACAACAGACTACTAGACAGGTTAGAAGGCCAGTTACATGGAAAGACTATGATGGCAACATGGGGGGGAATTTTCCCCCTGGTAGCAAATGTCCCCAGTACCCTATGGGGCAGAGATCTCCTTACTGACATGGGTGTTGTCATAACAACAGATGACCAGGCCTTTTATGATGATGTTATCACCCATGCTACTATTGTTCTCTCGGGGTGACGCAACCCCTCCAAACCATCCGCCACTCATCATCACCCCCAATTCTAGAGGCCACTGTCCGATCCCCTACCACTCCCATATGCCTTAAGTGGGATACCACGGAACCCTTTTGGGTCGAACAGTGGCCTATACTAGAACCTAAATTAACTATTCTCAAATCCCTTATTCAAGAACAGCTTGCTCTTGGCCATATTGAGCCCTCTATTAGCCCCCATAATTCCCCCATCTTTGTCATTAAAAAGAAAACTGGTAAACATAGACTGCTCCAAGACCTTTGCCAGGTTAATAAACATATGTTAAAAATGGGCTCCTTTCAGACTGGCCTCCCCCACCCTGGAGCCATCCCTACTAACCACCATATAGTTATCTTAGATATTAAAGATTGCTTTTTCTCTATCCCTTTAGCGGCAGAGGACAGGCCCTATTTTGCCTTTACTGTCTGGGAGACCAACCATTCTATCCCGGCTAAAAGATATCAATGGAGAGTTCTCTCCCAAGGCATGAAAAATAGTCCTTCTATTTGTCAAATGTTTATATCCTCCACCACAGTGAGAATACAATCTAAATGCCTTCTTTCTCATTACATGGATGATCTTTTGATTGCACATACCTCAATAACTGCCCTTTTGGACCTTCTTAAATTACTTACTCATTGAGGACCTCAAAAACTTGGGTTTGCCATAGTGAATGAAAAAATTCAAACAGTGCCCCCTTTGGGATTTTTAGGATACAGAATTTCTACTACTATACAACCACTTACCCCTCACCTTCTAATAAAGGACCATTATTCTCTCAATGATCTCCAAAAACTCTGTGGCCAAATTAAGTGGCTCAAACCTTTCTTGCCCATCCACCGCTTTATGACCTCCTTAGAGTTACTGATAACCCTTCAAGGAAAATTCCTCTAAATGATCACTCCAAAAATTTGTTACATAAAATATCCTGCTACCTCTTTTCAATGACCCTCACAGGATATGACCTGTATGCTCCAATCCTAAATGTAATCCTTTGGACGACAGGGGTGCCTTTGGGAGTCATCTGGCAAAACCAATCGCCCCTTTACTGGATACATCCCTCATGGGCACAGGCCCATAAACTCACCACCAACCTACAAGCAATGCTCCTCATAGCAATTAAGGCACGTACCTACACTAACAAAATCTATAGTACGGAACCCTCCAAATTAATTCTGCCCAGCCCCATGTCTGAACTTCAACCTCTTTTTAGGGAGGACCCCCTTTTCCACATCCTAATGCCGGGATTCCCCAGTGAGATAGACAATCACCTCCCCGCTCACAAACTACTTCAATCCCTAATGGTTTTGCCCATAAAGACTATTTCTCCAGGCTTTCTGGTCAGCCAATACCCTTAGCAGCCTCGGCCTTTACAGATGCCAATAAACATACCTATGGGCTAATTATTAAGAGAGCCAATCGACCAGATGAGGCCCTTAAGTTCCCTAACCCCCATTCAGTCCAGCTAGGGGAACTATATGCCATCATCAGAGTCTTAGAGCTCTATCAACAAGAGCCTGTCAACATATTCTCTGACAGCAGCTACGTGGTTCAAATGACAAAGGTACTGCCCTTAGCCAATCCCAGGCCCTCTTATCATCCCATAGACATTGCCATCTCCACTTTACAATTGCAGATGGAAAACAGATCGTACCCTTGGTTTATTGAGCATGTTCGTTCACACACTGGTTTGCCTGGCTTTATTGCTGATGGGAATTCACAGGTAGACAAATTTATTGCTGTCTCCTCCTTGCCACCTTTAGAACAAGCTAGACGTTTACACCAAAGGTTCCATCTATCCCCACTAATCTAAAAACCCTATACCCTGAGCTCTTGCTTTGCCAATGCAAACATTTAACCCATACCTGTAAGGCACGCACCCCTCTACCCCCCTGGGCCCCCTACAGCCTCAAGGAGTCAATCCTAGAGGCCTTACCCCAAATTCTATCTGGCAGATGGATGTTACCCACATACCTTCCTTTGGTAACCTCAAATATGTCCATGTCATTGTGGACACTTACTCTAAGCTTACTTTTGCTATTGTTCTCTCAGGGGAGAAGGCATCCCATGTCATTAAGGTGACAAAAACTGCTATGTTGGCCATGGGCATACCCTGGTCAATTAAAACTGATAATGGCCCTGCATACACATCTACCCAATTCACATCCTTCATGGAATCTTGGTGAATAAAACACTCCCTTGGGATCCCCTACAACCCACAAGGACAAGCCATCATGGAGAGAATGAACCGGACCCTAAAGGAACTAATTATAAAACAGAAGTTCACTATGTCATCCAAGGACCCCCACTTGGCCCTAGTGGAAGCTCTTTTCACCCTCAATTTTCTTACCTTTGATGAGGCAGGACTCTCCCCAGCCTACAAACATTGGAGATCCCAACCAACCATAACACCCTTACCCTTAGTCCGCTGGAAAGATCCTCTTACTAATATTTGGAAGGGGCTCCACCCTCTTTTAATGCAGGGCCGAGGGTATGCTTGTGTCTTTCCAGAAACTTCACAGATCCCAGTTTGGATTCCTGCCAGAAACATCCAGCCAGCCACTGACTCAGCGACCAACCTTGATGAAGAGGATGATGCCAAACCCCTCAGGCTGCACACGGGACTTTAAACTTATTCCCCCCTTTTTTCTTTCTTCTCCTTTTATCTCCTTTTCTCCCTACTACCACTTCCCAGAAACCATTTTGGACAACTCTTCTTAGGCCATACTTGCTTGGTGCAGTGGGCCTAGATTCTCATGCTTTTCCTAGGCTTTATTTTAGCTGCTCTGTTTCGCTGTATTCCTCCCCCTTCAAGCACGCACTTCTCCTTAGCCCTACCTTTGCCTTTTTGCTTATTAATGCCTCTTATGGTAATGCTATCCTCCAACCAGCCATAAATTCCTTTGCAACTCCTTTGATTACATTGAGCTGCTACCATTAAGGACACTCAATGCTACTAACTATGACACTAGGGTGAACTCACGACAGTCACCCAGCAACCTGTCCTACCCCAGTCCTTTTCAGGCTCTCTAGTAATTCTCGCTCGCTGGGACTGTTCACACGCCACAGAGCCACCGCCACTTGGGCCTCCCATGCCTCCTAGGCAACAGCCTCATATGTATGGTACAATACAGGTCTAGCCCCTAGCCAGACTTCATGCTAAAAGCCATACCAGGCCATACCCCTTGGGTTTTCCCACTAGGATAGTGGACAGCCTATGACGGGTAAGATTCCATGAGATGGGGCAACCTAAGACAGGCATCATCACATGTGATGATCCCTTGGGGCCTGGGTTCAACAATGGCTTTCAAAAAACCATACCAGGCCATTCCCCTCAGGTTTTCTCACCAAGGTGGTGAGTAGCCAATGACGGGTAAGACTCCATGAGATCGGACAACCTAAGACAGGCACTGTCACGTATGATGATCTCTTGGAGCCTAGGTTCAACAATGGTTTGGCAAAAAACCATACTTCTCAGGGTTGCCAATAATAAAAACAAAAAGGAGGATATGTATGGCACAATACAGGCCTGGTCCTAGCCAGACCACATGGCAGAAGAAACCAGGAAGTGGCTTCTGGGAACATGGCATTCTGCACAGGCTTGGCATGACAACAGCTACAGTCCCATGCTCACGAGAAGCCTGCTACGAGAATCCTGTCCAGAGACAGGCTGTCATTAGGCACCAAAAGGGGACCACCGCATACGACGATTAGCCAGCCAAGCCCCTTAAAACCCACGTGCACTTCCTCAATAAACGAGTTTGCAACAGCTCGCCCTCTGCTGCTTCCACCCAACTCCCAGAGTCTGTGTCGTGACTCTGCACTGCTCGCCCCAACTTGGCAGAGACCCTACTGTCTCTCCTGGGCTGGCCTTAGTCTTCTGGTTCTCTCTTTGGGCCCCTGTCCCTAAGTGAATCTACCTAAAAGAAGCTAGTTTTCTCTCAAGTCTCCTTCAGTTTGGTATGTACCTCCACTTGTCAAGTAATGATTGAACTGTAACTATCAGTCAGAGAAAATGAAAATCTAGTGATTTTGGCAACAAAGATCTGTAGAAACCTACAGTTATATGTAGAATATGTCCTGCTTGATGCATCTGGTTTCAGATCCTTGAAGCCAATTCTGGGTCATCAGGAAACTTTCTACATGAACCATTATCCTTGGTTTAACAAAGATGAGACGAGACAACTAGAAAAAGGTATTTTCTTTTTTTAAAATATTTTATTTTATTGGTTTAATTTATTTGAGGGAGAGAGAGAGAGAGAGAGAATGGGCATGCCAGGACTTCCGGCCTATGCTAACGAACTCCAGATGAGTGTACCCCTTTGTGCATCTGGCTTACATGGGTACGGGGGAGCTGAACCTAGGTCCTTTGGCTTTGCAGACAAGGGCCTTAACCACTAAGCAATCTCTCCAGCCCCGAAAAAGGTATTTTCAATATCAGAAAAAGAAGTGACTGCAAATCAGTGAGGAAAGACTGGAAGAGACTGTGCTCCCACAGTCCTCTTCAGAGGCATGACCTCTTCAAAGGTCAGTGATCTTAGATTTTCACTAGGCTTGACCTGTCCAAATTTCCATCACCTCCCAGTCAACACACTAAGCTAGGACCAAGTCTTTTTTTTTTTGGTTTTTCGAGGTAGGGTCTCACTCTAGCTCAGGCTGACCTGGAATTCACTACGTAGTCTCAGGGTGGCCTCGAACTCACGGCGATCCTCCTACCTCTGCCTCCCGAGTGCTGGAATTAAAGGCGTGCGCCACCACGCCCGGCGGACCAAGTCTTTAAATGCAAGAGCCCTTGGGGGTCATTCCAGATACTGAGTATAGCAGCAGAAACTATCCATTTGTTGGTAATTTAGTTCAACTGGGTCTTGGGCCTTTTATATGGAAGTAACCTTCAAAATCTTTATTAGTAGCTATTCCTTTTTGTATTAGTTTCTGATATTTTATATTTTCCCCTAACTTTATCCTTATATAAAGAATTTTAAAGGATGAGGAGATGGCTCAGTGGGTGAGAGCATTTGCTGCCCAAGTATGAGAACCTGACTTTGAGCCCCAGCCGCCACATAAAAAGTTGGGTATGGATATTCATGCTGAGGTGAGGCAGAGACCAGAGGATCTCCAGGGCTCACTGGTCAACCAGTTTAACAAAAACAGTGAATTCTAGGTACAGTAAGAGACTCTGCCTAAAGGAAATAAAACAGTAGAGCAATAAAGAAGGAACCTGATGTCCCCTGGCCACTGCACATGTGCACATGGGATACATGCATTGGCACATATACATGCATGCATACTTGCACACACTAAAAAAGATTAAAAAATTTTTTTAATTTTTAATTTTTTTAGAGAGAGACACAGAGAGAGACAGACAGAAAGAGAGGGAGACAGATAGAGAATGGGCGTGCCAGCAGGCTCTCAGCTGCTGTGAATGAAATCCAGATGTGTGCGCCCCCTTGTGGGCAAGTGTGGCATTGTGCCCTTGCATCACTTTGCATCTGGCTAAACGTGGGACCTGGAGATTGGAACCGCTGGAGATTGGAAACAGCGTTCTTAGGTTTAGGAGGCAGGCGCCTTAACCGCTAAGCCATCTCTCTACCCCTAAAAAAGATTTTTTGCATTTATTTATTTATGTATTTTGAGGAAAGGTGTCACTCTAGCCCATGCTGACCTGGAATTCACTATGTAATCATAGGGTGGCCTCGAACTCATGGCAATCCTCCTACCTCTGCTGCTGTGCTGGGATTAAAGGCAAGTGACAACATGCCTGATGTTTAAAAAGGAATTTTATTTTATTTATTTTTAATTTTGTTTGTTTGTTTGTTTTTCTAGGTAGAGTCTCATTCTAGCTTAGGCTGACCTGGACTTCACTCTGTATTCTCAGGGTAGCCTGGAACTCATGGTGATCCATCTCCCTCTGCCTCCTGAGTGCTAGGATTAAAGGCGTGCTCCACCATGCCCAGCAAAAAAGAAAAAAAAAAGGAATTTTAAATTTATTCTCAGGTGATTGTTTATGGGGGCTTTCATTGTTTAACTCTTATTACCTGCAACTATTATATTAATATTGTAAAAATTCTGTCTTTAACAACTTGAAAGATTGGTATGTAGTTTTTTTTTTCTGTTTTTGTTTTTGGTTTTTCCCATCTTAATTAATTTAATTTAATTTATTTATTTATTTGACAGAGAAAGAGGGAGGGAGGGAGAGGAGAGAGAGAGAGAGAGAGAGAGAGAGAGATTGAGGCCACTGCAAATAAACTCCAGATGCATGCGCCCCCTTGTGCATCTGGCTAACGTGGGTCCTGGGGAATTGAACCTGGGTCCTTTGGCTTTGCAGGCAAATGCCTTAACCACTAAGCCATCCCTCCAGACCCCCTTATTTATTTATTTATTTTTAATTTTTATTTTTGGAGAGAGACACGGGGGGGGGGGAGAGACAGAGATGGGTGCGCCAGCAGTGTCTTAGCTGCTGAGAACAAAATCCAGATGTGTGCGCCCCCTTGTGGGCAAGAGCGGCATTGCGCCCTTGCATCACTTTGCATCTGGCTAAACGTGGGACCTGGAGATTGGAACCTCTGGAGATTGGAACCAGTGTTCTTAGGCTTAGGAGGCGGGTGCCTTAACCCCTAAGCGATCACTCCAGCCCTATTTATTTATTTTTGGTTTTCCAAGGTAGGGTTTCACTTTAGCTCAGACTATGTACTCTCAGGGTGGCCTTGAACTCATGACAATCTTCCTACCTCTACCTCTAGAGTGCTGGGAGTAAAGGCATGTGCCACCATGCCCAGCTCCTGTCTTTATTTTGTTACATTCCTTTTAGTGTGACAGGTAACTACCCAGCAGGCTCCTACCTAACTGTCCTGGTTATCTACACTGTATATCTAACCCCTTCCCCAGTCTTAATCACTTAGTAATGCTCACAGCTTCTGAGAGTCAGCATTTGAGAAAACCACCCAGGGGCACTTTGTTTCTACTCTCAGTTTCCCAAGGTCTTATCTGGGAAGACAGAGCTGGGTTATCCGATTATTGGCAGGGAGCTGGCTTGGTTAGATTCCTACTGTAGACTGGTTCCGTGGTGGTGGGTGGGAGTCCCACCTGACAGCAATAGGTACACAGAATTTTTTGTTATTTTTTGTTTTGTTTTGTTTTTCAAGGTAGAGTTTCACTGCAGCTCAGGCTGATCTGGAATTCACTATGTAGTCTCAGGGTGGCCTCAAACTCATGGAGATCCTCCTACCTCTGCCTCCCAAGTGCTGGGATGAAAGGTGTGCACCACCACACCTGGCTAGTACACAGAATTTTGGACTCCCTTCCTTACTGCCTCAATTTATTTTCCAGAAATGTGTTGACTCAGAATTTGTTATCTGGTTCAGAAAAATGGAATTCCTATAAGAGTTTTATTTTCTTTTACCATCCTGGGACTTTCACCTGCCATTGGGCTCCTAAATGCTACCTACTTTTGTTCGCTCATCAAAGTCTCCTTCCGTCCCTCCCATTTGGAGTCACCTAGAAGATACACCATGAAAGTGGACAGACCACTGTTGGCTAGGGGACCAAGCAGAGTAAAAGGAAAAGGAGAAAACTGAGCACCAACATTCATCTCTTTCTGCTTCCTAACTGTGCACAATGTGACCTGTGGCCTCACACCCCCGGCCATGATGGACTGTATCCCCTAAAAATGTGAGTCAAGCCGGGCGTGGTGGCGCACGCCTTTAATCCCAGCACTCGGGAGGCAGAGGTAGGAGGATCGCCGGGAGTTCGAGGCCACCCTGAGACTACATAGTTAATTCCAGGTCAGCCTGGACCAGAGTGAGACCCTACCTCGAAAAACCAAAAAAAAAAAAAAAAAAAAAAAAAAAATGTGAGTCAAAATAAGCCCTTCCTGGCTGGAGAGATGGTTTAGCGGTTAAACGCTTGCCTATGAAGCCTAAGGACCCCGGTTCGAGGCTCAGTTCTCCAGGACCCACGTAAGCCAGATGCACAAGGGGGTGCATGCATCTGGAGTTCGTTTGCAGTGGCTGAAGGCCCTGGCACTCCCATTCGCTCTCTCTCTCTACCTGCCTATTTCTGTATCTCTCTCTCAAATAAATAATAAAATATTTTTAAAAAATAAGCCCTTCCTTCCTTAAGTTGCTTTTGTTTGTTTTGTTTTTTCTTTTTCATTTTTCTTTTTTTTTCTTTTCAGGGTAGGGTCTCACTCTAGCTCAGGCTGACCTGGTATTCACTATGTTGTCTCAGGGTTGCCTTGAACTCATGGCAATCCTCCTACCTCTGCCTCCTGAGTGCTGGGATTAAAGGCATGTGCCACCATGCCTGGCTCGCCAGAGCCTCTAGCCACTACAAACAAACTCCAGATGCATGCACCCTGTAACAGACAGCTTCAGGTTCACTGAGATGAACTTCCAGACCAGGCACAGTTATAGAGGAAGGGATTTATTATAGCTTACAGATCCAGGGGAAGTTCCATAATGGCAGAAGAAGCTGGCCTGCTTTCACAGGACCAAACACAGTCACAGAAGCCACAATCCAAAAGCCACACAGCACAGCACACTTCAGGAACTCCAGCTAGGCACACTTTGCATATCTTTAGATTGATATCTCAAACCCACCACCACACCTTAAGATCTGCCCAGTGTCATTGCCTCCAGCAAGGTATCTGCAGATGCCAACTATAAACTAATAAAACACTGAATATATTGGGGGACATCTATTTAAACTGCCACACGCCTCTTTGTGCATCTGGCTTATGTGGGACCTAAAGAATTGAACCTTAATCCTTAGTTTCTCAGGCAAGTGCCTTAACAACGAAGCCATCTCTAGCCTCTTAAATTGCAAAATACTTTTTGACATGTATTTTGTCACAGCAATTAAAAAAGTAGTACAGGGCTGGAGAGATGGATTTGTGGTTAAAGCACTTTCCTGAGAAGCCTAAGGACCCAGGTTCAATTCCCCAGTACCCATGTAAGCTAGATGCACATAGTGGTGCAGGCATCTGGAGTTTGTTTGCAGTGGCTAGAGGCCTTGGTGTGCCCATTCTCTCTCATAAATAAATAAAACATTTTTTAACTTTAAGGAGAGAACCAGGCATGGTGGTGCATGCCTTTAATCCCAGCACTCAGGAGACAGAGGTAGGAGGATTGCCATGAGTTCAAGGCTACCCTGAGACTACATAGTGAATTTCAGGTCAGCCTGGACTAGAGAGAGACCCTGCCTCGAAAAAACAAAAATAAAAACAAAATAAGTAGTACATGTGGGGTGTAACCCAGGGTCTCAAGCTAGTTAAGCAAGTGCTCTGCCACTGAGGTACAGTACCAGCTCCAAAGCCTTTAGTCAGTAGGCAGGTGGCCTGCTCGCCTATTGCACCATCATGTGTGTTGAGTAGTATGCTTATTTTTAGGATAACAAGTTCCCTTTAACAAATTAAGCTTTTTACAAAATTTTTATTATTGAAAACTTCCATAATTACAGAGAATAAACCATGATAATTCCCTCCCTCTCTCACTTTGCCCTTCACAACTCCACTCTCCATCATATCCCCTCCCTTAAGCTTTTTTTTAAAGACAGGTCTCACTATATATCCCAAGCTGATCACAAATTCATGATCCTTCTTCCTCAGTTTCCCAAATCTGTGATTACATGTATATGCTGCCATGGCCAGCTCATTTCCCTCCTAATCTTTTTTTTTTTAAATATTTTATTTATTTATTTATTTGAAGCCGGGTGTGGTGGTGCACGCCTTTAATCCACATTCGGGAGACAGAGGTAGGAGTTCAAGGCCACCCTGAGACTACATAGTGAATTCCAGGTCAGTCTGGGACAGAGCGAGGCCCTACCTTGAAAAACAAACAAACAAACAAACAAACAAACAAACAAACAAACAAACAAACAAAAACTATTTGAGAAAGAGAGAGAGGGAGGCAGATATACAGAGAGAATGGGTGCACTAGGGCCTATAGCTTCTACAAATGAACCCCAGACACATGTACCACCTTGTACATCTGGCTTTATGTGGGTACTGGGGAACTGAATCCCAGTACTTAGGCTTTGTAGGCAAGCACCTTAACCACTAAGCCAGCTCTCCAAACCCTCATTTCTCTTCTATTATTAATTGGCTAACAGCTTAAAAATTATCTAGTGTCTAATTTTATTAAATGTTCTATAAAGTGTTTTATACATATTCAGATGAATGTGTGATTTTATCACATTTATTATTTTGATGTGATGAATTACTTTGATTGATTTTTCCAAGTAAAGGAATCTTATTTTCTTGGAATAAGCCTAACTTAACCTCTATTTTCAACTGAATATGTACAGACTATTATTGTAGTTAATGTTCTTTTAAAAATATTTTTGTTTGTGAGTCGGGCGTGGTGATGCACGCTTTTAATCCCAGCACTCAGGAGGCTGAGGTAGGAGGATCTCCATGAGTTCAAGGCCACCCTGAGAATTCCAGGTCAGCCTGAGCTACAGTGAGACCCTACCTCAAAAAACCAAACATATATGTATATGCATTTGTTTGAGACAGAGAGAGACAGACAGATAGAGGCAGACTATGGGTATGTTAGGGCCTATTGCTGCTGCAAATGAACTCCAGACACATGTGCCACATTGTTTATATGGCTACTGGGGAATCAAACTGGAGACAACACGCTTTGCAAGCAAATGCCTTTAACTGCTGAGCCATCTCCCCAGTGCCCCTCCATTTTTAAAATATTTTATTTTTATTTATTTATTAGAGAGAGACAGGATGGGCATACCAGGGCCTCTAGCCACTGCAAACGAACTTCAGACACATGTGCCACCATGTGCATTTGGCTTATATGAGTTCTGGGGAATTGAACCTAGGTCCATAAGCTTTGTGGGCAAGCACCTTAACTGCTAAGCCACTCTCCAGCCCCAGCCCCCAAATTTTTATTTTATTTTTATTTATTTATTTATTTATTTATTTATTTATTTATTTATTTATTTATTTATTAGAGACAGAAAGAAGGACACAGAGAGAGAGACAGACAGAGTGAGAATGGGCATGTCAGGGCCTCTAGTCAGTGCAAACGAACTCCAGATGCATGCACCACCTTGTGCATTTAGCTTACATGGGACCTGGAGAATCAAACCTGGGTCCTTAAGCTTTGCAGGCAAGTACCTTAAATGCTAAGCCATCTCTCCAGCCCCCTTTTATTTTAAAATTTTATTTATTTGCTTTGGGGGGCAATGTCTCTTACTTCTGCAACTGAAAACCAGAAACAGGCCACTTTTGCAACTGGCTTATGTGGGTACTGGGGAATTGAACCCAGGCCTGCAGATTTTGCAAGCAAGTGCCTTGGGAAGTTGGTTTCACAGATGTAAAGCCAGGTCAATATAGATATAAATATTTACTTGTTTATGTTGATACCTTTACAAGATAAAGTTTTCCCTATCAAGTCTAAGACAGCCCATATAATAGTTAAGGAATTGTTAGAGATAATTCCCAGCTATGGGTTGCCCCTAAAGATAGGATCAGATAATGGGCCTGCCTTTATGTCAGAAATTACTAGGGAATTGACCAAAACATTGGGGATCAATTAAAAATTACATTGGGTCTATAATCCCAAAAGTTCAGGACAGATTAAAAAAATAAATCGGACCTTAAAGGAGACTTTAATTAAATTAACCCTAGAGTCCGGCAAAGGACAGATGGAACTCCTTCCCTTTGCCCTGTTAAGAGCCAAGTGTGCCCCTTATGTAAATGTATACCCCACATCCTGCCCCACTGGATCTTAAACAGACAAAATTTGGACCTACATCTATTTATCCCATAGGTGAAAAGGTAGTACAGTGGCAAACAATGGATTTCATTCAAGCCAAGCTTGGTGAACCAGTGAATTTATTGGGGCTACTTAACAGGAGAGTGTGAGACCCAGAGGCAACTACAACACTGGGAAGTTGCCTGGGCAACTGATAAGCAGGAACACCACTGAAGAGTCCACCTGTGCCACCACGCCTGGTTATTACAAAGCTTTTTACAGCAACGGACACTGTGTATAGAGCAAAGAGGCAACCTACAGAATAGGAGAAAATCTTTGCCAGCTACACATCTGACAGAAAATTAATATCCGGGATATACAAAGAACTCAAAAAACTTAATAATGAGAAGGGCATGGTGGTGCAAGGTTTGAAATTCTCAGTTGAAGCTGGGCATGGTGGTACATGCCTTTAATCCCAGCACTCGGGAGGCAGAGGTAGGAGGATCATTGTGAGTTCAAGGCCACCCTGAGACTACATAGTGAATTCCAGGTCAGCCTGGGTTAGAGTAAGACCTTACCTTGAAATACAGACAAACAAAAAATAAGAAATCAAACAACCCAATTAAAAAATGGGCTATGGGACTTCCGGTTAAGATGGCAACATAGGAAACATGCCAAAACAGGCTAGGGGACAAAAAAGCAAAAAACAAAACAAACAAACAAAAAACCCAGCAAAATACACTCTTCTACTAAAAAGTGAGGTGTACAGTAAATTATCAATGCAGCAGAGAAGTAGGAGAGAGCCAGAGTGTCTAGAAGCAGAAGCAGGCAGAAGTAGCTCCAGCAGTGGCAGCAAGTTCCATGCGGCTGTAGCCGCCAGGTTCCACCTGAGCCTTAAGATTTTAAAGCAAGGTGAGGAGATTTTCCAATCACACTGCCCCCCTCACAAACTCAAGAAATGTGCAAGGAGGATGGCAGAGACCAATGGAGCAGCTTGTGAGGAAGAGGATCGTGTGGACCAGCAAGCAGACTTTAGCCACCACCCATGGCCTCCCCTCCCCTACCACCAGCACAAGTGCCAGCAAGCACCAGAGACCTGGGGAAGAGAGATCACCTACCCAGCACCCAGCACGATCATAGCAGTGACCCACAGGCCCAGCCAGCCTTCCTGAGCCCACAACACAGCAAAGAAGGACCCAAGCAGCCATGCAGCAGAGTTGAGATCAAAGCTGTCCCAAAAGGTAACTAGGATTACACCAGGTCAGTACCCACCAAATAAGCCTGGTGTATAGGCTTGCATCCGAAGGGCTAATTGCACCTTCCATGCCAGGGTAAATTATATGTTAAACCTGATGGATGGTCAGATATGACATTCTTTTTTTTTTTTTTTTTTTTTTTTTTTTTTTTTTTGGTTTTTCGAGGAAGGGTCTCACTCTAGCTCAGGCTGACCTGGAATTCACTATGTAGTCTCAGGGTGGCCTTGAACTCATGGTGATCCTCCTGCGTCTGCCTCCTGAGTGCTGGGATTAAAGGTGTGCGCCACCACGCCCGGCCTAGATATGACATTCTTAAACAAGTTATATTTTGGGCTGCTCATTTGTTGCTTCCTGATTTATAGTGTCTTTGTTTCCTCTTCTGTCATTCATTGGGGAAGGGTCTCACTTGGTCACAAGCTGCCCTTGGAACCCTCTACAGGCCAGAAATCTTAGCCTCCCAGTTGACAGGATTCAGGGTGTGGGGCAACACACATCCTTAGGGACTGTGACTTTGTTAGAGGATCTGTTTGTCATAATACCTACTTTTGCACAAATACTCTGTACTGTTTTTCATTGAATGGGTACATTGTTTAGTTAATTTTTTTAGAATTTGACTGTATTCTGTTCCATTCAGCCTACTTGAATACTCTCATAGCAGGCAAACCCAACACCTAGGGTCAATTTGGGGGTTACTGTGAGAGTCTTAAGAGCCACACCTAGCACCTTAAGCTCCTATGCTGAAGATATATAAATCAGATTGATTGATACATCTAATATTACTGCAGATAATTAGAAACCCAGGCATTAAATTAATCCAACATGCAAATATCTCTACATTATAATACAAGAAACACAAAAAACCAGGACAATATAAATCCACCAAAAAGTATTAATACATCAGAAATGACCTTCAGTGAGACTGAATAAGAGGAAATGCCTGAGAAAGATTTCAAAGGAATGATTATAAATATGTTCAAAGAACTCAAAGAGGAAATCAAAGGGTTCAAAGACCTCAAAGAGGAAACCAAAGGATTCAAAGAACACACAGGAAACAAATTTAATGAAATAAGGAGGTCAATACTATACATAAATAAGGAAATAGAAATAATAAAGAAAACCCAGTCAGAAATACTAGCAATAAAGAACACAGTCAGTGAAATAAAAAACTCTGTAGGGGCTAGAGAGATGGCTTAGAGGTTAAACGCTTGCCTGTGAAGCCTAAAGACCCCGGTTCGAGGTTCCATTCCCCAGGACCCATGTAAGCTAGATGCAAAAGGTGGCATATGCATCTGGAGTTCATTTGCAGTGGCTGGAGGCCCTGGCATGCACATTCTCTCTCTCTTTCTCTCTATGCCTCTCTCTCTCTCGCTCTCTTTCTCTGCCTCTTTCAATGTCTGTCTGTTGCTAATAAATAAATAAAAATAAACAAAAAAATATTTAAAAAAAACTCTGTAGAAAATCTCTCTAGTAGGATGGATGAAGGAGAGAATGGAATATTTAAACTAGAAGACCAGGTGGCAAATCTAATACAGTCCAACAAAGAGAAAGACAAACTAATAGGAAGGTATGAATGGGAATTTCAAGATATTCAGGACACTATGAAAAGATCAAACATAAGAATTCAGGGTATAGTAGAAGGAGAAGAATTTCACTTCAAAGGCATAGTAGGTGTTTTCAACAAAATCATAGAAGAAAACTTCCCCCAAATTGGGAAAGAGATGCCAATGCAGACACAGGAAGCCTTTAGAACACCAAACAGACAAAACCTGGAAAGAACCTCTCCTCACCATATTATAATTAAACTACCAAACATACAAACCAAAGAAAACATATAGAAAGCAGCTAGAGAGAAAAAGCAAGTCACCTACAAAGACAAGCCTATCAGAATCACAGCGGATTACCCAACACAAACTTTAAAAGATAACAACTGTCAACCAAGGTTACTTTGTCCTGCAAAGCTATCCACCAAATAGATGGAGAAATAAGGACACTCCACAACAAAAGCAGGCTAAAGGAATATTTGAAGACAAAACCAGAAAATATTTGAAAGGATCCTCCATGCTGAAGAGAAAGAAAAGCAGACATATAAGGAACCTGGAAAAAACAAACCATACTCCAATACTAGTTAATACAAAAGAGCAAAGGTAAAACCAGAACTACAAAACAAGAAAAATGGCAAAAATAAATACACACCTTTCAATAATAACTCTTAATATCAATGGCCTAAATGGCCCAACCAAAAGACATAGGTTTGCGGATTGGGTTAAAAAGCAGTATCCTTCAATTTGTTGCCTCCAAGAAACTCACCTTTCTACAAAGATGGACACTATCTTAGGGTGAAATGTTGGAAAATGGTGTTTCAAGCAAATGGGCCTAGAAAACAAGCAGGGGTTGCTATCCTAATATCTGACAGGGTAGACTTCAGACCAACATTAATTAGGAAAGATAAGGAAGGTCACTTTATATTGATTAAAGGAATACTCCAACAGGAGGACATTACAATCCTAAACATATATGCACCTAACACAGGGGCTCCCAATTTCATCAAACAAATGCTATTAGAACTAAGGTCACAGATAACACCAAACATACTTGTAGTGGGTGACTTCAACACCCCACTCTCACCAATTGACAGGTCATCCTGGCAAAAAATTAACAGAGATGCTTCTGGATTAAATGAGGTCATAGAACAAATGGACCAACAGATATATACAGGACATTTCATCCAAATGCTGAAGAATACTCATTCTTTTCAGCAGCACATGGAACGTTCTCTAAAATAGACCATATATTTGGACACTAAGCAAATCTTAACAAATATAGGAAAACTGAAATAATTTCTTGCACTCTATCAGAAAACAATGGGATCAAACTGCAAGAAAAGCTATAGAGCATACACAAAATCATGGAAACTAAATAATACACTACTAAATGATGAATGGGTCAATGAAGAAATCAAGAAGGAAATAAAAAAATTCATTGAGTCAAATGATAATGAGAACACAACATACCAAAACCATTGGGACACAATGAAGGAAGTCCTATGAGGGAAATTTATAGCTGGTAGCAGGTAAACAACTTAATGCTGCACCTTAAGGCCTTGGAAAAAGAAGAACAAGGCAAACCAAAAATCAGTAGATAGGAAGAAATAATAAAGATTAGGACAGAAATTAATGAAATAGAAACAAAAAAAATCCAAAGCATCAATGAAATAGAGTTGGTTCGTTGAAAGGATAAACAAGATTGATAAACCCTTAGCAAATCTGACCAAAAGAGAGAACAGACACAAATTAATAAAATCAGAGATGAAAAGAGCACCATTACAAGAGATACCAGAGAAATTACAAAAATCATAGGGATATACTATAAGAACATATTGTGGTAGTTTGAATATATGTCCCCCAATATATTCAACGTTTTATTAGTTATAGTTTGCATCTGCAATCACCTTGCTAGAGGCAAGGTCACTGGGGGCCCCCGGTCTTAAGGTGTGATGATGGTTTGAGATTCCATTGTAAAGATATGCAAATGTGCCTAGCAGGAGTTCCTGAAGTGTGCTGTGTGACCTTTTGGCTGTAGTTTTGCTCTGTGTGCTGTGGTGGCTGGTTGGCTTTTGCTTTCTCTGCCTGGCCTTGTGAGAGCAGGCCGCTACTTCTGCCGTTATGGAACTTCCCCTGGATCTGTAAGCTTCAATAAATAATATCCCTTCCTCCATAACTGTGCCTGGTCTGGAAGTTCATCTCAGCGAACCTGAAGCTGTCTGCTACAGTAAAGTGGTACCGAGAAGTGTGGGGTGAGATGAACCTGACGGTGTGGATATTCATCTTTTGGAACCTTTGTTTTGGAGGAATGGGCATGGACTTGGTGCTTGCAACTGAAGATGCCTTCTGGAGTGGTAAGCCAAGTTTTATGGACTATTCTGATGAGAGTTTGAGAATGCTAAGTGCAGATAGTACTGAACTTCGAGGCTTGGCTTATGAGGTTTCTAAAGGGAAGGAAAGACTGCAGAGGACTTTGTTGGAACTGGGCTACTGGCATAAGGGATGGCTACGTTCGGCTATCCAGGCCCAGACTGTTTGAATAAAGTTAAATTTGTAATGGACTGATGTGCTTGGCTAAAGATATCAGACTGAGATTTTAAGATTTTAAGTTGGAAAAACTGAAGCAAGTTAAAAGCAGAGGCACTGAGGCTGGTTTAGCTGTTATTGTCAACACATTAGCAATCTTAAGGAAGGTGGAAGGAAGGTGGCCCGACTGCATTTACATTAAAACAATGGAGAGGATGCCTGAGGAAAGACTGTTAAAAATGCAAATTCTTGGAAAGAGCTGACTGGAGAAGGAACCTGCTGTTCAAGGCTGTGGTTTATTTCATCCCTGGATTAAGAATATGGCTGTGTCCTGCACACCTGGTATTCGTTTTGGAAATATGAAAAATGCATAGAGTGGTCATGAGTTGCACACGGTTCCAGGAGCCGCTGCTGAGATGCGGCATGAGGCAGGGCATGAAGACCCTCAGGAATAGGCTGGAAGAGCCTTTTGGAAGATGGACTGTGGTTTGCATGGAGACCTGAAGATGTTTTGGATATACCAGGACTGTGCAAAAGGGCTACCATGGAGTGCAGTGTTGGCATGGGATGAAAGTTTTTTCCTGGTGACTCTGCCCAGCTGGAGGGGAGGAATTGGAAAACCTGTAGACTGTTAGTCTCTGGTTATACTGAACTTGAACTGCAGAAGTTTGATGACTATTGATGGTGGTTGAGTTTGCATTGTTCTAGTCTCTCCTTGCTATTTCTTATACAGTTAAAAATGTTTACTCTGTGCCTTGACATGTTGAAAGTATTTAACTTGTTTGATTTTACAGGACTCACTATCTTAAGTTGATCAAGACTGTGAGAACCTTTGAAATTGGACTGAGTACAATTTACAATGTATGATAGTTATAAATCTATTGGGGGCCAAGAGCTAAATATATTGGGGGCCAGGGGCAGAATGTGGTAGTTTGAATATATGTCCCCTAATATATTCAACGTTTTATTAGTTATAGTTTGCATCTGCAATCACCTTGCTAGAGGCAAGGTCACTGGGGGCCCCGGTCTTAAGGTGTGGTGATGGTTTGAGATTCCATTGTAAAGATATGCAAATGTGCCTAGCAGGAGTTCCTGAAGTGTGCTGTGTGTCCTTTTGGCTGTAGTTTTGCTCTGTGTGCTGTGGTGGCTGGTTGGCTTTTGCTCTCTCTGCCTGGCCTTGTGAGAGCAGGCTGCTACTTCTGCCGTTATGGAACTTCCCCTGGATCTGTAAGCTTCAATAAATAATATCCCTTCCTCCATAACTGTGCCTGGTCTGGAAGTTCATCTCAGCGAACCTGAAGCTGTCTGCTACACATATACTCTACTAAATTTGAAAAATCTGAAAGAAATGGATGATTTCCTTGATTTATATGACCTACCTAAATTAAATCAAGATGAGATTAACCACTTAAATAGACATATAACCAGTATGGAGACCCAAGCAGATATTAAAAAATCTCCCAACTAAAAAAAGTCCAGGCCCAGATGGATTCACTGCTGAATTTTCCTAGACCTTCATAGAAGAATTAACACCAATGATTCTTAAATTTTTCCATAAAATAGAAGAGGAAGGAACCCTACCAAAATCCTTCTATGAAGCCAGCATCACCCTGATCCCAAAACCAGACAAAGATAGAACAAAAAAGGAAAATTACAGACCAATCTCCCTCATGAACATAGATGCAAAAATCCTCAACAAAATATTGGCAAATAGAATACAAGAATATATTAGAAAGATCATTCACCCCGACCAAGTAGGTTTTATCCCAGAGATGCAGGGATGGTTCAACATACATAAATTGATAAATGTAATACATTATGTAAATGGACTGAAGGACAAAAATCACATGAACATCTCATTAGATGGAGAAAAAGCATTTGACAAAATCCAACATCCCTTCATGATAAAAGTTCTATAGAGACTGGGAATAGAAGAAACATACCTCAACATAATAAAGGTTATTTATGACAAACCCACAGCCAACATAATACTAAATGGAGAAAGACTTGAAGCTTTTCCACTAAAATCAGGCACAAGACAAGGGTGTTCACTGTCCCTACTTTTATTTACTATAGTACTGGAAGTCTTAGCCATAGCAATAAGGCAAGAGACACACATAAAAGAGATACAAATTGGAAAGGAAGGGATCAAGTTATCATTATTTGCAGATGATATGATTTTATACATAAAGGACCATAAAGACTCTACCAGCAGACTGTTAGAGCTGATAAACACTTATAGCCATGTAGCAGGATACAGAATAAACACACATAAATCAGTAGCCCTCCTATATGCTAACAACAAATACACAGAGGATGAAATCAGAGAATCACTCCCATTCACAATTACATAAAAAAAAAAAAATAAAGCACCTTGGGATAAACCTAACCAAGGAAGTGAAGAATCTCTACAAGGAGAACTTTAAAACACTCAAGCAAGAAATTGCAGAAGACACTAGGAAATGGAAAAACATCCCTTGTTCTTGGATTGGAAGAATCAATATTGTGAAAATGGCATTCCTACCAAAAGCAATCTACACATTGAATGCAATCCCCATCAAAATTCTAATGGCATTCTTCATGGAAATAGAAAAAAAAAAAAACAATCCAAAAATTCATTTGGAAGCACAAAAAACCTTGGATATCTAAAACAATGTTGAGCAACAAAAATAAGGCTGGTGGTATCACCATACCTGATTTTAACTTATATTACAGAGCCATAGTAACAAAAACAGCATGGTACTGGCACAAAAACAGACATGTAGATCAATGTAACAAAATAGAGAACCCTGATGTAAGTCTGGGTAGCTACAGCCCTCTGATCTTTGACAAAAAATGCCAATAATACTCATTGGAGAAAATACAACCTCTTCAGCAAATGGTGCTGGGAAAACTGGATATGCATCTGTAGATGGATGAAAATAGATCCTTATCTCTCTCCATGCACAAAAATCAAATCCAAATGGATCAAAGACCTTAATATCAGACATGAAACTCTGAAACTGCTGGAGGAAAAAGTAGGGAAAACCCTTCAACATATTGGTCTTGGCAAAGACTCTCTGAATATAACCCCAATCGCTCAGGAAATAAAACCACAGATCAACTGCAGGGACCTCATGAAATTACAAAGCTTTCATACAGCTAAGGATACTGTGCATAGAGCAAAGAGGCAATCTACAGGATGGGGGAAAATCTTTGCCAGCTATACATTTGACAGAGGATTAATATCTAGGATATACAAAGAACTCAAAAAATTAAATAATAAGAAATCAAAGAACCCAGTGAAAAATGGGCTACAGAACTAAATAGAGTTCTCAGAAGAAAAAATACAGATGGCATATAAACATCTAAAAAAATGTTCTACATCCCTAGTCATCAGGGAAATGCAAATTAAAACTACCTTGAGATTGCATCTCACTCCTGTCAGATTGGCTACCATCATGAAAACAAATGACTACAAATGTTGGCAAGGATGTGGATAAAGAGGAACACTTCTACACTGTTGGTGGAAATGCAATCTGGTCCAGCCATTGTGGAAATAAGTGTGGAGGTTCCTGAGACAGCTAAATATAGATCTACCATATGACCCAGCTATACCAAGGGGGCATATATCCTGGACTTCATTCTCACTACCTGGAGAGATACTTGCTCCATTCTCGTTTCTTGCTGCTGTATTCTCTAAAATAAATATTTAATGGAACCAGCCTAGATGTCCCTCAACTGATGAGTGGATAATGAAGATGTGGCACATTTAAAACAAATGGAGTTCTACTCAAAGATAAAGAAAAATGAAACCCTTATGGGGCTGGAGAGATGGCAATTGAGCCAGCCATTGTGGCATTTGCCTACAAAGTCAAAGGATCCCAGTTCAATTCTCCAGGACCCACATAAGGCAGATGCACAAGGGGGCACATGCATCTGGGCTTGATGCCCTGGCACGCCCATTCTCTCTCTCTCTCTCTGCCTCTTTCTCTCAAATACATAAATAAAATGTATTTAAAAAGAAAAGAAATATACATTTTAAAAAATGAAGTTATGAAATTTGCTGGAAAATGGATGGGTCTGGAAAGGATTATACTTAGTGAGGTAACCCAGGCCCAGAAAGCCAAACATCACATATTCTCTCATATGTGGATCCTAGCTACAAATGATTGGATTTCTATGTGAGTAAAAATAAAACTCAGTAGCAGACACCAGTAAGCTAGAAAGGGAATATAAAGGGAATAGAAAGGGAGGGAGGGGGACTTAATAGGATGGTATTGTATATGTGTAAGTAGAAGACCAGATTAATGGGGGTGAAAAGGCCTAAGTGAGGTCAGGGGAAGAGATTGAGTAAAGGAACAGTGGAGGGAGGGCTAATCAAAGTCTAAGAGGATATAAATAAGTCATATGGAAACCTACTTTGCTGGACAATGGAACACTCAGAAGCCATAGATTGTTACTAGAAAATTTTCAGTGCCAGGGATAGGATACCTTCCAGTGAGTTGTTGGCCAGGGAGGTAAAAATAATTTAAAAACATTATAGACCATTGCTGAAAAAATTTCTTTCCCACCAGAATAGATGGTAAGACCCTATAAATAAAGACTCCATAAATAAAAAGAATATGGCAAGTTCACTGAGAAAACCTGCTAGAGCTGAGCTGGAAGCCTCCTCCATGTGGACCAGCTGACAGGAAGTTGGAAAAAGCTACACTGCATGCAGTTCAATGGGAGAGAGAAAACACCAGTGAAGGTACTCAACAGTGAACACTTGTGGTGGTTTGATTCAGGTGTCCCCCATAAACTTCAAGTGTTCTGAATGCTAGGTTCCCAGCTGATGGCAACTTGACATAAAGCCTCCTGGAGGCAGAGCCTTGTTGGGGCGGGCTTATGGGTATTATAGCCAGCTTCCCCTTGCCAGTGTTTGGCACACTCTCCTGTTGCTGTTGTCCACCTTATGTTGACCAGAGAGTGATGTCCACCCTCTGCTCATGCCATCATTTTTCCTGCCATCATGGAGCTTCCCCCTCGAGCCTGTAAGCCAAAATAAACCTCTCTCTCTCCCACCTGGCTGCTGGTGCTGCTCGTTCCTTGCCACTGGGTGCTTGGTGTTTTCCGCTTGGTACAAGTGTTCTGTTGCTGCTTCCCAGTGATGGACTGAAGACCAGGGTGGACTGAAGAACAGCGGTCTCTCAGGAAGCCTCCAGGTCTTCAGTGCTGGTTTGGGACTGCCTGTTGCCTCCAGCCTATGTGGTCTGAGCAGCTATGTCCACCCTCTGACTCATGCCATCGACCTTTTCCTGCCATCATGGACTGTGTAAGCTAATCCAAAATAAATTCCCTTTTTCCCATAATTCATTCTTATACGTTCTGTTTCTCAAGAGAACCCTGACTAATACAAATAGTGGTACCAAGGAGTGGGGTTGCTGCTAGACACCTGACTGTGTGGCTTTGGCCTTTTGGAGCTGATTTTCAAGAGGAATGTGGAAGGATTTGAAATCTTGGCCTAAGAGATGCCTTGCAGTGCTGTAAGTACAGCTTGATGGACTATTCTGGTCAGAGCTGAAAGACCTGAATGCAGTAAGAACTATGGACTGTGAGGTTTGGCTTATGAGGGTGAGAAAGAGCTTTACTTGGACTGGGCTAGCAGTTTGTGTGAGAAGCTTCCTGTCCTGAGAAGATGTGCAAGGGTTGCTTTGCGTAAAAATGAACTGGTGTGAGCAGAGGGACATGGCACAGAAAAAAAAATGAAATCTTTGGGTGAACTCTGCCTGTTCAGCTGCAATTGAGAGATTACAACCTTTGAGATTGGGCCAGCTGACCTGCAATGGGGCAACAGGAAGAATGCAGACTCTTTTGAAGGGGCCTGAATGCTGAAGGAGTGTCCTGTTCTTCAAAGTCTGATTTATTCCCCCCTGGATTAACAAATTGGCACCCTACCTGGTATTATGGAGTATAACAAATGCAGGAAAGAGAGGGTCATTGAGTTTTTAACGCGGTCTTGTGTTTTGGAAATGGCCATGGGCAGTGTGAAGCAGGTTTGCTGGATGCCTGCATGGAGATCCCATGGGGCCATGAGGATGGACCGTGGGTTGCAGTGGAGACCCAGTGGAGACCCAGTGGAGATGCCGGGATTATGAGATGGCTGCCAAGGAGAGCTGCCGGCCCTGGATGAAGTTTTCCAGGACTGTGAGTAGCCTAGCTGGAGGGGCGGAATTGGAACTCCAGAGACTTGTTGATGCTCAGAAGTATTGGACTTGGAGATCTGTCACTAAGTAGTTGTTGGATTGGAATTACAGAGTTTGACGTTTGCCCTGGTTGTTTAAAATCTTGTATTGGTTAAGTATTTCTTTGTTTTGCCCAATGCCATCCTTTGCAGTGTGAATGTTTAATCTGTGCCATTATGGGTTTTTTTGGGGGGATTATTTTTGGTATTATGGCTCAGTTAAAAGACCTTGGATTATGGGGACGTATGAACATCACTGGAATTGATAAAAACTATGGGGACTTTTAAATTTGCATGAATGCATTGCATTTTACATCATGTATGGTTATCAGTTTATGGGGGCCAGGGGCAGAATGTGGTGGTTTGATTCAGGTGTCCCCCATAAACTTCAAGTGTTCTGAATGCTAGGTTCCCAGCTGATGGCAACTTGGAAATTAAAGCCTCCTGGAGGCAGAGTATTGTTGGGGGCGGGCTTATGGGTATTATAGCCAGCTTCCCCTTGCCAGTGTTTGGCACACTCTCCTGTTGCTGTTGTCCACCTTATGTTGACCAGAGAGTGATGTCCACCCTCTGCTCATGCCATCATTTTTCCTGCCATCATGGAGCTTCCCCCTCGAGCCTGTAAGCCAAAATAAACCTCTTTTTTCCCACAAGCTGCTCTTAGTCGGGTGATTTCTGCCAGCAATGTGAACCTGACTGCAACAACACTGCAAGCTTTAAATTTGGCCAGCCAGGCCAAATGAGCCAATGGGTGCAATAGAGGCACATCTGTTATGGGGGAAACCAACTGCTCTCTAATTGGACTGGAGGCCCACTCCATGGGAGGGAATATATCCCTGATACTGAAAGCGTATGACAGGGGTAGTTGTTAGCCCTAAGGATGTAATGTCTGCCGGTGCCTTGCTAAATGTATATACTATGCTCACCAAACTGCCCAGTAAGCACTTCTCTTAATGTCCACACCCATATATTAATGCTACTCTGACTTTTGTTTAGAGAAGCTTCTCTTTTCAGATGGTGGCAACCTTGGGATGACTCAGAAGGCACCATGGTGCTGCGAAGAAGGGACAGAGGAGTGGTCAGCACCGAAACTTCTCAAACCCACCTTCCAAGGCTCAGGGTCCATTGTGGAAGAGGGGGCGGAAAGAATGTAAGAGCCAAAGGAAGAGTAGGACTCCTTACAACGTGCTCCTCCAGACACAAAATGGCCTGGATATCCCTACCCTCACAGTGCCTGACATTACCTACATAACACCATCATAATAGGATGAAAAGATCATAACATCAAACTGAAAAGAGAGACTGATTGAGAGGGGGCAGGGGATATGATGGAGAGTGAAGTTTCAAAGGAGAAAGTGGGGGGAGGGAGAGAAATACCATGGGATATTGTCTACAATTAAGGAAGTTGTCAATAAAAAAAAGAGAAAAAAAGAAAAAATGGGCTATGAAACTGAATAGAAAGTTCTCAAAAGAAGAAATACAGATAGCATATAAACATCTAAAAAGAGTTTTACATCCTTAGCCATCAGGGAAATGCAAATTAAAACAACTTTGAGATTCCTTCTTACTCCTGTCAGAATGGCTTCCATCAAGAAAACAAATTATGCTGGGCATGGTGGCGCATGCCTTTAATCCCAGCACTTGGGAGGCAAAGAGGATTACCATGAGTTCAAGGCCACCTCAAGACTACATAATTACTTTCAGGTCAGCCTGGGCCAGAATGAGACCCTACTTTGAAAAAACAAACAAACAAACAAACAAACAAACAAAAAACAAAAACAAACCAAAAAAAGACAATAATTGCTTGTGAGGATGTGGAAAATGAGGAACCCTTCTATAATGTTGGTGGGAATGTAATCTAGTACAACCATTGTGGAAAACAGTGTGGAGGTTCCTGAGACAGGTAAAAATGTTTACCAGATTCCACAGTGAGGGGGAACGCGGCGGCGGCGGCGGCAGCGGCAGCGGCTGTGGTGACGGCGACGGCGGCGGGGGCGGCAAGTGGCAGCAGCGTTCGTGTGTGTGTGTGTGCGCGCGCTCCGGTCTGAATCACCGAGGGGGAGAGGAGGCGGTGGAGGGAGAGGTGGCGGCGGTGGCGGTGGTCGTAGCGGTGGCGGAGGAGGCGGCGGCGGCGGCGGCGGGTACGAATCAGCTGCGGGCAGAGCCATGGCCAACATCGCGGTGCAGCGGATCAAGCGGGAGTTCAAGGAGGTGCTGAAGAGCGAGGAGGAGGAAGATACCAACTAGAGATAAAAATACCAGAAACATATCCATTTAATCCCCCTAAGGTCCGGTTTATCACTAAAATATGGCATCCTAATATTAGTTCTGTCACAGGAGCTATATGTTTGGATATCCTGAAAGATCAATGGGCGGCAGCAATGACTCTGCGCACAGTTTTGTTGTCATTGCAAGCGCTGTTGGCAGCTGCGGAACCTGATGACCCACAAGATGCAGTAGTAGCCAACCAGTACAAACAAAATCCTGAAATGTTCAAACAGACAGCTCGACTTTGGGCACACGTGTATGCTGGAGCACCAGTTTCTAGTCCAGAATACACCAAAAAAAATAGAAAACCTATGTGCTATGGGCTTTGATAGGAATGCAGTAATAGTGGCCTTGTCTTCAAAATCATGGGATGTAGAGACTGCAACAGAACTGCTTCTGAGTAACTGAGGCATAGAGCGCCACTCATAGTCAAGCTGGCTCTTCCTTGAGGAGCATCACCATCTGTTATTTTAGGATTCTGCATACATTTCTTTTAAACTGGCATTCTTGCCTAATGATGTTATCTAGGCACCATTGGAGACTGAAAAAAAAATCCCTGCTCTGTAAATAAAGCTAATTAAACGTCTGTGTAAATTTAAAAAGGGGAAATACTTTAATTTTTTTTTTCTTAATAGTGTAAAAGTTCTTTGATCTAAGCTAGCTAAAACCATGGGGAAAAAACATGCTACTTTAGTGTTTAGCAGTGTAACAAGACTAGCGGGTTTGCTTCAGGATTTTGTTGAATAATTAAGATACTATTTTGAGTGTGTCAGGGCCATTCAGATTGTTGGTGTTGCATCACAGCTACCTTAACTGTTTTTAACCTGGGTCCTCTGTGCCTGTGAACTTACTTGCATGCTTGTACTTGACTTCTTAGGATGGGTAGCTGAAAAGACCACCATTTTACACATTAGAAAATTCTTAAATAATGAGATTGATTCAGATTTGAAGATGGTGACCTATTCAGAGCCTTTTTGTCCCTGTGGGCAGATTGGGACACTATATCTTTCCCCGTTACCACACAAAGAGTAATACTTGAGTGACTTTCTCTACTTGGTGGGAGAATGTGCTGAGGCAGCACCCTGCTTCAGTGTTAGGTCGTAGGTTTGGAATTTTCTGTCACAATTAACACGCTTAACGTTTGCCTATGTAAGTAGTAATGTACAAACGAGGCTGCTGATTTTAGTTCTCTTGCAAGAAGAGCAAATACTTGATGTTTTCCAGATTTCATGAAAGGACCCTACTTAGTTTTTCAATGAATTTGACATTCATTTTTAAATTGATAAAAGTTTTTCTAGGAGAACTTGAAAGGATGCAGTAAACTGTTTCCAGTAGTATTTTAACCTAATTTAAAGTCACCCTTGACTGCACGCCCCATTGGCACATGGAAACGTGTTAGTGTTTTGCTGTGCAGGCTTCATGCACAAAGGATAGAAGTGTGCGGTGAACCTCGCTTTCTTTGTGATGTTTCTGATAACAGGAGACTTGAGACTTTACCTTCTCTTGTATATAGACTTTTTATTCATATTAATCTTGCATTTCATTCTAAGTTCAAAAGAACTTTGAAAATTGTTAGTTTGCAAACTCAAACATTTGACCATCTTTTAAGCAGGTTGAAGTGAATATAGGCAGGCAGTTTGATATATAGAGATTCATTTGCAGGACCAATTACAGTATAAGAAATGTAATAGAATCGGACTGAATTAAAGTGAGGCTGTATATTGAAAGTCATATTATAAAAAGCTTGCTTTCTTCAAGTGTTATTTATCTTAAGTTATAGTCATTAAGTGTTTGCAAATTACCTTTTGAACCTAAGTCAGCATAAATTCATTTGACTTTTCAATAATCTTGATACTACAAGCAATAAAAGAACCATTATTAAATACATTGTAATGATAAAGATGTGAAGGTTCTTCCAAAACCTTGTAAGGCTTTCTTAATGAACAGTAAACTCTTCCAGTTTGTAATACTGTATACTAAACATAAGTTTCTGTCTTTTCCTCTATGTTTGCTTATGCATACATTTCTTTATACAATCACATCCTTTTGTTGCTGTAGTTTATTTCCTAAAGATGCCAAAGGAAACAAGTTCTTATTTATTTTAAATAGCTACTGTCTTGTACTTTTCTTTATATTCTGAAGTAAGATGGGATTGTGTGAGGTTGTGGACCATTTTCCTCCAGTGTTGTTCAGAATACTTTTTTTTTTCCAGTGGAAGGTGGGTTGGTAATATTAATATTTGAGTATTTAACAATATCAAACACATCTGTTGAGTTTACCATTTGTCAGGGTATATTTGTCTGTGGTAAGACAGGTGAGAGAGAACTCAGCTTATAAAAGTCAAGCATCACATACTTGGTTCTTGGAGGAAGCAATATTCTGCTTTAATTTTTATGCACCTTGGCCTCAACATGGCCCCATATTGTATCTACTCCTCTGATTACGCCTCAACATCCCTGGTGCCCAGGAAATTTGAAAGTATAATTTTTGGTGTGATGGGTCCTACAGAATGAATTCATTATAAAGCTTTTATCTTTTGTTGTGTTTGGCTCATGCCTAGAGTCCCCAGCATGCAGCACTTGGGAGGCAGAAGGGTCACAAAATCAAGGCTGTCCTGGGCTACATAAGCAAGAATCTGTCCTCAAAAAAAACTTTCATTTTCATTGAATGTGACAATGAGCTTATTTTCCTGGTAGATTTTTCTCGCTGTCTTGTTTTTTTTTCTTCCTCTCTACTGGTAGATTTAGTTTCTCAAATAAAAAAATAGAACTAAGGCCATTGCTTTTTACTCTGGTTTGAAATATGTTTGGGAAAATGACACTAATAGTTCATACCTAGTGAAAAGGACCCTAATCGTGGAGGTTGATTTTATAATTCTCAGTTTTTTTCTTCTCAGTCAATTTTAAAAGCCCTCAAAAATCATGATTTAAAGAAAAATTACTTAAGGGCAGACAAATTTGCTAGAAGTTACTGATCCTCCCGTAGGCTTTTATTATAATTAGATCTTACTGTGCCTGACTTTTGAAGAAGAAATTGTTAGCTGTGTAGTGTGTCCTGGCAGATTCCAGAAGAAGGAACATACTTGTAAACCAATTATAGTAGCATAGAAATACTTGAAGAACTTGGTACTGGTTGAATGCTCTGAGTTGGCTCTCTCAGATGTTTAGCTTTTTCCTCTAAATAACACCTTTAAGCATATATAAAAGTTTGGAATGTTGGGTGTTACTTTTGAGAAGTAATCTATGAAATTATAAATAATTCTTTGGAAGTTTTTCACGTGATTGGCGGTGGCACTTAACACTATGCAAAATAAATCTTTTTAACTATCTGTAAGAAAGAATTGACAGGTAGTTTTCCTTATTTGTGCACGCTACAGGATGCAGCATACCACTTTACTGTGAGTGCTTAGTAAGTTTATCAGTGTGACAAGCAGAGCTTGATTTATACATGCCTCAAGTGAGCTTTCAAACTCTTCGCTAGAAGTTGGATAATGCTTTTCACAATCGAGTGTAGCAACACGGGGAATCGGTTTTTAGGATGAATTTGGGCCAAGAGAAGAGCTAGAGCCAGGTCTACTTTCTTGTACATACAAAGATGTTTAGGTATGAAAAGGGAAGGTGTCTGTTTACAGTTAACTTTATTTCATAGACTTTGACAAGATGATTCTGCATTAATCACTTTTGTAGTCTGAGGGTTTGAATTCCGGGTTACAAACCATTGATCAGAAATGCACATTTTCATTCTTTTAGTCCCAGTGCTTACTGTTCAGCCTATGTGTCACTGGGAAAGAGCAACTTGAAGTATTTCCTGATAGACTCACTGCCTTTTCCTCAAGTGTGACTTTGTGTGTCTACAGTTATATCCCACATCTCTGTTGCAATATAGATTAAAAAGTCTTGGGGCCAAGGGCTGGGAAGTGTCAGTAGCTCCCTTGCTTGGCTTCTTCTGTCACTGTTCTTTTGGACTGATTGACCTCATAACCCTGTGATCGTCACCCAAAGGTGTGTTATGAATGTGTCACCTTTTGCTTGGTTGTTGAAACCGTGCTGCTATAATCAGGTGGGGTGCATTTCTTGATCAGTTTAGTTCTGAGGGGAGCGGGTGAAGTCGTTGCACTGTGCTGTTAGCCATGCTTGTCTGCTCGCTGGTACCTACTTTTTACAGGCATCATAATAAAAGCTAGGATATTTCTTTGGGGGAAGAGACTTATTTAATGTAATTTAAAGACTTTTCCAATAGAAAATGAAATATTATTGAAAATATCTATTTTTTAGCTTTCAGCAATTGATGGTGCTTTGTTGTGTCTGCTGGAAGTCTACTGCCATTATAGGGATTCTCATTAACCTCACTGAGAAAGAAACTGCTTGTTCGCTTCTCTAGATCTCTAACAGTCTGTAGTGATGACAACTTCTGTAGGAGGGTCTACTCTGAGCCATTAACTTCCTGTAAGGGGAACATGGATTGGTTACCAGAAATACCATTGGAGCAGGGTGGGCTGTGGGTGGAGGGTTGGGTATTTGTCTTGAGAATTAAAAACTACGAAACACTTTTGTACACAACTGATTTTTTAAAAAAAAAATAAACACATTTTTAAAGATGCTGAATTTTTCCCCCTTATTGGGAATTTTTAAAAATAAATGCATGCATGTTTCCCCCCTGAAAAAAAAAAAAAAATGTTTACCATATGACCAGATAGGAATATATCCTAATGACTTGTCTCACTACCTTAGAGATACTTGCACATCCATGTTTATTGACACTCTATTCACAATAGCTAGGAAATGGAAGCAGCCTAGATGTCCCTCAACTGATGAGTGGATAATGAAAATGTGGTACATTTATATAAAAGCAGTAACGAAAAATGAAATTATGAAATTTGCAGGGAAAAGGATGGACCTGGAAAGGATTATACTTAGTGAGGTAACCCAGGCCCAGAAAGCCAAGTGCCACATGTTCTCTCTCACAAGTGGATCCTAGCTACAAATATTTGGAGTTGTGAATTGGAATAAAATTTGGTAGCACAGGCCAGTAAGCTGGAAAGGAGATATAAGGGAGGGAGGAGAGGGGAGGACTTAAGGGGATGATATTGTATATATTTAAGTAGAAGAACAGACTTCTGGGGGTGGAAAGGCCTAAGTGAGGTCAGGAAAGAGATTGAGTAAAAGCAAGGGTGGGGGGAGGGTTAGTGAAAATCTAAGAGGGTATGAATAAGTAATATGGAAACCTACTTTTTTGGACAATGGCACTCCCAGAAGCCATAGATTGTGGATAGAAAATTTTCAGTGTCAGAGATGAGATACCTACCATGAGTTGTTGGCCAGGGAGGTTCCTGATGCCCCCAAAATATTATAGGCCATTGCCAAGGCTCTTGGTTCCCCACCAGGAATAGACAGTAAGACCCTATTGCTACATACTCCACATACTTAGGCTGCAAAGTCACTAAGAAATCCTATCTATAGCTGGGCGTGGTGGCACACACCTTTAATCCCAGCACTTGGGAGGCAGAGGTAGGAGGATCGCAGAGAGTTTGAGGCCACCCTGAGACTACATGGTGAATTCCAGGTCAGCCTGAGCTAGAGTGAGACCCTACCTCAGAAAGAAAGAAAAAAAAAAGAAATCCTATCTATAATCTTTGTTTCTTTCAGTGTTTCCTCTGGGGGCCATTCAACATTAAAAGCTGGCCTTCCTAATTTACAGAGGCCTTTAATTTTTCTGGTGTCATCTTAGTATTATAATTTCCTAAATATTCCCTTCTGAAGTATGGTTTGTTTTTGACCATGCAGTCTAGGACACTGTAGGACTTCCCCACAGTGAATTTCCCACTGTGTTAGTTCTGCAGAACAGACACAAAGACAAAGCCGTTCTGCAGCCTTGGGGCTCTGAGCCACATGCATACTTGTATACACATTCATATCAAGTGCACTTTTTATACAGACACCATATGGCCATCTCCCCACATTCATTCATTCATTCATTCATTCATTCATCCAGAATTTAAACAGTTTTTCTTATCTAATCCCATTCATAACCCTGATTGAGCTCGTTACAGAGGCTGAGCAACACTGGTCTTATCTAGCTAGTTACTGAGACTGAATACCATCGTCAACCTGACCGAAAGAGGGCCATTACCTTGCAGCAGTATCGAGGCTCGGGATTCCTCTTGCAGGGATCAGTCCGCACCATCTCCTCTAGACCGGAGGAGTCACGATCCCAATTTCCAGTTTCCCCAGGGGAAAAATACATGGTCCAGACATATGACTCAGCCTCGTCTCCTTTCTACTCAGGAACTGTGATCCGAGGCTTCACAGTCTCCTTGAGCCACCTGGAAGGGGACCCTACAATCATGTCAGGGGCATGTGCTTCCCAGTTCCAGGGACCTTTGGCAGGCTGGGAGGCCTAGGAGCAGTAGTCCTTCCTGACCAACCAGGGTTTGTGGGGAAGGAAAATCTCACTGGGGCCTCCAGAGATGTTGTAGAAATTCTCTGGAAAGATCACTCCCATGCCAGAATGAGTGAAAGTAGAGGAGTCTATTACCCAGGGGCCAAAAACCTTGAGGTAGCCCTCCAAAGAAGCTTTGGCCCCAAGCTGAGATTTTATTTCCATTTTATAGTTTTCATAGCCAAAGGGAGAGGTAAGTGAACAAACAAGATGTGGCAATTTGCATATCAATGATTTCTGTAGTCAGGCCACACTAACAATGAACTCCATTTTACTTTATTTTAGCCTAAACTATCTTTCCTTCTTATCATCCCTTTGGGCCCTTTCTGATCAATTTCTTCTTTGGGATTTTTCCATCTGCTGACAAAGATAAGTTTTAGCTCTTCAGCAATTAACTCATACAGAAACTTAGTGAATCAGTTCAACTTTTAGCTTCTTTTCTGACTACATAGTGAATTTTAGGTCAGCCTGGGCTACAGTGAGACTCTATCTCAAAAAAAACCCTAATGTTAGCCGGGCGTGGTGGCGCACGCCTTTAATCCCAGCACTCGGGAGGCAGAGGTAGGAGGATCACCGTGAGTTCAAGGCCACCCTGAGACTACATAGTTAATTCCAGGTCAGCCTGGGCCAGAGTGAGACCCTACCTCGAAAAACCAAAACAACAACAACAACAACAACAACAACAAAAAACCCTGATGTTAGCTTGCAAATGTATTGTTATCCAATAAGTTCTGATGATGTGGAAAGATAAACATAACTGTGTTTCTGACATAACACACTCATGATAATAACGTGGTGCCACCCATCCAATTTAGTATACACCACAAGAGGAACCTTTGCAACATGATTCCACTGAGAAGCCCACACTACATTGTGAGCATAGACTTTCAATCTGTTAATAAACCTTCTCAATTCCTTACTTTGTCTTGTCTCTGAATTCTCTGATGGTGACAAGAACCTGGAAATATCAGATAGAGGTCTCATATGGCTCTGTCTCTGAAACCTCCCTAGCTTTCACATTAACCACAGATGGAACTTGAATCTGTTATGCCAAGTAAAACAAGACAGTAACAAAATTATATACCATGATTCCCTTACATGAGGTTCCTTAGAGTCATCAGATCCACAGAGACAGGAAGTAGATGGCTGGTGCCAGGCGATGGGTAGAGAGGAAGTTGTTGCCTAAGTGGGGACACAAGTTTGGGAAGATGAAAATGCTCTGGAGACAGGTGGTGGCGCTGGTTGCACAGTAATATGCATGTACTTAACTCCGTGAATTAGACGCTTAAAATGGCAAATATATGTTATGTGTATTTTACCATATACTTTTAAATTTTTTCTTTTTAATTTATTTTAGAGAGAGTGTAAGAGAAAGAGGAGAGAAAGAAAGATAATGGGAACGTCAGGGTCTCTAGCCACTGCAAATGTTAGATGTATGTGCCACCTTGCGCATCTGGCTTTACGTGGGTACTGGGGAATGGAACTTGGATCTTAGGCTTTTCTACCTTAACTGCTGAGCCATCTCTCCAGTCCCACCATATACTTTTAAATAGGCCTCTCTGACTATCTTATGGAGACTAGACCACCAAAGCTAGTGGCAGATGGACAATGGGGAGGTGGCATGTGAAAAGACATGGGGAGGAGGGAGTCCAGAGGTTCTGCACAGGAATAATGGGAAGGCAAGGGGCCATGGAGGTGTTGGGAGAAATTCTGAGGAAGGACAGCAGGTGAGGAAGTCAAGGTGACATGAAATGGAAAGAAAGCGAGACCCGCATATAAAGGAGAGCACCGTGCTGGGAAGGCGGAGCCTGGGCCTACATGAGTGGAGGCACTTGTGCGGCCTGGGTCTGGAGAGAATTCAAGATGACCAACAAGAACCTCTTTCCAAAAAGGTTCAGCTGAGTGACTTCAAAATTATGGTCTAGCCGGGCGTGGTGGTGAACGCCTTTAATCCCAGCACTTGGGAGGGAGAGGTAGAAGGATCACCGTGAGTTCGAGGCCACCCTGAGACTACATAGTTAATTCCAGGTCAGCCTGGGCCAGAGTGGGACCCTACCTCGAAAAAAAAAAAAATGATGGCCCAGGATGAGATTCTAAGATGGAAACAGTATGAGGCATATGTTCAAGCTTTGGAGGGCAAGTGCATAGGTCTTAACTCAAATAATGTCACTGGTCTAAGGGAGTCTGAAGAAAAACAAAGCAACAGCAGCAAGAGTCTGCGTGGAGGGAGAACATCCTGGTAATGTGGCTAGCCACCAAGAAGCAGGAGATTCAATGGGGTACTCTCAAATGCAGTACCTCTAGCAAGTCCAGCAGCCGAGTGTTGCCCAATTGAGATCAACAATGATAGACCCAGCGATTAACTTCTTGTTCCTCAAAATGAAAGGTGAACTGAAGACAACTGGAACAAGCCCCAAATGAACTGAGTGCCTGGAAATTTACACCTGATAGGTAAACAAATCATACTCCCCAGTCAAGTCTTCTCTGAACTCCCACCTTGAGAAAGCTATGGTGGGACAGCCAAGTACTCAGACTTTTTTTTTCGAGGTAGGGTCTCACTCTAGCCCAGGCTGACCTGGAATTCACTATGTAGTCTCAGGGTAGCCTTGAACTCATAGCAATCCTCCTACCTCTGCTTCCCAAGTGCTGTGATTAAAGGCGTGTGCCACCATGCCTGGCTAAGACTCAGACTTTTTGAGCCAAAAAGCCACATTCTTACATGTCCAGCTTGTAATGGTTAATGTAAAACTTACCAGATGAACCTTGTGTTTCAGCTTTTTTATCTTCCCCTTCCCCTTGCTTCTGCCTGATGTCGTCGGACTATTCTGAAGAAGAGGCCACCTCCGAAAAATTCCCCTTCTAGAACACGTAGACACTTGAGAAATGTTTCTGTTTGAAGAAAATAGAGGGAGAAACAGAAGTCTTAAGTCTGTGGCACACTGTGTCTTCAGATAGTTTGGAGGATTGAAAACCTAGAGGTTTTAAATCACAAATGTAAAATTCCAGTAAAATATAGAAACAGAATATGCATCGCTCTTAACCTTGAGCACAGTTAATTCCAGGTCAGCCTGGGCCAGAGTGAGACCCTACCTCTTAAAAAAAAAAAAAAAAAAAGCCGGGCGTGGTGGTGCACACCTTTAATCCCAGCACTCGGGAGGCAGAGGTAGGAGGATCGCCGTGAGTACGAGGCCACCCTGAGACTACATAGTTAATTCCAGGTCAGCCTGGGCCAGAGTGAGACCCTACCTCGAAAAACCAAAAAAAAAAAAAAAAAAAAAAAAAAAAAAAAAAAAAAAAAAAAAGACTGTGGATTTCATGATTGCTGAACTACCTAGGTCAATACTCAAATAAGATGGGGCTGGACAGATGGCTTAGCAGTTAAGACGCTTGCCTGCAAAGCCAAAGGACCCAAGTTCAATTCCCCAGGACCCACATAAGCCAGATGCACAAGGTGGTACCTGCATATGGAGTTCATTTGCAGTGGCTGAAAGCTCTGCAGTGCCCATTCTCTCTCTATCTCTGCCTTTCTCCCTCCTCCCCCAAATAAAACAAAGTTTTAAAAAAACCCAAATAAGGTGATATTTGCCTATAAAGGGTTTACGTGCTAAGTAACAACTTTTAATAGTCAAGAGCAAGTCAAATAATAGATGTCAGTACAAGTAGTACATATACTTAACCAATTAGTTCTGGGCTCTATATTACATAATAGAGTCTTAAAGCGATGTGGTTCTAATCAATGGTTTCTTTGAATGGTCATTGGAACTGTAGATAATCTTACCTGAGGAATGTACAAACATGAAGGTGTGGTCTCAAACTTGAGGTTTAAATTGTTTTTCATTTCACAACCAGATTGTATAAGGATATTGGCTGTGATGAGACTCAGTAAACCTTCATCCTAGTTATTCAACAGGCACACATTAAAGAACATTGTTGTTGGTGTTAATGGGGGAATGTGTTCCTTCATTGTATTTGGGCCTTTTGTGTTGCACTCTGATATTAAATTAAATGTGCCTTGAAAAAAAAAAAAGAAAAAGGGAAAGAAGAGAAAGGGCCATCATTGCCTGGATGTGATTTAAGTCGATCGCTGGCTGAGAGTCAATATTTTTTTTTTTTTTTGGAGGTTGGGAGGTTTTCAAGGTAGGGCTTCACTTAAGCCCGGGCTGACCTGGAATTCACTATGTAGTCTCAGGCTGGCCTCGAACTCACAGCAATCCTCCTACCTCTGCCTCCTGAGAGCTGGTATTAAAGGCGTGCTCCACCATGTCCAGTTCTGATTGAGCTTTTTTTTTTTTTTTTTTTTTTTTTTCAAGGCATGGGTTTTCAAGTCATGGTGATCCTCCTACCTCTGCCTCATGAGTGCTGGGATTAAAGGAGTGCACCACCACGCCCTGCTCTGATTGAGCTTTAAAAATTTTTTTTTTAATTTTTGTTTATTTATTAGTAACAGACAGAGAAAGAAAGAGGCAGAGACAGAGAATGGGTGCACCAGGGCCTCCAACCACTGCAAATGAACTCCAGACACATGCGCCACCTTGTACATCTGGCTTACGTGGGTACTGGGGAATTGAGCCTCGAACCAGGGTCCTTAAGCTTCACAGGCAAGCGCTTAACCGCTAAGCCAGCTCTCCCTGATTGAGCTTTGTTGACCGTTTTTTTTTTTTTTTTTTGGAGAGAGACATAGAGAGAGACAGAGAGAGAGAGAAGGAGAGGAAGATATAGAGAATGGGCATGCCAGCAGCCTCTCAGCTGCTGTGAACAAACTCCAGATGCATGTGCCCCCTTGTGGGCAAGTGCAGCATTGCGTCCTTGTGCCACTGCATCTGGCTAAATGTGGGACCTGGAGATTGGAACTGACGTTCTTAGGCTTAGTGGGCAGGTGTCTTAACCTCTAAGCCATCTCTCCAGCCCTGACTTATGTTTTTTAAAATATATTTTATTATTTATTTATTTGAGACAGGGAGAGGGAGAGGGAAAGAGAGAGAGGGAGAATGGGCGCATCAGGGCTTCTAGCCACTGCAAATGAATTCCAGATGAGTGCACCCACTTGTGCATCTGGTTTACGTGGGACCTGGAGAATCAAACCAGGGTCCTTTAGCTTTGCAGGCATGTGCCTTAACCACTAAGCCATCTCTCCGGCCCTTGACCTATGTTTTTATCTAATTAGTACTCCTTTATTACTTATAAGCCTGTACAATGATCCTTACAAGCCATTTTATAACCTCATTTGCAAAGTAAAATTTCTGTAGATCAAAAATTAAGTATACTGCCAGGCGTGGTGGTGCACGCCTTTAATCCCAGCACTCAGGAGGCAGAGGTAGGATTGCCCTGAGTTCAAGGTCAACCTGAGACTACATAGTGAATTCCAGGTGAGCCTGGGTTAGAGCGAGACCCTACCTCGAAAAACAAAAACAAAATTAAGTATACTTTTCTGTGTCAGGGAACTGGGGGTGATGAGGTCTTGACATGTAGCCCAGGTTGGCCTGGAACTCACTATATAGACCAGGTTGGGTTTGAACTTGTAACAATTCTGCCTCTCAAGTGCTGGAAATGGTGTCATTTATTTATTTATTTATTTATTTTGGCAGTACAGAGGATTGAACCTAGGGCAAGTGCTCTACTACTTGAGCTATATCTCCAGCCTGTAAAATGGTTTTAAGTTTTTTAAATCTTTTAAATTACTTTATTATTTATTTATTTGAGAGAGAGAAAGAGAAAGAGAGAAGCACACCAGGGCCTCTAGCCACTGCACACAAACTTCAGGTACAGATGCATCTGGTTTATGTGGGTACTGGGAATCAAACCTGGGTCCTTAGGCTTTGCAGGCCTCAACAGTTAAGCTGTCTCTCCAACCCTATTTAATCTTTTTTTTTTCCTTCGAGGAAAGGTCTTGCTCTAGCCCAGCCCAGGCTGACCTGGAATTCACTCTGTATTCTCAGGAGTGCTGGGATTAAAGGTGTGTGCCACCACGCCCAGCTCCTACTTAATCTTTTTTTTTTTTTTTTTTTTTTTGGTTTTTTTGTTTTTCGAGGTAGGGTTTCACTTTAGCTCAGGCTGACCTGGAATTCACTATGTAGTCTCAGGGTGGCCTTGAACTCACAGCGATCCTCCTACCTCTGCCTCCCGAGTGCTGGGATTAAAGGCGTGTGCCACCACGCCCGGCTTTCTTTCTTTTTTTTTTTTTTCTTGGTTTTGCAAGGTAGGGTCTCACTCTGGTCCAGGCTGACCTGGAATTAACTATGTAGTCTCAGGGTGACCTTGAACTCTTGGCGATCCTCCTACCTCTGCCTCCGGAGTGCTGGGATTAAAGGCGTGTGCTACCACGCCCGGCTCTTAATCTTTTAAAATAAGATACAAATCAGGTGTTGTGACCTATTCTGTCATCTTGGCACTTGAAAGGTAGAGGCAGGAGTATCGAGTTCACAGTCACCTTCAGCTACTTTGAGTTTGAGGCCAATCTAGGATACATGAGACCCTGTCTTAAGAACACAACCCCCGCCCTGAAAAGCCCCAAGTTCTACATATAGCCACTGTTAAGAACTTAAGAGTATGTCAGGCTCAATGTCCATACTTAAATGTAAGTGTGCATTATCTTTTCCTTAATGAACCCCAACTTTGCTTTATACTGACTGGCCCTAAAATTCAAGACCCTGGCTGCATCTTAGTGGAAGTTCCACAAGCTATGCAGCCTGCCATGAGGAGCTGCATCTCCTGCTGCCAAGGCAGTTGTCTCCCGAGGCTGTGGATAGGGCTGTTAAGTGTGCATATGTTGGTTTTTATTCATCCCCTGGAGGCCACTGTTCTCTAGGGGCAGATGTGCAAGGGTGATACAGAGAGGCCCTGGCCTCTGGGCAGGGTAAACTGGGGTGGAGAAGAGGCCCTGGGGAGAGGACATGAAAAGTTGAGGGAGGGGAACAAAGGCTTGTTTAGTGGTAGCTTGAGTGGACAAGTGAAGGTGGAGAAGCAGCATGCAGCAAGTGGACAGAGGGAGAAGTGGGAGCCAGAGCCAGCCCAGAGGCTCTGCAGGAAGGGAAACAGGAAGGTTTGTGTGAACTCAAGTTCTATGACAGCTGCCTTTGTTAAGGGTCCTGGGTGACTATAGTTCCCGTCCCCGGCTGGTAGAGAGACAGAATGTTGCACACTAGGAGTCAAAATCATCTTGGGTTCTCTTACTCCCTTTAACAGCCAATTACTTTAATGTGTTTGTCTGATCTAACATTCTGACGAATGACATACTTCTCCCAATGTATCATCAGCATCCCCTTGAAAGCTAATAGCCATAAATTAACATCTGAAACCTACGGAAGAGGTATGCTTACCTGATTTACCAGTTTATTTGGAAAATGTACTGATTTGTGACTTTCTTTGCTAGTTAATAAATAAGTTCATGGAATCTCTTCCATAGTGGACGTGTGGTTGGGTTAACAAATTGCATATTACATTCTAGCCCTGGGCATTCACATTTGGCTCAGAATGAGCATCCCCCTCCTCCTTTCCAGTTCATATTTGCTTGGATTTGATAGACATCCCATTCTGTTTGCTGGGAAGAACTGAGGGCCTGGGGAGGAAGAGGCTGATGCCTCGGAAGGGAGTGGCAGCTGAGGCACGAACGTGGCCTGGTGGCCAGGGGTACTAGAGACCCCGCGCTGGGCTGCAGGCGACCTTAACCTGGAAGCTCTTAGCTTGTGAGCCGCCAGCGTTGGCCTGGAACTGGCCCTAAGGAGAGCTAGGATGGAAAAGTGGAAGGGGCATCCACCAGGCGGTCCAGACTCCTGGGACCTCAACTCAGCTATCTTGGGCCAGTCAGGCACCCGGTGCCCTAGGTCTAACCTGAGCCTTGCTTCTGAGGGAAGCTGGGGCCGGGGGCAGAGGTCACAAGCTGGAAGCATCGAGTGGCGGCTGTATAAAGGCCCTGAGGGTGTGCCGCCCTCAGACCGTTCTCCTGTTCCTCTTAGTCCCTGATGACCGTGACCGCGAGATGCGCTGGGTTTGGAGGCAGCAGCTCCCACAAATACGCGCTCCATGAATCCGGTGTCTCGGGTAGCGGTAGAAGCTGGAGTGCGCGTGACCACGCGGGATACAGGCCACCCCGCCAGGAGGGGGCGCGTGGGCACCGGGCTTCTCCGCACCGCAGGGGCTGGGCGCCTTCTCCGGAGCTGCACGGACCCGGCTCCGAAGGCTGGTAGAGGCCATCATTCCCAAAGGGAATGGGTCTTTCACACGCGCCGACCCAGTTGGGACTGGAGATCGAAGCCACTGGCAGCCGTAGGTCCCCTAGGCCAGCAGCTGTGTGTGTGGTCACTGGGGAGAACTGGGCACCGAGGCCAAGCGGCCCTGCCTCGCCCTGCCGCAGAGGGGCTCAGCCAAGCCTCCCAACGCGGACGGCGCCTGGGGAGCAGGGGAGAGCAGATATCCGGGTTCAGAGGGGCAGCCGGCTAGGTGTCCATCACCACGGACCTGGGCCGCGGGTCCCTGATGTCCTCAGGTGGTCGGATCTAGACGACGTCAGCTACAGCTGCACGCCCTTTTCTATGCTACTTCCCGTCGCCGTGCGCTCTGGAGATCCCTGGGCCGTGCAACTGCGCCCGGCCAGCAGCGTCAAGCTGCGGGCCGCGGTTGTCTGGCGAACACCAGGGGCGCGCGGTCCCGGTGTTTCCATGACGACGACGACGTCGGGCCCGGGAGGGGCGAGGCAGGGGCGCATGCGCCAGACGCGGTGCGTCTTCTCAAGTCGCCCGCGCTCCTTGTCGCGGTTCTCTGAACCGCGGTAAGGGTGGAGTGGGGTCCTCTAGACCTGGGGGTGGGGATAGGGGTCCAGGTGGGGTGGGGTGGGGACTGGATTCAAGAGCCGGTGGGGTGGTGGGACCCAGGAGTGGGGCGTGTCTGCTGGTCGCGATCCAGGGATGGGCGGGCCCGGGATTGGCGTCCTGAATGCACCTGACGAGGGGTCGCAGCCCGTGAGGCAGTGCCACTGACCGCCGGCTCGCTGCAGGGCGGCCCGGGCTCCCCTCCTCGGCCATGGCCTTCCAGTCGGCGTGTCGGTCTGTGCTGTCGCCGCCGTCTTTGCTGCTGCTGCTGAGCCTGGCGCTGCTGGGCGCTCGCGCCGAACCCGCCGCCGGGAGCGCAGTCCCGGCTCAGAGTAGGTTCCCGCCACAAGGGGCGTGCGGGAGGGCCCCCCGTGCTTTTGTTCATCCTCAGCTTCTGGGGTGGGAGACGGAGGGCGGGCTATGGGGACCTGGCTGGGTTCTGGGTTGGGACCCAGTCATGACAGGGTGCAGCGGGTCTCCGGGGTGACGCTGACTTGCACCCCCTCAGGCCGCCCGTGCGTGGACTGTCACGCGTTTGAGTTCATGCAGCGCGCCCTGCAGGACCTGAGGAAGACGGCCTACAGCCTGGACGCGCGGGTAAGTGCCCACCGGCCGGGGGCCCTCTGCGTCGCTGGAAGTGTAGGGCAACCATCCCAAGAACTAGCTTGCTCCCCAATCTATGGCGCGGCCTCTTCTCAGGTTACACTTATTCCAGAATGTCTGGACCCAGGTCTCACTTAAGGAAACACTTCCATGGCCACCAGCGTACAGTGTCTAACCGCTACCAAGGCCTCACGGGCACTTTGTCCTGTGACATGATGTGGTAGATACCATATTCCAGGGACGGGTAGAACTAATCCAGGATCACTCCCCTCCCACACACACCTTTCCGCCCTCCATGAAGGGTGAGTCCAGGGGAGGGAGGGAAAACTGAGGGGAGGGCGTGGCATGTGAGGAGTGGGAAGTTAGGTTGAGCCTGCGATCTGAAGGGATGGGTGTGTACACTGCTTGAACGGGCTGACAGTCCCCATACTGGCAGCTTGCCGGGACGCTGGTCAGTATCATCCTGCTCCAGTCGGATTCTAACCAGCGGCACCACCAAAAGCCCTTCCTCTTTCTTCCACCCAAGAGGCTGTGGGTTTCCTGATAAGCTTAGGCTGAATGAACTTGGATCTCTCAGGTACAGTCAAGGGAGTTCCCTTCTGGAAAGAGAAAAATCCTGGAAGTGGAAAAGGATGACCTCACCTGGACCCATCCTTTTCTGGACAGTATGGAAGGACACCCTGCCAGAAACCTCCAGTGTCCCCCAAAATAAGCAGACAGATTAAAGGGTGGGGCTAAGTAGTGGGAGTGAGTTTAAAAAATGGCTAGATTAGTCTTCCTGGCATGCAAGTGGGTGTGAGCAGGGATCTCGGCAGTGGAAGCCACTCTAGAAGGAATGAAGGAGAGGAGCTGAAGGGAAAGGGGAGGAGGTCTGGCAGTCTCTGATTAGAAGCCTGCTTGGGTGAGAGTGGAGAAAAAACTGGAGGCCCTGGGGAGGTGGTCAGTAGGGGCTATACCCCACCCTCATGGCTCTGGTTGCTTTGCAGACTGAGACTCTCCTGCTGCAGGCGGAGCGCCGGGCCCTGTGTGCCTGCTGGCCAGCTCTACGCTGAAGACCCTTGGCCAGTGCTGTTCCTTGTGAATAAACGCCTGTCAGCATACTCGTGTCCTGTCTTCCTCCTCTGGCCACCAGAATCCATGTTGCCACCAATTGTCCCTGGCTGGGCCTCTCTGTGGGCTCTATTTACCCCAGCTGTTTCAGGTGGGAAGGCCCATTTGGCACCACTGCTGAGGTGGACATGGGCATTCAACCTCACATATGGCCCTATAGGCACTGGCATTGGTGCTCAGTTAATCAGCCTGCATTAGCCTGCCCTCATCTGGGGAATCTTGAAACTGGTCTGATTCCTCTGAGTCCCTCTGGGAGATATACCAGGGCTGGGCCTCCTGAGGCTTTGCAACACTAAAGTGGGCATGGCTCCCTGGAGGCTGAGCTATAGGATCCCCAGCCTAGACTGCTCCAAGAGGGAGCAGAGTCCAGCACTGGGCTAGTGTACTTCCAGGAAGGGAGGGCCACGATGCCCCTACATTCTCAGCCCTGCCTGTTGGTTTCATCTGCAGCCCCTAAGCTTTGTTCTTGGGCATTATGGACTTCCTGGGGTGGGGGGGGGGAGTTGGTGGGTCTCTCTCACCTCTGCACACTGTGTGGCTCAACTGTAGCAGATGAACTCCAGGGAAGGCAATAACTGCTCCTCTCCTTTATTTGTCCCTAAGTTTTGGAAGTGAAATTAAAGCTTTTTATCATAGTAAGGCATGTTCACATATTGTTGGAAACATACCCAGGAACACGGCAGGGCTAAGACTGAAGTGGCTGCCCTCAGCCCAAGTAGGACATATGGCCTGTCTGAGACTTTGGTTTCCTGGTTGGTGCTACCTTAGTACAATGCTGGACACCTGTGCTGTTGTCTCAAATGGATCCATGACTACTGCCTGGGAGGAGGCTGAGATTTTAGTTTATAAGACCCTGTCTCTGGGCCATCCCTCTGGTGTTTTTGATGCCCCTGCTGTTGGATGTCCTTGTTCAGTACTCCTGTCTTCTGACCATTGATTTCTCCTGGAAACGGGCAGCACCTGGCTTACGGTCTGCAAAGAGCATCACAGGTAATAGGGGTACTGAGGTCCTCCTGAGCAGCTCACACCATGGTGGGGAGTCAGCATTAGATGTCCACAGCAAAAATGCCCACAAAGAATGAAAACAGGCTGGAGGAAAGATTTAAGACCATGGCAGGCCTTGGACCTCTGCTAGTCCTCAAGTCTGGGCACAGTCAGGGTGTGGTACAGAGTGACCAGGTCCTGTCCTAGACTCTGCAGTCTGAGCCAAGGAAGTGGGGCTGTGTTTATGTCTCATTGTCTGGCCTCAGTCATATGGCTGTTCCCAGCAGCAAGGAAATTAAGGAATATAACTTTGTTCTAGGTATGGGTGTCATATTTGACAAGTCAAATACAGGAGTAGAATGCTGTTTTAATATTCTACATGTAATATTTGGGATGTACTTATACTGTAAGTTATTTATTGTTTGTCCAGAATTCAAGATTAACTAGGTGTCTTGTATTTTTTGGGTAGCCATTTGCCCTAGTAAAACTGGCTTGTTATTATAAAGATGAAGACAATTAAAGAGCATGTTGCAGGATTCTTTCTGGAGATGCTTTATGTGATGAAGTGGGGCCCAACAAGGGTAAGGAGGTTGGTGGGCATGTTCTTTCCCATTTGGCAAGGAGCTGGGGCAGGTGGGAGACATGGAAGAAACTTGATGCATGATCCTTCTTGGAGTCTTGCAGGGTTCTGTTTGAACAGGGTGCTTCTGGCTGCAGGTGGGGACTGGACTCCTTGTGAGGACAGGATAGGCCCATTAGGTTACTGCATTGCATCCATCCGAGCTGAAGGAGAATGGCCAGGGCTGGGCAGGTGGCCACAATGGTATGGAAAGCAGTTGGATTTCAGGAGTGTTTGAAAATAGAGCCAGCAGGACTCCGGTGGGGGTAGGTCAGTGAGACCCAGGAAGCCACTAGATTGCACACCTGGACAGAGTACTGGCTGAGTGTGCCTAAGTGTGGATGGGAAATTTGAGCTGGTAGGGCAGGGGCAGGGAGATGAGGTGAAGGGAAAGAGCAGTCACAAAGGAAGAAGAGAGCTGAGGGATGTCCTGGATGCTGGAGCAAGGGCTCTGGGAGATGGGAGGGGGTTAGGACGTGACACAATGCTGAGGTTGAGCAAACTTGGGCCACTGGTGACCTTGACCAAAGATAGGATCACTTGAAGTGATGAAGACCTGATTTGGGTTTCCTGGGATGAGCAGAGATGGAGGGAGTCAGGCTAGAAACCTAGCAAGGAGTTTAGACTTCCAGTTTGGTCAAGGTCATTGGCATTCTTGCTGTCCCCTTAAATAGTGCTGGGCATGATGGTACACGCCTTTAATCCCAGCACTGGGGAGGCAGAGGTAGGAGTATTGGCTGTGAGTTCAAAGCCACCCTGAGACTACATAGTGAATTCCATGTCAGCCTGGGCTTGAGTGAAGTGAAACCCTACCTCAAAAAACAAAAAACAAAAAGCATCTTTTGCATGGTTGAGCAGGATCTGGGCGAGTATTTTCTTCCTGGGATACCTTTTATTTTCCTGAATGTGGTGTATGCCTTACTTTCCCCTCATTGCCTGCCTTTTGTTTACTTACTTATTTACAAGCAGAGAGAGAGGGAGGGAGGGAGGGAGGGAGGGAGGGAGAGACAGGGAGAGAGAGGGAGAGAGAGAGGGGGAAAGAGAAAAAGAAAGGGAAAAGAAGGAGAAGAAAAGAGAAGAAAGAGAAAATAGGTAGGCCAGGGCTTCCAGCCCCTACAAATGAATTCCAGGCATATGGGCCACTTTGTGCATTTGGCTTTACATGGATACTGGGGAATCAAACACAGGCTGTTAGGCTTTGAAGGCAAGTGTCTTAACTGCTAAGCCATCCAGCCCTTCCTTTTACCATCAAGTCATAGCCTTGGTCATTGCATGCTTCAGCTGGATGCTGCAGGTGTTTGAGTAGCCTTGTAGGAAAGCGTGTGGAAAGGAAACTTTCTGAGATGGTTGGTTTGAAAATATCTTCTGCTGGTGCATTCTATTCATAATTTGACCCTCCTGCCTTAGGGTCTTTGCATGTGCTATGTAGTCCCCCTTCAGTAAGTACCCCTTGGCCTGTACGACCTGCCTCACTATTCAGCCTCTTATCCCCCCTTTCTTCTCCTCTCTCTCTCTTTCTTTCTTTCTTTCTTTCTTTCTTTCTTTCTTTCTTTCTTTCTTTCTTTCTTCCTCTCTCTTTCCTCCTTCTCCCCCCTCCTCCTTCTCTTTCTCTCTTTTTCTTTTTTGGTTTTTCGAGGTAGGGTCTCACTCTAGCTCACTCTGTAGTCTCAGGGTGGCCTCGAACTCACAGCAATCCTCCTACCTCTGCCTCCCAAGTGCTGGGATTAAAGGCGTGTGCCACCAGGCAGGACCCTTTCTTCTTCTTTTCTTTTTGTAGGGTTTGTCCCTAAGGAATATTAGACTGTTTCTCTTTTTTAGAACTAATTTCCTCACCCAATTCAGGGACTGGGTGAAACTTTGGTTAGGGCCCAGCTAAGGCTGGGGCTGGTGTACTGGAAGGAGGATGTATGATGGTGAAGGAATGTCCCCGAGAAGGTCTTCTTCACTACTGCAGTGCCTTCCTGTGATGCACAGATGGCTCTCAGGAGACATATGGCCCTTCTCCTGTGAGGTGCAGCTCTGGGGTGACTTTTCTGAGGAGCACAGGCCCTGAAGATGTCTTTTAAGAGGGCCAGGAAGGCTACGTTTTTCAGGTCTGGCCCCTTAACCTGGGGAAATTATTGCTCTCATCCTTCCCCTCCGTAGTGTGTGTGTGTGTGTGTGTGGGGGGGTGCATCTTGTTTAGTGGCAAATTGGGCCCGTTTTCTTCTCTGTTCTTTGAGTCTTCTGGTCTTTGGGTTCTACTCTGGGTCCAAAAGACCTTCCCTTCATCCCCCGCAGGCCTGTTCCTACTGATTCTATGGTCATTTCCCCAAACCGCCTTGGCTGCAGGTATTTGAAGATCACCACCCATTTCCTCCATTCCCAGTGCCTGGCTCTTCCTCCTTCACAGACCCTGGGGAGACCATGCCTAGTGGGGACAAACCTCTGTCCACAGCATCCTTAGGGGACACTCTAGGGGTGGAGGGCTACCTTGCTAAGGAATCCCCCCTTTGTTGTGATGAGACACAGGTCGCACGCCTCACTTTAACCTCTGAAATCTGGGCGGAGATCTCCTCCTCCTGGGAGCCTCAAAGTGTGGCAGGTACTTCCAGGAGGCGACTGTCTGGGGACCACGGGGCGAGGTCTTGGGGAAGCCATCGGTAGAGGAATGCGCAGGACTTCGTAGAGTCAGCTAGGGAAGCTGTGGCCCTAGCTCTGGGAGGGTGGTCCAGGTTTTCTGGTCAGTAAAGTGCGCCCTGACGCCACTGGGGCTGATCTGAGGACTGCCGGCAGAGGGCGCCCCATACCAAGGAGGCGACTCAGTAGAGCAGTTGACTGCCCTTTGACAGCTTAACTCCTACACCACCCAGAGACTTTAGGTCTTGAAGACCTTCGAGTGGCATGTTGTTGCTGGGGCCCACTCATGGACCCCCTCCGCACTCTCAGACACTTCTAGTGCCCTCCATAAAGGCTACTGGGGCACACGGTTACAGGGATATGAGGTGCTGAGGTCGCCGTCAGGTCAGCTGGAGGACAGGATCTCTGTGGAAGAAAGGACCACTAAGGTCTCAGGCTCTGGCGGCTCAGGACATCAAATGAATAACTCACGGTATGGGGTGAGGTGGGGAAGAAGCAGAGAAAGCTCACTTTGTTCTCAGGCATCAAAGCCCCTTGACAAGCAAGCCTGAGGTATGAGGGTTCAAGAGCTCTGGAGAGTGGACTTGGCCTCTTCTCTTCCTGACTCGGCAGCTGTCAAGAGCCCTATAGATGGTTTTCCCCAAGGCACAGTGCTCTGTCTTTCCTGCCCGCACTGCTTATATATTGGCATATCTGCAGACCACCTGGCCAAACTCAGGACCCAGGAGTGGCCGCTATGGCTGATTAGGGGCCTCAGAGTGCTCAGGCACCAAGAGTGAGTCCCTTGGAGATTTCTGGGGATTTGGCCTTAGTGTCCTGGAAGGTCATAACCGAAACATGTCCCTGCGTCTTCGAAACATCCAGCAGGAAGTCGTCATGGCCTGCCCCACTTCTTCCCTGCACTGGAGACCTGGGACTGTGATTCTCCACACTCTATTTGCAGGCCAGGTCCCTCCGGTTTCTAGGTGACCCTAGCCGCCCTGCTGGCTCCCACTCCAAAAGCAGACTGAGAGTCCTCAGGCCTCTTTCGCGCCCCTGCACATATGGGGCATTCCACTTTGGATTGTTTTTCGGTGTGACCAGGGAAAGGGAGCAGAACCGTAGGGGGCTGAGTATGTGGTCTGCAACTACCCGTCCCTCACCATGTATGCCGACCCCGCCAGGAGGGCCCAGCCTGCTACGTCTGCAAGTCTTGTTTCTGCTCTCCGGGACCACGAGGACGCGCGCGGCTCATAGACAAGCCCCTCTGCACCTGCACCGAGGCCCCGGGGCGCATGCGCAGGCGGCGGAGGGCGGGGGCGGGCCGGGAGGGGTCCTGTTGGGATCCAGTATCCACTGGGGTAAGGGTGCGGTTCCGCAGGCATCGTACCGCGCTTCGGCGGCGTCCCCACTCCTCCAGCTCTTGCCGGCCAGGCCGCGGGCTCCTGGGGTCGCCGGCCAAGGGTAGCGTGACGCCTCTCAGGATCTGCGCTGGGCGCCACTTTCAGACAAAGGGGCTAGAGCTGGAGATGCTTCGGTGACTGCTGCCACGGAGGAGAACGCGCGCTGCGGACACGGCGGCCTGAGCAGATCAGCGGCTGTGCCGATGCGCAGGGCTGGGGTGGGAGGCGTCTGTCACGCGCTGCTCGTGGGGAGGGCCTCGAGCCCCTCAGAGCGTCTCTCGGGGTCCGGAATTCCGGCCCGGCCGCTGTTTGGCCGCTCTCGCTTCGTCGCGCCCTCGCCACCCCAGCCTCAGCGAGCTCCCGTGGGCCGCCCTCCGCGCAGCGCCCAACTGTGCCATCGGGCGGCCACGGAGGCGGTGTCTTCTCCCACCCCCGAGATCACATGGTGACCCTCGGCAGCCAATGCAGTGGACGCTAGGACCCTGCGGGACCCCGAGCGCCGCGACTGCACCGGCGCCGCCGCATTATAAATACTTCTCCAAAATGCGGCGCAGCTCCCTGCGCGCGCCCCGGCCGCCCGCCGCCTCCGCCCCGCGCCCCTGAGCCGCCGCTGCCGCCGCCGCCGCTGCGGGTCCGAGGGCGCCGCGCCCTTGCCCTGGGCCCGGGCTCTGCCCGCCGCCGCCGGCCCGTGTCCCTGCGCTGCGCCGCCCGGCCGGGTGCATGCATTGTGGGCCTCCCGACATGGTCTGCGAGACGAAGATCGTGGCCGCGGAGGACCATGAGGCACTGCCGGGGGCCAAGAAGGACGTGCTGCTCGCCGCCGCCGGCGCCATGTGGCCCCCGCTGCCCGCCGCGCCCCCGCCCGCACCTGGTCCCCAGCCCCGCGACGGCACCGGGGGCGCAGGACCTCCAGAGGGGCGCGGCGTGTGCATCCGCGAATTCCGCGCAGCCGAGCAGGAGGCGGCGCGCCGCATCTTCTACGACGGCATCTTGGAGCGCATCCCCAACACGGCCTTCCGCGGCCTGCGGCAACACCCGCGCACACAGCTGCTCTACGCTCTGCTGGCGGGTCAGTGCGCGGCAGGGGGAGGGGGCGGCGGGGCCGGGCCGGGCCGCACTCGGGCCTGCGGCAGTTCCACACAGGGCGGTGGACCACTCTGAGGACGGTCGCCAGAGGCTCCTCCCTTCGCCTCTTTCGTGGGCCCACTGCAGACCCTCATTTCGGAGCCTCGGCTGGGCTTGTCAGAGGCTGCGTTGCTTCCCTGCCCGGGACCAGCCGGGGAGGAAACCAGCCCGCATTGGCGCGCGCGCGCCTGCTTTCTGCAGCGGTCAGAAGGAGGTGGCTCCGCGGCGCGGTGTCCCGGGATCCTGGCCAAAGTGCCTGGACCTGGCGTGGGAACGGACGCTGGCTGAGGGCAGCGGCTGTGGGCGGGGAAGGATCGGAACCCCATCCAGTCCCCAACGCCTGTCCTCCTTGTCGCTTCTCAGGTCCCCTCCCGAACATCCGGGGTGGGGGAAGCGTGACGGGGCAGGTAGCACCACTGCTGCGGCCCTGTGCCGGGCGCGGTAACTATATATAATCGGCGGGCGGGGGAGGCAGCCTTGAGGCTCAAGTGCTAATTTATGAGGGGAAGAAAGCCAGCTCCGCGGGGCGCCAGGGAGGCTGTTCGCTGGAGCTAGGGCCACAAGGAGGACACGTAGTGCTGTCTTGACGTAGCCCATCAGGGCAGGGTTGTTCTCCCATTCTAGAGACTAAGGCGGCTTTCCCAAGGTCACCCAAAGAAGCAACTTTCTCCCTGGCCATCTACCTCTCTTCAGCCACAGCAGAAATGCGAAATGCTGCTGGGAGCAGTGAAGCTTGCCGCCCTGTTCCTGTCCTTATGGACCTAGAGGCTTCCATAGGAAGGCTCGGTCTGGTCCTTTTTGTACCCCTAGCACGGGATGGCCTCCATCCCTGGCTGGGCAGCTCCCTGGTGTCTCTGCCCATCCCCTTGGTGAGCTCTGTCCAGCACTTCGGCTTTGCACCAGGCGGATTACATGGGCAAAGGTCTTGAATAGAGCCCCTTTGGCAGCAGGGGGCGCCAAGGGCTGGTCGGTACTGGCCTGGCTCCAACTGTGTTGTGGACATTTGTTTTAGCTTGTGTGACATTTGTTAAAGGTAGCAGATCTTTATGGCAGAGTTTGGAAATAGGGAAGAACAGAGAGGGACAGTGGCAGTGACTGCTTCTGCACAGAAAGGAGTGTCCAGGCTGGGCACATATAAGCATCGATTTACCAAAGTCGCTTGGACTCCAGGTGTTGTGAGGCCTTTTTTGTGTTTAGACTGGCTGAGTGCCCCTTCCCTGCATTTGGCAGCTCACCTGTGCCCCCCTTGCCTACAGCATTCTGTTTTGCTGTGACCCGTTCACTGCTGCTGACGTGCCTGGTGCCGGCAGGGCTGCTGGCACTACGCTACTACTACAGCCGCAAGGTGATCCTGGCCTACCTGGAGTGCGCCCTGCACACGGACATGGCTGACATTGAGCAGTACTACATGAAGCCACCTGGTGAGTAATGTGGCTCTTCAGCTCCACCAATCCTCTCCCACTTCTCCTGGCATAAGTGGGTCTGGGCTGGGGGATCCTGATGATCTGAGCCTTCTGACTGAGATCTGGAACACTAGTGGGCTGGGCGGGGGGCGGGGTTGATACAACTGGATACTCTCTGGGTTGCCTGGCTCCACTGCTCCCTCTGTTGGACATTTTCTCCTGGCTTATTTGGGAGTAGCAGAAGAGGTCTTAACTGTCATACCCTTCTGGATCCTGGGCCAGTCCAAGGGGCCTTGGGTAGGGAAGCCTATGTAGTAGTGGAGGGAGGATGTTTCGGACAGTAGAAGACCGAAAAGGGGTCCTGGCCTTATCCTTGGTTACTACTTCTGGTCTGGACCCTGGGCCACAGGTCACTAGGTGAACCACAAGGTTTTACTCGAGCCCCAAAGGGCTTCTATAAAGTGTGGGGCTGGGACCCTAGTCTGTAGGATCTAGAAGGCTAGTTTCTATCCTCTGTGCTGTCCCTGAAGTAGGTTGGGTCTTGAGAACCAGAGGACAGAGGAGCCACTGTGGCCCTGTGGAGTGAGAGGAGCTGAGGATAAGAGGCCTGAGCATGAGGAGCTAAGTCTGTGCTGGGGAGGGGCAGCTGCTCTAGCACTGACAACTATAGTTGTTGCCAGTTCTGCTCAGGTGCAATCCTATGTCTCAAGCCCTAACCAGCTGGCCTTGGTGCCTACTATTCTCCTTGATCCTTCCCCAAATCCAAATGTAGCCTCCTGGTCTCTATGAGGCCCTCACTTTGCCTTTCTCTGCTCAGGAGGAGAAGGGGACAAACAGCAAGGAGGAGGATTAGATAGATGGTGCAGATGTGGCCAGAGGTCCATGCTATGGCTTTGCCCACTCTAGGTTGTAGCTTTTCCAGGGGAGGGGCATGGGTGATGGGATGTCTGTTGGGTCTTTAGGACCCCACAAGGGCAGAAGCTAGACAAACAGCTAATAGGACTTGTGTGGATTTGTAGAAACTGTTCATGTAAATGGGGAAAACAAGTCCTGGGGAGGGATATTGTAGTCCCAAGACCACTCAGTACTAGAGACTTCTGCTCTGCCTTGTGTGGGTAAGTGGGCATAGGCCAGAACCATTTGACACTGGAGAGGTCAGCTGGTGAGAAGACTGGCCCATGGGCTACCTTTGGAGTGGGGAGAGGCCTGGAGACTCTGGGGGTGAGGACCTTCATGGCTTGGTGACAGCTCACCCTGGGCTGCTGCTTTGTCCACTATGCTGTTAGAGGCTGGGCAGGCAGGGGCTCCTTGGTTCCCCTCAGCCACAGGGTTCAGGGTTTGTACTGAAGGAGCTGGGAGTTCCTCTTCCCAGAGCCCAGGAGAAGTGGAGGTGGGAGTACTACCCGACACATGATAGGGGAAGGTACAGCCTTTTGGGAAGTTTGGGCCCTTGAAGGAGGGTGGAGTGGGTTAGAGCCAAGGAGGCCTGAGTACCCACAGCCAGATGTTCCTTTGATTGGCCATTTCCTATGTGCTGAAGCCCCTTGGTCTTTGGAGAGTTCAGAGAGGTTTCTGAGTATACTTAAAAAAATTTTTTTATTATTTATTTATTTATTTGAGAGAGAGAGAGAGAGAAAGAGATACATAAATAGGCATTGAGAGAGAGAGAGAGAGAGAGAGAGAGAATATGAATGCCAGAGCCTCCAGCCACTGCCAGTGAACTCCAGATGCATGCATCCCCTTGTGCATTTGGCTTATGTGGGTCCAGGAGAAGCAATCCTTGAAACCAGGGTCCTTAGGCTTCACAGGCAAGTGTTTAACTGCTAAGTCATCTCTCCAGCCCGAGTATACTTTTGACCTTTGGCTACCAGAGATGGTGGGGTTCCCTGTGGTCCATGACCTGCAGACCTTACCCTCTATTCAGCTTCCATATTCCTTCCTCCTTGTTCCCCTCCCTATAGGTGGTAGACTGGGATTGACTATGTCATGGGTTAGGGACACCTGGCCTGACCATCAAGTTCACTACCCAGTGAAGAATGGGTCAGTGGAGTTTTGGGTTACCTGTGGCTGTCACTGGTCCTACACTGGGATTTCTGAAGCATTCTTCTGGGTTCCCTCTCAGCCCTGCCCCTGCAAGGATCCTGGGAGTGTGGCAGGGCAGCGCTTGGAATTCAGAGCAGTGTCAATTGTTCTGGAGGCATTAGCTATGGCTGCCTGTGGCCTTTCAGGTGTTGAGTTCGTGAGGGCAGGGCCTGCTCTGCTCAGGTCTGCCTAGATCCTTGTTATGGATCATGGATTCAAACCTCCAACTACTGCCCTGGCCAGGACAGTAGAGCAGGCAGGTTGGACTTAGGTTGAGGTTGTAGGGGTGTTCTTGGTCCAGGGAGTCTGTATTAGGTAGCTTATCTGCTTGTCCTGAATCATAGCCTCTCCTGGTGTTCTGGAGAACTTGGGGGTGGGCCAGGGCACTGGTAGGTTGGACATCATTGTGATGTTCTGACTTGGAATTTGGCTGGAGTGGGCAGTTCTGAGGTCTCCTTGGCTTTCTTTGACAAATGTCCCTGACTGTTTATCCTTCACAGGCTCCTGCTTCTGGGTGGCTGTGCTGGATGGCAACGTGGTGGGCATTGTGGCTGCACGGGCTCATGAGGAAGACAACACAGTGGAGCTGCTCCGCATGTCTGTGGACTCACGCTTCCGTGGCAAGGGCATTGCCAAGGCCCTTGGCCGCAAGGTGTTGGAGTTCGCTGTGGTGCACAACTACTCTGCAGTGGTACTGGGCACCACCGCTGTCAAGGTGGCTGCCCACAAGCTTTATGAATCACTAGGTTTCAGACACATGGGTGCGAGTGACCACTACGTATTGCCTGGCATGACCCTCTCGCTGGCTGAGCGCCTCTTCTTCCAGGTCCGCTACCACCGCTACCGCCTGCAGCTACGCGAAGAGTGACTGCCGCCACCTGCCCACTGCCCCGTCTGCCCTTGTCCACCTGTGCCCGCCTGCCCCTGCCTGGCGTGGCCCTGCTTTCCAGCTCACCTTGGCATTTGTGTTGGGTTTTCCTTTTGCAGCATCATGCTGGTTCCTCACCTGGCTGGTTTTTGGGGTTGTAGGTTGTGGCTCATGCAGCTGCAACATGTTGGTGGGGTGGATTGTCCACAACCACAGCCCTTGCTCTCCCCAGCCCATCAGGGTAGCTCACCATGCCTTGAAGAGTGGCACTGTGGAGCACCTGGACTATATACAAAGCTGCTCAGCCTGTCTCCATCAGGAAAGGTCTCTCCTCGCCCACCAAGCACAGAATCTCTGCAACAAAGTCCCCCAAGAAGCAGACCCCTGGTCCTCAGTCAGGCTAAGGCTCAGCCATTGGTCCCTGGAAGTGTGGCCTGCTGGGCTGGCCAGCCACTGCCCCATGGGAGGCCAAGCTGGCCCCAGGCCCTGCTTTGCTCTGTGCATGCTAAGGATGTGGCCTGGCTGCAGCATGCTGCATGCCATAGCCCCTTGCCCCACTTTCCTGCCCAGCCTGAACTCCAGGACTGAGCTGGTGAGCTCCCTTGTCCCAGCCTGAGCTGGCCTCTGAAGGGCTTGCCCACTTTATCCTGTCTGCTCTCTGGTGGGGTCTGGATGGCCCCCACCTGGCTCCAACCAGTCTTGCTTTGCTTTGATATCATCTCACTCCTCCCTCTGGTCCCCAACTTCCCTGCTAGGGCCTTGCCAACTTGGCTGGTCACCTGGATGTGGTTCCCATAGCAACCTACTGCAGTGTGGTGGTGGGGTCTATGGGCAAACACCTACCCCAGCCTGCTCAATCAGGTGACCTCCCTCAGGCACCCAAGGCCCTCTTGCCTCATGCTGTTTATGGGGTCTGCCCTGTGAATCTTACTTGCCCAAGCTGTTGCCGGCAACGCCCAGCCACAGCTTCTCCTAGCCTGAAACCAACCCATTTTCTAATAAGTTACTTAGAATAGCATTCTGCATGACTTTAATTCCTGGGACAAAATGGTAGTTTGAGCCTTCAAACACACATCTGTGTGGTGCTAGCATATGCACTGTCTCTGGCCCATATGATGGGTGTGGGTGGCTGGGTGGATAGGAGGTTTGAGTTTGGAGTCTGGAAGGAGACCCTCATGTAGTGTAATTTTTCCTGCAAAAGTGCATTCCTGGTTTGTGAGGCCCCAGGCTGCTGCTTGAGCTCCTGTGTGCAGGATGGAGGGGACTGGAGAATCCCAAAGTCTCAGAGGAAGAGTAAGGCACTACCCTGAGAGCAGGAGCTGGTGGTTGGGGGTGAGACCTGCCATCCTGCCATGGTTGCTCAGTGGAGCCTGCTGTGCTTCTGGCCTCTCCTCGATGTCCTACTTGGGGACTGGTCTGGGTGGTAGTGGTGGCAGCTTGGGATAGGGAGAGGAAGGCAATGGCTGGTAGTGGCCACTTGGCTTGCAGAGCCTGAACCTGGCTTTGGTGCAGGGTCATAAAGGCCCACCCATACTCTTCTGTGTGGGGCTTAAGGGGATGGGGAAGCTACTGGGGTGGGGATCAGGCCATGGATCTGGGCCTCCGACACCAAGGCCATGTTCTGAAAAAGGCACTTTTGAATGAGTGAATTGGAAGAACAAGACCAGCTTCTCAAGGGGCCTTTTGTCCTGTTAGCAATTGAGGCATTTGCAGAACACTGTACAGACCCTGCTTTCCCCTGTACATTCCTCCCTGGTGGTGTCCGGTCCCCGCTTGGGGATGGGAGTTTTGTAGACTGTACAGAAATTGGCACCCTATTTTCTTGCAGCTCTCAGATTTTGTTAATCTGGATTATACAGACAGACGTAAAGTGTTTTAGCAAAATGGAAAACAAACAGTTGTGCCTTTTTCCTCTTTCTGTTTGGGTTGGTCTCGGCTTGGGTCTGGGTTAGTTGCTATGGGCAATAGGGGTTACTGGTGGGTCTGAGGCCTGAGGGGCAGGAGGCAGAGTGGATCCAAGTGGGAGCCAGATCTGGTTTGGGTGGGCAGCTCTGGATGCTTGGCCTTCTCTGATCTTGTGCCTTTGGATCCTACAGTCTTCAGGGTTGGGGTATGTCACAGGGCACTAAGGCTACCAGGACCAGTGGTCTGGGGACCCAGAGGGTCACCCATTTCTCCTTAATACTGACCTGGGGGAGACTCATGGAAGACCTCCATTCTGGAGGACTGGGGCAGGGTGTGGCTATCCTGATCTGCCTGAGGATCTCTTCCTGCTGCATGGTTCCAGCAGGCAAAGTGAAGCTTGCTGCACTCTTGACCATTCATTGTCTCTCTACTGTTGCTGCCAAGACTTGGTAGAGATGTCAGGAGGGGGTGGCAGGGTAGGTTCAAGTTGCACCAGGAAGGACCCTTACCAGGTCAGTGTATAGGCCCCAGTGGTGGGGCCTGAAGGCCACAGGGGAAGATCTGTCTCACAGGGCACTGCTGGGCCTAGCCCCACCTGCCTCATCCAGTCTTCATGCTAACTGCACATGTGCACTGACAAAAATTTTATGTTTGATGTTTTTTCTACCTCTGTGGAGGCCCTCCTGGGCCTGGTGGCAATGGGTCTGTGGGTAGCTCCCCTGAGTTTGCTTGCCATCACCTCCTCCCTTGGGTGGCTAGCACCTTGCCTGTCAAATCCCATGGAAAGCCAGTCATACTCAGGGCCTAGGGCTTTTAGGGGGTCCTATTTGTTTGGAAGCCTGTTTTTAGAGTGGGGTGGTGGAAGGAGGTAGAGTGTTCTAGAATGTCAGCATTAGATGACCATGCAGCATAGACTGGGTACATCTGCTGGGCTGTCATCTGGTAGCTCCCACTACCCAGGTATGTCTTTGCAGATGCTAGTCCCTCAAGGTATGAGGCCAAATTGACCTACATGTGCTGAGGCTGTATGTTTTCTGGCCCCCTGAAGTGGGAAGGCACACCTCTGAGTGTAGAGAGGTCAAGCACTGGTGGCCATAGCAGCATTTCTGCTGTCCTGCTACGACCTGCATGTCCAGCCTTACTTCCTGCTGGCTCTGCCCTGGGGCTGGTCAGCAGCTAAGGAATGGGTCCAACTTGGCCAAGGCAGGCCTGCTGTTCTGTCGTGGGACTCCCTAAAAGAAGTGGGTAGAAGAACACAGGTTCAAGGAGATAGGGTCAGAGATACCCTGAGGTGAGCTCCTGGGCTATTAGCTGGTGCCTGGGCATCTCTGGGCTACAGGGGCCTGACTCACCTCTGGAAGACAGGCTGCCCATCCCACCTGCCTCTGCCAACCCCAGGTGGCCCCACACATACCTTTCCTGAGCTGGCTTCCAGGGCTGTGCCTATGGACAGAGGCCTAGGATGTGGGATTCTATTTTGCTGGTGCCTAGGACTTCTTGGGGACTGAAAGTGGCTTCCCAGATAGGCAGGGGCTATGAAGCACTCACAGGGCCACCTTCCTGGCAGTGTCTGAGGACCATAGCCAAGGGGCTGTTGACTCTCCTCATCCATGGTGAGTGCTGCTGCTAAGTCTCTGTTGCTGCCTGGGGACTCAGTCAGTTCTATAGTTGTGTCATGTTCCTGGCCCCTGGCTCTTGCCAGCTCTGGGGCTGAGTTGGGGGCATACCCTGGGCTGTGCTGCTCTTTGGTGCTGCCGTCACTGTGCTTCCAACAGGGGCAGTGTCCATGGAAGATGGGCAGCCATTTCCTGGGCCTGAGTGAAGAATGAGCCCCAACTTAACATTGTTGGATGTATTTTTTTTAACAGCAATAATTAGCCATTTTAAAAAGGTGTACCTGTGTATGTGTACATGCCTGTCTATGTGCATGATCATGCGCATATGAGTATGTGTGTGCAAGTGTGAGCACCTGTGTGAGTATACATGTATGAGTATGTGTGGTTTTACATGAGCATATGTGAGCACATGCCATATGTGACCATGACTGCATGTGACTGCACATGCAATCATGTTCATATGATGCATGTGTTATGTGTGAACATTTGTGTATGTGCATATTTATGCATCCATGTGAATTTGTGCGCTTGTGTGCATGTGTATGTTTGTGTATGTGCACATGTGTAGCAGAGGGGAGGGCTCCAGTGGAAAGAGTCTCCTGCTGTGGGAGGCCCTTTGTGGTGAGAAGCAGGGTCCTGAGGTCACCCCTCGCATGCCCTGCCCACCTCCATATGAATGTAGCACAACCCCCATAGGCTAGCCGAGTCTCTGCTGTTCCATCTTCCCCCTCGTGGAGCTGGAGGCCCCTCAGATGGGTCACAGGCTAGGTTTGGTCAGAGTGTGGAGGAATGTGATACGTGGTAGGTCTCACTGTTGTGGTTTGTTCCAGAAGCTTTACTGTGAGCCCATGATGGGGGTGGGGGTGTTCTGAGACCCCAGGATGTGCCAAAATAGCCTATAGGGCCAGGCGACAAGCCAAGTTCCCAAGGAGACAGGCTGGGGACCCAAGTGGGTGTGCGCCCCTGCCTGCATGGCCCCCAATGCTGCTGTTTCTTTCTTTCTTTTCTTTTCTTTTTTTTTTTTTTTTTTTAAATAAAACCAGAGTTGAAGGAACCTGGCTCTGAGCTTTTTCTGAGGCACTTCCTGGGGTGGTGGGCTCCCCACTATCTGGGCTGTTTCTGTGTGTGTGGCTGAGCTTGATGCTAGTGTAGAAGCTATGAGCCATGGTGGCCATTTGAGGTTGAGAGCACTGATCCTAGCTTCCCAAGGCATTATCTGGGTTCCTCCCTAGCCTGGAGTAAGTGGGGGCTTTTCAGTTCTGCATACTTCCATGGGTGGTGAGTGTAGAGGTAGGAGCTGGACTGGGAAGTAGCAGGGTTGCTGGGTGGGGGGAATATGATGAGGGTTGGCTCAAGCCCAGCAACCCTTACAGCAACCTGAAGGGTCAGCTACTGACACAGCTTAGACTACTTTGGTGGGGGCCTCAGGCCACCTGGCCCCACTGGTCTGGCGTGACTCTGAGGTCTGTATTTCTATAAGGCCAAGACCCTAGGTTTGTGGGCACTGAGCCCTAGGAGCTTCACCCTTCTAAGTCTGTGGCCCCTGCTAGGTAGGGTCTCATTCTGGCTCCTCTTGGTTCCCATGGTGCAGGCAGTCCTCTTGCGGATGGCTTTACCACAAGCTGCAGTCCTTGCTGTTCATCTGCCTGCCTACCTGCATGAACCTCTGGAATGGTGTGAGATTTGCATTATGGCAGGAGGATCAGTGCCAACCAGGTTGGAGTTGAATAAAATGAGGTGGGAACAGGAGGCTGGGTAAGAAGAACTGGGGTGGACATGGGCAACAGGATGTGTGTGGACAGATATCAGGGACAGTGGGTGGACACAGACCCCTGCCATGTCAGATCTTGTTGGCAGAGGGATCATGGGAAGTTGGAGGAGTCCTAAAACTTAGACCCTGCCAGATCTCTGGATAGCTTTGCATGGGGTTTCCTCTCCTCTTCCCTTTCTCTAGGAGCTAGGATGAATCTGACCCTTGCACAGATATTCCTTTCACAAGGCATGGCATGGTCAGGGGCTGCTTCCAGTTGGCAGTCTCTGCTAGGGCTCAGGTAACATGGCAAAGCCTACTTCTGAGAACACAGGTGAAAATGCAGCCAGTGGGTCAAGAGGCCTGCCAGCCTTTATCTTAACCTTCACGGAATCCTTGCTGAGTGTGGTCTGTGCTGGCCTGTGTGTGTCATGGGCAAGAACAGGGTCTGACTGGATGCCCATCAAAAGTAGGGTCGGGGGCTGGAGAGATGGCTTAGCGGATGAGGCATTTACCTGCAAAACCTAAGGACCCAGGTTTGACTCCTCAGAACCTACATAAGCCAGATGCATAAGGTGACACATGTGTATAAGAGTTCACGCATCTGTAGTTCAGTTCATTTGCTGTGGCTAAGGCCCTGGTGTGCCAATTCTCTCTCACACACAAAATAAAAAATAAAAATAAAAGGGTTGTTTGGGGCCACCCCAGATTTGAGGCACTCACCTTGCTTAACCTCTGGCTGAGCAGTGTATATGTGTGTGTGTGCGCGCACACACACACACACACACACAAACACACTTTTCCATCCATAGGAAGAATCCACTCAGACAAGTATGAAAAAGGGTTCATACAGGACATTTACTCCCCAGGGTGACCCAGCAGTCCCAGCCACAAAGGGTTAATATGGCCTGTACTGGCCCCAAAGCCCACATTAAAGTGCTGGCTGGTGACCCTGGAGAAGGCTGCATAATGGTGAAAACCAACTTTCTCCTCCCACTGTTGCCTGGGGCTACAGACAAAATGAAGGCAAAAAAATGCCCTTGCTGGGGGGTGCTGATGAGGGACCTAGTGGGGGTTGGGCTGTTGCTGGGAGATTTGAAGTGGCTCAGGCTGAGTTTGGGGCCTCCTGCAGTGGGGCCAGGTCTCCCCAGGAGCGACCAGCACTCAAATTCACCTTTAAGGGGACCTGTGGGAGACAGTCAGGGGTAAGCCTCAGACCAGGACAGCTGAGTCCAGTCACCTCCCAGGCCCACATGCCGGTGGGTGGGGCTACAGTGCACAGATGAATATAGCCACACACAAGAGCACACACATCACACATTTGCCTGGGACAGGCTCACACTGCATGGACCTGCTCTGGTGGATTTCCCACCTGCCAGATCTTAGGCAGTGAGCAGGTCTGAAGGGATTCCCAGCAAGGTATCCTTTTGGTGGGTGGGGTGTACCTGCGCTCACTCTGTCTGGGCCCTGTCCCTGGAGATCACTGGCTAGAGAGGTGCCAGGGGCTCTTCTGAAAGTGGGCTCTGAGTGAGTCCTTGCCCAAGGCCCAAGAACAGAAGGGAAGGGGATGTTCCCCAATGGTAACCCCTTGTTTTCCATGACCCCCTGCCTTGTGAAGGACTCCTGCTGGCAGTTGGAACACAGCTTCCAGGAACCCCCAACCCCTACTCCTCTGCCTGCCAAAGGCACAGGCAATGTAGACTACTCCAGACTGGTTGGGCAAAGTGCATGGGCTTCTCAGACCCTGCAAGCTACCACCTGTTCAGGGGTTTGCAGTGCCATAATATTCAGCCAGTAGCAGGTGGGCCTGTGTTTAGGCATCTCTGGGGGTGTGCCTGAGGTAGGCAACGCACCAATGCCTACATCCTCAAGTGTCTCAGGGAAGGGGTTTGGCCAAAGGCTGGTGGAAGTAGCAGCAGACACTCATCATGGTGGCTTCTTACCATGTGGCAGCTAAGTCACTGAGCAAGGAAGGGGCTCCTAAGTGGGGCTGGGTGAGTTGAAGGCTGGGCAGGACAGCAGTTTTGGTACATGAGTCTGGGAGTCTGCCCTCTGCCCTTTACCCTCTGTTCACCCTGAGTTGACTCTGGCTGCAAGTGTTGAAGCAGTGAGGCTGGGCAGGGGTGTGCACCTCACCTGCAGCTGCAATTCCAGGGTCTGTACCTGCTGCAAAGACTCCATGATCCCCCTGACAAGAGCTAGAACAGGAAAACAGTTGCTTGAAGGCAGCCTGTGCACAGACCAGGCCAGTCTCCTGGCTTCCAGGGCCCAGATGACCAGTACAGGAGAACCTTAAGGCCCAGTCCTGACCTTGGTCCCCAAGCTACCTATGTCATGAGACCACAAGGTGGCCATTGGTCATGGGGTCTCCCTCTCTTTATACAACCCCATAGCTGGTTCAGCTCCCAGGGGCAATATTCATGGTCTTGGATGCCATTTGAAGGGACCTAAGCGCTTCCTGCTCCCCCTAAGACTGCACTAGCCCTTTTCTCCACTTCAGCTCTCCCTAGTAGAGGGCCAGGTGGGTGGGCAGGTGTCATGCCCATATCTCCAGGCATGACTACAGCTTCTGGGGCTAGGAGGAGGTACCAGGTCCCCCTGCTTGGCACGAGTTATCTGGATATGGGAGACCACCATCGCTGATGCTTTTGGATGAAGTCTGATGTGGCTGTCACACCTGTGAGGGCAGCTCCATGTCACTGACAGTGTGGCCCATCTTGGATGACCATCCTTCCAGACTGCCCATGTCAAGGCAGAGGCTCAGCATGGACATATGAAAAAGGAAGTGCCATGAGGGCACTGGAGCACTAGGCATCCATTTGCTTTTTCCAGGTCTCCAGAATAAACTGGCATCTCTGCTAGATGAGAGGGTTTTAAGGGATAGATAGGGTAGGCTTCAAGGAAGCCTATCTCCCCCTGACTGTGGGAGTCCACCCACCCCACTGTACTCCCTTGAGCTCACCTGAAAATTCAGAGACCTGAGTGTCTTCCACTTCGAATAAAAGCTCATCGTGAATTTGAGCAACCAACCTGGAAAGGGAGGAAGTCACTTGGGGGAGGGGTAGATATCTCCACAGGAGGGCCTGGGCCATGCCCACTCCCCACAGAGTCACATCTTACCAGACATTCTACAACAAAACACTTTCTAGGAAATTTTCGGGAACAAGCCCAGGGGAAGGTCCAGGCAGTCATGTTCCTAGACAGACATACAAACAATTCTTCAGAAACCTCATGGGATTGTGGCTCCCAGACCTAGTGCCAGCCCCTCTGGGGGGTAGACAGGGGTGGCTAGCCTTGAACACTCAGGGTGGGAGTGTGTGGTATGGGTGACTCACAGTATGGTCATGAAGGCCTACAGCCCACTGGGAAGGGTAGGGTGGGGGTAGCAAGGGGCCCCAAGTGCTTTTCTCTGTGGCCTGAGCCCTGTCTCCTGGATGCAACCTTGAAGGGCAATGATCCCATCCCATCCTGCTGCCTGCCACAGGGCAAGGGCCACAGGGCTGGAGCTGTACAAGGGAGTTATGACAAGGCAACGGTCACAGAAGGTAATAATGAATCCTGGTTGGGAGGATGGAGCAACCTTTCAAATGTTTATGCAAGAGGGGCCATGCTAGCACTTGATAGTATGGACCTAGGATAACCTGCCCCTTCTGTCTTCCTTTCTCTTGTGACCCCTTGTTGGGTAGGGTGTGTCCTCAGCATATTGCATTTCCTATGCTCATTAATGATAGGCATCTATTTTCCAACTTCCAGGAAGATTCTTTTTATTTTTATTTTTATTTGAGGTAGGGTCTTGCTCTAGCCCAGGCTAACCTAGAATTTCAGTTCAGGCTGGCCTCAAACTTAAGGTGATCCTCCTACCTTTGCCTCCTATGTGCTGTGATTAAAGACATGTGCCACCATGCCAGGTCCAGGAAGACTCTTAAAGCGCAGTTTTGGCCATGCAACAGATGTTCATTTGACCATCACTATCATCTCCTTTTGCCTGGAGGGTGTTGGATGGTCAGGGCAGCTACGTCCATCATGGCTCCAAGGGGAAAAGGGCTTGAGTTTCTAAGACAAAGTCAGCAACCACTGTGCCCTGGACTTCTTAGAATGAGAAAAATGTTCACCTTTTGGAACCCAAGCTGCTATAGGTGGGCCTGTTACTAGAGGCTGAGCATAGGGCCTAAAGGTTGTGCCTGCAGAAGACATCCTGCTGGCTTTGGATCCATGACAGTGTAGCACAAACCCTATGTTTTCTATCTAGCCTCTAGGTATCAGCACTGCCTTTCCAGAAGTCAGACTGTGGCATAGAGCAGGCTGTAGCATCTGCATGTGTTCTCTTAGACTGACATCAAGGTGGCTGCAGGGTCTTAGTTCCCATGGGGCTCACTTCTCAAAAGGGCAGACATCTCAGAAGAGGTACTCTTTCCAGATTTAGCAGAAACACTTTCACACTTCTTGAAATCACACCATGAAATATGAGCTGCTGGTGTGGCAGGACCTAAGAATAGGTGTGACTGTTAGTCACTCACACCTCAATCTCACAGCCACGGAAGACAGTACCATGCTTCTCACCAGAGGTTGGGACACAGGAACAAGCAGGGGCAGCAGAGGAGTGCAGACCACCCGGGCTCCTAGAAAGGGAGCTGACTGCCAGAGTGACTTCTGGTCTCTGATCCAGGAAGGATACAGAGATACTGTGCTTGGTTCTGTTTGGGCCTGATTAAGGCAGACAGATCCTGGCCCCTTTGTGAGAACGTTCCAGAAGGGCTTTATCTGGCATCCCCTCCTGTGGGGTTTCCCCAGCTGTGTTGAACCTCCTTGTGGGTTCATCCTGGAAGTGCAGTTGTGTGGTGACCCTCAAGCCTATCTCCCAGAGGTACAGGGTGGTAGACCCCGTAGTGCTGGTTGGGAAACCACTCTTGCTGGGATCTGCATGAACTTGGGTAACTCCCATGGTGCTTGTTGTCTCAGTTTCTCCTTTTCTGCACTTAGTGGTTAAACCTGAGTCAGATTGCCTATACTCATCTTTCTCTGTGATGACAGGGATGCTGTCACCACAGAGACCTCAAGCCTTCACATACCAGCCTCTTTTAGCAGTTCCATACAGAACAAGGGAGGCAACATGCTAGTCTTACAGTAAGGCAGATAGATGTAGGGCCAGTGTGTTTTCATCATCTGCCATATGGACCAGCAGTGCAGGCTGTGCATGGTCTGCATGAAGCTAGAATTCACATATAGAACTGTGAAAGAGGGCAGGATGCACAGATTCCAGGAATCATAGGACACCTGAGGAAAGCTCTGGGGAGGGTGCATGTGCATGGGCATGTATTGGGCAGATAGCCATGAGAAGAAACCAGGTGGGATCTGCTCCTGCCTCTTGGTCACCCTGGGGAAGTGGCCCATAGGGCTTAAAGTTGGGGACAGTCTCCTGCTTCTGGCTTGGCTGGGGCACCAACTCACTTACAGTGAATACTTGTGAAGAGCTATAGAAATCACCCAAGAACAGGCACAAGGTCAAAATGGACAATGAAGTGCTTGCATAAGTAAAGGAGTTTTTAAAAGAAAGATGGGGGAAAAGCCATGCCTCAAGTATGTAAAATAATACTATAGGCCAAGAGAAAAATAAGTTGGATGGGGAAGAGTGACTGCAGGCTAGAAGGCTGCCATATCCCAAAGACAGGGACCCTGGAGGGGTGGGTGCTATATCACACAAGATTTCAGTTTATGATCTAGGAAAGCTGTTACCTCTTTCTAGGAGCTTCACTCCAGAGGTGGAAGTGCTAAGCTGGTATGTAGAGACCTCTGGATCCCTCAGGGTGGGATAGAGAAATATTCATAGATAGGAGGAATAAGGGCCTTCTGGTATCTGACATGATCACCTCTGTGAGGGGCTGCAGGGATTAGTGGGCAAGGGTTAGGGATAGAGATCTTGGGATCCTCTGTGAAAAAAGCTAATGTCTGGGTGGCCACTTACAGCTAACACCAGGGCTTTGCTGACCAGAGGAGGTGGCTAAGCTGAGAGCTCCTTGCCACCCCAAAACTCAGTGCATGCTTCCTAGGACACTTATCAAGGTAGGACAGACATGGGAGAGCTGTGGCTAGGGTGGCCTGGTTCTGGGGAAGCAGCAGCAGGTGTGGGTGGGCAGTGGGGCAGTGTACAGTCTCAATCCTGCAGCAGAGCTGTAGGTCACCTGTCTTGGGGGTAGGCAGCTAGAAGTTATGTTCCACAGGCTGTGAATCCACTACAGACCCCAGGAAAGCCCAGGACATAGCATTCTTGCCTAGAGTCTCCTGGGCCTAGCCTGGTGGAGGCCAGTGGTTATTGGTACAATTGTCAGTTGCAGACTCAGTGCAGGCTGTGTGCCCCCTGGGTCTCAGGCTCAAGGGAAGCCCTTTTATCCATGGTGAGTGAGCTGCCAGCATTGAGATTCCACAGCTGGGAGTGGGCTGAGTGGAGCCTTCTGCACAGAACAGTCCCAAACCCCCACAAAATCTGGGCAAAGGCAGAGCCCAAGCAGCCCAATTGTCCCCACTAACCTGGCTGTCAGAGTGGGAGAAGTAGCCACTGCAGCAAAGATGCGGATCATGGCCATCTTACAGAGGTCTGCAGCTGAGCCTGTGGACACAAAGGACTCTATTTCAGGGTCAGAGGTGTGTGGCACACAGTGTCTGAGCTGCTATCATAGTACATGTGACAACTCCTGACTGGCTGTTTTACAACTCTGCTAGCTGCTGTTTTCTTCTCAGTACCATATGGGATGTAGGTACCTCACTGTGGAGACCTGACCCCAGCGAGGCACTCAGGGTGTGATGGAGACCCCATCCCTTGTGCCAAATAACCTATCTCCAGTGCTGGCTCTGGTGTTAGGGACTTGGTTTCCACTTATACCTAAAGGGATGGCATGGCTTCTATGGTTCTTGGGAAGATGTATGTTTTGAGATAGGATCTGTCTATGTACCTAGGCTAGCTTAAAACTTTTGGCAATCCTCCTGTCTCAGCCACCTGTCTAAGAGCTGGGATTAAAGGTATGTATCACCATGTCTTGTCAAGATATCTTAATAACAAAGATGACCTTGTACCTTCCAAGTGCTGGGACTAAAGGCATATGCATTTTTATTTATTATTTTCCCCCTTTTTTTCTTCTTCTCCTTTTTGTCATCTTCCCCCACCCTTTTTGTTTTTTTGAGGTAGGGTCTCAGTCTAGCTCAGGCTGACCTAGAATTCACTATGTAGTCTCAGGGTAGCCTTGAACTCATGGTGATCCTCTTACCTCTGCCTCCCAAGTGTTGGGATTAAAGGCAGGCATCACCATGCCAGGCTATTTTTTTCCTTTTTCTTTAAATATTTTTAAAATTTATTTTGAGGGGAGAATGCTTGAGTGTTCCAGGACTCCTGCCACTGCAAACAAGGCAAGCACCACTCATTATGCATCTGTCTTTACATGAGTTGGTAACGGGGAATTGAAACTGGGCCTTTTTAGGCTTTGCAAGCAAGAAGCACCTTTAACCACTGAGCCATCTCTTCATCTCTCCTCCTGTTTCTTTTTATTTTAAAAAATATTTTATGTATTTATTTATTTAAGATGGGGGAGATAGACAGGAAGAGGAAGATAGATAGAGAGAGAGAAAAAATGGGCACACTAGGGCCTCCAGCCACTGCAAATGCACTTCAGATGCATGTACCATCTTGTACATTTAGCTGGCTACTAGAGAATCAAACCTGGCTTTGCAGGCAAGCATCTTTAACCACTGAGCCATCTCTCCAGCCCTCTTGTTTCTTAAATTTTATTTATTTATTTGCAAGCAGAGATAGAGATAGAGAGGAGACAGACAGAGAGAGAATGGGCATGCCAGGGCCTCTAGCCACTGCAAACCAACTCCAGACACATGTGCCCCTTATACATCTGGCTTACGTGGGTCCTAGGGAATCAAACCTGGCCCTTTTGCTTAGCAGGCAAACGCCTTAACTGCTAAGCCATCTCCCCAGCACCCCCTCTTGTTTCTTATAAAGGTCAATTTTACTGAAAGATTTGTCAGTTACAATAACTTGGATGTGTGTTCCCAGGCCAAAATTACTCACAGCTGGCTCAGAATCAGCTGTCTCTTATTCTTTTGGATGCAAGAGCTCTTTAGCATGTTTTTCTTAGATGCACATTTTTGTTTGTTCCTTGACAGAGTGTCTCTCATATAGCCCAGGCTGCAGTTAAACTCTTTTGAAAGATGGGAGGGAGGGAAGAAGGGAGAGAGAGAAAAAGAGAGAGAGAGGGAATGAGAGAACGAATGGATGCACCAGGGCCTAGGAATAGACACCTCATGGTGCTTCTGGCTTTACATAGAGAACCAAACTTGAGCTGGCAGCCTTTGCAAGCAAGCTCCTTTAATGGTTGAGCCATGTTCCCAGCTCTGGAGGTCTGTTTCTTTACGATATCTGGGATGAGGACTGGAGAGATGGCTTAGCAGTTAAGACACTTGCCTACAAAGCCAAAGGATCGACTCTCCAGGACCCATATAAGCCAGATGCATAAGGGGGTGCATGCATCTGGAGTTCATTTGCAGTGGTTGGAGGCCCTGGTGTGCCCATTCTCTCTCTCTCTCTCTGCCTCCTTCTCTCTCTCAAATAAATAAATAAATAAATAAATAAATAAATAAATAAATAAATAAATAAAATATATTTTAGGATATCTGGGATGACAATGATGATGGGAAGCAGGAAAAAAAAAAAAAAAAAAAAAAAAAAAGAAACCTGCCAGGCATGGTGGTGCATGCCTTTAATCCCAGCACTTAGGAGGCAGAGGTAGGATGACTGCAAAGTTTGAAGCCAGCCTGAGACTACATAGTGAATTCTAGGTCATCCTGGGTAGTGTGAGACCCTACCTCAAAAAACAAAACAACAACAAAAATATCTTGTACTGAGCACCTGCCATATACAGAACCATGACAGTCACTACCAGTTGGGACAGGTGAGGGTTATGAAACTCATGTGGAGGAGTTCCAAGGAGCAAGAGGTAGCCCAATAGTAATCATTCAAGACCCGAGGAGTAGGGACACAAAAATGCAACAATGGGTGGCAAGGGCCAGCTGGTTCAGATACCTTGAACTACAAAGTTCACTGCCTGTCGCTCTGCTTGTGCCCGGAGCTGTTGATTCTGTGAGCAGATCCTTGGCAGGGGCCTTCTTCTGCCCATGATAGATGTCACATAGCCTGGGTTTCAGGAAGAAGCACATGAGGGACAGAAACAGGAGGCATAACACCTGGTGAGCAGTGTCTCCCTGGGCCCTACCTTGGGCTGAGTCCCGTGGGCAGCCTGCCATGTTGCCAGGGCAGATGGGTTCTGTACAGAAGAGTGAGGACCTACAGGGGATGGCCTCTGCTGACTATGTGTCCCTCTGCAGACAGTGACAACTGTGGGCATGGCCTCTGCTGACCAGGCCTCAAGCTTCTACTCTTTTCTTTCTTCCAGCTGCACTCAGATCTGACATATGACAAGGGAGAGCATTTTTTTTTTTTATCCTATAGAAGTTTAAAGATGTGTGTGGGGCTTAGATAATGAAGCCATTCTGGACTATGCAGAACAAGGAGTAGAGGTCATGACCCTACCCGAAGGCAGATCCAGGTGTTCTAGGGCCCAGCATACAGAGTTGAGGGCTATGAAGAAACAGACCTGCTGCATTGACATGTGTCCCTGAGCTTTGAGGACTTGTGTCCCCCCCCCTCCCGAGGTAGGGTCTCACTCTAGCCCTGGCTGACCTGGAGTTCACTATGTAGTCTTAGGGTGGCCTTGAACTCTTGACAATCCTCCTACTTCTGCCTCCCAAGTGCTGGGATTAAAGATGTGCGCTACCATGCCGGCAGGACTTGTGTTTTAATTGTGTGGGGGATGAGAAGCAAACCCTTCACTAATGAATTAAAAAATTTATTGTTGGGGGCTGGAGAGATGGCTTAGTGGTTAAGCGCTTGCCTGTGAAGCCTAAGGACCCAGATTCGAGGCTCAATTCCCCAGTACCCACATAAGCCAGATGCACAAGGTGGGGCATGCATCTGGAGTTTTTTTGCACTGGCTGGAGGCCCTGGTGTACCCATTCTTTCTTTCTCTCTCTGCCTCTTTCTCTCTATGTCTGTCTGTTGCTAACAAATAAATAAAATTTTAAAAAAATGTAAAAAAAATTATTGTTAGCTGGGCGAGGTGGTGCACACCTTTAATCCTAACATTTGGGAGGCAGAGGTAAGAGGATCACTGTGAATTAGAGGCCAGCCTGGAACTACAGAATGAGTTTCAGGTCAGCTTGGGTTACAGTGAGACCCTACCTCAAAAACAAAAAACAACAACAACAACAACAACAAAAAACCAAGGCTGGAGAGATTGCTTACTGGTTAAGGTACTTGCCTGCAAAGCCAAAGGACCCAGATTTGATTCCCCAGTACCTATGTAAGCCAGATGCACAAGGTGGCACATGCATCTGGAGTTCATTGCTGTGGCTGGAGGCCCTGGTGCACCCACTCTCTCTCTCTGTATCTGCCTCTTCCCCCTCAAATAAATAAATACAAATAAAATATTTAAAAACCCCAAAACTTATTGTTGCTGGAATGCTGGGAACTGAATCCAGAGTTTTCCATATGCTAGATAAGCACCACTGAACTACACTCTAACCCCAACATAAGCATCATCGAGTGATAAGGTACTAAGTACCACCACTATGTGAGTGCTATGTGAAGTATCTTTTGTTTTCTCTCCCCTACCCCTTGGTTTGCCCTTTCTTGGGGTGGCTTCACGTCCCTGAGGACCTGGACCACTATCCTTACCTGCCCCACTTTCAGTATTTGTTGCTCTGATCCACCAGAGATTTTCTCTCTAGGCCACAAATGATCTTTTGTTGGCCACATTGTGTGTGTGTATGTGTGCATGCGTGTGTTTTTATTTGGTTTTTGTTTATTTTGAGGTACGGTCTTGCTCTAGCCCAGGCTGACCTCTGAAGTCTCTTTATAGTAACTGGCAGCAAAGACAGGGAGCATATGTTTGTGATTAAGCCTCATGCTCAACACCCAGCTGATAGTCTTTGGGAGGTGGAACCTTGCTGGAAGAGGTGTGTCACTGTTGGTGGATCTTGAGGTGTACTAGTCCGGCCCTACTTGATGTTCACTAGCAAGTTCACTCTTGATACTCCCACCCTGCCGCTGATAGATGAAGATCTGAGCCATTTGACTGCTTTGCCATGCTTTCTCCACCATGATGAAACTTCCCCTCAAAACTGTAAGCCCAAAATAAATCTTTCCTTACAAGTTGCTTCTGGTTAGGTGTTTTATTCCAACAACAAGAAGGTAACTGCAACAACATGAAAGAGATGGCACAACTCCCCCTTAGGTGTATTTTGAAAATGGCTATGGTTCCTATAAAGCCATCTGGCATGGGATGGAGAAGAGAAGGAAACAGGAACAGATGAGGCAGCAGTCTTGGTTAGGTGCAATCAAAATACCTTGTGTTTGCCAATTTTGAACTAGATATGACCATGTGAACAAGCTGTGGGCCTCTCTGAGGGCCTTGGGAATGACTGCTGTGACTGTAAATCTGTAACTTTGACCAGGAAAGGCAGAGTGCACAGACACCTGAGAACCTGACTCATTCTGACTGGCAGCCAGAAAGGTGAAAGGAGTCTGGGTGCCAGCTTCCCTGGCATCTCCATGAGGTGACTGTTACCTCGGAGGGCAACTGTTTTGGGGTCTTTCTGTTGCTCTCTGCTGTGGTCAGCATTTAAAAATCATGCAGGCGTACAGTTGGCGATAGACAAATGTCTTATGATTATATTTTTACCATGTATATAAGAAGACTCTAGCTGGCTTTATATACTGTCATCAAAGCTGGGGACTATCACTATTTCAACATTTCAAAATAGGTAGTATTTTAATTTTTGCTATAGATGGGCTCCTGGATAAACAATGGTTAGCAGCCTGAGATCTGCTGGACACTTGGGGATGGCCATGGTCTGAGTGAGCAGAAGGAGTCAAATTCTGAGTGTCCTAGGGGCATGTGGAGGCTCCCTTTATGGGCCAGTGGGAGATGGCTGGCACTAATGCTGCCTGATGGCATATGCTGGAAAGCCAAAAAGGAACCTGTAGCGGCCTGCCTAGAACTTATGGGCCATGTACACAGACTCTCAGGCTACGGGTTCTCAGTGAGCCTTTGAGAGGACTTAGGGATATAGTTATTGCCTAAACCCCCAAGGTGGCATTCTAGAGCCTACATTTGATGATGTGGGTCCTTGCCAGGACAATCCAATTTTTAATGGTATTTTATTTGTTTGAGAGCAAGAAAGAGAAAGAGGCAAAGAGAAAGAGAGAGAGAGAGAGAGAGAAAGAAAATGGGTGTGCCAGGGCCTTCAGCTGCTGCAAACGAACTCCAGATGCTCCCTTGTGCATCTGGCTTACATGGGTCCTGGGGAATCAAATCTGGGTCCTTTGGCTTCACAGGCAAATGCCTTAACCATTAAGCCAACTCTCCAATCCCAGACAATCCATTTTTTATTTTTCATCTGTTAGTTATTGCTGATTGGTGAATGCTCTCTGCCTCAATTACTAACCTTATTTTTTGTTGATAATTTCTGTTCTTCTATTTATTTCCTTCCTCATTTAATTCACTCTCATGATCTTTTACAAATGTCTTGAGTTGTTTGTTTACAACTCATTTATAGTCACAAACCTCCTTTTAAAACTACTCTTTTAAAATAGTTTTAATTTCTAAGTAATCAGTATGTCTGAATCTCATGACTTTTGGTAAGAAAATTTTACTGCCATTTATTTCTAAAAGTTTGTCCTTTTCTTGAGAATGTCTTTTTAAAAATATTAAGTTACTTAGGATTGTGGCACATTTCCAAATAAGAATGTGGAAAGATAGCTACCCACACAGAATATGTATAAAGTTACCTTCTTACTGTGCTATTGTCATAGACATTTAAATCTGTTTGGGTTTCTTTTGTGACTAGATTGTGGCAATACCTTATGAAAGGACTATGCATCTTTCCCAAGAACGCATGTTCTCCAGGCTCAGGTTTTATCCATTTTTTTAGAAATATTTATTTGCAAGGGGGAGAGAAAGGAGGAGGAAGAAGAGAAAGAGGAGGAGGAGAGGGAGAAAGAGAATGGGCACACTAGGCCTCTAGCCATTGCAAACAAACTTCAGAACATGTGCCACTTTGTGCATCTGACTTTATGTGGGTATTGAGTTGAATCTGGGTCTTTAGGCTTTGCAGGCAAGTACCTTAACCACTGAGCTATCTCTCCAGCCCTTATCCATCTGTTTTTAACCTGTCTGCACAGTTATCACCTGTTAATTCAAGCTTGTTCATTCTGTTACTGTAAGCAGAGACTGTCTGTGACCCCTTTCCATAGGGAGCCTTTCGGTCTTATTTATCCAGTGGGAACTGATGGCTTCCCAGCCACCCCCACCCAGCTTCTGTTCACCTGTATGTCTACCTCACCACAGAGCCAGAAGCTGTGGACACCACTGTCAACTGCAGGAGGAGGGAGAAGCCTGGCAGTGGCTGCCTTACCTGCATGGTGACACTGGGCAATAACTGTATGGGCAAAGTCCTTGATTTTCTTGTACTTCTGCAAAAACCTCTCCAAAAAGTGTGTGGCTTCTTGAACAGTAACTCCAAGGCAAGCAGCAAGCCGCTCCTTCCCTGTGAATGAGGAGTACATATGACCAGATTCTAGGCCTAACTCATACCGGGTGAGCTAAGTGTACCAAGAACACATGCCATAGGGAGTGACAAGGTACATGGAAATGAGCCAACTGCAGGCCCCAAGGACAAGGTGGAGAATCAGGGCCTAGTGGTGTTCTGGCCTTTTCTGGTTAGTTTGGATAGTACTGGTTTTGGGCTTTACAAACTTGGTGCTGTGTGCCATTGATCTGGACAGGGACAGTTAAACACCTATTTTTCTCAACAATATTGGTGATCTATCAGGTACAGCTGGGCAGTGCCGCTCTCAGCCTGGTCAACAGAGATCTGAATGCAGAACTAGGGGAGGTTGCAGAGGTTCCAGAGGAAAAGAGGAAGTTTGAGCTCATGCCAGATGGGAGTAGTACACCTAGGAACCCCTATGCTTAGAGGTATTATTTTTGGAACACATGCTAGTGGCCTAGACCAGTTTTCTTAAAAAAAATTTTTTTTTTAAATTTGTTTGAGAAAGAGGAAGAGAGAGAAAGATGCAGATGGAGGGTTTTTAGCCCTGAAAATGAACTCCAGATACATGTGCCACCTTGTGCATCTGGCTTATGTGGGTCCTGGGGAATCAAACCTGTGTCCTTTGGCTTTGCAGGCAAGCACCTTAACTGCTGAGTCATCTCTCCAGCCTTACTTATTTATTTATTATTTGAGAGAGAGAATAAGAGAGAGTGAGAGAGTGAGCAAGAGCATGCACTAGGGCTTCTAGCCACTGCAAATGAAATCCAGACCTATGTGCCACCTTGTGTATCTGGCTTTACCTGGGTACTGGGGAACCAACCTTGGGTCCTTAGGCTTTGAAGGCAAACACCTTAATCGCTGAGCTATCTTTTGCTCCTGAAGGAGGCAGGGCTCTTGTGAGGTAGCTTACACAAAGTTCTCTGGTGGAAATTGTAGCCTGAGCTCCAACATAGCAAATAAGCTTCCTGCCTGCTGTGTTCATGTGCTGGAACCCCACAGGTCTGGGTCTGACTCCAGCTGTTGCCTGCAGGAGGTTTTGTGTGGCCTTAGAAAGTTGCTTAACACCAATAAACCCATATCTTCACTCATGATTTGGAAACAATATTCCTTGGACCTAAGATTTATCAGGGAACCTTAGAACCAAGGTATGTAAAGCTCCAAACCCAGGGTGGCTCCTACTTGGTGCTTACTGTGCAGGTATTCTCTTCCATCTTCCTCTAGAAAGGAGCCACAAGGATGGGTTGGGGGCCCTTGCTGAACAGTAGTGTTACAAGGAAAGTACTGGGTTCTAGTAACTGCATCATTTCAAGGAATTCCAGAGCTGATTCCTGGGGATGTTATCATCAAGGCCAAAGGAGGGCTGGCTGAATTTTGTACTGGCCGACTCTGGGTCATACTAGAGGGGACCAATGGCCCAAGGTGGAGATGTGCATCTATGAAGACAAGAGGGGACCTCCAATGAGGGAGATTAACTGATCTTTCAGATCTTCTTCTCCAGTCCTCTCTTTAGTCAGGCCACACCTGGCCTCAGCCAGCTGAAGCCTTTAGTAGTTCTGGACAACAGCAATGCTGGAAACTTAGGACAGTGAAAGGGTAGATGTTGGCTTCTACCAGTTTGCTAAAAAGATTGGAAAATAGATGCTCTGTTGTCCCCAGTAGAGAAGCTTAAATTCTTCGAGTCCTTCATTCTTCCTCTGTTCCCAGGCCTGTCTGAGTACACAAAATTTGGGTGGAAAAGAACAACTATAAAATTCCTTTTAAGGCTTAACCAAGACAATGTAGTATCTTTACATGAAGTCATATGTTTTGTTACATTTTGCTGAAACGATCCATCTATAACTCTTCTATCAAATTTTTATCACCACCCTCAGCTACAACACTTCAGTAGACAAGTCTGTGGCTTTCAGAAACAAACAGTGGTGGCTGGACCCCCTGCTAGGCCAGCCAGATGGGTTAGAGCCATTGTTTTTTCTCGTCTCCAATGCACTGTAAAGCCAGCTAGCCTTAGGAATCCTACTGTCTCTGACTCGCCAGTGCTAGGATTATAGGAGTGTGCCACCATGTCCAATGTTTATGTTGGTGCTAGGGATCTAAACTTGGGTTCTCATCCTTGTATGGCAAACACTTTACTAACTGAGCCATCTTATCAGCCTCCCACCAATTTATTGAGTACATTTTCCTTTATGCCCTTGAGCTTACAACTATACTAGCAGCTTTGAAATCCTTGCCTATAATTTTAATATCTGGGTCATCCCAAGATTTGGTGCCATGAGAACCTTTTCTCTTGGCTATAATCAAGCCGTTCTGCTTCTTCATATGTTTAGGAATTCTGGATTGTATCCTAAAGAATATGTTCTAGATTCTGTTATATTCTTCATAGGAATATTATTATTTTTTTTTTCAAAGGAGGGTCTCACTTTAGCTTAGGCTGACCTGGAACTCACTCTGTAGTCCCGGGTTGGCCTCAAACTCAGTAATCCTCCTACTTCTGCCTCCTGAGTGCTGGGATAAAGATGTACACCACCCTGCCCAGTGATACTAATTTTTTTTCTGAAGAGGGCAGTTAGTTTGACTAAATGTAAACTTCAAAATATCTCCCTACAGTGGAAAGCAGCTAAAATCTGGGATCAACCCTTTTAGGCACATATTTAGGGGGTATGTGGCAACTCAGAGCAGCCTGAGACCTGAACAATTTAATCCAGAAATTGGGCTTCTCCCAAGGCTCCCTTTCTGGACTTTCTCCCTTTGCTTTTGAGATTCTCCAATTGCCCCAGATAATATCCTCTGGTTCTTCAAGGTAGTAAGACTGTGTTTCTACTAGAGTTTTCACCACCCATAGCACTAACTGAGACTTGTCCTCAGGTGTAAGGCTGCCCCCATTTTATAACATTCCTTTTTTCTAAGTGTCAATCAAGCTAGTTTCTGTTTGCTTTTGATCACTTTCCAGTGCTTTCAGGTAGCCTTTAAATACTTTTCTCAGTGAATATTTGATATACATGAGGTTGGTCTGACAGGAGCTACTTGGTTATTGTCAGAAATCACAATTCTCTTAAAAGTTATGGCCAAGAATGAATTCCTTCTACTATAGAGTTGTAAGGCTCTCTGAAGGGTAGTAGGAAGCCAAGGCCCTTATCCACACAGAATGCCTGAGAGTGGCAGGCAATGTGGCAACCTCAGAGCAGCAGCTTTGAAAGAATGAGAGCTCCAGGCCCTGGAGTCTTGCTCCTCACTCCTTGGCAGGGGCTATCACATGCAAAGGAACCACTCCTCTCCCCAGCAGAGACTCTAGCCAGGCTCTTCTGCTTTGCACTTCATGGGCATTCGCTCCCTTTCTTTGCACTGGCTCCCTTTCTTCCTCCATGCTTTGCTTTGCTTTGCGTTGCTTTGTTTTCTTTTCTTTTCTTTTCTTTTCTTTTCTTTTTTTTTTTTTTGAGGTAGGGTCCCATTCTAGCCCAGGCTAGCCTTGAACTCATGGTGATTCTCCTATCTCTGTCTCCTGAGTGCTAGGATTAAAGGCATGCACCATCATGCCTGGCAGAAAGACAGAGACAGAGAGAATGAGTGCACCAGGGCTTCCAGCAGCTGCAAATGAACTCCAGACACATGTGCTACTTTGTGTATCTGGCTTTAATGGGTATGGGGAATCAAATTCAGGTTGTTAGGCTTTGCAGGCAAGCACCTTAACTGCTGAGCCATCCCTCCAGCCCCTTCCTCCATTTTTATTTTCACTTTTTGGTTGCAAGCATATGCAGGCTGACCCTCAGAGCTCTCAGGACTGTTTGGTAGAAGTACTAAGCACTCTCTACCACTGAAGTCCTATGTGAACAGTTTGTCTTTTCCCAATGGCTAATTATATCCCATGTGTACAAGTGAGCACGTGTATGTGCATCTGCATATGCATGTTACCATATTAGGAAGACATTTCTACTCCTTTTCCTCCTTGTTCCTACTTGTTCATTTCTGTTTCTAGGGCCAAGAAAGGGACCCAAGAATTCTAGCTAATCAACTTGACTGGATCTCCCCACGTAGCCCAGGAGTTGCTGCTCTGGGTGGCTTTTCAATCTCCATCCTAAGTGCAACCCTCAGGGCTTTCCATGCCCCACAGAAGTTCAGTGTGGGGCTCAGCTCTGATTTGGATCTCTTCTGACAGAAGCAGGCCTCTAGGGAGTAGGGCTTTAGCCACAGTCCTCCTGGAGCAGTGTGGGCTTGCCATTTCCCATGCACTCGCTATGTACCTGCTGATTGATGATGACTTACTAAGGAGTTCATTGAGGAATTACTGAGATAACTCAGTCTTAGGTCAACTCTCAGAAAGAACCAACTCAGTATGCTGGGGACTGTTAGTGGCTTTGCAGAGTGGAGCTAAGAAGGCTCAGTGATCTGGGAAGGTGCCCAGGAAGTTGGAAGATGTTAATGTCAGCTGATTGCAGGAGGAGCAGTGTTCCTGTGAGCCAGCTCTGGGTCAAGATAACAGATAACAAAAGGAGTGCATGAGTCTAAGGCGGTGGTGAGGCCAGGGTGCACAGCAGGTGCTGACCATGCACACCTACATCTTCTGAGTATTCTCTCTGCTTATTTCACAGCTTTGAGGCTTTTCCTTCTGTCTTTATCATAGTTCCACAATGATACACAACTGTTCTCTCAAGCCTGTTCTGGCACTGTTTCTGCTACAGCTCAGCATTCCTATCAGCAGCTCTCATTTCCAGGTAGCTTCTGTGGAAACACATACATTATTGTGCATCATCCTGAACTGCTTGGCCAGAGCCTCTCCACTGGGTTTTCTGAGGCCCCAGAAGCCCAGGGACCAGATGGTTCACTTAGGCCCTTAGCCTACTCATCAGCAAGGTTCTGGTTCAAACAAGGGGTAACAGAGACAGCCTAGTCAAGTAGCAACTACACAGTAATTCTTGCTGAAAGATGGAGCAGGAACAATGGGGGAAGCAGAGATGAAGTCTTAGGGAGGGAGCCCTTGTCACCACTGTGGCTAAAAGCAGCTAAATTACCCCCTTCAACCAGCATCAAGGCAAATGACTCATTGCTTATTTACAGTGAAGTTCTCCTCCTCTCCAGAAAAGAACACAAAAACTCCAAAAGGAGCTGGCAGGTGCTATGAGACCACATTTCTTTGGGGTACAACCATGTGGCAAAAGGCTGACCCTGCCATCCTCCTAGAGCAAAGCCTGCCACTGGTGGGACAGGGCCAGGAAACTCTGAGGAGAGTAACTGCACATACTGTATCCTTCCCTTCTGAGCTCCAGCTTGAAGGGCCAAGAACCTCTGAAAACTGCTTGGTGTCTTGGAGTGTTTGTCAACATAGTTTAGCCTTGCAGCAAGATCCAGACAGGAGGCAGATGACAGAAATGCAAGTTAATTGTGCCAGGTACAGTCCTAGCAAATCTGTGAGAGGATTCACAGGTAAGGAGGTAGAGAAAATTATGTGAAGCTACTTGCTCTGGAGGTGAAAGAACAGGCATCATCAGGTCTGTAGAGCTGGAGTTCATGGCAGTCTGGAGTGAGGATACAAGGTATCAGGATTTAATCTATCTGATAGAATGTGCCTTACATCAGAGCAGAGACCCCATGAAGGCTTGGTGCACAGTAGGGAGATGCCTGAGGAGGAATTGGGCCAGGCACCTCTGGGGGGAACTGCCAGCGTCACCACTGTCCATCTAAGTTCAATTCTGGGCTGTTTTCTACACACTGCAGAGTTGGGGTGTGACTTATTCTGCTATGTGATCCTCTGTGCAAGGCAGTGAGCAGAACTAATGGGAGGGCCTGCCCCCTTGGGCTCACATTTCAGATGGGTGTGTGATACTAAGCAGATGAACAGGTGCCCAACTGTTTCTTCTCAGACAGCTGGCTTTAAAGAGTGGAGTGTTCACAGTACAGGCACAAGGGCAGCAGGAAATGGAAAACGAGGAAAGTGGAAGCCCCCTCCCCACCCCTATCCAGATGAGACCACAGCTCCAGCCAGTACCTTGAATGCAGCCTGCAGTGGTGGACCCACAGGGACTGTGAAATAACAGAAGGATGTTATTGTAAGGTGCTATCTATGGCAACTCATTACCTAGAGATGGGTAATCAGTACAGTGGGGGAAGATGGCTCAGAAGGGGAGAGATGAGTGAAGAGGGGTGAACTCTGTGCCTGTGAAGAAAGGGCGAGTGCAGAGCCCTAAGGCCAGAAAGGCTCTGAATGAGTCATCATCTGTCATGCAAGAGAGGAACTCTGGATGCTCATCCACAGCACTGCAGTCACATTCAATGTGAGGTGTCTGGGATGACAGGCTGTGCACTGATGAGATCACACTGTTTTGCAGTTTTGCTGTGCTTTCTTGGATAAATAGAGTTTCCTGACCAGGAGGTGAGTTTTCTTCTCAGGTTTATGCATAAGGCCTTACTCAAAGCAATGCAAACCAAAGGAAGGAGGTCCACCTGGGCCCAAGCCAGTAATGGAAGACAGCTCTATGAGGAGGGGCAGACAGGCACACATCCTCTCTCAAGGGGAAATCAGGTTGCATTTCAGCACAATCCAGAGGGAGGAAAGAACACTAACAAAAATCTCCAGATAGTGCAGTCAGGGAGTGGAAGGGAGAGGAGCAGGGAATGAAGAAGGAGGAGCACAGCATGTTACTGAACCTGTGCTAAAAAGTAGAACCAATAAAACCAGAGCCCATTTTAGGTGGATAAACTCTGTAAAGCCTTTGTGTGTATAAGGTTGAAGGTCTGCCAGGACAGAAATGATGCATGGCACATAGGTGTGGTGTGGGATGGGGCCTGGTCACATACTCTGCACTTCTGCTGCCTCCTCTGGAAAGGTTGGCTATAATGCTGTAAGTCAGTGATACAAAGTGGTCTGTATAGTGTCTGCTGTTTGTGTGAACAACACACAGGGACACACAGAATCATTTCTCCGAAGCATGGCACACAGCCATTGGTGACCCCGTCACAGCTCCTCTTATGGCCCACCTGCTCCATAGACCACCGAGTACACCACCTTCTTAGTCTGCTCTCTGTCTGCATGTGTCACGTGCTTCACAGGAATGTTCTTCCTACATGGAAAGATGGCATATCATCAGGCACAGTTGTCACTGTGGAGCCTCTTCACCACTTTAAGCCAAGCCTGTACCACAGGCAGCAGAGTGTAACATGTAAAGCTTCCCACTCACTCAGGGCTTCCCAATAAGCACCAACAAGTCTGCAACAGTTACGAGTCAGCCAAATGTCAGCTCTCAAATTTTGGGGTCTCCACACATCAAAACTGAAAAGTGTTTTCACCAAATGATGCCCACCCAACTTCAGGGGAGCCTGTTCGTGTGATGGGTCCTGGACATGGGCCACAGCCGAGACTGCTATAGTGGTGAACTGGTTTCTAGTCTTTTCCAGTCTCTTGCAGGATTGTATAAATAACCTCTGCTTTGGTCTGCCAAAAACAGCAAGGTGAGTCCTTTTCTGGTACTATAGCAGTCAGACAGAAGAAGGTTGACTTCATGTGAATCATATCAGTTCCCAAAGATTAAAGCTGAAACACACAGGACACCACAAATGCCACCAAGAGTCACTTCTGCCTGCCTGGACATTCCCCAAGGACAGGTGGCTATGTCCACTTGCAAACATCTTTAACATCTATATCAGGTCTCACAGTGGGCTGAACACACAGATTCAAGTGCCAAAAGACATACATGTGCACACACACGTACACATACACACACGAAATAAGAAATCTTGGGCTGGAGAGATGGCTCAGTTGATAAAGAACTTGTGCAAACATAAGAACCTGAGTTTAATTCCCAGCACTCATGTAACATGCTAGGTTTGGTAGTTCATGCCTCTAATCAGCACATGAAAAGCAGAGACAGATGGATCACCAACGTAAGCAGGTTAGTCTAGGCAAATCAGTGAGATCAGGGCTCAATGAGAGACACTCTCTCTTTTTTATTTTTAGAGAGAGAGAAAGAGAGATATTTAGAGAGAGAGAGAGAGAGAGAGAGAGATAATTGATGTGCCAGAGCTTCAGCCACTGCAATCGAACTCCAGACACTTGCACCACCTAGTGGGCATGTGCAACCTTGCACTTGCCTCACCTTTGTGTGTATAGCTAATGTGGGATCTGGAGAGTTGAACATGGATCCTTAGGCTTCGCAGGCAACTGCCTTAACTGCTAAGCCATCTCTTTCTAGCCCCCTCTCTTTTTACCTCCCCTCTCTTTTTTAAAATTAATTTTTTTGTTTTGGGAGGCAGAGTTTCACTCTAGCCCAGGCTGACCTGGAATTCACTATGTGGTCTCAGGAAAGCCTTGAACTCATGGTGTTCCTCCTATCTCTGCTAATTAATTAATTTCAGAGAGAGAGAGAGAGAGAGAGAGAGAGAGAGAGAGAGAGAGATAGTGAAAGAATGGGTGTGCCAGGGCTTCCAGCCACTGCAAACAAACTTCAGATGTATGTGCCACCTTGTGCATCTGGCTTACATGGGTCCTGGGGAATCAAAACTGGGCCCTTGGCTTTGCAGCTAAGCACCTTAACCACTAAACAATCTCTCCAGCCCCCTCTCCCTCTTTTTTGAGGTAGGGTCTCATGGTAGCCCAGGCTGATATGGAACTCACAGTGATCCTCCTACTTCTGCCTCCCATGTGCTGGGATTAAAGACGTGTGCCACCATGCCTGGTGAGAGACCTCTCTCTTTTTTAAAAAAGATATTTATTTATTTATGGAGAGCGAGAGAGAGAGAATATGAATGTGTATGGATGTGCCAGGGCCTCCTGCCACTGGAAAAGAGTTGCATATACATGCACCACTTTGAGTATCTGGCCCCAATGGCCAGAACCTGGGCTGGCAGGCTTTGTAAGCAAGTGCCTTTAACCACTGAGCAATCTCCCTAGACTGAGAGACCCTCTCTTAATGAATAAAGTGGAAAGCAAATTTCTCTGGCCTCCATATGCACACACACAAGTGCCTACACACATACAAAAATATATACACACATGTATAAACACCATATACACATATCCATGCAAAAAAGAGAAAAATGAAAAGACAAAAAGAAAAAAATAAAATCTTTCTCTAGTGTTTGTGATTGCTCTGTTAGGCCCCTTTCATTGAACAGCCAGTCTATTCTGAACTCTGCTTTAGCTTTTACTTCCGGTTTTCAGTGTGCCTCAAAGACCAGCTCAGGGTGAAAGCTTTTTAGATCTTCTCTGAGCATGCCAGCTACCCTTGGCATGCATGAGATTTCTAGATTTCCTAGTGCATACAACTAATTTTGAGTGGCCTAATTTCACAAAGAACCCTTTCCCCAACTCACCTTTTGCTGTATTGCTTACCTCAAACTCTTCACATTTTTGCACCAGGCAACTAACTGCAGGATGTTTGTTAACCATATGATTTTTTTTTAGATAGGGTTTGTTCAAGCCCAGGCTGACCTGGAATTCACTATGTAGTCTCAGGCTGGCCTGGAACTCACAGTGATCCTCCTTCCTCTGCTTCCAGAGTGCTGGGATTAAAGGTGTGTGCCACCATGCCCAGCCTTATGATGTTTTTAAGTGGCATCCAACACTTCTCTGCAGTGGGTTCTGAGTCAGGTGAAATAATGATAAGCACTTGACAAATGAAAATGAGTACTTTCTGCTTCCTCCAGAACCAGGTCCTAGGTTCCATGCAGGACCAAACTGCAGCTGCCACAGAGGGGCTGAGTGGGGTAGAAGACGAGGTATACCACAAAGCTCTCTTATCACTCCTGAGTGGCTTTTTTCCTTTCTTAAAAAAATTTTTTTTTGGGTTGGGTTAGAGAGATAACTTAATGGTTAAGGCACTTGTCTATGAAGCCTAAGGCCCTAGGTTTAATTCCCCAGTACCCACGGAGGCCAGATGCACATGATGGCGCATGCATCCGGAGTTCATTACCAGTGGTTAGAGGCCCTGGTGTGCCCATTCTCACCCTCCCACCCTCTCTGTAATAAATAAATAAAAAAACCTGAAAACTAAAAAAAATACATTAATTTTTTTCTTTTTGTGTATGAGTGTTGTGTGTGTATATGTGTGAATGAGGGTGTACGCATGCCATGGTGCATGTGTGGGAGTCAGAGGACAACTTTTCAGTGTTTGTCCTCACCTTTCACCTCCTTTGAGGCAGGGTATCCCATTGTTGTTCACTGCTGCTTTTAGCCAGGCTAGTGCCACTCCCACCCCCTGCTTCTGGTAGATTCTTCTGTCTGCCTCCCTTCTTGCCTATAGGTGTGGCTGGGATTACAGATGTCTGCCACAATGTCTAACATTTTTCTTTTTTTTAAAGTGGGTTTTGGGGTTCCAAACGTGGGTGTTCATAATTGTACAGCAAATATTTTATCCACTAAGTCATCTCCCTAGTTCTCTGCCTTTTTCTTGACTCAGAATTTGCCTGGCTGGGGTGAACCTTTGCTTATTCTCCAGGGTTCTGGAAAAGTTGGTTCTGGCAGATCCTACTTAAATTTTCTGTTTCTCAGGGGAATGGCCTTATGGGGCTGCCTCTTCCACCGTTTTTATTCACATCATTAATTTTGACCATTTGATTTCTTAGTAACAGCGCATGTCTGTCTAGTTCCCCCACTTTCCTGCTGTGTTATACTATTTTATACACTTGTTTATCTGACCCATAAATATGGTATTATAAAAAGCTGGAATTGCCAGACACGGTGGCCCAGTCTTTAATCCCAGCAGTGGGGAGGCAGAGGTAGGAGGATCACCTTGAATTCGAGGTCAGCTTGAGACTACATAGTGAATTCCAGGTCAGCATGGGCAAGAGTGAGAGCCTACCTTAAAAAACCATTAAAAAAGCTGGAATTAGGTAGGAAGACAAAATTCAAAATGTCCGCTCCCATATCACTCTTGATACCCACTTTTAGGGTATCTTTTAGGGAAATCTCACATGTGTTCCAAGCCGGTTTCCAGGAAAGACATTGATAAAAGTTTTGAGAAATCCCTAGGACAACTGACCAACAAAAAAAATCAAGCATAGATTCCATTGTGGCCCTGCATGGCTACCTGTGATGAAAATAGACATTATCTAAGCTCAAGTGTGGGATCTGATGACACAGGAGTTGGTGGCAGGTATCTGGAGCAGAGCTTCCTCTACTACCACACAGGCAATGCCCCAGTGTGACATACAGGAATGGATGACTCTGTGAAGCAGTGTTAAGATGTACCTCACAGAGAAGCAGGCTGTAACAGTGCCAGACAAGTTGACATTATGAATACATCCAGCAGCATACTCTGATAACAGAGAATGAACATCCTTCTCAGGTGTATTTGATATATTCATCATTGAGCAAATGTTAAGATACATAGAAAACATTAAAATTTTATATAAAGTAGGAACATTTATCAATGATCACAGTCCAATGAAACTAGAAATTCAAAACAAAAAGAATCTTTCCATCTATAAATAAAAAAACAAAAATCAAAACATTTCACATGAAGGAAAATATAAACAGAGATTATATAGTATCCAATAAAAACAACTTATATCAGAAATAATGGATTACATATAATAAAACAGTGGGGAAATTTCATGGTTTTAACTTCCTGTATTAATAAAATACATAATAATAATAAAGTGAATAATGATAGTAATGGAAAATGAATAACAATAGTAAAACTTTTTTTAATTTAAAAAGTAATATAAGTAAGAAACCAAACCAAAATAATGCAAAAGAAAGGAAATGATACAGCTGGATTAAAGACACAGACAGAAATTAATGAGGTAGGAAGCAGATGAGCAGTATATCAAATTAAAAAATAAAATCCTGGTTGTTATAACAAGTAAAATAAATAATGAAGTTAGTTTCATCAAGAAAGGAGAAAGCACAAACATACAAAATAAGAAGTAACAAAGGATAGTTACTAACATGGAGGATGCAAAAAAAAAAAAAAAACCTTAGAAACTATGCTGCACAACTTTACATAAGTACATTTGAAAACCTAGATTAGGTGGATACTATCATAAGAAAATTTAGTTATAAAAATTGACTTCAGGTCTGGGATGTAGCTTAATGGTAGAGGGCTTGCCTGGCATGTCCAAGGCTCCCCTAATACTAGGGAAAAGATGTTACCTCATGCAGAGTGTGGTAGCATATCTTTGTAATCCTAGAACTTGGGAGGAAGAGATAGGAGGATCATGAATTTTAAGCCAGCCTGGGGAATAAATGAGGAATCTGTCTAAAATAAAAATGACCTTAATACAGATGAAAGAATTAAGTAGAGCACTTGCTTAGCATGAGTGAGGTCTTGGGCTCCATTATCAGCTCTTCAAAAAAAAAAAAAAAAAAAAAGCCAGACATGGTGGTGCATACCTTTAATCCCAGCACTGGGGAGGCATGAGTTCAAGGCCACCCTGAGAGTACATAGTGAAATCCAGGTCAGCCTGGACTAGAGTGAAACCTTACCTTGAAAACAAAACAAAAAAAAAAAAAAAAAAAAATCAGAGTGTGTAGGCCAGAACTCCAGGTTCCTTCCCACTTCCCAGTTACCTGGTCCCAGCCCCTGCTGCTGACTTGGGGCTGCCTGGACTCTGTGAGGCATGCTGTGGAAGCAGACCCCTTGCTCTGCCTTTCTGATTGAATGGCCTCTGGGTCTCCAACTCCTGGATCCACTGCTCCAGAGAGTGCATACCCAGAGCTCCAGGTTCCTTCCCCGCCTCCCAGTTCCCTGGTCAAGGTACCCTGCTGCTGGCCTGGGGCTGCATAGTTCCTGTATGTGTTTCCTGCTGTGGAAAAAGGCCTTTTGCTCTGGAGTCCTGATTGACCAACCCCTGGGTCCCCAAATCCCTGCTCCCCTGAGCCAGAGGGTGCATGGGCCACTGTGGGAACTGGCTTCTTCTCCCTGGCTCCTCAGCTTTTCAGCTCCTGGTTCCACAACCCCTGGTTCCCTTGTGCTGAAGGGTGTGTGGAAGTGGAGTGAGTAGGCCAGAGCTTCCAGTTCCTCAGGTACCTTTGATGTATTTGCAATCTCCACAATCTGTGTATCTGCAGTTATAACCCCATCCTACACCAATCTGGTTCACATTTAAAATAGGACACTCACTGAAGATCCTATAAGGATTTGCTTCCTCTTCAATAAAATAAGACTTTTCACCATGAAGGGTAGACCACAATTCAAAAATCAACAAAAGTCAGAAAACTGAGAGATCACCACCAAGGATGCCTAGCCTCAGAATAGAAGTCTCTAAAGAAATCACAGAGAAAACAACAGAAATTGAATCCTAAAATGAAAACACAACAAGCTATGTGACTCTGCTCAAAAGAATTGCTAAACTAGAAGCAAACCATCAAAAACCCAACGATCAGGCTGGAGAGATGGCTTAGGGGTTAAGGCACCTGCCTCCTAAGCCTAAGAACACTGGTTCCAATCTCCAGTGGTTCCAATCTCCAGGTCCCATGTTTAGCCAGATGCAAAGTGACGCAAGGGCACAATGCCGCACTTGACTTCAAGGGGGTGCACACATTTGGATTTTGTTCACAGCAGCTGAGACACTGCTGGCATGCCCATCTCTGTCTTCCTCTCTCTCTCTCTCTCTCTCTCTCTCTCTCTCTCTGTCTTTCTCTCTGTGTCTCTCTCCAGAAAAAATAATTAAAAATAAAAACCCAACAATCATATCAATGAAATTGAGCAGAATCATCTCTTAGAGCACTCAGCTTTTGTCACTAGGCTTAACTTAATTGATGAAAACCAGATAAGCTGCAAAAGAGATATAGATGAATTGAAGGTGAGTCAACACATAGAATATCTCAATAACCATCTGATTAAGCTTAATGAAGGGAAGTTCAAATACAAGAATGAATTCCAGGAAACATCAAGAAAATCAGACCTCAAACTGAAATCATACCTCAAAAAAGAGATGGACATGATACAAAATAACACCAGCAGAAAATAAAAATCAAATAGAGCTTTAAAAAACCTCTCTAAAACCCCTCACTAACAGAGTCACTCATGTGGAAGACAGAACTTCTGACCTAGAAGACAAGACAAAAGACATTAACTGGGAGTCCAAAAGCTTTGCTAAGTTCACAAAATCATGCCAACAGACTATGAGGGAACTGTGGGATACCCTAAAATGACCAAACATCTGGATCATGTGTCTACCAGAAGGGTAAGAAATCTAGGCCAGAGGCATACAGAACATATTCAATAAAATTATTGAAGAAAAATTTCCCAAACTTGCAAAAGAGAGGCCCATCCAGATACAAGAAGCACACAGAATACCCGACAGGACAAAAGAAGAAACTCTCCAAGACACATTATAGTTAAAACTCTTAACAATGAAAACAAAGAGACAGTGCTAAAAGCAGTAAGAGAGAAACAACTCACTACATACAAAGGTAATTCCATCAGAATTGCCTCAGATTTCTCAATGGAAACTCTGAAAGCAAGAAGGGCCTGGAATGGAATACTTCAAAGTTTAAAAACTATGGCTTCCAACCAAAACTAATGTACCCAGTGCAAATGGTAAAAGGAAAACTTCCTATGAAAAAAGCCAGCTCTATGATTATATGAACACAAAGCCAAACCTACAGAGAATACTTCAGGGACTTCTCCACACAGAAGAGCCAAACAACCAATCTCAAGAGCCTACAATAAGAAGATCACAATAACCAAAACTAAAGCAGGACCAAGAAAGTATAAAGCCCAAGAAAGCACCAAATCCCATTAAGCACCCCATCATAGCAGGGATTAAGTTGAACCTCACAGTTATAAACTTAAATATTAATGATCTTAACTTACCTATCAAAAGACACAAGTTAACATGGTGGATCAGAAAAATGGACCCTTCTATCTGCTGTCTACAAGAAACCTACCTCACCACTAAAGACAGACATCTCCTCAGGGTGAAAGGATGGAAAATGATATTCCAAGCAAATGTAAATAGGAAACAAGAAGGTGTTGCTATATTGATATCTGATAAAATAGACTTCATACCAAAAGTAATCAAAAAAGACAAAGAAGGCCAGTTCATACTCATCAAGGGAATGATCCAACATGAGGACATCACAATCACAACTCTATATGCACCACATATAGGTGCAACCACAGTTTTTTTTGTTGTTGTTGTTTTGTTTTTTGTTTTTTGTTTTTCGAGGTAGGGTCTCACTCTGGTCCAGGCTGACCTGGAATTAGCTATGTAGTCTCAGGGTGGCCTCGAACTCATGGCAATCCTCCTACCTCTGCCTCCTGATCGCTGGGATTAAAGGCATGCGCCACCATGCCCGGCTGCCACAGTTTTTTAAACAAAACCTACTTGACAACAAAACAGAAATAAACACCAACACCATCATAGTTGGAGACTTCAATACTCCACTATCATCAATAGACATATCATCCAACCAGAAAATCAACAGGGAAATAATAACAACACCATAGATCAACCAGACCAAACAGACATTTATAGAACTTTTCACCCTAATGGAATTCTACTCAGCAGTAAGAAAAAATGATACAGTGAAATTTGTAGGAAAATCGATGGACTTAGAAGAGATCATGCTCAGAGAACACACACAATCACAGAAAGACAAACAGTATATGTTCTCAATCATCTGCAGTTCCTAACCTGGATCAGCTTGAGTTGCTGCCATACTGGACAGGCAACTGGAAGTCCAGACAATAGGGATGGAAAGGTTTGGTGAGGCTGAGGAGGGAAATACACAAAACTGAAGACAAAATGAACTGGTACCAATAGAAACCTTTTTCCTTGAAGGTAGACTAAGATAGAACCCTCAGCAAGAATATAGGGGGAATGCCCAAAAAGAAGGGCCCTGGAGAGGGTGGGATGAAGCCTAACCTTAAAAAAAACTTTGGCTCTGACCTGTCAATTACAGTGCGAGAAATAGGTGCTACCCACATTGAGCTGTTGATTGGAGAGACCTACGAGGTCCCCAAAACAAGACAGGCTTCTGTCAAAGCACTTGATTACCCACCTGAGGTAAAAGGTAAGACCCTATCATTGAAGACACCACATGCTGATGGCACAAAACATGGAGAGACCTGGCTGGAATCTGGAAGAGAGCCAGTCCTCAGACAGTTAGCCCATCTAGTGCTGGAAAGTGCTACGTGAGCCTCTGGGGGAAACTGGCCAACAACAGTGTGAGCAAGCAGGGGGTCTAAGCTACTCAGAAACACCAGCCTGACAATAAGTACACACCAGTGTAATGGTGGCACAGGCCTTGGTAGGTAACCTGTGGCTTTCTGATAGGCTAAGAGATCTGCACAGTGGAAAGGAACCCATATCTGGATACCAGGTCTGAATACTATGGAGACAAAGATTATGCTCTCCAATGTCAAGCTCCCACTAGTCTTTGGCTAAAAGAGGGACTATATCCATCAAACTCTCCCTAAATTAATAACACTTATCCAATTTAACCTATGCTGATTTCACTCTCCATTGGAAAATCTGTTTTTCTTTTTCAGAAGGTAGTGAGACCCAAGGAGATAAACCACCCTTCGCATCTCAGTCAAGGCCCAGGTGAAATCACAGAGGAAATGGGGAGATAAGCCAAGAGTGCTGCTTCCATGGTGAGCCTGACAAGCAGCACCAGGGTGAAGGAGACAGATGCTGAGGATACTCAACACATTCCAAAGCAGAAATCCAGCAGCTCCTAAGAGATTATCACTGAAGCAGACTTAAAAGACACCGACCAAGGCTCAGGGAATTTTGTGGAAAAGGGGGTGGAAAGATTGTAAGTGTCACAGGTTGTGGTGTCATGCCCAGAGGCACTGCCTCCCCCCAATATCTGATTGCTGTTCCATACCACCTAACCTACAACCCCAAGGGGAATACCAGCAACCCCTCTGAAAAGGGTCCCCTGGGGAATAGGGGCAGGGAGGAGAGAAAAGATGGTACCAACACATGATATATCCATACAAAATGTTCTTTTAATAATAATAAAGCTTTAAAAAATTAAACTGATCAATATTTATAGAATAAATAGAGAAAATATTTAAGGAACTACTCCACAGAAAGCACAAACCTACAAAGTTTCACAGGGATTTTATTAGTCTTTTAGAAACCAGATAATCCTCTATGCTGAGTAACTTTAGTCTAAAAAAATAAAGAAAAACTTCCAAGTTTCTTTCATTTATTTATTTGTATTTTATTTATTTATTTGAGAGAGAGATAGGGGAGAGAGAGACAGAGAGGAAAAGGCAGATAGAGATGGGTGCACTAGGGCCTCTAGCCATTGTAAGGAATGAATTCCAGATGCATGTGCCACCTTATGCATCTGGCTTACACGGGTAGTGGGGAATTGAACCTGGGTCCTTAGGCTTTGCAGGCAAGTTGGCTTAACTGCTAAGCCATCTCTCCAGCCCTATGCATTTATTTTTGAAGTAGGGTCTAGCTCAAGCCCAGGATGACCTGAAATTCACACTGTAATCTCAGGCTGGCCTCAAAATCATAGTGATCTTCCTGCTTCTGCCTCCTGAGTGCTGGGATTAAAGGTGTGTGCCATCTTGCCTGGCTTTTATTTTTTGTTGTTGTTGTTTTTTCCCCAAGTTTCATTTATTTATTTATTTGGTTTTTCGAGGTAGGGTCTCACTCTGGCTCAGGGTGACCTGGAATTAACTATGTAGTCTCAGGGTGGCCTTGAATTCACGGTGATCCTCCTACCTCTGCCTCCCAAGTGCTGGGATTAAAGGCATGCCCCACTACGCCCGGCTCCAAGTTTCTTTTCTTTTCTTTTTTTTTTTTTTTTTGGTTTTGCGAGGTAGGGTCTCACTCTGGCCCAGGCTGACCTGGAATTAACTATGTAGTCTCAGGGTGGCCTCGAACTCTCGGCGATCCTCCTACCTCTGCCTCCCGAGTGCTGGGATTAAAGGCGTGCGCCACCATGCCCGGCCCAAGTTTCTTTTATTAATCAAGTATAACAATTATATCCAAACATGTCAAAGATTATAAAATAAAGGAAATTACCTCCTGTGAATAGTCAACTATTAGCAAACAGATTCCAACACTACATTAAGAAACTTACACTCAAGGCTGAAGAAAAGACACTTGCTTGTAAAGTCTGACAGCCAAGTTCAATTCCCCAGTACCCATGTAAAGCCAGATGCACAAGTGGTACATGTATCTGGAGTTTATATGCCGTGGAAGGAGGGTCAGGGAGTTCATTCCTTCCTCCCTTACTCTCTCTCATAAACAAGTAAATACTTCTTTTTGTAAAAACTTATACTTGGATAGGAGAGATGGATTAGTGGTTAAGGTGCTTGCCTACAAAGCCTAAGGACCCATGTTAAATCTCTCTACAGATCCCACATAAGCCAGATGTACAAGGTGATGCAAGCACAAGGTCTCACATGTGTACTAAGTAGCACAAGTGTCTGGAGTTCGACTGCAGTTGCTAAGGCCCTGGCGTACCAATTCTATCTCTCCCTCTCTTGCTCTCACTCTTAAAAAACAAAAACAAACAAACAAAAACCCCACAAAACTTATACTCCATGGTCAAGCAGTGCTTATACCAGGAAAGCAAGGTTGGTTCAATATTAGGAAGTCTTATAATGTACTTTACCACATTAATAGGTCAAAATAGAATATTATATGATTATTTACATAGTTGTTGAAAAAATTGACAAATTCAAGAACTATTCTTATTAAAAACTCTTGAAAAGCCGGGTGTGGTGGTGTATACCTTTAATCCAAGCACTCTGAAGGCAGAGGTAGGAGGATTGCTGTGAGTTCAAGGCCACCCTGAGAAGACAGAGTGAATTCCAGGTCAGCCTGGACTACAGTGAAACCCTACCTTGAGAAACCAAAAAAAAAAAAAACAACAACAACAACAACAACAACAACAACAACAACAAAAAAAAAACCTCTTGAAAAATATCTTAATAGTTCCTTTAAAAGAAAAAATTTTGAGGCCAGGCATGGTGGTGCATGCCTTTAATCCCAGCACTTGGGAGGCAGAGGTAGAAGGATTGCCATGAGTTTAAGGCCAGCCTGAGACTACGACTGCATAGTGAATTCCAGGTCAGCCTGAGCTATAGTGAGACCCTATCTTGAAAAACAAAAAAAAAAAAATTTTTTTTTTGAAAGGCAGATATTTACTAAAGGTCAGGAACAAGGCAAGGAAACCCACTTTCTCTGCTCTATTTAACACTGTTTTGGTGGTTTTAATACAATCAGACAAGAAAAAAAAAAAACTATAGGTGTAAGTCTTGAAAAACAAGCTGGGCATGGTGGCACACACCTGTAAGCAGAGGTAGGAGGATCACTCTGAATTCAAGGACCCCCTGAGAGTACAGAGTGAATTCCAGGTCATCCTGGGCTATACTGAGGCCCTACTTTGAACAAAAACACAAAAAATAAAAATAAAAAAGAATTGAAAAACAACACTATTTGTACTTGAGGATGAAAGTATTCCTGAAAAGTCCTTCAGAATTAACAATAACTCAGCAAGGTTTCAGGAACTAGAATAAATACAACAAATCAAAAGCCTTTGTATATAAAAGTAATAGCAATATGAGAATCTAATAGAAGAGAAAATCTCACTTGTAGCATTAACAGAAAAAGATTAAATACTTAGGAAAAACAACTGGTTAAAAACTACGTAAAGGAAACTAAAGGCACTTGCTTGCAGAGCCTGATGGCCTGGGTTTGATTCCCCAGTACTCACATAAACTCAAATGCACAAAGTAGTACATGCATCTGGAGTTCATTTACAGTGGCAGGAGGCCCTGGTGCACCATTCTCCCTCTTTCTTTGCAAGTAAATAAATAAAAATAAAAACCTCTGAAAGACACAAAAGTTGACTTGATCAAATGGAAAAGCATCCTTTGTTCTCAAATGTGAACTTCTGATCTTCTTGTTTCTAAGTCCCAAGTGCTGGGATTACAGGCATGTTTGTATGCTAGAGATTGAGTCTAGGACTTCATTCATGCTAGGTGAGCACTCTAACAAAGGAGCTATTTCTCCAGTCCCATCCCTTGTTCTTGACTGAAATGTCTCAGCATAATCAAGTTAATTCTTCTGAGGTTAACTGTGGATTTAATGTGGTCTTCAGGATCATGCCAATAGCTTTTCTATGAAACTGGACAAATAAGTGCATGAGAATATGCAGGAAAAGTGACCAGCATTATGAGGGAAATTTGCCATCCAGGTGTTAACATGCCTCTGTGATTGCTGCAGTGTGGCAATGGCCTGTGAGCAGACACACTCTTGGGGCAGAACATAAAGATCAGCTGTAGAAAGTTAATGTTGAAGAAGGACTTTTTGATAAATGGTACTAAAATAACTGGGGAAAGATGGATGAATTCCCCTAAAAATTATTTACTTATTTTTATCCATTTTATTTTTGTATTTTTAAATTATGAGACTGAGTCTCATGTATTTCAGGTTAGTCTTGAACTTGTTATGTAACTGAGGATGACCTTGCACTCCTGATCCTTCTGCTTCTACTTTCTGAGTGCTGGGCTTACAGGGATATACCCAAACACCTAGTATTAGCATTCCTGCTTGTATCAATTATATGTATGTGTTATGGGAGATAATGTTATTGTTCTTAGACATAACATCTAAAAGTACTTATAGGTGAAGAATTATGAGGTCTCTATCATTAAAAGGCATAGCAAGATACTTCCGGGTAAGATGGCAGCATAGGAGCCACACCAAACCAGATCAGGGAGGAATTTAAGCAAAACTACACTCTTCTTAGGAAAAGAGCAGAATATTTTCTCCAGGAAATAGCGGAAAAGCAGAAGACAGCCAGAAACCCACTGTGGAGAGTGTGGCCCCAACCCACGGCAGCCCGCTCTGCCGCGGCTCCAAGCTGCTGCTCCAACCCATGGCTCCAAGCTGCCATCCAGAACAGCTGAGCCTTGCTGAGCCTCCACTGAGCCTCCCCTGCAGCCGCCACCACCCAAACAAAAGAAAAAAGGGAGACTTTCCAACCTTATCAGTCTCCTCACAGAGCCCAGAAATCGAAGAAAAATCTGTGGAGCTACTGAAAGAGAAACACACTGTGAGCTACTACAGGCTTCCTGAACTCGCCCATCCCCCAACCATCAGATCCCCAGCGAATTGGCAGAATCGAGCAACTAGTGGCAGCTCTGAACCACATCACCAACACCGGACCCAGCATAGCTGAGCCAAGCTCCACAGCTCAGGGAACGAGATGTGCACCCAGCATTGGTGAGTTTGAAAGCCAAACCAAAAGGTAACAAAGGCCTGCATTGGAAGTGCTAACCTCTCTTTCCAGGTCAGGGCAGGTTATGGGTTACATATTTGTGGGTGGCCTTAACATTTTCAAATAAGCTGAATATGAGGGGTTGAATATTGCTGCCTGTAATACTTTTAGATTTAAAGGGCCTTTATCTTTTGCTTGTGTTATTATTGAGGGCAGGGTCTGATTCCCAAGCTGACAGGATTAAGGGTGTGGACCAACATACACCCTTAGGGATTTTGACCCTATAAGACAGTTTGTTTCAATTCCCACACTTGCATACTCTGTGCTCATGTTAATTGAATATGTATTTTGCTCTGTTGAAGTTTAGAACTTGCTACTAAATTGTTCTACCAGTCCACTACAATACTTGCTTAACAAGCAAATTCAACAGCTAGGATTACTTCTAAGGTTGGACTTGGGTACAAGTGCTACACTTGGCACCTTAAACTCATATCCTGAAATTATATAAAGGTGGATCACAACACCTAAGGACACTGCAGATAAATAGAAAACCTAAGCATCAAATCAATCCAGGATGCAAAAGTCACTACATTCTAATAAAAGAAACACAAAGAATCAAGACAATGCAATCCCACCCAAAATTACAAATCCATCAGAATTGTTCACCAATGAGACTGGTTTAGATGAAATTCCTGACAAAGATTTCAAAAGAATGATGATATCTATACTCAAAGAAATGAAAGAAGAAATAAAAGAAGAAATGAAAGCAATCCGAGAAGAAAACAAAGGAATTAAAGAAGAAAACAAACTCTTGAAAGAGAATACAGAAAAACAGTTTAATGAAATAAAAAGGTCATTACAGGACATGAATAAGGAAATAGAACTACTGAAGAAAAAACCAGGCTGAAATCCTTGCTCTGAAGAACACAGTCAGTGAAATAAAAAACTCTGTGGAAAGTCACACTAGTAGAATGGATGAAGGAGAGGACAGAATATCTAAACTAGAAGACCAGATGGCAGACCTATCACAGTCCAACAAAGAGAAAGACAAGCTAATAGAAAGGTATGAATGGGAACTCCAAGACATCCAGGACACTATGAAAAGATCAAACATAAGAATTCAAGGTATAGCGAAGGGGAAGAATTTCAATCCAGAGGCTTAGTAGGTATTTTCCACAAAATCATAGAAGAAAATTTTCCCCAAGTTGGGAGAGAAATGCCAATTCAGATACAAGAAGCATTTACAACACCAAACAGACAAAACCTAGAAAGATCCTCTTCTTGCCATGTTATATAATTAAACTACTAAACATGCAAACCAAAGAAAATATATTGAAAGCAGTTAGAGAGAAAAAGCAAATGACCTTCAAAGGGAAACCTATCAGGATCACAGCAGATTACTCAACTCAAACTTTAAAAGCCAGAAGGGCCTGGAGTGATGTATTCTAAGTTCTGAAAGATAAAAACTGTCAACCAAGATTACTTTATCCTGCAAAGCTATCTATCCAAATTGATGGAGAAATAAGGACATTCCATAACAAAGACAGGCTAAAGGAATTTATGGCAACTAAACCAGCTCTACAGAAAATACTTGCAGGAACCATTCACACTGAAGAGAAAGCAAAACACACACAGCAGGATATAGGAAAAAATAAACCAAACTCAAATAGCAGCTAAAACAAGTGAGTAAAATGAAAACTAGGAAGAACTACAAAACAAGAAAAATGGAGAGATCAAATACATATCTTTCAATAATAACTCTTAATATCAATGGCCTCAATGCCCCAACCAAAAGACATAGACATGCAGACTGGATTAAAAAGCAGGATCCTGCCATCTGTTGCCTCCAGGAAACTCACCTCTCATTAAAAGATAGAAACCTTCTTAGGGTGAAAGGTTGGAAAATGGTACTTCAAGCAAATGGGCCTAGGAAACAAGCAGGGGTTGCCATCCTAATTTATGACAGGATAGACTTCAAACCAACATTAGTGTGGAAAGATAAAGCAGGTCACTTTATACTGATTAAAGGAACACTCCAACAGGAGGACATCACAATCCTAAACATATACGCTCCTAACACTGGGGCTCCCAATTTCACCAAACAAACACTCTTAGACTTAAGGTCAGAGATAACTCCTAACACAATAGTAGTGGGTGACTTCAATACCCTGCTCTCATCACTTGACAGGTCTACCCAACAAAAAATAAACAGAGAGACATCTGCATTAAATGATATCATGGAACAAATGGACCTACCAGATATATATAGAACATTCCATCCAAATGCTGCAGAATATACATTCTTCTCAGCAGCACATGGGACATTCTCTAAAATAGACCATATAATAGGATACAAATCAAATACAGGAAACAAATACAGGAAAATTGAAATAATACCTTATATGCTATCTGACCACAATGGGATTAAACTGCAAATCAGCAACAAGAAAAACTACAGAGCATACAGAAATTCATGGAGACTAAACAGTACATTATTGAACGATGTATGGGTTATTGAAGAAATTGAAAAGGAAATCAAAAAATTCATAGAATCAAATGATGATGAGAATACAACATACCAAAACCTTTGGGACACAATGAAGGCAGTCCTACAAGGGAAATTTATAGCCCTAAGTGCCTATATTAAGAAATTAGAGAGTTCACAACTAAACAACTTAATGCTTCACTGTTGGGCCCTAGGCCTAGTGGTTCTGAGCCCAGCCAGAGTTTACCTGTACTTGGCCTACTCCCGGTGAGGCCTAGTCGAGCTTCCAGAGCCTGAGTAGAGTTTCACGACCTGTCCTTGGAGTGACTCAGCACCTAAGCTGAAACTGCCTCCGCCCAGCTACTGCTGACGTGATGAAATACTATTGGCCCTTATACCTTTCTCTCATCCCCTCTTCCCGCCCCCTTCCTCAAAATATATAAATACCTCCCCTGACAATAAACGGAGAGATTTCTGCCTTAGACGTTTCTCCCGGCTCAATATGGTTTCCTTTTCCCCGGTGGCTTGGGGAGGATTTTTGAGTGGTCGACACCCGCCTTCTCGCTCAGCCTCAAGAGAAGCGGCTGGCCCGCTTCTCTCTCTCTTCCGCTCTACCTGCTGGTGGTGGAGGGAAAAAACCCCGGCACTTCACCTTAAGGCCTTGGAAAGAGAAGAACAAGGCAATCCAAACATCAGTAGACGGGAAGAAATAATAAAGGTTAGGGCAGAAACTAATGAAATGGAAACAAACAAACAAACAAACAAAAAAAAACAATCAAAAAAATCAATGAAACAAAGAGTTGGTTCTTTGAAAGGATAAACAAGATTGACAAACCCTTAGCAAATCTGACCAAAAGAAAGAGAGAAGAGACAAAAATTGATAAAATTAGAGATGAAAAAGGCAACATCACAACAGATACCAAAGAAATTCAGAAAATCATATGGACATACTTTAAGAATATATATGCCTCTAAGTTTGAAAACCTGAAAGAAATGGATGATTTCCTTGATTCATATGACCTACCAAAATTAAATCAAGATGAGATAAACCATTTAAATAGACCTATAACAACCACAGAGATCTAAGCAGTTATAAAAAGCCTCCCAACTAAAAGGAGCCCAGGCCCAGATGGATTCACTGCTGAATTTTACCAGACACTCCTGGAAGATCTAACACCAATGCTTCTCAAACTTTTCCATAAAATAGAAAAGGAAGGAATTCTACTGAAATCCTTCTCTGAAGCCAGCATCACCCTGATACCCAAACTGGACAAAGACAGATCAAAAAAAGAAAAGTATAGACCAATCTCCCTTGTGAACATAGATGCAAAAATTCTCAACAAAATACTGGCAAACAGAATACAAGAATATATCAGAAAGATTAATCACCACGACCAAGTAGGCTTTATCCCAGAGATGCGGGGATGGTTCAACATACGCAAATCCATAAATGTAATACACCATATAAATGGTCTGAAGGACAAAAATCACATGGTCATCTCAACAGATGCAGAAAAGGCATTTGACAAAATCCAACACCCCTTCAAGGTGAAAGTATTACAGAAACTGGGAATAGAAGGAACATATCTCAACATAATAAAAGCTATTTATGACAAACCTACAGCCAACATAATACTAAATGGGGAAAAACTTGAAGCTTTTCCTCTAAATTCAGGAACAAGACAAGGGTGTCCACTTTCCCCACTACTATTTAATATAGTCCTGGAAGTCTTAGCCATAACAATAAGGCAAGAGACACTCATAAAAGGGATACAAATTGGAAGGGAAGAGATCAAACTATCATTATTTGCAGGTGATATGATTCTATACATAACAGACCCTAAAGACTCTAACAGCCAACTGTTAGAGCTGATAAACACTTTTAGCAATGTAGCAGGATACAAAATAAACACACAGAAATCAGTAGCTTTTCTATACACTAACAACAAACGTGCAGAGGATGAAATCAGGGAATCTCTCCCATTCACAATTACCTCAAAAAAAAAAAAAAAAAACAAACCTTGGAATAAACTTAACCAAGGAAGTGAAGGATCTCTACAATGAGAACTTTAAAAAACTCGAGCAACAAATTGCAGAAGACACAAGCAAATGGAAAGACATCCCATGCTCCTGGATTGGAAGAATCAATATTGTGAAAATGTCAATCTTACCAAAAGCAATCTACATGTTTAATGCGATCCCCATTAAAATCCCAATAGCATTCTTCACAAAAATAGAAAAAACAACCCTAAAATTCATGTGGAAACACAAAAAACCTTGAATAGCCAAAACAATTTTGCGCAGCAAGAATCAGACTGGTGGTATTACCATTCCCAATTTTAAGTTATAGTACAAAGCCATAGTAACAAAAACAGCATGGTACTGGCACGAGAACAGACAGGTAGATCAATGGAACAGAATAGAAGACCCAAATATTAATCCAAGCAGCTACAGCCACCCGATTTTTGACAAAAATGCCAAAAATAGTAATTGGAGAAAAGATAGCCTCTTTAACAAGTGGTGTTGGGAAAACTGGACATCTGTATGTAAAAGGATAAACATAGATCCTTGTCTCTCTCCATGCACAAGAGTCAAGTCCAAATGGATCAGGAACCTTAGTATCAGACCTGAAACTCTGAACCTGCTAGAGGAAAAGGTAGGGGAAACCCTTCAACACACTGGCATAGGCAAGGACTTTCTGAATATAACTCCAATTGCTCAGGGAATAAAACCACTAATCATCCACTGGGACCTTATGAAACTACAAAGCTTTTGTACAGCAAAGGACAATGTGAATAGAGTAAAAAGACAACCTACAGAATGGGAGAAAATCTTTGCCAGCTATACATCTGACAGAGGATTAATATACAGAATATACAAAGAACTCAAAAACAGAATAATAAGAATTCAAACAACCCAGTTAAAAAATGGGCTATGGAACTAAATAGAGAATTCACAGAAGATGAAATACAGATGGCATATAAACATCTAAAAAAGTGTTCCACATCCTTAGCCATCAGGGAGATGCAAATTAAAACCACTTTGAGATTCAATTTTACTCCGTCCAGAATGGCTACCATCAAGAAAACAAATGACAATAAGTGTTGGCATGGATGCGGAAAAAGAGGAACACTTCTACACTGTTGTTGGGAATGTAATCTGGTGCAGCCATTGTGGAAATCAGTGTGGAGGTTCTTGAGACAGCTAGAAATAGATTTACCATATGATCCAGCTATAGCACTCCTAGGCATATATCCAGAGGACTCTTCTCACTACCTTAGAGATACTTGCACAACCATGTTTATTGCTGCTCTGTTCACAATAGCTAGGAAATGGAAGCAGCCTAGATGTCCCTCCACAGATGAATGGATAACAAAGATGTGGTACATTTACACAATGGAGTTGTACTCAGTGGTAAAGAAAAATGAAATTATGCAATTTGCAGGGAAATGGATGGATCTGGAAAGGATTATACTAAGTGAGGTAACCCAGGCTCAGAAAGCCAAACGTCACATGTTCTCTCTCATATGTGGATCCTAGCTACAAATGTATAGACTTGTGTGTGAACTGGAACCAAAAATAGGTACCAGAAACCAGTAAGCTGGTAAAAAGCTATAAGGGAGGGAGGAAAGGGAAGGACTTAAATGTATGGTATTGCACATATGTAAGTAGAAGAACTGATTACAGGGAGGGGAATGGCCTAAGCAAGGCCATGGGAAGAGAATGCATAAAAGAAGGGTAGGGGGAGGGTCAATCTAAATTCAAGATATTGTGAATAAGACTTATGTAAAATTACTTTTTTGAATAATGGCACATCTAGAAGCTGTAGACTGTTAATAAAAATTTTTCAGTACCTGGGATGGGATACCTTCCAGTGAGTTGTTGGCCAAGGAGGTCCCAGTAGCCTCCAAAACATTAAAGGCTTTTACCAAAGCCCTTGGTTTCCCTTGAGAAACAGATAGTAAGACTCTATTGTTGAAGACATCTTTTGCCTGAGAGGCAAGGTCACTGAGAAAGCAAGCTGGTGCTGAGCAGAAAACCTTCTTCCTGTAGACCAGCCAACTGAAAGCTGGAAAAAGCTGCACTGCATGCAGCGTATGGGAGACAGAAGTCATCAGCAGTGAAAACAGTGGACGCTGAATATTTAAGTTTGGCCAGACAGGCCCAATGACTGAATGAGTGCAACAGTGGCATGTCTACTCTTGGGGTAACCAACTGCTCCATAATTGGACTGCAGGCCTTCTCTACGGGAGGGAATACATGCCTGGTACTGAAAAACCTAAGCAAAAGTCTATGGCAGGTGAGGTCATGAGCCTTAGGGGTCTAAAGCCTGCTCTTGTCTGACTAAATGTATATATTATTCCCACCAAGCTGCCCTGAAAATACTACACTTCATGTTCATATTCACATATTAACACTACTCTCACTTCTGGTTAGAGAAGCTTCTCTTTTCAGATGGCGATGACCACTGGGATGACCCAAAAGGCAACATAGTGCTGAGAAGGAGTGATGCAGGAGTGTCCAGCACTGAATCACCTCTGTCACACCCTCCAAGGCTCAGGGACCATTGCGGAAGAGGGGGAGGATAGAATGGAAGAGCTAAAGGAAGGGTATGACCCCTTACAATGCAACTGCCCAGACAGAAATTGGCCTTGATATCCATGGCCTTGCAGTGCCTAGCAATACCTCCGCAAGACCCTCAAAATAGAAGAAAAAGATGATGACATCAAATTAAGACAGAGACTAATGGAGAGAGGGAGGGGATATGATGGAGATTGGACTTCTAAAGTGGAATGGTGGGGGGTTCAGGTTAAGATGGTGGCATAGGAACCATGCCAAAACAGGCTAGGGAAAAAAAGCAAAAAAACCCCAAAAAACAAAAAAGAAAAAACAAACAAACAAAAAACCCAACAGAATACACTCTTCTACTAAAAAATGAGGTGTATAGTAAATTACAAACGGCAGCAGAGAAGTAGGAGAGATCCAGAGCGTCTGGAGCCCACAGAAGCGGGCAGAAGGGGCTCCACAGCCACGGCGAGTTCCGCGCCCTGGCAGCTGCAAGGCTCCAGCTGAGCCAGCTGAGCCGTGGGATTTTAAAGCCGGGTGAGGGGATTGTCCACTCACACCAGCCTCCTTGCCAACTCAAGAAACATGGAAGGAGGACGGCAGAGACCAACGGAGCGGCTTGTGAGGAAGAGGATTGCGTGGACGAGCAGACGGACTTCAGCCTCCCCTCCCCCACCGCCAGCGCAAACACCGGCACCAGTGACCCGGGAAAGAGACCTCACCTACCCAGCATCCGGCACAGTGAAAGCAGTGACCCACAGACACAGCCGGCTTTCCTGAGCCCAAAACACAGCAAAGAAGGACCCAAGCAGCCTTACAGCATAGCTGAGACCAAAACTGTCCCAAAAGGTAACTTGGATTACACCAGGTTAGTACCCACCAAATAAGCCCAGTCAGATCTGACACTCGTAAATAAACTATATTTTGGGCTGCTCATCTGTTGCTTCCTGAGTTGTAGTGCCTTTGTTTCCTCTTCTGTCAATTGTTGGGAAAGGGCCTCACTTGGTCACAAGCTGACCTTGGAACCTTCTACAGACCAGAAATCTCAGCCTCCCAGTTGACAGAAGTAAGGTGTGGGCAACACACATCCTTAGGGACTGTGATGGTATTAAAGGATCTGTTTGTCATAACACCTAGTTTTGCACAAATACTCTATGCTGTATTTCATTGAATGGGTACATTGTTTAGTTAAATTTTTTAGAATTTGACTATTCTGTTTCATTCAGCCTACTTGAATACTCTCATAGCAGGCAAACCCAACACCTAGGGTCACTTTTGTGATTACTCTGAGAATCTTAAGAGCCATACCTAGCACCTTAAGCTCCTACCCTGAAGATATATAATACCAGATTGATTGACACGTCTAATATTACTGCAGATAATTAGAAAACCCAAGCATTAAATTAATCCAAAATGCAAAAATCTCTACATTATAATACAAGAAACACAAAAAATCAAGACAATGTAAATCCACCAAAAAGTATTAATGTATCAGAAATGACCTTCAGTGAGACTGAATTAGAGCAAATGCCTGAGAAAGTTTTCAAAAGAATGATTATAAATATGTTCAAAGAACTCAAAGAGGAAATGAAAGGGTTCAAAGAACTCAAAGACGAAATGAAAGGATTCAAAGAAAACACAGAAAACCAATTTAATGAAATAAGGAGGTCAATAGTAGACATAAATTCAGAAATAGAAATAATAAAGAAAACCCAATCAGAAATACTAGCAATAAAGAGCACAGTCAGTGAAATTAAAAACTCTGTAGAAAATCTCTCTAGTAGAATGGATGAAGGAGAGAATAGAATATCTAAACTAGAAGACCAGATAGCATATCTAATACAGTCCAACAAAGAGAAAGACAAAATAATAGGAAGGTATGAATGGGAATTTTAAGATATTCGGGACACTATGAAAAGATCAAACATAAGAATTCAAGGGATAGCTGAAGGAGAAGAATCTCACTCCAAAGGCATAGTAGGTGTTTTCAACAAAATCATAGAAGAAAAATTCCCCCAAATTGGGAAAGAGATGCCAATGCAGATACAGGAAGCCTTTAGAACACCAAACAGACAAAACCTGGAAAGAACTTCTTCCCGCCATATTATAATTAAACTACCAAACATACAAACCAAAGAAAATATATTGAAAGCAGCTAGAGAGAAAAAGCAAGTCACCTACAAAGGCAAGCCCATCAGAATCACAGCAGATTACTCAACACAAACTTTAAAAGCCAGAAGGGCTTGGAGTGATGTATTCCAAGTTCTGAAAGATAAAAACTGTCAACCAAGATTACTTTATCCTGCAAAACTATCTATCCAAATTGATGGAGAAATAAGGACATTCCACAACAAAGACAGGCTAAAGGAATTTATGGCAACTAAAGTGGAATGGGGGAGGAGAGGGAAATATCAGGTGGTTTTTTTGTATGTAAATATAAAAGTTGTCAAAAAAATAATAATTAAAAAAAGGCATAGCAAAATAATACTAAATACATAATTTTAATATGTTTATCTAATTTAATACCAAATAAATAATATATGAATAAGGATTGGGGTGATGGCTTAGTGGATAATGTGCTTTCTACTTAAGCATGAGGACCAGTCTATTCACTGCCAGGAACCCCTAAGGCCACTTGAATTATGGTCCTGGGTCCTATTTGTTGTCTTCCTCTGTGGCTCTTAGTGATGTAGAATTTTAGGGTTCAGGGGAGTCACCCTAGGCCTGTGAGTCCCAACCTCAGGGTTCTTGTCCCTAAGGTTCTTGTTTTTCTGTTGTGAAAACAGACTCTCAGAAGGGTAAATTGTGAACGGTTGAGTTTATTTAGGAAGAAATTATGGTTTATGAGGTTTAGAAAGCCCCAGGCCAGAAGGGAATTCCCCTCCTTGCCCAGCTGGAAAGGGAGAGGCAAAATGGAGAAAACTTTCACAGAAAAAAAATCTCTAAGTGGGGGAGAACCTCTGTCATACATGCACTCATGTGGAAGGTAGGACCTGAGAACCCACGTCAAAAGACTTAGAAGAAACATGTGGGAAGTGGAGCATGAGAGTGGAAGCCCTTCACCCTTCACACTCACATAGGGGTAAAGAAAGCCTAAGAGATAGGACAGTGAAGGACTAAGGGCTCAAAGAAAGGTCATACATGTAGCAGAGCAAGAGAGCATCAAAGCAAGAATGAGGAGTCTGGTGCCAGGAGAATACAGCCAAGAGTTATTACACATATTAGACTGAGAGTTTTGAGGAGAATCATACATGTAATAAAGTGACAGGACATCTGGATACAAAATACATTGGAGATAAAAAGCAGAAAAATATCCAGGCACGTAACCAAAGTCCTTCTCTCTCCAAGCCAGGCTGGGAGGGGGGCGGAAAACTTACATTCTGGTATTTTGGGACTAAACTACAGGTTTGGCTGCCAAAACGTGAGGAATAGAGAAGAGAGAGTAGAGGAGAGAGGAAGAGGGGGAGAGAGAGAGAAGGGAGGGAAGGAGAGGGGAAGAGAGAAGAGCATGATCACTCATATGCATGGTGGAGCCCCTTTTATGACCCAGGTCTGTAAGGGAGAATCTTGAACTGTAAGGGAGAATCAGGGAACTAACCGGAGGGTCCAGCCCATCCAGGTGTGCTAGAATGGTGAAGTAGGGGGTGCTATTGCTGAGAAATTGCTCAAAGTCATCTTGGGTGAGACTGGATCAGATGCCAAGTTCCAGTTTTTCCAAGGCAGGCAGGGTGGCATCTCCTTGTTCTCTTTTTGAGCTTCTGTCCTGGACTAACTGCATGTAAAAATCTATCTTACTCCCATTTCTCCTTCACTAGTATGTTGGCTAGATCATGTGGCACAGAACTTTGCTCCTTTCTTGGAAATCTACAAAAGCAAAAAGTCCATTTGTTCTTCAGAAAACCAAATATCCTCTGTCTCTGGCGTTAGACCCCATCATACTGTTTCATGGCATACTAATCCCTTTCTTGGGAGTCAAGTCTTACTCTCTGACTTTGTTATCCTGCCATGCTGCTGGTGGCATGGCACTAATAGCTCTTTTACAGCTCTAATTCTAAAGGGGCAATTTGTCTCTGGCACTGGCCTTTCTGGATCATGCTTCTCTTCCTCTCTAATAACTATCAAAACCAAACCAAAATAACAAACCCAAAAAGAAATATATCCAGAGGTTAATATCCAGATTTTGAAGGACTCCTACAAATCAATAAAAGATAGATGCTCTAAGAGAAAAATGAACAAATATGAGATTATATTTTCATATATTTATAGCTACCCACCAGACTGGGTAAAACAAAAAGGTGCTGTGATAATTTCAAGTATTATAAATGTGGATCAATTTCAAGCACTTTGGAAAGCAATTGCACAAAAACTTTAAAAAAACAACACTTGATGATACCTTATTGACTTAGCAATTTCACTTATGGTCAATTTAGATACATTGGACAATCTTGTTCATAACATTCTTGTAACAGTCCCTCCAAATGGAAATAAACCCCAAATCCATCATGAGTAGAATAGATAAATCAATGGAAGAACATCCACTCACTGGATTGCCAATGCATAAAAAATTGGCAGACACCACTGATGCAAACCATACAGACAAATCTCACAGAGGACCACTTCATGGGTGGGAATTCCTGCCTGGTACAGAAAACCTAATCAAAAGTCCTAGGGGGGGGAAACTACTACTGTTATCTGTCTTAATGCATATATTATGCCCACCAAACAGCCCTCTAAATGTTTATGCCCATATATTAATTGTACCCTCACTTTTGGTTAAAAAAGCTTATATTTTCAGATGGTAGTAACCACTGTGGAGACTCAAAATCAAGAAAGTGCTGTGAAGAAATGACAGTGATGACAGTGATGTGTTCAGCACTAAGTGAGCCATCTCTATTACACCCTCCAAGGCTTAGAAACTATTGAGAAAGAAAGAGGTGACAGAAAGAACATAAGAGCCAAATGAAGGGGAGGAGTGCTTTGCTATTGCTATTGGCCATGACATTCAAGACCCCACAGTGGCTGATGTCGCCTACTTAAGACCTGCATAATAGGAAGGAAACATGATGACATCAAAGTAGAAGAGAGACTAACTGGAAAGAAGAAGGGATTTAGAGGGGGAGGGACTCAGGAAGGGGAGAAGGGAGTGATGGGAGAGAATTATGAACATGTTATATTATCTATATGCATGGAACTTATCATGAAGTTACAAAAGCTACTGATTTTTGTTTGTTGATTTGGTATTCTGATAATTGCTGAAAGTGTTTATTAGATTGAAGAATTTTTGGTAGAGTCTTTAGGGTCTTTTAAATTTATGATTATGTTGTCTTCAAATAGTGATAATTTGATTTCTTCTTTTCCTGTTTGTCCTTTTTACTTTCTTTCTTTTAACGTATTACTCTAGCTAAGACGTTGAGCACTATATTGAGTAAGAGAGGAGGAAGTGGGCATCTTTGTTTGTCCCAGATAAAACACTGTTTTTCTTCATTTAAAGGCTGTCATATATAGTCTGTATTATGTTTGGGTATATTCTTTCAATTCTTAGTTTCTTCAGGGCTTTTATCACAAAGGGATGATTTTAAATTTCTCAGAGACCTTTTCTGCATTGATTGGGATGATCATATGATTTGTGTCTGTTATTCTATATATATATGGGATTATATATGCTGAACCAACCTTGAATGCTTGGAATGAAACCAATATGGTCATAGTGTATGAACTTCTTTTTGTATTTTTCTTCTTGTGTGTGTATGTGGCATATGCATGTATATGTACCCATGCAGGGCCGCTCATGCTTACCTGTGGTGGGGTGCATTTGCCTGCAGTGGCCAAAGCAAACATTGGATGTCCCATTCCATCACTCTTCCACCCATTTTTTTGGGGAGGGGGACTTTTCAAGGTAAGGTCTCACTCTAGCCCAGGCTGACCTGGAATTCACTATGTAGTCTCAGAGTGTCCTCAAAGTCATGGTGATCCTCCTACCTATGCTTCTCAAGTGCTGGGATTAAATGCATGCATCTTTTTGCCCGGCTCTTCCACCCATTCTTATTTCAGAGCTAGAAACTCTTACTGATCCTAGAACTTGCTATTTTTTCATTAGCTCTGGAGAGTCTCACATCTCTGCTCTCCATGTGACAGGGGTCACTGACACATGTGGCCATACCCAGATGTTTTTGTTTGTCCCAGGGCAAACTTGAAGTGGTCTCTCAGGCCTCCTCAGCCCTCATTGCACAGGAAGTGCTCTTAGCCACTAAACCATCTCTCCAGCCCTGAACTTCTTGATACTTTATTGTATTTGGTTTGCCAGAAGTTTTTAAAATTAATTTTAAAAAATATTTTTATGAGAGAGAGAGAGAGAATGGCACACCAGGGCTTCTAGCCACTACAAACTAACTCCAGATGCATGTGCCACCTTGTGCATCTGGCTTACATGGGTACTAGGGAATCAAATCTGGGTCCTTTTGCTTTGCAGGCAAGTGCCTTAACTGCTAAGTCATCTCTTCAGCCCCTTTAAAATTGATTTTAATTAATTAATTTATTTGAAAGAGAGAGGGAGAATGGGCATGCCAGGGCCTCTAGCCACTGCCAACTCCAGATGCATGTGCCACCCTGTGCATCTGGCTTTATGTGGTTATTGGAGAATTAAACCTAGGTCCTTGGGCATCTCAGGCAAGCACCTTAACTGTTGAGCTATCTCTCCAGTCCTTAAAATTAATTTTTATTTTTGGCTATTTCATACATGTATACAGTGTATTGTGATCAAACTTTCTCTTATTCCCCTCCCACTCCTGCTGAGTCCTTCTTTCTCCCAATTAGTCCCCTTCTACTTTCATGTCTTTTTATTTGTTCAGGTCCTGTGTGTCAGGCAATAAATGCTGTGTGTCCATAATTACAACCTCCATGTCATATCTAGAAGACAGTGTATCACAATATTCCTTCCCACTCTCTGGTTATTACAGTCTTTCCATTCCCTCTTCTGCCATGGTGTGTGGGCCTCAGAAAGGGTGATATATAGATATTCTGTTTAAGGATGAATATGCAATGGTTACTTATTATCAGCACTTTGACCAGTTACAAATCTCTATTCATCCCTTGCCCATTGCCAAAAGAGGCTTCTCTGACCAAGGTTGAGAGATGCACTAGTTTGTAGGTATAAACATCAATATCTAGAAGGTAATTCATTAAATAAAACAGTAGTAATAGCAGCTTCCCTCATAAAGCCTGTGACTTCCTAAGCCATAGACTTTTTTTTTTTTTTTCGAGGTAGGGTCTCACTCTGGCCCAGGCTGACCTGGAATTAACTATGTAGTCTCAGGGTGGCCTCGAACTCTCAGTGATCCTCCTACTTCTGCCTCCCAAGTGCTGGAGTGCGTGCGCCACCACGCCCGGCTGCCATAGACTTTTTTTTTTTTTAAATATTTTATTTATTTATTTGAGAGAGAGAGAGATACAGAAATAGGCAGGTAGAAAGAGAGAGAACGGGCACGCCAGGGCCTCCAGCCACTGCAAACGAACTCCAGATGCATGCACCCCCTTGTGCATCTGGCTTACGTGGGTCCTGGAGAATCGAGCCTCGAACCGGGGTCCTTAGACTTCATAGGCAAACGTTTAACCGCTAAGCCATCTCTCCAGCCCTGCCATAGACTTTTGATCAGGTTTATAGTATTAGGAATATATTTCCTTCTGTGAAGCAGGCTGGGGATCTAATCAGGAAATGGTTGGTTACTCCTATAACATTCATGCCACTATTGTGCCAGTGGGCATATTTTACTTGGCAACTCTTGCCAGAGTTTTATTGGGAGATTTTACACTATATTCATTAAGAAAATTGGTTTATAATTTCTCTCTCTCTCTCTCTCTCTCTCTCTCTCTCTCTGTGTGTGTGTGTGTGTGTGTATCCTTACCCAGTTTTGATATCAAGGTAAAGTTAGCATCATAGAATGAGTCTGGTAGTATTCCTTCCCTTTCTCTTTCATCAAACAATTTGAAGAATACTGATGTTAGCTCTTCTATAAAAATCTGGCAGAATTTAAACAGCCCAGTAAGCACTTCTCTTAATGCCCATACCCATATATTAATGCTGCTCTCACTTATGGTTAGAGAAGCTTCTCTTTTCAGATGGTGGCGACATTGGGATTACTCAGATGACACCATGATGCTGAGAAGAAGTGACAGAGGAGTGCTCAGCACTGAAACATCTCAAACACACCTTCCAAGGCTCAGGGTACAATGCAGAAGAGGGGGTAGAAAGAATGTAAGAGCCAAAGGAAGAGTAAGACTCCTCCAGACACAACGTGCTCCTCCAGACACAAAATGGCCTGGATATCCACAGTGCCTGACATTACCTACACAAGACCATCATAATAGGAGGAAAAGATTATGACATCAAACTGAAAAGACAGACTGATTGAGAGGGGGGAGGGGATATGACGGAGAGTGAAGTTTCAAAGGGGAAAGGGGGGGGAGGGAGGGAAGTACCATGGGATATTGTCTACAATTAAAGAAGTTGTCAATAAAAAAATTAAAAAAAAAGAAATGAGACTTAAAAAAATCTGGGAGAATTTGGCAATGAATCCATCTTGTCCTGGTTATGGATTTTTTAAATTGGCTTATATTCTCTGGATTTAATTTTGGTAGGTCCAAAATATGTATTTAGCAATTTGTCCATTTCTTTTAGATTTTCCAGGTTTTTTTTTTTTTTTTTTTTGAATATGCCTGCAAAGTATTCCCTAGATTTTATTAGAATCTATAGTAACATCCCATTTTCATCTCTAATTTTATTAATTTGGGCTTTCTCTCTCTCTCTCTCTTGTTTTTTCCAGGTAGGGTTTCACTCTAGCCCAGGCTGACCCGGAATTCATTATGTAGTCTCAGGTGGCCTTGAATTCATGGCAATCCTCCTACTCTGCCTCCCAAGTGCTGGGATTAAAGGAATGTGACACCATGCCCACTTTCTCCCTCTTTCTTTTTTTTTTTCCTTTTTTAAAAATTTATTAATGAGTTTGTTAAGATAGGGTCTTTATTTTAATTTTATTTAATTTATTTATTTATTTGAGAGAGAGAAAAAGGCAGATAGAGAGAATGGGCACACCAGGGCCTCTAGCCACTACAAACGAACTCCAGATGCATGTGCCCCCTTGTGCATCTGGCTTACATGGGTCCTGGGGAATCAAACTGGGATCCTTAGGCTTCACAGGCAAATGCCTTAACTGCTAAGCCATTTTCCCAGCCCACCCTCTTTCTTTTTAAAAAAATATTTTATGTATTTACTTGAGGGAGGCAGGCAGGGAGGGAGGGAGGGAGGGAGGGAGGGAGGAGAGAGAGACAGAGCGAGAGAGAGAACACAAGCCATGGCAAATGAACTCCAGACACGTGTCACCTTGTGCATCTGACTTATGTGGATACTGGAGAATCACACCTGGGTCCTTAGGCTTCACAGGCAAGTGCTTTAACCACTAAGCAATCTCTCCAGCCACTCCCCCCTCTTTTAAATTCTATTAGCTGGGTATGATGGCACATGCCTTTAATCCCAGCACTCAGGAGGCAGAGATAGGAAGATTGTTGGGTACTTTTTATAAAAACAAGAGAGTTAGCCAAGCGTGGTGGTACGTACTTTTAGTCCCAGCACTCTAGAGGCTGAGGTAGGAGGATCACCATGAGTTCTAGGAAAACCTGGGCTAATAAGACCCTGCCTCAAAAAACTCCTCAAATATAATAATAAATAAAAAGAAATGAGATTTATTTCATTCACAGTTCTGTTAATCTGAAGTCCAAACAGCAGAGCACAATATCCACTGGGGGGGGGGTGTCCCCCATGACTACATTATAATGTGGCAGAGAAATGGAAAGGAAATCAGCTATATACAGAAGGGAAGAAGCACATGGGGTGCCTCACTTTATAACAATCTGCTGTGTTGAGAATTAATCTACTCTTTAAGAACAGTATTAATCCCTTCCAAGGGTGATTCTCTCATCACCTTTCACTTCCCCCACACCAGATCTGCTGCACTCAAGACCAAGTTCTTGCACATGATCCTTTGGGGAACAAACTAGACACTAATCACAGTACGGCTAACGTCATGCTTATTAGAAAGAAAATGATGGCCTTAAAACAATATTAAAAATGATGAAAAGTTGAAAATTAGTTATCTAGATATATACCATAAATTATGATTTCATTAGGAAATAAAAGACCAACATAATAAATGTAAAGAAATTAGAAGGGAAAATAAAGACACTAATATATAATAGAAAATAAATAATAATGGTCATTATTGGTTCTTTGAACAGATTAATAAAATATATAATTGCTGGGCTGAGGACATGGCTCAGTAGATTATATGTTGACTGTACAAGTGTATTTGAGTTCAGATCCTCAGATCCTATGTAAAAGCCAGAGTTGTGGTAGGTTTCTATAATCTCAGCATGCCTATGAAGAGATAGGAGATGGAGGCAGGAGAATTTCTCAGAAACTGGTGGACCAGATAGCTTGTCAAATGGAGTAGTAGGTAATGAGAGACCTTGCCTTTCAAAGGAGGTAGAAGGCAAAGATTGACATCTAAAGGTTATGCTCTGACCTCCACATTGCACTGTTGCATGTGTATGCCAGCACTCACATGCATGAACATGCACACAACATATACACAACACACACACACCAAATCTATAATTGCTTAATAAGGCTGAGTAAGAATGAAAGAGAAAAGCTGGGCGTGGTGGCTCACACCTTTAATTCCAGCATTTGAGAGACAGAAGTAGGAGGATCACTGAGTTCAAGGCCACCCTGAGACTATATAGTGAATTCCAGGTAAGCCTGGGCTAGAGTGAAACCCTACCTCGAAAAACCAAAAAAAAAAAAAAAAAAAAAAAAAAAAAGATACAAAGTCAATACAGTCATTATGATGATAAAGAGAATAATAGGAACAATTTATGCCAATAATTCCAGAAATGTAGTTAAACATACAAATTTGCTATAAAACTTTTGTGTTACTTGGACTTTTTATCATTGTGACAAATACCTGAGAGAAACAGTTTGAGGGAGAAGAGAATTATTCTGGCACATGGTTTGAGTTCATGGTCATGTGGCTCTTTGCTTCTGGGCCAAGGAAGAGCAATGAGACCTAATACGATGGCAGGAAGCATGAAGTAGAGCCAAGTGGCTCACCTCATGGCAAACAGGAAGCAGAGGGGACCAAGACAAGGAGTAGCTCTTAATGACATTGTCCAAGTCATATACTTCCTCTAACTAGGCCCCATGTCTGAAAGTTTCCATCATCTCCTGTTAATGACATCATATTATGACTCCATCACTGGGATGAACCCATTGATTAGGTCATCTTGGATCTACCAGCTAGGGACCAAACCTTTAACACATCCAAATGATGACAAATGTAATAAAGCAAAGCTAATGCAACAAAAGATAATCTGAGCATTCATGTATCTTAAATTTTTTTCTTTTCTTTTTCCATTTGTGTGTGTGTAATGTGGGGTGTGTACTATGTGGTGTGGTGCCCCACACACTTAACTATGGTGACTGGAACAGAATGTCTAGTGTTTCACTTCAATGTTCTTGCACTAGGTTTTGTTTTGAGCTCAAGTCTCTTTACTGATTCTGGAGCTCATGGGGCTCTGATGATTCTCAGATCTCTACTCCCATGTGGGACTGGGTTACAGGTGAGTGTGACCATGCCCAGCTGTTTATGTGAGATCTAAAGATTTGAACTGTGGTGGTGTCAGGCCTCCTCAGGCCCTCATGCTTGCCTAGGATAAGCACTTAACTGCTAAGCTATCTCTCTAGCCCGGTGTGTGTGTGTGTGTGTGTGTGTGTGTGTGTGTGTGTGTATACACTGAGTATCAAATCCATTCTCAAAGATGCTAAGCAAACACTTTGCCATTGAGTCATACCCCAGCCTATATATTATTTATTTATTTATTTGAGAGGGGGGAGAGGAAGAGAATGTGTGCACCAAGGCCTCCAGCCACTTCAAATGAACTCCAGACTCGTGCATCACCTTGTACATCTGGCTTACATGGATACTAGGGAATTGAATCTGAGTCCTTAGGATTCTCAGGCAAGTGCCTTAACTGCTAAAAGCCATTTCTCCAGCCCTACTTCAAATTTTTTTAAAGATATTTTAATTTATTTATTTGAGAGAGAAAGAATGAGTATGGGAACACCAGGGCTTCCTGCCACTGCAAACAAAATTCGGATGCATGTACAGAGCCATCAGGTTTGGCAAGCAAGCACCTTTAACCACTGAGTGATCTCTCCAACCCCAGTTCAAATCTTTTTTAAAATTACTTTTTATTTATTTATTTGAGAGAGAAAGTGAGAGGGAAGGAGGGAGGGAGAGAGGGAGGAAGAGAGAAAGAACATGCCAGGGCCTCCAGCCACTGCAAATGAACTCCAGATACATGTGCCATCTTGTGCATCTGACTTATGTGGGTCCCGAGGAATCAAACCTGGATTCTTTGGCTTTGCAAGCAAGCATCTCAACCATTTAGTCATCTCTCCAGCCCAAAGATTTTTTTTAAAACTTTATTTTTAAAATTTATTAGCAAGCAGAGTTAGTGAGAGGGAGACAGTGAGAGGAGAGGTGAGAGAACAGGTACACCAGGGCCTCTAGCCACTGAAAACAAACTCCAGATGCATGTGCTACCTTGTGCATCTGGCTTATGTGAGTCCTGGGGAAATGAACTGGGTCCTTAGGTTTCACAGGCAAGCACCTTAACTGTTAAGCCATCTCTCCAGCCCACAGCTGAAATCTTAATGTTGATCAAAATTTAACTCAAACTAAGAAAAAGTCACAAAGGACAGTGATTATGTGTGGTTGAAAGAAATAGTAAAGCAAAGATACAACTACCAAAAACATGCAAACACTCAACTTATACCTCAAAACTTCCAGACATTTTTTTTATTTATTGAAGCTTACAGATCCAGGGGAAGTTCCATAAAGGCAGGAAAAGCACCTTTTCAGAGAAAAAGTAACCAGTCCCACAGCAAACAGAGCAAAACAAACTAGCCCAGGCTGACCTGGAACTCCTCACTCTGTATTCTCAATGGAATGGCAAACCCATCAAACTCACAGCAGTCCTCCTAGCACCAAACTATAAACCTCCCGAGTGCTGGGATTAAAGGCATGCTCCACCATGCCTGGCTTCAAAACATTTTTAAAAATTATAGAACTATAGGAATAAAATGATCAATAATTATAATGAGAGATTCTAATGCACTCTTCTCTGCAATTTGTAGATAAACAAACCAGCAAAAAGCAATCAGAGAAAAAGTAAACAAAGCAATTAGTAAGCTCCAGCTACAGAACTCTGCCAATCATTTTTCATAAAAACTAAGGTTACACAGCCATTAAATCATAAAACCATAGCCTGAAATGTCAGCTTAAATATCAAAGGATAGGATTGGGATAGGGTAATAGCAGAAACCAGAGTGCCTCTATTTAGCCTTAGGATGCAGAAGGTCCTACATCCAGTCCCCAGCACCAAAACAAAACCAAAACTTTCTCTTTGGGCTGGAGAAATGGTTTAAACTTCATCAGAATAGTCCATAAAACTTGGCATTTGCCTGCAAAGCCATATTCCTCCAAAACAAAGGATCCCAGTTCCACTCCCCCACAGGTACCACTTTACTGCAGACAGTTTCAAGTTCTGAGATGAACTTCCAGACCAGGCACAGTTATGGGGGAAGGGATACATATGTCTGGGAAGTTCCAGTTTTGCCTTCAGTGGCTGGAGGCCCTGCCACCACAGCAAACAGTGCTCCCAGCATTCTTCTCTTTGCATATCTGCCTCCACACCTTAAGACCGGGCCCCCAGTTCTCTCTCTCTTTCTTAAATAAATGAATAAATAGAATATTAAAAAACTATCTCCTTTCTGTATCTTTTTGAATGGGTCATTGTAATTTTAAATCCAGTCTATAAATTTCTTTATTTTTTTAAACAGAAGGGAGGCTTCTAATGCACTCTTCTCTGCATTTTTAAAAACAAACCAGCAAAAAGAATCAGAAAGGGCATGATGGTGCAATCAATAAACTAAGGTTACACCCTTAGTCATAAATGAAATGTCTTTATCAATCCCAGCACATCCAGTCCCCAGCACCAAAACAAAACCAAAACTTTCTCTTTGGGCTGGAGAAATGGTTTAGAGGTTTGCCTGCAGGGAGGATGTACAAGGGGGCACATATGTCAATTCTTCTCTCTATCTGAGTTCGAATGGACACCTTGAGACTACATAGTTTTAAAAACTTTTAAAAAGATTGCCAGGTCAGCCTGGACCAGAGTGAGACCCACCTTGAGACTACATAGTTAATTCCAGGTCAGCCTGGACCAGAAAACCCTAAAAAAAAAAAAAAAAAAAAAAAAAAAAAGATTTTATTTTATTTATTTATTAGAGAGAGAGAGAGAGAGAGAGAGAGAGAATGGGTGTGCCAGGGCCTCTAGCCACTGCAAATGAACGCCAGACGCATGCACCACCAGGTACATCTGGCTCACATGGGACCCAGAGAATCTAACCAGGGTCCTTAGGCTTCCAAGGCATGCACCTTAACCGCTAAGCCATCTCTCCAGCCCTCACCCTTTATTTTTGTTATTATTATTATTTTTTAATTGGCTACTTCCATAATTATAGACAATAAATCATGATAATTCCCTCCCCTTCTCACTTTGCCCTTCATAGCTCCACTCTCCAAAATATCCCCTCCCACTCTCAATTAGTCTCTCTTTTATTTTGATGTCATCATCTTTTCCTCCTATTATGAGGGTCTTGTGTAGGTAATGCCAGGCACTGTGAGGTCATGGATATCCAGACCATTTTGTGTCTGGAAGAGTGCATTGGAAGGAATCCTATCCTTCCTTTGGCTCTTACATTCTTTCTGCCACCTCTTCCACAATGGACCCTGAGCCTTAGAAGGTGTAATAGAGGTGTTTCAGTGCTAAACACTCCTCCCATCACATCTTCTTAGCACTATTGTGCCTTCTGAGTCATCCCAGAGGTATTCGCCATCTGAAAAGTGAAGCTTCTCTAACCAAAAATGAGAGTAGCATTAAGATATGGGTATGAACATTAAGAGAAGTGGTTACTGGACAGTTGGGTGAGCATAATATATGTATTTAGTCAGACATCAGCAGGCATTACATCCCTAGGGATCATGACCTACCCGGTCATAGGTTTTTAGTATCAGGCATGCATTCCCTCCCGTGGAGTGGGCCTCCAGTCCAATTAGAGAGCTGTTGATTTCTCCCATAACAGACATGCTACTATTGCACCTGTTGGCTCATTTGGCCTGGCTGGCCAAACTTAAGGCTTGCAGTGTCAACTGTTGTTGATGTACATTGATGACTTCTCTTTCTCATAGAGCTGCATGCAGCATAGCTTTTTCCAGCTTTCGGTCTGCTGGTCTACATAGAGGAGATTTTCAGCTCATTTCCAGCTTGATTTCTCAGTGACCTTGTAGCACAAGTATTTGGAGTCTTCAGCAATAGGGTCTTACCATCTATTCTTGGTGGGAAACCAACAGCCTCAGCAATGGACTGTAATGTTTTGAGGGTATCAGGGACCTCCTTGACCAACAACTCACTGGAAGGTATCCCATCCCTGGCACCAAAATTTTTCTAGTAACAATCTATGGCTTCTGGGTGTGCCTTTGTCCAAAAAAGTAGTTTTCCATATGGCCTATTCATACCCACTTAGATTTTGGTTAACCCACCCCCTCACTCTTTCTTTACTCAATCTCTTCCCTTGATCTCACTTAAGACTTCCCACCCTCAGTATATAACTTACATATATACAATATCATTCCCTTAAGTCCTTCTCTCTCCTCCCCCTCTTATAGCCCATTTCTAGCTTACTGGCTTCTGCTACTAAGTTTTATTCCAATTCATATACAAGTCCAAACATTTGTAGCTAGGATCCACATATGAGAGAGAACATGCAGTGCTTGGCTTTCTGGGCCTGAGTTTCCTCACTAAGTATAATCCCTTCCAGGTCCATTCATTTCCCTGAAAATTTCATAATTTCGTTTTGCTATAACCGCTGAATAGAACTCCATTGTATAATTGTACCACAGCTTCATTATCCACTCATCAGTTGGGGGACATCTAGGCTGGTTCCATGTCCTAGCTATTGTGAATAGAGCAGCAACAAACATGGATGTGCAAGTATCTCTACGGTAGTGAGATGAGTCCTTAGGATATATGTCTAGGAGTGATATAGCTGGGTCATATGGTAGATCTATTTTTAGCGGCCTCAGAAACCTCCACAATGGCTCTCTACCAGTTTATATTTCCACTAACAATGTAGAAGAGATCCTTTTTTTCTGTAACCTTGCCAGAATCTATTGTCATTTGTTTACTTGATGATTGCCATTCTGATAGTAGTGAGACAGAATCTCAAAGCAGTTTTAATTTGCATTTGCCTGATGGCTAATAGTGTAGAACTTTTTTTTAGATGTCTATAGGTCACCTATATTTCTTTTGAGGACTCTCTATTCAGTTCCATAGCCCATTTATTAGTTAGGTTGCTTAATTTCTTATTATTTAGTTTTTTGAGGTCTTTGTATATACTTTGTATATTAATTCTCTGTCAGATTATAGCTGGCAAAGATTTTCTCCCATTCTGGAACCTCTTTGCTTTATTCACAGTGTCCTTTGCTGTACAAAAGTTTTTTAATTTCATGAGGTCCCAGTAGTTGATTAATGGTTTTATTTCCTGAGCAACTGGGGTTCTATTCAGAAAGTCATCGCTTATGCCAACATGTTCAAGTATTTCCCCTACTTTTTCCTCTAGCAGTTTGAATTTCAGGTCTGATATTAAGGTCTTTGATCCATTTGGACTGGATTCTTATGCATGGAGGGAGATAAACATATATTTTCATCCTTCTAAATATAGATCCAGATGCCTCTCTGTTTATTTTTTGCCAGATGACCTGTCAATTGATGACACTGGGGTATTGCAATCACCCGCTACAATTGTGTTTGATGTTATCTGTGACCTTAATTCTAATAGTGTTTGTTTGATGAAATTGGGAGCCCCCATGTTAGATGCATATGTGTCTAGAATTGTAATGTCCTCCTGTTGGAGTGTTCCTTTAATCAATATAAAGTGACCTTCCTTATCTTTCCTATCCAATGTTGGTTTGAAGTCTACCCTGTCAGATATTAGGATAGGAACACCTGCTTATTGTCAAGGCCCATTTGCTTGAAATACCATTTTGCAACTTTTCACCCTGAGATAGTGTCCATCTTTAATGGAAATGTGAGTTTCTTGAAGGCAACAAATAGAAGGATCCTGCTGTTTTACCCAGTGTTCAAACCTCTGTCTTTTAGTTAGGGCATTGAGGCCATTGATATTAAGTTATTATTGAAAGGTGTGCATTTATTCTTCCCATTTTCTTGTTTTGTAGTTCTTCCTGTTTCTCCTTTACTTTTTGTCTTATTTCCTTTTTATTATTTGAGTATGGTTTATTTTTTCCTATTTCCTTATGTGTGTACTCTTCTTTCTCTTCAGCATGGAGGATTCTTTCAAGTATGTTCTGTAGAGCTGGTTTAGTGTTTTTGTTGTGGAATGTTCTTATTTCTCTGTCAATTTGGATGGATAGCTTGGCAGGATAAAGTACTCTTGATTGAAAGTTGTTTCTTTCAGAACTTGTAATACATCACTCCAAGCCCTTATGGCTTTTAAAGTTTGTTTTGAGTAATCTGCTGCTATCCTGATGGGCATGTGTTTATGTGACTTTATTTATCTCTCTAATTTCTTTCAACATATTTTCTTTGGTTTGTGTGGTTATTTTGTAGTTTAACTATAATATGGTGGAGAGAGGTTCTTTTCCTGGTTTTGTCTGTTTGGTATTCTAAAGGCTTCCTGTATCTGCAGTGGCATCTTTCCATATTTGGAAGAAAATTTCTTCTAAGATTTTGTTGAAAATGCCTACTATGCCTCTGGAGTGAAATTCTTCTCCTTCTACTATGCCCTGAATTCTTATGTTTGACCTCTTCATAGTGTCCCAAATGTCTTGAAATTCTTCCCTCCCTCCCTCCTTCCCTCCCTCCTTCCCTCCTTCCCTCCCTCCCTCCCTCCCTCCCTCCCCCTCCCTCCCCTCCCTTCCTTCCTTCCTTCCTTCCTTCCTTCCTTCCTTCCTTCCTTCCTTCCTATAGTTTGTCTTTCTCTTTGTTGGACTATATTAGATCTCCTACCTGGTCTTGTAGTTTAGATATTCTCTCCTCGATCCAATCTACCAGTAAGACTTTCTACAGTTTTCTACTTGACTTACTCTGTTTTTCATTTCTTTATTTTTAATATATATATTATATTATATTTTTATTGAAAACTTCCTTAATGGTAGACAATATCCCATGATACTTCCCTCCCTCTTCCCCCCACTTTCCCCTTTGAAACTCCACTCTCTGTCATATCCCCCCCTCTCAATCAGTCTCTCTTTCCAGTTTGATGTCATGATCTTTTCCTCCTATTATGATGGTAGTTAGTGTCAGGCACTGTGAGGTCATGGATATCCAGGCCATTTTGTGTCTGGAGGAGCATGTTGTAAGGAGTTCTACTCTTCCTTTGGCTCTTACATTCTTTCTGCTCCTCTTCTGCAATGGACCCTGAGCCTTGGAAGGCATGTTAGAGATGTTTCAGTGCTGAGCGCTCCTCTGTCACTTCTTCTAAGCACCATGGTGCCTTCTGAGTCATTCCAAAGTCACCACCACCTGAAAAGAGAAGCTTCTCTAACCAAAAGTGAGGGTATCATTAATATATGGGTATGTACATTAAAAGAAGTGCTTATTGGGAGGTTTGGTGAGCATAGTATATACATTTAGCCAGATGCCAGCAGACATTATAGCCCTAGGGCTCATGACTTCTCCTGTTGTAGGTTTTCAGTATCAGGGATGTATTCCCTCCCTTGGAGTAGGCCTCCAGTCCAATTAGAGGGTGATTGGTTTCCTCCATAACAGATAGGACACTATTGCAACCATTGGCTCATTTGGCCTGGCTGGCCAAATTTAAACCTTGCAGTACTCACTGTTGAGTATCTTCACTGGTGTTTTTTCTCTCTCCCATTGAACTGCATGCAGTGTGGTTTTTTCCAGCTTTCTGTCAGGTGGTCCACATGGAGGAGGATTTCAGCTCAGCTCCAGCAGGATTTCTCAGTGACCTTGCAGCCCAAGTATGTGGAGTCTTCAGCAATAGGGTCTTACCATCTATTCCTGGTGGGAAACCAAGGGCCTCAGCAATGGCCTATAATGTTTGGGGATATGTGTGACCTCCCTAGTCAACAACTCACTGGAAGGTATCCCATCCCTGGCACTGAAAATTTTCTTTTCTTTTCTTTCTTTTTTTTTTTTTTTTTTTTGGCTTGTCTCAATTAGCTTTATTTTAGATTCCTGGACATTTTCTTTTAAAAAATATTTTATTATTTTTTTATTGACAACTTTAATTGTAGACAATATTCCATGTTATTTCCCTCCCTCCCTCCCCCCACTTTCCCCTTTGCAACTTCACTCTCCATCATATCCCCTCCCCCCTTTCAATTAGTCTCTCTTTTCAGTTTGATGTCATGATCTTTTCCTATTATTATGATGGTCTTATGTAGGTAGTGTCAGGCACTGTGAGCTTATGGATATCCACTTTCTGCTCCTCTTCTGCAATGGACCCTGAGCCTTGGAAGATATGTTTGAGATGTTTCAGTGCTGAGCACTCTCTGTCACTTCTTCTAAGCACCATGGTGCCTTCTGAGTCATTCCAAAGTCACCACCACCTGAAAAGAGAAGCTTCTCTAACCAAAAGTGAGGGTATCATTAATATATGGGTATGTACATTAAAAGAAGTGCTTATTGGGAGGTTTGGTGAGCATAGTATATACATTTAGCCAGATGCCAGCAGACATTATAGCCCTAGGGCTCATGACTTCTCCTGTTGTAGGTTTTCAGTATCAGGGATGTATTCCCTCCCTTGGAGTAGGCCTCCAGTCCAATTAGAGGGTGATTGGTTTCCTCCATAACAGATAGGACACTATTGCAACCATTGGCTCATTTGGCCTGGCTGGCCAAATTTAAACCTTGCAGTACTCACTGTTGAGTATCTTCACTGGTGTTTTTTCTCTCTCCCATTGAACTGCATGCAGTGTGGTTTTTTCCAGCTTTCTGTCAGGTGGTCCACATGGAGGAGGATTTCAGCTCAGCTCCAGCAGGATTTCTCAGTGACCTTGCAGCCCAAGTATGTGGAGTCTTCAGCAATAGGGTCTTACCATCTATTCCTGGTGGGAAACCAAGGGCCTCAGCAATGGCCTATAATGTTTGGGGATATGTGTGACCTCCCTAGTCAACAACTCACTGGAAGGTATCCCATCCCTGGCACTGAAAATTTTCTTTTCTTTTCTTTCTTTTTCTTTTTTTTTTTTTTTTTGGCTTGTCTCAATTAGCTTTATTTTAGATTCCTGGACATTTTCTTTTAAAAATATTTTATTATTTTTTATTGACAACTTTAATTGTAGACAATATTCCATGTTATTTCCCTCCCTCCTCCCCCACTTTCCCCTTTGCAACTTCACTCTCCATCATATCCCCTCCCCCCTTTCAATTAGTCTCTCTTTTCAGTTTGATGTCATGATCTTTTCCTATTATTATGATGGTCTTATGTAGGTAGTGTCAGGCACTGTGAGCTTATGGATATCCAGGCCATTTTGTGTTTGGAGGAGAATGTTGTAAGGAGTCCTACTCTTCCTTTGGCTCTTATATTCTTTCCGCCCCCTCTTCTGCAATGGACCCTGAGCCTTGGAAGATAGGTTTGAGATATTTCAGTGCTGAGCACTCTCTGTCACTTCTTCTCAGTGCCATGGTGCCTTCTGAGTAATCCTAAGGTCGCCACCATCTGAAAAGAGAAGCTTCTCTAACCAAAAGTGAGAGTAGCATTAATATATGGGTATGGACATTAAAAGAAGTGCTTACTGGGCAGTTTGGTGAGCACAGTATCTACATTTAGCAAAACACCAGCAGACATTACACTGTTAGGGCTCATGACTACCCCTGTCGTACGTTTTCAGTATCAGGGATGTGTTCCCTCCCATGGAGTGGGCCTCCAGTCCAATTAGAGAGCAGCTGGTTTCCCCCATAATAGACATGCCACCTGTTGGCTCCTTTGGCCTGGCTGGACAAATTTAAAGCTTGCAGTGTTCACTGTTGAGTACCTTCACTAGTGTTTTCTCTCTCCCATTGAACTGCATGCAGCGTAGCTTTTTCCAACTTTCTGTCAGCTGGTCCTCATGGAGGAGGTTTTCAGCTCAGTTCCAGCAGGTTTTCTCAGTGAACTTTCCACCCAAGTATGTAGAGTCTTCAGCAATAGGGTCTTACCATCTATTCCTGGTGGGAAACCAAAGGCCTCGGCAATGGCCTATAATGTTTTGGGGGTATCTGTGACCTCCCTGACCAACAACTCACTGGAAGGTATCCCATCCCTGACACTGAAAATTTTCTAGTAACAATCTATGACTTCTGAGTGTTCCATTGTCCAGAAAAGTAGGTTTCCATATGACTTTTTTATATCCTCTTAGATTTTGATTAACCCTCCCTCCACTGTTCCTTTACTCAATCTCTTCCCCTGACCTCACTTAGGCCTTTTCACCCCCATTAATCTGTTCTTCTACTTACATGTACACAACATCATCCTATTAAGTCCCCCCTCCCTCCCTTTCTATTCCCTTTCTATTCCTTCTATTCCCTTTCTAGCTAACTGGCTTCTGCTACTGAGTTTTATTCCTACTCATATAGAAGTCCAATCATTTGTAGCTAGGATCCACATATGAGAGAGAACATGTAACATTTGGCTTTCTGGGCCTGGGTTACCTCACTAAGTATAATCCTTTCCAGATCCATCCATTTTTCTGCAAATTTCATAATTTAATTTTTCTTTACTGCTGAGTAGAACTCCATTTTCTAAATGTGCCACATCTTCATTATCCACTCATCAGTTGAGGGGCACGTAGGCTGGTTCCATTTCCTTGCTATTGTGAATAGAGTGGCAATGAACATGGTTGAGCAAGTATCTCTAAAGAGTGAGAGAGTCCTCATTCCATCCAAACTAAAAGTGGTATAGCTGGGTCATATGGAGATCTATTTTTACCTGTCTCAGGAACCTCCCCACTGATTTCCACAATGGCTGGACCAGATTGCATTCCCACCAACAGTGTAGAAAGGTTCCTCTTTTTCCACATCCTCACCAGCATTTATGGTCATTTGTTTTCATGATGGTAGCCAATCTGACAGGACTGAGATGGAATCTTAATGTAGTTTTAATCTGCATTTCCCTGATGACTAGGGATGGAGAACATTTTTAAAAGATGTTTATATGCCATCTGTATTTCTTCTTCTGAGAACTCTCTATTTAGTTCCATAGCCCATTTTTAAAATGGGTTGTTTGATTTCTTATTATGTAATTTTTTGAGTTCTTTGTATATCCTAGATATTAATCTCCATCTTTTATTTTGGCAAAGATTTTTAGGGTCTCATTCTGTCCAGGTTGCCTTGGAACTGTATTCACAGTGACCTTAACTGTACAAAAGCTTTGTAATTTCATGAGATCCCAGCGGTTGACTTGTGGTTTTATTTCCTGAGCAATTGGGGTTATATTCAGAAAGTCTTTGCTAAGACCAATATGCTGAAGAGTTTACCCTACTTTTTCTCTAGCAGTTTCAGAGAAATCAGGTCCTGATATTCAACAATTAAAACTTACTTATTTGGACTTAATTTTTTTTTCAATTTTCATCATCTCACTCTGGTCCAGGCTAACCTGGAATTCACTCTGTAGTCTCAGGGTGGCCTCGAACTCACGGTGATCCTCCAACCTCTGCCTCCTGAGTGCTGGGATTAAAGGGTGCACCACCACACCCGGCTTGGATTTAATTCTTTTTTTTTTTTTGGTAAACCAAAGACTTTAATAAGCTTACTTATAGAATTGGCAAGAGGTGACTTATAGGAGCACAGGTGACCCCCAAATCAGTTGCATCACTAGAAAATCTCACCACAGCATAGATGATAACTTCTTCACAGCTTCATAGAAGGATTCCCTCTTCAGTTAGCATTCCACACAGTATATACTCAGCACCTCCAGAGATGATGAGACCACATGCAGTGGGGGTAGAATTACATACACCTGGTTGGAAAGTTTAGGAGGGAATCACCAAGATCTCAGGTGAAGGCCTGACATCCCTTCCCACCCCATCCTTCTGTGAAGGAACATCAACAAGTCCAGTCTGGAGGCCTCTTGCTAGCAGTCACAGCAGCTTCAGATGGAGGCCACGAAAGGCTGCTGTGCTCTGCAGCACGATGATCCACCTACCAAGATCATGTCACCTGCAGGGAAATGGATGGAGCTGGAGATTATCATGTCAAACTAAATAAGCAGATGCAGAAAGACAAATTGTGTCTGTTTCCTCTCCTATGTGGAATCTTAAAAAAAAGTAAGAGAAATGAAAATTAAAGGGGAACTATTAGGGAATAAGAATAGAACAGCAAGAGATGAGATATAGACTTAATTCTTGTGCATGGAGAGAGATAAGGATCTAATTTCATCCTTCTACAGATACATATCCAGTTTTCCCAGCACCATTTGTTGAAGAGACTGTCTTTTCTCCAATGAATATTTTTTGGCATTTTTTTCAAAGATCAGGTGGCTATAGCTACCCATATTTACATCAGGGTCCTGTATTCTGTTCCATTGATCTACATGTCTGTTTTTGTGCCAGTACCATGCTGTTTTTGTTACTATGGCTCAGCCTTATTGTTGTTTCTAAAATTTGTTTGAGATATTCAAGGTTTTTTGTCCTTCCAAATGAATTTTTGGATTGCTTTTTCTATTTCTGTGAAGAATGCCATTGGAATTTTGATGGGGATTGCATTAAATGTGTAGATTGCTTTTAGTAAGATTACCACTTTCACAATATTGTTTCTTCCAATCCAAGAACAAGGGATGTCTTTCCATTTCCTAATGTCTTCTGCAATGTCTCGTTTGAGTGTTTTTTTAAATCATATTCTAATTAGCAACATTTTCTTTTTTGTTTATTTTTATTTATTTGAGAGTGACAGACAGAGAGAGAAAGAGGCAGAGAGATCGAGAGAGAGAGAGAGAGAGAGAGAGAGAGAGAGAGAATGGGTGCAGCAGGGCCTCCAGCCATTGCAAATGAACTCCAGATGCATGTGCCACCTTGTGCATCTGGCTTATGTGGGTATTGGAGAATCGAGCCTCGAACTGGGGTCCTTAGGATTCACAGGCAAGTGCTTAATCTCTAAGCCTTCTCTCCAGCCCTCACTTGAGTGTTTTAAAGTTTTCACTGTAGAGATCCTTCACTTCCTTGGTTAGGTTTATCCCAAGGTTCTTTATTTTTACTTCTTTGATGCAATTGTGAATGGGAGTGATCCTCGGATTTCATCATCTGTGTATTTGTTAGCATATAGGAAGGCTACTGATTTCTGTGTGCTTATTTTGTATCCTGCTTTATGGCTATAGGTGTTTATCAGCTCTAACATTTTGCTGGTAGAGTCTTTAGGGTCCTTTATGTATAGAATCATATCACCTGCAAATAATGCTAACTTGACCTCTTCCTTTCCAATTTGTACCCCTTTTATGTGTGTCTCTTGCCTTATTGCTATGGCTAAGACTTCCAGTACTATAGTAAATAAAAGTGGGGACAGTGGACACTCTTGTTTTGCTCCTGATTTTAGTGAAAAAGCTTCAAATTTTTCTCCATTTAGTATTATGTTGGCTGTGGGTTTGTCATAAATAGCCTTTATTATGTTGAGATATGTTCTTTCTATTCCTAGTCTCTGTAGGACTTTTATCATGAAGGGATGTTGGATTTTGTCAAATGCCTTTTCTGCATCTAATGAAATGATCATGTCATTTTTGTCCTTCAGTCCATTCATATAATTTATTACATTTATCAATTTGCGAATGTTGAACCATCCCTGTATCTCTGGGATAAAGCCTATTTGGTCAGGGTGAATGATCTTTCTGATATATTCTTGTATTCTGTTTGCTAATATTTTGTTGAGAATTTTTGCCTCTATGTTTGTAAGGGAGATTGGTCTGTAATTTTCCTTTTTTTGTTCTGTCTTTGTCTGGTTTTGGTATCTGGGTGATGCTGGCTTCGTAGAAGGAGTTTGGTAGGATTCCTTCCTCTTCTATTTTATGGAAAAGTTTGAGAAGCATTGATATTAATTCTTCCATGAAAGTCTGGTAAAATTCACCAGTGAATCCATCTGGGCCTGGCCTTGTTTTAGTTGGGAGATTTTTTAGTTGGGATCTCCATATTTGTTATAAGTCTATTTAAGTGGTTAATATCATCTTGATTTAATTTAGGTAGGTCATATAAATCAAGGAAATCATCCATTTCTTTCAGATTTACACTCAATGGAGTATATGTTCTTATAGTATGTCCCTATGATTTTTAAAATTTCTCTGGTATCTGTTGTGATGGTGCCTTTTTCATCTTTAATTTTATTAATTTGTGTCCCTTATCTCTTCCTTTTAGTCAGAATTGCTAAGGAGTTATCAATCTTGTTTATCCTTTCAAAGAACCAACTCTTTGTTTCATTGATTCTTTGGATTTTTTTTTTTTTCTATTTCATTAATTTCTGCCCTAATATTTCTTCCCATCTGATTTTCTTTCTCTCCCCTTTCTTTCTTTCTTTCTTTCTTTCTTTCTTTCTTTCTTTCATCTTTTTTTGAGGTAGGGTCCCACTATAGCCCTGGAATTCACTGTGTAGTCTCAGGGTGGCCTTGAACTCACAGGAGTCCTCCTACCTCTGCCTCCTGAGTGCTGGGATTAAAGGCATGCACCACCACACCTAGCCTGTTTACTGATTTTCAGTTTGCCTTGTTCTTATTTTCTCCAAGGCCTTAAGGTGAAGCATAAAGTTATTTATTTGCAACCTTTCTAATTTATTTTTTATTTTATTTTATACTTTTTTTAAACATAGGCACTTAAAGCTATAAATTTCCCTCTTAGGACTGCTTTCATTGTGTCTCAAAGGTTTTGGTGTTGTGTTCTCATTATCATTTGACTCTATGAAATTTTTGATTTCCTTCTTGATTTCTTCATTGACCCATTCATCATTTAATAGTGTATTGTCTAGTTTACATGATTTTGTGTATGCTCTATAGCTTTTCTTGCTGTTGATTTGTAGTTTGATCCCATTGTGATCAGATAGAGTGCAAGGAATTATTTCAATTTTCCTGTATTTGTTAAAATTTGCTTTGTGTCCCAATATATGGTCTATTTTAGAGAATGATCCATGTGCTGCTGAAAAGAATGTGTATTCTGCAGTATTTGGATGAAATATCCTGTATATATCTGTTAGGTCCATTTGTTCTATGACCTCATTTAATCCAGAAGCATCTCTATCTCTGTTTATTTTTTGCCGGAATGACCTGACAATTGGTGAGAGTGGGGTGTTGAAGTCACCCACTACAACTGTGTTTGGTTTTGTATTTAAATATTCCTTTAGCCTGCTTTTGTTGTGAAATGTCCTTATTTCTCCATCTATTTGAATGGATAGCTTTGCAGGATAAAGTAACCTTGGTTGACATTTGTTATCTTTCAGAACTCGGAACACATCATGCTAAGTCCTCTGGCTTTTAAAGTTTGTGTTGAGTAATCTGCTGTGATTCTGATGGGCTTGCCTTTGAAGGTGACTTGATTTTTCTCTCAAGCTGCTTTCAATATATTTTCTTTGGTTTGTATGTTTGGTGGTTTAATTACAATATGGTGAGGAGAGTTTCTTTCCAGGTTTTGTCTGTTTGGTGTTCTAATGGCTTCCTGTATCTGCATTCACATCTCTTTCCCAATTTGGGGGAAGTTTTCTTCTATGATTTTGTTGAAAACACCTACTATGCCTTTCGAGTGAAATTCTTCTTCTACTATACCCTGAATTCTTATGTTTGATCTTTTCATAGTGTCCCGAATATCTTGAAATTCCCATTCATATCTACCTATTAGTTTTTCTTTCTCTTTGTTGGACTGTATTAGATCTGCCACCTGGTCTTCTAGGTTAGATATTCTGTTCTCTCCTTCATCCATTCTACTGGAGAGATTTTTCTACAGAGTTTTTTATTTCACTGACTGTGTTCTTCACTGTTAGTATTTCTGACTGGTTTTTCTTTATTATTGCTATTTCCTTATTTATGTCTTGTACTGACCTCCTTATTTCATTAAATTGGTTTCCTGTGTGTTCTTTGATTCCTTTGATTTCCTCTTTGAGATCTTTGAACATATTTCAATCATTCTTTTGAAATCTTTCTCAGGCATTTCTTCTAAATCAGTCTCACTGAAGGTAATTTCTGATGCATTAATACTTTTTGATGGATTTATATTGTCTTGAATTTTTGTGTTTCTTGTATTATAATGTAAAGATTTTTGCATCTTGGATTAATTTAATGCTTGGGTTTTCTAATTATTTGCAGTAATATTATATGTATCAATCAATCTGATGTTATATATATTCAGGGTAGGAGCTTAATGGGCTAGGTGTGGCTCTTAAGGCCCTCAGAGTAACCACAAAAGTGACCCTTAGGTGTTGGGTTTGCCTGCTATGACAGCATTCCCATAGGCTAAGTGGAACAAAATATAGACAAATTCTAAAAATTTAACTAAACAATGTACACATTCAATGAATAACGCATAGAGTACTTATGCAAAAGTAGTTATTATGACAAACAGACCCTCTAACAAAGTCACAGTCCTTAAGGACATGTGTTGCCCCACACCCTTAATCCTGTCAACTGCGAGGCTATGATTTCTGGTCTATAGAGGGTTCCAAGGTCAGCTTGTGACTGAGTTGAGACCTTTCCCCAATGAACAACAGAAGAGGAAATAAAGGCACTATAAATCAGGAAGCAACAAATGACAAGCCCAAAATATAGCTTATTTAAGAATGTCAAATCCAAGCCAGGAGTGGTGGCGTACGCCTTTAATCCCAGCACTTGGGAGGCAGAGGTAGGAGGATTGCCGAGAATTCAAGGCCACCCTGAGACTACATAGTGAATTCCAGGTCAACCTGAGCCACAGTGAGACCCTACCTTGAAAAACCAAAAGGGGAAAAAAATGTCAAATCCAGCTGGGTGTGGTGGTGCATGCCTTTAATCCCAGCACTCAGGAGGCAGAGGTAGGGGGATCACCATGAGTTTGAGGCCACCCTGAGACTACATAGTGAATTCCAGGTCAGCCTGGACTAGAGTGAAACCCTTCCTCAAAAACCAAAAAAAAAAAAAAAAAAATGTCAAATCCGACCATCCATCAGATTTAACATATAATTTACCCTGACATGGAAAGTGCAATTAGCACTTACAATGCAAACTTATATACCAAGCTTATTTGGCAGGTACTGAGCTGGTGTAATCCCAGTTACCTTTTGGGATAGCTTTGGTCTCAGCTATGCTACACAGCTGCTTGGGTTCCTCTTTGCTGTGCTGTGGACTCAGGTAGGCTGGCTGGGTCTGTGGATCACTGCTCTGATCGCCTGTGACTGGTGGTGTGTAGGTGGCTTCCTTCCCCAGGTCTCTGGTGGTTGCTGGTGCTTGTTATGGCGGTGTGGGAGGAGAGGCTTTGGATGGTGGCTGAAGTCCTCCCGCTGGTCCTCATGATCTTCTTCCTCACAAGCTGCTCTGCTGGTCTCTGCCATCCTCCTTCCATGTTTTTTAATTTTTTGTTTATTATTTATTTATTTGAGAGCAACAGACACAGAGAAAGAGGCAGATAGAGAATAGAGAATGGGTGTGTCAGGACCTCTAGCCATTGCAAACTAACCCCAGATGCATGCTCCAACATGTACATCATGCTTCCGTGGGTCCTTGGGAATAGAGCCTCAAACTGGGGTCCTTAGGCTTCACAGGCAAGCACTTAACCGCTACGCCATCTCTCCAGTCCCCCATGTTTCTTTAGTTTGCGAGGAAGCCAGTGTGAGTGGAAAATTCCTTCACCTGGTTTTAAAATCCTGTGGCTCAGGCTGAGCCTGGTGGCTGCGGCCATGTGGAACTTGTGCTGTCACTGCTAGAACTGCTTCTGCCTGTTTCTTTGGGCTCTAGACACTCTGGATCTCTCCTACTTTTTTTGCTATGATTGATAATTTATTACATACCTCAGTTTTTAGTAGAAGAGTGTATTTTGCTGTTTTTTTCCTTTTTATCCCCTAGGCTGTTTTGGCGTGGTTCCTACACCACCATCTTAACCGGAAGTCTCATTTCTAGTATTTCTTTTTTTCTGACATCAAAATGAAAAGAAAGACTGATTGGGGGGGGGGAGATATGGTGGAGAATGGAGTTTCAAAGGGGAAAGTGGGGGGTGGGAGGGAAGTATCATGGGATATTGTCTACAGTTAAGGTAGTTGTAAACTAAAAAAAATAAATTATTTTAAATAAATTTAAAAATTATATTTTACTTATTTATTTATTTGAGAGAGAGAAAGAGGCAGAGAGAGAGAGAGAGAGAGAGAGAGAGAGAGAGAGAGAGAATGGGCACTCCAGGGCATCCAGCCACTGCAAATGAACTCCAGATGCATGCGCACCCCCCCCTTGTGCATCTGGCTCATGTGGGTCCTGGAGAATCTAACCAGGGTCCTTTGGCTTTGCAGGCAAACACCTTAACCACTAAGCCATCTCTCCAGTTCTGCATTTCTAGAATTTCTGATTGGTCATTTTTCATTATTTTTATTTCCTTACTCATGTCTTATATTGACCTCCTTATATCATTAAGTTGGTTTCCTGTGTTCTCTTGGGATTCCTTCAGGAGTTTGTTTTCTTCTTTGATTCCTTTGAGTTCTTCTTTGATTTCTTTGAACATAGATATAATTTTTTAAAAATCATTGTCAGGCTTTTCATCTAAAAGTCTAATTGGAGGTCATTTCTGATGGATTTATAATTTTTGGTGGAATTGTATTGTCTTGTTTTTTGTGTTTCTTGTATTATAATGTAGAGATTTTTGCATCTTGAGTGAATTTGATGCTTGGATTTTCTAGTTATTGGCAGTGTTTTTAGCCATGTAAATCCAACTTTACACATCTTCAGGGTACAAGTTTAATGTGCCAGGTATAGCTCTTATACTCCCAGAGCAACAGCAGAAGTGACCTTAGGTGTTGAGTTTGCCTGCTATTCAAGTATTCTAGTAGGTTGTATGGAGCAAAGTACTGGCAAATTCTAAAATTCAACTGAGCAATACACATTCAATGAAAACCAGCACAGAGTATTTATACAAGAGTGGGATTAAAACAAGCAGATATCCAGGCGTGGTAGCGCATACCTTTAATCCCAGCACTCAGGAGGCAGAGGTAGGAGGATCGCCATGAGTTCAAGGTCACCCTCAGACTACATAGTGAATTTCAGGTCAGCCTGGACCAGAGTGAGACCCTACCTCGAAAAACCAAAAAAAAAAAAAAAATAATAATAATAAAAATAAATAAATAAATAAAACAAAAACAAAACAAACAAACAAACAAAAAAACCAAGCAGATAATCTAATAAAGTTAAAGTTCCTTAGGTTGTCTCACACCCTTAATCCTTTCAACCGGGAGGCTGAGATTTCTGATCTGGAATGGGTTCCAAGTCAACCTGGAGATAGTGAGACCCTGCCCCCAATAATGACAGAAGAAAAATACATAGGCCCTATAAATCAGGAAATGTGAAAGGCAACAACAGTCAATGCCAGACAGCTTCAGGTTTGCTGAGATGAACTTCAAGATCAGGCACAGTTATGGAGGAAGGGATATTATTTATTGAAGCTTACAGATCCAGGGGAAGTTCCATAATGGCAGGAGAAGCTGGCCTGCTCTTATAGGACCAGGCAAGAGAGAAGAAAAAAAAAAAAAAAAAAAGCATCAGCCACACAGCCCAGCACACTTCAGGAACTCCTATTAGGCACACTTTGCATATCTTTACAATAGAATCTCAAACCCACCACCACACCTTAAGATCTGCCTAGATTGCCTCCAGCCAGGTGGCTACAGATGCAAACAACAAACTAATAAAACACTGAATATATTTGGGGCCATCTATTCAAACTACCACAGTTAACAACACAATACAGCTTATTTGAGAATGGTAAAGCTGACCAAGAATACATCAATCAAATCTAACACATACCCTGCCCTGAGATGGAAGGTGAAATTAGCACTTCCAGTGCAGGCCTGTGTACCTAGCTTTGTGTTACCTTTTGTGTGTGGTTTTTTTTCTTTCTTTTTTTTTTTTTTGGTTTTTCGAGGTAGGGTCTCGCTCTAGTGCAGGCTGACCTGGAATTCACTATGTAGTCTCAGGGTGGCCTTGAACTCATGGCGATTCCCCTACCTCTGCCTCCCAAGTGCTGGGATTAAAGGTGTGAGCCACCTCGCCCGGCCCTGTTACCGTTTGAAATGACTTCCAATCTCACCAACGCACCTCAGTCTCTCTCTGTTACACTGTGGATTCGGTTAGGCTGCTTGGGTTGGTCATTGGATCAGGTATTCTGATCAGCTGTGCTGGATCTTATGTGGCTGAGGGGTGTGGATAAGTTCTCTGGTGGTTTGCAGCGCTGACAGATGGAGGAAGGGAGGCTGTGCATTTTACCAGATCTGCTCAGCTGGCCCAGTCTGTGATCTCCTTCAGCAGTTGCTCAGCTGGTTCCTACTTGTCTTCCCTTTTAGGTTTCTTGACTCTGTGATAAGGCTAATGTAATTGTAAAATCCTTTCACCTGGCTTCTCCTCCTGCTGCCCTGCGCTGCACTGGGCCAGGGCAGATCGGGGCCTCTGGTACCATTGCAGGAGCCACTTTTGTGCTTCCTGCTTGCTAGAAGTTCTGGATCTCTCCCGTTTCTCTGCTGTGGTTGATAATTCCTTATACAACTTCACTTTTTGGTAGAAGAGTGTATTTTTCTGTTTTTCTTCTTATATGCTGCCACCTTAACTGGAAACTTTTTCTTTTTTTTTTTTTTGGTTTTTGAGGTAAAGTCTCACTCTAGCCCAGGTTGACCTGGAATTCACCATTTAGTCTCAGGCTGGCCCTGTACTCACAGCAATCCTCCTACCTTTGCCTCCCAATTGCTGGGATTAAAGGCATGAGCCACCACACCCAGCTCTTAACTAGAAGCTTTTTTGTTATTTTTTTATGAGATAGAGAGAAAGAGAGAGAATTGGCATGTCAGGGCCTCCTGCCACTGCAATTGAACTCCAGATGTGTGTGCCACCTTGTGTGCATGTGCAAACTTGTGCATGTGTCACCTTGTGCATCTGGATTATGTTGGTACTGGGGAATCGAACTTGGGTCCTTAGGCTATGCAAGCCATCTCTCCAGCACCTATTCTGTTTTTTGAATATGTCTTATTTATTTATTTATTTATTTATTTATTTATTTATTTATTTATTTATTTATTTATGAGACAGAAAGAGAGAGAGAGAAAGAAAGAGAGAGAGAGAGAGAATGGGCATGCCAGGGCCTCCAGACACCGCAAATGAACTCTAGACGTATGTGCCCCCTTGTGCATCTGGCTTATGTGGGTCCTGGGGAATCAAACCAGAGTCCTTTGGCTTTGCAGGTAAATGCTTAACCGCTAAGCCATCTCTCCAGCCCTATTATTTTTATTACAGACAGAGAGAGAGAGAGAGAGAGAGAGAGAGAGAGAGAGAGGTTTACCAGGGCCTCTAGCCACTAAAAACAAACTCCAGATGCATATGCCACTATGTGCATCTGACTTAGATGGGCTCTGGGGAATCAAACCTGGGTCCTTAGGTTTTGCAGGCAAGCACCTTAATTGCTAAGCTATTTCTCTAGCCCAATTTCTTTATCTTAATTGGTGAATTAACTCATGTACATTAGTTATGATTACCAATATACAAATCTTTTCAATGTACAAAGGATCCATATTACATAGATTACACAGGTTATATACATTATAATTAAGAAACCATACAGGCTGGAGAGATTTCTCAGTGGTTAAGGTGCATGCCTATAAAGCCTACTGATCCAGGTTCAATTCCCCAGTATACATGTAGAGCCATTTGTGCAAAGTGGTGTATGTGTCTGGAGTTTCTTTGCAGTGGCTGGAAGCCATGGTGTGCCCATTCTCTCTGTCTGCTCTCTTCTCTACTTGCAAATAAATAAATAATAAAAAGAAACTATAGCACTCTATACTTAGAAATTAATAATAAAAGAATAAGAATGAGTTTTAAAAATTTTTTTTACTCTTTTTCTATATTTTCCTTACTTCTGCCCCTTGTAATTACTGCTGTAATTTGGATCTAGAATGTCCCCCAAAGGCCCATGTGTTAGATGCTTATTCTCTAGCCTGTGGTGCTACATTTAACAGGGGAGTCCTACTGGAGACTCAGATCCTTCCTTTTTTGCCTTCTGGTCATAAGGTAAATGGTTCTGTTCTATTACATGCTTCCACCATAGGGTGCTGCCACTAGCCCAAAGCAACAGACCATCTAATCATGGACTGAAACCTCGTAAACTGAAATAGACACATGAGAGTGGGGGTACCTGACTTCTATCCACCTAAGAGGTGAGCTTCCCACCCAAAATTAACTAACCTACCCTCCAAATATTGCTTTTGCTTTGTTCCATAAATGATGATATAGTACCTATTTCTAAATATTTCCTAGTTTTTATCCTATTTTTCTTCCTATGTCACCTAATGCCTCTTCACTTTTCCATTAAAGGTGTCTTTAGAAAATACTGTTTTATTTCTCATCTTACCCCATGGCCTTTCTAGGACAGAAAATGATAATATATCTGTCATTAACTGTAGAGTAAAATCTACTCAACCCTCCATACCTACAGCTCACAAAATGAAGGCAGATCCTTGTTTGTCATGTTGTAAGTAACAAGCAAACATTTAAATACAACAATTTAAATCACTAACAATACAGAAAAGTATAGATGACATATCATTTGAGGCTTGGAAAGGGCATTTTAAAGATTACATATCAGGTGCTGGAATTATGGCTCAGTGATCGGGTACTTGCTGTGCAAGCACAAGTACCAGAGTACAGATTCCCAGCACCAACATAAAAGTTGGGTGTTGTGGTGAATGTCTGTAATCCCAACATGTCTACTCCCAGACAGGAGACTGAAACAGGAGAACTGAAAGTTCATGGACCACCTAGACTGGCAAATGCAGCATCAAACAACAAAGAGGTCCTACCTCAAACAAGGTAAAGGACTAAGACCTATACCTCAAGTTGTTCTCTGACCTCCACATAGGTGCTATGGCACAAACATACTACAAAACACATCACATACATTACACATAACACACACACACACACACACACACACACACACACACACACGACATCAAAGACCAAAGCAATCCAAGTATGAGGATGGTACACATCTATAATCTCAGCTACTTGGGAGGCTAAGGAAGACCATTGGAGAATCATTAGTTTGAGCCTAGTCTGATCAACACTGTGAGATTCCATATTTAAAAAAAAAAAAAAAGCAAAGGGCTGGAGAAATGGCGTAGTGGTTAAAGCACTTGCCTGTAAAGACAAAGGACCCAGGTTCAGTTCCTCAGGACCCATGTAAGCCAGATGTACAAGATGTTGATTGCATTTGGAGTTTGTTTGCAATGGTGGAGGACCTGGAATACCCGTTCTCTCTCTCTCTCTCTCTCTCTCTCTCTCTCTCTCTCAGTAAGTAAAAAAATAAAATATAAAAATTTTAAAAAGGGCTGGCGCAATGGCTTAGCAGTTAAGGCACTTGCCTACAAAGGCAAAGGACCTAGGTTTGATTCTCCAGGACCCACATAAGCCAGAAACACAAGGTGGCACATGCATCTGGAGTTCATTTGCAATGGTCAGAGGCCCTGGCATGCCCATTTTCTATCTGACTCTCTATTGCTCTCTTTTTCTCTCTCTCTCAAATAAGTGAGCAAAATAAAATATTTTTTAAAAATTAAAAAAAAATCAAAAAGACCAATATACTTGTAAGATTTGACTATTAAGAGTTAACATAGCTTAGGTACTTAGAAGGCTCAGGCAGGAGGACAGCTTAAATTGTAACCCTGAGGCTACTTGGGCAATTTAGGGAGACCATGGCAAAACAATTTTTTAAAAATTTTTATTTATTTATTTATTTATATTTATTTATTTATTTATTTATTTATTTATTTATTTATTTATTTGAGAGAGATACAGAAATAGGCAGAGAGAGAGACACAGAGAGAGAATGGGTGCGCCAGGGCCTCCAGCCACTGCAAACAAACTCCAGATGCATGCACCCCCTTGTGCATCTGGCTTACGTGGGTCCTGGAGAATTGAGCCTCGAACCAGGGTCCTTAGGCTTCATAGGCAAGCGTTTAACCGCTAAGCCATCTCTCCAGCCCAGGTAAAACAAATTTTAAGGGCTAGGGATATAGCTCAATGGTTGAGCACTTACCTAGTATGTCTAAGGTCCTGGATTCAATCCCTATAACCTCCCTCCGTAATAAAAGAAGATTTATGGAGGAGTGCCCAGCACTGAAACACCTCTGCCACACCCTCCAAGGCTCAGGGACCATTGTGGAAGAGGGGGTGGATAGAATGGAAGAGCCAAAGGAAGGGTATGACTTCTTACAATGCAACTGCCCAGACAGAAATTGGCCTCAATATCCATGACCTTGCAGTGCCTAGCAATACCTTCGCAAGACCCTCAAAATAGAAGAAAAAGATGATGACATCAAATTAAAAGAGAGACTAATGGAGAGAGGGAGGGGATATGATGGAGATTGGAGTTCTAATGTGGAATGGGGGGAGGGGAGGGAAATACCATGTGTTTTTTGTATGTAAGTATAGAAGTTGTCAATAAAAAATAATAATTTTTTTTAAAAAAAGAAGATTTAACATAAGCAAGGACAGTAACCAGGCTGGAGAGATGGCTTAGCTGTTAAGGCACATGCCTGCAAAGCCTAAGGACTAGGGTTCGATTCTCCAGGTCCTTCATAAGCCAGATGCACAAGGGGCACATGCATCTGGAGTTCGTTTGCAGTGGCAAGAGGCCCTGGCCTACCCATTATCACTCTCCCCCTCTCTCTTTCCCTCTCTCTGTCTCTAATAAATAAATAAAAATAAATTAATATTTGAAAAATAGGAACAACAATGAAAAAGCTCAAAAAAATTAAAAAAAAAGAAAGGCCAGTAACCAACTGGGAAATATATTTGTATCATAATTGCCAAAGGGTGAATACAATACAGAAAAGGCCGCTGAAAATAAAAAATGAGCAAATCAAGCCGAGCGTGGCGGCGCACGCCTTTAATCCCAGCACTCGGGAGGCAGAGGTAGGAGGATCACCTTGAGTTTGAGGCCACCCTGAAACTACATAGTGAATTCCAGGTCAGCCTGGGCCAGAGTGAGACCCTACCTCGAAAAACAAAAACAAAAACAAAACAAAAAAAAGAGAAAATCACAGGCAAGTCACAGAAGAAAATAAATGAATAATGATAAGGAAAAAGTTTGGCTTCCAGTAATAATTAAGAAATACAAATGCATGAATTAATAAGAAAGCCTCTCATTTTTCATTTTTCAAGCTGGTAAGTGTTAATGTGAATGTATGCTAATAGCAATGAGTGGCAGTACAGTTTCTCATACACACTGTGATCCACTTCTGTTGCAGAAGTCAATCATTATGATCTTTCTGGAATATATTCTGGGAGTTCACATCAAATTCTTACAATATATATAGACTATATTCCATGAATTCTTCTCTGAATTTTAGGTTCTTGACATAGACTCAGGGTAGTCTATTGATTTGTTTTGGAGTCAGGGTCTTGCTATGTTGCAGCCTCTACTCCACCTTGCACTGTGAATTAAACTCCTGAAGCCCATCAGACAAGATGATGACTGCCGCTAGCCTATCCCAGCACATTAATAAAAGCTATTGGTTAGATTTCTAGGTAAGATGGAAGCGTAGCAGCCACACCAAAGCAGCCTGGGGAGGGGGCGAAATAAGCCATAAAACAGCAAAATACACTGTTCTACTGAAAAGTGAAGGTATATAAAGAATTATCAACCTCAGCAGAGACACAGGAGTGACCCAGAGCTTCTAGCAACCACAGATGTAGGCAGAAATGGCTTTTGCAGTGATGCTGGTACCCATGGATACCAGGCTCTGCCTGAGCTGCAGGAGAATTCAGGTAAAGGGATTTTCAACTTACACCAGCTTCCTCTCAAAATTAAAAACCTGAAGGAGAAGACATCAGGGACCAACTGAGCAGCTCACGAGGAAGATCATGGGGACTAGCTACATAGCTCCAGTACAAAACAAAAAAGGGGTTGGGGAAATGGCTTAGCAGTTAAGATGTTTGCCTGTGAAGCCTAAGGACCCTGATTCCCCAGGATCCACATAAGACAGATGCAGAAGGGGTGCAAATTCTGAAGCTGGACCTTCACACTGGAACTCCAGGACCAGAGTGCCGCCTCAAGAGGAGTGTACCTTGAGATGTTCCAAGGCTCCGAGGCATGCTTTCGTGGATTGTTGGAGTGAACTGCTGCACTAAAAGGGGGAACTAGCAAGCATCTGTTTGAGGAGGTCTCCAAAGGTAAGTCATAGTAAGGCATTTCCTTCTATGACATCTGGTATTGGTTCTGGTGGGATCCCTTTTGGCAGACAGTAAGGTGCCTGATGAGCACTAAGGAGCTGTCACATTGCTCTCTAGGTTCTTTGGTGCCTGGTTTTTGGTCCTCTGTGTTTTGATCTGTGTTTTGTTTGTCTACTCTGCTTTTTGTTATAAGTTTTTTTCTGGTCTGGACTTGGGGCAACTGAATGGATAGATAGAATAGGTAATAAGACAAGTAACCCTTACACTCCTGTAAGCTATGTCTTAAAAAATGTTGACAAACTTTACTCCTCTTTAATTAAACAGGATTATGACTATCCCGTCACTAAAAGTTGCCTCTAGACCATCTGTGACATAGAATGGCTTACCTTTGGGGTCAACTGGCACCCTGAGGGTACTTTTGATCCCCAGGTGTCATGGACCATAGCTAATGCCACCCTTGGCAAACCTGGATCAGATAGGGTATATTCTACCCTGGGCAGAGGCAACAGCCAATCCACTCTCATGGATGAAGGTTTGTATGGTCTGGAATAGTCAGGGCAGCCAAGCCCTGATTGTGACAAGGAAAACCCCCAGGACCCTCCAACTAGGAATCATAAATCCTCCAAAACCCCTGTCTTACAGGACTCCCAGGGGGATCCTCTTCTCCCCCATATACTCCTCTTTATCCTCCTCTACTCCATCTCTGCAAAGCCCACCATCTCCTCTCCTTTCCCCTCAGCCTCTGCTGCAATTGCCCCACTCAACTACTCCTTCTGATCTGACTTCCCCTATGGAGCTACCTCCTGTCCTTTCTCCTTCCCATACCTGTCAGGGCCACCTCTATGGATGGCCAGAGTCAGTCTCTTCCCCTGACCAGCCTGCAGCTTCTGTTTCTATTTCTATCCCTGAAGAAGAAGTGACCATGGCCCCTGTCCATCCTCTCCAACAAGTCCCTGATGGTCAGTACATGTATGTTCCATTTTCTAAGATGGATCTTTCTTTTTTTTTTTTTAAATGTGAAAGAGACAGAGAGAGAGAGAGAGAGAGAGAGAGAGAGAGAGAGACTGACAGACAGGCAGACAGAGAATGGGCACACCAGTTGGCTGAGCAGGAGCTGTGAACGAACTCCAGACACATGCGCCCCCTTGTGGGCAAGTGTGGCATTGTGCCCTTGCATCACTTCTGGGTCTGGCTAAACGTAGAACCTGGCGATTCGAACGTGCATTCTTAGGCTTGGCAGGCAGGCGCCTTAACCACTAAGCCATCTCTCCAGCCCTACGATAGATCTTTACAATTGGAAAAACCAGAATTCCCCTTTCAGCACAGACCTTAGTTCTCTGATTTCCCTGATTGACTCTGTTTTCTTTAACCACCTCTCCACTTGTGATGTCTGCCAACAAATTCTCCATACTCTCTTCACGATAGAAGAGAGAGAGCAAATCCTGGCAGAGGTGGCTAAGGCACTGCCCAGGATAAGCAGTCTTACTAGCGACCAGAGAACAGAAGCAATTGACCAAGTTTTACCCAAAAGGAGACCAGAATGGGACTATGGGCTAGAAGAAGGTAGGAGGTCAATCAGTAAGTACCACCAGGCTTTATTGGAGGATCTTAAGCAGGCAGCCTGCAAGCCTACTAATCTGTCTAAAGTACCTGATGTGAAGAAAAAAAAAAATCAAAAAAAACTCAGATGAATCATCTTCAGCATTTCTTGAGCGCCTCCTGGAGGCATACCATCTATGTACTCCTATAGACCCAGAGGACCCCACAAACCTCAAGGTGATTAACCTGGCTTTTGTAGCTCAGTTGGGCCCAGATATACATAAGAAAATCCAAAGGATGGATGGATTTGCAGGAAAAAAAAATAGATCAGAATTATCAGAGGCAGCCCAAAAGGTGTCTGACAATAGAGATAGCAAAGATGATCTGCTCATAAAGAAAGTAAATCAGGCCATGGTGGCTGCATTGCATACTTCTGGCATTTTCAGTTCTGGGAAAATGCATGCCAAATACAACAAAAAGAGGAAGTCCCTGCTGCTACATCAGTGTGCATACTGCAGGGAATTGGGACACTGGAAAAATGAATGCCCCCCCAATGAAAATAAGTGGGCCTTCCCCAGCCACAGACAGGCATCTCTCAGCTGAAACCAGTTCTGACTTTGGAAGAATAGGAGGGCCATGGCTCTTTCAAATTGGGCCCCCAGGAGCCTGTGGTAACCTTCTCAATTGAGGGCCAACCTGTGAATTTCCTGGTGGATATGGGTGCTTCACATTCAGTGTTACAGAAACCCCTAGAACCCCTGACCAACCAAACCATGGAAGTACAAGGGGCAAGAAGGGAAATTAAAAATTATAAGTGGATCACTGACTGCACTATTAATTTGGGACAAGGAACTGTAACTCATTCTTTCATTGTTATTCCTGAATGCCCCATCCCTTTACTGGAATGGTATCTTTTGAGTAAGCTTCAGGCAACTATATCATTCTCGGGGGATACATCTATGTTACAATTTGGAGGCTGTGCTAAAGCTTTAACCATAACTTGCCCAATAAGTGAGCAATATCTACTCCTCCCAAGTCCAACCCAAACCCCAGAAGGGGAATGGAAGAGACTACTAATTCATGAAGTTCCTACAGTTTGGGCAGAAGACAATCCTCCTGGCCTGGCCAAACATGTGCCACGAGTTGTAGAACAACTGATATCTGGGGCTATGTTCATCAGGGTTAAGCAATATCCCATCAGCTGTGAAGCCAGAGAAGAAATTAAGGTTCATATTAGGCATCTCCTGGAAGCAGGCATATTCACTAAATGCCAATCACCTTGGAACACCCACTTGTTGCCTGTCCAAAAGCCCAGAACACAAGATAATAGAGCAGTACAGAACCTAAGGGAAGAGAACAAACAGTAGAAACCATGAACCCAACTGTCCCAAACCCTTACACTCTGCTCAGTCTGTTACCACCAGAACATACAGTCTATTCTATATTGGATTTAAAAGACACATTCTTCTCCATTCCTTTGTCAAAACTGAGTCAGCCCATCTTTGCTTTTGAGTGGATTGATCCTGAGCTGGGAATATTGGGCCAAATGACTTGGACTTGATTACCCTAGGGGTTCAAGAATTCCCCTACCATCTTTGATGAGAAATTCAACCAAGACCTGAGCCTTTTTCACAGTGAGTACCCCAGGATACCCTTGCTCCAGTATGTGGATGATCTCTTGCTGGCAGCAAAAGATAAAGAGGACTGTTTAAGGGCCACCCAGAGCTTACTGGAAACCTTGGCTACATTAGGATACCAGATCTCCAAGAAAAAGGCACAAATTTGTTCTCCCCAGGTTGCTTAGGATATAAACTAAGGGGAGGGAAGAGGCTACTGTCCCAAGTCCACATAGCAGCCATAATGAAGATTCCAACCCCCAACTAGTAAAAAACAAATTAGAGAATACTAACAAGTTTAAAAAGTTAAGTTAAAAAACAAGTTAGAGAGTTGGTGGTCTTTTCTTTGCATGATGGGTTCAACAAACCTAAATAATACACTACTGAATGATGAATGGGTCATTGAAGAAATCAAAAAGGAAATAAAAAAATCCATAGAATCAAATGCTAATGAGAACACAACATACCAAAACATTTGGGACACAATAAAGGCAGTCCTAAGATAGAAATTTATAGCTTTAAGTGCCTATATTAAGAAATTAGAATAGTTGCAAGTAAACAACTTAATGCTTCATGTTAAGGCCCTATGTGAGAAAGAAGTTATCAGTGGTGAAAACAGTGGACACTGCAAGCCTTAAGTTTGGTCAGCTAGGCTAAATGACCAAATGGGTGCAATAGTGGCATGTTCTTTATGGGGAAAATCAAAAGCTCTCTAATTGGATTAAAGGCTCGCTCCATGGGAGATAATAAATGTCTGGTACTAGAAACATAATCAAAAGCCTATGGCTGGGGAGGTTACGAACCCTAGGAGTGTAATACCTGTTCTTGTCTGGCTAAATGCATATATTATGCTTACCAAAGTGCCCTGAAAGCACTTTTCTTAATGTTCACACCCATATATTAATGCTACTTTTGGCTAGAAAACCTTCTCTTTTCAGATGGTGGTGACCACTGGGATGACCCAAAAGGCATCACAGTGGTGAGAAGAAGTGATATCCCTGAAATATCTCTGTCACACTTTCCAAGGCTCAGGGTCCATTGCGGAAGAGGTGGTAGAAAGAATGTAAGAGCAAAGGAAGAGTAGGACTGCTTGCAATGCAATTATTCAGACACAAATTGGTCTTGATATCCATGAACTCACACTGTCTGGCACTACCTTCACAAGATCTTCATAACAGGAAGCAAAGATGATGACATAAAATTTCTGTTTTTTTGAGCTAGGGTCTCACATTAGCTCAGGCTGACCTGGAATTCATGATGTAGTCTCAGGGTGGCCTCAGACTCTCAGTGATCCTTTTACCTCTGCTTCCTGAGTGCTGGGATTAAAGGTGTGAGCCACCATGCCCAGCTGACATCAAAATTTTTATAGAGAGACTAACAGAGAAGGAAGGGATGTGATGGAGAGTAGTTTTGTGAAGGGGAAAGTGAGGGAAGGGAGGAAATTATTATGGTTTATTGGCTATAATTATGGAAGTTGTCAAGAAAAAAAAGTTTAAAAAAGAAGCCATTGTTTGAGAGCAGCCTGATCTATCAGTGCTGTCCCTCCTTTACTGGAGAGCTGAAACCCCTTTAAAGCCTTGTCAGCATTCCCTCATGCTTAGCTTGCCCTCATTTCTAGTGCTTCTGTGCCAAAAGACCCCAGCTCTTTGGTAACCCACTCTTATATAAGTTCCATACAACTTCACGTAGTTACACCACAGAAATACATGTATGTTAGGTTAGTACACATGGATATCTCCTTCCTATGTTAGCTGAGAGGGTCTAGAAGAATGAAAGAGCACACCAGGAATGAGCTCTTGACTTCTACTATCACTTGCTAAAAAAGGGACCAGGGCTCCTTGAACAAATGGCTGGTTCTAGAACCAAGGCAGGAAACACATTACATGAGCCTGGAAATTTTGTAGTTCTAGAATGTAGGTAAGGCTCATACACTTTGAAGAAGTTAAGTCAATGGGACACAAGAGTCAACTGAACAATTTGAACAAGAAAACAAAGTATAATTGTATTATAGCCTATTCTGACAAATAACTGGATAAATGAACAAACAAATGAGAGAGAACAGACAAATCACCCATGAAGAATTCTAAATAATTTATACCAACATTCTGCCTTTAGGAAGATGGGGCATCACTCCCACCATTCAATTCTGGGTGGTGCTTCATAATGTGCATCCAAAGGGCACAATGTGGAGTAGAGATGTCAAGGAATAACTGCAATAGAGGCCAGCATCAACAGTGATGAATCCTGTTGATGGTGTCCTTGATGTAAGGGGTTAAGCCTGTGGCCTTCTTTTCCAAACCCAGAACCCTAATGTAAACATGAGAAAGGCATCAGAAAGTGTCAAGTGAGGACATTCTACAAAAACTTGACCAAGGGCTGGAGAGATGGCTTAGTGGTTAAGTGCTTGCCTGTGAAGCCTAAGGACCCTGGTTCGAGGCTCAATTCCCCAGTACCCATCAGATACACAAGGTGGCACATGCATCTGGAGTTCGTTTGCACTGGTGGGAGGCCCTGGTGTGCCCATTTTCTCTCTCTGCCTATTTCTCTCTCTCGCTCTTAAATCAATAAGTAAATAAATAAATAAAATCTTTTAAAAAAAAACTTGACCAAGACTCCTAAAAACTGTGTAGGTCATCAAAACTAGCAACACTACTGTGGACATTTGTGTATTTGTGTCTTTGTGGGGGCATGTTTCCATTTCTTCTGGGTCACATAGACACTCTGTTTAACTTTTAGAGGAAATGTCAGGATGTTTCCTGCAGTGGCTGCATCCTTTACTCCTTGGCAATTGATGGGTGTGATTATCCCATCTTGAAGACAAGCAGAAATGAAGATGTGTCTTGGATTTTTCTCAAACTTCCTCTAATAAACCTACTAATGGAGCTCCTAATATATAATGCAACTCTTTGGGGGAAACACTGATGAAACCCACAGGTCAACACTGTCTCTGCCTCTCTGTTAGCTAAAAGCTCCACATGGTCACTTTTGTCCTGTCAGACCACAGGAGCAGGGACAGTTGTATCTGTGGCCATGGGAGGAAGTGACTGATGGGTAGATTATGGGGCCCTTGCTGTCACTCTGTGTGCTGACACCCATGTGCAGAGGTTAGTGAACAACATAAACATACTGGCATCCTTCAGAAGTGTTCACAACCTGTATACATATGCACACTGCTTCACTCAACCTGAGGGCAACCACAGTGGCAGTCATCACTTGTTGAATATCTTAGCCCACCCCACCCCAGAGTCCTCTCTGATCTCTGGTATTGTCACCATAGGTAACTATCTTGCACCTCCTTACAGATATGCAGAAGTGCTCATGGCTAGATTCTTGTGGCTCATCTCCCCACCAATGCTCACTCCCCACCCTGATGTTCTTTGCACCTCCACATGCAGTTCACTCTTAGCTTTTATCAGTTCAGTCTTCTAATATCATTGAAGTCTACACCGCATCACCATCTACTCCTCACTGGATTGCTGCAAGAACACTTTTGCCTTTTCCATCCTACCACCCTTTGCCCAGCAATCACCTAAAACAAGCTACAGAGTGCCTCACTGAAAACCATTTGATGGACTAGTTAAAGGTGACACATCTGTTTTTGCTTCCTTTTGAGATTTCATCAAAATAAGCACAGGAATTAAAAGGTATAAATCCATGAGAATGAGAGCAGAAGAGGGCTGATCTGAAAGCAAGAGAGATCTCCACACATTGATGAATCTAAGGAAGGGCGTGGATATTTGATATAGCAGGGCCAAATACAACTCAAGGTAGAGGAGTGGACTGGAAGTGGGGAGGGTAATGGATTCAACATGTAAACAGGGTAAACAAGCTTCCTCTCAGACTATAGCTGTCTTCCTTTCACATCTGAAACATTGATCTAGCCAGGGCATTTGCTCTATCACATGATGATGATGATGATAGTGATGATGGGGATAGTAATGATGATGACAACCATTGAATGAGATTGAGGGTTCTTTCTACAGACACTGATAGTTGCGACAAACTCCAATGAGTTTCGTAATGATGAAACCCAATAGTCATTCTTCAGTCTTCTGCTTATGTGAAATGTTTTCAAAGAAGAAAACCTTCTCATACTGCTTATTCATGTGAGCAAACACAGCAGAATATACTTATGCTCCTCTTTACTCCTTCTAGACAGAGTTGTCTCTGTGGGTCTGCCTTTTACTTATAGGTTAACTAATGAAATTCTGGAGCCTGGCCTCAAAGATGCAGTTTTCAGAGTCTAAAAACATCGTCTAAGAAAGAGATGAAGGAGACACTCCCTTGGCCTGCAGTTGAGGAGAAAGGAGCATGGTACACAGATCCAGTCTGAATGGACAGTGAGTGGAAGAATTCCGCAAGTAAGCTTGTCTTGGTGTTCTGGTGCTATGAATGTGGCATGGCCTTTTCTTTTCTGTGGTTAGACATTTTCCCTTGGATGTTTTGCAAGATTATCTGATGCTAAATGTGTTGCTGTGTTCTGTGAGGATCACCTTGAAAACCTCCTGTAAGTCCGATAAAATCTTTTTACAAAAATATATATTTACCTGTGTGTGTGTGTGTGTGTGTGTGTGTGTGTGTGTGTGATGGATGTGTATGTGTGTGTATTGCACAGGGTCTCTTGCTACTGTCAATGAATGCCAGTGCAGCTTTATTGGGTTTCTGGGGAATTGAACCTTGGCTGGTAGGCTTTACAAGCAAGTACCTTTAACCACTGAGCCACCTGCCCTAGATGCTTATTTTGGTGTGTGTATGTATGTGCATGTACATGTGTGTGTTTGTGTGTACTGGATAGAGGCTGATATCAACTGTCTTCCTCCATCTTAGTTACTGAGGCAGGGTCTCTCATTTGAACCCAGACCTTGCTGATTTGGTTAGTTTAGTTAGGAAGCTTGCCCCAGGGATCCCCTGTCTCCTATTCCAAGTGCTGGGATTACAGGTAGGTCATCATGCCCACCTGGCATTTAGGTGGGTGCTGGGGATCTAAACTCTGGTCCTCAAACTTGCCTGGCAAGCTCTTTCATCCATTGAGACATCTTCCAACCCCTCTGATAGGATCTTGATAATATTTCCCGCCACCCAGGAATAAAGGTAAAACTGGCATATCTATATTGCTCATTATATAAAGACTTGTAAGGCATTGCTGTTCAAAAAAAGAAGGCTGTATGGTTTATTGTCATTAATTATGGAAGTTGTCAATAAAATAAATAAATACAATTAAAATTTAAAAAAGAAGGCATCACTGGTACTCCCTATACCCTGGCCGAAAGCCATGTGGTCTGCTAGGCATGGTGGTGCATGCTTGTAATCCCAGCATTTGGAAGGCTGAGGAAGGAGGATATTCAGTTCAAGGTCAGACTGGCTACATAGTGAGACCCTCTGTCAGAAACAAAACACAGGTTGAAGATGTAGCTCAGTGGTAGGGGACTTATCTAACATGTAAGAGGCTCTGGATTCAATTTCTACCACAGAACAAACTGGTTCATTGCTGACTATTCAACATATAACTGAATTTTCATTTAAATTAATATCTCCTTTACTGTATATTAAATTTTAGTACACAGTAGGTCTATAGATGGACATTAGTTTTCTATTTTTTTTTTGAGAGAGACACAGAGAGAGACAGAGAGAGAGAGGGAGAGGAAGACAAATAGAGATGGGTGCGGCAGCAGCCTCTCAGCTGCTGCGAACAAAATCCAGATGCATGCGCCCCGTTGTGGTCAAGTGCAGCATTGTGCCGTTGTGTCACTTTGCATCTGGCTAAACATGGGACCTGGAGATTGGAACCACTGGATATTGGAATCAGCATTCTTAGGCTTAGAAGGTAGGTGCCTTAACCACTAAGCCATCTCTCCAGCCCTCTAATTGTTTTTATTGGAGAGAGAGAGAGAGAGAGAGAGAGAGAGAGTGTGTGTGTGTGAAAAAGACAGAATTGGTACACCAGGGCCTCAACCATTGCAACTGAACTCCAGATGCTAGTGCATGTGTGACCTTGTGCTTGCCTCACCTGTGTGCGTCTGGCTTATGTGGATCTGGAGAGTTGAACATGGGTCCTTAGGCTTTGCAGGCAGGTGCCTTAACTGCTTAGCTATCTCTCCAGTCCACTTCTCTCTCTCTTTGGTTTTTCAAGGTAGGGTCTCACTCCAGCTCAGGCTGACCTGGAATTCACTTGGCAGTCTCAGGGTGGCCTTGAACTCATGGCAATCTTCCTATCTCTGCCTCCCAAGTGCTAGGATTAAAGGCATGTGCCATCATACCTGGCTTCACTTTTCTTATTCTTATTTATTTAATTTAGAGAGAGAGAACATGGCACAGAGAGAGAGGGAGAGAAAGAGAGAGAGAGTGAGAGAAAGAATGGGCACATCAGGGCTTCTAGTCACTACAAACAAACTCCAGATGCATGCGTCACCTTGAGCAACTGGCTTACGTGGGTACTGGGTAATGGACCTGGGTCCTTAGGCTTCGCAGGCAAATGCCTTATCTGGTAAACCATCTCTCCAGCCCTGGACATTACTTTTCTATTGATCTATTTTTATTTTAGCAACTGTGGCTTTCTGTTTTAAAATCTAGTGTATTTCCTTATGATGAGTATGCATTATTTTTGTACTATAAACTGCTGATTAATATTGTCACTAAAAACCCATTGGTATCCTTGGGCATATTTACTGTATATTTCTATATTAATGTAAAAAAGATTAAAATTTTATCTTTTTTTTTTTTTTTGGTTTTTCAAGGTAGGATCTTGCTGTAGCCCAGACTGACCTGCAATTCACTATGCAATCTCAGGATGGCCTTGAACTCATGGTGATCCTCCTCCCTCTGCCTCCTGAGTGCTGAGATTAAAGGCATGTAGCACCATGCCCAGCTTCTTTTTTATTTTTTAAAAATATTTTATTTATTTGAGAGAGAGAGGGGCAGATAGCAAGAGAGAATGGGTGCACCACAGCCTCCAGCCACTGCAGATGAACTCCAGATCCATGTACCACCTTATGCATCTGGCTTACATGGGTACTAGGGAACTGAACTTGGATCCTTAGGCTTCAATAGGCAAGCGTTTTAACTGCTATGCTATCTGTCCAGCCAAAAAATGTATCTTTTATTAGCAGACAAAAAAAATTCCGTTTCATTATGCCAGCCACTGCAAGAGAGTTTGGAAAAGAGACCAGCAAGAATTTCATGTAGTTTCTTACAGTCTTTGCTTAGGTGTGATGTAAGTCATATTTCATCAGCAAGTCACTTGGCTAGTCTGACACCTAGGCTAGGGAGCTACAGCCAACTATCTTTCACACTTGCTGTGTTAGCTTTTTTTTTTTTAAACTTTTTTATTTTTATTATTTTTTTTGGAGAGAGAAAGAGAGAGAGAGAGAGAGAGAGAGGAAGACAGAGATGGGCACACCAGCAGTGTCTCAGCTGCTGCAAACAAAAATCGAGATGTGTGCGCCCCCTTGTGGTCAAGTGCGGCATTGCGCCATTGTGTCACTTTGCGTCTGGCTAAACGTGGGACCTGGAGATTGGAACCGCTGGAGACTAGGACCAGTGTTCTTAGGCTTAGGAGGCAGGCGCCTTAACCCCTAAGCCATCTCTCCAGCCCTGTGTTAGCTTTTTAATGCTGTGACAAAATAGTTGAGAAAAATCAACCTCAAGGAGGAAAGACAATTTTAGCTCATGCTTTCAGAGTTTCAGTCACTTGGCCCAGTGGCTTTTGGACTTAAGGTAAGGCAGACCATCGTGGTGGAAGCATATGGTATGGTAAAGCTGTTCACTTCACAGCTAGGAAGAAGGAGGGAAGAAGGGAGGGAGAGATAGGGAGAAGGGTAAAGAGAGGAGAAGACAAGGAGGGAGGGAGAAAAGGAGAGTGGGGAGGGAGGGAGGGAGAGAACTCCTAGGACAAGGTATAGGCCACAAGGACCTATTCCTTTCAATTAAGTCCCATGTCTTAAAGTTTTTATCACTTTTAAATAACTCATCAAATTATTAATCCATCCATCCATCAGTGAGGTAAGAGCTTCATTATCTCATCCAATCCCCAAAGTTTCATCTCTGAATATTTCTATATTCAGCATAGGGATTTTTTTTTTTTGAGGTAGGGTCTCTCTCTAGCTCAGGCTGACCTGGAATTCACTACGTAGTATCAGGGTGGCCTCGAACTCACAGCGATCATCCACCTCTCATAGGGATTTTTTAAAAATGAGAATGAGTATTTTTTTTTGAGAGAGACAGAGAGAGGGGGAGAGGGAGACAGAGATGGGCGCACCAGCAGCCTCTCAGCTGCTGCGAACGAAATCCAGATGCGTGCGCCCCCTTGTGGTCAAGTGTGGCATTGCGCCCCTGCGTCACTTTGCATCTGGCTAAACGTGGGACCTGGAGATTGGAACCAGCGTTCTTAGGCTTAGGAGGCAGGCGCCTTAACCGCTAAGCCATCTCTCCAGCCTGTGAGTATTTTTTTTTATTTTTATGAGAGAGAGACAGCAAGAGAGAGACAGAATTGGTGCACCAGGGTCTCCAGCCACTGCAATTGAACTCCAGTGCATATGCCACCTTGTGTGTCTGGCTTACATGGGATCTGGAGAGTCAAACATGGGTCATTAGAAGCCGGGCATGGTGGCGCATGCCTTTAATCCCAGCACTCGGGAGGCAGAGGTAGGAGGATCACCATGAGTTCAAGGCCACCCTGAGACTACATAGTTAATTCCAGGTCAGCCTGGGCCAGAGTGAGACCCTACCTCGAAAAACCAAAAAAAAAAAAACAAAAAACAAAAAACAAACAAAAAAAAAAACATGGGTCCTTATCTCAGGCAAGTGATAAGCCTTAACAGCTAAGCCATCTCTCCAGCCTCAGCATAGGGATTTTTGAGGAACATTTTAAGGTCACTCAAAAAAGTCTGAAATAGGCATGGTGGCACATGCCTTTAATCCCAGTACTCAGGAGGCATATCCCGGAGAATCACTATGAGTTTGAGGCCAGCCTGGGACTACAGAGTGATTTCCAGGTCAGCCTGGGCTAAAGTTAAACTCTTCCTTGAAAAACAACAAAAACTCCCCCCCCCAAAGGCCTGAAATAGAAGGGAAAACAAATACATTCGGCAGCAAAAAAGTTCTTTTGAGTTTCAATCTGAGATGGCGAGTTCAGTGCCTAGCCAATAAATAATGTATTAATGTTTATTTTTGTAATAAAGTTTATCTTTTATTGATATAAAATTCATGTAGTATAAAACTTACTATTTTAAAAAATATTATATTTTTATTTATTTTATTTAAGAGAAAGAGAGAGAGAGAATGGGCATACCAGGGCTTCCAGCTAAATTATATCTTCAGCCCCCAATTTTTTTTTTGTTTGTTTTTTCAAGGTAGGGTCTCACTCTATCTCAGGCTGACCTGGAATTAGTCTCAGGGTAGCCTTGAATTCATGGCAATCCTCCTACCTCTGCTTCCCAAGTGCTGAGATTAAATGCATATATGCCCAGTTTAAGACCCCAATTTCTTAAAAATATTTTTTATGAGAGAGAGAGAGAGAAAGAGAGAGAGAGAGAATTGGCACTCTAGGGCCTCTAGCCATTGCAATCAAACTCTAGATGCGTGCACCACCTTGTGTGCACATGTGACCTTGTGTGCATGAGTCACCTTGTGCATCTGGTTTATGTGGTTTCTGGGAAGTGGAACCTGGTTCTTGGGCATGGAACCTGGGTCCTTAGGCTTCACAGGTAAGCACCTTAACTGCTAAGCAAACTCTCCAGTCCAAAACTTACTTTTGTTTGTTTGTTTTTCCAAGATAGGATCTCACTCTAGCTCAGGCTGACCGGGAATTCACTATGTAGTCAGGGTGGCCTTGAACTCACAGCAGTCCTTCTACCTCTGCCTCCCAAGTGCTGGGATTAAAGGTGTGCACCACCACGCCCAGTTCCAAAATTTACTATTTTAACCACTAAAAATACACAAGCCAATGGGTTCATTGTGCAGTTCCAGGACAATTCCTTCACTAGCTCTCCTCCAGAATAACCCTCCTTAATCTTCATTTTGACAAACTTTTAAGCCAACACCTCTCAGGTAAATATATGATGACTACTATATGAGCAAAGTCTGGTGGGCATGTGCATCTGCAGTGTAGAATGGCTATGTGAAGCCACTGAGCAGAAAGCATCCGCTCTGAAGTCCCCATGCTGACAACACCCCTGCTCTCTTCTCTCAAATTCTTATCTATCACATTGTGGCCTTGTGTGTTTTCCATGATTTCTTCTCAACTCCATCTTTATATATGTCTAGGAAATGATTCCTCTTTGAAAATGTTACTAAAATTTCTGATTATTTGCCTTTCTGCTTTTTGTTTTGTTTTGTTTTGTTTTGTTTTTTTGTTTTTCTGAGGTAAGGTCTCACTCTGGTCCAGGCTGACCTGGAATTCACTATGTAGTCTCAGGGTGGCCTTGAACTCTCAGCGATCCTCCTACTTCTGCTTCCTGAGTGCTGGGATTAAAGGCGTGCACCACCACGCCCGGCTTTGCCTTTCTGCTTTTTGTGTTTCAAACACGGCATTTACAGGGAACAAACATTTTTAAATATACTTGATCTGCTTTTTCTAAAAAAAATCATGTGCTATTCTAGTCCTCTGTTTGGAACATAAAAATCATTTCCACAGCAACTAATTATAGTATAAGTCACAAATGCTGGATCACCACTGCTGTTGGGGAATTAGGAAGAACCACCATACAAATATTAAAAGCTTCTTATGTTTGAAGTGCTCTCCCAAACTATCATAAAGCTAATAAAATGTTGGAAATTAATATAATATCCAGCATAGATATGAACTTTTCAAGTTGCATTTATGCATGAACAGTCTGATACAAATATAAAGAGATTTTCATATATATATTAATTTGAAAGATACAGAGAGAGAGAGAGAGAGAGAGAGAGAGAGAGAGAGAGAGAGAGAGAGAATGGGTGCGCCAGGGCCTCTCATATGCTGTAAATGAACTCCAGACTCGTGTGCCCCCTTGTGTGCATGTGTGACATTGTGTGCTTGTGTCACTTTTGCATCTGGCTAAACATGGGACCTGGAGATTCGAAAAGGCATTTTTAGGCTTTGCAGCCCAAGATAATTATTTTCTACCTCATACACTAAACCTTTGTCAAAAAGAAGTTGAAAGCTGGAGAGATGACTTAATGGTTAAGGCACTTGCCTGCAAAGCCTGACAACCTAAGTTTGATTCCCCAGTACCCATGTAAAGCCAGATGCATAAAGTGATGCACACATCTGGAGTTCATTTGCAGCAGCTGGAGACCTTAGCATGCCCATTCTCTCTGTCTCTTTTCTCTCTATCTCTCTCTGCTTACAAACAAACAAACAAACAAACAAACAAAGAAATAATAAAAAAGAAGTTAAACATATTTATAAGGCTCTGTTTCTGGTTTCTCCCTTCTGTCTCATTGAAGTATGTATCTGCCCTCTGCAACACCACACTTTCTAAATTATAGTATATCATGTCTTCATATCAGGCCCAGTGCATTCTACCTTCAATTATTCTAAGGCCTGGACCTTTTCATATAGGTCTTAGACTAAGATTCTCTGTATTATAAATCTGTGGGTCAATTTAGGGAGATGGACACATGTATATAGAATCTTCCATACCACAAATACAGTATGTCTCTGGATTGATTAGATCTTTGATTCATCTCATTAGTATCTGTAATTATAAGCATAAGATCCTATATATAATTTTTTGTTTTTTTTTTTGAGGTAGGGTCTCACTCTAGCTCAGACTAACCTGGAATTCACTATGTTGTTTCAGGGTGGCCTTGAAATCATGGCAATCCTCCTACCTCTGCTTCCCAAGTGCTGGGATTGAAGGCATGCACCACCACACCGGGCCCTGTATACAGTTTTAATTGAATATTTAATTACAGATACTACTGGACTATGAGTGGCTTACATCCTAGTAAAGTCATTTTATTTTACTTATTTGTTTGTGTATATGTGTGTGCATGGGCATGCCAGTGTCAATGCTGCAAATGAATGTCCTTTTGGCTTTATGAAGGTGGCTGGAGAATTGAACCTGGGCTGGCAGGCCTTGCAAGCAAGTACCTTTAACCACTAAGCCATCTCCACAGACCCTTAAACCTATATTTAATTGAAAATATTTCAAGTTGAAAATGAATTTCATACACCTAACTTGCTTAACACCTAGCTTGCCAGAAAAGCACATTTCTGAATATCTGCCCATTTCTCCTGTGATTATAAGGCTGACTGGGAGCTGTATCTCACTGTTGCTGCCCAGGAATGGAGAGGGACTTCCAGACTGAAAAACACTAGCCTGGAAAGTAATGAAAAATCAAAATGTGGGCTGTAGAGATGGCTTAGCAGTTAAAGCACTTGTCTGCGAAGCCTAAGGACCCAGGTTTGATTCTCTAGTATCCACATAAGCCAGATACATAAGGTGGCACATGCATCTGGAGTTTGTTTGCAATGGCTAGAGGCCCTGGCATACTCATTCTCTCTCTCTCATAAATAAATAAATAAATGTTAAGGGGCTGGAGAAATGGCTTAGCGGTTAAGGCGTCTGCCTATGAAGCCAAAGGATCTCGGTTGTATTCCCCAAGACCCACATAAGCCAGATGCACAATGGGCACATACATCTGGAGTTTGAAGTGGCCACAGGCTCTGGCATGCCTATTTTCTTTCTGTCTGCCTCTCTTCTATTTCTCTTTGCTTGTAAATAAGTGAATAAAAATTTTAATAAAAAAATGTAAAAAAATTAAAAATGTGAAGTCTGCTTTCTATTGTGTGTATATGGTTTTCACACCATGTTAAAGTAAAAAAAAATTGAATTGAGCCATTACAAGTGGGAACTTGTTCATATTTTATTACCTTTGGAGTGGCTATGAGTTATACTGTATTTTTTTTATGGTTTCCTGAATCTTTTTTATTTTTTAATTTTTTTAGAGGGGGGAGAGAGAGAGAGAGAGAGGGAGAGAATGGGCACGCCAGGGCCTCAACCACTGCACTCGAACTCCAGCTGCTTGCATCACCTAGTGGGCATGTGTGATCTTGCACTTACCTCGCCTTTCTGTGTCTGGCTTATGTGGATCTGGAGATATATTTATTTATTTATTTATTTATTTATTTATTTATTTATTTAAGACAGAGAAAGGGAGAGAGAGAGAGAGAGAGGGAGGGAGGGAGAATGAGCGTGCCAGGCCTTTAGCCACTGCAAACGAACACCAGACATATGTGCCACCATGTGCATCTGGCATACATGGGACCTGGAAAATCGAACTGGGGTCCTTAGGCTTTGCTATCTTTCCAGTCCCAATACTGTATTTTTAATTACACTTTATATATGCTTATTGTCAGCTTATAGGAATATGATTGATTTTTGTGTAATGATCTTGGGTCTTATGACTGCTGAATTCATATATATATATATGTATATATTTAAAATATCTTATTTATTTATTTGAGAGAGAGACAGGGGAAGAGGAAGATAGAGAGAAAGAGAGAATGGGCACACCAGGGCCTCCAGCCAGCCACTGCAAACAAACTCCAAACACATGTGCCACCTTGAGCACTTGGCTTACATGGGTCCTGGGGAATTGAACCAGGGTCCTTAGCTTTTGCAGGCAAATGCCTTAACTGCTAAGCCATTTCCTCAGTGCCCCCCTTTAGAAATATCTTATTTATTGAAAAAATCTTACTTATTTATTTGAGGGGGGGAAGAGGCAGATAAAGAGAGAGAATTCATATATTAGTTATGAGAATTAAAAAAAACTTTTTTGGTATTTCTTTGGGATTTTTGGCAGAAATCATGTCATCAGCAAATAGGGAAGTTTTATTTATTTTTCTTTTTTTTTTAATCAGAGAGAGAGAGAGAGAGAGAGAGAGACAGACAGACAGAGAATGGGCGTGCCAGCGGCCTCTCAGCTGCTGTAAATGCATCCCCTTGTGGGCAAGTGCAGCATTGCGCCCTTGCGTCACTTTGCGTCTGGCTAAACGTGGGACCTGGAGAATCTAACCTGCGTTTTAGGCTTAGCAGGCAGGTGCCTTAACTGCTAAGCCATCTCTCCAGCCCTTCTTTTCTTTTTTTAAAAAATATTTTTATTTATTTGTGAAAAACAGACTGAGAAAGAGGCAAATAGAGATAGACAGGTATATAGGTAGGTAGGTAGGTAGGTAGACAGACAGACAGATAGAGAAAGTATGGGCATGCCAGAGCCTCCTACAACTGCAAAAGTACTCCAGATGCATGTGCTACTTTGTGCATCTGGCTTTGGGTGGGCACTGGGTAACCAAATCTGGGTTATCAGGCTTTTGCAAGCAAGTACCTTTAACCACTGAATCATCTCTAAGCCCTATTTTTTTTTCCAATCTACATGCTATTTCTTTTTCTTATCTTTTGCAGTGGCTTATACTTTAATATTTCATATTAATGAGTTGTTCTAGATCCCAAGGGGACACTATTATGTATATACTTTGCATTTTAAATTTTTATTTATTTATTTATATGCCTCACTTCACATTTTTCTCTCTTTTAAAACTTTTACTTATTTATTCGAAAGTGACAGAGAGAGAGGGAGAGAAAGAGAAAGAGAGAATGGGCACACCAGGGCCTCCAGCCACTGCAAACGAACTCCAGATGCATGTGCCACCTTTGCATCTGGCTTACGTGAGTATTTGGGAATCAAGCCTCAAACTGGGATCCTTAGGTTTCACAGGCAAGCGCTCAACTATGAAGCCATCTCTCCAGCTCCCTTTGCATGCATTTTTTAACAGACATTCTTTTTTTTTGCTTTTGCGAGGTAGGGTCTCACTCTGGTCCAGGCTGACCTGACCTGGAATTAACTATGTAGTCTCAGGGTGGCCTCAAACTCTCGGCAATCCTCCTACCTCTTCCTCCCCAGCGCTGGGATTAAAGGCGTGCGCCACCACGCCCGGCCTTAACAGACATTCTTTATCAAATTGAGGTTATTCCTCTTTATTTGTAACTTGCTAAGAATTGTTTTAAATATTTTATTTTTATTTATTTATTTATTAGAGAGAGAGAGAGAGTGAGAATAGGTGCACCAGGGCCTCTAGCCACTGCAAATGAATTCCAGACACATGCACCACATGTGCATCTGGCTTACGTGGGACCTGGAGAATTGAACCGGGGTCCTTGGGCTTTGCAGGCATGCACCTTAATTGCTAAGCCATCTCTCCAGTCCTTGATAAGATTTTTTAAAAGAACTTTTAATTTACCAACAACTTTTATACATGTATAAATGTATTTGATTATAACATCTCCCCTACCTTTTCTATTCTCCCCTCCCTATCTCTCTCCCACAGATCCCTTCTTCATCTCAACTAGTCCCTCTTCTAATTTTTTTGAGATAGGGTATTGCTCTTGCCCAGGTTGACCTGGAATTCACTCTGTAGTCCCAGGCTGGCCTTGAACTCATAGTGATCCTCCTATCTCAGCCTCCTGAGTGCTGGGATTAAAGGCATGTGCCACCATGCCCAGTCCCTCTTCTATTCTGATCTCTCTCTCTCTCTTTTAATTTGTGTGTGTGTGTGTGTGTGTGTGTGTGTGTGTGTGTGTGTGTGTAAGAGAGAGAGATTAATTTTTTTTTTTGGTTTTTCAAGTAAGGTCTTACTCTGGCCCAGGGTGGCCTCGAACTCACAGTGATCATCCTACTTCTGCCTCCCAAGTGCTGGGATTAAAGGCATGTGCCACCATGCCTGGCCTGAGAGATTAATTTTTTTTTTTTTGGTTTTTCGAGGTAGGGTCTCACTCTGGCCCAGGCTGACCTGGAATTAACTATGTAGTCTCAGGGTGGCCATGAACTCATGGTGATCCTCCTACCTCTGCCTCCCGAGTGCTAGGATTAAAGGCGTGCACCACCACGCCTGGCTAAGAGATTAATTTTTAATAAATTTTATTTATTATTTGCGAGAGAGAAAGAGGTAGAGAGTGAGAGAAAAAGAGAGAGAGAGAGAGAGGGAGGGAAGGAAAGAATGGGCATGCCAGTCTTCCAGCCACTGCAAACGAACTCCAGATGCATGTGCCCCCTTGTGCATCTGGCTTACGTGGGTCCTGGAGAGTCAAACCGGTATCCTTTGGCTTTACAGGCAAATGCCTTAGCCACTAAGCAATTTCTCTAGCCTGAGAGAGATTAATTTTAATTAGGGTTGCTTGCATGAGCATGGGTGAGTGGTTATTAAACAGAACATGTGAAACTTTATCTACACCACTACAGAAAATGCCTCTCCCTCCTCCAATAACCATTAATGCCAATGACACCCAGGGAGGGATAGGGGCCTCATGTCTTCCTCCTCCATTCATGATGGGTCCAATATTGTTTGGATCTTATATAGGTAATGGCAATTGCTGTGAGGTCATGAATATAATGGCTATGTCATATCTGGAAGACAGCATTCTACAACACTCCTTCCCATTCTCTGGCACCTACATGCTTTCCTTCCCCTCTTCTGCAGTGTTCCATGAGCCTTGATGATTATGATATAGAAACCTCATTTAGTGCTAATTACTCAACAGTCACTTATTCTCAGGACTTTTGATAAGTTTTGAGTCTCCCCTTTGGTTAGAATTTTATCATGAATGTTGAATTTTGTCAAATACTTTGTAACAATTAATATGATCTTATTATTTTTATTCTTCGGCTTAATGATGTGATGGATTACACTGACTGAGTTTTGCATGTTAAAATACCATTTCAGGTTGCAGAAATGGCTCAGTGGTTAAAGTCCTTGCCTGCAAAGCCTAAACCTGTGTTCAATTTCTCAGTACCCATGTAAAGCCAGATGCACAAAGTGGTGCATACATCTGAAGCTCATTTGCAGTGGCTAGAGGCCCTGGTGTGCCCAGTCTCATTCTCTCTTCCTCTTTTCTCTGTCTCCAAATAAAATTTAAAAACCACCATTGTATTTCCAGAATAAATCACATTTGAACATGGTCTGTAACTTTTTGTACATTGTTGGCTGTGGTTTTCTAATATTTTTTGAGGATTTTTCCATTTAAATTTATGAGTGACATTGGAATGTACTTTGTTTTACCTTTTAATTCTCTGCCTGGTTTTGGTATGAGGGTTAAGACTGGCTTTACAGATTAGATTGGGAATGGTTCCTCTATGTCTGTTTTGGAAATGGCTGTGTAAAACTGATGTCAGCTCTTTTTTGGAGGTTTGATGAAATTCTCTAGCAAAGCCACCTAAGTCTAGAGATTCCTTTCTGAGGAGCATTAACAAATATAATTTGTTTAATAGTTCCAGGAGTAGTCAGGTTACCAGTTTCATTTTAGTTAGACTCTGGTAGTTTTTGCTTGTCAAACAATTGGCTTCTTGAAAAGGAAATTGCTTCCAGCATTCCCTTGTCCTCTGAGATGGAAGCTGCAGGCAATGGGAGGACACAGGACATGGGGTAGAGTGGGCATTTGGGAGTACCAGCCTCACTTAGTCAGAAGGGCAGATATCTGTGAAATATCAGGAGTGTTTAGAGTGTATGATGAGACCAGGTGGCAAGCATATGTAGAGGGTCCTGCTCAGGTTACATGATTGGAGTTTCAGTGGACTCAGTCACTCCCATATCACAACTTTCCTTCTGTGCCTGGGCTGCAAGGTGAGAAAGGCTGTAGGGGTCAATCAATCAAGGCTTGAAACTAGCAACCAGAGAGGGGAAGCCAAGGAGCCCTCAGCCCAGAGGGGAAAAGATAAAAGGGTCTATATGTTTCTTCACCTGTATCTCCAAGACTCTGACTGTATGTCAAGAGGTACTAGACAAATAGAGTTTAGGTCTTGAAACTCAGCATGGTGAAGGCAAGAGACAGATGATGCTCCTATATGCTATGCTATGCATGACAATTGCAGGAGTACAGGGAGGTACTGGTGTGGGACAAGGCAGATAAGTGTGGGAGCAAGACCAGTAAGGACCCAGTGTGCATCTGCCAGTAGAGGTTACCTCTAAGAACAGAACATGGCTAGGGTAGAGACCACTGTATTAAAGGGCAGTATTGCAGAGGATTAGGAGTAAATCCAAGGAGGAGGAAAGACGATGGGGACAGAAAGAAAGACAGCACCTTGATATGGCAAGTGGTAAGACTCTGGGCTGGTGTTTGAAGTTGGAACTGATGCATAATTGCTACTGTGTCACATCCACCATTCTTGTGCTTGGTAAACATTCCAATTGCACTGCTGTACCCATTAAATACAATTCCTACAACTACTCACTCCAAAGTCTGGCTTCATACATAATAGTAACATTTTTACTTACTGTTTCCTTTACATAAAATATTTCCTAAATTCTTTTATTCAATGAAGAGTCTGTGGCGCTGATGTGTTTGGTGAATGCACCTCTAAATTCATTTATCTAACAGATTCTCTGTGAGATCCTGGGCTTGTGGGGCACAGCAGGGTATGGAGCCAGTGTACGTTGAACAGGCAGCAGATAGGCTGGGGAAGGAGCTTTCTGAGACCAAAGGTAGAGGCTTGAGTAAAGTGGGCACTAGTGTGTTGGGGTTCAGCCTGGAGAAAACAGAGAGTGGGCCATAGCAGCCAGTATCTGTCCTGGAGGGATGCAGCCCTGCACTCAGGGTGCTTACACACCTCCAGGAAGAGTGACAACACAGGTACATACATGGGAAGTGCAGGGCCCAGTGTGGGGCAAGAGACAACCTTTCTGGAAGACTTCTAAGGGAAGGAGGGGACAGGAGATGAGGTGAAAGTGAGAAAGTGGGAGGAAGTCACAGGGTTAGGGTTAGGGTAGAGTTTTGAGGTGAGAAGTTGGCACGTATAGCTGCCCAGAGGGGATAGTGACTATAGACAAAGGAACTTTCCCTAACAGCTTACCCTGTTTCTCATCTTTTCCTATCTGTCCAGCTGAGCACTGTGATGATACAAGTGCAGAGCACAGCCTGACTGGTCTCCCTGAAGCTGGAACAGCAGGACACTACGTGGAAAGCAGGGTACAACAGGTGACTACCATGGGTTCCAGGGAACACTTGACTCCTCAGAGCAGAGGGATTTGTGAGATCAGAACCCTGCACTTTCCCTTTCCACCTGCCTAGGAGGCTGGCAGCACATCTTCCACTAGAAGGAAGAAAAGCCAAACAACCCCAGAATCATGACTCAGAAGGACAGGTTTGGATGGTAGATTGGTACTACCCACAAAACTCAAGATCACTGGCTGCTAGAGTTTTCTCAGAGTGAGCCATGGGGGCCTTAAACTGAAGCTCATGTGTTCCTGCCCTCTGATGGGGTGGGATGTCAGGGAGAGGACACTGGCCTCCACTGTGAGGCCTGTTACTCACACCCCAGCACCTGAGCTCTTCTTCTTTCTTGTGACTCACATTTACTATTTTCCCATACCTATTATATTCTTTTCTAGTGGGAAGAGTTATTAGTTCTTTCATAAATAGGAAGTTTTTGACTATCTACCTTTTTTGTTGTTGTTGCTGTTTTTTTTTTTTTTTCGAGGGAGGGTCTCACACTAGCCCAGGCTGACCTGGAATTCACTCTGTAGTTTCAGGGTGGCCTGAAACTCACAAACTCATGGCAATCCTCCTACCTCTGCCTCCTAAGTGCTGGGATTAAAGGCGTGTGCCACCATGCCCTGATACCTTTTTTTTTTTTTTTTAATGATTAACTTCTAGAGAAAAATTTAATGTCTTTCTCATGAAAATAGTCTTGGAATAACTCAGACTTTTAAAATAATGTCTACATCCCTGCATATCTGATAATATTGTGCCTTGATATCTTACCACTGTGAAGTCAAGGTAGAAAATACATCATCTCTGTCAGATTCCTGGAATAACTTCAAAAGTTCTGGATCCCCAGATAAATGTGCAAGAATGCGCAATTCAATCTGTGAAAAGTCTGTGAGACAGAGCTCTGGGTAAATTCCAAATTCATCAATGATGTCTCCATTGTGCTCTGCCCCAAGCCACCCTCAGCCTGCCTTCTTGTGGGGTCAAGGTTAACACCTCATGTCCCATCTGACAGACTCCTCTAGCCTTAGAACCAACAGCCCTTCTCTGTGTCAGCAATTCCAAAGACCAAGACCTATTTTTTTTTCTCCTGTGAGGCCAGCAAAGCCTCCAGGATGGGCAGTATCTGTTCATTCATTCATTAATTCTATGCATCATAATTTTAGAAAGGCCTTCTATGTGCCAGGATCAGAGCTTGGGTTGTGTTAGTGAACAATATAGACACAATATCCTTTCTCCATGGAGCTCACATTCTAGAAGGAGTCTGACTAAATAACTTGATATGTCAGAAGGTCAGAAATGACATGGACAAAAAGAATCAAGGTAAGGCAGTTTAGTTTGGGAGAGTGGTGTGTGTGTGTGTGTGTGTGTGTGTGTGTGTGTGTACAGAGAGATGCTGTCTTTATGGGGTAGTTAGTTCCTCTGCTTCTAGACTTCTTAAGAAAGTGATATTAAGTAAAGGCAAACCAAGATGGGAGAAGGAAGGGATGCAGGGGCTTGAGGTATAGAGGCATCATGGCAGCAAAGCTGCTTAGAGTGGGCAAAGGGAGGGAGCAATGAGAGGACCAAGGAGGAGGAAGTAGATTAAATAAGTTGTGAAGGAGCATCTGAGATCTAAATATAGCAAGGTGGGGAGACTCTGGAAGCCAATGGCATGCTGTTATTTAGTGTGCATGGAGATCTTTGCTCCATACAAATATTTGTCTTAGAATTTATTTGAAACAATGAGCCCTATAGTTATCTTTGCACTATTCAGTTTTTAAATACTTGAACTACATGGAAATACATAAAGTGAGCTATCGTGACCAATGTGATCCCACTACCATCACCAGCACATACCTGCTGCTAGGAAGGTGTGGCCTTTGGAGGAAACAAACAGGGCTCTCGGTGAGATTGTGACAGTCTCTTCTTCTTTACCTGAATGGTAATTTCAAGAGCTTGTGGTGAGTTTAATAATGAGCTGACTTGTATCTATTTCAGAGTTATTTTAGTATCATCCAAAGACAAAGAGTTCAGATTTTTTTTTATTTTGGTGACTATTTCTATTCATGTGATTTAAAAATAACATTACTACTGGAAGCTAACAAAATTTCCTGTTATTAAAATTATCTTTATTAAAATTTATTAAAATTTTATTAAAATTATCCAGCTATAGCACTCCTAGGCATATATCCAAAGGACTCTTCTCACTACCTTAGAGATACTTGCACAACCATGTTTATTGCTGCTCTATTCTCAATAGCTAGGAAATGGAATTAGCCTAAATGTCCCTCCACAGATGAATGGATAATAAAGATGTGGTACATTTACACAATAGAGTTCTATTAAGCGGTAAAGAAAAATGAAATCATGAAATTTGCAGGGAAATGGATGGATCTAGAAAGGATTATTCTAAGTGACGTAACCTAGGCCCAGACAGCCAAATGTCACATGTTCTCTCTCATATGTGGATCCTAGCTAGAAATGTATAGACTTGTGTGTGAACTGGAACCAAAAATTGGTACCAGAAGTCAGTAAACTGGTAAAAGGCTATAAGGGGGGGAGGGAAGGGAAGGACTTAAGTGTATGATATTGCACATATGTAAGTAGAAGAACTGATTACAGGGAGGGGAATGGCCTAAGCAGGGCCATGGAAAGAGAATGCATAAAAGAAGGGCAGGGGAGGGTCAATCAAAATTCAAGATATTGTGAATAAGGCTTATGTAAAATTACTTTTTTGAATAATGGCATATCTAGAAGCTGTAGACTGTTACTAGAAAATTTTCAGTGCCTGGGATGGGATACCTTCCAGTGAGTTGTTGGCCAAGGAGGTCCTGGAAGCCTCTAAAACATTAAAGGCTTTTACCAAAGCCCTTGGTTTCCCTTGAGAAACAGATGGTAAGACCCTATTGCTGAAGACATCTCTTGCCTGAGAGGCAAAGGTCACTGAGAAAGCAAGCTGGTGCTGAGCAGAAAACCTTCTCCCTGTAGACCAGCCAACAGAAATCTGGAAAAACTGCACTGTGTGCAGCCATATGGGACACAGAAGTCATCAGGAGTGAAAACAGTGGACACTGAATATTCAAGTTTGGCCATACAGGCCAAATGACTGAACGGGTGCAATAGTGGCATGTCTGCTCTTGGGGTAACCAACTGCTCCATAATTGGACTGAAGGCCCTCTTTATGGGAGGGAATACATACCTGGTATTGAAAAACCTAAGCAAAAGTCTATGGCAGGGGAGGTCATGGGCCTTAGGGGTATAAAGCCTGCTCTTGTCTGACTAAATGTATATATTATTCCCACCAAGCTGCCCTGAAAATACTACACTTCATGTTCATATTCACATATTAATGCTACTCTCACTTCTGGTTAGAGAAGCTTCTCTTTTCAGATGGCGATGACCACTGGGATGACCCAAAAGGCAACATAGTGCTGAGAACAAGGGATGGAGGAATGCCCAGCACTGAAACATCTGTCCCACCCTCCAAGGCTCAGGGCCCATTGCGGAAGAGGGGGGCAGATAGAATGGAAGAGCCAAAGGAAGGGTACAACTCCTTACAATGCAACTGTCCAGACAGAAATTGGCCTCGATATCCATGACCTTGCAGTGCCTAGCAATACCTTCACAAGACTCTCATAATAGAAGAAAAAGATGATGACATCAAATTAAAAGAGAGACTAATGGAGAGAGGGAAGGGATATGATGGAGATTGGAGTTCTAAAGGGGTATGGGGGCAGGGGAGGAAAATATCATGCATTTTTTGTATGTAAGTATAGAAGTTGTCAATAAAAAATTTTAAATTAAAAAAATTATCTTTTGTGTTTAGAATTATGATAGAGAAAGGAAAAGTCAGATACAGACACCAAAACTTGTTTAAAAATGTATTTGTGTGTGTGTGTGTGTGCTTGCATGTATGTGCGTGCGTGTGTGTGTGTGTGTGTGTGTGTGTGTGTGTGTGTGTGTATGCATTAGGGCCTCCAGCTCGTGTAAATGAATGTCAGACACAAGAACCACTTTTTGTTGTGTGGCTTTATGTGGGTGATTGGAGAATTGGGGCTGGCAGGCTTTGCAAGCAAGCATCTTTAATCACTGAGCCATCTCCCACCCAGACCCTCCCCCAACTCATTTTTGTTATGATTGTTTATACTGCTTGTCAACTTGACTGGACCTAGGAAGGATCACCTGTAAGGGATTATGTAGATTAGGTTAGTCTCTGTCTGTGAGGGTTAATTTTGATTAGGTTAATTGAGGTGGCAAAACCCACCTTAACTGTGGGTAGCACCACTCCATGGTCTGGGGTCCTGAACTATAGAAGAAGAGAGATAGCTGAGCAGCAGGATCCATCATTCTGCTCCCTCACTGTGTTGAAAAATACGACAAGCTGCCTCAAGCTCCTGCTGCCATGCCTTCTCTGCAACTGATGGACTATAACCTGTAACTGTAAGCTGAAACAAACCATTCCTCTCTTGAACTGATTTTTTTTTTTTGAGGTACGGTTTCACTCTAGCCCAGGCTGACCTAGAATTCACTATGTAGTCTCAGGGTGGCCTCAAACTCATGGCAGTCCTCTTATCTTTGCCTCCCAAGTGCTCGGATTAAAGGCGTGAGCCACCATGCCTGGCTCTGAAATGATTTTTTTTTATTTTAATTTTTTAATTTTTAATTTTTTGGAGAGAGACACAGAGAGAGACAGACAGAGAGGGAGACAGATAGAGAATGGGCACATGAACTCCAGATGTGTGTGCCCCTTGTGGGCAAGTGCAGCATTGCGCCCTTGCGTCACTTTGCATCTGGCTGAACGTGGGACCTGGAGATTGGAACTGGGTTCTTAGGCTTAGCAGGCAGGTGCCTTAAACACTAAGCCATCTCTCCAGCCCTGAACTGATTTTTTAAAGAAGGTATTTTGTCCCAGCAATGAGATTTTGACTAATACATTCATGAAAACACTGGAAAATGAACTTTACAGATTGGAAGATCTATACAGAGGCTGTGTAGCCATGGTATTCCCACTTGAGACGCTATAGTACAGACACAGGTGCTGTATTCACCTTGAACCATCCCTGCTCAAGGTGGCTGTGTGCATTTATAAAGGGATGATATTGGCACTTGGAAGAATTGCTATGTCCCTTCAGCTTGTGCCTACAGCAAAGGGAAAGCACTGGCCTGTGCACAGGTTATTGGGAGTGGGCTATCTAGCACCCTTGGCTAGATTAGAATGCTCCATTTTTTAATACTGTGACCACAGCATTGCAGTGAATAGCTCAAAAGAAATAGCTCAAAAGATTTTGGTGTGTTTTTATAAACATGTTCAGAAATTTTTAGACTCTAATAAAAGCCAGTGTTGTTGTGTGTGCTTGTTGTTCTTTATTGGGAAGTTGGTGGGGGAGGGATGGTAGGAGGAGAGATACTTCCCTGGTATAATTAGCATTTATTTTAATGAGCAAACTGCTAAAAGGGAGGTACCATTTTGCTTCATATGCTTTTTTACTTTTCAATGTATATTTAAATTCTGGATGTGCAAATACAGAGGAGAAACTTCAGGAAAGGAAAGTAATTTGCTTTAGAAGAAAGTGATTACAAATACTTCTAGTTTTTAAAAAAGGTAGTAAAGATTTTAGCAAGGTAAAAAATCAGTTAGAGCGTTACCTTTATAAATTTGTGGTTTAGAAATCTGAATTGGATGCTTGGATATACCTTGGATATTCTGTTAATAATAGGAGAAGAGCTTTAGTTAAAATAAAATTTAAAAACACATCAGAGAACGACTGAGGAAGATACCAGATGATGACCTCTGGCCTCCATACACATGTGGACCTGCATATGTGTGCCTACAAACATACTAAGGCAAGCATGCACACCATATGCACATACACATGAAAAAAAACTATTGAAGGCAGTCAGAGTAGAGCATCTTACATACATAGGAAGAACAACATGTATGGCATCAAATTTCCCACCAGGAGCTATGTACCCAAGGAGAGAGTGAACAGCAGCCTGCAAGGGCTAGAGAAAAGAAGCTGTCAACTGAGAGCTATCTGTTCACTAAATATATTCTTTAGGAAGGAAGGTAAATAGTCTCCAACAGATAAAAATCAGTAGTTTTGCTTTAAAAAAAAATACCAGGAAGTCCTTTAGGTCCAAAAGGAAATTTGGAAGTTCAGGAATGAAGGACAAACAGCAAAAGTGGTCAGTTTCTAAGCAAATGCAACGAGATTAAATTTTTAAAATTTATTTATTTGCAATGTGTATGTGTGCATGTGCGTGCATGCCAGGGTTGCTTGCTGCTACAAATGAATAGCAGACACTTGTGTCACTTTTAAATTTTAATTAATTTAAATTAATTCCAGGCTGACCTGGAACTCACTCTGTAGCTCCGGGCTGGCTTCAAACACATGGCAATCTTCCTAAACCTCCCAAGTGTTGGGATTAAAGCCACCATGCTCAGCTCCACTTGTACCACTTTTTGTGTCTTGCATGTGTGGTTTATATGGGCAATTTAGGAATTGAACTTGGGCTAGCAGGATTTGCAAGCAAGCTCCTTTAATTGCTGAACCATTTCTCCAGAGAAGTAGGCTTTAAAAAAGGCTCTTTAAGCCAGGTATTGTGAGTGGCCTATGCTTACAATCCTGGCAGTTAGGAAGAAGAGGCAGGAGGATTGTGTGTGTAAACTAAGTAGTCTCCAAAAATTAAAAAAGAAAGAGATACACATATACAAACCCAAACCTCTAAAATGTATGGCTATCAAAAGTAAAAATTCGTAGCCGGGCATGGTGGCGCATGCCTTTAATCCCAGCACTTGGGAGGCAGAGGTAGGAGGACTGCCATGAGTTCGAGGCCACCCTGAGAAGACATAGTGAATTCCAGGTCAGCCTGAGCTAGAGTGAGACTCTACCTCGAAAAACCTAAAAAAAAAAAAAAAAAAAAAAAAAAAAAAAAAAAAAAAAAACAGCAAAAATTCCATCTTTAAACATCAAGCCATCTCTTCAGCCCTAAAATCATATCTTTTTTTTTTTTCCACGATGTAGTCTCAGGGTGGCCTTGAACTCACGGCCATCCTGCTACCTCTGCCTCCCAAGTGCTGGGATTAAAGGCGTGTGCCACCACACCTGGCTTTTTAAAATCATATCTTTTTAGAAGTGTTTTTAACATATGCAGTCATAATATACATGACAGTTATAACAGAAATTGAGGAAGGTAAAGGAAGACAAGCCTTGTACATCTTTTGTTTTAATTTGGTCACTTAAAATATTTTTATTTATTTGCAAGCAGACAGAGATATAGAGAAGAAAGAGAAGAGAAAAAGACAGAATAGGGTCTCCAATCACTGCAAACTCCAGAAATATGCAATACTTTGTGCATCTGGCTTTATCTGGGTACTGGGGGACTCAAACCAAGGTCATTAGGCTTTTCAGGAAAGTGCCTTAACTGCTGAGCCATCTCTCCAGCCCCTGTACATCTTATTTGAATTAATAAAATATGAAAATTAAAAACCATGTCTAAGAAAATTAGATATGTGTAATATAATTTTTATAGCAAGCATTAAAATACTATATAAAATTATAGCCCTAAATCTATTACATAGTTGGAAATTAAATACTAAAATTATCCAGTAATTCAAAGGAAGGCAGCAAAGAGGAAATAGGAATACAAGAAACAGAAGAGGCAAATAAAAATAAATAGATCCCAGGTTGGAGAGATGACTTAGCGGTTGCTTGCCTGCAAAGCCTAAGAACTTGGGTTCAATGCCCTAGTACCCACGTTAAGCCAGATGCACAAAGTGTTGCATGCATCTGCAGTTTGTTTGCAGTTACTCCTAGGCCCTAGTGTGCCCATTGTCTCTCTCTCTTTTCTCTCTATCTCTATGTTGCAAATCAATAAGTAGAAAATATTTTTTAAAACAGACCTTAACAAAACCATATCAATAATAACACTGCATTTAAAATACTTTAGACATGAAAATTAAAAGAAAAATCAATAGATCACACAAAATAATCCAACTGCATATATTATTTATAAGAAAGAAATTTTAAATTGTGTGTGTGTGTGTGTGTATGGATGTGCCAGGATCTCTTGCCCCTGAAAAGGAACATTAGACACATGTACCACTGTTTAGTGTCTGGCTTTACATGGATGGCTATGAGAATTGAACCCAGGTTGGCAGGTTTTGCAAGCAAACACCTTTAACCACTGAGCCATCTTCCAAGGCCATAGAAAACTATTTTAAATATGATAAAATAGATAAAAAAGTAAACAGCTCAGCATAATGGTGCATGCCTTTAATCCTAGCACTTGAGAGGCAGAGGTAGGAGGATCGTTGTGAGTTCTAGGTTAGCCTTGGACTACAAAGTCAGTTCCAGGTCAGCTTGGGCTAGAGTGAGACCCTACCTTGAAAAACACAAAACTAAACATAAACATAAAAAAGTAAACATATGAGAAAATGAGAAAAGAAATTCCATGCAAACACTAATTAAAAGAACATGGAATGACTATATAAATATAAGACAAAGTAAAATTTAGAAGAAGAAAACTTATCAGACATTTATAGAATATCACATAATAATAAAAAGGTAAATTTATAAAGAAAATGCAGCAAATCTAAATGTTTATGCATACAAGAAGAAAATTCAAAATACAGAAAGCAAAAAACTGACAACTATAACACAAAACATGTAGTTAGAAACATTAAGTCAGTGAGAATATAAAAGATTTGAGCAAGGGGATGGAGAGATGGCTTAGTGGTTAAGCACTTGCCTGTGAAGCCTAAAGACCCCTGGCTCAATTCTCCAGGACCCATGTAAGCCATATGCACAAGGTGGCACATACATCTGGAGTTTGTTTGCAGTGGCTCAAGGCCCTGGTGTGCCCATTCTCTCTCTCTTTCTCTGTCTGTCACTCTCAAATAAATAAATAAAAACAAACAAAAAGATTTGAGCAACCCTGTCAAGTAATTTGACCTAATTGACATTTATAGAACAATACATCCCACAACAGCAGAATACACATTCTTTTCAAGTACACATGAAACATTCATCAAGATGTCATAAAACAAGTTCTAAAGTAACAAATGTAAAAGAAATTAATTTCTTCCAGGTATGTTTTCTGACCATAGCAGAAATAAACTAGAAGCTGGGCGTGGTGGCGCACGCCTTTAATCCTAGCACTCGGGAGGCAGAGGTAGGAGGATCGCCATGAGTTCAAGGCCACCCTGAGACTACATAGGTAATTCCAGGTCAGCCTGGGCCAGAGTGACACCCTACCTCGAAAAAAAAAAAAAAAAAAAAAAAAAAAAAAAAAAAAAAAACTAGAAACCAATAACAGAAACATATCCAGAAAATCCCCAAATATATGGATGCTAAGTAACACACTCCTTAATAAATCAGGGGTTAATTTGGTTTGCTAATCAGGGGAATTTGGAAAATATATTGAACAGAATGAAAAACAAGACACAAAGTACCCAAATTTATGGAATGTGGCTCAAGTTATACCCTTTGTTTCCCTTCTTCCTTCTGTCCCTCCTTATTTCATTTTTTCTTCTATTCTTCCCCTATCTCTTTCCTTCTTTCTCTCCCTCACTCTTTCCTCTCCTTTCTCTCTCTTCCTCTACATGCTGGGATGAGTTTCTTTGTACTAGATGGTTCTCCCTTGCCATTGGCCTTGTGAGGTATGCTATCCTCCTCTCTCTGGGATTTATATGTGATATATTGCTTTGGTTATTTCTTATGTTTTATTGAGTTGCCTCCTATGTATCTCACCTGTCCCCACATGCTGAAAATTAACTTCTTTCCTAGTCAGGACATTTTATTCCATTCCTGGGAGGAATAAGCAGCACAGAAAAGATAAGAGCCATAAAGGCATCTTCCAGTCAGAACAAGCTTCCTGTGAGAGGGACACCTAGTCATGATTAGACACTTGGGTATCAAGCTGTCAGCCAGAATAAATGGCATACCACTAACATCCACAACCAAATACCTTGGAACCCAGTCAAGGTAGGGCTCTAGTTCAAAGCTATTCTTTTGTTTGAAAGAAAATAATTCTAAACAAAATAAAAAGATATATCATGTTCATAGGTTAGAGTACTTAGTATTTATATGCCAATGTTCCACAAACTGATCTATAATTTCAGCATAATTCCAAAGTCCCAGAAGGATTTTTTTCTAGCTACCAGGAAACTGATTCTATCATTTTAAAAAGATTTATATTTTATTTATTTATTTATGACAGAGGGAGGGAGAGAGTGAGAATGAGTGCGCCAGGGCCTCTAGCCACTGTAAACACATTCTAGATGCGTGCACCCCCTTGTGCATCTGGCTTATGTGGGACCTGGAGAATAGAACTGGGGTCCTTAGGCTTCGCACACATGTGCCTTAACTGCTATGCCATTTCTCCAGCCCCATTTTATTTTATTTTTTAATTATTATTTTTTTATTGACAACTTTTATCCGTACATATAAAAAAAACACCTGATATTATCCTCCCCTCCCCCATTCCACTTTAGAGGTCCAATCTCCATCATATCCCCTCCCTCTCTCCATTAGTCTCTCTTTTAATTTGATGTCATCATTTTTTTCTTCTATTTTGAGGGTCTTGCGGAGGTATTGCTAGGCACTGCAAGGCCATGGATATCGAGGCCAATTTCTGTCTGGGCAGTTGCATTGTAAGGGGTCATACCCTTCCTTTGGCTCTTCCATTCTATCCGCCCCCTCTTCCGCAATGGTCCCTGAGCCTTGGAGGGTGTGACAGAGGTGTTTCAGTGCTGGGCACTCCTCCATCCCTTGTTCTCAGCACTATGTTGCCTTTTGGGTCATCCCAGTGGTTATCGCCATCTGAAAAGAGAAGCTTCTCTAACTAGAAGTGAGAGTAGTGTTAATATGTGAATATGAACATGAAGTGTAGTATTTTCAGGGCAGCTTGGTGAGAATAATATATACATTTAGTCAGACAAGAGCAGGCTTTATACCCCTAAGACTCATGACCTCACCTGCCATAGACTTTTGGTTAGATTTTTCAGTACCAGGCATGTATTCCCTCCCGTAGAGAGGGCCTTCAGTCCAATTATGGAGCAGTTGGTTACCCCAAAAGTAGACATGCCACTGTTGCACTCGTTCTGTCATTGGGCCTGTCTATCCAAACTTGAATATTCAGCGTCCACTGTTTTCACTGCTGATGACTTCTGTCTCCCATACGCTGCATGCAGTGCAGCTTTTTCCAGCTTTCAGTTGGCTGGTCTATAGGGAGAAGGTTTTCTGCTCAGCACCAGCTTGCTTTCTCAGTGACCTTGCCTCTCAGGCAAGAGATGTCTTCAGCAATAGGGTCTTACTATCTGTTTCTCAAGGGAAACCAAGGGCTTTGGTAAAAGCCTTTAATGTTTTGGAGGCTACCGGGACCTCCTTGGCCAACAACTCACTGGAAGGTATCCCATCCCAGGTACTGAAAATTTTCTAGTAACAGTCTACAGCTTCTAGATGTGCCATTATTCAAAAAAGTAATTTTACATAAGCCTTATTCACAATATCTTGAATTTAGATTGACCGTCCCCCTACCCTTCTTTTATGCATTCTCTTCCCATGGCCTCGCTTAGGCCATTCCCCTCCCTGTAATCAGTTCTTCTACTTACATATGTGCAATACCATACATTTAAGTCCTTCCCTTTCCTCCCTCCCTTATAGCCTTTTACCAGCTTACTGGTTTCTGGTACCTATTTTTGGTTCCAGTTCACACACAAGTCTATACATTTGTAGCTAGGATCCACATCTGAGAGAGAACATGTGACGTTTGGCTTTCTGAGCCTGGGTTACCTCACTTAGTATAATCCTTTCCAGATCCATCCATTTCCCTGCAAATTTCATAATTTCATTTTTCTTTACCGCTGAGTAGAACTCCATTGTGTAAATGTACCACATCTTTGTTATCCATTCATCTGTGGAGGGACATCTAGGCTGCTTCCATTTCCTAGCTATTGTGAATAGAGCAGCAATAAACATGGTTGTGCAAGTATCTCTAAGGTAGTGAGAAGAGCCCTCTGGATATATGCCTAGGAGTGCTATAGCTGGATCATATGGTAAATCTATTTCTAGCTGTCTCAAGAACCTCCACACTGATTTCCACAATGGCTGCACCAGATTACATTCCCACCAACAGTGTAGAAGTGTTCCTCTTTTTCCACATCCACGCCAACACTTATTGTCATTTGTTTTCTTGATGGCAGCCATTCGGACAGGAGTGAAATGGAATCTCAAAGTGGTTTTAATTTGCATCTCCCTGATGGCTAAGGATGTGGAACACTTTTTTAGATGTATATATGCCATCTGTATTTCATCTTTTGTGAATTCTCTATTTAGTTCCATAGCCCATTTTTTAACTGGGTTGTTTGAATTCTTATTATTCTGTCTTTTGAGTTCTTTGTATATTCTGTATATTAATCCTCTGTCACATGTATAGTTGGCAATGATTTTCTCCCATTCTGTAGGTTGTCTTTTTGCTCTATTCACATTGTCCTTTGCTGTACAAAAGCTTTGTAGTTTCATAAGGTCCCAGTGGTTGATTAGTAGTTTTATTCCCTGAGCAATTGGAGTTATATTCAGAAAGTCCTTGCCTATTCCAATATGTTGAAGAGTTTCCCCTACTTTTTCCTCTAGCACTTTCAGACTTTCAGGTCTGATATTAAGGTCCCTTATCCATTTGGACTTGACTCTTGTGCAAGGAGAGAGGCAAGGATCTATATTTATCCTTTTACATACCGATGTCCAATTTTCCCAGCACCACTTGTTAAAAGAGGCTATCTTTTCTCCAATGAATATTTTTGGCATTTTTGTCAAAAATCAGGTAGCTGTAGATGTGTGGATTAATATTTGGGTCTTCTATTCTGTTCCATTGATCTACCTGTCTGTCCTCGTGCCAGTACCATGCTGTTTTTGTTACTATGGCTTTGTAGTATAACTTAAAATCGGGTATGGTTATACCACCTGCCTGATTTTTGTTACGCAAAATTATTTTGGCTATTCGAGGTTTTTTGTGTTTCCAGATGAATTTTAGTATTGTTTTTCCTATTTCTGTGAAGAATGCTATTGGGATTTTAATGGGGATCACATTAAATGTGTAGATTGCTTTTGGTAAGATTGACATTTTCACAATATCGATTCTTCCAATCCAGGAGCATGGAATGTCTTTCCATTTCCTTGTGTCTTCTGCAATTTGTCGCTCGAGTTTTTTAAAGTTCTCATTGTAGAGATCCTTCACTTCCTTGGTTAAGTTTATTCCAAGGTATTTTATTTTTTTTTGAGGCAATTGTGAATGGGAGAGATTCCCTGATTTCATCCTCTGCATGTTTGTTGTTAGTGTATAGAAAAGCTACTGATTTCTGTGTGTTTATTTTGTATCCTGCTACATTGCTAAAAGTGTTTATTAGCTCTAACAGTTTGCTGGTAGAGACTTTAGGGTCTGTTATGTATAGAATCATATCGTCTGCAAATAATGATAATTTGATCTCTTCCCTTCCGATTTGTATCCCTTTTATGAGTGTCTCTTGCTTTATTGATATGGCTAAGACTTCCAGGACTATATTTAACAGCAGTGGGGAAAGTGGACACCCTTGTCTTGTTCCTGAATTTAGAGGAAAAGCTTCAAGTTTTCCCCATTTAGTATTATGTTGGCTGTAGGTTTGTCATAAATAGCTTTTATTATGTTGAGATATGTTCCTTCTATTCCCAGTTTCTGTAATACTTTCACCATGAAGGGGTGTTGGATTTTGTCACATGCCTTTTCTGCATCTATTGAGATGACCTTGTGATTTTTGTCCTTCAGACCATTTATATGGTGTATTACATTTATGGATTTGCATATGTTGAACCATCCCTGCATCTCTGGGATAAAGCCTACTTGGTCGTGGTGAATAATCTTTCTGATATATTCTTGTATTCTGCTTGCCAGTATTTTGTTGAGAATTTTTGCATCTATGTTCATGAGGGAGATTGGTCTATAATTTTCTTTTTTTGATCTGTCTTTGTCCAGTTTGGGTATCAGGGTGATGCTGGCTTCATAGAAGGATTTCAGTAGAATTCCTTCCTTTTCTATTTTATGGAAAAGTTTGAGAAGCATTGGTGTTAGATCTTCCAGGAGTGTCTGGTAAAATTCAGCAGTGAATCCATCTGGGCCTGGGCTCTTTTTAATTGGGAGGCTTTTTATAACTGCTTAGATCTCTGTGGTTGTTATAGGTCTATTTAAATGGTTTATCTCATTTTGATTTAATTTTGGTAGGTCATATGAATCAAGGAAATTATCCATTTCTTTCAGGTTTTCAAACTTAGAGGTATATATATTCTTAAAGTATGTCCGTATGATTTTCTGAATTTCTTTGGTATCTGTTGTGATGTTGCCTTTTTCATCTCTAATTTTATCAATTTTTGTCTCTTCTCTCTTTCTTTTGGTCAGATTTGCTAAGGGTTTGTCAATCTTGTTTATCCTTTCAAAGAACCAACTCTTTGTTTCATTGATTTTTTTTGATTGTTTTTTTTTGGTTTCCATTTCATTAATTTCTGCCCTAACCTTTATTATTTCTTCCCATCTACTGATGTTTGGTTTGCCTTGTTCTTCTCTTTCCAAGGCTTTAAGGTGAAGCATTAAATTGTTTAGTTGTGAACTCTCTAATTTCTTAATATAGGCACTTAGAGCTATAAATTTCCGTCGTAGGACTGCCTTCATTGTTTCCCAGAGGTTTTGGTATGTTGTATTCTCATCATCATTTGATTCTATGAATTTCTTGATTTCCTTTTCAATTTCTTCAATGACCCATACATCGTTCAATAATGTACTGCTTAGTCTCCATGAATTTCTGTATGCTCTGTAGTTTTTCTTGTTGCTGATTTGCAGTTTAATCCCATTGTGGTCAGATAGCATATAGGGTATTATTTCGATTTTCCTGTATTTGTTAAGATTTGATTTGTGTCCTATTATATGGTCTATTTTAGAGAATGTCCCATGTGCTGCTGAGAAGAATGTATATTCTGCAGCATTTGCATGGAATGTTCTGTATATATGTGTTAGGTCCATTTGTTCCATGATATCATTCAATGCAGATGTCTCTCTGTTTATTTTTTGTTGGGTAGACCTGTCAAATGATGAGAGCGGGGTATTGAAGTCACCCACTACTATTGTGTTAGGAGTTATCTTTGACCTTAAGTCCGATATTGTTTGTTTGATGAAATTTAGGGCCCCCGTGTTGGGAGCGTATATGTTTAGGATTGTGATGTCCTCCTGTTGGAGTGTTCCTTTAATCAGTATAAAGTGACCTGCTTTATCTTTCCTCACTAATATTGGTTTGAATTCTATCCTGTCAGAAATTAGGATGGCAACCCTTGTTTCCTAGTCCCATTTGCTTGAAATACCGTTTTCCAACCTTTCACCCTAAGAAGGTTTCTATCTTTTAATGAGAGGTGAGTTTCCTGGAGGCAACAGATGGTGGGATCCTGCTTTTTTAATCCAGTCTGCAAGTCTATGTCTATTGGTTGGGGCATTGAGGCCATTGATATTAAGAGTTATTATTGAAAGATATGTATTTGAGCTCTCCATTTTTCTTGTTTTGTAGTTCTTCCTAGTTTTCATTTTACTCACTTGTTTTAGCTGTTATTTGAGTATGATTTGTTTTTCCCTATTTCCTGCTGTGTGTGTTTTGCTTTCTCTTCAGCATGAATGATTCCTGCAAGTATTTTCTGTAGAGCTGGTTTAGTTGCCATAAATTCCTTTAGCCTGTCTTTGTTGTGGAATGTCCTTATTTCTCCATCAATTTGGATAGATAGCTTTGCAGGATAAAGTTATCTTGGTTGACAATTTTTATCTTTCAGAACTTGAATACATCACTCCAGGCCCTTCTGGCTTTTAAAGTTTGAGTTGAGTCATCTGCTGTGATCCTGATAGGTTTCCCTTTGAAGGTCATTTGCTTTTTCTCTCTAACTGCTTTCAATACATTTTCTTTGGTTTGTGTATTTAGTAGTTTAATTATAACATGGAGGGAAGAGGATCTTTCTAGGTTTTGTCTGTTTGGTGTTCTACATGCTTCTTGTATCTGCATTGGCATTTCTTTTCCAATTTGGGGAAAATTTTCTTCTGTGATTTTGTGGAAAACACCTACTAAGCCTCTGGATTGAAATTCTTCCCCTTCTGCTATACCTTGAATTCTTATGTTTGATCTTTTCATAGTGTCCCGCATGTCTTGGAGTTCCCATTCATACCTTTCTATTAGCTTGTCTTTCTCTTTGTTGGACTGTGATAGGTCTGCCATCTGGTCTTCTAGTTTAGATATTCTGTCCTCTCCTTCATCCATTCTACTGGTGAGACTTTCCACAGAGTTTTTTTATTTCGCTGACTGTGTTCTTCAGAGCTAGGATTTCAGCCTGGTTTTTCTTCAGTAGTTCTATTTCCTTATTCATGTCCTGTAATGACCTTTTTATTTCATTAAACTGTTTTTCTGTATTCTCTTTCAAGAGTTTGTTTTCTTCTCGGATTGCTTTCATTTCTTCTTTTATTTCTTCTTTCATTTCTTTGAGTATAGATATCATCATTCTTTTGAAATCTTTGTCAAGAATTTCATCTAAACCAGTCTCATTGGTGAACAATTGTGATGGATTTGTAATTTTTGGTGGGATTGCATTGTCTTGATTCTTTGTGTTTCTTTTATTATAATGTAGTGACTTTTGCATCCTGGATTGATTTGATGCTTATGTTTTCTATTTATCTGCAGTGTTCTTAGGTGTGGTGATCCACCCTTATATACTTTCAGGATATGGGTTTAAGGTGCCAAGTGTAGCACTTGTACCCAGGTCCAACCTCAGAAGTAATCCTAGCTGTTGAATTTGTTTTAAGCAAGTATTGTAGTGGACTGGTGGAACAATTTAGTAGCAAGATCTAAACTTCAATTGAGCAAAATACACATTCAATTAACATGAGCACAGAGTATACAAGTGTGGGAATTGAAACAAACAGTCTTATAAGGTCAAAATCCCCAAAGGTATGTTTGCACCACACCCTTAATCCTGTCAGCTAGGAATCAGACCCTGCCCCCAATAATGACAGAAGCAAAAGATAAAAGCCCTTTAAATCCAAAAGTATTATAGGCAGCAATATTCAACACCTTGTATTCAGTTTATTTGAAAATGGTAAGGCCAACCACAAATATGTAACCCATTACCTGCCCTGACCTGGAAAGAGAGGTTAGCACTTCTAATACAGGCCTTTGTTACCTTTTGGTGTGGCTTCCAAACTCACCAATGCTGAGTGCCCACCTTGTTCCCTGAGCTGTGGAGCTTGGCTCAGCTGTGCTGGGTCTGGTGTTGGTGATGTGGTACAGAGCTGTCACTAGTTGCTGAATTCTGCCAATTCGCTGGGGATCTGATGGTTGGGGGATGGGCGAGTTCAGGAAGCCGTAGTAGCTCACGCTGTGCTTCTCTTTCAGTAGCTCATCAGATTTTTCTTCGATTTCTGGGCTCTGTGAGGAGACTGATGAGATTGGAAAGTCCCCCATTTTTTTTGTTTGGGTGGCGGCGGCTGCAGGGGAGGCTCAGTGGAGGCTCAGCGAGGCTCAGCTGTTCTGGGCAGCGGCTTGGAGGTGCTGGTTGGAGTCGCTGTAGAGCGGGCTGCCGTGGGTTGGGGCCGCACTCTCCACAGTGGGTTTCTGGCCATCTTCTGCTTTTCCGCTATTTCCAGGAGAAAATATTCTGCTCTTTTCTGAAGAAGAGTTTAGTTTTGCTTAATTCCCTCCCTGCTCCAGTTTGGCGTGGATCCTATGCTGCCATCTTACCTGGAAGTCTCTCCCATTTTATTTTTGAGGCAGGGTCTCACTCTAGCCCAGGCTGACCGGGAATTCACTCGGTAGTCTCAGGGTGGCCTTAAACTCAATGGTGATCTTCCTACCTCTGCCTCCTGAGTGCAGGGATTAAAGGTGTGAGCCACCATGCCTGGCTGATTCTGTCATTTATAGATCTTAGTTTTAAATGTAAAACAACAAAACATTTCAAAGAAAACATAAAAGATTTGTGAGGTTGGTTCAATGAGTTTTCAGCATGAAACATACAAGGAACCAGCTGAAAAACTGGGCTTCGGCAAGCTTAAAAACAAAAACAAAACAAAACAAAAAAACCCTTTTGGTTTATGGAAAATACTTAAGGAAAAGAAAGGCTCATGTGTCAAGTTTTTTCATGTTATATTGATTCAAAATATAAACAACTAAAAAAAAAACTGGGGGCTAGAGAAATGGCTTAGTGGTTAAGGTGTTTGCCTGCAAAGCCAAAGGACCCAGGTTCAATTCCCCAAACCCATGTAAGCCAGAGGTACAAAGGGGTGCATGCATCTGGAGTTCATTTGCAGTAGCTGGAGGCCCTGGTGTGCCCATTTCTCTCTCTCTCACTCTCTGGCTATTTTTATCTCTCTCTCAAATAAATAAAGAAAAATAAAAAATATATATTTAAAACAAAAACTATCTTAGCAATGAAAGGTATTTACAGAATAGTAGAGTGAAGAGCTTAGACTAATGTCAGTATTAACCTGACTATTGAAGACAGACACCAGAAAAAGTAAAATTCTGACCAACATCCATCTACATAGACACAATAATCCTCAACCAAATATTAGCAACTTGAACCTAGCAATACAGAAAATGGACTATATTATCATGACCAAGAGACAATTATCTAAGGAATGAATATTGGTTTAAACTTGGGCTGGAGAGATGGCTTAGCGTTTAAGACGCCTACCTACTAAACCTAAGAACCTGGTTCCAATCTCCAGGTCCCATGTTTAGCCAGATGCAAAGTGATGCAAGGATGCAATGCTGCACTTGCCCACAAGGGGGCACATGCATCTGGATTTCATTCACAGCAGCTGAGAGACTGCTGGCGCGCCCATTCTCTATCTGTTTCCCTCTCCCTTTCTCTCTGTCTGTCTCTTTCTGTGTCTCTCTCCAAAAACAAAACAAAAAAAAAAACACCTCCAAACTTTTCAGAGCTTGAAGGATGGCTCAGCAGTTAAGTGTGCAAGCATGAGGGTTGGAGGGGACCTCAGACTGTGAATTCCCAGAATAGCTGGGCATGGCCATTCATGTCTGAAATTCTATCCCATTGGAACCATAAAATTTGTGGGACTCATGAATGGCAAGCTCCATAATGAATAGCAGACTCCCTCACAAGGAAAATTAGGTGGGTGAGTGATGGAGGACACCTAACATTCTTCTCTGTTGGCTACAGGTGAGCCAACTGAGCATGATAGGAGAGCTCATCACTCATAGCAAATATATACCAAGATAGCTAAACTAACAAGGAAACGGATTTTTTTCAAGCTAATAAACAGCATGCACAAAATTTATTCCAAGAAATTTCACTATCTATAGCTATATATATAAAGTAGGCCCATCCATCAGCATTGCAAATCAGCATCAAGCTAGAACAGTTCATGTACACAGCTAAAAACTCTTGGAAACTACTGTATTGCCAGGACCAACCAGCAAATTTGGGCACAATTACTAAAACTGTTTTTCACAGAATGTAACATGTATGTTTTTTAAAAACAATTTTTGTATGTGGACTTAATGTTATTTTGATCACAATCACTTCCCATTACTTTATTTTGTCCCCCTTCTCTATTCCCCTTCTAATAAATCCCTTCTTTCCTGCTAGTTCATTTTCTATTTTAAAAATATTTTATTATTTATTTATTTGACAGAGAGAAAGAGAATGCATGTGCTAGGGCCTCCAGCCACTGCAAACTAACTCCAGACTTGTGCACCCTTTTGTGCATCTGGCTAATATGGGTCCTGGGGAATTGAACCTGGGTCCTTTGGCTTTGTAGGCAAACACCTTAACCGCTAAGCCATCCCTCCAGCCTTCATTTTCTATTTTGAAACTTTTTTTTTTTTGTTTTTTTGAGGTAGGGTCTCACTGACCCAGGCTGACCTGGAATTAACTATGTAGTCTCAGGGTGGCCTCAAACTCATGGTGATCCTCCTACTTCTGTCTCCCAAGTGCTGGGATTAAAGGAGTATGCCACCAACCCAGCTTTTGAAGCCTTTTTTTTTTTTTTTTTTTTTTTCCTTCTCCATCCTCCATGATGAATTGTTGACGGGTCCAATATTGTGCAGATAATGACAGTTGCTGTGAGGTCAAAAATGCAACAGCCACTTCAGGCCCAGAAGAGCATTTCAAAGCACTCCTTGCAATCCTCTGAATCTTACATTCTTTCTACCTCCTCTCCTGTCAGCAATAACATGTAAGTTTTAATGACAGCTGCTTTACCAAAGAAAAAGGATGGGACTGAGGAGATGGCTTAGTGGTTAAGGGGCTTGCCTGCAAAGCTTAATGACCTGAGTATGATTCCCTAGTACCCATGTAAAGCTAGATGCACAAAGTGGCATTTGGAGTTCATTTGCAGTGGCACTATGCCCATTCTCTCTCTCTCTGCTTGCGAATGAATAAATGAAATATTTAAATAAAAAGGAATATATGAGTTTCCTATTATATTAAGTTTAAGTTTTGATGAGTTATGAAGGAAGTTTATTCATTTATTTGTGTATACATATGTGTATATATGGGCATATATGTGCTGTATGAAAATAAGAGGACAACCTTAGGGTGTCAGTCCTCACTTCCCATCTTGTTTTGAGATAGAGTCTCTCTTGTTTTTTACCACCATGAACAGCAAGCTAGCTTTGGGATTGTCCTGATTCTGCCTCCTATTGCAATAGACATATTGGAACTATAGACATGTATGCTACTTGCATTGGCTTTATGTGTATTCTGAGAATCTGAACTCTGGTCTTCAGGTTTGCACAGCAAGTACTTTTAACCAGTGAGCCATTTCCCTATCCCTTAGGAGAACTCTTAATAATAAGACTTTAATTTTGATGTCTTTAAATACAGTAAGCAAGTGCCCTTAAACTCTGGGCCATCTCTCTAGCCCCTATATAAATAATAGGATAACAGAAACTTTGTCAAATATTTAGTTTCTGTAACACACTTTGTTCAACACATTGTGTACTTTAAGCATCTTAAGAAAAGTTAACCACCACATATGGGTATTAGGGAATCAAACCCAGGTTGTTAGGCTTTGCAGGCAAGTGCCTTAACTGCTGAGCCATCACTCACGTCCACAAATATATCTTTTTAAACCTTAGAACAGTTGTAAAGATAGCATAGAATCACCCCATGCCCCCACTTAGTTTGCCAGGTTACAGTCATGGTATTTGCCACAACTGAATCAGGGGTACACTGTGGTTCTCTAAACTCCATGCTTCATTCATATTGCATTGCTTTTTACCTAATGCTCCTTTTATGTTCAGGGCTATGTGATTAAGTCATGTCTCCTTAGGCTCCTTTTGGCCTTGTGGCTCCTTGTGGCAGTTTCTCATCTTGCCTTATTTTTCATCACTTTGAATTTTGAGGACTGGTAAAGTAAATTTCCTTAATTGGGAATTGTACAATATTTTCCTGGACTCGGTGTTAGTCAGAGGAGGATTATAGGAGTAAGGTTCCATTCTCATCCATCTCACCAAAGATCAGACTCCCAACAGGATTTATCGCTGTTGCCATTTTTATCTCCATATCTTGGGATGAGGCAACTTGCTAGGCTTCTTCCTGCGAAGTTACTTTTTGTTTTCTTCTTTTCTATACTATTCACTTGGAAAGCAAAGCACTAAGTAGATGCCACATTTACGGTATCACACTGAATTAGTGACTATTGTGTTACTGTGACCATAATACCTGATAAAAACTACTTAAAGAAGAATTTATTTTGGTCCTCAGTTCAGAAGGTTCAGTCCATCATGGCATGATGGGGAGAACATGGTGGGGAGAACATGGTGAAGCAAAAGAGTTCACTGCATGAACAGGTAGGAAGCAGAGAAAGGGAGATAACACTTGCTGGGTTTTAATCCTTTTACTCTGTCCGGGCCCCAGCCAATGTGATAGAGTTGCTCACATTAGAGTACATCCCCTCAGTTAATTCCAGAAACACCCTCATAGATGTACCATAAACATGTCCCATCAATCTCTTGGGCAGTTCTAAATCCAGTCCAGTTGACAATGAAAATTAACCATCACACATGCATACCAACATTTTTTATGTGAACACTGAGAAGGACAAAGTGACAGGGGATATTATGGTTTGGATATTAAATGCCCCCAAATCCATGTGTGGAAGGACTGGTCCCCAGTGAAGCAGGGCTCAGAGTGGGGCCTTTGAGAAGTGGCTGCATCATGAGAACTCTCATCTCATGAGTATATTTAGCAATGTACAGATTCAAAACTGTAATGTGTTATTGGGAGATGGGAATTTAGACGGTGAGACCTAGTTGGAGGATATGGGTCATTTGTGATATGCCTTGTAGGGTAATTTTTTCCCCTTTCTTTTTGCTTCTAGACATCAAAAATAAGCAACTTTGGGCTGGAGAGATGGCTTAGCAGTTAAGATGCTTGCCTGCAAAACCTAAGGACCCATGACCAACTCTCCAGATTCTCTCTCTCTAAAAAAAAAAAAAAAGAAAAAAAAAAAAAAAAAAAAAAAACTTTGCTTCACAATGCATACCCTACATGATATTCTGCTTCACACAGGCCCAGAAACAATGTGGCCTAGTGATCGTGCACTTTAACCTTTAAAATTGAGAGTCAAAGTAATTTTTTCTCCTTTAAATTGATATCTCAGGTATTTTGTGATAGCAATGGAAAGCTGCCTAACATAGGGGTGTATTGATGGAGTCAAAGAAAACAGATCTCTCAGACAAATGGGAACTTACCTTGCAGGATGAAAATCCAGGTGGAGGATAGTTGCACAGACCAGAGGGGCATTTGTCATTTATCAGGGAAAGTACATTGTTTATCATCAAGGTTGTAAAAATTCAAGTAGTAGGTAACTAAGGAAATTAAAGAGAGCACATCTGGGGATTGCTTTTAATGGAGAAAGTAGTGGGCTTATCCTTAGAGACAAAACAGAAAGGAATCAGAAAAAAGATTTGTGAATAGTGTGTGTAGAGGTGGCAGAAAGTGATGCCTGAATGAGTAGGTGGCTGACATGTTAGCTTAGAGAAACAGGACAGAAATTAATGTATAGAAGATAACATACAAGGCCAATGAAGTTTATCTCCTGCTGAAAATTAGCATGGTGCCAGTAAGGCATATATTGGGTGGGTTAAAAGTTCAACTTTAAAGCCCAAAGCAGATATTTGTCACCATTAATAAACCAATATCAATGCACTTTAAAAAAAGTTTATCTTATTTCTTTTAGAGAGAGATGGAAAGAGGAAGAGAGAAACAGAGAGAGAGAGAGACACAGAGACAGAGAGAGAGAGAGAAAATGGGCACACCTTCAGCCACTGTAAACAAACTTTAGATGCATGTGTCACCTTGTGTATCTGGCCTACATGGGTCCTAGGGAATTGAACCTAGGTCCTTTGGCTTTGCAGGCAAACACCTTAACTGCTAAGCCATCTCTCCAGCCCTTGTTTTATTTTTAAAATTTATTTATTTATTTATTTATTTATTTATTTATTTGTTTATTTGAGAGAGAGAGAAAGAGGCAGAGAGAGAGATATATATATATAGAGAGAGAGAATGGGCATGCTAGGGCCTTCAGCCACTGCAAATGAACTCCAGATGCATATGCCCCCTTATGCATCTGGCTTACGTGGGTCCTGGAGAGTCAAACTTGGATCCTTTGGCTTTGCAGGTAAATGCTTTAACTGCTAAGCCACCTCTCCAGGCCCCCTGTCTTTAAAATACATATTTTTAAAATTTATACTTATTTATTGGAGTGGGAGAGAGAATGGGCATACCAGGGCCTCCAGCCACTACAAATGAGCTCCAGATGCATGCGCCACCTTGTGCATCTGGCTAATGTGAGTCCTAGGGTAATCAAACCTGGGTCCGTCGGCTTTGAGGGCAAACGCCTTAATTGCTAAGCCATCTCTCCAGCTCCTGTTTAGCTTTTTTTTGAGGTAGGGTCTTGCTTTAGTCCAGGCTGACCTAGAATTCATTATGTAGTCTCAAGCTGTCCTTGCACTCACAGCAGTCCTCCTACCTCTGCCTCCCAAGTGCTGGGATTAATGGTGCATGCCACCACACCTAGATATCGATGCACTTTTATGAACAAAAGTCCAGATGTAATTCAGCTCTCTTTAGTTCTCCTTAATTATGTGCCTTTTCTCTTCTAGTATCCCATAGGACAGCAAGTTGAGTTTATTCTTCATGTTTCCTTGAACTCGTCTTGGTACAACACTTTCTCAGACTTGTTTCAGATGACTTTGACAGATTGAATGAGTACAGATCAGGTATTTATAGGACATCTTCCCTTGGTACTTTTCTGATGCTTTTATTATGATTTTCTGGGATAAAGACCACTTTCACATCACATTACATGATATCACATCAAGGTCACATTCTATTAACAGGACTCATCACTATCAGGAACCCAGGATTTATTTTTTTTTCATACAAGGTCTCGCTATGTGGCCCAGGCTGGCCTCAACTTGCCATTTCCTATTTCTGCCTCCCAAGTACCCTAAGGATACAAGCATGTGTTACCACATTTGGCTCATTCATATCTTTGTGTGTGGGGGGGTATATAGCATATGTACATGTATGTGCATATGTGTCCTCCATGTGCATGAACATCAGGTGATGTCTACTACACTTCTGATTTGAAGTCACAATTGGATTTTTATGTGGCTGCTGGGGATCAAATTCAGGACCTTATACTTGTGCAACAATTGCTCTTACCTACTAAGCAATCTCCCAGCCTCTTACCCATTTCCTTTTATGGCTTCATAGCTTATTCCTTTTTATTACCGAATAATATTTCTCTGTATGGATGTAGCATTGTAGCATCTATTCCCCAAATTAAGGACATCTTGGCTGCTTCCAGTTTTTAGTTATAATTACTAACACTGCCACTATAAGTATGCACATGTAGGATTTTTTTTGTAGATATAATGCTTCAAATCAATTTAGTAAATATCTTGGTAGATGATAGCTGGGTAATGCAATATTTGGTTTTGTATGTGATGGTTTGAATGTATATGACCCAGCATAACATCATGCATTTTTGATTAAGATTAAGCTTCCTATTTAGTCTTCAACAGGCACAGCCATGCTGAAGAAGGTGTGCCACTGGAGACAGATCTTGAGTCCAGCCCAGTCCAGTTCAGAGGCAGCATGAGCTTGTTGGTGCTCACTTCTCTCTCTGCTATGGATGTATGAAATGACCAAGCTCCTTCTGCCATGATAAAGCTTCCCCTGGAATCTATAAGCCTGAAATAAACACTTTCCTCCCATATGCTGATTCTGGTTAGGTGTTTGACCCAGTGATGAAAAAGTAACTGCAACAGAAAATTGGTACAGAGAAGTGGAAGTGTTGCTGCAATGAATCTGACCATGTGGTTTTTGGTCTTTTGGGATGGGTTTGTAGGAGGAATGTGAAGTGATTTGGTATGCTGGACTGGAGAAGCCCTGCAGTACTGTAAGCAGAGCTTAATGGGCTATTCTGGTAAGAGTTTGAAAATGTTAATACCTAGAGAATTGTGGACTGTGAAGGCTTGGCTTATGAAGTTTCAAAGGTAAGAAATAACTTTGTTAGAATTGGGTGACTTGCAGAAAAGTCTGGCTGTGTTCCAACCATACCCTAAGAAATTTAAGGGAGTTTGAATTTAAAAGTAATGGGCTATGGAACTAAATAGAGAAAAGAAGAAATACAGAAGGCATATAAACATCTAAAAAAATGTTCTAGTGCACAGCTTTAATCCAAGCACTTGGGAGGCAGAGGTAGGAGGATCACTGTGAGTTCAAGGCCACCCTGAGATTACATAGTGTATTCCAGGTCAGCCTAGGCTAGAGCAAACACTACCTCAACCCCCACCCCCAAATGTTCTATATCCCTAGCCATCAGGGAAATGCAGATTAAAACTATGTTGAGATTCCATCTTACTCCTGTCAGATTGGATACCATCATGAAAACAAATGACCATAAATGCTGGCAAGGATTCAGAAAAAGAGGAACCCTTCTACACTGTTAGTGGGAATACAATCTGGTCCAGCCATTGTGGAAATCAGTGTGGAGGTTCCTGAGACAGCTAAATATAGATCTACCATATGACCCAGCTATACCAGTCCTAGGCATATATCCTAAGGATTTGTGTCACTACCTTAGAGATACTTGTTCAACCATGTTTATTGCCACTCTATTGAAAATAGTTAGGAAATAGAACCCAGCCTAGATGTCCCTCAACTGATGAGTGGAAAATGAGGATGTGGCACATTTACACAATGTAGTTCTATTCAGTGGTAAAGTAAAATGAAATTATGAAAATTTCAGGAAAATGGATGGTTTTGGAAAGGATTATAATTAGTGAGGTAATGCAGGCCCAGAAAGCTAAATGTCACATGTTCTCTCTCATATGTGAATCCCAGCTACAAATTGTTGGACTTCTATGTGAGTAGGAATAAAACTCAGTAACAGAGGTCAGTAAGCTAGAAAGGGGATATAAAGGGAATAGAAAAATAGGGAGGGGGGACTTACTAAGATGGTACTGTATATATGTAAGTAGAAGAACCAATTAATGGGGGTGAAAAGGCCTAAGTGAGGTCAGGGGAAGAGATTGAGTAAAGAAAAGGTAGAGGGAGGGCTAATCAAAATCTAAGAGGCTATAAATAAGTCATACGGAACCCTACTTTTTTGGACAATGTAATACTCAGGAGCCATAGATTGTTACTAGAAAATTTTCAGTGCCAGGGATGGGATACTTTTCAGTGAGTTGTTGGCCAGGGAGGTCACTGATTCCTCCAAAACATTACAGGCCATTGCTGAGTCCCTTAGTTTCCTACCAGGAATAGAGGGTAAGACCCTATTTCTGAAGACTCCACATACTTGGGCTGTAAGGTCACTGAGAAATCCTGCTGGAGCTGAGCTGAAAACCTCCTCCATGTGGACCAACTGACAGAAAGCTGGAAAAAAGCTGCATGCAGTTCAATGGGAGAGAGAGAAATCACCAGTGGAAATACTCTTACAGTGGACACTGCAAGCCTTAAATTTGGCCAGCCAGGCCAAATGAGCCAAGAGGTGCAATAGTAGCATGCCTGTCATGGGGGAAACCAACCACTCTCTAATTGGACTGGAGGCCTGCTCCATGGGAGGGAATACATCCCTGATACTGAAAACCTACAACAGGGGTAGTCATGAGCCCTAGGGGTGTAACAACTGCTGGTGTCTGGCTAAATGTGTATACTATGCTCACCAAACTTCACAGTAAGCCCTTCTCTTAATGTTCATACCCATATATTAATGCTACTCACACTTTTGGTTACAGAAGATTCTCTTCTTAGATGGCGGTGACCTTGGGATGACTCAGAAGGCACCGTGGTACTGAGAAGAAGTGACAAAGGAGTGCGCAACACTGAAATATCTTTATCACATCTTCCAAGGCTCAGGGTCCATTGCAGAAGAGGTGGCAGAAAGAATGTAAGAACCAAAGGAAGGGTAGGACTCCTTACAATGTGCTCCTCCAGATACAAAATGACCTGAATATCCATGAACTCACAGTGCCTGACACTACCTACACAAGACCATCATAATAGGAGGAAAAGATCATGACATAAAAATAAAAGAGAGATTGATTGAGAGAAGGAGGGGATATGATGGAGAGTTTCAAAGGGGCAAAGGGGGAGCCAGGTGTGGTGGCGCATACCTTTAATCCCAGCACTTGGGAGGCAGAGGTAGGAGGATCACCATGAGTTCATGAGTTCAAGGATAGCCTGAGACTACATAATGAATTCCAGGTCAGCCTGGGCTACAGTGAAACCCTACCTCAAAAAAACAAAAAACAAAACAAAACAAAAATCAAAGGGGCAAGGGGGAGGGAGGGAATTACCATGGGTTATTGTCTACAAGTATTGAAGTTGCCAATAAAAAAATAAATTTAATTTAAAAAAGTAATGGGACTGGTGTGCTTGGCAGAAGATATAGTACAGAAAGATATGAAAGATGCATAGTTTATCAAGCAATTTTGAAGTTATAGGCATACAGACTGGTTTTAGGTGATTTAAGCTACAGTTTGTTGAAGAGATTACCACCACTACAGGTGGGCCAAATGTTTTGCATTGGGACAATGGAAAGTGTCCTGAGGGTGAGCCACGGAAGGCTCAAGGTAGTAAGAATTCAAATTCTAGCCAAGTGTGGTGGTGCACACATTTAATCCCAGCACTCAGAAGGCAGAGGTAGGAGGATTGCCATGAGTTCGAGGCCACCCTGAGAATACAAAGTGAATTCCAGGTTGGCCTGTGCTAGAGCAAGACCCTATCTCAAAAAAAACAAAAACAAACAAACAAACAAACAAACAAACAAAAAAACAAAAAAAAGTGCAAATTCTTTTGAAAGGAAGTGGTTTGAAGGAAGACTGGTGAAAGAGTATTCTGCTCTTCAAGCTTAAGCTTTATCCATCCTAAATATACAAATTTGGCTATTCTGCCCCCTTGGTACTGGTTTTAGAAGCATGAAAAGTGCAGGGAAGCAGGTCACGAAGTGTATCTCTGGAAATGCAGCAATGTGAAGCAGGGTTGAAATCTCTATATGAAGACCCAGTAAGGGCATTGTATGGTGCTATGAAGATGAAGTGATTTCAGAAGCTGCTGAGATGGAGCAATGTGAAGCAGGATTGAAATACCGTATGGAAACCAAGTAAGGCTATGGTGAAATGGGTGACATGGAGAGCTGTTGGCTCAGGATGATTTGTTCCCTGGGCTGTGAGTATCCCACCTGGAGGGGTGGAATTGGAAACCCAGAGACTATTTCTGGTCATAGATGTTAGACTTGGGACTGTAAATGTTTGATAAATTTGCCTGCTGGTTATTGATTTTGCATTGGTCCAGTCTCTCCTTGTTATGCCTTTTTGCAATGGAAATGTTTTTTCTGTGCCATTATGTGTTGGAAATACATAATTTGTATTTTGATTTTACAGTGCTCATAGTTTTGAGACTATATTAAATCTCAGATAAGACTTTGGACTTTTGAACAGTGTTAAATTTTGTAAAGACTGTGAAGACTTTTGAAGTTGGACTGAGTGCATTTTGCACTGTGAGATGGTTATGAGTCTATGGGGGCCAGGGTCAGAATATGGCTTGAATGTAAATGGACCCAAATATCCTCAGACCTTTTTAAAATTAAGCTTCCTATTTAGTCTTTATCAGGCGGAACTCTGCTGGAGGAGGTGTGTCACTGGGGGCAGATTTTGAGTTCAGCCCTAAGGTGTGTGTTGAAGGCATCTTGAGCTTGCTTGTGCATCTCTCTATGGATGTATGAAGTGAAACAGCTTCTTCTGCCCTGATGAAGCTCCCCCTGGAATCTGTAAGCTAAAATAAACCCTTTCCTCCTACAATCTGCTTCTGGTTGGGTGTTTGTCCCAGCAATGAGAAGGTGTGGTAGTTTGACTATATGGCCCCCAATATATTCAATGTTTTATTAATTCATAGTTTGCATCTGCAATCACCTTGCTAGAGGCAATGTCACTGGGGGCTGGTCTTAAGGTGTGGTGATGGTTTGAGATTACATTGTAAAGATATGCAAAGTGTGCCTAATAGGAGTTTCTGAAGTGTGGTATGGCTCTTGGGCTGTAGTTTTGCTCTGTGTGCTATGTGCCTCGTTGGATTTTTTCTCTCTCTTGTCTGGTCCTGTGAGAGCAGGCCCCTTCTCCTGCCATTATGGAACTTACCCTGGATCTGTAAGCTTCAATAAATAACATCCCTTCCTCCATAACTGTGCCTGGTCTGGAAGTTCATCTTAGCGAACCTGAAGCTGTCTTCTACAATAAAGTGGTACCGAGGAGTGTGGGGTGAGATGAATCTGACCATGTGGATATTCGTCTTTTGGAACCTTTGTTTTGGAGGAATGGGCATGGACTTGGTGCTTGCAATTGAAGATGCCTTCTGGAGTGGTAAGCAAAGTTTTATGGACTATTCTGATGAGAGTTTGAGAATGCTAAGTGCAGACAGTATTGAACTTTGAGGCTTGGCTTATGAGCTTTCTAAGGGGAAGGAAAGACTGCAGAGGACTTTGTTGGAACTGGGCTACTGGCATAAGGGATGGCTACATTCCGCTATCCAGACCCAGAAAGTTTGATCAAGGTTAAATTTGTAATGGACTGATGTGCTTGGCTAAAGATATTGGACTGAGAAATTTAAGATTTTAAGTTGGAAAACCTCAAGCAAGTTAAAATTAGAGGCACTGAGACTAGTTTTAGGTTACTGGAGCTGCTATTGTTAACACATTAGCAATCTTAAGGAAGGTGGAAGGAAGGTGGCCTGACTGCTTTACATTAACACAATGGAGAGGATGCCTGAGGAAAGACTGTTAGGAATGCAAACTCTTGGAAAGAGTTGACTGGAGAAGGAACCTGCTTTTCAAGGTCATGATTTATTTCGTCCCTGGATTAAGAATATGGCTGTGTCCTGCACACCTGGTATTAATTTTGGAAACATGAAAAATGCATGGAGTGGTCATGAATTGCACATGGTTCCAGGAGCCGCTGCTGACATGCAGCATGAGGCAGGGCATGAAGACCCTCAGGAATAGGCTGGAAGAGCCTTTGGAAGATGGATCGTGGTTTGCATGGAGACCTGAAGATGTTCTGGATATACCAGGACTATGCAAGGGCTCCCTTGTAGTGCATTGTTGGCCTGGGATCAAAGTTTTCCCTGGTGACTCTGCCCAGCTGGAGGGGCGGAATTGGAAAACCTGGAGACTGTCAGTCTTGGGTTATATTGAACTTGAACTGCAGAAGTTTGATGACTGCTGATGGTGGTTGAGTTTGCATTGTTCTAGTCTCTCCTTGCTATGCCTTATACCAGTTAAAAATGTTACTCTGTGCCTTTACATGTTGAAAGTATTTAACTTGTTTGATTTTACAGGACTCAGTATCTTAAGTTGGTCAAGACTGTGAGAATCTTTGAAATTGGACTAAGTATATTTACAATGTGTGATAGTTATAAATCTATTGGGGGCCAGGGGCGGAATGTGGTAGTTTGAATATATGTCCCCCAATATATTCAATGTTTTATTAGTTCATAGTTTGCATCTGCAATCACCTTGCTAGAGGCAATGTCACTGCTGGGCCGGTCTTAAGATGTGGTGATGGTTTGAGATTCCATTGTAAAGATATGCAAGCTGGGCGTGGTGGCACACGCCTTTCATCCCGGCATTCAGGAGGGAGAGGTAGGAGGATTGTTGAGAGTTCAAGGCCACCCTGAGACTACATATTTAATTCCAGGTCAGCCTGGACCAGAGTGAGACCCTTGAAAAACCAAAAAAAAAAAAAAAAAAGATATGCAAAGTGTGCTTAATAGGAGTTCCTGAAGTGTGCTGTGGCTCTTGGGCTGTAGTTTTGCTCTGTGTGCTGTGTGCCTCGTTGGATTTTTTCTCTCTCTTGCCTGGTCCTGTGAGAGCAGGCCCCTTCTCCTGCCATTATCGAACTTCCCCTGGATCTGTAAGCTTCAATAAATAATATCCCAGAGCCGGGCATGGTGGCGCACGCCTTTAATCCCAGCACTTGGGAGGCAGAGGTAGGAGGATCACCGTGAGTTCGAGGCCACCCTGAGACTACATAGTTAATTCTAGGTCAGCCTGGGCCAGAGTGAGACCCTACCTCGAAAAACCAAAATAAAATAAAATTAAATTAAAAAAATAAATAATATCCCTTCCTCCATAACTGTGCCTGGTCTGGAAGTTCATCTCAGCAAACCTGAAGCTGTCTGCTACAGAAGGTAACTGCAATAGTATGAAACTTTCAAACTCTTCTCAAGCAGCTGCATAAGTTTTAATAATTAGTAAAATAATGAGAAAGCCTATTGTTCCACATTTTTTTTTGTTTGTTTTTGTGAGGTAGGGTCTCACTCTGGTCCAGGCTGACCTGGAATTAACTATGTAGTCTCAGGGTGGCCTCGAACTCTCGGCGATCCTCCTACCTCTGCCTCCTGAGTGCTGGGATTAAAGGCGTGCGCCACCACGCCCGGCCTTTGTTCCACATTTTCATCAGCCAAATTGTAATTAAATTTTTTTTAATTTGATAGAGAGATAGAGAATGGGTACGCTAGCAGCCTTCCAGCTGCTGTGAATGAACTCTAGACGCGTGCGACCCCTTGTGTGCATGTGTGACACTGCGCCCTTGCGTCATTTTGTGTCTGGCTAAACATGGGACATGGAGAATCAAACAGATGTTCTTAGGCTTCACAGGCAGGCGCCTTAACTCTAAGCCATCTCTCCAGCCACTAATTTTTTACCTACTCTAAGTATTCAGTAGCATCTCATTGTTGTTTGAACATCTGTTTTTCAAGTCTTAGAACAAACTCCCTTCCTTGAGGAAGAAGCTTCTCTAGCTCCCACACAGGTGGTTATGATGCTCTAGGTAACATCTTCCATATCTCAGCCTAAATGCTGATCTTAGCATTGCATAACCAGGGTTCTAGATTCTCCTTCTAGCTGTGCCAAAAATGAGTGATTACTGAGTAAATGAGGCCCAGGGCACTCAAACTGTATCAGTAACCAAAATTTAAATGAGCAGTGTATAGATAGCCACTTAAAAATCTTATTTGCAGGGGGCTGGAGAGATGGCTTTAGCAGTTAAGGCACTTGTCTGCCAAGCCAAAGGAGCCAAGTTTGATTCCCTAGGACCCATGTAAATCAGATGCACAAGGTGGTGGGTGAATCTGGAGTTTGTTTGCAGTGGCTGGAGGCCCTCTTGTGCCCATTCTACCCCCCCAAATCTGCCTCTTTCTTTCTGTGTCTCAAATAAATAGATAAAAATAAATAAATAAATAAATTGCTTGTAAAGTCTAAAGAACCCTGGTTCAAGGCTTGATTCCCCAATGCCCACATAAGCCAGATGCACAATGGGGTGCATGCATATGGAGTTCGTTTGCAGTGGCTGGAGGCCCTGGTGTGCCTATTCTCTCTCTCTCTCTGCCTCTTTCTCTGTCACTCTCAAATAAATAAATAAAAATAAAGAAAAATTAAAAAAATAAATTAATTAATTAAGCTAGGTATGATGGTGCATGCCTTTAATCCCAGCACTTGGGAGGCAGAGGGACAAGGATCACCATGAGTTCAAGGCCACCCTGAGACTACATAGTTAATTCCAGGTCAGCCTGGGCCAGAGTGAGACCCTACCTCGAAAAACAAACAAACATACAATAAATAAATAAATAAATAAATAAATAAATAAATAAATAAATAAATAAATAAATATTTTGTGGGTGGGAGAGATAGCTTAGTGGTTAAGGTGCTTGCCTACAAAGCCAAAGGATCCAGGTTTGATTCTCCAGGACCCACATAAGCCAGATGTACAAGGTGGTGAATGCATCTGGAGTTTTTAAAACAGAGATTGAAGGCCCTGGAGCATCCATTATCTCTATATGCCTTGCGCTTTCTCAAATAAATAAATAAAAATAAATATTAAAAAAATTATTTGCATGGGTGTGTGTATGGGCATACAAGGGCTTCATGCTGTTGCACATGAATTCCAGATGCATGCACCACTTTTTGCATCTGGCTTTACATTGGTACTGGGGAATTGAACCTGAGCCAACAGATTTGCCAGCAAGCATCTTTAATTACTGAGCCATCTCCCCAGCCCAGATGGCCACTTTTGACTTAAGTCCTTAGTTTTGTGTATCCCTATCACATGCATCCATCCAACACTTGTTAAGTACCACTGCCCACACTGCACCATGTAACCTGGAGAGAGGTAGCAATCCACCATGAACAAGTATGTGGCCTTTTGGGAGTTACCACCTATTATGATGTGAATGTACACATTTCAATCACACAACACAGGTTTATATGCACAAAACTGATAAGAGAATCTCAGGGAGTTTCCAAGGGATCTTTGAGGGAAAAAAGGTATCTAAGGGTTGGAGTTGAAAAGATAAATGTGGACTATTTCCAAGAAGGAGTTTGGAAGCAGCCAGGGACCCTCAGGAACTTCTTTGGTAACCTTCCGTCAAGGTGCTGCTGGATAAGCCTTTATGGAGTTCTCCTTGGCTGACACTCTTCCCCACACTTCACAGGACTGTCTACTCATAGACAGGTCATGTCCACAGATGTATCTGTGAAAATACTGTAGAGCTCCTGTGGGCCTCTAGCATGACAACAGCACACTGAGACAAAGGCAGAAACATGGTGGTTGCAGGCTCATGACAGTATGTATCTAAGTCATTGGCAAGTGATTATTGCCAGAGATCAAAGCCAGGTATCAGGCAAAGGAGGGGCTTCTTTTTGCAAAGGAGAAAGGGGAGGAGAAGATAAAAAGCAGAAAATTGAAAACTCTGCTGATACCCTATGATCATGAGGGCTAAGGCTCCCAATTCAAGTGAGAGTTAGTCACCCAACTGACATTTAATGGTAATATCAGAACATATATGTCTACCTGTGTGAGCTCAGTCACGTTATTTAGGTCACAATAAGCTCATCATCTCATGTTGACTACTTGTGAAAATCGAATTCCCAGTTCCAACCCATATCAAGTGGGCCAAGGTATGTTTAAGATTCTCTACTTAGGGCTAGAAGGATGGCTTAGCAATTAAGGCACCTATCTGCAAAGCCAAAGGACCCAGGTTCAATTTCCCAGGACCCATGTAAGCCAGATGCACCAGGTGGTGCATGTGTCTGGAGTTCATTTACAGTGGCTGGAGACCCTGGCACACACATTCTCTCTCTCTCTCTGTCTCATTCTCTCTGTGAAATAAATAAAAGTAAAATATTTTTAAAAAGATTCTCTACTTGAAATTCTCAGGGCCAGCTGTGCATAGTGGCACATGCCTTTAATCCTAGCACTTGTAAGGTACATGCCTTTAATCCCAGCACTTGTAGGATCACCATGAGTTAGAGGCCGCGCTAAGAGTACATAGTGAATTCCAGGTCAGCCTGAGCTAGAGTGAGACCCTCCCTTGAAAAAGAAACAAACAAACAAAAATTCTCAGGGTCAAACAGAGTGTGAACACATAGTAGGAAGATAATTTGAGATGCTCCCAAACTATGGAAAGTATGGAAAGCAAACTGGGATGATTTCTTACAATTTTATTCTCCTTTAGGGTATAAATTTTTTTCCTGTGAAGGTGGATATCAAGGTGTATTTCTAGGTCCCTGTGCAAATAAACTCTGCCAGATTCTCCACAACACTGAAACCTGCTGGTCAGGTTAGCTTCCATCCATGGCTCTGTGCAGGTCATATCTCCCCACTGGTGGCTGAAATGAACGTGCCAGTGGAGGAAAGTGGAATTTACAGCATTTGTTTGGCAAACTTGGATATATGTGGAAAAATAAGAACTAATGTAGAAAAATTCCATGATATGAGCCTTCATTTCAATTCAGGAAAAGGTAAGGAGGTGAAGTGAAGTTGTTAATTGCACGTAAGGCATTAGTTAAGATATCACAAATTGAAGCCAGGCATGATAGCACATGTCTTTAATCCCAGCACTCGGGAGGCAGAGGTAGGAGGATTGCCATGAGTTCGAGGCCATCCTGAGACTACATAGTGAATTCCAGGTCTGCCTGGGCTAGAGTGAGACCCTACCTCAAAAAAAAAAAAAAAGGTATCACTAATTGTACATGAAATGCCAGTTACGGACCATGAGCTGTGGGTGAAGAACTCTGCACCCGTAAACACCTAACCCCCTGCCTTTCTACTTGGATAATATATGGTCCACAGCTCCAACGATAGGTGCAAGGCCTTGGGGCAGGGGTGTACAGAAGCTGCAAGGGCAGCCCTGTTTCACTCCATCTACAATGTTCCTGTGGACTCTAGAATGAAGGTGAAGGGCAGCAGTACTCAAGGGTCATAGCCCATTAAGGGCATGGTGACTGTGTTTTCCCCGATGGTGGTGTGGCAGCAGAAGTACCTTAGTATACTCTGGAAGGCAGTTGAATTGGGGATGGAGAATGTGGAGATTTGATTCAGGTGTCCCCTGAATTCTAGGTGCTCTGAATTCTAGGTTCCCATTTGATGGAGATTTGGGAATTAACTCCTTCTGGAGGCAGTATATTTTTGGGGGTTGGCTTTTGGGAATTATAGCCAGTTCCCCTTGCCAGTGTTTGGCACACTCTTCTGCTGCTATTGTCCCTCTTCTCATGTCATTACTTTCCCTTGCCATCATGGAGCTTCCCTTTGAGTTTGTAAGGCAAAATAAACCCCCTTTTCCCACAAGCTGTTCTTGGTTGGGTGGTTTCTGCCAGCAATGAGAACCTGACTGCATCAGTATAGCTGGTACCAAGAGTGGTGTCATTGCTGCCAGATGCCTGAGTGTGTGGCTTTGGCCTTTTGGAGCTAATTTTCAAGAGGAATGTGGGAGGATTTGAAACCTTGGTCTAAGAGACATCTTGCAGTGCTGAAAGTATAGCTTGATGGAGTATTTTGGTCAGAGTTGAAAGACCTCAATGCTATAAGAACGATAGACTGTGAGGTTTGGCTTATGAGGATGAGAAAGAGCTTTGCCTAGACTGGGCTTGAAGTAGTTTGTGTGAGAGGCTTGCTGTTATGCCCATGTCCTGAGAACTTGTGCAGGGTTGCTTTGGGTAGAAACAGACTGTTGTGAGCAGAGGGATATGGCACAGAAAAAAATGAAATCTTTGGGTGAAACTGCTGCTTGTTCACCTGCAATTGAAAGATTACAACTATTGAAACTGGGCCAGCTGACCTGCATTTGGACAACAGAAAGGATGCAGTCTTTTGAAGGGGCTTGAATACTGAAGTAGTGTCCTGTTCCTCAAAGTCTGATTTATTCCCCCCTGGATTAACAAATTGGCATCCCACCTGGTATTATGGAGTATAAGAAATGCAGGAAAGAGAGGATCATTGAATTTGCAACACAGTCTTGTGTTTTGGAAATGGCCACGGGCAGTGTGAAGCAGGTTTGCTGGATTGTCTATGTGGAGACTCGACGGAGCCATGAGGAAGGACCGTGGGTTGCAGTGGAGACCCAGTGGAGATGCTGGGACCACCTGATGGCTGCTAAGGAGAGCTGCCAGCACAGTATGACAGTTTCCAGGTCTGTGAGTAGCCTAGCTGGAGGAGTGGAATTGGAACTTCAGAGACTTGATGCTGGTTAGTATCAGACTTGGAGATCTGTCACTGACTAGAGTTGTTGGACTTGGAGTTACAGAGTTTTATGGTTGCCCTGCTTGAATCTAGTATTGGTTGAATATTTCTTCTCTATGCCCAATGCCATCTTTTGCAGTGTGAATGTGTATTCTGTGCCATTATGGGTTTTTTTTGGTTTATTTTTGGTATTATGGTTCAATTAAAAGACTTTGGACTATGGGAATGTTTGAACATCATTGGGATTGATAAAAACTATGGGGACTTTTAAAGTTAGATGAATGCATTGCATTTTGCACCATGCATGGTTATCAGTTTATGGGGGCCAGGGACAGAATGTGGTAGTTTTCTGAATGCTAGGCTGCCAGTTGATGGATATTTGGGAATTAATGTTTTCTGGAGGCAGTGTATTGTTGAGCCCCTCTTATTCCTTTAGCTGCCCGAGACCAACAGGCATTTGTTTGAAACAAATGATGATGGGCCTTTAGAGATCCTGCCTGCTTTCTTTAAAAAGATTTCATTCTATAATGTGGACCCTTGAGTATCTTACAGATTTGGAAAAACATCTAGAAGAATAGTATAATCAGAAATCGAATACTGTCTTCCAGCACAAAGTGGCCGTGATATTCATGGCTTCACAGTGGCAGATGCTACCTACACAAGATGTGCATAATAGGGGGAAAATGATGACATCAAAATAGAAGAGAGGCTGCTTGGAAAGAAGGGCTTCGGTGGAGGCGGGTTCGGGGGAGGGAAAAGAAGGATGGCAGGAGGGGATTATGATCATGGTATATTGTCTGTATGTACGGAGGTTGTCAATAAAAAGTGTTTTTTAAAAAAAGAAAAGAGGGGCTGGAGAGATGGCTTAGCGGTTAAGGCGCCTGCCTGCTAAGCCTAAGAACCCGGTTCCAATCTCCAGGTCCCACATTTAGCCAGATGCAAAGTGACACAAGGGCGCAATGCCGCACTTGCCCACAAGGGGGCACACACATCTGGATTTTGTTCACAGCAGCTGAGAGACTGCTGGCGCACCCATTCTCTATCTGTCTCCCTCTCCCCCTCTCTCTCTGTCTGTCTCTCTGTCTGTCTCTCTCCAAAAAAAAAAAAAAAAACTTTGAAAAAAAGAAAAGGGGGCTGGAGAAATGGTTTAGCAATTAAGGCTCTTGCCTCCAAAGTCTAAAGGACTCAGGTTTGATTCCCCAGTACCCACGTGTGGTGGTCTGATTCAAGTGTCCCCCATAAATTTAGGTGTTCTGAATTCTAGGGTTCCAGCTGATGGAGATTTGGGAATTAACACCTCCTGGAGGCAGCGTATTGTTGAGGGTGGGCTTATGGGTGTTATAGCCAGTTTCTCTTGTCAGTGTTTGGCACACTCTCCTATTCCTGCTGTCCGCCTTATGTTGGCCAGGGGGCGATGTCCACCCTCTGTTCATGCCATCATTTTCCCCTTCCATCATGGAGCTTCCCCTCAAGTCTGTAAGCCAAACTAAACCTTTTTTCCCCCCAAAGCTGCTATTGGTCATGTGGTTTCTGCCAGCAATGAGAACCTGACTGCAACAGTAAAGTTGGTACCGAGAGTGGTGTCATTTGCTGCTAGATGCCTGACTGTGTGGCTTTGGCCTTTTGGAGCTGATTTTCAAGAGGACTGTGGTAGGAATTTTTAAACCTTGGCCTAAGAGATGCCTTGCAGTGCTATAAGTACAGCTTAATGGACTATTCTGGTCAGCGTTTAAAGACCTAAATGCAGTAAGAACTATGGACTGTGAGGTTTGGGTTATGAGGGTGAGAAAGAGCTTTGTCTAGACTGGGCTTGAAGCAGTTTGTGTGAGAGGTTTGCTGTTATGCCTGTGTCCTGAGAACTTGTGCAGGGTTGCTTTGCGTAGAAATGGAGAGGTGTGTGCAGAGGGATATGGCACAGAAATGAAATCTTTGAGCTAAAACTTCTGCCCATTCAGCTGCAATTATATGAGAGATTACAACCTTTGAGATTGGGCCAGCTGACCTGTACTTGGGCAACAGAAAGGATGCAGTCTTTTGAAGGGGCCTGAATGCTCAGTAGTGTCCTGTTCCTCAAAGTCTGATTTATTCCCCCTGGATTAACAAATTGGCATCCCACCTGGTATTATGGAGTATAAGAAATGCAGGAAAGAGAGGGTCATTGAATTTGCAACACAGTCTTGTGTTTTGGAAATAGCCATGGGCAGTGTGAAGCAGGTTTGCTGGATTGTCTATGTGGAGACCCGAAGGAGCCATGAGGAAGGACTGTGGGTTGCAGTGGAGACCCAGTGGAGATGCTGGGACCACCTGATGGCTGCTAAGGAGAGCTGCCAGCACAGTATGACAGTTTCCAGGTCTGTGAGTAGCCTAGCTGGAGGAGTGGAATTGGAACTTCAGAGACTTGATGCTGGTTAGTATCAGACTTGGAGATCTGTCACTGACTAGAGTTGTTGGACTTGGAGTTACAGAGTTTTATGGTTGCCCTGCTTGAATCTAGTATTGGTTGAATATTTCTTCTATGCCCAATGCCATCTTTTTGCAGTGTGAATGTGTATTCTGTGCCATTATGGGTTTTTTTTGGTTTATTTTTGGTATTATGGTTCAATTAAAAGACTTTGGACTATGGGAATGTTTGAACATCATTGGGATTGATAAAAACTATGGGGACTTTTAAAGTTAGATGAATGCATTGCATTTTGCACCATGCATGGTTATCAGTTTATGGGGGCCAGGGACAGAATGTGGTAGTTTTCTGAATGCTAGGCTGCCAGTTGATGGATATTTGGGAATTAATGTTTTCTGGAGGCAGTGTATTGTTGAGGGCAGGCTTATGGGTATTATAGCCAGTTTCTCCTTGTCAGTGTTTGGCACACTCTCCTGCTGCTATCGTCCACCTGATGTTGGCCAGGAGGTGATGTCCACCCTCTGCTCATGTCATTGTTTTCCCCTACCATGATGGAGCTTCCCTTAGAATTTGTAAGTCAAAATAAATCCTTTTTTCCCACAAGCTGCTCTTGGTTGGGTGATTTCTTTTTTTTTCCTTTTCTTTTTTTTTTTTTTTTTGAGAGAGAGAGAGATAGAGATAGAGAATGGGTGCACCAGCAGCCTCTCAGCTGCTGTGAATGAACTCCACATGCGTGTGCCCCTTGGGGGCATGTGCAGGATTGCACCCTTGCGTCACTGCATCTGGGTAAACGTGGGACCTCAAGAATTGAACGGGTGTTCTTAGGCTTAGCAGGCAGGCACCTTAACTGCTAAGCCATCTCTCCAGCCCTGGTTGGGTGATTTCTGCCAGCAATGTGAACCTGGCTGCAACAGAGAGCTAGCTCAGCTGCAAAGCATAAGGACCTGAGTTCAGTACCCAGCACTTTCACAGTAATGTAAGTTATACTGATTAATAATCATGATAAATGATCAGCTTGTTGACAGCTGATTCTGTGAATGAGATAAGCTCTCCCACTACACAATGTCAGACCCAAACATGTTTATAGTTAAAGAATTTAAAAACACCATACCCTTGAAAACAGCTGGAAGGTTAACCATTGCCCAGGCTGTCTGGTGCTCCTCCCATCTTATACTTGAACATAAGTCACTATTTATATTATGGCATAAAAATGTCTGGGATGGAAACTGATAACTGGAAACCTTACTGGAGGAAAAGACCTCTGTTCAAGACTCTTGGTTGATCAGGAACTCCAGCTGACAGTCTCACAGGGTTTGTTATAAGTGCCTGATCTGATGTTGTTATTTATCTGCTGCTTGTCATTTGTTTTTTCACTGTTCACTGTGTCTACTCCAATCATTTCTGCTTGATGTTTCAGTACCTGGCTTGATGTTTTCTTCTACTTGCTTCTACTTTTCAGTGGGGCTACTCCAGTTATTTCTGCTAGATGTTGTTTAATGCCCAGATTGATGTTCTATCGTTTATCTTCTATTTCTCATTTCTTCTTTTATCTTTCTTGCTATATCCCTAATAAATTCACTGATTCAAAACTGAAAATACGGCTACCATAGATAATTTTTCTGGGCAAAACATACATCAATGTCAGGCAGGATAGTACATGCCTATAATCCCAGCACAAGGAAAGTAGAGATAGGCAGATCCATGAGGTTTGATGGCTTGCTAGTCTAGCTGAATTGGTGAGCTTCAGGTTCAAGAGTGACCAAGGAAGACACTCACCATCGATCTCTGCCTTACACACACACACACACTCATGTACATAAACATATCTATATATACACTATGCACATGTGCACATGAAAGAAAGTAAGGGAGAACAAAGGAAGGAAAAAAGAAAAGAAAATAAGAAAGCAAGCAGCTGAATAAGTCACACACCCACCTACCAGGATCAAGCCTTCTGAGGGCAGGTTGTAGGTTCCGTGTTGTGGCCTAGCACCACTGCACTCCTAGTGCAGAAGAGCAATCCACAGGTAGTAGTTGACTGAATGAAATGAAAACTAATTGTCACAATGACTTAACGAAGAAGGGGCTACTTAGATGAGAAAATGGAGGTTTCTGGAAGTTAAATAACTGGCTATGCAGTTAATAATTGAGCTAGTATGGGAACTCAAGTCTGCCTAAAACTAAGGTCTGAGCCGGGCGTGGTGGCGCATGCCTTTAATCCCAGCACTCGGGAGGCAGAGGTAGGAGGATTGCCGTGAGTTCAAGGCCACCCTGAGATTGCATAGTTAATTCCAGGTCAGCCTGGGGCAGAGTGAGACCCTACCTCGAAAAAAAAAAAAAAAAAAAAAAAAAAAAAACTAAGGTCTGTTCCCTTTTGAGTTCTGACAATGTAGATGTTTCCTGAAATGTTTTTTCCTAAGTCTGCAAGGGTGGAAGGAAGCCAAATAAAAACTACAGCAACAAATGCAGAAAAGGAGAATTGGTACAGAGCACAGAAAGCAGGTCATGCTAGCAAACCAAAGGTGGTCATTGTTGCTGGCTTGATGCTCCTGACCTGACAAACTTCTACAACGTGCGCCCAGACACCTTGTGGTAACCAGGACCCTGTGAGTAGCTCAGGTGGCCCTAGGTGTATATCAGTAGTCCCTTTTGCCTGGACTGCTCTTCTCTGATCCATCCCAGGCTCCCTGTTGCTTCTCCTAAAAGCTGTGACTAATATCACCTCCCTGGGGAACTCCACCCTGAAATACAACTCTGTGTTCTGATCCTCCTCCACTATATGTTTCCACAGGAGTTGTCATCTTCTATATCAGTGCTCATCTATATTTATGGATTGTCTCATACCCTGTTCCCCAACTCCCAGTATTCCACATAGCAGAGGTTCCAAAGAAGAAGCAATAAAGGGGTAGGAGTCTACTCCTCTAGGAAGAGGACACACTCGTGATGTCTGGCTCTCCAGTGTCCAGGTGAACAGAGCCAGTGAAGAAGGGGAGATCATTGCAAGTTGTCAAGATGGCAGAGCCAAGCCAGATCACTGGTAGGGGCAGAATGGACATGACAGAGAAAAATGGGTCAGGTCACAAGAGGAAAGTATGGGAAACTGGATAGAAAAGCTGGACTTCAGCTTAGTTGAGGCAGTGTAAAAGGGAACATGTTGGCTGAACGCCACAGGTCATAATCTTTGGTCACAATCAGCATGTCACAAGGTAAAACAGAACATAACAGGAAGCAGCATGGTGTGTGGTACCCCCTGAAGTACCTGCCTGCCTAGGTTCAAGAAAGAGAAGAGTGTGAAAAGCACTAGAAGACTATCCTTCCCACTGTAATACACGGAATATGTTCATTTTACTCTAAACAGGAATAGTATAATATTAAATAAATAACACATATTTTAAAAGTTCATTTGGGTTTCAGATATGGTGCAGATTTAGCAATAATTATGTGATTTATGAACATCTTGTTACTAAATATTTTGATAGATATTTAAATTATATAGGGAGGATATTCTCCACAAAGTAGAAAAACAGCATGTTATCAATGTAGAGACCTTGACTGGAATTGCTTAAATTAGCTACTGCTCTGTTATATGTTCTTGATGAAACGGGAGTGTAGCTGTCACCACAGGAGGGCAAAGCTTTTCCTCTGGAGATGCAGACTGTGCACTGAGGAAAATCTGTAAGAAACTTTATCAAATAAGTGAGGAACTTATGCTGTCTTGGAAGATAGCAGAACACATTTCCTTTGAGAATTAGTAAGATGAGATAAATGACACTTTTACCTTTTTTAGATACATTCAAAGGGATATGGGTTAAGTTAAATTTACCTCTTGGAGAAGGTTTAAAATTTGTAATCAGTATCTCTGATACTGGCAGAAAAAAAACAATCTTGCTAATTTGTGGAAAAACTATGTGATACCCTTCCTTCCATTTTTTTAAGAAAATGGAACACAGATTACCATTAAGACCCTCCACCACCCACTTTAAAGCCAGACAGAAGACCCCATCTCTACGGTACAGAGATACAAGGTGTTTGCTGAGGGTGTCTGCTAAAGGTGTTTTCCCATACTTTCATGGAAGCTGTGCAGAGATTCTTTTCATTCCTACTGCAGAGACTGACAAAATACCTCCAAGATCTTCTAGGAGTGAGTACATAGCAGCAATGAGAACTGAGCAAAGGGGAGATAGAAGCCAGGTCTATCCCCAGAATTTAGGTTGCTAGATTAAACTTTGATTAAATTTTGCTAGCCCTTCCTAAGACTTCTGAAATAGGTGAACTGAAGAATACCCTTAACTGCTTAGATCATTTTGAGTTTGGCTTTGTGTTAATGGAACATTCCTGGATCAGCAGTTCTTTAAACCCACTTTAGCTACTTGGGGAAGAGCATGCAATTAGTGTGGCACATCCACCCTCTTCTCTCCCATCATTCCTCCACTTGTGTTCCTCCTTTCTCCTAAGGTGCTGTCTGTGATGGGGGGTTATTGAGTGGAGGGTAAAAATGACCCTGTGGCATCAGCAGAAGAGGTTACTAGCTTGGGTTTGCCCTGACCTTGCTGGCGCTGCCCTGTCCGCTGCAGGCAGATGCTCACAAATGCTGTCTGTGATTACACTGCAGCCAGTGTCTGATGTCCCCTTCTCCCATCCTAGCCCTAGATTTGGCCCTAGAGACACCACTGTGTGCTGAATCTCAGCTAAGCCCTCCCTGTGGGCCTGGCCTTAGACTGCCCTTATCCCAACTCTCCTCTGGGATGCAGACAGAACACAGTAGATGAGGGGAAGGGGATTCATTTTTCTACCAGGGAAAAAAAGGGCCCAGCCCTTGGTTTCCCACCAGGAATAGAGGGTAAGACCCTATTGCTGAAGACTCCACATACTTGGGTGGCAATTTCACTGAGAAAACCTACTGGAGATGAGCTGAAAGTCTCCTCCATGTGGACCAGCTGACAGAAAGTTGGAAAAAGCTACACTGCATGCAGTTCAATGGGAAAGAGAAAACACTAGTGAAGGTACTCAACAGTGAACTCTTCAAGCTTTAAATTTGGCCAGTCAGGCCAAATGAGCCAATGGTGCAATAGTGGCATGTCTGTTATGGGGGAAACCAACTGCTCTCTAATTGGACTGGAGGCCCACTCCATGGGAGGGAACACATCCCTGATACTGAAAACCTACAATAGGGGTAGTCATGAGCCCTAAGGGTGTAATGTCTCGCTAAATGTATAGACTATCCTCACCAAACTGCCCAGTAAGCACTTCTCTTAATGTCCACACCCATATATTAATGCTACTCTCACTTTTGGTTAGAGAAGCTTCTCTTTTCATATGGTGGCGATCTTGGGATGACTCAGAAGATACCATGGTGCTGAGAAGAAGTGACAGAGGAGTGCTCAGCACTGAAACATCTCAAGCCTACCTTCCAAGGCTCAGAGTCCATTGTGGAAGAGGGGGTGGAAAGAATGTAAGAGCTAAAGGAAGAGTAGGACTCCTTACAATGTGCTCCTCCAGACACAAAATGGCCTGGATATCCATGACCTCACAGTGCCTAACACTACCTACATAAGACCATTATAATAGGAAGAAAAGATCATGACATCAAACTGAAAAGAGAGACTGATTGAGAGGGGGAGGGGATATGATGGAGAGTGAAGTTTCAAAGGAGAAAGTGGGGGAGGGGGGAAGTACCATGGGATATTGTCTACAATTAAAGAAGTTGTCAATAAAAAAAAAAGGAGGGCCCAGGAGCTTTTTGTTCTCATGGAGCCCATGAAGACTTGACAGGACAACTCCAGGCCCCTATGCCACACACATACCATGTGTTTTCTTGGTGTAGCTGGAAAGACTGCCTCCTCTAGGCTTCCAGTAATGTGGCACGGGGTGGGGGGGGGAGTGACCAGAGCTTCATGGATCACATGGCCTGTGGGGCAGTATGCCATCCTCTGTCTGTTCCCCCACCCTAATTTCTAACCAAGAGGGACATGGATAGGTTTTTTTGTTTGTTTGTTTGTTTTTTTGTTTTTCGAGGTAGGGTCTCACTGTAGCTCAGGCTGACCTGGAATTCACTCTGTAGTCTCAGGGTGGCCTTGAACTCACAGTGATCCTCCTACCTCTACCTCCCAAGTGCTGGGATTAAAGGCGTGTGCCACCATGCCTGGCTTGGATAGGGCTTTTTCACACCTCCCCTCCCAGCTCAGTTCTGAGCTCGCAGTCCCTTCCCTTTTGACATTCTTTCCAAGCCCATGGGACTGCTGTTCCTCCCCAAGAAGTGTTCTGCAGGTGCTGAATATTCCAATGTGCCACCACGTTAAACTTGGCAGATGCTAGGCTATGAGTCTGGGTACTATGGGGAAGCTTCTAAAATTCAGTTTAACAATACAAAACAAAATATTCTCAGATATCTAGTGCCTGATGCTCTTCTTGCTTCTGCTGTTTTCTTTTTTTAAACGTTACATTTAAAAATTTTTAAAAATATTTTATTTCTTTGACAAGGAAGGAGAGAGAGAGGCAGACACACAGAAAGAATTGGCATGCCAGGGCCTCTAGACACTGCAAATGAACCCGAGACAACACCTTATTCTGCTACATTTTCTCAAGTTCCAATGGAAAGCCATAGCTGAGCAGGATGCCTCTATTCTCAGCTGTACCTCTTTTCTGTGAAGAAACTAAGGCCTCAGCATAGTGGCTGGAAGTCTGTCAACAGCAACAAGGGTTGGGAATGAAATATACCGGGTGGTATTTAAAAACAATTCTCATGCTGTAAGTGCTCAGATTAATTACAGCTGCTGGCAAGGAGACTTCTGCTTCCAGGAAAATGGTGCAAATGTGTTTTCCCTATTCCTCCCACTAAATACAACTAAAACCTGGGGCACTATACATATAGCAGAGAGAAGAAAACCGATAGCTGTATAGAAGAAGGCAGACTGCCCAGGGACTACATGATCCAAAGAATTATAGAGCTGAGTTCCAATTTCTCTGGGCCTACTATGCCTACACTGAATGATAGAGAAGCCAATGGCGATAGTCAAAGACCGCCCCCCCCCCGCCCTGCCCAAAGCCTTCTGTCAATTGCAGCCAGCCTTGCAAGATAAAGAACTTGTAGACAAATACAATATTATTACAGTCCCACCTCATAGAAAAGCTCCTCTTAGTGATTTGTCATGTACTAGTCCCTCTCCCTGCCTGTGTGCTCTAGTTTCTAGCTACCCCTGCTGTATTTGGAGTAAAGTTTAGTCTCTCTATCCTATCGCAATAGTCTTAAAATTCTTCTTTGCCCATTCAACTGCCTGATGCAAATTGCCTTTGACAAAATATAATGCATCAAACTTTGTGGCATACAGCCAGAGTTGCACTGAGAGGAAAGTTCTTAACACTAAAAGTCCGTACACCAGAGAAAAGAAAGTCTGAAACAATGAGCCAAACCCTCACCTCAAAGAACTAGACAAAGGCAAGAAAAAAATAAACCCAAATCAAGTATAAGAGTGGTAATAGTAGGTAACAGAACTCAATTAGCTGAAAACAGAAAAAAAAAAAAAAACTAGAGAAAAATTAATGAAGCAAATAGCTGGGTTATTTGGAAAGATTAACATAGCTTTACTAGACTGATAAAGAAAAAAAACACCAGACACAACATCAAAAAAGAAAGAAAGAAAGGAAAAGAAAAGAAAAGAGAGAAAAAAGAAAAGAACCCAAGGGAATACTATAACTACACACATACATGAACTTCATAACTTAGAATGATCCAAATTCTTCCAAAAACACACATTGTGAGGTGGTTAATATGAAAAATCCTATAACAATTAAGGATATTTAAATTCATGACGAAACTATCCAAAAACTATCCGAAAGAAGTCCTTAAGCCCAGATTATTTTATTAGAAGATTGTACAAAATACTTAGAAAACTACCCAATACCTTTCAGAAAATACAAGAGGAAAAAACACTTTCCAACTGGTTTTAGTTATTAGTATTACTCTGATACCAAAACCAGATACAGATCAACACTCTTCACAAATCTACACACAAAAATCCTATAGAACATTAACATAGGGCTGGAAAGATGGCTTAGCAGTTAACGTGCTTGCCTGCACAGCCTACAGACCCATGTTCAACTCCCTAGATCCCATGTAAGCCAGATGTACAAGGTGATTACATACGGAATTATATTACTTGCACATGTGTGCAAGGTGGTGCATGTGTCTGGAGTTCAAGTACAGCATCTGGAGTTCAATTATAGTGGCTGGAGGCCCTGGCATGCCTCTCTCTCTCTCTCTCTCGCTCATAAAAGGCCAGTCTGTTGGGCTTGCCTCAAAAAAAGTTAACATATAGAATTCAGGAATATAATTAAAAACATGACCCAGCTGGGTGTGATGGCAGATGCCTTTAATCCCAGTAATTGGGAGGCAGAGGTAGGAGGATTGCTATGAGTTTAAGGCCAGCTTGAGACTATATACTGAATTGCAGGTCAGACTAGGCTAGAGGGAGACCCTATGTCAACAAAACAAAACAAAACAACCAACAAACAAAAATTACCCAACAATTGCACTCCTGAGTACTTATCTCAGAGAAATGAGGACTCAAGTTTGCACAAAAATCCACAAATCAAGGTTTTTAAGATTTATGTGTAATAACCCCAAAGTGGAAGGAACCCAGATGTCCCCCAAAACTAAAATTGTTATTTATACCTTGGGATTTCAGGTGGTAACAAATTGTTCATGGGAACATAATATTTTTTTTAATGTGTGTGTGTGTGTGTGTGTGTATGTGTGTGTGTGTGAGAGAGGGAGAGAGAGAGAGAGAGAGAAAGAAAGAAAATTGGCATGCCAGGGCCTTCAGCCACTGCATTCAAACTCCAGACGTGTACATCACCTTGTATGCATGTACGACTTTGCATGCTTGCATCATCTTGTGCGTCTGGCTAATGTGGGATCTGGAAAGTCAAACATGGGTCCTTAGGATTCACAGGCAACTGCCTTAACAGCTAAACCATCTCTCCAGCCCATAATATCTTTTTTTAAAACATCAAATATTTTAACTATACTATTTTGAAAAATATTTTCTTGAAATTATAAAAGGACTTCTATAAAACATTTTTACTGCTAAGAATATTCTTAAGATTTTTATGGGATAGGAAGATGGTTCACTGGGTAAAGTCCTTGTCATGCACACATAAGGACCTGAGTTCAGCACCCCAGCACACATGGTGGTATGTGTATAAACCCAGAACCAGAGAAGTGGTGACAGAAGGTTTCCTGAGGCCTGGTGTCTAGCTAGTATAGCCCAATTGTTGAACTCTAGGTTCAGCAAGAGAACTTGTCTCAAAAAATAAGGTGGACTTCAAATCCAATACAGTCCTCTTAGTTACCCTATAACTTTCAAGCCACTATTGAACCAGAAGATGTATCTTGCCTGAAGGGTCAGTATTGTATAATGTAGGATTCTTCTCCATGTGGTAATTTTGATGACTTTTCTGTGCCAGCAACCTGCATAGCACCTTCCAGAATTGTGTGAGCTACCTACAGGACAGAAGCTTCAGCCTCAGTTCCAGTTTGATTTCTCTATGTCCTGAACCCATTAGGTGTAGTATCTTCAGCATTAGGGTCTTGCCTTTCAGACCTGGTGGGTAACCAAAAGCCATGGCAGTAATTTGTATTATTTGGGGAGTCTCAGAGGCTCAACATCTCATGATCAAGAGTCTCATGATCAACAACTCATTTGTAAGTATCCTAGGTCTGGCACTGATACTATTGTTTGGTAGCCCGTGGCTCCTGGAAGCAGCATTATCAATCTGTGTAGGGTACCTCCATTCATCCGATTATTCTCTCTCTATCTCTCTACATATTTTTATTAAGTTTACTAAATAGTAGGTTTTCTTATGACTTGTCTTCTACTATCTTCTTTCCTTATGAATGCTCCCCCACTTTAGTCCTTTTCTAACTTCCTGATCTCTGGAGACACTCCAAGTTGTATATATAGGTCTGAAGATTTAAAGCTAGGATCTTCATATGAGGGAGAACATGCAGTGTTCATCTTTTTTAGCCTGAGGTAACTTACTCAATATAATTTTTTCCAGTGCATCTATTTTCCTGAAATTTTCATAATTTCTTTTTTCTTTATAACTCAATAAAATTCCATTGAGTATATGATATGTACCACACTTCTATTTTATAGTCATCAGTTGATGGAATCTAAGTTGATTCCATTTCTTAGCTATTGTGAACTGAGCAACAAGGAACATGGATGTGCACGTAACTCTGTGATAGGATACAGAGTTCCTTGGGTATACACCCAGGAGTGCTATAGCTGAGACCTATGGTAATTCTATTTTAACCTTTTGGAGGAACTTCCACACTGATTTCAATAGTGACAATTCCAGTTGACACTCCCATCAGCAGTAAGTTCTCTTTTCCCACATCCTTGCCAACATTTGTTCCCATTTGTTTTCTTGATGACTGCCATTCTAACTGGAGTGAAATGGAATCTTAAGTAAATTTTAATTTGCATTTTCCTGATGGTTAAGGACATTGAACACTTTAAAATATTTACTAGTCATTTGTCTTATTTCTTCTTTTGAAAACTGTTTGGTGCTATAGCCTACTTTTTGACTAGGTTATTCTTTTTTTTTTTTTTTTTGATGTTTAGAGTTCTTTGTATAGTCTAGATATTAATCCTCAGTCAGAAGCATTGATGGCAAAGATTTTCTCCCATTCTGTAGGCTGCTTCTTGATTTGTTGATGGTTGAGGCCACTCCACTGGAGGGAATAGAGTCTGGTACTAAAAACCAGGTCACAAGTCCATGGCTTGGGAAAATAGGCCCTAGAGAAGAAGCTACTCTTGCTATATTGCTAAAATTATGTGTTAGAAAACTGCCTCCTAAACATTTTTCTTTATATGCTCTTAGCCCCGATCAGAAAAGCTCTTTTGTTATCTTTTTCCAGTGGGAAGTAATCAATAAAGACAGTCATAACTGGTCAAGTGCTGATGACTTATATATTATCCCCTCCAGGTTTCAGAGAACATCATGGAAGATGGGGTGGATAGAATGTAAGAGCTGGAGGATGGGAAGGGATGCTGTGGAACTCTGGCTTCTGGACGTGACAAGGTCACTGCACTCACAAACTTATACCAGATGGGATTACCTGCACAAGTGCTGCACATACTGGGGCCAATTAACATTCTGCTATAGACAAGGAAGGGGCATAGGAGACCACTCCCCTCTCTAATGAGTTAATGACAGCTAAAAGTTGCTGGGGAGGTAGAGTCATTCTCTTCTGTGGCATAGCCATTCATAAGAGATTAGAATAAGAAGATATATGATGAGTCTGAGGGGGATAAAGGAAGGTAATATGGGGGTACATATGATCAAAATATAGTATATATCTATGAAAATGTATAAAAACTCCAACAACTGAAGAAGAAACCTATTGTCAACCTCTAGGCTCTACACATATGAATATACAAACACACATGAACACATGCACACACTAGCAAAAGAAATCCTCAAAACTTTTTTTTTGTTTTGTTTTTTCTAGGTAGGGTCTTGCTCTAGCTTAGGCTGTCCAACCTCAGGGACTACTGCAGAAGATGTGTCAGAAAGAATATAAGAGCCAGACACAAAGTAGCTTTGATATTCATGACCTCACAGTGGTTAATGCTACCTACATAAGATCTGCATAATAGGAGGGAAAATGCTATCAAAATAAAAGAAAGATTAGTTAGAAAGAAGAGATTCAGTGGAGGGGGAAAAGGAGGGTAGTATGATTATGGTATATTGTTTATATTTATGGAAGTTGTCAAAAAATGTTTTTTTAAAATTTTTAATTATTTTTTATTTATTTTTGGAGAGAGAGATAGAGAGGGAGAGGGAGACAGAAATGGGTGCGCCAGCAGTCTCTCAGCTGCTGTGAACGAAATCCAGATGCGTGCGCCCCCTTGTGGGCAAGTGCGGCATTGCACCCTTGCGTCAGTTTGCATCTGGCTAAACGTGGGACCTGGAGATTGGAACCGCTGGACATTGGAACCAGCATTCTTAGGCTTAGCAGGCAGGTGCCTTAGCCGCTAAGCCATCTCTCCAGCCCAATAAAAATGTTTTAAAAAAGAATATTCATCACAGTGCTACCTTTCCCTCACAGCTTTGCTTTAAAAAAATATATTATTTATTTATTTGAGAGAGAAGAGAGAGAAAGAGTATGTACGCCAGCACCTCCAGCCACTGCAAACAAACTCCAGATGCATGCACCACCCTGTGCATCTGGCTTACATGGATCCTGGGGAATTGAACTGAGGTTCTTTGGCTTTGCAGGCAAGCGCCTTAACCACTAAGTCATTTCTCAAGTCCCCAGGTTTCCCCCTTTTTTTTTTTTTATTTGAGAGAGACAGAGAGGAAGAGGCAGAGAGAGAGAGAGAATGGGCACACCAGTGGCCTCTCAGCTGCTGTGAATGAACTCCAGACAAGTGCGCCCCCTTGTGTGCAAGCCTGGCATTGCACACTTGCATCACTTATATGTCTGGCTAAGCGTGGGACCTGGAGAACTGAATGGGCATTCTTAGGTTGGAAGGCAGACGCCTTAACCACTAAGCCGTCTCTTCAGCCCCAGCTTTACTTTTTATTTTTTATTTTTTAAAATATATTTTATTGGGCTGGAGAGACGGCTTAGTGGTTAAAGCACCTACTCGCTAAGCCTAAGAAGGTCAGTTCCAATCTCCAGGTCCCACGTTGTGCCAGATGCAGTGATGCAAGGGCGCAATGCCGCACTTGCCCACAAGGGGGTGCACGTATGTGGATTTCATTCACAGTGGCTGAGAGGCTGCTGGCGTGCCCATCTCTATCTGTCTTCCTCTCCCTATCTCTCTGTGTCTCTCTCCAAAATAAAAATAAAATATAAAAAATTTAAAAAATATATTTTATTTATTTGAGAGAGGGAAAGAGGCAGAGTGAGAGAGAGAGAAAGAGAGAGAGAATGGGCATGCCAGGGCTTTCAGCCACTGTGAACGAACTCCAGATGCATGCACCCCCTTGTGCATCTGGCTTATGTGGGTCCTGGGGAATTGAACCTGAGTCCTTTGGCTTTGCAGGCAAACACCCTAACCACTAAGCCATCTCTCCAGCCCCCCATCTTTACTTTTTAATAGTGAGAAGCTGGCAATGTGATGTGTATTTGTACAATGACATACTGTGAGCCACCATGATGAATGGATTAGAGTTGCTTCTGTCAACATGGACAAATCCTCAAAACAATGCTGAAAGAACAGCAATTAATATAAGGTTAACATCATAGACTACTATTCATGTAAAATTTAAAGAAACAAAGAAAACACAACAAAACGCCTCATTTTATATTTTAAAAATATCTGAGATGGGCTGGAGAGATGGCTTGCCCATGAAGCCTAAGGGCCCATGTTCAACTCTCCAGGTTCCACGTGAGCTAGATGCATAAGGTGACACACCATGCAGGGTTGCACATGCATACAATGTGGTGCATACATCTGGAGTTTGACTGCAGTGGCTGGAGGCTCTGGTGCGCCACTTCTCTCTCCCTCTCATAAAAAATGAAATAAAAAAGCAAAAATATCTATAAGATGATAAACACTACATTTAGGATACAGAAGGGCACCAACTGGGGAGGAACAGACCTGGGAAGTATGAACAGAGATTTCAGTGCACCCTAGTGGTATTTAAGCTCTTAAATTGAATGGTGGACACAAAGATGTTAGCTACAGCAGGCTCCATTCTTTGCTTATAGGACGATGTCAGAAATAGACAGATCACAATGGGGCTTTCTGAGGTCAAGTATCCTGAGTTGAAATCAGATTCAGTAACAAGCAATGACTGGGGAAAGTAGGTTGGGCTAGAAGATATGTACAGGGATCTGAGTGGAAAAAGTAACAGAGTTAACAATAGTAGTGGCTTGAATGCCAAGGAACATGTGAGGGCTCATAGAATCATAATTCATATCAAGTATGACTTGGCTCTGAACCAGCTAGGTATTAAAAATTAGACAAACATCCTAGAGAAACAATGAAAATATAGTTATAATAGTAAAGAAAACAAAGGAAGAAAAAAAGCAAAACTCCAACTTAAAAATGTTTGGATTTTAACATTTCCAGTTAATAGAGCTGAAATCATTAAAAAATAGAAAAATGAGAACTCAGGACACATAAGAATTTGTAAAAGCACAACGTGAAAGGTCAGATATTTTGAATTTCATGACATTGATAAGTTCTAAGCCAGTATCACGAGTGGCATTGCAGTGAAATGAGGACATTGACAAAAACTGGTCCTGCTAGTGCAGAAACACTAGTAGGGACATCTAAGCTGGTGTGATAAGAGGGTATTAGATAAAGTAATGTGTCTCCTGGCAAGAACAGTGAGTGCAAAGTCCTCAGTACCGCCTATGAGAAGGCCTTTGTGAAAAGCATGGTAGCTCTGCATGGGACTTGCAAAACAAGGACTAAAAGGCATGACCCCTGAGGTCTGAGTGGGGGGAAGAGGAGAATGTAGACAAGTAAAGACCTCATGACTAGCAATGCTTCATGTCCAGAGCATAACAGATCAGCATAGGAAGGAGACATAGCTGAGTTGTCAACATACTGTAATCCTGGTGCTGATCCCACGCCAGAAGACTTTGAGACCTTAGAGCAACTCAAAAACTGATAACACACTGGGCAGTTGGTATCTATATGTTCCAAATACAGAGAAGCAGGCAGAAAAGGCTTCTATTCTTATGGGATTTATGATCCCATAGGTCAACCAGTAATCATGCTGTTATAAGCCCAGTGACATGACCACCATGACCAGAAAGCACAGGGAGGGCCTAAGAGAGACACCAGGTTGAGATTCTGACAATGCAGGAGAATGTGAGGCAGAGTTTTGGATGAATTAAGTCATTACATGGGGTTTCTACTTCCAATTGGAAGATATACTGTTGAAAGAAAACTTGCTTCCACCCTGTTGAGTAAAAAACCAGATAATACATAAAATCACTATTTTCTGACCCCACTGAAAAGTTGAATATTCAGCAGAGAGCAGATCCTTGCATTCATGTAAAGAAACTACCAGGGCCTGGAGAAAGCTAGCCAGAGAATTAGGGAATATATTGCCAGCAGTAAGGTCCTATTCCCACCAACCATTCTTTTTGTGAAAAAATTATTATTTATTTTATTAGCTCATAATGTGAATACATGAATGGTGCCATCAATAGCCTACTCCCTGTCCTCCCCCCTCTGAAGTGACCCTCCTCATTGGGGAATGTGGGACATGCATTGTGAGGGTAGCCATCAGTTATGTGGAAGAGGCAATGTCTCTGTGCATAATGACCCAACTTGTGCTCTAACAATCTTTCTGCCCTCTCTTCCACAAATTTCTCTGAGCCAATGTTGGGTTTGTTTTAGGTCTACTTCAATGGTGAGGTCTTGGGCGCCTCTATGTCTCTGGATATCTAGTTTAGTAGGAGTTGAGTGTTCTCTGTGTCTATCTCCTTCAGCCTTATGTTGGTGTCAGGTTCACCAAGAAAGCTGCACCCTTGCCCATTTCCCCAGTTACTCTATGGTTTCAGCTGGGGCCCTGGTGAGGTGTGATGGGCTGATTCTCTCCTTAGAGTCTGCGTCCAACTGAAAAAGAGAAGCAAATTCTCCAACAGAAAGAGAAGTCAGCACCAGATAAATGGGATAACCATTATTATTTTAGAGAGAATTTCATAGGTGTAGACACTCTTATAGCCCATGATTGGTGGGAGCTTGATATTGGAGAGCGGGCTCATTTTTTGGACATGGTTTTGACTTGTTTTCCAGTTCTAGCTATGACTTCTATTACACTGAGCAGATCTGTTAGCCAAATCAAGAGCAGTTGATTGCCCACCATGGTTGTGTGCCACTACTGCACTTGTGTAAACATTATGTCATGTCTTAGACAGATGTTGGTCATTTTCCTCCAGTTGATCTGTGAAGAAAGAAGTTGGGATTTTTATTGGTATTGCGTTAAATCTGTAAAATGCTTTTGGTAAGATTGCCATTTTCACACTGGTAATTCTGCCTATCCAGGAGCATGGGAGGTCTTTCCATTATCTCAAGTCCTCCTCAATTTCCTTCTTGAGTGTTTTTATGTTTTCATTGTATAGGTCTTTCATTTCCTTGGTTAATGTTATTCCAAGGTATTTTATTTTTTTGTTGCTATTGAAAATAGGACAATGTTGCTTACTTCTTTTCCTGTATCTTTGTCTTTTGTATATAGTAAGGCTACTGATTTTTGTGCATTGATCTTGTATCCTGCTACTTTGCTGAAGGCGTTAATCAACTTTAAGAGTTTTGAGATGGAGGTTCTCAGGTCACTTATATATAGAATCAAGTCATCTGCAAATAGGGCTAATTTAACTTCTTCCTTTCCAATTTGTATCCCTTTTATTTCTTTCTCCTGTCTTATTGCTTGAGCTAGGACTTCCAGTACTATGTTGAAGAGCAGAGGAGAGAGTGGACACCCCTGTCTTGTTCCTGATCTCAGTGGGAATTCCTTCAGTCTCTCACCATTAAGTATTATTTAAAGGGCTTTAGGAGCTTCACATATAGCCTTTATTATGTTGAGATATGAACAGTCCATGCCTATTCTCTCCAATGTTTTGATCATGAAGTGATGTTGTATTTTGTCAAAGGCCTTTTCTGCATCTATCGAAATGATCATGTTGTTTTTGTGTTTAACCTTATTTATGTGGTATATTACATTGTCAGATTTCTGTATGTTGAACCACCCCTGCATTCCTGGAATGAAGCCTACTTGATCAAAGTGGATAATGCTTTTGATGTGTTGTTGAATTTGGTTTGCGAGGATTTTGTTCAGGCTCTTTGTGTCTAAGTTTATCAGGGAAATAGGCCTATAGTTTTTCTTGTCACATCTCTGCCTGGGTTTGTTATAAAGGTGATACTAGCTTCATAGATGGAGTTGGGGATCTTTGCCTGTTCTCTGATTGTGTGGCACAGTTTAAGAAAAATTGGTTTCAGTTCTTCCATGAAGGTTTGAAAGAATTCAGCTGAGAAGCCATCTGGTCCTGGACTCTTCTTTTTGGGGAGGTGTTTGATTATCTTTTCAATCTTGATGGGTGTGATAGGTTTAGGAGATTAATCTACTCTGGGTTTAGCTTTGATAGGTGGTATGTGTCCAGGAATTCATCCATTTCCTCCATATTATCCAGTTTTGTGGAGCAGAGATTTTTCAAATAAGTCCTGATGATTCTCCCAATTTCACTTATGTCTGTTGTGATCTCTCCTTTTTCATTTCTAATTTTGTTAATTTGAAGCATCTCTTTTTTTCCACTTGATCAAATTGGCCAAGGGTTTATCAATATTGTCTATCTTTTCAAAGAACCAGCTCTTTGTTTCATCAGTTTTCTTAATTGTCTTCTTGATTTCCAATTCATTAATTTCTGCTCTGATCTTAATTATTTCTTTCCATCTGGAGCTTTTCAGGTTGGCTTCTTTTTATTTTTCCAATGTCCTTAGGTAGATGGTTAGGTTATTGATTTAGGATAGCTCTGTCTTTGTTATGAAGGCATTTAGTGTTATGAATTTTCCCCTAAGGAATGCCTTCATTGTGTCCCATAAATTTTGGTACAATGTGTTCTCCCTGTTGTTGAATTCTAGAACTTTTGTAATTTCATGTTTTATTTCATCCACACTCCATTTATTGTTTAAAAGTGTGTTCAGGTTCCAGGGGCTGGTGGGATTCCTGGCATATCTTTTGTTCCTAATTTCTAGCGTTACAGCATTGTGGTCTGATATCATGCAGGAAATTATGTCGATTTTCCTAAAAATTTGGAGGCAGTCTTTGTGGCCCAGTATATGATCTATTTTAGAGAAGCATACATGGGCTGCTGAGAAGAATGTGTAATCTGTGGATTTTGGGTAGAATGTTCTGTAGCTGTCTGTCAGCTCTAATTGCTCTATGGTGTTGTTGAGTGCTTTTACTTCCCTGTTAATTTTAGGTTTGGATGATCTATCTATTGCTGATATTGGAGTATTGAAGTTCCCTAGTATGATGATGTTGGTGGTTATTTCTGTTTTGTTGTCAAGTAGATTTTGTTTTATGAATTGTGGTACACCTGTGTTTGGTGCATAAAGATTGATGATTGTGATATCCTCTTGTTGGATCGTTCCCTTGATAAGTAAGAAGTTGCCTTGTCTTTTTTGATTACGTTTGGTTTGAAGTCTATTTTATCTGACATTACTATAGCAATGCCTGCTTGTTTCTTATTCCCATTTGCTTGGAATATCATTTTCCACCTGAGCTGAATTTTATCATAGAAAGTTTTTCTTTCACCATCTATTATGAGGGATACTTTTGCTGGATAAAGTAGTTTGGGTTGGAAGCCGTAAGTTCTTATGCTTTGCAGTGTTCCATTCCATGCCCTTCTGGCTTAAAGTGTTTCTATTGAGAAGTCTGAATTCTGATGGGGCTACCTTTATATGTGTTTCTCCCTAGCTGTTTTTAGGACTTCCTTCTTGTTACTGATATTTAGAGTCTTAATGATAATATGTCTTGGAGAATTTCTCCATTGGTCCAGTCTGTTTGGAGTTCTGTTAGCTTCTTGTAACTTGATTGGACTTTCTTTTGAGCATGGGAAATTTTTCTTAGAAATTTTGTTGAATAAGTTCTGCATGTCTTTGGTCCAAATTTCTTCCCCTTCTGGTCTCCCCATGATCGTAATGTTGGAATATTTAATGGTATGACACATTTCCCTCATGTTCTGTTCACAAAATTTTTTGAGCTTATTTTGAATTCACAAGCTATTTCTTCTGTTTTGTCTTCCAGTTCTGAGTTTCTATCCTACACATGGCTGACTCTATTCTTGAGAGTCTCTATACAGTTCAATTTGGTTTGTATTTTCTACTGCTTTTTTATACATAGTTTCCATCCCTCCGTCACATTCCCTTTTCACATTATTTTCTGATTTTCTTAGTGCTTCTTGGAATTCATCCTTGCATTTATTTATGTCTTCATTGAGCTTAGCCAGCTGGTTATTGAGGTCCTCTCTTTTTTTGCTCTCCTTTGGGTCATTTAACTGTCTTTGGAGCCCTTTCTGGTTCTTTTCTATTAGGTCTAACCTAGCAAGAGCAGTATTCATACAATTATTGGCGCTTTGTTGATTTTTCTGCAAGTTCTGCTATTTTCTTGGCCAGGGTTGCATTGCTTATGTCTTCATTTTGGGGTTCTGATCCTATAATCTCTTCTATGTTTTGATTAGAGACATCCATTGTGGGAATATACAATCTTATTGGATTTACTTGCATCTGGTTTTTCATGTTATTCCTTTTTTTTTTTTTTCAAGGTAGGGTTTCACTCTAGCCCAGGCTGACCTGGAATTCACTATGTAGTCTCAGGGTGGCCTTGAACTCTTGGTGATCCTCCTACCTCTGCCTCAGGAGTGCTGGGATTAAAGGCATGTGCCACCACACCCGGCTCTCATGTTATTCCTTTTGTGCTATGGTCTGCCCATCACAGTGAAGGAATCTTGTTAAATTTAGGAGGAAGCTGTAGTTTACCTTGAAGTGTCTTCAGTGATTGTTCCCTTTTATGTTTGTTTCAATTAGGCTTCTGATGGCAGGCTTCTGCCTGTTCAGAGGGCAGGAACCCATAAGGGTCTGAGAGTCTGGTGAAGGGGCTTGTTCTTTGGTAGTTCAGGGTATGGGAGTACATGGTCAGGGGCAGGGAGTGGGGGCAATGGGACAAAGCAGGTTGGTGTTGTGGCTGGGCTGCGGGGCGGGGGAGTATGAGAATGCATGGTGGTTCTGTGATGTTGAGGGTTGAGGAGATGGGACAGCAGGTTCCTGTGACAAGGTAGAGCAGGGATATGGGAAAGCTACAGATCAGGTGAAGTGCATGGGGGGGGGATTGGTGGTGGTCCAGGTGGGGTGGTAGGAAAGGGGAGGGAGTGGTGAAGAATATCTTTTTGTCCTGGGTCTGGGTCACGCACGGGGGGGGGGGTTGGCAGCGAGGGAGATGGCATTTGTATTGGTATTTCCTATGCCCAGGGGTGGGGGTGGGTGGCAGTGAGGGGGACACAGCTGGCGTGTGGAGTTCCCGTGCCCGGGGGTGGGGTGGCAGCAAGGGGGAGGGAGTTTGCAAGTAGAGTTCCTGTGCTTGGGGGGCAGGGTAGCAGCGAGGGGGAGGGAGTTTGTGAGTGGAGTTCCCATGCTGGGGGGGCAGTAGTGAGGGGGAGGGAGTTCTCAAGTAGGATTTCCACGCCTGGGGGTGGGGTGGGGTGGGGCGAGGGGGTGCTCACAAGTAGAGTTCCTGTGCTTTGAGGCAGGGTGGTGGCAAGGGGGAGGGAGTTCACAAGTGGAGTTCCCGCGCCTGGGGGTGGGGTGGGGTAGCAGTGAGGGGGACAGAGCAAGTGGATTTCCCATGCACCAGAGGGTGGGGGTGCAGTGGTGAGGGGGATGGGGCTAGTGGAGTTTCCACATGCATAGAGGGTGGGGCAGTGAGGTGACAGAGCTTGTTTTTTGAGCTCCACAGCACAGGGAGCCTTGGTGGAGGAATGCTAGCCTGTGGGCCTGGGTCTTCTTAGCTAGTAAAGGAGGAACCTGCAGCTGGGACTGTGGCTAAGATGGCTGTTTGAGGAGTTTGGGGGGGCTGGTGGGCTACCCGAGAGAGTCTGGGAATCAGCAGATTCCCTACTTTTCTCCTCCATGCCCTCCCACCGAACCCTAATGGCTTTGCCTTTCCTTCCCCACCAGGTGAGGCATGTTTAGACAGATGCCATCTTGACCAGAAGTCCCATTCTTTTAAAAAATATTTCATCTAAATATTTGAGAGAAAAAAAGAGGTAGATGGGAGTGAGAAAAACAGAGAGAGAGAGAGAGAATAGGTGTACCTGGATCCCAGCCACTGCAAACAAACTCCAGATGCATGTGCTACCTTGTGCATCTTTACATGGTTTATGTGGATACTGGGGAATCAAACATGGGTCCATTGGCTTTGCAGGCAAGTGCCTTACCTACTAAACCATCTCTCCAGCCCCAACCAACTGTTCTTGAAAAGCTAGAATGCATAGACCTTCAGGAAAATCTTTCCTTGAGGGTGGACTATAATTAGCTTTAGATGTAACACTTCCTTGGACCTGCCAGACTACTCATAAGAGGAAGAACAATATGAAAATGTGATATGGCATCAGGGAACTGCAAATTAAACCTACTTTGAAATTCCACCTCATTCCGGTCAGAGTGGCTGTCATCAAAAAAAAAAAAAAAAAAAAACAAAGGACAATAAATGCTGGTGAGGATGCAGAAAAAGAGGAACCCTTCTACATGGTTGAAGGGCATGTAAACTGGTAGAGCCATTGTGGAAATCAGTGTGGAGGTTCCTGAGACAGCTAAAAATATACCTACCATATGACCCAGCTATACAACTCCTAGGCATATATCCTAAGGACTCATCTCTCTACCTTAGGCCTGCTCAGCCATGTTTAGTGCCACTCTATTCACAATAGCTAGGAAATAGAACCAGCCCAGATGTCCCTCAACTGATGAATGGATAATGAAGATGTGGTGCATTTATACAATGGAGTTCTATTCAGTGGTAAAGAGAAATGAAATAAAGAAATTTGCAGGGAAATGGAAGGATCTGGAAAAGATTATACTAAGTGAGGTAACCCAGGCCCAGAAAGCCAAACATGGCTTGTTCTCTCTCTTATGTGGATCCTAGCTACAAATGTTTAGACTTATATATGAGTTGGAGGAATAATTGATGGCAGAGGCCAGTAATCTAGAAAAGGGCTGTAAGAGATGGAGGCAAGGGGAGGACTTGGGAAATGGTATTGTATATAGGTAAGTAGATGAACAGATTACTGGGTGGAATAAAAGAAGGGTAGGGTAAAGTTTAATCAAAATATAAGATGTTAGCTGAGCATGTTGGTGCACACCTTTAAATCTCAGCATTCAGTAGGCAGAGGTAGGAGGATCACTGCGAGTTTAAGGCCTGAGACTACGTAGTGAATTCTGGGTCAGCCTGGGCTAGAGTGAGACCTTACCTTGAAAAAACAAAACAAAACAAAATTAAGATGTTACAAATAAGCCATATGGAAACCTACTCTTTTGGATAATGGCACAACCAGAAGCCACAGTTTGTTACTAGAAAAATATTAGTGCCAGTGATGGGGTATGTTCCAGTGAATTGTTGGCCAGAGAGGTCCCTGATGCCCCCAAAACATTACAGGCCATTGCCAAGGCTCTTGGTTTCCCACCAGAAATAGATGGTAAGACCCGACTGTTGATGACTCCATATGATTTGGCTTCAAGTTCACTGAGAAATCCAGCTGGAGTTGAGCTGAAAACCTCCTCCCTGTAGAGAGCTGACAGAAAGCTGGTAAAAGCTACATTGCATCCATCCCTATGGGAGACATAAGTCATCAGTGCTGATAAACAACAGTGGTCACTACAAGTCTTAAGTTTGGCTATCCAGGCCAAATGAGCCAATGAGTTCAATAATGGCATGTCTATTGTGGGGGAAACTAACTGCTCTCTAATTGGATTGGAGGCCCGCTCCACAGGAGGGAATGCATGCCTGGTACCACTGGGATGACTTAAAAGACACCATAGTGCTGAGAAGAAGTGACAGAGGAGTGTTTAGCACTGAAACATCTCTATCACACCCTCCAAGGCTTAGGGTCTGTTGTGGAAGAGGTGGCAAAAATAATGTAAAAGCCAAAGAAAGGGTAGGACTGCTTACAACTCAATCTTCCAGACACAAATTGTCCTCTATATCCATGACCTTGCAATGCCTAATACTATCTATCCAAGACACAAGATGGGGGCTGGAGAGATGGCTTAGTGGTTAAGGAATTTGCCTGCAAAGCCAAAGGATCCTGGTTTGATTCTCCAGAACCCACATAAGCCAGATGCACAAGGGGCGCCTGTGTCTGGAGTTCGTTTGCAATGGCTAGAGGCCTTTTGGTGTCCATTCTCTCCCTCTCTCTCTCTCTGCCTCTTTCTCTCTCAAATAAATAAATAGATAGATGTTTGATGACATCAAAATAAAAAAGAGACTAATTGAGAGGGGGAGGGGATATGATGGAAAGTGGAGTTGTGAAGGGGAAAGCTGAGAAGGGGAGGGAATTAACATGGTTTATTGTCTATAAGTATGGAAGTTGTCAGTAAAAAAAGAAAAATGTGCCATGGGATTGACAATAATCTTGATGCAGGATTCTAGGGTTCAGGAAGGGTCCCTCAGAATTTATGAATCCCAAATGTTGGGTTCTACCTTTAATAAAGAATTGATAAAAATGGACTCAAGAAGGATAAATTATGAATTAAGTTTAATTAGGGGGAACTCACAAATTGGGAGGTTTATTTAAGAGAGATTGGGATCTAGCAAGGGAGGCTGGAGTAGAGTCATAAACATGTAGGAAGTAAGAAACATGCTCTCATGTGGAAAACTGCATAGTTTATAAGATTCTCTTTAAGAAAAATTAAGGGTTTTAGAGAAAGACTGGACTGTAGAGTTGCAAGCATGTGGATGGGAGTTCATAAAGCTCACTTAAGAGAAACTGAGGCTTTTAAAGAGAGATTAGAATAAAGCCACAAATGTGTGGAAGGTAGTTAAAGCTCATTTAAGAGAAACTGAGGCTTTTAAAGAAGAATTAGAGTAGAGCCACAAATGCATAGAAAGTAGAATCCAGGAGACTGTGTAGGGAGACTTAGGAGGAACCCACATGGCATCTGCCATTTGATTGCCCATGGAAGGAAGTTGAAAGGACAAATGGTGAGGCTCGAAGAAAAATGAGAAGGCAGATATCAAAGCAAAGACCAAGAGATTCAGAGGAAAAATGAGTAATGAAGGGTGTTACACTCATAGTTACCCTAAGTTTAAAAAAATTATACAGGTAGCAAGCCTAGAGTTGGTAAGAGCACCTACCTGTAGGTACACACAGGGTAGATTCGGAGAGCAGAGGAAAATCATGCAAATAAATGAGAAATTACTCCAAACTATAAAACAGAGGCAAGGAGAAAAGTTTAGATGAAGAAATAATGTTATGCTCTCCCACCCCTACTCATCCAGGCTAGGTGGGGGTAGAGGCCAGACTCACATGTATGTAAGCAGCACAGGGTAAAACCTAGGGAGACACATAGATGTACCTGTGCACTAAGAGAGAAGGAGGGACAGGAAGGCCACAGACTTTATAGTGTCAAGTTCAGGTATGCAAGGGGAAGACCTGATTGGTTTACAGATTTGGAGGATGGACCCCAGGGCTAGCCCACCTGGGCCATTTATTTAGGTAGTGTGGGCAGCAGAGGGCTCTCTAGATCAGTCTTGATTAGATACGAGTTTCATTTCTGTCTTTGTGCCAGGGTGTTGCAGTCAGGTTCGCATTGCTGGCAGAAATCACCTGACTAAGAGCAGCTTCTGGGAAAAAAGAGGTTTATTTTGGCTTACAGGCTCGAGGGGGAAGCTCCATGATGGCAGGAAAAATGATGGCATGAGCAGAGGGTGGACATCACTCTCTGGTCAACATAAGGTGGACAACAGCAACCGGAGAGTATGCCAAACACTGGCAAGGGGAAGCTGGCTATAATACCCATAAGCCCTCCCCCAACAATACACTGCCTTCAGGAGGCTTTAATTTCTAAATTGCCATCAGCTGGAGAGACTAACATTCATAACACTTAACTTTATGGGGGACACCTGAATCAAACCACCACACAGGGCAAGGTGGCATCTCCTGATTTTCTTTAGGCTTCAATCTTTAATTGAAACTTCCTAAAAGAAGCTAGCTTTCTCTTATCCTCCTTCAATCCAACATGACAAAAGAAAAGATCACTGAACTAGAGGACAATAAAATAAACTATGTGTTATGGTTTGGATCTTATGTGTCCTAAGGTCATGTGCTAACAGCTTAGTTACCAGCCTATGGCACCTCTGGGAGGTGAGGTCTAGTGGAAGTAAGTCATTGGGAGCCTGCCTTTAAAGAGCCTACTCAAATTTCTCTTTTACTTCATGGTCACTATGATCAGAGCAGCTTTCTCCCTTCCACAAAGGCAACAGGGCCAAACATGTTAAAACCTCTAAAACTGTTAGATAACATAAAATTTCCTCTTTTTTTTTAAGGAAAGCCCTACAGACTATGAGAGAGAGAGAGAGAGAGAGAGAGAGAGAGAGAGAGAGAGAAATGGCATGACAGGGCCTTCAGCCACTGGAATCAAACTCCAGATATGTTCACCCCTTGTGCGCATGTGCAACCTTGCCCACTTGTATCATTTTGTGCATCTGGCTTCTGTGGGACCTGGAGTCCTTAGGCATCACAGGCAAGTACCTTAAGCACTAAACCAATTCTCCAGCCCCTCCTTTTTTTTGGTTTTTGGTTTTTGAGGTAGATCTCACTCTAGTCCAGGCTGACCTGGAATTCACTATGTAGTCTCAGGGTGGCCTCAAACTCACAGTGATCCTCCTACCTCTGGCTCCCAAGTGCTGGATTAAAGGTGTGTGCCACCACACTCGGCATTCTCTTTTGAAGTTGTTTATTGGTATTTTGTCACATAGAGTCAACCACTGGCCTCCACATGCACATGTACACGTGTACAGACACCCACACACATATATACACATGCAAATAAAGTATGTGAATAGGGCTTGGAAGGTAGCTCAGTGGATAAAGCATTCAGTGTACAAGTCTGAGTAACCAAGTTTGAACCTCAGAACCCACATAGAAAGCCAGAAGTCATGGCAGGCTTTCTATGCTGACAATAAGATGAGAGGCAGAGATAGGAGGATTTCCTGGAAAATCTATGTGAGCACAGCAAAAAGAATAGCAGTACAGCAAGAACCAGAAAAACTCTGCCTCAAATGAGGTGGAATGGTAAGAAAGGACCCTAATGTTGTCTTCTGACCTCTACATGTGCACTATGACATGCATGTGCCCCCCACCATACACATTAACATACACAAATATATTTTTCAAAGTATGTGAATATTCACCATTAATTTTCTAAGTATGATGAAAAGTATAGGTCCACAAATCTTAAGAAACTCAATAAACAGAGATATGAGAAAAATGTACCACGGCAAATCATAATCAAATGTCTCCAAAGCAATACTTTATAAAGAGAAAAAAGCTCAAAATCTATCAGAATAAATGACTCACTATGCACCAGGAAATAAAGCTAATGATGATAGCAGATTTCTTATCAGGAGCAATGTAAGCAGAAAAATAACACCTTCAAAATACTAAGAGAAAACCCTTTCAACTGAGATTGTTTTTGTTTGTTTGTTTGTTTGTTTTTTCTAGGGTCTCACTCCAGCCCAGGCTGACCTGGAATTAACTATGTAGTCTCAGGGAGGCCTTGAACTCATGGTGATCCTCCTACCTTTGCCTCCCGAGTGCTGGGATTAAAGGCATGTACCACCATGCCCAACTTCAACTAAGAATTTTAAACCTTGCAAAAATTAACTTTCAAAGAATCAAATGTAAAAAAGATATTGCCAGAACCCCAAAAGACAAAACAATTCACCAACAGTAGACCTGTACTAAAAAAAATTGGGCAGGGGGCTGGCGAGATGGCTAAGTGGTTAAGGCACTTGCCTGCAAAGCCAAAGGACCCGGGTTCAACTCCCCAGGACCCATGTAAGCCAGATGCACAAGGTGGTGCAAGCATCTGGAGTTGGTTTGCAATGGCTAAAGGCCCTGGCATGCCCATTTTCTCTCCCTCTCTCTGTGTCTTTTTCTCTCTCAAATAAATAAAATAAATAAATTTAAAAAAAATTGCCAGGTGTGGTGGCAGATGCCATTAATCCCAGCACTCGGGAAGCAGAGATAGGAGGATCACCATGAGTTCAAGGCCACCCTGAGACTACATACTGAATTCCAAGTCAGCCTGTACTAGAGCGAGACCCTACCTTGAAAAACCAAAAAAAAAAAAAAAAAAAAAAAGTAAGGTTGTCCTTCAGGCACAAAGACAGGCTTCAAAGCACTTGATTATCTGCCTGAGATAAAAGGTAAAACCCTATTGCTAAAGACACTACATGCTGCTGACACAGAATATGGAGAGATCCAGCTGATTCTGGAAGGAAGTCAGTTCCAAAATGGTTAGCCCATACAATATTGAAAAGAGCTACATGAGATGCTGGGGTAAATGGCCAACAATGTAGTGAGCAACCAGCCTGATAAAATGTACACAAGTATGCGATAGTGGCACACAACCTAGGCAGGTAACCAACAGCTCTCTGATTAGCTATGAGATCTGCTCAGTGGAAAGGAACCCACTGGAACTGGGTACCAAGTCAGAATACTATGGAGACCAAGATTACAGACTCCAATGAGAAGCTCCCACTAGTCTTTAGTGAGTACACACCTATCAAAATCTCTGTAAATGAACAATGCTTTATCCCCTTTAACCTATCCTGATCTCATGTTCCATTGGAGAATCTGTTTTTCAGAAAGCAATAAAAACCAAGGACAACAAAAATCTATCAACAAGACAAGAATAGATAGCTGACTACTTGGCAGGAGATGAACCACCCCTTGCATAGCACCTAGGGACCAGGTGAAACCACAGAGGAACACGCAAGATGAGCAAGAGTGTTGCTTCCATGGCGAGCCTGACAACCTGCGCCAGGATGATGGAGAGCGATACTGAGGATACTCAAAATGCACCAAAGCAGAAATCCAGAAGCTGTTGAGAGTGCAACATTTAAAATAAACTTAAAGCACACCACCAAGGTTCATGGAATTTTGTGGAAGAGGGAGAGTGGAAAGAATGTAAGAGCCACAAGGTGTGAAGGAATATTAAGAGACATTGCCCTCCCAATGACTGACTGCTGCTCTCACAACTCCATGGTGAATACCAGCAATCCCACTAAGGAGCACTCTAAGTGGGGTAGGGGCAGGGAGGAGTGAAATGATGGTACCAACATGTGTCCATACAAAGTTTCTACTAACTAATAAAAAAAGGATACAATAAAATCAAATTTAAGTACAGACTAAAAAATAAAAGTAATGGGCTGGAGAGATTGCTTAGCTGTTAAGGCACTTGCCTGTGAAGCCTAAGGTCCCAGGTTCAGTTCCCTAGTACCCACGTAAGCCAGATGCACAAGGTGAGACAAGCACCTGGAGTTCATTTGCAGCGGCTACAGGCCCCGATGTGTCCATTCTCTCTCTCTCTCTCTGTCTCTGTGTCCCTTTTTTCTCTCTCAAATAAATAAATAAAATATTTTTAAAAAGAAGTAAAACATACTACCATACAAACCAGCTATGTGACTCGTTGGGGGCGGGGCGGCGACTATATATCCTTATAAGGAGTATACTTGAAACAGAAAACAACCCAAAATAGATCAATAAATGAATTTATAAATAAATAAACTAGGATATACAGGTTGAATGAGATGCTGATCAGCAACACAAAGGAATAAAGTATTAAAACACAAATCAGGGCTGGAGAGATAACTTCGTGGTTAAGGCGCTAGGCTGCAAAGCCTAAGGTCTCATGTTTGACTCTCAGGTCCCATGTAAGCCAGATACACAAGGTGATTCAAGAGTGCAAGGTCACACATGCACACAAGATGGTGCACACATGTGGAGTTCAAACGCAGTGGCTGGAGGCCCTGGCATGCCAACACACTCTCTCTCTCTGATAAAAAATAATAAGATGATTTAAAAATATTTATAAAAACACAGATCAACATGCTGGAATGTGAAAATAACAATGCTGCCAAATAGGTCCCACAATAGAACGCACATTGTGTGACTCCATGACAGACACCTCAGAGAGCACAAACACAATGATAGTGACAAAAACACACTGGCAGTTGCCTGGGACATGTATCAAGTTGGAGGAGACATTCATTACAAAGGGTCACAAGGACACTTTGGGGTGGTAGATATGTCCACTATTTCAATAGTGGGGATGGTTTTGTGGTTGAAATATATACATCAAAATTCATCAAACTTGGGCTGGAAAAATGGCTTAGCAGGTAAGGCACTTGCCTGCAAAGTCAAAGTACTACAGTTAGATTCCTCAGGACCCATGTAAGCCAGATACCCAAGGTGGCGCATGCATCTGGAGTTTCAATGCAATGGCTGGAGGCTCTGGTGTGCCCATTCTCTCATTCTATCTCTATCTGCCCCTCTCTCTCTCAAATAAATAAATAATAAAATATTTTTTAAAATTCATCAAGCTGTGCTGGAGAGATGGCTTAGCAATTAAGATGTTTGTCTGCAAAGCCAAAGGACCTGGGTTTGATTCTCTAGGACCCATATAAGCCATATGCACAAGGGGGAGCATGCATCTAGAGTTCTTTTGCAGTGGCTGGAGGCCCTGGTGCACTCATTCATTCATTTTCTCTCTCTCTCTCTGCTTCGTTCTCTCTCTCAATAAATCAATAAATAAAATATATTTAAAAATTCCTCAAACTGTGATTCTTAAAAAAACTTTTATTTATTCATTTGCAAGCAGAGAGAGAGATAGAAGAGAGGTAAAGAGAGAAAGAATGGGCAAATATGGCCTCCAGCTACTGCAAATGAACTCCAGATGCATGTGCCCCTTGTGCATCTGGCTTACATGGGTTGTGGAGAATTGAAACAGGATCCTTTGGCTTCAGAGGCAAACACCTTAACTGATAAGCCATCTCTCCAGCCCCAAACTATGGTATTTTAAGCTTCTAGTATACCAATTTCACATCAATAAAGCTGTTAAAAATGAAGCTGAGGTTCTCATTCCTATAAGTTACAGTAAGCACATGTCAGTGGGTGTAGCTATGAAAACTATGCAGAATGCACAGGGTAGCAAGCTGAAGATTCTGATAAATAACTGCAGCAAACCAGAAATTGAAGCATTTTTATACAGCTAGCTCATCATCTGTTCCCTTCAGCCCTCCACACTTGGCCCTGGGCCAGTGTGAGGAAGGATGTAGAACAGTCAGATGATGATGATGATTATTTTGGTTTTTCAAGATAGGATCTCATTCTGGTTCAGGCTGACCTGGAATTCACTATGTAATCCCAGGTTTGCCTCCAACTCATGGAGATCCTCCTACCTCTGCCTCCCAAGTGCTGGGATTAAAGGCATGCACCACCACATCCGGCTATAGTCAGATTTTTTTTAAACTTTTCATTTTTTATTATTTTTTTTGGAGACACACACACACACACACACAGAGAGAGAGAGAGAGAGAGAGAGAGAGAGAGAGAGAGAGAAGAGAGGGAGGAAGACAGAGATGGGCGCGGCAGCAGTGTCTCAGCTGCTGGAATGAAATCCAGATGTGTGCGGTCCCTTGTGGTCAAGTGCGGCATTGCGCCCTTGCGTCACTTTGCATCTGGCTAAACGTGGGACCTGGAGATTGGAACCGCTGGAGATTGCAACCAGTGTTCTTAGGCTTAGGAGGCAGGTGCCTTAACCCCTAAGCCATCTCTCCAGCCCTATAGTCAGATTTTTAAAGCTGAAGATTTCTGGCGAGAAGATCAAGAAATGAGGTTGACAAAGACCCAGAAAAAAAACAAAACATATAGACAATGGAGAGTGAAGAATCAAGAAAACAGCATCGCAGTTCTTTATAAACCATGGGGCTCGGTTTCTAGCCTTTACCTGTAGCATTCTTCTGAGCAGCATGTGAAGTAAAAAGCAGGATGCTGCCCAGTTAATTCCCAGACTGACCACTGGGTGGCAGTCACATGGGACTACAAACAGTACTGCAAATGCTTTGAAACAGTTGTTTTTTTTTTTTTTTTTAATTTTTGTTGACTTTTAATCTTACATACCAAAAAAACCCCACCTGATATTTCCCTCCCCTCCCCCATTCCACTTTAGAACTCCGGTCTCCATCATATCCCCTCCCTTCAGTTTTTATTAGAAGTAGCACAGCACATGGCTGACAGGTCAGCACTTGTGGTCTGAGCCTAACCAGGATGACTGCCCACTAAAACAAAAGTATCAAGGTTTTCGTAGAACTTTAAAACAACACCTATGCCTTCAAAATATAATGTTCAAAATGTTTAGTAAACCCCAAATTACTGAACACACAAAACAGAAAAATCTAAAATCACATGGGAATAGACAATGCCAGAGAACACAAATGTTGACATTTTCTGACAAAGACAGTAAATCAGCTACTGTAAAATGTTCAAATGTGTACAATATACATATATTGATAAAACTACAGTTAATAATTTCAACCAACTATTCTTCACAATCTTTGTTTGGGGGAATGGTTTCAAGACAGGGTTTCACTCTAGCCCAGGCTGATGAGGAATTCACTGTGTAGTCTCAGGCTGGCCTCAAACTCAACTGATTCTCCTACTTCGGCCTCCCAAGTGCTGTGATTAAAGGCATGTGCTACCATGCCTGGCACTTCTTTCACAGTTTTTAAATAAACCATAATTGCTACTTAATGAAGATGTCATGATATGGGGAAAGTTATAGGCAAATCAGGAGAAAAAAAACCACTTCACTTTCCTATTATGATAAACAGGAAACAGAATAGTACTCAAGTGGGTGGGCTAAGCTGTTGCAGTCAGCTGTAGCAATGACTTTCTCTTGGGAGGGTGAGTATATGAGAAAACTAGCTTTCTAAAATATTGCAAACAGTTTAAATGATTTAAAAAAATATTAATCGGGGATGGGGATACAGCTCAGAGGTAGAGTGCTTGCTTTAGCATGGGGAAAGCCCTAGGTTTGATCTGAGCACTGAAAGAAAATCAATTGTATTTTGTATAGTTTAAAGAAAAAAAAAACTCAAATTCCAGCTAACTTATGGAGATGGAAACTGGTTAAATAATATATTGTTGAATTTAAGTTTCATATGTAAAAAATGAATGATTAACATTATGGTAAAATAGAGGTAACACTCAAACTCAAATAATCTTGAATCCATGAGAGTCCATCAGAGTTGATTTGAAGTAAGAACCAGCAAGGGACCATAGGACAGGGAAGAGGACCAGGGCAAGTGACAGAGCACTGCCACACATGGCTTACAACAGAGACAAGGAATGAACATGGCCAGAAGGCAATCAATAAAGTCACAAAAAGTAAAAGGAGAGTGAGTGACCTTTTTTTCTTTTTTATTGACAGCTTCCATACTTACAGACAATAAACCATAATTCTCTCCCCTCCCCCACTTTACCCTTCACAAATCTACACTCCATCATATCCCTTCTGTCTTTCCATTAGTCTCTCTTTTATTTTGATGTCATCATCTTTTCCTCTTATTATGAGTGTCTTGTGAAGATAGTGCTAGGCACTGTGAGGTCATGGATATCAAGACCTATTTCTGTCTGGTCAATTGCATTGTAAGCAGTCCTACCCTTCCCTTCGGTTTATACATTCCTTCCAAGCCACCTCTTCTGCAATGGACCCTGAGCCTTGGAAGGTGTGATAGAGATGTTTCAGTGCTGAACAATCCTCTGTCGCTTCTTCTCAGCACTATGGTGCCTTTTGGGTCATCTCAGAAGTCACTGCCATCTCAAAAGAGAAGCTTCTTAGCTGGGCGTGGTGGCGCACACCTTTAATCCCAGCACTCGGGAGGCAGAGGTAGGAGGATCGCCGTGAGTTCAAGGCCACCCTGAGACTACATAGTTAATTCCAGGTCAGCCTGGGCCAGAGTGAGACCATACCTCGAAAAACCAAAAAAAAAAAAAAAAAAAAAAAAAAGAGAAGCTTCTCTAACCAAAAGTGAGAGTAGCATTAATCTATGGGTATGAACAAGTAAGTAAAGTATAAGGGTAAGTAAAGTGCTTACAGGGCAGTTTGGTGCACATAATATATGCATTTAGCCAGACAAGAGCAGGCATTACACTCCTAATGTTCATGACCTCCCCTACCATAGGCTTTTGATTAGGTTTTCAGTACCACGCATGTATTCCCTTCCATAGAGCAGGTCTCCAGTCCAATTAGAGAGCAGTTGGTTTCCCCCATAACATACATGCAACTATTGTACCCATTGGCTCATTTGGTTTGGTTGGCCAAACTTGAGGTTTGCAGTGTCCACTGTTTTCATCACGGCTTCTCAGCATGCACTGCAGTGTTTTCCAGCTTTCTTTCAGCTGGTCTACAGGGAGAAGGTTTTCAGCTCATCCCCAGTTTGATTTCTCAGCAACCTTGCAGCCTAGGCATGAGGAGTCTTTAGCAATAGGGTCTTATCATCTATTCCTGGTGGGAAACCAAGACTCTTGGCAGTAGCCTGTTATGTTTTGGGGGAATCAGGGAACCTTCCTGGCCAACAACTCACTGGAAGGTATCCCATCCCTGGCACTGAAATTTTTGTAGTAACAGTCTATGGCTTCTGGGTGTGCCATTATATATATAAAAAAAAGTAGGTTGTCATGTGGCTTATTCACAATATCCTAAATTTTGATTATCCCTTCCCTATACTTCTTTTACTCAATATCTTCCCCTGACCTCTCTTAGGCCATTCCACCTGCAATAATCTGATTACTTACATATACGCAGTACCATCCATTTCCTTCATCCCTTTAGCCCTTTTCTAGCTTACTGACCTCTGCTACTGATTTTTATTCCAACTCACACACAAGTATGAATACTTGTAAGTAGGATCCACATATGAGAGAAAAAATGCAATGTTTGGCTTTCTGGGCCTGGATTACCTCACTTAGTATAATCCATTCCAGATCCATCCATTTTCCTGAAAATTTCATAATTTCATTTTTCTTTACCACTGAATAAAACTTTATTGTGTAAATGTACCACATCTTGATTATCTAATCACCTGTTGAAGGACATCTAGACAGGTTCAATTTTATAGCTAATTAGAATAGAGTGGCAATACACATTGTTGTGCAATTATCTCTAAGGTAGTAAGAAGAGTCCTTAGGATATATTCCTAAGTGCTGTAGCTGGGTCATATGGTAAATCTACTTTCAGCTGTTTCAAGAACATCCACACTGATTTCCACAATGGTTATACCAGACTACAATCCCACCAACAGTATAGAAAGGTTCCCTTTTTCCATATCCTCTTCAACATTTATTGTCATTTGTTTTCTTCTTTTTTTTTGGGGGGGGTTGAAGGTAGGCTCTCACTCTAGCCCAGGCTGACGTGGAATTCACTATGGAGTCTCAGGGTGGCCTCAAACTCACATGATCCTCCTAACTCTGCCTCCTGAGTGCTGGGATTAAAGGTGTGTGCCACCATGCTCAGTGTCATTTGTTTTCTTGATGATAGCCATTCTGACAGGAGTGAGACAGAATTTCAATGTAGTTTTAATTTGCATTTCCCTGATGGATAAGGATGTAGAACACTATTTTGGATGTTTATATGCCATCTCTATTTCTTCTTTTGAGAGCTCTCTATTTAGTTCCATAGCCCATTTCTTAATTGAGTTTTTTGAATTTTTGTATATTCTGGATATTAATCCTCTGTCAGATGTACAGCTGGCAATGATTTTCTCCCATTCTGTAGGTTGTCTCTTTGCTCTATTCACAATGTCCTTTGCAGTACAAAAGCTTTGTAATTTCATGAGATCCCAGTGGTTGAGGTTGATTAGTGGTTTTATTTCCTGAGCAACTAGGGTTATATTCAGAAAGTCATTGCCTATGCCAATATGTTGAAGGGGTCCCCTACATTTTCCTCTAGCAGTTTCAGAGTTTCAGGTGTGATATTAAGGTCCCTGATGCATATGGACTTGATTCTTGTGCATGAAGAGAGACAAGGATCTATTTTCACCCTTCTACATACAGAAAATCAGATTTCCAGCACCACTTGTTGAAGAGGCTATCTTTTCTCCAATGATTTTTTTTTTTTTTTGCATTTTTCTCAAAAATTAGATGGCTGTAGCTGCCTGGATTAACATCTTGGTCCTCTATTGTATTCCACTGATTTATGTGTCTGTCTTTGTGTCAATACCATGCTGCTTTTATTACTATGGCTTTGTGATATAGCTTAAAGTCAGGTATGGTGATATTGCCAGGCTTATTTTTGTTTCTCAAACCAGTTTTGCCTATTTGAGGGTTTTTTGTGCTTCCAAATGAATTTTAGGATTGTGTTTTCTATTTCCAAGAATAATGTCATTGGAATTTTACTGGGGAGTGCATTAAATGTGTAGATTGATTTTGGTAAGATTGACATTTCACCATACTGGTTACTCCAATCCAAGAATATGGGATGTCTTTTCATTTCCTAGTGTCTTCTGTAGTTTCTCTCTTGAGTGTTTTAAAGTTTTCATTGCAGGTACTGGGGAGATGGCTTAGCGGTTAAGCACTTGCCTGTGAAGCCTAAGGAACCCAGATCGAGGCTGAATTCCCCAGGACCCACATAAGCCAGATACACAAGGGGGCACATGCATCTTGAGTTCACTTGCAGTGGCTGAAGGCCCTGGTGCACCCATTTTTTTCTCTCTCTATCTGCCTCTTTCTCTGTCTCATATAAATTAAATTAAATTAAATTAAAAGTTTTCATTGCAGAGATCCTTCACTTACTTGGTTGGATTTATTCCAAGGTACTTTTTTCTTTTAAGACAATTGTGAATGAGAGAGCTTCCCTGATTTTATCCTCCATATGTTTTTTGTTACTATATAGAAAAGCTACTGATTTCTGTGTGTTTACTTTGTATCCTGTTATGTTGCTAAAAGTGTTTATCAGCTCTAACAGTTTGCTGGTAGAGTCTTTAGGGTCCTTTATGTATTGAATCATATCATCTGCAAATAATGATAATTTGATCTCTTCCTTTCCAACTTGTATCCTTTTATGAGTGTCTCTTGTCTTATTGCTATAGCTAAGACATCCAGTACTATATTAAATAAAAGTAGGGACAGTGGACATCTTTGTCTTGTGCCTGATTTTAGTGGAAAAGCTTCAAGTTTTTCCCCATTTAGTATTATGTTGGCTGTATGTTTGTCATAAATAGCCTTTATTATGTTGAGATATGTTCCTTCCATTTTCAGTTTCTGTAGGACTTTTACCATGAAGGGATGCTGGATTTTGTCAAATGCCTTTTCTGCATCTATTGAGATGATCATGTGATATTTGTTCTTCAGCCCATTTATGTAGTATATTACATTTATTGATTTGCATATGTTGAGCCATCCCTGCATCTCTGGGATGAAGCCTACTTGGTCAGGGTAAATGATCTTTCCAACATATTCTTGTATTCTGTTTGTCAATATTTTATTGAGAATTATTGCATCTATGTTCATGAGGGAGATTGGTCTGTGATTTTCTTTCTTTGTTCTGTCTTTGGCTGGTTTTAGTATCAGAGTGAAGCTGGCTTCATAGAATTTCTTCCTTTTCTATTTTATGGAAAAGTTTGAGAAGCATTGGTATTAGTTCTTCCATGAATGTCTGGTAAAATTCACCAGTGAATCTATCTGGGCCTGGACTGTTTTTAGTTGGGAGACTTTTTATAACTGCTTGGCTCTCCATACTTGTTATAGGTCTATTTAAATGGTTTATCTCTTCTTGATTTAATTTTAGTAGGTCATAAAAATCAAGTAAACAATCCATTTCTTTCAGATTTTCAAAATTAGAGGAGTATATATTCTTTTTTATTTGTTTGTTGGTTTTTGTTTTTTGCAAGGTAGGGTCTCACTCTGGTCCAGGCTGACCTGGAATTAACTATGTAGTCTCAGGGTGGCCTCGAACTCCCCTTCAGAACTCCACTCTCCATCATATCCCCTCCCTCTCTTCATTAGTCTCTCTTTTAATTTGATGTCATCATCTTTTTCTGCTATTATGAGGGTCTTGTGAAGGTATGGCTAAGCACTGCAAGGTCATGGATATGAAGGCCAATTTCTGTCTGGAAAGTTGAATTGCAAGGAGTCATAAACTTCCTTTGGCTCTTACATTCTTTCCTTTACCTCTTCTGAAATGGACCCTAAGCCTTGGAGGGTGTGACAGAGATGTTTCAGTGCTGGACACTCCTCTGTCCCTTCTTCTCAGCACTATGTTACCTTTTGGGTAATCCCAGTGGCCATCACCATCACCATCTGAAAAGAGAAGCTTCTCTAACTAGAAGTGAGAGTAGCATTAATATATGAATATGAATATTAAGTGTAGTGCTTTCAGAGCAGTTTGGTGAGAATAATATATACATTTAGCCAGACAAGAGCAGGCTTTATACCCCTAAGGCTCATGTCCTCTCCTGCCATAGACTTGTGATTAGGTTTTTCAGTATCAGGCATGTATTCCCTCCCACAGAGCAGGCCTTCCACCCAATTAGAGAGCAGTTGGTTTCTCTCAGAGTTGACATCCCACTATTGCACCCGTTTGGTCATTTGACCTGTCTGGCCAAACTTGAGCTTTAAAGGGTCCACTGTTTTCACCACTGATGATTTCTGTCTCCAATATGCATGCAGTGCAGCTTTTTCCAGCTTTCAGTTGGCTGGTATACATAGAGGTTTTCTGCTCAGCACCAGCTTGATTTCTCAGTGACCTTGCCACTAAGGCAAGTGAGGTCTTCAGCAATAGGGTCTTACTATCTGTTTCTCAAGGGAAACCAAGGGCCTTGGCAATAGCTTGTAATGTTTTGGAGGCTACAGGGACCTCCCTGGCCAACAACTCACTGGAAGGTATCACATCTCTGGCACTGAAATTTTTCTAGTAACAATCTATAGCTTCTGGATGTGCATTATCCAAAAAAAGTAGGTTTACATAAATCTTATTCAAAATATCTTGAATTTTGATTGACCCTCCCCCTGCCCTTCTTTTATGCATTCTCTTCCCTTGGCCTTGCTAAGGCCTTTCCCCTGCCTGTAATCTGTTCTTCTATTTCATATATACTCCTCCCTCCCTTATAAACTTTTTCTAGCTTACTGGCCTCTGCTACCAATTTTTGGTTCCAACTCACACACAAGTCTATTGTAACTAAGATCTACATATAAGAGAGAACATGTGACATTTGGCTTTCTGAGCCTGGGTTACCTCACTTAGTATAATTCTTTCCAGATCCTTCCATTTCCCAGAAAATTTCATTTTTCTTTACCGCTGAATAGAACTCCATTGTGTAAATGTACCACATCTTTATTATCCATTCATCTGTGGAGGGATATCTAGGCTGGTTCCATTTCCTAGCTATTGTGAATAGAGCAGCAATAAACATGGTTGTGCAATAGCTGTCTCAAGAACCTCCCCACTGATTTCCACAATGGCTGGACCAGATTACATTCACACCAACAGTGTAGAAGTGTTCCTCTTTTTCTGCATCCTTGCCAACACTTATTGTCATTTGTTTTCTTGATGGTACACATTCTGACAGGAGTGAGATGGAATCTCAAAGTAGTTTTATTTGCATTTCCCTGATGGCTAAGGATGTAGAACACTTTTTTAGATGTTTATATGCCATCTGTATTTCTTCTTCTGAGAAGTCTCTATGAAGTTCCATAACCCTTTTTTTTTTAACTGGGTTGTTTGATTTCTTAATGTTCTGTGCTTTTTTTTTTTTTTTAAGGTATGGTCTCACTATGGCCCAGGCTGACCTGGAATTAACTATGTAGTCTCAGGGTGGCCTTGAACTCACAGTGATCCTCCTACCTCTGCCTCCCAAGTGCTGGGATTAAAGGAGTGTACCACCACTCCCGGCTTGTTCTGTTTTTTGAGTTCTTTGTATATTCTGGAAATTAATCCTCTGTCAGATGTATAGCTGGCAAAAATTTTCTCCCATTCTGTAGGTTGTCTCTTTGCTCTATTCACAGTGCCTTTTGCTGTACAAAAGCTTTGTAATTTCATGAGATCCCAGTGGTTGATTAGTGGTTTTATTTCTTGAGCAATTGGAGTTATATTCAGAAAGTCATGGCTGATGCCAACATGTTGAAGGGTTTCCCCTACGTTTTCTTCTAGAAGTTTCAGAGTTTCAGGTCTGATATTAAGGAGACAGAAAAAGATCTATTTTCATCCTTCTACATATAGATATCCAGTTTTCCCAGCACCACTTGTTGAAGAGGCTATCATATCTCCAATAATCTTTTTGGCATGTTTGCCAAAAATCATATGGCTGTAGCTGCCTGGATTAATATATGGGTCTTCTATTCTGTTCCATTGATCTACATATCTTTCTTTTTGCCAGTTCCATGCTGTTTTTGTTACTATGGCTTTGTAATATGACTTAAAATTGGTATGGTGATAGCACTAGCTTTATTTTTGTTGTTCAAGTTTGTTTTAGCTATTCGAGGTTTTTTGTGCTTCCAGATATATTTTAGGATTGTTTTTTCTATTCCTGTGAAGAGTGCCATTGGAAATTTAATGGGGATTGCATTAAATGTGTATATTACATTTGGTAAGATTGACATTTTCACAATATTGATTCTTCCAATCCAAGAACATGGGATGTCTTTCCATTTCCTAGTGTCTTCTGCAATTTCTCACTTGAGTGTTTTAAAGTTCTCATTGTAGAGATCATTCACTTCCTTGGTTATGTTTATTCCAAGGTACTTTATATTTTGGAGGCAACTGTGAATGGGAGAGATTCCTTGATTTCATCCTCTGCATGTTTGTTGTTAGTATACAGAAAAGCTACTGATTTCTGTGTGTTTATTTTGTATCCTGCTACATTGCTAAAACTGTTTATCAGCTCTAACAGTTTGCTGATAGAGTCGTTAGGGTCTTTTATGTATAGAATCATATCATCTGCAAATAGTGATAATTTGATCTCTTTCGTTCCAATTTGCATCTCTTTTATGAGTGCTTCTTGCCTTATTGCTACAGCTAAGACTTCCAGTGCTATATTTTATAAAAGTGGGGAAAGTGGACACCCTTTTCTTGTTCCTGAATTTGGTGGAAAAGCTTCAAGTTTTTCCCCATTTAGTATTAGTATTAGTATCAGTATCAGTATCAGTATCAGCATCAGCATCAGCATCAGTATCAGTATCAGTATCAGTATCAGTATCAGTATCAGTATTAGTATTAGTATTATGTTGGCTGTAGGTCTGTCATAAATAGCTTTTATTATGTGGAGATATGTTCCTTCTAGTCCCAGTTTCTGTAATACTTTTACCATGAAGGGAAGTTGGATTTTATAAAGCCGTTGGGCCACCTTCCTGAAGCTAATGTGCTTGACAATAGCAGCTCCAGTAACCTAAAACCAGTTTCAGTGCCTCTAATTTTAACTTGTTTGAGGTTTTTCAACTTAAAATCTTTTTTTTTTTTTTCTTTTTTCTTTTCTTTTTTCGAGGTAGGGTTTCACTCTGGTCCAGGCTGACCTGGAATTCACTATGTAGTCTCAGGGTGGCCTCGAACTCATGGCGATCCTCCTACCTCTGCCTCCCGAGTGCTGGGATTAAAGGCGTGCGCCACCACGCCCGGCTCTCAACTTAAAATCTTAAATCTCTCAGTCCAATATCTTTAGCCAAGCACATCAGTCCATTACAAATTTAATTTTGATCAAACTCTCTGGGTCTGGGCAGCAGGACGCAGCCATCCCTTATGGCAGTAGCCCAGTTCCAACAAAGTCCTCTGAAGTCTTTCCTTCCCCTTAGAAAGCTCATAAGCCAAGCCTTGAAGTTCAATACTGTCTGCACTTAGTATTCTCAAACTCTCATCAGAATAGTCCATAAAACTTGGCTTACTACTCCAGAAGGCACCTTCAATTGCAAGCACTAAGTCCATGCCTGTTCCTCCAAAACAAAGGTTCCAAAAGAAGAACAACCATATGGTCAGGTTCATCTCACCCCACACTCCTTGGTACCACTTTTGTAGCAGACAGCTTCAGGTTCGCTGAGATGAACTTCCAGACCAGGCAGTTATGGAGGAAGGGATATTTAATGGAGCTTACAGGTTCAGGGGAAGTTCCATAATGGCAGAAGAAGCTGGCATGCTCTTCACAGGATCAAACACAGAGAGAAAAGCCCCAAACCAAAAATCCACACAACACAGCACAGCATACCTCAGGAACTCCAGCTAGGCATACTTTGTATAGCTTTAGATTGAAATCCTAAACCCATCAGCACACCTTAAGATCTGCCCAGTGACACTGCCTCCAGCCAAGGTGGCTGCAGATGAAAACTATAAACTAATAAAACAGTGAATATATTGGGGGCCATCCATTCAAACTACCACAGTCCTCTATTCTGTTCCACTGATCTACATGTCTGTTTTTGTGGCAGTACCATGCCATTTTTGTTACTATGGCTCTGTAATATAGGTTAAAATCAGGTATGGTGATACCACCAGCCTTATTTTTGTTGCTCAAAATTGTTTTAGATGTCTGAGGTTTTTTGTGCTTCCAAATGAATTTTTCTATTTCCATGATGAATGCCACTGGAATTTTGATGGGGATTGCATTAAATGTGTAGATTGTTTTGGGTAAGATTGCCATTTTCACACTATTGATTCTTCCAATCCAAGAACAAGGGATTTCTTTCCATTTCCTGGTATCTTCTGTGATGTCTTGCTGGAATGTTTTAAAGTTTTCATTGTAGAGCTCCTTCACTTCCTTGGTTAGGTTGTTTCTAATGTACTTTATTATTATTTTTTTGATGCAATTGTGAATGGGAGTGATTCTCTGATTTCATCCTCTGTGTCTTTGTTGTTAGCATATAGGAAGGCCACTGATTTCTGCGTTTATTCTATATCCTGCTACATGACTATAGGTGTTTATCAGCTCTAACAGTTTGCTGGTAGAGTCTTTAGGGTTCTTTATGTATAGAATCATATCATCTACAAATAATGATAACTTGATCTCTTCCTTTCCAATTTGTATCCCTTTTATGTGTGTCTCTTGCCTTATTTCTATGGCTAAGACTTCCAGTACTATATTAAATAACAGTTGGGACAGTGGACACCCTTGTCTTGTTCCTGATTGTAGTGGAAAAGCTTTAAGTTTTTCCCCATTTCATATTATGTTGGCTGTAGGTTTGTCATAAAAAGCCTTTATTATGTTGAGATATGTTCTTTCCATTCCAAGTCTCTGTAGGACTTATTATGAAGGGATGTTGGATTTTGTCAAATGCTTTTTCTGCATCTAATGTGATGATCATATGATTTTTGTCCTTCAGTTCATTTATATAGTGTATTACAATTATTGGTTTGTGTATGTTGAACCATCCCTGCATCTCTAGCATAAAGCCTACTTGGTTGGGGTGAATGATCTGATATATTCTTGTATTCCGTTTGCCAATATTTTGTTGAGAATTTTTGCATCTATATTCATGAGGGAGATTGGTCTGTAATTTTCTTTTTTGTTCTGTCTTTGTCTGGTTTTTGTATCAGGGTAATGCTGGCTTCATAGGAGTTTGGTAGGATTCCTTCCTTTTCTATTTTATGTAAAAGTTTGAGAAGCACTGGTGTAAGTTCTTCCATGAAGGTCCAGTAAAATTCACCAGTGAATCCATCTGGACCTGGACTTTGTTTAGTTGGGAGATTTTTTTATAATTGCTTGGATCTCTGTACTTGTTATAGGTCTATTTAAGTGGCTAATCTCATCTTGAATTAATTATGGTAGGTCATATAAATTAAGAAAATCATCCATTTCTTTCAGATTTTCAAACTTGTTGAGTATATGTTCTTATAGCATGTCCCTTTTTTAATTTCTCTGGTATCTGTTGTGAATGTGCCAGTTTTATCTCTAAGTTTATTAATTTTTGTCTCTTCTCTCTTTCTTTTGGTCAGATTTGCTAAGGGTTTATCAATGTTGTTCATGCTTTCAAAGGACCAACTCTTTATTTCATTGATTCTTTGGATTGGTGTTTTGTTCTTGTTGTTTATGTTTCATTAATTTCTGTCCTAATCTTTGTTATTTCTTTTCTTTTCTGTTTTTTTTTTCTTGGTTTTTTGAGGTAGGGTCTCATTCCAGCACAGGATGACCTGGAATTAACTATGTAGTCTCAGGGTGGCCTTGAACTCCTGGCAATCCTCCTACCTCTGCCTCCTGAGTGCTGGGATGAAAGGCATGTGTCACCATGTCCAGCTCCTAATCTTTATTATTTCTTTTTGACTACTGATTTTCAGTTTGCCTTGTTCTTTTTGCAAAGTCTTAAGGTGACACATTAAGTTGTTTACTTGCAACCTTCTAATTTCTTCATATAGGCACTTAAAGCTATAAATTTCCCTGTTAGGACTGCCTTTTATTGTGTCCCATTGGTTTTGGTATGTTGTGTTCTCATTATCATTTGATTCTATGAATTTTTTATTTCCTTCTTGATTTCTTCATTGACCCATTCATCAGTATTAGTAGTGTATTATTTAGTTTCCATGATATTGTGTGTGCTCTATAGCTTTTCTTGTTATTGATTTGTAGTTTGATCCCATTATGATCAGATAAGGGTGCAAGGAATTATTTCAAATTTCCTGTATTTGTTAAGTTTTGCTTTGTGTCCTAATATATGGCCTATTTTAGAGAATGTTCCATGTGCTGCTGAATGGAATGTGTATTCTGCAGCAGTTAGATGAAATGTCCTGTATGTAACTGTTAGGTCCATTTGTTCTATGACCTCATTTAATCCAGATGCATCTCTGTTTATGTTCTGTTGGGATGACCTGTCAATTGATGAGAGTGTGGTGTTGACCCACTATAATTGTGTTATTTGTAAGGTGTTATTTGTAACTTCAGTTCTTTAAATTTGGTTATTTTTCAAATTTATTTGAGAGCGACAGACAGACAGAGAAGAGGTAGAGAGAGAATAGGTACACCAGGGCCTTCAGCCACTGCAAACGAACTCCAAATGCATGCACTACCTTGTACAACTGGATTACAAGGGTACTGGGGAATCAAGTTTTGAACCAGGGTCCTTAGGCTTCACAAGAAAGTGCTTAACCACTTAGCCATCTCTCCAACCCTTGTGACTTAAGTTCTGATAGTGTTTGTTTGATGAATTTGGGAGCCCCCATGTTAGGTGCATATATGTTTAGGATTGTAATGTCCTCCTGTTGGAGTGTTCCTTTAATCAATATAAATTGACCATCTTTATCTTTCCTAACTAATGTTGGTCTGAAGTCTACCATGTCAGATATTAGAATAGAGAGTCCTGCTTTTTTTCAGGCCCATTTGCTTGAAAGATTTTCCAAACTTTCACCCTAAGATAGTGTCCATCCTTTGTAGAAAGGTGAGTTTCATGGAGGCAACAAATTAAAGTATCCTGCTTTTTAACCTAGTCTGCAAACCTATGTCTTGGTTGGGTCATTCAGGCCATTGATATTAAGAGTTATTATTAAAAGGTATGTATTTATTTTTGCCATTTTTCTTGTTTTGTAGTTCTGGTTTACCTTTGCTTTCTTGTATTAACTAGTATTTGAAAATGGTTTGTTTTTCCCAGGTTCCTTATATGTGTGCTTTTCTTTCTCGTCAGCATGGAAGATCCTTTCAAGTATTTTCTGTAGAGCTGGTTTTGTATTTAAATATTCCTTTAGCCTGCTTTTGTTGTGGAATGTCCTTATTTCTCCATCTATTTGAATGGATAGCTTTGCAGGATAAAGTAATCTTGGTTGACAGTTGTTACCTTTCAGAACTTGGAATACATCACTCCAAGCCCTTCTGGCTTGTAAAGTTTGTGTTGAGTAATCTGTTGTGATCCTGATGGGTTTGCCTTTGAATGTGACTTGATTTTTCCTCTCTAACTGCTTTCAATATATTTTCTTTGATTTATATGTTTGGTAGTTTAATTATAATATGGCGAGAAGAGGTTCTTTCCAGTTTTTTGTCTGTTTGGTGTTCTAAAGGCTTCCTGTATCTGTTTTGGCATCTCTTCCCCACTTTGGGGGAAGTTTTCTTCTATGATTTTGATGAAAACATCTACTATGCCTTTCGAGTGAAATTCTTCTCCTTTTCCTATACCCTAAATTCTTATGTTCGATCTTTTCATGGTGTTCCAAATGTCTTGAAATTCCTCTTTATACCTTCCTATTAGTTTGTCTTTCTCTTTGTTGGACTGTACTAGATCTGCCACCTGGTCTTCTAGTTTGGATATTCTTTTCTCTCCTTCATCCATTCTACTGGAGAGATTTTCTAGAGTTTTTATTTCACTGACTATGTTCTTCATTGCTAGTATTTCTGAGTATTTTTTCTTTATTGTTTCTATTTCATTAAGTTGGTTTATTGTGTCTTCATTGATTCCTTTGATTTCTTCTTTGATTTCCTTGAGCATATTTATAATCATTCTTTTAAAATCTTTCTCTGGCATTTCCTGTAAATCAGTCTCACTGGAGGTCATTTCCTGATGGGTTTATACTTTTTGGTGGATTTGTATTCTATTGATTTTTGTGGTTTTTGCATTATAATGTAGAGATTTTTGCATCTTGGATTCATTTAATCCTTGGGTTTTCTAATTATCTGTAGCATTATTATATGTATAAATTAATCTGATGTTATATATCTTCAAAGTAGGAGTTTAAGATGCTAGGTGTGGCATTTAAGAATCTCAGAGTCACCACGAAAGTGACCCTTGGTGTTGGGGTTACCTGCTATGGCAGTATTCTAGTAGGCTGGGGGGCACAAAACACATGCAAATTCTAAAGTTTAACTAAACAATATACAAATTCAATGAAAAACAGCACAGAGTATGCAAGAGTAGGTATTACAACAAACAGATCCTCTAACAAAGTCATAGTCCCTAAGGGTGTGTGTTGTCCCACACCCTTAATCCTGTCAACTGAGAGGCTGAGATTTGTGGTCTGTAGAGGGTTCCAAGGTCAGCTTATAACCAAGTGAAACCCTTCCCCAACAAATTACAGAAGAGGAGACCAAGGTACTATAAATCAGGAAGCAACAAATGACAAGCCCAAAATATAGCACATTTAAGAATTGAAAAACTGACCATCCCTCAGATTTAATATATTATTTATCCTGACATGGAAGATGCAATTAGCATTTTAGATGCTAGCCTTTATATCAGGCTTATTTTGTGGATATTGACGTGGTGTAATCCCAGTTACCTTTTGGGATGGCTTTGTCTCAGCTGTGCTGCATGCCCACTTGGGTCCCTCTATGCTGTGCTGTGGGCTCAGGGAGGCTGGTTGGGTTGGTGGGTCACTGCTCTGATAGCCTGTGTGATGCAGTTGAGTTCCCTTACCCAGGTCTCTGGTGTTAGCTGGCATTTGTGTTCATGATAAGAGAGGGGAGGCTATGGATGGTGACTGAAGTTCTCCTGCTGGTCCTCTTCATCCTCTTCCTAACGAGCCACTCTGCTGGTCTCTGCCATCCTCCCTTCACGTTTCTTGAGTTTGTGAGGAGGCCAATGTGAGTTAAAAATCCCCTCACCTGGCTTTTTCTTTGGCTTGGACCAGGCCTGGCAGGCGTGGCCTCACAAACCTGGTGCTGCCACTGTTGGAGCTCCTTCTGCCTGCTTCTGTGGTCTGTAGATAATCTGGACCTCTCTTACTTCTCTGCTGTGGTTGATAATTTCTTATACATCTTTACTTTTTTTTTCCACCCCTAGTCTGATTTGGCATGATTCCTATGCTGCCATTTTAATGGGAAGTCCCCTACACTGTCATTTCTTTCCCAATTTTGTGAAAACTTTCTTCTATGATTTTGTTGAAAACACCTTCTATGCCTTTGTAGTGAAATTCTTCACCTTCTACTATACCCTGAATTCTTAATGTTTGATCTTTCCATCATGTCCCAAATATCTTGAAATTCCAATTCCTACCTTCCTATTAGCTTGTTTTTCTCTTTGTTAGACTGTATTAGATCTGCTATCTGCTCTTCTAGTTTAGATATTCTGTTCTCGCATTCATCCACTCTACTGGTGAGACTTTCCACAGAGCTTTTTATTTGACTTACTGTGTTTTTCAGTACTAGTATTTCTGCCTGGTTTTTCTTCAGTATTTCTATTTCCTTACTCATGTCTTGTAATGAACTCCTTATTTATCTCTTTCAGGAGTTTGTTTTCTTCTTTAATTCCTTAGTTTTCTTCTTTGATTCCTTTGATATCTTCTTTGATTTCTTTGAGTATACATAAAGTCATTTCTTTTGAAATTTTTGTCAGGCATTTCATCTAAAATGGTCTCATAGGGGGTCATTTCCAATTGATTTATAATTTTTGATGGGATTGTACTGTCTTAATCTTTGTGTTTCTTATATTATAATGTAGTAATTTTTGCATAATGAGTTCATTTGATGCTTGGGTTTTCTAATTATCTGCTCTAATTATGTGTTCTTAGATATGGAAATCCAACTTCATATACATTCAGGGTAGGCATTTAAGGTGCCAAGTGTAGCTCTTATACTCGTATCCAACTGCAGAAATATAATCCTAGGTGTTCAGTTTGCATGCTATTCAAGTATTCTAGGAGGCTGGGTGAAACAATTTACTGGCAAATTCTAACGTTCAACTGAGCAATATACGCAGTCAATAAAAAACCAGTACAGTGACTTCCAGGTAAGATGGCGGCATAGGATCCACGCCAAACTGGATCAGGGAGGGATTTAAGCAAAACTACACTCTTCTTCAGAAAAGAGCAGAATATTTTTTTCTGGGAAACAGTGGAAAAGCAGGAGACAGCCAGAATCCCACTGTGTAGATTGTGGCCCGACCACAGTAGTCTGCTCCACAGCAGCTCCAAGCCAATGCTCCAACCTGCGGCGCCAAGCTGCTGCCCAGAACTGCTGAGCCGCTGCTGTAGCCGCAACTGCCCGCCCCCAAAAGGGGACTTTTCAACCTCATCAGTCTCCTCACAGAGTCCAAAAATCGAAAAAAAGTCTGCTGAGCTACTGAAAGAGATATAGGGGAACAGTGTGAGCTACTACAGGCTTCCTGAACTCGCTCATCCCCCAACCATCATAACCCCAGTGAATTGGCATAATTCAGCAACTAGCAGCAGCTCTGTACCACATCACCAACACCGCATCCAGCACAGCTGAGCCAAGCTCCATAGCTCAGGGAATGAAGTGGGCACTCAGCATTGGAGAGTTTAGACACCACACCAAAAGTTAACAAAGGCCTGCATTGGAAGTGCTAACCTCTCTTTCCAGGTCAGGGTAGATTATGGGTTACATATTTGTGGGTGGCCTTACCATTTTAAAATAAGCTGAATATGAGGGGTTGAATATTGCTGCCTGTAATACTTGTAGATTTAAAGGGCTTTTATCTTTTGCTTCTGTCATTACTGGGGGCAGGGACTGATTCCTAGCTGACAAGATTAAGGGTGTGGACAACACACACCCTTAGGGATTTTGACCTTATAAGACTGTTTGTTTCAATTCCCACACTTGTATACACTGTGCTCATGTTAATTGAATGTGTATTTTGCTCAATTGAAGTTTAGAACTTGCTACTAAATTGTTCCACCAATCCACTACAATACTTGCTTAACAAGCAAATTCAACAGCTAGGAGTACTACTGAGGTTGGACTTGGGTACAAGTGCTACACTTGGCACCTTAAACCCATATCCTGAAAGTATATAAAGGTGGATCACCACACCTAAGAACACTGCAGATAAATAGAAAACCTAAGCATCAAATCAATCCAGGATGCAAAAGTCACTACATTATAATAAAAGAAACACAAAGAATCAAGACAATGAAATCCCACCAAAAATTACAAATCCATCAGAATTGTTCACCAATGAGACTGGTTTAGATGAAATTCCTGACAAAGATTTCAAAAGATTGATGATAGCTATACTCAAAGAAATGAAAGAAGAAATAAAAGAAGAAATGAAATCAATCCGAGAAGAAAACAAAGGAATTATAGAAAGAGAATACAGAAAAACAGCTTAATGAAATAAAAAGGTCATTACAGGACATTAATAAGGAAATAGAAATACTGAAGAAAAACCAGGCTGAAATCCTAGCTCTGAAGAACACAGTCAGTGAAATAAAAAACTCTGTGCAATGCTGGGCGTGGTGGTGCACGCCTTTAATCCCAGCACTTGGGAGGCAGAGGTAGGAGGATCGCCATGAGTTCAAGGCCACCCTGAGACTACATAGTGAATTCCAGGTCAGCCTGGACCAGTGAGACCCTACCTCGAAAAACCAAAAAAAAAAAAAAAAAAAAAAAAAAAAAACTCTGTGGAAAGTCTTATCAGTAGAATGGATGAAGGAGAGGACAGAATATCTGAACTAGAAGACCAGATAGCAGACCTATCACAGTCCAACAAAGAGAGAGACAAGCTAATAGAAAAGTATGAATGGGAATTCCAAGACATCCGGGACACTATGAAAAGATCAAACATAAGAATTCAAGGTATAGCAGAAGGGGAAGAATTTCAATCCAGAGGCTTAGTAGGTGTTTTACACAAAATCATAGAAGAAAATTTTCCCCAAATTGGGAAAGAAATGCCAATGCAGATACAAGAAGCATTTAGAACACCAAACAGACAAAACCTAGAACGATCCTGTTATAATTAAGCTACTAAACATGCAAACCAAAGAAAATGTAGTGAAAGCAGTTAGAGAGAAAAAGCAAATGACCTTCAAAGGGAAACCCATCAGGATCACAGCAGATTATTCAACACAACCTTTAAAAGCCGGGAAGGGCTTGGAATGATGTATTCCAAGTTCTGAAAGATAAAAATTGTCAACCAAGATTACTTTATCCTGCAAAGCTATCTATCCAAATTGAAGAAGAAATAAGGACATTCCACAACAAAGACAGGCTAAAGGAATTTATGGCAACTAAACCAGCTCTACAGAAAATACTTGCAGGAATCATTCACTCTGAAGAGAAAGCAAAACACACACAGCAGGAAATAGGAAAAAAGAAACCATACTCAAATAACAGTTGAAACAAGTGAGTAAAGCAAAAATCAGGAAGAACTACAAAATAAGAAAATGGAGAGATCAAATACATACCCTTCAATAATAACTCTTAATATCAATGGCCTCAATGCCCCAACCAAAAGACACAGACTTGCAGACTGGATAAAAAAGCGGGATCCTACCATCTGTTGACTCCAGGAAACTCATCTCTCAATAAAAGATAGAAACCTTCTTAGGGTGAAAGGTTGGAAAAAGGTATTTCAAACAAATGGGCCTAGGAAAAAAGCAGGGTTTGCTATGCTAATTTCTGACAGGACAGACTTCAAACCAACATTAGTGAGGAAAGATAAAGCGGGTCACTTTATACTGATTAAAGGAACACTCCAACAGGAGGACATCACAATCCTAAACATATACACTCCCGACACGGGGGCCCTAAATTTCATCAAAAAAACACTATTGGACTTAAGGTCAGAGATAACTCCTAACACATTAGCAGTGGGTGACTTCAGTACCCCACTCTCATCACTTGACAGGTCTACCCAACAAAAAATAAACAGAGAGACATCTGCATTAAATGATATCATGAACCTAACAGATATATACAGAACATTCCATCCAAATGCTGCAGAATACACACTCTTCTCAGCAGCACATGGGACATTCTCAAAAATAGACCATATAATAGGACACAAATCAAATCTTAACAAATACAGGAAAATTGAAATAATCCCTTGTATGCTATCTGACCACAATGAGATTAAACTGCAAATCAGCAACAAGAAAAACTACAGAGCATACAGAAATTCATGGAGACTAAACGGTATATTATTATTATTATTATTATTTTGGTTTTTTGAGGTAGGGTTTCACTCTGGCCCAGGCCGACCTGGAATTAACTATGTAGTCTCAGGGTGGCTTTGAACTCACGGCAATCCTCCTACCTCTGCCTCCCAAGTGCTGGGATTAAAGGCATGCACCACCACGCCCGGCTCAACAGTACATAATTGAATGATGTATGGGTCATTGAAGAAATTAAAAAGGAAATCATGAAATTCATAGAATCAAATGATGATGAGAATACAACATACCAAAACCTCTGGGACACAATGAAGACAGTCCTATGAGGGAAATTTATAGCTCTAAGTGCCTATATTAAGAAATTACAAAGGTTGCAAGTAAACAATTTAATGCTTCACCTTAAAGCCTTGGAAAGAGAAGAACAAGACAAACCAAAAATCAGTAGATGGGAAGAAATAATAAAGGTTAGGGCAGAAATTAACGAAATGGAAACCAAAAAAAAAAAACGATCAAAAAAATCAATGAAACAAAGAGTTGGTTCTTTGAAAGGATAAACAAGATTGACAAACCCTTAGCAAATCTGACCAAAAGAAAGAGAGAAGAGACAAAAATTGATAAAATTAGAGATGAAAAAGGCAACATCACAACAGATACCAAAGAAATTCAGAAAATCATACGGACATACTTTAAGAATATATATGCCTCTAAGTTTGAAAACCTGAAAGAAATGGATGATTTCCTTGATTCATATGACCTACCAAAATTAAATCAAGATGAGATAAACCATTTAAATAAACCTATAACAACTACAGAATACAAGCAGTTAGAAAAGCCTCCCAACTAAAAAAAGCCCAGGCCCAGATGGATTCACTGCTGAATTTTACCAGACATTCCTGGAAGATCTAACACCAATGCTTCTCAAACTTTTCCATAAAACAGAAAAGGAAGGAATTCTACTGAAATCCTTCTATGAAGCCAGCATCACCCTGATACCCAAACTGGACAAAGACAGATAAAAAAAGAAAATTATAGACCAATCTCCCTCATGAACATATGTAGCAGACAGCTTCAGGTTCGCTGAGATGAACTTCCAGACAAGGCACAGTTATGGAGGAAGGGATATTATTTATTGAAGCTTACAGATCCAGGGGAAGTTCCATAATGGCAGGAGAAGCAGCCTGCTCTCACAGGACCAGTCAAGAGAGCAATGCCAAGCCACCAGCTACACAGCACACTGAGCAAAACTACAGCCAAAAAGTCACAGCACACTTCAGGAACTCCTACTGGGCACACTTTGCATATCTTTACAATGGAATCTCAAACCCACCATTAACACCTTAAGACCAGCTGCCAGTGACATTGCCTCTAGGAAGGTGATTGTAGATGCAAACTATAAAGTAATAAAACATTGAATGTATTGGGGGCCATATATTCAAACTACCACAACATAGATGCAAAAATTCTCAACAAAATACTGGCAAACAGAATACAAGAATATATCAGAAAGATTATTCACCACGACCAAGTAGGCTTTATCCCAGAGATGCAGGGATGGTTCAACATATGCAAATCCATAAACGTAATACACCATATAAATGGTCTGAAGGACAAAAATCACATGGTCATCTCAATAGATGCAGAAAAGGCAATTGACAAAATCCAACACCCCTTCATGGTGAAAGTATTACAGAAACTGGGAATAGAAGGAACATATCTCAACATAATAAAAGCTATTTATGACAAACCTATAGCCAACATAATACTGAATGGGGAAAAACTTGAAGCTTTTCCTCTAAATTCAGGAACAAGACAAGGGTGTCCACTTTCCCCACTACTATTAAATATAGTCCTGGAAGTCTTAGCCATAGCAATAAAGCAAGAGACACTCATAAAAGGGATACAAATTGGAAGGGAAGAGATCAAATTATCATTATTTGTAGATGATATGATTCTATACATAACCGACCCTAAAGACTCTAACAGCCAACTGTTAGAGCTAATAAACAGTTTTAGCAATGTAGCAGGATACAAAATAAACACACAGAAATCAGTAGCTTTTCTATACACTAACAACAAACGTGCAGATGATGAAATCAGGGAATCTCTCCCATTCACAATTGCCTCAAAAAAAAAAAAAAAAAAACCTTCGAATAAACTTAACCAAGGAAGTGAAGGATCTCTACAATGAGAAGTTTAAAAAACTCGAGCGACAAATTCCAGAAGACCCAAGGAAATGGAAAGACATCCCATGCTCCTGGATTGGAAGAATCAATATTGTGAAAATGTCAATCTTAGCAAAAGCAATCTACACATTTAATGCAATCCCCATTAAAATCCCAATAGCATTCTTCACAGAAATAGAAAAAACAATACTAAAATTCATCTGGAAACACAAAAAACCTTGAATAGCCAAAACAATTTTGCACAACAAAAATCAGGCAGGTGGTATTACCATACCCGATTTTAAGTTATATTACAAAGCCATAGTAAAAAAAAACAGCATGGTACTTGCACAAGGACAGACAGGGAGATCAATGGAACAGAATAGAAGACCCAAGTATTATTCCAGGCAGCTATAGCCACCTGATTTTTGACAAAAATGCCATAAATATTAATTGGAGAAAAGATAGCCTCTTTAACAAGTGGTGCTGGGAAAACTGGACATCTGTATGTAAAAGAATAAACATAGATCCTTGTCTCTCTCCATGCACAAGAATCAAGTCCAAATGGATCAGGGACCTTAATATCAGACCTGAAACTCTGAAACTGCTACAGGAAAAGTTAGGGGAAACCATTCAACATATTGGCATAGGCAAGGACTTTCTGAATATAACTCCAATTGCTCAGGGAATAAAACCACTAATCAACCACTGGGACCTTATGAAATTGCAAAGCTTTTGTACAGCAAAGGACACTGTGAATAGAGCAGAAAGACAACCTACAGAATGGGAGAAAATCTTTGCCAGCTATACATCTGACAGAGGATTAATATCCAGAATATACAAAGAACTCAAAAAACAGAATAATAAGAAATCAAACAACCCAGTTAAAAAATGGGCTATGGAACTAAATAGAGAGTTCTCAGAAGGCAAATGTCTTAACTACTAAGCTCTCATTCCAGTCCCAGCCATAGGCTTTTCATTAGGTTTTCAGTACCAGTCATAAATTATCTCTGTACTGGGCTGCAAATCCAATCAAAAGGCAGTTGGGGGCTGGAGAGATTGCTTAGCCATTAAGGCACTTGCCTGCAGAGCTTAAGGACCCATGTTCAATTCTCCAGGTCCCACATAATCCAGGTACACAAGGTGATGCAAGTGTGCAAGGTCACACATGCGCACAAGGTGGCGCAAGCACCTCGAGTTCGGCAGAAGTGGTTGGAGGCCCTGGTACACCAATTCTCTCTCACTTTCTTAAAAAAATTCAAGTTGTTATAAAAGGCTATGGGACTGGAGAGATGGCTTAGTGGTTAAGGTGCTTGCCTGCAAAGCCTAATAACTCCTGTTCATATTTCCAGGTCCCACAGTTAGATGCACAGTGATGCAAGTGCGCAACGTTGCACATGTGCACGGGGGGGGGGGTGCACACATCTGCAGTTTGTTCACTGTGGTTGAAAGGCCCGACTTGCCCATTCTTTCTCTCTGTCTGTTTCTCAAAAAATAATTAATTATTATTATTTTTAATTATTAAAAAAAACCTATGCCTCGGGAGATCATAATCCTTAGGAGTGTACTGGGTTATCTGGCTAAATTGATATATTATGCCCATCAAAATACCTTCTAAATACTTATGCTTATGCCCATATATTAATGCTACCTTGACTTTTGGTTACAGAAGCTTCCCTTTTCAGATGGTGATAACTACTGGGGGACTTGAAACTCACTAAATTGCTGAGAAGAAATAACAGTGGTATGTTTATTACTAAGTGAGGTATCTCTAGCATACCCTTTAAGGTTCAGAGACCATTGTGGAAGTGGTGGTAGAAAGAATGTAAGAGCCAAAGAAAGGAGTGGAGTGCTTTGTAATACTGTCTTCCAGACACTAAGTGGCCATGGTATTCATGACCTCATAGTGGCTGACAATTACCTACACAAAATGTGCATAACAAGAGGGAAAATGATGAATCAAAAGAGAAGAGAGACTAGTTGGAAAGAAGGGATACAGTGAAGGGGTATTCAGGTGGGTGCAAAGGGAGGGTGGTGGAAGGGGATTTGATCATGGTATATTGTCTATATGTAAAAAAGAGCCAAAAGAAGGGTCTTTTTTTTTTTTTTTTGAGGTAAGCCCAACAGACTAGCCTTTTTTAAAAAAAATTATTTTATTTATTTTTGGAGAGAGACACAGAGAGAGACAGACAGAGAGGGAGAAGGAGACAAAGAATGGGGGCGTCAGCAGTCTCAGCTGCTGCGAACAAAATCCATATGTGTGCGCCCCCTTGTGAGCAAGTGCAGCATTGCGCCCTTGCATCACTTTGCATCTGGCTAAATGTGGGACCTGGAGATTGGAACCTGGTTCTTAGGCTTAGCAGGCAGGCGCCTTAACCACTAAGCCATCTCTCCAGCCCAGACTAGCCTTTTTTTATGTAAGAGATTGAGAACAATAGAGCGAGTGAGAGAGAGAAATGAACTGATATGCCAGGGTCTGTAGCCACTGCAATCGAGCTCCAGATGCATGCATTACTTTGTGCATCTGGTTTACATGGGACCTGGAGAGTCGAACATGGGTCCTTAGGCTTCGCAGGCAAGCACCTTAACTTCTAAGCCATCTCTCCAGCCCAAGGATATTTGTTTTAAATGTTACTAAAGATGCATCACCAGCTACAAGGATTTTTATAAGCTTTTTCATTAAAAAATAGTCTTCAATAACTAAAAACTGGAGCTGGGGACATCAGATAACATTGGGAAATCTGTAGCTACCTGTACAGTAAAAATCTGTAAATAAAGATGGTGTGGTGGTTTGATTCAGGTGTCCCCCATAAACTTAGGTGTTCTGAATGTTAGGTTGCCATCTGATGGCAATTTGGAAATTAATGTCTCCTGGAGGCAGTGTATTGTTGGGGGTGGGTTTATGGGTATTATAGCCAGTGTCTCCTTGCCAGTATTGGGAATATTCTCCTGTTGCCATTGTCCACCTTATTTTGGCAAGGGGTGATGTCCACCCTCTGCTCATGCCATTGTTTTTCCTGCCATCGTGGAGCATCCCTTTGAGTTTGTCAGCCAAAACAAACCCTTTTTTCCAAGCCGAGCATAGTGTTGCATGCTTTTAATCCTAGCACTCAGGAGGCAGAGGTAGGAGGACTGCTGTGCATTCAAGCACCCTGAGACTACATGGTGAATTCTAGGTCAGCCTGGGCTAAAGTGAAACCCTACCTTGAAAAACTCAAAACCAACCAACCAAACAAACAAACAAACAAACCCTTTTTCCCCAAAAGCTCCTCTTGGTCGAGTGATTTTTGCCAGCAATGCAAACCTGACTGCAATAGATGGGGAGGGAAAGAGGGTTTCTTCTGCCCTCATCACTAAAGTGCCAGGCTTTCTGGATAGGAAAGTCAGACCTTCATGAGTCTTGTCACAACAGAGATGCTACATAAATACTAGTGGAAAAACACACAAGACAAAACACAACTCTCAGAATCTAAACAAGCAAATACAGAGGCAGGAAAAACAATAGTGAGACATGGAAACTGGCATTTAACTTACAGGATGCTTGGCTGAAAGTCTTCCAGTCACAGTTCCAGTCTGATTCCATGTAGAGGAAACAGAGCCCTTGATAAGTTGAAAAGAATCAGTTTAAACTCAGGCCATGATGTGTGAAGTAAAACCCCTCTGATCCCTTCACCTACAACAAAGCCCCTGCTGCCTGCTTCAAAATCCCAAGACTAAAAATGTCCTGGGGATTACCAAAGTGCCCTGGGATCAGGGATAGCTGATGGATGTTTCCCTCTAAATCAAACAGACACAGCAGTAGGAAAAATCAATCTATGTCACTTATAAATTCTGTTCATAGGGCAAGGGGCATTTAGGAACTCAGCACAGAGTCAAGGTGGGACTGTGCCATAGACAGATTCAGTCACTTGTTGCATAACCTTGAATATGTCATGACATCTCTGACTGTAGTCTCCTTTTGTGAGAATTAAAACAATAATGTCTACCACAATGGCTTCAGATACATTAAGATATGTGTGAAAGCAGGCCAGCTGCAAAGCTGGCGAATAAATGGAAAGTCTTAAGGCATAATGCCAACTTGCACCATATGGAGACCTGAAGAACAGAACTACAGTCCACAGTAAGAATGTCAGACCATATGTCATTTACTGGCATCATAAAATTGCATGTGTATCTGACTCTCATATAAACCATGTTCTTAATGCCAGTCTCTTTAAGGATTAGTTACCTTTTTCATGCAAGCTAGTAATCCATCTATGAAGGTTGACTTGATCTTGTGAACCTAAATAACAAAGATAAAATATTATTTTTAAAAATATGTTTAAGTATTCAAATAGAACAAACTATAGAGCAGGATTTCACACAGTGCTGGAATGTACTGCCAAACTCACTTCACTTGGATGACCTTAGGTGAGCCAGAATTGAATAACAGAGGCCCACAGAAAAAGATGTTACTCACCCCGCCCCCTTTTTATTTTTTTAAAGTTTTTCAAGGTAGGGTCTCACTTTAGCTCAGGTTGACCTGGCCTCAAACTCATGGCAATCCTCCTACCTCTGCCTCCTGAGTGCTAGGATTAAAAATGTGTGCCACCACACCTGGCATTTTTTTTTTTTTTTTTTTTTTTTTTTTTTTTTTTGTAGGGTCTCACTCTGGCCTAGGCTTACCTGGAATTCACTATGTAGTCTCAAGGTGGTCTCAAACTCATGGCAATCCTTCTACCTCTGCCTCCCGAGTGCTAGGATTAAAGGCTGTACCACCACACCTGGCTACTCTACCCTTTAAAAATATATCTACCAGCTTGCAATATTTCCATGCTTACAGAGAAGTTGCAAAGATTTACCTACTTGGCCCAGTGTGCCCTGCAGTGGGGCTCTTTGTAGTTGTCTCTCAATCCTAACATCACTTTGGAATGAAAGATTGTTTTTTTTTTAATATTTTATTATTTATTTATATGAGAGAAGAGAGAGAGAGAGAGAGAGAGAGAGAGGCAGGAGAGACAGAATGGGCACACTAGGGCCTTCACAGACACATGTACTGTCTTGTACATCTGGCTTTACATGACTCTTGAGGTACTTCAGCAAATGTGAAGTTACTAGAGTCAGAGATGGACAGTTTCCCTTCATCATAAACCATTTATCAAAAAAGTCAACTTACCTGTCTGTATTCCAAAATTATCTTGGGCAATGGATGAAGGTCTTGCAAAGAATTTAACTAAAAATATACAAAAAATATTAACAATGTTATTTCTTTATTTCAAAATTTTGAATACTGTAGGGCATGGTGCTGCATACCTTTAATCTCAGCACTTGGGAGGCAGAGGTAGGAGGATCATTCTGAGTTCAAGGCCAGCCTGGGATTATATAGTGAATTCCAGGTCAGCCTGGGCTACAGCGAAGACACTATCTCAAAAACAAAACACCCCCCCAAAATAAATAAATGAATAAATAAATAAATGAATGAATAAATAAATAAATAAATAAATAAATGAAATAAAGCTCTTCTTGAGATTTTAAATTAGTTAACCAGATCTCAATCCCACACAGGGGGGTAAATCAAGGAAATGACTACAGGGTCTAGAGAGATGGCTTAGTGGTTAAGGTGCATGCCTATGAAGCCTAAGGACCCGGTTCAATTCTCCAGGTCCCAGGTAAGCCAGATGCACATGGTGGCACATGTGCCTGGAGTTTGTTTGCAGTGGCTAGAGGCCCTGGTGCACCCATTTTCTCTCTCTCTCTTTCTCTCTCCTCTCTGTCTCTAATAAATAAATGAACAAAAATAAAATATTTTTTAAAAGAAAGGAAGAAAATGACTCTAAACATGTTTAGCAACACCCACCATTTAATTCATATGTGGGTTTAATTTCAGGGAGGTAACACTGAATATGATCATGAGTTTTTCAATTAATTTAAAAAATACAAATATAGCATACATACTGGAAAGTGGCAATCAAGAATATAGTTTATTTAAGTGTCACAAAGTAAATTCACTTGTGTAACTGCTGTTCATGGCAAGAAATAAAACATTTTGGTTTCCCAGGAGGTCCCTCCACAGAGGCATCAATGACCCTGACCTCCACCTTTAGGTTACTCTTTCCTGGTTTTGAACATCATATCAATAACATAGGATAGGTATTGTGTGTGGCTTCTTTTGTTCAAAGTCATGGATTCAGGATTAATCTGTGTTGTATGAAGCAGTACTTTGCTTATTTGCATGCTGTTTAGCTTGCAATTGCAGTACTGCAGGACAAAGCTTTCCATCCTACCCTTGACAGATATATGTTGTTCTTTTTTTTTCCACTGTAGGGCTATCAGGAATAAAGTGTCTGTAAACATTCTGGTGCACAGATTTTTGGTTAAGAGATGTCAGAGTTCTGCTGAACATATACAGAAAGGTGTGAAAAAAATTGCTGATCTACTTCAGCAGAGATACTGATAGCTCTCCAAGAGCAAGGTGGCAGTTCAGCCTGCTCACACCAACTGCTCTATGTTCTTGCTGATGGACATTAATCAACACTGGTCTTGATTTTAGATATTTTGGTGAACAAGAGGAGACATCTCTGCAGTCTTAATTTTTTCCAGTGCAGCTTTAATTTATATTTCCACAGTAACTCATAATGCTGGCCACAACTCAAGTTTATTCACTAGTCATGTATCTTTACTCATGAATCACATCTATGTTCTTTGCTCATTTACACAATTGGTATGCGTGTCTTTTTCTTCTTGATTGTGGGGATTTGTTATTCTAGATAGAGTGTTTTAGTCAGTTATTAGACGTACCTCTCCACCATCTGGGGTTTGCTTTTCACTCTTTTTATGGTAAGTGTTCTTTCACTTATTGCTATCCAATTTGCCTTTTTTTTTTCTGATGTAGGGCCTTACTCTAGCCCAGGCTGGTCTGGAACTCACTCCGTACCACTAGGTTGGTAATGTTCCTCAGTATCCCAAGTGCCAGGACTAAAGGCATGCACCACCATGCCTGGCCCCAATATGCCAATTTTTCCCCTTTACAGTTGACATATTTTGTATCAAGTTTGTGAATATTTACTTACTCTAAGTTCTTAAAATAATCTGTTATGGTATTGTCTCTGTGTTTTTACTGTTTTGATTTTTAGTTAGATGCACAATTTATTTATTTGTATGTATAGTGTGAAATGGTGGTCAAGATGACTGATCTCATCTGTGCAATGAGCCCTCTTTCCTCATTGTTTTGCAGCACTGTCCCAACCGAAATCATATATTTTATGATAACTTATGAAAATCTAAAGCCGGGCGTGGTGGCGCACGCCTTTAATCCCAGCACTTGGGAGGCAGAGGTAGGAGGATCGCCGTGAGTTCGAGGCCACCCTGAGACTACATAGTGAATTCCAGGTCAGCCTGAGCTAGAGTGAGACCCTACCTCGGAAAAAAAAAAAAAAAAAAAAAAAAAAAAAGAAAATCTATTTGCAATTTCTTATTGTCTATTTCTACTTAACTATATCAGTCTCCACCCAAATAAAGGCTGAGGACACTTGAGTCCTATCACAGAAATGCAAACAAGCTCTGGCTGCCACAGAGGAGGCAAGGAGGTGAGGAGTCCGGCTGGCTCGGGGGCTGTTGTGAATGGGAACGGACCGGTCCAGCGTGCCCATGGAGCGCCACTGCAGGGCGGCCGCCACCTCAGCCTCGTCGGCCGCGGGAGTCGGCGTCGGGCGACTCGGAAGGGCGTTGGCAGGAGCCTCCGCGGTGCCTGGCAAGCAGCGCATCGGCGGGTGGCGGCGGAGGGCGTGAGGCGAGACTGGCTGGGCTCCTACAGCGGCCCCTCCTCGGTCTCCCGCCAGCGGGTGGAAAGCCTCCGGAAAAAGCGGCTGCTTTTTCCATGGTTTGGCTTGGATATTGGTGGAACCCCGGTCAAGCTGGTTTATTTTGAACCCAAAGACATCACTGCTGAAGAAGAAGAAGAGGAAGTGGAGAGTCTTAAAAGTATTCGGAAGTACCTGACCTCCAATGTGGCTTATGGCTCCACAGGAATCCGGGATGTGCACCTGGAGCTGAAGGACCTGACTCTGTGCGTATGCAAAGGCAATCTGCACTTTATACGCTTTCCCACTCATGATATGCCTGCTTTCATTCAAATGGGCAGAGATTAAAAACTTCTCAAGTCTCCACAATGTCTTTTGTGCCACTGGAGGTGGAGCATACAAATTTGAGCAGGATTTTCTCACAGTATGCATTTTTTAGCTTATATACAATTTATGGTAATCTGATTGTTGAAAATGATTTCAATTACAAGTGGTAGAATCATTTCCATTTCTAATGAAACTTGAATTTTCTTGAGTGAAATGAAGATTAAATGTAAGTTAGTGGTAGGAATTGTTACATAGTTTACTTTTTGTCTAATTGAGATGTGTGGATGAAAATAGGTACTACTTTTTTAAAAAGTTATTACTTTGTGTGTGTGTGTATCTGTGTGTGTGCGCATATGCACCAGGGTCTCTTGATGCAGACAAACTTGCTTCTGGATGGGTGATTGGGGAATTGATCCTGGGCCAGCAGACTTTGCAAGCAAATGCTTTTAACTACTGGGCCATCTCCCCAGCCCCAAGAATAGAACTTCTAAAAGCATATTTTATTTTGTCATTTCTCTTCCTTCACTTCCCCTTCCCCTTCTCTTCTCTTTTCTTTCTTATTTCTTTATTAATGAATCTGGGATAAGCAAGAATAAAATACCTGCCTGTTAGGAAATAACATCATTAATTCTCATTAATGACATTGAAAAGTAAAAATTAAAAATTGGGTTGTAAAATTGTAAATGGTGGGCTGGAGAGATGGCTTAGCAGATAAGGCATTTGCCTGCAAAGCCAAAGGATCCTGGTTCAACTCTCCAGGACCCATATAAGCCAGATGTACAAGGAGGCGCATGCATCTGGAGTTCATTTGCAGTGGCTGGAGGCCCTGGCGCATGCCCATTCTCTCTCTCTGCCTCCTTCTCTCTCTTAAATAAATATATAAAATATTTTAAAAGTTTAAAAAATTGTAAATTGTATTCTGTCATGAACTACACTGTTCCTTGTCCCCTCTCAATTGTTGTCTGCCATGTCTACCAGTAAGAAGAGAAGGGACTCTAGTTAAAACTGGCTTCAAGAGAGTTAGAGGTAATCCCAGTCCTTGAGAGGCAGAGGTAGGAGGATCGCCATGAGTTTCAGGCCACCCTGAGATACACAGTGAATTCCAGGTCAGCCTGGGCTAGAAGTGAAACTCTACCTCAAAAAACTAAAAAGAGTTAGAGCTAGTCTGAGATCAGGTTGACAGAGCTATCCTTCTCAAAGTAAGCAAAAGGTCTACCATTGAGCTCTGTCCACATCCCTGGGCTGTACTTGCTCACCAAGTCCTCACCATATTGGCCTCCAGGGATGGTACCTCTTGATACTTGATTTTGCTTGTGTTCTGTGGATACTGAGAAAGGCCTTCAAGGCTAGGTCCTTTGAGGGTTAATAATAGGTGTGAGAATTAGCATGTGAGTTGACCAGGACCATAAGCCAACCTTCAAGGTGTAATGCAGATTTAAAAATGTCTTTATTGACTGTTTTTCCAAATTGTTTTGAGTATTTTGAACCAGGGTTTCATTCTAGCTTGGGCAGACCTAGTACACACTCTATATAGCCCAAACTTGCCTCAAACTCATGATAAATCTCCTACCTATCCCAAGTGGGAGTAGGATTAAAGGCATGCACCATCACACCTGGCTCAGTAGTTTTTTGTTGCCCAATGAGTTTTAGACCAAAGAAGAATCTGCCTTCATCTGTGTCAAAGCAAAACATAGCATATGAGCCAAATATGCATGACCTTGTCTTGGACATACAGAATTAAGTTGCTCTTAACGATGTGGACAATGTTACAGAATTTTTCATCACAAAACAAAAGTAAACCTTAAGTCAGTGCATTTACCAAAGACATGGTTGAAGACATAAGGTAGGCAGGTTATATAGCTAAGTGGAGAAATCTTTACCATAGGTTTCAGATGCTATCTAATGCTATCCTTAAGTTTTTGGATTGTTGGAAGCTGGTGATCTGTTAATATAACCCAGAGAGTTTAGCTAAGTCTAAAGGATGTTACATATAGAGGTTGGTATTAAATGGCTACTAAGGAGACTGGAGATAGCCTCAGGTAATTTTGGCTGCCAATCTGAAACATTTCCATCTCTCCACAGTCATGAACTTGTAGTCAATTACTATCAATTTAGAATATTGAACACAGCTGTCTTTTTCAGTTCACACTGTTATTCTGCATGTTACACACAAACACACACACACACACACACACACACACACTGTTCTTGGATTTTCTTGGTTTCTGGTTTTCAGTGGTTTCCTTTCTATTTGAACTCTGGGGAGGTAGACCTTTTTCTTGCTCCCAGTTTTTGCCTGCAACAAGGTTTTATATTCTGTTCTTGGATTTTTCTTGGTTTCTGGTTTTCAGTGGTTTCCTTTCTATTTGAACTCTGGGGAGGTAGCAGGATAGAAGGTTCTTATCCTTGTGGGAGCCTCCCAAGGGACTCTAGATCATAATGGATAGATACAGGTAGAGAAAGCCTCTCTGTTTCAAGTACCCTTTGCAACATACTTGAAAACTATTCAGGCCATTAACAGAGGCTCAGCATTGTGTAGTAATCCAAGCAGCAGGTGCAAACTGGACTTTGTTATCTTAAGAATTGGTCTTAAGCTATTGAGGTTTTACCTTTGAATGGTACCAGTGTTATGGTTAAAACTGTATGAAGTCAAGTGCCTATTAAATCTTGTTTGTGCATTAAAAAAAAAGAAACACAAACAAGAGTCAACATGGTTAGGACCTTGCTTAGGATAAGCCAGAAAAGCTAATTCTACAGAGATAAAGTGCAAGAAAATAACTAGTCAACAAACCTGCTTAAGGTTGGCCTTCCTTATCCACATCTCACTTATAAAGTATCTTTCCAGCCAACAGCAGTTTCCCTGTGTATCTCAACATGAGCAGCTGGAGAAGACTCAGAAAGAATTGTTTGATCACATCAAGCACCTTACCTGAAAATATTGGTTAAGGATCAGAGTCCAGCTATAGAATGGCTTCAACCCTGCAAGTTTTATCTATGTTGGCTCTTTATACCAACATTCTTTTTTCACCTGTGTGTATGTGTGTGTGTGTGTGTGTGTGTGTGTGTGTGTGTGTGGTGGGGAGGTATGCATGTGTATGTGCCTTTGAGGTGTCCCATGTGCTTGTCTGTGGCAGGATGAGCTTGCTGCCATTACTCTTATGCCTTTCTAATTTGGGCCAGAGTCTTACTGATCCAGGACCTTGCCATTTTTTCCCACATGCTCCTGTGATTCCTTGGTGTCTGTTCCCCTATGGTTATTACAACTGTTTCTCCTGTCAAAACCAATGGCCATATTCAAAAATTTTATACTTTGCCTACTCCAAGGTGCTGGGAAATTAATTGGATGGAGTTACAGGGGTGCTTGGCCACACCCAGTTGTTTATGCTTAACTACTGAGCCATCTCTCCAACCCATGTTCTCCTAACCCCCTTCTACTCTGCCACTGTAGTATCCTCGGACCTCTAAGTGTCAGTTTTTCAGTTCGACTCTCTGGTTATCAATGCTGGCTGCATATCAAAATCAGTACAGTAGACTTCCGGTTAAGATGTGGCATAGGAACCACGCCAAAACAGCTTAAGGGGGAAAATGCAAAAAAACCCAAAAACCCAGTATAGTAAACTATCAACCACAGCAGAGAAGTAGGAGAGATCCAGAGCGTCTAGAGCCCACAGAAGCAGGCGAAGGCGGCTCCAGCAGCTACAGTGAGTCCCACGTGGCACAGCTGTAGGCTCGGCCTGAACCGTGGGATTTTAAAGCCAGGTGAGGGAATTTTCCACTGATACGGGCCTCCTTGCAAACTCAAGAAATGTGGAAGGATGACGGCAGAGACCAATAGAGCGGCTTGTCAGGAGGAAGATGGCATGAACCAGTGGGCAGACTTCAGCCTCCATCCACAGCCTCCCCTCCCCCACCGCCAGCACAAGTGCCAGCAAACACCAGAGACTTAGGGAAGGGAGCTCATCTACACAGCACCCGGCAGGATCAGAGCAGTGACCCACAGACCCAGCCAGCCTTCCTGAGCCCAAAGCACAGCAAAGAGGGACCCAAGTAGCCATGCAGCATAGCTGAGATCAAAGCTGTCCCAAAAGGTAACTGGGATTACACCAGGTCAGTACCCACCAAATAAGCCTGGTATATAGGCTTGCATTGGAAGGGCTAATTGTACCACCCATGTCAGGGTAAATTATATGTTAAATCTGATGGATGGTTGGACTTGACATTCTTAAATAAGCTATATTTTGGCCTTCTCCTTTGTTGTTTCTTAAACTTTTCCATAAAATAGAAGAGGAAGGAACCCTACCAAACTCCTTCTATGAAACCAGCATCACCCTGATCCCAAAACCAGACAAAGATAGAACAAAAAAGGAAAATTACAGACCAATCTTCCTCATGAACATAGATGCAAAAATTCTCAACAAAATATTGGCAAACAGAATACAAGAATATATTAGAAAGATCATTCACCCCGACAAAGTAGGCTTTATCCCAGAAATGCAGGGATGGTTCAACATACATAAATTGATAAATGTAATACATTATATAAATGTACTGAAGGACAAAAATCACATGATCATCTCATTAGATGGAGAAAAAGCATTTGACAAAATCCAACATTCCTTCATGATAAAAGTCCTACAGAGACTGGGCATAGAAGGAACATACCTCAACATAATAAAGGCTATTTATGACACCCCACAGCCAACATAATACTAAATGGAGAAAGACTTGAAGCTTTTCCACTGAAATCAGGCACAAGACAAGGGTGTCCACTGTCCCCACTTTTATTTAATATAGCACTGGAAGTCTTAGTCATAGCAATAAGGCAAGAGACACACATAAAAGGGATACAAATTGGAAAGGAAGAGATCAAGTTATCAATATTTGCAGATGATATGATTCTATACATAAAGGACCCTAAAGACTCTACCAGCAAACTGTTAGAGCTGATAAACACCTATAGCCATGTTGCAGGATACAAAATAAACACACAGAAATGAGCAGCCTTCCTATATGCTAACAACAAACACACAGAGGATGAAATCAGAGAATCACTCCCATTCACAAACATCAAAACAATAAAGTACCTTGGGATAAACCTAACCAAGTAAGTGAAGAATCTCTACAAGAAGAACTTTAAAACACTCAAGTGAGAAATTGCAGAAGACACTAGGAAATGGAAAAACATCCCTGTTCTTGGATTGGAAGGATCAATACTGTGAAAATGGCAATCCTACCAAAAGCAATCTACAAATTTAATGCACTCCCCATCAAAATTCCAATGACATTCTTCACAGAAATAGAAAAAAATCCAAAAATTCATTTGGAAGCCCAAAAAAACATCGAATATCAAAAACAATTTTGAGCAACAAAAATAACCATACTTATTTTAACATATATTACAGAGCCATAGTAACAAAAACAGACATTTAATCAACGAAACAGAATAGAGGACCCTGATGTAAGTCCGGGTAGCAATAGCCACCTGATCTTTGACAAAAATGCCAATAATACTCATTGGAGAAAAGACAGCCTCTTCACCAAATCATGCTGGGAAAACAAGATATGCATCTATAGAAGGATGGAAATATATCTATCTCTCTCTATGCACAAAAATCAAGTCCAAATGGATCAAAGACCTTAATATCAGACCTGAAACTCTGAAACTGCTGGAGGAAAAAGTAGGGAAAACCCTTCAACATATTGGTCTTGGCCAAGACTTGCTGAATATAACTCCAATTGCTCAGGAAATAAAACCACGGATCAACCACTGGGACCTCATGAAATTACAAAGCTTTTGTACAGCTAAGAACAATTTGAATAGAGCAATGAGGCAACCTACAGAATGAGAGAAAATCTTTGCTAGCTATACATCTGACAGAGGGTTAATATCTAGCATATACAAAAAAATTAAACAATAAGAAATCAAACAACCCAATTAAAAATGGGCTATGGAACTAAATAGAGAGTTCTCAGAAGAAGAAATACAGATGGCATATAAAGAAATGTTCTACATCCTTAGTCATCAGGGAAATGCAGATTAAAACTACCTTGAGATTCCATCTCACTCCTCTCACTTTGGCTACCATCATGAAAACAAATGACTATAAATGCCGGTGAGGATGCAGAATGGGAATGCAATCTGGTCCAGCCATTGTGGAAATCAGTGTGGAGGTCCCTGAGACAGCTAAATATAGATCTACCATATGACCCAACTATACCACTCTTAGGCTTACATCCCAAGGACTCACCTCACTACCTTAGAGATACTTGCTCGATCATGTTTATTGCCACTCTATTCACAATAGCTAGGAAATGGAACCAGCCTAGATGTCCCTCAACTGATGAGTGGATAATGAAGATGTGGCACATTTAGACAATGGAGTTCTACTCAGCGGTAAAGAAAAATGAAGTTATGAAAATTTCAGGAAAATGAATGGATCTGGAAAGGAGGTAACCCAGGCCCAAAAAGCCAAACATCACATGTACTCACTCATATGTGGATCCTAGCTCCAAATGATTGGACTTATATGTGAGTAAATTTAAAACTCAGTAGCAGAAGCCAGTAAGCTAGAAATGGGATATAAAAGAAACAGAAAGGGAGGGAAGGGGGACTTAATAGGATGGTATTGTATATAAGTAAGTAGAAGAACAGATTTTATTTTTATGTTTATTCTCTTAGATAGACAAAAAGAAAGAGAGAGAGAGAATGAGTGTGCCAGGGCCTCCAGCCACTGCAAATGAACTCAAGATGTATGCGCCACCATGTACATCTGGCTTACGTGAGTACTGGGGAATCCAACCTGAGTCCTTAGGCGTCCCAGTCAAGTCCCTTAACTGATAAGCCATCTCTCCAACCTTCACACACACTTTTGTCCTAACACACCCAAGACTGAACATCAACGCTCTACAAACAAACTGCTTCTCTGCCCATTTCTCCTGAGCGATTGTATCTATTAGCACAAGTGCACAATGTAGAAACCCGGACAACATATCCTGACTGGTATTTTCACATACATGAATGTACTACAAGGTCTTTTATGTTCTAAAAATGCTCTGAAAATCTACCTACTTTGCTCCACTTCAGTCTTATATTAGTGAGTCCATTTTCCAACCAGCTACAAGGGTGAGTTTTAAAAATATCTAACACCAGGGCTGGAGAGAAGGCTTAGTGGTTAAGGCATTTGCCTGCAAAGCCTAATGACTAGGGTTCAATTCCCTAGTACTCACGTAAAGCCACGTGCAATAAGTGACACATGCCTCTGGAGTTCAACTGCAGCTTGTAGAGTTCCTGGTGGGCCCATTCTCTGTCTGTATCTCTTCTCTTGATCTCTTTGTCTGTTTGCAAATAAATAAATAAATAAAAATATTTTGAAAACTATCTAACACCCACTAGAATAATAAAAGTAAAAAATCTGGCACCACCAACTGTGGCAAGGATGTGAGGCATCATGAACTCTTACTCATTGCTGAAGGAATGCATAATGGTATAGCTATTTTGGTCTCTTACAAAGTTTACCATACTCTTTACACATGTTCTAGCAGTCATGCTCCTTGGCATTTTACCCAAAGTTCCTTAAAACTCATGTTCACATAAAAAAAGTGCACTTGAGCTGGAGAAATGGCTTAGTGGTTAAGGCACTTGTCTATGAAGCCTAAGGAATCATGTTTGACTCTTCAGATTCCATATAAGCCAGGTGCACAAGGTTACATAAGTGTGCAAGATTGCACATGTGCACAAGGTGGCACATGCATCTGGAATTTGATTACAGTGGCAGGAGGTCCTGGCATGCCAATTTTCTCTCCCTTTCTCACTTGCTTGCTTGTTCTCACTCTCACACATAAAAAAAGGCCAGTCTGTTGGACTTGCCTCAACAACAACACCAACAACAAACAAACAAACAAACAAACAAACAAACAAAAAAAACAAGTGCCCAAGTATTTATAGGAGCTTTATTCATAATTACCAAAATGTGCAATCAGTCAAGATATCCTTCAGTAGATGAGTAGATAAACTATGGCCTACCCAAACACCAAAATATTACTCAATGCTAAAAATAAATGGTTATAAATCCTTGAAAACATGGGGAAATCTAAATGCATATTGATAAGTGAAATAAGCCAATCTGAGGGCTAGAGATGGCTTAGCAGTTAAGACACTTGCCTGTGAAGCTTAAGGACCCCGGTTCGATTCCCTAGTACCCATGTAAGCCTGATACACATGGTGGCACATGCATCTGGAGTTCATTTGCAGTGGCTAGAGGCCCTGGCATGCCTGTGGTTTTCTTGACCACATCTCAGTGGCCACAAGGCTTTAGTCACAGTCCCCTGAATAGCTACAGCCCCACACTGCCAGACCCTGCTCAAGTTCTGTTTATATGTCATTTGTTCTGAGTTCTTTCTGGTCAGCTCAGTCTGAAGCATGGTACTATCCCTGGTATTTGTTCTCAGGATCCTTCCTGGATCTCTGGAGTGGATCTTATCCCACTGGACAGATATGTTCCTGTGGTGGTTTTGTCTAGGTTTCAATTTGACTGAATTAGGAAATATGTGTAAGGCTGGTGCAGGGTTTCTTCTGGGTGTGTTTGTGAGAGTGTTTTCAGGAAAGACTGGAGTGGGCCTTAGACTGAGGGGCAATTCACCTTCAGTGATCATGCCATCAGCTGTGGCTAGATAAAACAATAAGGCAAAGGGAAGGTAAGCCACAATACCCTTCCCCTGTCCTTGAATGCCACAGCTGCTGGCTCTTTAGCCTTTGGACTTTCGGATGTACACTAGTGACTCCCTAGACTCTCAGACATCTGTGCTCAGAATGAGAGTCACATCATAGGCTTTTCTGACTATGAGGCTTTGGACTAAGACATGCTACCAGTATTGCTGTGTTTCTAGCTCTTAGGATCCTGGCTATCATGAGACTTCGCAGCCTCCATAACAATGTGTGCCCATTGTTCTAATATATCCACTTTCATATATCTGGATCTCCTTCTGTCTTTCTGGAGAATCCTGACTAATAGGATTAGTAGCTGGATCACCTATTTCATGATGGTAAGGACCTTCTCCCCATGTGTACTATTCATGGCTGTATACACAACCCATACTAGATGTCCAGCACAGGGTATACATGCACGACCTGGATACCCCTATCACTTTAGGCAACTCCTAGAAATGATAAATGGCTAGTCCAGACTGCCTATTATGCAGCAGTATGACCCCAAGACCAGTCTACCTTACTAGCTTCTAATCCCTTATGATGCTCTGAGAAAGTATGACTTCAATGGAGAAAATACAATCACAAAAGGCTCCTTCAGTTTGTGGCTGAGGAAGAACCCTGTCTTTTCACTACTGTGTGTCTACTAAGGGCTACTCAAGTGAAAGCCCACAAGCTGAATGCTCCTGGTCTTTGAACACCACCCTATGCAGATACAAATAGGTATGTACCTGTCAGCCCATATTGGTGAGCCCTGATGGGTAGTGTCAGAGAACTGATGTTTAGAGGTCATGTCCTCTGACCATGATAAATTTATCTGAGAAACCAGTAATGAGGAAACCAATATTTGGAAAGCCCCTGTATGTTTGGAAATTTTAAGACACACTTTCAAAAAATTCAGCGATCAGGGACTGGAGGGATGGTTTAGCAATTAAGGCGTTTGCCTGCAAAGACAAAGGACCCAGGTTCGATTCCCCAGGACCAATGTAAACCAGATGCACAAGGTGGCGCATGCATCTGGAGTTCATTTGCAGCAGCTAGAGGCCCTGGTGTACCCATTCCCTTTCTCTCTCTCTCTGTCAAATAAATAAATAAAAATAAAATACTTTTAAAAATTCAGTGATCAGCCAGGCATGTTTGTGCATGTCTTTAAACCCAGCACTACCAGGGAGGCAGAGGTAGGAGGATCACCATGAGTTTGAGGTCATCCTGAGATGACATAGTGAGTTCCAAGTCAGCCTGGGCTAGAGCAAGAGCCTACCTTGAAAAACCAAAAAATCAAAAAAATAACAAAAATCAGTGATTAAAGAATAATCATATTGAAAATGAGAAATTATGTGGAATGAAACAATGGGAAAACAATAGTCCATATGAAAACGTGAGGGAGTTTACTGAATGCCCATTGCGCCCTAAGGAATAAAGCAAGGTGCATGCCTTCCTCGCACTCAATCCACATGTGCAACTTGGATACTGTGGTAGTTTGAATAGATGGCCCCCAATATATTCAGTGTTTTATCAGTTTTTTAGTTTGCATCTGCAGCCACCTGGCTGGAGGCAGTGTCACTGGGCAGATCTTAAGGTGTGGTGTTGGGTTTGAGATTTCAATCGAAAGATATGCAAAGTGTGCCTAGCTGGGATTCCTGAGGTATGCTGTGCTGTGTGGCTTTTGGCTTGTGGCTTCTCTCTCTCTGCTTGGACCTGTGAAGGCAGGTCAACTTCTGCCATTATGGAACTTCCCTTGGATCTTCCCTTCCTCTATAACTGTGCCTGGTCTGGAACCTGAAGCTGTCTGCTACAGATACCATCATCAGCTTAGGGAGGAGGAACAGACCTGATAGGAGGAACCACAGGATTCACTATACCCCAGGAAGGATGGAGGAAAGTATCAAGAAGTCTTAATTGTGAAGAAAATGTAGTACTTCGCAAAAATCATCTTTAAAAATAATTATGTGGGGAAGAGGAGTATACCTGTGTGCACATGCTCTGATATCCTTATTTAGAAATGTTACCTGTTTGAGGGACAGGGTCTCTCATTGCCCAAGTGTCTGCTTATTAGGCCAGTGAGCCCTAAGGGAACCACCTGTCTGCCTCCCTAGCTCTCATCACTAGTCTTAGCTAAATTTTTTTTTGGATTCTTTTTTTTTTTTTTTTTTTTTTTTTTTGAGGTAGGGTCTTGCTGTAGCCCAGGCTGACTTGGAATTAGTCTCAGGCTGGCCTCAAGTGTTGGGATTAAAGGCGTGCACCACCACGCCTGGCTGTCACCTACTTTTTGTTTGTTTGGTTGGTTTTTGGTTTTTCTCAAGGTAGGGTTTCACTCTAGTCCAGGCTGACCTGGAATCCACTATGTAGTCCCAGGGTGGCCTTATAGTCATCTGCATCCCAAGTGTGCCACCATGCCCGGCTTTTTTTGTTTGTTTACTTTTTAAAAATAATATATTTTTATTTTTATTTATTTATTTGACAGAGAGGAAGAGGGAGAGAATGGGCATGCCAGGGCCTAAACCCACTGCAAACGAACTCCAGATGCATGTGCTACCTTGTGCATCTGGCTTACATGGGTCCTGGGGAATCAAACCTGGGTCCTTTGGCTTTGCAGGCAAATGCCTTAATTGACTACTAAGCCATCCCTCCAGCCCTATTTACTTTTTTAAAATGTGGATTTGGGGGATCAAATTCATGTTAAGCCCCAAAGTCGTATTTTTTTAGTTTTATTTATTTTTAAAATATTTTTTATTTTATCTTTATTGATTTATTTGAAATAGAAGAAGAGGTATAGGGGAAAAGGGAGGGGGAGGGAAAAGAGAGAGGGAGGGAGAGAGAGAGAAAGAGAGAAAGAGAGAGAGAGAATGGATATGCCAAGGCCTCCAGTTGCTACAAATGAACTCCAGATGCATACGCCACCTGTGTATCTGCCTTATGTTGAGACCTGAGGAATTGAACCTTGGTCCTTTGGCTTTGGAGGCAAGCACCTTAACTGCTAAGCCATTTCTCCAGCATTTATTTATTTATTTATTTATTTATTTTTATTTATTTATTTTTTTCAAGGTAAGGTCTCATTCTAGCCCAGGCTGACCTGGAATTCACTGGGTAGTTTCAGGGTGGCTTCGAATGCTTGGAGATCCTCCTACTTCGGCCTCCCAAGTTCTGGGACTAAAGGCATGTACCAACACACCCAGCTAACTTTATTTTCTGAAGCAGGGTCTCACTCTAGCCCAGGTTGACTTAAAACTCAAACTGTATCCCAAAATATGGCCTCCAATTCATGGAATCCCCTACCTCCTACCTTACTATAATTTATGGGAGCCTCCCAAGTGTTGGGGTTAAAGGCACATGGCCTAAGTTATCTTTTAAATGCACAGAATCAATAGCTAGTTCAGTTAAAACAAGACACTGAGGCCAATATGATTCATTTTAATCATTTTTGTGGGGAAAAATGAACCCCTGCATTAAGGTCATTGCCTCAGCTCCATCAATGAAACACATTAAAACAGGAGAGAGTTACATCTCTTTTCTTTTCTTTTCTTTTCTTTTCTTTCTTTCTTTTTTTTTTTTTTTTTTTTGGTTTTTCAAGGTAGGGTCCCACTCTAGCCCAGGCAGGCTGACCTGGAATTCACTCTGTATTCTCAGGATGGCCTCAAACTCATGGCAATCCTCCTCTCTCTGCCTCCCGAGTGCTGGGATTAAAGGCGTGTGCCCACGCCCAGCTACATCTCCTTTTTCTATCACTGGATGTCTGGAAGATAGAAGAAGCTGCAAGGTAAGGGCAACAGTGCCAGCTGGTACCAGAACATAAAATGAACCAATCTGATCCCCACATGTGCTATAGGCTACAGGGCTATGAGAAGCTTTACCAGGTGGCATACTGTTGGAGCTGTGAGACTCACTTTATACCTGTTTTCTTAAAAAGTGAAATCTAAGCTGGAGTCTCACCAGCAAGATAGGGCTCAGTTCCCAGGTACAGTTGTTATGTCAAAATTTTGTGAACAGACATTTTGATTCAGCCCCACCAATCACTACTTTTAGGTCATTTTGATTCTGGGAACAAAGTGAGAACTTTGATTATATTCTAGTGGAAGAAGTAAGTAAACACATAAAATAAATTTAGACAATGGGAAGTTGTGTACAGAAAGTAAATAAATGCTAAGGAAACAGTAAGTGACTATGGGAACTTATTGAATTCTGGATAGCCAGAGAATATTCTAAAAAGTGATATTTAAGCTGGCAATCAGAATCTACCAGACAAAATTTGCTGTGAGTCTAGGTATTGTATCAAGTGCTTATAGAGACAGCCATAAATAGCCAGTGTGCTTGGATAGAGTGCCATGGCCAAGGGAAAGGACCAGACCAACAGACTAGAGACATGCTCAAGAGCTTCGCTTTGATCCTGTGAGGGGAGGAGGTAGGAGTAGACATGGGGCTCTAAGTGGGAGGCAAGGGGGTTGGATGACTCAAGTGAGAGAGGACAAAGGCAGAACGGTGAAGATGGGAAGAAGGAGACAGACTCAAGACACATTTTTAGAAAGAGACCATGGGACTTGCTTTGGGTAAAACTGAAATAAAGGATGACTCCTAAGTGCTAGAGTGGAGTGGCTAACAGTAACAGACAGGTCTTACGGTGCCTTTGACAGTCTGTTCTGCCAGGCCATCTTTAGTTCTTTTGGACACATAGGCACACACTATGGAAACCTTACCTGATTCCAATAGGGAAAGTACTACTCATTCCTTTTATAGTCCTGAACACCAAGGCTCAGTTAGATAAGGTAGCAAGAAGGAATGATGGCTGACCCCTACTATTTCTCCTCCTACTCTGGAGTGCCTCCCCAGAGTTACAGTGAAGAACAGTATCTGGTGAAGGCAGTTGCAAGCCCCTGAAGAAACATCCTCTTCAGAAGACCCTTACTCTCCAGTGGCTTCCACTGGCCTTGAGAACCAGGCATGGGTAGTCTGCGAACACAGATTCACAAATGTCTTTGTCCTGTGTGCCACCGGGGGCTAAGATGAGGCAATTGATGCAGTGCTGATGGCAGTATGGACATAAAAGTCTCAGGAGGAAACTTGCCCTGTCACAAAGCCAAAATCCGAAACAGTGCCTCAGTAGCTTCACTCATAATAGCATAGATCAGCCTATTCACTGACCTCTATCCTCATCCATCCTATAAAATAAATTAGCTTTGAACATCTATTCATATTCTGCCACCTCACAGAAGACAGTCTCACTCTTCTTTGTCTCTTTAAAAACGTATTTTCTCAATTGGGTATGATGGAGTGCACCTTTAATCCCAGCACTTGGGAGGCAGAGGTAGGAGGATCACTGTGAGTTCGAGGCTACCCTGAGACTACACAGTGAATTCCAGGTCAGCTTGGGCTAGACTGAGATCCTACCTTGAAAAATAAAAAACAAAACAAACAACAACAAATTATATATATATATGTTCTCTCTCTCTCTCAAAGGAGGGGTAACTGCAATAATCTAAAATAAATTTGGGGTAGAAGACTGAGGACCTCCCTCATTTCTAGTCGTTTTTAGGAACAGGGACCAAAGAAGTCACAAGTGGATTGTCAAGAACTTGTTTTAGAGCTGGAGAAATTGCTCAATGGTTAAAGTGCTTGCCTACAAAACCTAACAACCTGGGTTTGATTCCCTAGTACCCATATAAAGCCATATGCACAAAGTGGCACATATATCTGGAAATGGGCACTGGTGTGCCCATTCTCTTTCTCTCTCTCTCCTTTTTTCTTACAAATGAATAAAATATTTTGAATAAATAAAATAAAAATAATAGGTAGAATATAGTAAGGTGGGAAACTGAAAGGGGAAGAGAAAAGAAAAATCAAAACAATATACTGAAGGAACTTCTTTCTGAGTTCTCTAATATGGTGCCATCCATTACATATTCATAAAGGGATAAGCCATCAAAAAGGTATAACAAATGTACAAGGTAAGTTCTCTAGAGGAATAAAACCAATAGAACACATGTGAATATATATGTATTGTATAGCAAATTCCTTCAAAAGGAAATACTTCCTCTTTATGGGAGGAGGGAGGCTACAGAGAATTAGGAGGTTAAGTCTGGGAGAGATGAAACTTAAAATGTCACATGGCCAGTTCCCAATGTTTTAGGGGTAGTTAACCAAGGTTGATGGGTAAACTTTGATCAATGTTGGGTAGCAATAGTCTCTGAATTGAAATACTACTCTTGGGGAGGAGAAAGGATTCAGGAGATAAAAAAAATCTAGGGAAAAGGTTACAAGACCTTCCCTAAGATTATATATAGGATAAATAATTGCTTGGGATGAAACTCTACAACCTGCCGGCATGTTGTACAGTGTGCCCCAGAGATGCACCTTCTGTAAGGGTGGGCTTTTTGGTGATGCAACTGTCATCCATACTCCTATAATCAACCCCTAATCTTACTCTGTAAGTAACCCCAGTAAACTCATTGATTCACCAAAACTGGTTTTACTACAATCATACTGTATTATTCAGGGTTCTCTAGAGGAACAGAACTGATAGAATGAATTGTATTAAGAGGGAATTTATTGGATTAGCTTACGGCAGTCCAAAAATAGTAGGTTGCAGGCCTGAGAGTCAAGGAACTGGTAGCTGGTCAGTCCACAAGGCTGGATGCCTCAGCAGTCCCAATCCAGCACTGAAGGCCTGGAGGCATCCTGGAGAGGTGCTGCTCTTCAGTCCACACTGAAAAGCAGCAAGCAGCAAGCAGAGAAAAGCAAGCACCAAGCAGCAAGCACCAAGCAGCAAGCACCAAGCAGCAAGCAGCGAACAGCAAGCAGCACCAGCAGCCAATGGGGAGGAGAGGATCCTTTCCTTCCCAGAGCTTCCTTAGATAAAGTCCCTCCACTGAGGGTCCATCCACTCTGGGGTAAGGGCTAACCCTGGGGCAAGGATTCCTCCTTTAGTTAATCCTTCCTAGAAGCAACCTCAGAGACACACTTATGAGGAATGTCTGTGAATTACTAAACAGATCAAGCTGACATAAACTTAACCATCACACATACTTTAGTCTGTCTGATTAAACTTATCAGGAGTAACAGACCTGTGTTCCTGTCTCCCAAGGGAAAATATTTTCAGTAACAGGGGCAAACTCTGACCAAAGTTATATAGCAATTTTCTCTGAATTGAAACACTTTTTCTTTGTATGGGGACAGAATTGAAACTCAGGAGACTCAGGAGGTCATTAGTCTGGGGAAAAGGTTGCAAGAGCACTCCCCAAAGTTATGGAGAACAAACAACTTCTTGGGGAGGAAAGGACCTGCTGAACTGCCAATAAGCAGTCCTGTAGTGTGCTCCAGAGATGCAGATGGAAGTAAGTCATCACCTATGCTGGGGTGGCCATGTTGGTGATGCAGCTACCTTTGAGTCACTTATGACCCAAAGCAACACCTTATGTTGTTCTGTAAGTAACCCCAGTAAACTCACTGGGTCACCAAAACTGGTTTTGGTGAAATAGTGATTTGGTCTGTCTGTGCCCTATCTGGAATGAACAGACTGTGTTTGCATCTCAACAGCGAAAACGTTTCATTTGACACACACACACACACACACACACACACACACACACACATTACAAAAGGGAATTTATTAGATTGGCTTACAAAAGAGGGGGTAGGTAACCCAGAGATGCAACCAGCTAATATCAGTCTATTCCTTTAATTCTCTAGAAATGTTAAAAATTATTATAGAATCATCAAATTTCGTGTCTCTCATAAGAGGTGAATCGGGAGTATTGAATGCACTTATTTTACCTATTTCTTTAATGACTCATGCCATGGATTATCAGAGTTCTCATACTACCAGGAGAGTACTAGTTATGTATAGTGGGATTAGAGATTCAGCTCCAGATGTGACAGGAAATTTAAACCAGGAAGTTTGATTCTAATAAATAACAACCATCCCCTCCCACCCCAGGGTCTCTCTCTCTCTCTCTTTTTTTAGTTTTTCAAGGTAGGGTCTCCCTCTAACCTAGGCTGCCCTGGAATTCACTGTGTAATCTAAGGATGGCCTCAAACTCACAGCAGTCCTCCTACCTTTGTTCTCAAGTGGTGGGATTAAAGGTGTGTGCCACTATGCCTGGCACCATGTTGTTGTTGTTGTTTTTACAATATTTTATTTTTATTTATTTGAGAGAGAGAGGCAGATAGAGAATGGGTGTATCAGGGCCTCCAGACACTGCAAACAAACTCCAGATGCATGCACTACCTTGTGTATCTGGCTGAGGTGGGTCCTAGGGAATTGAACCTGTGTCCTTTGGCTTTGCAGGCAAGTGCCTTAACTGCTAAGCCATCTCTCCAGCCCCAGTTTTTGTTTTTAAATTCTTTATTTATGAGAGAGAGAGAGAGAGAGAGGGAGAGAGGGAGGGAGGATTGGCATGCTAGGGCCTCTCGCCACTGCAAACAAACTCTAAATGCATGTGCCACCTTGTGAATCTATCTTTACATGGGTACTGGGGAATCAAACTCAGGTCCTTAGGCTTTACAGGCAAGCAGTGCCTTAAGTGCTGAGCATCTCTCCAGCCACCCCCCCCCAAGGGCCTCTTTTAACATATAGAGCCAGTTTCAAGACCTTATCTCATAAAACAGCTTCCTGCAAAAGACTCTTATCCTAACTGCCTTTCCGCTTCTGTAAGCCTGCTTATCGCCAGGGAATTCCCACTCATGACCCTCAGTCACACAGACAAGAAATTCAAGCCCAACAATGACAGAAAAGGTCAGAAATGAAAACACCAGACATGGTGGTGCACACCTTTAATCCCAGCTCTCAGGAGTCAGAGGTAAGGGAATTACTGTGAGTTTGCCTGTGAGCCAGCCTGAAACTACATAGTAAATTCCAGGGCAGCCTGGGCTAGAGTGAGACCCTATCTTAAAAACAACAAGGGGGCTGGAGTGATGGCTTAGCGGTTAAGCTCTTGCCTGTGAAGCCTAAGGACCCTGGTTCGAGGCTTGATTACCCAGTACCCACGTAAACCAGATGCACATAGTAGCGCATGCATCTGGAGTTTGTTTGCAGTGACTAGAGCCCTGGCACGCCCATTCTTTCTTTCTCTCTCTCTCTCTCCCTCCCTTTCTCTGTCTCTAATAAGTAAATAAATAAAACAAAATAAAAACAGGGCTGAAGCGATGGCTTAGTGGTTAAGGTGCTTGACTATGAAGCCAGGGAACCCAGGTTCAATTCTCCAGTACCCACTAAGCCAGATGCATAAGGTGGCACATGCATCTGGAGTTCTTTTACAGTGGCTAGAGGCCCTGGCACATCCATTCTCTGTCTCTATCTGTGTCTCTCTCCCCCTCAAATAAATAAATAAAATTTAAAAAATCTTCTAATTCTTCACTGTGCCTCCAGTGCCTGTTTTGTGAGCAGTGTTTTTCTGTAACATTTTGTTCCTTAATCGGGAAACTCCTGCTGTGCCTGTGGACAAGGTTGGACTTTTGAGCTAGCATTGCTGTGGGAATCAGCTATGGCCAGGCTGTGGCCTAAAGATGACTGGTGGATGCTGCCTTACCTTTGTTCGGAATACAAACTCCATGTGCCATGACCTGTGCTATCAGACTGCATTCTGCTGAGTATATTGGACATGGAGAGTGGACAAATCATGCAGATTTCAAGAAATGGTAAGATGCCCCAGGGTGTTCAGTTAGTCAGGCTCATAAAATTGGTAGAAGGGGAGCTTTATCATCTCCCAGCAATTTTATAATTGCCTCAGGTAGCTATATGGAGTTTGGATGGAAAAGAGTATATTCAGTATGTGTGGATCCATGGCCCTGAAGCTACACAGTCTAATGGATCCTCAACCTACATTATGTGATGATGTCTTATTTAAAAATATTTTTCTAGCCGGGCGTGGGGCGCATACTTTTAATTCCAGAACTCGGGAGGCAGAGGTAGGAGGATCGCTATGAGTTCAAGGACACCCTGAGACTACATAGTGAATTCCAGGTCAGCCTGAGCTAGAGTGAAACCCTACCTCGAAAAACCAAAAAAAAAAAAAAATTCTAGGGTTGGAGAGATGGTTCAGTGGTTAAAACACTTGCCTGTAAAGCCTGACAACCTAGGTTTGATGTACCAGTAGCCACAGAAAGACAGACGCACAAAGTGGAACATGCATCTGGAATTCATTTGCAATGGCTAGAGGCCTTGACATGCCCATTCTCTCTGCCTTTCTCCATCTCTGCTTACAAATAAATAAAGAAAGAAACTATTTAAAAGTATATTTTTCCCTTTCCCCCCTCTATAATGACATTGCTTCTGGTTTGGCCACTAAGCCTTCCTGTGTATAAGTATGCTAGTACCAGAAATTACAAAGAGATTTTCTATAACTGGCCTGACTAAATGGGAGACAAAAGGACAGGTGGCCTCAACTGCTCAAGGGAATTTGAGGACAGCTGCTCTGGGTGCTCCATGCTCACTCCTGCAACCTTGATCAAGGGCCAATGCTTAGCACACCAGTGCAAACTGACTGCCTTTAAGATTTTTTTTTTTAATTCCCAAAGTGACAAGAATAAAATGGTTTCAAATTAGACACAAGTAAAACCCTGTCACCTAGGTGAGTCACAAGGTTGCAAGCACAAGTATAATTCTCATTGACTTTGTCTTTTCTCTGGGTAAGAGCAAGACAGAGGTAATCTTAAGGCAGGGATTTAAAGAGATGTCTCCTTTCAACATGGGGGCCAAGTTATGCCAGGTTGACAGTGTAGAACACAAGCCCCCCAAATAGGAATTGAGATTCCTTTGATCCTCTATGCCCAAAGGAAGTTTCTAACTTTTTCTGCTGCACTTTTGACTAGCCCACAAATTATAAGAGACTGACAATTTCTTCTGGTTCTCCAGGAAAACAAATGCCTTTATGTTCAAAGTTCAATTACAAGGTCCACAGGATAAGATGTTCAATTCTCTGTTCTATCACATTTTCTAGTGCTTGGTAATACACATTGTATTAATAGACAGTCATGTGCTGTTTAAAGGTTACAAACTAGCTGTGAGTTTGGATCAAATATTCCCCTGCCTCAGATCTGAGCTGATTTAAGCTAACTGATAGGTTTCCTAAGATCTTCTGTTGAATCAGGAAGGAAAAGAGAAAGCAAACAATACCACATTAACATAAAACAATATCCTTTTTCTTGCCTTTAATAGCTCTCTGTTAGGTCCCTAAAGTTCCTTACTAAATAATCCCTTACTAAAATATAAGATTTGGGGGTCTGGAGAGATGGCTTATTGGTTAAAGCATTTGTCTGCGAAGCATAAGGACTCAGGTTCGATTCCCAGGACCCACATAAGCCAGACGCACGTGGTGACACATGCAACTAGAGTTCATTTACAATGGCTAAAGGCCCTGGTGTACCCATTCTCCCACCCTCTCTATCTGCTTCTCTTTGTCTCTCTCTCTCAAATAAATAATAAAATATTTGAAATATAAGATTTCTGTGAGACTGAAAGACATGAGTAAACTAAGTCTTTTAAGATTAAGGTTTTAAACACTGAAAAACACTGTAAATTTAAAGATAGTTCCTGTCACATTCATGCTAATTCTGTCAAATGGTCATCACTGGGTTATCATTTAAGGTTTTTTTTTTTTTTTTTTTTTTCTTCATGGTAGGGTCTTGCTCTAGCCTAGGCTGACCTGGAACTCACTCTGTAGTTCCAGGCTGGCCTCAAACTCACAGCCATCCTCTTACCTCTGCCTCCCAGACTGCTGAGAAAAAGGCATGTGCCACAATGCCCAGCCATATTTAGCTTTTCTTGGAGCATTAATGCTTCTATAAATGGAAGGGCTTTGGGTTGGAGAGATAGCTCTGCAGTTAAAGGCATTTGCTTGCAAAGCCTGTGGGCTTGGGTTCAACTATCCAGCATGTAAATACAGATACATAAAGAGGTGCATGCATCAGGAGTATATTTGCAGTGGCAAGAGGCGCTGGCATGCACACAAAAGGAGGAGCTCAACTTCCAGTGTGCTCAGCCCAAACTGGTGGATAGACCACCATCCCATTCCTACCTGTATCAAAGCTGATTAGACCCTTCTATACAGGCTCCACAAGAGCTTATATGGCTGTATGCTCAGTAAGAAAAAAGGATGATCTTGAGATGAACAAATTCCAATGCAAAACAACACAAGAAACCAAGGCAATCTATTCCCACAAAGAATGCCTAGTCCCAGTTGTGAAAGGGAAAGTGAGGGGAGAGGAATTAGGATGGTTTATTATCTATAATTATGGAAGTTGTCAATAATAAAATTTTTTTAACTAAAATAAGGGCTGGAGAGATGGCTTAACGGTTAAGCACTTGCCTACAAAGCCAAAGGACTCAGGTTCGATTCCCCAAGACCCATGTAAGCCAGATGCACAGGGGTGCATGCATCTGGAGTTTGTATGCAGTGGCTGGAGGTCCTGGTACACCCATTCTCTCTCTGTCTCTCTCTCTCTGCTAGCAAATAAATAAAATAATAAAAAAATAAATTTAAAAAAATTAACATAAAAGAATGCCTAGTTCTGGGCTACAGAGATGGTTTAGTGGTTAAGGTGCTTGCTGCAAAGCCTAAGGACCCAGGTTCGATTCCCCAGGACCCATGTAAAGCCAGATACACAAGCTGGTGCATGTATCTGGTGTTTGTTGGCAGTGGCTAGAGGTCCTGATGTGCCCATTCTCTACATATGCCTCTTTCTCTCTCTTGTTCAAATAAATATAAATAAAATATTTTTAAAAGAAAGACTAGTTCCATAGTGGAAGGCCCCAGTGAATACTACTTAAAGGAAATTTGAGACATAGAATACTAAAATACAATGACATTGAGCATATTCAACAAACTTAACTAGGCCATGAACAAAAGGCTGAATAAAATGGAGCAGTTGGTTACCCCAAGAGTAGACATGCCACTATTGCACCCGTTCAGTCATTGGGCCTGTCTGGCCAAACTTGAATATTCAGTGTCCACTGTTTTCACTGCTGATGACTTCTGTCTCCCATACGGCTGCATGCAGTGTAGCTTTTTCCAGCTTTCAGTTGGCTGGTCTACAGGGAGAAGGTTTTCTGCCCAGCACCAGCTTGCTTTCTCAGTGACCTTGCCTCTCAGGCAAGAGATGTCTTCAGCAATAGGGTCTTACTATCTGTTTCTCAAGGGAAACCAAGGGCTTTGACAAAAGCCTTTAATGTTTTAGAGGCTACCAGGACCTCCTTGGCCAACAACTCACTGGAAGGTATCCCATCCCAGGCACTGAAAATTTTCTAGTAACAGTCTACAGCTTCTAGATGTGCCATTATTCAAAAAAGTAGGTTTACATAAGTCTTATTCACAATAAAATGGAAGATAAACAACAAAAATAATAAAAAGGCCAGACGTGGTGGCGCATGCCTTTAATCCCAGCACTCGGGAAGCAGAGATAGCAGGATCGTGGAGAGTTCGACGTCAGCCTGAGCCAGAGTGAGACCCTACCTCAAAAAACCAATAATAATAAGAAGAAGAACTCAATAGCTGAATAAAATGGTAGAGAATAAAAAAGAACTTAATAGATAGCTAAATGAAATGAATGCGAATCAGTAACACAAATAGAACTCAATGGAGAGTAAAGTGAACATCATGAAGACATGATCAAATGCAGTAATAAATTCCAAGAAACAATAAGAAAAATCAATAAATGAAAACTGAATTCAATATAGAGATGGAGACACTGGAAAAAAACTTAATGGGGAGATGGCTAGAGAGATGGATTATCAGTTAAGGCATTTGCCTGTAAAGCTAAAGGATCCCAATTTGATTCTCCAGGACCCACATAAGCCAGATGCACAAGGGGGCACATGCATATGGAGTTCATTTGCAATGGCTGGAGGCCTTGGCATGCCCATTCTTCCTCTCGCTCTCTCTTTCTCTCTCAACCTCGTTTTCTCTCTCAAATATATATAAATATATATATAATGGAAAACAAAAATGAAATAATCCCTTTAAAGACATCCCCAGATGCACAAAGTGGTGCACATGACTGGAGTTTGTTTATAGTAACTGGAGGCCCTAGCAAGTCCATTCATTCTCTCTCTCTCTCTCTTTCTCTCCCTCTGTTTCTTTCTCTCTCTCAAATAAATAAATAAAATATAAAAAAGTTTAAAGGTTTCCATGAAAGCCCTACCAACAGAATAGATGATGTGGAAGACAGACTATCAGAACTCAAGGACACAATAGCAGAAATAGATTAGGAGGACAAAATCTATGACAAGTTAAAAAAAAACACAACATACAAATGGAAAATGAGCAGAATGTGGGACACTTTAAAAGACCAAACATTCAAATCATACAAGAAGAGGAAGGGAATGGAGAGATGGCTTAGTGATTAAGGCACATGCTTGTGAAGCCTAAGGACCCTGATTCAATTCTCCAGGTCCAAAGTAAGCCAGATGCACATGGAAGCACATGTGTCTGGAGTTCATTTGCAGTGGCTAGAGGCCCTGGCGTGCCCATTCCCTCTCCCTCTTTCTGTCTCTAATAAATGAATAAATAAATATATAAAAACAAAAAGAAAAGAAAAGAAAAGAAAAAAAAACTTAAAAAAATAAAAAAGATTAGCCAAACAAGAGGAAGAACTACAAGCCAAGGGCATCGAGAATATCTTCAGTAAAATTATAGAAGAAAAATTTCACAATCTTTCCAAGGAGAGGGCCATCCAAGTATAAGAGTCAAACAGAGCACCAAATAATTAGGACCAAAAAGAAAGTAATATAGTTAAACACTATATACAGAAAACAAGAGAGAGTAGTAAAAGCTGCAAGAGAAAAACAGCTCACCACTTACAAAGGTAAGCCCATTAGAATTACATCCAATTTTTCAATGGAAACTCTAAAAGCCAGAAGGTCTTGGAATGGAGTATTTAAAATTTGAAATACCATGACTGTCCACTCAAAATACTATACCCAGCAAAATTATCATTCATAATAGAAGATGAAAGAAAAAGTTTCCATGATAAAAAGCTGGCTTTATGTGGCTGGAGAGATGGCTTAGATGCCTTTGCAGCTGCCTGAAAAGCCTAACAACCCAGGCTGGATTCCCCAATACCCACATAAAGCCAGATGCACAAGGTGGCACATGCATCTGAAGTATATTTCCAATGGCTAGAGGCCCTGGTGCACCCATTTTCACTCTCTCTAAACTTGCAAATATATAAAAAAAAATTTTTTAAGCTGACTTAATAATTTATTTTATTTTATTTTTATTTATTTTTATTTTTGGAGAGAGACAGAGAGAGAGATAGGAAGACAGAGATGGGCGTGCCAGCAGCGTCTCAGCTGCTGAGAACAAAATCCAGATGCGTGAGCCCCCTTGTGGGCAAGTGCGGCATTGCGCCCTTGTGTCACTTTGCATCTGGCTAAACATGGGACCTGGAGGTTGAAACCGCTGGAGATTGGAACCAGCGTTCTTAGGCTTAGGAGGCAGGTGCCTTAACCGCTAAGCCATCTCTCCAGCCCTCTTTTATTTATTATTTTTTTTTCTCTCCTATGGCCTCTTTAGCATGTTGTTCTCTTTGGTGTGAAGTGTTCCATCAAGTTTTCTCTGTAGGGCTGGCTTAGTGCTTATATTATTCATGGGGTCAGCTTTAAAATTATTTTTTATAAGAGAGAGAGAGAATTGGCATGCCAGGGACTCTGGCCACTGCAATCCGCTATCTTGTGCAAACATGCAACCTTACACACTTGCATCACCTTGTGCATCACCTTGCAGTGCCTGGAGGCCCTGGCTTGGACCATTCTCCCTCATTGTCTCTCTCATACTCTGCCTCTTTCTCTCGCCCTCTCTCAAATAAATAAATAAATAAAAATATTTTTAGAAGCAGGATGTGGGCTGGAGAGATGGCTTAGCAGTTAAGGTGCCTGCCTGCCAAGCCTAAGAATGCCCATTTATTCTCCAGGTCCCACATTTAGCCAGACACAAAAAGTGACACAAGAGCACAATGCCGCACTTGCCCACAAGGGGGCACATGTGTCTGGAGTTTGTTCACAGTGGCTGAGAGGCCGCTGGCATGCCCATTCTCTCTCTCTCTTTCTCTCTCTCTCTCTCAAAAAAAAAAAAAATTAAAAGCCGGATGTGGTGGTGCATACCTTTAATCCCAGCACTCCAGAGGTAGGAGGATTGCCATGAGTTCAAGGCCACCCTGAGACTACATAGTGAATTCTAGGTCAGCCTGAGCTACCTTGAAAAATAAAAAAAAATTTTTTTAATTCAAAAAATTAAACACCAAAAAGACCAAACCATGTAATTAACCAATGGGAAAAAAAAATAGTTCTTAAAAGAACTACAAATGGCTAAAATACATGTGAAAGCATGTTTAATATCCTTAGCCACCAGAGAAATACAAATTAAAACTACACTGAGATTCTATCTCACCCCACTCAGAATGGCTATCAAGAAAACTAATGATTGGGCTGGAGAGATGGCTTAGCAGTTTAGGCTCTGATCTGCAAAACCTAAGGACCCAAGTTCAATTCTCCAGGTGCCACATGAGCCAGATGCACAATCTGACACATATGCACAAGACAGCACACACATCTGGAGTTCAATAACAGTGGCTGCAGGCCCTGGTGTGTCAATTCTCTCTCTCTCTTTATTTCTCTCTCACTCTCTGATAAAAAAAATAATAATTTAAAAAAGAAAACTAATGATGATGTTGGTGAGAATATGGGAAGGAAAAAATATACACTGCTGATGGGGATATAGACTACTCCAGCCACTACTTAAATCAGTATGGGGGTTCCCCAAAAAGCTAAAAATTGAGTTAACATATGATTTAGTTACTTCACTCCTGGATATATACCTGAATGTATCTAAGTCATCATACCATAGAGATACTTGTACATCCATGTTTATTTCAGCACTATTCAGAATACCCAAGATATGGAACAATCTAAGATATATATCAACAGATGTATGAATAAAGAAAATGTGATATATGTACAAAGTGTAGTTTTATTCAGCCATGAAGAGAAATGAAATTATGTAATCTATAGGAAAATTGATGGGATGGGAGAACATCATGTTAAGTGTCATAAGTTATACTCAGATAGACATGTGTTCTCTTATATATAGAATGTAGATTTAAGAAAAAATTATAGAACATTCATCACTCTGCTCTACTTCTTCCCTGATGATGTGAGAAAAGCCTACTGTCAAGCTTTCCCTGCCTTGATGGACTCTACCCTCTAGAACTAGACACAAGAATATGGAAATCTCAGTGGGTGCTCTCCTGAGACAAATCCACATTTATTACAGATTATGAGCCACCAGCCAGGAACACCAGTTATTCTTTGTCACAGCAATGAAAGCCTAGTAACAGCCTACAGAAAAACTTAAAAGGAACCAATCAAAATCTCCAAGTGGGCACATGTCGTTAATCCCAGCACTCAAGAAGCAGAAGTAGGAGGAGTGCTGTGAGTCTGAGGCCAGCCTAAGACTACATAGTGAATTCAGCCTAGGTTCGAGTGAGACCCTACCTAGAAAAAAAAAAACTCCAAGTTATTCTGAGTCACTCTGTTTAAGGGATGTAGTCAAATATTTTCTCATCACAATACTAAATTCCATATCCAGGAGATATTCCTGTCTGCCATTTCAAACATGCAAAGCATGTCCTCTAACTGAGCATGCTCAGAAATTTGGCTGCCAGGATATGTGATGATGAGTTTTTCTAATATGAATATGAATTAGTTTCTTAATAAAAGTCCTTTGCTTTTAAAAATTATATAATACATGAAAGTAGACAGGAAAGATGAAGGGGTCTAGAGAAAGGAAGAGTTGAAGATAATGGGAGGGAGGGAAAAGACAATTATAGCACGTTTCCTCTTTTATGTGGAACCTAGATTTGTACACTTGATCTTAGCCAAAAGGCTGAGAAGTGATGGAACCTCGATTTATTATGACATGAAAGCAGAAGGGGGACTATTTTGGGGAAAGAGGAATAAAAAAATGTAATAAGGGACAAATATGAGAAAAGTGCCTAATGATATAAAAGTATAAAAATGGAAGCCGAGTGTGGTGGCGCACGCCTTTAATCCTAGCACTTGGGAGGCAGAGGTAGGAGGATTGCCGTGAGTTTGAGGCCACACTGAGACTACATAGTTAATTCCAGGTCAGCCTGGACCAGAGTGAGACCCTACCTCACAAAACCAAAAAAAAAAAGTATAAAAATGTCATAAGAAGCCCAGTAATTTTATTTTGTTTATTTTTTATTATGTTTACAATAATTTTAAATACTTACTAAAAATGTGTTTTTTTTTGGGGGGGGTGGTTTCAAGGTAGGGTTTCACTCTAGTCCAAGCTGACCTGGAATTCACTATGTAGTCTCAGGGTGGCCTCAAACTCACAGTGATCCTCCTACCTCCGCCTCCCGAGTTCTGGGATTAAAGGTAGAGCGCCACCACACCCGGCAATTACTTATTTTCCTCTTTCTTTCTTTCTTTCTTTCTTTCTTTCTTTCTTTCTTTCTTTCTTTCTTTCTTTCTTTTTCTCTCTTCCTCTCTGTCTTTCTTTTTCTTTCTTTCTCTCTCTCTCTTTCTTTCTTTCTTTTTTCCTTTTTGTTTTCGTTTTCGTGTTTTGAGGTATGGTCTCACTACCATGGGCTGACCTGGAATTCACTATGTAATCTCAGGCCTTAAACTCATGGTGATCCTCCTACCTCTGCCTCCCACTTGTTTTTTTTTTTTTTTTTTTTTTTTTTTTTTTTTTTTTTAGAGATAGGGTCTCACTTAGCTCAGGCTGACCTGGAATTCACTATGTAGTCTCAGGGTGGCCTTGAACTCATGGCGATCCTCCTACCTCTGCCTCCCAAGTGCTAGGATTAAAGGCATGTGCCACCACACCCAGCTTCCCACTTGTTTTTTTAAAAACAAGATTCTACCAAATGATGCTCCTTGAGGAGAACCACAGTCAAGAGCATAATCTTGGATGGGAGCCCTCTTGTTGACAGTCTGCTGCCAGCACAGAGGCCAGCTCCCACTTGAGGCAGACACATGAGTATGTCAAAAGAAGGATGCTTAAATCTTACCACAGCCTCTGATGTGGATGGCTGTTGATGCAGCCCAGTTCTGGAAAGATGCATTCTCTGACTCAGTAGGTGCAGTTTCAATTTGCCAAAGAGAACCTTCAAAAAAAGCAATATACACATGTGAGAAGGCTCCAGCTTTAAGGATGTGAACACTGCCATTACAGTTATAGCCTCTAGTCTGAGGAAGCACACCTGAATAGATGTCACAGGATGCATTTGATCCTCATTTAGTCCTTTTCTTGGTTTAAAGACTTCAAGTTAATGATTCTCAAAGTGTCTACCACTTGTAAGAGAATATAAGCAAATTACATACTTTTTAGACAACATTTAAATTTAGAACAACCTTCCCTTTTAACTCCTGAGTAGATTTTTTTTTTTTTTTTTTTTTTTTTTTAGTATTTCTATTCATTTATTTACCAGGGGGAGTAATGAGAATAGGTACATCAGGGCCTAAGTGCCACCACAAGCAATTTCAGACACATGAGCCATGTTGTATATCTGGCTTTACGTGGGTGCTGGCTTTCAAATGCAGGCTTTCAGGCTTTGCAAACAAGTGCCTTTAAGCACTGAGCAATCTCTCCAGCCATCATTTTGTTGTTGTTGTTGTTTTGTTTTGTTTTTTTGAGGTAGGATCTCACTTAGGCTGACCTGGAATTCACTATGCAGTCTCAGGGTGGCCTCAAATCCATAGTGATCCTCCTACATCTGCCTCCCAAGTGCTGGGATTATAGGCATGAGCCACTACACCCAGCTTGTTTTACTACAGAACAAAAATTAAGCATACCAGCTACGTATGTTGGATTGTACTCTCAACACTTTGAATGTAGAGGCAGGAGAATTGGCATGAGCTTGAGGCTAACCTGGGCTACATAGTGAGTTCCAGGTCAGTCTGAGCTACAGAGTGAGATCGTGTCTCCAAACAAATAAAACTTGCACCTTACCTCGCTAAGCTGATTATTACTCGTTATAAGAAACTGGTCTCCTGCAACAAAATGGGCTTCTTGTTCCAGTTCTTTCAGACGAGCCTGAAAATGTAATAAACACAATCATTCATACGTTTCAAATATTTAAATTATTTAATTTGTTCACCATACAGCTCTTAACAAACTGTTAATGGAGTAAAAGTAATCTGTAACTTACCAAAATGGACACCAAAATCATATGGGCTGGACAGATCCCTTAGTCCGTAAAGTGCCTGCCTCACAATCATGAGGACCTAAGTTTGATACCCAGAACCCATGTAAAGTGGGTGGCATATGTTCCTAATCTCAGCACTGGGGAGATAGAGACATGTAGGGACCAGTGGCTTGCTGGCCAACCAGTCTACCCTACTTAGTGAGCTCCAGGCTAATGAGACACCCTGTCTCAAGAAAAGGTGGATGGTATTCCTGAGGAATGACGTTTGACATTGTTCTCTGCCTACATATGTATGTGCACACACATACCAAGACCACATATACTGACTTATGGTGGAATTTTCTGGCTCATAGAATCATCTTTCTCCAAACCTAGGAGAATAAGCTAAAAGAATCAAAAATAATGATACACTGAAATGAGGGATGGAAAGAATGCATTCTTCAGCAGTATTAGAAAAGGGTAGTATTAACATCATGTGAAGGAAGACAGAAAGGGAAAGGTGTAGGTTACAGGCTCATACTCAAAGTAAATTAAGATATCCTATTAATCAGAATGAGAAGATAAATGTAAATAAAAGACTTAACAAGGGGTTCCCTGGCTGCATGTGCGTATGAGGCAGATGGGGGAGAATACCAGAGAGAACAAGTATACGTCAATACATCAAGAATATAGAGCTGGGGCTAAAGAGATGGCTTAGTGGTTGAGGCATTTGCCTGTGAAGCCTAAGGATCCAGGTTCATTTCTCCAGGTCCCAAGTAAGCCAGATGCATAGGGTGTCACATGCATCTGGAGTTCATTTGCAGTGGCTAGATGTCCTGGCATGCCCATTCTCTCTCTGTCTCTCTGTGTCTCAAATAAATAAAAATAAATATTTTTTAAAAAAGAAGAGAGAGCCGACTATCTACCATGAGATGGGTCACTTCCACCTCATCTGTCCGGGCCCAGAAGTCATTACAGAGGAAGTGGTAACATGATTACTGTTCTCAAGGCTAGACTGAAAACCAGTTCCAGGGAAACAGCCATAGACAGTAATCACTCAAACCTCATCAAAACAGAGATACCGAGGCTACAGAGAAAGCAGCACTAAATCAGATCCCTATCTTGCCTGCCAAGACTCAGAGAACATTGTGGACAAGGAAGCAGAAAAAGAGCCTTAGGGTGGGTGGAAATAGTCAGAAGAACCATGCCCCCCTAGACTGAGACCTCTTGGTCCCCACAATGAATACCAATAACCATAAGCCAGGCATGGTGGTGCACGCCTTTAATCCCAGCACTCGGGAGGCAGAGGTAAGAAGATCACCATGAGTTTGAGGCCACCCTGTTAATTCCAGGTCAGCCTGGACCAGAGTGAGACCCTACCTTGAAAACCAAAAAAAAAAAAAAAAAAAAAAAAAAAAAAAAAGTGGGGGGGTGGATGGATGGATGGAATTCCTGAGGATGACACCCATTCTCTGACCTCTACTTGCATGCACACCTATACAAACACATACACACACAATGCACTTGCACAAGCACACATATACTACAAACAACAAAAAAAAAACCCAAAAGATGAGCATCCCTTAAACAAACTGTAGAGAGCAATGTCCTTGTAAGAAAAACCTAATTCTTACAAAGGACACTGAGGGTCCATTAACGAACCTTTACTCATCACACTGGATGCAAGGCTTGCCCCTTCAAATACACATATGCAGTAAGTATCATTCAAATGTAAACTTTTCAACACTTGGTCTTCCACTCTTGGAAGTGTTAGTCAATGTCTGGGACTAAAAGAGAAGGGAAGAAAAGCAAAAGAGAAATAACAGGCAGAGTCTGAAATAATCACTCACCCCAAGAAGTGCTGATGTCTTCTCCATTTCTTCTTTGTTCACCTGAATCTTATGGTTTTCCATCACTATGATTCAAAATTCAAAGCAGATCACACTTCCATTGCAATAATGAATACTTTTGTGGAGACTAAGGAGCCCCACTCCCTAATGATCTAATGATAACACCTTGCATTTACTCTGATGCTGATTAATCTGTTCCAGCAGAGAAACAGAGGAACCAGACAGGCTTTTGAGGTGTGAGTGGGTGTGGGATGCACTGGCCAGCTCTAGCCTAGCCTTTCATATTTACTGTACGGAGAGTTGGCACTACTGTTCTGCAGATGCAGCAGGACCTGATCAGAGGCAAAAAAGGGAAGAGATCCTTGCATCCTGCTTACAGGGAGAGCCTTGAGACTGTGAAGATAGGGGAAAGGAGGACAGGATTAGAAGCAGCCACAACTATGTACCTGTCAGTGATGTCTTCTCCTAGACAGACAGAAGAGGAGGAGGTTGAATGTTATGACCTTCAAGTGATTCCAGACCAGGAGGAGATGCAGCCCAACCCCTCTTGTTACAGAAGGCAAAATAAAGAGCTGGCTGCCTCTTCAGAGCTCATGAGATATTTCTACTCCTGTACAGTAGGGAAGATTCATTCCCAATGTAAAGATTCTCTAGAAAAATGACTGCACTTCTCTTTTATGATAACTTACCTGCCAAAATTGGTATCAGAGGAAGCTCCAAAGTATAAAATAGTTGCCATAAACCATAAACCTATTTCATAGAAAGAAATAATGTCAATGTGGTTATAAATGCTACTGGCATTTGCTACTAGACTTGGATGCACTAGAATGTAGGCAACATCCATCAGAAGAGGTTCCTCCCACCTTTCCACAATCATCTGCATATCTGATAGAGATATTCACAAATGTCACAGGTTCCATTCCAGTCTCCTTTACCCTTTCTGATTTGTAAGAAAGATGTATCTGCACACTTTTAGTCTTCCATTTTAATTTCATTAAATTTACCTAGATTTTCATTCATCTTATACACTACCACTGCCTACTAGTCTGGAGAGCATTGGGATCTTTATGGCTGCTGGCTCTAAGAGGATGAAATCCCTTCTCTTTCATTCATATCACCTTCCTTTTTTGTTGTTACTGCTAAGAAAAGGAAGGCCTCATGTAGCCCAAACTCACCATGTAGTTGAAGTTGCTCTTCCTGACCATTATTTCTTTCTTTTCCTTCGTTTTTAGAGATAGGGTCTCACTTAGCTCAGGCTGACCTGGAATTCACTATGTAGTCTCAGGGTGGCCTTGAACTCATGGCGATCCTCCTACCTCTGCCTCCCAAGTGCTAGGATTAAAGGCATGTGCCACCACACCCAGCTTCCCACTTGTTTTTTTAAAAACAAGATTCTACCAAATGATGCTCCTTGAGGAGAACCACAGTCAAGAGCATAATCTTGGATGGGAGCCCTCTTGTTGACAGTCTGCTGCCAGCACAGAGGCCAGCTCCCACTTGAGGCAGACACATGAGTATGTCAAAAGAAGGATGCTTAAATCTTACCACAGCCTCTGATGTGGATGGCTGTTGATGCAGCCCAGTTCTGGAAAGATGCATTCTCTGACTCAGTAGGTGCAGTTTCAATTTGCCAAAGAGAACCTTCAAAAAAGCAATATACACATGTGAGAAGGCTCCAGCTTTAAGGATGTGAACACTGCCATTACAGTTATAGCCTCTAGTCTGAGGAAGCACACCTGAATAGATGTCACAGGATGCATTTGATCCTCATTTAGTCCTTTTCTTGGTTTAAAGACTTCAAGTTAATGATTCTCAAAGTGTCTACCACTTGTAAGAGAATATAAGCAAATTACATACTTTTTAGACAACATTTAAATTTAGAACAACCTTCCCTTTTAACTCCTGAGTAGATTTTTTTTTTTTTTTTTTTTTTTTTTTTTTATTTCTATTCATTTATTTACCAGGGGGAGTAATGAGAATAGGTACATCAGGGCCTAAGTGCCACCACAAACGAATTTCAGACACATGAGCCATGTTGTATATCTGGCTTTACGTGGGTGCTGGCTTTCAAATGCAGGCTTTCAGGCTTTGCAAACAAGTGCCTTTAAGCACTGAGCAATCTCTCCAGCCATCATTTTGTTGTTGTTGTTGTTTTGTTTTGTTTTTTTGAGGTAGGATCTCACTTAGGCTGACCTGGAATTCACTATGCAGTCTCAGGGTGGCCTCAAATCCATAGTGATCCTCCTACATCTGCCTCCCAAGTGCTGGGATTATAGGCATGAGCCACTACACCCAGCTTGTTTTACTACAGAACAAAAATTAAGCATACCAGCTACGTATGTTGGATTGTACTCTCAACACTTTGAATGTAGAGGCAGGAGAATTGGCATGAGCTTGAGGCTAACCTGGGCTACATAGTGAGTTCCAGGTCAGTCTGAGCTACAGAGTGAGATCGTGTCTCCAAACAAATAAAACTTGCACCTTACCTCGCGAAGCTGATTATTACTCGTTATAAGAAACTGGTCTCCTGCAACAAAATGGGCTTCTTGTTCCAGTTCTTTCAGACGAGCCTGAAAATGTAATAAACACAATCATTCATACGTTTCAAATATTTAAATTATTTAATTTGTTCACCATACAGCTCTTAACAAACTGTTAATGGAGTAAAAGTAATCTGTAACTTACCAAAATGGACACCAAAATCATATGGGCTGGACAGATCCCTTAGTCCGTAAAGTGCCTGCCTCACAATCATGAGGACCTAAGTTTGATACCCAGAACCCATGTAAAAGTGGGTGGCATATGTTCCTAATCTCAGCACTGGGGAGATAGAGACATGTAGGGACCAGTGGCTTGCTGGCCAACCAGTCTACCCTACTTAGTGAGCTCCAGGCTAATGAGACACCCTGTCTCAAGAAAAGGTGGATGGTATTCCTGAGGAATGACGTTTGACATTGTTCTCTGCCTACATATGTATGTGCACACACATACCAAGACCACATATACTGACTTATGGTGGAATTTTCTGGCTCATAGAATCATCTTTCTCCAAACCTAGGAGAATAAGCTAAAAGAATCAAAAATAATGATACACTGAAATGAGGGATGGAAAGAATGCATTCTTCAGCAGTATTAGAAAAGGGTAGTATTAACATCATGTGAAGGAAGACAGAAAGGGAAAGGTGTAGGTTACAGGCTCATACTCAAAGTAAATTAAGATATCCTATTAATCAGAATGAGAAGATAAATGTAAATAAAAGACTTAACAAGGGGTTCCCTGGCTGCATGTGCGTATGAGGCAGATGGGGAGAATACCAGAGAGAACAAGTATACGTCAATACATCAAGAATATAGAGCTGGGGCTAAAGAGATGGCTTAGTGGTTGAGGCATTTGCCTGTGAAGCCTAAGGATCCAGGTTCATTTCTCCAGGTCCCAAGTAAGCCAGATGCATAGGGTGTCACATGCATCTGGAGTTCATTTGCAGTGGCTAGATGTCCTGGCATGCCCATTCTCTCTCTGTCTCTCTGTGTCTCAAATAAATAAAAATAAATATTTTTTAAAAAGAAGAGAGAGCCGACTATCTACCATGAGATGGGTCACTTCCACCTCATCTGTCCGGGCCCAGAAGTCATTACAGAGGAAGTGGTAACATGATTACTGTTCTCAAGGCTAGACTGAAAACCAGTTCCAGGGAAACAGCCATAGACAGTAATCACTCAAACCTCATCAAAACAGAGATACCGAGGCTACAGAGAAAGCAGCACTAAATCAGATCCCTATCTTGCCTGCCAAGACTCAGAGAACATTGTGGACAAGGAAGCAGAAAAAGAGCCTTAGGGTGGGTGGAAATAGTCAGAAGAACCATGCCCCCCTAGACTGAGACCTCTTGGTCCCCACAATGAATACCAATAACCATAAGCCAGGCATGGTGGTGCACGCCTTTAATCCCAGCACTCGGGAGGCAGAGGTAAGAAGATCACCATGAGTTTGAGGCCACCCTGTTAATTCCAGGTCAGCCTGGACCAGAGTGAGACCCTACCTTGAAAACCAAAAAAAAAAAAAAAAAAAAAAAAAAAAAGTGGGGGGGTGGATGGATGGATGGAATTCCTGAGGATGACACCCATTCTCTGACCTCTACTTGCATGCACACCTATACAAACACATACACACACAATGCACTTGCACAAGCACACATATACTACAAACAACAAAAAAAAAACCCAAAAGATGAGCATCCCTTAAACAAACTGTAGAGAGCAATGTCCTTGTAAGAAAACCTAATTCTTACAAAGGACACTGAGGGTCCATTAACGAACCTTTACTCATCACACTGGATGCAAGGCTTGCCCCTTCAAATACACATATGCAGTAAGTATCATTCAAATGTAAACTTTTCAACACTTGGTCTTCCACTCTTGGAAGTGTTAGTCAATGTCTGGGACTAAAAGAGAAGGGAAGAAAAGCAAAAGAGAAATAACAGGCAGAGTCTGAAATAATCACTCACCCCAAGAAGTGCTGATGTCTTCTCCATTTCTTCTTTGTTCACCTGAATCTTATGGTTTTCCATCACTATGATTCAAAATTCAAAGCAGATCACACTTCCATTGCAATAATGAATACTTTTGTGGAGACTAAGGAGCCCCACTCCTAATGATCTAATGATAACACCTTGCATTTACTCTGATGCTGATTAATCTGTTCCAGCAGAGAAACAGAGGAACCAGACAGGCTTTTGAGGTGTGAGTGGGTGTGGGATGCACTGGCCAGCTCTAGCCTAGCCTTTCATATTTACTGTACGGAGAGTTGGCACTACTGTTCTGCAGATGCAGCAGGACCTGATCAGAGGCAAAAAAGGGAAGAGATCCTTGCATCCTGCTTACAGGGAGAGCCTTGAGACTGTGAAGATAGGGGAAAGGAGCACAGGATTAGAAGCAGCCACAACTATGTACCTGTCAGTGATGTCTTCTCCTAGACAGACAGAAGAGGAGGAGGTTGAATGTTATGACCTTCAAGTGATTCCAGACCAGGAGGAGATGCAGCCCAACCCCTCTTGTTACAGAAGGCAAAATAAAGAGCTGGCTGCCTCTTCAGAGCTCATGAGATATTTCTACTCCTGTACAGTAGGGAAGATTCATTCCCAATGTAAAGATTCTCTAGAAAAATGACTGCACTTCTCTTTTATGATAACTTACCTGCCAAAATTGGTATCAGAGGAAGCTCCAAAGTATAAAATAGTTGCCATAAACCATAAACCTATTTCATAGAAAGAAATAATGTCAATGTGGTTATAAATGCTACTGGCATTTGCTACTAGACTTGGATGCACTAGAATGTAGGCAACATCCATCAGAAGAGGTTCCTCCCACCTTTCCACAATCATCTGCATATCTGATAGAGATATTCACAAATGTCACAGGTTCCATTCCAGTCTCCTTTACCCTTTCTGATTTGTAAGAAAGATGTATCTGCACACTTTTAGTCTTCCATTTTAATTTCATTAAATTTACCTAGATTTTCATTCATCTTATACACTACCACTGCCTACTAGTCTGGAGAGCATTGGGATCTTTATGGCTGCTGGCTCTAAGAGGATGAAATCCCTTCTCTTTCATTCATATCACCTTCCTTTTTTGTTGTTACTGCTAAGAAAAGGAAGGCCTCATGTAGCCCAAACTCACCATGTAGTTGAAGTTGCTCTTCCTGACCATTATTTCTTTCTTTTCCTTCCTTCCTTCCTTCCTTCCTTCCTTCCTTCCTTCCTTCCTTCCTTCCTTCCTTCCTTCCTTCCTCCCTCCTCCCTTCCTTCCTTCCTTCCTTTTTTAGAGAGAGACACAGGGAGAGGGAGAGGGAGAGAGAGGGAGAGAGAGAGATTGACAGATAGAGAATGGGCTTGCCAGCAGCCTCTCAGCCACTGTGAACAAACTCCAGGCACTTGCGCCCCCCTGTGGGCAAGTGTGGCATTGCACCCTTGCATCACTGCGTCTGGCTAAACGTGGGACCTGGAGAATCAAACTGGCATTCTTAGGCTTAGCAGGCAGGCGCCTTAACTGCTAAGCCATCTCTCCAGCCCCCATTATTTCTTTATTGCTAGCATTACAAGCATGCACCACAATGCCTGATTTTCCACGATTTTCTCTTTTTCCCCTCTTTCTTTTATTTTCCTTTTGTTTTGAAATTTAGTATTTGTAATTTATTTTCTTTAAAATAAATTCTAAGTATTACATATTTTAGAAGAGTATTATCTATAGATTCTGGCATTTCCTGTGATTCCGCAGGGTAATTTTAACAATGTGGTAATGCTGCTATATTGAAATACTTCAAGCAATTGAGAAAATATCTTATTTGATTCTATAGATGCAATATGGAACTAAAATAAAATCACTGTCTTGCATTAAGTGAAAAAAAGACTATTATCAAGAGACCTATCCTCACTCTTTCCTGCTGTCATCAAAGAGTGCTAATCCTCATCCTCTAGCCCCATTTCTCAGCCTGCCCTATGCAGACCCACCCTCCACCTGATTCTGCACCTCAAGGTAGACCTTCTCTAGACTACAACATCTGAAATCCTTCTACCTCAGATGGGTTTTCCTGTTTGAAACCCAGCAACAAGCTCAGGGCAGAAGATGAGAGAAACAGCTTGCATTAGAACCTCGGGATAAAAGCCCCAGCTACTTGGGAGGCAGAGGTAGGAGGATCATTGTGATTTCGAGGCCTCCCTAAGACTACATAGTGAATTCCAGGTCAGCCCTGGAAACCCTATCTCCAAAAACAAACAAACAAACAAAGCCCTTGCCTCTACACATAGCTTGTTCTCAGCTATACCTCAAATGACCATGGCTTCCCAATAAGAATCTAACTGAGGCAGTATATCCATTTCACTGCTAATCAAGCAAAATAAATGTTTCCCTTGTATATTATCCAACCCCAGTCAAATAGGAGGCTTTGAAATGAGTTAAAATTGCTTCCACCATGCAGAACACATTTTAAAATGCTGGGTGTGATGGTTAAGGTGTTGTCAACTTGATCTGGTTAGTAATCCACAGAAATCCCTTTCTCTGAGGTTGCTTTCAGGAAGGGTTAACTGAAGGAGGAAGTCCTTCCCCTAGAGCGAGCTCTTCCCCCAGAGCGAGCGGCCCCTCTCAGATGGAAACTTTATATAAAGAAGCTCTGGGTGAAAAGAGCCCCCTTCTTTCCACTTTGCTGCTGGAGCTGCTTCCTGCCTTCCAGTGTGGATTGAAAACCAGAGCAGATTGAAGACCAGTGTCAACTCAAGACCCGTGTGGATTGAAAATCAGCAGCTCCTCAGGAAGCCTTCAGGCCTTCAGTGCTGGATTGGGACTGCTGAGGCATCTGGCCACATGGACTGAGCATCTACCAGGTTCCTTGATTCTCAGGCCTGCAAATGCTATTGGACTACCATAAACTAACCCAATAAATTCCCTTTTTAATATAATTCATTCTAGCAGTTCTGTTCCTCTAGAGAACCATGACTAATACACTGGGTCTTATCATTCTCTGCTTTTCTAGGTAAGGAATGGGTTAATTTGGCCTTAGAATCAACATTTCACATTCAAAGCACTGAGACTGATTCTTGAGTGTGGGCACAAATGAAAAGAAAGCTCTTAAACAGCCAGAACTTGTAATAAAATAAATGCCTTGCCTTCAACTTGGAACAAAGGTCCATCATGAGACTGTAGAGTATCCTCAGGTTCACACGTACATTCTGATTCTTTAAAAGTGCAAAATACTAATATTTAGACAAACTTGGTAGCAATGCTCATCACAGTGCAGAAAGTAACATCACTCATATAGTGTTTCAGTGACTTGGTGGGAGGCCCTTGATGATAGATCTTACATATATGGTGGTATCACCAATCACCTCAGATAAACCTGAACCTACCTAAAAAGACACCTTCATCAGGAAAGTGAAAGTGATCTAGAGGTAGACACTTTCTCCCAGCTCCATGTTTTCCTCATTTTACAGATGGAGAAATAGAACTACTGACTGCTTATGATCAGATGGTGGCAGAGTGAGGACACAGACCTCTCAGATCCAGATCCTACAGCCTCTGTACCCTGAAGCCACATGATGGTTGCCACACTCATCTGTCCATTCTTATCCTAGGACGAACTCTCACAGAGGCACTGAGGAAACTACAAATGGGCTATGTTCAAAGGACAAAGAGGGAAGGCAGGATAAAAGCCGCTCAACACATGGTATGTTCTGTGTCCCTCCTCAAAGAAACTCCCAAGATCTCCTCCTCAACATCCTGCTCTGTCAAACAACCCTAAACTCTAGACTACTCTAGCTCACCTTTCTGCTAAAGGTCTCAGATTAGACTGAACCACAGTGGGCAGTGACAGTGGCTGGCTGCACACACCCTGACATTATTTCATTTCCTGGTCTGGCTTTCTTGTGCTTTGACTCACCAGCAGACATGAGGTAGAGAAACACATCTATGCAGTCTGTCTGCAAGGCTTTCTCAATTCTGAAGTGATGATAAGCTTATACTCTAAACAGTCCCAGGACAGGTCTACATGTGGCCAAAAAGACATGGTTGGAAGTGCACCTGAAGCTCCTCTTGTGTTCAGGAAGCAAGAACAAGGAGCTTCAAGTTGGAAGTAGAAGATCCAGACCTAGCCCAACAATATTTCTATGCCAGCCTACATTAGGGTGCCAGTTTCTTAGCATGGATGACACATTCTCTATAGCTGGTTTGCATTCTTGCAGCCATCTCATCCCCGAATCATATGTGGGAATAATAGACATAAAATTGCAAACTCAAACTTAACTATGGCCTCAACTTGACCTCGGACAAGATGCATATACATTAACATTTGTGCACCTCAGTTTCCCTATCTGTAACAGGGACTGAGAATACTGATGTGGATTTTTTTCCAGTAATGCTGCAGCTTCTTTATACAGAATCTGCTTTATGGCAGGAAATTGGGTAGTATTCTAACCACAGGACCCTGCCCTGCCCTTCCCTGCTGGAGTAAACACCTGAACAGGGAGGAAAGAGAGAAACTCTCCAAGTGCTAAAACTGAATCTTGGCTCCTAATGGCCAGAATTCCCAATTCTCCGGGGTCACAGGCTTCTTTTATTTTTGAAAGAACTGTGTCTTCTCTGATTCTGCAAGTAACTTCAGTACCTTCTGATATACCTCTTTTTAAATTAAAGGAAAGATTATTTCTGGTATTTACAGACCCATTCCTAAGGGACATCAAAACCTTAACTACAATGATCACAAGATTTAAGGGCACAGTGCACAGGCCCTCACCTCCCCTGCTTTCCCCTTGGCTCTCTGTGTGCTCACCAGCAGTGCTTCCACCGAATGGCCTGAACAGAGAGCTCTAACTGGCCACACTACTCACAAATACTTTTCCTCCAGGGTTTTATTTCTTCAGGAAGTGGCTCCTAAAGACCAGAGTCATCTACAAGATGAGGGGCTTTGGGGAGATTCACCTAGGAAGCTCTTTCACTCTTTCCACGTGAACTAAGGTGGCTGTCCCAGGAGGCTGGCCACCATGACTATGTCACAAGTGCTAAGGATATATAAAATGAGCAGCTGTCTGCTCACTGAGCAGATGAAGGTAACATCAAGGAGTGTAAAAGAAGCACACCATGGACAGGACTTCCTGGAAAAATCTCCCATCCTTATTCACCATCCTAATAAATATTTGTGTGGAACCAGTGATAAATAATCTTGGCAACATGCTTTTTACTAGTCACTTGTACATGAAGGCAAAATTTCTACATAAAAAGGCCAGGATTATATTAAGGTAGATAAAACCTCAACTTAAAATATCTTACCATAATACTTTGTGAAGTGTTTCCACGTGTGCTGCTTGCTTTGACTGCAATGGATTTTCCTAGGTATTTTGCCACCAAGTCCTCAAACGAAGGTATAGCATCACTGGGATCTATGAGCCATGCAGCAATTCTGGGATCTAGCCCTACAAAATCAGCAGCTGAAAAAGACAAGGTCATTTAATCTTTGAGAAAAAAAAAAAAAAAAAGAACTCCAAAAATTGTTGACATTTTTACCTTTAAGATTCTTAATTTTCAAATGAATATTATTGCTATTGCAATTCTCTCAAATTACAGAACTAAGTATCCATGTGATTCTATTAGCCCTAAATAACTTCTATCCCTATGGGAAGGTGGCCTTAATACATGCAGGTCCTGAATAGCTGACACAGGCATCACATTAAAGAAGTGGGCTCTACCTTATACCAGAAGGTGGTATATAAGCTCCTGGGGGAGAAAAGCCATCAACAGTCCTACTTAGCTGTGGACCCTATGTATTCTACAACTAATCTACCTAGCAAGATATGCCCACTGGTACAATAGTGCCATAATGTTATGGGAGTAACCAATTGTTTCCTGATTGGATTTGAAGCCCACTCCACAGGAGAGATTTCATGCCTATACTATAAACCTGGCCAAAAATCTATAGCTAGGGACATAAGCCCTTGGAGGAAATCTGTTAGTACAGCTATGCCAAATGGTCAGCATGGCAAATTGTCTTTTTTTTTTTTTTTTTTAAGTAGGGTCTGACTCTGGCCCAGGCTGACCTGGAATTCACTATGTAATCTCAGGGTGGCCTTGAACTCATGGCAATCCTCATACCTCTGCCTCCTAAGTGCTGGGATTAAAGGCATGCGTCACCATGCCTGGCTTCAAATTGTCTTCTAAATATCTCTATTTGTTCCCATAAATCAGTATTGTTTGAAACCTTGATCACAGAAGTTTCTTACTAAAAAGGGCAGTGGTTAATGCAGAAATGCATAGCTGGCAAATTGCCAAGAATAAGTGACAACTGTGTTCTCAGCCTCAAATGGAACATCTAAACCACCCCTTCAAAACTCAGGGAACCTTACAGAAAAGAGGAGGTAGAGAAAGTATAAAAGCAGGAAGATGGAAAGGAGGGCTGTGGAATGTTGACTTATGGATACAACATGGCCATTACACACAACTATGGATTCCTGAACAAGATTAAGCCTGCCAAATACTTTACCACTTATGGGAAAAGATACCTGAGATCCCACACCTAGAGTAGTTAACTGCAGCTAATTGTTGCTGGGAGAAGAGAAGTCAGGTTCATCAATGCTGTGACCACTTGTAAGTTGCCTATTCCACAGTAAATGACCTTCTATCCATGATCATGTAAGCAATCACAATTTATAGCTCAATGAGCTAAAGAAAAAGGATAAAAGTAATATGGTAATTAATAAGGAAGAAGGGTATCACTGGGGTAGGCCTTATGCCTTATTAGTCCAGCTCACTGGGTACTTAAGAGTTAGTTTACTTTTGATGCTCTCTCTATTGCTGATGTGAGCTAGTTGATGATGAAACTTCTCCTTGAAAATGTAAGCCTGAAATAAACCCTTTCCTCCAATAAGCAGTTTCTAGTTGGGTGTTTTGTCACAGCAATAAGAAGGTAACTTCTACAGAAAATTGGTACCAGAAGTGGGAGTCACTGTTGCAACAAACCTGACCTTGTAGTTTTGGGTCTTTTGAAACTGGTTTGTGGGAGGAATATGGAAGGATTTGGAAATTTGGACCAGAGAAGTCTTATAGTGCTGTAATCATAGTTTAATGAGTCATTCTGGTGAGATGCTGAAAGATCTAAATGCAGAGAGAAGTATGGAGTATGAAGACTTGGTTTATGAGGAAAGAAAAAGCTTCTTGGGAACTGGGCTACTGGCAGCAAAGTTGGCTCTAATGTCCTGAGAATTTAAGCAAAATTTAATTAAGAAATAATGAGCTGGTATATTTGGTGGAAGAAAGTATAGAGCAGAAAGATATGAAAAATCTAATGTATGACACAGAAAGAAATGTAAGCAAGTTTGAAGTCCCAGGCACAAAGACTGATTTTAGGCCTTTTAATCTTCAACTGTTAAACTCATTACCACCATTAAATATGGGCCAGTTGTTCTGCATTGGGACTATGGGAAAGATGCCCAGAGGGTGAAGACTAACCCATTGAAGGCTCAAGCTAGTAAGAATGAAAATTATTTTGTTTTTTTAAAATATATTTATTCATTTATTTGTGAGATACACAGAAAGAGGAAGAGAGAGAGAATATGGGTACACCACAGTCCTTTCCTGCTGCAAATGAGCTCCAGACACATGCACCAATTTATGCATCTGGATTTATAAGGGTACTAGGGAATTGACCCTGTGCCAGCAGGCTTTGCAAGCAAGTGCTTTAACTGCTGAGCCATCTTGCCAGGAACTGAAAATTCTTTTCAAAGAAGGGGCCCTAGAGAAGAAGGCTGAGGGTATCTTCTGTTTTTCAAGGTCAAGTGAGCCCCACTTAAGTGCTGCTTTGGGGGTCTCATGCTTTGTAAGTAAGCCCTTACCACAAAACAGAGGGAGGAGCATCCACAGAGGTAATCCTGGTACAGCGAATCCCCTTTAGAGTTGCTTTGGGGTCTCATACTCCTGGTCCAGGACAAGGAACTTCTGTAAGTGGCCACAGGGAGGTCATCATTCAGGATGGAATGAGACTTCTCTGTGGTGTAGCTGGCTCTGGGGTCCCAGTGCTCTGCAAGTATGCCCTCATCCTGAGGCTGAGGAAGGAGCAACCAAGGAGTAATTTTGACACAAGAATCTCCATCAAAGTAGCTGCTTTGGGGGCCCCAAGTTCCAGTAATCATACTTTGGTGTGCCACCTTTGCCCTATTTGGGGTAAAGATGTGTGTTTGCATCTCACCAGGGGAAATGTTTCCGATGACAGTATGTGTGTGTATATGTGTGTGTATGCATGTTCATATATATGTGGGTGCATGTGGAGGCCAGATGTCAACATCAGATGCTTCCTCATTCTCTCTTATTTATTTTATTTTATTTATTTTTGGAGAGAGACAGAGAGAGACCAACAGAGAGGGAGAGGAAGACCGATAGACATGGGAGCGCCAGCAGCCTCTCAGCTGCTGTGAACAAAATCCAGATGTGTGCACCCCCTTGTGGTCAAGTGTGGCATTGTGCCCTTGCATCACTGCATCTGGCTAAACGTGGGACCTGGAGATTGGAACCAGGTTCTTAGGCTTAGCAGGCAGGCACCTTAACCGCTAAGCCGTCTCTTCAGCCCTCTCTCTTATTTTTGAGACAAGAGTCTCTTACTGAACCCCAAGCTCACTAACTTGGCTACACTAGCTTACCAGTAAGTCTCAGGGATCTCTTGTCCCTATCTACCCAACACTGGGATTATAGATATGCACTGCCATGCCCAGCATTTACCTGGGCACTAGGAATCCTAATTCAGGTCCTCATGTGTTATGTGACAAGCACTTTACCCATTTAGTTATCTCTCTAGACTCCTAAAATAACTTACACTGGGAGAGTTGGAACATTGGATGAGGAACAACGGTCATTTGGACTGCTTGTCCCATAGGTCAGCAAAGTATGGCTTCACACAACATTGTCTGGTAATGCTGGCTGACCCAATAGGACTGTTTGTTTTTACTGGCCTGTCAGAGCTCTAATGCTCAAAAGTAAGAGCTCTATAGACAGACATTTGGATTTCCTTGAGGAAATCTGACAGTGCTAGAATGTATTGCTATTGGTTATTGTAAACTCTTGCAATTGACAAACACAAGCCTGCCAGAAGAAGTCCTCAGAGTGGGGAGAAAATGCTGATGAATGAAAAAGAAATATTGAGCTGAGTATGGTGACACACACCTGGAATCTCAGCACTTGGGAGGCTGAGGGAGGAAAGGGAGAGTTTAGGCCAACCTAAGCTATGTATTGAGACTCAGGCTATTCAGAGGTGCTTGCCTGTAGTAAGACACTGTCTCAAAAAAAGGGGGGAGGAAGAAAGAAAATTAAATGCCAAAAAAATCTTCAAATAAGCTAAAAAACTTAAAATGGTAGAAGCTATGAAAATACATCAGAACTATAAGTATTTTAAAAATAGATAACTTAGAAAAAGAAATTGTAAGGCAGAGATAGGAGGATCACCATGAATTTGAGGACACCCTAAGACTACATAGTGAATTCCAGGTCAGCCTTGGCTATATGAGACCCTACATTCTCCCCACTCCCCCCCAAAAAAACAAAGACAGTGAGAGAGGGACACACACACACACAGAGAGAGAGAGAGAGAGAAACTGTACAAAGAACTGACAGACAGACTTTGAACCAAAGGTGTTTGCCGATGTAATTATGGTAAAAATCTTAAGATCATCATGACTGAAGGGACTTAAGCCCCAGCTACTTGGAAGGCAGATGTAGGAGGATGGGAAAAGACTGTGAAAACAGGGAGAGGTTGGTGTGATGGGTCCACAAGCCAAGGCATGCCAAGGGCTGCCAACTACTTTCAGAGTATGGGAGATAGTCATGGCATAGACCACACTCTAAAAAAGACTCCAGCAAGAACCAGTCCTGCCAATAGTCTGATTTCAGATCTCTGGCCCCGAGAACTGAGAGAGAATAAATGTTTATAGTTTTACATGCCCAGTTTATGGTAACATGCCACAGCAGTTCTAGGAAACTAACAAAGACCATCATCCCAAAATGGTCGTGAAACTAAGTATAAATCTAAAGCAATTGAGCTCTCAGAAAAAAATGTATTCGTAATTCCTTATGACCTAAGACTAAATAATATTATATCTTAGATTTGACATCCAAAACACAAGTGGGGGCACAGGAAGCAGCTCAGTCGGTAAAGTGCTTACTGTACAAACATGAAGACATAAGTTTGATTCCCAGAACCAGTGTTAAAAATTCCTGGACACAGTGATATGTGTTTATAATCCCAGCAACTGGGATACAGGAGGATTCTGGGACTTACTGGTCAGTCAATCTACTTTACTTGGTATGCTTCAGGCCAATGAGAAACTATCTTCAAAAGAGGTATATTGGATGCCTAAGGAATGACACCTGAGGTTGTCCTCTGGCTTCCTGTGGACAGGTATATACATGCACATGCATACACACACAAACACATACACATATGCACAAATACATACATACATGCATACATATACACATACAATTTTTAAAACATAAATAATTAGATTTCTTTAAAACAAGAACATCTGGTACTAGCGAGATGGCTTAGCCATTAAGGCACTTGCCTGCAAAGCCAAAGGACTCAGGATCAATTCCCCAGTATCCATGTAAGCCAGATGGTACATGTATCTGGAGTTTGTTTACAGTGGCTGGAGGCCTGGTACGCCCATTCTCTCTATATCTATCTGCCTCTTTCTCTGTCTATCGCTCTCAAATAAATAAATAAATAAACAAACAACAAAAAAAAACAACCAACAATTTATGGAAGATGGCAGACAATACTCAAGCATAGTCTGCTAAAATCTCCAGGGAATAAACTGAACACAGATAGTAACTATCAGAAGAGATGACAGCCGAAAACTGCTAGCTCAATAGCAAAGTAAAATAGGAAACTTTACAGTTACAAAAAGCAGGACAGGAAAAAAAATTCAGAGTCAGCTCCAGCAGAATTGGCATGTTCTGGGAAGTATTTTCCTCTTAGTGAGGGAGCCACTGGAGCCACAGTGTAAAACAAAGAGCCTCAGAAAATCAACACTGTACTCTCAGTAGTAGACATTTTAAAGGGGGGGGAGGGAAGAAGGGAAACAAAAGTTGTGCGTGGGGAATGGGGAGATAGCTCAGTGGTTAAAGTCACTTGCTGGCAAAGAAAGCATCCCAGGTTCAATTCTCCAGTGTCCATATAGAGCCAGATGTACAAAGTGGTGCATGCATCTGGAGTTTATCTGCAGTGGCAAGAGGCCCTGGTATACCCATTCTCTCTCTGTCTCTGCTTGCAAATAAGTAATTTTTTTAAAAAAATGTTGTGAATAGCAACAGCAGAGGGGGGGGGAGCAAACAGGAAAACCTTTCCCTTTTTGCACTCAACCACAGCCTCTGTGAACCTTACTCTTGGGAAACTCACAGCAATTGTCACGGGGCTATATATATAAAACTGGGCAGCAGAATTCCTCTAGAACATGGGGAAGAAATGTTGCCTAAGAACTACAATCAGTATTCAGCAAGGTGGAAACCTGTCAGAACCAGAGTCTACAGAGGGACACAGATACAAGTTCTGAGTGGCAATATCAGACAGTGAGAAGAACTGACCGGAGCAGGGTCAGCATTCCCATTTGGACCTTTGAAGAACACCCCAGAAGTGGGACCAGGATCTGTGATTTGACCTCGCGACGGAAAACATAGGGTGTGACAGATATCTAGGAGCCTGGAAAGGAATGCCAAGAGTCAAGGCTGAAACTGGCAAAGAGACTATACTCCCACCCAGCTCTCTCCTATTCACATTATCTCCTTTTTAAATTCCCACTATCAATTTAACAGACAACTCTGTCCTCATTCTCTTTCTCTTTCTTTCTCCACACTTTTTTTCTTTCATTTTCCTTTTGATAGACTTTTCGCCAAGACACAGGCTAGCCTGTTCTGTGGAGCCCCCATGTCTTAGCCTTCTGAGAACTAGGACTATTTTAGGTTTTCTAAATGAATTTCTTTTTTTTTTTCTTCAATTTTTTGAGGTAGGGTTTCACTCTAGTCCAGGCTGACCTGGAATTAATTATATAGTCTCAGGGTGGCCTTGAACTCACGGTGATCCTCCTACCTCTGCCTCCCAAGTGCTGAGATTAAAGGCATGCGTCACCACACCCAGCCTTTTTTCAGTTTTTTTGAGGTAGGGTCTCACTCTAGCCCAGGCTGTCCTGGAATCCATTATGTAGTCTTAGGGTGGTCTCAAACTCACAGCGATTCTCCTACCTCTGCCTCCTGAGTACTGGCATTAAAGGTATGCGCCACCATGCCTGGCTAAATGAATTTCTTTACCTCTCTCTTTAGCCCCAAACATCTCATTTCCCTACATCTTATCCTTACTATTCCCCTCTTCTACTTGTCTTTTCATTACCTTCTTTTTCTTTAGTAAATCAGTTACTAGTGCTTTAATCTCTTTCCATTCATACCCATAGTAACTAATATCTTACTGCACACAGTACAATTACCATTAATCTACTCCCTAAAATGATTGCTGTTTAAGGGGTGATTATTTTTTATTTGACTATTACTGTAGTTTCATAGTGGGTCTATTGATAGTGATTGTTTTTGATAACTAACTTCAACTCCCAAAGGAGTACTGAGGATTGAACATGGCACCCTGGACACAAGTTTAACAGAGAAAACAAACCTGAATCCTATCTTGACCTTGTCCCTTCTGAACCTTACAAACACTTCTACCTAAAGAATAAGGGTGATTACAAAAATCCCACTGCCCAGTCAGTGAGCCGCCGCCGAGGACTCAGCTGCCTCCTTCTGGAGCCCCCTTGTTTCCTGATGCTCTGAGGCCCCTGCCCGCCTTCTCCTGCAGCTCCCTTCCACAGGCCGTTTCCACAGAGGAAAAGGAATTGTATCGTATGTCCGCTATACCGAACCTCCACTCTTTTGATCCCTTTGCTGACGCAAGTAAGGGTGATGACCTGCTTCCTGCCAGCACTGAGCATTATATCCATATGAATTCAACAGAGGAACGGCAGGAAGACCGACCGAAACTACTGTCCAAGGGATCGCTGATGATTACAATAAAAAGAAAGTAGTGAAGGTGTTCAAGAAGAAATTTGCCTGCAATGGTACTGTAATTGAACATCCAGAATATGGAGAAGTGATTCAGCTACAGGGTAAGCAGCACAAGAACATGTGCTAGTTCCTAGTAGAGATTGGACTGGCTAAGGATGATCAGCTGAAGGTTCATGGGTTTTAAGTGCTTGTGGCTCTCTGAACTATAAGTGAGGGTTTTCTCTCATATGTGGATCCTAGCTACAAATGATTGGACTTCTATATGAGTAGGAATAAAACTCAGTAGCAGAGGCCTGTAATCTAGAAAGGGGATATAAAGAGAATAGAAAGGGAGGGAGGGTGGACTTAATAGGATGGTATTGTGTAAGTAGAAGAACAGATTAATGGGGGTGAAAAGGCCTAAGTCAGGTCAGGGGAAGAGATTGAGTAAAGGAAACATGGATGGAGGGCTAATCAAAATCTAAAGAATATAAATAAGTCATATGGAAACCTACTTTTCTGGACAATGGAACACTCAGAAGCCATATATTGTTACTAGAAAACTTTCAGTGCCAGGGATGAGATGCCTTCCAGTGAGTTGTTGGCCAGGGAGGTCACTGATTCTTCCAAAACATTACAGGCCATTGCCAAGGCTCTTGGTTTCCCACCAGGAAGAGATGGTAAGAACCTATTGCTGAAGACTCCACATACTTGAGCTGTAAGGTCACTGAGAAATCCTGCTGAAGCTGAGCTGAAAACCTCCTCCCTGTAGACCAGCTGACAGAAAACTAAAAAAAGCTACACTGCATGCAGTTCAATGAGAGAGATAAATCACCAATGGAGATACTCAACAGTGGACACTGCAAGTCTTAAATTTGGCTAGCCAGGCCAAATGAGCCAATGGATGCAACAGTAGCATGTCTGTTACGGGGGAAACCAACCATTCTCTAATTGGACTAGAGGCCTGCTCCATGGGAGGGAATACATCCCTGTTACTGAAAACCTACAACAGGAGTAGTCATGAGCCCTAGGGGTATAACATCTGCTGGTGTCACGCTAAATGTATATACTATGCTCACCAAACTGCCCAGTAAGCACTTCTCTTAATGTTCATACCCATATATTAATGCTACTCTCACTTTTGGTTAGAGAAGCTTCTCTTTTCAGATGGCAGTGACCTTGAGATGACTCAGAAGGCACCATGATGCTGAGAAGAAGTGACAGAGGAGTGCTCAGAACTGAAATATCTCTTTCACATCTTCCAAGGCTCAGGGTCCATTGCAGAACAGGTGGCAGAAAGAATTAAGAGCCAAAGGAAGGGTAGGATTCCTTACACTGTGCTCCTCCAGACAAAAAATGGCCTGGATATCCATGACCTCACAGAGCCTGACACTACCTACACAAGACCATCATATTAGGAAGAAACGATCATGAATCAAAATAAAGGAGAGACTGATTGAGAGGGGGAGGGGATATAATGGAGAGTGGAGTTTCAAAGGGGCAAGTGGGGGAAGGGAGGGAATTACCATGGGTTATTGTCTACAATTATGGAAATTGTCAATAAAAAATAAATTAAAAAAAAACCACCAATGACCCAACTTCATATGCAAAAGTCCCTACACAAAACAATAAAAATCAAGGCAACAAAACTCCTTCAAAAAGTATTAATCCCAGACGGGCGTGGTAGTGCATGCCTTTAATCCCAGCACTTGGGAAGCAGAGGTAGGAGGATTGCCATGAATTCGAGGCCACCTGAGACTACTTAGTGAGTTCCAGGTCAGCTTGGGCTAACGTGAGACACTTCCTCAAAAAAAAAAAAAAAAAAAGTATCAATCCCACAGTAGTGACCCTTAATGAGACTGAAATAGATGGAATTCCAGACAAATAATCCAGAGAAAACATAAAAAAACTCCTGAATGATGTCCAAAGGAATTTTTAAAAAATATGAATAAAAATAAAAGAAAGTATATGTAGAATATGACTGTGAAATTCAGTAAAGAAATATAAATGCTGAAAAAATGAAATTCTAGAAACAAAAAGTACATTAAATCAAATAAAATATCTGGAAAGCCTCACCAATATACTAGAGCAAAGGGAGGACAGACTATCAAGGTTTTAAAATAGGTAGAGGAATTAGAATATTTACACAATGACAAAGATAAATTATTAAGAAAGTATGTACAGATCTATGAGATACTATGAAAATGCCAAATCTGTGAATCATGGGCATAGAAGGAGAACAATTTCATGCTAAAGGCATTGAAAACATTTTCAGTAAGGTTGTAGCAAAAAATTTCCCAAATCTAGGGAAAGAGATACCCATCCATGTAGAGTAGGTATTTAGAAAACCAAACAGACAAGACCAGAAAAGAACACTTCACATAATATAGTTAAAACACTAAATAGTCAGAACAAAGAAGTATGCTGAAAGCTGAAAGAGAGAAGCACCATGTCCTATATAAAGGCAGCCCTATTAAAATAACAGCAATGTTGCAACAGAAACTTTATGACCAGGAGAGCTTGTTCTATAAGACAAGTTCTAGAGTCTCAGAGTCCTCTCCCCCTCCCAACTGGCCAAAAGTGAGGTCTTAAGTCAAAGAGCTTGCTCACTCCAGAGGGATCTAGCCAGGCTGTCTCCTTTCCTGAGCACTAACTGATAACCCCACAATCCCTTACCTACTAAGCAAGTCCACCATAAAACAAGGGCATGAACATAAAAGGTTTGGTCTCATTCTTCCACCCTCTCTTACTTTTCTGGCCTTTTTCTTCAAAGCAAGATATGTATTTCTCTGTATTTACCTCATCTACTTTCTTTCCTACATATGCACTTTTTCCCATCTCTCCTTTTCTTCCTCCTCCTTCTCTTCTCTTTTTGTTTCTCTCTATATATCCTGTACATCTTGGCTGGTACCTGGTTACTCTCTCCCTGCTAACCCAATGCATTCTATCACTTCTGTGCTTGAAGCCTGCAACCTGCATCAATTCTCCACCTCCTTGCCTCTCCCCCTTTGTTGAAAACTCCCACTTTGAGAAATTAATTAAACTCCCTATTCCTAAAATGTGTGGTCACAGAGACCCCTTATCCAAACTTCTGTCTCAAACAACTGCTAAATCAGGACTACTATACCTAAGAAAACTATTTGCTGTAACTGAAGGAGAAAGAAGATGTTATACAATAAAAACAACAAAAAGGGCTGGAGGAATGCTTAGCAGTTAAGGCATTTGCCTGCAAAACCAAAGGACCCAGGTTTGATTCCTCTGGACCCATGTTAGCCAGATGCACAAGGAGGCACATGTGTCTGGAGTTCATTTGTGGTGGCTGGAGGCCCTGGTGCACCCATTCTCTCCTTCTCTCTCTTTCTCTCTGTCAAATAAATACGTAAATGAACAACTAAAGGAAATTAGTGACTACCAAGCCAGCTCTATAGAAAATACTAAAGGAAGCCTTCAATAAAAAGAGAAAGGCAGGCTGGAGAGATGGTTTAGTGGTTAAGGCATTTGCCTGCAAAGGCAAAGGATCCCAGTTCAATTCTCCAGGACCCATGTAAGCCAGATACACAAGGGGGCACATGCATCTGGAGTTCATTTGTAGTGGCTGGAGGCCCTGGCACGCCCATTCTTTCTCTCTCTCTCTCTCTCTCTCTCTCTCTCTCTCTCTCACTCTCTCCCTCTTACTCTTTCTCAAATAAATTTTTAAAAATGTACTTTTTTAAAAAAGAGAGAAAGGCAATGGGGAAGAATCCATGTTAGAACAGTAGTTAAACACATAAGGAATTAAAAAACACTTGCAGTATTTTGAATGGATGTCTCCCAATAGGTTCAGGAGTTTATTAAAGCTTGTAATTTTGGTCTCCAATCACCTGCTGGAGGAGGTTTCACTGTGGGTGATCCTAGGGTTCAGCCCTCTAAGGTGTTACTGAGGGCAGAATTGAATTCCAGCTAAGGTATGCAGGGTTCTTGAGCACTGCCTAAGGTTCCTAGACTGTGCTTCTTTGAGTGGTGCTGGTGGTGGTTGCTTTTTCTCTTTGTGTATCTGTGTAAAAGGAGCCAGCTTCTTCTGCCATTGTGGAACTTCTCCTAGATCTGTAAGCCTCAATAAATCCCTTCCTCTCATAAACTGTGCCTGGTTTGGAGATTCATCCCAGCAGTATGAAGATGACTACTATCAATAAAATAACAGGAATTAATACACACCTTTCAATAATAACTCTGGATGTTAATAGTCTCAATTCTCTAATCAAAAGACAAAGACTAGCAGATTGGATTAAAAAACAGGATCCATGGAGGCAGAGGTAGGAGGATCGCCGGGAGTTCGAGGCCACCCTGAGAATACAGAGTGAGTTCCAGGTCAGCCTGGGCTAGAGCGAAACCTTACCTCGAAAAGCCAAAAAAAAAAAAAAAAAAACAGGATCCACACTGAAGTAGACCTAAAATGAACCCAACATTGCTCAGGGAAATTTGCAGAAGAAGGTGTAGAAAGATGTTAGAGCCACAAGATGGGACATTATACACAGAGACATTGCCTCTTCCCAATAATTGATGGCTAACCCCACAATCCCAATGGGGATAACCGGCATCCCCAATGAAGAGGGTCCCTTTGGGGGGGGGACAGGGATGAGAGTAAGAATGGTACCAACATGTGCTGTTTACATACTGAGTATGTCCATAATTAATACCAAATATAAACTTAGGGTGAAAGGCTATTCTAATATTTGAAAAAAATATGTCAGACAAAAATAATCAGAAATGATAAAGATTAATTCATACTGATTTAAGGAAACAATCCATCAAGGGGACATCATAATTTTAAACACAGATGTACCAAGCATAGGTATACCCAGTTTCATAAAAAAAAATACTTGATATAAAGACACATACCTAAGGAACCTGGAAAAAATAAACTATACTCAAACACTAGTTAATATAAGAGTAAAGGTAAAACTGGAAGAAGAATGGCAAGAAAAAATGTATATATATGTATATTTCAGTAATAACTCTTAATATCAATGGCCTCAATGTTCCAACCAAAAGACCCAAGTTTGCAGACTGGGTTAAAAAGCAGGATCCTTCGATTTGTTGCCTCCTATAAACTCGCCTTTCCACAAAATATGGACACTATCTTAGGGTGAAAGGTTGGAAAACAGTGTGTCAATCAAACAGGCCTAGACAACAAGCAGGTATCATTATCCTAATATCTGACTTGGTAGACTTCAGACCCGCATTAGTTAGGAAAGATAAGGAAGGTCACTTTATATTGATTAAAGGAATACTACTCTCATAATTAACAGGTCATCCCAACCAAAAATAAACAAAGAAGCATCTGGATTAAATGAGGTCATAGAACAAATGGACCTAATAGATATCTATAGAACATTTCATCCAAATGCTGCAGAATGCACCTTCTTTTCAACAGCTATTGGAACATTCTCTAAAATAAATCATTAGGACACAAAGCAAATCTTTTTTGTTTGTTTGTTCGTTTGTTTGTTTGTTTGTTTGTTTGTTTGTTTGTTTGTTTGGCTTGGTTTTTCGAGTTAGGGTCTCACTCTGGTCCAGGCTGACCTGGAATTAACTATGTAGTCTCAGGGTGGCCTTGAACTCACAGCGATCCTCCGACTTCTGCCTCCCAAGTGCTGGGATTAAAGGTGTGCGCCACCATACTCAGCACAAAGCAAATCTTAACAAATACAGGAAAATTGAAATAATTCCTCTCTTTTTTTCTTTCCTTTCTTCCCTCCCTCCTTCCCTTCCTCCTTCCTTTCCTTCCCTTTCTCTCTCAAATAAACAAATGAAATATTTACTGGGTGTGGTGGCTAACGCCTTTAATTCCAGAACTCAGAAGGCACAGATAGAAGGATCACCTTGAGTTTGAGACCACCCTGAGACTACATAGTGAATTCCAGGTCAGCCTAGGCTAGAGTTTGACACTACCTCAAAAATTAAAAAAAAAAAAAATTAGAGAGATTTCAAATAAACAACTTTTGGTGGTTATTTATGGTTTTGGAAAATTAAGAACAAGACAAATCCAAAATTAGTACACAGAAAGAAATACTTGTGATCAGGCCAGAAATTAATGAAATGGAAATGTAAACATTCACAGAATCAATGAGGCCAGGTGTGGTGGCACACACCATTCTTCACAGCACTCAGGAGGCAAAGGTAGAAGGATCTCTGTTGAGTTCTAAGCCACACTGAGACTACATGGTGAATTCCAGGTCAGCCTGGGCTACAGGGAGAGCCTACCTCAAAAAAAGATAGAGAAAATAAATAAATAAATAAATAAATAAATAAATAAATAAATAAATAAATAAATAAGTAAGTAAATATTTGATGAAATATAGAACAAGTTCTTTGAAAAGAGAAATAAGATTGGAAAATTTTTAAAAATTCAAGTTGAAAGGTGGACATCACAACAGACACCAGTGAAATTCAGAAAATCATTAGGGGGCTGGAGAGATTGCACAGTGGTTAAGGCACTTGCCTGCAAAGCCTAAGGACCCAAGTTCAATTCCCCAGTACCCATGTAAAGCCAGCTGCACAAGGTGGTGTATGCATCTGAAGTTTGTTTGCAGTGGCTAGAGGCCCTGGCCTGCCCAGTCTCTCTCTCTCTGCCTCTCTCTCTCTCTCTCTCTCTTTCTCTCTCATTATAACTTAAATAAATAAAATTTTTTTGTTTTTGTTTTTCAAGGTAGAGTCTCACTCTAGCTCAGGCTGACCTGGAATTCACTCTGTAGTCTCAGGGTGGCCTCAAACTCACAGCGATCCTCCTACCTCTCTGCCTCCCAATTGCTGGGATTAAAGGCATGCGCCACCACGCCCAACCAAATAAAATATTTTTTTTAAATCATTAGGACATATCTTACAAACTTATACTTTACTAAACTTGACAATCTAAAAGAAACAAATCAATTTCTAGATGCATATTGCTTATCAAAATTAAATCAAGTTGAGATAAATATTTTAAAAGAACTATAACAAGCAGTGAGATTGAAATGTTAATTTAAAAAAAATCTCTGAACTGAAACAAGTTCCAAACGAATTCACTGGAGAATTCTTGTACAACTTTAAAGAATTAACACTAATGCTGCTCAAACTACTCCATAAAATATAACAGGAAGGAATAACACCAAACTCATATTATGAAGATACCAAAGTCAGATAGACACAAATAAAAAAGAAAATCATACACCAATCTCCCTGCTGAACATAGATATAAAAAATTATCAATAGGTTTCCTGGCTCCTTCCAGCACCCTGGTCTGGGTTCCCTGCACGGACAGTGTGTGAGTGGGTGTGGTGGTATGTAGTGCTTAGGCCAGACCCCTGTCTCCCAGCTCCTCTCAGTCCCCTGGTCCTGGTAGGTCCCACTGTGCCTTGCTTAGGGAGGCCTGCTCTGGTATCCAGATTGGCCACTGGATACCAACATTCCTGTTCACCTGAGTCAGAGGGTGAACTTTCTCCTCAATAAAATAGAGTCTCCCTAAAATGGGTAGACAACAAGGCAAAAAAGCCAATAAAAGTCAAAAAACTGAGGGATCTCCACCAAAGAGCCTAGTCCTACAATGGAAGCCTTCAATGAAATCAGAGAAATCAACAGAAATCCATTCCCAAAATGAAAACACAACAACCAATGAGACCCTGATCAAAAAAAAAAATCACTGAAATGGAAGCAAACCATCAAAGAACCAACAATCGTATCAAGGAAATTGAACAGAATCGTCTCCTAGAGCCACAGCTGAAACCACAGAGGGACTGGGGAAATGAGCAAAAGTGCTGCTTTCTTAGTGAATCAGCACAAGGGTGAAGGAGATAGACACTGAAGACACTCATCACCTACCAAACCAGAGATCCAGAGGCTCCTAAATGCCCATCACTGAAGTCCGGGAGTTGGCTCAGCAGTTAAAGACACTGACATGCAAAGCCTGACTGCCCAGGTTCAATTTCCTAGTACACATGAAAGCCAGATGCTCAAAGTGGCACATCCACATGTGTGGAGTTCATTTGCAGCAACAAGAGGGGAACACTCAAACTCATTCCCTTCCTTCTCTCTCTCCTCATAAATAGATATTTTTTATTTATTTGCAAGGGGGGGGTTAGAAATAGGCACACCAAGATCTCCTGCCACTGCAAACAAACTCTCCAGGCGTATGCGCCACTTTATGCATCTGGCTTTATGTACGTACTGTGGAGTCAAACCCAGGCCGCCAGGCTTTGCAAGGAAGCCCCTTTAACCGTTGAGCCATATCTCCAACTCCAATAAAGATACATTTTTAATATTTTTATTTTTATTTATTTATTTGAGAGAGAGAGAAATAGGCAGAGAGACAGACAGAAAGAATGGGCATGCCAGAGCCTCCAGCCATTGCAAATGAACGGCAGATGTGTGTGCCCTCTTATGCATCTGGCTTACTTAGGTACTGGGGAACTGAACCTGGGTCCTTTGACTTTGCAGGCAAGTGCCTTGACTGCTAAGCCATCTCTTCAGACCCAATAAAGATATTTTTTAAGGTAAGATGTAAATGGATCAAAAACCTCAATGTAGGATGTGAAACTCTGAAGCTGTTAGAAGGAAAATACTTCAAGATATAGCCACAATTAAGGATTTTCTAACTAGGATTGTAGTCATTTAGGAAATAAGGCCAAAAATCGACATGCAGTTTAAAAGCTTCTGTTTCTTACTACAATAGGCAGTAATTAATGCAAAGATTTATAGCTGGCAAAATTTTAAAAAAAATTAAATGACTACTATGTGCTCAGAAGAACTAAACTAGCCCTTCTGTGATAATTAAATTCTGTTGTAGCAACACACCAAAGCAGCTAAATGAGATAACTCAGGCCCAGAAGCCAAATGTCACATGTTCTCTCTCATATGTGGATCCCAGCTACAAATGTTTAGACTTGTGAGTTAGAGTAAAAATCAGTAGCAGAGGCCAGTAAGTTAGAAAAGTTCTATCAGGGGGCTGGAGAGATGGCTTAGCAGTTAAGGCGCCTAGCTCCTAAGTCTAAGAACGCTGGTTCCAATCTCCAGCAGTTCCAATCTCCTGGTCCCACATTTAGCCAGATGCAAAGTGACGCAATGGGACAATGCCGAATTGACCACAAGGGGGTGCACGCATCTGGATTTCATTTGTAGCAGCTGAGAGGCTGCTGGTGCACCCATCTCTGTCTTCCTCTCCCTCTCTCTCTGTCTCTCTCTAAAAAAAAAAAAAAAGTCTATAAGGGAGGGAGGAGAGGGGAGGACTTAAGGGATGGCATTGTATATATGTAAGTAGATGAACAGATTACAGGGGTTGCAATGGCCCAAATGAGGTCATGGGAACAGGTTGAGTAAAAGAAGGGCAGGGGATGTTTAATCAAAGTTCAAGATATTGTCAATAAGCCATTTGGAAACCTACATTTTTGGATAATGGCACACCCAGAAACCATAGACTGTTACTAAAAAAATTTCAGAGCCAGGGATAGGATACTTTCCAGTGAGTTGTTGGCCAGGGAGGTCCCTGATGCCCCCCAAAATATTATAGGTCATTGCCAAGGCTCTTAGTTTCCCACCAGAAATAGATGGTAAGACCCTAGTGCTGAATACTTCACATTCCTGGGCTACAAGGTCACTGAAAAATCAAGATGGAGCTGAGCTGAAAACCTCTTCCCTGTATACCAGCTGATAGAAAGCTGGAAAAAGCCGCAATGCATGCAGCCCTATGGGAGACAAAAGTCATCAGCAGTTAAAACACTGGATACTTTAAGCCTTAAGTTTGGCCAACCAGGCCAAATGACTGAACAGGTGCAGTAGTGGCATGTCTGTTATGTGGGGAACCAGCAGTTCTCTAATTGGACTGGAGACCTGCTCCATGGAAGGAAATACATGCTTGGTACTGAAAACCTAATCAAAAAACTATGGCGGGAGAAATCATGAGCCTTAGGAGAGTAACGCCTGCTCTTGTTTGGCTAAATGCAAATATTATGTGCACCAAACTGCCCTGTAAGCACTTTACTTAAAGTTCATACTCATATGTTAATGCTATTCTGACTTTTGGCTAACAAAGCTTCTCTTTTCAGATGGCAGCGACCACCGGGATGACCCAAAAGGCACCATAGTGCTGAAAATCAGTGATAGAGGGGTATTCTGCACTGAAATATCTCTATCATACCTTCCAAGGCTTAGGGTCCATTGCAAAAGAAGTGGCAGTAAGAATGTAATAGCCAAAGGAAGGGTAAGGACTGCATACAATGCAATCATTCAGACAAAAATTGGCCTCAATATCCATGACCTCACAGTACTTAGCACTACCTTCACAAGACCCTCATAATAGGAGGAAAAGTGTGTGTGGGGGGGGAATTATCATAGTTTATTGTCTGTAATTATGAAAGTTGTCTACAAAAAAAGCTTTTAAAAAACAATGATGTCATATATACACAATGGTATTTTTTTCCAGGCTAGAAGAACAATGCTACATTGTTTGAGAGAAAATGGATGCAACTGGAGATAATCATATTAAGCAAATTAATTCAGTCTTAGAAAGACAAATATGCTTTTTCTCAATTATGGTTCTTTTATATAGATAAATCATGTGTGTGCGTGTGTGTTTGTGTGTATGTGTGTTTTGAAAGTAGATATGGGGCTGGAGAAATGGCTTAGTGGTTAAGGTGTTTGCCTGAAGCCAAAGGATCCCGGTTTGAATCTCCAGGCCCCATGTAAGCAAGATGCACATGGCAGCACATGCATCTGGAGTTCGTTTGCAGTGGCTAGAGGCCCTGGTGTGCCCATTCTCTCTCTCTGTCTCTCTCTCTCTTTCTCTCTCTCTCATGAATAAATAAATGAAAATAAATCTTTTTAAAAAAAAGAAAGTAGATGCAAAACTGTTGGGACTAATAGGAGTGTGTAGGAGAAAAGAAAAAGTAAAAGTGTACAGGTGAAGAATGTGCTCAATGTACAATAGATACTTGTATGAAATGTCCTTATGCAATACAGTAACATATACAAAGAAAATGCATGATGAAAAATAAAAATAAGGGATGGAGATATGGCTCAGCAGATAAGACACTTGCCTGCGAAGCTTAACAACCTGGGTTCGATTCCCCAGAACCCACATAAAGCCAGATGCACAAAGAGGCACACATGTCTGAAGTTTCTTTGCAGTGGCTAGAGGCCCTGGTATGCCCACTTATTCTCTCTCTCCTTGCAAATAAATAAGTAAAATATTTTAAAAGTAAAATAAGATCTTCTATGCTTCAAAGGGTATCATCAAGAAAATGAAAAAACAATTCAAAGATTAGGAGAAAATATTAGCATATGATCTGCAAGGGGATTATATAAAAATATATAAATAATTTCTATAATTAGTAATAGGAAAACAATTTAAAATGTGTAAAATAATTGAATAGGTGTGATAGTTTGAGTGTAAATAGCCTCAAATATTTGTGATTAAGCTTCTTACTTAGTTCCAAAATGATGAAGCCTTTGGAGGTGGAGCATTGCCAGAGAAGGAAGAGGGTTTCTAGGGACAGACCTTGGGGTTGATTAATCTAACCTACTGTTTGATTAGTCAGCTCATGCTTGCTGTTCTCTCTACTATGGATGTGTGATGAAGTAAGTCAGCTTTCTCCACTATGATGAAGCTTCCCCTCAAAACTGTAAACCTGAAATAAACCCTTTCCTCTCATAAGCTGATTCTAGATGGGTGGTTTGTCCCAGCAATGAGAAGCTAATTGCTACAATAGGCATCTATCCAAAGAAAGTAAGTAAATGGCCAATAAGCCCACGAAAAGATGTCTAATATCATTAGCCATCAGGAAAATGGCACCAAAACACAGGAAAATACTACTTCACACCTGCTACAATGACTAAACAAAAAGACATACAATAACAAATATTAGAAAGGATGTAGAAAAGACTGTATACATTGCTGGTCAGATGCCAGTGTAGTGTAGCTACTTTTGATAACAGAGGTTCTGTTTATCAATGCATACTTAACCAAATCAAAACATGTGGCCATATAGAAACTATACCATTGTTCACAACAGCATGAATCACAGTAGCCACAAGTGAAAACAACCTAATGAACTAATATGTTATTATTCAGCCATAAGAAGGAATGGAGGGCTGACACATGCTACAATATAGTGAACCTTAAAAGCACTTTGCTCACCAGAAGTAGTGATACACATCTGTAGTCCCAGCTACTTGGGAGGCTGAGATAGGAGGATCTGAACTTATACAGTGATTATATACAACTTATACACAACTCTGTGATTACCTAAAATTTACTTTAAAAGAGTGAATTTTATGCAATTGAATTATATCTCAAGAAGGCCCCTTTTTTGGGATGTGTATATGTGTGTGGTGTGCATGTATGTATGTGTATTCATATGTCTATGTGCTGTTGCATGTGCACACATATACACGTTCATGTAGAGGACAAAGATAAATATTGGATGTCTTCCTCAGTTGCTATCCACTTTATTGTTTGAGATAGGCTCTCTCATGGAACCCAAAGTTTACCAACTTGGCTAGACTATTTAGAACACTTGCTCTAGTAATTGTCTCTGCCTCCCTAGAACTGGGATTACAGGCAGACTACCATGCCTAGCATTCACATTATACTTGTATACTATTATCACATGTTAATCACATTTATTTAAGGAATGCTTAAGTAGATGGATATGCTTACTATTTGATCATAATGTATACATGTAACAAATAATTACAATGTACTCCATAAATAAGCATAATTAAAATAGTAACAATTAATATAAACAAGTAGTAAAGCAAATTCATATGTTCATCATGACACTATAACTGAAAAGTCTTTTGTGACTTCTCAAATTCTGGGTGGTGGCAAGACATCACCCTGACCCCTGGTCTGTCTATTTCAGTTCTATGTAGCCACGTGTCTTTGTTCAGTGTTTGTTTTGTCCCTTTGTGTCTAACATTTTTGGATTGTCCTAGGAAGCCAGTTACAGAAACAGAGAACCATGGGGCAGACAAACTTCACGTCTAATCAATTACAATGTATTCTTACAAATTGCTCCTCATTTTCAACTGTGGGTGTCTGATTTAGATGCCACATGAAATAACTTTTCTTTGAGGAAGTTCTGTGAATTATACTGGCCATCCTTTGATGTGGGATGGCCACCAGAGGGAACCTTCGACCTCCTAAGTGCATAACGAATTGAAGAGGTTGTCCTTGGGCAACCTGAACACCCTGACCACCCTGGGGAAATTAAAAGTTGGAATTTAGACTAGTCAAGTTTTGGGTTGGAAAATCCTCAATGTGAGGTCTGAAATTATACTCGAAGTAATTTTGAGGTTTGGTTTTGGTCTCCGGAGTTGTAAACACAATAGGAATTTAAAATGGGAATGCATAGATTCTGAATGAATATGTGAGGGGAGATGGTTGTCTGGAGTATATTAGAAAAGTGTACTTGAAATGAATGTGTGTGTAGTGTATGAGTATGTATGTGGTTCACAGCCCTACGGCTGAAGAGTAATTTCTGTTCTGAACAGTGCATTCTCAGTGTGTCTGCTCTGTAGCACCAATACAGTGGGAAATTCATTGTAGGGGATATCCTCCACCAAGCTCACTGTCCTAGACTACATGGCCAACTTTTACTGTTGAATGTCTCCCAGAATTACATACTTCTTGAGATATAAGATGACTATTAGCCTAGGGCTTATATCAGACTAAGAAAGGATGGCCCTGGCTGAGTACAAAATGCTATGATATTCAGCTTGTAAAGTTAAAACTTTAACTCACTGATGTTAATCTAGTCATGATAATGGTTGTAAAAGATTAGCTTTAGAGTGCTCAACCAAGTTAGCATTGTTCCTCTATGTATCAACCTTTTAAGTAGATCTTAAGGTTAAAATTGGCTCATTAGTATTTAATTCTCTCATAAGGTTATTATATCAAAATCCCTGTAATTTTAAGATGGTCCCTGTCTTGTTCATGCTGGTTTTGCTGGGTGGTTATCACTGAGGTTATAATCTAAGTCTATAAGAGGTAATTTAATCATTATGACTTTATTCTTACCAAACTGAGAAAGCTCCCTAAGTCCTAGAGAAACCTGCTATATACAAACAATGTTAATATGGTTTGTCTGAGCTTCATATATTCTAACAGTCATAAATATTGTTTTATGTTACATCATAAAATTGTTCAATGGTTAAAGATACTTGTTTAAGAAATTAAAGCCAGGCATGATGCACGCCTTTAATCCCAGCACTAGGGAGGCAGAGGTAGGAGGATGGCTGTGAGTTCAAGGCTACCCTGTGATTACATTGTGAACTCAACCCCCCCCCAAAAAAAAAGGAAAGAAATTACTTTGTGTCTGTCATAGTGTCTGTAATGTATGTTAAAATCAGGCTAGATTAACTCAACAATGACCAGGTTTTACTTTATTCTTAAACTATGTATAATTAGTCTCAGTCAAGGTTTTACTTAAATAATTGTCTCGTTTCTAGTATCTTAAGTTCATTGCTTATAGATATATTGATACATAAGAAATGTTTCCTGCTCTAGGAAAAAAATATCTTAGGGCTTGAGGGATGGCTTAGTGGTTAAGATGCTTGCCTGCAAAGCCAAAGGACCCAGGTTTGATTTCACAGGACCCACGTTAACCAGATGCACAAGGGGGCACACGTGTCTGGAGTTCATTTGCAGCAGCTGAAGGCCCTGGCATGCCCATTCTCTCTCGCTCGCGCTCTCTCTTTCTCTCTTTCCCCCTCCCTCCCTCTTTCTGTCAAATGAATAAATAAATTAAAATAAAATATTTTAGAAAAAAAAATCATCTTAAACTATTCTGTTCTGCTTCCAGTATGAGGGTTAATTGGTACCTGCATAGGTATACAGACTACCCAAACTTGTTTTCAAACACAGACACCAAGTTTTTATACTGTCTTGTCTTTTCCTGACAAACAATTCCTATATTAAATCAATTGGCTTAAAATTATTGATAAAATAATTGGTAAAATGTTGTTTTAGGAGCCAGACATGGTGGCACATGCCTTTAATCCCAGTTCTTGGGAGGAAGTGGTATGAGGATTGCCGAGAGTTCAAGGTCACCCTGAGACTACATAGTGAATTAACTACATAGTGAATTCCAGGTCAGCCTGAGCTAGAGTGAGACCCTGCCTAAAAAAAAAATGTTCTGCTTGTACTTATAACTGGCAGATACTTAAAAGATAGAATGTGTATGTTTTCTATGTTCCAGAAATAGTGTCATTCTCTAACCAGATCTGCTTTGCTAACCAGATATGTTCTGCATTTTTAACTAAATTTGTTTTGCTAATCAGATATGTATAGTCTCTCGGAGTGATTAATAACCATATGTAGAAGCCAAAATCAATTGGAAACATCAGAGTTAAAAGGATAACCAATATTTTGGTTCCTGATCCCAGGTCAGAAGGCTACAGGAGACAATGGGACACTTGCTAACTTCCAGCCTTTCTTCTTGATCAGGGAGGATATGGAGACCCAGAAATGGATTCCAAGTCAGTGTATCTACAACAGGAATGTCACATTGGAGGAAAATCAGTCCTCCAGGCTTCCCAAAGAAGGGAGGGCCACATGGACAACACAGTCTTGATTTATCCTAGCAGATGACAATGCTGAGAGTCATAGAACTCCTCACAGGTCCCTAAAAGTTTCTCCTACAGAACCATTATTGACCTCCAAAGTATAATACATAGTTAATTTTGGAAGTCTGCATGGTCTCAATCACCTAGTAAGAAAATATAACTATAAAATATTACAATATAAACGAAGATTCAGACTAATAGGCTCCCCTGTCTGATGCTGGTTTACAATATTAAACTCTAACATTAACTCATGCCTCTTCCTCTGCCTTTCCCTAATTAGTCATCTACTGTTGCCCTTAAATGAAAATTCCAAAAATTGTCCTCACTGGTTATATTTACCTGATAGTTAATGATTTGTATTAGTCCAATCTCTCCATAATGTTTTTTAAATTTTTTTAAAATTTTTTGTATTATTTTATTTATTATTTTTGGAGAGAGACACAGAGAGAAACAGAGAGGGAGAGGAAGACAGATAGAGATGGGTGTGCCAGCAGTCTCTCAGCTGCTGTGAACGAAATCCAGATGCGTGCGCCCCCTTGTGGGCAAGTGCGGCCTTGCACCCTTGCATCACTTTGCATCTGGCTAAATGTGGGACCTGGAGATTGGAACTGGTGGAGATTGGAACCAGCGTTCTTAGGCTTAGCAGGCACGTGCCTTAACCGCTAAGCCATCTCTCCAGCCCTCCATAATGTTTTATTAAAGGAGGTATATCACTAAGGACAGATCTCAGACCCCCATCCTAACATGTAAAAACCATTTAGAGTTCTAGCTGTTTGTACTTGCTGATGTGGGTGGTGCTGATTGTTCAAAGGTGTCTCTTTGCTCAGATTTATAGAGGTAAACCATATTCTCCTGCCATTGATTGTACTCCCTTAAAATTTGTAACACAAGGGGACACACATACCCTCACAGAATTGGGCCCATACTTATCAGCCAAGAAATATAGATTCATCATACCAAAGTTAAGAGGACAAAGTCCTCAGCTGATTGTAGCAGCTAACAGACTACCAAGAACCCACAGAGTCCCTTCCAGGTTAAGTTCCAGAGGACACCTGTCCCTGTCAAAGAGACTACAGCCCTACTCTAGTCACTCCAGAAGCTACAAATAGCAGAAGCTTGAGGAATTCATCGTGTCATATTAAAAAAAAATGGACATGATGTCCACCAGTCCTACTGCTGTTTACTGTGCCTGGTTGGGGAAGTTACATGTTAGAACATAAGGGATGCCAGGCGTGGTGACACACACCTTTAATCCCAGCACTCGGGAGACAGTGGTAGGACTGCCGTGAGTTCAGGGCCATCCTGAGACTACATAATGAGTTCCAGGTCAGCCTGGGCTAGTGTGAAACCCTACCTCAAAAAAAAAAAAAAAAAAAAAAAGAACATAAGGGATTATGACTGGGAAGATGATGAGGGAAATGAAATGGAAAACCTGAAAGCTGGACTAATGCACTAAACCACTATAAGAGTTAGCTGCTAAGGAGCTGAACTTATCTCTGTCAGTAGCTGAAGGAATCCCAAAGAGAGAAATGGTTATGGGGGACCAGAGGGATGATAGGAAGGAAGGACAGTTTAGACTAAAATAGAGCTCATGGTGGGGCTGAGAATTTAGCTCAAGGGATGTGCACTTGCCTAGCAAGCACAAGGCCCTGGGTTTGGTCCTCGGCACCAAAAAGATAAAAAGATTAAAAAAAAAAAAAAAAAAACAACCAAGAGCTCATGGTTAGGGTAACTCAACTACATGATTCATATGCATGTTGGTTTATAAGTTTTGAAAAATTGTTTTGAATCATATAGACTACAAAAACTAATTATCACGTCCCGTCAAGGCTATGCTGACCAAGTGGCCCTTCCTCTTTTGGGAAGCCTGGGGGACTGATTTTCCTCCAATGTGACTTTCCTGTTGCAGATACACTGACCTGAAATTTAATTCTGGTTCTCCATATTTTTCCTGATCAAGAATAGTGGTAACTTACCAGAGGCTAGAAGTTAGCAAGTGTCCCATCATCTCTTGTGGCCTTTTGACCTGGGAGCAGGAACCAAAATATTGGTTGTCCTTTTAACCTTAATGTTTTTAATTGCTTTTGGCTTCTACTTATGGTTATTAATCACTCAGAGAGACTGTACATATCTGATTAGCAAAACAGATTTAGTTAAAAAGATGCAGAACATATCTGGTTAGCAAAGCAGATCTGGATAGAGAAAGACACTATAATCATTCTGATTAATATTTAAGTTTAGTTGTCAGATGGCAGTGTAAGCTATAATCTGGAACATAGAACGCATGCACATTTATAGGCAGAACTTTTTAGTAGCCCTGAAAATAATATTTTACCAATTATTTTATCAATAACATTAAGCCAATTGATTTAACCTAGAAATTGTATGTCAGGAAAAGACAAAACAGTATAAAAACTTGGCATCTGTGTTTGAAAACAACTTTGGCTAGTCTGTATACCTGTGCAGGTACCAATTACCACCAAAAGTGGAAGCAGAACAGCAGAGTTTAAGATTATTTTTCTAGAGCGGGTAACATGTCTTAAGTAGCAATGAACTTGAGATACTAGAAATGAGACAACTACTTAAGTAAAACCTTGACTGTGACTGATTACACATAGCGTAAGAATAAAGTCAAAACTTGTCATTGTGATTTTAAACATACATTAGAGACATTTTGACAAAATAATTTCTTAAACAAACACCTTTAACCATTGAATAATTTTATAGCTTAACATAAAGAAATATTTATGACTGTTAGAATATATAAGACTTAGACAAACAATTATATTAGCATTGTTTGTATACTGTGGATTTCCTTAAGACACGGGGAGCTTCCTCAGTTGTCCTAAGAACAAAATCACAATTAAGTCACTTTTTATAAGACTTAGATTATAACCTTAGAGGTCACCTGGCAATCACCAGCATGAACAAGACAAGAACCATCTTTAAATTACAGAGTTTTAGCCAGGCGTGGTGGTGCATGCCTTTAATTCCAACACTTGGGAGGCAGAGGTAGAATCACTCTGAGTTCAAGGCCAGCCTATGATTACAGAGTTTCAGGTCAACCTAGGCAATAGGGAGAACCCCCACACCTCAAAAAATGTAAATAAATAAAAATTACTCTAGCCTTTAACTTTTTTCAAGAGAAAAAAAAAACACATTAAGAAAAACTTTAGGGGCTGGAGAGATTGCTTAGCAGCTAAGGCACATACCTGTGAAGCCTAAGGACCCAGGTTTGATTTTCCAGGTCCCACATAAGCCAGATGCACATAGTGGCACATGCATGCATCTGGAGTACGTCTGTACTCGCTAGAAGCCCTGGTGTGCCTATTCTCTCTTTCTCTCTCTCCCTCCCTCTCTCTGTTTCTAATAAATAAATAAAATCTTTTTTTTTTTTTTTTTTTTTTTTTTTTTTTTTTTTTTTTTCGAGGTAGGGTGTCACTTTAGCTCAGGCTGACCTGAAATTCACTATGTAGTCTCAGGGTGGCCTCGAACTCACAGTGATCCTCCTATCTCTGCCTCCTGAGTGCTGGGATTAAAGGCGTGCGCCACCAAGCCCGGCTAATAAAATCTTTTTTAAAAAAATAAAAACTTTAGATAATTTTTAAGGTTTTTCAATAATCTGACTGGTCAAAAATAACTAACGTTAAGCAACTGTAACATAAGATCTAACTTTTCATTTTATTTTATATTCTATTACTACTGATTGGTTAAGCTAAATAGTTATACTTATTGATAGGCAAAGATTAATGACTTGGTAGAAAACAAATTATAATATTCTGATAGCTGGAAAAATCTGACATTAACAAAAAATAGAGTTCACATATTTGAGGCACATGAGGCTACAGACAGTAAACTATGACAAAAGATCTGGTAACAGAATTGAAAACAAACAAGAAATCTATATTATGTAGTAACATTTTGGCTTAAATATAAAGACATGAAAAACTTTATAATTTTTAAAACTCATCAGAATTGGGATACCTTTATACTCTATACCGTGTGTGTGTGTGTGTGTGTGTGTGTGTGTGATTTAGCACTTTTTTGGGGGGGTGGGTTCAGGGTAGGGTCTCATTCTGGTCCAGGCTGACCTGGAAAGACTTAGCACTTTTAAAAGTTGAATAAGGGCTGGAGGGATGGCTTAGCAGTTAAGGCATTTGCCTGCAAAACCAAAGGACCCAGGTTTGATTCCCCCGGACTCATGTTAGCCAGATGCACAAGGGGGAGCATGCATCTAGAGTTTGTTTGCAGTGGCTGGAGGCCCTGGCGTGCCTATTCTCTCTCTCTTCCTCTCTTCCTCTCTTCCTCTCTCTCTCCCTTTTTCTCTGTCAAAAAAATAAATAATTTTTTTCTTTATGAGATTTAGCACTTTTAAAAGCTAAATAAGATGTCCACCCAATCTATAAATCAGTTTCTGAAATTATTTCAGCTATATCTATCATACCCAAAGAATAGAGGAACTGGACTAAACTGTCATGATCTAATGAAAAAGGAGACAAGTCTCATAAAAAAGAGAAGGAATGGGCATGCCAGGGCCATTTGCCACTGCAAACAATCTCCAAATGCATGCTCCACTATGTATATCTGGCTTTACAAACAAGCACTTTTGAATGCTGAGACAGAAAGAAATATTTTCAATCTCCTCCAAATCAATTTTATACAACTATAGTGAATTCCAAACATACAATTTTTTTTTTTTTTTTTTTGGTTTTGCGAGGTAGGGTCTCAATCTGGTCCAGGCTGACCTGGAATTAACTATGTAGTCTCAGGGTGGCCTCGAACTCTCAGCGATCCTCCTACCTCTGCCTCCCGAGTGCTGGGATTAAAGGCGTGAGCCACCATGCCCGGCTCAAACATACACAAAATTTCATGACACAATCTATAACGACTCAAAACTTAACCAACTCTATAATTTTGCCTATGGCACTTTGGTAAATTTGCTCAGTAATGACAAGTTAAATCTAAAGTATTAAGAATGATTGCTGGAGAAATTGAGGAATTATTCCTTAAATCACAACATAATTTTATTTAGAATTTTTTTTTTTACTGTTCACCATGAAGTAAAAAGTTTCTAAGTGTATGACAGATAACTACTGTTCAGTGTCTCCAAATATGGTCTATTTACCTTATGAAATAGGAAAAGAGTAAATACTTTTTCTGTGGGATTTTTTTTTTGAGGCAGAGTTTTTGATATAATAACCTTAAGAATTAAATATTAATGAGAGAGAATTAAATATTAATGAGCCAATTTTAACCTTAAGATTTAGTTAAAAGGTTGACAAATAGAGGAACATAACTAACTTTGTTGAGTACTCTAAAGTCAGTCTTTTACAACCATTATCATGATCAGATTAACATCAGTGAGTTAAAGTTTTAAGATTATAACCTGAATACCATAGCAACCTACTACTAGCCAGGGCCATACTTTGTTAGTCTGATGTAAGCCCTAAGTGAATAGTCATTTTATATCTCAGGATATCTGTATTCTGATCAAGTACTTTAAGACTTGGTTAAATCAACTCTGTCTCTAACCTTCTGTTTAACCTTACTCATACCTTCATCTACATACTTTTACCTTACAATCTATGTAACCATTCTATAACAATATTTTTCCTCAAACATTTAATATCCAACATTTAAAGTTTCCTCTCCACTTTATCTTTTTTAGTCAGTCCATCTCATAACTACCAACAAAAACTTTCATTGTCCTTACCGTAAGACTTTTTTTTTCATTTGACAGAGATAAAGAGAGAGCTAGACAGAGAGAGAGAGAGAATGGGTGCACCACAGCCTCTCAGCCTCTGTGAATGAACTCTATAGACGTGTGCGCCCCCTTGTGGGCAAGTGCAGCATTGTGCCCTTGTGTCACTTTTTGTGTCTGGCTAACCGTGGGACCTGGAGATTGGAACCGGCATTCTTAGGCTTGGCAAGCAGGCACCTTAACTGCCAAGCCATCTCTCCAGCCCCCATAAAACTTTTTAAAAAGGGTTTTTTTAATTTTTCTTTATTTATTTGCAAACAGAGAGAGAGAGAGGAGAGAGACAGAGAGAGAATGTGTATGCCAGGACCTCTAGCCACTGCAAACAAACTCCAGATGCATGTGCCCCTGTGCATCTGGCTTAAGTGGGTTCTGGGGAATCAAACCTATGTCCTTTGGCTTCGCAGGCAAATGCCTTAACTGCTAAGCCATCTCTCCAGCCCCCACAAGACTTTGAATATGACCATTTAACGGGTTTTTTTTTTTTTGGTCCTCAAAAGGCCTTTTGAAATAACCTTTTTATAAAAGAGTAGACCATAAAAAGCCGGGCATGGTGGCACATGCCTTTAATCCCAGCACTTGGGAAGCAGAGGTTGGAGGATTGCCATGAGTTCAAGACCACCCTGAGATTACATAGTTAGTTCCAGGTCAGCCTGGGCCAGAGTGAGGGCCTACCTCGAAAAATCAAAATAAATAAATAAATAAAAATAAAAAATAAATAAAAGAGTAGACCAGACATGACTTAAACTATTTACCTACAATATACTAATAGATTTTATCATTTGTTGATTTTGGAACTTCTTTTAACTTTCCTGAAACACATTTTTAAAAAAATATGAAAACAATCGCCGAGAGTTCAAGGCCACCCTGAAACTACATAGTTAATTCCAGGTCAGCCTGGGCCAGAGTGAAACCCTACCTCGAAAAACCAAAAAAAAATATATATATATATATAGATAGATAGATAGATAGATAGATAGATAGATAGATATAGATATGAACATTATTAGAAATTTTAGAAATGTTATTACAAACTCAGTATCAAGTACGTCTAAATTTAAACATAAATCTTGAGGCTGTTGTTTGTTAGTAGTTCCATAGAAGCACAGAAAGGTAAAGCAAACATAAAAACAGTTACAAATTTCTTATAAGAAGTCTCCATCTGTTCACAGCAACTTGGAACTCACCTACCATCATGCTGAGGCCAGGATCCTGAGATTCCCTGTCTGCAGCCCCCTGGCTCTGCAATGCAGGGAAACTAAAAAAGAGCCATTTGGGATTTTCCTGGGGCAGCATAAACACCAGAGAGATCTGTGTCATTTCTCTCTGTCTAACAATGAGATTTTTTAGGCTTCCCCTCTTACTCCCAAGCCCATCAGGGAAAAGCACTAAGTGACACATTACAGGTGTATCTCCCTGAACTGGCCCAGAACTTAATTATTCTTGATCTTCTTGCCCCTGGGGAACACAGTAGGACAGCATAACCCCCCATCCCTTTTTTCCTTCCTAAATGCCAGGGAGAGTTTTGGACTTCCCTCAGGGCTGAAGGCAGCTTTCTCATCCTGCCATTTTACAACTCTTTAAGAGTAGGAGAATCTTCCATTTTTCCCTTGCCTTTGATCTTGGTTACTTTCAGTGTTCCTTTTGGGGACACTCAACAGTAACATCTGATCATGCCATCTAGGACAGTGGGCTTGGTGGAGGACATCCCCCACAATGAAATGGCACTGTTCAGAACAGAAATCATTCTGCAGCCTTAGGGCTGTGAGCCACATACATAATTATACACACACATTCATTTCAAGCATACTTTTCATACAGACTCCAGACAACCATGGCCCCTCACACATTCATTCATTAAGAAACTATGCATTCTCATTTTAGATTCTTATTCTATTTACAATTCTGGAGACCAAAACCAAACCTCAAAATCACTTTGAGTATAGTTTCAGACCTCACATTTAGAATTTTTCCAAACAAAAATTTAGTCTCAATTCCAACTTTCAATTTTTATTTTCCAATTTCCAATTTCCCCTGGGGCAGTCAGGGTGTCCAAGTTGCCCAAGGATGACCCATTTGACAGTTGGGAGGCTGAAGGTTCCCTCTGGTGGCCATCCCACATCAAAGGATGGCCAGTATAATGCACAGAACTTCCTCAAAGAAAAGGCATCTCATGTGGCACCTAAGTCACACATCCGCTGTTGGAAGAAGGAAAAGATAGTAAGAACATACTGTAATGGGCTAGATATGGAACTTGTCTGTCCCATGGTGAAGTTTTCAGATTTTATAGCTGGTTTCCTAGAAGGATCCAAAAATGTTAAGCGCAAAAGGACAAAATAAACACTAAACAGGAAGACAAGCATATGTAGCCAAACAGACCTGAAACAGACAGACCAGGGGTCGGAGCAACATCTCGCCACCACCTGGGATTTAGGAAGTAGTGCTGTGGCCAGCCTTCCACTGAATCCCCCTTACCTCTGCGGGTTTTCAGACCAAATAACTCTCCACTCATGGTATTGATATTCTCTGACTGCCATTCTCCTTCCTGCCAGGGCCAGGAGAATGTCCCTGGGGCTGAAGAATGTCTCTCAGCAGCCACCCCCTAGGGTCTGCAGCCCACAGTCAAGAGTACAGTCCCAAGAAATCAAGACTCTGTGAGACCAGATTTGGGGATCAGTTTATCAAGAAAAATATAGAATCTCACTGGAGCCTCCAAATAGATCAAGTCCCGGACCAGAAATGAACAGAAGACCACCCAAATAAAAATTAAAAAGGAGAGTTTTTATTAACATGGCTGGTGTCTGTACCTCACAGCAAGGGGGAAAGCAGCCCATCCTACTTTTACAGTGAGTTTTTAAAGGCAAAACCCACATTCCTTTACAATGACCTACCCCTTACTCTTTAGTCATCCCCCCACCCCAATTATCTTTTGCAAGAGTATAAGCAAGCATGATTTACAAAAGCAGAACTTGGGTAGAACGAGCTCCAGATAAGGGCAAGACCAAACACCAGATGAAGTTCTTATGGAGTACCAGGCTACCTTGACCTCAGGGCAAGACTAACCTCAGATGCTTGTAGTTACTGCTCTGTGTAATCTTTAATTTCTTATGGCACCTTGAGAATGTCACGATGGCTGAATAGCCTAAGATGGGTTCCCTTAGGTCTGTTCACCAGAGGTTGTTTCAATAGGATAGGGCTGCTCTCCTTCTTACTGCAAGGGGACAGTTGCCAGCCAGCTGAATAAAGACTCTCTTTTTTAATTTAAAAAAAAGTCTTTTATATCATCTTTTGCTGAATTCGATGGGACCATTCACCATTCTGAAGATAAGTAGTGGGAAAGGAACAAGTTTTCGAGCAGGTGTTGACATACCAAATATACTTAGGACAACTAGGCAGATAGTGAGGGGATTTCTCTTTCTAATATTCTAGCTAATAAATGAAAAAATACACTTTTTGATATCACAATGTTGATATTAAAAAACCTAGACAAAAGCCGGGTGTGGTGGCGCATGCCTTTAATTGCAGCACTCGGGATGCAGAGGTAGGAGGATCGCTGTGCGTTCGCGGCCACCCTGAGACTATTTAGTGAATGCCAGATCAGCCTGAGCTAGAGTGAGACCCTACCTTGAAAAACCAAGAAAGAAAAAAAAAAAAAAAACCCTAGACAAATACAATCAATAGCTTTTAACATCACAAAAAGATTACCAAAACAAGAGCAATTATAGGACATGTGGGAGCAAGAATATTGTCAGGATAGCTAGTAACACAAAGAAACTACTGCCCACTCTGGGGGAACTGACAGCATCACCTTGAACACGAGATTCTCACAAAATTTATGGATTTACAGCTTATATTGGGATGTTTTGGATTTGCTATATGTTATTGAGTGGACTGTCGTCTAGAGTATACTTAGAGAAAAAAAAAGGTCAGTTGAGGGCTGGAGAGATGGCTTAGCAGTTAAGGCGCCTGCCTGCTAAGCCTAAGAACGCTGGTTCCAATCTCCAGCGGTTCCAATCTCCAGGTCCCACATTTAGCCAGATGCAAAGTGATGCAAGGGCGCAATGCCGCACTTGCCCACAAGGGGGCGCACGCATATGGATTTCGTTCACAACAGCTGAGAGACTGCTGGCGCGCCCATCTCTATCTGTCTCCTTCTCTGTCTGTCTGTCTCTCTCTCTCTGTGTCTCTCTCCAAAAAAAAATAAATAAATAATAAAAATAATAAAATTTTTTTTAAAAAAAGGTCAGTTGAGAGTTGAGTGCTGTTCAGAATGTTTTAACTGGGTGAACTAGAGATTCTTTAAAATAAAGAGATTTTCCCTAACATTTTATTAGGAATATTTACAAGCATGCTGGTAATTTGAAAAAATTGTATAGTGAGCCAGGTATGGTGGCGCACAGCTTTAATCCCAGCACTCAGGAGGCAGAGGTAGGAGGATCACTGTGAGTTCGAGGCCACCCTGAGACTACATAGTAAATTCCAGGTCAGCCTGGGCTAGAGTGAGACTCTACCTTGAAAAACAAAACAAAACAAAAAAATTGTATAGTGAGAATTCAATAACTGTAATGAATATATTAGCTGTATTTGTTTATAAATTTTTCTTACTCTTTTAAATAAAAGATTAAAACAGGTTTTGCAATGTTTTTATGTTATGATTCTTAGCAAATTTATAAACCATTGATGGTAGTAACATATTTTATTCTAACCTTGTAGAAATACAATTATAATCCAGACAAATGAAGAAAAAATGCTTTTCCGTGATCACAGAAGGTGAGGTAACATGTTTCTCTGTGTGGCCAAGTGCTCTGGAGCAAACAACAAGGTGTCCCTGACCATCTTTCTAAAGTTTAGGGTAAATAAGAACTGTAACTTACCATGTTTCCAACTACCATCATCATCACCTAAGAACTGTAACACTGCTCTCACAAAATTCTTGGCATTAAAACAAATAACAGGGCATTTACATTTCAGTGTCTGCAATAGCATCCTCCTAAAAGATGGAAAGAAATTCACCAGTTTAGACATTCAGAACTTTATTTTTTTAAGAGAAAAAGAGAGAGAGTTGGCATGCTAGGGCCTCAACAACTGCAATCGAACTCTAGACACTTGCGCCACCTAGTGGGCATGTGCAACCTTGTGCTTGCCTCACCTTTGTGCGTCTGGCTAATGTGGGGTCTGGAGAGACGAACATGAGTTCTTAGGCAAGCACCTTAACCACTAAGCCATCTCTCCAGCCCGACATTCAGAGCTTTTGATCTTAGAAAAGTACTTTAACCACGAATAGCACAAACAACCTTCAATTAAAAGTATTCTGTGAGGTAGGCATTGCTTTTTATCTGTAGTTTACACACAAGGAAGCTTAGACAGACTAAAGAACATACCCAAGGGCTCACCCCTGAAAACATCCCAAGTCCTCCTGCACAGAAGTCCTGAACGTCTGCGCAAAGGACATACACTGGATCTGGGCCCCAGAGCCACTCTCTAGCTCACTCCAGCCACCTCTCCCAGAACCTCGTCCAAACGTTCCACCCTCCTCACATACAGTTGCACTTCCCTCTACCATCTTACTCTGTCACTTCCATTTAGGCTCCTGGTCACAGCACATGATCCTTCTTGTTTTGTTTTTGTTGTTTGAGGTAGGTCTCACTCTAGGCCAGGTTGACCTGGAATTCACTATGTAGTATGAGAGTAGCCTTGAACTCATGGCAATCCTCCTACTTCCACCTCCCAAATGTTGGGATTAAAGATGTGCACTACCACACCCAGCACATGCTCCAATTTTTTTTTTAGGTAGGGTCTCATTCTACTTCTTTTTGACTACCCTTATCCACAACTTTTGCAACTTGCTCAAGGGCTGTTCTAGGGGGAGTAGCCCTTGTGAGTACTCATGCAGGCCTATCTACACACCCAGGACAGGAGCCTCTTGCACTGGAACTACCATGCCCCCTCATTGCCTCCTGAGCTCCAGAATGTAGAGCTCACAACAGTTCACCTTGATCAGATGCTTACTACATGCAGATGCCAGCTAATGATGTATAAGGTTAGTGCACTGAAACTTAATCACTGTCCTCTGAGGAGCACACTCCGTCCAGTGTACAGTTGAGGGGACTTGAGCTTGTAGAGGTTATATCTGATAAGTGACAAGGTTAGGGACTGAGACCATATCTTGCTGCTGCCTGAAGCTAAACCCCAAGCCACCAATCCATAAATACCCCTTTACTATAAGTGTTCATTAATACATGATGAGGCTCTGTTGGGCATTACTAAACACGGGCTGGGACTGTGAGGAAGCTGGCCTAGGCTGTTGGTCATGGCCGGGTACCTTGGGCCATGGGGGTTACAGCTGGCCTTATTGTCAGGAACCCACTCTGGCGACACAGCTAGTCCTCCCTTCTCTCAAGGTTGTAGCATGCCCCATCTTCGCCCAGAATGTGCAGAACCGACGGGCCCTACCCACTATCCCAAAAGCACCTGACCATTCCATAGTCAGGCTTTGCCCACCCCCCACAGTTCCTGACCTTGTGGCCAACTGCCAAGAGACCCTTTTATGGTAGTAAAGAGTCTCCCTGCAGCTGTAGCCATACAATATGTGGCTGAAGTCACATAGCTTTTCCCACCATTTCTGTTACCTCCCTTGTAGCTTCTCCCTTGCAACTTCTGCCTTCCAACACCAGCCAATTAGATAGGAACCCGTAAACCTATGTCTCCAATCACCTTATAGTCTGTATGTGCCTTCTCAACCTTTCTCGGGTGTTTGTAAACCCACTCCCCTTTTGAATAAACGAGAGTGCGCTATCAGACCGTTTCTTGGGTGGTTCATTGCCTGTTGCACTAACACTCTCCAAGACCCTGCTCCCCCCAACTCCTCCTGCGCCCAGGACATCAGTGGCCAATGACCCCCAGGAACAGCGAGGACCCACAAGGCTCTTTGAAGATGAGGATGGAAGAAATCAGGAGCCCAGTGAGCTTACATACTATGTAAATATGTCATTGGGCTTTGCTTGACTTGCTCTACAGAAAGACGCTGTCAGGCATTTGATCGGGATGGTAACGCAGTCACCAAGAGCACCAGGGACTCAGGTCGTGGCTTAGATGTATAGTAAAGAACACACACAACAGAAGAGAAGGGAAGGAAGTAAAGAATAACAGGGAAGAATGGGGAGATGGCTCAGTAGTTAAGAACATTTGCTGCTTAAGCATGAAGGTCTAGTAGGGCCTGAGATCTTCCAGTTTGACTCCCCAGAATCCACATAAAAAAATGAGTATGCAGCGGTAAAGAAAAATGAAATTATGAAATTTGCAGGGAAATGGATGGATCTGGAAAGGATTATACTAAGTGAGGTAACCCAGGCTCAGAAAGCCAAACGTCACATGTTCTCTCTCATATGTGGATCCTAGCTACAAATAGACAGACTTGTGTGTGAACTGGAACCAAAAATTGGTACCAGAAACCAGTAAGCTGGTAAAAGGCTATAAGGGAGGGAGGAAAGGGAAGGACTGAAGTGTATGGTATTGCACATATGTAAGTGGAAGGACTGATTACAAGGAGGGGAATGGCCTAACCAAGGCCATGGGTAGAGAATGCATAAAAGAAGGGCAGGGGGAGGGTCAATCTAATTTCAAAAGATTGTGAATATGACTTATGTAAAACTACTTTTTTGAATAATGGTACATCTGGAAGCTGTAGACTGTTACTAGAAAATTTTCAGTACCTGGGATGGGATACCTTCCAGTGAGTTGTTGGCCAAGGAGGTCCCGGTAGCCTCCAAAACATTAAAGGCTTTTGCCAAAGCCCTTGGTTTCCCTTGAGAAACAGATAGTAAGACCCTATTGCTGAAGACATCTCTTGCCTGAGAGGCAAGGTCACTGAGAAAGCAAGCTGGTGCTGAGCAGAAAACCTTCTTCCTGTAGACCAGCCAACTGAAAGCTGGAAAAAGCTGCACTGCATGCAGAGTATGGGAGACAGAAGTCATTAGCAGTGAAAACAGTGGACGCTGAATATTCAAATTTGGTCAGACAGGCCCAAAGACTGAACGGGTACAATAGTGGCATGTCTACTCGTGGGGTAACCAACTGCTCTATAATTGGACTGAAGGCCCTCTCTACGGGAGGGAATACATACCTGGTACTGAAAAACCTAAGCAAAGTCTATGGTAGGTAAGGTCATGAGCCTTAGGGGTATAAAGCATGCTCTTATCTAAATGTATATACTATTCCCACCAAGCTGCCCGGAAAATACTACACTTAATGCTCATATTCACATATTAACACTACTCTCACTTCTGGTTAGAGAAGCTTCTCTTTTCAGATGGCGATGACCACTGGGATGATCCAAAAGGCAACATAGTGCTGAGAAGAAGGGATGGAGAAGTGCCCAGCACTGAAACATCTCTGTCACACCCTCCAAGGCTCAGGGATCATTGCGGAAGAGGGGGCGGATAGAATGGAAGAGCCAAAGGAAGGGTACGACTCCTTACAATGCAACTGCCCAGACAGAAATTGGCCTTGATATCCATGACCTTGCAATACCTCCGCAAGACCCTCATAATAGAAGTAAAAGATGATGACATCAAATTAAAAAAGAGACTAATGGAGAGAGGGAGGGGATATGATGGAGAGTGGAGTTCTAAAGGGGAATGGCGGGGAGGGAAAACTATGCACCTTTTGTATGTAAGTATGTTTTGTTGTCAATAAATTAAAAAAAAAAATGAGTATGCCCATGAACATCAATAAGCCCTGCCTGGGAGGGGAGTGCTGAAGATAGAGAATCACTCAGGTTCTCTGACTGAAAAATGGCAGCTCTGTGTTGAGGGAGAGAGCTCATCCAAAGGAAGTATGTGGATGAGCAACAGAGAAGGGAATCCTAAGTTGTCTTCTGGCCTCCACATGCACACCACAGAGACTCCACAAACAGAGATACATATACACAAAGAAAAGGGCAGGGTACCTGGTACCCCTACCACTCTGAAGATCTCCATACTAAAACACTGATCTCATGGGGCTGGGAAGATGGTTTAGCAGTTAAAGGTGCTTGCTTGCAATAGCACACATACATCTGCATATACACATGCATATAACACAAAGACTCCACACACAGAGATACACATACACAGAGAAAAGAGCAGGGTACCTGGCGCCCCTACCACTGTGAGGCTCTCCATACTAAAACACTGATCTCATGGGGAGGGGAAGATCGTTTAGCAGTTAAACGTGCTTGCCTGCAAAGCCTGAGGGCTTGGGTTTCATTCCTTAGTAAAAATATAAAGCCAGATGCACAAAGTAGGATATCCATCTGGAATCTGTTTGCAGTAGCAAGAGGTCCTGGCATACCCATTCATGTTTTCTCTCTCTCTCTCTCTCTCTCTCTCTCTCTCTCTCTCTCTCTCTCTCTCAAATAAATAAATAAATATTTGTAAGACACTGATTATATATGAGATGAATAGCTTCACTGTCCTCTGCTAGGGAGACACTCAGGCTAGTTGAAGTCTGTCTTGATAAGAAAAACAGAAAAAGAGCATCTTGTAAAATAAAAGTGCTAAAATAAAATGTTTACTTCATTTATATAAATCATGTCTTGGCACAGCACACTGGACCTGCCATATTGTCTGGAATGGGTACAAGTAAGTTCTAGCAGCCAGATTCCAACCAGATATCTTTAGAAACCCTCTCCCCTTCATCCCTACAGGCACATGGGACTTGCCATTTCTCTATAGCCAGCACGCATAAGTTCAGCAAACTGAATTCCTTTAGAAACCTTCTCCCCTTGTGTCTAGGGTGGGGCCCCAGCAGCCAGATCCCTTTAGAGTTCTCTGCCTTTCACCCTATATAGTTCACAGGGGTCTTTAAGTTCCAGCAGCTGAATTCCAGATTGAAATCCTATTCCATATACCATACAGGCACAATATCCATAAGACTGGGGCTAGGACCCCAGCTGAAGTCCAGTATTCATATTCCCTTCAGCAACCCTTTTCCCCACATGGCACAAGGTAACAAAGAGGCTACCAAAGATCTCCCATTTGAGCTGGATGTTTTGTGTAAAGCATTGCTCTGAGTGAATTGAGACCACCTCATTCATGAAGCAGTATCAAGTACCTCCAAGAGTGAATTCTAAGCACCACAAAGCAGAGAAAAGATAAGCAAACACAAAGAATCAACAAGTTCAGTTCCAAGTACTCAACTGACACAGGTGTGCCAGAAAGACCTGACTAAAGTGCCATCTCCAGATGGGTAAGTCTCAGCATAACATGAAAAACCATGACAATACATCTCCCCCAAGAAATAACAAGCCTATAGCAGAGGACACCCATGAAAGCTACCTGGAGAGAGTTCCAGAGAAAGATCTCAAGAGAATAATTATAAATATGTACACAGAATTCAAGGAAGACATGGATGAAATCCTGAATAAATTCAAAGTGGACACAAAGAGCTAGATTAAATGAGAAAGTCTAACTGGGGTATGAAAATGGAACTCAATAAAGACAGAAATCCTAAAGAAAAACCAACCTCAAATCAAGTCGGAAATGAAAAATACAACAATGGGCTGGGAAGGTGGCTCAGCAACTAAAGGTGCTTGCTTTCAATGGCTACTACTGGCCAGGTTCAATTCCCAAGCTACCCACATAAATTGGAACCAAAACATGGTGCAAGTGTCTGGTGTTAATTTGCAGTGGTAAGTGGCTCTGGTGAGCATGCATGAGCACATACACACACAGGCAAATAAATAATTTTTTTTGAGGTAGGGTCTCACTTTGGTCCAAGCTGACCTGGAATTAACTATGTGGTCTCAGGGTGGCCTCAAACTCACAGTGATCCTCCTATCTTTACCTCCTGAGTCCTGTGATTAAAGGTGTGTGCCACCACGCCCAGCTTAAATAAATGTTTTTTAAGCCGGGTGTGGTGGCGCACGCCTTTAATCCCAGCACTTGGGAGGCAGAGGTAGGAGGATTGCCATGGATTCGAGGCCACCCTGAGACTACATAGTGATTTCCAGGTCAGCTTGAACTAGAGTGAGACCCTACCTTGAAAACCCGCCCCCAAAAAATGTTTTTTAAAATACAACAAGTCATGGCTGGAGAGATGGCTCAGTGGTTAAAATGCTTGCCTGCAAACTTTAACTTTAACTTGAGTTAAATTTTCCAGTACTTATGTTAAAGCCAGATGTAAAAGGTGGTGCATGTGCCTGGAGTTTGTTTACAGTAGCTAGAGGCCCTGGCATGCCCATTCTCTCTCTCTCTCTCTCTTTCTCTCTTTCCTTCTCTCTCTCTCTCTCTCTGTATTTGCCTCAATCTCTCTCTATCACCCTCTCTCAAATAAAAAAAAAAAGAAATTTAAATATAAGTCAAATAGCTCCATGGAAAGTTACACTGAAAGAATTGATCAAGTAGAAGACGGTCTATCAAATTTTGAACACAAAGAAGAATTGTATCAATTAGTCAAATCCAATGAGAAGTTTCAAAATGAGAGAAGGGCTAGAAAGATTGCTTAGTGGTTAGGGCACTTGCCTGAGAAGCCTAAGGATCCAAGTTTGATTTCCCAGTACCTATGTAAGCCAGATACACAAGGTAACACATGCATCTGGAGTCTGTTTTCAGTGGCTAGAGACCCTGGCATGCTTATTCTCTCTTTATCTATCTGCCTCTCTCTCTCTCTTTCAAATAAATAAATAAAAATTTACAAAACTATAGAAGAAAATTTCACAAATCTAGGGGAAGAGATGGCAATCCAGGCACAAGAGGCATACAGGACACCAAATGGACAGCACTAGAAAAGAAATTCCCTCTGTCATATTATAACCAAAACACTAAATACACAGAACAAGCAAAGGGTACTGAAACCTGCAACAGAAATATCTCATCACATACTAAGTCAGACCTATCACAATAACTGCCAATTTTTGAATGAAAACACTAAAATCTAGAAGGACAGGAAATTATACATTTCAAGTATTGAAAGACCACAGTTGCTAATTTAAAATATTTTAACCCAGTAAAATTATCTCTCATAATAGAAGTAAAAAGAAAAATAGTCCATGATTGAAAAAAATAAAACAGGCTAATGGAATTTATGAGCACAAAGCCTGATCCACAGAGGATAATGAATACAATATTCCACAATGAAAAGAAGAATAAACATATTCAAGAAGCTAGAGGAGGAAAAATCAATAACTAAAGCAAATAAAACCAATAAAACACTAACTCCACAAAACCATTCACATTACAAGACTTAATACATACTTCAATAATAACCCTGAATATTAATTGTTTCAACCCCTCAGTGAAAAGACATAGGCTAACAGCCTAGATCAGCAAACAGGATCCATCCTTTTGCTGCCTTCAAGAAACTCACCTCATGGTCAAATACAGAGAAGACCTTAGGATGAAAGAATGGAAAAAGACATTACAGGCAAATGAAACTAGTAAACAAGCAGGAGTGACTATACTAAGTGTTGACAAAATGGATTTCACACCAAAATTAGTCAAAAGAGATAAATAGGTCATTTAATACAGAGCAAGGAAAAAAATCATCCAGAAGACAATACAATTCTAAACATATATATACCCACCAAACAGAGTGTACTTAATTTTATAAAACAAAACCCACTAGATATAAAGTCAAAAGTAATAGTGGAAGACTTCAATACCTCACTACCACCAAGACAGTTCATCTGGACAGCAAGGTAACAAAGGAGAGTTAAAGGAGACCATGGATCAAATGGACTCCATCCAAACTCTACAGAATACACATTCTTTTTAGTAGCCCATGGAACTTTCACAAGAGATCATATACTAAGACACAAAGCAAGTGTCAGCAAATTCAGGACAACTGAAATAACTCATTGTATTTTATTTGACCACAATGCAACAAAGCTAGAAAATAACAAGACATGCTATAGAAAATATACTAACTCTTAAAGATCAAACAACATACTACTGAAAAATGGATGGGTCATTGAAAAACATCAAGAAGAAAATAACAAAAATTCCTAGAACTGAATGAAAATGAAACCACAACATACCAAAACCTATGGTATACAATGAAGGTAGTCCTAAGAGTAAAGTTTATAGCTCTAAACACCTACATTACAAAAACTAGGGAGATCTCAAATAAATAACTGAACAAGCCATCTGAAGACTTTAGAAAAGCAACATCAATCCAAACACAAAAGTACTAGATGGAAATGATCAACAAAAAAATAATCAATGAACCCAAATATTAATCCAAGCAGCTACAGCCACCTGATATTTGACAAAAATGCCAAAAATATTAATTGGAGAAAAGATAGTCTCTTTAACAAGTGGTGTTGGGAAAACTGGACATCGGTATGTAACAGGATAAACATAGATCCTTGTCTTTCTCCATGCACAAGAGTCAAATCCAAATGGATCAGGGACCTTGATATCAGACCTGAAACTCTGAACCTGCTAGAGGAAAAAGTAGGGGAAACCCTTCAACATATTGGCATAGGTAAGGACTTTCTGAATATAACCCCAATTGCTCAGCGAATAAAATCACTAATCAACCAATGGGACCTTATGAAATTACAAAGCTTTTGTACAGCAAAGGACACTGTGAGTAGAGCAAAAGACAACCTACAGAATGGGAGAAAATCTTTGCCAGCTATACATCTGACAGAGGATTAATATCCAGAATATACAAAGAACTCAAAAACAGAATAATAAGAATTCAAACAACCCAGTTAAAAAATGGGCTATGGAACTAAATAGAGAATTCACAGAAGATGAAATTCAGATGGCATATAAACATCTGAAAAAATGTTCCACATCCTTAGCCATCAGGGAAATGCAAATTAAAACCACTTTGAGATTCCATTTCACTCCTGTCAGAATGGCTTCCATCAATAAAACAAAAAGGACAATAAGTGTTGGCGTGGATGCGAAAAAGAGGAACACTTCTACACTGTTGGTGGGAATGTAACCTAGTCCAACCATTGTGGAAATCAGTGTGGAGGTTTTGAGACAGCTAGAAATAGATTTACCATATGATCCAGCTATAGCACTCCTAGGCATATATCCAGAAGACTCTTCTCACTTCCTTAGAGATACTTGCAAAACCATGTTTATTGCCGCTCTATTCACAATAGCTAGGAAATGGAAGCAGCCTAGATGTCCCACCACAAATGAATGGATAATAAAGATGTGGTACATTTACACAATGGAGTTCTACTCAGCAGTAAAGAAAAATGAAATTATGAAATTTGCAGGGAAATGGATGGATCTGGAAAGGATTATACTAAGTGAGGTAACCCAGGCTCAGAAAGCCAAACGTCACATGTTCTCTCTCATATGTGGATCCTAGCTACAAATAGACAGACTTGTGTGTGAACTGGAACCAAAAATTGGTGCCAGAAACCAGTAAGCTGGTAAAAGGCTATAAGGGACAGAGGAAAGGGAAGGACTGAAGTGTATGGTATTGCACATATGTAAGTGGAAGGACTGATTACAAGGAGGGGAATGGCCTAACCAAGGCCATGGGTAGAGAATGCATAAAAGAAGGGCAAGGGGAGGATCAATCTAATTTCAAAAGATTGTGAATAAGACTTATGTAAAACTACTTTTTTGAATAATGGTACATCTAGAAGCTGTAGACTGTTACTAGAAAATTTTCAGTACCTGGGATGGGATACCTTCCAGTGAGTTGTTGGCCAAGGAGGTCCCGGTAGCCTCCAAAACATTAAAGGCTTTTGCCAAAGCCCTTGGTTTTCCCTGAGAAACAGATAGTAAGACCCTATTGCTGAAGACATCTCTTGCCTGAGAGGCAAGGTCACTGAGAAAGCAAGCTGGTGCTGAGCAGAAAACCTTCTCCCTGTAGACCAGCCAACTGAAAGCTGGAAAAGCTGCACTGCATGCAGAGTATGGGAGACAGAAGTCATCAGCAGTGAAAACAGTGGACGCTGAATATTCAAATTTGGCCAGACAGGCCCAAAGACTGAACGGGTGCAATAGTGGCATGTCTACTCGTGGGGTAACCAACTGCTCTATAATTGGACTAAAGGCCCTCTCTACGGGAGGGAATACATACCTGGTACTGAAAAACTAAGTAAAGTCTATGGTAGGTAAGGTCATAAGCCTTAGGGGTATAAAGCATGCCCTTATCTAAATGTATATACTATTCCCACCAAGCTGCCCGGAAAATACTACACTTAATGCTCATATTCACATATTAATGCTACTCTCACTTCTGGTTAGAGAAGCTTCTCTTTTCAGATGGCGATGACCACTGGGATGATCCAAAAGGCAACATAGTGCTGAGAAGAAGGGATGGAGAAGTGCCCAGCACTGAAACATCTCTGTCACACCCTCCAAGGCTCAGGGATCATTGCGGAAGAGGGGGCGGATAGAATGGAAGAGCCAAAGGAAGGGTACGACTCCCTACAATGCAACTGCCCAGACAGAAATTGGCCTTGATATCCATGACCTTGCTGTGCCTAACAATACCTCCATAAGACCCCATCATAGTAGAAGTAAAAGAGGATGACATCATATTAAAAAAAGAGACTAATGGAGAGAGGGAGGGGATATGATGGAGAGTGGAGTTCTAAAGGGGAAGGGGGGAGGGGAGGGAAAAATACACACCTTTGGTATGTAAGTATGTTTTGTTGTCAATAAATATTTAAAAAAAAAAAAAAAAAAAAAAAAAAAATAATCAATGAAACAGAAATTAAGAAAACAATTAAAAGAATCAGTGAAGGGATGGAGATACAGCTTAGTGGTTAAGGTACTTACCTGTCTTCACGTAAGGACTTGGGTGTGATTCCCCAGTATCAATATAAGCCAGATGCACAAGGTTATGCATATGTCTGGAGTTCATTTGCAGTGACTAAAGGCCCTAGCATGCCCATTCTATCTGCCTCTTTCTCTTTTTCTCTTCCCCCACTCCAATAAATAAATAAAATATTTTTTAAAAGAAACAATGAAACAAAGAGTTGGTTCTTCAAAAAGATAAAACAAGGTTGAAAACTCTTTAGCCAAATGAAGAAAGAGAAAGAAGACCCTAATCAGTAAGATTAGAGGTTTAAAAAAAAAGGATATAACATACCCCAAAGAAATTTACAGAATCAATAGGACAAATTTCAAAAATCTGTATTTCACCAAACTGGAAATTCCAGAAGAAATTAATGAATTTCTTGACATACACAATCTATAAAAGTTAAACTGAGAAGAACTAAGCAATTTAGAGCTGTAACAAGTAATGATATTGAAGCAGTAATCAAGTCTCCTAGTTTAAAAATGTCTAGCCCCTGATGGGTTCACTGCAGAATTCTACCAGACCTTTATTTTTATTCTTTATGAGAGAGTGAGAAAGAGAGAGCAAGAGAGAGAGAATTGGCACTATAGGACCTCGAGCCACTGCAATCGAACTATAGACATCTGTGTCACTTTGTGCGCATATGTCACCTGTGCGCATGTGCCACCTTGAGAGCATGCATCATCTTGTGCATTTGGCTTACGTGGGTTCTGGGGAGTCAAACATGGGTCCTTAGGCTTCACAGGAAAGGAATTTAACTGCTAAGCTATCTTTCCAGCCTCTACCAGACCTTTATACAATATCTGAAACCACAGCTTTTCAAGTTATTTCACAAAATTGAAAAGGAGGGAATGCCCCTAATTCATCCTTCTATGATGCCAGTATAACATTAATAGCAAAACCAGGTAGAGACACAACAAAAAAAAGCTATATAACATTATCCCGGTGAACACACACACACAAATTTCAATAAAGTACTCGCAAATTGAATTCAAGAATATACTAAAAATATCCACCTTGGCCGGGCATGGTGGCGCACGCCTTTAATCCCAGCACTCAGAAGGCAGAGGTAGGAGGATTGCTATGAGTTCCAGGACACACTGAGACTACATAGTGAATTCCAGGTTAGCCTTGGCTAGAGTAAAACCATACCTCAAAACAACAACATATATATATGCATCTCCACCTTGGGCTAAAGAGATGGCTTAATGGTTAAGGCACTTGCTGGAAAAGCCAAAGGACCCAGATTCAATTCCCCACTATCTACATAAAGCCAGATGCACAAGGTGAAACATGTGTCCGGAGTTTGTATACAGTGGCTAGAGGCTCTGGTGGGGAAATTATCTATCTGCCTCTTTCTCTCACTCAAATAAATAAATAAAATGTTTTAAATATATATCCACTTTGATCAAGTATGTTTTATTCTAGGAATGCAGGGATGGTGCAACATATGGAAATCAATAAGTATAATACATCACATAAAAAATTCAAAGACAGAAAGCACAAGATTATCTCAATAAATATAGAAAAGACCTTCAACAAAACACAACATCTTTGGAGTGACTAGGGATAGAGGGATCATTTCTCAACATGATAAAGACTATATATGACAAACCTAAAGCCAGTGTCATACTAAATGGAGAAAAACTTGAAGCATTTCCACTATGATCTGGAACAAGAAAAGGATATCTGTTTTTCCCACTGCTGTTTAACATAGTACCTGAAGTCTTAACTAGAGTGATAAGACAAGAGAAAGAAATTAGTGAGATATGAATAGGAAAGAATTAAGTTATCTTTATTTGCAGGTATGACTGTGTATTTAAGAGATACTCCACCAGAAAACTTTTATAACTGATACTTTCAGCACAGTGAACATACAAAAAACAGTAGCTTTCCTATACCAATGACAAGTAATACTAATAAACTGTCATAATCCTAATAGACACAAAATTAAATATCTTAGAATATCACTATCCAAGAAAGTGAAGGGCCTCTATAATGAAAACATTAAAACACTGAAGAAAAAAAAGTGAGGAAGACATGAGAAGATGGAAAGAGCTCTCATGCTCACAGATTGGAGGAATTAATATTGTGAAATAGCTATCCTACCAAAGGCCATATACAGATTTGATTCAATTCCAATCAAAATTTCAGCACCATTCTTCACAGATAGAGAAAAAAATAATCTTAAAATTCACATAGAAAGATAAAATATCTCAGATGACCAAAAATGTCCTCACCAAAATAATAGTGCTGGTGGTACCACCATACTTGACTTCAAATTATACTAAAAAGCCCATAGTAACAAGAACAGCATGGTACAGGCACAACTTAGACATGTAAATCAATGAAATAGAATAGAAGATCCAGGTATAAGTTCATGTACTACAGTCACTTGACTTTTGACAAAGAGGCTAAAAATGCACACTGGAGAAAACAGCATTTTCAACAAATGGTGCTGGAGAAACTGGGTAACTATATATAGAAAAATGAATCTTAACCCTTTTTTCTTATCCCACACAAAAATCAACTCCAAATGGATCAAAGACCTCAATATAAGACATGAAACTGTGAAAAGGCAAGAAGAAAAAGTTAGAGCATACCTCGAGATATAGGCATAGGAAAAGATTTTCTGATTTCAGTAGTTGCTAGGTGTAGTGGTGCTTGCCTTGAATCCCAGGACTCAGGAAGCTAAGGAAGGAGGGATCACCAAAAGCTCAAGGCCAGGGTTGGAAAGATGGCTCAGCAGTTAAGGTGCTTGCCTACAAAGTCTAGCAATTTGGGTTTGGTTTCTCAGTACCCAAGAAAACCAGATGCATAAAGTGATGCATGCATCTGGCGTTTCTTTGCAATGGCTGGAGGCCCAGCACACCCATTCTGTCCATCCCTCTTCTATCTCCCTCTGTGCTTGCAAATAAATAAATATTAAAAATTTAAAAAGTTTGGGCAGAGCCGGGTGTGGTGGCACACGCCTTTAATCCCAGCACTTGGGAGGCAGAGGTAGGAGGATCACTGTGAGTTCAAGGCCACCCTGAGACTACATAGAGAATTCCAAGTCAGCCTGGGCTAGAGTGAGACCTTACCTAAAAACAAAACAAAACAAAAAGTTTGGGCTGGAGAGATGGCTTAACAGTTAAGGCACTTGCCTACGAAGCCTAAGGACCCAGGTTCGATTCCCTAGTACTCACGTAAAGCCAGAGGCACAAGGTGATGCATGTGTCTGGAGTTCATTTGCAGTGGCTGGAGGCCCTGATGTACCCATTCTCTCTCTTATGAATAAGTAAGTAAATAAATAAATAAATTTAAAAATAAAAAAGTTTGCTGGGTGCGGTGGCGCACGCCTTCCTAATCCTAGCACTCAGGAGGCAGAGGTAGAAGGATCACCGTGAGTTCGAGGCCACTCTGAGACTATATATAGTGGATTCGAGGTCAGCCTGGGCTAGAGAGAGACCCTACCTCGAAAAACCAATAATAATAATAATAAATAATAATAAAATTAAAAAGTTCAAAGAGTGAGTTCCTAGTGAGCCTGGGTTAGAATGAGACCCTGCTTCAGTCCCTCACCACAGCCAAAAATAAATAAATAATTAAGATTCCAGTAGCCTAGGGAAAAAGACACTCACTCAACCAATGGGATTATGAAACAAAAAAGCTATTGTGCAGTCAAGCAAGCTATCAAATGAGTTAGTAGACAACCTACAGAATAAGAGAAAATCTTTTCCAGATATACATCTGACGGAAGTTTAATATTCAGAATATACAAAGTCAAAAGAACTAAGCAGTAAAAAAAAAAACCAACCCAGTCAAATAATGGGGTGGGAACTGAACTCAAAAGAAGAAACACAAATGGCCAATGAACACCTAAAATTCTTTCAATATCTTTGGCCATCAGCAAGATGCAAATTAAAACTACTTTGAGATTCCATCTCACTTTTGAACTACGGCTATCATCAAAAACTCTAGTCACAAAGCCAGGTGTGGTGGCACACGTCTTTATACCCAGCACTGGAGGCAGAGGTAGGAGGATTGCTGAGAGTTCGAGGTCACCCTGAGACTACATATGTAGCAGACAGCTTCAGGTTCACTGAGATGAACTTCCAGATCAGGCACAGTTATGGAGGAAGGGATATTATTTATTGAAGCTTACAGATCCAGGGGAAATTCCATAACGGCAGAAGAAGCGGCCTGCTCTCACAAGGCCAGGCAGAGAGAGCAAAAGCCAACCAGCCACCACAGCACACAGAGCAAAACAACAGCCAAAAGGTCACACAGCATACTTCAGGAAATCCTGCTAGGCACATTTGCATATCTTTACAATGGAATCCCAAGCCCACCATTAACATCTTAAGACCGGCCCCCAGTGACATTGCCTCTAGCAAGGTGATTGCAGATGCAAACTATAACTAATAAAACACTGAATATATTGGGGGACATATATTCAAACTACCACATTCCGCCCCTGGCCCCCAATATATTTAGCTCCTGGCCCCCAATAGATTTATAACTATCACACATTGTAAATTGTACTCAGTCCAATTTCAAAGGTTCTCACAGTCTTGATCAACTTAAGATAGTGAGTCCTGTAAAATCAAACAAGTTAAATACTTTCAACATGTAAAGGCACAGAGTAAACATTTTTAACTTGTATAAGGTGTAGCAAGGAGAAACTAAAACAATGCAAACTCAACCACCATCAGCAGTCATCAAACTTCTGCAGTTCAAGTTCAATATAACCAGAGACTAACAGTCTCCAGGTTTTCCAATTCCGCCCCTCCAGCTGGGCAGAGTCGCCAGGGAAAACTTTCATCCCATGCCAACACTGCACTCCATGGTAGCCCTTTTGCACAGTCCTGGTATATCCAAAACATCTTCAGGTCTCCATGTAAACCACGGTCCATCTTCCAAAAGGCTCTTCCAGCCTATTCCTGAGGGACTTCATGCCCTGCCTCATGCCACATCTCAGCAGCAGCTCCTGGAACCATGTGCAATTCATGACCATTCTATGCATTTTTCATGCTTCCAAAACTAATACCAGGTGTGCAGGACACAGCCATATTCTTAATCCAGGGACAAAATAAATCATAGCCTTGAAAAGCAGGTTCCTTCTCCAGTCAACACTCTTTCCAAAAGTTTGCATTTCTAACAGTCTTTCCTCAGGCATCCTCTCCATTGTTTTAATGTAAATCAGTCAGGCAACCTTCCTTCCACCTTCCTTAAGATTGCTAATGTGTCGACAATAGCAGCTTAACCAGTCTCAGTGCCTCTGCTTTTAACTTGCTTGAGGTTTTCCAACTTAAAATCTTAAAATCTCAGTCCGATATCTTTAGCCAAGCACATCAGTCCATTACAAATTTAAGTTTGATAAAACTTTCTGGGCCTGGATAGCAGAACGTAGCCATCCCTTATGCCAGTAGCCCAGTTCCAACAAAGTCCTCTGCAGTCTTTCCTTCCCCTTAGAAAGCTCATAAGCCAAGCCTCAAAGTCCAATACTGTCTGCACTCAGCATTCTCAAACTCTCATCAGAATAGTCCATAAAACTTGGCTTACCACTCCAGAAGACATCTTCAGTTGCAAGCACCAAGTCCATGCCCATTCCTCCAAAACAAAGGTTCCAAAAGATGAACATCCACATGATCTGGTTCATCTCACCCCACACTCCTCGGTACCACTTTACTGTAGCAGACAGCTTCAGGTTCGCTGAGATGAACTTCCAGACCAGGCACAGTTATGGCGGAAGGGATATTATTTATTGAAGCTTACAGATCCAGGGGAAGTTCCATAATGGCAGAAGAAGCGACCTGCTCTCGCAGGGCCAAGCAGAGAGAGCAAAAGCCAACCAGCCACCACAGCACACAGAGCAAAAACTACAGCCAAAAGGTCACACAGCACACTTCAGGAACTCCTGCTAGGCACATTTGCATATCTTTACAATGGAATCTCAAGCCCACCATTAACATCTTAAGACCGGCCCCCAGTGACATTGCCTCTAGCAAGGTGATTGCAGATGCAAACTATAACTAATAAAACACTGAATATATTGGGGGACATATATTCAAACTACCACAACATAGTTAATTCCAGGTCAGCCTGGACCAGAGTGAGACCCTACCTCAAAAAAACAAAACAAAAAAACAAAACAAAATCTAGTGACAGCTGGGCATAGTGGTGCATGATGCCTTTAATCCCAGCACTCAGGATGCAGAGGTAGGAAGATTGTCATGTGTTCGAAGCCATCCCAAGACTACATAGTGAATTCCAGATCAGCCTGGGCTACAGCAAGACCAAACCAAAAAAGGAAAAATAAATCTAGTGACAGCAAATGCTGGCAAAAGTGAGGTGAAAGAGAAACCCTTATTCACTGTTGGTAGGCGTGCAAACTAGTAAAACCAATATGGAAATCTGTATAGAGGTTTCACAAATTCCTAAAAATAAATCTCTACCATATGAACCAGCTATACCTCTCCTGGAAATATTCCCTAAAGACTGCACACTTTACTACAGAGATACTTACTTGCTCATCCCTGCTTGTTGCTGCTTTCTTTACAATGACTAGAAAATGTAATCAGCCTACATGCCCATCAACCAACAAATGGATGACGAAGATGTGGTACAACTCTATTCTATAAAGAAAAGTGAAATTATAAAATTCTCAAGAAAACTGATGGATCTAGAAAGAATTGCAGTACTATGCAAGGTAACTCAAAGCCACAAAGCCAAATGCTGTATGTCCTTTCTCCTATGTGCATCCTAAGTAGTAATAGTTTGTCTCTACGATGTATTTGTTTGTGTGCATCAGTAGTACTGGTCAGGAAACTAGAATGAGGTTTGGAGAGATGAGAAGCCAGGACATGTTAGGAGAAAGGATGACAGACAAACAAGTAGAGGGAAAGACTATAGTGAGTAGATAGATCTAAGGGGAAAAGAGGAAAGGGAGTAGTGGGGGGAGAGAGATACACAAAACTAAAGCTGGTATGAAGTACTACAGAAAATGATTTCATTAGCTAATAAAGGTGTGAATTTCTCTAAAAGAGAGAGGGGGACTGGAGAGATGGCTTAGCAGTTAAGGCACTTGCCAATGAAGCCTAATGACCCAGGTTCAATTCCTCAGAACCCACGTAAACAAAATGCACAAAGTGGCACATCCGTCTGGAGTTTGCAGTGGCTGGAGACCCCAGTGTGTGCCCATTCTCTCTCTCTCATAAATAAATAAATGGATATTTTAAAAGAAACGGGCTGGAGAGATTGCTTAGTGGTTAAGGCACTTGGCTGCAAACCCAAAAGACTAAGGTTCCATAGACCCATGTAAGCCAGATGTGCAAGGTGGTGCATGCATCTAGAATTAGTTTGCAATGGCTGGAGGCCCTGGTGCGCCCATTCTCTCCCTCCCCCCCCCGCCTCTTTCTCTCAAATAAATAAATAAATAAATAAATAAATAAATAAATAAATAAAAATAAATATTTAAAAGGAGAGATAGTTTTAGCAAAAGTACCCTGCTGTGGTGGAGAAAGCATTATCCTAAAACAATAGGATATTGCAGGTAAATTCCAGTGCCAGAGATGGGTCACCTCTCACACACAGCGAGCTTCTGGTCAATAAGGCCCATGACACCCCAAAAACAATGCAGGCCTTTGCCAAAACACTTAGGTACCCACCATAACCAAATGGTAAAGACCCTATTCCAAAAGAAACAAGACATTGGGAAATCCAGCTGGAACTGAGATAGAAGCCATCTCCCTGCAGGCTAGCTGTCTCAGTGCTTAAAGGCTCTCTGGGAGCTGCTAGGGGATAAAAGTCATCACCAGTGCAAACAAACAGTAGATCTTACAAGCTACACAATCAACCAGCCAGGCAAGATGTAACCAGAGGTGCAAAAGTGGAACATAAGATTATTGGGATAATCAAATGCTCTCTGATTGGATATGAGGCTCTCTCAGTAGGAAGGAATTCATGCCTGGTACTGAGACCAAAGTCAATAGCCTTTGGCTTGAAATGCCATAGACCCTAGAGGGAAGCTTCCACTGTTGTTTGGATAAATGAATATGTTGAGCTCATCAAATTGCCTTCTAAACATAAGTTTATCCTCTTTGATTAATGCTGCTCTCACTTTTGGTTAGACAATCTGCTTTTTTTTTTGGTGGTGAATACCAGGGAGACCCGAGACTCATCAAAATGACAAGGAGAGAAAGCCCAGTGCCTATTACTAGACAAGTCATCCTTATTCACATGTCTGGGCCCAGAAAACATTGCAGAGGAAGTGACACATTAAAATGCAAGTGCTGCTCTCACTGCTAGATAGAGAACATTCTCTATAGACATAGTGGCAAACACTGAGGAGACTCACAATTCATCAAGGATGAAAAGAAGCTGCTGAGAGATCAATACTGAAAGAGATTTCTAACATGTACTCCAGAACTCAGGGAATGGTACACAACTCAGGGAATAGTACACAAGAGGTGGGGGAAAAAATGTAAGAGTTGCAGGGTGAGAAAGTGTACTGTGGTACACTGTTCTCCCAACACAAATCCAGCCATGCAGCCATGACCCCACAGTAATGATTAATATACTCCACAAAACCTGAACTGTCCTGAGCCCATAAATATTTAGATGTGGAAGATGGAGGAGGACAAAAGGGATGAGACAACAAGACAGAGGAAGTACTACCTTGAAAGAGGAGGGAAACAGAAGCTGGGGAGAAAGGACAAAGGAAGATAACCTGATGGGAGTAGGAGCAAATTATGGTATGTTCATATATTAAAGTTACCAATAAAAATTTTAAATAGCCGGGTGTGGTGGCACACAACTTTAATCCCAGCACTTGGGAGCAGAGGTAGGAGGAATGCCGTGAGTTCGAGGCCACCCTGAGACTACAGAGTGAATTCCAGGTCAGCCTGAGCTAGAGTGAGACCCTACCTTGAGAAACCAAAAAAAAAAAAAAAAAAAAAAAAAAAAAATTTTAAATAATAGGGTTATGGAGATGGCTTAGTGGTTAAAAGGGCTTGCTTGAAAAGCCTGTGGACCCAGGTTCAATTACTAAGCATGTGCATGAACATAAAGCCAGAAGCACAGAGTGGCACATGTATCTGGAGTTTATTTGCAGCCTGGTCTTTCTCTTTCTCTCCCCCTCTCTCTTTCTTTTTCTCTCTCTCAAGTAAATAAATAAAAATTTAAGATTAGAGACAAATGTAGAAGAGGGAAAACTTTGTGGGATGGTGATGCAACATGGTATCAAACAGAGTTTGTTACTGAGTAACCTCATAGGGAGAACTACAACTGAAGAAGTGCATAGCTGAAAGGGGAGTTCACTTTTTATTAGGAAGGAAAATATTTACTCTCAAGGTTATAGTTTAAAAGTTCAAGTAGTAGGTAATGAATTGGGGAACTTAAATATAGTACATCTGGGAATTGTTTCTAAAAGCTAATCATCAAAGAAGTTTATACTTGAAAAAACACAGACTTATCCTCTAGAGAAAAAGCAGAGAGGAGTTAGAGTTGGAGTTACCAATTCAACATGCGAATGTGTCAAAGTCAGGCTCACATGTCAGCTTTTGTGAAAAATTTGGGCTAACATGTCAGCTTTTGAAACAGAATAGAATAGCAGAGCTTATATGAAGACAGCATATATAAGATTAATGAAAAGTACCTAAGTATCAGCAACACTATGTGAGGTAAACCCTCCCCTCAGACTCCAGTGCCATCATCAGTAGGGATTCTGGAGCTGATTTCACTCCTTCCAGGGGCATTGAGTAACGCTGGATAACCAGGGTCCAGGAGAGCTTCCTTTCTCACCCCATGTAAGAACTCAGATCCCCATTTGCCAGGACTAGGTATTAACCACACTACTCATAGTAGCCCTTCTCCCCCAGCCTCTATGGTGACCACCAGTAGGGACTCTAGAACAGATCTTACTCCAAAGCCTAGGCAAGGACCCAGGAGAGCTTCCCCCTATCCTGCAAATATAACTCCTCACTCCCTGGCCTGGCCTGCCTGCCTGCATCTCACTGAGTGGGGGCTTCCTAGCTGATCACACTCCACAAACTGGACACTAAGTATGCCAAGGCTTCTCAGAGTCTAGCCCAGACTTGTCAGGAGGCTGTACATACAAGCCCAAGCTTGCAGATAGACTGATATCCTAAACCAACCCCAATCAAGGCTGATCAAGCCACTCAACACAGGTTCCACAACAAGACAAGAGGACTTCTCAAGAAGACTATTTTAAGATGGGCAAATTCCAGCAAAAGACACCAAGGCAAGATATCACCAAGTATGCCTAGTCCCATAGTGGAACACCAGATACAGAATCCCAAAAAGAACGTATGATAAGTTTATTAAACCAACTTAGTGAGGCTATAAATAAGTAGCTGACTGCACTGGAAGAGAATCAACAAAAAGAGCAAAAAGAACTCAAAGAAGAATTCAAAGGATGAATGAAATGAAAGAAAATCAACAAAAGAATTCAATATGGCTAAATGATAAGGAAGAGAAGCAACAAAAAAGTCAATAGATAACTGAATGAGATAGATGAGAATCAACCAAAAAAAGGAAATAAATGGTCAGTGGAATAAATTAAATGAGGACATGATCAATTACAGGAATGAATCCCAAGAAACAATAAAAAAAGTCAAACCAAGAAATGAAAACAGAATTCAACAGAGATGAAAATGCTGAAGAAAAACATAATGAAAAACAAAAATGAAATATCTCATTTAAAAACCTCCCAAGAAAGCCTCAAATACAAAATAGATGATGTGGAGGACAGACTATCAGAGCTTGAGGACAAGATACAGGTACCAGAAGTCCAAAATCAATGACAAGTTCAAATCAACATATGACCAGAACAAGAGGGAAATGTGGGTATAGTAGGCACTTTCACATTGCTGGGTTGAACCTCCATACCAGATACAGTTGATGGAAGGAACAGGATTTATTTAAACCTTACAAATCAAGGGGAAGTTCCATAATGGCTGAAGAGGTTGGCCCCTTTCATAGATGCAAGCAGAGAGACACAATCACACATCAGCACCAAAAGCAAGCAAACACACACACACACACACACAAAAAAAAAAAAAAAAAAAAACTGGCAGCTAGCAGCAGGGACTGATACAGGATTCAGACTACTCTGCATATCCTTAGACTGGACCTCACGATGCACCCCCAGTGACACCTCTTCTAGCCAGGTGGCTAGAAATCCAAGGTTTTTTTTGTTTTGTTTTGTTTTGTTTTTCAAGGTAGGGTCTCACTCTGGCCCAGGCTGACCTGGAATAAACTATGTAGTCTCAGGGTGGTCTCAAACTCATGGCAATCCTCCTACCTATGCCTCCTGAGTACTGGAATTAAAGGTGTGTGCCACCACGCCCAGCTGAAATCCAAGTTTTAATAGAACACCTGAGTCTATTGGGGGACATACATTCAAACTACCACAGTAGGCCACCTAAAAAAAATCCATTTAGATTATAAGCACATAAGAAGGGGAAGAGCGGGGAGTCACCTGAAGATGGCGTCCGTGTAACCTCGCCTCACCTTACAGGGAAGTAAAAGCAAGATTTTTAAGCTTATAAAAGATTTCTTAAAGGGTTTGCTGGCCATTGCATGCTGCCAGAGGGAGGGGGTGGATGAAAAAATAGGGAATCCACTGATTCCCACGATCTAGGCCAGGGGCCACTGTTGGTTAGGTCCTCCTGGGCGGGGGTGACCCAAACCACCGGCCAGACGCCCGCCATTACTGGCCAGAGCCTGGCGGAACTTGCCGGTCTGAGTGACCGCTCGGATGCCCGCCATTACCGGCAGAGCCTGGGGCAGAACTTGTTGGTCTGAGCGATCGCTCGGACCCCTGCCATTATTCGCCAAAGCCCGGGGCCATCTGCCCGGAGGTGCAGCAGAACTTGCTGGTCTGAGTGACCGCCTGGACGCCCGCCATTATCAGCAGAGCCCCGGGCGGAACTTGCTGATCTGAGTGATCGCTCGGACCCCCACCATTATTGGCCAGAGCCCGGGGCCAACCGCCCGGACATGCGGTGGAACTTGCCCGTCTGAGTGACCGCTCGGACATCCGCCATTGCCAGCAGAGCCTGGGGCCACCCGCCTGGAGGTGCATGGAACTTGCTGGTCTGAGTGACCGCTCGGACCCCTGCCATTATCAGCAGAGCCCGGGGCCACCCGCCCGGAGGCGCGACAGAACTTGCTGGTCTGAGTGACCACTTGGAAGCCCGCCATTACTGGCCACTGCCTAGGGCCACCCGCCCGAAGGCACGGCAGAACTTGCTGGTCTGAGTGACCGCTCGGACGCCCACCATTACCGGCCAGAGCCTGGGGCCACCCGCCCGCAGGTGCTACAGACCCTGCCAGTCTGAGTGACTGGTCAGATCCCTCCCTCACCTGGCCAGTCCTGGGGAGGCCCTCCTGAGCCACATCAGATCCCAGGGGGCCTGCCTGACCCTCATCCCTAGTCAGACCCCTCCCTCACTGGCCAGATCCCCATCACTAGACAGGTACCCCCTAGCCTTCCTGACCCCCATCAGTCAGGTGCCACCACTCCCCCTCCTGGGGCAGATCAGGGATCCAGGGAAGTAGGCCAGTGTTCCCACCCTACCCTGCCTGAGCTCAACTAGGGTGGCTGTGGTCCCCTACTCCTCCCACCTCCATAAGGAACACTGGCCAGCAGGCCGGTGTCCCCCACCCCAGCCTATCAGAACTCCAGGGACCACTGCCCTGACAATCAACACTGCGCCCCCACCCGACCCAAGGGCAGCAGGCTAGCATTTCATACACAAGGTTTCTGAACCATTGTGATGGGCAGACTACAGCGAAAAAGGAATAGCATGAAAAACCAGATGCAAGTGAATCCAGCTAGACTATCCAGTCCTACAAAGGATGTCTCAAATCAAAGCACAGAAGAGACAATAGAATCAGAACCCCAAAATGAAGAGACAAGCTATGCAACCCTGGCCAAGCAAATAGCACAACTCTCAGAAACTCAACAAAGAACCAACAACTGTATGAATGTTATCCTTGCTAGATTAGACCTAATAGAAAGGAACCAGGAAGGGCTCCAAAGACAGTTAAATGATCTGAAGGAGAATGAAAAAAAGAGGTTCTCAATAACCAGCTGGCTAAGTTCAATGAAGACATAAAGAAATGCAAGGATGAACTCCAAGAAGCATTAAGAAAGTCAGAAAATGACACAAAAAGGGAACTAGATAGAGGGATGGAAACTATACATAAAAAAAACGTAGAAAATATGAACCAAATTGAACAAGCCCAAAACTCTATAGAAGCCCTTAAGAACACAGTAAGTCAAGTGGAAGACAGAAACTCAGAACTGGAAGACAAAACAGAAGAAACAGTTCATGAGTCCAAAAATTTCAACAAGTTCAAAAATTTCTGTGAATAGAACATGAGGGAAATGTGGGACACCCTTAAGCATCCAAACATTAGGATCATGGGTATACCAGAGGGGGAAGAAACACAAACCAAAGGAATGGAAAGCTTATTCAACAAAATAATTGAAGAAAACTTCCACGCTCTCTCAAAAGAAAATCCCATCAAATTACAAGAAGCTAGTAGAACTCCAAACAGACTGGACCAAAGGAGAAATTCTCCAAGACACATTATCTTTAAAACTCTAAACATCAAGCACTAAGAGAAAATTCTAAAAGCAGCCAGGGAAAAGCAACACATTACATATAAAGGGAACCCCATTAGAATTACCTCAGACTTCTCAATGGAAACCCTAAAAGCCAGAAGGGCCTGGAATGGAACACTGCAAACTCTAAGAACCCATGGTTTCCAGCCCCAACTACTCTACCCAGCAAAAGTATCCCTCATAATAGATGGTAAAAGAAAAACGTTCCATGATAAAACTCATCTTTACAAATATATGAACACAAAGCCAAACCTACAGAAAGTACTTCAGGGAATTCTCCACACAGAAGAAACAAATAACCAATCTCAAGAGCCATCAAGAAACAGTCCACATTAACCCCACCCCTTAAAAAAAAAACACACACACAAAGACCACAACCCATCACAAGATGGCAGGTATTAAATCAAACCTCAAAGTAATATCTCTGAATATTAATGGCCTTAATTCACCCATCAAAAGACATAAGCTAACAGGGTGGATCAGAAAACTGGACCCCTCAATCTGCTGTCTTCAAGAAACCCACCTCACCACTAAAGACAGACACCTCCTCAGGGTGAAAGGGTGGAAAATGATATTCCAAGCAAACACAAATACGAAAAAAGCAGGCATAGCTATACTTATATCAGATAAAATAGATTTCAAACCAAAAGTAACCAAAAAAGACAAAGAAGGCCACTTCTTACTTATCAAGGGAACAATCCAACAAGAGGATATCACAATCATCAATATTTATGCACCAAACACAGGTGCACCACAATTCATAAAGCAAAATCTGCTTGGCAACAAAACAGAAATAAACACCAACACCATCATAGTCGGGGACTTCAATACTCCACTATCAACAATGGATAGATCATCCAAACAGAAAATTAATAGGGAAGTAAGAGAGCTCAATAACACCATAGAGCAACTAGACCTAACAGACTATTATACAGAACATTCCACCCCAAATCTACAGATTACACATTCTTCTTAGCAGCCCACGGAACCTTCTCTAAAATAGATAATGTACTGGGCCACAAAGCCTGCCTCCATATTTTCAAGAAAATTGATGTAATTTCCTGCATGATATCAGACCACAATGCTATAATGCTAGAAATCAACAACAAAAAGTACACCAGGAATCCCTCTACCTCCTGGAAATTGAACAACACACTTTTAAATAATAAATCGGTTGTGGATGAAATAAAGAATAAAATTGCAAAATTTCTAGAATTCAATGACAATGAAAACACATCATACCAAAAGTTGTGGGACACAATGAAGGCAGTCCTTAGGGGAAAAATCATAGCACTAAATGCCCTCATAACAAAAACAGAGAGATCCCAAATCAATAACCTAACCATTCACCTAAAGGCATTGGAAAAATAAAAAGAAGCCAACCCAAAAAGCTCCAGACGGAAAGAAATAATTAAGATCAGAGCAGAAATTAATGAATTGGAAACTAAGAGGACAATTAAGAAAATTGATGAAACAAAGAGCTGGTTCTTTGAAAAAAATTAACAAGATTGATATACCCCTGGCCAATTTGATCAAGCAGAAAAAAGAAACACTTCAAATCAACAAAATTAGAAATGAAAAGGGAGAGATCACAACAGACATGAGTGAAATAGGAAGAGTTATTAGGACTTATTTCAAAAACCTCTACTCCATAAAACAGAAGAATATGGAGGAAATGGATGAATTCCTAGACACATACCACCTACCAAAGCTAAGCTCAGAGCAGATTAATTTCCTAAACAGACCCATCACACCCTTCGAGATAGAAGAGGTAATCAAACACCTCCCCAAAAAGAAAAGTCCAGGACCAGACAGTTTCTCAGCGGAATTCTACCAAACCTTCATGGAAGAACTGAAACCAATTCTTCTCAAACTGTACCACACAATAGGAGAACAGGGAGAGATCCCTAACTCCTTTTATGAAGCTAGTATCACCCTAATACCAAAACCAGGCAGGGATGCCACAAGAAAGGAAAATTATAGGCCCATTTCTCTGATGAAAATACACGCAAAGATCCTGAACAAAATCCTTGCAAACCGAATTCAACAGTACATCAAAAGCATTATCCACCTTGATCAAGTAGGCTTCATCCCTGGACCGCAGGGGTGGTTCAACATACGGAAATCTGTCAATGTAATACACCACATAAACAAGCTGAAACACAAAACCACATGATCATTTCAATAGATGCAGAAAAGGCCTTTGACAAAATACAACATCACTTCATGATCAAAATATTGGAGAGAATAGGCATGGATGGCCCATATCTCAACATAATAAAGGCTATATATAAAGCACCTAAAGCCCAAGTAATTCTTAATGGGGAGAGACTGAAAGAATTCCCACTGAGGTCAGGAACAAGGAAGGGGTGTCCACTCTCACCTCTGCTCTTCAACATAGTGCTAGAAGAATTAGCTCAAGCAATAAGACAGGAGATACAAATTGGAAAGGAAGAAGTTAAGTTAGCCCTATTTGCAGATGACATGATTCTGTACATAAGTGACCAGAGAACTTCCATCTCAAAACTCTTAAAGGTGATTAAGCACCTTCAGCAAAGTAGCAGGATACAAAATCAATGCACAGAAATCAGTAGCCTTTCTGTATGCAAAGGACAAAGAAACAGAAAAAGAAATAACTAAGATCGTCCCATTTTCAATAGCAACAAAGAAAATAAAATACCTTGGAATGACATTAACTAAGGAAGTGAAAGACCTATACAATGAAAACATAAAAACTCTCAAAAAAGAAATTGAGGAGGTCCTACAAAAATGGAAAGACCTCCCATGCTCCTGGATTGGTAGAATTAACATTGTGAAAATGACAATTTTACCAAAAACACTTTATAGATTCAATGCAATGCCAATAAAAATCCCAACTTCCTTCTTCAATGAGATAGAAAAAACTATCTCAAAATTCATATGGAAAGACAGAAGGCCTCGGATATCCACGCTCATCCTCAGCATCACCATACCTGATCTAAAGCTATACTACAAAGCCATTGTAATAAAAACAACATGGTACTGGCATAAAAACAGGAATATAGAATGGAACAGAATTGAAGACCCAGACTTTGGGTCAAGTAACTACAGCTACTTGATATTTGACAAAGGCCCTACCAATGCAGAATGGAGAAAAGACAGCATCTTCAACAAATGGTGCTGGACAAACTGGACAACCATATGTAGGAAAATGAAACTTGACCCACACATCTCTCCATGCACAAAAATTAAGTCCAAATGGATCAAAGACCTTAATATAAAACCAGAAACTCTGCTACTACTGGAAGAAAAAATAGGAGGAACCTTCCGCGATGTAGGAGTGGGAAAAGATTTCCTGAACAAAACCCCAACAGCTCAGGAAATTAAACAATCACTCAACAATTGGGATCTCATGAAGCTGAAAAGCTTTTTCACTGACAAAAATATTATAACCAAAGCCAGCAGATTACCCACAGAATGGGAGAAAATTTTCACCAGCTATACATCTGACAGAGGCCTAATTTCTAGAATCTACAAAGAACTCCAAAACCTAAACAATAAATCACCAAACAACCCACTCACAAAGTGGGGCAGAGAACTGCACAGGGAGTTCTCAGAGGAAGAAATACAAATAGCAAACACACATTTAAGAAAATGTTCAACATTCCTAATCATCAGGGAAATGCAAATTAAAACAACTATGAGATTCCACCTAACCCAGTAAGGATGGCTAACATTAAAAAAAAAAAAAAAGAAAACAAATGCTGGCAAGGCTGTGGAGAAATAGGAACAAGTTTTCACTGCTGGTGGGAATGTAAAATGGTTCAACCACTATGGACAGCTATATGGAGACTCCTGAAAAGGATGACCATAGACCTACCAATGGATCCAGTTATTCCCTTATTCGGCATTTACCCTAAAGGCTCCAAGCCTCAGATCAGAGACATTTGCTCAACCATGTTTATAGCTGCTCAATTCATAATAGCAAAGAGCTGGAATCAACCCAGGTGTCCATCACTAGATGAATGGATAACAATGATGTGGTATATCTATACTATGGAATTCTACGTAGCAGTAAGGAAAGATGAAATAAGGAAATTTGAAAAAAAATGGTCAAACATGGAACAGATCATCCTCAGTGAGCTCACCCAAGCACAAAAAGATAATCATCGCATGGTCTTGTTTATCTGTCGCTCCTAACCGGAATCCACGTGACATGCAGCCAAACCTAATAAACACTCTGAGGCCCAGACAATAGGGAGGGTGGAATGGAGGGAGGGTAAAGGTGGGAGGGAACGAGAGGGTGGGAGGGAGGACAAGGGGGGGATACAAATTGGGACCAAAAAGGAAAAGATACTATAAAACCCTTTACTCTGAACAACAGGCTAAAACACTGATCCTTCAGCAGGCCCGCAGAAGGAACACCCGAACCACAGGAACCTGGAGAGAACATCATGAAGGCCAACTTTAACCTTGTCCTGATTCTCTTTCTCCTCTCTCTCTCCCTCTCTTCTCTATACTCACTTTCTCTTTTACATTATCTATCTTTTTCCTCCCTCACCTTCCTAGGTGCAGACTTATAACACCCAGTGCCAGCACGGAGTTAACTTCCACAATGAGCTGTTGATCTGAAACACCTACAAGGTTTCCCAAAAAAGACAGACTTCTGTCAGAGTTCTTGGTGACCCACCAAAGGTTAATGGTAAGACCCTACTGTGGAAGACAGCATACGTGTGTGAGATCAAACACAGAACTGGCCAGAATCTGGAAGAAGGTCAGTCCCCAAACAGTTAGCTAGTCTAGTACCAGAGGGTGCTACACGAGCAACTGGGGGAAAATGTCTGACATTGATCCAAACAACTTGCAGTCTAAGATACCCAGCAGGAAACAACTTGACGTAATGCTCATACAAGTGCAGTAGTGGCACACAGCCATGGTGGGTAACCAACTGCTCTTGATTTGGCTAATAGATCCACTCAGTGGAATGGAACTCATTGCTGGAACTGGGAAATAAGTCAAAACCATGTACAAAAAATGAGCTCAGTCTCCAAGATCAAGATACCACCAAATGTGGGCTAGAAGAGAGCCAACACATATAAAATTCCCTCCAAAACATATATGGTCATCCCTTCTATCTAGTACTAACTTCTCTCTCCGTTGGAGAATTTGCTTATCTTTTTTCAGGTGGACAACGAACCTGAAGGGAGGATCAGCTAACCACACCCCACCAGGGCCCCAGCTGAAACCACAGAACAACGCAGGGGAAGGGCAAGAATACAGCGTTCATGGTGAACACGACACCAGAAAAAGGCTGAAGGAGATAAACACAGAGAACATCGAACTCCAACTAAGCCAGATATCCAGAGACACAGAGGCTCCCAAAACCTCACCACTGAAGCAGAACTAAAATGACCCCAGTGTGGCTCAGGGAAACTCGCAGAAGAGGGGGCGGAAAGATTGTTAGAGTCACAAGTTGGGGCTTTATGCACAGAACTGGGGCATACCCCCCAGAACTCTTGACTAACCTCACAATGCATGACCCATATTCCCCATTAATGAGGGTCCTTTTTAAAGTGGGAGGACAGGGAGGAGGACAATGGAACCAATACTATGAATGCAAAATCAGAATAATATAAATAAAAAATATATATTAAAAAAAAGAAATAAAAAATACAATAAAAAGAAAAAAAAGAAGGGGAAGAGCTACAGTCTAAGGGTATAGAGAATATGTTCAATAAAATTATTGAAGAAAATTCTCCTAAGCTTACAAAGAGAGGCCTATCCAGGTACAGGAAGCACATAGAACACCAAATGGACAAGACCAAAGAAGAAATCCCCATGTCACATTATAGTTAAACATCTAAAAAAAAAGTATAGAACATTATCCCTCATGAACATACACACAAAATTTTCAATAAAGTACTGGCAAATTGAATTCAAGAACATATTAAAAATATCCACCTTGGCCGGGCTTCATGGCACAGGTCTTTACTCCCAGCACTCAGGAGGCAGAAGGCTCACTGTGAGTTCAAGGCCAACCTGAGACTACATAGTGAATTCCAGATCAGCATAGCCTAGAGCAAGAACCTACCTTGAAAACCAGCCCCCTCCAAAAAACTACATATATATATGTATTGTATATTATAATATATATTTTATATACATATATTAAACACACACAAAAATGAAAGAAGAAGCAGCCAGGCGTAGTGGCACACGTCTTTAATCCCAGCACTCGGGAGGCAGAGGTAGGAGGATCACTGTGAGTTCAAGGCCACCCTGAGACTACATAGTTAATTCCAGGTCAGCCTGGGCCAGAGTGAGCCCCTACCTCAAAATAAATAAATAAATAAATAAAGAGCATATTAAAAGCTGCAAGAAAAAAAACAGCTCATTACTTACATCAGTAAGCCCAACAGAATTATCTCTGATTTTTCAATGGAAAGTATAAAAGCCAGAAGTACTTAGAACAATGTATACCAAAATTTAAGACTATGGCTTCCAACCCAAACTAGTATATACAGAAAAAATTATCATTTATAATGGAAGATGAAAGAAACCTTCCACAGTAAAAGTCAGTCTTATGAAAATATGAGCACTAAGCCAACCCTGCAGAAAATACTGCATGGAATATTATATAGCAAGGAGATGAAAAATCATACTCAAGAGGCTATAGGAGTAGAAAAGTAATAATCAGAACTAAAAAGACATGAAAGCATATGAAGATCAAGGAAACACCAAACTTCACAAAGTCTTCATCTTGACAAGGATTAATTCAACTTATAATGCTAAACATCCATGGATCCAACATGGAGAATCAAAAATTTAGAAAACAATCCGCCCATTTGCTGTCTACAAGAAGCCCACCTTACCATTAGTATACTACTTTAGGATGAGAGTATGGAAAAAGATATTCTATGCAAAAGGAAGAAACAAGCAAGTATGGCTAAATTGATATATCTAACAAATAGACATTAAACCAAAAGTAATCAAAAGAGATAATGAAGGCCACTATATTCTCATCAAGGGAACAATTCAATAAGAGGATATTATAATCATAAACATATATACATACACAGGTGCACCATATTTTATAAAGCAAAATCTACTAGACATTAAATCAGAAATAAATCCCAAATAACAATAGGACACTTGAATATAACACAATAGTCAATATATCTAAACAGAAAATTAACTGAGAAAAATGGAGCTAAACAAAATGACAGATCAAATGGATTTAAGAGATATCTACAAAACATTCCACCCTAACACTACAGAATATACATTCATCTTAGCAGCTCATGGAACCTTCTCTAAAATAGCTCCTATAAATACATATATTTACATGACATATAGGATATAAAGCAAATCTTTGCAAATTCAGCAAAATTGGCATATCTGCCTGTATTATATATAACCATAATATAATAAAACTAGAAAAAAAAACAAGAGAAATAACATAAAATACACCAGTTCACCAGGTATGGTGGTGCACACCTTTAATCCTAGCACTCAGGAGGCAGAGGTAGGAGAATAGCTGTGAGTTTGAGACTATGTAATGAATTCCAAGTCAGCCTAAACTAAAGTGAGACCCTATCTCAAAAAAAAAAAAAAATTGTAGAAACTGAGCAATTTCAATATTAAACAATGAATGGGTTGCTGAACAAATCAAAAGGGAAATGAAAAAATTTGTAGAAGTGGATAACAATGAAAACACAACATTCTAAAACTTATGAGACACAAGAAAGATAGTTCTAAAAGGAAGTTTATAGTGCTAAATGCATACATTACAAACATAGATATCAAATAAATAACAATCCATCTGAAGGCTAGAAAAGCAAGAACAATTCAAACTCAGAAGTACCAAATGGGGGCTGGAGAGATGGCTTAGCAGTTAAAAAGTAAGTAAAAGCCTCCCCCAAAAGAGCCCAGGCCAAGATGGACTCACTGCTGTTCTACCAACTTTTGAAGAACTGAACTCGCTTTTTTTTGTTGTTGTTTTTTTGTTTTTTTCGAGGTAGGGTCTCACTCCAGCCCAGGCTGACCTAGAATTCACTCTGTAGTCTCAGGGTGGCCTTGAACTCACAGCAATCCTCCTACCTCTGCATCCCAAGTGCTGGGATTAAAGGTATGGGCCACCACAACCATCTAAATCCACTTTTTATTCAAATTATTTCACACAAATGAAAAGGAAGGGTTGTAGACATTGCTTAGCAGTTAAGGCACCTGCCTGAGAAGCCTAGGGACCCAGATTCAATTCCCCAGTATCCACATAAGCACACGATGACATATGTATCTGGAGTTGGTTTGCAGTGACTAGAGGCCCTGTGCACCCATTCTCTCTATCTGCCTCTTTCTCTTCCTCTCTCTCAAATATACAAATAAAACTTAAAAAAATAAAGAAAAGGGAATGGATAGATGGCTTAGTGGTTAAGGCACTTGCCTACAAAGCTAACAGACCCAGGTTCAAGAACATTAAAAATATCCACCTTGGCTGGGCCCACGGAAGCCAGATGCACAAGGTGGGCCATACATACGGAGTTCATCTGCTGCAGCTGAAGGCCCTGGCATGCCCATTCTCTCTCTCTTTCTCTCCTGCCCCCCCTATCTCTCTGCTTTTTCCTCTGCCTCTGTTTTTTTCTCTCGCTCTCAAATAAATAAATAAAAATAAAATATTTTAAAAGAATTTTTAAATAGAGGGAATGCTCCCTGACTTTTTATTTATTTTTTATTTTAGAGAGAGTGAGACAGACAGAAAAAGAATTGGCACACCAGGACAGCAGCTACTGCAATCGCACTCCAGATGCTCATGCCACCTAGTAGGCATGTACAATCTTGCACTTGCCTCACCTTTGTGCATCTGGATAATGTGGGATCTGGAGAGTAGAACATGGGTCCTTAGGCTTCGAAGGCAAGCACCTTAACCGCTAAGCCATCTCTCCAGCCCTCTCTGACTCTTTCTATGAAGCCATTACATTAATACCAAAACAGAAATGCAAACAAAAGAAAATTATAGACCAATATCCTTATGAATATAGAGGCAAAAATTCTTACTAAAATTCTTGCAGGGACTCCAAGAATACATCAAAAATATCATCCAGGATCTGGAAAGAATTATACCAAGTGAGGTAACCCAGGCCTAGAAAGCCAAATGTCACATTTTCTCTCTCATGTGTGGATCCTAGCTACAAATGTTTAGACTTGTATGTGAGTTGGAGTAAAAATCAGTAGCACAGGCCAGTAACACAGAAAAGGGCTATGAGGGAGGAAGAAGAGGGGAGGATTTAAGAGGATGATATTGTATATATGTAAGTATATGAACAAATTCCGGCGGGGGGGGTTGTAATGGCCTATCAAGGTCATGGGAAGAGATTGAGTAAAAGAAAGGTGAGGGCTGGGTTAAACAACATTCAAGATGTTTTGAATAAGCCATTATGGAAACCTACTTTTTTTTGATAATGGCACATCTAGAAACCATAGACTATTACTAGAAAAATTACAGTGCCAGGGATGACATACCTTCTAGTGAGTTGTTGGCCAGAGAGGTACCTGATGCCCCCAAAATATTACAGGCCATTGCCAAGGCTCTTGGTTTCCCACCAGAAACAGATGGTAAGACCCTATTGCTTTAGACTCCACATTCCTGAGCTACAAAGTCACTGGGAAATCAAGCTGCAGCTGAACTGAAAACCTCCTCCCTGTAGACCAGCTGACGGAAAGCTGGATAAAGCTGCACTGCATGCAGCCCTATAGGAGACAGAAGTCATCAGCAGTGAAAACAGTGGACACTGCAAGTCTTAAGTTTGGCCAACCAGGCCAAATGACTGACTGGGTACAATAGTGGCATGTCTGTCATGGGAAAAAACAACTGCTTTCTAATTGGACTGGATGCCTGCTCCATGGGAGGGAACACATGCCTGTTACTCAAAACCCAATCACAAGCCTGTTGGGCATTGCTAAACATGGGCTGGGACTGTGAGGAAGCTGGCCTGGGCTATTGGACATGGCTGGGGGCCTTGGGCTGTGGGGATGCAGCTGGCCTTATCGTCGGGAACCCACTCTGGTGACGGAGACTGGCCCTCCCTGCCCTCAGGCAAGGTTGTAGTGTGCCCTGTCTTCACCCAGAGTGGGCAGAATTGGCGAGGCCCTCCCCCCTTGATCCCAAAAGCACCTGAAAATTCCATAGTCAGGCTTGCCTGCCCCCCACAGTTCCTGACCTTGTGGCTACCTGCCCAAGAGACCCTTATGTGGCTGAAGTCACATAGCTTCCCCCTTCTGTTATCTCCCTTGCAGCTCCCCCCTCGCAACTCTGAAGTCACATAGCTTTTCCCACCACTATCTCCCTTGCATTTCTGCCTTTCAACCAATTAGATAGAAACCCTTAAAACTATGTATCCAACCACTATATAGTCTGTATGTGTCTTCTCAACCTTTCATAATTATTTATAAACCCACTCTGTATGGCACAATGCAGGTCAGGCCCTAGCCAGACAGCATGCTAAAAGAAACCAGGAAGTGGCTTCTGTGGACGTGGCATCCTGCACGGGCCTGGAGTGACAACAGCTATAGTCCCATGCTCGCAAGCAACCTGCTGCGAGATGATCTGCCCGGAGACAGGCTGTCATTGGTCACAAGAAGGGGACCACCCCATACAATGATTGGCCAGCCAAACCCTTTAAACACCCTATACTTCCTTGAATAAACGAGTTTGCGGCAGCTCGCAATCTGCCTGCTTCCATCCAACTCCCAGAGTCTGTGTCGTGACTCTGCGCCTCTCACCCCCTACTCGGCAGAGACCCTGCGGTCCTTCCTGGGCTGGCCCTAGGAGGAAACCCAACATCTGGTGCCTGAACAAGGACCCTCTGCCCCTCAGCATTGGCGAGACGCCCCCCTCCTTGATCATTGGTGAGTAGCCCCCTCGGCATTGGAAACAGTAGGCCTGAAAGACTCTACCAAAAAACTCTTAGAGGTGATAAATTCCTTCAGCAAAGGAACAGGATATAAAATAAACACACAAGCTGGGTATGGTGGTACACGCTTTTAATCCCAGCACTTGGGAGGCAGAGGTAGGAGGACTGCTGTGAGTTCAAGGCCACCCTGAGACTACATAGTGAATTCCAGACTACATAGTGAATTTCAAGTCAGCCTGAGCCAGAGTGAGACCCTACCTCAAAAAAATAAATAAATAAATAAATAAATAAATAAATAAATAAATAAATAAATAAAATAAAGTAAACACACACAAAAAAAGTCTGTAGCCTTGGGCTGGAGAGATGGCTCAAATATTAAGGCACCTACCTGCAAAGCTAGCCCCCATATTCACAAAGTGGCACATGTGTCTGGAGTCCATATTTATAGGAGCTAGAGGGCATGGCACACCCATTCTCTCTCCCCCCTCTGTTTTTCTCTCCCTCTCCTTGCAAATAAGTAAATAAATAAATATTTTTTAAATCAGTAGCCTTAATATATACTAATGACAAATATATGGACAAATAAATCAGGGAAGCAGTCCTGTTTATAATAGCCACAAAATTAAATGTCTTGGAATATCCCTAACCAAAGAAGTGAAAGACATATACAGTAAAAGATAAAAGCACAGAAGAAATAACTGAGAAAGACACAAGAGGATGAAAGATCTCCCATGCTCATGGATCAGAAGAATTAGAATCATAAAAATGACCATCCTACAAAAAGCAACATATTGATTCAATGTAATTCCAATTAAAATTCCAGCAATATTCTTTAGAAATATCTTTAGTTAGAAAAAAACAGTCTCAAAATTCATATGAAAGCACAAAAGGTGTCCGAGAGCCAAAAATACCCTTAGCAAAAGGAATACTACTGGTAGTGTCACTATACCTGACTTTAAGATATATTATAAAGCCATAGTAATAAAAATGGCATGGTACTGGCAGAAGAACAGACACATAGTTCAGTGGCATAGAACAGGAGATCCATGTTTATGTTCTAGTAACCACAGCTACCTCATCTTTGACAAAGAGGCCAAATACACACAGTGGAGAAAAGATTATTCTTCAACAAATGGTGCCTGAAAATTAGATAACCACATGTAGACAAATGAATCTAAACCCATTTCACATTTGCCATTGCACAAAAATTAACTTCAAATGGATCAAGGACCTCACTATAAGACCTAAAACTCTAAATTAGAAGAAAAAATAGGGAAAACACTCCTAGATGTAGGCATAGGACATATTTTCCCAATAAGAACCCAGTAACCAAGGGAACTCAACAACTACTCAACCATTGAGATCTCATAAAATGTAACAGCTATTATAAAGATAAACAAGCCATCAACAGAGTCAATATATATCATACAGAATGGGAGAAATCAACACCAGCTATACATCTGACAGAGAATTAAAATCTAAAATATGAAAAAGAACTCAAATAACTAAGCAATAAAAAAAATCTATCAGGGGCTGGAGAGATGGCTTAGCAGTTAAGCACTTGCCTGCAAAGCCTAAGGACCCAGGTTCGATTCCCCAGTGCCCACGTAAGCTAGATGCAAATCATGGCGCATGTGTCTGGAGTTCATTTGTAGTGTTAGCTAGAGTCCCTGGAATGCCATTCTCTATCTGTTTCTTTCCCCTCTGTTTCTCTCTCTCTTTCAAATAAATAAATTTTTAAAATTTTCTTTATTTATTTGAGAAAGAGAGAGAGAGGTGTGTCCGGGCCTCCAGCCACTGCAAATGAACTCCAGATGCATGTGCCCCTTTGTGCATCTGGCTTATGTGAGTCCTGGGGAATTGAACCTGGATCCTTTGGCTTTGCAGGGAAGTGCCTTTACCACTAAGACATTTCTCCAACCCCAAATATTTTTTAAAAAAATCAATCAATCCACTGAAAAAGGGGGTAGAGAACTTGATAGGGAGTTCTCAACAAGAAATACAAATGGCGGGACGGGCGTGGTGGCGCACGCCTTTAATCCCAGCACTCGGGAGGCAGAGGTAGGAGGATCACCGGGAGTTCAAGGCCACCCTGAGACTACATAGTTAATTCCAGGTCAGCCTGGGCCAGAGTGAGACCCTACCTCAAAAAATCAAAAAAAAAAAGAAAAAAAAGAAAAGAAAAAAAATACAAATGGCCAATAAATACCTAAAAAGATGTTCAACATATTTAGCCATCAGGAAAATGCAAACAAAAGCAACTTTGAGATTCCAACTCACTCAAAAGGAATCACTATCATCAAAAAATCAAATGAGGGCTGGATGGATGGCTTAGCAGTTAAGGTACCTGCCTGCAAAGCCAAAAGACTCAGGTTCAATTTTCCAGGACTCACGTAAGCCAGACGCACCAGGTAACACTTGTGTCTGGAGTTCAATTGCAATGGCTGAAGGCCCTAGTGTGCCCATTCCTTCTCTCTCTCTCCCTCAAATAAATAAATTTTTTAAACAGTTTTTAAAAAATCCAATGAGGGGGCTGGAGAGATGGTTCACCAGTTATAGGCACTTGTTTGCAAAGCCTGCCAGCCCTCAGTTTGGTTCCCCAGTATACATATAAAGCCAGATACACAGAGTGATACATGTATCTGGGGTTCATTTGCAGTAGAAAGAGGCCCTGGCATGCCTATTTATCTAGCTCTGTCTCTCTCTGCTTGTATATAAATATATACATCATCCACTGCTGATGGGAGTGAAATTTGTATAGCCAATATGACAATCAGTATGGAGACTCCCCAAACCTCTGAAAACACATCTGCCATTTGATGCAGTCATACCACTCTCATGCACTCTAAAGATTCTACTCTTTACTACAGAAACACTTGCTCAGGCATGTTTTCTTCTAAGAATTGGAAATAGGCCAGATACCCATCAAATGATGAATGGATAATAAAGCTGTGATACATATACACAATGGAATTCTACTTAGTGGTAAGAAAAAAATGAAATAATAAAATTTTCAGGAAAATGGATGGATTTAGAAAAAAATCATACTAAGTGAAGTCATACAAGTTCAGAGAGACAAGCACCATGTATCCTCTCTCATATGTGGTTGCTAATGTGAAACAGCTGGATTTGTTTTCAAGTTGCATCAAGCACCAGAAGTACTGGAAAGGAACTAGAATGTGGTCAGGAGAGAGTGGAAATGGAGGGATGAGAGGAGATATTTTGCAGGCAAGTAGAGGGACAGAATACATAAGGGACATGAGGGTTGGGAATAAGGGAGAGTGGGGGGAGAATTACACAAAACTAGTAACAGCATGAATCAGTACCATAGAAACCTTCCTCTTAGTTAGCTAATTAAGTTATAACTCTTTTTTTTTTTGAGGTAGGGTTTTGCTCTAGTCCAGGCTGACCTGGAATTCACTATGTATTCTCAGGGTGGCCTCGAACTCTCAGCGATACTCCTACCTCTGCCTCCCAAGTGCTGGGATTGAAGGCATGCACCACCATGCCCAGCAATATATAACTCTTAACAAGAGGAAGGGGAAATTGCCCAGGAAGAAGTGCCCTGTAGGGGGTGAAAAAAAATTAACCCTTAAATCATGAGTTCTGGGTTGGTAAATCCCACTATCAGAACTGGATTACCCCCCACAGAAAGCAGTTGGTCAGGGAAGCCCATGAAGTCCCCAGACAATGCAGGCTTTTGACAAAGCACATGGTTACTCACCAGAGCTAAATGGTAAGACCTTATGGCTAAAGACACCACAGTCTGTGAGCTCAAGATAATGAGATCATGCTGGAACTAAGAAGGAATCCACCTCCCTGCTGGCTGGTCCTCACAATGCTGGAAAGTGCTATGCAAGCTGCTGGAGGATAATGGTCACCAGCAGCACGAACAAGCAAGAAACCCTATAAACTAAAAAAATCAACCAGCCAGCCAAGCTATACATACTTGTACAATAGTGGCACACAGGCTATAGAGGTAAGCAACTGTTCTCTGCTTGGATATAGGTCCACTCAGAGGGAGGGAATTCATACCTGGCACTGAGGACCAAGTCAGAACCCTATGGATAAGAAGGTCATAGACTCTAGAGAGAAAGTTCCACTGCTCTTTGGCTAAGAAGAGAGGGTATGCCCATCAAAAAGTCTTTAAGAGGACTATGTTTATCCCCTTAGATCCATGCTACTTTCACTCTTGGTTGGAAAATTTGCTTTTAATAGATGGCAGCATATACTGGGTAAAACCAAGATCCACGAATATGACAAGAAAAGATAGCTGACTAACAGTACACAAGTCATCTCTGTCACATCTGCCAGGTCCCAGAAGACACTACAGAGGAAGTGGTGATTTAAACACAAGTGCTGTGCTCCTCCTTTCCTGGGAACCTCCTCCAAGGAGAAGGTGGTAGACACTGAGGAGACTCAAAACTCATCAAAGCATAAATTCAGAGTTCAAAGAGCTCAACACTAAAGGAGACTTATAATATGCCTGTCAAGGCTCAGGAAACTTCTAGGAAGTGGGTGGAAAAACTGTAAGAGCCACAGGGTATGTGTATCCTGAAGCATTGCCCCAGTCCAACCCAGAGACTGATTGGTGCATCCATGACCACACAGTGAATCCCAACAACCCTACTGAGAAGGGTCTTCAGTGGAATGGGGGCAGGGGACATAAGAGTATAACATAATAGGAATATGACCAAAATGCAACATGTTCATACTATAAAGTTCATAATAATAAAAATAATATTTTACAGTCTAAGGCTTGGAAGGATATAGATCCTAGAGGGAAGCTATCATTGTTATTTTGTTAAATGAATATATTGAGCCCATCAAATTACCTTCTAAATGTATATATTTTTGCCCACTGACTATGCTGTTCTCACTTTTGGTTAGAGAAGCTTCTTTTTACTGATGGCAGTGAGTTCTGGGGAGACCCAACTCAACAAGGTGAGAAGAAGAAAAAAAAACCAGTGCTTAGTACTGGATGAATCATCTCTGTAACATATGTCAGGGCTTAGGGAACATTGCAGAAGAGGGAAGAAAGAATGTTAGTGCTGTTCTCACTGCTAGCCAGAGAAGCTTCTCTCTAGAGATGAAGGTAGACACTGAGTGAGGAGAATCAAAACTCAACAAAGCTGAAAATAGGACTGTTGAGAGCTCAACACTAAATGAGTCATCTCTATAACACCCTCCAAGGCTCAGAGAACATTGAGGAAGAAGAGGTGAAGAAAATGTAAGAACCACAGGGCACAGTAGCAGGAGTTCTTTGGGGCACTTTCATCTGGACATGAACTGACTGGTACATTCAGCAGTTGTTACTCCTACAAAACCCACATAATTCTGAGTCCATCAACATTTTGAGAGAGAATAATATCAAAATAGAAGAATGACTACTTGGAAAGAGTGGAATGGGGTGAAGAACAGGAGACAAAAAGTAGTAACAGGATGGAAATACAACCAAATTATAGTATATTCGTTTATTAAAATTCTCATAAAATGCTTAAAAAAATAATTGTTTAATTATGTCACATTTGAACAATGAAAAGGCATCTATATATATTTTTTTAAGTTAGGGTTTTGAAATATAGCTCAATAACAGAATCCAGGCTTGGCATGCCAAAGCCCTGGGTTCAATCCTCAGCACTGCAAAATATAAATAATAAAATTTAAAAAGCTATATATTTAGGTTTAAAAGGGACACGAGTTGAAATCACAAAACTGATTCCTCACTTTATTTCTCTGAATATTAGTTTTTTCATCCATAAAATTAAGTTGTGACCTAACATACAGAAGTAAGATAAAGATCAGAGGTAATATATAAAACTATATTTTTTTTATAAAACTACGTATGCATGCATTTAAGTATGATTTATTTAAGTTCATTTTAAATATTAAAGATACTACCATAGAATTGGGATTATTTCCATTTTATGACATATGAAGCAGTATCTTAATAAAATTATCCTGGAACTTATAAAAATGATCTAACTGGGCATGGTGGCTCATGCCTTTAATCCCAGCACTTGAGAGGCAGAGGTAGGAGGATCACTATGAGTTATAGGCCACCCTGAGAATACATAGTGAGTTCCAGATCAGCCTAGGCTAGAGTGAGTCCCTACCTCAAAAAACAAAAGATGTAACATAACATTCATCCATTCAATAATAATAATAATAATAATAATAATAAATAATAATGTGTATAAATTGTTCTGTAGGATTGTTCTTAGCTTTGGGGACACAAAAGGAAACCAAAGTAAAGCAGAAATTCCTGCCCTCACTTTCAGAGCACTTAGGAATGGAAACAGCAAACAAAATAATAAGGCACATGGATGGTATTGATGGTAGATATTACAAAGAAATATGAAGAAGGGACTTGTGGAGGTGCTAGAATATTGTTCTATCCAGCTGGTCAGAGAAGACCTAGCTAACAAGGTAACATGGGAGTGAAAACACGAAGGATAAGGTGAACAGAAAGTCTAAATTGAAGAAAGAAAGCTCTTTACCAAACATGTCAGCTAGTAACTGTGGAGAAAATGACAGAAAAAAGTCACTATCATATTAGTCACAATGAAAGAAGATTCATTTGGCTCACAACTGTGTTGGCCAAAAAGTCACACAACATGACTCTAGCCTTCTGGTTAGGCCTTCTGGCAGTATCACAATATGATGTAGAAACAGAAGGAATCTAGCCATGTGCAAAGGGGGCCAGTCACATAGGTGGCCTCATAATAACCCACTAATGACAGAACTCACTCTTGAGACTCAATCCACTCTACAAGAACAGCACTAACTCATTTTTTTAGGATGGACCTACCCACTCTCCACTTCTCTTAGAGTTCTACTACCTCAAAATGGACATACTGGGGACCAGGTCTCCAGCACTAAGACCCTGCGAGGTGCAAATCATATTTAAACCATGTTCTCATAGAGAAGTACTATCCTTGGTGACACTGAAGAGAATTTAATATTTTCAGGCAGTGAAAATTCATCTCCTAAAGCTGTAAGTGAAAGAGAAAGAATGCTAACTAAAGTCATCTGGAGCCCTAGTAATGACAGTGAACTTTCAGGGTTGGAGGATGAGGCTTTTTTCCCTAACTTGTCATTGTGAAGTTGATTCAAATCCTGGAATAGGCTCCCATGTCAACAGGATAGTCCAGAAGCTCTGGGAGGAAGGGACCAGTATTTGCATGCATTTCTGTTAAGTCCCTAATTTTTATATGTCCTTACAAAATTTCTAAAAGTTTGTATAATTAAAACTAGAGCTTGGGAAGCTTTACATTAGGATCATCAAGCAGTTAAGAATGATTTAAGGTGATGAATGAAAGTTTCTTACCTGGCAAAGAGACTATGTGCCACTTGTTCTTGACCCAAGAGAAAGGAGTGCTCTGTTTGTATGTAGATATACCTATCTGTGGAGTTGAAGCTCTCCTCCAGAGTAGCGCCACAGGCTGGGGGACTTAAAGAGCTGCTGTCTTCTATATGGCTCTTTAGTAACATCACAATTCCTTTAACAGAAGAAGTCAGACCCTGTGAAGAAAGTTTCAAAATTAAACACATACTTGCATATGTTTAAGCAAGACATATCACCTTATAATAAGAGCAAGTACACAGTGCTGCAACATATTTAAAACACTGAAAGAAGAAAAATAATCAAATCTTTTTGTTTGGACACAGGGTCATGCTATTATGGCTTTGACAATATCACCCTGAACCAAATCTTGGCAATCACGAGTCAGAAAACTCAAGAGTACAAAGATGGAAAGATTTCCAAAATTGATCTAGATATTCAAAACAATTTGTGTTAAAACTACACCTGGATATTTGCAGAAATTAACAAGGTAATGGTAAAAACTATGTGGGAATGCAAAGGAACTAGATAGCCAAAACAGTCTTTGAAAAAGATGAACTCAGTTGAAGGAGACACACTTCCTGATTTTAAAATGTGCAACAAACAATACAGCATGGTTACCAGCATAAGATACACACAAAGGTCAAAGAAAAGAACTGAATATTCAGAAAAATTTTTAGACAGCCAGGCACAGTGGCACATGCTTATAATCCCAGTACTCAGGAAGCTGATGTTGAAGGATGGTTGTAAGCTCAAGTTCAAGGCCAACCTGGGTTACACAATGAGAGACTATCTCAAGAAAACGAAACAAAACAAAAAAGAAAAAAAATGAAAATCAACCTATAGTAGATTTTCAATGAAAGTAATGTGATGATTAATTATTACTGTGTCAACTTAACTGGATTTAGAATCACCATGGCAACACCATGGTGTGCCTGGCATGGTGGTGCATACCTTTAATCTCAGCACTTGGGAGACAGACATAGAAGGATCACTGTGAGTTTGAGGCCAACCTACATAGTGAATTCCAGATCAGCCTGGGCTAGAGTGAGACCCTAACTCAAAAAACAAACAAAAAGAAACATCATGGTATGTCTGTGAGGGTGTTTCCAGAAAGGTTTAAATCTTAGAAATAAATAAATAAAAATGTTTAAGGGCTAGAGAGATGGCTCAGTGGTTAAGGCACTTGTCTGCAAAGTCTAATGACCTAGGTTTGGTTCTCCAGTGCCCATGTAAAGCCAGAGATGCAGAGTGGCACATGCATTTGGAGTTTGTTTATAGAGGCTGGAGGTCCACCCATTCTCTCTCTCCTGGCAAATAAATAAAAATTAAATATATATTTAAAGAAAGTTAACTACAATGGATCATGGATTTAAATATATAACCTAAAACTTTAAAGCACTTAAGAATAAAATAAGGGGCTAGAGAGATGGCTTAATGGCTAAGGCGCTTGCCTACAAAGCCTAAGAACTCATGCTCAAATCTCCAGACCCCATGTAGCCAAATGCAGAGTGACGCAAAAGTGCATAATGTCACACATGTGCACAACTCGGAGCACTCATCTGGAGTTCATTTGCAGTGGCTGAAGGCCCTGGCACACGCATTCTCTCTCTTTCCCTCTCTGCCTCTTTATCTGTCTTTCTCTCAAAATAAATTTTTAAAATACTTTTAGGGCTAGAGAGATGGCTCAGCGGTTAAGGCACCTGCCTCCTAAGCCTAAGAACACTGGTTCCAATCTCCAGCAGTTCCAATCTCCAGGTCCCATGTTTAGCCAGATGCAGTGACGCAAGGCCGCACTTAACCACAAGGAGGCGCACGCATCTGGATTTCTTTCGCAGCAGCTGAGAGGGTGCTGGCACGCCCATCTCTGTCTTCCTCTCCTTCTCTCTCTCTCCAAAAAAAAAATTTTTTTTTAAGAATAAAACAAGTAAATCTTCATAACCTGGAGCAAGCAAAATATTCTTTTTTTTTTTTTTTTTTTTTTTTTTTTTTTTCAAGGTAGAGTCTCACTCCAGTCCAGGCTGACCTGGAATTCACTATGTAGTCTCAGGGTAGCCTTGAACTCACAGCAATCCTCCTACCTCTGCCTCCCAAGTGCTGGGATTAAAGGTGTGCTCCATCACACCCAGCTCCAAAATATTCTTAATAGAATATAAAAGCGTAAATTTAATAAAATCAGCTGAAGTTCATTAGATTGATTTTTTTTTATTTTCAAAAGATACTCTTGGGCTGGAGAGATAGCTTAGTGGTTAAGGCACAGTTAAGGTGCTTGCCTGCAAAGGCTAAGACCCAAGTTTGATTCCCCAGTACCCATGTAAAGCCAGATACACAAAGTGGTGCATGTATCTGGAGTTTGTTTTCAGTGGCTGGAGGCACTGGTTCACCCATTCTCTCTGTCTCTCTTCTTTCTGCCTCTGCCTACTTGCAAGTAAATAAATAAATAATATTGAAAAAATATATGTATATAAAAATATTTTTAAGATAAGCACAATAAACTGGCCTTTTTAAATGTGAGAGAACAAGAGTGAGAGCAAAAGTGAGAGAGAGAGAGAGAGAGAGAATTGGTGTGCCAAGGCCTCCAGCCACTGCAATCAAAGTCCAGATACATGTGCCAACTGTCCACATATACGACCTTGAGCACTTTCATCACCTTGTGTATCTGGCTTATGTAGGACATGGAAAGTCAAATATGGGACCTTAGGCTTTGCAGGCAAGGGCCTTAACCACTAAGCAATCTCTCCAGCCCTATAAAAATGCTTTTTAAAGACTGGGCATGGTGGCACATGCCTTTAATTCCAGCACTTGGGAGGACTTCCATGAGTCAAGGCCATCCAGAGACTACATAGTTAATGCCAGGTCAGTGTGGGCTAGAGTGAGACCCTACCTCAAAAAACCAAATATATATAATATATAATTTTTTTTTTTGAAAGAGACAGAGAGAGAGTGGGCGTGCCAGCAGCCTCTCAGCCACTGTGAACGAACTCCAGATGCGTGCACCCCCTTGTGGGCAAGAGTGGCATTGCGTACTTGCATCACTTTTGCATCTGGTTAAACATGGAACCTGGACATCTAATGGGCGTTCTTAGGCTTTTCAGGCAGGCGCTTTAACCACTAAGCCACCTCTCCAGCCCTACATATATATAATATTTTAAGATACTTTAGCCAGGCATAGTGGCACATGCCTTTAATACCAGCACTAGAGAAGAAGAGGTAGGAGGATTGCCATGAGTTAGAGTCCACCCTGAGACTATATAGTGAATTCCAGGTCATCCTGGGCTAGAGTGAAACCCTGCCTCAAAAAAAAAAATACTCTTAGAGTGCTGGGGAGATGGCTTGGGTGTTAAAGGCACTCGCTTGCAAAGCCTGCTGGCCTGAGTTCAATTTCACAGCACCCATATAAAGATTAAAAAAAGATTAGAAAAAGTGGTTAAAGCATAGGGTATTTGTTTACATGGAGGGGGTTCCTGGTGTACCATACACACATATACATGTAAATAAATACATGAAAATATTATTTTTAGGGCTGAAGAGATGGCTTAGCAGTTAAGGCTCTTGCCTGCAAAGCCAAAGGACCCAGGATCAATTCCCAGGATCCACATAAGCCAAATGCACAAGGTGGTATATGTGTCTAGAGTTTGTTTGTAGTAGCCAAAAGCCTTGATACACCCATTCTCCCTTTCTGCCTCTTTTTTTTTTTTTTAAATTAATTTTGAGGCCGGAGAGATGGCTTAGCAATTAAGGCACTTGCCTGCCAAGCCTAAAGACCCAGGTTTGATTCCCCAGTACCCATGTAAAGCCAAATTTAAAAAAGTTTTTAATTTTTATTTATTTATTTATTAGAGATAGAGAGAGGGGGAGAGAAAGAGTGAGAATGTTCTCTGTCTATATATCTGCCTCTTTCTCTGTCACTCTCAAATAAATAAATGAAAAATAAATATAAATTTTTTTTTAATTTGAAAAGAATGGGCCTGGAGAAATGGCTTGGTGGTTAAGCGCTTGCCTGTGAAGCCTAAGGACCCCGGTTTGAGGCTCGATTCCCCAGGACCCACGTAAGCCAGATGCACAAGGTGGCACGTGCATCTGGAGCTCATTTGCGGAGGCTGGAGGCCTTGGCGTGCCCATTCTCTATCTATATATCTGCCTCTTTCTCTGTTTGTCACTCTCAAATAAATAAATAAATAAGTAACAAATAAATAATAAACAAGACAAAAAATTTTTTTTAATTTAAAAAGAGTGAGAATGGACGCCCTGGGGCCTGTAGACACTACAAAAGAACCCCAGCCACCATGCGCATCTGGCTTACATGGGACCTGGAAAATCCAAACGAGATCTTTAGGCTTTGAAGGCATGTGCCTTAACTGCTAAGCCATCTCTCCAGCCCTTCCTTCTGCCTCTTTCTTTTTCTCTCACTCTCTTTCTCAAATAAATAAATAAAAATAAAATATTTTTTAAAACAAACAATAAAAACAGTGGTACAAATAATTGGTGTTCACTTGCAGAGGCAAGAGGCCCTGGTGTGTAAACACACACACACACACACACACACACACACATACACACAAATAAATAAATAAATAATATTTAAAAAAAAAAAAAAAAGATACTCTTGGATCTCCCTCTAGCCCAGGCTGCCCTGAAATTCACTATGTAGTCTCATGGTGCCCTCAAACTCACAGAAATCCTCCTACCTCTGCCTCCCAAGTACTGGGATTAAAGGCATGTACCATTATACCTGGCTGCCCTCTTTGTTTCTCTTAAGCTTTGAATAAATTTTTGCTCTTGTCAACTTAAAGAAAAAAGAAATTTGAGGGCTGAAGAGATGGCTTAGCGGTTAAGGCGCCTGCCTCCTAAGCCTAAGAACGCAGGTTCCAATCTCCAGCAGTTCCAATCTCCGGGTCCCACATTTAGCCAGATGCAGTGACGCAAGGGCGCAATGCCGCACTTGACCACAAGGGGGCGAACACATCTGGATTTCGTTCACAGCAGCTGAGAGGCTGCTGGTGCATCCATCTCCATCTGTCTTCCTCTCCCTCTCTCTCTGACACTCTCTGTGTATCTCTACAATTAAAAAAAAAGAAAGAAATTTGAAAGAGCAGGCCACAAATTGAGAGAACTGCAAATTGTGTATCTTATTAGAAACACAAAACATGTAAAGAACACCTGTAATGCCAAAATAAAATACAAGTGAGACAGTTTAAAAATGGTCAAGAAGTCAGGCGTGGTGGCGCACACCTTTAATCCCAGCCCATGGGAAGCAAAGGTAGGAGGATCACCATGAGTTCGAGGCCACCCTGAGACTACATAGTGAATTCCAGGTCATCCTGAACTAGTGAGACCCCACCTGGAAAAAAACAAAAACCAAAAAAAAAAAAAGGTCAAGAAACTTGAACTTCACCAAAGATATATGGATATCTAGTAAGCACACCAAAAGATTATCAGTTGGGAAGAAGCTTAACTCAGGAGCACAGTGAAATACCATTGTACACCCACTAGAATGGCTAAAAGAAGAAAGACATATATTTGCAAGGTCGAGAATTTTAACCCTCAATTATGACTGGTAGGATATAAAATGATACACCTCTTCTAAAAACAGTGTGGTGGTTGCCTAAAACTTGAGGAAGACTATACATTGTCATTCACCATAGGAGAAGAAGGCTCAAAATCTCATTTCTAGGTCTCCTATCAAAATTGAAAACTAAGAAAGGAGATTTCTTTCTATTTTATACATGGATGTGTTGGGAGAGGTGCATGTATGTGTGTTTGTGTATATATAGGCACACATGTGCAGGTGTACAGGCATGTGTGTACATGTATATGGAGGCTAGAGGACAACCTTGGGTAGCATCTCAGGAACACCATCCCCCTCCTTTGAAATAGGGTTGCTCACTGGCCTGGAGCTCATCTCCAAGTATGTGTGTGTATGTGTGTGTATGTGTGTGTATGTGTGTGTATGTGTGTGCATGTGTATCATGCACAGACACATATGTGTACATGACTATGAGTTCCATGGTGTGCGTGTGGAGGTCAGAGGACAATTGCAAAGGGTTTGAGACAGGGTCTCTTGTCACTACAAATGAACTGCCAGACTACATATATCAGACTAGCTGGCCTGTGAGCTTTGGGTTCTCCTGGTGATGACTCCCATTGTTCTTGCTGTGTTGGGATCACAGATGCATGTGCCACTTTGTATCTACCTTCACATAGATATTGGAGAAATTAACCAAGGCCAACAGGCATTATAAGCAAGTGCCTTTAATTGCTGAGACATGTCCCCAGTTCCAGTGATCCTTTTGTCTCTGCTTCCCCAGCATTGGGATTATAAGTGTGTGCCACCATGGCTAGCCTTTTACACCAATACTAGTGATGGAACTCAAATTCTCATGATGTCAAGGCAAGCACTTTACCAACAAAGCTATGTCCCAGCATAGTTGCTATTTTGAGATGAGTCCTCGCTCTGTTGCTCAGGCTGGTGCCAGATTCTAGGATTCAAGTGATTCTTTTGCCTCAGTGTCCCAAGGTATGTACTCACCTGGTTATCTCTTAGTTGAGTGGAGCCATCTTTATATAGCAGTGTCACTACCAGGCCTGCTGCCTGATTGAACACTTCCATTAGCTGGATTTTTGACAAATCATCCAAATACCTAACATCACAAAATTGATTTCTAAATGCTCTTGAGTCCACAGAGTTGAGACAGGTGTCATCCTCACCAGAATCTTTTTCCAGTGGCATGTGTTTACTTGTTGTCTCTGGTGAATTACTACATGTAATATGTTTTCTTTTAAGATTCATGCTTTGCTCATTTTCATTATTTATATTTTCCTTTAGAAAACGCTTTCTCTTTTCCTCCATTTGCTGTAAAACTGAAGCTTTTTGATTATACTGTGGTATTAAAGAGCTGCAAAGAGCTAATGATGTGACACTCTTCTGTACTTGGTCAGCAGACATCTGTCCTGTGATCTGAGTAATGAACGGAGGAGAAAGCTTTATTGGCCCTCTTGATGACTGGCTTGTTAAAGATTTAGGATTCTGTATAAAAGTGGAAAATATTTCATTAGAACATGAATTCATATAACAAATTTATAAACCAAATTTATTTCTGGTAGAAGTTGTCTGTGGTAGTTTTGAATGTAAAATGTCAACTATAGACTCATATATTTGAATACTTAATTCTCAGTTGGTGGCACCATTTGGGAAGGTTGTGGAGACTTTGGAGGCAGTGACTTGCTAAAGTAAACATGCCACTGTGGAGAGGGGACTTGAAATTATGTAGTCTATCCTTGCTTACTGCACTCAGCTAGTTCACTCTTTTTACTTCTTCCCTGATAATGTGAAAATGTACATCTGTCCCCTCTTGCCTGCTCTCCCTGTCATGACGAAACTCCCCCTTGAAACTGTAAACCAAATTAAGCCCTTTCCCTCTATAAGCTGCTTTTGGCCAGGGGTTTTGTCCCAGTTATGAGAAAGTAATTGACACATTGTCTCAGACAATGTGAGGACACAAACTACATTATCGACATGCTTCCTCTTTTCTTTCTTTTTTAGTGCAAGGGATACAGCCCAAGTCTTGTACACGTCAAACAAGTGTTCTACCACAGAGCCATACCTTCAATCTAATGACCACACTTTCTAACAAAGCTATACACTGTCTTTCTAGAGCAGTACACATCTAAATCATGGGAGTGGAGTACATAGAAGTTCAAAATGCATTTTCCAGCCACCTTTCTGGCAATGATCCATGTCATCAAGGATGTATGTAAGAATGACAGTTACTAATTTACAAATTCCAAATGCAGGCCAGTTACAGAGAAAATAAGATCACTAAAACTATTTGATAATATGTTAATAGACCTACAAAAAAATCAGCTCAGCAGTAATCCTCTTCCTCATTCTAATAATGTACAATATACATCTACAGATCCACAAACTAACCAAGAGGAAAAAGCATCTCCATCCATTTAATTAAAGAATTTATTTATAATAGTACTTAGTTTTTGGTGTCTATTTCCAAATTTATAAGACATATATCTTACTTTGAACAACTGTATTTAATATTACTTTAAATGTAATTTCAAAAGAAACTTTTTAAACTGGTTATATATGTCACAGAAAGTTTATATGCATATTTTCATGGTAGATAAATAGTATATGGTTTTTAAGAACAGAAATTCAAGCATAAAATTATAATATTTAAAATCCTGGAATATAGAGTGAGTTCCAGGTCAGTCTGAGCTACCTTGAAAGCCAAAAAAAAAAAAAAAAAAAAAAATTCTGGGGCTGGGGTGATGGTTCAGCAATTAAAAATGCTTGCTTGGAAAGCCTGATGGCCTGGGTTCGATTCTCCAGTACCCATGTGTGGTGGTTTGATTCAGTTATTCCCCATAAATTTATGTGTTCTGAATGCTTGATCCCCAGCTGATGGAAATTTGGGCATTGGAACCCTGTTGGAGGTATGTTGCTGGGGGCGGGCTTATGGGTGTTATAGCCAGCTTTCCCTTGCCAATGTTTGGTATACTCTCCTGCTGCTGTTGTCTACCTGATGCTGGCCAGGAAGTACTGTCCAGCCTCTGCTCATGCCACATTTTCTCCTGCCATCATGGAGCTTCCCCTAAAGACTGTAAGCTAAAATAAACCCTTTCCTCCTATAAGCTGCTTTTGGTCAGGCACTTTGTGCTGGCAATGAGAAGTTGACACCATATAAAGCAAGATGCACAAAGTGGCACATGTGTCTGGAGTTAGTTTGTAGGCAAGAGGCACTGGTACACCTGTCTCTCTCTCTCTCTCTCTCTTCTCTCAAATTAAAAAAAAAAAATTTGGAGCTGGAGAGATGGCTTAGCGGTTAAACGCTTGCCTGTGGAGCCTAAGGACCCCGGTTCAAGGCTTGATTCTCCAGGACCCACGTAAGCCAGATGCACAAGGGGGTGCGTGCATCTGGAGTTCGTCTGCGGTGGCTGGAGGCCCTGGCGCACCCATTCTCTCTCTCTCTCTACCTGCCTATTTCTGTATCTCTCTCTCTCTCAAATAAATAATAAATAAAATATTTTAAAAAAAATTTGGAAGGATTATTCAAGAAAAGGAACTCAATAGGGAAAATAAAATTTCTAGAATATCTTGCTCAAGTACTTTGTTTATTTGTTTGTTTTTCAAGATAGGGTTTCACGGGCTGGAGAGATGGTTTAGTGGTTAAGGCGCCTGCCTGCTAAGCCTAAGAACCCGGTTCCAATCTCCAGGTCCCACGTTTAGCCAGATGCAGTGACGCAAGGGTGCAATGCCGCACTTGACCACAAGGGGGCACACGCATCTGGATTTCGTTCACAGCAGCTGAGAGACTGCTGGCGCGCCCATTCTCTGTCTCCTTCTCCCTTTCTGTCCCCTCTATGTCTCTCTCCAAAAAAATAAATTAAATTAAAAAAAAATTTTTAAAAAGATAGGGTTTCACTCTAGCCCAAGCTGACCTGGAATTCACTCTGTAGTCTCAGGGTGGCCTCAAACTCATGGCGATCCTCCTACCTCTGCCTCCTGAGTGCTGGGATTAAAGGTGTGCGCCACCACACCCAGCTTTGCTCAAGTATTTTTTTAAAGGGATAATTGTGGGCATTATTGATAGAGCATGGTTTAAATTTGGTGTGAAAGTTTCTAAGCTGTCAATATTAACAGTATTTCAGTAATCATGTCCTTTGCCACTTTTTAAACTTGTGATGAATATTTTAAATTTTCAAATTTACAATATTTTAGGAAGTACATGGTTTTTCAAAATTCTAGAGCCAGCAAACCTAATAAACACTCTGAGGCCCAGACAAAAGGGAGGGTGGGAGGGAGGGAGGGTAAGGGTGGAAGGGAACGAGAGGGTGGAGGGAGAACAAGGGGGGGGATACAAATTGGGACCCAAAAGGAAAAGATACTATAAAACCCTTTATTCTGAACAACAGGTTAAAACACTGATCCTTCAGCAGGCCCGCAGAGGGAACACCTGAACCACAGGAACCTGGAGAGAGCATCATGAAGGCCAATCTTAATCTTGTCCTGCTTCTCTCTCTCTTCTCTCTCTCTCTCTCTCTCGTTCTCTCTCCCTCCCCTCTCTACACTCACTTTCTCCTCTATATTATCTTTTTCTTCCCTCACCTTCCTAGGTGCAGACTTATAACTCCCAGTGCCAGCATGGGTGAACTTCCACAATGAGCTGTTGATCTGAAACACCTACAAGGTTTCCCAAAAAAGACAGACTTCTGTCAGAGTTCTTGGTGACCCACCAAAGGTTAATGGCAAGACCCTACTGTTGAAGACAGCTTACGTGTGTGAGACCAAACACGGAGAGATATGTTCAGAATCTGGAAGAGGGTCAGTCCCCAGACAGTTAGCTAGTCTAATACCAGAGGGCGCTATACAAGCAACTGGGGGAAAATGACCGACATCTGTCCAAACAACTTGCAGTCTAAGATACCCAGCAGGAAACAACTTGATGTAATGCTCATACAAGTGCAGTAGTGGCAATCAGCCATGGTGGGTAACCAACTGCTCTTGATTTGGCTAATAGATCCACTCAGTGGAATGGAACTCATTGCTGGAACTGGGAAATAAGTCAAAACCAGGTACAAAAAATGAGCTCAGTCTCCAAGATCAAGATACCACCAAATGTGGGCTAGAAGAGAGCCAACGCATATAAATTTCCCTCCAAAACATAGATGGTCATCCCTTCTACCTAGTACTAACTTTTCTCTCCGATGGAGAATTTGCTTATCTTTTTTCAGGTGGACAACGAACCTGAAGGGAGGATCAGCTAACCATACCTCACCAGGGCCCCAGCTGAAACCATAGAACAACGCAGGGGAAGGGCAAGAGTTCAGTGTTCATGGCGATCATGACACCAGAAAAAGGCTGAAGGAGATAAACAGAGAACATCCAACTCCAACTAAGCCAGATATCCAGAGACACAGAGGCTCCCAAAACCTCATCACTGAAGCAGAACTAAAATGACCCTGATGTGGCTCAGGGAAACTTGCGGAAGAGGGGGTGGAAAGATTGTTAGAGTCATAGTTGGGGCATTATGCACAGAGACTGGGGCCAACCCCCCAGAACTCTTAACTAACCTCACAATGCTTGACCCACATTCCCCATTGACAAGGGTCCCTTTGAAAGAGGGAGGTCAGGGAGGAGGACAATGGAACCTTTACTATGAATGTAAAATCAAAATAATATAAATAAAAATATATATATATAAAAATTCTAGAGCCAGGGCCTGGAGAGATGGCTTAGCAGTTAAGTGCTTGCCTATAAGCTTAAGGACCCTGGTTCGAGGCTTGATTCCCCAGGACCCACGTAAGCCAGATGCACAAGATGGTGCATGCATCTAGAATTTGTTTTCAGTGGCTGGAGGCTGTGGCACGCCCATTCTCTCTCTATCTATCTGCCTCTTTCTCTGTCTGTCGCTCTGAAATAAATAAAAAATAAAGGCATGTCCCACTACACCCAGTATCAAGAAGGAAGGAAGGAAGGAAGGAAGGAAGGAAGGAAGGAAGGAAGGAAGGAAGGAAGGAAGGAAGGAAGGAAGAAAGAAAGAAGAAAGGAAGGAAGGAAGGAAGGAAGGAAGGAAGGAAGGAAGGAAGGAAGGAAGGAAGGACAGAAACAGAAAGGAACAAAAAAAATTTTAATTTCTAGAGCCAAATAAGCATCCTATTGGCACAAGTGATGGGTCCTATCATTCTCTCCACTCTGCTATAGGGAGTTTAAAGGTTCAAAGCTGAACACAAGCAGTTTGCTCTAGAATCCATTCTCTTCACCATAAAGCTGCCTCCATCACTACTTCCTAAACAAGGCCGTTTTGTACTACCAACTTCCAGTACCCTAAAGTTTCAAGGTCTTTCCCCTCAACCTCCTCAAAATTTCTCAACATCTTTCCTCTACTCTCTAAAGGCAGTCTCTTTAATATTCCAACACCTCATCACCCATTACATGTCAACCTAGATACAACTTTCATGCTTTAGATAAACACCCCAATTTCCTGCCCTCACACTAGAGAAGAACACTGAAACAGCACAAGACTGGGTTGGATTCCCTCCTCTTGTTCTTCAGAGAACTCTGAATTTAGTCCTAGCATAGCACTTATGCACATTCTGGAACAGATCTGCTATATACATGTTTGTCTTCCCTGGCCCCCATCCAAATTAAATTCTATAGATCTAGAGAACAAAAATTCTCCTTTAAAAAAAATTTACCACATTTTATCTATGGTGCTTGGCATATATCAGGATACTTACTAAGTACTTGTTGAACAAATAAGGATTATTTGTTTAGAATCACTCACGTTTGCAAAGATTTACCTTTGTTTCTAATGGTTGATTCTTCTCATCTTTAGCTGTCACTTTTGTAGCTTAAAAAAAAGAAAAGCAAAAACTTATAATGTATTAAATATTGAAAAATAAATCAAACAATTAGCTAATTATTGATAATGGCCTCTTCAATAATACAAATTACCCATTATCCATTTTCCTAAAATACATAATAAAATCACAACCAAAATGCACAGGACCATTGGAATAAGTGGTATATAAAATGTCTTCAAATCAATGGGAGACAGATATTAATTATGAGATGTTCATTGACAATGATTTGCATTTTGAGTACTTGACTCTGAATGCTAAAAGTCCATATTTCACAGAATTTTATAGTCAAGTAAATTGTTAAGCTGAATAATACTGCCATAGAACAATTGGAGGCTCAGGAAAACATCACTAATATCAATATGTAATTTAGACTTCTTTCACTAACTCTGGACTGAATAAGTGAGGGAAATAGAACTGAAACCCAAGAAATATGACTTGGAAGTCTGTATACTTAATAATTTTGACAGATGTTTCCTCTTCAAGAGCAAAACTAACCAAGAAATGCATATAAGAGGATTTCATCTCCAACACACAAACACACACACAGTACTAAGGATAAATTTAACATAGGAGGCATAACACCATTAGTGATTCAAACTAAAACCTTATGCAAGCTGGGAATGTTTAATCCAAGGCAGAAGTAGGACAACTGTCATGAGTTCGAGGCCAGTCCGGAGCTACAGTGAGTTCTAGATCAGCAAGGGTAGAGAGAGACCCTGCCTCAAGATAACAAAACAACAACAAAATCTTATACAATGGCATGAAACAAGAACTTGCAAATGGACAGTTATAGCAGTATTAGGTCTTAACTGTTTAATTCTTTCAAATATACATTTAATGCAATTACAATTAGAGATACTACAGGATAAATGAATTTAATAAAATGATTTCAAAGTGAATGCAAAAACCAAGTATCTTAAAATAAATAAGATTTTTTTTAAAAAAGAACTGCTTGATAGATTATCAACATATTAAAAGCACCATAATTAAATCAACATGGTATTTGAGTAGGAATAGACAAAAAGAGCTCTAGAACATAATAGATAACCCAGAAATTGATTTTACAACTTACAAGAACAAAGATAGCACTTCAATTTAATAGGAAAGTACAGGCTAATAAATAGGACTGGTGCAACTATATCCAAAACAAAATAATGCACTGAGGGACACTACTTGGAACAAAATTAACAAAAGACTAATGTTTACATTACGCAAGGTCTTATACATTGTCAAGAAAAGACATCTCAGAGCCGGGCGTGGTGGCGCACGCCTTTAATCCCAGCACTCAGGAGGCAGAGGTAGGAGGATCCCCGAGAGTTCGAGGCCACCCTGAGACTACATAGTGAATTCCAGGTCAGCCTGGACTAGAGTGAGACCCTACTTCGCAAAACCAAAAAAAAAAAAAAAAAAAAAAAAAAGACATCTCAGTAGAAACACAAATAAATGATAGGAAGAGGCAATAAAAAAAATCAAACCCCATGGGCTGGAGAGATGGCTCAATGGTTAAGACACTTGCCTGCAAAGCCTAAGGACCTGAGTTTGATTCCCTAGTACCCATGTAAAGCCAGATGCACAAGGAGGCACATGTATCTGGAGTTCGTTTGCAATGGCTGGAGGCCCTAGTGTGCCCATTCTCTCTTACTGTGTGTCTCTATCTTCCTATTTCTCTCTCTCAAATAAATAAATAAAATATTTATTTAAAGCCAGGTGTGGTAGTATATGCCTTTAATCCCAGCACTTGGGAGGCAGAAGTAGGAAGATTGCTGTGAGTTCAAGGCCACCCTGAGACTACAGAGTGAATTCCAGGTCAGCCTGGGCCAGAGATAAACCCTTCCTCAAAAAAAAAAAAAAAATTTTTTGAATCAATTCTTTCTCTCTTTCTCTCTCTGAGACTCTTTCTCTCTCCCTCTCTCAAATAAATAAATAAAAGTAAAAAGGGGTGGAGAGATGGCTTAGCAGTTAAGGCACTTGCCTGCAAAGCCAAAGGACCCAGGTTCAAGGCCCCAGGACCCACTTGGGCCAGATGCACAATGTGGCACATGTATCTGGAGTTCGTTTGCAGTGGTTGGAGGCCCTGGAGTGCCTATTTTTTCTCTCCCTCTCTTTCAAAAAATAAATTTAAATTTAAATTTAAAAAATCAAACCCCATGTGGCCTATTCTGTAAATATTCCCATGCTCTTTTCCTTAGTGCTTATTTGCACGAAAGATAGTTGGGTTCTTTTGTTTGTAGCCGTCTTCAGAATCCCTGCCTTTTACTGTAGTTTATAACTTTTTCTAATTTTAATATTCTAAATCAATGTTAGAATCATGCCTTTTATATCCTACTTTCCAAATAAATTCTCTTGTTTACTAAAAAAAAAAAAAATCAAACCCCAGCCAGACATGGTGGTGTACATTTTAATCCCAGCACTCAGGAGGTATAGGTAAGAGGATTGCTGTGAGCTCAAGGCCACCCTGAGACTACATAGTGAATTCCAGGTCAGCCTGAACTAGAGCAAGATACTACTTTGAAAAAAAAATTCAAGCCCCAACAGCAAACAAATTTAATGTTCAAACTGACAGGTGGTCTTGGAGTTGCAATTAGAGACCGCCACATACCTCAAAGACATTTTGGCCAATAGTGGACAGTGGAACCATAAGATACTGCCTAGTCATCATAGGTCAGTACATATAAGCATACTATACAATGTTCACTTAATGATGAAATCCACCAAAGAGGCATATCTCAGAATTTATCCCAGTGTTAAGTAATACAGTTATAAACATAATTGGAGATGGGAAACTTTTCTGCATTCCTGGTTGGAAAGCAAATGTTCAAGACCTAATTAAGCTAAGAATGTTGAGCTGGGTATGGTAGGCTTGAATGCTAAAGGAGTGTCCTGTTCTTCAAAATCTGTTTTATTCCTCCTTGGATTAACAAATTGTCAGTGCACCTGGTATTATGGAGCATAAGAAATGCAGAAAAGAAAGGTTCACTGAATTTGCAACAGTTTTGTATTTTGGAAATGGCCATGGGCAGTGTGAAGCAGGCTTGTTAATTACCTGTGTGGAAGCCTAAGGGAGTCATGAGGATGAATCATGGATTGCAACAGAGACTCAATGGAGATGCCAGGACTATTGTATGGCTGCCAAGGAGAGCTGCCAGCACCAGATGTTTTCTGGGACTGTGAGTAGCCAAGCTGGAGGTGTGGAATTAGAACTCCAAAGACTTGTCAGTGGTTAGAATTATCAGACTTAGAGACTCGTCACTGACTACAGTTGTTGGACTTGGAGCTACAGAGTTTGATGTTTGCCCTGTCTAAATCTTGTATTGGTTGAATATTTTTTTGCTATGTCCAATGCCATCTTTTGCAATGTGAATGTTTATTCTGTGCCATTATGGTTTTTGTTGTTGTTGTTGTTTTGTATTACGGCTCAGTTAAAAGACTATGGAGAGCCGGGTGTGGTGGCGCACGCCTTTAATCCCAGCACTCGGGAGGCAGAGGTAGGAGGATCGCCGTGAGTTCAAGGCCACCCTGAGACTACACAGTTACTTCCAGGTCGGCCTGAGCCAGAGTGACACCCTACCTTGAAAAACAAAAAAAAAAAAAAAAAAGACTATGGAGATGTCTCAACATCATTGAGACTGATAAAACTATGGGGAATTTTAAGTTGGAGGAATGCATTGCATTTTACATCACGTATGGTTATCAGTTTATGGGGACCAGGGGTGGAATGTGGTGGTCTGTTTCAGGTGTCAGCCATAAATTTCTGAGTTCTGAATGCTAGGTCCTCGCCTGGTGGGATTTTGGGAACTGAATCCTCCTGAAGGTGATGTACTGTTGAAGGTGATGTATTATTGGAGGTGGGCTTATGGATGCTATAGTCAGCTTCCTCTTGCCAGTGTTTGGCACACTCTCCTGTTGCTATTGAACATCAAATGTTGGCCAGGAGGTGATGTCCACCCTCTGCTCATGCCATAGTTTCCCCTGCCATCATGGAGCTTCCCCAAAAGTCTGTAGGCCATAATAAACCCTTTTCTCCATAAGCTGTTCTTGGTCAGATGACTTCTGCCAGCAATGCGAACCTGACTGCAACACCATCTTAAAATAAATGGCAGCTTGCCAGGCATGGTAGTGCATGCCTTTAGTCTCAGCACTTGGGAGGCAGAGGTAAGAGAAACGCTGTGAGTTCAAGGACAGCCTGGGACTACAGAGTGAGTTCCAGGTCAGCCTGGTCTACAGTGAGACCCTACCTCAACAAATCCAAAAGGAAAAAAAAAGAAAAGGGAGTTTGACAATAGTAGTAGGTGACTTCAAAACCACACTCTCACCGACTGACAGGACATCCCAGCAAAAAATAAACAGAGAAGTATCTGGATTAAATGAAGTCACAAAACAAATGCACTTAACAGACATTACGAGCATTCCATTCAAATTCTTCAGAATACACATTTTTTTCAGCAGCACATTAAGTTTCTCTACAATAGATCACATATTGGGATACAAAGCAATCTTAATGAATATACAAAGTTTTAAATAATTTCTTGTACCATATTTGACCACAGTAGGATTAAACTGCAAACCAACAGCAAGAAAGACTATAGAACATACAAAAACTCATAGAGACCCAGAGTGTCTAGAGCCCACAGAAGCAGGCAGAAGCGGCTCCAGCAGCGGCCACAAGTTCTAAGCGGCTCAGCCACCAGACTCCACCTGAGCCTCAGGATTTTAAAGCCAGGTGAGGGGATTCTCCAATCACACTGGCCTCCTCACAAACTCAAGAAACATGGAAAGAGGACGGCAGAGACCAACAGAGCGGCTTGTGAGGAAGAGGATTGCGTGGATGAGCAGACGGACTTCAGCCACCATCCATAGCCTCCCCTCTCCCACTACCAGCACAAGCCCCAGCAAGCACCAGAGACCTGGGGAAGAAAGCTCACCTACCCAGCACCTAGCACGATTAAAGCAGTGCCCACAGACGCAGCCAGCTTTCCTGAGCCCACAACACAGCAAAGAAGGACCCAAGCAGCCCTGCAGCATAGCTGAGATCACCGCCGTCCCAAAAGGTAACTGGGATTACAGGTTAAACCTGATGGTCAGATCTGACATTCTTAAATAAGCTATATTTTGGGCTGCTTATTTGTTGCTTCCTGATTTATAGTGCCTTTGTTTCCTCTTCTGTCATTCATTGGGGAAGGGTCTCACTTGGTCACAAGCTGACCTTAGAACCCTCTACAGAAATCTTAGCCTCCCAGTTGACAGGATTAAGGGTGTGGGGCAACACACATGCTTAGGGACTATGACTTTGTTAAAGGATATGTTTGTTATAATACCTACTTTTGCACAAATACTCTGTGCTGTATTTCATTGAATAGGTACATTGTTTAGCTAAATCTTTAGAATTTGACTGTATTCTATTCCACTTAGCCTACTTGAATACTCTCATAGCAGGCAAACCCAACATCTAGGGTCACTTTTGTGATTACTCTGAGAGTCTTAAGAGCCACACCTAGCACCTTAAGCTCCTACCCTGAAGATATATAACATCAGATTGACTGATACATACTGCAGATAATTAGAAAACCCAAGCATTAAATTAATCCAAGATGCATAAATCTTGACATTATAATATAAGAAACACAAAAAATCAAGACAATATAAATCCACCAAAAAGTATTAATGTATCAGAAATGACCTTAAGTGAGACTGAATTAGAGGAAATACCTGAGAAATATTTCAAAAGAATGATTATAAATATGTTCAAAGAACTCAAAGAGGAAATGAAAGGGTTCAAAGACCTCAAAGAGGAAATCAAAGGATTCAAAGAACACACAGGAAACCAATTTATGAAATAAGGAGGTCAATACTAGACATAAATAAGGAAATAGAAATAAGAAAGAAAACCCAGTCAGAAATACTAGCTATAAAGAACAGTCAGTGAAATAAAAAACTCTGTAGAAAATTAGTAGAATGGATGAAGGAGAGAACAGAATATCTAAACTAGAAGACCAGGTGGCAGATCTAATACAGTCCAGCAAAGAGAAAGACAAAATAATAGGAAGGTATGAAAGGGAAATTCAAGATATTCGGGACACTATGAAAAGATCAAACCTAGAAAGGGGATATAAAAGGAATAGAAAGGGAGGGAGGGGGGACTTAATAGGATGATATTGTATATATGTAAGTAGAACAGATTAATGGGGGTGAAAGGCCTAAGTGAGGTCAGGAGAAGAGACTGACTAAAGGAATGGTGGAGGGCTAATCAAAATCTAAGAGGATATAAAAAAGTCATATGGAAACCTACTTTTCTGGACAATGGAACACTCAGAAGTTATAGATTGTTACTAGAAAATTTTCAGTGCCAGGGATGGGATACTTTTCAGAGAGTTGTTGGCCAGGGAGGTCACAGATACCTCTAAAACATTATAGGCCATTGCCGAGGCCCTTGGTTTCCCACCAGGAATAGATGGTAAGACCCTATTGCTGAAGACTTCACATACTTGGGTGGCAAGTTCACTGAGAAATCCTGCTGGAGCTGAGCTGAAAGCCTCCTCCATGAGGACCAGCTGACAGAAAATTGGGAAAAGCTACAATGCATGCAGTTCAATAGGAGAGAGAAAACACCAGTGAAGGTACTCAACAGTGAACACTGCAAGCTATAAATTTGGCCAGCCAGGCCAAATGAGCCAACGGGTGCAATAGTGGCATGTCTGTTATGGGGGAAACCAACTGCTCTCTAATTGGACTGGAGGCCCGCTCCATGGGAGGGAATACATCCCTGATACTGAAAATGTACGACAGGGGTAGTCATGATCCCTAAAGGTGTAATGTCTGCTGGTGTCTCGCTAAATGTATATACTATGCTCACCAAACTGCCCAGTAAGCACTTCTTTTAATGTCCACACCCATATATTAATGCTAACTTTCACTTTTGGTTAGCGAAGCTTCTCTTTTCAGATGGTGGCAACCTTGGGATGATTCAGAAGGAACCATGGTGCTGAGAAGAAGTGACAGAGGAGTGTTCAGCACTGAACATCTCAAGCCTACCTTCCAAGGCTCAGGGTCCATTGTGGAAGAGGGTGCAGAAAGAATGTAAGAACCAAAGGAAGAGTAGGACTTCTTACAATCTGCTCCTCCAGACACAAAATGACCTGGATATCCATGACCTCACAGTGCCTGACACTACTACATAAGACCATCATAATAGAAGGAAAAGATCATGACATCAAACTGAAGAGAGACTGATTGAGAGGGGGACGGGATATGATGGAGAGTGAAGTTTCAAAGGGGAAAGTGGAGAGAGGGAGGGAAGTACCATGGGATATTGTTTACAATTAAAGAAGTTGTCAATAAAAGAAAAAGAAAGAAAGAAAGAAAGAAAGAAAGAAAGAAAGAAAGAAAGAAAGAAAGAAATTGATTGATTGATTGATTATTACAGGGCCATAGTAACAAAAACAGCATGGTACTCACTCAAAAACAGACATGTAGATCAATGGAACAGAATTGAGGACCCAGATGTAAACCCAGGCAGCTGCAACCATCTAATTTTTTGACAAAAATGCCAAAAACATTCATTGGAGAAAAGGTAGCCTCTTTAATAAATGGTGCTGGTAAACTGGATATCTATACCTAGGATGAAAATAGATCTTTATCCCTCTGGATAAGAATCAAGTCCAAGTGGGGCTAGAGAGATGGATTAACAGTTAAGGCACTTGACTGCAAAGCCTAAAGACACATGTTCGATTATCCAGATCCCATGTAAGCCAGATGCACATGTGTCTGGAGTTCCTTTGCAGTGGTTAGAGGCCCTGGTATGCCCATTCTCGCTCTCTCTCTCAGTCCCTCTCTGCCTCTGATAAATTAATCAATAAAACAAATTAATCTTTTTAAAAAAGAATAAAGTCCAAATGGATCAAAGATCTTAATATCAGACCTAAAACTCTGAAACTGCTACAGGAAAAAGTAGAGAAAACACTTCAACATGTAGGCATACGACTTTCTGAATAGAATGCCAGTCACTCAGGAAGTAAGACAACTAATCAACCACTGGGACCTCATGAAATTAAAAAGCTTTTGTAGGGACTTCCGTTAAGATGGCAATGTAGAAACCATGCCAAAGCAGCCTAGGGGAGAAAAGGCAAAAGATACACTTTTCTACTAAAAAGTGAAGGTGTATAAGAAATTATAAACCAGGGCTGGAGAGATGGTTTAGTGGTAGCAAAGGGGCACACATGTATGGAGTTCATTCACAGCCGCTGAGATGCTGCTGGCGTGCCCATTCTCTCCCTCTCTCTCTCTGCCTCTTCCTCTCTCAAATACTACTACTACTACTACTAATAATAATAATAATAAAACAAATTATAAGCCACAGCAGAGAAGCAGGAGAGATCCATAGCATCTAGGGACCACAGAAGCAGGCTCCAAGCAGTGGCAACACCAGGTCCAAGTGGCCACAGTCGCCAGGCTCTGCCTGAGCAGCAGGAAAAGCCAGGTAAGGGGATTTTACACTCACACCAGCCTACTTGTAAACTCAAGAAAACTGAGGAGGAGGACAGCAGACACCAGCAGAGCAGCAAGTGAGGAAGAGGATTGTGGGGACCAGCCGGACAACTTCAACCACCATCCACAGCCTTCCCTCCCCCCACTACCAGCTCAAGCACCAGCAAGTACTGGAGACCTGGGGAAAGGAACTCATCTACACAGCACCCAGCACAGGATATCAGAGCAGTGACCCACCAACCCAGCTAGCTTACCTGAGCCCACGGCATAGCAGAGATGGACTCAAGCGGGTGCATAAATTAGCTGAGACCAAAGTCAATCCAAAAGGAAACTGGGCTTATATCAGGTCAGTACCAACCAAAAAAGCCTGGCATATAGGCTTGCATCAGAAGTGCTAATTACAAGCTGGGCGTGGTGGCACACGCCTTTAATCCCAGCACTCGGGAGGCAGAGATAGGAGGATTGCTGTAAGTTCGAGGCCACCCTGAGACTACATAGCGAATTCTAGGTCAGCCTGAGCTAGAGTGAGACCCTACCTTGAAAAAAAAAAAAAGAAGAAGTGCTAATTGCAATTTCCATGTCAGGGTAAATTATGTGTTAAATCTGATGGTCGGATTTGCCATTCTTAAATAAACTATATGCTGGGCTTGTCATTTGTTGCTTCCTTATTTATAGTGCCATTGCCTCCTCTTCTGTTGTTCATTGGGGCAGGGTCTCACTCAGTCACAAGCTGACCTTAGAACCCTCTACAGACCAGAAATCTCAGCCTCCCAGTTGACATGATTCAGGGTGTAGGGCAACAAACATCCTTAGGGTCTTTGACATTGTTAAAGGATCTGGTTTGGTTAGAGTCTCACTCTAGCTCATGCTAACCTGGAATTCACTATGTAATCTAAGGGTGGCCTTGAATTCATGATGATCCTTCTACCTCTGCCTTCAAGTGCTGGGATTAAAGGCGTGTGCTACCACACCTGGTGATCTGTTTGTTTTAATACTTATTCATGCATAAATAATCGGTGCTGGTTTTCATTGAATGTGTATATTGTTCAGTTAAATTTTAGAACTTGACTATATTTTGTTCTACCCAGTCTACCAGAATACTTGCATAGCTGGCAAACCCAACAACTAGGGTCACTTTTGCAGTTCTCTGAGAATCTTTTAAGAGCCACACCTAGCACCTTAAGCTCCTACCCTGAAGATATATAACATAAGATAGATTGATACATCTAAGAACATTGCAGATAATTAGAAAACAGAAGCATCAGATTAATCCAAGATGCAAAAATCTTTACATTACAATATAAGACACAAAAAATCCAGACAAAATAATTCTACCAAAAATTTTAAAACCATCACAAATGACCTCCAGTGAGACTGATATAGAAAAAATGCCTGAGAAAAATTTCAAAAGAATGATTCTAACTATGCTCAAAGAAACCAAAGAGGAAACCAAAGGAATCAAAGAAGACACAGGAAAACAATTTAATGAAAAAAAGAAAGTCAATACAAGATATGAATAAGGAAATAGAAATAGCAAAGAAAAACCAGCCAGAAATACTAGCAATTAAAAACACAGTAAGTCAAATAAAAAACTCTGTAGAAAGTCTCACCAGTAGAATGGATGAAGGAGAGAACAGAATATCTACACTAGAAGACCAGGCAGCAGATCTAATACATTCCAACAAAGAAACAAGCTAACAGAATGGTAGGAATGGGAATTTCAATATATTTGGGACACTATGAAAAGATCAAACATAAAAATTCAGGGTATAGTAAAAGAAGAAGAATTTCACTCAAAAGGCATAGTAGGAGTTTTCAACAAAATCAAAGAAAAAACTTCCCCAAATTGGGAAAGAGATACCAATGCAGATACAGGAAGCCTTTGGAACAACAAACAGAAAAATCTGGAAAGAACATCCCCTTCCAATATTGTAAGTAAACTACAAAACACACAAACCAAAGAAAATACATTGAAAACAATGAGAGAGAAAAAATAAGTCACTTGTAAAGGCAAGCCCATAAGGATTACAACACAAATTTTAAAAGCCAGAAGGCCTTGAATGATGTATTCCAAGTTCTGAAAGAGAACAACTGTCAACAAAGAATACTTTACCCAGCAAAGCTATCCATCCAAATTGATGGAGAAATAAGGACATTCCACAACAAAAATAGGCTAAAGGAATATATGACAACTAAGCCAGCTCTACAGAAAATGCTTGAAGGGATCTTCCACGCTAAAGAGAAAGGAAAGCACACATATGAGGAAATAGGGGAAAATAAATCATACTTGAAAAACACTTAATACAAGAGAGTAAAGGAAAAAAAGGAAGCACTACAAAACAAGAAGAATGATGAGTACACATACATACCAGTCAATAAAAAACTGTTAATATCGGGGCCTGGAGAGATGGCTTAGCAGTTAAGCACTTGTCTGTGAAGCCTAAGGACCCTGGTTCAAGGCTTGATTCCCCAGGACCCACATAAGCCAGATGCACAAGGGGGTACATGCATCTGGAGTTTGCAGTGGCTGAAGGCCCTGGTGTGCCCATTTTCTCTCTCTCTCTCTCTCTCTGACTCTTTCTTTCTGTCTGTCACTCTCAGATAAATAAATAAAAAATAAACAAAAAAATTTTTTTAAACTGTTAATATCAATGGCCTCGATGCCTCAACCAAAAGACACAGGCTTGCAGATTGAATTAAAAGGCAGGATCCTTCTGTTTGTTGCCTCCAAGAAACTCATCTCTCCATAAAAGACAGACACTATCTTAGGATGAAAGGATGGAATAACGGCAGTGGGCCTAGGAAACAAGTAGGTGTGGCTATCCTAATATCTGACAGGATAGACTTAATACCAACATTACTGAGGAAAGATAAAGAAGGCCACTTTATATTGATTAAATGAACACTCAAACAAGAGGACATTACAATTAATTCTAAAACATATATGCAACTAACATGGGTACTCCCAATTTTATCAAACAAACACTATTAGACTTAAGGTCACAGATAACATCACGCACAACTGCAGTGGGTGACTTCAATACCAAACTCTCATCTATTGACAGATCATACTGGCAAAAAAATAAACAAAGAGACAGCTGGATTAAATGATGTCACAGAACAAATGGACCTAACAGATATCTACAGAATACTCCATCCAAATGCTATAGAATACACATACTGGCTTGTCATTTGTTGCTTCCTTATTTATAGTGCCATTGCCTCCTCTTCTGTTGTTCATTGGGGCAGGGTCTCACTCAGTCACAAGCTGACCTTAGAACCCTCTACAGACCAGAAATCTCAGCCTCCCAGTTGACATGATTCAGGGTGTAGGGCAACAAACATCCTTAGGGTCTTTGACATTGTTAAAGGATCTGGTTTGGTTAGAGTCTCACTCTAGCTCATGCTAACCTGGAATTCACTATGTAATCTAAGGGTGGCCTTGAATTCATGATGATCCTTCTACCTCTGCCTTCAAGTGCTGGGATTAAAGGCGTGTGCTACCACACCTGGTGATCTGTTTGTTTTAATACTTATTCATGCATAAATAATCGGTGCTGGTTTTCATTGAATGTGTATATTGTTCAGTTAAATTTTAGAACTTGACTATATTTTGTTCTACCCAGTCTACCAGAATACTTGCATAGCTGGCAAACCCAACAACTAGGGTCACTTTTGCAGTTCTCTGAGAATCTTTTAAGAGCCACACCTAGCACCTTAAGCTCCTACCCTGAAGATATATAACATAAGATAGATTGATACATCTAAGAACATTGCAGATAATTAGAAAACAGAAGCATCAGATTAATCCAAGATGCAAAAATCTTTACATTACAATATAAGACACAAAAATCCAGACAAAATAATTCTACCAAAAATTTTAAAACCATCACAAATGACCTCCAGTGAGACTGATATAGAAAAAATGCCTGAGAAAAATTTCAAAAGAATGATTCTAACTATGCTCAAAGAAACCAAAGAGGAAACCAAAGGAATCAAAGAAGACACAGGAAAACAATTTAATGAAAAAAAGAAAGTCAATACAAGATATGAATAAGGAAATAGAAATAGCAAAGAAAAACCAGCCAGAAATACTAGCAATTAAAAACACAGTAAGTCAAATAAAAAACTCTGTAGAAAGTCTCACCAGTAGAATGGATGAAGGAGAGAACAGAATATCTACACTAGAAGACCAGGCAGCAGATCTAATACATTCCAACAAAGAAACAAGCTAACAGAATGGTAGGAATGGGAATTTCAATATATTTGGGACACTATGAAAAGATCAAACATAAAAATTCAGGGTATAGTAAAAGAAGAAGAATTTCACTCAAAAGGCATAGTAGGAGTTTTCAACAAAATCAAAGAAAAAAACTTCCCCCAAATTGGGAAAGAGATACCAATGCAGATACAGGAAGCCTTTGGAACAACAAACAGAAAAATCTGGAAAGAACATCCCCTTCCAATATTGTAAGTAAACTACAAAACACACAAACCAAAGAAAATACATTGAAAACAATGAGAGAGAAAAAGCAAGTCACTTGTAAAGGCAAGCCCATAAGGATTACAACACAAATTTTAAAAGCCAGAAGGCCTTGGAATGATGTATTCCAAGTTCTGAAAGAGAACAACTGTCAACAAAGAATACTTTACCCAGCAAAGCTATCCATCCAAATTGATGGAGAAATAAGGACATTCCACAACAAAAATAGGCTAAAGGAATATATGACAACTAAGCCAGCTCTACAGAAAATGCTTGAAGGGATCTTCCACGCTAAAGAGAAAGGAAAGCACACATATGAGGAAATAGGGGAAAATAAATCATACTTGAAAAACACTTAATACAAGAGAGTAAAGGAAAAAAAGGAAGCACTACAAAACAAGAAGAATGATGAGTACACATACATACCAGTCAATAAAAAACTGTTAATATCGGGGCCTGGAGAGATGGCTTAGCAGTTAAGCACTTGTCTGTGAAGCCTAAGGACCCTGGTTCAAGGCTTGATTCCCCAGGACCCACATAAGCCAGATGCACAAGGGGGTACATGCATCTGGAGTTTGCAGTGGCTGAAGGCCCTGGTGTGCCCATTTTCTCTCTCTCTCTCTCTCTCTCTCTCTGACTCTTTCTTTCTGTCTGTCACTCTCAGATAAATAAATAAAAAATAAACAAAAAAATTTTTTTAAACTGTTAATATCAATGGCCTCGATGCCTCAACCAAAAGACACAGGCTTGCAGATTGAATTAAAAGGCAGGATCCTTCTGTTTGTTGCCTCCAAGAAACTCATCTCTCCATAAAAGACAGACACTATCTTAGGATGAAAGGATGGAATAACGGCAGTGGGCCTAGGAAACAAGTAGGTGTGGCTATCCTAATATCTGACAGGATAGACTTAATACCAACATTACTGAGGAAAGATAAAGAAGGCCACTTTATATTGATTAAATGAACACTCAAACAAGAGGACATTACAATTAATTCTAAAACATATATGCAACTAACATGGGTACTCCCAATTTTATCAAACAAACACTATTAGACTTAAGGTCACAGATAACATCACGCACAACTGCAGTGGGTGACTTCAATACCAAACTCTCATCTATTGACAGATCATACTGGCAAAAAAATAAACAAAGAGACAGCTGGATTAAATGATGTCACAGAACAAATGGACCTAACAGATATCTACAGAATACTCCATCCAAATGCTATAGAATACACATATTCTCAGCAGTACATGGAACAATCTCTAAAATAGACCATATATTAGGACACAAAGCAAATCTTAACAAATACAGGAAAAATGAAATAATTCCTTGAACTCTATCTGATCAGAATGGGATTAAACTTCAAATAAACAACAGGAAAAACCCATAGCATATACAAAATCATGGAATACACTTACTGAATGATCACTGGGTCATTGAAGAAATCAAACAAGAAATAAAAAACTCATAGAATCAAATGAAAATGAGAACACAATATTTAAAAAAATGGGGACACAATGAAGGCAGTCCTAAGAGGAAAATTTACAGCTTTAAGTGCCTATATTAAGAAACTAAGGAGCCGGGCGTGGTGGCGCACGCCTTTAATCCCAGCACTCGGGAGGCAGAGGTAGGAGGACTGCCATGAGTTCGAGGCCACCCTGAGACTACATAGCTAATTCCAGGTCAGCCTGGACCAGAGTGAGACACTACCTCGAAAAACCAAAAAAAAAAAAAAAAAAAACTAGGAAGTTCACAAGTAAACAACTTAATGCTTCACCTTAAGGCCTTGGAAAAAGAACAAGAAGGCAAACCAAAAATCAGTAGACAGAAAGAAATAATGAAGATTAGGACAGAAATTAATGAAAGAGAAACAAAAAAAATACAAAGAATCAATAAAATGAAGAGTTAGTTTTTTGAAAGGACAAACAAATTGATAAATCCTTAGCAAATCTGACCAAAAGAAAGAGAGAAGAGACACAATAAAATTAGAGATAAAAAGGGCACCATTACAACAAGATACCAAAGAAATTGAGGAAATCATAAGGACATACTTTAAGAACATATAATCTACTAAACTAGATGATCTAACAGAAATGGATGATTTCCTAGATTTATATGAACTACCAAAATTAAATCAAGATGAGATAAACCATTTAAATAGACCTACAACAAGTAAAGAAATCAAGGCAGTTATAAAAAAAACAAAACTCCTAATTAAAAAAAAGTCCAGGCCCAAATGGATTCACTGGTGAATTTCACCATACCTTCATGGAAGACGTAACAACAATGCTACTCAAACTTTTCCTTAAAATAAAAAAGGAAGGAATCCTATCAAACTTTCTATGAAGCCAGCATCACCCTGATACCAAAACCAGACAAAGACAGAACTAAAAAAGAAAATTACAGACCAATCTCCCTAGTGAACATAGCTGTAAAAATTCTGAAGAAACTACTGGCAAACAGAATACAAGACTATATCAGAAAGATCATTCACCCTGACCAAGCAGGCTTTATCCCAGAGATACAGGGATGGTTCAACATATGCAAACTGATAAATGTAATACATTATATAAATGGACTGAAGAACAAAAATCACATGATCATCTCAATAGATGCAGAAAAGGCATTTGACAAAATTCAACAACCCTTCATAATAAAAGTCCTACAGAAACTGGGAATAGAAGGAACATATCTCAACATAATAAAAGCTATTTATGACAAATCTACAGCCAACATTATACTAAATGGGGAAAAACTTTAAACTTTTCCACTAAAATCAGGCACTGTCCCCACTTTTATTTACTGTAATACTGGAAGTCTTAGCTACAGCAGTAAGGCAAGAGACACTCATAAAAAGGATACCAATTGAAAAGGAAGAGATTAAATTATCCTTATTTGCAAATGTTATGATTCTATGCCCTAAAGACTCTACCAGCAAACTGTTAGACTTGAAAAACACTTTTAGCAACACAGCACAATATAAAATAAACACACAGAAATCAGTAGCTTTCCTATATACTAACAACAAACGTGTAGACGATAAAATCAGGAAATCTCTCCCATTCACAACTGTCTCAAAAAAAAAAAAAAAAAAATAACATCCAGGTGTGGTGGTGCACACCTTTAATCCCAGCACTTGGGAGGCAGCAGTAGGAGGACTGCTGTGAGTTTGAGGCCACCCTGAGACTACATAGTGAATTCCAGGTCAGCCTGAGCTAGAGTAAGACTCTACCTCAAACAACTAAAAAAAAAAAAAAAAAAAAAAAAAATCATTTGGAAGCACAAAAACACAAAAAACCTTGAAAAGCCAAAACAACTTTGAGCAACAAAAATAAGGCCAGTGGTATCACCATACCCAATTTTAAGCTATATCACAAAGCCATAGTAACAAAAACAGCATGGTACTGGCACAAAGACAGATACATAGATCAATGGAACAGAATAGAGGACCCAGATGTTAATGCAGGCAGCTACAGCCATCTGAATTTTGAGGAAAATGCTAAAAAAAAATTCACTGGAGAAAAGACAGCTCTTCAACAAGTGGTGCTTGTAGAAGGATGAAAATAGATCCTTGTCTCTCTCCATGCACAAGAATCAAATCCATATGGATCAGGGGCCTTAATATCCATCCAGAAACTCTGAAACTGCTAGAAGAAAAAGTAGGGGAAACCCTTCAACATATTGGCATAGACAGTGACTTTCTGAATATAACCCCAGTTGCTCAGGAAATAAAACCACTAATCAACCACTGGGACCTCATGAAATTACAAAGTTTTTGTACAGCAAAAGACACTGTGAATAAAACAAAGAGGCAACCTATAGAATGGGAAAAAATCTTTGCCAGCCATACATCTTACATCGGATTAATATCCAGAATATACAAAGAACTCAAAAAATTAAACAACATGAAATCAAACAACCCAATTAAAAATGGGCTATGGAATTAAATAGAGAATTCTCAAAAGAAGAAATACATATAAACATCTAAGAAAGTGTTCTTCATCCTTAGCCATCAGGGAAATGCAAATTAAAACTATTTTGAGATTCCAACTCACTCCTGTCATAATGGCTATCATCAAGAAAACAAATGACAAGAAATGTTGATAAGGATGTGGAAAACGGGGAACCCTTCTACACTGTTGGTGGGAATGCAGTCTGGTACAGCCATTGTGGAAATCAATGTGGAGGTTCTTGAGACAGTTACAAACACATTTATATATAACCCAGCTATAGCACTCCTAGGCATATATCCTAAGGACTCTTCTCAGAGATACTTGCAAAACAATGTTTATTGCTGCTTTATTAACAATAGCTAGTAAATGGAACCAACCTAGATGTCCCTCAACAGATGAATGTATAATAAAGATGTGATACATTTACACAATGGAGTTCTATTCAGTGGTAAAGAAAATGAAATTATGAAATTTGCAGGGAGATGGATGGATCTGGAAAGGTGAACAGGTGCAATAGTGGCATGTCTGTTCTGGGGGAAACCAAGTGCTCTCTAATTGGACTAGAGACCCACTCTATGGGAGAGAATACATGCCTGGTACTGAAAACCTAATCAAAAGCCTATGGCAGGAGAGGTCATGAGCCTTAGGGGTGTAAAGATTGCTCTTGTCTGATTAAATGCATATATTATGCTCACCAAACTGCCCTGTAAGCACTATACTTAATGTTCATATTCATGTATTAATGCTACTCTCACTTTTGGTTAGAGAAGCTTCTCTTTTCAGATGGTGGTGACCACTGGGATGACCCAAAAAGCAACATAGTGCTGAGAAGTGATGGGGGAGTGTTCAGCACTGAAACATCTCTATCACAGCCTCCAAAGCTCAGGGTCCATTGTGGAAGAGGCGGTGGAAAGAATGTAAGAGCCAAAGGAAGGACATGACTCTTTACAATGTAACTGTGCAGACAGAAATTGGCCTTGATATCCATGACCTCGCAGTGCCTAGCAATACCTTCACAAGACCTCATAATAGGAGGAAAAGATGATGACAGGTCAGGCTGGGCTACAGTGAAACCCTATCTCGAAAAACCAAAATAATAATAATAAGTATTTATGAATAAGCTATATGGAAAACTACTTCTTTGCTAGTTAATGATATGCATGTTAAAAAAGAGAGTTTAGGGGCAGAAGTACCCTGTGGGGGTGGATAATGCTGTGCCCAGAAGCCATAGATTGTTTTAAAAAAAAAAAAAAACACTAAAAAAACTACAGTGCCAGAGATGGGACATCTTCCAGTGAGTTGTTGGCCAGTGAGGCCCCTGGAGCCTTCGCCAAATTCTACAGGCTCTTGCCAAGGCTCTAGATGCCTGTCAGAACTAAATAGTATGACTATTTCTGAAGATTCCACATGCTTGGGCTGCAGATCACTGAGAAATCAAGCTGAAGCTGAGCTGAAAGCCTCCCTGTTAACTAGCTGACAGGATGCTAGAAAGAGCTATGTAGCACACAGCTTTTGGGGGGAGAGAAGTCATCAACTCTTAATCAGTAGTGGACCTTGTAAACCTTACAACTAGCCAGACAGGTCAAATGTGTCAACTGGTGCAATGGCACGTCTGTTTTGGCGGAAACCAATAGCTCCCTGATTGGACCAGAGGCCCACTCCATGAAAGGGAATTCATGTTGGTACTGAAAACCAAGTCAAAAGCCTATGGCTGGGGAGGTCATAAGCCCTAGGGAGTAAAACTACTTCTGTTCTATGCTTAAATGCATATATTATGCCCACCAAAATTCCCTCTAAACACTTATGTTTATGCCCATATGTTAATGCTATTCTCTCACTTTTGGTTAGAGAAGCTTCTCTTTTCAGATGGTGGTGACCACTGGGGTGACACAAACATCACCACACTGCTGAGAAGTGACAGTGGCATGTTTAGCACTAAGTGAGATATCTATATCACACCATCCAAGGCTCCACGACCAATGAGGAGGCAGAAAGAATGTAAGAGACAAAGAAGGGTAAGAATGCTTACAGTGCTATCTTCCAGGCACAAAGTAGCCTCACAGCATGACCTCACAGCAGATAACACTTCAAAACAGAAGAGAGTCCAACTGGAAAGGAGGGGTTCATCAGAGAGGGACATTTAGGAGAGGGAAACTGAGGTCATAGGAGGGGAAGATGATTATATATTGTCTATATTTACAGAAGTTTGCGATAAAAAGTTGAAAACAGCTGGGCGTGGTGGTGCATGCCTTTAATCCCAGCTATGAGTTCAAGGCCACCCTGAAACTACCTGAGCTAGTGTGAAACCCTCCTCGAAAAACCAAAAAAAAAAAGTTGAAAACAAAAAGGGATTTTGGCTCCATATAGGCCCAGGGCCCCAGACACAGATAAGCATGTTGGGAGTGGGGAATGGGAAGAGCCTGCAGAGGCCCTGGTAGGTTAGTGGGGAAGTCACCAGAGAACTGGAAATGCTAGGCAGCCAGCCTCGTCCTGCTCACAGTGAGCAATATGATCAGCGCAGCCCTTTTCCCCAGTGCAGATGGTAGGTAGGTCACCAGGGAGTCAGGAGGAACTGGTCTTGTGTGCTTTGGGGCCAGACCCAGCCCACCCTGTGTCTTCTAGTGGAACCACTACTAACACATTGGCAGACCCAGAGTTTAGAGGAAAATTATCCAAATAACAGAGTGAGAAAATATTTGAAAGCAAAATATATGTAAGAAGCCGGGCGTGGTGGCGCACGCCTTTAATCCCAGCACTTGGGAGGCAGAGGTAGGAGGATCACTGTGAGTTCAAGGCCACCCTGAGACTACATAGTTAATTCCAGGTCAGCCTGGGCCAGAGTGAGACCCTACCTTGAAAAACCAAAAAAAAAAAAAAAAAAATATATATATATATATATATATATATATATATATATATATATATATATATATATATATACACACACACAAACAGAGAAAGATCTAGGCAAATGAGAACTCTTTCCCCTTCCCAGCCTGGCTTACCAAAGAATCAGGGACCTAGAGATTCAGACATCCAGAGAATGAGTAACCAAAAGATGTACAATCACATCCTTTATAGTTAATTAGGATGGATTCTGTCATCAGACTCAGGTGTATAAAGGAGAGACATGATTGGTGTGTGAACTCAAAGGGCTGACCAAGAGGGGCAAGCTTACCCAGGTGTGCTAGATTGGGGAAGAAGTAGAGGAACACTGTTGCTGAGGAATTGTTCACAGCCATCTTGGGTGAGACTGCATTAGATGCTGAGTTCTACTTTGCCAGAGCAGGTGGGGTGGCATCTTTTTGTCCTTGGGCCTTTTTCCTAGATGACTAGCTATAAAGCTATCTTGCTCCTATTTCCCCTTCATTAGCTTTCTTCTGGCAGGTAGTTTAGCTAAGGACTGGCATACAAAAACATGGATACCAACTTGCCTGGCAGGACTAAAACACAAGTCTGATCAAATCTCAGCCAAGATGGCTACAAGCAACAACCTCCTAGCCCTACCCAGTTAGCAACAGCAACAACTGCCAATTTCTTTCTCAACTTTTCCTGGGCTTCACACCTGTGGGCTAGCCTTTCCTGAGTTAACCTCTTGAGCCTACCAACCAATCAGGTTCCACCCTTTCATATCTGAGTCTAATAATGAGGGTCATTTTTTTTTTTAAGGTAAGCCTGACAGACTGGCCTTTCTTATGCATGAGTGTGAGAGCAAGAACAAGAGAAAGAATTGGCATGCCAGGTCATCCAGCCACTGTAATCAAATTCCACATGCATGTGCCACCTTCTGCACATGTGTGACCTTGAATGCTTGTGTCACCTTGTGCATCTGGCTTACATGGGACCTGGAGAGTCAAAAATGAGTCCTTAGGCTTCACAGGCAAGTGCCTTAACTGCTAAGCCATCTCTCTAGCCCATGGCTCATTCTAATTGGATGCCTGGTTCATATAATTGGACATGGGCCATGTGTGTGAACTCTCTTAGCATCTTACCTTTTCCAGCCTCTTCCCCCTCTTTCCTTATGTGAGGGGGATCATCTCAGTCTCTCAATACCCCTTCCCAGCCTGGTTAAGAAAATTTCTTTTGGGGGCTGGAGAGATGGCTTAGCAATTAAGGCACCTGCCAGCAAAACCTAAGAATGCTTGTTCAAATCTCCAGGTCCCATGTATAGCCAGATACAAAGTGATGCAAGCACACACAAGATGGCACATGTGTCTGGAGTTCATTCATAGTGGCTGAAAAGGCCCTGGTACTCCCATTCTCTCTCTACATCTTCCTCTCCCTCTCTCTCTCTCAATCTCTCTCTCAAAAAAAAAAAAAAAGAAATAAAGAAAGAAAATTTCTTTGGACTTTGGTGTATTCCTACTTTGCTTTCTCTCTTAACTCTCCAAAATAAATCTCATAATTCATAATTACCCTCCTCTGAGTCTGCCTTCTCAATTCTTTGTTAATGTAATAGCAACCCAAGACTTGAGAGCAGTTGGTATACAAATTCTAATCCCTAAGAGTTCTCTCTCCCATCATTTTTGGTGACCACAAAGGGACTGTCTATGATTGTGATAAACTAATAACTTTTTTTATGATTATAGAGAACAAAACTGTACTTTTAAACTAGGACAGCTAGCAGAAAACTCAAAAAAACTTGAACGATGGGCTGTGGGGAAGGCTATCTTACACAGGTTGCCCTTACAAATGCTAATCACCAGGAATCTGCTTTAACATTGCCTAACACAACAAATCACCTAACTCTAGGTGGAAAAGGAAATGGAAAGTCAACAATCAAGCTAACCAGAGCACCACTCAACAAAATACTAGGGAAGAACAAGTCTCTTTGTATAGTAACCCTAAATGTAAATGGCCTAAACTCTCCAATAAAAAGACACAGACTATTTTATGTCTAGACTATTTGTTGACTTCAGGAAACTTGTTTATAAAGCAAAGATATTCATAAACTGAATATCAAAAGCTGAAAATTGAACTACCAAATATAAGCTTCAAATAAGCAGGAATGGCCATCCTTATATCAAACAAAGTAGATTTCAAAACAAAGCTAATAAAAGAGGCCAAAGGGGACATTTCACCTTAATAAAGAGAATAATCCATCAAAAAGATATTATACACATTTATGCAGCAAATATTGGGCTCTTAACTTCATAAAAGAAACACTAGAACACATAAGTCCAGACACAATAATAGTGGGAGACTTCAATACACAACTCTATTACTTAAATTAATCATTCAGACTAAAAACAAGCAAAGAAAATTCAGTGCTAAACCACAGCATGGATGAACTGGACCCAACAAATCTATACAGAATATCCCACTCAACAGGTGGGGAATACTTTCCTGGATGGAATTTACCTCAGGCATCTTTTCCATTGTTTCAATATAAAGTAGTTGGGCCATCCTTAATGTTAGTAATCTGCATGGCAATAGCAGCCACTGCTTTCATATTCAACCTTGATCAAACACTTAGGACTTGGGCAGAAGGACAGAGCCAGTCCCTATGCCAATAGCCCAGTTCCAACAAAGTTCTCTGCTGTCTTTCCTTCCCCTTTGGAAGTTCACAGCCAACACAATTCTCTCTACATTAGCATTTCAAACTCTCACAAGAATAGCTCATAAAACTTGACTAACCACTCAAGAAGGCATCATCATTCCTAAGTACCAATTCTATAAACATTTCTCCAGCACACAAGTTCCAAAAGACCAAACTTCACATGGTCAGATTCATCTCATCAAGACCCCACTCCTGGTACCAAATTCCTGTAGTAGGCAGCTAAACAATACTGGGATGAACATCTAACCAAACACAGATTTATGGAAGGAAGTGATTTGTTTCAAGCTTACAGACTAGGGAAAGTTCCATTAATAGCAGAAAAAGCTGGCTCCAAGCCGGGCGTGGTGGCACACACCTTTAATACCAGCACTTGGGAGGCAGAGGTAGGAGGAGCACCATGAGTTTGAGACCACCCTGAGACTACACAGTAAATTCCAGGTCAGCCTGAGCTAGAACGAGACCCTACCTCGAAAAAAAAAAAAAAAAAAGGAAAAGAAAAAGCTGGCTCCCACTGATAAATTCAAGTAGAGAGAGAAACCACCAGCAGTGAGCAAACACCAAAAAGTAGCAAACAAAACTGGCAGCAAGTTGTACCCCCAGAGCTCAAACTGTTCTCTTACACCTTTCAGCTAGACTCCAGCTTCCACCCCAGTGACACCTCCTTTCACCAGACAGCTAGAGACCCAAGTTACAAGTTTAATTTTAACAACTGAGTCAATGGCAAGCATATATTCGAAATACCATAAAGACATACCAGGTGTACTGGGATACGGCCAAGGCAGTCCTAAAAGGAAAATTTATAGATATAAGCATCCATATCAAGAAATTAAGAGAGCTGTCAACCAGGTGTGGTGGTAAAATACCTTTAATGCCAGCACTTGGGAAGCAGAGGTAGGAGGGTTACAGTGAGATCACAGCCAGTATAGGACCACAGAGTGAGTGCCAGGTCAGACTGGGCTACACTGAGACCCTGCCTTGAAAAAACAAGCAAACAAAAAAAGAATGTAAGGAAAGTAAAAGAGAAAATCAAACCAGACTTGATCTCAACAAACAAACACTATTTATTGAAGCACAGCAAGGGGCTGCTGCCTTCCTGCAGGATGGAGACTGAAGCACTCAGCAGGACAAGGGACTTGGCGCATAAAGGTGCTATTTGAGGAAATAGTTAGGAATCAGGTGCTGTCTGGTAGGGGTAGATAAGTAACTGTATAACAGCAACATTTGTTTGGTTGGATCTTGCCCAATGAGTCATAGGAGCTGTCTCAGTGGCTTTACTGTAGGGCAGAATGTCTCAATTTGTTTCAGTTCCTCAGAGCTTTCTGAGTTGAAGAAAGTTAATCAGTCTTTCATGAAGAAAGTTCATCAATCCTTCACAATGAAAGAAATTAGAAATATCTCAAATAAGTTACCAAACAGTACAACTCAAGGCTATACAAAAACAACAACGGGGCTGGAAAGACGGCTCAGTGGTTAAGGCACTTGCCTATAAAACCTAATGACCTGGGTTTGATTCCCCAGTACTCACGTAAAGCTAGATGCACAAAGTAGGATGTGCATCTGGAATTCATTTGCAGTGGCAAGAGGCCCTGGCATATGCACACTCTGTCTATCTCTCTTATCTCTATCATTCTCTGCTTGCAAATAAATAAATAAAAACAATACAAAACCCAATAGATAGCAATAAGTAAAAAAACTTACACCAGAAATTAATGAAATAAAAACTAAAAGAACAATGTACAGAATTAATCAAGAACTGGTTCTTAAAGAAAATAAACAAGAACTGATAAACTCTTACGAAGCTAACAAAGAAAACAAGGAAAACAATCTGAATTAACAAATGAGAGACAAAAATGAAGTTGTTACAATAGATACCAATGAAATCCAAAACACTATTAGAGAATAATTTAAAAATTTATACTCCAGGGCTGGAGAGATGGCTTAGTGGTTAAGGTTCATGCCTGTGAAGCCTAAGGACCCTGGTTCAAATCTCCAAGTCCCACTTAAGCCAGATGCACATAGTGGCGCATGCATCTGGAGTTCATTTGCGGTGGCTAGAGGCCGGGCCCTGGCACACTCATTCTTACTCTCCCTCTCTGTCTCTCCCTCTCTCTGTCTCTAATAACTAAATAAATAAAAAATAAATAAAAGCTTTAAAAATTTTTATACTCCAAAGAACTGGAAAATCTAGAAATGGGAAAAATTTTGAAATACATATAACCTCCCAAAATTAAAAGTAGATGACATCACACAAGGTGGCGCCAAGTGTCTGGAGTTTGTTTGCAGTAGCTAGAGGCCCTGGCGTGCCCATTCTCTCTCTCCCCCCCTTCTCTCTGTCAAATAAATAAATAAATATATTTTTTAAAAAGTACATCACATCAATAACTTAAACAGAACCATTACAAGTAAGATTGAAGATATAATTAAAAGTCTCCCCAAAAAGAAAAGCCAGATTGACTGACAGAGGAATTCTATGAAGCTTTTGTTTGTTTGTTTGTTTTTCAAGATAGGGTCTCACTTTAGCCCAGGCTACCTAGAATTCACTGTATAGTCTCAGGGTGGCCTTAAACTCACAGCGATCCTCCTACCTTTGGCTTCCGAGTGCTGGAATTCAAGGTGTGCACCACCATACATGGCTCAAACTTTTTTTTTTAAGTTTATTTATTTATTTATTTATTGGTTTTTCAAGGTAGGGTCTCACTCTAGCTCAGGCTGACCTGGAATTCACTATGTAGTCTCAGGGTGGCCTGAACCTCATGGCGATCCTCCTACCTCTGCCTCCCAACTGCTCGCATTAAAGGCGTGCACCACCACGCCCAGCTTTTAATTTTTGTTTATTTTTATTTATTTATTAGCAACAGACTCAGAGAGAAAGAAGCAGAGGGAGAGAGAGAGAGAGAATGGGTGCACCAGGGTCTCTAGCCACTGCAAACGAACTCCAGATGCATGTGCCACTTTGTGCATCTGTCTTACATGGGTCCCGGGGAATCAAGCCTCGAACCAGGGTCCTTAGGCTTCACCAGCAAGTGCTTAACCACTAAGCCATCTCTCCAGCCCATTTTTATTTATTTGAGAGAGAGCATGGAGACTCCAAGGCCTCTAGCCACTGCAAACGAACTCCAGATGCATGTGCCACTTGTGCATCTGGCCTTACGTGGGTACTGGGAAATCAAACCTGGGTCTTTAGGCTTTACAGGAAAGTGCCTTAACTGCTGAGCTCTCTCTCCATCCCTCTATGAAACTTTTAAAGATGACCTAATTCCAACTCTTTTCAATGTGTTCCACAATATAGAAAAGGCAAAAACACTTCCAAATTAATTCATTACCTGATCTCTATACCAAATTATGATGCAATTGAAAAAGTAAACTACAGACCAATTACCCTGATGAACACAGGTGCAGAATTCTCAACAAGATTCTTGCAATCTGAATCCAAGAACTCATTAAGAAATTATCCATTGTAACTATGTGGGATTCATATCAGGGATCCAAGGTTGGTTCAATAAATGTAATATTCCACATAAACTTAAGGATAGAAATCACATGATATGATCATCTCAATTGATGCAGAAAAGACATTTGACAAAGTTCAACACACATTCATTATAAAAATTATGGAAAAATAGGAACAGATGGAACACCTCAAAATAATACAGACAATATATGACAAACCCACAGCCAACATTACATTAAATGTTGAAAAACTGAGACCATATCCTCTAAAATCAGAAAGGAGACCAAGATGCTCACTCTCAGCACTTCTAGTCAATATTGTATTGAACAATGTTCTAGCTAGAACAATACAAGACATAAAAGAATAAAAGCTGGAAGGGTAGTCAAAACATCCCTGTTTGCAGATGTCATAATTCTATACTTAAAAAGACCCAAAAGAAGCCGGGCGTGGTGGCGCACGCCTTTAATCCCAGCACTCGGGAGGCAGAGGTAGGAGGATCGCCGAGAGTTCAAGGCCACCCTGAGACTACATAGTTAATTCCAGGTCAGCCTGGACCAGAGTGAGACCCTACCTCCCAAAACCAGAAAAAAAAAAAAAAAAGACCCAAAAGAACATATAAAAAGATCGTAGCATTAATAAAACCCTTCAGTAAAGTTGCAGGATACAAAATTAATGCAGAAAAATCAGTAGTTTTCATATACACCAATAATAAAATCACAGAGGAAGAAATCAAGAAAAATATCCCACTCACAATAGTTACTAAAAAATTAAATACCTAGAAACAAACCTAATGAAAAATGTGAAAGAACTCCATAGTGAAACTTCAAGAAACTAAAAAAAAAGAAAGAAAGAAATCAAAGAAGACCTCACATAATGGAAAGAACTCCCATGCTCCTGAATTTGCAGAAATAACTGTGAAAATGATTATCTTAACAAAAATAATCTACAGAATCAATGAAATTCTCATCAAAATTCCAGTGAAAGCTGGGCACGGTGGTTCATGCCTTTAATCCCAGCACTCAGGAGGCAGGGTAGGAGGATCACCATGAGTTCAAGGCCACCCTGAAAACTACATAGTGAATTCCAGGCCAGCCTGGGCTAGAGTGAGACCCAGTTCCAATAAGGTTCCTTACAGAGCTCAAAAAATTAATCCAGGAATTCATATGGAAGCACAAAAGACCATAAATAGCCAAAGCAATCTGAAGGAAAAAGAATACAGAAGGAGGTATCACAATACCCAATCTCAAATTATACTATAGGGCAAGAGTAATAAATACAGCATGGCATTGGCACCAGAACATACAGACAAAGAACAGAATAGAAAATCCAGAAATTAAGCCACAATGCTTTGGATACCTAAATGGGTGGCCCATTGACAAATGGGCCAAGAATATTAAGTGAAAAAACGGATAGCTTATTCAACAAATGCTGCTGGTAAAACTGAATATCCACCTGTAGAAGAATTAAATTAGATTCATACTCTCTCTCTCCCCCTGTATTAATTTCAAGTCAAAATGAATCAAGAACCTCAACCTAAAACCAGAAACACAGAAAGTGCTAGAGGAAAAATAAGGAATACACTTCAAGGATATAGGAATAGGCAAGAAAGGGGGTGTGCTTCACTAATATCTGACAAATAGACTTTCAACCAAAAGTAATCCTAAGAGATAAAGAAGACCATTTCATACAGATTAAGGGAACAACTCACCAATAGTACAATCATGGAGATTTATCACTGACTGGAGCTGCTGGACTTGGAGCTACAGATTTGATGTTTAACCTGATTAAATATTGTATTGGTTGAATTCTTCTTTGCTATGATCAATACCAACTTTTGCAGTATGAATGTTTATTCTGTGCCATTATGGATTTTTGGGGGGGATTTTTTTGGTTAAAAGATCTTGGACTATGGGAATGTTTGAACATCATTAGGATTGATAAAAAAAAAGTGGGAACTTTTAAAAATGGACTGAATGCATTGCATTTTACATCATGGATGGTTATCTGTTTATGGGGGCCAGGGAAAGAATGTGGTGGTTTGATTCAGGTGTCCTCCATAAACTTAGGTGTTCTGAATGCTAGGTTCCCAGCTGATGGAGATTTGGGAATTAATGACTCCTGGAGGCAGTGTATTGTTGGGGGCGGCTTATGGGTATTATAGCCAGTTTCCCCTTGCCAGTGCTTGACACACTCTCCTGCTATTGTTGTTCAACTGATGTTGGCCAGGAGATGTTGTCCACTCTCTGCTCATGCATTTTCCCCTGCCATCATGGAGCTTCTCCTCGAGTCCATGAGCCAAAATAAACCTTTTTTCCCACAAGCTGCTCTTGGTCATGTGATTTCTGCCAGCAATGGGAACCTCACTACAACACTTCAAAAATAACAAGATCTCAAATAAATAACTTAATAATCTATCTGAAGGCCTTGGAAAAAATAAAAAGAATTCAAACCCAACTATTTCAGATGGAATGAAATAAGATCAGGGCAGAAATCAATGAATTGCAATTAAAGAAAACAATGAAAAATTGGTAAAGCAGGGCTGAAAGATGGCTCAACAGGCTGGGAGTATGGCTTAGTGCTCAAAGACATTGGATTGAAATGGCTCAGCAGTTAAATGTTGTTCTTGTTCAAGCAAGATGGCCTGAGTGGGCCCAAAACTGCACCAGTTCAAATCTCTAGATCCCACCCAAAAAAAAAAAAAAAAAAAAAAAAAAACAGCTGTGCATGGCCTCGTGCACTTATAATCCCAGTCCCTCAGGCAAGCAGACATCCAAGAATTTTCAGAGCTCTAAAAGCTCCAGGAAAAGTAAAGAGAGAAACTCTGGTTCAAAAACAAGACCATGCAAAACAGTGACATAGAGCAAGGCAACCTACATTCCATTATTGTTACTGCAAGTGAGTGACCCAAGCCAGAAGGGTACATGCACATGCATATGTCTCCCTCTCTCACTCCCTCTGTCTCTCTCTCTCTGTCACACACACACAAGCAAAAATAATTAATAATAAAAATATTATGAAATAAAGAGTGGTTCTTCGAAAATATAAACAAGATAGATATACCCCTAGCCATATTAACCAAAAAATGAGATAGAAAACCCTAATCAACAAGATTAGAGATGAAAAGGAAAACATTAGAATATGCTCCAATGAAGAAATGGATTAGCAGTTAAGGCACATGCCTGCAAAGCCTAAGGACCCTGGTTCAATTCTCCAGGTCCCACATAAGGCAGATGCACATGGTGGGGCATGTGTCTGGAATTCGCCTGCAATGGCTCTAGGCCCTGGTGTGCCCGTTTGCATTCTCTCTCTAGTAATTAAATAAATAAATAATAAAATCGTTAAAAAAAAAAAAAAGAATATACTCCAGTGAAATTAAGAGAATAATAGGGATAAATTTCAAAAACCTATGTTCCACCAAACTGGAAAATTTAGAAAAAATGCATGAATTTCTTGACCCAGAAGTGATAAATAATTCAAAAAGAGCTAGAACATATAACAAGATTGAAGCTATAATGAAAAATCTCCCAAGCCGGGCATGGTGGTGCACGCCTTTAATCCCAGCACTCAGGAGGCAGAGGTAGGAGGATCACCGTGAGTTCAAGGACACCCTGAGACTACATAGTGAATTCCAGGTCAGCCTGGGCCAGAGTGAGACCCTACCTCAAAAAAACAAAAAAGAAAAAGAAAAGAAAAGAAATAGGGACATTCCACAACAAAGTCATGCTATAGGAATATATGAACACAAAACCAGGTCTACAGAACATACTTGAAAGACTCCTCTATGCTGAAGAGAAAAAAGAGCACACACATAAGGAAAAAATAAACCATACTCAAATAATGGAAGAGAGAGAAGTCATGAGAGGTAAATAACATTGGAGGCTGCAAGCCTTAAGTTGGGCCAGCCAGACCAAATGAGCCAACAGGTGTAATAGTGGCATGTCTGTTATGGAAGAAGCCAACCACTCTCTAATTGGACTAGAGGCCCACTTCCACGGGGAATACATGCCTGATATTGAAAACCTATGACAGGGGAAGTCATGAGCCCTAGGGGTGTAACACCTGCTGGTGTCTGGCTAAATGTATGTATCATGCTCACCAAACTGCCTGGTAACTTATGCTATTCTCACTTTTAGAGAAGCTTCTCTTTTCAGATGGCACTGACCTCTGGGATGATTCAAAAGGCACCATAGTGCTGAGAAGACGTGATAGAGGGGTGCTCAGCACTGAAACATCCTTATCACACCTTCTAAGGCTCAGGGTCATTTGCGAAAGAGGTGGCATGAAGAATGTAACAGCCAAAGGAATGATAGGACTCCTTACAAAGCACTCTTCCAGATACCAAATGGCCTGGATATCCATGACTTCGCAGTACCTACACAAGACCAGTATAATAGGAGGAAATGATGATGACATCAAAATAAAAGACTGATTGAGAGTGGGAGGGGACATGATGGAGAGTGGAGTTTTGAAGGGGAAAGTGAAGGAGGAGGGAATTATCATGGTTTGTCTATAATTATGGAAGTTGCCAATAACAATAAAAAAAATTTAGGGGGCTGGAGAGATGGCTTAGCGGTTAAACGCTTGCCTATGAAGCCTAAAGACCCCGGTTCGAGGCTTGATTCTCCAGGACCCACGTAAGCCAGATGCACAAGGGGGTGCATGCATCTGGAGTTCGTTTGCAGTGGCTGGTGGCCCTGGCGCACCCATTCTCTCTCTCTCTCTCTCTCTCTACCTGCCTATTTCTGTATCTCTCTCTCTCAAATAAATAAATAATAAAATATTTAAAAAAAAAATTTAAAACCTAACAACCCAGGTTCAATTCCCCAATACCCACGTAAAGCCAGATGCACAAGGTGGTACATATTTGTGGAGTTCGTTTGCACTGACTAGAAGCACCCATTTTCTTTATGTACCTCCTCCTCAAATAAATGTTTTTTGTTGTAGTTGTGGGTTGGATTTTTTTGTTTGTTTGTTTTGTTTTTCGAGGTAGGGTCTCACTCTAACTCAGACTGACCTGGAAATCACTATGTAGTCTCAGGGTGGCCTCGAACTCATGGCGATCCTATCTCTGCCTCCTGAATGCTGGGATTAAAGATGTGTACCATCACACCCAGCTTTTAAAATAATTTTTTAGAGCAGGGCGTGGTGGCGCATGCCTTTAATCCCAGCACTCAGGAGGCAGAGGTAGGAGGATCGCCATGAGTTCGAAGCCACACTGAGATTACAGAGTTAACTCCAGGTCAGCCTGGACCAGAATGAGACCCTACCTCGAAAAAAAAAAAAAAAAAAAAAAAAAAAATGATGAATCACTGTACTTTTCAGAGCACAGAGAATTCAATGTTGTCAACCTGCTCCAGTAATTGTTCTCTCAAAATTATGCCACTGGGGACTCTGCACTCAACCTCTGTTGATGGTTGGATGTTTATCACTCAAGGGGACCCAGAGTGGAATCGAGGAGGGAGGTGGATACCATTAAAGAATAAGCACATGTCAACACTGGGACCGTGTGGGACAGAGGCTGGTACATGTCAACAGGTCATGTCCTCTGTGGTGAATGTTCATAGGATGGAGATACTTCATGTCCATTCCATAATAGATCTACCTCTATCCTTTGCCTCAAGAATTGCTTCTGGTCTTTATTCTAGGTCCCTAGCCAACCATTCAAGCCACCCACTGTTGTCCACAGGTCCTATGTTTTCTATTTTTTTTTTGGTTTTTCGAGGTAGGGTCTCACTTTAGCTCAGGCTGACCTGGAATTCACTATGTAGTCTCAGGGTGGCCTCGAACTCACAGCTATCCTCCTACCTCTGCCTCCCGAGTGCTGGGATTAAAGGCGTGCGCCACCACGCCCGGCTTGTTTTCTATTTTTTGTGCCATTTCTTTCCATTACAAAGGGGATGGTCAAGCACATCAAAATGTTCCCCTTGGATTTATCCTCAACATGCCTTTCAGTGTCTGGTCTCTAGTGCACTGGAAACCAGGGTTTGGATTTTTCCATGTGACACAACTCATTGTGAACTAAGCCATTGGGCTTGGGCCACCATTGTGCCTACTAGCTTGCTTGTAACCAACACTAAATGAACCACTTCCAATATAGAGTGAATTCCTGCAGACTCAGGCTCTTCTCTTGATGTTCTGACAGAAAACAGCCAATGCTGGGCTCTTCTAGCTTTAGTTGTCTGATGTTCTAACGGTCCCCAACTCCACCGGGAGCCAGAATCAATGGTCATAAAATTTGGTTTCAATTTTTAAAATAATGTGTGATTCTATTCTAGAGATGTTGCCCTGCCCCAGGTTTCTGAGTCTGTATAAGGAGTCTCCTTGCCAGAAATCACACAGCATCTTTTTCTACCTCTGACCCCAAAACATGTGTTGGGTTGGCAGGCTACATGCCTAGAACTCTTCAGAGTCATTTCCTAGTTTAGGCTCTATGTGAAGCTGGTGGCTTTGTGTCACTCACTGTATGGATTAGAGCACTATTCCCAAATGTGGAATATGCTGTCTTTAGTGTCTAATACGGTGCCATGCCTCCTTCCTAGGGTTGGGATGTGGAAAATGCAATAACTTGTCCTTTTCTTACAAGGGGACCTCCTACCACATTTTATACCACTGAATTCCCCAAAACTTCAGCTGTTGTCAGTCTCTGAATCATTGTAGGAATTCTCTTCCATCTTTATTTCTTATATGTGCTGCTGGCCTGGCATGATTTCATCATTAACACTTCATAATATGGCCCTAGAGCAAGGCACAAATTTATATTGTGCAGTTCATTGTGAACTATTTCACTTTTCTCTCTGATGCAGATAGAAAGGAATACACTCACCTGATCATAACTGCTGCACACCATGTATGAGAGGTCTTGTTAGCTGCAGGTACCACAGTTGTGTACTGTATTTCTCCAAGTTTCTGGCTTGTCAGCAACTTATGTAAATTAAATGTCTGCTTATGAGATGTAAACTTATTATGGTGTTACATGGTCCTTCTCCCTAGGGAACTTGCTCTTCTTCAGTCATTTTTATGATAGGTTCTACCATTTAGCTTCTATTTCAGGGTATCATCACGTTAACAAAGAGCACCTATCATTACCTATTATATATAAAGCACAAGCACCAGTGGGATTTTCAGAGCATTCTTTATTGCTTTGGTAAACACTGTGTCCTAGGTGTCCACCTGCAGAACACAGGTATCTACCGAGTTTCCCAACCGTACATAATGCACCTGACCTAGCATGCAAATCTCTCGGCTGTTTCATCCTCTTTCACCATCTGCTATGGCAAGTCTAACATTTCTACTTCATCTAGTTTGAACCATCTCCTGCAAGGAACCAGAAACCATCCTAGCAGTATGTTAACACCATGTCTTGGGAACTTCCTCAGGATATTAAATCCATTGCTTTTGGGGAGCCTGTCATATCAGGATCTCCCTTACCTAACAGTAGTTCCACCTGCCTTGAGCTTGCACCACAAAGACCAGCCCCAATGATCTTCACCTAGGCACTTCAGTCCCTCTGAGGTGGTCTCATCCATCCCAGTTCCACTAATTTTTGCCTCTCATCTACAAATCTGATCCTCTTACACAATGCCAAGTTTTGACAGCAGAGGGTGCTGGAGGGCCACTCTAGGACTATTGCTAGGCTTTCTGTTCTAGCCCCTCTTGGCCAGGGCAGAAGACATTCAGTAGCATCCTCCCACTCCCACTCCTGGAGCTGCTTCCCAGCCCTCTATCCATAGGCTGCCAGTTGCTAATCAAGATGATGGCACCACAGGGATAGATTCTTCACAGCCAGCCTGTGCCACCCCTGAACATTTCCGGACTATCCTGTGGGTTATATGCGCATGCAGATAAGGGCTGAATCTCAGGCTTGGAGTGACTCTTCCTCTATTTTCTCAACACTCTACTTTTAAACGCCTAGGGAAGGAAGGTACTCTGCTACATGGATCTTTTAAAGTTCTCATTATGCCTTGCTACCTAAAATGGCTTTAAAACATTGTTCAAATTACATAGCTTCTGCTCCCACCTGGACTCAAATTATTTTAGGGCTGGGGAGATGGCTTAGCGGTAAGGCATTTGCCTACAAAGCCAAAGGAGCCTGGATCGATTCCCCAGGACCCATGTAAGCTAGATGCACAAGGTGGTACATGCATCTGGAGTTCATTTATAGTGGCTGGAGGCCCTGGCACACCCATTCTCTCTCTTTGCTTCATTCTTTCTCAAATACATAAATTAAAAAATTATTTTAATAAACCTAGTAGATTGGCTACACTGTTATGACTTAATGACCAATCAAGGTGTTAACAAAAAAAAAATCTTTAGCCAGGCGTGGTGGCGCACTCCTTTAATCCCAGCACTTGGGAGGCAGAGGTACGAGGATTGCCGTGAGTTCAAGGCCACCCTGAGACTACATAGATAATTCCAGGTCAGCTTGGACCAGAGTGAAACCCTATGTCGAAAAATCAAAAAAAAAAAAAAAACAAACAAAAAAAAACTCTTTAACTTACAATGTACAGCACATATGAACTTGTTTACAATTTGTTTTTTATTTAATTTTTATTTATTTTCTTGAGAGCAAGAGAGAAAGAGACAGAGAGAGAGAGAGCGAAAGAACAGGCACACTAGGACTTCCAGTCACTGCAAACGAACTCAAGCTGCATGTGCCACCTTGTGCATCTGCCTTATGTGGGTATTGGGGAATCGAGCCTCAAACCAGGGTCCGTAGGCTTCACAGGCAAGCACTTAACTGCTAAGCTATCTCTGCAGCCCCTTGTTTACAATTTTATATTAAATGATGTGTATGTGTATGTTAAAAAATAAGAAATTATAATGTGATTGCAGACTTTGGTTTTTGTTTTAAATGTTCCCTAAAATATTACAAAATAAAAAGGATGTAAAGATATCTTATTATTTCAAAAGCAGCTTTTGTACTGCTTTCAATCAAAAGGGCATTGGGCATCTAGATCTTTAGCCATTAGGGTGGCCTGGACAAAGATCAGCTCCATGGGAAAGAACTTCCAGGTTCCTCTGTAAGCTTGGATGGCAAAAACCTCAAGAATCAGCCTTTTTGGAGAGGTCATGGTCCAAAGAGGCTCCACTACCCCCCACGTTTTCTTAATTATATCTTGAGCATATTCACCCTCTCTGCCATTTCAACCTCCTACTTCCTGCTGGTCCTCTCCCTCTTCTCAATCTCCCTTCTACTCACATGTGTTTTTTTTAATCTATATTCTGCATACAAGAGAAAACATGAGACATTTGTCTGAGTCTGGCTTATTTAATATTACTCCCAGTTCCATCCATTTTCCTGCAAATAAATTCATTCTTTATGGCTGAATAAAACTCTACTGTTTGTATGCACATTTCCTTGGTCCATTCATCTGCTGATGGATATGTGGGCTGATTCCATAACTTGACTATTGCAAATTGTGCCACAGTAAGTATAGCTTAAGGATTCCTTTGGATATATACCTAAGGGTGATATAGCTGGACCATATAGTTCTATTTTTAGTTTTCTGAGGAACTTTATTGATATCCATAGTAGCTTCAAGAACATGTCCACTTACAGTGTCTAAGTTCCTTTCCCCCCATATCCTGACCAGCATTTATTTTCTTGATGACAGTTACTCTGCGTAGGGGGAAATGGAATCAATATAGTTTTTATTTGCATTTCCTTGATAGCATTCTTAATGTTGGATATTTTGGGGGCTGGAGAGATAGCTTAGCAGTTAAAATGCTTGCCTGCAAAACGAAAGAAAGGACCAAGGTTCAATTCCCCAGGAACATGTAAGCCAGACACATGTGATCATGCATGCGTCTGGAGTTCATTTTGCAGCGGCTGGAGGCCCTAGTGCACCCATTCTCTCTTTCTCTCCCTCATATACATAAAAATAGAAATAAATGTTAGGCATTTTTTCTTGTATTTATTGGCTATTTGTACTTCTTTCAGAACTGTTTGCTTTTACTTGTCCATTTATCTGATCATTTTTATTTTTTATCTTTTCTAGATATTAATTCCATTAAAACAGCTAGAAAAGATTTTTTCCCATTTTGTGGAATGTGTCCTTATATCCTTTGCTGTGACCAAAATTCTTATCTTTTTTTTTCTAAAATATTTTATTATTTATTTATTTATTTGAGAGAGAGAGATACAGAAATAGGCAGGGAGAGAGAGAGAGAGAGAGGGGGAGGGACGGAGAGAATGGGTGCACCAGGGCCTCCAGCCACTGCAAACGAACTCCAGATGCATGCACCCCCTTGTGCATCTGGCTTACGTGGGTCCTGGAGAAGCGAGCCTTGAACCGGAGTCCTTAGGCTTCATAGGCAAGCATTTAACCGCTAAGCCATCTCTCCAGCGCTGCTATTACATCTTAAATAGCTTACTTGAGAGAAAGTGGCCAGTAGAGAATGGGCGCATCAGGGCCTCTGCAAATGAACTCCAGGAAGCATGTGCCACCTTGTGCATCTTAACATGGTGTGGTAGTTTGAATAGATGACCCCCAATATATTCAGTGTTTTATTAGTTTGTAGTTTACATCTGCAGCCACCTGGCTGGAAGCAATGTCACTGGGTGGATCTTAAGCTGTGGTGTTGGGTTTAGGATTTCAATCTAAAGATATGCAAAGTGTGCATGGCTGGAGTTCCTGAGGTGTGCTGTGCTGTGTGGTTTTTGGCTAGTGGCTTTGCTCTCTTTGTTTGGTCCTGTGAAAGCAGGCCAGCTTCTTCTGTCATTATGGAACTTCTCCTGGATCTGTAAGCTTCAATAAATCCCTTCCTCCATAACTGTGCCTGGTCTGAAAGTTCATCTCAGTGAACCTAAAGCTGTCTGCTACACATGGATACTGGGGAAATCAAACCTGGGTCCTTTGGCTTCACAGGCAAGTGCCTTAACTGCTAAGTCATCTCTCCACCCTCTACTGCTATTATTTCTTCAATGGTTAGAGGCCTATTCAGAAAGTCTTTGACTGCCATTTCTTTTTTTATTTGAGAGAAAGGTGGGGGGGGGGGGATAATGAGCATGCAAGGGCCTCTAGCCATTGCAAACAAACTCCAGATACATGTGCCACCTTATGCAGCTGGCTTATGTGGGTACTGGAGAATCAAACCTGGGTATTTAGGCTTCACAGGCAAGTGCCTTAACCACTAAGCCCAGCCCTTCCACTTCTTTTAGTAGTTTCTCAGGTCTTACATTAGGGTGTTTGATCACTTTGACTTTAGGGAGGTTGGTAACAGTGAGGTAAGGATCTAGGGTCATTCTTCCATATGTAGATAGCACGTTTTCCCAGCACCATTTGTTAAGGAGGTTGTTTTTTCTGACATATTTTTAGCACCTCTGTCAAGCCCAGGTGGTATGTTTTTAATGAGATGATTATTATTATTCAACTTTTAAGTATTCTATTGATAAATTTTGTGTACATAAGTGAAACTAACCCTTAAACACTATGATTTCATCAACAAGAGTTACAAGAAAAGGACAGAGAGAAAAGGATGAGTACAGGATAGAGACAGAAAAGCATCATGCAAACCAGGCATGGTGGCACATGCCTTTAATACCAGCATTCAGGAGGCAGAGGTAGGAGGACCACTGTGAGTTCAAAGCTAACCTGAGACTACATAGTGAATTCCAGGTTAGCCTGGGCTAGAGCAAGACCCTACCTTGAAAACCAAAAGCATCATGCATTTGGAAATCAGTTAAATCTGAGTGGAACCAAAAAAAAAAAAAAAAGGAGATGGAAAATAGTAAAACATGTAACTAAAAAGGAACCCATGGGGATATTTCTAGAGACAAATTTTGCAGAGAGGAAGGACAAAAAATGAACCAACTCTAGCAATGGTGCAAAGAAAAAACAAAAACAAAAGATGGCAGTAAACTGAAAGCAAAGAGTAACTTGGAAACAAATACAGAAATTCCCATGGGAAGGGGAACTCCAGGGGGACCAGCATGAATGAGGGCAGTGGCAAATGAACCTTAAAAACTTCTCCTCTCAGTGACTGCTAAACACTTTGGACAATTATTACTGAGCAATAAAATGCCAAAATTTTAAGTGAGATGAACCCAATTCTGAATATACCTGTGTGTTAAGGTTTAAAAATAAAGCTAAAATCACACACAATCCAACAATCCAACCAATGGTCAAAGAACAAAATGTATTTATTTCTCTTATATTCTCAGATGAAAGGTCTACTTAGTAGTACTCACAAGCCTAGGGTCTTTTACGTTATGTCACAATCTTTTAGGATACTGTTATCATTTAGAGGATTGGAGAGGAATCATTTCAGATTCTAACTGGTAACAGGAAGCAGGTCAGCTGTCTTCAAGACTAGCTTGGAAATGGCAATATCACTTGAACTCACACTGCTGACAAGAACCTGGCCATTTGGTTACACCTGGTACAATGAGAGAGAGCCTTATAGACCAATTGTGTGCCTTGGAAGGGAAGGCTGGATTCCCATGTAGTATATAAATAATCTCTGTCAAGCAAGTTTGTTTTTTGTTTGTTTGTTTGTTTGTTTTCTGAGGTAGGGTCTCACTCTAACTCAGGCTGACCTGGAATTTCACTATGTAGTCTCAGGTGGCCTCTAACTCATGGTGATCCTCCTACCTCTGCCCCCTGAATGCTGGAATTAAAGGCATACGCCACCAAGACCGACTCAAGCAGGTTCTTGAAACAAAATAAAATGCAATTCTATTGCAACAGTTGCAGTAAGTTAAGATAATGGTGACCTTGTGCAAGGAGAGGGCTTCTAGAAATTCTGAGGTGTCTGAAACAAGGTCTGATCCCAAACTCACAGATCCTCCTATATCACCTGCATGGATGCTGAGATTACAAATTTATGTCACCACACCCAACTCAGTTTTTTTCTTAGATATTTACTTATTTAAGAGACAAAGGGATGGAGGGAGGAAAGAATGGGTGCACCAGGGCCTCTAGGACTACAAATGAACTCCAGACGCTGTGCCACCTTGTGCATCTGGTTTATGAGGGCACTAGGAAATCGAACCTGGGTCCTTTGTCTTCACAGGCAAGTGCCTTAACTGCTAAGCCATCCCCTCCAGGCACCCCCCTTTTTTTTTTGGTCGAGGTAAGGTCTCACTCTAGCCCAGGCTGACCTGGACTTCACTATGTAGTCTGAGTGGCCTTGAATTTAAGGCAATCCTCCTATCTCTGCCACCCAAGTGCTGGGATTAAAGGCATGCGCCACCACGCCCGGCCACTCCAGACCCTTTTATTTATTTATTTATTTATTTATTTATTTATTTATTTATTTATTTTATTTATTTATTTTTTTTGATTTTTCGAGGTAGGGTTTCACTCTGATCTAGGCTGACCTGGAATTAACTATGTAGTCTCAGGGTGGCCTTGAACTCACAGCAATCCTCCTACCTCTGCCTCCCAGGTGCTGGGATTAAAGGCGTGCGCCACCACGCCCGGCTTCCAGACCCTTTTTAAAAAAAAATTATTTGGCCTGGACCAGAGTGAAACCCTACCTCGAAAAACCAAAAAAAAAAAAAAAAAAAAAAAAAATTTGGGCTGAAGGGATTGCTCAGTGGTTAAGGCGTTTGCCTGCAAAGCCAAATGACCCAGGTTAGATTCCCCAGGACCCACATTAGCCAGATGCACAAGGGGGCACACGCATCTAGAGTTTGTTTGCAATGGCTGGAGGCCCTGGTGCACCCATTCTCTCTCCTTCTCTCTCTCCCTCTTTCTCTGTCAAATAAATAAATAAAAATAAAATTTTTTAAAAATTATTTATGCTGGGCATGGTGGCATACGCCTTTAATCCCAGCACTCGGGAGGCAGAGGTAGAAGGATTGCCGTGAGTTCGAGGCCACCCTGAGACTACATAGCTAATTCCAGGTCAGCCTGGACCAGAGTGAAACCCTACCTTGAACCCCCCCCCCCCGCCAAAAAAAAAATTTATTTACTGGGCCAGGCATATTGGGCCTCGCCTTTAATCCCAGCACTTGGGAGGCAGAAGTAAGAGGATCACCATGAGTTCGAGGCCACCCTGAGACTACACGGTGAATTCCAGGTCAGCCTGGGCTAGAAGGAGACCCTACCTAGAAAAAAATTATTTATTGGGCTGGAGAGATAGCTAAGTGGTTAAGGCTCTTGCCTGCAAAGCCTAACAACCTGGGCTCGATTCCCCAGTACCAACCTAAAGCCACATGTACAAAGTGGAACACTGACCACCTGGAGTTTATTTGCAACAGCTAGAGTCCCTGCTGTGCCCATTCTCTCTCTCTCTCTCTCTCTCTCTCTCTCTCTGCTTGCAAATAAACAAAAATACAAGAAAATATATTTTACTTATTTATTTGAGGGAAAAAGAATATGAGAATGGGCATACCAGGGCATTTAGCCACTGCAAACAACTCCAGACACATGCACTACCTTGTACATCTGGCTTAAGTGTGTACTGGTGAATTAAACCTAGGTCCTTAGGCTTCGCAGGCAAGCGGTTAACCGCTAAGCCATCTCTCCAGCCCCCCAACTTATTATTCTTAAAAATATAAGTGTATTAATACTTTCCTTGTCACCCTGAAAAAAGTATCTGAAAGGAACAACTTAAGGACAGGATCTATTTTGGCTTATATTTTGAGCCACAGTAGGTGTATGGGGTTGGTATTCACCCCTCCTTACATTTTAGTGAAATAGGAAGCAGAGAGTGGGTCAGAAGTGGGACTGTGTTAAAAACTTCAAGGCACGCTGGAGGGATGGCTTAGTGGTTAAGGCATTTGCCTGCAAAGCCAAAGGACCCAGGTTCTATTCTCCAGGACCCATGTTAGCCAGATGCACAAGGGGAGGCACATGCATCTGGAGTTCGTTTGCAGTGGCTGGAGGCCCTGATGCGCCCATTCTCCTCTCTCTCTCTCCCTCTCTCTCTCTCTCCCTCTTTTGCTGTTAAATAAATAAATAAATAAATAAATAAATAAATAAATAAATAAATATAGATAATACAAAAAAAAAAAAACTTCAAGGCTCTACCACCCCAGCAATCTACTTCCTCTATCCCTATAGGCCCTAAACCCCTCCCCCAAAGGTTATACAAACTCACAAAACAGCACCACCAGCAGGGGACTAAAATTTAAACACCTATGCCTATGTAGTGCATTTTCACATCTCAACTATAATAGTAAGCCAGGTATGGTTAGGCACACCTATAATCCTAACACTTGTGAGTCTGAGATAGATAAGGTGGTAACTTAAAACAGCCTAAGTCACAAAATGAAATCTTCAAAAAACGAAAAACAAAAAAGTATAAGGGGGAAAAAAATGAACTAGTAAGAATTTTTGGGCCTGCTTGTACATCCATAATTCACAATAGCTAGGAAACAAAAACAGCCTAAATGTCCATCAACAGATAAAGGGAATAAGAATATGTGGTGCGTATGTATAACAGAACTTTATGCAACTGTAAAGAAAAACAAATTCAGGCTAGGAAGATAGCTCAGCGGTTAAAGGTACTTGCTTGCAAACCCTGTTGCCAGTGTCTGATTCCCTGGTACACACATAAAGCTAGATACACAAAGTGGTTCATATGTCTGGAGTTTGTTTGCAGGAACAAGAGGCCTTGGAATGCTTATGCACATGTTCCTTATGCAGCCTACTCACTAGTTAATAAATAAAAATATGTAAAAATAAAAAGAAAATCATGACAATGCAGCAAATGAATGGAAATGGAGATCATTATATTAAGTGAAACAAGCAAGACTTGGTAAGATCAATACCAAGTTTTCTTCTATATGCAGAACACAGATTTAAAATTGGGGAGGGAGGGCTGGAGAGATGGCTTAGTACTTAAGGCGCCTGCCTCCTAAGCCTAAGACCCTGGTTCCAATCTCCAGGTCCCACGTTTAACCAGGTGCAAAGTGACGCAAGGGCGCAATGCTGCACTTGACCACAAGGGGGAGCACACATCTGGATTTCGTTCACAGCAGCTGAGAGACTGCTGGCGCGCCCATCTCTATCTGTCTCCCTTTCCCTGTCTGTCTCTCTCTGTGTCTCTCTCCAAAAATAAATAAAATAATTGAAAGAATCGCTGAGAGTTTGAGGCCACCCTGAGACTACATAGTTAATTCCAGGTCAGCCTGAACTAGAGTGAGACCCTACCTCGAAAAACCAAAAAAAAAAAAAAAAATTGTGTGTGTATAGTGTCTCACGCCTTTAATCCCAGCACTAGGGAGGCAGAGGTAGGAGAATCGCCATGAGTTCAAGGCCACCCTGAGAATACAGAGTGAACTCCAGGTCAACCAGGGCTAAAGTGAGACCTACCTTGAAAAACAAAACGAACAAACAAAAATTTGTGTGTGTGTGTGTCTGTATGTGTGCATGTGTGTGTAGTTATGAAACTAGAAAAGGAGATCATGAAAGTGAAGAAGAGATCTTCTCCAAGGGGAGAGAAAAGTGGTACTAGAATACATGCAATAAGTAGTAGTTTCTATTATAAGGCATACAGATGACTAAATGTGAACTTATCCAAATGTTAAGTGCTATTGTATCTTAACCAAGAACTTTGTGTTTATGATCACTTTGTGATGATACCTGGTAATACTCTATGACTTCATCTCAACTTCATTTCTTTCACTTATGACTTACTTTGTAGGGAAAAAAAAACACAAAAAATTGGCCTATACATAGAAATCTACAATAAAATCTGCTTTGCTAGCAAAAAGTCTCTGATGTTACAAACATTTCAATTATACTTGAACACATCACTGCTTCTACAATACCACACATCATAAACTCATATACATAGATCTTTGACACTTATGAATTTACACATTTTAGGGAAGTAGGTCACAAACACTTTTCTTATGACCACACACAATATCAAATCTATGTACAGATTCAATGATCTAAGGGCCAAAAAAGAGGTACTGTGAAAGAGTCCATTTTCCTGAATATACCTGGAATAATGAACAGTATTTCGTATATATTTTTGTTGTTCTGTTTAAGGCAAGGTCTCAACTCTAGGCCAGGCTGACCTAGAACTCACTCTGTAGCCCAGGCTGGCTTCAAACTCACAGTGGCTCTCTTATCTCAGCCTCCCAAATGCTGAGATTAAAGACTGTGCCACCACACCCAGCAAGTATAAATTTTTTGTTTCTTTGAAGTAGGGTCTTGCTGTAGCCCAAGCTAACCTGGAATTCACTATGTAGTCTCAGGCTGGCCTCCTACTCCCAGCAATCCTCCTACCTCTGCACCTCCTGAGTGCTAGGTTTAAAGGCATATGCCACTACATCCAGCAGTATGTTGTATTTTCAAAGCAACAAAGGTTTGCAACTCAGTAACACTCAAGGGGGGTGGGGGGAAGGGTGGAAAGGAAACTTAGTTTCCTTTATTTTTAGGCATGGAAAACCCTACAAAATATAAAGTTCATGGGATAATTCTGTTATATTCATTTCACTTTTAACTCTTAGTCTTAAAAATAATTAACATTTAAGACAATAAAAGCAGAAAGGTTCATTAAAATCACTTACTCTTTGTACTCTCTTCCCAATTCTTAGAATCCACTAAATCACCTGAACGCATAGCAGACAAAATCTTCTGAGCAACACTGGAGAGGGCTGTCTCACTGAGATCAAAACCTACAAATGCCTCATAATCTTCCATTTTCACACAGTCCTTAATATAAGAAAAATATCCATATTTTAATTTTCAGGCAAAATAAGAAATGCCATTAAATTATTTGAAAATATTATATACTAAGATTTTTCATTTAAAGTTTATACTTAAAAAAACACTATATACCAATAACCAAAGGAAGTAAGTTTCAATTACCCCATAACACAAATAGAATAAACTAAGAAACTAGGCCTGTTGGCTCATGTCTAACAGTCCAGCTACTTGGGAAGCTAAGGCAGGAGAACTCCACTTCAAGGCCTACCTAGGCTGCTCAGCTACTTTAAGGACAGCCTGGGCAACTCAGTGAGACCCTGTCTCAAAAGTATTTAAGTTAAAAAAAATTCTGGGATAAAGCTTAATAATATAACAAGTGGCTTGGCATGTACAAAGCCCTGGGTTCAGTTCACAGTACCAAAACAAATAAAAACAAACGTGGGCTGGAGAAATGGCATAGCAGTTGTCTGCAAAGCCAAAGGATCATGGTTCAACTCTTCAGGGCCCACCTAAGCCAGAGGCACAAGGGGGCACATGCATCTGGAGTTCGTTTGCAGTGGCTGGAGGCCCTAGCATGCCCATTCTCTCCCTCTGCCTCTCTCTCTTAAATAAATAAAACATATATATTTTTTAAAAACTCACTAAGGATCATGATAGGGCTGGAGGGATGGCTTAGCAGTTAAGGCGCTTGCCTGCAAAACCAAAGAACCCAGGTTCAATTCCCCAGGACCCACATTAGCCAGATACACAAGGGGGTGCACGTGTCTGGAGTTCATTTGCAATGGCTGGAGGCCCTGGAACACCCATTCTCTCCCTCTCTTTCTCAGTATCCCTTTTTCTCTGTGAAATAAATAAATAAGGGCTGAAAAGATGGCTTAGTGTTTAAGGCACATGACTGCAAAGTCTAAGAAACCTGGTTCAATTCTCCAGGTCCCACGTAAGCCAGATGCACATGGTGACACATGCATCTAAAGTTCATTTGCAGTGGCTAAGGCCCTGGCACGCCCATTCTCACTCTTTCTCTCTCTGTCTCTAATAAATAAGTATATAAAAAGTTTAAAAAATGAATAATAATAAAGAATCATGAGCGCCGGGCATGGCTGCACACGCCTTTAATCCCAGCATTCGGGAGGCAGAGGTAGGAGGATCGCCGAGAGTTCGAGGCCACCCTGAGACTTCATAGTTAATTCCAGGTCAGACTGAATCAGAGTGACACCCTACCTCGCAAAACCAAAAAAAAAAAAAAAAGAATCATGATAAACAGATGAAAAAGTGCAAAACTTAAGATAGGTGTGGTGGCACACCCCTTTAATCTCAGCAGCAGTCAGGCAGAAGTAGGAGGAGTTTGAGGCCACCCTAATTCCAGGTCAGCCTGGGCTAGAGCAACACCCTACCTTGAAGAAAAAAAGAGAGGGAGGGAACTTATTTTCTAGTTAACCAATCATGAAGTAAACATACTTAACTACTCCCTCAGATCTAAAAACTGGCTATTATTAATCTTCAAGCATACAAATCTGAAATACAAATCTGAGTCATCATGGTAGACATACCACCTGCCAATCCTTGCACTACTCATCCCTATTAACATCCTGGGCTGAGCAGGTAAAGGTACAGGAAGGACAATATATAGGTCAAATATCTAAATTGTCTGGCTCTAATATAAACAGAATTTGCTACTATAAACCAATAGAATAGATGACATATTTTTCCACATTATTTGAGAAAAAAATTAAATGCCCTACCTCATGATAGGGAAAAAGTAAATCTTACAAAAGTTATTGCAAAAAAGTTTCAAGGGCTGGAGAGATGACTTAGCAGTTAATGCGCTTGTCTCTAAATCTAGTGACCAGGTTTAATTCCCCAGTACACTCATAAAGCCAGATGCACTAAGCACTGCATACATCTATAGTTCATTTAGAAAGGCTGGAGGTCCTGGCACACCTTCTCTCTCTCCTCTCTCAAATGAAATATAAAAAAGGTATGTGGTATTAAAAAAAAATACACAAGTATATAGCTTTTAAGACTGGCATTCCATAAAACTACCCATGTAAAGCTAGATGGGCATTTGTTTGTAGTCCAATGGACCCTGGCCTGCGGTCACACATGGTACACACATTTTTTTAAATTTCATTATTCATAACGTGTCATACTGATATCAAATCTAGTGCTTTGCACATTATCTACTGCTACTGCACACTGTCTTGAAGCCTCCAGAACCAGCCCCTAAATGCCAATGCAGTTTTGACTCTCAATGATGCTACTAGACACATTCGACAGTCTCCAAGGGAACAGCAGGGAATTGTAAGAAAATACAGTCTGAACAGTCAAATTCCACTTTTATCATATTAGTCTCTGCTTACCCATGGGGGTAAATTCTAAGCCCTAGTGGAACTGCACATACTACTGATTCCTATATTTCTGCTCTCTGCCAGGGTTTCAGTGAGTAACAGGCAGGTAATATACACAGCACAGACATACTGAAAAAAGACTGACACATCCTGGGTGGGAGTTTTGACACACCATCACAATACACAGAAAAGCATACAAGTAAAAACTAACTACTTTTGAGAGTTTTCCATTAAATATTCTCAGATCACATCTGACCTCAGGTAACAAAACCTCGTTCTATACATTTTTAAAATACTCAACGGCACATGTCTAATCAAAAAAAAAAAAGATTTAATTGTATTAAAAATACTTCTGCCAGGCATGGTGACACACACCTTTAATCCCAGAACTTGGGAGGCAGAGGTAGGAGGATCACAATGAGTTTGAGGCCACCCTGAGACTGCAGAGTGAATTCCAGGTCAGCCTGGCTAGATTGAGAGCCTACCTCCAAAAAAAAAAAAAAATTTATTATAGCAAGGCATTATGGCGCATGCCTTTAATCCCAGCATCGGGAGGCAGAGAGAGGTAGGAGGATGACCATGAGTTCAAGGACACCCTGAGACTAGAGTGAATTCCAGTTCAGCTTGGGCTAGAGTGAGACCCTACCTTGGAAAAAAAAAAAAAGCCCGGTGTGGTGGTGCACGCCTTTAATCCCAGCACTCAGGAGGCAGGGGTAGGAGGATCACCATGAGTTCTAGGCCACCCTGAGACTACATAATTAATTCCAGGTCAGCCTGGGCCAGTGAGACCCTATCTCGAAAAACCAAAAAAAAACAACAACAAACTAAAATTAAAAAAAAAAAAAAAACTTCTATTGTAACACTATTCTCTTGCAAGTACACACTTACCAGGATTAAGTGCCACCAAGCAAATCATCAAATTATAAAAGCATCCACATCCTGAACAAACATTATTACAATGAGAAAAAAAAAAAAGAACAAGCTAATACAAGTTGAGTAGCCCTTATTTGAAATGCTTAAGATTTTGGAATACTTGCATATATATGAAATGAGATGTCTTGGGAATAGAACCTAAGTCTAAATATGAAATTCATTTGTTTCAGACAAACCTTACATAAACAGATTGAAGGTCTGAACTTTATATTTTCTTTTTATTTATACTTATTGGAGAGAGAATGGATGTGCCAGGGTCTCTAGCCATGCAAACGCCAGACACATGCACCACCTCAGCTTGGGTGGGTACTGGGGAATTGAACCGGGGTCCTTAGCTTCGTAGGCAAACAACCACTAAGCCATCTCTCTAGCCCTTATAAAATATTCCGTGTACCTGTTTTGTGACTTTGATCTGTCATACAAGGTCAGACATAGATTTTCAACTTATATCATCCCAATCACTTACAAAAGTTTCAGATTTGGGGCCATTTTAGATTTTCAGATTAAGACTGCTCAATTTGTGTAACACTTGAATCTGTTCAGACTGTAATGTTCCCATGATTCCTTGTTCTTCCCTTGTAGACTGTTGAATGTGTCTACTTGCATCATTGAGTGTCAAGACTGCACTGACATTTGCATTTAGGGGATGGGTTCTGAAGGCTTTGTATTTCTGTAAGACAGTGTGCAATAGTGCTTTGACATCAGTGTGACACATAAATAATGACATTTAAATTTTTAAAAAATTGTGTGTTCCACATGTGACTGCAGGCCAGGGTCCAAATGCCCATCTAGCTTTACATAGGTACTTGGTGAACTGAACCTGGACCAGCAGGCTTTGTAAGAAATCACCTCTTACCATTGAGCAATCTTCCCAGCCCCTAAAATTTGAAATTGAAGTTACAAAAGAATATACAAGTGGTTGCTTAAAGGATTTACAATACATGTTTTAACTGGGAATGAAAATACTTAAATGTAATACTGTTTATTGGTCTAATACATAAAAAGGTAAAACATAGCAAGGATTCAGTTTGTAATAATTTTCAGTCTTTAAAACCCAAAGCCTTAATCTTTGATTGGTTTTCTAAATTTTCCACAACATCTTTTAGATAGTCTCCATCTTTTAAAAAATACACATATAATTCTCTTTCAATTTGATGTAATTTGTTATTTGCCAAAAATTTCCTTTTTGTCTTCACATCAGCAAGAATATCAGTGAGGAGATGGTTTAGTTTATTCAACTGAGATTCAACTTGATGAAAGTGCTCTGTTATTTCCTAGAAGAGAGGAAAAAAGTTTTTAATATAAGGACTTTATTCCTAATATCACTTAAAAATTAAAAATGTATTTCATAAACAAACTAAATAATTTCATAACTTTCCACAACCTTAGTAAAAAACTGCAATTAAAAATCCCTCACAGGTTGGAGGTAGGATCCCCCAAGAGTTCAAGGCCACCCTGAGACTACATAGTGAATTCCAGGTCAGCCTGAGCTAGAGTGAGATCCTACTTCAAAAAAAACAAAATAAGAGCCGGGCGTGGTGGCACACGCCTTTAATCCCAGCACTTGGGAGGCAGAGGTAGGAGGAGCGCCGAGAGTTCGAGGCCACCCTGAGACTACAGAGTGAATTCCAGGTCAGCCTGGACTAGAGTGAGACCCTACCTCGCAAAACCAAAAAAATAAAAATAAAATAAAATAAAATAAAATAAATCCCTCACAGGACTGGAGAGATGGTTTAGCGGTTAAGGTGTTTGCCTACAAAGCCTAAGGACCTATGTTTTACAATCTAGGTTCCATCTAAGCCAGATGCACAAGGTGACTTAAGCGCACAAGGTTGAATATGAGCACAAGGTGGCGCATGTGTCTGGAGTTCAATTACAGTGGCTGGAGACCCTGGTGTGCAAATCGTTGCTCACTCTCAGCATTAAAAAAATCCTTCACAGCGTGGGAGTGGTGGCTCACACCTATAATCCTAGCACTCAGAAGGTTAAGGGGGAACTGTTGAGTTCAAGGCCAGCATAGAGTGTCTCAAAAAAAGGACAAAAAAAAAAAAAAAAAAAGAGGGCTGGAGAGATGGCTTAGTGGTTGCGGTACATGCCTGCAAAGCCAAAGGACCCAGGTTTGAGTCCCAGTACCCAGGCAAGCCAGAGAACTGTTGAGTTCAAGGCTCAGCATAGACTGTCTCAAAAAAATACAAAAAAGAGGGCTGGAGAGATGGCTTAGTGGTTAAGGTGCTTGCCTGCAAAGCCAAAGGACCCAGGTTCAAGTCCCAGCATCCCGGTAAGCCAGATGCACAAGGGGGGGTCACACACATCTGGAGTTCGTTTGCAGTGGCTGGAGGCCCTAGCACACCCATTCCCTCTCCCTCTCTCTCTACCTGCCTATTTCTGTATCTCTCTCAAATAAATAAGACTTTTTTTTTTTTTTTTTGGTTTTGCGAGGTAGGGTCTCACTCTGGTCCAGGCTGACCTGGAATTAACTATATAGTCTCAGGGTGGCCTCGAACTCTCGGCGATCCTCCTACCTCAGACATTTTAAAAAATACAAAAAAGAAATAAAAAATTGCTTACTAGCTTATAGTTTATGCAAAAATAATTATAAGAGCTTCTAATAGGTAATTTTAAGTGATTCAAAGCAAATGCTCATTCCTGGAAGCATATCTGATGTATATCCAATGTTTTGTATATCTGTATTACTGAATGACTACCACATGCCAAGCAGTTTTAGAATTATGAGGCACAACTGAGCAAAATCTTTCTCATACAGTTTGCATTCTATTTAACCCAATTTTCTTTTAGCCTAGACAGTTTACTCTAGAAAAACCATGGGAAATCCTTGAAAAAAAAAAAGAATTGAGCCAGGCGTGCAGACGATGCCTTAATCCCAGCACTCAGGAGGCAAAAGTAGGAGGATTGCCATGAGTTCAAGGCCACCCTGAGAATAGAGTGCATTCCAGGTCAGCCTGGGCTAGAAAACCAAAAAAAAAAAAAAAGAATTGGGGATGGAGAGATGGCTAAGGGTTAAAGCGCATGCCTGCGCAGCCTAAGGATCCCAGTTCGATTCTCCAGGTCCCACATAAGCCAGATGCACAAGGGGCGCACACATCTGGAGTTCGCTTGCAGTAGCTAGAGGCCCTGGGGCGCCTGCTCACTCTCCCTCTCTCACTTTCCCTTCTGTCTGTAATAAACAAATAAATAAATAAATATAAAATCTTTTAAAAAATTGTCTGGAGAGATGGCTTAGCAGTTAAGGTGCTTACCTGCAAAGCCTGAGGACTCAGGTTCAATTCCCAGTACCAACATAAGCCAGATGCACCAGGTAGCACATGCATCTGGGGTTCATTTGCAGTGGTTGGAAGTCTTGACACACCTACTTCTATCTGTCTCTTTCTCTCTCTCATCTATCTCTCTCAAATAAATGAAAACACTAAAAAAAAAAAAAAACTATAGGGATGGCTGAATGGTTAAGGCATTTGCCTGCAAAGCCAAAAGACCCAGGTTTGATTCCCAAGACCCACATTAGCCAGATGCACAAGTTGGCACACGTGTCTGGAGTTCATTTGCAGTGGCTGGAGGCCCTGGCGCATTTCTTCTCTCTCCTCTCCTCCTCCTCTGTCAAATAAATAAATAAATAAAAATAAAAATAAAGCCGTGCATGGTGGCGTATGCCTTTAATCCCAGCACTCGGGAGGCAGAGGTAGGAGGGGATTGCCGAGTTCAAGGCCACCCTGAGACTACATAGTGAATTCCAGGTCAGCCTGAACCAGAGTGAAACCCTACCTCAAAAACCAAAATAAAAATAAATAAAAGAAAAAGAAGAATTGCTATGTCAGGCATGGTGGTACAGGCCTTTAATCCCAACACTGGGAAGGCAGAAGTTCAAGGATCACTATGAGTTCAAGGCTAGCTTGATTAGAATGAGACTCTTACCTCAAAAAATAAGGAAGGGAAGGGAAAAGGAAAGGAAGAGAGAAAGAAAAACAAAAAGAATTACCTCAATAAAAATATTGATTTTTCTTATTCTCACATGTCTTTTAAGATAGAATTATATGTAACATTCTACACAAACAGTCTTAACTTATCTAATTTTCCTGCTCGAGCACTTAGACATGCTGGATCCTTCATGTAAACTCAATTCCCACATTTCCTTGCTTACTAGCTTATAGTTTATGCAAAAATAATTATAAGAGCTTCTAATAGGTAATTTTAAGTGATTCAAAGCAAATGCTCATTCCTGGAAGCATATCTGATGTATATCCAATGTTTTGTATATCTGTATTACTGAATGACTACCACATGCCAAGCAGTTTTAGAATTATGAGGCACAACTGAGCAAAATCTTTCTCATGCAGTTTGCATTCTATTTAACCCAATTTTCTTTTAGCCTAGACAGTTTACTCTAGAAAAACCATGGGAAATCCTTGAAAAAAAAAAAAAAGAATTGAGCCAGGCGTGGTGACGCATGCCTTTAATCCCAGCACTCAGGAGGCAAAAGTAGGAGGATTGCCATGAGTTCAAGGCCACCCTGAGAATAGAGAGTGCATTCCAGGTCAGCCTGGGCTAGAAAAACCAAAAAAAAAAAAAAAAGAATTGGGGGATGGAGAGATGGCTAAGTGGTTAAAGCGCATGCCTGCGAAGCCTAAGGATCCCAGTTCGATTCTCCAGGTCCCACATAAGCCAGATGCACAAGGGGGCGCACACATCTGGAGTTCGTTTGCAGTAGCTAGAGGCCCTGGGGCGCCCGTTCTCACTCTCCCTCTCTCACTTTCCCTTCTCTGTCTGTAATAAACAAATAAATAAATAAATATAAAATCTTTTAAAAAAAATTGGGTCTGGAGAGATGGCTTAGCAGTTAAGGTGCTTACCTGCAAAGCCTGAGGACTCAGGTTCAATTCCCCAGTACCAACATAAGCCAGATGCACCAGGTAGCACATGCATCTGGGGTTCATTTGCAGTGGTTGGAAGTCTTGACACACCTACTCTCTATCTGTCTCTTTCTCTCTCTCATCTATCTCTCTCAAATAAATGAAAACACTAAAAAAAAAAAAAAAAACTATAGGGATGGCTGAATGGTTAAGGCATTTGCCTGCAAAGCCAAAAGACCCAGGTTTGATTCCCCAAGACCCACATTAGCCAGATGCACAAGTTGGCACACGTGTCTGGAGTTCATTTGCAGTGGCTGGAGGCCCTGGCGCACACATTCTCTCTCTCTCTCTCCCTCCTTCTCTGTCAAATAAATAAATAAATAAAAATAAAAATAAAGCCGTGCATGGTGGCGTATGCCTTTAATCCCAGCACTCGGGAGGCAGAGGTAGGAGGATTGCCGAGAGTTCAAGGCCACCCTGAGACTACATAGTGAATTCCAGGTCAGCCTGAACCAGAGTGAAACCCTACCTCGAAAAACCAAAATAAAAAATAAATAAAAAGAAAAAGAAGAATTGCTATGTCAGGCATGGTGGTACAGGCCTTTAATCCCAACACTGGGAAGGCAGAAGTTCAAGGATCACTATGAGTTCAAGGCTAGCTTGATTAGAATGAGACCTTACCTCAAAAAATAAGGAAGGGAAGGGAAAAGGAAAGGAAGAGAGAAAGAAAAACAAAAAGAATTACCTCAATAAAAATATTGATTTTTCTTATTCTCACATGTCTTTTAAGATAGAATTATATGTAACATTCTACACAAACAGTCTTAACTTATCTAATTTTCCTGCTCGAGCACTTAGACATGCTGGATCCTTCATGTAAACTCAATTCCCACATTTCCTAGAATTTAATTAGTTCACCAAGTTTCCATAGCGATCTGATCAAGCATTCTTCTGATCAAGCATTCTTCTCTTAGAAACATTAGCTAGTATCACCAGAGGTTCTCAGAAACTCTGTGGAAATAACTGCCCCAATTGGTCAATAAGTATTATAATTACCTGGGTTCTTGCTATGAATACACAAATTTCCTGTACCTTGCTCCAGACTAAATTACTCAATATCTGAAAGAGACAGGAATCTGTATTTCATAGACTCCCTGGTGATTCCAATGTGCAAGTTCAAGAATGACTGCTTAAGACCTGTCATAAGCGCCGGTTTCAAAGATCAGTATTTCTAAAACTACTTTGTAAAAAAAGTAATTTTGACATTACCTACATTTAGTGATCTCTAAGAAAAATTTGGTAAGTTTAAATATAATGGGAAAAACATATCACCTTTAAGTTTATTTAAATATTAAAGATCGTACAGTGCTAAAATACAAAAAAAAAAAAAAAAGAAAGAAAGAAAGAAAAAGAAAAGTAAGTTCTAGGACAGCCATGTCTGAAAAAGTAAAAAAAAAAAAAAACTTCTAATTTAGTAGGATTCTAAATTGAATGTGATGCTTTAGAATACCCTAACCATTTTTTTTTTTTTTTTTTTCGAGGTAGGGTTTTGCTCTAGCTCAGGCTGACCTGGAATTCACTATGAAGTCTCAAGGTGGCCTTAAACTCATGGCGATCCACCTACATCTGCCTCCCAAGTGCTGGGATTAAAAATATGCACCACCATGGCCAGATTCCCTAATCATTTTATTTATTTTTTATTTTTTATTTTTTTTTTGATTTTTTGAGGTAGGGTCTCACTCTGGCCCAGGCTGACCTGGAATTAACCATGTAGTCTCAGGGTGGCCTTGAACTCACCAGTGATCCTCCTACCTCTGCCTCCAGAGTGCTGGGATTAAGGGCATGCACCACCACGCCCAGCTCCCTAACCATTTTAATAGGCTAATTTTATCTTTTTTATGTAACAAGAGTGATAGGATAAAAACTGTCTACCTTTCTAGTAAGTATATTTCTACTAGGTATAAAAAATAGAAATTAGGGAGGTCAATGAATACACCCAAAACATTACAGGCCATTGTCAAGGCTCTTGGTTTCCCACCAAAAATAGATGGTAAGACCCTACTGATAAAGGCTCCACATACTTAGGCTGCAAGGTCACTGAGAAATTCTGTTGGAACTAAACTAAAATAGCTATGCTGCATGCAGTTCAATGGGAGAGAGAGAAATCAATAGTGGTGATACTCAACAGTGGACACTACAAGCCTTAAATTTGGCCAGCCAGGCCAAATGAACCAATGGGTACAATAGTGGCATGTCTGTTATGGGAGAAACCAACGACTCTCTAATTGGACTGGAGGCTCACTCCATGAAAGGGAATACATCCTTGACACTGAAAACCTACAACAGGGGTAGTCATGAGCCCTAGGGGTGTAATGTCTGCTGGTGTCTGACTAAATGTATACACTATGCTCACCAAACTGCCCAGTAAGCACTTCTCTTAATGTTCACACCCATATATTAATGCTACTCTCACTTTTGGTTAGAGAAGCTTCTCTTTTCAGATGGCATTGACCTTAGGATGACTCAGAAGGCACCATAATGCTGAGAAGAAGTGACAGAGGAGTGAGTGCTCAGCAATGAAATATATCTATCACATCTTCCCAGGCTCAGGGTCCACTGCAGAAGAGGTGGTGGGAAGAATCTAAGAGCCAAAAAAAGGGTAGGACTCCTTACAACATGCTCCTCCAGTCACAAAATGGCCTGGATATCCATGACCTCACAGTGCCTATTACTACCTACAAAGACCATCATAATAGGAGGAAAAGATCATGACATCAAAATAAAAGAGACTGATTCAGAAAAATAAATAAATAAAAATAAAAATTGTCGGATGTGGTGGCACACACCTTTAATCCTAGTACTAGGGAGGCAAAGGTAGAAGGATCGCCGTTGAGTTCGAGGCCACCCTGAGACTACATAGTAAATTCCAGGTCAGCCTGGACTAGAGTGAGAGGCTAACTTGAAAAACATAAAAAATAAATAAAAATAAAAATTATTAGTATTCTGTCAGTTTAACAATTTTTTTCTTTCTTGGCAATTTACAAAATGATGGTATATCATATGATCAATGATGTCTGGTGGATACTTCATAGTGATGGTGACATCATAAATAGGTACAATTCTTTAAAAAGAAATATGGCAGCTGGGTGTGGTGGTGCACACCTTTAATCCCAGCACTCGGGAGGCAGAGGTAGGAGGATCACCGTGATTTCAAGGCCACCCTGAGACTACATAGTGAATTCCAGGTTAGCCTGGACTACAGTGAAACCCTACCACGGAAAACTGAAAAAAAAAAAAAAAAAAATATGGCAATACAAAAGGCAAAAAAAAAGTATGGACCTCAAAAACACTGCAACAATCCTAAGAGTTAGTCCAAATGAAAATGAAAGGGACTAGGTAAATGGCTCAGTGGATAAAGTGTCTGCTGTATAAGCGTAAAGACCTGGATTTGACATCGTGTTGGCGCACGCCTTTAATCCCAGCATTTGGGAGGCAGAGGTAGGAGGATAGCCATATGTTCAAGGACATCCTGAGACTACATAGATCAAACTTAAGAATTCAGGGCTCAGTAGAAGGAGAAGAACTTCACTCCAAAAGCATAGCAGGTATTTTCAATGTAATCATAGAAGAAATTTCCCCCAATGCAGACACAGGAAGCCTTTAGAATGCCAAACAGACAAAAATCAGGAAAGAACCTCTCACTGTCATATTAAACTATAAAACAAACCAACCAAAGAAAATATATTGAAAGCAGTTAGAGAAAACTCAAGTAACATACAGAGGGAAGCCCATCAGGGTAACAGCAGATTAGTCAACACAAACTTTAAAAGCTAAACGGGCCTGGAATGATGTATTCTAAGTTCTAAAAGACAGTGTCAACCAAGATTACTTTATCCTGCAAAGCTATCCATCCAGGTGAGCATATATTGCTCCTCCTCCTCTCCAACCCTGCAACACACACACACACACACACACACACACACACACACACACGAGCCCAAAAAAAAAAAAAAAAAAAAAGCATACATAAAGAACCCTGTCTAGGGCTAGAGAGATGGCTTAGTGGGTAAGGTGCCTGCCTGCTAGGCCTAAGAACCCGGTTCCAATCTCCAGGGCCCATGTTTAGCCAGATGCAAAAATGATGCAAGGGCGCAATGCCACACTTGCCCACAAGGGGGGGCGCACACACCTGGATTTCGTTCACAGCAGCTGAGAGACTGCTGGCGCTCCCATTCTCTATCTGTCTCCTTCTCCCTCTCTGTCCTCTCTATGTCTCTCTCCAAAACTAAATAAATTAAAAAAAAAAAAAAAAGAACTCTGTCTACCTACCTATTTCTTGCTCACATGTAAATAAATAAAAACAAAAGTAGTTATTTTTTTAAAAAGGGTTGGAGAGATGACTTTAGTGGTTAAGACACTTGCCTGCAAAGCCAAAGGACCCAGGTTTGATTCCCCAGATGCACAAAGGAGCATATGCATCTGGAGTTCATTTACAGCGGCTGGAGGTCCTGGCAAGCCCATTTTCTCCCCTCCACCCCCATCCCCGGTCTCTCAAATAAATAAAAATATTGTTTTAAAAAGAACTCCTGGAGCCAGGCATGGTAGTGCACGCCTCCAATCCCAGCACTCTCAGGAGGCAGAGGTAGGAGGATCACTGTGAGTCCAAGGCCACCCTGCAACTACATAGTGAGTTCCAGGTCAGCCTGGAGTAGAGTGAACCCTACCTCAAAAAACCAAAAAAAAAAAAAAAAACTCCTGGGCTGGAGAGATGCTTAGCAGTTAAGGCATTTCCCTGGAAAGCCAAAGGATCACAGTTCGATTCTCCAGGACCCATGTAAACCAGATGCACAAAGGGGCACACGCATCTAGAGTTTGTTTTCAGCGGCTGGAGGCCCTGGGGCACCCATTCTCTCTCTGTCTCTTTCTCTCAAATGAATAAATGAATAAATGAATAAATGAATAAATGAATGAATGAATAAATAAATAAATAAATAAATAAATAAATAAATAAAAATATATTTTTAAAAAGAACTACAAATAAATTTAAGACCTAAAAAATGAGTAAATGGTGCATGGTGGCGCATGCCTTTAATCCCAGCCCTTGGGAGGCAGAGATAGGAGGATTGCTGTGAGTTCAAGGCCACCCTGAGACTACATAGTTAATTCCAGGTCAGCCTAGACCAGAGTGAAACCCTAACTCGAAAAAAAAAAAAAAAATGAGCAAATGAGGGCTGGGAAAATGGCTTAGTGGTTAAGGCATTTGCCTGTGAAGCCTAAGGACCCCAGTTCAATTCCCAAGGACTCATATAAACCAGATGCACAAGGGGACACATGCATCTGGAGTTCATTTGCACTGGCTGGAGGCCCTGGAGTGCCCATTCTCTCTTTCTCTATGCCTCTTCCTCTCCCTCTCTCAAATAAATAAGTAAATAAAATATATAAAATAAAAATTTTTTTAAATGAGCAAATGAGATAAACATGCAATTCTCAGAAAAAGATGAATAGTGAATAAGTAAAAGGGGTGCTCCACCTTACTAAATATTTGGGGAAATACAGATTATAATGTGTCACAAGACCACACTCCTCCCAGAGTAGCTACTGGTAGTTCATGGATGCTAGAAGGGGGGAGGTCACATCTTCAAGGGTGTAGCCACTGCTTAATTGCCCATATTCCACAGTAAATAACACCCCACCTATGATCATGCAGGCAGCCCAAACTGAACTTAGTCAGTCACCAAAAAAGAAAAAAAGACATGAAAGTCTTTGGGCAGGGAAGAAGGGTTTAGTGGGAATGGGAGAGCATAAGAAAGGTTAATGTGTACATGGAGAGGTAATGAATATGAACAACATACATTATATACATGTATGAAATTGTCATGAAAAACTAAATTTACAAAAAAATTAAAATACAAACTGGGTATCATTTTATATCCACAGGCTTGGTAGACAATGTAAATCAGACAATGCTACATAATAAAAATGATATAAGTAGCCGGGCGTGGTGACGCACGCCTTTAATCCTACCACTCGAGAGGCAGAGGTAGGAGGATGCCCACAAGTTCAAGGCCACCTTGAGAATACAGAGTGAATTCCAGTTCAGCCTGGGCTAGAGTGAGACCCTACCTCGAAAAACAAAAACAAAAAGATACAAGTAGAATTTCTTCAAGACACTGCTAATGAAACATTGTACAATCATTTTAGAATACACTTCGATATATTAAGTTGAATATGCCAAATCCAGCAATTGAAAAATAACTTCTTCAGTGAGAAATAGAACTTTTGCTTCAATAACAAAAACAATAAATAAAAAATTTGGAGCCCAGCACTCAGGAGGCAGAGGTAGGAGGATCGCCCTGAGTTTGAGGCCACCCTGAGACCACATAGTTAATTCCAGGTCAGCCTGGGCCAGTGTGAGACCCTACCTCAAAAAAACAAAAAAAAAATTGGGGTTCAAATTAGGAATACCTGACCAAAGCAACTTTGGGCCAGGCATGGTGGTGCAAGCCTTTGATCACAGCACACAGGAGGTAGAGGTAAGATGAGTTTGAGTCCAACCTGGGACTACAGAGTGAGTTCCAGTCAGCCTGGGCTAGAATAAGAACCTATCTCAAAAAAAAAAAAAAAAAAAAAAAAAAAAGTAATAAGGGTAATTCTCTATTTACTAAGATGAGTATAAAGAAATACAGGGTGGGGCTGGAGAGATGGCTTAGTGGTTAAGGCGCCTGCCTCCTAAGCCTAAGAACGCTGGTTCCAGTCTCCAGCAGTTCCAATCTCCAGGTCCCAAGTTTAGCCAGATGCAAAGTGACACAAGGGCACAATACCTCACTTGACCACAAAAGGTGCACACATCTGGATTTCATTTGCAGCAGCTGAGGGGCTGCTGGCGCGCCCATCTCTGTCTTCCTCTCCCTCGCTCTCTGTCTCTGTGTGTCTCTCTCCACACACAAAAAATAAATAAATAAATACAGGGTGTTTTTTATAATAACACAGCATCAGTGATATTTTTTGTATATATATGTTGTGTGGGTATGTGTGCATGAACATATGTGTATGGAGGAGCACATGCATGTAGAGATCAGAGGTGAACACTGGGGGTCTTGTGCAGTTACTCTCTACCACATATATATAAAATCCTACTTGGGAGACTGAGGGAGGATTATGAGTTGGGAGGCCAGTCTGAGCTACAAAGAAAGACACTGTCCCAAATTTAATTAATTTTATATTAGTATAATGGGATGGGTGGTATTCTTCATGGTAATATTTTATTAAACATCTTGTTTTTCTTTTTTTAAAAATAAATATTTTAGGCAGAGGTAGGAGGATCGCCAAGAGTTCGAGGCCACCCTGAGACTACATAGTTAATTCCAGGTCAGCCTGGACCAGAGTGAGACCCTACCTCACAAACCAAAAAAATAAAAATATAAATAAATAAATAAATAAATATTTTGAGCCAGGCATGGTGGCACATGCCTTTAGTACCAGCACTTAGGAGGCAGAGATAAGTAGGAGGATCACCATGTGTTCAAGGCCACCCAGAGACTACATAGTGAATTCCAGGTCAGCCTGAGCTAGAGTGAGGCCCTACCTCAAAAAACAAACAATCGCTTCTCCGCCTTTTGGCTAAGATCAAGTGTAAAAAATAAACAAACAAAAAAAATACATATATATGTATATGTTTTTATTATTATTTATTTGAGAAATAGAGTGAGAGGCAGATAGAGAGAATGGGTGCGCTAGAACCGCTAGCCACTGCAAGCAAACTCTAGACGTATGTGCCACCTTGTGCATCTGGCTTACGTAGGTACTGGGGAATCAAACCTGGGTCCTTAGACTTTATAGGCAAGTGCATTAACCACTAAGCCATATGTCCAGCCCTTTAATATCCTTTATAATGAACATTATTTTCTAAAGCATTTTTAATTTCTATGAAAATACCCACCTGATCACTAAGCAAAAGCTGATTTCCTCCTTGATATAAAGCATCACAAAGCATATCCACGTCATTATTCAGTTTAGACAGAAAGGAAAAATGTTCTTGAGTAGACACTGCCAACTGATGTTGTACTAGAGAAACATTCAGCTTCAATTTCTCAGCCACTTCCTCCAGGTTTTCATGGGTTATAAACAATTCCTTTTTCTTATTGTCTCCCTCTAAAAGTTGATATAGCCTAAAATGTAAAAATTGAAATTACAGTAAAGTTTTAAAATTTACAATCCACTATATTGGGGCATGGATGAGGATAACTAAGTTTCAAATGAAAAATAATAACTTGTATATTTCAAAATCAAGCAACTGAAATCTTCTCAACCTCACACTATTTTCAGTACAGCAATATTTGAATTTGGGCAAGGTGGTATAACCATCACCCCAGCACTCAGGAGACTATGGTAGGTGGATTACAAACACAAAGTTTTTTGTTGTTGTTGTTGTTTTTAGTTTTTTGAGGCAGGGTCTCACTCTAGCCCAGGCTGACCTGGAATTCACTATGTAGTCTCAGGCTGGCCTCAAACTCAGGGCGATCCTCCTACCTCTGCCTCCCAAGTGCTGGGATTAAAGGCGTGCGCCACCATGCCCAGCTCACAAACACAAGGTTTTCCTTAGTTACAGAGCAAATTCAATCTCAGTAAGATGCAATCTCAAAAAAAAAAATCTTGGGCTGGAGAGATGGCTTAGCGGTTAAGGCGCCTGCCTCCTAAGCCTAAGAATGCTGGTTCCAATCTCCAGCGGTTCCAATTTCCAGGTCCCACGTTTAGCCAGATGCAAAGTGACGCAAGGGCGCAATGCCGCACTTGGCCACAAGGGGGCGCACACATCTGGATTTCGTTCACAGCAGCTGAGACTGCTGGTGCGCCCATCTCTGTCTCACTCTCCCTATCTGTGTCTCTCTCCAAAAAAATAAATAAGATAATAAAAAAATATATTTTTTATATTCCTCTTTAAAAGAAATCTGAAGTCCCAGTTCTTCACTTTTTTATATTTTGAATATAAAAATTGTCTTTTTTTTTTTTTTTTTTTTTTTTAGGTCTCACTCTAGCTCAGGCTGACCTGGAATTCACTAAGTAGTCTCAGGGTGGCCTTGAACTCACGGCAATCCTCCTACCTCTGCCTCCCGAGTGCTGGGATTAAAGGCATGAGCCACTATGCCCAGCTAATTATCTCGATTTTTAACTGCCATTAGCTTACTTCAAAGTGAGCTTTAGTTATACCTCCCAAAAAACATTTCTTTCACAGAACAAACCTGATATAGTACCAACTACATGAACTTGTAAAAGAAGACCTAAGTCAGAGATCTCTGTGAGAGTTAGGGCAAATCAACCTCTAATACCTACCCAATCCGATTATCTACCTACTTCACAGGTCTGTGGTGGTATTAAAAGAGAAAAACTAAAAATGTAAAAACTATAAAATGGGGCTGGAGAGGCTGCTCAGTGGTTAAGACACTTGCCTACAAAGTCAAACAACCCTGAGTTTGATTCCCCAGAACCCACATAAAGTCTGATGTACTGTTTGCAGTGCCTAGAGACCCTGGCAACCCATTCACTCTCTCACTCTGTATCTTCTTTCTCTGCCTAGAAGCAAATAAATAAAAATGTGTTTTTTAAAATGTAGGGGCTTGAGCCGGGCATGGTGGCACATACCTTTAATCCCAGCACTCTGGAGGCAGAGGTAGGAGGATCACCATGAGTTTGAGTTGTGACTACCTAGTGAATTCCAGGTCGGCCTGAGCTAGAGTGAGACCATACCTTGAAAACAAAACAAAACAAAACCAAAAAACAACGTAGGGGCTGGAGAAAATTGCTCAGCATTTTGCTTGCAGAGCCCGACAGCCCAAGTTCAATTCTCCGGTATTCATGTAAAGCCAGATGCACAAAGTGATACATACATACGGAGATCATTTGTAGCAGCAAGAGGCCCTGACATACCCATTCCCCACATGCCCCTCTCTGCTTACAAATAAATTATTTTTAAAAATATTCAAAATGGGCTGGAGATGGCTTAGCAGTTAAGGCATTCGCCTACAAAGCCAAAGGATCCCAGTTCAACTCTCCAGGACCCACATAAGATAGATGCACAAGGGGGTGCATGCATCTGGAATTCGTTTGCAGCGGCTGGAGACCATGATGAACCCATTTTCTCTCTCTCTCTACTGCCTATCTCTGTATCTCTCTCTCAAATAAGTAAGTAATAAAAGGAGAAAAAATATTAAAAGTAAATGAATGAATGAATGAATAAATAAATAAAAATATACAAAATGTAAAAAATAAAGAGCTGCTGGGTTGGGCATAGTGGCGCACACCTTTAATCCCAGCACTTGGGAGGCAGAGGTAGGAGGATTGCCATGAGTTCAAGGCTATCCTGAGTATACAGAGTGAACTCCAGGTCAGCCTGAGCTAGAGTGAGAACCTACCTTGAAGAAAAAAAAAAAAAAAAAAAAAAAGCTGCCGGGCATGGTGGCGCATGCCTTTAATCCCAGCACTCGGGAGACAGAGGTAGGAGAATCACCATGAGTTCAAGGCCACCCGGAGAATACATGGTGAATCCCAGGTCAGCCTAGGCTAGAGTAAGATCCTACCTTGAAAAACTAAAACCAAAAAAAAAAAATAAATAAATAGCTACATAAATAGACATAACAACAAACTTGCTATTCCAATACTGTATCTCATTGGTTAACCAAAATCTTGGTAATTCATGTGACCACTTTAACATTCAAACAGCAGAAAAATCCATCAGCCTATAGGGCAAGTGAAAAAATCTGCGACATGTTCCACACATACCTGACAAATGGAACTTGCTTTTTTTTATAACATACATAGATACTTACATATACATCTACACATACACAAGTTGTACTAGACTTTATAAAACTGATTAAAGTCCAAAGCTACCAATTTACTATCCCGTGAGATATAACTGCAAAAGTATACATCACTTACATATATCATGGTATCGATAGCAATCCCTAAAAGTGTTCAATTAGGCAGCCCTATCCAAGTCACCCATTTTATTAATTAGAAAACAAATTTTATTCTTATCCTGGAGATAAGCATATATATATGATTTTGGTTTTTCAAGGTATGGTCTTGCGCTAGCCCAGGCTGACCTAGAATTCACTTTGTTGTTTCAGGCTGGCCTTGAACTCAGAGATCTTCCTACCTCTGCCTCTCTAGTGCTGGGATTAAAGGTGTGTGCCACCATACCTGGCTATCTCTATCTACCTATCTTTTTTGTTTTGTTTTGTTTTTCAAGGTAAGAGTCTCATTCTAGCCCAGGCTGACCTGGAATTCATGATGTAGTCTCGGGGTAGCCTTGAACTCATGGCAATCCACCTACCTCTGCCTCCTGAGTGCTGGTATTAAAGGTATGTGCTATTATGCCCAGCCTAGCTATATTTCTTAATACAAAGTTTCATTGTGCAACCCAGGCTGCCCTCAACAAGTCTGCTTCAGTCTCCTTCCTGAATGTGGAGATTACAGGTGTGATTCTCCACACCACACTTAGGAAACAGGTAATTGTTTGTTGCAGTCTCATTTGGCCTCAAACTTTTTTTAAAAAAATTATTTACTTACTTACTTGAAAGAGAGAGAGAGGCAGAGACTGGGTACACCAGGGCCTCTAGCTACTACAAACAAACTCCAGACGCATGTGCCACCTTATACATCTGGCGTACATGGGTACTGGGGAATCAAATCTAGGTCCTTAGGCTTCACAGGCAAACACCTTAACCACTAAGTTATCTGTCCAGCCCAGCATCAAACGTCTAATCCTTCTTCTCAGCCTTCTAAGTGCTAGATTACAGGCATGAGCCACCATACCCGGCAGAATAAGTTTTTTTTAGCATTCTAATTTCAGTATGGTACCAGAGAGTGCTGGAATATCTAGGAAAGGTTTAGGAGATAGCTTTCATTCTTAATGATCCACCTGATCAGACAGAGGAATTAAGTCTTCTCCCTCCACTGCCACCTTCATCCAAATGCAATTAATTTTATGCCCAGCAATACCTACTATACCTAGCTATATTCAAACTTCCTATCCCAAGTCTTAAATATCTAATTAGGGCTGGAGAGATGGCTTAGCAGTTTAAGCACTTGCCTGCAAAGCCAAAGGACTCAGGTTCACTTCCCCAGAACCAACATAAAGCCAGATGCACAAGATGACGCAAGCGTCTAGAGTTCCTTTGCGGTGGCTAGAGGCGCTAGTGTGTCCATTCTCTTATCTGCCTCTTTCTAATAAACATTTAAAATATCTAAATAATGATGCCTAAAGAGTAAGTCTTTTATTCATTTTTTTCAACCCATTGACTTCAGCTGTAAAGTGACTACATTCAGATCTAACATGAATGGGAAAGGAGGAAAAAAAAAAGGGAAAAGGGCCAAATTTAGAATTTTTTTAAACTCATATAATTTTAGTTCAAGCTTTCTACAAAAACAAAAGAAAAATTACTAAGAAAACAATAAAACATACATACCTATGAGTAGAATAATCTTTAGTATCAATGGGATTCTTTGCATTTAATTGCTCAGATGCTGATGGATCTGTTAACATTTCCAATCGCTGACAGAGCATTATGTTTCTTTGACTAAGTTCTTGAACCAAATTTTCAAGTTGCCAATATGTGTCCCAATGCTTCCTCAATTCAATTTCATATGCTAACTGTACAAGTTCAAATGATGCCTTTTGCTTTATCAACTGATTTAAAACTAACTTTTGCCTTTCTGTATAATAATCTTGTTTAACAATCTGCAAATCAAAATCTCCCTTTACAACTGGCATATTCAATAATTGGGCATTTTCTTTGATCACAGCAGGCAAACTTTTGACTTTTATGTGAGTTATTTGTTCTTCAAGATTTAGAATCTCACTGTTCAAGCTAGAAGATTGAGCATCCAAATTTTCTTTGCCAGTAGCCTACACACAAAAAAAGAGAACAGTTACATTTCAAACCACAAGTTTAAACTTAAAAAAAATTTTTTTTCCCGAGGTAGGGTCTCACTCTAGCCCAGGCTGACCTGGAATTCACTATGTAGTCTCAGGGTGGCCTCTAACTCACGGTGATCCTCCTACCTCTGCCTCCCAAGTGCTGGGATTAAAGGCGTGCGCCACCACGCCTGGAAACTTAAAAATTATTTTAAACTTTATATTTAGGTGATTAGATAATATGTTCAATGAATAAAGACTAACCTCACGTTAGCCTAAGCCCAAACTAGTTTTAAAGGAAAAATACGGAGTAATCATGAGTAAGGGCTAGTATGAATCAATAAATTTTAGTGCTATTACTACCACATACATATACAGTAATGGCTACCAAAATAGGAAATCCTCACATGACTGTTCTGCTCAGTCATAACATTATTAGCATATTACTCACAGAAAGCAAATGAAAACTTTATCTCAGTTCTATGTAAAATGATCTCTGTAGGTATTCATCTAATCTATCAGTTGATATTGGCATACAAAATTACCAGACTTCCTTTATCATTCTAAAAGTTGTGTATGTTGTAGGAATCAACTTGGTGAAGGAATTATAATTCAGAAAAGTTACATCTTTATTCATCTATCATTCTAATGGTTGGTTACATCATCAAGAAAGTATACTTTAGCCGGGCGTGGTGGCACACGCCTTTAATCCCAGCACTTGGGAGGCAGAGGTAGAAGGATTGCTGTGAGTTCGAGGCCACTCTGAGACTAATTCCAGGTCAGCCTGAGCTAGAGCAAGACCCTACCTCGAAGAAAAAAAAGAAAGAAAGAAAAAGAAAGAAAGAAAGAAAGAAAGAAAGAAAGAAAGAAAGAAAGAAAGAAAGCAAGCAAGCAGGCAAGCAAGCAAGCTTTTCAAGAGTTACAAATGGGAATCTGCACTGTATCAATACATTTCTCAACAAGGAAACGAATTCAGTCCACTGAATGAGGACCTTAAACTTCACTAATACTATATGCTTTGGTTGGAGGAAACTAAAGCAGAATATCCATATTAAGCAAATGATCTCTGGGATCTATCATAAAAAGAAAATTCCACTTTTTACCTGGAATGATGCAAATTTCAAATATTTAATGCAAACAAAGGCATTTTTGTTTAGAACTAGATAAGATGATTGGGGTTATAATTACTAACTTCTGCCCTCCATTAACATGAGGATCTATTTGTATAAAACATTGACATACATCACAAGTATGAAATGAAACTTAAAACTGTCTAAAGTACTTTAATAGCAATATTAAATCCTATATTTCTAACAATTACAATACTAATTCAATCTCATTTCCTATGTTTACCTTGCTAGTTAGGCTTTGAAGATTCTCCTCTGCCCACTTTATACTTGACTTAATGCTCAAATTACTTGCTTTCAAGTAAATTAACTGATGTTGAGCACAGATGTAGGCTAGCTGCAATCTAGCCATCTCTAGTCGTCTCTCCTCAAAGATTTCTTCATTATCACAAATAGATGGTGTTTTTATGTCTACAAGTTGAAAATTGTCTTCATTTGAGCTCTCAACAACTTCATGAATACCTTCAAAGAACTGTTTTTTGGTATATAAGGTTAAGGCTGTTGTGCTTTGCTCTTCTTGTCTTATATATTTTTCCAAGGAAAATTGAGATAAAAATACCATTGGATTTGTCCTTTGACCTAAATTAGAATTTCTGAAGAATATCATCAATTTATTAACTCTATCAGTAAGAGCTTGAAGTTCATTACTGAGCTTAGTATTCACAGCATTTAAGATTCTTTGACTCTGTTTCAGTTTCTTCCTGGCTTCTTCTTGTTTAGTATTTAACCTCACAGATTTGTGGCTAGTTACTGAAGCCATCAATTGGCATTTATTACGTTGCTGAATTTTTAAGTTTTTTAGTTTCTGTAGAGTTTGAACTTCATCCTCTAATTTCTCTAGTTCTTTGTCATCCAGTTTAGGTGTCTTCAAATCAAAAGTTTTACAGGTTTTAAGAACTTCATCCAATGCTGACAGTTCTAGGATGGGCTTGCCTGATCTTTGAAGAATGTTAAAAGCTTCCAATTCTTTTTCTGACAATACATTCTGTTCATTCACATTCCCACAAAACCATTTCAAAAATGATTCATCTTCAACACTCTCAAACAGCCAGTCAAAATCTTCTCCACTAAGAGTATCAGCTTTGGGATAACCAATTCTTTTTAATGTTTCCACAAATTCATTTCCACAACTCATGATTTAACAACCTTAATTTTTTAAAAAATAATAATAATAATCTGATATGGGTCTATCGTGCTGATTTTTGGAAACTAACTCCAAACAGAAACAAAACAAAATTTTACATTAAGTCCATTGAAAAAAGAAAAATATTATAATCTATGACTCCTCCTGCTTGGGGGGGAAGAAAACAAGAATTAGACCACAAATAAGACAAAAGTATTTTTCCAGATATAGTTTTATCACATAATATTTGTGAGCTAATGAAGCAAAAGGTAACTGCAAGTGCAATGTCCAGTGAAGATATAGGAAAACAAGAAATTAAGGTACCTCTTAGGAAATTGTAGGACAGGAGAGATGGCTTAGCGGTTAAACCACTTGCCTGCAAAGCCAAAGAACGTAGGTTCGATTTCCCAGGACCCACATAAGCCAGATGCACAAGGTGGCACATGCATCTGGAGTTCATTTGCAGTGGCTGGAGGCCCTGGTGTGCCCATTCTCTATCTGCCCCGCTCCCCGCTTCTCTCTCTCCCTCAATGTAAGTAAATAAATATATGTTAAAAAAGAAAATGTAACCGTAACGAAAACTCTAATAAATGAAAAGCCCACAAAATTTTATTTTTCCAAGCTGGGCATGGTGGCGCATGCCTTTAATCCCAGCACTCGGGAGGCAGAGGTATGAGGATCACCATGAGTTTGAGGCCACCCTGAGAATACAGAGTGAATTCCAGGTCAGCCTGGGCTAGAGCGAGACCCTACCTCAAAAAAAAAAAAAATAATAATAAGTTTTATTTTTTCCAAAGGAAAAAATGGCTTAAAATGCACTAGGTTTTATATAACAACAGTTGTTTTCCCCAGCCCTTCCTAGTAAGAAAATAATAGAAAAAAATGGCATTTTAGGGTAATTAACTAAAGATTTTCCTAAATTAACATTCATGAAGCTCGCAAGACTCAATCTCCACATATTATCAAATTATTGCAGAGAAAACCAGGCCACGTTAACGAGTTTCGAGAACCACCCAGTCATCAAAATAAAACCATTTCGGGCCTATGTTTTCAACAAACGCACGGATGAATGCGACACGACTTACAGGGAAACAAAGGTCAGTGACGGGCCCTGAAGAAAAGGATCGTGAAATCGCGATACACTTGAGACCCTGGCGGCAAAATCTGAGTTATGGCTCCGGTGCGTTCCGTTTTGACGCTTGTACTCGTCAGTAAAAACACCGACTCGCAGTTTTAAAGGCTGCATAAGCCTAGCACGTGTGAGGCCCTGACGTCCCGGACTCGAACCAACACAACCAGACTGATGACTGGCTGGACCCTCCGCCTCGGGAACCTCCGGCCTTCAGGGCTCCGGGCCGCCGCTCATCTCACACCTTCCCCCGCCGCCCGCCCGCCCGCCCCCTCTTCGCGCTTGCAAAAGCAGCGGCAGCAACAGGGTGCAGACGAGAGTCGCAGCCGCTCTTTCGGTCCGAAGAGAGAACACAAAGTGCAAGTATCTTACCTCAGCGGCTCCGCGCGAATCTTCCCGGCTGCCGCCAACAACACGCCTCGCACTGCCTGACGGGAGCGCCAGGACACGCGCGCGCAGAGGACCCGTCAGGCGTCGCGAGGGAAGTCTGCGCACGCGTAGTACCAGAAAGGGCTGGACGCTACTCAGTGGTCTCAGCCCAACTCCAGGTGTCCGGAGCCCCAGTAAGAGCAAGATGATTGGCTTCCCCTCTGACCCCGCCCCTAACCCGAGAAAATCCCGCCCCAGGTTACGGGGTTGGGTTGGGCGGCGCACTGCTCAGAGGTGACTCAGGCTTCTCTCGGTTCCTTACCCCTTGTGTGCCGTGTCCACCTCGGCCCTTCGAACCCCGAGTCTGGCTTCTTCCATTTCTCCGGGTCAGAAAGCCTGAGGCCCAACAGGCCTGTTTACTTATTTGTTTTTATTTTTTGTTTTTCAAGAGAGGGTCTCACTCTAGATCAGGGTGGCCTTGAACTCACGGCAATCCACCTACCTCTGCCTCCCAAGTGCTGGGATTAAAGGCGTGCTCCACCATCGGGGTTTCGGGGCTTCAAGCCTGTTTACTTAATCTGTCTTTTCCCTGCGGCATGATACAGCTTGTTGCCAGTAACAGAAAAAGACCACTCGTCCAGTGGTGCATCCTGGCGTGTTCGGGGGTTAGTGAAAGCACTAAACTCCCAAGCTCTCGCTAACCTATAAGCAGTAGTCAACTAACTCTACTATCCCATATTAAAAATGCCAGAAATAATAATGTATACACAATGATGACGTGCATAAGCAGGTGTGTGGAGGATATACTTAACTCGGAAAGGACAGAACACTCATTCTAAGGAGGATGCTAGAAACTACATAGGCAGGTGATAAACGTACAAAATCTGATGCAAACCTAGTTGATGGCTGATGGTTCTGGAAAGCCAGACTTTTAGAGTTATAATTGATATTGGTCAAAATTGATTTGTATGAAACAGAATTTGTTTGTCTTTCTGCCAGACAAAAATCATTTGCAATTTATCAATCTTCTATAAGGTTACAAATTTACAAGGTGTAAGCTTTGGCCATTAGTGAATAGTACTCACCACCAGTGACAAGTGAGATTGGCTTGTCAGACAAGGTTCTCATCTAATGTTACTAGATAGAATTCTTTCAAGAGTGTCTTTCTTGCTTGTTTTGAGCTGACGATTTGCTGTGTAGCCTGGGCTGCCTTTGAACTCCAGATCCTCCTGCATCAACCTCGCCAGTGCTGACATCACAAGTGTGCATTTATACATCTGACTCTTAATGTATATAAGAAACGAAAAACTACTGTTCCTAAGCAGAAAACTAAATTCAGTTTGAGTTGAAGATATTTCCTACTGATTCTTGTTTTACTTTTTTTTTTTTTTTTTTTTTTTTTTTTTTTTTTTTGAGGTAGGGGCTCACTCTAGCCCAGGCTGACATGGCATTCACTATGTAGCCTCAGGCTGGCCTCAAACTCACAGTAATCCTTCTACTTACGACTCCCGAGTGCTGGAATTAAAGGCATGCACCACCACACCAGGCTTGTTTTACTTTTCAATATTTATTTGTTTATTTCAGAGAGAAAAAGAGAGGCAGAGAGAGAGGGAAGAGAAACAGAATGCGCATGCCAGGGCCTCCAGCCGCTGCAAATGAACTCCAGAAACATGTGTCACCTTGTGCATCTGGCTTATGCAAAGACTGGGGAATCAAACCTGGGTCCTTAGACTTCTCAGCAAGGGCCTTAACTGCTAAGCCATCTCTCCAGCTCCTTTTTTTTTTTTTTTTTTTTTTTTTTTGTTTTCGAGGTAGGATCTCACTCTAGCTCAGGCTGACCTGGAATTCATTATGTAGTTTCAGGGTAGCCTTGAACTCATGGCAATCCTCCTTCCTCTGCCTCCGGGAGTGCTGGGATTAAAGGCTTGTACCACCATGCCAGGCTGCTGTTTTATTTTTTTTTTAATATTTTTTATTTATTTGAGAGAGTGAGAATTGGCACACATCAGGGCTTCCTGCCACTACAAACAAACTCCAAATGCATGTGACACTTTGTGCATTTGGCTTTATGTGGGAACTGGGAACTTGAATCCCAGAGCTGTCAGGCTTTGCAAGCAAGGGCCTTTAACCCTGAGCAATGTCCCCAGCCTCCTCTTGTTTTACTTTTATTCTCCTTTAAAATGTCAATAAAACCTGAAATTATCTGAGAAACAAATATAATGTGAAAAATTCAGACAATGGTGCCTAGCCTGGGATCAGGGAAACCAGGGGTCTGGACCCTTGGTGGCAAGCTAGAAGGGCCCAGCAGGGAGCTAAAGTTGAACACGTTTGGCCTGAGGAAGTGCAGGCGGTGGCTTCAAGAAATTTTGCTGAAGAGGCAAAGACTAAGAGAGAGAAAAAGAGCCAAATGACACAAGATGAGGGGGTGGAAATGCAGGGCTGAAGGGAGGATTTCTGCTTTTGTTTTGTTTTGTTTTGTTTTAAAATGAGAGGAACTTGGGGATATTTATAGACTATGGGGAGGAACTCAGAGGAGACAGAATTATAGGTGCCAGAAAGGCAAGGGGCTACTTCATAGGAAGAGATCCCTAGAAGCAGAAGGTACAACCCAGAGCCCTGGAGACTTCAGAAACCCACTTTTCTTAATGACTCCTGGGTGGTTTCCTGGACTATGACTCTCCATTACGATTACTAACCACAGTTAATTGCTTGAAAGGTATTTGTGAGGTCATAACAAGCCATAAAAATATAAAGATTGCAACAGTATCAGCCCCCAGAATACAAGTGACAAACACAATGGGGTTACCTATACAGACCTGGAAACTTTTGAGACTGACTTGAAAATTTTTAAAAGCAAAATTTTTAAACTACTTCCAAGATAAGCTTGCTTTCTTCCAATCAAAATTAGTTGGAGTTTTAGTGGAGTCAAAAGGTAAAGGGAATCCAGGAGCTAGTCCTTCCTGAGCAAGCCTGTGAGAGTATAATAATGGACTTATCAAAGCTGGAGAAAAGGCTTCGCAGTTAAAGACACTGACTTGCAAATCTTGATAGCCTGGGGTTCAAGTCCCCAGTGCCTACCTAAAGCCATAGGCAAGAGGCCTTGGTGTGCCCATTTCTTCCTCTCCTCTCTCTCTCCTTACAAATAACAATTTAAATAATAATAATAATAATAGACTAACTAGACCTAAATGCAGGGCCATGATTGAGAGTCTTTACTGTTTACCTCTTCTACTTCCTGGCAAAAGTATTTTTCTCTCTTGTCATCAATATTTAAAAGTATCTTGGCTGTTTCAGACTTTTTTCTAGTTTGTTTTTAGTATTTTTAAATTTTCATTTATTTATTTGAGAGCATTAAAGAGGGAGAGGGAGAGAGAGAGAGAGAGAGAGAGAGAGAGAGAATGGGTGTGCCAGGGCTTCTAGCCACTGCAGACGAACTCCAGTTGCATGCACCACCTTGTACATCTGGCTTACGTGGGTCCTGGGGAATCAAACCAAGGTCCTTTGGCTTTGCAGGCAAGTGCCTTAACCGCTAAGCCATCTCTCCAGCCCATCTCTCCAGCTCCAGACTGTTTGTTTTTTTTTTTAATTGTTAGCTGGGCATAATGGCACACACCTTTATTTTATTTTTTTAAATATTTTATTTTTATGTATTTATTTATTTGAGAGAGAAAGAGATACAGAAATAGGCAGGAAGAGAGAGAGAGAGAATGGGCGTGCCAGGGCCTCTAGCCACTGCAAACAAACTCCAGATGCATGTGCCCCCTTATGCATCTGGCTTACGTGGGTCCTGGAGAATTGAGCCTCGATCCAGGATCCTTAGGCTTCACAGGCAAGCGTTTAACCACTAAGCCATCTCTCCAGTCCTCCAGACTGTTTTTTAAACTTTGCACATAACAGTGTAATGTTAAAAATATGTTTTCTGATGCAGTTTTCAATGAAGGTAATGGGATCTATTTTCTTTCTTTCTTTCTTTCTTTCTTTTCTTTTTTTTTTTTTTTTTGTGTGTGTGTGTTTTGAGGTAGGGTCTCACTCTGGTTCAGGCTGACCTGGAATTAACAATGTAGTCTCAGGGTGGCCTTGAACTCTCAGTGATCCTCCTACCTCTACCTCCCGAGTGCTGGGATTATTTTCTAAAACCATGGGAGAGGTGGGACTGGTTAAGCAGTGGAGTATAGCCAGGCATGTATTAGAAGCTCAATTCTTCAGTGACAAAAGGTGCAAAGAGCTGGCACCGACATCTCAGGAGTGTAGAAAGGCAAAGGGAACCCCAGGAACTGGCAGAAGAACCCTGGGGCCTGTCAGCCAGGGAGATGTGGTCTGGCAGCTTCTTCCTATTGGTCCCATTCATCCAGAAGAAAACAGACTTTCCTTAGTCCACAGGGTTGAGGGAGGGTGGAGGAAGATTTGTTTTCCATCACATTCATATTCACAGGAAGAGGTGAAAACTCAGTCCCCAAACTCAGGAGAGTTTAGATTAGCACCATTAGGGAGGGGTTACCACACTGGTGGGTAGAGGCAAGAGTCTTTGAAGCTGCAAGGGGCTAGCAAGAGGGCTGGCAGAGTTTAGGGGCCAGAGAAGCTCAGGGCCTCCAGACATTAAGGAAGACAGGGCTGAGAGCCACTGCAGCTCCCTTGGCAGGCCAGCAGCATAATTCATCTGATACTAGAAATATCCAGGACTCCTGTGCCCCAGCTGTCTGGCTAAGGACTGGGGAAGGAAGAAGGAGCCACGTGAGAAGGCAGTGCCAGTAATTAGTCCAGATTAGTCGAGCACCTAATTTGTGTGACCATAATCTCAGCAAAAATGTGATGGGAAGGGACACAAGACTTGGGGCCTGCTCCCAGAGCAGGATGGACTTGAGCTAACTGGGAGATCCAGAAGGAAAGTAGTGAGGACATAGGAGTGGGGGACAAGTAGCCTGAGGTGAGGAATAAGATCAGAGGAAAACTGCAGGGAAGGGAGCAGTAGGGCAGCCTGTGGTCACTGATTGCCAAGCAGAGAATGGGAAAGGGTTGGAATATATGAAGGGTCTCCCTTGGGGGCAAACATGAAGGAATATGGAGATAGGTCCATGGTGGAGGGCATCTATAGGAACTGGGAAGGCAGGCCTGGGTCCAAGTAAACCTGGTAAGGTGTATCTTCCCTAAACCTGTTTCCATATTGTAAAATGGGCCACCATGACTACACCAGGTACTAGTGATGCAAAGTGCTTAGCACAGATCCTGTCATTCACCACCCCCAAAAGGAAGTAAAGACTTCAAAATTTATTATTTGGAATTTAAATATCCACATTCAGATCAGTACCCACATCACACCAATTCTGAGGCCCTGAGCTATAAATACCCTTTTCTCTAGCAGTGACCCCTAACTGCCTCTGCGTACCTGGTGAATGGGAACTCACACAGGTTCAAGATTCCAAAGACCATCGTGGCCTTCTTGGGTGGGACACTGATTCTTTCACCCATGGTTCCACCCCAAAACTCTCAGGCAGGTACCACTGGACCATCTCCAATGTGTTCATCAGTGGATCCAGTGTGGTGATACTAGGCTCTCTGGAAGTCCCCATCCATCCCCTTTGTAGTATTCAAGGTGACATGTCTTCATGGGGCAGGACCAGGCACACCTGTCTCCCTATAAGGCAGCTGGGCCCTATGAAGACCATGGCTTTGATGCCAGAAGTCCTTCCTCCAATGGGCTAGAGTTTTCCTGCAGGCAGCACATAGTCAGAAGCACTGTCCTGTCATCCTCCAATGTTCATGGTCCCACAACCTCACAGCTGCTACCATGAGGGAAGTTTAAGAGCTTGAGTCCCCATGCCAGCACCAGAGGACAGCTAGCCACACCTTCATCTCAGTCTGACAGGTCCTGAGGGCAGGTGGAAAAGGATATGCCTGAGTTATTCTGGGCATGCTTGGGACAGATTCAAGGAGACGTCTTCATGGTATAATCCAAAGAGCCAGCAGCCCCTGTGCAGAGGGCATCTGGCTGGCACAGGATCCCTCGTGGTCAAGTTGTCATTGGCCCCTCAGTACCCTAGCTCAAGGGCTAGGATGAAGCTTCAAGGGCAGCAACAAGAGCACATGCTGGCACACAGGCCTGGGGGAAGGGTAGCTGCTTCAACTCCTGCCTTTATTCAGCCCCAAGTATGACAGTGAGGGCCCTAGCATGGCTGGTAGGTAGGGTCTGGCCAGCTTCAGAGGAAGCAGAGGCTGTGGATAGGGCAGTATCAAAGACTGATCTCCAAGGTCTGGGATGATCATGGCTCCATCAGTCAGGCCCTCTAGCTGAGGCTGAGGGGGAAGGAGAAAAGCAAGGCGATGGAAAGAACTCAAAGCCAAAGGATGAGGTATAAAAATCTGTATTTATATTACAATGACAGAATGACACAGCACAGCCCCACCTGTTGGGCAGGTGGGTGGGGCCCCAATTCTGCTCTGCAGCTCTGGCCTTTTATTGACCCACTGCACTGGCACCAGGCCCCGTTTGTGGCCCTGGAGTCTGGCACAGAACCTGCTCTAGTGCCCTAGTTAGAGGCTGAGACAACCCACTTGCTAGCCTGGGGTCAAGACCCTCTGTGCAGGCACAAGGGGGTTGGTAGGCTAGCTAACCCAAGAGAGGCAGAGAAAATTGGGAGCAGAAGATGGGGTGGGGACCATCCAGCAAACCTGGTAATTCCATCTGCCCAGGAAGGCAAGCTTAAGTACTCCATCATCCCATAGCACAGGACTTCAGAAGCAAACCCAGGGCCCACACAGAGGCAAACCCCTCTGTAGCCCCTCCTCTTGGGCCAGCTTGGCCTGTACTAGGATGGAGGGCCCTGGTATGTGTGGATTACCTCCTAGTAAGGTGACCCAAGGCCTGAGCCTAGGGTTTCAGAGACTCAGCTACTAAGCACCACATGGCCAGCATGACAGAGCACAGGTGAAGTTACTATTCTGGTCTCGATTTCTTTCTAAAGACACAATAGCCCTGCTAGGTCCCTGTGACCACCAGTAATGCAAATGGCAAGGAGTAGGGGGAGGAGGAATGGTTATGTAACTCTTAGCACCAGCCCCCACCCCTATGGACCACCCCTTCACATGCCTGATTGTAGCAGGGAGAAGCTAAGCTAGCACCCCTGGGTGGCTGATGAGGCCAACTCCCAGGCCATATGGAAATCACAGCCAAAAAAGATAAGGGCTGATGTGCCAGGAAGGTTGGCCCAGGAATCCAACTCTGGTCACCAGGAGTGGATTATGCTGGACAGAGGTGGGGATGGAGTAGGTAGCTGATAATGTAAAACTTCTGGACACATCAGGAGCCCTGAAGTTCTGAAGCTCTGAAGCAAGGCCATTAAACACAGCTCTGCCCTCCTCCCAGGGTGGTTTTGCTCAGAACAAATAACCCATGGGCATTCTCAGGCAGTTACTGAAGTCCCCAGTGGGCCTGAAGATGCAGATAGAACTAGCAAAATATTTGGACATCCACCCTACTCCAGGAATCCTGCCCAGGCCTGTTCTCTGCCTGCTGTCCTAGTCTCCACAGAGCAGGTTCTATGCCAGAGCTGTGTCTAGAAAATGCATTCTGCCTCAATGGGCCACCCATCCTGGACTGTCCATTGACATGACTGAAGATAAACAGGAATTTTCCCCACAGTTGGGAAATTGGTTACAAACGCACCAGAGGAGGTGGCAGGTGCTGCTGTGGGCCAGCTCATGGCCACCACCAAGTATTGCTGTGTGGTGCCTCCAGGAATAGTCTTCAAGACTGAAAGGCCAGCAGAAGCCTACTATCCAGGCCTGCACCACATGAATGAGTGCTGTGTCCAGTAGCTGCCCAATTCTGACACTTCGCACTTGCCTCAGGCCCAAAGCAGGGCCCCTGCCAGGTTACAGTTCACAAGCAAGCCCAAGAGGCCTGCTGTCCCCAGGCTGAACAGCCAGTTCCATCAAGTCACTGGGGTGGCAACACTGGGACCAGTTAAGGCCCCTTACGCTGGACATAGAAAGCAACCATGGTAACTACGAAGGTCTACACTTGTTACTTCCTGTAGGCTGTAGCTGCAGGGAGTGGCTGTGGAAAAGGGAGTGAGGAGGGCACCTATTGGCAGGCCTGGGGCATCCTGTAAGCCACAGGGACATGCTGGTGGTAGTGGAAAGGGTGAGATAGGGGACACAAGGCACACTATGAGGATGTGACAGAAGACAGGTCCCTGAGACGCTGGGTTGCTCCCACCCCTCAGCAAACAAGGACGCAACAACGGCTAGGAAAATAGAGTACAAAAATCTCATACAAGAAATAGAGGCAGCACACAGGTACATCTCTTGGCAAGAGTCTTCAGAGCTTTTTCTCTTTTTAAAAATGTTTCTATTTTGTTTTGGGGGGAAAGCCTCTGCCAGCTGAGGCTGCCATGGGCAAGACTTGTGAGGCCCCCTTTATGGAGCTCCCTGTCATAATTAAATTTTTTAAATTTATTTTCTTAAGAAAGGGAGATGAGAAAACCCAAAGGATCCAGTGGCTCTAGCTTGCTGCCCAGCTAAACCCAGCCCCTGCCAGGAAAAAAAGGCCCATTTCATGTGTAGAGCAGGAAAAGTCATCTAAGCCACAAAGATGAGCAGGAACCTGAATGGAAAGCCAGGCACAGGCCAGGAGTCACCTCTGCAGGTACACCTGAAGGTCATCCTCTAAGAACATACACCCTCTGATGCCCATGTATCTGTGTGTGAGTATGTGCTTATGTGAGAGCCTAGGCGTGCATGTGAACATTGGACAGTCCCAACAAAGCAGAAGCCACTCAGCTTGGTATAGGGTGGCCTGGCCAGCCCCCAGGAGTACCACCCTGGCACCTAATACCTTGAAGGAAAGGCCATCAAACTACCCCTGGTGCTTACCCAGTCCCACCCTTTACAGATCCCTCTGTCCATGTCTCAGGAGCCTGTGTGGACCAACAGATGGATGGATGGACAAACAGCTGAGCCTTCCTTCCTTCCTCAGTCCACTCGTCTCCTGTGATCTGGGGTTGGGGTCCAAGCTCCCCATGGTGGTCATTAAGCCCCCTACACGGAGCCCACCAAGATTTGTAGCAATGACATTTAATACTTCTGGAATGATTAGAAATCTGAGAACAGACTGTGGCAGCTACGCTGGGCTCCAGGACATGACAGCCTGCCCCTGCCTCTCTGCAGGGGGTCTTGTCCAACAGTGAGAGGCAGGTAGCTGGAGACCTGACCAAAGGGTGGTCTGGCAGAGGTGGGCAGCCCAGGCAGTAGCTGGAGTTTCAAGAATGGCACAGCAGTGGGCCCATGGAAAGGCTGGCGTTGGTCAAGGGCGGTCTGGAGGACTGATACACTTGGCTGGGCAGGTGGGCGGACCAAAGAGAAGAGGACATGAAGCCTACGAGAGACCAGGGTGGCTAGGCCGTCGGTAAGGGCGCCCATAGCCGCTGTCGCTGCAGCCACCACTCTGCAAGCTGTAGTGGTCATCGACATCACTGCTGCTGCCAACACTGTCCAGCTCACCAGGGCTAAATTCCATGCCCTCTATGTCCACCTCTGGGAGAGCAGAGAGAGGATGGGTCAGCATATCCCACTCCAAAGGAGCCAGCCTAGGGGTTGCTTCCAAGTTAGGGCTCCTGTCTCCATGATAATGGAGACTCTGGAGGAAATCCAAGAGAACCTCTTTGGGCCTTAAGGTGGCAGATGCTAGGGTGGCTCCAATCTGTGGTTAAGAACCCAGCCTCTGAAAGACACTGCCAAGGGCTGAGCTAGGCTCTGCTCTTACATGGCCAGGTCATGGCATCTGCTTCCCATCCCCTATGCCTGTAAACAGGAAGCTCAGTTGTTGGGGACCTTCTCACCATAGGCTTCCTTCCCACCCCAGATGCCTCCTCTTCCCCCAGAATCTGCATAATGCCTGTGCCCAAAGGCCTGAGTTTGGGCTGCCATGGCCCCCACCTTGCTCTGAATCATCTGTGGAGACAGCAGAACCAGTGCTGTCTGTGCGCACACGCTCCATGCTCTGCATCGATAGCTGCTCCAGGCGTCGCTTTAGGAAGCGATGCTCCCGCTGTAGCTGCTCCTTGATGCTTAGCGCCCGGCGGTCCTGCTCCTCCAGTTTCTGGGGATAAGGGGTGGTCTATGAGTCTATTAGCCAAGATGGGGAACCTCCCTTGGGCATGGACACAGAAGTTTCTGTGGGATATTACACTTATCCTAAACATGGCTGGGTCAGACAGGGGCCATGAGGTACTGAGCACAAGGCCTGCTTTGCTCCACCTCACCTCAGACAAGTAGCCATGCACACAGCTTGGCCCTGTGCTCTCAGCCTGCTCTCAGCTCTAGAAGGTCCACAGCCACTAGCCAACCCCAGCCAAGGCAGCCCCCAGACAGGGCCCTCACCTTGCTGTACCTTCAGCATCTATGTTCCACCCTCCTACCACCTTAAACCTTTTTATGGGCCTGACTGAGCCACTGCTCTTCTGTGAGAACCCCCAAGAATATGGAAGTATCAAAGCTCCTGCTACCTCACCTGAGGAATCATACCTATGAGGCAAAGGAAGCCTTTCAAGGGGACAGAGACCCACCCTGATTGGTTCAAAAGTCCCAAGAACCCAACATCAGTACAACTCAGTATGAAGGCTACTCCAGGCTTTGTTTTCCTTAGCCTAGGCCCACATAAGCCCCCAGACAGCAATTTTTACCTCCTTCTACCCTGCTTACTTCCATTTGGCCTATCCATGAAGGCATGGAGTAACTCCTTTCCCCTCTCCTGGCCCCACCTCTCCTTTTAGTACTACCCCTCTATATCTCAGGACTTCAGAGAGCCATCTGTGCTCCCTCCCTCTCACCCAGCCTGACCTGCCCATTATACTGACTCCCTATCCCAGTTATCACTCAGGTAAACCTAATATAAGCCATGTAACCTCCCCAATCCCTACCAGTAAGCTTTTGTTGCTGTATTCCAATAAGTTCTTGACATACTCCTACCTTTTGATCCTCTTGTCAAAGACCTTGCACAGAACCCCTGCTGTGTGCTCCCCTAGGACATACAGGGTAACTAGGGGCAACCAGAGTGGCTAGAGGGTAGAGGACACCACCTGCTCACCTTGATGTGCATCTTGGCACGCTTCAGGAGGCTCAACGTGGTATGGCGTGTGCTGTCAGGGCCCAGAGGCACCAGCTGCTTGAGCTGCTCCAGGTAGAGCCTGAGTTTGGCTCGTCTGAAAGAGCCAGAGACAGACCATCAGGCTGGGCAGCAAAGCCCATGGGACAACAGCAGAAGGGGATGAGCCCAAGCCTGAAGGAGGGTGGGAGATGGCCAGCATGGCCCCTGCATAGACCCCTGCTCCACTGCAGACCTGCTGAAATCCCTTTCTGAAGATTCATTCCTGGCCTGGCTGACAAGTCTCTTCAGGAGCCGTCTGGCACAGGCAACCCTCTGGATATGGCATCCACCTAAGAATCCTGCCTGGGGATAGACATATATATTGCCCACCGTGCCCCAAGCAATGTGCTCTACTTGCTCTTGTCCTCACAAAGTTGATGAAGTCAAGGGAGGGCTGAGAACCAGCTCCCAGTGCTGAGTTTGCTATCCTTATGGAAACTGCTTCATTCCAGGTTTTGTCCCTTTGTCTATTTGTATGGTTCTTTTTCATTAAACTATAGCCATATACTTAAGGCATTTCTTACTATGCCATAATTTCTTTGCAGAAATACTTTCTGAGCTGGTCTGCTGGTCTGGGAGGGGCAGATAAATTCACTCCCTGAGGCCATTTCTGACATTATCATGATGACTGGGACCTCTGCTATGTCTGCACATACTATCAGACCAGCATCTGCAGGGCATCAGCATGTTCTATCCAAGTGATGCTCCATTACAGAATTAAGATTCTTGGGGCTGGGGAGATGACTCAGAGTTTAAAGGTGCTTGCTTGCAAAGCCTTCTTGCCCAGGTTAAATTCCCCAGTTCCCACATAAAGCCAGATGCACAAAATGGTGCATGCAAAGACGGTCTGTCTGTCTGTCTGCCTGCCTCTCCCCCCTCAAAGGTATATAAAAATTTTTAAAAAGACTTTTGAGGGCTGGAGAGATGGATCAGTGGTTAAAGTGTTTGCCTATAAAACCTAACAACTGAGTTTGATTCCCCAATACGCACATAAAGCAAGATGAACCAAAGAGGCACTTGCATCTGGAGTTTGTTTGCAGCAGCTACAGGCCCTGGCATGCCCATTCTCTGTCTGTCTGTCTCTCTCTCTCTCTCTCTCTCTCTCTCTCTCTGCTTGGAAATAAATAAGACTTTTGAGGGGCTAGAGAAAGGGCTTGGCAGTTAAAGTACTTGCCTGCGAAGCCTAAGGACCCAAGTTCAATTCCCCAGTACCCACATAAGCCAGATGCACAAGCTGGTGCATATATCTGGAGTATGTTTGCAATGGCTAGAGGCTCTGGTGTGCCCATTCTCTTTGTCTCTGTCTCTCTCTCTCATAAATAAATAAAAATAAAATACTTTTTGAAGTGATCAAAAGAGACTTTTGGAAATCTAGTGCCTAACTGGCCTGCCACAGCTAATGTCATGCCATGCTCACAAGAGTGATACCACACTGAAAATTCTCACCTCAGCAAATCTGTAGTCTCCCTCAGTCCTAGAGAGACCCTGTAGGACAGCAGGCAAGGGCAGCCATCTCTTGGCTAGAGGAGGAGTTGCCAGGTATAGGGAGAGGCTGTGATAGGGTTGTTACCAGCCCCACACTGGGTGGTTGTGGGGGGTTGCCATCCATGGCTACTAAGCTTGTTAAATAGTACCCTCCACTAACAAAGCACTTTCTTACTTGGCCCCCCAGCCAGCACCCTGAGGCTTAGAGGTCTTTCTAGATGAACCCTAGTTAGACATTTAGAAGAACTTTTGAGACACAGAACTAAGGCTATGCTTGGCCAGGAGGCAAGGTATGAACGAGGGCTTAGCAAGCCCAAGACACTGCCTTAAAAAAGGGGCTCTTCACCCTTACCACAAACAGACAGGCTCTGAGCCCTGGGACCCAGGTTACTGTGGCACAAGTATCCTCTCAGAGTGCCCAAATCTCAGCCTTCTTGCCTCCAACAGGATAAACCTCTAGCCCCAGGAGCTGAAGGGACCAGAGATAGAGCTTAACTAGCAAATAGAAAAGGGGACCTCCAAGGTGGGTCCTTTACTGTCCTGCAGCCACCACTGGGCTAAGGTTGACAGTGGAGGTGCTACCAAGGATCCTTATTCCCTGGTACACCTGTTATACAGCAAATGGCAATTCCCCAAACCCACCACTTAATTATATCAGTAGCACTGACCTTTGTGGAAAAATCTGAAAATGCAAAATGACCAAAGAACAAACACAAGTATCCCCAAGTTCCCAGACCCAGAAATAATCACAATATCATTCTAGTGAATTTATATCTCCATGTCATGAGTGTTGAGTGAAAAACTAGGATACAGAATCATGTATGTGACAAGTGACCCCAATTTGTTTGAAAAATAAAACAGACGCACACAAGAGACTCAACAGAACACAATGAGGCACAGGAAATATGCATCTCCAGGGGATGCAACTAGCAATGTTTATTTCTTTAGTTTTGATTCTTCTGTATTTTCCAGGCTTTCTATGCTAAAAACCCAAATTTATGTTTACAATCAGAGAAAGACATTTGTACAAGAAAGAAAAAATAAAACAGTCAGAAGACAAATAACAGTAGAAAAATACTTGTAATACATATAAAAGACAAACAGTATTTGTGATATTTTGAGCTCATACACATCAAAAACAAATACTGCTTCAATTGTGTCAATGAGCAAAGGACACAAACAGGCAAGTTGCAGAAAACGAAGGGCAAATCTAACACAAAACAGACTCCATCTCATAAGTGATTAAGGAAATGAAAACTCAAACAAGCAGATATTCATTTTTCCCTTGACACCGGCTGGAATGTAAAGAGGTGGCTGGCACTTGCTTGGCCAGCATAGGGAAACCTGTTCCTGTGGGAGAAGGGCCATTAGTGTGCACTCAGACCACTGACCAGTGTTTCTACTAGGATTTCAGTCTGGGTGCTATAAGCCCCCTCCCCATACACATTTGGCACAAAAAGACTCTGCTCAGCAGTGCTCATGTCACAGGGGACCTGGGAGCACAGCTATGGGTCTCTGCAGGCTTCAGGGCCAGGGAGACCAGGGGTGCACCAACATAGGTAGGCAGCACTTACACAGTACTGAGTGAATGAATCTGGTAGGGTTACTGGGTGACAAAGACCCCTTCTTATCCCAGGGACCTCCAAGTGACTTAGGACACAGTCTCCAAGTGGGATGCAGGAGGTACATAAACAAAATTTTAGAAATAGACAATTATCAAGAGACAGAGAAAAGACACCTGACCATACATGTGTGATGTAAAATTAACATATTCACCCAACCCCAGGAGAGCACAACCAGGGCCTTGAGCTATAGGCTGCACAGGCCATCCTGGCTCCCTGCCCTGAGCAGCAGCTATGAAGGGCTGCCAGGGACTGGGTCCTAGAACTAGCTCTGCCAATGGCTGGTGGGGGAATACTGGAAAGTTCCCCACCTTCCTGAACCCCACAACCCCCAAGAGCCTAGGATGCTCTGGAATATCACCAAACAACTCCTCCCTAAAACTACAGCAGTAACTCCAGCCCCAAATCATCACTCCAAACATTCCAAGGAACTTTTCAAACCCTATGCTTCTGTAGAAACCATGTGCAGATTCAGGAGACTTAGCTATCCTTGGGATTTCGGCATTAGTATCAGTAGCAGACCCATCTCCACCATAGCCCAGCCCTTGACAATGCTCCACCTAGCTTCTCACAATCCCTTAATCCTCAAGTGGGCTCAGAGAGCTCTAGCAAGGCTTGGCTCCATGTCGAGGTCACCTGGCACCTGTAGGACAGAGTCCTTAGCCAACTAGTAGAGCTATGCTCTGGGTCAGGTTGTTGGAAAAGAAGTAGTAAGGAAATCCACCAGTCAGTAGGATGGAGGCAAGAAGACCCCAACTCTCCCAGCACTTCCTGACTGTTGCTAGCAAACATGTTCCTGGTGTGGTTCCACATAGCTGCATCAGGTACTGGAGAAGCCCTGAAAGACCTGGACAGGCCTGGACAACCATCTCTGCCCTTGGGTGAAGGGTTAAGGCCAACTGAGGTCTCAAGCTTAACTTCTGGGATGTGCTCTGCTACTCCAGGGATACTGAGGACCAGGAAAAATGTTCAGGGCTCCTTCCAAACATACCAGCAGAGGCCAAAACCTGGAGCTGAGCCCAGGTGAGTTATAAGTGCTGTAACCCTAGGGTCAAAAACAAGTGCTGGTTTTGGAAGATCTTCCAGAACTGCTCACCTACAGAAGTCAGAGGAGGAAGAATGGAGCCAGGCAAACATAGAGCTGGTTAGGTATGACTCAAAGATCCTACTAAGGGAAGTGTACAGGCCCACCTGAGCCCCAATGAGGGATACCTCCAGAGAAGGCAGTATCCAGAGCCTGTCTCCTGTGGCATGTTGGGCAGCCAGCCAGGACCTTCCTTCCTCCCTTTCTCAGGACAGCTCAAAGCCTTTCCTTCAGCCTTCAGCCTTCAGCCAGCAGCCAGGCACATCAGTCTCAAGCCAACCACAGACCTAGCCATGATTGAGGTTCCAAACAGGGCCCTTGACCTGACCAGGTAAGAACAGAAATTCTGCCTTGGGCTGGGTAGCAGAAAGTCCCAGACTGCCCAATCATTACTGCTCTTTCTTTAAACGACCTCATGGGGCCCAGTCTAACTACAGGCTTTGGAAGATCGCAGAGACCAAAGCCAGGGTCAAGAGACAGCTGCAGGAGTCAGAGGCCAGCCTTTGTCTTTCTCATAGACTGCCATACCTTTGCTTTCCACCTTCCTCAACAGCATTCTCCAACTAGTCCTTCACTATATGGGCTGTTCTTCTAAGCACACCTCCAGGAAGCCCTCCCCACAGGCCAGACCACTGTGCCTCAGTCCTGGACAAAGCCTGCCAACCTCTTCTGCCTGAGGAGCAACCCCTGGCTTGCCTCACACCAGCTCCCATCCTTATGGCCCCTTAGGAGCCCCCAAACACACATGACCAGTGCAGGAAGTGCATCTCCTCAGGGAACATGGTGTTCTGTTCCCTGCTCAGCCACCCGCCCCAACCAGAAGCCTGAATCCCCGGGAGAGCGGAAGTTGGCACTGCCGTGGGCGCAGACTTAGGGGAGGGGGAGGGAGATAACTGGCTGGACTCCAGGCCTTCCCAGTGCACCCAGGAGGACTCATCTAGGATGCAGACCTATCCCAGCAAGAAGGAAGGACAGAACAAGAACATAGGTCAGAAGACGAGTATCACCTAGTGTTCCTCAGAGGCTCTCCTTGGTCCTGGCATGAGGGCTCTCGCCTGTGGGGCTTCATGGTCCAAAATACCTCTGCTCCTATTTAAGCTGCCACTTGCGGCCACCCCCTTCAGGACTCGCCCTCACTGGCAGAGGAAAGACATTCACAATAAACCAAATAAAGCAGCCTTAGGGGTTACCAAACAATGAATGGCTGACTTGGGCCAGGATGCAAGGGTATGGCCTGGGCCTGCTCCCTCACACTGTTCCTGCCTGGGACAAGTCTCCAGTACAGCTCCTTGAAAAGCAGGCCCCAATGAGGCAAGGGGCACCATCAACCATGGCCATGATGCTAAGGACTAGGGCACTGCTTCCAAAGGGATTCAGATATGCCCAGTCATATCCATTCCTCCTCCAGGGAGTAAGCTAAGACTGCCCCAGCACAAGATGCCCTACTTCAAAACCCCAGGCTGAACAACAAAGAATACATGCTTCTGCCCCAGCCTGCCTGCCTGCCAGCCCTAAAGTGCCTTGGACCCCTCCAAGATGGATCTTTCCTGTGGTGATGACATAGCCAAGCAGCTTGGTCCCTCACTGTGACATGACAGATCAGGACAGCTACAACACACACCCAGCAAGGGAGGGGTCAAGCATGTCAGGCAGCTCACATGGGAATGGGGGAGGTGCCACTTACCTGTGCTTTTCTAGTTCATTGTGTGAAGACCTGTTTAGAGAGATAGAAAGACAGGGCTCACTCCAAGGCCCAACAACCAGAGCAAAAACAACAGCAGACCTTTGCAGGGGCCAGAAGTCCTTGGACAGGGGCTGTGAAGGACTAAACCCAAAATGATGCTGGATGGTAGGGGCTGGGGAACCTGACACATAGCTGTGAGAGTGAGACACAGGGCTCAGAGGGAGTGCATAGGTGTAAACATGTCCACCTAATGAGATCTATAGTGGCTCTGGCTGGCAGAAGGACACAGGGCCCTTTCCAGAGGGGGAGGGGACTCCCAGGGAGCAGGGATAGCTGGGGTTGGGGCTGCCTCACCCAGGGCTCCACTGCTACTCAGGCACCTAGCCACCTGCCTTGTCTGCTTCCTTCTCCCTGAGGCCAGCTGTGTCCTTGCAACCAACACAGTCCTCACAGAGGGCAGCAACAGAGGCCAGGCCCTCAGGAGATAGGACTATCCTGCCCTTCTAAGGCCACTTTGTCCTAACACAGCCCATTGTATAGACAGGAACACCTAGGACAGAGCTGCTCTAGTCAGGGCAGCTCACAAGGGGCTTTGTGAGCCATGGATGCTTCCTGTGTCAGTAGGCATACAGGAGTACATAGAAGCTGGCAGTTCCACTTCCTCCAAGGACCACATTCCATGCTGTGCCCAAGCTTAGCCTCCCAAGGTACAATGGCTCCATGGGCTGCCTTGAGCCCTATCTGTTCAGCCTATTCAAATTGGGGCACAGTCCTGAATACCACAGAGGCCACTCAGGTACTTTCCCCCCAAGCTTCCAGGTCACCCTCAGTCTACAGGGATGCTACAAGGCAGCAAGGCTGCTGCACATATTGCAGGGTACATCCACACCAAGCTTTGTTCCCTCTCCTAACCCTTCCTGGGCTTCTGCTTGCTGTTACTGGCCTGCCCCTTTCTCTGCTGCTCCAGAACTTAGATCTGGCAACTTCCAACAAAGAGCTTGTACACCCACCCTGCCCCACTACCTGCTATAGTCACTTGGCACTAGGTTTCCCATCTTCTCTTGGGCCCTGCTGGCTCGTGGGTTTCCCTGTGCAGCTTCCAGGGTCCTTAAGAACCTTCTAGTCACCTAGGGTAGGACCCTCAAACTTCTGACAAGGAAAATCCAAACAAGAGGCACTACAGATAAACCTCATTGGCCTTAAAGGGACATGTACTTTACCCCAAACTGCAGCCTGGCTGTGTGGTCTATAGGTCTGCAGGCACATGCAGGAGGTTAGGCCAGCAGATGCCTTCAATATAGAGAAACTCTCTCCCATCTATCCCTCCAAAAGAATGGTGTGGGCTAGAGAAAAGGCCTATCAGTTTACAGTTGTCTGTAAAGCCAAAGGACCCAGGTTTGATTCCCCTGGACCCACATAAGCCAGATGCACAAAGTGGCACATGTGTCTGGAGTTCATTTGCAGTGGCTAGAGGCCCTAGCACATTATTCTCTCTCTCAAATAAATAAATATTTAAAAAATTTAAAAAAATTTTAAAAGGATGGTGCTGGGTTTGTCCTCATCCTGAAAAGAGGGCTACTACTTAGCTGCCTGGGAGATGGCTGCTTTTAGAGCTTTTTCTGGATTCAGAAACCCTGTGGGGGGAGTTTGTCACACAGATTTCAGGAGCACCTGGCCCTGGGGAGGACAGGCGGGACTAAGCAGGCTGGGGCTTTGCCAAGTGTTGTCCTGGCACTACCTTGACCATTCTGCTCACTTTTCAGGGAACCCTGACAGGTTGGCTCCAGCCCCCTCCCACTAAGCCACTGCCCTGAGACCTTCACAGAGCCTGAAACAACCACAGGGCTGCTGTTCCCCTCTCCAGTACTGCCCTCCTGCCCATCCTTCATCCCAGTATGCTGTGCCTGGGCCTGTCATTTGACTTGCCAGAACACAGAACCCTTACAGGTCTGGTGTTGTCCTGCCACATCTGAGACCCCAGTTTCTGAACTGGGCTGGCTGAGGACAGCCTCCAGGATAGTGGTCAACAAGAAAAGGAGCTGTGCCTGCTACAACTAAGCTACCTCAGGCCCTGCGGCCCAAAGGAGCTGTAGGGATAAAGTACACCCCAAGCCAGGGAGGCTTTCTACAACCCCAGCCCAGTGCCCCCCCAGGTCTTGATCCCAGCAGAAGGTGGAAGGCCAGGACCTCACCTAGGAACAGAGAGCAGAAGTGGGTGAGTGGTCCCAGGCAGGTAACTCAATCTTTCTATGCCTTAGTTCCCTCCACTGTAAAATGGAGATAAAAACAAAAATAACACTACCTGTACAAGGCTGAGTCGAGATCAGTTACTTGTATGTATAGAGGAAGCGTTTACAGAGCTTCAGCTACCATTCCTATCAGCGTGCACACTCCATGCCATAGGAGCCTGACATCCTACCCTGGAGTTTTAGGACAGCCAGAAGCAGGGGCCAGGCCATCTCACTGTGGAAGCCTGAAGCAGTGAGGCCCACATCACATTCAAATCCTTCTACAAACTCTCTCAGCAGGGGACCAGAGGCTGAAGATTCAACCAATTCCCTGCTAGAATTAGGACGCCACAGAGATGGGTCCTTGTGCCAGCCTCTCTGTTTCCCAAGAACAAGCAGGCCACAAGAATGAGCCGCACCCTCTGCCAAGGGGCCCTGAAGCCCCTAGCCTGCCAGCAAAACTCCCAGGCTGGCCACATGGGAGTGGCTGGGCCAAAGTTGGCCTCTGGACATTGCAAGGTGTACGGTGGTCCCCACAGTAACCAGAAAAGCGGAAGCCCTTGACAGCCTAGGCTGTAACATGCACCCCAGCTTCAAGGCTTCGCACTGGGCATACAAGGCCATGGAGAGTAGCTGGGCCCAGGGACGCTCCCTAGAACTTGACCCCAATAGCGGTGTTCCCTAAGGCAACCAATCCCTGCACTTGTGGCAGGAGTTTCACGGTCAGCAGGTTTCCCAGGCGTAGGGGGTACCCTGGGAGGGGTCTCTGCCCAGACTCCTGGTAGGGGAAGTATTATGCCAGGAACATGGGCCGGCTCAGTCCAACTCATGCGAGTCATTCTGCACGATCGGCGCAGGATCCCCGCGGTCAGGGTCAGCGGATGGCGTCTGCTGACAACTTCTCTGCCATCTGGAAAAGTCCAGAAGGGCTCGGGCCGGGCTCGGGCCAGCGGCGGGCGCTGTACGCGTGGCACTGTTTACGGCGGCTGGAGGCGCGGCCCGAGGAAGATGGCGACGCGCGGGCGGGGCGCGCGGGCGGGGCCGGCGCCTCCTCCAGGCCGGCCACCGGAGCGCGCGCAGGGCCGCGCTAGGGACACGGGGCGGCCGGGGACACTAAGGCGGGGCGGGCCGGGCCTGCAGGGCAGCGTACAGGGGAGGGGGGAGGTACCTGTTGTTCGGGGCCTTGCGCACCAGGCCGGTCGTCTTTGTTTTCTTCCTGGCGAAGTCGCCGTCGAAGGGCAGCACCGACGCGTAGCCGTGCTCGGCCTCTGCGGACAGACGGTGCGGTCAGCGGCCCCCCGCGCCCGCCCGCCCGCCGCCGCCGCCCGCCGCCTCCCGCCCACCCGGCACAAAGGAGCGCGGGGCGGGATACCTCGGTCCCTGCGTTCCAGGTACTCAGCCGCTTCCAGAAGCAGCAGCAGGGAGTTCAGCTCCATCCTGCCGCCCGCGCCAGGGACGGCGGCGGCAGCTGCCCGGCGCGCTCCAGCCGGCTCCGCTCGCCGCCCGCCCCGCGCCCGGCGGCACACTTGCCCGACTCGCGGACTCCGGTGCTCGGCCGCCACCCTCCGCCCCGGGCCCTCAAATTGACACATAAGGACGAGCGGCAGCTGACACAGCCAATAGGCGCCAGCACTCTGGCCCTGAGGGCGGGCTCTGAGCCGGACCCCGGCCAATGGAGACTGGCCGAACGCCTAAGGCAGCGCCGAGAATGTTGACAGATGCGAAGCTTGCCTCGGATAGGCCGGCCGCGGTAGTAACAATTTAGAAGCCCAAGCTTAGCAACAGCACGTGGTGGCCCGGCCCCCGCGCTCGCTGACTGGTGGCCGTCTTGCATGTTAAGTAGGCGTTACACGCTGATTGGGCTAGAGCAGTCTATGTAAATTGAGGCCGCGGACCAATGACCGGCGGCCGGGCGTGTGGCCAATGAGGGTTCCGGGGCCGGACGCGTTGCTGAGAGGAAGCGGATCGCGGTGGGACTGCCATCAGGCCTTCGCGCGGGCTGGTAGGATGCTTACCCGGTCTCGGGAGACATCCGGCAGGATGAACCGTGGGACAAGTGCCCCTCCGCCCCACCCGGCCCTTGCACGCTCTGAGCCAACGACCTGTTGACCAGGGTCAGCTGCAGCACTGATTCTGCTGGGCTGCTTGGGTAGGGTCTCGCAGAAAGCTGCAAACGACACTTGTCCCCGGGGAACACCGAGTGACTTCAGGGAAGACTGAGACTTGGGAAGGGGTGGGGACGGTTAGAACTCTAGGCGTCTGAGGATGTCAGAAGCCTAGAGCTGGAGGAGGAGCAGCTCCGTCTGCTGGTGACCATCGGGTCTGAAGGAAGGGCCAAGGGCCTAAGGAAGAGGCCTAAGAGCTGCCGCCACAGGCGGGAAGGACCCAGGAGTGGGGGCTGCTCTGTAGTGTTTGGTCTGAAGGGTAGAGGCATTCTAAAAACCCGACGCTAGTGAATCTTTTTTTTTTTTTTTTTCAGGGAGGAGCTCTTGGCTGGCTGACTGCCTTATAACCTGAGCCTCTGAGACTGGTTCATAGATACAGAAGAGGCCAGCCCCAGATCATCTCCCCGTGCCTGTGCCCCTTATTCCCCGCTCACTGGTGTTGAGGTTGAGAGCAGACTAGCAGATGGAGAGCTTTGTGACATAAGGTGGCTGGAAAACATCTCCTTCCAATGGAATGGGATTGCTGCCAACACACCAAATGTTAATACCAGAGCACTTTTCTGTAATATGAATGTATTCTAGGCACCTCCTTGGGCATCTCCACATGCCCCATGTATAGATAAGGAAACTTCCCAGAAGGATATTGATGGGTGTTTCCACACTGGTAACCCAGGGCTGGTGTGACTTGAGAGTGTGGAAACCCAGAACCTTCTCCTGCCCAGATGGGGTGTGAGCCATAGAAGCCTGACCTTGTCGAGCAGGTTAAGAATAACCCATAGAGAGAACCTTGCATGTACATTAAAAGAATCCTTTGTTATTGGCTCCAGTCCCACAATCACCCCTGAGCCGTGCTGAAGGAGAATACCCATCTCTGAGGAGGAGTGAGGCACATACTGGACTGTGGGATCCATGCTTAGCATCTGGGGGTAAGCATTTTGCAGGGTTGCAGAGGGTCATGCCCAGTGCTAAAGCTGCCTCCTGCTACTCAGACAGGAGGGTCCCCATGCTACAGCTGAGCTTGTCTTGGGAGTTGCCTGACTGCTGCCTCACAGCCTGGGAGATTTTTAACCTTGACCTGTGGCACCCTTCCCCCTCCGGCTTAGAAGTAAGCTCTTCGCAGTGTTAGAAGAGCTCTCCCTCACAGAGGAGCACGCAGGAGCCAGGGAGTAGGCAGGGGTGACTTGTAATTGAGGGGCGTCCACAATAATTTGTCCTGGGGATAGGATGGCTGGCTACACCAGGCAGCTGCAGGCAAAGCTGGATCATCAGGGGAGATCTTGAAGCCTCCACTTGCAGAATAGGGAATGGGAGAGAGAGAGAGAGAGAGAGAGAGAGAGAGAGAGGGAGAGAGAGAGAGAGAGAGGAGAGAGTAGTTGGAGTTTTGATCCCACACGAACCAGGTAGATCTCTACACCTACGGTCTGCAGTGTGCATAATGGGACAGAGACAGAGGATAGTGTCCTACCTCACAGATGCTGGAGAGTTCCAGAGCCTAGGGTGGAGGTGGCCAGCTGACCAAAGGCCCTGTTCCTGCAGAGCCAGTTGCCTCCTTCACCAGGTCATTTTCTGCAGCCTGCCAGACTCTTTCCTACCCCTTCTTTTAGCCTAGACTTTTCCAGTGGGAACTGCAAAGTCCATGGTGAGGAGGGAGAAGAAAGACTTCTGGAGCTACCTTTCTTGGGAGTTGCAAGTTCTGTCCTCTTGCCTTCTGTGGGAACCTAGACTGACCCAGGAGAAAGGCCTGAATCCAGAGGGACTCCCCTAGTTTAGGGTGAAAGGCTAGCTAGTCTTCAGCCGACCTGGCATTTCCAGGTACCCTTACCTTAGTTTCCTTGACTATGAGTGAGGCAAGCACCCACTTCTGGGGCACTTGGAGGATTTTGAAGGGCTTTTGGTCTGGCCTTGATCTTGATCCTATCCCACAGTCTTGAGAAACCTCTAGAAGACTATTTACAAATGTCTTCCCCTATGTACCCAGCCTTTCTCTGGGCCCAGAATCACTGGAGGGCCTCAGCACAGCATTGACCAGGGCAGAAAGTTTGGTGAGCCCCCCCTCCACCCACTGATGATCTGGCCCAGCCTCCTTCCTTTGTTCTTAGTTACCAGGGCTCCAGCCCCAGCATCCTGTCTTACCCATGTCCTCCTGGCCCACCTGCCAGTCTTCCTGTATTCTGTACCTGCTCTTCCTTAGATCCTGGAGGGCAGCCAGTTTGCACAGCTCCTAGGGAAGAGGTGGCCAGCTGACTCTGGATTCTAGTATGGGCCATGAGAAGTAGATTTTCTGAGCTTAGGTCTCCCTAGCTAAAAAATGGGAATGATAGTACCTATCCCTTGGAGTGGTTGTGACACAGTGAAGCCTGCATGGACATCCCTGGGTTGCAGCAGGCTGAGCACAAAGAGGTGCAAAGGAAACAGCAGGAATATGACAGTACCCCAAGCCAGTAAGTGCTGCAAACTCCAGCCCCACCCACAGGGAAATGGGGCCCACAAGGGGCAGGCCTACCCAGTTATAACCGGTCAGAACCTGGGGTGTATCCTTTGCTGCCAGGCTGGCCAGCCACAAGCTCCAGGCCAGGCCATTGAGCACTTGGGGGCCTTCCAGAAAGTTTGACATGCAGGAAAACACTGTCTCCAGAATACAAAGGGAAGACAGGAAAATCAGAATGCATGAAGATGTAATTAACTGTCTATGGAAAATAACATAATACCAACATTATTTTTAAATTTAAAATGAAGCAGTTCATTATATTCATGAACAATTGGTGAAGTAGATTTTTTTCTCTCTTTTTACAACTTTTTTCACACAATGCAATCACAACTTAGCAATTGTACATTAAATGAATTCCTGTAGCTAAAAAGATCCAAAAGCAAATAGATAAAAATCTTCCAAAGCTTTTTCACAGAAGGAAAAGAAGAGGAAGAGGCTTCAGAGGAAGGATGTGAGTAGATGCACTCACCACGGGCCCAGGTGGTCTCCATATAGGGCCAAACCCTCTGGCAGCTGAACTGGTGGAGCTTTGCCTGAGAGACACGGGGAGGTGTGCTCGGCCAAGAACCATAGAGGCTTTGTACATGCTCTATGTATGTTGGGTTTGGGAGATGGCATTGCTATTAGGCAAGGCCTCTGGGGTACAGGGATGGCATAAGGTGGGTCCTCTCGGTTCTTCAGCCTTCCAGCTCCCTCTGCATAGTCCAGATAGCACCAGGCCAACAGAGGTCACAAAACCTCCTACCCCAACCTTGAATCCTTCTTCCTGGCCTCTCTAAGCCATGGAGCCATTTTGGTTCTGCCTTCTACCATTGCCATGCCAGCCTCTCTGAACCCTCCACCCATCTGTAGGATCCTGAAAAGTAGATCCTGAACACTGAGTGTGGCTGGGCAGGGACCCTGTGGGACTTGAGTTGGAAGCATGCCCTAGAAGACACAGTTCTAAGGAGGCTATGGGTTGCCCCCTGGTGGCTATTAGAGGCTGCATACAGAACTCTGGCTGGGTCTGGGCCAAGGGATAGGGGATCCCTATCTCAAATCTACCTCTCACTTGGCTTCCAGAACCATCCACACTCACAAGGACCACTAGGCTAGCTATTCTTCTGAGGTCCAGGCCATGTCACACTGTCTCAGGGTCACCACCTGCCCTGCTCATGGCCAAGTTTTCCCTACACAGCCGAGAACTTGGTGAGTATAGTAGGGACACCTTGCTGTCTTCCAGCTAGAACTGGCTGCAGCCTGGAGTTCCCAAGCACGGTGGTTTGAATTAGGTGTCCCACATAAACTCATGTATTTTGAATGCTGGGTCCGCAGTGGATGGTAATTTGGAAGGTGGAGCCTTGCTAGAGGGGGCGTGTTGCTGGGGGCAGGCTTAGGGGTGTTAAAGCCACCCCCCCTTGCCAGAGCTTGGCTCATTCTTTTGCTGCTGTTTTCCACCTGCTGTGGCAGAGGTGATGTCCAGCCTCTGCTCCTGTCATTCTTTCTCTGCCATCATTGAAGCTTCTCCTTAAAACAGTAAGCCAAAATAAATCCCACCCTCCCATGAGCTGCTTCTGGTTGGGTGTTTTGTCCCAGCAACAAGAAGGTAACTGAAATACCAAGGGACCTGAGGACAGGCTAGTGGTACAGACACACAAGCCAGGGGCACAGGCAGCAGGAGCACCTCCAGAGATACAGTATGTTAAGTTGATGTTGGGCCCTAAAGCCACTTCTGTGGGAACCTAGTAGACCCTACTGCGGTCTGGGAGCAGGGCAGAGTGGGGCTCCCCTTTGTCCAGCATAGAGATTCTATCCTAAGTCTGCCTTCAGCTTGCCAGCCTGCTCTGTGGAGAGCTGCACACAATCTGAGCCCTGGGTACCTAGGAGGCCCTGTGTGTAACTGGAATCTGGGGTGGGGGTGTTGAGGAATGTTGGGGGCCCTTTACCAGGCTGGTGTGTAGTCAGTAGTGTGAACCGTGCCACCAGCTACCAAGTGGGTGAGGGGGACACCTGGAAGGCTGCTTTCTGACCCCCAAGAGCCTTACTTTTCCCATCCATGAAGGAATCCTGCTATCTTGAGGGATTGTACTGGATATGTATAAGGCTAGCATGTGGCAGTGCTCAGAAAAGGGTAGCAGGAAGGAACAATAGTGGCAAAAGTAAAGAAACTGAGGCTCAGGAAAGCTGACTAGCAGGTCAGTGAGGCATAAAACCTAGAGCTCTAGGAAATGCACTATGTCCTGACCTCCCACCCAAGGGTCTCCCAGACTCAAGCCCCAGCAGGCTATCCATTCTAGGGCCTTCAAGAGTCTTAGTTCTGGCTCTGCCCTTGAGGTGGGGACAGTTCCACAAAAGAATAGAGTGACAAGATGTCCTACGTTTAGCATGGAAAGCCCAGGAAACCCCTTATCATGGGAGAATGGAATAGTTGGTCACCCTCACTGAATGATACTGTTGCCCCAGGCCTTCCTGCAGGACAGCTCAGGGAGCCCCTTACCCTTACCCTTACCCTTACAAAGACCAAAATTGTCATAGAGAACCTATGCGCACACGCATGCACAGGATCCAGGTCCCTGGGAGAGTAGAAGCTCCATCCTGGCTTCCACTCCTTTCTCCTCTCTTACTTCCATTCTGGAAGGTGACCACTGTGGGTATCAGTAAGGACAAAGGAAACAATTCAGTAGTATCATGAGGATGCCTGCAGGGCCTGGCTTCCAGCTTGATATCATCAGAGTGTCTTCTTTGATGGCTTAAGATGCCACAATGGTACTACTGTACACCCAGTGAAACGGGACACAGTTGCCAGGGGTGGACGTGTATAAGGGAAGGGCTATCTCTGCAAAGGGTCCAGCCTTGGGAAGTGAGCGTCACTAAGGACTTTCTTCTTCTTACGTTCTTCTCTGCTCATAGATCTACAATGCAACACACTTTCTCACCAGAAAACAGGTATAGGGACAGCTGCTGCCTCTCATAGCCCTGCCCAATCTATGGTCCTAGGGATTGGGCAACCCAAGACCCAAGGGCTCAGGCTCCAAGAGAAGAAGGCCTCTTCACCATGGCCAGCCTCCTGCATTCTTTTGAGGACACTTAAGAAGGTAGTCCACAGGCTTCTGAGTAACACAACCCCAAGACCAAAACAACTGTGGAGTGGCCAAGAGCACTAGCCCAGCTCTGCCCTACCCTACCAAAGGCCAGAGGTCTCAATTGCAGGATGGGCAGGAGCTAGGGAGCTGGGGAGCCTCACAGGATGAGAGATAGGCTTGCAGGGGTAGGGGGTGGCCAGACCCCTCCTTGGAAGAACCCAAGTCCTGCCCTTCACTTGTCCCCAGCCTCTTGAGGAGAATCCGTATCAGCACCACCACCATCACTTCCCTGGCAGACAAAAAGGAGTCAGTGTTCACAGAAGACATGAGAGCGTCTGCAATCCTTAAATAGATTTATGGAAATGGTTTCGAATTACAGCATTTAGAAAATAAAAATAATCTTAATACATAATATCCCCTCTGTTATATACTCCCTCCCCACAGAAGCCATTTTTGTGCATGTGTAATTCCACTGCTGAGCAGTAATTGGATTTCATCCTATAAAAGAAGCAGTAGGTGTATCATCTCTAAAAATAAAACTGCAATTATCATTGCAACGTGAAGCCTGAGATTGAAGCCTGAGGAGGTGTCCGTGCTGGAGCGGCCTGGCTGCCTCAGCCTGTGCTGGCCACTCTGGGGTCCAAGGAAGTGAGCCAGAGACCCATGGGTGACTTGGGGAGAGGGGAATGTTGGCCAAGTGGGCATCTTCCTGGTAAGCCCAGGCCCAAGAACTCAGCTGTGGGTGTCAGTGTGTGTAACTGGCCCTTCTCTGCCAACAGGTGGTTATGGTACAGATGCCAAGGGCATGTCTGATTCTCAGGGAGCCACTGGGTGTCCTAAGAAGAAATGAGATTCGTGTTTTTTAGCAGGGTTCTGAGGCAGATGGTGGGTTGTGGGCACTAGGAAATGAGGTGGGCAATAAGGAGCAGGAAGCCCTGCTATGATGCTGAAGCCTAGTGCCTCCTTGCTCCTGCTTCCACATTTTCAGCTACAGATAAGGCTATGCAGATTGAGCACTCTTCTACCCTAGTACATATAGCCATAGTAGAGCTCTGATGCATGGGCTAGAGAACCTCACCCTGCCCAGTCAGGTACCCTACCCCAAAAGCAGCCACAAGATGCCCCCCAAGTCCCTCTGTTGGGAAAAGTTGACCTCCTGTTGGCCCTTATACCAGGCCAATTATCGCCATGGGTGAAGAGGCCAGGGTAGGCAGACAGGAGGCTCAGAACATTCTGGAAATCCGGGCAGGCCTGCAGCTGTAGTGATGGCTTGATGAGATACAATGAAACTCTTCTGCAGTACAGCCTGGACAGGACACAGAGCAGCTGCAGTGCCTCCTTTATGGAGACCCTGGATGTGACTGACACAAGGCAAACACAGTGCCTTCATCCTGGAGTCCCCAGCAGGGTGAGCTGGGGAGTGCCAGGCACAGTGTCACATGCCTGCCTTGTCACTGTAGAAGGGTGTGACATGGAACATGTAGCAGTGTGTGCACACTCGGACAGGCTTCACCTGCCCATAGCGGGGCAGCGGTGCTGAGTGGGATGAGCAGCGGGAGCAGAAGATCTGCAAGGTAAACAGGTAGTGGGTAGTGAGTGGGCAGGTTCCTGATCAGTAGCCCTCCCACCTAAATGAGGCAGGGCAGTGGTGGCTGGGTGTCTGCCCGGACTTGGCTCTGTAAGCTGTGGATCTGGGACCTTCAGGAAACCCTAGGCAAGCCTGGCCCAGAAGATGAGAGGAACTAGGCACTTCACTACGGCCAATGTAGGCTCCTGTTCAAGCCCTCTGTCCCTTCTCTCTCACTGACTCAGAGTGGCCAGGACTGGACCTGGGCAGTATTCAGGCATGGCCTAATGCCTAGAGTCAAGAGAAGAGACCAGAACTCAGAGGAGCACCTGCACAAGGACCCCAAAGGCCTTTCCAACCTGCCAGGACATCAGCCCTGACTTCCAGACCTGATGCTTTGCCTGGCTGTGGTGCCAGGATGTGGAGGACTAGTAGGGCCCTACCCACCTTCCCACAACTGCGGCAGTGGTGCTTCCTTCGGATGACAGTAAAAGGTGCTTTGCAGGCAGTGCAGAAGCCGCAGGCCTCATCCGGCACCCATTCAGGGGGATCTGTCACAAGAGCCAGACATGTCAGCCGCGCAGGACAGGTGGACCAGGGGAAGGGAGGGATAGGGTAGAGGCATGGCCAGTGGGCAGAAACTTTTGACAACACACCTCTGGTCCTATCTTAGACTTTAGTGACTGGTTGTGATTTCAGAAAATGGACAGTGTTACCCTGCAATTTTACCCCAGCTGCAGGCCCAAGGCCAGGTCTGCACTCAGGGTGTCCAGTGTAGATGTCCACTGTCTTGCTCCCAAGTTCTCTTTGACATCTATGGTCACTCAGCCCTTCTTGCCGCCATCTGTTTTGGCACCAATCTAGGCCCAAATGACCCAGGGGCCTGTTTAACATTCTGTCAATAGCTCCTTCTCAGGCCTTGGGTCCTGTCCCACAAATGTACTGCACTACTCCCAAATAATCAGACCCTCTTTTCCTGACAGCTAAGAAGCCTGGCCTCCAGCTGACTCCATGCTCATGGGAACTCCTCCAGATATTATATTACTGGATTAGCCTACAGACCCTTCCCTACCACAAGAAAGGCTCCCAGGGCCTTGAAACCCATCTTATTGTCCCAAGGCTGCCATGGGAGATTCCTTTAGTGCAGGTGAGTTGCTGTTGGGTATTGAGCCACCTGAAGCCACAGTCAATCCTTACTTGATACCCGTAAGCTTGTGCCTACAAGGCTGAGACAGTAAACACTTGACTGAGGCCACAGAGCAGCAAGGGGGCTGTGTGTACTGGGAGCCTAGGAGGAGGTAAAGAGTGGGACACTGCCTTCCATGGGAAAACCACACCCTCAGATGGCCTGGGTGCCTGTATCTAGAGGGAAGTTGTATGCATACAGAGCAGCTCCTTATGTTTGGTAGTCAGCATGACAAGTCCCCAGCCAGAGCTTCCCACCTACCTTCAAAGTCCCCATTGTGGGTCTTGGCTGCCAGTTCTGAGGACGACAGAGTCTCCTGGCATAACGCACAGTCCTCTAAGGCTGCACTCCTCAGAGTCTGGGTGACTAGAAGAGACAAAGACTACACTGAGATTTGGTGGGCAATGCAACTGATAGTGCCTGGTGGGCATGGAGTGCTCCCACCATGCCAGCTTCCCTCAATCCTCTATCTTTATGGAGACCTGAATCAAACCACCAAAGCATCCCAGTATCTGTGGGCCCTGTCCAGAGTATAGTTCAAGTGACACATCTTTGTTATCAGCCTTTCTGAATCATGAATTGCAGAAAGCAGCCTGCCTGGATCCCCAGCAGAAGGTAGCCAGGAGGCAGAGATGGTTTGCACATAGGCTCCTTCTCACCAGTAAGGACAGGCCTTTCTTGCAAGACTTCCAGGACCAGCTAGGCTGTCCTGTATACCCAGACACTCATAAGTAGAGCTAGACATAGCTCCTCCCAAAAAGGTACCACAGTCCAGTACCAGAGATCACAGCAAGGGTACAGCCCCTTTCCCCACTTGGGATCCTACAGAGGGCCAAACTTCCTGTGCCTAGTAAGTCCCTGCCCTGACACTTTCATTGCGAAATACCTGTTTCCCTGCTGTGTGCACAAGGTGTTCATGTGCCTATGATGTGCTAAGTGTGTAAATGTGAGGCAGATGATGGGGCAGAGTAGACCCTGCCACTGCTATATGTGGAAATGAGCCCAAGTCCCCTTGTCTTCATTCTGGCTGGCTCTGAATACTTGTCAGATGGGTAGAAGTGATTCTTTTTTAAATATTTTTAAATTTATTTTAATTTTACATTCATGTTGGTGCCTGCAGTAGCCTCCTCCCTGTCCTCCCCCTTCCGAAGGGACCCTTCTCATTGGGGAATGTGGGTCATGCATTGTGGGGGTAGCCAATAGTTATGGGGGAGAAGCAATGTCTCTGTGCATAATGACCCAACTTGTGGCTCTTAACACTCTTTCCGCCCCCTCTTCTGTGAATTTCCCTGAGCCACGCTGGGTTCATTTTAGTTCTACTTCAGTGATAAGGTCTTGGGAGCCTCTGTGTCTCTGGATATCTGGCTTAGTAGGAGTTAAGTGTTCTCTGTGTTTATCTTCTTCAGCCTTGTTCTGGTGTCAGATTCACCAAGAAAGCTGCACTCTTGCCCATTTCCCCCATTACTCTACAGTAGAAATGATTCTATGCTACATCTGATCATCTAGTCTAGTCTGTGAGAGGGAAGGCAGTCTCCCTAGCCTCTGTTTGCAGTACAAAGTTGGACCACTTGTAGCAACCTGTACAGGGGAGCCAGCGACAGGGGGCACCTACCTACCAAGTGGCATGGAGAGACATCTCTCTAGTTTATGTACCTCTGTCTTTCCCAATAGACAGTATGGCACATTTGATCCTGCAAATCCTGTAGTATTGGACGCACCATATCTGCCCAGGGATAGGAGGTGGCTTTCTGCATTCTCCTTTCTTATGGGCAGTAGACACAGTGATTGGTATCTGTCCTAGGTGGGTACTCACCCTTCTTTAGCTTTTCCTTGTCATCTGTTTCTGGCTTGGTGGCCATGACCTCAAACAGTGTTTTGAGAATACTTCTCAGGTCGCTGGCATAGTTTGTCTGCAGCTGGTCAGCCACACCTGATGAAGTCCATGATAGGAGTGACAGAAGAACAGAAGGCTGGGTTGGTGTGACCACATCAGGAGGCAGTGCCATGTTGGGACCCACCCAAAGCTCATGAATCAGCATATCCCAACCCCTTGGGAGAGGATTCCTTTGGCATAAGTACAAACTTAGGAATTAAGATTGAGGAAGGAATAAGAGCCTCCTGTCAGCCCACTATGGCTGCTCTCATTGAGATGCCTCTCATCTGCAGGTCAAGGTCACCAACACTCATTTGTCCTGACTGCTTGCCAAAACACATCCACAGGGCCCCTTTCAGTGTCCATCCTTATGGCAGCACCCCTCACCAACATGGAAACTCAAGACATCCAGATGTATCTATATCTTAGTGACACAATGTCCCATACCATACTGCTCTGAGTAACTATGACTACAGGGCTACAGACAGGCTTCTTATGGCTGCATATCCCAGGAAGGGTCCCACCCTGAGGTGGTGTCCAGGACCTGAGAGTTCTGCCCATCTGAGCCAATCACCCTCAGCCACCCCCTGGAGGAAAGTACCCCCCACCCTCACCTACAGAGTCCCTCCCCCCAGTGCTTGCTCTGCAGAGCACACTGCCCTTCAGCACCACCAGGGGAAGCTGGGCCAAACCCACCAGTTGTTGCTCCTCTGAGGCATACCCTGTGTGTCCTCAAGCTCATGGCAAGGGCCCAGACCTCACACCTGAAATGCAGACAAATAGGCGGTGGATCAGGTCGTGACTGCCGTGGAACCTGGATCGAATCTTCTCTCTGGTGGCCAGGGGAGTGATGGGCATGGCTGTAGGGGCTACCTCCAGCCCAATCTTGTCTGGGGAGCAGGAACCAGTTGTAGAGCTGATGTAGAAAAGGAGATGCAGGACAGATGGGTAGGAGAGTGGCATGGGGCTTCTGGAGCTGCAAGATCTGGAGGTCAGGACAAAAACTACCCTCAAGCTATCACTCCAGGGAGTTCCATTGCCTAGATATGCTATTTCCTGTAACTCAGCTTAAATGGCACAATATACCTAACTTAGAAAAGCAAGGATCTTGAAAGACTCTGATCCAGCATCTGCCCTGCTCTGGCTTTCAATTGATACTCTCCTGCAGCAGCCTGTCAGCTACTCTAGGCGGCATTGACTCAAGCTAGGCTGCTCATCTCACATTCTTATTTAACATCTTCTGACTTCCTTCTGTGGAGACCCAACTCACCTCTCATGCTATCTGTGGAGGACAGAAAGCAACCCCCAAAAGATGTGTGTACATCCGGCCTTCAAAAGCTGTGAGTGGCCAGGTGTGGTGGAGCACACCTTTAATCCCAGTATTTAGGAGGCCAAGGTAGGAGGATCAGTGTGAGTTCGAGGTTAGCCTGAAACTAATTTCAGGTCATTCTGGGCTAGAGCAAGACCTTACCTCAAAAAACAGTAACAACAACAACAACAACAACAAAGCTTTGAGTGGGACCTTATTTGACAAGAAGGACAATTTAAGTGAAGGGTCTGGTGACATACCTAGACTGTAGAATCTAGATAGATCAGTGGGCCCTAAGTTCAATCACAAGTGTCCTTATAAGATACAAAACATAGGCTGGAGAGAGAGCTCAGTGGTTAAAGGTGCTTGTTTGCAGAGCCTGTCATCTTTGGTTTGACTCCCTAGTATCTATGTAAAGTCAGATGCACAAAGTGGCACCTGCATCTAGAGTTTGTTTGCAGTGGCAAGAGGCCCTGAAAGATGGACAAGATCTCCCCTCTCTCTGTTTGCAAATATAATAAATACATATATATTTAAAACAAACAGAAAGCACAAGCAGAGGAGACCACAAGGTCAGTATCAATTGGAGTAATGTGATGCAGCCATAATTTGAGAGACACCTGGTGCCTCTGGAGGAGGTGGTCCTGCCAGATTTTAGACTTCTGGCCTCCAGGCTTATGTGGGGATTAATTTATATGGCTTTAGGTCACCCCCTTGTGGTACTTTGTCATAGCAGTCATGGGACACTCATACACTTTGCATCTCCCCACAGGTCCTTACCCTTCTCAGTGATTACATCCTTGTTTTGTTATATTTGTTCTTTTGGGGTTCATTGTGACTGTGTAAAGTGGCCACTTCAGGACTCCAACTAGCCCAACTCAACCCTAAAAATAATGCATCTGGTACTTTCTTTTTGTCCCACTTTCTGAGAAATTTCCTTGGATCTTCCAAGTTTATCCTTGACATATTAATTGTTATTCTGTTTTTTAAAATATATTTTATTTATTTATTTGAGAGAGAGAAAGAGAAAGAGAGAGAGAGAAAGAGAGGGAGAGAATGGGTGAGCTAGGGCCTCCAGCCCCTGCAAATGAACTCGACTCATGCGCTCCCTTGTGCATCTGGCTTACGTGGGTCCTGGAGAATCGAACTGGAATCCTTTGGCTTTGCAGGCAAACACCTTAACTGCTAAGCCATCTCTCCAGCCCTATTCTCAGGTTTTTATGTCCTATTCTTTCTGTTATTTCCTGGATATAAAATCTTTTATTTTATCTAGCCAGGCGTGGTGACGCACACCTTTAATCCCAGCACTTGGGAGGCAGAAGTAGGAGTATCCCTGTGAGTTCAAGGTCACCCTGAGACCACACAGTGAATTCCAGGTCAGCCTGGGCCAGAGTGAGACCCTACCTCGAAAAAAAAAATCTTTTATCTATAAATATTCATTACAGTTTTTTTTAAAGCTACCCTTGTGAGACAGATGAGAGAGATCCACCTTTCCCTGGGACACTCAAGATGACCCTGCAGCCATTTCACCCAGGTTAGAGAGGACAAGTACTTCCCTTGGTGGCCTACAGAAGTCCAGTGACTGATGCAAAGGCCATTTGCATGGAAGTCTGCCATGATTGGTGCACCCTTGTCACATATATGCATGCTGTTGCACTTACCCCAGCTAGGTAACACCCTCCTGTGTTGCCCTTTAGTGATGCAACATTAGGTCCTTTCTCTCTAGACTTTTCTTTCTTTCCAGACTTTTCTACCTAATTTTGATCTTTATCATTAATAAAGCAGGCTGAGCTGTACTATGAAGATCACAATAGAAGCTACTACCAGAGCAACAGAAGTGACACAACTAAAGCTCCATAGTGCCGTCTGGGTGGAAATGATGGGGAGCAGAGGCGACAGAGATAACAAGAATGGTGGAAGTACAGAGAAGGCAAGAGAGGACAAGCCAACAGCTGAAGAGAAGAGAAATTGTAGGCTTTGGTTACTGGAAGAGTTTTAGAGAGCTGCCAAGCCTTAAAGGCCAAGAGTCTCAGATACTGTACCAGGCATGTCCAACCCACAGCCTACAAACAGAATGAAACTAAGAATAGTTATGAATGCAGCCCAATACAAACTCATACACTTACTTAAAACATTAGATTTTGGTGTGATTTTTTTCATAACTTGATTGCGTAGTTCTTGAGTATGTGCTTTGTAAATATACAACCATGTGTCACATTTTAATATATATATTTTTATTTATTTATTTAATAGAGAGAAAGAGGCAAAGAGAGAGAATGGGTGCACCAGGGCCTCCAGCCACTGCAAATGAACTCCAGACACATACATCCTTGTGCATCTGGCTTACATGAGTCCTGGAGAATCGAACCAGGATCCTCTGGCTTTGCAGGCAAAGGCCTTAACTGCTAAGCCATCTCTCCAGCCCCTATGTGTCACATTTTAATAGGTAGGACATGCCTTGGCCCAAGACCTATAACAATAGTTACTGTGGAGTTGAAGGTACCAGTACATAAAGCCCATTTGGCAGTTGTAAACCAGCAAGCACTGCCTGCTGTTGCTGTTCACTGCTGCTGGAAGCTGAGGATTTTAAGAGCTGCCCACTGGAAGAAGCCTCTAATCTGAATATCTACAGCCCTAAATTTCTGGCTTCCACAGCCCAGAGCAATAGGCCCCTTGATCTCAGGAAATGGAGCTGTATTAGCCTCTGGGTCTGCCAGTCTAGGCCTTAGGCCTTAGGAACTCAGGCTGTATGACTGGAAAAGCTTCTCCTTGCCTACCATACTCTCTATCCAAGTAAAGCAAAAGGACCCCAGTCAGCTGATTGGTGGTAATGGGTCACTTGCACTGTCTCTACCTCCCCCCCCTTTATTTTCAGTTATATTTAGTTATTTATTTGAGAGACGGAGAGAGGGAGAGAGAGAGAGAATGGGTGTGCCAGGGCCTCTAGCCACTGCAAATGAACTTCAGATGCATGAGTTCCCTTGTGCACCTGGCTAACGTGGGTCCTGGAGAGTCAAACCGGGATTCTTTGGCTTTGCAGGCAAATGCTTTAACGGCTAAGCCATCTCTCCAGCCCATGTCTTCCCTTTTTTTTGGGTGGGGGCTGGTCCATTTGTTGGCCTGTTTCCTATGGCAAGGGCTTGCCTCAAATGCTTGGGGGTACTTAGTTAAGTTACATATATATATACACACGTACATATACACATACATACATATTTATTTATTTGAGAGAGAGAGAAAGGGGGAGAGAGAGAGAGACAGAGAGAAAGGCAAAGAATGGGCATGCCAGGGCCTCCAGTCACTGCAAATAAGCTCCAGATGTGTGCACCCCCTTGTGCATCTGGCTTATATAGGTCCTAGAGAATTGAACCGGGATCCTTTGGCTTTGCAGGCAAATGCCTTAATCACTAAGCCATCTCTCCAGCCCTTAAGTGGTATATGTATGTATGTATATATATATTTTTTGGTTTTTCAAGGTAGGGTTTCACTCTGGTCCAGGCTGACCTGGAATTAACTATGTAGTCTCAGGGTGGCCTCGAACTCACGGCAATCCTCCTACCTCTGCCTCCCGAGTGCTGGGATTAAAGGCGTGCACCACCACGCCCGGCTTTTAAGTGGTATATGTTTAAAGGCCCTGAAAGGCTGCCCACTGCGGGCAGAATATGGAATCTCACATTGGTAGGACAGTAAACTGGTGCAACCACTTTGGAAAATTTGAAAAGTATTTAGGTAACAGCTGAATAATAACAGGACATGCCCCAAATTCCATGGCCCAGTGGACTTTTGCCCTACACACCAAATCTCCTATCTTTGTACATCTGCAAACATAGCAGAATCTTCATGACAACACTGGAAGCTCCAAAGGAAAACTGGAAGGGATCCCAAACCCCTGCAATGGGGATGGACAATCCATTGAGATCTGATCAACTATTGCCAGGGCTATGAGATAATAGTGAGACAGTGTAGCTGGCTGTTAACACAAGTGAATCTAACATGCAGCATGAGACCCTAGATGTGCAGTGAAAAGACAATCAGAGCTGTATTTACAGATATACCTCAGAATGCAGATGCATTTGGAAGCACAAAAGTGAGATACCTATGAGAATTCAGGACCATAGGCTGTGCAGTAGACAGGAGCTAGGGTTAGCAGAGGCCCCTGAGCTCCACAGCTCCTTCCTTTAGTGGGCAAGGGACTCAGTGGTGCATTCTACTGCCATGCCCCACTGCAGTGAATATTCACTGGCACAGAGAGGATGGGAAGCTTTCTGGACCAGGGAACCTGTTGTTCTGCTGGGATGCCTGGGATGATCCTGCAGCTGTCACATCTGGATGACCCATTTCACAGTGGTAAAGCTTCTGGCTTCAGTCCTCTAGCTGCAGTTGATATACTCACCCAAAACAACTTAATTTATTTTGATTTTTTATAGGTGTGTATGTGGGTGTGTGTGGGGGGGTTCAAGGTAGGACCTCACTCTAGCCCAGGCTAACCTGGCACTCACTCTGTAGTCCCAGAGTGGCCTCAAACTACAGTGACCCTCCTACCTCTACCTCCAGATTTCTGGCTTTCTGGGATTAATGGTGTATGCCACCACATCCAGCTGTTTTTGACTTTTTTTTTTTTTTTTTTTTTTTTTTTTCAAGGTAGGGTCTCACTCTAGCCCAGGCTGACCTGGAATTAACTATGTAGTCTCAGGGTGGTCTTGTACTCATGGCGATCCTCCTACCTCTGCCACCCAAGTGCTGGGATTAAAGGCATGCACCACCACGCCCGGCTTGTTTTTGACTTTTTGAGACAGGGTCTCATGTAGCCCAGGCTGCCCTATAACTATGTGGCCAAATCAGGCCTTGACCTCCTTATCTTTCTGTCTCTCTCTCCCCCCAGTGCAAGGATTATAAGCATGTGCCACAATGCCTGACTAATGTATTTTGAGGGAGGGCCTCACTATATAATCCTGGTTGGCCTAATGATCCTCCTGCTTCAGTCCACTGAGTGCTGGGATTATAGGCATGTACCACTGTGCCCAGCTCATGCAAAAAAAATTTTTTTTAAAACAGGAACTAAAATAGATACTTGTAAACATATGTTCCTATAAGCATTACTCACACAACCCAGAGGTGGAAACCATCCCAGAGGTGGAAACCATCCCAGAGGTGGAAACCATCCCAGAGTCCATCAGGGATGAATGAATAAACAACATATGGTATATACACAACGGACTATTACTCAGCCTTCAAAAAGAACAAGATTTCTGACACATGCTTCAATGTAGATAAACCTTAGAGCATGCTAAGTGAAATAAGCCAGATGAAAAAGAACAAATCGGGCTTGAGAGATGGCTTAGTAGTTAAGGCACTTGCCTATGAAGCCTAAGGACTCATGTCTGACTCTCCAGGTCCCATGTAAGCCAGACGCACAAGGTGACACAAGCACACAAAGTCACACATGTGCACCAGATGGCGCATGCGTCTGGTATTCCATTGCAGTGGCTGGAGGCCCTGGTGCATCAATTCTCAATCTCTCTCTCTCTCTCTCTCTCTCATACAAAAAAAAATGCAAAAAAAAAGTAGGGATGGTGGTGCACGCCTTTAATCCCAGTGCTTGGGAGGCAGGTGTAGGAAGATTGCCATGAGTTTGAGGCCACCCTGAGACTACAGTGAGTTCCAGGTCAGTTTGGGCTAAACCGAAACCCTACCTCAACAAACAAAACAACAACAACAAAAAAAGGGCCAGGCATGGTGGCATACACCTTTAACCCCAGCACTTGGGAGGCAGAGGTAGGAGGATCGCAGTGAGTCTGAGGCCAGCCTGAGAATATAGAGTGAATTCCAGGTCGGCCTGGGCTACTGAGACCCTACCTTGAAAAAAAAAAATCACTGGGCATAGTGGTGCATGTCTTTAATCCCAGTACTTGGGAGGCAGAAGTAAGAGGATCATGTGAGTTCAAGGCCACCCTTAGACTATATAGTGAATTCCAGGTCAGCCTGGGCTACAGCAAGGCCCTACCTCAAAAATAATAGAATAATAATAGAAATAATAGAATAATAATAGAAAAATAATAGAAGAAATCCCGTAGGACTCTACTATGGGCTCCCTAGAGCTGGAAAATCCAAAGAAACAGAAAATGGTTTGCCAAGGACTGAGGTGGGAGATGGATACAGAGTTCAGCTGATGAGGCAGAAGGTATGCTGTCTAGTTACATTGTGAATGCATTATTACAACATGACTGAGCTTACACCTGAAATGGTTAAAATGACAAATTTCATGTTATACAGTTACAAAATATTATTATTAAATCAAAAAAATCAGGCCTGGAGAGATGGCTTAGCGGTTAAGTGCTTGCCTGTGAAGCCTAAGGACCCCAGTTCAAGGCTGGTACCTGCATCTAGAGGTTGTTTGCAGTGGCTGGAGGCCCTGACATGCCCATTCTCTCTGTATCTGCCTCTTTCTCTCTGTCCCTCTCAAATAAATAAGTAAAAAAAAAAAAAAAAATCAGGGAAGAGGAGAACAGAGGAAAAGATTCTGAAGAGGTCAATGTGTGACCCAAAGTGGGATGGAAGTGGCATTCAGCACAAAAGATTAAGAGAGTATCCACACTAAAACCATTGACATGGGTGCACTTTAAAGGGGTGAGCTTTGGGATATTTATACTATTGGGAGGGACCCTGGGGGTTGAACCTAGGGCCTTCTGCATGCTAGGCATGTGCTCTACCATTGAGCTCTATCCCTAGCCCATATGTGAGATATATAACAAATATATATTAAGCTGGGTATTATAAAGAGGCATTTTAGGGCGGGAAGATGTCTCAGCAGATAAGAGCACTTGCTGCACATGCATGAGGATGTGTGTTTTATCCCTAGCACCCACACAGAAAGCTGGGTGTGGTTACACATGTTGAAGTCAGGGGTGGAGACAGGAGGATCAGTAAGACTCCCTAATCAGTCTAACAGAAAAATGGGAAACTTTAAGTTCAGTAAGAGACTCTGTCTCAGGGACTCTGTCTCTGTCCCAAGTACCCATATAAGGTGGGAGAATAGAGGACAATGACATCTTTCTCTAGCCTCCACATGTCTGCGCAAATGTACACACACAAACACACACACACACACACACACACACACACACACACACACACACACAAAGGAAGTATCTAAAAGTCATCTGTGGGCTGGGGAGATGACTTAGTGGTTAAAGGCACTTGCTTGCAAAGCTTGCCGTCGTGGATTCAATTCCCTATTAGACATGTAAAGCCAGATGCAAAAGTAGCGAATGTGTCTGCTATTTCTTTGCAGTTGCAAGAGACCTTTACATTCCCATACACATACATAGACATACAAAAAATAAATAAAAATATTTCTAAAAATATAGACAAAAAGTCATTTCTATTTAAATATAGCAGCAATAAAATTAAGTAAAATTAAGAAAATATTCTCAGGGCTGGAGAGATGGTTCAGCAGTTAAGGCGCTTGCCTGCAAAGCCTAACAACCTGGGTTTGAGTCCCCAGTACACATATGAAGCCAGATGCACAAAGTGACACATGCATCTGGAGTTCATTTGTAGCAGCTAGAAGCCCTGGCACACCCATTCTCATTCATTCATATTCTCTCTTTCTCTCTCTGGAAATAAATAAAAATTTAAAAAATTCTCAAAATGTATCTCTCCAGCCTCCACAAAAAAATTTTAAAAAAATATTTGGGATAGATTTAACAAAAGAAGTGCAAAAATTACACACTAGGGCTAGAGAGATGGCTTACTGGTTAATGTGCTTGCCTGTGAAGCCTAAGGACCCATGTTCCATCTCTCTGTAGGTCCCATGTAAGCTACACACACACAAAGGTGAGGTAAGTACAAGGTCACACATGCTTGCTAGGTGGCACAAGCATCTGGAGTTCAAATGCAGTGGCTAAGGTCCTCTAAAAAAAAAAAAGACTTACGGACTAGAAACTAAAACATTGTTGAAAGAAATTTAAAGAGCTACATGAATAGAAAGATATCTTGTCCCAGTGGATTAGAAGACCTGTAATGTTAAAATGGACACAGTCCCCATATTGATCTGTAGATCTGATGTAATCCCTTATCAAAATGTCAGCTGCCTTTTTGTTCTAGCAGAAATTGACAGCTGATCCTAAAATTCATATGGAAATTCAAGGAACCCAGAAAAGCCAAAACAATCTTGAAAAAGAAAAAAAAATACGCAATTTGAAATGTGATGTGAAACCTTTGTACTCAAACTGTGCAACACTGGCAATAGGACAGACAACCACATGGCAACAGGCTATGCATTTCTAGTCAGGGTGTCAAGTCTTCTTTGAGGAAAGAAGAAGCTTTTCAGTGAACACTGCTGGGATACCTGGGTATACACATGCAAAAGAATGAAGCCTTATTCCTACCTTAAACCATATACAAAAGCAAGCTAAAAAATGAAAAAACTCTAAAAATATATGTTTCTATCTTTGTGATCTTGTAGCAATAGTGTCTTAGACATGGGACCAAACACAATACAGGAAAAAAACTTTTGTGTTTCCTAGGATACCACTGAGAAAGAACAAAGGGAATCATTTTGCTAATTTTGGAGTCTGACAAGAGCATTACACCTGCAATTTAGAAAGACCTCTTACAACTCAACAATAGAAAGACAAAAAGAAGCATAAATAGGAAATGGATTTGAATAGACATTTTCAAAGGTAAACAAGTGACTGATAAACATGTTAAAAGCTGCTCATGGGGCTGGAGAGACAGCTTAGTGGTTAAGGTGCTTGCCTGCAAAGCTTAAGAATGCATGTTTGAATCTCCGGGTCTCATGTAGCCAGATGCAAAAAAAAAAGTGATGCAAGCATGCAATGCCACATATGTGTACAAGGGGGCACACGCATCTGGAGTTTGTTCACAATAGCTGAAAGGCCCTGGCGTACTCATTCTCTCTGTCTAAAATAAAATAATAATAAAAAGCTGTTCACATCACTGTCATTAGGGAAATGCAAATCAAGATGACAATAAAATACTATATGATACCAATACCAATTAGAATAACAACAATTTCTTTGTGTGTATATGATATCAGGTGTCTTTTTCAATCACTCTCCACTTTATTTATTGAAGAGGGGGGCATCTCTCATTTGAGACCAGAGCTCACTGATTCAGGTAGTCTATATCTTTATTTATTTGCAAGGAGAAAGAAAGAGAGTGCCAGGGCTACTAGCTGTTGCAAAAGAACTCCAGATGCATGGGCCCCTTTGTGTATCTGGCTTTAGGTGGGTACTAGAGAATATAACTTGTGTTGCTAGGCAAGCACCTTGACCACTGACCCATCTCTCCAGCCCAGTTCAGGTAGTCTAAATAACCACTTGCCCCAGTGGTCTCATCTCTACCTCTTAAGTACTAGGATTACAGGTGGCTACCATCCCCACCTCTAATTTACGTGGATGCTGAGGATCTGAACTCTTCACACGCATGTATGGCAAGTGCTTTATCCACTAAGCCATCTCCGCAGTTCTTAGTACAATTTTTTTTTTCAAGGTAGAGTCTTGCTCTAGCCCAAGCTAAACTGGAATTCACTGTGTAGTCTCAGGCTGGCCTCTAACTCACAGTGATGCTCCTACCTCAGATTGCCAAGTGCTAGGATTAAAGAAGGCATGCCACCATACTCAGGGGATGCGGGACGGGGGTGGGGGGAGAGAGAAAACAGGAGAGAAAGAGAGAATGAGAATGGGTGCACCAGGGTCTCCAGCTGCTGCAAATGAACTCCAGATGCATGAGCCACTTTATGCATCTGGCTCTATGTGGGTACTGGCGAATTGCGTAAGTGCTTTAGCCACTGAGCCATCTTTCCACCCCCCCAGAAAAATTTTTGGAAAAAAATTAAAAACAAATATTGTGGAGCTGGGGAAATGGCTCCAAATGTAAAGTGCTTGCCTTGAAAGTGTGAGGACTTGATTTCAATTCCCAGAAGCCATGTAATATGCTATAATACCAGCACTGGGGAGGTAGAGACAGGAGGATCCCTGGAGATCACTGGCCAGCCAGTCTAGCTTAATAGATGAGTTCCAGACCATTGAAAGACCCTGTCTCAAAGAGAGGTGGCTGGTGTCCTGAAGGTAACATCCAAAGTGTCTTTTGGCTGCCACTTGCATATACACATGCTCACACATACATGTGCTCCCACATATATCTGAACATATGTACACACACACTCACAAAATCTTAGTGAACAGTTACTTTTTTCATTGCTGTGACCAAATACCTGATAAGAAGTAACTCAAAGGAGGAAGGGTTTATCTTGATTTACAGTTCAAGGAAATACAGTCCATCATGGCAGGAAAGGCATGGGAGCAGGACTGTGAGGTGGTGGCTCACCTTTCCTCTGCAGTCAGAAAGGAGAGATAAGACAAGAAGTAGGGCTGGGCTATAAAACCAAACCTTGACTGCCGGGCGTGGTGGCGCACGCCTTTAATCCCAGCACTCGGGAGGCAGAGGTAGGAGGATTGCCGAGAGTTCGAGGCCACCCTGAGACTACATAGTTAATTCCAGGTCAGCCTGGACCAGAGAGACCCTACCTTGCAAAACCAAAAAAAAAAAAAAAAAAAAAAAAAAAAACCAAACCTTGAGGCCTACCTATCCCCCCAACCTCTCCCAGCCAGGCCCCGTATCCTAAAATCCTAAAGGTTCCACAACCTTCCAAAACAGTGCTACCAGCTGGGCACCAAATGTTTCTGGCAGGAATGTAAAATGTGGGATACATGTGAGTGGACAATAGCTGGAGTAAGTTTTTGGCCATAGAAAGGCACACTGTGGGCTGGAGAGATGGCTTAGTGGTTAAGGCACTTGTCTGCAAAGCCAAAGGGCCATGGTTCGATTCCCCAGGACCCATGTAAGCCAGATGGACAAGGTGGTGCATACATCTGGAGTTCTTTTGCAGTGGCTATAGGCCCTGGTGCAACCATTTCCCCTCCCCCCCAAACAAACAAACAAATAAATAAAAATATTTTTAAAAAAAGAAAAAAGAAAGGCACATTTGCCAGTGCATGCTGGCATGCGTGAACCTAGAGAACACCAGGCTAAGCCAAAGAGGTCAGTCACAAAGTCATATACACTAGGATTCTGTTTATAAGCAAAATCAAGAATGGGAAAATTGAGAGAGAGTAGATAAGTGATTGTTGGCAGATGAAGGGAGAGGTGAAAGTTGGTATAGTGTGACTATACCAAAAACTGCTCAGTCATATACATAGAAAGAAGACAGAAGTGTATTTTTCTTGCAATAACCCCACAAACTCATATTTGAGGAACAGCTCATAAGCTAAACATCACCAACAGTGGGCTGAAATGATAAATTAAGTCACATGCATACAATGGAACATGTTGAGGAAAGATAATTCATGACAAGAGAAATGCTAAGTTACTAAATGAAAAAGGTATCATCTTAAAAATTAGAGATATGGGGCTGAAGCGATGACTTAGTGGTTAATGCGCTTATTGACAAAGCCTACAGGCCCAGGTTCAATTCCACAATACCCACCTTAAGCCAGATGCACAAAGTGATGCTTGTGTCTGGAGTTCATTTGCAGTGGCTAGAGGCCCTGGAGCACCCATTCTCTCTATTTGTTTCATTCTCTCTGTTTATTTCTCTCTCTCAAGTAAATAAAAATAAAAATTTAGAGATATGATCTAAATACATTACATGTATGAAATAGCCAAACATTTCTAAAAAACAGAAAAATTAGAGTATCATATATACATAGATAAAAGATGAGGAAATATCAAGTATTATTTTTCTGATCAGAATAATGAGTTGGGCATGGTAGTACATGCCTGTAACTCCAGATCTTAGGAAGAAGAGGCAGGAGGATGGCAAGTATGAGGGCTAGCATGAGCTACATAATGAAACTCTTTCTCAAAAAATAAGTAGTGGACTGGTGAGATGGCTCAGCAGTTAAGGTGCTTGCTTGCAAAGCCTAACTACCTGGGTTCAATTCCCTAGTACCCACGTAAAGCCCGATGCACAAAGTGACGCAAACATCTAGAGTTTGTTTGGGGTGGCTAGAGGCCCTGGCACACCCATTCTCTCCCTCTTTGCTTGCAAATAAATAAATAAACAAACAAACAAACAAACAAACAAACAAATGATTTTAAAGAAAGAAAAGCCTACCAACTCAGGTTAAAAAAAGTTAAAAAAATTAAAAAATAAAGAACAGGGCTAGAGAGATGGTTCAGTGGTTAAAGCACTTGCCTGTGAAGCCTAAGGAATCATGTTCTACTTTCCAGATCCCATGTTAGCCAGACAAACAAAGGTGAGTCAAGTGCAAGGTCACACATGCCTACTAGGTGGCACAAGCATCTGGAGTTCAATTGTAGTGGCTGAGGCCCTGGTGCACCAACTTTCTAGCTCTCTTCTCTCTCTCTCTCTCTTAAAAAAAAATAGCCAGGCGTGGTGGTGCACGCCTTTAATATCAGCACTCAGGAGACTGTGGTAGGAGGATCACCATGAGTTCAAGGCCACCCTGAGACTACATAGTGAATTCCAGGTCAGCCTGGGCTAGAGTGAAACCCTACCTAGAAAAACCAAAATAAGTAAGTAAGTAAATAAATAAATAAAAGTAAAAACATAAATACTCTTCTAGGAAGAGAAGAAAATGCCTGCCAGCAGCAGATGGCACCCTCAGGCCTGCCTGTGGCAAGGAGTTATTTCTCAGTGAATGTGGTGACAGCAGGAGCTAACCAGGCCTGCAGCCCTGTAACAGAGAGCTTCAGGTTCGCCGAGATGAACTTCCAGACCAGGCACAGTTATGGAGGAAGGGATATTTATTGAAGCTTACAGATCCAGGGGAAGTTCCATAATGGCAGAAGAGGCTGGCCTGCTCTTATAGGACCAGGCAGAGAGAGAGAAAGCCAAAACCCAAAAGCCACAGAGCACAGCACACCTCAGGAACTCCAGCTAGGCACACTTTGCATATCTTTAGATTGAAATTTTAAACCTACCATCACACCTTAAGATCCACCCAGTGACACTGCCTCCAGCCAGGTGGCTGCACATGCAAACTACAAACTAATAAAGCACTGAATATATCGGGGGCCATCTATTCAAACTACCACAAGCCCCAGCCACTGGGCAGAGGCCTAAAAGTTGGGAAGCCTTGCTGGACAAGTACCTACTGCTGGTTCTGCTCAGCAGTGAGAAGCAGGAAGGGCCCCGACTTTCCATAGAGTTGAGGGTTCTGAAGCCTTCAGCATGGCCTCAGGAATGGACTTCCTACAGAAAGTTAAGACGGAGGACCAGACTGGCGGATAGATCAGGCAGCAGGTGGATTAGGGCCCACTCCTGCTGCCCATATCAGCTTGATGCTCTGTCACAACACTGTGGGGAGCAGATGGACAGGGAGCAAGCCAAGGGGGACTTAAAGAGACTGGTCACACAAAGGTAAGGAGCCACTGGCTATGGTGTGATAGGCAGCAGGGAGAAAAATATCAGAATGCTAAAGATAGAGCCTGGGGTTTTACCTAGAACTCAGCTGAGTCCTATCTGGGTCAGCATGTTACTGAGGACCTCTGGATGGGCATAGTTTGGACACCATGAGGCCCAGAAAGACTGGTTTGACCCTCCATGGATAAATGCTGGACAGAGATGGGAGAATGCATGTAACTTAGACCCTTGTAGTATCTCCCCCACCAACAAAGGCAAGTCTAGTGGAGGACATATGAACATGGCAGAGCTAAGAATCCAGCTGGTACCAAGAGGGTGCTGCCCTATGTCACGTGAGGTCAGGAACAGTATGAGTAAGATAGGGTCTGAACTTAAGATGCAAAGGGACCTCAGCTCCTTGAGAGGCTAAGGCAGGAGGATAACAAGTTCAAGGCCTGCCTGAGCTAAAGAGTGAGTTCAAAGCCAGCCTTGGCAATTTAGCGAGACCCTGTCTCAAAATACAAAGAAAAAGAGGTCTGGGGGTGTAGCTCAGTGGCAGAGCACTGGCAAAAAGATAGGGAGCTCTGAGAGGCAGAAACTGGAGGAACAAGGGGTTGTAGCATGCCAGCAGCTTGCTAACTCCAGCCAAGCAGTTTGAACTCTTGTCACCAGCATGCTCTTCATAGCCAATTAATGTTACTCAACATGCTCACAGGATACTGAAAACTCCATCCACTTTTTTTAGCCTCTAGATGCTCCACTAACTGATGCCTGCCTGGACTCTGCTTTCTGCCACTCCCTTACAGAAGACACACAAATCCTTTGCAATGATTCATTTTGGCTTACTACTATGAAACATTACCCCCAGTAGAAAAAATGCAATGAAATTCTGAATAGTTACATCAATAGCAAAGCCCTGGAAGTCCTTAGCTAGGGTCACAATCCACAGCACTATAGTAACCTCCCCAATGTGTTTCTCTGGAATAGCACATATGGAACAGAAATACCAGGTTTCATTGTGTGAAAATCAATGAGAGGAGCCTGTAAAATGTTAGGAATATTGGATGTATCTGAATCTGTGGCAAGTTGATGCCACAGAGTTTCCCAGAACTGAAATTTAAATTCCAGTCACTTCTTAAAAGAAAGCCCATAGTAAAGTCCAAATAAATTGGGTGCAGTAAAGAATTCAACAACCTGGGGCTGGAGAGATGGCTCAGTAGTTAAGGCACTTACCTGCAAAACCTAATGACCCAGGTTCAATGCCCCAGTACCCACGTAAAGCCAAATGAACAAAGTGGTGCATGCATCTAGAGTTTATTTGCAGAGGCTAAAGGCCCTGGTGCCCCCGTTCTGTCTGTCTGTCTGTCTCTCTCTCCTCTCTGCTTACAAACAAACAAACAAATAATAAAAACAATTTAGCAACTGAATATGTAGACAGAAGACTTTTGTTACTATCATCTTGTGAGAGTCTGATTAAGCAGAGAGAATACTAACCTTGGAAAACTCATAGTACTGCAAGATGTTCTGGCTATGGCACCTGATGGATTCATCTATGAACTCTCAACTCATTTGCAAAGGCCTGACCAATAAGACAGAGAGAACAGGTGAGTGCGGACTTTCCAGAGATCAGACATGAAGGCCTGGATATTCAGACACCCTCAGTTCCTGGGCCAAGGAAGTCCTACCATCTTGGACAACTGTGGTCCTCAAGAAGGCTCCAGAAAGCTGAGTCTATCACAGCAAGATTTGGCTCTGCCTTCTTTGTGAGTCATGGGGTCAGGCAAGGTGGGACACCCTTCTAGGAATTGGATCTGGAACCATCTGCCAAAGCACAGCTGTCTCACAGACCAGTTATGGACAGGAAGCAGGTGGCTGGCAGGTTCAGCACAGCAAGGATCTAGCAAGGAACTTGTGTTGTCCTGGAATGGGTGATGTCTGGCCATGCATATGTTTAAGTCCTAGCCCACAGTACTTCAGTGGATGCCCTATTTGTAAACAGGGTTTTACTGGATATTATTAGCTCAGATGAGGTCATCCTGAAGCAAGGTGGGCCCCTAATACAATAGGACTTGTGGGCTGGAGGGATGGCTTAGTGGTTAAGGCATTTGCCTGAAGAGCCAAAGGACCAAGGTTTGATTCCCCAGTTCCCCAGACCCACGTTAGCCAGATGCACAAGGTGGTGCATGTGTCTGGAGTTCGTCTGCAGTGGCTGAAGGCCCTGGAGCACCCATATTATCTCACTCTCTCTAGAGATAGAAGAAACTAGGTTTCTCTGGTTTTAGGCCTCCTTGCCAATGGATGCTTTGCTTCAGTAGCACCAGGTCACTAAACTAGATGTAGGATCTGTGATCCCAATTCTGAGACCATCTCACTGCAGGTAGAAGATCTGGGTGGGTTACTTGGCCCAGAGATGTGATGCCTTCATACAAAGAATGCCAAAAAAAAAAAAAAAAAAAAAAAAAAAGCCTGATGAACAGACAGCCTGCAAGGTGTTTGCCCAAGGCAGACACCAGAATGTTAATAAAAGAGCAAGTTCATAGTGGGGAGGGAGCATCCGTGGCAGTGAGTACAAACAGGCCATACTCATGCAGCATGTTTAGAGTGTTTGAAGTGTTCAAAGGAAGCAGTCATACCTAAAATATAATTATGGCTTATATCATTTAGGGGAGTTGATGTTCATAATCGATGTTTATACATCCAAGGAAAGTGCTCTGTAAAGAGTATTTACTGCTAGATTCATTCCACAAATTGAGTATGGAACAGTGCAGGGATGGCCACGATTCATACTACAACTCATGAACAGACTAAATCCAGTGGAAGAGGAGGAAGGAAGTCCCCAGGAATATCTTTAAATGCAACAGCACTTCCTTGCTTGAAGGCCTCTGGTGACATGGCACTTCTGATGTAGATGCCCCGGCACCACAATGCCACTACAGAGTCTCTCGGAGTGTCAGGTAGGAAGCTGGAGGCCCCGACTGTGCTAAGGTGTCCAGGACTGAAGGGACACTATTCCCCATCCTCTGAAATTCTCATGTGTGAATGTGTGTATATGAATGTATGTGTATGTATATATTCATGCCTGCAATATGTGAGGGGTGTGTGTGTTATGCAAATACATGTGGCTGTATCTGAGTGTGCGTGAGTGCAGCAGACCTTCACATGAGCATGTGATGACATGTGTATTTATGTGAGAAAGAGAACTACAGAGAATATTCAGGTTATGTGTCTATGGAGATGCATACTCAGAACCTTGCAGATGTTGCTGTTCTACCTCCCCGCCCCCCCCCCGCCCCGCACCTGCGCCAGGGGAGCAGTTTCCAGATCTGACACACAGAGACTGAATATTTCCTCTCCAAGTTCTACCCAGACAGAAAAGTTTAAGAGAGGCCATGCTAAGCATTGGTGTGACAGATACTTCCTCACAGAACAGTCCCTTTCAAACAGGTCTGGCTTTCAGACCATTAAGGACATCGTTCTGACCTCAAGCCGCATAGTACAACCTAGAATATCCTGACCCTTGGGCATCTAGACCCAAGGCCCCACTGGCTGCAAATCCATTTCTAGAATTTGTCATGAGAGCTGTCAAGTGTCTGTAGGATGTTATTTACCTAGTACCTGTGAATCCCTTTAGAAATAAATCCTACTGTTTTTTTTTTTTTTGCAAATATAGGTATATATGTGCATGTGAGTATGCATATTTGTATGTGTGTGGGTGCATGTATGTGTGGAGGCCAGAGGTTGACACTGGGTGTCTCCCTCTATCACTCTCCACCTTACCTGTTATGACAAGGTTTCTCATTGAACACAGCTCACCAATTCAGCTAGACTAGCTAGCTAGCTTGCCCTGGGGATCCATCTGTCTTTGTCTCCCCAGCACTGGGATGAAAGTTGTATACTACTATGGGTGCTGGGGATCTGAACTCAGGTCCTCACACTTGTGTGGCAAGCACTTTATCTATTGAGCCATTGTCCCAGTTCCCATGTTTTAACTGTAAATACCACAATTTAGAAATGAAATCCCAGTGTTCCAAGTTACATGCAAACACTAATTCATCAGACCAAGCCTTAAGTTACTCTGTGCTCATTGGTTTCCCACCATTCTCATCAATTCCATCCTCACCTCATCTCCACATTCTCATGGGGCTTCCTTAGCATATACCAATGCTGGAGAGATAGGACCACCAAGGGCCTGTGCTCCACCCCCAAGCCACCAGAGCCCCCACCAGTTGCTCAGAAATATCCTGAAAAGGACTTAGGCCAGCTTATGACAGGGTTGTTATTGGTCAGTCTTTATGGCCTGAGAGGGGTATGGAAATCAGAAAAAAGTACATAGAGGAGGGAGGGGAGTCCCCTCTGGGAGGGGTCTTCATAGTCAGAGGGGCACATGTGGGCCTTAGGCAAGTGCCAAAGGAACAAATTACTTCCAGATATGATTTGCATTCAGGCTTCTATAGCCATGGGAATAGCCAAGGTCTCTATGTAGGTAGACATACACATGTACATACTTCAGGGTTCTCTTTCACACCCCCATCTGTTGCCATGTAATGATGGTAGGTTCTGAGGTTCTAACTAACAACCCTGGTAACAAAATGGACCTGGATTCAAGTGGTGGTCCCACCAGCTTGGTGAACTTGAACAAATTACTCTATGTCTCCTAGTTTCAGTGTTTTTCTCTGCAAAATAAGAAAAACCTCACACTGCAAGGTCTAGAGATAACGTATTGTCAGAGAATTGTGTCTGACCTGTGATCAGCACTCCATATAGATCTGCAGTAACACAGGACTGCAGAATTAAACAAATACAGCTGGGAACTAAAAGGCAAACTAACAAGACACCAGCTTTGCATACATACCCACACAATATAGGGTCCCACAGGCACTAGCCATCAGTCTGCTCCTCCATTCTCCCTCCCTGCTACCCAGAGGCTCTCTCTGGGGCTGAAGAGTAATGTTTGGATTTCTAGTCACATTCTACACAAGTCAGAGGGAGTCACTGTGGGAAAGCAGAGACTTTAGTTTGGTGCCAATTCTTCAGTGTGAACAAGGCACTGAAGTCACTGGTTTTGCCACCATGAGAGCCCCAGAAATGACCTCATGCTGTTTCCTCTAACTAGGCAGTATTAAGGTTGTGGTCCTTTGAGATGGGTCACTGAGGGAGGAGGACAGTCTCCCTACCCACTTCTACTTGGGGCCCCACATTTCTGTCCTGCCCAGGCCAAGTACTGTCAGAATGCAGTGTCTTGTCCTAAAGGGTATCTGTCTGGGGACACAGAAGCAACTAGCCCGTGAGCAGAATCCTACCATACCTGTGCTGTGCTGGCAATGCCATGAGTAGGGGCCCCAGGGTGAGGCTAGACTCTCAGGTGAGACAGTGTGGACTGAAAGTCCTCAAGCATCTCTACCTTTGCCAGGAACCCAGTTGATTCAGTAAGTCAACTAGGAAAGTGATGCTGTCTGCCCTGAAGAGGAATGCAGGCACACACACCATGAAGGGGTAGGTCTGTGGGAGCTCCTGCTGCAAGGCCCTGGGTTGAGGCATAGCCTCCCCAAATGGCTAGGGGTTAACTGTGGGTACAGAAAGACTGAGGGCACTCAGCCAGCCCCTGGGGTAATAGGCTGCCTCCACTTTCCATTGTCAAAGAGGTCAGCTCTCTAGAGGGCCAAGCGGGACAACAGTGTGAAGCCAAGGTTCTGCCTCACATTAGTCTGCAGGCACATTACCCCACAATGCTCCCCACTGAGAGGTGGTTGATCCTAGAACTCCTACTTCCTACTTGTGGATTCAGGGGCAAGATCCTAGAAATGTCTCCATAACTGATAGTGATGGTCTAAAGGCACACAGTGACATGAGGGTCCCCAGCCATACTCAGGGGTGATAGGTAGGCACTAGAACTAGTAGCTGCAGTTGGGCTTTGCCTCCCAGGGGGGAGGACAAAAGTAAGCAGACAATGGATAGGTCTGGGGTGCCCCATGCTTTCTGTGATCATTTCAGCTGATAATGGAAGAAGACAAGGGACCCTCTGTGAACAAGTAAAACCTGCACTCCATCAACATCTATTTTCACCACAGGCTAGCAGGTTGTGTCCCGGAGGACCCATGTACAAGATGAGCTGGGGAGACAAATGTGGTCTCCCCAAGACCTCACCCCAGAAAACAGTAAAATCCAGTGTCTGCCAGATCCATTGTGTCCACAAGATATGTAAGCCAGTTTGTGGCCCCCAGGAGGACTGGATGTTACAGTCTCAAAAGTTCCCTCCAAGTTGCCATGGTCACCCTCCATAGATCCCTCAGCTACCCAGTCTGTCACCAGGTCAAGACCATGTACCTGTCCAGTTTTGTCTACACATCTGCTCACAATGCTCCTAAGACATATCTCCCAAAGCCAATGTCCAGGGATTGGGGTTGTAGCAGTTACCTTCTCATTGCTGGGACAAAACGCTCAACCAGAAGCAGCTTATGGAAGGGAAAGGTTTATTTACAACTTCTAGTCTTGAGAAGAAGTTTCATCATGGTGGGGAAAGCATGATAAGGGCAGACAGCCTGACATCACATCTCCACAGGAGCAGGGAGGAGGTAAAAAGAAGTGAGTTCACAAGCACAGGCAAGAGGGGCTAGACTGTAAAATCCCAAGTGTCCCCAGTGACACCTCTCCTTCTCAATCAGCATCAACTGAGGATTAGGTATTCAAACATCTGAGGCTATGGGGGGGGGGGCTTTTTACATTCAAACCACCACAGGGATGCAGCCAAACTGAGCAAGGGCATAGCTTTCCTGTGAGCCCCAAAGCAGCTACTAATGTCCAAGGCTCACCAAATCACCCAAGAAGTCAGCAGTAGCTCTCCCACTGCCAGCCAGGATGAGGACAGGCATTACCTAGAGGTGCTCAGTTGGCCCACTTCACCCTAAAGCTAGTCAAATCCCCCCTCTCAACCAAGGAGTCCTTGGGGAGCTAAGGAGGGGGTTCCTATGGTCCCAATCTTGTCTGGTTGAGACTCTCTTCTTGGGGATATAGCCAGGCCCAAGCTGACATTAACCCATTATTATGACATGAGACTTCACATCATTACCTCTTAATTACAGATGCAGTATGTGCGCACTCAAATAAGGAAGTGAAGATAATCAAAAAGTACACATATACACATGTGTATGCATATGTGCAAGCACATGCAACACACATACATTCATGCATGCACATACATACACATTAAACATGAACAGACTTCTACTCCCACGCTTGTTCAGGCCTTCCAGACTTTCTGAGAGTTTCCTGCTTTTAAAAGCTTCTGAGCAGAATGCTCTGTGGCAGCAGTCTAGCCTGACAGGACTTCTCTGCTCACTTGCTATGCCACAGTTACAATTTAAACCTGCTTTTTCTCTTCACGTTGCCCTGTGATGAAGGAATAAAAGCTTTACTTAGAAAAGTGACACAGACTAGAACTTCATAGTCATGAGGGTAGAGGGAAATGTTCCCTTGGAATATTACCTACAGCCACTGGGAGCAGAAGACTTCATGCTTCAGGTGGTCTACCCAGCTTGCCCCTCAGCCTGGCTCCTGAGGAGGGGTGAGTCTGACCACACATTCATCATCCAGTGCAAGCCCTGTTTTCAGTCCCTTCAATTGGGGACACCTGAGGCAGGAAGAAACAGGGAGATGGGCCCAAAACGTCCTTTGTTCACATGGACAGAGCACCTGCTATGTCCCCTACTGAGAACTATTTGAGGGCTGAAGCCAGGTTGCAACCCTTCTTCAGGGACCCATAGAGAGAGGGGACAGATGGACGTACCACAAAGCTCAGCACCATAGGTCTAGACTCCCCAGTCCTCTTTCACAAAAGCCTCTCCCCAGCACAGCAGCATTCCCACATCTGCAGATGCCTGCACGAGGATGTGGACCCTGCCTGATGGCCCTCCACATCTGTGTTTTATGAAGTTGGGGATGGACCACTACCAGCATACCTTGGGGCTGTACTGTGCAGACAGCAGAAGGGCAGCAACTGGGAAGAGAGAGAATCGAAGACATGTGAACATTAACATTAAGACTCAGATTCTCAGCATCCCCAGGTCGCAAGGTGTTCTCTGAGATTCCACTGCCCATTCTCAACTAGCCTCCAGATAGCACATTTCCTCAGCAAAAGATCCCGCATCCAGGTATGCAGATGTGGCATCACAGAACATGGGACTTGTAGACCCTGGGAATAGGTCCTGTAAGTGGCCCAGCAGCTGGAGTCAGTTAGGAGAGACTACCATAGCCATTGGCCATTGGGGGTGACCATGGAAAAGCCTGCTTAAAGATGGCCATAGAACTTCTCAAGGCCATCCAAGTAAAGCTCTGCAAAGACAAGTGGGACTGTACTGACGGCTTGGTGAAGAAGGAACATGTAGGGATGTCACTGCATGGAGGGAGGGGCTGGGGCCCAAAAGAGCAAATAAGGGCTGGAGGTAGAAGAGCAAAGGATGGAGAAGGAGGTCCTCTGGTTTGATTGGAGGTCAGTGGTGGATATGAAGCAGCTGGATGAGCAAAGGCCTAACCCAACAGTCTTCACCTCTGGAACTAGCTGATTTCTTGCTGATCCCAGAAGATGACTACAGAGGAGTAGGCTGGGGTCATGAGATCCAGGTACTGTGAGGAGAGCAGGCTAGAGGAAGCTGAAGCCAGGACTAAGGAGCAGACTGAAGGGACTGTCATGGGGGACCGATGGTCATTCTGCCCCCTTGGCCAGGCCTCTTCACACCAGCTGGCTAGAAGGGTAGTATCCTTCATAGGACTTCCCTCATCTGAGCACCTACTATGCGTGGGTGCTGCATTCAGGGTCCTAAGGAATTGTCACTATCTCTCAATGGGTTCCTGTGACCCAAGAGGTCACATATCTCGAGCTAGGGAGGGGGTGCTCAAGAGTAAACTCAGCCCCCTCCTCACAGCCTATGTTTCCACGTCAGCCCCCCAGAGCCATTACTTGTTAGTGATTGACTTGATGATATTCTTTATATCTCACCTCCTTCTCAAAGGTTTAATTCTAAATTCTCTATTTTTAAACTGTTTAGTCATTCCTATTTTTCACTTCTGGAGGACTCGGTGGCTTAGTGTTCCTTGCAGGGCCTCATATATACCTGACTAGGGATCGTGGCTGCAGTGGCCAGGCTGGTGCCGAATGCCTGGCCCCAGGGCACTCTTGTGGAAAGAGACTCTATGTATACAGGCTGATGGGAAGAAGTTGAGGTCCCAAACATGTGACCCAGAGCCCCACAGCTACCAGAGCAAGAAAGGGCTGCCCATGTCCCAAATCGAGTCTCCCTGTCATCCCCACACCACAGCTAGTCCTTTGCTGAATCCCAGCAACCGTCCCACCTGTAGGAGGCCTTTGTCTTCAGAAACCCCATGAGAGCCCAGAAATAGAGCCAGGCAGGCACAGGCCACTGAGTGGCCATCAGCCAGGCAGCAGTGTCCTCTTTGATCCTGTCCCTTGACTTGCTTTGAATGTACAGCTCGGGGCTGGCTCCAAGAACACCCCAAACAACCCTGCCCTGGGTGGCAGAAGAGGTGGAAAGAAAACTACCCAGGCCACGGTATAGCAGTGCCCCTTGGATGAGGTAGCTTGGTCCCTGACACCTGCTTGCTAGGCAGCAAAATGAACAGAACTATCTGGGGAAGAGAGACACTGTTCCTTTACTGATGTGTTTGCCAAACCTATCCTTTCCTGGCTGAGTACCAGGAGTAAGCTGAGTACTGTAGGGCTTTCCATGGTGTGGCCTGGAAAGATCCCAGGCAGACCTCTGTCCGTTACCTCCTTATGGGGGGAAAGGGTGCATAGGGGCTGTGAGTGCTGGCGCTTCCCTCCATGCAGCAGGCTCCTCTCTGTAGCTACCTGGGTGTCCAGGACCTTGATGACCTTGAGCCAGCATCCCTAATATACCAAAGGGCAGAGGGGTATGAGTCCCAGCAAGAAGACAGAGAAGCACCAACTGATGACAGATAGGGAAGGAAAAGCTGAACTAAAAGCATAAGTTATATGCAAGGAACCCATCTGTTATTGACCAATGCCTTTGGGGAGTGGGACATGTCAAAAAATGGGTCCAGGAGACAGTGAAATACAGAGTTATGACAAAGGGGGTGTTCAGGACTGGAAATAGCAAAGATGGCAAGGAACGGCCACAAGGAACAATCCAAGGAAGGAGACAGGAATGAGGAGAGCAGCCATAGTAGGTATCCATGGAAACTATGGCTAGGAATGAGAGGTACTGCATGAAGGAGGGAGGAGGAACAGAGAGTACTTGGTGAATCCTCCTGCCAAGCTACTCCTTCCTCCTCAAGAGGTTGCAGGGGCCAAGGACTATTGTGCGCCTATTTTGCAGAGGATGAAATAGGCTTGGGTCATGAAGCCCATGCAAGGGTACTGCCTGCTCATCCTGAGCTGTCTCCTCCCTCCCTGTGTACATAAAGGGCAGAAAGATAACCTTCTGTGATACTTTCCGGGAGGTCAGGAGGTCCCATTAATTGATCTATAGGAGACTCCCTTCCATGTCAACTGTCTGCCATCTTCAGTTTCCAGGACAAAGAGTCACAGAGCATGTGTTCTGTACCCAGAACAGCTATGCAAGTTTCCTATCATTAATTTCTCTCCATTCATAATGACAGCTAGGAAGCCCACAGAGGGCATGAGGGTGGTGGGGGAAGGGTTCTCAGCCAGAGCAACAGAGCTGATTTACATAGAACATGCTGGCCTTCTGGGTGGGACAAATGATCCTAAGACTTCCAAAGCCAAAGTCCTATGTGAACCAGGATGGCATCAGCTGAGCAGTCACAGGCTGACAGGGATGCTCTCAAAGGCTGGAAGAAACTGGGTGTGGTAATACCTGCCTATAGTCCCAGTACCTGGGGAAGAGGGTGCTGACATAGCAGGATCTGAAAGGTTAAGGACAGTCTGGGTTACATGAGACTCTATTTCAAAACAAATAAGAATTAAGAAGATAACAAATAAGAAAACAACAACCCAAAGGCCAGATGGCCCAAACCTTGTATGTGGCTCTAAGCCTTACCTGAAGCTAGGCATTGGTGTTGCAGAGCTGATGGAGGAAAACCCCATAACAACCAGCAGGGAGGCACACAGCACACAATGGGCCAGAGGGAAGGAAGGTAAGAGAATAAAATTGCCTTCAGAATTTTTGTCAACTTAGCTACACAAAACAGAACTAAAGGTATCTGTGACACAGGGAAAGGGTAGAAACAGAGTGGAGAAAGGTAGCCACTACAAACATATCAGACAGAAGAGTGTGTGCAAGGCAGTAAGGAAGGAATATAAGAAAATACACCTGGAAGGCCACAAAGGGCATTAAAGTCACTGCACGGAAAGGCAAAGACTAGGTCAAGCCTGGAAAGCACTCAGGCACCAATCATTAGGAGGAGCAGACAGCCATCAGGGGGTTTCATTTTACCTCTTAAGTTGGGAAACAGGTGGGTGCCCACGTTGGCAAGGCAAGCACAGCAGGGCAGTGGTAAGTCAGTGCTTCTCTGAAAAGACTTAACTTTAACTATGTTTATGCTATCACCCAGGGTTGCTTATATGAAATAATCCCATAGGCAGAAACCTACAGGAAAAAGTATATAAGGCTAATTTAACACAGAAGTGGAAAACACAAATAAATTAGCATATACCATATGATATTGTGTTTTTAAAGGACTTTGTGGAGATCATAACACTATTTTGGTGGAAAAATTGAAACCATTCATGAGATGTGAGAAAATTTTTATTTCCTGCTTTTAGTAATGTTCTCCAAAGCTTCCACAATGAACAGGGACTTAAATCAGAACAAAGAGGAATCTGTTGTCTTTGTAGTCAGTACTTCAGCATATCCAGAGAAAAGACACAATATGGTTTTGAGCCGTTTTTAACTTCAGACATGTGACCAACAGAACTGGCAGTAAAAGCAGAATGTTTTGTGTCAAGGAGGTGAAGCTAGGTGGTAGAAAATGAAATTTAGAAAAAGTCAGTTTTCCCAAAAAAGGTTCATCTACGACTACTAAAAAGATAGGAAAGAAGCTGGCAAAAAGCAAAGTGCTAGAAGGTTTTGGAACATTCAGTCACCCAAGGCTGATGCAGTAGTTCTGACCAAGGCAATGTCCAGCCACCCTGTGTTCCCATAGTGCTGGTGGAATCTGCTGGGGCCAGGAGACCTCTGCATGGAGGAACTGGACTTCAGGCCCATCTGCCTCTGGCCAGTGGTGGTTCCTCTGGAAGCCATCTTTTTAAAAAAAATTATTTATTTAAGGGAGAGAGAAAGAGGGAGAGAGAGAGAAAGAGGGAGGGAGGGAGGGAGGGAGGGAGGGGGATGAGGAATGGGCATGCCAGGGCCTCCAGCCACTGCAAATGAACTGCAGATGCATGCGCCCTGTTGTGCATCTGGATTACATGGGTCCTGGAGAGTTGAACCAGGATCCTTTGGCTTTGCAGGCAAATGCCTAAACCGCTAAGCCATCCCTCCAGACCCTGGAAGCCATCTTTTACCTGACCAGAAACACATACCCCAGGGCCTGGGAGACTCTAGTCTTGAAAACATGTCCCTTGCCACGTTGCCCTGCTTCTCTTTCACTTGTAGCACAAGAGGTAGGACTCATACACAGTACAGAAGCACAGAGCCTGCCTGCTGTTCATCCCAAGCCTCACATCACAGGGGCACAGAAGCACTCACTGGAGATGATGAGTGAGTTCCACAGTCAAATGAGGACAACAGTAGTAGTAGAACAATACCCCAGAGGACCCATGTGACTGATCCCTTCCAAGTTTGATGGGCTGTGGCAGACATCAGTCTCTTAGTTGGTCTCTCAGCTGGAGAACACAAAATCAGCCACCATGGCCCTTGTGTGGAAAGCTTTGCAGGAATATTATACACACCAGACCAACCTCCTGATGCCTCACTCTGCATTTCAGTAAACTTTATGCCTATAAGCAGCTACATTCTTGTTAGGGTTTGAAAACACACTGCTGTATCACCTCCATGTAGACATAGCGACCAGCCACATCTGTCTGGTCCATGAGAAGGTCTTCAGGCCCAAAGGAGAGTGCTTGTGACACATGGGGTTAAGTGAGCTGGGTCCCAGTGTAGTGAAGTGAGGCTATGGGCCAGTCTGCTTTGTAGCTCCCTACAGCACAAGACTGGGGCCCAAGCACTGCTGCCCTGACCATCTGGCCACTGTCTAGAAAGAATTCCTCGAAAGTACAGAGCCCCCTGAGCCACCAGGTGGGTTTTCTCTTCTTTCCTCAGCTGAGTTTCAGGTGTACGCTGAGCTTTACAGGACCTAGAAAGCAGAGGCCTTTGTCAAGGGCCCATTCCTTAGTGAGAGAAGCTTCCAGATAGGGTAGATGTTCTTTGGCTGTCACCTGGACAAACATTAGACAGTGAAGATTACAATAAAACACTCCCCATCTCCTGTCAAAAAATCTATGGTGAAGCTGGGCGTGGTGGCACACGCCTTTAATCCCAGCACTCAGAAGGCAGAAGTAGAAGGATCGCCGTGAGTTCGAGGCCACCCTGAGACTACATAGTGAATTCCAGGTCAGCCTGAGACAGAGTGACACCCTACCTTCAAAAACCAAAAAAAAAAAAAAAAAAAAAAAAAAAAAAATCTATGGTGATGTTGGGTCAGCCTAGTAGGAAAAGGATTCACTCACCAATGAACTGAATCGGAGGCCTTGGAGGAAAAAGTTGTTGGCATCCTTTGGGAGGCTGATTCATTCTACTTGACATGGCTATGAAGCTGGGCTGCCCCTGAGAAAGGCCTTATGGAAACAAGAGAGACATCTGCACCAGCCACCTCAGCAGCAGTCTGTGACAGGGGTGTGGCTGTAGCACAAGGTTTGACTGAGTGCACTGGCCCAGCCACAGCTAGGGTCTACTTCTCTGCAAAGGAAAGCAGGAAATCCCCAGAAAGTGCTCTGGCAAGGCCTTAAGGTACAAGTCAGGAATCAAGGTAGGGAAGAGAGGGTGGAGTTTAAAGCTATTTTCCAAACAGAGGGAAGCATGGAATACCTACAAATCCACGTCTTTGCCTTTGCTCCTATTTCTAAGAATTTGAAGGGTAAATTACAAACTTTAAAACCTATTTTTGGGCTGTAGAGATGGCTTTGCAGTTAAGACACTTGCTTGCGAAGCCTAAGGACCCATATTCGACTCTCCAGGTCCCATGTAAGCCAGACGTACAATGTGATGCAAGCGTGCAAGGTTGCACATGTGCACAAGGTGGTGCACACATCTGGAGTTCAATTACAGTGGCTGGAGGCCCTGGCATGCCAGTTCTCCCCCCCCCCACAAACCCATCTCTCGTTCTCTGGCATAAAAAACGCCAGTCTGTTGGGTTTACCTTAACAACAACAACAACAAAAAGGGCTGGAAAAATGGCCTAGCAGTTAAAGTGCTTGCCTGCAAAGCCTAAGGACCCAGGTTTAATTCCCCAGTACCCACATAAAGCCAGATGCACAAGGTGGCACATGCATGTAGAGTTCATTTGCAGTGGCTAGAGGTTCTGGTGCGCCCATTCTGTCTCTGACACTACATAGTGAATTCCAAGTCAGCCTGGGCTTAGAGCGAGACACTACCTCAAAAAAACAAAGGAGGGGCTGGAGAGATGGCTTAGTGGTTAAACGCTTGCCTGTAAAGCCTAAGGACCCCGGTTTGAGGCTTAATTCTCCAGAACCCACATAAGCCGGATGAACAAGGGGGCGCACACATCTGGAGTTCGTTTGCAGTGGCTGGAGGCCACGGCGCGCCCATTCTCTCTCTCTCTCTCTCTCTCTCTCTCTCTCTCTCTCTCTACCTGCCTATTTCTGTATATCTCTCTCTCTCTCACTCAAATAAATAAATGAATAAAATATTTAAAAAAAACAAAGGAATAAAATAAAATAGAATAAAATAAACCTATTTTCTTTAGGGACAGGAGAGAATAACATCCTTTTAGGCAGATTCCTTTAGGTACATCTGATGCTTTTAGCTTTGCCTGTAAACCATACATATATTTTATATAATTATAAGACTGAATTAAACAGAAATAGCAATTTTTCTTTTGGTGTGTGTATATGTGTATCATATGTGTATGTATAGACATATGCATGCCACAGTGCGTGTGTGGTCAGAGGACAACACTGGGGTGTTGGTCCTTGCCTTCCACCTTGTTTGAGACAGGGTCTCTCTTGTTTGCAGCTATAGAACACCAAATTAGCTGCCCGTGAGTTTAGGGATTCTACTGACTCCGTCTCCCATTGCCTTAGACACACTGGGATTACAGATGTGTATACCACTGCATCTGGCTTTATATGGGTTCTGGTAATTCAAATTTGAGTCAGTCTTTAGGCTTGCTCAGCAAGCACTTTTAACCACTAAGCAATTTCCTCAACCCCCTAAATGGCAATTTCTATGTATTGAATGCAAAACTAACAAATTAACCTGCTGTGAATAATATAAGTGGCATATCCTTAAAGACAGGAATAATTTCAAATGATTTATTTTATTTCATTTATTTATTTATTTTTATTTTTGGAGAGAGACACAGAGAGAGACAGAGAGAGAGAGAGAGAGAGGGGAGAGGGAGACAGAGAATGGGTGCGCCAGCAGTCTCTCAGCTGCTGTGAACGAAATCCAGATGCGTGCACCCCCCCCCTTGTGGGCAAGTGTGGCATTGCGCCCTTGCGTCACTGCATCTGGCTAAATGTGGGACCTGGAGATTGGAACCAGGTACTTAGGCTTAGCAGGCAGGCGCCTTAACTGCTAAGCCATCTCTCCAGCCCTCAAATGATTTTTTTTTTGAGACAAGATCTCACACTACATAGACTAGGCTAGCCTTGAACTTGCATTCTCTTACCTCAGACTGCCGGGGTCTGTACCTACAGGTATGCACCACCATTCCCTGCTTCAAATTACTTTAAAGCCATTGGTTTAAAGTACACATTGACTGAGTATTTTAGTGAGTTATGCCTTAAGGACAAAAAAAAAATACTTTTAGGGCTGGGGAGATGGCCAGGATGGTTAAGGTGCTTGCCTACAAAGTCTAAGAACCTGGGTTAGATTCCTCAGTTCCCATGTAAAGCACAAGGTGATGTGTGTCTGGAATTCCTTTGTGGTGGCTAGAGGGCCCTGGGACACCCATTCTATCTCTCTCTACCTGCCTCTCTCTCTCTCAAATAAATAAATAAAATATTTTTAAAAATACTTCTAAAAAGTAGACAGCCAGGTGTGCTTGTACACACCTTTAGTACTAGCAATTGGGAGGCTGAGGTAGGGGGATCGCTATGGGTTCAAGGCTAACTTGGGGTTACAGAGTGTGTTTCAGGTCACCTTTGGTTAAAGTGAGACCCTGCATCAGAAAGAAAATTAGGAAAGAAAGTAGACAATAGCAAGTGCTGTCAAAGATGTGGACAAACTAGAATTCTCATTCATGCACCACTGGAGAACACACTACAGGCACTTTGGAAAGCAAGGTGTTGCAGTCAGGTTCACATTGCTGGCAGAAATCACCTGACCAAGAGCAGCTTTTGGGGAAAAAAAGGTTTATTTTGGCTTACAGGCTCAAGGGGAAGCTTCACAAGGGCAGGAAAATGATGACATGAGAAGAGGGAGGACATTTCCCCCTGGCCAACATAACATGGACAACAGTAACAGGAGAGTGTGCCAAACACTGGCAAGGGGAGACTGGCTATAACACCTATAAGCCCGTCCCCAACAATACACTGCCTCCAGGAGACATTAATTCCCAAATCTCCATCAGCTGGGAACCTAGCATTCAGAACACCTAAGTTTATGGGGGACACCTGAATCAAACCACATTCCACCCCTGAGCCCCATAAACTGGTAACCATCCACAATGTAAAATGCAATTCATTCAGTCCAACTTTCAAGGTCCCCACATGTTTTATCAATCCTAATGATATTCAAACATCCCCATAATCCAAGGTCTTTTAACTGAGCCATAATACAAAAAAAAAAATGTCCAAAAAACCCATAATGGCACAAAATAAACACTCATACTGTAAAAGATGGCATTGGGCATAGCAAAGAAATATTCAACCAATACAAGATTTAAACAGGGAAAACATCCAACTCTCTAGTTCCAAGACCAACAACTCTAGCCAGTGACAAGTCTCCAAGTCCGATAATCCTAACCAGCAACAAGTCTCTGGAGATACAATTCTGCCCCTCCAGCTAGGCTACTCACAGTCCTGGAAGACTTCATCTGGGGCCAGCAGCTCTCCTTGGCAGCCATCTCATGGTCCCAGCAACTTCACAGGGTCTCCACTGCAACCCATGGTTCATCATCTCCATTGAGTCTACATGTAGGCATCCAGCAAACCTGCTTCACATTGCCCATGGCTGTTTCCAAAACACAAGACTCTCTTTCCTGCATTTCTTATACTCCACAATACCAGGTAGGGTGCCAATTTGTTAATCCAGGGGGGAATAAAGGAGACTTTGAAGAACAGGACACTCCTTGAGCACTCAGGCCCCTTCAAAAGAGTCTACATTCTTTCTGTTGCCCCAGTGCAGGTCAGCTGGCCCAATCTCAAAGGTGGTAATCTCTCAATTACAGCTGAACAGGCACCAGTTTTGGCCTAAAGATTTCTTTCTGTGCCATATCCCTCTGCATACACCAGTCTGTTTCTACGCAAAATAACCCTACATAAGTTCTCAGGACACGGTCAACAGCAAGCCTCTCACCCAAACTGTTTCTAGCCCCATCCAAGCAAAGCTCTTTCTCGCCCTCATAAGCCAAATCTCACAGTCCACTGTTCTTACTGCGTTCAAGTCTTTCAACTCTGACCAGAATATTCCATCAAGCTGTACTTACAGCACTGCGAGGCATCTCTTAGGCCAAGGTTTCAAAGTCTTCTACATTCCCTTGAAAATTAGCTCCAAAATGCCAAAGCCACACAGTCAGATGTCTAGCAGCAATTCTATTCCTCGGTACCAACATTACTGTTGCAGACAAGTTCGCATTGCTGGCAGAAATCACCTGACCAAGAGCAGCTTTTGGAAAAAAGTGTTTATTTTGGCTTACAGACTCGAGGTGATCCTCCATGATGGCAGAGGAAAATGATGGCATGAGTATTACCCCCTGGCCAACATAAGGAGGACAATAGCAACAGGAGAGTGTGCCAAACACTGGCATGGGGAAACTGCTTATAACACCCATAAGCCTGCCCCCAAAATACACTACCTCCAGGAGGCGTTAATTCCTAAATCTCCATCAGCTGGAAACCTAGCATTCAGAACACCTAAGTTTATGGGGGACACCTGAATCAAACCACCACACAAGGTTACCACACAACCTACCACTACCACTCTTTGAGACTCATATGTCCCCACAAAAACCTGAATAGATGTATCACATGGTCATCAACTGTGAACAGATAGACCTAGCATGTTCTCTCTGCAGAATAGGAATTATTCAGCTATAAACAGGAGCAAAATATTGACCTAGGCTACAATGTGGGTGACCCTTGAAAATCCAGGATCAGTGAAAGCAGTCAGGCACAAAGGCCCATATAGAATAATTCATTCATGATGTCTAGAGGTGATAGATCCATACAGGCTGGAAGCACATTCAAGCTGCCAGTAGGCTGGGTTGAAGATTTTGCAGAGATGCTCTTATTGACCCCAGGAGCCAGAGCCCAGCCCCATATCCAGTAGCAAAATGCTATGTAGTAGATGGTAGAGGCCTTGGAGTTCTGACAGCCACTACATCCTGGCCTAGGAGGACAGTGGCCATGTGTTGCCAGGAGGATGAGGCCCTGTTCTCAGAAACCTTGACTTCTGGTGTGAGGAAACCCCCTTCCCACTCCTGTCTGGCTCCCTACCACTGTGTCCCCTATGCTATTCCCATCTGGCCACCCCTCCTGTGCCTGATTCCTGGGCCTTCTCTCCTGCTTTTCACCACCTGTCTGCTGGCCCAGCTGAGTCCTCACAAGGCAGGGTTCTGATAAGAAGACCTCCAATTCTGAGGACACCAAACCATGTATGAACCACCCAGGCTGCGGCAGTTCCTCTGTTACCCTCCCATTCCCCAAACGTGAAAAACGAAATAGACCAGCATGATGCGCCTCACCAGTGATGCCTGTTTTATCTGCTGTGCTAAGGACAGACGGGGCTGGGGCAAGGAAAGAGAATGAACCCAGCTCTAAGAGAACAGTCTGTTCCCACAGAGCCCAGCCAGCTGTCATCACCACATCACCTTCCTCTACAGGGAGGGCAGGCCACAGCAGGAGGGGGGTCCTTAGGGAAGCTGGGGCAGAATGGGGGAGGAGGACAGAGCTGAGGAGAGGCAGGGGTCCTGTAAACTGCCTGAGAATTTACCTGAGGGTCATCTTCAGAGCCCACTGCAGCTCCATGCTCACTGTGGAGGTCTGTGCAACTCCCCTCAGCCCTGTGTACACCCAGTAGGTATGTGATCAACAAAGAGAAATGGACAGTGTTCTTAGCCACAGCTCACCTCCCAGTCTTCCATGAGTCACACTAATGTTGGAATGGTCCACAGAGGTGAAAGGCAGCAGTCCTGTGCCACCTGAAAGCTGTGCCAAACCCTGTTAGCAGCTTAACTTCCTGCAGGGTGGGCCCAGTGCCCACCCTGCCTCCTTATCTCTCAGACCACATACCTGGGCCTGAGTTATCAAGAAACCCTAGTAAGAAAGCCTCTTGGTGATTTGAGGAGGGCCCAGCATGACACGTCCCAAATGCAGAGAGGACAAGTCTGATCCCTGGAGCAGAAATGACCTTACCTGGAGCCTGACAGGTGCTGAGGCTCTGTTTGGGACATGTCTCCTCTTGGGTTGTCCCCTCTGGCCACAGAAGACTCCACAGGGTCCTGCTCTCTGGCCTCAGGCTCCTTTTTCTGGCTTGAGACCTCACCCTCTCCTTGTGACCCACTTGCTGTGTCCACCTGAGGCTCTGAGGTATGTGCCAGGCACTTATTGGAGGCAGGGGCTTTGGGCTCCTGTCTGTCAGAGGTGTCTTCGGTGGGCAGAGTGGCTTTTGGGGTGGGCAAGGCCTCATCCAGTCTCTCAGGACCCTTGTCTCCAGCTTTGGCTAAGCCTGCAGCAGAGTAAGAGGCACTGATGACACTTTCAGAGCCAAACTTTCCCTGTAGATGTCCCACTACATCCTCCCTGCTGTCCCCACAGCTCCCACAACATACACAGGAATGGAGGAGGCAGTTGGTGGCTGCAGCACTGAGTTTGTGAGAGCTATGCCCTGTTCCCTCAGCCCTCAGCTGCTCCAGTGGAGAAATGCCATGGCCTGGGGCTTCCTGGGTGGCCACAGCAGAATCCAGGGAGGTGGGTGACTTGGGATTGAAGATGACTGTGGCTGAAAGCTTCATGCCCCCTGTCCGGTGAGCAATTATCTCAGCCGTCTCGGCATCATCTACAGTCACTTCCCAGCCATCCAGGTATATCTGTGAGTCCAGGCAGCTGCAGGAAGTAGAGCCTGCAAAGCCAGCCAGCTGCATCTTGCTGTCTTCAATGTTGTTGTTGTTGGTCCAGTCCTCCTCCTTTCTCGGGGCAGGCATAATGACCTCCTCCTCTCCACTTTGGCCATTCTGCCCTCTGTCCTGGCCATTACTTCTGATGCTACCTGCCCACTCAAGAGGATATCCTGGGGACTCGGGCCTAGTGGGGGCTTCAGCCACCTCCACATCATCCATGAAGAATACCCGTTCTTCCTCATCACTGCCTGGTTTCAAATGGGTCCTACCTGGAGAGGGCTCCCTGTGTGGGCTGCCCTCGACCCCTGGCCTGTGCGCCGGGGACTGGCAGGCACTGGGTGGAGAAAGCAAAGATGACATTTCGTCCCCAGCCCTGTGGACCATGCGGCTGAGCTCTTCCAGCTCCTGGTCATCGTACTGCATGGAGCAGGCCAGTTCTGCATCTGGGTTTTTGGCCTTGGCCAAGAGTGGCTCCTCAGGGGGAAGAGATGCAGAAAAGGTGGGTGCAAGGGCGCTGGGTGCCTGGGCATCTGCTCGAATGGGGAGTTCCACATCCTGGGAGACACAGAGGCTCCGCTCCAATGTATGTAGCTCCTCCTCAGTCAGTGCCTGTAGCAAATCCCTGTAAGGTCAAGACAGAAACCAGCATGAGGGTCTCAAAGGTCACACCAGCCTCTTCCACCAAAGTAGACAGAGAACAATCTTGCACCTACAAAAAAGGAACTCAAGGGCTGGAGAGATGGCTTAGCGGTTAAGGCGCATGCCTCCTAAGCCTAAGAACGCCAGTTCCAACCTCCAGCGGTTCCAATCTCCAGGTCCCACGTTTAGCCAGATGCAGTGATGCAAGGGCACAATGCCACACTTGACCATAAGGGGGCGCACACATCTGGATTTCGTTCACAGCAGCTGAGAGGCTGCTGGCGTACCCATCTCTGTCTTCCTCTCCCTCTCTCTCTCTCTCTCTTAGATAAAAAAAAAAGGAACTCGCCGGGTGGCGCACACCTTTAATCCCAGCACTTGAGAGGCAGAGGTAGGAGGATTGCCGAGAGTTTGAGGCCGCCCTGAGACTACATAGTGAATTCCAGGTCAGCCTGGACCAGAGTGAGACCCTACCTTGCAAAATCAAAAAGAAAATGTCACTGTCTCCTCCCCAGCAAGAGGAGACACTGTCTCCAGGGCTCTTCCATGCTGCACGATGAAGCATAGGCAGCTGTAATTCTAGGAAGGTTTCCTCTTAAAAAACGAGATTCTGGGCTGGAGAGATGGCTTAGCGGTTAAGGTGCCTGCCTCCTAAGCCTAAGAACGCTGGTTCCAATCTCCAGCGGTTCCAATCTCCAGGTCCCACGTTTAGCCAGATGCAAAGTGATGCAAGGGCGCTATGCCGCACTTGACCACAAGGGGGCGCACGCATCTGGATTTCATTCACAGCAACTGAGAGACTGCTGGTGCACCCATCTCTATCTGTCTCTCTCTCTGTCTGTCTCTCTCTGTGTCTCTCTCCAAAAATAAATAAAATAATTTAAAAAATTAAAAAATGAGATTCTGAGGGTTGGGAAGATAGCTCAGTGGGTAAAGTGCTTGCTGAGTTAGGCACAAGGACCTGAGTTCAGATTCCCAGGACCTACGTAAAATGCTGGGCAGAGGGGCATGCCTGTAATCCCTGCACTGGGGAAATGGAGATAGGAGGATTCCTGGGGCTTGCTGGCTAGCTTATTTAGCCCAGTTGGTGAAATCTGGGCTCCATGAGAGACCCTGTCTCAAAAAAAAGATGGAAAGCAATAAAAGACACATGAAATAGACCCTTTGGCCTCCACACATATGTGCACACATATCTGCATGCACACACACACATCCACACACATATGAACATGCAGATGCACATGCATACTGCACACATATACATTACAAAGAAAAGAGAGACTCTGGAACCTTTTACTGGAAACACAAAAGCTCTGATTAAGCTAGGATATAGCTTAGTGGTAGAGTTTGCCTAGCATATATGAGGCCCTGGGTTTCATCCCCAGCACAACAAAATGAAAAAAAAAAAAAAAAAAAAAAAAAAAAAAAAAAAAAAAAAGAAAGCTCCAATTCATAATAATAAGTTCACTGTATTAGTAAAGGCTTTAAACAGTTAAAACAACATTTATAAGCATTGGAGAGATGGCTTAGCCATTAAGGTGCTTGCCTATGAAGCCTAAGAACCCAGGTTCAATTCCCCAGTACCCATGTAAGCCAGATACACAAGGTGGCACATGCATCTGGAGTTTGTTTGCAGTGGCTACAGGCCTTGGTGTGCCCATTCTCTATCTGCCCCCCATCTCTAATAAATAAATAAATAAAATTAAAAAACAGTATGTCTGCTCACATAGACTGTTATATTTTTTTAAAAAATTTATTTGTGAGAGAGAGAGAGAGGAAGAGGCAGAGAGAGAGAATGGGCACGCCAGGGCCTTCAGGCACTGTGAACAAACTCCAGACGCGTGCACCCCTTTGTGTGCATATGCGACATCACGTGCTTGCGTCACTTTTTCATCTGGCTATATGTGGAACCTGGAGATTTGAACAAGAGTTCTTAAGTTTCACAGGCAGGCACCTTAACCACTAAGCCATCTCTCCAGCCCAACTTTTATCTTTTTTTTTACAGCATATATTCTCAAGAGCCAGATATGTACCAGGTACTGGGAACCAAGGTATTAAGGGAACAAGGTGTGGTTCAACCCTTCTGGGACTTCCTTCCAAGAATGTAAGGCAGAGTGTAAGCAAGTACTTGTGCAAACAATGAGTAATCTATGATGACCATGACAGCAAGAAAGAGAATGCAAGCCACCAAAGAGGGAACAGCAGGGCACCTGGGAGGGCTTCCTAGAGGAAGGGACATTGAAGTTGAGACCAGAATCTGCAGTTAACTTCATGATAGTAACTAAGGAGAGTTTAGGGCAAGGCCTACAGACAGAATACATGTTGCTTTCCATAAGGGAAGTCCAAGATGTGTTTGACATCTGAGTTGTGCTGTGAGATTCCAGTGCAGTTATGAACATGAAGGAATGTGCAGTTCTCAGAACTGTGCAGCTGATTTTGCATGAGCCAGACACACATGTAAATATGTTCAGATCCAGAAATAAAATATGGACTAAGTATGCTCCCATGCCTCCATCACCACCATCTCGACTCTCTCCAAGCAGAGCTTGTCTTGGCTGTCTTCATTCTCTGAAGAAGTGAGAATTGGGAGCCTATATGCTTTCATAGTTGGCTTTATTCACTGATATTGTGTAGAACGGCCAGATAAAATACAAGACACTCAGTTAAATTTTAGATAAACAACAAAAACCATTTTAAGTATAACTATGAATCCTTTTTAGTATCAGGATACTATAAACATATTGTAGAACATATAAACAGTATAAATATATAGGTGAGCACATAAGATATATTTACATGAAGAAAAACTATTCATTGTTTATCTAAAATTCAAATTTAACTGGGCATTTTGCTGCTACATTGCTAGATCTGGTAATCCTATGAAGATTTACTCAACATTAGGCTCACTGCTCTAGATTACTCATGCTGAAGGCCATAGTTTCTATTCTGTAAATGTACCACAGTTCACATACTTGACCGTTCTACTCCTGGGGGGATTAGGCTGCTGTGCCCTGTTGTCTTTGTACAACCTGTCTTGGAGAATATGCACATGTGTTTCCAATAGGTGTCCACATAGGAAACTGTTAGGCTTACAGCATTGGTCTATTAGTTACTTATCTTGCTATGATAAAATACCCAGAAAAAACAATTAAAGGAAGGAAAGGTTTATTTTGGCTCATAGTTTGAGAGGATATAGTCCATCATGGCAGGGAAGGCATTGCAGCAGCAGTATGAGGCAACTGGTCACATTATGTCTGAAATCAGGAAGCAGACAGAGATGAACGCTGGTGCATAGCTCACTATCTTCCTTTCTCCTTTTTACTTAGCCTGGGACCCTCGTCCAGGAAATGCTGCTACTGCCCACATTAAGGTTGGGTCTTTCCACCTCAGTTAAACCTCTCTGAAAATTCCCTCAAAGATGAATCCAAAAGTGATTCTAAATCCTGTCAAGTTGACAGTCAAATAACCATCATTGCTAGTGAGCAGCTTAGATATACTTGGGCTGGCAGTTCTATCCAAGGCCCTCATAAACATGATACTTTTTAAAAGTTGGTTTCAAAGAAAGTTTTATTTAACTGCATGATGGTACTGGGAGTTACAGGCCAGTACCATCATGCAATTAACATCCACAATGAGCTGTTGATCAGAGAGACCTACAAGGTTTCCCAAAAGAAGACAGATTTCTTTCTTTTTAAAAAAATATTTTATTTATTTATTTGAGAGAGAGGGAGAAAGAGGCAGGAATTGAGAGAGAGAGAGAGAGTGCCAAGGCATCCAGCCACTGCAAATGAACTCCAGATGCATGCACCCCCCTTGTACATCTGGCTTACGTGGGTCTTAGAGAGTCAAATGGGGATCCTTTGGCTTTGGAGGCAAACGCCTTAACTGCTAAGCCATCTCTCCAGCCCAGAAAACAGATTTCTATCAGAGTACTTGATGACCCACCAAAAGTTAATGGTAAGACCCTACTGCCGAAGACACCATATGCTGTTGGTACGGAACATGGAGTGATGACTGGAATCTGAAAGAGAGTCAGTCCCCAGACAGTTAGCTTGTCTAGTGTCAGAAGGTGCTACATGAGCAACTGGGAGAAAGTGACCAACAACTGTCCAAGAAACATGTAATCTAAGCTTCTCAGCAGCAAAAAACCTGATGTGATGCTCACCCAAGTGCAATAGTGGCACTCAGCCATGGTGGGTAACCAACTGCTCTTGATTTGGCTAATAGATCCACTCAGTGGAAAGGAACCAATAGCCTGGAACTGGGAAACAAGTCAGAACCATATCCAAAAAAACAAGCCCACTCTCCAATATCAAGCTCCCACCAATCATGGGCTACAAGAGGGCCTACACCTATGAAATTATCTCTAAAATAATAATGGTTATCCCATTTATCTGGTGCTGACTTCTCTTTCCGTTGGAGAATTTGCTTCTCTTTCTCAGATGGACACAGAACACGAGGAGAGAATCAGCCCATCTCACCTCACCAGGGCCCCAGCTGAAACCATACAGTAATAGGGGAAATTGGTGAACCTGGTACCAACACAAGGGTGAAGGAGATAAACACAGAGAACACTCAACTCCTACCAAACCAGATATCCAGAAACACAGAGGTTCCCAAGACCTCATCACTGAAGTAGACCTAAAATGAACCCAACATGGATCAGGGAAATTTGTGCAAGAGGGAATGGAAAGATTGTTAGAGCCACAAATTGGGACATTATGCACTGAGACAGTGCTTTTTCACCATAACTGATGGCTACCATCACAATGCACAACCCACATTCCCCAACAAGGAGGGTCCCTTTGGAGAGGGGAGGACAGGGAAGAGGCTAATGATGGCACCAGCATGACTGTATACACACTATCTATGTAACTAATAAAAAAATATAATCAATGCATGTAGATTACTGTTATTGCTATTATTTTTAAAAGAAGGTATTAAATAAATTGCTTTTGAGAATGCTTGATAAGAAAAGAAAGTTTTATTTATCTGCATGTACTTAACATGTGTTTGTGTGTGTGAGTGTACGTATGTGCCAGGGTCTCTTGCCACTGCAAATGAACATCAGATGCTCATGCCACTTTTTTTTTTTTTTTTTGGTTTTTAGAGGTAGGGTCTCACTCTAGCTCAGGCTGACCTGGAATTCACTATGGAGTCTCAGGGTGGCCTTAAACTCATGGTGATCCTCCTACCTCTGCATCCCAAGTGCTGGGATTAAAGGCGTGCGCTATCATGCCCCGCTCATGGCACTTTTTTGCATCTGGTTTTATGTGGGTACTAGGGAAAATGAACCGGGGCAGCAAATGCCTTTAACTGCTGAGTCACCCCCTGGACTTGTACACTTGGTATTTTTAACTGCACCCTCTCTGGTGAGTGTGTAATGGGCTCTTACTTAGCCTGATGGCTAATATTGCTGAGCACTAGCTTACAAAATTATCAGTCCTCAGACGTCCTATACGTAAAGCCTAGTCAATATTTTTGTCTATTTTTAATTGTGTTGTCTTTTTCTTACTCATAGTAGCTCTTCATATATTTTGGATTTAAATTCTTTTAGAGGGCTGGAAAGATGGTTCAGCTGTTAAGATGCTTGCCTACAAAGCCTGATGACTGGGGTTCAATTCCTTAGTATCCACATAAAGCCAGATACACAAAGGAGCGCATGCACCTGGAGTTTGTTTGCAGTGGATGAAAGCCCTGGTATGCTCATTCTGTCTCTCTCTGTTTGCAAATAAATTCTTTGTAATTTATTTTGTCTTTCTGGCAATTTTATGCACGTATATAATGTGTTTTATCACATTCACCCCCATTACCTTCTGTTGTCCCTCTTCCATTCCCAATGAACCTCTCTTTTTCCCCAACTAGTTCCACTTCTACTGTGATATGAAGTTCTTATTGGATATTTCTAAATTTAGACCTTGCCTTTTCATTCTTTTTTTAAAAAAATTTTAAAAATTATTTAATTTATTTGCAAGCAGAAAGAGAGAGACAGAGAGAAGAGAGAGTCACAGAGACAGAATGGACATGCCAGGGCCTCCAGCCACTGCAAATGAACTCCAGATATATTGAACCCCCTTGTGCATCTGGCTTACGTGGGTTCTGAAGAATTGAACCTGGGTCCTTTGGCTTCGCAGGAAAGTGCCTTAAACACTAAGCCATTTCTTCAGCCCAAGTTTTATTTATTTTTTAATGAGAGAGACAGAATTGGCATGGCAGGGCCTCCGGCCACTGCATCGAACTCCAGATGCGTGCACCACCTTGCATACATGTGTGACCTTGCACTTGCTTCACCTTGTGCGTTGGGCTCACGTGGGATCTGGAGAGTCGAACATGGATCCTTAGGCTTTGCAGGCAAGTACTTTAACCACTAAGCCATATCTCCAGCCCTTAATGCTATCTTTTAATACATTTAAGCATGTTACCACTGAGATTTATGTCCAGATCCACATTTGTTATACCTAGTAATTCTGTGTCCTTGCCTGTTCCAATGTCACAAAGTTGTTCTTGTTTGTTTCCTCTAGAAGCTCCATTCTTTTACTTCTCAGGTTTATATTTGACTGACCTCTGTGTAGAATTGACTTTGTATGTGGCAGAGATTCAGACATCAAGAGATCTGTGAACGAGACTTCTTTCTACTCTTGGATACATGCTGGCTCAGCCCATTTATTAAGAAAAAAAATATTCCCACTGTTCTGTGATGTTACATTGCCATAAAACAAGGAATTGTACATATGTTGGCCCAGACTTTCTATTCTGTTATTTCTTATTCGTGGGAAGGTTTTTTGTTTTGCTTTTTTTGAGGAAAGATCTTGCTCTAGCTGAGGATGATCTGGAATTCAATCTGTAGTCTCAGAGTGGCCTTGAGCTCACAGTGATCCTCTATCTCAGCCTTCCAAGTGCTGGGAATAAAGGTGTGGTGCCAGGCTGTGGGAAGGTTTTTTAGTAAGAGGTTAATATTTGCAATACATACTTGTGGTGGTTTGAATGTAAATGTCCCCCATAACCTCAGGCATTTTTTCTTTTTTTTTATATTCAGGTATTTATTTTATTTTATTTATTTTTATTTATTTTTTTTTTTTTGGAGAGAGACACAGAGAGAGAGAGACACAGAGAGAGAGAGAGGGAGACAGAGAATGGGCGCAGCAGCAGTCTCTCAGCTGCTATGAATGAAATCCAGATGCGTGTGCCCCCTTGTGGGAAAGTGTAGCATTGCGCCCTTGCGTCACTGCATCTGGCTAAATGTGGGACCTGGAGATTGGAACTGGGTTCTTAGGCTTAGCAGGCAGGCGCCTTAACCACTAAGCCATCTCTCCAGCCCTATTCAGTTATTTTTTATTATTTTATTTATTTTTGGAAAGAGACACAGAGAGAGACAGAGAGGGAGAGGGAGACAGATAGAGATGGGCGCGCCAGCAGTGTCTCAGCTGAGAATGAACTCCAGATGCGTGCGCCCCCTTGTGGTCAAGTGCGGCATTGCACCCTTGCGTCACTTTGCATCTGGCTAAACGTGGGACCTGGAGATTGGAATCGGGTTCTTAGGCTTAGCAGGCAGGCGCCTTAACCGCTAAGCCATCTCTCCAGCCCCTATTCAGTTATTTTTCTTTCTTTCTTTCTTTTTTTTTTGGTTTTTTTTGAGGTAGGGTCTCACTCTGGTCCAGGCTGACCTGGAATTAACTATGTAGTCTCAGGGTGGCCTAGAACTCTCGGCAATCCTCCTAACTCTGCCTCCCGAGTATATTCAGTTATTTTTGATTAAGCCTCCTACTTAGTTTCCAGCAGGCAGAGCTCTGCTAAAGGAGTTGTGCACTGGGGTAGGCCTTTCAGTCTAGCTCTGGCTGTTTGTTCTCTCTCTGATATGGATGTATGATGAAGCAAGCTAGTTTCCTCTGCCATGATGAAGCTTCACCTCAAAACTGTAAGCCTGATATAACCCTTTCCTCTCATAAGCTGCTTTTGGTTAGATGTTAGTCCCAGCAATCAGAAGGTAACTGCAACAATACTGCATTATAGAGATTTTTATATTTGGGCTGCAGGGATGGCTCAGCAATTAAGGCATTTGCCTGCAAAGCTGAAGGACCTGGGTTTGATTCCCCAGTACCCACAGAAAGCCAAATGCACAAAGTGGCACATGTGTCTGGAGTTTGTTGCAGTGGCTAGATGCCCTGGCATGCCCCACCATAAATAAATAAATGAAAATAAAACAGTAAAAAAATTATATTTATTCTGTCAGCTTTGATTAGTTACATTTTGGTGGAATTTGTCCCTTTCATTCAAACTGTCAAATTTATATAAAACTGTTCATAATATAAGTGGTAGTTTGAATGTATGTCTTCCAATAGACTCAGGTGTTTTATTAAAACTTGAATTAGCTGGGCGTGGTGGCAAACACCTTTAATCCCAGCACTCGGGAGGCAGAGGTAGGAGGATCGCCGAGGGTTCGAGGCTACCCTGAGACTACATAGTTAATTCCAGGTCAGCCTGGACCAGAGTGAGACCCTACCTCGAAAAACCAAAAAAAAAAAAAAAAAAAAAAAAACTCGAATAAAAAAAAAAAAAAAAAAAACTTGGATTTCCAGCCACCTGGCTAGAGGAGGTGTCACTGGGGGTAAGTCTGATTTCTAGTCCAAAGGTATGTAGTGAAGTCTGAGCTCTGCCTGGGTCCCTGCCATCTGCTGCCAGTTTTGTGCTTGCTTGCTTGCTTATAGTGCTGGCTATGTGGTTGTCTCTCTCTCCACTTGGATCTATGAAAGGGGAGCAGCTTCTTCCACCATCAATGGAACTTCCACTGGATCTGAAAGCCTGAAATAAATCCTGTTCCTCCCATAAACTGTGTCTTTTTGGAAGTTCATCCCAGCAACTTGGAACTACTGACAATATCCTTACAATTATTTTCTTATCTGTAAAGCCTGTAGTGATGTCTTCTTTTTCTTTTCTTCCTATTTTTTTGGTTTATTCTGCACGAGCACATGTGTGTGTAGGCCAAAGTTGACATTGGCTATCTTCCTCAATTACACTCTACCTTATTTACTGAGGTAGTGTCTCTCCCTTGAGTTCAGAATTTGCCAGTTTAGCTAGTCTTTTCCCTGTCTCCTGTATGCTGGGATAACAGGCAGCTGTGGTACTTACCCAGCATTTCCATGGGTGCTAGGGATCTGAACATGCTTGTATGGCAAGCATTTTACAAACTGAGCCATCTCCGTAGTCCCTCCTATCTGTTTTTTAATTTAAATAATTTTATTTATACATTTGCAAGCAGAAAAAGAGAGAGAATATGGGTGCACCAGGGCCTCTAGCTACTGCAAACAACTCCAGATGCATGTGCCACAGACTGTGGGTGGTCTTAGTTCTTGAATGTCATTTTGTAATAGATCCCAATTCTCTAACTTCTTCATACTCTTAACTAACTTCCCTGTCTGCTTTGTAGTGTAGTAATCGTAACTTGGGGCAGGTCCCCATGTGTAAACTCTAGCATATGCATCATTACCCTTCTAGTCCTTAAGACTCTTGACCATCATTTTCTTGCCTCTTTGAATTTTTAACGATTTTGGATTACATAATGGATATCAGACATATAATATTTGTTTTGTTTTTGTTTTGTTTTTGTTTCTGTTTTTTGAGGTAGGATTTCACTCTAGCTCAAGCTGACCTGGAACTCACTATGTAGTCTCAGGGTGGCTTGAACTCATAGCAATCCTCTTACCTCCCAAGTGCTGGGACTAAAGGCATGCACCACCACGCCTGGGCAGACATATAATATTCTTGATGTGACAGGTAATACTATCTTGCGCTAAAGGGATTCTCCTGCCCTCTGTTAGGCAGGTGGCGAGAGGGCCCATTACTATTTTGCACTCAGAAACCCAGCATGTTGGGATCAGTTACTGCTGCTGTGAGGCTGGTAGGCCTCTCTCTTCCCAGATCCTAAAGACTCTGTCCTTGGGGTTTCAGCCCAACCTTCAGCCTCCATATCTCATGTAAGTTCGATGCATATATTAGTCTCCTGCAAATTCTAGGACTATAGCTGGGGAGATGGCTCAGCTGTCAAAGATTCTTGTTGGCAAAACCTCCAGACCCAGGTTCAATTACTCAGCACACATATAAAGCCAGATGCAAAGAGCGGCACCATCTGGCATTCATTTATTTGTAGCTCATTTGCAATGACAAGATATCCTGGTATGTCTACACACAGACACACACTCATGTAAATATATGTATGTGCATATATAGATAGATATATATGTGTGTGTATAAGAGAATTTCAGGGCTTCAGCAAATCCCCCTTGGTGCTGAGTGATTTTCTGCCTGAATACCTCTAGCCCCAGAATATAGCAGGTGTGTTGCTTGATTGTCCTCAATGCCCAGTGTGTTCCAGCAGCCTCTTCACCTATGTTCAGTTCTCTGGCCTAAGCCCTGACAATAAAACACTTGCCTAGAATGGTCAAATGCCTACTTGGAAGAAAAAGCCAGACAAAACAAACAGCTCAATGGCTCTTCCCTCACTCAGTGGTCTTCACAAATAAGATTTTATTTTTTTAATTTCCGTCCCCCAAATAAGACTTTTATATCTATTCACTTTTTTTCTCTTCATTGTGACTAGAGAATTGTCCTGATGCAAACTGAGGCAAACTGTCTTAAAGCAGAAGTTTCACTCGTGTTTTTATTAAACATGAAGATGGCTGGTCATATCTGCCTATATTTTACATGCCCATTTATTAAAATATGCACTCACAAAGTTTTAGCTTATTCACCAGTTACTTTCTGATTGATATCACATTCATTTTTAACACACTGTCTCCTCCCCCCGCCCCCCCCGTCCTCCTGGCTTTTCTTTCCCAGAATTGACATACAATCTTGACATGAAGGCTTCAGTGTCTGAAGCTCTATTTGGGAACATTAGCCCTCAGTGAATGCAGTGACAATAAGACCCCAGATCCTGGCCTTGGAGGAGCCAGAACCACCTTGAGATTCTCCCCAGCTCCCATGTGAGGGGAATGAGTAGTGTGATTCGTGGAGTGTCTGACAGAGTTGATTTGGGGTTATATACCTGAATCTCATCTACTGATAACAGTTCGCAATTCAGATCCACAGGAAGGGCTACAGGAGTTCAGTCCTTTGTATGGCTTTTGGAAAGGGATATGTCAAGGACAATGTTTAATGGAGTTTGGGGGTTTTAGATTGTTCCACATTGATGGAGAATGCTCGAATAGTGAGCATGCTGTCCCCATGACCTTCCAGGTCATCGTGATTCTTGCAGGTGTACCTGTAAAACCATACTGACCACTGTGGACATTCTGTTTCAGGACCATGACTGCCATTCTTCCTCTCCATCACCTGCCCCAAAGGCAGCATGCCTCCTGGGAACCCTACTCCACACTCACATGGCCCATGTAACAAGATGTCTCCAAGCTTGGACCCTCTCAGCACCCTTCCTGGATCCAGTAGAAAATTCCAAGGCTTCCTTAGAACCTGCTCAGCACATGGTGAACTTGGGCACAGTGAGGCCAGACTTTCTGTGGGCCATATCACCCCACAAAACTCTCTTTTCTTGCCCTTGTCTGTAGGCCCTCCCCATCCTACCTACAAGAACCGTATCTGCTAAGGCCATGTTTTCCTTCTTGGTGTATGCTGTCCACTACATCTCTTAATTTACTGTCATTTCCTGTTGTAGACAGTCACCCAGGAATGGTAGGAACTAAGCCTCTGGGTCTAGGAGTCACATTCACCGCAGAGTGACAGAGAAGCATCCAACAGCCATCTATAAGATAAACTGAACTGTGAACCCAATTCAGCATCCTGATAACCCAAGGCCCACCTTCAAAGGTCCTAAAACCTAAACAGTATCCACAAGGAAAAGCCCACAGTGTGTGTGTGGGGGGGGGCAGCAGGAGAGATGGCTCAGCGGTTAAGGTGCTTGCCTACAAAGCCCAATGACCCTGGTTCAATTCCCAAGTACCCATGGAAAGTCAGATGCACAATGTGGCACATGCATCTGGAGTATGTTTGCAGTGGCTAAAGGCCCTGAGTGGCTAAAGGCCCTGACATGCTCATACTCTCTCTTTCTCTCTCTTTCTCTCTTTCTCTCTCTCTCTCTCTCTCTCTCTCACTCACTCACTCCATCTCTCTCCTGTTCTCCCTCTGTTTGCAAATAAATAAAATATATTTAAAAATGTCCACAGGGCTCTGGGTTCACAGAATCTCCCATAGGCCAGGGTTCTATGTTCTCTGTGCCCCCACAGGAAGTCTACCCCCACTGTATCCAAGGTTATCATGTGCTGAGCAGGTTCTAAGGAGGCCTTGGAATGTTTTGCTGAATCCAGAAAGGGTGCTACAAGGTCACTTGTGTCATGAGCTTCACTAACAATTAGGAAATACCAGGGGGACACTCAGAGGGAAGGTGGCTAAGGCCTCCATGCTACTACTCCCAGCCCTCCTGGAGGCCTCTTCTGGGCTCTGTTGCTCAGGATCCACTAGCAGAGGACTTGGACCTACCCAGCATGACAGAATACAATAGAAAGGTATGTAGTTACAAAGGGCTCCCTCCAGTGCATCCACACAAGCCTTATGCCAAAAATTGAAAACAAAGACTGGCATATGAGCAGCACCTGCTTCCAGAAAGAAACCTTATAGTTTCAGTGAACCAAGGTTAACACAAGGTGGGGCATTGGGAAATCTACTATTTCCTAAGGTTTGGCACATAAGAGTTGTCAACCTCAGGTGAGGCAAATGAAGACTGGTTTGGACCACCATGGGCTTATGTACTACCCAGGAGGAATACTGACCAGCCAAGGAGACTCAGTGGGAGCAAACACTTGACTTCAGTACCCTACCTCCAGCCCTCACCTTATTTTCCGCAGCAATGTGTAGAAGGGCCGGAACAGCTCAGACATGTCCTCCACTTTGCGGTCCAAATTCAGGGGTCCATCTGCGTAGACCACGAGGCCACTGCATTTGAGATACATAAGTCAATGTGGTTAGGCCCTGTGGGTCACTCGGTGATCCCAGCTTCAACATCTGTAAGGAGACCGATGGCCCACTGGGACATGAGGCAATCTCACTTCAATGTAGTTATGGCCTTACCCTTCGCCTCCTGTAAATGAATCTTAAATAAGTTCAGAAAAAGGCAATGAAAATTATGACCCAGACATTACCATCTTTGAAGTTAATTAGCCATGTACACAGTAGGGATCTAACAGCCACAGAATATATTTGTTCCAATCAACACTGTAATCAGAGAAATTTGATCAAGAGTTGTTACTAGGAGCTGGAGAGATGGCTTAGCAGTTAAGGCACATGCCTGTGAAGCCTAAGGACCCAGGTTCGATTCTCCAAGTCCCACGTAAGCCAGATGCACACGGTGGCACATTCATCTAGAGTTCGTTTGCAGTGGCTAGAGGCCCTGGCTTGCCCATTCTCACTCTCTCTCTCACCCTCTCTCTGTCTCTAATAAATAAATGAAAATAAAATCTTTTTTTTTAAAAAAAGAGTTATTATTAAACCTGCATCCTTGGAGGTAGAAAATGAACTCTGGGGGTTAGAAAGATGGCTCAGTGGTTAAACTGCTTGCTTGCAAAGACTATTGGCCATGATTCACTTTTCCCAGTACTAATGTGAAGCCAGATGCATAAAGTAGTTGAAGTTCATTTTGCAGTGGCAAGAGGCCCTGACACATGCTTGTTTTTTTTTTTCTCTCTCTCTCAAATAAATTCTGAAACAGGAAAACTGGGGGCTGGAGAGATAACTAAGTGGTTAAGGTGCTTGCTGATAAAGCCAAAGGACCCAGGTTCGATTCCCCAGTGCCCACATAAAGCCAGATGCACAAGGTGGCACATGCATCTGGGGTTCGTTTGCGGTGGCTAGAGACCCTAGTGCATTCATTCTCTCTATCTGCCTTTGCCTCTCTCACTCCCTCTCTCAAATAAATAAGATATAACATAAAGAAAACTGACTCTGTGGAAACCCATGAAAATCAAGCCTGGAGAACTGAGGGTCCAGATATGTCTCCTATCACCACTCAGGATGGGAAGCAGTACCCAAGGACTCCCAAGATAGACCTACTATTTCCCAGGTGCCAAGTATGCTACAAGAGCCACTCCCACCCCAAGCTGGGATTTTCCACAGTCTCCATTCCAGCACCCAGCTCAATCCTTGCTGAAGTCTAGTCCTGGCTCAGGTGCCACCTCTGGACAGCCCCAACCATTCTCTCCTCTCCTACACAGTCACCCCCAGAAGCCTCACCATGGACTGCCTGGCTCAAAGAGCACTTCTATCAGCCAAGCCCTGACCCATCTGAACATGGGCTGGGGCAATGGCTCTGGGGGTAAAGTGCTCACCACATAAGCATAAAGACCTAAGTCTGGATCCTCAGCACCCACTTAAAATGCCAAGTGTGGTAGGGACCTGGGAAGTGGAGATGGGTGATTCCCAAGTGCTTTCTGGCTAAGTTTGTAGACCTGAATTGGTGAACTCCAGGTTTAGCAAGACACCCTGTCTCAAAAAACAAGGTGGAGAGCTGGGCGTAATAGCACACACCTTTAATCCCAGCACTTGGAAGGCACAGGTAGGAGGATCTCCATGAGTTCAAGGCCACCCCGAGACAACATAGTAAATTCCAGGTCAGCCTGGGCTAAAGCGAGACCCTACCTTGAAAAAGAAAAGAAAAAAAGAAAAGCCACAAGGTACAGAACAACAGAGGAATACACAAGATGCTAACCTCTGGACTCCACACACATAAGCACACGTGTGCCTACACATGTGCCCACATGCATACACACATGCATGTACATCACACATACATATGCAAAAGCAAAATAAGGGGACAGTGGAGACTTTACAGGGATTGCATCAAGTTTGCAGACAATTTTAGAGTATTTCCATCCTAATTATATTGTTTTCCAATCCATAAACATAGTATGTCTTTCCATTTTAATAAAATTTCTTTATTTTTTTTTCAGCAATGTTTTGCAGTCCCCAGTATTTTTGCCTTTCACCTACTTGGTTGAATTTATTCCCGGTTATTTTATTCTTTGAATGTTATTACAAATCTATTATTTAAGGCCGGGGGTGGAGCATAATGGTATAGCACTTGCCTAGCATGTGCTAGACCCTGGGTTCAATCCCAGCACTGCAAATAAAAATTTTAAAGAACATTTAATTACACATAATAGAATTATTAGCTTTAGGGAAGGGCACTCTGACACATGTTACAACTCAGCTACAACATGCTGAGTGAAATAAGTCAGGCACAGAAGGACACATGCGTGTGATTTCAACTACAGGAAGGCCCTACAAAAATCAAACCCATAAGGAGAGAAAGTAGAATGGTGAACACCATGGTCAAGAAAAGAGAATGGTAAGTTGGTGTTCGGTGGGTTCAGCTTCACTTTAGAATGAAGATGGATTGTGGTGCCTGCTCACACAATGCCAATGTACTTGGTGACATAGAATTGTTCATTCAGAAAGGTTTAAATGGCAAATTTTATGTAATGTATATTTTACCACAATAACAAAAATCACTACTTTGCTTTCTGTTTAAAAAATTTTTTTTTTTGCCATGTTAAAATTTTTGTAGAGGGACCCGGGCATGGTGGCATACGCCTTTAATCCCAGCCCTTGGGAGGCAGAGGTAGGAGGATTGCCGTGAGTTCGAGGCCACCCTGAGAATACATAGTGAATTCCAGGTCAGCCTGGGCTAGAGTGAGACCCTACCTTGAAAAATAAAAAAAAAAAATTGTAGAGGGGCTGGAGATGTACCTCAGTTTGTAGAACATTTGCCTAACATGCATGAAACCCTGGGTTCAGCCCCCAGCACTACATGAAACTAGGTGTAGTGGCACATGGCTATAATCCCAACAATCTGAAGGTAGAGACATGAGGATCAAAAGTTCCTTGGCTGCATGGCTAGTTCAAGGCCAGTCTGGGTTACATAATAGATTTTAAAACTTGTAATGACAGTATTTGGTGACAACTTTTTGTACTTAGTACACTGAGGATGTTTTGCATGACTCTAGGATTTTCTCTAATATGTTAGTGACAGGCGTGTCTTTTTTTAATCAGTTCCTTAATTCTGGATATTCACCCCCTCAGATTATCTGATTACAAGTGGTTCTTCAGGGGTAATCTGTATAAATACATACCTGCATCCTGTCAGATCAATGGAACAACCTTCTGCAGCTGCTCATGGTGTCACCACCCTCCAAGCACTAACTAAGGGCACTTCAGTGGGTATAGGAGGGAGCACCCTGCCCTGGTGCTGACCATCTGATGGGGGGATACAATTGTAACCCAAACCCATTTATACAACTGTGAAGAACTGCAAACCTACAAGAAAAAGAAAACAGACTGCAATGTGTGTGTGGTTATAGAGAGTAGAGGTATTAAAGGGGTTTGAGGTGTCCAGGGGTGATGAATGTATTCTGAAATTAGTGGTAATAGGTGTACAACTCTGTGACTGTAATGAAAACCATGAATTGAACAGCCTGCCTGTGTGGATCACATGGTAGGGAGTTATATTTGTGGAATGTTAAAACACCCATCATGCCAGGTGTGGTGAGGCACGCCTTTAATTCCAGCACTTGGGAGGCAGAGGTAGGAGGATTGCTGTGAGTTTGAGGCCACCCTGAGACTACATAGTGAGTTCCAGGGCAGCCTGGGCTAGAGTGAAACCCTGCCCTGAAAAAAAAAAAACCCACCACCACCACACGGGCTTGGTTGTGAGAAGCACAGAAAGCGGAGATGGAGAGAGGATGGGCACAGTGCAAAGGACACTGGGGCAAAGACCAGGCAGGAGCATCCTGCAGATGAATGGAGGGGCTTCTTATAGGGTCCAAGCAGGTACAGTGCTGCAGTTTGAAAAGATCCAGGAATACTGGAGTAGTGAGGCAGGTTGCTATGGTGCCCTAGCTGGGTGGTGGCAGACCTATGGTAAGGAGTGGCTTCCACTCTGATTAAGGAGACAGGGACAGGGCCAGCAGTGGCAGGGTCCAGGGTTCAGTATACACAGATGGAGCTGTGGAGAGAAGCCCTTGTACTGAAACCAAGCTGCAGTAGGTGTGGACAGGCCTTGAGAGGACCAGGTACAGACATAGCCCAGTGAAGTCCTGAGCAGGTGCCAGCAACCAGGTCCATGCTGGCCAGTCAAATGGAGGACTAGAGAGTGACACTGGATCTTGAAGCTTTAGTTTCTTTAGTCATTTAAGAAACTGTGTTAAGATAAATGCTTTAAAATAAAAGCTAGTTTGTGTCATCTGGAACTCATGATGACTCATTCTCCAGACTATCATTCTTCCCTGGCACCTCAGGATCAGAGGGATGCATGTAAGGCAGGCATATAGCAGCAGCTCAGTACATGCTCACAGAACATGGGGCAGCTGTGGCCCACAGTGGGCATTGTGGGTAATGAGGAACAAGGGCATGAAACTATAGATCCTGTCAGGACACAGTGAGCACCCATAGGGGCAGGGAACAGCTTATCACCATACAGCTCGGCTCTAGAGGGTTTCCATCAGCGGGGAGTACACCTGTGATCTCTCAAATCCATACCTGCCTGGGTAGGGACTGGTTTCAAAGAATACTGTCAGCTACATGTATAGTATCCCCCCAGTAGAGCCAGCTCTCCACATTGGGCTCCCATATACACTGAGCCTTCCTGGGGATCCCCTCAATCCCTTCAGTGTTTTCCTTTTACTCTGAGTGAGGGAGAGAAGACTTCATTCCAGGCCCTCTAGGAGGAGCTAGCCAGAACAAAGCTCCCACCCACAGCAGCCATCACTCTGCCCCAGGACTAGGGCCTGGGTAGACTGTAGATCCTATTCCCAGTAGTGTTAACAGTGAGGGCAGCACACAGGGCCAATGACACTGATCAGGTAAGATGAACACTGTCCAACAGCCACCTGTGTTCGGGTACTGATGGTGATGGAGGCTGGCAAAGATCTGAACAAATAGGCAGTAGACTCTAGAATAAGTTAACAGCATGTAAGGTTGTCTAATGCCTTTTTATTTTTAAACTGGTATGCTTCCCAAGACAGGCTTCAGGGTGTTCCCAGAGGCTTCTAAATAAGTTCCCACTGCCCATGTTTGGCCAGGAGGACATCAGGCAGAGCAGGGAGGGTAGCTTAGCTGCCCATAAGCATGCACAGCCTAGGATAACTCCTGGCTCTATAGAGCTGCCCAAATGAAGTTTCAGTGTGTCTTCACAGGAAGGTTGGTAAGTGCTGGGCTACTAAGGAGAGGAGCAGAATCTTCCACGTTTCTGGAAGTCAATGTACAGCCTCAGAGATGCAGTACCACTGGGATGAGGGTCAGTGCTTGCTTTTAAAGAAAGACTCTCAGACCTACCCTGCAAAGCACAAATAAGGTTTGGAGTCCAGGGAGTTTGCTGTTTTTGTTTGTTTGTTTGTTTGTTTGTTTTTTGTTTTTTGTTTTTTTGAGGTAGGGTCTCACTCTGGCCCAGGCTGACCTGGAATTCACTATGTAGTCTCAGGGTGGCCTTGAACTCAAGGCGATCCTCCTACCTCTGCCTCCCAAGTGCTGGGATTAAAGGCGTGCGCCACCACGCCCGGCTAGAGTTTGCTGTTTTAAGTTTTACACAAAGACAAGAAGTAAAGACCAAACAAATGCATCATTTCCTGGAAATGAGTCTGGCTCCAAAGAAATCTGCCTGGAAAGAAATCCTGGAACCAAATGGAAAGGACCATCAGAGGACTTTGTGAGCCAGGGCAGGGCCATACTTCTACTCAGAGATTTGTCACTCTAGCCTACATTTTGATGGCCACTGGGGACTTCCAATCTTCCAGCTCAACATCATTGGGTGATGGAACATTCCTTTCATTCTGTTGATTATGGGGGAAAACAGTGTCATCCTTGGGGTATGATACAGCCCAGCCCTGCATTTTCAGGGATGCTGATGGCAAAGGAAGAGAACTCAGAGAAAAGAGGGAGGAGAGGAAGTGAGGTAAGGGGGCAAAATCATTAGAGGACAAGCCTTCTGAGCCAGACAGTACTCAAAAGCCACCCTGGAGACATTCTAAGAAGGGGCCTAAGACAAGCGAGCCCATGGTCTTGTCAAGCAGGTCTGTATTCACATCAGTGTTCTGCCCTGCTCCCCCCACCTGCTGTGGCACTTGTCTGTACAGTGGCAGAAAGTGCCTTGTCCTCTGCAGTCCCAGAACACTGGCCTTGCCCTGATGTACCACCTGTGCCCCCATGTTCCCATATGCACTCCCGCTTCCCACAGGGCTGATTCTGTGTGTTTTCAGCATGTTGCTTCTTGTGTCTATGTTCTGGGTCCCCTGGGTCCTGGTATGGGGCTTCTCCACAGGCTAGGCCTGGACCAATCCAGGCCTTTGTGCCCCACTTACCCATTCTCAACTTGCCTGCCAGCCATATTGCTAATGCCTACATCTCCAACAGGTATCTGTCCCAGGACTCCCCATTCCCACTCTTTGCCAAACTCTGCACCTCCATGCCAGGTGGTGCCCACTATGCCACTTCCCAGGCTATAAGCCCAACAGGTCCCCGACAAGCTTGCCCCACACTGTGAACACCCAGCCAACAAACGGGTGGGGTCAAGTTGTGGACTCACAGCAGTAGAATAAGATGCTAACACTTGGACTCTCAGAAGCTCAGAAATGCCAAGCCACTTTCTCTTGGGGGAACAGAGCAGCTTCATTTTCTCATGGTAAATGCCTGTGACTAGAAAGCTATTGCCCACCTCACCCATCCAATACCAGGTTACAGGGTCCAGCTGTCTTGAACTATCTTGAGTGGGAGCTAACTTCCACCCAAACAAGGCCAGCAGGAGGTATTCCTGACATTTGGCTCATCATCTGCTGATGAAGGACAACAGTTCAGCCTGGGGCCTGCTCCGGGTGCCAACCAGCAACTATGAGGCTTGAGGACCATGAACAATACCCAGGAGGGGCCAGAACCATCAGACTCAACAATCCCATGAGGTTTCTACTACATGGCCCAGACAGTCCCAGACAGAGGGCACTCACCACACAATGGCCAGTCGAGGGATGGTGAACATGAGAGCTGGTTCATAGTCGTCGATCATGTCCTGGGTCAAGTATCCGAAGTCCAAAGCCCTGGCCAAAGGAGAAGAGAGTAAGGGGTCAGGACTGTGTGTGGCGAGAGAACAATCTTTGCCTGCATCCACCCTCAGCACACAGGTAGGGAAGGTGACCTGTGCCACGACAGCCTCCAAGCAGCAAAATGTGATACTGGATGACAAAGCTACACTCTGCTCAGAAGGGCCCAGAAGAGTGGTTAAAGTCCAGTCTTCCACCTGTCTTATCTGCTACACCTCTGTGCAAAGAGGGACAGAGTGAGCAGGCAGTAGCTCTTCTAAGGATGCTGTTTTAGGGATATCTGTCATCCATCCATACTTTGCTTAATCAGGAAGGAAGCCAAAACAACTCAGGAGCCAGGCATAAACACAGAGCAAGGGTCTTCCCCAAACAAATTAGCATGTTCTTAAGAAGCTAGGTTATTTCCTCTCCCCGACCATGTGCAGATGGCCTTCAATACCAATGAGCAGGTGCTGTTGGGTGCCATTCAGGACTTAAAAATAAAAAGTATTTTCTGTCACCTTGTTTTTTGACAATGTGTAACAGCTTTCAAAGCATAAAAGTCAATAATCTGTCTTTTAAAAGTAAACTTGAAAACAAATAAAAATAAAGTTAGGCTGTTTAGATTGCTTAATGGTTAAAGGTGCTTGCTCACAAAGCCTGCCAGCATGGGTTCAATTCCTAGACACAAAAAGTGGTGCAAGTATCTGGTGTTCATTTGCAGTACCAAGACACTTTAACACACTACAAATATTAAAATATAACACATTTTTGGTATACTTTAATCAGTTTCAAAACTAATACTATAGGGAGCTGGGTGTGGCGGCTCACGCCTTTAATCCCAGCCCTCGGGAGGCAGAGGTAGGAGGAGTTCGAGGCCACCCTGAGACTACAGAGTGAGTTCTAGGTCAACCTGAGCTAGAGCAAGACCCTATCTCGAAAAAAAAAAAAAAACCAAAAAAAAAACTAATACTATAGGGCAGGAGAGATGGTTTAGCAACTAAGGCACTTGCCTGTGAAGCCTAAGGACCCAGGTTTGATTCACCAGTACACATGTAAGCCAGATGCACATGATGGCATAAGCATCTGGAGTTCATTTGCAATGGCTGAAGGCCCTGATGTGACCATTCTTTCTCTCCCCCAAATAAAAATAAATAAATAAAACGAATAAATAAATAAAAACTAATACTAGTAATCAACACTTAAGGTGAATCCTGGCTCTGGACTCCATTTGGAGAATATGACTGAATTATGCTGCAGTATATATTGATGATATACCCCCAAAACAGTGGTGGGCAGGCCTGAGCGGGAACCCATGATGACCCTGCGGTGAGCAGCAGCAGAAGTGGGAAGTGGTGGGAAGTGACGAGGCAGAAAAATGAGGGAGGTAGGGGGCAAAGGGACCAGGGCAGACTTCTGGCTTCCATGCTATCATATGATTCCACCAGTGGCATTCACTCTAGCCCCAGAGCACAGGAAACAAGGGGAGCAAGTGAGTGGGGACTCTGTTCCTTGCAGACCAACAGGCTTCCCCACCTGGGCATCCCCTGATAAGGCGAGAACCTAGACCGGCCTCTTCCAGGCCTCTAGAGAAGCCTAGTCCTCACCTTTCAACTGTCTCGCAGAATAGCACAATGACCTCCTGCTGCACGTAGTACTCTCTGGGGGACTTCACAGGCACCATAGCTGAGACATAGCTGCAGACACAGTGAGGCATGTCAGGTCTTTGATCCCCATTCTCCTAGGCTCCCAAACAAGGGCACAACCCTTGACACTGCACCATGTCACAGGTTTCATAAAAGCAGTCCCCAGCTTTACAGTGCTACTTTAAATCACAGTTCCTGCCAGTACAGGCCTAATCTTCAGGCTTACATTCCTGCCCTGGTGAAACAGTCATGGCGTGTCACAGTCCCTCCCTTGTCCTCAGCTGTGAGGAAGCTATGAATGAGTATGTGAGTGAATACAATATAGAAGGCAGGCCCCACGGGCACAGGGACAGACCACATGAATCTCAACAACCTAAGAGTCATCCCAGTTGGACACAGGACTTGAAGAATATCTATTAAGTGAGATTCAGAGTTTGTCCACCTGTTCCCAGATGAGAACATTTTCATTCCTTCTAACCCATAGGCTAGTTGTTTCCTGATATGAAAGCTTATTTAGAAAATCAGGGAAGACAGAAGACAAGGACACTAGATTATCCACACTCTCACTTCCAAGGAAGACTTCCTTCTAGAGGTTGGCCATCCCAAGATCACAATTTAGGAATAGGGACCACTGTAGGTGTGGATTTGAAAACCTGCCTTTTCTCACCCACCACAAACATCACTCCAGTGGTGTATGTAGCCCAGTGTGTCTCGCTCCTCCGAAGTCTCTTGAGTACAAACCCTAGGGGCCTGTGATGGCCAGATCCCTAAGCCATCTATTATCTCCCCTCTTTAAAAGGGCCTTTTCTCCTTCACATGGAGCCCCCAAGAAGTTAACCACTCAAACTCCTCTGTTAATAATATTTTTCTAGTTGGAAACACTGGGATGGTGTCTCCCTGTATTGGCACCCCAAATTCATAGGGAAGTCCATGACTCCAGATGCCCAAGGCACAGGTCTGAGACCCTAGAGCTCACCTCAGCTCAAACTCTGCAAAGAGGACGTCAAAGTGCCGTAGTGCTTCACGCATCTTCTCTGTGTAGGTGTTGAGGTCCCGCAGTGCCTGGTCACGGAGGGTACCACGCACATCCTCCAAGCTGCGGGTCAGCTCCTTGGCCAGTGGCCGCATGGCCATGCTCTCAAGTTCACGGTTCATGATGATGGAGCCAGCAGCCAGGCACTGTAGGCAGGAAGACATGCTTGGGAGTGGCCTGAAGTTCTTAGGAGTGACCCCCAACCCCTGGGAACCTGACCCTGTGCATACCAAGGCTTCAGTGCCCAGGTATAGGCTCCATGCCAGGGGGCTCCAGTAATGTGGCTCCTGTTCACCCCGAGTGCAGGGTGACCATTGGGAGGAGCCAGGAGTACCCAGAGACCATGCTCTGGGTCATGTCCTGGTACAACACAGCAAGGCAAATCCAGCTGCCTAAGATACCAGCCATTATAGGAGGTCACACATTCACATATGCAAAGGCTCAGAGGAACCTGACTTTCCTTAAAACTGAGACTTACCAGTATGAGAGAGACTCCCCACTCCTGCTGGTTAGGAGTTCCCCCTGAACCCACAACTCTTTACACCTGTCTAGAGCCCCAGAGTGTGGTAACTAATGCAGGAGTCTGCCTACTGCTCTCAGGTGGGAGGTGAGGGTGCAATTAGAACCCCTTGGGTCTCTTGACATATGGATGGTCATCCACACACTGGGCTCACCAGTTTGGAGCAGAGCCAAGTGTCCCAGCCAATCTCATCAGCAACAAGATCAGGGACAAGAAGCAATTTCCTGGGCAACAAAAGGAGAGAATTTCTTGGCCTACTCTAGAGGGAAGTGTGTAGCCAGGACCTCAGGGAGGATACCAGGACTGCCTGGATGGTGCAGAGGTGTGACATGGGGCAGGTAGGGGTAGACAGAGGGATGGGGTAAAAAGAGGGACACAAGGGCTAAGAAGATCCAAAGATGTATAAGGAGAAGCAAGGAGGATGTGATAACACATGATGGGCTGCTGTTCAACCTCTGGGTCCCTGACATCTTGAGAACCCAGCCAAGGAGTATAGGAGGTCCCCTGGCTTGGGAGACAGTGGTCCTGTTACCCCACAGGGGCAGTAAGCCTTCTCTATTCTTCAGTGTCTTCATTGGAAGATGAATATTGGATGAGCTATTGTGAGATGTGGCAAAGTGAGGCACTCAGAAGTGCATTGCCTATTGTTACCATTGCTGAGGGTGAGCAGCTGCTAGTCCAGATATTAGTATTGTTGCAAAGAAGAGCAATGAGAAGCTCCTGGGGCTTGAGAACCTCATAAAAATCACATGGGAAGGGCTGGAGAGATGGCTTAGCAGTTAAGGCTCCTGCCGGCTAAGCCTAAGAACACCTAAGAACACCAGTTCCAATCTCCAGGTCCCACGTTTAGCCAGATGCAACGTGATGCAACGGCGCAATGCTGCACTTTACCACAAGGGGGCGCACACATCTGGAGTTTGTTCATAGCAGCTGACAGGCTGCTGGCGCGCCCATTCCTCTGTCTTCCTCTCCCTCTCTCCAAAAAAAAAAAAAAAATCACATGGGAAACTTCATCTGCACTGCAGTTTGGAGGGGAACAGGTTCATGGCTCAACCTAGACCCTCCAAGGGTCAGGTAGCCTGGAAGGCTCAGACTGCATCTGTAAATGGTGTGTACAGAACCCCTGAAGGAGACATCAGGCCCCTGCACCTGCCCATGGGTCGGATTTCAGAAACAACTGGACATGTTCAACTTTAGGACCCAGAATCCCAGCAACCGCCCACTACCTCAGCACCGAACCACAGCTGGCCAGCCAGGTTGTCATGCCGGATCTCCTCAGGGAACTTAACACAGAAATCCCGAGATGCACGGTCCTGGGGGATGCATTCATCCATGATCTGGTTAATGATGCTTAACACATTGTCCTGAAACAGAAAGGGAGAAGGCATGCTGAGGTCCACACCCAGCTGGTGGCTGTCATGTACACTGGAATGCATTTTACTTTTCCTCAGAACTGTAAGAGTGATCCAGTATCATGCTTGTTATACAATGGCTACATGAGGCTCAGCCATTCCAGGAGCATCTAGAACAGAGAGGATGCCCTACATATATCCATCTGTTACTCAGGATAGTACTAATGAGTTCCCAGGTGGCCCACACTGGCATGCCATTCTGGGGATCATTTCACATATCTGTAAATTTCATGTCACCCTTTGTAATGGCTGAACTGTCTTCCTTCACTTTTTTTTTTTTTTTTTTGGTTTTTCAAGGTAGAGTCTCACTCTGACCCAGGCTGACCTGGAATTCACTATGTAGTCTCAGGGTGTCCTTGAACTCACAGCGATCCTCCTACCTCTGCCTCTGGACTGCTGGGGTTAAAGGCGAGCACCACTATGCCGGCCTTCTTCACCTTTTTTTCTTGACTGCTTCTTGCTGATGCTATGACTAATCTGAGCACCTCTCTGCCCACCTGTCCAACCTCCCTTGGGTACAGAACTAGAGAGATGGGTACTCAATCAACAGACTAGTGGGGTCTCAGCAAGCCAGGAACCTTGTCCTCCTTGTCCTCTCTAAACCTCATCACTTTCTTCTCATCAGGTCAGGGGCACAGTTCCACGTCTTAGGGCCAGATGAGCGCAGGTGATCAGAGCAGCACTACTAGTCCCTGATCCTCACCCAACAGCACCCCTCCAACATGCTCTGGTACCAGCAGATAAAAAGTCAAGTGCACTCTAGTCATCACCAAAGAGGCCCTGACTCCACCCCTATGGCTGTGCCTCCACTTCTCTGATCTCCATGTGCAAAATGGAAACCATGATTCAGTGGTTACCTAGAGGACATCATAAGCTAAATTTTGTAAAACCTGGTAAGTTTTTTTTTTTTTTTTTTTTTCGTTTTTCGAGGTAGGGTTTCACTCTGGTCCAGGCTGACCTGGAATTAACTATGTAGTCTCAGGGTGGCCTCGAACTCTCAGCGATCCTCCTACCTCTGCCTCCCGAGTGCTGGGATTAAAGGCGTGCGCCACCACGCCCGGCTCAAACCTGGTAAGTTTTAACACATGGCAATTACTCTGTTGTCATTGTTTTGAAATGGGGTCCTACTATGTAACCTTCCCTGGCCTGAAACTTACAGGAATTCCCTTGCCTCTGCCTCCCAAGTGCTATGATCACAAGGGTGTATCATCACACCTGCTGCAACTTTTGTTTTAAAGACTTTTCACAGTTTTTTACTTTATTTCTTTATTATCTAAATATGAGGTACAACTGACTTAATAGTAATTCCAGTTGTAGAAATCAGAATGTTCTGAGGAAATGACCTAAAATTTGGAGCACCATGTGCCACAATGGTGACTGCAGTTGTACTTATGGTGGTGAAGAATTAGAAGCACCACACAGGTCCATCAGGAAGGAAGGACCAAGTCCCTACGCCACCGTCTTGTATAGCTGTCCACCAAAAGTTGGGTTGGTGAAGAGAACATTCTGATTTCTACAACTGGAATTACAAAGGTAAGAGTGTAAAGTACATTACAGGCTCTGACTAAATAGCTATGCAGAAAGATCACACTCACTGAACTCTTGCTCTGGATGATTCTGAACTTGACATCCCAAACCCCCTTCTGCCCTCTTAGGCATGAGTTCTGTTTTCTTCAGGAAGGAGACATGAAAGCCCACCATGGGAAAAATAATGTAAGAAGACTGCGCTGAGCTATTGAAGGCAACTCTGCCCAAGTGGTGCTATTATTGTTTCTTCTAAAATGTTTTCTAGATGGGAAGGTCACATTCTTATGGTTCAGTAAGCTAAGAAACAACAGCAATGCTAACGATAGCACTACTGAGGGTCAGCATGGCAGTGTGGCTTGTCTAAAGTCATGTAGCTTCTGGTAGTGTTCACACTCACTGCCCTACCTGTCTGGTCTGCCAGAACATGAGCTGCCCAAGGGTAGACTCTTTGTACATTTATGAATCCCCAGTGGCTACAACAGCATTTAGCACAGAGAATATCTCAGTAAACATCAATTGGGAATTCTAATCCCAACCAAGATGGAGTAGCAAGAACCAAATTTACCCCACACCAAACAGCAGAGGTAACAATGACTCTCTAAACATAGATGTAAAACACAGGCTAGAAGAGACGCTGAGATGGGAAGAAAAAAAATGTGAGTTCTGCAGGGCACAGGAAGATGACACCCAATGGGACCAAAGCCATTGACGCTCCAAGGTCAGAACAGCAGGGAAGGCCACCATAGGGGGAGTAGGGGAGAGAGAAAGAGAGAGAAAAAAACCCAGGGACAAGGGGGGTGTCCCCTCCAGTATTCAGCCAGTACCTGACAATACAAGCCTGGGAGGAGACTTCATAAGCTAGGAAAGAAGTCTAGCCAAGTTAGAGGGAGTAGGGAGGAGAAGAGCTCCCATATCACAGTGCACGGGGAGCAGCCAGTGTCTAGCTTGGGGGTGTGGGGGAGAACTTGGCCCTAGAGTGACACAGTTCAAATTGGCCCAATACCTTAGAAAACAAGACCCAAAGGAACAAGCAGCTTCTAAGTAACTACTGGAGAGTTAAATATGGGATAATCCCACAGGTTCATGTGTTGTATGCTTGCTTCCCAGGCCTTGACTTCAATCACCAGCTCCCATGTAAAAATCAAGGTGTGGCTAGTATGCCTGTAGCTCTATCAATGAGGAATGCAGAAACAAGATGATCACTGGGACTCGCTAGGCAGCCACTCTGAGAAACAGCACAAGCTACAGGTGCAGTGAAAGAACTGTTTCGAATTATTAACCCCAGAAGAGAAATAGGAGAGACCGAGAGCTTCTAGCAACCTTACACCCAGTCAGAATTAGCTCTAGCTGTGGCTCCAATGGTTCACTGGGAAGAGCTACTCACCCAGCCCTGCTTGAGCCAGCAGGAACAGAACTATGGTGAAGGGATTCTCCACTCACACCAGCCTAATAAAGTCAAAAAATCCTGAGGGAGACAACAGGGACCAAGTGAATAGCTCTAGAACAACTTCCATGTCAGAGCAGGTTACATGTTATATATGACGATGACTTTTGGTCAGTTTTGCCATTCTTAAATAAGCTATATTTTGACTTTTGTTGTTTTTTCTATTTCCTGATTTACAGTGCCTTTTTGCCTTTTTCTTCTGTCTTTTTGGGGGCAGGGTCTCACTCGGGCCCAGGCTGAACTGGAACCCATTACAGACCAGGAATCTGAGCCTCCCAGTCCATAGAGTAAGAGTGTGAGTCAACACACACCCTTAGTAACTTTGGCTTTGTTAGATTATCTGTTAGATTTAATTCCCACTCTTGCATAAATACTCTGTGCTGGTTTTGATTGAGTGTGTATATTGCTCAGTTGATTTTAGAATTCACCTGTATTTTGCTCCACCCAGACTATAGAATATCTGCATAGCAGGCAAATCCAACACCTAGAGTCACTTCTGCTTTTACTTTGGGAGTAATATAAGAATCACACCTGGCACCTTAAGCTCCTATCCTGAGATATGCAATATAAGAATACAGCATATAATTAGAAAACCCAAGCACTGAATTATGCAAAAATCTCTAGATTATAATACAAAAAATCAAGACAATATAATTCCACCAAAACTTATAAATCCCTCAGTAAGACTAATTTAGATGAACTGCCTCACAAAGAATTCAAAAGAATGGTTATAACTATGTACAAAGAAATCAAAAAAGAAAATGAACTCCTGAAGGAATCCCAAGAAAACACAGGAAACCAACTTAATGAAATAAGGAGGTCAACATAAGACATGAGTAAGGACATAAAAACACTGAAGAAATACCAATCAGAAATACTAGAAATGAAAAACACAATAAGTCAAATAAAAAACTCTGGAGAAAGCCGGGTTTGATGGTGCACGACTTTAATCCCAGCACTTGGGAGGCAGAGGTAGGAGGATTGCTGTGAGTTCAAGGTCACCCTGAGACTACATAGTGAATTCCAGGTCAGCCTGAGCTAGAGTGAGACCCTACCTTGAAAACCAAAAAAAAAAAAAAAAAAAAAAAAACCTCTGGAGAATGTCACACCAATAGATCAAGGAGAGGGCAGAATATCTAAACTAGAAGACAAAGTGGCAGATCTAGAACAGTGCAACAAAGAGAAAGACAAAATAATAAGAAGGTATGGATAGGAATTTTAAGACATTCTGGACACTATGAAGAGTTCAAACATAAGAATTAAGGGTATAAAAAAAGGATAAGAATTTCATACCAAAGGCAGAGTAGATATTTTCAATGAAATCATAGAAGAAAATTTCCCCCAAACAGGAAAAGAGATGCCAGTACAGATACAGGAAGCATTTAGAATACCAAACAGACAAAACTAGGAAAGAACTTCTCCTCCCCATATTATAATTAAGCTACTAAACCAACAAACCAAAGAAAATATATTAAAAGGGAGTAAGAGAGAAGCATCAAGTCACCTATAAAGGAAAATCCATCAGGATAACATCAGATTACTCAACACAAAATTGAAAAGCCAGAAGGGCTTGGAATGAAGTATTCAAAGTTCTGAAAGACAAAAACTGTCAACCAAAATTACAATATCCAGCAAAGCTATCCATCATAATTTATGGAGTAATAAGGACTTTCTACAACAAAAACAGGCTACAGGAATATATGACCTCTAAGCCAGCTCTTAAAAAAAAAAAAATACTTGAAGGGATCCTTCATGCTGAAGAGAAAGAAAAGCATATATATGAGAAATAGGGGAAAATAAACCATAGTCAAATAATAGCTAATACAAGCGAGTAAAGGAAAAACAGGAAGCACTACAAAGCAAGAAGAATGGCAAGAATATATTTCTGAAGACTCCACATGCTTAGGCTGCAAGGTCACTGAGAAATCCTGCTGGAGCTGAGCTGAAAACCTCCTCCATGTAGACCAGCTGACAGAAATCTGGAAAAAAAATGATGGTGCATGCAGCTCCATGGGAGAGAGTGAATTTGACAACAGTGGACACTGCAAGCCTTAAATTTGGCCATCCAGGCCAAATGAGCCTATAAGTGCAATGGTGTCATGTCTGTTATGGGGGAAACCAACTGCCCTCTAATTGGACTGGAGGCCCACTCCAAGGGAGAGAATATATACATGCCTGATACTGGAAACCTATGATGAGGAAAGTCATGAGCCCTAGGGGTGTAACGTCTGCTGGTGTCTGTCTAAATGTACATATTATGCTCACCAAATTTCCTGGTAAACACTTCTCTTAATGTCCATACCCATATATTAACGCTACTCCCACTTTTGGTTAGAGAAGCTTCTCTTTTCAGATAGCATGGACCTTGGGATGACTCACAGGCACCATAGTACTACAAAAAGTGACAGAGGAGTGCTCAGCACTGAAACATCTCTATCACATCTTCCAAGGCTCAGGGTCCATTGTGGAAGAGGTGGGAAAACTGGGTATCTATATCTAGAAGTATGAAAATAGATTATAATCTCCCTCCATGAATAAGAATCAAGTCCAAAAGGATCAAAGACCTTAATATAAAGACCTGAAACTCTGAAACTCCTAAAGGAAAAAATAGGAGAAACACTTCAACATATTGGCCTAGGCAATAACACTATTAATATAACCTCAGTTGCTCAGGAAGTAAAACCACTAATCAACCACTAGGACCTCACGAAATTTAAAAGCTTTTGAACAACAAAGGACACTGTGAATAGAATAAAGAGGCAGCCTACAGAATGGGAGAAAATCTTTGCCAGCTATACATCTGACAGAGGATTAATATCCAGGTTATACAAAGAACTCAAAAAACTAAATGATAAGAAATCAAAAACCCAATCAAAAAACATGCTATGGAACTAGAGAGTTATCAAAAGAAGAAATACACATGGCCTATACTTATCTAAAAACATGTTCCACATATTTAGCCATCAGGGAAATGCAAATAAAAACCACTGTGAGATTCCATCTCACTCCTGTTAGAATAGCTATCATCAAGAAAACAAATGACAATAAATGCTGGCAAAGATGTGGAAAAAGAGGAACCTTTTACACTGTTGGTGGGAATGTAAACTGGTACAGCCATTGTGGAAATCAGCATGGAGATTCCTGAGACAGCTAAAAATAGATTTACCATATGATCCAGCTATACCAATAATTGGCATATATCCTAAGGACTATACTCACTATCTTAACGATACTTGCACAACCATGTTTATTGCCACTCTATTCACAATAGTTAGGAAATGGAACCAGCCTAGATGTCTCTCAACTGATGAATGAATAATGAAGATGTGGTACATTTATATAATGGAGTTCTATTCAGTGGTAAAGAAAAACGAAATTATGAAATTTGCAGGGAAATGGATGGATCTGGAAAGGATTATACTAAGTGAGGTAACCCAGGCCTAGAAAGCCAAACATCAGATGTTATTTCTTTTTCTTTTTAAAATTTTTTTTATTTAAGAGACAGAGAGAGAGGAAGAGGCAGAGAATGGGCATGCCAGCAGCCTCTCAGCCACTGTGAATGATCTCCAGATGCGGGCGTCCCCTTGTGGACATGTGCAATATTGCGTGCTTGCCTCTGGCTAAACGTGGGACCTGGAGAATCGAACAGGTGTTCTTAGGCTTTGAAGGCAGGCGCCTTAACCACTAAGCCATCTCTCCAGCCCCACATGTTATTCCTCATATGTGGATCCTAGCTAGAAATATTTAGATTTATATGTGAGTTGGAGTAAAAGTCAGTAGCAGAGGCCAGTAAGCTAGAAAGTGGCTGTTAGGGAGAGAGGAGGACTTAAGAGGATTTATGTAAGTAGAAGAACAGATTGCTGGGGATACAATGGCCTAAGTAAGGTCAGGGGAAGGGATTGAATAAAGGAAGTATGGGAGGAGGGTTAATTTAAGATGTTATAAATAAGCCATATGGAAACCTACTTCTTTGTATAATGGCGCACTCAGAAACCATAGATTGTTACTAAAAAATTTTCAGTGCCAGTGATGGGATACTTTCCAGTGAGTTGTTGGCCAGGGAGGTCCCTGCCCCCAAAATATTACAGGCCACAGCTCTTGATTTCCAACCAGAACTGTATGGTAAGACCCTATTGGTGAAGACTCCACATGCTTGGGCTGCAGGTCACTGAGAAATTAAGCTGGAGCTGAGCTGAAAGCCTCCTCCTTGTCTACCAGCTGACAGAACATTGGAAAAAGCTACACTGTATACAGCCCTATGGGAGAGAGAAGTCATCAGTGGAGATAAACAGCAGTGGACATTGTAAGCCTTAAGACTGGCTATCCAGGCAAAATGTGCCAACTGGTGCAATGTCTGTTATGGGGGAAACCAACCACTCTCTAATTGGACCAGAGGCCTGCTCCATGGTAGGGAATACAGGCCTGGAACTGAAAACCTAGTCAAAAGCCTATGGTGGGGGAGGCTATGAACTCTAGGGGGGGTAACACCTGCTATTGTTTGGCTAAATACATATGTTATGCTCACCAAACTGCTCTGTAAGTCCTTTTCTTTATGTTTATACCAATGTATTAATCCTACTCTCACTTTTGGTTAGAGAAGCTTCTCTTTTCAGATGGCAGTGACCTTGGGGATGATTCAAAAGTCACCATAGTGCTGAGAAGACATGACAGAGGAGTGCTCAGCACTAAAATATCTCTATCACACCTTCCAAGACTCAGGGCCTATTGTAGAAGATGTGGCTGAAAGAATGTAAGAGCCAAAGGAAGGGTAGACTACTTACAATGCACTCTTCCAGACACAAAATACCCTGGATATCCATGACCTCGCAGTGCCTAGCACTACCTACACAAGGTCTTCATAATAGGAGGAAAAGAGGATAACATTACAATAAAAGAGACTAATTGAGAGGGGATATGATGGGAGGGTGGATTTGTGAGGGAGGGAGGGGATTAACATGGTTTACTGTCTATAATTATGAAAGCTTTCAATAAAAAGTTTTAAACAGCCGTACGTGGTAGCGCACGCCTTTAATCCCAGCACTTCGGAGGCAAGGTAGGAGTTCAAGGCCACCCTGAGACTACATAATGAATTCAAGGTCATCCTGGGCTAAAGTAAGACCCTAACTTGAAAAACAAAACAAAACAAAACAAAATGAAACTTTCCAAATGAGTGAGAGAAAACAGCAATAATCATCATGGGGTAGATTGACTGCCAGCTACAAAACAACTGTGCACGGAGGGCACACATACCTGTGTTCGAAAGCACAAAGAATGACACAAAAAAATATCTGAATGGGCTGGAGAGATGGCTTAGTGGTTATGGCGCTTTCCAGCAAAGCCAAAGGACCAAGGCTCAATTCCCCAGTACCAACATAAGGCCAGATACACAGGGTGGCACATGCATCTGGAGTTTGCTTGTAGTGTGCAGTGGCTAGAGGCCCTGGTACACCCATTATCTCTATCTGCCTCTTTCTCTCTCTCTCTCTCTCTCTCTTCCCTCTCTCTCACACACACATATACAAACACACATCAAATAAATAAATAAAATATAAAATATATTAATTTTTTTTTTTTTTTGGTTTTTCAAGGTAGGGCCTCACTCTAGCCCAGGCTGATCTGGAATTCACTATGTAGTGTCAGGATTAGCCTTGAACTCATGGCCATCCTCCTACCTCTGCATCCCAAGTGCTGGATTATATGTATAAAGAAACAATTTTTTCCATATTTAATGATAACTGTAATCCCAGTGAATACAAACACAAGAAACTATGCCAAGCCACAGCATAACCAGGTTGGTCACAACCAATAAAAAGAAGAAAAAACAGAAAAATGTTAAAAGTAACAAGCAGGGGGCTGGAGAGATGGCTTAGCAGTTAAGGCGCCTGCCTGCTAAGCCTAAGAACCCGGTTCCAATCTCCAGGTCCCACGTTTAGCCAGATGCAGTGATGCAAGGGCGCAATGCTGCACTTGACCACAAGGGGGTACACACATCTGGATTTCGTTCACAGCAGCTGAGAGACTGCTGGCGTGCCCATCTCTATCTGTCTCCCTCTCCATCTCTGTCTGTCTCTCTCTGTGTTTCTCTCCAAAAATAAATTTTAAAAAATTTTTAAAAATTTTAAAAAAAGTAACAAGCAAATCAAAAAGATGTATTCATCTAAAAAGATGTTTAGGGCTGGAGATTTGGCTCAGCAGTTAAGGTACTTGCCTGCAAAGCGTAACCACTCAGGTTTGATTCCCCAGTACCCACATAAAGCCAGAATCATAAAGTGGTGCATGCTTCTGGAGTTCGTTTGCAGTGGCTCGAGGCCTTGGTATGCCTATTCTTATTCATTCATATTCATTCTATTCTTCTCTCTCTGTCTGCTTGAAAATAAATAAGTAAAAATATTTTTAAAAGATGTTCAGGGGCTAGAGAGACAGCTTAGCCATTAAGCCACTTGCCTGCAAAGCCTAAGGGCACATGTTCAACTCTCCAGATCCCATGTAAGCCAGACGCACAAGGTGACACAAGCAAGACACTAGCTTTGTATATAAAGACACAAATAGTTACAAATAAAAGGATAAAGAGAGATATACCCTGTTTACACCAAACAAAGGGAAGCTAGAGTGGCTATATGAATACCAAAGTAACTCTCAGGGTGCTGGAAGTGAAGCTCAGTGGTAGAGCACTTGCCTATCATGCACAAAGCCTTGGGTTTTACACTGGGCACTACAGAAAGAAAGTGGGGGAGAGGAGACAGCATAGCTGTCAGAGCAAAGAATTCCATCAAAGATACACAGTCATTTTATAGTGATAGAGTTCTATGAAAGAAATAATCATGTAGCTCAGATGGGCCTGGAATTCACTGTGTAGCCACGGCGGGCCTTGAATTCCTAATCCTACTTACCCAACCTCACAAGTGCCGGGATTACAGGTGTGCACCATCACACCCACCTGTATTAGATACAAAAAAAATCTTGACAAAATGTTAGGAGATGAAATAAGCAGTGGATCCTTCAAGCTACACAATCAATCAGCCAGGCAAAATGTGCTCATAGGCACAATAGTGTCACATAAGTTATGGGGCAATATGTGTGTGTGTGTGGTGGGGGGGAGTAACCAAGTGCTCTCTGATTGAATTTGAGGTCCACTCTTTGGTAATGAAAACCAAGTCAAAAGCCTATGGCTTGGAAAGACATAGGCCTTAGAGGAAAGATACCACTGTTGTTTGACTAAATGCATACGATGAATCCATTAATGGTCATCTCAATGCATATGTTTATGCCCATTGATTAATTCTATTCTCTCTTTTGGTTAGAGAACCATCTTTTTACAGATGGTGGTAAATAGTGGGAGACCCAAGACTCATAAAGGTGACAAGAAGAGCAAGCACAGTGCTCAGCACAGGATGAATCATATTTATCACATTCAGGAGGATGTAAGAACACTGTAAAGTGAATATGAGCACTACTCTCATTGCTAACCAGAGAAGCTTCTCTATGGAGAATGTGGCAGACACTGAGGAGATTCAAAACTCATCAAAGATGAAAATAAGAGGCTGATGAAAGCTCAACACTAATTAAGTCATCTCTATCATGCCCTCCAAGGCTCACGGAACATTATTGTTGCAGTCAGGTTCACATGGCAGGCAGAAAACACCTGACCAAGAGCAGCTTGTAGGGAAAAAAGATTTATTTTGGTTTTCAGACTCAAGGGGAAGCTCCAAGATGGCAGCAGAAAACTATGGCATGAGCAGAGAGTGGACATCACCTCCTCTGCAACATCAGGTGGACAACAGCAACAGAAGAGTGTGCCAAACACTGGCAAGAGGAAGCTGGGTACAACACCCATAAGCCCTCCACCAAAAATATACTGCCTCCAGGAGGCCTTCATTCCCAAATCAGCTGGGAACAACATTCTGCCTCTGGCACCCCATAAACTGATAACCACATATGATATAAAATGCAATGCATTCATCCAACATTAAAAGTCCCCATAGTTTTTAATCAATCCCAATGATAGTCAAACTTCCCCATAGTCCAAGATCTTTTTTTTTCAAGGTAGGGTCTCACTCCAGCCCAGACTGACCTGGAACTCACTCTGTAGTCTCAGGGTGGCCTCGAACTCACAATGATCCTCCTACTTCTGCCTACCAAGATTAAAGGTGTGCACCACCACACCTGGCCCCACAATCTTTTAACTAAGCTATAATACCCAAAACAAAAAGAAAACCCATAATGGCACAGAATAAACATTCACGCTGCAAAAGATGGCACTGGGCATAGAAAAGAAATATTAAACAATACAAGATTTAAACAGGGCAAACATTAAACTCTGTAGCTCCAAGTCCAATTACTAACCAGTGTCAAGTCTCCAAGTCCAGTAATTCTAACCAACAACAAGTCTCTAGAGTTCCATTTCCACCCCTCCAGCTAGGATACTCACAATCCCAGAAAACTTCATCCAGTGATGGCAGCCATCTCGTAGTCCTGGCATCTCCATTGGGTCTCTGCTGCAACCAATGGTTCAGTCTCATGGCTACATCAGTCTCCATGCAGGTAACCCAACAAGCCTGCTTCACATTGCCCATAGCCATTTCCAAAATACAAAACCAGGTTGCAAATTCAATGGCTCTCTCTTTCCTGCATTTGTTATACTCCATAATGTCAGATGGGCTGGCAATTTGTTAATCCAGGGGGAATAAAGCAGACTTTGAAGAACAGGACACTCCTTCAGCATCCAGGCCCCATTAAAAGAGCCTGCATTCCTTCTGTTGTCCCAATGCAGGTCAGCTGGCCCAATCTCAAAGGTTGTAATCTCTCATACAATTGGAGTTGAACAGACAGCAGTTTCAGCCCAAAGATTTCATTTTTTCTGTGCCATATATCTCTGCTCACACCAGTCCATTTCTATGCAATGCAACCCTGCACAAGTTCTCAGAACACGGGCATAACAGCAAGCCCCTCACACAAACTGCTTCACCTCCTGGCAAACATCAAATGGACAATAGGAACAGGAAAGTATGCCAAACACTGGCAAGGGGACACTGGCTTTAACACCCAGAAGCCCACCCTCAACAATATACTGCCTCCAGGAGGTGTTAATTCCCAAATCGCCATCAGCTGGGAACCTAGCATTCAGAATACCTAAGTTTATGGGGGACACCTGAATCAAACCACAATTATGGAAGAGGGAGTGGAAAGAACATAAGAGCCACAGGGTTAGAAGGAGTAATTAGGGGCACTTTCATCCAGACATGAACTGACTGTTGCATTCATAACCTCACAATGGTTGTTATTACCTCCACAAGACCTGCACAATTCTGTGTCCATCAACATTTTGACATACAGGACGGGGTGGAAAAAAAAAGAAAGAAACTTCAAAACAGAAGGACTAGTTGGAAAGAGGAGGGTGAGGCAGAAGAGGAGGACACAAATACAATCAAATTACAGGGCATTCATGTATTAAAATTTGTAATAAAAATGTCAAAAAAATTGAGGAGACTGAATTCAACAATACATAAAAGGGATAATGTATCATGAACAAATCAAATTTGTCCCAGAAATACAGGATAATTATTTTAAAGTTGTTTTTATTTATTTGTAAGGAGAGAGAAAGAAAATGTATGCTACTACCTCCTGCCACTGGAAACAAAATTCCAAACACGCTCCTCCAGACACAAAATGGCCTGGATATCCATGACCTCACAGCGTCTGACACTACCTACACAAGATCATTATAATAGGAGGAAAAGATGATGACATCAAAATAAAAGAGAGACTGATTGAGAGGGGGAGGGGATATGATGGAGAGTGGAGTTTCAAGGGGGAAAGTGGAGGAGGATGGAGGGAATTACCATGGGATATTGTCTACAATTGTGGAGTTGTCAATAAAAAAATTTTTTTAATTACAAAAAAAAAAAAAATTCCAAACACATGCAACTCCAGACGAATGTGCCACTTTGGGCATCTGGCTCTACATGCATACTGGGAAATCAAACCCCAGATATCAGGTTTATACAAGCAAGTACCTTTAACTGCAGAGCTCTCTCTCCAGTCCCAGGATAATGATTTTGACATTTTGAAATCCACTTATGTATGCTTACACCCCTCCTGGACCAAGTAGGACAGAACTTTGGGATCTATAACTCTCAAGTTACTCTGGTGTTCAGTGTGGACTGCAAACCATTCATATGGTCTAAATTATACATTTTCTTAGCAATGTGCCTGACATCTTCTCTTATACTTTTACATTTTGTAGTTGGTGCTGAGGATTGAGCCCAGGGCCTAATAAATAACAGGCAGGAATTCTCCCATGGAGCTATATTCCTAGGCCTTCTGCATTAAACGCCATCTGCATTTTAAAAAATTACCTTAATTTTAAAAAATGTATTTTGTGGGCTGGAGAGGTGGCTTAGCAGTTAAGGCACTTGCCTGCAAAGCCTAAGGACCCATGTTCTGCTCTCCAGATCCCAGGTTAGCCAGATGCACTAGGTGAGGCAAATGCAAGGTCACACGTGCCCACTAGGTGGTGCAAGTGTCTGGAGTTTGATGGCAATCAATGAGGCCATGGCAGGCCAATTCTCTCTCTCTCCTCCCTCTCTGTCACTCTCTCACACTCTCTCTAAAATAAAAAAAATTAGCTGGGCATGGTGGCACATGCCTTTAATCCCAGCACTCGGGAAGCAGAGGTAGGCCGATTCCATGAGTTCAAGGGCACCCTGAGACTACATAATAAATTCCAGGTCATCCTGAGCTAGAGTGAGACCTGACCTCAACTCCCCCCAAATAAATAAAATAAAATAAATTTTAAATGTATTTCATGAAGTTTATTAACAAGAGATGTACCAAATCAAAGGGTTATATAAAATTTATAGGTATATATACTGGTATTATAAGACATGTCTGGCTGTCATTTTTCTTAAGTTTCATTTAAAATATAAGATTTTTGGAATATAACAATAAGTAGATTCTAAGTTTTCTTCTAAGGCTGTTTCTCTACAAATTTCCAATAATAAGATGGTTAATTAACTCTTTGAAGCTACACTATTTGCTTCTTTGTCAATGGGTAATAAGATTAATCAATTTGGTGTAGTCTCTCTTAATAGTCATTTAAAAAGATTGTTAATTATGGGTTGAGATGAGATGATTGAAGGAACTAGGAAGGAATTTTTCAATGTTGGATATAGAATGCTTGCTAACAATGCTTTTTGTGGGAGAGCTGGAGAGGTTGCTTAGTGGTTAAAGTGCTTGCCTTGAAGCCTAAGGACACATGTCCAACTCTCCAGATCCCACATAAGCCAAATGTACAGTGACACAAGTGCGTAAGGTCACACATGTGCACAAGCAGGTGCACATGTCTGGAATTCTACTGCAGTGGCTGGAGGCCTTGGCATGCCAATATATTCTCTCTCTCTCTCTCTCTCTCTCTCTCTCACATAAAAAAGATGGCAGGGGGCTGGAGAGATGGCTTAGGGATTAATGCACTTGCCTACAAAGCCAAAGGACCCAGGTTCGATTCCCCAGGACCCACGTAAGTCAGATTCACAAGGGGCACATGTATCTGGAGTTCATTTGCAGTGGCTAGAAGCCCTGGCGTGCCCATTCTCTCTCTCTCTCTCTCTCTCTCTCTCTCTCTCTCTCTCTCCCTGCCTATTTCTTTCTCTCTCAAATAAAAAAAAATTAAAAAATTAAAAAAATATATATATATATATATTTTAAAAAGATGCCAATATATTGTGTCTCTCTCTTGCACAAAAAAAAGATGGCAGGGGGTTGGAGGGATGGCTTAGAAGTTAAGGCACTTGCTTGCAAAGCCAAAGGACCCAGGTTCAATTACCCAGTACCCACGTAAGCCAGATGTGCAAGGGGGCACATGCATCTGCAGTTCATTTGCAGTGGCTAGAGGCCCTGGCACACCCATTCTCTATCTCCTCTCTATCTTTCTCTCTGCTTGCAAATAAATAAATTTAATTTAACTTTTTAAAAAGAGCAGTTTGTTAGGCTTGCCTTGAAATGTGCTTTTTTGGGGGGGAGTGGAACTTAGAATGGACTGTTAAAATACATGGATAAAGGTATGTGTATGTAGAAAATATATAGGAGATCTAAAAACACCAAATTGTGCCTAAAATTAATTTCCTTTTTATAAAACATTTAAAGTTTTCTTTTTATATTTACTTATTTATTTGAGAGAGAGAGAGAGATTGAGAATGGGCATGCCAGGGCCTCCAGCCACTGCAAACTCCAGACACATGCACCTTCTTGTATATCTGGCTCTCTTGGGTCCTGGGGAATCAAACTGGGGTCCTTTGGCTTTGGAGACAAATGCCTTAACTGCTAAGCCATCTTCTCCAGCCATAATTTCCTTTTATAAGGAACAGAAAGCTAAACATACAAAAACACCATACCTAAAATTAAGGATTTTTCAAATGTTTATAGACTCTTAAGAATGCTCTAATTTTTTTTTTTTTTTTTTTTTTTTTTTTTTTTTTTTTTTTTTTTTTGGTTTTTCGAGGTAGGGTTTCACTCTGGTCCAGGCTGACCTGGAATTAACTATGTAGTCTCAGGGTGGCCTCGAACTCTCAGCAATCCTCCTACCTCTGCCTCCCGAGTGCTGGGATTAAAGGCATGCGCCACCACGCCCGGCTAAAATTTTTATATAGGGACATAGACTTAATCTAAATTCAGCTTACATTAGACACAAGTGATGTCCTGTCCTGGGTGGGTCACAAAGTCATAAGTATAGATGTAATTCACATTCTTTGGAGATCTAACCAGGTTAGCCAAAGACAAGACCCTATCACCTTGTATATTACAAATGGGTAAAACAAATTTTCTAGGTAAATACAAATAAACACTTTCAAAATAAGACAACAAATGTCAGGATGCTTAGCTCTCTGTTCTATCATTTCCTTTTGCTCTTGCTTCCTGTTATATGCTATTATAAAGTCATGGCAAGCTGGACTCTGGAGAAAGGGATGGCATCCCCTTTATCTCAAACCCTATGCAAGTTTAAGCCATGTGTCCCCCAGACCCTGTCCAGAGACAAAATGGCCAATTGTCTCTAACAAGGAAAAGGAGGTAAAAACTGGCTTTATGGTGGCAACCTTGGGATGACTCAGAAGGCACCATAGTGCTGAGAAGAAGGGACAGAGGAGTGCTCAGCACTGAAACATTTCAAACACACCTTTCAAGGCTCAGGTTCCATTGCAGAAGAGGGGGTGGAAAGAATGCAAGAGCCAAAGGAAGAGTAGGGCTCCTTACAACATGCTCCTCCGGACACAAAATGGCCTGGATATCCATGACCTCACAGTGCCTGACACTACCTACATAAGACCATCATAATAGGAGGAAAAGATCATAACAACCAAGCTGAAAAGAGAGACTGATTGAGAAGGGGAGGGGATATGATGGAGAGTGAAGTTTCAAAGGGGAAAGTGGAGGGAGGGAGGGAAGTACAATGGGATATTGTCTACAATTAAAGAAGTTGTCAATTAAAAAAATAGAAAAAATTATATAGAATGTGAGTGTCCATTTTGTAATCACATTAGCCATAATTCAGGCACTGAATTACTACATTCCAGATGCTACCCTGTTGAATAGCAGATATAGAAGATTATTTGCAGGAAAATGGATGGAATTGGAGATTATGTTCAATAAAATAGGCCAGACTCAGAAAAAAAGAACTGGCTTTAAAACCCTCAGTAAAGTAAATTAGGTTCTTCCACTTGTCCTGGTTTTAACTATAGGAAATACTGAGTCTTAAGATAAAGGTTCACGTCTAAGTGTTTAATTTCCAAAGATGAGGTACTCATACCTAAAGACATTGTGACTTTAAAGATAGCTCCTGTTTTATTTATGCTAATTCTATCAATGGTCATCACTAGGTTTAATCACTTAAATGATTAAACCTTAAGTTTTAACTTTAATCACTTAGGTTTAATTTCAGTCACTATAACTTTTATCTTCCTGTTAAGTAAAATATGTTGGATTAGCTTGCCTAAGTTTTATCAATTTTAAGTCATGAGTAAGACATAAAGTTGTTTTATGTTAATAAAAATTCTTATTATATTTCTTGAGTTGGCGAGGAGGCCAGTGTGGGTGGAGAATCCCCTCACCTGGCTTTAAAATCCTGCGGCTCCAACAGTCTGGAAAGGATTATACTAAGTGAGGTAACCCAGGCTCAGAAAGCCAAAGTCACATGTTCTCTCTCATATGCGAATCCTAGCTACAAATGTATAGACTTGTGTGTGAACTGGAACCAAAAATTGGTACCAGAAACCAGTAAGCTGGTAAAAGGATATAAGGGAGGGAGGAAAGGGAAGGAATTAAGTGTATGGTATTGCACATATGTAAGTAGAAGAACAGATTACAGGGAGGGGAATGGCCTAAGTGAGGCTATGGGAAGAGAAGGTGTAAAAGAAGGGCAGGGGAGGGTCAATCTAAATTCAAGATAGTGTGAATAAGACTTATGTAAACCTACTTTTTTGAATAATGGTACATCTAGAAGCTGTAGACTTGTTGCTAGAAAATTTTCAGTGCCTAGGATGGGATACCTTCCAGTGAGTTGTTGGCCAAGGAGGTCCCAGTAGCCTCCAAAACATTAAAGGCTTTTGCCAAAGCCCTTGGTTTCCCTTGAGAAACAGATAGTAAGACCCTATTGCTGAAGACATCTCTTGCCTGAGAGGCAATGCCACTGAGAAAGGAAGCTGGTGCTGAGCAGAAAACCTTCTCCCTGTAGATCAGCCAACTGAAATCTGGAAAAAGCTGCACTGCATGCAGCCGTATGGGAGACAGAAGTCATCAGTAGTGAAAACAGTGGACACTGAATATTCAAGTTTGGCCATACAGGCCCAATGACTGAACGGGTGCAATAGTGGCATGTCTACCCATGGGGTAACCAACTGCTTTATAATTGGACTGAGGGCCCTCTCTACAGGAGGGAATACATACCTGGTACTGAAAAAAACCTAAGCAAAAGTCTTTGGCAGGGGAAGTCATGAGCCATAGGGGTATAAAGCCTGCTCTTGTCTGGCTAAATGTATATATTATTCCCACCAAGCTGCCCTGAAAGTACTACACTTAATGTTTATATTCACATATTAATGCAACTCTCACTTCTGGTTAGAGAAGCTTCTCTTTTCAGATGGCGATGACCACTGGGATGACCCAAAAGGCAACATAGTGCTGAGAAGAAGGGATGGAGGAGTGCCCAGCACTGAAACATCTCTGTCATACACTCCAAGGCTCAGGGCCCATTGCGGAAGAGGGGGCGGATAGAATGGAAGAGCCAAAGGAAGGGTACTGACTCCTTACAATGCAACTGTCCAGACAGAAATTGGCCTTGATATCCATGACCTTGCAGTGCCTAGCAATACCTTCGCAAGACCCTCATAATAGAAGTAAAAGATGATGACATCAAATTAAAAGAGAGACTAATGGAGAGAGGGAGGGGATATGATGGAGATTGGAGTTCTAAAGGGGTATGGGGGAAGGGGAGGGAAATATCATGCACTTTTTGTATGTAAGTATAGAAGTTGTCAATAAAAAAATTCTTATTATACATAAGACAAATTGCTATCCAAGATTAAGCTAAAAACATTGGTTATCAAACAGTGTTTGCTCTTTCAAATCAGATTTGTCAAGGGTTATATTAGAGCTTAGCTGTTTTGCTTGAACAATGACCAGATTCTGCTCTATTATGTGTAAAGTAACTGTCTCATTGCTGGCATCACAAGTCCAGTGCTTGTAACAAAATTAACTCTTAAAACATATTCCCTACTTTAGGGAACAGCTCAAACATGCTCAAACAATGGTACTCATCTGAGAGAAAAAATTTCAAGCTCTGTGGTTCTGTTTCCAATGTTCCCTGGGTAATTGATACCCACACAGGTATCTGGACTAATCAAAGATGTTTCAAACACAGGTGCCAAGACTTTATACAGTCTTGCTTGTCTTTTTGCTAATAAGACATACCTACTATGGTGGTATGTATCCCCCATACACTTATGGGTTCTGAATGCTAGGTTCCCAGCTGATGGAGATTTGGGAATTAATGCCTCCTGGAGGTAGTGCATTGTTGAGGGTGGACTTGTGGGTATTATAGCCAGTGTCCCCTTGCCGGTGTTTGGCACACTCTCCTATTCCTGTTGTCCACCTGATGTTGGCAAGGGGGTGATGTCCACTCTCTGTTCATGTTGTCGTTTTCCCCTGCCATCATAGAGCTTCCCCTCAATCCCATAAGCCAAAATAAACCTTCTTTCCCACAAGCTGCTCTTGGTCGGATGATTTCTGCCAGCAATGCAAATCTGACTGCAATAGTAATGTTGGTGCTGGGCGTGGTGGCGCACGCCTTTAATCCCAGCACTCGGGAGGCAGAGGTAGGAGGATCGCCGTGAGTTCAAGGCCACCCTGAGACTGTATAGTAAATTCCAGGTCAGCCTGAGCTAGAGTGAGACCCTACCTCGAAAAAAAAAAAAAAAAAAAAAGTAATGTTGGTACCGAGGAGTGGAACTGTACCTGACTGTGTGGCTTTGGCCTTTTGAAGCTGATTTTCAAGAGGAAAGTAGAAGAATTTGAAACCTTGGCCTAAGAGATGCCTTGCAGTGTTGTAAGTACAGCTTCATGGACTATTCTGGTCAGAGTTGAAAGACCTGAATGTAGTAAGAACTGTGGACTATAAGGTTTGGCTTATAAGGATGAGAAAGAGCTTTGCCTGGAATGGGCTAGAAGCAGTTTGGGTGAGAGGCTTGCTGTTAGGCCATGTCCTGAGAACTTGTGCAGGTTTGCTTTGCATAGAAACGGACTGGTGTGAGCAGAGAGATATGGCACAGAAATGAAATCTGTAGGCTGAAACTTCAGCCTCTTCAACTGCAATTATATGAGATTACAACCTCTGAGGCCAGCTGACCTGCACTGGGGCATCAAAAGAATGTAGACCCTTTTGAAGGGGCCTGGGTGCTCAAGGAGTGTCTTGTCCTTCAAAGTTTGCTTCATTCTCCACCTCTGGATTAACAAATTGGCACCTCACCTGGTATTATGGATATAAGAAATGCAGGAAAGAAAGGGTCACTGAGTTTGCAATGTGGTCTTGTGTTTTGGAAACGGCCATGGGCAATGTGAAACACATTTGCTGGATGCCTGCATGGAGACCCAATGGAGCTGTGAGGATGAACTGTGGCTTGCAGTAAAGTCCCAGTGGAGATGCTGGGACCATGAGAGGGTTACCAAGGAGAGCTGCCAGCCCCGAATGAAGTTTTCCAGGACTATGAGTAGCCTAGCTGGAGAGGCAAAATTGGAACTCCAGAGACTTGTGCTGGTTAGAATTATTGGACTTGAAGATTTGTCACTGACTAGAGTTGAACTTGGAGCTACAAAGTTTGATATTTCTGCCCTGTTTGAATCTTGTATTGGTTGAATATTTCTTTGCTATGTCCAATGCCATCTTTTGCAGTGTGAATGTTTATTCTGTGCCATTATGGGGTTGGGGGGGGATATTTTTGGTATTATGGCTCAGTTAAAAGAACTTGGATTATGGGGATGTTTCAACATCATTAGAATTGCTAAAAACTATGGGTACTTTTAAAGCTGGACTGAAGGCATTGCATTTTACATCATGAATGGTTATCAGTTTGTGGGGGCCATATGTAGTGGTTTGATTCAGGTGTTCCGCATAAACTTAGGTGTTCTGAATCCCAGCTGATGGAGATTTGGTAATCAGTGCCTCCTGGAGGCAGTATATTGTTGGGGGCAGGCTTATGGGTATTATAGCCAATATCCCTTTGCCAGTGTTTGGCACACTCTCCTGCTCCTGTTGTCCACCTGATGTTGATGAGGGGGTGATTTTCACCCTCTGCTCATGTTGTCATTTTCCTGCCATCATAGAGCTTCTCCTCAAATCTGTAAGCCATAATAAATCTTTTACCCATAAGCTACTCTTGATCGGGTGATTTCTGCCAGCTATGCAAACCTGACTGCAACACCTACTTTCTATGCTTCAGATATGGTCTATGTCATCACAAGATAAGTAATCTTAAAGTCTGGACAGAAGGACTTTAATATCTTGTGTCATTTTAACTATATCTGTTTCAGTAATCAAATGTGCTATATATGTACATGTATACAGGTGGGTGTAAATTCCTTTCTAAGTGTTCTAATAACCTATGTAGAAGCCAAAGCCAATTGGATTCACTGGAGCCAAAAAGGCCAATATATTGGCTCCTGCTCCCAAGTCATGAGGCCACTGGAGATAATGGGACACTTCTACACTGGCCCCCCACACCTAAGTCACCTAGCTTCCTGATTAAGCATGATACAGAGACCCAGAAAAAAAAATCAGTCTGAAACAGGAGAGTCACAACAAAACAGTCCTCCTGGCTTCCCAAAGAAGGGAAACCTACTTGGCCAGCATGGCCCTGAGATACTAACAAACACCACCAGTATTGGAGAAACTAAAGGGCTACTCCTGGGTTCCTAAAGTCTCCTTTATAGAGCCATTAGTGACCTCCAAAATTAATCCTTGGTTAAATTTTGGCTACCTGCTTGGTCTTAAACATTCAGAGAGGAATGAGGGATACCTCAAATATTATATGAATAGCCTATTAAGTAACACAAGAAGAGCTTTCCAAAAGGGGAAACACAAGGTCTTAAGACATGTTGGCCCCCTCTCTAATAGTTTTAATTCTACAATAAGGGAAAACAACAATAGATGTCAAAATGGTTATTTTCAAATCTAAACTATATATGAATGACTGACCAAGAGTCACTTCGTTCAAAAGACTTCCTTATACTAGAAACAATGGTGAGTGTCTTCTTCTAACTTTTGCCATGACATCATAAAGCAAGTCCTGAGGCCAAAAATATATTGCACAGCCAGGTGTGGTGATGCACGCCTTTAATCCCAGCACTTGGGAGGCAGAGGTAGGAGGACTGCCATGAGTTCAAGGCCACCCTGAGACTACATAGTAAATTCCAGGTCAGCCTGAGTTAGCATGAGACCCTACCTTGAAACACCAAAAATGTGTGTGTGTGTGTGTGTGTGTGTGTGTGTTGATTAGCCCGTACTGGCACCAAATGGCTCTATGGTACCTACCTTTGGCTGGCTACCACCAGGACAAATTTTTAAAAAAGGTACACTCTGGAAGACTGTTATACAAAATATGGTATATTCATCATTATCAAAGTTAAATGTTGTGAATATAATCCTGACAACTCTACTAATATCTCTTCTGTTTTACAAGCCATACAGGAACAGATTCAGACCATGTTAGACATTACTGTGCCATTCAGTGAACAGTTCTAGGAGGAAATCTCAGCCAGCTCATGCTCTGATGGTCCTTAGACAATCCAACTCTATCAACCTGGGTTCCCTCGAATGCTCCCCAAGGCCTAGAAGTCCACAAGAAGGAAAACTGTAAAGGTGACCTGTTTGGTGAGTGCCTACTTCTCATTAACTCCTTACTTTTATTCTTTCTTCCCAGCATTTTATTCTAAGACTATCTTCCTACAATCCATCAATACACTTTCAAGGTTCTTTAGAGTAGTTCTGTTCTCTGGGAGAGACTTTCTAACTGCCATATTTCTACACCCCCATTTAGCTGGAAGTTGTTCAAGATCTGACGTCACCATGCCCTTTCCTCTAATAGTAGTGTCTTCTCATGAGAGGGGGGAATGAGAGGCAGTTCAGTTAGGATGACTGGAACCCTGAAAGTAAAAAAGGCAAGAAAGTTTGCATTTGCTAGAAATAAAAGCTGATCTGACTTCTTATCTCTTGCCTAGTTCCCAAGACCTGTTTTTCCACAAACAACCAGGATCCCTCCAGGGAGGGGAGTCTATCATAGGATTTAAACATTGTGGTTGGTCAAGTTTAGCCCCTGGAACTTGGTGTCAGGGCTAGCCTCTTCCTAAGATAGCCTCTAGCCCTAACCAACTAGCTGTACCCTCTGATTCACCTGAGCTGGAAGACAGACCACCACTATAAGGTTATAAATACCTTTGCAAGGGGAGGGCAGGATCTCTGACCACTTGGGAACTTCCAGCTGTGAGGCACAGCCGGACTGAGCCTGGGATCAACCTAGGCCCAGCTGTACTGAGCCTAAGGGAGAGACCCCCCAGCCCTTACTCTCTGCATGGGCTCCTTTATCTGCTCCAGCTCCCCACATGGCAAGAGCTCCTTGAACTTTCTTTTCTTTCTCTTCTTTCCACAGTATTTCCAGGATTTCCACATGGGATCTCTATTCACGTGGGTGCCTTTCCTTGGCTCTGTACTTCCCTCAATAAATATAATAATTTAATAATTATAAAAAGAAGAAATCTACTTTAGTGTGGCTGAGGCAATGGTTCAGTGGGTAAGAGTGCTTGCTGCACAAGCATGAATACCTGAGTTTGCTCCCTAGCACCTATGTAAAAAGCCTTGGAATGGCCACATATCTCTGAAACCCCAGCACTGAGGGGGGCAGAGACAAGAGGATCATTAGGGATCCCTAAATAATAGCTCAAGGTTCAGTGAGAGACTCTGTCTCAGGAAAATACATCAGAAGAGATATAGAAGAGGACACCCACATCTTTTTTTTTTTTTTTTTTTTTTTTTTTGCTGTTGTTTTTTGGTTTTTCAAGGTAGAGTCCCATTCTAGCCAAGGCTGACCTGGAATTCACTATGTAGTCTCAGAGTGGCCTTGAACTCATGGCAATCCTCCCACCCCTGCCTCCTGAGTGCTGCGATTAAAGGCCTGTGCTGCTTCACCCAGCTCTTCCTCTGACTTCTGTGGCCTCTGCAATGTGGGAAAAAATGCACATACAGCTGCAAATACATAGCACATACACATCTGCCTTTATTTTTTATTGCTTTTGGTTTTTCGAAGTAGAGTCACACTCTAGCCCAGGCTGACCTGGAATTCACTATGTAGTTTCAGGATAGCCTTGAACTCAGATCCTTCTATCCCTGCCTCCCAGTGCTGGGATTAAAGGCATGTGCCACCATGCCTGGATAAATCTGCCTTTAAAAATATTTTTATTCCTTTACAAGCAGAGGGGGGAGGGAAGAAAGGAGGGAGAGAGGAAAAGAGAGACAGAGAGAAAGAGAGGAAGACTAGGTGTGCCAGGGCCACTAGTTCTGCAAACAAACTCCAGATGCATGTGCCACTTAATTCATCTGGCTTTACATGGGCACTGGGGAATTGAACCCAGGTCATTAGGCTTTGCAGGCAAGCACTTTAACTACTGGGCCACCTCCCCAGCACCAAATCTGCCTTTTAAAAGAGTAGGGCCAAATTCTGTCTTTGGGGGTGTACATGTGTGAGGCCCAGTTGGTTCTACTGTCCTCTTTCTACCAGAAACTGAAATGATTTTTCTTCTGTCCTTCTCTCATTCACCAGGAGTTCAAACCACTATGGCCATCTGGCTCAGCAGCATCTAATGAGTGACCATTTGTTCTCTGTTTACTGCATACACCTGTGTGTGAGTCACCTAACCTGGGGGGACTGGTCTAAGAGAACTGGGCTAGATGACCCCAAAATTTCATTTAATGCTAGCTAATTATAATTCTAAAAAAGGAAATAGAAATATACCTGTCTGCATGTATGTACTTGCACAGAATTCAAGATTTTAGCAGAGGATGGCTCAGTGAATAAATCACTTGTTGTGCAAGCTTGAGGATCAGAGTTTGAATCCCCAGCAACTATACAAATCCAGGGCAGGGAATGGCAGCCTGCCTATAATCTTGGTTCTGGGGAAGCACAGATAGGGGATCCATAGAAAGGTGGAGAATGATCAAAGAAGATCCCCAGTGTTAAAGCTCTGGCCTTTACATGCACAGACAGGCACCCGGGTGCACACGTGGATACTCACATACATGCAAAGACACAAACACATGCACTCAACACAAACAAAACATACACACACACACATACAATGAATAAGATAAACACATTATTAAAAATGAAAACAGAGGGCTGGAGAGATGGCTTAGCGGTTAAGGCACCTGCCTGCAAAGCCTAAGGACTCATGTTCTACTCTCCAGATCCCACATTAGCCAGACACACAAAGGTGAGGCAAGTGCAATGTCCTATGTGCGCACTAGGTGGCAAGGATCTAGAGTTTGATTGCAGTGTCTGAGGCCCAGGAACCAATTCTCTATCTCTCCCCTCTCTGTCTCTAAATAAATAAATAAATAAATAAATAAATAAATAAATAATAAAATAATAAATAATAGGGCTGGAAAATGGCCTATGTTCAACTCTCCAGATCCCATGTAAGCCAGATGTACAAAGGTGAAGCAAGCACAAGATCACACATGCCCACTAGGTGGTGCAAGAGTATGGAGTTTGATTTTAGTGCCTGAGTGAGGCCCAGGCACCAATTCTCTCTCTCAAAATAAAATAAAAATGAAAATGAAAATAAAGGACCGGAGAGATAGCTTAGTGGTTAAGGCACTTGCCTGCCAAGCCTAAGGACCCAGGTTCAACTTTCCAGGTCCCCTGTAAGCCAGATGCACAAGGTGGTGCATGCATGTAGAGTTTGTTTGCACTAGCTAGAAGCCCTGGCAGGCCCATTCTCTCCATCTGTCTCTCTCTTCCCCTCTCTCTGTCTCAAATCAAAATAAATTTTAAAAATATGAAAACAAAGCTAGGCACGGTGGTGTACTCCTTTAATCCCAGCACTTGGGATGCAGAGTTAGGAAGATTGCTGTGAGTTTGAGGCCACCCTGAGTATACATAGTAAATGACAGGTCATTCCGGGCTAGAGTAAAACTCTACCTCAAAAAAAAAAAAAAAAAAAAAAAGAAAGAAAGAGGGCTGGAGAGATGGCTTAGTGGTTAAACGCTTGCCTATGAAGCCTAAGGACCCCGTTCGAGGCTTGATTCTCCAGGACCCACATAAGCCAGATGCACAAGGGGGTGCATGCATCTGGAGTTCGTTTGCAGTGGCTGGAGGCCCTGGTGCACCCATTCTCTCCCTCTCTCTCTCTACCTGCCTATTTCTGTATCTCTCTCTCTCTCAAATAAATAAATAAATAATAAAATATTTAAGAAAGAAAGAAAGAAAGAAAGAAAGAAAGAAAGAAAGAAAGAAAGAAAGAAAGAAAAGGAAGAAAGGAAGGAAGGAAACACACTGGGTGTGTGGTGGTACAAATCTTTAATCCCAGCACTTGGGAGACAGAGGTAGGAGGATTGCTGTGAGTTCAAGGCCACCCTGAGGCTACAGAATGAATTCCAGATCAGCCTGGGCTACATACAGCAAGACCCTGCCTTGACAAACAAACAAACAAAAAGAAAAAAGAAAGAAAGACAAGAAAAGAAAACAACCAGGTGTGGTTTAATAGTACACCTATTAGAAGGCTGAGGCAGAAGGATCAAGAGTTTGAGGCTATCCTGGGCTACAAAGAAAGATCTGTCTCAAAATCACAGAAAGGGCTGGAGAGATGGCTTAGCAGTTAAGGCGATTGCCTGCAAAGCCAAAGGATGCGGGTTCAATTTCCCAGAACCCAAGTAAGCCAGATGCACTTGGAGTTCACTTACAGTGGCTAAAGGCCCTGGTGGCTCCCGTTCTCTATCTATCATCTATCTATCTATCTATCTATCTATCTATCTATCTATCTATCTATCTATCTCTGCCTCTTTCTCTCTCTTGCTCATAAATAAATAAATAAATTTTTTAAATCACAGAAAAAGGAAGGCAAGAAGGAAAGGAAGGAGGGAAGGAGGATGAATTTAAATATATATCAGTCAGCTGGGGCCCCTTTTTCCATGCATTATTGAGTGCCTACTATGTGCTGGATACTACGGATGGGTCAGTGAATGTTACAGATAGGACCTTACCTTCACAGCACCTGTACACTATTTTTGTTGGGTAATAGGGTGGGTAATAATGGAAATAGTCTATATTTATTGAGTAAAATATCAATGTAGTTTACCATAATAGACACATGATTATCTCAAGAGACAAAATATATCTAAATAAAACCCAACATCTATTCCTGATAAGAACCCTCAGCAGGTTCTAAACAGAAGGCCTTTCTTGGTGTCATGAAGGGGTTTGCAGAAATCCTTCCATTAACGTCCTGCTTAATGATGAAGGACCGAATGCTGTCTTCCCTCAGATAAGAACAAGCATGCTCACCACTTATGCTCAGCATTGTACTGGAAGTACACTCAGGGCAGCGGGGAACAGCACACAGCACAAAAGGCAGCCAGAGTGAATAAAAAAAAAACCGCCGGGCGTGGAGGCGCACGCCTTTAATCCCAGCACTTAGGAGGCAAAGGTAGGAGGATTGCCATGAGTTCAAGGCCACCTGAGACTACATAGTTAATTCCAGGTCAGCCTGGACCAGAGTGAGACCCTACCTTGAAAAAAAAACAAAAACAAACAAACAAACAAAAAAACATGACCAAAATATCTAATGTACTAAAAAAAGAGAGAGCTACCAAAACTATTCTGTGAATTTAGAAAGGATATTGGGAAATAAACATATTTGAAAGTCCCACTACTTGGGAGGCTAAGACAGAAGCATCACTTGAGCCCAGGAATTCAAGACCAGCCTTAGGAACATAAAGAGACCCCATCTTAAAAAAAAAAAAATAGGGCTGGGAAGATGACTCAGTTGATAGCAAATGTGAGTGCCTGATTTCAGATCCCCACTAGCCACATAAAGCTGGATATTGCAGCTTAATCATCTGTAATCCCAGTGCACCTACTGCGAAAAAGAAGGCAGAGACAAAAGAACTGCCTGGAAGCTGGTTGCTAGCTAGTCTAGCAAACACAGTGGTGAACTGGAGACTGTTCCACAAATTGGAAGGATTGCTACCTAAAGTTGCCCTTTGACATCTACACATATGGCACACACACACATATCAAAAAATAAACATAAACCAGGCATGGTGGCACACGCCTTTAATCCCAGCACTCGGGAGGCAGAGGTGGGAGGATCCCCATGAGTTTGAGGCCACCCTGAGACTACATAGTTAATTCCAGGTCAGCCTGGACCAGAGTAAGACCCTACCTCGAAAAATAAACAAAACAACAAATAAATAAATAAATAAATAAATAAATAAACAAACAAACAAACATATATACACTGGGGTGGTGGCACACACCTTTAATTCCAGCACGTGGGAGGCAGAGGTAGGAGAATGGCTGTGAGTTCAAGGCCACCATGAGACTACATAGTGAATTCCATGTCAGTCTAGGCTAGACTGAGACCCTACCTCGAAAAACCAGACTAAATAAACAAACAAACAAATCATACACATATACATATATATTCCTTCCTTTCCTTCTTCCCTCTCCCCTCACCCTCTTGTTTTCTTTTAGTTTCTTGACATAAAATTCCTAAAATCCCTACAATCTCTGGAGGAATAAGATGGTTGTTCCATGTTAGTGAGATGACTGGTAGTGAGCCTGAGGTAGCTTCAGGATAGGGCTGATCACCAGAGGGTCCGAGTCCTGGATTCTGGATTCTGAACCTCATCCCCACCTCGAGGGAAGAGGAGAGGGCCAAGAATGCCATCAACCATGCCGATGTGTAAAACTTCCATAACCAAAGGACAGGGTTCTGAGGACTTTCAGGATGACAAACTCAACTGTGGTCTAGGTGGGTAGCAGATTGCACATTGACAGATGTTCCTAAGTTCAGGCCACTTTCAGACCACCACAGTTGTCTCTTTGGGCATGCGTACCTGCATATTTTACTGACAAGAATGAGTGGAATGTTTCCCTGAATTCTGTGAGTCCTCAGCCTGTGGGGATCTGAGACTGTCTCCAGGTGGCAAGACAATGGCTGAATGAAAAGACAGGGCTGGTACTGCTGCAGGATCTGCCCAAGAACTGCTTGGTACTGTGAGGAGAAATCTCACAAGTGGTCAGGGACCATGTGAAAGTGGAAAGAACTGTGCGGTTTTACCTGTGTACCCTCAGGAAAGCCTCAGGACTCAGAAGTACACTGTGTTTCTACCTATCAACATGGAGAAATTACAGGATAAATTTGAGAGAGCAATATCACCCAGTACACCATGAAAGACATGAGATGCTAGGTTCACAGGCAAATGTTGCATTAAAATGGAAGAAAGCAAAAGCAGAAGAGCAGCCTATGAGGAGGAGCCCTCATGTAGAAATGCTAGGCCAGATCCATGTGAGAGGTCTCAGAGCATGGCTAGGAGCACTGGGGTACACACCTGGATCTTGGAAGGAGGACAGAATGAGAGGAACACACAAGGGTCAACATACATGGTTTTGGCCATGCAGGGTACAGGAAGGGTTAAAGGCTGAACTTAGGATTTCACTGGCTAAGACACAAAAGGACCCAAGGAGAAGTGACAATGAGTAGAAGGAGATAAGCCAGGAGCAGGGCATGGGTGCCAAGTGAACAAAGGATGGTGCCTGAGGGGTGTGGGAAACCTCCCGATACTCTTCCTTCCCAAGCCCAAAGACAAGGAAAGAACTAGTGCTTAAATCACAGCATGGACCTGGGTTTGTTCCCTCCTAGAGCTTTCTCATGGCACAAGTCTCACTGTGATGTGCCTTGGCCTAAGCTCTGCAGTCCATCAGCTCCCCAACTCACTTAAAGCAGCACTTTGTAACTGACACCATTGATTAACAAAAGGCACCCAGCTCAGACAACAGGATGTAAGCAGACCATAGCCATCCCCCAAAGTACACAACTGTCTTTTTCCCAGGCAGAAGCACAAGAATGTGTGGTGATGAGGTATAGAGGGCTTCAGCCCCTCTGAGCTTCTCCTGTTGGAACTTCTCCATCTCTGAAGGCAGTTCCCTGACAACTGGTGTCCTGGCAGGAACTATTTATAACATGAGCTCATGGGAGCAGGGAAGCAGGCCCTGGAAGAGCCCAGAATGTCTGATGGAATATTTGAATAGCTAAAAGCCACAGAGCCCAAAGAAGTGGGGCCTGAATCATGGGCTATACACCCCAGGATGCTAACACTGGTGCCTCCACTGAAGCAAGCCAAGTAGAAAAGAACATGGAGGAGGGATTGTCTCCCAGTTGGATGGGGATAGTGGAATGGGACGCTCCTCTATAAGCCTGGAGCCAGCTTCAGGTATAACTACCTTGGCCACTTTGTGGTGGCCACATGGGACGTAGCTCTGGGGACCACAGTGACATGATGCATTCCTTATCAGGTATGCATACACCAGCCCCCACCTCCCTAGCATGGAGAAACCAGCAAGACCTTGTAGGCAAAATACAGAGAAGGTTCCTGAACTAAATGAAGACCCTGATCATCATTTGACAAAACTTTGTCCCCTGCCTCTGCTTATCCTGCCTCGTGAACATTCCGTGTACTGGAAGATAATGTTGTCAGCGGAGGTATTTTTAGCTGCAGCTTCCAGGACTATCTCTGAATTATGCAGCAAAAGCTCACAGTGCTGTGAGTCAGCAGCAGAGTTGGGTCACATCGCCCACTAGCTCTCTAAATACGTCACCCAGGGCAGTCGATGTAGGAACATCCCTCCCTAAGCCAGCCATGTAACCCCCTGTATCCCCAGCTTTTGCTTTCCCAAATGTCCTATGCAGCTGGCACTTGTAACCTAGCTCCCCATTCCACATCATCCTGCCCAAGATCACCTTCTTCCTGGGTCTGGTTTCTCCAGGACCTCTAGAGGCCAACCCTAAGAACATCCCTCATGCTTATCAAGGGCAGGTCACTCCACCTTTGGTTACAAATACTTACTCAGGCAAGAACCTCCCCAAAACAGAGACATACCCCTCCTCACCTGGCAGGAACGGAACTGACTGACAAGCAGTGTACACCGCTGGGGGTCCTTCCGTCCATCCAGGCTGTCCAGCTCTGCAGCCACCTGGTTCAGCTCCTCATCAGCATAATAGAACTGGGCTAGCAGCTGTGGGTCCGACCTCTGTAAGGAAGAAAAACACCAGAAGCATGAGGATATGGCTGGTCACTAGAGGGGACATAGTAGCAGTTAGCCTTCTTTCTATAGTTCAAGCTGAGAGCAGGGTCCCGCCAGGTCTAAGTCCCCAGCCAGAACCTTCCATCTCAAGCAGTAACTGACTCATCTGTCAAATTTCTATATAAGAACTACTAAGGATACAACTGGAGCCAAGGCCAGGCCACCATTGTTTGTGATGTGTCATTAGGGACATGCCCATCTCTCACAAGACCACTAAGGCTTTGAGATCCATGCTCAGCTGGGCCCTACACAGAAGGAGTATATAAACTCAGCAATCAGGAGGCTGAGACAAGAAGATTTACAAATCTGAACAGAAATGATAAAAACCAAATGGGTTGGCATGGTGGCACATGCCTGTAGTCTCAGCACTTAGGAGGCTAAGGTAGAGGAGCACTATGAATTCGAGGCCAGCCAGGGGCTACAGAGTGAGTTGCAGGTCAGCCTCTGCTAGAGTGAGACCCTACCTCAAAACAACAACAACAACAAAATAGGTACCAAAGGAGGTACAGAATAAGACAGTGAACTTGATTCTCTTGATAGGCAGAATGATTGACAGTGCCTAGCAATCAATATGCCATTCCCTGCCTTCTTAAAGACTTTGCTGCCTTCTCAGCCCAGTTCCTGCAACACCATGAAATGCCAATGCTCCTGGAGGGAAATCAACTCAGAACTTCCATCTCCTACATTGGGAGGCCTGGGTTCTAGTCCACTGGTCCTGGCTTGTTTTCTCCCGCACATATGGCACAAGGCCACAACCCTTCCCTTGGATTCAGAGTCTAGAATTCAGATAAGCTCACTGGAAGAGTTATGCTCCAGCATGTTTTTAGTAAAAGCGTCCATAGTTGGGCATGGTGGCGCATGCCTTTAATTCCAGCACTTGGGAGGCAGAGGTAGGAGGATTGCCATGAGTTCAAGGCCACCCTGAGACTACATAGTGAATTCCAGGTCAGCCTGAGCTACAGTGAGTCCCTACCTCGAAAAACCAAAAAAATAAAAGGCATCCATGACCATATAAAGACATAGGAGAGGGCTAAGGTTGTAGCTCATTGGTAAGGTCCTGGGTTCAATGGATGGAAGGAAGGAAAGAAAGGAGGGAGGAAGACCTAGAAGATGAAATGTACCAGTTTGAATTTGCTGCAATATTGAACACTTATAGATGCATAGCACAGAAGCAACACATGACCACTTTATGCTACAACTGCAGTGGGTTAAATGTAATTTCTGAGCAGCCTTTATAGTTCCTTCCCTTTCCTTTCTTCTCCTTTGTCCCCACTCTAGTCCTGCCTTCTCCTCTACCCCCTACAGGGCCTTGGTCATGACTATCCATCAGCCCTGACCCTCCCAACTATCCAGAGTCACTGAGGGGGGAGAGGAAAGGCCTCAGGTGCAGTAGAACAGACTCACACCCTGAGCATGCACAGTGTCTCACTGTGCTGGATCCAAGACAGACATGAAGCCTTCCCAGAACATTCCACAGGAAGTCAAAGGACACTTACCCATATAGCAGATGCAATCCCCTACCTGCCTTGGTGGTGACCTCCTGCAGAGATCAAAGGCAAAGCCAAAAGGTTCCTGGTGCCACCCTCAGAGATGGGCTGACTTCTCTCATTCCTGCCATACCTAGGAGAGCCTCAGTCACTCAGTGATACGATGAGGCAGGACCCAAACTGGACACAGGAAATGGGAGACATGTTTTTGCCTTTCCTCCCATAGCACAGTTCTGGCCCTCCCTAGATTCTGTTTCTACCCTCCCTTCTATGTACCCATGACCTTCTGAGGCCTGATGTTGTCGACTCATAGATAAAGACCAAAGACTTAAATTCTTCTTCTCAGATGCTGCCCCTGGATAAAGCCTGGCTTGTCTGCCCCACCCCCAACCCCCGCCAGCTTATCCTACTAGTGTAAGTCCTCTTGATGCTCCTGAAGTAAGGAAGAGGAATCACAGGCTTACCAGCCTTCAAGTTGACAGAGGCAGCTTCCTTCTGTCACTTCCTACCTTTCCTCTTTTCAGGGCAGATGTGGGCTTGCTGCCCACTCAACATACCTGTGCCAAACACAAGTTGAGAGTAATCACCAGGTCACCAGAGCTACTTCTTTTTTGGCCTCAAACCCATAGCTCTGGGACAAGGGTGGGTATATGAGTGGTAGGGAAAGCAGGATTCAGCATTAGCAGTCACACAGTGGACATCTCACTGGGGGCTAAGTCTTTTTGGAGCTAGCCCTTTTGAAGCCCTACCAAATATACCTGAGGACAAACAGGTCTCTCTGTGTCTCCACAGCACCAACTGCTGCTCAAGGACAGGTGCCATCTGGCCTGGCAACCAGGCCAGGAACTGAATTTAGGGCACTGAATAGTGTCACCTCCAGGAAGCAAAAATCTCTGCCAGAGAAAGACAGCATTACAAGGGACTGTGCCCAACCCAACCTGAAAAGTAGCTCTGATAGTTCTCTTCCCAAGCCTCCATATGGCTTTTGGATAGAGGCTGGAGGGGGTGGGGCAGCTGGCCTGGAAGAAAGACTGGAAACTTTTGTTCTCTAAGTGCTGGGAACCAGGGCTCATTCTAGTGCCATCATGACAGGGCAGGTAACTAAGGGACACAGGAAGACAAAGGGGATGGAGGAGCCTGAAGAGAAATAGAAAGGGTGTGGCTAAACTGTGGAGAGACCCAGGAAGAATGTGCCTGGTATCTGCAGAATCTGCCTGAGGGCCAGATGTAGCCTGCATCACCAACAGAGCTGATCCACATCCATGTTCTAATGAAGATGAGGCAGTTACTGTGCCTGGACCCCTGACAGTAAAAAGCAAGAATGTCTTTGGGTCTATACTTGCAGTCTTTACTTGGCCAGAGAAGAAACTGGCTTCTCCTTATCTCTTGCCTAAAGGAGTTCCCTAGAAAACCAGAGCCCCTTCCTGGTAGGAATATTCCCCTTTCCTAGAATTGAAGTCTGATCCTGACATTGTAGTTGGTTACAACACGGATAGCCTCTTCCTGAGCCAGCTCCTAGCCCAGACCAATCAGCCCTCACTCTGGCTCACCTGAGCCTGAAGTGAAGCCCACACTACAAGGAGGTTAAAATAAACCCTTACCAGGGGCAAGGGCTCTCTTGGCTGCCCATTTATCACTCCTAAACCTCCAGGTTCTGGTAATTGTTCCCTTTGTCTGTTGACCCAGCTGGGCTGAGTTGAGGGGAAAACCCCCCTGACCCTCTATTCTCTGTCCTGCCCTCCACATGGCAAAAACTCTCTGTATTTTCTTTTCTTTCCTCTCTAAATCTCTTTGCACAATTGTTCCAGAACAATCACATGGGCTCTCAGACCATATGGGGGTATCCATTTCCCTTCCCTTGGTTTTATACTTCCCTAAATCAATATAATAATTTAATAATTACCCTCAGTTTGGTTTGCTCAGTTCTTTGGTTGAATATAAACATGAACTCAGACTTTGGAATTCAAGGACTTTCCTGAACTCCCAACACAAACACTCCCACCCCCTGTAACAAAGGGAGACCCCCACCTATCAGCTGGGCAGCTTTATGCCAGGAGGGTGCTGAAGGCCTTCAATCCCACTTCCTCCCCAGAGCAGTCCCAATCTCCAGTTTGGCCTCACTCTTCCTATGCAGTGTGCTCCCCAATGCTGCTCATTCATTCACTCAACAAGCATTACCACTAGTGCTAATCTCAAAGTGAACTCAGCCTACTCCTGTGGACCAATGACCCCAAACCAAACAGACACAACAGGAGGACACAAGGCCAGAGTGTTTCTTTCCTACACTCCTTTGGTCTAGTCTCTTGAAAGAATAAAATTACCTCTCTCCAGGAGAGAAGGAGGGAGGAAAGGAGTGAGGGAGGAAAAGAAAGGAGGAAAAGAATGAAAGAAGGAGGGAAGGGCTGGAGAAATGGCTTAGTGGTTAAGGCATTTTGCCTGCAAAGCCTAAGGATCCTGGTTTGATTCTCCAGGACCCCTGTAAGCCAGATGCACAAGGGGGCGCATGCATTTAGAGTTCGTCTACAGTAGTTGGAAGCCCTGGTGCGCCCATTCTCTCCCCGCCCTTCTCTCAAATAAATAAATAAAATAAAATAAAAAGAGGGAGGAAGAATAAGCCAGGTGTGGTGGTCCTGTCGTACCAGCATCAGGAGGCAATGGCCCTTGAGCCAGCCTGGACTACATAGTGAGTTATAGTCTCCAAAAATAAAGAAAGAAACGAAAAGAAAGAAAGAAAGGAATCAAGGAAATAAAGACACATGATTTCAGATGATGAACACTCCAAAGAAAAGCAAAATGGTGCCTCTGGGGACTTTGTTCTAAGTAAGGGATTTAGGGAAGGCCTCTCCAGGAGGCACCATGCATGCAAGCGACACACACACACACACACACACATTTTCCTGAGCAGATGCACTCTATTTCTCTTGGGTTCTATTTTGTCTATCAGAACATTTCAGGCCATGACCCACTATTGCAATTTCATGACTCACAGTGCCGGGAGCCAAGTGCCCTCCCCAAGGCAGGTAAGCCCACTCCATTGTACAACACACCTCTCCTTTCCACCACTCAGCCCTCATAGGCTGTCCATAGGTGCCCATGAACAAAGAGGAAATGAACAAAGGGAACTACTTAGAGGGCCTGAGTGGAGCTCACCACTCAGCTGACCCAGACAAAGGGGCCTCTCCTGGGTGCTTACATGCCCCCTGGAGGAAGTGTGTAATCAGGCAGGTGGACATCCTAGCAGAGGCCCAGGGCCTGTGGGCACTGAGGTAATTTCTTTTTTCTTTTTTTTGGTTTTTCAAGGTAGGGTCTCACTCTGGCTCAGGCTGACCTGGAATTAACTATGTAGTCTCAGGGTGGCCTCGAACTCACAGCAATCCTCCTACCTCTGCCTCCCAAGTGCTGGGATTAAAGGCATGCGCCACCACGCCCGGCCCTGAGGTAATTTCTATATATGCATATCAAGCCACCAGCATCCAGAACTCTTTGCAGCCTCTTACTTTCAAAGAGCCAACATTCCAAGGATCCCCCATATACACTGGCTATGGATGTTTCAAACTGGGGTCCAATGAGATCTAATGCCTAATGAGACTGTCTAATGAAAGCCTTACTGAAGGATGTTCCCAAATCATGCAGTAGCCACATATCTCTCACCCCACCCCAAGAAAGCAAATGTCCTATATGCCTGCTTACAGTATAAATACAAGAAAGAGGAGCTCATTAGCAAGATGGAAGATTCTGGAGTTACATGGAGTAGCTATGGTGGATTAGAGTGGCCAGGTCAGCCATCAGGATAAGCCTACCAGGGACTTGTCCCCACTAAGCTTATTAGGAATGCCTGATGCTACTCTAGAAAAATGGAATCCTGCTTCTGGAAGGCGGGGATGTACCTAAAGGGCCCCTTCTGTCCTCTGCAGCTGAAAAGTCCTTGTGAAGCTGAGATGGCCCTGAGTGCTCAGACTGCACCGCTGGACTTGCTTGTTATGGGAACTTGCATGGACTAAGGGTAGGAGAGATCTGTAGTACAGCCTTATTATAGGCTGATCTGTGTCTCCCCAAACTTGTATGTACATTGAGGTCTTATCCCCTCAGAATGTGACTGTATGTGGGGAAAGGATCTGTAAAGAGATAATTAAGGCAAAATAAAAGTCATCAGAGTGGCTCTAACCTCATAAACCTGGTGTCCCCAGAAGAGAAAATCAGGACACAGATACTCACAGAGGGATGAACATGTAAGGACTGCATTCTGGTCAAGTAGGGAGAGAGGCCTCTGAGAAAACCAGCCCTGCCACACCTGGACTTTGGTCTGTGAGACTGCTTCATTGTGTGAGTGCTTGTAATCGTTACATTAGGTGCCTGTTCTAGTTACCTAACATGTTCTTATTAGTGTCTTTTCTCGTTTCTATGACCAAATAGGAAGGAAGGTGTCATAGGCAGCTCCATGTTGCTGGGATGGACTTTGGAACAGACACAGTTTATGGGAGGAATGGGATTTATTTCAGCTTACAGATCTAGGGGGAGTTCCATCAATGGTGGAAGAAGTTGGCTTCCCTTCATAAATCCAAGCAGAGAGAAAGAGACATCACCAAGCAGCCACTAGCAGAGACCCAGGCAGAATTCACTCAGTATTTCTTAGGCTGGAATTCAGATCTGCCCCCACTGATAGCCCCCAATCCTGCTGTAGCAGGAGTCTGCCTGCTAGGGGCAGAAGCTGCAAACTCAGTTTTAATAACATCTGAGTCTATTGGGGGACATAGGTTCAAACTACCACAAAAGGGTTTGTTTTAGTCACAGTTAAGAGTACAGTCAGGCTGGAGGGATGGCTTAGTAGTTAAGGTATTTGCCTGTAAAGCCAAAGGACCCAGGTTTGATTCCCTAGGACCCACATTAGCCAGATGCACAAGGGGGGCGCACATGTCTGGAGTTCATTTTTAGCTGGAGGCCCTGACACACCCATCTCTCCCCCACCTTTCCTGACAAATAAATAAATAAATATAATTTATTTTATTTTATTTATTTATTTGGGTTTTTCGAGGTAGTGTCTCACTCCAGCTCAGACTGACCTGGAATTCACTATGTAGTCTCAGGGTGGCCTCGAACTCACAGTGATCCTCCTACCTCTGCCTCCCGAGTGCTAGGATTAAGGGTCTGCGCCATGACGCCAGGTTTAAAAAGGAGAGTCCAGTCCATTATGGTGGGGAAACCATGACAGTGGGAATGTGAGGCAGCTGGTCACACTGCATCCATCATCAGGAAATAAAAATGAATGCTGGTGTTCAGTTTGCTTTCTCCTTTTTTTTAAAAAAATATTTTATTATTTATTTATTTATTTATTTGAGAGAGAGAAGATACACAAATAGGCAGGGAGAGAGAGAGAGGGAGGGAGAGAATGGGTGCGCCAGGGCCTCCAGCCACTGCAAACGAACTCCAGATGCATGCACCCCGTTGTGCATCTGGCTTATGTGGGTCCTGGAGAATCGAGCCTCAAACCGGGGTCCTTCGGTCTCACAGGCAAGCGTTTAACCGCTAAGCCATCTCTCCAGCCCATGCTTTCTCCTTTTAATTCAGTTCAGGAACCCAACCCATTCTGAGAGTACCACCCACTTCCAGGTTGGATCTACCCTTCTCAGTTAAACCTCTTTAAAAACATCTGCATAGATACACACAGAGATGTGTTCCCATGGTGATTCTACATCCAGTCAAATTGTCAATGAAGACTAAAGATCATACCACTGGTCTGGGTTATTTATTAGGGCATCCCTAGGAAACTGATCTCTTCTCCTGCTTTTGCAGAGCTCAGACACTGTCCAGGCATCCACAAGGGAGAACCAAGGGCCCAGCAGACCAGCTGATTCATGTTCATGGGCTACATCTGCTCAGTAAATTCTATATAACCCTGGCAGAAGATAACACCCTAAATCTCAAGAAGCCACTGTGGGGCAGTATCAAAGGGCTCTGATAGACCTTAAGGACCCCATTCTACCTGACAGTTTCTGCCAGCAACATCAAATCAGTTTAAACACCTCTGAGCAAATATGAGTATATAAAATGACTGGGGAGATGGCTCATAGGTTAAAGGCACTTGCTTGCAAAGCTTGATGGCCTGGGTCCAATTCCCCAGTACTGACGTAAAACCAGATGCACAAAGTGGCCCATGTGTCTGGAGTTTATTTGCAGCATCAAGATGTCCTGGTATGGCTGTCTGCCCCTCTTCCCTCATTCTTTCTCTCTCTCTCTCTTTCTCTCTCTCTCTCTCTCTCTCGATCTCATCTCTACCCCCTCTCTCAGACACACAAATAAAAAAAATATTTATAAATAAATAAAATGCCCGTTGAAACCATTCACTGTTCTCTCTGATGTGGAAAATGGCTAGGGTATCTAAGAGTTAGGGCACATAGCTCCAGCCAAGTATGCCATTCAAACAAGGAGTCCAACACCAACCCCCCCACAGGAGTTGGCTGGCCCCAGATATCCCCATAACCACGAATAAAAAGCATTCTCAAACTCTGTTCCCCATCTCCCCTGTGAAGAGCCTTTCCGCCAGGAACTCAGATGCTGCGGCCTCACATGGATACCCAGAGCAAACATCTCTTGATTTTACCTAGCTTGGACTTCATCAAATTAAAACCATACCTACAAATGTCTAGACCAGTAGCAAGAGAAAACTTGTGTTCACAACCATGTGTGCAAACACACAGGCACACACATACATCCTGAGCAGAAGATATTAAAAGTATTTGAAAAAATCTTACAAAAACACAAAAGGCCTATGCTATTTTAAAATTTCTGTTACCCACTGTGCTAGAGTGCCAGGACCCTCAGGACTGGTATTTCAGATAGAAGAACCCAAAGTTCTTGTACATCTCTCCACAGTGCCACTGGGTGGAAAAAGACTGAGTTTTTGTTATATCACTCACGCCCACCCAAGGCCCCAGATGCTGGGAAGAAACCTCCAGGCAGGGGGCCCAGGAAATAAATTTTAAAAACCAACAAAATTCAATTTCTCCTGTTGTCAACAACAAAGGGATTGCTACAAATAGGAAGATGCATGTACCCTGTAAAAAAGTGTGCAATAAACACTATAGCATTGTAAAATAAATTAGGACTTAGTAAGAATGCCTTCTAAATCACACCATGTCAATACTGTCTCAAGATAAATTCATAGTAGTGTAAGTTCCTTCTGTTAAAAGAAAAAGATGAGGCTGTAGAGATGGCTCACGTTAAATGCTTGCCTGTGAAGCCTAAGGACCCCGGTTCGAGGCTTGATTCCCCAGTAACCACATAAGCCAGATGCACAAGGTGGCGCATGCATCTGGAGTTTGTTTGCAGTGGCTGGAGGCCCTGGTGCACCCATTCTCTCTCTGTCACTCTCAAATAAATACATAAGTAAAAACAACAACAACACACAAAAAAAGAAAGAAAGAAAAAGAGGCACTGAGAACATGGCTTAGTTGGTAAAGTAGTTGCTACACAAGAAGACCTAAGTTTGGATACCCAGCACCCACATAAAATCATGCATAGTGGTACACACCTATAATCCCAGCATTGGGGAGGTGGAAACAAGAGGATGCTTAGGGTTCACTGGCTGGCTAGTCTAGCTGAATCACTGAGTTCCAGGTTTGATTATGTCTCAAAAAATAAGGTGAGCCGGGCATGGTGGCGCACACCTTTAATCCCAGCACTTGGGAGGCAGAGGTAGGAGGATTACCATGAGTTCAAAGCCACTCTGATACCACATAGTGAATTCCAGGTCAGCCTGGGCTAGAGTGAGACCCTACCTGGAAAAGCAAAAATAAAAATAAATAAATAAATAAATAAATAAATAAATGGAATTGGCGCATGCATCTGGAGTTTGTTTGCCATGGCAAGAGGCCCGGGTGTGCCTGTTCTCTCTCTCTTTCTCTCTCTCTGCTTACAAATAAATAAATAAAAATATTTTTAGGGCTGGAAAAATGGCTTAGTGCTTAAGGTGTTTGCCTGCAAAGCCAAAGAATCCTGGTTCAATTCTCCAGGACACATGTAAAGCCAAATGCACAAGGGGCACATGCATCTGGAGTTCGTTTGCAGTGGCTAAAGGCCATGGCTTGCCCATTCTCTCTGTCTGCCTCTCTTCTATTGCTCTCTCTGCTTGCAAATAAATAAATAAAAATTAAAAAAATATTTTTATAATAAAGTGAATAGCAATTAGGGGAGACACCTAACATTAACCTCTGGCCTGTATATGCACATGCACACAAGTGCACCCACACATACAAATCATGTATACACACATGTAAGTATAAAACATACACACATATGCATGCACACCTGGTCCTTTGGCTTTGCAGGAAAACGCCTTAACCGCTAAGCCATCTCTCCACCCCTAATATTGAAATCTTTTGAAAATGATGCCATGGATTAAATATGGTATTCACAAAGCAAAAATAGAGCTGGAGGGATGGCTTAGTAGTTAAGGCATTTTCCTGCAAAGCCAAAGGACCAGGTTTGATTCCCCAGGACCCACATTAGCCAGATGCACAAGGTGGCACAAGCATCTGGAGTTCGTTTGCAGTGGCTGGAGGGCCTGGCATGCCCATTCTCTCTCTCTCTTTCAAATAAATAAATAAATATAAAATATATTTTTAAAAGCAAAAATAAATAAATAAATAAATACAACCAACCAAACCAAAACAAAAAGCAGAATGCAACCATGAGCTCATCTGAAATTCTACCCTGGAGAGGCAGAGACAAGAGGATCTCTAAGGCTTGTTGGCTAGCTAATAAGCTCTAGATTCAGGGAAAGACCATGTCTCAAAAAATGAAGTGGAGGGCTAGAAAGATGGCTTAGAGGTTAAGGTGCCTGCCTGCTAAACCTAAGAATGCCCGTTCGATTCTCCAGGTTCCATGTTTAGCCAGATGCAAAGTGACACAAGCGTGTAATGCCACACTTTCCCATAAGGGGGCGCATACGTCTGGAGTTAGTTCACAGCGACTGAGAGGCCGCTGGCATGCCCATTCTCTCTCTCTCTCTCTCTCTGACTCTCTCCAAAAAAAAAAAAAAAAATGAGATGGAGAGAAGTTGAGGAAGACACCAAACGTCAATCTCTGGCCTGCACAGGTTCACTTACAGACATACATGGGTCCATCCACATGCATAAACACACATGCAAAAAAAAAAAGTGAGAAAAACTCATGAAAAAAGAATTTAGTTAGACTAGAACAGGGCTTAAGTTCTTCCCATTTATGCCCCTTTTCTCCCAAGAAATTTTTCTTCCATAAATTTTTGCATGACCCTGGGTATATAAAATATTTACACAAATAAGCTGGGCGTGGTGGCACACACCTTTAATCCCAGCACTTGAGAGGCAGAGGTAGGAGGATCATGGTGAGTTCAAGGCCACCCTGAGAATACATTGTTAATTCCAGGTCAGCCTGGGCCAGAGTGAGACCCTACCTCGAAAAACCAAAAAAAAAAAAAAGTATGTATATATATATTTACACAAATAAAACATTTACTGATAATATATCAGAAAGAAATTTATTTTTTAATTAATTGTTGTGCGTGTGTGTATAAATGGGTGCACTAGAATCTCTTGCCACTGCAAACAAAATGTAAGACACTTATACTATTTTTTTGAGTCAGGTTTATATGGGTACTGGGGAATTGAACCCAGGCTAGCAGGCTTTGCAAGCAAGTACCTTTAACTGATGAGCCATATCCACAGCCCACAAGAAATTTATTTTAAAATAATTATTTGAAGATGAGATGAATCAGCAGTTAAAGGTGCTTGCTTGCAAAGCCTGTTAGTTCAGGTTCAACTTCCCAGAGTCAGATGCACCAAATAGCACATCTGTCTGGAGTTTGCACAGCAAGAGGTCATGACGTGTCCATTCTCCCTCTCTCTCTCACACACACACACATAAATAAGATTAAAAATAAATAAAACAATAATTAGGCATATATAATTTTAGCATTTATTAAATATAACAGCAAATTTGCATAATAATATGACATGCTTGCTGATTTTTACATAAATAATTAAATCAGTTGAGCATTGCAGGATATTAGCTTCTTCAAAGTTTCACAGTTGACAGGTATTTTTTTTAAGAGAAAGGGAGAGAGAGAGAGAGAGAGAGAGAAAGGATTAGCACACTAGGGCCTCAGCCACTGCAATCGAACTCCAGACGCTTGCCCTACCTAGTGGGCATGTGTGACCCTGCACTTGCCTCACCTTTATGCATCTGGCTTACGCGGGATCTGGAGAGTAGAACATGGGTCCTTAGGCTTCTCAGGCAAGCACCTTAACCACTAAGCTATCTCTTCAGCCCAGGTATTTGGGGGGGGTCGAGGTAGGGTCTCTCTCTCTAATTTCAGGGTGGCCTCAAACTCATAGTGATCCTCCTACCTCTGCCTCTGGAGTGCTGGGATTAAAGGCATGTGCCACCACACCTGGCTAGCCCAGGTATTTTGATATTACACTCGTCAATGCTAAGAATGCTGCTTTGTATAAATAGTAAAAAAAAAAAAAAAAAAAAGGCAGAAGTACGTTTAGGACCATTTAAGAAATAGTTGAAATTTTGTGCTAATTCCAAGCCTAAATTCATTTAACAATTTAACAGGGAGAGGCAGAGAGAGAGAAAGAGGGAGAGGGAGAGAATGGGCACCACATCAAGGCCTCCAGCTACTGCAATGAACTCCAGATGCATGTACCACCTTGTGCACCTGGTTTGCGAGGGTCCTGGGGAATTGAACCTGGGTCTTTTGGCTTTGCAGGCAAGTACCTTAACCGCTAAGCCTTCCCTCCAGCCCTAACAATTTTTTTTAATGAAATTCAAGTCAGCAACTCAAATAGTTTCTTTTTATTTCACAGAGAGAAAGAGAGCCAGAAGAAAGAATTGGTGCACCAGGGCCTCATCCATTGAAAACGAACTCCAGACGCTTGCACCACCTAGTAGGCATGTGTGACCTTTGTTTGCCTCACCTTTGTGCATCTGGCTTATGTGGAATCTGGAGAGTCAAACATAGGTCCTTAAGCTTCGCAGGCAAGTGCCTTAACCACTAAGCCATCTGTTCAGCCCTAGGCTTTTAGAAAAATATTTGTTTATTTGCAAGCACAGAAAGAGAAAGAGAAAAAAAGAAACCCATGTACGTATAATAAAAACTGCACAATTTATATCACACACTTAGGTGTTTCAGGGAGCATGTGTTCATGTTGTATGTTCACAACCAAGACTTCAGAGAAATCATGCAACATATTACAGGGTATCACTGCCACAAACACCTCAGTTTCATTACACATTTGATTTTGAATTCATTTTTGGTTGTTGCATGTTCAGGAACTTTTTACTGTTGCCAAATTCTTGCAACTCATACATTGAGTTGTGTGACCCCCTACATCCACAGTGTAGGAAGCTGCGGGTTAGGAGACTAATGAATTAGAAAAGTCAGAGGTACACGAGATGGAGTAGTTATAAATTGAAATCAAAGTAGATTGGACCCATGCAGAGCTAACTCCACAAAGTTGATTGGGTTGTTAGTTCACTCAAATGTCTGCTCCCTGGAGCAGGATAAGGCTGCAGGTGAGGGTATACTCACACTGTGATTACAGGCCCTGCCCACAGGCCCAGCCTGGGCAGTCACCATGACTCTGCAGTGTTTCCTAGCAGTTCATAGGCTGCCAGCCAGGCTGAACAGAAAGGCCACCATGAGCCACACCAGAGAGATCAGGCTCAGCCCTGTGCAGAGCCCTGCACATGGCAACCTTTGGTGCCCAGGTCAAGGCTGGGAGACTGAAGCCTATCAAGGCCAGTGGCCTGGGTTGCATATTACCATGAAGCCAGAACCCCACTCAGAGACAACTGTGAAGACCCTGAGGCCTTCTGTGAGGCAAGGAGGGTGTTCCTTTCACACTTACTTCTCAAGTATGACATGAATGATGCAGTTGGAAGACCTTCAAAGGATGCTTGGTTGCTCCAGGCAGCAGCATCATGATCTTGGCCAAGCTCCAGGCAAGAGGACAACAGTGGCACACAGGTGGTAGGACAGGTGGGTGGGACAGATGGCAGAACAGGTGGCACATAAACCAGAGAGGACAGCCCCCATACCAGGTAAGCCCAGCAATGGAGTGAGTGCAGCCTAGGAGACTCTTGTCCCAGCAGCTGTTCTCAGAGTATTAGCTGGTATCCAAATGCCTGTTCCCAAGATAGACCATACACAGCCAACTAAGTGCCACCCACTTCTCTAGCACTCAACACAAAAGAATGACTCTGTACTTAAAGAACAGAGAGCAGAGAACAGAGATCAGGGGAGGGCTCGGTGCCCACAGTGCCATCCTGGGGCCCCAGGCTGTCCTGGACCAACTTTCCTGTAAAGCCTAGATTCTGTGATCCAATGCCAGAAATCCAAGAGCATTATGGGAAGCCAAGAAAAGCCTCAGGAGGCTTCTCCCCACAGCAGATGAGCCCAGCCCAAGCACAGAAGCTTCCCAGACCACACACCCAACTGCACCACAGGCCCCCAGAGCCAGAAATGCTCACTGCCTTCCTAAAGTGCCAAGCCCTTTCCTAGCCACCCACACTCCTGCCTATGGCCTGTGGCCAGTCAGTAGCCCACACATGCCTCTAGCCTGACCTCAGAGGTATATGGCCATCCAGATCCCTGCCCACTCCAAGGATGCTGCCTACCCTTTCATAGCCTTTCCATAGCAAGCTCTGCAAGACAGACTGGTGGCTTTATGTTCATTTGTGTAAGTACTGTCCCTGTCATAGAACAGAAAAATCATCTTGATAAGACAGTTAGAGGACCAAGGGCTTACAGGAAGAGCAGAGTACCACAGCCCACACAGCAGCAGGGACCAGGTGGCTCCAGGCTTAGATCCTAACTCAGCCACTTACTCTATCTTGTTCATCCTCTGCAAATTGGCCTCAAAACACTCAGGGACTGTGCCAGGAATCATGTCCAGTCAACAACAGATACAGTGCCTACTGTCCTCAGCAGTGTGCATAAGAATTACAGAGGGAGACACCTGATCCAGAGAAGGGGCCAAATACTAAGCACCCCTCCCAATAACAGCATCACCAAAAAGTGGCACAATACCCATGGCCAGAACTGTTTCCAGAGCAGGACTGACTGGGGACTGGGGTAGCAATGTGGATGAGATGACCCTCGGCAGCACCCCCTGCAAACAGCAACACTTGCTTATCTATCTAGCGCACTCTGTGTGGTCCAAGAAGGGCCAAACTGCCCACTACTAGTGTCCTTGGACAAAGGTCTACAGGACTTCCCAGGAGAACATGGGGGCAGGGTGAAGGACAGGGCAGAGAAGGTGAGAAGAGCAGGCTTAGGATCCCCAGGGTTTATATTGGCTTGAGAAAGGGAGCACTGGTGTGGCCCTGAATAGAGGTAAGGCAGAGAAAAAGTGGCCAGCATCCTCCTACAGCTTAAAGCCAGAGAGACCACCATCTTTTCTTTAAGAGCATGAAATGGAAGGATGAGTTATAGCCCCTAAAGGAAAGGGGAGAAGTCTTCATGTGGCCCATCAACCTGACAGACATGCAGGAAAGGCAGACAGAGAAAGAGAAGTATCCACATAGGTTTGACTACCTCATGCCCATGTACTACACACACATACACACGCACATACACCCCCGAGATTCCTCACCTCTGCTACCAGCATGGGATCTTGGTGTAGGCAAGAACTTGTGACTCCCTCCACTCCTAATGCTCAGGCACTGTCTGAGCGGTCACCCCCAGAGACTTCCTACCTGTGCAAGTACCTAGATAGATGCTCCTGGCGGCTCCCAGGCCAGCCTGATCCACAGACTCACCCACCTCTGCTTCTGATCCACTCTGGGAGCTCTGGCCCTTCAGAACCCTGAACCCTGGGCCCAACCCGGGCACAGGTGGACCTTGGCTGAGGTCAAGCAGCTCTCCTCCCTCAGTCTCAAAGATGGCCAACACACTTAGTTCCAGTGTGTTCAGACAGACTCTGGACCACTCAACACCCCTGAAGACCCAAACTGAGCCCAGTGCTGGGTGAATGAACTCCTGAAGGAAAAAGCAAGGAAGGATGGCTATCTGTGTTTGCTTCCTGGCTCCTATGGTGCACAGTGGGAGGAGAGCTTCCCTCTCTTCCATACAAAGGGCGCGGGTAGGAGGGCTGGACATATCCTCAGCAAAGATGTAACCAAAAGGTCACAAAACCCCAAACGACAGGAAACCAAGAACAACCCCAATACAATCTCTGCTCAACTCATCAGCTGACCATGAGCCCTAAAGCTAGACATGGCAACAGTTGAAAAATATCTGAGGGGAAAAGCAATACTTATTATAGCATCCAGCTCTTCTGATCAACAAATAGTTGTGAATCCTCATCCACACCTAAGAGATTCTGAGGGTGGTAACCTGGCTAAATTTTGGTTGAAAATACTTTGTAATAAGTGCTGGACAAAATGATGTTTTATTTTGTTTTGTTTTGTTGGGGGGGTGGGGTTCAAGGTAGGGTCTCACTGTAGTCCAGGCTGACCTGGAATTCACTCCGTAGTCTCAGGATGGCCTTGAACACACGGTGATCCTCCTACCTCTGCCTCCCGAGTGCTGGGATTAAAGGTGTGCACCACCACACCAGGTAAAAAGATGTTTTATAAGAAAGTGTGTATACAAAGTTGCATGTGTGGGCCTCCCCACTGGCAAGGATCAGCTTGGACATTCCAATAAAAATAACTCCTGCACCCACTGTTTCTCCAAACAGTGCTCCTTTTCCCAATTTCATTGTTCTTGCTTGCAACAGAAGCCACAGTCACATCAAAGGAGAACAATGGTGTAAGAAAGCCAGCAGCCTTCCTTGTGTCTGCTGGCCTATCTGAGGTTAGCAGAGGTAAGTGTCTCAAGAGAAAATCATCTAACTATACTGCAGAGGCCCCAGTTATGAGCTCTCAGGGCCCCACGCTGGAGGTGCATCAAAGGACCGCCATGCCAAACTAGCCCTGAGTCCAAGTTGGACTGGTACCACGAGGACCAGTTTCCCCTCTTTCTACTAAGATATACCCTATCAGAGTAACAGCTGTGGCAGCAGGAGGGTAATGATGTCACCCTGAATATGGTACTTTTTCTGCAAGTTACCCTAAGACCATCTAGCAAAGGGCTTCCTTCTTCTCCTCCCTTTCCTACTTTTCCTCTCCTCTGCCAGTTCCTTGTCCTGTTACCCAGGCTGACCTCAAGTTCCTGAGGTTCAATTGATCCTCCTGCCTCGCCTCCCCAGATCACTGCAACTATAGGTGTGCATCACCAAGCCTGGCTAAGCAAGAGGTTCAAAAAGAAAATGAATTTTCAAATAAAAGTCCCAATAAAACATTGTCTATACAAATGGCAAGACAACACTGGCTGCAGAAAATTTAATACAATAGTTGCAGTGGGACTGTAAAGAAGTCAGTGAACTGAATGAACCACTCAGAGAAAGAACTGAGTGGCAAGAGACCAAGAAGGGGACATGCTGAGTCAGCAAGTATAAAAAGGTAGTTGTATAAACTGAGGAAGACCTCATTTTTTTTTTCCTGGGGGAGGATTTTGAGGCAGGATTTTATTGTAGACCAGGGTGACCTGGAACTCATGCTGTAGCCCCTAGGCTGGCCTCAAACTCAAGCCGATCCTCCTACCTCAGGCTCCTCCTAAGTACTAGATTAAAAGGCGTGTGGCACCAAGTCTGACAAGTCCTCATTTTTAACTTTAACATATATATGTATGTATGAGACAAATATATAACAAAGTATAAAGATACTTTGTTTGTTTGTTTTGAGGAAGGGTCTCACTCTAGCCCAGACTGAACTGAAATTCACTCTGTAGTCTCAAGCTGGCCTTGAACTCATAGTGATCTTATCTCTGCCTCCCAAGTGCTGGTATTAAAGGTGTGTGCCACTATGCTTGACAAAGATATTTTAATTTATTTTTTTATTTTTTGTTTTTCGAGGTGGGGGTCTATTCCAGGCTGACCTGGAACTCACTATGTAGTCTCAAGGTGGCTTTGAACTCATGGCGATCCTCCTACCTCTGCCTCCCTAGTGCTAGGATTAAAGGCGTGCGCCACCACACCTGGCTAGATACTTTAATTTTTAAAACTGATTATCACATAGCAAACTTGCTAGGTTGGCAATCCCATTCCCTCTGTGCTTACAGATGTCCCTAGGTGCCACTGGCTCAAGCCACATTGCCAGGACAGAACCTCAGGTCCACTTCTCTCTGAAGGCTTAGGGAGGAATCCTCTCAGCCCCAGAGACTCATGGAAACTTACCCATGGGAAATGGCAATTTAAACTGCTTGTTTAGGAATATTTCTCTTCAGCAAAAAAGTTTTGAAGTGGTTTATTAAGAGCACACATGATCTGTGCTTGGTTCTTCAATCAGTCATCAAACGATCAAATGGGATTTCTAGTTCAGGCTGACTAGATTACTACAGTCACATTATAGCAGCTAGCCTAGGTGCCCTGGATTGCTTTGAAGGCCTAGGCCTTAGTGCCCATGTGTGGACTGCACTCCTGGTACAGCAGCCCCACAGACCTGGGATGAAGTGGATCAGGAAAGGCCAGGGCCTCTAGCCACTGTAAACAAACTACAGATACATGTGCCACCATGTTCATCTGGCTTATGTGGGTACTATGGAATTGAACCCAAGTCCTTAGGCTTCACAGGCAAAGCACCTTAACCACTAGGCCATCTCTCTAGCCCTGCACTTCCTTTTTAATCAGTGCAGTCTCACAGCCTGGTTCCATAACCCTAACAGTATACATGCTATGCAGTACGTTTAGGTCTTTAGAGCTAACCCACAGTCAGTACCCACCCCAGTGGGCACTGGGGAACATTCAGAGATGGCTATGGTGGTCAGGATGCCTGAGAAATAACACAGAATGAAATCCAGGATGAACCCATATGTAATTATCTTGACAAAGTGGCCAGAGAAATGGGACAAAGAAAAATCTTTTCAACAGTGTTAGAGTTATTGGACAGCCATGCATGTGAGCACATGCAAGCGCGCGCGTGCGCGCACACACACACACACACACACATCTATGTGTTAGTATGTATTCTTGAACCTTCAAATCACATACACAAAAATACTCAAAACAGAAAAATTTTAGTGACCTTGGGCTTAGTAAAGATTTAACACAGGCTGGAGAGATGGCTCCATGGTTAGGGCACTTTCCTGCAAAGCCTAACAACCTGGGTTCAATCCTTCAGTACCCATGTAAAGCCAGATACACAAAGTGGCACAGGCATTTAGAGTTCATTTGCAGTACTTAGAGGCCCTGGTCCACACATTCTGTGTTTTTTTTTTTTCCGAGGTAAGATTTCACTGCAGATCAGGCTGATGTGGAATTCACTACATAGTCTCAGGGTGGCCTTGAACTCATGGTGATCCTCCTACTTTTGCATCCCAAATGCTGGGATTAAAGATGTGTGCCACCATGCCCAGCTGGCCCATACATTTTCATTCATTCATATTCTCTCTTTCTCTCCTCTTGCAAATAAATAAATATTTCAAAAAAATTTCTTAACTCACATACATACAAAGAACCACAAACCATTAAACCACACACACACACACACACACACACACACACAAAAGGGCTGGAGTGATGGCTTAGCAGTTAAGGTGCTTGCCTGCAAAGCCTAAGGACCCATGTTCAACTCTCCAGATCCCAAGTTGGCCAAACAAACAAAGGTAAGTCAAGCGTAAGGTCACACATACCCACTAGGTGGCACAAGCATCTGGAGTTAGATTGCAATGGCTGAGGCCCTGGTGCGCCAATTATCTGTCTGCCTCCCTCTCTCTCTCTCTCTCTCTCTCTCTCTCAAACAAATTTTAAAATAAATTTAAATTCAAAAAAAATAATGGAAAAAACTGGCTTTTATCATTATTTAAAAGGAATATCTTTTTCTAAGATCCTGTTAAGAAATGAAAAGTCAGGCTGGGCGTGGTGGTGCATGCCTTTAATCCCAACACTCGGGAGGCAGAGGTAGGAGGATCGCCATGAGTTCGAGGCCACCCTGAGACTACATAGTTAATTCCAGGTCAGCCTGGGCCAGAGTGAGACCCTACCTCGAAAAACAAAACAAAAAAAAAAGAAAAGAAAAAGAAAGAAAAGAAAAGAAATGAAATGAAAAGTCAAGCCACAGACTAGAAAGAAAGAAAAACAAATGAAAAGAAATGAAAATGAAATATCAAAGAAAATCAGACTAGGTCCTAATCCCAGCACTCGGGAAATGAGGATTCTAAAATTGACAAACTACTTGAAGGTATCTTAACCAGAAAATCCCTTGCAAAACCAAAAAAAAAAAAAAAAAAAAAAAAGATGGCCAACATCATGTAAAGATGGCCAACATCATGGAGAATACATTAGGACAATGTAAATGAAGTGATACCTCCTTGTGATTTGAGCATTTTTCCATTTCCAGTTCCAACAGAACTGAATGCACATGCTCACAAACTTGTCCACAAATGTTCAAAGGACCCAACCAATTAGTGCCTGCCTGGATAGATGCTGGCATACAACCCCCTCCACTATCAGAATCATGGATACTCATTGGAAGAAGACCTGCCCCCTCCTGCTTGGACCTGCTCCCATAGGACCTACAACAGTGGTGGTATCAATGGGACCTGCTGATCTGAAGACTCTAGCTCCCTCCCTGACTGGCAGCCAGGATTCCACTCCAAAGGGACCTACTTTGGTTCTGGTGGTCTTGGCACTTGCAGACAGCCTGCCAAGGGTTTAGAGCTATAACATTTGCAGGAAACCCTTTGATTACCATTCCATTGCCACCAAGAGTTCAGGACTGTCATTTCCACCTTTGTACCCTTTTCAGTGAGCATCCCAAGGCCTCTGAGAATTCAGAGCTCCCACTGCCACTTTCAAGTTGTGCTCCCATGTGACTAAAATCCATCCTTCACTGTCTGGCCACTTCATTCCTCATGGTGGACACACAAGAACCCAACAGAAGAATCTGCTACATTAATCCCATGAGGGCAGGGATTAGACAAGGGCTGGTCACATGGATAAGCAGCATCTTAGGATGACAGCCCCATATATACAGCTGACAACAGAACCCAGAACAGAAGGCAGAGATGCAGGAATATGGAGATCTTTCCCCAAAAAGTCAGGTCCTCAAAAGCAAACAGTGCATGGGACCTACAGTCTCCTTACATACCAATAAAAGGAAACCCCAGAACCTTGAGTTCTTCATAGGGCCTTGGGACAGATGGGTACTGCATAGGCACTTGGCCTTCCAAGAGGAAGAGCTGTCCCCCTGTGCTAGTATAAAACCAGAAGCCCTCCCCCTCTTAGGAGAATTCAGGAACACCACACTGGAAGCCAAACATTCAACGAAGGTTTTCAAAACTGTAGAAGCTGCAAATCTTAGCATATTATCACTACTAACATTTGGCATTAAAATTGGACCATGACCAGCCAGCACAGGATTAAGGTGAAAGGATCACAATGTGTGTGTTTGTGTGTGCATGTAGAGACCAGAAGTTGATACTGGTTTTCTTCCTTGCCTTCCTTATTTTACGAGACAGTGTCTCAATTGAACCCAGACCCTGAGATACAGCTAATCTAGCAAGCCCACTTGCCCTAGGGATTCCCTGTCTTTGGCTCCCCAGCACTGGGATTACAGGCATGTTGCCGTATCCACCCAGCATCTATGTGGGTGCTAGATATTTGAACCCTAGTCCTCATGCTTTCATGGCACATGCTTTTATGTACTGAGCCATCTCCCTAGCTATTTTATCACTTATTTTTTAACCATACCACTAATGGAGCTTTCAGAAATAAGGTTTTGCCAGCATTTCACAATATAAACAAAACTGCATCAAACAACCTCACATGTCCTCCCACACTGCATAACATTCTTTAGATGAATTCCTAGGAGTACAGTTGTAACAGTGGGTGCACATTTTTGTCTTTTCTTATATACTGCCAAATTTTTGGTCTCCAAAGGCTCAACCTTGACAGAATTGAACAGAGCTCATCTCTCTTCACCTGGCCATGCCTGCATGCTGGCTCAATGCTGATTATCCCCCAATGGCCCATGTATTTAATAAAGGCTTGGTCCCCAGAACAGCACCACTGGAACTTTTAGGAGGTGGGAACCTTGAAGAAATTGTGGGATCTTTTTTCTTCCTCTGTTTCCCAACTGATGAGGTAAGCAGGTTTGCTCTACCATGGACTCTGCCATAAATGCTGCCTGAGAGCCTCTAAAAGTGAGACAAACCTTCTCTGTCTCCAGTGCTTTGTGACAGTGAAAAAGCTGACTTACATAACTTACATAAGCAGGATCCAGTTCTCTTCCTCCCCATCAAGAAAAAAAAAGCCAGAAATCATGCTGCAGCCTAAAACAGGGACTTAAAAGCAAAGAATTGGTGACAAAGGTGGCAATAAAGCTGAGATACCCATGGGATTAGTGTCAGCAGCAAACAGCTCCCAGATTCAACTTAGAAGGACAGAAGCAGGAAGAGGTATTAGAAATGGGAACCAGCAGGCAGGGCCTAGCAAGGGTTGGAAGACTTGGCTCTGCCCTTCCGAGGACACCTTCCATCTCCAACCAGGGCTTCTTGGCAGGAAATGGCAGGGAGTCCAAGGAACACTCAGCAAAGATGCAATGCCAAGCAAGGGAAAGGCCAGGAACTGCCATGAGGAGAAAGATAGGGTCTCACTTCCCTGATCACTGAGTGCTGGTGAAACTGGATATGGTCTTCACTTGTTAAGAATGTTTTTCTTGCCGGGCATGGTGGCACACGCCTTTAATCCCAGCACTCGGGAGGCAGAGGTAGGAGGATCGCCGTGAGTTCGAGGCCACCCTGAGACTACACAGTGAATTCCAGGTCAGCCAGGACCAGAGTGAAACCCTACCTTGAAAAACCAAAAAAAAAAAAAAGAATATTTTTCTTCTACTGTCTGTCTGTGTTTGTTATACATTGTACTGGACCCTATAGCCACCCTCCCCATTCTTCCCACTGGAGCAAAGCATCCCAGTTTCCAGCTACCCTTAGACATTTCTCAGCCTCCCTTGAAGCTAGATGTGGCCTTGAGATTTTGGTTCTGGCTAGCACTTAGCAGCCAACTTGGTGCAGGAAATGTGAGGATGGCAGAGGGAGTGGGAAGGATGGGCAACAGGGTCCTAACTGCCCATATCACATGTGGTAGTTTGACTGCAAGATGTCCCCTATAGACTCACATATTTGAATACTTAATATTTGTGCCACTGTTTGGGAAGACTGTGGAACCTTTGGGAAGTAAAGCCTTGCTGGAGGAGATGTGTCACTGGGGGTGGGCCTTAGGGTGTTCTAGTCAAATCCCACTCGGTACTTACTGCACTTTCTTAAATTTTTGTGTTCATTTGTTTGCAAGCAGAGAGAGATAGAAGAGAGAAAGAGTTAATTCCCGGTCAGCCTGGACCACAGTGAGACCCTACCTCAAAAAACCAAAATATATATATATATTCATTTATTTATTTATTTATTTATTTATTTATTTATTTATTTATTTGAGAGAGAGAGAGAGGCATGTATATATAGAGAGAATAGGCACACCAGGGCCTACAGCCACTGCAAATCAATTTCAGGTGCATGTGCCACCTTATGCATCTGGCTTACATGGATACTGTGGAATCAAGCTCAGGTCGTTAGGCTTTGTAGACGAGCACCTTAACCACTAAAAGCCTTCTTGCCAGCTCACTTTTTAAAACTTTTTATTGACAACCTCAATACATATAAATAATATACCATGATTGTAATCCCACCACCCTCTTTTTTCCCCTTCCAATAAATCCCCATCCACTGAACCCACCCTCTCCTGAATCTTCTCCTTCAACTGAATCTCTTCTTTCCAACTAGTCTCTCTTCTATTTTGGTATCATCAATTTTTTTCCCCTCCTATTATGAAGGTCTTGTGTAGCTACATAGCATCAGCCACTGTGAGGTCACAAATACTACAGCCACTTTGTGTCTGGAAAACAGTTTTGCAAAACACTCCATCCCAGCTGGGTGTGGTGATGCATGGCTTTAATCCCAGCACTCAGGAGGTAGAGGTAGGAGGATCGCCAAGAGTTCGAGGCCATCCTGAGACTACATAGTGAATTCCAGGTCAGCCTGAGCTAGAGTGAGACCCTACCTCGGAAAAAAAACACTCCATCCCTTCCTTTGGCCCTTACACTCATTCTGCCACCTCTTCCACAATGGTTCATGAGCCCTGGAGATGGTGACAAAAATGTCTTACTTAGTGCTAAATACATCACAGTTCTTTCTCTTAGCTCTTTGATGAGTTTTGAATCTCCCCAATGGTCACTGGATCTGAATATAGAAACTTCTCTAGTCAAAGTAAGAATAGGGCTGGAGAGATAGCTCAATGGTTAAGGTGCTTGCCTACAAAATCTAATGACCAGGGTTCAATTCCCCAGTGCCCCACATAAAGCCAGATGCACAGTAGCACATGCATCTGCAGTTCTCAAACTCACGGTGATCCTCCTACCTCTGCCTCCCGAGTGCTGGGGATAAAGACATGAGTCACCACGCCCAGCATGCATCTGCAGTTCTTTTGCAGTGGCTGGAGGCCCTGGCATGCTCATTCCTCTCTGAGTGCAAAGAAATAAATAAAAATAGTTTTAAAAGAAGTGAGAGTAGCATTAATATGTGGGCATAAGCATAAGTATTTAGAGGGCAGTTTAGTGGGCATAATATGTGCATTTAGCCAGACGACAATAATAGATATCTTATGACCTCCCCAGCCATATTTGATTAGGTTTTCAGTACCAAGCAGGAAATCTCTCCCATGGAGCAGACCTCAACTCCAATCAGAGAACAGTGGGTTTCCCCCAAAACAGACATGCCACCATTGCATCAGTTGGTATATTTGGCCTGGCTGGCAGACCATGAAGGGCCCACTGCTGGTTAAGACCAGTGATGCCTTTTTTCCCTGCCCCCGCTTCCCCCACAAGAGGCTACATAGGTCTTTCCAGCATCCTGCCAGCTAGTCAACAAGGAAGGGGCTTTCAGTTTAGCTCCAGTGACCTGCAGTCCAAGCATATAGTGTCTTTTTAACAATAAAACCTTTCCATCTAGTTCTGGCGGTCAACCAAGGGTCTTGGCAATAACCTGTAATGTTTGGGGGGCATCAGGGGCCTCCCTGGCCAACAACTCACTGAAAGGTCTCCCACCCCTGGCACTGAATTTTCTTATAACATCTATGGCTTCTGGGGACAGCATTATCCACCCCCACAGGGTACCTTTGCCCAAACTCTCTCCATTTTTTAAAAAACATATATAGTATTTATTTAGCTATTAAAGAAGTGGGTTTCCAAGCCTGACATTGTGGTGCACACCTTTAATCTCAGCACTCAGGAGGCAGAGATAGGAGGATCACCATGAATATGAAGCCACCCAAAGACTACATAGTGAATTCCAGGTAAGCCTGAGCTACAGTGAGATCCTATCTTGAAAATAATTTTTTAAAAAAGAAGTAGGTTTCCATATGGCTTATTCATAACATCTTTTTTATTTTATTTTTTATTTTTTTGTAACAGGGAAAAATGTTTACATGTTAAGTATAAAAGTGACATAAAATTATATATACAGTTGAATAACAACTATGTAAACACACCAAAATTCTATGCACAGAAATGTCTACAGGAACATTTAACATCAAAAGATTAACAGTGGTACCATTTGTGAGGCAAACTGGCTCTTTGTAAAATTCCCAAATTTTCCTTAACAAGCAATAATTATTGATTACACAACATGGAGTAATTTCTTAAAAAATACTTCACTGGCTGGTGGTTGAGCAGTGCAGTCAGCTGTCACAAAGAAAAGCAGTGGCTTTGGCCAATTCTTCAGGTAAGTGGCTCTGCCTGACAAATACATCCCCGCAGTGCCAGCTGTCTTCTCCCTCCTTCCTACCTAGATGGCCGCATAGCACATCATTTCCAGCTGCGTGTTTTCCATATCTTCCTAATTCAGGAGTCAGCTCTGCTGTCACAGGGCCCACAAGTAGAGGCTGCGAGGCAGTGTCTTCAAAGAGCATGGTGCCTCAGCTTTAGGAGCAGATGAACTCATAGATTTTCCTGTTGCCAGGCAAGCCACTCTCTAGTTTATCTAATTAGATTATGCAGGCTTTCTTGTTAATCCACAGAGCCAAGCATTCTTCTGACCAGTTACTCCTAGCATGACTCTTAGAAGCTGAAGGTGGGTACTAACAGCCCAGGCCATTGAGTTTGAAAGGGCAGCCACTCTGAGAAGACAGAACAACAGAATGGGTGACATGGCACCACTTGCAGATTTCAGTCCTTGCCCTTTCAGTTTGAATAATGAAAGTGCTTGTGATTCAGTTTGCAGCTGAACAGAAACAGTAATGGTTTGATTTACCCACTAGCAGCTTTATACTCTTGGGAGAGCCACAACCTTGTTGGGTCTCGGTTTCTGGATCTGCAGGGAGTGTTGCTTACATAAATGTTTGGGTGGGAAATAACAGGCCACTCACTGTACTCTAAGGTGGCTGTGCAGAGGAAGAAAAGGTCAGGGGTCAGCTGTAGCTCTTCCCAACCTGGGCCTAGTAAGAGCCCCTTCCTCTAAAGAGAAAGCAAGAAAAACAGCCAGAAAGCAGATATAACAGGTAAGTGGGCAGTGACATGTAATTGGCAAAGAAGCTTCAAAGGACAAAAACACTGGTTCCAGCACCCTGCCCCCAAATGCCACAAGCCAGGCACAGAAGCCTTGCAAAAGTGACTGTCACACATACACAGGTGCAGACAGAGTATCATCAAGCAAAAGAGACACCAATACTATAGAAAGGGCCCCAAGTGTATTTTGAGGAACAAACAGGAGTCATCCTAAGATTCTCACTTAGCTGCCATGAAAACAGCAAACACTAGAAGCTTTGCTTTACTTAGTCTCCTGAAAGGAAAATGGTTAACAGCAAAGACTTAACACTATTAGCAAAGACAGTTTTTCCCTGGGCTGCAGGATTCCCTTCCTTCAGCTGAACTCCCAAGAAACTAGATGACAGATATGCATACACACAAATATGCATATGCCTGCACAAATATATTTAAGTGGACACGCACACTGTGCTAAAGTACAACAGAAATCAAAGGGTCATATATAAAAAGGCTTAATATAACATATAAAACAGGCCTAATACCAGCTCTTGGGTGAGAGCTGGGAAAGAGGGGTGCTATCTGCAGACTATGTACACAATTTGTGGTGGGCAGGGAAGGAAGGCATTAGTGTAAACTCAAAACTCATTCTACAGTACTGGCCCACAGGAAAACATGATGTGACTAAGGTACAAAAATAAGACTCTTACCTTGCTTTTGTATAAACCAAGCTTGGTAGGCACCCTCTCTCCCCACAAAGACTGTGGGTTTGTCTTGATGATGGGGGAATCGCACCAGGCTTCTAAACCTTTCAGCTCTTGGAACTTACCCACTAACCCCCTTCCCTCCCTTTTTTGCTACCCAACATCAGAGCTTACAGGACTAATGTTAAAGCTTCCTGACAAGCAAAGTCCCTGTGTGTCTGTCCCTTTCTGACCCCAATGCATATGAAGACTTATTTCTGTAAATGTTTGGCACCTAAGAAACATGATGGTTGTGGGATAATGCCACAATTACACAGGGAGACTGAGTAACAAGACATGCAGGGCGAGGGCAAGGGGCACTGAGCTGCCCTAACATCTCAAAACCAGAGCTGTGGCTTCCCATGCATTATGTGGGAGCAGGGAGGAGGGGGGCATGAAAGGATAATGCAGAATTGATGACTTCACCGGCTCTCCAGCAGCAAATACCTTCAAAATTCAAGGAGCCTTGAAAGCCCCACCATAACTTAATTGTGAGTCTGGCCACTCCTTTGGAGAGCCTGGTGCAGTGACAGCTGGAAAGGCTGAATCCCAACTGAATCTGCAGCCCTAGGAGTCCTTTTGAAGAAGCTCAGCAAAGTCATGTTCTTCTGAGCAGATGTGCAGCACGTCCATGGGAAGGCCATGTGAAAGGAAGTTCTCAGCCCAGTCAAATGATCCAATCCCATCATCATTTAGTCCCCTCTGAGGTTTTCCTGCTGGCCACCATCACAGTACAGAAACAGCAGCGCAGCATTAGGGTCAGTCATAAATGGTGGGCAACCAGAAGGCCATGTTAGAACATGTGCTGGCAAAGGTCATGAACTTGGGGTTGAACTGCAAACAGGTAATGGGACCTGTGTGTTTACCATCCAGTACAGCTCTCCCCATTCCAGACATGGATCTTGCCATCTTCTGAACCAATCATAATAAATTGAGAGTCTGGAGTAAATGAAGCCTCCAGCGTGACAGCTTTAGTGTTAGCATAACCCCAAATGTGTGCATGACCACCCCTTTAAATGCATCAATGAGACGGATGAAGCTGCCATTGGTAGAGATGAGTATGAGCTTGCCATCATTGCTGAACTCACATGTCAGGTCATACCGCATCTTAAAGGTTGAAAATGGTCCCTTATCAAAAGAACGAAGGTCATATAATTTGACCATTTCAGAGTTGACACCTGCAGCAAAAATCAACCCTTCTGGATCAAATGAGCAAGCTGGTTTGCCCTGCAGATGCATGAGACCCTGGCAGTTAGGAGACCGGAGATCCCAGAGTCGAATGGTCTTATCAAGAGATCCAGAAATGAAAGTGTTGTCCAGAGGTGACATGGACAAGGCCACCACCCTTTTGCTATGTCCAGGAAAGTATCAGATGTATTTGTTGTCATACAAGGATAAGTAACGAATAGTAACATCTATTTTGTTAGAGCTGTAAACCACGGTGTTTGCTACATGAGTATAGCTGATGAGATCCATGCCATATTTCTTTCTGTACAGGGTTCTCTTTGGTGTTAGCCAGATGCACAATGTGGCACATGCGTCTGGAGTTCCTTTTCATCTTTTTTTATTTTGAGACAAGCCCAACAGACTGGCCCTTTTTTTTATGCGATCAAATTCCAGATCTGTGTGCCACCTTATGCACATGCGCAACCTTGCACACTTGCATCACTTTGTATATCTGGCTTACATGGGACCTGGAGAGTCAAACAGGAGTCCTTAGGCTTTCACAGGAAAGTGCCTTACCACTAAGCCCACTCTCCAGCCCTCATAATATCATTAATTTTGACTAACAGTCCATTCCCTCCTGTAGCCCCACTTAGACCATTTCACCCCCAGTATTCTGGCAAATGTATTTGTTGGGGGGAGGAGCAGTACATATGCCACCATGCACACGAGGAGCTCAGAGGACAGTTTCACAGTGTCTGTGCTCAACCTTCTTTGAGACAGGGTCTCTTGCCACCACAAACTGCCAGACTAAAAATGAACATCAGAGTAGTTGGCTCATGAGCTTTGAGCTTCTGAGTCTCCTGGCTCCAGCTTTTACTGTTATAGGAACACTGGAATCACTGGTGCATATGCACTTTACATCCAGCTATTACATATATAGGTTCTAGGGAATTGAACCCAGGTCAGTAGGGTTGGCGAGCAAGTGACTTTACCCACTGAGCCATCTCCTCCGCCTAGTTTTCTCTCTCTCTCTCTTTTTATTTTAAAGTATTTTATTTTTATTTATTAATTTGAGAGAGAGAAAGAGACAGAAAGAGAGAGAGAATGGGCATGCCAGGGCCTCCAGCCATTGCAAATGAACTCCAGACACATGTGCCACCTTGTGCATCTGACTTACATGGGTCCTGGGGAATTAAACCTGGGTCCTTTGGCTTTGCAGGCAAATACCTTAACTGCTAAGCCATCTTTCCAGCCCTAGTTTCCTCTTTTTTATTGTCATGAATACCAATAACAGATCTTGCTATTTTAACCATAGTTAAACATGCAGTTCATTGGTGTTAAGCACATTCACACCATAGTGCAACCATAACTCCATCTGTCTCAGTCTGAAATTGGAACACTGACTCCTCAACACCCCAGGCCTTTGCATCCTATGTACTCTGTGCCTCTGTGGATTTGTCCACTCTCGGACCTCATATAAGTCATTTCCTTTTAAAGAGATAAGAGAGAAAAACATCTTTTACATCCATCCTACCTGTCTGGGAGCACTTATACTGCATGGAAAAACGTGGGCCCTGAGCTTGAGTTCCCAGCAACTCCACAGTCAGACAGTGAAATCCAGGCTTTTAAGAACCAGCTGTGGTTTGGGTATGAAATGACCCCACAGGCTCATGTGTTGTCCACTTGGTTCCTAGCTTGTGGTATTATCTTGAGAAATTTTAGAACATTAGGAATTAGGGCCTAGTTGAAGAAAGTAGGTCACTGAAGGCATGCCTTTGAAGGTCCTCAGTCCCTTGCTTTGTTTCTTATCCACTACAAGGTTGGCAGCCTTTTCTACCATGATGTTCTGCAGTCCATGTATAAGGGACAAAAATGATCATGGACCGATTTTTCTGAGACCATGAGCCAAAATAAGCCCTTTTTTCCTTGTGTTGAGTATCATGTGGCCAATATGAGAAAAGTAGCTAATACTAATACAAACTCTGCTCAACTTTTTAAAATCATTGTTTGTGGTGTTTTTTTTAAGAGAGAAAAGAGCAAGAAAGAGAGAATTGGCACACCAGGGCCTCAGCCACTGAAATCAAACTCCAGACGCTTGGACTACCCAGTGGGCATGTATGACCTTGCGCTTGCCTCACCTTTGTGTGTCTGGGTTACATGGGATCTAGAGAGTCAAAAATGGGTCCTTAGGCTTCACAGGTAAGCACCTTAACCCGTTAAGCCATCTTTCCAGTCCTTTTTTTTTTTTAATTTTTTTTATGAGAGAAAGAGAGAATGCGAGAGAAAGACAAAGAGAAAATCAGTGTGCCAGAGCCTCCATCCACTACAATTATACTCCAGATGCATGTGCCACCTTGTGCACATGTGTGACCTTGCACACTTGTGTCACCTTGTGTGTCTAGCTTACGTGGGATCTGGACAGTTGAACATGAGTCCTTAGGCTTCACAGGCTACTTTAAAATTTTTCTTGGTTGGAAAGATGGCTCAGTGGGTAAGATGCTTGCCTGCAAAGCCTAACGACCACGGTTTGATTCCCCAGTACCCACATGGAGCTGGCACATGTGTCTGGAGTTCATTTGCAGTGGCTACATGCCCTGGGGAGGGCATTCTCTCATTCTCTCTTCTCTCCCACTCTTTCCTTGAAAACAAATAGTATTTTTTAAAATTTTGCTTCTGTGTGTGTACACGCAATTGTAAATGTGTTGTGTGTGTGCCCTGGAAGCACCCCATACATTGTAGTGCCCAGAGTTAGGTATCCTACTCCATCCACTGCTCTTCCACCTGGTCTTGTTTTGGAGAAGTACAGGTGCACTTGGCCACACCCATCTGTTTTACATAGGATTTGGAGATTTGAACTCTGGAAGTCACAGGCCCCCTCAGGCATCTCACACTTGAAGCCAGAAGCTACAGCCCATTTTCTTACCTACTTTTATGTCAACCACTTCCTCTCCCACACTCTGCCCAGGTGAGCAGTTCCCCTAGTCTTTCATTGACTGAGGGGTGAGAGTTGTTCCCCTGTGGAATTCATTCCATTTGTTGTCTTCAATATCCATTTTCTATGCTAAGTAACAAGGTGCCACAGAACTAGCAGCAACAAACAACCCTTGTGTATTAGCACAGAGCTCTGTAGGTCAGACTCTGGGCACATGTTCTCTGGCACTCTGCTCAGGGTCTCTACTTGCCCTGAGAAATCTCTGGGAAATCACTTTCACGTTCACACAGGTAGCTAATAGAATCCAGCCCCCTGTGGTGGCACATGTTAAGCCTCCTTGTGCAATGGCTCACATTCCTCTGCTATGACCCTCTCAGCCTGGAATAACAAACCCCACTTCCTTCCTCTCCCTCTGACTTCTGCCACATGCTGGAGGGAGCTCCTGCTCTTAGGGGTTCCTGGGATCAGACAGGAGGGGCACCAGAACATACAACTCAATGGAGCTTGGGCTGATGATATTCAGCTCATCTGCAGGAACAGGAGATGGGATGAACAATTTCAGAAGCCAGTTTTAGAATGATGCCTGCCCTGCGGCCCTGTTCCCCCATGACCTCAGATCTCTGGGTGAACTCAAGATTTGCAGGCTGACAGAATTATCTCCTCCTTGGTGTGGGCACGATGTTTCCTTGAGGTTTATCCATGTCTTTAATGGAAGCAGCAGTCCTCCCATGGCAAGTGGTATTCTAAGTATATTGAAACCTACATTTGTTTACAAAGAAACAGAGTGTTTGTCTTCAGAGTCACGGTTCTATTTTCCTGTCATTACACCTCAGATTTCTGGAAGCACTCAACAGATGCTGTGTACTTGGCTGGGTTCCTTAAGCACTTACTGCAAACCAGAAATGCTGCTACGAGTCCTATTCATTGGCAAGAAACTAAGGTACAAAAAGGTCAAGTCCTGGTCCAGTGGAATTCAGCCTCCAGCCCTGCTGTTCTGTTCACCTTCACCTCCACCTCCATGATCATAACACTAACCATCTTCAGTGTAACTGCTTCTCATGCTGTCCTTGCTGCTCACAGCAGCTCCTCAGCAATTGTGCTTACCAAGGAGGGGAGATATGGGAGTGGCTGCTAAGCAGTTATGAGGCTTCCTTTTGGGGTGACAGACATGTTTCAGAACTACATAGAGATGCTATTGCATGCTATAAATGTACTAGATGCCATTAAATTGCTCACTATAAAATGATTCACATGGGGGCTGGAGATATGGCTTAACAGTCAAGGCACTTGCCTGCAAAGCTTAAGGACCCATGTTCGACTCTTCAGATCCCATGTAAGCCAGACACACAAAGGTGAGGCAAGTAAAAGGTCGCACATGCCCACTAGGTGGTACAAGCATCTGGAGTTCAATTACAGTGGCTGGGGTGCTGGCATGCCAATTCTCTCCCTCTCTATTTCTGTCTCTCTAAAATAAAATTTAAAAATTTAAAAAACGATTCATTTGAGGCTGAGGGTGCAGCTCATTGGTGGAACACTTGCCCAAACATATATACAAGGCCCTGGTTTTAATCTGCAGCATTCACTGTAAAATAAAATAAAGTAGTTCATTTTATTTATTTTTTAAATTTTTTTATGTTTTTATTTGAGACAGAGAGAGAGAGGAGGAGAGAGGGAGAGAGCGAGAGAATGAGTATGCCAGGGTCTCTAGCCACTGCAAACAAACTCCAGACGCATGCACCACCTTGTGCATCTGGCTTACCTGGGACCTGGAGAATAAAACCTGGGTCCTTAGGCTTCGCAGGCAAGTGTCTTAACCACTAAGCCATCTGTCCAGCCCAGTAGTTCATTTTCCACTACCTGAATTTCATTTATTTTGTTACTGTCCTAAAGGAAAAAAGGGGGACTTCCTGGGGTAGTAAAGCCCAGAGAGCACAGAGATAGGCTGCGTCCTCCCCGCCAGCCTTGCCAAGCTCAATGACATGCAGGCTCCCTCGGTGTGCACTGTGGACTTCCCTCTAAATAGGCAGCACTGAGTAATCACTTTCCAATCATGAAAAGAACCCAACAACTAAGTAAATTCTACATTACAGCAAAAATGACAAACAAAAGTGGACCCAAAAGTACAAAATGGGCAAATCTCAAAACAAAAAGTAAGCCGGGTGTGGTGCCTTGCACTTGAGAAGTTGAGGTAGGAAGATCACCATGAGTTTGAGACTAGCCTAAGCTACAGTGAGTTCTAGGTCAGTCTAAGCTAGAGTGAGACTCAGCCTCAAAAGAAAAAAAAGTAGGGCTGGAGACATGGCTCAGCAGTTAAAGGCACTTGCTCAGAAAGCCTGATGCCCTGGGTCCAGTTCCCCAGTACCCACATGAAGTCAGATACACAAAGTGCTGCATGTACCTAGAGTTCGTTTGCAGTGGCAGGAGGTCCTGATAAGCCCATTCGCTTTCTCTCTCTCTCTTCCTGCAAACAAATAAAAATTTTTAAATATTTAAAAGAACTCTTCTCTCTACCTTAAAAAAATTTTCACTGGGCTAGAGAGGTGGCATAGTAGCTATAAGGTACTTGCTTGCTGCAGTCTGGAGTTTGTTTGCAGTGGCTAGAGGCCTTGGTACGCCCATTCTTTCTCTTCTCTCTCTCTCCTCCTCTTTCTCTCTCAAATATAAATAAAAAGAAAATATTTAAAAAATTTAAAGGGCTACAGAGATGGCTTAGTTGACTAGGGCTGGAGAAATGGCTTAGCAGTTAAGGCGCTAGCCTGCAAAGCTAAAGGACCCAGGTTCAATTGCCCAGGACCCACATAAGTCAGATGTACAAGATGGCACATGCTTCTGGAGTTTGATTGCAGCGGCTGAACGTCCTGGCATGCCCATTCTCTCTATCTGCCTCTCTCCCTCTCCTTCTCTCTGCCTCTTTCTCTATCAAATATAAATAAAAATAAAATATTAAATTTTTTTAAAGTTAACTAATGTTATACCATTCTTTCTTTTAATTCACTCAAACCATGGATGTAATTTAGGGGGAAAAAAACATGTAAAGGCAGTTTTCAAGCAAGTCAAAATAGATTCACCCTTCACAGTAAATGAAAATAAATTTAGGGTTCTTTTTAATTATATGTATTTGCAAGCAGAGAAAAAAAAGACAGAGAGAGAATGGGCACACCAGGGCCTCCATCTGCTGCAAACAAAAATCCAGAGGCATGTACTACTTTGTGCATCTGGCTTTACATGGGTACTGAGGAACTGAATCAGTTGTTAGGCTTTTCAGGCAAGTACCTTAAACATTGAGCCACCTCTCTAGGCCCAAATTTAGGGTTCTTTTTTAAAACTTTATTTTATTGTATTTGTTAGAGAGAGAGAAAAAGGCAGATAGAGAAAAAGAATGGGTGCACCAGGGCTTTCAGCCACTGCAAACAAACTCCAGATGCATGTGCCACCTTGTGCATCTGGTTTACATGGGTCCTGGGGAATCGAACTTGGGTCCTTTGGCTTTGCAGGCAAGCACCTTAACTGCTAAGCCATCTCTCCAGCCCAATTTAGGGTTTTTAATAAGACCATCTCTCTGCATCTTACTGGCATATATATCTGAAAGTAAGATTTTTGTTTTTGTTTTGAGAAAGGGTCTTGCTATATGGCCCAGGCTAGCCTCAAACTGAAGATCCACCTTTGTCAGCCTCTCAAGAAGCTGGGGTGCCAAGCTTGTGCCACTATGCTCTGCCTAAAATTACAACTTAATTTTGTAGCTCACAGTATGTCATTTATAGCCTTTCTTCCCAACCCTGAACATAACTTGGAGGAATGGTTACCAAAGGAAATGTCAGGTTCCCTTTATTCTGTCGAAACACCTCTCATCCCTATGCCCAGTATATTTAATAGGAACCAGGCACTATTAGACCACTAGGCAACATGCAGATGAAAGATGCCCATTGTCTCCACCTGGCCTTCATGCTGCCACCTCCCCATAGAGCAACCTTTATCTGGGCATGGCTCTTATGGCCCCTACGCATAGCTTGATTGTTGCCACATGTCATCCTGAAATATATTTTAGGTTGTTTTTAATTCTATAAAAAGAATGTCATGAGTATGGGATATTTTGAGGCTGGTATTCTGCACTCAGCCCAAAGCTGCTGGACTGGTTCACAACTTGCACACTGAGCTCTTCTCCACTATGACCGTGGCACAACAGTGCCAGGGCAGGTGCCCTTGGTCCCATCAGTCATGTCCTGCAGGGCAGTGAGTGCATCTGGGTTCTTACTGTCCTGAGCACAGCTCCATGAACTCACACACTCGTGTGTCCAAGGAGGCATGTGCTGGTTTCAGTAGCTGCTTTAACTGTGGCTTAAAACAACTAAAATTAGTATCTCACCACCTAGAGAATGGAACGTCAGCAGGGTCTCCCTGGACTTGTCAAGCTCCCAGAGCAGGACTCACTGCATGGCCTCTTCCTTCATTCAAAGCAGGCAACATTGATCCTCGCCATCATCTCTACTCCCTCTACTTTACCCAGACCCTCTGCTGACATTGGGCATGTGGTTACATGGTCTGATCAGCAACTACAATGCCATTAAGAGCATTGTACTCTGCACAAAATATAATACCTTCATAAGCTCCAGGTATTAGGGCAGGGGCTTTTTGGTAGGGAGCATTATTTTGCCAAGGCCCCTAACAATCCCTCTGGCTGCACACCATTGAGCTGGCTCAGAGTGATGAAGGCAAACAGGACAGCCATGAATACAGACACATGCACAGATCTATAAGAGCATATTTCTATTCTTCTTCTTTCTTTATTTATTTTTATTTTTTGGTTTTTTGGTTTTTTGGTTTTTTGAGGTAGGGTTTCACTCTAGCTCAGGCTGACCTGAAATTTACTATATAGTCTCAGGGTGGCCTCAAACTCACGGCAATCCTCTTACCTCTGCCTTCAGAGTACTGGGATTATAGGCATGCGCCACCACACCCAGCATATTTATCAAAGAAATTGACTCAGTGCACCTAGAAGCCCAGAAGCCCCATTGTGGACGCTCTGTGAACTGGAGACCCCAGCATGCTGGGGGCTAGCTGAGGCTAAGCACAAAAGTCTGAGGGTCAGACAAGCTTATGGTGTGTCTCCACCTGATGCTGGAGGCCAAAGAATACAGACAGGGACCATTGGTATAAGTCCAGGAGACCAAGGCTGACAGCCTGGAGATAGGGGTCAGGAGCAGCTGAGCCAAAGGGCCTTAGGGCTTTACTCGGCCTAACTCGGGGCCTTGTGCAGAGATAGAATGGGAAGAGAGACAGAGAGAGTATAGGTTGGTTGGTTGGTTGGTTGGTTGGTTGGTTTCAAGATAGGGTCTCACTCTAGCCCAGGCTGGCCTGGAATTCACTAAGAAGTCTCAAGGTAGCCTCAAACTCACAATGATCCTGCTACTTCTGCCTCCTGAGTGCTGGGATTAAAGGCATGTGCCACCAAGCCCAGCCTTTTTTTTTTTTTTTAATATTTACTTATTTATTTGCAAGCAGAGAGAGAAAGACAAAAGAGAGACAGAGAGAATGGTCATATTGGGGGGCTTCCACCTGCTACAAATGAACTCCAGATGCATGTGCCACTTTGTACATCTGGCTTTACGTAGGCACTAGAGAATCAAACCTGGGTCATTAGGCTTTGCAGGTAGGCAAGCACCTTAAACTCTGAGCCATCTCTCCAGCCCCAAGAAGTATGTGTTTAAAGATGGTCTGGTTGCTGTGTGAAAATAACCTGCAGTGGGATAGGGTGAGGTGGCAACAAAGGCAGGACAAAGGATAGAGCCAATGAGGACACTACTGCAAGCCTGGGAACAAAAGAGGCATCAGAAGGGACCATGATCTGGGAAGAGATTTTCATTACATGCCATTTCAAAAATGTTTTTATTTGTTTAGTTGCAAGCAGAGAGAAAGAGAATGAAAATGGACATGCCAGGGCCTCTTACTACTGCAAACGAACTCCAGATACATGCACTATTTTGTGCATCTGGCTTTACATGGGTACTGGGAATCAAACCCAGGCTGTCAAGCTTTGCAAGCAAGCACTTTAACTGCTGATCTATCTCTCCAGGTCTACATACTATTTTAAATTGCAATAACACATATGTAAAATAAAATCTATCATTTTAAATTTTTTAAGTTTTAGCATACAAGATAGGTTAAGATAATGTACCTATCTATCTGCATTCATCTCTCTCTGCTTCCTGACTGACAATGCAACAGGCATGGTGGTACACACCTTTAATCCCAGCACCCAGGAGGCAGAGGTAGGAGGATCATTATGAGTTCAAGGCCAGTCTGAGAGTACACAGTGAATTCTAAGTCAGTCTGGTTAGAGCAAGACCCTACTGTGAAAAACCAAAGGGAAAAAAAAGGCTGACTGATGATGCAATGTGACCAGCTGCTTCACACTCCTGCTGCCACACCTCCCCTACCATGATGGACTGCATGTCCCTGAACTGTGAGCTGAAATAAACCCTGCTTTCCTTAAGTTGCTTTTTGTCAGGTATTTGGTCAAAGCAAAAAGAAAAATAATACCAAAAAATTCAGACTGGGGAGATTGCTCAATGGACAAAGAAACTTGCTTGCAGCCAGGTGTGGTGGCGCATGCCTTTAACCCCAGCACTTGGGAGACAGAGGTAGGAGGATCGCCGTGAGTTCAAGGCCACCCTGAGAATACAGAGTGAATTCCAGGTCAGCCTGGACTAGAGTGAGACCCTACCTCGAAAAAACAAAACAAACAAACAAAAAAAAAAGAAACAAACAAACAAACTTGTTTGCAAGCTGGACAATGACCCAAGTTCAATTCTCCTCAGTGTCCATGTAAAGTTGGATGCAAAGCAGTGCACATATGTGTAATTCCTATGTGTCTATGGCAATGGGAGGCAGGGTCCAGTGACTCTGGAAGCTTGCAAGCAGCAGTAGCAAGAGAACTGCCTCAAGAAGGTGGAAGGAGAAGAAACACCTCAGTAGTGTCCACTGACCACCACACATGTGCCATACACACATACATCATACAGACACATACACACATATATGCATACATATACATAAGCAAATAAATAATAAAAATAGAAGGGTTAGAGAAATGGCTCAGCAACTAAGGTGCTTGCCTGCAAAGCCAAACAACCCAGGTTAGATTCCCAGTACCTGCATTTAGCCAGATTGCACAAAGTGGTGCATGCATATGGAGTTCTTTTGCAGTGGCTGGAGGCCCTGGTGCACCTATTCCTTCTGTCTCCTTTTCTCTAATCTCTCTCTGCTTGCAAATAAATTTTTAAAAATTAAAGAAAATACCAAGAAGTTGGGCTGATGCTATAAGAAACCTAACCATGTGGATCACAGGTCTTCTGAACTGGTTTGTGGAAATATATGAACAGTTTGGAGCTGCAAAGAATTCAGAAAATCAGAATGCCAATACAAATGCAAACAGTAAAGATACTGCTCATGAGTTTTCAGAGGGTAACAAGAACTCTATTGTGAACTGAGCTAAAAGCCATTTGTGTTATATTCTGGCAAAGACTCTTAACAGATTTCTGCTCATGTTCTGAGAACCCGAATGAGGCTGAATTCAAAAGTAATGAACAGCCAGGCATGGAGGATCATGCCTTTGGTCCCAGCTCTTGGAAGGCTAAAGTACAAGGATGGCCAGCCTAGGGCTACAGAGGGAGTTTCTGGTCAGCCTGGGCTACAGTGAGATCCTGCCTCAAAACAACAAAAAAGAAAAGTAATGGCAGGGCATGGTGGAGCACGTCTTTAATTCTAGCATTTGGGAAGCACAGGTAGGAAGATTGCTTTTGAGTTTGAGGCCAGCCTGAAACTACATAGTCAATTCCAAGGTCAGTCTGGGTCACAGCAAGACCCTACCTTGAAAAGCAAAAATAAAGTAATGAACTAAGTTGTTTGGCAGAGGAAATTTCAAGACAGCATAATAGCCAGGCTGTGGCATGGTAACTACTCACTGCTTATTCAGATTTTACAGTGAGAGAAAGCAGAAAATGTGAAAAATGTAGAGTCTGGCAAGGAAAGGAGAATGAGGGAGTTTAAAGTTGCAGACTAGATGAGACAGAGAAAGCTGTAACTGCTAAGGAAACGGTTTTATCACACAGGAAACCTCTTGCTCCACACTGGGGCAATAGGAAAGATGCCCTGATGACAAGTTTGATCCCACCATTGAAAGCTCCAATGCAAATTCATTTGAAAGGAACCTGAACTGAGAATACCACCACAAGGGTTCCTGCTCCAACATGGCCACCTAAGGAAGTGTTTTCCCACAGTGAACCTCAAAGGCTCACAGAGGACACTGCAGCTGTAGCCCAAGGCAGTTAGGCTACATTTTGAGCTGGCAGCAGAACCTGGAGGTGTTGCCCTCCAACTAGGTTTTCTTTTAGAGAGAGAAAGAGATAGAGAGAGACAGAAGGAGAGATAGAGAATTGGCACACCAAGGCCTCAGCCACTGCAATCAAACTCCAGATGCTTGCGCCACCTAGTGAGCATGTGCAACCTTGCAATTGCCTCACCTTTGTGCATCAAGCTAACGTGGGATCTGGAGAGATGAACATGGGTCCTTAGGCTTTGCAGGCAAGCACCTTAACTAGTAAGCCCTCCAACTAGCCTTTTTTTTTTTTTTTTGGTTTTTCGAGATAGGCTCTCATGCTAGCTCAGGCTGATCTGGAATTCACTCTGTACTCTCAGGGTAGCCTAGAACTCATGGTGATCTTTCTACCTCTGCCTCCCGAGTGCTGGGATTAAAGGTGTGGATTACCACACCCAACCTCTCCAACTATCTTTTAATCGTGAAAGATACAAGAGTAAGGGAACCACGGTGGCTTGCACTAAGGTTCCAGAAAGCCACTGAGCCAGGCAATGTTATATTTCTGGCAAGAATGTCTTAAAAAGCCATGGCATGAAGCTATGAAAGTAAAACCTAAGTTTACAATGGAGACCCCAGAATGTTGGAGATGCCAGGACTGCAGAACATCTGATGAAGAAAGCTTCAGGCACATAGTGGAGCCAGCCCAAGAGAAAGGCTGGGTGTGCTACAGGCAGCACAGCTGGAAGGATAGGGCTACCTAAAACCATTGGAGCCCAGATGGTGCCACCAAAAGCACCACATGCTGGACATGGAGTTGAAGGGTTTAATATTTGTCCAGCTTGGTTTCAGTCTTGTTTTGATCTGATCATTCCTTGCTATGCCTTTATTCCTCCAGTTTGGAATTAGAATATTTATTCTGTGCCATTGTATGTTAGAATTATCTGACATTTTAAATTCTTTTACAGGTCACAGAGAAGAAACATTGGACTTTAGACTTTTGATTAAAACTATTGCCTTTGGAGACAGTCTATGAGGCTGTTTCCAGAAGACTAATTAAGAAGGAAATATCCAAGCCAGGTGTGGTGGTGCATGCCTTTAATCCCAGCACTTGGGAGGCAGAGGTAGGAGGACCACCATGAGTTTGAGACCACCCTGAGACTACATAGTGAATTCCAGGTCAGCCTGGACTGAGTGAGACCAATTCGAAAAATCAAAAAGAAAAGAAGGAGAAGGGCATATCCACCTGAGTGTGGGTAATACCATCTCATGGGCTGAGGTCCTGAAAATAATGGAAACAGGAAAAGGGGAAAGCTAGCTGGGCTTGGTGGCACACACCTTTAATCCCAACACTCGGAAGGCAGAGGTAAGAGGATTGCCGTGAGTTCGAGGCCACTCTGAGAATACAGAGTGAATTCCAGGTCAGCCTGAACTAGAGTGAGACCCTACCTCAAAAAAAAAGAAAGAAAGAAAGAAAGAAAGAAGAAGAAGAAAAAGAAAAAAGGGGGGATACTTGAGCACTAGCATTCATCTCTCTGCCTCCTGACTCAAGTAACAATGAGACCAGCCACCTCACCTTCCAAGTATGGTGAAATGTGAGCCAAAATAAACCCATCCTCCTGTAAGTTGCTTTTATCAAGTTTGCAGCAACAAGGAAAACAACTGGTCTATCATCCCCTACCCAAGCCCCAGGCAACCATACTTCTACTCTATGTCTCTATGAATATGATTCCTATAAAAACTTCATATGAGGGTAATCATTATGGTATTTATCCTTTTGTGGTGGGCTTTTATGCACTTGGCATACATTATATAACTATTCCAGAAGAGACATGAACAAATTATTCACCCCAAACAGGACAATGATAACAGACCAGAGAAATAATTCTACCCAAGTCTGAATTAGTGAACCAATGAATTTAATTATTTCTTACAGAGTATGGGTGAGAGGTTTCATACAGGAGCATAGATAACTTCTATCTAGCTGATACATCACTGAAGAAGAGTTCTCCAGCACCATCAACCTCGTATATAGCCTCAGGAAGGGGAAGGGCCTCATACATCTTGAGTGCTCTCTCCCCTTCCACAAAGGAATGTTAGTGGGACTAATCTTGTGATGGGAAGTCACAGTAGGCTGCTGAGAGTATGGTATAGTATCCAAGGCACAACAGGTTCTTTAAGAGTTGTGGGCTGGAGAGATGGCTTAGCAGTTAAGGCACTTGCCTGCAAAGCCAAAGGACCCAGTTTTGATTCCCCAGGACCCACGTAAGCCAGATACACAAGGTGGTGAAAGACCCAGGCCAGAGTAGCACCATGACAGGCCTCAGTCCCTCTGTAGGCCACAGGGGCAAGTTCCCAGAATCAAGGGAAGAACAAGCAGTACCAGGAAAAACCATAAACTTGCTGTGTGTCCTGGGCTGGATGGCCCAATAAGATCCACTGTCTCAGAGTTTTGTAAATGTCAACCAATCAAATGAATGTAATCTAGCGCGCCAACCTGTTCAAATGTAACTGCCGCTTGCTGAGCCAATTAAGTTTGAAATTCCCCTAGACCTAGCCCGCCAAAATCCTAAGACCAATCAAGAACCCCCAAGTACAATTAATGTTCAAATTAGCCAATAATGTGGTTGTGTGGGTGATAGTCCTCTCCCCCTTGCTCAAACCTCAATAAAAAACCCGCCATTCTGATTTTCTGGGCTCTTGCACGAATCCACTGTGTTGGTGAAGGCAAGAGACTGAGCTTAAGCCCGAGTAAAAAGCTCTTTGCATTTGCATACATGTTTGGTCTTCCTTGGTGGTCACTGGGGGCGTCATGAACTGGGCATAACAGTGGCACATGCATCTGGAGTTTGAGTTCCCCCCCTTCTTTCTCTCCATCCCTCTAATAAATATATAAATAAGGTGTGTTCATCCAAGCATGGTGAAATCCAGGTCAGCCTGAGCTAGAGCGAGACCCTATCTCAAAAAAACAAAACAAGGGCCAGGTGTGATGGCGCACGCCTTTAATCCCAGCACTCAGGAGGCAGGGGTAGGAGGATCGCTATGAGTTCAAGGCCACCCTGAGACTACAGAGTGAATTCCAGGTCAGCCTGAATTACAGTGAGATCCTACCTCGAAAACCAACCCCAAAAAAAAAAAAAGGCTGGAGAAATGGCTTAGTGGTTAAGGTGCCTGCCTGCTAAGCCTAAGAATGCCCATTCGATTCTCCAGATCTCACTTTTAGCCAGACACAAAGTGACGCAAGGGCACAATGCTTCACAAGAGGGCGCACACGTCTGGAGTTCATTCACAGCAGCTCAAAGGCTACTGGCGTGCCCATTCTCTATCTGTCTCTCTCTGTCTCTCTGACTCTCTGACTCTCAAAAAAAAAAAAAAGGTATGCTCAAATGTACCCACATAAAGCTGGATACACAAGGTGGCGCATGCATCTGGAGTTTGTATGCAGTGGCTGGAGACCCTGTCATGCCTGTTTTCTTGTTCTCTCTCTCTCTCTCTCTCTCTCAAATAAATAAATAAATATAAAATATATCTTTTAATGTAGACACAAAGAGTTACAGCAGGTTTATATTTCCATAACAACCATCAGAAGATGGGGAGAACCAGTGTAGAAGGGACACAACACTGCAGGGAAACTCATGACTAAGCCAAAGGGTAAGGTACATAGTACACTCAGGGTAAGAACCAATTCATGCAGTAGGATATGTGTTACTTTTCTCATTGCTGTGATTAAATACCTAACCTGAAACAACTTAAGGAAGGGTTTCTTCTGGCTCATGGTTCAGGAGCTCTAGTCCACTGTGTCAGGAAAGGCATGGTGGTAGGACCATGCTTCTGTTCATGACGGTAGGAAGCTATTCACTGATACCTCCACAGATCAGGAAGCAGAGACATGAATCCTGCTTCTCAGCTGGCTTTTCCTTTTCCCCTTTTTATTCAGTACAGGACCATAGGATGGTTCTGCCCACATTCGTGGTGGGTCTTTCCCTCAAGTTAATCCTCTCAGGAATGCCCTCATAGGCATACCAAAAGATTTGCTTCACTAGTGCCCAAGCAATTTTTAATCCAATCAATTTGCCAATCAAAATTAGCTATCACAGGGCTGGAGAGATGACGTAGTGGTTAAAGCATTTGCCTGCAAAGCCACAGGATCCAGGTTCGATTCCCCAGGACCCATGTTAGCTAGATGCACAAGGGGGCACATGTGTCTGGAGTTCATTTGCAGTGGCTGGAGGCCCTGGAGTGCCCATACTCTCTCTCTCTCTCTCTCTCTCTCTCTCTCTGTCAAATAAATAAAAATTAACTATCACAGACAATGAGACCCATACAGAGGAGGCTCCAGAGTTGAACAACATACATGAGGACAAACACATTTACACTTGACCACTGAAACAACCTCTGGTGAATAGACATAAGGGAAGCCATGTTAGGCCACTCAGCCATCTTGATATTCTCAAGGAGCCATAAGAGAGTGAAGATTAACACAGAGCAGTAACTACAAGCCTGAGGGCATGATTCCAGTAAAGACATCTAAGGTTAGTCTTGCCCTGAGGTCAAGGTGGCCTGGTACAGGTGCTTAGTCTTGCCCTTATCTGGAGCTCACTCTGCCCAAGTTCTGCTTTTGTGAATCATGCTTGCTTGCTCTTGCAAAAGATAATTGGGATGGGGGGATGACTGAAGGGTAAGGGGTAGGTCATTGTAAAGGAATGTTTGCCTTTAAAAACTCACTGTAAAAGTAGGACGGGGGTGGGGGGTGATTCTCAATGTGAGGTCTGAAATTATACTTGAAGTAATTTTGAGGTTTGGTTTTGGTCTCCAGAGTTGTAAATAGAATAGGAATTTTAAAATGGGAATGCCTAGCTTCTGAATGAATGAATGTGTGAGGGGGCGATGGTTGTCTGGAGTCTATATGAAAAATACACTTGAAATGAATGTGTGTATATGAGTATGTATGTGGCTCACAGCCCTAAGGCTGCAAAATAATTTCTGTTCTGAGCAGTGCCATTTCATTGTGGGTGATGTTCTCCACCAAGCCCACTGTCCTAGACTGCATGGCCAACTTTTAATGTTAAGTGTCCCCCAGAAGGAACACTGAAAGTAATTAAGATCATAGGCAAGAAAAAAATGCATGATTCTCCTAATCTTAAAATTTGTACCTGGGGGGTCCAGGCTTTGGAAGAGATTACCCTGGGCCTACACTAGTATGAAAATAAACTGATTCTCTGCTCAAAAAAATAATAAAGGGCTGGAAAGATGGATTAGCGGTTAAGGCACCTGCCTGATAAGCCTAAGAACCCAGTTCCAATCTCCAGGTCCCACGTTTAGCCAGATGCAAAGTGACGCAAGGGCGCAATGCCGCACTTGCCCACAAGAGGGCGCACACATCTGGATTTCGTTCACAGCAGCTGAGAGACTGTTGGCGTGCCCATTCTCTATCTGTCTCCCTCTCCCTCTCTCTGTCTGTCTCTCTCTGTGTCTCTCTCCAAAAATAAAAAAAAAATAAATAAAATAATAATAAATAAAAATAAATAAAAGTTATAATATTACAGTATCAGAAGGCTGGCTTGTAGCCCTGAAGGAAGTCCAAAACTCTCCCTAGAATTTAGGAAGAAAAAAAGGGGGTAGTTATGCTGTCCCACTGTGTTCCTCACGGGCAAGAAGGAGATCAAGAATAATTAAGTTCTGGGCCAATCCAAGCAGTTGCACCTGCAATATGTCACTTAGTGCTTTCCCCAAAAAGGCTTGATCTGAAGCTGGCCAGGTGGCCCTGGGAGTAAGAGAGGGAGTGTAACACACAAGTCTCATTGTTGGACAGAGAGACAAGACACAGACCTTTCTGGGGTTTCTGCTGCCCCCAGGAGAATCCCTGATGGCTCTTCTTTCTTAGCTTCCCTGCCTTGCAGAGCCAGGGAGGCTGTAAGCGCAGGGAATCTCAGGATCCTGGCCCTAGCATAATGATGTGTGAGTCCCAGGCTGCTGTGAACAGATGGTGTGGTGGTTTGATTCAGGTGTCCCCCATAAACTTGGGTGTTCTGAATGGTAGGTTCCCAGCTGAGGGAGACTTGGGAATTAGTGCCTCTTGGGGGCATTGTATTGTTGGTGGCAGGCTTATGGGTGTTACAGCCAAATCCCCCTTGCCACTGTTTGGCACACACTCCTGTTGCTATTGTCCACCTTACGTTGACCAGGGGGTGATGACCACCCTCTGCTCATGCCATCATTTTCCTTGGCATCATGGAACTTCCCCCTCAAGCCAAAATAAGCCAGAATAAACCTCTTTTTTCCCACAAGCTGCTCTTGGTTGGGTGATTCCTACCAACAATGTGAACCTGACTGCAACAGATGGGGACTTCTTATAAGAAATTTTAACTGTTTTTAAGTTTACTTTATCTCTCTATGCTTCTATGGAACTACTAATAGACAACAGCCTCAAGATTTATGTTTAAATTTAGAAGTACTCAATACTGAATTTGTCAGAAAATTTCTAAAATCTCTAATTCAAAATCTCTAATAATGTTCAAGTCTGCTTTGATATCTTTAAAAAAATGTGTTTCAGGCAAGTTATAAGAAAAGAAGTTCCAAAATCAACAAATAATAAAATTTATGTATATTCTGGGTAAACAGTAAGTCAAGTCTGGTCTACTCTTTTATAAAGTTATTTCAAAAAGCCTTCTGAGGAAAAAAAAAACCTCAAATTGTCATATTAAAAGTCTTATAATAAGGACAATGAAAGTTTTTGTTGGCAATTATGAGACAAACTGACTAAGAAAGGTAAATTGGACAGAAAACTTTAAATGTTGGTAAGTGTTTGATGAAAAAGATTGTTACAGAATGGTTACATAGATTGTAACATAAAAGTATATAAATAAAGGTGTAAGTAAAGTATGTGGATGAAGGTATGAGTAAGCTTAAACAGGTTAAAAACAAAATTGATTAAGTCTTAAAGTACTTGATCAGATTACAGACTTCTTGAGATACAAAATGCATATTTGCCCAGGGCTTACATCAGACTAACAAAGTATGGCCCTGGCTGGTAGCAGGTTGCTATGGTATTCAGGTTGAAAACTTTAACTCATTGTGCTGGAGGGATGGTTTAGCAGTTAAGGCATTTGCCTGCAAAGCCAAAGGACCCAGGTTCAATTTCCCAGGACCTACGTTAGTCAGATGCACAAGGGGGTGCACACATCTGGAGTTCATTTGCAGTGGCTGGAGACCTGGCGTGCCCATTCTCTCTCCCTCTCTCTCTTTCTCTCTCTCTCTCTCTCTCTCCCTCTTTCTCTGTCAAATAAATAAAAATAAAATATTTTTTAAAAAAAACTTGAACTCATTGATGTTAATCTGGTCTTTATAATGGTTGTGAAAGACTGACTTTAGAGTACTCAACCAAGTAAGCTATGTTCCTCTATTTGTCAACCTTTCAATTAAATCTTAAGGTTAAAATTGGCTCATTAGTATTTAATTCTCTTATAACGCTATTATATCTAAAACTCTGCCTCAAAAAAAAACCTCACAGAGGAATTATTACTCTTTTCCTATTTTATAAGGTAAATAGACTGCATTTGGAGACACTGAACAGCATTTATCTGTCATACACTTGGAAACTATACTTCATGGTAAACAGTAAAAGAAAATTCTAAACAAAATTATGTTGTGACTTGAGATGCAATTCCTCAATTCCTCCAACAATCAGTCTTAATACTTTAGGTTTAACTTACATCATTACTGAGCAAGTATACCAAAGTGCCACAGGCAGAATTATAGAGTTGGTTATGGTTTCAGTAGTTATAGACTGTGTCATAAAATTTTGTGTATGTTTGGAATTCACTATAGTTGTATAAAATTGATTTGGAGGAGATTGAAAATATTTCTTTCTGGCTTAGCACTTAACAGTGCTTGTTTGCAAAGCCAGATACACATAGTAGAGCATGCATTTGGAGATTGTTTACAGTGGCAAATGGCCCTGGCATGCCCATTACCTCTATTTTCTATGAGACTTGTCTCCTTTTTCATTACATCATGACAGTTTAGTCCAGTTCCTCTATTCTTTGGGTATGATAGATATAGCTGAATTAATTTCAGAAACTTACTTATAGATTGGGTGGATGTCTTATTTAGCTTTTAAAAGTGCTAAATCTCATAAAGAAAAAATATATAATAATAAAATATTACATAAAGGTTTCCCAATTCTGATGAGCTTTAAAATTGTAAAATTTTAAAAAACTTTTTAAAAATTATTTTTTGGAGAGAGACACAGAGAAGACAGACAGAGAGAGAGGGAGAGGAAGACAGAGATGGGCGCGCCAGCAGTGTCTCAGCTGCTGCAAACGAAATCCAGATGTGTGCGCCCCCTTGTGGTCAAGTGCAGCATTGCACCCTTGCGTCACTTTGCATCTGGCTAAACGTGGGACCTGGAGATTGGAAGGCAGGTGCCTTAACCCCTAAGCCATCTCTCCAGCCCAATTGTAAAATTTTTTATGTCTTCATATTTATGCCAAAAATGTTACTACATAAAATAGATTTCTTGTTTATTTTTAATTCTGTTAACAGATCTTTTGTTCATAGTTTGCTCTCTGTAGCCTCATGTGCCTCAAAAATGTGAACTCTACTTGTTAATATCAGACTTTTCCAGATATCAGAATATTGTAATTTGGTTTATACAAAGTCCATGATGTTTGGCTATCATTAAGCAAAGCTATTCAGCTCAACCAGTCAGTAGTAGAATATAAAAGAAAACAAAAACTTTTAGATCTTACATTTGATTTGCTTAACATTTTTTTTTTTTGAGAGACAGAGAGAGAATGGGCGTGCAAGCGGCCTCTCAGCCACTGTGAACGAATTCCAGATACGTGCATCCCCTTGTGGCAAATCTGTGACATTGCGCCCTTGCGTCACTTTTTGCATCTGGCTAAACATGGGACCTGGAGAATCAAACGGGCGTTCTTAGGCTTCACAGGCAGGCACCTTAACCACTAAGCCACCTCTCCAGCTTAACATTATTTTTTGACAGTCAGATCATTGAAAAACCTTGAAAATTATCTAAAGTTTTTCTTAATGTGTTTTTCCTCTTGAAAAATGTTAAAGGCTAGGGTAATTTTTATTTATTTACTATTTTTTGAGGTGTGGGAGGCTCTCACTATAGCCCAGGTTGACCTGGAACTCACTCTGTAGTCCTAGGCTAGCCTTGAACTCAGAGTGATCCTACCTCTGCCTCCCAAGTGCTGGGATTAAAGGCATGTGCCACCAAACCTGGCTAAAACCCTGTAATTTTAAGATGTTTTATTCATGCTGGTTTTGCGAGGTGATTATCACTGAGGTTATAATCTAAGATTTTTAAAAAGTGATTTATTGTGATTTTGTTCTTAGGAAAACTGAGGAAGCTCCCATATCTTAGAGAGATCCACTGTATACAAACAATGTTAATATAGTTTGTCTAAGCCTTATATATTCTAACAATCATAAATATTTCTTTATGTTGCTGGGCATGGTAGCACATGCTATTAATCACAGCACTTGGGATGTAGAGGTAGGAGGATAACCATGAGTTCAAGACCACCCTGAGACTACATAGTGAATTCCAGGTCAGCCTGGACTAGAGTGAAACTCTACCTCAAAAAAAAAAATTTATGTTAAGCTATAAAATTGGTCAATGGTTAAAGATACTTGCTTAGGAAATTACTTTGTATCTGTCAAAATATCTCTAATGTATGCTTAAAAATCAGGCTAGTTCAGCTCAACAATAACCAGGTTTGACTTTATTCTTAGACTATATTATAATCAGTCACAGTCAAGGTTTTACTTAAGTAGTTGTCTCATTTCTAGTATCTCAAGTTCATTGCTTATAGATATATTGATACTTAAGACATGCTTCCTGCTCTAGAAAAATAATCTTAAACTCTGCTGTTCTGCTTCCAGTTTTGGTGGTAATTGGTACCTGCATAGGTATACAGACTAGCCCAAGTTTTTACACTGTCTTGTCTTTTCCTGACATAAAATTTCTAGGTTAAATCAATTGGCTTTAAAGTTATTGATAACATAATTGGTAAAATATTGTTTTCAGGGCTACTAAAATATTCTGCCTGTACTTGTAACTAACGCTAACCAAATATGTTCTGCACCTTTTTAACTAAATCTGTTTTGTTAATCAGATGTACAGTCTCTCTGAGTGATTAATAACCATATGTAGAAGCCAAAGTCAGTTGGAAACACTGGAGTTAAAAGAATAACCAGTATTTTGGTTCCTGCTCCCAGATCAGAAGGAGATGATGGGATATTTGCTAACTTCTAGCCTCTGGCAAGTTACCTGTCTTCTTGATCAGGGAGGATATGGAGACCCAGAGATGAATTCCAAGTCAGCGTATCTGTAACAGGAGAGTCACATCAGAGCAAAATCAGTCCTCTAGGCCTCCCAAAAGAGAGAGGACCACTTGGTCAGCATGGCCTTGACTTATCCTAGCAGATGACAATGCTGAGAGTCATAGACTCCTCACAGGTCCCTAAAAGTCTCTACTACAGAGCCATTATTGACCTCCAAAATATGTAATTAATTTTGGCAGCCTGCATGGTCTTAATCACCCAGTAAGAAAATATAACTACAATATAAACAAAGATTCAGACTAATAGGCTCCCCTGTCTGATGCTGACTTACAATACTAATCTCTAACATTAACTCATGCTGTCTGCCTCTCCCTGTCCCTGATTAGTCAGACACTACTGCCTTTAAATTTTAAAAACAATTCCCAAAATTGCTCTCACTGGTTATGTTTACCTGATAGTTATTGATTTGTATTAGTCCAATCTCTCCTTGATATATCTTATTAAAGGAGGATATCACTAAGGATAGATCTCAGATCCCCATCCTAACGTGTGAAAAAAAAAAGGTGTGGTGGCGCAAGTCTTTAATCCCAACATCAGGAGGCAAAGGTAGGGGGATCACCAAGAGTTCGAGGCCATCCTGAGACTACACAGTGAATTCCAGGGGTCAGCCTGATCTAGAGTGAGACCTTACTTCGAAAATCCAAAAAAGAAAAAAATCTAGCTGTTTGTACTTGCTGATGTGGGTGGTGCTGGTTGTTGGAAGGTGCCTCTTTGCTGTTTTACAGAGGTAAACCAGATTAACCTGCCATTGATGGTACTCCCTTAAAATTTGTAACACAAGGGGACCCACATACCCTCAGGGAATTGGGCCCATACCAATCAGCCAAGAAGTATAGATTCATCACACCAAAGTTCAGAGGACAGTGTCCTCAGCTGATTGTAGCAGCTAACAGACTACCAGGAACCCAGAGGGTCCCCTACAAGTCAAGCTCCAGAGGACACCTGACCCTGACAAGGAGACCACAGCCCTGTTCTAGTCATTCCAGAAGCTGACTAGTCTATGCATGGCAGAAGCTTGAGGAATACAACATGAAATATCAAAAAGAAAATTTTTGTTTTAAATCATAAAGACTGCACGAGCTGTCCTGTTTCTGTAAACCAGCTGCCCGTTTGCTTATATAAAAATTTGTTTTCTTGGTCACCCTGGCTCACCACTCCGATTACTGTGCCATCTGCGTACCTATAATTCTGTTACTTTTAGGATTGACTGTAGGCCCCTGCATTTTAAATGCTCTAATCAAGTTTATCCAACAGAGAATTTCCTCAGTAAAATTAATGGTTCTCAGGACTGAGTATGAGCCTGTGGTAACTGATGAGTCTTAGATTTGTCTCAGTTACTAAAACCAGTGGGAAATGAAACAACCTCTGGTGAACAGACCTAAGGAAAGCCATGTTAGGCCACTCAGCCATCTTGACATTCTCAAGGAACCATAAGAGAATAAAGATTAACACAGAGCAGTAACTATAAGCCTGAGGGTATGATTCCAGTAAAGACATCTGAGGTTAGTTTTGCCCTGAGGTCAAGGTAGCCTGGTACTCCATATGAGCTTAATTTGATGTTTGGTCTTGCCCTTATCTGGAGCTCACTCTGCCCAAGTTCTGCTTGCTCACCCTTGCAAAAGATAATTGGGCCGGGAGTGGTGGTGCATGCCTTTAATCCCAGCACTCAGGAGGCAGGGGTAGGAGGATTGCCGTGAATTCGAGGCCACCCTGAGACTACATAGCTAATTTCAGGTCAGCCTGGACCAGAGTGAGACCCTACCTTGAAAAAAAAAAAAAACAAAAAAAAAAAGATAATTGGGGTGGTGGGATGACTGAAGAGTAAGGGGTAGGTCATTGTAAAGGAATGTGGTTTTTGCCTTTAAAAACTAACTGTAAAAGTAGGATGGGCTGCTTTCCTCCTTGCTTTGAGGGGACAGATGCCTGCTGGTTTAATAAAGACATTCCTTTTTTTTTTTTTTTTTTTTTTTTGGTTTTTCAAGGTAGGGTCTCACTCTAGCTCAGGCTGACCTGGAATTCACTATGTAGTCTCAGGGTGGCCTCAAACTCATGGCGATCCTCCTACCTCTGCCTCCCGAGTGCTGGGATTAAAGGTGTGTGCCACCACGCCTGGCCCTTTTTAATTTTTATTCGGGTGGTCTTCTGTTCATTTCTGGTCTGGGACTCGTTATACCACATTTCATTCATCTACATGAAAGAAAAGTATTCTGCCACATTGTTAGCATGTATGGAAATATCAAATAATTTCTATTAAAATAGCTATGCAGGGTTATCTTACAGTGTTTAAAGGCATTTGTTTACAAAGCCTAAGGGCCCAAGTTCAATTCCCCAGTACCTGGCACATGTATCTGAAGTTTGCTTGCACTGGCAAGAGGCCTTGGTGCTGCCCATTCATTCTCTCTCTCTCTCCCCCACACCCCGCAAATAAATAAAAATATTTAGGAAAAAAAAAACATAGCTATGTGGGCTGGGGCAATGGCTCAATAGGCAAGAGTACTTTTCATGTAAAGCATGAGGGCCTGAGAGGGCATAATTCACCCTGAATTCAATTACCCAGCATCCAGCATCCACGTCAATACCTAAACATGGCTATACACACTTGTAACCCCTGTCTTGTCAAGAACAGAGACAAGATATTTTCTGGGACTCCCTGGTCAGCCAGTCTGATATCTAAACCGGACAAAGACAGATCAAAAAAAGAAAATTACAGACCAATCTCCCTCATGAACATAGATGCAAAAATTCTCAACAAAATACTGGCAAACAGGATACAAGAATATATCAGAGCCAGGCTTGGTGAGCACGCCTTTCATCCCAGCACTTGGGAGGCAGAGGTAGGAGGATCACCATGAGTTTGAGGCCACCCTGAGACTACATAGTGAATTCCAGGTCAGCCTGGACCAGAGTGAGACCCTACCTCGAAAAACAAAAAACAAAACAAAACAAAAAAAAAGAATATATAAGAAAGATTATTCACCCTGACCAAGTAGGCTTTATCCTAGAGATGCAGGGATGGTTCAACATACGCAAATCCATAAACGTAATACACCATGTAAATGGTCTGAAGGACAAAAATCACATGGTCATCTCAATAGATGCAGAAAAGGCATTTGACAAAATCCAACACCCCTTCATGGTGAAAGTATTACAGAAACTGGGAATAGAAAGAACATATCTCAACATAATAAAAGCTATTTATGACAAACCTACAGCCAACATAATACTAAATGGGGAAAAACTTGAAGCTTTTCCTCTAAATTCAGGAACAAGACAAGGGTGTCCACTTTGCCCCACTACTATTTAATATAGTACTGGAAGTCTTAGACATAGCAATAAGGCAAGACACTCATAAAAGGGATACAACTCGGAAGGGAAGAGATCAAATTATCATTATTTGCAGACGATATGATTCTATATATAACAGACCCTAAAGACTCTACCAGCAAACTGTTAGAGCTGATAAACACTTTTAGCAATGTAGCAGGATACAAAATAAACACACAGAAATCAGTAGCTTTTCTATACACTAACAACAAACGTGCAGAGGATGAAATCAGGGAATCTCTCCCATTCACAATTGTCTCAAAAAAAAATAAAATACCATGGAATAAATTTAACCAAGGGAGTGAAGGATCTCTACAACGAGAACTTTAAAAAACTCGAGCGACAAATTGCAAAAGACACAAGGAAATGGAAAGACATCCCATACTCCTGGATTAGAAGAATCAATATTGTGAAAATGTCAATCTTACCAAAAGCAATCTACACATTTAATGCGATCCCCATTAAAATCCCAAAAGCATTCTTCACAGAAATAGAAAAAACAATCCTAAAATTCATCTGGAAACACAAAAAACCTCGAATAGCCAAAACAATTTTGTGCAACAAAAATCAGGCTGGTGGTATAACCATACCCGATTTTAAGTTATATTACAAAGCCATAGTAACAAAAACAGCATGGTATTGGCACAATGACAGAAAGGTAGATCAATGGAACAGAATAGAGATCCAAATATTAATCCAGGCAGCTACAGCCACCTGATTTTTGACAAAAATGCTAAAAATATTCATTGGAGAAAAGATAGCCTCTTTAACAAGTGGTGCTGGAAAAACTGGACATCTGTATGTAAAAGGATAAACATAGATCCTTGTCTCTCTCCATGTACAAGAGTCAAGTCCAAATGGATCAGGGACCTTAATATCAGACCTGAAACTCTGAAACTGCTAGAGGAAAAGGTAGGGGAAACCCTTCAACATATTGGCATAGGCAAGGACTTTCTGAATATAACTCCAATTGCTCAGCGAATAAAATCACTAATCAACCACTGGGACCTTATGAAATTACAAAGTTTTTGTACAGCAAAGGACACTGTGAATAGAGCAAAAAGACAACCTACAAAATGGGAAAAATCTTTGCCAGCTATACATCTGACAGAGGATTAATATTCAGAATATACAAAGAACTCAAAAAACAGAATAATAAGAATTCAAACAACCCAGTTAAAAAATGGGCTATGGAACTAAATAGAGAATTCACAAAAGATGAAATACAGATGGTATGTAAACATCTAAAAAAGTGTTCCACATCCTTAGCCATCAGGGAAATGCAAATTAAAACCACTTTGAGATTCCATTTCACTCCTGTCAGAATGGCTACCATCAAGAAAACAAATGACAATAAGTGTTGGCGCGGATGCGGAAAAACAGGAACACTTCTACACTGTTGGTGGGAATGTAATCTGGTCCAGCCATTGTGGAAATCAGTGTGGAAGTTTTTGAGACAGCTAGAAATAGATTTACCATATGACCCAGCAATAGCAGTCCTAGGCATATATCCAGAGGACTCTTCTCACTACCTTAGAGATACTTGCACAACCATGTTTATTGCTGCTCTATTCACAATAGCTAGGAAATGGAACCAGCCTAGATGTCCCTCCACAGATGAATGGATAATAAAGATGTGGTACATTTACACAATGGAGTTCTACTCAGCAGTAAAGAAAAATGAAATTATTAAATTTGCAGGGAAATGGATGGATCTGGAAAGGATTATACTAAGTGAGGTAACCCAGGCTCAGAAAGCCAAATGTCACATGTTCTCTCTCATATGTGGATCCTAGCTACAAATGTATAGACTTGTGTGTAAACTGGAACCAAAAATAGGTACCAGAAACCAGTAAGCTGGTAAAAGGCTATAAGGGAGGGAGGAAATGGAAGGACTGAAGTGTATGGTATTGCACATATGTAAGTAGAAGAACTGATTACAGGGAGGGGGATGGGAGGCCATGGGAAGAGAATACATAAAAGAAGGGCAGGGGGAGGTTCAATCTAAATTCAAGATATTGTGAATAAGACTTATGTAAAATTACTTTTTTGAATAATGGCACATCTAGAAGCTGTAGACTGTTACTAGAAAATTTTCAGTGCCTGGGATGGGATACCTTCCAGTGAGTTGTTGGCCAAGGAAGTCCCTGTAGCCTCCAAAACATTAAAGGCTTTTGCCAAAGCCCTTGGTTTCCCTTGAGAAACAGATAGTAAGACCCTATTGCTGAAGACATCTCTTGCCTGAGAGGCAAGGTCACTGAAAAAGCAAGCTGGTGCTGAGCAGAAAACCTCCTTGTAGACCAGCCAACTGAAAGCTGGAAAAAGCTGCACCGCATGCAGTGTATGGGAGACAGAAGTCATCAGCAGTGAAAACAGTGGACGCTGAATATTCAAGTTTGGCCAGACAGGCCCAATGACTGAACAAGTGCAACAGTGGCATGTCTACTCTTGGGGTAACCAACTGCTCCATAATTGGACTGAAGGCCCTCTCTACAGGAGGGAATGCATGCCTGGTACTGAAAAACCTAAGCAAAAGTCTCTGGCAGGTGAGGTCATGAGCCTTAGGGGTGTATAAAGCCTGCTCTTGTCTGACTAAATGTATATATTATTCACACCAAGCTGCCCTGAAAATACTACACTTCATGTTCATATTTACATATTAACACTACTCTCACTTCTGGTTAGAGAAGCTTCTCTTTTCAGATGGCGATGACCACTGGGATGACCCAAAAGGCAACATAGTGCTGAGAAGAAGGGATGGAGGAGTGCCCAGCACTGAAACACCTCTGTCACACCCTCCAAGGCTCAGGGACCATTGCGGAAGAGGGGGCGGATAGAATGGAAGAGCCAAAGGAAGGGTATGACCTCTTACAATGCAACTGCCCAGACGGAAACTGGCCTCGATATCCATGACCTTGCAGTGCCTAGCAATATCTCCACAAAACCCTCAAAATGGAAGAAAAAGATGATGACATCAAATTAAGACAGAGACTAATGGAGAGAGGGAGGGGATATGATGGAGATTGGACTTCTAAAGTGGAATGGGGGAGGGGAGGGAAATATCATATGTTTTTTGTATGTAAGTATAGAAGGTGTCAATAAAAAATAAATAAATAAATAAACTGACATTTCTATCCAGTGTCAGTTTGGGATATGAAAATACAAGCAGCATGGGCTGAAGAAATTGCTCAGTGGCTAAGGCATTTGCTTGCAAATCCAAAGGACCCAATTTTGATTGCCTAGTACCCACGTAAAGCCAGATACACAAGGTGATACATGCATCTGGAGTTCATTTACAGTGCCTAGAGGCCCTGAGGCATCCATTCTCTTTCTTTCTCCCTCATAAATAAATAAATATTTAAAAAATAATAATAAGCTCTAAAAAATACAAGCAGCAATTCTGAAGAGATCTGATGCCCCAACCACCCTAGGAGTGTCCTGACTTGTCAGGGTGAGAAACTTCAAAGTCATCCACGTATCAAATCTATTCCCTTCGATTTATACTCTACTTTGCCCACACAGGGCTGCAGGTGACAGTGTCAAACTTGCCTTGAGAATGTTGTCAATAGCAGAAGATGGAGCACAGATGAAACAAAACCAGCTCAATAAGAAAGTGAGTTGGCCATGGAAAGAGCACACCCTTGACGTAAGTAAACACACAGGCCAGAAGCATGGTCACTCACCATCCATATCATGCACTGAACATAATCACACACCCTAACCTTCCAAAGAGTCACACAACACATGGGCCATATTGCACTGCCATGTGACAATGATTCTGACTTTACCAGGCTCCATTATGATCTCTGGCATTGACATCATATATACAGTTTGACATTGACCAATGCACCAGACTGTACCTGCCCAGGGTCCTTTTCCAGTGACTTTCCAGCTTATGCCCCACCTTCTATCCTCTCTGTCCCCCACCAACTCCTCAAGTACTGTGGGTGTAGACTGGGAGTTATGGTGAGCTCTAGCAGATCTCACCACCCAGCACAAAGGCCATGTGAGTCCCAGTAAGACTCTGGCCTAGATTGTGTCTTCTCTCACCCTTGTCTAATGAGAACAACCCATTTACTAGACCCTCTGTCACTATGCCAAGAGCCCCATAATGGCCAACCTGGGCTGCTGGGCAGACAGTCCACAGCCAGCCACACATGGCTCTGTCTGTTCTACATTGTTTTATTTCCAAGAGAGGGGGAAAGAGTCCAGGTTGTACAGGACAGTGGAGGACACTGGCACAGGGAAAGGGACTTGCTCCACTCACACATGTGATTGCTGAGTCCCCATGGGCCCATGATGACAAGTGGTGAGTGGCATGGCTCCCTCTATGCTAATGTACCACTTCAGCAGCTACCAATCTGTGAGCTTCTTTAACCTGGGGACTCTCTACCCATTATTCCACCATACTCATCTTCAGAAAGCTCCAAGGCCAGCTGCTCCAGGGTTTGGCCAGGTATTTTGGCCAGTACTCCCAGGGGCCAGGGTCTTCCTTGGGCAGACCATGGCCCCAACATGTGGCAGAGCCCCAGCACAGCTGCCTCTGTGTACTTGTGTTCCTAACTCCTGGAGTCCTTCAGTACACAGATGCTGTAGGACTGCCTCCCACAGCCTTTTCTTGGCTACAGTCACAAAACTCCTGGTGGGTCAATGAGAACTTGATTACACAGAGCCAGCAACAATGGCAAAAACCAGTAAATGAGTTTCTCAATCCAGAGATACTTGCCAGGAAAAGAGCTGTGGTGTCACTATTTTATAACAGGATCCACAAAGCCTGTCAGAAAGTGGCCAACAGGAAGATAACTAGCAAGCAACATAGACAGGAAGAAAATGGGTGGAATGCATCAGCCAGCCAGCCACAGTACCACTAAAGATACACACGGAAAGGAAAAAAACTAGAAGGAATATTAAAAATTAAAAGCTGAAAAAAATAAAAATAAATAAATAAAAATAAAAAGCTGGAGCTGGGCGTGGTGGTACACGCCTTTAATCCCAGCACTCGGGAGGCAGAGGTAGGAGGATCACAGTGAGTTCGAGGCCACCCTGAGACTACATAGTGAATTCCAGGTCAGCCTGAACTAGAGTGAGACCCTACCTCGGAAAAACAAAACAAAAGGTGGATGGGGCTGGAGAGATGGCTTAAAAGTTAAGTGCTTGCTTGCAAAGCCTAAGGACCGTGGCTCCAGGTTCAATTTCCCAGTAGCTATGTAAGCCAGATGCACAAGGTAATGCAAGTGTCTGGAGTTCATTTGCAGTGGCTGGAGGCCCTAGCAAGCCCATTCATTCTCTCTCTCTCTCTCCCTCTCTGATAAATAAATAAAAATATTTTTTCAAAAAAGGTGGATGGTCCTTGAGGAATGACAAACAAGGTTGTCCTCTGGCCTCCACATGCACAAACAGACCAATTGTACATTCACTTAGGCATATATATGTGTACACACACATACAATTACAGAATGCAAGCAGCAAGCTGATGGTACATTTTCATCACCATGCACCAATCTCAGATGCAGCATGTCCCTCTACTTTGGATCAGGCTCTCATATACAAATTAGGAAAGGGGTCAAGTGGCTGGCAGAACACTACAAGACCAGGTCTGCAGCCAAGACCTCTCCATTGCCAACATCCCCAGTCAGCTAAACTGTTCTACACCCAGCACTCCTCAGAAGTGGAGTCCCCAGGGAAGAGTTTCTTCTAAGGCTGGCCTGTTGTTAGGCTTTGAGGAGAGAGTGTTCTGAAATGATGAGGTGAGGCCTTAGCTGTCTCACTATCTTTCCACTTAACCTTGATGACTTCCCCGAGTCAGTTTTTTCTGAGCTTCTTGTGGTCCCCTCTCTTACACATGTCCACCATGCCACAAAGTGTATTAGGGAAGCAGCTCTTGTGTTCCTGATGCCACCTACTGGATGTCCTGAGCCCTTTCAGTCTACCATAGGAAAAGCTTCACCGGGCAGTGCTGAGAGGATGCTAGGCTATGGAAGGCCCAGCATGACTTGGCCTGGGAGTCACATCGAAAGGTATAAACATAGGTTCACAGGTGGGAAGGGGCACTCAAAGCCAGGGATTTCCAGTCTTTCTATGAAAACCACCCATGGGTGCATCTTCCGGCACTTGCAAAGCAGTGATACAGCAGCATCCAAGAACAGGACACATTGCCCTCTCTGCCCCACCCTACACAGCCTGGTCCCAGGATGCTCAGCTCATCAGAGCCCTGACCAGCTACAGCAGTTACCAGCACATTGCTGGGACAAAACACTGACCAGAAGCAGCTTATGTGAGGAAGGTTTATTTCAGCTCACAGTTTTTTGTGGATTTTTTTTTTTTTTTTGTCTTTTGGGTTTTTAAAAAATATTTTAGTTATTCATTTGAGAGAAAGAGAAAATGAGTATGCCAGGGCCTCCAGCCACTGCAAACAAACTCCAGACACATGCACCACCTTGTGCATCTGGCTTTCATGGGTACTGGGCATCAAACCTGGATCCTCAGGCTTTGCAGGCAAATGCCTTAACCACTAAGCTATCTCTCCAGCCCCCTTTTCTTTTTTGAGGTAGGGTTTTGCTCTAGCCCAGGCTGACCTGGAATATACTATGTAATCTCAGGGTAGCCTCAAACTCACAGCAATACTTCTTCCTTTGCCTCCTGAGTGCTGGGATTAAAGGCATGCATCATCACTCTGGGCTTAGTTTACAGATTTTTTTTAATATACATTCTTTTTTTTTTTTTTTGGTTTTTCAAGGTGGGGTTTCACTCTAGTCCAGGCTGACCTGGAATTCACTATGTAGTCTCAGGGTGGCCTCGAACTCATGGTGATCCTCCTACCTCTGCTTCCCGAGCGCTGAGATTAAAGGTGTGTGCCATCACACCCAGCTTAGCTTACAGTTTTAAGGGGAAGTTTGATCATAGTGGGGAAAGCATGACAGGTCTGCGCATGAAGTCTGTCACATCTCTACATCAACGAGAAGGAAGTAGTCTATCTACCAGACTTAAAGCTAAGCTGTATTCCTCCAAAGCCCACCCCAACAACACACCTCCTCCAGCAAGGCTCCACCTCCCAATGAACTCAACTTCCCAAATTGCCACTAGCTGAGGACTAAGTATGCAAAATATATGAGGCTATGGGGCACATTTCACATTCAAACTACCACAGCAATGTAACCAGACTTGGAGGATGCCTTCATAGTCAAAGTGCCCACTCTCAACAGCCAGTATCCAGATGCTGAAGCAGAAGAGCAGTCACTGGCTCAAGGCACCATGGGATTTGATTGTCATTCCACCTAGGAAGAGACTGAGATCTGCAAAGCAGAGCTCTATCAGTTCCTAAGTCTCTGACCCCCAAGTCTTAGACTTATTCCATCTTGTTTATTTTCCAAAGGATCCTAAGCAATAGCACTAACCTCCAGTGAACAGGCTTCTAAGAGCAATTTCAACCTCCTCACATTCATGTCCAAGGCTATGAAAAAGTCCTAAAGGTATGAAGCTAAGTCTGCCAGAATCCAACAGCCTTGGGAAGTGTGGTAGCTTGTAATACTTTCTCCCAAGCCTAAGAAAAATCAAGTTATCAAGAAATACACACTCAGTGGGATTAAAATCTCATAGTTCTAAAGTCCTCAAGAGTCCTGTCTGTAGGGCTGGAGAGATGGCTTAGCAGTTAAGGCGCCTGCCTCCTAAGCCTAAGAACACTGGTTCCAAACTCCAGCGGTTCCAATCTCCAGGTCCCACGTTTAGCCAGATGCAAAGTGACGCAAGGGTGCAATGCCGCACTTGACCACAAGGGGGCGTGCACGCATCTAGATTTCATGCGCAGCAGCTGAGAGGCTGCTGGCACACTCATCTCTATCTGTCTTCCTCTCCCCCTCTCTCTGTCTCTCTCCAAAAAAAAAAAAAGAGTCCTGTCTGGGGGTAGAATTCCTCCCATTGAATTATTGGTCAGGGAGACCCTGAGGCCCCAAATAATACAGCTATTGTCAAATGCTCTTGGTTTCCCACTAGAACTAGATAGTAAGACCCTATTCCTGAGGACACCACATGCTTCTAGTGCAGGATACTGAGAAATCAAGCTGGAGCTGAGCTGGAAGCTACCTTCCGGCTGGCTAGCTGTCATAGTGCTGGAAAGTGCTATGCAAACTGCTGAAGAAGAAAAGTAATCTCTAGTCTTTCTTAAAAAATAGTTTTATTTATTTATTTTCATGCAGAGAGAGAGAAAAAATGGATGCACCAAGGCCTCCAGCCACTGCAAACAAACTTCCAAGATGCATGCACCACTTTATGCATCTAGTTTTATATGGGTACTGGGGAATAGAACTCCAACTGTTAGGTTTTGCAAGCAAGCACCTTAACCACTAAGCAATCTCTCCAGCCCTCATCAACAATCTTAACCAGCAGTAGACCTGGAGGGCTACACAATTTGCCAACCAGGCAAAATGTGCCCACTACTGAAACAGTGTCATGTCTGTTATGTGGTAACCAACTGTTCTCTAATTGGACTTGAGGCCTGCTCCATGAAAGGGAATTCATGCCTGGCACTGAAAACCTAGTCAAAAACCTATGGCTGGGAAGACTGTATACCCTAGGGGGAAGCTACTACTATTATTTGGCTAAACGAGTATGTCATGCCCATCAAATTGTCCTCTAGCTACACCCATCAAAATCTCTCTTTAAGAGCCTGGAGAGATGGCTTAGCGGTTAAGCGCTTGCCTGTGAAGCCCAAGGACCCCAGTTCAAGGCTCAATTCCGCAGGACCCACATAAGCTAGATGCACAAGGTGACACATGCATCTGGAGTTCGTTTGCAGTGGCTGGAGGCCCTGGCGCGCCCATTCTCTATCTATCTGCCTCTTTCTCTCTCTGTCACTCTCAAATAAATAAAAAAATAAACAAAAATTTTTTTAATCTCTTAATAACAATGTTTAACCCATTTAACCTACACTAACCTCAATCTCCATTGAAGAATCTGTTTTTCTTTTTTTTTAAGGAACTTTATTTATTTGAGAGAGAGAGAGAGAGGCAGATAGAGGGAAAGAGAATAGGCACATCAGGGCCTTCAGCTTCTGCAAATGAACTCCAGACACATGTGCCACCTTGTATATCTGGCTTATGTGGGTCCTGGGAATCAAACTGAGTCCTTTGGCTTTGCAGGCAAATGCCTCAACCACTACTCCATCTCTCCAGCCCAAGAATCTGTTTTTCTTTTTCAGAAAGCAACAAGAACCAAGGAAATAAACCACCCCTCACACATCAGCCTGGGCCCAGGTGAAACCACAGAGAAATTGGTGAGATGAGCAAGAGTACTGCTTCCATGGTGAGCCTGACAACTTGTGCTAGGGTGATGCAGACAGACACTGAGGATACTCAAAGCATATAAAAGCAGAAATCCAGAAGCTGCGGAGAGTTCAACACTAAAGTAAACTTAAAACACACCTACCACGGCTCAGGGAACTTCTGGAAGAGGGAGCAGAAAGACTATAAGAGCCACAAGGTGAGAGGAAATATCCAGAGGCATTTCCATCCCCCCACAATGACTGACTAGGCTCACATGGAATTTACTATGCAGTCCCAGGCTAGCCTCTAAATCATGGCAATCCTCCTACCCCTGCCACCTGAGTGCTGAGATTAAAGGTATGCACCACCATGCCCAGCCCAAAAAGCTTTTTGCAGAAGACCAGTAATATGCAACCAGAAACGTGGGTCCACCATAGCCCCTCCTTGAGAGAAACACACATACAGATTTGCTTCAGGGTTCTGCAACGGGCAGCCAGCTTGTCAAAACTTATGTACACTAGCTCCCTTGTTCTGGAAAATGTCTGGAAAACCATTCCTTTCCTTTCCACTGATCTGCAGAAGCTGCCCAGGGATTATCTGCTGATGACCTATGACAGGATTTTTTAAACACCATCAGAGTCTGTGGGCAGGTGGGCTTGCTCCTCTAGCCACTATATTTGTGTAATTATTTCTGTAGCTTCCTTTGCTGTCCTTTCCCCTTTTACTGCTTTAATTGAATTAATAGTACCTTCCTCTTCTCATCACCCTGTCCTCTTTGGAAATTACTTGTTCTGCATCTGTTATTTCAATGTTTGCCCAGTGTTGATTCGCACACTTGACACATGGTCTGGAATCAGGCACATCCAGCTCCACTCCAAACCAGTTCAGACCTCCCCTCCCCACAAACACTGTCCAAAAGGTTCTCCTTCACCTCAGTTTTGAGGCCATTTGAGGCACTGGCTCCCATCATTCCACTCAGCAACTGCTCTGTGATATTCACACATGCTCACCAACATCTCTGCCCACCATCACTTTTTGCCTCCCACTCCTTCCTTTTGACTTTGATTTCTTCGGGAGAATATTTTCCAGGACTTCTTCGGCAAGGATTTGGGGGCGGTTACTTTTTTGTCTTCATGTGAAACTGTCCTCCATTTCACTCTGTTCTATGAACTGTAGCTTAGCTAAGCCCAGGACTCTCAGCTTGCTCCTTAATCCCAGAAAGAACTCACTCTCCAGCCCTGAGCCTCAGGTCTTTTACCTAGCCAAGTTGTTGTCCCATGAGGTCTTGGGACAGGCCAACCTTTTCCCTCTGGTCCCTTCTGTATTTGTGTTCTGCAGTACCAGTGTTTGAATGTGGGTAGTACCACCCCCCAGTACCCTCTGCAACTGAAGACTTGGTCTATAGAGTGGCACTACTGGGAGTTGGAGAACATGTAGGAGATGGGGCCTGGTGGAATGTCCTTAAGTCATTGGGGGGCAACTCCTGAAGGAACTGAAGGAGCCAGGCCTGATTTCCTCTTTGGCCAGGAAAGTCACACACACACACACACACACACACACACACACCATCATGATAAATAGGCCATCCATCACTCTCACCAGAGACCAAACCAATGGGACCACCCAATCTTGAACTTAAACCTCCAAAACAATGAGCCATATAAGCCTTGACTCTCTCTCGCTCCCCCCCCCTTTTTTGAGGTAGGGTCTCGTTCTAGCCCAGGCTGACCTGGAATTCACTATGTAGTCTCAGGGTGGCCTCAAACTCACAGCAATCCTCCATGCCCAGCTAGCTTTGTCTCTATAAAGCTAGCTGCCTGGTATTTCATTATCTGATACACACCCTTTCACTGACATGTGTGAATGTATTTAGCACCACTTGTCCCATCTGAGACTTGAACATACTAAATACTACTGTTCAACTCAGCAAACTCCCAGTCTCTTTTTCCTCTCTGTTCTCTTTCCTGACATCACACTAGATGCACCTTGAAGAGTTTCCACCCTCATTCTCCCCACCTCCCAAGCCTCAGTCTGAGTACTTCCCAAGATACACCCTTCACATAACATACACATTTTGCTGCCCCCCCCATGAAGTGACTGGCAGCGCCTGATGTAGTGAGGACTGGCCCCATGTGTACCATAACAATGATATTATGCTATGTAACTTTGAGCCTGGGATGTACTCTGACCTCTGCTCTGTTGTCCAGAGACTGCCCTGCAAAACTCCACTTGGGTGTAGCTCAGTGGTAGAGTACTAGATAGAGAGAGCAGAACCCATGGGCACATGGATTCAATCCTCAGTACTAAAGGGATAAAGAATAGACAAAAGCCGGGCACGGGAGGCAGAGATAGGAGGATTGTCATAAGTTCGAAGCCACCCTGAGAATACATAGTAAATTCTAGGTCAGCCTGAGCTAAAGTGAGAGCCTACCTGGACAAAAAAAAAAAAAAAAAAAAACACAAAGACCTCAAATAGCCAGGCATGGTGGCGCACACCTTTAATCCCAGCACTCAGGAGACAGAGGTAGGAAGATCACTGTGAATTCAAGGCCATACTAAGACTACAAAGTGAATTCCAGGTCAGCCTGGGCCAGAGAAAGACCCTACCTCAAAAAAAAAAAAAAAGGATGCGGTGTATAGTGTTTACCCAGCATGCCTAAGGCAAACCCTCCAGGACTGAAGTTCTTCATCTTCCCTGAGGTTAATGAGTAATGGGGACCCCAAAATCCCACACCATTTAGCGTTCATTCCCCATCCCCACCCAGCCTATCCCCAGCCCTGTAAACCACTAGTAAGTGTGCTTCCTGTTGCTAAGGATTGCCTGTTGTGAGCACTGTATACTGTTATTTAGGCTTTTTGCGCTTGCCTTATTTTCCTAAGCACCATGTTTCAAACTTTGTCATAAAATGTCAGAATTTCCTTCCCCCTTTTTCTTTTCTTTTCTTTTTTTTTTTAATTTTTACTTTACTTTATTTATTTGTGAGCAGAGAGAGCTAGAGAGAGGAGACAGACAGAGGTGCACCAGGGCTTCTAGCCACTGCAAACAAACTCCAGAAGCATGCACCACCTTGTGCATCTGACTTATGTGGGTACTGGGGAATTGAACCTGGGTCCTTTGGCTTTGCAGGCAAGTGCCTTAACTGCTAAGCCACCTCTCCAGCCCCCATTTTTCTTTTCTTTTCTTTCTTTGTTTTGTTTTTTTTTTTTTTTTTTTTAGAGGTAGGGTCTCACTCTGGCCCAGGCTAACCTAGAATTAACTTTGTAGTCTCAGGGTGGCCTTGAACTCATCGCAATCCTCCTACCTCCGCCTCCCAAGTGCTGGGATTAAAGGCATGCACCACCATGCCCGGCCATTTTTCTTTTCTTGAGACAGGGTCTCGCTATATATCCCAGATTGGCCTCAAACTTATGACCCTCCTGCTTCAGCCTTCTCAGTCCTGGGACCATATACTATCATAACCTGCCTTCCTTTTAAAGGATAAATAATATTCCATCATAGAGACTGTGGTAGTTTGAATATATGTCCCCCAATATATTCAGTGTTTTACTAGTTATAGTTTGCATCTGCAATCACCTTGCTAGAGGCAATGTCACTGGGGGCCGGTCTTAAGGTGTTAATGGTGTGGGTTTGAGATTCCATTGTAAAGATATGCAAATGTGCCTAGCAGGAGTTCCTGAAGTGTGCTCTGTGACCTTTTGGCTGTAGTTTTGCTCTGTGTTCTGTGCGCCTGGTTGGCTTTTCTCTCTCCCTTGCCTGGTACTGTGAAGAGCAGGCTGCTTCTCCTGCCTTTATGGAACTTCCCCTGGATCTGTAAGCTTCAATAAATAATATCCCTTCCTCCATAACTGTGCCGGGTCTGGAAGTTCATCTCAGCAAACCTGAAGCTGTCTGCTACAGAGACAGATCACACTTTATTTTTCTGCTTACTTGTTGACAGATGACTTTGGCTTTTGGATACTTACTATGCGTAAAGCTGGTTTGAACATGGACGTACAGTTTCAAGAAGTATTTGACATTTATGTGGTTGATAACACTCTTAGACTAAAAGAAAAGTTTATTGCCCTAAGGATACTACCCCCAGGCTTTCTATGAAGCAGAGTCTTACAGTCAACTATGCAGAGCTGTGACAACCTTCCACTCTTCAGCCATGAAGATGCTGTCACTTGAAGTGTCCTCAACACTCCTCACAACATAAAAACAATGTGAAATAGAAGAGCTTCAGATACTTATAGTAAGAATGAAGAAAAATCATTCCATTCATTATATCCAACAACTCTATATAAATTGCCATAATATAAAATTCTACTTCTGCCTAATCTATTCAGATCAGTTTAAAAAATCCATTCATTTTTGTCTTTCTCTTCAAACACTTGAATTGCCCATCAATATCTAAGCTCTCTGCAATTCAACTGTGAAAAGTACAAATGTAATTGTTTTTCCAAATGGGAATCATTTAGAACCAGATGAAAGCTACAGTTTCTTCTGGAAGACAGTGGGGCTTCGCTGACATGCAGAGGACAGCAGTGGTTCCAGGTTCCAGCTTAGTAATCCAACTAGCCTGAGCTCAAACCTCACCTCTGCCTCTTTCTGGCTTGCAACCTGCACCAAGTTCACATATCCTCTTTGAGATATTGCTATAAAACACAATGTAGGGGCTGGAGGGATGGCTAAGCAGTTAAGGCATTTGCCTGCAAAGCCAAAGGATCCAGGTTTGATTCCCCAGAACCCATGTAAGCCAGATGCACAAGAGGATGCATGAGTCTGGAGTTCACTTGCAGTGGCTGGAGGCCTTGGAGTACCCATTCTCTCTCTCTCTCTCTCCTTTCTCTGTCAAAGAAATAAATAAATAAAATGGAGGTAGAATTAAAAAGAACACACACACAATGTACTGGAAGAGTCTAAACATTAACAAACCACTCCAAACCTCTGTGTTAAGCCAACAGACATGTCTTCTCAGTCCACCTAGCACAGCCGACCTCCAGCTGGGTAAATGGGAACTATCACTCTAGATCCCTTAACCCTTGTGCCCCTGCCACACTATGGTCATGGGGTCTTCACCTGGATCTGGAGCCTCCAGCAAACAAGCGAGGAACACAGGCCATAGAAGGATGACTTCAGAACTTCAGGGCCAAGCCCCATGTGATGGCTCCTGTATTAGTCATTTTCTCATTGCTGAGACAAAATACTGACCAGAAGCAGCTTAGTGGAAGAGAAAGGGTTATTTCAGCTAACAGTTTCAGGTTACAGGCAACCATGGTATGGCAATAAGAGCTTGAGGCAGCTGGTCACATTCAGTCCACAGTGAGGAAGCTGAGCAAAGCAATGAATGCTGCCTGCTCAGCTAGCTTTCTCCTTTTTATACAGTCTAGGAACTTAGCTCATGGGATGGTGGCACTCACAATTAAAGTGAGTCTCTGAGAGAGAGAATGAATACGCACACCAGTGTCTCCCACAAATGAACTTCAGATACATTCACCACTGTGTGCATCTGGCTTTATCTAGGTACTGGGAAATCAAACCCAGGCTGTCTGATTTTGCAAGCAAGTACCTTTAACCACTGAGCCATCTCTCCAGTCCTGGTTTCCATGGTGATTCTAAATCCTGTCAAGTTGACAACCAAAGATTAACCATCACAAGTCTAGCCCACATCAACCTAACATTCATGATAGCATCAACTAGGTTCTAAATGGTAGCTCCAACCCTCTAGCTATGCTGCCTGTTGCCTCTCTCCAACGGGCCAGACCCACCTTGAGCCAGTTTGTCTTAGCAGATGTTTCATGGTTGTGGTAACTCTAACATCCTGAGGTCTGCATTGCAATTTACAGTTCACCTTCATGGCTTCATGCAGTGGCCTCTAATGGCCTCTGATCCTGCCTCACATTCTTAGCCTTAGCAGCTCTCTGGAACCATGGTACAGTATTTCATGACCCCTATATATTACATCTTTCATTCTTTTTGTTTGTTTGTTTGTTTGTTTAAATATATTTTATTTATTTCTTTATTTATCTGAGAGAGAAAGAGGCCAGAGAGAGAGAGAGAGAGGGGAGAGAATGGGCACGCCAGGGCCTCTAGCCACTGCAAATGAACTCTAGATACATGCGCCCCCTTGTGCATCTGGCCCACGTGGGTCCTGGAGAATCAAACCAGGATCCCTTGGCCTTGCAGGCAACCACCCTAACTGCTAAGCCATCTCTCCAGCCCCGTTTGTTTGTTTTTTGAGGTAGAGTCTCGCCCTAGCCCAAACTCACCTGGAATTCACTATGTAGTCTCAGGGTGGCCTCTAACTCAAAGCAAGCCTCCTACCTCTGTCTCCCAAGTGCTGGGATTAAAGGCATGAGCCACCACACCTAGCACATCTTTCATTCTTCTAAAACCAGTGCCATGCTTCCAAGTTCTGCTGTCAGATCAGCATGAAACCTGGCACCATGTAATTAACACAGCTATAGCACACTCTACATGTTCACCTTGGAGAGCTAGAGACCTCCTTCAGCATTCTTCCTTCAGGCTGCTTTCTTTTAAAAGAATGTGCCCACGTCTTTAATTTTTAAATTTGGTTCCATTTCTTTCTGCATCAAACTTTATATTTTTCATATCTTTCTGCTCTGTATTTTTCTCTCTTCCATTATAGATTTTAATCATGGCTGCAAAGAAAAACCATGCCAATACTCAATACTTCTCTGTCTTGAAATTTCCTCTGCCAATCACATTAGCTCATTACTTTTTAAAAATTATATTTTTATTTATTTATTTTCAAGGAGAGAGAGAGAGAGGGAGAGAAAGAAGAAAGACAGAGAGAATTGGTACACCACAGCCTCCATCCCCTACAAACTCCAGATGCATGTGCCACTTTGTGCATCTGGCTTTACTTGGGTACTGGGGAATTGAACCCAGGTTGCTAGGTTTTGCAGGCAAGCGCCTTAACTACTGATGCATATCTTCAGCCCAGTTCATTACTTTTAAATCCAACTTCACTCAAGTTCTCAAGACAGGAGCAGAATATAGCCAGACTCTTTGCCAGAATATCACATGAACTGCCTTTAGCCCTATTCCTGATAAAGTCCTTTTATCCCCTCTGGAACCTTATAAGCAGATCCTCCCCGGTCCTCATTTCTCTCAACTTTCTGGTCAAATTCCCAGAGGGCCGGGCGTGGTGGCGCACGCCTTTAATCCCAGCACTCGGGAGGCAGAGGTAGGAGGATCGCTGAGAGTTCAAAGCCACCCTGAGACTACATAGTTAATTCCAGGTCAGCCTGGACCAGAGTGAGACTCTACCTCACAAAAAAAAAAAAAAAAAAAAAAAATTCCCAAAGAATGGCCCATTAAGCTCTACTTACAGCAATGAAAGACTTCTCTGGTCCAAAGTTCCAAATCCTTCTGTATTAGTCACTTTCTCATTGCTGAGACAAATATCTAACCAGAAGCAGCTTAGGGAAGGAAAGGATTTTCTTTAGTCTACAGTTCAGGTACAATCTACCATGGCAGAGAAGGCATGGCAACAAGAGCTTGAGGCAGCTGGTCATGCTCAGTCCACAGTGAGGAAGCTAAGCAGAGCAATGAATGGTGACTGCTCAAAGAGCTCTTTCCTTTTTATACAGTCTAAAAAACCAGCCCACAGTTAGGGTGGGTCCTCTCACCTCAATAAATCTAATCTAAAAAATCTTACCAGACAGCTTTGTTTCCATGGTGATTCTAATTCCCGCTGTGTTGATAACCAGAGATCAACCATTACAGCCCCTATTGCTGTCATAATGGCTGACATTCAGGCCCAGTCCTCCTAAGAACAGGGAGGTGGTGCCTGGCCAGGAGCAAGTGATCAGCAGCCAGCATCCCTGCTCCTAGGGGAGGGCACAGAATAGGGAACCACTACAGTGTAATGCTCACCATTACAGCTGTCTGTGACTGAACTCTGCAAAATGCTCAAGGTGACCTGCACAAGGGTCAACAAGCACCTGATAGGCCACTAGGAAAAGAAGGTTAGAGACAGTATGCACTTGTAAAGACCTTTTCATCCTCAGAAGGTCCTGATAGAAGCAGCTGAAAGCTGTAATGGCCTGTGGGGCTCCAACAAACACAATACTGTACTTTGAGGAATGAATGTCAGTCTTGCAACAAGGCCACAACTGCTTGTCCCACGACTGCTGGGCTGTCACTATGAGCCTTTGCTCCCAACAACTGCATAACTGCATAACATAGGCCTCATCATCCCCACCTGACAGTTAGGAAAACTAAGGTACAAGGCTGAGAGGGACAAGGCAAGGATCCCCACCAAGGCCCTGGTGGAGGAAGCCCTGCTACCCTATCAGTACTATCTAGACACCAAAGTCATGGCCAGTGCAGAGACGCAGGATGATTTTAAATGGGAGAAATTCTTTTTTTTTTTTTTTTTTTACATTTTTTAAATTGACAACTTCTATACTTACATACAAAAAAACGTATATAGCCAGGCATGGTGGCACACGCCTTTAATCCCAGCACTCGGGAGGCAGAGGTAGGAGGATCGCCAAGAGTTCGAGGCCACCCTGAGACTACATAGTTAATTCCAGGTCAGCCTGGACCAGAGTGAGACCCTATCTCGAGAAACCAAAAAAAAAAAAAAAAAAAAACGTATATTTCCCTCCCCTCCCCCCATTCCCCTTTAGAACTCCAATCTCCATCATATCCCCTCCCTCTCTCCATAAAATGGGAGAAATTCTTAAAACCCACACAGCACTCTATTTCTCTTTGAGCTGGGATTGGCTCACCACCACCCACCCCACCTCTACTGTCACCCACCTCTGCAGTGCACACAGTATACCACTTATGAGCTATGTTTGCACTATGGTACCATCAACTCAGTCAAGACTACAGCATGTAGCACTGATGGACTCTTAGGTGTGCAATTCTGCATGTTTAAAACATAGCTGCTGCCCTGGGAATTCTTGGCAGACCACGGCAGGCACTAAAACATCTTTCCTCTTAAAACTGAATGAATTACCAACCACCTCCCAGTTTAGTGTGGGTCTTCTCTCCCTTTTTGTCAGACACCATGGAACCCAAATATCAATTATGTGAAGCCTATGACTCCCAGCTATGACTCGCCCATTTAACAGAAACCATATCACACAATTCCAGTAAGTATGATGTTCTGATTGGGAAATGGCGCAGTAATGGCAAAAATCCAATAGAAACTAGCCTTGGCCCTGCCTAATACACTGCTTCTCCTTAGCCCTGCAAATGCATCAGAGTGTGTGAGGCCTCATGCTCCTAACCACACAGCAAGGCCTGGGAACTGAGGCTACCCTCTTGCTGAGAGTTCTGTCATGAGGAGCTCTACAAAGCCACATTAAACTCCCAGGCCCTCCACCCACACTGTCCACAGCCCAAGAGCATCAAGCCTGAAAGAAGGTACTGGAGGAGGCCAGAGACAGAGGTGGCAGGAGCCCCAATCTTCTGATTCCAGAGAGCCTGGGCCACAGAACAGGGTGAAGGGCCAGCCAACCAACCTGACTCAGCACTGTCAAGCATTCCCACCTAGACTTCTAAAACCCCTCTCTGTGCCAAGAGCCCACTAGGACAGGAAGCTGGCCAACAGCAGCCTGTGTGGTGAGGACAATGGCTTCCAGTGGCTCACCTGGAGAGTCACCTGTCACCCCAAGGGTGGCCTTGGCCTCTTGTTGGTGCCACAAAATACCTCACAAAAGCAACGTAACAAAGGTTTTGTTCTGGCTCACAGTTTGAGATTATAGACTATCCTAGCAGGGAAAGCATGGTGGCAGGAACATGAAGCAGTTGATCACACTACATCTGCAGGCAGGAAATAGGGAATACTGAATATTGGAGCTCAGCCCACTTTCTTAGTTTTTTTGAGACATGGTCTCACTCTAGCCCAAGCTTACCTGGAAATCATTCTGTAGCCCAGGCTGGACCCAAACTCACAGCAATCTACCTACTCTGGCTTCAAAGTGCTAGGATGAAAGGCATGAGTCACCATGTTCCCCACTTTATACTTTCTATTCCGTCCAGGACCCCAGCCCATGGAAAGGTGCCATTCATAGGGTGAGTCCTCCCACCTCAATTAATCAGGGGATACAATCAGTGTTAACCTTCACAGCCTCTGCTGGGCCTTTGGAATTTATCAGCTGAAAGCCAGTCAACAGCTTGGCTAGAAGATAACACTCAAATCCCTAATACCAGAACAGAGGCAATGCCTGGCACAGGGCACAGACACAGTACTATAGGGACAGATAGCAATTTGTTCCCAAGGTGAAGCAGAATGGGGGAATCAAGACATACATGTGCTGGGCGTGGAGGCACACACCTTTAATCCCAGCACTTAGGGGGAAGAGGTAGGAGGATCACCATGAGTTCAAGTCTACCCTGAGACTGCATAGTTAATTCCAGGTCAGCCTGGGCTAGAATGAGACCCTACCTCAAAAAAACAAAACAAAACAAAAGACATACATGCACTTACACAGGTCACTCTTAGGAAATTTCCAGGCTGTGGGAGGACCACTCATCCCACACCCCTATCAGACCCCTTCCACAATGCTCCGTACCTCAGGCTTTGCTGCACCCATCTGCATCAACACTCCTCTTCCTGAGCCACTGTGGTGAGTCCTGAAAGGAGGGCCAGGCTGCACCTCGTCCATGCACATTGGGGACCACACAGATATAAACCCAGGCTGCTGCCCACACCCTGGAACCTATCACTGTACTTCTAAGTGCCACCTTCCTCAGCTAGATAGTCAAAGAGCAGGGGCCATCACCAATGGGCCACTCCATGGAAGGGCCTATGGCAGCAGTGGGCTGGAATTTTTAAAAATATTTTATTTGTATTTACTTGAGGGGGGCAGAGAGAGAGAATGGGTGCAGCAGAGCCTCCAGACACTGCAAATGAACTCCAGATGCATGCACCACTTAGTGCATCTGGCTTACATGGGCCCTGGGGAATCAAACCTGGATCCTTTGGCTTTGCAGGCCAGTGCCTTAACCACTAAGCCATCTTTTCAGCCCTGAAATTTGGGAACTGGGAGGGTTCAATTCCCAGTACCCATGTAAAGCCAGATTCACAAAGTGGTGCATGCATCTGGCATTTGTTTGCAATGGCTTGAGGCCCTGGCACATCCATTCTCCTTATCTGTCTCTTCTATCTCTCTCTGCTTGCAAATAAATAAAAAATAAACAGAAATCCTGGCTGGGCCAGTTTCTGAGGCTGGAGTCCACATTCCCTATGCCAGCAAGTCTCCCTCCTGGTAACCAGAGTTGTCCATCCAGGATAATCAATGGAAAGTTGTAACCAAGCAAAAAACAGGAGCATTAAGACTTTTGTTTCAAAAAAGACCAACTATATGCAAATGTCTCACCTTTCTGAAGCAACCACTCTTTCTAGGAAAGGCTTTACCCTAATGAAAAGCAAAACACTGACTGACAGAGATCACAAGTTCTGAGTCCTTTTCCTTGCAGCTTTCACAGCTAGGATAACATAAGGTTTTCCATCAAGAAAAAAAAAAAATCACACAGCTGTTCAAATGCATGATTTTAAGAAAATCAATGGTAACATAATGCTTTGCAAATGTCATTTTAATGCTAAACGATTGTATTATTCATTGGATACTTTTACCCAACTTAAGTAGTTATTAATACTTCAGATATCAAATTTTCTGTCATGTAAAAATATTCTAAGCATTTCTCATCACTTTTTAGAACTACAGGAACAATGGGGGAAATTTCAGAATATTTTCCACCACACTGTAATCAACAAGGTCTGTCTGTGTTCAGTTTTATTTTCATTTTTTAATAGATTAACAAGCAACATTTTTTAAATTTATATTTATTTGTTTATTAGAGACAGGGAGAAGGGGGAGAGAGAATGGGTACACCAGGGCCTGTAGCCACTGCAAACAAATTCCAGATGTATTCACCACCATGTGCATCTGGCTTACATGGGACCTGAAGAATCAAACCTGGGTCCTTAGGCTTCACAAGCATGCACATTAACTGCTAAGCCATCTCTCCAGCCCTGTGTTCAGTTTTAAATCAAAGCAGAGATTAAAATTTTAAATATAGTTTGACTGGTGTATCTATATACAACAGTGAAAAAAGGAACCCTGCCGACAACAATCTCCCCCAGACACATCCTCCACAGCTAGCACTTAACACACCAGGCTGAGAATCTTCACAGGACTGTCCCCTGTGCTCACTCTACCAAAACATGTTCAATTAGGCAGGAAGAAGAAACATAAAATTCACCTCATAATCTGGGGCAAAAATCTGAGCTTTAGTTTGAAAAATGAGAAGCCACTAGGGTGACATAACACAGTCCAACACTTTAAACAATCAAGACATTGAGCCCAAATGACAGATCTCTAACAAGAAAAGCTGAGAGTAACCACAAGGCATCTGCTCCAGAGATGGCCATGGCCAAAACAGAGATCTAAGATAGAACTGTGGCTCAAGTCCAGGAGTCAGGGGAAAATATTAGACAAGGTGCTAAAAAATGACAGTGGGGAAAAGGATGGTTATGGATGAAATCTGATTTACTTCTACCCTTCTTCTAAAGCACACAGCTTTGGGCTGAATCGATGAGATTTACTAATTCAACTCCCTACTACCACATCAGCTGATGAAGCATGCCTAGAAGGGCAGCTGCCTCTTTAAGAGGGAACTTTAGGGACAGAGTTCTTAACTCTGGGGCACAACCTCAAGGGCAGTAGCATTTTCACTTTTGAAGTCTTTTTCTCTAAACTAAAACAGGCAAGGCAACTCTGAATTAAGCTACTGATGAAACAGAGTAAGCAATTCTCAGAGATACCTAATGTCATTTTGGCCTGCCTGCCTGCCCCTGCCATTTTTCATTGAAAAAGTAAGGATTGCCAGGCATGATGGTGCACGCCTTTAATCCCAGCACTTGGGAAGCAGAGATAGGAGGATCGCTGTGAGTTCGAGACCACCCTGAGACTACATAATGAATTCCAGGTCAGCCTGGGCTAAAGCGAGACCTTACCTTGAAAAACCAAAAAAAGAAAAAGTAAGGATCTCAAAATGACTTTTTTCCACAACTGGACTTCTTTTTGTTTTTGTTTCTCCCTTTCTCTTAACTCGTTACACAAAGTCACTTAAAGGAAAAGCTACCCCTTATAAAGATATCTAATGCAGGGACCGCTGCTACCCCTGACAGATCCACAGACTGACAGCAAGGTAGGACTGGGCACCTTGAAGGGACTGCAGCAAAGAGAGGGCTGGGCGCCCAGGACGTGACCAAAGGCAAGCAGGCCCAAGCCACACCCATCGCCAGGGTCCCCAGAACCCCCAGGACAGCTGCAGTTGCAGTACAACAGGGACACAAGCACAAACACCGGTGCTGCCCCCAGAGCTCAGAAATCCAGAATAGTCTCTGGCCATGCCCCATGCACTGTAAGACTTCACCCCAACACTCCCGAACTCCAGATAGAACTCCCAGACCTCAAGAGCCATGAAACAACAATGCCCTTTGAGCCCCTACACTTTTCCCCAAACCTCGGAGGCCACTTCCAAATGGACCCGCATTCTCCCCAGAATGAGCGCTCCAGGAGACGCTTACTCAAGGAAACGCTACCCTGAGAGAGCATTCACGGAATGAGGAGCAAGGACTCTAGACCTACAAAAGTGTCCAGGTGTGGCGGGAGAAATGGTCAGTTCCTTGGGTGGGTAAGTGAGACCGCGGCCTTCTCCTTCCTAGCCACCCGGACTCAGTGCCTGCACTATTCCCGTCCTTGGTCATTGTGGTGACCCCACCCAGGCCGTGACCTCCTGAAGACCCCAGCGCTGCGGTCCCCTGGCTGCACAGTCCTCTAACAAGCCCTTCCGGACCCTGCCGATGCGCCCTGGATCCTTGCCGAATGCTAGCACCACCGCGCCCCGCCGCGAGCGCACCGGGCTCAGCTCCGGCCGCAGCGAGCCGGGGCGGCGGGGACGCAGCGCCCGCAGTGCGACTGGCGCAGCCGCCGAGGCGCGAGGAGCGCCGCCCCGACCCGACCCCGCGACGCTAGGAGGGGCGCCGGCTGGGGAGCCGCACCTCCATCCCTGAGAGGCTGCAGGCCCTCGGCTCCTCATCCGGCCAAGAGGAAGACGGGTCCGGGATCGAAGAGGATGCGGGTGGGGACAGGACCAGCATAGGGATGCGAAATGGGGCGAGGTCGAATCAGTCCTGGTTGGAAGGGAGGACTGGACAGTGGCCTGAGGACCCTCTCTAGACACGAAGGAAGGAACCTTAGGATTGGAAAATGGGTGGGGGAGGGTCTTTCAGAAGTGTGAAGGGGGGATAGAAGACTGACTATCTTGGGCCAGAATAATTGGGTGTGGGAGAGTCCAGGAGGATGAGGGTAGCGTCTGTGATGAAGGGAGAGGAAAACAGAAGGAAGGAGTCTGCCCTCAAGCCTGAACCACGAGGTGGAATCTGGGGTCCGACCAGTACCCAAGACTGGAAGGAGAGGAGAAGGGAAAGTGCACCCGGGCAGAAAGGGAAGCAAGGGGGTCCTTCTGGCACTAAGCTTAGGAAGGAGCAGTTGGTGCGTGCTAGAGGTAGGGTGATAGTATCTGCCCAAATCGTGAAGTAGAGGACAGGGGTGTCGGAGATGCGAGAGAGGGGGAACAGGGAAACGTACAGGGTCTGGCTCTCCAGGAAGGATGTCGGTCCTCGGGGTGTGGGGGAGAAAGAGCGCGACGAGGGGGCACCGGCCAGGAGCTGGAGACGCTCACCTTGGGTTTGTACAGCCACTTTCGGAACCTGTTCATCATCGCCGCGCCGGCCCCGGCCGCACTCCGGGCGGCCCTCACCCTCCGCAGCACGGCGCCCGGGCCCGTCTTCGGCGCGGGGCGGAAGCGGAGGTAGGGCCGGGGCCGGCGGGGGAGGCTGAGCGCGAAAGGCGGGCGGCAGGTGCGCGGGGCAGGTGCGCGGTCGGGAGGATGCTCTGCGCGCGGCGCGCGGCCGACCCAAAGCCGCTGGCGAATGCACGGACAGGCGCGGGCACGGGGCGCGCGGCGTCTCACCGCTCGCTGGCACCCTGCGCCTCGGCTAGTCACTGCCGCCCCGTGCCGCACATGCGCCGAGGGCGTCGCTAGGCCCCCGGCCCGCCGCGAACCCCGGGTGGAGCCGGCCCGGGAGGCCGCCAATCCGCGAGTGGCGCCACGCCCCGCCCGGCCCGAGACGCGCCCCGCAGAACCCGTAGGCTCCGGACTACAGATCCCGGCGCGCATCGCGGCGTTGCTAGGTGACAGCGTCCAAACGACGCCCTGCCGCGCTGCGGGGTGAGAGCTGAGGTTTGCGGGGCCAGAAAATGAGAGGGTGAGTTGGAAAGTGAACGACAGAGGAGGCTGGGTGGCCGGTAGGTACGCGGGCAGGTGAGGGAGAGGGACCGCCCAAGGGAGCGACTCTCAGCCTCATCCTTGGCATCTTCTCACTGGCAACTTTCTATTTTCTCCGGTTCTCATCTTCCCTTACTTCCCATCTTCTGTCTTCAGCAGATCACCTTTGCAGTCTTCCCAGCTACTTGATTAAAGTTAATGATGCTTCCCCTCCCCCTTTTCAACCGCCACAAGAGGTACTTGTTAAAAATATTTATTTTTATTTTTATTTATTTATTAGAGAGGGAGAGACAGAGAGAGAATGGACTTGCCAGGGCATCCAGCCACTGCAAGTGAACTCCAGGTGCATGCACCACCTCGTACATCTGTTTTACGTGGGTGCTAGGGAATTGAACCTGGGTCCTTTGGCTTTGCAGGCAAGCACCTTAACCTCTAAGCCATCTCCCCAGTCCGAGTACTTTTTTAAAAGATACTTTAAAATATTTTTTTGAGAGAGAGAGAGAGAGAGAGAAGAGAGGAAGAGAGAGAAAAGGAGGGAGAGAATGGGTGCACCAGGGCTTCCAGCCACTGCAAACGAATTCCAGACACATGCACCACCGTGTACATCTGGCTTATGTGGGTACCAGGGAATCGAACCTGGGTCCTTAGGCTTCACAGGCAAGCACCTTAACCACTAAGCCATCTCTCCAATTGAAAAGATACTTTTGCTGGGCATAGTGGTGCCTTTAATCCCAGCACTTTGGAGGCAGTAAAAGGAGGATCACCATGAATTCCAGACCAGCCTGTGACTACATAATGAATTCTACCGTCAGCCAGGGCTACAGCGAGACCCTACCTCTAAAATTTTTTAAATAAATTTAATAAAAAATATAGGATACTTTTTTAGAGAGAGAGAGAATTGGCATGCCAGGGCCTCAGCCACTGCAGTAGAACTCCAGGCACTTGCTCCATCTAGTGGGTACATGCGACCTTGCTTGCCTTATCTTTGTGCATCTGGTTTAGGTGAGATCTGGAGAGTCAAACATGAATCCTTAGGCTTCAAAGGCAAGTGCTTTAACCACTAAGCCATCTCTCCAGCCCAAAAGATACTTTTAAAAGATACTTTGCCATAATGTTCTACCTACACAGCAGTTCCCAAATTTGAGTCTGTGAAAAGATTCATTAAAAGGGAGTATTGGGTTGGGTGTAGTGGCACACGCCTTTAATCCCAGCACTTGGGAGGCAGAGGTAGGAGGATCACCCTGAGTTCAAGGCCACCCTGAGACTGCAGAGTGAATTCCAGGTCAGCCTGAACTAGAGTGTGACCCTACCTCGGAAAAAAAGGTGGGGAGTATTGGGGCTGGAGAGATGGCTTGGCGGTAGAGGCATGTGCCTGACAAGCTTAACAACACAGGTTCCAATCTCCAGGTCCCACATTTAGCCAGACACAAAAAAGTGACGCAAGGGTGCAATGCCGCACTTACCCACAAGGGGCGCGGCTGAGAGGCTGCTGGTGTGCCCATTCTCTTTCTCTCTCTCTCTCTCTGTCTCTCTAGCTCTCTCTCTCTCTAGCTCTCTCAAATAAAAATAAATAAATAAATAAATAAAAAAGGAGTGTTGGGAGCCAGGCGTGGTGGTGCATGCCTTTAAACCCAGCACTCTGGAGGCAGAGGTAGGAGGATTGCCATGAGTTTGAGGCCACCCTGAGACTACATAGTTAATTTCAGGTCAGCCTGGGCCAGAGTGAGACCCTACCTCGAAAAACCAAAGAAAAAGGGAGTATTGGGGAGACAAATGAGTGCTTGCTTGCTACTCAAGCATGAAGACCTGAATCTGATACCCAGCACCCACATAAAAAACTGGGTATAGTCACAACACATGCCTGTAACCCCAGTGCTATGGGAGGTAGAGACAAATGAATTGCTAGGACTCACTAGTCAGACAGTTTAGTGGGAAAATGGCAAGAGCTCCAGGTTCAATAAAAGACCGTGTTCCAAAGAAATAAGGCAAAAGATAAAGGAAGATACCCAAAGTACTCTTATGGCTTCTGCAAGCATGCACACATCTACACATATAAGTCCACACATACACTACACATCAAAAAAAGGAATGAGGGCTGGAGGGATGGCTTAGTGATTAAGGTACTTGCCTGCAAAGCCAAAAAAACCCAGGTTTGATTCCCCAGGACCCATGTAAGCCATATGTACAAGGTGGCACATGCGTCTGGAGGTTATTTTCAGCAGCTTCATTCTCTCTCTGCCTCTCTTTCTCCTTCTCAAATAAATAAATAAAAATACCCTTTAAAAAAGAAATTTTAAAAATCCCAACCAAAATCTGAGTACCTATCATGTGCCAAGCAGACAACAAAGAACATATAAGTGGTCCCACATTAAAATTCCCCTGCACAGGGATGGAAGGTGGGTCAGTGGTTAAGGTGCTCACCTGTAAAGCCTAAGGACCCTGGTTTGATTCCTCAGTACCCAAGTAAAGCCAGATGCACAAGGTGACACATGGGTCTGGAGCTGATTTGCAGTGGCTAGAGGGCCTGGTGCACCCATTCTCTCTCTGTGTCTCATAAATAAGTAAATATACAGTGTAACTTAAAAAAATAAAGTGTAACTTTAAGAAATCTCACAGCTGAAGAAACAAGCATAAAAAGGCTGAAGATTTTTGTCCACAGAGGATCCCAACAGCCTTGCTTTTCCCCACACCTTCACCCAGAGCCACCTCTGAAATATGCAATTTATGGTCTATGTTTTGATTTCCTGGACTTCCTGATTTTGCATTCTATTAAAATCAACATGAGTTCAGGTACTGGTGATGGGGTTCCTTTCCCCATATGTAGTAGTCCAGTACTTACTTATTTCTCTTTTTTAAATTTTATTTATTTATTTGAGAGAGAGACAAAGAGACAGAGAGAAGGAATATGGCTGTGCCAGTGCCTCCTGGCACTGCAAACAAACTCCAGACACATGAGTCATTTTGTGCATCTGGCTTTACATGGGTACTAGAGAATAGAACCTGGGCCATCAGGTTTTGGCAAGCAAGCATCTTTAACTTCTCAGCCTTCTCTCCAGCCCCCTCCTTGTTCATTTCTGATTGAGTTCCCTGCTCCCCTCTAGCTGCCACCTGGTCTCTGCTACCCTAAAAAGCAGAACACTCCAGAGGTGCCTCTTGTCTCACTTCCCTTCCACCTGTTCTTTCTTGAGCACAGTCCAATCAGATTTCTGCCCAGGCTGTTCCTATGAAGTACTTTATCAAAGTTAGTCTTGATCTAAATCCAGTGACCAGAGCTCAGATCCCATCGTTCCCTCTGACTGTCAGCAACAGGTGACCCAGCTAACTGTCTTCACTGTCTTCTTCCCCAGCAGCTCCTCAGTCTCCTTCCCTGGGCCCCTAGGCTTCTCTGCTCAGTCTGTAGATCCAATACTCGGTCCATGGAAATTGTTCTTCCTCCCCATCCCTGGCTGATTCCCTGCAGCCATGTGGTTTTATAAATATTTTTATATTTTATTTATTTATTTATTTATTTATTTATTTATTTATTTATTTATTTGACAGAGAGAAAGAAAATGGGTGTGCCAGGGCCTTTGACCACTACACATGAACTCCAGACGCATGTGCCACCTTGCCCAGTGGTTTTGTTAACAACCATTATGCCTCCAGCCTTCCAGTGCTGGGGTTCAGACCTGTTTACCTGTTCTTCATCAGTTGTACATTATAGAGCCCCTCAGATTCAACATATCACAACTGTGTTCTCAACCTTTCAGCCCCAAGAAACATTGCTCCACCCAAAGCCAATATCTCCTTGAGGGAGAACTCAGAGTAGACACATGGTGTCATTGTCCAGTGGCTGGTCTCTGAAGATGTGTCTGTCCAGTTCAGATACATCATTCATATGTTCCATAGCTTGAAACTGTGCTCAGGATAAAGACTGACCTCAGGAAGTAGGTCTATCAGTTAGGATCAACCTTAGCTACATGCAACCAAAGTTTCATTGTCTCCAGGCGTGGTAGCACACACTTTAAATCCCAACACTAAAGAGTCAGAGGTAGGAAGGTGGTTGCTTGAGGCCAATCTGAGACTACATAGTAAATTCCAGGTCAGCCTCAAAATACACACACACAAAAAAAAAAAATTCCAGAGCCAGGCGTGGTGGTGTATGCCTTTAATCCCAGAACTCGGGAGGCAGAAGTAGGAGGATTGCCATGAGTTCAAAGCCACCCTGAGACTACAGAGTGAATTCCAGGTCAGCCTGAGCTAGAGTGAGACCCTACCTCGAAAAAAACAAACAAAATTCCAACATTATATTTATGTTTCCATAAAGGAAGTGTGTGGAGAGGAGGTACAGCAGCCCCAAAGTGGTCAAGAATCAGCTTTTCTGGCTGCCATCCTTAATATGTTTTCCTCATGATTCAAAATGGCTGCCTTAGTTCTTGCCATCACTTCCTGAGCTCAGATATTAGATGGAAAACAGAAGGGAATGTACCCTCCTTGTGGGCCAACTTGCCCAAAGCCTCATCCTCCTGTAATTCTCATGTGGAAGAATTTATGTACGTGACCATTGCCAGCTTTCAGGGAGGCTAGGAAATGTTATCCTTCAGCTGAGCAGCAAGGGTAGAGATAAAAGTGAGGATCTTGTAACTCAGGAGGAAAGGGAGAGTAGAGATGGAAAGGTCCCAGTAAAATCAATGTGTGGGGCTGTGCTTTAGGCAGAAACCACAGGGGCATGACTTGGCAGCAATGCTTAGCAGAATGGCTTTAATCATAGGGAAAGAACATATTTTCAATTAACATACATTTGGGATCTTATGTAAATGAGGCTTCAACTGAAAGTGTTGAACTGGTTTGCCACTGACAGAAATTAACCCTCCACGTTTACTCCACTTCTGTGTATGGAGGATTGCTAAGGAAGAAGGCGCTTTGTTCTGGCCTGTCATCCAAATTGCCTCAGATACCCCACAGTTGAGCCCTCATTAGTGGAGCTAAAAGTTAATGTAAGAAAACCAGAGCCAGGCATGGTGGCGCACGCCTTGAATCCCAGTACTCAGAAGGGAGACATAGGTGGATTGCTGTGAGTTCGAGGTCACCCTGAGACTACATAGTTAATTCCAGGTCAGCCTGAGCCAGAGTGAGACCCTACCTTGAAAAAAAAAAAAATCCCTAGGGACTCAGAATCCAAGCATTCTTTCCCTCATGTTCATCCTCACGGTGCACCTGTTCTGTGGCACATGTGGGGGTTCACCTGTTCTGTGGCACATGTGGGGGTTCACCTGTTCTGTGGCACATGTGGGGGTTCACCTGTTATGTGGCACATGTGGGGGTTCACCTGTTCTGTGGCACATGTGGGGGTTCACCTGTTCTGTGGCACATGTGGGGGTTCACCTGTTCTGTGGCACATGGGGGTTCACCTGTTCTGTGGCACATGTGGGGGTTCACAGTCCCTGCCAGAAGCTCTGGGCCCACAGTGATCCAGAGAGGCCAGGTGTCTGGCCCAAGGGGTCTCTTTTTCCCTTCCCTCCTCCATTTTGGTTTATCTATTCCTTCTTTCCAGGGCTTGGCATGGTTGCTTTGCTCCCTCTTGACTTGCATCAGCCAAGGGTGCTTGGCTCAGCCTTTCTGCAAAGAGGTCTAGGCTCCAGGACAGCATCCCCTACTTTGTTCACACATGTATCATGTCTTGGACCTTCTCCTGGGTGTATAGTAGGCAAGGTGGTGTCCAGAGCAGATCTGGAAATGCCATGGCAGAGAGAGTCTATCCCTGGGCAGCCCCTCCTTGTTTAAGTTTAAGTTTAAGACTCTTCAGCATTGTTTGTAGGTGATCTTTGTTGTTATTATTGTTTTGATTTATTAATTGCTGGGAAACCAAGGCCTGGAGTGTGTTAGGCAAGTATTGTACTTTTTTTTTTTTTTTTGAGGTAGGGTCTTTCTCTAGCACTCAGGAGGCAGAGGTAGGAGGATCGCCAAGAGTTCGAGGCCAACCTGAGACTACATAGTGAATTCCAGGTCAGCCTGGACTAGAGTGAGACCCTACCTCGAAAAACCAAAAAAAAAAAAAAGGTCAATGTGGGGGCTGGAGAGATGGTTTAGCAGTTAAGGCACCTGCCTGCAAAGCCTAAGAATGCTTGTTCAAATTTCAAGGTCCCACGTTTAGCCAGACGCAAAAAAGTGACACAAATGTGCAATATCGCACATGTACAGAAGGGGATGCACACGTCTGGAATTTGTTCACAGCGGCTGAGAGGCCCTGACGTGCCCATTCTCTCTCTGCCTCTGCCTCTCTCTCTGTCTCTCTCAAAAAAATAAAAAATTCAATGTGGGGCTGGAGAGATTGCTTAGTGGTTGAGGCACTTCCTGTGAAGCCTAAGGATCCAGGTTCAATTACCCATGTAAGCCAGATGCACAAGGTAAGCCAGATACATGCATCTGGAGTTCATTTGCAGTGGTTAGAGGCCATGGTGTGCCCCCTCTCCCTCTATATCTGCCTCTTTCTCTCTCTCTCTCTGTCAAATAAATAAATAAAATATAAAAAGTTGGGCTGGAGAGATGACTTAGGGGTTAAGGCGCCTGCCTCCTAAGCCTAAGAACACTGGTTCCAATCTCCAGGTCCCACGTTTAGCCAGATGCAGTGATGAAAGGGCGCAATGCCACACTTGACCACAAGGGGGCGAACACATCTGGATTTCATTCACAGCAGCTGAGACACTGCTGGTGCGCCCATCTCTGTCTTCCTCTCCCTCTCTGTCTCTCTCTGTCTCTCTCTCTCTCTCTCTGTCTCTCTCTCTCCAAAAAAATAATAAAAAATAAAGTTAAGGCACTTGCCTGCCAACAATAACAACCTGAGTTCAATTCCCCAATACCCATGTAAGCCAGATGCACAGAGAGGTACATGTAGCTTGAGTTTGTTTGCAGTGGCTGGAGGCCCTGGTGCACTCATATACTCTTCTCCGTGTGTGTGTGTGTGTGTGTGTGTGTGTGTGTGTGTGTGTCTGTATCTCTGCTTGTAAATAAATTAAATAAAAATTTTTTTGTTTGTTTTTTTTTGTTTGTTTTTCGAGGTAGGGTCTCACTCTAGTCCAGGCTGACCTGGAATTCACTGTGTAGTCTCAGGGTGGCCTCGAACTCACGGCGATCCTCCTACCTCTGCCTCCCAAGTGCTGGGATTAAAGGCGTGCGCCACCACGCCTGGCTTACATATAGACTTTTAAAAATATTTTTATTTAGCCGGGCGTGGTGGCGCACGCTTTTAATCCCAGTACTCGGGAGGCAGAGGTAGGAGGATCAGCATGAGTTCAAGGCCACCCTGAGACTACACAGTGAATTCCAGGGCAGCCTGGACTAGAGTGAAACCCTACCTCGAAAAAAAAAAAAAAAAAAAAAAAAAAAAGTCTATGTGGGGGGGGTGCTGGAGAGAGAGCTTAGCAGTTAAGGTGCCTGTCTGCCAAGCCTAAGAACGCCCATTTGGTCTCCAGGTCCCATGTTTAGCCAGACACAAAAATGACGCAAGCACACAATGCTGCACTTGCCCACAAGGGGGTGAACGCATCTGGAGTTCATTCACAGTGGCTGAAATGGCCCTGGCGCACCCATTCTCTCTCTCTCTCTTTTTCTACCTCTTCCTCTCTCTCTCTCTCTCTCTCTCTCTCTCAAAAAAAAAAGTCTATGTGGGGGCCAGATGTGGTGGCACATGCCTTTAATCCCAGCACTCAGGAGGCAGAGGTAGGAGGATCACCGTGAGTTCGAGGCCACCCTGAGACTACAGAGTGAATTCCAGGTCAGCCTGACCTAGAGTAAGACCCTACCTCAGAAAAATCAAAAGAATAAATAAATAAATAAATAAATAAATAAATAAATAAATAAATAAGAAGTCTATATAGGGGCTGGAAAGATTTCTCAGTACTTAAAGACACTTGCTTGCAAAGCCTGATGGCTGGGGTTTGATTCCTTAGTACCTACATAAAGCCAGATGCACAAAGTGGTACATCTGTCTGGAGTTAAGTTTGTAGTGGCAAGAGGCACTGGTCTGCCTATTCTCTCTCTCTCTTCTTCTCTCTCAAATAAATACATATTTTTAAAAGTCAATGTGGCCATGCAAGGTAGCACACCTAGTAAGGTAGGAGGATTGTGAGTTTGAAGGAAACCTGGAACTACAGAGTGAATTCCAGGTGAGCCTGGGCTAGAGTGAGACCTTACCTTGAAAATAACAAACCAAAAAAAAGTTGATGTGGGCTAGGAATATAGCTCAGTGGCAGAGTGCCTACTTGGTGTGTACAAGGCCCTCGGTTTAGTCCTCAGTACTGCAAAAGAAATTCATTGTGATCTTTGAATACATTTGATCTCTGGCCAACCACAGCCAACATTTCCAAGTTAAAGTAAAAGCCCAGTTTATGATCCTTAGTCCTTTTTATGTTTTTGCATTCATTATTTACAGACAGCTATGGGGCCAGGGTGAGGACTCAGACGTAAGAGGCAGGGCCCTTCCCACTTCACTCACAGAGGTTAATAATGCTAAGATGACTGAGGGAGTACAGAGAAGGGAATTCCAAGCTCTAGTGGTTTGAATGTAAAGTGTTCCCCATAGACTCAGGTATATGTGATTAAGCATCCTTCTTACTCCCCAGCAGGTGGAGTCTTGCTGAAGGATGTGTGTTGCTGGGGCAAACCTGAAGTTGATTGGTCTAGTCTACTGGTTGTTCAGAGCTAGCTCACTCTGACTGCTCTCCCTGTCTACTGGTGATACATGATGTGAGCCAGCTGCCAAGCTTTTCTCCATCATGATGAACCTTCTCCTCAAAATTATAAACCTGAAATAAATCCTTTTCTCCCATAAGCTTGCTTTTGGTCAGTTGTGTTGTCCTAGAAACAAGAAGGTAACTGCTACACAAGAAAACCAAGAAAGCCCTTGCAGATGTCAGCATGTGTCATGGATGTTGAGCAAAACTTCTTGCTGCTGTCAGGTTGAGAGATGCCTGGGAACTCAAGGGAGGAGAAAGCAGAAGATTATTGGAGGTTCAGGAGCTACATGTGGAGGGACTTCTAAGCCAGTGAAAGGCCCCAATAGGAGAAGGGAGGTAGAGGGGCCCTAGTTTGTGACCTTGAGCTGTGAAGTTTTGGGGCCATGTTGAAGAGACTCCACTGGGAATCATTTATTAATAGTGTCAACCCATGAAACCTCCCTAGACCTCCCCATCCCACCCACAGTAGCCTAGTCCAGAAGCCTATACTGTGTGTTGTAGCAGGGGCTGGGCTGAGAGACCAGATGAATGGACTTCATCTGGACATGTCCTGTGCCATCACAGATGCAAGGCCAAGGAAGAGGATTCCATGAACACCATGAGCACAAGTAATTGATTAGATTCCCTAGGCAGTCTGAGAGGTAGGTAGTGTGAGGACCAGTGCTTGCTATGGACCTTATACATTTCCTTTTGTAAATTACTCACCCTAAGCTGAGAGAAACAAGGTTTTGCTGAGGCACAGACTATAAATTAGAGATGAGTATTGCCAGACCCAGTATTTTCTCCAGGTCTACCTAATAATATCATTGTATTCCCCAAGGCAGGAATAACTAGCAATGGGAGAACTTGGGAACCCAGACCCCTTCCCATACACATACCATGAAGAAAGGAGCTCCCAACACCCACAGGGTTTCCTTTGGCCAAGATTCCTAAAGTGTCTGGGATTGTTTTCCACTTAGAAGACCCAGAGTGAACAAAGGACCCCCAGAGCTATTCTGGCATGTGAGGGCAAGAGCCAGTGACACCAGGGTATGGGTGGGACTAGTGGGACAAGGGGTGGGGCCAGGACAAGAACTTTTCTCCACATTGCTGCCTGTCAGAAGCTGGTCTCAGAGAGGAGCCCTGGCATGGTACCTGGACTCCAGGCCTCTATTCACCATAGAGGCACCAGCAAACCCATCATCTGTCTGCCCCATTGCCTCCTCTCATCCAGGAACATAGACATCACAAGGACGTCATCTAACTTGTACCTTCCTGCCCACACTCAACCCTCACCCTGCAGAGCCAGGGGCTCAGAGAGGCCAAGCCACTTGTCTTCAGTTATCCAGAAGAACTAAGCAGACTCGGGCTTCAAGGAGGAGTATATAACCCCTCCCTGGCCATGGCCTTGGTGTACCTGTGTGCCTGGCTGCAGGAGCTCACACCTCTGAACCTCAAGCAAGGGGTTGGGCCTTTCCTCTGCTTACTGATCTGCAGTAGAGGGCCACTCTAGAACTCGAGGTGTTGACACTCCCACTCAGTCCTCAGTGGGATCTGAGGCCGCCCATGGGTTTTCCCTGCCTGCTGTAGGAGGATGGCCCCCACTGAAACCTCAAAGACTTTGGTTATGCTATGGCAGTTAAAAAACGACCTCAGGGAGCCGGGCGTGGTGGCGCACGCCTTTAATCCCAGCACTCAGGAGGCAGAGGTAGGAGGATCACTATGAGTTCAAGGCCACACAGAGACTACAGAGTGGATTCCAGGTCAGCCTGAGCTGGAGTGAGATCCTATTTCAAAAAAGGACCTTAGGGCTGGAGAGATGACTTAGCGGTAAAGGTGCTTGCTTGCAAAGCCAAAGGACCCAGGTTCAATTGCCCAGGACCCATGTAAGCCAGATGCACAAGGTGGTACATGTGTCAAGTTTATTTGCAATGGATGGAGGCCCTGGTTCGCCCATATTCTCTCTCTCTCTCTCTCTCTCTCTCTCTCTCTCGATGATTGATTGATAGATAGATGGATGGATAGACAGAAAGATAGGTAGGACCTCAGTGTGGGTGACTCTGATAACAGTGGGATTAAGATTTCTAAGCACCTGAGCTCATCCTTTCTTAGGCCTGCAGGAAGCCTTCTAACTCCCAGCAGTGCCAGAGGTGGAGTCACAGGTCCTCTACCTGACAGAGCCGTGCCCCCCAAAAAGTACAATTTGGAAGGGGCAGGGCTGGGAAGATGGCTCAGGAGTCAAACACACTTGCTTGCAAAGCTTGCCAGCCTGAGTTCAATTCCCAAGCCACCCATATAAGCTGGGTACAAAAAGTGGTACAAAAGTGTCTGGTTTAAGCCGGGCGTGGTGGCGCACGCCTTTGATCCCAGCACTTGGGAGGCAGAGATAGGAGGATCGCCATGAGTTCGAGGCCACCCTGAGACTACATAGTGAATTCCAGGTTAGCCCAAGCTAGAATGAGACCCTACCTCGAAAAACCAAAAAAAAAGTGTCTGGTTTGCATTTGCAGTGGCAAGAGGCCCCAGTACACTATAAAAACACACACAAACATACACAAATAAAAGAAGAAGAAAGAAAGGAAGGAAAGAAAGAGAGAGAGAGAGAGAAAGAAAAGAAAGAAAGAAAGAAAGAAAGAAAGAAAGAAAGAAAGAAAGAAAGAAAGATGGAAAGAAGCCAGGCGTGGTGGTGCACGCCTTTTATCCCAGCACTCGGGAGGCAGAGGTAGGTGGATTGCTATGAGTTCAAGGCCACCCTGAGACTACATAGTGAATTCCAGGTCAGTCTGGGCCTACCTCGAAAAACCAAAAAAAAAAAAAAAGAGAGAAAAGAAAAGAAATGAAATGAAATGTAAAGAAAAGAAGGAAGGAAGGAGCCGGGTGTGGTGGCGCACACCTTTAATCCCAGCACTTGGGAGGCAGAGGTAGGAGGATCGCCATGAGTTCGAGGCCACCCTGAGACTACATAGTTAATTCCAGGTCAGCCTGGGCCAGACTGAGACCCTATCTTGAAAAATAAAAATAAATAAATAAATAAAAGAAGGAAGGAAGGAAGGGGAAGGGATGGAAGAAGGAAGGGAGGGGGAGAGAGAGAAAAGGAAAGAAAGGGAAGGGAAGGAAGGAGAGAAAGGAATAATGGAAGAAAAGTACATCCTTTTTGACCCTCCATGTGACAGTTGTTTGGATCTACCAATGTCACCAGGGCCAGGCCTCTGGCCTGCTCAGCTCCTCCTGAGGAGAGGAAACCATTCAGAGAGGCCTACATAGCCTTTGAGCACAAGGCTCATCCATCACTTATTCAGAATCCATTGTGGAGTGGGGAGCAGAGAGTAGGACAGTGGTCCCCAGAAGATGCTGCCCAGCCTCTTTCACAGCATTAAAGACCCCACCCCTGGAGACTCACTGGCCTGAGGTGACCTGAGGAGGAGGAGAAGACATAGGGGACCTCTATGGGACTCACCTTTCTGTCACCACCCAGCCTCCCAACAGCAGAGGCTCCTGTGAAGTGTAGCAGCTCCAGTGGACAGTCTCTGGAGAAGAAAGCGGCAAAGGGCAGAAAGAGCCAGTCATGGGGGCAGGTCAGCCTCAGTCACACTTCTAGTCATGCCCAGGGCTGTGCCTGGCCATGGGGTCTGCATCTCCATGTGTGTGAATAGATCTCTGTTTGTGATGCATTTAATCTGGCATCCTCCAAATCAGATTTAAAAGACAGTCTTCGCCCTGCCCCTCATCAGGACTCTCCTGACCCATGAGGAATCCACCATGAGGTGGTACTATGGGTCTGCAGATATGGGAGGATAGGCCCTGGTACAAGTCTTCATGGCTGGGCCGGGACAGAGTCTTGGTGGTGCCTGCAGCTTGCTTGCTCAGTCCTCAGGAGCTTGCTCGCTCAATTTTCTGGGACTTGGTCTGAGACTTATTCTTGGCACCAGAGATTCAAGTCACTTTCCAGACTCCAAGCGGCCATTCTCAGAGAGGCTAGTGCTGGCTTCTATGTTGGCAGCTCTGAGGGCACATCCCAGGTCAGGCCTCGGTTTTGGTGGTACCAGCCCAGCAAGTAGCTAGTGGTTGAGGGGATGCTAGGCCTTGGTGAGGCAGGCACTAGCCTTTTTCCCTCACTGCTTGGTGGAGCGCCCCAGAAAGACTCCTCTTGGAGATAGCAGGGGAGTCTCACCTTCTAGTCCTGGCATTCTTGACCTGTCACCTACTGACTGGCACTCTGAGGTCACTTGCATCTTCCCCACAACCACACTCCCATGGGCTCACCTCAGCTCTCAGGACCACACCTGTCCCTCTCTAGAACTGCTCAAAAAAAGCAGGTCCTTCAGAGCTGTAGGTGGGTCCCCCAAGAGCTGTCAGGTGCTTCGCTGGATCCTTGGGCAGTGAAGCCTGAAGTTCCTCAGAGCCCTCACCTCCACTGAGTGTTCAAGGTGAATCATTACTATTTCTCCTTGTGTAGGGGCCTCACATGCCCTGTTCTTCCAGAAAGCTGCATTCTTCAATTCCAGGCATGTTCATGGCCTTGGTGAACCCACCCTCAGGTTATCAGCCTGTTGAGGAAATAGCCACCCTTCCCAGCTGGGCTGAGGCATACTCAGAGGCCTGCTCTCTGGCCCCAGCCTCCTCCAGCAGTCATCCCACCCAAAGCATGACTGTGGGTCTTCAGGAGCCTGGGAGCCTTGGGTGGTGGACAGAGAAGGCTAGGAAAGTGCTGACCTGAGGGTGGGCTCACCAAGGGCAGGCAGGCCACCAGGGTTCCAGAGGGATGAGGGAGTCTGTCCAGAAAGTGAGTCTCAGGTCATCTAAGCCCAGGCCTCTACCTGTCTCCAAAATCCCTCACTATTTAAGGGCCCTGGCACTCTGGTGGACTTCCTGCTAGTGTGGATGAGGATGCTATAGCTGCTTCTGCCACTAACTAAGCTAGCGATCAGAGATCATGGAGGAATGTGACCTGTAATGGCTTGTTTTCAGGGCCCTTCAGAGAAGATGGCCTACTATGGAAAATGCATTGAAATTGTGATAAAACAACTGGAAAAATTTAAGTCTGAGAAGAGCAGACCTGAGCAGTTCCTGGAGACAGTGTCCACCTCACTACAGCAGGTAGGGTCGGGGCAGCCACTCAGGCTTGTGGGGGGCTGCATCGGTGATGTGTCACCTGGCATTTTGATATAAAAAAAAACAGTAATCAAATCCATTCCTTCCTATGGGGAGAAGACTAGGTCAAAGTGCTCTATCAGAAAAGGGGCAGTGGTGCCTGCCTTCCACAGATACCCCTTTGCCCTATAGCTAAATGCACATGAGATCTGGCTGTTAGGAAGATGTATTGTTCATCTACCCCACAGTTGTTCTGTCCTCCACCAACACAGTTAAGGAGAGGCAGCTTCGGTCCCACTGTAGAAGGTCTGTGGTCATGTGCTCAGAAGAGCTAGGGCAGCAGCAACATGGCCACACATTGTGCTGGATTGTGTCTAGCTGACATGGCCTCCAACGGAGAGGCAGGGCCTGGCCTAGACAGTGAGCCCCACCTGCAGTATCTTCCTGTCCATACCTAGATATAATAGATCCCGTTCAAAGAGGCTGGGCACCCAGCTCCTCAACTCCTATGTCTACATGTGTACAAGATCCCTGGCCCTTCTTTCCCATTTCAAGTCCAGAGTTTGGTTCACGGGAGTGAAGGACTGAGCCCTGAACCCCCATGGCCGTCTCTGACCCCACATCCATCAAGGGCAAGGGCCCATGGAGCTGGGATTGCTCCAGTCCTTCCTTTAGGACTATGGAGATATGGCTATTGGATGGATGGGGGAAGGCAAGTCCATCAAGGGACTTGCTAGAGGACTGTCACATGAATGCTCTTACCCATCTACCCAGGAGTGCACCCCCACCCTTGCTGTTGTCACTGACTGTCAGTTAGAGAAGATTTGTCTGTAATTGTAGCCTATAGCCAGCTTTTCTTGGCCTATGTGGATTGGTTTATGTCTGTGCCCCTCAAGGACATGGCTCTGGCCATACCACAATCTGAATTCCATCACCAGCTCAAGGGTCACCTCTGCTCTGCCCCCAGGCCACAGACAAGCCTTGTGGGACAGCAGCCAAAAAACTCAGAGAGATGGAGAGGCAAAGGCTAGTTCTTGGGGTAAGGCCTCTCCTGTAAGAGAAAGCTACTCCCCATCTTCTAGAAGGGGTACCTAGGTATAGGGTTATAGCCTACAGTCAGTAAGAACTGGGTACATGTGAGATACAACGTCTATCTGTCATCAAGGGCCCTACTTTGGCCCCTACTTTAGCACCTCTTTGCCTCTCGGCTCTTTCTGAGTCTAAACACTTTGAGGAAGTGATAAAAATATCTGGGCCAGGCCCAGTGGCACAACCCCTTTGGGCAGCCCAGCCATGTACAGTTCCCACAGGGCCTGCCTGGCCAGAGCATATCTTCTAGCAGTCAGGTCACTTGCTCAGACCTGGTCCTGGAAACCTGTCTAGGGCCCAGCCCTCACCTGGGCCTGCTCAGTGCTCAACTTTAACAGCTCTGTCTCTCCCATTGCTTGCCCTACTGTAGGTGTTTCCCATCCACCACAAAGGCCTCTGGACTCCAAATCCTCACAGCTCCTGTTATTAGGGTCCACTTTCAACAAAAGTCCTGCTAGTGGCTCTGACTAGAGCTCACACCTCTCCCTTAGACATGGTCTCAGGCTGAGTGCTGCTACAAGGCCGGAGGCTGGGTGAGTTGTGAGTAACGGAATGTAATTCTTATGGTTCTGCAGACTGGAGTGTCCAAAGTGGAGGCACCAGTATCTGGTGTGACCTTGGTACTGCATTCCATGGTAGGAGGTAAGAAGGAATCAGACAGATTGAGCATGTTTCTCGAAGGTTCCACCTGAACATATCACAGTAGCAATTATACACATCCATGAGATTTTGAGGGTTAAGCATTCAAACCACACCTGAAGCCGGGCGTGGTGGCACATGTCTTTAATCCCAGCACTCGTGAGGCAAAGGTAGGAGGATCACCAAGAGTTCGAGGCCACCCTGAGACTACATAGTGAATTCCAGGTCAGCCTGAGCCATACCTCGAAAAATAAAAAATAATAATAAAAAAAAAAACACAACTGACAAGCAGACCTTGTCCACTCTCCCCTGACAGCTCCAATCAGGTTCCCACTTCCTCCTTGCTAGATCTATGAGCTCACTTCTGCCCAGGCTGCCCCTGCCTCCTCCTCTGGAACATTGCAGTTGGCTCCTGGAACATTGCCTGCTTTGGGTCTCCTTCTATCTAGTGCTCTTCCTACTCAGGCTCTGGCCTCTCCTTGTCGGGATCCTCAGTCAGGGTCCTTGTTGGAAGCTCCCAGTCACCTCACCTGCTGTAGCTCCAACCCTTCCCTCTCTCCAGGCCCAGACTGTATATCTAATGGCAAGTAGCATGTCACTGAAATGTCCTCTGACCTTTCCAGAGCAAGTACACCCAAACCCCAATACAAGCTGCTCATCTCAACAGCCCAAGTTCAGTCATCAACAGCTGCATCCACTTGCTCAGGTGGGGTCACCTCCCCTCTACCTTGGCAGTGGCACAGCCCCTGTCCTGTTTATTGCCAAAGTTTATCCTTGTCTCTCTGCCCCTTTTCACGGTGCTCCCCACATACATGACGCAGAAGGTGCCCTTACTGCTGAGAGCTTCTGGGCACCACTGTGCCCAGATCTGAGGACATACCCTCAGTTTTCCCATCTACCCTATGTCTACTCTGCTGGCTATACTACCCTCTTGGAGTTTCTGGAACATTCTGTGTTTTCCCCACCATGCTTGCCACTTCCCCCTCCTGGAACACCTCATGTGCTCCCTTGGGCTGGTCAGCTCACTCATGACTGTGTTGGAAAAGAAAGCATCTCTCTCATGCAAGGAAGGGAGAAGTTACTACTGCTATTTCTTGATGACTGTTACAGAAAAATGAGCTTACTGCAACACATAGTTTGGGACATTTTTGTTGTTGTGAACAACCAACAGATTATTAATTAGTCCTAGTTGTCATGTGGCATGTCACAATGTCATGATCATCCATATGCCTTTCCATAGGAAGCCCAGTACCCCAGTGACCACCCGTAAGTTGGCAGTAATGGAAAGAGCTGACACATGGCAGGGGGTCAGGCTAGCACTGCAGAGATGGCACAGATAGCCAGCCACCTCAAGTGCACAAACTGTCTGCTCAGAAATGCGTGTCCTTCCAACTACTGCCAAAAGTCCCTCTGAAGTCCAAGTGGAATGGAGCCATAGGTATGACCTAGTTTAGACAGCTCACTTTCATCTCTAACTATCAGGAAGTTGATACAGTATCCTGACTTTGAGATCAAGGCTAGGGATTCCACCTGCTGGAAAGTTATGCAACCCACAGGATCCCTGGGCAAAGTCTGAACAGCAGGTTTTGAGGAAGGGCACACAGTGGGGAGATGGTGTGCCCCAAATGTGCAGCAGTCATCACCCCTGCTTACTGTGAATGCAACTTCACTTGAATGTACAGTCTGTACAGATGAAATAAAGCTGAGCTGACAGCTTGGAGCTTGCAGCAGACTGGATTCTCCTGGGCTGTCTTGGTTGGGCCTCAGGGAGGGGCCAGGCATAGAGGGAGCCTGTTTCCACACCCATAAAGTCACACAGGCCTGGGGACAAAGGTGAGGGTGCCATGAGTTCCATAGCAGTTATCCAGACTTTACCTGGTGGCAGCCAAGCAATGATGAAGGGTCTGGCTATGAGGGAGATTTCCTGGGAGAGGAGGCTTCTGAGCAGAGGGACTTGCCCAAGGCAAGACCCTGGAAGCAAGGGGTCCTGAACTATGACAGAGGTGAGTGGGCCGGGAGGACTACCAGGGCCTCTGTACTGAACCTCCAGACCTAGGCTATTCATCATGTAGGCCTTTGCCCATGAGTAGATGGGCTGTGAGCAGAATGAAAGGTCAGGGCTGGATTAGTAGAAAAAGCTCAGGCCACCAGTTAGTCAGACAGCCCAGGGATGAGCAGGGCTTTGTGCCACCCCACCACAGACAGAGGGAAGGGGAGTGGTTGAGGAGCTGTTATAAGGGTTTAGACAGGAGGGAGGGCCTGGTCCTGAAAGGCCTGAAAGGCCTGAAGGCAAGGCCCAGTGAAGGGCAGGGCTAGCCAAGTCTCAGGTTGCCTGGTATTTACTCTTCCATCAATTTCTGGGAGAAAACCTAGGCATAGGAAGTAAGTTCTACACTAATGCTTATTATAATGCCTAATGTGTTGGCCTTGCTCAAGATGGTGTGCAGTAAGTGTCCTTCCACCTGTGGTTCTTTTCTAGAGACTGGCCTGGTCTGCCTTGTATCTGATTAAGAAAAATTAAGGGGCTGGGGAGGTGGTTAAGAGCACTTACTGTGCAACCATGAGGACCGGAACTTGATCACTAGCACCCATATAAAAAGTTGGGTACAGCACTAGAGGGCAGAAACAGAAGAAATATTGGGGCTTACTGGGCTGACCAAAAAATACCAGCTTCAGGTTTACTGAGAGACTTGGTCTCAAGGAAACCACACAGAAGAGCAGTGGAGGAGAGCACTTGATGTTGTACTCTGACCTCCTCATGCATGTGCATCTGCATAAGCACAAATGCATCCATATATTTATTTATATAAATATATATATATATATATAATTTCATTAACTAATTATATAAATATTACATTTATCTGAATGTATTTTGCCCACCCAAACTTGCATTGATGCTAACTCCCTCAGCACCAGCGTTGGGAGGCATGGCCTAGCAGGAGGTGAATTCATATCTCCCTCGGGAGTTCTCACTCTTTCTGTGTAGCTGTTACCAAGCAAGGCAAGCCCTTGCTCTCCCCCTTCTCTGTCACGCCTGCAGCAGCATGAGGTTGTTACTACAAGTAGAGCAGGAGCCAATACCATTCTCTTGGATTTAAGAACTGTGAGACACAAGGTGGCACATGCATCTGGCATTCATTGCAGTGGCTAGAGGTCCTGGGGTGCCCATTCTCTCCCTCCGCCCTCTCTCCCCCCTCTTTCTCTCTCAAATAAATAAAATGAAAATTTAAAAACCTTAAAAAGAAACAAAACTGTGAGACAATTTGGAAAGAGAAAGCTGTGAGGGTTCATCTTCACTGTCAATTTAAACAGAGTTGGAATCACCTAGGAGACACACCTCTGAGCATGATGTGAGGGCATTTCCAGAGAGGATTAATTGAGGCCTTTCTCTGAGTGTGGATGTAATATCCCATGGGCTGGGTTCAAAAGGAAAAAAAAAAAAAAAAAAAAAAAAAAAAAAAAGGATGCATGCCTATAAACCCAACACTTGAGAAATAAAAGGAGGAAGATTGGGGGCTAGAGAGTTGGCTTAGCACTTAAAGCACTTGCCTGCAAAGCCAAAGGATCTCGGTTTGATTCCCCAGAACCTATGTAAGCCAGATGTACAAGGGGGTGCATGCAACTGGAGTTTGTTTGTAGTGGCTGGAGGCCCTGATGCACCCATTCTCTCTCTCTCTCTCTCTCTGCCTCGTTCTCTCAAATAAATAAAAATAAAACTATAAAAAATATTTAAAAGGAGGAAGATCAGGAGTTCAAAGCCAGCGTCAGCTACATAATAAGTTTGATATGCACATCAAATATATACATGTGTATAGATATCATATGTATGTTGCATATATAATAAGCTTACATATATATGAGAAAGCTGAACACAAGCATTTATCTCTCTCTGCTTCCTGACTGTAGATGCAGTATAACCAGCTGCCTCATGCTCCTACCACCATGTCTTCTCTGGTATCATGATTGTATCCCCTCAAACATCTAGAGTTTGTTCACAGAGGCTGAAAAGGCCCTTGTGTGCCCATTCTCTCTCTGCCTCTTCCTCTCTCTCTCTCTCTCTCTCTCTCTCTCTCTCTCAAATAAAAAAAAATTTAATTAAAAAGGGAAAAAAAGATTTAAAAGCTGGGTGTGGTGGCACACTCCTTTAATCCCATCACTTGGAAGGCAGAGATAGGAGGATCATCATGAGTTTGAGGCCACCCTGAGAGTACATAGTGAATTCCAGATCAGCCTGAGCTAGAGCGAGACCCTACCTCGAAAAACAAAAAAAAAAAAAAAAAAATTGAAAAGGGGGCTGGAGAGATGGCTTAGCAGTTAAGGCGCTTGCCTGCAAAACCTAAGGACCCATGTTCAACTTTCCAGATCCCATGTAAGCCAGATACACAAATGTGAGGCAAACACAAGGTTGCACATGCCCACTAGGTGGCACAAGCATCTGGAGTTCAATTTTAGTGGCTGAGGCCCTGGCATGCCAATATTCATTCTCTCTCTCTCTCTCTCTCTCTCTCTCTCTCTCTAAAAAAATTTTAAGTAGCTGATACAAAAGGGAACCAGTGTGAAGTGGGGACAAGAAAGAGTAATGAGTAATGAATTTGAACAAAGAGCATCCTATACATGAATTAAAATATAATGAAGGCCAGGCTGGAGAGATTGCTTAGTGGTTAAGATGCCTGGCTGCTAAGCCTAAGAACGCCAGTTCCAATCTCCAGGTCCCACATTTAGCCGGATGCAAAGTGATGCAAGGGCATAATGCCACACTTGCCCACAAAGGAGCACACACATCTGGAGTTCGTTCACAGCAGCTGAGAGGCTGCTGGCATGCCCATTCTCTCTGCCTCTTCCTCTTCCTCTCTCTCTCTCTCTCTCAAAAATAAAATTAAATGAAAAAAAGGTTAAAATATATATATAATGAAGACCTGGAGAGATGGCTTAGTGGTTAAGGCATTTGCCTATAAAGCCAAAGGATCCTGGTCCAATTCTCCAGGACCCACACCTCTCCCGTACCAGATGCACAAGGGGGAACATGCATCTGGAGTTCATTTGCAGAGGGTGGAAGCCCTGGCATGCCCATTCTCCCCCCCCCCTTTCCCTCTTTCTCTCAAATAAATAAAATATATTTTTTAAAAAATAAAAGAAAATCTAATGAAACCTGCTATGTTGTTTAACTAATATATGCCAATAATGTCTAAAATAGAGGCTGGGGAGATTACTCAGTGGGCAAAAGCACTTGCCAAATGAGCATGAAGACCTACGTTTCATCTCCAGCACCCATGTAAAAAGCTGACCGTGGCCTGTAACACCAGTCCTGAGGAGGCAGAGACAGGAGAATTGCTGAGGCTTGCTGGTCAGTGAGACTGACCAAAGATGCCAGTTCCAAGCTCACCAAGAGACTTCTCAGAGAAGCCGCATAGAAGAGTGAGAGGAGAACATAGATGTTCACCTCTGACCTCCTCATGTGTGCACATGGTGCACATAACTGCACACCCACATGCATACACTATCTATACACATACACTATCAATACACATGCCACGCAGACACCACACCACATCACACACAAACAATTTTTAGATGTCTAAGAAAAAGAGAGGCTGGATAGATGGTTTAGCAGCTAAGGGACTTATGTGCAAAGCCGAAGGACCCAGGTTTGATTCCTCAGGACCCACATAAGCCAGATGCACAAGGTGGCACATGCATCTGGAGTTCATTTGGCATGCCCATTGTATTAGTCAGTGTTCTCTAGAGGAACAGAACGGATAGAATGAATTGTATTAAAAGGGAATTTATTGGATTAGCTTACAACAGTCCAGCAATAGCAGGTTGCAGGCCCGAGAGTCAAGGAACCCTGTAGCTGCTCAGTCCATGAGGCTGGATGCCTCAGCAGTCCCGATCCGGCACTGAAGGCCTGGAGGCGTCCTGAAGAGACGCTGCTCTTCCATCCACACTGGTCTTCAGTCCACACTGAAAAGCAGCAAGCAGCAAACAGCAAGCAGAGAACAGCGAGCAGCACCGGCAGCCAGGTGGGAGGAGAGGATGCCTTTCTTCCCAGAGCTTCTTTTTATAAACCAGCCCCCTCCTCCAAGAAGGGCCGCCCACTCTGGGGGAAGGGCTTAACCTGGGGGAAGGATTCTTCCTAGAGGCAACCTCAGAGACACACTTATGAGGAATGTCTGTGGATTCTTAAATCAAGTTGACACAAACTTAACCATCACACCCATCCTCCCTCTCACTATCTCTCTCTCTGCAAATAAATAAATAAAAATTTTAAATGATAAAAAGAACTCCAAGAGAAACTATCCAGTCTCAAGCATCCTGTCATAGCAACAGAAAACAGACTAAAGCCAAAAATATATGTACTTCTGAAAAAAAATCTTTTAAAGATATAATTTTTTTTTCAAGGGAGGGTCTCACTCTAGACCCAGGCTAACCTGGTATTCACTATGTAGTCTCAGGGTGGCCTCGAATTCATAGCAATCCTCCTACCTCTGCCTCCTGAGTGCTGGGATTAAAGGCATGGACCACCACGCCCAGTTTAAAGATGTAATATTAAAACACATACCTCAGCCCAGCATGGTGGCGCAGGCCTTTATTCCCAGCACTCAGGAGGCAGAGGTAGGAGAATCACTGTGAGTTCCAGGTCTGCCTGAGACTACATAATGAATTCCAGGTCAGTCTGGGCTAGAGAAAGACTCTGCCTTGAAAAGAAACAAAAAATTTTTTTTTTCTCTATTCAGCTTTTCCCACTCAATAAGGTGCCAGTTCCATCCATGCATGGATGTATTGGGATTACTCTATCTCCTTGTCTCAGGGTTGGGAGTATCCTGTTGTCACCAGTATTATAACCACCCCTGCTGATGGGCATATGGGGCTATTCTAGTCTTTTCCTCCTCAAACCATAGGGGGACTGAGTCCCTCTGCCCCTGAGCAGGTATAGCCAAGGTCAGTCCCAGAGATCATGAATTCTTCTATGAGACTATTACCCTGGCAACTTCAACACTTGCCGCTGGCTCTCCACAGAGATCTGCATATTACTGCTTCCACGGAGAGAGGCAGAGCTTGTTTCCATACATTCTCACCAACACAGTGTGTAGGTAAGCATTTTTACTTGTGCCAGTCAAATAAGAGTGAAATGGTACTTGGTATAATTATAGTCAGCACTTCTCTTGTTACATATTTTTCATTTTGAGAGGAATATGTGGTGAGAAAAGACCCAGGGCCTTGAGCACTCAAGGCAAGATCGCTCACTGAGCTATATCCCCAACTCTTTCATGAGTGTTGAAGCATTATGTATTCCTTTTTTAAATTATTTATTTATTTGAAAGAGAGTAAGAGACAAACAGGCAGAGAGAGAGAGAGAGAGAGTGCACCAGGGCCTCCAGCCACTGTAAACAAACTCCAGACACATCCACCATCATGTGCATCTGGCTTACGCAGGTTCTGGGGAATTGAACCTGGGTCCTTAGGCTTCACAGGCAAGTGCCTAAACTGCTAAGCCACTCTTCTAGCCCCTGTATTTCTTTTCTGAACTGTCTGCTTGGACATACATCTGTTTGGAAACTTTATTTGGCTATAGCAAAATCCAGAAAAGCAGCAACTTAAAAAAAAAAATAGAGGGTTGGAGAGATGACTTAGTAGTTAAAAGGTGCTTGCTTGAAAGCCTGATGACCTGGCTTTAATTCCCCAATACCCATGTGAAGCCAGATGTACAAAATGGTACATGCATCTGGAGATCTGGACTTCTTTTGCAAGGGCAAGAGGCCATGGTATACCCATTCTCTCTCTCTCTCTCTCTCTCTGATTACAAATTACTAAAGAAATAAAATATTTAAAAAAGAAATTAGAGATGTCTTCACTCACATAAGAAGCAATCTAGGGAGCTGGAGAGATGGCTTAGCTGTTAAGGCACTTGTCTGTGAGTCCTGAGGACCCAGAACCCACATAAGCCGGATGCACATGTTGGCACATGCATCTGGAGTTTGTTTACAGTGGCTAAAGGCCCTGGTGTGCTGCCCATTCTCTCTCTCTTTCTCTCTCTCTCTAATAAATAAGTAAGTAAGTAAAATATTTTTAACAAAGAAGCAATCTGGGGCTGAAGAGATGGCTTAGCAGTTAAGGTGCTTACCTGCAAAGCCTAAGGACCCATGCTCAGCTCTCCAGATCCCACATAAGCTAGATGTGCAAGATTGCACATGCACACTAGGTGGTGCATGCATCTGGAGCTCTATTGCAGTGGCTGGAGGCCCTGGCACACCAATTCTCTCCCTCTCTCTCTCTCTCATTAAAAAAAAAAAAAAAGAAGAAGCAATCTACAGGGCTGGGGAGATGGCACAACAGTTAAAGGTACTTACTTGCAAAGCCTGTTGGCTCAAGTACAAGTCCCCAGTATTCATATAAAGCCAGACCCACAAAGTAGCTCATGCATCTGGAGTTTTTTTTTTTCAGCAGTAAGAGGTACTGCTCTCCATTTTCTCTTTCTCTCTCCCTCTCTCTTTCCCTCTCTCTCTCTCTCTCTCTCTCTCTCACACACACACATAAATAAATAAATAAACAAATGAAATATATATATTTAAAGCAGAAGCAATCTGGGCTGGAGAGATTGCTCAGTGGTTAAGGAGTTTGTCTCTAAAGCCTAACTACCTGAGTTCAGTTCCCAAGCACCCATGTAAAGCCAGATGCACAAGGTGCTGCATGAGTCTGGAGTTTGTTTGCATTGGTTAGAAGTCCTGGCATGCCCATTCTCCCTTCCTCCCTCTCTGTCTTTCTCTCATAAATACATAAACAAAATATTTTTTTAAATAAAAAAGAAGCGGCCGGGCGTGGTGGCGCACGCCTTTAATCCCAGCACTCAGGAGACAGAGGTAGGAGGATTGCCAAGAGTTCAAGGCCACCCTGAGACTACATAGTGAATTCCAGGTCAGCCTGAGCTAGAGTGAGACCCTACCTCGGAAAAAAAAAAAAGAAGAAGAAGAAGAAGAAGAAGCAGCAGCAGCAGCAATTTGCCAGGCATGGTGGCACATGTCTTTCATCCCAGCACTTGGGAAGCAGAGGTAGGAGGATCACCATGAGTTTGAGGCCAGCCTGAGACTACATAGTGAATTTCAGGTCAGCTTGGGCTAGAGTGAGACCCTACCTCAAAAAAAAAAAAAAAAAAAAAAAAGAAAAGAAAAGAAAAGAAAAGAAAAGAAAAATCTATAGAAGACAAAGCAGTTCGGAGTCTCATAGCCAAGAAATAGCTACCATACATGAATCATTGTTCTGCATCTCAGGCAAGCGGGGAGGAAGACAAACAGCTCAAGCCTTATTCCAGCTGCCTACTCTTCAAGGAGCTTCCTTGGGAGTAGAGGTCACCTCCAGTGTGCTATTACCTCTCCTTAACTACAGTTGTCATCTGGCTTTACCAAGAAAGGGGATTTTACTAGATACAGTGCCAAGCACAACTGGACAGCATTCTTTGCCAAGGAGATGGGAAGAAAGAAGTGGGCTATTGTATGGGTATCCCATAGCTTCAAGTCCCCTTGCCACATTTCCACTGACTTCAGTCTTTGTGTTACTGATTACAAGTGTTGATGATGTGAGTTAGAGATCCTAGCCAGGCACTCAGCTCACCCCACTTCCTTGACCTTGGACTAACTCCACACTAACCCTAAGGTCCCAGAACTGAGCCCACGCAGGGAAAGGCACAAGGATCTCCAATTTCCATTCATGAGACCATTGTCAATACATGCAGTACTCCCCATGTCCCCTGGGTGGCGACTCCAGGTCCTTGAACTTGACCAAGACCCAAGGTTTTATCACAAAATCAAAGTTCCCTGGTGGCCTGTACAGTCCTTTGGTCTCAGTGACTGAGGCTGGCCCAGAATGAAGAGTTTCTTAGTGATACTGAGGGCTTGCCCTGCCTCCTGGGACAGAAAAAAGAGCCTCTGCAGCTCGGATCCATAACTCTCCCCTAGCTGGTCAGAACAGGACTAGGGCTCAGTGCTCAGCCCCCTTTGACTCTACCCCACCCCCAGGCTGTCTCCTCTTCGGTCAAGCTGGATAACAAATGTTCTTGTGGCTGCCAGCCCAGTATTAACAGGTTGTCAATCCCCAGAGAGAGATGGCACAGCAGTTAAGACGCTTCCATGCAAAGCCCTACCAACTGGGTTCAATTCCCCAGTACCCAAATAAAGCCAAATGCACAAAGTAGCACATGTGTCTGGAGTTTATATGCAGTGGCTGGAGGCCCTGATGTACCCAATTCTGTCTGTCTGCCTGTCTCCTCTCTACCTCTCTCTGGTCACAAATAAATAAATAAAATATTTTTAGAAAAGAAGTGGGGGTAGAGAGATGGCTTGGCAGTTAAGGTGCTTGCCTGCAAAGCCTAAGGACCCATGTTCAATTCTCCAGGTCCCACATGAACCAGACACACAGTGATGCACATGCACAAAGTTGCACATAAACACAAGGGGGCATAGGCATCTGGAGTTCGATTACAGTGGCTGGAGGCCCTGGCATACCAATAATTCTCTCTCACACACACACTCTTGCATTAAAAAAAAAAAAAAAAGCCGGCATGGTAGCACACGACTTTAATCCTAGCACTTGGGAGGCAGAGGTAGGTGGATCACCATGAGTTCAAGGCCACCCTGAGACTACATAGTGAATTCCAGGTCAGCCTGGGCTAGAGTGAGGCCCTACCCCCAAAAAACAAACAAACAAACAAAAAAAGATAGGATCTCTCTTTGATCTGGAACTCACCAATAAGGCTAGCCTAGCCAGCAAGCTCCAGGGTTCCTCTTGTTTCCACCTCCCCTCCCCTGGGAATATAAGTGCATGCCACCACATTCTGAGGATCAAATTCATGCTTGCAAGGCAAGCACTTTATCTGCTGACCTATCTCCCCAGACCCTAGATCTATAATTCTTTTAGAGAAATATATTGCTTTTCTGTCAGTCCAACTTCATAGCAGTTTACATGCTTTGTTAGTTGGTGGACAGGACTAGAATAAGGAGGGCATTTCAGGGTTCTGATGTTATTGGAAGACCACTAGATGTTCTGGGTTCTGTACATCTAAAGAAAGATTATTTAAGCTGCCAGACATGGTGGTGCATGCCTTTAATCAATCCCAGCACTTGGGAGACAGAGGTAGGAGGATCACTGTGAGTTTGAGGCCAGGATGGAGCAGATAACATCTTAATGCTTTTCTTTAGAATTGAGAATGCTGAGCAAAAAAAGAGGAAACCAAAGCAACTTTGCCAACAACAAAGGTTTGGTCAGAGTTACAGGAGGAACCCAGAGGGAAGATGAGCTGGACACCTGGGCACTGGGCAGCTGAGCCTCCAGAGTACTAGCCTCAGCTTCTGCTGGCAGCTCCTAGGCTTGGAGAAGCCTTCATCCAGTGAGCCCCTCTTTGTACCTGGCACTGGGTCCCTGAGACATTCTCTTCCTGTTCTGATGAGCACCAAGGTGACTGTCTAACAGGGGGGAAAGGACAATAAGTGACCAGTGTTATGTTGCTGGGACAAGTCATGCCTGATAGCAGAAGTGGATAGAGATGCTTTTCAAGGACAAGGGTGAGTGGAGGGGAGCGCTTGTAACAAGAAGTAGATCACAGGCAAAGGGAACCACCAGTGCAGAGGCCCTGTGGGGACAGCTGCATGTTCAAGAAACAGGAGGTAGAGGGTTGGAGAGATGGCTTAGCCATTAAGGCATTTGCCTGCAAAGCCAAAGGACCTCAGTTTGATTCCCCAGGACCCACGTAAGCCAGATGCACAAGGTAGCACATGCGTCTGGAGTTCTTTTGCAGTGGCTAGAAGCCGTGGCATTCTCTCTTTCTCTTTCTCTGCCTCTTTCTCTCTCTCAAATAAATAAATAAAATATATTTTTAAAAAATTTTTAGAGCCGGGTGTGGTGGCGCACGCCTTTAATCCCAGCACTCGGGAGGCAGAGGTGGGAGGATCGCCATGAGTTCGAGGCCACCCTGAGACTACAGAGTGAATTCCAGGTCAGCCTGAGCTAGAGTGAGACCCTACCTCAAAAAAACAAAAAAACAAAAGACAAGAAAAATTTTTTAAAGCTAAATGTCTATGTGTCCATATGCCCAAAATATCTTACACACAAATTTTTAAAAATCACATTATAGACTCAATAAATACCTCTCATATAAATGACTATTCTGGTAGCTTTATTTTTATTTATTTATTTATTTATGGTTTTTTTGAGGAAGGGTCTCACTCTGGCCCAGGCTGACCTGGAATTAACTATGTAGTCTCAGGGTGGCCTTGAACTCACAGCGATCCTCCTACCTCTGCCTCCCAAGTGCTGGGATTAAAGGTGTGCACCACCACGCCCAGCCTGGTAGCTTTAATATAGTGAGACCTCATCACTATGATTAAGAAAAATGTTATCCTGTCAGGCATGGAGGTGCATGTCTTTAATCCCAGCACTCAGGAGGCTAAGGCAGAAGAATCACTATGAGTTCAAGGCAAGCCTGAGACTACATAGTGAATTCCAGGTCAGCCTGGGCTAGAGCAAGACCCTACCTCAAAAAAAAAAAAAAAATGTAATGCCAAGCTAGAGAGATAGCTTAGCAGTTGAGGCACTTGCCTGCAAAACTTAATGACCCATGTTCATGTCTCCAGATCCCACATAAGCCAGAAGCACAAGGTGACATAAGCACACAAGGTTGCACATGTGCACAAGGTGGCACACACATCTGGAATTTGATTATAGTGGCTGGAGGTCCTAGTGCACCAATTCTCTCTCTCTCTCTCTCTTTCTGCCTTATAAAGAAAGGCCAGTCTGCTGGGCTTGCCTCAAAAAAAATGTAATCCTAATAAAAAGTTAACCAAGAAGAATAACACAGGTATCGTATAAATATAAGAAAATTTTACTGCTAATAAAAACCTCTAAAAAATATGAGATACAGGGCTGGAGGGATGACTTAGTGGTTAAGGTGCTTGCCTGCAAAGCAAAAGGACACAGGTTCAATTCCCCAGGAACCACGTAAGCCAGATGCACAAGGTGGTGCATATGTCTGGAGTTCATTTACAGTACCTGATGGCCCTGGCATGCTCATTCTCCCCCCATTCTCTCTCATAAATAAATAAATTTTTAAAAAGAGAGATACCAAGCCAGGTGTAGCAGCCCAAGCCTTTAATCCCAGCACTTGGGAGGCAGAGGTAGGAGGATCACTGTGAGTTCAAGGCCAGCCTGGGACTCCAGAAAGATCCAGGTCAGCCTGGACTAGAGTAAGACTCTACCTCGAAAAAAACAACAAAAAAATGATATACCAATGATTCTTTATTAGACTGGCCATGAGGGTGTGGCTCAGTGGCTAAGTGCTTTTCTAGCATGCCTGGGGCCCTAGGTTCATCTCCAGCAGTGCAAAAAACAAAGTAGCAGCGTGACATGGTGGCACACAGCTTTAACCCCAGCACTTGCTAGAGCAAGACCCTGCCTCCAAAAAAACCAAAACAAAAAAGATGAGTTGGAGGGTGGAGAAGATGGCTTAGTGGTTAAGGCATTTGCCTGCAAAGCCAAAGGACCCCAGTTCAATTCCCCAGGACCCATGTAAGCTAGATGTACAAGGTGGTGCATGCACCTGGAGTTTGTTTGCAGTGGCTGGAGGCCCTGGTGCATCCATTCTCTCTCTCTCTCTGTCTCAACCTCTTTCTCTCTGTCTCAAATAAATAAATAAAATATACTTAAAATGGGCTGGAGAGATGGTTCAGCAGTTAAGGTACTTGCCTGCAAAGTCTAACAACCTGGGTTTGATTCCCCAGTACCCACGCAAAGCCAGATGCATGGTAAGCCATGCATCTGTCACTCATTTGCAATGGCTGGAGGCCCTGGCATGCCCACTGTCTCTCTCTGTCTCTCCTCTCTGTTTCTCTATGCTAACAAATAAATAAAAAGAAGCCAGGCGTGGTGGCTCATGCCTTTGATCCCAGCACTCAGGAGGCAGACGTAGGAGGATCTCTGTGAGTTCAAGGCCACCCTGAAACTACATACTAGATTCCAGGTCAGCCTGGGCTAAAGGATGATCCTACCTCAAAAAAAATTAAAAATTAAAAAGAAAAAAAAATAAAATAGCAAAAGAAAGGAAGGAAGGAAGGAAGGAAGGAAGGAAGGAAGGAAGGAAGGAAGGAAGGGAGGAAAGAAAGACGCTTTCTTTTTGGTTTTTTTCCAAGGGTTTCACTGGTGGCTGACCTGGAATCCCAGCACTGGGAGGCAGAGGTAGGAGGATCGCTGGGAGTTCAAGGCCACCCTGAGACTACATAGTTAATTCCAGGTCAGCCTGGACCAGAGTGAAACCAAAAAAACCAAAAAAAAAAAAAAAAAATTTCCTGGTTTCAAGTGGCAAGAAGCCCTGGAGTGCCCATTCTATCTGCCTCTTTCTCTCAAGTAAATAAATTTTAAAAATTTCAGCCTGAGACTACACAGTGAATTCCAGATCAGCCTGCATTAGAGGGAGACCCGGTCTCAGAAACAAACAATAAATTTAAAAATTAAAATAGGGTTGGAGAGCCAGGCATGGTGGCACATGCCCTTAATCCCAGCACTTGGGAGGCAGAGGTAGGAGGATTGCTGTGAGTTCAAGGCCACCCTGAGACTACATAGTGAATTCCAGGTCAGCCCAGGCTAGAGTGAGACCCTACCTCAAAAAAAAAAAAATTTTTCCTGGGCTGGAGAGATGGCTTAGTGGTTAAGGCACTTGTCTACAAAGCCAAAGGATCCAGGTTCGATTCCCCAGGACCCACGTAAGCCAGATACACAAGGTGGTTCATGCATCTGGAGTTTGTTTGCAATGGCTAGAAGCCTTGGTGCACCCATTCTCTCTCTCTCTCCATATATATATATATATATATATATATATATATATATATATATATATATATATATATATATATATATCTGCCTATCTTTCTTTCTCTCTCTCTCTTTCTCTCAAATAAATAAATAAATAAAAATTTAAAAAATATTTTCCTGGGAAACTTTTTCTGTGGAAACTCAGTTGCTCTAGGTTTTTTTAAAAATGTATTTATTTATTTAATTTTTAAGCAGAGAGGGAGAGAGAGGATATGGGTGCACCAGAGCCTCTAGCCATTGCAAACAAACCCCAGATGCATATGCCACTTTGTGCATCTGGCTTACATCAGTACTGGGGAATCGAACCTGGGCTGTCAGGCTTTGCAAGCAAGCACCTTTAACTGCTGAACCATCTCTCTAGCTCCTGTTCTAAGTTGTTTTTGGTGCATCCTTTCTGGAAGATAGTTTGAGGGCCAGGCGTGGTGGCACATGCCTTTAATCCCAGCACTTGGGAGGCAGAAGTAGGAGGATTGTCATGAGTTTGAGGCCATCCTGAGACTAATAGTGAATTCCAGGTCAACCTGGGCTAGAGTGAAACCCTACCTCGAAAAAACAAAACAACAAAAAAAGATAGTTTGAGGAAGGCAGGATCTATTAAGAGGAGGTGGCTGGCTGGGGTAATACCATTACTAATTTTCAAGTTACTAGAGAAGTAACTGATTTTAGGAATCTGTGGGTATAGAGGAACAGAGATACAGGCATGTTCATAGCCCTACAGGGTCAATCCTCATTCTCATCTCCTTCTAAGTCTTCACACATTGTGTCATTTTAATGGCTGCATCACATGACCTGTGTGGCAAGGACAGATTGTGCTTGACCCCCCCGGGTCCCTTACTTCTGGGCACACAGGCTGTTCCCATTTCATGGCTACTCAGACCTCTTCCCCACACACTTACACTTTTTGCATTCTGGATGGCTTCCTTAGGTTCCCAGAAGTATAATCACTCAATTAAAAGGTCAAGAAAACAAGGTTCTCGAAACCTATTTGCCAAATTGCTTTCGGGAAAAGTTCAGCAGCATCTGTCCCAGCAACCTTCTCAGTACTGTGCTGGCAGTGCAGAATTCCTCGTTTTCTTTCTCTTTCAAAACTTAATTACTTTTCAAAATTTAATTTGAAAGCCTTATTGCTTTTTAAAACAATTAACATCTGTCACACACAGGTCATGACATAATTTGGATCTGAAATGTCCCCCCAAGGCTCATGTTTTGGAGGTTTCATCCCAGTGCATTGTTCAGAGATGGGGCTTTGTGATGGGTTCCTAACTTGATGACATTATTGGAAGGTAATTGAAAGTAGGACATGGGCTGGAGGAAGCAGGTGACTGAAGGAGACATCCTATACCCAGCCCCTTCCTATGTCTTTCTCTCTCTCTCTCTCTCTCTCTCTCTCTTTCTCTTTCCTGGCCACCACAAGTGAAAACACTTTGCTCTATCATGTTTCTACCTTGTCATGGGCCTAAAGCGAATGGAGTCAGACAACTGTAGACTGAAACCTCTAAAACCATGAGCCAAGTGAATCTTTCCCCCTTTAAACTGTTTTTCTCAGATATTTGTCAGATCACAGACTCTAAAATGTCCTAAGGGGTAAATGGTCTGTTAGCAGAGGCTTGTATGCTACTCAGGAGACTGAGGCAAGAGAATCACAAGTTCAAGGTCACCTTGGACAACTTAGTAACACCCTTCCACAAAATAAAAGCAAAACAGGCCAACAGGCTTGGTGGCGCACACCTTTAATACTAGCACTCTGGAGGCAGAGGCAGGAGAATCACCCACCATGAGTTCAAGACTAGCCTGGGCTAGAGTGAGACCCTACCTCAAATGAAATAAAAATAAAATAAGGGCTGGAGAGATAGCTTAGAGGTTAAGGCGCTTGCCTGCAAAGCCAAAGGTCCTCTGATTCCCCAGGACCTCCATAAGCCAGATGTACAAGGTGGCACACATGTTTGGAGTTCGTTTACAGTGGCTGGAAGCCCTGGCACGCCCATTCTCATTCTCCCTCCCTCTCTCTCTCTCCCCCTCTCTCTCTCTCTCAAACAAACAAATAAAAATAAAATATTAAAAAATAAAATAAAATAGCCAGGCATGGTGGTGCATGCCTTTAATCCCAGCACTCAGGAGGCAGAGGTGGGAGGATTGCCGTGAGTTCAAGGCCACCCTAAGATTACATAGCAAATTCCAGGTCAGCCTGGGCTAGAGTGACACCCATAATAATAATAAAATAAAATAAAAGCAAAGCAAAACAAAGAGATCAGACATATATAGCTTAGTGGTAGAGCACTTGCCTAGCATGGGTTCAATCTCCAGTACCCAACTCCACTGGTTCCCTTCCCAGAGAGGACAGGACAGAATCCATACTACCACTCTAACTCCTATTTGCTTTTGACTCTGGACAGGCTATTGAGATTTTCCTGCTTGGTAGTATTTTATTCATTCATTTGAAAACCTTTATATGAGCTCAGATTTTAGATTATTATGGTGAAACATGACATAAAGCTTACCATTTTAACCATTTTCAAGAGCATGAAGTACGTTCACATGGTTGTGTGAACATCACATGCATTTCTCTCCCAAAACTTCTCATGTTCCCAAAGTTAAACTCTGTCCTATGAGACACTCCCAGCCCCTCCTTCACCCCTGGCAGCCACCATTCTACTTTCAGCCTCTGTAAATTTGCCTACATATTCATGTAAGTGAATATTTGCATAATATTTGTTCTTTTGTGTTCTTTTTGTTATCGCACATCTTTTCCCATATTTATTTTGTCTTTAAACCTACCTTACCCTCACATAGGAGCAGTCCCTGTGTGTCTTACACTGTCACTATGGTCACAGCCCACTGCTCCAAGAGGGTTGAACAAATTAGCCTATTCTCAGCAATCTGAGAGTGTCTGTTCTCGACTTTTGTCCTTGCTTTCCTGGCGCTTCTGAGCTTCCTCTTCCCTTTCTCTTCTAGAGTCTGAGCACACAGACGCATGCCTTTTTTTGGAAATTCTGTCTGGTTGCCTTGAGTACCGCAAGTTACTGACCATCGTTTATGAGCTCAGATTTTAGATTATTATGGTGAAACATGACATAAAGCTTACCATTTTAACCATTTTCAAGAGCATGAAGTACGTTCACATGGTTGTGTGAACATCACATGCATTTCTCTCCCAAACCTTCTCATGTTCCCAAAGTTAAACTCTGTCCTATGAGACACTCCCAGCCCCTCCTTCACCCCTGGCAGCCACCATTCTACTTTCAGCCTCTGTAAATTTGCCTACATATTCATGTAAGTGAATATTTGCATAATATTTGTTCTTTTGTGTTCTTTTTGTTATCGCACATCTTTCCCATATTTATTTTGTCTTTAAACCTACCTTACCCTCACATAGGAGCAGTCCCTGTGGGTCGTACACTGTCACTATGGTCACAGCCCACTGCTCCAAGAGGGTTGAACAAATTAGCCTATTCTCAGCAATCTGAGAGTGTCTGTTCTCGACTTTTGTCCTTGCTTTCCTGGCGCTTCTGAGCTTCCTCTTCCCTTTCTCTTCTAGAGTCTGAGCACACAGACGCATGCCTTTGTTTTGGAAATTCTGTCTGGTTGCCTTGAGTACCGCAAGTTACTGACCATCGTTGTGGACGCCTTCTATGTGCGGGACGGCCGGCTCTGTCTATGGGCTGACTACAGCCTCTTTGAGGGTGGGTGTATCCACTATATCCACATGTCCCTAAGTGCCAGACCTGCTGCCCCCTCCAGAGTGAGAAGCTGGAAAGGTGGCCAGCTACAGACCCTCAACAGACTGGCCTGGGAGAGGCCAGCAAATGGGCATGCTTCAGGCACCAGGCCACAGAAAGCAGTTCACGTTTCTGCCACAGCCCTTTCCCTCACTTGATGTTCATAGGTACCTATGAGTGGGTGGCCAGGCTGGGCTTTTTTTTGTTTGTTTTGTTTTTCGAGGTAGGGTCTCACTCTGGCTCAGGCTGACCTGGAATTCACTATGTAGTCTCAGAGTGGCCTCGAACTCTTAGCGATCCTCCTACCCCTGCCTCCCGAGTGCTGGGATTAAAGGTGTGCCCCACCATGCCCGGCTTATTTTCTTGCCTTACATGTGGGTACACTGAGACCTTAGGCTCACAGGAGGCCAGGGTCTAGGCAGACAGTCCTGGGTCCTGCTGCTCTGTACTTGCCTGAAAGAATGCCACACAGCAACCTGGGCTAAATGATATGCCCTGCAGGCTATTCCTGGTCCTAACCCTGGCACCCGTGAGAAAGCAGGCCCTATGCCAGGTTATACCACCCTGGGGGATTGAATATAAGAGCTGCCTCTGACCACTTATGTTCACAGGGCAGGATGACTGTTGTGGAAAGGTGGCTAGTGACATTTTTTTAATATATTTTATTTTTATTTATTTGTGTTTATGTGAGAGAGAGAGAGATAGAAATAGGCAGGTACAGTGAGAGAGAATGGATGCACCAGGGCCTCCAGCCACTGCAAACAAACTCCAGATGCATATGCCCCCTTGTGCATCTGGCTTACATGGGACCTGGGGAGTCGAACCTGGGTTCTTTGGCTTTGCAGGCAAGTGTCTTAACCGCTAAGCCATCTCTCCAGCCCTGGTGACATTTTTGAGTAGAGTGAGATCTAGCCTTAGGAGTTGCACTTGGTCTTGCTGCTAAACAGGGGAGAGGGAGACCTGAGGGCTTCAGCATACAGGAAGGCCATGCCACGTAGTTGGTGCCAGGTCCAGAATTAGATTAACCCTCACAGCCTGGCTTAAGCTCAGAAGTGGAACAAAAAAAAAAAAAAAAAACCCTGAAGAGTCTCTTTGCCTGCAGAGGCCTGAGACAATTCAGCCTTGCAGAATTAACAAACAAACAAAAAAAATTGAAACACTGTCACTTTTACCCAGAGAACCCTTGGGATTTCTGAGAACTCATCAAATGTAGTAATATGTATGGAAGTTAAAAGCCCCAACTGGCCAGCATCTAAGACCATGGAGCTTGTGTGGTCTGCACAAGGTGATAGTTGCCAATGTGCCCTGCCAAGAGTGAGGTGCCTGCCAAGCCACTGCAGAATTCCTCCAAGGTCACACCTGGGGCCCCTTTGTAGGCCAGGCAGGGTGCCCTTCATACCATGCTTTCTCCTCAGTGATCTGCTACCTGGCCATGTTCCAGTTGGATGAACTCGGCTTTCAGTCCTTCTGCAGCATCATCAAGTCCCAGCCTGTGGGCAAGGTATGCCAGGTGAGCTCCAGCCCAACACTACAGGGCAGTGGGTGAGGCTACCATCCATGGCTGGAAACCAGGGCCAGAGTGTGTCTGACCAGTCCCATGTCTTTTACCCTCTCACCAAAGAAACTGGCAGATTTGTCCTTTTTTGTTTAACATCAGCTGATATCCTCTGTCTGGGACAATGTGCTCTTCTGTCCCAGGGAAACCTGATTCTGCCCCATGGGCTTTTAAAGGACATGCTTTTCTATCTGTCCATAAGCACAAGTAGTCCATGATGCATAAGCATCATCACTTACCTTAAGCATAGGCTTCATTTTCCCAAATAAGAAGCAGAATTAATAACATCTGAGAGATGCCTTAAGACTGCTCTGGTCTGCTCCCCATGCTTAACAAGATCTGCTCTTGGTTCCTGCTCAGAAATCTAACTAACATCCTGTCCTGGGTCCTGCAATTCTGACTCACCAGATGTTCTAGGTGTGGACTGCACACTGCTCTTAGGACCTGTGCAGCACCCCCAGACCTTTGCCTAGACACAGATCAGCCCAGCAAGTTCTGAAAACCCATGGCAGCAGTCCACAAAACCCTCAGGGAATCTGGGCCTGATAGCCTATAATTCCAGCTATTTGGCAGACTGAGGCAGAAGGATTGCAAATTTAAGGCCAGCCTGGGCTACACAATGAAGCCTGTCTCAAAGTAAAATGTTAAAAAAAAAAAAAGAAACAAACAAACAAACAAACAAACAAACAAACAGCCCAACAAGAACTAAGTTTAATCTCCAGTACCCACATAAAAAGCTGGCCTGAGCCAGGCATGGTGGCATACACTTTTAATCCTAACTCTTGGGAGGCAGAAGTAGGAAGATCACTGTGAGCTTGAGGCCACTCTGAAAGTACATAGTGAATTCCAGGTCAGCCTGAGCTACAGTGAGACCCTACCTCAAAAACAAACAAACAAAAAATACAAAATGCTGGCAGGGTCATATGCACCTACATTACTGGCTCTGGGGAGGGAAGACAGATGGATCTCTGGAGCTCTTGGGCCAGTCAGCCTAGTCTACTTGGCAAGTTCTATGCTAATGAGAAACACTGCCTCTAAAAAGGCACTTTAGGAACAACACCTGAGGTTGTCTTCTAGTCTCCACATGCAAAAACATAGGTATGCACACACGCATGTGCCTAGCATTTATGAGGGTGTTAGGTTGAATACCTGGTACCACAGAATAAAAAAGCATTCCAGGGAACCCATGAGGGGCTGCAGGTGTTGAATGGTGGCCAGTATAAGATCTTCCCTTTCTATCCCACACTCTGTGCCCCACTGGGTGATTCTGGTCCCATTGAGGTCCTTCTGCCTGCCTCAGCACTTCAGGAAGAGACCAGGTAGGCCCTGAAGATGGAGGTTGAGCAGTTGGGGACAGGATGGCCTCTCTTGGATGCTGTCACTACTATGGTCAGAGGTGACGTTTGTAACAAGCAATATGTGCCCAAGCTGACTCCTAAGTAGCCTGTGGCTTCCACAAGACATGCTGTCCCATCACTGGAATAGCAATGGGAGGGGCCAGAGAGAGATCCCTACCACCCACAATCCTTCACACTCATGTGCTAGGGAACCTGCCACAGTTAGTCAGAGGGCTTTCTCAGCCCCACTGGAAACTACATCCCCACTCTGGAAAGGCCTCTGGCAGCACTGCCGCACCATACCCCAGTGAGGAGTGTGCCTTAGTCCAGCAGGACTGCTGAGGGTGAAGATGGAAGATAGGGATGAAGAGGTAGGAAACCTGAATGGGATATGCCCGCATGGATCTGCCAGCAGGAAGGAAGTGGAGACAGTGAGGCCCAGCCAGAGGGCCAACTGTCCCCTTCAGAAGGCACATAGTAGCCAGGCTGATAGATGGGAAGGGTGGGAAAGGGGATGCCAGGACAACATCCATGGACAAGGGCTAAGAATCCCCTTTGGGGCAGGTATGGCAGGAAGGAGCCATTGAGATGAGTAAAGGGAGTGGGCAGGTTGATAGGTCAGGGAGCTGTAGAAAGCTTTGTAAAAAGACCCTGGTTGCCTCTATGTGGAGAGGGCCCACAGGTGAGATAAGGCTAGAGACTGGTGAGGATGGTAGTCAAGCCTTGCTCACCACTGTCCTCTTGGCTGGCCATGCACTGCCAGGGTTACCTCCAAAATATACTCCCTGATCCCAAGCCTTAGCTGTGCTTTGAGAGACCCAAACCAGGGTACTATGTTCTATGTCACCATCAATCTCTCCTAGACTCTGACATGTAGACTTGGGGTTCTGCCAACAGTGGCCACAGTGGTAGCAGCCCCAGAGCCCTTAGCTGCCCCTTCTAGGTGGCTTTAGGGTCCTGTATTGAGGGTCTCCAGTGATCCTGTCAACTAGGCAATACCCTTAAGGCTAGGCCATGTTTACTGCTCCTTGGGCACCTTCTGAAGAGCAATCCCAGGAAATACCTGATTGGATGCTCCTCAAGAGGGTTCTAAGGGCATGGAGTTATGTATCATACACCCAGAGGGCTATCTCCTGCCCCTATCCTGGAAACCTGACAGTCCTACCCTATGCAGGGATGTCTTACAGCTCTTCCAGACAGCTGGTCTCTCCCTGTGAAGATTAGCCAGTCTGGTGTATTCCTGAACCAAAGCTTTAGAGTTGGGGACCAGGGACAGAGAGCAGCCTGCAAAAGCCCACAGAACTGGAAATCTCCTAGGATTAGCTCTAGACCATCTGAAGACTACACATTGTGAGCCATGCCAGTCCTTAGTCCAAGGAAGCAGCCCCAATCCCAGGGCTGAGACTAAATACCCATTATAAAAAGCTGAGTGACAAGCTACCTCCCCAGGAAAGGCAGGTTTGTGGAAGCCCTGCAGTGTCCTGGCCAATGGGTAGAGAGCACAGAAATGGCACAATTTCATTCCCAGAATTTCAAAGCCTACTGGGGGCAGGGAGGAAGGCAGAGTGCCCTCCATGTGTCCCCAGCAACATCCTGCCCAGAAGTGGAGGCCCTGAGAGCTGGGTGGGAGCACAAAGCCCCTGCTGGCCAGGACATTCTGCAGGGACCCTAAAAGAGTAGGGACATCTCAAGGGGTGTGGTCTCTTCAGATATCTGCAGTGACTATGACTCTGAGTATTACCCTCTGTTCTGTCCCTGTGAGGGGCACTGGGGCATTGGTGGGCAGGCAGGGCCTGGGCTAAAACTAAACTCCTCAGGCCCTCTCTTCCCTCACCAGTTCCTCAAGTTCTTCTTCAACCCCTTGAACCTGTGCTCCTGGATCAAGGATGAGTGGAGCCTCATTTACGAGACAGCCCATGTGAAAGAGAACTGGATTGACCCCCTGATGAGGTGGGTCTGGCTGCAACAGGGCATCGGGGTCCCTGGACATCATCTTGTCCCTGTTCTGGGTGCATCAGAGGGCATGGGCTTCTTCATTATCTTCCTGCTCACAAAAACTCTGTGAGAAGCCAGATATGCTCTGGATCGGAATGGGAGCTCAGCTATTCCATGAGCCTGCCTAGGCCCACAGCCTATGGTGGGGACAGTGGGACATGTTCTCAGATGTGCAACAGTGATCCCCCAGTTGCATCCTCTGAGAGAATTGTGGGGACAACCATGTCTTCCTGGGAACAGGTAGATGGACTGTTTGGGCCCAAGGGGACTACTTACATGCCAGCTGGGTGCAAGAGGCCCTGGCCCCATAGTGGAGTCCTCAGAGCCACTTCTTCACCAAGAGGAAGTTCTTTGTCCCAACCAGTCCTTGCTGCTGGATTGAGAGGACAGCTCCTCACATCCCTCAGGCCTCCCTAGCCCACTCTGGGATCAGTTCCATCATAAGCCTGCTATCACTCCCCCCATTCCTGTTCTAAATTGGAGGCCTCATGCCTTGGAATAACCTGGTAAGAGCCCCTATTTGTTGGCCTTTAGGGGAACCTCACTCCTTATGGGTGGCCCTGGTTCTTCAGATGAGGCAGAAACTATTTCAAGCTATGCATCTGCCCTTGGGAGTCCCATATGAGGAGACAACAGACAGGCTGGTGACAGGGTCAATCCGGCCCATTTGGGTTGTAGACTGAAAAGTGAGCCCCAGATATCAGGCAGCCTACCAAGGCCATTTCCAAACCCCTGCTCCAAAACACCCTGAGGCTAAGCCTGAGGACAGCTGGATTCCTTGTAAGGAATTGTGACCCTTACCCCACCAGACTCTTACAGTTCCCTCCACCTGTTGCCAGCAGTAGAGCTCCAGAACATTCCTTTTCCATTGCCAGCTTCCTTTCTCAGCTCCCACTTCCTCTGTCGGTGCCATCTGTTCTCCCTAGATTAGCTCCACATCTCTGTCTTCAGAAAGCCCACATACCTGAAGCAGGGATATCCTGGCCTCTTAGTTCCCCTCTTTTCAAGGTTTTCAAGCCTCAGTTTGCTCATCTGTGCCAGGGGGAGTCTCATGCATACATGTATTGAGGGATGTGGCTGGACTGAAACTGCTAATGTAGTTGGTGAAGGGGGGACACCCTGTCCATCACCCTGAGGAATGCCCAAGTACTTGGGGATCCTTCAGATCACAAGGATCAGCTTCTTGGTGACATGCACAGGACATGACCCAAGGGATTTCTCCACTTTTGCCTTCAAGATGGCAGCCAGAAGTCCAAAGGCTGATCAACCAGCTGAAGGGAGTGCCAGCCAGTAAAAACTCTGTCGTGAAGACCAAAGCCAAGGTCACAGAGCCCAAGGAATTCAACCTGACTGTCCCCAGGCCCCGAGCCATTCCAATGCCTGAGCCTGTCCCTGCTGTGGCCAAGCCGAAACCAGTGAGTTGGGCATTCATGGTAGGCACAGGCCTGAACCACCAGGATGTACAAGCCAGGAGAGTATACTGTTGGGACTGGTGTAGGGCTGGGATTCTCCAGAGACAAGGGAGCATTTAGTGATCCACTCTTATTACCATCCCTACCTTCCCCAACAGGGAAGTCCTGAGTGGTGCTGCCAGACATGTCTGGGGTTGGTACTTGGAGTTCACTTTTAGCCATGGTACTGTGCCACCCTTCCCCACATGTGCAGGTCATAGAATATAAGAGGAAAACAAGGCCTTGGTTTAGACAACAGAAGTGATAGCACCACAGTGCCCAGCAAGGGTCATCAAGGCTGGGGACAGGGCAGCCTTAAACCCTGCCCTGTTTAAGGTTTGGATGAGTTAATTGGCCATGTCTGGGAGACACACAGAGAATCAGAGAATGAGAGGGACAGATTCGTGAATTTGAGGCTCAGGGGCATCCAGGCTGGCTCCCACCTGCTCCCCCAATGGGCATAGCTCCCATCAGGTCATTGAATGTCTTCTATCACTGGACACAAAAGAAATTCTAGAGGTATATCTTGAGGTCCCTTCATGGGCAGCTCACTTTTCTGTGGTCTGTGACACACAGCCCCTCTAGTCCCTCTGCCTGCCCCTTTAGTTCCAAGAGCTGGCCAACCCTCTATTCCTTGCCCACCCTGTCCATCTTATCCAGGCCAGTGATGTGCCCTCAATGCCTTGATCTCAGAGTTCCCTCCATCCACTTCCATCCCATAGTCAGCTCCAGACTGGATGCCCACTTCTGGCCTGACCCTCCAAACTGGTCACTGACCACAGACTCTCCCTCCTGTCACTCCACTAGGTCCCTCAGAGCACTTACCAGGAGCCCAAGGAGCAGCAGCTACTGCAGATGGTCAAGCGATACAACCGCCGGAAGGCTGAGGTGGCTATGCATGACCCTCTCCTCCCTAGAGAACCCAGCAGGACCAGTTGAGGGAGGAGGGAGGAGAATGAAGGCACATTACATGCATCTTCTGCCCTCCTGGGTGGCAGCTGGTGGGGTAAAAACTGTGTGGTATCATGGCAGGAGCTGCTACTGAGGGCAAACATGGAAGAGCTTCGGTGTGCCATGCCCAGGCCGCACAGGAAGCCATTGACACAGGTAATACTCAGCCTCCAGGCCAGGCCAATCTTCATGGTGGCATTTTCTCATGTTATGAAAGTGTGCCTTCCAGTGCTATTTCAGTGTCAACACAATAAGTCACTTTTTTAGCCTTTTCCCACCATGGGCAGTTTCGTAGTAACCCACAGTGATCCTGCAGCTGCACAGTGAAGCTGTGAGTTCCAAGCAGACACATCTAATATGCGAATCAGAAAAGGAAGCTGCAGCCACTGCCTTTGGGGTTTCCAGATCCTTTGCACTGAGAATTCCACGTACCTGTACACAAAGACCAGGATAGGGACAGTCATTAAAAAGTCTCTCTCTCTCTCTCTCTGCTTGAAAATAAATAAAGAAAAATATTAAAAAAGAGCCAGGCATGGTGGCACACACCTTCAATCCCAGCACTTGGGAGACAGAGGTAGGAGGATCGCTGTGAGTTTGAGGCCAGCCTGAGACTACAGAGTGAATTCCAGGTCAGCATGAGCTAGAGCAAGACCCTACCTCGCAAAACAAACAAACAAACAAACAAAAAAAGTCAAGTGACCAGGCAAAGGAAGTGTCTCCTTCAGGAGCACAGCCCATCTGGGGCAGCAGATCTGCACAAGTAGCCCCTCCTCAGTATCTGGGCAGCCTGAGACTATGAACCTCGAAGAGCAGCATCCCTGGGGTTATGAAGGTTGTCGTTTCCCAGCTATTCCTCCACAGTGGGGCTTGAGATGTGCCTTTCTCCCCTGTCTTGCTGCTTATTTCAAAGGACAGCCAAGAGGCAGAGTCTGGGGCAGAAATTCAGGGTCAGCCCAGGAAAGGACATGGAGTCAGTGAGACTCTAGCCCTGGGAGTGACTGAGAAGGATACTGAGCCTGAGCCAGCCAATCCATCTGGGGAATACTGACCCCATGCCCATGTGGTCCCAATAAGGCTTAGAGGGCCATGGAGGACAGAATGCTGCCCTAGGGACCAGGATGGGCACATGTCGTGGGGCAATGGAGTGACAGCAGAGGGGTCCTAAAGCCAACCACTGGTGCCAGGCTGTCTCCCCCTGACTTGCAGGATTCCAAGGAGCAAGTACAACATCAATCCACACCTTGCATCCGCAGGACTCCCAAGCTGACCTTCTACAGGGTGAGAAGGGGTCCTAGCATGTCCCTCCCTCCCTGCCCTACCCTGCCCTAGAAAGACTCCAAAAGTTGGAGCTAGAATACCCAAGAGCCCTCAGGACAGCCTCACTTTTTGAGCAAGAGGGAAATACCTGTGCAGAAAGCAGGTTGACAGAGCAGGATGGAAGGACACTTGCTCTTGAGTCACCCCTCCTCTCTGCTGCAGCCTGACAACTTCCCAGTCAAGTTGAACACAGCTGCCATCCTTCGAGAAGGGGCCTTATACCAGCGACAGGTGGAGAAGGAGCTACAGAGGTGAGGGGTGGTTTCCCTTCTCACAGCCTCTAGGGTGCTGCCATTGAGAGAGAAGCCTGGAGGAGGGTCCTATCAATGTGACAGTTCCACAGAGAGGGACGGGAATGGGGTTCTGATGATACTGAGGAAAACACAATCAAGGATGTACCCATCCTTGGTGCATACCTATAATCCCAGACCAGGGATGTTGGAGCAGGAAAATGGAGAGTTCAGACCAGCCTGGGCTACATAGCAAGATCCTGTCTTGGGGCTGTGAAAATAGCTCAGCAGTTAAAGGTGCTTGCTTATAAAACCTGATGGCCCTGGTGTGGGCCTCGCCTTTGATCCCAGCACTTGGGAGGCAGAGGTAGGAGGATCACCACTCTGAGACTACATAGTGAATTCCAGGTCATCCTGGGCTAGAGCAAGACCCTACCTCAAAAACAAAAAAAACAAAAACAAACAAACAAACAAAAAGAAAAGCCTGATGGCCCAGATTCAATTCTTTTTTTTTTATTTTAATTTTATTTTATTTGAGAGCAACAGATAGACATAGAGAGAAAGAGGCAAAGAGAGAGAGAATGGGTGCATCAGGGCCTCCAGCCACTGCAAACGAACTCCAGATGCATGTGCCATCTTATGCATCTGGCTTACGTGGGTACTGGAGAATTGAGCCTTTGAACCAGGGTCCTTAGGCTTCACAGGCAAGCGCTTAACCACTAAGCCATCTCTCCAGCCCCAGCCCCAGCCCCAGCCCCAGCCCAGATTCAATTCTAAGCCATTCATATAAGCTGTTCACTTTAAAAGTGAAGCAAGTGTCTGGTGTTTACAGCAGCAAGAGGTCCTGGTGTGCCCACACTTGCATTCATACATATGCACATGTACAAATAAACAAATAAATAAACAGAAGACACTGTCTCAAAAACAAACCCAAAACACCTTAGTTTCTCCTATGTTCTCACTCAATAACTCACTTCTGACATGAAGTCAAGCAAACAAAGCTTCAAGCATACAGCATCGAGTATCCTCTAATTCACTTCTGCTCTGACATCATCCATGTGGAGGCAGTGTCAGACCCCTCACATAGAAAAGCTCTATTCTTAAGACTACTCCATGCAGGTGCCAGTTGCAACCCACACCTGATTTTACCTGTTTCTTTAAGTTATGAATAAGGGTTTTCACAAACCCCTCCTCAGGTTTGTGCTAGAGTGGCTCATAGAACTCAGGGATACACAGACATTGACTAATTTGTTGTAAAGGATATTACAGTGGGTACAGATGTGGGGATGCAAAGGGCATGGAGCCCTCCTGCCCTACTGAGGTGTACCACCTCCAGAATTTTTGACTTGCTGAGCTGTCCAGACACTCACCCCCTGTGCTTTGGGATTTGTGGAGGCCTCTGATGTAGGTTGATTACATCATTGGTCATGGGGGATCCGGTCAACCATCAATTCCTATGAATTGAGGGATGGAGCTGAAAGTTCTAACCCTATGATCCTAACCTTGCCTTGGTCTTTTTGGTGATCAACCCCATCCTAGGAGAGATGAAGACCAAATACCTATTTGACAATATCACATCTACTCCCAACCTTTGAACGTGGATTCCTTACAGGAAACCGATACGCAACTCAGAAGATGCTGCTGTGATCCTGGGCTCCCATTCTGTCAGGAGTTAGTCACTGTGACACACCCATTATTGTGTCAGATGAAGGTGTCTCCAGGACTTGCAGGCTTCTGTTGAGTCCGTTCTAAAAGCAGGAGTGGTTCAGCTCATGTATGCCTCACCCTTTCAGGCATCTGATGTAACTAGGCTAAGACAATACTGTCTCTTCAACAATCCAGTTTCCCTTGCTCTGAAACAGCTTAGATCATTCCTTTACCCTTAGGTACTCCTCTCCATTAGCATTCAAGACTTTCCACCTTTGGAAGTGACTATTTGGAATCAGCTGCTGTACTGGTCCTTACAGCAGGCAGCAATTCTATACCAGCAAGTGGCTCCCCTTCATTATATCCCATTCAGACAGGGCAAGGAACCCCAACTTTGCCAGAGTAGGTAAATGCACAGCCTACTCCCACAATTTCTCCTAAGTTTTTATTCAAGAACACACTTCTTTTTTAAAAAATATTTTACTTATTTATTTTATTTTGAGAGAAGGAGAGAAAGAAAGAGGCAGATAGTGAATGCCAGGGCCTCTAGCCACTGCAAACAAACTCCAGAAGCATGTGTCACCTTGTGCATCTAGCCTAAGTGGGGACTGAGGAATTGAACCGGGATCCTTTGGCTTTGCATGCAAATGCCTTAACCGCAAAGCCATCTCTCCAGCCCTTAAAAAAAAAAAAAAAAAAGGAAGTGTGTGTTTAGGGCTGGAGAGATGGCTTAGTGGTTAAAGTATTTGCATGCAAAGCCAAAGAATCCAGGTTTGATTCTCCAGGACCCACGTAAGCCAGATGCTGAAGGGGGCACATGTGTCTGGAATTCATTTGCAGAGGCTGGAGGCCCTGGCTCCCTCCCTCTCTCGATAGATAGATAGATAGATAGATAGATAGATAGATAGATAGATAGATAGATAGATATAGATATATAGATATCTGTGCCTCTTTCTCTCTTTCAAATAAATAAATAAAATATATATTTTTTAAAAAATATTTTAGAGAGAGAGAGAATGGGCATGCCAGGGCCTCAGCCACTGAAATAGAACTCCAGATGCTTACACCACCTAATGGACATGTGCATCCTTACACTTGTCTCACCTTTGTGTGTCTGGCTTACTTGGGATCTGGAGAGTTGAACATGGGTCCTTAGGCTTCGCAAGCAAGTACCTTAATTGCTAAGCCATCTCTCCATCCCCCTATACACACACTTCTTACATCAAATATGGTAAGATTTCTCCTCATAACCAGCAAGCATGCTACAGTGATGGGCATCAGCTGGGTATCATCTACCTCAGTTCTTCTATTCTGATACTATTACCTGGAGGCCTTGTCAGATGCCACAGGTCAAGGGCTCTGTCCTCAGGACTGTCTCCACCACAGATGCCAGTTGTAATCCCAAGGTAGTTAGTTTTGTTTGGTTGATTGGTTATGTCTTGTTTTGCAGTGCTAAGGATCATATCCAGTGCCCTACCAGTAAATGACATCTGTCTCCCATCCCCCAGGGTTGATCAGCTTGTGGATGGAGCTGGGGACTTCTCAGAATTCCTTGAGTGGCAGAAGAAGATGCAGACAAAGGACCGGGAGGAGGAGCTGGCTGCAGGAGAGTGTCGGCGGCTGCAGGGGAAGCTCAGCCATGAGGAGGCCATCCTGGCCCGGCAGAACCTCATGCAGGAGAACAAACAGAAGGCTGACCAGAAGAAGGAAGAGGTGATGAGCTGGGCAGGAGTGGCCAGGGTCATGAAGGCTGGCTGAGCAGTGTGACTTCTGGGAGCCACAGGCTCCCACAGGCCAACACAGAAGCCAAGGGCCTACAAGGGCCTATGGCAACGGCTAGCTAGAGCATGTCAGTACCGGTGGCCATAGGCTTTCAGGCTGACCCTGGGTCCTGAGATCTACAAGAAGCCATGGTTTCTCTGTTTCTACCTCATAACCAGGGGTCCAGAGCAGTTTCATGGCAACTGAGCTGAGTGGGATGTCTGCCTAGGGCTTCTGCTATTAGATTCTCTTCTCCAACTCCCAGCAGGCTCATTTTGCCCACTGATTCCTGCATGCCCCTGAGGGAAGCCCTGAGATTCTGGCTGAAGGTAAACACATTTGTATGTGACATGTTTGCCTGTGGTGTCCTCTGCAGGGAGGCTTGTGCATTCACATTACCATTTAGAAGCTCCTATCCCACCTAGAATATACTGCCTAGGTAGGGGCTCCAAGTCTATGTTTCCCCCAAGAAAGCTAGTGCCTGCTGAGGGTCCTCCAGGTGTGGCTGAACCAGGAGCCTATTGGTTCCCAACAGGTTCAAACTGTAACTGTCACTCCAGTTACTTCTTTCAGTAGGCTCACTTGTGTTTGGATTCAATTTTAGGATTTGCTTGCTTTCTCTTTTAGTTTACTTTTTGGGTTTGTTTGTTTTTGAAACAGAGTCTCACTCTAGCCCAGGCTGACCTGGAAGTCACTCCATAGACCAGGCTGGCCTTGAACTCATAGTGATCTTCCCCCCAAGGGCTGGAATTAAAGGTGTGTGCTGGGGCTGGAGAGATGGCTTAGCGGTTAAGGCACTTGCCTGCAAAACCAAAGCACCTCCATTCGATTCCCTAGGATCCATATAAGCCAGATGCACAAGGTGGCACATGTGTCTGGAGTTCGTTTGTAGTGGCTGGAGGCCCTGGCATGCCCATTTTCTCTCTCTCTCAAATAAATAAAGAAAAAAAAAAAAGCGTGTGCCACCACACCTGCCTTTAGTTCATTAAAAAAATACTCTTAGCTGAGTGTGATGGTGCGCGCCTTTAATCCCAGCACTCTGGAGGCAGAGGTAGAAGGATTGGCAAGAGTTCGAGACCACCCTGAGACTATATTCCAGGTCAGTCTGAGCTAGAGTGAGACCCTACCTCAGAAAACCAAAAATAAATAAATAAATAAATAAAAATAACTCTTATTTATTTAGGAGAAAGTATATATACATGTATGCCAAGACCACCCGTTGCTGTGAAAGAATGCATGTGTAATATATGCATCTGGCTTTTTGTGGGGTACTGGGGAATTGAACCAGGCCAGCAGGCTTTACAGGCGCATGTGTCTGGAGTTTGTTTGCAGCAGCTGGAGGCCTTTGTGTGCCCATTCTCTCTCTCTCTCTTTTTCTCTCTGCCTCTTTCTCTCATAAATAAATAAATAAAACATTTTTAAAATGCATTCCAAGCCAGGTGTGGTGGCACATGCCTTTAATCCCAGCACTCGGGAGGCAGAGGTAGGAGGATCGCCATGAGTTCGAGGTCACCCTGTAGACTACATGGTGCATTCCAGGTGAGCTTGGGCTAGAGTGAGACCCTACCTCGAAAAAAAAAAAAAAAGCACTCCCTTAATAGTTACAGGGCTAGTCAATCAATTTCACGTGAGGTATGTTGTGATAGTTTGTGCTTTTGAGGGATTGGACAAAATTGTCAGATTAACGAAAGTAGACGTTTATAATACTCTGTTAATATGTTTTGATGTAGGGTCTGTAGTGATAAAATTTGTTTTGAGCTGGGTGTAGGTGGCACACATTTTTATCCCAGCACTTGAGAGACAGAAATAGGACTGCCATGAGTTCAAGGCCAGTCTGAGAATTCAAAAAAACAAAAACAAAAATTTTGCTTTGGTTCTAATGCTGGTAATTTGTGTCTTTTCATTTTTTTTCTGTAATTCTTACTAAAGATTTATTTTATTTTATTTTTTAATCTTTCAAAAAAATCAAGCCAGACATGGTGGCGCAAGCCTTTAATCCCAGCACTAGGGAGGCAGAGGTAGGAGGATCACCAAGAGTTTGAGTCCACCCTGAGACCACATAGTGAATTCCAGGTCAGCCTGAGCTAGAGTATGAGACCCTACCTTGAAAAATAAAAATCACTTTTTGATTCACTGATTTTCTTTGTTATGTTGTTGTTTTTGTTAATTCTGATTTTTTTTTTTTCCTATTTCGGCTTGCTTAGTGTTTATTTTCTTCTTTTTCTAGGTTCTTGAGATGGGAGATTAGATTATTGAGTTGAGACTTTTCTGCTTTTCTACTGTCATTATGTCACTGAAATTATTATATATTATATTCCATTTCAAATAGAAATTCAGTGTATTGGGGCTGGAGAGATGGCTTAGCAGTTAAGGCGCATGCCTGCAAAGCCTAAGGACCCAGGTTTGATTCTCCAGGTCCCACATGCATCTGGAGTTCGTTTGCAGTGGCTAGAGGCCCTGGCGTGCCATTCTCACACACACACACACACACACACACACACTCTCTCTCTCTCTCTCTCTCTCTCTCTGTCTTTAATAAATAAATAAAAATAAAAATCTTTTTTAAAAAAGAAATTCAGTGTATTTATTCCCATTTCCTTTTTGACCCATGAATTATTTAGAAGTGAGTTGTTTGATTTCCTAGCACTTGGAGATTTTCCCATTATCTTCCTGTACTAATTTCCAGTTTGACTCACTTGTGGTTGATGAGAACACTAGTGTAAAATTTTAAAAGAAGAATGCTTGGGAGGCTTGACTGAGAGATGTTTATACAGATTTCTTTTTGAAGAGAGGCTTATTGGCGGGAAGTTATTATGCCATGGAAGAGCATGATGAGATTCTGACCAGAAAGAGAGGCTTCAAGTCCAAGGAACACAGGGAGATGTTCCTTCTTACAAGTTGTCCGGGAGGCGGGGAGAAAAGCTCCATGCCATGTGCGAACAGCCATGGAGACATTGGAGAGGGTGAGAGGAGTCAGGAGGGCACTAGACAGGGCCCTAGCCCATAACTCCAGTGGTTTGGGTGGGGAGTTCTCTGACAACAGGGGTAGTCTTTCTAACTTGGCCTAGGACCCCCAGGTCCAAGACATTTTTGTGTTCATAGAAGCAGCAGGGGTAGCTTATGAGCCTGCTTGAGACTGCTGCAGGTAGTCCTAGTTAAATGCTTTGGAGTGGCCTGCATCTGGTATTTTATTTTATTTCATTTCATTATTTTATTTGCAATCAGAGAGATAGAGAGAAGAGAAACAGACAAACTCCAGATGCATACACCACCTTGTGCATCTGGCTTTAGGTGAGTACTGAAGAATCAAACCCAGGTCAGGCTTCTCAGGCAAGCGCCTTAACCACTGAGCCATCTCTCCAGCCCTGTATTTGATCTTTTAAAGTGGTGACATTTGTGTTCTAGCAACTATGATTTCAGTTCTCACTCTGTGATTTTTTTTTTTTGTCTGGTTTCTGCTTTTTGCTTGAGACAAGGTCTTGCTGTATAGGCTAAGCTGGCCTCAAATTTATGATCCTCCTGCCTCAGCCTCCTGAGTGCTAGGATTCTATTCCTGTGCCAACATGCCCAGTATTGATTTCTGCTTTTCTTTCTCTCTTCCTTCCTTCCTTCCTTCTTTTCTTTCTTTCCTTCCTTCCTTCTTTCTTTCTTTCTTATTGATTTTAGCTTTTCTTTCTTTCTTTCTTTCTTTTTTTGTTTTTTTTTGTTTTGTTGTTTTGTTTTTCAAGATATAGTCCAGGCTGGAGTTCACTATGAAGTCTCAGGATGGCCTTGAACTCACAGAGATCCTCCTACTTCTGCCTCCCAAATGGTGGGAATAAAGGCATGCGTCACTAAGCCCAGCTCTGTTGAGTTTTTATTGTTGTTGTCTGTCTTGCTATATATATGTTCAATGGGCACATGAGAAGAATGTGGATTCTATTATCTTTGAGAGTTCTATGAAGTCCATGACTTTAGTTGACAGTACTATTGAGGTCTATACATTTGTTAACTTTCTGTCTAGTTGTTTCATCAATTGTTGAGGAGGGATGCCAAAGTCTATTACTCTGAAAATTTTTTCTTCTTTCTGCTCTATTATTTTTCTTTTCTTTTTTCTTTTCAAGGCAGTGTCTTGCTCTAGCCCAGGCTGGCCTGGAATTCACTATGTAGATGTAGTCCCAGGCTGTCCTCAAACTCATGGCAATCCTCCTACCTCAGCCTACCAAGTGCTGAGATTAAAAGTGTGTGCTGCCGGGCGTGGTGGTGCATGCCTTTAATCCCAGCACTCAGGAGGCAGAGGTAGGAGGATTGCCGAGAGTTCGAGGCCACCCTGAGTCTACATAGTGAATTCCAGGTCAGCCTGAACCAGAGTGAGACCCTACCTCGAAAAAAAAAAAAAAAAAAAAAAAAAAAAAAAAAAAAAAAAAAAAAGTGTGCCACCATGCCTGGCTGTTCTATTATTTTAGTTGTTTTTTATTATTTTTTTTAAATATTTAATTAATTTATTTATTTGAGACAGAGAAAGAGGCAGAGAGAAAGAGAGAATGGGCACGCCAGAGCCTCCAGCCACTGCAAACAAACTCCAGACACATGCAACCCTTGTGCATCTGGCTTACATGGATCCTGGGGAAGTGAACCCAGGTCCTTAGGCTTTGCAGGCAAGCACCTTAACCGCTAAGCCATTTCCCCAGACCTTTTTTTTTTGAGGTAGGGTCTCACTCTATCCCAGTCTGACCTGAACTCACTCTGTAATCCCAGGCTGGCATTGAACTCACAGTGATCCTAATACCTCTGCCTCCTGAGTGCTGAAATTAAAGGTGTGCACCACCAAGCCTGGCTTTATTGGCTTTTCTTTCCTTCCTTCCTTTCTTTCTTTCTTTCTTTCTTTCTTTCTTTCTTTCTTTCTCTCTTTCTTTCTTTCTTTTTAAGGTAGGGTCTCACTCTAGCTCAGGCTGACCTAGAATTCACTGTGTATTCTCAGGCTGGCCTCAAACTCACGGTGATCCTCCTACCTCTGCCTCCTAGAGTGCTGGGATTAAAGGCGTGCACCACCACACCTGGTCTTTAAAGGTTTTTTGTTGTTGTCTTTTTTGTTTGTTTTTGTTTGTTTTAGTTTTTTGAAGTAGGGTCTCACTCTAGCTCAGGCTGACCTGGAATTCACTATGTAGTCTCAGGGTGGCATAGAACTCACAGCGATCCTCCTACCTCTGCTTCCCAAGTGCTGGGATTAAAGGTGTGTGCCACCATGCCCGGCCTTTAAAGGGTTTTTAAAAATGTATTTATGGGGATGGAGAGATGGCTTAGAGGTTAAGGCACTTGCCTGTGTAGGCTCAAGAACACCCATTTGAATCTCCAGGTCCCACATTTAGCCAGATGTAAAAGTGACACAAGCATGCAATGTTGCACATGTGCACAAGGGGGCGCATGCATCTGGAGTTTGTTCACAGTGGCTGAGAGGCCCTGGTATGCTCATTTTCTCTCTCTCTCTCTCTCTCTCTCTCTCTCTCTCTCAAATTAAAAAAAAAAAAATAAAAAAAAAAAAAAAATACATTTATGGATCTGGGTGTGGTGGCACATGCCTTTAATTACAGCATTTGGGAGGCAGAGGTAGGAGAATCGACATGAATTCAAGACCACCCTGAGACCACCAAGTGAATTCCCAGTCAGCCTAGGCTAGAGCAAGACCCTACCTTAAAAAAAAAAAACCAAAAGAAAAAAGAAAAAAATATATATAGGCTGGAGAGACGGCCTAGCGGTTAAGGCACTTGCCTGTGAAGCATAAGGACCCAGTTAGACTCTCCAGATCCCACATAAGCCAGATGCACAAAGGTGAGTCAAGCACAAGATCAGACATGCCCACTAGGCGGCACAAGCATCTGGAGTTCGATTGCAGTGTACCAATTCTCCCTCTCTCTCATAAAAAAATAAAAATTGTGTGTGTGTGTGTGTGAGAGAGAGAGAGAGAGAGAGAGAGAGAGATTTGTAAGCAGAAAAAGAGAGAGACAGAGAAAGAGACATGGGTGTGCCACAGCAAACGAACTCCAAATGCAGTGCACCATTTTATGCATCTGGCTTTCAATGGGAACTGAGGACTTGAACCCGAGCCATCAGCCTTTGCAAGTGAGTGCAAAGTGAGAAATCTTCCCAACCCTAGAGTTGCTATATCGTCTTGAGAGTTGACTCTTTCAGTACTGTATCATGTCTCTCTGTGTTTCATATTTTCTTTATTCTGACATCTTCTTTACATGATATTACATCCTATTTGCCTTTGGTTAATGCTTGTGTGATGTGGATTTTCTATCCTCTGGCTTTCAGCTTCTCAAGATTTAAAGCACATTTCTTATAGATAGCATATAATTGGATTATAGTTTAATTTATTCTACCAATCTCTATTAGTGTGTATAGAGCAGAATTATGCCATTATTTGGTTTTTTTTTTCTGTTTGTTTCTTGTTTCCTTTTTTTTTTTTTTTTTTTTTTTTTTTGGTCTTTCAAGGCTCACTTTAGCCCAGGCTGACCTGGGCTGACCTGGAATTCACTATGCATTCTCAGGGTGGCCTTGAACTCACAGTGATCCTCCTACCTCTGCATCCCAAGTGCTGGGATAAAAGGCATGCACCACCATGCCCAACTTTTTTCTTTTCTTGAATATAAATTATTCCAGCTTTTTTCTTTTTTTTTGAAATTTCACTTTTTTGTGTGGCTTTTTGTGGTGGTTTGATTCAGGTGTCCCCCATAAATTTGGGTGTTCTGAATGCTAGGTTCCCAGCTGATGGCAATTTGGGAATTAACACCTCCTGGAGGCAGAGTATTGTTGGGGGCTGGCTTATGGGTATTATAACCAGCTTCCCCTTGCCAGTGTTTGTGTACACTCTCCGGTTGCTGTTGTCCACCTTGTGTTGACCAGAAGGTGATGTCCAGCCTCTGCTCATGCCATCATTTTTCCTGCCATCATGGAGCTTCCCCCTTGAGCTTGTAAGCCAAAATAAACCTCTTTTTTTCCATAAGCTGCTTTTAGTCGGATGATTTCTGCCAGCAATGCAAACCTGACTGCAACACTTTTCAAGGTAGGGTCTTTTTTCTTTTTGGTTTTTCGAGGTAGGGTTTCACTCTAGTCCAGGCTGACCTGGAATTAACTATGTAGTCTCAGGGTGGCCTCGAACTCATGGCGATCCTCCTACCTTTGCCTCCCGAGTGCTGGGATTAAAGGCGTGCGCCACCACGCCCGGCTTTCAAGGTAGGGTCTTGATCTAGCCCAGGCTGACCTGGAATTCACTGTGTAGTCTCAGGGTAGACTTGAACTCACGTTGATCCTCCTACCTCTGCCTCCTGAGTGCTGGAATTAAAGACATGTTCCACCATGCCCAACAACAATTTCACCTTTTCAAATTATTTATTTGTGTGCATGTGTGTATGTGTGTTTGTGTATGCATGTTGTACACCAGGGCCTCTTGTCACTGCAAACAAACACCTGACACTTCTACTACTTTTTGTGTCCAGCTTATGTGGATTGCTTGGGAATTGAACCTGGGCCAGCAGGCTTTACAAGCAAGCACCTTTAACTGTTGAGCCATGCTCCCAGCCCTCAGAATTCCATTTTTACTTATCTGTAATACTTATATAATTATGCAGAATCCCTTTATAGAACTTAAGGTTGTTGCTTAAAATATTATGTGTGTCAGTCTATTTTTCTGTTAACTGTAACAAAATACCTGAGATAATCTTCAAAAGAGGAAAGGTTTATTGGCTCAGAGTTTTGCAGCTGACAGCCTACAGTTGATTGACCCCCTTGCTTTTGGACCTGTGGCAGCACTTTAGGATAGGAACTCATGGTGGAATAAAAAAGCTATAGAAAGCAGGGGCTGGAAAGATGGCTTAACAGTTAAGATTTATGCCTGCGAAGCCTAAGGACCTTGGTTTGATTCTTCAGGTCCCACATAAGCCAGATGCACATGGTGGCACATGCATCTGGAGTTCATTTGCAGTGGCTGGAGGCCCTGGCATGCCTACTCTCACTCTCTCCCTCTCTCTCCCCCTCTCTGTCTCTAATAAATAAATAAAATAATCTTTTTTTAAAAAAAGCTGTAGGGCTGGAGAGATGGCTTAGCGGTTAAGGCGCATGCCTGAGAAGCCTGAGGATCCAAGTTCGATTCTCCAGGTCCCATATAAGCCAGATGCACATGGTGGCGCATGCATCTGGAGTTCATCCGCAGTGGCTAGGGGCCCCGGAGCGTCCATTCTCTCTCTTTCTCCCTCTCTCTGTCTCTCATAAATAAATAAAAATAAAATTTTTTTAAAAAAAGCTGTAGAAAGCAAAAGGTAGAAGACAAGGAGGGGCCAGTGTCCCACTCCTCACTTCAAAATCATGCCCCCAGTAACCTAACTTATCCCACTAATATCTACCTCCTAAAAGTTCCACCATCTCCCAACAGTGCCACAGGCTGGGGGGAGAGGGGCAAGTCTTCACCTGTGGACCTTTTGAGAGATGTTTAAGATCTAAGTTATAAAAAAAAAAAAAGATCTAAGTTATAATAGTACATAATTTATTACAGTGAATTAGTGGTATCATTTTGTCGATTCAAATGACATGTAGAAATCTAACATACCAAGCCAGGTGTGGTGGTGGCTCATGCCTGTGTAATCCCAGCACTTGGGGAAGCAGGTAGAAGTAAGAGGATCATGAGTTCAAGGTCATCCACAACTATACGATGAATTCAAAGCCAAACTTTTGCTACATGAGAACCTGTCTCAAAAAAAAAAAAAAATCAAGGGCTAGAGAGATGGCTTAGTGGTTAAGGCAACTGCCTGTTAAGCCTAAGAATGCCCATTCGATTCTTTAGGTCCCATGTTTAGCTAGACACAGTGACACAGGGGTGCAATGTTGCACTTGCCCACAAGGGGGCACATGCGTCTAGAGTTTGTTCACACCCATTCTCTGCCTGTCTATCTCTGACTCTCTCCAAAAAAAAAAAAAAAAATAATAATAAACCCTAAAAAAAAATTACTATTATTTTATGTTAGGTCTACTGACAAGTCTTCTTTTTTTTAATTTATTTATTCATTTATTTGAGAGAGAGAGAGGGAGGGAGAGAGAAAGAGAGAATGGGGGCACCAGGGCCTCCAGCCACTGAAAATGAACTCCAGATACATGCACCCCTTTGTGCAGCTGGCTTACGTGAGTCCTGGAGAATTGAACCGGGATCCTTTGGCTTTGCAGACAAATGCCTTAACCGCTAAGCCATGTCTCCAGCCCAAGTTCTTCTTTTTTTTATTTATTTTTATTTATTTATTTGACAGAGGGAGAGGAGAGAGAAAGAAACAGAGAGAGAGAGAGAATGGGCACACCAGGGCCTCCAGCCACTGCAAATGAACTCCAGATACATGTGCCCCCTTGTGCATCTGGCTAACGTGGGTCCTGGGGAATCGAACCTGGGTCCTTTGGCTTTGCAGGCAAACGCCTTAACAGCTAATCCATCCCTCCAACCCAAGTTCTTTTTTTTTTTAGTCTTTTTTTTTTTTTTTTTTTTTTTTTTTTTTTTTTTTCACTCTTTAGCAAGGCCAACCTGGTCTCACACTATGCTCAGGGTGGCCTTGAACCTGGAATCCTTCTATAGTCTCAGGTGTGGGATTAAAGACCACCACACCCGCTTGATCCTTTTTAAAATATATTTATCTGCCTCCAGAGTGCTGGGATTAGAGGTAGTGTGAGTTCGACCACCCTGACACATAGTTAATTAGGTCAGCCTGGAGCTTTTTAAAAACCAAAAAAAAAAAAAAATATATTTATCTATTTTATTTGCAAGCAGAGAGAGACAGAGAGAATGGGTGTACCATGGACTCCAGCCACTGCAAACGAACTCCACATGCATGTACCACTTTATGCATCTGGATTTACATGAATATTGGGGAACCCAGGTTGTCAGGCTTTCCAGGCAAGCACATTAACCACTGATCCATCTCTCCAGCCCCATGTTCTTAGTTTTGTTTGATCTGAGGTTATCTTTACCTTCTTTCATGGATGATACTTTTGCTGGTTATAGGTTTCTAGGTTGGCTTCTTTTATTTCAACACCTGAAAAGAGTTGCTAAACTTCTGCTGTCCTTTGCTTTCTGGGGAGAAATCCACTGTCATTCAAGTAACTTTCTTCCTGTGGGTCTTCCTTATCTTCCTTGGGATGCTTCAAGGAATTCTCTTTACTTTTAGCTTTCAGAAGTTTGATTATGATCTGTGTTGATATCTCAGACAATCCTAAACACTTCTGTTTTAGCTGTGGCCTGTTGTCCTTTCATGGACTGATGACACAAACGTTAGGCCTTTTGTCCCATGTCACTGAGGCTCTGTGCAAGCTATTTCCTCTCTGCTGTTCAAACTGGTTAACTGTTCTGTCTTCAAGTTCACTGATTCTTTACTCTGTATCCTCTATTCTAATATCAAACTCACCTTTTCTACCTCTGTGACCAAATATCTGACAGAAGCAACTTAAGGAAGGAAGGGACAACTTGGAGGTCAGGGCTGTTCTGTCTACAACAGCGGGAATGTGAGATAGTAACTCACCACATCTTGTGGAATCAGGAAACAGAAAGCACCTGGGAAGCTAAGGTATGAGGATCTCTGTGAGTTTAAAGCCAGTCTGGGATACAAAGTGAGTTCTAGGTCAGCGTTGCCTACTTAAAAAAAATGCTTTGAGCAGGGCATGGTGGTGCATGCCTTTAATCCCAGCACTTGGGAGGCAGAGGTAGGAGGATCGCAGTGAGTTCAAGGCCACCCTGACACTACAAAGTTAATTCCAGGTCAACCTGGGCCAGAGTGAGACCTTACCTTGAAAAACCAAAAAAAAAAAAAAAAAGCCCAACATCTACAATCTCAGGGTTGGTATCTACTGATTGCCTATTTTATTTATTTATTTTTAAAGATTTTATTTTTATTTATTTATTTGAGACAGAGAGAAATTGAGATAGAGAGTGAGAATGGGCATGCCAGGTCCTCTAGCCACCGCAAATGAACTCCAGATGCATGCACCACCATGTGCATCTGGCTTATGTGGGACCTGGAGAATCGAACCTGGTTCCTTAGGCTTCACAGGCATGTGCCTTAACTGCTAAGCCATCTCTCCAGCCCCTATTTTGTTTATTTTGAGATCACCCTGGAGTTTTATATGATGTGTGGCATTTTATTGAAACCTGGACTTTTGAGGTAGATGTTTTGGACTCTAGATCATCTTTAAACCTTGTGTTTTGGTTAGGTCTCTCTGATATCACCCTGGCAGGGCAGGAGAGGTGGGTGCCAAAATCCAGGCTCCCTAGGCAGCTTCATCATTACTGTTGGGGCCAGAGTTTCATCTACATCTCTACCCAGGAGTGCCTTATAGCACCTCTTCACATGGCTCCACTGTCACCATGCAAGGGTACTAAGGATGGTGAAATCCTGGGTTTCCTCTCAGCTTTCTGTGGCATTGCCGTAGTGGGAAGATGGATGCTAATAATGCCAGATAGAGCTGGAAGTCCACATTCCTATGGTACTCCTGCTGACTCTTGGGGATTTTCCTTCCGCAGGCTTCTCTGGCTCCACTCAGCATAGGACTGATGTCCCTCGTCACAGCCTGGTGAAGGCTGGGGTCTTGGCCCAGATCAGCTTTGGCAGTGTAAAGTGTACAGGTCACTTTTGTTCTGACATGTCAGCTGGAAGCAGATTGGTCAAGGTCTAATGGACTCTAACTTTGCAGGCTGCCATTTGCTTGGTCCTTTTCCTGGAGACAGCATGCTTTTTTGTTTGTGTCTCTGCATGACTGGGCTGATGGTTCCTCTGGCATCCAGTCTTGAGAAACAATGAAAACCCAAAGAATGTGCCATTGTTGCTCCTGGCTAGTCGTCCTTGACCTCTTTACTTTCCACTGTTCTTAGGTTTGCTTTTTATATAGCATCCAGGGGAGGTGCTATCTGTAGTGAGGGGAACAGCAAAAGTCTCTCCACCCAGTCCCAGAGTAGAAGTCCCAGGTGTTAGTAGCATTTCTGGTCTTTGTGGACAGAAGGAGCTAATACTAATTGCATTCATAACTTTTTTTGAGATATAATCCAGGATGACCTCAAACTCACTATGCAGCCAAGAATGGCCTTATACTCCTGATCCTCCTGCCTCTACCTCCCAAGTACTAGGATTATAGTTTTACATCACCATTTGTGGTGATAATTCTGCATGGATAATTTTTTTTTTTTTTTTTAATTTTCCTGGCAGGGTCTCCTCCTAGCCCAGGCTGATCTGGAATTCGCTATGTAGTCTCAGGGTGGCCTCGAACTCCTGGCAATCCTTCTACTTCTGCCTCCCGAGTGCTAGGATTAAAGGTGTACACTATTACACATGACTTATATTCTTTGTTGTTGTTGTTTTTCAAGGTAGGGTCTCACTCTGGCTCAGGCTGACCTGGAATTCACTATGTAGTTTCAGGGTGGCCTCAAACTCATGGCGATCTTCCTACCTCTGCCTCCGGAGTGCTGAGATTAAAGGCATACACCACCACACCCAACTGTCTTTTTAATTATTATTATTTTTTATCAGAGAGAGAGTGAGTGACCAAGAGAGAATTGGTGTGCCAGGGCCTCCAGCCACTATAATTGAACTCCAGACACGTGAGCCATTTTATGTGACCTTGTGCACTTGTGTTACATTGTGCATATGGCTTATGTGGGACCTGGAGAGTCAAACATGAGTCCTTAGGCTTCCCAGGCAAGTGCCTTAACCACTAAGCAATCTCTCCAGCCCTGGCTGATAATTTCTTAATGTGATCCACTCTTGTATTCCTGGAATTGGCTCCACACTGTCATTCAAATGTGGTGGCTCACACCTATAATCCCAACACACAAGAATTATGATATGATAAATTGATAACCATCCATGATGTAAAATGCAATGCATTCAATCCAATTTTAAATGTCCCCACATTTTTATTAATCCTAATGATGTTCAAACATCCCCATAATCCAAGGTCTTATGACTGATCCATAATACCCCCCAAAAAAACTTCAAAAAACCCATAATGGCACAGGTCAGCCTAGGCCAGAGTGAGACCCTACCTCGGAAAAAAAAAATATATATATATATTTATCTGAGAGAGAGAAAAGTAAGCAGGTAGGCAGACAGAGAGAGAGAGAGAATGGGCATGCCAGGATCTGTGGCCACCACAAATGAACTCCAGATGCATCCATCTGGCTTATATGGGTCCTGGAGAATTGAACTTGGGTCCTTTGGCTTTGCAGGTAAGCTCCTTAATCACTAATCCATCTCTCCAGCCCTAAAGATCTTTCTTGATGCCAGCTTGGCAAGCAGTCCTGGTGCATGTGGTTCCTGTTGTGGGAGAGATGAGATCTGCAGGAACCTGGCAGAACTCTTTTGTTTTGTTTTTTCAAGGTCTCACTCTAGCCCAGGATGACCTGGAACTCACTCTGTTGTCCCAGGCTGGACTTGAATTTAGAGCAATCCTTCTACATCTACCTCCCAAGTGCGGGGATTAAAGGCATGTGTGTCACCATGCCTGGCAGGAACCTGGTAGAACTTTAAAACTTGGCCCAAGAATGCTCTCACTACCTCTGGCTTCTCAGCAACTCCAGACAGAACACATCTGAGCTTTATATCAGAGAAGACAGAATTTAGTATCTGACTCTAGAAGGCCAGCTAACTGCTCTGCCACTCACCTCATTGGTGAAAACACCTGTGCCTGTCTGCCACTACCAGCCTCTGTGTCTGTCTACTTCCTGCTCTCCCACTTCTCTCTGCTGACCTGATACTGTGCTGGTACCAATGTTGTCACAAATGGTGACTCCTTTTCAGGGCCCTTGTCCCATGCTAGGCACTATGTCCAGTGTTTTTTTTTTTTTTTTTTTTCGGTTTTTCGAGGTGAAGAAATGGCTCCTACCTCTGCCTCCCGATGCTGGGATTAAAGGCCAACATTTTGTATGTAAAAAATGGCTAAAAGGAAAATGAAGCCATTTTGGAGGGATGGAGATGGCTTAGCAGTTAAGGCACTTGGCTGTGACGCCTAAGGACCCATGTTCAACTCTCCAGATCCCACTTAAGCCAGGCACACAAAAGATGAGGCAAGCGCAAGGTCGCATATGTCCACTAGGTGGTGCAAGCGTCTAGAATTCATTCAGTGGCTGAGGCCCTGGCATGCCATTTCTCTTTCTCTCTTTCTCTAAAAATAAAAATAAATAAATAAATAAATAAATAAAATAAAATAAATGAAAGAAGCTGAAACCCATGGGGACCCAGTCACATGGCTAGTTAGGGCTGACAGAACTTAAAATCCTTGTCTGTTACAGAAGTCCTAGAATGGGGATGGGATGCTGACTTAGGGGAGTCCTGATGGACTGTGTCCTGCTACTTACTCCCAAAATCAAATGGACAAAGTAATAGTAGGATAGGCATCTATCCAATGCCACTGTCTCAAGAAGCAGGAAACTAGCTGTCTCAGCCCTGTGCCTTGAGAAACTGAGAATACTTTGAGGCTTTATGGAAAGAACACAAGCAATGTCAACTACTTGGGAAGCCAGCTGATGCAGGATGAATCCAAGTTCAATGCCAGCCTTGGCAATTTTTTTTTCTTGGTTTTTCGAAGTAGGGTCTCACTCTAGCTCAGGCTGATCTGGAATTCACTATGTAGTCTCAGGCTGGCCTCGAACTCAGGAGATCCTCCTACCTCTGCCTCCCGAGTGCTGGGATTAAAGGCGTGTGCTGCCACACCCGGCCCAGCCTTGGCAATTTAATGAGACTTTGTTTCCAACAACAACAAAAAAAGTCTGGATGTCCAGCTCAATTGCAGGAGTGCTTGCCTAGCATGTGTGAGACACAGGGTTCAATGACAAAAGGGGGAAAAGTAACAAAGGCAAGGCTTGAAGACATATAGCTGGGGTGTTGCACAGCTAGAAAAGCCATGTCTTGGTCAAGCCACAATCTGGTTTAGAACTATCCCAAGGATGATCAGATAAAGACAGAACTGGAGAGATGGCTCAGTAGTTAAAGCACTTGCCTGCAAAGCCTAAGGATCCAGGTTTGATTTCCTAGTACCATGTAAAGACAGATGCACAAGGTGGTGCATGTGTCTGGAGTTTGTTTGCAACAGCTGGAGGCCCTGGCGTGCCCATTATCTCTCCCTCCCTCTCTCAAATAAATAATTTTTAAAAACTGGCTTATGCTAATTCTTTAATGCATCTTTTTTATATTTTTATTTACTTATTTGAGAGAGAGAGAATGGGCATGCCAGGGCCTCCAGGCACTGCAAACGAACACCAGATGCATGTGTCCCCTTATGCATCTGGCTTACATGGATCCTGGAGAATTGAGCCAGGATCCTTTGGCTTTGTAGGCAAATGCCTTAACCACTAAGCCATCTCTCCAGCCCATAAAATAATTTTTTTTAAAAGCAAGTAATTTTTTTTTACCTTTTTTATTTTTATTTATTTATTTCTTTTTTCTTTTTTTTTATTTATGGACAACAAAATATACTTACATACAATAGGTGCATAGTATTTCCCTCCCCTCCCCCCATTCCCCTTAAGAACTCCACTCTCCATCATATCCCCTCCCTCTCTCCATTAGTCTCTTTTTTAATTTGATGTCATCATCTTTTACTTCTATTATGAGGGTCTTGCGGAGGTATTGCTAGGCACAGCGAGGTCATGGATATCAAGGCCAATTTCTGTCTGGGCAGTTGCATTGTAAGGAGTCGTACCCTTCCTTTGGCTCTTCCATTCTATCCGCCCCCTCTTCCGCAATGATCCCTGAGCCTTGGAGGGTGTGACAGAGGTGTTTCAGTGCTGGGCACTCCTCCATCCCTTCTTCTCGGCACTATGTTGCCTTTTGGATCATCCCAGTGGTCATCGCCATCTGAAAAGAGAACCTTCTCTAACCAGAAGTGAGAGTAGCATTAATATGTGAATATGAGCATTAAGTGTAGTATTTTCCAGGCAGCTTGGTGGGAATAGTATATACATTTAGACAAGAGCATGCTTTATACCCCTAAGGCTCATGACCTTACCTACCATAGACTTTGCTTAGGTTTTTCAGTACCAGGTATGTATTCCCTCCCGTAGAGAGGGCCTTCAGTCCAGTTATGGAGCAGTTGGTTACCCACGAGTAGACATGCCACTATTGCACCCATTCAGTCTTGGGGCCTGTCTGGCCAAATTTGAATATTCAGCGTCCACTGTTTTCACTGCTGATGACTTCTGTCTCCCATACTCTGCATGCAGTACAGCTTTTTCCAGCTTTCAGTTGGCTGGTCTACAGGGAGAAGGTTTTCTGCTCAGCATCAGCTAAAAGCAAGTAATTTTTTTAAAATTGGGGCAGAGCTGGGCATGGTGATGTATGCCTTTAATCCCAGCAGTCGGGAGGCAGAGGCAGGAAGATTGCTATGAGTTCGAGGCCACCCTGAGACTACATAGTGAATTCCAAGTCAGCCTGGGCTGGAGTGAGACCCTACCTTGACAAAATAAAGAAACAAAAAAGAGCCTGAGGGCTGGAGAGATGGCTTAGCAGTTAAGGCGCCTGCCTCCTAAGTCTAAGAACGCTGGTTCCAATCTCCAAGTCCCACGTTTAGCCAGATGCAAAGTGATGCAAGGGCACAATGCTGCACTTGCCCACAAGGGGGCGCATGCATCTGGATTTCATTTGCAGTGGCTGAAAGGCTGCTGGCGCGCCCATCTCTATCTGTCTTCCTCTCCCTCTGTCTCTCTCTGTGTCTCTCTCCAAAATAAAAATTAAAAAAAAAAAAGAGCCTGAGATTTATCCCCAGTGTCCATGTAAAATGCTGGGCATGGTTGTGTGCACCTGTGCATCACAGGGGAGGTGGAGACAGGCAGATTCCTGTAGCTTGCTGGCCAGCTAGTTTAGCCTAATTGGAGAGGTAGAATTTCCCAAGCTCAACCCAGGAAACATGGGCCCTCCAGGAACTGCCAGTCCTGGGATGACTCTGGGCAGGGTGACTGAGTAACTCCTAAGATCTCAGGGTGCTGCAAGACTGAAGCAAGATGGGAGGGAGGGTCCAAGCCCAGTTCTCATGGTAGTGGGTCCTCTATCTGAGCAGACGGCTGAACTAATGCTACAGCGTGACAAAAGGCGCCTCCAAGAGGACAGGTCCATGAAAGAACTGGTGGAACAGGTCATTGAGGCACAGAAGAACATAAAGTTGGCACAGATGAAGCTTGTGAAGAGCCGACGGCAGATAGGTATATGAGGGAGTCAGGTGCCATGAGGCCTGCCCCACTCCATTGCGCCTTTCTTGGTTCCTGGGCTAGCATCCTGTCCTGAGCAAGCTACTGTGGTCAGAGAGAGCTGGTGCCCTTGGTGGGCAGGGTAGGGTTGAGCAGCCCTCACATGTTGCTGCACTAAGCTGAAGGCCTGAACAGGGGTCATGGCCCCTGTTCAAGCCCATCCAACCACTCACTGGGCTGCATCAGCGCCCTACTTGCTCCCTAAGTCCAGGAGTTGATGGAAGAGAGCCGGGACCTGCTGCAGCGCAGGGCAGAGGCAGCCAAGGAGGAGCAGAAGCGGCGCTGTGAGGTCACCGCCCAGCTCCGTGCACTAGAGACACAGCCTACACGCAAGGGCAAGCTGGTGGACCTGACACAGGTGAGGTGACCCTGAGGCCACACTCTCTTGGAGCCTCCTTGTGTGGTACCCATTTGTGCAGAATTCCCACAAAAACCAAAGGTACATTTTGTACCACTCAAAATCCACTGGCCACTTGGATATCATCACCCTTGGACTCAGCATACATTAGGTACCACCCACCTGTGGATTCACCATACAGTGTGTGCTCCAGCAAGACAAGCACTGAGCTTCTTGTGTGGAAACATGAACAAATGTCTATTCACCCCTGATAATTAACCCCCATAATTAATTATAGGAGTATAGGCAAGGGGTTACTTACAGGAGCAGGGATGACTGAAAGGCAGCTCCTCACTGAAAAGGGCTTCCCAATATGGGTGACAATTCAGGAAAGCTGAAGCCCTGGAGCTTCTTGCACAATTTGCAAGCAGTCAGCAAGCTCAAGAGTCTCTTCACTGGGGTGAATATGAATGCTTATATAACCTTAGGGGATGGGCCTTATGAAGCTCTTTACTTCCTGAGCCTGGTAAGTTGCATAAGCTTCATTAGCTCTGTAGTTACAGGACCTACCTGTAACTTTGTAAATTGCGTGAATTTCCTGAATCTTCTAAGGTTTATTTACTTCCCAAGTCATAGGAACATCCCTCCTTGCTCCAAGAATGAATATTTCAAGTTAGAGGAAAAATGTCTACACAACAGAGCTGGGTCTCTTGTGACAGGGTAGGGGAGGTAGGCTGAGCTGCATGTTGAGGAGGGTGATCCTAGGACTGTTGGGAAGAGGAGTAGGAAAATACCGGGTGTACAAAAGTGAAACATCAGGCAGAGGTTAACAGGAGAACCAGAGCAAGATTGCAGGCTGGGGGAGGGGGTTGACGGGAGGGGAGATAGGCTGGCAGGCATGAGGGGGTTTGGAATGCTTTGGGAGCTAGCTCTCAGAGCTCACCTAGCCCCAAGGGATGAGAGGAAACCAGCTGAGAAATCCAGCCAGTCTCACACAAGCTGTAGGGCTCCAGGCTAGAGATGCTGATGGGGGATATTGTACAGGTAAATTGATGCAGAGGAAAGATTTTTTTGAGTGAGGAAAGACTGGCCTGTACATCTGCCAGCTTAGGGTCTCCTTGCCACTTGGCAGATCCCAGGATATGGCCTGGAAGGGGAGATGTCTGTTGTGGAACTGCGAGAACGGCTGGCCATGCTGAGAGAGACCCAGAAGCGGGAGGAAGAGGAGAAGCGGGATCAAATCAACCAGGGCAAGCGTGCCAAGAGTGAGGAGCTGCAGAACACAGTGGAGCAAATCTCGCTGTGCCGTGCAGCCATGGGGAGAACTGCAGCCTTGAGGTGGGTACCTGAGTCCCAGGGAGGACACCTCCAGATGAGGAATGAGGAGCAAGCCTGCCGTGCTTGGTGGGTATTCTTACAACCATCACCAGCCCCTGGCCAGGCAGGTCCCTTATAGTAATTCTGTTCAGTTTTATTTTAGGAGACAATTTTCAGGCATACAGAAATGGTAGAAAATTCTGCAGCTATAGCTTCAATGCCTAGGACCTAGACAAAACCACTTGTACCTATGTCATGAAGCTATCTTTTTGCCATACGTGCTTCATCTAGCTAGCTAGCAGTTTGTCTTCAAAGCCATTTGGAAGTAGTTGCAGGGATCAGATGCTTTGTTCCTGAGCACTGTAGTTAGTGAATATCTTCTATAAAAGACTGTCCTGCATAACCACAGCCCATGACACAGCTAGTGAGATAACCAAAATATTCAACAGGTAAATATCCTGTCTGCATTCACACTTCTAAACATCACAAGACTGCTATAACTTTTAAAAGACTGTTATTTATTTATTTCCTTTTTAAGCCAGGATCTAGTTAACACATAGCATGCATGCACACACACACACATGTGCACAATACCCACCCACACACCACACCACACCACACCATACACTTTTATTTGCTTGGGAACACTGTTAACTCTAAGTCTAATGTGGCTGTCCCATGGCATTCCAACCAACTGTGACCTTCCCAAGGAGACACAGCTGCTTCTGGGGAGATGGTACCCAGACCTCCTATAGCAGAGCATCCTGGAACTCCAAGGGTGCCTGTGAAGGATTGGGGAGGAGTGGACAGAGGAAGGACACTTTAATTCATTGTCAGTAGGAGAGAATGCATTACTCTTGGCCCTCAGAACAGCTGTTTCCCTGGCTCCAGTTCAGAGGAGGCCTTGCCACTGCAGGCTTCTCAGAAAGGCCTGGCTGGCTACAGCAGACCCGAGAGTAGCACACATCTTAGAAAGCACATCACTTCCTAGCTATTAAGGTTCTCACCCTGGCAGACCCCAAATGCACTGGTTGGTGTCAGGGTGCTTCTTTGGCCCCAACTATAGCTAACAAAAAATTCCTGAACAACCCCACCAAAAGCATGCAATCCGCCCATACTTTGATGTACACTTGCATTAAAGTTGCAGGGAACAAGAACTGTGATTGGACAGGAAAGTGACCTGTGCAAAGACTTACAACACAGTGTTAGCAGTCCTCACCTCTGGGTGGGAGACCATTATGTAATACTTTATAACTTTTATTTTTTATTTATTTGCAAGCATAGAGAAATAGAATAGAGACAGACGGAGAGAATGGGTGCTTCAGGGCCTCCATCTGCTGCAAACGAACTCCAGATGCATGCTGCCACTTTGTGCATCTGGCTTTTGTTTGTTTTGCTCTGTCTTTAAAAAAAAATATTTAAAAATATTATTTATTTATTTTTGAGAGAGAGAGAGAGGGAGAGGCAAAGAGAGAATGGGCATGCCAGGACCTCTAGCCACTGCAAACGAACTCCAGACGCATGCACCCCTTGTGCATCTGGCTTACATGGGTCCTGGGGAATTGAACCAGAGTCCTTTGGCTTTGCAGGCAAATGCCTTAACTGCTAAGCCATTTCCCCAGCCCTTCATTTTGTTTTTTTCAAGGTAGAGTCTCACTCTAGCCCAGGCTGGCCTGGAATTCACTATGTAGTCTCAGGGTAGTCTCAAACTCGTGATGATCCTCCTACCTCTGCCTCCTCAGAGCTGGGATTAAAGGTGTGCACCACCATGCCCAGCTAAATCTGGCTTTAAGAAAATATTTTAGGGGCTGGAGAGATGGCTTAGCTGTTAAGGTGCCTGCCTGCTAAGTCTAAGAACACTGGTCCCAATCTCCAGGTCCCACGTTTAGCCAGATGCAAAGTGATGCAAGGGCGCAAGGCCGCACTTGCCCACAAGGGGGCGCACGCATCTGGATTTCGTTCACAGCAGCTGAGAGACTGCTGGTGAGCCCATTCTCTATCTGTCGCCCTCTCCCTCTCTCTCTCTGTCTCTCTCTCCAAAAATAAATAAAATAAAAATTTTTTTTAAAAAAGAAAATATTTTAGGGTTGAAGAGATGGCTTAGAGGTTAGGGCATTTGCCTGTGAAGCCTAAGGACCCCAGTTCAATTCTCCAGGTACCAGGTAAACCAGATGCACTTGGTGGCACATGCATCTGGAGTTCGTTTGCAGTGGCTAGAGGCCCTAGCGTGCCCTTCTCACTGCCTCGCTTCCCCTCTCTCTGTCTCTAATAAGTAAATAAATAAAAATTAAAAATAATTAAAAATATTTTCCTCCGGGCGTGGTGGCGCATGCCTTTCATCCCAGCACTCGGGTGGCAGAGGTAGGAGGATCACGATGAGCTCGAGGCCACCCTGAGACTACAGAGTGAATTCCAGGTTGGCCTGAGCTAGAGTAAGACCCTACCTCGGAAAACAAAAAACAAACAAACAAACAAAACCACAAAAATTATTTACTTATTTATTTATTTAACAGGGAGAAAGAGAGAGAGAGAATGAGCACGCCAGGGCCTCCCCCCACTGCAAATGAACTCAACACATGCGCCACCTTGTGCATCTGGCTAACATGGGTCCTGGGGAATCAAACTTGGGTCCTTTGGCTTTGCAGGCAAGCGCCTTAACTGCTAAGCCATCTTTCCAGCCCTGGCTTTTTGTTTGTTTGTTTTTCGAGGTAGGGTCTCACTCTAGCTCAAGCTGACCTGGAATTTACTCTGTAGTCTCAGGCTGGCCTCGAACTCACGGAGATCCTCCTATCTCTGCCTCCCAAGTGCTGGGATTAAAGGCGTGTGCCACCACGCCCGTTTTGTTTTGTTTTTTTTTTTTTTTTTTGTAAGTAGATTAAGGGTTTATTAACTAAGAAGGGATGAGGCGGAAAGAGAAGTCTGCCAACCAAACTGAAGCGAACCTGGGATTTCTGGAAACATCTGTAATCACTATCGGCCTTCTTCCCCAACATCAACGAGATGTAAGGGAAGGACCGAGTAAGTCTTTTGGCGGGGGGTGTTGGTTGTTCCCGGGTTTCGGAACGATCTCCGCAGAGCTTTAAGGCCCTGCCGCAGGCTCAGGGTGGAGACTTCATAGCCCAGGGGCCTAAGCCAAACAAGATGGCCGAGACCGTGAAGCCCTGGGCGCATCTGAGTGCGCATCATGATCTGGGAGCCGCTGGCTGTGGCCCGGGTGGAAGCAGTAGAGGCCATAGGTGAGCATGGTACCCATTCAGCCTATGGATACCACGGGTCTTGCGAATGAACTTTTCCTTGAAGTTTCTGGGTTGGTGTAGACAGTAGGGCTAAAGCCCTCAATAACTGGGGGCTGCGATGGCTCGAAGGGCTCCTCTGGAGTCACAGAGCGGGGAGCTGCCATGCTCGGGGCAACCGAAATCTAGTTAGGATAAAAATCCTGTATCTGGCTTTTTTACGTGGGCACTGGGGAACGAACCCAGGTCGTTAGGCTTTGCAGGTGTGCGCCTTAACTGCTGCGCCATCTCTCCAGCCACTATTTTTTTTTTAAATAAAAAAATGTAGCCAGGCGTGGTGGCGCACGCCTTTAATCCCAGCACTCGGGAGGCAGAGGTAGGAGGATCACCGAGAGTTCGAGGCCACCCTGAGACTACATAGTTAATTCCAGGTCAGCCTGGACCAGAGTGAGACCCTACCTTGCAAAACCAAAAAAAAAAAAAAAAAAAAAAAAAAGCTTGCCTGCAAAGCTTAAGGACCCGAGTTCGATTCCCCAGGATCCACGTATCACCAGATGTACAAGGTGACACATGCGTCTGGAGTTCATTTGCAGTGGCTAGAGGTCCTAGAGTGCCAATTCTCTCGATTTTTGTTACCCCCATTCTCAAACAAATAATTAAAAAAGGTAAAGGTTGCCGGGCGTGGTGGCGCACGCCTTTAATCCCAGCACTCGGGAGGCAGAGGTAGGAGGATCGCCGAGAGTTCGAGGCCACCCTGAGACTACATAGTGAATTCCAGGTCAGCCTGGACCAGAGTGAGACCCTACCTCGCAAAAAATAAATAAATAAATAAATAAATAAAAATAAAAATAAATAAATAAATGGTAAAGGTGATGGCAGAACCCCACGCGAACCCTTTCAGTGTCTCTGGCGTCTGGTCCTGGGTCTCCCACCGCCGCTGAGTCCCGCGCTGTCGCTGTCGCTGTGCAGGTGGGAAGAGAAGAAAGCCCAGGCAGCGGCTCCCGGGACGCCTTCCCAGGATGAACGCGTGCTGGAGCTGCGGCGTCGGATCGAGCAGCGGGCCGCAGAACGCCGCCGGCACACTGCCCAGCCGCAAGTGTCCGCGCCGCGGGCTGCGAACCGCCCGCAGCGGGTGAGCGGGGTGGGGAAAGCAGGCGTCCTTTCGGTTAGGGGCCCGGAGGGCGTGGGGGAGACCAACCCGTTGGCGCTGTTGGGGGAGTGGCTGGGGCCAGCGGCGGGACTCCTGGCTGAGAGCCGCCCGCCCGCCCGCAGGCACCCGCAGAGGCGCAGCACTGGCTGGAGCTGGAGCAGAGCCGCGAGCGCAGGCTGCGGGCGCTGCGGCTGGGGTACCACCGCCTGGAAGCCTCATGAGCCGACCCAACCTCCCCCTCGTCCCTGCTCCCCACCCCCCGCGCTCCAGGCGCTGTCCAATTCCCTCCTCCTCCCAGCTAGCTCCCTGCAGGGTTGTCCTAGAAAAGGCTCAGCTACCGCGGTATTCCAGAAACATTAAGCAGCTGTCTGCTCTTTCTCTAGAATCTTGCATTTTTATAAGCTAAACCTAGCCCTTCCTATGTCCAGCAAGGCCTCAGCAAGGTACTGCCTCTAAGGCGGAGATCTCTATACCCTCTGCCTGGAGCGTGGATTCTCCTGAGAACTTCATGATAACGTGGGATTGTGAGTGCGGGCCAATTATGGACCGGCCTTATGTAGTCACAGCCATCCCAGCACTCAGCAACTGGCGCCTACTCCCAGTCTACTGAAGATGCTAGCTGTGCCCAGAAGGGAACCTGTGCACAGAGCCAGGACTCAGAGCTAAATTTTGGTGACTTTCAGAGCCTCTCTCCAGCACCACCAACAGGGCCCGGATTCAATAAAGTTAGGGCCGGGGGGCACCAGCTGACCCAGAGTGCCTGTTACCTGGGCAAATATAATTCTAACTAGTTCTGCGGAAAGCGTGCCTTTGACAACAGTCTTGCGTGAAACAGCCTGAAGAATAAAGTTGTATTGTGATGTGTCTCACAGGAAGGACAGGATGGAGGCAAGTCATGGGGTGGGAGCCATAAGGAGAAACTTGCAAGTGGATAGTTGTTCAGAGGACTTTTTCCATCCTCCCTGGACTTGCAGAGAAGATGGTACTTCTGCTGGGGAGGTTGTGCCCCAGAGTACTTTCAGACTAAGAAGGTAGGTATCCTAGCAGTGATAAAAACAGATTCAAAGATCAGTCCTAACCCAGTATTCCACATTGTAACAAAATTCCAGGCCTTGCCACAAACCAAAGTGAGAGAGTTGACAGCAGATTCAATTTCATTAAATAAAAGTAACATTCCCTGTACCCTTTGTTGTGTGATGTGAACCCATTTAACATGGAGGGAATATTTTGATGATTTATCCAAAGAGTCTTTCATTGGGTCTGGGAAGATGGCTCAGTAGTTAAACATACTTGCTTGCAAAGCTGGCTGTCCCAGGTTCAATATCCTAGCCACCTATGCTTTTTTAAAAAAAAAAAAATTTTTTTATTTGAGAGAGCGAGAGAGAAAGAGGCATAGATAGATTGAGAGAGAGAGAGAATGGGCGTGCCAGGGCATCCAGCCACTGCAAATGAACTCCAGACACCTGTGCCACCTTGTGCATCTGGCTTATGTGGGTACTGGGGAATCAAATTGAGGTCCTTTGGTTTTGCAGGCAAATGCCTTAATCGCTAAGCCATCTCTCCAGCCCCACCCATGCTTTTTTTTTAAAAAAATATTGTGGCCGGGCGTGGTGGCGCACGCCTTTAATCCCAGCACTCGGGAGGCAGAGGTAGGAGGATTGCCGAGAGTTCAAGGCCACCCTGAGACTACATAGTTAATTCCAGGTCAGCCTGGGCCAGAGTGAGACCCTACCTCGCAAAAAAACCAAAAAAAAAAAAAAATTGTGTTCATTCATTTGTAAGGAGAGAGAAAGAGATTGAGAGCATGGGTGCACCAGGACCACTTGTCACTGCAGCTGAACTCCAGATGCATGTGCCACGTTGTGCATCTGGCCTTACATGGGTACTAGGGAATTGAACCCAGACTGTCAGGCTTTGCAAGCAAACACTTTTAAACAATGAGCCATCTCTCCAGCCCTGGAGGTGCATTCTTTTGCAGTAGCAAGAGATGCTGGGAAGTGTGTGCACATAAATGCAGATACATAATTTTAAAAATAAATGCTTGCAAAGAAAGTCTCTCAGGAGCCCCAGGGACTTCAATGTGGGGGGGGTTCTTAGCTCTTATAAGTGGTAAGTCAAAAGTAGGATGATTAGGGTTTGTTAGTCTCAGACGTCTGTTACCACATCTCCAGGCTGTTAGCAGTTCCAGCCTCAGGCACAAGGAAGTGTCACTGTTCTTGGTTGAACATGTTCCTGTGGACCCAACTCCTGTAGGAGGGTGGGGGCATGTCTGCCTGAAGGGATCACTGGAACAAGAGGAAGGAGGTTACTTTTCATTTACTAGATTAGCCACTGGCAGCCCAACAAACCCTGGGTGTTACTGCGTTGTGGGAAACTCTTCCCCTGGGGAGACATGAATACACATTTATTCATTCCAGATAGGGCTTAGTCAACAGACCACAAGAAAGATTGAACCAAAACCAGTTTTGGCAAACTAATGAGTTTATTGGGGTTACTTACAGAACAAGGTGAGGGGTTACTTACAGGAATTTGGGTGACTCAAGAGCTGTGCATCACCACAAAGTCCCACTCCATCCTGTATAACAACCTCATAGAAGCTGCATCATAGAGTCCCCCTTTGGGGTGTTTTGATTCAGGTGTCCCCCATAAACTTAGGTATTCTGAATGCTAGTCTCCCCAACTGATGGCAATTGGAAATTAAAGCCTTCTGGAGGTAGAGTATTGTTGGGGGCGGGCTTTTGGGTTTTATAGCCAGTTTCCCCTTGCCAGTGTTTGGCATACTCTCCTGTTCCTGTTGTCCACCTGATGTTGGCCAGGAGGTGATGTCCACCCTCTGCTCATGCCATCATTTCCCCCTGCCATCATGGAGCTTCCCCCTCAATCCTGTAAGCCAAAATAAACCTCTTTTGCCCCACAAGCTGCTCTTGGTTGGGTGATTTCTACCAGCAATGCAAACCTGACTGCAACAGTAATGTTGGTACGAAGAGTGGGGTTGCTGCTACACAACTGACTGTGTGGCTTTGGCCTTTTGGAACTGATTTTCAAGAGGAATGTGGAAGGATTTGAAACCTTAGCCTAAGAGATGCCTTGCAGTGTTGTAAGTGCAGCTTGATGGACTATTCTGGTCAGAGTTGAAAGACCTGAATGCAGTAAGAACTATGGACTGTGAGTTTTGTTTGGACTAGGTTAACAGTTTGTGTGAGAAGCTTGCTGTTATACCCATGTCTTGAAAATTTGTGCAGAGTTGCTTTGAGTTAGAAATGGACTGGTGTGAGCCAGGAGAGGTGGTGCACGCCTTTAATCCCAGCACTCGGGAGGCAGAGGTAGGAGGATCGCTGTGAGTTCGAGACTACATATTGAATTCCAGGTCAGCCTGAGCTAGAGTCAGACCGTACCTCGGAAATCCAAAAAAAAAAAAAAAAAAAAAAAAAAAAGGGATTGAAAAGGGATTGGTGTGAGCAGAGGGATATGGCTCAGAAAAAAAAAAAAATCTTTGGGTGAACTGCTGCCCATTCAGCTGCAACTGAGAGATTACAACCTTTGAGATTGGGCTAGCTGACCTGCATCAGGGCAAAAGGAAGAATGTAGACTCTTTTGAAGGGGCCTGAGTGCTCAAGGAGTGTCCTGCTTTTCAAAGTCTGCTTTATTCCCCATCCTGGATTAACAAATTGGCACCCTACCTGGTACTGTGAAGTACAAGAAATGCAGGAAAGAGAGGGCCATTGAGTTTGCAACTCTGTCTTGTGTTTTGGAAATGGCCATGGGCATTGTGTAGCAGGTTTGCTGAATGCCTCATGGGGCCATGAGGATGAACTGTGGGTTTCAGTGAAGAGCCAGTGGAGATGCTGGGACCATGAGATGGCTGCCAAGGAGAGCTGCCAACCCCAGATGAAGTTTTCCAGGACTGTGAGTAGCCTAGCTGGAGGGGAAGAATTGGAGTTCCAGAGACTTGTCACTGGCTAGAGTTGTTGGACTTGGAGCTACAGAATTTGATGTTTACCCTGTTTAAATCTTGTATTGCTTGAATATTTCTTTGCTATGCCCAATGCCATCTTTTTTTTTTTTTTTTTTTTTTTTTTTTTGGTTTTGCAAGGTAGGGTCTCACTGTGGTCCAGGCTGACCTGGAATTAACTATGTAGTCTCAGGGTGGCCTCGAACTCTCGGCGATCCTCCTACCTCTGCCTCCCGAGTGCTGGGATTAAAGGCGTGCGCCACCACGCCTGGCTTCAATGCCATCTTTTGCAGTGTGTTTATTCTGTGCCATTATGGGTTTTGGGGGGATTTCTTTGTTGTTGTTGTTATGGCTCAGTTAAAAGACCTTGGACTTTGGGGATTTTTTTTTAAAGTTTATTTTTATTTATTTGACAGAGAACGAGGGTCAGAGATAGAGAGAATGGGCGCACCAGGGCCTCCAGCCACTGCAAACGAACTCCAGACACATGTGCCACCTTATGCATCTGGCTAACATGGGTCTTGGGGAATCGAACCTAGGTCCTTTGGCTTTGCAGGTAAATGCCTTAACTGCTAAGCCATCCCTCCAGCCTCCAATGGGGATGTTTGAACATCCTTAAGACTGATTAAAAACTATGGGGACTCAAAGTCGCATTGAATGCAGTATATTTTATAACATGTATGGATATCAATTTATGGGGCCCAGGGTTGGAATATGGTGGTTTGATTCAGGTGTCCTCATAAACTTAGGTATTCTGAATGCTAGTCTCCCCAGCTGATGGCAATTGGAAATTAAAGCCTCCTGGAGGCAGCGTTTTGTTGGGGCAGGATTATGAGTATTATAGGCAGTTTCCCCTTGCCAGTGTTTGGCACACTCTTCTGTTCTTATTGTCCATTTGATGTTGGTCAGGGGGTGATGTCCACACTCTGCTCATGCCATCATTTTCCCCTGCCATCAGGGAGCTTCCCTTTAGAGCCTGTAAGCCAAAATAGACCTCTCTTTTTTTTTTTTTTTCCCACAAGTTGCTCTTGGTTGGGTGATTTCTTTTTTTTTTCAAAGATTTTATTTTTATTATTTATTTATTTGAGACAGAGAGAGGGAGAGTGAGAATGGGTGTGCCAGGGCCTCTAGCCACTGCAAACAAACTCCAGACGTGTGCGCCCTCTTGTGCAGCTGGCTTACGTGGGACCTGGAAAATAGAACCAGGATCCTTATGCTTTGCAGGCATGTGCTTTAATCGCTAAGCCATCTCTCCAGCCCTAGTTGGGTGATTTCTACCAGCAATACGAATCTGACTGCAATACCCTTCTAGTCAACTTTCTGCCTCCATATAATCTAGCTTCCCTCCTGCCCCCCAGACCACTTGCAGCTGGGGGAGGGCAGGCGGGAACAATTGCTGGAATTCCAAGTGAGGGTCTTGTGATCCTGCACTCCATCTCTTAGGGAGTTGTCAATAATTCCATTACCAGTACTTGGCTGCAGAGATGGCTTAGTGGTTAAGGCACTTGCCTGCACAGCCTAAGGATCCAGGTTTGATTCCCCAGAACCCACATAAGCCAGATGCACATGGCCCATGTGTCTGGAGTTCATTTACAGTGGCTAGAGGCCCTGGTGTGCCCTTCCTCCCCACCTCTCATAAATAAATGAAAAAAAATTGAAAGAAAATATGAGGCCTGGGGAGATGGCTTAGCGGTTAAGTGCTTGCCTGTGAAGCCTAAGGACCCTGGTTCAAGGCTTGATTCCCCAGGACCCATGTAAGCCAGATGCATAAGGTAGCACATGTATCTGGAGTTTGTTTGTAGTGGCTAGAGGCCCTGGCGTGCCCATTCTCTATCTGCTTCTTTTTCTCTTAGTCTGTCGCTCTCAAATAAATAAATAAACAAAATTTTTTTAAATTGAAAAAAAAAAACATGAGGGCTGGAGGGATGGCTAGTTAAGGTCCTTGCCTGCAAAGCCAGGTTTGATTTTCCAGGTCTCATGTAAGCCAGATGCACAAGATGGCACATATATCTGGAGTTCTTTTGCAGTGTCTGGAGGCCCTGGCATGCCCATTCCCCCCTTCCCATCTCAAATTAAAAAAATAAAAAAATAAAGAAAAAAACATGAAGAAGGCCAGTTGTAGTGGTGCATGCCTTTAATCCTAGCCCTCAGGAGGCTAAGATAGAGTATTGCCATGAGTTCAAGGTCAGCCTGGAGCTACACTGAGTTCCAGGTCAGCCTGGGCTGGAGTGAGCCCTGCTTCCCCCTCGTCATATGGATTCTGTTAGAGGCAATTAACTCCCCCCAACCCAGAAATGGGGACAAAGAGAGAGAAGACCAACCTAGTGCTGTGAATGTCCTTTCTGGGTTGCACCTCATTAGGAGTTGATCTACCTGCAGTCTTGCCAGAAGACAAGGAACAGGGAAGGGGTTCTTTGGAGATGTACACATCCCAATCAGAGGTTTCTCAGCTGGTGTGAGGCCAAGGAATCTGCATATAGCTGGTTCCTATGTGTGTGTTTATGGGAGCACTTTGCCTACGAAACCTAAGGACTCAGATTCTATTTCCCAGTACCCATGTAGGCCAGATGCACAATGTGGCCCTCACATCAGTTCATTTGCAGTGCTCGGAGGCCCTTGTGTTCTCTCTCTCAAATAAATAAAATAAATTTTATGAGACTGAAGCGCTACCTACTGCGCTAATGAGGCACCTAAATAAAATAAATTTTAAGGTAAATAAATATTAAAAAATATTAAAAGCACTCGGGAGGCAGAGGTATTTGAGACAATTCCAGTCAGCCTGGGCCAGTGAGACCCTACCAAAAAAAAAAAAAAAAAAAAAAAAAAAAAAATATTTGACAGTGTGGTGATTTGAATTAGGTGTCCCCCATAAACTCATTTTTTTTTTTTTTGAGGTAGGGTCTCACTCTCGTTCAGGCTAACGTGGAATTCACTAGTTTCAGGGTGACCTTGAACTCATGGTTGATCCTCCTATCTCTGCCTCCTGGCTCAAATAAATAAAAATATTTTGTAATATTTTTTATGATTTATTTGAGAGAGAGGAATGGGCATGCCAGGGCCTCAATCCACTACAAACAAACTCCAGATACATGTATCACCTTGTGAATCTGGCTTACAAGGATACGGGGAATTGAACCTGGGTTCTTTGGCTTTGCAGGCAAGTGCCTTAACCACTAAGCAATCTCTCCAGCCCAAATTAAAAAAAATATATTTATTTGAGAGAGGGAAAGAAGCAGTGGGGGAGAGGGAGAGTATGGTTGTGCTAGGGCTTCCAGCCACTGCACACAAACTCCAGATGTATGTGCCACCTTGTGCATCTGGCTTACATGAATCCTGGGGAATCAAACCGAGGTCCTTTGGCTTTGCAGGCAAGTGCCTTAGCTGCTAAGCCATCTCTCCAGCCCTATTTTAAAAATATTTTATTTGGGATAGTGAGAGAGAATGGGTGGAACAGGGCCTTTAGCTGCTGCATACAAACTCCAGATGCATGTGTCACCTTGTGCATCTGGGTTTAAGTGAGTCCTGGGGAATTGAACCTCAGTCCTTTGGCTTTTCAGGCAAGTGCCTTAACTACTAAGCCATCTCTCCAGTGCTTGCTCACTCTCTCCGGAGATATATATACACACAAATATATATATATATTTGCAAGCAGAGAGAGAGAGAGGGAGAGAGAGAGAGAGAGGAAAGGCAGACACTGAGAGAATGGGCACGTCAGGGCCTCTAGCTACTGAAAATGAACTCCAGATGCATGTGCCCCTTGTGCATCTGGCTTACGTGGGTCCTGGAGAATCCAACCGGGATCCTTTGGCTTTGCAGGCAAACGCCTTAACCGCTAAGCCATCTCTCCAGCCCTATTTTAAAAGTTTTTTCAAGGTTGGGTCTCATTCTGGCCCAGGCTGACCTGTAACTCACTATGCAGTCTCAGAGTGGCCTTGAACTCATGGCAATCCTCCTACCTCTGCCTCTCAAGTGCTGGGATTAAAAGAATGACCCATGACGCCCAGCTCCAATAAAATTTTTAAAAAATTAAATAAATCTCAGAAAGGGCAGGCAGGCTACGAGGAAGTGTGAGCCACCGTACTGAAGGAGAGCCTTCTGGGACTATATTATTTCTGGGGTAGCTACCATTATCTCTGCATAACAGGTGAGTGAAGTGAGATAATTTGTCTAAATCATGGCTCCACCCCCAGCGCTCCAGATACTTGGGTAGCCAGTCTCGTTTCTGGGCCTCTCCCCGGGCCACCTCTGGTACACAAGTCTGTGATTGGAACGCTCTCCTCCTCATGCCTCCCCTAATCTTCAATCCAGAGGTCTAAGGTAGCTTCCTCCAGGTAGGCCTCGCAGACTCAGATCCCGTGGATGGGAACAGTGTGCTTCCATGAGTCTTCTTCACGAAGTCTGGGAGAGCCCGGACACTCCCACTCAGGGCCTGGCACTTGGGTTGCGGATCCGGGCTTGTTTCATGGCCGACCATCCGAGAACACAGGCCTCGGCGACAGTCTCCCCACGGCCTCATCAAGAGCTGAGGAACAGGCCGGGAGGTTACGGAATGGCTGGCGGGGACTAACGTTCAGCTCCTGTAGCGGCCAGGGGCACAGGGAACAAATGGACTAAGAACCACCAGCTCCAAAGATCCCAAGTGACCATCCTGGGGAGACAAGGGACTGTCATGTGGTAGCAACTACCATGCACTCAGGCCGCTTTGGACTAGCTAAAGAGATCTCGTAAAGGGGCGAAGAGCGGCCCGCGGTGCTCTCGCGGGATTTGGAGGCTCGCGCACGCAAGCGTGGGCGGGGCCGGAAGGAGGCGCGTTTCAAAGTGGTAATAGACGGTTTTCTTATCCAATAGAATTGGATGCATGCCTCCTTAGTCGAGTAAGGGTGACAGAGGCCAATAGGATCTGTGAGAAGGCCGGGCCAACGCTTGCGGAGCGGAAGTGGGTTGCTTTGAGGCGGCGGAGTCCTGCTGGAACGGGTCTCAGCGTCTTAGGAAGGTCCGTCTTTGCTTCAGCGTGTCGTGGCGCCTCCGGGACCAAACCGGCTCCGAGTAAGCAGGCTTCGAAGGAAAGGGGGCGCCGTTATCGGGGCAGCGCGGATGTGGGCACTCAGGTGGCTTTGCGGCCTGCAGAGGCCTTGGCGCTCGACGCGTTTCGATCCCGAGGCGCGAGCCGCGCCTCCCCGGGGCCTCGGGCCAGCCCTGCCGGTCCAGCCCCTCCGTGCGCGCGGGATCCGGGTCCGGCCCTGGCTCGGTGCGCGCGTCCAAAGTTGTGAGACTTGGGTCGGGGGCTCGGCTGTGTGCGGCGGCCGGGCCGGGCCGGGCCGGGCCGAGCCGAGCCACAGCCTTCATGTGTAACCCACGAAGGGAACTTGAGGTTCTGGAGGGGAGGGAGGGACTCACCCAAGGTTACGCGTAGGGCGGGGAGGAGGGCGGCTTGGGAGGGAAGCCCTGGGCATGGTTTCTGTTCCCTGCGGACGCCGTCGTCTTTGTGGTGGCGCCGCTGTCACAGGGCCTGCGAGTTTGCCCGGACGCACAGGCCGCGCGGGGGCCCCTCTCTGGCCTAGAAGGGTGCTGAGGACGCTCACTGCCCCGACCCTGGACTCGAGTGGGGTCCCAGTTTCTAGGAGCCCTTCCAGTAGAGAAGCGTGTGACCCGGGCTTGTAACCCAGCGCCGCGCCCCTCGCATCCTTCGCTCCCTTGGCGCACCCATACACAAGTGTAGGGAAATGAATCTCATTCTTAAACACCCCAAGCAATTTGCACTGAACGTTACTTGTACTTCTTTGGACCCTTCGAGGGAGGAGGGAAGAGGCCAGTCCTTGGCTAGCAGCTTTTCTGGGCGTTTCTGCTTTTGTCCTTTGCTACTTGTCTGGAGTTCCAGTCTTGGCCTTTTTGGCACCAAGTTCCTAAACTAGACCTAGCGTCTCAGGTCTGCAATCTGGTTCTCCATTTAGGCTGCCCAAATGGTTGGGGAGACTTAAGGCCCATAAATGTTAGGTGGTCTGTTTGAGGTCAGCCATCTATCTAGTTGGGTACAAGTCTTATTCCAGTTCTGGATTACATTTACGGAAATGTTTTTGTTGTCCTTGGTGGTTTGCTTTTTAAAAATGTTTAAAATTTTTATTTATTTATTTACTTATTTATTTATTTGAGAGAGAAAGAAAAAGAATGGGCATGCCAGGGCCTCCAGCCCCTGCAAACAAACTCCATATGCATAAGCCACCTTGTTCATCTGGCTTACATGGGTACTGGGGAATCGAACCTATGTTCCTTGGCTTTGCAGTCAAGCACCTTAACTGCTAAGCCATCTCTCTAGCCCTGGTTTGCTTTTTGATGGATGGTGAGACTTTGTTCAGGTTTACCTGTGAGTTGGATATGAAATGAGTGGAAAGATGTGTTGGCTTTTCTATTGCTTTAATCTGAGCTTGCAACTCTGACTCAAAACAATTGTTTTAACAGTGTTTTTACCAATTTTTTCTTAAGTTACTACCTTTAGAATAAACTGTAATAAACTTTGTGCTTTATACATGAAATAAGCTCCCCCAGGTAGTGTCTCATTCTAGGCCAGACTGACCTGGAATTCACTGTTAGTTTCAGACTGGTCTTCAACTCACAGTGATCCTCCTACCTCTGCCTCCCAAGTGTTGGCTGGGATTAAAGGTCACTACACCCAGCAAAATAAGTATTTTTTAAAAACCCCCTTTGAGAATTTGGAATTAATAATAATAAGTTAGCACTGCAGTACCCAAAAGTAGAAAGCTTATTACACCATAGACCTCAAAGCAACAAATTAGTGCTGGCCCTTTTGGAGGAAATGAAAGTCCCTGCAGTTGAAAGATAGATAGATGATGCTAGAAATGTGACAAAAGAAGGATTGGGGGGGGGGAATAAAAATGATTAGAAAAACACAAAAATCACATATAAAAAGTCATTGGTGTGTCCTACATTAAGGAGTTTGATTATTCTATGGCCAATGGAACTCATCTTCTGTTGCCAGCACCATTGAGCTTGAAGCTAGGACTAACATGGTTAGAGTTGTGCTTTTTGTTTTAGACACTGCTTTGAGAAGGGTGTATAAAAAAATATGAATAAGGAGCTGGTTGTGGTGGTGCATGCCTTTAATCCCAGCACTCAGGAGGCAGAGGTAGGAAGATAGTCACGAGTTCAAGGCCAGCCTGAGACTACATAGTGAATTCCAGATCAGCCTGGGCTAGAGTGAGACCCTACCTCAAGGGAAAAAAAAGTAAGACTAGTAATCTTCGGCCAGGCACAGTGACTTGTACTGGTAAGTAAGCTCAGTTATTTGGAAGGCTGAGAGGTGGATTGCTTGAGTCTAGGAGTTCAAGGCCAGTTGGGGCAACACAGGGAGAATTTGTCCAAAAAGCGAGGAGACTAGGATTAGGTTTTAGAATTAGCTGGTGAGAAAGAGGACAAAGACAATGCCTACAAGATAAAACTTGGTATGGTAAATTGTGGTAGCACCTCTTCATTAGCACTTAAAGTCCATTAGCAAAGGCCCATGGCCAGCAGTGTATACCTCTACAAATTTCTGGAAAAGATTTGGTATGCTACTCAAAAAATCTATGCACAAAGTCATTGTTTCCAGTGCTCTATGCAAATGTCATGTTTCCGTGTGTAACCAGAATGTCATATTTCAAAAGATTACTTTTTTATTTCATTTTATTTATTATTTATTTAGAGAGAAAGAGAAAGAGGCAGATAGAGAGAGTGGTCACGCTAGGGCCTCTAGCCACTGCAAACAAACTCAGACACATGCACTACCTTGTACATCTGGATTTACGTGGGTATTGGAGAATCGCACCTGGGTCCTTTGGCTTTGCAGGCAGGTGCCTTAAATGCTAAGCCTATATATAGGTTTTTTGAGGTAGGGTCTCACTCTAGCCCAGGCTGACCAGGGAGTCACTATGTAGCCTCAGGGTGGCATCGAACTCATGGCAATCCTCCTACCTCTGCCTCCCAAGTGCTGGGATTAAAGGCATGTGCCACCACGCCTGGCTATATTTTTTAATTTTTAAATTTATTTCGAGGTAGAGGTTCACTAGTACAGGCTGACCTGGAATTCACTATGTAATCTCAGGCTGGTCTTGAACTCATGGTGATCCTACTACCTCTGCTTCCCAAGTGCTGGGATTAAAGGGGTGCGCTACCATGCCAAGTTTATTTTCTTATTTATTTGCAAGCAGAGAGAGATAGAACAGAGACAGAATGGGCAAACCAGGGCCTTTAGCCACTGCAAATGGACTTCAGATACATGTGCCATTTTTGTATCTGGTTTCATGTGGCATACTGGGGAATTGAATTCCTGCCTTAGGCTCTGCAGGCAAGCACCTTAACTCCAGCTCCTGTTTTCAAGACAACCAGGCCTTAGCACTTGAAATGGACAGGAAGATCAACTTGGAATTTGTGTTTTTAATTTTTTTTTTTTTCCATGTAGGGTCTCATTCTAGCCCAGACTGGCTTTGAACTCACAGCAATACTCCTATTTTGAGTGCTGGGATTAAAGGCGTTGTGCCACCATATACCCAGCTCAATCTGGAGTTTTAGTTTTTTTTTTTTTTTTTTTTTTTTCAGGGCAGGGTCTCACTCTAGCTCAGGCTGACTTGGAATTCACTAAGTAATCTCAGGGTGGCTTTGAACTTTCTGAGATCCTCCTACCTCTGCTTCCAGAGTGCTGGGATTAAAGGTGTGCGCCACCACAGTTGATTTTTTTTTTTCCCAAGGTAGAGTCTCACTCTAGCTCAGGCTGACCTGGAATTCACTCTGCAGTCTCAGGGTGGCCTTGAACTCACGGCGAACCTCTTACCTCTGTCTCTCCAGTGCTGGAATTAAAGGCGTGTGCCACCATGCCTGACTATAATTTTTTTTTTTTTTTTTGAGGTAGAGTCTCACTCTAGTCCAGGCTGACCTGGAATTAACTATGTAGTCTCAGGGTGGCCTCGAACTCACAGCAATCCTCCTACCTCTGCCTCCCGAATGCTGGGATTAAAGGCGTGTGCCACCACGCCCGGCTCTAAATATTTTTTTAAATATATTTTATTTATTTATTCATTTATTTGAAAGAAAGAGGCAGAGAGCGAGAGAGAATGGGAATGCCAGGACCTCCAGCCACTGCAAAGGAACCCTAGATGCATCTGTCACTTTGTACAACTGGCTTACATGGGTACTGGGGAATTGAACCTGGGTCCTTAGGCTTCCCAGTCAAGCGTCTTAACTGCTAAGCCATCTCTCCAGCCCTCTTTTTTTGTTACATGACAAGGTCTCATTAAGTTGCCAAGGTTGGCCTTGAACTTGGTGATCCTCTTGACTTCCACAATAGAGTCTTTCACAATAGATTGGATTACAGTCCTGAATCACCAGGCCCAGCAAGAATCTAGTTGTGTTCAGAGATTCCTCCTCCTAACACCTCAAATAGGTGTTCTTAGGGCCTGGGAACTTTCCTTTTGCATCTCATGTCTTTGTTTAGCCGACCTGTTAATAAATGTAGCTGCTTGCTATGGCAGCTTCTTTTGTAATCTGGATTAAAATTTGCTTCATTTCTAAGCATCTTTTTTTGGAGAGAGACAGGGAGAAGGGAGAGGAAGACAGAGAATGGGTGTGCACCCCCTTGTGGGCAAGTGCGGCATTGCGTCACTTTGCATCAGGCTAAACGTGGGACCTGGAGATTGCAACTGACGTTTTTTTTTTTTTTTTTTTTTTTTGCGAGGTAGGGTCTCACTCTGGTCCAGGCTGACCTGGAATTCACTCTGTAGTCTCAGGGTGGCCTTGAACTCTCGGTGATCCTCCTACCTCTGCCTCCTGAGTGCTGGGATTAAAGGTGTGCGCCACCACGCCCGGCTGGAACTGAAGTTCTTAAGCTTAGCAGGCAGGCGCCTTAACCGCTAAGCCATCTCTCCAGCCCCTTTCTAAGCATCTTTGTGTGTGAGTGCCTGAACCTAGTAATTATGTGTGTGTATGCAGATGCATACTCATGGCCAGAGAAAGAATTACTAAAACATAGAAAATTGAACCCAGCCTGGACAAGCCTCAGAAATGTACTTTCCTTAAACATATCTACCTCAGTTCACTTACTGTTTGAGAACCTCAGCTGTGCAAACTTCTGATACTATAGCATTCATCCTGTCCCACTTGACAGTAACTTTTGTGCTATAGACCATTCAAGGTCACTTCCAGACAAGTTTATAGCATAGTTAATTGTATTTCTTAGCCATTTAACATGTGTAGAGGATGACTTAATGAGTTATTGAGTATTATACCCTTAATTCCACTTCCACTTCTTTTGGTCATAATCCCTATGGTTTTTTTTTTTTTCCCCCTTGGGGTTTTCAAGGTAGGGTTTCACTCTAGTCCAGTCTGACCTAGAATTTACTATGTAATCTCAGGGTGGCCTCCAACTCACAGTGATCCTCCTACTTCTGCCTCCCCAGTGCTAGGATTAAAGGCATGTGCCATCACGCCCTGCTTTTTTTTTTTTTTTTTTTTTTTTTTTCCCCCTCTGGAGGTAGGGTTTCACTCTAGCCTAGGCTGACCTGGAATTCACTATGTAGTCTCAGGGTGGCTTTGAACTCTGGCCTCCCGAGTGCTGGGATTAAAGGTGTGTGCCACCACGCCCGACTTCACTGTAGATTTTAACATAATGAGGTGATTTTTGTTTTTATAAATTTATTGATATGAGAGAGAATGAAAGAGGAAGGCAGATAGAGAGGGAGAATGGGTGCACCAGGGCCTTCAGCCATTGCAAAACAATTTCAGACACATGTGTCACCTTGTGCATCTGGTTTATGTGGGTCCTGGGAATGAAACCTGGGTCCTTTGGCTTTGCAGGTAAACACCTTAACCGCTAAGCCATCCCTCTAACCTGTGAGGTGATTTTTGTAAGGAACACATGCCTTAATTGCAAATGAAGTCCGAAGGGTAAGGAGTAGGTTGGGAAGGGTAGCAGGTTCTGTTTTGTAACCATATTAACTATGAGAAGAGTCAGCAGCAGGAAGTATGCTGAGAATGGAGACTATCTGTTGAGAATGAGCTGTCTCAGAAAAAAATCTATCTTCTGGCTTTTATCCCATAATGGCAAGACTGTCTCAGGCACAGTGGAAAGAAATTAGGCTCTTTTTCCTTTTCCTGCTTGATGCTAAATCTATTTTACCAGTTTCCTTTTTTTTTTTTTTTTTATAATTTTGGGACACAGTGTTATGTAGCTCAGGTTGGCCTGGTAGAGGGGATCTGTAATCCGATCTCAGCAATATGGAAGGTAGGAAGTAGGAGAATCCTCACTCAAGCTATGTGCAGCGTGAAAAAGATACTCTACCTCAAACAAGGTAGAAAGTTAAGACTGACACCTGGGATTGTCCTCTGACCTCCACTCATGCACCATGACACATGTGAACATGCAGAACTTTAGTTGCAAGAAAGAAGAGCCTGTAAATCCAAGCACAAAAGGAGGCACCACACACACAAAGGAAAGGCTTAGCTGAAGGGTCCTGAGGCAATGCTATTTGAAAAGTGCCCTACAATAATGTGGATTTGAGGTGTGGACACTAGGGGCCATTAGCCCAGCTGCTCCCCTGTTGGTATAGTTCAGAGATTCTGATTTGAAAACTTCTTACATCCACCCCTGCCTGCCAAAGTTCCAATCCACACATTTCCCGCTATTTCAGTTGACCGATGGTGGACACTATAGAAACAGACTTCCTAGCTGACCTCCCAGCTGGCTTCCATGTTCAGATGCCAGCAACTCTGGAGCAGCCAGCATGCTTGCCTTCTTTGTTATGGCTTTATGATATTTTTTTTTGTTGTTGTTTTCTTTTTCTTTCTTTCTTTTTTAGTTTTTCGAGGTAGGGTTTCACTCACAGCTCAGGCTGACCTGGAATTCACTATATAGTCTCAGGGTGGCCTCAAACTCACAGCGATCTTATCTCTCCCTCCTGAGTGCTGGGATTATTTGAGAGAAAGAAAGGCAGAGAGAGAGAATGGGTATGGTAGGGCCTTGTGTGTATGCAGATGCATACTCATGGCCAGAGAAAGAATTACTAAAACATAGAAAATTGAACCCAGCCTGGACAAGCCTCAGAAATGTACTTTCCTTAAACATATCTACCTCAGTTCACTTACTGTTTGAGAACCTCAGCTGTGCAAACTTCTGATACTATAGCATTCATCCTGTCCCACTTGACAGTAACTTTTGTGCTATAGACCATTCAAGGTCACTTCCAGACAAGTTTATAGCATAGTTAATTGTATTTCTTAGCCATTTAACATGTGTAGCGGATGACTTAATGAGTTATTGAGTATTATACCCTTAATTCCACTTCCACTTCTTTTGGTCATAATCCCTATGGTTTTTTTTTTTTTCCCCCTTGGGGTTTTCAAGGTAGGGTTTCACTCTAGTCCAGGCTGACCTAGAATTTACTATGTAATCTCAGGGTGGCCTCCAACTCACAGTGATCCTCCTACTTCTGCCTCCCCAGTGCTAGGATTAAAGGCATGTGCCATCACGCCCTGCTTTTTTTTTTTTTTTTTTCCCCCTCTGGAGGTAGGGTTTCACTCTAGCCTAGGCTGACCTGGAATTCATTATGTAGTCTCAGGGTGGCTTTGAACTCTGGCCTCCCGAGTGCTGGGATTAAAGGTGTGTGCCACCACGCCCGACTTCACTGTAGATTTTAACATAATGAGGTGATTTTTGTTTTTATAAATTTATTGATATGAGAGAGAATGAAAGAGGAAGGCAGATAGAGAGGGAGAATGGGTGCACCAGGGCCTTCAGCCATTGCAAACGAATTTCAGACACATGTGTCACCTTGTGCATCTGGTTTATGTGGGTCCTGGGGAATGGAACCTGGGTCCTTTGGCTTTGCAGGTAAACACCTTAACCGCTAAGCCATCCCTCTAACCTGTGAGGTGATTTTTGTAAGGAACACATGCCTTAATTGCAAATGAAGTCCGAAGGGTAAGGAGTAGGTTGGGAAGGGTAGCAGGTTCTGTTTTGTAACCATATTAACTATGAGAAGAGTCAGCAGCAGGAAGTATGCTGAGAATGGAGACTATCTGTTGAGAATGAGCTGTCTCAGAAAAAAAATCTATCTTCTGGCTTTTATCCCATAATTGCAAGACTGTCTCAGGCACAGTGGAAAGAAATTAGGCTCTTTTTCCTTTTCCTGCTTGATGCTAAATCTATTTTACCAGTTTCCTTTTTTTTTTTTTTTTTAAATTTTGGGACACAGTGTTATGTAGCTCAGGTTGGCCTGGTAGAGGGGATCTGTAATCCGATCTCAGCAATATGGAAGGTAGGAAGTAGGAGAATCCTCACTCAAGCTATGTGCAGCGTGAAAAAGATACTCTACCTCAAACAAGGTAGAAAGTTAAGACTGACACCTGGGATTGTCCTCTGACCTCCACTCATGCACCATGACACATGTGAACATGCAGAACTTTAGTTGCAAGAAAGAAGAGCCTGTAAATCCAAGCACAAAAGGAGGCACCACACACACAAAGGAAAGGCTTAGCTGAAGGGTCCTGAGGCAATGCTATTTGAAAAGTGCCCTACAATAATGTGGATTTGAGGTGTGGACACTAGGGGCCATTAGCCCAGCTGCTCCCTGTTGGTATAGTTCAGAGATTCTGATTTGAAAACTTCTTACATCCACCCCTGCCTGCCAAAGTTCCAATCCACACATTTCCCGCTATTTCAGTTGACCGCTGATGGTGGACACTATAGAAACAGACTTCCTAGCTGACCTCCCAGCTGGCTTCCATGTTCAGATGCCAGCAACTCTGGAGCAGCCAGCATGCTTGCCTTCTTTGTTATGGCTTTATGATCTTTTTTTTGTTGTTGTTTTCTTTTTCTTTTTCTTTCTTTCTTTTTTAGTTTTTCGAGGTAGGGTTTCACTCACAGCTCAGGCTGACCTGGAATTCACTATATAGTCTCAGGGTGGCCTCAAACTCACAGCGATCTTATCTCTCCCTCCTGAGTGCTGGGATTATTTGAGAGAAAGAAAGGCAGAGAGAGAGAATGGGTATGGTAGGGCCTCCAGCTACTGCAAATGAACTCTAGATGTATGTGCCCCCTTGTGTATCTGGCTTACGTGGGTCTGGAGAATCAAGCCTCGAACTGGGGTCCTTAGGCTTCACAGGCAAGCGTTTAACCACTGAGCCATCTCTTTCGCCCAACTTACTATACTTATTTTTTAATAATTTTTAAAATTTTTATTTACTTATTTGAGAGACAGAGAGATACAGAAATAGACAGGTGTGGAGAGAGAGAGAGAGAGAGAGAGAGAGAGAGAGAGAGAATGGGTGCGTCAGGGCCTCCAGCCACTGCAAACAAACTCCAGCTGCATGTGCCCCCTTGTGTATCTGGCTTACATGGGTCCTGGAGAGTCGAGTCTCGAACAGGGGTCCTTAGGCTTCACAGGCAAGTGTTTAACCACTGAGCCATCTCTCTTGCCCAACTTACTAATGAGACAGCTAGCTGAATGGTCACTGTACTTATTATTATTTTAACATTTATTTATTTGAGAGAGAGAAAGAGGCAGATAGAGAGGGAATGGGCACTCTAGCGCCTCAAGCCATTGTAAACAAACTCCAGAGGCATGTGCCCACCTTGTGCATCTGACCTGTGTGGGTACTGGGGAATTGAACATGGGTCCTTAGGCTTCCCAGGCAAGCACCTTAATCGCTAAGCCATCTCTCCAGCCCCATATTTAAAAAAAAAAATACCTGTCTACCTACTTACCTTCCTACCTACCTACCAACCAACCAAGCAATCAGTCATCTGTCTATCTATCTATGACAAAGAGAATGGGCATGCCAGGTTACAAACAAACTCCAAATGCATGCATCACTTTGTGCATCTGGTTTTATGTGGGTGCTGGGGAATTAACCTAGGGCCAGTAGGCTTTGTAAGCAAGTGCCTTTTTTTTTTTTTTTTCAAGGTAGAGTTTCACTCTGGTCCAGGCTGACCTGGAATTAACTATGTAGTCTCAGGGTGGCCTCGAACTCATGGCGATCCTCCTACCTCTGCCTCCCAAGTGCTGGGATTAAAGGCGTGCGCCACCACGCCCGGCTAGCAAGTGCCTTTTACAGCTGCAAGAGGTGGCCCGTGCTTCTGGAGTTCATTTGCAGCAGCTGGAGGTCCTGGCATGCCCATTCTCTCTGACTCTGTCTGTGTGTCTGTCTGACTCTCTACTTGCAAATAAATAAATAAATAAATATTTTTAAAATGTGGCTGGGGGGCAGGAGAGATGGCTTAATGGTTAAGGCATTTGCCTGTGAAGGCCAAGGACCTAGATTCAATTCCCTAGTACCCACAAAGCCAGATGCACAAGGGGGTGCATGCATCTGGAGTTCATTTACAGTAGCTAGAAGCTGTGGCATGCCCATTCTATTTGCCTTTCTTTCTTTCTCAAAATAATAAATAAATATAAAATTTTTAAATGTGGCTGGGGGCTGGAGAGATGGCTTAGCGGTTAAGGCACCCGCCTGCGAAGCCTAAGAACACCTGTTTGATTCTCCAGGTCCCACGTTTAGCCAGATGCAAGTGCACAAGGGGGTGCCATACGTCTGGAGTTCACTCACTGCAGCTGAGAGGCTGCTAGTGCATCCATTCTCTCTCTCTCTCTCTCTCTCTCTCTCTCTCTCTCTCAAAAAAAAAAATTGTGGCTGGCTGTGGCAGCACACACCTTTAATCTGAGGTAGGAGGATTACTGTGAGTTTAAGTCAAGCCTGAGACTACTTAGTGAATTCCAGGTCAGCCTGGGCTTGAGCAATACCCTATCTTCAAAAACAAAACAAACAAACAAAAAAAGTGGGGGCTGTCTGTGTGTGGCCATATATGTGCCTGTAACTCAAGCTCCAAGGAGGATGGAGACAGGAAGATCACTGGGTTTGCTTAAAAACTGGTATCTTGGTCTGGAGAGGTGGTTTAGCAGTTAAGATTCTTGCAAAGCCAAAGGACCCAGGTTCAATTTTCCCAGGAATCGACATAAACCAGATGCACAATGTAGCACATGCAACTTGTTTCAGCTGCTAGAGGTCCTGGAGTGCCCATTCTATCTCTTTCTCTCTCTCTTCCTCTTTATCTCTCTCTCAAATAAATAAAAATAACATTAAAAAAAGGTATATCTAGGCTCAGTGTGAGACCTTATCTAAAGGAAATAGGGCAGGAATAAGTCATAGAGGTGGACACCTGATCTTCTCCCTGGCTTCTGCATACATACATATGCTACACACAGAAAGAGAAAGAAGGGCCAGTGGCACATACCTTTAATCCTAGCACTTGGGAGGCAGAGGTAGGAGGATCACTGTAAATTTGAGGCCACCCTAAGATTACTTAGTGAATTCCAGGTCATCCTAAACTCGGGTGAGACCCTACCTCAAGAAATAAATAAAAAGAGAGAGAGAGAGAAAGAGAAGAAAAAAAGAGTGGGAAGGAAGGAGGGGGGAAGGGAAGAAAGATAATTGTGAGCCAGGTAGTCAGATCCAGCCAGTGCCCAGTCACTGTTAGATTAGTATTTCCTTAATGGAGTTTTGTAGGATTTTTAGCTTCTCCCTTTTATTTATTTATACGTTTGTTTGTCTGCATGTGGTCTCTGCACATGTGTGTAAGACACTCCGGTCCTGGTACTTGTGCACAAGGATTCTTACCCACTAAGCGACCTTCCTAGCTCCATCTCTGTTTTTATTACACCAGCAAAAACAATTTACCCTGGCTAGCTCATGTAAACTCACAGGAGGCTAAGACTCTTATTAGAATAGCCACTTGTGAATTTATAGTGAGGACTAGTTTGTAGTTGACAAAATGAGTCTCTGGTATAACCATAGGGAAATGTACATTTAGGGTCAGGATTGCTTGATCATCATGGGCAGAACCAGAGCCAAGAAAATTTGGTCTCTAATTTTTCTTTGATTTTTTTTTTTTTTTTCTGGTTTTTCGAGGTAGGGTCTCACTCTGGTCCAGGCTGACCTGGAATTAACTATGTAGTCTCAGGGTGGCCTCGAACCCTTGGCAATCTTCCTACCTCTGCCTCCCAGTGCTGGGATTAAAGGTGTGCGCCACCACGCCCGGCTTTTTCTTTGATTTTTAAAAAATATTTTATATTTATTTACTTGACAGAGAAAGATGGAGAGAGAATGGGCGAGTTAGGACCTCTAGCTACTGCAAATGAACTCCAGACACATGTGCCCCTTGTGCATCTGGCTAACGTGGGTCCTGAGGAGTCAAACTTGGGTCCTTTGGCTTTGCAGGCAAATGCCTTGACTGCTAAACCATCCCTCCAGCCCTGATTTTTTTAAAAAAAGACTTGCATTCTTTTTTTTAATGTATTTTTATTTATTTATTTATTTATTTATTTATTTATTTATTTATTTGAGAGAGAGAGAGAGAGAGAGAGAGAGAGAAAGAGGTAGATAGAATAGGCATGCCAGGGCCTCTAGCCACTGCAAACAAACTCCAGCTGCATACGCTTTCTTGTACATCTGGCTTACGTGGGTCCTGGGGAATCAGGTCCTTAAGCTTCCCAGGCAAATGCCGTAACCGCTAAGCCATTTCTCCAGCCCCCTGATTTTTTTTTTTTCCAGGTAGGGTTTCACTGTAGCCCAGGCTGACCTGGAACTTACTATATAGTTTCAGGGTGGCCTCGAACTCATGGCGATCCTCCTACCTCTACCTCCCAAGTGCTGGGATTAAATGTGTGTGCCACCATGCTGGGCTCCTGATGTTTTTTGAGGTAGGTTGTCCTAGACTCTTAACTTTCAGTGGATAATTGTATCATATCTTGCTGCTTTGTATGGTGTGAGGACTCTGCTGGTCTTGAGACTAGTCTAAACCAAGGACTTCTCATAATATCTCCTTGGACTTTGTTCTTTTTCTCTTTGTTTTTCCTCTTAACTTCCCTTCTCTTCCCTTTTACCTCCCCTCCTTCCTTCTTTGGTCTTTTTTTGGGGGGGTGGTTTTGAGGTAGGGTGTCACTCTAGCTCAGGCTAATCTGGAATTCACAATGTAGTCTCAGGGTGGCCTTGAACTCAGGGTGATCCTCCTACCTCTGTCTCCCAGGTGCTGGGATTAAAAGCATGCGCTACCACATCCAGCTATGTTCTTATTAGAGTTGGTGAGGGGCTAGACATTGGAAAAAGTAAACCTCTGACAGTAATAGAATGATAAAGTAGACCACTTGGGAGGCAGAGGTAGGAAGATCACTGAGTATTGAGAACACCCGGAGACTACTTAGTGAATTCCAGGTCAGCCTGGGCTAGAGTGACACCTTACCTCAAGCAACCACGAAAATGCATAAGAATGCTGGGCCTTATGACTCTAATCCCAGTTCTAGGGAGGCATAGGTAGGAGAATTTCTGTGAGTTCAAGGTTAGCTTGGGCTAGAGTGAGTTTTAGGTCAGCCTGGCTAGAATGAGACCCTACCTTGAGAGAACAACAACAAAAAATGTATAAGAACATAGAAAGTCCTAAAGCTCTCCTGCTTCTTTCTGTTAGTTACCTCTTTTTCCTGTATTCTGCCATTACTTCTGAATCAAGCAGTTTTCTTAACACCTGGATTATTCTGAGACTTTCCTTACATTCTAATTTACTTAGTCTCCTGTCTCTTAGGACACAGATGTAGATGCTGGTCTCAGGATGTCTTGTCTGCCTTGCTTCCTCTACTCATCCCACCTACCCTATTTTCTTGACTCTTTTTTTTTTTTTTTTTTTTTTTTTTTTCCTGAGGTAAGGCCTCAAACTCAGTGATCCTCCTGCCTCTGCCTCCTGAGTGCTGGGATTAAAGGTGTGTGCCACCACGCCTGGTTTTGACTAGCTCTTCCTACCACTTTAGGCCTCATGAAGTACAGTCTCCTGGGGCCAAGCTTTATCTTGAGTGCAGTTTGGACATGAAGTGTGCACCTTCGCTGTGCTTCCACCTTCCTTGGTCCTACTTATCCAAGTTTCTATACCAAGCTCACTTGGCTTTTTAGTTCTCTCAGTTTATCCATTGCAGGTGTCCATTGCTGCTTCCTCCTTGTTTCTGAGTGAATATCCAGGTTCCTCTATCTTTGTTTCTGGCTTTTTACTCTGCTTTTATTGTCTCTTTTATTTATTTATTTTTTTATTTTATTTTTTTTTTGTTTTGCGAGGTCTCACTTTCCAGGCTGAAATAATCTCAGGGTCTTGAACTCTTCCTCCTACCTCTGCCTCCCGAATTAAAGCTTACATATTCTCTTTTAAAAATAATCTGTCTGCCTTCCCAAATTCTTACATATTCTGAAATATGTGCCTTGCCTTGGTTCCCTCTCTTGAGTTTTCCAGGGACATTCTACCTGGATTTCTCACATCTAGTTTTTCTTTTTAAAAAATATATATGTAAATAAATAATCTTTTTGGTTTTTCGAGGTAGGGTCTCACTCTAGCCCAAGATGACCTGGAATTCACTCTGTAGTCTCAGGCTGGCCTCAAACTCATGGTGATCCTCCTACCTCTGCCTCCCGAGTACTGGAATTAAAGGTATGTGCCACCATGCCCGGCTTAAATATAAATTTTATCTTACTTTTTTTTGGGGGGGGGGTAATAGAGGGAGAGAGAGAGTGTGTGTGAGAGAGAGAGAGAGAGAGAGAGAGAGAGGGAGGGAGGGAGGGAGGGAGGGAATGAGAATGAATATGAGTGCGTCAGGGCCTCCAGCCAGTGCAAATCAACTCTAGATACATGCAACATGTTGTGCATCTGGTTTTATGCAGGTACTGGGGAATTGAACCAGGGCTGTTGGTTTTACAGACAAGTTCCTTAACTGCTGCACAATCTCTTCAGCCCACACATCCAGTATTATTATTATTATTTTTTGATTTTTCGAGGTAGGGTTTCACTCTAGTTTTTCTTTTTAAAAAATATATATGTAAATAAATAATCTTTTTGGTTTTTCGAGGTAGGGTCTCACTCTAGCCCAGGCTGACCTGGAATTCACTATGTAGTCTCAGGGTGGCCTCGGAACTCGTGGAGATCCTCCTACCTCTGCCTCCTGAGTGCTGGGATTAAAGGCATGCGCCACCACGCCCGGCACATCCAGTATTTTTTAACATTAAAAACTACACTCAGCACCTATTGCTTTTCTGCCTTCCCCCTTTTCCCTCTTCATTGCTTGCATTTTTTTTTTTTTGTTGTTGTTGTTGGTTTGGGGTGAGGTGGAGTGTGTGTGTGTGCACGTACATGAGTGCATGTGCCAGAGGACAACCTCATGTCATTTCTTAGGTGCAATCCACCTTTTTTTGTGTCAGGGTCTCTCAGTTGCCAGTAGCAACTGAGAGACCAGTTGCCAGTAGCTTGCCAGTTAGGCTAGACTAACTGGCCTGTGACTATGTCTCCACCTTCCCAGCACAGAGAGTATAAGTGAACACTGTCATACCCACCCTTTATTGGTTTTATGGCATAATTTTTTTCAGAAAAATCAGCTGTGTACCCTGTTAGTGTTTCTCACCTTCACAGCTTCAGGAATACCTGGCATCTGTGCTTTCTGGCTTTTCCCAGCCAGAAATGTTCACTGTTCCACCTTAGGTCTTTTTTAAAAAAATTTTTTTAATTATTTTATTTAGTTTTGGAGACAGACAGAGAGGGAGAGGGAGACAGAGATGGGCGCACCAGCAGTCTCTCAGCTGCTGTGAACGAAATTCAGATGCGTGCGCCCCCTTGTGGTCAAGTGCGGCATTGCGCCCTTGCCTCACTTTGCATCTGGCTAAACGTGGGACCTGGAGATTGGAACCAGGTTCTTAGGCTTAGCAGGCAGGTGCCTTAACCACTAAGCCATCTCTTCAGCCCTTTAGGTCTTTTTTTTTTGGTTTTTTGAGGTAGGGTCTCACTCTAGTCCAGGTTGACCTGGAATTCACTATGTAGTCTCAGGGTGGCCTCAAACTTGTGGCGATCCTCCTACCTCAGCCTCCCGAGTGCTGGGATTAAAGGTGTGCGTCACCACACCCGGCCCTTTAGGTCTTTTTTTAATGGCCCCTAAAGTCATTGACACCTTCCAGTAATCAGTAAATATCTGTTTTGTGGAAGAGATGGAAAGTAGACAGAACCTGTCAAGTAAGGACATGCTAATTACATGATTTGCCTTTGCATTAAAGGATGATGGAGCCTTTGCTGAGATCAAAGAGTGCTGGGGGAAGCCACTGTGTTGTATGAAAGGGGAATTCAGGGTTCCTTCTGACATACTAAATTTTCATGTTACAAATTGCATTAGAATATGTCTAATTTTGGGCTGGAGAGATGGCTTACTGGTTAAGGCACTTGTCTGCAAAGCCAAAGGACCCAGATGTAGAGGGTGGCACATGTGTCTAGAGTTTGTTTGCAATGGCTAGAGATCCTGGTGTGCTCATTCTCTGTCTTCCCCCCTCTTAAATGAATAAATAAAAATAATAATTTTGAAAAAGCTTGCTGTGGTGGCACATGCCTTTAATTCCAGCACTTGGGAGGCAGATGTAGGAGGATTGCTGAAAGTTTGAGGCAACCCTGAGATTATATAGTGAAGTCTAGTTCAGCCAGAGCTAGAGCAAGACCCTACCTCGAAAAACCAATAAATAAATAATAAAAAGAATATGTCTAATTCTGGCACTAACAAAGTGTGGGTTCTGAGAGTTGAGGTTGTAGTTCAATGGTAGAGCACTTGACCTTCACCGGCAAATCTAACCTTCCATCTCTACCACTGAGGGAAAAAGCAAAACAGAAACTCCAGAAATCAACAAAGTAATGATCTTGTACCAGAGTGCCTGAGTGTATGTATATCCAGACTGTATGTTTATTAATTGTGGGCTTTGGGTAAGTGACTTTGCATTTGATCATTCTTAGCTGCCTTTTACATAAAATGGTGACTGTCCCTTCTTCTCTCCTTATTGGGCAATAGCAAAGAATATATGATATGGCCTTGGAATAGCACTGAGTTTTGCACATAGAAATTATCTATGGTTTTTCAGCTGTTAGTTTTTTTTTTTCTAGGTAGGGTATCACTCTAGCCCAGGCTGACCTGGAATTCACTATGTAGTCTCAGGGTGGCCTCGAACTCACTACGATCCTCCTACCTCTGCTGGGATTGCCTGGCTATTGTTAGCTTTTTGTTTTTGATGGTCTGTCACCTGTATGATCAGAGCTCTTTGTTGATGAGTTAGTTACCTTTCATATTACTCATAGCATCTCTGTCTACATACAACTTTTCCACATCCACATGCTAGACTGTTGGGAAATCCCCTTTCCACGTGTATTCCTTGGTGAAATTCAGCCCTTTGGTAGATTTCTCTAAGGCCAGCCTCCTGACTTCCTATTCATGATAGATTAAATATAAATTTGGAATGAATTGCTATATTATCCAAGAGTGTGGAGTGTGAGGAAATTCCAGGAAAGCAGTAATGAGATGTGCCTGAGGCTGGTAATTTTGCTTGGCTCTAGAAGGTTTGTTTCCTGGTTCCTGGTTGCTGAGGAGGCTGGTATGGTTCAATCCAAGTGCCTTTAACTCTTTCCCCAGGAGTTAACACAGTATTTTTTTTTTTTTTTTTTTGGTTTTTCGAGGTAGGGTTTCACTCTATTCCAGGCTAACCTGGAATTCACTATGTAGTCTCAGGCTGGCCTTGAACTCTCGGCAATCTTCCCACCTCTGCCTCCCAAGTGCTGGGATTAAAGGCATGCGCCACCATGCCCAGCCAGCACAGTATTTTTTGCTTGGCTTGCAGCAGCCAGAAAAGAGACCAGGAAGGGCAGAGGGTATAACTCAGTGGTAGAGTGAGCACTTGACGCTCTGAATTCAATCTCCATCCACCTAAAGAGGAAGATAAACAATAGATGGCATAATAGTTTGGATTGTCCTATATTCAACGAAATACTTATTTTCTAAAATGAATTTGGTATTAATGACACAAATTGTATAAAGTGGGTTCAGCAAAGTACCTATGTGACAGAAACAACTGGTACATTTAAAAAATATATTTAAAAATTTTATAGTTATTTTTGTTTATTTGAGAGAGAGGAGAGAGAGAGAGAGATATAGAGAGAGGCAGATACAGAGGGAATAGACATACCAGGGCCTCCAGCCACTGCAAATGAACTCCAGATACATGTGCCACCCAATGCATCTGGCATATGTGGGTGCTGGGGAATTGAACCTGGGTCCTTTGGCTTTTGCAGGCAAGTGCCTTAACCACTAAGCCGTATCTCCAGCCCGATAATTGTATTTAAAAAAATATTTTATTATTTGGAGGGGAGGGAGAGAGAGAGAGAGAAGATGGGTGGATGAGCATGCCAGGGCCTCCAGTCACTGCAGACAAACTCCAGACATGTGTGCCACCTTGTGCATCTGGCTTATATGGGTGCTAGGGAATCCAACCTGGGTCCTTAGTCTTTGCAGGAAAGCATCTTGACCACTAAGCCAACTCTCCAACCCTGGTATGTTTTTAAATTGAACTTTGTTTTCACTGATTCACATGGCAGTATTTATCAAGTTGATGTCTCTATTTTTCAGGACTTGGAAGATATTAGAAACTCAGCTGACTCAATTCTTTGTAAACCAGAAGATGAGTAGCCAGTGGGCATGAAAGATTGAGAACATTCCAGTGCTTTATAACACTTGGTATAATAGACTGTTTCCTTTTCTGGAGATTGGCGCCAAAGAACACAATGAGTACAGTAAGTTTTATCAGCTTGTGACTTTTATTTTTAGGACTAAGTAACTACCTTGCCTCTTTTAGCACATTAAAGAGAACTATAAGCCAGGTGTGATGGCACAGACCTCTAATTTCAATCATTGGCAAGCTGAGGCAAGAGAACTGAAAACTTGAGGATAGCCTGGGTAATACTTTGTATAAAAAGCTAGCTAGAGCCGGGCGTGGTTGGCGCAGGCCTTTAATCCCAGCACTCGGGAGGCAGAGGTAGGAGGATCGCCGTGAGTTCGAGGCCACCCTGAGACTACATAGTTAATTCCAGGTCCGCCTGGGCCAGAGTGAGACCATACCTCGAAAAACCAAAAAAAAAAAAAAAAGCTAGCTAGAAGCCAGGCGTGGTGGCGCATGCCTTTAATCCCAGCACTCGGGGAGGCAGAGGTAGGAGGATCATCATGAGTTCAAGGCCACCCTGAGACTACATAGTTAAATTCCAGGTCAGCCTGGGCCAGAGTGAGACTCTACCTCGAAAGAAAAAAAGAAAAAGCTAGTTAGATATAGGAAGCTAGTTAGGAAGGACTGGGGATGTATGTAGTTGGTGTAGAGTGCTTGCCATACACAAGGTCTTAGGACTCAATTACCCAGTAAATACAAAATGGGGTGTGATGGCACGTGGAAGCAAGAGGATCAGAAGTTTGAGGGTGGTGCTTGAGAGATGGCTAACCAGGTACTTGTTTTCCCCAGTACCCATGTAAATATGGATGCACAAAGTAGTGAATGCATCCAGAGTTCATTTGCAGTGGTAAGAAGCCTTGGCATTTCCATTCTCTTTATCTTCCTGTAAATAAATACATTTAAAAAAAATTGATAAAAAGCCGGGCGTGGTAGCACACGCCTTTAATCCCAGCACTCTGGAAGGCAGAGGTAAGAGGATTACCATGAGTTCGAGGCCACCGTGAGACTACATAGTGAGTTCCAGGTCAGCCTGGGCCAGAGTGAGACCCTACCTCAAAAAATAAACAAACGGGCTGGAGAAATGGCTTAGCGGTTAAACACTTGCCTGTGAAGCCTAAGGACCCCAGTTCAAGGCTTGATTCTTCAGGACCCACGTAAGCCAGATGCACAAGGGGGCGCGTATGCATCTGGAGTTTGTTTGCAGTGGCTGGAGGCCCTGGTGTGCCCATTCTCTCTCTCTACCTGCCTATTTCTGTATATCTCTCTCTCAAATAAATAGTAAGAAATTAAAAAAAAATAAACAAAAACCAAAAATAAAATAAAAATAAAAAAAATTGAAAAAAAAAAAAAAGAAAAGCTGGGCATGGTGGCATATGCTTTTAATTCCAGCACTTGGGAGGCAGAGGTAGGAGGATCTCCGTGAGTTTGAGGCCACCATGAAGCTACATGGTAAATTCCAGGTCAGCCTTGGCTAGAGTGAGACCCTACCTCAAAAGAAAAAAAAAAAAAAAAAAAACAACAAGGAGTGCCAGGATGTCCTCTCAGCTATATTGAGTTTAGAACTAGTCTGGCTGTTTCAATTAAAAAAAAAAAAAAAAAAAGGTAAGCCGGGCGTGGTGGTGCACGGGAGACAGAGGTAGGAGGATTGCTGTGAGTTCAAGGCTGTCCTGAGATTGCATAGTTAATTCCAGGTCAACCTGGGCCAGAGTGAGACCCCACCTCGAAAAACCAAAAAAAAAAAAAAAAAAAAAAAAAAAAAAAAAAAAATGCTTCTAGGGCCTGGAGAGATGGCTTAGCAGTTAGGGTGCTTGCCTGCAAAGCCAAAGGACCCAGGTTTTATTCTGCAAGACCCATGTAAGCCAGGTGCACATGGTGGTGCATGCATCTGGAGTTCGTTTGCAGTAACTGAAGGCCCTGGTGTGCCCATTCTCCCTCCACCCTGTCTCTCTTCAACTTTTTCGCTTTTAAATAAACAAAAATAAAGTATTTTTTAGAAAGGGGGGTTGGGGCTGGAGAGATGGGTTAGTGGTTAAGGTGCAAGGTGCTTCTAGCTAATCCTAGTTCTGGAAGGCATGTGAATGATACCTTTCTGTTAATTATTCTTACCTGCTTGTCTTCAGCAAATCCCAGATGTCAAGGGTTGTTCCTCCCCAATGACAGAAGGCTAAGAATTTTGGATTTCATTGCTTTTGGGCAATTGTCAGTGCCCTAGAAATACCAAAATTCTTTGATTGTTATAGTTGTTTGCAGCTCAGATTTTCCTTTATCTGATTCAATACATGCATGTGATTCTCCTGTCTTGGCCCCCCTCAGCCCTGGGGTTACAGGCATTTTTGGTCATAGCTGGCTTTTTACATGGGTGCTAGGAATTGAAATCAGGTAACTCTTACCTATTGAGCCATCTCTCCACCCACCTTCCCTCCACCCTTTTATTAGTTTGTTTTGAGCCAGTCTTACATGTAGCTTAGACTGTCCTTCATTTAGTATCTTCCTGGTGCTGGTATTAACAGTAATGTACCAGTAAGCCTAGTGAATTTGTTTTTGTTTTTTTTTTTTTTGGTTTTGCAAGGTAGGGTCTCACTCTGGTCCAGGCTGACCTGGAATTAACTATGTAGTCTCAGGGTGGCCTCGAACTCTCGGCAATCCTCCTACCTCTGCCTCCCGAGTGCTGGGATTAAAGGCGTGCGCCACCACGCCCGGCCGTGAATTTGTTTTTTCAAAGACTCCATGGGCTGGAGAGATGGCTCAGATGTTAAAGGCATTTGCTTGCAGTCTGATGGCCTGGTTCAGTTACCTAGTGCCCACGTAAAGCCATATGCACAAAGTGGTAAATGAGTTTAATGTGGTAGAAGGCCCTGGCATCCACATGCTCTTTATCTGTCTGCCTTGTTCTGTCTGTCTCTCATTCTCAAATAAATAAAAATATTAAAACAAAACAAAAAGAAAGGACCTCAACTGCAGATCTACTCACTGATTTTTTTTTTTCTTCCTACCCTCCCTTCTTTTTAGTTTTTCTGAGGTATTATGTAGTTTCAGGCTGGCCTCAAACTCACAGACCTCTGCTTCCCAAGTGCTGGGATTGAAGGTGAGAGCAACCATGCCTGGTCCCCTCTTTCTTTTCTTTTTTCTTTTTTTTGGGTTTTTCAAGGTAGGGTCTCTCTCTGGCCCAGGCTGACCTGGAATTAACTATGTAGTCTCAGGCTGGCCTCGAACTCTTGGCGATCCTCCTACCTCTGCCTCCCGAGTGCTGGGATTAAAGGCGTGCGCCACCACGCCCGGCTCCCCTCTTTCTTTTTGCATGTGCATAGTATATGTGGTGTGCTAGGTGTGTGTGTCTTATCTATGTGTTGATGGGCTTGCATGTGGCAACCAGAGAACATAAGGTTTTGTCCCCTCTGTCATTCACCTACCAATTTTCCCTTGTCACAGAGTCTCTTACTGATTCCAAAACTTGCCATTCATAAGCCCCAGCAATTCTCTGGTTTCCAGTCTCCCACAGAACTAGAGTACAGACATTCATGACCATGCTTGTTTTATGTGGGTTTTGGAGATTTAAACTCACACAGTTTCCAGCCTCTCAGGCTCTTAGGCTTATGGAGGAAGCACACATAACCTCCAAGCCATCTCTGTAGCCCAGTTTCTTGATACTATTATTTGTTGTTTTTTTTCATTATTTAGTTGTATACATGCGTTGTCCTCTTGTCAGTGGAAATATGCTTATGCCATTTTTTGTGTCTGGCTTGATGTGGGTGCCTTGGGAATTGAATCTAGGCCTGCAGGCTTTGCAAACAAGCACCTTTAACTGCTCAGCCAACTTTTCCAATTTTGTGTTCTTACGTTTTTAAAATAGTTTATGAGAAAGAGAATTGGCGTGCCAGGGTCTCTAGCCATTGGAATTGAACTCCAGATGCATGCACCATCTTGTGCACATGTGCAACCTTGTGCACTTGCTTCATAGGCAAGTACCTTAACTGCTAAGCCATCTCTCCAGCCCCAGGTTTTTTTTTTTTTTTTTTTTTTTTTGGTTTTTCGAGGTAGGGTCTCACTCTAGCTCAGGCTGACCTGGAAATTAACTATGTAGTCTCAGGGTGGCCTCGAACTCACAGCGATCCTCCTACCTCTGCCTCCCGAGTGCTGGGATTAAAGGCGTGCGCCACCACGCCCGGCCTAGCCCCAGGTTTTTGTTGTTAATTTAAACCATTCCTGTATTCTGTTGCAGTCAGGTTGCCATTGCTGCCAGAAAACACCCGACCAAGAGCAGCTTGTGGGGAAAAAGGGCTTATTTTGGTTTGTAGACTCGAGGGGAAGCTCCATGATTGCAGGGGAAAACCATGGCATGAGCTGAGGGTGGACATCACCTCCTGGCCAACATCAGATGGACAATAGTACCAGGAGAGTGTACCAAGCACTGGCAAGGGGAAGCTGGCTGTAACACCTATATGCCTGCCCCTAAACAATACACTGCCTCCAGGAGGCCTCAATTCCCAAATTGCCACCTTCTGAGGACCTAGCTAGCATTTAGAACACATAAGTTTATGGGGGATACTTGAATCAAACCACTAAAATTTCTTTACTCTTCCTAAAATCTTGTCAGTGTGGAACTTGTGACTGCTTTTTTTCCACTTGATACCCTCAGAGAAATCCTCAAAGAAAGCGTCGTGGTGGAACAGTAAGTTCTAGACAAACTCAGAAGCGAACTCGGGAACCCACTTCAACCCCAGAGATTTCCTTGGAAGCAGAACCCATAGAACTTGTCGAAACTGGTAAGTGTACCAGGAACGCTATGGTGTGTTATAGGGAAGAAGGTATATAGTAGGAAAGCATGTGAATTGGTCCTAGTCCATGCCCATTACTGCCAACTGTGGAACCTCATGCAAGTTACACACCATCTGAGTCTGTTTCTACTTCTACAGTTGGGGATGTTGCAAGATTGAATTTGAGCATACAACCCTTGGGATCATGTGTGGCAGATAACATCTTAGACTTAAATACCATTCATAGATTAAAGCTACACTGAGCAAAATCATCCCCTTTGGTAGCCTGGGACCTTCAGATGTTTTTTATTTTTTTATTGTTTGAATTTATTCATTGGGATGGGCACCCCAGGTCCTCTAGCCACTGCAAAAAATACCTCCAGATGCATGTGCCACCCTGTGCATCTGGCTTACGTGAGTCCTGGAGAATCAAAGCTGTGTCTTTTGGCTTTGCAGGCAAGTGCCTTAACCTCTAAGCCATCTCTCCAGACCCATTCATTTTTTTTTAATTATTAATTTTTTAATTGACACCTTCTATACTTACATACAAAAAACATATGATATTTCCTTCCCCTCCCCCCATTCCACTTTAGAACACCAATCTATCATATCCCCTCCCTCTCTCCATTAGTCTTTCTTTTAATTTGATGTCATCATCTTTTTCTTCTGTTTTGAGGCAGACCCATTCATTTTTTTCTGCCACCTCTTCTGCAATAGACCCTGAGCCTTGGAAAATGTGATCGAGATATTTCAGTGTTGCATGCTCCTCTGAGCAAGTATCTCTAAGGTAGTGAGACGAGTCCTTAGGATATAGGTCTAGGAGTGGTATAGCTGGGTCATATGGTAAATCTACTTTTAGTTATCTCAGGAACTTCCACACTGATTTCCACAATGGCTGGACCAGATTGCATTCCTGCCATCAGTGTAGAAGGGTTCCTCTTTTTCTGCATGCATCCTCGCCAGCATTTATGGTCATCTGGTTTCATGATGGTAGCTAATCTGACAGGAGTGAAATGGAATCTCAACATATATATTTTATTTGTGTTTAGATTTTTATTTAATTAATTATTTATTTATTAGAGACAGAGGAGGGGGAGAGTGAGTGAGAATGGGCGCACCAAGGTTTCTAGCCACTGCAGATGAACTCCAGACGCATACATCATCATGTGCATCTGGCTTACATGGGACCTGGAGGATCGAACCAGGGGTCCTTAGGCTTCACAGGCAAATGCCTTAATTGCTAAGCCATCTCTCCAGCCCTCAATGTAGTTTTAATCTGCATTTCCCTGATGACTAGGGATGTAGAACACATTTTTAGATGTTTATATGCCATCTATATTTCTTCTTCTTTTTTTTTTTTGGTTTTTTGAGGTAGGGTCTCACTCTAGTTCAGGCTGACCTGTAGTTCACTCTGTATTCTCAGGGTGGCCTCGAACTCACGGCGATCCTCATATCTCTGCTTCCCGAGTGCTGGGATTAAAGGCGTGCGCCACCACGTCCGGCTCTGTATTTCTTCATTTGAGAGCTCTATTTAGTTCCATGACCCATTTATTAATTGGGTTGTTTAATTTCTTATTATTTAATATTTTGAGTTCTTTGTATATCCTAGATATTAACCCTCTGTCAGATGTATAGCTGGCAAAGATTTTCTCCAATTCTGTAGGTTGCCTCTTTGCTCTATTTACAGTGTCCTTTGTTGTACAAAAGCTTTGTGATTTCATGAGGTCCCAGGGGTTGATCTGTGGTTTTATTTCCTGAGCAGGTGTGGTTATATTCAGAAAGTCTTTGCCAAGACCAATATGTTGAAGGGTTTTCCCTACTTTTTCCTCTAGCAGTTTCAGAGTTTCAGGTCTGATATTAAGGTCTTTTGACCCATTTGAACTTAATTCTTGTGCATGGAGAGAGATAAGGATCTATTTTCATCCTTCTACAGATGCATATCCAGTTTTCCCAGCACCATTTACTTAAGAGGCTGTTTTTTCTCCAATGAGTATTTTTGGCTTTTTTTTTTTTTTTTTTTTTTTTTTTTTTTTTTTTTTTTTTTTTTTCGAGGTAGGGTTTCATTCTAATCCAGGCTGACCTGGAATTCACTATGTAGTCCCAGGGTGGCCTTGAATTCATGGCTGTCCTCCTACCTCTGCCTCCCAAGTGCTGGGATTAAAGGCGTGTGCCACCACGCCCAGCATTTTTGTCGCAGATCAGGTGACTATAGCTACCTGGACTTACATCTGGGTCCTCTATTCTGTTCCATTGATCTGCATATCTGTTTTTGTGCCAGTACAATGCTGTTTTTGTTGCTTTCTGTAATATAGGTTAAAATCAGGTGTGTTAATACCACCAGCCTTATTTTTGTTGCTCAAAATTGTTTTAGATATTCAAAGTTTTTTTGTGTGCTTCCAAATGAATTTCCTGTATTTGTTAAGATTTGCTTTGTGTCCTAATGAATGGTCTCTTTTAGACAGTGTTCCATGTGCTGCTGAAAAGATGTGTATTCTCCAGCATTTGGATGCAATGTCCTGTAGATATCTTTTAGGTTCATTTGCTCTGTGACCTCACTTAATCCAGATGTCTCTCTGTTTATTTTTTGCTGGGATGACCTGTCAATTGGGGACAGTGGGGTATTGAAGTCACCCAGTACAACTGTGTTTGGTGTTATCTGTGATCTTAGTTCTAATAGCTTTTGTTTGATGATATTGGGAATCCCCATGTTAGGTGCATATGTGTTTAGGATTGTAATGTCCTCCTGTTGGAGTGTTCCTTTAATCAATATAAAGTGTCCTTCCTTATCTTTCCTAACTAATGTTGGTCTGAAGTCTACCCTGTTAGATGTTAGGATAGCTACCCCTGCTTATTTTTTGGGCCCATTTGCTTAGATGTTAAGAGTTATTATTGAGAGCCGGGCGTGGTGGCGCACGCCTTTAATCCCAGCACTCGGGAGACAGAGGTAGGAGGATCACTGAGAGTTCGAGGCCACCCTGAGACTACATAGTTAATTCCAGGTCAGCCTGAGCCAGAGTGAGACCCTACCTCGAAAAACCAAAAAAAAAAAAAAAAAAAAAGTTATTATTGAAAGGTGTGTATTTATTTTTGCTATTTTTCTTGTTTTGTAGTTTTTCTGTTTTTTTTGTTTGTTTGTTTGTTTTTGGTTTTTTGAAGTAGGGTTTCACTCTAGCTCAGGCTGACCTGGAATTAGTCTCAGCGTAGCCTTGAACGCATGGCAATCCTCCTACCTCTGCCTCCCAAATGCTGGGATTAAAGGCGTGTACCACTAGGCCTGGCTGTTTTTCTGGTTTTATCTTTTTTTTTTTTTTTTTTTTTAACCTTTGTTCTCTTGTATTAACTAGTGTTTGAGTATGGTTTCTTTTTTCCAGGTTCCTTATGTATGCTTTTCTTTCTCTTCAGCATGGAGGATCCTTTCAAGTATTTTTTTTTTTTTTTTTTTGTTTTTTTTTGAGGTAGGGTTTCACTCTGGTCCAGGCTGACCTGGAATTAACTATGTAGTCTCAGGGTGGCCTCGAACTCATGGCGATCCTCCTACCTCTGCCTCCCGAGTGCTGGGATTAAAGGCGTGCGCCACCACGCCCGGCTTCAAGTATTTTTTATTTTTTTATTTTTTGGTTTTTTGAGGTAGGACCTCACTCTAGCTCAGGCTGACCTGGAATTCACTACGTAGTCTCAGAGTGGCCTTGCACTCATGGTGATTCTCCTACCTCTGTCTCCCAAGTGCTGGGATTAAAAGTTCCTTTTAAGTATTGTTTTTTTTTTTTTTTTTTTTTTTTTTTTTTGAGGTAGGGTCTCACTCACCATGTAGCCTCAGAACCTTGAACTCTTAGCGATCCTCCTACCTCTGCCTCTGGAGTGCTGGGATTAAAGGCGTGCACCACCTCGCCGGTTTTAAGTATTGTTTTGTAGAGTTGGTTTTGTCTTCAAATATTCCTTTAGCCTGCTTTTGTTGTGGAATGTCCTTATTTCTCTGTCTATTTGAATGGATAGCTTTGCAGGATAAAGTAACCTTGGTTGACAGTTGTTATCTTTCAGAAATTGGAATACATCATTCCAAGCCCTTCTGGCTTTTAAAGTTTGGGTTGAGTAATCTGATGAGCTTGCCTTTGTATGTGACTTGATTCTTCCATCTAACTGCTTTCAATATATTTTCTTTGGTTTATATGTTTGGTAGTTTAATTATAATCTATCAAGGAGATGTTCTTTCCAGGTTTTGTCTGTTTGGTGTTCTAAAGGCTTCCTGTATCTACTTTGGTATCTGATTCCCAATTTCGGAGAAGTTTTCTTCCTACGATTTTGTTGAAAACGCCTACTATGCCTTTGGAATGACATTCTTCTACTATACCCTGAATTCTTATGTTTGATCTTTTCATAGTGTCCTGAATATCTTGAAATTCCCATTAATACCTTCCTATTAGTTTGTCTTTCTCTTTGTTGGACTGTATTAGATCTGCTACCTGGTCTTCTAGTTTAGATATTCTGTTCTCGCCTTCATCCATTCTACTGGTGAGAGTTTCTACAGATTTTTTTATTTCACTGACTGTGTTCTTCATTGCTAATATTTCTGACTGGTTTTTCTTTATTATTTCTATTTCCTTATTTATTTCTTGTATTGACCTCCTTATTTCATTAAATTGGTTTCTTGTGTCTTTGATTCCTTTGATTTCCTTGAACGTATTTAAAACCATTCTTTTGAAATCTTTCTCATACATATCCTTTAAGTCAGTCTCACTGAAGATCATTTCTTATGGATTAATGCTTTTTGGTGGATTTATATTGTCTTGATTATTTATCTATCTATCTATTTATTTATTTTTGTTTTTTGAGACAGGGCCTCACTCTAGCCCAGGATGACCTGGAATTAACTATTTAGGCTCAAGATGGCCTTGAACTCATGGCTTCTTTTATTTATTTATTTATTTATTTATTTATTTATTTATTTATTTTTTATTGACAACAAAATATACTTACATACAAAAAGTGAATAGTATTTCCCTCCCCTCCCTCCATTCCCCTTTAGAACTCCACTCTCCATCATATCCCCGCCCTCTCTCCATTAGTCTCTTTTTTAATTTGATGTCATCATCTTTTACTTCTATTATGAGGGTCTTGCGGAGGTATTGCTAGGCACAGCAAGGTCATGGATATCAAGGCCAATTTCTGTCTGGGCAGTTGCATTGTAAGGAGTCGTACCCTTCCTTTGGCTCTTCCATTCTATCCGCCCCCTCTTCCGCAATGGTCCCTGAGCCTTGGAGGGTGCGACAAAGGTGTTTCAGTGTTGGGCACTCCTCCATCCCTTCTTCTCAGCACTATGTTGCCTTTTGGATCATCCCAGTGGTCATCGCCATCTGAAAAGAGAAGCTTCTCTAACCAGAGGTGAGAGTAGCGTTAATATGTGAATATGAGCATTAAGTGTACTATTTTCCTGGCAGCTTGGTGGGAATAGTATATACATTTAGACAAGAGCATGCTTTATACCCCTAAGGCTCATGACCTTACCTACCATAGACTTTGCTAGGTTTTTCAGTACCAGGTATGTATTCCCTCCCGTAGAGAGGGCCTTCAGTCCAATTATGGAGCAGTTGGTTACCCCACGAGTAGACATGCCACTATTGCACCCGTTCAGTCTTTGGGCCTGTCTGGCCAAATTTGAATATTCAGCATCCACTGTTTTCACTGCTGATGACTTCTGTCTCCCATACTCTGCATGCAGTGCAGCTTTTTCCAGCTTTCAGTTGGCTGGTCTACAGGGAGAAGGTTTTCTGCTCAGCACCAGCTTGCTTTCTCAGTGACCTTGCCTCTCAGGCAAGAGATGTCTTCAGCAATAGGGTCTTACTATCTGTTTTTTGAGGGAAACCAAGGGCTTTGGCAAATGCCTTTAATGTTTTGGAGGCTACTGGGACCTCCTTGGCCAACAACTCACTGGAAGGTATCCCATCCCAGGCACTGAAAAATTTCTAGTAACAGTCTACAGCTTCTAGATGTACCATTATTAAAAAAAGTAATTTTACGTAAGTCTTATTCACAATCTTTTGAAATTAGATTGACCCTCCCCCTGCCCTTCTTTTATGCATTCTCTACCCATGGCCTCGGTTAGGCCATTCCCCTCCTTGTAATCAGTCCTTCCACTTACATATGTGCAATACCATACACTTAAGTCCTTCCCTTTCCTCCCTCCCTTATAGCCTTTTACCAGCTTACTGGTTTCTGGTACCAATTTTTGGTTCCAGTTCACACACAAGTTTGTATATTTGTAGCTAGGATCCACATATGAGAGAGAACATGTGACGTTTGGCTTTCTGAGCCTGGGTTACCTCACTTAGTATAATCCTTTCCAGATCCATCCATTTCCCTGCAAATTTCATTTTTCTTTACCGCTGAGTAGAACTCCATTGTGTAAATGTACCACATCTTTATTATCCATTCATCTGTGGTGGGACATCTAGGCTGCTTCCATTTCCTAGCTATTGTGAATAGAGCGGCAATAAACATGGTTTTGCAAGTATCTCTAAGGTAGTGAGAAGAGTCTTCTGGATATATGCCTAGGAGTGCTATAGCTGGATCATATGGTAAATCTATTTCTAGCTGTCTCAAAAACCTCCACACTGATTTTCACAATGGTTGGACCAGATTACATTCCCACCAACAGTGTAGAAGTGTTCCTCTTTTTCTGCATCCACGCCAACACTTATTATCATTTGTTTTCTTGATGGTAGCCATTCTGACAGGAGTGAAATGGAATCTCAAAGTGGTTTTAATTTGCATTTCCCTGATGGCTAAGGATATGGAACACTTTTTTAGATGTTTATATGCCATCTGTATTTCATCTTTTGTGAATTCTCTATTTAGTTCCATAGCCCATTTTTTAACTGGGTTGTTTGAATTCTTATTATTCTGTTTTTTGAGTTCTTTATATATTCTGGATATTAATCCTCTGTCAGATGTATAGCTGGCAAAGATTTTCTCCCATTCTGTAGGTTGTCTTTTTGCTCTATTCACAGTGTCCTTGCTGTACAAAAGCTTTGTAATTTCATAAGGTCCCATTGATTGATTAGTGGTTTTATTCCCTGAGCAATTGAGGTTATATTCAGAAAGTCCTTACCTATGCCAATATGTTGAAGGGTTTCCCCTACCTTTTCCTCTAGCAGGTTCAGAGTTTCAGGTCTGATATCAAGGTCCCTGATCCATTTGGACTTGACTCTTGTGCATGGAGAGAGACAAGGATCTATGTTTATCCTTTTACATACAGATGTCCAGTTTTCCCAACACCACTTGTTAAAGAGGCTATCTTTTCTCCAATTACTATTTTTGGCATTTTTGTCAAAAATCAGGTGGCTGTAGCTGCTTGGATTAATATTTGGGTCTTCTATTCTGTTCCATTGATCTACCTGTCTGTCCTTGTGCATGGCTTCTTTTTTCTTTTTTTCTTTTTCTTTTTTTGGTTTTTCGTGGCAGGGTCTTACTCTGGTCTAGGCTGACCTGGAATTAACTATGTATTCTCGGGGTGGGCTCTAACTCAGCAATCCTCCTACCTCTGCCTCCTGAGTGCTGGGATTAAAGGCGTGAGCTACCATGCCCTGATTTTCTGTTTCTTGTATTATAATGTAGAGGTTTTTGCATCTTGAATAAATTTGATGCTTGTGTTTTCTAATTATCTGCAGAATTACTAGATGGATCAATCAATCTGATGTTATATATCTTCAGGGTAGGAGCTTAAGGGGCTAGTTATGGCTCTTAAGACTCTCAGTGTAACCACAAGTGTGACCGTAGGTGTTAGGTTTTCCTGCTATGAGAGTATTCAGGAAGGCTGAATGGAACAAAATACAGGCAAATTTTAAAAAATTAACTAAACCATGTCCACATTCAATGAAAAGCAGCATGGAGTATTTATGCAAGATTAGTTATTATGACAAACAGATCCTCTACAAAGTCACAGTCCCTAAGGACATGTGTTGCCCCACACCCTTATCTTGTCAACTGGGAGGCTAAGATTTCTGGTCTGTAGAGGGTTACAAGGTCAGCTTGTGACTGAGACCCTTCCCCAATGAAAGACAGAAGAGGAAACAAAGGCACTATAATAAATCAGGAAGCAATAAACAACAAGCCCAAAATATAGCTTATTTAAGAATGGCAAATCTAAGCCGGGCGTGGTGGCTCACGCCTTTAATCCCAGCACTCGGGAGGCAGAGGTAGGAGGATCGCCAAGAGTTCGAGGCCACCCTGAGACTACATAGTTAATTCCAGGTCAGCCTGAGCCAGAGTGAGACCCTACCTTGCAAAACCAAAAAAAAAAAAAAAAAGAATGGCAAATCTAACCATGCATCAGATTTAACATATCATTTACCCTGATATAGAAGGTGCAATTAGCACTTATGCTTGGCGGGTACTCACCTGGTGTAATCTCAGTTACTTTTTGGGATAGCTTTGGTCTCAGTTATGCTGAGTTCCCATTTGAATCCCCCTTTGTTGTGCTGTGAGCTTAGGTAGGCTGGCTGGGTAGGTGGGTTGCTGCTCTTACTGCCTGTGCTGGATGCTGTGTAGATAAGTTCCCTTCCCCAGGTCTCTGGTGCTTACTGGCGCTTGTGCTGGCCATGAGGGCCGGGAGCCTGTGGATGGTGACTGAAGTTCTCCCACTGGTCCTTGCAATCCTCTTTCTCACGAGCTGCTCTGCTGGTCTCTGCCATCCTCCCTTATACATTTCTTGAGTTTGTGAGGAGGCTGGTGTGAGTGGAAAATCCCCTCATCTGGCTTTTTCCTGTGGCTCAGGCCAAGCCTAGAGGTTGCATGAACCTGGTGCTGCCGCTACTGGAGCCACTTCTGCCTGCTTCTGTGGGCTATAGACGCTCTGGATCTCTCCTACTTCTCTGATGCAGTTGATAATTTATTATACACCTCGCTTGTCAGAAAAGTGTATTTTGCTGTTTTTTAAAAGATTTTTATTTTATTTTTAAATTTTTATTTCTTTACTAGGGACAGAGTGAGGGAAAGAGAGAAGGGAGAGTGAGAATGGGCATACCAGGGCCTCTAGCCCCTGCAAATGAACTCTAGACACATGTGCCACCATGTGCATCTGGCTTATGTGGGACCTGGGGTACTTAGGCTTTGTAGGCATGTGCCTTAACCGCTAAGCCATCTCTCCAGCCCGTTTTTTTTTTTTTTTTTTTTTTTTTTTTTTACCCCTAGGCTGTTTTGGCCTGGTTCCTTTGCTGCCATCTTAACTGAAAGTTTCCTTCCTGCCTTTCTTCCTTCCTGGTTTTTTGAGGTAGGGTCTCACTCCAGCCCAGGCTGACCTGGAATTAACTGTGTAGTCTTTGGGTGTCCTCGAACTCATGGCAATCCTCCTACCTCTGCCTCCAGAGTGCTGGGATTAAAGGTGTGTGCTACCACTCCTGGCTTTTTTTCCCCCTGAGGTAAAATCTTGCTCTAGTCCAAGCTTACCCAGAATTCATCATGTATTCTGAGGGTGAAGTTGAACTCACAGCAGTCCTCCTACCCCTGCCTCTGGAGTACTGGGATTAAAGGTCCTTGGCTCATTAATTTACTAGTACTATGCAGCATGGGAAGTGAGATTGCCTGGGATCTACTATTTACTTACTTACTTATTTGTGTGTGAGAGTCTGTGCATGCCTTGATCTTTTGCTGCTAAAAACAAACTCCATATACGTGTGCCACATTGTGTATCTGTTTATGTGGATACTGGGAAGATGATACTAGGCAAGCAGGCCTTCCAAGGAAGGGCCTTTTATATAGCATAGGGTTCACCTTTTTTTTTTTTTTGTTTGTTTTTTTAAGGTAGGGTCTTGGTCTAGCCCAGGCTGACCTGGAATTCACTATGTAATCTTAGGGTGGCCTCAAACTCATGACAGTCCTCCTACCTCTGCTTCCCAAGTGCTAGGATTGATTAAAGGCATGTACCACCATGCCTAGTTCACCTTTTGTTTGAAATTGTATCCCAGTGTACTAGGCTTTGTGAAATATTTTAGGGTTCCTCTTTTGACATTCATTAAGATGAAAGTTTTTCTAAGAAGGCAAATTAGTCAACAGAACTATCATTGCTAGAGCTTGGTTTAAAGCTGGGTGTGATGCTGGGCTTGGTGGCACATGCCTTTTAATCATAGCACTCAGTAGGCAAAGGTAAGATCACTGTGAGTTTGAGGCCAGCCTGAATCTGCATAGTGAATTCCAGGTCAGCATGGGCTAGAGTAAGACCCTACCTCGAAAAATAAATAAATAAATAAAAAGTTAAAAAGCATCTTGCTTAAGACAGAGGGCCAGCTTTCACTGTCCAGGAAAATGTCTGGTGGCCTGATTCAAGTCACTTTGCTCTGATTATGTTAAAGTTGTTTTTGTAACTGATGCCTGAGAACTGATTTTTGTTTTGTTTTGTTTTTGAGGTAGGTTCTCACTCTAGTCCAGGCTAACCTGGAATTTTATGTAATCTCACGGTGGCCTTGAGTTCATGGCTACCTCTGTCTCTTGAGTGCTGGGATTAAAGTGTGGGCCACTGTGCCCAGCTCTGAGAACTGTTTTTTTTTTTTTTTTTTTTTGAGAGAGAGAGGGTGCACCAGCTCTCAGCTGCTGTGAACGAACTCTAGAAGTGTGTACCTCCTTGGGGATAAGTGCGGTATAATGCCCTTGCGTTACTTTTTGCGCCTGGCTAAACCTGGGACCTGGAGAATCGAACGGGCGTTCCTAGGCTTTGCAGGCAGGCACCTTAACTGCTAAGCCATCTCCAGCTGTGAAAACTGATTTTTAAAGAGAAGCAGTATTGCCTTCCTTAGTTGTGACACTGAAAACACAAGTGGTATTAGTATCAAAGCCTGGGAATGATACAGCTACTTCCACTATGACACTGGTCATCATGTAGCCAGTTCTGCCCACTTTGCAAAGTGACATTTTCAATCTGCCTATTGGCATGCTGCTTTCTTGGCAAGAGCCAATTCTGGCCACCAGAAAGAAAATGTCTCATTCAGTTATTATGTCAGTCTATAAATCATTAAGTAGCTATTCTTTTTTCCTAACGAATAAGAGGCCATTTTGTGTAAATTACATTAAATATCTCTGATGCATTATGATACTTTATTTCTGTGAAACTTTTTTTTTTTTTTTTTTTTTTTTTTTTTAGTTTTTCGAGGTAGGGTCTCACTCTGGCCCAGGCTGACCTGGAATTAAATATGTAATTTCAGGGTGGCCTCGAACTCAAGGCAATCCTCCTACCTCTGCCTCACGAGTACTTGGATTAAAGACTTGCGCCACCATGCCCAGCTTATGTGAAACCTTTTTTAATATGAGCAAATAAAATAAGTTAGAATATGTTAGATACAAGTTATTTTCAAACAATTAGACCAATTCTGTTCTAAAATTGAATCTTCATCCTTTCTATTTTTAAATTTTTAATCAGAAACAAAAATGTAAGCCGGGCGTGGTGGCGCATGCCTTTAATCCCAGCACTGGCGAGGCAGAGGTAGGAGGATCGCTAAGAGTTCAAGGCCACCCGAGGCTACATGGTTAATTCCAGGTCAGCCTGGACCAGAGTGAAACCCTACCTCGAAAAACCAAAAAAAAAAAAAAAAAGAAACAAAAATGTTTGTAGATGTTTTTTCCTTCTGGTTATATGAATGTTAGGGAGTTCCCTTTTTCCCAAGTACAACTTTTGTTTTGTCATTCCCTCATTCTGTGCTTATGCCAGCCCAACCTGTTGTGGCATGATTGCCTTCTGGGGGATTGATAAATTTTCTTTTGTTCTCTGTGCAAATTGGGAAGCATTTGAGAAATAACAAAATAAAATGTCCTTCCTAACTGATGAAATTGCCATACTAGGCATGACTATGTGGGAGTGTGACACCACTCAGTTGGATATTTACCCTCTGTGTACATTTCTGGTGTGAAAACCATTCACCTCACTCACAAAATGCCGGAGGGCCACTTTTTGGCTTTCACTTCTGAAAAAGGAGTTGGTCTTTATGCTTTTTGCATCACGTGTATCAGTGTTTATAGGTTGGTGTGGGTCTATGCCTTGTTCGTAATCATCAAACAAGCCTAAAGAATGTACCTTTACTTTACTAATACTTACTGAAATCTTTTATTTTGAAGCTGGAGATGAAATTGTGGACCTCACCTGTGAATCTCTAGAGCCTGTGGTTGTCGACCTGACTCACAATGACTCTGTTGTGGTAAGTGTGTTAAGTACTTTGTCCCTGTCAAGCATCTGTATCCCAAGATTTGGTTATAAGTTATAGCTTAGGGTTATAAAGCTTGTGCCAAGGAAACACAATACATTCAGTGACTGGAGAAAGGGTCTGCTGTGGCTTTGTTGTTGTGGAGTAGGTCTGTGTGACCCTTACCTTTTGACAACAGGGCACAAAACTGGTTTGAGGAAATCTCAGGGATTTTCATATTTCTTCAGTCCCTGGTTGACAATTTACGCCAGCTTTGTGACTTGGATTATGTTATTCAGCCGTATTTGCTCCATCAGTAAAATGAAGATAATCAGCTGTTTGTACTGGTCCTATATTGTGAGAATTAAAAGAAGTCCCAAACTGGGCGTGGTAGCGCATGCCTTTAATCCCTGCACTCGGGAGGCAGAGGAAGGAGGATTGCTGTGAGTTGGAGGCCAGCCTGGGTTATAGAGAATTCCAGGTAAGCCAGGGCTTGAGTGAGACCCTGCCTCAAAAACAAAAGAAATTCTGTATTTGAGTGCCTGGCACTAAGCATAGTACACAGTCAATGTGAGTTTATGTCTTCCCACCTGAAGAAAATGGGAATATTAGATCTGCAATGCCATTGAGAAATGTCAGGTTTCAGAAACAATTGTCAGCATAGGCCCAGGGGATTTAGGTAGCCCTACCTTACTAGTTGCTGCCACAGTTCTGTCCTGACTCCAGGGTGGATAAAACATGAGAGGCATTTTGTGTCTCTTTCCCAGAGCACCAAGGAATGTATGTGCTTCATATGCAGCCTACAGGGAGCAAGGCCTAGTCTGGTCAAAAGGAGGCCCACAATTGTGTGGATTTGGGAATCTGGACATTTCATTGCTATGTATCCGATGGGTAGATTTCCTCCTTAGTGATGCCACTTAAACACCTGATAATGTATACCACGACTATAGTTTATGGAACAGATGCAATGGCACACTGGGCATGTATAATCACGTACTTCTAAGAAGGACTGCATAAATGGGGACAGAAGTGCTAGTGGCTGACAATTCCTTTTGACACTCTTGACTGACTGCTTGGGAGTTCTCTTGAGTGGTTATCACCTAGTGATCTGAACAGGGCCAAACCACAAACAATGCTTAGAACTTTAGGGTTTCACTGAGCTTTAACATGTGGTAAATGCCTATCATCTGAGCAGGGAGGAGTCATACAAGGAGCATCAAGTTTGAAGTTGGCTTAGGCTATATAGTGAGACTCTAGCTCAAGGGGGGTGGGGGGGGAGTTAGGTGAGGATATGGAGCTGCCCAGGTAGGCAGAGTCTGGTCTTGGTTGAAAATTAAGTTGTCTTATTGTCATCTCTTGCAAGACAGTGAGTTCAGGGGATAAATTGGTAGAACTTACTTCTTTTTCAATCCATGGGTGTTTGTGGGCATGTGCTAGACTAGCAGGCCCATGAGCTTCTGGGGATTCTCCTGTCTCTGCCTCCCATCTCACCATAGCAACTATGAGTGCACAACTGGGGCTGGAGAGATGGTTCAGTGTATAAAAAAGCCCTTGCCCTTCAAGTAGTAGTACCTGAGTTTGATCTCCAGATCCAACATAACAAGCTAGAGGCCATGGTGAGCTTCTGCAATCCCAGCACATTAGACAGTGGTGGCAATATGAGAGGCAAAAACAGGATTTCCTGGAAGCTTAATGTGAGCCCAGCAAAGAGCAATAAGAACCACTGCCTCAAATGGGGTGAACAAGTGAGGACCAACCCAAAAGTTGTCCTCTAACCTCCACTTGTGTGCCATGGTACACAATTGGGAGCACACACGAGTAATAAAAAGAAGGTGCCTTACTGTGTCTTACATAGATTCTGGAGATCTGGTCTCATGTACTTAGACTTGCATGGCAAGCACTTGACCCACTGAGCCATCTCCCCAGCCCTGTCTACAACTTTCTGAAATGAGCAGGAACAGATTTAGCTGTAAGTTGTTACCTCTAAGGTACATTCAATCTTGCTATTTTTTAGCAGCTTTTTGAAGTTCTGCATAGAGCTTAATTTGGTACCTTTGCTAAAGCTACAGTCCTGTTGTTGAGTAATGCTGTAGAGTGGTGTCAAGTCATTTTTCTTGAAAACTCTGCTTCCACCACAATGTGCCTGATCTCTCTGCCAGGTCCTGAGGAGAGAGCTTGGATTCTACCACTAAGAAGACAATGATTGGCTTCTCTGTGTAACAAATCAATATCATTTCCCCTTCCATGCCTTTTGTTTAGTTTGATGAATAGACTGTTTTTGCTATACGGGCCTGTGACTTGAGCTTTTTCACTTTTCTGTGCCCTTGGCTTAGGCGGCATGCTTCGACACCCCTCATTCCTATTAACCTTTTGAAGCTTTGCGAGGGCAACCATCAGGACAGTTATTGGGAAACCCTGCAATATGAATAGCAGAGTTGGGGAAACTATCCTGATAGTGAATAGAATGGGCAGGACAGGCTATTGATTAAAGAGCTGAATGCATTAGTGTGAAAGACAAGAGTTCTAAGGTCGTGTTTCAAATCTACTGTTCAAAAATTTGGCTGGAGATAATACCTCACATTGACTGATTTTCTGGCCCTTCAAATGTAGTAGATAACTAATTTACAGAAGTCCCCCTAATAATATTAATTCAGGACATTGGTAACTGTAAGATGGCCTGAATCATGTTCAGGTTGACCTTAGACTGCCTACAAGAAAGTGTGAGGTAGGAAATAATTGCAAAATTGAGGTGATCTTACCAACTCCATCAAGACCTATTAGAATAGATAATAGCTTTGTCTTTCTCTCTTTCTTCCCTTCTTTCCCCTCCCTTCCCTCCCCTCTCCTTCCTTTCCCTTCCCTTCCCTTAGGTAGGGTCTTGTTGACCTGGCTGGAATTCACTATGTGGTCTCAGGGTAGCCTTGAACTCATAGCACTCCTCCTACCTCTGCCTCCCAAGTGCCACCATGCCTTGCTAGCTTTATATTTCTAAAGTAGGAATTCCTGGACACCTGGTCTGGGGGCAACTTCTAGTGAACCCTCTTATAAATGTAATACAATGTAAGCAGACTTCTGTGTTTTTCTAGTTCTTGGATGAATACAAAGCCACCAAAGAGGTAGGGGAAATAAATAATGCATGCAGTGATATTTTGTACATCTTTATTAATTTTCTCTCACAGCTTAAAAAATACTGTTTTTGAGAGAGCAGGGGGAGAGACAGAGAGCGTATAGAAAGAGTGAGCATGGGTACACCAGGGCACCTGGTGCATCTGGCTTTGTGTGGGTACTGGGGAATTGAATTAGAACCAGCAGGCTGTGCAAGCAAGTGACTTTAACTGCAGAGCCATCTTCTTAGCCCCTGTTATAACTTCTTATTCTATGTTGTGGTCTGGTCTGGTCTTTTCTTTTATTTTTTTCTTGAGGTAGGGTCTCACTCTAGCCCAGATTGACCTGGAACTCACTATGTAGATAGATAGCTCGATAGAATAAATATGAATGGTTATGCCCAGGCCTCCAGCCACTGTAAATGAACTCCAAATGCATGCACCACTTTGTGCATCTGTCTTTATGTGAGTACTGAAGAACCTGGGCTATCAGGTCTTTCAAGCAAGTGCCTTTAACTGCTGAGCCCTCTCTCCAGTCCCTTGATTTCCCCCCTGCCCCCCACGCAAACAAATACCAAACTATTTAACAGGTTTTGTCAATTATATTCCTCATCAGTGTTTGAAAGTGTTTATTTTTCCTCTTCTTCACCAATAATTCCTTTTTTAAAAAAATTATTTATTTGAGAAAGAGAAAAGAAGCAGAGAGACAGACAGAGAGATAGAGGGAGAGAGAATGGGCATGCCAGGGCCTCCAGCCACTGTAAATGAACTCCACATGCACGCGCCCCCTTGTGCATCTGGCTTACATGGGTCCTGGGGAATTGAACTTGGGTCCTTTGGCTTTGTAGGCAAGCACCTTAACCACTAACTAAGCCATCTCTCCTGCAGCCCTTCACCAATAATTCTAGTTTTAGGCATCTGATGTTTGCCTTTTTTGTGTTTAAGTTGTATTTTTCTCACTTACCTGGGATTAAACTTTTCTTCATGTTTATCAGGCTTGTTCCTTTCCACTGTGAAGCACCTGTTTGCAATTAGTTTTATATGTTTTGTGGGTTTAGAAAATTTTTATGGGCTGGAGAGATGGCTTAGTGGTTAAGGTGCTTGCCTGCGAAACCTAAGAACTCATGTTCATATCTCCAGGTCTCACCTAGCTAGATGCACAGTGATGCAAGCGCGCAGTGTTGCACATGTGCACAAGGGGGTACATATGTCTGGAGTTATTTGCAGTGGCTAAAAGCCCTGATGCACCCTCTCTTTCTCTTTCTCTCTCTCAAAATAAATAATAATAAAAAACATAAAAATAAAAAAAAATTACTTATTTGAGATTGTGAAAGAGGATGAGTGACTCTATTTGGGCATGTCAGGACCTCCTCCCACTCTAGACAAGCTTCAGATCCAAGTTCTACTTAGTGCATCTGGCTTTTGTGGTTATTGGGGAATCAAACCCAGGAGGCTCTACAAGCAATTAATCACTAACCATCTCTCTAGCCCATACCTGAATTTACCTGTGAGTGTTTGTGTTATGGGTATTTAACACTTCTCAATGAAATCTACAAAATTGCTATAAGGAGTACGCAAGTCTGCTGTAAGATTCATCCCAAGGTATATAATATCTTAGTGTGTTACTAAAATTACATTTTACCTGGGCATATAGCTCAATGGCGGAGTGTGTGCCTAGCATGCATGAGGCCCTGCGTTCAATTCCTAGAACCACCAAAAAACTACTACATTTAAATTTTTTATTTTATTTTTTGTTTACTATTAGAAAGAAATGGTATTTTTTATTACTGATTTTCCTTTTTTTATGTCTTAAGTCTTAATATTCTAATCTTTTATATATTAAACATACAACATTGGCTTGTAGTTCCTTTCTTTTTTTGGGAGACATGGTTTCAATATGTAGCACATATTGGCAACAAATTCATGATTCTCTGGCCCTCACTCCTCCTGGTTTTTGTTTTTGTTTATACTGTTAGCAGATTGGCAGAATCCCTGCTTCCTATTTGACTACAAATATTCATGAAGCACTGTAAAAATTTAATAATTTTGTGTTGGCAGTTTTTCCCTTTGTATGTGGATATTGGAAAATTATACTGATTTCAGGTGTTAAGCCAGTTATCATTGTGACCATGTTGTGACCATATTTTTTTTATATATGAGTTTTGCATTTTTGTTTCTGAATAATATTAATTGATGTATAGTCTTTCTTTTTTCTTTTTTTGTTTTTTCGAGGTAGGGTCTTGCTCTAGCCCATGCTGGCTCACCTGGAATTCACTATGTAGTCTTAGGAGGTTGGCCTTGAACTCCCAGCAATCCTCGGGATTAAAGGCATGTGCCACCACCCCTAGCTATTTCTTTTTTTAGACCAAGTCTAATACTCCTGGCTCAGTTTTCCAAGTTTCTGGGCTTATAAATAAAGTCTGTGTCACCATGCCAGCTATAATTTTCTTTTGTATATATTCCTTAAAGATGTTGAGATTTAAGAGCTGGAGACATGGCTTAACAGTTAAAGGTGGTGGCTGCAAAGCCTAATGGCCCAGGTTCAATTCCCCCGTACCCATGGAAAGCCAGATGCACAATCTCTTTCCCTGACCTTGCTTAGGTCATTCCACCTGCAGTAATCTGTCCATCTACTTACATATATACTGTACCAGCCCCTTAGTCCATTCCTCTCCTCTCTCCCTTATAGCCCTTTCAAATTTATTTTTAATAATTTAGTTAGAACTCTATAATAAAAATATCTCATTTGGAGTTTGTTTTGTTTTAAGTTTTTTAATTTTAAAATTTATTTTTGGAGAGAGACACAGAGAAAGACAGACAGAGAGAGGGAGAGGAGACAGATAGAGATGGGCGTGCCAGCAGTCTCTCAGCTGCTGTGAATGAAATCCAGATGCATGCACCCCCTTGTGGGCAAGTGCCGCATTGCGCCCTTGCGTCACTTTGCATCTGGCTAAACGTGGGACCTGGACATTGGAACTGATGTTCTTAGGATTAGCAGGCAGGCGCCTTAACTGCTAAGCCATCTCTCCAGCCCTTGTTTTAAGTTTTTTGAGGTAGGGTCTCACTCTAGCCTAGGATTACTTCGAATTTAGTCTCAGTGGCCTCGAACTCAAGGTGATCCTCCTCCTCTACCTCCTGAGTGCTGGGATTAAAGGTGTGTGGTACCATGTTTGGCTCTCACCTAGAGATTGTAGTTTTTTTTTAAGGAATTTATTTCATCTCTCTCTCTCTCTTTTTTTTTTTTTTTTTTTGGTTTTTGCAAGGTAGGGTCTCACTCTGGTCCAGGCTGACCTGGAATTAACTATGTAGTCTCAGGGTGGCCTCGAACTCTCGGCAATCCTCCTACCTCTGCCTCCTGAGTGCTGGGATTAAAGGCATGCGCCACCACGCCCGGCTCCTTTTTTTTTTTTTTTTTTTTGCAAGGTAGGATCTCACTCTGGTCCAGGCTTACCTGGAATTAACTATGTATCTCAGGGTGGCCTTGAACTCTTGGCGAACCTCCTACCTCTGCCTCCCAAGTGGTGGGATTAAAGGTGTGCGCCACCACGCCCGGCTTCATCTCATTTTTTTATTGAGCAAAAAAAAATTTTTTTTTTTATTTGAGGGAGAGAGAGATTGAGAGAAAGAAGCAGATAAAGAATGGGCAAGTAGGACCTCCAGCCACTGCAGAGAAACACCAGACGCATGTGCTACCTTGTGCATCTGACTTATGTGGATTCTGGGGAAATGAACTGGGGTCCTTTGAAGCCATCTCTCTAGGACATCCCCCCCCTTTTGATAGTACAGGAGAGCTAATCCTGGGTCTTCATTTATGCTATGCCATGATTCAGACCCTAACCTGAAAATTTTCACTTTTTCTTTTTTGAAGTAGGGTTTCACTCTGGTCCAGGCTGACCTGGAATTAACTATGGCCTCGAACTCATGATGATCTGGGATTAAAGGCGTGTGCCACCACGCCTGGCAAATTTTCACTTTTTAAAAAATTTATTTACCAGAGAGAGAAAGAAAGAATAGGTGCACCACCTTGTGCATCTGGCTTATGTGGGTCCTGGGGAACTGAACCTGGGTTCTTAGGCTTTGCAGGCAAATGCTTGGCTGTTATTCCCCAAAGAGGAAAAGAGAAGCAAGATAGAAATAAAGTAGAATAGGCCAGGGAGATAGTTCACTTGGCAAAGTGCTGTCTTGCAAGCATGAGGACCTGATTTGATCCTCAGAACACATATAAAAATGGCCAGGTGTGGTGGTTCATACCTTTAATCCCAGCACTTGGGAGGCCAAGGTAGGAGGATTGCTGTGTTTGAGGCCACCTTAAGATTACATAATGAATTGCAGGTCAGCCTGGGCTAGAGTAATACCCTACCTTGATACCCCCCCCCCCCAAAAAAAAAAAAAAAAAAGCCAGATACGGGGCTGGATAGATGGCTTAGTGGTTTCGGTGGACCCATGTTTGACTCTCCAGGACCCACATAAGCCAGATGCACACAAGGTGGCACATGTGTCTGGAGGTAGATTACAGTAACCGGAGGCCCTGGCTTGCCAATTCTCTCTCTCTCTCTCCCTCTCTCTCTCTCTCTCTCTCTCGTAAGAGAAAAAAAGGCGAGATACCAGCAGTGGAAAGATAGAGAGGAACCCTTGGGGTTAACTGGCCATCCAGTGGCAAGTTCCATGCCAGCAAGTGAGAGACCCTGTCTTTAAAAAGGTAAACAGCACCTAAAGAATGATACCTTTTATTATTATTTATTTATTTGGGTTTTCAAGGTAGGGTTTTGCTGTAGCTCAGGCTGATCTGGAATTCACTTTGTAGTCTCAGGCTGGCCTTGAACTCATGGTGATGATCCTTCTACCTCTGCCTCCTCAGTGCTGGTATTAAAGGCATGCACCACCATGCCCGGCTTGAGTTTTCACTTATTTTATTTTATTTTTTAATTTTGAGGTAGGGTCTCTCTGTAGACCAGGCTGAACTGGAATGCACTATGTAGTCTCAGGGTGGCCTTGAATTCATGCCAGTCGTCCTCCTACCTCTGCCCCCTGAGTGCTGAGACTAAAGGTGTGCACTAACACACCCAACTTCAGTTGGCTTTTTTGTTTTTTTGGTTTTTCGTGTTTTTTGAGGTAGGGTCTCACTCTAGCTCAGGCTGACCTGGAATTCACTATGTAGTCTCAGGCTGGCCTTGAACTCAAGGTGATCCTCCTACCTCTGCCTCCCGAGAGCTAGGATTAAAGGTGTGTGCCACCACGCCTGGCTTCAGTTGGCTTTTGAGACAGAATATACTTTGTAGTCCAGGCCAAATTTAAACTTATGTTTACAGTTGGAAGCCTTCACACTTTGAAAGACCTCTCAATTAGGTCAGACATTCAGGCTCAAGTTGCACTTCTGTTCATCAGTTTGCTCTTTCAGTAGACATTTTATGATGCCCTAATACTCTTTGTCCTACCCTTTATCTCCCATGCCAGCCAAGTACTGTGATGTCTCTGGGCTCTAGTCAGGAAATAGGCACATTAACACAGTATTTGAGACTTCTTTGGAATTCCTTTGTGGTTCCATGAGGGATGGAGGGAAGGCTTACTACTGTCTGACGAAAGCTTTCTAGTCCTAGGAACTGTGGCTCATGAATATCTCTTTGGTGCCATTGGGTCCAAGTCTGGCCCTGGGTTTGGCATAGCCCAGTTCTGATTCATAGGGAGCCTGAGGAGGCCCCGTTTCCACACCTTAGTTGTTGGGAGAACTTGAGATGTCATGTTCGTTTAGTATATCTACTCCTGTTCAGTCCTGTCAAAAGGTAATGATACCAGTGTTTTGACTACAATGTCGTCTCTTCCCAGCCTCCATTTCTGGGCCCTCCTTTTCTAGACCTCATGTGGATAGCACTTTCTGCTAGCCTTATACTTTACTAGGGCTAATTCTCCCCCACCCCCGCCCCCAGTGGTTGGATTGTTCCCACATTTTCAGTTACCCTCTGAAACCACCTGGGAGGAAGGGAGTACTTTGAGCAATCCTCTATAGATTCTCTTTAAAGTATAGACCTTTATGCTTCCTAGTGGCCATGGTATTTGTTAACATTCTGTTACCAATATCTAAGTCGATCTTGAAGGGATTTTAACATGTGCGAGATTGCATATATGGTATTGAAAGCCTGAAAGAGATTCAAGTTCCATCTCCAGGAGTAACTTCTGATCTGTTCCCTGGCAGTGGAGTGGGCTTGGGGCTCACCAGAAGATTCTGTAGAAGTTCCCATTCATCTATATTAGAAGTAGGGTATGTCTTTTTTTTATCAGTGAAATTGATTCTCTTATTTTTTCTTTTTTTCAGTTTGTTGAAGGTGAGTGATTTCTTTTTCTTGAAGTGGATACAGCTGGTATGGGTAAGCACTGTAGGCTTTGCCAAACTATTCTTGGGGAGTGGGGGAGTGCAAGATCTCTAGGCCAAATGATTCCTGTGATCAGGCCTGCATGTTCAATCCCCTTAGCCTTGCTGAAAAACCTTTGCCTGTAGTACCAGGCGAGCTACTATGCTAAGCTACAGTCCCATTTAAGAGCAATTCAGGTTTTGGATATGGCTGGAAGCTTTCTCCTGAGAAGATAAGCAATCTCTGGAGATGGGCAGGGCATTCCAGGGGTGGACCTGGTAGGGTTGCAATTTCTTTTCAGGGGTCTTAGGGAGGAAGGGTCTTCAGAGTAACAAGGTGGGGTGGTGAGAATGGCCAGAGTGGAGAGCTTTCACCCTGAAAATGTGACTTTTACTTAGAAAGGAGAAGGCCACGGAGGAATGCAAGGCGGCTGCGCCAAGACCATGCTGACAGCTGTGTGGTGAGCAGCGATGATGAGGAACTATCTAGGGACAGAGATGTTTATGTGACTACCCATACTCCCCGAAGCACCAGGGATGAGGGAGCTACAGGACTCAGGTACTATTGTGCCCCAGCTCTGCCATTGCTGTAGGAGGCCAGGACTTAGAAATATTGCAGTTCTTCTTTTGTGTGAACTCTTGCTCTAGAAGGGCTTACTTAGCTTCTGTCCAGCAGCTAGGCATAGTTGGAACTGGATCCAGGGCTATTTCTACATTGATCAGGGTGTGCCAATCACTGATGGGGTGGGTACGAGCAGGTCTTGTTCTTGTCACCAACTAAAGGAATGCTGGGGGAGGAGGGTAGGAGTGTAGGATTACTCAGTTGCCTGCACATTGTCTTTTTCTATACTTTGTTCTCTCCTCTGCTTTTCATAACTATCCACTGCATTGCTTGAGGTAGCTGACTTTTCTGAAAGTGTCCTAAAAGTTTTTTTTTTTTAAATGCTTGAAAGTGTGCTAGGTACCTATACTAAGTGAAGAAGCTGGAGGAGGGCTCTAGGAAAAGTTAAGAGGCTATATATGTAAAGGCCATGTAACAGGGTATAATCATGTTTGAATTTACCAAGAAACTGATGCAAAGCACTGTGATTTTAGGCCCTCGGGTACTGTCAGTTGTCCAATATGCATGGATGGATACTCTGAGGTAAGTAAAACTCAGTTATGTCTTCCCTCCTTGTTCTTACCTATTTCACTGAAAAATACATGAAGCAGGATCTTCATATTAGCTGGGATTTGATACTGGCTTATAGTCTGGGCTGGCACCATGCTTATTGCAAGTCTGCATGTCAAGGGAGAATGTGCCAATTTGTCTTTGGCCCTGCACATTTCAACTTTAGTCTGTGTGTTTGGCTTCTGGTGTAAATATGCAGCTTTTATGTTTCTCATACTGGTCCTAACCTGAAGCTGCTTGCTGAGGTTGCCCATAACTCTTTTGTACTGCTGTAGCTTATAGACTCCTTTCTGCCACCTAGTCTACAGAGGCCACACTTGTTCCCCTGAGATTAGTTTTGCAAACCACTCCTGCTTTTCCTAAATACAGTCCAGTGCCCTTTTTTCACTAGTGATGGGTGATACTTGGAGATAAGTAAAACATGAAGGCTGTTCCTTTTAATCTCTTCTAGATTGTGCAGAATGGGCGTCTCATTGTTTCTACAGAATGTGGCCACGTCTTCTGTAGCCAGTGCCTCCGTGATTCCCTTAAGAATGCTAACACTTGTCCAACTTGTAGGAAAAAGATCAACCATAAGCGGTACCACCCCATTTATATATGAAGTGAACAGAGCTGCTTAGGAGAGACCATGGACAGACAGTTGGGCTGGCCTCTCCTTGTGGTATCTGCCTCCAATTTCCTGAGCTCAAAAAGACTGTTTCAGAATCAACATCTGATATGTTTCTAAACCCCTTTGATTCTTTTGTTATCTCCAGTTTGATGTTAAGGAGCTTGACCCAGGCATCCTCTCCAGGCCAGCTCTGCATCTCTGTTCCTCTGGGTGGTCTTGTCCCCTAGTAAGAGAAAAAGAGTCATACACCTTGGAGTTGAGCATCGTATCATGGCTCCAGCTTCTTTGTGGAACCCACATGTTTGCCAAGAAGTTTCCCTGTTGGGAAAGTTTGCCCCAACTCTTCTGGGTGGAAGACCAACTGTTCTGCCTACCATACAGTCACCTGTCCAGACACGTTCCACCCAGCTCAAGTGTCCCAGTGCAGGAGCTGCCCCTGGAAAGCCCAGCCACTGTACATTATTTTTCCCTTAAGAGTCAGAGGTGACCTATGATTCTACCTGCACCTTACCATTGATGTGCAGTGTTTTCTGCAAATCAAGAGAACCTCTGCAGGGCAACCCTTATGTCCTAAAAATGACAAAGTGCAATAAAACCCATTCTTTCAACAATCTAGGAGACTTAGCACTGCTAGTGTCCTCAGAACCTAGTGCCACCTGTGGAGCAGTGCTTGTCCCACCTTATCTCTGTTCACCAACTGTTCTCAGGAACCCTACCCATACTCCAAAGTTCTTTGTCTGGCACAGGACATTTAAGGCCAATAGCGCAGCAGACACATGTCCTCTTTCTCCTGATAAGATTGTCCTGTGTTGTCCTCCAGCCCTCAATTCCCACTGCCCAATGTCTGCCCAAGCATAGATACTGGGAGGTGGTGGCAGTAATAGTGGCCTTATCAGCTGCTCACTTCCATGCTTTTGCCCAAGTCACTGTTGCCCCTGTTTCAGAGATGTTGGCCCACCTGACCTGGCACTGCCCTGACTTTCTCACACCCTTCCCTCCAGTAGATACTTACTTCCAAAGCTGCTCTTCTGGTGAGTTGGGCTTAGATCATCTGGGCTTTTGACTGCTCCCCAGGTTTTGGTTGGCAAAGCATGGTGCCTCTTCTCCCCATGGGGCCATATAACAACCTCTGCTCCACTCTATAGGTGTGGCTTTGGTGCTCTCTGAGGCAGTGAGGTGATCCAAATTGCTCCAGAGGACGTCAGGCATGGGGTGGGTCACAGGGGATAGGCCTTGAGTGCCAGCCTGCCTTCACCTCCACACTACTTCCTCAGAGGGCTCCAAACTAACAGCCTTTTTGTGTGAAACATCTTCAAGGTGGGAAAGGGGCCATTTAGGGCTTTGCTAGCAATAACTGACCTTCAGTTTGTCCTTCTGAAGGAGCAGGGACTCAGCACAGAATTCACTTTAAATGGGGCTGAAGGAGTGTCCCTCCTCTATGTGAAAAGAAAAGTTTTATTTGTTCTGACTTTTTAACTGTTTGACTTACTTCCACTTAGTTTGAGAGTAATAATTTTCTACATGGACTCCAATTGGGTAGGAGCATTAACTCGTCATTGTGATGTGTAGCATCTACTCTCTCCTGGGATGTTTCGGCCATTGAGTTCCTTCTGGGCCTCATGGACATACTCGTTATTACTTTCTAATGATAGCCAGACTTCAAGGAGCCAGGGCTACCATGCAGCCAGTTCACCAATAATATGGTGACGCTCATTTTAAAAAATTTATGTTTTCTCCATAAAGACAATTTATGAGGTCATAAGATTTGTATTACTGCATCCTAAGTTAAATTGGGAAAAGATGTGTTTAGTCCTACAATCATAAACTTCAAAACAGGAAAAGGTTGGTATGAACAAAGTCCCTTTCCTTTCCTCAGTGTACATAGTTTCTCTTTCTTTGTTACATTTAAGCTATGCCCATGGACATCAGTCTGTTTTGGACTTCTAGTGTTAAATATGGAAATAAAACCATTGATTTGAACCAAATGTTTGTTTTATGCATTCATTTGCTCTCTAGAATCAGAATCTACTTTTTACCAAGATTCTTGTGTGATTCTTGTCTGCCTGACATTTAGTGTGTTTTGCCATTGGTGTGTATGAAAGCTGCCCATCCAGAAGGTGGCATATCAAAGAACCACATTGTAGGTCCTGAAATTCCTTAGAGGAGTCTACTGGGAGAGGTATGGTTGGCTGTCCACACAAAAGTTTTGGTGATATTGTACCCTGCCTGGACTAAGATTGCTCTGGGAATCACATACTGGTCCACACTGCCCTGACCACTGGAAAATAGATTTTGTCCTGTGGGTGGTTGTCAGGACCCCAAAGTGCAGATTGCCAATTGCAGGTAGGTATAGGAGACCAATGCCAGAGAAACTAACAGAATGAGCATGGCTTGGAGACTAGAGAGGAAGTGTAACTCCTGCTTTGCCTTTCATAAAGCTCTGTCATTGACTTTCTACTTCTTGGTTCTACACTTGGCTACATTGCATCCCCGAGCATGTTTACTGTAGGAGACAGCCCCTTGAGACAATTGAAAAATCAACAAAACTGGCAAACAGGATTGCAGGGACCTAGGTGAACCTGCAGGACAGTTAACTTGTTCAGAGGGTTCTCCTGAGGAAAGACTGTTGAGCTCCATGCTCCCATTGCCTAGGCCCTGTTTTCCAGGGAAAGGATTTGCATACAAGCTACAAGCCTGCTACATACCCTATACACATCCTCATACTAAATGCTAAAGTCTGGTGCTGCATTTACCACTGGTCCTGAAGCTGGGAGCCAGGTGAGGGATGTCTTTTAGGAGCAAAGCTAAAGGAGAAAGGAAGGCCAAATGACAAGACAGAAAACTTCACCCACAGGCTGGCTCCAACTAAGTGAGCTTGCCATGAACAGGAGGGATTCCCCAAGGCAGGCTGCAGAAAGTGCTGTTTCTAGATTACTTACTTTTGAAACAGTCATGTGATGCCTCTTACCTGAATTTTTGTTGAACTAGAAAAACAATTGTTTTGGATTTATTTTTTAATTTTATTTATTTATTAGGGAAAGAGAATGGACACACCAGAACTTCTAGCCACTGCAGACGAACTCCAGATGTGTGCGCCACCATGTGCATCTCACTTATGTGGGTACTGGGGAATTGAACCTGGGTCCTTAGGATTCATAGGCAGGCACCTTAACCTCTAAGTTATCTCTTCAGCCCCTTATGGATTATTTTGTATCCAACATCTTTGTCAAAATCTTACTCTAAGCCAAGTGTGGTGGCACACACCTTTAATCCCAACTCTTGGGGAGGCAGAGGTAGGAGGATTATTATGAGTTCAAGGCCAGCCTGAGACTACATAGTGAATTTCAGGTCAGCCTGGGCTTGAGACCCTACCTGGGGGGGGGGATTTTATTCTAGTTAACCCAACTAACTTGAATTTTCTACATTCATGTCCACATTATATGTGATTAAATGTTCCGCCTTTTTACTCAAGCTTAGCCTTTTTTTTTTTTTTTTTTTTAATTTATTTACTAGAGAGAAAGAAAGTGTGAGTGTGTGTTTGGGCCCACCTAGGCCTCCCGCCACTGCAAATGAACTCAATGCCACTTTGTGCATCTGGCTTTATGTAAGAACTGGGGAATTGAACCATGGCCAACAAGTTTACAAGCCAAGTGCCTTTAACTAGCTCAGGCTGATCTGGCACTCATTTTGTATAACCCAAAGCTGGCCTCAGCATTCCCACTACTTCTGCTGTGATTAAAGGTGTGCTCTGCCACGCCCAACCTTTTAATAAATTTTATCAACTAAACTATACATGAGGCTCTTATTTCCTCCTACTTCAACAGCTCCTAACCTCTATTCTTCATCTCTAGGAATTTGCCTTTTAAAATATTTTTGTTGATATTTATTTATTTATTTATTTAAGAGCGAGAGAGAATGCCATGGCCTTTATTAGCTGCTGCAAATGAACTCCAGATGCATGTGCCCCCTTATGCATCTGGCTTACATGGATTCTGGGGAATTGAACCTGTGTCCTTTGGCTTTGCAGGCAAGCGCATAGCCACTGAGCCATCTCTCCTGCCCAGAATTTGCCTCCCCCCCCCCCAAAGTAGGGTTGCACTCTAGCCCAGGCTGATGTGAAACTCACTGTGGAGTCTCAGGGTAGCCTAGAACTCATGATGATCCTTCTACCTCTGCCTCCCAAGGGCTGGGATGAAAGGCATGTGCCACCATGCCCCACTGAATTTGCCCTTTTTTAAGTACCATCTTTTCTTGATCCTTGCATCTGGTTAATGGACATATGGGTTGTTAGCATCTGAAATTTTATTTTGTTTTTTAAGGTAGTGTCTACTCTACCCCAGGCTGACCTGGGCTATGTGGTCTCAGGATAGCCTTAAACTCATGGCGTTCCTCCTACCTCTGCCTCCCAAGTGTTAGCATTAAAGGCATGTGCCACCACAACTGGCTTATATAAATTAAAAAAAATATTATTTACATGTGTGTGGGGGCAGGGTGCCCAGGACCTTATGCCACTACAAATGAATACCAAAAATGGGCTACTTGTTTGGTTTTTCAAGGTGTAGGGTCTTAGGCTAGCCCAGGCTGACCTGGAATTTATTGTCTCAGGCTGGTTTTGAACTCACAGTGATCCTCCTATCTCAGCCTCCCAAGTGCTGGTATTGAAGGCATACATCACCATGCTCAGCTTTTTTTTTTTTTTCAAACTTTTTTTTTGTTTTTGTTTTTTGGAGAGAGACACAGAGACAGAGGAGAGAGAAGACAGATAGAGATGGGTGCACCAGCAGCCCCTCAGCTGCTGCAAACGAAATCCAGATGCGTTCGCCCCCTTGTGGTCAAGTGCGGCATTGCGCCCTTGTGTCCCTTTGCATCTGGCTGGAGATTGGAACCAGTGTTCTTAGGCTTAGGAGGCAGGTATCTTAACCGCTAAGCCATCTCTCCAGCCCTTCAAACTTTTTAAAAAAGCCAGTAATGCATGCCTATAATTTCAGTGCTCAGGAGGCTGAGGCAGGAGGATCTAAATTAAGTCCAGCTGGGGTTACATAGTTCCTAGCTCAAAAAGAGAAAAATACTACAGAGATGCATGAATTGGAGTCAGCCAGAATGCCCATAAACACATGGATAATGAAAATGGGGTTCATAGACACAATGGAATTCTATTTAGCAGTACAGAAAAATGCAATTTGCAGGAACATGTATGGCTTTGTAATCTCATTAAATGAAGTGACCCAATCTCAGACCAAAACCCCATGTTTTCTCTAATATGCTGGAAGTATAATTAAAAGTAAATATATAAGCCAGGCATGGTGGTGCACGCCTTTAATCCCAGTACTTGGGAAGCACAGATAGGATTGCTGTGAGTTTGAGGCCACCTGAGACTAATAGTGAATTCCAGGTCAGCCTTGGTTAGAGTGAGACCCTACCTCGAAAACAACAAAAACAAACAAAAGTCAATATAGGCTGAAGAGATGGCTTAGGGTTAAGGCACTTGCTTGCAAAGCCAAAGGATCCAGGTTCTATTCCCCAGGACCCACATAAGCCAGCTGCACAAGGAGGCACACGTGTCTGGAGTTTGTTGCAGCGGCCAAAGGCCCTAGCATGCCCATTCTCTGTCTCTCTTTCTCTACCTATTTCTCTCTCAAACTAAATAAAAACTTTTTTTATTTATTTGAGATTGACAGAGAAAGAGGCAGAGAGAGACAGAGGGAGAGAATGGGCGCACCAGGGCTTCCAGCCATTGCAAATGAACTCCAGGCACACATGGGCCCTGGTGCGCCCATTCTCACTTTCTCTCTATGTCTCTCTCTCCCTCTCTCTCCCTCTTTCTTTCTAATACATAAAATAAATCTAGAAAACAAAAAGTGAATATAAAAGCTGGCGTGGTGGCACACGCCTTTAATCCCAGCACTTGCCTGAGTTCGAGGCCACAATGAAACTGAATAGTTAATTTCAGGTCAGCCTGGGTAAGAGTGATACCATACCTCACAAAACTAAATAAATAAATAAATAAATAAATAAATAAATAAATAAATAAAAATAGTGAGTATAAAGAGATGAGCTGAAAGAACACGAAGGGAAGGGCAGAAGGATATGTGTGATGTAGGGGGAGAGGAATCAACAGAAACATACTTGAAAATGCCAAAATGCACAATACTTAAGTCTATGCAAACTAAAGTAATTTAAAAAATATTTATTTACTTATATGAGAGAATGGGTGTGCCAGGGCCTATACGCACTGCAAATGAACTTCCAGATGCATATACTGCCTAATGCATCTGGCTTACATGGGTACTGGGGAATAAAACTGGGGTCCTCAGGCTTAGCAGGCAAGTGCTTTAACTGCTAAGCCATCTCTCCAGCCCTAAAATAATTTTTTATTTTTATTTTATTTATTTAGTTATTTATTTTTGGTTTTTAGAGATAGGGTCTCACTCTAGCTCAGGGTGGCCTCGAACTCACGGCAATCCTCCTACCTCTGCCTCCTGAGTGCTGGGATTAAAGGCTTGTGCCATCACGCCCGGCTTCCTAAAATAATTTTTTTTTTTTTTTTTTTTGGTTTTGCAAGGTAGGGTCTCACTCTGGTCCAGGCTGACCTGGAATTAACTATGTAGTCTCAGGGTGGCCTCAAACTCTTGGCGATCCTCCTACCTTTTCCTCCCGAGTGCTGGGATTAAAGGCCCGGCTCTAAAATAATTTTTTAAAGGAAAAAAAAATGCAAAGTATTGTCCATTGTGGCAGTTATAAGCCTGAGTTTCCTGAGCACTCAAACCATGGCAAATCTGAATAGAGAGACACTAATAGTTTAAAGTACAGGATCCCAAAGATGTGTGGAAAAGAGAAATCTCAATTTTTATATTAAGCTGATACAATGGTACATATTTGTACACCTACTACCTGGAGAACCAAGCATTCAGAACACGAGTTTATGGGGACATCTAATTCAAACCACCACACTTAGAAATTATATACAGTTTAGTTTACTGAACTATACACACAGTTCTGGGCAAGCATGAAAATTGTCTGATTCATCGGGATTTACTCCCCCACCCCATAATGTATCTGATATTGTAGTTTTCACAGATAATTTCTATATCCTGCCTGGTTTGAGACTCTCAGTTGCCATGATTTTGCTAGGAAGATAAGTTACCTCAGCAGACAAGTCAACCTGTTTTATTTTGTTTTAGAGACTTAATAAAGCTAGAAATTATAAAAGCAGGGTTCCAGGTAATATTTCACTATTACATAATTTCCATTGGCTATAAGTTGTGAGATAATTAACTTACTAATTATGGGATATTTTTCTGACCTTTGTTTTTGTGGGTTTTAATTGAATGCAGCACATTCTGATGAAAAAATTGTGCTCCATATGGGGTTCATCTAAATACCCAACACAGGAAGGATTACTGTATATGAGAGAATGGGTGTGCCAGGGCCTATACGCACTGCAAATGAACTTCAGATGCATATACTGCCTAATGCATCTGGCTTACATGGGTACTGGGGAATAAAACTGGGGTCCTCAGGCTTAGCAGGCAAGTGCTTTAACTGCTAAGCCATCTCTCCAGCCCTAAAATAATTTTTTATTTTTATTTTATTTATTTAGTTATTTATTTTTGGTTTTTAGAGATAGGGTCTCACTCTAGCTCAGGGTGGCCTCGAACTCACGGCAATCCTCCTACCTCTGCCTCCTGAGTGCTGGGATTAAAGGCTTGTGCCATCACGCCCGGCTTCCTAAAATAATTTTTTTTTTTTTTTTTTGGTTTTGCAAGGTAGGGTCTCACTCTGGTCCAGGCTGACCTGGAATTAACTATGTAGTCTCAGGGTGGCCTCAAACTCTTGGCGATCCTCCTACCTTTTCCTCCCGAGTGCTGGGATTAAAGGCCCGGCTCTAAAATAATTTTTTAAAGGAAAAAAAAATGCAAAGTATTGTCCATTGTGGCAGTTATAAGCCTGAGTTTCCTGAGCACTCAAACCATGGCAAATCTGAATAGAGAGACACTAATAGTTTAAAGTACAGGATCCCAAAGATGTGTGGAAAAGAGAAATCTCAATTTTTATATTAAGCTGATACAATGGTACATATTTGTACACCTACTACCTGGGGAACCAAGCATTCAGAACACGAGTTTATGGGGACATCTAATTCAAACCACCACACTTAGAAATTATATACAGTTTAGTTTACTGAACTATACACACAGTTCTGGGCAAGCATGAAAATTGTCTGATTCATCGGGTTTACTCCCCACCCCATAATGTATCTGATATTGTAGTTTTCACAGATAATTTCTATATCCTGCCTGGTTTGAGACTCTCAGTTGCCATGATTTTGCTAGGAAGATAAGTTACCTCAGCAGACAAGTCAACCTGTTTTATTTTGTTTTAGAGACTTAATAAAGCTAGAAATTATAAAAGCAGGGTTCCAGGTAATATTTCACTATTACATAATTTCCATTGGCTATAAGTTGTGAGATAATTAACTTACTAATTATGGGATATTTTTCTGACCTTTGTTTTTGTGGGTTTTAATTGAATGCAGCACATTCTGATGAAAAATTGTGCTCCATATGGGGGTTCATCTAAATACCCAACACAGGAAGGATTACTGTGTTCAATGCCAGCTTGTCTAGACAGACCAAGGAAAGAAGGGAGGGAGAAAGGTGAAAGAAAGAAAAATAAAATTGAGCCGAGTGTGGTGGTGCATGCCTTTAATTCCAGCACTTTGGAGGCAGAGGTAGGATCATCATGAGTTCGAGGCCACCCTGAGAATACAGAGTCAATTCCAGGTCAGCCTGGGCTAGAGTGAGACCCTACCTCGAAAAACCAAAATAAAAGAAGAAAATTGTAGGTGCTGGAACCTATCTCAGTTGCTAGAAGCTGGTTTGATCTCCTGATCCTCTGCTTCTGCTTCCCAATTGCTGGGATTACAGGTATTAGTCCACACATCCCACTTAGTTTTCCTTATCAAAGTGTCTTGATACTATTGCGTGTTCATATATTGGGTGTTTACTGCACTTGAATTTAATACAACTACAGCTTTATGACAATATTCAGTGTGTTGCCTTTCCTCCCATATGATTCTGAAAGCCATCTAGGATCATGAAGGTGCTTGGTAGTGCACTTTCTGCATCTCCCTGTGACCATCCACATTCTTGTCAGAATAAGTTTCTTTCTGTTGTGGTTGGGATGGAGCCCAAGGCCTCATTCATGCTAGGCAAGAACACCATGGCCTTGAATATGCCAGGCAAAGGCTCTACCACTTTGCCATGCTCCAAAACTGAATAGGTTTCTCTGAATTCTTTTCTAGCCCTTGTGTTATGCATTCTCTTTTGTAGTAGTTAATTTTGGGGTGTTTCAACTTGACTGGGCCACAGGGTGCCAGGCATTATTGTGGTTGTATCTTAGGATGTGATTAGTATTTGAATTTGTCTACTAATTAAAGCATTTTGCCCTCTCCAAAATGGTTGTCTTCAATTTGTTGAAACAAAATAATTGGGGGTTGGGGTATTGATCAGTGGTAGTCTCTTGTCTGGCATATTTGAAGCTATGATATTAGATCCTTCCTTACACTGCTGAGAACAAAAATCCTGAGACTATGGAACTCCTACAGTGTAACTGCTTTGTAATGAGGATATCAGAAACAAGCACTAACTTTTCCTGGGTTTCAGGCTTGCTCACTGAAAATTTGGGACTTGTCAAGCTTTTCCATTCAATTCTGCTTTAGCTTTATGAATAATGAGATTACAGGCTCACGCCACTGTACCTGGCTTGGGAGGGGGGTGCACTTGAGCTTCTATAACAAAAGATCACAAAATGGATAGTTAGCAACAGAAGCTTCTCAGTTCTGAAGGCTGGGAGAGGCCAAAATCCAGGCACAGGTTCATTATATGGTGAGTGCTCACTTTCTGGTTCATACCTGGGGTCTTCTAGATGTCTTTATGTGGTGGAAGAGAGTAGGCAGCTCCTCTAGCCTCTTAGAAAGGCAGTAAGTTCTTTTTTTTTTTTTTTTTTAAAGAAATTTTTGGCTTTTCAAGGTAGGGTCTTGCATCTAGCCCACAGTGGTCCTGCCGCCTCTGCCTCCCCAGTGATGGGATTAAAGGTGTGTGCCACCATTCCCAACAAGGCAGTTAACTTGACCTGATCTCCATTCTTGACTCTGCCATCATTCTGTATAGTAGCCAAGAATACTCTCAGAAGTATGCATCACACTATGATATTTCATGCCCAAAGCGCTCTGACTCTCCCAGCTGTTTGAAATAAAACCCAACCCTTTATGAAGGCTTTCAGCTTCTGCCATTTTCATATATATGCTCCAGCCACAATCATGCCTGATCTGGTCCCTGACTCTTGGGGTCCCTTTAACCAAGAAGATCCTTAGCATCTATGAACTCATTCATAAGATAGGGCTAATGGCACCTATCTTGATAGTGGGTGTGTGAGCTAAGAGATATGGGCAGCAGAATGGCTGGTTCAGAACTGGATAAATGGTCATGTCATTCACTCAACAAATACTGGGCTGCTGTGTGCCCAGCCCCTTGGTTGGTATGAGTTGGGACTTCGGTATGGGAGATAGGCACCTCCTATGTCCTCCCCTACCTCCTAAGAATGTTCTTTGTGGATTCTGGTGTGACATGTATGAATCCCAACCTCATGCCAATATAAGCAATATAAGGATAAAAAGGTTGGTGACAGAAGCTGGGCATGGTGGTTCACGTCTGTAATCCTGGGAGGCAGAGGTAGGAAGATTGTCTTGAGTTCAAGGCCATCTTGAGACTACATAGTGAATTTCAGTCAGCCTGGGCTAGAGTGAGACTTCACCTCAAGAAAAAAACAAAACAAAAAACAACCAACCAACCAAACCAACAAAAAAACAGCAAAAAACCGAAACAGGTTGGTGGAAGAAGGGGGTCATGGCCCCAAGACATTGACCACACGTGAGTACTTCTGAAAGAGGCAGCATTGGCAGGCACTCAATCCCACTCAAACTTCTCTTCAGTGGCAGGGTCATCCAAAATCTGGTAGGTGTGAGGGACATTCATTCTGCTAGCCAGGCTGTTCTGGTTGTGGGTGAGAATGCGTCAGGATTCCCTTGAAGCTGGGATGACCAAGAGGTAATGAGAACCAGGCTCAGGGCGCACTACATACACATCACAGTGCTAAACATCTGGGCCGTGTAACTACACGTAGAATTTTAAAAGGAGCACAGGCCTTGTGTGTCTGGAGTGCGGGGCCCAGGTACGGTCCGGTCCCTCTTGGCCTGGGCAGAGCTGTAACTGGGGCTTGCTGGTGATCCACGGGCACCCAGGAGGAAGTTCTAGGCAGTGGCCAAGAGCTCTGGCCTGGGCAGATGTCCCGCGGCTGGGCAATCGTTGACTATGTGGGTGACCGTGAGGTGTTGAGAAGCTTCTGGAGGCCGGGAAGAATACCTGAGGGAGGCGCCCCTTTAGGTCTGGGACCTCCCCAAGAGAATTGACAAGCTGTGCGGCGGGCGTCCGCTGTTTGTAGGCCTTGTCACCGCGGACCGCGCCTAGGAGGATGCCAGCACTCGTGGCGGATGTCTTTACACTAGTTCGGCCTAGATGGAGGAGGAGCACTCGAACCTGGGTTGGGCCAAGGTCAGAGGGCCACTCGGGGCAGGGCTAGAGCTCAGGATTGCAGGAGCACGCAGCGGCCGCTCGGGGCGACTGTCAAGAGCCGGAACTGCGCGACCTCGCGAGCTCCGCTGGCCACCAGCTCCGCCCACGCGCTGACTACAGTTCCCACAAGACCGCGGGGAGCGAGCGGCGAGACGTCCCACCAGGGCCCCGCCTCCCGCAAGGTCTGTGTCGCGCAGTGCACTACGGGAGTAGTGGTCCCGCCCTGGGCCCCTGGGCGGCGAAACTGGACATCTGGAACAACATCTCCCGGCGTGCACCGCTCTCCAGCGCCGGCGTCGGCGGGCGGGGGGCGAGGCGAGGGGCGGTGGCGCCCGGGAGGGCGGAGTGCGGCGGGGGAGGCCGCCCGCGCCCCTCCCCCCGCCGCCGCTTCCCCCTCCCCCGACGTAAACTGGGATCCCTTTCCCCTTGTGTCCGCCATATTGGACTCTAACTCTGGTCAGCGGCGGCGCCGGGCCCGGAGGACTCGCGTCGCTCCCGCTAGCAGCCGCCCGCATCTGCCGCCCGCCCCGCCCTCCGCGCTAAGGAGGCGACCCTGTGCCGCGCCCCCCGTCCGGCCGGTCGCAGCGCCCGCCGCCTCCGCCCTCCGGCTGCCGCCGCCGCTCGCGGCCCCGCGCCCGCCCTCTCGCCCGCCCGCCCGCGCCCCTTCCCCTCCCGCCATGAGCCCGGCCGACGCCAAACGCGGGGCCAAGCGCCGGAAGAACAAGCGAGGCGGCGGCGGCGGCTCAGGTGGCGGCCACGGCGGCTCGGGCGGCGGCAAGGCCGGCTCGGCGGCGGCGCTGCGTGGCCCCCAGGCCCCGGGCCCCGGCGGTGCAGCCGGCCTGCTGGGCGGTACGGCAGCTGCCCACGGGCCCCTGGGCGCGGGCGCGGGAGGTGCCGCCGGAGGCTACTTCGAGGTAAACGGCGGCGGGCGGGGGTCGGGCGGGTGGTGCGGCACCGGCGGATAACGGGCCGCGCTGACAGCTCCTCGGGGGCGCGGAGGGCGGCGGCGAGCGCGGCCGGGCTGGGGTCGCAGTCTCCGGAGTCAGTTCTCCGGGAGGCCCCGCGCCGCTTCCACTTAGCCGTCTCCCACGATGCTCGCGGACGGAGTGCTGGGCAGGGTTCCCCGTGGTTCCCTGGACTTTGGGGTGCGGGTCTTCGCACTCTCTCCACAGTCTGGGGGTTACTGCAAAGGGAGCCTGAAAAGTGCCCCTGAGAAGTTTTTGTGTGCCTCTCCATGGTGGCCCTCTGGAAGCTGCCTGACATGCCCCAGGATGGCAGTGCTGGCCCCTTGTCCTCTGCTCCTTAGATTTTCAGGGGTGTTTGTAGTGTAGTGGTCTGGAGGGTAACTGTTTTCAGTTTTATTTATCCAAGCATGCAGGTGATGAACTGCTGCCGCTTTTCTTCTGCTTGTATGTGAGATGCCATTGGCATGGTCATTTCCAGAGATTGACTTGCTTTCTCAAAGATTATGTATTTGGGCCCCATGTCGTGTTAGTTCTTGTAACGTTGTTAAAACAAGTTACCTTCTTTTAAGACATTTGTAAGTAAAAAATAAAAAGCTTTAGTATTTGGGTGTCAAACAATGAGACAGTAATTGTTTTATGGGAAATTCTAAATACTGTGTTGGAACAATATGTAATGAGAGCAGAGGAGTGATCATTGCATATAGCATGGCTTTTGATGCATATGTTATTGCAGAAAAATATAGGAATGTATGTGTGCTAAGTTTCCGTTTAAACTACTCCGATGTTTTCCGGTTTCAGTGGTTGTTGGAGCAGCCTATTGATTTTTGCATTTTATTGTTACATTGGTTTAGGATTCTGAGTTTTATTTCGGGGCTACAGTCTCCAGTTTGCCCTTTTGACCACCCTGGACAGCGAAATTGGCTGTAGCTCGAGATGAAGCTGATGCGTTTGAATCATTGGGCTTTTTAAGGACTGTGTTTGCTGCCTCTGGGAGGGAAGAGTGGGAGGTCTCCCTGTGCAAACCCTTACAGAAGTGTTAATAGTGTTTGCTGTAGCTAGAGGTAAGATTCATCCATTTCTGTCCATTCAGTAAAGACCAGCTGGTAACACAGAATCCTTAATTTTCATACCATTCCAGGTTTTAATAATTTCAACTTACATTTCAGTATTTAGTTAAATAACCATTTGGTAGGTTTTGATTGTTAATTTTAATTACACTAATCAAACTCAGATAACCTTATGCATGGTAGTATTTTTGGCGTGACTATTACTGTCTTAAACTGTTCTGCATTAAGGAGTTGGGGCATAACTCACAATAAGAAAAGAATTAAAGGCATACACAAAAGTTTTACAAAATGATATTCCAATACTTCCTGTTCTTTTCTACTCAGTTTCATCAATAAATTACTTGTAGTTAACAGATTTCACTGTATACTATTGAACTTTGACCTGCACCTTGAAAAATACTCACTTTTTACTGTATTTTAAACTTCTGTTTATTCCTTTAGTATGTGTGTCCGTGTGTAGTATGTGGGGTGTGTGTGTGCACATGGGTACATCTCATGTATATGCATGCAGAGGCCAGAACAGACTCAGGTGTCCTACTCTCTCACTCTTCTGCTTTATTTCCCAGAGGCAGGTCTTTCATGAACCTTTGAGTTTGCTGTTTTTCCATGAGACTAGCTGACCCAGGGGCCCCAACAAACCTCCTTTCTGGTGCCCCCATCTCCATTGTTGGGTTTACAGGTGTGCAAGGCCATGCCCTGCTTTTTATATGGATGCTGGGGATCCAACTCAGGTCTTTATGCTTGTGTGCAAGATCTCTGACCCACCGAACCATCTCTATAGTCCTCCTTTTTTTCCCTAGATTTTTTGTTTGCTTTACTGAGAATTAAAAAAAGATGTTTTATGTATTTATTTGAAGAGAGAGCAACTACAGACATAAAGAAGCAAACACACACACACAGAGAATGGGCATGCTAGGGCCTTTTGCTGCTGCAAATGAACTCTAGACGTGTGTCACTTTGTGCATCTGGCTTTACTTGGGTACTGGGGAATTGAACCCAGGCCATTAGGCTTTGCAAGCAATCACCTTTAACCACTGAGTGATCTCCCCATCCCTTTATTTTAAAAAACATTTTAAAATTTATTTACTTAAGAGAGAGAGGCAGGGATAGATAGAGGCAGAGACAGAGAATGGGTATGCCAGGTACTTCAGCCACTGCAAATGAACTCCAGATGCATGTGCCACCTTGTACATCTGGCTTTACATGGGTATTGAGGAACCGAACATGGTTCCTTTGGCTTTGCTGGCAGGCACTTTAAACAATTCATTAAGCTCTCTCTCCAGCACCATCCCTGTATTTACATGTCTGTGTGTGCATGCACACGTGTCCAGGACCCTTTGGTAGTGTGAAGAACACCACACCTTTGTGCTACTTTTTGCATCTTACGTGCACACCTTGGGAATTGAAGCCTGAGGCAGTAGACTTTGCAAGCAAACACCTTTAACTGTTGAGCCATCTTCCCAGCCCCTTATATTTTATTTATTTATTTATTTTTTTTATTTATTTATTTATTATTTTTATTATTTTTTTTGAGCAGGTCATTTATTTGGACAACGATGACAAATGTATCCGTGCAAGCCAGCCCCTACCCTTCAATCCAGTGCCTCCCCCACCTGAATTGTTCCAGCGCAGCTGCTAGGGCATCAAGGGTCTGCATTCCTTCAGGACATAGCAAAGGCAAATGTCACTGTGATAGGCGTCCTATGTTGGCTTCAGAGATCGGGTCTCTGCTTGGGCACAGAAGTCACTCCCGGACTAGGCGATTAAGTCTTCTCAAGATGGATCCATTGTGTGAACAGGGGGTGGAGGCTGGGTGGGAAATCAAGACTCACCTGGCTGGGGTGGTGGCGCACAGCTATAATCCCAGCACTTGGGACAGAGACAGGAGGATTTCAGCAAGTTTGAGGCCAGTCTGATGGTCTACTTGGGCCTTACTAGGGACAGCTTCTAGTGCTGCTTCATTCAGCACCCTCCACACTCCATTTAATTTTGCCACAACTCAGCTGTCTATGTGTAAAATCTTCATCTGTCTCCTTTCCATTTTTAAAAAATTTATTAATTTTTAAAATAAAAAATGCACATATAGACCTCCCTCACCCCACCCCAACCCTTATATTTTAAACTTTTAATTTATCTTTTTAGTTTTAAATTTTCTTTGTTGCCCAGGTGTGGTGGTACATGTCTTTAACCCTAGCACTCAGGGGCCTAGGTAGGATGGCTGTGAGGTTTGAGGCCAGCCTAGAGGTACAGAGTGAGTTCCAGGTCATCCTGGGCCTAGAGTGAGACCCCTACCTTGAAAAAAATGAAAAAATTCTTTGCAAATGTTATTTTAGTCATGTACTAAATTAGCCTAATGAAAGTAGGGCTAAAAACATCCTTGATACTTATAACAAAGGTCTTCCTTCATCCCCCCACTACCAGGCAGGGTCTCACTTTACTTCAGGCTGACCATTAGCTAACTGTGTAGCCCTAGGCTGGCCTCAAACTCTTAGTGATGATTCACTTACTTCAACCTCCCAAATGAGTGCTAGGATTACAGATGTGTACCACCAAGTCCCATTGCTCAGGTTTTTATGTAACTCTGAGTACTTAGTTTGCCCACAGATGGTAAATACTTTGGGTCTTCTATGGTACAGATCAGGCACTCAACATCAGCGGGTTTGTCAAGTCCTGTGTTTCTCAGAGGCTCACTCAGTTCTCATGTGTTACTTTACATTCCATAGCTTACCAAGCCAGAAGGTGACTTAAGTGGAAGGACTGTCTGGATCCTCAAGGGGGTGTCCCATCTCTACTCCTCAAGGTGGTTCCTGAGCCCCTGGGCATTTGTGTGTATGGGTATTTCACAAAGAAACAAGAGGAAGGAAAAAAGCATAGTTTTTGGTCCAGAACCAAACTGTGATGGACAAAGCTTGGGGAGCCCAGATTTAATGACTCTACCCCTTGGGCTAGGTGGCAGACCTGTGCTTCTCATAGGATACCTTGTGAGGCTGGGGAGATGTCTCAGTGGATACACAGCTACCCACACAAATGTGAGGACCTGACTTCAGATCCCTAGCACCAAAGTAAATGCTGACTGGGCGTGGTAGCCTGTCTATAATCCAAGTACTTGGGAGGCAAAGATGTGACCTCATCCTCAGCAGCTCTGGATTCAAATGAGAGACCCTGTCTCACTAAATAAGGCGGAGAACAATCGTGGAAGACATCTAATGTCAAACCTCTGGCCTCCACAAGTACACACACACCTGCATACCCCTCCCCCCACATGCACGCATGCACAAAAATGAATTGAGTAAATGCAGAGGAAACATAAGCAGAGGCACACTGAGTGCTGTGTGATTGTGGGTCAGTTTTCCAGTATGCTGGGTTGGGCTGGGCTTTGTTAGGGATTTTGCTGCAGGATACCATTGATCAAGTTATTTCCACTTTGGAACTGGCGAAACTGTCCGTGTGTTAAATGTACTGGACTCACGGGCTGGAGAGATGGCTTAGCCGTTAAGGCGCCTGCCTGCTAAGCCTAAGAACATCAGTTCCAATCTCCAGGTCCCACGTTTAGCCAGATGCGAAGTGATGCAAGGGTGCAATGCCATACTTGCCCATAAGGGGGCGCATGCATCTGGATTTCATTCACAGCAGCTGAGAGACTGTTGGTGCGCCCATCTCTATCTGTCTCCCTCTCCCTCTCCCTCTGTCTGTCTCTCTCTGTGTCTCTCACCAAAAATAAATAAAATAAAAAAAAAGTTTTAAAAGTAACTGGACTCACATCTTGGGCAAGCTTCTTTAACAGTCTTGCTTGACCCAGACCATGAACAGTTGGTAGGTGAAGCATACTGTGAATAAATCTAATTATTTTGCCCTCCCTTCCTTCCTTCCCTCCCTCCCTCCTTCCCTCCTGTTGTTTCAAGATAGGGTCTCACTCTAGCCCAGGCTGGCTTTGAACTCACAGCAATCCTCCTACCTGTGCCTCCTGAATGCTGGGATTGAAGGCATGCACTACCACGCCCAGCCCTTAGTTTGTATTTCTATTATAAAACATAAATTTCAGGCTGGGGAGATGGCTTAGTGGTTAAGGCACTGCCTGCAAAGCCAAAGGACCCAGGTTTGGTTCCCCAGGACTCACGCAAGCGAGATGCACAAGGTGGCATAGGTGTCTTAAGTTCATTTGTAGTGGCTGGAGGCCCTGGCATGCCCATTCTCTCTAATTGCACCCCCTCTCAAATAAATAAAAATACACAAAAAACCAAAAACACACACATTTCATAATGTTTATGATATATTAAACAGTGTTTGTTGCATAGGCCTTTTATGTATGTATGTGCATAGGAGAGTCCCATAAGTGTCTACTTTGGTGGTGGACATGCTTTATTTTCTTCTCTTGTACACCTCAAACTTTAAAAACTTTCTATATGAGCATTGCTTATGGACAGACAGATGAATGATACTTCTACAGTCTAGAATTACTAACTTTTTTCCTGTTTTCAAGTAAAGCTAATATACCTTTCCTACCTTTTGACATTCAAATATTTTGGCATTAGGTTATAAAGCAAAAATCATTTACACCACTAGAATTCTACTTTTTGGATAAGTGTCTTGGTATTAGGTAATATTATTTACAAAAAATCAGACTTCTTGGCTGGGATTGGTGGCACACACCTTTAATCCCAGCACTCAGAAGGCAGAGGTAGGAGGATCGCCATGAGTTCGAGGCCACCCTGACACTACATAGTGAATTCCAGGTCAGCCTGGGCTAGGGTAAGACCCTACCTTGCAAAAACAAACAAACAAACAAACAAACAAACAAAAATCAGATTTCTATAGAAATCATCATGTGTCACTAACTGTTGAACTATCAGATTACATGTGACATATCTTATGAAGAGCAGGAGTGGAAATTTAGGGCTATTTATAACAGGATGCCATTTGGGGTAGGGGCCAAAGTAAGTTTTCAAACTGATATTAAAATTTTAATGCGGGCGTGGTGGCTCACGCCTTTAATCCAGCATTCGAGAGGCAGAGGTAGGAGGGTCACTGTGAGTTCAAGGCTACTCTGAGACTACATAGTGAATTCCAGGTCACCCTGAGCTAGAGTCAGACCCTACCTTGAAAAACAAAGACAAACAAAAATTTTAAAGTCAGAGAAATGGCATGGGAAGATGGTTCAGTTGTTCTGTAATCCTGCCATCCAGAGTTTGGATCTTTAGTACCCACATAAAACCTGACATAAGAGTGGCACACATATCTGTAATCTTAACTTGCCTACTGCAATGGGGGCAGAGTCAAGAGAACTGGAAAGCTTGCAGGCCATTTAGTCTGCCCTTTCCAGTGGCAAAACAGAAACCCTTGGCTGGAGAGATGGTTCAGAGGTTAAGGCACTTGTCTATAAAGCGCAGCAACCCAAGTTCATTTCCCAGTACTCAAGTAGAACAAACTGCTCAAAGTGGCACATGTGCCTGGAGTTCATTTGCATGGCTAAACGCTCTGGTGCACCTATTCTTTGTCTCTGCCAGGTGTGGTGTGGTGGTGTACACCTTTAATCCCAGTAATAGGGAGGCAGAGATAGGATCGCTGTGAGTTTGAGGCCTGCCTGAGACAGCATAGTGAATTCTAGGTCAGCCTAGACTAGAGGGAGACCCTACCTGGAAAAACCAAACCAACCAACCAACCAAAAAACCCCCCAGCAACTCTGTGTCAGGGTGGAAGGAAGGAGAGGACCAACATTTGGAGGTTGTCCTCTGACCTCCACATGTGTGCTGTGGCATGTACACACACACACACACACACACACACACTTATTTGCATGCACATATGCATGCAAAGTTGGAACCAAAATGGTCATGGTGATGGGCATTTGTAAAATGGATCCTTTTTATCCCTGAATGCTAGGAGAAGTCTGGATAGTAATGTGTAAAAGTCCACCCTACGGTGTATCCCTATGGAGTGAGATAGGGTGGAACTCCTGGTGTGCAGGTGGATCTTTTTTTTGTTTGTTTGTTTGTTTTGGTTTTTCGAGGTAGGGTCTCACTCTGGCCCAGGCTGACCTGGAATTCACTATGCAATCTCAGGGTGGCCTTGAACTCATGGCGATCCCCTACCTCTGCCTCCCAAGTGCTGGGATTAAAGGCATGCGCCACCACGCCCGGCTGCAGGTGGATCTTTTGAGGTAGATCAAATGTGCTCCATTTTTTCCATGTGTTGGGGAAGTGGGTATCATGAGATGAATTCCTGTTTCAACTCTAATTTGCATTGGTTCTGGTGACTGGAAGAAGTAGGCTGAATAAAGATCCAGAAGTCAAGTGCGTTAGGATTAATGGTTTAATTTAGAACTGCATAAACTACTACCATCCAGGCTTTGGAAGCAGTGTGGCCTCAGTCCTTGAGCCCCTCTGGTCACATGTTTAGAGTATCATGATGAAGAGAGTATCCCTAAGGCCCCTCACTACTTTCTGTTCCTTCCTAGTCATTCATATAACTGTTCAAATCTTTGTTTTTTCCATGTATTCTACTTGTTCTTGACTTTCATATGAAAGACTTTTTTGTGTGTGAACCAGATTTTTCTCTGAGATGAGGCCAGGGTGATATGTATTTGGTCCTGTCTTTTCTTGGCTCATAGGTTTTCCACTGAACCTGCTCTGCAATGTGTCTGATCTAACATGGATGGACATTTGGATTATTATTATTATTATTTTTTTTTTGGTTTTGCGAGGTAGGGTCTCACTCTGGTCCAGGCTGACCTGGAATTAACTATGTAGTCTCAGGGTGGCCTTGAACTCTTGGCGATCCTCCTACCTCTGCCTCCCGAGTGCTGGGATTAAAGGCGTGCGCCACCACGCCCGGCTCGACATTTGGATTATTTTAAGGCTGACATGAAGGAGCTGCAGCTCATATTCCTGTTCTTTTGGTGGGGGCATGGACACTTAAGTGCTCATGATGTTATTTGAGTGGATTCAGCCAATCAGTGACACTGTTGTATACTTAGTATTAGAAGTTAACATACAGCAAAATTCCTTTCTTCTCTCCCACTTATCTCCTTCTTTCTCTTTCTCCCTGCTTCTTTATTTAGTTGTTATTACCCACATTGGTTTCAAACTACTGAGCTCAAGTGAGCTCACTTTCTTTAGCTTCCCCAATAGTTGGGACTACAGGCATGTGCCACTGCACTCAGCTTTTTAAAAAAATTATTTTTATTTTTATTTATTTTCTAGAGACAGAGAGATAGATAGTGGGGGGGGGGAGAATGGGTGTGCCAGGGCCTCTAGCCACTGCAGGTGAACTCTAGATGCATGCACCACCATTTGCATCTGGCTTACGTGGAAAACCAAACCTGGGTCTATAGGGCTTCACAGGCAAGTGCCTTAACCACTAAACCATCTATTCAGACCTCAGCTTTAATATATATATATAATTTATTTATTTGAGAGAGAGCGAGGAGAGAAAAAGGGAGAGAGTGGGAGTGCCATGGCCTTCAGCCACTGCAAACGAACTCCAGATGCATGTGTCCCCTTGTGCATCTGGCTTACATGGGTCCTGGAGAATTGAACCGGGATCCTTTGGCTTTGCAGGCAAGCACCTTAACCCTAAGCCATCTATCTCTCCAGCCCCCCTCCTTTTTTGAAATGTATTGTTGTTTAGAAAAAAAACATGTATTTTTATTTGTAGAGAGAGACTGAGAATCAGAGAAAATGGAGAATGGGCATACCAGGGCTTCTTGCCACTGCAGATGAACTCCAGATGCATGAGCCACTTTGTGTATCTGGATCTATTTGGGCACTGGGGAATTGAACTGGGGCATGTGCCACTTTGTGCATCTGGCTTTATGTAGGTATTGGGGAATTGAACTGGGGCTGGCAGGCTTTGCAAACAAGTGCCTTAACTGAGCCATCTCTCCAGAACTGAAAAAAAAAATTTTTTTTTTTTTTTTTCCAAGGTAGGGTCTCCCTCTAGCCCAGACTGACCTGGAAGTCACTATATAGTCTCAGGGTAGCCTTGAACTCACAGTGATCCTTCCACCTCTGCCTCCTGAGTGCTGGGATTAAAAGTGTGCACCACCACGCCTGACTAAAAAAATTTTTTATGGTCCTGAGGACTAAACTTAGGACCTCTTACATGCTAAATGTTCTACCCCTGAGCTATACATCCAGCCTTGTTATTTGAATTTTAACACATTTATAGTCTAATGTAATTACTGTGTCAGTCAAGGTACAGAACAGTTCATGACTCCTCATGTGGAGTCACTGTAGCCAGTGGTTGTATGTGCTCTGGTAAATGACATCTACCCATAAACATTCAGGCAACCCTAATCAAACTCAGTGGGTCACATACACACAAGGAAAACAAAAGACATCAAAAGAGAAGAGGAACTAAGTTGGGAAGAAGAAGGTGTTCTGTGGGAGGGGCAAATATATAGATGGGGGTTAGAGAGACAGCTTAGTGGTTAAAGTTCTTGCCAGAAAAGCCTTACAACTGCAGTTCAGTTCCCCGTACCCACATAAAGCCAGATGCACAAAGTGGCACATGCATCTGGAGTTCATTTACAGCAGCTGAAGGGCCTGGTGTGCCCATTCTTTCTGTCTCTTCTCTCTTGCTTACTAGTGAATAAATGAAAAAATAAAAAATATATAAGTGGGTGTGGTGGCACACGTCTTTAATCCCAGCACTTGGGAGGCAGAGGTAGGAAGATCACCATGAGTTTGAGGCAACCCTGAGACTACATAGTGAATTCCAGCCATGTCAGCCTGGGCTAGAGCAAGATCCTACCTTGGAAAACCAAAAAAATAATGTAAAATAAATAAATAAATAATATATAAAACTTGCCAATAAATAAAAATTAAAGTCTTTCTCATATTGTGTCATACTTTTTCTTACTATTAAGTTTTTTTTTTTTTTTTAATTTTGGTTTTTTTGAGGTAGGATTTCATTCTAGCTCAGGGCTGACCTGAAATGAATTCAGGGAGATCCTCCTACCTCTGCCTCCCAAGTGCTGAGATTAAAGGTATACAGCACCATGCCCGGCCTTACTATTAAATTCTTGGCCACAACTATTCTGCTACTTATATAATTTTATATGATTTTATTTTTTTATTTGAGAGGGAGAGAAAATGGGCTCACCAGGGCCTCCAGCCGCTGCAAACGAACTCCAGCTGCATGTACCACCTTGTGCATGTGGCTTATGTGGGTACTGGGGAATTGAACCTGGGTCCCTAGGCTTCACAGGCAAGTGCCTTAACTGCTAAGCTATCTCACTAGCCTTTATTATTATTTTTTTACTTTTTTTAATTTTTATTATTTTATTTTATTTTTTATTTTTTTGGTTTTTCAAGTTAGGGTCTCACTCTAGCCTAGGCTGACCTGGAATTCACTATGTAGTCTCAGGGTGGCCTTGAACTCTCAGTGATCCTCCTACATTTGCCTCCCGAGTGCTGGGATTAAAGGCATGCACCACCATACCCAGCTTTAGTTATTTTTTTTTTTTATTAGAGACACAGAGAGTGAGAATGGGTGCATCAGGGCCTCTAGCCACTGCAGATGAACTCCAGAATCATGTGCCACCATGTGCATCTGGCTTAAATGGGACCTGGAGAATTGAACCTGGGTCCTTAGGCTTTGTAGGTAAGTGCCTTAACCGCTAAGCTATCTCGCCAGTCCATATTATTCCATTTTTTTTGAAGAGCTGTAAATGAAACCTTACAGTATGTAAGCTTTTGAGGCAGTTTACTTCACTTGGCATATCACTGAGACTCTTCTAAATTGCATGTATCAGTAGTTTATTCCTTTTCACTGCTGGATAGCATTCCATTGAATAATGGATGTGCTAAGCTAATCTATTCTCTATTGATAGACACTAGGATTATTCTAGGGTTTGTTGATTGTAGAGTTTCTATAAACATTTACATATAGGCTTTAAAAAAAGTATTTTTATTTATTTGCAAATAGAGAGAGAATGGGTGCACTGAGGGCCTTCAGCTGCTGCCAGATGAATGGCTCAGCGGTTAAAGCATTCGCCTGTGAAGCCTAAGTTACCTCACTTAATACAAAATGTTCTAGATCCATCCATTTTCTTGTGAGTCTCCTAATTTTAGATTTCTTTGCCACCGTATAAAACTCCAGTGTGTATATATACCACATCAGTTGATAGGCATCTAGGCTGATTCCATTTCCTAGTTACTTTGGTAGAGCTGGGTCTTACAGTAGAGAACTGCCTGTTTTTTTTTTTCTTAACTTTTGTTTTGTTTTGTTTTGTTTTTATTTTTCGAGGTAGGGTTTCACTTTAGCCCTGGCTGACTTGGAATTCACTATGTAGTCTCAGGGTGGCCTTGAACTCTTGGCGATCCTCTTACCTCTGCCTCATGAATGCTGGGATTAAAGGTGTGCACTACCATGCCCAGCTTAATTTTTTTATTGACAACTTCCATAATTATAGGTAATAAACCATGATAATTCCCTCCTCCTCCACTTTCCCCTTCACAAATCCACTGTCCCCTTCACAAATCCACTGTCCCCTTCACAAATCCACTCTCCATCATATCCTTCCCCCTTTCAATTAGTTTCTCTTTATTTTGATATCATCATCTTTTCCTCTTATTATGAGGATCCTGTGTAGGTAGTACCAGACATTGTGAGGTCAGGGATATCCAGGCCATTTTGTGTCTGGAAGAGTGCATTGTAAGCAGTCCTATCCTTCCTTTGGCTCTTACATTCTTTCTGCCACCTCTTCCACAATGGATTCTGAGCCTTGGAAGGTGTAATAGAGATGTTTCAGTGCTGAACACTCCTCTGTCACTTCTCAGCACTATGGTGCCTTTTTTTTGTTTTTTTTTTTTTTTTTTTTTTTTTTTTCGATGTAGGGTCTCACTCTGGTCCAGGCTGACCTGGAATTAACTATGTAGTCTCAGGGTAGCCTCGAACTCACGGCGATCCTCCTACCTCTGCCTCCCGAGTGCTGGGATTAAAGGCGTGTGCCACCACGCCCGGCTTATGGTGCCTTTTGAGTCATCCCAGAGGTCACCGCCATCTGAAAAGAGAAGCTTCTCTAACCTCAAAGTGAGAGTAGCATTAATATATGAGTATGGATGTTAAGAGAAGTGGTTATTGGACAGTTTGGTGAGCATAATATATGCAGTTAGCCAGATATCAGCAGGCATTACACCCCTAGGGCTCATGACCTCCCCTGTCATAGGTTTTCAGTATCAGGCATGTATTCTCTCCCATGGAGTAGGTCGCCAGTCCAATTAGTGAGTGGTTGGTTCCACCATAATCAACATGCCACTATTGCACCCATTGGCTCATTTGTCCTGGCTGGCCAGACTTAAGGCTGCAGTGTCCACTGTTGTTTATTTCCATATTTATTTCCATTGATGACAACTTCTATAATTATAGGCAATAAACCATGATAATTCCCTCCCCTCCTCCACTTTCCCCTTCACAAATCCACTCTCTCCTTCACAAATCCACTCTCCATCATATCCTTCCCCCTTTCAATTAGTTTCTCTTCATTTTGATATCATCATCTTTTCCTCTTATTATTTGTAAGCAGAGACAGGAGAGAGGGGGGAATATGAATGAATGAGAGAACATGAGTATGAATATGAGAGAACAAGAGGGAGAGAGGGAATGTACATGCCAGGCCCTCTTATTACTGCAAATGAACTCCAGATGCATGTGCCACTTTGTGCATCTGGCTCTATGTGGGTACTAGGGAACTGAACTCAGGCTGTCAGTCTTTGCAAGCAAACACCTTTAACTGCTGAGCCACCTCTAGCTCTTCTTTTTTTCTTTTGGTGTTTATGGTGTGTGTAGGTGTGTACACTGTGCAGAGGCTAGAGGAAAACTTTGGGTCCCTTCATATCACTCAATTGAGAGAGGGTCTTTCCCTCAACCAGAGGCTGTCAGTGAGCTCCATCTGTTTTCCAGTCTCTGTCCCTCAATCTGTGTGGTCTGTGGGTTCTGGTAGTCTCCAGTGTGAGAAGCACTTCTGCTTGCACAGCAAATACTCTTACCTGTTGAGCCATCTTTACAGCCCAAGTTGGTTTCTTTTCTTTTCCTTTTTCCTTTCCTTTCCTTTCCTTTCCTTTCCTTTCCTTTCCTTTCCTTTCCTTTCCTTTCCTTTCCTTTCCTTTCCTTTCCTTTCCTTTCCTTTCCTTTCCTTTCCTTTCCTTTCCTTTCCTTTCCTTTCCTTTCCTTTCCCTCTTTCCTTCCCTTCCCTTCCCTCCCGTCCCCTCCCCTTCCTTTCCCTTTCACCTCCCTTCCCCTCGCCTCCTTTTCCCTCCCCTCCCCTCCCCTCCCCTCCCCTCCCCTGTCTTCCCCTTTCCTCCCTTCCCCTTTTCTCCCCTCCTCTCTTCTCTCTCCTCTCTTTTCCTCTCCTCCATACTGGCCTTGAACTAATGGAGGTCTGCCTGCCTCCCCAAATGCCCGTATTATAGGTATGAGCCACCACTCCCAGATTCAGGTTTTCTTGCATTAGTACTTGAAACTTATCAATGTATAGACTTCTGTATGTTGTATTAGTTTTACATGTGTTTCAGTTTTTCAAAGTTTTTATTTTCTAAAGTTTTTCAGGCCATTTATTTTTTCTTTTCAGGGCTGGGATTGAACTCAGTGACTCTTGCATGCCACACACTCAATCACTCATTGAGCTACATTCCCAGCCTCAATTATTCCCCCCCCCCCCATTTCTCCTCCTCCCTTCCTCGGAAGCAGGATATCACTCTAACTTAGGCTGGCCTCAAACTCAGAGTGGTCCTCCTACCTCATCCTCATGAGTGTTGGGATCAAAGGCATGTGCCACCATCTTATTAAAGTTTTTTTTTCTATTTTATGTGCTCTGTTTGTGTGTGTGCATGATCTCCATGTGTGGAGGTCAAAGGAAAACCTCTGGGTGTTCCTCCCCCCCCTCCCCCCTCCCCTCCCCCTCCCCTCCTCCTCCCCCTTTTCTCCCCTCCCCTTCCCTCTTTCTTTCTTTCTTTCTTTCTTTCTTTCTTTCTTTCTTTCTTTCTCTTTCTTTCTTTCTTTCTTTCTTTCTCTTCCTTCCTTCCTTCCTTCCTTCCTTCCTTCCTTCCTTCCTTCCTTCCTTCCTTCCTTCCTTTCTTTCTTTCTTTCTTTCTTTCTTTCTTTCTTTCTTTCTTTCTTTCTTTCTTTCTTGTTTTTCTGAGGTAGGGTCTCATTCTAGCTCAGGCTGACCTAGAATTCACTGTGTAGTTTCAGAGTGACCATGAACTCACAGCAATCCTCCTACCTCTGCCTCCCAAGTGCTGGGATTAAAGGCATGCACCACCACGCCCAGTATACTTCTTTTTTTGAAGTTGCCATTTATTATTATTATTAATTAACAACATATTTCATATAGATACATCCTGTGTTGGTATCCTCTTTTCCCTTATCCCTGCCCCCATTCTGCTAGGAACCCTCCTCAGTAAGGTTGCAAGTATTCCCTGTGGGATTGTGGGAGCAGCAGACAGTTATTTTTTGTGGGGAGAGAATGCTTCTGGGCATGATGTCTCAACCTGTGCCTCTTAACAATCTTTCTGCCCCCACTTCCACAAAATCCCCTGAACTGTGGTGGGTGAGTTTTAAGTCTACTTCAGTCCACTTTCTTTTTCTTTTTAAAAATATTTTATTTATTTATTTATTTATTTGAGAGAGGGCAAGTCACAGAGAAGAGAAAGAGGCAGACAAGAGTGTGCCAGGGCCTACAGCCACTGCATATGAACTCCAGACACATGTGTCACCTTGTGTTTCTGGTTTACATGGGTACTGGAGAAATGAGCCTGGGTCCTTAGGCTTCACAGGCAAGAACCTTAACTGCTAAGCCATCTCTCCAGCTCTTCCACTTTCTTTCAGGGTCTGTCTTGCTGCTCCTGCTTGTGAGCTTCTCATTCTCCTTTTGCCTCCCATCACCATAGGTATGCTGGGATTACAGATATGTTTGTCCTGAGTGTTAGCTTTACATGGGCACTAAGGAAAACTAAACCTGGGTTGGCAGGCTTGCAAACAAGCACGGTGCTATCTCCCTAGCTCTTTTATTTTTTTTTATAACACTATTATAAATGGTATATTAAAAAAGTTTAAAAGCCAGGCGTGGTGGTGCATGTCTTTAATCCCAGCACTGGGGAAGCAGAGGTAGGATTGCTGTGAGTTCGAGGCCACCCTGAGACTACATAGTGAGTTCCAGGTCAGCTGGGCTAGAGTGAGACCCTATCTTGAAAAACCAAGGGGGGGGGGAAATGGTTTACATTTTCAGGGTTGGAGAGATGTGGCTTAATGGTTAAGGTGCTTGCTTGCAAAGCCTGATAGCCTTTGTTTGTTTCCACAGTACCACATAAAGCCAGATGCACAAAGTGGCTCATGCATCTGGAGTTCATTTGCAGTGGTAAGAGTCCCATTCTCTCTTATGTTTTTGTCTCTTTCTGCTTGCAAATAAATACTTAAAAAAAAAAAAGACTTCAAGTTTTCAGTTATTTGCTTTGGGACATTATAGATTAGTACAGTACAATGTAGAGTGACAGTTTCACCTTTGGATCTTCTGGCCACCTGCAACCAAACACAGTGCCACTGGCCAGTATGTCAGTCATACAGAACATTACTGGTGCAGGAAACAGAGTTCAAAGTGTGATTTCTGCTGAGTGCCTGTCACTTTGACTTCATAAGATTGTTGAAAGGGGAAATCAGAAGTTAAAGTAATCTAAGTTGGGGGTCATCTGTAATTTATTTTCACCTTTTTTTTTTTTTTTTTTTTTTGAGGTAGGGCCTCCCTCTAAGCCCAGGCTGACCTGGAATTCACTGTGTAGTTTCAGGCTGGCCTTGAACTCACAGTGCTCCTCCTATCTCTGCCTTCTGAGTGCTGGGATTAAAGGCTTGCACCACCACACCGGGCCACTTAATTTTTTTAAAAAGATTTTATTGTTTTTATTTTTTTATTAGAGACAGAGAAGAGGGAGGGAGGGGTGAGAGAGAGTGAGAGTGAGAATGGGCATGCCAGGGCCTCTAGCCACTACAAATGAACTCCAGATGCATGTGTCACCTTGTGCATCTGGCTTACGTGGAACCTGGAGAATTGAACCTGGGTCCTTAGGCTTCATAAGCATGTGCTGTGCCTTTTAACTGTTAAACCATCTCTCCAGTCATTTTTTTTTTTTTTTTTTGAGGCAAGCCCAACAGTCTGTACCACCAATTTTTATGAGAAGGAATGGGGGGAGGGCGGAGGAGAGGGAGAGAATTGTCACACCAGGGCATCCACTACTGTAATTGAACTCCAGATGCATGCACTACCTTGTACCCATGTATGACCTTGCGCATTTGTGTCACCTTGTGCAACTGGCTTACGTGGGACCTGGAGAGATGAAGATGAGTCCTTAGGTTTTGCAGGCAAGCATCTTAACTAGTAAGCTCTCTCTCCATCCCCCTTTAAATCCACCAGTTTTGGTAGAAGTTTCCAGTTTTAATCTGGGACTGCTGTGAGGTCCAGGTCAGCCTGGGCTAGAGCCAGACCCTGCCTTGAAAAAAAAATTTTTTTTTTCTGTTTTTAAGTTCATTGACATTTTTCTTTTAACTTAAATTGAGTATTGGGATGGTACCTAGGGGCTCACTAGGCACACCTAGCTGTGTCCTTAGTGCTTAGCACTCGGGAGGCAGAGGTAGGAGGATTGCCATGAGTTCAAGGTCACCGAGACTACAGAGTAAATTCCAGGTTAGCCTGGGCTAGAGTGAGACCCTACCTTGAAAAACCAAACTGAACCAAACCAAAACAACAACAAAAACCCTTTTTCCCTGGGGCGATGCAAATACGTGTCTCCAGATAGGGTTCAGGCAGCAGACCAAAGCATTGTTGCCTCAAAATCAGGTTTGGTGAACCAGTGAGTTTACTGAGATTATTTACTGGAGTATGGAGACTTCAAAGCAGTCATCCCAGTATGGATGGCAACCCGCCCCCCTCCCTGGCTGCTTAGAAGAAGCTTGTTGAGCTGGTGGTGGTGGGCGCATGCTTTTAATCTCAGCACTTGGAAGGTACAGGTAGGAGGATCACCGTGAGTTCCAGGTCAGCCTGAGCTAGAGTAAGACCCTACCTTGAAAAACCAAAAAACAGAAGAAGTTTGTTGGCCCTTGATCTTTCATCCTCTCTATACTCTTATCTTGTCCCGGGGCCCTGGACCCAGGAAACCACAAGATCTGAGACCTCATGCATCATTGCATGCAGCTGACACAGGGGACGCCTTTGGGAGCCTGATGATGTGGGGGTCTGCTGACCATGTCCTTTCTATGGGGGAATATTAACAGGCCCAGTCTTGAGAGTAGATTGTAAGTGGTCCCAGCTGCATTTAATAAAGCTGGCAACAGTTATTTACAGCTTCTAATTCAGAGGAATTTGCTATAAAACAACCTGGTGGCCTCAAACGCACTATGTAGCTGAAGATGACTTTGAGTTCTTGGTCCTTTCCTGCCTCCCTACCTTGCAAGTGAATTTAGTAATTCTAAAGTAAATTCTTTAATCTTTATTTTTGTTTATTTTTATTTATTTATTTGAGAGTGACAGAGAAAGGGGTAGAGAGAAAGAGAGAGAATGGGCACACTAGGGCCTCCAGCTACTATAAACGAACTCCAGATGCATGTGCCCCTTGTACATCTGGCTTATGTGGGTACTGGGGAATCAAGCCTTGAACCAGGGTCCTTAGGCTTCACAAGCAAGCACTTAACCGCTAAGCCATCTCTCCAGCCCCTAAAGTAAATTCTAACCCAGCTTTTTTGGGGGGATCTTTTGGGGCAAGGGTTTCACTGTGTAGCTATGTGCTGCTGGCTTGCCTGGAATGTGCTTTGTGGACCATGCTGGTCTCAAACTTATGGCAGTTCTCTTGCTTCAACTTGCCCAGTGATGGGGTTATAGGTGTATACCATCATATTCAGCCCTATTTTTCATTTTTTTAAATATTTGGGCTGGAGAGAGGGCTTAGTAGTTAAGACACTTGTTTGCGAAGCTTAAGGACCCAAATTGGATTTCCTAGTACCCACATAAGCTAGATGCACAAGGTGACACATGCATCTGGAGTTTGATTGTAGTGGCTAGAGGCCCTAGTGTGCCCAGTCTCTCTCTCTCTTTCAAATTAAATAAATAAAATATTAAAAAAATATTTGTGGGCTGGCGAGATGGCTTAGCAGTCAAGGCTCTTGCCTACAAAGCCAAAGGACCCTGGTTCAATTCCCCAATGCCACATGAGCCAGATGCACAAGATGACACATGCATCTGGGTTTATTGTTATTATTCTTTTATTTTTGTGAAAGTGAATTGGCACGCCAGGACCCCCGGTCACACTATTCGAACTCCAGATGTGTGCACCATCTTGTTATGTAGCCTCAGACTTGTTATGTAGCTGAGGATAACCTTGATCTCCTGCCTCCGCCTCCCAAGTGTTGGGATTACAGAAATGTACTGCCATGCTGTGCTTCTGAATTTTTCCCCCTGTATGTGTGTGTGTGTGTGTGTGTGTGCACATGTGTGCAGGTGTGCATAGACGTGTGGAGGCCAGAGGTCAATGTCCAGTATCTCCTCCATTGAGACAGGGCATTTCACTGTTTCAACTAGACTAGCCAGCCAGTGAGCCCTAAGGATCCTCCTGTTTCTGCCTCTCCAGCCCTGGGATTACAACAGGGGCACACCACCACACCCAGTATTTATGTGTGGCTGGCGAAGTGAATTCAGGTTCTTATGCTTAGGCCATAAGCATAAGCATTTTACTGACTGAGCCATGTCCCCAGTTCCAAGAAGTAAGTTTGTTTGTTTCTTCTTCTTCTTTTTTTTTTGTTTTTTTGTTTTTTGTTTTTTGGAGGTAGGGTTTCACTCTAGCTCCGCTGATCTGGAATTCACTCTGTATTCTCAGGGTGGCCTGGAACACACAGTGATCCTCCTTCCTCCCTCTGCCTCCTGAGTGCTGGGATTAAAGGTGTGTGCCCAGCCTTTTTTTCTTTCTTTCTTTCTTTCTTTCTTTCTTTCTTTCTTTCTTTCTTTCTTTCTTCCTCCCTTCCTTCCTTTCCTTTCCTTTCCTTTCCTTTCCTTTCCTTTCCTTTCCTTTCCTTTCCTTTCCTTTCCATTCTTTCTTCCATTCTTTCTTCCTTTTCTATCTTTCTTTCTTTCTTTCTTTCTTTCTTTCTTTCTTTCTTTCTTTCTTTGTTTCTGTTTCTTTTCTTTCTTTCTTCTTTCTTTGTTTCTGTTTCTGTTTCTTTTCTTTTTTTTTTTTTTTTTTTTTGTTTTTCGAGGCAGGCTCCTGCTCTAGCCCAGACTAACCTCAGAGTGGCCTGGAACTCACTGCAATTCTCCTACTGGGATTAAAGGTGTGTGCACCACTACACCCAGCTGTTACAATTATTTTAGACAGCTGCTTAATTAATTTTCACTACTTACACATTCATATTTTCCCTTTCAGTAATGTGCATGTGAAATAAGCTTTCAAATTTAAGGCCTTTTATTCTGGATTAATTACTGATTAGTTATTTGGTGCTAGTATGGGATAAGTCTGTGCATGTTGTATTTGGTTTTCTTACTGGACTTTTTGAACCTGTAGACCTTGTAAGCCTATTTGCTTGATCATATTAACATGGAGACACAAGCCACCTTTATTTCATAGTTTAACTGGTATGACTTGAAGCCACATATCCTAGTTCATGGGCTTATAAGACATTTTATTATAGAAATCAGTTCTAGTTTCTAAACTACCTTGGAGTAATTCTTGTAATATTTGTGGTATTTAATTTTGCTTATTGTTTCCTTATGGCTTTCCCCCTGTTTTATATTCATAGATTATTGTGCCAAGTGAGGAACATTTTTCTCTTGACTATTTTGAGTATACAATTAATTACTTTTTTTTTTTTTTTTTTTTTTTTTTTTTTTTTGAGGTAGGGTCTTGCTCTAGTCCAGGCTGACCTGGAATTCACTATGTAGTTTCGGGCTGGCATTGAACTCACATTGATCCTTCTGCCTTGGCCTCAAGAGTGCTGGGATTAAAGGCGTGCACTATCACACCCAGCAGAGAGAGAGAGCATGGGTGCCCCAAGGCCGATAGCCTCTACAGATGAGCTCCAGAAGCATCAACACTTTGTGCATCTGGCTTTTTGTGGGTACTGGGGAATCGAACTCAGTTTGTTAGGCTTTACAGGCAAGCACCGTAACTGTTGAGCCATCTCTCCAGCCACCTATAATATAATTTTTCTCTCTTGAAATACTTGGAAGATGTTCTATTTTGGTGAAGTAGTCTAGCAGGGCAGCATTCTCTGTAGCTTGCTGTTAAATTCTTAGCCTGATGCTGTTAGAGATTACAGAAGGAGCTGACCTGCTAGATGAGGATATCTCTCACCATTGTTGAGACTAGTGCAGAGGAGGGAATTAAAGTCCTTGGCTAAAGCTGGTCACCTTGGATGAAAAAATTCCATACATGCATTCTTGACCACACTTACAGTATTATTGTTGCTTCTTCCCTCCCAGTCAGGCAAGGTCTCACTCTAGCCCAGGTTGACCTGGAACTTACTTTGTAGTTCCAGGCTGGCTTTGTACTTACAGTGATCCTCCTACCTCAGCTTCCCAAGTGCTGAGATTAAAGTCATGTGTCACCATGTCTGACTGCTTCCTCTTTTTATTATTATTATTTATTTTTATTTTTTGTTTTCCAAGGTAGGCTCTTACTCTAGCTCAGGCTGGCCTGGAATTCACTGTGTAGTCTCAGGGTGGCCTTGAACTCATGGTGATCCTCCTACCTCTGCTTCCTGAATGCTGGGATTAAAGGCATGTGCCACCACGCCCGGCTTGCTTCCTCTTTTTAAAAGGATAAAAAATATCATCAATCATTAACTGACCTAAATTGTAGCTACTGTTAATATTACCCCTTAAATAATGGGAGAGGGCCTGGGGGAAATGGCTTGGGGAAAGGGACTTGCTTGTAAAGCCTGCCAGCCCAGGTTCAGTTCCCCAGCCATTCATATAAAGCTAGACCCAAAAGGTGACACAAGTGTATGGCATTCCATTTGCAGTGGCAGGAGTGCACGCATACACACACAGAAGTGCATGCATGCACAAATAAATAAAAGTAATGGGGGGGGGCTGGAGAGATGGCTTAGCGGTTAAGGCGCCCGCCTGCTAAGCCTAAGAACCTGGTTCCAATCTCCAGGTCCCACGTTTAGCCAGATGCAAAGTGACGCAAGGGCACAATGCCACACTTGCCCACAAGGGGGCGCACACATCTGGATTTTGTTCACAGCAGCTGAGAGACTGCTGGCGCGCCCATTCTCTATTTGTCTCCCTCTCCCTCTCTCTGTCTCTCTCCAAAAATAAATAAAATTTTAAAAAATTTTAAAAAAAGTAATGGGGGGTTTGGATTTGTCACACTGCTCATTATAAGTGGATTCTGCTCCACAAACTATTCTTCCCATGTTTACATTTACAGATGTTTACACTGGTACTCTGTTGGAATGCTGGCCTTGGCAGATTCCAGACTCAGGACTATAGAAGTGGAGGGCCTGACTTCAGAACACTAATATTTTTCACAGAGACATTTGTGTTGAGTTTGAAATATTCCTCTACTTGTACTCATCAGTGTTCCATTCTTCTGCCTCTTGTTCCTGGTGGTATTGTCATTTACTAGTCCTTGCTTGAGATAGAAAAAACAGCGCTGTGCTTTCAGGTCTCTTTACCTGCATCCTGCCTCCCGTACTTTCTCTTCCTTTCTTCCAAGCCAGGCTCTAGAACATAACTGTCACCTTCACTGGCTTTGAGGTCTATGTGCAAGTCCTGTCTTCAGCTTCCTTGCTCCCCCTATATTCTACTCACCATGCTCCACAAAGTGGTTTTGCCTCCCTCTTGCTCTGGGCTCTTGATTTCTTTCTCTTCTAATTTGAAAGAAAGCATTTATCCTGTTTTCAAGGTTAATCCTGTACTGCAGGTCTTCTCAACTGGATTTTAGCAAGTCTGTTAACTCATGGAAACTGGGTACAAAATTTTTGTGTGGGTATTATCTTGAGGCTTCTTTAAACTGTCCTTTGCCTCCTGTATTTTGAGCTTTCCCTCTTCTGTAACATTCACATTTTGAGTTGTCCATCTTCCCTTCCCCTCCTTTAAAAAAAATATTTATTTATTTGAGAGAGAGAAAGAGGCAGATAGAGAGAGAGAATGGGTGCGCCAGGGTCTCTAATCATTGCAAACAAACTCCAGACACATGTGCCCCCTTGTGCATCTGGCTTATGTGGGTCCTGGGGAATCAAACTGGAGTCCTTAGGCTTCTCAAGCAAATGCCTTAACCACTAAGCCATTTCCCCAGCCCTGTTTTATTTTATTTTTTTCCTGTTTGTTTTTCAAGGTCTCCTTCTAGCGCAGGCTGACCTGAAATTCACTATGTAGTCTCAGGCTGGTTTTGAACTCATGGTGATCCTCCTACCTTTGCCTCCCAAGTGCTGGGATTAAAGGCGTGCACCACCACGCCTGGTTTATTTATTTTTTAATAGGATTTTGAAGTAAATTTCATTTATTATTTGTGTGTGTGTGATACATGTAGATGTATATGTGCATGTTGTGGAGGCCAGAGGACAGCTTCGGTGTCATCTACAGAAATGCTGTCCACCTTTTTAAAAAAATAATATGTTGTATTGAGAATTTTAATACATGAAAACACTACAATTTTATCATATTCCCTTCTTTTTATCCTCTCTGTATCCCCTCCCCCTCCTCTATTCCATTGAGTACCCATCTCTTTCCTAGGAGTCCTTCTGTTTTGATGTCTCATTCTTTTTTGTCCTTATCCATCCTCTGTGTCAAAAGATCATTGGACTGAGGGTTGTCCTGAGGGGGTAATGATAATCATTGTGAGGTCATGAGTGCACCAGTCACTTCATATCAAGGACAGTGCCCAATTGCTACCCTCTTCTGCAGTTTTCCCTGGGCCTTGGAGGGTGTAATAGAAATATTTTGTTTAGTGTCGAGCTCTCAGCAGTCTCTTATTTTCAGCTTTGATGCGATTTGGGTCCCTTTAGTGCCTCTGCTATCTCCATTGACAAGTTTCTCTGGCAGGCACTTGAGAGCAGCACTAATGTTCTTCCCTCCACCTCCTCTCAATGGTAGAGGTATATGTGATCAAGAGGACTAATCCAGTGCTAAGCACTGGGCTTTCTCTTCTCACCTTGAAGAGACTAGGATGGTCCATTATTGATCTTCTGCCTGTAGCTCCATAACACAGTGGAAGGTGGGGTGGAAAGGATTCATACCCTTTCGAAATCTGATTTAGCATTGTAATCCACCTCTTTTTATTCTTCAGGTAGGGTCTCACTCTAGCTTAGGCTGACCTGGAACTCACTCTGTAGCTCTAGGCTGGCCTTGAACTCACAGCAATCCTCCCATCTCTGCCTCCAGAGTGCTGGGATTAAAGGCGTATGTGCTACCATACCTAGCCCACCCTTTATTTTGAGATAGCGTCTCTTTTTGCCTGGAGTTTGCTAATTAGACTACACTGGTTAGCCAGAAAGCCCCAGGGATCTTCCTGTCACCACCTCCCCATGTGGAGATTATAGGAGAACACTACCACACCTGGGGTTTTCTTTTAATTTTTATTTTATATTGTGTTACATGTATGATGGGTTTGTGTAAGGGCATGCATGTGCTATGGCACATGTGTGTGGAGATTAGAGACAATCTTGGGGTGTGTATTAGGGTTCTCTAGAGGAACAGAATGGATAGAATGAATTGTATTAAAAGGGAATTTATTGGATTAGTTTACACAGCCCAGCAACAGCAGGTTGCAGGTCCGAGAGTCAAGAAACCCGGTAGCTGCTCAGTCCACGAGGCTGGAGACCTCAGCAGTCCCAATCCGGCACGGAAGGCCTGGAGGCTTCCTGGAGAGACGCTGCTCTTCAGTCCGCCCTGGTCTTCAGTCCACACTGGAAAGCAGCAACACCAAGCAGCAAGCACCCAGTGGCAAGCAGCTGGTAGCACCGGCAGCCAGGTGGGAGAGAGAGAGTCTTTCTTCCCAGAGCTCCTTTTTATCAACCAGCCCCCTCCTCCAAGAGGGGCTGCCCACTCTGGGCCGCCCACTCTGGGGGAAGGGCTTACCCCTGGGGGAAGGATTCTTCCTTTAGTTAATCCTTCCTAGAGGCAACCTCAGAGACCCACTTATGAGGAATGTCTGTGGATTCCTAAACAAATCAAGTTGACACAGACTTAACCATCACAGGGTGTTAGTCTTCTCCTTCTCCTACCTTCTTTTGAGACAGAGTCTCTCTTGTTTTGCAGCTGTGCGTGCTACCTGGCCCATGAGATTCCAGATTCTTGGTTCTGCCTCCCATTGCTATAGGTGCATTGGGATTACATTCATGTGTGCCACTTTGTGTCTAGCTTTTTGTGGGTGTTGGGGCATTGAACTTGGGCCCTTAGGCTTCTTGGACAAGTGCCTTAACCACGAAACCATCACTTCAGCCCTTTTTTGTTGTTTTAATGTAGATTCTGGGTCTCAAACTCAGGTTCTCATTCTTGTGAGGTAAGTGCTTTGACTGACTGAGTCATCTCCCCAGCCCTGTAGTTACTTTTCCATCCTGAACTCTGTTGAGCTTTTCGCCTTTGGCCTTGGTTTTATATGCCTTTCCAGGCCTTTCTTTGCTTTGTCTGCATGTGCCATACCATTTTGGTTCTCCTGACTGTTGCCTCTCTTACCCTCCTGGCTTTGGACTCATTTACTCCCATACACACAATGGTCTCCTCAGTGCAGTTAGTTTTTTTTTTTTTCCCCCGAGGTAGGGTCTCACTCTAGCTCAGACTAACCTGGACATCACTATGTAATCTCAAGCTGGCCATGAACTCACAACAATCCTCCTACCTGTGCCGCCCAGTGCTGGGATTAAAGGCGTGCACCACCATGCCTGGCTCTGTTCTGTGACTTTTAATGTGGAATTTTACTGCCAGTAGAGGTTTCTGACAATGGTTAGAAACTCAAATGGGAGGTCAGAAAGTCTTTAACTTTGTGAGTGTTCATGTATCGGCAATGGTCACTGGAAGCATTTTTTTTTCTTCTCCTCAGGGGACAGCTCAGTTCATTTGAGACTGAACTCTTTTTTTCCATCATGTAGCAAAGTCCTCAAGGGGAGTATTTTGTCTCTGAATCTGGTTACTGTAGTTGTACATTGAGCACTGTTTCTTTATCAGATGAGAAGATTGTACTCAATTATCTTTCTTGTGTGTGCTGGCCTTGGCTTGAACTCACTATGTAGGGTCTCATGTAGCTCAGGCTGGCCTTGAGCTTGGTAGCTAAGGGTGACTTTGAATTCTTGATCCTCTTGTCTCTACAAGATGTAATCCCACTTTACCTGGTTCTTTTTTTTTTTTTTTTTTTTTGGTTTTTCGAGGTAGGTTTTCACTCTGGTCCAGGCTGACCTGGAATTCACTCTGTCTTCTCAGGGTGGCCTTGAACTCACAGTGATCCTCCTACCTCTGCCTCTCGAGTGTGGATTAAAGGCGTGCGCCACCACACCCGGCTTACCTGGTTCTTTTTTTCTTTTTATTTTTTTTGGTTTTTTGAGATAGGGCCTCATTCTAGCCCAGGCTAACTTGGAATTCACTGTGGAGTCTCAGGATGGCCTTTAACTCACACTAATCCTTCTATCTCTGCCTCCCGAGTGCTGGGATTAAAGGCGTGCGCCATCCATGCCTGGCTCTTACCTGGTTCTTTACTAGATAAACGTAGAGTCCTGTGGCAGCTTTATGACATTTCTCTGATTATCACTCCCTCTGTCATAGATTGCTATCACTGACTAACTTTTGCTTTCTGAAATGATCTCTGAAGTGTGGTATCTGCCAAAGACATGCAGGGAACAGATAAAGTGATCCTATGAGCTATAAGGAGAACCAGTTAATAGTCTCCTCCCTCCATCCCCCTTCCTTTTCTTCTGGTTCCCTCACTTTACAAGCTGATACCACACTTTATCTACATTTCAAGTCATCTAGAGCCTTTTGAATCTGGAGCTGTTATAAGGCAGGAGAGGGGCTGTGACTGCTGTGTGCTTCCTGATATGTATGCTTCTTCAGTACATTCATAGGTTTTACTGTCTGATTTTCATTGAACTGGCCCTCACAGAATAGAAACGCTGGGATGAAGATGGTGCTAGTAACGAAAGAGCATGAAATAGCACATGCACAGAACCTGCCCTGTACTTCCTGCACAGGCTGCTCATTGGCTGTATATGAAATTGAGAAGATAATGGGAGCAGAACCAAGAAACTGCTTTCAAAAATGATTGGAAATGTGGATTTATATATCCTTTTACTAATGACCAACTTAGCCTGAAGCAGGTATTCTGCCTTGAGAGGGTAGGAAGGGACTGTAGATAGCCTTTACATTTGACAAAATACTTAGAAGTGGAACACCTCTGATTAAAAGTCATAACAATACTTAGTCTGGTGTTTTCAAAGTTGAATTAAGCTCAAGGTTTTTAGTTTGATTTTTCTGTGTTGGTTTGAGTTCACATAAAGAAGCAGTTCTGGCTGGTATGTATAGACAAGTGTTTAATAAGAAGAATTGGGTGCCTGCAACAGTTTAGAAAAGTCTGGTGGACTTGTAAGAAAGGCTTCCATAATAAAAGTGTATCACTCAGTCGTGGAGTTGGCAGAGCCAGTGTACAGCATCTGCCATTCCTTTCCAGGACTGAAAGACAAAATAGCCGCTTGCTATTATTGAGAGCTTTTCCAGCAGGGGTGGAGTGGGCGTGATGCCAGAAATAATACATGGAAACCGTATGACAACAAGAGAAGTACATTACTTTGTTAGCAAAAATAAAGCTTTTGGAGTATTCACAGAAACAATTACTGAATATTTGAAAACATGACTAGAATAAATTCTGGGAAGGAATTTGCTCTAAGATGATGAAAGACAATTTGTGACTCAAGCCAGCCTATGCTTTTGCTTGATTTTGATTGTGTGTATGTGTCTTCAAGCATATAGATTCTGAAGTAATTTCTTAGAGAAATAGGATTTTTATGGAAAATACTAGTGGTGATGGAACAGCCACTTTGTAATTAAAAATTCCTGAGCTGGAGAGATGGCTTAGCGGTTAAGGCACTTGCCTGCAAAGCCAAATGACCAAGGTTCAATTCTCCAGATCCCATGTCAGCCAGATGCACAGTGATGCAAGCACGGAATGTCACACGTGCAAAAGGGTGCGCACATGTATGGAATTTGATTGCAGTGGCTGGAGGCCCTGGCGTGCTCATTTTCTCTATCTCTGTCTTTCTCTTTTGCATTAAAAAAAGGCTAGTCTGTTGGGCTTGCCTCAAAAAAAAAAAAAAAAAAAAAAAATTCCTGGGCTGGAGAGATTGCTCAGCAGTTAAGGCATTTGCCTGCAAAGCCTAATAACCTGGTTCGATTCACAGTACCCGTGTAGGGCTGGATGCACAAAGTGGCACATGATTTGGAGTTGGTTTGCAGTGGCTAGAGGTCCTGGTGTGCCCATTCTCTTTCAGCTGCCCTCTCAAATTAAAAAAAAAAAATTCCTGAGTAGGTAGGATTGCAGAAAGAGTAACCCATGTGAAGTTCATTCACCACAGGATACCTAGGAGTAGGAAGGTGTTTGCACATTTGAAGGAGATCTGTAGAGAGTAGCAATTCTTGCATTGTTTTTTACTAAAGGAGAAGGGAGTAAATACATGGCAAGGCAAAGATTTGCTGATCATTTTGGCAAAGTGAAAAGCAGTGCCCATTCTGAAGGTGAATTGAGTAGTTTTACATGAAGATAAGTGGTCTGAATTTGCTGACCTTTTCTAAGTAGCTGTCAGTAGAAAGCTGCTTAGCAAATCCAGTATTTTTGAGAAAAATAAACACTTAATCTGCCCACTCATGGTGAAGGTGACATTTTAACAATGAGCAGAAAATTGCTTTTTGAGAAAAAACTTGCTGTAATGAGTGTTTTGAAACAGATGTTCAGAATTGTGTCCATTTTATGAGTGTTTGCTAAGAATAATGTAAATAGTCACTGTACTGCACTCTTAAATTTAGAAATGCATTTTTAACTTGTTAAAAGCTTCATTTGCAACAATAGGATTTTAAAACTTATTAAAGTACAAAATATGATACCTAGGTTTAGAGAGATGGCTTAGTGGTTAAGGCACATGCCTGTGAAGCCTAAGGACCCCGGTTTAATTCTCCAGGTCCCACGTTAGCCAGATGCACATGGTGTATGCATCTGGAGTTCGTTTGCAGTGGCTAGAGGCCCTGGTGCACCCATTCTCTCTTTCTCCCTCTCCCTGTCTCTAATAAATAAAAAAAAAAACTAAAATCTTTAAAAATTTTTTTAAAAATGTGATACCTATGCAAGAACGAGGAACTCTTGCGAAGAAAATGTAACTGACTTACTGAATTTCAACAAAATTCCTGCGTTATTGAAGTGTGATTGAAGACCATTTGTCTTGTCTTAGTAGCAGCTAATGGTAGACTGCTTGCCTTTAGCTCTGTGCATCTTTGAGAGAGGGACCTTTTTCAACAGACACTGTCAGTAAAACTGACTTAAGTGTTGGTGTATGCCTATAATCCTAGTATTTGTCAAGTAGAGAGACAGGAGGATCAGAAGTGTAGAATTTCAAGGTTATTCTTAGCTTCTTAGTGAGTTGGAGGCTAGTCAGTCTATATGAGGATCTGTCTTGGGAAAATCTAACAAAGGCCTAGGGAGATAATTCACTTGTTAAAGGCACTTGCTTGCAAAGCCTGTCAGCCCAGATTCAATTCACAGAACTCATGTAAAGCCAGATGCAAACAATAATGGCACAAGCATCTGGCATAAGTTTGAGGTGAAGGAGATCTTGGCATGCCAATACACCTACGGAAACACACACATAATTAAAAAAAAAAAAAAAGCTTGTGTGGTGTTGTATTCCTATAATCCCAGCACTTGGAACACCAAAGCAGGAGGAATATTATGAGTTGTAGGCCAGCCTAGGCAACACCCTATCTTGAAAACCAAAAATAAATCACTAAAACATTTAAAAGCTGCTTGTGCATGTGTCTTCATTTCCATGTATGAAGTTAGCTCTAGCCCTTTCACCCACTGCAGCTTTGTATCCTGCTCCATTTGTCCCACAGGTGGCTGTTTGTACCTGTCAGGGTTGATGTAGATATTCTGTCTGCATGGAACAGGCTTCCACATGGCTGATACTATAAACAAGCTCTGTACCATGAGGACAGAGGTGGAATTGGAAGGGGGCTCAGGAAAGGCCTCACCAGTGACAGTATTTGAACAAGGCCTGAGGGAGGTGATGAGTATACCTACCTACCTCCCATTCTCCATTCTTCCCTTCCTTTTTTTCTCCCCCTCCCTCCTTCCTCTGTTCCTTCCTTCCTTCCCTCTTTCCCTCTCTGGGGGAAGAAGCTTCCAGGGAAAGGGAGAAATCAGTGCAGAACTCCTGCCCAGAGCACCCTCAGGTGATCCATGTAGTTGGAGCAGAATGATGTCAGAGAAGTCTAAGAACAATTGGATCGGTACTTGTTAGACACTCTAACAACTGTGAAATTTGCTATGTGAAGATGGGAAGGTATTGATTAGGTCTGATGTGCTGTGATGTCATTTCCTGACGGACTTCAGGTACCTGGAGAGTGTGGAACAGAACACGTGTTAGAAGCATGCTATCAGGTGGACTGACCATTTGATGGTTATGTGCTGCATCTGTGGGGTTTCTGCCCTGAAAGGTCCAATGAGTGTCTTTCCTGTAGTGTCTGTTTGCAGTTTCTTTAGGTGGAGATGGAGGAGGAAGGGCTCTGATTGCCCTGAGACTGATGCATCTGCTTATTTTGTTTCTTTTATAGTGGGTGTGTCCGGTCCCCTCTGCTGATGCCTCTGTTTGTGAATGTTCAGTTTGCCATGGCTTGAGACATCCAAGAAGAGGAGTAGATTGGGCAATTGTACCAAAGATGTGAATCCCCAATCTACTGGAGCTGTGTATACTGATAGTAATAGATGTGTTTAATAGGAAAGGGTTGATTTTTTTTTTTTTTTTTGCTGTGACAAAAATCAACTTAAGGGAGGAAGGAAGGATTATTAGATGATTTACAGTTCAAGGGGACATGGTCCATCATGATTGGCAGGTTATGGTGGCAGGAGTATAAGGCAGCTGGTTATGTTGCATCTACAGTCAGGAAGCAGAGAGGTGAATGCCAATGTTCAGTTCATTTTCTTTTCATTTCTTTTCTTTCTTTTTTGTTTTTCAAGATAGGGTCTTGCTCTAGCCCAGGCTGACCTGGAATTCACTATGCAATCTCAGAGTGGCCTGGAACTCATGGTGATTCTCCTCCCTCTTCTTCCCAAGTGATGAGATTAAAGGTTTGTGTCACCACGCCTGGCTTGCTTGTTTGCTTTCTTTCTTCTTTTATTTTATTTTTTTATTTATTTGAGAGAAAGAAAGAGAGAGAGAATGGACGTGCCAGGGCCTTCAGCCACTGTAAATGAACTCCAGACACATGCGCCCCCTTGTGCATCTGGCTTATGTGGGACCTGGAGAATAGAACAGAGATCCTTAAGCTTTGCAGGCAAACACCTTAACAACTAAGCCATCTCTCTAGCCCTCACTTTCTTTTTTATTCACTTTAGAACTGAGTCCATGAAGTAATGCCACCCACATTTAGAGTAAATCTTCCATCTCAATTAGGCCCAGTCTTGAAATTCCATCAGACATGCCAGTTTGTCTCCTAGGCAATTCTAGAGTCTGTCAACTTTTTTTAATATTTTTATTTTTGGTTTTCCGAGGTAGGGTCTCATTGTAACTCAGGCTGACCTGGAATTCAAAATGTAGTCTCAGGGTGGCCTCAAACTCATGGTGATCCTCCTCCTTCTGCCTCCCAAGTGCTAAGGATTAAAGGAGTGCGCCACCATGCCAGCTCTGTCAACTTTTTAAAATGTGTGAGCATATTTGCGTATGTGCACATCCAGGTGTATGTGTAAGAATGTGGAGGCTAGAACAATCTTTTTTTTTTGTTTTGTTTTTTTGTTTTTCAAGGTAGGGTCTCACTCTGGTCCAGGCTGACTTGGAATTAACTATGTAGTCTCAGGGTGGCCTCCAACTCTCGGCGATCCTCCTACCTCTGCCTCCCGAGTGCTGGGATTAAAGGCGTGGGCCACCACGCCCGGCAGAACAGTCTTGAGTGATTTTTCCTCTAATGAAGTCCACCGTTTTGGAGACATGGTCTCTAAATGGCCTGGAGCTTGCCAAGTAGCTTAACTGGCTGGCCAGCAAACCCCAGGGATCCTCCTGTCCCACCTCTCTAGCAATAATATTGATATTACACATATGTACCACCATGTCTGGCTCTTTTTTTTTTTTTTTTTTTTTGGCTTTCAAGGTAGGGTTTCATGCTAGTCCAGGCTGACCTGGAATTCAATATGTAGTCTCAGGGTGGCCTTAAACTCATGGTGATCCTCCTACTTTTGCCTCCCAAGTGCTGGGATGAAAGGCATATGCCACCACATGGCTTTATAAAAAGATTTTATTGGGCTGGAGAGATGGCTTAGCGGTTAAGGCATCCGAAGCCTAAGAACGCTGGTTCCAATCTCCAGCCGTTCCAATCTCCAGGTCCCACGTTTAGCCAGATGTAAAGTGACACAAGGGCACAATGCTGCACTTGACCACAAGGGGGCGCACACATCTGGATTTCGTTCGCAGCAGCTGAGAGACTGCTGGTGCGCCCATCTGTCTTCCTCTCCCCTCCCTCCAAAAAAAAGTTTTTATTTATTTATTTGAGAGTGACAGAGAGAGAGAGAGAGGGAGAGGGAGAGGAAGAGGCAGATAGAGAATGGGCACACCAGGGCCTCCAGCCACTGCCAGTGAACTCCAGATGCATGTGCCACTTTGTGTGTCTGGCTTATGTGGGTCCTGGGGTATCGAGCCTTGAACCAGGGTCCTTAGGCTTCACAGGCAAGCGCTTAACCACTAAGCCATCTCTGTAGCCCGGCTTTTTTTTTTTTTAATGTGTTTGACTTTTTAAAAAATTAATTTTTTTTATTGACAAATTCTTTAATTGTAGACAATATCCCATGGTACTTCCCTCCCTCCCCCCACTTTCCCCTTTGAAACTTCACTCTCCATCATATACCCTCCCCCTCTCTATCAGTCTCTTTTATCAGTTTGATGTCATGATCTTTTCCTCCTGTGATGATGGTCTTGTGTAGGTAGTGTCAGGCACTGTGAGGTCATGGATATCTAGGCCATTTTGTGTCTTAGGAGCACGTTGTAAGGAGTCCTACCCTTCCTTTGGCTCTTACATTTTTTCTGCCCCCTCTTCCTCAATGGACCACCCCCCCACCATTTGGAGCTAGGATCCACATATGAGAGAACATGTGACGTTTGGCTTTCTGGGCCTGGGTTACCTCACTAAGTACAATCCTTTCCAGATCCATCCATTTTCCAGCAAATTTCATAACTTCATTTTTCTTTACTGCTGAGTAGAATTCCATTGTGTAAATATGCCACATCTTCATTATCCGCTCATCAGTTGAGAAACATCTAGCCTGGTTCCATTTCCTAGCTATTATGAATAGAGCGGCAATAAACATGGTCAAGCAAGTATCTCTAAGGCAGTGAGACGAGTCCTTAGGATATATGCCTCGGAGTGGTATAGCTGGGTTGTATGGTAGATATATATTTAGCTGTCTCAAGAACCTCCACACTGATTTCCATAATGGCTGGACCAGATTGCATTCCCACCAACAGTGTAGAAGGGTTCCTCTTTTTCCGTACCCTCGCCAGCATTTATAGTTATTTGTTTTCATGATGGTAGCCAATCTGACAGGTATGAGATGGAATCTCAATGTAGTTTTAATCTGCATTTTCCTGATGACTAGGGATGTAGAACAGTTTTTTAGATGTTTATATGCCATCTATGTTTCTTCTGAGATCTCTCTATTTAGTTCCATAGCCCATTTTTTAATTGGGTTGTTTGATTTCATATTATTTAATTTTTTCAGTTCTTTGTATATCCTAGATATTAACCCTCTGTCAGATGTAGAACTGGCAAAGATTTTCTCCCATTCTGTAGGTTGCCTCTTTGCTCTACTCACAGTGTCCTTAGCTGTACAAAAGCTGTGTAATTTCATGAGGTCCCAGTGGTTGATCTGTGGGTTTTTTTTTCTGAGCGATTGGGGTTATATTCAGAAAGTCTTTGCCAAGACCAATATGTTGAAGGGTTTTCCCTACTTTTTCCTCTAGCAGATTCAGAGTTTCAGGTCTGATATTAAGGTCTTTGATCCATTTGGACTTGATTCTTGTGCATGGAGAGAGATAGGATATATTTTTATCCTTCTACAGATGCATATCTAGTTTTCCCAGCACGATTTGTTGAAGAGGCTGTCTTTTCTCCAATGAGTATTATTGGCATTTTTGTCAAAGATCAGGTGGCTATAACTACCTGGACTTACATCAGGGTCCTCTATTCTGTTCCATTGATCTACATGTCTGTTTTTGTGCCAGTACCATGCTGTTTTTGTTACTGTGGCTCTGTAATATAGGTTAAAATCAGGTATGGTGATACAACCAGCCTTATTTTTGTTGCTCAAAATTGTTTTAGATATCCGAGGTTTTCTGTGCTTCCAAATGAATTTTTGGATTTTTTTTCTATTTCCTTGAAGAATATCATTGGGATTTTCATTGGGATTGCATTAAATGTGTAGATTGCTTTTGGTAGGATTGCCATTTTCACAATATTGATTCTTCCAATCCAAGAACGGGATATTTTTCCATTTCCTAGAGTTCTGCAATTTTTCACTTGAGTGTTTTAAAGTTCTTATTGTAGAGATCCTTCACTTCCTTGGGTAGGTTTATCTTTTTTTTTAATGCTATTGTGAATGGGAGTGATTCTCTGATTTCATCCTCTGTGTGTTTGTTGTTAGCATATAGGAAGGCTACTGATTTTTGTGTGTTTATTTTATTTTTATTTTTATTTTGGTTTTCTGAGGTAGGGTCTCTCTCTGGCTCAGGCTGACCTGGAATTCACTATGTAGTCTTTGGGTGGCCTCAAACTCACGGCGATCCTCCTACTCCTACCTCTGCCTCCCGAGTACTGGGATTAAAGGCGTGCGCCACCTTGCCTGGTTCTGTGTGTTTATTTTGTATCCTGTTACATGGCTATAGGTGTTTATCAGCTCTAGCAGTCTGCTGGTAGAGTCTTTAGGGTCCTTTATGTATACAATCATATCATCTGCAAATAATGATAACTTGATCTCTTCCTTTCCAATTTGTGTCCCTTTTATGTGTGTCTCTTGCCTTATTGCTATGGCTAAGACTTCCAGTACTACAGTACATAAAAGTGGGGACAGTGGACACCCTTGTCTTGTGCCTGATTTTAATGGAAAAGCTTCAAGTTTTTCTCCATTTAGTATTATGCTGGCTGTGGGTTTGTCATAAATAGCCTTTATTATGTTGAGGCATGTTCCTTCTATGCCCAGTCTCTGTAGGACTTTTATCATGAAGGGATGTTGGATTTTGTCAAATGTTTTTTCTGCATCTAATGAGATGATAATGTCCTTCAGTCCATTTATGTAATGTATTACATTTATCAATTTATGTATGTTGAACCATCCTTTCATCTCTGGGATATAGCCGACTTGGTCGTGATGAATGATCTTTCTAACATATTCTTGTATTCTATTTGCCAATATTTTGTTGAGAATTTTTGCATCTATGTTCATGAGTAAGATTGGTCTGTAATTTTCCTTTTTTGTTCTATCTTTGTCTGGTTTGGGGATCAGGGTGATGCTGGCTTCATAGAAGGACTTTGGTAGGGTTCCTTCCTCTTCTATTTTATGGAAAAGATTAAGAAGCATTGGTGTTAGTTCTTCCATGAAGGTCCCGTAAAATTCAGCAGTGACTCCATATGGGTTTGGAATTTTTTTAGTTGGGAGATATTTTTATAACTGCTTGGATCTCCATACTTGTTATAGGTCTATTTAAGTGGTTAATCTCATCTTGATTTAATTTGGATAGTTCATATAAATCAAGGAAATTATCCATTTCTTTCAGATTTTCAAACTTAGTGGAGCATATGTTCTTATAGTATGTCCCTATGATTTTTTAAACTTCTCTTGTATCTGTTGTAATGGTGCCTTTTTCATCTCTGATTTTATTAATTTGTGTCTCTTCCCTCTTTCTTCTGGTCAGATTTACTAAGGGTTTATTAATCTTGTTTATCCTTTCAAAGAACCAACCCTTTGTTTCATTGATTCTTTGGATTGTTTTTTTTTGGTTTCTATTTCATTAATTTCTGCCTTAATCTTTATTATTTCTTCCCTTCTACTGATTTTTGGTTTGTGGTGTTCTTCTTTTTCCACGGCCTTAAGGTGGAGCATTAAGTTGTTTCCCTGAGACCTTTCTAATTTCTTAACATAGGCACTTAAAGCTATAAATTTCTGTCTTAGGACTGCCTTCATTGTGTCCCAAAGATTTCGGTATGTTGTGTTCTCATTATCATTTGACTCCATGAATTTTTTTATTTCCTTCTTCATTTCTTCATTGATCCATTCATTATTTAGTAGTATATTGTTTAGTTTCCATGATTTTGTGTATGCTCTATAGCTTTTTTTGCTATTGTTTTGTATTTTGATCCCATTGTGATCAGATAGACTGCAAGAAATTATTTTAATTTTCCTATAAAGATTTGCTTTGTGTCCTAATATATGGTCTGCTTTAGAGAATGTTCATGTGCTGCTGAAAAGAATGTGTATTCTTCAGCATTTGGATGAAATGTCCTGTATATATCTGTTAGGTCCATTTGTTCTATGAACTCATTTAATCCAGAAGCATCTCTCTTCATTGTTTGCCAGGATGACCTGTCAATTGGTGAGAGTGAGGTGTTGAAGTCAACCACTACAAGTGTGTTTGGTGTTGTCTGTGACCTTAGTTCTAGTAGTGTTTGATGAAATTGGGAGCCCTCGTGTTAGGTGCATATATGTTTAGGATAGTAATGTCCTCCTGTTGGAGCGTTCCTTTAATCAATATAAAGTGACCTTCCTTATCTTTCCTAACTAATGTTGGTCTGAAGTCTACCCTGTCAGATATTAGGATAGCAACCCCTTCTTGTTTGCTAGGCCCATTTGCTTGAAAGGTAGTGTCCATCCTTTGTAGAAAGGTGAGTTTCTTGGAGGCAACAAATTGAAGGATCCTGCTTTTTTTTTTTTTTTTTTTTTTTTTTCGAGGTAGGGTCTCACTTAGTTCAGGCTGACCTAGAGTTCACTCTGTATTCTCAGGGTGGCCTCGAACTCACGGCGATCCTCCTATCTCTGCCTCCTGAGTGCTGGGATTAAAGGCATGAGCCACCACGCCTGGCTTTTTAACCCAGTCTGCAAACCTATATCTTTTGGTTGGGGCATTGAGGCTGTTGATATAAGAGTTATTATTGAAAGGTGTGTATTTATTTATTTTTGCCATTTTTCTTATTTTGTAGTTCTTCTGGTTTTACCTTTGCTCTCTTGTATTAACTAGTATTGGAGTATGGTTTGTTTTTTCCAGGTTCCTTATATGTGTGCTTTTCTTCAGCATGGAGGATCCTTTCAAGTATTTTCTGGTTTTGTCTTCAAATATTCCTTTAGCCTGCTTTTGTTGTGGAATGTCCCTATTTCTCCACCTATTTGGATGTATAGCTTTGCAGGATAAAGTAACCTTGGTTGACAGTTGTTATCTTTCAGAACTTGGAATACATCACTCTAAGCCCTTCTGGCTTTTAAAGTTTGTGTTGAGTAATCTGCTGTGATTCTGATGGGCTTGCCTTTGTAGGTGACTTGCTTTTTCTCTCTAGCTGCTTTCAATATATTTTCTTTGTTTGTATGTTTGGTAGTTTAATTGTAATATGGCAAGGAGAGTTTCTTTCCAGGTTTTGTCTGTTTGATGTTCTAAAGGCTTCCTGTATCTGCATTGGCATCTCTTTCCCAATTTGGGGGAAGTTTTCTTCTATGATTATGTTGAAAACACCTACTATGTCTTTGGGGTGAAATTCTTCTTCTTCTACTATACCCGGAATTCTTATGTTTGATCTTTTCATACTGTCCCAAATATCTTGAAATTCCCATTCATACCTTCCTATTAGTTTGTCTTTCTCTTTGTTGGACTGTATTAGGTCTGCTACCTGGTCTCCTAGTTTAGATATTCTGTTCTCTCCTTCATCCATTCTACCAGAGAGATTTTCTACAGAGTTTATTTCACTGACTGTGTTCTTTATTGCTAGTATTTCTGACTGGTTTTTCTTTATTACTTCTTTTTATTCATGTCTTGTATTGACCTCCTTATTTCTTTAAATTGGTTTCGTGTGTGTTCTTTGAGTTCTTTGAACATATTTATAATCATTCTTTTGAAATCTTTCTCAGGCATTTCCTCTAAATCATTCTCACTGAAGGTCATTTCTGATGCATTATTACTTTTTGGTGGATTTATATTGTCTTGATTTTTTTGTGTTTCTTGTATTATAATGTAGAGATTTTTGCATCTTGGATTAATTTCATGCTTGGGTTTTCTAATTATATGCAGTAATATTAGATATATCAATCAATTTCATGTTATATATCTTCAGTGTAGGAGCTTAAGGTGCTAGGTGTGGCTCTTAAGACTCTCACAGTAACCACAAAAGTGACAGTAGGTGTTGGGTTTGCCTGCTATGAGAGTATTCAAGTAAGTTGAATGGTACAGAATACAGAAAAATTCTAAAAACTTAACTAAACAATGTATATATTCAATGAAAAACAACACAAGAGTATTTATGCAAAAGTAGGTATTATGACAAACAGATCCTCTAACAAAGTCACAGTCCCTAAGGATGTGTGTTGCCCCACACCCTTAATCCTGTCAACTGTGAGGCAAAGATTTCTGGTCTATGGAGGGTTCCAAGGTCAGCTTGTGACCAAGTGAGACCCTTCCCCAATGAATGACAGAAGAGGAAACAAAGGCACTATAAATCAGGAAGCAACAAATGAGCAGTTCAAAATATACCTTATTTAAGAATGTCAAATCCAACCATCCATCAGATTTAACATATAATTTACCCTGACATGGATGGTACATTTAGCCCTTCCGATTCAAGCCCACATACCAGGCTTATTTGGCCGGTACTGACCTGGTGTAATCCCAGTTACCTTTTGGGATGGCTTTGATCTCAGCTATGCTGCACAGCCACTTGGGTCTTTCTTTGCTGTCTTGTGGGCTCAGGAATTCTGGCTGGGGCTGTGGGTTGCTGCTCTGATCATGCTGGGTTCTGGGTAGGGGAGCTTCCTTCCCCAGGTCTGGGGTGCTTGCTGGCGCTTGTGCTTGTGGTAGGGGAGAGGAGGCTGTGTATGGTTGAAGTCTGCCTGCTGGTCCACTCGATCTTCTTTCTCACAAGCCTCTCTGTTGGTCTCTCCCGTCCTCTTTCCATGTTTCTTGAGTTTACGAGGAGGCCAGTGTGATTGGAAAATCCCCTCACCTGGTTTTAAAATCCTGCGGCTCAGGCTGGAGAGATGGCTTAGCGGTTAAGGCGCCTGCCTCCTAAGCCTAAGAACGCTGGTTCCAATCTCCAGCGGTTCCAATCTCCAGGTCCTACGTTTAGCCAGATACAGTGATGCAAGGGTGCAATGCCACACTGGACCACAAGGGAGCACACACATCTGGATTTCGTTCACAGCAGCTGAGAGGCTGCTGGCATGCCCATCTCTATCTGTCTTCCTTTCCCTATCTCTCTGTCTCTCCCTGTCTTTCTCCCAAAAAAAAAAAAAAAAAAAAAAAAATCCTATGGCTCAGGTGGAGCCTGGCGGCTGCAGCTGTGTAGAATTTGTGGCCACTGCTGCAGTTACTTTTGCCTGCTTCTGTGGGCTCTAGATACTCTGGATCTCTCCTACTTCTCTGCTGCAGTTGATAATTTACTATACACATTACTTTTTAGCAAAGGAGTGTTTTTTTGTTTTTTTTTTTTTTCCTTTTTCTCCCCTAAGCTGTTTTGGTGTGGTTCCTATGCCGCCATCTTAATCTGAAGTCCCAGCTTTTTTTTTTTAACATGGGTTCTGTGAATTGAACTCGGGTCCTCATACTTGAAAAACAAGAATTTTATCCACTGAATTATTTCTGATCCTGTCAAGTTGACAGTATTAACAAGTCCTCCCCCTGTTAGCTTGACACCCAAACATGCCACTTTTAAGCCATAACCTTCCACCCCTTGTCCCCATAGGCTCATGGCCATTACATAATCCTGCATACATTCAGTGCCAGGTGTGATGTTGCATGCCTTTAATCCCAGCACTTGGAAAGCTGAGGTAGGAAGATCACTGTGAGATTGAGTCCCATAGTAAATTCCAGGTCAGCCTGGGCTAGAGTGAGACCCCACCTTGAGCGCCTCACCCCCAGAAAAAAAGTACATTCAGTACATAATTCCAGTACTGTTCAAAAGTGTATGTGCAAGCTGGGCGTGGTGGTGCAGGCCTTTAATCCCAGCACTCGGGAGGCAGAGGTAGGAGGATCGCCAAGAGTTCGAGGCCACTCTGAGACTACATAGTTAATTCCAGGTCAGCCTGGACCAGAGTGAGACCCTACCTTGCAAAACCAAAAAAAAAAAAAAAAAAAAAAATATGTGCAAAAATATCTTCTAAGATTTAGGAAGTCTGAGAATACCTATAATATTAAAACAAAAGAAAACACGAGTTTCATACTTCCAACATGCAGTGGCTCACAGCAAACATTCCTTAGTCCAAAAGGGAGGAAAGGGGAAGGGGCATTGCAAGGAAAGAATAGACCAAAGTAATACTGCAATCCAGCAGGTCAAACACCAAATTCTATAACTGTATGTCAGGCATCTGGGGCTCATGACAGCCCTGCCTCAAGCCCTGCCACCACCCCCAGCTCTGCTGCCTGCAGCACACATAGGCTCTTTCTTTGTCAACTTTGTAAGGTTGGGGAGTGACCACAACTATGCAAACCACTCTGAGGCAAAGATGAAAGCTTTTATTCTGGATGAGCAGCCAGGGCTGGCTCAAAAGAGTAGAGCACAGTCCACCTGAGTTCCTCAGATAGTGGGCTTTATAGGGTTAGTTAGGGGAAGGCAGAGGAAAGAAAAAGAAGTCCTTTGTTCTTTACATTAGCCACTTCAAAAAGCTAGGGTATGAGACCAGAATAGGGGGCAGGAAACCATGACCTGGGGGCATTGTTAGGCAAAGAAGGGATAATGGCTGGGCAGTTCGTTGAGAAACGTGGATAATTCACTTGCTTATGTCTCTGTTGCCATCCTGCTGTCCTTGACTCCATATTGTGACCTGTCTGATCTAACATTCCAGCCTTTTGTTAATGATAAGAGATGAAGGTTAATTTCTTCTTGTTGACTGTAGGGGCGATAAATTCTTGGAGAGGCTGGATAATGTGGTTGATGGGTCTCCCTTCAGGGCAAGTGATGAGCAGGTAGTTCCATGGTGGCTAGAGGTGGCTGAGAGATGAGATCAGCACCAGTGTAGCATTCTGTTAAGAGTTGATCCTGAACAAAACAGAGACTTCATTCGTACCATCCCTGTATTGAGCTGGCTTTAGGACAGTTGCTGGCGACATCTATTATAGGGAAAGTCAGGGAGATGGGCTCTGTGCACCTCGTTAGAGGACAGAAAGAAGAATTACGGAGTTTGTTACCCTTACCAACAGCTATGACATCAAAATGCCAGGCGCAAGGGAAGAATGAGCACTCAGAGGCAAGGGATAAAGGGCTTGGGGCAGGAGAGAAGAGGCAGAGGGGCATCAGTGTTTGGGGATTAGGGAAGAGTAGGAACACAAGAAAGTTTGAGAGTGTCCCGTGGGGTGGCAGTGTACTTATCCCTGGATGAGATAGGGTAAGGGCAAAGGAAGGAGGGGGCCCAGGAAATAGCTCTGATTCTGGCTAAGGCAAGTGGGAGGAGCTGGGATCAGGGTAGGTGAAGTTAATCAGGGACAGGCAGAGAGGCAGAAGACATGAGTTGATGTTAGAGTTTAGTATTGTAAGTCAGCATTAGATAGGGGAGTCTATTAGTCTGAATCTTTGTTTATATTGTAGTTATATTTTGTAGTTACGTTTTTCTTACTGGGTGATTAAGACCATGTAGGCTGCCAGAATTAACTGTATATTTTGGAGGTCAATAATGGTGCAGTAGGAGAGACTTTTAGGGACCTATGAGGAGTCTATGACTCTCAGCATTGTCATCTGCTAGGAGAAGTCAAGGCCATGCTGACCAAGTGGCCCTCCCTCTTTTGGGAGGCCTGGAGGACTGATTTTCCTCTGATGTGACTCTCCTGTTGCAGATATGCTGACATTGAGTTTATTTCTGGGTCTCCATATCCTCTCTGATCAAGAACATAGGTAACTTACCAGAGGTTAGAAGTTAGCACTGTCCCATCATCTCCTGTGGCCTTCTGACCTGGGAGCAGGAACCAAAATATTGGTTGTCCTTTTAACTCCAATGTTTCCAATTGATTTGGCTTCTACATATGGTTATTAATCACTCAGAGAGACTGTACATATCTAGTTAGCAAAACAGATTAGTTAAATGTGTAGAAGCTGGGCATGGTGGCACATGCCTTTAATCCCAGCACGGGGGGGGGGCAGAGGTAGGAGGACCACCGTGAGTTCAAGACCACCTTGAGACTACAGAGTGAATTCCAGGTCAGCCTGAGCTATAGTGAGATCCTACCTCGGGGGAGGGAAAAAAAGGTGTAGAACATATCTGGTTAGAGACTGACACAATAGTTTTAAATTATTTTGATTAATATTTAAGTTTAGTTGTCAGGTGACAGTTTAAGCTATATCTGGAACATAGAAAGCATACACATTTTATCTTTTAAGTATCTGTCAGTTATAAGTATAGGCAGAACATTTTAGTAGCCCAGAAAACAATATTTTATCAGTTATTTTATCAGTTATTTTAAGGCAATTGATTCAATATAGAAATTGTATGCCAGGAAAAAGACAAGACAGTATAAAAACTTGGCACCTGTGTTTGAAAACAACTTTGTATACCAGTGTCCCAAACTGGAAGCAGAAACAGCAACTTAAGATTACTTTTCTAGGTCAGGAAACGTCTTTAAGTATCAATATTTTTATAAGCAATGAACATAAGATACTAGAAATGAGACTGATTATACATAGCTTAAGAATAAAATAAAACTTGGTTATTGTTGAGTTAAGCAAGTCCAATTTTAACATACATTAGAGACAATATGACAGATATAAAGTAATTTTTTTAATAAGTACCTTTTATCATTGAACAATTTTAAGGCTTAACTAAAGAAATATTTATGACTGTTATATGAAGCTTAGACTAACTATATTAACATTGTTTGTATACAGTGGTTTTCCCTAAGACATGGGGAGCTTCCTCAGTTTTCCTAAGAACAAGATTACAATAAGTTACTTTTAAAAAATTTTTTCATTTATTTATTTTATTTATTTGACAGTGACAGATAAAGAGGCAGAGAGAGAGAGAGAGAGAGAGAGAGAGAGAGAGAGAGAGAGAGAGAGAATGGGTGCACCAGGGCCTCCAGCCACTGCAAATGAACTCCAAATGCATGCGCCCCCTTTTGCATCTGGCTTATGTGGGTCCTGGGGAATTGAGCCTCAAACCAGGGTCCTTAGGCTTCACAGGCAAGTGATTAACCACTAAGCCATCTTATTTGAGAGAGGCAGAGAGAGAATGGGTATGCCAGGGCTTCTTCAGGCACTGTGAACAAACTCCAAATGCGTGCACCCCCTTATGCACATGTGCAACATTGTGCACTTTCATCACTTTTGCCTCTGGCTAAATGTGGGACCTGGAGATTTGAACAAGCATTCTTAGGCTTCGCAGGCAGGTGCCTTAACTTCTAAGCCATCTCTCCAAACCTTAGTTACTTTTTATAAGACTTAGATTATAACCTCAGTGATAATCACCCAGCAAAACTATCATGAAGACAAGAACCACCATAAAATTACAGAGTTGTAGCTGGGCTTGGTTATGTATGCTTATTGATAGCCAAAACATCATGTAGTTTGTATAAACCAAATTACAATACTTTGATATCTGGAAAAGCCTGATATTAAAAAAAAAGTAGAGTTCACATATTTAAGGCACATGAGGCCACAGGGAGTAAACTATGAACATAAGATGTGCTAACAGAATTTAAAATAAACAAGAAGTCTATATTATGTAGTAAATATAAAGACATGAAAAATTTTACAATTTTTTAAGTTCATCAGAATCAGGATACTCCCCCCCTCCCTCTCCCTCTCCCTCTCTCTCTCCATATATATATATATATATATATATATATATATATATATATATATATATGTATATGTGTGTGTGTGTGTGTGTGTGTGTGTGTGTGTGTGTGTGTGTGTGTGTGTGTGTTTTTCGAGGTAGGGTCTCACTCTAGCTCAGACTGACCTGGAATTCACTATATTCACTATATAGTCTCAGGGTGGCTTCGAACTCATGGTGATCCTCCTACCTCTGCCTCCCAAGTGCTGGGATTAAAGGCGTGCACAACCACGCCCGGCTTATATATATTTGGGGGGGGGGACAGAGAGAGATGGGCGCGCCAGCAGCCTGTCAGCTGCTGCAAACGAAATCCAGATGTGTTCACCCCCTTGTGGTCAAGTGCGGCATTACGCCCCTTTTGCATCTGGCTAAACGTGGGACCTGGAGATTGGAACCAGCGTTCTTAGGCTTAGGAGGCAGGTGCCTTAACTGCTAAGCCATCTCTCCAGCCCATATTTATATTTTTTTAATGAGGAGATTTAGCACTTTTAAAAGCTAAATAAGATGTCCATCCAATCTATAATAAGTCAGTTTTTGAAATTAATTCAGCTATAGCTAACATACCCAAAGAATAGAGGAACTGGTTTAAACTGCCATGATCTAATGAAAAAAGAAGACAAGTCTCATGGGAAGAGAGGGAATGGGCATGCCAGGGCCATTTGCCACTGTAATCTCCAAATGCATGCTCCACTGTGTGCATCTGGCTTTGCAAATAAGCACCTTTAACTGTTGAGCCAAAAAGAAATATTTTTAATTTCCTCTAAATCAAATATAAAATATACACAAAACATACATAAAATTTCATGACATAATCTATAACTACTCAAACCTTAATCAAGTCTATAATTTTGTCTGTGGCACTTTGATATACTAACTAGTTCAGTCATGACTCAAGTTAAATCTAAAGTATTAAGATTGATTGATGGAGGAATTGATGAATTCCTCATATTAAATCATAATATAACTTTGTTTAGATTTTTTTTTTTACTGCTCACCATGAAGTAAATAGTTTTCAAGTGTATGTCATATAAATACTGTTCAGTGTCTCTAAATGTAGTCTGTTTATCTTAGAAAATAGGGAAAAGAGAGTAGATAATGTCTCTGAGATTTTTTTTGAGACAGGGTTTAAGATATAACAACCTTTGGAGAGAATAAATATTAATGAATCAGTTTTAACCTTAAGATTTAGTTAAAAAGTTGACAAATAGAGGAATCTGGCTAACTTGGTTGGGTACTCTAAATTCAGTCTTTCATGACCATTATGACCAGATTAATATTAATGACTTAATGTTAAGTTTACAACCTGAATACCATAGCAACCTGCTACTAGCCAGGACCATACTTTGTTAGTCTGATGTAAGCCCTAGGCTAATAGTCATTTTATATCTCAAGAAGTCAGTAATCTGATTAACTACTTTGTCTTTAGCCTTCTGTTTAAGCTTACTATACCTTCATCTACATACTTTACTCATACCTTCATCTACATGCTTTTTCTTTATAATCTACGTGACCACTCTGTAACAATCTTTTCCATCAAACGTTTTCCAACATTTAAAGTTTTCTCTCCAGTTTATCTTCTTTAGTCAGTTCATTTTATAACTACCAATGGAAACTTATATTGTCCTTACCCTAAGACTTTTTTTAAAATATATTAAAGACAGAGAGAGGGAGTGAGAGAAAGAGAGAGTGAGTGAGAATGGGCATTCCAGGACCTCTGGTCACTCCAAATGAACTCCAGACACATGTGCCACCATGTGCAACTGGTTTTACGTGGGACCCAGAGAATCGAACCTGGGTCCTTAGGCTTCACAAGCATGAGACAAAAACCAAATCTTTTTACTGGGAGCATGATAGAGCAGAGAGAAGGGTGTGCATGAAGAGTGAAAAATTTCATACTATTTGCCTGTATGTTGGCAGAAGTTTTCTAAATCAGTGAGAATGTGGACATCAAAAGTAGTATATTTAGGCCATTTGGACCCATTGTCCAGGTTATATTGTGGCCAGGCAGAGTTGCAGAGAAAGATCAGATGACAAAGTTAGGCTGTGCAGGCAAACACCTTAAACTGCTGAGCCATCTCTCCAGCCCACTTTCTTTTTATTCAGTGTAAGACCCTAACCCATATTTAGGGTTGAACTTCCCACCTCAACCCATTCTAGACACTCCCTCACAGATGTGCCCACAGGTTTGTCTCCTAGGTCATTCTAGATCCAATCAAGTTGACAATTGTGGGAAACATTTTCCCTGGAGAGATGTAAACTCCTCAGATATTAACCCCAGATAGGGCACAGATGACAGACCAAAGTACAATTACACCAAAAGTTTAGTAAGGGTCATTTACAGGAGCAATGGAGACCTCAAAGCAGCAGCACCACCAAGAAATCTCATTCCATCCTGGATGACAAACTCCCCGTAGCCACTTAGGTGGCACTCTGTATGTCATGATTACTCCTGTGGATGCTTTATACTTACAGAGCGTGGAGACCCCAAAGCAGCCACACCATAGATAAGACTCATTCCATCCTGGATGATGACTCCCCATAGCTGCTTTGACTCAAAGGCAGCTGCATCATCAGATCTCTGGAGCACACTGCATAACTTTCAGGAAGCTCAGAGTCTCCTCCCCAAGCAGTTGTTTTCCCTTTATTTAGCCTTAGGGTGGGATCTTACAACCTTTCCCCAGACTTGACTTCCTTAGAATCCAGAATGTTTCAATTTCTAATTAACATTGGTTAAAGTCAGCTTCTTCATCATTCCTGCAATCTGGAGGAGTGGTCTTGTGACCTTTGTTTCAGGTCTCCTAGACTTGACTTCCTGTAGCCACTGCAAATGAACTCTAGATGAATGTGCCACCTTGTGCATCTGGTTTACATGGGTCCTGGGGAATTGAACCTCGGTCCTTTGGCTTTGCAGGCAAATGCCTTAATTGCTAAGCCATCTCTTCAGCCCCATGCTTTGGTTGGCTGGGTTTTTGAGACTGTAGGCTTATGTAACCCCAAACTGTCTTAGACTCAAGCTTCTCCTTGCTTTCACCTCATGTGCTAGGATTAGCCATGTGAGTTCCTGTAACATTTAGTGGTAATATGTAGCAGTATTTTTTCTCCCCGTCTACAGGCAGTATGTGAACATTGCAATAAAGTTTCAGGGAGGCTTATATCACACAGTGGTGTGAACACCCAGCATCTGGTTTATGATTGATAGTGCAGCCATTTTGAGAAATGATCAGCAAGTTCTAGAGACTATATTTGAGTGCTTGAGTTAGAGTAACTCAGTATCTCATTTGGCTCTGTGCCAAGCCTTTGAATAGATTTTTTTTTTTTTTTTTTTTGGCTTTTCAAGGTAGGGTCTCACTCTAGTCCATGCTGACCTGGAATTCACTGTGTAGTCTCAGGGTGGCCTCAAACTCATGATGATCTATCTACCTTTGTCTCCTGAGTGCTGGGATTAAAGGCATGTGCCACCATGGCCAGCTTGAGTAGATTTTTTTAAGCCATTCACAAATAAAGAACTAGTGTAAGAGTTTAAATACTTTACAGAGGGGTAGTGAGTGTTCTGCCATGGCTGTGCTCATTTATTGTAAGAATGCCAAGCAGCCACAGCTTTCAGTATGGGTTTAAAAAGTGTTCTCAAAGCTTTTGAAGTATGTTTCTCAGAAGAAAGAGTTCTGTCTATGGTCATACCTCCCTGAACATGCCCATTCCTGTCTGATCTTGGAAGCTAAGCAGAGTTGGGTCAGATAGGAGAAGAATATGAGTTCTGCAGGAGTGACATCTCACAGCTGTACAGTTTATTAAAAGATAAGTTTGAGATTCAAATTAAGGCTTTTCACACAGTGAGTGACTCTGCCTTCCCCCTCTCACTTCTCATGTTCAGATTATTTGTCACTCTTGGGCTCCAGTTGTTGGTGACTGATACTGAGACATTGAAGAACATTCTGTTAGGCAGCCTCTTTTTCCAATATATTCTTGATTTTTGCAGGCATTGTATTTAGAAACATGTAAGTACAAATTCAAAACTTGCTGATTAATTTTGTTGGAGAGAGACATATGGTTCTAGGGTAATGTTTTTGCTTTTTTTTCTTCCTTCTGTTTTATAACAAATTTGAATGATTCAGATGGCTGGAAAAATGATCAGCATTAATGTTACTAATCTGGAAAGGCATGTCAATATTGTAAAAGGAAGCAGTTTAGAATTGCATTTTTTTTCTTCCTGAGGTAGGGTCTCTCTCTGTAGCCCAGGCTGACCTGGAACTCACTCTGTAGTTCCAGGCTGCCCTTGAACTCAGAGATTGTCCTACCTCTGCTTCCTAAGAGCTGAGATTAAAGGCGTTTGCTACCACTCCCAGCCTTAGAATTGCATTTCTACTACCTGTTTTCATATTCTCTTCCCCTTTATTGCTGTATCTAGTTAGGTTATTGTTTTGTTTTAACTTGGTGGGGATATCCTCCAGAGTTTTATTCATAAACATCTAGTTCTGGGCTGGAGAGATGGCTTAGCGGTTAAGATGCCTGCCTGCTAAGCCCAAGAACCCAGTTCCAATCTCCAGGTCCCACGTTTAGCCAGATGCAAAGTGATGCAAGGGCGCAATGCCACACTTGTCCACGAGGAGTTGCACGCATCTAGATTTCATTCGCAGTAGCTGAGACTCAGCTGCTGGTGCGCCCATCTCTATCTGTCTTCCTCTCCCTCTCTCTCTGTCTCCCTCTGTCTCTCTCTCTCTCAAAAAAAAAAAAAAAACCCATCTAGTTCTTAGTGATGCAGTCAGTAACTTTAGCTCTTTAATTCTGAGGCATGAGGAGGCCAGATGGTCAGGCTCAACTTGTTCTGAATGTGCTATGGCCTGGTGTGGCTTTTCACCTCTTATAAATTGTCAGATCCCTAAACTGTGGGGCTAGGGAAGAGAATTTTCCTGAATTGGTCATTAAGTGTAACTGTGAGAGGAGCTGTACTCATTTAATTCCTTCCTAAATCTGTCCATGTGCCCACAGGAGAACAAGCACCATGTATTAGTTATTTGTGTAGAATACTTGTGGTGCTGTTCTTTGACACCCAAGGTCTCCTGTCTGGTGCTGTAGGTCCTCAAAAGAGGCCATCCCACAACCATTTTCTTCTCACATCCTTTTTTGTTTTTTATTTTGAAGCAGGGTCTCAGTCTCTAGCTAAGGCTGACCTGAAACTCATTCTTTAGCTCTAGGCTGGTCAGCTACAAGTGCTGGCATTAAAGTTGTATACCACCATGCCAGCTCTGATTTCTTTTTTATTTCTTAGGGTTTTTTGTTTGCTTTGTTTTGTTCTTTTGAAATGGGCTTTCAAACTTGCCTCAAACTATCTTTCCTCCCACTTTAGCTCCTGAGTCACAGTCCTTCCTGGGAGTACATATGCATACCACCATACCCAGCCTTTCATCATTTCCTAGAGCCATTTGCTTCTGGGTGATGGGATGTGACTTCCAAGATTATGAGCCCATCACCTTACTCTTGTGTGCTTCAGCCTATTGTGTCTATCATAATAGCCATCAATTGGTCCATAGGTTTTGATACTTAGGAAAAAGTAACATGTGGTTTATTCCAATCAAGAGAAGGAAAAAAAAAGTCATTTCAAGCAAGGGAAGTATAATATATTGAGGAATGTTGTTTGTTTTTCTTTTGTTTAGAGGCAGTGTCTTGCTATGCTACTCAGGCTGGCCTTAAACTTGTCATCCTCCTGCCTCAGCCTCCAGAGTATCTGGGATTACAGATAAATAGCTGTGTTACCATGGCCAGCTGTTATTATATTAAAGAATTATTAAGCTATAATAAGTAATTATAAATAGTTCAGAGAACACTAAGGGCTACTTTAGGCTGAGTAGAAGAACACAATTTAAGCCAAATGTGGTCTTACTCACCCTTTATTCCAGGCTGTGAGAGTTTGCTAGCCTGTGAGACTGTCTTTAAAACAAACACCAAAGCACACTTTTGGAAGGCACCTTCTCCTCAAGGCTGGAGTTCAGATCTATGGAGAAGACGTGGTCACAGCTAATAGTTTGGCTAGGTGCTGTGGGCCAGAGCTGACCCATAGTCTCTAGATAAGCAGTCTGGGGTTCAGGTAAGCTGAGAGTGGTGGATAGCATCAACAGTCTGGGTGCTCTTGGAGATGTGAAGCCTGTATTCTAATAGGAGGGCCAGCTCGATGGTCAAGTGCTTACATAGAACTGGCCTGGACATAGCTGATAGTCCAACATCCTCCCTCTGCAGGAACTCACCTCTATATTTGGCATAGGCCAGGGCAGCTCCAAGATGCCTTCGGGGATGAAGGTTGGGTAACAGTTTGGCTAGCTAGCCAGTACCAAGGGATCCTGCGGAGTTGAGGCAGACTGAGAAGACTAGAGCAGTCACTGGGGATGAGGCTCCTCCTGCACTGCCACTTCTCAAGTCCAGAGCTAGAGAAAATAAATACATGTTATCAAATACTAGAGAAGCAGACATCTGTAGAAACTGCAGTCTGGACTGAGCAGTGCAGGCAAAAGAAAGGTTTTCTCCAAGTGCCTGATTCCCAGTCAGGCAGACCCTGAAGGGGAGGCCTTTTCTTTCTACACTGTCCCTCTAGCTCCCTCTACTGACAAGGCTTAATAAACTTTTTTTCCCCCCAAGCCAATGACCATTATTTGGTACATGCTTCACAGAAAACAAGATGCAGGAAATGGGCCAGAGTTGTATGTATGTGTGTATATATATCTATATCGAGAGAGAGGAAGAGGTATACAAACCCGGATATTATATATGTATGTGTGTGTCTCGGTTTGTACGCATCGCTATTTACATATGGTTCAGGGCTGTCCCCACATCAGACATAACAGGTGCACTTGTAGGAAGTCTGTTTGCAGACACAGCCCTGGGTGCACATGGCACAGTCCACACGTCATCAATTAACTTGTTATTAGTGGTAAAGGAGAAATAAAGACTCTCCTTTTTACCATAGTACAAAAGTAATGACAGTCAAAAACCATATTTTGATTTTTTTTTTTTTTTAGAGAGAGGGAGAGACTGAGAATGGGCACACCAGGGCCTCTTGCCATTGTACACAAACTCCAGATTACATGTGCCACTTTGTGCACCTGGCTTTACATGGGTACTGGGGAATTGAACCTGGGCCATCAAGCTTTACAAGCAAGTACTTTTAATCATTGAGTTATCTTTCCAGCTCCAAAGTTATAGGGGTTGTTTTTATTTTTTCAAGGTAGGGTCTTGCTCTAGCTCAGGCTGACTTGGAACTTGCTCTGTAGCCTCAGGCTGGCCTAGAATTCACAGTGATCCTTTTACCTCAGCTCATGCTTTGAATTTTTATCTTTTATAGGCCAGTGATAGGAGGGAGTACAGTCCTCTCTAGAGGTGGTAGGCACCAAGCTGCAGCTCTCAACCAGCCCTGCCATCTTGAGAGGAAACAAATGACCCTCTGCAGTGCCCATGTTGCTAAGGTAGGATGGTCTTGGGAGATTAGGTATAATACATCCATGTTTGATTTAGGATATTTTCAATTTACTCAGTTTATTGGGATGTGTCACTATTCTGAATCAAGGTTCAGTAATATTTAAGATCTAGCTCTTTTTACCAGGGAAGCAGAGTGTGAATGTTAATCCAAGAGGCAGTGTGTCAGTTAGCAAGATTGTCTCTTGTTTTCATTTTTTTTTTTTTTTTTTTTTGAGGTAGGGTCTCACTCTAGTCCAGGCTGACCTGGAATTCACTATGTAGTCTCAGAGTGGCTTTGAATTCACAGTGATCCTCCTACCCCTGCCTCCTGAATGCTGGGATTAAAGGCATGTGCCATTACTGTGCCAGCAAGATTGTCTACTTAGGACATTTGAGCGTCCTTAGCCAGCTGGTATGATAAGTTTTTGTCAGTAGGGGGCATTATAGTACTTCAGTGAGGATGGAGCTTCTGTTCCTGGCTCTGGTGTGCCTTCCTCTGCTGGTGTCATTTGCATCCCTTGGCTGTTCTCTGGCAAATTCTCTTAGTACCTTAGCTGGCCTCTAAGAGAGTTCAGTGTGTCACAGAAGTTCACCAGAGGGTGAACACAGAGGGTGGCTTTTTTTCTCCAGCTTAATTAAAAAGAAACAAAACTTTTTTTTGTTATGTAGATCTGTGTAGTATGTGTGGTATGGTGTTTGTGTGTGTGTGTGGGGGGGTACACTACATGTCCAGATACACATAACCTGTGCACACATATGCAGAGACCAGAGGAGAACATTGGGTATTCTCTGTTGTCCTTTCACAATATTTCCTTGAGGCAAATTTACTCACTGAATCTGGAGTTATATTTTTGTTCAGACTGCTAACCAGCAAGCCCCATAATTCTCCCATCTCTGCTTTCCTTAGGACTGGAGTTACAGATGTGTGGCCATGTCAAGATTTTTTTTTTAACTTTTTATTTTTTATTTTTAATTAAATTTTTTTGGAGAGAGACACAGAGAGAGAGAGAGGGAGAGGAAGACAGAGATGGGCGCGCATGCAGCGTCTCAGCTGCTGCAAACAAAATCCAGATGTGTGTGCCCCCTTTTGATCAAGTGCGGCATTGCACCCTTGTGTCACTTTGCATCTGGCTAAACGTGGGACCTGGAGATTGGAACCGCTGGAGATTGGAACCAGTGTTCTTAGGCGTAGGAGGCAGGCGCCTTAACCCCTAAACTATCTCTCCAGCCCAAGATTTTTTTGGGGGGGGTTGGTTTCAAGGTAGGGTCTCACTCTGGTCCAGGCTGACCTGGAATTAACTATGTAGTCTCAGGGTGGCCTCGAACTCACGGCGATCCTCCTACCTCTGCCTCCCGAGTGCTGGGATTAAAGGCGTGCGCCACCACGCCCGGCTAAGATTTTTTTAATTAAAAAATTTTTTTTATTGACAACTTCTATACTTACAGACAATAAACCATGATTTTCCCTCCCCCTTTCCCCTTCACAACTCCACTCTTCATCATATCCCCTCCCTCTCTCCATTAGTCTCTCTTTTAATTTGATGTCATCATCTTTTTCTCCTATTGTGAGGGTCTTGGGAAGGTATTGCTAGGCACTGCGAGATCATGGATATCGAGGTCAATTTCTGTCTGGACAGTTGCATTGGAAGGAGTCGTACCCTTCCTTTGGCTCTTACATTCTTTCCTCCCCCTCTTCCACAATGGACCCTGAGCCTTGGAGGGTGTGATAGAGATGTTTCAGTGCTGGACACTCCTTCCCTTCTTCTCAGCACTGTGTTGCCTTTTGGGTCATCCCAGTGGTCATCACCATCTGTAAAGAGCAGCTTCTCTAACTAGAAGTGAGAGTAGCATTAATATATGAATATGAACATTAAGTATAGTGCTGTCAGGGCAGTTTGGTGGGAATAATATATACATTTAGCCAGACAGAAGGAGGCTTTATACCCCTAAGGCTCATGATCTCCCCTGCCATAGACTTTTGATTAGGTTTTTCAGTACTAGGTGTATATTCCCTCCCGTAGAGTGGGCCTTCAGTCCAATTAGAGAGCAGTTGGTTTCCCCCAGAGCAGACATGCCACTATTGCACCCATTCAGTCATTTGGCCTGTCTGGCCAAACTTGAGGCTTCCAGAGTCCACTGTTTTCACCGCTGATGACTTCTGTCTCCATAGTGCTGCATGCTATTTCAGTTGGCTGGTCTGCAAGAAAGTTTTCTGCTCAGCACCAGCTTGATTTCTCAGTGACCTTGCCACTCAGGCAAGTGAAGTCTTAGCAATAGGGTCTTACTGTCTGTTTCTCAAGGGAAACCAAGGGCCTTGCATGCCAAGGTTTTTTAAAAAATAGTATAATTTGAATGATAATTTTCCTTTTTTATTTTATTTATTTATTTGGGAGAGAGAGAAGCAGATAGAGTGAGCCCGCCAGGGTCTCTAGCCACTGCTAACGAACTCCAGATGCATGCGCCTTCTTGTGCACCTGGTTTACGTTGGTAGTGGGGAATCAAATGTGGGTCCTTAGGCTTTGCAGGCAAGTGCCTTAACTGTTAAGCCATCTCTCCAGCCTGATAATTTTTATAAATGTACATAATGTATTTTTATTGCAATCCCCTCCCCTGTATACCCATTCTCCTTAATCCTGGCTTCTGTCTTCTTTATCAACTCATCCTAATTTAATGTCTTTTGGGGGGGGGCTTTCTCCATCATCCATTGCACTTTGATAGACCCAATATTGACAGGTAACAACAGCTGCTGCAAGGTCATGAATGTAATTCATGTCCAAAAAGCAGTGTTCCCAAGCAGTTCTTCCCATCCTCTGGCTCTTAAATTCTTTCTGCTACCTCTTCCACTATATTCCCTGAGCCCTGGTCAATAGTGATAAACATGTCTCATTTGGTGCTGAATGCTTAACTAACATTTCTTAACACTTAAGTCTTCCCAGTACTTACTGCTATCTACGAAAAGAAGCTTCTCTGACCAAAAATTAGAGAGGCACTAGTCTTTGGACAGAAACAAATATTTAGAGGACAACTTGATGAGCACAGCATATCCACTTAGCCAAACAACAGTAGTAGCTTCTCCATATGTCCTCTGACCTTCCCAGCCATTGGCTTTTGACTAGATTTTCAGTAACTGGCATGGATTCCCTCCTGTGGAGTGGGCCTCAAATCCAATCAGCAGTCGGTTACTCCATAATAGTCTTGCCACTATTGTAATGGTGGACACATCTCACCTGGATAGTCAGTTGTATAGTTTCCATATATATTGTTGGGTAAGACTGTTGATTATTACTATCTCCCAGCAGTCTGCATAGCACTTTTCAGCACTGTGACCACTAGCCAGCAGGGAGGAGGTATCTAGCTTTGTTCCAGCTTGATTTCTCAGTATCCTGCAACCAAATGTTTGTGCTATCATCAACAGTAGGATTTTACTGTCTAGTTTTGGTAGGGAACCAAGAACAATAGTCTTTATTGGTTTGGCGTGGGCCACCACACTCAGCAGCCTTTATTGTTTTGAGTGGGGTCTTAGGTTTCCCTGATCAAAACTCTTGGGAAATATTCTACCCCTGGCACTGGAATTTTCCTATAACAAACTGTGGTTTCTGAGTACAGCATTCTTCACCCTACAGGGTATATACATACCTAAAAAAAATTCTCTCTTTTTAAAATTGTATTTTAATATGGAAGTGGGTTTCTGTATGGCTTATTCATATCATCTTTAGTTTTAGTTAACCATACCCTCACTATCTCCTCTCTCCTGACCTCCCTTAGAACGTTTCACTCCCAGTATTCTATCCTTCTACTTAACATATCTACCTATCCCCTTCTCTTAAGCCCTTCTTCTCCTTCTCCCTTGTGGCCCTTTTATAGCTTTCTGGTTTCTTTTTTTCCTTTTTCCTTTTCAAAACATTTTATTTATTTGAGAGAGAGAAAAAAAGAGGCAGATATATATAGAGAGAGTGGGCACACCAGGGCCTTTAGCCACTACAAACAAACTCCAGACACTTGTGCGCCACCTTGTGCACCTGGCTTATATGGGTCCTTTGGCTTTGCAGGTAAGTACCTTAACCACTAAGATATCTCTCCAGCTCTAGCTTTCTGGTTTCTACTACTGTGTTACTCCAAAACATCTATCTTCCTTCCTTCCTTCCTTCCTTCCTTCCTTCCTTCCTTCCTTCCTTCCTTCCTTCCTTCCCTCCCTCCCTCCCTCCCTCCCTCCTTCCTCCCTTCCTTCCTTCCTTCCTTCCTTCCTTCTAATTTTTTTTTTTTGAAGTAGCGTCTCACTCTAGCCCCAGGCTGGCCTGGAATTCACTATGTAGTCCATGCTGGCCTCAAACTCATGGCGATCCTCCTACTTCTGCCTTCTAAGTGCTGGAATTAAAGGCGTGTAAATCACCATGCCCGGCTGGCATCTTTTTAAAAATATATTTTATTTATTTATTTGAGAGAGAGAAGGAGAGAGAGAGAGAGAGAGAAGAGGGCATGTCAGGGCCTCTAGCTACTGTAAACGAACTCCAGATGTATGCATCTCCTTGTGCATCTGGCTTATGTGGGTCCTGGAGAATCTAACTGGAGTCCTTTCGCTTTGCAGGCAAACACCTTAACCGTTAAGCCATCTCTCCATCCCTCATCTGTTTTTTTGAACCTGGGTTATTACCTCAGTATATTTTCCAGATCCATTCATTTTGTTATGAATTTCACAATTTTATTTTTTCTTAGAGTGAATAAAATTTCATGGCATGTATGTACCACTTCTTCATTTTCCATTCATCAGTTGGTGGGCATCTAGGCTGATTCCATTTCCTCATTATTGTGAATAGAGCAGCAATGAATATGAATGAGCAAGTGTCTCTGAAATAAAGTGTAGAGTCCTTCCAGTACATGCCCAGGAGTGGTATACTTGATACCACTTGATATATGTGAGTGCTGGGGATTGAACTGGGCCTCTCTCCGGCCCTCATACTTGCATAAGAAATGTTCTTATTCAGCTGAAATTTTTTACTTTTTAAGACAGGTTCTCTCTAATGCAGGCAGTCTTGAATTATAGGGCTCAAATTATCCTCCTGTCCCTGCCTTCCAAGTAGCTGGGATGATAGGTGTGCCAAAAGGAGTTGCCTTTCTGATAAATTTTGCTGGCTGTGGTAATGCAGGCCTGTAATCCCAGAACTAGGAAGGCCAAGCCAGGTTCAAGGCTAGTTTACTAAGTTTCACTGTCACCCAAGGGCTTTTCCTCCTTGCTAGCTCTCCTTGAGCAGATTTCCATTCTGAGGCTATAGATTGCTGCCTGTCTTCTGTGATGTCTGAGTCTTAGCTTTGGCGAACTCCAGTTGCATGCCCTACTTTGTACATTTGGCTTATGTGGGCACTGGGGAATTGAACCCTGGTCATTAGGCTCTACAAGTAAGGGCCTTTATCTGCTGAGCCATCTCTCCAGGCTGTAGATGCTGGATCTTATCAAAATATTTTTCTTGTCTATTTGATTATACATTTCTCTCTGATTATTCATTGTTAATTATAAAGTTAGTTCTGTGTTAAATTGACCATTTGTTCCTGGGTCACGGTGTTGTCAATCCAGTCTTACCTGATGCTGGGTTTGGTTTGCCCATGAGTTCAGTTTGGATTTTGCATCTGTGTTTATAGAATCCTTTTCCTCTCAATATCTTTGAATTTCAACATTCAACATTCTGGAAGTTTGACTGACATTATTTATATTCATCTCATTAAATTTCTGGTGAAAGCTGTCTAGGCTTAGAGTTGCATTTCATTGAGTTTATTAAGAGTATTGCTATATGTTTTTTGTATGTAAGTATAGAAGGTGTCAATAAAAAAATTAATAATTAAAAAAAGAGTATTGCTATGCGGCTGAAGAGATTGCTAAGTGGTTAAGACACTTGCCTGTAAAACCTAACAACCCAGGTTCTAGTCTCCACTACCTACCTAACACCAGATGCACAAAGTGGAGCATACATCTGGAGTTCATGTGCAGTGACTGGAGACCCATGTGTGCCCATTCTCTAGCTTTCTCTGTGTGCAAATAAATAAAATATTTCTTAAAAACTATTGTTTTTTTTTTTTTTTTTCATTTAAAAGTAATATTGCATGCTGGGCATGGTGACGAACACCTTTAATCCCAGCACCCAGGGAAGCAGAGGTAGGAGGATCGCCAAGATTTCAAGGCCCCCTTGAGACCACATAGTGAATTCCAGGTCAGCCTGAGCTAGAGTGAGACCCTACCTCAGACCCCCCCCCCCAAAAAAAAAAAAAATAAAGGGTAATATTGTGTGTGTGTGTGTGTGTGTGTGTGTGTGTGTGTGTGTGTTTGGGCATGCACATGTTGGAGGTCAGGAAGACTTCCAGGTGTTTTGATTCTTTCCTTCCACTGTGAGAAAGGGCCACTTTGTTTGCCACTGGGAAGGCCAGACTAGCTTTGGAACTCTGTTGACTCTCCCTTTGAGCTTCTCTGTTTGTTTGCCACTGGGAAGGCCAGACTAGCTTTGGAATTCTGTTGACTCTCCCTTTCCCATAGACATATTGAGATTACAGATGTGTAATTAAAAACAAAAAAAGCAACCAGCTTTTTATCCTGCCTTTTTTTTCTTTTTCTTTATTTTATCTTCTTTATTTATTTTGGTTTTTGGGTTTTTATTATTATTATTTGAGAGAGACAGAGAGAGGAAGAGGCAAGAGAATGGGCATGCAGGGCCTTTTCAGCTGCTGTGAACGAACTCCAGATACATGCCCCCTTTTGTGCATGTGCGATATTGCGCACTTGTGTTGCTTTTGTGTCTGGCTATACGTGGGACCTGGAGATTAGAACAAACGTTCTTAGGCTTCTCAAGCAGGTACCTTAACTGCTAAGCCATCTCTCCAGCCCAATCCTCCTACTTCTGCCTCCCAAGTGCTGGGATTAAAGGTGCACTTTTTTTTTTTTTTTTTTTTTTTTTTTTTTTTTTTGGTTTTTCGAGGTAGGGTCTCACTCTAGCTCAGGCTGTCCTGGAATTCACTACGTAGTCTCAGGGCAGCCTCAAACTCATGGTGATTTTCCTACCTCTGCCTCCCGAGTGCTAAGTTTAATGGTGTGCACTACCACAACTGGCTGGTTTTTGGTTTTTTTGAGGCAGGGTCTCACTCTATCCCAGGCAGAACTGGATTTCACTATGTAGGTTCAGGCTGGCCTGGAACTCACAGTGATCCTCCTATGTCAGCCTCCTGAGTGCTGGGATTAAAGGTGTGCACTACCACACCCAGTTTATCCTGGATTTTTTGTTTTGTTTTGTTTTGTTTTTTGTTTTTATATACTCATAAGCTTTAATAAAAATACTGTTATGACAAAATTTATGATACTAAAATTCATGGTTTCCACTTCTTTAAGGGGAGAGATCTTGATGAAAATTTAGTAATCCTAACTCTTCTGGCCTTGCTTCAAAGTTATCCATAAAGGGACTTTGTGCCAATTTTATTTCATCATAAGTACAAACTGCTTGTAGAATAAACTCCTTTAACCACTGAGCCATGTCTACAGACTGCTTCTGTTTCCTTTATCTGTTCTGGTTAGGCTTGTACTTTTCTAGGAATTTTTTTTAGCTTTTCGTCAGACCTTTACCTAAAATGTAACCTGAAGATGTAACTGTGACCTTTTTATTTATAGACGTATCTTTTTTTCCTTCTTTACTTTGAATTTACTGTGTAGTAGGAAATGACCATGAACTTCTGATCCTTTTACCTCAACTTCCCAAGTTCTGGGATTACAGGTCTGAAGCACCATGCTGGGGTTTTATGTGGTGTTGGACATCCAACCCAGGACTTTGTGAAGGTTAGGAAACTACCAATTGAGCTATATCCCAGCCCTCTTAAATTTTTGATCTTGTAATTTTATACTTTTTCCCTATTTCCTTGATGGTCTTATCAATATTTGTCCTTTTTTAAAAAGCACTTTGGTTTTGTTGATTTTTCTCTAGTATTTATTTTTCCATTTCATCAATAAAACAATTGCCTTCATTGCCCCAGCCAGGGGAATTCATGCCCAACCGATGTACTTCTTCAGACTCACACCTGCCTTTTGTACCTTCAGGAGATGACCTCACCACAGCCTTCCAGGACAGAGCTCTGTTCTGCCTTGGTGTGCACCCTTGATGTGATGCTGTTAGCTTGATCTCTCTCTCTCCCCATTCTTCCCTCCCTCCCTTCCTTGCTGCTGCTGCTGCTGCTGCTTCTTTTTTTAAGTACCCAGGGCCTTCTGCATGTTAGACAAGCTCTTTATCCCTGAGCTACACCTTTAGCCCTTTTAAAATTAAATAAATTAGTCATTTGCTTTTTACTCACCAGTTTGGGACAGGATTTTGCAGAGTAGTCCAGGCTACACTTTGTAGCCTACAACTTAGGGTCCTCCTGTCTCTCCTTTTTTTTTTTTTTTTTTTTTTTTTTTTTGAGGTAGGGTCTCACTCTGGCTCAAGCTGACCTGGAATTAACTATGTAGTCTCAGGGTGGCCTTGAACTCATGGCGATCCTCCCACCTCTGCCTCCCGAGTGCTGGGATTCTCCACCACGCCCTGCCTGTCTCTCCTTTTTGAGTGTTGGTGTTATAAGTATGTGCCATTGTGCCCAGCTTTGCTTTTTTTTTTTTTTTTTTTTTTTTTTTTTTGGTTTTTCGAGGTAGGGTCTCACCCTGGCCCAGGCCGACCTGGAATTAACTATGTAGTCTCAGGGTGGCCTTGAACTCACGGTGATCCTCCTACCTCTGCCTCCCGAGTGCTGGGATTAAAGGCGTGCGCCATCACCCCTGGCCAGCTTTGCATTTTATATTGAGGCAGTGTCTTTCTAAATTGCCTAGGCTGGGTTTGGCCTTGACTTCCTCCTCCTTCAGGCTTCAGTTTGGACTTCTTAAACTCTGCACCTTAATTACCCCTTCAAGGACATGGTGGTAATAATTTAGGGTCTCTGGTGATGTGGATCTGCCATCTGAATTTTTTTAAATTTCCCATGGTTCTTTGCTACAGATAGTTGTCTAAGTTTGGAATGTTTTTAAAATTATTTATTAATATTTGCAAGCAGGGAGAGAGACAGGAGAAGAGAGAATGAATGGACATGCCAGGGCCTCTTGCCATTGCAAATGAACTCTGGATGCCTGTGCCACCTTGTGCATTTGGCTTTACACAGGTACTGGGGATTCTAACCTGGGCCATCAGGCTTGCAAGCAAGCATCTTAACTGCTGAGTCATCTCTCTAGCCCAGGCTGACCTGGAATTCACTATGTAGTCTCAGGGTGGCCTTAAACTCATAGCAATCCTCCTACCTCTGCCTCCTTAGTACTTAGTACTGAGATTAAAGGTATGTGCCACCACATCCAACTTGGAAAGTTTTTAAAATAAATTTTTATTTTTTATTTTTTTATTTTTGAGAGAGACAGAGAAGGAGAAAGAGAGAGAGAGAGAGAGAGAGAGACAGGGCAAGAGAATGGACATGCCAGGGCCTTTCAGCCACTGTGGAAGAACTGCAGACACGTGCACCCCCTTGTGCGCATGTGTGACGTTGCATGCTTATGTCACTTTTGTGTCTGGCTATACCTGGGACCTAGAGATTTGAACAAGCATTCTTAGGCTTCATAGGCAAGCGCCTTAAGTGCTAAGCCATCTCTCTAGCCCTTGGAATTTTTGTTGTTGTTGTTGTTGTTGTTTTTGTTTTTTTGAGGTAGGGTCTTGCTATAGCTCAGGCTGACCTGGAATTCGCTCTGTATTATCAGGGTGGCCTCGAACTCTTGGCAGTCCTCCTACCTCTGCCTTCTGAATGCTGAGCTCCAACACGTTGGCCACCACACCCAGCTCCCCTTGGAATGCTTTTAATAAGAAAAAGATTTTATGCTTTACAGAAGTTTTAGTTTTCTGTGTTGTAAGACTTGTCCTTGGGCAGGGGAGATGGCTCAGTAGCCAAAGGTGTTTGTTTGCAAAACCTGCCAGGACTGATTTGATTTCCCAGTACAGACATAAAGCCAGATGCACAAAGTGGTTCATGTGTTGAGTTCATTTGCAAAGGTAAGAGGCTCTGGTACACCCATTTTCCCTTCCCCCTCGAATAAATAAATAAAAATAATTATATTTCAAAACACTTCTTTATTAAAGGCTCTGAATTTGTAACAAGCAAATGTACTACAAAGAAGCTTAGACAGCTTGTGATATTTTTCCTTTTAGTTTTAAAAATTTATTTACTTATTAAACACAGAGAAAGGTAGGGGAGAGAGAGAGAGAGAGAGAGAGAAAATGATCGGGCACTCCAGGGCCTCTAGTCACTGCAAACGAGCTCTATACGCATTGCACCACCATGCATCTGGCTTACATGGGTACTGGGGAATTGAGCCTCAAACTGGGGTCTTAGGCTTCACAGGCAAGTACTTAACCATCTCTTCAGCCCCTACTTGTGATTTTTAAATGTTCTTTTTCCTACTTGTAAATTGCCTCTGTCGCTTCCTTCCCTTCTACTGTCCAGTGTTGGCTAGGTTTTTTTGTTAGCCCTCATAGGAGATGAGAAAAAGAGGACTTGTGACACGCCAGTCCAAGTCTGCCCAGTAAAGATATAATACAAGCTACATAAATTTTTCTTGAATTCATATTTTAAAATTAAAGGTGGAAAAAAAGTATTCCAGAAGTAGCCATTTTATAAACAATGACAATCAATTTTACTGGTATCTTCTATTTAACTTTTAAGTAGCCACAGTATTAAATACAACATATAAAACAATATAAAACATTAAACAATTATTAGTAAGGTAACTGGGTGTGATGACACATACCTGAAATCTCAACACTTGGGAGGCTGAGGCAGGAGGATTGTGAGTTAGGAAGCTACCTTTGGCTACATAATGAGTTTGACACTAGCCTGAATCATCACATCAAGACCTGTCTCAAAGAGAACAGACAAAAATTATTAGTAGGATCTGGGTGTGGTGGCACACGCCTTAATTCTAGCACTTGGGAGGCAGAGGCAGGAAGATTGCCATGAATTCAAGGCCACCCTGAGACTACATAGTGAATTCCAGGTCAGCCAGGGCTAGAGTGAGGCCCTACCTTGAAAAAAAAAAAAAAATTAATGAGGGGCTGAGGAGATGGTCAGTGGGTAAACCAGTTGCAGTATGAGCCCTTACACTGTGAGGAATGAGGACAAGACTTACCCCTGCTGTTCCTAATAAACTCCAAATGTTGGGTAGGGGTGGCAATTGGTATTCCCAGCAGGGAGGCAGAGACGGGGAATCCCCAGAACAAGCTGCCTAGCTAGACTAGCTGAATGGACAAACTTTGGCCTCAAATGAGAGACTACCTTTGCCTTAGTAGAATAAGAGGAGAGCAGTCAAGGAAGACACCGGATGTCAACTTCTGGCCTCCCGAAGCACACATTTTTGCACATATACCACACACGAAAAATAACTACTGGGCTGGAGAGATGGCTTAGTGGTTAAGGTGCTTGCCTTTAAAGCCTAAGGACCCAGGTTCAACTTCCCAGAATCCACTTAAGCCAGATACACAAGATGCTGCATACATCTGGAGTTCGTTTATAGTGGCTAAGGCCCTGGTTTGCCAATTCTCACTCTCTCTCTCTCTTAAAAAAAGTTATCAATGAGCTTGCTTGCATTCCTGACTTCACACTAAGTCTTTGAAATCTGGTGTGTATTTTATATTTACATCATGTCCCAATTTAGACTTAATGTATTTCAAGTTCTCAGTAGCCACATGTGTCCAGAAGCTACCAAATTGGTCCTGTAGCTCTATTCTTGTTTGTTTAAGCATGAACTTAAAGCTGTCTAAAATTTCCTTTTGCTTTGTTCTTTTAGTGTTTCTGTATAGCACTAATTACTATTATTATAATTATATATTGTAATTGAAGTTTTATGCTTAACCATATACATTTTATACTGAGTGCCAGAAAATGTTTATATTTTCTGCACATATTTAAAGGAAATATAACCTTTAATTTTTTTCATTTTATTTTATTTGCAAATATTTATATTTATTTAATAGAGAGAATATGGGTTGCCAGGTCCTCTAACGGCAAATGAACTCCAGACACATGTGCCACTTTGTATGTCTGACTTTATGTGGGTACTGGGGAATCAAACTCAGGTTGTTAAGGGTTTGCCCACAAGTACCTTAACCACTAAGTCATCTCTCCAGCCTGAAATAAAACCTTTTAAAATAAAAGCAATTCAGGCTGTGTAGTTACTTTCCAGAATGGATGTAGGAATGTCTATGTCTTTCTTAACCTTTACTAGTGCTGAACAAGGGTTGAGTCAAGCTTCCAACTATAGGAAATATAGCTGGGGTTGAGTTGGGTTGGTTTGTACCAGCATTTACCTGCTTATGATGAAATTTGTAGTTTGAAGCAGTCTTGTTGTTCTGAAAGTTCTGGTTAGTGTAGCTGTTAGCTGTATCCTAAAAACAGCCTTTTCTCTTCTTTCTCTCTGTTTTGTTGGGACATGGGACTTGGTCACTAACCTGTCCATGTTTACTGAGAATGTTTTGGTGCTTATGTTGAGAGCACCTTCCCACCCACCTACCCTTAAGCTTCCAACAGACTTTCTTTTCCTGCATGTGTATATGTATGTGGTGTGTACAACAGGGTGGGGGGGGCACACATTTGTGTGTTTGTGTATGTGTGAGTCACAGGTTGACATTGGGTGTTTTCCTTGGTCTCCACCCATTATTATTATTATTATTATTATTATTATTATTATTATTATTATTAGAGAGAGAGAGAGAGAGAGACAGGCAGAATTGGTGTGCCAGGTCCTCAGCCACTGCAAACTCCAGACGCTTGCGCCACCTAGTGGGCATATGCAACCTTGCGCTTACCTCTCCTTTTGTGCATCTGGCTTATGTGGGATCTGAAAAGTTGAACATAGGTCCTTAGGCTTTGCAGGCAAGTGCCCCAACTGCTAAACCATCTCTCCAGCCCTTACTTTTTTTTTTTTTTTTTTTTTTTTTTTTTTTTTTTATGAGAGAGAGAGAGAAAGAGAATTGGCATGACAGGGCCTCCAGCCATTTAAATCAAACTCCAGACATGTGAGGTACCTTGTGCACATGTGTGACTTTGTGCACTTGTGTCACCTTGTGCATCTGGCATACATGGGACCTGGAGAGTCGACCCTGGGTCCTTAGGCTTCACTGGCAAGCACCTTAACCACTAAGCCATCTCTCAAGTGCTCTGCCTTCTTTACTCAGGCAGGATCTCTCACTTGAACCCAGAGGTTGCATATTCTGCTAGTTTAGCTAGCTTGCTCCAGAGATATGCCTCTGCCTCCTGAGCCATGCATGCCCACTCAACATGGGGATCCAAACTCTAATCCTCACACTATGAGATAACTACTTCATCCACTGTCCACCTTCCCAGCCCCTCCAGCAGGCCTTTCCAAAGAAAGGTTGACTGCTTTTCTGATAAAGTAATGCATGCTTATTGATATACTTTTCCTAATTGCACCCCTCCCCTAAGACTTTAACAGTAAAACATTATTCTGTATTAATGTTTTCTTTGTAGCCTCCTCCACCCCACTGATGGAATTTTGGTCTCTACCAGTCACTTGTTCTCCCTTCTTTGACTAGTTTATGATGGTCTGGCTAACCCTCTCAGAGAACTTGGGAGAGGTCTCAAGGGCTGCAGAAAAGGAGCACGGAGCCAAGTATGACGTGAGGGTACTCGCCATGGGTTATTTACCCTTCCAGTAAGTTCCACAGCCAGAACTTGCACCCTGACCTGTCTGACTCCAAAGCCCACATTTTAGCCATGAGATTTCAGTTTAAACCCAGTCTTTCACTGGATTCAATTGAGGCCCTTTGGCCTCAGTCAGTGGAAGCTAACTTGTGCTAACTAAGCTAAAGGTGATTCTGCAATTGGTATGTGGGCTGTCTGAGGACTACAACTGAGAATGCACCTGGTTGATAGGAACTGAGTTACACAGAAGTTTTGTTGGTTTACTCTCTTGTCTGTCTCTTGCTGAAGTCAGCCCCCCCCCCAACTTCTCAGTCCACATCACTACTCATTTGGTCATCAGGACTTGGAATAAAAGTCATCTGCTGCTGCTGCTTTCCTCCTCTTCCTCCCCTTCCCCCTCCCCTTTCACTTCTTCCCTCCTCCTCCTCCTCCTCTTCTTCTTCTTTATTTTTATTTTTTATTTTTGATGTAGGGTCTTGCTCTAGTCTAGGCTGACCTGGAATTCACTATGTAGTCTCAGGCTGGCCTCAAAATCACAACAATAGGGCTGGAGAAATGGCTTAGCAGTTAAGGTGCCTGTCTGCTAAGCCTAAGAACACCTGTTCGATTCTCCAGGTCCCATGTTTAGCCACACGCGAAGTGACGCAAGGGCGCAATGCTGCACTTACCCGCAAGGGGGCAGCTGAGAGGCTGCTGACACGCCCATTCTCTCTCTCTCTCTCTCTCTCTCTCTGACTCTCTCCAAAAAAAAAGTCACAGCAATCCTTCTACCTCTATCTCCTGAATGCTGGGATTAAAGGCGTGTGCTTCCACACCCAGCCTCTGCCCCTTGAAAGTCGCCAGGGAGGGAAGGAAATCTGTGAAATGGGATCCTACTATAAGCCTGATGTCCTGTCTTTCAAAGGAGAACGAGGAAGGGAGCTGGGAACTAAAAATGGAGGGTGGCCTCATATTCCAAAGAAGCCTGCTTATCGGATGGAATGGGGTTCAAGAAAACCAAGAGGAAAATGGCTAGGAGGCCAGTTGAAGAAAGAAGACTATGTAAGAGACAGCCCCTGGGCCTTTTGCTAGCTGCCCTAGTGGGAGTAGAAGTCTTGCTAGAGGGAGAGGCCTGAAGAGAGTAAGTGTGGCCCTCCATTGCCATTGAGCACTTGAAGTGAATATGCGCCAATCCGAGCTGTGCTCCAAATGTGACACATGACACATTGTCAATTAATTGTGTCAGTAACATTTATGTGTATTTCCTTTGATATATTTCAGATTAGGTGAAACGAAGTGTTACTAGAATTTAAATGTGGGTTTTGGGGATGGGAGTGCTTAGTAGACTTTATTTTTAGATCAGTTTTAGGTTCATAGCAAAAGTGAGCAGATAGTAAAGAGAATTCACACTTACTCTCCTCTGCATGCCAACCCCCATTGTCAGCCTCCTGTCCTAGAAGGGAATGATTGTACCATGGATGAAGCTCATCTACACAGTCCACACTTCAAGTGAAGGCCCACTCTCTGATGGATATTCTTGGATGGATTTGGATGTACATGTACATGACATGCATCCATTACTACAGTGTCATTCAGATAATGATAGTGCTGCAATCACCCCTCCCTCCCCCTTTCACTCACTCAACTTTTCATTATCTCTATAGTTCATCTTTTCCAGAATGTCCTGTGGTTGGAATCATGCAGTTTGTAGCCTTTTCAGATTGCTTCATACACTTGGTAATACATATTTAAAATTCATCTATTTCTTTTCAAGACTTGATAACTCATTCTTTATAGCATTGAATAATATTTCACTGAGCAGACTGTTTAACCATTTCTGTCAGTCTTCTGCCTTTCTATCTCATTTGAGGCAGAGTTTCTCAGCCTGCTTTTCTTTGCTGGGCTTGCCATGAGCTTCTGAGAAATTCTCCTGCCTCTGTTTCCTGTCTTGTCAGCATGCTGTGGTTACTGAAGCTTACCATGGCTTCCAGCCTTTTTAAAGAAATATTTTGTTATTTATTTATTTGCAAAGAAAGAGAAAATGGGTGTGCCAAGAAGACAGAGAATGGGAACGCTAGGGCTTCTTGCCATTGTAAACAAACTCCAGACATATGCACCACTTTGTGCATCTGACTTTAGTGGATTCTGGAGAATTAAACCCTGACCAGTATAGCCCACCTTCCAGCTTTGTACTTGGGGTCTGGTGATCAAACTTGGGTACTCCAACTTGAGCTGTGAGTACTTACCTACTCAACCATCTTCCCAGCCCCCAGAATTCAGGGTTTGCGTAGTAATTCCCCCTTCAGCAACTGCCTCTTACAGAAATGGCACATGCTCTGGAAGCAAATACCTTTAGCCATTAGCTATCTCCCCATCCTCTGCACATGCTTTGGAAAAGCTGAGTTCAGCAAAGAACTGAGGAAGGTACAATGTTGGAGTGGCTCAGTGATTCTTGGACCTCACATATGTAGTTGGTAAAGGATGGCTATACGCCAATCATCCTATGGTGCCGATCACGGAGCTCACAGACAAAAATGTCAAGTTCATCATCATGAACACAGACCTGGTGGTGGCCAATTCTATTTGGAGGGTTGTCATTGCCAAGGTGCCCATAGTAGCCATCCACTGGGTTCAGGGTTCAGATTGATGCTAATTCCTCAGTCCTTCACTATGAGTTCATTGCTCACAGGCTTGGATTAATCCCTCTCACAAGTGATGATATTGTCAAACTGACGAAGGGCCAGGAGCTGAGACTTTGAGCTTAAGCCAAGAAGGGCTTTGGCAAGGAACATGCCAAGTGGAACCCTACTGCAGGGGTGGCTTTTGAGTACGATCCAGACAATGCACTGAGGCATGCAGTGTATCCCAAACCCAGGGAATGGCCAAAGAGTGAGTACTCCGAGCTGGATGAGGACTAGTCACAGGCTCCCTATGACCCCAGTGGCAAGCCAGAGAGGTTTTACTACAACGTGGAGTCATGTGGCTTGCTGTGCCCTGAACTATTATCCTCTCTGGATTGAAGAAGAAGCTGAGTGATTTACAGACTCAATTAAGCCATGAAATCCAGAGTGACGTACTCACTATAAATTAGAGGCCAAATGCCTGTTGCAGTGGGCATGAGGGTTTGAGGCGGTAGCTAGATTTAAGGTCTCTGTAGTCCTGATTCTGGGCTCTGGACTACAGTTGCTCAAGCTACCTAGAAGGTTATTGTAGCACCATCAAGAAGAGGTCTTAGATGGATTGCCAGGGGTGCCACTGGTATTTAGGCAGGGTAGTTTGTCACTGGGCATTTAGTATCCTGAAGTAAAGTTTGCATTTCTTTTTTTTTTTAAACATATTTTATTTATTTATTTGAGAGAGAGAGAGAGAATGGGCATGCCAGAGCCTCCAGTCCCAGACACCTGTGCCCCCTTGTGCATCTGGCTTACGTGGTCCTGGGGAGTTGAACCAGGATCCTTTGGCTTTGCAGGTGAACGCCTTAACTGCTAAGCCATCTCTCCAGCCCCAAATAAAAATATTTAGAAAATGAACTGCAAATGAACTCCAGACACATTTGCCACTTTGTGCATCTGGTTTTATGTGGGTACTGGGGAATTGAACCCAGGCTGTCAGGCTTTGTAAGCAAGAGCCTTTAACTGCTGAACAATCTCCAGTCCTAAAGTATCTTTTTTTATAGTAGCAGAATTTTATTGGAAATCAGTAACAGAGATATTTAGAAAACCACAAATACTAATAAATTAAGCCCCACTTTAAACAACCCATAAGTTGAAGAAATCAAAATGGAAAAAACTGAGGTTGCTGGGCATGGTGTCCCACAGTCTTTAATTTCAGCACTGTGGAGGCTGAGTGAGGTAGGAGCATTGCTGTGAGTTGAGGCCAGCCTGAGACTATATGGTAAATTCCATGTCAGCCTAGTCTAGAGTAAGACCCTACCAAAAGCAAAACAAAACAAAAAACAAAAACAAAAAAAAAAAGGGGTAGTTGTCCAACTTTTTGACATTATAACATGATGTTGTTTACTAACGTGTCACATTCACAGTTATCTTGGGACCTGTGTGGCCTGTGAATGAGACCTTTCCTCAAAAAATCAAATATATGTATGTATGTATGTGTGTGTATATGTATACATATGTGTATAATCTCCATTTGAGACAGAAAGAGGGAGAGAGAGAGGGAGAGAATGGGTACGCCAGGGCCTCTAGCCACTGCAAACAAACTCCAGACGCATGTGCCACCATGTGCATCTGGCTTATGTGGGACCTGGAAAATCGAACCAGGGTACTTAGGCTTCACAGGCATGCGTCTTAACCTTTAAGCCATCTCTGCAGCCCAGCAGCTAATTAAAAGTTACACGCACGCACGCACGCACACAAAATAAGGGCTGGAGAGATGGCTTAATGGTTATGATGCTTGCTTGCAAAGCCAAAGGACCTCAGTTTGATTCCCCAGGACCCATGTAAGCCAGATGCATAAGGTGCTGCATGCATCTGAGGCTCATTTGCAGTAGCTGGAGGCCCTGGCGTGCCCATTCTCTCTCTTTCTCTCTCTTCCTCTGTCTCATTCTCTCTCTCAAATAAAATAAATTTTAAAAGAAAGTTAAACATGTACTTAGCTTGTGGCTCAGACATTTTACCCTTTCTATTTATGTAAGAAACAAAAGCATGTGTCTGTACCAGGACTTGCACATCAATGTTCTTAGAAGCTATTTCCTTATTTTTACTTTTATTTATTAGCGAGAGAGGGAGAGAGAAGCAGATATAAAGAGAATAGGCACACCAGGGCCTCTAGCCACTGCAAAAGAACTCCATATGCATGTGCCACCTTGTATCTCTGGCTTATGTGGGCACTGGGGAATTCAACCTGGGTCCTAAGGTTTCACAGGCAAACACTTTAGCTATATTTTTAATTTAAAAAAATATTTATTTGAGAGAGAGAGTTTAGCAGCTATTTCTAATAGCCCCAAATGGAAGCAGACTAATGTTCATCAGTGGGAGATAGGATAAATAAATTGTAATCTGCCCCAAACAGTGGAATAGTAGTCAACAATAAAGAGGAACAAACTCCTAGCACTCATTGAGAATTGTCTCAAAATAATGATGCTGGCAAAGAGAATTGTCTCAAAATAATGATGCTGGCAAAGAGAATTGTCTCAAAATAATGATGCTGGCAAAAGAACATCTGTTATGTGATATTTAAGCGTAGCACTACCAGTTACAAAGTAGTCTAAATTAGGCTCTGTTACCCTCCCATGTTCCAACCATAAGCCTGGATGATCTGCCCTGCCTGATCATGTTCACTTGCTTCTTTTTTTAAATTTTAATTATTATTTTTTTATTGACAACTTCTATTCTTACATACAAAAACACACATGATATTTTGACCTTGTTTTGGCCATGGTTGTGCTCAGTATGTGTATGCTGCCTGTTTATCTTATAGATCTGTATATCGCTGTTTCTAGTTTAAACATTTTTTATTTATTGACATGAGTATGTATGGGCATTGCCTGGTCTCTTGTTGCTACAGATGAATACCAGACACTTTTTGTGTCCCATTTATGTGGGTGGGCTTGAGAACTGAACTTAGAGGCTGGCATGCTTTGCAAGCAATAGCTATCTTCCCAACCTCTGCTGTTCCTCCCCTCCACCTGTAGCATTAGATTCTCTGCTCTTATTCAAATCTATCTTCTAGTTGGGTGGGGTAGTAATTACTTGGGAGACTAAGGTGGGAGGACCACCTGAACCTAGGATTCTGAAGCAACCCAGGTGTTATGGTTTGAATGTAAAATCTGCCCCCAATAGGTCCATGTGTTTGAACACTTGATCATTGTGTATTTTAATATATTTTATTAATTAATTAATTTATTTGAAAGAGAAAAGAGAGAGAGAGAGAGACAGAATGGGCACACAGGGCCTCCAGCTACTGCAAACGAACTCTGGATGCATGCACCCCCTTGTGCATCTGGCTTACGTGGGTCCTGGGAATCGAATTGGGATACTTTGGCTTTGCAGGCATATATCTTAACCACTAAGCCACCTCTCCAGGCCATTATGTATTTTTTTAACTTTATTTATTTGAGAGAGAATGAACATATGTATGCCAGGGCCTCTTGCCACTGCAAATGAACTCCAGGCACATACTCCTCTTTGTGAATCTGGCTTTACATGGGCACCAAGGAATCAAATCTGGGCCTGCATGCCTTGCAAGCAAGTGCATTTAATTGCTGAGGCATCTCCCCAGCCCCTTATGTATTGTTTTTATCTTTGTCTTTGAAATTATTAACTCCACAGAGGTTGAAAAAATTGTTTATTCACCATTGTGTCCAGTGTTGAATTGTGTGGTGGGCTCCCAGTAAGTATGGGTTGAGCATTCCTGCATCAAAATATTGAAGTGAGCCGGGCATGGTGGCACACGCCTTTAATCCCAGCACTTGTGAGGCAGAGGTAGGAGGATCACCGTAAGTTCGAGGCCATAGTGAGATTACATAGTGAATTCCAGGTCAGCTTGGGCTATAGGAAGACCCTACCTAGGAAAAAAAATATGTATATATGTGGGGGCTGGAGAGATGACTTAGTGGTTAAGGCACATGCCTGTGAAACCTAAGGACCCAAGTTTGATTCTCCAGGTTCCATGTAAGCCAGATGGACATGGTGGCAAATTCATCTGGAGTTCGTTTGCAGTGGCTAGAGACCCTGGTGTGCCCATTTTCTCCCTTTCTCTCTCTCTCTCTCTTGTCTCTAATAAATAAATAAAAATAAAATATTAAAAAAATATTGAAGTGGATCCAAAACATGACACCATTAGAGAAAATTCCCACACCCGATCTCATGTGATGGTTATGGTCACAGTACAATGCACTTAAAATATTGTGTGGCACTGGCTTGTGCTTATTTAAGGTGCATATGAAACATAAGTGTTTCAGAGTCATGAACTTTATGCCCATCTATAAGATACCTCATGTATATGCAAATATTCCAAACTCTGTAAAAAGCTGAAATCTGAAACACTTGTGGATCTGTGCTTTTGGATGAGGGACAGGAACTTGACTGAGGAAGAGGTGAGCATGTGGGTGCTAAATCAGCATCTCGCAGCAGTTCTGGCTCACACAGTAGCATTTCTGGCTTGGACCCTAGTAGCTGAGGAGCCCAGCATGCCTCCTATGGTACATGGGCAGCCTGTGAGTTCTGATGGTTATTGCTGTTTTATTTGTGACAGGGAAGAGATGACTTTACAAGAGGTTAAGTCAGTGAATTTTGAAATTTTCATAATGGAAACATCTCAGGTCTGTTCACAGAAAGAGATGCTACTCTTCTGGCCTCTGTGGTTTTGGGTATCTGGAGGCCTTTCTCAGTTCTGTCCCTTTGTGTTGCCAGAAACTCAGGTGTATATTCCAGAGGCAAGAGAATCCAGGGTGATAATCTTGCCTGTTCTTCAGGACTTGACTTCCCCTTTACCCTATTTTGAAAAAGCAGCCATTGAAATTGGGTAACTAGAAGGGAGTCTGGGTTTTGGATTGCATGGCTAACATCAGGTTCTCTTGTTTATCAGTAGTCTAGACCATGGACAATCTGCCTCAGAGATGCTCTCAAGCCCTTACATGCAGATGCCACTGGCATTGTGGTTTCTTGCCTGTTTGAGGGTACACAGATAGGTTGCTTTTTCCATGGTTTAAAAATCAGGACTGATAGTTTCTTCTGGATGATTAAATAGAGAAGTCTAGGTGAAAGGTGAAGTTGACAATTTTCTACTCCCTACCACGTTTTTCATTATGGTGTTACTATTGTATTTCAGGTATCTTGAGTTTCTAAAATCCTAGGTTCAGCTTTATGCATTTCCTATTTTATGTTTCTCTACATAAACATACATCTTTATTTTAGAATTATATATTTTTTTAATCTTGGCTTTCTGGCTCCGGTTGTGAACATAGATTTTTTTTTTTTTTCTGTTCCAGACTCCTTTTAGTTTTGGCATGAATCATAGGACACCACCCTACCCCGCTGGGGATTATTGTCTTCTATGCAGAAGTGAACGGAAAGACTCTTCATTCTTAGAGAGTGGAGTTAAGACTGCGAGCAAATTGGCCCTTTCCATGGCTCCCAAGGGCAACAGCGTGCTGCACCTGCCGCTGTGGGTGTGCCCAGACTGCCGGAGGACCGTGGAGAAAGAGGAGAAGCACAGCAGCCTTGACCAGCCGGTGAGTGGCTGCAGCTCCAGTGGGCTCCTTATTCCTCCCTTGTGGGTGGTGGGTTGATAGTGAAAGGAAAGGACTTTTGTCTGCTGTCAGGATGCTCCTCCTATACCATCTTTTGGTCCATGTTCACCCTCTGGGATGTCTGCTCTGGTATTTGCTGGCCATACCTCCACAGTAGGTGGAGGGCATCTGTCTTCCTTATCCAGTCAGCCAGCCATCTGGGCACCTATCAAGTATTTTCTGAGTCTGGGTTTAGCGTTTCTTTGGTGATGCCATTCCCTAAAAGCTAGTAAGTCTTTCATGTGTTTAATTCTAAACAATTCCCTGGTAAGTTGCCTGACATTCTTTGTAGATATATTTCTCATGCCTGGCCTTCTTCCACTTTCCTTGTTTCTATGAATCTGTTTAATAGAAACCTTGAAACCATTCCATTTCTTCCTTAAGTATTGTTCTTGTTTTATGCTTCTTTCATTCTATTTGGTTAATGCCAGACAGTGTATAGAGAGCACCTGTGACCTTGGGAGGCTGAACGAGCCCTTGTACGTCACTGTCTATAGAGGTGTGCATGGCATGCTTATGCTTGTGTGGTCCCAGGGTGGAGTCTTACTGTAGTTCCTACTTGTCATGGGTCATTGACTGTGTCACTTTCTGATTCCTCTGCCCAGCCTGGCTCAGTGTGGGCCCCTCTCAGGTGGCGTTCTCTCAAGTGCACCTCTCTCAGGTGGGCTTTTTTTATGGTGAATCTCTCAGATGGGTCTCTCTCAGATTCGTTCTGCCTTCAGCTAGTGTATTGGGCCTGGCCATAGTGACTTCTTTGGGAAAGAATTGAAACTTGTGCTTGCATTTTCAGGGTTTAGACACACACACTTGCCACTGGTAATCAGTTCTTTCCTTCCCACTTTTATGGTCTCTGCTTGCCTCCCTTTCTCTGCCAGAGGTGAAAGAGAGTGTCCCTCCTTTTTTCTTATACTCTTTCTCTCATATGGTTCATCATCATTTCTACTTTTGGTGGCGCAGCGTGGAATTTTTTTTTAATAACGGTGTGGCAGCGCAAACCTTTTATTATTTATTTATTTATTTATTTGTTTATTTATTTATTTATTTATTACGTAGGGAGAAAGAGAGAGAATGAAAATGGGCGTGCCAGGGCCTCTAGCTGCTGTAAACAAACTCCAGACGCATGTGCCACCATGTATATCTGGCTTATGTGGGACCTAGAAAATCGAACCGGGGTCCTTAGGCTTCACAGGCAAATGCCTTAACCGCTAAGCCATCTCTCCAGCCCCAGCTTGGGATTTTATAGATGGTTCATTCATAATTAGGATAAGAGCTTTGAATGCACTGTTCTCTCACAGACTTCTGCCCTCTGAGAGGAAGTCATAGCAGATCTAGTAGGTAGGTCTAGAGTTGCTCCTTGCCTCACTGTCCTACATCCCTCATTTCAAATCTTTTTTTTTTTTTTAATTTATTTTTATTTATTTATTACAGAAAGAGAGAGAATGGGCACTCCAGGGCCTCTTGCCACTGCAGACAAACTCCAGACGCATTCACTATCATGTGCATTTGGTTTACATGGATTCTGGGGAGTCGAACCTGGCTTCGTAGGCAAGTGCCTTAACCACTAGGCCATCTCTCCAGCCTCTCAAATCTTTTTTAAAAAAAAAAAATAAATAAAGCAAGTATATTTAAATTTTTTTTGTTTTCTTATTTTTTTTAAATTTATTAGAGTTAAGAGATAGAGAATGGACACACCAGAGCCTTTGGCCATTGCAAACGTACTCCAGACACATGTGCCACCTTGTGCATCTGGCTTGTGTGGGTCCTGGGGAACTGAACCTGGGTTCTTTGGCTTTGCAGGCAAGTGCCTTAATGACTAAGCCACCTCTCCAGCTCTTTTTTGTTGTTGTTGTTGTTGTTGTTGTTGTTGTTGTTTTGAAGTAAGGTCTTGTTCTAGCCCAGGCTGATCTAAAATTAGTCTCAGGTAGCCTTAAGCTCATAGCGATCATCCTACCTCAGCCTCCCAAGTGCTGGGATTATCCTACCTCAGCCTCCCAAGTGCTGGATTAAAATTGTCTCAGGTAGCCTACCATTCCTACCTCAGCCTCCCAAGTGCTGGATTAAAGGTGTGTGCTACCATTCTCGGCAGCGAGTGAGAGAGATGGGGAGGGGGGAGTGGATATAAATAAGAATGGGCACATCAGGGTCTCCAGTCACTGCAAATAAACTCCAGACCCATGCGCCACTGTACATCTGGATTTACATGGGTACTGGGGAATTGAACTCTTTACAGGCAAGTGCTTTAACCACTGAGCTGTCTCTCTAGCCAAGGTTTATTTTTTTTTAATGTCTTATTTATTTACTTGAAAGATAGAAAGAGGCAGAGAGAGAGGGAGGGGAAGGGAGGAAGGGAGAGAAAAAGAGAATGGGTGTGCCAGGGCCTCTGCCCACTGCAAACGAACTTCAGATGCATATGCCACCTTGTGCATCTGGCTTTGAGGGTACTGAAGAATTGAACCTGGGTCCTTTGGCTTTGCCAGCAAGTGCCTTAACTGGCTAAGCCATCTCTCTCATCCTCATGTCTTTCATTCATGCATGTGTATATGTATGTATGTATTTACTATAGAGAGAGAGGGAAAGGGAGAGAGAGCATGGACACACCAGGGCCTCTAGCCACTGCCAGTGAACTCTAGATGCATGCGCCACCATGTGCATCTGGCTTATATGGGTTCTGGGGAGTTGAATCTTGGTCCTTGGGCTTTGCAGGCAAGTACCTTAACTGCTAAACCATCTCTCCAGCCCACCAACCCTTAGTTCAAAGTTATGAGAGAGAGAAGCACAGAGACAAGAGAGAGAATGAGTACACCAGGGCCTCCAGCTGCTGCAAACAAGCTCCAGACACATGCACCACCTTATGCACCAGATGGCTTATGTGGGTCCTGGGGAATTGAACCTAGGTACTTAGGCTTTGCAGGCAAGTGCCTTATCCACTAAGCCATCTCCCCAGTTCCCTTAGTTCTTTTTTCTTTTTAATTATTTACTTATTTGAGAGAGAATGGGCACGCCAGGGCCAACAGCCAGTGCAAATGAACTCCAGACACATGCACCACCTTGTGCAATTGGCTTACTTGGGTACTGGGGAATTGAACCTGGGTCCTTAGGCTTTGAAGACAAGCTCCTTACCTGCTAAGCCATCTCTCCAGCCCTGCTTAGTACTTTTATTATAGCCATATGTGTCTCCTGCTGTAACTTTGGGTTTAGTTTTTTTTTTTTTCCCCAGTAAATAAAGTCTTCAAGTTAGTTTTGCTAAATTACATTCTATAGGAGTCTGTTGTCAATTTCTTATCTATAGATGATTTTTTATTTCCTTTTTTAAGGTTTAGAGAGATTTCATTAGATTAAGAGAAGGAAAGAGGAGAGTATAAATGGCTCCTGCCCATGAAAAGGCAGGAATGGGGTAAAACCCCCTTTTTATTTCTTACAATTTGTGATTTCTTTTTTAAGAGTTTAAGAAGTCTTGTTTTGTCTTTTTCCAAAAAGCATCTTATTTATTTATTTATTTATTTATTTATTTATTTATTTAGGTTTTTCGAGTAGGGTCTCCCTATGGCTCAGTGGCTCAGGCTGACCTGGAATTCACTATGTAGTCTCAGGGTGGCCTTGAACTCAAGGTGATCCTCCTACCTCTGCCTCCCAAGTGCTGGGATTAAAGGTGTGCGCCACCACACCTGGCTATTTTTATTTTATTTATTTATTTTTGGTTTTTCGAGGTAGGGTCTCACTGGTCCAGGCTGACCCAGAATTAACTATGTAGTCTCAAGATGGCCTTGAACTCACAACAATCCTCCCACCTCTGCCTCCCAAGTGCTGGGATTAAAGGTGTGTGCCACCATGCCCAGTTTTATTTTTATTTTTTTGAGAGAGAGAGAGAGAGAGAGAGAGAGAGAAAAAAATGGGCATGCCAGGGTCTTTCAGCCCTGTGAATGAACTCCAGATGCATGCACCCCCTTGTGGGTATGTGTGGCATTGCACACTAGCATCACTGTTGCATCTGGCTGTATGTGACACCTGGAGGATTCAAACAGGAGTTCTTGGGCTTCACAGCCAAGTGTCTTAATTGCTAAGCCATCTCTCTAGCCTTCAGCTTTTAATTTTTTAAATCTTTTTAAAAATTTTATTTGTTTATTTGCATGCAGGCAGAGAGAGACAGAGAGAGATAGAAAGAAGAGAGGCAGGCAGAGAGAGAATGGGCACACCAGTGGCCTCTAGCTACTGCAAACGAACTCCAGATGCATGTGCCCCTCGTGAATCTGGCTTACTTGGGTCCTGGAGAATCAAACCGGGATCCTTTGGCTTCGCAGGCAAACGCCTTAACTGCTAAGCCATTTCTCCAGCCCAGCTTTTCTTTTTTAATATATCATTTCTTTCATTTTGTTTCACTGGCCATTTATTTCATTTATGCTATATGTTTGCTTAGTTAACATTCTTCTACACATTATTAGCAAAAATTTTAGGGACAAGAGAAAGAACAGGGCAAAGCGAGTTTCCTTCATAGTTTACCTCTTCATTCTCTTCACTTGCACAGGTCTCTACTACTGACAGTTGCTTGTTTCTTCTTCCAAAGTGTTCTGATTTGTGTCATTTATTGGAAGGTGGTGATGGCAAACACCACAGTGTCTCATGTAACAATTGTGAGTTGAGATTGTTATCCAGTATCTTGTTCTTTAGTAAGGAGTATTGGTGCCACAGTCATATGGAGTGCACATAGGAGTTGGGTTGCCCTCTGTTTCCTAGGCCTCTCCTGAATGATATCTGACAGGATGTCTGCAGGAAGCTACTGGGCCTTCATCCTACCATCCTTCTGCTGTTGCCACTAATACATACTTTTCTTTTTGCTTCATGGTTACTCTTCTGCCTTTCTACCTTGTAATTTACCCATCAATTTTTCATTATTTTGCTTCAGTATTGCTAGAAACTCCTAATTATTGTAGATTTTGAAATGTTAGTTTTAATGACTCAATTTTAAATATAATCAAATTTTCATTACTGCTGTTTTACCCATGAATTATTTAGAAGTCTTCAATATAATTATCTTTATTGCCTTTAATTATTTTGACTTATAAAAGTATGTTTACATATATGTATTTTTTTTGTTTTTGAGACAGCCTTCCTGTGTAGCATTAAATGTGTAATCCTCCTCCCCCAACCTCCCAAGTGCCTCAGTCTCTGAAGTGTTGGGATTACAGGTAGCCTGTGCCTACCTCTACATTTGCTTATTTATTTATTTATTTATTTATTTATTTATTTATTTATTTATTTATTTGCAAGCAGAGGGGAGGAGGAGAGGAAGAGAGAGAGAGAAAGAGAGAATAGGCACAGCAAGGCCTCTTGCTATTGTAAACGAACTCTAGATGCATGTGCCACTTTGTGCATCTGGAGTTACATGAATAGAGAGGAATCAAACATGGGCTGGCAGGCTTTGTTTGCAAGCCATGGAGCCATTTCCCTAGCCCTCCCTTTAATTTTCATTTTTATTTATTTGTGTGTGCGTGGATGTGACAGGCCTGTGTCCAATTTACGTGGCTGGCTTAGGAATTGAACCCATTCTTCAGGCCTTGCAAGCAAGTGCCTTTAACTGCTGAGCCATCGCCCTAGCCCCATATATTTTTCTTTCTTTTTTTCAGTTTTTTCGAGGTAAGGTCCTGCTCTAGTCCAGGCTGGCCTTGAAATCACAAAAATCCTCCTACCTCTGCTTCCCAAGTGCTGTGATTAAAGGTGTGTGCCACCACTTCCAGCTATTTTTTTAAGGATATTTTTAGCTAATATATAAAAATACTCGGGCTGGAGAGACGGTTTAGCAGTTAAGGACATGCCTGCAAAGCCTAAGGACCCTGGTTCGATTCTCCAGGTCCCACATAAGCCAGATGCACATGTGGCACATGCATATGGAGTTCATTTGCAGTGGCTAGAGGCCCTGGCGCACCTATTCTTACTCCCTCTCTTTCTCCCTCTCTTTGTCTCAAATAAATAAATAAATAAATATAAAAATACTCCATGCCTGGACCTTGGGTTCATTATGTAATTAATTCAATCTAAACATTTCTATCTCCTCAAACATTTACCATTTTTTTCTAGTGAAAACTTTCTACATCCTTCTTGCAGCTTTATTATCTCCAGCCATCCTCCTGGGCATTAGCATACCAGCACTGCCTGCTTCTTTCCAGCTGTAATGACTTAATGTGATGGTATTACAGATAGTCTGTGTGACAGGAATTCTTTATTTGAAAGCTGCACTTCTTGCTCATTGTAAGTTTTTATATAAATGTTAAGTTTTTATAAATGTTCACATGTGCTTGAAGATAGTACTTTCTGTGGGCTTGGATGGAGAGCTTTGTGCATATGTTATTAGGTCAACCAACCCATCTTGAACTGTGTGCTTAAGTCCATTTTTCTCTAGTCTTCCTTTTTTTGTTTTTGTTTTTTCTTTTGTTTTGTTTTTCAAGATAGGGTCTCACTGTAGCTCAGGCAGACTGGAATTCCTTATGTAGTCTCAGGGTAGCCTTGAACTCACGGCAATCCACTTACCTCTGTCTCCCGGGTGCTGGGATTAAATGTGTGTACCACCACAACCGGCTCTCTAGTCTTACTTTCTTTTGTCTTAATCTACCAGTTTCTGGGATAGATCATTTAAAATATCCTTTCCAGCATATATCCTTCTCCTTTTTTCCTTATAAACATTTCCATTAATGTTCTACATGTTTTAAGGCTGTGCTGGGTGACCCATATTAAGGTTACTAAGTCCTGGTAGGTAATCAGACTTTTTATTGCCCAGAGCTCTCTGTAGCAGTACTTTTCTCCTGAAGGTCTGTCTTGTATGCTAATCTTTTGTATATGTATTAAATTTTTATTTACGAGAGAAAGAAAGACACACACAGAGAGAGAGAATATGAATATGGGCATTGCAGGACCTCCATCTGCTGCAAATGAACTCAAGATGCATGTGGCATCTTGTGCATCTGGCTTATGTGGGTCCTGCGGGAATTGAACCTGGGTCATTTGGCTTTGCAGTCAAGTGCCTTACCTGCTAAGCCATCTCTCCAGCCCTGTATGCTAATATTTAGCTTCTTGCAACACCCATCCACTGTATCCTTCCTTTTTTCCCTTCTTTGAGTTGTGTTCTAGGTGTTCTTTGTACACTCAGTAGAAAGGTAGGTTTAATTTGGCCTCAATTCAGTTTGGTGCTTTTTGTTTTTTGAGATAGGGTTTCACTCTGTAGTCCCATGCTGGCCTTGAACTCACAGTGATCCTTCTAATTTGACCTCTGCCTCCCCAGTGCTGAGATTAAAGAAGTGCGCTACCATGCCCAACTAAGTTTGCTTCTTACTGGTGAAATTAACCCTATTACATGCTATGATTGCTAATACATTTGACATTGTTTCTGTCAAGAGACCAGACAATAATAAGTGCCTGTACCCTTGTGAGGCCTTCCAACCCATCTTGCGTGAGCCTTAGGGCCTTCCTGCCACGCTGTCATTCATCTTTTTCTTCTGTTAGTTTTATCAGTTAACTATTGAAATCAAGACATTGTAGGTTGGTTTATTTTAAATTTTTAAAAATATTTTTATTACCAAGCAGAGAGAGAGAAGAGAGAAAGGGGTACATTAGGGCCTCTTGGCACTGCAGATGAGCTCTAGACACTTGCTCCATTTTGTGTATCTTGCTTAATATGGGTACTGGTGAATCAAACCCAGGCAGCAGGCTTTGAAACCTACCACCTTTAACCACTGAGCCATCTCTTTGCCCCCCCTTTGTAAAATGAGGTTTTGAACTTTCATAACCATGTACTCATACAGTATGCATCTATTGTAAATATGGTTCATAAATGCTCTAGTTTTTATTTCATTGCTGTGTGCTATTCATATTTGTGGATATATATTTTAGCTGCCACATTTTGCTGTCATAAACTATACTCTGGAGCACACAGTAGCATCTTCTTTTGTCTATAAAGGGATGGAAGCAGTTGCGGAGGCATAGAGGATTTACAGAATTAGCAAATTGCCTATTAATATCAACAATACATTTTCTTTTTTGGCGGGGGTGGGGGGGGGGAGTTCGAGATAAAGTTTCACTCTAGCCCAGGCTGACCTGGAATTTACTATGTAGTTTCAAGGTAGCCTTGAACTCGTGGCGATCCTCCTACCTCTGCCTCCCAAGTACTGGGATTAAAGGTGTGTGCCACCATGCCTAGCTCTACATTTCCCTCCTCCCTCCCTCCCTCCCTCCCTCCCTCCCTCCCTTCCTTCCTTCTGTTGTGGTTTTCCGAGGTAGGGCTTCACTCTAGCTCAGGCTGACCTGGAATTCACTATGTAGTCTCAGGGTGACCTCGAACTCTCGGTGATCCTCCTACCTCTGCCTCCCGAGTGCTGGGATTAAAGGCGTGCGCCACCACACCCAGCCTACATTTTCTTTTTAAAAAATATTTATATATTTGCAAAGGGAGAGAGTGGGGGGGTGGAGAATAGGCACCCCAGGGCCTCCAGCCACTATAGATGAACTCCAGATATGTGCACCACTTTGTGCATCTGGCTTTATATGTGGGTACTGGGGAATTGAACCCATGTTGTAAGGCTTTGCAGGCAAGTGCTTTTACCACTGAGCCATTTCTCCAGCCCAACAATACATTTTCAAATGAAAACTATTTACAGGGCTGGAGAGATGGCTTAGCAGTTAAGGTACATACATACATAACATACATACATACATACATACATACATACATACATACATACATATTTTTTCCAGGCAAGGTGGCCTATGCCTTAAATCCCAGCACTTGGGAGGCAGCGGTATGAGGATCACCATGAGTTCCTGAAACTAAATAGTGAATTCTTCATCAGCCTGGGCTAGAGTGAGACCCTACCTCAAAAAACAAAATAAAACTTATTTTCATAAACACAGTAATTTAGTGAATATAGTGGCAATGTTTTGTATTTTTTATTTATTTGAGAGCAACAGAGAGAGAAAGAGAGAGAGAGAATGGGTTGCACCAGGGTCTTCAGCCACTGCAAACAAACTCCAGATGCATGCGCCATCTTGTGCATCTGGCTTACGTGGGTACTGGGGAATTGAGCCTTAAAACGGGGTCCTTAGGCTTCATAGGCAAGTGCTTAACCACTAAGCCATTTCTCCAGCCCTGTTTTGTATTTTTTTATACAAATCTTTTTAGTCTCCAGATAATAGAAAGCTGGATCACCTATGCACTTAGTTCAATATTGTGTGATAGCTTGCTCTGATTAAAGAATATGAAAATAATTTTCATTTAATTTCTAGAGAGATGGTTCAGCAGGTAAAGGCGCCTGCTTGCAAAGCCTGATGGCCTGGATTTGATTCCCCAGTACCCATGTAAAGCCAGATGCACAAAGTGGTGCATGTGTCTGTAGCCCATTTGTAGTGATAGGAGGTCCTGTCCTCTCTCTCTCTCTCTCTCTCTCTCTCTCTCTCTCTCTCTCTCTCTCTCGTAGTGTGTGTGTGTGTGTGTGTATTTGGTGGGGGGGGAATTTCAAGGTAGCCTCTTACTCTAGCCCAAGCTGACCTGGAATTCATTATGTAGTCTTAGGGTGGCCTTGAACTCACAGTGATCCTCCTACCTCTGCCTCTTGAGTGCTGGGATTAAAGGCATGAGCTTAAATATATACACCCGGCTTAAATATATATTTTTAGAAAATGTTTTATGTGATGTATGTGTGTTTGTGTGTATACATGCAGGTGCAGGTGTACCATATTATGAGTGTGGAGGTGAAAAGACAATCTTGAGTGTTCACCCTTGCCTTCTACCTTGCTTGAAGCAGGTTCTCCTACTATTCATAGCTGCATTCACCAGGCTCGCTGGCCCATGAGCTTCTGAGAATCCTCCTGTCTCCACCTCATATCTCACTGTATGAAACTGATATAGACATTTACACTACAATGTCTGTAGCCTTATGTTGGTTCTGGGGATTTGAACTTAAGTACTCACACTTGCACAGAAGGTGCTTTATATCCACAGGTTCATCTTCACCAGAACACAAGAAGTGATAGTTCCTTAATGGTTAATTGCAGTGGAATTTCAAACCACTGTCAGTGGCTGTTCTCTCCACTGGTTTAAGATCCATTGGTCTTCCATCCCTAGGAGTGGTTGTCTAACTTTGGTCATTTGTAAAACATTGCTTTACCAGACTAAGCAGATCTTCCTGATATGTTTCACAGTTATTTTCTTCCAGTGTGTAGCTTGCACATTCATCACATAACAATTGTTTTTAGAAGCATACACATTTTTTTTCCTTTTGTTGAAACATGTTCTCACTATATATACTCCAGATTGGCCTCAAAATCACAATGCTCCTGCCTCAGTTTCCTAAATGCTGGGTTTGCAGACATGCACTACCACATACAGCTGCAAGTTTAAAAATAAAAATCTTGGGCTGGAAAGATGGCTTAGCAGTTAAGGCATTTGCCATAAGGCCAAAGGATCCCAGTTTGATTCTCCAGGACCCATGTGAGCCAGATGCACAAGGGGTGCATGCATCTGGAGTTCATTTGCAGCAGCTGGGAGGCCCTGGTGCACCCATTCTCTCTCTCTCTCTGCCTCTCAAATAAATTTTTAAAAATCTTTATTTACTGATTTGCAAGGAGAGTTGGGGGTGGACATCAGGACCTCTTGCCTCTTCCGCGACAAACTCCAGATGCATGCACTTTGTACATCTGCATCTGGCTATCTGGCTTACGTGGGTACTGGGAATTGAGCCTTAAAACGGGGTCCTTAGGCTTCATAGGCAAGTGCTTAACCACTAAGCCATTTCTCCAGCCCTGTTTTGTATTTTTTTATACAAATCTTTTAGTCTCCAGATAATAGAAAGCTGGATCACCTATGCACTTAGTTCAATATTGTGTGATAGCTTGCTCTGATTAAAGAATATGAAAATAATTTTCATTTAATTTCTAGAGAGATGGTTCAGCAGGTAAAGGCGCCTGCTTGCAAAGCCTGATGGCCTGGATTTGATTCCCCAGTACCCATGTAAAGCCAGATGCACAAAGTGGTGCATGTGTCTGTAGCCCATTTGTAGTGATAGGAGGTCCTGTCTCTCTCTCTCTCTCTCTCTCTCTCTCTCTCTCTCTCTCTGTGTGTGTGTGTGTGTGTGTGTGTGTGTGTGTATTTGGTGGGGGGGAATTTCAAGGTAGCCTCTTACTCTAGCCCAAGCTGACCTGGAATTCATTATGTAGTCTTAGGGTGGCCTTGAACTCACAGTGATCCTCCTACCTCTGCCTCTTGAGTGCTGGGATTAAAGGCATGAGCTTAAATATATACACCCGGCTTAAATATATATTTTTAGAAAATGTTTTATGTGATGTATGTGTGTTTGTGTGTATACATGCAGGTGCAGGTGTACCATATTATGAGTGTGGAGGTGAAAAGACAATCTTGAGTGTTCACCCTTGCCTTCTACCTTGCTTGAAGCAGGTTCTCCTACTATTCATAGCTGCATTCACCAGGCTCGCTGGCCCATGAGCTTCTGAAATCCTCCTGTCTCCACCTCATATCTCACTGTATGAAACTGATATAGACATTTACACTACAATGTCTGTAGCCTTATGTTGGTTCTGGGGATTTGAACTTAAGTACTCACACTTGCACAGAAGGTGCTTTATATCCACAGGTTCATCTTCACCAGAACACAAGAAGTGATAGTTCCTTAATGGTTAATTGCAGTGGAATTTGAAACCACTGTCAGTGGCTGTTCTCTCCACTGGTTTAAGATCCATTGGTCTTCCATCCCTAGGAGTGGTTGTCTAACTTTGGTCATTTGTAAAACATTGCTTTACCAGGCTAAGCAGATCTTCCTGATATGTTTCACAGTTATTTTCTTCCAGTGTGTAGCTTGCACATTCATCACATAACAATTGTTTTTAGAAGCATACACATTTTTTTTTCCTTTTGTTGAAACATGTTCTCACTATATATACTCCAGATTGGCCTCAAAATCACAATGCTCCTGCCTCAGTTTCCTAAATGCTGGGTTTGCAGACATGCACTACCACATACAGCTGCAAGTTTAAAAAATAAAAATCTTGGGCTGGAAAGATGGCTTAGCAGTTAAGGCATTTGCCCGCAAGGCCAAAGGATCCCAGTTTGATTCTCCAGGACCCATGTGAGCCAGATGCACAAGGGAGTGCATGCATCTGGAGTTCATTTGCAGCAGCTGGAGGCCCTGGTGCACCCATTCTCTCTCTCTCTCTCTCTGCCTCTCAAATAAATTTTTAAAAAAATCTTTATTTACTGATTTGCAAGGAGAGTTGGAGGTGGACATCAGGACCTCTTGCCTCTTCCGCGACAAACTCCAGATGCATGCACTTTGTACATCTGCATCTGGCTTTCTGTGGGTATTAGGAAATTGAACCCTGGGTTGTTAGGCTTTGCAAGCAAGTGCCTTAACTACTAAGCCATCTCTCCAGACTTGAAACTAAGTTAGTTTTTTTTGTGTGGGTTTTTTTTTTTTTTTTTTTTTTTGGTACCACACTGAGGTGGGTTTGTTTTGTTTTGTTTTGTTTTGTTTTGTTTTGTTTTGTTTTGTTTTGTTTTGTTTTGTTTTGTTTGTTTTCAAACACAAAGAGAATGGGCACCCCAGGGCCTCTAGCACTGCAAATGAACTCCAGATGCACATGCCATTTTGCGCATCTGGCTTTACATGGGTACTGGGGAATTGAACTGGATCATTAGGCTTTGCAGGCAAGTGCTTTAACCACTGAGCAATCTCTTCAACCCCTAAGTTAATCTTTTATTTATTTATTTATTTCCAGTTTTTTGAGGTAGGCTCTTACTCTAGGCCAGGCTGACCTGGAATTAACTATTTAGTCTTAGGCTGGCCTCAAACTCAACAGCGATCCTCCTACTTCTGTCTTCCAAGTGTTGGTATTAAAGGTGTGCATTACTGTGCCTGGCCTAGGTTGGTTTGTTTTGTTTTGTTTTGCTTTGGTTTTTTAAGGTAGGGTCTTACTCTCGCCCAGGCTGACTTGGAATTCACTATGTGGTCTCAGGGTGGCCTCAAACTCATGGCAATCCTCCTACCTCTGCCTCCAAGTGTTGGAATTAAAGGCGTGTACCACCAAGCTTGGCTCAGGGTTAGTTTTTTTAAAGATATCAAGTGCTATAGGATAAATCTAAAACAAGGGAAATCTTCAGTGAGAAAAGTAAAGATACCATATCTAAATCAATGGAGAAAAATAAGACAGAGGAGACAGCTTATATCAGGCCCTATGCTAAACACCTTGAATGCATTTTTGTCTCCTTATCCTTATGACTAAAGATTAGCTGAGTCCTTCCCCCCTTCCCTGTATGTTCTTATGTCTCTTACTGATCCTGGAGCTTGCCTCCTCCCTCCCCTGCTCTGAACTCTTGTGATTGTTGAGTGTCTACCCCTCTACAGGACTAATGGTGCAAATGTGTGTGGCCATGCCCAGTTGTTTATGTAGATCCTGGGCTGTCTTGGGCCTCCTCTGCCCCTCATGCTTACATAAGAAGTGCTCTTAACCTTTGAGCCATCTCTTCAGTCTGGGTTACCCATTTTACACATGTGTACCAGTTGTTCCACAGTTACTTGAATGACCTTACATCTTTGTGAAAAATCAGTTGATCTGCGTATGGCTCTGTTTTTGAATCCAAAGGTCTACTTTACATATATGCCTATAATTTTGCCAGTTACCATACTGTCTTCATTCATAGTAAGTCATGATAATCTATAGTAGATATCTTTTGTTTTCTTTCTCCTTCCTCTCTTTCATTTCACTGTGTAACTCAATTGCACTTGAAACTCACTGTGTGCCCAGGCTGCACTCAACTAGTGGCATGTCTCTTGCCTCTTAAGTGCTGGGATTACAGACATGAGCCACTACATCTTTCATTTGTATATTCTAGATTCCTCCCTTTCAGTTTCTACAAAAGCATGCTGGGCTGGAGAGATGGCTTAGCAGTTAAGGTGCCTGCCTGCCAAGCCTAAGAATGCCCATTGAATTCTTCAGTCCCACATTTAGCCAGACGCAAAGGCCCAATTCTGAACTTTCCCACAAGGGGGCGCACACATTTGGAGTTTGTTTACAGTGGCTGAGAGGACGCTGGTGCGCCCATTCTCTCTCTCTCTCGGCCTCTTCCTCTCTCTCTCTCTCTGAAATAATAATTTCAAAAAACATGCCATTGTGTTGAATATATAGATTGGTTTAAGGAGAATTGACATCTTAACAGTGTTTTGCCTTCTAGTCCATGAATATGTTATAACTTGTCATTTATAAAGGTTATTTCACTTTATTATTAGCATTGTTGTTTGTTTATTTGTACGTGTGTGTACGCACATGCATGCACACACATACCGGGGGCTTTTGCCACTAAAAATGAGTGCCCATCTGGCTTTATGTATGTGGCTGGGGAATTGAACCTGGGCCAGCAGATTTTACATGCAAGTGCCTTTAACCACTGAGCAATCTCCCCAGCTCCCTTAGCATTGTTTTGTAGATTTCAGTGTACAGGGTTGTCATAAATGGTGGACTACATGCTTTTCAAAGTAATTAATATTTTTCTTGATTTTAATTTTATTTCTAATAAATTTCATTATGCAGAAATGTAATTTTTTTCATTAAACCTGTGATTTAAATTATTATCTCTAGTGGTCTTTTATAGATTTCTTATAATTTTTCTATGTAGAGCATCATACTATCTATAGATAATGTGTTTACTTTCCAATCTAACATCTTGTTTTTTCTTACTTTACTCCATTATCTAGGACCTCCAGTATGAGGTTGAATGGAACTGGCAGAAATGGGCAGTGTTTTCTTATTGCTGAACTTAGACAAAAAAGCTTTACCTAGAGGATTTTGTATATTAGATTGAGGAAATTTAGTTGGCTGTAAATTATCACCATGAATAAAGGATTTTTTTCAAGTTCTCTTTTTACATTTATTGAGCTAGTCACAGAGTTTCTTTTTATTTTGTTAAAATATGAATTAGGGAGCTGGAGAGATGGCTTAGTGGTTAAGGTACATGCCTGGGAAGCCTAAGGACCCAGGTTCGATTCTCCAGGTCCCACGTAAGCCATATGCACATAGTGGCTCATGCATCTAGAGTTTGTTTGGCTAGAGGCCCTGGAGCACCCATTCTCTCTCTCTCTCTTGCTTGCTCTCCTCCACCCCCTCCCTGTCTCTAATAAATAAATAAAAATAAATCTTAAAATATTTTTTAAAAAATGAAGTAGCATAGTTTTTGAAATATTGGACAAACTTTGTATTCTTTGGATAAAATTATATATGTTACCCTTTGTGTAAGTTGCTACATTGATTTTACTAATGTTTCATTAAGAATTATTTTATCTGGGGCTGGAGAGATGGCTTGGTGCTTAAGGCACTTGCCTACGAAGCTTAATGACCCAGGTTCAATTCTCCCGTACCCAGGTAAGCCAGATGTTCAGGTGGTGCATGCATCTGGAATTTGTTTGTAGTGGCTAGAGGTCCTGGTGTGCACATTCTCTCTCTCTCTCTCAAATAAATAACTAAAATAATTTTTAAAAAGAAAAAGAAGGGCTGGAGAAATGAATCAGCAGTTAAGACACCTGCCTGCAAAGCCTAACGACACTGATTCAGTTCCCCACTACCCACATAAAGCCAGAAGCACAAAGTAGTGCGTGCATCTGGAGTTGTTTGCAGTGGCTAGAGGCCCTGGTGCACCCATTCTTTCTCTCTCTCTCTCTTTCACTCATTCTCTCTCCCCATCTTTCTCTCTCTCTGCATGCAAATAAATATAAAAATTATTTTAAAAAACAATTATTTTTATCTGGGGCTAGGAAGATGGCTCAGCAGTTAAGGCACTTGATTACAAAGCCTACTAGCCTAGGTTTCATTCCTTAGTACCTATATAAAGCCAGATGCACTAAGTGGCACATACATCTGAAGTTTGTTTGCAGTGGCAAGAGGCCCTGGAATAGTCATGTTCATCATCCTTCCTCCATCCCTCTTTAAGAAATAAATAAAAATATTTAAGAATGAAAAAGCAAGCCAGGCATGGTGGCGCACACCTTTAATCCCAGCACTCGGGAGGCAGAGGTAGGAGGATTGCCTTGAGTTCATAGTGAATAGTGAATTCCAGGTCAGCCTGGGCTAGAGTGAGACCTTACTGTTTAAAACAAACAACAACAACAACAACAAAAAGTGCAGGAGAGCACACATGTGCCTTGCTTTGCACAGGAAATGTTATTTATGGGTCTATTTCTGTTGGTTTTTCCTTATTGGGTCATAATTTTATTGGTACTGGATGTGGTCATTGTATTTTTCTTTTTTTAATATTACATTTGTTAATTTGCAAGCAGAGAGAGATAGAAGCGAGACTGATAGAATGGGCACACCAGTGCCTCTAGCCGCTGCAAATAAACTCCATAAGTGGGTACTGGGAAATTAAGCCCGGGCCATTGGGTTTATTAGCACCTTAAGTGCTCGGCCATCTCTTCAGTCCCTTTGTATTTTTCTTTATTGTAGATTTGTTTTAATATTCAAAGTTACAAAGACACATATACCCCCACAGATGAAAGTTCCAGAGATTGAAAATTCCAACACATGGTTCAACAGAGATGAACCTTGAAAACAAGATGCTCAATGAAATAAGCCACATACAAAAGGACAAATACATGATTTCACTTATTTGACGTACTTAGAATAGTCAGAGTCACAGAAATAGGAGGTAGAAGAGTGGGTGTTGAGGTAAAGGGATTGGGTATTGGGAATTATTTAATGGAGACCGAGTTTTGGTTTGGGATAATGTAGGAGATCTGAGGTAGTTATAATAGCTTTTATGTGAGTTACTTTTCTTGTTGCTATGACAAAAACCTGGCAGAAGCAATATAAGAAGTTTATGTTAGCTCACAGTTGAGATGGAAGTCTGTGGTACAGAAAGCATGATAGCTGCAGTTATATGGTTGTTCACATCTCAGCAGATCAGGGAGCCACAGTGAACTTGAGCTGCAAGCAAGAGGGGCCTGGCTATAATCCTCAGAGGCCCACCCCCATGACCCATCATTATCAGCTATGCCTCCTATTCCACAGCTTTTCAAAACAGTGCCACTAATTGGGGACCAAGTGTTAAAACACATAGGCCTGTGGGGGACATTTCACGTTCAGACTTTTTTACCCCTTGCCTCCATAGGCTGATGGCTGTCTAATGCTGCAACATGTCTTGACTTCACACCCAACACTGTTCATAAGTTCAAAGTCAGAAGTCGCCTTTACTCCAGGCATTCTTTTTTAACTGTGAGCCCCTGTAAAGTAAAAAAAAAAAACTTACGGGCTTGAGAGATGTCTCAGTGGTTAAAGGTACTTTCTTGCGATGCCTGTTGGTTTTGTTCAATGCCTCAGTATCCAAATAAAGCTAGATATTCAAAGTGGTGTGTGCATCTGGAGTTTGTTTGCAGTGGCCAGAGGCCCTGGCATGCCCATATACTCACACTCTCTCTTTCTCTTTGCACCTCCTCTGTCTTTCTTTCTCTCTCTAAAATAAATAAAAAATAAAAAGTAGGCTGGGCGTGGCTACACACACCTTTAATCCCAGTGCTTGGGAGGCAAAGATAGGATCCTCGTGAGTTTGAGACCACCCTGAGACTACATAGTGAATTCCATCCAGGTCAGCTCTACCTCGAAAAACCAAAAATAAAATAAAATGCAGCCTGGACCACAGTTGCAGCAGCCTGTTAGAAGCCTGTAGAGCTGGACCTAAACCGGGGAAAACATTTCTGTATGTGGTCTTGTTGGAGCAGGCCATCCTGGAGCTCTATCTTTTGGTTTTTCAAGGTAGGGTTTCACTCTAGCCCAAGTGTACCTGGAACTCACTATGGAGTCTCAGGGTGGCCTTGAACTCAGGGCAATACTCCTAGCTCTACCTCCCAAGCACTGGGATTAAAGGCGTGTGCCACCACGCCCGGCCTTGGAGCTCTATCTTAATGACATTCTACTTTCAGATAAATGTTTTGGGGGCTGGGAGATGGTTGAGTGGTTAAAGACACTTTCTTATAAAACCCGATGGCCTAGGTTTGATTCCCCAGTACTCATGTAAAGCCAGATGCACAAAGTGGTGCATGTGTCTAGAGTTTGTTTGCAGTGGCAAGAGAACCTGATGTGCTCTTACTTCCCTCTCTCCCTCCTTCCCTTCTGTTTCTCTCTCTTAAATAAAAGTATTTTTTGTATTTATTTATTTATTTATTTTTATTTGATTTATTTGAGAGAGAGAAAGAGAATGGGCGTGCCAGGGCCTCCAGCGACTGCAAGTGAACTCAGGATGCATGCACCACCTTGTGCATCTGGCTTACGTGAGTCCTAGGGAATTGAGCCTTGAACCACAGTCCTTAGGCTTCACAGGCAAGCACTTAACTGCTAAGCCATCTCTCCAGTCCAATAAAAGTATCTTTTAACAATGAGTGTTTTGGGGCTGGAGAGATTCCTCAGTAGTTAAGATACTTGTCTGCAAAGCCTAAGGACCCAGGTTCGATTCTCTAGTTCCCATGTAAGCCAGGTGCACATAGTGGCACATGCATCTGGAATTTATTTGCAATAGCTAGCGGCCCAGGCATGCACATTCTCCCTCCCTCCCTCCCTCCCTCCCTCCCTTCCTCCCCCTTTCTCTCTGTCTCTAATAAATAAATAAAAATAAAAACTTTTAAAAATGAATGTTTTTAAAATAAATTTTCTGTTTCATTCCCTGGAACTTTTCTTGGGTGGAATCTTGCCCTCAAGGAACACTGTCCCAGGGCAGAGTTTGAGGTTTCTTTTCATTTGTGCTAATTTCGTAACAGTTACTATCTCTTAGTCACAGCTGCTTTGTCTACAACTTGCAATCACTCCTAACCTTGCAACAGTCTTAATGCTGTGTGGTCTTCAAATTTCCTCTGCCAGTCAACTTAGTCTATCACTTTCGAATTTGGCCTCACTCAGATTTCACGACGTGTACATAACATGGATTTTTTTTGCCGGGATGTATCATGTATGGCCCCTAACTTAATTCCCAGTAGTTCCTGTCAGAAATGTCAAATCCTTGATCTTCATTGTCTGCATTTCTATATTTTGGTCTGCCATACCAGAATGGCCTCCTAAGATCAGCTTATAGCTGGGTATAGCACACATGTAGTTTCAGTATTTGGGAGCTAGAAACAGGAGGATCAAGAGTTCAAAGCCTTCTTCAATTACAAAGTGAGTTCAAGGCCAGCCTGTACTGTATAGGATCTAGTTTCAACATAACAAAATAAAAACAGCTGCTTATGGCATTCTAAAGCTTCTCTAGTTCACAGGTCTAAACTTTTCTATATTCCTCCTGTAAACCAGTTCCATGAACCACATGATCAGGTTTCTTAAAGCTACTACCCTACTTGTTGATACTAATTTTCTGTTAGTTTTTTTAAAAAGATTTTATTTATTTATTTATTTATTTATTTATTTATTTATTTATTTATTTATTTGAGACAAGAGAGCGGGGGAGAAAGAGTGAGAATGGGTACTCTAGCCACTGCAAAGGAACTCCAGATGCATCCGCCACCATGTGCATCTGGTTTACATGGGACCTGAAGAATCGAACTGGCATCCTTAGGCTTCGCAGGCATGCCTTAACCACTAAGCCATCCCTCCAGCCCTTCTGTTACTTTTCTTATCACTGGCAAAGTACTTGATATAAACCACTTAAATGAGGGAGGATTTATTTGTTTAGGGCATTTTGTTTTTTTTTTGAAGCATGGTCTCATTTTAGCCCAGGCTGGCCTCAAACTTGTGGCAATTCTCTTTCCTCAGTCTCTTGAACGCTGGGATTAAAGGCGTGCATTATCACTGTGCCCATCTAGGAAGGATTTATTTTGACTGTAGGGTAGAAGGCATGGTGGCCGGAGTGGCTTATGGCTGTAGCAGCAGGAGCATTGTTGTGGCTAATCAGTTATATTGTGGCAGCAATCAGGAAGCAGAGAGAGGTCAAACCAGGGCTAAGCTATTATTGCCCATCTGGGCACTGTCTTTTCATTAAAGGAAAGCCTGTGTCTTCAGTTTTATATCCTGAAGCATTCAATAGATGGGGTCCTCTTGCCTCTAATACCAAGATTGTGTTTTCTCTTTAAAGAGGTTAATCTTTTTCTTTGTTTTTGGAAGTAGGGTCCAGGCTGACCTGGAACTCACAGCTTGATTAAAGGCATATACCAGCCAGGCATGGTGGCACACGCCTTTAATCCCAGCACTCAGGAGGCAGAGGCAGGAGGATCGTCGTGAGTTCGAGGCCACCCTGAGACTACATAGTGAATTCCAGGTCAGCTGGGCCAGAGTGAAACCCTACCTCGAAAAACCAAAAAAAAAAAAAAAAAAAAAAAAGCATATGCAACCATGCCTGGCAAGATGTTAATCTTTTTAACAAGGACTGCACTTTTCTCAGAGAAGGCTCAGGAAAAAACCAACTTGGAAGAAGGCCCCCTCCTTGGAGAGGGTGTGCTGTTGTTACCCACTTGGAGACCCGAGGCTCCTCAAGATGCTCTAGGCCCAGCCCTCCCTGAAAGAGCATGCCACTCAGTCCCCTTTTACTCCAAGGATAAAGCTGCTGCCTGGTGATAGGAGCAAGGGAAGACATGCATCAGGATCCTGGAAGTCTCCCTCCCTCTGCTTACATTTGCTGCTTCAAAGGAGACATGTACTCTTCCATTACAGAGCAGGACAGAATAGATTTTGAGCTGAGAGGCAAAAACAAACAAACAAACAAACAAACAAACCACTTGGCTCAACTATCCACCCTGGGAACAAGGATCTTTTTATTTATTTTTTGTTTGTTTGTTTGTTTTTGTTTTTTGTGTTTCGATGTAGGGTCTCACTCTGGCTCAGACTGACCTGGAATCAACTATGTAGTCTTAGGGTGGCCTTGAACTCACTGCAATCCTCCTACCTCTGCCTCCCGAGTGCTGGGATTAAAGGCGTGTGCCACCACACTCAGCTTATTTATTTATTTATTTATTAGAGGATCTTTTTTATGAGGCCTGACTGATAGAATTCCATCAGTCCATCAGAACCCATGCACAAGATGAGTAGATGAGCACTATGAGTAAATGAGAAAGTACAGTGACATGAAAGCAGAACTTTGTCCCAGGCAGCTTCAAAGGTGTGGTATAAAATAAGGAGTTTATTCTGAAATGTTGTGGAAAATAGAAGGTTTTATGCAGGAGAGCCACATATTACTCTGGCTGCTGATTGACAATGGATGAAGTGGGTAAAGGTGCAGATGGGCCTATCAGGGCCCATTCACTTGCCAGGCAAAAGGAGACTGAAGCTTGTTTGCACTGAAGGGAAGCAGTGTGAAGAGAAATGTGGGCATGTTGTAGATGTTTTAATTTGAAGTGGATGGTGGAGGTAGGCATGGGCCACATGAGAATAATTAACCCTATGTATTGTAGGAGCTGTTTGGGAATAGCCATATGCTTTCATCACACAGTCAAGCTGTCTGTGACTACCTGTTCCTGCCTCACCATGATATCAGTCACACCCTATATCCTTTCCAGTTACTTTTGGTGTTGGAATCCTCTCATTTTCAGACTTCACATCCAGTCTGCATAAAAAGCTGACAATTTCATCTAATTCAAAGCTTCTCTACCCCTCCCCCACTAGCTATAGGAAGTATTATCAGGAATTGTTATGGGAAGGTCTGTCCCTTGTCTTTATATTATACCTTATCTTGCTTACACAATGAAGGGATTCTGGGAAGAAATTGAGGGACTTGGTTCTTTACCAGGTTGTCATGGTGTGTTTGGGCTCCTGGAACAGGACATAGGCTGGGTGGCAGGAAACACCAGACCCTTAACTTCTCATGATCTGGAAGCTAAATGTTGAAGGATCCATAATGGGTACTTTCTCACCCATTATGGGTACTTTCAGCACCCATTTTGTGTGGATTCTGTCCTGACGATACAGCTCTTGCCTTCCGTTATGGTAGTGAGAGTATAGCTCCCTATTCCTTGACTGCTGATCAGGAGCTCTCAGACTCTTCTACTTTAGAGTGTAGTATTGGTGTTTATGTCCAAATTTTTGGAATATGATAGCCTTTGGAAGAGTTGCCTGCTCTTTGTCCAGTAGTAGGATAGACGAGGGTACTATTATAAGTAGTATGTGCCCGAACTTGCCCATGCCCAGCAGCTGAGCACAGGCTCTGCTGTTTCTCTGAGGGCTCTCTCAATAGCATCACACTTGGTGTAGGTAAGAGGAGTACTTCTCCCTTGGAGGACACAAAGGATTACAGTGCACTTCACCCAATTTAGCAATTTAGGCCAATTCCCTTTAAGAAGTCTGCCCCATGCCTCTGTTCTTTTCTTCCTCAGGTTGTTGGAATGTTGTCAAAGCATACTGCTCCTGTTGTGGGTCCTGGTGGGCATACTTCAGTGCCCTACCCCACCTTCAACATCTTTCTGTATGCTTGTCACTTAAGGGACCTGGGCCAGCTGGGAGGGAAACTGGATGGAAGAGAGGTAGAGGATGGGTCCCCTGATTGTTTCTGTTTCCTATTTTGGTTGTTGTTAGTGAGATATTTTCTGTATGTGAGACCCTGTCACCAAAACCAGAAAGTTAAAAATTAAAGTTTGTTATACAACATTGTTTAAGATATTTTTCTAGAAGGCATTTTTCTAATGGTCAATAAAGAATTAATATCTTTTGTATTCTGTTTTTAAAGCAGAACCAAGATTTTCTTCTTCACTCACCACTGGGGAGCTCCCAGCCGGAGGCCAGTGGTACTGGAAGGTTGGCCCTAGGCACACAGACGCTGCCTTCCTCAGGTCTGAGCGCTACACCCTCAGACACTGCCTGCTCATGTGAGGCCTGCAGTGAACACAGGTATGTGCAGGGTGGGACAAGCTGCCCATGCTTGGCCATTAGGATGTCTAGGAGCATGTTAGGCTGGGATGCAAAAAATTAGTCTCTTTTGACAAATACTACATGTTTGAGATACTCTTTAAGAGTAGAATGTGGGCCTGGTGTTGTAGTGCACTCCTTTAATCCCAGCACTTGGGAGGCAGAGGTAGGAGGATCACTGTGAGTTTGAGGCCACCCTGAGACTACAGAGTGAATTCCAGGTTAGCCTGGGCTAGAGGGAGACCCTACCTCAAACCCCGCCCCCCATAAAAGAGAAGAATGTGGGAGGATGGCTCAGTGGTTGAAGGTTCTTGCTTGCAAAGCCAGCCAGCCAGCCCATTTCCGTTCCCCAGCCACCCACATAAAGCCAGATGCAAAAAGTGGCCCACACATCTGGCATTCATTTGTAGTAGCAAGAGGTCCTGGTGCGCATGCATGCACACACACACACACACACACACACACACACACACACACACACACACACACACACACACACACACAGTAGGGTGGAGCTGACTGTTATGGAGAAAAACCACATGAATAATACCTGTTGTTGAGGGTACAACACTAGGAAGTGAGTTCTCAGTAAGCATAAAAATCACTATAAAGTAAAGCTTGATATAGTGTCAGCCTGTTAATCCCAGGTTTTTGGAAGCAGAGCCTAGGGAATCACAAGTCCAAGGCAAGCCTGGGCTACTTAGCAAGATCCTGTATGAAAAATAAATAAATAGGGCCAGAGTCAGACATCGTGGCACACTCCTTATAACCCCGGCATTCGGGAGACAGAGGTAGGAGGAGAATCACCATGAGTTCGAGGCCACCCTGAGACTACACAGTGAATTCCAGGTCAACCTGAGCTAGAGTGAAGCCTTACCTCGAAAAACCAAAATAAATAAATAAATAGGGCTGGAGAGGTGACTCAGCACTTGCTTGTAAGCCTATCGGCCTGAGTTCAATTCACCAACACCCACATAAAACTTGACACAAGGTGGAGAGCCCGGCTGTGGTCACAGTACCTACTACAAATGAGAGACGGAGCAGAATACAGAAACTCCAGCTATATGGTGCATGCAGTGGCAAAACAACAAGAGACTCTTGTCTCAAAGAAGGTGTAAATAAAGGACAAAGAGACCTCAGACCTCCGTACATGCATTGTGGCATGTAAGCACATGCACGCACACTCACACAAAATTAAATAAATAAAATTTGGGCTGGGTGTGGTGGCTCACACCTTTAATTCCTGTACTTGGGAGGCAGAGGTAGGAGGATTGGTGTTAGTTCAAGGCCAGCCTGAGATTACATGGTGAATTCTAGGTCAGCCTGGGCTACAGTGAAACCCTACCTCAAAATAAAATAAAATTTGGGGGAGAGAGAGGAAAGAGAGACATAGTTTAAAGTGTGCATCAGTAAATGGGTACCACAGTGGCTGGTTTATGACAGCTGCTAGATGCTAGTGGAAAGAGTGGGCTGGCTGTTCACCTGGCCTTGTAATCTATCTCACCAGTAGATTAAGGTGGACACTAAAGCATGGAAAATAGGGGCTCTGTAAGGCCAGTGTGCCTGGTGGGCACCTTGTGGGAAGTCAGTTACTCTGCCTCTTGACTCTGCTGGTTCCTGTGTTGTATCGCAGAGACATCTCGGCAGAGCCAGACCGCGAACCACAGCAGCTGCAGAACTACTGGTCAGAAGTGCGCTACATGGTCCGCTGCATATACCGCCAGGCAGGGACCCCACTGGCTGACGACCAGGACCAGTCTTTGGTTCCCGACAAGGAGGGAGTGAAGGAGCTTGTGGATAGGTACAGGTTGCCCTTTCATGTTACACCCCCATCCATATACCTGCCCTGCCTGGTGCCCATGGAACCTCATTGCTTTGATGGAATTTCTTGTAGGTCCAGAGTAAAGCTCAGCTGGGCTTGCTCAACCCTTGGTGTAGTTCAGGGCTTTAGCAGACAGCTGACCAACATGATCCTTCCGTGTAAAAGGTTGAGGTTCTCCTGATACTGATGAAAGATGAAATGTTTCTGTGGTTTCAACCTAGCTACTTTAGTTCATGCTATACCAGGCTAATGCTGGGTCCCTTATATGTTTGTCAGCTCAGGGAGAAAGGCAGAGAGTACTTCTGTTTACTGAGGTGTCATGAGATTAGGCACCTGCCCCCTAGGTACCCAGCAGGCCTACCTGAGCAGCTGCTTCTCCCAGGGTAGCTCCTACCCTGCATCTCTTTTTCAGCAGGCATCTTGTGCCCAGTAACTGATAAAAAGTGAAGTGGGCATCACTTCCATTCTTCCTTATAGTTTTACTGTACCATCTTTTCTTGAGTTTTGAAAAGTTCTAAATGAAAGCAAATTTGAGCTGGACATTTCATGACTGATTCCCATTTTGGTTTCTTTGTTGTGTGCTGATTGCACAGCTTAAGCACCTTTGAATGCAAATTTTTCATGCAAAGATTGTATCCTAGAAGAAGGAGCTTCTCATTTGACAATGAGTTCAGTTGTGTTCAGGATTTGACCTACTAGTACTGTTTAGATAGTTTGGGGCAGTAAGTACCTTTTTAGGAAATAGTCTTGCTAATGAGTATAGGACTTCTCTGGTTCTGATGCTGCATTTTGGATATCCTAGAAGAGCATTCAACACAAACAAGGTCAGTCCTTTAGTCCAGTGTCTGTTGAGTGTCCACCTGAACGAGTGGTGGATGTGAACTGCCACAACATCTTCCACATTTTCTGCTTCCTTTTCATATGAAATGTAAAAAACCTATTTGCAAAAGTGTCACATGCTTCTTTCCTTAAGTTTATAAAAGTATGGAAATGGACAACGATAAACCAAAATGCAACTAATTAAACCAAAATGCTTCTAATTTCACCACATTGAGAAAACTGGGGAGGAGATGTCCATGGTTCTTATGAGTTCAGTTGTGTCATTGTCATTTGACTCTTCTTAATGTAATACATTTTGCTTAGAATTGTTGCTAGATGTGGTACACACCTGTAATCCCAGCACAGAGAGGCAAAGGCAGGAAGATTGTAAATTTGACATAAGCCCAGGCTCTATACAAGTTCAAGCTACATACTGAATTTCTGTCTCAACAAACCAAGAGCTAGGATGGTAGTTCAGTTGCAGATCTCTTTCCTATTCGTGAAAAGCACTGGGTTTGTCAACACTGAGAAATAAAGATATACACACATGTATATTCATGTTACAAAACATAAATCTTTTTTGAAATGTACCAGCTACAGTGGGAATCTCATTAATTTATAGTTTTTAAACTAAACTTCATGCAAGACTTGAGGTTGGGGATTTATCTTAGTGGAAAAATGCTTGACTAACAAGCACCAGGCTCTGTATTTGGCCTTTCAGTACCAAAAAAAAAAAAAAAAAAAAAAGTCACCACAATGCTAATGTTTTATTCAAGGCTGTATATATTTCAGTGCACAATTTTACTTGCTTCTTATCTTTTATAACCAGGGTGGTATGGTAAAAGTGAAACAAGTGACAACTCATGTACTTCTCTTTTAATTTAATGTGGTGTCTGAAAGAAGGAAGGATGTCTTTTGTAAAACCAAAGAATTATAGCTTAATAGAATCTATAACTGGTTTCTAACAGGTGCTAAGCTCAGCTGGTTCTCCATGGTGACACATTCTAGTAGATGTTTTGGTTATTGTATCAGTGGGCCTAGACTTCCATCTAGAGGCATCTCAGAAGTTTACAGTTAAACTAAGTGGCTACAGTAAAGCCAAATACTATAGAACTGTATTATACTATATCATATAGAATAACTTAAAAAAGGGTTCCCCTCATTGGGCATGCCTATAATACCAGCATTGAAGAGAGTAATGCAGGAAGAATGAGAATTCCATCCAACATGGGCAATATATATATATCTACTAAGGTTGGGCGTGGTAGCACACGTCTTTAATCTCAGCACTCAGGAGGCAGAGATAGGAAGATTGCTATGATTCTAAGGCCAGTCTAGGATTACAGTGTAAGTTCCAGGTTAGCCTGGGATAGAGTGAGACCCTACCTCGAAAAACAACAAAAATGACCACTCTTGTCTGGGGTGGGGGGAGATAAGTAATAAAAAAAAAGGGATCATCTCCAAGTTTGGAAGGAAAATCATTAACAGTGCTCATTATTGTTGTGGCTGGCAATGACCATGCAGTTTTCCCTGTCCTTTGGCTTATTAATTACATTTTATACATTCTTTTTGCTGGTTTGTTGGGATAATTTTAAAATAGGGTAAGCTGTGTCTAAAGCTTCCTGTAATGATGAAAATAATACAAACCCATTTGTATCATGTACTGAGTTCCTAAAAGAAAGAAAGAGCTAGCTGTCCTAGTCCTGCAGCTAGGGATTACGTTGTCCCATTTCAGAGAGTGAGCACTTGGGGTCAGCCCTGAGGCACAGTAGGAAGTGCTCACCTGCTGGTTATAATGAGTGTGATGCCTTGCCAAACTAGGTAGGCTAAGGTCTTCTCTCATAGACAAGGAGTGTGAGGCAGAGCTACTATGCATAGGTTGGCTGAGTGAGTGCATATGCACAAACAGTGCTGCACAGAGGAAGTAGGCAGGAGATGTCAGTTTTTTGTGTTACACTGCCCAGGTTTCTTATCTGGTAATGGAGTAGTGCTGACCCCCACAGGTTGCCATGAGGAAGATGTCAACAGGCTTCAGGAAAGATGCTTATTGATATGAGAACTACCCAGCCCTGGCCTGTATGAACAGGCCACAGCTGAACATTGACTCTCTTTCTGTAGGCTCTGTGAGAGGGACCCCTACCAGCTCTACCAGCGGCTAGAGCAGCAAGCTCGAGAATATGTGTTGGAGATGAAGGTCCGCCTGCTCCGGCAGCTGTCTGCTGCAGCAAAAGCAAAGGCGCCATCTGGCCTGCAGGGCCCACCACAGGCACATCACTTTGTCTCCCTGCTCCTGGAAGAGTATGGCGCCCTCTGCCAGGCAGCACGCTCTATCAGCACCTTTCTTGGCACTCTGGTAAGGCCATGTCCACTTCCAGACAAAAGCATGTGGTAGATAGAGGATTTCTGTACATTGGGGGACTGGCCACACTGTCGAGCCCTCTGCCTTGTCACAGACTCCTCCCTCCACAAGGTCAGCAAGGGTCAGTATTAGGATTGGTCTTCTGGGTTTTGCTGCCAGATAGCATTGCATTGAGTGGGTTGATATCTAGGTTACACTACTGTTGAGGAAGACCAGAACCATGGGACACAAGGTATGGGGACATGGAGACAAGGACCAACAGGTCTTTGTTGTCTTTGTAGTTAGTGCAGCTGTTACTGTTGACCATTGGTGCTGTTTGATGAAAGGTACCCATGAGGGCTGAAGAGAGCACCCTGTGTGTCACCTAAGCCTGTACTCCTTTATACATGTGTGTAGCAACCCAGCACAGGGAAGGGACAGGCTTACTTGTGCTATCTTGCCCCTTCTTTCAGGGTTCTGACAATCCTAGCAAAGGACACAGTTAAGTCTCTGACCACTACATGCCCGGGTGGATGGAGATATGTCATGGAAATATAGTCACTGCAGATGGAAGCAGAGCAGGATCTGCACAAATAAACTGTGGAAGCTTCCTAGACAGTTTCTCATTTCTTAAACATATTTTTATTATTTGAAAGAGAGAGACAGGGAAAGTGAGTATGGGTACTTTGGAGAATCAAACCCATACTGATAGGTTTTTCAAGAAAGCTCCTTTAGGGGCTAGAGAGATGGCTTAGTGGTTAACCTCTTGCTTGTAAAGCCTAAGGACCCTGGTTTGAGGCTCAATTCCCCAGTACCCATGTAAGCCAGATGCACAAGGTGGCATATGCATCTGGAGTTTGTTTGCAGTGGCTGGAGACCTTGGTGCGCCCATTCTCCCCCCCCCCCCCGCCTCTTTCTCTCTGTCACTCTCAAATAAATAAAAATAATTAAAAAAAAAAAAAACCAGCTCCCTTAGGAGCTGGAGAGATGCTTAGTGGTTAAGGCACTCACCTGCGAAGCCTAAGGACCCATGTCAACTCTCCAGATCCCACGTAAGCCAGATGCACAAAAGTAAGGCAAGCACAAGGTCACACATGCACACTAGATGTGCAAGCATCTGGAGTTCGATAGTAGCATCTGGAGTTCGATAGTAGCAGCTGAGGCCCTGGCATGCCAATTCTCTCTCTCTCTCTGTAAAATAAAAAAATTTTTAAAAATTGAAAGAAAGTTAGCTCCTTTAACCACTGAGCCATCTCTCCAGCCCATTTCATTTGATTATTAAGTGATACTTCAGTGGGTTGGTTTCAAATGTTTTCTTAGTTGGAAAACTACATTTTGAAGCTCATATAATAACCACTGGTTCCCAAGATTTAAAGTAAAATGTTCTAATCAGTTCTACTTTTTTTTTTTTTTTTTTTTTTTGAGGTAGGGTCTTACTCTAGCCCAGGCTGACCTGGAATTCACTATGTAGTCTCAGGGTGGCCTTGAACTCATGGCAATCCTCCTATTTCTGCCTCCCAAGTGCTGGGATTAAAGCTGTGCACCACCGTGCCTGACTTGCTGTTCTACTCTTGAGACTCTAGAAAAATTCAGGTAATACAACTTGGCAAGTCATCCCCAGAGCCTCAGGCTTTGACCAAGCTCCTTTACTCAGACCACTGCCATGCTGGGTAACCCAAGAAGTGGCATGGGAGGTGCTTAGAGAAAAGTAGGTGAGGTGACCAGGACTGGATGCTAAAGATTCTGAGCAGTGCTGGCCGTCCTGGGCACCCTCTTCTACATCTTGCATCTTTTAGCCCTCCTTCTCCCATCTCAACCTGGAACTCTTCAGAGATGCAATTCCTCTGTGGAACACTTAATACCTTTCCCTGTCTCTGAAGAAAAACGTCAGTCAGTTTGAGGTGACATCCCTCTTACCCAAAATAGTTGTACAGGGACTCTGGTTGTGAACAGAGTGCACTTTCCAGAAAATACTGCTGATGTCCATGCCCACCTTACATAAAGTAGGATGGATTTTATGAAGTTAACATAGTTTAATTAGAGGGGCTTGGGTCTAGCTCAATGGTACAATCCTTATTTAGCATATGCAAGGCCAATCTCTAACACCTTAATTGTTTTATGTATGTGTGCAAGTCTATATGTATGCATCTGCTTGTGGAGGACAGAGACAACCTCAGATGTCATTACTCAGGCACTGATTGCCTATATTTTGAGACAAGGGTCTCTTATCAGCCTATAACTTGCCTAGTAGGCTAGTCTGGCTGGCCAGTGAGCCCCAAGGAGCTGCTTGTCTCTGCCTCCCTAGTGCTGTGATTATATTTGTATACCACCAGACCTGGCTTTTCTTTTTTGTAAATATTTTAATTGATTTATTTGGGAGTGGTACACAGAATATGAATGGGTGTGTCAGGTCCTTTTGCCACTGCAAGCAAACTTCAGACACATGCTCCACTTTGTACTTCTAGCTTTATGTGAGTACTGGAGAATTGAACCTGGACTATCAAGTTTTGCAAGCAGCACCTTTAACCGCCGAGCCATTTCCCCAGTCCCCCTCCCCACAATTCTCTTTTGTGGGGGAGCTGGAGGGATGGCATAGCAGTTAAGGTGCTTGCCTGAGATGCCTAAGGACCTAGGTTCAATTCTCCAGATCCTACATAAGACAGATGCACATGGTAGCACATGTGTCTTTTATTTATTTATTTTTATTTATTTTTTTTGGTTTTTCGAGGTAGGGTCTCACTCTGGCCCAGGCTGACCTGGAATTAACTATGTAGTCTCAGGGTGGCCTTGAACTCATGGCGATCCTCCTTCCTCTGGATTAAAGGCGTGTGCTACCACACCTGGCTTGCACATGTGTCATTTGCAGTGGCTAGAGGCCCTGACGTGCCCATATTCTCTCTGTGTGTCTTTCTATCTCTCTAATAAATAAATAAAAAATTTAAAACATATATATAAAAACACAAAATATTAGCTGTACATGGTAGCTCGCACTTTTAATCCCAGCATCCAGGAGACTGAGGTAGGAGGAGCATAGTGAGTTTGAGGCCAGCCCATGCTAGAGTGAGTTCTAAGTCAGCCTGAGTGGGACCCTGCCTTAAAAAAAAAAAAAAAAAAAAAAATCAGGCCTGGAGAGACTGCTCAGGTGCTTGTTTGCAAAACCTCATGGCCTTGGTTTGACTCTGCAGTATACACATAAAGCCAGATGCACAAAGTGGCACATGCATTTAGAGTTGGTTTACAATGGCAAGAGGCTCTGGGATGCCCATTTTCTCTCTCTCTCTCTCTGCTTGCAAATAAATAATAAAAATATAAAAATAAAACCATTTTAAAAAGTCAAACAAGGGGCTGGAGAGATGGCTTAGTGGTTAAGGCATTTGCCTGCAAAGCCAAAGGATCCCAGTTCAAGTCTCCAAGACCCACACAAGCCAGGTGCACATGGGGACACATGCATCTGGAATTCGTTTGCAGTGGCTGGAAGCCCTGGCGTGCCCATTTTCTCTCTCTCCTGTCTGCCTCTTTTTCTCTCTCTCTCTCTCAAATAAGTAAATAAAATATATTTTTTAAAAAGTCACACAGCCGGGCGTGGTGGCGCACGCCTTTGATCCCAGCACTCGGGAGGCAGAGGTAGGAGGATTGCCAAGAGTTCGAGGCCACCCTGAGACTACACAGTGAATTCCAGGTCAGCCTGAGCTACAGTGAGACCCTACCTCGGAAAAGCAAAAAAAAAAAAAAAAAAAAAAAGTCACACAAAAGCCGGGCGTAGTGGTGCACGCCTTTAATCCCAGCACTCGGGAGGCAGAGGTAGGAGGATCGCCATGAGTTCGAGGCCACCCTGAGACTACATAGTGAATTCCAGGTCAGCCTGAGATAGAGTGAGACCCTACCTCGAAAAACCAAAAAAAAAATCACACAAAATACAGGGTTTACAACAACACTACAGAGAGCCAGCAGAAGCAACAGACAGAATAACATAGTAAAGATGCTACCTTTAAAAAGAATATCAAGTAATTATTTGCTGTGTTTATAAAGAAATAAAGCATATTTGAATCTATGAATTAATAATTAAGATGCTAAAGAAGTAATTTTCCAAGTTAGGAAAAAGAATGGGCGTGGGAGGAAGGCTGAAGAGATGGCTTAGCTGTTAAGGTGCTTGCTTGTGAAGCTGAACGACTCAGGTTCCCCAATTCCCATGTAAGCTAGATGTACAATGTGGTGCCTGCATCTGGAGTTCATTTGCAGTGGTTAGAGGCTTTGGCACACCCATTAATATTCCCTCTCTCTCTCTCTCTCTCTCTCTCTCTCTCTTTCTCTCATAAATAAATAAAATATTTTTAAAACCTGGAAAACAGAAAAATGTAATTTTTTTTAAATGCACATTTCAGTCAGGCATGATGGCACATGCACTAGGGAGGCAGAGGATCACTGTGAGTTCAAGGCCACCCTGAGACTACATAGTGAATTCCAAGTCAGCCTGTGCTAGAGCAAGACCCTTCCTCAGGGGTGGGGGGGAGTGCACATTTATAATCCCAGCTTTTGGAATGCAGAGGCAAGAAAATCACAAGTTCAAGGCCAGTCTGGGTTTCATGAAGTGTCCATCAAAAAAAAAATTATTATTGGGCTGGAGAGATGGCTTAGTGGTTAAGGCACTTGCCTGTGAAGCCTAAGAACCCATGTTCAAATCTCCAGGTCCCATGTAGCCAGATGCACAGTGACACAAGTATGCAATGTCGCACATGCGCCACAAGGGAGTGCATGCATCTGGAAGGCCCTAATGCACCCATTCTCTCTCTCTCCCCCCCCTTTCTTCTCTCTCAATATAAATAATTTAAATATATATTTATTTTTATTTATTTTGTGGGGGGGGTGTTGAGGTAGGATCTCACTCTAGCCAAGACTGACCTGGAATTCACTATGTGGTCTCAGGGTGGCCTCGAACTCATGGCAATCCTCCTACCTCTGCCTCCCAACTGCTGGGATTAAAGGTGTGCGCTACCACGCCTGGCTCATTATTATGATTTTTAAACCAATTTGATTTTTTAAAATATTTTACTTATTTATTTGAGAGCAAGAGAGAGAGTTGAGTATAGGCATGCCAGAACTTCCTGCTGCTGCAAGTGGACTCCATATACACATGCCGCTTTGTGTATCTGGCTTTATGTGGTTACTGAGGAATTGATCCCAGGCCATCAGGCTTTGCAAGGAAGCACCTTTAACCAAACTGAGTCATCTCTCCAGTGCCCCGCCCCCCCCCCAATAGATTTTGTTTTTAAAGGCTGGGGATACAGTTCAGGGGCAAGTTCTTTACATAGCATGCCCAAGGCTCTGAGTTCCATCCCAGGTACAGTAGAAAGAGGGAGAGAAACTTATTACGTAGATGAAACAGAATAAGAGTTAAAAAGAGGTTTGGTGAAGTGGAAAAAGAAAAGGAGTTCTTAGAGTATATGCCTCAAAGAGACAAAGAAGTAGGGCCTATAAATGAGGTGGAAAGACAGGAAGTAGTGAAGAGGTCTAACTGTTGCTAGTGAAATTTCCAGAAAATTTTAGATTAAGAATAAAGTTGATGGCTGAAAAATCAGAATAGTCCAGTGAGAGGAGGCAGAGTTATGTCATGGCATTGTGTTCCCAGTATATGTCGTCTACAGTGACTGATGAGTTTGTTGAGGTTTCTTTGAAAATGGAACCCCTTGCCTTTGCCAGAGTATCAGTAATTGAGTGATTATTTATATCTATCAGAATAAGGTGTGTTTTGTGGGATTTTTTTGTTTGTTTGTTTTGGTTTGGTTTTTCGAGGTAGGGTTTCACTCTGGCCCAGGCTGACCTATGTGGTCTTAGGGTGGCCTCGAACTTATGGTGATCCTCCTACCTCTGCCTCCAAAGTGCTGGGATTAAAAGCGTGTGCCACCACGCCCAGCTTTGGATTTTTTTTTTTAATGTATCCCAGTCTGGGCTTGATTTCACTATGTAGTACAGGATGACCTTGAACTCCTGCTCCTTCTGCCTCTACCTCTTGTGTGTTAGGATTACGGGGATGTACCATGACTCCCAGTTTATCTAGTCCTAGGCATTGAACCTGGACTTCGTGCATGCTAGGCAAATACTGTTAACTTAATTACATCCCCAGCCCCAGAATGGGAAATCTTTCAAGACAGTTAAGAAAAATATTGGCTTGACTTCAAAAGATTTCTATGTACTAACAAAAGCTTTTTAAAATACAGTGATTCCATTACATTTTGAAAGCCTACTTGTAAGAAACAGCAAATGTATTGTTTCTTTTCTTTCTTTGTCCCTTCAATACTGTGCTAACCTGGCACCTTTTTCTATGTAGGGTTACTTGGGAGGCTGTCTGATCCGGTGTGGGATCTATAATTCCTCAGAAGAAGGATGTTCTGGGCCTGTGCAAGTGTGGGTGTGGGGGAGTCCATCTGGAAAGTTTTACACCTTCAACAGCTCATTACATCTTTTGTTTATCCTTCTTTTTAACCAGGAAAGCGAGCACTTGAAGAAATTTCAGGTGACGTGGGAGCTGCACAACAAACACTTATTTGAGAACCTGGTCTTTTCAGAGCCACTACTGCAGAGCAGCTTGCCAGCACTGGTGTCGCAGATCAGGTATTGTTTCCTGAGGTGCAGCAGCATGGTATTTCCCTGTCATCTGCTGTGTGTGCCTGAAAACCACCACATATGGAAGTTGTGGAACAAAAGCAGGGTCTGGGGCAGAAAGTTTAAAGCCTGAGGAGTGATATAGTTGAACTTTTTTATTTATTATTTTAATAATAAAGCAGTGTAAAAGCTAATAATATAAGAATAATATAAGCTAATAATATAAGAAAGCTACAGTAAACAAAAAGATTTACTTTGACAAGAAGGACTCAACTTAGCCAAGGTGCTAGTAGGGTTCTTGCTCTGCTGATGGGAGTGCAGGGGAAGTGGAGAAGGAAGCACTCAGATCCGAGAGTACACTGGCTTCATAGGCTTAGCTACATGTTGCGACTTATCCCTTGAGTTTGTCCTGGTGTAGAGTACCATGTTGCTGATCTCCCTTGGGAAGCTGGATTCTGTATCTTCACAAGACCCCAGTATAAGTTTAGAATTCACTGGTGGAAATTTGTTGGGGATGCACTGCAGTAAGTGAGGGAATGCAGGCTAGGCTTGTGTTTGCCCTGAAGCTCTCATATTAAATTAGAAGGCAGGCTTTCCCTTAATCTGACATTACTCAACAGTGCTAAATGGCCATGAGCTACCACAGTAACACAGTTTGAAGCTTCTGCTATCCTTGTCTGTTTATTACATAGGAACACCAACAGGAGTCACATTGATTTGGCTATACTCAAATAATAGAATGCAACATTTCTAGATTTCTAGAGAAAGAACAACCTGAGAAGCAGGTAAAAGAGAATGACAGCAGAGTAAGTCAGGCCAAGATATTGTGAGGAAATGGCATGGAACTTGTAGGTTTGATTTAACCCTTCCATCATTCCCTCAGCCTCAGCTTGCTTCTGGGCCACTCTTCTTTTCTGTTTCTACTCTTTAAAAGCACCCAGTACACTGTGGGAGGGCATATGCAACAAGCTGCAACCTTATAGAAAAAAAGGAGTCAGTAGAGTATTTGAAGCCATAGATTGATACAAGGAGCTTACCTTTGTCTAGGATATGAGGTTCACATGCACCCAGAGCTGGATTCCTGTAGGGTAGAGAGCAGGCCTGTTTGTTTGTTTGTTTGTTTGTTTGTTTGTTTGTTTGTTTGTTTGTTTGTTTGTTTTTCGAGGTAGGGTCTCACTCGAGCCCAGGCTGACCTGGAATTCACTATGTAGTCTCAGGGTAGCCTCAAACACATGGCAATTCTCCTACCTCTGCCTCCCAAGTGCTGGGATTAAAGGTGTGCGCCACCACCCCCAGCGTTGAGTAATAGTGGATTTGGGTTTGTCATCCAACTACAGAAGGGTGACTGACAAGCATTATAAATTCCATTTCTTCTCTGTGTCCATAGTCTGTGTATTTTGTTTCTCATGGTCAGACTCCAAAGATCAGCAATACCCTAATCTTGAATGTTCCTTCTGGGGTTCACTTAGTTTTACTTTCTAGTCACAAAGGGAAATGAGGAAAAGGTAAGTTAGCTAGCACTGGGAAGAAGGCAAACAGTATGTCCTCTGAGAAGTGAGTAGTAATTCATACTAATAAAAGTTGTCTTCAAGCTGGGCATGGTGGCGCATGCCTTTAATCTCAGCACAGAGGTAGGAGGATCGCCGAGAGTTCAAGGCCACCCTGTGACTACATAGTGAATTCCAGGTCAGCTTGAGTTAGAATAAGACCCTACCTCGAAAAACCAAAAAAAAAAGTTGTCTCACCACAGCTTCACTTCTTAGACCCAAGAATGGTTCAGACTCGAGTTTCGAGTTTCCAGTATGCAAGTACATCTCATAAAAGATTTTATCATAAAAATTTGTATCTAAGTATAGAAGTTGTCAATAAAAAAAAAAAAAAAAATTTTACCACAAATTATATACAAACAACTAGGAACTATGAAATACATAGTTGTATTTTAAAACTGTCTCTAAGCCAGGTGTGGTGGGCATGCCTTTAATTCCAGCACTCGTGAGCAGAGAAAGGAGGATCACTGTGAATTTGAGGTGAGCCTGAGACTATACCAGGTTAGCCTGAGCTAGAGTGAGACCCTACCTCAGGGGGTGGGGGCCTGTTCAACTTTTTAGAAGATGATAAAGTAAAATACAGACGTGGAAACTGCAAAGCATATATACTGCTTAGTAGATCATAAGAAGACAGCAACCTGTAGCCAACACCCAGGGTGTCTACCTCAGAATCTGCCCAGAACTGTCAGTGAGCTCATGATTATCTTGGCACCCAAACATGTATTTCCATACAAACAAAACATATTTTATACCCATAGGTTGTCCTTTTCATGGAAACTGATTTAGTTCTTTCTTTTTGTTTGCTTTCCAACACTGACATACCATCTGTAATTTCAATTTACAAGAAGGAAAGATTTATTTTTGGTTCAGAGAATTTAGTACATCATGACAGAAGCACTTGGCATAGGAAAGCTGTGGTGGCTGGGAAGCACAAAGAGGAAGGAGCCAGGGACAAAATTCACCCTCAAAGGCACAACTCCAATGACCTCCTTCTACTACTTCCCCAAATCCCACTAATCTCTGGATCTATCAGTAGATTAACCCATTGATGGGGTCGGAACACCCATGATACACCTACCCCAAACACCTTACCTCTGAACACTATTGCATTGGGAACCAAGCCTTCCACACAGGAGCTTTTGGGAGAAATTTCTGATTCAAACCATGACAGTTTATTTAAAAAGTTTAAGAAAATTACTTTATTGAGATAATATAAATACAATTAATATACTTAAAATATACATTTCAGTGGCTTTTGGCATATTACATTATTTAAAATTTCTTGATAAAGTATATGTACTATAAAGCTTGTCATTTCAACCATGTTGTATGTGTATAGCATATGTGTGTGCTTATGTATGCACCCCATTCACATGGATACAGAGGCCAGTGGAGAATATCAAATGTCCTCAGTCACTTTTCAGCTTCATTCCCTTGAGACAGAGGCTCACTGAACCTGGAGCTGCAGTTTTTCAGTCACAATAGCTCCATTCCCATCAGTACTTGGGGATTGAATTCAGCCAAGTGCTCTTATCCACTGAGTCATCTCCTAGCCCCATTGTAATATTTTAAGTGTATAATTCAAAGCATTATTACATTCATGGTATTTAAACCATCATAGCTACATATTTTCAAATTTTTTCTCATCTCCCCAAACAAAAACTTTGTAACCACCAGACAACATAGTTTCCTTTCCATAGTTTTTCAATCTTTAATCTGTGGCTCTGCTCAGTGCCATCGCTCCATTTTCCCAATCTTTTAAGGAAATGGACTGTCTTTCCTGTACAGGTGATATGTATGCATGCTCACATGACCTGTCATACCACCAAAGTCATAGGCAGGATCCTAGTCTCTTCCACTGTCCTTGCAAGGCTCAGTATATTTGTGACTGGCAACAGAGATGTGCTTACTCATGGTAGGAGTGGAAGGAACATGTAGGAGAAGGGGCCAGAAAGGGTCATTGAATTTTGCATGCAGTGAAAATTAGTCAATAAAAAGCAAGACTGCTGGGCATGGTGACACGCGTCTTAATCCCAGCATTTGGGAGGCAGAGGTAGGAGGATCGCTGTGAATTTGAGGCCACCCTGAGACTACACGGTGAATTCCAGGTCAGCCTGAGCTAGAGGAGATCCTACCTCGGGGGCAGGGGTGGGGGGAGAAGGGCAAGACTGATAGCAATAGAAGTTGGGGGAAAACCTGTTTCAGGACCGTGGCATATATGTAACTTTTTTGAGCCTAACCTGAATGGATACACATGTAGGTAGCTTTCAGCAGCTACGTGATATGTTTGTGAATTCTTCATTTTTGTGCAGTATTCACAAGCATAATCCACCTCAGGTTAGAGATCGGTAAGGAAAAGAGGCAGCCATTTTCACATGTGACAGTTTTAATTTAAAATGATTTTGTTGGGACTGGAGATGACTTAGTGGTTAAAGTGTTTGCCTGCAAAGCCAAAGGATCTCAGTTTGTTCCCAGGACCCATGTAAGCCAGATGCACAAGGTGGCACCTACATCTGGAGTTCGTATGCAGTGGCTGGAGGCCCTGGCATGCCCATTCTCATTCTCTCTCTCTCTCTGCCTCTTTCTTTCTCAAATAAATAACAATAAAATATTTTTAAATGATTTTGTTGTCTTTTGCTATAAAATTATTAGGTTATAAAGAAGGTTATGAAAATAAAATCATGAGCAGGTAGGCACTGTAAAAAAAACCTCAGAGCCGGGTGTGGTGGCGCACGCCTTTAATCCCAGTACTCGGAGGCAGAGGTAGGAGGATCGCCGAGAGTTCGAGGCCACCCTGAGACTACATAGTTAATTCCAGGTCAGCCATTTCTTCTCTGTGTCCATAGTCTGTGTATTTTGTTTCTCATGGTCAGACTCAAAGATCAGCAATACCCTAATCTTGAATGTTCCTTCTGGGGTTCACTTAGTTTTACTTTCTAGTCACAAAGGGAAATGAGAAAAGGTAAGTTAGCTAGCACTGGGAAGAAGGCAAACAGTATGTCCTCTGAGAAGTGAGTAGTAATTCATACTAATAAAAGTTGTCTTCAAGCTGGGCATGGTGGGCGCATGCCTTTAATCTCAGCACAGAGGTAGGAGGATCGCCGAGAGTTCAAGGCCACCCTGTGACTACATAGTGAATTCCAGGTCAGCTTGAGTTAGAATAAGACCCTACCTCGAAAAACCAAAAAAAAAAGTTGTCTCACCACAGCTTCACTTCTTAGACCCAAGAATGGTTCAGACTCGAGTTTCGAGTTTCCAGTATGCAAGTACATCTCATAAAAGATTTTATCATAAAAATTTGTATCTAAGTATAGAAGTTGTCAATAAAAAAAAAAACTAAAAAAATTTACCACAAATTATATACAAACAACTAGGAACTATGAAATACATAGTTGTATTTTAAAACTGTCTCTAAGCCAGGTGTGGTGGGCATGCCTTTAATTCCAGCACTCGTGAGCAGAGAAAGGAGGATCACTGTGAATTTGAGGTGAGCCTGAGACTATACCAGGTTAGCCTGAGCTAGAGTGAGACCCTACCTCAGGGGGTGGGGGCCTGTTCAACTTTTTAGAAGATGATAAAGTAAAATACAGACGTGGAAACTGCAAAGCATATATACTGCTTAGTAGATCATAAGAAGACAGCAACCTGTAGCCAACACCCAGGGTGTCTACCTCAGAATCTGCCCAGAACTGTCAGTGAGCTCATGATTATCTTGGCACCCAAACATGTATTTCCATACAAACAAAACATATTTTATACCCATAGGTTGTCCTTTTTCATGGAAACTGATTTAGTTCTTTCTTTTTTGTTTGCTTTCCAACACTGACATACCATCTGTAATTTCAATTTACAAGAAGGAAAGATTTATTTTTGGTTCAGAGAATTTAGTACATCATGACAGAAGCACTTGGCATAGGAAAGCTGTGGTGGCTGGGAAGCACAAAGAGGAAGGAGCCAGGGACAAAATTCACCCTCAAAGGCACAACTCCAATGACCTCCTTCTACTACTTCCCCAAATCCCACTAATCTCTGGATCTATCAGTAGATTAACCCATTGATGGGGTCGGAACACCCATGATACACCTACCCCAAACACCTTACCTCTGAACACTATTGCATTGGGAACCAAGCCTTCCACACAGGAGCTTTTGGGAGAAATTTCTGATTCAAACCATGACAGTTTATTTAAAAAGTTTAAGAAAATTACTTTATTGAGATAATATAAATACAATTAATATACTTAAAATATACATTTCAGTGGCTTTTGGCATATTACATTATTTAAAATTTCTTGATAAAGTATATGTACTATAAAGCTTGTCATTTCAACCATGTTGTATGTGTATAGCATATGTGTGTGCTTATGTATGCACCCCATTCACATGGATACAGAGGCCAGTGGAGAATATCAAATGTCCTCAGTCACTTTTCAGCTTCATTCCCTTGAGACAGAGGCTCTCACTGAACCTGGAGCTGCAGTTTTTCAGTCACAATGGCTCCATTCCCATCAGTACTTGGGGATTGAATTCAGCCAAGTGCTCTTATCCACTGAGTCATCTCCCTAGCCCCATTGTAATATTTTAAGTGTATAATTCAAAGCATTATTACATTCATGGTATTTAAACCATCATAGCTACATATTTTCAAATTTTTTCTCATCTCCCCAAACAAAAACTTTGTAACCACCAGACAACATAGTTTCCTTTCCATAGTTTTTCAATCTTTAATCTGTGGCTCTGCTCAGTGCCATCGCTCCATTTTCCCAATCTTTTAAGGAAATGGACTGTCTTTCCTGTACAGGTGATATGTATGCATGCTCACATGACCTGTCATACCACCAAAGTCATAGGCAGGATCCCAGTCTCTTCCACTGTCCTTGCAAGGCTCAGTATATTTGTGACTGGCAACAAAGATGTGCTTACTCATGGTAGGAGTGGAAGGAACATGTAGGAGAAGGGGCCAGAAAGGGTCATTGAATTTTGCATGCAGTGAAAATTAGTCAATAAAAAGCAAGACTGCTGGGCATGGTGACGCACGTCTTTAATCCCAGCATTTGGGAGGCAGAGGTAGGAGGATCGCTGTGAATTTGAGGCCACCCTGAGACTACACGGTGAATTCCAGGTCAGCCTGAGCTAGAGGAGATCCTACCTCGGGGGCAGGGGTGGGGGGAGAAGGGCAAGACTGATAGCAATAGAAGTTGGGGGAAAACCTGTTTCAGGACCGTGGCATATATGTAACTTTTCTTGGAGCCTAACCTGAATGGATACACATGTAGGTAGCTTTCAGCAGCTACGTGATATGTTTGTGAATTCTTCATTTTTGTGCAGTATTCACAAGCATAATCCACCTCAGGTTAGAGATCGGTAAGGGAAAAGAGGCAGCCATTTTCACATGTGACAGTTTTAATTTAAAATGATTTTGTTGGGACTGGAGAGATGACTTAGTGGTTAAAGTGTTTGCCTGCAAAGCCAAAGGATCTCAGTTTGTTCCCCAGGACCCATGTAAGCCAGATGCACAAGGTGGCACCTACATCTGGAGTTCGTATGCAGTGGCTGGAGGCCCTGGCATGCCCATTCTCATTCTCTCTCTCTCTCTGCCTCTTTCTTTCTCTCAAATAAATAACAATAAAATATTTTTAAATGATTTTGTTGTCTTTTGCTATAAAATTATTAGGTTATAAAGAAGGTTATGAAAATAAAATCATGAGCAGGTAGGCACTGTAAAAAAAAAACCTCAGAGCCGGGTGTGGTGGCGCACGCCTTTAATCCCAGTACTCGGGAGGCAGAGGTAGGAGGATCGCCGAGAGTTCGAGGCCACCCTGAGACTACATAGTTAATTCCAGGTCAGCCTGGACCAGAGTGAGACCCTACCTTGCAAAACCAAAAAAACAAACAAACAAAAAAAAAACCTCAGTATTAACACATTTAGAAAAAACATTTTTTTTTAATTTACTTGAGAGAGCCAGAGAATGGGTGCACCAGGGCCTGTTCCTCTGCAAACTAACTCCAGATACATGTGCCACTTTGTGCATCTGGCTTTATGTAGGTACTGGGATATGGAACCCAAGCCATCACATATACAAGCAAGTGTATTTAACTGTTGAGTCATCTCTATAGTCCCTGTTAGGAAGTAGGAGGATGGATTGCTGTGAGTTTGAGGCCAGCCTGGGCTACAGAGTGAGTGTTCCAGATCAACCTGAGTTACAATGAAACCCTGCTTCCAAAAAAGAAAAAAAAAAGGTAAAAATAAACATGCTACAATCATACCTATCTTTCCTTTCACACGAGCATATTTACATTTCAAAACGTGTACACAATGTATTTATATGTAATTTTAATGACTATCATTCTTATTTCTCATGAAGTATTGTTTTCTGTGGGTGAGTAGTTTATGTTAATAGGGAAAACAATATATAGTTCTATGTAGCAGCCTTGGGTTTTTAAAAATATTTTATTTATTTAAAAGGGAGGGGCAGAAAGAGGCAGACAGAGAGACTGAATATGATGAACACGCAAGGGCTTTCTACCACTGCAAATGACCTCCAGACTCATGTGCTTCTTAGTGCATCTGCCTTTACTTGGGTACTGGGGAATCAAACCTAGGCTATCCTATTTTGCAAGCAAACACCTTTAACTGCTGAGCCCCCTCTTTAGCACATGTTTTGTTTTCTTGAGGCAAGGTCTCTACCCCAGGCTGACCTGGAACTTACTTTGTAGTTCTAGGCATACCTTGAACTCACATTGATCCTCCTACCTCTGCCTCCCAAGTGCTGGGATTAAAGGTGTGCGCCACCATGCTTGGAAGCCTTGGATTTTGTTTGCTTTTTTGAGGTAGGGGTTCACTCTACCCCAGACTGACCTCAGGGTGGCCTCAAACTTACAGCAATCCTCCTACCTCCATCTCCTGAGTACTGCGATTAAAGGCATGCACCACCACACCCAGCAGCCTTGGCTTTTTTAAAGGCATTGCTATTCCTGTTAAAGTTTTTCATTAGGAGCTATCACCTCTCAACATCTCCTTCATGTGATTCTGTTCTGAGTACCTTTGTATGCAACCTATTAAGCCCTTGCAGAAGCCCAATTATGGTGTATAGTAGCATTCTTATGTTTTGTGTTAAGAGTGACAAAGGGGCTGGAGAGATGGCTTAGCGGTTAAAGCATTTGCCTATGAAGCCAAAAGATCCCGGTTCGATTCTCCAGGACCCATGTAAGCCAGATGCACAAAGGGCACATGCATCTGGAGTTCATTGCAGCGGCTAGAGGCCCTGGCATGCCCATTCTCTCTCTGTCTGCCTCTCTTCTATCACTCTCTCTCTCTCTCTCTCTCTCTCTCTCTCTGCTTGCAAATAAATAAATAAAATTTTTTTAAAAAAAATTTTAAAAATTAAAAAAAAGAGTGACAAAGATAGACAGTAGCAGCAGGAACAAGGCTTTGTTATCTGTTTGTGACAGGCCTTCTCCCTCCTAGGCTAGGAACCACCACCCATGACACCTGCAATGAGGACACATACAGCACCTTGCTGCAGAGGTACCAGCGCTCTGAGGAAGAGCTACGCAAAGTTGCTGAGGAGTGGCTGGAGTGCCAGAAGAGGATCGACGCCTATGTGGATGAGCAGGTGAACACTGCGCCAGAGGCTCAGCCTGAGGTGCTAGGTTCCCAGCAGAGTCTCCTGGCATGCCCAGGTAGAAACCATAGCACTGCAGACAGCCTGGCCCAGCTATGCTTGTTTGGTGCAGCATTTAGGACCACCTCAACTGGTTCTTAACCCCCATCATGTGTGCAGACTTTTATTCCTATGGGAGCCATTGGGAAGCCACTAGACCTTATAACTCCAGGGGCTTTTTTGTCAAACATGGTGCTGTTGAAAGCCCATTCTTCCTCCACCCAGAACTATCCACAAAGGGAACATGCATGCACACACGTACGTGTGCCCATGTGATTTACCAGGGTGGAGGACAACAGGAGAGGTAGATGTACCTGCTGGAAATGGACCTGAATGGAGGAATGCTAGGCAGTCATATCACCCTTAAACACTGGGCAGGTCTTTGGTAATGATATTCCATCCTGCTCACCCAGGCCCCTGCCTTCTATAGTTCCTGGTAAAGCTAGGCAAGAAAGGCACACAAGTGGCCCTATTTTAAAAGTCTCAGCGGTATGAGGAGTAAGGAGGGAGAAATGACAGTTTGGAAGTGTGCTTACGAGAGTGTAGAAAGAACCATGGTTCTGGACTGAGATGTGGGTTAGTCGCATGCCATCCCAGGATCATGCTTGCTATTTGGACACTGGCTGAGTCCATTTGTTAGTGTCCCTGTCAGTGCTGATGGTTGGGAATAGAGAAAGGACTGGAATGTGTTTACTGTCCTGCTTGAAGCATTTCACTGATACTATGACCTCATATCATTCAACATGCAGCAGCTGTTTCAATGAGGCCATGGGTATGGTGACAGAAAGTCCCTTGTTCAGAACCTGGTAGAATCATTCCTTCAACTGTTAAGTCTTGCGTTTGCTGTCTTATGGAATTGAGCTTGTCATACTGCTGATATTGAGCTTGTCAAGGACTTGTGACCCCAAAGGACCTATGATTGTGCTATGTGTCCTTCATCTCTGCAGTGCTCTCCCATCTGTCCTGGGGCATATAACCCTAAATCAAGTTTTTGACTGCCATATAACCAGAGACTTATTCTCCATCTGTGGCTTGTCACTGCATAGGACTCCTTGACTATATGGGAGGACTATTCTTGAACTATACAACTGACTAAAGTTTGGAGAATGCTGGAGCTGGTTAGGTAGCTGTGGCACTCTGTCTTTGGCTTGTGGAGCATGGTGAGAATAGCAAGGCTGATAGGCAGAGTGTGGATGGAGCCTTAGCTGCAGCAGTCCCTCTGGAGTCTCACAAAACAGCTCCTAAGCCTGCAGGTAGCGAGCTGCCAAGTTGTACCGAGGCAACCACAGAGAAGGTCCCAGCAGCTGCCCTGGCTCTGTTCCCTTGTGTGTGCAGCAATCTGCTGTCAGTGCCTGCTGTTTGGCAGCAGGTAGGAAGGAGCTACAGACTCCTGAAAGCTGCCTTTTTCTCTCTGAGAATCTGCATCTTTGGGTCCTGCGGAAGACCCTGGCAGTTGACTCCAGTTTCAGTTTTCTACCTTGCTAATAAGAATCACATGGATGATATTTAACTTCATATGAACCTTTTTTTTCCATGTTGTTTTGAAAAAGTGTAATTGCTGGCTGTGGGCTGTCCATGGAGGATATCCATGACAGGTGAACATGATGGTGTCCTGAGGGAATAGCAGGGAGAGCTCTAGTCTCCTGGGAAACAATCAGTAGTACTCTGTGAAGGAACAAGGAAAAGACTTGATGTGTTACTCAGTTCTATCACTGTGACAAAATCAGCTTTTTCTTTTACTTTTTTTTTTTTCTTTTTAGTTTTTCAAGGTAGAGGCTCACTCTACTCCAGGTATTCTCACTCTACTCCTGGAATTCACAAGGTCTCAGGGTTCCCTCAAACTCACAATGGTCCTCCTACCTCTGCCTCCCAAGTGCTGGGATTAAAGGCGTGCGCCACCATGCCTGGCTCAGCTTTTTTTTTTTTTTTTTTTTTTTTTTTTTTTACATTTGTTTATAATAAGATCTTGTTTCATAGTCCATGCAGTTCTCAGACTTGTCATACTCTTGCCTCTACCTCCTTAGTGCTGCTATTATAAAGTCTATGCCGCTATGCTCAGTTGGACTGCCCAGTCCTTACTAGGTTTGCAAGGGGCACCTTCTGGTGAGCACTCTGCCAGCTTACATGCAAACCAGCTCTATGTGTCAAGCAGAGGCCCTGCTGTCCTGGTATGTAACAAAAGAGGTGTCTAGAAGCTTCTCTGGATGGAATATCTATCTCCATCCCACCCTTCATTTAGGCATACTGATTTATCCCTAACTTCTCCCTCATGTTGTATCAACATAAGCATCTACAATGGTAAATAACCTTTAGGTGATTATAGATAATTGAATAATTAAAAGAATAATTTAAGTTAGAAAAGGGGGTATCTGGGCTTTGCTTAGCATTGTGGTAAGCACTTATTGCTGCTCTTCCAAGGCCTCAGCCAGATAGTGTCTACATCCTGCCCTCTTGATCACCCTTTGACAGATGTAGTAGATGAAAAATTCAACTGAAAAGCTGGGTGTGGTGGTGCATGCTTTTAATCCCAGCACTTAAGGGAGGCAGATGCAGGAGGAAGATTGCTATGACTTCAAGACCAGCCTGGGACTACAAAATGCCAGGTCAGCCTGGGCTGGAGTTGAGACTCTACCTCAAAAACAAAACAAAACAAAAAAAATTCAACTGAACTATGACTAAACAAAAAACTATCCCAGGACAGCTCTTAGAAAGGGGAAATTCCTTCCTTGTTTAAAACTGAAGAATCTAGGCTGGATAGATGGCTTGGCAGCTAAGACATTTACCTGTTAAGCCAAAGGACCCAGGTTCGATTCTCTAGGACCCAGGTAAGCCATATACAGAAGGGTGGTGCATGCATCTAGAGTTCATATATAGTGGCTGAAGGCCCTGGCGCACCCATACTCTATATCTGCCTATTTCTTTCTCTCTCAAGATAAATAAAATTTTAAAAAAGAGTCCTTTGGATGTAGTATTTCCTGATGTATCTGTTTCCTACAGTTAGATTCACTTAAAAATGTAATGAACATTGCTATTGTGGCTGGTCTTGATGGAAATGGTATATCAACATAGTAGTATGCATATTTTCTCTCTGGAGGAAAATTGTTTCATTTAAAAGATAAAAAATTTAAGCCAGACATAGTGGCGCATGCCTTTAATCCCAGTACTCCGGAGACAGAGGTAGGAGGATCACTGTGAGTTCGAGGCCACCCTGAGACTACATAGTGAATTCCAGGTCAGCCTGAACTAGAGTGAGACTCTACCTTCAAACCCCCCTTCCCGTCCCCCCCCCCAAATTTAAAAGGCTGGGGCCTCTTGGCTAAGATCAAGTATAAAGTCATCTCCCAAATCTTTTTTTCCCCCTTCACTCGAGTGGAGAATAGATAAATTTTTGTTTGTTTGTTTGTTTGTTTGTTTGTTTTTCAAGGTAGGGTCAGGGTGGCCTCGAACTCACGGCGATCCTCCTACCTCTGCCTCTCAAGTGCTGGGATTAAAGGCGTGTGCCACGCCCAGCCTTAGATAAATATTTTAATTGCCAGACACCTCCAGGTTTCTGTCCAGAGTGCCTGAACCAGTTTGTACCTCCATCTTCTCACTATGCCCTAATTCCATCTTTTTTTTTTTTTTTTTTTTTTTTTTTGGCAGGAGGGGAGAGGGTTGTTTTGTTTTTTGAGGTAGAGTCTCACTCTAGCTCAGGCTGACCTAGAATTCACACTGTAGTCTCAGGTTGGCCTCAAACTCAAGGCGATCCTTCTACGTCTGCTTCTTGAGTACTGGGATTAAGGGTGTGTGCCACCACACCTGGCTCTTTTTTTAAATACATTTATTTTCAAGCAGAGAGACAGAGTGGGTGTAGCAGGGCCTTCAGTCACTGCAAATGGACTTCAGATGCATGCACCACTTTGTGCATCTGGCTTTTACATGGGTACTAGGAAATCAAATTGCCTGTGAAGCATAAGGATCCAGGTTTAATTCCCCAGTACCCACATAAGCCAGATGCACATAGTGGCACATGCTTCGGGAATTCATTTCCAGTGGCTAAAGGCCCTGGTGTGCCCATCTTTCTATTTTATCTGTTCCTCTCTCTGTCTCTCCCTCCCTCTCAAATAAATAAATTAAAATATTAAAATCAATTTCTAAGCTTGCAATAGTCAATGGGTACTAAAATATATAGACATACATAGAAAGAGGGAGATCAGGAGCTGGAGAGAGGGCTCCGCAGTTATGGTGCATACCTGCAAAGCCTAACTACCCAGATTCTATCCTCAGTACCCACATAAAGCAGATACACAAAGTGTGGCATACATGCATTTGGAGTTCATTTGTAAGGGTCAGGTGGACCTGGCGCACCCATTCTCTGTGTCTCTATGTCTTCTATGTCTCTCTACTTGCAAATAAGCAAATTGAATTTAAAAAATGGGGGGGGAGATTGGCCCCAAGGTGGATCCCTCCCATTCAAGAATATAGTATGTGTCAGGTATGAGAGGGTCTGAGATAGAGGCTCTGAGACCAATATGTGGGTTAATTAAGAGTACTTTATTATCGGCTCTGAGCACAACAGTGCTAAGTAGCTTAAAAAGGGGCGGTGGAGGAACCCAGCTAGATTGCACAGGGTGTTTTCAGCTGGAAGGAAAGCAGCTACCAGCTAAAGGACAAGTAGGGGAGGGAGGGAGAAAGAGTACTTTAGGAAGAAGCAGAGAGAATAAGAGACCGTGCATATATAAAGACAGAAAAAAAGGAGAGAAAATACATGCACCTGGGTCAGCAAAGGTAGGACAAAAAAGAAAAGAAAAGAAAAAAAAGGGCAAGGCTAATGGTATCAGGCAAGTGGGAGAGGGTCTGAGGGAATGCAAGCTAAAGAGGAGTCAGGGTTATCTAGGTCCATGAAACAGAAGAGAGAGCAGAAAGTGGGGCTATTTGAAGAAGACTTCAATTTCAGATCAATTGGAAGGGGGGAAGGAGCTCTGAGATTGATAATATGTCTCTCTTTGTTTCTTTGTGTTTTTTTTTTATTCTGTAAAATTTGCACTTTTTTTAAACATATGTTATTTGTTTATTTGAGAGAGAGAGAGGGAGAGAATGGGCTTGCCAGAGCCTCCAGCCACTGCAAACAAATTCCAGACACCTGCGCCCCCTTGTGCATCTGACTTTCGTTGGTCCTGGAGAATCGAACTGGGATCCTTTGGCTTTGCAGGCATAAACCTTAACTGCTAATCCATCTCTCAAGCCCGAGTTTTTTTTTTTTTTTTTTTTTTTTTTTTGGTTTTTCGAGGTAGGGTCTCACTCTGGTCCAGGCTGACCTGGAATTAACTATGTTGTCTCAGGGTGGCCTCGAACTCTCGGCAAACCTCCTACCTCTGCCTCCCGAGTGCTGTGATTAAAGATATAATGGGCACACCACAGCCTCCAGCTACTGTAAACGAACTCCAGATGCGTATGCCACCTATGCATCTGGCTTACATGGGTCCTGGAGGCAAGTGCCTTAACCACTATGCCATCCCTCCAGCCAAGGGAGTGAGTTTTTTGATGCCTAGTCTCCCCAGAGTCCCTCATTAACTCTTAGTAGCTTCTGAGTTGATTTTCTTAAATTTTCTTGGAGATTATGGTATCTCCTACATAGAATGATTGTTTTGTCTCATCCTTTCCTATATATGCACTGTTTATAGCTTTAGCTAGGACCTTTAGTCCACTGTGAATAAAAGCATTGACAGCAGTACCTGTGTCAAGGTCACTTTAGGAGAATTTTGGGTGTCTCACTATGAAGTATGGTGGGTTTTTGTGTTTGTTTTTTTGTTGTTTTGTCTTTAGACAAGGTCTTGCCATGTAGCCCATGCTGGCCTCAAAGTCATGTTCCTCTTGCCTCAGCCTTCTAATTGCATGTACCACTACCACCCTTGGCTAAAGAATCAGAAATGTGGGGCTGGAAAGATGACTCAGATTAAAGGCACTTGCTTGAAAAGCCTGTCAGCCCGGGTTTCAATTCTCTAATTGCCCATGTAAAACTGGATGTAGAGTGGTATATGTATGCATCAGTTACCACCATGTCCCTATGACAGTGAGAGGCTAAGCCTGTAGAATATGAAGCAACTCTCAACCTAGCTAGCTTGCTGTTCATTTGCAGTGTGGCACACAGGTAAGAGACCCTGTCTTCAAGTAGGTGGAGCACAGACATCTTGAAATTACCCTCTGACATAATACAATTTTTAAAAAGAATCAGTTGAGCTGGAGAGATGGCTTAGTGGTTAAGGCACTTACCTACAAAGCCCAAGGACTCATGTTTGACTCTCCAGGTCTCATGGAAGCCAGACGCACAAGGTGAAGCAAGTGTGCAAGGTCACATATGACATGTGCCTGGAGTTCAATTACAGTGGCTGGAGGCCCTGTTGTGCCATTAAAAAAAAAAGAAAAGAGAAAAGAAAAAGGCCAGTCTAGGCTTGCCTCAAAAAATAGAAAGCCTATCATGTTCAAGGTCATCAGTTTATTTTATTGCCCTTAGTACCAAAGAAAAAGGGGGAGCTGGAGAGATGGCTCAGCAGTTAAGGTGCTTGCCTGCAAAGCCTAACAACCTGGGTTCACTTCCCTACTACCCATGTAAAGTGGCACATGCATCTGAAGTTCATTTGCAGCGGCTGGAGGCATCACAAGCCCATTCTCTTTCTCTTTTTCTCTCTCTCCCCCCTCTCCCCTTGCAAATAAATAAAATATTAAAAAAGAAAAAGTAGTCCTAGATGGTCTAATTTTGAGACATTATGATGTTTTAGATTTAACTTGATTAGATCATGATAAGGTATTAGATGTAATATGCTGCTATTTTAGGACTTAAATATTTTTTGAACTTTTAAAAAGTATTTTTATTTATTTATTAGAGAGAGAGGCAGAAAAGGAGAGAATGGGCATACTAGGGCCTCTAGCCACTGCAAATGAACTCCAGATGCGTATGCCACCTTATGCATCTGCCTTATGTGGGTACTGGGGAATGAAAACTAGGTTTTTAGGCTTCACAGGCAAGCACCTTAACCGCTAAGTGCTCTCCCCAGATCCCAGGACTTAAATATTTATATTTATATTCTGAGGTGCAATTGAGTTGACTTTTAGTCTTTGAAGTTTTATCTATTGTGTATGAAGAATGAATTGAGAAAATTTTTCAACTTTCAAAAACAGTGTAAATTTTCTGATACATAAGGATATGATAGAACCTACCAGCTGGGCATGGTGGCGCATGCCTTTAATCCCAGCACTTGGGAGGCAGCTGTAAGAGGATTACTGAGAGTTCAAGGCCACCCTGAGACTACATAGTGAATTCCAGGTCAGCCTGAGCTAGAGTGAGACCCTACCTCAAAAACAAAAAAAAAAAAAAAAAAAAAAAAAAAAAAACCATAAAATTTGGGAGTTGATTCTTATTTGCACGGGGACAGTATTGAGTCTTCCATCTTTCAGTTTATATTACACTGATTATCTGTTTCAGATTTTCTTCTGCTTCTTTTTTTTAAATTTTTTTTCTTTTTTTTATTGACAGCTTCTTTAATTGTAGACAATATCCCATGGTACTTCCCTCCCTCCCCCCACTTTCCCCTTTGAAACTTCACTCTCCATCGTATCCCCTCCCTCTTCTTCTGCTTCTTGAATTGCACTAGCTCTACACATCAGGGTTTTTTTTTTTTTTTTTTTTTTTTTTTTTGGTAGAAGTTATACCACTAGATGAAGAATCACAGTCTTAGGTGCTCAGAACTAGGAAGGTGATGTGCATGCATGGGACAGCTGAGTGCCAGTATCCCTTGCTAGGCTTGTAGCCAGTCACTCATAGCAAGATAAAAGTGCAGGGGAACAAACATGGGACAGCTAAGCCTGCTGGGTTTGAAACCTGTCACTCATACATAGATCAAAGTGCACCTGGTGTGATGGCACATGCCTTTAATCCCAGCAATCCCAGCAATCCCAGCACTCGGGAAGTAGAAGTAGGAGGATTGTCATGAGTTTGAGACCACCCTGAGACTACATAGTGAATTCCAGGTCAGCCTGGGCTAGAGTGAAACTTTACCTTAAAAAACCAATAAATAAATAAATAAATAAAAGAAAGTTCAGGAGAACAAACGTGTGCTTCATTTTACACAGGAAATGTCTTGCCTTTCATAGTGGTAAAGCCTTGGGGGGGGGGGCTGTGTGAAAGTACCTGTGATTATTTTTGGTCAGTCAAGTAAGATGCTAAGATGAGATACCTGGTAATTTATCTGTAGTACTGTACCTTACATAGGATTTTTCTTGTATGTATCATTTCTTTCTCTTTTTGTTTTGGGTGGAGGAGGAGGCTTCAAGGTAGGGTTTCACTCCAGCTCAGGCTGACCTGGAATTCACTATGTAATCTCAGAGTGGCCTTGAACTCATGGCGATCCTCCTACCTCTGCCTCCTGGGTGCTGGGATTAAAGGTGTGCACCACCACACCCGGCTATTTCATTCTTTCTCTCTCTCTCTCTCTCTTTTTTTTTTTTTGGTTTTTCGAGGTAGGGTCTCACTCTGGTCCAGGCTGACCTGGAATTCACTATGTAGTCTCAGGGTGGCCTTGAACTCTTGACAATCCTCCTACCTCTGCCTCCTGAGTGCTGGAATTAAAGGCGTGTGCCACCACGCTTGGCTTCTTTCTCTTTTTGAGACAGGGTCTCACTGTAGCCCAGACTGTCCTGGCACTCACTGTATGGCCCCAACTGACCTTAAACTCACGGGTGATCCCCAACCTCAGCCTCCCAAGTGCTGGGATAATAGACAATGAGCTACTGCACCTGGTTCTGTGCATATCATTTTGTCATTTAAAAATAATCTCCCCTCAAATGTTCTGTGTAGTCATTACTGACTAAAGCATGTTTGTGTCTTTTTGTACCCCTTTCTAGATGACAATGAAAACCAAACAGCGTATGTTAACAGAAGACTGGGAGATTTTTAAACAAAGACGATTCATTGAAGAACAGGTAAGGTTGTTGTTAGGAGAGAAATCAAGGGAAATGTAAATCACTGTGGACAGAACAAGTGATACCTGTGCACCTAGGCCTGCTCTGTGACACAGGACACTATTGATAACTATTTCTTCTTCTGCCAGTGCTGAAGTGCTATTACAGATTAGTTTTAACCTCATGGTAAACTGGCTTTATTTACCTATTTCCTGATCTTCTATGCACACCCTAAGGAAAACTCATGTTCATCTAGCAACCTTATTTAGTGTGTGGAGTTTTACAAACTGCTACCCCAAGGGCAGGTGGTGCTATATCCAGCTCACACACAGGATGTTGCACCATGAAATTAAGGCTGTTCCTAAAGTCACAGAGCTGGGTTTGGTCCAGTTTACCCAGACAGCACCCAAAGCCATGCCTTCAGTATGGCTGCTGGCAGCTTTTTACCTCCTTCGTTGTTCAGCAATTCCTCTTCTGGGCAGGCTTGCCTTATACCTCCTGCTAATGGAAATTTGACAGAGATTCCATGATTGGCCTTAGGGCCTTACCAACTCTTTCTGCTTCCAGGTTGTCTTAGGCTCCTTTGTGAACACCATCCCCTGGTCTTTCCTTAAATTGTGGGTCCCTGTCTCTCTTTCCCACATCTGCATATGTCTGGTCATGTTTAGAGTTGTTTGTTTTGGTTGGTTGCTTTATTTTGAGGTGCTAGCATCAAAACCAGGGCCTTCTACATATCATGATAGACAGGTGTGCTACCTATGCGCTACATTCCCAGCCTATCCAGTCCTGTTGAATGGCTCTTCTAGCTACCATCTTTCCCATTGCCAAAGCTGGTACAGATTCCCTTCTCCTTGGAAGTCCAGATGCCTGCTAGCTGATTGGGCTTTTCGGGTCACTTCCTAGATAGTACCAGGTCTAACATTGCTCTTCCACATACCAGTCTCCACTCTCACAGTTCGATTACTGGTACCTAGTGAATATGGAGCATATAGCCGACCAAAGGAAGGTTGGTGCCTGCAGCAGCGTTGCCTTCTGGGGTGTCTGCCAGGAATATACATGATAATGTGTCCACTTGAGACCCAAGCATTTAGAGAATTCCCTGTATCTGGGTCTTTGGCTGCTGTCCTTTATTGGTTTCTAAATAAGTATGACATATTTCATCACAGTTAATGAAAAATGTGATTCATGAAATGGGCTAAGTATATTGTAAAATTAAGCCATTGTTTGATAATTTCCTCTAGTTAACCAGTAAGAAAGTGGTTACTGGTGAAAACAACTTCACAGATACCATGAGGCACATGTTGTCATCCCGGCTAAGCATGCCTGACTGCCCCAACTGCAACTACAGGAGAAGGTGAGCTGGACTGTTTGGGGTGCTGCTGCCTTTGGCCCTTACTGAAACAGGCGGAGGTCTGAACCCAACCTTCAGAGTGCTTGGTGCCTCTGTGTTGGCCTTCTTGGTAATTGTCCTTAATTCTCAATCAGATGTGCTTGTGATGACTGCAGCCTCTCACACATCCTCACTTGTGGTATCATGGACCCCCCCGTCACTGACGACATCCACATTCACCAGCTACCACTCCAAGTGGATTCTGCTCCCGACTATCTCTCTGAGATTCGCCCACCTAGTGTGTCATCAGCAAGCTCAGGGTCAGGTTCCAGCTCTCCCATCACAATTCAGCAACATCCCAGACTCATCCTCACAGACAATGGCTCTGCACCAACTTTGTAAGTTGTGACTTTGTAATGAAGTTTCAGAAATTTAAGTATCAATAATGACAAATACAGACAGTAATGTCTATAGAAGCTTGAATACCATGAAAAGAAAAGATCTTTCATTTTCTTAAATATCTTTTAAAACATGAAATCGGTAAACCCAAACTTTGACATTATTTCATTACCTGAAAAAAATATGATAAATTTATGAATGCCAGTACAGAAAAAACCATGTTGGTATGCAGGGAAGTGTCTCTCCAGGTCTGGTCCCATCTCTTCATCTGTTGGAGGTGGCCAGCGCTGTTCATTCTCTTCATTGTCAGCCCAATTTTCATGCTCGTTCCATGTCTTGCTAAGAACTCAGACAATCACTTTAGAAAACAATTGAAAAGTCTGTGTTTTCTGTATTCCTGTGTTTTTAGAAGTGCAGGGGGGAGGCGGTGGTATAGCATACTTTAGGTGGCTCAGATTTCAAGTTGTGACCCTGTCATTTGTGGAGGCTTTCTACTTAACTCCTGGAAATGTTAAACATGAATACATGTTTCTTAGGTAAATTATGTTTATTATGCATACATGTTGGACTTGCAGCCATTTTGAGTCCTGCAGAGGAGCCAATTATGAGGGGTTGCTTTCCTGCCCTTGGCTGCATGCCACAGATTCCTTCAAGTGATCAAACACGTTCATCACACCCTCCATTTGTATTACTCATAGTGACTCTTGTGCTTTTCTCCTTCTAGTTTTAGTTCTCAATTTGGACTCATTTTCAGAGCCCAAATAATTTATTTTTTATTATCTTTTTATGGTGCTGGGGTGGAGCTCCAGTACTTGCATGTGCTAGGCAAGCACTCTATTTCTAAGCCTCACCTCAGCCTGAAATAAAAGTAATTCGAAAGGGCTGGCCTCACTTTCATGACTCCATTGAATGACATCAAAAGGAACCATGAGCTCACAAGTCATGGGAGTGTTGAGAGTTTCTCAAGTAGCTGTCATATAGTTTGTAACAGAAGCCTACAGAAATTTAACATACAGAAACTAATAAAAACTGAGAGGGGAACTCCAGGCTCATCAAACTGTCCTTCTCATTGTCATAGCTGCCAGCATCAGTTGTATGGGTTCTGGTGTGTGGAACATGGGCTACAGTAGCCTTTGCCTGGGCAACCCAAGTCCTCCAAGCCTCTGGGCCTCCAACAATTTGTGATTAGCATCCTGCAAATATAAACCACTGTGATTTATCCTTGGCCTACATTCTTTTTTCTTGTGCTGTTTTCTAAGCCCAGAGCAGTGTGGTTTCAGTCACTGTCCCATAATGCTGTCCGGGGTCTCACTGAGATTGAGAAGCCTCCAGTCATTATCTGCAGCCTACGACTCACATAGTCACTTTAGACCCCTCTGGCTATGACAACACTGTAGGAGTGATATGTTATGCCAGGTACACACCATAAACAGCCAGGAAGCTCGTGCTTCCTCACCAGTGGATGCTTTTTGCCTCCCCTTAATGTCAAGTTGGAATATAGTGTAGCAGGTTAGCACATGTCTTCTTGAAAGTGGAAAGGACAGCTGAGCTGTGTAATACTGGAGGCAAGATCATTGGTCCTTAGGATTGTGACCTTCTTGAGGCCATTGTATGCCATGGTTAAGGACAGATCCTGGGGTGGTTATATGTGGTCATGCCTCATCTCATGTACCAGAAATCAAATTTTCAGTGGCCTTTACAGGCTATAGCCATGAGATTAATTTAGTTCTTCTTAGTGAATGTCATTTTCCTAGTGCTTGTATGTCATGCCAAAGCTGAGCAGAACTGACTTGAGTATAGTAAGCCTTGTAGATTTTGTTTTTAAATAGCACTTTGTTACATAAGTACATTTGGAGTTTTGTTTAACTAGATTATTTTCTGATATTAGTGGCTATAAAGTCAAACACTAGAACTGGAGAGATGGCTTAGTGGTTAAGATGTTTGCTTGCAAAGCCAAACAACCCAGGTTCAATTCCCCAGTACGCATGTAAAGCCAGATGGCACAAAATGGTACATATATCTGGAGATCATTTGCAGCGGCTAGAGGCCCTGGCACGCTCATTCTCTTTCCTCTCTCTCCCTCCCTTTCTCCCTCCCTCCCTCTCCTCTCTCTCTTTCTCTCTCTCTCTCTGTGCTTGCAAATAAATATTTTTAAAAAAAAAAAAAAAAAAAAAAAAGAGCCAGGAGTCACAGTGGCACATACCTTTAATCCCAGCACTCAGGAGGCAGAAGTAGGAGGATCACTGTGAGTTTGAGTCCACCCTGAGACTACAAAGTGAATTCCAGGTCAGCCTAGGCTAGAGTGAGACCCTACCTCAAAAAACCACATACATGGGTGCTGGAAAGATGGCTTAGTGGTTAAGCGCTTGCCTGTGAAGTCTAAGGAACCCAGTTCGAGGCTTGATTCCCCAGTACCCACGTAAGCCAGATGCACAAGGTGGTGCATGCATCTGGGGTTCCTTTGCAGTAGCTGGAGGCCCTGGTGTGCCCATTCTCTTTCTCTGTCTGTCACTCTCAAATAAATAAAAAGGAAAGAAAAACCACACACACAAAAAAAGAAGCCTTTAAAAAAAATCAAACACTAAAGATTTGAGGTTGCACCTTATAATTTTTATAAAACATTATGACTACATGGTGAGAATAACAGAGTATAGTTTTACTCCAGAGCATTTCAAGTCACGGGAAGTCTAATCCCAGCTAATCTGATGAAATTTGTGTGGTTTCCTTAGTATTTCTACTCTTGACCATCTTCCCCATAACACAGATAGTATTCATGCAGGCATGTTCCTATGCTAAGGTGAGTAAGAGGTGCTAAGTAGCATGAGTGATACTAACAGTTCCTTGATAGTAGAGGAGATGTCATGCTCAGTGGGGACATCTCACTGTCCTCCCCAAGCAAGGGGCCTCAGTGACCATCTCTGCTTGCCTCAGTTGTAGTGATGATGAAGACGTCGCACCATTGTCAGCTAAATTTGCTGATATTTATCCGTTGAGTAACTATGATGATACCAGTGTGGTGACCAACATGAATGGAATTCACAGCGAACTCAATGGTGGTGGGGAAAACATGGCCTTGAAAGATGAGGTATGGGTATAACTTCTTCATAGTGCCAAGATATGATGTAATATGGTGGTCTTGAAATTTAATATTCATATTATTATGCTTTGGAAACATAAGCTACACAAAACTGTCTTTAAAGTCTCCCCAGGTGAGCAGCACCAGTAGTAGTTCTTCAGAAGCTGATGATGAAGAGGCATATGGTGAGAGTAGCGGGGAGCCCCCAGGAGCCCCAAAAGAAGATGGGGCCCTAGGAGATAGTAGCCCCAGGACAGAGGAGAATAAAGTGGACACTCCACCCCCATCCTATCCAGCTCAGCAGGTAGGGTTTCATGCTTCACATTTTCTATTTTTTAAGAGTCTCTCTGTGTATATTTTCTATAAATACAAGCATAATTAAATATAAAATTACTGTATTTCCAGCTGTTTCTGAAGATTAGAGTTGAAGAGCAATAAGGTGTACCTATAAAATGCACAACTTATAGCCAGGTTTGGTAGCGCTTACCTTTAATCCCAGCACTGGGGAGGCGGAGGTAGATCACTGTGTTCCAGGTCAGCCTGGGCTACAGTGAGACCCTGCCTTGAAAAAAAAGAAAAAGGAAAAAAAATGCACAACTTATACTTTAAAAAAAATTTAAGGGGTGGAGATATGGCTCAGCAATTAAAGACAATTGTCTACAAAGCCTAATGACCCAGGTTCAATTCTCCAGTATCCATGTAAAGCCAGAGGCACAAAGTGGCACGTGCATCTGGAGTTCTGAGTTTGTTTGCATTGGCTGTAGGCCCTAATGTGCCCATTTTCTCCCTCCCTCACTGCTTTCAAATAAATAAAATAAATTTTATTTATTATTTGTTTGCAAGGAGAGGGAAAGAGAGGGAGAGAGCACCTGTACACACAAACACACCAGGGCCTCTCAGTTTGGACTCATTTTTTAAGTGTCAGGGAATTTTGTTGGTTTTTTTTTTTAGGGGTAGGATGGGGGAGTAGTTTTTGCTTTGCCTTTGTAGAAGCAAAAATAGGGTTTTTGTTTTTCTCTCTTTTTTTCCTCTGACTGTAGGAGTGTATGCATGTGTACATGTGTACATGTGTATAGAAGCCAGAGGACAAGCTTGGGTGTCATTTTTAGGTGTGTCATACACACCTTTTCAGACATGGTCTCTCATTGGTCTGGAGCTCCAGTTATGGCAGACTGGCTGACTAGCCATTGAGCACCAGAGATCTGACTGTCTTTGCCTCCCCAATGCTGAGTTGCAGACATATGTCACCATACTCAGCATGTTACATGGGTTCTGGGAATCAAACTCAGATCAATAAACAGTTTTTAAATAATGAAAGGGAGAACAAATGTAGGTCAAGGTGCTTGACTGATTCATTTTAATAAATAAATATATGATTAAAATAATAAAGATAGGGCTGGAGAGATGGCTTAGTTGTTAAGTCATTTGCCTACAAAGCCTAAGAATCCACGTTCTACTCTCCAGGTCCCATGTAAGCCAGAAGACACACAAGCACTCAAGGTTGCACATGCGCACAGGTAGTGCGTGCATCTGGAGTTCGATTGCAGTGGCTGGTGGCCCTGGTGTGCCAATTCTCTCTCCTCCCCCCTCATAAAACTACAAAAAAAATGAATAATAAAGATATGGTGGGGCTGGAGAGATGGCTTCACGATTAAGGTGCATGCCTGCGAAGCTTAAGGACCCAGGTTCGATTCTCCAGGTCCCATGTAAGCCAGATGAACATGGTGGCACATGCGCCTGGAGTTCATTTGCACTGGCTAGAGACCCTGATGCACCCATTCTCACTTTCTGTCTCTGTCTCTCTCTCCGTCTCTAATAAATAAATAAAAGTAAATCTTAAAAAAAAAAAAAAAAGATATGGTGGTACACACCTTTAACCCCAACTTCAATCTCAGCACTTGGGAGGATCATTGTGAGTTCCAGGTCATTTTGGGCTAGAATGAGACCCTATCTCAAAATTAATAATAATAATGATAATAATAAATAATTAAGAGACCTACATTGAGAAATCTTGCCCTCACTTCCCTACCCATCCTGTCCATTATCTGTGTACCCCAGTCCCTGGGCTCAATAGGTGACTGGTTGTATTATATACACAAATATTTACTCTTCCCTAAAGCAGTAGTCAGATGTGCCATGGGGATAAAGACAGCCCTGCCCTACCTCAGAGTGTACACTTCTCATGCTCTTCTTTGTTGTTTGTTTTGTTTTTAATTTTATTGAGACAGGGTTTTTTTTTTTTTAAGTCATTTATTTGCAAGCAGAGAAGACAGATAGAATGGGTCCACCAGGGGCTCTAGCCACTGCAAATGAATTCCAGGCACATTTGCCACTTTGTGTATCTAACTTTATGTGGGTACTAAGGAATCAAATTTGGGTCACAAGCACCTTAACCATTAAGCCATCTCTCCAGCCTGAGACAATCTTTTGTAGCCAAGGCTAACCTTGAACTGGTGGGGTTTGTTGTTGTTGTTGTTGTTGTTGTTTTGGTTTTTCAAGGTAGATTCTCACTGTAGCCCAGGCTGACCTGAAATTCACTATGTAGTCTCAGGGTGGTCTTGAACTCATGGCAATCCTCCTTCCTTTGCCACCCAAGTGCTGGGATTATAGGCATGCACCATCATGCCTGGCTTGAACTCTTGACACTCCTACCTTTACCCCCCACATGCTAGGATTATAGGTGTGTGCTTTCGTACCTAACTAAATAATTTAGACTCTTGGCTAAAGCTGAGACATCATTTTAAATTTGTTTATTTGTTCGTTCATTCATTCCTTCATAGTAGTACTGGGGTTTAAAGCCAGGGCTTTGCATGTGCTAGGAAAGCATCCTACCATGCTGCTTTATCCCAAGGCCTTTTTCCCACTCTGCCATACTAGGGCCTCAAGCATGCTAGGCAAGTGTTCTACCACTGAGCTACATGCCTCTTCATTCCCTTCTGCTAGCTGTAGTTGTGTTGTTTTTCTTTAGTCTTGTTTGAAAGTGTTTGTGTTGGTTCTCCCTTTTGACCATTATAAACTACTCTGTTGAGTAGCCTTGTACATCTGGCACTGTGTACATTAAGATGCATCCTAGCTGGGTGTGGTAGCACATGCCTTTAAAATCCCAGTACTTGGGGCTGGAGGGATGGCTTAGCGGTTAAGGCGTTTGCCTGCAAAGCCAAAGGACCCAGGTTTGATTCCTCAGGACCCATGTAAGCCAGATGTACAAGAGGACTCATGCATCTAGAGTTCATTTCTAATGGCTGGAGGCCCTGGCATGCCCATTCTCTCTCTCTTTCTTTCTCTTTCTCTCTCTGTAAAATAAATAAATAAATAAAAATAAAATATTTAAAAAAGAACACTCCCAGCACTCAGGAGGCAGAGGTAGGAGGATCGCTATGAGTTCAAGGCCACCCTGAGACTACATAGTGAGTTCTAGGTCAGCCTGGGCTAGTGTGGAACCGTACCGTGAAAAACCAAAAAAAAAAAAAAAAAAAAAAAAAGATATGCATCCTCAGAATTGGTCTAGCAATGAAAACTGGGTCAGAGCATCCTACAGATCCCAAAAAAAGAGTGGTAACACAGTTTTAGGGTTTTTTTTATTTGTTTGTTTGCTTTGAGGTAGGGTCTCGCTCTAGCCCAGGCTGACCTGGAATTCACTCTGTATTCTCAGGGTGGCCTCAAACTCATGGCAATCCTCCTACCTCTGCCTCCTGAGTACTGGGATTAAAGGTGTGTGCCACCACACCTGGCATCAGTTTTAGGTTTTGACTGCACTGTTACATGAGAGACAATAATCCCTATAGTTTTCATTTTTATTTCACTTTTTTGTTTTGTTTTGTTTTATCAAGGTAAAGTTTCCTTTGAACATAGGCTGACCTGGCACTCACTCTGTAGTTCCAACTCACAGTGATCCTCTTACCTGTGTCTCCTTAGTGCTAACATTAAAGCCACCATGCCTGGCTTATATTTATTCTTTTTTGCACATGTATGTATGAGTACACCAGGATCTCTTGCCACTACAAACACCAAGTGCCTGTACCACTTTTTGCTCCAGTCTTTATATGAGTGCTGGGGAATTGAACACAGGCAGACAGTGACATGGAGCTCACTATGTAGCTCAGGCCTGCCTCTAACTTGCAGCAACCCTTCTGCATAAGTGCTAGAATTACAGTGTGAGCTACTTAGTGATGATTCTAGATGATTCTAAGGATTACATTATGCATTGTAAATTATCACAAGACAAAAGAATATATGGTGTTTTTCATTTGCTGGCTTACTTGCCATTTCTGGCATTCTTTTTTTTTTTTTTTTTTTTTTTTTTTTTTTGGGGTAGGGTCTCATTCTAGGCCAGGCTGACCTGGAATTCACTCTGTATTCTCAGGGTGACCTTGAACTCATGATGATCCTCCTACCTCTGCCTCCTGAGTGCTGGGATTAAAGGCGTGCGCCACCACGCCTGGCTTCTGGCATTCTTTTTATTTTATTTCTATTCTGTAGATTTGAGCTACCATCTGTTATTTCCTGTAATACTTATTATAGGAACAGTTTTCTAGCAATGATGCTCTCAATCTTTATAAGTAAATGTCTTTATTTAGTCTTCATTTTATTTATTTTTTGTTTGCTTTTTTTTGTTGTTGTAGTATTGTTTTTTTTTTTTTTTGTTTTGTTTTGTTTTTCGAGGTAGGGTTTTACTATAGCTCAGGCTGACCTGGAATTCGCTATGTAGTCTCAGGGGGCCTCGAACTCATGGCAATCCTCCTACCTCTGCCTCCCAAGTGCTGGGATTAAAGGTGTGTGCCACCACGCCCAGCAATTTTATTTATTTTTTAAAGTTATTTATTTATTTGAGAGAGAGAGGTAGAGAAATAGGCTGGTGTATATAGAGAGAATGGGCGCACCAGGGCCTCCAGCCACTGCAATTAAACTCCAGATGCATGTGCCCCTTTGTGCATCTGGCTTATGTGGGTCCTGGGGAATCGAACCTGGGTCCTTTGGCTTTGCAGACAAGCACCATAACCACGAAGCCATCTCTCCAGCCCTTCATTTTGTTTTTAATAGATTATATTTACTTACTTGTATACATTCAGGGGTGTAGGGTACACACCAATATCTCTTGTCCCTGCAAATGAATGCCATATGCTTGTGCCAGTTTGTGTCCAGTTTTATGTGGGTCCTGAGGAGTTGAACCTGGGCTGGCAGACATCTTTAACCACTGAGCATCTCCCCAGCCCTGTCTTATTTTAAAAAAAAAAAAAACTTATTCTTTAAAGTAGTTTTTTTGTTTGTTTTTTTTGAGGAAGGGTCTCACTCTAGCCCAGTCTGACCTGGAATTCAGTATGTCATCTCAAGGTGGCCTTGAACTCACAGCGATCCTCTTACCTCTGCCTCCCGAGTGCTGGGATTAAAGGCGTGCGCCACCACACCCGGCTTAAAGTAGTTTTAAGCTCACAATAAGGTTGGGATACTCTGTACCCCCGATCTTAGCATATCACCGAAGGCTCTCACAGCAGAGGGGTGCAATGGGGACAGTGGCTAGACATCAGCATTGACTCCTATATAGCCCCTTTTCTGGGATGGGCTTTTTTATTTGTCAGGAGAAAATGGGTACACTCAACTCTTGCCACTGTAAACAAGTTCCAGATGCATGTGCCACTTTGTGCATCTGGCTTAAATGGTATTGGGGAATCAAACCCAGACCATCAGGCTTTGCAGGCAAGTGCCTTTAACTGCTAAGCCATCTCTACAAACCATTTTTTCTTTTTTTTAAGGCAGGGTCTCACTGTAGTCCAGATTGACCTGGAACTCACTCTACAGTCCAAGCTGGCCTTGAACTCACAGTGATCCTCCTACTTCAGCCTACCAAGTGCTGGGATTAAAGGCATGCACTAACACACCCAACTTCCCTGAATATTTTCCTCCCTTCTTTACTCTGGTACCTGCATGTGCATATTTGTATGCTTATGCCTTCCCACTGTTCATTCTTTATAGTTTCTCTTAATATTCTTCCCACTTTTTTTTCATACAGGTAATTTCTAATGCTTTGGAGTTTGCAGAATCTTCCTCTGTCATTTAAATTTGCTTTTAGAATGTTTTTTGTAGTTACTCCTAATTGAAATTCTTTTGCATGTTGAATCTTTGTTCTCACATTTTTCTTAATTCTCTGAAAAAGTTATACAGTTGCTTTTGACATTCTTGTATGCTAATCTGGTACCTGGACTTACTTGGAACCACTGTCAGTAACAGTATTTTTCCACTATGTGTCATAATTTTCTTTTTCTTTTTTAGTTTTGGTTTTTCGAGGTAGGGTCTCACTCTAGCCCAGGCTGACCTGGAATTCACTATGGAGTCTCAGGGTGGCCTTGAACTCATGGCAATCCTCCTTCCTCTGCCTCCCGAGTACTGGGATTAAAGGTGTGTGCCCCCATACCCGGCTGTCTTGGAATTCACTATGGAGTCTCAGGGTGGTCTTGAACTCACAGCAATTCTCTCACCTCTGCCTCCCGAGTACTGGGATTAAAGGGATGTGTCACCACGACTATCTCATGTCTTTCAATTTTTTACTGAAAACTGAATGATGAAGATAATAGAGCAATTTTACCTTTTGACTTTCACCTAGGAAAAAGTGGAATAAGGGTTATTTGTGGTTTCTTTTTTCTTATCCATTACTCTTCTGCTTTTTTCTTTTTTCTTTTTTTTTATTTATTTTATTTATTTGAGAGAGAGAGGGAGAGAAATAGGCAGAGAGAGAGAGAGAATGGGCGCACCAGGGTATCCAGCCATTGCAGATGAACTCCAGATGCATGCGCCCCCTTGTGCATCTGGCTTACGTGGGTCCTGGGGAATCGAACCTGGGTCCTTTAGCTTTGCAGGCAAGTACCTTAACTGCTAAGCCATCTCTCCAGCCCCTCTTCTTTTTATTTTTTGGTGTTTGTCCTACTGGTTTTGTTTAACTTTATATTGACAACTTCCATAATTATAGACAATAAACCATGATAACTCCTCCCCTCTTCCACTTCCCCTTCACAAATCCACTCTCCATTATATTCCCTCCCCTTCTCAATTAGTTTCTCTTTTATTCTGATGTCATCATCTTTTCCTCCTATTATGAGGGTCTTGTGTAGGTAGTACCAGGCACTGTGAGGACATGGATATCCAAGCCATTTTGTTTCTGGAAGAGTGCATTGTAAGGAGTGGTGCCCTTCTTTTGGCTCTTACATTCTTTACGCCACTTCTTCTACAATGGGCCCTGAGCCTTGGAAGGTGTGATAGAGATGTCTCCATGCTGAACACTCCTCTGTCACTTCTTCTCAGCACTATGGTGCCTTTTGAGTCATCCCAGAGGTCACTGCCTTCTGAAAAGAGAAGCTTCTATAATCAAAAGCATTAATATATGACTATGAACGTTAAGAAGAGTACTTACAGGGCAGTTTGGTGAGCATAATATATGCATTTAGCCAGACACCAGCAGGCACTATACCCCTAGTGCTCATAACCTCCCCTGTCATAGGCTTTTTACTAGGTTTTCAGTGCCAGGCATGTATTCCCTCCCATGAAGTGGGCTTCCAGTCAAATTAGAGAGTGGTTGTTTTCACCCATAACAGACATGACATTATTGCACCTGTTGGCTCATTTGGCCTGGCTGGCCAAATTTAAGGTTTCCAGTGTCCACTGTTGTTTATCTCCACTGATGACTTCTCTCTTCTGCATTTAAATAGGCAGCATCTCTGTCCCTTACATGTGTGGCTGCTGATGTCTCAGCTCAGGTTTTTTCTTCTGTTTCGTTTTAGCTGGTTTCATGGAGTCTTCCCTTTGCATTCATGTCTTCTGCTCTGCCAGTGCTGTGTGCTGTAATCATCTATATTTGAGTGTGGGACAAGAAAGGGCCCTCAGCAAGAAGACTAGACTCCTTCCCTAAAGTTGCAGTTGGCTTAAAAGAATAAAGGCAGTATTTAGCTTTGGCTGAGTCTAGAGCCTAAGAATGGTTGCCTGTGTCATTTGTATCCAGTTTTATATATACTTTAAGAAAAAGGCTTTGCCAACCTCTTAGTCCACCCTAGCTGGTAGTCTACTCTCCAGTTCATGGTGAAGGTTCTATATTGCTGTTTACTAAGCAGCAGGAGGTCAGCAGAGCCAGCTGTAACTGGTAGTCTTGTTCTCTTTAACCCCAGTCCCCTCTGAACTCCACCCCTCTGTCATCATTGAGGTCCCTTGTCTCTGTTCAAGTTGGTGTCTGATCACAGGCTGCTATCTCAGCAGATACTAGTCTGGAAAATGGGGCTGAGCTCCCTCTTTCACATCCTTCCTCTACTCAGGGTGCCTGCTTTCTCCTACATGGAGGACCCTGGACAACTCAGGGTGAACCCTGTGTTTTTGTGTGCTTTGTAACTACCCAACAGCATCTGATTGACTGCAACTTGATTATATCATTCTGTATTAAACAAGTACTTCTTTTTCTGTCCTTTTAGGCTGAACAAACTCAGAATACTTGTGAATGTCATGTTTGTAAACAGGAAGCTTCTGGCTTGCCTGCATCAGCCATGACCGCTGGAGCCTTGTCTCCTGGCCATCAGTTCCTGAGCCCAGAGAAGCCCACACATCCTGCGCTGCACCTATACCCCCACATCCATGGACATGTGCCATTGCACACCGTCCCACATCTGCCTCGACCGCTCATCCACCCCACCTTGTATACAGCACCCCCTTTCACACACAGTAAGGTAAGCCAGGGTAGGAAGAACCTGGAAATCACTGTTACCAAGTTCTGAAATGAGCACATACTTCAGCAGACAGAAGTGGATAATGCAGAGGACAGAACCAGCTCCTGATAGGATGGTCTGCAGATGTTGCTTTGGCCGTAGTTTCTCAAGTGCTTTTAATATTGAGCCTTTTCAGTTAAAGGAAGGAAGGAAGGGAGGGAGGGAAGGAGGGAGAAAGAAAAGAAAAGAAAAGAAAAGAAAAGAAAGAAAAGAAGGAGGGAAGAAGGAGGAAGGAAGGAGGGAGGGAGGGAGGGAGGGAGGGAGGGAGGGAGGGAGGGAGGGAAAGGAATCAATCATTAGTAACAAACATGAAGGTTATGGCTTATCCACTCAGAATTAATTAGAGTATTAACTAGAGTTTTCACATGATGTTGCTAACAGGTTTACACTTGAGAGGACTCTTCACATGAGTTCATTTATCTACTCTCCACTTCATGGTGAAGGCCAGCAGAGCCCTTTGGGGCCTGGCTCTTACTTGAATGTGATGAGAAAAATCATTTGGAAATAATTTGAACCATTCTGACATTGTTTGGGTTCTGTAGTGTCTAAATGAGTATGCTTCCTTAACATGAAAACTAGGTTCTTATAAAAACATGCAAGCCTGAAAAAGAGCCCCAGTAGAAAATCTTACCACCTGGGGCTATGGAAAGGTAGCTGGGAGCCAGGTAGGAAGGACCCCCAAAACCTGGTCTAATAAAAGCCTGCTTAGTGAAAATGTAGAAAATGTTCTTTGTGAGTTTCTCCTCAGAAAATATGTATATATTTAATGTCTTGGACTTGGAAGAGAAATTTTTAAGTTGATTTCATTCCTGGTTGCTTGCTGCTTGTTTTTTCCTTACTGCATAGCCGTAGGTTGCCTGGAATTGGTTTGTAGACCAGGCTGACTTTGAACTTGTGGCATTCCTGACTCTATCCTTGAGTGCTAGGATTACAGGCATATGTCATCATCCCTAGCTAATTTTATTCTTTGTACTTAAATAGCTTTGCCTCTCAAGCTGCTTTGAACTTAATTTTTATTGATGAACCACAGTTCTAATGTTATTCTAGTAAATCTTAGCTCTAGTCAATCAAAAATAGATTTGTCTTCAAACTATTAGTTTATTATAAAAACAAGCCAGGCATGGTGGCGCACACCTTTAATCCCAGCACTTGGGAAGCAGAGGTAGGAGAATCAGCATGAGTTCAAGGCCACTCTGAGACTACCAAATGAATTCCAGGTCAGCCTGGGCTAGAGAGAGACCCTACCTCAAAAAAGAAAAGAAGACAAAAGAAAAGAAGAAAGGAAAGGAAAGGAAAGAGGAGAGAAAAAAGAAAGGGAAGGAAGGGAGGTCACAACATTGAAAGGGCTTGCCAAATCACACACAAGCTTTGTCCCATGGGATCATTCTGCAGGGCAGGGAAAGCAGGGTAGCCAGTACATAGGATTTTTTATGAGTCTGTTGGGAAAAGACACAGTTTAGAGATTGCTGCCACACACTTAGAAAAGAGTAAGTTTTATGTTTGATTATAATAAGTACTCAGCAGCTACCCAACTTAATACTTATATTTTGTTAAATACCATCCAGTTAGAGCTAAGGAAATGACCAAGTGGATAAAGCTCTTGCCATGTAACTCTTAAATATCTGAGTTCATATCTCCAAATCTGGAATCTGTGGTGAGCTTTTGTGATCCCAGTGTGCCTATTGTGACAAGTGAGATAGAGGCAGGAGAATTTCCCAGAAGCTTGTGAACAGAGCAGTGCCTCAAAATGATGTGGAAAGGCAAGGCCCTACCTGAACATTATCCTCTAACCTCCACACACATGCTGTGTGACATGTGTGCATGCTCATAGCTCAAATAATTTATTATTATTTTTTTTTTTGGAGAGACCGAAAGAGAGGGAGAGGAAGACAGATAGATGGGTGCGCCAGCAGTCTCTCGAAGCTGCTGTGAATGAAATCCAGATGTGTGTGCCCCCTTGTGGTCAAGTGTGGCATTGCGCCCTTGTGTCACTTTGCATCTGGCTAAACGTGGGACCTGGAGATTGTAAGCACTGGAGATTGGAACCAGCGTTCTTAGGCTTAGGAGGCAGGTGCCTTAACCACTAAACCATCTCTCCAGCCCAAATAAATTGTTTTTAAAAAAATCATCCAATTTTAATATGTAATTATGTCTTTATTAATAAGATGCTGTTCAGAGCATCTTTTTTTTTTCAGGTATCTAGTCAAAGACAGGTTGGTTGTGGTTTACACCCTACTTTCCTCTGGATTAATATCAAAGGTGCTGTTCACTCCCTATTTGTTCCTGAAAAGAGCTCTTTCTCTCCTAGTCCTTAGAAAAGGATGTTCTGTTATATATTTTTGCTGATTGAAGCTGTTGAAGAATTAATTCTTAGCCAGGCATGGTGGCGCACGCCTTTAATCCCAGCACTTGGGAGACAGAGGTAGGAGGATCGCTGTGAGTTCTAGGCCACCCTGAGACTACATAGTGAATTCCAGGTCAGCCTGAGCTAAAGTGAGACCCTACCTCGAAAAACCAAAAAAAAAAACAAGAATTAATTCTTAAAAATATCCAAATGAGGGGCTGGAGGGATGGCTTAGCGGTTAAGGCATTTGCCTGCAAAGCCAAAGGACCCCGGTTCAACTCTCCAGGACCCACGTAAGCCAGATGCACAAGGGGGCACATGCATCTGGAGTTCGTTTGCAGTGGCTGGAGGCCCTGGTGTGCCCATTCTCTTTCTCTCTACCTGCCTATTTCTGTATCTCCCCCCCTCAAAATAAATAAATAAAAATAAAATATTTTTTTAAAAAAATATCCAAATGAGGGCTGGAGAGATGGCCCAGTTGTTAAGGTGCTTGATTGCAATGCCTGTAGGCCCAGGTTTGATTCTCCAGTACCCACATAAAGCCAGATGCACAAAGTGGAGCATGTATCTGGAGTTCATTTGCAGTGGTAAGAGACCATGGTTTACCTATTCTTTCTCTCTCTGTCTCTGTGCTTGCAAATAAATATATTTTTAAAAAGAATGTCTTTAAAAATATATATCCGGCCGGGCGTGGTGGCGCACACCTTTAATCCCAGCACTCAGGAGGCAGAGGTAGGAGGATCACCGAGAGTTCGAGGCCACCCTGAGACTACATAGTTAATTCCAGGTCAGCCTGGACCAGAGTGAGACCCTACCTCGCAAAACCAAATATATATATATATATATATATATATATATATATATATATCCGCCAGGTGTGGTGGCGCATGCCTTTGATCCCAGCAGAGGCGGGAGGATCACTGTGAGTTCAAGGCCACCCTGAGTCTACATAGTGAATTCCAGGTCAGCCTGAGCTAGAGTGAGACCCCAAAACAAACAAACAACAACAACAACAAATATATATAATCTTCTGGTGCTGGAGAGATGGCTTAGCACTTAAGGCACTTGCCTACAAAGCTTAAGGACCCAGGTTCTATTCCCCAATACCCACATAATCCAGATGCACAAGATGGCACAAGCATCCGAAGTTTGTTTGCAGTGGCTGGAGGCCCTGGTGCACCTAGTCTCTCTCTCTATATCTGCCTTTCTCTCTTTCTATGAAATAAAAATATTTTTAAAAGTTAAAGCCAGGCACAGTGGCGCACACCTTTAATTTCAGCATTCAGGAGGCAGAGGTAGGAGGATTGCCATGAGTTCAAGGCCAGCCTGAGACTACATAGTGAATTCCAGGTCAGCCTGGACTAGAGTGAAACCCTACCTCAAACAAAACAAAACAAAAATTAAAAATAAGGGCTAGAGAGATGGCTTAGCAGTTGGGGCCCTTGTCTGCGAAGCCTAAGAACTCATGTTTGAATCTCCAGGTCTCGCATAAATCAGACACATAGTGACGCAAGTGCACAATGTCACACATGCTCACAAGGGGGCACACACATTCATTTTCAGTGACTGAAGGCCCTGGTGTTCCCATTTTCTCTCTTTCTCTGTCCCTCTCTGAATTTTTTAAAAATTAAAAAAATAAAATATATATGTCCAAGCGAAAGTAGTTGTCCCAAAGCCTGTTAAGATACAGCTCTCTGGTGTTCACTGCTTCTCTTCCTAACTTTGGTCTTTTCTTATGAAGTTAGAAGTAGCCAAAGAAGGATAGAACAAAAACATTTTTCAGTACCATTGTCTATATCTAGTACCTGTTCATTTGACCCTTGTTAAATTTTAAGCCCATAGGTAACTGTGAAAGACTCATATATAGAAGGCAAATTAGAGGTCAAGCTATACATTGTGAACATCATATAGAAACTTAAAAATGTAAAACTAAACCCTATTTCAGTTGGTTTACTTATGAATATTATGACTGCTCCATTTGAAATATATCAGGACTCAGTGGTTAAGGCCCTTGCTTGCAAAGCCCTAATGACCCAAGCTCAATTCCCCAGTGCCCACATAAAGCCAGAGGTACAAAGAGATGCAAGCATCTGAAGTTTGTTTGCAGTGGCTGGAGACCCTAGCATGCTCCCCCACCCCCGACCCTGTGTCTTTCTGCTTACAAGTAAATAAGAAAGAAATACATCAGTTGAAGATCTCCCTCCCTCCCTCCCTCCCTCCCTCTTTCTTTCTTTCTTTCTTTCTTTCTTTCTTTCTTTCTTTCTTTCTTTCTTTCTTTTTCAAGATAGGGTCTCACTCTAGCCCAGGCTGACCTAGAATTCACTAGGTAGTCTCAGGTTGGCCTTGAACTCAACAGCAATCTGCCTACCTCTGCCTCCCGAGTGCTGGGATTAAAGGCATGCACCATCGTGCCCGGCTTTTTTTTTTTGGTTTTTCAAGGTAAGGTCTAACTCTAGCCCAGGCTGATCTGGAATTCACTATAAAGTCTCAGGCTGGCCTTGAACTCTGAACTCACAGCAGTCCTCCTACTTTTGCCTCCCAAGTGCTGGGATTAAAGGCATGTGCTACCATGCCGGCTAAAGACCTTTTTTTTTTTTTTTGGAAAAATAAGATGCAGTTAACAGGACCAAGGATGCAATGCCTAGTTAGCATATGAGGGCCCTGGGTTTACTGTCCAGTACTGCACGCACACACAAAAAAAAATCTTTGCATTTAGGCTGGAGAGATGGCTCAGCAGATAATTGTGCTTTCTGTGCAAGCATGAGAGCCAGAAGAGACCTGAAACCAGATTCCACTGAAATATCTGGGTGTGGTCACATGTACCTATAATTCCAAGTCCCATAAAGGGGAGTAGAAACCAGGCAATCTCCCAGCTCACAAAAATCAGCAAGCTTAGGTATCAGAAGGAGCCTGCAGCTCAAAATGATAACAGGTGGAAGAGCAATGGAGTGGGACATCAGAGGTTCTGCTCTGGTCACTGCTGGCAAGCACATGGGGGACTACAAGGGCACTTACATATACATACACACAAGCAAAAAAAAAATATGCAGTTGACAAAACCTTCAGTCACACCTGGTGTAAAAACGTATGCTTCTCGAGCCGGGTGTGGTGGTGCACACCTTTAATCCCAGCACTTGGGAGACAGACATAGGAGGATTGCCATGAGTTTGAGGCCACACTGAGACTACATAGTGAATTCCAGGTCAGCTTGGGCTAGAGTGAGACCCAACCTCGAAAAGCAAACAAACAAACAAACAAACAAACAAACAAACAAACAAACGCATGCTTCTCTAAGCAAGCTTGCATTGTCTTCTACCCGAACTTGCAAAATTTGTCTTTGGAAGATGTGAGGGCGATCTGGCTGTGACATCTGTCACCCCATTGATTGCCAGGGTTGATACAGCTGATCTGGCTGGCTAGGCGGGTGTCCCCTTCCTCCCTCACCACTCCATGTGAGTCCCTCCCGAAGCTGCGTGCTTGGTCGAAGAGGCCAACCTTCCCCAAATAGAGGAGGACTGGTCTTCGATCAAGGGTATATGAGTAGCTGCGCTCCCCTGCTAGAACCTCCAAACAAGCTCTCAAAAATTTGTCTTTTGAGTTAGTGTAACTTTCTTGGATGCTTTGAATATTGCATTAAATGCATTAACAGCTCCATGGAGTTTGTGGAAGGACCTTCTAGAGACAAAGTTAGTTGTACCAGGATGGCACAGGTTTGTCATCAGTTCCACTGGAGTTTTTTGTTTGTTTGTTTGTTTTTGTGGGCGGGGGGGTTGAAGTAGGGTCTCACTCTAGCTAGCTCAGGATGACCTGGAATTCACTGTAGTGTCAGGGTGGCCTTGAACTTGTAGAGATCCTCCTACCTCTGCCTTCTGAGTGCTGGGATTAAAGGCGTGCGCCACCATACACGGTTCCCAGCATGTTCAGTGTGGTGTCTCAGCATGGTTGTGAGGCAGAAAGCTGGTGCTGAATGTGAGCACAGTACTACATGCTGAGGCTCTGGTGGCTGCAGCTGCGGCTGCGTCTTTTGCTGCCTTTTTTAGGGATTTTTAGGAACTAATGTGAAGAAAGCACAGTTGTTTCTCATAAGATTTGATATCATGATAGTTGGAATTTTTTTTTTTAAGAGAGAGAGAGAAAGAGGCAGAGAGAGAAAAATTGCATGCCAGGGCCTTTTGGCTGCTATGAACAAACTCCAGACACATGTGCCCCCTTGTGTGCATGTGCAACATTGCACACTTGCATCACTTTTGCATCTGGTTACATGGGACCTGGAGATTTGAACATGCATCTTAGGCTTCGCAGGCAAGCGCCTTAACCACTAGGCCATCTCTCCAATCTTGGAATTTATTTATTTATTTATTTATTTATTTATTTATTTATTTATTTATTTGCAAGAAGGGGTGGAGGGAGAGAAGATTCATGTGCATGGATATGCCTAGGACTTCTTGCCACTGAAAATGAACTCCAGATACATGTGTCACTTTGTGCATCTGGCTTTATATGGGTTCTGGAAATTGAACCTAGGCCAGCAGGCTTTTTGTTTTGTTTTATTTTTTAAAGTAGGTTCTCACTCTTGCTCAGGCTGACCTGGAATTCACTCTAGCCTCAGGGTGGCCTCGAACTCTGCTACCTCTGCCTCCCAAGTGCTGGGATTAAAGGCGTGTGCCACCTTGCCTGGCCAAGCAGGTTTGCAGGCAAGTGCCTTTTAACTGCTTGAGTGCTCCCCCTCCTTAATGGTTGCAATTCTTGTTTTAGTCCTTTGTCTTAGTAAAGGTTTGTCAATTTTATTGGTTTGCTTTAAAAAATGATCTTTTCATTTAATTGATTTTTCTGTTTCATTTATTGCCACTCTAGTTGGGATTACGATTAATATCAAGACAAGGTTTTGCTTTGTAGCCCAGGCCAGCCTCAAACTCACAATCCTCCTACCTCAGTCTCCCAAGTACACCTGGATTTCTTTTTGTTGTTGTTGTTGTTGTTTTTGTTTTTGTTTTGTTTTTTTGAAGTAGGGTTTCATTCTGGTCCAGGCTGACCTGGAATTCACTATGTAGTCTCAGGGTGGCCTTGAACTCACAGCAATCCTCCTACCTCTGCTTCCCAAGTGCTGGGATTAAAGAAAGGTGTGCGCCACCATGCCCGGCTTACACCTGGCTTTTTTAAAAAAGAAAATTATTTGCACATGTGGGCAGGGGCATACCAAGATTTCTTGCTGCTACAAATGCACAACAGGTGCATGCACCACATTTTGCATCTGGGATCATGTGGGTGCTGGGGAATCGAACCTGGGCCATTGGGCTGTGTAAGCAAGTGCCTTTGACCACTGCGACATCTCCTTAGCCCCTTGTTTTTGTAATGAAAGCATTTCTTACTATAAAATTTCCCCTTAGCTCTTACTTTCTCTGTATTCCATACTTAAAAAAATTTTTAAGGTGATACTTGAATATCCCTCTCCCCATCCCCATTTCTCAGTGAGGTTATTCATATTCACTGTAGAGTCCTAAAGACCTCAGTCAGTCCCATACATTTTTGTGTGTTGTGTTTTCATTTTTATTCATCTCTTGAGTAGTTCTGACTCCATTTGAGATTTTTTTTCCTTCATCTATTATTGTTTCTCTTCATTTTTAGCTTACAGGATCTTTAAAGTAGGTGTCATGTACATAAGTATAGCTATTCTAAATTTTTTTTTATTTAGGGCTGGGCGTGGTGGTACATGCCTTTAATCACAGTACTCAGGAGGCAGAGGTAGAAGGATCACTGTGAATTCAAGGTCAAAAACAAAAAAAAATTGTTTGTTTGTTTGTTTGTTTATTTATTTATTTATTTATTTGAAGTGGGGGCTGCTGCAAATGAACATCAGACACTTGCACTACTTTTTGTGTCTGGCTTGCATTGGACCTAGAAGCTTTGCAAGTAAGCACCTTTAACCACTTAACAATCTTGCCAGCCCCTCTTTTATGCTTTTTTTATTTATAAAAGTATTTGCTTGCTTGCTTGCTTGCTTGCTTACTTACTTACTTACTTACTTTATTTATTTATTTATTTATTTATTTATTTATTTATTTATTTATTTATTTATTTATTTGCAAGCAGAGAGAGAGAGGAGACAAACTGGGCATGCCAGGGCCTCTAGCCACTGCAAATGAACTCCAGATGCATGCACCTCTGTGCATCTGGCTTTATTTGGGTACTGGTGAATTGAACTCAGATCATTAGGCTTTACATGCAAGAACCTTAATCACTAAGCCATCTCTCAAGCCCTCAATTATAATTTTTGAAAGATATTTTAAGGCTGAAGAGATGGCTTAGCGGTTAAAGTGCTTGCCTGCGAAGCCTTAGGACCCAAGTTTGCTTCCCCAGTACCCACATAAAAGCCAGATGCACATGGGGTGCATGCGTACAAAGTGGCACATGTGCCTGGAGTTTTCAGTGTCTAAGTCCCTGACATGCTAATTCTGTCTCTCTCTTGCTCTATCTCGCTCATTTAAAAAAAAAAAAGATATTTTATTTATGGGCTGGAGAGCTAGCTTAGCAGTTAAGGCACTTGCCTGCAGAGTCTAGGGACCTCAGTTTGATTCCTTAGTACCCACCCTAAGCCAAATGCACAAGGTAGCAAAAGGCATCTGGAGTTCATTTGCATTTATTTGCAAGGAGAGAGAAAAGAGAGACAGGTGAATGGGCACACCAGGGCCTCCAGGCTGCTGCAAACAAATTTCAGGTACATATGCCACTTTGTGCATCTGGCTTTACATGGGTACTGGAGAATTGAACCCGGCTTGTTAGGCTTTGAGGGCAAGTGCCTTAACCACTGAGCCATCTTTCCAGCCCCCCAATTAAAATTCTTATTCCTAGGCTTTAACTGACTTTTTATTAACTTATTTATTAGAGAGAGAGAGAATGGGCACACCATGGCCTCCAGCCACTGCAAACAAATTCCAGATACATGCACCATCCTGTGCATCTGGCTTATGTGGTTACTGGGGAACCGAACCCTGCTCCTTAGGATTTTGTTTTAACCACTGAGACATCTCTCTAGCCCTAAGTCTGCTGCTTTTTGTTTCACCTCACTCTCTCAAGTTTGCTGGTTTCTTTTGTGGGTAGGTATGTGTTTGGTTGGCTTAGCTTTTTGTTGTTGTTGTTGTTTTTTTGTTTTTGTTTTTGTTTTCTAAACTTTATTGACAGCTTGGCTTAGTTTTTGATGCCAGAAATTGTTATGCAGTCCAGGCTAGATTCGTATTCACAATCTTCCTTCCTCTGTTCAAATGTTGGAGTTAAAAACTACTCTCATCACACCCAGCTGGGAGGTTTTTTGTTTGTTTGTTTGTTTGTTTGTTTGTTTTGTTTTTGTCATGAGGTCATCTTTTATGCAGTTTACTTTGTGAGAACTTTAATGTTCTCTGTAGGGGCTGCCTTTCTTAAGAGAGGATTTCTGTCTGCTGGTGCCTGGAGCCAACATGGTACTGGCCCACTTGAGGTTCTCTCAGAGTCTAGCTCTATTGCTTCCCTTGGGACCACATCCCTCAGCATTGTACCTTCAAGGGCAGTGCTATCTTGCTTCTCTTCCCTTCACCTTAGCCTTTTTTCTCAGCATGTTCCTTTCCTCAGTCAAGCACTTTGCTACCAAGGTGCTTATGCAGGTACAGAGTTAAGCTGCTCCCCTTAGAGGAGAGTCCCAGGGAAGAACAGGCGGCATTAAAGAAATAAGCCAGCATGTGTAGGTCAGAGCAGCCAGTGGAGCTACAACTCTGAATCCTACCTTTCTTTCATCCAGGAAAGGGTTTAGACTGAAGTAACAGATGTCTCTGAGTTCTCTGTGGAAGAGTGTGGAATATTAAGAATGGGCTTGTTTCTGGCCCTCAGTGAGTTCAGTATTAGCTGAGGCCAAGTGACAAAAGAAGGAGGGCCTTGTTAACACCTAGACATCTCAGCTCTAGGTTCCTTGAAACCTAAGGACAGCCATTATACAAAAGTGTGTAAGATGTTTAAAACATGTCACAGGTTTAGAGTTGGGGTCTGCTATGTGTAAAATAGCTTACGATTGGGGGATTTTGTCATGATCTGTGGGATGTGTTTTACTTTGGGAGTAGAATACAGTTCCTCTAGTCTGAGAATAGGGGGGCCAACACAAAGGGGTCCTGTTGCCTCTTTTACCGTCTCTATGAGGAATATTAAAAATCCCCAAGTAAGAAGAGATAGGGAGTGTTTCATCTCAACTTTCTCACTGGCCACGTAATGGTTGGAATGTCTGGTAGGCTGACTGTGCATGAAAAGTTTCTCTCTTAACAGGCTGGATCACTGGTTCCTGGAGTGAAGCTAGGAAGCTGCCTCATGAAGGCATTTTTGTTTGCATTCATATCCTACCTTTCACTTAAAGCAAAAAAAATTTTTTTGCTTTCCTGTGAGTTATTTTTGTTGCAAAGTGGAGAAATTTGAATGTTCTCTTAATTGAAGCTTTGTGAATTTGTGTAGAGTGAAATCTGCATGATGAGGGTGTGACCTTATTGTTTAATGACTGGCACACTTAGACTTCTTTGGTTGATAACTGGTGAGTACTTAATAGGCAAGGCCCACAGTGATCTACTCAATAGACAGCTGCTTTTTTCAGAAGGAAATCTTAAGCCATTGAGGTCAATAGGCAGCATGTACAAAAAGTAAGAAAATGCAACTTTTTTGTCACCTGTCCCCCCATGTTTTGCCTTGATACTGTAAACTAAACTTCCTTTTGAAAAAGAAAGGTGGGCTTAAAGAAGTGTGTAAGAAAATGTGTGGATCCATGACCATGTACATCCAGTGTTAATTTGGGGCACACATTTTTTGATTCCTCTACACTGAACTGTGCTCACCATTTATTGAACACCCAGTATGTGCCAGGCCCTGTGCTGCATTGTAGAAAAACCAATATCAGTTAATACTGGTCCCTATTTTCAAAAGAGGACAAAAACACAATCCAAATCAAATATCTCATCTGTTATCAAAATTTTATGACAGGCCAGGGGATATGGCCCAGTGGTAGAGCATTTGCCTAGTATGCACAAGGCCCTGGAATCCATCCCCAGAGCCACAGAAAAAGGATGATACAGTGTGTCCTGGGACTTAGACGTAGATGCAAGGTAGGAAAGTATCATTGGATAAGGACAATTCATTTGAGCCCAAGGTAGGTTCATAGAGTAGGAGACTCTGCTCTTTGGACAAGAGATCTCTAGATATTATGTGACAGAGTTGAGGTGGCCAGAGCTGAAACCAGACAGTACACAGCTGTGTTCAGGAAGAGTTTCAGGAAACTCTTAAGTAGCTCAATCCCTGAAGGTGCCTCAGCTGGTCAGAATGTCACTCCCCCCAGCAAGGCCAGCTATTTCTGCAAAGTCTGTCCTTAGTGCAGGGAAGCAGTTTCAGTATACCAGCAGATTGTTTTGTTTTGTTTTGTTTTGTTTTGTTTTGTTTTGTTTTGTTTTGTTTCACCAGTTCTCAGCAAAAACAGCTCTTCGCTTTTTTTTTAGCTTCATAGAACCTGATACCTGTTGAAATGTGGTTTTCTTGTTTCCCTTGCCTTTTGTCTCTTTTAGCTCCCCTGCTAAAGCAGCTAGTGTTAGCCTTTGCTTTTATCCTGCCATCTCACTCAGCCTGCTGCTTCTGTCTAGACCTACTTCTTCACTTTGGAATCCTGAGCATTTATGATGACCCTCCCCCTCTGCCTCCTGAAGTCATCCCTCATCAGAGCCCTACTGGTGGCTAGGGTAGAGCTAGGGATACCCTTGTCTCTCTGCTCCAAAGTTCACAGGAGACTAGGTCCAGTTGCTGGGATTTGCCCATTCAGGTAGTAGGTTTATCCCCAGAGACCATAGTCTTAGAAAATGCTAGGAATCCATCTTTATCCCCACCAAATGCTTACTGTGGGCCAGGTAGGGTGCCAACTCTTTACAAAGCCCTGAAGTAGGTAATTCCAGATAACAGATGAGAAAACTAAAGCACAAAAGATGAGTGATTTGCCCAAGGTCACACAGCTACTAAAAGGGAGGTTAAAAGGCTTAAGACCCAGTTCCAATCCATTTCTGTTATTGCCTATGTCCTCACAATGGGGCTAGAGGTGACAGTCCCTGACTTCCAGGTTCAGGACTTCTAAACTCCTTCTTTCCTCACCATCTTTACCTCATGTGTCATCAATTCTTTTCATTTAATCAACAGCTCCAGCATCATCTTCCCCCTTCTATTCATCCACTGTGTTACCACAACTGACCTTTCTAATAAACTGACCAGGTTGTATTCCCCTGGCTTGAGACCTTTCTGACTCCCTGTCCCTTTCAGGACAGTAATCATACAGTTACCTCTGATGTGGCCACTGCCTTCTATGTACATGGGCTGTTCCCAGGCTGTGTCCTCTCCCTTCCTGTCTACCCCACCAGGCCCTCAGGATTTTACCTAACCATTACCTATAATTGGGGATCCTCCTGAAGCCCTACACTTGACTTTACAGAATCTGCTGATCACTTGGCATCCCAAAGAATGGGATCCTCCTCAACACCAGGCCTATGGCTTGCCCAGAGCAAGACCCACTGGCTCTTCCCAGCAATACTGGATGCTGCTGGAGTAACATGGTATGCCCAGCATTGACCAGAGCTGGAGTACAGGGCCAGCATCTAGATATCCCATATCCTCAGGAAGTACCTATGATTTGGAAGAAGGTATACATTAAACTACTAAGTTTGAAGTTGGTCTTGTGTTGCACTGTGGGAGGCTCAATTTGGTCTTGGGTGTTGGATCTTGAGTACAGTGGGAACAAATGTAGTGGCAGCTTCTTTGGGATAGTAGCATCTGGGCTAAGGCCTGGGAGTGAATATACATCAGGAGGTCAGGACCTGGTGAGGGCATTCCAGAGCAAGTGCAGGAGCTTGGAAGTAGAGACCAGGGAGGAAGGCCTGTGTTGAGTGCTCCATTTCTGATCAGGAGACAGAAAGGTACCACAGAGTCATGGTAAGGACTTTGAGTTTTATCTTAAGTAGCAGGAAGCCTTCTAAACATAGAAGTAACATTCAAAAAAGGCCACTTAGTTGGCTGTGAGGAAAAGGACTGACAGGGGCTCAAGACTTAAGTGTGGAGACCAGCATAACAGTACAGCCATATAAACAGCACAGCCGACCCAGGATCTCAGGGATCAGCACAGAGGGCCTAGTTGTCAGGGCATGGACTAGAGGGCCCAAGGGCACCCAGGTCTTGTGCAGGATGCTTCCAGACAGCTAGCTGACTGACCCACTAGCTAGACCCTACACCACCTTTCCTGTCCCTCAGTGAGAACCCCTCACAGGGACTAGGCAGACTTGCTAATGAGGCTCTCTGGGAGCAGGAGCAAGGGCTCCACCTTCAAAACCCAAGGAGAATCCCTCTAGCTCTTCAGATCTGTGCCTCTCTGCACAGGTCTAAGAGTTCAGTATAAGGGTTTTACCATTTAACATTGCTTCCAGAGTTGACTTGATAGTGATTAGCATGAAAATGTCTGATGAGAATAGGCCATAGGCACAGATCTTATGCATGTGAACCACATTTAAAATGTTAGAAGTAGCCGGGCATGGTGGTACACACCTTTAATCCCAGCATTCAGGAAGCAGAGGTAAGGATTGCCATGAGTTCAAGACCAGCCTGAGACTACATAGTGAATTCCAGGTCAGCCTGGGCTAGAGTGAGATCCTACCTCAACAACAACAACAACAACAACAACAAAAATGTTAGAAGTAATTGAATTGTCTGAAGGCATCAGCTCCCCCTGGTTAAGGGTCATCCTACATGTATAGTCTCCTAAATAAGCCACTCAAGCACTTGTGAGATGTGTTCCCTGTGGACACCAGCTTGCAGGGAGCATATCCTGCAAGATTTTAGTTACATTTTGTCTGTTTATAGTTTAACGATATAGGTAAACAGAATATTAATTTTGATATGTGATTAGAACATTTCTTTTTGTAGGCTTTACCGCCAGCACCTGTTCAGAATCACACAAATAAGCCTCAGGTATTCAATGCATCTCTTCAAGACCATATTTATCCAAGCTGTTTTGGGAACACTCCAGAGTGGAATAGTTCTAAATTTATAAGTCTTTGGGGATCAGAAGTGATGAATGATAAGAACTGGAATCCTGGCACTTTCTTGCCAGATACAATTTCTGGTAAGGAATTTGTTAAAACTTTCTTAAGGTTTTAAATTATCTGAGCCAAGTAGGTTGTTCCCATTGCACTCCCATGGAGACCCAGCTGCAGCTTTCCCAGCTGCCACCATGAAGTGGGAGGACCCTGGGGCTTTATCCCACCCATCTTTACACATCTGCACCTACCAGTGCACTGCATTGATTGAGCAGAGACAGCCACATGGTGCTGTGGAGGGTCTGGTCTCCAGGGTTCATGTTCAGCCTTTGAGTAGTGATGACCACCAGACTCAGCCCAGTCCATGGGGGCAGGGAGATAGTGCCACATCCTTGAACATTGTAACTCACATTCCTATCCTCTGGTTTCTGTATTGACCCTACATGGGCACTCTCCCCTCTAACAAGCAACTTCCACCCCAGCTGCTGAGGCAGGGCCAGGGACACTTGAAAGAGAATGGTACCTGTACCTCTGTACCTCCTCTGTCTTTATATGGTCAGAGCCCTAATAGCCCCACACCCAGCCATGCATGTGCTCAGAACAGACGCTAAATTGGACATCCTGATCTGTGTTTGCAAAGGATTTCTAGCTGTGTGACCTTAGGCTAGTCGCTTAGCCTTTCTGAGCCTCAGTTTCTTCATCTTTAGGATGGGAGTAACAGTATCAGCCTCAAAAAGAGATTTTAAGGCACTTAGTGATATTGGAAAGCAGGGATTGGCACATAATAGGTGCTCAATAAACCTTTTCCCTTAGAATATTATAAGCATTGTCCTAGATGAGTTTTGACTTCTAGCAGCCCCAATTTTAGCATGTCTTTTAGGCTCTTGCTAAGTGCTTTTTCTCTTAAAAGCTTTAATTTTCCCATTCTTTAAAGGGAGTGATATATTAGGGCCAGTGCTCTCAGAAACAAGACCTGAAGCCCTTCCACCTCCACCCAGCAGTGAAGCACCTACAGTTTCAGATAGCAAAGAGAAAAAAAGTGCTGCAAAAAAGAAGTGTTTGTACAATTTCCAAGATGCTTTTATGGAAGCAAATGAAGTTGCTGTGGCAAACACAGTGGCAATGGCAACCTCCTCAGCCACATCTTCTGTGTCATGCACAGCCACCACGGTGCAGTCCAGCAGCAGCCAGTTCAAGGTGTCGTCTAGAAGGCCACCTTCTATAGGTAAGGACCCTGGGAGCCACGTGGCCTGTTGACTTCTTCCATTGCCTTAGTGTTACCTTTTATTTATCCAGAAGAAGAAAAGATGCTTAGAGAATGAGCCCTGTCGGCTCTGGTTGGATTTTAGTCACGCATAGAATGCCTTTGGGTCACTGAGCTCTTCTTGCCTGCAGCCTCTGTTTTCTGTGATGGGCAGAGCCAGCTCATTGCTTCCTTAGCACAGGGCAGGATTCACTCTCCCCAGAAACTACTTAAGACATTGAGCAAAAGAGGGCATATGGAAACTAACAAGACTGCCTGCCCCTGGCCTGCTGTCATACAACAATGAGAAAAGGCCAGAAAGCAAGGAAATTATGATACCTAAGGCAAGTGTCAAAGGGACACAAGCACTGAATTACAGGGGCCTTACCATCCAAAGTTACTCCAGATGTTAGGCCAAAATCGGGTGTGGGTAAGAGAAATAAAGTAAATGTGACAAATCGAGCTGAAGATGAATAGGTATTCTTTCTACTGTTCCTTCAATCTTTCTTGAGGTCTACACATTTTCAAAACAAAAAATTGGTGAAATAAGTATAATTAAAGGAAGCATAAATGTCTGTTTTCTTCAGTCGGTAGCAGTTTCTCTTGCATCTCTACATGCAGGTGATGTCTTTCATGGCCTCAACAAGGAGGACCACAGACATTCGGCTCCTACTGCTCCGAGGAACAGCCCCACTGGCCTGGCCCCGCTCCCAGCCCTGTCTCCTGCTGCACTCTCCCCAGCCTCCACTCCTCACCTTGCAAATCTTGCAGCCCCATCATTCCCCAAAACTGCAACCACAGCCCCTGGGTTTGTAGATACACGCAAGAGCTTCTGTCCTGCCCCTGTGGCACCCCCGCCCTCCACCACAGATGGCTCCATTAGCGCCCCTCCCAGTGTCTGCAGGTGAGCCCTGGAGCCCTGGTCTTGTGGGGGAGGGCTGGGAGCACTTTGAATACTGGATGCTGTATCATGCCAATAACACAGATTGCCCTGAGACCATTCAGGTAACAAGTCCAGTGCAATGCAGAAGGAATGCAGACACCACCATAGCAGAGGCTGGGGCAGGGTAGGGAAAACTACATTTTCAAGACTAGTTCTTCAATGGGAAGAGCCAAGGTCCCGACTGCCAGTGATTACTTGGGCTGACTGGCTTTAGCACTGGTGGCATCATAGGTGTATCTTGTTTGGTTTATAAGTTTTATTTGCTATACATTGGGTAGAATTAGAAGGAAATTCATAAAATATGTATTGTAAAACAAATGCTACACTCTGGGTTTTTTTTGTTATTGTTGTTCTTGTTGGTTTTTCAGTTTTTCAAGGTAGGGTCTCACTCTAGCCCAGGCTGACCTGGAATTCACTAAGTAGTCTCAGGGTGGCCTTGAACTCACAGTGATCCTCCTACCTCTGCCTCCTAAGTGCTGGGATTAAAGGCATGCACCACCATGCCCAGCATTACACTCTGGTTTTTATAAAAGACCATTTCTGTTACCTTTGAACTTGCCTATTTGAAGTGATCTTCTCACAAACCCCACTGTGAAACTACTGGTTGCAAAAAGAGGCAGGAACATTGAAGGAGTTATTGTGAGCCTGTCCAGTGGCACTGTAGGAGAATGTGAGTGACTGCTGCACATATGTGCCATATCTCCTGACTGAGCCTGGTCACCACACCATCTTGACTGCATGTTATTCTATGACCCTGGAGCCATACCATTTCCATGCTGTCTTGGTCTGAGAAATGGGTAGAACAGCAGGTGGGGGGTGAAGAAAGTTCCCAGTCAGCTCTGGGAACTGGCTGCTTGCTCATGAGCTGTATGTGGTTTTGCAGTGACCCTGACTGTGAAGGGCACCGCTGCGAGAATGGTGTCTATGACCCACAGCAGGACGATGGGGATGAGAGTGCAGATGAGGACAGCTGCTCTGAGCACAGCTCCAGCACCTCAACTTCCACAAACCAGAAGGAGGGCAAGTACTGTGACTGCTGCTACTGTGAGTTCTTTGGACATGGCGGGGTAAGTACATGGAGTCAGCATGTTGTGACTTGACAGCTGTGCAGATTATTAGGCAAGAATTGTGTGCTGGGTTCAGTTCAAAGTATTTTTAGATTTATTTATTTATTTGTAGGAGAAAGAAAGGAAGGGAGAGAGGGAAGAAGGGAGGAAGGAAGGAAGGGGCAGATAAAGAGAGAGAGAGAGAATGGGCACACCAGGGCCTATAGTGAACTCCAGGCACGTGTGTCACCCTGTGCATCTGGCTTTACGTAGGGACTAGGGAATTGAACCTGGGTCCTTAGGCTTTGCAGGCAAGCACCTTAACCACTGAGTCATCTCTCTAGCCCCCAGTTCAGGTTATTTTAAAGCTTCAATTACAGTATAGTTAAAATCAAGGTACAGTGTGAAAATGGCAAGTGCACTTCTGGCTTGTACTTATAAAGAGATGAGATTTCATCATTGCAGGTTTTTAAAAAAATATTTCATTTATTTATTTATTTATTTATTTATTTATTTATTTATTTATTTATTTATTTATGAAAGAGAAAGAAGCAAAGAAAGAGAGAATGGGTGCGCCAGGGCCTCCAGCCACTATAAACAAATTCCAGATGCATGTGCCCCCTTGTACATCTGGCTTATGTGGGTCCTGGAGAGTTGAACCAGGATCCTTTGGCTTTGCAGGCAAACACCTTAACCGCTAAGCCAACTCTCCAGCCCTGCAGTATTTTTAAAATCACAAATAATTTATTCTTCTGTTCGAGTTGATGCAGTTTTAAATAGCAACAGGGAACAGAGTAGTGTTAAATTGGGCCAGAACCTGTATGCATTTCAGTTATTGTAAGGTTGTTTAAACTTGATGTTCATTTTCTAATGACCAACTGGTTGAAAAAAACTATTTTGACCTTAAAATACACACCCTTTGCCTCTCTTACAGACACTCTGAAGTTCCTCCTTTGATTACAGTTTGTTAAGATCAGTATGCCATACTTACTCAAATTTATAGCAACACTTCTATTTTATTTCCAGTTAGAAGTAGGAAAAAGCAATTCAATTATGAAGGATGCATCTTATTCCCTGGGCACAGGCAACTGTCATCACTGTAGTTTCTGCTGGTTTGTTTTTGCTTGTTGAGGTAGAGTCTCCTTCTGTAGCCTAGGCTGACCTTAAACTTTCTCTAAGGGGCTGGAGAGATGGCTTAGTGGTTAAGCACTTGCTTATGAAGCCTAAGGACCAAGGCTCGATTCACCAGTACCCACGTAAGCCAGATGCACAAGGTGGCACATGCATCTAGAGTTTGTTTGTAGTGGCTGGAGGCCCTGGTGCGCACATTTTCTCCCTCTCTCTCTCTCTCTCTCTCTCTGTCTCTCTCCCTCTCTCCCTCTCTCTCTCTACCTCATTCTCTCTCTGTCACTCTCAAATAAATAAATAAAAATATTTTTTAAAAAAATTTTTTTCTCTAACCCAGATTGACCTTAAGCTCTTGGCAGTCCTCCTGGGTGTGAACCACCACTGCCACCTATATCACTGCATTTAAAAAAAAATGTTTGTTTATTTGCGAGAGAGAGAAAGGGAGGAGGCAGATACAGAGAAAGTAAGTATGGGTGTACCAGGACTTTTTGCCCTGTAAACGAACTCCATGTGCCACTTAGTACATATGGATTTACATAGGTACTGGAGAATCAAACTCTGATCCTTAGGCTTTGGAGGCAAGCGCCTTAACCACTGAGTCATCTCTCCAGCCCCACTGCAGTTTTATATTTGTGAGATTTTAAAAAACTAGATTAAAGCACAGCATGGTGGTGCATACCCTTAATCCTAGCACTCAGGAGACAAAGGTAGGAGGATTGCCATGAGTTTGAGGCCACCCTGAGACTACATAGTGAATTCCAGGTTAGCCTGGGTTACAGCCAGACCTTACCTTGGAAAAAAAAAAAAAAGGATAAAATAAGAGGTGCTACTAAACACTCAACAAGTAGAAAGTTGTCATTTTGGCTCCTCCACACAATGGAGTTCTCACAGTAGTGCTGACTGAGTGGTGTGAGTCTTCATGTTGGATGAGTACAAAAGATAGTGGTATCACTACATGTTTGTTTATCTTTTCAGAATAGTAATTTTATTTATACAAGCAGATGTCACCCTGGTCTCTAGGGACAAGCAGGAGGAAGGGCCAGGGGCCAGGTTTCTGTTGTGTCTGCTTTGTTCTGTTTCCTAAGATCTGTTCATGGTTTAGATTGTAAGGAGTTTGACAGTAGGAGACAATGTGTTTTAAGGGCTAAATAGGAAATCTGGAAATCCATGGAAAAATACTGCAGACAGGGCTATTGGCATTAAACGATAATCCCACTGTAGTAAGTAAAAGAGATGGACTAGAGGGATGGCTTAGCGGTTAAGGCATTTGCCTGCAAAGCCAAAGGACCCAGATTCGATTCCCCAGGACCCACGTTAGCCAGATGCACAAGGGGGCACATGTATCTGGAGTTCATTTGCAGTGGCTGGAGGGCCTGGCACGCCCATTCTCTCTCCCTCCCTCCCTCTCTCTCTCTCTCTCTCTCTCTCTCTCTCTCTCTCTCTCTCTTATTTCTCTGTCAAATAAATAAATAAAAATAAAGTATTTTTTAAAAGATCACATAAATAAGAGACATCACTATGTGTGATTGTTTCTTTTCAGTTTAAAAGCCTATTTATATATATTTTATCAGATTTTCAATATATACAGATACATTTATAAACATATTATGCAAATATTTACAAGTATGTATAAAGTTAAGGGTACAGGCCAAAAATGGCACTTTGAGATTACATGATGATAGTTAAACTTTACCTTTCTCCTGACATCTATCTTATTTTAATTTTCACAATGGCCATATGCTATTTAAGTAATTTTAAAGAAACAAATTATTTTTAGATAGACTCTGAAGCTTGTTACATTCAAAACTTTTAATTTTTAAAAAATATTTTTTATTTATTTGACAGAGAAAGAGGCAGGGAGGGGGGAGAGGATGGGTGCACCAGGGCCTCCAGCTACTGCAAACGAACTCCAGATGCATGCGCCACCTTGTGCATCTGGCCTACGTGGGTTCAGGGGAATCAAATTTGGGTCCTTTGGCTTTGCAGGCAAACACCTTAACCACTAAGTCATCCCTTCAGCCCAAAACTTTTAAAATTTGAAGACTAATTTAGTTGTGTTTTTACCCTAGCCTCCAGCTGCACCAACAAGTAGAAATTATGCAGAAATGAGGGAAAAACTTCGCTTACGGCTGACCAAGAGGAAAGAAGAGCAACCCAAGAAAATGGACCAGATCTCAGAGCGGGAAGGTGTAGTTGACCATCGGCGAGTAGAGGATTTGTTACAGTTCATAAACAGCTCAGAAACCAAGCCTGTTAGTAGTACCCGAGCAGCCAAGCGAGCAAGACACAAGCAGAGAAAGGCAAGTGACAGCTCTGTATCAGGGCACATGCAAAGGTGTGCATGCAGAAGGCCAGGGGCAATAGCTGGTTAGCATGCCTGCCTTGGTAATCTGAGAGCCCTTTCTGTCTGATGGTCTGAACTGGAAGCTATATCACTTTGCTTGTATTTTCAGGATACCACTTCCCCTTGAGTCATGGATATACAGTAGACCTCACTCAAGGATTCAGGTCCTAAGCTGGCTATGGGGACAGCAAATCCAGCCCCTCTGTCTGTGGGAACCTACCTTCCCAAGGAGAGATGGAGCAGGAGAGTCCCCTGTAGGGTTTTGGAGCTTGTGGGTGAAGAGGAGCCTTTGGTAAGAATAGGGACAGGCAGGGCCCTAGCCAGTAGAGCCTCTATATTGATGCTCAAGCAAGCCTTTCCACATTCTTTTCCTGATCCCTGACTAATTGTAAGGACAGTACAGCATCAACATTAAAGTGTGGGAGAGAGAGCCACATGTCCTGGGTGGGAACCCATGGGAGTTTCCACCTCCCCAGAGAGCATGATGTGTCACAAAAAGCAGATGTCTACTTGCCCAGGATTGGAGCTGTGAAGCAACTTGGCATCTTACCTAGTGAGGAAGCAAGGCATCCAGAACCTATTTCTGCCAGTGAGAATTGTACTGTACATTTCGCTAGTTCCAAAAGTGATGGCAATAGACCTACTTTGTGATTTCCCACCACTAGCACTACCACCACCCTGCAAATAAAATTTATCTCATTCCAGGTCAGCCTGGGCTAGAGTGAGACCTTATCTTGAAGAAGAAGAAAAAAAAATTAAGCCAGCATGGTAGCACATGCCTTTAATTCCAACACTCAGGAGGCAGAGAGGTAGGAGGATCATTGTGAGTTTAAGGCCACCCTGAGACTACATAGTGAATTCCAGGTCAGCTTGGGGTAGAGTGAGACCCTACCTTGCAAAATCAAAAAAAAAAAATTTTTTTTTAAATATTTATCTTAGAAACCTACAGATCCTCTGTTGAAGCAATTTCAAAGAACTTTCTGGTTTAGGATTCCAAAAATGATAGGCTCCAAAATCCAGATGTAGGCAGGCCAGTGTGGCTGCAAGCATTGGAAGCTTATAAAAGATTCTGTGAGGGACCTGACAGTAGAATGGTTACCTTGGAATAGGCAGAGTCCCTTCCTTCAGCATGGTCAGGCAAAGTTGTAAGGGAAGAAGAAGGTGGGTTCTCCATCTAAGGTGGTCTACAACCCTCAGTTTCATTGGAAGTCTTTAGCACTCCTTCCTATATTTTCCAGGGGGCCCTCCCCCATCCCAGGCTCTTGATCTTGTCCTTATAGGCAGTCTGAAATCTAAACTACCACTGTTCATAGAAGCCAATGCCATAAGTTATGCTCAGCACCAACATGCCCTCGTGTAAACTGGCATTGCTCTCTGTCCAGCTCCGTTTTACATGGCCACACGGAGATTGTGAATTGTGCTGGTTGCTGAAACAAAGACAGAGGTCCACTACAATCTGTAGGCCTGTGCTGGGAGCCCTTTATGGGAGCCCTGTTCATATAGTCTGGGCTATTCATGGAACTTGTCAATGTGGGGGTCAGCATTGAGTCTAGCCAGTCCATGTGTACCTGCCTGTGGAGTGATAGTTCACATTGCAGCATAGCCCCATATTCTACAGCAGGCGCTGAGCTTGACCCTCTTCCATATTCCCTCCAGGAGCTGCCTGTTGAATGCTGCCTCTAAGGAAGGCTTCCTTTTGTCCTTATGGAACAAGGATTTTAAATAATTTTTACTTGAATTGTCTAAATTTTAAAGCACATTATCAAGAGGCATTTGGCTTAGCATGCAGAGTTCCTGGGTTTAATCCCCAGTAAATAAAAAGGTGTAGCAGACAGCCACACATCACTGGGATGAATTTCCAGACCAGGCATACTCATGGGAAGAAGGGATTTATTTGAAGCAGGATTCCATAGTGGCAGAAGAAGCTGGCCCGCTTTCATAGGTCCAAGCAGAGAGAGAGAAAGACACAAGCCACCACCAGAAAGCAAGCAAGCACACTTAGAAAACTCCAGGCAGGGCTGGAGAGATGGCTTAGCGGTTAAGACACATGCTTGTGAAGCCTAAGGACCCCGGTTCAATTCTCCAGGTCCCACATAAGCCAGATGCACAAGAGGGCGCACGCATCTGGAGTTTGTTTGCAGTGGTTACAGGCCCTGGCGTGCCCATTCTCACTCTCTCTTTTTCCCTCTGTCTCTAATAAATAAATAAAAATAAAATCTTAAAAAAAAAAAAGGGCTAGAGAAATGGCTTAGTAGTTAAGGCGCCTGCCTCCTAAGCTAAGAACGCCAGTTCCAATCTCCAGCGGTTCCAGTCTCCAGGTCCCACGTTTAGCCAGATGCAAAGTGACGCAAGGGTGCAATGCCGCACTTGACCACAAGGGAATGCACGCACCTGGATTTCGTTCACAGCAGCTGAGAGGCTGCTGGCGTGCCCATCTCTATCTGTCTTCCTCTCCCTCTCTCTCTGTCTCTCTCTCTCTGTGTCTCTCTCCAAAAAAATAAATAAATAAATAAAATAATAATGATGATGATGATGATGATGATGATGATGATGAAGAAGAAGAAGAAGAAGAAGAAAAGAAAAAAGAAAACTCCAGGCAAAGCTCAAGCACTTTGCATAGCTTTAGGCTGGAATTCCAAATCCACCCCCAAACCTTAGGGCTGGACCCTAGGATTCACCCACAGTGATACCACCTCCAGCCAGATCTAAAGTACAAACTTTAATAAAATCCTGAATATATTGTGGACCATCCATTCAAACTACCACAGTAGGCTTGTCTTTTTAAAATATTGTGAAAAGTTGCTGGGTGTGGTGGCACATGTTTTTAATCCCAGTACTACAGGAGGCTAAGGTAGGAGTTCAAGGCCAACCTGGGCTAGAGTGAGACCCTGCTTCCCAAAAATAAGGAAATTAAGAAATACATCGTGGGGCTGGCAAGGCATGGTGGCACATGCCTTTAATCCCAGAAATCAGGAAGCAGAGGTAGGAAGATTGATGTGAGTTTGAGGCTACCCTGAGACTACATAGTGAATTCCAGGTCAGTCTGGGCTAGAGTGAGACCCTACCTCAAAAAAAAATGTGTGTGTGTGTATTGTGGACCTACAGAGATGGCTTAGTGGTTAAGGTACTTGGCTGTGAAACCTAAGAACTCATGTTCAAATCTCCAGGTACCACATAGGCAGGCACACAGTGATGCAAGCGTGCAAGGTTGCACATATGCACAAGAGGATGCGTGTGTCTGGAGTTCATTTGTAGTGGCTGAAGGCCCTGGTGTGCCCATTCTCTCTCAAAATAAAAAAGAAATATGTTGTGAAAAATAGCTTGGTGTATTGATGCATGTCTACGGTCTCAGCTACTTAGGAGACTAAAGTGGGAGGATAACTGGGGCCTAGGAGTTTGGGGTCAGCATGGGTGCATACTGAGACCCATCCCAGCAAACATAGTTTGAAAACCACTTAAAACTTAGAAGGGCCAGGCATGATGGCACATGCCTTTATAATCTAGCACGTTGGGAGACTGAAGTGAGAGGGTTAATGTGAGTTCAGGGCCAGCCTGGGGCTACAGTGTGAGCTCTGGGTTAACCCCGGGCTAGAATGAAACCCTAACTTGAAGAAGGAAAAGAAGGCAGATGTGGTTGCTCACACCTTTAATCCCAGCAATCAGGAGGCAGAGATAGGATTGCCATGAGTTTGATGCCACTCTGAGACTACATAGTGAATTCCAGGTCAGCCTGGGCTAGAGCAAGACCCTACCTCAAAAAAAAAAAAAAAAGAAAAGAAAAGAAAAGAAAAAATAAAAACTTGGAAGGACCTTTATGTTTTCCTGGGTTAAAAAAAAAAGTTTGCCCATGATTTCTCACAAGTAGTAGCTTTGTTGTAGCCCAGCATGGAAGGAGCAATGCCTTGTTCACTTAGTGGCTTTTCATTTCTACACAGGAGGAACAGTTTCAGTTTGCACCCCAGGAGTTATGTAGCACTAATAGATGAAATCTTCACTTAGGTGAAACTAACTTACTGAGTTGGATAGCCTGAATGCACTGATGTTCTATGTGCTGTGGAATATTGAGTAGTGAAAATACACTGGGACTTTGTCAAGGTGGGAAGGAGTTCTTAGGTTTTTGGACACATTTCATGCATATCCTGTTGACGCAGTCCTCACCAGGATGGAGAAGCCGGCTGAGAGCTCAGGCAGCTGGTGAGACTTTCATAGCTACAAGGCCTATCTGTTGCCAGGATTAAGTCAGTCCTTGTCACATAACAAGAGGAAGACCAGCAGCTGCTTTGACTCTTTTCCCAGTGCCCAGCTCTCAGTCAGAGGGTGTTAGCCACCATGCCCTGCCCCCACCCTACTAAAGTAAGCATATGCCTTAGTAGACAGGTGAAATCTAACCATTCTGCAGAGTAAAATAACTGAAGGTGGGTATGTTCAAGTTTTCAGCTTATATTACCCCTTTCAGAGTTGAAGTTTCATTAACTGATTGGTATTTTAATTATCTTAGTTTTCTGTGTCTCAAGCTTTAGAGTTCTTACCATGGTATAAGCCACCTTCTCTCTTCTTGGCAGTTGGAGGAAAAGGCACGCCTGGAAGCTGAAGCCAGGGCACGGGAACACTTGCACCTCCAGGAGGAACAGAGGCGAAGAGAAGAGGAGGAGGAGGAGGAGGAGGAGGAAGAGGAAGATGAGGAAAGGCGTTTCAAGGAGGAATTTCAGCGGCTTCAGGAGCTTCAGAAGCTAAGAGCTGTAAAAAAGAAGAAAAAGGAAAGGCCAAGTAAAGACTGTCCCAAATTGGACATGCTTGCTAGAAGTTTCCAGGCAGCAACAGAATCTGTCCCTAACTCTGAAAACATTCAGAATGGCTTGTTAGAGCAAGCTGAAGAACCAGAAACCTCATCTCACTCCCCTTCCAGACAGGTGAATCACTCAGAGCCCAGACCAGAGCCAGGAGCTGATGGGGACACTGCAGATTCCATGGAACCCCGAGACTCCAAGCTTCTGCTGCCCAAAGAGGTCAGCGGGAAGCAACATGAGCCCCTTGCATTTCTTTTAGACATGATGCATCACCACAAGGAGGGAAATGGCAAACAGAAGTTGAAGCAGACCAGTAAGGCCAGCAGTGAGCCAGCAAGGAAGCCCGTAGAGTCCTCCAAAGCCACAGAGGCACAGCCCAAGCTCCGGGCCCAGAATGAGTCAAAGACTAAAGTGGTGGACCTCACTCCCCTCTCAGAGCACAAGAGAGAGGAGAGGAAAGTCAACACAAACAACAATAACAAGAAACAGCTGAACCATGTCAGGGAGGAGAAGCCAAACCCAGTTGTTCCTGAGTCACCCTCTCCCATCCAACCTCTGCAGAATGGCAGGCTGATTCTGGCTGATTCTCCTCAGCCCAAGGGCAAGAACAAGAAAAATAAGAAGAAGAAAGGGGACAGAACCAGCAGTTCAATTGGTAATTACAGAGTAGAGGGGAATCATTTTCTATGTGAATATGCTGAGGGAAGCCCAAGCCCCTGTGCTGGCCTTGTAGGTGAGAGAGGCTACTTATCTGTGAGGGATAGGTAGGCATGGTTGTTGCGTTTTGTTACTGAAATAATTTTAGACCTCAAAAGGCTATAAAGAGTACATAATATGTATGTGTGTGAGTGAGAGAGAGAGAGAGAGAGAGGTGGGGAAGAAAAGGAAGGTGTGCATGTGCCATCACACATGTGGAAGTCAGAGGACAACTTTCAGGTTGGCCCTCGCCATTCCATCTTGTTTAAGCAGGGTTTCTCTCAGTCTAGCTCTGCTGTTGCTGTTTACTGTGCTTACCTCTAGCAACCAGAATATTCTCTTGTCTCCACCTCCCATTTCACCATTACAGTGCTGGGATTATATAAGCCCGCCACAGCTTCTAGCTTTTTATGTGAGGTCTGAGGGTTGAATTTAGGTTGAGTACTCATGCATGAGTGGTAAACACTTTATCCACTGAGCTATCTCTCAAACTCCTGAATATGCAATTGTTTTCTGAATATTTTTAATCCATGGTTGGTTGAATCCATAGATACAGAACTGGTAAGTACAGAGAGCCAACTGTAATGTCCTTTCCATCACTGGTGGTGGTAACTGGGTTGAGATAGTATCTACCCAGATGCTGTACAGTTGAATTTACTTCTTTTCTTTAAAAAAAAATTGCTTTGGTATGTGTATGCATGATGTATGCACATGTGTGTGCAGGTGTGCATGCCCTATGCATGACACCAGAGGAGACTGTCAAGTATCCTTTATCACTCTTCAAGTTTGCTTGACATGGAGTCTCCCACTGAACCAATAACTGCAGTTCCCACTCATACTAGCTGACCAAAAAGTCCCAGTGATTCTCCTGTCTCTGTTTCTCTCAGAACTGGGGTTACAGCCTTTTATTTTATTATTTATTTTTGTTTTTTTGAGGTAGGGTCTCACTCTAGCCCAGGCTGACCTGGAATTCACTCTGTAGTCTCAGGGTGGCCTCGAACTCACGGCGATCCTCCTACCTCTGCCTCCCAAGTGCTGGGATTAAAGGCGTGCGCCACCATGCCCAGCGGGTTACAGCCTTTTAATGTGGATGTTGAGGACCAAACTCATGGTCTCAGGCCTTCTCAGACCCTCATGTTTGTGCATCAAGCACTCTTACTTAATGAGTCATTTCCCCTGCCCTAACATTTCCTCTTTAAAGTTAGTAAATTTTAGTGTCTGTGTCATAAACTGAATTCCCATGATATTCCAGTGCCACATCAAGTGATCCCTCTCCTTTCTTATAGCTCTCTGTTTGCCACATACTTACTCGCTTAGATAGGCCTAGAACACACACACACATAACACAGTTTCAGAATTGGCTAATAACACTGTGGAAAAGTATGGGTTTCTTTGTGCTCAAACAGGAGCATACTATATGTTCTTTTACCCTTGAATATTTTCCTTTTTTAAACTTAATTTATTCTTGGAAGCACTCATATTCACAGAGATCTTCCTCACTCTTCAAGTTGAGTAGGGCTTTATTTTAAATGCACTAGTCTCTTCAGCCACAATATGTAGAGAGGAGTTCGCTTGTTTCCAGTGCTTTGTAATTGTACACAGTACTGTGAATAGTACTGTACACAACTGACTGCATCTTCAGAGTGTTTTCTTAGAAGGCAAGAACACGGGTAATTCTGTGGGGTATCTCGACTTTTCCATTCCTCCAAGAGGGTCCACTAGCCAGCATCAGTGTATGCCACTGACTCACCACAGTACAGTGCCAGGTTTAGCTTTGTCAACCCATTAGCTGAAAGCATTCCTTTTCACCTAATTACATTTTTCAGAGAAGTTTCTATGTATGTTTTATATGTGCAAATTTAATCATGTCTTGTTCCCAGTGATTGGAGTTTTGTGTTTTCTTTTTTTTTTTTTTTTTTTTTTTGTCTTACTATAGCCCAGGCAGGCTGACCTGGAATTCACTCTGTAATCCCAGGTTGGACTTGAACTCACTGTGATTCTCCTACTCTGCCTCCCAAGTGCTGGGATTAAAGACGTGCATACCATGTCCAGTTTGCTGTTTCTTTACATATTATAGGTTTGTCCTTTCAGTTGTGTCTCATGTTACCACTGTCTCCTCCCAGTTCAGAAGTTGTCTTGTGGCATGCTTGACATGTTTGGTCTCATTATTTTACCTGTCTTGGTTTTTTTCAAGGTAGGGTCTCACTCTAGCTAGCCAAGACTGACCTGGAACTCAAAATGATTGTCTTACTTCAGCCTCCCAAATGCTGGGCATTTGCTGCCACACTCAACTGAAGTAGTATTTTTATGTATTTTATTTTATTTTCTTAAAGCATTTGTTTATTTTTTAAGTTTTATTTATTAGAGAGAGAGACAGAGAAGAATGGGTGTGCCAGGGCCTGTAGCCACTGCAAATGAAGTCCAGATGCCTGCGCCACCATGTGCATCTGGCTTATGTGGGACTTGGAGAATTGAACTTGGGTCCTTAAGCTTCTCAGGCATGCTCCTTAACTGCTAAGCCATCTCTCCAGCCCTGTATTTTATTTATTTATTTATTAATATTTTATTTTTATTTATTTGAGAGAGGGAAAGAAGGAGAGAGAGAGAGAGAGAAAGGAAGGGCATGCCAGGGCTTCCAGCCCCTGCAAACGAACTCCAGAAGCATGCGCCACCTTGTGCATCTGGCTTATGTGGGTTCTGGGGAATCGAACCGACGTCCTTTGGCTTTGCAGGCAAGTGCCTTAACTACTAAGCCATCTCTCCAGCCCCCCTGTATTTTATTTTTAAAATTAATTTCATTATTTATTTTTAAATGTAAATGTTGCTACTAAGAGATAAAAATTATATAGATGGCTGGAATAGTATTCCTGTGGTATAGTGCTGCTTGACTGGGTTGTGTATGTGAAAACTCTTAGTTTCTTTGTGTTAGCTTCACATCTTCTGCCTTTTTTTTTTTTTTTTTTTTTTTTGAGACAGAGTCTCATTTAAGCTCATGCTCATGCTCATGCTTATGCTGGCCTCCAACTCACTGTTGCAAGGATAACCTTGAACTTCTGAACCTCCTGCCTCTACCTCCCAAGTGCTAGAATTACAGGCATGTGCTACCACACCCAATTCAGTTTATGTGGTGCTAGGGACAGGACCTAGGATTTTGTGCTAAGCAAGTACTCTATCAACTGAGCTATATTCCAAGCCAAGACTTCCAATTCTTGTGCCTCTAGTGTTTGTCTTGTTATATTTCATCCTTCCTAAAATGGATGTGGTGTCTCCACATACTAACTGAGATGTTGGCTTTAAGGCTAAAGTTTATCAAAAGTTTTTCTAGTATCTGTGGAGGTATTCATGATTTCTTTTTCCTTAGGGCTACTTACATAGTGTATTACGCTAGTTTCCTAGCATGGAACCAACCTTGAACTCCTGTAATGAAGCCCACTTGCTTGTGGTAAATAAGTTCTGTTTGCTGTTACTTTAATATTCTTGCATTGATAGTCATTTCATATAAAAGAGTCTGTAACTTCCTTTTAGCTATTTAAAATTTTTATGCATGTGTGTGCAGGCGCACGCGTGTGTGTGTGTAGGTACCATCCACCTTTTTTTTTTTTTTTTTTTTTGAGGTAGGGTTTCACGCTAGCTCAGGCTGACCTGGAATTCACTATGTAATCTCAGGGTGGCCTTGAACTCATGGCAATCCTCCTACCTTTGCCTCCCAAATGCTGGTATTAAAGGCATGTGCCACCACGCCCGGCCCATCCACCTTTTTTGATGAAACAGGGTCTTACTGATCCTACTGAGACATCACTTCCATATAGTGACATAACAATGGCCCACTATCATGACACAGTTCTTTATGATATCATAATACCCTACTATGGCATCACAAAGACCTGCTATCAGAGCACAATCCCTTATGGTGACATCACAATTCTCTTCTGTGATATCACAAGGCTCCCACACTCCCTGACACATCTGCCTTGGGCACTGGGAATGGATCCTTGGCTGCATTTCCTCTGTGCCTCATTTTGTCCTTATGCTCAGGGCCCTCCTTCTTAAGACTTCTTAGTCTTCATGGTAGGACATGCCTATCCTTTAGTGCTCTGCCATATTAGTCTCCACAAACAGCAGATGTTATTAGATAAGTAAGACATGCCTAGCCGGGCGTGGTGGTGCACGCCTTTAATCCCAGCACTCGGGAGGCAGAGGTAGGAGGATCACCATGAGTTCAAGGCCACCCTGAGACTACATAGTTACTTCCAGGTCAGCCTGAGCCATAGTGACACCCTACCTCGAAAAACCAAAAAAAAAAAAAAAAAGACATGCCTTACTTATGATACTGTAAAAATGCATATTCCACTGTTATAGAAGGAAGTGGGGTGATAATCTGGGAAAATTAAAGCTCACTGTTAACAGAAAAATGTGAGCAGCTTCTGCCTGTGCTTTTGCATTGATGAAGCACAGTACCAAGGTTGCCTCACCCAGTGACAGTTACCTGGAGCCACACACCACACCAGGGAAAGGGGTAATGTCCAGTTGGACTAGCCTGGTAGGCAGAACAGGAAAAAAAATTGAAATTGTTAAACTTGATTGGGATTCTGGGAAATGGAGTGACCCTGAACCTGGAAACTGCCTTCTGGACAGCTCTGCTAGCAGCCATGCTCTGCCTCTATCCATCCAACAGGAACTCAGGACCCTTGGGCTTCCAGTTACTGCAAGTTTCTGGGAATCTTCTAAGTGGCTTGTAATGGGCTGGCCATCACTGAATGGCCAGTCACTTGAGAGTCTGGCTTCCATCCAACAGGTCTCTGTTGATAGAACCAGCAGTTGCTTTGCTCAGCATGACAATGAATAGTGCTGGGTGTTCACAAGCAAACTAGAGCAATCTGCCTTTTACAAAATCTTGTTGTAGGCCTGGATAGATGGCTTAGCGGTTAAGGCATTTGCCTGTGAAGCCAAAAGACCCAGGTTTGATTTCCCCAGGACCCATGTAAGCCAGAGGCACAAGATGGCGCATGCATCTAGAGTTTGTTTACAGTGGCTGAAGGCCCTGGTGCACCCATTCTCTCTCCCCCAATCTATCTGCCTTTCTCTCTCTCTCTCTCAAATAAATAAAATAAATATTTTAAAATATTTTTTAAAAGAGCTGGGCATGGTGGTGCATGCCTTTAATACCAGCACTAACATAGGGTCTTGCTCTAGCCCAGGCTGACCTGGAATTCACTTCAAGGCCACCCTGAGACTACCAAGTGAATTCCAGGTCAACCTGGCCTAGAGCAAGACCCTACCTTAAAAAACAAAGATATATATTTTTTTTAAATCTTGTTGTAAGCCAGGTTAGGTGATGCATACCTTTAATTCCAGCACTAAGGAGGTAGAGGTAGGAGAATTTCTGTGAGTTCAAGGCCAGCTTGGGTCTACAGAGTGTGTTCTAGGTCTGGGCTAGAGGGAGAATCCTACCTTAGGAAAATAAAATAAATAAATAAATCAAAATAAATAAATAAATAAATAAATAAATTTGTTTGGAATCTTGTTTTAGAGAAATTTTTTACACTTGTGGAGGTATTAAAATTGTGGTAAATTACTTGTTTTGTTCTGGTAAGATGGCCCTTTTGGTAATGTGACATGCTTCCGTTCTTCATTTCACAGATGATGTGTTTCTGCCTAAAGATATTGACCTGGACAGTGTGGACATGGATGAGACTGAGAGGGAGGTGGAGTATTTCAAAAGGTAATAGAAGGATTATGTGTTGTAAACAGTGGTCAGTCCTGATGACAAGGCTCATAAGATTTTCTCTGTGCCTATGATCCAACCGCGTCACTGCAGTCTTTGTGGACAAATGTCCCTAGCAAGCCAGATGTAGAATAGTGCTCCAGAAGCACAGGCGAGCCCCTGTGCCCCACCTACACCCCATCACTTGCACAGGCCTTCTCACTCATCCTCATATACTCACTGCCCTCCTCCCCCGATGTGTTTTGAGAACAGTTGACGGTGGTGGTCCCAACAGTGGGTCTAGATCACGAGCATCAACTGAGAACCTGTGCCCTCCCCAGACCCACTGCCTCTGACTCTGGGGAGGGGCTACCACCTATATTCTTGGAAGCCTTCCATGTGATTCTCATGTGTGTGTGGTACTTGAAACACTGATGAAGTCTTTTTTTTGTTTGTTTGTTTTTGGGGTTTTTTTGTTTGTTTTTTTTGTTTTTTGAGTTAGGGTCTCACTCTGATCCAAGCTGACCTGGAATTCACTCTGTATTCTCAGGGTGGCCTCCAACTCATGGCGATCCTCCTACCTCTGCCTCCCGAGTGCTGGGATTAAAGGCGTGCGCCACTACGCCTGGCTTGATGAAGACTTTTAAGGGAGAAAGATAACATTTTACATATTGGCCCAGTATTTCTAGTGGTTTTATCTACTATGTGAATTATGGCAATACAAACTTTGTTTAAGCAGGGCATTACAGTCTTGTAATCCCTGCACTTTGGAGGCTGAGACAAGAGGATTACTAGTTCAGGACAAGCCTAGGCTACATAGTGTAATCTTTTCTCAACCACACAAGAACCAGACAGGCACATTCAAGAAAGGTGAACGCAAAAAAAAAAAAAAAAAGAAAGAAAGGTAAACACCTCTATTCTGCATCAGAGACCTGCAGGAAATGTTGATAAAATGATGAGACACTTAGAAGCTGTGCTTTGCGGCTGAAGTGCCCATAGTCACAAGTACTCAATGGGAAGGCCCAAAAAGAAACACAAAGGATAAAGATTAGAAGGAAGAATGAAGAACCTGTAGTTAAATTTTTTTTTTTTAAATATTTTTTTATTATTTATTTATTTGAGAGAGAGAGATACAGAAATAGACAGGTAGAGAGAGAGAGAGAGAGAGAGAGAGAGAAATTTTTGGAGAATGGAGCCTCGAACCGGGGTCCTTAGGCTTCACAGGCAAGCGCTTAACCTCTAAGCCATCTCTCCAGCCCTAGTTAAATTTTTTGAATGTTTATTTTTAGTTACATTTTTTAAAGACAGGATCTCATGTACCCCAGCTAGCCTCAAACTCACTATGTGTCTGAAGATGGCCTTGAACTTGGATCCTCCTGCCTCCCCTCCTGAGTGCTAGGATTATAGGCATGTACTACCACACCCTACTTGAATTACTTAAATAAAACAGCAGGGCAAGGTTCTGGAGCATAGTCATTACATAAGATTCTACTTTGATTATGGTAGGCGTCACTCTAAAGGGTTAACTTTTCCCACAGGCCCCTGCCATATATCCACTCTTTATGCTAGCCACACAGTACTACTCAGTTATAACCCCACCCCACCCCCACTTTTTTTTTTTTTTTTTTTTTTTTTTTGAGACTGATCTCATTAAGTTTAGCAGGTCTTGAACTTAGCCTCTTGCCTTAGAATCCTTACTACCTGGGATTACAAGTACTCACACACCAGGCTAAACTCCTTTAGACATTTATTTATTTATTTATTTATTTATTTATTTATTTAAAATTATTTTATGAGAGAGAGAGAGCATTGGTGCCCCAGGGCCTCCAACCATTGCAGTTGAACTCCAGACACATGCACCATCTTGTGTGAGCAGGCATCACCTCGGGCATCCGGCTTTCATGGGACCTAGAAAGCCGAACATGGGTCCTTAGACTTTGCAAGCAAGCACCTTAACTGCTAAGCCATCTCTCCAGTCCTACATTTCTTTATTTTACTACAAGCAAGAGAGTGCTGAAAATAAAGAAATTAATTAATTAATTAATTAATTAATTAATTTAAAAAACCTTCTGTCTATGTCCCATAGAGGCAAGCAAGAATTGAGCTGAGACTCAGCAGGGTGCTAAGGAGACCAGGGGACCAGGTTTCCTGTTGCCCACATACCCAACCAAGAGTACTTGGGAACAAGTGCCAGGATAGCAAGGAACCTAAGCCATGGCTGAAGGCCAAGCATGGTGGCACATGCCTGTAATTCCAGCTACTTAGAAAGCTGAAACAGGAAGGTCTCAAGTTGAAGACCAGCCTGGGCTACATACACAGCAATACTCTGTCACAGACAAAGTGTGTGCAAAGTAGATATAATTCAGGCTGGGGATATACTTCAGTAGTAGAATACTTTCCTAGTATACTTATAAGGCCCTGAATTCATCCACAGTAGCACAAGGGGGGAAAAAAGAGGAAAATATGTAGAAAAAGTAAAATAAATATAAATAAGATGTTAAACACAAACCTGTTTCTGTAACCACAATTTAAAACAAAGAAGTAAGAAGGAGTCAGATATAGTGATTCATGCCTGTAACATAGCACTTGGGAAGAGTTGAAGGCCAGCCTGGGCTTTAGAATTAGTTGTAGATTAGCCTGAGCTAGAGCGAGACCCTGACTAAAAAAGTTACAGATTAGGGCTGGAGAGATGACTTAATGGTCAAGTGCTTCCTGCTTGAGTATGAGGGCCTGAAGGGCCTGAAGCCACTAAGTTTGAATCTCCAAATCCCAGGTAAAAAGCTGTGCATGGCCACACGCACCTGTGACCCAAATCCCACAAAGGGGAGCAGAGACCAGTGAATTGCAAGTTCTTGGTATCAGTAAGATTCTGTCCAAAATGAGAAGAAGCAGGCTGGAGAGATGGCTTAGCAGTTAAGGCATTTGCCTGAAAAGCCAAAGGATCCCAGTTCAACTCTCCAGGATCCACATACGCCAGATGCACAAGGGGACGCATGCATCTGGAGTTCGTTTGCAGTGGCTGGAGTCCCTGGCGTGCCCATTCTCTCCCTCCCTCTCCCTCTCTCTCTCTGCCTTTTTCTTGCTTTCAAATAAATAAATTCATTAAATATATTAAAATTTTTTATTAAAAAGTATCACAAAATGAGAAGAGGCAGAAGAGCAATGGAGTATTGGGTATACTGCTGGAAAATGCATGGGGCACTACAAGGGCACATACACATATATGCACCACTTTACACATGCACACACACAACACCACACACACACTTGAAGAGCTACAGCATTAACCAGTGAGGAAACACTTTACAAAGTGAGTTCCTAAGAGAGAAGACAAGTGTGTGAAGCAGTTCCCAGCTTGAGATTGAAGTAGAGCATGCTCAACACAAAAGCCTGTGTTCCTACTTATGCTCAACCTCAAGTTATGATTCTTGCCAGCACAGAGACAAAAGAAATTGAAAGCTAAAGGAATGGGAAGGAGGAAATCAAAACTATTTTAGACATCTATACAGTTGAATATAGAAGAATAGCATCACAAATGCTAGCTAGATAAGTACAGAAGTTACTTATTTTTCTCTAAACCATCAATAATTCAAAAACGTACTTTATAAATAGAGACAGCATTTATGGGCTGGGGATTCAACGCATGGTAGAGAACCTGCCGAGCATGTGTGAGACTCTAGATTGCCTGTGTTTAAAAAAATCGCCGGGCGTGGTGGTGCACACCTTTAATCCCAACACTCGGGAGGCAGAGATAGGAGGATCACCATGAGTTTGAGGCCACCCTGAGACTACATAGTGAATTCCAGGTCAGCCTGAGCTAGAGTGAGACCCTACTTCAAAAAACAAAACAAAAAAAAATCAAGCCAGGTGTTGTGGCACTCGGGAGGCAGAGGTAGGAAGATCGCCATATGTTCAAGGCCACCCTGAGACTACATAGTGAATTCTAGGTCAGCCTGGACTAGAGTGAGACCCTACCTACCTCAAAAAAACAAGACAAAAAAAAAAATCATAGGGCTGGAGAGATGGCTTAGCGGTTAAGGCACCTGCCTCCTAAGCCTAAGAACGCCGGTTCCAATCTCCAGCGGTTCCAATCTCCAGGTCCCACGTTTAGCCAGATGCAAACTGACACAAGGGCGCAATGCCGCACTTGACCACAAGGGGGCGCACACATCTGGATTTCGTTTGCAGCAGCTGAGAGGCTGCTGCGCGCCCATCTCTATCTGTCTTCCTCTCCCTCTCTCTGTGTCTCTCTCAAAAAAAAAATATCATAGAAGGCTAATTATACTACTTTAAGCAAGGGTTTGCCTTAAAATTGAGAAAGTATCTGGCTACACATTACAAGAATTAGTATAAAGAAGAATGAAATTATGTCATATATATGAGACACAAAAGCAAAAGAGGACTAGTATGAAGGAGGGGCAGTGGGCAGTGGGGGAGTGAAGATGAGCAAAGTACATGCTATGCACATGTGAAAATGTCAGAAGAAAGATTACATAATGGTGGGGGAAAAAATTGGGAGCCAGGCATGGTGGTGCTTGCCTTTAATCCCAGCACTCAGGAGACAGAGGTAGGAGGATCGCCATGAGTTTGAGGCCACCCTGAGACTACATTGTGAATTCCAGGTCAGCCTGAGCTAGAGTGAGACCCTACCTCAAAGAAAGAGAGAGAGAGCCTTATTTTGCCTTGTCCAGGATCTTTGAGCATTTCTGCTACTGTGTAGAGGGAGGTGGGAGATAGGGCTCACCTAGTGGAGACAGTTGGGAGGTAATTGCCAATTCATAGGTGGCAGTAGTTAGAGAAACAGAAAGAGTTTTTAGAAGGTTATTTCCAAGGAAAAAGAGTTTCCTTGGGAGCTGAGATGGCGCTGCCCTTCTCTACAAGGGACTCAGTATTCCTCATCTGGACAAGGCTGCCAGACAGGAGCACACAGCTGGGAATCCACTAATGTTTTGACTGAGCCAGTTTAAGCACAGTTTCATCTACCACAATTTTCAGGTTTCATGCTCATTTCTGCTCCTCAGACTAGAGCTGGAATGGTGAGATGAGGAGAAATTACACAAAGAGTCTTTAAATAAAAGAAAATGTTCTTTTCTCTACTTAGTACAAAAATTGGCCCTAGTTGCCTGGGAAACAATAGAGGGTAGTGTTTTTTTCAGAAGGCACTTAGTATGCAGTATTTGTTTTCCAGAGCAGAGTCGGAACCTGGGAGTTAGCAGTGAGCTCACAGGCCTGAAGACCTGGGTACAAAGGATATGCCTCCTGGGGCACGATGGACTTGTCTCACCATACTAAGTTCTTATTTCATGAATAAGTTGGGACAGGCTGAAATGTTGGCTTTACCCATGGCCTGAGCTCTTGCTCTTAATGCAGTCCACATGCTATTGGCTGCAGACAGACCCAGTCTTCCCCCTCTCATTTGTGACTTGGGAACTAAAAGAATTTGCACATTGAAGTAGTTGGGGACAAAAGATTTTCACACACATGAAAATTATATAGACTTTGGATTTCATTGTCTCCAAACGGTGCTGCCACCTGAACATTAGCTGTGCTCACATGTGGCCATGTGTGTTTATATGCTACCAATGCAAGGCATACAGTTGTAACAAACCACAGAGCCTGAAGCATTTCCTCTAGCCCATTACAGAAAACATGTGCTGGCCCCTTACAGCCCCAGCCTCCAGATTAGCAGCCTGCTCTCCCCAACAGTTCCTGTAGCACAAGGTCCTGGCCAAGTAGGCATCTGTCTATAACCCGGCTCTCTAGCTGTGGCTCTAAGTACCCACCACAGTGACTGCATGTTGCAGTCAGCTTCACATTGCTGGCAGAAATCACCTTACTCTTAAGAGCAGCTTTGTGGGGGACAAAGGTTTATTTTGGCTTACTGACTCAAGGGGAAGCTCCAGGATGGCAGGAGAAAATGACAGCAAGAGCAGAGGGTAGACATCACCTCCTCACTAACATTGGGTGGACAAAAGCAACAGGAGAGTGTGCCAAACACTGGCAAGGGGAAACTGGCTATAAAACCCATAAGCCCACCCCCAACAATACACTGCCTCCAGGAGGCGTTAATTCCCAAATTTCCATCAGCTGGAAACCTAGCATTCAGAACACCTAAGTTTATGGGGGACACCTGAGTCAAGCCACATTCCATCTGTCCCTAGCCCCCATAAACTGATAGCCATCCATGATGTAAAATGCAATGCATTCAGTCTTTAAACTTGAAAAAGTCCCCATAGTTTTTATCAATCCCAATGATGTTCAAACATTACTGTAGTCCAAGATCTTTTAACTGAGCCATAACAACAACAACAAAAAAAAAAAAAACAAAAAACCTCATAATGGCACAGAATAAACATTTGCATTGCAAAAGGTAGCATTGGGCATAGGAAAGAAATATTCAACGAATACAAAATTTAAAAAGGGCAGACATCAAACTCTGTAGCTCCAAATCCAACAACTCTAGTCAATGACAAGTCTCTGGAGTTCCGATTCCAATTAGGCTACTCACAGTCCTAGAAAACTTCATCTGGGGCTGTCAGTTCTCCTTAGTACCATCTTGTGGTCCGGCATCTCCACTGCAACCCATGGTCCATCCCCACTCCATCGGGTCGCCTTGCAGGCATCCAGCAAACCTGCTTCACACTGCCTATGGCCATTTCCAAAACACAAGACTGTGCTAAAAATGCAGTGACCCTCTCTTTCCTGCATTTCTTTCTTTCTTTTTTTTTTTTTTTTTTTTTTTTTTTCGAGGTAGGGTCTCACTTTAGCCCAGGCTGACTTGGAATTCACTATGTAGTCCCAGGGTGGCCTCGAACTCATGGTGATCCTCCTACCTCTGCCTCCCAAGTGCTGGGATTAAAGGCATGCACCACCACGCCCGGCTCCTGCATTTCTTGTACTCCTTAATACCAGATGGGGTTCCAATTTGTTAATCCAGGAGGGAGTAAAGCAGACTTTGAAGAACAGGACACTCCTTCAGCATTCAGGCCCCTTCAAAAGACTGCATTCTTTCTGTTGTCCCAATGTAGGTCAGCTGGCCCAGTCTCAGTGGTTGTAATCTCTCAAAAGCAGCTGAACAGGCAGCTTTTTCACCCATAGATTTCATTTTTCCTATGCTATTTCCCTTTGCTCACACCAGTCCGTTTCTATGCAAAGCAAACCTGCACAAGTTCTCAGGACATGGCCTAACAGCAAGCCTCTCACACAAACTGCTTCTAGCCCATTCCAGGCAAAGCTCTTTCTCACCCTTATAAGCCAAACCTCACAGTCCACAGTTCTTACTACATTCAGGTCTTTGAACTCTGACCAGAATAGTCCATCAAGCTGTACTTACAGCACTGCAAGGTGTCTCTTAGGCCAAGGTTTCAAATCCTTCCACATTCCTCTTGAAAGTCAGCTCCAAAAGTCCAAAGCTACACAGTCAGATGTCTAGCAGCAAATGACACCAATCCTCAGTACCAACTTTACTGTTGCAGTCAGGTTCACATTGCTGGCAGAAATCACCCAACCAAGGGCAGCTTTGTGGGGGAAAAAGGTTTATTTTGGCTTACAGACTCAAGGAGAAGCTCCATGATGGCAAGGGAAAATAACAGCATGAGCAGAAGGTGGACATCACCCCCTCGCCAACATCAGGTAGACAAAAGCAACGGGAGAGTGTGCCAAACACTGGCACAGGGAAACTGGCTAAAATACCCATAAGCCTGCCCCAAACAATATACTGCCTTCAGGAAGCGTTAATTCCCAAATGTCCATCATCTAGAAACCTAGCATTCAGAACACCTACATTTATGGGGGACATCTGAATCAAACCACCATACCGCATATACCTTCCTTCCTAAAACTGGGTTCCTTTGGAAGCTGAACCAGCTGGTGGCTTCTTGCCCGGAGCATAATTGCTATTCTTGTGGTCAGTTTAGGCCACTGTTCAGTGCCTACAGGACATGTGTCCCAGTCTCCCACTGTCAGAATTGCTGCCCCATGAAAGCCTGTTGCAGGACTGCCCTGGAGTGTGGTGGCCCCTGACCTGATGGGACCCTCTTACTCCCATGGGCCTTGTCTGTGAGGAGCACAGCTGCCAATCTCACAGCTGTCATATGCTTCCCAACAAGCTGTGGCTGAGGTGTTGGCCTAGACAGGGCACCAGAGCCTGCATTTGTTCTTAGGTGCCTCTAGTAATAGGTGAGATAGTAGTCAATAGCAGCTGTTCTCAGATGACCAAGTGAGAAGTGAGGTATGGAGTGTTCCCTTCTAGGGCACCCTCAGTCCTCCTCCTCACAGTGAGCAAGGTGCTTTCCTTCCTCTGCTGGCCTCTTATGGTAGGAAATGACCATAGAAAGCACCAGAAGATGAAGTAGTCCTCCAGGGCACGGAGGAAACCTTTGACCCCAAACCCTTCTCATTGAGCCCCCTCCAGAGTTTGTAGCCTGAACAAGGGAGGTTGATGTAGCTGGGTGCCAGCCTGGGTGTGGGCTTTATCATTCTATGACAGACTGGCTTTTTATCTTTGTAGGTTCTGCTTGGACTCTGCTAGACAGAACCGACAAAGATTGTCCATCAACTGGTCCAACTTCAGCTTGAAGAAAGCCACCTTTGCTGCCCACTGAATGAGAACTGCCTAGAGAGGAACATGCAGGAGGCAGCTGGGCTGCACCACCCCAAGAGCCAAGCCCCTCACTGGCCCCCAGAGCTATAGTGCTCACCGAGGGCGTGCAGGGCAGGATGCCGCAGCCTGAGACCCCCCAGACCGAGAACTTGCTGCTCGACCCGCGTTGTTAGCTCGTGTGCGTGTAGTCTGTGAATGAGACTTCTTTGATTGTAGCTCTGTGCTGTCAGAATGGAACAGTAGTTCCCGCCACTTCCTCCTACTGCCATGGCCTCAGAGGCCTGGGCCATGGCCAAAGACGAGTTTGCATCATTCATGTGGCTCTGTCGCCTCTGCATCTCGCCCTGTCCTGTCATCTGTCCCCGCCGGGGTGTCAGCCGTCCTTCAGCTCCCTTGTGCCCTGTGTCCCACCCAAGGCGGGCTGGGCGGGCAGGCCTCCTTTGTCCTCTACAATCTACTGTTTCTGAGTGTACACGTTGCGCTGTTTGTGTTTGACCCCCTGACTTGTAGCCAGCTTGTGTAAGACCCCTTACAGAATGAGAACGTTAAAAACAAGAAACCCACCCAGTACTCACACCATCAAGTCTGTTCTAGAGCGTACGACCGTATTAACACGGAGGCCTGCCTGGCTACTTTTTTAACATATTGTTAAGTAATATTAAAATCATGTCTTTCTTTTTGAAAGATGGAATACATTAGTACAGCAGGAGACCCAGTCTGGTTGCTTTCTGCTGGGGGTGATGGGCATGGTGGGAGGTGATAAGCTGGTGATGTTTGCTCTCAAGCAGCCAGGACTACCACTCCTGAAGTAGCTCTCTGGTGGTCCCAGGCATTGGCTTGGGGTTCTGCTTTGTCTCCTGGGTGCCAGGCTGTCCCAGGCACTGACAAAGCACTCAGCAGGAGACAGCAATAAACCAGCTATCTATGCGTGGGCCTTGTAGAAATGCCAAGAAGCTGCCAGAAAGGGTGAGCAGGTTACATCTCAGGGTACAGGGTCATTGGAGTGAGGACTGTGGGCCCTGTGTCTCAGAACAGGGTCAGCAGGTTCACCCATGGCCCTGCAAATAGATGCCATCCATGTTTAGGGAGGGTTGTGATCTATAATAAAATTAAAAATTTAGTGAAACATAAATTAGGGACAAAGTTAGTACTTAAAACAGTAACTTAAAACAGTAACAGTTACTTAAAACAGTAACCCTAGCTTGGTGAGTCCGTTCTTTAGGCATTTTGCAGGAAGCCACACAGCTGCCTCTAGGTTGTGGTCTAGTCTCCACTCACATCACACACTTCACTGCTGGCTGTTTAGCCTTGACATATCTGGAGATCACAGGACTAGAAGAGGCTGGCTGTGGGATAGCTCCTTTACAAGGTGACCTTGACCAAGAACCTAGTAGAAGCCAGTTGTAGGAGAGGAGGGAGACAGCAGGTCCTGGTGCTTCTGGGGACTTTGTACCCACCAGGGGACAGGAAATGAGTTAGTAGCCAGAGATGGTTTGAGAATGAGGATTTGGTTTGCATTGTTTTTTTCCAGGTGGAAGAAAGCAGCTCATCACTGTGCATGTAGGATGGTTTAGCACAGGGGAGAACCGGCAGGGCCATGGCCATATAAGTTCTTGGGAGAGTAAAAACCCATGCTGCCGGGCATGGTGGCGCACACCTTTAATCCCAGCACTCGGGAGGCAGAGGTAGGAGGATCACCGAGAGTTCGAGGCCACCCTGAGACTACATAGTGAATTCCAGGTCAGCCTGGGCTAGAGCGAGACCCTACCTCGAAAAACAAAAACAAAACAAAAAAAAACAACCATGCTGTCACCCAGCCACACCAGCATCATCTTCCAGTGCTGAGCCTGCTCTCCCTGTGGGAGGTCCTGCCTCTATGCTGGGTCCAATAGCCCCTCTGGACCTTCACTTTATTACCTAGCCACCAGAGCCAAGCCGACTGCTAAGAAGAATCCAGTTATGACATCAGCAAAAACTGTTGGGAACTTAAATGGTGATGGGGAGTTCTGGGTGTCCCAACAGTGAGCACCATCCTGGTGTCCAAGATACACAATAGCTCTCAGCTCTTGAACACTCACCAATCGCAGGTGGCCTTCCCACCCATACCTGCTCCCACGGCATGCCAGCCTCTGGTGGGTCTGCCATTCCCTACCATGAATGAGCTGCTTCCTATTTCCCTAGAAACCACCTATTTCTTTGGTTCTGTCCTCAAGGCATTTCACTTAGCAGTTCTAGGAACATTTTGTTTTATGTTTAATTGATTTATGAGAGAATGGGCATGCCAGAGCCTCTAGCCACTGCAAAATCAAGATGCATGCATTACCATATACATCTGGCTTATGTGGGTTCAATTCCCCAGAACCCACATAAAACCAGATGCACAAAGTGGTGCATGCATCTGGAGCTAGTTTGCAGTGGTTATAGGCCCTGGCATGCCCATTCTCTATCTGCCTCTTTCTCAAATAATAAAAATATTTGAAAAATATATTTTAAAATACAGGATGAAGCTGGGCATGGTGGCGCACGCCTTTAATCCCAGCACTTGGGAGGCAGAGGTAGGAGGATGGCCATGAGTTCAAGGCCACCCTGAGACTACATAGCGAATTCCAGGGCTACAGCAAGACCCTACCCTAAAAAACCAAAATATATATATATACAGAATGAGCTGGGCATTCCTAGCACTCAGAAGGCAGAGGTAGGAAAATCGCCTTGAGTTCGAGGCCACCCTGAGACTACACAGTGACTTCCAGGTCAGCACAGGACCCATTGGTGGGGAGAGTAGAGGATCAACAAGAACTCAATGAGGCCAACTCCTTCTATGGACATGCAGGCTGGCAAGGATGTTAGCAGCTCAGAATGAAATGACTTCTGCTGATGAGGAACTTAGCCTCCCTCCCCCATGTACTGGTTGGGGAGGCTGCAGACTTCCTACCCAGGTGCTGCTGTCATCAGAGAATCCAGTATCCTCACATTTGACTACCTCTTTCACGTGGTACAGATCTGAACCAGGTGTGGTGGCACACACTTAATTCCAGTGCTCAGGAAGCAGAGGTAAGAGAATTGCTGTGAGTTCAAGGCCAGCCCGAGACTGCAGAGTGGATTCCAGTCCAGCCTGGGCTAGAGAGAGATCTTACCTACCTCAAAAAAAAAAAAAAAAAAATCTGAAATGAAGCCATAGCTAGAAAAGAAACAACCGGAAGAAATTATTAAACTTCATATTTGTGCCACCAAGAAGAAACAAACTAGTCAAATATATCAATGAAATGAGAAGACAGGTTGGAGACATGGCTTAGCAGTTAAGGCACTTGTCTGTGAAGCCTAAGAACCCAGGTTTGATTCCCCAGTACCCACATAAGCCAGATGCACATAGTGGCACATGCATCTGGAGTTTGTTCTCAGTGGCTGGAGGCTCTGGGTGTACCCATTCCCTCTCTGTCTGCCTCTTAATAAAAACATTACTGTTTTCTATGATACCATAAAATTCATCGAAAATTGGTTTGGGGTTTGTTTTTGCTAAACAGGTGTATTTAAGGCTTGTGTTCTAAAGAAGACAAAGTACGCTACTTGGTATTGGCAACAACAGCTTGAGAAGTGTCCTGTTCTGAGTGCAAGTGTGAATAAATGTTAACTCAGGGTATGTAGAATAAAAAATTTAGGAAGGTGTCTGCTCTCTTGAGATGGTAAAGATCTGGTGGGCAAGTGCAGATTGGGTGCACCAGGGTATCTGATGAGTACCATACTGTTATCCTAAACTTGATCTCCAGGTTCCTCAAGTGTCCTCATTCCACAAAACATGACAGTGAATTTATTTTCTTAGAGAATAAGTTTTGCTTTTTTTTTTTCCCCATTCAACAACAGTGAGGTGAAATTTACAGCCAGTAGCATAAAACACAGACTAAGCCGGGCGTGGTGGCACACACCTATAATCCCAGCACTCGGGAGGCAGAGGTAGGAGGATCGCCAAGAGTTCAAGGCCACCCTGAGACTACATAGTGAATTCCAGGTCAGCCTGGGCTAGAGGGAGACCCTACCTCAAAAAAAAAAAAAAATCACAGATTAGTTTTTTGTTTGTTTTGTTTTAAGAAAGAGGCAGATATATAGAGAATGGGCATGACAGGGCCTCCAGTCACTGTAAACAAACTCCAGATATATATGCCACTTTGTGCATCTGGCTTACGTGGGTACTAGGGAATTGAACCTGGGTCCTTAGGCTTTGCAGGCAAGTGCCCTAATCACTAAACCATCTCTCCAGCCCCTTTTTTGTTTTGTTTTTGAGGTAGGGTCTCACTCTAGCTAAATTGGCCTCAAACAGTGATCCTCCTACCTCTGTCTCCCAAGTGCTGGAATCAAAGGCATGTGCCACCATACCCAATTTTTTCAATTAAAAATTATAGGGCTGGAGAGATGGCTTAGTGGCTAAGGCGCCTGCCTGCTAAGCCTAAGAACGCTGGTTCCAATCTCCAGGTCCCACGTTTAGCCAGATGCAAAGTGACGCAAGGGCACAATGCCACACTTGACCACAAGGGGGTGCACGCATCTGGATTTCATTCACAGCAGCTGAGAGACTGCTGGCATGCCCATCTCTGTCTCCCTCTCCCTCTCTTTCTCTCCAAAAATAAATAAAAAATAATAAAAAATAATTTTAATTATGGGGGCTGGAGAGATGACTTAGTGGTTAAGGTGCGTGCCTGCGAAGCCTAAGAACCCTGGTTCGATTCTCCAGGTCCCATGTAAGCCAGATGCACAAGGGGGCATACGCGTCTGCAGTTCGTTTGCAGTGGCTAGAGGCCCTGTAGCACCCATTCTCACTCTGCCCCTCTCTTTCCCTCTCTCTGTCTCTAAAAAATTTTTTTAAATTAAAAATAAATAAAAATTATGGATTCTCAGCTGGTGTAGTGGCACACACCTTTCATCCCAGCACTAGGGAGGCAGAGGTAGGAGGATCACCGTGAGTTTGAGGCCACCCTGAGACTACATAGTGAATTTCAGGTCAGCCTGGGCTAGAGTGAGACCCAACCTCAAAAAAAAAAAAAAATTATGGACTCTGACTGAACTACCCGCAAGTTAAGTAGTGTGCTTAAGACCCTCCAGTCAGCCAAACTGCCTGCAGGTTGTTCAGTGTGCTCCAGAGACATAGCTTTTGTGAGTCGTCACCTATGCTAGGTGGGCTTTTTGGGTGATATAGCTGCCTTTGAATCATTCATTGCTGCTGTAAGCAGCCTCTCACTCTGCTCTGAAAGTAACCAGGCATGGTGATGCATGCCTTTAATCCCAGCACTCAGGAGGCAGAGGTAGGATTGTTGTGAGTTCAAGGCCAGGCTGGTACTACAGAGTGAGTTCCAGATCAGCCTGGGCTAAAGCGAGACCCTCCTCAAAAAATAAAAATAAAAATTCATTTATGAGCTGGGCGTGGTGGCATACACCTTTAATCCCAGCACTCGGGAGGCAGAAGTAGGAGGATCACCGTGAGTTCAAGGCCACCCTGAGACTACAGAATTTATTCCAGGTCAGCCTTAGCTACAGTGAGACCCTACCTCGAAAAACCAAAAAAAAAAAAAAAAAAAAAGAAATTCATTTATTTGCACGTGTACACTATATGGGTATACCAGGGCCTCTTGCCACTACGAACACCAGATGTTTACTACAGCTTACATGGATGGCTTGGGAATTGAACCCAGGCCAGCAGACTTTGGAAATAAGTACCTTTAGCCACTGAGTCATTGTCCCAGCTCCATATATATATATATATTTTTTTGAGACAACTTTTTCTTCTTTTTTTTTTAATTTTTTAATTAATTAATTAATTAATTAATTTATTTATTTATTTATTTATTTTTTTTTGGTTTTTCGAGGTAGGGTCTCACTCTGGCCCAGGCTGACCTGGAATTCATTATGGTGGCCTCGAACTCACAGTGATCCTCCCACCTCATCCTCCCGAGTGCTCGGATTAAAGGCGTGTGCCACCACGCCCTGCTAAGACATTTTTTTTTTTTTGAGACAAGATGTATTTCTGTTGCCCAGGCTGGTTTTAAACTCTTGGACTCCAGTAATCCTCCTGCTTTAGCTTCTTAAGTAGTTGGCACTGCAGACATACCACACCTGGTAGGTGATGTATTTTATCAGGGAAAAGCACAGTATTCAAACGATCTTACTGTTTTCAACATAAAGCCTCAAATCATCCAGCATTCCTCAGCTGAGAAAGCTTCAATTTCTTCACAGTCCTTCGTTGAAAATTTTGGTTCAAGGATGAGTAAGAAACTTGGTCCCTTGATAACAGAGTCTCACATAAACTAAACAGGGACAAGGGTGTTTTCAAATGTTAGACCACCTGTCACACATGACTAACCCCAAGAGGAGGCAAGAAGACCAGAAGAGTCTGAGGGGCCCAGTTTCTGCATGAAGGCAGCTTCTGGGCCTCAGCACTGAGAGGCACACATGGAGTCCAGGGAATTGCTGATGGCCACACAGAGGGGCTGGTATGAGGCCAGTTACCAGCCACAAAGTCCTTTGGATCATGTCTGCACAGGGTGCATGACTCCTAGCAGTGGATCCAGAAGGCAAAGAGGCTGCTTCTTCCTCTGGAGAGGACGGAAAGACACTCAGAACTCTGCAAAACTGAAAGTCCAATGACACAAGTGGTAAGAGAACTCCCCAAGGCATGAACAGATGATGAAAAAATGCACACACACACACACACACACACAAAAAACCCAGCAGACTAGGGCTGGTGGCATGGCTCAGCAGTTAAAGGCACTTGCTTGCAAAGCATGACAGCCCAGGTTCAATTCCCCAGCATCCACATAAAACCAGATGCACAAAGTGTTGTATGTGTCTAGAGTTCATTTGCAGTGGCAATAGGTCATGGCATGCCCATTCCCTCTCATTCTTTTTATTTGCAAATAAATGAATAAAATGTAATTTTAAAAAAGCAAATTTCCAGGAAAGTTCTTTTTTAAATATATTTTTATTTATTTACTTGAGGGAAAGAGACAGACAAAGAGAGAAAATGGGCACACCAGGGCCTCTAGCCACTGAAAACAAACTCCAGATGCATGCACTGCCTTGTGCATCTGGCTTATATAGGTCCTGGAGAGTCGAACCAGGATCCTTTAGCTTTGCAGGCAAGTGTCTTAACCACTAAGCCATCTCTCCAGCACCAGGGAAGCTCTTTCATAGAAGTTGAGGGGAAGTTTCTTGGTCTTATGTCACATGTCCTTTTGTTTAGTTCTATAACAGCTTAAGTTGCTTTTCATTTATTTATTTATTTATTTATTTATTTATTTATTTATTTATTTATTTATTTATGAGAGAGCAAGAAAGAGAAAATTGATGCACCAGAGCTGTAGCCACTGCAAATAAACTCTAGACACTTGTACCACCTCATGCACAGGCACCATCTGTGCGCAGGTGTCTCTGTGTGCATACATGGGTTCTGGGAAGTTGAACCAGGTTCCTTAGGCTTCACAGGCAAGAACCTTAACTGCTAAGCCATCTCTCTAGCCCTTAAGTTGTTTTTTAAGACTGGCTATTTCTATAAGGTGCCATGGGGCACTAGGGCTTAAGCTCCAAATTGTTGTGCCCTGGTTCTTAAAGTGTAGGGATTTTGCTTGTTTTTAAGGCAGGATCTCTAGCCCAGGCTGACCTGGAACTCACTCTGTAGTCCCAGGCTGGCCTTTAGCTCACAGTGATCCTCCTACCTCAGCCTTTTGAGTGCTGGAATTAAAGGCGTGCACCACCATGCTCAGTGGATTTTGCTTTTATTTTTGCCTTTTGCCCCTAAATTCAGAGGACCAGGTAAGTCCTCAGAAGAGTAACACTCAACAGTGGGATTGAATTAGCAGAATAATCCCAAACCAAAAACCATGGGGGGGGGGGGGGAACTGTTGAACTGACCCTAAGAAACTGTTATAAGAAGCCCAGCTCTTTTTGTTTGTTTGTTTCTTTGAGGTAGGGTCTCACTCTAGCCCAGGCTACAATGCTGGAATTAAAGGCATGCATCATCAGGCCAGCTTTTTAAAAACTTTTTTAGGGCCAAGCATGGTGGAGCACACCTTTAATCCCAGCACTTGGGAGGCAGAGGTAGGAAGATCACCATGAGTCTGAGGCCATCCTGAGACTACATAGCAAATTCCAGGCCAGTCTGAGCTAGAGCGAGATTCTACCTTGAAAAACCAAAATAAATAAATAAATAAATAAAGCTAAAAAACTTTTTTATTGACAATTTTCATCATGTATATAATGTGTTTTAACCATAATCCCCTCCCATTACCTTCTCTTGTCCCCCTTCCACTAAACCCTATCTTTCAAATTAAGTCTCTCTTCTACTTTGAAATCTTTTTATTTTATTTTATTTTATTTTTTTTTGCCCACCTCCACTATCAGTGGCAGAATGTTGATGGGCCCAATATTGTGTAGATAGTAGCTATGAGGTCATGAAAACCACAGCCAGCTGGGTGTGGTGGCGCACATCTTTAATCTCAGCACTTAGGAGGCAGAGGTAGGAGGATCGCCATGAGTTCGAAGCCACCCTGAGTCTACAAAGTAAATTCCAGGTTATTCTGGGCTAGAGCAAGACCCTACATAAAAAAAAAAAAAAAAAAAAAAGCCGGGCATGGTGGCACACGCCTTTAATCCCAGCACTCGGGAGGCAGAGGTAGGAGGATCGCCGAGAGTTCGAGGCCACCCTGAGACTACATAGTTAATTCCAGGTCGACCTGGACCAGAGTGAGACCCTACCTCGGAAAACCAAAAAAAAAGCCAATTCATGTCTGGAAGACAGAGTTCTACAGTCTTCCACAATATTCCCTGAATCTTAGAGGAGGTGATAAGATGTCTCATTTAGTGTTCAGCAGTCAACAGTCACTTATTTTCATCACTTTAATGAGTTTTTAGTCACCACCAGCTGTAGAAGGAAACTTCTCTGACCAAAGGTGAGGACAGCACTAATCTATGAGCATAAGACAGCAAGTTGTTGGGCACAACATATCTAATTATCCAAACAACAGTATTAAAAGCCACAGGCCTTTGACTAGGTTTTCAGGATCAGGCATAAATTCCCTCCTATGGAGTAGGACTCAAATCTAGAGAGCAGTTGGGGGCTGGAGAGATGGCTTAGTGGTTAAAGGCACTTGTCTGTGAAGCCTAAGGACCCAGGTTCAATTCCCCAAGACCCACATAAGCCAGGTGCACAAGGTGGCACATGCATCTGGAGTTCATTTGCAGTAGCTAGAAGCCCTGGTGCACCCATTCTCTCTCTCCCTCTCTAATAATAAACAAAATAAAATATTTTTAAAATAAAATATTTTTAAAATAAAATATTTTTAAAAAATTAAATATTGGGGAGGGGATATGATGGAGAATGAAGTTTCAAAGGGGAAAGTGGGGGGAGGGAGGGAAGTACCATGGGATATTGTCTACAGTTAAAGAAGTTGTCAATAAAAAAATTAAATATTAAAGAAGAAAGACTATTTTTTTGAACTCTAGTACAGGCTGACCTGAAATTCACTATGTAGTATCAGGGTGGCTTTGAATTCACGGTGATCCTTCTACCTCTGTCTCCCAAGTGCTGGGATTAAAGGCATGTGCCACCATGCCTAGCTTGAAAGACTTAAAATAAAATAATAAATATGCAATGACACAAAAAACATGAATAAAATGAGTATGAGAATAATTTGGGCTGGAGAGATGGCTTAGCAGTTAAGGCACTTGCCCGCAAAGCCCAAGGACTGACGTTTGACTCTCCAGGTCCCACGTAAGCCAGATGCACAGTCATGTAAGCATGCACGGTCGCACATGCACACAAGGGAGTACATGCGTCTAGAGTTCAATTTCAGTGGCTAGAGGTCCTGGTACACCAATTATCTCTCTCACTCTCACATTTTTTAAAAAAGCAGTCTATTGGGCTTGCCTCATAAAAAATTTTAAATAAAAAAGATAGAATAATTTACTCGAACTTCAAAACAAAATAAAAAATAATAAAGCCTGGCATGGTGGTACATGCCTTTAATTCCAGCACTCAGGAGGCAGGAGGTAGGTGGATAGCCATGAGTTCGAGGCCTCCTGAGACTACATAGTGAATTCCAGGTCAGCCTGTGCTAGAGTGAAACCTACCTCAAAAAAACAAAAAACAAAAAAGTTTTTAAAAATAGCCAGACCTGGTGGTGCATGCCTTTAATCCCAGCACTCAGGAGTCTGAGGTAGGAGTATCACTGTGAGTTTGAGGCCAGCCTAATACTACATAGTGAATTCCAGGTCATCCTGAGCTAGAGCAAGACCCTACCTATCTCAAAAAAAGGAGGGGGCGGTAGAGAAGTGGCTTGTTGGTTAAGGTGCTTGCCTCCAAAGCCTAAGGACCTAGGTTTGATTTCCCAGTGCCCATGTAAAGCCAGTGGCGTATGCATCTGGAGTTCATTTGCAGTGGCTAGAGGCCCTGGTGTGCCCATTTTCTTTCTCTTTCTCTCCCTCCCTCTCTCTCTCTCTCTCTCTCTCTTTCTCGCTCTCAAATAAATAATGGGCTGAAGAAATGTGTTTGCAGTTAAGGCACTTGCCTGCAAAGCCTAAGGACCCAGGTTCAATTCCCCTGTACCCATATAAGCCAAAAAGCAAAAGGTGGCACATGTGTCTGGAGTTCGTTTGCAGTGGCTAGAGGCCCTGGCACACCCATTCTCTGTCTATCTGCCTCTTTCTCTCTCTCACTAATAAATAGGTAAAAAATTTCAAAATATAGCAGGGCGTGGTGGCTGGCTCAAAATATTTTTTTTAATTTTTAAAAAAATAGGGGTTGGAGAGATTGCTTAGCAGTTATGGCACATGCCTGTGAAGCCTAAGGACCCCGGTTCGATTCTCCAGGTCCCATGTAAGCCAGATGGTGGCACATACATCTGGAGTTTGTTTACAGTGGCTAGAGGCCCTGGGGCACCCATTCTCACTCACTCTCTCTCTCCCTCTCTCTCAAATAAATAAATAAAATAAAATGTTTTTTTTTTTAAAGTTTTTAAAAAATAGGAGCTCAGGAGATTGCTTAGCGGTTAACAGCACTTGCTTACAAAATCTGCCAGCCTGGGTTCAATTCCCCAATACCCATATAAAGCTAGATGCACAAAGTGACAAATGCATCTGGAATTCATTTGCAACATGAGGTCCTGGTGTACCCATATACACACACTGTCTCTCAAAAAATAAATGAAAATATAAATAAATATCTGAAAGGAAAAATATCCTGGATGGAACAGCAGATCAGAAATTTCAAAAGAAAGTCTCAGTAAACTTGATGGCATATAGAGAAACTACTACTACAAAAAAAAAAAAAAAAAAAAAAAAAGCTAAGTGAAAAAGTGAAAAGAAGCAGCCTAGGGTTGGAGAGATGACTCAGCAACTAAGGTGTTTATCTGCAAAGCCTAATGACTGGGGTTCTATTCCCCAGTACCCACATAAAGCAAGATGCACAAAGTGGCGCGTGCATCTAGAGTTCGTTTGCAGCAGGTGGAGACCTTGGTGCACCCATTTTCTCCCTTTCTCTCTCTGTCTCTCTTCTATCTCTGCTTACAAATAAATAAAGTTTAAAAATGGTAACCAAAAACCACTCATGTATACACATGCATGCACACACACCCACTGGAGGAATAAAACCAAGGGCCTAATATGTATGTTAGGCAACAACACTACATTACTGAGCACTATCCCTAGCCTCAAAGAAATCCCAAATAGGATGGAAACTAAGGAACCAGAAACTCACAGAGACCCAAGTAGAATAAAGAAAGAAAAGTGGGCTGGAGAGATGGCTTAGAGGCTAAGGTGCCTGCCTGCTAAGCCTAAAGAATGCCAGTTCCAATCTCCAAGTCCCACGGTTAGCCAGATGCAGTGACGCAAGGATGCAATGCCACACTTGCCCACAAGGGATGTACATGTCTGGAGTTCATTCACAGCGGCTGAGAGGCTGCTGGCATGCCCATTCTCTATCTGTCTCCCTCTCCCTCTCTCTCTGTCTCTCTCCAAAAAGAAAGAAAGGAGGGAGGGAGGGAGGGAGGGAGGAGGGGAGGGAGGGAGGGAGGGGAGCACTGAGCCACATCAGCTCAGTGTCGAAAATAGTAATCAAGGGGCTGGAGAGATGGCTTAGTGATTAAGGTGTTTCCTGCAATGCCAAAGGACCCAGGTTCAATTCCCCAGTACCCACATAAAGCCAGATGCACAAAGTGGCACATGCTTCTGGAATTTGTTGGCAGTGGCTAGAGGCCCTGGTGCACCCATTCATTCTCTCTCTCTCTCTCTCTCTCTCTCTCTCTCTCTATCTATCTATCTATCTATCTATCTATCTATCTATCTATCTATCTATCTGCTTCTCTATCTCTCTTTCAAATAAATAATCTTTCTTTAAAAATTTTTTAAAAGAAAATAGTAATCAAAACAGGCAACAGTGGCACACACCTATAAACTAGGCATTTAGGAGGCTGAGACAGGGGGACTGATGTAAGTTCAGGGGGGAAAGTGCTGGGGATGGAACTCAGTGGAAGAGCACCTGCCTAGAATATTGAGGCTCTGGGTTCCATCCCCAGTATGGGACAGGGTGGAAACATGGGTAGACACATATCTGTAATCCCAGCTACTTTTGAGGCCAAGGCAGTCTCCTCGACAGAGCAAGAGAAGACACATTCCAAAATTAGAAGACTTAACAGAAAGTATGAAAGCCAGACAAGAAAACAACATATAAGGTGCTAAAAGGGAAAAGCCCATCAACCTCATATTCCATACATAGACAAATGACTCAAAACACAAACACAGGAGTGTCCACTGCCAGCTGACTGAGTTCTGCTGCAGAACTCAGTGAGACTGAGGAACACACTCATATTTATTCTCTCTCTCATATAAATACATAAATAAATATTTTAGGGCTGGAGAGATGGCTTAGCAGTTAAAGCATTTGCCTGCAAAGCCAAAGGATCCGGTTCGACTCTCCAGGACCCAAGTAAGCCAGATGCACAAGGGGGTGCATGCATCTGGAGTTAATTTGCAGTGACTGGAGGCTCTGGTGTGCCCCATTTTCTCTCTCTCTGTCTCTCTCTCAAAAATAAATAAATAAATAAAATATATTTAAGGGCCTAGAGAAATGGCTTGGTGGTTAAGGTGCTTGCCTGCAAAGCCAAAGAATGCTTGTTCAAATCTCCAGGTCCCACGTTTAGCCAAACGCAAAAGTGATACAAGTGCACAATGTCACACATGTACACATCTGGAATCTGGAATTCATTCACAGCGGCTAGAGGTCCTGGCACGCCCATTCTACAGAGTGAGTTCCAGATCAGGCTGGGCTAGAGAGAGAGACCCTCTTCCTTTCTCTTTGTCTCTCTCAAAAAATATATATATTTTTTAAAGTAAAAAATTAAAATTAAAAAAAATAAGTATTTTTAAAAGTAAGGCTGGAGAGATGGCTTAGTGGTTAAACGCTTGCCTGTGAAGCCTAAGTATCCCGGTTCAAGGCTCGATTCTCCAGGACCCATGTAAGCCAGATGCACAAGGAGGTGCACACATCTGGAGTTCGTTTGCAGTGGCTGGAGGCCCTGGAGTGCCCATTCTCTCTCTCAATCTACCTGCCAATTTCTGTATCTCTCTCTCTCTCTCTCTCTCTCTCTCTCTCTCAAAAAAAAAAAAAGTAAAGGGCTGGCGAGATGGCTTAGCAGGTAAGAGTACTTGCCATTTAAACACAAAGGGCCTGAGACTGCCAAGTCTGACTCTCCAGTATGCATATAAAGCACTAAGCATGGCCATGTACATCTATGACCCCAATCTGTGACAGGGGATGGAGACTGGAGAATCACTGGGGCTCACTGGCCGGGGAGCAGCTCTGAATGGCATGAGGAAGAGACCCCATATCAAGGAAGTATCAAAGTATGTGAAGGAGCAATAGAGAAGGAGGGCCAAAGGTCTCCTCTGGCCTTAGCACAGACGCATGCACACATGCACACACATGCACGAACAACACTGCAAACATCCCAGTGTCACAGTCTCCTTGCAATCAGCATATAGTCCACTTCCTGCCCTGTCACTGTTATCACCATGGCACAATGATATTGTGCAGGCAGCCCTAGCTTTGCAACTCTAAACGTGCTCTCAGCATGGCCTGCCTCTTCTCACTTCATTCTCACTCCTTTCCTTATATCCTGGGTCAGGATTGAAAAGGCCAATAAGAGCCCTGGGCTAGTGCCCAGTCACCCAAGTGGCTCATGACACAATCTCTGTCCCAATGGCCTCTATACAGATCCTTTATCAGCCAGCACTCAAAAAAATGTGGGCACTGACGGTGGTCCAAACTCAGCACCGTGCTTCTGTCAAATGATGGCCTGCTAGCAGTGGCGCACGCCTTTAATCCCAGCACTCAGGAGGCAGAGGTAGAGTATTGCTGTGAGTTCCAGACCAACCTGGGACTACAGAGAGAGTTCCAGATCAGGCTGGGCTAGAGAGAGACCCTACCTTGAACAAAACAAACAAAGAAGATGGCCAATTACCTGTGCCTCACTTTCCTCAAATACTAGGTCTCCACTTAAAAGTGAACTTCAAGTCAGGTGTGGTGGCTCACACCTATAATCCCAGCTCTCCAGGAGGCTGAGGTATGAGGATTGCCATGAGCTTGAGGCCAGCTTGGACTACAAAGTGAGTTCCAGGTCAATCTGGGATAAAGTAAGACCCTGCCACCCCCCCCCCAAAAAAAAAGAGGCTGGGGGAAAGCCGGGCGTGGTGGTGCACGCCTTTAATCCCAGCACTCAGGAGGCAGAGGTAGGAGGATGGCAGAGAGTTGGAGGCCACCCTGAGACTCCATAGTTAATTCCAGGTCATCCTGGACCAGAGTGAGACCCTACCTCGAAAAACAAAAACAAAACAAAACAAAAAAACAACAAACAAAAAAAAGAGGCTGGGGAGATGGCACTTGCTGGTTGGCCCAGAGTTCAATTGTCCAGCCACCCAGTGTAAATCCAGACAGGCACTCATTTGTAGAGGCAATAGTCCCTAGTACATGTACACACACACGGCCCACACACAAATAAATGAGTAAAAATAATGTAAGTCCAGGTGTGGTGGCATATGCCTTTAATCCCAGCACTCAGGAGGTTGAAGTAGGAGGTTTACTATGAGTTTGAGGTCAGCCTGGACTAGACTGAGACCCTGCTTCAAAAAATCAAAATAATAATAAATATTAAAAAGTGAGCCTCAAGCCACACACCCCAACAATTTATTCAAGGAGGATGGGGTTCAGGTGTTCACTGGGCTCTCTGGAGTTGCTAACAGTAAAATACCTAAAATGTAAGGCCCCAGGCTCCACCAACCCGAAGGCTGCCTCAGTCCATGCAGTCCCAACTGGCAGGGCTGGCCAGCAAACATCCTAGAACGGAGGACAGACATCAGGCAAGTTTATTTGCCAGTTAGTCTGTCCTGCACATCCTGAAACACCACCTGTCCCAGTGCCCATCCCAGCCTGACTCAGAGCAGCATAGCAATGAGCACGTTTATTTAAAAAAATAATGAAGAGAAAATAAAGGTTCTTTCACTTCTGGATATGACAAAAGCCACTGCAAGGCAATAGTGTTCAGTGCAGCCACAAGGCTCTGCCCCTGTTCAGGAGGCCTCGGTGCACCACGGTGCAGCACAGAGCGGGCAAGGAGTGTGACTCCTCATTGCAGAACAGCGTGAGCTCCCAGCTGGGAGTCTGTACAGCTCCCACAGCAGCTACTCCTTCTAGCCCACAGAGCACCCCCAAGTACTGGCATCCCTGCAGCAGGTGGCTTGCAGCTTTGCCCAAACTCTATATGAGAAACAATACTGCCCCTACCAGATGCTACTGTCCCCACAGAGTCTCCAGCTCCACTGGCCCTCCCCTTGACCCAGTCTGATCTGTGCCAAAGCAAGACCCAAAATGACCTATCAGACTGCTCCTACCCCACTGGCCCAGCAGAACTCAACCCACTGAGTTGGGGACCAGATCTGAGAACACCCACTCTGTCCCTTACAGTACCTGTGCTAGAGACAGGGGCCACTAAGGCATGGTGGCTCTGAGTCACTGACAGCACTCAGACACATGCCTGAGGAATGCCTCGCCTTGCTCGTCATTAAAGCATCGAAGGCAGTGAGGGCACTGAAGGTCGCCCTGACCTCTCTGGGTTGTGCAGGAGAGCCCACCCTCTGCAGGGGGTTCCATCTTCTGAGATCCAGACCCAGGCCTCCAGCCACCAGGTACCACAAACTCCATCGCATTGGTCTCTAAGTGCTTGGCAGTTTTGCTCTGGCAGAGGCCCAGCTCCCGGGAGTCCTGCAGAGAAGACAAAGATTGGTTTGCGCAGGCTATGCTGGAGGCCACAAAGTCAGGCCTCAGGTTCACAGCTAAAGACATGTCATCTACATGGGCTAGAACTTAAATCCCTGGCCTTGCTTCTTGCTGTATCCACAGCTCAGACAAGGAAGTGCTGACTAAATAGTTGAAGAGGTCCCACACATATTCACTCATATGTACATTGGGCAGAGTTCACTACTCAGCTCGGCAGTGGAAAGCCTGACTGGATCCATCAGCCCTAGGAGACTCATCCAAGGTGCCCATTACCATGCACTACACCAGTGAGGGGAACAGAGCTAGGAGAGGGGAGGGCAGTGAACAGTGGCCAGGGGAACTGGTAAATTAACTGTTAGTCTCACTGCTCCTTTCCATGGGTCTTGGGGGCTGGGCACTCTAAGCCTCAGAGGCCTCCCTGTGGCAGCACAGTAGTGTCCTTGGTACAGCCTGGCACATGTGCTCTGAACAACTACCAGAAAATACTGTAAGTGGCAGTGCCCATCACTATCTGCACAGACTCATTCCAGCACCTGGTCTTAGTGCTTTCCTCTTCAATTCTGATTTGATTTTCTTCAGGGCCCCATGGCTTGTCACTCATACCTTCAGTGCCACTGTTCCCTGGGCATTCTCAAGGGGTGTTGCCAGTGCTTAAAAAGCCATAGCCACAACAGAAAAGGGACCACTAATGCATGGGTACCAGACCCTACCAGGAATCCCTTCAGAGAACCTGCCTGGAAGGCTGGAAATGGTTCTGTCACTCCTCAAGCCTGTGGCTGTGAGGCTGCCTGAGACCATCATGACTGCACCATTAGAGACCTTTCAATCTAAAACACATCCATTCATGGAGGCCAGCAAAAAATCTATAGGCAAAATCAAACCACAGGAAAACTCACAGGCCAAATAAAGTTCACCAAACCCACATGCAGTCATGCTAGAAGACATCTCACTCCTGCCCATGGGACATCCTGTCCTAGGCCTATACTCCTGGGGCTTTAGAACCAGAAATTGGAGAGGAGAAGTACCTGCCCACATATTCCACTGGGTGAGGCCAAGCAAGCTGCTGTGGCTGGGCAATGGCTCTGGGCAGGGCCTGCTATGATTGGTGGAAGACCTCTGGCACCTCCCTGTTGGTCTGTGGACTTAGGATGACCCCTCCATCCATGAGCTGAACTGGTGTTTGTGTCCAGGCCCTCTGCTGTGGATTTAGCTCAAGGGAATTAAGGAAAAGGGGTCTGTCAGGACTCCTGGGCCTTGTACAGGGCCCAGAATCTGTGCAGAGCAGAACATTCATGCTCGTGCTCTGTTGGCAGGGACAGCTCTAAAGTCAGCTTTGGCCTCTGGGTGCGTTTATTCCCAGAGGAACCTCTATGATGCTAGCCTGTCAGGACAGAAGTTCTTTGAGGAGGGCCCAGGTTTATCCTAGGACAGATGTGGCTAAAGGAACCAAGTGGCTAAAGGAACACACTCCTGGGAATTTTGCAGAGCATGTATCTATCCAGGAAGGAGAGGTGAAGGGTTATGGGGGTTATGGCATTCATGACAACACACATCAAGCCTGAGGGCAGCACTGACCAGAGGGGATACAGGACCAGTGGCTGGGCTGGAGGACCTTATGGACACTTTGGCCTGTATCACACCTATGTGACATAACCAGGGTCCCTGCCTAACAGCTAAACACAGGACCACGGAAAGGTTTTCCATGACTATGACTAGGGGAGGCAACTCACCCAGAGCTGGGAAAGGCTCATCACCAACTGTATTGACAGCCAATCAGTCTTAACAGACAGAGGCTCAAAACTCATGAGAAGACAAACAGAGGCTGGGGAGATAGCTCAGGTAGTTAAAGGCATCTTTTTGCAAAAACCTGCCAGCCCAGTTTCCTAATTTCCTAGTATCCACATTGAAAAAAAAAAAAAAAAACCCGGTGTGGTGGTGCACACCTTTAATTCCAGCACCCAGGAAGCAGAGGTAGGAGGACTGCTGTGAGTTCAAGGCCACCCTGAGACTATATAGTGAATTCCAGGTCAGCCTGGGCTAGAGTGAAACCCTACCTTGAAAAAAAAAATTTTTTTTAATTTAAAAAAAAAACAGCAGAAAGAACCATGGTGTGCCTAGTCTTCCTCTTTCTCATAAATAATTTTTTTAAGTAAACTAAAACCTAAGAGGAGAAATGCACTTGAGCCCTACCTGTCTCTGGGACACCTGGTATAGTAAGGATGTGATTTTTTCCTCCAATTCTTGAATCCTACTATGAGCACGTTCCCGATCTGCCCTTTCTGATGTGAAGTCATCCTTGTAAGCGATAATCTGAGAAGAGACAGGACACTTATTTCTGATCAAGGAAGGGGTAAATCCTTGCTTCATTTCTCTGCAGCCTATGTAGTGTCGCCAAGCCCCTCAGTCCCCAAGGCCATATAGGCAAATGTTCTGTTAGTGCTGCCCAAGCCCGAGGGCACCTGCTGCTCCAGCATCTGCACTCTTTCCAGCGCAGTGTCCCGGGCCATCCTCACAGCCACCAGCTCCTGCTCCACTTTGGCACAGTCGTTTATCTTCTCCTCCAATTGTCTGTTGAGCCGGGAGATCTCTTTCCTCATCAGCTCAGGCTCATGGGGGACCTGCAGCCCCCTCAGTTGTGTTTGCAGCCCCCTCACATACTCGTCCCTGCTGGCATCATAGCGCTGCCATTTGGCGTTGAGGTCTTCCACCTAAAGAGACACAGCTAGAAGCTCACAAGGAGGCTAAGGCCTCTGCTCAAGCCAGCACCCAACCAAGAAGTGATTTATCAGCAACACTCTACTATGCGAAATTTTCCTCTTAATTGGAAGTTGCCGCCCTTTCTTTTGTGCAGAGGGGACATCAGAAAATCCAGAGATACTGGGGAGACATCCATAACAGGGATCTTAAACAAAAGAGAATTTAGTGGAATTTTCCTGCTTTAAAAACTATACTTCCTGGCTGGAGAGATGGCTTAGTGGTTAAGCACTTGCCTATGAAACCTATGGACCCCGGTTCGAGGCTCAATTCCCCAGGATCCAAGTAAGCCAGATGCACAAGGTGGTGCATGCATCCAGAGTTCATTTGCAGTGGCTGGAAGCCCTGATGTGCCCATTCTCTCATTCTCTCTCTCTTTCTCTTTCTCTCTCTGCCTCTTTCTCTCTCTGTCACTCAAATTAATGTATAAACAACAACAAAAAACTATATTTCTGGGCTGGGGAAATGGTTTAGTGGTTAAGGCATTTGCCTGCAAAGCCTAAGGACCCCAGTTCAATTCCCCAGGACACACATAAGCACAAGGGAGCATATGCATCTGGAGTTTGTCTGCAGTGGCTAAAGCATGGCGCATCCATTCTCTCTTTCTCTCTGCTTCTTCCTCTCACTCTGTCTCAAATAAATAAATAAATAAAATATTTTTAAAAACAAAAAAAAAACTACTTCCAGGGCTGGAGAGGTGGCTCAGTGGTTAAGGCACCTGCTTGCCTGCAAAGCTTAATGACCCACATTTGATTCCCCAGTACCCAAATGCACAAAATGGCACATGTATCTGGAGTTTGTAGTGGCTAGAGGCCCTGATGCACTCTTCTTTCTCTCTCCTCTCTCTCTGCTTGCAAATAAATACATAAAAAAAATTTTTTTTAAACTGTACTTTCTAAGCTGGGCGTAGTGATGCATGCCTTTAATCCCAGCAGTTGGGAGGCAGAGGTAGGAAGATCACCGAGAGTTCAAGTCCACCCTGAGACTACATAGTGAATTCCAGGTCAGCCTGAGCTAAAGTGAAACCCTACCTTGGAAAACAAAACAAAACAAAACAAAAAACAAAAAAAAAAAAAAAAAACCCTGTACTTTCTAGTAGTAATTCTTGTTCTTCTTTATCAACTGGTCAATTCAGAAAGCAGGGGACACAGAGGTCAGGACATGTCTTGTGCATCTGCTTTGGCAGATAAGCCAGGTCTCAGGGGACTGTGTATCAAGCCCAAACAGACAGAAGTCAGAAGCCCTCACTCGCCATTTGTCGCATGAGCACTTCTTTTGTGTAGACACTCACGTGAGTCACCTTCTGCTTCAACAGTTGGTTTTCTTCCTGTAACTTTTCAATAATGGCCTGGTCAGAAGCAACCCTGCTTGTACATTCTGGCTACATAAGAAAGGAACAAAGAAAAAAGCCATGTTATCAGTGGCATGTGACTGTCATGTACAGAAAAGAGGAGGCTGAAGCCAAGGGCTGAAACCACAGACCATACTCTGCAGCTGCAGAGTGGGAGGCAGTGATGGAGAAGCAATTCCAACTCCTGTCCAGGTCCACTTCCCCACTGGGGCCAGAGCCCTGGTAGAAGGTCTCCAGGCCTCACTATCCTTGACACTGCCCTTGTCTTCTGCCTACCAATGTGAGCTGTTTGCATTTTAAGTTCTGGATGTAACATTGCTATCAAACCTAAAGGGATGAGAACTCTAGATGTAACAAAACCTCAGTGCCTGAGCTTCGCCATCATCTTAGGATACAGGGAGGACAGGAACCCCACTGTGGAGTTCTCCCAGCTGCAGAGGGAGGGCCTGGCTACAGATCCATCTTGCCCAACACATGATCCCCACCCACAGACAACTGAGCTAATCTGCATGTTAATCTGAAAGGTGCTTCATTCTGGGGTCAGAGGATTCAGTCACAAAAGCTACATCCCAAAACACGTCTAACTGAAGCTGGCTGATCTAACTGAAAAGTCTTACAAAACATCAGTTTGTACCCAGAAATGCCATGCATTGAATAGTGCAGATGACAGTGTCTTTGATAATATTGTTGAGAATTCCCCTCGAATGACAGGAAGTACATGTCCTGTGGGAAACCCTGGGTGACTCAACTAAGTCTAGAGCTGAGAAGTGATACTCAGAGATTGATGAGGTGTCTGTCTGTCTCTGCCATCAGTCAGCACCCACCTCAGACTGTGTGGAGCTACTTCCAAATCCCCAGGCAGAATGTCAAAGATGCAAATATAGACAAACACACCCCAGTTCCTCCTATATAGCATGATTTTTTGTTTCTGAAATATAGCTGCATTCTCTCTAAGTTGCTCATTCAGCTGAAATGAGTGATTCTTGATTGAGCTTCTTAATGACACTTTAGTAAAGCTACTGGTAGTTGGAGGCCCATTGTGCCAGAGCACTCAGAGTTCATGTGTTTGTATGAACAAGCTGTTGCAGCCTCAGAGAACTGTCAAGAAAGGACCTGAGGGGCTGGAGAGATGGCTTAGCAGCTAAAGTGCTTGTCTGCAAAGCCAAAGGACCCAGGTTCGATTCCCCAGGACCCATGTAAGCCAGATGCACAAGGGGGCACATGCATCTGGAGTTTGTTTGCAGTGGCCGAGGGCCCTGGTGCACACATTCTCTCTCTCTCTCTCAAATAAATAAATAAATAAAAATTTAAAAAAAAAAGAAAGAAAGAAAGAAAGGACCTGAGGAGGCCTGGGTGGCACAGTGTGCATGGGACACAGGCTCAGCCTGGCCCCTTGTGAAATGTTCCCCACTGTCACACATTTTAAAGGCTTGGTCCCTAGCTAATGATGTTATTTTGGGAAACTACAGATACTAGAAAATGGGGCCTTAGTGGGAAGTACTAAGAGAAGGCCTTTGAAGGTGATTCCTGGTCTGGTCCCTAGTTCTGGCCTCTCTCTCTCTCTGCTTCCTGTGTGCTATGATCTGAGGAGCCTCTGCCACATGCTGCCACCACCATGAACTCAGCTGTGCCATCCCCACTGTGATGAACTGAAACCCTTTGAACCATGAGTCAAAATAAATCTTTCTGTCCTTAAGCTGTTTCTGTTAGGTATTGTAGTCATAGAGATGCAACTATCAACAGGCCAGGCAAGATGCATCCTGCAAGCCTGTTTCCCTGTCAGCTCCTTAAGGATGACCACAGCCTGCCATAGAAAGGTGCCATGAGCAGTGGCTTGCCTATAGCCATCTTGACCCCATCAGTCATGTACCATTCCTGTCTAGAAGCCCCCTGCTTGCTAGGTGCATCAAACTCTATGACTACCTTATGGATGCCTCATCTGGAACCTTCATCACTCTCCTCTCCTCTCTCAGACCTTACAGAGAGCCACAGCCCCAACTGGGCCTGGCCTGGAGGCACAGAGGACCCTTCTTTAGTCCTTGCTGCCATATAACTCTACTGGCTCCTGGCTCTTGTGTCCTGATGCCCACCTTACAAAGTATCTACATGGAGGTTATAGTTTTGAGACACAGACATGCTGTTTCCTTATTTAATGAGGAGGAAGCTGAAGCCCTGTAGATGGCCATCTCCCAGCTTGTGGCAGACCATGCTACATGTAAGAATGTGCCCAAAATCCAGCTTCAGCGACAGAATTCCTGGCTTTTCATGGGCCAGCAGAGAGCCCACACAGGGCTGGCACTCACAGACTTTCCAGGAGCTTTACGCCTGGACTCTGCATGTGACCTCCATCTAGACTCTGCGAGAGGTAGGAAGTATCATTGAGCTCTTTCTCAGTTTCATCATCCTAATATGCATGTGCTAACACTTACTGGGCAGTCTCTCCATGCCTAGTTCTGCCTTCCAGTCCTTAGCTGTGGCAGATGAGACCAAAGTACCATTTCCTCACCCAAGTGCAGTAATGGGGGCTGAGAATGCACACCACTTTGCTTCCCTGTCACATCTCACATCGTGCATCAGAAATCCCTGGACAGGGCTGGAGAGATGGTTTAGCAGTTAAAGTGCTTGCCTGCAAAGCCTAAGAATCCAGGTTTGATTCTTCAGGTCCCACATAAGCCAGATTCACAAGGTGACACATACGTCTGGAGTTTGTTTGCAGTGGCTAGAGGCCCTGGCACACCCATTCATTCTCTCTCTCTCTCTCCCTCTGTGTCTGTCTCTCTTTCTCTGTCCCTCTCTATCTCAAATAAAAAAATTAAATTTAATTTAAAAAAAAAAAAGAAATCCCTGCATAGACAAGCTTTGCCCCATAAGGTGACTCTCTTTATTGGAGACAGAGGTGGGCTCTGTGGTGTGCAGACCTTTCTGATAACTGAAGAGTCCTACAGGATGGGAGGCAGTGCCTTTCACCACACCAGGGTCTTCACTCGGTTTAGTTACTGTGCCTACCTCATCAGGGCTTTTCTCCCCTACATCTCCCCGTTTATGCTGTTGTTCATCCAGACACTTAGCCAGATGTTGGCACATGTGGGCAGTGGCAGCCAGTGTTCTGCGAAGCTGGTGGGTCTCATCGGCCAAGGAGCGGCACAGAACATCACTGGCAGCTCTGGCTCGTTCCTTCTCTGCCACACTTCTCCGCAGCAGGATGACCTCCTTCTCTTGCTCATGCTGAGACTGGCTCACCAGCAGCTGCATCTCCCTCTCTTTTTCTTTCAGTTGCTCAGTAAGTCTCTCAATTTCCTAAGTAGAAAATTTAAAAGCACAGTTTAGATGGGTGGGATAGCACATGTCTATAATCCCAGCACTGGGGATGCTGAGGCAGAAGTATCAGAAGTTTGAGGCCAGCTTGGGCTACATAGTGTGAGGTAAATTCCTTCCTTGCTGCTGCAAAAAAAGAGACCAACAGCTTTAAAAAATAGAAAATAGGGGCTGTAGAGAGTGCTCAGTGATTAAGGCACTTGCTTGCAAAGCCAAAGGACCCAGGTTAGGTTTCCCAGTAAACATGTAAAGTCAAATGTACAAAGTGGTATATGTGCCTGGGTTTTGTTTGCAGTGGCTAGAAACCCTAGAGAGAGAAAGAGTGTGTGTGTGTGTGTCTGCCTTTTCCTCTCTCTCTCTCAAATAAATAATAATAATATATAATAATAAAATAAAATAATAATAAAATATACTAATAGAAAATAAAAGCACATTTTATTTTATTAAATAAAGCAATGTCAAAAGCAAATGTTCAAAGCCAGGTATGGTGACATGTACCTGTCCCAGGACTCAGGAAGTGAAGGCAGGAAGATCAGAAGTTCAAGATCACTCTTGACTACATAGTAAGTTTGAGATTGAGGCTACTCTGGACTTCATGAAACCCTGCTTCAAAAAAGGTGGCACTGGAGAGATGGTTCAGCATTACAGTGCTTGCCTGCAGAGCCTAACAGCCTTGGTTCAAGTCCCAAGTACCCATGTAAAGCCAAATTCACAAAGTGCACATGTACCTAGAGTTTGTTTGCAGCAAATAGAGGCCATGATGTACCCATTCTCTCTCTCTCACACTGTCTGCAAATAAATAAAAATATTTTTTATGGGCCTGGAGAAATGGCTTAGAGGTTAAGCGCTTGCCTGTGAAGCCTAAGGACCCCAGTTCGAGGCTCAATTCCCCAGGACCCACATAAGCCAGATGCACAAGGGGTGCGTGCATCTGGAGTTTGCAGTGGGTGGAGGCCCTGGTGCACCCATTCTCTCCCTCTTTCTCTCCCCACCTTCTCTGTCTGCCTGTCACTTTCAAATAAAATAAATAAAAATTAAAATTAATTTTTTAAAATATTTTTTTAAAAGGCTGGAGAAGCCGGGCGTGGTGGCGCACGCCTTTAATCCCAGCACTCGGGAGGCAGAGCTAGGAGGATCACCGAGAGTGCTAGGCCACCCTGAGACTACATAGTTAATTCCAGGTCAGCCTGGACCAGAGTGAGACCCTATCTCGAAAAACCAAAAAAAAAAGGCTGGAGAGACAGGTATAGTATAGCACATGCCTTTAATCCCAGCACTTGGGAGGCTGAGGCAGGTGAATCTCATGAGTTTGAGGCCACTTTGAGACTATACAGTGAATTCCAGGTCAGCCTGGACTACAGCGATATTCTAACCTTGACAAACTAAAAAAAAAAAAAAAAAAAAAAGTGTGTGTGTGTGTATAATTTTTTTTTTTTTAAAGGACTGGGGAGGTCTGGAGAGATGGTTTAGCAGTTAAGGCGCTTGCCTGCAAAGCCTGAGGAATCAGGTTTGATTCCTCAGGACCCACATTAGCCAGATGCACAAGGTGACACATGTGTCTGGAGTTTGTTTGCAGTGACTGGAGGCCCTGGCGTGCCCATTCTCTCTTTCTATCTCTCTCTATCATCTATTTATCATCTGTCTCTTTCTCTTTGAAATAAATAAATTAAATTAAAATTTAAAAAAAGGACTGGGGAAATTGCTCAGTATGTAAGCATGCTTGCCATGCAAACATGAGGGCCTGATTTGCTCTAAGTTCAACTCCCCAGCACCTATGTAAACAGCTGAGTGTGGCCACACATGCCTGTATCCCCAGTCTTATGGAGGACAGAGTCCAGAGAATTGCTGGGGCAGCATTCTGAGTTCAGTAAGAGACTCCATCTCAAAGCTACATGAGAAAGAACAATGGAAGAGGATACCCAATAATCTCCTCTGGCACCCACATGCATGTACAGAGGAGTATGCACATTTATACACACTCATGTATTCACCACACACACACACCACACATAGTACACAAATGTGTGTTAAAAAAAAAAAAAAAAACAACAGGCTGGAGAGATGGGTCAGTGGTTAAGGCACTTCCCTATAAAGCCTAAGGACCAGAGTTTGACTCCCCAGTACCCACGTAAAGCCAGATACACAAGGTGGTGCATGTGTCTGGAGTTTGTTTGCAGTGGCTAGAGGCCCTGGCACTCCCATTCTCTCTCACTCTACCTGCCTTTTTTTTTCTCTCTCTCTAGGAAAGAAGGAAAGAAGGAAGGAAAGGAGGGAGGGAGGGAGGAAGGGAAGGAGGGAGGGAAGTAAAGAAAAGGGGAAGGGAAGGAGGGAGGGAGGGAGGGAGGGAGGGAGGGAGGGAGGGAGGGAGGCACATGTTCACAAACAAAGGAAAATGTGGCAGGGATAATGCATCCCTAGACAAAACTCACTCTGAAAAAAGGTGCTTAGCAGATAATTAACTTTGGATTTTTTTTGTTTGTTTGTTTTTGTTTTTTGAAGTGCGGTCTCACTCCAGGCTGACCTGACCTGGAATTCATTGTGTAGTCTCAAGGATCACTCATGGTGATCCTCCTACCTCTGCCTCCTGAGTGCTGGGATTAAAGGTGCGTGCCACCACACTTGGCTCTAACTTTAGATGTTTTCACCTTTTATAATATTCTGAAACTTCACTTAAAAGTCTATTCTTGCACCGGGCGTGGTGGCACACACCTTTAATCCCAGCACTCGGGAGGTAGAGGTAGGAGGATCGCTGTGAGTTCGAGGCCACCCTGAGACTACATAATGAATTCCAGATCAGCCTGAGCTAAAGTGAGACCCTACCTCAACCCCCCCCCAAAAAAAGTCTATTCTTATATACAGTTCATAATGTTAGATTTTACACCAACACATTGCTAAAAAACAAAACAAAAACAAAAAAGGGGGATGCTGGAGAAATGGCTTAGTGTTTAAGATATTTACCTACAAAGCCTAGGAACCCAGGTTGGATTCCCCAGTACCCACATAAGCCAGATGCACAAGGTGGCACATGTGTTCTGGAGTTCATGTGCAGTGGCTAGAGGCCCTGGTGTACCCATGCTCTTTCTCTATGCCTTTTTCTCTCTCTCTCAAATAAATAAAATAAAATCTTAAAAAAAATTTTTTTTTAAGCCAGGTGTGGTGGCGCACACCTTTAATCCCAGCACTCGGGAGGCAGAAGTAGGAGGATCTCTGTGAGTTCAAGGCCACCCTGAGACTACATAGTGAGTTCCAGGTCAGCCTGGACTAGAGTGAGACCCTACCTCGAAAAACCAAAAAATAAAATAAAATAAAATAAAATAAAAAAAATAAAATAAAATAAAATAAAATAAAATAAAATAAATAAAATAAAATAAAATAAAATAAAATAAAATAAAATAAATTTTTTTTAAAGCTTGGCATGGGGGCATATGCCTGTAATCCCAAGTACTTAGGAAGCTGAAGCAGGAGGACCATGAGTTTGAGGTCAGCTTGGTATACATAGTGAGTTCCATGCTAGACTGGAATTTTGTTAGTTTAGCTTAATTTTGTTTTTAATTTAATTTAATCTAACTTACTTATTTGAAAGAGAGAAAGAGGCAGAGAGAGGGAGAAAATGGGCATGCCAGGGCATCCAGCCACTCCAAACAAACTCCAGATGCATGCACCCCCCCTTGTGCATCTGGCTTACATGGGTCCTGGAGAATCGAACTGGGATCCTTTGCTTTGCAGGCAAATGCCTTAACCTCTAAGCAATCTCTCCAGCCCAATTTTGTTTTGTTTTGAGACAAGGACTTAGTATATAGCCCAGGTTGGCTTCAAACTCATGGCAATCTACGTGCCTCAGCTTTCCAAGGACTGGAATTACAGGTCTTTAAAATGACATTTTTGTTTTGCTTTGTCGTGCTTGAGACAAATAGTCTCAAATTCCTTAACTCAAGTAACCCTTCCACCTCAGCCCAATAGATACAAGAATTGAAGGAACACACTTCGGTGCATAACCAAAATAATCATTTTTAAATACTTGACCTTAAACTTGTGTTTCCCATTTTCAAAGAACCTCCAACATCAATAATATAGGATGGAGATGAAACAGGCCCAACTAATCCTTCCTACAAATGAAGAAAAGACGTCCAAAAAGCCAGGAATTAGAGCTGGAGAAATAGCTTAGCAGTTAAGGTACTTGCCTGTGAAGCCTAAGGACCCAGGTTTGATTCCCCAGATCCCACCTAAGCCAGATACACATTGTGGTGTATGCAGCTGGAGTTCATTTGCAGTGGCTAGAGGCCCTGGTACACCCATTCTCTGTCTCTCTGTTTCCCTCTCTTAAATAAATAAATCACCTTCCATCCAATGTGAAGAGGAAAAGATGCAGAAAACCTAGGACTTTGACATCACAATAAATGAAATATCAGACCTGCAAAGCCTAAGGACCCAGGTTCCATTCTCCAGTACTCATGTAAGTCAAATGCACAAGGTGATACATCTGGAGTTCGTTTACAGTGGATGGAGGCCCTGGCATGCCCATTTTCACTCTCTCTCTATCTACCTCTCTCTCACTCACTCACTCAAATAAATTTAAAAATAATAATAAAAAAGAATGTTGACTCTTGAAAGGAGGGGGTTGCTGAAAGAAGAATACTAAGCTCCTGCTTCTTAAATCAGCTTTATTCTTCCCTTGAATTAACAATTTGGCTGCATAGCCTGCCAGGTACTGGTTATGGAAGTATAACAAATACAGGAAAGAGATGGTCATTGGATTTGTAACATGGTGTCTTTTTGTTTGCTTGTTTGTTTTGGAGATGGCCACTGAGTAATGTCAGGCTGGATTGTTGTAGTCCCTGTGTGGAGGTCCTGGAAGAACATGGTATGGAACTGTGGGTAGCAGTAGAGACACCACGATTTTGGAGATGCTACAGCCACCAAGACAGCTGACAGATCAGGATGGATTTCCACCCTCATAAGCAGTCCAGCTGGAGAGGTGGAATTGGAACCTTTATCACTGGTCACAGATGCTGGACATGGAGCCATGGGATTCGGTACTTGCCTTACTGGTTTTATTTATTTTTAATTTTTTTTTTTTGGTTTTTCGAGGTAGGGTCTCACTCTAGCCCAGGCTGATCTGGAACTCACTATGTAGTCTCAGGATGGCCTCGAACTCATGGTGATCCTCCTACATCTGCCTCCCAAGTGCTGGGATTAAAGGTGTGCACCACTATGCCTGGCTGCCCTACTGGTTTTAGACTTTATATTTGATCCAATCTTTTCTTCTTTTTGCAGTTGGAATGTTTACTCTCTGCTGTTATGTGTATGTAACTTGTGTTTTGATTTTACAGGCTTTTACAGGTAAGAGACTATTTTAGATGAGATTTTAATTTTTAAACAGTGTTGGGATTGATTTAAAAAAAACAAAACTGGGCTGGAGAGATGGCTTAGTGGTTAAGCACTTGCCTGTGAAGCCTAAGGACCCTAGTTTGAGGCTCGATTCCCCAATACCCGTGTAAGCCAGATGCATAAGGGGGTGCATGCATCTGGAGTTCATTTGCAGTGGCTGGAGGCTCTGGCAAGCCCATTCTCTCATTCTCTCTCTCTCTCTCTCTCTCTCTCTCTCTCTCTCTCTCTCTCTCTCTCCCTCCCTCCCTCTGTCACTCTCAAATAAATAAAAATAAACAAAAAATTAAAAAAAAAAACTTATGAGGATTTAAAGTTGGAATGAATGCAGTTTTACATCTTGAGATGGTCTTGAGTCTACAGTGGTCAGGGGTGGAATGTGGTAGTTTGAATCAGATGCCCCCCCCCATAAACTCAAGTGTTTTGAATGCTTGGTCCCCTGCTGGTGGCAATTTGGGAGGTAGAATCTTGCTGGAGGAACTATGTTGTTGGAAATGGGCTTTGAGGTGTTATAATCAGCTCCTCCTTGCCAAGTTCAACTTACTCTCTTGCTGTTATTTCCCACCTGCTGTGGCAAAAAATGATGTCCAACCTCTGCGTGTGCCATGCCTTCCCCTGCCATAATGAAGCTTCCCTTCCAGACTGTAAGCCAAACTAGTCTTTATTCCATTACTTTTGGTTGGGTGTTTTGTTCTAGCAATAAGAAGGTTAGTAACTACAATTTATGGGTACTGGGGCTCGAAATCGGGTCCTCACACTTGGGAGGCTTATTTTGTCTCATAGAAACAAAATAGCATCGTTGACAAGGAGGACCAAGTATAAAGGTTTACAAGTTACCAAACCCTGACACTCTTCCCCATCCATCATCTTCAGCATAAAGCTGAAGTCACTAACACAATTATTGCGAACCCCACCCCATCTCACACAGATGCCCAGGTCCTACAGAACCCAGGGTCCCAAGAGTCCCTCAGAAGCCGCCATCGACGCCGCGGAACTTCAGAACACAACACGGGTACATTGGCCAACTACCCAAGACATGCACTTGCACACTCACAACCCAACAAGTACACACGCTGGAACCTACACACATCCCTCCCCATGCAAGGCTCGCCAGTGTGGCCCTAAGACCCCGAGCCCCACGCCCCTCGGGTCCCCCGCACGCCAGCCCCAGCGCCCTCGGCCCGCACCTGGCGCAGGGGGGCCTCGCCGGCGCCGCCCTCCTGCCGCCGCCGCAGCTGCTCCCGGAAGCGCGCCACCTGCTCCAGCAGCGCGTCCACCAGCGACGGCGCCGCGAGCCCCTGCAGCGCCGCCAGGCGGCCGCGGAGGCGCGCGATGAGGGCGTCCCGGGCGGCCAGCTCGTCCTGCAAGCACCGCAGCTGCTGCCCGGCCTCGTGGTACAGGCCACAGAGCGCAGCGGCCGCGCGCGGGGCCCTGTCCACTGCCCGCCACCCCGCGTCCCCGGATGACATGGCGGTGGGCCTGTCAGGGAGCTTCCGCGAGCTGCCCGGGGGCAAGCCGGCCTTCCCTTCCTTCCCGGAACTCGTCTCCTCCCGCCTCCGGGGCCGCCGCGCCCCGCCCCGGCCCTCCCCACCCACTGCTGAGAGGCTGCACTCCGCCCCGCCCACGCGGACGCGCGCCCCGCCCAGGCGGTCCCCACCCTTGACCAGCCACTAGTTGCAGCTTCCCGGGAAAATCCGTGCGGCGACGTTGAGAGACTCATCCCTGTGGCCCTACTGTCCAGCCTCCGGGTGTTGGGTGTCGGGTGTCAGACTGAGCCTGCTGCCAGATTTAAGGTTCAGCAACCTCTGGAGGTAGAGCCGCAGCTGAGAAGTAAAGAAGTGCAGCGGGGTGTGGTGGCTCACCTCTATAATCCCAGCACTCTGGAAGGTTGAATTAGGAAGCTAGCCATGGGTTCAAAGCCAGCCTGGAGTACAGAGTGTTCCAGAGTAAGACCCTGTCCCCTCCACACACACACCAAAAAATAAAGCGGTGGGGGAGTGGAGGGGGGAATCAGGGCTGGAGAGATGGTTTAGCGGTTAAGGCGCTTGCAAAGCCAAAGCCAGGACCCAAGTAAGCCAGATGCACAAGGGTGCGCAGGCATCTGGAGTTCGTTTGCAGCGGCCAAAGGCCCTGGCACCCATTCTCTCTCACTCTACCTGCCTATTTCTCTGTCTCTCAAATAAATAAACAAAAATAAAAATATAAGGTGTATGCTTTAAAAAAGTACCAATTTATTTTTAAAAAATCAAAGAACCTACAAGTGACATGGAGTGTGGGTCCCAGGCCCCCCTGAACTGCAAACCAGGTTTCACTTAGATGAGCGCCTTGCTCTCCAAGTAGGATGCTCAACACTGAGCTAAGAGGTGTCCCTAAAATCCTAAGTATGAGTGGGACAACTTTAGTGCCAGAAACTGTTCTTAGAGCTAGTCCTTTCTTTCCTTCAGCTTCCCAGTGAGCATTTTCCTACTAGTGAGTCCCCCTCCCACAATGATGCCTCCCCTTCACCCCCCACACACGGGATCTTTGAAAGGCTCTCCGCTAGAGTTCCTTTGGGTGATTGCTTCCCAGTGTGGGGGTGTATAGATCTCAACTCCTCCACTCAGTCTCCTGTCCAGGCTGCCTGTGTGTTCCCCTTTGTATGATCCACAGCCAAGTTTGGGTTTAGCCTATAGAACACATACGCAGACTTACAGTATGGGACTATAAGCAAAGCCAGCCTAGCCAAGTATTTACAGGGTGGACACTGGAGATGTGACAGACCTGGCAGGCTCCTTCCTAGCCATCAGAGCCAAGGCTTGCTTTCAGCAGAGAAGGGTCAAAGCAAGTGATGTTCCTATCTGGTAAAGGTGTTGTGGAGACTAGAGGATGTGATGAATCTGGAAAGATTGCTTGTAAGGGTCCGAGAATTGCTGAAGAAAGACCCCAGACTTAAATAGTGTGTAAAAACAAAGAGTGTTTATTCTGCAGAATCAGCCAGCATGCAGGGGTCAACCATTAGTACAAAATGGCCACCTCAGAAGAGCATGCAGGCTCCTTTTAAACACAACTAGGGGAATTCCAGACAGGTTAGGTAATCTAACATGCTAAGCAAGCAGCAGTTACATCTGTATGTCTTTGATTAGTTGGGGCCAAAGGGACATGTTTGGGCATGTTTGGACATGTCTGGACATGTCTGGACATGTCTCCAGAGACTTTACAGAAACTGACTCAGCCCCCAGAGCCCACCACCTTTGGCATGCCTTTGTTGGTCATTGTCCAGAGATACTACAGGGACTGGGGCATGGTGCAGCACCCTCAAACCAGGTACATCAGTTTCTGCAGAGAAAGAGGGAATAGCCATTCAAATTAAACAATACTAAGCTCAAGTCCAATTTTGTACCAACTTTAAGAAAATACTTTGATTTCTGAGCTTTTGGGATTTCAGAATTATAGATAAGAGATTGCAAAGCTGTAAAACTGCCAGCCTTCTAGCATGTGGTTAGATTCAACAAAGAGGCTGGAGAGATGGCTTAGTGGTTAAGGCACTTACCTGAAAAGCCAAAGGACCCAGGTTCAATTCCCCAGGACCCACATAAGCCACATGCACAAGGTGGCGCATGCATCTGGAGTTTGTTTGCAGTGGCTGGAGGCCCTGGTGCACCCATTCTTTCCCTCTCTCTCTTTCCAAATCTCTCCCTATCTGCCTCTATCTCTCAAGTAAATAAATTTTTTAAAAGATTCAAACAAGGTAATACAGCACGTTCCTAACATGCTCATGCCATCACCTCAAATTTAGCTAAAACACTGGTGAATGCTCAAATGGTTGATGCAATCTTGTGTGAAAAAGGAATGACTTCTAAGAAAATTTTGGGCTGGAGAGATTGCTTAGCAGTTAAGGTGTTTGCCTGCAAAGCCTAAGGACCCAGGTTTGATTCTCCAGGTCCCATGTTAGCCAGATGCACATCATGGTGAATGCATCAGGATTTGCAGTGGCTAGAGGCCCTGGTGACCCATTCTCTCTCTCTCTCTCTCTCTATCTCCCTCCATCCCTCTGTCTCTAATAAATAAATAAATACGATAAAAAAATTTAAAAAAGAAAATTTTGTGTAGGGCCGGAGAGATTGTTCAACAGTTAAGGCACTTGCTACAAAGCCTAATGACCCAGGTTCGATTCCCCAGTACCCATGTAAAGCCAGATGCACAAAGCTGTGTATGTATCTGGAGTTCATTTGCATTGAGTGGCTGGAAGCCCTGGTGCACCCATTTTCTGTCTCTCTCTGCTTGTATAGCAGCAAGAGAGTGAGTTGAACTCTTGGCAAGGGGGAAACCCCAAAGCTCCCCCAGGAACACACCTCCTTCAGCAAGCCTCCACCTCCCAAACTGCCACCAGCTGGGCACAAAGCATTCAGAACACATGAGTTTATGGAGGACATTTGAGTCAAACCATCACACTATGTATTTGGTAAACACATTTTTCTTTGTTCTGTTTGTTAGAAATGAGCCTGGGAGCCGGGCGTGGTGGCGCACGCCTTTAATCCCAGCACTTGGGAGGCAGAGGTAGGAGGATCGCCGAGAGTTCGAGGCCACCCTGACACTACATAGTTAATTCCAGGTCAGCCTGGACCAGAGTGAGACCCTACCTCGCAAAACCAAAAAAAAAAAAAAAAAAAAAAAAAAAAAAAAAAGAAAGAAATGAGCCTGGGGTTTGAGAATGACCATGCAATCTCCCTGGCTAACCTAGAACTGGTCTCATGACCCGGAGTTGGCCTCAGACTCACAGTGATCCTTCTACCTCAGCCTCCCTATGCTGAGATTAAAGGTGTGCCATCACACCTGGCAGTCTCTCTTATATTTCTTACATGTTACTACAAAATTCACCTCTTCCATAGTGGAACATGTAACTTGAATCTGTGTTCTCATGTCAAGGACACTCATATTTGGCTGAAAACAAATTATTTTACCTTATTAAATCAGAGAACTTTGTGTAAGTGTGGTGGTTAGCCTTTATTGTCAGCTTGAGTGAATTTGGAATTACCTAGGAGACACTCCTTTGGGTATGACTGTGAGGCCATTTCTATGGAGATTTAACTACAGAGGTAAGACTTACTATAACTGTGGGGAGTACCATTCCATGGTCTGGAGCCTAGGATTGAAAAAAAAGGAGAAAATGGGACTGGAGAGCTGGCTCAATGGTTAAAGATGCTTGTTTTCTTTTTTTTAATTTTTAAAAAAGTTTTATGTATTTATTTATTTGAAAGAGAGACAGACAGACAGACAGACAGAGAGAATGGTCATGCCAGGGCCTCCAGCCACTGCAAATAAACTCCAGACGCATGCGCCACCTTGTGCACCTGGCTTATGTGGTTCCTGGGGAATTGAACCTGGGTCCTTTGGCTTTGCAAGCAAACACCTTAACTGCTAAGCTGTCCCTCCAGCCCAAAGATGCTTGGTTTTTTTTTTTAAGGCCTGATGACCTGGAGAACCCAGGCCAAGCCATATGCACAAAGTGGCAGATAAATCTGGAGTTTGTTTGCAGAGGCTGGAGGCCCTGGCACCCATTCTTTCCACCCTTCTTTCTAAAATAAATAAATAAATAAATACTAATAATACTAAGGTGCCATGGAGTTTCCAGAAGGTGTCCAAGTGGAGAGGACCACTTCCCTCATTTGCTGATGGACAAAGTTAATCATCTGTCTGAATCCTCCAAAGGTCACTTCCTCTGGCTTCTCAGGTCCCTTTGGAGTCTGCTACTTTAGCTGACATCTCCCTTACTTTATGAATGCTGGGCAGTCAGCCCTGGCCCTGTGGCTTCAGGAGAGAGCTATGCCAAGGAGGTTATCAACATAAGTGTGACCACTGATGTTGACCACCAGCCTCACCTATGTCAGTATGCCCCAACACTCATGCATGTACACACACACACCCTGTTCTAACATTCCCACCCACAGCCATGGTGCCTGAAACCCCACAGCACTCACAGGTAGAAAGGAGGGCCCTCCCCATGGGTGTTCACCAGAGGGCACTTGAGATCCACAGTGTGGGAGCCAGAACCTAGGGCTCAGTGCTCCAGTACCCCACCTATCCCTACCCATTGTAGCTCCCTGGATTTCTCCCTCCCTCCCTTTCTTCCTCTCTTTCTTCCTCCCTTTCTCCCTCCCTCCCTCTCTCCTTCCCTGGAGCAATGCTCCAGTGCCCCACCTACCCCCCCTCCATATTTCTCTTTCCTAAGCCTTTGTACCTGGGATGTCTGTTCTCTGAGTCTTACGTGCCCAGTGTCCAGTCACTGAATGCCAAATGCCTGTGTGCTCCAGTGCCTGGTTATTTCTGGGTGAAGCTGAAGCTGGGAATCCAGAGTCCCCATCTGGTCACTCAACAATCACGCTCCTCTGTCTTAGAGGCAGAGATCTCAGCTACTCTCCAGTGGGCTCCTGGGCATTAGGGAAAAGCTTAACTTCAGTCCTGCAGGTGGAAAGTGTGGGTCCATTCTAGGAGCTTCTACTACCCTCAGGAGGCCTATAAATCATGTTAAGAAAGCCTGCCTCCCTCCACACACTGCCTCCTCCTCTACACATCCAAGATAGTGTACAGGTGGGAGGGAGAAATGCTGCTTATGGCTCCCTGGTCACAGCGGGGTCCTTGAATGCCCTGCCTTCTACTCTCCTTATAGGGAGAGAGTGTACATGGCCAAAGGAATGTGTACACGAATAGACTGTGACTCCTTCTAGATCACACTTTAAGAGCCAGGTCCCCAGCTGTGTTGTGCTGAAGGTAGGTTGTTGCGTTGGTGTAAAGGGTTAGAATAAGCAACCTGCCTTCAGCAGGACAGACTTGGTGGGAAGTAGACTGTCATGAATGTCAGTTGCGAGCTGAGATGGACTCCTGTAAGGTAAGACCCCAGATCTGGGAACAGAATCCAGGGCTAGCTTGCATAGCAGGCAAACCTAGGGTCACTTTGAGATGCAAAAATCTCAACATTATAATACAAAAATCACAAAAAGTCAAGACAATATAATTCCACCAAAAATTATAAATCCATGAGGAATGATCTCCAGTGAAACTTATTTGGATGAAATGCCTGACAAAGACTTCAAAAAAATGTTTATAACTGTTCAAAGAAATCAAAGAAATCATAGAAGAAAATAAACTCCTGAAGGAGAACACAGGAAACCAATGAGGAGGTCAACACAAGAAATGAGTAAGGAAATAGAAATACTGAAGAAAACCCAATCAGAAAAACTAGAAATGAAAAACACAGTAAGTCAAATAAAAAACTCTGTAGAAAGTCTCACTAGTAGAATAGATGAAGGAGAGAACAGAATATCTAAACTAGAAGACCAGGTGGCAGATCTAATACAGTCCAACAAAGAGAAAAACAAACTAATAGGAAGGTATGAATGGGAATTTCAACACATTTGGGACACTATGAAGAGAGCAAACATAAGAATTCAGGGTAAGGCTGGAGAGATGGCTTAGTGGTTAAGGTGCTTGCCTGTGAAACCTAAGAATGCTTTTTTAAAATTTTTTTTAAATTTTTACTTTTAGAGAGAGACACAGAGAGAGACAGACAGCCAGTGAGGGAGAGGAAGACAGATAGAGATGGGCGCGCCAGCAGTCTCTCAGCTGCTGTGAATGAAATCAAGATGTTTGCGCCCCCTTGTGGGCAAGTGCGGCATTGCGCCCTTGCCTCACTTTGCATCTGGTTAAACATGGGACCTGGAGATTGGAACCGCTGGAGCTTGGAACCAGTGTTCTTAGGTTTAGGAGGCAGGTGCCTTAGCCGCTAAGCCATCGCTCCAGCCCTAAGAATGCTTTTTTTTTTTGACTCTCCAGGTCCCATGTAGTAGCCAGATGCAAAAGTGACATGAGCGTGCAATGTCACACATGTGCACAAGGAGGCACACTCATCTGGAGTTTGTTCACAGTGGCTGAAAGGCCCTGGTGCATCCATTCTCTCTCTCCTGCTTTCTCTCTCTCAAAAATAAAATAATATTACTTTAAAAAAAAAAAATTAAAGGTATAGTACAAGGAGAAGAATTTCATTCCAAAGGCATAGTAGGAGTTTTCAACAAAAACATTGAAGAAAATTTCCCCCAAATAAGGAAAGTGATACCAACACAGATACAGGAAGCCTTTAGAATACCAAACAGACAAAACCAGGAAAGATTCTTCCCTCCCCATATTATTATTTTACTTTATTTAATTTTTTTAGAGAGAAAGAGAATTGGAGCACCAGGGCCTTAGCCACTGCAATTGAACTCCAGGTGATTCTGCTACCTAGTGGGTATGTGCAATCTTGTGCTTGCCTCACCTTTGTGCATGTGGCTAACATGGGATCTGGAGTTGAACATGGGTCCTTTGGCTTTGCAGGCAAGCACCTCAACTGCTAAGCCATCTCTCCAGCTCCCGTTCTCATAATTAAATTACTAAACACACAAACCAAAGAAAGAAGTTAGAGAAAATAATCAAGTCACTTATAAAGGCAAGCCCATCAGAATAACAGCAATTATTCAATACAAACTTTAAAAGCCAGAAGGTTGTAGAATTATGTAGTCCACATTCTGAAAGATAACAACTGTCAATCGAGTTTACTTTATCCAGTATAGCTATCCATCCAAATTGACAGAGAAATAAGGACATTCTACAACAACAACAACAACAACAACAACAACAACAACAACAACAACAACAACAAAAGGCTAAGGAATATAGGACCATTAAGCCAGTGTTACAGAACATACTTGAAGGATCCTTCACACTGAAGAGAAAGGAAAGCATACGCATGAGAAAACAAGAAAAAATAAAACATACTCAAATAATAGTCAATGCAAGAGAAAAAAGGAAAACAGGAAGAACAGCAAAACAAGAAAAATGGTGAGAATAAATTACATACCTTTCTTTTTTTTTCTTTTCTTTCTTTTGTTTTTTTGAAGTAGGGTCTCCTAGCTCAGGCTGACCTGGAATTCACTATGTAGTCTCAGGGTGGCCTCAAATTCATGGCAATCTTCCTCTGCCTCCAGAGTGCTGGGGATTAAAGGCATGCACCACCATGCCTGGCCATACCTTTCTTTTTTTAAATAATTATTCTATTCTATTTATTTATTTGAGAGAGAGAGAGGAAGCAGCAGATAGATAGAGAATGAGCATGTCAGGACCTTCAGCTGCTGCAAACAAACTGCAGACACATGTGTCACATTGTACATCTGGCTTACATGGGTCCTGGGGAATCAAACCTGGGTCCTTTGGCTTTGCAAGCAAGCATGTTAACTGATAAACCATCTCTCTGGCCCAACAAATACCTTTCAATAATAACTCTTTTTAAATTTTGTTTGTTTGTTTGTTTTCAAGGTAGGGTCTCATTCTGGAATTCTCATTCTGGAATTCACTCTGTATTCTCAGGGTGGCCTCGAACTCATGGCGATCCTCCTACCTCTGCCTCCCGAGTGCTGAGATTAAAGGCATGCGCCACCACGCCTGCTTAAATTTATTATTTTCATTTATTTCAGAGAAAAAAGCAGATAGAGAGAATGGGCATGCCATGGCCTCCAGCCACTGCAAATGAACTCCACACATATGCAACCACCTTGTGCATCTGGCTTACATGGGTACTGGGGAATCGAACCTTGCTCCTTTGGCTTTGCAGGCAAGCACCTTAACTGCTAAGCTATCTCTGCAGCCCAGTAACTCTTGATATCAATGACCTCGATGCCCCAATCAAAAGACATAGGCTTGAGCCTAAACCCAGCACTCAGGTGGCAGAGGGAGGAGGATTGCCATGAGTTTGAGGTCACCCTGAGACTATATAATGAATTCCAAGTCAGCCTGGGCTAGAGTGAGACCCTACCACAAAAAATTAAATAAATAAATAAATAAATAAATAAATAAATAAATAAATAAATAACAAATGACACAGGCTTGCAGACTGGATTAAAAGGCAGTATCCTTCTGTTTGTTGCCTCCAAGAAATTCACCTCTCCATAAAAGACAGACACTATCTTAGGGTGAAAGGATGGGAAATGGTGTTTCATGTAAATGGGCCTAGAAAATAAGCACGTGTTGCTATCCTAATATCTGACAGGATAGACTTCAAACCAACATTAGTGAGGAAAGATAAAGAATGTCACTTTATATAGAATAAAACAATAATGATACCACAACATACCAAAACCTTTGGGACACAATGAATGCAGTTCTAAGGGGGAAATTTATAGTTTAAGTGCCTATATTAAGAAATTAGAATGCTTATTATGTTTGGCCGCATCTCAGGCAGATTCAGGTTAGGAGCAACAGATAAACGAGACCATGCGACGATTATCTTTTTGTGATTGGGTGAGCTCACTGAGGATGATCTGTTCCATGTTTGACCATTTCTTTTTCAAATTTCCTTATTTCATCTTTCCTTACTGCTACATAGAATTCCATAGTATAGATATACCACATCTTTGTTATCCATTCATCTAGTGATGTGCAACTGTGTTGATTCCAGCTCTTTGCTATTATGAATTGAACAGCTATAAACGTGGTTGAGCAAATGTCTCTGATCTAAGGCTTGGAGCCTTTAGGGTAAATGCCCAGTAACAGTACAATAGGGAGGGTGGGATGGAGGGAGGGTAAGGGTGGGAGGGAACGTGAGGGTGGGAGGAAAGACAAGAGTGGGGGATACAAATAGGGACCCAAAAGGAAATGATACTATAAAACCCTTTATTCTGAACAGCAGGCTAAAACATTGATCCTTCAGCAGGCCCACAGAGGGAACACCTGAACCACAGGAAACTGGAGAGAACAACATGATGACCAATCTTAATCTTTTCCTGCTTCTCTTTCTCTTCTCTCTCCCTCCCTCCCTCTCTCCCTCCCTCCCTCCCTCTCTCTCTCTTTCCCTCTCTCTCCCTCTCCCTCTCCTCTCTATACTCACTTTCTCTTTTATATTATCTACCTTTTTCTTCCCTCACGTTCCTAGGCACTGACTTATAACTCTCAGTACCAGCATGGGGTTAACTTCCACAATGAGCTGTTGATCCGAGACACCTACAAGGTTTCCCAAAAAAGACAGATTTCTGTCAGAGTTCTTGATGACCCACCAAAGGTTAATGGTAAGACCCTACTGTTGAAGATAGCATACGTGTGTGAGACCAAACATGGAGAGACCTGGCCAGAATCTGGTAGAAGGTCAGTCCCCAGACAGTTAGCTAGTCTAGTACCAGAGGGTGCTACACAAGCAACTGGGGGAAAATGGCCGACATCTGTCCAAACAACGTGCAGTATAAGATACCCAGCAGGAAACAACCTGAAGTAATGCTCAAACAAGTGCAGTAGTGGCACACAGCCATGGTGGGTAACCAACTGCTCTTGATTTGGCTAATAGATCCACTCAGGGGAATGGGACTCATTGCTGGAACTGGGAAATAAGTCAAAACCATGTACAAAAAATGAGCTCAGTCTCCAAGATCAAGATACCACCAAATGTGGGCTAGAAGAGAGCCTACACATATAAAATTCCCTCCAAAACATCTATGGCCATCCCTTCTATCTAGTACTAACTTCTCTCTCCGTGGGAGAATTTGCTTATCTTTTTCAGGTGGACAATGAACCTGAAGGGAGGATCAGCCAATCACACCACACCAGGTCCCCAGCTGAAACCATAGAACAATGCAGGGGAAGGGCAAGAATACAGTGTTCATGGTGATCATGACACCAGAAAAAAGGCTGAAGGAGATAAACACAGAGAACATCCAACTCCAACTAAGCCAGATATCTAGAGACACAGAGGCTCCCAAAACCTCATCACTGAAGTAGAACTAAAATGACCCCAGTGTGGCTCAGGGAAATTCATGGAAGAGGGGGTGGAAAGAATGTTAGAGCCACAAGTTAGGGCATTATGCAGAGAGACTTGGGCCTACCCCCCAGAACTCTTGACTACCCCCACAATGCATGACCCACATTCCCCATTGATGAGGGTCCCTTTGGAAGAGGGAGGACAAGGAGGAGGATAATGGAGTCAACACTATGAATGTAAAACCAGAATAATATAAATAAAAATAAATTATAAAAAAAGAATTAGAAAGGTTGCAAGTAAGCCACCTAATGTTTCACCTTAAGGCCTTAGAAAAAGAAGAAAAAGGCAAACCAATAATCAGTACATGGCAAAAAAATAATGAAAATTGGGGCACAAGTTAACAAAATGGAAACCAAAAAACAATACAAAGAATGAATGAAACAAAGAGTTGGTTCTTTGAAAGGATAAGCAAGATTGATCAACCCTTAGCAAATCTGATCAAAAGAAAGAAAGAAGAGAATTAATAAAATTAGAGATGAAAAGGCACCATTACAACAGACACCAAAGAAATTCAGAAAATCATAAGGACATACTTTAAGAACATATACTCCACTAAGTTTGAAAATCTGGAAGAAATGGATGATTTCCTAGATTTGTATGACCTATCAAAATTAAATCAAGATGCGATAAGCCATTTAAATAGACCTATAACAAGTACAGAGATCAAAGCAGCTATAAAAAAAATCTGGGATACCTTCCAGTGAGTTGTTGGCCAGGGAGGTCGCAGATACCCCCAAAACATTACAGGCCATTGCCTAGGCCCTTGGTTTCCCACCAGGAATAGATGGTAAGACCCTATTGCTGAAGACTCCACATATTTGGGTGGCAAGTTCACTGAGAAATCCTGCTGGAGCTGAGCTGAAAGCCTCCTCCATGTGGACCAGCTGACAGAAAGCTGGAAAAAGCTATGCTACATGCAGTTCAATGGGAGAGAGAGAAAACACCAGTGACGATACTCAACAGTGGACACTGCAAACTTTAAATTTGGCCAGCCAGGCCAAATGAGCCAACAGGTGCAATAGTGGCATGTCTGTTATGGAGGAAACCATCCACTCTGATTGGACCGGAGGCCCAATCCATAGGAGGTAATATATCCTTGATACTGAAAACCTACAACAGGGGTAGTCATGAGCCCTAGGGGTGTCTGGCTAAATGTATATATTATGCTCACCAAACTGCCTAGTAAGCTCTTAATGTCCATACCCATATATTAATGCTACCCTCTCTTTTTGTTAGAGAAGCTTCTCTTTTCAGATGGTGGTGTCCTTTAGATGACTCAGAAGGCACCATGGTGCTGAGAAGAAGGATCAGAGAAGTGCTCAGCACTGAAACATCTCTAACACACCTTTCCAAGGCTCATGGTCCATTGTGGAAGAGGTGGTGGAAAGAATGTAAGAGCCAAAGGAAGGATAGGACTCCTTACAATGTGCTCCTCCAGACACAAAATGGCCTGGATATCCATGACCTTGCAGTGTCTGACACTACCTACATAAGGCCATCATAATAGGAAGAAAAGATGATGACATCAAAATAAAAGAGAGACTGATTGAGAGGGGGAGGGGATATTATGGAGAGTGGAGTTTCAAAGGGAAATTGGGGGGGAAGTACTATGGGATATTGCCTACAATTAAGGAAGTTGTCAATAAAAAATAAAATAAAATAAAATAAAATAAAATAAAATAAAATAAAATAAAATAAAAAAAACAGCAAGGGCTGGAGAGATGGCTTAGCAGTTAAGGTGCTTGCCTGAGAAGCCTGAGAAGGAGGAATCCTTTCCCCAGGGTGAGCCCTTTCTTCAGAGTGGATGGCATCTCCTGGAGGAGGGGGCTGGTTTATCTAAAGAAACTCTGGGAAGGAAAGTATCCCCTCCTCCCCCTGGCTGCCAGTGCTGCTCACTGTTCTCTGCTTGCTGCTTGGTGCTTGCTGCTTTCCAGTGTGAACAGAAGAACAGCATGGACTGAAGACCAGCATCTCTCCAGGGCACCTCCAGGCCTTCAGTGCCGGATTGGGACTGCTGAGGCATCCAGCCTCATGGACTGAGCAGCTACCAGGTTCCTTGACTCTCGGGCCTACAACCTGCTACTGCTGGACTGTTGTAAGCTAATCCAATAAATTCCTTTTTAATACAATTCATTCTGTTGGTTCTGTTCCTCTAGAGAACCCTGACTAATACATAATACAAGGAATTATTTCAATTTTCCTGTAATTGTTAAGATTTGCTTTGTGTCCTAATATATGATCTATTTCAGAGAATGTTCCATATGCTGCTGACAAAAATGTGTATTGTGTAGCATTTGGATGGAATGTTCTGTAGATATCTGTTAAGACTATCTGTTCTATGACCTCATTTAATTCAGATGTCTCTCTGTTTATTTTTTGCCAGGATGATCTGTCAATAGATCAGAGTGGGGTATTGAGGTCACCCACTACAAATGTGCTTGATGCTATCTGTGACCTTAAGTCTAATAATGTTTGTTTGATGAAATTGGGAGCCCCCATATTAGGTGCATATATGTTTAGAATTGTAGTGTCTTCCTGTTGAATTTTCACTTTAATCAATATAAAGTGACCTTCTTTATCTTTCCTCACTAATGTTGGTTTGAAGTCTACCCTGTCAGATATTAGGATAGCAACACTTTCTTGTTTCCTAGGCCCATTTGCTTGGAATACCACTTTCCATCCTTTCACCCTAAGATAGCATCTGTCTTTTATGGAGAGATGAGTTTCTTGGAGGCAACAAACAGAAGGATCCTGACTTTTAATCCAATCTGCAAGCCTGTCTTTTGGTTGGGACATTGAGGCCATTGATATTAGGAATTATTATTGCATCGGGTGTGGTGGTGCATGCCTTTAATATCAGCCCTTGTGAGGCAGAGGTAGGAGTATTGCTGTGAGTTCAAGGCTACCCTGAGAATACATAGTGAATTCCAGGTCAGCCTAAGCTGGAGCGAAACCCTACCTCGAAAAAAAAAAAAAAATTATTATTGAAAGGTATGCATTTGTACTTGCCATTCTTCTTGTTTTAGAGTGCTTCCTTTTTCCCTTTTACACTCTTGTATTAAGTGGTTTTATTTGATTTATTATTATTTATTTGTTTTTATTATGATTTATTTTTCCCTGTTTCCTTATATGTGTGCTTTCATTTATGTTCAGTGTGGAGGATCCCTTCAAGCATTTTCTGTAGAGATGGCTTAGTTGTCACATGTTCCTTTAGCTTGTTTTTGTTGTGGAATGTCCTTATTTCCCCATCAATTTGGATGGATGTCGTTGCTGGATAAAGTATTCTTGGTTGACAGTTCTTGTCCTTCAGAACAAGGAATACATCATTACAAGCCCTTCTGGCTTTTAGAGTTTTTATTGAGTAATCTGCTGTGATCCTGATGAGCTTTCCTTTATAAGTGACTTGCTTTTTCTTTCTAACTGGTTTCAATGTATTTTCTTGGTTTGTGTGTTTGGTAATTATAATATGGCAAGGAGAGGTTCTTTCCAGGTTTTGTCTGTTTGGTGTTCTAAAGACTTCCTGTATCTGCATTGGCATCCCTTTCCCAATTTTGGGGAAATTTTCTTTTATGATTTTGTTTAAAATGCCTACTGTGCCTTTGGAGTGAAATTCTTCTCCTTCTACTATTCCCTGAATTATTATGTTTGATCTTTGCATAGTGTCCCGAATATCTTGAAATTCCCATTCATACCTTCCTATTAGTTTGTCTTTCTCTTTGTTGGATTGTATTAGATCTGCCACCTGTTTGTCTAGTTTAGCTAGTATTAGCTATCCTTCATCCATTCTATTGGTGAGACTTTCTACAGAGTTTTTTATTTGACTTACTGTGTATTTCATTGCTAGTATTTCTTCTGACTGTTTTTTCTTTATTATTTCTATTTCCTTATTTATGTCTTGTATTGTCCTCCTTACTTCATTAAATTGGTTTCTTGTGTGTTCTTTGATTCCTTTGATTTCCTCTTTGATTTCTTTGAGCATAGTTATAATCATTCTTTTGAAGTCTTTCTCAGGTATTTCCTCTAAATCAGTCTCACTGGAAGTCATTGCTGATGGATTTATAAATTTTTGGTGAATTATATTGTCTTGATTTTTTGTGTTTTTTGTATTATAATGTTGAGATTTTTGCATCTTGGATTAATTTGATGCTCAGGTTTTCTTTCTTTTTTTTTTCTTTTCTTTTCTTTTCTTTTCTTTTTCTTTCTTTTTCTTTTTTTTTCTTTTTTTTTTGTTTTCCAGGGTAGGGTCTCACTCTAGCTTAGGCTGACCTGGAATTCATTATGTAGTCTCAGGGTGGCCTCGAACTCATGGTGATCCTCCTACCCCTGCCCCCCGAGTGCTGGGATTAAAGGCGTGTGCCACCATGCCCAGCCTAGGTTTTCTAATTATCTGCACTAGTCTTATATGTATCAATCAATCTGATGTTATATATCTTCAGAGTAGGAGCTTATGGTGCTAGGTGTGGCTCTTAAAAGACTCTCAGAGTAACCACAAAAGTATGGGGCTGGAGAGATGGCTTAGTGGTTAAGTGCTTGCCTGTAAAGCCTAAGGACACTGGTTAGAGGCTTGATTTCCCAATACCCACATAAGCCAGATGCACAAGGTGTGCATGCATGTGGAGCTCGTTTGCAGTGGCTAGAGGTCCTGGTACACCCATTCTCTCCCTCTCTCTGTCTGTCTCTCTGTCTGTTTCTCTCAGTCTGTCACTAGCAAATAAATAAAAATAAAATAAACAAAAAAATTTTTTTAAAGTGACCCTAGGTGTTGGGTTTGCCTGCTATGTAACTATTCTAGTAGGCTGGTGGAACAAAATACAGGCAAAATCTAAAATTTAACTGAACAATATACATATTCAATGAAAACCAGCACAGAGTATTTATTCAAGAGCAGGTATTAAAAACAAACAGATCCTCTAAAAAAGTCAAAGTCCCTAAGGATATGTGTTGCCCCATACCCTTAATTCTGTCAACTGGGAGGCTGAGATTTCTGGTCAGCAGAGGGTTCCAAGGTCAGCTTGTCACTGAGTGAGACTCTGCCCCAGTGAACGACAGAAGAGGAGACAAAGGCACTATCAATCAGGAAGCAACAAATGACAATCCCAAAATATAGCTTATTTAAGAAAGGCAAATCCAGGGCTGGAGGGATTGCTTAGCAGTTAAGGCGCTTGCCTGCAAAGCCAAAGGACCCAGGTTCAACTCCCCAGGTCCCACATAAGCCAGATACAAAAGGTGGCACAAGTGTCTGGAGTTTGTTTGCAGTGGCTGGAAGCCCTGGCACGCCCATTCTCTCTGTCTTGCTTGCTCTCTCTCTCTATATCTGTGACTCTGTGTCTCTCAAATAAGTAAATAAATATGAAAATAATATTTAAAAAAAGAAAGGCAAATCCGATTTAACACATAATTTACCCTGACGTGCAAGGTGCAGTTAGCACTTACGATGCAAGCCTGTATACCAGCCTTTTTTGGAATTTCATTAGTATCTGTTGTATCAGTGCCCTTTTCACTCTAATTTTATTAATTGGAGTTGTAATAGAAAAGAAGCTGGAAGCTGAACTGATTCACTGAGTTACTGTAACAGTTAATTACTGCTGAGGGTCTGAATTTATCTGTCAGCATCTGGATAAATCCCAAAGAGAGAACTGTCTAGGGGGGTTAGAGGGAAGGACAGTTTAAACTAAAATAGAGTAAAATAGAGCTCACGGTTAGGGTGACCTGACTACATGATTCATATGCATGTTGATTCATAAGTATATTCTGAAAAATGGTTTTGAATCATATAGACTGTACAAGCTAACTGCCACATCCTGCTTCTGTTGTAAACCAGCTGTCTGCTTGCTCACTCAACAATACCTCCCCTGGGCTATGAACACTATAAAATCTCAGCTTAATACTGAAGTTACTCTGGGGAGTAATCCCAACTTCGGTCCCTGGGAAATAAACTCCTCTACTTCCATTCATACTAGCATTGGAGTGATCTTTTCAGAGAAGTTTGACTACAGGATCTCTTCTCTCTTTTGGTCAGTTTCACTAAGGGTTTGTTTCATTCATTCTTTGTATTGTTTCTTTGGTTTCAATTTCATTAATTACTGACCTGATTTCCATTATTACTTTTCATCTACTGAGTTTTGGTTTGTTCCCTTTTTTTAATTAAAAAAAATTTATTTTTATTTATTTGTTTGAGAGAGAGAGGAAGGGAGGGAGAAAGAAAGAGAAAATGGGCATGCCACAGCCTCTAGCCATTGCAAACAAACCCCAGACACATGAGCCACCATGTGCATATGTTTTACATGGGTACTGTACTGGGGAATCGAACCTGGGTCTTTAGGCTTCACAGGCAAGTGCCTTAACCTCTAAGCCATCTCTCCAGCCCCTGTCTTCTTACATTTTAATATTTATTTATTTGCATACAGAGAGAGAGGGAAGGAGAAGAGAAGAGAGACAGAAGGGAGAATGGGCATGCCAGGATCTCTAGCCACTGCAAACATACTCTAGATGCGTGCGCCACTTTGTGCATCTGGCTTTACATGGGTATTGGGGAATCAAACCCAGGTCGTTAGGCTTTGCAGGCAAGCACCTAAACACTGAGCCATATTTCCAGCCCCTTCTTTATTTTTGTTTTTGTTTTTTCAAGGGAGGATCTTACTTTAGCCCAGACTGACCTGGAACTCTCTCTGTAGTCCCAGGCTGGCTTCAAACTCACATTGATTCTCCTACCTCACAGTGATCTTCCTACTTCTGCCTTCTAAGTGCTGCGACCCAGAACTCCTTGGTCTCCACCCCCCACACTCAAGGTAGGGTCTCACTCTGGTCCAGGCTGACCTGGAATTAACTATGTAGTCTCGGGGTGGCCTTGAACTCATGGCGATCCTCCTATCTCTGCCTCCCGAGTGCTGGGATTAAAGGTGTGCACCACCACACCCTGCTCTAATTTCTTAATATATTCACTTAAAGGTATAAGTTTCCCTGTAAGAACTGCCTTATTTTATTCCTTTGGTTTTGGTATGTTGTGTTTCATTGTCATTTGATATTTCCTTCTTGATTTCTTCAATAACTTACTCATCATTCAGTATCAAATTGTTTAATTTCCTTTCCATGAATTTTTGCATGTTCTATCGACTTTCTTGTGATCAGATAGAGTTCAAGGAATTATTTTGTTTTTCTATATTTAAGATTTTTTTTAAATTTTCTTTTCTTTTAAAAATTTTTTTGTTTATTTTTATTTATTTATTTGAGAGTGACAGAGAGAGAGAAAGTGTGTGTGTGTGTGTGTGTGTGTGTGTGTGAGAGAGAGAGAGAGAGAATGGGCCACACCAGGGCCTCCAGCCACTGCAAATAAACTCCAGATGCATGTGCTACCTTGTGCATCTGGCTTACTTGGGTACTGGGGAATCAAGCCTTGAACTGGAGGAGACTACAGAGTGAATTCCAGGTCAGTCTAGGCTAGAACAAGACCCTACCCACATGGGCTTTTGGCCTCCATGTGGTGTACTTTTCTTCTCCACCTTATCTCCTCTTTACCTCTCAGCCTTCTCCTTTCCCCACTCCTTTATAAAAATCTGAATAAAATGTGGTATTTTAAAAATCAAAAAAATAAAATAAAACAAAACAAAAAAACATTGGCTTGATGTCCTAATTTATGATCTGCTTTAGAGAAAGCTCTGTGTGCTGCCGAAAAAAAAAAAAAGTAGCCTGAAGCATTTAGATAGAATGTTCTGTAGATGCTTCCCCTTCTGCTAGACTAGAGACAGTCCTTGGTATTGGGATTGGCTGATGTCCTTAGATGTGGAAACTGCACCCAGAATATAGTAGGTGCTCCCTGAAAGCAGGTGACTGACCAAGTGAGCAGAGTGGGTGTGGTACTCTATGATCTACCCATTCCTTTTGATCTAGTGGCCTTCCTGAAGGATCAAAGACATTCTTTGCTTTTACTTTCAGGACCTGTAATCTCTAAACTGCCTCAGTATGCCTTTCTCACACTGGCTTTACCTTGGGAAAAATGGAATATTTTTCACCTTTGCTGGAATGAAAGAGCAACAGGGTGGAGGGCAAGGCCAGAGGGTGGGCAGTGGGGGGTGGCCTATGGAACATTCAAATGGCAGGCTGAGTTGAGGGACCTGGGACCCTTGGCTCCGGTCTGGGCCACACTCCAAGTCACAGTTCTCAGCAGGATGGCTTCCCTCTGTGGAAGCTCGAAGGCCTCCTGAACACTGTTTATGCCCAGATGCCTATTCACATCCCTACCATTTATTTATTTATTTTGGTTTTGTGAGGTAGGGTCACTCTAGCTCAGGCTGACCTGGAATTTACTATGTGGTCTTAGGGTGGCCTCAAACTCATGGCGATCTTCCTACCTCTGCCTCCCAAGTGCTGGGATTAAAGGTGTGCGCCACCATGTCCGGCTTCCTACCAACTATTTTTAAGAATATAGTTTATTTATTTATTTGAGAGAGAGAAAGAGAGGCAGGTAGAGAGAGAGAGAGAATGGGTATGCCAGCCTCTAGCCACTACAAATGAACTCCAGACATGTGCACCCCCTTGTGCATCTGGCTAACATGGGTCTTGGGAATCGAACCTGGGTCCTTTGGCTTTGCAGGCAAACGCCTTAACTGCTAAGCCATCTCTCCAGCCCCCAACTTCAACTTTAAAAAAATATATATTTTATTTATTTATTTGCAGACACACAAAGCAAGAGTGGAGGAGACTTCAGATGATGGTCCAAGCTGTGGGCTTCTGGCCATGTTTGTGTGCTACCTCTGGAGTCTAGGAAAGGCCTGACTTCCTGGCCAGCTATAAAGCAGGGCTGATGAAATTTGGAGGAAGCTTTCTGGGGACAGAATGCCCAGGCTAGATAAGCTGAGGGCTTTCAGTGCTGGAGTGTAGAGGAAGTGATACAAAATTTTGGGTCCAGGGAGGAATTAAATTCTATAAAGATGCAGGACATCTCAGACCTATGGACCCAACTTTTGGGTTCTTATCCAGTTAGCAAAAAAATTGAGAAAAAGGGACTCTGAGAAGGGTAAATTCTGAATTATGAGATTTATTTTAGGGAGTACTCAAGGCAGGAGGGAATTTCCCTCCCTTGCCCAGCTGGAAAAGAGGGGAGATGGACAGAATCTTCTTCACTGAGATATCTCCTGGGAAGAAGCCTCTGGAAGTGTGCGTGCATGCGCGCGCACACACACACACACACACGAAGGCAAAGCACAAGAGTCCAGGCCAAAAGATTCAGAAGAAGCATGCACACATGTGGGAAGCAAAGCATGTGGACTCAAGGCCTTCACTTTCACATGGGGGGGCGGTGGTCAGAAAAAGCTATGAGATAGAATAGTAAAGGGCTCGGAGCCTAAAGAGAGATCATATATACAACAAAGTGAGAAAATATCCAGAAAAAAAATACATGTAGGAATCAAGCAGGATAATACCCAGGCAAAAGTGTTCCTCCCGCCCCCACCTCATGTGTTTGGAGTTTTTTTTTTTTATTTGCAGTGGCAAGAGGCCCTGACACACACACACACACACACACACACAAACACACACACACACACACGCACTCTCTCTCTCCTTGCAAATAAATAAAATTCTAATTAGGATAAACCTTGTCATCAGACTCAGGTGTGTGAGAAAGACTTGACTCCTCAAGAGGTAGACTCAGGAGAGGCTAGCCTACCCAGGTGTGCTAGGCTGAGGAAGAACCAGGAAGTTACTGCCAGAGTGTCACTTGTAGCCATCTTTGATGAGATTGGATCAGATGCAGGTTCTAGTCCAGGGCAAGCAAGCTGGCATCCATGTTCTCCTTGGGCCTTTGTCCCTGGCTGACTGCCTGTAAAAAACTTATCTGTGGGCTAGAGAGATGGCTTAGGGGTTAAGGTGCCTGCCTCCTAAGCCTAAGAACGCTGGTTCCAATCTCCAGTGGTTCCAATCTCCAGGTCCCACGTTTAGCCAGATGCAAAGTGACGCAAGGGCGCAATGCCGCACTTGACCACAAGGGGGCACACGCATTTGGATTTCATTCACAGCAGCTGAGACACTGCTGGCGCGTCCATCTCTGTTCCTCTCCCTCTCTCTCTGTGTGTGTCTCTCTCAAAAAATAAAAAGTATATAAAAATAAAGTTATCTGCCGGGCGTGGTGGTGCATGCCTTTAATCCCAGCACTGGGAGGCAGAGGTTTGCTCCTTCAGAATTCCAGGTCAGCCTGGACCAGAGTGAAACCCTACCTCGAAAAACCAAAAAAAAAAAAATAATAAATAAAGTTATCTGTTTCCTGTTTCTCCTTCAGAGGACTAGCTAGTTCTAGGACCAGCCCACAAACTCAGGCCCTGGTTGCCTGGCTGTGTTGCAAGTGTCTTTAAACACTGAGCTCTCTCCCCAGCACCCCACTAGGAAATTCTATTTAAAATTTTAAAACACCAGTCCCAGCTGGGTGATCCTCCTGCCTCTGCCTCCCGAGAGCTGGGATTAAAGGTGTGCACCACCACACCCAGCTTATTCATCCTCAGGAGAGGAAACTCTCAATTCCCATACTCCATGAAATCCCCAAACCATGCTAACCAGCTGCAAGGCCCCCACTTGCTACCATTAGTGCTCCTTCCCCTAGGATACCACCTGTGGCCAGTCAGATTCAGGACTGAACCCTCAACACCATGATCCCTGCCAAGACCATCCTCTTGTAGTATTGCTAGAGATTTCTTGTACCACAGGCTGGCACTGCCACAATTGGTATGATAGGCTCTAACTGTCAAGCCCTGCTCTTGAGGCCCCTGTTGGCCCTACCCTTTCTCTTGACCTTGATAGTGGTAGAACTGGGAAAGAACCAGCTGTGAAAGGTAGCTGAGTCAGGCCCTGCCTCAGAGTTGGCCTGTCTGGACCCTCAGCAGGGGATTTCCCACTCAGAAAGCTTGCCTGGTGCACGCTTTAATCCCAGGGGAGGCCCGCCAAGAGTTCAGGCCACCCTGAGACTTTCCAGGTCAGCCTGGACCAGAGTGAGACCCTACTTCGAAAAACCAAAAAAAAAAAAAAAAAAGAAAGCTAGGATTGGCATGTGTGGAAGGTCATCAGAGAAGTGAGAAGGAATTTTGATGATGTGGGTCTGAATCCTCTGGTCTAGCCCGTGATGGTATAGAGCCCAGTTAGGGGGAAGCACAAGCATGCCCATGTGTAGGTGGGCACACACACATGTGCACATGCACACATGCCACAGCTATCCACACAGCCTTTCCTCAATTCCCTGCATAGGCCAGATTCAGGCCCTAACTCACTGAAGGAGAAACAGGAGTAGGGTAGCTTTTTTACAGATAGTTAGTTAAGGACAGAAGCCCAAACAGAACAAGGAGATGTCATTCTGTCTACCCAGGCAAAACTGAAACTTGTGCCTGATCTTTTCTCATCCTAGGTAGCAGCTGGTCATACTCCCCAACAGAAACTTCCTACTTCTTCCTTAGCTCAGGCTCTCTGGGTATGCCCCTGAGTCCATGAAGCAATCAGGTCTTGGCCCATCCCTATGTCAGCCTCTTGAGCCCACAAACCAATCAGATCGCTCCTTACACATGTGAGTCTGATAACAAGGCTCACCCTAATTAGATGTCGAGGTTGACTACATAGGGCTCTTCTCTTTTTATTCCTTATGATCTTGCCTATCTGAACATGCATATAAATCTGTCTCTCCCTTTTTGAGCCAGGCTGGGAAGGGAAGAGTACTGTTCTTGGCTTGGTTATTTTTTTGCTTACCTTCTATCTGTGTCATGCTTTGGGCTACTTTCTCTTTTTCTTTTTTTTTCAAGGTAGTGGTATAGGATTTGGGACCTAAGAGTTGGGATTCTTAGGTTTGGGGACCCTTTCTGAACTCAAGATCCTGCATCATCATCTCTTGGCCATCATGAAAATGAAGTGTTCCCCATTTCAGAAGAGAAAGCTGGGGCTTTGAAAGGAAAAATAAATGTAAAATAAATAAATAAACTGACTTGTAGCTCAGTAGTTGAATGGCTGTCCTGGCATGGACAAGACCTAGGTTTCATCCCCAGCACCCACAAAATAAACACAAGTGGAAAGAAAACCACAGGCTATAAAAGAATGCAAACATTAATAAGATATATATATAAAAGGCATTTGTGGCTAAAGAGATGGCTTAGTGGTTAAGTTACTTGCCTGCAAAGCCAAAGGACCCAGGTTCGATTCCCCAGGACCCATATAAGCCAGATGCACAAGGTGGCACATGCATCTGGATTTCTTTTGCAGCAGCTGGAGGCCCTGGCCGTCCTGTGTTCTTGCTCTCTCTTTTTCTTTCTCTCAAATAAAAATTAAGTACATTTATCCGGGCGTGGTGGCGCATGCCTTTAATCCCAGCACTCAGGAGGCAGAGGTAGGAGGATCGCCTAGAGTTCGAGGCCATCCTGAGACTACAGAGTTAATTCCAGGTCAGCCTGGACCAGAGTGAGACCCTACCTTGCAAAACCAAAAAAAAAAAAAAAAAAAAAAATTAAGTACTTTAAAAATAGCATTTTTACAAGGCATTTAGAAGCTTCTACCTTCAGTTGAAAATTACAAATAGTAATTCATAAAAAAAGAAACACAGCCGGCGTGGTGGTGCCTTTAATCCCAGCACTTGAGAGGCAGAGGGAGGAGGATCGCCATGAGTTCAAGGCCAGCCTGAGACTACATAGTGAATTCCAGGTCAGCCTGGGTGACAGTGAAACCATATCTCAAAACAAAAACAAAAACAGCAAAAAAAAAAAAAAAAAAATAGGAAGGAAAGAAAGAGAGAAGTGTGTAGCCAAGCGTGGTGCTTCATGCCTATAATCACATCACTCAGGAGGCTGAGGTAAGAGGATTGCCATGAGTTTGATGCCAGCATGGGCTGCAAGAGTGAATGAGTGAGTTCTAGTTCTAGTTCCTCCTAAGCTAGAGACCTTGCCTCAAAAAATCAAAAAGAGAGAAAGAAGTTAAATAAAGAAATATATAAATGACCAAAAAGATGAAACGTACTCTGCCTCATTAGTAATTGAAGTAATTTAAGAGATGAGATTATTTTTGTTATTTACTAGAGATAAAACTTCATTGTCCCCTTCCACTATGTAATAGCAAGTGAAAATGGCATTTTGCTGGGTACATTCATCCATACCTTTACTTGTTGTGAGGTAGCAAAAATCACCTCCAGTGAACTTCCTGGCCAGGTGTTGGTGTGCTGCTGTATGGCCACTATAGCAGTGTGGCAGGTACCCCCATTAGAAACACTGCTCCCTTCCTCTAGTCTAGGCTTATACAGTGCCCTTAAGTGGTATGCATAAGGCTGAACTGGTAAAATCTTTCTTCTTTTTTTCTTTCTTTTTCTGGTTTTTGGAAATAGGGTCTCACTCTAGCCCAGACTGACCTAGAATTTACCATGTAGTTTCAGGCTGCCCTCGAACTTACAGAGATCCTCCTATCTCTGCCTCCTGAGCTCTGGAATTAAGGGCATGAGCCACCACATCTGGCTCTTTTTTTTTTTTAAGATTTTTTATATTTATATATTTATTTGAGACAGAGAGAGGGGGAGAGAGAAAGAGAGACTGAGAATGGGCGTGCCAGGGCCTCTAGCCACTGCAAACGAACTCCAGAAGCATGCTCCACCATGTGCATCTGGCTTATGTGGAACTTGGAAAATCGAACCGGGATCCTTAGGCTTTGCAGGCATAAGCCTTAACCACTGAGCCATCTGTCCAGCAGGACAGTCGGTGAGGAAGAACAAAATGGCCTCTAACATCTTTGGGACTCCTGAGGAAAATCCTCCTTTTTGAGCCAAGTCTGCAGGTGCCAAGTCTAGTGGTAGCAGGGAAGATTTGGATTGGTGGCCAGCCTCCCCCCGTTTTTTATTTTATTTTAATTTTTTTGTTTGTTTTTTGAGGTAGGGTCTCACTCTAGCCCAGGCTGACCTGGAATTCACTCTGTATTCTCAGGGTGGCCTTGAACTCATGGTGATCCTCCTACCTCTGCCTCCTGAGTGCTGGGATTAAAAGCGTGCGCCACCACACCCAGCTAAAATATTTTATTTTTATTTATTTATTTGACAGAGAGAGGGAGGGAGAGAGAGAGAAGAGAGAGAATGGGCACGCCAGGAAAGGAACTCCAGACGTGCGCCCCCTTCCCCCTTGTGCATCTAGCTAAGTGGGTCCTGGGGAATCGAACCTTGGTCTTTTGGCTTGACAGGCAAAAGCCTTAACTGCTAAACCAGCCCTCCAGCAACCCCCCTTTTAAATTATTTTTTTTATTTGACAGAGAGGGAGAGAGAGAGAAGACAGAGAACCTCACCCCCATTTTTAATATTTTATTTATTTATTTATGAGAGAAAATGGTGGTTTTTTTTTTTCATTTAGTAATTCAACTCCAAATTCTACCGAAAGTCCCTATCTCCCCTAAGGCATTCTCTTCACTAGCATGCCTGTTTGCTTTTGTAGGATACCCTGCTTCTTAGACCCCACTTTGGTGCTTTATTCCATCTTTTCAGAGGAATGTACCTTCATGGCTTTCTGAGAATGGGAACAAGGAAGTACATTTTAAAAAATTTATTTATTTTATTTATTTATTTGAGAGGACAGAGAAGAGAGAGAAGGAGGGAGGGAGGGAGGAGAGAGAGAGAGAGAGAGAGAGAGAGAGAATGGGTGTGCCAGGGCCTCCAGCCATTGCAAACAAACTCCAGATGCATGCGCCACCTTGTGCTTCTAGCTTATGTGGGTACTGGGGAATTGAGCCTCCAACTGGGCTTTACAGGCAAGCGCTTAATCATTAAACCATCTCTCCAGCCCGGGAAATACATTTTTTTGAGGCTTATCTTGCTGAAAATATCCTTTTTCTGCATGGGTATCATAGTTTGGTTGTCTGTTGTCTCCATGTTTTGAGGGTTTTTTGTTTGTTTGGTTTGGTTTTGCTTAGGCTGACCTGGAATCTACTATGTAGTCTCAGGGTGGCCTTAAACACACTGTGATCCTCCTACCTATGCCTCCCCAGTGCTGGGATTAAAAGCGTGAACCATCATGACCAGTTTTTAATTCTTTTTGGATATTTCAAGTTTTGTGGTGGCGTGTGACACTAGTCTGATCCTGGTTATTGTATATTACCTGTTCTTTCTAGACATTTATAGGATGTTCTTGTCAGCAATCAGGGGAAACAGCTCCACATTATATCACCCTCAGCAACTTAAAGACTTCTCCTAGACTTTTAGGTACCTCAGCTGAGGCTAAACTCAGGATTCATGGCTTCAACACAGGAAAGAAGCAGAGTTGAAGATTTTATTAAAGATATTTTAAGCCTGGCGTGGTGGCGCACGCCTTTAATCTCAGCACTCGGAGGCAGAGGTAGGAGGATCACCTTGAGTTGGAGGCCACCCTGAGACTACATAGTGAATTCCAGGTCAGCCTGAGCTAGAGTGAGACCCTACCTTGAAAAACCAAAATAATAATAATAAATAGATAAATAAATAATTAATAGAAATAAAAATAAGCCGGGCGTGGTGGCGCACGCCTTTAATCCCAGCACTCGGGAAGCAGAGGTAGGAGGATTGCCTTGAATTCCAGGCCACCCTGAGACTACATAGTGAATTCCAGGTCAGCCTGAGTTAGAGTGAAACCCTGCCTCGAAAAAAAAAAAACCCAAAAAACCCAAAAAGTAAAAATAAAATGAAAAAGTTGCCAGACCCTACCTGGAAAAAACAAAAAAAAAAAAAAAAGAAAAAAGAAAAGAAAAGAAACAAACAAAAAGGTGGGGAAGGGTAGGGGTGTAGGACCCAATGTGAGAGGCGGGGCCAGACTGGAGGGCGTGGCGAGATCAGGCGCGAGGACGTCTGTGTACTTCGGAAGCGGGAACTTTCCAGGGTTCCGAGTCTGGGCCCGGGGCGGGTTCAGGCTGGGGCGGGTTCAGGCTGGAGGGCTGGCCGGGACCCATCGGGGGCGGAGACTGCGCCCGGGGCGGGTTCAGGCTGGAGGGCGGGCAGGGCCGGAGCGCCAGGCTGCGGGCCTGCGGGGCTGCCGCGCCGGGCGGTAGATCGGGAGCAGAGTCTGGACGCAGGGCCAGTGGGCGGGGAACAAACTTCGGCGGGTAAGGAAGGCATTGATGGTTATGGGGCGGGACGTGGACATGCGTGGTGTAGTCACGTCCCCCCGTGCTGGCTGGATCCCGGGTGCGGTGCAGGAGGTTAGAGGCGCCAGCGGGCAGAGTGGCACCAGCGGAGGCTCGACGGGCTCTGCCCAAAGAAGTACAGATTGCGTGTTGGGGGGGGGGGTGGCGGTGCATAGCGTGTGTCGTGCGACCCTCCCACCCCCCACAGCCACTGCTGTGATCCACCCAACGGAGTGTTTAAAGACTCAGGAGGTCATTGGCTTCCCTCTGAGGAGAGAAGCTGGGAGAAAAGTCACCTGTTGGTGCTGATTCACACGGAAGTGTGAGTGACTGATAGGCTCGTGGATCTGGGGGAGTTTGCGGTTCTTGTGAGGAGCGATGAGTCTCAGAGGATGGCAGAGTAGATAGACATGTACAGTCTTTCTGCAAGACTTCCACTGGGGGGTGTTAAGGTGAGAACCCTGTTGGGGCGTACGCCCTCTGCCACCGTTCATGACCAAGAGCCTTGGGTCCCCTCTCTGCACTTCTGTTAGCTCATCCTACACACTGGTAGCATTGTGGCTCCTAGTCAGGTGACTGCACCTTCGAAGTATCCCTGGCCTGGGCACAGTGCGGGACCCCCTGTGGCCTTGACAGATGCCAAGCCCCATTTTAAAGGGCTCAGGAAATGCCACTTGCTGGGATGATGATAATATCATTTCGCAACAGCTGGAGTATGGGCCCAGGAGCCAGGGTACGGGCTGGGAGCAGGACTCAGGGTTCAGGTCAGGCCTGCACAAAATCTGTGACTGGGTGAGCACCTGGTTTCATTGGCTCAGGTCCAGCAAGACCAGAGGAGTTTCTGGGCCATTCTTTTACCCCGACACCTGCCAAGTAAGCCCTGCCCTGGAGTCCCACATCCAGTGCTGTACTCCTGGTGGGATTGGGGCCTGAGAAGGACTCTGGGAAGGTGAGGGGCCTTTGTCTATATCACTTGTCCTCCATCTGGCTCTCTGTGTCCTGTTTCTGGGGTCTGTGGGGGGCACACCCTGGCAGAGGGGGCAGACTAAAAGGATAGACAGGAATTGATGGGCAGGTCTGTCTGGTAAGAAAGGTGTTGACAGGGGGCCTAGCCTTCAGGTGAATCATCCAGACCTACAGAGTCAAGCAGGAACCCATCCAGGAGGCTGGCCTGAGAGAAATGGAGAGAGGGTGAACTCCAGGCCTGCCTTGGCCTTTCCTGTTCACAAGGCAGAGGAAGTGGGGCACTGAGTCAGCCCCAACACCCCCGTACTCCTACATGCACACATACACCCTACAGAGAGGCAGCCCAATGGGCCTAGAGAGATGAAATGGCCAGCCTTTGGCATAGTGGAGCCAGAAGGGAGAGCATAAAGTCAAGATGGGATCCTAGGATCAGATCCTCATTGTGGTCTTGGCCAGGGGCCTCTGCTGCTAAGCCCCCCCTGTCTCATCTGTAAAATAAGGGGCATCAACCACTTTCAACCTGGGGATGGTTGTGAGTGTCCAAGGGGGTACTTTGTCTGGTCCTCAGGGGTTGCTGTGTGTTCTGGGCCACCTCTGCTTGGGGTTGAGGTGGGGCAGAGCTAGCCCTGGGGTAAAGGGCATGCTTCCAAGTTCCTGCCCCCATTGTCCCTGTGGGCAAAGGTCTGTGTCTATGAGGAATGGCCAGCATTGGTCCCACTTGGGACCTCCTGGATTCTGTCCTTAAAGCTCCATTATGGGGGCACCAAGGGTCAGTGACTATGGTGGATCCCTGCCTTTTGCTGGAACCATGGGCCAGGATCTTGTCACTGATGGCCAGGTTGGTGTCCTTGGAATGCCCTGGCCATGTCATGTATGGCTCTTTTATTACCCTAGGTGGCTTTGCAAACACTGGGTAGGGGAAGTGGGCTGCCTGGGAGCAGGGGGGATGCGAAGTTTACAGGAAGAGGATTCTCTGAGCTGGGCAGATAGCCATAAACTAGGGACACGGAGCCAAAGGCTGTCCAGGAAGGCTGGAAAGTCAGGTGACCTGAGTGGCTTGTGTATGCCTGGTATGGAGAAGTCTAAGGAGTCCTCCCCTGAGGGTAGCTCCAGTGGGCCTCAGGGTCACTTAATGACCCTGTTTGGGTATCCAAGGGTTAGGGGTGGTCCTACATGTCTGCTGCCAAAGTTCCAGAGTGGGTGTGGGGAGTGTTTCAAGCTCACCTTCCTCCTTCTCCACTGCCCCTCAGCCTGTGCCCAGCGGGCAGATGGGATGAAGCTCAGAGGAATGCTGCCACCTCCTGCCATTGCCCATGGCCTCCCAAGATGAATTACACTTCCTGAATTCCAGTTTTCCGTGATATAAATACATGGGGCCACAAGGCTGAAAGGCCACATGGCCTCAGTTCCAGCCCCAACTGCCCATGAACTCTAGGGGTGTGATAGGAATGAAACCTAGTATCACTGAGGATTCAGGGTGAGGTTTATCATAATGCTTGACATGGGTCCCCTGCCTAGGTTCCTCAGTGTTTGCTAAGCCAACTAGGGTTAATAAAAGAGCCATACATGACCATGCCCAGCTACCCCCCTTTACCTGCTTTCTTTTCCCCAGCACTATGACTTCTGAGGTTCCAGCCACAAGGTCTGGTTGACCCTCCCACTCCCCTACACTGGAGATGTACCTGAGTGACCTCTGGGAACAGTGTTGACTTGTCTACTGAGGAGGTCAGCAGGCCATAAAGGCTGGCAGGAACACTGCAGCCAAATTCTGATTCCGAGAAGTGCTCTCTGCTTCCTTGTGAATCAGATGTTTATTGCATACCCGCAGAGCATGGTGAGGCAGCCCGCTGCCAAGTGTGTCTGCTCCTGGCCTCTGGGCTGGGTAGGGTGTGGAGTGTCTGCCTACTTGAGCCTGTAGAGGGGTGTGTCCTTGGCCTGGGGTCTGTCAGTCTAGCAGTTTGCATGCCATGACCAGGGATGGGCTCTCCCTCATGATCCAGGGCACAACCAGCTCAAACAGGATACCTGGGGCTCCTCAGACCAGGAAGTGAGTAGCTAAGATGCAAAGCCCTGCTCCAGACCTCAGGAGCAGCCTGTGACTTCAGTCTTCAGTGCCTTTCTTGTGAAATGGGGTCAGAACAGGATTAACTGGGATCATCAGGACACTTACATGAGATGCTATCAAGGAGCCCCACACTGTGAGTACCACAGGCTCCGCTGAAGCCATATCCTGGAGCCTGAGCTAGGGACTCCTGCCTTTGACCCTCTACCGATGGCAGCTCCATTCTGGAGATTCCTCCCACCTGGATCTCAGTAATTCTATTCTGAGGTATTAAAGAGACATGTGTCCCCATACCCTGGGCTGCCCACAGTCCTGAGGCAGATGAGGGGCCACCAAGCCCTCAGTCCTCACTGATGACTGCTCCTAACTAAGGTGGGAAGTGGTCAGGGCTAGGGCAACACCCACAGTCTACTTGGGGCCTGGATTAGGGGGTGGCTGAGATTTTGCCACCCCACTTCAGCCCCATCCTTTAGTACAGTGGCAGATTCCCCCTACAGAAAGCTGCTGCTCTGGCACTGTGCCCCTCCCATACCCACTGGGTGCCCTGTATGCCAGGCTCAGAGCCATGTCTGGACTGTAGACTATGAACTGAGGACAGGACTTGCTGGAAGATGCTTGCAGATAGTCATTCCTGTGCCTGGCCCACCCCACCATGTATACACCCTCAGAAGCAATTTTTTGTTTGGTTTTTCCAAGGTTGAGTCTTACTCTAACCCAGGCTGACCTGGAATTCAATATGTAGTCTCAGGCTGGCCTCGAACTCACAGTGATCCTCCTACCTTGGCCTCTGGAGTGCTGGGATTAAAGGTATGTGTCACCATGCCAGAGTAGCAATTTTTGTTAAAGACGTAAGTGTACAACTTGCTTAGTGCTCAGGGTACCCTCCTTGGCTACCTCTTAGCCTATCCCACCCCAGTGCTATGTGCCTCCTCTGAGACGGCATTCTGCTCAGAGCTCACAATGCTCAGAGACCCTATCAGTCTACCTCTCCTGACTGGAATCTCAGCCTTGCAGTGTCTAGACTGTACTCACAGAAAAAGTGAGGGCAATGGTGCCTCCCAACCCTTCCCTCCAGGGCTGGGCAGGTCTGGTGGTAGCGGGTTCTGCCAGGCTCTTTGAAGTTGGCTTCCAGTGCTCCTCATCTGCATTTAACACTCCGCTGAACATCAGAAACAAATGTAGCTCGTCGTACTGGAAGCTGCACCACCCATGTTGGTGGAATTTCCACTCATAGCAGGTTTCTGCGCCCAGGCTTTGCAGGAAGCTCTCTAGGTTTCCATTGCAGTCTCTCCTGCCACCACATGACAGGCATGTCACTGTTTGTGTGTGTGTGTTTTGAGGTACAGTCTCACTCTAGCTCAGGCTGACCTGGAATTCACTATGTAGTCTCAGGGTGGCCTCGTACTCAAAGTGATCCTCCTACCTCTGCTTCCCAAGTGCTGGGATTAAAGGTGTGTGCCGCCACACCCGGCCATGCTCCATCTTTCTATTACTTGTCTCTATCTCTCCAGTTCTACTGGTGAGGTGGGTGCACAGCACCAGGGACCCCACCCCAGCCTTTGAGCCTAGTATATGCTAAGCTGGGACTCTTAGGACTAGCCCCTTGCCATACAGGTTGTGAACCATGGAACAGAGGCATCTGGAATCACTTGCCTTTCTAACTCCTCTAGAACTAAGCCCCTTCCCTTCCAGCCCCAAGGTAGCAGCTGCTCAGGGAGGGTGGGGCCTAGCCTGGGGACTGCTCTGACCTGAAGGGGCTCCATCTACTGTGGATCTGCTATGGATATATAGCGAGGGCAGGGCTGGAGAGATGGCTTAGTGGTTAAGGCGCTTGCCTGCAAAGCCTAAGGACCCAGGGTTCCACATAAGTAAGCCAGATACACAGGGTGGCTCATGCATCTGGAGTTTGTTTGTAGTGGCTAGAGGCCCTGGCGTGCCCATTCTCTCTTTCTTTCTGTCTCAAATAATAAATAAATAAATAAATAAATAAATAAATAAATAAATAAATAAATAAATATAAAGTGGGGGCAAAGCTTGTATCTGAGCCCCCACTTCAAGTTCACTGGCTTCAGGAAGGTTTGATTTTGGAGATCAGTCTTTCCATTTTCTCAAGGATGTGACTAGGAGGGTGAAGTGCTGTGGTTCTTGATGGCCTTGTGCCCAATCTGGAGACAGGAAGTTGCTGTGGGAGGAAGAAGGTTGAGAAAGACCTCTGGGGCCTTAGAAACCCTTCCTCAACCAGGGTTCCTCCTGCTGGGCACCATGGGGCAGTTGCTTCTGGGCTGGAGTCCTCAGAAGTGGAAGAAGAGCAAAATCAGGCCCAGGCACCAGCCCTTCAGAAAAGCCTGATAGTTCATGAGGTGCCATGTGTGGTGGGAACAGGAGAGACCAGACTGAGGCAGGAGAGAAAAGAAGGATGCTAGTGGGTGGGGCCCAAGGGCATGAAGCTTCGGTCTGTTCTGTTTTATTTATTTTTTTTAAAAAAGATTTTATTTATTTATTTATTAGAGACAGAGAGGGGAAGAGAAAGAGAGTGAGAATGGGTGTGCCAGGGTCTCTAGCCACTGCAAACAAACTCCAGACACATGCGCCACCATGTGTATCTGATTTACATGGGGCCTGGAGCATCAAACTGGGGTCCTTAGGCTTCGCAGGCATGCGCCTTAACCGCTAAGCCATCTCTCCAACCCCCTGTTTTATTATTTTATTTATTTTTATTTATTTATTTATTTTAGTTTTGGAGAGATACAGAGAGAGAGACAGAGAGAGAGGGAGAGGGAGACAGATAGAAAATGGGTGCCAGCAGTCTCTCAGCTGCTGTGAACGAAATCCAGATGTGTGCGTACCCTTGTGGGCAAGTGCGGCATTGCACCCTTGCATCACTTTGCATCTGGCTAAACGTGAGACCTGGAGATTGGAACCCGGTTCTTAGGCTTAGCAGGCAGGCGCCTTAACCGCTAAGCCATCTCTCCAGCCCTGTTTTGTTTTTTTAAACAATTTTTTTTCCAGGTAAGGTCTCGCTCTAGCTCAGGCTGACCTGGAATTCACTATGTAGTCTCAGGGTGGCCTTGAACTCATGGCAATCCTCCTACCTCTGCCTCCCAAATGCTGGGATTAAAGGCGTGCGCCACCAAGGCCCGGCTAAAGAATATTTTTAAATTTTTTAAAATTTATGTATTTATTTATTTGAGAGCGAGAGGGAAGCAGAGAGAGAAGGGATATATCAGGGCATCTTGCCACTGCAAATGGACTCCAGATGCATGTACCACTTTGTGCATCTGGCTTTACATGGGTCCTGGGGAATTGAACCTTGGCCATCAGGCTTTGCAAGCAAGCACCTTTAACTGTTGAGCCATCTTTCCAGCCCCTGGTTTATGTTTTTAAAGCTCACTCTGAGCCGGGTATGGAAGTGCACATTTGTAAACTCAGCACTTGGGAGGCAGAGGCAAGAGGGTCCCCACAAGCTTAAGGCCAGCATAGTCTACATAGAAAGCTCCAAGTTGCCAGGAGTGGTGGCTCACGCCTTTAATCCCAGCACTTGGGAGGCAGAGGTAGGAGGATCGCCATGAGTTCAAGAATACAGAGTGAATTCCAGGTTAGCCTGGGCTAGAGTGATACCCTACAAAAAAAAAAAAAAAGAAAGAAAGAAAAAAAGAAAGAAAGAAAGAAAAAAAAAGCTCCAAATCAACTAGGACTACATAGTGTTATCCTGTCTTAGTGGTTAAGGTGCTTCCCTGCAAAGCCTAATTATCTGGGTTTGATTCCTTAGTTCCCACATAAAGCCAGATGCAGAAAGTGGCACATGTATCTGGAGTTAGTTTGCAGCGGCTGGAGGCCCTAGTGCACTCATTCTCTTCATCTCTCTTCTATCTCTTGTTTTTTAGTCTTTCCATTTATTTATTTATTTGCAAGTAGAGAGAAAGAGAGACACAGAGAGAGAATGGTCATGCTGGGTCCTCTTGCTGCTGCAAACTCTAGATGCATGTGCCACTTTGTGCCTCTGGCTTTATGTGGGTACTAAGGAATCCAGGCTGTTATGTTTTATAAGCAAGTACCTTAACTGATGAGCATCTCTCCAGCCCCAAATCAGCAAAGTTTTTTTTTTTTTTTTTTTTTGGTTTTTGTTTTTCTGAGGTAGGGTCTCACTCTAGCTCAGGCCGACCTGCAATTCACTATGTTACTATGTTGTGTCTCTTGGCAATCCTCCTACCTCTGCCTCCCAAGTACTGGGATTAAAGCCTTGTACCACCACACCCAACTTCAGCAAAGTTTTTAAAAAGCTCATTCTGGGGCTGGAGAGATGGCTTAGCAGTTAAGGCGCATGCCTGCGAAGCCTAAAGACCCTGGTTTAATTCTCCAGGTCCCATGTAAGCTAGATGCACATAGTGGCACATGCATCTGGAGTTCGTTTGTAGTGGCTAGAGGCCCTGGTGCACCTATTCTCACTCTCCCTCTCTCTGTCTTTAATAAATAAATAAATAAATAAATAAATAAATAAATAAATATAAAAATCTTTTAAAAACGGGCTGGAGAGATGGCTTAGCGGTTAAGGCACCTGCCTGCTAAGCCGAAGAACCCAGTTCCAATCTCCAGGTCCCACGTTTAGCCAGATGCAAAGTGACACAAGGGCGCAATGCTGCACTTGACCACAAAGGGGTGCACGCATCTTGATTTCATTTGCAGCAGCTGAGAGACTGCTGGCGTGCCCATCTCTATCTGTCTCCCTCTCTGTCTCTCTGTGTCTCTCTCCAAAAATAAATAAAATAATTAAAAAAATCTTTTAAAAAAAAGCTCACTTTGGAGTCTGGGGAGGTGGATCAGTGGTTAAAAGCTCTTATTATGTAAGCCGGATGGCTGCAGTTCAGATACCTTGAACCCATGTAAAGCCAGAAGCAAGTAGTGCATATCTGTAATCCCAATGTGGCCTAAGGCAAAAGAAGTCAGAGTTTGGAGACTGATAGTTTGGTATTTGTAGTGGCAAACAGCAAGAGAGCTCCTGTCTCAAACAGGGTAAAAGATTAGGATTGATACCCCAAGGTTGTCCTTGGACCTCCACATGCACATTGAGGCATGCATGCATGTGCCCATATGTACACATCTTTCTCTCTCTCTTTCTCTCTCTCTCTCTCTCTCTCTCTCTCTCTCACACACACACACACACACACACACTCACTGTTGGGTCTGAAGACCACCCAAACACTCCCACCACAGCAGTGACTCTGAGGAAATCAGTGAGGAGACTGGGCATTGGATGGAGAGAAGCATGCAGAGGGGTTGGGGTGAGGATGTCAGGCAACTGGATGGTGCCAAGAACTCCACAGAGAGGCCCTTGGGTATGCGATGAGGAAGAACTTAGCTGCCACCCCAGCTTGTCTCTTTGCTAGGCTGCCTTGCTGATGACAGTGTTATCCATGACTCTTTCCCTAGGGGTGGAGGAGCCACACATGACATACTCTTGAGGCTATGTCCCTACAACACCTGTGGAGCTACCCAGTGGAGCTGGTCTGGATGGTCCTCAGCCAGGGGGAGACCTTAGAGGCTGACCCTCAAGAGTGTGATTCTGGGCTCTGCTAACCACCAGAACCAACTTACCTCTGAGGGTCTCAGTGTGGCTCAGTATTAAATGGGACTCCATGGGACACGGGGCATATGACATGGTTAGATGGGCACTTCACATAAGGGATCAGATGAAGGCCCACCACACTAGGAGTGGGACCAGGGAATCTGGGACATATGGTAGAGTACAGGATTCAGGGCTCAATGGATCTGAGGCTGTGGTGGTCAGGGATCTGGACTGGACATGTCTTCCCTTTGAAAAAAGGCCAGGCCTAGAGAGCCATCACTAGGAAACAGTGGGAAATGAACTGCCACCAGAGGCCCTCTGTCCCCAGAAGACCCTCCTTCCATGTTACCTGAGAACCCTGAAAGACCACTGGACATGCATCTAAACTGGGTGAGGACATAACAAAGAAGTATGAGAGGTGTCCAGGGTGGTAGAGCACTGGGTGAGGGCCTTCAACCTTGAGTGGATCCCAGTCACCTTTGCGAGCCAACTCTGTGTAGCAGCTGAGGCAGACTGGCTCAGAGTGTGAAGGGTGGGATGCAGGAGACCTGGCTTCAGAAGGAAAGGGGCAGGGCAGGGGAGCTGGGTGTGGTGGGCAGAAACAGTTCCTGACTGCCAAGGACTAGGCCAGACTGCTGGGAAGAGGCAGGGATGTTGGCCTCTTTCCCACCCACCAGGGCCCATGGCCAGACCCTTGTTCTTACTGGGCCTCTAAACAATAGGGCAGTGTGAGGGTACTTGGGAATGCCCAGGCCAGCTGGGCTCCTGTGGGTCCATACTGAAGGGTAAGGACAGCAGCCAGCAATAGGCTATGAGTCATGATGTCCACCACCCTGGGAGGCCTTGGGTTCCCAGGCTGAGAGGGAACAGACAGTTCTCAGTTCCTCAAGCCAAGGTCTGGCTTGCTCTTTCCTGCTTTTGGCCCTTGTCAGCACCTTTTCTTGAGTGTCCTCAAGCCCCTTCCCTTTAGCTTGTCTGCATCTCTCCAAGCCCCTATCCAGCCTGAGCCTCAGGCCTGGCTGCATTTACTCCCCAGCCTCCTGCCCATTGCAGTCCAAAACAGAAGGGGCTAGCCCATTACCTTTTCTACCTCCGTCGGTCTGCGAATAACTCCAGGAGGAATCCAATGAGAGGCTAAGATGCAACTTAGAAACCTAAAATTTATTACGGAATAGTTCTATGTAGATGTGTGCATGTGTGGGCCCAATCAAACAGGAGGCCCAGGTGGGAAGATCATCTGAGAAAGGAGTTCAGGGCCAGCTTGGAGTAGAGCAAGACACTGTATCCAAAAACAAAGGACATTGGGAGGTGTAAGCTGAGTGGTGGAGTACTTGCCTATCATATGTGACACCCTGGCTTCCATCTACAGCATTGCAAAAAAGCAAACAAAAAAAATCTGGGCTGGAGAGATGGCTTAGCGGTTAAGGCGCCTGCCTCCTAAGCCTAAGAACGCTGGTTCCAATCTCCAGCGGTTCCAATCTCCAGGTCCCACGTTTAGCCAGATGCAAAGTGACGCAAGGGTGCAATGCCGCACTTGACCACAAGGGGGCGCACGCATCTGGATTTCGTTCGCAGCAGCTGAGAGGCTGCTGGCCCGCCCATCTCTATCTGTCTTCCTCTCCCTCTCTCTCTGTCTCTCTCTCTCAAAAAAAAAAAACCTCCTGAGGAATAAAAAGTGACAAACCCCCAAAGGTTAGGGAATAAAATAAATTAAGAGATAACAAATTAAACAACAGCATAAAACAAATAACCCCCTTCACATTTGGAAACAGTTGTAAAATAAATACTATTGGGGGAAGGAGAAGAAATCCATCAAGAAACAGATCAAGACAATAGACCTGAAAGTAACATGCAAAGAGCAGGCAGAGGGAAGCAGACTCAGCTTTGGGGGATCCTGCCTGTGGCAAGGTACACAGGGGCCAAATTACTCACTTGATGAGTGTGTGAACAGGGCTTCCAGAGCTCCCCAAGGGTGTATAAGCAGCTGAGAGTGGGGGCCATGCCTGGTGACCATAGGCCCTGATCCCTTTTAGCCTCTCGCATGAGCGCATCCTAAAATGCCCACACTGAACAGATCCCAGGAGCTTGACAGTTTTGTGTGTCCCATGGGTGATGGCCATCATGGTGTAAAAAAAGCCATAAGTAAAAGGGAACAGGTGACAGAGTAGGCCACTGATGGCCACAGGGATTGAGCATTATGTCCTTAGAGTCCTGCCCTGGGACACCCCAATAGATAGCTACAGTGTGGAGGGTTCATGCCTTGACCCTGCACCAGGAGGCAGCAGGTACTCGCACAGTGTGTCCAGGGTCTGGCAAGGAGCAATGGGGGTGGGTCTCTGACCACCTCCCATACTGCATCTCACCCCAGCATGTGCTATGGCTCCTGTGTTCTCACTGTGTTCTCTTGTCTTTACTTCTCAGTTCTGGGATCTGGGCTGAGGAGGGTGCCCCCAATCCAGGGACCCTCATACCAGTGTTGGTCCAAGTGCCTGGGACAAAGTCCTTGTGAGCTGTTTGGTTTGGTTCTTAGAGAATCATTCCCAGCAAATCCATTTGTCAGTGGCGATAAGGCTTGATAAATGGTTCTGTCTTACATGTCTGAAGCTGTGTGCCTTCTCTTGCCCTGAGCTCAGGATCTTTACAAAGCTGTCCTTTATCTGAGATCCCATCCCCGTAATCCCCTTGCTTGTCTAATTCATGTGAAAGATTGCTCCCAGGAAGCCGGCTGTGTCACCATGAACAGATGTCACAAGGATATGAGTCAGAGGTGACTTCTTCCACAGCAGATTGGGAGCCCCAGACAGAGGATGATGGCAGCTTGGATCCCGGGGTGTGGGGTTTACCACCAGATAATAGGGCCTTCCTGCCTCCTAATACCATGAGAACTCTGGCCTCACAGTAATGCTGAGTGCAGGAGATAGGACCTTTCTCTTTGTTAGGGTGTTATCAATATCTGTTTTACTAGGGTCTCCCCTGAAGTGTGGAACTCTTCCTCTGAACCAGGCCCAACAGTTCCTGGTACTTCCCAGTTCCAGAGGTGAGAAACTGAGGTCTGGAGTTCTGCTTTGCCAGAGCCTTTTCTTGTCTGAGTGCACCAGGCCCCTGGCCTGCCTGAGCTCTGTCCTCTCCACAGACACTGCAGCCCATACTGCATACTCTTGGTGGGTGGATTTTCTGCCTAAGTGGAAGTCAGCATCTTTCTAAGGGTGAGCCCTGGGGCTCCTATAAGCCAGGCTTGGCAGGAGATACCTGCTAGGATCCTGCTGGCACCAGGAGGCTTTCAGGCTAGCCTCAGTTTCCGGTCAGAAGATTCACCTTGGCTGTGGTGATTATGTGGACTATGGAGCTAATAACCTTGACACATGAGCAATTCCCTGACCCGGCTGTAGGCAGGAATGCCTCTAGCCTTTCTGATCCCCACACCTTGACCTCAGCAAGGGAGCATCTGCCTTGGAATGTACCTGTGATGTTATTGTACCCAGAAAGGTCTGGTTGGTAGGAGCTCTTGCTCTCTGTGTATCCTTTGTCCAGCCAGGGGTCAACTTGATTCTGAAATCAAAGGAGATAGCGTGTCCCCTTCTGGGCATGCTGGCTAGCAAAGGTACCTGGCAGATTTCTCCCCCACTGAAATCCTTGTGGACCCTAGATGACCAGCAGCAAGCTCAGGCTTGGGGTGTAAGGGTATGATGGCCCAGCCTGCACCACCCTCACTTTATCAGCACAGTTGCTGGATGGGAGAGGTCACCCAGTGGGAACTGAGTGCCTGCTCCATGGTACACCTGCACAAGCATCCTTTTTGAAAACAGAGGCCCTGGTGGGGGACTAGATGGCTTCATTTGGCAAGTGAGCACACTGGGGCACAGGGACACCAGCTACTGGGGTGTGGAAAAAGCTTGCAGAATGGATCTAGTGCCTGAATCATGTTGGACTCTGAAGATCCTGGGAACATGCAGAGGACAGATATACAGAGGTCTCTGTCCCCAAGAGCTGAAGCTGGGAGGCAGGGACTAGGCAGTAGGGTGGGTGGGAGGAATGTGATGGGCCTAGACTCTGACAAGCTGGGAGGGGTCACCAGTTGGGACAGTGAGGAGGTGGTGCTCCTGCTGTATGGAGATGGGAAAGCTCCCAATATGCTTGAGTCAAATTCTCACATCACAGGGATGCAGTTCAGAGCAGTTCCAAGGGCAGCAAGGAGGCTGGAGCATCTACCAGCCAGACCATGGGGACCCAGTAGGAAGCTGGATCCCTAACAGAGTTGTTTCCAGAACATTCCAGTGGTACTTCCTCCCTCCCTGATGTGACTGATAATGATGTTGCCAGTGGAGCCACAATGCCTCTTGAGGAATCCTGTTCACCACGCCAGATGGTCCCCAGCAGAGCTGCTGTCTCCATTCCGCAGATGATGTAACAGGCTCAAAATGAGCCACAAATCTAGGAGGAGGGGATTGACTCAGGGCTGTCTCCAGTGAAACCTGCTTTCTAAGCATTGCACCACCCTGGCCACCAATGTCACTTAGTTGGAGAAAAGCCTGTGGGAGCCACTGGATCAGGCAAGACTGAATGCCAGCCAGTCTCAGGCAGCCCCTCAGAGTCCCAGTAAAGAGCCTAGGTTATTGGTGCTCAGGATGTTGTGGGGGACAGTAGGTTCCTCTGGGCCAGGCTGGATGATGTCACGAGAGATGATAAGCTGCAGCTGTGGGCGAGGAGCCAGGAACTAGAGGGTGGACCCAGCCCACATGTCAGCACTCCGGAGAGTTTTCTCTCAGGCAATTAAAAAGTGGAAACTGCCAGTGTTTGTGATGAACTGAAGTGTGAATCCTGAAACGCCTCTGCTGACTTGTGGTTTGAAGTACGATAGTGGCTCATGGTAGGCATGTCAGCCTGGGCTTCCTCAAGGATTGGCCTGTCTTATTCTCTCCAGTCCCACCCTGCCCTCATTATACTGACCATGGGTCTAGTCACTCTTAGTGTGGAACCCCTACCCTGGCATCCTCCTTGTAGCCAGGATACTGTCCCTTTCTGGCCAGGATAATGTGAGTGAGTATGTGTGTGTGTGTTCCTAGTGTGTCTTGGGGGATGGTTCTCCATCAGCCCTGGATTTCACACCACATCCTGCTGGCACTCCATATGAGAGACATGTCACAAACAAGCTCAGTCACACATGCTAGGAACAAAGATACTAGACCTGAAATAGGAAGGCCCTGACAAAGCATCTCAGGATATATGGACAGTATCCTAGTGCAAAAACCCCACCCCTTTCCAATTTGGATCTTGCCGTCAAGGGGACAGCCAGGCATATGGCATCTTTTTCTACCTTTTGTTCCTGGACAAAGGAGTGACTACATGGCCTCCTTCCTTCACCCTAGGTGGCTGTTAGCACACTGTATCTTCAGAGGACACTGACAGGCTTCTGAGCATTGGCATCTCCATTTTGTAATGGCACCCTGGCCTACTACTGACCAGCAGCTGATCTTACCCAGCCAATGGCCTGGGACATGGATAGGCCTGTGTTACAATCCACTGGATATCAATTATTTGGAAAAACTCTTGTTCATTTAGTTAGCCCTAAGTCATACATTCTGGGCTCTGAAAGATGTACTAGTAGGTTATGGCCATGTTAGTGATGTTGCTTATGTGTGGCCTGAGCCAATCTTCCATCTGCTTATCTATCTATCTAGGGATTTAGTGGGACCCAAGCCAATAGGGAGTGCCAGGGACACCAATGGTGACACTAGTGGGCAGGGCTTTGCTATTGATGTGGAGATTTCAGAGAAGAGGGTATAATTTTAGGTAATACCATCCTTAAAGTACGAGGGGCCTTTCAGCTTCAAGTAGGGGAGAGTACAGGTACCAGCAATGACCAGGATAAGCTGGGACTTAGGAGAGGAAGCAGGGGCCATGCCCATCCTTTTGGCCAGGGAAGCAGCTTGACTAAGCTAAGGAAGGGCAGGCCTGATCACGAATAAGACATCAGCAGTTGTGATGGGTGTGGGCCAGATGTGATGTTCTTGGTTGAGGACCCCATCCCTGAGAGACATGGGAGGTCTCCAGAGACTGTCATCCAGGGAGGCCAGCTCAGGGTCACTTCATTCAGTTTAGGTACACCAAGTAGCAGTCAGACTGAAGTGGAAAGATGCTGTACATCTTAGGAAGGAACCATATGGATTCATTCCCTGGAGCTGCTCTAATTGAGTTCCTCACCCTTGGAGCTTGGAAACAACAGAAGCATACTCTGTCACAGTTCTAGATGTTACAAGTCCAGAGCCAAGGTATCAGCAAGACTGGAGTCCTCCCGAGGCTCAAGGAAGGGAGCTATCTCAGTCTGCTGAGTTTGGTGTGGGGCAGCATCTGTGACTTTTTTGGCTTTTGGCTACGTCAACTCTATTCTCTTGTGCTTTTAAAACTTTTTTATTTATTTGAAAGACATAAAGAAGAAGAAAAGAGCAAGAGAGAATATGGGCATGTCAGGGCCTTCAGCCACTGCAAACAAACTCCAGATACATGTGCCACTTTGTGCATCTGGCTTTACATGGGTACTGGAGAATTGAACTTGAGCTGTCGGACTTTGCAAACAAGCACCTTTAACTGCTGAGCCATCTCTTCAATCCTCTCTTGATTTTTTTGTTTTTTGAGGCAGGGTCTCATTCTAGCTCAGGCTGACCTGGAATTCACTCTGTATTCTCAGGGTGGCCTCGAACTCTCAGCAATCCTCCTACCTCTGCCTTTATTTATTTATTTATTTATTTATTTGCAAGGAGAGAGAGAGAAAGAGAATGAATATAAGTGCGCTAGGACTTCTAGCCACTGCAAATGAGCTCCAGAATGTGCCACTTTGTGCATCTGACTTTATGTAGGTCCTGGGGAATCAAACTTGGGTCATCAGCCTCTTGTGTTTTTACATGTTTTTTTCCAATATTATCTTACAGGGACATTTGTCATTAGATTTAGGAACCACTAATCCAGGACGGGAACCTTAACTACCTCTGGTAAAATTCCTTTCCCAACTGAAGTCAAATTCACAGCTTGCAGTGGTTAGGGCATGGATGTATCTTTTAGGGGACTGCCATTTAACCCACTGTGCCATATGTCCTAGGGAGGGCCTTGTCCTCTAGACCACCCACTCTATTGCCTAGGACTGACTTTCTAAGACTCCTCACAGCTCTTCCTCATTATATAGTGGATAGAATGAGGCTTGAAGAGGGGAGAGGGTTCTAGGTCAGGTTGAGCTGATAGATGAGCTCTGGGCTGGCAGCAAGGGTGACCTAGGCTCTATGGGAGGGGCTGATGCAAAACATCTCATTTTGAGAGCTTGAGATTTCCTCATTAGGGTGATCCTCGTATTCCCAGGGCTCAGCACCTTCCCTGAGCCTGAAAGATACTCCTTCCCCACCACTACCACACTGAGCTGCTGGCTATGGGCCAAGCAAGTGCCTTCCTCAGTCTTCTTGTTGGTAGAGTGCACCCAGCAGTAGGACCAGCCTCTTGGGCTGTGAGGCGTGAAGTGCCAGGGCAGGGCTAGCACTTTGGGCCACTGCAGATGCTGTCACTGAGGTCTTTGCCTAGCTTCTGACAAGGCTGATCCACCCCCTCCATCAAAAGAACAAGTGAAAGTTTTTTCCTCCTTATTCAAACTAACCCTGAGGCCCCTGCCCATACTTCCTAGCTGGCTCCTACCTTCCCTGGTAAGTGACCTGTGTCTGGCCTGGTGGGAGGTCCCCAGGTTTGGGAGCTTGAGGCACCAGCTCAGGGGTGAGAGGATACAGTGGGAGTCAAAGCTGCCCAGTGCAGTGATGGCAGCCTCATGCCAGACACATACATCTCTGTGCTTTGCTTGGATGGTGTCATGTGGTCATGGAGTGACCATGATAGGGGAGTCCAGTTTTCAATAATGTGAATTACAGTGTTGTTCTCTGCCTGAGGAGATGGAAAGGCACTTGGAGAATATGAGGCCCAGAGGCGGGGGGTGGGGGGCTGGAGAAGTCACATAGCAGCCCAGGACTCCTGATCCCAGTATCTTTAGAGGCTGGAGTCGGGGGAGAGTCCACACAGATCTGCCTCCTCATATGGGCTGTGACTTCCCCATAGTCATAGTGCTAGATCTGGGGTCAGGGATCTGGACCAGGAGCCAAGCCACTGCTTGTTTCCATTTCTACTGAATTTACAAATCTGGGAGCCCTTGATGGGGCAAGGGCAAGGCATGGGTCTAGTTCTTGCTTCGACTTCAGGTATCATCTGCTCTTCCACTTGTCTGGTAAGACAGAGATAGCTGGATGGCTCTTGGTTTGTCTCCTGGTGTGATTCAGGAATTTCTACCCCTGGCCTCCCTAGCCCTTCCAGATCTGTCATGCAGCTTTTCCAGAGCCCCTGTCTTGCCCGTGGCTCCCTCATCCTACCTCCCTTCTGGCAAACTTCCTTCTCAATTAGACCTGGGTCCTACCTCCAAGTAGTCTTTCATTTCCCAGCACTCCTGGGGCTTGTTAAATCCTCTGGAGCCCACAGCTCCTGGATACCCTTGCCCCTCTGGCTTGTGCTTGCTGCTTTGTGGCCCAGGGGCTCCTCACTTGCTCTTGTAGCTCAAACCTATGGCAAAGGGGAAGGAAGAGAAGAGGCTGACATTACCTTTCCCTACTGCTGTCTGTTCATCTGTGGTAGCCGGCTTTCTACAATAGGAGGGGGTGCCTTTGATTACCCCAGGGTGTTGTGGCTGGCACAGGCTGGGGGAAATGGGAAACTGCACCCACCCTAAGGAGGCCCAGACACCACAGATGAAATTCCTAGAAGAAGCCTATAGAAGATAGCCAGTAATCTACAGCCCAATAGGCCCTTTGGTGGCCTGAAGATCTTAGCAACAGGGCTGGGGCTATAGACATATCTGGGGAGGCAGGAACTCCTTCACCTTGGAAGCTGCCCTTTTCTGGTGGCTGACAACAAACTCTGTGGATAGCTAGGTGTGAGCATGGAGTTAGTGTGTGTGTGCACGCATGTGCCTCAGGAAACCTGGTGGGCAAGATGAAGACCCTGCAGCTCCCAGGGGTCCTGTAATCTAAGGACACCGTTTTCCTCAAATGCTGCCACAGAGTGGCTCTGGGCTGAGGAAAGCTTTTCTCCAGCTGTCTTCTTCTAAGGCTCTTGTCCCCCTGGTATTAAGGCTCGGGGGAGGAGAGGCAGAGGCTTGGTAATCAGTAGCTTGAGTTAGAACCCCAAGTATGGAAGCTGGGTGAGGGACAGATCCCCAGCAGGGGACCATTTTAAGTAGGGCCCAGAGGAGGGACCCAGGAGTGACTGAAATGCAATTGGCAATTGCTCTCTGGTAGAGAGCTGATGTGAAGAGGAAAGTTGTTAAATGTCTGGGCCCAGACTTTGTTCTGGTTCCTCAGACCGTTGGTGTCAAAGGGCACAAAGGTGCCACCTTGAAATTCACAGCTCCCTGGTGCAAAAGGCACAACCTGAGTCAGGCATGGTGGCACACACCTTTAATCCCAGCCCTCAGGAGGCAGAGGTAGGAGGATTGCCGTGAGTTCAAGGCCATCCTGAGACTACATAGTTAATTCCAGGTCAGCCTGGGCTAGAATGAGACCCTACTTCGAAGAAAAAAAAAAAGAAAGAAAGAAAGGCATAGCCTGTGTGGCCTCAGAGGGCAGGGCTGGGTAGCAGTGTGTGCTTTAGAGGGAAGGAACCTGATGTTGAGAGAGTGAGTTTCCTGTGTCATGCTGGCCTGATGCTGTAGGCTGTGAGGGTCTTTGTGGTTTGCTAGCACAAGGCTAAGAATGCATAGGTGACCACGGGGTCCAGCAAGGAGCTCCCTTCTTAGGGTTATAGCTGACCAAGGGAGCCAGTCAAGCCATGGTCTGTGACCACAGTAGGAGGCAGAAACTGGTGAGAGGAGGGCAAAACCCAACAGGCTGAGGGAGTGCTTCCCTGGGCCCCAGGTGTTTTTCCGGATCCTGCTGTGTGGAAGACAGGAAGTGCCTGCTCTTTGGGGCAGCCTAGGGAGCCAGCAACAGGAAGTTCCTGATAGGGAGGAAGCTCAGTCAGCCCTGGCCCCAGATGCAGCCGACTGAGTGAGCTGCAGCACTAGCTGGGCAGCATACACAGCATCTGGGAGCCTTGAGGGTCACATGCTTAGAATATGCAGGCTGAGGCACATCCCCACAGCTTCTGAGGTGTATGGCCTTCCTGGACCCCAGGACACCCGTTCCCAGAAGGTCACCAGGGAGAGAAAGAGCCATGTGCTGGATCAGTGCTATCAAGTGAGTAGGATGGCTGGAATGGGGGCTCAGGAGGTGGCCTCAGCATAGGTCTGAAGGTCTTGGGGTGTGGGGATGTAGGAACCATAGTCCTCATCGGAGCTAGAGTGGGGGCTTATAATTCCTGATCTCGGGCCTGTGAGAAGCAGCAGTCTCTGAGGAGAGAAGCCCTGGTCAGGCTTGAGAGCCCTTAGAGCCCAGAGAGGGTTCCAGCTCTTAGGACACCCCCAGACCCTGTCCTGGGCCAGCCGGCAACTGTGTGGAGGTGGAAGCCCACGTGCCAGGGTGGAGGCTCAGGTCAATGAGCCCTTCCCACTGTATGCCCTCCCCGAGGTGGTCTTATGTGTACACATGTTTCATATGAGTACTTGTTTATATGCACATGTGTGTGCTTGGGGGGACAGAGGGAGCTCTATGAAGTCCTGTTACCTGTATGTGAGTGCTTGCTTTGGGGACCTGGCACAGTGTGATGACCCCTGAGGCCTCAGAGAACTGTAGGTGGAGGGCTGGCCCCTGTGGAACCCAGGTTATGCTGCTGTTCTCCCCCTGCCCCCAGCCCCGCTATCTGTGAGTCCTCTGGCATGGCTGGCCACCAAACAGTTCTAGAATTTTGGTTTTCATTCTCTTACAGAGAATGATTCTGGGAAGAGGAAAGGGAAACTAAAAGGGGAACACATATGAGCTGGTGTGAGATAGGACAGCATGGGGTGGTGTGGGAGAATCTGCCTGGTCTGATCGTTGCACTACCATCAGCAGAATGTCTGCAGTGCCAAGCTGGAGGAGTGGTGCTGGGCTGGGTGGGGAGGGCTCCACCACTTTCTGGGTTTTTACTGCACGTGTGGCTTTGGATGGTTATTGGCTTCTTTGACCTGCAGTATCATCAGTGATATAAGGATGGACTCTGGTTGGAATGGGAGGATTTGGGGATAATGATGTAAAGTGGTCTTTGAGGAGCATAGAGCCTGTCTATATGGGGAGTGCCAAGTGCAGTTGGTACAAATCTTGAGCCTCCCCTGGCCTAAGTGTCCTAGCCTTTTTACTTTTTATTTTTTGGCCTTTTTGAAGTAGGATCTTGCTCTAGCCCAGGCTGACCTTGAATTCACTATATAGTCTCAGGGTAGCCTTGAACTTACAACAATCCTCCTACCTCTGCCTCCCGAGTGCTGGGATTAAAGACGTGTGCCACCATGCCTGGCTAGTGTCCTAGTCTTTAAAGCACTTAGCTTACACATGCTTTAGAGGGTTAATGAGCTGTCAGATAGAACCTGGACGGGGCTGTGCTGGGTTGAAATCAGACTCTGGATAGTGCTCATGAAAGATCTTAGGCTAAAGAGGTTGTGTGTGTGCAAGTAATTGTGCTTGCATATGTATGAGTGTGAGTACATATGTGATTTTGCGCCTTATATATGTATAAATGTGAATGTGGGCATTAACATACATGTGAGCAAGAGCATGTGTAAGTATGTGTGCACATACAAATATATGCATGAGCATGTGAATGGGTATGCATACAAACATGAATTTGCCTGGCAGTGTGGATAGCATAAGTGAATGATATGTGGTTGAGTACGTGTGTACATGTGTGTAATCGTGCATGTGTAGTATGAGGAGATAGGTATGAGAATAAGTGCATGTAGAGCCAGGCATAATGGTGCACACCACCAAGCAAGCCCAACACTTGGGAGGTAGACATAAGGGTCAGGAGTTCAAGGTCATCCTGAGCCAGTAAGTTTGAGGACAGGTTGGTCTACATGAGACCGTGTCTCAGAGAGAGTGAGAGGTGCAGGTATACATGTGTGTGAAAGAGAGCATTTGTGTGCATGAGTGGAGTGCTGTGGGGGTACCTGGGCTTCTTTCCCATTGGCCAGGGACACCTTGCCTTGCAGCATCACAAACAGGTCTGGTCTGGTCACAATTGACAGTAAGTTCCTGACTGTGTTCACCTGAGATGCTAGCTCCTTCATAACAGCCAGGGCTGCAGGTGTCAAGAGCTGAGAGGGCCCTTCATAGGCTCCCATATGCAGACATACATACACACATACCAGTGTGCACATATATTAAGTCCTGTTGCTCACATGCATGTCCACTACTTGTGATGTTACCCAGGTGTACAGAACCACAGCTCATGTGTAGGCCTTTGTAGGTGACACTCCCTCACCCCTCAAGCCCCAGGGACCCAGGGCAGGGGCATGCCACAGGCTCCATTTAGTGAGGCTTGCACCTGTGTAGGCCTGGCTGTCTCTGCCACAGAGCAGTTCTCACCTGTCTGCTCTACTCCCCACTCCAGCAACTTCTGGCTGCAGGGTCACATGACTCAATGTCAGCTTTGAGATAAGGTGGAAGGTGTGCACAGAAACAGAGACCTCACCTTGAGAGTGTGTGGCAGGTGCCCTGCCATCCCAGGTGTTTTCACATATAAGAATGCAAGCTCAAATGCATGTCCTCATAGTTGTACACATACATGATCACATGCCTTCTGGAAAGGCTCTTGGAATCCAGCTGCTGCCACTGATGCTGACCCACATGTGTGTGGAGTCCTGGTGCAGAGAGAAGCCTCCACCATAGGGAAAAGGGCCTGTGCAGCACAGCAGGCTAGAAAGTGAGTTCTGACCCTCCTGCTGGCTCACTGGGGAGGGCAGTCTGAGGAGTGACTCTTCCATGCTCTCTTTACACTAGAGGAGGTGGGGATTCTGTGGACTATCAAAATGGAGTGGCATTTGAAGTCAGGTCTCCATACCTTCCCTTAAAGCTCTCTGCACAAAATCTCCCATAGGGTCTTAGTGAGCTGGTGTTGCCCCTACAGAGGAGGGCTCTGAGCTGTTGTGGTCACAACAGCCATCATTGTGCTCACCTTCAGGCGCCACATTCCTTTTCTTCTCACAACTTAGCCTGCCCTGAGATCCTGGGCAGGGGCCTGCTTGCCCACTTGGCACTGGGCAGGGCCCATCCTCTGGAGAGTGGTTATGATGTCAGCTCTGTCTCCAGAGTAAGGACACTCAAAGGAAAGGTGAGTGTGGAGCATAACGTGGCTGTCATGACCCCTTCCCCCAAGGTCAGGCAGCATCCTTCTAGGATGCCAGCCAGGCTGAAACCTGCCTCCTTCCTTCCTCCAACTCCAGGTGTGGAGCCAGGAGGAGGCAGCAGCTCCAGAAGACGTGTACACGCCAGGTCTCCTTACAGCTTAGGGAAGGAATGATACACCAGGGCAGAGATCTGTTTTCTCTCCCTTCTTCCTTCCCTTCCAGGCAATCCTCAGTCCCAGGCACCCAGCAGGAATAGCATTCTATCCTTTATTTATTTATTTATGGTTTTCAAGGTAGGGTCTCACTCTTGCTCAGGCTGACCTGGAATTCACTATGTAATCTCAGGGTGCCTCGAACTCACAGTGATCCTCCTACCTCTGTCTCCCGGCTCTATCTTCTTTTTAAAAAGATATTTATTTATTTATTTATTTATTATTTATTTATTTATTTATTTATAGAAAGATAGAGAGACTGGGCGCACCAGGACCTCTAGTCACTGCATTGAACTCTAGAAGCATGCACACCTTGTACATCCGCCTAACATGGGTACTGGGGAATCAAACCTGGGTCCGTAGGCTTTGTAGGCAAGTGACTAACTGCTAAGCTATCTCTCCAGCCCCTCTATCCTTTTTAAAAATATTTTTATTTTATTTATGAGAGAGGGAGAGAGAGAATTGACACACCAGGGCCTCTAGCCACTGCAGTCAGACTCTAGACATGTACACCATTTTGTGCGTATGCGTCACCCTGTGCGTTTGACTTACATGGGTTCTTACATGAGGGCCGAACCTGGGTCCTTAGGCTTCGCAGGCAAACACCTTAACCACTAAGCCATCTCTCTAGCCCCTCTATCCTTTTTTGAGACACCCTAGATGTCCTTTCTATGCTCAGCTTATAAGAGCTAAGGATTGGGGGCAATGACAGTCTAGTATGGTCAGTTTTAGGTGGAGGGAAGGCTGTGCTAGCCTCAAGTTGGGATACATAGGACCTTCTTGTGGTTATTGGAAGCTGCTTGGAAGAGAGATAAATTATTTCACTTTTTTACTGCTCATTGTTAGTACATATATGGACATGCAGCTGACTTTTGTATTTTAATATCCTGTTACCTTGTGAAACTCATTTATTCATCCTAATAATTTCTTGTTTGGGGGAAAACTTTCACTGTTAGCTGTGGGATTTTCTTAGCTACTCTTCATTAGGGTTAAAAAATTCCATTCTGTTCCTATTTTGTTGAATCCTAGTGAACAGCTGTTGGATTTCATCAAACATTTTGTTTGTTTGTTTGTTTGTATTTTGGGTCTTGCTGCAGCCCAGGCTGACCTGGAATTCACTATGTAGTCTCAGGGCAGTCTCGAATTTATGGCGATCTTCCAATCTCTGCCTCCCAGCTGCTGGGATTAGAGGTGTGCACCACCATCCCCAGCTCAAACATTTTTTTTCATTTGTTGAGATGACCATGTGGTTTTGTTCTTTAATGATATGATGTAATATATATATATATATATTTTTTGTTTGTTTGTTTGTTTTTGTTTTTTTGAGGTAGGGTTTCACTCTAGCTCAGGCTGACCTGGAATTCACTATGTAGTCTCAGGTTGGCCCCGAACTCACGGTGATTCTCCTACCTCTGCCTCCCGAGTGCTGGGATTAAAGGCGTGCACCACCACGCCTGGCTGATGTAATATATTAATTGAGTTTGCAATCAAACCAACCTCTAAATGCTGGGATAAATCCCACTTGATCATGTTGTAAAATCATTTTCCATGGTGCTTGATTCAGCTTCCTAGTATCTAATTGAGAATGTTAATGTCTATTCAGAAGAAAAATTATTCTGTAGTTTGCATGCCTCATGATGTCCTTGTCTGTTTTTTTTGAGAGAGAGAGAGAGAGAAAGAAAGGGAAAGAAAGAGAGAATGGGTACACGAGGGCCTTCAGCTGCTGCAAACAAACTCCAGACACATGTGCCTCCTTGCGATATTGTGTGCTTGCATCAGTGCATCCAGCTATGTGGGACCTGGAGATTTGAACATGAGTTCTTAGATTTTCTCAGGCAAGCACCTTAACTGCTAAGCCATCTCTCCAGCCCCCCCTTTTTTTTTTGAGTTAGTGTCTCACTCTGGTCCAGGCTGACCTGGAATTAACTATGTGGTCTCAGGGTGTCCTTGAACTCATGACGATCCTCCTACCTCTGCCTCCCGAGTATTGGGATTAAAGGTGTGCACCACCACGCCCGGCTCCAGGCCCTTTTTAAAAAATATCTTATTAGGGGCTGAAGAGATGACTTAGTGGTTAAGGCGTTCACCTGTGAAGCCTAAGGACACTGGTTCGATTCTCCAGGTCCCACATAAGCCAGATGCACATGGTGGCACATGCGTCTGGAGTTCGTTTGCAGTGGCTAGAGGCCCTGGTGCACCCATTCTCTCTCTCTCCCCCCCTCTGTCTCTAGTAAATAAAAAAATATTTTATTAGCCAGGCATGGTGGCACATGCCTTTAATCCCAGCACTAGAGGTAAGAGGATTGCCATGAGTTCAAAGCCACCCTAAGACTACATAGTGAATTCCAGGTCAGCCTGAGCTAGTAAGAGCTAGTAAGACCCTACCTCGAAAAACCAATAAATAAATAAATAAATAAATATATCTTTTTTTTTTTTTTTTTTTTGCAAGCAGAGAGAGATAGAAGAGAGACAGAGAGAGAATGGGCACACTGGGGCCTCTAGCTGCTGCAAATGAACTCCAAGTGCATCTGGCTTTACCTGGGTACTGGTGAATCAAACCCAGGGTGCTAGGCTTTGCAGGCAAGCACCTTAACCACAGAGTAATCTCTCCAGTCCTCCTAGTCTGGTTTTGATATCAGGGTGATGTTGCCTCATTTTGACTTCTCCTATTTTCTGGGAGAGTTTATGTGTGGTTGATGTTCTTTGGATCCAATGTTTGAGGACTGAGTTGTAGGCAATGGAGACAGCACAGTGATTGTGGGCATGGTGTGGCACACTGGTAATGCCAACATATGAGAGGCTGAAAGGGTTACAAGTTAGAGGATGACCTGAGCTACAGAGTGAGACCCAGCACTCTGGAGATAGAGGCAAGAGGATCAGAAGTTCAGGGTCATCCTTGGCTATATAATGAGTTTAGACCAACCTGGGCTATATGAGATCCTGTCATACAAACTAAAAACAAACAAAATCTAAACAGTAAAAGGAAGGACAGTGTCCATGAGCTTTAGAATAGAGAACTAATTGAAACGAGCATAGCGGTGCATGCCTTTAATCCCAGCACTCCAGAGGCAGAAGCAGAAGGATCACTATGAGTTCGAGGCCAGCCTAGAACTATAGTGAGTTCCAAGTGCCTGGGCTGAGTGAGACCCTACCCAGGAAAAAAACCCAAACAACAATACAAAACAAAAAGAATAAAGAACTAATTGGGGGCTGGAGAGATGGCTTAGTGGTTAAGGTGCCTGCCTCCTAAGCCTAAAAAACACTGGTTCCAATCTTCAGCGGTTCCAATCTCCAGGTCCCACGTTTAGCCAGATGCAAAGTCACGCAAGGGCGCAATGGCACACTTGACCACAAGGGGTTGCACGCTTCTGGATTTTGTTTGCAGCGGCTGAGAGGCTGCTGGAGCGCCCATCTCTATCTGTCTTCCTCTCCCTCTCTCTCTGTGTCTCTCTCCAAAAAGAAAGAAAGAAAGAAAGAAAGAAAGAAAGAAAGAAAGAAAGAAAGAAAGAAAGAAAGAAAAGAACTAATTGGAACTAAATGAATGGTATGTTGCCTAGAGGGTGATGGAGGGAAAGTGGAAGGGGTAGAGGAAAGGCTTGAGAAGGGGAAAGGTGTAGGCTGCTGGAGGCAGTAGAGATGGACCCACAGAGTGACTGGAAGGTGAAGCAGCCTAGAGTTCTGGCTAAGTCTCCAGAGGAGGTAAAGGCAAGTTCTCTGGGAACAAAAGCCAGAGCCTTGGGGTGGGGAGGCTGTAGGGACTTGAAGGCTGGATTCATTGAGAATGGGCCTGAAGAGATGGCCTCACATGGAGGCTTAGAAACCAGAAGGTGTTCCTAGTATTGGCAGCTGGGTGGGCCTTGCCCTGAGCCTTTAGAGCTGCTGCTATTCTAGGGCCAGTGTGCTGCCCTTAGTCACAGGTGGTCTGTTTTGAGAACAACCTGTATGCTGGTGGGAGATGGAGGCAAGATGCCTGGAAGGCCAGCAAGGGACTTCACCAGCTTTGGCCAGCCTGGGACTCTTCTGGGAGAGATGCCCACTCATGCTGCTAAGGTCTGGAACCTGACTCCTTGAAAAGTATTGGACGGGAGTATTGGCAGGGGAGCCATGGAATGACACTAACAAGATGGAATCAATCATCAGGGCATGAGCAGAGGAGGCAGTGTGTCATTTTACAGTGGTGCATACCCAAGACCACTGGTCAGCAAGGAAAGACACCAGATTGAGACTGGAACTATCTTCAGGAGGCTCCTTTGGAGTTGGGGGTGTAGAGTAATACTTTCTAGTTTGCATCAGTGGCTTTGTTTGGGTAGATGGCTATTTGATTTTGGACTGTCCTTACAGGCAAGCTCCTGTCTCCAGCGTCCACCACTTTCAGTGCAGTGGGGTAGGGAAACTGAGGCCCGAGGGGCCGGCCCGCGGAGCATGACGTGGAGGGGCGGGCCGGGTTCCTCACCTGGTCAGGATCCCTCCCGCGAGGGGAGGAGCTAGCGGCCGTTTGGGCCTGGGGCGTGACGGGCATGGCGGGCGCCGGGCTCTGGCCGCGGAGCTGGGGACGAGGCTCCGAGGATGAGGCGGCGGCTGGCGGGCCGGGCCCGGGACCGTGCCGCTGTGCACAGGGGAAGCGGGCTCTGGTCCCCCGAAAACCGGCCGTGCCCGCCGCGTGGACGCCGTGAGTACCGAGCCCAGCCAGACTCCTGGTCCCTTGACCTGGAACCCTGGCTTTCAGCCCCCTGACCCCATCTCAGATCCCCGAATCCGCAGACCTGAACCCCAAGCTTCTTGGCCCGCGACCCAGAACCCTAAGTCCCGGGAGCTCCAGGCACTCCGAGCGCGTCCACTGGAACAAAGGCGGGCGTGGGCCAGCCATGGCGAGCGGGTGCGAGGCTCCAAACCAGACTCAGGCTGGCCTGTCCATCCGCCATCACCTGGGGGGGTGTGGGACCGGGCACCCTCCTTGTCCCCCACTGCTGGGCTCTGTCCCAGGGTAGCGTGGCAAGGGGGTGTGGCCGCGCCATTGTTCCACCCTCAACTGGAGGGTTGGGAACCTGTGGCCCTGACGACCTTCACCCCCCACCCCCCTCACCCCGCCTCTGGCCTGGCTTGGACTGGCTTTGGGTGTCAATGAGGCAGGAGTGAGAGGGGAAGCAGATTGACCCCAGCAGAGACCGGGCAGAAGCAGCTTGGGACGCTGAACTCCCTTCCATACTCCACATTTGATAGAGTGGAGCTTGCCGGTTGCCAAGATGTGTGATTGAGTTCCTTTCGTTTCATTTGTTCTTAACTCCGGATCCTCCTGCCTCAGCTTGTACCACTGCCCAGGCCAGAGTGGATTTCTGTATTGTGATTGGGCTTGGCACTGTAGTGACAGGAGTCCCAGCTGCCTGCTCCTCTAGCTGACCCTGGCTGCTCCAGCATAGACTCAGTGGTCCACTGGCCTGCCTCCATGCACCTCCTCTGGGGCACAGGATGGACCTGATGGAGTGGGGAAGGGCATAAACAAAACAGTGCAGGTTGGGGGCGTCCAGATTTGACTGGCACCTGGGGGTACCTCACAGGAAAGGGGTCCTGGCGCTCTGGGCTGAGGATGTAGATAACCTGCCAAATAGTCCTCATGGCCACTGATGACGAGTGTGATGTGGACCAGGCTGCATCCAGTCTGTCCTCCCATTTTCTAGGTCTAATAACTGAAGCCTGAGGATCATCCAGAAAGCCAAGTCAGATAGGAGCTCAGGTCACAGGAACCAGGAACTGGGGGTTCTTGGATTTCTGTATGGTCTTAGGGATTAAAAAAGGGAATGGGCTGTGGGGCCGTGGTGGCGCTGGAGCTGGAGGATTGCCATTGAGTTCCAGGTCACCCTGAGACTACATAGTGAATTCCAGGACAGCCTGAGCTATAGTGAGACCCTACCTGGGAAAACAAAAACAAAAACAACAACAACAACAACAAAAGGAATGAAAAAAGGTGCTTATGGTGGGTCTCTGAAAGCCACGCCCTTTACTTCTTCCCCACTGAGGGTCAGAGATGGTGAAGAAGGTACCTAAGATCCTGCTCCAGCCCTTGTAATCTTTACCACTGGCTCTCAGGTTGGGGCTCCAGTGCCACCTCCTCCAGGACACTTTCCTGCAGGCTGGGCCCCTTGTGGTCTCTCTGGGACTCAGGGTAGCAATAGCATAAAGCCTGATGTACCCAGGCTAGGGATTCACGAGTTCATTTATCTCTATGCTTGTCCTCATATGACCATGAGCCCAGTGAACTAATGATGATAAGAGGACAGAGCACTCAGTATCCTAGTGTATACAGGAGGACCAGGAACTGGCTAAGTGCTATCCTCCCAGGGTCTCATCTGGAATCCTAGGGCCTACAGCAGGGGGTTCTTCACCCCTCACTGCCCAGATCTTCCACTGCTTCTTTTTTTTTTTTTTGAAGTAGGGTCTCACTGTGGCCCAGGGTGACCTGGAATTAGCTATGTAGTCTCAGGGTGGCCTCGAACTCATGGCAATCCTTCTACCTCTGCCTCCCAAATTCTGGGACTAAAGGTGTGCGCCACCACGCCTGGCTCTTCCACTGCTTTTTTTTGTTTGTTTGTTTTTTTGTTTTTTTGAGGTAGGGTCTCACTTCGGCCCAGGCTGACCTGGAATTAACTATGTAGTCTCAGGGTGGCCTCGAACTCATGGCGATCCTCCTACCTCTGCCTCCCAAGTGCTGGGATTAAAGGCGTGCGCCACCACGCCAGGCTTCCACTGCTTTTAAAATCTTGGCAGTGTCTCCCCAGCATCCCCAGCTAAGCTATTCCCTGCTCCATGCCCCTAGCTGAGCTCTGTCACTTCTGCTTTGGTTGCAGCTTCATGGCGGCCGAGGAAATGCACTGGCCTGTCCCCATGAAGGCCATCGGTGCCCAGAACCTGCTGACCATGCCTGGGGGTGTGGCCAAGGCTGGCTACCTGCACAAAAAGGGTGGCACCCAGCTGCAGCTGCTCAAGTGTGAGTCTCTGGGCCATGGGGACATCAGAGGGAAGAAGATATGGTCACGTTTCCCCAGGGCTGTCTGCTGGGCCCTCTGTTTTTTTTTTTTCCTTCTCTGGTGGCTGCCACTCTTGGGAAACCCGAGGTTGGCCTCCCTAGCTCTGAGGACTGTTGCAGTGTCCAGGGTGGTACAGCTGGGCAGAGAGATAGGATGGTCATGTGTGCAACGCTGAGCTGCTGGATATGGGAACTTTAGCCTGCAGCCAAAGCTGGACCTCAGGGTAACCTAGAAGGTCCAGCTCCTCAGTGCTGCCCTTGCCTTATCTACGAATGGTCAGTTCATTGATTGGTCAATGTGGCTCACTAAACCCATATGCTAAGATCCAACTGGGTGTCGAGACACTGAAGATGGGCTGAGGAGATAGCTCAGTTGGTAAAGTAATTTCCTTGCAAACATGAGGTCCTGAGTTTGTTCCTAGCATCCATAAAAACCATGCCTGATGTGGTAGTATGTGCCTGTAATCCCAGTGCTGGAGAGGCAGAGACAGGCAGATCCGTGGAACTCTGGCCAGTCAGTCTAGCCTAATAGGTGAGCTCCAGACCAATGTGTGACCTGTCTCAAAAAGAGGTGATTATTAAACCAGGTGTGGTGGCGCACTCCTTTAATCCCAGCACTCTGGGAGGCAGAGGTAGGAGGATCACTGTGAGTTCAAGGCCACCCTGAGACTACATAGTGAATTCCAGGTCAGACTGGACTAGAATGAAACCCTGCCTCAAAAAAACAAAACAAAACAAAAGTGATTATAATGCTGGGTGTGGTGGTGCACACCTTTAATCCTAGCAATTGGGAGACAAGAGGTAGGAAGATCACAGTGAGTTTGAGGCCAGCCTGAGACTACATAGTGAATTCCAGGTCAGCCTAGGCTAGGGCAAGACCCTACCTCAAAATACAAACCAAAAAAGAAGTGGATGACATTTCTGAGGATGACATTACTGGAGGTTACCCTCTGGCCTCTGCACACATATGCACACACCTGTGTATCCACACATATATAAACATACATACACACCACACATATCACACACTCAGGAAACACTGAGGGTAAGGAGGAACAAAGCCTCTTTTGTGGTGGTCTCACAGGGCCCATGGTCTTTGTGGGTGACCTTTCCTTGCTGGTGAACTTGTCTGCATTTGGCTTCATGTTGAACCCTGGGGAGGGGCAGCAGGCCAGCTCAGCTTCCTGTTCTGCCCCTTTGCAGTCTCAGAAGTAGGAGGCCTGGTCCCAGATTGCCCAGGGCCTCTGGGGAGGGCCCTGGAGTGTGGTCTGACCAGAGACTCGCGTGGCTCACTCGTGCCTGTGCTTGCTGTCGTCAGGGCCCCTACGCTTTGTAATCATCCACAAGCGCTGCATCTACTACTTCAAGAGCAGCACCTCCGCCTCCCCGCAGGGTGCCTTCTCACTGAGTGGCTACAACCGGTGAGTGTCCTGCCCATCGACCCACCCTGACACCAGCTGCTTCCCTCCCAACCCACACCACAGGGTCTGTTCCTTGTTTCTGCCCACACTATATTGAGATGTCCCACATCCTTCCCACTGTAGGTGTGTCCAGGCTCTCCCCTCAGCCTCCAGAGTGCCTGGCCCTCGCCTCACAGTCTGACCCTCATGCATTTGTCAAGGGTGGAGGTAAGGGGTAGTGGGGTAAGGCCCTCACTAGCAGTTTCCTGGGGTTTCAGGGACAGGTCTTAAGGACCTGGACAACCTGCTTTCTAGAGTTCCCATTTATTTAAAAAAATTTTTTTGGTTTATTTTTATTTATTTATTTATTTGAGAGCAACAGACAGAGAAAGAGGCACATACAGTGAGAGAGAATGGGCATGCCAGGGCCATTGCAAACCAACCATTGCAAACGAACTCCAGTTGCATGTGCTGCCTTGTGCATCTGGCTTATGTGGGTCCTGGGGAATTGAGCCTTGAACCGGGGTCCTTAGGCTTCACAGGCAAGCACTTAACTGCTAAGCCATCTCTCCAGGCCCGAGAGTTCCCATTTCTTTAGTGACCTTGCTCTATCCCTGCCCTTCCCCTTCACCCCCACATTGTTTTTCCAGGGAGCACACAGGCCACAGGCCATCCTAAGCTTGGGCCTGTATAGACTTTCTGCTTCCAGGGTTCTCCTCCTAGGCTGGGGAACAGTTCCCTGCAAGACTCATGCTATGGGCTGGGCCCCAGCCAGCCAGCAATCATAAGCTTGCTCTTGAGGGCTTTTAGTTCTATGGGGCAGGTAGATCCTAGACCAGAGCCTGAATGGGTGGCCTTTGGGCATCAGCACCACCTGGGGCCATCTTATGGCCTTGGATCTCTGTCCCCAGGATCTGGAGCACACAGTCCCTATGCTCTGCTGCACAAGTCTCAGCCTTTCCCTATTCCTCAAAGGGTTAGTCCCTGCTGACTATCCCAGGAGGAACCCATGGTCACTAGTATGAGTGACAGGCCTGGAATCTCAAGGGCTTATTCTAGTAGTTCCTTTGGTTCCCTGCTTACACCTTAGCTATAGCCTTTATGGACCAGCCTAATCAAAGGAGTCAGGCCAGGCCAGGCACCTAGTCCATCCTAGGTACTGGCTGAGGCAGAGAGGTCTTGAGGGTCCAGTAGGCAGCTGGTAGGCACTGCTCAATCAGAGCTCTTTGCCCATATGACTTCCTCTTCAGTATGTGCCAGCCAAGCCATGAACTCATTCAAGTGTCAGATGTAACTGTTCCTAGGGTTTGTCCAACCTGTCAGGTCAGCCGGGCTTCAGATGCTTTGGCCCAGGACTTGGGATGGGCCAGGTAAGCACCTTGTCCAGGTGCCTGGCCAGCAGGACTCCCCTAGGGAGACTGATGTCTGAGCAAGCCCTGCATCCTAGCTGAGGGAACAGACCACAGAGCAGACTGTTCACTTCCTTAAATGTGTGGCTGGCACAGAAGCAGGTCAGGGGCCACATGGGGCAGAGGTGGGGAATGGTGTCTGTGAAATGACATTGATGAGGAACAAGGGTGATAGGACCTTGTCTCTAAGCCTTGCATACTACCAGGAGGCTTTTGTAGACCCAGTGTCCCTCCCCTCTGCTCCCCTCCTGTGCCCTCACTCAGCCATCCCCCAGAAACATCAATGCATGCCACCCAGAGCATGCACAGGCAGGGACTATCCAAATATGCTGGTGCCCCCCCCCCAGGGTGTGATGCCAGGCCAATTCATTCAGGTGAGCTAATGAGCCCATTCCCAGTGAGAACCAGCTTGGTGACTTCTGTCACTGTGCCCTCAGGGTGATGCGGGCAGCAGAAGAGACAACATCCAACAATGTCTTTCCCTTCAAGATTGTCCACATCAGCAAGAAACATCGCACGTGGTTCTTCTCAGCCTCCTCTGAGGATGAGCGCAAGGTGATTAGGGGATCATGGGACCTCAGGAGCCAGGCAGAACCTGCCTTATGTGACTGATCCCCAGGCTTGATTGACACTGTCCCCCAAAGGCCCCGAGGAGACAGATGTGGCAGGGGCTTGGCCAGGTGCTTCCCAAAGCCTGGTGTGTGTACCCACTGTGAGAATGTGTGGGCAGGGAGGAGCCCCAACTGGGTTGAGTAGCAGCCACATCCTCACTCAGAGGAGGTCGCACCTCAGCCACATAGCCTGGGCTGGACCAAGCCAGGGTCATCTCCAATCTTGGTCATTGTCAAGCAGCCGGGTTAGTGAGGAGAGGATGGTGGAGTTGGACCCTGTCTCAGGGAGCATCATGCCAACCATGGCTCTGACTGACCCACAGAGCTGGATGTCCTTGCTGCGCAGGGAGATTGGCTACTTCCATGAGAAGAAGGAGCTATCCTTGGACACCAGGTGCGTCAAGGGGTATTAATGAGTTGGGTGGCAGCCCCTAGGGTTTCTTGGTTTTGAGGTGTGTATCCACCTCCAAATACTTGGGGACGTATCCCATATTCCCCTCACTGAATTCTTTTCTGAAGATGCCAGCCAGACTGCATGTGTGTATGTGAGAGCACATACTGCTTACATAAGCATGTATATGCCACTGAGCATGTGTGTTTGAACACACTGTTCTCTGTTCCACAGCTGTTTCATCATGTCTCACTTTGTTACATTTACTATTTTTGTTTTTTAAATTATTTGTTTATTTATTTGAGAGAAAGAGAGAGAGTTAAAAAAGAAGGAAGGCTGGAGAAATGGCTTAATACTTAAGACGCTTGCCTACAAAGCCAAAGGACCCAGGTTCAATTCTCCAGTACCCACGTAAGCCATGCACAAGAGGGTACACGTATCTGGAATTTGTTTACAGCAGCTGGAGGCCCTGGCACACCCGTTCTCTCTCTCTCTCCCTGCCTGTTTCTCTCTCTCAAATAAATAAAGAAAAATAAAATATAAAAAAGAAGAAGAAGAAAGAGAGGGAGAGAATGGGCATGTTAGGTTCTCTAGCCACAGCAACCCCCTTGTGCATCTGGCTTATGTGGGTCCTGGGGAATCAAACTGGGGTCTTTAGGCTTCGCAAGCAAATGCCTTAACCACTAAGCCATCTCTCCAGGCATGGTGGCGCATGCCTTTAATCCCAGCACTCGGGAGGCAGAGGTAGGAGGATCACCATGAGTTCGAGGCCACCCTGAGACTACATAGTTAATTCCAGGTCAGCCTGGACCAGAGTGAGACCCTACCTCAAAAAAAAAAAATTATTAGAGAGAAAAAGAGAAAGATAAGGAGAGAGAGAGAGAAAATGGGTGTGTCAGGGCCTCTAGTCAATGCAAACATACTCCAGACACATGTGCTACCATGTGCATCTGGCTTTCCTGGGTACTGGGTAATCAAACCTGGGTCCTTAGAGTTTGCAAGCAAGTGCCTTAACTGTTAAACCATCTCTCCAGCCCTCTGTTACATTTATTTGTAGCTCCTGTTTGGGAACAGCTGTGCTTTCTATCTCCCCTACGAGGGAGGCCCAGCAGCAGCTCAGTTTGGGCTCCCAACTCTTTCTTGGGGGTGAAAGCAGCATCAGTCTCTCAGGGAAATGGCTTAGTCCTGGTTCCTGTGTCCTCTCCTATGAGATGGCCCAGAACGCAGCAGGGGCTCTCTGAGGGAAAACAAACCTGACATAGTCAGGGAGACAGGTCCACAGAGGCTGAGCACTCCCAAGGATTCTCTGAGGTCTCTGCCTGACTCCAAAGCTCCTGGCCCTCAGTTCAGCCTGGTGTCTTTAAGCAGCTCAGCCAAGAGTTGATGCATCTTCCCTTGGGCTGGAGGCTTATGGCCAGTCAAAGTTGCAAGAACCACAGCTGGGCAATAGATGGCCCCACAGCCTCCAGTTCCCATGTCTGTTCTTGAACTACATGTGTGAGCATGTCAGTGTGTCCCTCTGTGTATCTACTATACCTGTGAGTCCTGTGTCTTCTATGTGTATGTGTGTCCTCCTGTATGTCAATCCCAGGGTGTATCTGTGTATGCAGGCTTGTCCTTGTGTCTGTGTGTCAATGTTGTGAGTGCCCATGTAGGTCTGTGGCAAGGACACACTGGAGTGTCCCTGTGTGTGCACATATGTTCCTATGTGCAAGAGCAGGGAGACCTCCTAGGTCAATGCTCATCGTCTATCCACTACTACCTGCTCTGATTTACAGTGACTCTAGCTCAGACACGGACAGCTTCTATGGTGCAGTGGAGCGGCCTGTGGACATCAGCCTCTCTCCATACCCTACGGACAATGAAGGTTTGGCCTTTGTGTGCACCTGCCACCTACCTGGCTGCTTAGAGTGACCTTGCTTAGGTTGTTGGGGAGGAGGCTTAGTTGTATTCCTTGCCCTGTCCTGTGACAGGAGAAGGCAGCTTCCCCCCTGGGTTCAGGTTTCAAATCTTGCCTCCTCAACCTCACCCTTGTACCCTCTGGGTACACCATGCTGAGGCACATGGGTCCTGCCATCCTTGTCCTGCATATAACCGTGCTTAGGCCACCTTCCTTGGGTCTCACCTTTCATCTACCACATGCAGACTATGAACATGAAGATGAGGATGACTCGTACTTGGAGCCTGACTCCCCAGGGCCCATGAAGCCTGAGGGTAGGTGGGATAGCTGGGCCTGGCTGTCTCTTGGTGAGTAGGGCGCCAGATTGGGACCAAGAACAGAGTACCTCCCGTGCTAGAGGTGGTAGCCCAGGTCCTGCTCTGGGTGCTCTCAGTTTCCCTGCTGTGGTCCAAGTATTCAGAGGTTCAGGACCAGTAGGCTCTATTCACCTGCCCCTGCCACATCCCTGGTTAGCCCTGTGTAGATGGAGGGGCAGGAGACAGATGGAGCCAAGGTAGGCCTTGGGGGCTTACAGTAAGGAAGGATGGACACTGAAGGGCTGGTGGGGCTGAGGCTAGGCTGTCATCAGGCCACCTGAAGCCCATGACCTACAGGGCAGATGCATGGTGATGGGGCAGGGGAGGACTGATGGGCAGGATGTGCCTCTCTGCCCTTCTCTGGCTAATGCTTGTTCCCTCCCTGCTTTTCCTCTCTGGCCCCTCCAGCCTTCTTGTCTTGTGGCTTGGAGGGATGCCTCGTCTTCCACATGCCCACCTCCAGTGACCCAACCTCTGCTCATCCATGCGCCCTTCTCGTTTCCCTTCCTCTCACTTGCAGGTGCTGCTGTCCTCCACTCCCTCCCTCCTTCTGGGTTTGTTCCAGCACTCCTGCCACTGGGATCTGGCCATCCCCTCTTAATTCCCATTCTCACACTTTCTTCCCTTGTGCCTTGCTTGGCTACTAGGCACCAGAGAATGGGAAACTGAGTCTCCACTTGCCTCCAAACTGGAACTGGGCACACGGGAAACATCTGCACCCCCATGAACACTCTTAGCCACTCCACTCCCTGTCCCATCCACTGAACCCCACCTCCAATCAGAGCTTCTTCCTCATCTTCTCAGAAGCTCTGTCCAGAGTCCCAGTGGCCTTCCCATTCCCCCGGCTCTTAAAAACACCAGCTGTACCTGGCTTGGCACCTGCCCCTGCTCCTCACTAATTTTGTGCCTCCACTCACCTGACTCTCTGGCCGGTCCTTCACCTCATCTGCTCTTGTGACTTTGCCTAAGGGATGCCCAAGGCTTAGGCCTCACTCCTCTCCTATCACTCCTGCTGATCTTGGACCTATTTTTCTGACAGTCCAAACAATATTTGGGTTGGATACCTCACAGCAGTATCTTTAAATCATTGTAAACTCAGGACCTCATTTTCTAGAGGCTCTGGCCCTTCCTGTTCCCCTCTGTTGGGGTGGAGGCAGACAACTCTGCTCACTTCTACCTCTGGGAACCCAGTGGCTCTTGTGACATCTAGCCTTTGGCGTGTGTGGACTGCCATGTGGGAGGTGAATGAGGAAGGCCAGGGAGCAGTGGGTCTAGACCCAGGGAAGGACTGGATGGGAGGACAGGTATTGGACATTGGGGCGGCTAAGGGTGGGACTATGAGGGTGTCTACCTGGTTGGCTGCTGCTGGCTCCTACAAATTATTGCTAACCTATAGAACTTGACACTGACTTTTCTTTGTCTGCAGATGCCCTGACCCACCCACCAGCCTACCCACCACCCCCTGTGCCTACGCCCAGGAAGCCAGCCTTCTCTGACTTGCCCCGGGCTCAGTCCTTCACCTCCAAGGGCTCAAGCCCCCTGCTGCCACCCCCACCACCTAAACGAGGCCTCTCAGATGCTAGCCCAGCCCCTGATGACACTAAGAGGGACCAACTGGGCCTGAGGTGGGCTGAGCCTGGCTTCAGGGTGCCTGCTACCTCCAGGAGGATGAGTGACCCTCCTCTGAGCAGTGTGCCTGCTGTGCCAAGCTTCCGGAAGCCCCCTTGCTTCCAAGAGAGTGCCAGCCCCAGCCCAGAGCCTTGGATTCCTGCCCATGGGATCTCTGTCACCAGCTCTGCTACCACGGCCACTGCCAACTCTAGGAACTGTGACAAGCTCAAGTCCTTTCACCTTTCTCCTCGGGGGCCACCCACATCTGAGCCCCCACCTGTGCCTGCTAACAAGCCCAAGTTCCTGAAGATATCTGAAGAAGCCCCACAAAGGGAGGCACCTAGGCCTGGACTCTTTGTACCTCCTGTGGCCCCCAGGCCTCCAGGGTTGAAGATGTCCATTCCTGAGGCCACAGTTCGTCCTGTAGTGTTGCCCAGGCCAGAGAAGCCACCACTGCCCCATCTCCAGTGAGTCTGGATGTGGCCTTGCCTCCCACCCACTGAGACCCCTCCTTGACTTAGCCCAGTCTCTAGTTGGTGCCCCTTGTATTCTGAGCTATGATGTATTTATTAGGCACAAGGGTGAGAAGTTTTTTTTACTACCCCACCCTGCTAATTGGGACCAGTCTCCCCTGCCCCTGGCTCTTGGTACAGGTGATACGTAGCCTTGGAAGAGCATCAGACGTAGTGGGCAGAGGGTCTGGAGCTAAGGGCTACCTCAGGGGTAGTTGATCAGTGTGGCCTCAGGAATGCAGGCCTTCTAGAACCACTGCTGTGAAGCGTAAGACCTCCACCTCCCCAAGAGCTACACAAAGACCCTTCAAGGCTGCCTGCCTGCCTGCCTGCCTGCCTGGGATAGGTGATGGGAGAAAGAGGGCCACAAACTGCCTGTACCATCCTTCTTCTGCAAAGTCCTTCTCTCCTAGTCCCCATTGCCCTAACTCTGCCTGAGACTCTCTGTGTCTCTTGTCTCTGGAATCGTCAAGGCCACCTTTGTGTCCTTCCCCATGAGACATGGGTAGCATATGGAGCATGTCCCTGAGGCCTGCTCCAAAAGCTTTTTGCCTTATTGCTGGGGAGTGCCAGAGGCCCAGGGTGTCCCCCACTTCCACATGGTCACCCACACCAATGACTTGTGGTCAAAGTATCTGGGGCCAGGGATTGGCTTCATGCCTTGTGTGATGGGGGAAGGTCCTGGGAGCCACAGGGGTGAGCATCTTTTGTTCATGTGTCCTTGGCCACATCATCTCTTTCCCAGGGTTGTGTTCATATCTCTGAGATGCCTCAACTACTGATGTGGAAGTGTCTGGAAGACCCTTTGCTGCACTCATTTTATTTCTTAAGTCACCACAAAGAAGTAGATACTTGGTCATCAGTCTTTTTGCCATGACCTGGGTCTGACTCTGCATGCCTCAGGGCTGTGTGTGGTCATCTAGAGATTGACCTCACTCACAGCCCAGCAGCCTATCTTGATGCTTAAAGTCCTGGAGATCAGCTGAGAATCACTTGCTACCAGTAGGGTGGGCAGGGTTGTCACTGTAGCTTGTCCCTTGGGATCTGATCACATTGTTAAGCCTGTTCCCATCTGTCTACTCTCCTGTGCCTTTAAGAGGGGTGTGACAGGCTGGAGAGATGGCTTAGCTGTTAAGGCACTTGCCTGTGAAGCCTAAGGATCCAGGTTCAATTCTCCAGGTCCCACATAAGCCAGATGCACAAGGTGGTGCATGCATCTGGTGTTTGTTTGCAGTAGCTAGACACCCTGGCACACCCATTCTCTCTCTCTCTGTCTGTCTCTCTCTCATAAATAAATAAAATAAAAAGAGGGGTGTGACTTGGCTAAGGTCACAAAGTCAGGCAATAGCAGAGCTTAGGCACCAACAGTGCCCAGTGCACTTGCCCACAACACTAGGGCACCTGAGCTCAGATACCCAACACCCTCACTCTTCAGTATCAGTGGCAACCCTGACTTCCCATTTGGGCTTCCAGGCCTCAGGTGATTCCTGCCTCCCGAGGGCAGTGAGCATGGGCCTTAGAGCTCTGGTACGCTGGGCAGTTAGAGCCATTAGGGCCAGAGCAGACTGAACCCATGGATTCCGATGAGCCAGACACAATTTTACATGGGCCATGTGTGGGAGCAGAGGGTGGCCCATTCATGTCTGAGGGTGATAAGATCTTTCTCCTTGCCACCCAGGCGATCACCTCCCGATGGACAGAGTTTCAGGAGCTTCTCCTTTGAAAAGCCCTGGCGACCCTCACAGGCCGACACTGGAGAGGAGGACTCGGATGAGGACTACGAGAAGGCAAGGCTGAGCAGAGCGCTCAGATTCCACCCAGCCATCAGGCGGGCAGACATGGGAGAACTGTAGGCCAGGGAGCCTCACTGGCCATCCTGAGCAAGGAACCCCCTCAACTATGAGTCTGAGGGTGTTGGGATGCTGCAAAGACCACAGTTCTGGTGTAGCAGGCAGCCAGATGGGGGAGTGTGGAGGAGACACTCAGATCTTGACAGTGACCATGGTTGGCCTCTTCCAGGTACCTCTGCCCAACTCAGTGTTTGTCAATACTACGGAATCCTGTGAAGTGGAAAGGTTAGTGCAAAGCCCCTCTTGTACTTGCTGGGACAAAGTGCTGGATATCTTTTTTTAAGGTTTTTTATTTTTATTTATTTGAGAGAGAGAGAGAGAAAGAGGCAGATATATAGAGAGAATGGGCATGCCAGGGCCTCCAGCTGCTGCAAACAAACTCCAGACACATGTGTCACCTTGTGCATCTGGCTTACATATGTCCTGGGAAATCAAACCTGTGTCCTTTGGCTTTGCAGGCAAGTACCTTCACCGCTAAGCCATCTCTCCAGCCCTAAAGTGCTGGATATCTTGCTTCTCCATCCCCATTACTCACTTTGGTATTGGGCAGTCATGGGCCCAAGCACATGGTCTTGAATATAGCAGGAAACCAAAGTGAAATAGGTCCCAAAAGCTCTTTCCTGCAGGCCCACCAGGCCTCATGGTAGCCCCTCTTAGGCCCTGAGACCCAAGAAGCAAGTGGGCAAAAAGCCATGTAGCAGAGTGGGGCGGGAAGCTCTCTGGGGAGGTTCACCCAGCTACATGGCTGTTTTGTTTTAGGTTGTTCAAAGCCACAAGCCCTTGTGGAGAGCCCCAGGATGGACTGTACTGCATCCGGAACTCCTCCACCAAGTCGGGCAAGGTAGGGTACCCCACAAAGTCTAAGTCTGTGTTACAGGGGCTTTCTGGCTCACCAGGGACACCCCAGCTGACAGTGGCTCCAGGACTTCAATCTACACATGGCTTCTCTAGCACTCTCTTGGCACTTGAGCTGAATTCCGATTTTGGCACCCCTGTCCTCATAACTAAAGGCCATCTGCAAATTGGGGGCCAAGATGACTGTTTCCTGCTGGGGACATAGAGAGGAAGAAGAGTTGGGGTGGAGTGGAGTGGGGTTTGTGCAAAGGGGCAAGAGGTAGGATGTCATTCCTACATCCCTCCAAGTGTGTAGTTCACCCTGGCCACCCTCAGTCTCTTTATATGTGTCAGAGATGGTTCCATCTGTACCAGGCACCTGCCGCTTAGGTCTTAACAGAGGCTTTCTGAAGACAGAAGGAGCCCCAGGGTGATGAGCTGTCCCTGCACAGGTGACCTCAGCTGAGCAAGGCTTCTGGAGCCCTAGCCTACCTCACCCATGAGGGTCATGGCACCCAGCCCTGATGTTCTTGCTGCCCTCCTCGGGCTGTAGAGGTCTGTCCTACTACAGCCTCCTCTGAGCCTTCTGCTCCACACCTCTCTCTCTGTAGGTCCTGGTTGTGTGGGACGAATCTTCTAACAAAGTGAGGAACTATCGCATCTTTGAGAAGGTGAGGAACTGGGCTCTGTTCTGAGAGTAGGATAGGATCTCTGATCACTGGGCTTGGCAAGGGGACCATTTGAGTCTCCCTGATAGCATGTGGTGGGCAGTGGGTGGGCTGGGACTGGCACCTTCATGACCATCACCTTGTCCCCACTGTCTCAGCCTCCCTCCTCTCTTAGCCTAGTTTTGTCTCTAGCTGACTCTAGAGGGGTTGGGTGGCCAGTTCTACCCCCTGGACCTTGCCTATAGTTCTCCGAGTCCTGGGGCTTAGGAGAGTAGTGGAAGATTGGTGAGCACAGGCCTGTTGTGTGGGCAGACACCAAGAAAGCACCAGTATCCAGGGGTAAACCTGGCTCCCTGTGCCATTGTGATTTCTGATCTCCCTCTTGACCAATAGGGCACAGGGTAGGGGGAGACGGGTAGGCGGGGGTGGGGGGGTCAGTGGGCTAGCCAAGCCCTGCTGAGCCAACTGCATTCTGCCCCTGCAGGACTCTAAGTTCTACCTGGAGGGTGAGGTGCTGTTCACAAGTGTAGGCAGCATGGTGGAACACTACCACACCCATGTGCTGCCCAGCCACCAGAGCCTGCTTCTGAGGCACCCGTATGGCTACGCTGGACCCAGGTGACATCTGTTCCCACATAGCTGTGGGTGGAGAAGCAGTCATGGGAGCCACAGCCCCAGGCCATATAGATGGAGACTAGCCTGTATGTGAAGAAGATAAACAGGAGCAAAGAGTGGGCTTGACACTGGATGTTACCAATGGATTCTGTACCCCACCCAGCAGGCTGGCTGAGTCCAACACTGGAGCACATTGTGACATCCAGAAGACTAGCCAGAGGACTGGCTGGCTGGCCTGGCCCATCCATGCCGTCTAAGAATCCATGGCCCACTTGGGCTTCAAGGACATGAAATGTGGTTCTCATCCAACACACACATCCTGTAGTGGGCTGGGAGCCTAGCCAGGCTGGGGCAGTTGGATAGGGGCCAGGGCTGGCCCTAGGACCCCATGAGAGTACAAAGACAAAGGCTTCAGGAGGGACATTGTCTCTCAATAAATCAGAGATGACCCTTTGTCTCAATGGCCAGGGCTTGATTGTCAAGGAGGGAGCATCTGGCTCTGCTGTGCACCCACCAATGTCCACTGGGGGGCCACTTGCGGGAACCCGAATAGGTAGTTTTTGGTCTATGGCATAGACTGCTGTGTGACTTGATGAGTCACATGAGCTGAGTAACAGGTCAGACCACGTAAGTCAGTCTTGGCTCAAGAGGATGAACAGCTAACAAAGTTACTGAATGGCTTCTGTGTGCTTGGCCCAGTGCTGAAGCTCTGTGTGTCCTGTGTGTCCCTGGTTGGGCCTAGCCATCCATGCTTACTTAAAGTCTAGTGTGAGGAGACTGTGAGTGTGAAGTGCTGGCAGCATAGTGTTTGGGGAGCAGCTGGCTTGGAGGGGCCAGGAGCTTGGGTCCCAGTGGGTATCCAGGAAGACTTTTTAGAGGAAGTGATGATTATAATGGGGTGGGAAGAATGGAGCCTGGGGAGGCCAAGAAAGGGTGGAGATGGTGGCATCCAGATGCCCAAGTGTTCAGGTATAACCCTGATTTCCCTTCCATATCTGCTATGCACCCAGCAGACCATCTAGGCAGACCCTTAGCAATCTATCTAGGCTGAACTTTCTAGAAACAAATGCAGCTGTGGGTCAGGGCTTGCAGAGAACTCAGCATCAACAAGTTCTCACTATATTCTGTGTTAGGGAAGTTTTAATTTTATTTCTTTTCTTTTCTTTTCTTTTTTTGTTTTGTTTTGTTTTGTTTTTTTGAGGTAGGGTCTTGCTGTATAGCCCAGGCTGACCTGGAATTCACTATGTAGTCTCAGAGTGGCCTCGAACTCACGGCGATCCTTCTACCTCTGCCTCCTGAGTGCTGGGATTAAAGGTGTGCACCACCATGCCCAGCTTTTCTTTTCTTTTCTTTTCTTTTCTTTTCTTTTCTTGTCTTTTCTTTCTTGTCTTTCCTTTCTTTTCTTTCCTTTCCTTTCCTTTCCTTTCCTTTCCTTTTCCTTTTTTTTTTTCCCCCTTTGGTTTAGGGACGTTTTTAGATGGAACCCAGATTAAGGACTTAAGCCCAATAGCCAGGACCTGCTTTCCCAATGAGAGAGCCCTGTGTTTGGAACCCCAGCTTGTGTTGTATCCTTGAAGCCTGTGGTCTACTGGATGATCCAGGTTAGTTTACGTGGGAGGCTGTGCCCCAGAGCATCATGGGGTTCAGCAGGACAGCAGATGTCAGTGACCATCTGCTTCCAGGAACCAGTTTGCACTATCATCTCTGCAGTTGTTTCCTCTTTAGCCTGCTGAGGAAGAGGGGTCATTTTGCCATGGTCAAGGCTGAAGCACATAAAACTTTTTGTAATTCAAATCATTCCTGCAAAGTCAGCCAGTCCTTCTCTCGACAGCTGGAGTTTTTTTGCCCTGTCTGCCCTGAACTCAATTAGAGACTGGGTATAGGGGGGTGCACAGTTTACATTTCAGCAGTTAAAAGGCCTGGATTCTATTCCCCAGTATGTATGTAAAACTAAATGCACAAAGTGGTACATGTGTCTGTAGTTCATTTTCAGTGGCAAGAGGTCCTGCCATGCCCATACATTCTCAAGTAAATAAATAAAAATATTTTTAAAAATATATAAAACAAGGCTGAGTGAGAATTGATTTTGACCCCATGCCTAGGAGTCTGCTGATTTGGCAGTGTGCTTCAGAGTGCATGCTTTTGGGGCCAGCTGAGTGGCTGATGTATATTTGAAGAGCCCAGATGGGGAGGTTTGGAGGTTCGGTGGTCTTGGCTGATGACAGTTGAGACCTGTGGCTGCCCAAGGCCCACCCAGGGCCTGAACCCAGCCTTGCCTTACCACCTAAACTCAGCCTGCTGACAGTTACCCACCTCTTTATGAACTGTCCATGGTCCAAAATTGTATATTGTGGGTGTTGGAGGGGTCCAGGCCATGATCCTGCAGTGTGAGGGAGAGTCCCTAATATGTCCTGCACTCCCAAGACATGCTAATGAGTGTTTTGTTCCACATAGATGGTAAGGAGGTGATTACTATGGACTGAGCACTTAACTGCATTTGAGGTGCTAAGCTGGCTACTAAACATAATTTGCCTGGAGAAGTACCTTCTGTTAGTACTATTTTACAAGTGTAAGAACCAAGGCACAGAGAGGCCCAAGTTCAAGTTCCAGCTTTGGCACTCACTGTCATATGATCCTATCACTGCTTCACTACTCTGAGCCCAGATTCTGACCCTTGTCTGGCTCCCTGACAGCCCTCTCAGCCACCACTAATCATGGGTGTCCCGGTCTGTGAGGCTTGGGTTGATAGGAGGCCCAAGCCCTGCCCAAGCTTAGCCCCTTCTTTCTACTGATAAACTGAGGCCCAGAGAGGCTTTACTGACATGCCCACCAGGATGCTGTGTTCTGAGATAGCTGCTGTTCCAAGGCTTCAGGAAAGGGCCTAAGGCACCATGGGAAGCATCCCTGAGCCAGGGGTAAACATGGTTTTATGTTTCCTGTGTTTTATCTGGAAGTGTGGTGAGCCTTCATGTCTTCTGCTGCTGTGCTTATTGTTGTTAAACAATTTTATTTGATGTGTGTGTGTGTATGTGGCATGGAGTGAGATGTGTGGTATATGTACACATGTGTACAAATATGTGGTCAGTGCATGTGTATGAAGAGTCCAGAGAACTTTGGATGCTCCTCACTATCACTCAACCATGTATTTCCTTGAGAAAGGGGTACCTCTCTCAATCCAGAGCTTCCAGTGGCCAGTGAGCCCTGCCATTCCCAGTCATTGCCCCCCAAAATCACCCCCACCCAAAACTTGAGATTATAGATGTGTTTGGCCATGCCCACATTTTTTTTTTTTTTTTGAGGTAGTTTCACTCTAATCCAGGCTGACCTGGAATTCACTATGTAGTCTCAGGGTGACCTCAAACTCACAGTGATTCTCCTATCTCTGCCTCTCTAGTGCTGGGATTAATGACGTGCGCCACTATGCCCAGCTATGCCCAGCTTTTCATGTGAGTTTTAGGAGTCAAGTTTATCAGTCTCCAGCCCAAGAGATCCTCATGCTTAAGTGACAAGCACTCTTAATTGCTGAGCCACTTCCCCAGTCCCTATTTTATTACTGTATTTGTGCTGCATTTTGTGTGTGTGTGTTTTATGTAGCCCAGGCTGACTTGGAATATAGTCTGTATCCCCAGGCTGGATCCTCTGACCTCAACCACACCTTTTTTTTTTTTTTTTTTTTGCTTTTGGAGATAGGTAGGGCTAGCCCAGGCTGACCTGGAATTCACTATTTAGTCTCAGGGTGGTCTGGAACTCACTGTGATCCTCCTATCTTTGCCTCTCAATTGCTGGGATTAAAGCCTTGCTTTACCACACCCAGTTTTGTATTGTATTTTTTATTTGAAAGAAAGAGGCTGAGAGAGACAGAGACAGAGAGAATGGGCACACCAGAGCCTTCAGCTCTGCAAACTCCAGGTGTGTGTGCCCCTTTGTGAGCATGTGTGACATTGTGTGCTTGCATCACTGTGCATCTGGCTTATGTGGGACCTGGAGATTCAAACATGAGTTCTTAGGCTTCACAGGCAAGTGCTTTAATTGCTAAGCCATCTCTCCAGCCAGTGTTGTGCTTTTATAATGCTGGAGATGGAACCCAAGGCCTTGCTGAAGCTAGGCAGGCCCTTTACCACTGAGATACAGCCCCAGCCTAAAAGATGCTTTTTTTTTTTTTTTTTTTTTTTGGTTTTGCAAGGTAGGGTCTCACTCTGGCCCAGGCTGACCTGGAATTCACCACTCTCAGGGTAGCCTCGATCTCGGCGATCCTCCTACCTCTGCCCCATTAAAGCCTAAAAGATGCTTTTGCTTTTTGAACATTAGAAACATCCCACAAGTACAAGTTGCTCCTAGTTCCTGGCTCTGGGTCATGTTGCAGGGTGTGCCCCCTATTGGTTGGATTTCAGTCTGCGGCTCCATCCCCATTTCAGATGGACAGACCAAACAGTGAAAAGGTGTTTGAGTGTTGTAGACCCTAGAGGAGAATGACCTAGGTAGGGCAGATCTAGGTCTTGAACCAACTCCATGTGTCAGGGATGGGGGAAAGGGAATGTCACAGCTCTGACCCTCTCTGGACTCCTGGCAAATACCCTGAAAGCCATTGTCTACATATTCTCCTCCTGAGGAAGACTGTCTGGCTATGGGAGCCTCAGGGAAGCCTCATTTTGCTTGGAAGAAAAGGGGGCAGTGATCTGTCAAATTGTCAGACAACTTTATATCATAAAAATATATGCAGGTAATTGGGCATGGTGGTGCATGCCTTTATTCCCAACACTCAGGAGGTAGAAGTAGGTGGATCACTGGAAGTTCAAGGCCATCCTGAAACTACACAGTGAATTCCAGGTCAGCCTGGGCTAGATAAATCCTACCTTGAAAAACCAAAAGAAAAAAAAAAATATATATATATATATATATATAGCTTCCCTTCAAGCTACTTTCAGTCTTTCCCTGGAGGGAAATATGTAGGCACACAGAGCAGACCTCTTACCTTTCTGCCCTTTAGACCCTTTGTGTACTCTGCAGGAACACAGGCATTCCAAGCTGCCCAGGCATTGCTGTCAAAGGCATTCCCTGAGCTGCTCTGAGTTCAGGCCACTCCTTTCCTTCTTTAATTACTATGAGATAAAACACACAGAAAAGCAAATAAAACATAAATGTGTGGGCTGGAGAGATGGCTTAGCAGTTAAGGTGCTTTCCTGAGAAGCCTAAGGACCTAGGTTTGATTCCCCAGTGCCCATGTAAGTCCGATTCACAAGGTGGCACATGCATCTGGAGTTTGTTTACAGTGGCTAGAGGCCCTGGCATGCCATTCTCTCTCTCTCTCTCAAATAAATAATTTTTAAATTAAAACCATAAATATAGGGCTGGGGAGATACCTTAGCAGTTAAGACACTTGCCTGCAAAACCTAAAGGGCCTAGGTTTGATTCCCCAGGACCCACATAAACCAGATGCACAAGGTGTCACGTGCATCTGGAGTTTGTTTACAGTGGCTGGAGGCCCTAGCTTGCCTCTCTCTCTCTCTCTCTCTCTCTCTCTCTCTCAAATAAGTAAGTAAAAATAAAAGTATTTAAAAAAAACCCATACCCCTTTAATCCCAGCACTTGGGAGGCAGAGGTAGGAGGATCACTGAGAGTTCGAGGCCACCCTGAGACTACATAGTGAATTCCAGGCCAGCCTGAGCTAGAGTGAGACCCTGCCTCAAAAAAAAAAAAAAGGTAAAAAAACCCATAAATATAGAAATATGGACTATAGAGATGGCTTAGTGGTTAAGGCACTTGCCTGCAAAGCCTGAAGACTGGGTTCGATTCCCCAATAGCCATGTAAAGCCAGATGCACAAGGTGGCACATGCGACTGGAGCTCATTTGCAGTGGCTAGAGGCCCTGGAGCACCCATTCTCCTCCTCTTTTTCTGTCTCTCATAAATAAATTAAAAAAATTTTTTTTTTTTGGTTTTTCGTGGTAGGGTCTCGCTCTAGCCCAGGCTGACCTGGAATTCACTATGTAGTCTCAGGGTGGCCTCGAACTCACAGCGATCCTCCTGCCTCTGCCTCCCGAGTGCTGGGATTAAAGGCATGTGCCACCACGCCCGGCTCATAAAAATATTTTTAAAACAGGGCTGGAGAGATGGCTCAGCTGTTAAGGTGCTTACCTGCAAAGCCTAAGGACTGGGTTTTGATTCCCCAGCACTCACATAAAGCCAGATGCACAAGGTGGCGCATGTGTCTGGAGTTCATTTTCAGTAGCTCGAGGTCCTGGCACCCCCTTTGTCTCTCAAATAAATTAATTAATTAAAAAAAACATAAAACCAAGCATTTTGGTGCATGCTTTTTTTAACATTCGGGAGGCAGAGGTAGGAGGATTGCTGTGAATTCAAGGCCAGTCTAGAACTACAGAACAAGTTTCAGGTCATCCTGGGCTAAAGTGAGACTCTTATCTCAAAACAAACAAACATAAATGTGGGCTATAGAAATGCCTTAGCGGTTAAGGCATTTGCCTGTGAAGCCAAAGGATACCTGCTGGATTCTCCAGGACCCACGTAAGCCAGATACACAAGGGGCACATGCATCTGGAGTTCGTTTGCAGTGGCTAGAGGCCCTGGCATGCCCATTCTCTCTCTGCCTGCCTCTCTTCTATCTCTCTCTCTTAATTTTTAAATTAAAATAAAAAAAATTTTAAATATGTGGCAGGTGTGGTGGCACATGCCTTTAATCCCAGCACTTGGGAGGCAGAGGTAGTAGGATCAACATGAGTTCCAGGCCATCCTGAGACTACAGAGTGAATTCTAGGTCAGCCTGAGCTAGAGTGAGACCCTACCTTGAAAAACAAAACAAAACATAAATGTGAGGCACAGCAAGTTAACAGCATCAGTGCAACCTCCAAGGCACAGCCTCTTGCAACCACCAGCCTCCCTAGAACAGCACCACCTTTCTTGCTGCTGGCTTTGGTTTTGTTCTTCTGTAAAGCCTTCACCACCCACTTACATTTTATATTTTGTAGCAACAGAATCATACAGATGCAAGCTTTGTCCTCTGACTTGTTTGGCTCATCATTGTCAGATTTATCCATGTTACCACACATAGTTTAGTTTGTTCAAGTTCAGTACTGAAACAGTTCCACTGCATGATTGCATCACTGCACACAGATCCATTCTACTATGGATGAACATTTGATAGTTTTAGTAGCCACCTGCTCACGATGTATGTACACAAGCATGGCTTTTCTAGGACTTGAAGACCTTTTGCTTTTTTTTTTTTTTTTTTTTTTTTTTTGTTTGTGACCTGGAATTCAAGGTCTCAGGGTGGCCTTGAACTCACGGTGATCCTCCTACTCTGCCTCCCGCCCAGGCTGACCTTTTTTTTTTGTTTGTTTGTTTGGTTTTTTCAAGGTAGAGTCTCACTCTGGCCCAGGCTGACCTGGATTTAACTATGTAGTCTCAGGGTGGCCTTGAATTCATGGCAATCCTCCTACCTCTGCCTCCTGAGTGCTGGGATTAAAGGCATGCGCCACCATGCCCAGCTCTTTCACTATTTTTTTTTTTAAGAATATTGTTCTAGGGCTGGAGAGATGGCTTAGTGGTTAAGGCACTTGCCTGCAAAGCCAAACGACCTCAGTTCAATTCCCCAGGACCCATGTAGCCAGATGCACAAGGTGGTGCATGCATCTGGAGTTCATTTGCAGTGGCGGGAAGCCCTGATGTCCCCATTCTCTCTCTCTCTCAAATAAATAAATATCAATAAACTATATATTTTTAAAAAATAATATTGTGTTGGGCATGGTGGCGCACTCGGGAGGCAAATGTAAGAGGACCGCTGTGAGTTCGAGGCCACCCTGAGACTACATAGTGAATTCCAGGTCAGCCTGGGCCAGAGTGAGACCCTACCTTGAAAAACCAAAAGAAAAAAAAAAAGAATATTGTTCTAAGTTTACATGCCCATAAGCAGTAAAAGAGAATTCCCTTGGCTTGTATCCTTGCTAACACTTTATATTGCAGGGTTTTCATTTTTACCAATCTGGCAGGTGTATAATTATGACTTTAATTTGCATGTGGTTATTTACTAATGTGAGTGAGAGCTTGTATTTTGTTTTTATTTTTATTTTTTGGTTTTTCGAGGTAGGGTCTCACTTTAGTCCAGGCTGACCTGGAATTTACTATGTAGTCTCAGGGTGGCCTTGAACTCTCAGCGATCCTCCTACCTCTGCCTCCCCAGTGCTGGGATTAAAGGTATGTGCCACCACACCCTGCTATTTTTATTTTTATTTTTTCAACATAAGGATTTGATGTAGCTCAGGCTGACCTGGATCTCATGCTGTAGTCCTCAAACTTCTACCTTTGCCTCCCAAGTGCTAGGATTAAAGGCCTGCTCAACCATGGCTGACCTGCATGTGTTTTTGTTTGTTTGGTTGGTTGGCTGGTTGGTTGTTTTTCGGTTTTATGAGGTAGTGTCTTGCTAGCACAGGCTGACCTGGAATTCACTATGTAGTCTCAGGGTGGCCTCAAACTCATGGCAATCCTCCTATCTCTGCCTCCCAAGTGCTGGGATTAAAGGTGTGTACCACTACACCTGGCTCTGCATGTGTTTTTTTTTTAATGTATAATTTTAAAAAAATACTTTATTTATTGGAGATAGACCGAGAGAGATAGAGAGAGAGAAAATGGGTGCGCAAGGGCCTCCAGCCACTGCAAATAAACTCCAGATGCATGCGCCATGCCACCTTGTGCATCTGGCTTATGTGGGCCCTGGGGAATCAAACCTGGGTACTTAGGCTTTGCAGGCAAATGCCTTAACCGCTAAGCCATCTCTCCAGTCCAATTATGTATAATATTTTTATTGACAACTTCTATAGTTACTGACAATAAACCATGATGATTCCCTCCCCTCCCCCACTTTCCCCTTCACAACTCCACACTCCATCATATCCCCTCCCTCTCTCCATTAGTCTCTCTTTTATTTTGATGTCATCATTTTTTCCTCCTATTATGAGGGTCTTGTGAAGGTATTGCTAGGCACTGCAAGGTCGTGGATATCAAGGCCAATTTCTGACTGGACAATTGCATTGTAAGGAGTTGTACCCCTCATTTGGCTCTTACATTCTTTCCACCCTCTTCCGCAATGGACCCTGAGCTTTGGAGGGTGTGACAGAGATGTTTCAGTGCTGAACACTCCTCAGTCACTTCTCAGCACTGTGTTGCCTTTTGGATCATCCCAGTGGTCACCGCCATCTGAAAAGAGAAGCTTCTCTAACCAGAAGTGAGAGTAGCATTAATATATAAATATGAACATTAAGTGTAGTGTTTACAGGGCAGTTTGGTGAGCATAATATTTGCATTTAGCCAGACAAGAGCAAGCTTTACACCCCTAAGGCTCATGACCTCCCCTATCATAGGCTTTTGATTAGGTATTCAGTACCAGGCATGTATTCCCTCCCATAGAGCAGGCCTTCAATCCAATTAGAGAGCAGTTGGTTTCCCCCAGAGCAGACATGCCACTATTGCAGCTATTCAGTCATTTGGCCTGTCTGGACAAACTTGAGGCTTCCGGTGTCCACTGTTTTTACCACTGATGACTTCTGTCTCCCTTAGGGGTGCATGCAGTGCAGTTTTTTTCCAATTCTCAGTCAGCTGGTCTACAGGGAGGTTTTCAGCTCAGCCCCAGCTTGATTTCTCAGTGACCTTGCTTGCCCAGACATGTGGAGTCTTCAGTAATAGGGTCTTAGCATCTGTTTCTGGTGGGAAATCAAGAGCACTGTAATGTTTTGGAAGCAACAGGGGCCTCCCTGGCCAACAACTCACTGGAAGGTATATCATCTCTGGTACTGAAAATTTTCTAGTAACATTCTATGGCTTCTGAATGTGCCATTATCCAAAAAATTAAGCTTTCGTGTGTCTTATTCAGAATATCTTGAATTTTGATTGACTCTCCCCCAACCCTTCTTTTACTCAACTTTTTCCCCTGGCCTCACTTAGGCCATTCCACTCCCTGTAATCTGTTCTTCTACTTACATATATACAATACCATCCCCTTAAGTCCTTCCTTCTTCTCCCTGCCTTATAGCCTTTTTCTAGCTTACTGGCTTCTGCTATTGATTTTTGGTTCCAGCTCACACACAAGTCTAAACATTTGTAGCTAGGATTCACATATGAGAGAGAACATGTGACGTTTGGCTTTCTGGGCTTGGGTTACCTCACTAAGTATAATCCTTTCCAGATCCATCATTAGTACTGAAAATTTCATTTTTTCATTTTTTCTTTACTGCTGAGTAAAACTCCATTGTGTAAATGTGCCACATCTTTATTATCCGTTCATCAGCTGAAGGACATCTAGACTGGTTCTGTTTCCTAACTATTGTGAACAGAGTGGCAATAAATATGGTTGTGCAAGTAGCTCTAAGGTAGTGAGAAGAGTCATTAGGATATGCATAACAGTGCCATAGCTGGGTCCTATGGTAAATCTATTTTTTTTTTTTTTTTTGGTTTTTTCGAGGTAGGGTCTCTGGTCCAGGTTGACCTGGAATTAACTATGTATCCTCAGGGTAGCCTTGAACTCACAGCGATCCTCCTACCTCTGCCTCCTGAGTGCTGGGATTAAAGGCGTGCACCACCACGCCCGGCTTTGGTAAATCTATTTTTAACTGTCTCAGGAACCTCCACTCTGATTGCACAATGGCCGTACCAGACTACATTCCCACCAACAGTGTAGAATTGTACCCCTTCTTCTGCATCCTCGCCAACATTTACTGTCATTTGTTTCCTTGATGGTAGCCATTCTTACAGGAGTGAGATGGAATCTTAAAGTAGTTTTAATTTGCATTTCCCTGATGGCTAAGGATGTAGAACACGTTTTAAAATGTCTATATGCCATCTTCATTTCTTCTTTTGAGAATTCTCTCTTTAGTTCCATAGCCCATTTTTTAATTGGGTTGTTTGATTTCTTATTGTTTTGTTTTTTGAGTTCTTTGTATATTCTGGATATTAATCCTCTGTGAGATGTATAGTTGGCAAAGATTTTCTCCCATTCTGAATGGGGTCCTTAGGCTTCATAGGCAAGCGCTTAACAGCTAAACCATCTTTCCAGCCCTGAGTTTTTATTATTATTGACAATTTCCATAATTATAGACAATATGATTATTATTTATTTACTATTTTGGTTTTTAGAGGTAGTGTCTCACTCTACCCCAGGCTGTCCTGGAATTCACTCTGTATTCTCAGGGTGGCCTCAAACTCATGGTGATCCTCCTACCTCTGCCTCCCAAGTGCTGGGATTAAAGGTGTGAGCCACCACGCCTGGCAACAGTATGATTATCTTTTTAAATCTTATTTTTATTTTTATTTTTTATTTTCTTTCTTTATTGATTAGACACAGAGAAAGGGAAGAGAGAGAGAGAGTGAGGATGGGCACGCCAGGGCCTCTAGCCACTGCAAACATACTCTAGACGCATGCGCCACCATGTGCATCTGGTTTATGTGGGACCTGGAGAATTTAACTGGGGTCTTTAGGCTTTGCAGACATGTGCCTTAACCTCTAAGCCATCTTTCCAGCCCATGATTATCTTTTAAAAACAATTTCCAGATGTGCTCTTTTTAAATTCCTTAATTAGATACTACTACTTGCACTTTTTACCTGTAACCTCGAGAGTAAATAGATGTACTTTCCTTAATAAAAGATGAGCTACCCTTTCAGCTGTGCATTTCTTTAGTCAGAGTTTTCCTTGTGAGGTTGCCCAGTTACAAACTCTTCCTGAAATTGTGTTTGTGTCATCATCCTTTAAGTTATTCCTGGGAAAACTCCCAGAGTGTTTTCTGCTACATTTGGTGCCTAATGTGAGGGGCATGAGCAAAGGAGATACACACACCAGTTCACACATCTCGGGGAGGGAAAAGGGTATCTACTTATCCAGGTAAGGAACCACATGTCTGTGATAGAATGGCTTCTCTAATTATGACCCATAGTCTGAATTGTCTGTAATTCTACTTTCACTTTTCCCTGTGCTGCAGTTGCTATAAATGAAAGTCTGATTAATTTATACTCAGCAGGCTTGCTACAAACACATCAATGCTTTTTAAAGCTAACGAAGGGCTGGAGAAATGGCCTAGCACTTGACTGTGAAGCCTAAGGACTCAGGTTTGATTCCCTAGTACTCATATAAGCCAGATGCACAAGGTGCTGCAAGCATATGGAGTTCATTTGCAGTGGGTGGAGGCTCTGGCATGCCCATTCTCTCTCTATCTGCCTCTTTCTCATATATATATATATATATTTTTTTTTCAAGGTAGGGTTTCACTGTAGCCCATGATGACCTGAAATTCACTATGTAGTCCCTGGTTGGCCTCGAACTCACAGTGATCCTCCTATTTCTGCCTCTCAAATGCTGGGATTAAAGGCATGCAGCACCATGCCCAGCTTAATAAATGTTTTTAAATTTTAATTTTATTATTTTATTAGCAACAGACAGAGAGAGAAAGAGAGAGAGAATGGGCACATCAGGGCCTCCAGCCACTGCAAACAAACTCCAGATGCATGTGCCACCTTGTGCATCTGGCTCACGTGGGTACTGGGGAATCAAGCCTCAAACTGGAGTCCTTAGGCTTCATAGGCAAGCGCTTAACCGCTAAGCCATCTCTCCAGCCCCAATAAAATATTTTTAAATGTTTTATTTATTTATTTGAGAGAGAGAGAGAGAAAGAAGAAGGAGAAGAAGAAGAAGTAGTAGTAGAAGAAGAAGAAGCAGATAGAGAGAATGGGCATGCCAGGGCCTCTAGCCACTACAAACAAATTCCAGACACAAGTGCCCCCTTGTGCATCTGGCTTATGTGGGTCCTGGGGAATCAAACTGGGGTCCTTAGGCTTTGCAGGCAAGTGCCTTAACCACTAAGTGATTTCCTCAGCCCTTAATAAAATATTTTTAAAAGATTTTTAAAATTTTGTATTTATTTATTTGCAAGCAGAGAGAGAGAGAGAGAGAGAGAGAAGAGAGTCAGACAGAGAGAGAATGGGCATGCCAGGGCCTCTAGCCACTGCAAATGAATTCCAGATGCATGTGCCCCTTGTGCATCTGGCTTACATGGGTCCTGGAGAATCAAACCAGGATCCTTCGGCTTCACAGGCAAACACCCTAACCACTAAGCCATTTCTCCAGCCCCTAAAATATTTTTACAAAGCCAATGGGGCTGGGCATGTGGTGGTACATGCCTTTAATACCAGCTCTCGGGAGATGGAGGTAGGAGGATCACTATGATTTCAAAGCCAGCCTGAGACTACATAATGAATACCAGGTCAGCCTGTGCTAAAGTGAGACTCTATACTGAAAAAACAAACAAACAACAACAACAACAACAACAAAAAAAACTAATGGATTAAGATATCTAACGAAGAGTTAACTAAATTCTGGTCACTTTTCATAAAAAGTGTCCTTGGGGGGCTGGAGAGATGGCTTGGCTGTTACGGCACTTGCCTGTAAAGCCAAAGAATCCTGGTTCGATTCTCCAGGACCCACGTAAGCCAGATGCACAAGGGGATGCATGCATCTGGAGTTCATTTGCAATGGCTGGAAGCCCTGGTGCACCCATTCTCTCTCTCTCTCTCTCTCTCTCTTCTTTCCCTCTCTCAAATAAATAAATAAAAAGAAATTATTTTAAAAAAACAGTGTCCTTGGGACCTCTCTGAAATAAATTTAGAAAAATCAGAAATACAGAGAAATTAGACCTTGACTCCAATGGTTTCTTGGCCCAGTTCCCATTCAGGACAAGTCCCCAGAGCCCTCACCTAATGGCTAACTTGACACCTCCTCTACAATCTCCCAATGCTCTGACCTTAGACAACAATTTGTCAAGGAGCTACTAAATATTGTATAGACTTCTTTTATTTTAGAGAGAGAGAGACAGAGATAGGTAGATAGAGAGAGAGATTATATAGATTTTATAAATTGGTTACAATGTGCTATAACAAGGCAGATTGTTAGTTTATTGGCTGCTAATGTTTTAGTTTGACATTTGGCATATGAAAACACAAATGCTAACTATAAAAAAGTGAAACTGTTTTATAATCTCTGCCAGCCTGTGTCCTGCCACAGCCAGAAACAGATTTCCCAGGCAACAGGAGATAAGGAACACTCTAATTTCCTTCTCCCTTCCCTTCTGCTAATTCACATATTAGAGATCAAACAGGTCACTTTTTCAAGGTAGGGTCTCACTCTAGCCCAGGCTGACTTGGAACTCACTCTGGCCTCAAACTCAAAGAGATCCTCCTACCTCTGACTCCATTTCAAGTGCTAGGGTTAAAGGCATGTACCACAACATCCAGCATGAGTTAATTTTCTTCTCTTCACATGAGTCTTACAGATCAACTGATTCCTAAGTAAATGATGCTGGGAGTCCCTCTTAGATTCAGTACCAAGAGAAAGTGGTACCACATGTAGGGAATGGGCATTTCCCTCTCCTATTCATCATCATGACAAGTGATATTCCGTGTTAAGCATGGAAGTCTTTAAACATTTTTTTCTCCATGAAGCACTCCAAATAGCACACAACTTTCTACTCCCATTGTACCCACAGTGGCTGTTTATCCACAGCTAATTAATTTAAACTTGGCTAGAGCCCAACTGTTCAGGTTAAAATTTAACCTGCTTTGGCCTCCAGAAATGTAGAAAAAAAAAGATGCTAATTTAAATTCAAACTGTTAAAAACTGTTTTATCCTTAAGATATTATGTCAGTTTCTAGGATCATAATAACAAAGCTTTAAGATTCATACTATGTTCTGGATTTTTCATATTAATTTATATATGAATTGTTTTGATCTGCTGTCATGACTTTTATTCCAAATCTAACAGATGGTTAAATATATATACATACATATATATTTATATATAAATTAGTCATAAACCAAGTCGGATGGTTATTTCTTTTTAAATCTTTGTTATTTATTTAATTGCAGGTAGAGAGAGATAGAAGAGAGACAGAGAGAATGGGCACATCAGGGCCTATAGCTGCTGCAAAGTCTCCAGAAACATGTGCCAGTTTGTGCATCTGGCTTTATGTGGGTACAGAGAAATCAAGTTCAGGTTGTTAGGTTTTGTAGGCAAGCACCTTGACCACTGAGCCATCTCTCCAGCCTTTGCTATTTTTCTTTCTTCTTTGTTTCCCCTTCTTTCTTTCCTTCCTTCCTTCCTTCCTTCCTTCCTTTCTTTCTTTCTTTCTTTCTTTCTTTCTTTCTTTCTTTCTTCTTTTCTTTCTGATTTGGTTCTTCAAGGTGGGGTTTCATTCTAGCCCATGCTGACCTGGAATTCACTATATATAGTCTCAGGCTGGCCTAGAACTCACAGGGATCCTCCTACCTCTTACTCCTGAGTGCTGGGATTAAAAGTGTGCATCACCATGCCCAGCTCCCTGTTATTTCTTTTTATTAAAAAATATTTTTATTTACTTATGAGAGACAGAAAGTGAGAGAGAGAGGAAGAGGGAGGGAATTAGTGTTCCAGGGCCTGGTTCTGAGGTAAAAAGATCCTTAAAAGCACAGAAACCAAAGCCGGGCATGGTGGAGCATGCCTTTCATCCCAGAACTCAGGAGGCAGAGGTAGGAGGATCATTGTGAGTTCAAGGCCACCCTGAGACTATATAGTGTATTCCAGGTCAGCCAGAGCTAGAGTGAGACCCTCCCTTGAAAAAACAAAAACACAACAAAACAAAAAAAGGCCCTAAAATTTTACTTGTTTGCTGGGTGTAGTGGTGCACGCCTTTAATCCCAGCACTCTGGAGGCATAGGTAGAAATGCTGAGTGTTCAAAGCCAGCCTGAGACTACAATAGTGAGTTCTAGACCAGCCTGGGCTAGAGTGAGATCATGCCTCAAAAAAACCTAGCCGGGCATGGTGGCGCACGCCTTTAATCCCAGCACTCGGGAGGCAGAGGTAAGAGGATCGCCATGAGTTCGAGGCTACCCTGAGACTACATAGTGAATTCCAGGTCAGCCTGAGCTAGAGTGAGACCCTACCTCGAAAAAAAAACAAACAAAAAAAAAAAAAAAAAATTATGTTTGTATGTGATAATAGCTTCTGACAATACAAGCTGCATTCACTATAAATTCACAAAAGCTACCAATATTTGCATTTATGATTTTGAGTTACATGCTATCCCTGACAAGAATAGAAACGTTTTTTAGGTTCCTTTTTTTTTTTTTTTTTTTTATTTATTTTTTTTTTTGATTTTTCAAGGTAGGGTCTCACTCTAGCTCAGGCTGATCTGGAATTCACTAGGTAGTCTCAGGGTGGCCTTGAACTCACAGCGATCCTCCTACCTCTGCCTCCCAGAGTGCTGGGATTAAAGGCATGTGCCACTATGCCCAGTTCTAGGTTCATATTTTTATTTTATTTTAAAAATATTTATGAGAGAGGGAAAGATCTAGAGATAGAGAATATGGGTGTGCCAGGGCATCCTGCTGCTGCAAATGAACTCCAGACAGATGTGCTAACTTTGTGCATCTGGCTTTACGTGGGCACTGGAGAATTACATTTGGGTTATCAGGCTTTGTAAGCAAGTGTCTTCAACTGCTGATCTATCTCTCTAGCAGGTTCATTTTTTAATCTTTATTTAGTCCTGTAACCCCTCTTAGTACTATCTACTATTGTGGTAGTTTGAATATATGGCCCCCAATATATTCAGTGTTTTATTAGTTGTTGTTTATATCTGCAGCCACCTGGCTGGAGGCAATGTCACTGGGTGGATCTCAAGGTGTGGTGGTGGGTTTGAGATTCCATTGTAAAGATATGCAAAGTGTGCCCAGTAGGAGTTCCCTGAGGTGTGCTGTGCTGTGTGGCTGGTGGCTTTTCTCTCTCTTGCCTGGTCCTGTAAAAGCAGGCCAGCTTCTTCTGCCATTATGGAACTTGCCCTGGATCTGTAAGCTACAATAAATATCCCTTTCTCCATAACTGTGCCTTGTCTGGAAGTTCATCTCAGCGACCCCGAAGCTGTCTGCTACAAAGTGGTACCAGGAGAAAAGTGGGGTGAGATAAACCAAACCATATGGATTTTTGTCTTTTGAAACCTTTGTTTTAGAGAAATGGGCATGAACTTGGTGCTTGCAACTAAAAATGCCTTCTGGAATGGTAAGCCAAGTTTTATGAACTATTCTGATGAGAGTTTGAAAATGCTAAGTACAGACAATATTAAACTTCAAGGCTTGGCTTATGAGCTTTCTAAGGGGAAGGAAAGACTACAGAGGACTCTGTTGGAACTGGACTACTGACATAAAGGATGGCTGCGTTCTGCTGCCCAGGCCCTGAGAGTTTGATCAAAGTTAAATTTATAATGGACTGATGTGCTTGGCTAAAGATATTGGACTGAGAGATTTAAGATTTTAAGTTAGAAAACCTCAAACAAGTTAAAATTAGAGACACTGAGACAGGTTTTAGGTTACTGGAGCTGCTATTGTCAAACACATTTACAATCTGAAGAAAGGTGGAAGGAAGGTGGCCTAACTGCTTTACATTAAAACAATAGAGAGGATTCCTGAGGAAAGACTTAGAAATACAAACTCTTTTGGAAAGAGTTAATTGGAAAAAAAAAAAACCCTGCTTTTCAAAGCTATGATTTATTTCATCCCTTGATTAAGAATATGACTGTGTCCTACACACCTGGTATTAGTTTTGGAAACATAAAAAATACATGGAGTGGTCATAAATTACACACAGTTCCAAGAGCCACTGCTGAGATACAAAATGAGGTAGGGCATGAGGCCCTTATAGGCTAGAAGAGCCTTTGGAAGATGGACTGTGGTTTACATGGAGACCTAAAGATGTTTTGGATATACCAGGACTATGCAAGGGCTCCCATAGAGTACAGTGTTGGCCTGGGATGGAAGTTTTCCCTGGCTACTCTGCCCAGCTGGAGGGGCGGAATTAAAAGACCTAAAGACTGTCAGACTTGGGTTATATTGAACTTAAACTACAGAAGTTTGATAATTGCTGATGATGGCTGAGTTTGCATTGTTCTAGTCTCTCCTTGCTATGCCTTATACCAGTTAAAAATGTTTACTCTGTCTTTACATGTTAAAACTATTTAACTTGTTTGATTTTACAGAACTCACTATCTTAAGTTGGTCAAGACTATAAAAACCTTTAAAATTGTACTAAATACAACTTACAATGTGTGATAGTTATAAATCTATTGGGGGCCAGGGGCTAAATTTATTGGGGGCCAGGGGCAAAATGTGGTAGTTTGAATATATGGCCCCCAACATATTCAGTGTTTTATTAGTTTGTTGTTTACATCTGCAGCCACCTGGCTGGAGGCAATGTCACTGGGTGGATCTTAAGGTGTGGTGGTGGGTTTGAGATTCCATTGTAAAGATATGCAAAGTGTGCCCAGTAGGAGTTCCTGAGGTGTGCTGTGCTGTGTGGCTGGTGGCTTTTCTCTCTCTTGCCTGGTCCTGTAAAAGCAGGCCAGCTTCTTCTGCCATTATGGAACTTGCCCTGGATCTGTAAGCTACAATAAATATCCCTTTCTCCATAACTGTGCCTGGTCTGGAAGTTCATCTCAGCGACCCGAAGCTGTCTGCTACAACTATATAACAATTTGATATCAGCCCTTAGTAAAGAAACAAAAAGAAAGGACATTTGTTGATATGTTATGATATGTTATGATATGATATGATATGATATGATATGATATGATTGTTGCCTTCATCTTTACAGTCACATCCATGGCACAACTTCTGCTACAGCTATGCTTGTTTCTCTTCAAACATCCTATCAATTACAAACATATAAATAATGTTAGTACTAAATTATCAAACCAAGTTGCTATTTTTCTTCCTCCTTCTTCTTCTTTTTCTCCTGCTCCTCCTCCTCCTTCTTCTTCTCCTTCTTCTCCTTCTCCTTCTTCTTCTTTTGGGGGGGGCTCTTGAAGTAGAGTCTTGCTCTAGCCCTGGCTGACCTGGAACTCACCATTTAGTCTCCGGTCAGTCTCCAACTCATAGTGATCCTCCTACCTCTGCCTCCAGAGTGCTGGGACTAAAGGCATTCGCCACTAAGTCCAGCTTGACCAAGAAATTTTTAATGGAATCACTGGTGTTAAAGTTGCCATTATTTGGCTAGGTGATCATCAGTCTTATGGACATACTCTAAACTGGCTTGCAGTACAGAAATGCAGTACCAACATTTGTGTCACTCCTTACCCAGCTTCCTATAGTGACATTTGTGAGGACCTTCATGAACAATTTGTATCAATTAAGCAAATACTCAATAAGTGATTTAAAAAAAAAAAGACTACAATTCTCCAAATTAAAATAAAGAGTTCAACAACAAACTGTTAATGCCTTATAAAATGTGGCTAATTGGCTAAACTAAAAAAAAAAAAAAAAAGGTTGCCTGACCTCAACTTAAGATCTTAGGTCTTTTCTGCTTTTTCAACTACTGATATTATATATGTAAATGATCATTTGCCTGGTCTCAGCTCACCAAGACTGAAGCCATGCTTGCTGTCTTCATGTTGAACTCTGTTTCTTACCTGGTGATGTTCCCAGAAGAGCTCTGTCAGAGGATAAAGTACAAAATTAGTAACAACACCGCTGGATCTTAGTTTTTGGGAAGGCTTTTTTAACTTGAAAATTTCCTTTTGATGATTCATCTGTTTGGTTTTGTTTTTGTTTTAAATGGATCTACACTGTTAACTGATTGAGACTTCACTGTGATTCACTCTTTTACTTAATAAAAAACTTTTCAGGGATGTCTATAAATTTCAGTGTTATTCATGATAAAAAAAAGTGGTATTGGTTGATCTAAGGAGGGACCAGAAATTTCTACTATTTCAATACTGAGGAAAAAATTGATTTATACTGTGTTTTTAAGAACTAAGTATTGATAAAGCCCCCCATGTAGAACATTTAACCCTAAAAAAATAGATATATTCTTTTGTTATTATAAGGGCAATACAAATGGCTGATAAATACCAAAAAGATTCAAAAGCAGCTTAATTTATAAAGCACAAAGAGATTGTGGCTTGAAATGTCTCATTCTCAAAATGGTTTTGTAGTTGCTGAGCCAATGGGATTCTTGAGTTTACTGATTTCAAAACTGTCACTGAAGGGTAAAGTATCGATAGCTGCTGTTCTTATGAAATGAAACTTGTGCCTCACAAGTCCCTGGTACTGAAATGGTAACAAGTAAAGAGGTCAGTTTGAAATCATGGTGAGTTACTGTAACAGAAAAGGGTCCGTTTGCAGAAAATCATCAGAAGAAAAGGTTACTGGAACAATTACCACTCAACAGCACACTGACTCTCTTTGAAAATATTCTCATGTGGGTTGTTTTTTTTTTTTTTTTTTTCGAGGTAGGGTCTCACTTTAGCTCAGGCTGACCTGGAATTCACTATGTAGTCTCAGGGTGGCCTCGAATTCACGGCAATCCTCCTACCTGTGCCTCCCCGAGTGCTGGGATTACAGGTGTGTGACCACCACGCCTGGCTGTGGGTTGAATTTTTAAGATCAGGTTATAATGATACTGACATTGGTTCAAAATGTTGTACCTTAGAATCCTTGGAGCCAGATTTAACATCCATAGTTTTGTCTTGACACGGACATGTGGATCTGTCACCAAATACATTGTTGGCTAAAATGTACCTTTCTCGTATTGATTGCAAAACAATTGTATGCAAAAAATCCACGTATATTTAAAATATTTATTTCAAGCCGGGCGTGGTGGTGCATGCCTTTAATCCCAGCACTTGGGAAGCAGAGGTAGGAGGATCACCGTGAGTTTGACGCCACCCTGAGACTACATAGTTAATTCCAGGTCAGCCTGGACCAAAGTGAAACCCTACCTCAAAAACCCACCTCAATTTTTTTTTTAATTTCAGAAGCTTAGAAGTTATAATTACAGCATAATTTAAGTTTAAATCTGTATTGAACAAACAAGCACTCTGCTTTTCAAATGATTTGAAAGTCACTTTTTTTTTTTTTGGCCTCTTTTGAGGGTAACTTTGTTTTAATAGTAAAATTACTAAACTTGTGCAATGATAGCATGGACATGCTGTAAGATGTCTTATATGACTGCTTTAGCCATGGTGGACATAGCTGAAATTATAAAGATTAAAATACAAATAGATTTATGCTGCCGACTCCTAAAAAATTTGTCCTTCATAACTACCTAGCATAATGCCATCGACTCATAGGGGCTTAAATTGATTCTGTGGATTCAAGCACCGGAGTTCTTAGTGTGCATCTTCATCCAAAACCTTTATTCTCTAACGTTCTTGGTCCTATTGAAACATTGTAGTATGTGAAAATACTGCAATGTCACTACCCAAGAGAAAAGCCATTATCATGTGTCTACTGGTTGCCAGGATCAGCGTGATACCGTTTTTTAAAATAAACTAGCATGCCCTTCAAGCTATTATCTGTCTTCATTTCTAGAATTTGTAATCCTGACCTGGGATGTTTCTAACACAAGGACGTGTGCACTTGAGCCAGGCTCTGCTATTTTCATTGCAGGCAGAGTTGATTGCGGGCTGTAGCTATGATGCAGTGAGACTGGTTTACAGCTGCTTTCCAGGTTGCTGTGTCTGAAGGTCCACTTCACACCCAGAATGGGGGAGGGAAAGTAAACCAGAGCACGCTGGCTGGAATGGTGACTAGGATTGCTCTCCCCAGGCTCCAACCATATAGTCGTACATTTATAACAGTACAGCAGGGTCTCAAATGCCAACTTTAATCATCTTACATTCTGCTGCTATTCTCATAACTAAGGACCTGAAAAATGTTTTAGTTTGCAAGTCAAGCATGTAAAGTTTATATATAAGCCTTTAAATGTCAATCTTTACTGAGTTCATTGCTGTACACAGTTTTTCTATTTGTCTTTATTTTCTCAGAATCAAATATGTCTGAGTCATTAAGCCTATAATAAGCATTACCCAGTTTTCTCGTTTCCAGTTTTATCAGTTTAACAGAATAAGTAAAATAGGGTATAATTTATTTTTAGATGAGACATGTTGGATATTGTTTTATTTCTTTTAGTGTCATGATCAGTACAGATCAGCCATGTTTATCTTTCAGGAAATAAACAAAGGTTGCTTATTTCTCAAAAAAAAAAAAAAAGAAAAGAAATATAATATAATATAAATAAACTAAACTAAAATAAATCTTTAAAAAGACAAGAAAAGAAAACAAAAAGGGGGAGATATAGGGATTCAAAATTGAACTTTTACCCACTCTGCATTTACCTTGCTGGAACAGTGCTAATCCCCAGCAATAGATATATTTCATTAATCTTATATATGTTGTCTTCATATATTCTCTGCTGTTAAGTTCTTTTTTTCTAATTTTATTTATTTGCAAGCAAAGAGAAAGAAAGAGAGAGAGAGAGAGAGAGAGAGAGAGAATGAATATGAATGGGCATGCTAGGGCCTCTAGCCATTGCAAATGAATTCCAGATGCACGCCCCCCCGTGCATCTAGCTTTATGTGTGTACTGGGGAATCGAATCTGGGTCCTTAGGCTTTGCAGGCAAGCGCTGTAACCTCTAAGCCACCTCTCTAGCCATGTTCTGTTCTTCTTTTTTAAACAAACTGCTTTTTAGTCTTTTCTTTTTAAAAATATTTTTCAATTTTTATCTATTTATTTGAGAGAGAAAAATGGAGAGAGAGAGAGAGAGAGAATGGGCACTCCAGGTCCTCTAGCCACTGCCAAAAAATTCCAGATGCATGCAACCACCTTGTGCTTCTGGCTTACATGGGTCCTGGAGAACTGAAGTTGGGTCCTTTGGCTTCACAGGCAAGCACCTTAACCACTATGACATCCCTCCAGCCCTGTTCTATTCTTTTTAAAGCTAACACATTGGCCACACTCTCTGTGCCAAATCTGCATGCAGTATGTAGTAGTTTGAATGGATGCCTCCACAATAGACTCAGGTATTTTACTAAAGCTTGTCTTCAGCTGCCTGGCTGGAGGAGGTGTCACTGGGGGCGGATCCTGGAGTCCATCCCTAGGTTGTCACTGGGGGCAGATCTGATATCTAGCCCAAAGGTATTCAGAGAAGTTTTTGAGCTCTGCTGGCGCACCTACTGCTCCTTGCTTTTGGTGGTGGTTTTTGCTGGTGGTTTCCCTCTGCTTAGATCTGTGAAAGGGGACAGTCTCTTCCACCATCCTGGAACTTCCCCTGGATTTGTAAACCTGAAATTTTTTTGTTTTGTTTTTTGTTTTTCAAGGTAGGGTTTCACTGTAGCCCAGGCTGACCTGGAATTCACTGTATGTTCATTGAACTCATAGCGATCCTCCTATCTTTGCCTCCCCAGTGCTGGGATTAAAGGTATGTGCCACCACATCTGGCTGTAAAACTGAAATAAATCACTTTCTCCCATAAACTGTGTCTGTTTTGAAGTTCATCCCAGTAACATGAAGCTGACTACAACACAGAACCAGCAGATTTCAAATTCCTCCCTATCTTCTCTTTATGTAGGGTAAGTCCATACTCTCAGGTGTAAACTCCTTTGACAATTAGCTTTTAGAAATAATCTCTATAAGGACACTTTTTTTCAAATATTTTATTTATTTACACACACACAGAGAGAGAGAGAGAGAGAAAGAGAGAGGGAGAAAGACAGAGAGAATGGGTGCATCAGGCCCTCTAGCTGCTGCAAACAAATTCTAGATGCATGCACCACCTTGTGCATCTGGCCTTACATGGGTACTGGGAAATTAAACCTGGGTCATAGGCATGCTCATTCTCTCTCTCCCTCTTTCTCTGTCTCTCTGCTTGTAAATAAATAAATAAATAAACAAATAAAATATTTCATTTACATGAGACCGATTCAAATGTATTTGTGCAGATTACCTTTTTAAAAAATATTTTATTGGGCTGAAGAGATGGCTTCACGGTTAAGGCACTTGATGAGAAGCCTAAGGATCCAGGTTTGATTCTCCAGGTCCCACGTAAGCTAGATGCACAAGGTGGTGCATGTGTCTAGAGTTTGTTGCAGTGGCTAGACGCTCTGGAGCACCATTCTTTCCTTCTGACTTAAATAAATAAATAAATATAAAAAAGAAGGGCTGGAGAGATGGCTTAGTGGTTAAGGCACTTGCCTGTGAAGCCCAAGGACTTAGGTTCAATTCTCCAGGTCCTACGTAAGCCAGATGCACAAGGTGTTGCATGTGTCTGCAGTTCGTTTGCAGTGGCTGGAGGCCCTGGCATGCCCATTCTCTCTGTCTCTGACTCACTCTAATAAATAAATAATTTAAAAAATTTTTAAATAAAGGTATGTTCCATATGTGTCATCATGCCTGGCCCTAAATAACTTAAAAAGAAAAAGAAAAAAATCCAGTTACATATAAAAAAAAATATATATATATATATATTTTTTTTGTTTTTCGAGTTAGGGTCTCACTCTGGTCCAGGCTGACCTGGAATTCACTATGTAGTCTCAGGGTGGCCTCGAACTCATGGTGATCCTCCTACCTCTGCCTCCCGAGTGCTGGGATTAAAGGCGTGCGCCACCACGCCCGGCTCTAAAAAAATATTTTCTTTATTTGAGAGGGAAAGAGGCAGATCTATCCATCTATCGATCTATCTATAAAGATATAGAGATCTATATAGATCTGTATATATATATATATATATCTAGAGAGAGATTGATATCTATCCATCTATCTATCTTTCTATCTATATCTATCTATCTATCTATCTATCTATCTATCTATCTATCTATCTATCTATCTATCGAGAGAGTGCAAATGGGTGTGCCAGGGCCTCTAGCCACTGTAAATGAACTCAAAGTGCATGTGGCCACCTTGTGCATCTGGGTTTACATGGGTATTGAGGAATTGAACCTGGGTCCTTTGACTTCTTAGGCAAGGTAGCGCCTTAACCACTGAACCATCTCTCCAGACCTATGCAGATTACCTTTAAAAACATAGCATATCTTGGGGCTGGAGAGGTGGCTCAGTGGTGAAAGGCACTTGCCTGAGAAGCCTAACGACCTAAGTTTGATTTCCTAGGACCCACATAAGCCAGATGCACAAGGGGGCACATGCATCTGGAGTTTGTTTGCAGTGCCTAGAGGCCCTGGCACACCCATTCTCTCTTTCTCTCTCTGCCTCTTTATCTCTCTCTCTCTCTCTCTAATAAATAAATGAATAAAGTATTCTTTTAAATAGCACATCTTAAAACTAATATGTTATGTCTATATCATAATATACAAGCATACTTTAGTCATCACTCTATTTGAATCATTGCTCTTAAGTGAAAACAGTATAATAATATTAACTAAACTCCTCTGTTCCAAATAGGAGTAACATTTTTTGGATATCATTCAGGCAAATTAATTCCTAATATTTTTATTATTTATTTTTTTATTTTTTGTTTTTGTTTTTGAGGTAGTTTTCACTCTAGTCCAAGCTGACCTGGAATTCACTATGTAGTCTCAGGGTGGCCTCGAACTCATGGTGATCCTCCTACCTCTGCCTTCTGAGTGCTGGGATTAAAGGCATGTGCCACCACGCCTGGCTTAAATATTTTATTATCATTTATTTATTTGAGAAGGAGAAATAGAGGAAGAAGGAGATAGAGAGAAAGGGAGAATGGGCACGCCAGGGCCTCCAGCCACTGAAAATGGACTCTAGACACATGCGTCCTTTTGTGCATCTGGCTTACGTGGGTCCTTAGGCTTCCCAGACAAATGCTTTAACCGCTAAACCAGGACATAAGATTTGCAGAATTATCCCCTTCCATAGGATAGATTTGTAAAGAAAACTTATCTGACTTGGAGGAATAACAAGAATCAGGTACAACTCCCTATACTCTTCTTGTCACAAATACGAAACAAACCACAAAAATATGCAATTCTTAAAATTTATTTAATTTATTTATTTTGAAAAGAAGGGACAGAGAAGTGCTCAGCATTGAAACATCCTAAACCCACCTTCCAAGGCACAGGGTCCATTGTGGAAGAGGGGGTGGAAAGAATGTAAGAGCCAAAGGAAGAATAGGACTCCTTACAATGTGCTCCTCCAGACACAAAATGGCCTGGATATCCATGACCTCACAGTGCCTGACACTACCTACACAAGACCATCATAATAGGAAGAAAAGATCATTACATCAAACTGAAAAGACTGAGAGAGGGAGGGGATATGATGGAGAGTGAAGTTTCAAAGAGGAAAGTAGGAGGGATGGAGGGAAGTACCATGGGATATTGTCTACAATTAAAGAAGTTGTCAATAAAAAATAAAATTAAAAAAAATTACTCATTTATTTTGGTTTTTCGAGGTAGGGTCTCATTATAGCTCAGGCTGACCTGGAATTCACTATGTAGTCTCAGGGTGGCCTCGAATTCTTGGTGATCCTCCTACCTCTGCCTCCCAAGTACTGGGATTAAAGGCATGCACCACCACACCTGGCCTTAAATTTTTTGGGGGGTTTGAGGTAGGGTCTTACTGTAGCTCAGGCTGACCTGGAATTCACTATGTAGTCTCAGGGTGTTCTTGAACTCACAGCCATATTCCTACCTCTGCCTCTCAAGTGCTGGGATTAAAGGAGTGTGCCACCATACCCCGCTTTAAATTTTATTTTATTTTTTTGGTTTTCCGAGGTAGGGTCTCACTCTAGTCCAGGCTGACCTGGAATTCACTATGTTGTCTCAGGGTGGTCTTGAACTCACAGGGATCCTACCTCCGCCTCCTGAGTGTTGGGATTACAGGCGTATGCCACCACGCCCGGCTAAATTTTATTTTTTATAAATCCAGCCAGCAATTTCTTTTAAAAGTTAAGGGCTGGGGAGGTTATTCAGTGCTGAATTTTCTCTATATTTAAAAAATTCTTTTTGGCTGGAGACATGGCTCAGCAGCCAAAGGCACTTGCTTGTTAAGCCTGATGACTGGGGTTCCATGCCCCAGTGCCCATGTAAACCAAATGTGCAAAGTGGTCTGGAGTTCATTTACAGTGGCAAGAGGCCCTGGCACTCCCAAACTCTCTCCCTCCCTGTCTCTCTGCCTGCAAGTAAATAAATAAATACATACATGAATAAATGAAAAACAGACCTGGCATGGTGGTGCATGCCTTTAATCTCAGCACCCGGGAGGCAGAGGTAAGGAGGATTGCAGTGAGTTCGAGGCCACCCTAAGACACATAGTCAGCCTGGGCTAGGCTGAGACCCTACCTCAAAAAACAAATAAAAGGGACTGAAGAGTTGGCTTAGTGGTTAAGGCGTTTGCCTGCAAAGACAAGGGATCCCAGTTCAATTCTCCAGGACCCATTTAAGCCAGATGCGCAAGGTGGTGCATGCATCTGGAGTTCGTTTGCAGTGGCTGGAGGCCCTTTCTCTCTCTCACACACACATAAATAAATAAAATATATTAAAAAACAAATAAAAAACCAACCAAACCAAAAAAAACCCCAAAATTTCTTCCAATGTACTGATTCGTTCATCCATTTTAGTAACTTTATATCTTAAATTGATTTCATAAGTTTCTTTTATATATCTTGGATTAAATTCCTTATATATTTATTTGTATCTTCTACTTGGTCTTTCTAAAAATACTACTCTGAGCCGGGCGAGCTGGCAGGTGGTCTGGTCCTGCCATGGCCGGGTCTAGCCTCCTTCCCTGATTCTGTGGTCCCTGGCGCTTGTTCACTCAACATCAGCCGGGGGCCCCTTCCTGTCGGCAGAGCATTATCAGGGCACACAGGCGCAGCTTTCCTGACTCCACCCTGACAGCCGGGTCCCCAAATTGCCTGGGGACCCGCCCGCCGCTCACAGCGGCTGGCGCCCGTTTCCTGCAGGAGTGCCTGAATCCAGCAGCCAGAAGTCCGGCCAGTCCTAGGAGCTCTGCGGCCCGGGATGACCAGCGGTTCCCGAGACACTATGCAGCAGGTGGACGCGAGCTCGCCATTGGTGCGCCTGCGTGCGGAGCCGCACCGGGAGTGCGAGCCGGCCCCTCCCTCCGTTTGCCACGACCCGCCCTCTCTGGGCCACACCCTCCCCTCCAGACCAGCCAATCGTCGGGAGCCGTGCGAGGCGGCGGCGGCGGCGCACGGCCAGTGGAGCGGCGCGTTGTTGGGCTGCAGCGCCACAGGCCGCACCCAGTCTGGGCGGCGGGGGCGCTGCCAGGGCTGAGGGGCGGAAAGGCCGGAAGGCTGCGGCTGACCGCCCGAGGTGCGCGCAGCGGACAGGGGGCGGAGCCGAGCCCGAATCGTGCCTAGCCCCAGCCCGCCGGCCGCCAGCCGCTGTAGGACCCTGGAAGGAGCCTTGCTGCTTACGATTCTCCACCGAGGTGAGGCCCGCGGCCGGGGTGAGGGCTCCGGGCCCCGCTGAGGGCGCGGCTCCGGGCCCGAGCGAGGCGGGCGGCCGGGCCGAGGGCCTTGCGCCGTGCGGTGACAGCGTCGGGAAGGGGGCGCGCGCGGCGCGGGGAGCCGCTGGGGTGCCAGGGCGTCGGGGGTCCCCTCGGTGGTGGCCCGACGCGGAGAGCGCCGGCGGATGCGGTCTTCCCGGTGGAAGCGGCCCGGGCCGGTCGTTCGTCAGCAGGCCCGTGGGCCCCGGGGGTCCCCGTGGGAAAGGAGGGTCGGGCCCGAAGCTCGGCCAGCTTTGTGCTGGTGGCGGCCGCTTGCGTGGGCCAGAGCGCTGGACACAGCAGGATTTGTGCAGACGCGTCTGGATCCTGCATGTCGCCCTTCTTCTTTTTAAACGTTTAAAAACGACAGCGTCTGTTCAAAGAGAAAAGCCAAATCTGCCCACAGATAGGATTGAGGTAGTCCTGCAATTTACTGGAGATGGAGCTTTTGCTTATCTTTGCCTTTCCCTTCCTTCCTTTTTTTCTTTTCTTTTTTTCCTTTACCTTTGGGAAATATTAAAAGACCTCGCCCTTAAAAAAATTATTTTTATGATTCAGTTCCTAGCTCAAGGTATTTGGCAGGTGATTGTGTCCATTTTATGCATACCCACCTTGAAATATTTTGGTTTATCTGAAACTGAAACTGCTGTCGCTTTGACCATGTGATTTTTATGCCTAAAATGCATTCGTTAATCCCCAGTGACCAAGAACAGAGTTGACAACTCTACATTGCTCGTAAGTTATTACAGATATTTTTATGTTTGGCAAAACTTGGATTGAAATTTTCACGGAGATGGGAAATAGAATGCTGACAGATCCACGCTGTCTCTTTTGTAACACACATGTGAAATACAAGTCGGGAGTCCGAGTAGGATGTTCAACAGGCTGTAAACTGGGTAGGACATTTCAGGGTGGGGGTGAATTTTATGAGGATCGGATTGTAAAAATTGCAGAATTTAATGGACAAAGGCAATGATGTATAAATTTTTAAATCTAAAATTAAAAAAAACATATTTTATTTATTTATTTGAGAGAGAGAAAGAAGTAGAAAGACCGGAGGGGGGGGGAGGAGAGAATGGGTGACCAGGGCCTCCAGCCACTGCAAATGAACTCCAGATGCATGCGCCCCCTTGTGCACCTGGCTTATGTGGGTCCTGGAGAATTGAACCGGGATTCTTTGGCTTTGCAGACAGATGCCTTAACCACTAATCTATCTCTCCAGCCCTGAATCTAAATTTTTAACATATCTTTTTAGTTCTGAGTTTGGGAAAAATAGAACAGGATTGTGTTTTATGTTTTTTTCTCCTTGAGATTTGAGTCTGACTGTATCCCAGGCTGGTCTGGAATATTTTCTGCCTCTGTCTATAGAGTTCTGGGATTTACTGTCTTTACCATCTTGATTTATACCACACCCAGCTAGTAAGTTGTTTTTCTGAGGAAGTAAATGCTTTTGACAGTCAAAACTGCTTTTTTTTTTTTTTTTAAGGGTTTTGTTGTGGTTTACAGCTGATGTGATTTGTTAGTTTCCTACTGTGATGTGTAGATTTTGAGTTAAAGAGAGTCAGAGTCAGAAAATCTGGCTTACGTGGGTATTGGGGAATTGAGCCTCCAACCAGGGTCCTTAGGCTTCACAGGCAAACACTTAACTGCTAAGCCATCTCTCCAGCCCTAATTTTTGTTTTTTGATGTAGGGTCTCACTCTAGCTCAGGCTGACCTGGAATTCACTTTGTATTCTCAGGGTGGCCTTGAACTCTCCGCAATCCTTCTACCTCTGCCTCCCAAGTGCTGGGACTAAAGGTGTGTGCCACCATGCCCGGCTTTTTAAACCCTTTATTTATTTATTTATTTATTTATTTGCAAGCAAAGAGAGAGGAGAGACAGAACCTTTAAATTTTTTTTTAAATTTTTGTTTTATTTATTTGCAAAGAGAGAGAGAGAGAGAAAATGAGAATGGGTGCACCAGGGCCTCTAGCCTACTGCAAATGAACTCCAAATACATGTGCCATATTGTGTATCTGGCTTTAAAATGTGGAAATGTGGGTACTGAAGAATTGAACCCAGGTTGTTAGGCTTTGCAGGCAAGTACCTTAACCTTTGAACCATCTCTTCAACCCTCCTTTAACTCTTTCAATGTTATTTGATGTTGATGCTGGTGTTCAGTGTTTTGTTAATTTACCACAAAAGTTTTTTTTTTTTTTTTTTTTTTTTTTTTTTGAGGTGGTGTCTTGCTCTAGTCCAAACTGAGCTATGTAGTCTCAGGGTGGCTTTCAACCCATGACGATCCTCCTATTCTGCCTCCTGAGTGCTGGGATTAAAGGCGTGCGCCACCATGCCCAGCCACAAAAGTATTTCTTTTGTTTAATCATATTGAATCAGAAAATTAAATACTGAAATGCTTCAAAAGATACCAAGGTTTCTCCCCCCTACCCCCCAAGGTAGTGTCTCACTCTAGTCTAGACTAACCTAGAATTCACTATGTAGTCTCAGGCTAGCCTCAAACTCAAAATATTCTTCCTACCTCTGCCTCCCAAGTGCTAGGATTAAAGGTGTGTGCCACCACACCACGCTCAGTTTTTTTTAGTATTTTAGTATTTATTTAGTTTGACAGAGAGAGAGAGAGAGAAAATGGGCATGCCATGACCTCCAGCCACTGCAAACAAACTCCAGATGTATGCACCACCCTGTGCATCTGGCTTTATGTGGGTACTGGGGAATTGAACTCAGGTCATTAGGTTGTTTTTATTTATTTATTTATTTATTTATTTATTTATTTATTTATTTATTAGAGACAGAGAAAGGGGAGGGGGAGAGAATGGGTGTGCCAGGGCCTCTAGCCACTGCCAACAAACTCCAGACGCATGTGCCACCATGTGCATCTGGTTTATGTGAGTACTGGGGAATTGAGCCTTGATCCAGGGTCCTTAGGCTTCACAGGCAAGTACTTAACTGCTAAGCCATCTCTCCAGCCCCCCCCCCTTTTTAAACATTTTTATTTATTTATTTGAGAGAGGGAGAGAGACAGCAAGACAGAGGGAGAGAGAGGGAAAGAAAGAATATGGGCACACCAGGGCCACCAGCCACTGCAGGGAGCTCCAGATTCACGTGCCACCTTGTGTATCTGGCATATGTAGAAACTGGGGAATCAAACCTGGGTCCTTAGGCTTTTCAGGCAAGTGCCTTAACCGCTAAGCCATCTCTCCAGCCCCAGGTCATTAGGTTTTGCAGGCAAATGCCTAAGTGCTAAGCTATCTTTCCACTTCCATTTTTGGGTTTGTAAAAAAGTTATTTATATATATATATATATATATATATATATATATATATATATATATATATATATATATATATATATATATATTTGAGAGCATCAGAGAGAGAGAGAGACAGACAGACAGAAAGACAGAGAATGGGCATGCCAGTGGCCTCTTAGCCACTATGAATGAACTCCAAATGTGTGCACTCCTTGTGGGCAAGTGTGGCATTGTGCCCTTGTGTCTGGCTAAACGTGGGACCTGGAGAATTGAACAGGTGTTATTAGGCTTAGCAGGCAGGCAGGCACCTTAACCACTAAGCTCCCTCTCCAGCCCTATTTTACTATTTTATTGATTTATTTGAGAGAAATGGAGAGAGACAGAGAGAGAGAGAGAGAGACAGAGAGAGCGCACAAGAGAGACAGAGAATGGGCATGGGCATGCCAGGGCCTCTAGCCACTGCAAATGAAGTCTAGATGCATGTGCCATCTTGTGCATCTGGCTTATGTGGGTACTGGATGGAACCTGGGTCCATAGGCCTCCCAGGCAAGCACCTTAACTGCTGAGCCATCTTTCCAGACCTAAAAATTATTTTTATTCAGTACTGGGAATCAAATTCTCAGCTTTGTCCATAGTAGGCAAGCACTTTCCCAGCTGGGCAAGCATATCCCCAGCCCTGAAACTTTTAGTAGAAACGTTCAGTTGTCATGCAATTAAAAATTTAAATTTTTAAATTTTTGTTTTCATTTTAGAGAGCACCTTAACTGCTGAGCCATCTTTCCAGACCTAAAATTATTTTTATTCAGTACTGGGAATCAAATTCTCAGCTTTGTCCATAGTAGGCAAGCACTTTCCCAGCTGGGCAAGCATATCCCCAGCCCTGAAACTTTTAGTAGAAACGTTCAGTTGTCATGCAATTAAAAATTTAAATTTTTAAATTTTTGTTTTCATTTTAGAGAGAGTGAGACAGAGAGAGAGAGAGAGAATGAATTGGTGTGCTAGGGCCTCAGTCACTGCAATTGAACTCCAGACGCATGTGCCACCTATATAAGGGCAACCTTATACTTGCCTCACCTTTTGTGTGTCTGGCTATGTGGGACCTGGAGATTTGAACATGCATTCTTAGGCTTCGCAGACAAGCGCTTTAACTAACTTAAGCTAAGCCATCTCTCTAGACCCGACTAGTTTTTCTTTTTTATTATTAGTTATGTACATACTCTGTGTTAACAGCCGACTTTTTTTTTTTTCCGAGGTAGGGTCTCACACTAGCCCAGACTGACCTGGAATTCACTCTGTATTTTCAGTGTGGCCTCGAACTCGGCAATCCTTCTACCTCTGCCTCCTAAGTGCTGGGATTAAAGGTGTGCACCACCATGCCTGGCTTTTTTTTTTTTTGGGTAGTTTTTTTTTAAAAAAATTTTATTTATTGAGAGAAAGAGGGAGAGAGAAAAAGGCAGATAGAAAGAGAATGGGCACATCAGGGCCTCCAGCCACTATAAATGAACTCCAGATACATGCACCACCTTTTGCATTTGGCTTACGTGGGTATTGTGGAATTGAACCTGGGTCCTTAGGCTTCCCAGGCAAGAGCCTTAACTGCTAAGCCATCACTCCAGCCCTATGACTAGTTTTAAACTATAGGTTCCCCTCCACCTTTTGTTTCCTCTTGTTATTCATTTATTGATGAATGGTAGTTTGCCTTGTAAAGTAATGTATGGTCTGGACTTTATTACTTACTGCAGTTTAGCAGTACAGAATTTATTATAAGCTGGTGATTATAAAGGTGTGATTATATTTTGTTGAAATTGGCTTCTCAGTCATTTAGATACAGCTCTTTTTAAAAAATGTTTTATTTATTTATTTGAGAGAGAGAGAGAGAGAAAGAGAGAGAAGCAGATAGATTGGGTGCATCAGGGCCTCTAGCCACTGCATATGAATTCCAGATGCATGTACCACCTTGTGCATCTAGCCTTCTGTGGGTCCTTAACTGCTAAGCCATCTCTCCAGCCCTAGATACAACTCCTTTAAAACATTTAAAATTTTTATGTGTGTGTGTGTGTGTGTGTGTGAGAGAGAGAGAGAGAGAGAGAGAGAGAGAGAGAGAGAGAGAGAGATTGATATACATGTGGAAATTAGAGGACAGCTTCTGGGTATCTGTGCTGTACCTTCTTTGAGACAGGGTCTCTTGCTTTTGCAAAGGAACCGTGACTGCAAATAAATGTTAGACTAGCTGGCTCTGCCTCTCATTGTTATAGAGGTGTTGGTATCACAGATGCATGTGCCACTTTGCATGTAGCTTTATGTGAGCACTGAGGAATTGAACCCCAGTGTTGGGGCTTTGCAAGCAAGCACCTTTAACCACTGAGCCATCTCCCTAGTCCCTAGACACAACTCATTTGAGACAGGGTCTCATGTAGTCCATGATCTCAAACTTGCTGTGAAGCTAAGGATAACCTTGAATTCCTGATCTTCCTGCCTCTACCTCCCAAATGCTGGGATTATAAGCATGTGCTAGACACAACTTTAAATACTTTGGTTGCCTTCTTTCTTAAGCTTCATCAAATTTATTATGTACATTTTCTTTCCCAACCCTGGAATCATCCATTTCTTCCTGCCTCTCTCCTTCCTTTCCACCCTCTCTCCCTCCTTCCCTTTGGTCCTGTTTTTTTAAGATATCTCATTATGTGTTTGTAAATATTCCAAAATCTGATATCAGAAACTTTGGTCCCTAACAACTTGGAATACACAAACTGTTCAGAAACTGCAGTCTGGGCCTTTGGGTTGTTTATTGCTACCAGGCTAATCATTGTTTCTAGATTTTTTTTTTTGCATGTGTGCTTATGGTTGTGCAGTGTAAATGTGTGTGGATACACATATGTGTGTAGGCCAGTGGGTGGCTTGCTTAATGGCTCTCTATCTTACTTACAGAGGCAAGGTTTCTCACTTAAATCCAGAGTTTGCTGATTCAGCTAGCCAGCTTGTCTCAGGAATTCCCTGTCTCTGCCTTCTGAGCACTGGCATTACAGATGGCTGCCATGCCCACCTGACATTTGCCTGGGTCCTGGGGTTCTGATCTCAGGTCCTTACTCTTTTCCAGCAAGCACTTTATCACTGAGCCATTGTCCCAGCCTTGTTTCTAGATCTTTTCAGCGCTGGTATTAATGACGTGCCACCAAACCTAGCTCACAATTTAATTTCTATTAATCCAAGTTACTTTTGTTTCCTGAATAATAAAATAGAAAGAGGTATTTTCTAGTTTGTCTTTTATGAGTGTATGTGTGTATGTGTTTTATACATACATACATACATACATACATACATGAATACATGAATACATGAATTGGTTAACAGTGTATTAAAGAAAAGTCAGCTTTCTGAGCCTTCCACACATCTGTAATCCCAGCATTTGGAAAGCTGAGGGAGGAACATCACTGCATGTTTGAGGTCAGTTTGGTCTACCCTAGTGAGTTCCAAATCAGTAAATACATAAAAATTAAAAACCAGGCTGAAGAGATGGCTTAGTAGTTAAGGGACTTGCCTGAAAAGCTAAAGGATCCAGGTTCTATTTCCCAGGACCCACGTAAGCCAGATGCACAAGGTGGCATATGCTTCTGGAGTTCGTTTGCAGCAGCTGGAGGCCCTGGTGCATGCATTCTCTATCTGCCTCTCTTTCTCTCAAATAAATAAAAATAAAAAAAAAAAACAATTAAAAACCAACAAAACTGGCTGGAAAGATGGCTTAGCAGTTAAGGTGCTTGCCTGCAAAGCCTAAGGACCCATGTTTGACTCTCCAGGTCCCACATAAGCCAGATGCACAAGGTGATGTAAGCGTGTAAGGTCGCTTATGCCCACAAGGTGGTTCATGTGTCTGTTCAATTTCAGTGGCTAGAGGCTGCTGTGCTATTCTCTATCTCTCTCTTAAAAAAAAAAAAAAAAACTTAGGGAAAGCAGAGTAAAGTTTTATTGGCTAATGGAGTAGGTCTAATATAACATAAGCGTTACCAGTGTCAGCTGATATTGACATCTTAGTTCTTATTTTTCTGGACAGAACATCAACTCTGGTTGTAGAACTTCCTATGCTGTCGACTTGAGCAGTTTAAACCTGGGCTGAGGGGTTAAAAAAGAAAAAAACAACAAACCACTGGGTGTAGTAGCTCATACCTTTAATCCCAGCACTAGGAGTGAGTTCCAGGTCAGCTCTGGACTAGACTGAGACCCTGCATAGAAAACCAAAAAAAAAAAAAAAAAAAAAAAAAGGACGTGGTGATGCACGCCTTTAAATCCCAGCACTCGGGAGGCACAGGTAGTAGGATCGCCGAGAGTTCGAGGCCATCCTGAGACTGCATAGTTAATTCCAGGTTCCAGTCAGCCTGGGCCAGAGTGAGACCCTACCTTGAAAAACAAAAACAAAACAAAACAAAACAAAACAAAAACCCCAAACCCAAAAAACAAAAAAATCAAATAAACCCTGCAGAGTACTAGGAACAGGGGAGATAAATATTTGAGATTGGGCTACTTTTAAAATATTTAACGTATTTATTTTTGGTGTTTTGACCTTACTTAGTCTATAACCTGGTACTCACTAAGTAGCCCAGGTTGTTCTTTAACTCCTGGCAATCTGATACCTCAGCCGTGTGAGTCAACATACTTGCCCCCTTTTTTTGAGGTAGGGTCTTGCTTTAGCCCAGGTTGACCTGGAATTTACTATGTAGTCTCAGGCTGGCCTTGAACTTGAAATCCTCCTGCTTCAGCCTTCTGACTGCTGGGATTATAGGCTTGCACCATCACATTGAGCAACATATTTAATTAAGTAATTAATTAATTTTTAAATTTTCATTTTATTTCATTTATTTGAGAGAGAAAGAAAATGAATGAAAGAGAATATGGGCATGCCAGGGTCTTCAGCCACTGCAAACGAACTCTAGATTCATGTACCACTTTGTGCATCTGGTTTATGTGGGTACTGGGGAATTGAACCTGGGTCCTTAGGCTTTTCAGGCAAGCACCTTAACCACTAAGCCATCTCTTCAGCCCAACATATTTAATGTTTTTTTTTTTTTTGGTTTTTCAAGGTAGGGTCTCACTCTGGCTCAGGCTGACCTGGAATTCACTATGTAGTCTCAGGGTGGCCTTGAGCTCTCAGTGATCCTCCTACCTCTGCCTCCCAGTGCTGGGATTAAAGGTGTGCGCCACCAGGCCCGGCTACATATTTAAGTTTTAAATCACATTTCCAAATAAATGAGAAATACCTTTCTGACTCCTCCAGTTTTTTTTTATTTTAATTTTTTACTTTTTGTTTTTAAAAAAATATTTAATTAATTTATTTGAGAAAGGGCCTCCCTGAGAGAGAGAATATGGGTGCACCAGGGCCTCTAGCCACTACAAACTCTGGATGTATGTGCCACCTTGTACATCTGATCTGGCTTATGTGGGTACTGGGGTATCGAACCTGGGTCCTTAGGCTTTGCAGGCAAGTGCCTTAATCACTAAGCCATCTTTCCAGCCCTATTTTTTGTTTTTTTGAGGTAGGATTTTGCTCTAGCCCAGGCTGACCTGGAATTGACTATGTAGTCTCAGGGTGACTTTGAACTCACAGCTATTTTCCTACCTCTGCCTCCCAAGGTGTGTGCCACCACTCCCTGCTCACTTTTATTTTTGACAGGGTCTCTCACTGGCCTGGAGTTCACCAATTAGATTAGACTGGCTGGTCAACAAGCCCCAGGGATCTACCTCTCTCCATCTCCCCAGTGCATTACAAGTGCATGCTACTATGCCTGGCTTAAAAGGGATCCAACTCAGGTCCTCATGCTTGCAAGGCAAGCACTTTACCAACTGAGCTGTCTCCTCTTAGCCCTGCACTTTACCTCCCTCCTTGTACCTTTATATTTTAAGCTTATTTTCTTTCCTTTTTTTTTTTTTTTTTTTGTTTTTCGAGGTAGGGTCTCACTCTGGCCCAGGCTGACCTGGAATTCACTATGTAGTCTCAGGGGCCTCGAACTCATGGTGATCCTCCTACCTCTGCCTCCCGAGTGCTGGCATTAAAGGCGTGCGCCACCACGCCCGGCCCCACCACGCCCGGCCCTAAGCTTATTTTCTATATGGAATTTGTGGATAAAGAGTCTAATAAGCAGTTAGTGACAACCATTAAGTTAGTAAAGAAACCAGTAGCTTTTAAAAAAAATGAGTTTTTTTACTTTATTCAAACTTCAAGTTTATTTTATTTTATTTCTTTGAAAGAGAGAGAGAGAGACAGATACAGGCATGCCAGTGGCTTCTCAGCCACTGTTAATGAACTCCAGACACATGCTCCCCCTTGTGTGCATGTGCGACATTGCGTGCTTGCATCACTTTTGTGCCTGTCTAAATGTGGGACCTAGAGTTTCAAATGGGCATTCTTAGGCTTTGCCGGGCAGGCACTTTAACTGCTAAGCCATCTCTCCTCAAGTTTTAAATTTTTTTTTTTTTTTTGTTTTTCGAGATAGGGTCTCACTCTGGTCCAGGCTGACCTGGAATTAACTATGTAGTCTCAGGGTGGCCTCGAACTCTCGGCGATCCTCCTACCTCTGCCTCCCGAGTGCTGGGATTAAAGGCATGTGCCACCACGCTAAAAGTTTTTTAAAAAAGATTTATTTATTTATTTGAGAGAGCGAGAGAGAAAGAAGCAGAAAGAGAGAGAGAGAGAGAGAGAGAGAGAGAGAGAATGGATGCACCAGGGTCTCCAGTCACTGCAAACGAACTCCAGACACATGCGCCACCTGTGCATCTGGCTTACGTGAGTCCTGGGGAATTGAACCAAGGTCCTTTGGCTTTGCAGGCAAACACCTTAACTGTTAATCATCCATTCAGGCCCCCCTAAGTTTATTTTTTTATGGAACCTGGGTCCTTTGGCTTTTCAGGCAAGTGCCTTAACTGCTAAGCCATCTCTTCAGGCCAAAATTCTTTTTTTTTTTTTTTTTGGTTTTTCGAGGTAGGGTCTCACTCTGGTCCAGGCTGACCTGGAATTCACTATGTAGTCTCAGGGTGGCCTCGAACTCTCGGCAATCCTCCTACCTCTGCCTCCCGAGTGCTGGGATTAAAGGCGTGCGCCACCACGCCTGGCTCAAAATTCATTTTTTTACCCAGTGCTGGGAGTGGAACCTAGTATGTTGTGCCTATACTAGGCAAGCATTCTACCACTGAAGTGTATCCCCAACCACCTACATGTCACTTACTTTTCCCATATTTTGGATGGTGGTTTTGGTAGGTGGAAGAGATGTTTTAATTTTTATTTTTTAAATTAATTAATTCTTTGTTTATTTTTGGTTTTCCGAGGTAGGATTTCATTCTAGCCCATGCTGACCTGGAATTCACTATGTAGTCTCCGGGTGGCCTTGAATTTATGGTGATCCTCCTACCTCTGCCTCCCAAGTGCTGGGATTAAAGGCGTGTGCCACCACGTCCTGTTTGGGCTTGAACTTTTATTTTTGGTGAGTACCTTTGAAAACAATTGCTACAATTAACCTTCAATTTATAAATACATTGTTTCTTTTCTCTTTGCCTCCTTCCCTCCCTCCCTCCCTCCCTCCCTGCCTCCCTCTCTCCCTTCCTTCCGTTGCTGGGAATTGAACAGCAACATTGTTTGTTTGTTTGTTTGTTTGTTTGTTTGTTTGTTTGTTTCTTTCTTTCTTTCTTTCTTTCTTTCTTTGATGAATCCTTTTATTTTAGTTTTGTTTTAAAAAAATTTTTTTTTATTGACAACTTCCATAATTATAACATTGTTTCTGATACTTCTTAGCCTAAAAGTGCTGAGCAGGGCTGGAGAGATGGCTCAGCTGTTAAGGCCTTTGCTGATAAAGCCTAACAACTCCAGTTGCATTTTCCACTACCCATGTAAAGCCAGATGCACAAGGTGGTACATGCATTTGGAGTTCCTTTGCAGTGGCTACAGACCCTGGCACACCCAATTCTCTCTGTGTATCTCTGTGTGTATCTATCTCTCTGCTTGCAAGTAAATAAATAAAGTATTTTGTATTTGTTTTGTTTTTCAAGGTAGGGTCTTGCTCTAGTCCAGGCTGACCTGGAATTCACTATGTAGTCTCAGGATGGCCTTAAACTCATAGCAAACTCCTCCTACCTCTGCTTCTCTCTCCACTCCTCCCCCCAGTGCTGGGATTAAAGGCGTGTGCCAACATGCCCGGCTAATAAAATCTTTTTATTAAAAGTGCTGCGCATATGTTGACCAAGCTTTATATGAATCTGTGCTACATAGACAGGATAAAAAATTACTTTTCTCAGGTATGGTGGCTCACACCTTTAATCCCAGCACTTGGGAGGCAAAGTTAGGAGGATTGCTGTGAGTTCAAGGCCACCTTGAGACTATAGAGTAAATTCCAGGTCAGTCTGGGCTAGAGAGACACCCTATCTCAACCCCTCCCTCCCAAAAAAAAAGGCTGAAGAGATGGCTTAGTGGTTAAGCACTTGCCTGTGAAACCTAAGGACCTCCGTTCAAGGTTTGATTCCCCAGTACCCACGTAAGCCAGATGCACAAGGTGGTGCATGCATCTGGAGTTTGTTTGCAGTGGCTGGAGGCCCTGGCATGCTCATTTTCTCTCTTTCTCTCTCTCTGCCTCTTCTCTGTCTGTCACTCTCAAAAACAAACAAACAAAAATACCCCAAATTACTTTTTAAAGAAATATATTTTATTTAGTTACTTATTCGATCAATCCATGTAAGTCTTTCTCTTTAACAAGCTTCAAGGTGTTTATTTTACAGGTAGGTGTATTGTAATTTATTTAGCCACTGCCATGTTGATGGATATTTGTTTCTGGGCTGTATAAACACTGCTCCAGAACAGGACAGTCTATGTTAATATGCTGTTTTTTAAATTTATTTTTTATTTTTTGGTTTTTCGAGGTAGGGTCTCACTCTGGCCCAGGCTGACCTGGAATTAACTATGTAGTCTCAGGGTGGTGGCCTTGAACTCACGTCAGTCCTCTTACCTCTGCCTCCCAAGTGCTGGGATTAAAGGAGTGTGCCACCATGCCTGGCTAGTATGCTGGTTTTTTTTTGTTGTTGTTTGTTTGTTTTTTCGAGGTAGGGTCTCACTCTGGCTCAGGATGACCTGGAATTAACTTTGTAGTCTCAGGGTGGCCTCAAACTCTTGGTAACTCCTCCTACCTCTGCCTCCCAAGTGCAGGAATTAAAGGTGTGTGCCACCACGCCCAGCTTATGTTAATATTCTTGATCTCCAATTTTGGACATTTATGAAGTACACCTACAGATGTATTCGCAAATGAAATTGACATGCTAAAAATATTTTCCAAATTACTCTCCTAATAAGTTATACCAAAATGTCTTATTTGAACAGTACTGTCTTATTTGAGATCTCCAAACATTATGTATTAGTAGTAAAAATAGAAGTTGTAGGCCAAGTATGGTGGTGCACACCTTTAATCCCAGCGCTTGAGAGGCAGAGGTAGGAGGATTGCCGTGAGTTCGAGGCCACCCTGAGACTACATAGTAAATTCCAGGTCAGCCTGGACTAGAGTGAGACTAATAATTAATAATAATAATAATAATAATAATAATAATAATAATAATAAATAAACTAGAAGTTGTATACTTGTTTAAAATGTTTTGAAGGCATAGTCAATTATGAGGTCAATTCCTAAGTGCAGTTTGGGCATGTAGGGGTCCATAAAATGGAGTCAGTGAAGTGTGTTGTGGTTATCACTTGAGACCTGGAAAAAGTCATTAGTTTTGGAACTTGATTTAAAAAAAATTTTTTTCAAAGTTTTTAATTTTTTTTTTAATTTTTAGAGAGAGAGACAGAGAGAGACAAACAGAGAGAGAGGGAGAGGGAGACAGATAGAGAATGGGGGCGCCAGGAATCACTCAGCTGCTGTGAACGAAATCAAGATGTGTGCGCCCCCTTCTGAGCAAGTGCGGCATTGCGTCCCTACGTCACTTTGCATCTGGTTAAACGTGGGACCTGGAGATTGGAACCGCTGGAGATTGGAACCAGCGTTCTTAGGCTTAGGAGGCAGGTGCCTTAACCGCTAAGCCATCTCTCCAGCCCTGGAACTTGATTTTTTAAAATTTCATTTTTATTAGATACGGACATACTTAATATGTAAACAACACATGTTGGTACCATCATTTCCCTCATCCCTGCCACTTTTCCGAAGAGTCTCTCCTCGTTGGGGATGCAGGTCAATCCCATGGGGATTGTGGGTCATGCATTGTAGGGCAGGATTCAGTTATGGGGGAGAGGCAATGTCGCTGTGCATAATGTCCCAACTTGTGGCTCTAACAATCTTTCCATCCCCTCTTCCCCAAAATTCCCTGAGCCATGTTGGGTGCATTTTAAATCTACTTCAGTGATGGGCTGTTAGCTGGTTCAGTAGGTGTTGAGTGTCCTCAATGTCTGTCTCTTTCACCCCTGTGCTGATACCAGCTTCACTGAGAAAGCAGCACTATTGCTCATTTCCTCAGTTCCTCTGTGGTTTCAGCTGGGGCCAGGGTGAAGTGCACTAGGGTTGTTTATCTTTTCTGGTACCACTCCTATCTGACAAAGAGGCAGAAATCTGCTGGGCCAGTCTGCACACTGTCCCACCAACTGGTGCAGGGAACCTGGATCCTGGAACTTGATTAAAAAATATATATATATTTATTTGCAAGTAGAGAGAGAGGGAGAGAATGAATGAATGAATGAATGAATGTGAATGAGAATGGGCATGCCAGGTTCTAGTGCTACTGCAAACTCCAGACGCATGTGCTGCTTTGTGCATCTGGCTTTATGTGGGTACTGGGAAACCCAAACCCAGGCCTTCAGGCTTTGCAGGCAAGTGCCTTTAATTGCTGAGCCATTTCCCTAGCCTGATTTTTTTTTTTCTTGGAGATAGGGTTTCATTTTATCTCAGGCTGACCTGGAACTCACTCTGTAGGCCCAAACTGACCTTAAATTCAGCATTCTTAGTCCTGGGACTAAAGATGTGTACTACCACTCCAGGCTTGATTTAATCATCAAATGACTGACTTCTAAGATCCTTTGAGGCCAAAAGATGTATGCTTCATGATTCTGTTTCAGTGCTCTTACTGGGTTATATTAATTCAGCGAGTATTTATTTAAGATCTAGGGTGTTCAGGTGGTTTTTTTGTATGTAAGTATAAAAGTTGTCAATAAAAAATAATAATTAAAAAAAATGATCTAGGGTGTTCAGAGCATTGTGTTCAAAGTGTTAGAAGTAAAATGTTGGCATAGCACCTACCTTAAGAGCAAGTCACAGTCTTATGATTGGATTAAGAATTTATTCAGGGCTGGGGACCTGGCTCGGTAGATAAGATACAAGTGTGCTTGTAATCTCAGTGCAGTAGGTAAGATGGGAGGCAGAGGTAGAAGAATCCCCCAGAAGCTCTTGGGCCAGCTAGCCTTAAGGTGAAAAGTGAGAACCTGAGGTTTTCCTCTGACCACCACACGTGAATGTCTATACTCACATGCATGTACACTCACATGCACCCCCATTTAAAAAAAAAAAAAAAAGAGGGCTGGAGAGATAGCTTAGCAGTTAAGGCATTTGCCAGCAAAGCCAAAGGATCCTGGTTCGACTCTACAGGCCCCACGTAAGCCAGAGGCACAGAAGAGTGCATGCATCTGGAGTTCGTTTGCAGTGGCTGGAGGCCCTGGCGTGCCCATTATCTCTCTCTCTCTCTCTCTCTCTCACTCTTTCTCTCTCTCAAATAAATTAATTTAAGAAAAAAAGAAAGAAAGAAAAGAATTCAAAAAAGTGAGACAGTCTATAAGAGGGAACTTATGCTCCTTTTAGGAAAGACCATCGACACATAAATGTCCATTACAGAAAATTCTTCCAGGATCCTTTTTTTTAAAAAAAGATATTTTGGGCCTGGAGAGATGGCTTAGTGGTTAAGTGCTTGCCTGTGAAGCCTAAGTACCCCAGTTCAAGGCTTGATCCCCCAGGACCCACGTAAGCCAGATGCACAAGGTGGTGCATGCATCTGGAGTTCGTTTGCAGTAGCTGAAGGCCCTGGCGCACCCATTCTCTCTCTATCTATCTGCCTCTTTCTCTCTGTGTCACTTTCAAATGAATAAATAAAAAAAAATAAAAAAAAGTTAAAAAGTAAAGATATTTTATTTATTTGCGAGCAGAGAGATTGAGAGAAGAGAGACAGACAGAATGGGCACTCCAGGGCCTCTAGCCCTAACTCAGGTTGTTAGGCTTTGCAGGCAAGCTCCTTATCTTCTGAGCCATCTCTCCAGCCCCCCCCCTTATTTTTGAAGTTTAGTCTTTAAAGATGATGTTGGTTCTAATATTATATATATATAATTTTCTGACATTTTATTTTTATTTTAAAAATTTTTTTATTGACAACTTCCTTAATTGTAGACAATATCCCATGGTACTTCCCTCTCTCCCACCATTTTTCGTCTTTGAAACTCCACTCTCCATCATAACCCCTCCCCATCTCAATCAGTCTCTCTTTTTTTATATATATATAGTTTGTTTGTTTTGGTTTTTTGAGGTAGGGTCTCACTCTGGCCCAGGCTGACCTGGAATTCAGGGTGGCCTTGAACCCATGGTGATCCTTCTACCTCTGCCTCCCAAGTGCTGGGATTAAAGGCGTGCGCCACCATGCCCGGCTCTATCATATATATATATTTTTAACTTTATTCACAATAGCACATAAAGAATGTTTTTCTTTATATACTATTCTCTGGAGTTCTATGTTATTCCCACTAAAAAGAGGAATTTCGGATTTTGGGCTGGAGAGATGGCTTAGCTGTTAAAGCACTTGTCTGCAAAGGACCCAGGTTTGAATCCCCAGGACCCACGTAAGCCAGATGCACAAGGGGGCGGTGAACGCATCTAGAGTCCCTTTGCCCTTTGCTGGAGTCCCTGGTGTGCCCTTTCTCTCTATTTTTCTCTCTCACATAAATAAAAATAAAGTATTAAATTTTTTTTTTTTTAAAACAAAAGAGGAATTTCAGTGTCTAAGGGCAAGGATTTTAGTATCTTTGCCAAGGGCACCCTGGAGATATTTTAGAGTATAGGGATTTTTAGTAGAAGTTATAGCATCTGGATATTATTGCTCGAATATTTAGAAATATTTTGTATTTAAACAATAAATAATTTATTTTGAATACCCCAAACAATGTCTTTGCATTAAATTGACATAATTTACTGAAATTCACAGATAGACAGATATACACAAACCTCTTGAAAGCTTTGGAACATTCTAAATATATGTAAAACATGAAAACATTAAGGGCAATGACAAACTACAGAAATTATTTTGTATTTAAATGTTTTTATTTATTTATTTGCAAGGAGAGAGAGAATGCACACCAGGGCCTTTTGCCACTGCAAATGAACTCCAGATTCATGTGTCACTTTGTACATCACTTTACCTGGATAATGGAGTGTTGAACATGGGGGACTGGCAGGCTTTGCAAGCAAGTACCTTTAGCTATTGAACCATGTCTCCAGCCCTTATTTTGTATTTAAAGAAAACATTTTTATTTACTTAGAGAAGAAGAGAGAAAGAGAGTATGGGTACTCCCAAGGGCCTCTTGCCACTGCAAATGAACTCCAGACATGTGCCATTTGGTGCATCTGATTTTATGTGGGCACTGGGGAATCAAACTCAGGCTGTCAGGCTTTACAAGCAAGAACCTTTAACGGCTAAGCCATTTCCCCAGCCCTGTTTTCTATTTTATATAGTATAAGCACTTTATAACTGTTACAATTTTGATCACTACCATTTATTAAAAGCCTTATTTACTTTTTTTTTTTTTTTCGAGGTAGGGTCTCCCTTTAGCCCTGGTTGACTTGGAATTCACTCTGTAGTCTCAGGGTGGCCTCCAACTCTTGGTAATCATCCTACCTCTGCTTCCCAAGTGCTGGGATTAAAGGCGTGAGCCACCATGCCTGGCCCACTCTCTTTTTTATTTTATTTTATTTTAAATTTTATTTATTTATTTGAGAGAGAGGGGAAGAGAGAATGGGTGCACCAGGATCTCCAGCCCCTGCAAATGAACTCCAGATGCATGCACCACCTTATGCATCTGGCTTACATGGTTCCTGGGGAATCGAACTTGGGTCCTTAGGCTTCACAGGCAAGCACCTTAACTGCTAAGCTATTCTCTCCAACCCCCCACTCATTTTTAAAAAATATATTTGATTTATTTATTTGAGAGAAAGAGGCAGAGAGAGAGAGAGAGAGAGAGAGAGAGAGAGAGGGGGAGGGAGGGAGGGAGGGGGAGAATGGGTGCGCCAGGGCCTCCAGCAACTGCAGATGAACTCCAGATGCATGCGCCCCCTTGTACATCTGGCTTACTTGAGTCCCAGATAATCGAACTGGGATCCTTTGGTTTGTAGGCAAGCACCTTAACTGCTAAGCCATCTCTCCAACTCCCCCCCCCTTTTTTTGGAGAGGGAGAGAGAGAGAGAGAGAGAGAGAGAGAGAGAGAGAGAGAGAGAGAATGGGTGCACCAGTGGCTCTCAGCTGCTGTGAACAAACTCCAGACGCGTCCCTGCCCCCTTGTGGGCAAGTGCGGAATTGTGCCCTTGCGTCACTTTGCGTCTGGCTGTGAGACCTGGAGAATCAAATGGGTGTTCTTAGGCTTAGCAGGCAGGTGCCTTAACTGCTAAGCCATCTCTAGCCTTCACTCTTTTTTTTTTTTTTTGGTTTTTCGAGGTAGGGTCTCGCTGTAGCTCAGGTTAACCTGGAATTGACTGTGTAGTCTCAGGGTGGCTTTGAACTCTCTGCGATCCTCCTACTTCTGCCTCCCAAGTGAGTGCTGGGATTAAAGGTGAGTGCTGCCACGCCCGGCTCTCACTCTCTTTTTTTAATGTGACTTTTTCTGGGAACTTCAGTTTACATTCAGTTCTCATTTTATAAATGAAGAAAGTGAAGCATGCAAAGGTGAAAAAAACGTGCCTAAGTTACATAGTAGGTGAGCTGGGATCAAAACCCAGGGGCTGTAGCCCCAGAGCCTAAATTCTACATGTGAATCTTACACATTTATTAATGGTAGCACTGAGAGGGTAGTGGAATTTTGACAAAGACCCAAGCCAGATTCTTTTCTGAAGCAGTTCTATCAGGCAGATTTTGGAAATAGAAACAGACTAGGGTGTATTAAAGTTCACTTGAATTTGTTCAATTGCAGATGGTTTGCTTATCTTTAGTTGCCTCACCCTGTGTTGTTTTCAAAACCACACCCAAGTCTACTTGAAGGTTTAGGGGTTGAGGTAAATGAAATAGTAGCTCTGTGTATGTTGATTCAGATGGAATACAGTAGTTTTACTTAAAATACAGAAGGTGAAATAGCATGTGAATTTGAGGCCTGCCTGGGCTATAGTGAGACCTTACCTCAATAACCTTAAAAAAAAAAAAAAGTTTAATTTAGCACACAGTTCTGGGTCATACTCAAAGAATCATATCTAGTGATAACCTTTTTAAAAAAACTTTAAAAATATTTAATTTATTTATTTGAGGGGGAGAGGAAGATACAGAAAGACAATAGGTGTGCCAGGGCCTCCAGCCACTACAAACAAATTCCAGATGCATGCACCCCCTGAGCATCTGGCTTACATCGAACCTGGGGAATTGAACCTGGTCCTTTGGCTTTGCAGGCAAGTGCCTTAGCTGCTAAGCCCAAGTGCTAACTTTTTTTCTGGCAGAGTCCCAAGGTAGGACAAGTCATTACATGGCCAAATTGAAGTGGGGGTCTCCTCTGGAAGTGTGTCCTGAGAGCAGATGGTGTCCATCATTGGGTTTTCTCAGCAGAAAGCCAGATACCTTTCCAGAGTAGTAGAAGATTCCTTGGGGATTATGCTGTAGAAGAGGTTCAGATTCAGGAGAGCTGAGCCTGGGCTTGAGACTACAGTTCTGACAACTGCTTGGGAATGCTGGTGCTGCTGAAGGAGTGAAGGATGATTGATCAGTTCTGGTTCAAGGTCAAGCTCAAGGAATAACATTTGCCTTCTTGCTGCCATTGTCCCAAGGCAGGGCTGCACATCACTTGGGCAAAGAGAAGTGTTTGTGGTGTGTCTTATTTTTTATTTTTATTAATTTTTTAAAAATTTACTTGCAAGCAAAGATAGCTAGAAGAGAAATAGAGAGAATGAGCATACCAGGAGGGCCTCCAGTTGCTACAAACAAACTCCAGATGCATGCGCCACTTTGTGCTTCTTGCTTTACGTGGGTACTGGGAAATTGAGCCCAGGATGTTAGTTTTGGCAGGTAAGCACCTCAACTGCTGAGCCATCTCTCCAGCCCCATTTTTCATTTTTTTGAGACAGGATCTCACTTTATAGCCCAGACTGGCCTGGAAATTGTGGTGCTCCTCTTGCTTCAGCCTCTTGAGTACTGGGATATAGGTATGAGTCACCATGCCCAGCTACACTTACTATTTCTAATAGCTCCAACAGGATTGAAACATATGATGAATTTGTTACAAATGAGGAAACCAAGCATAATAAATGATAAGCTTTTTCAAGGTCTGACTGTTGTAGATTATGAAGCAGTAGTGTGGCTATGCTGGTACAAGGTCAAAATGTTTGTCAGGGGACTTGGGAGAAGAGAGAAGAAACACATCTCCACATCTGTGGGGAGAAGGGCTTATTGGCATTGCTATACACATTCTTCAAAGTAAATCCTACGTGTGTCAAAGAGAAATGTTTTATATAGAGGTACTGGAAAAAAAGCAAATAAAATGTTATCAGAAATAATGCCTTAAAACTTTGATGGAGGGCTGGTTCCAATCTCCAGGTCCTACATTTAGCCAGATGCAAAGTGATGCAAGGGCACAATGCCGCACTTCACCACAAGGGGGTGCACACATCTCGATTTCATTCACAGCAGCTGAGAGGCTGCTGGCGCGCCCATCTCTGTCTTCCTCTCCCTCTCTCTCTCTGTGTTTCTCTCCAAAAAAAAAAAAAAAAAAAAAAAACTTTGATGGAACACTTTATTAGGTGTGTGCCTCTAAAGGAATGATAACTTTATTTTGTTAATTGAAGATATTTTAGGGGATTGGAGAGATGCTTCAGTGGTTAAAGGCACTTGCAAAGCCTGACTGTCTGGGTTTGATTCCCTAGTACCTACATAAAGCCAGGTGCACAAAGTGGCATGTGTCTGGAGTTCATTTGCAGTTGCAGGAAGCCCTGGGACACCCATACTCACTCTCCCACTTAAATAAATAAATAAATATTTTAAAACACAGCACATCTTGGGACTGGAGAGATGGCTTAGTGGTTAAAGCACTTGCCTGTGAAGCCTAAGGACCCAGGTTCCATTCCCCAGTACCCACATAAGTCAGATGCTCAAGATGACACATGCATCTGGAATTCATTTGCAGTGGCTAGAGGCCCTGGCACACCCATTCTATTTTCTTCTTTCTCTCCTACTTAAACAAATACAAATAAATAAATAAAAAATTAAAAAAATAGGTATCTGAATAGAGACTTTAAGCAAGAAGGATAGGAGAAAGAGGTGCTTCAGAAAGACATACCCCAGAGCCACAATTTGCTCTATTAATTATTTGAGAGTGCTTTGCATGTTTATTAACTTGTTAAACTATGCTATGGTTGGGCTGGAGAAATAGCTCAGCAGTTAAAGGCTCTTGCTTGCAAAGCCTGTTGGCCTGGGTTTGATTCCCCAGTACCCATGTAAAGCCAGTTGCACAAAATGGTGCATGCATTTGGAGTTCATCTATAGTAGCAAGAGGCCCTGGAGCACACCAACCCTCTTATTTAAGTAAATAAAAATATTTTTAAGCCGGGCGTGGTGGCGCACGCCTTTAATCCCAGCACTCGGGAGGCAGAGGTAGGAGGATTGCTGTGAGTTCGAGGCCACCCTGAGACTACATAGTTAATTCCAGGTCAGCCTGGACCAGAGTGAAACCCTACCGCAAAAGAAAAAAGAAAAAAAAAAAAAAACCAAAAAAAAAATTTTTTTTAAAGCTGTGCTATGGTTTTCGGAAGTGATCTGACGATATGGAACTCACTTTGAAGTGTTTGGAGATTTGAGTAGAATTGCCTCCCCAAAGTTAATGGAAAGCTTCTTCTCAAGACTGGGACTGAGCATTTGACTGATTTAGGTAAATAACATAATTCTAGGGACTAGAGGGATGGCTTAGTGGTTAAGGTGCTTACCTGCAAAGTATGTTCTCTCTCATATGTGGATCCTAGCTACAAATGATTGGACTTCTATGTGGGTAGGAATCAAAGGACCCAGGTTCGATTCCCCAGAACCCACATAAGCCAGATGCACAAGGTGGCAAATACCTCTGGAGTTCATTTGCAGTGGCTGGAGGCCCTGCTGTGACATTTTCTTTGCTTCTTTCTTCCTTCCTTCTTTCTTTCTTTCTTTCTTTCTTTCTTTCTTTCTTTCTTTCTTCTCTCTCTCTCTCTCTCTCTCTCTCTCTGCCTCTTTGTCTCTCTCAAATAAATAAATAAAAATAAAATAATTCTAGGATTTTAGTTTATTTATTTATTTATTATTTTTCAAGATAGAAAGAGGGGGAGAGAGAGAGAATGAGAGAGAATTGGCCTCCATTTGCTGCAGATAAGTTCCAGATGCATACCCTACCATGTGCATCTGGCTTACATGAGTCTTGGGGAATCAAACCTGGGTCCTTTGGCTTTGTAGGCAAGTGTCTTAATTGCTAAGCCATCTCTCCAGCCCATGCCCCACTTTTTTTTTTTTTTTTTTTTGAGGTAGGGTCTCACTCTAGTCCAGGCTGACCTGAAATTCACTATGTAGTCTCAGGCTGACTTGGAACTCATTGTGATCCTCCTACCTTTGCCTCCCAAGGGCTGGGATTAAAGGTCTGTGCCACCACACCCAGCCATACTGTACTTTTACCCTAAGTTCTGAGGACTCCAACTCTAGTGGTATCAAGCCCTCTTAAGCTCTCATGCTTAAGTGGCAAGCACATTTAACCACTGAGCCATCTCCCTCCCCAGCCCTCTTTTTTCTTGAGGCAAGGTCTCACTGTGTAGACCAGGCTAGTCTCAAATTTGCAGTGATTTTCCTACCTCAGCCTCCCCAGTGATGAGATTACAGGTGTGGGCACCACACCTGATCCTCAACATAGTCTTATAGTAGGTATTTTTATTCCCATCTATAGAAAAGCTGAGGTACAAATAGTGACCTTGCCCCAAGAGATGTTCCTCATGTGTTAGGGCTGAGAGTTTTGTTCAATTTTATATTTCTGGTGCAAAGAACTGAACTGAAAGGGCCTTGCATTTGCTAGAGAAGCACTCTACCACTAAGCTAAATCCCTAACCCCTGGGCTGAGGAGTGTGTGTGTGTGTGTGTGTGTGTGTGTGTGTGTGTGTGTGTGTTTGAGACAAGGTATGTAACCATGTAACCCAGGCTTGCCTGGAATTCCCTATGTAATTCAGGCTTCAATTCAATTCATCTTGTGTCAGCTTTCTGAGTGCTGGTATTATAGATGTGTCCAAACGTGATTGAAGTTTGAATTTAAGTTATCCCAGAGCTTTCCATTCTATTTATACCTCATGTATTTGAGCAGTTGTAAGACCTGATAGTTGCATGCTTGAACACTATGGCTGTTTATGGGAGACTGACTTGTCAGACTGCAAACAGAACGAGGTTGTTGGCATCATCTTGCAGAAGCCTAGCAGATAGTGTGCTCTTATTTCAGCCATCAGATGACAGAGCTTATAGAGAGGAGAGGGTGAAGTGAGTGTTGCTTAGCAGATGTCAGTCCTTGTAACTGTTGCTTATCTGCCTTGTCCATGGCTGCAATAAAACTTTGCAAATGCTATTTTAACAAATTATTGGCTATGCCTTACATAAATTCTTTTTTTTTGGAATTAACTGTGTAGTCTCAGGGTGGCCTTGAACTCACAGCGATCCTCCTACCTCTGCCTCCCGAGTGCTGGGATTAAAGGCGTGCGCCACCATGCCCGGCTCATAAATTCTTAATGTATGTGTGTACTTCATTGTTTTTGTGGTAGGGTCTCACTGGATAGTCCAAGCTGGCCTTTAACTCAATGTGTTGTTCCAGCTGATATTGAACTCTTGGAATCTTCTGCCTCAGCCTCCTGAGTATTATAGTTCAGTCACCACACCTGGTTTATGATCTTTTTTTTTTTTTTTTTTTTTTTGAGGTAGGGTCTCTAGCCCAGGCTGACTTGGAATTCACTATGTAGTCTCAGGCTGGTCTCGAACTCAATGCGATCCTCCTGTCTCTGCCTTCTGATTGCTAGGTGCAACACCATACCTGACAAGATCATTTTTATGATGAAATGTTTGCCTTATTTTATTGTTATCAAGCTATTCTCCTGATACAGTTCTTTCCATATGTAGTCAAATATATATTCTATTAATTGCATATTTAAGTTTTTATTTTTTGATTGTTATTTTTTAAAAGGTTTTATTCTATTTTTTTATTTTTATTTTTATTTTTTTTGGTTTTTCGAGGTAGGGTTTCACTCTGGTCCAGGCTGGCCTGGAATTAACTATGTAGTCTCAGGATGGCCTCGAACTCACGGCGATCCTCCTACCTCTGCCTCCCGAGTGCTGGGATTAAAGGTGTGCGCCACCACGCCCGGCTATTTTCTTTAATTTTTATTTATTTATTTATTAGAGACAAAGAGAGGGAGAGTGACACAGAGTGAGAATGGGCACGCCAGGGCCTCTAGCCATTGCAAACGAACTCCAGATGCATATGCCACCATGTGCATCTGGCTTATGTGGGACCTGGAGAATTGAACCTGGGTTGTTAGGCTTTGAAGGCATATGCCTTAACTGCTAAGCCATCCCTCCAGCCTGGTTGTTATGTTTTTGAGGCAGGGTCTCTAGTTCAGGTTGACCAGGAACTCATGGTGATCCTCCTCCTCAGCCTCTTGAGTGCTGGGATTTAGTTATGAAGCCACCACACCCAGATATCATTTATTTAATATTTGTGTTTTTATTTAATTAATTTATTATTATTATTGTTATTTTGGTTTTTCCAGGTGGGGTTTCACTCTAGCCCAGGCTGACCTAATATTTTAAAAGAAAGGACTATTAGCGAGGCGTGGTGGCACATGCCTTTAATCCCAGCACTCAGGAGGCAGAGGTAGGAGGATCACTGTGAGTTTAAGGCCACCCTGAGACTACAGAGTGAATTCCAGGTCAGCCTGAGCTAGAGTGAAACCCTATCTCAAAAAAAAAAAAAAAAAGAAAGGAAGGAAGGAAGGAAGGAATATTATTTATTTATTATTTGAGAGAGAGAGAGAAAAGCAGACACACAGAGAGAGAATAGGTGTGCCAGGACCTCCTGCCACTGCAAACAAACTAGATGCATTTGCCACCTCATGCATTTGGCTTATGTGGGTATTGGGGAATTGAACCTGGATCCTTTGGCTCTGCAGGCAAGTGCTTTACCTGCTAAGCCATCTCTCCAGCCCTTAATCTATTTATTAGAGCGAGAGAGAGAGAGAGGGGCACATAGAATGGGCGCATCAGGGCCTCCAGCCACTGTAACTAAACTCTAGATGCATGTGCCACCTTGTGCATCTGGCTTACGTGGGTATTGGGGAGTTGAACATGGGTTCTTAGGCTACACAAGCAAGCACCTTAACCACTAAGCTATCTCTCTAGCCCTATTTAAATATTTTAAATATATAGATATCTATTGTAGGTGGTGCTGGAGATGAGACCTAGGACTGCAGAAATGCTAGGGAGCACCACTTTTGCCACTGAGCAACATCCTCAGCCCTTTGTTTTTCTTCAGAGGAAGTTTTCTTAGGCTAGTGCTATTAGTCTCTCTTAATATGTTTACTTAAGATTGCAGAGTGTTCAACTCCCTTTCAAATCTATTTCGACTTCAATATACTGATATGTCTGATTAGCCCCTGCTTCCTCATTAGCTGGGTCTTCCTGCTGCCTTTGTGGGCTCACTGTGGTACCCTACACATGTAGTTGTGATAACTGTGAAGTCTAAAGACCTTCTTTTCTTATTCTCCTATCTCTAGGAGTTATACTTGCTCTTGTCTCCAAATCTAGTCAACTAGAGACAGAGTTGCTTTTGTTTTTGTATCAGCTTTGGGGATTGACGTAGTTCGTAGAAACATAAAACTCAGTCAACATAGAGAGACAAAGCCAGTTTCACACAGATTGTTCACTTGTAGTCTGGAATTCCTTTGTAGGTGGTAAACTGAAATTTGGAGCTTGTTTCATTTGTGGCTGTATCTGTCCTCAGTGTCTCGGTTGTGATTGAATGAAGCAAAGCAATGACTTTTCTTACATTCAGAAGCCTCTGAAATCCAAACTGAGAATTAGGTTAGCATTGTCCAAAATGCTAGACCTGGAAGTGAATTTGTCCTTTAATTATGTACTTATTAAGGGCTTATTATTTGATTAGCCCTGTGCATTCAACACCTCTGGATCTCACTGCACAAACATGCAGGAAGCTTGGTTGGTAGTTGCTTACTGCTTCTGTAAACTCCAATCACCAGCAATTGTTGCATGAAATCTTTTCTGGGGAGAATCTGAGGAGAGCTTGCTCTACCAGACAGGACACCTACCACAAGGCCAGTTCTGCTACCAGTGTTGAACAATGGAGCTTTTCTCAGCTTTGGTTGTGCTTAGCTTAAGGGTTAGGGTGTCTGGCACTTAATGGTCACTAGAACTCCTCAAGCAAGTAGCTCTCAAGCTCTTGTCTTATGACTTGTAAAGAGTTATCTAGTAGCCAGGTGCGGTGGCGCATGCCTTTAATCCTCTAATCCCAGCACTCAGGAGGCAGAGAGGTAGGAGGATCGATGTGAGTTTGAGGCCAGCTGAGACTACATTTCAAGGTCAGTCTGGGCTAGAGTGAGACCCTGCCTGGAAAAACAACAACAACAACAACAACAATAAAAGAATTGGCTAGTATAGACACACAGAAGAAAGATAAGCACTTCTCGATACTTCAGTGCATCTTTTAATAGGAAAATGGAGGTACTAATAATATTTGCAGGCTGGAGATATGGCTCAGTGGTTAAGGCACTTACCTACAAAGTCTAATGACCCTGTTTTGATTCCCCAGCATCTGTGTAAAGCCAGATACACAACATCTTACATGCATCTGGAGTTTGTTTATACTGTGGCTAGAGACCCTAGTGTTCTTGTTCTTTCCCTCTCCTTCCCTTCTTCTCCCCTCCCTTCCACCTCTCCTCCCTCTCCCATCCAAGTACTAACCAGGCCTGACCCTGCTTAGCTTCTGAGATCCGGCATGTTTAGGGTGGTATGACTGTAGATTCTCTCTCCCTCTCTTTGCAAATAAATAAAAATTATAAAAATAAATAAAATGGCCAGGTGTGGTGGTACACACCTTTAGTCTCAGCACTTGGGAGGCAGAGGTAGGAGGCTTGCTGTGAGTTTGAGGCCACCCTGAGACTACATAGTGAATTCCAGGTCAGCCTGGGCTAGAGCAGGACCCTACCTTAAAATGATTGATAAATAAATAAATAAATAAATAAATAAATAAATAAATAAATAAATAAAATGAAGGGATCAGATTTCACCTATGTCTCTAACAAAAATCTGTTTTGTTAGATTTTATACATTTTGCCTTTGTCTTATCTTAGTCTATTGGTGCTGCTATAACAGAATGCTTGAGATTGGTGATTGCTTTCCTCTCCTCCCCCATTCCTGGGGATAAAACCTAAGGTCTTGTGCATGCTAGGTAAGCATTCTGTCACTGAGCTATACCACCAGCACTTGTTATTTTACAGTGATTAAAATTTTACTGGCAAACCAGGCGTGGTGGCGCAGGCCTTTAATCCCAGCACTTGGGAGGCAGAGGTAGGAGGATCATGGTGAGTTTTAGGCCACCCTGAGACTACCTAGTGAATTCCAAGTTAGCCTGAGCTAGAGTGAGACCTTGCCTTGAAAAAACAAAAAAAGGCTCTTGCTGCATGCTGGTGTTGGAAGACCTTGCCCACCTTCCTCTGCTTCAGATTTACCAATAGCATGAATCAAGAAAAGTTAGCCAGACTTCAGGCTCAGGTCTGGTTAGGAGGCAGGGTACAGTGACCTGCAGCCCAAACATGTGGAGTCTTCAGCAGTATTTTCTTCATTTCTTTTTTTAAAAAATACTTTTATTTATTTGAGAGAGAAAGAAGGAGAGAGAGACCTAGGTTCATGGGTTCCAGGGGACACATGTGTTTGGAGTTTGTTTGCAGTGGCTGGAGGCCCTGAACGCCCATTCTTATCTGCCTCTTTCTCCTTCTTTCTCTCTCTCAAATAAATGAAACTATAAAAATAAAAAATATATATATTTATTTATTTGCAAGTGGAAAGGGGGGTGGAGAGAGATACTATATGAGAATGGGTGTACCAGGGGTTTTAGCCACTGCAAATGAACTCCATATGCATGTACCACTTTGTGCATCTGGCTTTATGTGGGTAGTGAGGAAATGAATCCAGGTCATTAGATTTTGCAGGCAACTAAGTGCCTTAAGTGCTAAGCCATCTCTCCAGCCTCTTTTCCTCATTTCTTTTTTTTTCCCTGTTTTTTTTAAACTTAAAAAATTATTTCTTTGAGATAGAAAGGGGGAGAGAGAGAGAATGGGCATGCCAGAGCCTGTAGCTACTGCAAACGAACTTTAGATGCATGCTCCCCCTTGTGCATCTGGCTAAAGTGGATCCTGGGGAATTGACCCTGGGTCCTTTGGCTTTGCAGGCAAACACCTTAACCACTAAGCTGTATCTCCAGCCCTTTTTTTTTTTTTTTTTTTTTCAAGGTAGGGTCTCACTCTAGCCCAGACTGACCTGGAATTCACTCTGTATTCTCAGGGTGGCCTCGAACTCTGGCTCTCTCCGTCTCTCTCCAAAAATATATTTAAAAAAAAAAAAGTATTTATTTATGGGCTGGAGAGATGGCTCTGTGGTTAAGGTGCTTGCCTGCAAAGCCTAATGACTCAGGTTCGATTCCCCAGTATCCATGTGAAGCCAGATGCACAAAGTGGTGCTTGCTTCTGGAGTTTGGAGTTTGCTTGCAACTGGAGGCCCTGGAGGTGTGTCCATATTCTCATTTACATTCTCTTTCTCTGCTTGCAAACAAACAAATAAATGTATTTATTTATTTGAGAGAAAGAAAAAAATAGAGAGTATAGGTACACCAGGGCTTCTTGGCACTGCAAATGAACCTCCAGATGCATGTACCACTTTGTACATCTGGCTTTACCATGTGTATTGGAGAATAAACCTGTGCTGTCAGTCTGTTTGAGTACTTTTAACTGTTGAGCCAACTCTCCTTTCCCCATCTTGCTTTTTATTTTTGCACTTAACATTATATCCTTGTTTGCGTGTTTATAATTACTTGATATCTTAAAGACTTTTAACCACCCCCCCAGCCCACTTCATTGCTTTTCAAAGAACATACCTCTGACAGGCTTTAAAAAAAATTTATTTATTGGGCTGGAGAGATTCCTGAGTGGTTAAGGCGCCTGCCTGTGAAGCCTAAGGATCTAGGTTTGATTCCCCAGGACCCACATAAGCCAGATGTACAAGGTGGTGCATGTGTCTGGAGTTTGCTTGCAGCGAATCTAGGACCTGGTGTGCCCATTCTCTCTCATTGTCTTTCTCTCTCATAAATAAGTAAGTAAATAAATAAAATATTTAAAACTTATTTATTTGAGAGAGAGAGAGGGAGAGAGAAGGGTTCACCAGGGCCTCTAGCCACTGTAGTTGAACTCCAGACATACATGCCACCTTGTGCATCTGGCATATGTGGGTACTGGGAAATTGAACCTGGATCCTTAGGCTTTGCAGGCAAGTGCCTGAACTGCTAAACCATCTCTTTAGCCCCTGACAGACTTTTAAAATATGTTTTTATTTATGTATTTATTTGTAAGGGGAGGGAGGATGAATGGGTGCACTAGAGTCTCCAGCTGCTGCAAATGAACTCCACATGCATGCACCACCATGCATCTGGTTTTATGTGGTACTGGGGAATTGAACTTGGGTTGTTAGGTTTTGCATGCAAGAGCCTTAACTGCTGAACCATCTCTCCAGTCTTCTGACACTTTTTTTCTTTTTAAAAAATTTATTAGAGAGAGAGAGAGAGAGAGCGAGAGAGCGCGCGCGTGCACTAGGGCCTCTAGCCACTGCAAACAAACTACATGCATGTGCCATCTTGTGCATCTGGATTTCATGGGTACAGGGTAATTGAACCTTGGTCCTTAGGCTTCACAGGCAAGTGCCTTAACTAAGTCATCTCTTCAGCCCTGACAAACTTTTTGTTTTGTTTTGTTTTTCAAAGTAGGGTCTTGCTGTAGCCCAGACTGACCTGGAATTCACTATGTAGTCTCAGGGTGGCCTCCAATTCACAGTGATCCTCCTACCTCTGCCTAGGAGTGCTGGGATTAAAGGCATGCGCCACCACACCAGGCTCCTGACAGACTTTTATTGAAACTTAGTTGTGATTTTAAATGCTTCCTGACTACCTCAAAAGAGGAAACTGCTGGGCCGGAGCTAGAGTGAGTCCCTACCTGGGGCCTGGGGAAGGAAACCAGACACCATCTTGGTGTTAATAAAGTAGCACAAGTTTAGCCTTTGTGTGTATAGAATAAGATATATTTTCCCAACACACTCAGCTGTTGTGTCCTTCTTATCCCTAGCACATTACTTCAAAGTTTTCCTTCCTTCCTTCCTCCCTCCCTCCCTTTTTGGTTTTTCTAGGTAGGGTCTCCCTCTTGCTCAGGCCGACCTGGAATTCACTATGTAGTCTCAGGGTGGCCTCGAACTCACAGTGATACTCCTACCTCTGCCTCCATGGTGCTGGGATTAAAGGCATGCGCCACCATGCCCAGCTCTAAAAGTTTTAATTTTTAAAAATTTTATTTATTTATTTGCAAGATGAGAGAGAGAGAGAAGAGAAGAGTATGTTTGTGTGTGAAAGAGAGCGAGAATGGACACAAAGTTTTCTGTTACTATTTGTCTCCACAGAATCACTTACTTCACAACTAGGAACATTAAATTCTGAAAAAAAAAATCCATTTTTGTGGTCAGTTATTATTATTATTTTTTTCCCCAAGGTAAGGTCTCACTATAGCTCAGGCTGACCTGGAATTCACTATGTAGTTTTAGGCTGGCTTTGAACTCACAGTGATCCTCCTAGCATGGCCTCCCAAGTACTGGGGTTATCACCCCGGGCTTGTGATCAATTTTTTAAATCTTTTTTTACCTATAATCCTGCTAGACTTCCAAACTTAACCCACTTCGCTTAGAAAAATAAATGAAACTGGGCTTTGTGGCGCATGCCTTTAATCTCAGCCAGTACTTGGGAGGCAAAGGTAGGAGGATTGCTGTGAGTTCAAGGCCACTGTGAGACTACACAGTGAATTCCAGGTCAGTCTGAACTAGAGTGAGACCCTACCTCAAAAAAAAAAAAAAAGCCGGGCGTGGTGGCGCACGCCTTTAATCCCAGCACTCGGGAGGCAGAGGTAGGAGGATTGCCGTGAGTTCAAGGCCACCCTGAGACTACATAGTTAATTCCAGGTCAGCCTGGGCCAGAGTGAGACTCTACCTCGAAAAACCAAAAAAAAAAAAAAAAAAAAAGAAAGAAAGAAAAATAAATGAAAACCCAAAGCAAACTCTTAGCAAAATGTCCTAATGGATTGTAATTCCAGAAGCATTTGGGGCTGGTGTGTAGCTCAGAGGCAGAATGACTGCTTAGCATCTTGAAAAGACCTGTGTTTGAACCCTGGCACTGAAAGCAAAAGTAAAACAAAAAACAAAACAAAACAAAAAAGCAGAAAACATTTTATTTCAGCAAATAGAAAAATTTGAAAGATTTTATAATTTCAGCAAAAATAAAAACAGTAGTTGAAAACTGAGTGTGGTGGTGCATGCCTTTAATCCCAGCCCTTGGGAGGCAGAAGTAGGAGGATCACAGTGAGTTGGAGGCCAGCCTGAGGCTATAGAATGAGTTACAGGTCAGCCTGGGCTAGAGTGAGATTCTACCTCAACAAAAACCAAACAACAACAACAAAACAGCAACTTCCCTCTCCCCCAAAAAACCATAATAGTTGAAGGACAGTAACAGTAAAGAGCAACAAAATAGAGAAAGCAGTTGACTTAATTTCAGGATAAAGCCGAGGTTTTATTTTTTAGGTAGTGTCTTGCTATGTATCCCAGGATGCCTCGAGTTTAAAGACCCCCTTGCTTTCACCTGGGGATTATAGGGATATACCAGCATGCCTGGAGTGTTCTCCCCAGTCTGTGAGGCTGCCCATATGCCCACAGTTTGGATGGGTCCTTCCTCTTCAGCTAATCTAATATAGAAAATATATATTCTGAAATATATTACTGAGATTTGTTTCCATGGTGAATCTAAATCCCATAAAGCTGACAATCAAGAACTATTGCAAGCAGAAAAATGGGCATGCCAGGATTTCCAGCTACAGCACATGAACTCTTGATGCATGTGCCACTTTGTGCATGTGGCTTTACATGGGTACTGGGGAAGTGAATCCAGTTCCCTAGACTTTGCAAACAAGAACCTTAACCATTGAGCCATCTCTCTAGCCCTTATTTCTTGCTTCTCTACTTCTTATCCAACCTTAAGTGAGTAACTGGAATCTTGGCAGTAATATGTCACAGAATTGGTTGATGCAGTAGTGAAAAGACTGAAAAGACATAGCTATATAATTGCATACAAAAGATAAAATCTAGAAGATTTAGGCTAGAAAGCTAGTAACTATCATAAAGGAGAGAGGAAGCAAAAGGATCCACCCATGTAGTCATTTTCTGATTAAAAGGAGCATCAGTGTAGGAGACAAAGCTGGGATGAATTATTTTGATTTATTATTATTTTAATTTTTGCATTACTTTGCTATTTGCACTGTCCTGAAACATGAGGGTGGTGTACAGTAGCGTGAACTATTATGAGGAGAGGGACTCTGGAGCCAGGTGTCCTGAGTTTATATCCCAACATCCCTCTCCTGTCTGCTCACCTGCCTTGTGTCTCAGATTCCTTATATGCATGGAAAATGAGCTAAAATACATTAAAATGAGTTTTAATCAGCATGTGACAATGGTAAGCAGTAGTTAGTGATTTTTTTTTGAGCAATTTTCATCTGTAAGAGAACATCCAGAGACACAGGAATAGAAATGATCCGATCAGCATAATTAAAGGCTTGTACTGAGCTTTGAGGTCCCCAGCAAGGCACATTCAATCAGTTTGAAGCTGTTAAGAACCTTCATTGTAAGGTGAGTGTTTCTTTTTTTTGTGGAAATAGTGAACTGTATTTCTTGTTAAGTAATAGAAATCATAAGGGATTGTAGCTTATAGTTGTACTCTGTTTTATCTGGAAGGAGAATACCATCTTAGGTTTTCTCCTGTCAGTAGATATTAGGGACTTCCCTTTCACTGGCTGGCTTCACCCCTTCAGCAAACCCCTTCCTGGTTTGCAGGTTTCTGAGAGTCTGGGACCCCTGTGTTTCATTTGCTCTATGTGCTGTTCATGCTGAGCTGCTCCAGCCCTTTGCCTGGGTATAGTGTCAGCACTGGCTCCTCCAAGTGTGTTTAGTCCCAGAAAAGCCTTCACCATTGAGTTCATTGTGTCTTCAGAGGCAGTTTTCTTTTGGATGCAAAGGAATCCTCATGGAGTCCTTCCTCCTAGAGAAGTTATCTCTTACAACAAATACCCTACTGAAGAACAGAGTCTCAGCTGAGACCTTGCTGATTATCAGGCTCATTTCCAAAACAAGCTAGAAATGTGTTTTCTGTTCTTTATGGACCTACAGACACTGGGAATAGAACAAGTATATCCACAAATAATGCTTTGGTCTTGTTTAAAAATTGTTGTAAAGGAGGGGAGAATAAAGTGTCTTTGCATACAAGAGGCCAGGAGCCAGGGTTGGAAGTTGGGGCAAGCTACACAGAGCAGGAAATATTTGGGTTGGCTATTGAGGATAAGTGAAAGGTTCGGAAGGTAAAGAATACTTTGTGAAATCTCACCGAGGCAAGGTATGGTGGCACATGATTGTAATCCCAGCACCCAGGAAGTGGAGGTAGAAAGTTTTTGGTCAGTCTAGGCTTCATATAGGATGACCTTGTCTTTAAAAAACAAAACAAAATGTGGGGCTGGAGAGATGGCTCAGAGGTTAAAGGCCCTTACTTGCAATGCCTAACGGCCTGGGTTCAATTCACCAGTACCCACATAAAGCCAGATGCACAAAGTGGTGCATGTGTCTAAGAGTTGATTTGTAGTGGCAGTAGGCCCTGGTGTGCCCATACTCAACTCTGTGTCCATCTCTTTATCTCTCTCTCTCTCAAATAAAATAAAAAAGCAAAAATTCATTGCACACCTGGTAGGCACCAGGTACTAAGTGTAAAATCAGAGGAAAATTGACAGCTCCCTTATTGTGCCATCTTTTCTCTTTAGAGCTCAGGGATATTCTTTCCCCAGGTGGCTTTGCCTCTCTAAACCACCTGGCAAACATCTCTTCTGTAAATTTATGCTGATAACACCTTTCTACAAGTTTCATAGGCATGCCATGACAAAGTATTAGAAATACACTTTTGGAGGTGGGAAGTCTGAGGTTGAGGGGTTATAGGGCTAGTTCTAGTTTCTTCTGAGACTGTGAGGAAGAATCTTCCCCAGGCCTCATTTCAGCTTCGGCAGTGCTTGAAATCTCTGGTGTGTTCAAGAATGAGAAAGGCCTCTGACCTGCCTTTATCTTCACATGGTGTTCTCCCTGTGGTGTGTCTGTCCAAGTTTCTTTTTAATAAGGATACTTGTCATGTTGGATTAGGGCTGCCTGCTTCAGTATGACCTCAGCTTAATGACATCCCCTTCTGAGATTCTGAGATACTGTGGATAAGGATCTAAACACATGCATGCACATGTGCACAGTTTTTATTTATTTATTTATTTCTAATTAATTAATTTTTTTTGAAACATGGTCTCTTACCATGTAGTTTGGCTGTCTTAGAAGTAACTATGTAACCTAGAATGGCCTCAAACTTGTGATCCTCCTGCCCCCAGCTTCCTAAGTGCTGGGATGAGCCACAAACCCAGCTTCTACTTCCTTATTAAAGGAATGGAGTATTTGTATATTTAATCTGTACTCCTTATCTTACTTCTCCGGCATGGTAGCAAAAGGTCTGTAGTCTCTGTTTTATCTCGAACATGTTAGTTTACAAAGATTGTTTTCTTTCAGTTCTTTGAGAACTAGGAAGCAGCTACATTTACCAGAAATGCACACCCACTTTCTTTTTAAAAATTATTTTATTTATTTATTTGAGAGAAAGAGGCAAATATATATAGAGAGAATGGGGGGGCATGGGGACTCACACCTTTTATTTATTTATTTTTATTTATTTTTTTAGAGACAGAGAGAAAGAGAGAGGGAGGGAGATAGAGAATGGGTGCACCAGGGCCTCCAGCCATTGCAAATGAACTCCAGATGCATGCACCACCTTGTGCATATGGCTTACGTGGGACCTGGAGAACTCAACCTGGATCCTTAGGCTTCACAGGCAAGTGCCTTAACTGCTAAGCCATCTCTCTAGCCCGGCTCACACCTTTAATCCCAGCATTCAGGAGGCAGAGATAGGAGGATCGCTATGACTTCAAGGCCACCCTGTGACTACATAGTGAGCTCTAGGTCAGCCTGGGCTAGAGCAAGACCCTACCTCGAAAAGCCGAAACACAAAAAACAACAAACAAAAAAGAGAATGGACACACCAGGGCCTCTAGCCACTGCAAACAAACTCCAGCCACATGCGCTACCTTGTGCATCTGGCTTATGTAGGTACTGGGGAATAAAACCTGGATCCTTAGGCTTCTAAGGCAAGTGCCTTAACTACTAAGCCATCTCTCCAGCCCTGCAAACCCACTTTCTTGTTAACTGGTGGAAATGCTTTGAAATACAGACTCACTTTGGAACAGAAATCATAGAGCTTTATATCCTTTTTTTCTTTTTCGAACCACTATAAGTAGAACATTTGTATTAATGACTCAGTATGCTGCTTCATTTATGTCTGTTGAAGAAATATTGCTAGACAGCCATTATTATTTTATTCTACACCTAAAAAGGTAAACAGATTAAATATATTTTTTTTTTGGAGAGAGACACAGAGAGAGGCAGAGAGAGAGGGAGAGGAAGACAGATAGAGATGGGCGCGCCAGCAGTCTCTCAGCTGCTGCGAACGAAATCCAGATGCGTCCGCCCCCTTGTGGTCAAGTGCGGCATTGCACCCTTGCGTCACTTTGCATCTGGCTAAACATGGGACCTGGAGATTGGAACTGGCATTCTTAGGCTTAGGAGGCAGGCTTAACCGCTAAGCCATCTCTCCAGCCCAGATTAAATATTTTTAAAAATTTTATTTTTATTTGAGAGAGAAAGACAGAGTCGGGGGGGGGGGGAGGAAGAAAGGGGGAGAGAATGGGTGCACTAGGGCCTCCAGCCACTGCAAACGAACTCCAGACACATGTACCACTTTGTACATCTGGCTTATGTGGGTTTTGGGGAATTGAACCTGGGTCCTTTGGCTTTGTAGGTAAGTGCTTTAACTGTTAAGCCATCTCTCTAGCCATATATATATATATATATATATGGAGAGAGAGAGAGAGAGGCAAGCCCAACAGACTGGCCTTTTTTTAAATGAGAGAGTTAGCGAGCAAGAGAATAAAAAGAGAGAATTGGCATGCTGGGACCTCCAGCCGCTATAATCAAACTCCAGATACATGCACTACCTTGTGTGCATGTGCAACCTTGTGCATGTGTCACCTTGTGTGTCTGGCTTACATGGGATCTGGGGAGTCTAACATGGATCTTTAGGCTTCGTAGGCAAATGCCTTAACTGCTAAACCATCACTCCAGCCTCCTAAATATATATTTTTAAATATTTTATTAGCTGGGTGTGGGGGGGGCATGCCTTTCTTTAATCCCAGCACTCATAAGGCCGAGGTAGGAGGATTGCTATGAGTTTGAAGCCAGCCTGAGACTACATAGTGAATTCTAGGTCATCCTCAGCTAAAGTGAGACCCTACCTTGAGGAACAAAACAAAAAATTATTTATTTATTTAATATATAGAGAGAGATGGAGAGGGAGGGGCACGCCAGGGCCTCTAGCCACTGTAGACTAACTCCAGACACATGCACTACTATAAGTATATGGTTTATGTGAATTCTGGGGAGTTGAACCTAGGTCCTTAGGCTTTGCAGGCAGGCATCTTAACTGCTAAGCCATCTCTCCAGCCCCAGATGAAATATTTTAAAGGATGTTTAGAGAATAGTGTCAAAGAGTCCTTTTTTAAAAATATTTTTTACATTTTTACTTATTTATTTGAGAGCAACAGAGAAAGAGGCAGAGAGAGAGAGAGAGAGAGAGAGGACGCACCAGGGCCTCCAGCCACTGCAAATGAACTACAGATGCATGTGCCACCTTGTGCATCTTCTTACATGGGTACTGGGGAATTGAGCCGCGAACCGGGGTCCTTAGGCTTCACAGGCAAGTGCTTAACTGCTGAGCCATCTCTCAAGACCAAAGACTCCTGTTAAACTGATAAGAATGGATACTACACTTGTTCTTATCCAAAAGGCTGAGAAGTGATTAGACTCCTTTTATATTATTGGTTCATTTATTTTGTATTGATATTGAGTCCCCAGTTTTCATATTTTGTCTTTAAATTCTTGAATCAAAGCCACTTTAAACATGCAGTTATTCTATTGAATCTTTAGGTTTAGAAGAGCAATATCCAAATTAATCTTTTTCTTAAAAAATAAACCAACCAAAATAATAACAAAAAACTCAAGTAGCTAGGTATGTTGGCATTTGTCTGTAATCCTAGCTACTTGGAAGGCTAAGGGTGGAGGATCCTTGAATTTGAGGTCAGCCTGCACAAAATAAGGAGACCTCATCCCAAATAAGCAAATAGACAAGCAAAGAAAAAACAATTCTACTGTCTTCCTTAATGGATTCTTTAGGTGTTGAAAAAAATTTTTTTTCTCCAAAAGCTGTTCTTGGCCAGGTGATTTCTGCCAGCAATTCGAACCTGACCGAAACACCATGTAAAGCTTGAGGCACAAAGTGGTACATATGCCTGGAGTTCATTTGCAGTGGCACATCATATTCTTTCTCTCTCAAATAAATAAATAAATAAATAAATATTTAAAAAAAGGAAAAAATTTGCATAAAAGCTATTCTTTGGGGCTGGAGAGAGGTCCTTAGTGGTTAAAAGTGCTTCCTGTACAAGCATGAGGGCCTGAGACCACCCAACTTTGATTCCCCAGCTCACAGGGGGCATAGCTATGCACTTTTGTAACCCCAGTTATGTGGTGAGGAGAGATCGTAGAATCACTGGAGCTTGGCAAGCTCTGGAATCAGTGAGAGATTCTGTCTCAAGGAATTATATGGATGAGCAATAGAGAATACCTGATGTCCTCTGACCTCTGCAGATGACGTGCATTTGCACATACACACATGCATATACTACCCACTCACCACACCATAATGCACACACACACTATGCACATGCCAATAAGTAAATAAATGTTTGTTTCTCTAAAGAAGAAATGGGGCTGGGAAGATGGCTCAGTGGTTAAAGGTGCTTGCTTGCAAAATGTGCTCAAAAGTTTCCATTTCATATTCTTTTTGGATTTGTCCGAAGTTTTGTTAGATTGTTCTCCTGTTTTCTGCTAAAGAACAATGACCAGGACAGAATACAGCCTTGGTTAGTGGAGGGTAAGAGGGGTGGCTGATCAGTCCCGTGCCTCTACACCATAAAGGAGCCTTCACAGATCATAGCTCTGCTGTCACTGTGTCTCTATGTCAAAGATTGTATTTATCAGGATGATGTGCTCATTATGAAATTCTATTGGACATTGATTTGAAAACAAAAATTTCTTTTATTTTTATTCTGTAGGATCCTAGAAAGATTGTGCAATGAATGGTGATACTCGAGCCGCAGTGGTGACCTCACCACCCCCAACTACAGCCCCTCACAAGGAGAGGTACTTTGATAGAGTGGACGAGAATAATCCAGAATACTTGAGGGAGAGGAACATGGCACCAGACCTTCGTCAGGATTTCAATATGATGGAGCAGAAGAAGAGAGTGTCCATGATTCTACAAAGTCCTGTAAGAAAAGAATTTTCTTTGACTAAATGTGGCCTTCCTTCTTCTGATACTTGCTATATCATGTTGTATGAGTGGCATAGTCAGTTTCTCATGACACACTGTATCAGTGTCTCATCTACATGTGGATGGTTGATGAATCCTGTTAAGTTCATATTATTAGACAAAATAAAATTCTTTAGTGTTGGGCTGGAGAGATGGCTTAGTAGTTAAGGCACTTGCCTGTAAAGCCAAAGGACCTCGGTTCGATTCCCCAGGACCCATATAAGCCAGATGCACAAGGTGGTACATGCATCTGGAGTTCATTTGCAGTGGCTAGAGGCCCTGGCACGCCCATTCTGTCTCAGCCTCTTTCCCTCTCTCAATAAATAAATAAATAAAAACAAAATATTTTAAAAAATCTTTAGTGTTATAGAGGATTTGGTATATTTATTTCTCCTTTTCATTGTCTGTCTATTCAGAGGACCTGTATAAAACAGTGGGACAATTTAAAACTTACTGTTTCCTACCAGTTGAAGGAGGTAAATAATAAAACAAATTGCCAAGGAAGGTAGAGGGTGCTCAGACTGAATGTGAGTTCTCCTCCTCCGAGGAAAGACAACCTTACTCTGAATGGTGGGAATGAGTTAGCCCTGTGCAGGTATCAAGAGAAAAACCAGTCCAGGTTAAGGGACAGCCTCATGTGACTTTCTGGGGTAGGGATGAGCTTGAGGGGCTTGAAAAAAATAAAGGCAGACTGTGGTTGGCTCCTCAGAGAGGACAGTGAGGATAGATTTTGGAAGACTGTTGAGATAGAAAGAAGATTGGGTTGCAGTCTAGGCATTGTAGAGCCACTGAAGGACTACAGAAATGGGACAAGGTTAAGGAAATAATTCTGGCTTTGGCATTGAGAAAGCATTGGTTGGGGCAAGCAACAGAGTATATTCTAAATAGGAAAGAGTGAGAGCTGTAACTTGGGCCAGAGTTGGGAACAGTCTTGTTTGTGTTTGACTTAGAAAAGAACTTACTGGGCTGGAAAGATGACTCAGTGGTTCAGGGCACTGATAGCCTAGGTTCAGTTTCCCAGCACTCACAAAGCCAGATACACAGAGTGGTGCATTTGAAGTTTGGTTGCAGTGATGGGAGGCCCCGTTACACCTCCCTCCCGCTTGCAAATAAACAATAAATAAAAGTTTGGTTTTGTTTATTTTTTCGAGGTAGGGTCTTGCTCTAGCCCAGGCTGACCTGGAATTCACCATGTAGTTTCAGGATGGCCTCGAACTCACAGTGATCCTCCTACCTCAGTCTCCTGAGTGCTGGGATTAAAGCTGTGTGCCACCATGCCTGGTAGAAGTATTTTTTTTAGAAGTATTTTTTGAAAAGAAAAGAAAAGAACTTGATGAGCAGGTAGAAGAGATGAAAGGAGAAAAAAGAATCAGGAAAACACCTAAATTTTTGTTTTGAGCAGTTTTTCTAAATAAAAATCACTAGAAACCATGTAAAAACAACTAGGAGTGAGGAATCTAAACTTAGAGCACTTGGTATGTGCCAGGACTGTGCAAGGCACCTAGTGTGTAAAGGCCAGGTCCTTCCCACAAGTTATTTAGAGGAGGTAAATAATAAAACAAATTGCCAAGGAAGGTAGAGGGTGCTCAGACTGAATGTGAGTTCTCCTCCTCCGAGGAAAGACAACCTTACTCTGAATGGTGGGAATGAGTTAGCCCTGTGCAGGTATCAAGAGAAAAACCAGTCCAGGTTAAGGGACAGCCTCATGTGACTTTCTGGGGTAGGGATGAGCTTGAGGGGCTTGAAAAAAATAAAGGCAGACTGTGGTTGGCTCCTCAGAGAGGACAGTGAGGATAGATTTTGGAAGACTGTTGAGATAGAAAGAAGATTGGGTTGCAGTCTAGGCATTGTAGAGCCACTGAAGGACTACAGAAATGGGACAAGGTTAAGGAAATAATTCTGGCTTTGGCATTGAGAAAGCATTGGTTGGGGCAAGCAACAGAGTATATTCTAAATAGGAAAGAGTGAGAGCTGTAACTTGGGCCAGAGTTGGGAACAGTCTTGTTTGTGTTTGACTTAGAAAAGAACTTACTGGGCTGGAAAGATGACTCAGTGGTTCAGGGCACTGATAGCCTAGGTTCAGTTTCCCAGCACTCACAAAGCCAGATACACAGAGTGGTGCATTTGAAGTTTGGTTGCAGTGATGGGAGGCCCCGTTACACCTCCCTCCCGCTTGCAAATAAACAATAAATAAAAGTTTGGTTTTGTTTATTTTTTTTTGAGTAGGGTCTTGCTCTAGCCCAGGCTGACCTGGAATTCACCATGTAGTTTCAGGATGGCCTCGAACTCACAGTGATCCTCCTACCTCAGTCTCCTGAGTGCTGGGATTAAAGCTGTGTGCCACCATGCCTGGTAGAAGTATTTTTTTTAGAAGTATTTTTTGAAAAGAAAAGAAAAGAACTTGATGAGCAGGTAGAAGAGATGAAAGGAGAAAAAAGAATCAGGAAAACACCTAAATTTTTGTTTTGAGCAGTTTTTCTAAATAAAAATCACTAGAAACCATGTAAAAACAACTAGGAGTGAGGAATCTAAACTTAGAGCACTTGGTATGTGCCAGGACTGTGCAAGGCACCTAGTGTGTAAAGGCCAGGGTCCTTCCCCACAAGTTATTTAGAACATGGTAAGTATCAAAATGTTAGTAGTAGGCTGGAGAGATGGCTTAGTGATTTAGATGCTTGCCTGTGAAGCCTAAGGACCCAGGTTCAATTTCCCAGTACCCACGTAAGCCAGATGCACAAGGTGGCGCATGTGTCGGGTTCATTTGCAGTGGCTAGAGGCCCTGGCATACCTATTCTCATTCTATATCTCTCCCTCTGTCCCCTCTCTCTCAAATGAATGAATAAATAAAAATATATTAAAACTGTTACTAGTCTAAATGCATCGTGGGCTACAGGAACAGAGAAAGGAAGGGCAGTAGTGGGAAGACAAAAAAAAAGTGAAATTTGGGTTTCATTAATGAGATGTACTGAGGTTGGGTCTTTATTTTGACACTGAAAAATTTCCCCCTATTTTAGAGAAAATGCTAAGAAGCACAAAATAGAATAAGAAAAGTAATATTTTTATCCCTAAGAGAATCATTATTTTGATGTACTTTCAGTCTTATTTTTTAAAAAAAAATTTTTTAAATTATTTTTGTTTATTTGAGAAAGAGAGAGAGAGAGAGAGAGAGAATGTATGGGTGCTCCAGGGCTTCTAGATGCTGCAGGTGAACTCTAGGCACATGTATCATCTTGTGCATCTGGCTTATGTGGGTTCTGGGGAATTGAACCTGGACCCTTTGACTTTGTAGGCAAGCGCCTTAACTGCTAAGCCATCTCTCCAGCTTCTTTTGGTCTTTTTCTATGTTTAGATTTCTGTTTACTCTTACGAAAATTGATCATTTAATTTTGTTTAGCTTTTCATATTGAATGTGTCCATAGAATTCCAAATGTATCTTATCAGTTCTCTTTTCTTTGAAATGTAAACTATTTTTCTCTTTTTCCACGATGATGAAATGAGTGTTTTTATGAATAATGTTTGTACAAAACAAAAAATTAATGTTTTGTACACTGTACTGATTATTTTCTTTTTACAAAAACTTAAAAATTTTTTTATTTAATTAATTAATTTATTTGAGAGAGAGAGAGAAAGAGACAGATAGAGAGAAAGAGAGAATGGTTGCACCAGACCTCTAGCCACTGCAAACAAGCTCTAGACGCATACACTCCCTTGTGCATCTGGCTTACATGGGTCCTGGGGAATCGAACTGGGCTTTTTAGGCTTCGCAGGCAAATGCCTTAACCACTAAGCCATTCTCCCAGCCCTTACAAAAACTTTTAATAACCTCAATTTGTATACACAATGTACCCTAATCATACTTCCCTCCTGCCACCCTCCTTTGTCTCCCCCCTATGCCCCTTCTGTGAACCCCTTCTTTCCCACTAGTCCCTGTTCTTTTTTGTTGCCATCATTTTTTTTTTCTCCTCATATTATGCAGGTCTGTGTAGGTAGCATCAGCCACTGTGAGGTCATGAATGCAGTGACTACTTAGTGTATGGAAGACAGAATTGCAAAGCATTCCTCCACTTCCTTTGGCTCTTATATTCTTTTTTTTTTTTTTTGAGGTAAGGTTTCACTGTAGTCCAGGATGACCTGGAATTCACTATGTAGTCTCAGGATGGCCTGGAACTCACAGCGATCCTCCTACCTCTGCCTCCCGAGTGCTGGGATTAAAGGCATGGGCCACCATGCTGGGCTCAGGCTCTTATAGTCTTTCTGCCACCTCTTCTGCAATGGTCTCTGAGCCTTTGAAGTATGTGATAGAGATGTCTTAGTGTTGAACACTTCATGTCACTTTTCAGCACTTTGATGAACTGATTTTTTTTTCTCTTAAAAACATTTTTACAGTTGGGCGTGGTGGCACATGCCTTTAATCCCAGCACTCGGGGGGCAGAGGTAGGAGGATTGCTGTGAGTTCAAGGCTATCTTGAGACTACGTAGTGAATTCCAGGTCAGCCTGGGCTAGAGTAAAAACCTATGTCGGAAAACCAAAAAAAAAAAATTTTTTTTTACTTATTTATTTGCTGGGGGGGGGGGAGGGAGAGAGAGAGAGAGAGGGGAGGGAGGGAGAGGGAGTGAGGGAGACAATATTAGCATGCCAGGGCTTCTTGCTATTGCAGACATGTATGAATCACTTTGTGCATCTGAGTGTATATGTGGGTACTGGAGAATCTTAATCCAGGCCAGCAGGCTTTGCAAGCAAGCACTTCTAACCACAGAGCCATCTCCCTAGCCCTGATTATTTTCTTAAAAGAGATTCCTAGGAATAGAATTCATGTTCCAAATTTTAAGCTTTAACTTTTATTAAATTACTTACCAGAAAAGAACAGGGCATGGTGGCGCATGCTTTTAATCCCAGCACTTGGAAGCAGAGGTAGGAGGATGTCTGTGAGTTTGAGGCCAGCCTGAGACTACATAGTGAATTCCAGGTCAGCCTGGGCTATAGCACAACTGTGCCTTGAAAAAAAAAAAAAAGAATATCATTGTATATTCCTGGTAGTAATGTATGTGAGTGACTGTTTGCTATTCCAGCACTGGATGAAAACTAGCATTTACGTGATAGTTATACCTCCCCACCCAACAGAAAAGAAATGGTATTTTACCATATTAATATGCATTTTAGGCCTTCTGTGAAGAATTGGAATCTATGATACAAGAGCAGTTTAAGAAGGGGAAGAATCCCACAGGCCTATTGGCATTACAGCAGATTGCAGATTTTATGACCACGAATGTACCAAATGTCTACCCAGCAGCTCCACAAGGAGGAATGGCTGCCTTAAATATGAGTGAGTATTTCGTCACTTTTTACATGTGAACTACATATGAGTGTGTAACTGTGCAAACATGGTGTTTAGTATATTAAAATTAATGTATTAGTAAAAGATGGGCTATAAATCTGCAAGTGTCTTTAATGTAGAGAACACCTTGCCTATAAGCCAGTGAGATTGGTACTCCAGGGGAAATGATTTTTTTTTTTTTTTGGTTTTTCGAGGTAGGGTTTCACTCTGGTCCAGGCTGATCTGGAACTAACTATGTAGTCTCAGGGTGGCCTCGAACTCTCGGCGATCCTCCTACCTCTGCCTCCCGAGTGCTGGGATTAAAGGTGTGCGCCACCACGCCCGGCGGAAATGATTTTTTTATGTGGCTTCTCAGACCTTTTGAGAGAAAACAATGAGAAATGTTTATGGTGTAGCACATCAAGTTTGATGAATTCATTTCATTCAGGTCAACATTTGTCACCAAGCATTCCTTATACCTTTTTCACTGTTGATTACGAAGAGTGAGAAACAGAAATTCCAAAAGAAAGTCAGAGTAAAAATATTAGATGAGTGAATGTGAGCAAAGAATAGTTAGCCATGCAAGATGGAATGTAACTATATGGCTGTTGATTTTGTAAGCATTATACAAGGTAATTGGGCATAGTTGTGCATGGCTATAGTCTGTGCACTCAGAAGGCAGAGAGAGGCAAGAGGATGTAGCAAGTTGGAGGCTAATTTGGTGTACATAGGAAGTTCCAGTCCAGCCAGGGTTACATAGCAAGACCCTGTCTCAAAAAACCAAAAATCAAAAACAAACAACAGAAATATAAGATAGAGCTCAGGGACATTTGGGCATCAGCTAATCTGACCTTCCTTACATTTGTCCTGCGTCAGTCTATGACAAGTCTGGTTGTGTAGTCAGATCTGATTGATTAACATAGGGTATTGGTTTTCATTAGATCATCTGACATTTGCCATTTACTTGTCTGTTTTATGGTGTGCTTACAAGTTGATTGACATTCATCAGATCGCCATATATTATTAATATGTACACCACACCTGACTGTGGATTCTTTTTTTAAAATTTCTTGAGAACTTTAGTATATGAACATATTGCAAATTCTGTTCATATGGATTTTAAAAATTAATTAATTTGAGAGAGACAGAAAGAGGCAAATAGTGGAGAGAGAGAGAATGGGCATACCAGGGCCTTCAGCTGCTACAGATGAACTCTAGACAAATGCACTACCTTGTCTCTCTGGCTTACGTGGGTCCTGGGGAATTGAACCTCCTACCTCTGCCTCCTACCTCTGCCTCTGTAGTGCTGGGATTAAAGGCGTGCACCACCACGCCCAGCTTTTGATGGGTTTTTGAGTGCTTAACCAATGTTAATTTCCTGAGGAAAAACCCTGATGGTCATGATTTTTTATTGGCATATGTGGGTATATGGGTCTGCATGTGTATATGAACTGGTAAATGAGTATACCAGTTTGTGTGCACATATGTGCATATATATGTATGTTTGGAGGTCAGAGGTTGATGTCAGGTGACTTACTCAATTGCTTTCTACCTTTTTTTTTGTGCAGGTGGGGGGGCAGTTTTCAAGGTAGGGTCTCACTCTAGCTCAGACTGACCTGGAATTCACTATGTAGTGGCACATTCTTCTCAGCACTTGGGAGTCTGAGGTAGGAGGATCACTGAGTTTGAGTGAGAGAGACCCTGCCTCAAAAAAGTTTTATTACTTTATTTACTTAATTGTGTGTGCATACATATTGTATCTATGTGCATGTGTGTGGAGGGTAGAGGACAACCTTGAGGTGTCTGTACTTCTTCTACCTTCTTTGAGATAGGGTATCTTGCTGCTTTAAAAATACACCAGTCCTAGCCGGGCGTGGTGGCGCACACCTTTAATCCCAGCACTCGGGAGGCAGAGGTAGGAGGATCGCCTAGAGTTTGAGGCCACTCTGAGACTACATAGTTAATTCCAAGTCAGCCTGGACCAGAGTGAGACCCTACCTTGCACCCCCAAAAAAAAAAAAAAACAACCAAACAAACAAACAGACAAAAAAACACCAGTTCTGGGGCTGGAGAGCTATGGCTTAGCGGTTAAGGCCCTTGCCTGCCAAGCCAAAGGACCTACGTTAAGTGCCCCAGTACCCATGTAAAACCAGATGCACAAGGTGCCACATGAATTTGTTTGTAGTGGCTGGAGACCCTGGTGTACCCATTCTCCCTCTCTCCCCCCCCCCTCTATCTCTCAAAAACTTAAATAAATAAATTAAAAGAATATCAGTCTTGGGGCTGGAGAGATGCCTTAGCAGTTAAGGCACTTGCCTGTGAAACCTAAGGACTCACAGGTTCCCACCCACGTAAGCCAGACGCACAAGGTGGTACATGCGTCTGGAGTTTGATTGCAGTGGCTAGAGGCCCTGGCCAATTCTTGAAGAAAAAAAAAAAAAAAAGACACCAGTCTAGCAGTCCCTTGAGTTTTGGATTCTCCTGGCTCCACCTTCCATTGTGCCATATGGCATATATTCCCCCAAATTGAAAGCAGTAAACAGCTATTGCCAGCTTTGTCAAAAGCAGCTGGGACAACTGACAAGAGACTCCCAGATTGGGCTATTGACATTTCCCCATAGAAAGAAGGACTTGGGAAAGGTTGTCAAATCCCCATCTGATTTAAGGCCCCCCCTGTGCCAACTGTATGCAGCAATGAAGGATCCTCAATGGGAGATAGAGGATAAAAGATCAAGGGACAACAAGCTCCTCTAAGCATCTGAGGGGTGGTCATCATCCATGTTGGGATGAGATTTCTCAATGATATAGCTGCTTCAGGTCTCTATGCTCTGTAAGTAGTCCCTCACAGTAAAGCAGAGGAAAGTACATTTTTTGGGGGTAATCCTAACACAGGGAGATTCAAGTGACCATGGGGAGCTTGTCATCTGTGCTGGGGTGAGATTTCTCAGTGGTATGGCTGCTTTGGAGGCTCTATGTTCTTGTAAATAAATCCCATCCTGCTCTGTAAATAACCCTATTAAACTCACTAGTTCACCAAAACTGGTTTTGGTGTGATTGTACTTTGGTCTTCCCTATGTCATATCTGGGGTGAATAGACAAGTGCTCATATCTGCCCAAGGGAAAGTTTCACACAATACATTGTCTTTGACAAATTGGAATCACAGATGCATGGACCACATTGCAGTTGGATGGCTTTACATGAGTGCTGGCGGATCAAACTCAGTTTAACAGGCTTTGTAACCAAGCACCTTTAACCACTGAGCCATCTTCCCCAGACCTTGGTCATGATTTTTTTTTTTTTTTTTTTCAAGGTAGGGTCTCACTCTAGCTCAGGCTGACCTGGAATTCACTATGTAGTCTCAGGGTGGCCTCGAACTCTCGGCGATCCTCCTACCTCTGCCTCCCAAGTGCTGGGATTAAAGGCGTGCGCCACCACGCCCGGCTTTGGTCATGATTTTTAAAATAAATACGTGTATTACTGAATTATTTTGCAAATTTTCATTAAGTACTTAAAAGCCTATGTTCAGGGAAAACTTTTTTTTTTTGAGAGAGACAGAGAGACAGATGGAGAATGGGCACGCTAGCAGCCTCTCAACCGCTGTGAACGAATTCCAGATGTGTGTGCCCTTTTGTGGGCAAGTACAGCATTGTGCCCTTGTGGCCCTTTACATCTGGCTAAACTTGGGACCTGGAGAATCGAGCAGGCATTCTTAGACTTGGCAGGCAGATGTCTTAACTGCTAAGCCATCTCTCCAGCCCTTTTGTTTTTGATAATGTTTTGTAATTAGCCATACAGAATAAGTTCAAAAGTGTTTTGGGGATTGACAGATGGCTCAGTGCTTAAGGTGCTTGTCTTCAGAACCTAGGGACCTGGGTTCAATTCCCCAGTACCCATGTAAACCAGATGTACAAAGTGATGCATGGTGCTGGAGTTCCTTTGTAGTGGCTAGATACCCCAACACACCCATTCTCTATCTCTGTATCTCTCTGCTTGCAAATAAATAAAAAATTAAAACAAGTGTTTTGGAGGAGTTGGTATTTCTTCTTCCTTGAATGTTTGACATAATTATGGTATCATTTGGGTTTTCTTTGTGGAAATGTTTGTAAGTACAAATTCACCTGAAGGAAAAATAGGGTTATTCAGAATATCTGTAAATTTCCTTCTAAGTATGTTTCACTACATCCCACATACTTGATTGTGTTTTTGTGATTTATTTCTAAGTTAAATATTAATGCTAGAAGGTACTTGCCTGCAAAGCCTAATGAACTGGGTTCGATTTCCCCAGTACCCACCTAAAGCCAGATGCACAAATTAGCACATGCAGGCCCGGAGAGATGACTTCGTGGTTAAGGTGCTTGCCTACAAAGCCAAAGGACCCAGGCTTAATTCTCTAGGATCCATGTAAGCCAGATGCATAAGGTGGTGCCTGTGTCTGGAGTTTTTTTGCCAAGGCTAGAGGCCCTGGCACACCCATTCTCTCTCTCACCTGTTTCTTTCTTTCTGCCTTTCCCCCTCAAATAAATAAAATTTATAAAAATAAAAAAGGTAGCACATGCATCTGCAGTTCATTTGCAGAGGTTAGAGGCCCTGACACACCTATTCTCTCTGTCTGTCTGTCTTTCTCTTTCTCTGCTTTCAAATACATAAAATGAAAAAACTTAAGGGCCTGGAGAGATGGCTTAGTGGTTAAGCACTTACTTGCCTGTGAAGCCTAAGGACCCTGGTTCGTGGCTCGATTCCCCAGGACCCACGTAAGCCAGATGCATAAGGTGACACATGCATCTGGAGTTTGTTTGCAGTGGCTGGAGGCCTTGGCATGCACATACTCTCTATATCTATCTGCCTCTTTCTCTCTTTGTCTGTAGCTCTCGAATAAATAAATAAATAAATAAAAAATAAAAAAACTTTAAAAAGATGCTGGAAAGCATGGTATTTCTGTCTTTGAAGCTTTTAAATTTTTTATGATTTTCTAAGAAAAATAGACCTATGATTATTTGATTTACATATGAAAAGAAATATTAATATTTATGTTTTGTTTTCCTTTATTTTAGGTCTTGGTATGGTGACTCCTGTGAATGACCTTAGAGGTTCTGATTCTATTGCATATGACAAAGGGGAGAAATTATTGCGGTGTAAATTGGCAGCATTTTATAGACTAGCAGATCTCTTTGGGTGGTCTCAGCTCATTTACAATCATATCACAGTGAGTATTACAGAGAGTCATAATAGTGATAAGTGGTATATTACATGCTTGTAAGGAGAAGAGAGAAGACACAGCTGTACAATCTTATACTCCCTTTAGATTCTTTACTACAGAATATAAGGATATGAGAATTGACAAGTTTGGGTTAGAAGTTAAGATAAGAATAGTTTGCTTATATGTTTATTGACATATAGAGAAGAATAGTTCTTTAAAATTGTTTTCTTATATGCTGACCTAAAAAATGAGTATTTACTAAATTATAGGCAATTCATATAAATGTTGGTTCCTTATAAATGTCAGACTAAAGATATTTTCCTCTCAATTCTGACTAAAGCCTTTTATCTCTTAACACTTCTTCAGCTACTCCAATATGTCCCATTTTCAGCATTATTAGGACCTGTCTTTTGTTCAGTTTATTTTTATAATATTATTACCTGTTATCTCTTTCTCTGTACCAAGCATATTCACAGTAGGGTTGTATCAATAAATGTGCTTCTGTTTACCTTCTAACCAATCAGCTCATTATTTACTCTCTTTTTGTCCAGCTTGCTTTCATGGCTTACCATATCAATAGAATTTTCTGTTGGTCCTGAACACTGCCTACCTGTATTTGAGCAGCTGGACCTGGCTGCAGAAAGCCTCCCACAAAACTCATTGGTTTTCTCCAGAGACTTACAACTCCATTCTCAAGTGGACCCAACATTGCCTGGAAGCCATAAAATTTCTCTTTACAAGCTCATCAATATTTAAGCCTTATGTGCTATCAGAACTCTCTGCTGAGTGTGGTGGGATATGCCTTGAAATTCTTGTTCAGGAAGTTGAGGCAGGAGGATTGAAAGTTCAAATCCAGGGCTAGGGGAGAGGGAGTTTGTTTTTAAAGTCTGCTGACCAGGGTTCAATTCCAAGTTCCCATGTAAAACCAGATGTACAAAGTGGCACAAGGAGCCCTGATGTGCTCATTCATTTATTTTCAACCCCCTCCTTTCGTTCTCCTTCCAAATAAATCAATAAAAAAAAAAAGCCGGGCGTGGTGGTGCACGCCTTTAATCCCAGCACTTGGGAGCAGAGGTAGGAGGACGGCCATGAGTACAAGGCCACCCTGAGACTACATCGTTAATTCCAGGTCAGCCTGGGCCAGAGTGAAACCCTACCTCGAAAAACCAAAAAAAAAAAAAAAAAAAAAAAAAAAGTTCATGACTGGAGAGATGGCTCAGTGGTTAACACTTGCCTGCAAAGCCTAATGACCTGGATTCAATCCCCCAGTAGCCACATAAAGCCAGATGCACAAAGTGGCACATTCATTTGGAGTTCTTTTGCAGCAGCTAAAGACCAATTCTCATATTCCCTTCCCCCTACCCCCTCCATCTCTTCATTTCCCCTTCTCTTTCCTTGCAAATAAATAATATATATATATATTTTTTTAACTTCAAAGATAGCTTGGGCAACATAGCAGATGCACTGTTAAAAAGCTGTAGGTTCAAATCCCAAGTACCACCAAAAAAAGAACCCCCCAGAAACTGTTCTAAGAATGTAGCTGAATTAGTAGAGTACTTGCCTTGCATGCACAAAGCCCAGCACATAATAAAACTGGGTGTGATAACACACACCTGTAATCCTTGCATTTTGGATGGAGGAAGAAAAAGGAAAATTTGAAGTTTAAGGACACAGTTGGCTGTGATTCAAGGCCCTGTATCAAGATAAAGTGGCTGGAGAGATGGCTTAGCATTTAAGGTACATGCCTGAAGCCCAAGGACCAAAGTTCAGTTTCCTAGTACCCACGTAAACCAGATAGATGGACAAGGTGGCTCATGTGTCAGGCGTTTGTTTGCAGTGGTTAGAGGTTCTTGTGTGCCCATTCTCTCTTTCTCTTTTTCTCTCTCAAATAAATAAATTTTAAAAAATTAAAAAAGATAAAACAATAACAATGCCATCCCCCTCCACAAAGACACAATACCCAGAAAACAGCAATCCTGTTTTCCTTCTCTGAACATTTGTCCTCATTATGTCACAGAAAAAATGGAAACACTAAAATTTGTGGCTGTTCTGTAGTCTTATTTATTAGAGAGAGAGTGAGAGTGAGAATGGGCACACCAGGGCCTCTAGCCACTGCAAATGAACTCCAGACGCATGTGCTACCATATATATCTGGCTTAAGTGGGACCTGGAGATTCAAACCGGGGTCCTTAGGCTTTGAAGGCATGTGCCTTAACCGCTTAGCCATCCCTCCAGCCCCCTTTCTGGCTTTTAAAGTTTGTGTTGAGCAATTTGATATTATCCTGATGAGCTTACCTTTATAAGTGACTTGCTTTTTCTCTCTAACTGCTTTAAAATATATATATATATATATTATGGTTTGTATTTTTGGTAGTTTAATTATAATATGGCGAGGAGAGGTTCTTTGCAGATTTTGTCTGTTTGGTGTTCTAAAGGCTTCATTTATCTGCATTGGCATCTCTTTCCCAATTTGGGGGTAATTTTCTTCTATGATTTTTGTTTAAGATGCCTTCTAAGGCCTTTGGAGTGAAAGCCTGCTCCTTCTGTACCTTGAATTCTTATGTTTGATCTTTTCATAGTGTCCCAAATATCTTGAAATTCCCATTCATGTCTTCCTATTAGCTTGTCTTTCTCTTTGTTGGACTGTATTAGGTCTGCCACCTGGTCTTCTAGTTTAGATATTCTGTTCTCTCCTTCATCCATTATACTGGTGAGATGTTCTACAGAGTTTTTAAATTTAACTTACTGTATTTTTCATTGCTAGTATTTCTGACTTGTTTTTCTTTATTCTTTGTTTTCTTATTCATGTCTTGTATTGACCTCCTTATTTCATTAAATTGGTTTCCTATGTCTTCTTTGATTCCTTTGGTTTCTTCTTTAATTTCTTTGAGCATATTTAAAATCATTCTTTTGAAATCTTTCTCAGGCATTTCCTTTAAATCAGTCTCATTGGAGTTCATTTCTGATGGATTTATAATTTCTGGTTGATTTATATTGTCTTGATTTTTTTGTGTTTCTTGAATTATAATGTACAGATTTTTGTATCTTGCATTAATTTGATACTGGGTTTTCTAATTATCTGCAGTATTATTAGTTGTGTCAGTCAATCTGATATTACACATCTTCAGGGTAGAGCTTAAGTGCTAGGTGTGGCTCTTAAAAGACTCTCAGAGGACTGGAGAGATGGCTTAGCGTTTAAGGCGTTTGTCTGCGAAGCCTAAGGACCCTGGTTCAATTCTCCAGGTCCCATGTAAGCCAGATGCACAAGGGGGCGCACACGTCTGGAGTTCATTTGCAGTGGCTAGAGGCCCTGGCGTGCCCATTCTCTCTCTCTTTCTTTCGTTCTCTCCTTCTCTTTCCCTTTCTCTGTCCCTAATAAATAAATAAATAAATAAAAATTTTAAAAAAGACTCTCAGAATAACCACAAAAGTGACCCTAGGTGTTGGGTTTGCCTGCTATGCAAGTATTCTAGTAGGCTGGGTGGAACAAAATACAGTCAAACTCTAAAATTTAACTGAACAATATACACATTCAGTGGAAACAAGCATAGAGTATTTATGCAAGAGTAGGTATTACCACAAACAGATCCTGTAACAAAGTCAAAGTCCCTGAGGATGTGTGTTTTCCTAAATCTTTAATCCTGTTAACTGAGAGATTGAGATTTCTGGTCTGTGGCATGTTCCAAGGTCAGCTGGTGACCGAGTGAGACCTTGCCCTAATGAACAACAGAAGAGGAGACAAAGGCACTATAAATGAGGAAGGAACAAATGACACGTCCCAAATCTAGCTTATTTAAGAATGAGCTGTGCGTGGTGGTGCATGTCTTTAATCTCAGCACTCAGGAGGCAGAGGTAGGAGGATCACCATGAGTTTGAGGCCACCCTGAGAATACAGAGTGAATTCCAGGTCAGCCTGGGCTAGAGTGAGTCCCTACCTCAAAAAAAAAAAAAAAAAAAAAAAAAAACCACCCAAAAACAACAAGAATGGCAAATCCAGCTGGGTGTGGTGGCACACACCTTTAATCCTAGCACTTGGGAGGCAGAGGTAGGAGGATCACTGTGAGTTCGAGGCCACCCTGAGACTACACAGTGAATTTCAGGTCAGCCTGAGCCAGAGTGAGACCCTACCTCGAAAAACAAAACAAAAGAATGGCAAATTCGACCATCAGGTTTAACACATAATTCACCCTGACATGGAAGGTGTAATTAGAACTTCTGATGCAAGCCTATGTACCCAGCTTTTTTGTTTTTGTTTTTGTTTTTTGAGGTAGGGTCTCACTCTAGCTCAGGCTGACCTGAAATTCACTATGTAGTCTCAGGGTGGCCCCTAACTCGTAACAATCCTCTTACCTCTCCCTCCCGAGTACTGGGATTAAAGGCATGCACCACCACGCCTGGCTGTACCAGGCTTTTTGCTGTGCTGTGCTGTGCTGGTAGACTGGCTGGGTTGGTGGGTTACTGCTCTGTTAGACTGTGCTGGGTGCTGTGTAGGTGAGTTCCTTTCCCCAGGTCTCTGGTGCTTGCTGGGACTTTCATTGGTTGTGGGAGGAGGGGAGGATGTGGATGGTAGCTGAAGTTCTCCCGCTGGTCCTCATGATCATTTTCCTCAGGAGCTGCTCCCTGGTCCCTGCTGTCCTCCCCTTCACTTTTCTTGAGTTTGTGAGGAGGCTGGAGTGAGTGGAATATTCCTTCACCTAGCTTTTCTTGTGGCTCAGGCGAGCCTGGCAACTGCAGCTGCGGGGACCTACTGCTACTGCTGCTGGAGCCACTTCTGCTTGCTGGTATGGTCTGTGGATGCTGTGGATCTCTACTACTTCTCTGTTGTGGCTGATAATTTCTTTTTCTTTAATTAATTGATTAATTAATTTTTTGGAGAGAGACAGAGAGAAAGGGAGAGGAAGACAGAAGAAATGGGCGCGCCAGCAGTCTCTCAGCTGCTGCAAATGAAATCCAGATGCGTGCGCCCCCTTGTGGTCAAGTGCGGCATTGCGCCCTTGCGTCACTGCATCTGGCTAAACGTGGGAACTGGAGATTGGAACCACTGGAGATTGGAACCAGTGTTCTTAGGCTTAGGAGGCAGGCGCCTTAACTGCTAAGCCATCTCTCCAGCTCTTATTTTTTATTTTTAATTGACAACTTCTTTAATTGTAGACAATCCCATGGTACTTTCCTCCAATCCCCCCCCCACTTTCCTCTTTGAAACGTCACTCTCCATCATATCCCCTCCCCCTTTCAATCAGTCTCTCTTTTCAGTTTGATGTCATGATCTTTTTCTCCTACTATGATGGTTTTGTGTAGGTGGGCACTGTGAGGTCATGGATATCTAGGTCTGGAGGAGCATGTTGTAAGGAGTCCTACCCTTCCTTTGGCTCTTAGATTCTTTCCACCCCCTCTTCCACAATGGACCCTGAGCCTTGGAAGGTGGGTTTGAGATGTTTCAGTGCTGAGCACTCCTGTCCCTTCTTCTCAGCACCATAGTGCCTTCTGAGTCATCCCAAGGTCGCCACCATCTGGAAAGAGAAGCTTCTCTAACCGTAAGTGAGAGTAGCATTAATATATGGGTGTGGACATTAAGAGAAGTGCTTACTGGGCAGTTTGGTGAACATAGTATATACATTTAGTGTGACACAAGCAGATGTTACACCTCTAGGGCTCATGACTACCCCTGTCATAGGTTTTCAGTATCAGGGATGTATCCCTCCCATGGAGTGGGCCTCCAGTCCAATTAGAGAGCGGTTGGTTTCCCCCATAACAGACATGCCACTATTGCACCCATTGGCTCATTTGGCCTGGCTGGACATATTTAAAGCTTGCAGTGTTCACTGTTGAGTACCTTCACTGGTGTTTTCTCTCTCCCATTGAACTTCATGCAGCCTAGCTTTTTTCCAGCTTTCTGTCATCTGTTCCACATGGATGAGGCATTCAGCTTAGCCCCAGCAGGATTTCTCAGTGACCTTGCTGACCAAGCATGTGGAGTCTTCAGCAATAGGGTCTTACCATTTATTCCTGGTGGGAAACCAAAGGCCTCAGCAATGGCCTATCATGTTTTGGGGATATCTGTGACCTCCCTGGCCAACAACTCACTGGAAGGTATCCCATCCCTGGCACTGAAAATTTTCTACTAAGAATCTATGGCTTCTGAGTGTTCCATTGTCCAGAAAAATAGGTTTCCATATGACTTATTTATTTCCTCTTAGATTTTGATTAGCCCTCCGTCCACCTTTCCTTTACTCAATCTCTTCTCCTGACCTCACTTAGGCCTTTTCACCTCCATTAATCTGTTCTTCTACTTACATACATACAATACCGTCCTATTAAGTCCCCCTCCCTCCCTTTCTATTCCCTTTATATCCCCTTTCTAGCTTACTGGCTTCTGCTACTGAGTTTTATTCCTCCTCACATAGAAGTCCAATCATTTGTAGCTAGGATCCACATATGAGAGAGAACATGTGACATTTGGCTTTCTGGGCCTGGGTTACCTCACTAAGTATAATCCTTTCCAGATCCATCCATTTTCCAGCAAATTTCATAACTTTATTTTTCTTTACCGCAGAGTAGAACTCCATTGTGTAAATGTGCCACATCTTCATTATCCACTCATCAGTTGAGGAACATCTAGCCTGTTTCCATTTCCTAACTATTGTGAATAGAGTGGCAATAAACATGGTCGAGCAATTATCTCTAAGGTAGTGAGACGAGTCCTTAGGATATATGCCTAGGAGTGGTATAGCTGGGTCGTATGGTAGATCTATATTTAGCTGTCTCAGGAACCTGCACACTGATTTCCACAATGGCTGGACTAGATTGCATTCCCACCAACAGTGTAGAAGGGTTCCTCTTTTTCTGCATCATGATGGTAGCCAATCTGACAGGAGTGAGATAGAATCTCAAGGTAGTTTTTTTTGTTGTTTGTTTTTTGTTTTACGAGGTAGAGTCTCACTCTTTAGTCCAGGCTGACCTGGAATTCACTGTGTAGTCTCAGGGTGGCTTTGAACTCATAATGATCCTCCTACCTCTGCCTCCTCCCGAGTGCTGGGATTAAAGGCGTGCACTACCATGCCCGGCTCTCAAGGTAGTTTTAATCTGCATTTCCCTGATGACATTTTTTTAGATGTTTATATGCCATCTGTATTTCTTCTTCTGAGAACTCTCTATTTAGTTCCATAGTCTGTTTTTTAATTAGGTTGTTTCATTTCTTATTATTTAATTTTTTGAGTTCTATGTATATCCTAGATATTAACCCTCTGTCAGATGTATAGCTGCTATGCCACCATCTTTTTTTTTTTTTTTTTGGTTTTTCGAGGTAGGGTTTCACTCTAGTCCAGGCTGACCTGGAATTCACTCTGTCTTCTCAGGGTGGCCTTGAACTCACAGCGATCCTCCTACCTCTGCCTTCCAAGTGCTGGGATTAAAGGCGTGTACCACCACGCCCGGCTCTATGCCACCATCTTAACCAGAAGTCCTAAGTTGATAATCTCTTACATGCCTTCACTTTGTAGTATTTTTATTTTATTTTTCTTTTTTTCTTTTTCTCCCCTAGGCTGCTTTGGCATGGTTTCTACACCCTCATCTTAAACAGAAGTCCTGTTCTGTCGTCTTGATCAACTATTCTAATGTTCTTTTTCTGGCTGCTCTTGCTTTCCTTTTTGAAATTCCATTACCTTCTGCCTTCTTAGATTCCTAATAGTCTGGCAGGTTTCTTACTTTTCTTCATTCTTTTGTAGAGAAACTTTTTCCTTTGAACTGATTCTTTTCCTTTTTTTTTTTTTTTTTTTTTTTTGGTGGGGGGGACTTGAGATAGAGTCTCACTCTAGCCCAGGCTGACCTAGAACTCACTGTTGTTCCAGGGTGGCCTCACACTCTTGGCCATCCTCTTATTTCTGAGTGTTGGATAAAGGCATGTGCTGCCATACCTGGTCTTCTTTTTCTTTAGTTTTTAAGCTTGTTCCAGTTTGGGGATTTAATTTACACAATATTTGTTTATTTGCTTGCATGTATATATATGTGAATGAGCGAGCTTTTGCTATGGTACATGTGTGGAGGTCAGAGGCCAACTTTCGAGTCTGTCCTTACTGTTCGACCTCATTTGAGGCAAAGTTTGTCTTAATCTCACTCTGCTCATGTTCCTTTTGCTGTGTTCCTTGAGTGTTTCTGGGAAATTCTCTGTCTCTGCCTCCCACCTCTCTGTCAGTGTGCTGAAATTAAAGAAACCTACTACAGTTCCTGGAGTTGAAGGATGGAACTCAGGCACTCTGAGCAAGTGCTTTACTCACTGAGTCTTCTCCCCAGCCTTAGAACCAGCCAGTCTATGGAGGAATACAAGTTTTTTTTTTTTTTTTTTTTTTTGGTGGCCTTTTTAACAGTTATGGCATCCATTTGTTTTACTACCTACATATTATTATATACTTAATAGGGAAGAAATATTAACAGTATATATTGTGCAAAAATAAGTGTTAATAGGTCATTCTGACCTTTCTGTGACAGGGTCATTGGGATTTTCTACTGAGGAGATTTATAAGTGCTAACAGGTGTTAGAGGATTGGAAAGGATAGTCTGAATTAGAACCTTAAGATTAAAGAAGCTTTGGGGGGAGAAGCAGCCAACCAGTGTGGCTCATTTGCGATGGTGGGCTAGGCTTTTTTTTTTTGGTGATTTTTAGCTGTTGGCTAGACCTTTTTGCCCTGCTGGTAAGACTTAGCACCTATAGAAACTGGAAGATGATTAGTTCAGCTCCTTCTTAGACTCTGAGGAATGCTAAACTTTGAAGTGATGGTCTGATGTTCTCCTTTTTGCTTCAGACTCAGAGAATTGTATATTTTAAGCTTTCTGAATTAAAATATGTAAATCTGGGCTAGGGAGATGGGTCAGTGATTAAAGGTGCTTGCTTGCAAAGCCTGAGGGTCCAGGTTCAATTCCCCAATGCCCACGTAAAGCCAGATGCACAGTGATGCTTACATCTGGAGGTTCCTACTCACTGTCTTTCTCTGTATTTCTCTCGCAAAGAAATAAAAATTCTTTAAAAAATATAGATCTACTGGACATGGTGGCACATGCCTTTAATCCCAGTACTCGGGAGGCAGAGGTGGGTGGATCATTGTGAGTTTGAGGCCATTTGAGACTACATTGTGAATTCCAGGTCAGCCTGGGCTAGAGCCAGACTCCACTTGGAAAAATGAAGAAAAAAATGTAGGTCTGTTAAACTTCCTGTTGGAAGTGTATCTTGAGGAAGTAATTTAAAGACCAAAACATTTATAAATATATTAATTTTAGCATTTACTTATAATCATAAAAATATTTAAGAACCTAAATCTCCAGCAATAAGTAAGAAATAGCCTAGTTATTCAACATTAATTTGAAGAAATGTTAAGTACCATGGAAAATTCTGAAACACATTATTATAAATGAGAAAGTGTGAGCTGGAGAGATAGCTTAGTGGTTAAGGCACTTGCCTGCAAAGCCCACGGATCTATGTTCTGTTCCACAGTACCCATGTAAGCCAGATGCACAAGGTGGTGCACCCGTCTGGAGTTCCTTTGCAGTGGCTAGAGGCCCTGGCATTCCCATTCTCTCTATCTGCTATTTCTTCTCATAAATAAATAAATAAATAAATAAATAAATAAATAAATAAATAAATAAATAAAAAGAGAGACAACATTAAAAAAAAGAAATGAGAAAACATGAATTGTATACAACTTAAAGCTGTATGAATTAAAATAGCTGTATAATTTTTTAATTGTTATGGACCCTGACTGACAGCAATTCTGTTTTTTTTTTTCAGGATTATTTTTTTTTAGAGGTAGGGTCTCACTCTAGCCCAGGCCAACCTAGAACTGGACTCTATAGCCTCAGGGTAGTCTCATACTCACTAAGGACCTCCTACCTCAGCCTCTTGAGTACTAGGATTAAAGGCATGTGCTACCAGGGTGACACACACACACACACACACACACACCCCAGTGGCCTGGAACTTGATGTGTAGTTTCGAGTGACCTTGAACTGATCCTGCCTCCTCCTAAGTGGTGGGATTATAGATGTGTGCTACCACACCTGGGTTGTGCTTCCAGGCTTTATATAGAAGAACAAAAGGCCCAAGAATAGCTTAGACATTCCTGAAGTACAACTAATCAGAAGAATTTTTCCTACCAGATGGAAATTGATGCAAAAGAACTGTAACTAATACCATGTGCTTTGGGAAAAGGAAGAGACAAATAGACTAGGGGACAGAATAAAGATTGCCATGCATTTAAATCATGTACACAGAGGAGTGGACACTGCAAATGAGCAGATGAAGGAGGGACTAAGTAGTCATTGGTTCTGGGACATGGATTGAAAAATCACAGTTGGGGCTGGAGAGATGGCTTTGCGGTTAAGGCTCTTGCCTGCAACACCAAAGGATGCAGGTTCAATTCCCCAGGACCCATGTAAACCAGATGCATAAGGTGGTTCATGCGCTTGGAGTTTGGAGTTAGTTTGAAGACCCTGTTGTGCCAGTTCTCTCTCTCTCTCTCTGCCTCTATCTTTCTTTTTCTCTTTCTCAAATAAATTAAATTAAAAAACAATCACAGATGAAAAATTTTTGGGTACTGGTTGTATATTAATATACAAGACAATTTTAATTAATTCAGGAGGTACTACTTCAAACATTTAGGACCAATAGAGATGAGAAATCACTAACCTTTACTCTCTGACCTAAAGAAAGATGGATGCCTTAAGACACAAAAAGCATGTGGGTGAGGTGGCACATATGAGTTCTCCCAGCAACTCAGAAGGCACAGGCAGAAGGATCATGAGTTTGAGGCCAGACTCTGGTATAAAGTGAGTTACGGGCTGGAGAGATGGCTTAGCGGTTAAACGCTTTCCTGTGGAGCCTAAGGACCCCAGTTCGAGGCTCGATTCTCCAGGACCCACGTCAGCCAGATGTACAAGGGGGTGCATGCATCTGGAGTTCGTTTGCTGTGGCTGAAGGCCCTGGCACACCCATTCTCTCTCTCTCTCTCTCTCTCTCTCTCTCTCTACCTGCCTATTTCTGTATCTCCCTCTCTCTCAAATAAATAAATAAACAAAATAAAATATATTAAAGTGAGTTACAAGCCAACCTGGGCTAATATTGAGACTCTAACCCAGAAAAACCAAACAAAAACAAACAATACACAAAAGTACCTCTTATAAAAGATTAATAAGAACAATAATAACAACAAATTTCATATCATTAAAAGATCATAACAGCCGGAAATGGGTGCATGCCTTTAATCCCAGCACCCGGGAGGCAGAACTAGGATCACCCTGAGACTACATAGTGAATTCCAGGTCAGCATACGCTAGAGAGAGACCCTACCTTGGGCAGGGGGGGGGGGCGGAGGGGGGGAAGGATCATAACAGGGGCTGAAGAGGTTGCTTAGCAATTAAGGCACCTGCCTGTGATGCCTAAGGACCCAGGTTTGACTCCCCAGAACCCACATAAGCCAGATGTACATGGTGGTACATGCATCTGGAGTTTGTTTGCAGTGGCTAGAGGCCCTGGTGCACCCATTCTTTCTCAGTCTCTAATAAATAAGTTAAGATAAAAAGATCATAATAGAGCTGGGCATAGTGGCACACACCTTTAATCTCAGCACTTGGAATGCAGAAGTAGAAGGATCACTGAGTTTAAGGCCACCATGGAGCTATAGAGTTCCAGGTCAGCTTGGGCTAGAGGGAGAACCCACATTGAAAACAACAACAAAAGATCATAACAGAATGAAACTGGGCTTGATGGTACATGTCTTTAATCCCAGCACTCAGGGGGAAGAGGTAGGAGGATCACCATGAGTTTGAGGCCAGTCAGGGACTACATAGTGAATTCTAGGTCTGCCTGGACTAGAAGGACTTTTCCTCATATGTAGTCAACAAATTTACTATCCACAATATGTCTAGGACTAGCATTAAGAATAGGAGATATTAGGGCTGGAGAGATGCTTAGCAGTTAAGGTACTTGCCTGTGAAGCCTACAGATACAGGTTTGATTCCCCAGTACCCAAGCCAGATGCACATGGTGACACATTTATCTGGAGTTTGTTTGCAGTGGCTACAGGCCCTGACACACTCATTCCCCCCTCAAATAAGTGCACGCGCGCGCACACACACACACCGGGGCTGGAGAGATGGCTTAGCAGTTAAGGAGCTTGTCTATGAAGACAAAGGACCCAGGTTCGGTTTTCCAGGACCCACGTAAGCCAGATGCATAAGGTGGCGCATGTGGCTGGAGGCCCTGGCAAACCCATTCTCTATCTTTGTCTTCCTCTTTCTCTCAAACAAGTAAAATAAAATAAATCAAAAGAACCGCCCCCCCCCAAAAGAAACAAAACCCAAGAAAACAAAACAAAACCAGGTGTGGTGGTGCACACCTAAAAAAACTAAATTAAAAAAGAATAGGAGATATTAGTATAAAATAGACAAAATACAGGAAAAGCACTTCAGAGAGAAAAATATAAGAGGCAGGCATGGTGGTTCACAGCTATAACCCTAGCATTTGGGAAGCTATGGGTATGATTAGCCTTGTGAGTTCAAGGCCAGCTGGGGCCAGGGTTCCAGGTCAGCCTGGGATATAGTGAGACCCTGCCTCAAAAAAACAAAATTAGGGCTGGAGGGATGGCTTAGTAGTTAAGGCATTTGCCTGAAAAGCCAAAGGACCCAGGTTCAACTCCCTAGGACCCATGTAAGCCAGATGCACAAGGGGGCACATGCACCTGGAGTTTGTTTGCAGTGACTGGAGGCCCTGGTGTGCCCATTCTTTCTCCCCACTCTCTGCCTCTGTCTCTCAAATAAATAAATAAAAATAAATGCATCAATTAAAATACCAAAAAAATTACAGCAAATAATAATAATGAAAGGATAGAGAGATGTTAAAAAAAAAACCAACCAACAAAAAACCCAAAGCAAAAAAAAAAAAAAAAAAAAAAAAAAAAAAGCCTTATAAGACATATGAAAAGTTCAGCTTATTAGTAACCAGGAAATTAATTTTTTCCCCCTCCCCTCCTTCTCTTTCCCTCCCTTTGCCTTCACTCATGCCCTCCCTCCTCCTGTCTCCTCACTCATACCTGGTGCTGGCCTGGCTCTTGCTATTCTGCTTCAGCCTCCCAAATGCAGGAATTACAGGCATGTGCTACCATACCCAAATTTAGTAACTAGGAAATTTTAAATTAAAACCACAGTATAATGCCATTTCAGGTGTCAGGTTTTAATTTTTTTAAAAAATATATTTTTAATTATTTATTATTATTTATTTATTTATTTGAGAGAGGGAAAGAGGCAGAGAGAGAATGGACACGCCGGGGCTTCCAACCACTGTAAATGAACTCCAGATGCATGCGCCACCTTGTGCATCTGGCTTATGTGGGTACCAGGGAATCGAACTGAGGTCCTTTGGCTTTGCAGGCAAGTGCCTGAACCACTAAGCCATCTCTCCAGCCCAGGTTTGAATTTTTAAAAAGGATAGTTGTAGAAGCACAGAATTATCATGTCTTTTGGGCAAGGGCATATATTTCACAGGTCCTTTGGAAAGAAACTTTGTATCTATTGCAGTTACTTTTGTTGCTGGGACAAACACTTGATCCAAAGCAGCTTATGGGAGGAAAGGGTTTGTTTCAGGCTTACAGAATCCAGGAGAAGTTCCATCAGGGCAAAAGAAACTGGTTCACTTTCATAGATTTATAGCAGAGAGACACCATTAAACTGCCAGCAAACACAAATAGCCAACACTCAAAACTGGCTCTTTATGTACATTAGAAGGGCTAGACTAAAAGATCTGCCCCAGTGAAACCTCTTCTAGCAGGCTGCTGGAGACTCAAGTTGCAAGCTCATTCCCCCCGAGGTCTGGTCTCACTCTAGCTCAGGCTGACCTGGAATTTTGGAATTCACTATGTAGTTTCAGGGTGGCCTCGAACTCACTATAATTCTCCTACCTATGCCTCCCCAGTGCTGGGATTGACTACAGGTGTGCGCCACCACATCCAGCGCAAGCTCATTCTTAATTAAAAATACCTTAGGCTATGGGCAACATAGATTCACATTCAGATCAGTACAGTATCATCTCCTGGTTTGTTACCCTGAAGAAACTTGACATAAAGAACAATAGACCCTTGTAGACACTGGATATCATAAAGATGGATTACAGATGGTGATGATTTGCCACTGCTATTCCACATGATAGCATTAATGGGGAGATGCCATTTATTGAGAGCTTTATTGTGAGAACTCTTATTGACCCCCTTTTTGTATGACCCCAAAGCAGCATGTCCAATTCTCAGCAAAGCTGAAAGTTGAGTCTCAACATGACTTTAGATCCTGTATTCCTAATACTGTTACACTGTACTGAGGGAATCATATGAGTTTAGCATAAAAGAAAATTGGCAGTAAGGGGAGAGAGTATAGTTTCAGCTGTCAGAGAACTAAATTGTAGGGTTGAGGATGTATAGCTCATTGGTAGGGCACTGACTTAGTATATGCAAGGATTCATGGGTTTGATCCCTAGCACTGCAAACAGAAAAACACTTAAGTCACAAGTTGTAGAAGGATGAGAAGGAAGATAGAAGTTGTTCTGGGTTGCATATTAGAAACAGTGTTGAAAACACTGTAAGACAGATTTCTGCTCAGTGTGTGAAAGAACCTTTTAGTTAAGCCAGGCGTGGTGGCGACGCCTTTAATCCCAGCACTTGTTTTTTTTTTTTTTTTTTAAATTTTTTTGTTGTTTATATTGTATTTATTTGAGAGTGATAGAGAGAGAAAGAGGCAGATAGAGAAATAATGGGCATGCCAGGGTCTCCAGCCACTGCAAATGAACTCCAGATGCATGCACCCCCTTGTGCATCTGGTTTACATGGGTCCTAGGGAATCAATCCTCGAACCAGGGTCCTTAGGCTTCACAGGCAAGCACTTAACTGCTAAGCCATCTCTCCAGGCCCAATCCCAGCACTTGGGAGGCAGAGATAGGAGGATCACCATGAGTTCAAGGCCACCCTGAGACTACATAGTGAATTCCAGGTCAGCCTGGGCTAGCCCTTACCTCGGGGAAAAAAAACCTTACCTCGGGGGGGGGGGCGAAGAACCTTTTAGTTGTTAGAACACTCCTGATCTTGGTCTTCTACTTATTTATTACGGTAGCACAGTACCCATAACGTAGTATGTTTTCAGTGAGCATTTGCTATGGGCAGGCCTTTTTAGACATGGAAAGTGACCCCATCAAGCAGACCTAGGGTGTGTTTTTGTTTGGGCCACATCATTTTTAAAAAAATATTTTATTTGAAAGCTGAGCGTGGTGGCGCACGCCTTTAATCCCAGCACTCGGGAGGCAGAGGTGGGAGGATCACTGAGAGTTCGAGGCCACCCTGAGACTACATAGTTAATTCCAGGTCAGCCTGGACCAGAGTGAAACCCTACCTCGGAAAAAAAAAATTATTTGAGAGAGAGAGTGAGAGAAAGAAAGAGGTATATAGATAGCTAGAAAGTTTAGATAGAGAGAATGGGTATGCCAGGACCCCTAGCCACTGCAAACAAACTCCAGATACATGTGCCACTTTGTGCACCTGGTTTTATGTTGGTACTGGGGAATCAAGCCTGGGTCGTTAGGCTTTGCCAAATACCTTAACCACTAAGCAATCTCTCTAGCCCTTGTTTCTGCCACTTTAAAAGTCATTACAAAGGTAGAGAGCTGGACAAAATAGATGAAGTTATTTTATTTTTTTAAAAATATTTATTGTTAAGGGTGGGGGGGAGAGAGAGAACACCTGGGTGCACCAGGCCTCTTGCTACTACTACACATGAAATTTAGACATATGCACGATTCTGTGCATCTGGCTTTACATGGATCCTGGAGATTTGATCCTGGGCCAGCAGGCTTTGCAATCAAACACTCTTAACTGTTGAGCCATTTCCCTAGCCTCTGAAGCTATTTTCTACAAACACTATACCTAAGCCTAGCTAGTATTAAGAGGTTTCTTAATGAGTAGCAAATATGTAATGTACTCTAACTCAACCTGTTGGAAAGCATTTTGAGATAGTCACCCAGGTTGGCCTTGAACTCAAGGTCCACCTGTCTCAGCCTCACCATTGCTGGAATTACATGTGTGCCTCACCATGCCTGCCTTTAGGAACTCATTTGAATATATCCTAAACTTATTTTATCATTTGTGTGTGTGTGCACGCGCGAAAGACTCCTTTTTATTGCTATATTCCTTGTGTTTAATATATGCTGGATTCATAGTACCATATCTGTGTTGAATGAATTTGTTGTGGAAGAAGCACACAAACCATAGGGGTGATGATGTAGTGTTGTAGAGACTTAAAAAAAATAGACTAAGCAGTAAGGAGAGATGACTCTTATTGTCATCATTGTCATCTTCCATTATCCTACAAGTATTGAGTATTAATACAGAGACAGAGGATCCCCAGGGTTCAAGTGAGAAACCCTGTCTCAGTAAGATAAATTGGAGAATTCAACTCATTTTCACACTCTGTCCTTCAGGCACACATATTCACACATGTTCTTACACACACATGCATGTTTATTCACAATGCATACACTAGGGAATCACATCTATATCTACGTTCATACTATACATACATGCCAAAAAAAAATAATAATAAAGACTTTTTTTTTCCAGGTAGGGTCTCATTCTAGCCCAGGCTGACCTGGAATTCACTGTCATCTCAGGTTGACCTTGAACTCACAGTGATCCTCCTACCTCAGCCTCCCAGTGCTGGGATTAAAGGAGTATACCACCATACCCAGCCCATAAAGACAGTTTGAAATTTTTTGTTTGTTCTTTGTTTTTTTGAGGTAGGGTCTCACTCTGGCCCAGGCTGACCTGGAATTCACTATGTAATATCAGGGTGGCCTTGAACTCACGGCATTCCTCCTACCTCTGCCTCCCGAGTGCTGGGATTAAAGGTGTGTGCTAGCCGGGCATGGTGGCACTATACAGTATAAGAATAAAGTTTCTAGTGCCTCTTAGTTTTGTGGTTGTTTCTGTGCTTTAGTTCCTTGCAGAGTTCACCTGTGAGAGTTTGTGTCCTGAAAGAGACACAGGTAATTTCAGTTGGACTAACTAAGCTAACTCAGTCATTTTTTTCCACAGACCAGAGTGAACTCTGAGCAGGAGCACTTCCTGATTGTACCTTTTGGTCTTCTCTACAGTGAAGTGACTGCATCCAGCTTGGTGAGAATGCCCTTCTCTTTGGCATTATCTTGATCTTTAAATACCCTCAAGTCTAGTTGCACAAGTAAAACCCAAGGAATGGGAGAGTTCACTTGAACACGTAAAAATCAATGACTAGTGTAGAAAAGAACCTTTGAGTGCTGGGTGTGGTAGCGCATGCCTTTAATCCCAGCACTTGAGAGGCAGAGGTAGGAGGATCACTGTGAGTTCGAGGCCACCCTGAGACTACATGGTGAATTCCAGGTCAGCCTGGACGAGAGTGAGACCCTATCTTGAAAAATGAAAGGAAGGAAGGAAGGAAGGAAGGAAGGAAGGAAGGAAGGAAGGAAGGAAGGAAGGGAGGAAGAAAGAGAAAAGAACCTTTGATAGAAGTTAGAGACACCTTGAGCTTAGGTTTATATGCTTTCCCCTATAACAGACATGCTTCGGTAATGGTGCGTTGAATCCCTTGACATTAAAATTTTATTTCTTTATTTGCAGGTTAAGGTCAATTTACAAGGAGATATAGTGGATCGTGGAAGTACTAACCTAGGAGTAAATCAAGCTGGCTTCACATTACATTCTGCCATTTATGCTGCCCGGCCAGATGCTAAGTGTATTGTGCACATTCACACACCAGCAGGGGCTGCAGTGAGTATGGGCCCTAAGGGCTTCTAAAGTTTTAAAGCTGTTTTGTGAGAGTTGTTTTACATTTTCTCTGAATTGCTCTAGCTTATAACAAGGAAATAAGTCAAATTTTGTTGGATCAAAGATAAAAAAAAAAAGCTTATTTGGTTTCCCTCCTTCGCCCCTCCTTTTCTGTGTGTGTGTGTGTGTGTGTGTGTGTGTGTGTAGGGGAGGAAAGGTACTAGGTGGTGATCAAACCAAAGTCTAGACAAATATTCTATCATTAAGCTACCCCCCTAAGTCCCTGGTTTGACTTTTTTTTTTTTTTTTTTTTTTTTTAGGGTCTTGGTCTAACCCAGACTGACCTATAATTCACTATGTAGTCTCAGGGTGGCCTCTAGCTCAGGCAGTCCACCTACCTCTGCCTCCCAAGTGCTGGAATAAAGGCATGTACCACCACGTCTGGCTCTTGGTTTGACTTTCTTAGCATAATTTTTCCTCTCCCCCACTCTATTATTTATTTTATTTTTTATTTATTTTTTAATTTTTATTTATTTATTTTTATTGACAACTTCTATACTTATATACAAAAAAACCATGATATTTCCTTCCCCTCCCCACAATCCCCTTCAGAACTCTATTCTCTGTCATATCCCTTCCCTCTCTCCATTAGTCTCTCTTTTAATTTGATGTCATCATCTTTTTCTTCTGTTAGGAGGGTCTTGTGAAGGTATTGCTAGGCACTGCAAGGTCATGGATATCAAGGCTGATTTCTATCTGGACAGTTGCATTGTAAGGAGTCGTACCCTTCCTTTGGCTCTTACATTCTTTCTGCCCCCTCTTCCACAATGAACCCTGAGCTTTGGAGGATGTGACAGAGATGTTTCAGTGCTGGACACTCCTCCATCCCTTCTTTTCAGCACTGCGTTGCCTTTTGGGTTATCCCAGTGGTCATTGCCATCTGAAAAGAGAAGCTTCTGTAACCAGAAGTGAGAGTAGCATTAATATGTGAATATGAGCATTAAGTGTAGTGCTTTCAGGGCAGTTTTCCCCCACCCCATTTTTTGAGAAAGGGTCTTGTTACGTAGCCCTGGCTAGCCTGGAATTTACTTGCAGCAAGCTTCTTGCCTTTAACTCTTGAGACAGGGCCTCCCTATGTAGTCCCAAGTTGACTGCAACTCTGTGCTCTTTCTGCCTTAGTCTCCTGAGTATGGGAATTATAGGCACGTACAACTCTACCCAGCTAAGTGTATGATTCTTTTAAAAAATATTTTATTTATTTATTTGAGAAAGAGAGACGGAGGCAAATAGGGAGAGAGAGAGAGAGAATGGGCATGCCAGGGCCTTTGGCCACTGCAAACAAACCCCACACACATGCACCATCGTGTGCATCTGGCTTTACATGAGTGCTGGGGAATTGAACCTGTGTCCTTAGACATTGTGAGCAATTGCCTTAACTGCTAAGCCAGCTCAACACATGAGTCTTTTTTCTATGAGCTCCTAGATGAATGTGCCACTGTGTGCATGTGGCTTACATGGGTTCTAGGGAATCTGGAGAAGCGTGTTGTAAGGAGTCCTACCCTTCCTTTGGCACTTACATTCTTTCTGCCATCTCTTCTGCAATGGACCCTGAGCCATGAAAGGTGTGATAGAGATATTTCAGTGCTGAGCACTTCTCTGTCACTTCTCAGCACTATGGTGCCTTCTGAGTCAACTCAAGGTTACCGCCATCTGAAAAGAGAAGCTTCTCTAACCAAAAGTGAGAGTAGTATTAATATATGGGTATGAACCTTAAGAGAAGTGCTTACCACTTACATGCATCTGGAGTTCTTTTGCAGTGGCTGGAGGCTTTGGTATGCCTATTCTCTCTCTCTAATTCTCTCAAATAAATATGAAAAATTAATAAAAAGTTATGGAAGGAGGCTGGGGAGATAGTTCAGTTTAAAGTGCTTTCTGTACAAGCGTGAGAACTACCTGGGTTTGGATCTTCAGCACCCATGTAAAACATAGGCCTTATTGGCTAAGCTAATCAAGCCAAATCAGTGAGCTCTAGGCTCAATGAGAGAGCCTGTCTCAAAGAAAAAGGTGAAGAACTAGGGAAGACACCCAACATGGACCTCTGGCCTCCACATGCTTGAGCACACATCTGCATGCGTGCCCCCCCAAAGGCATTAGTGGCCAGACATGGGTTACATACCTATAACCTAGGCACTTGGGAGTCTCTGGCATACATAGTAAAACCCTGTCCCTAGTGCCCTGCTCCCCAAAATAGTTATTAAGTCTGGGTGTGTTACTCAGTGGAGTGCTTGCCCAGCCTGCTCATGACCCTGAATTCAGTCCCCAGCACTACATAAATTAAACAAAGTGGAAGTATCCAAACAACTTTGCTTGATAATAATTAAAAAATATATTTTATTTATTTATTTGAGACAGGGGGAGAGAAAGAGGCAGATAGAGATGTACATAATGGGTGCACCAGAGCCTCCAGCCACTGTAAACAGACTCTAGATGCATGCAAGCTTTATGTGGGTACTGGGGAATTGGACCTAGGTTCTTAGGCTTTTCAGGAAAGTGCTTTAACTGCTGAGCCATCTCTCTAGCCTGGATAAGGTGGGGTTGGAAGGGTGCGGTGCCTCCGCTTCCTCCTTGGCCAGTGCCTGCCTTCGGGGCCACCTGCACCGTGGTCACCCTCCGGACCCTAGCCTCAATGTGAACACCCCAACATCAAGACACATCCTCCACCTTCACTGTCTGCGCCCCTCACATCCCTGCGCCGACCCCACCTGAGCCCGTGCGGTGCATCCACACTCCATCCATAGGCCACAGCGCCCCCTGCTGCCTTCCTCGGCATGAGGACCTGAGTATAATCCCTAGCACTCATGTAAAAAGCTGGGCATTGAGCCTGGCATGGTGGCATATTTCTTTAATCCCAGCACTTGAGGGTCAGAGGTAGGGGATCACTATGAATTCGAGGCCAGCCTGAGAATACATAGTGAATTCCAGCTTAGCCTAGGCTAGAGCAAGACCCTACCTCAAAAAAAAAAAAAAAAAAAAAAAGTTGGGCATGGTCATGCATGCCTATTACCCCAGTGCTGATGGTGGCAAAGCCAGAGGGATTGATAGGGCTCTCTGGTCAGCCAGTCTAGGTGGCAGACAAAAGCCGAGAGCTCTTTGTTAGCTGAGACTCTGTCTCAGACAAATGAAGTAGAAGAGTGATAGAAGAGGACACCTGATGTCTTCCTCTGGTGTCTGCACTTGTGTGTATCTGGAGCGCACACCTGTGCACATATCACACACATACTACATACACACACCAATTTTTTTTTTAGTTTCATTTTATTTCTTTGAGGAAAGTAATTGTATATTTTATTTTGTTTTTATTTACTAGCAACAGAGAGAGAGGGAGAGAGAGAGACAGAGAGAATGGGCGCACCAGGGCCTCTAGCCACTGCAAACGAACTCCACATGCATGTGCCACCTTGTGTATCTGGCTTATGTGGGTCTTAGGGAATTGAGCCTCGAACCGGGGTCCTTAGGCTTCACAGGCAAGCACGTAACCACTAAGCCATCTTTCCAGCCCCAAGTAATTGTAAATTTTGAGTTGCAGATTAACTCTGGTTTTTCTTTCTTCATGGTAATCACTTGGTCTCTAGGTCTCTGCAATGAAATGTGGGCTCTTGCCAATCTCCCCAGAGGCACTTTCCCTTGGAGAGGTGGCTTATCATGACTATCATGGCATTCTGGTTGACGAGGAGGAAAAAGTTTTGATTCAGAAGAATCTGGGGCCTAAAAGCAAGGTCAGTAGGCATCTTATCTGGTATGTCAGTTATAAAGGCAAGAAGAACATAGAGAAATATCAGTCTTTTTTTTTTTTTGCCTAGTTCCATAGAACTCCCATGTTCACTCTTAGGTTCTTATTCTCCGGAATCATGGACTCGTGTCAGTGGGAGAGAGTGTTGAGGAGGCCTTCTATTATATCCATAACCTTGTGGTTGCCTGTGAGATCCAGGTAAGTAATGGCCATTCCATTCATTCTATTTTTTTCACATGTTGCTAGGATTCATGTAGATTTTCTACATGTTTCTACTAGTTGTCATTCAATAATGAGGCTTTGAGCAGTCTCCCTGCCAAAAATGTGTTCATTTGGTACTTGACCAGGACAATTGACTTAAATCCCAGATCAATTACAATCCTGAAAGGTGCTTTGCTTTCCCATTTTTTTCTGCCATTTATGAGTGCCTAATATTCTTGTCATTCTGAAGAAAACCTGAAAATGATCTTCTAATCAGTGCTCCCACTATCCTACATGTTTATTCTTACACCAGTGATTTGTTTGTTGTTCAAGTATTTCTCTTGGTCATCTGCTTCTCTTCATGGTACTATGGTACTGAGCCATGGTGTTTGCTTGTTTTGGAAAAGGTTCGAACTCTTGCCAGTGCTGGAGGACCTGACAACTTAGTCCTGTTGGATCCTGGAAAGTATAAAGCTAAATCCCGTTGCCCGGGTACTCCAGCAGGGGAAGGCACCGGATCACCTCCCAAGTGGCTGATTGGGGAGCAGGAATTTGAAGCTCTCATGCGGATGCTCGATAATCTGGTAAGAATGGTGTTGCCACTTGTTATTGAAGTTTTTGTTCTGAAAGCACTGATTGAATTCTGCCAAACTCAAGAATCATGAGGAAGGGCTGGAGAGATGGCTTAGTGGTTAAAGCACTTGCCTACAAAGCCTACGGACCCAGGTTCGATTCCCCAGTCCTCACATAAGCCAGATGCACACAGGGTGGTGCATGTGTCTGGAGTTCATTTGCAGTGGCTGGAGGCCCTGGCATGCCCACACACTCTTTATATATATCTGCCTTTCTCTGTGTGTCTCTCTCAAAATAAGTAAATAAATAAAATATTTTAAAAAATCATGAGGAAGCACCAGGGCTTTCAACTTCTAGGCTAAATCATGATAAAATATAGAAGAAGTAGTTTCTTTCTTCTTTTCTTTTCTTTCTTTCCCTTTCTTTCCCTTTTCCCTTTCCCTTTCCCTTTCCCTTTCCCTTTCCCTTTCCTTCCTTCCTTTCCCTTCCTTCTTTCCCTTTCCCCCCCTTCCCCTTCCTTCCTTCCCCTTCCCTTCCCTTCCCCTTCCCCTTCCTTCCCTTCCTTCCCTTCCCTTCCCTTCCCTTCCCCCTTCCCCTTCCCCTTCCCCTTCCCCTTTCCCCTTCCCCTTCCCTTCCCCTTCCCCTTCCCCTTTCCTTTCCCCTTCCCCTCCCCTTCCCTTCCCCTTCCCCTTCCCTTCCTTTTTCCCCTTCCCCTTCCCTTCCTCCTTCCTTTCCTTTCCTTTCCTTTCCTTTCCTTTCCTTTCCTTTCCTTTCCTTTCCTTTCCTTTCCTTTCCGAAGTAGGGTTTCACTTTAGCCCAGGCTGACCTGGAATTCACTTTGTAGTCTCAGGGTGTTCTCAAATCATGGTGATCCTCCCTATCTCTGCCTCCAAAGTGCTGGGATTAAAGGCATGTACCACCATGCCCAGCCAGAAATAGAAATTTCTTATATTGATGTACTCCCTTTTGTGGGGAGGGGTTAAAATATTTTATTTTATTTATTGGAGAGAGAGAGGTAAGGAGAAGCAGACAGAGAAAGAGTATGGGCATACCAGGGCCTCTAGCCACTGCAAATGAACTCCAGATGCTTGTGCCTCCTTGTGTATTTGTCTTACTTGGGTACTAGGGAATCAAATCTGGGTCCTTAGGCTTTGCAAGCAAGTACCTTAACTGCTAAGCCATCTCTCCAGTCCCTTTTTTGGTTTTTTGAGGTAGAGTCTCACTGTAGCCCATGCTGACCTGGAATTCACTATGTAGTCTCAGGTTGGTTTTGAACTCATAGTGATCCTCCCACCTTAGCCTTCCAAGTGCTTGGGATTAAATGCATGCACCACCACACACGGCTTGTTGTACCTTTTGAGTATAACTGTTTTGGGGCTTAGAGGATACTGAAAATGCAGTTAGTTGCTGGATAGTTGGCAGCCACTAAGTACCTGTCATCCTGAAAGCAAGCAAGAGAGGGGCTTTTTAAAGCAGTTCAGTGTTTGGGTTTTTGTTTCACTAGGAAGTTTTTACTGCTTGGGGCCTAATTACTTGGTTCTATAAATGTCTTCTGCCTGTCTACTTTGGGAGACCCTGGGCTGTTTACTGCATGGACATAGAGAATAGCATGGTATAGAAGTTGGGATTGTAGGGCTTGTAGCATAATAGGGAGGGTGGACTACATAGTGATACCAATAAATGGCGGGTGTGGTCTGTATTAGTGGATATGGGTGAGTAATTTTGTTTTTCTGCAAGGATTAAGGAGAAAACTTTATGTAGAGTTGAGCTTAGGGATAAGTCCCAAAAAATAAGTAGGATCATGACAGGACAAGTTGAGAGAAGGGAGATAGTGGTACAGGGACTGGGACTCTTTTGAAGACATAGCTTGGGATGATGAGAACATGTGCTATGAACTGTCTCGTCTGTTAACATTCACTTCCACAGATCCAGAACAGAAAACTTTCCTGAGGATTAAAAACACATTTTGAGGTCAATGGCTCTAACACAGACCCTGTGTTAGTTGTTCTTATTATTGCTGTGACTAAATTAACCTGACAAAAGCAAGATAAGGGAGGAAGGATTTATTTTACCTTGTGGTTTGAGAAGACGCAGTCTATCATAGTGGGGAAGGTAGGGCTGCAATGTGTCCTTTCCTTCTGTTCCATGACATAGGAGCAAGTGCTTGCTCACATCTTTGTGGATCAGAAAGCAGAGAAATGGGAATGTTGTTGCTTAACTGGCTTTCTCCATTTGCCCTTTTTACTCAGTCTACAACTAAATAAAAAGTCCACCACCACAGGACAGATACGCATTCAATGTGTATCTTCTCTCTTAATTATCTCAGGTAAAGCCCTCACAGACACAACCAAAGGTATGCTCACTAATGCTCTAGGTGTTTCTAAGCCATTCGAGTTGACAGTCAACTATTTGATACCCTTTGATGCTGTAGCTTCAAACTTCCCAGGAGTGTCTATTAGTGCCACAAGGCATTTAATGATGAAGATTCGAGATGTGTTGCTATGGTAGCACTGGAAGGAGTGGAGTTCATTCTAGCCTAATAGAAGAATACCAGGTCACAGATGGGATGGGTAGCTTTTTTTTTTTTTTTTGCTCAGGGGGCAGGATCTCACTCTGTAGCCCAGGCCCTGGCCTTGAACTCATAGTGATCCTTACAACTCAGCTTCCCAAGTGTTGGGCCCCCCCTAGGGCCAGCCCAGGAGGGACAGCAGGGTCTCTGCCAAGCGGGAGGTGAGAAGTGCAGAGTCACGACACAGACTCTGGGAGTTGGGTGGAAGCAGGCAAAGGGCAAGCTGCTGCAAACTCGTTTATTCAAGGAAGTGTAGGGGGTGTAAAGGATTTGGCTGGCCAATCATTGTATGGGGTGGTCTCCTTCTTGTAAGCAATAACAGCTTGTCTCTGGCAGATCATCTCACAGCAGGTTTCTCGTGAACATGGGACTGTAGCTGTTGTCACGCCAGGCCTGTGCGGGATGTCACGTCCATAGAAGCCACTTCCTGGTTTCTTTTAGCATGCAGTCTGGCTAGGGCCCAACCTGCATTGTGCCATACATATCCTCCTTTTTGTTTTTATTATTGGCAACCCTGGGAGGCATGGTTCTTTGCCAAGCCATTGTTGACCCCAGGCCCCAAGGGATTATCACGTGCAATGGTGCCTGTCTTAGGTTGCCCCATCTCATGGGGTCTTACCCATCATTGACTACCTGCCGTCCTGGTGAGAAAACCCGAGGGGTATGGCCTAGTTTCTTTTAGCATGCGGTCTGGCTAGGGCCCGACCTGCATTGTGCCATACACCCAAATGTTGGGATTACAAATGTGAGTCACAACTCCTGGCTCAATGGGTAGGAGTAGCTTTTTGGGGAACAGGAAGTTTAGCTTTGTTAAAGATTTGGGAAGAAGAGTTAATGAATTTGGGGCCAGGTATGGTGGTGCATGCCTTTAATCCCAGCACTTGGGAGTCAGAGGTAGGAGGAACGCCGACAGTTTTGAGACTACCTTGAGACTCCATAGTGAATTCCAGGTCAGCCTGAGCTACAGTGAGACCCTACCTCGAAAAACAAACAACAACAACAATAAAAGAGTTAATGAGGGCTGGAGAGATGGCTTAGCGGCTAAGGCGCCTGCCTGCTAAGCCTAAGAACGCTGGTTCCAATGTCCAGGTCCCACGTTTAGCCAGATGCAAAGTGAGGCAAGGGTGCAATGCCGCACTTGACCACAAGGGGGCGCACCCATCTGGATTTCGTTCACAGCAGCTGAGAGACTGCTGGTGCGCCCATCTCTGTCTCCCTCTCCCTCTCTATCTCTCTATGTCTCTCTCTCCAAAAATAAATAAATAATAATAAAAAATACTTAAAAAAAGAGTTAATGATTTGATTCAGGGTATACTGAGGATCTTCTCACTGAATTTCTTTGTGTTCAGGGAGAACATTGGCTGCAAGAAAGAGAATGGGCAGTTTGTTTCTGGAAATGATAGTTATAGGAGTGACATCATGAGGAAGGAATGACGAGAGCAGACCTTCCTAACTTCTGAATTCATGTATTAATTGACTGTCTATTATGGAGTCACACATAGGATGCAGTTCTTGCCTGAGGGTTTCATGACCTAGTATGGAAAGTGGATGAGTAACTCCCAGGTACACAGGTGTTGCAGTCAGGTTCTCATTGCTGGCTAAAAACACCCAACCAAGAGCTGCTTATGGGAAAAAGTTTATTTTAGCTCCATCATGGCAGGGGAAAACAATGGTAGAGGAGAGGGTGGACAGCACCTCCTGGCCAACATCAGCAGGAGAGTGTGCCAAACACTAGCAAGAGGAAGCTGGTTATAACACTCATAATCCCACCCCCAACAATACACTGCCTCTAGGAGGCATTAATTTCCAAAGTGCCATCAGCTAGGAACCTAGCATTTAGAATACCTAAGTTTATGAGGGACACCTGAATCAAACTACTACACTAGGCGTGTCATGAACTCAGGGGCAGAAATGAGATTGTGGCCTGTACCGGAAAAGTACAGTAGGAAAGTAGGCAGAAGAACAGAAATGATCAAAGGCGGCAGAAGAATCAGTTGGAGTAAGATGGCAGTGCAGGGTGCTATCACTTCAGGAAAGGAAGGCAAATTGCAGCTGGAGAACAGTGGCCCAGGCAGCCAAGGCGAGAGTTCTGAGCTGGTCTGCTTGTCCCACTTCTTCCTCTTGGTCAGTGCTTTACATTTCATTGCTCCTCTACCGAGAAGTGTATGGTGGACATGAAATAAAAATCAAGAAGTACACTGGACAACAGTTGCTGATTATAGTGATATTTTTGTGTTTGTGGTTTTTTTGAGAGAAAAAGGTGGCCTGGAATCTATGTAGTTGAACTGGGCCTTGAATTTTTTTAACATTTATTTATTTGTGTGTATGTATGGGCACAACAGGGTCTTACCACTGTAAACAAATGCCAGGCTCTGTGCCACTTTTGCACCCAGCTTCAGGTAATTGGCTTGTGAATTGAACTTGGACTGGCAGGCTTTACAAGCATGCATCATTAACTGCTGAGCCATCTTCCTAGGCCTGGACCTTGAATTCATTTTTTTTTCCCCAAAGGTAGGGTCTCATTCTAGCCCAGGCTGACCTGGAATTCACTGTGTAGTCTCAGGGTGGCCTTGAACTCTCGGTGATCCTCCTACCTCTGCATCCCAAGTGCTGGGATTAAAGGTGTGCGCCACCACACCTGGCTTTGAATTGAATTCTTGATCCTCCTGCCCTTATCCACCCAATGCTGAGATTACAGGAGTTTGGCACCATGCCAGGGTGGATTATAGTACATGTGAGAGGGAAATGGGGGAAGGAGAGAGAGAATGGGCATGACAGGACCTCCTGTTGCTGCAAATGAATTCCAGATGTGTGTGCCACTTTGTATATCTGGCTTTACATAGATACTGGAAAATTGAGCCCATGTGTCAGGCTTTGCAAGCAAGCACCTTTAAAAAAATATTTAAGGGGGCTGGAGAAATGGCTTAGTGGTTAAGGCATTTGCCTGCAAACCTAAAGGACCCAGGTTCGATTCCCCAGGACCCACATAAGCCAGATGCACAAGGGGCACATGCATCTGGAGTTTGTTTGCAATGGCTAGAAGCCCTGGTGTGCCCATTCTCTCTCTCTCTCCTCTATAATAAATAAATAAAGATTAAAAAATATATTTAGGGCTGGAGAGATGGCTTAGCAATTAAGATGCTTATCTGCGAAGCGTCAGGACCCAAGTTCGTTTCCCCAGAACTTACATAAGCCAGATGCACATGCATGCATCTGGAGTTTGTTTGCAGTGGCTAGAGACCCTAGGTCACCCTCTCTCTCTCTTTCTCTCTCTAACAAATAAATAAATAAAATGTAAAAATATAATAAAATACCTTTTAAAATTTATTTATTTATTTATTTGTAAGGTGAAAAAGAAAGAGAATGAGAATGCCAGGGCCTTTAGCTACTGCAAAGGAGCTCCAAATGCATGCATCACTTTGAGCATGTGGCTTTATGTGGGTACTGGGGAATTGAACCTGGATCATTGAGCTTTGTAAGCAATCGTCTTAGTCACTGAGCCATCTGTCCAGCCCTATATATTTTTCTTCTTTTAAAAAATATTTTTTGTTATTTATTTATTTATTTGAAAGAGAGAGGGAGAGAGTGGGTGCACTGGGGCCTCTAGTCACTGCACATTAACTCCAGATACATGTACCACCTTGTGCTTCTGGCTGGGGAATCAAATCTGGTCCTTTGGCTTTGCAGGCAAGTGCCTTAACCATTAAGCCATTCCTCCACTCCTGTAGTTTATTTTCAATTAAGCATCTAATGAGCTGCATATATTGTTTACTGTTAACTGAGTTGGGAAAGAATGGATGAAGATTCCCTTCTATAAGAAATATTTCAGTACCCATATAAAACCAAATACACAAAGTGGCACATGCCTCTGGAGTTCATTTGTGGTGGCTAGAGGCCCTGGCACACTCATTTGCTCTCTTCTCTCTGTGCTTAAAACAAACAAACAAGCAAACAAACAAACATCATCAACAACAAAAAACCCAAAGACATTGTAATCAGTACCTTAGATAAAAAAACAAAAGCAGCATTGTAGAAACTTCCAAGGCCCCCTTTCAAGTTACCCATCCTTCAAGTTACCGCTGCCCCATCTAGCAATAGATCCTTTTTGTGCTCTTTGCTTGTCAGTTTCTGTCCTTAGCACATGTAGCAGGATCCTATAGGCTGCATTTAGTAGGAAAGTGCTCTTGCTTTTTGTAGTCTATCCCACTCACAGTGAGCGTCCTACTTAATTCCAGTGTGCTCTGTTGTGGTGATGCTGCTGTTTGTTTTCTGCTGTTTCTGAGGGGGATTTGTGTAGGTGTGGGATTGTAGTCAGGGATGTGTAGGCTTTGCTTTGTAGATGTGTCCATCTAGTTTTCCAAAGGGAAACCCTATTTTAAGATCTGGAATACTGCCGGGCGTGGTGGCGCACACCTTTAATCCCAGCGCCTGGGAGGCAGAGGTAGGAGGATCGCCGTGAGTTCAAGGCCACCCTGAGACTACATAGTTCCAGGTCAGTGTGGACTAGAGTGAGACCCTACCTCGAAAAATGAAAAAAAAAAAAAAATCTGGAATACTGACTGTCTTTCCCTTTGCTTGGATCCTAGGGCTACAGAACTGGCTACCCTTATCGATACCCTGCTCTGAGGGAAAAATCCAAAAAATACAGTGATGTGGAGGTTCCTGCCAATGTCACAGGCTACTCCTTGGCTAGTGACGGTGATTCGGGCACTTGTTCACCTCTCAGACACAGTTTTCAGAAGCAGCAGCGAGAGAAGACAAGATGGCTGAACTCTGGCCGGGGTGATGAAGCTTCTGAGGAAGGGCAGAATGGAAGCAGTCCCAAGTCGAAGACTAAGGTGTGGACGAACATTACACACGATCACGTGAAACCCTTGCTGCAGTCTCTCTCGTCCGGTGTCTGCGTGCCAAGCTGTATTACCAACTGCTTGGTCTGTGCCTACCTTACTGTTCATAGTTAGATGATGTAGAGCAAGTTGGGCAGCTGGGGCTTCGGAGGCTTTGGGAACCTCCCCTTCTGACCACATTACTGAGCTCTTCTTCTGTAACTTGCTTTCTTTCTGAGCCAAAGTCCACTTTGTATCTTTGCTAAAATTCCAGTAATGCTATCTGCTTAAAACTGCCTAAGATATAATGTACCTTTTTGGTAATTTCATCTAACCTGACTCAACATGCAGTAAAAATACTAAAGAACTTACATATATTAACCTAAAAGCAGGAGCTCTCATTTAACTCAATATATGTTTGAGCACTCTTAAAATTATATTTGAAAAGGCTGTTCCATTATAAATGTTGTGTTGCAGACTGCAGTGGTTTCATCGTGTCACCAAAGCCTTTGTCTCTAGTGTCTTAAGCAGTTTTTCTTGTGGCTTCCTGGCCTGTTCTCCACTGACCCTTGTCTTCTCTCAGCATTGTTGCCTGCCCTCTGTCCCACAGCCTCCGATTGCTCATGCCAGCTGCCCTCTGCATGGACTGTTGCATGTGAGTAGACGGCCATGGTAGTGAGTCTTCTCACTCCTGCTGGGTGCGGCATGACCCAAGTGCAGCGCAGGCCATCTACAGGCACCAGTGACAGACGCCGCCAGGGGTGCTCCTTTTAGTATAACTTGCTCAGGGTTCTTATTTGCCCTTAGAGATGCTTGATGTCCTGATGCTGAAACATTCCTCTGAGAATGGGTCTTAATCTCTCATAGGCTAGCCTTGGGTAGTCTGCCCAGCTCCTGTGCTAAACAGTAGGAAAGGCCCATTGCCATAAGATTCTGGACCACAGCCTCTTGTGAGGGGACAGACCATTGGTGGGGACTAGCTCTGCAGGGGTTCAGGTAGCCCAGCTGGGCCTGAAACACAGGACAAGCACATAAGCAAGTGTTTTTATTATTGGTGCTTTCAATTAAGGGGAAAAAAAGGTGTGTTTTCCTATGGTGTGATGAGACGCCTCTGTGCTCCTGAGCAACCACATGGGCAGGGGCTGTGTGTCGCTAAGGCTGGGTTCAGAGTTTGGATGCAGCTTTCCTCTTAGCATTCTCTCTCTGTCTTCCTTCTTTTCTTTCTTCTTCTTCTTTTATAACTTGTTAATGGACGTGCACTTCATAAATAAAACCCCTTTCTGATGATGCAGCAGGCATTCTGCTTTGCCTGATGAGTCTTCCAGAGTGCACATGCAGCAGCAGCTTTCAGCATTGTAACTGTTAGCTTGAAAAAGTCATCACTTTAGGCATTTTATTCTATGTATGCCTCAAAGCAGGGCCTTGTTCAGCATTTGTATTTGTTTCTTATTGTTCTGGAATAATACAAGTTCCATACTATGTTCCCAGGTTGGTATATTTTCATTTATAATAATTGTTATTTTTCAAATGTGTTCAAGCTTCTGAGGTGGCTGTTTAATGTTTTGACTAAAATTATTTTTAATAAAACGCTGGAGTTATTTTTATCTCAGAAGATAAGCATCAGTGAGTACTCATGGCTCCACGCCCATTCCACACTCCTTTGCTGTGGCTAAGCATTTGACAGTTTTGTTGCTTCCTTTAAAGTCTTATGGTTTATGGCTAGCTTATTGCCTCTCGAAAATATTCTGAAAGGCATAACGTTTGCTCTCTAAGATGGCTTGTTTTAATGTTCAGTGCCTACTCATGCCTAAGAATTTGCCTAAAATCTTGATTATATTTGATTGGAGAACCCAAATAAAATTGATGAGTAGAAAGTACAGCATGTTGACAATGTGCACTGATATCTAAAACAGCCTTTGAGGACTCATGAAGCGCTTCAAGTTTGTTTGGGATATTTTTGTAATACAAAAGTATTAAGTTATATAAAATATTTGACATCACCAAACTCTTCTAGGTAGTTACTGTATAAATACTAATACAGTAATTTTCATGGTTGAAATAGTATGTAAGTAGTGCATTCTGATGCTATCATGTATTTTAATGCAAAACTTTGGTGATGCCCACTCTTGCCTCACAGTAGACTCTTTTCCTACCCTTGGGGTAGTAGCATCACATTGCTTCTCATGATCCAGTCATCTCATGCTTCCAATTGGCTTTGGTGTTGGGTGACTCTCAGGGCGGTGAACCAATGGTCTCTGAGGGGCGGGCCTCCCTGGTAGCTCCAGGGGTTATACGGCTCAGCTGTGTCACCAGACTTTGTACCCCAGATTTTGGGTGGGTTTTCTATAGAACCTTTTTCCAGCAGTTATGAATTTGACTCACACCATCCACTGATTTTTATGTGGGCACATCCTGCTCCCATGGGGACTGCTGGGTTGATCCAGGAAATGTGGTCATTGGTTCAGTCCTGTCTGTGATACTCAGTGCATGACCAGATGTGAGATCAGATGGACAAATTGGATGCTATGGTGTCATTTATTGTCGTCATAATCCTGACTTTTCGCCTATTCTTGATATTACAGTGGACTAAAGAGGATGGACATAGAACTTCCACCTCTGCTGTCCCTAACCTGTTTGTTCCATTGAACACTAACCCAAAAGAAGTCCAGGAGATGAGGAACAAGGTATGTCTTGCCATCTACACTCAGTGAGAGTATGGGCATGGGACCAGGAGGGGTGCTGACTGGTGTATGGTAGAGGGTACTTCTAGCAGAGAACATCTGCTACCACTAGTAGAACTGAGGTCTCCTTTTTCACACTGTTGCTGTTCACATTTTGGGGCCCCATTGATTCTGGAACTGATGCTTGCCCAATCATGAGTCTGAAGTGGAAGCCACAGAGCCTGATCCTAGCAAGAACAGACAGCTGCCTCTGCCTTTGAGGGTTCATTCAAAGAGCTGTGAACAGTGTGTGGTATGTCTGACTCCGAGATCCATCATCCTTCACATCACTAGAAGATGGGTACACAACAGATCTTTCCCCAGTGTTACTAAGTACAGTGAGGGATCTGTGCCCTTCCAGGATGGCTGGAGGGTGTGTGGTCAGGAGTAATCCCTCCATCCCTGTAGTCCCTCATCCCTCAAGCAGGTACATTCTGACCATCATGGGCCCAATCACCGGTTTAAGCAGAAGAGAAGTGCAATTTGCATATGGCCGGGGCCCAGGTATACAGCCAGTGTGATTGAAAGTCACAGTATGATTTCTCTACTGCTGATGTCTTTACCCTTCCTTTCCTCAGATCCGAGAACAGAACTTACAGGACATTAAGACAGCTGGTCCTCAGTCCCAGGTTTTGTGTGGTGTAGTGATGGACAGAAGCTTCATCCAGGTGAGAGCTCAGAGTGTCTCTGATATTAGTGGGTGGTGACTAAGACCATCTGCTCCAAAGTTATTCATATCTTGGGAGAATGATATTATGAGGTGAGTATTCTAGGCCAGCAGTTATCTTTGTTAAAAGTCCATATGATAACTCAGCCACTTTACTTGAGTTCTAGACCAAGTATAAGCATGCTAGGGTGCATCCACCCCTCCAGCCCTGCTCCTTGCAGTGCATGTATATGCAAGGGGCTCATATGCCACCATCTTTGAGACTGGGTTCTCCTGGTGTCCTCAGAATGCCTAGTAAATGCTAGAAGGTGGGTTGATTTACCTTTGTTCTGGTCCATACTTATGTCTGCAACAAAGTGCTGCTTGGGTTACAGAGGGATGGGTGCCTGTAAATGTGGCCCACATTTACATGCATTTCTATAAAATGACTACACTTAGTGGCACATTGATGATAATTGTGTAAGTATTATCTCTTAAAATTAAGATGCCACCAATGCTTTCAGTCTGACTCTGTAGGGGTAGATGATTAATATTGCCTTGTTTCAATATGGCCAGCTGTGGTCCTGGTTTCCTATTGTGTCTGCACGTACCACTGTCATCACTGCCCCATTTACTATTGACAGCTGCCCCTGCTGCATGCTCTTAGCTGGCTTCATCCTGTGCTCTTGGTTGATATTCTTAAGGCTAGGCCTGGTGTGCTCTGATGACTCAGTTTACTGTTGCAGGACGCACCCCTCTCTGACTGTACGGAAACTATCGAAGGGCTCGAGATTACAGAGCAGACCTTTAGTCCCGCTAAATCTGTCTCTTTTAGAAAGGTACTCACTGCCCTATCCTTACCTACCTGTTGGCCTATGGTGCTCTTTCCCCTCCCTTCCCCTACCCAGATCCCCTCTTCAGACTTGTCTTAATTACTGAAGTAACTTGACGTGGACCTCTTAAGTCTCTATGAGGTTGTACAGAATGATCTGTTCTGGCTGCTCTATTTTTTGATTAAAACATTTGGTATGACGTATGTTAACTGTTTCCAATGTTCTAAGTTAGAAGTGGCCCATAGGAATGTGTAGTGCATTTCTGAAGTTCTTTGTGACTTTGGTTAGTATGTCTTCAGGTTTCAGAGTCTACCCTTTATAGGATGCCAATACCAGATAGGCTTTTCTGGGCTCCACTGGCAGCTCCTCACAAGACCTTCCCTCGGTTGTTCATCTGTGACCATAGCAGTTGGAGGTCATAAAAGATGTCACTTCAGAGGAATAGGGAATAAGACATGACAGGGTTTTTTTCCTTTTTTTTCTTTTCTTTTTTTTTTTTTTTGGTTTTTCGAAGTAGGGTTTCACTCTACTGACCTGGAATTCACTATGTAGTCTCTGGGTGCCCTTGAACTCATGGTGATCCTTCTACCTCTGCCTCCTGAGTGCTGGGATTAAAGGTGTGTGCCATCACACTGGCTAAGACATGACAGTTTTTATCAGTTAGTAAAATGTGCTTTTTTTTTTAGGTAGGGTCCCAGGCTGACCTGAAACTAACTAACTAACTAACTAACTAACTAACTAACTAACTAACTTATTTATTTATTTATTTATTTATTTTTGGAGAGAGAGACAGAGAGAGACAAAGAGAGAGAGGGAGAGGAAGACAGATAGAGATGGGTGCACCAGCAGCCTCTCAGCTGCTGCGAACGAAATCCAGATGTGTGCGCCCCCTTGTGGTCAAGTGCGGCATTGCGCCCTTGCGTCACTTTGCATCTGGCTCAACGTGGGACCTGGAGATTGGAACCAGCTTTCTTTAGGCTTAGAAGGCAGGTGCCTTAACTGCTAAGCCATCTTTCCAGCCCAATCTTTATTGTTTAAAAAATATTTTAGGGCTAGAGAAATGGCTTAGCAGTTAAGGCACATGCCTGTGAAGCCTAAGGACCCCGGTTTGATTCTCTAGGTCTCATATAAGCCATATGCATAAAGGGGACGCATGCATCTGGAGTTCATTTGTGGTGGCTAGAGGCCCTGGCACGCCCATTCTCACTATCCCTCTCTCTTTCCCCCCCTCCCCCTCTCTCTGTCTCTAATAATAAATAAAATAAATAAAAATAAAATATTTAAAAAATAAATATATATTAAATATATATATATATATATATATATATATATATATATATTTGAGAGAGAGAAAGAGGCAGAGAGAGAGAGAGAGAGAGAATGGGCATGCCAGGGCCTCCAGCCACTACAAATGAATTCCAGATGCATGTGCCCCCTTGTGCATCTGGCTTATGTGGGTCCTGGAGAATCAAACTGTGGTCCTTTGGCTTTGCAAGCAAATGCCTTAACTGCTAAGCTATCTCTCCAGCCCCCTGAAGCTTAATCTTTAGCTCCCGACTGGCCTTAGACATATAGTGATCCTCCTACCTCAGCCTCCCAAGTGCTGGAATAATGAGTTTAGGGCCAGCTTGGGCCAAATAGGGAGATCTTGTCTTAAAAGCAAAAGAGGGGGGAGGCGGAGCTGGAGAGATGACTTAGCAATTAAGGTGCTTGCCTGGGAAGCCTAAGGACTCAGGTTTGATTCCCCAGTACTCATACAAGCCAGATGCACAAGAGAGCACATGTATCTGGAGTTTGTTTGCAGTGGCCAGAGGCCATGGTGTGCCCATTCTCTCCCTCTCTCTCCCTCTCTCTTTCTATGTCTCTCATAAGTAAATAAATAAAAGAGAAGAAAAGAAGGAAAAATAAAGGAGCAAGATGTGGTGGCATACTACTGTAATTTTAGCACTTGGGAGGCCAAAGCAGGAGGATTTCACAGGTTTAAGGTCATCCTAGGTTTCATAGTGAACTCAAGGTTAGCCTTGGTTAGGTAGACTCTTTCTTTGAAAATAAAGGGCTAGGGCTGAAGAGATGGCTCAAGAGTTAAGGCACTTGCCTACAAAAGCTAACAACCTGAGTTTGATTCCTCAGTACCTACCTAAAGCCATATTCACAAAGTGGCACACACATCTGGAGTTCTTTTGCAGTGGCTGGAGGCTCTGGCATACCCATTCTGTCTGTCTTCTCTTTTTTCTCTCAATCTTTGCTTGCAAATAAATGAAATAAAATATTTTAAAAATAAGAGCGGATAAGGTGCTCACCAGCAAAGGCTAACAACCCAAGTTCAGTCCCCCTGTACCCACATAAAGTCTGATGCACAAAATGGCACATGCATCTGGAGTTGGTTTGCAGCTACTAGAGGACCTGGTGCACCCATTCATATTCATTCATTCATAGTCTCTCTCTCCTCCCTCCCTCCCTCCCTCCCTCCTTCCCTCCCTCCCTCCCTCCCTCCCTCCCTCCCTCCCTCCCTCCCAGGGTGTGGTGGTGCATGCCTTTAATCCCAGCCCTTGGGAGACTGAGGAAGGAGGATTGCTGTGAGTTCAAGGCCAGCCTGAGACTAATAGTGAATTCCAGGTTAGCTGGGCTTCAAAAAGCCAAAAAGAGAAAGGGCCGTAGATATATGGCTTAGCAACTGCTGCGAAGCCTAAGGACTCTCCAGGTCCCATGTAAGTCAAACACACAAGGTGACACAAGTGTGCAGGATTGCACATGTGCAAAAGGTGGTGCATACACCTGGAGTTAGATTGCAGTGGCAGGAGGCTCTGGCATGCCAATTTTCTCTCGTGCACACATGCTCTCTCATTAAGAAAAAAAAAAAAGCCAGCCGTAGCTGGGCGTGGTGGCGCACGCCTTTAATCCCAGCACTCGGGAGGCAGAGGTAGGAGGATCGCCGAAAGTTCAAGGCTACCCTGAGACTACATAGCTAATTCCAGGTCAGCCTGGGCCAGAGAGAGACCCTACCTTGAAAAACCAAAAAAAAAAAAAAAAAAAAAAGCCAGCCGTGGTAGTGCACGCCTTTAATCCCAGCATTTGGGAGGCAGAGGTAGGAGGATCGCTGTGAGTTCAAGGCTACCCTGAGACTACATAGTTAATTCCAGGTCAGCCTGGGCCAGAGTGAGACCCTACCTCGAAAAACCAAAAAAAAAAAAAAAAAAAAAAAAAAAAGGAAGCACAAACACAAAACAAAAACTACAACAACAAAAAAAGCCTAGGCTGGGTGTGGTGGCTCATGCCTTTAATCCCAGCACTTGGGAAGCAGAGGTAGGAGGATTGCAGAGAGTTCAAGGCCACCCTGAGACTAAATAGTGAATTCCAGGTCAGCAAACAAACAAACAAAAAGCCTGTGGTAATTTTTTTTTTTTTTTTCTCCAGGTTGGGTCTCAGTCTAGCCCAGGCTGATCTGGAATTCAGTATGTTACCTCAGGGTGGCTTTGAACTCATGGCAATCCTCCTATTTCTGCCTCCTGAGTACTGGAATTAAAGGCATGTGCCACCTCGACCAGCTTGAGATATATTTTTTTTAAGGTAGAGTTTCACTCTAGTTCAGGCTGACCTGGAATTCACTATGTAGTCTCAAGGTGGCCTCGAACTCACGGTGCTCCTCCTACCTCTGCCTTCTGAGTGCTGGGATTAAAGGCATACGCCACCATGCCTTGCTTGAGATCATTTTATTTTATTTTTTATTTTAAGTTTTAAAATTTTTATTTATTTGAGACACACACACACACAGAATGAATGAATGAAAGAATGAATATGGGTGTGCCAGGGCCTCTTACCACTGTAAACAAACCTCAGATGCATGTGCCACCTTGAGCATCTGGCTTATGAGGGACCTGGAGAATCAAACTTGGCTTCACAGGCAAGTGCTTTAATCTCTAAGCTATCGCTCCAGCCCTTGAGATAATTTTTTTAAAGATTTTATTTATTAGAGACGGGGAGGCGAGGGGAGAGAATGGGCATGCCAGGGCCTCTAGCCACTGCATAAGAACTCCAGATGCATGCGCCACCATGTGCATCTGGCTTATGTGGGACCTAGAGAATCGAACTTGGGTCCTTAGGCTTCATAGGCATGCACCTTAACTGTTAAGCCATAACTCCATTCCAGGGTAATTTTTTTAATGAGACAATGTTTTAATGTAACAGAAAAGAACTTAGAAAAATTTCAAACCCAAAGCTGAACTTCATTTCATGTACACTGTGTGTGTCCAGTGGATAGAAGATATGTCTGGTGTGACTTGGCCAGGGAGAAGGAAAGCTTCCCTAATGATGTAGAATTCTAGTTGCAGAGCTTGGTTCCTCTAGACAAGAAGTGGCCAGTTGCATGGTTCAGAATCCTTTGCACAAATGGAATTCTAGGAGCTCTTTTCACTCTAAGCACCTACCATGAAATACAAGTATCATTTTAGTAGTGGTCTTTCTGTGTCAGAAAGAAACAGGTTTATACTAATCTCCTATGTTCCTGTCTTGAATCCTTGCTAATAACATTAATTTGCATCTGTATGTATTAATTCAGTGGGCCTTGTTTTTCCCTGTCCTTAGAATTTGTTTCCACCTACCTCTTCTGAAGGGACTTCTCAGAAGGGAAAAATCAGGTGTTCTTTTCCCTGCCAACTTGTTGGTACTTTGGGCCATAAGCCGTGCGAGTCTGTCATTTAATACCTTTATCTCTGGTGTGTGTGCTATGCAGAGCAACACCAGTCTGTGGTGCTATACTTTAGCTTTGTGGGCTACAGCTGAGGCATAGTAATTGCTCTTGTATATTTTTGCTGTTGTATTGCATTTCATGGATTTTGTGGCATGTTGGGACTATTTGGGGAAAAAAGCAGCTATATTGAGGATTTGTTTTGCACTGGTTCATCATCCAGTGACAGCTTGATTTGCTCTGCTTGGCCATGATTGGATATGGGCATGTCACTTGGGTGCTTCATGGACAGATGGGATCTGTTCTCATTTGGTCTTGTCACCCCCTGGGCTGGGGAAGGGTCCTGCCTTTGTTTACCTTGAAGGCGACCTGTCACAGCATGGGGAAGGAGGCCTCCTGCTTTTATAATTTTGGATATTTGGTTTAAATTTTGTGTAAACATATGTCTCAGACCTTATCTCCCTTATTTTATTGGCGGTGACATTGGGTTACAGGTATTGTGCACATATTATTATAAGATGCCACTGCTTGGAGGGATCTTGCAGCTGGCAGCCCACTAGGTCTTTCTTATAGATAGTAAAGCTGAGGCTTTGGGAAGATGGGGCTTGTTTCAACCAGAGTTAATAAATGACAGGCAAGGACTCTATTTCCTGTCTCGCTGTGACAGGCTGCTTCTAGATGAAAAATCTGCCCTTGGGCGAGGCTGGTCAAAGATGACTCCCCAACCATGAGTCTCCAGGTTCTCCAACAATGCCACCGACTTCTATAGACCTTTCCATCTCCCCTGATGGTTCTATCAATGTTCAGCTCCAGATACATTGTCCTCAGTATGCTTGGCAGTGACCACTTAGTCCAGACACATCAGTCTCTGCCTGAGAGGCAATTGCTGCTTTGGGCACACTGTCCTCAGGAAGCAGTGCTTACCAGTATTGGCATTGAGCCCCAGCCCTCACATCTAAATGATTTGGGATTCCCTGTTTTCATTTGTTCTTACTGTTTTTCTTTGTTTTTGAGGTAGGCTGACTTGAAACTTACTCTATAGCTCTAGGCTGGCCTTGAATTCACATTAGCCCTACCTTAGCCTTCTCAGTACTGAGATTAAAGGTGTAGGCCAGCCACCACACCCAGCTTCATTTACTTTTAGAAGCTGCCATATAATAATGTATATGTGTTGAGTTCTGATTAATGTTCTCAGCAGTGAACCCCAGGGACTTTAAGGTCACTTTCTTCCCCCTAGATCTGGCCAAGCAGAGCTGTGGGGCAAAGAAATGGGCAGGTGTGGGGGGGCAGATTGCCCTTTGACTCCCTTTGTGTGATGCCTCCCCAGGTCCAGCCAGCCAGCTTTACCCTACTGTGGTAGTGGCGCCCTCTGAGGTCGTCTCTTCTAGAGTGATTAGGGTTTGGCTTGGTGCTTTGCTTTGCTTGCTTGCTGCTTTTTCTTCTCTCACAGCTTCCAAAAACATTAGGAAAACTGGTGAAGGGGACATTCTGTTACCCCTTAATGTTTTGGGATTAGGTCAGAAGCTGGTTCTAAACCAGTCAGAGTCAGAACTTGTCCATGCTCTTAGAGTGTAAGCAGATCTTTGGATGCTTCCTTTGCTCTGCTTGTTGTAGCATAGAATGTTTTCTGAGGTTGTGAGGAAGGGATTGCCTTAGAAAGTAGTATCAAGAGAGGACCCTCTGCCATTCCTGTCTGCAGAGATCCTCCTCCAAGAGGGTCTGTGCTCTTGGTTCCGCACTTAAGTGTCTTTGCTTTTGAAACCTGTAGGGCATTGGTCCAGCTTCATTTCCTGTTTGGTTGTTGTGTAGCATCAATTTGTATTACCACAATCTGTTAAAGGCTAGAGCTTGGCCTTGCTTTTGGGACCTGGCAGTACAGTTCTAGGATGTCTGTGTGTAACCCCTCCTCCCTCACCTGCTGTCTGCCTGGGAGGAGGGAGGCCCCACCAGGCCAGGTGGTACAGTCTTGGGGTGTCTGTGTGCTCCTGGAAAGCCCCCTCTCCCTATCGCCTCTGCCTACCTGGGAGGAGGGAGGCCCTACCAGGCCAGGCTCATGCAGACCAAGCCAATTTTTTGTCCACAGGGGGAGCTGGTGACAGCCTCCAAGGCCATCATTGAGAAAGAATACCAGCCACATGTCATTGTGAGCACTACAGGTCCCAACCCCTTCAACACACTCACAGACCGTGAGCTGGAGGAGTACCGCAGAGAGGTGGAGCGGAAGCAGAAGGGCTCTGAAGGTGGGTGCTCCTGAGACCTGGGAATGGGGCAGCCACAGAAATTGAAAGAAGGTGTTCTGGGAATTTCTCTATGTGCAAAGTCATGTGCATGAAGCACAGACCTTGTGTTTAGCTAAGAAAGAACTGAACATTATGCAGTTCACATTTCCACTCCAGTCATCTGAGCCAGTAGGAAAGAAGTATAAAGCTGAACATAATTGGGAACGAGACATTATAGACATTTGTGTGCACTATCATAAACCACTGTGTAGAGAGAGGCTCTGTGCAGAGGAGGCTGAGCTCCAGTGGAGGGAAAGGGCAAGGGAGGATTCTCAGCACTACTCAGGTTGTTCCACTGTCCAGAGAGTATACATGCAAAGCTGGTCAGCCTTGTGTTTTCTGTCCACAGAGTGATCAGAATATTCATAGGACTCACTAGTTTGGATTAGTTTTTGGGAAAGCTAGCTTGAAAATTATGTTTAAGAGATACTTATATTTTACTTAAGCAGTATTCCTGCCAAAGCTTCCTTCAGAAGAGGCCTTCATTCATATGACTAATTAACACTCACTAGTCATGACTGAGAAATTATATTGTGCCATGCACCATTTTAGCTGCTCTATGGCTCACCTTGTTCTCAAAGTGATGCTGAGAGATGGGCCTGATCCTACCAACTGAAGCAGGGCTCCTAGGGGAAATGGGGCTGAGAGACTGCGTAACTCAAGGTATAGATAAGTATACATAGAAGGTATACATAACAGACCCTGGACTTGAACCAGTATCTGTGATCTTCAGCACTGAGTATTGGGCCTCAGGTCAGCCTGCGACCTCTGTGCAGAGGGAGGCACCGAATGTCCTTGTAGGTTGGAGTTTCTAGCAAATTCTGTTTCTCTAAGGCTGTCCTCCATGCCACATAGTCACAGGCTGTGGATTAGTGTGTTGGGGGTATCCACAGGCAAGGATAGTTACAGGCTTTGAGTTATGGTGTTGACTGCTGTAACACATTCCCAGACCATGTCAAGAGTCATGGCCTTTTTTTCTCTTGGTCACTTGATGACAAAAGTGGGCATGATGTAGTGAAAGGCGATGACTGACAGTTTATAACAAACGAAGTGAAATACATTGGGGATGTGGCTCATTTGTTTAAGGGTGCCTGCCTAGCATGCGTGAAGCCCTGGGTTTCATCCCCAGAACTAGATGAATCTGGGTGTGGGGCACATGTCTTTCACTCTACCCCTTAGGAGGTAGAGGTAAAAGGATCAGAAATTCAAGGTCATTAAAAAAAGAGAGAGACAAAAAAAAAGACAAAAAAGAAATGCAAGGTCATCATTATTGCCTATATAAGGAATTCAAGGCCAACTTGGGCTACATGAGATCCTGTTATAAAAAGTAAACATATGGGGGGGGACCCAAAGTTGTTGCCAGGTGTGGTGGAACATGCCTTTAATCCTAGCACTCAGGAGGCAGAGGGATTGCTGTGAGTTCAAGACCACCCTGAGACTACATGGTAAGTTTCAGGTCAGCCTGAGCCAGAGCAAGACCCTACCTCGAAAAACAAAGAACAAACAAAAACAACAATAAAAACAAAACAAAACAAAAATACCACTTGCCTATGAAGCCTAAGGACTTACTTTACTCTCCAGGTCCCACATAAGCCAGACACACAAGGGGGTACACATGTCTGGAGTTCATTGTAGTGGCTGAAGGCCCTAGTGTGCCAATTCTCATATTCTGTCTTATTAAAAAAAGGCCAGTCTGTTGGGTCTGCCTCAAAAAATAAAAAAGTAAAATAAAAAAACCAAAGAAGCAGGCCTATTGCCTATTGGAAAGGCTCTTACAGGGCCACATGAGTCCCCTACCAGCAGCCCTCTTGCTCACCAGATACAGAGCACTCGTGGCTGATACTAGGAAGACCATAGGACAGAGATGTCACTCTTCCCCTAGAGATTCATGCCGGTTGCTTCAGAACCTGAAGCTCCAACCCAGTCCTTTACATTGAAACCCAAGTGTATGCCTCACTTTCCCCACCAGGCTCAGCCTTGCAGATTAGTCTTAGTGTATAGGGCTGACCTTACCCTCCTTGGCTATCAGGCTTCTAAGACATTCTCATTTGACCCAACTTGTTTAGTCTTGGTTCATACCAAGTTCTGCATTATATAGCTGCTATTGAAATGTGAGTTACATAAAAAGCTGTTGCTCCGTTGTTTTTCAGTGTACATGATACTGTCACTTACCATTCAGGTCTTCATGGCATGGAGATGACACCTTGGAGGGGCTGGTCCAAGTTAGTACTCCACGCCTGTCTGGGTCATGTGCATGTTTACCCTCTGGTGCTCCCTTGATATGGATCACTTGGATTCTATTCTTTAATTTTTCTTTTTTTCTCCTCTTTTAAGTCAGATCATACACATAGGTATTATCACTGTATCTGAGGCCTCCTCAGCAGGGATAGTATGGAAGTGATGGAGTGGGACCATGCCCACTGAACTGGCAGCAGTGGGAGTACCAGTAGGGACACTGTCTAGAGACCCTGCTTGCCAGAGGGATGGGGCATGCTGGAGGAGAGGCATGTGCCACAGGTAAAGTTCAGGCTGCTGTCTGAAGCCAGCACCAATCCCCTTTGCTCTCTCAGGAAGGGTATGGTTAACCTTTGTCATAGACACCTGGCTCCTGGAACACTGAAGCCCAGCGGGCTTGGGAAGGCATCTAGCCTAGCAGAGTTGAATCCGAAGTCAGAGGTACTGTTGAGCTAAGAAGGGCGATTAGAGCTGGTTGTTCATAATACAGGGCCTGGTGATCCTAAGCTACTCATAAAGACTTGTAAAGGAAAGAAGTTTAGAAACTAGGATATTATTAATACTTTTGTTGTTTGGTTTTTGAGGTAGGGTCTCACTCTGGCCCAGGCTGACCTGGAATTAACTATGTAGTTTCAGGGTGGCCTCGAACTCATGGCAGTTCTCCTACCTCTGCCTCCTGAGTGCTGGGATTAAAGGCATGTGCCACCACGCCCAGCTAATACTTATTTTTCTAAGTGAGAAGTAGACTTGGAGTTTTCTGGGTCTGGGATTGTAGTTCCTATACCATTTCCTCTGGTCCTTATCAGCATATTTAACTTTAGAAAATTTAAAAATCATTGGAGTTGCAAAGTTTAAATCATTGAGAGAAGAAATACCCTGTGTGAGAAAATAAACTAAATAGTGCCAATGTGACATCATATGGAGCAGTGAGTGAATGTTGCTCTCAATTGGCTCCTCACTCAACAGAGGTTGGGGTCATGCTAGCTAGTTGTCACAGGGGCAGCTAATGACATACACTCTTTGGAATAAGAGTAGAAGGTAGGCTGGGTGTAGAGTGTGGTGGCTTAAGCCTTTAATCCCAGCACTCCAGAGGCAGAGGTAGAAGGATCCCTGAGTTTGAGGCTATCTAGGACTATAGAGTGAGTTCCAGGCCAGCCTGGGCTACAGTAAAACCCTACCTGGAACAAAACAAGCAAACAAACAAACAAACAAGCAAACAGAAGTTAGTTGAGTGTGGTGGCATTTGCCTGTAACTCAGCACTTGGGAGCCTAAGGCAGAACAATTGTTAGTTCAAGGCCTACTCTCCCACCTCAAAAAAAAAAAAAAAAAAGAGAGAGAGAGAGAGAATACAAAGTAACTTTGTATACATGTGCCGCATTTCATTAATTTCTCTGAAATTCAAGTTGGTATCCCAGTTATAGTTAGCCCCTTCCTCCTGTGGGAGAGCTTTCTGAGGTACATTCTGGGCAGCTGAAGCAGAATCCATGTGGCAGCCTGATGGGGGCTGGATGGCCAGTGCCCTGCCACTGAACAATGAAGGGGGTTGCTCCTGACCCTTTGGGTCTGTACCCTGTTCTCACTTCTGTGTACATCTGCAGAGAATCTGGACGAGATGAGAGAACAGAAAAAGAGTCCCCCAGACCAGTCTGATGCCCCCCATACTCCACCCAGCACCCCTGTTAAGCTTGAAGAAGGTGAGCTCTGTGGTGAGGTGGTGTGTGGTGGCTCTGGTATGGGAAGTTGCATGGCCTCATGTGCACCAGCAACAGAATGTGGCAGTCATGCAGTTATTCCATTAACATAAAGAAGTGTGCACTTGCCTCAAACCCATACTTTACATAGCTCTGGAATCCCACTGCACTTTCTCTTCCTGTATCTGCTCCATCCTGGGTAACCTGAGGCAAAACAGTAGGGGCTTCCATGACCAGGTGGGAGGATAGACTGGGGATTGGACCCCACCTTGTTTCTGATGTCAGTTTTGCCCATTGCTTGCACACTTCTCATCATTTACTGTATTCAGATAACACCTTGGTGCCTTCCATTGTGAAGGGCTGCAGGACTTTTGATCTGCTGCATTAATCAATCCTGAGGGCCATCTGTACCCTACCTGCCTCTCAGACCACTGCATGTCCAACGTGTATAGTCCAGCACCTCTGTCCCTCAGTCTCCCATGTATGTCTATGTCTCCCGTGAAGCCTGTGGCTCCCCTTGCCCCAGTTTGTGGTCTGTAAGAATGGCTTGGCCTTTCTTCTTATGTAACCCAATGGCTGTGAATGAATGCATAGATTCTCTACTTGTGCTTTTCTCTCTCGTGGCCGCCTTACAGCAGGAGACGGATGTGCTAAAGAGTACCTGTTACCCTAGTAAGTACCTGTGCCCACCTCTGCTCTAACCTGGTGCCTGTGCTGTGCCTTGCTTTCTTGCTTCTTTGTTGCTTAAGTTATGTTTCCTGTTTATACAGAATGAAAACAGAAGCCCTCTTTTTTATTGTACCCAGCACCTCAGTAGCCTCCTAAAGTGACTCAGTTACTGGAGTGCTTTATGGTGGGTTGGCCTGCATATATAGTCAGACTTCCTAGGTTCTCCCACTGTGTCCCTATCCCACAGTGCTGTTCAGAGCATTCAGGACCTTGGGAAGTTCTTATGTATAGCCTTTGAGAATGTGATTGCTGGTGGGAAGCATTTGCCATATGGAATCAGAAGTAAATGCAGACTAGGTTCTGGCAGGGTGGGTTCTGCCACCTGGTGTGCACAGAGATTTTTTGGGGGCCTGTTAAGCTGGGACTGGCTATCTAAAGTGGGATGGAGTGATACTTGGTATTTTGCAAGAAATATGACATTTGATTAGATGGTAACATTTTTCCTGAGCATGTGCTATTATTATTAGCTGCAGCAGGCTTGACAGAGGGAGCTCTGGTGCTGGGATGGGCCTGCAGCCCTCTCTCTGCCAATCATCCTGGGACAGGTGGTAGTTAACAAGGTGCTATCTGGGGGCATCTCCAGCCTCCCAAAGCTAAAGCACTCAGTGATTGGAGCCTGGAGCCTTTTGTACCCAGGCAGCCCCTAACTCATGCTTAAGCTTAACTGCTTTTGGTCCTTATCTTTGGCTTGGTTTTTAAGTACTAAGTGGTTTGGTGTTGCCTAACATGCCATTTGCTTAATTTTGTGGACTAAGTCTCTACCACACTGGTGTCCCCTGAGTTGGTACAGAACTGTGTTAGGCCCTTAATGGAAACCAACTCTCAAACTGTTTATTTAAATTTTGCTCTTTTGTTTGGCTATTGAAATTGTGAAGAAGGCTTTTCTTACAAATTACCTCTTTTAACTAGTTTTATTTTGTTGCACATGGAGTCTGGGAGTTGATTCTTGGTTTTCTGCTGGCTGCCTTGGGGGGACACCAGGTGTTGTGGAACCAAATTTAGACTTAATTCCAAGACACTAATATATGAGCAAACCTCTCTCCATTGCTCAGGAGTGCTGTGTTTCTTAGGATGAACTCAGCTTATCCCAATGCATCTGTCTGTGGGAGGCAGGGACTTAGCCTGGACCCCTAGCTTATTCTGCTTTTGTCATTATGCTCTCCATGAGGTGCTAGAACTCACCTGAGATTGAGTCTACATTTTGCAACATGAGCTACATCCAGCCCTAAAGCCAATTAGATCAAGTTTATCTTGGAAATATCCAAAGACTACCATAAGTTGGCAGCTCTGGGCTGACACTTATTTTCAGCTTCCTTGTCCAGATCTTCACCCCATCTTTCTCACCCCCACCACCAGACCTTCCACAGGAACCGACTTCCAGGGATGACAGTGATGCTGCCACCTTCAAGCCAACTCTCCCTGACCTGTCCCCCGATGAGCCTTCAGAAGCACTTGGCTTCCCAACACAGGAGGAGGAAGCCCATGGCCCCTCAAGCCCCACCCAGCCCCCTGCCGAGGCCAACTCTGAGCCAGCCTCAGTTCCAGGGGCTGAAGAGGCAGCCTCCCCTGTCACTGAGGAAGCGTCTGCTGTGGACCCTAGCAGTGATGGGTCTCCAGGCAAGTCTCCTTCCAAGAAGAAGAAGAAGTTCCGCACCCCTTCCTTCCTGAAGAAGAGCAAGAAGAAGAGTGACTGCTGAAGGCCTATCTTGCACTGTCATGTCTCATGGCCCAGCTGTGCCAGAGCTCCCATTGTCTTGTGTTCTGCCCTGTCATGTAATGAACGGAATGCCAAAAGCCAAGCCCTCCATGTAGCCGGAACCCCTTCCCATGTGTGACCAGCCCCTTCTTTGTACCAGTGCTGATTGTGTTCAACCCCCTCACCCAGGCCTTGGGTTCTGGGGTAGATGGGCTTAGCCTGCTCCTATGAGGTGTGCTCCCTGCAGGAGGGGGACACTGAATCCTGGTCCTGGCTGGAAGGTACTGGAGGCTTCTGCCAGCTCTGGTTACAGCATCACCCTCCTGAGCCTTGACCTCTCTCACTGTCCTTCCTGTTGTGAATACGCATTATCTCTGCTCGGCTTCCCCTCCACCCTAAGGTGTCTCAGGTGACTGAATCAGATGTGGCTTTTGCTGGCATCCTCTGCTCAGTGATGTCAATTCTTCCCATACACAGGGACCTCTGTATGATCACAGACAATGCACATCCAGGGGCCTGTGAAAACACTTGCATGCCCACCATTGGCCCAGGGCACTGTGGCCACCCTGCAGAGGTGAGTTTGGGTCTGATGCTGGGCCAGAAACCCCAGCAAGTAGCCCTATGTACACCCAGTACAACGCTATGCATGGTCTAACTGGTGACCTCATGACCAAAACCAGATTCAGGAGCTCATAGTTTATCTTACCCGCTGGGGTCTTAGATTCCTATTATAGGGAAGGGATACCAGGAGGGGGAAGAGTCCTTTCAAGAACTTTCTTTCAGCAGGTTTGCAGTTTAGTCCTCATTGGACTGTGAACATGAACAGCTACTTTTTACTTTAGTTTTCATTTTAGTCTGTGGCAGACTGCAACAGAGCACTCAGTTATTGGGGAAGTTTTGGAGCTGAGCAGGGATCTATGAGCAAGCACCTTTCACCACTGAGGCATCTTCCCAGGCCCTTGAATAGGGATCTGGTCTCACCTTAATTCATTCTGAAAGGTGCCCTGGTTTTGATGAAACTCAAGGTAGAATTCAGCCCTGGAGGTCTCACCTAATGCCTAGCATCATTCACGGAGTCCATGACTTCCTTGATCCATCCCATTGTGAATTTTTACTTAACTCACATCCTTGGAACTAGAGGGTAGCCAGATGGAATCTTCAAGGGGGCTGGTCCAGGAGTGCCTGTGCCAGCACAACTAGGATCCGAGGAAGCCTGCTTGGGTGGGCCCTGTAGAGCCCTGGGTTGGGCTACCTCTGATCCCACCAACTGGACACCAAAGTAGGACCCTACTGCACAACCTGTGTCTCGCTTTTCTATCAAGATGGTATGGCGATCTCAATTTCATCCTGGACTCACTCACATGGACTCTTCCTCATCCCTTCTCCCCCTTTCTTTACCCCACATATGCAATGACTTTTAGTTTTCACTTTTGTAGTCTTAATTCTTTGTATTACAACATGAAATATAGTTGCATTTATGGACAGACTTGGAGGACAGGTCTTATATGTCCTTTCCTCATTGTAACATGTTTTACTCACAAATAAAAGTCTCCAAGCAGTTTCCTTGCCTAAGGTTGGGAAGTAGATGTTTGTCTCACATTCCCTGCAAAGAGTCCCCAAACCTTCCTTAATCAGATCTCCAAATTTGAGCACTCAGACAGTAGTGTGACCATGTCTGCTGGGGAATAGTTGACAGTCTTTTTCCCATTGGTCAGGGTGCAGGGCACACATCCCACACCACCTGGCAAGACTCATCTCCTGCCTCCCCTCCCCCTGTTGTATGGTCCACTGGCTATGGAGGGGAACAGGCTGTCAAAAAGCCTTATGCTCTGTGCCCTTCAGCTCCAACTGCTATTTCTGCAGAAGTACCGAGTCAGGAGACAGAGCTATGTCTTGGAGAGAGGCATTTGGTATAAAATAGCTGCTTTATTTGTCATTTACAAGTATGACTGATTTAAAAAAAAAGTTAGAAACTTTGAAGGCTTTGGAGTTACCCTGCATAGCCTCAAGGAGTAAGCTGGTGAGGCCACCCAGTGGAGCTGCCTAGGCTTCCTGCTGGGTGCCCTCCCTGAGGGGAGGGAGGAGTGTCCAGTCTCCCTGAGCTGGGAGGAAGAGATGAGCCAGCAATGCAGAGGGGTTCTGGCCCAGATTCCCACTTGCAACCTGGGCTGCTGGGCTTGAGTGTAGAGCTCGGCTACTACTGGGCCTTCAGTGTCTGTACTGGATGCCTCAGGGTCCGCAGAAGGAAGAAAGGGAGCAGGAAGAGCCCAGAGCACATGGTGAAGCAGACCTGGGCTCCAGCTAGCCAGTATACTGTGGGAAGAGAGATGGTCACCAGGCCCTACTCCAGCCCCCTCAGTTGGCAAGACTAAGCAGGAGCTTTGGTTAACTGGAGCTAGGCAGACCTGAGCAGAGCAAGCAGTTGAGGGAGGAGGGCCCACAGCAACTCTTACCTGAGGCAGCCACCATGGGCCCTACTGCCCTACCTAGGGCACCCAGGCTCCGCAGTGTGCCCATCACTGTGCCTTTCTGTCCTGGTGAGCCTGAGGGGAGACGATCTGTCAGCTGCCTGCCAGCCACTTACCACTCTGGGGTGGTCTTGGTCAAGGGAAAGAGTCTCACCATAGCTGGCCACCACAGAGGACAGGCAGGGTACCACAACAGCAGCAGCTGGTGGGGAAACATTGGGAGGCACCAGTTAGTCCAAAGGAGACATGGGCATATCTGCTTCAGCCCTGGCAAGGTCCACTCACCAAAGGAGTACAGCAATAGCCCCAGGCCCAACACAGGCAGTGAGTGCCCACAACCGATGAGAAGAAAGGCCGGCACCAGCAGCAGCATTGCCTGTGGAGAGCGCAAAGGCTTCACTCAAGAGGGGCTCTATAACCCACCAGGGGTCCAAGGCATGGCCTCCCCAAATGCAATGGGAGCTCCTTACCCTCTTCACAGCTGCAACTTCCCTACCAGGGCTGATCCGCCGGGCATAGGCGCCCTGTATGATGGCCATGGTGAGGCCGATGAAGAAAAACATCTTGCCCTGCTGCAGGCTGGGAGGTGGAGGGTGAGCACCCAGTCCCCTAGGCCACTGACTGCCAGGGGGATGGACAGAGCCAGAGGAGGGGCAGCCAAAGGCTTCCTGGGGCTGGGATCTGCACACTTTGAAGCAGGCCTTCCCCAGATGGGGACCCACCTGTTAAACTGGAAACGCTGGTGTGCAAGGAAACTGAGTGTGTACTCTAGGCCTGAGAACAGGAAGAGGTAGAGGAAGTAGACTAGGCCCAGACGACGCAGGTTCCGGAGTCCTGTGGGGAAGAGGGCCACAGATGGGTCTTTGGCCATGCTGAGCAGCCAAGGGAGTGAGACAGCTGTTCACTAAAGGAAGCCTCCTTACTGTCTCCAGCAGGTGGGTCCTGGCCATGGGCGACAGCTACAAAGCGAAGGAGGGCCAGGGGGCTGAGTAGGTTGGCAGCAGCACGGAAGCCCAGGGTGACAGAGGGAGCCTGTAAGAGGAAGTTGAAGGCTAGCCATGAGGTTGGGAGCACATGCCTGCCAGCCTAGGTACCAGCACAACCAATTCGCACTGCAGGGGTCCTAGCTGGCAGGCTTGCAGGCCATTGTCTTCCAGGCCTTAGGAGCAGGGACCCTGGAAGCACTGTGTGATGCCAATAGCCTCTGGACACCAGGAGAGGACAGTCCAATCCCCCCGGCACTCATCACTAGCACATAGGGGACATCCCTTACACCTACAGAAGGAGCAAACCCAGTCCTGAGCCTGCCCTTACCCGCTTCTCCGGGGGAAGTGTCTCTGGCAGGAAACAGAGGATAAACAGCAGGTCGGAGACTGCGAAAAGCAGGCTGAGCCACGGCGCCATCTCCATTGACAGGGTGGCCCCGAGCATGGGGCCCAGCGTGAAGGCCAGGGAGAAGGCCACCCCGATGACTGCCTGGGAAAAAAAGTGACCTGAGCTGGGCAGGAAGACTGCAGCCTAGACATCCAGCCCCCACCCCCAGGGTCTCTGTACTCACCATGCCTTGGCTGCGGGCTGGTGGTGAGCTCAAGTCAGCTACGATGGCTGTGGAGAGGCTAACATTCCCCTTGCTGATGCCTCCAATCACTCTGGAGGCCAAGAAGGCTGCAAAGCTCCGGGAAGTGGCCCACACTGCATAGGAGATGGCCAAACCAGTCTGCATAGGGGTGAGGGCCAGTGGCAGGGACAGTCAGTTGGGAGGCCAGGAGGGGCCCAAGAGTGTCAGGCAAACCCAGCCAACATCTCTCAGACACTGGCTTGTAGTGAGGCATCTAAGGGCCACTTGTATTCCCCATGCCTCCCTAAGTGTAGGAGCAGCTCTCTCAGTCTAGTGTAACACCAGGAGCTAGAAGAAACAGCAGCCCTTTCTCCCAACTCTCCCCACAGGACTTGGGACTGAGGGGACCGGCAGCCAGTATTGTAGGCACCTGACTCCAGAAACCTACCAGGGAAAGCAGCATCACAGGACGCCTCCCCAGGCAATCAGAGGCAGCCCCAGTGAGTGGGGCCGAGAGGAATTGCAGGAGGGAGAAGGCTGAGCCAATGAGACCTGAGAGAGAGGTCAAAATCATCAGGGATCTGGGCCATGCAGATTGTCCCAGAGGACAGGTCACACGGGGCCCTACAATTCACAAGCCATGGACTAAAGTTGAGTTACCCTCCCCACCCCATGGAAGAAGCGAGCTATCAGTCAAAGGAGGCCTTGTGGGAAAGGGGCCACAGACTGGTAGGTGCCCAGGGAGTGAGGATGAGAATTGAGCAGAGGCCCAGAAAGGGTTGTGAGACCCCAACCTGGCCGATTGGGGTCATACCTCCAAACAGAACACTGTTGTATCTCTTCTCAGCTGGCACCCCGATGGCAGTGGCAAACCAGTCCACCCCGCGCTGCCATGAGCCATAGAGAGGGTCCTGGGGAAACAAGGAAGGCAGGAAGAGGTTGGACCAGTCTGTGATGAGAAGGGGCGTTTGGGATAAGGAGGTTCGTGCTCCCGCCCTGGGAGACTCACGTGCGCACGGCCGTGGCTCTCCAGCAGCGCGGGCAGCAGAGGCAGCAGTAATGTGAAGGCCAAGAGGTCCAGCAGCAGGCCGAGGAAGACCACGATGACCACGCGGCGCTCAGGCGCGGGGTGCGGGCGGATGGGTGGGCGCGGGGTGCAGCCTGCATCCCCTTCCCATCCCATGATGGTGGTTCCGGCCCGACTTGGCTGGGGGTTAGAGGGTGTGGCTTAGACGCCTGGCCTTGTAGCCCATCTTACCTACCGCGTGGGGAAACTGAGGCTCCCACTTCCTGGCACGCCCCAACAGACAAGCATTGCAAAGGTGAGGGGCGCTGCCACGCACTGTTACCGGCCCCGTTTCCCCAACACAGGTCAAACGGCCTCGAGGCAACAGGAAATCCAGGCTGCTATGTTGGGGACCCAGTGAGCGTGGAGCGGGCGGGAAAACCCAGTCGGAAGGCTGGGGCCACCAGCGCCAAGAAATCCTGGCCTGCGCTCCAGTTAGGACTTCGGGACGCGATGCCCACCCCCACCCGCTCGCTCGCAAGCGGCACCACACCTGCAGTGGCTGGACCGACACAAAACAGCCACCAGGCGGGGAGACCACGCCCCGGAGGTATCTAGTGCACGGTACCGCCTCTTCCGGGTCGGGCCGACAGTTCCGGTGTCCGCTTCCCGCCCACGGGGCGTGCTGCAAATTCTTCTACCATCACGTTATCCTTGGGCCTGCCTTGTCAGGCCTCCTTGAAGCCCGGGTTTCGCCCTGGCGGTGGCCTGCTAGGCTGTCCGTGTGCAGAGCCGAGCCCGAAACCCGGAAGGGTTAGGGAAGATTCCTGGAGAACAGGACTAGTACCGCTCAAGGTGGCCCCTCTCACAGGCCGGTGGCTTCGGATACCCTAGGACGAGCAGCACCTGTGGTCTCTGAGGCTAACCTGCCCGACAGCTGCTACTGTGGGCAGGGCCTTTTGATAGCTGGAGGAATTCAGGGGCCAAAAACATACAGGGAAAGGAATTGTGGGGCACCAGTTGCCTGTCCAGTTCTTTCTCCTTAGCACTCACACATCCTCTTAAACTATGCCCAGGGGCTGGAGAGATGGCTTAGCGGTTAAGGTGCTTGCCTGCAAAGCCAAAGGACTCAGGTTTGATTCCCCAGAACCCACGTAAGTCAGATGCACAAGGTGGTGCATGCAGCTGGAGTTTGTTTGCAGTGGCTAGAGACCCTGGTGCACTCATTCACTCTCTCTCAAATAAAATAAAGCCATTCTGAAATTACACACACAAATAACAGCAGTCACACTTCCTACAATCAGGAAGACATACCTGTTGGCATTCCTTGAATACACCTTTCTGTGGACCATTCAGCTGAGCATGACCAAGGCTGAGGGTCTAAGCTTGTTAACTGCCTTTTTTTTGGGGGGGGGGGAGGGGGTTGAGGTAGGGTCTCACTCAGCTCCAGGCTGGTCTGGAAATCAGGAAATTCTTGTATCTCAGCCTCCTGATTAAAGACCACCATACCAAGCTTCTTTTATATATCTATTTTATTTTACAGAAGATTTTAAAAGTTTATTTATTTGAGAGAGAGAGGTGCAGATAGAATGGGCACGCCCGGGCCTTTAGCTGCTAACAAACTCTAGACATAGATACCACCTTGTGCCTCTGGCTTACATGGGTACTAGGCAATCAAACCTGCATGCTTTGGCTTCACAGGCAAACACCTTAATCGCTAAGCCATGTCTCCAGCCCTTAAGGAAGATATATATTTTTAATTTATTTTCAATCAGAGAGAGAGAGAAAGAGAGAGAGAATAGGCATGCCAAGGCCTCCAGCCACTGCAAACGAACTCCAGACGCATGCGCCCCCTTGTGCATCTGGCTTACGTGGGTCCTGGGGAATCGAACCTGAGTCTTTTGGCTTAGCAGGCAAGTGCCTTAACCGCTAAGCCATCCCTCCAGCCCGAGGAAGATATTCTTGAAAGACACTTGTGCCCTTCCCTTTGGATATCAGGCTATTGAAACAACAGGTTTCACCAGACATCTCATGCAGGGAAAAGATAAAAGCTGATGACTGCTACCAGCTATGAGTAACTTGTCTTGGGGAAAAGATATGGAGGGGTTGGGAGATGGCTCAGAAGTTAAAAGCACTTGATTGCAAAGCTTCCTGGCAAAGGTTCAATTCCCTAGCACCCACATAAAGCCAGATGCAATGTGGCACATACATCTGTGATCCCAAGGCACTTATGACAATGAGAGATAGCCAGGAGAATCAGAAGCTCAAAAACCAGCTAACCTTGTTAGCAATATACATCCCCCTTCAAGATGGACCAGGGCTAGGGGCACTCGATCCTAACTCTTCCCAATGTGGCCACATTGACTAAATCTTTTTCTGCTTTTATTAATTTGACTTTCAGTTCCCACTGAGGACATAGTGGCCAAGCCTGGTTTGTTAGGGCTGCCAGGGCACAGGCTCAGACTCAAACTCCAATAACACTGATAGTACATTCTATCCTCAAGCATTGAGTGTCAAAGCCTCTACCAGACAATCCCAGTACCCAACTTGGTTTCACTACTTCCTTTCAGGGCCTCTTTCCAGCCACAGCTGGCTGTCAGGTACAGTGCTGTGGATTAAAGCATCAGCAGTGTGGCTAAATTCACAAGGGATGAAGTCTTGAGGCTGAATGGTACCTGCACCAAGGAGACAATCTCCAGGCTATTCTAGATTTACAATCATGTATCTGGCAAAGTACCCCTAAGGATCCTAGGGGAAGCAGGACAGATGAGTGTGCTCTGTTATAGGTCTGCCTGAGGTGCTCTTGGCAGCCTTAGTTAAGCCTGATAAACCTCTAGATTTCTGCCCAAGCCTGAGTTTTCTTGGAAGCTGGCTCACTTTGAGCTCCAGACCTGCTAGTCCAACTCTGGCACCTGAGGCTGCTCATTCTATATTCCACCTGTGGCCTTACCAATGTCCATAACCAAACTCTTGATTATCACCACCTACACCTTTGCTCTGGTGAAAGATCCAAATCTCACCACAGAAGCCACACACACATAAAAAAGGTGACAACCTATCTGGACATGATAACCCAATTCCCTATTCAGCGGTGTTAACAGGGACTGGCCCTGAGAAATGTGCATGCAGGTGATTTTACTGTGTAAGGGCAGAGCGTACTTAAGTAAATTATGATGGCTACATCATGTAATCTTCAGGGACCACAGTGTGACATGTCATTACATGGTATGTGCCTGTTGTTGATCAGCAGAACTATAACATGAGATTGTTCCTAGTTGGCAAGCACATTTCATTCTGGAGGCAGGTTTTAACAGACACTCAATCACAAGAAAAGCCCCACACTGCCCTCACAGCACCTTATCACATCACACATCCTTGTTTATTTGCAAAATGTCATTTATTTTTTGAACTTTTTCCTCTTCAGAGCCTTCCATTCACCTTCCTGTGTGGCCAGGCTGTTAAAAAGCTGCTTTACTTTTCGTTTCCGTTCGGCATCCCTAAAAGAAAAATGCAAATACCCCTTTTAGATCGGGTTTTGAAGGATGCCTTGTTTTTTTCCCACCTGACCAGTAACAATTCAGAATCATATTGGCCTGTGATTACTATGTCCTGTCCAAAGAGGAAAAATGGGGGTTGTGGCAAGAAACAATCCTGTTCAGCCAGCTAGCTCTCCACTGTGCTAGACTGGATGGAGGCCCCTAAATCCTGGTGCTAGGAGGGACCAGTAGCCTGAGCAGGTGTCACATAGCTGGGTCCCACCCCTCACACATATCCTGTGTCACACCAGGGTGCCCCAACCCTATACACATATTCTCACCATTCCATGATCTCCGAGAGCTGCATCCTAGCCAGGAACTGATTGTCCTTTCGGATTTCTCGGACAGCACCTTTAAATTCCCGCCTATGTTTGTGGATCAACCTCTTCCTTTCCTGTTCTTCCTTACTGCTGCCTTGCTTCCGTCCAAACTCAAGCCTAAAATTGGAAACAACAAGCTGCAATTGCTGGCCCAAGAGAAACCCCTCCCACCTCCAGCCCCAGTCCAGTTACTCACACTTTGACCAGTTGGGGGGTAAATAGCTTCAGTGGGACAGGCTTGCTCTTCTCGCAGATCAGCGGCTGACAGAGAGGCTTCTGGCTTTCCATCTCTGACAGTATGCTTTGAGACAGCTCCTGAAGAACGGGGCAATGTCAGTGCTGTGACAGTTACTCAAATGGTGCCCCCTGCAAGCTCCTCCCAAAGGCTCTGGTTTCAAGACTGACATGAGGATAAAGCCTGAACCTCGCTACTGCAGACCAGTGCCTCCACCAGACCCTACACACCACTCCTTGCATTGTACACATTACCTAGGGGCTATGGCTATCAAAGTGCAGGTGGCTGACACAGAAACTTCCATCTTAATGGGGGGGGGGAGGGACCAGCAATGCACAATGAGAACCCATTCTGGCCACTGTGACCACCTGAAGGAGGCTTTCTTTAGACAGTGAGAAGAACAAAAACATGTTCTGCTTGTATCTAGAGAGCAACAGCAAGGCTCTCCCAGAAAACAACCCATCACTAGTGGCACTGTACAGAAGAATCACCTTCCCCTGTCCAGGTGGCCTTTGTATACTGGGGCTAAGGTATGCGAAAGCAGCTGGCAGAGCAGATATGTACCAGAGAGTTTTTATACCAGATGGTTAAGTAAGATACACTTCCACTAAGGCCTCAGCTTCCAGGATCACTTTCCTCACTCAGATGTGTTCCAGAACTCAGGCTACTTGGCTTTCCACACTCACAGCATGGCTACCCTTCAGGCCATCAGGCCTTACTTGCATGTCCTGACGCTACAATGACAAGACCCATGGCCAACCGGAGACTGTCCTTTAAATGGAAGAGACAAGCCACCTACAGTGAGTGGACACAGGATGAGGGGCAGTGCTACTGTCTCATCCTTGGACAAGCGGACACGACTTGGCATGGACAAGGAACGGTCTGCTCCAGGCCTAGCACTCACACACAGGGCTGTCTTCAAGAGGCTCATGCTCTAGTGGAGCCCTGACAAGTGTGTAATGTGCACAGGTGTGGTCAACACTGTGGAAAAGTTGCTCAGGTAGTTCTGAGTAGAGTGCCAGGAAGGCCTGGCAAGGTGTTGGAGAAGAATTCCAGGCAAAGAAGAGTAAATGTGAATACCTCAGAGTTTCTGAGGGGCAAGCCTATGAGGCCAGAGCTAGAGAGCAGTAGAAAGGACATGGAAAAGATACCAGGATTGAGAGGAAGGCCACTCTGGCCTTGTGCGCTGCGGTCTGGACGCTTTGGTCCACCATTTTAAAGGTGGGCTGACACGAGAGGACTCATGGACTGGAGGGGCAGGAGACCATGCCAGACCACAGGACTGAAGACTGTATGGCACAATACAGGCCTGGTCCTAGCCAGACCGCATGGCAGAAGACAATAGGAAGTGGCTTCTGTAAAAGTGGCGTTTTGCGCAGGCTTGATGTGACAAGAGTTACAGCCCCATGCTCGCGAGAAGCCTACTACGAGATGTCCTGTCCAGAGATAAGCTGTCATTGGTCACCAAAAGGGGACCGCCCCATACAAGGATTAACAGCCCCTTAAAACCCATGTACACTTCCTGAATAAACGAGTTTGTGGGTTCTCGCTCCCACTTTCACCCAACTCCCGGAGTCTGTGTCGTGACTCGCTGCTCACCCCAATTCGGCAGAGACCCTATCGTCCCTCCTGAGCTGGCCTTGGGGGGGACCCCAACATCTGGCGCCTGAACAGGGACCCTCTGCCCCGACGTCGGTGTTTTAGCGAGACACCCCATCCGTGACCCCCCTGCCCCATCGGCATCTGGCGAGATGCCCTGTTGAACGTCCCGTGAGCCGGTGAGCAGCCCCTCGGCGTTTGGCAGAACGGCAAAACGCCCAGTTCTTCGAGAAGCCCCCTCGGCGAGTAGCCCCCTCGGCGATGCCTCGTCCCTGAAAGTTCGACGAGCAAAGCGCCCAGTTCTTCATTGGTGAGAGAAAAACGGCTAACGGTTGCCTGTGGGTGAGCAGGCAGCCCCTTTCCCCCTCCTTCCTTTGTTTGTCCTCCCCTTCCCCCCCCCCAGTAAGGCACACACTGCCGCACGGCCCTAAGCCTGTGTTGGCCCCTCCCCCCACTAAGCACAAGACACGTGGGTCCTAAACAATCTATCCGTATGTCTCAGCTGGCCCCATTAGGACTTGTGGTTTGCATGATTATCCTCTGGTCTATCATCTTTGATCTGGGTTATTATTTTCTCAGTCTCTTTGATTCAGGAGTGTCCCAGCCCAGCCCCCCAATCAAACAACACCACGCGGCAATGGGCAACTTCCCTCCCCACCAGAGGACGCCGCAATTGCAAGCTCTTAAGGCCCTCCTTCTGCAATGTGGCTTAAAATTAAAACAAAAAGACTTCCATAGCTTTTGGGATGAAACTCTTGTTTTAGCCCCATGGATTCTTATCCTCCTTGCCATAATTTCCGGCCTTAAAGACTCCACCGTGGAGAACGTCATTTCTGCCCATAACGAACGCTGTAAGGATCCTAAACTGGCTCTTCAAAGTTCATTCCTCCCAGCCCCCTCTTACAGTAACTCGGATGAGGAGGAAGTCAAACTTTTACATTACAATAGGCCACCACCACAACCCCCTCCTGCTAAGGCCACACTTGCAACCACCCCTCCCCTCATTACCCTTCCAAGGACCTCCCCCCCGCTCAGCCCTGGACACACCCAGGTGACTGCCGGTTCCCTGACACGCCCCTTCGCCGCCTTCCCTGTTAATGTAGGGCCGGATGCGACAATCAGGCCGTGGCTCCCCACCCCCCTCTTTGATCTGGCCCTCATCCGTAAGGCAGCCCAGGAATCCGGCGTTGATTCTGCTTACTTTGAACAAGTCCTTTTACAATGGGTCATCCATCTTCAGACTTATTATGACTGGTATTCCCTCCTCAAGGCAGTTCTTCTCCCCCCTGAATTCCTCCAATGGAAAGCCGCCTATAATGACCTGGCGGAATCCCAGGCCCACCAAAATCTTAGGGATGTAATTCCAATTACCTTGGACATGCTCCTTGGCACAGGACCTTATACAGACCCTATATCACAAGCCACAGTGGGCATACATGCCTACTTTGACCAAATTAAATCATTATCCCTTCAAGGGCTTAAGGCCTGCCTCCCACAGAAGCCGGATACCTATTTTCGTAATCTGGTCCAGGGTGCATCCGAGGGCTTCACAGATTTCCTCTCTCGTGTGACAGAGTCCGTGGACCGACGCACTCCCCCTGGCCCCACCAGGGACGCTTTAGTTAAACAACTGGCATGGGAAGGAGCATCCACAGCAGCGCGTAATGCTATTGCTGCCGTGCGTAATGAGGACCTCCATAAATGGATTGTAGCTACCAAAGATATCAATCCTATGTCTGCCACCCTCGAGGCCCTGGCCACCTCAAATATGTCCATGTCATTGTGGACACTTACTCTAAGCTTACTTTTGCTATTGCTCTCTCTGGGGAAAAGGCATCCCATGTTATTAAGGCAACAAAAACCGCTATGTTGGTCATGGGTGTGCCCTGCTCAATTAAAACAGACAATGGCCCTACATACACATCTGCCCAATTCACATCCTTCATGGAATCTTGGGGAATAAAACACTCCCTTGGGATCCCCTACAACCCACAAGGACAGGCCATCGTGGAAAGAACAAACTGGACCCTAAAGGAACTAATTATAAAACAAAAGTCCACTATGTCACCCAAGGTCCCCCACATGGCCCTAGTGGAAGCTCTTTTCACCCTCAATTTTCTCACCTTTGATGAGACAGGACTCTCCCCAGCCTACAGACATTGGAGATCCCAACCAATCACGACACCCTTACCCTTAGTCCGCTGGAAAGATCCTCTTACTAATATTTGGAAGGGGCCCCACCCTCTTTTAAAACAGGGCCGAGGGTATGCTTTTGTCTTTCCAGAAACCTCACAGATCCCAGTTTGGGTTCCTGCCAGAAACGTCCGTCCAGCCACTGACTCAGCGACCAGCCTTACTGAAGAGGATGATGCCAGACCCCTCAGACTACATACGGGACTTTAAACTTATTCCCCTCCACCAGCCACTGACTCAGCGACCAGCCTTGCTGAAGAAGATGGTGCCAGACCCCTCAGACTACATATGGGACTTTAAACTTATCCCCCCCCCACCTAGCTATAAATTCCTTTCCAACTCCTTTCATTACATTGAGCTGCTACCATTAAGGACACTCAATGCTACTGACTATGACGCTAGGGTGAACTCACCCAGCAACCTGTCCTACCCCAGTTCCTCTTCAGGCTCTCTAGTTGATTCTCGCTTGCTGGGACTGTTCACATGCCACAGAGCCACGCCCACTTGGCCCTTCCATGCCTCCTAGGCAACAGCCTCATACAGGCCTGGTCCTAGCCAGACCTCATGCTAAAGGCCATACCAGGCTATACCCCTCGGGTTTTCTCACCAGGATGGCAGCCAGCCCAGGACGGGTAAGATTCCATGAGATGGGGCAACCTAAGACAGGCACTGTCACATGTGATGATCCCTTGGGGCCTGGGTTCAACAATGGCTTTCCAAAAGCCATACTAGGCTATCCCCTCACCTAGGTGGCATTTGGCCCATGACGGGTAAGTCTCCATGAGATGGATCAACCTAAGACAGGCACTGTCACGTATGATGATCCCTTGGGGCCTGGGTTCAACAATGGCTTGGCAATAAACCATACCTCTCAGGGTTGCCAATAATAAAAACAAAAAGGAGGATATGTATGGCACAATACAGGCCTGGTCCTAGCCAGACCGCATGGCAAAAGACAATAGGAAGTGGCTTCTGTAAAAGTGGCGTTTTTGCGCAGGCTTGATGTGACAAGAGTTACAGCCCCATGCTCGCGAGAAGCCTACTACGAGATGTCCTGTCCAGAGATAAGCTGTCATTGGTCACCAAAAGGGGACCGCCCCATACAAGGATTAACAGCCCCTTAAAACCCATGTACACTTCCTGAATAAACGAGTTTGTGGGTTCTCGCTCCCACTTTCACCCAACTCCCGGAGTCTGTGTCGTGACTCCGCGCTGCTCACCCCAATTCGGCAGAGACCCTATCGTCCCTCCTGAGCTGGCCTTGGGGGGGACCCCAACAGAAGACAGTGAGTTGAGATGCATGGGTGGGCAGCAGGAAGATCTTGAATGCCTTGACGTAGAACTGAATGGTCTGATGACCATGTGATGTGCTGTGGCAAAGGTCTCACACATGGAGTTCCAAGGTTAAGTGAGGATGACCCTTAGGGCTTCTTGAAAAACTGCAGCTATGGTGCTTCAGGTGGCCCAAAACCAAAGTGGTGCTCAAATGCCACTCAATGTATATTTATTTCCCACATGTGTCTATCATATTGTAAAAGTATTTTATTCATTTGAATGGGAATGCCAGGGCCCCTAGCCACTGCAATTGAGCTCCAGATGCATGCATCAACTTGAACATCTGGTTTTACATGGGTACTGGGGAATTGAACCTAGATCCTTAGGGTTTGCAGGCAAGTACCTTAACCTCCAAGCCATCTCTCCAGTCCCTGTGTTTATCATTTTGCAAAGATGGTTCTTGCAGAAACTACCCAACGATCCCCTAGACTTTAAAGCTGACACCTCAATGACAAAAATGCTCACTATCCTGGTGCCAGCTCCTGGACAGTTTGAGACCAGGACAAGGTACCCTAATAGTCAGAAATCTTTACCTGGAGCTCTTGGGGGTGGCTGCAGTCTTCCAGATGCTCTGTCAGGAGGGTTTGGAGGGGCCTGATGATGGCGTGGAAGGATGGCAGTGTGCCATACATGAGTACACAGCGCTTCACTAGGGCCAGACACACAGCCAGGCAGGACAGTCTGTGAGGACAGGAGAAAATGAATGGGACCAGCCCATTATATTTCAGGCAGTCACTCACAAACCAGTACCTTGGCAAAAATGAAAACCCTAACCTATGATTTGGAAAATCATCAGCAGAAAGGCTAATGGCTTACTCAAGTAGTCATGAAAAATGCCATATTTGCCTGGAGAGGAAGGAAGGTTGCAGGCAATGCAATGATAACTTGAAAAAGAGGGTGGAGGGGGTCCATCTTTATTCCCATGTTACTTATTTGTGAAATAAGGGCAATGGGTTTTGTAAATAATGCTGTAGGCAAGCTTTTTCTAAATGGAAAAAAAAAAAAAAAAAAGCCCTCCATTGCTGTGTTAACATACCCTAGTAAGGCTAATAACACAGAACTTAATGATCTTGAGTGGCAGAATAGCTAAAAACATTAATAAGGGGCTGGAGAGATGGCTCAACGATCAAAGGTGCTTGCTAGCAAAGCCAGATAACCTGGGGTTCGATTTCCCAGTACCCATGTAAAACCAGATACACAAAGTGGCACATGCTTCTGAAGTTCATCTGCAGTGGCAAGAGGCCCTAGTGTGCTGATCCCCACCCTCACGCTTTCTCTCTTTTTAAACAAATAATAAACCAACCAACCAACCAACCAACCAACCAACCAACCAACCAACCACAGTAACTAAAAGTACATTTCACTATCTCTGGGGTGTCTGCACATACCTGGCATGATTGGCCTCAGCTGCTGTTGGAGCACTCTGCTTGCTGGCCCACTGCAGGGGGAGGCTGCCCGTCTGCCACGTGGTGGCATCTGCTTTGTCAGAGACCAGGAGCAATTCTGAGTTCTTTCCAAGTGCTCTGAAAGGGTGCACCAGAGCGGAACCTGAATCCCAAGTGTGACAGGGCAGAGAGGAACCACATGTTACTGGCTCACAGGGCCAACACTGTAGTTCTCAGCCTTTACAAGTTATCTTCACCAAGCTGCTGGCCTTTGCTACACATGGGTGAAATTGTTTCACCTGGGCAATGGGCACAGAAAGGATGCCCCTGGAGTGAAAAGTCTGGCAGGGATGGGTGGAGCTACATGTTCAAATACCTCAAAAGCCTGCTAGCAACAGGCTTCTATAGGCCAGCTACAGGTCACACATGGCTTTAGGTTCTTAGGCCATGACCAAGACAGACCAAAGCTTTGTCCTGTAGGAAAAAAAAAGGGCATAGAACCCATTCATAAAATGAACTGGAGGAGGAGAGCAGAAACAGATGGCCTGAAGCAAATTAAGGTAAGAGATAGCCAAGAGTGCTGCAGAGTAGGGTAGGTAGAGTTCACCAGAGGTCAGAGCAGGCCTGAGAGGAAGAGGAATGCCTGCCTGCCTGGTGAAAGCACAGATGTGGCTAAATGGAGGTGGCTGGTAAGCGAGGGGAGAATGAACACTCAGCCTATCCTACCAGGCCAAGTGGCTACCTTCCTTGACTCCACTCCAGTACCCAGCACTCTCTACTGTAGCACTCCCCACATGGGACTGCAAGGCTTTCCCTGGGTTTTGGAGGCAAGGGGTCATGTTGGATGGCAGAGCCTCTGGTGCATAACACTAAGCCTGGCACACACAATCAAGCAGTGTTGGGAAACCAGTTCAGTCAGGGGACCAGAGAACTCTGTGCATGAAAGGAAATGTAAAGGATGGGTGGGTGGCAAGGTACTAACCCGAGGAATTGTCTGGGTGTCACAACCCAACAGGGACTGCTGACTTTATTTGCAGCGCCTAGTTGCACTACAACACCGCCACCTGCACAGCCTCATGACTCAGGCTTTGACCTGACAGTGAGGGAGCCAGATATGAGAGGGAGCCTCAGCCCAAGGCTGGCAAAGTCACCCCAGAGAGAGTGACAGGTTCAAGAACAGAGGCCAAAAGCCCATGAGCAACCTCATGGAAAAACAGTAAGTGCTCAGGAACCACTGAGGAGAACACTAAGCATTGTGGAAACTCCCTGGAGGGACTAACTGGGTGAGGAAAATAGTTTAGATGAATAGCAAATATACAAACTTTCTCATGGGCATGCTGCTTTGCTTGTAGAAACAACACAAAACAGTGCTGGCCAGTGAACTACGTAGCTAATTTAAAATTATCTAAGTGTCACATAAATAAAGTAAAAAGAGCTGGGCATAGTGGTACATGCCTATAGTACCAGCCACTTGGAAGGCTTAAACAGGAGCCCAGGAATTTGAGGCAAGCCTGGGCAAGAGACCATCTCAATCACCAACAAGAACAAGACAAAAGAAAAATTAATTTTCACAATGTATTTATCCCCAAATATGCTGAGATACTTTATGCCTTTGACATTCACCTGGCAAGATAGATGTGCTGTTCATGTGTTGCTGGATTCCACTGTGGAGGTTTGAGTGCACATTCACAAAGAAATGAATGCTACCCTAGATGGCAGTACTGTGTGTTCAATCTTTTTTTTAACTTTCTACAATGAATATGATTTTTTTTTTTTTTTTTTTGATTTTTCGAGGTAGGGTCTCACTCTGGTTCAGGCTGACCTGGAATTCACTATATAGACTCAGGGTGGCCTCGAACTCTCGGCGATCCTCCTACCTCTGCTTCCCGAGTGCTGGGATTAAAGGCGTGCACCACCACACCAGGCTTTTTTTTTTTTTTTTTTTTTTTTTTTGGTTTTTGAAGTAGGGTCTCGCTCTAGCCAAGCTGACTTGGAATTCACTATGTAATCTCAGGGTGGCCTCGAATTCATGGTGATCCTCCTCCCTCTGCCTCCTGAACACTGGGATTAAAGGCATGTGCCACCACACCTGGCAAATATGAACTTTCAAAAATTCTAATGCCCATTTCAAAAAACTCCCACAAATCCCTTACCTTGGCTGTGCTTGTTTGGAGTTGCTATGTAAAGAATCCCAAGAAGAAAATTAATAAGCTCAGGGATGAACCTCCGAGACAAAGACACATACTCCAGGAACAAGCAGGACACAAACAGGCCCTTCACCACATCTTGGAGGGACAGGACTGGGCACTAGGAAGGAATCAAAGAGAACAGTCACTGCTCTGAACCCATGTCCTGCACTAGACAGACAACTGGATCCAGTTAGTATTACTGGGAACCCTATGCTCCATTAGAGAAGCTTGCTGACTGTCAAGTTCTGTGTATATGTAGGACACAATAACTGCATGTGCCAAGAAAAAGAAACACTTGAAACTAACCCCAAAGTGGAACTAAAGTCCCTCCCTGACTTCACAATTATACCACTAATGTGAAAGGCAGTTAGTTTTCTGGGGTCACACCCTCCATACCTCACATACCTTAACCCCATTTGGAACTGCTTCTAATGCAGAGACCTAGATCTATCTCCTTTTGATTTCAGAATTCTTGACTCCCTCACAGGTCCTTTATTTATCTGAGAGATAAAGAGAGAGAATGGGAATGCCAGGGCCTCTAGCCACTTGAAACACATGCATCACCATGTACATCTGGTTTATGTGGGTTCTGGGGAGTTGAACCTGAACCCTTAGGCTTCACAGGCAAGCACCTTAAATGCTAAGCCATTTCTCCAGCCCACAGGTCTTTGTTTTTTAAAAATATTTTAAAAATATGTTTTTACTATTTATTTATTAGAGTCAGAAAGACAAGGAGAGAGAATGGGTGCGCCAGGGCCTCTAGCCACTACAAACGAACTCCAGATGCATGCGCCATGTTGTACATCTGGGTTATGTGAGATCTGGAAAAACGAACATAGGTCCTTAGGCTTTGCAGGCAAGCACCTTGACCACTATCTCTCCAGCCCTTTTTGTTTGTTTGCTTGTTTTTTGAGGTAGGGTTTCACTCTAGCCCAGTATGACCTGGAATTCACTACGAAGTATCAGGGTGGCCTCAAAATCATGGCGATCCTCCTACCTCTGCCTCTCAAGTGCTGGGATTAAAGATTAAAGGTGTGAGCCACCACACCCGGCTCATCTGGCTCTTTATTTTTGAGGCAAAACCAATGCTTTTTTTTTTTTTAATGCGAGAGAGAGAGAGAGAATTGGCACACCAGGGCCTCCAGCCACTAAAATCGAACTCCAGATGCAGGTGTCCCCTTGTGTGCGATCTTGGATGTTTACGTCGCCATGTGTCTGGCTTATGTGAGATCTGGAGCGTGAACATGAGTTCTTAGTCTTTGTAGGCAAGCACCTTAACCACTAAGCCATCTCTCCAGCCCAGCCACAGGTCCTTTTGCAATTGAGCAATTTTATGCCTGAACTTAGTGGTCAATAGCCTTGCCTTCATTTTTTGTTGTTCTGAGACACAGTGTCTCTGTCTCCCTACTCATTTTGCTCAGGCTGGTCTTGAATTTGTGGACTCATGTGACCCTCCTGCCTAAGCTACCCAAATAGGTGGGCCTATAGTAGGCACACACTACCAGGGTGAAAGCATGCTCTTATTTAAATATAGCCCCAAGGATATGTGGGATTTATTCCACCAGCCTTAATAGGGGATATACCTTAGTAAGCAGCTGGCTCATGCACACCAAGGCAGGGGTCACAACTGGATGCCAGAAGTCAGAGGTTGGAAATAGCAGCCCAACAATTTTCAAATAGATGAGCTAGAAAAAAAAAAAAAAAAAGATTACCATACAGATTAAAGAAGGTAAAACCAAGCTTTTAAATTTATTTATTTATTTATTTATTTGAGAGACAGAGGGAGAAGGAGAGAGAGTGGGAGAGAATGGACACACTAGGGCTTCCAGTCATTGCAAATGAACTCCAGATGTGTGCACCCCCTTGTGCATCTGGCTTATGTGGGGCAAATGTCTTAACTGCTAAGCCATCTCTCCAGTCCTAAAACCAAGTTTTTAAAAAGCATTTAAAAAACCAGGAGCAGGGCTGGAGAGATGGTTCATGGTTAAGGGTCTTGCCTGTAAACCAGGATTTGATTCCTCAGTACCCATGTAAAGCCAGATGCCTAAAGTGACACATGTGTCTGGAGTTCATGTGCAGTGACTAAAAGCCCTGGTGCGCCCATTCTCTCTCCCTCTCTCTGCTTACAAATAAATAAATAAAACATTTTAACCAGGCGTGGTGGTACACGCCTTTATTTCAAGTTTCTGTGAATTATAGTAATCTACTTCAGCACAAATACTAGAAAACAGAATTGACAGCACTTCTGAGTATTTCTTCAAGGGTACTAAAGTCACACGTGGCATAAAGCTGTTTAAAATCTCAGTGACTTAAATGATCAACATTCAGATGAACTGAGAAATGGGAGTCAAGCAAACCTAACCCATAGGCTTTAGCTTCTTTGTCATTGAAGACTAGATTCAAAAAAATTCACCATTTTCTTAGCTTGGTTAACAAGATAAATGCATTAAAAAGACTAGATACAGCCCCATTTACACAAAATGAAACCAACATCTTTAATGTATGAACCTTTCCCTCTGGTCTTGGTGCAGCTCTCTCTAATACACGGAACACAGCTTGTCTAACCTTTCAAAACTAAGGGCCTGTACCCATCACCAGCCCTTGTGTGTGATATCAAACCAAACTTGATTTCTGATTGCTGTGAGGAAATGATTTAACCCTGCCTCTGCTTACCACATCCAACCCTGGAAACAGTGCCCGCCCTTTGGTCTCAATCATTTCTTCCATCTCATGCATGGCATCTCGTAGAACAAATTTGATGGAGTCACTTGCAGATTCAGGAAACATTTGGCAAAGGTTATATAACTGCCTGTTAAGCAAAAACATTAAATCAGGAGAGAATGACTCCAGATAACAAAAATGGAAAGAAAAAACTCTGGACTGAGCTATACAATCAGCCTAATCAATCCACTTTTCCTCTTCCTGGTATCTAATGGTTGACTCTTTTGGTAACCCAGGTTTTATGATACTCTATACTCATTTTTGCCATTTCCTAAAAACCTGGCAGAAATCCCTTTGTTTATAATCGTTAATACTGTTGGGAGCACATTCTAAGTGCCAACTATGGCACTTTACATCTGAATTCATATACTTATCACAAGTACTTCTGAAAGAGCACATTTGTTTTTGGCTTGGGTTTATGCATGTGGTGTGCATGCATGTGTATAGGCACACAAGTGTTCATGACTAGATATGGAATCCAGAAGACAGCCTCAGGTGTTATCCTGCTATTCCATCCACCTCTTTTTGAGATATAGTCTCACTGGTCTGGAGCTCACCAATTAGGTTAGACTGGCTGGCTAGTGAGTGCCAGGGATCGAACTATCTCTGCCTTTCCAGCACTGGGATTACAGGTTGTGACAGTTAATCTCTGTTCTCAACTTGACTGGATTAGGAATAAAGCAAGACACATCCCCTGGGCAGGTCTGTGAAGTTATTTCCAGGAAGGATTAACTGAGGCAGAAGACATACCTTCAGAGTGGGCAGCTCTTCTGGTAATTGCCTATATATAAAGAGGTTCCAGGAAAAAGTGGCCCTTTTTCCCTGCCAGGTTCTCAGTCTCTTCAGCCTATTGCCATTATTGGACTACTCTACCATACTGGGTAAGAAATAACAAAAACTCTTTCTATTTCCATGTTCATTCTACTGGTTCTGTTCCTCTAGAGAACCATAACACATAGGCAGGTGCATGCTACCACCCTGACTGAACTCAGGTCCTCTTGCTTGCAAGGCAAGAACTTTCCCCAACCCCAAAGCATGTTTTGTATAGAAGCTAATGTGGAAAGACCAGTTGTATAGTACAGGGCAGTGGCTCCACAGTGGCACCTCTAGTACAGGTTCTCACTAAACACAGTTTGGTAGAGATGTCTACTTCCTTGGTATTCTTCCAAATACTGGGCACTTAGACTCAGGAGCTCTAAGGGTCATGGACTTCTACTGCAGTAAGGGCCCGAATCTGTCCTTAGCCATCACTGTGTAGGACAACTGGACAGACTTTGCTAGCAGTTCTCAGCCTCAAACAGAGTGAGGCCTTTCAGTTTTACTGAGGCAGGGACCTGTGGGGTGAAAAGGATCCTTCTACCTTGCTTCCCTGTATCCACTATTCACCTAGAGCTGGAGGCTTCAACAAATGAAATAATTAACTGTTAATATTACAAGTAAATATATAGAGTTCAATTGTTTTAAAGTCAGCTTGCTGGTAATTTAAAATTCATCACATCTCTGTGGTAACGGGAAGTAGCATGTGCCAGGGTGGAACATGACAGAAAGTCACTGCAGTGGATAGGGGCTGTGAGACTGTGTACAAGTCACTGCAGTGGACAGGGGCCATGAGGCTGTGTACAAGTCACTGCAGTAAATGGAGGCTGTGTATGAGTTACTTCACTGCAGCGGATATATGCTGGGAGGCCTATACAAACTTTTTTTTCAAGGAAGGGTCTGGCTCTAGCTCAGGCTGACCTCGAACTCACGGCCATCCTACCTCTGCCTCTTGAGTTCTGGGATTAAAAGTGTGCGCCACCACACCTCGTGTCCTATAAAAGCTTGTATGGACAATCTACCCGCCTGCCAAGTTCACAGCACCACTGACTTTCTCAGTGACACAAATGTGAATGTATGACTAAATAGGAAGAAAAACAATAACCAATTCTGCCTTAAATTCCCAGTAACACACACATTTTTACTTACACAACCAACTTATCAATTGTTTTGAGGTCTGGTGGATCATTTGTAGCCAAATCTCCAACATATTCCAAAAGGAAGCCAAATAATTTCTGTAGGACATGGATTGGGAAAGAGAGCTCAGTGACAAGTACCAAAACTCAAAGCACAGGCCTACAATACAAGCAGTTACTATCTTGAAACATCTCTCTGCCGCTTGATGGCTGTGAGCCTTAGTTTTCTCACATGTGAGATGAAGTAAGGGGACCTGTTATGAGGCACTTAGGTGCCCAATGCCAAGCAGGGGTTCTCTGCCTGCTCCAAACCAGATGTTTCTCCAAAATCACCATATTATGTATAAGGCAACCCCCTGCCTAGAGACCAAGGCATACTTTGTACTATGCAACTTTAAGCAACTCTTGATTCACAGATACTAGGGGATTATGCTAATGCTCCCAATACTCAACCCAGATTTATTCCAGCATACTTCTAATTTTGCTCTGTTTCCTACTGCAAGACTTGGATGATTGCATTTCTGAATTCTCTCCACCACCAAAAGCTGCTCTTCCATTGATCTTCCTAATAATAGAGATCTCAGCTCTTTGTAAGATTCAGGAGCTGTCAAAAACAAAACATTTCACATGAGAACAATTCACATTTCTATGATATTTTTTAATACAATGTAGGTAAAATTATATCCACTTTAACAATGAAGATAATTTAAATGTTATACAAACAATTTGTTTTTCCTCATAATTACTACAAATATATCTAATGTTTTTGTAATGTCTGACAGTACTTGAACTGGGTTCTCTCAGAGTCATATACCCAAGGACAGCCCCAATGAAGCAATGACCTCTACCTTGCCTCAAGCAGACATTTGTTAACTTGCTGGGCATGATGGCACATGCCTTGAATCCCAGAACTCAGGAGGCAGAGGTGGGAGGATGGCTGTGAGTTCGAGGCCACCCTGAGACTACAGAATAAGTTCCAGGTTAGCCTGGGCTACAGTGAGACCCTACCTTGAAAACAACAACAAAAATATTACTAACTACCCGTAAACCATGATGTATGTTACCAACAATGATGGTTTTGTGCTCCAACACTCAACACAAGCTTGAGCAGTCCATATGAGCTAAGCAATGTCACTTGCTGGGACTATGAACATCAAGTTTTGTACATAGTGGCCAATCCTATTTGATAGTCATCTTTTCTGGAAATAACCTTGTCATAGGACAGGATTGCTTGCTGGAAAATTTTCCTCTATGTACCAAACACCTTTTATTCTCTATCCTATAAAAGGTGTGCATTGTTTATCAGAAGACTACAGTGCCTTCTTAAAGATGACCCATGAATATCAAGCTCTGTTACAGAATGGTGTATCTACATCATCTATGTACAGCTCATAAAAAAAACTGTATATGGCCATACAACCAAGGTGAAACTTGGACCCATCCACACCAAGTAAAAGGATGACATCATCTGTCCACACAGTAAAGACATCACAAATGGATATGTGACCACACACTTCCAAGAGCAACTCCAGGGAGGAAGATCAACAAGCACACACTGTAGCCAAGTCATGGAAATTATCTGGAAATAGAAAATCCAAGGCTAGGAAATGTAGATCTGTAGCAGAGCACTTGCCTGGCATGTGTGATTCCCAGCCCAAGAACAGAACAGAACAGAACAGAACAGAACAGAACAGAACAGAACAGAACAGAACAAAACAACCCAACCATTGGTCTACCTGCAAAAGTGTAGGGCAGCTCAGCTCTGGCAGCTTTTCCAACTTTCTCATCATTACTTAGCAGTTTTTTCCCAGGAGCATAATGTTGCTCTTTCTTTGGCTTCTCATTTTCTTCCTCACTCTCTACATTAGACTCCAAGTCTGAGTGGCTGTCTGTGCTACTGCTCTCATCTGGGTCCTCCCTGTTTTCGTTTTCACCCTCTTCATCACTTTCATTTTCACCATCTTCCTGGCCATTCTCTTGGCTGTTAGCTTCTTTGCTTTGCTCTTCCTGGAGGTCTTCCTCAATGTTTATCTTCCCATCCTAGTAGGAAACCATGGAGACCACAGTTAAAATGTTCTCCAGCTCAACCAAAACGCTGTGGCTGCATGGTATCAATGCTTTCTTACCTGTCTAATCACTGGTCCTGGGGCCTTCTTGTTTACCTCTCTCTCTGATACCCTAGGCCATAGGAGGTAAGGCCCTGATGTAGTCTGGATGTGCTTGTTCCTATGTTGGAAGCCTGATCCTCAGAGTATGATGTAAGTGGTGAAAGAACTCTTAATAGATCAGAAGGTCTGGTGGAGGGCCTTAAGGCAGTGAGGGCACTGGCCTCAGGAGGAAATGGGTTAGTTCTCCTTGGCCTCTTTGGTTAGTTGCTAAGACAGTTGTCATAAAAGGAGTAGGCCTGAGCCTTTACTTTTCAACTTCTTGCCTGGTCACATGATTGCTTTATCCTTAAAAGTTCCTATCACTGTGATACCCTCACCAGAACTGAAGAGGTAACAACAGCACTTAAACTATAAGCTACATAAACTTTTTACTGGGGGGAGGGGGTTTTCAAGGTAGGGTTTCACTCTAGCCCAGACTGACCTGGAATGCATTATGTAGTCTTAGGGTGGCCTCAAACTCACAGCAATCCTCCTACCTCTGCCTCCCGAGTGCTGGGACTAAAGGCAAATGCTACCACGCCCAGCCCCATAAACTTTCTTAAAATAAAGTTATTCAGTTGAAAAAAAAAGATTAACATAGACTGTCAGAAAGTCCAGTGTTGGCAAAGTTTAAGTTTTGTCATGGAGATTCATCAGACCAAGACTGGAAGGCACTCACTGCCATTCTACCACCTGGTTTGGGGGCTGAGGAACAGATAGGGTAACAGTGACATCTGGTATTGGGGTTATATCTGGTAATGTAAGTGCTCTTGAGGAGGGGTCAGCAAATAATTTTCTATCTTGGACCCTTCTCCAAATGCTAGGCCTGACAGGTTTTATACCCTTAATTCTGACTGATATACCCTACAAGGAGACTGACAGGCTTTCTAAATTTTGTGAATTAAGACCTGCATCAAAGTTGGGGGAATGTATCTCAGTGGTAGTGTTGCTTGAGTAACATATAGAAGCCCCTGGGTTCATTCAATCCTCAGCACCACAAATAAAACTAGTCACTCAATTACTACAGTCAAAAATACTCAAAACTGCCAAGTGTGGTGGCGCTCGCCTTTAATCTCAGCACTCAGGAGGCAGAAGTAGGAGGATCACATGAGTTAAAGGCCATCCTGAGACTACACAGTGAATTCCAGGTCAGCCTGGGCTAGAGTGAGACTCTACCTTATAAAACAAACAACAACAACAACAAAAAACCCCAAAACCAAACCAAAACAAAAAACCAAACCCAAACAAAACACATGATTAAAAACTGGTTAAAGACCTGGAGAGGTGACTCTGTGGTTAAAGGTGCTTGCTTGCAAAGCCTAAAGGCCCAGGCTTGATTCCCCAATTCCCAATATAAAGCCAGATGCAAAGTGCACATGCATTTGCAGTTCATTTCAAGAGGTCCTGATGCACCTATTCTCTCTCTCGGCTCACAAATAAGTAAATAAAAATATTTTAAAAAATAGTTAAGGGCTGGAGTGATGGCTTAGTGGGTTAAGGTGCTTTCCTGTAGTCAAAGGACCCCAGGTTCGATTCCCCAGCACCCATGTAAGTCAGGTGCACAAGGTGGCACATGTGTCTGGAGTTCGTTTGCAGCGGCTGGAGGCCCTGGCACACCCATTCTCTTTGTCTCTTTCTCTCAAATAAATAAATTAAAAAAAAATAGTTGGGCTAGAGTGAGATTCTGCCTCAAAAAAAAAAAAAAAAAAAAAAAAAAAAAAAAAAGTGGCAGAGCATGGTGGTACATGCCTGTAATCCCAGCACTCAGGAGGCAGAGGTAGGAGGACTGCAGCCTGTGATTACACGACTACATAGTGAATTCCAGGTCAGCCTGGGCTAGAGTGAGACACTACCTCCCAAAAGAAAAAAAAAAAAAAAAGTGGTTGATATTATAGTTGAGAAAATGTGGTAGTTTGAATATATGGTCCCCAATATATTCAGTGTTTTATTAATTTATAGTTTGCATCTGCAGCCACCTTGCTAGAGGCAATGTCACTGGGCAGTTCTAAGGAGTGGTGGTAGGTTTGAGATTCCATTGTAAAGATATGCAAAGTGTGCCTAATAGGAGTTCCTAAAGTGTGCTGTGTGGCTGGTGGCTTTTGCTATCTTGTCTGGTCCTGTAAAGACAGGCCAGCTTCTTCTGCCATTATGGAACTTCCCCTGGATCTGTAAGCTTCAATAAATAATATCCTTTTCTCCATAACTGTGCCTGGTCTGGAAGTTCATCTCAGTGAACCTGAAGCTGTGTGCTACAGAAAACAACAGGAGAAGTCTAGTCTATGTGGTCCTGTTCTGTGCCACTTCTGTAGAGGGAGTGAGACCATTCTGTCTTTTCAATATATATATATTTGTATTTTAGGGAGAGCAAAGAGAGAGATAACTGGTGCACCAGAGCCTTAGCCACCACAATCGAACTTCAGACGCTTTTGCCACCTAGTGTGCATGTGCAACCTTGTGCTTGCCTCACCTTTGTGTGTCTAGCTAATGTGCGATCTGGAGAGTGGAACATGGGTCCTTAGGCTTTGCAGGCAAGCACCTTACCCGCTAAGTCATCTCTCCAGCCCTTTTCTATAGCTTTGATACCTGACATACTATAAAAATACACATTAAGAACTTGAAATTGTTTGAAAAAGATTTTAAATTCCCATCTGTGATGAATCCCTTAAGTGAATACCAGACATGTATTTTTTAAACTAAAAGGAGGGAAGGATGGAGGGAGAGAGAAAAAAATATCTTACTTTGTAAGATAGCAAACGCCTATCATCTTTATCTAGTATAAAGCCATCATTTAAATCATCAGCTGACATATGTTTTGGTTTCTTCTCATTTTCATCTTCATCCTTTCCAAGCATTCTCCGTAGTCTTTCAGCCTGCGCAGGAAACAAACAGAAGTCATATACTCTGCTGATCAAATATGTGAAGAAGGCAGGCTGTCTTGATGTTGGGGCATCTAGCCTACAGTCTCTAATCACACACAAACAGTTGGGAGCCTTACCTGAAAGATTTCTGTATTTAACAAACTAATAAATCTCAGTGGCAGAAATGCTATACATCCACAGGAAGGAAAAACTTATTTCTCAGGTCTTCCTGCAACTCAAGTGACATTAGTCACATCTGCTTTGAGAACAGAGGAAGGAGGACATCAAGGAACTCAACAATCTAACTGCAACACTCATAGTGTGAAGAGGTTATGTTAAAACAGCCAGTTGTAGGAAGTATCTTTCTACTTCGTTTTTGTTTAAACACAATAAAATTTTAAACATATGTAACAGGTTAAAGGGCAATGCACTCACTAAATTGTTAACTGTTTTGAGGTAAAGGAATGACAAAAAATGTCTATTTTTTATTTGGTGAACTTGTGTATTATTTGCATTTCACTTTCTATATTTATATATGAAAAAGATTTATGACTGTTTAAATATAAACTGTAAACACAGTTTATCTTCAGCCCATCATTCAAGAAAAAGCAAAAAGGGTTGTAAATGAAAGAATGTAAATGTAAATCCAAGCCTCAAACAAGAGAACTGAGCTTCCCAGATGTCTGGCTAAGCCTTCCATTCGGTTGCGGTTCTACACATACCTCTAATTTTCTGAGCCGCTCTTGCTCCTCCTTTGCCAGTTCCTCTTCTGTTTTCATCCTGTTAGAAGGCTGTGCCTTCATTTCAAAGCCAAGCTCACGAACCATCATGTCATATGCATCTGGCTAAGGTGGATACAAGATGATTTTCAACATTTTTTACGAAGAGTAAAGAATCAGGTAGCTGGCTTCCTATCACATTCCATTAATGACTGGACACCATTATGGAAGAAGCTAAATCACATCTAAGCATTTCTTCCAGAGAATTGAGAAATAGGTGAACATTCAGGATATATGGACTGTTTTGTTCCTAGAAAATTCTTCTCAAAATATATTTGCTGCTGAACATGGTGGCACACACATAATCCTAGCACTAAGAAGATGGAGGGAGGAGTTCAATGTCATCCTTAGCTAACCTGTGCTATTTGAGAACCTGTTTCAAACAAGCAAGCAAACAAAAAAAAAAAAAAAAAAAAACCCCACAAAACAAAGAGCAAAAAGTCCCAATATATCTCCTTTAACAAAAACAACAACAACAACAAAAGCCCCACTAACCTGGGCATCAAACCCAAACATTATTTAAGTAACAGCAATTATATGGGAGACTCAAATACAAATTCATAAAAATGGCCACATAAAAATGTAATCTATTCGAGGCTACCCTGAGACTACATAGTTAATTCCAGGTCAGCCTGGGCCAGAGTGAGACCCTACCTCGAAAAACCAAAAAAAAAAAAAAAAAAAAAAAAAAAAAGTAATCTAGTCCAGTGCGGTGGCACATGCCTTTAATCCCAGCATTAGGGAGGCAGAGGTAAGAGGCTTGCTATAAGTTTGAGGCCAGCCTAGGAGTACAGAGTGAGTTCCAGGTCAGCCTGGGCTCAACTGAAAAAAAAAAAAAAAAAAAAAAACATGTAATCTAGTGGAAATCTATCTCTTTTCTAGAATCTAGATAGTCAAACAAATGCACCAGTTTCCAATAATTTAGAAAAAAATGTAATGAACAACACTTCAGAGGAAAAATAAGTATTAAATGTATATTAAATATATATGTATGAATAAAATAAAGAAGTTCAAATGCCTATCCCATGTCCCCACCCCAAAGTATTCCCATCTAGAGAAAGACTGTATTTAATTTAGTTCAAGTAGAGAAAGAACTAACTTTGAGTCTCGTCCATTCAAACATAACAAGTATCAGGCAACTGACAGAAATATTCAGTTGAAAACCTGCCTTGATAGGAATGAGTGCCTCTATCTCTTCTCCATAGTAAAGCTAGGTCAATAGACTATAAATTCAGTATTGGTTCTGACAGATTGAGTCCCACCTTTGGTTTCTCCTTCTTTTCTCTGTTCTCTGACTTGGGAGTTTTGTGTGATAAGAGTGTTTGGATTTCTTTCCAGTCTTGGTCCAGCTTCTCTGTGAGCTCAAGAGCATCTTCTCGCTGAGCCTGTCTTTCCCTCTAAGGAAAAAACAACAAACATATACCACACACCATTACTGCTAAACCACTGAAGGACCTGATGACAATGCCAAGAACACACAGAATGACTACTTAGTCAATACCAAATTTGTCAACAGGAATAAAGAGATCAGGAATAAGTATCTCAACTACAATGAAACAAAATCAGAAAGAAGAAATTTCCTGTTATTAACTATTTATCTGGATGTTGTAAAAAGTTACTAGGTCAGTAAGCATTCATGTTTTGCTAAAGCCAAGAAAAATCCACCAGAAGTATATATTTACTGAGATTTACATGCTCCTAACTGTTCATAAAATAGAAATACAGCTAAAAACTGTACAGGAAGAAAGTTCCAACATATTTTAGGAAGATGTCTTATGCCTGGCGTTCCCTGTACCATGAGTTATCAACCTACCCACCTTCTCCTGCTTTGACTTTGCAATGAGTTCTTCAATTAGTTCTTTCCGTGACTTTGGCCTATCCCCGTCCTCGCCTTCCTGCTGAGAGGTCTTATGGAGGAGCCCATTCCCACCACCGAAGTGGGCAGCAGTCAGTTCAGCTGAAGACAAATAGCAGAAGAAATCATTGTGAAGCACTTGGCCTGGCAAGCATTTTTTTTTTTTTTTTAAAGAAATCTCCCATCATTTCTCCAAAGGCTCTGTTGAAAATTTTACAACCAACAAAGGACTGCTCAGCACTAAACATCTCTATCACACCTTCCAAGGCTCATCCATAGCGGAAGAGGTGGCAGAAAGTATTTAAGCGCCAAAATTATGAAATTTGCAGGGAAATGGATAGATCTTCAAAGGATTACACTAAGTGAGGTAACCCAGGTCCAGAAAACCGAATGTTCCAAGTTCTCTCTCATATGTAGATCCTAGTTACTTAATGTTCAGACTTTGTGTATGAGTTGGAATAAAAATCGGTAGCAGAGGCCAGTAAGCTAGAAAGGGGCTACAAGGAAAAGAGGACAGGGGAGGACTTAAGGATGGTATTGTAAATATGTAAGTAGATGAACAGATTACTGGGGGTGGAATAGCCTAACTAAGGTCAGAGGACAAGATTGAGTAAAAGAAGGGTGGTGGGGGGGGTGGCTAATCAAAATTTAGGATACTGTGAATAAGCCATATGGTAATCTACTTCTTTAGATAATGGCACTTCCAGAAGCCATGGACTGTTACTAGAAAAAGTTCAGTGCCAGGGATGGGATACCTTCCAGTGAGTTGTTGGCCAGGGAGGTCCCTGATGCCCCAAAACATTACAAGCTATTGCCAAGGCTCTTGGTTTCCCACCAGGAATAGATGGTAAGACCCTATTGCTGAAGACTCCAAATGTCTGGGCTGCAAGGTCACCAAGAAATCAAATTGGGGCTGAGCTGAAAATCACCTCCCTGTAGGCCAGCCAACTGAAAGCTGGAAAAAGCTGTACTGCATGCAGCCCTATGGAAGACAGAAGCCATCAGTGGTGAAAACAGTGGACACTGCAAGACTAAGTTTGGCCAGCCAGGCCAAATGAGCCAACAGGTGCAACAGTGGCATGTCTGTTATGGGGGAAACCAACTGCTCTCTAATTGTACTACAGACCTGCTCTATGGGAAGGAATACACGCCTGGCACTGAAAACTTAACCAAAAGTGGGGGAGATCATGAACCTTAGAAGTGTAATGCCTGCTCTTGTCTGCTAAATGCATATATTGCCAAACTGCCCTATAAGCATTTTACTTAATGTTCATACCCATATATTAATGTTACTCTCACTTTTGGTTAGAGAAGCTTCTCTTTTCAGATGGCAGTGACCTCTGGGATGACCCAAAAGGCACCATAGTGCTGAGAAGATGTGATGAAGGAGTGCTCAGCACTGAAACATCTCTATCACACCTGCCAAGGCTCAGGGTCCATTGGGGAAGAGGTGGCAGAAAGAATATAAAAGCCAAAGGAAGGGCAGGACTGCTTACAATGAAATTGTCCAGAAAGAAATTGGCCTCGATCTCCATGACCTCGCAGTGCCAGGCACTACCTTCACAAGACCCTCGTAACAGGATGAAAAGATGATGACAAAATGGATTTGTGAAAGGGAAAGTAGGGGAGGAAATTATCATGGTTTACTGTCTGTAAGTATAGAAGCTGTCAAAAAAAAAAAAAAAAAAGAAAGAAAGAAAGAAAAAAAGAAAGAAAAAAAAAAAAACCAGAATGGAAGAGCCAAAGGAAGGGTAGGACTGCTTACAATGCACTCTTCTAGACACAAAATGGCCTGGATATCTATGACCTCGCAGGGCCTGACACTACCTACACAAGACCATCATAATAGGAGGAAAAGATGATGACATCAAAATAAAAGAGATACCGATTAAGAGGGGAAGGGGTATGATGGAGAGTGGAGTTACAAAGGAGAAAGTGGGGGGGAGGGAAGTACCATAGTGTATTGCCTATAATTATGGAAGTTGTTAAATAAAAAAAAAAAAAAAAGATGAACTGCTACAAGGACATTCAGACCCCTAAGATTACCAGTTGGCCAATCCAAGGAAACACTATGCAGCCAATTTTAAAATTTGTTCTCATGAAAAACTGACACATCCAATAAAACAGTACAACCACAGCTGGAAAAGAGTCAAGGCCCATTTCTACTGCCCACTTCATTCCTGAACAGGGCTTAAAGCTACAAAGTCTCTGAGCTGATGGAAGAAACAGAAACTGTCAATAAGAGCTCCTTATCTCCAAGTTGCCCTGTTTGCCAGGACAGAAGATAAATGCTGTAGGAATCATCAAATGTAGAATGGAAAGAGTTCTTTAAAAAATACAATTTTCAAGCCAGGTGTGGTTGTGTACGCCTTTAGTCCCAGCACTCAGGAGGCAGAGAGATAGGAGGATCACTGTGAGTTCGAGGCCACCCTGAGAATACATAGTGAATTCCAGGTCAGCCTGGGCTAGAGTGAGACCCTGCCTCAAAAAAACAAAAGAAAATAAAGTACAATTCTGAAGCCTAGAGAGATAGCTCAGGTGTTAAAGGCACTTGTTTGTAAGCCCTGGGACATGAGTCTGATTCTCCCCAACACCCATGTAAAACCTAACACATCTGTGATCCCATGTGCTTACAGCAATGGGAAGCAAAGCCAGAAGAACCAGAAGCTCGAGGGCCAGCTAGTCTAGAACACACAGTGGCAAAACCAGCAGAGACCTTGTCTCAAAAATTTCATGGCACAAGGGCCTCTAATGGCTAACCTTGTCAAAAGTCAAACTCTTTTCTGGGGCCTAAGAGTTCCTGGAGTCTCCCTGTCACTCTTCCCATCAGTACTCTCAGCTACCAGCCTCCTAACAGTTCCCTATTCAGACCAGCGTTCTCTCTATGGGGACACTTTGGTTCATAAGGTGGTAGTCTTTGCAGAAATACCATATTCTGAGGGAGATAAGTGATGACTAGCCAATAGCAAACCCTATTCCTTTACTGGGACACTCCACAGCATGGTGACCTTTGATAGATGGCGTCATTTAGTGATGTACTTTGTTTACTGTCTTAGTCCTTAGTCTTACATCAGTTGCAAGAAGGTAATAAGCATTTCTTATTTTGTTCTCTCACATTTCCCCAGAACAATGCCTGGCACCCTAAGGCACCTACACACAAGCAATGAATGAACAAATGAATGAACAAATGATTGATTCCTATCTTTCTTGCAAATTAAACATATCAGCAAATACTGTTCATTTATTTAAAAAAATTAGGGCTGGGTGTGGTGGCACATGCCTTTAATCTGCCGAGGTAGGAGGATCACTGGGTTTAAGGCTACCCTGAGACTACACAGTGAATTACAGGTCACCCTGGTCTAGACAGAGCAAGACTCTACAAAGAACTCAAAAAACTAAACAAAAAAAAAATCAAACAACCCACTCCAAAACAACTGAATAGGGAGGGAGTTCTCAGAGGAAGAATTACAAATGGCTAACACACACTTAAGAAAATGTTCAACATCCCCAACCATTAGGGAAATGCAAATTGAAACAACTATGAGATTCCACCTTACCCCAGTAAGGATAGCAAACATTAAAAAAATCAAATGAAGCTGGGCATGGTAGTGCACACCTTTAATTCCAGCCCACGGGAGGCAGAGGTAGGAGGATTGCTGTGAGTTCGAGGCCAGCCTGGGCTAGTGAGACCCTACCTCGAAAAGCAAAAAAAAAAAAAAAAAAAAAAACAAAACAAAACAAAAAAAAAAGAAATCAAATGAAAACAAATGTTGGCAAGGATGTGGAGAAACAGGAACACTCATTCACTGTTGGCGGGGGCGGGGGGGGGAGTGTAAGCTGGTACATCCACTATGGAAATCAGTATGGAGACTTCTGAAAAGGATGAATATAGAGTTACCAACAGACCCAGTTATTCCCTTACTGGGCACTTACCCTAAAAGCTCCACATCTCAGTTCAGAGATATTTCCTCAACTATGTTTATAGCTGCTCAATTCATAATAGCTAAACCTGCAACCAACCCAGGTGCTCATCAATGGATGAATGGATAACCAAGATGTGGTATATCTGCATGATGGGATATTCTACTCAGCAAGTAAGAAAAAAATGACACAATGAAATCTGTAGAGAAATGGCTGAACTTGGAACAGATCATTCTTTTTTTTTTTTTTTTTTTTTTTTTTAGAGGTAGGGTCTCACTCTAGCTTAGGCTGCTGACCTAGATTCTCCAACTCTCAGCAATCCTCCTACCTCTGTCTCCCAAGCGCTGGGATTAAAGGCGTGTACCACCACGCCCAGATCATTCTAAGTAAACTCAAACAATCACAGAAAGACAATTGTTGCATGGTCTCATCTGCCATTCCTAACCTGGATCAGCTTGAGTTGCTGACATACTTGAATGGCATCTCGAGGCTTGGACAATAAGGAGGATAGGGCTTGGGGGAAAGGGAAAGGTGTGGAGGAGGACACAAAATTGAACCAAACTGAAATGGTACCACAGAATCCTATATCCTGGAAGTTAGACTAAAAGGTGGAACCCTCAAGAGGACTTTAGGGGGAAGCTCCTGAATTGAAGGGGTCCTGGAGAAGGTGAGATGAAGCCTAACTTTAAATTTCTCCTGTTTCTCTTTCTTCTCTTTTTCTTTTCCCTTGGCGCTGCCCTGTAACTACCTTTACCAGGATGTGGTTTACATCCACAATGAGCTGTGGATCAGAGATCTACTAGATCGCCCCAAACAAGATAGACTTCTGTCAGAGCACTTGATTACACACCAGAGAGGTTAATGGTAAGACCCTACTGCTGAAGACACCATATGCTGTCGGCATGGACCATGGAGAGACCTGGTTGGAATCCAGACGAGAGCCAGTCCCCAGACAATTAGCCCATCTAGTGTTGGAAGGTGCTACATGAGCTACCGGGGGAAAAGTGGCCAACATCTGTCTGAGTAACTCAAAAGTCTAAGCGACTCAGAAGCAATCAACCCGATGTGATGCTCACACAAGTGCAATAGTGGCACACAGCCATGGTGGGTAACCAACTGCTCTTGGATTGGCTAATAAATCCGTTCAGTGGAAAGGTAGCTGTATCTGGAACTGGGAAACAAGTCAGAATCATATCCAGATAACGATTCTGCTTTCCATTGTCAAGCTCCTACTAATCTTGGGTTATAAGAGGGTCTACACTCTTTAAATTCTCTCTAAATTAATAATGGTTATACCATTTAACCAGTGCTAACTTCACTCTCCATTGGAGAATCTGCTTCTCTTTTTCAGATGGGAGCTGGACCTGAGGAGATAAACAACCCAGTGCACTCCATCCCAGCCCCAGCTGAAACCACAGAGGAACTGGGGAAATGAGCAAGAGCTTTCTTAGTAAATCTGATATCAGCACAAGGGTGAAGGAGAGGGACACTGAGGACACTCAACACCTACCAAACCAGAGATCCAGAGGCTCCTAAGTGCCCATCACTGAAGTAGACTTAAAATGCACCCAACATGGCTCAGGAAAGTTTGTGGAAGAGGGGACAGAAAGATTGCTAGAACCACAAGTTAGGACATTTTGCCCAGAGACATTGCCTCTCCCCCATAACTGACTGCTGCCCCATAATGCATGACACACAATCTCCATGGGGTTGACCTGCATCCCCAATGAGGAAGGCCTCTTCAGAAAAGGGGCAGGGAAGAGGGAAAGGATGGTACCAACATGTGTTGTTTACATACTGAATATGTTCATATCTAATAAAAATAAATTTTAAAAAATCAGGGCTGGGGAAATGGTTTAAAGGCACTTTTTTGTGTGTGTATCTGGCTTACAATGGGCACTAGGGAATTTTTTTTTTGCAAAGCTTGCTGGCTCAGGTTCAATTTCCCAGTACCCATATAAAGTTAGATGCACAAAGTAGCACATGAATTTGGAGTTTGTTTGCAGTGGCAAAAGGCCATGGCATACCCAGTCTTTTTTTTTTTTTTTTTTTGATTTTTCGAGATAGGGTCTCACTTTACTGACCTGAATTCAGTAGACGGGAAGAAATAAAAAAGATTAGGGCAGAAGTTAATGAAATAGAAATAAAAAAAAATACAAAGAATCAATCAAAGAGTTGGTTCTTTAAAAGGATAAACAATATTGATAAACCCTTAGCAAACCTGACCAAAAGAAAGAAATAAGAGACACAAGTTAATAAAATTAGAGATGAAAAAGGCACCATTAGAACAGATACCAAAGAAATTTAGAAAAATAACGACATACTTTATGAACATATACTCCTCTAAGTTTGAAAATCTAAAAGAAATGGATGTTTTCTAGATTTATATGACCTACCAAAATTAAATCAGGGTAAGAAAAACCACTTAAATAGATCTATAACAAGTACAGAGATCCAAGCAGTTATATAAAAAAATCCCGCCTAGCAATACCTTCACAAGACCCTCATAATAGAAGAAAAAGATGATGACATCATATTAAAAGAGGGACTAATGGAGAGAGGGAGGGGATATGACGGAGAATGGGGTTCTGAAGGGGAATGGGGAAAGGGAAGGGAAATATCACTTTTTTTTGTATGTAAGTATAGAAGTTGTCAATAAAAAAAATCCCTTGGGCTGGAGAGATGGCTTAGCAATTAAGGCGCCTGCCTGTGAAACCTAAGAATGTGTGTTCAAATCTCCAGGTCCTATGTATAGCCAGACGCAAAAGTGATGCAAGCGCGCAATGTCGCATATGCACATGCGCACAGAGTTCATTCACAGTGGCTGAAAGGCCCTGGAGTGCCCATTCTCTCTCTGCCTCTCTTTCTCTCCAAAAAAAAAAAAAAATCTCTCAACTAAAAAATATCCAGGCCCAGATGGATTTACTGATGAATTTTACCAGACCTTCATGGAAGAACTAACACCAATGCTTCTGAAACTTTCCCATAAAATGTAACAGGAAGGAATTCTACCAAACTCCTTCTATGAAGCCAGCATCACCCTGATACCAAAACCAGACAAAGATAGAACAAAAAAAGAAAATTACAGACCAATTTCCCTCACGAACATAGATGCAAAAATTCTCAAAAAGATATTTACAAACAAAATTCAAGACTATATCAAAAAGATCACCTCGATCAAGTAGGTTTTATCGCAGAGATGCAGGTATGGTTCACCATACACAAATTGATAAATGTAATACACTATGTAAATAGACTGAAGGGACGAAATTCACATGATCATCTCAATAGATACAGAAAAAGCATTTGACAAAATCCAACAACCCTTCATGGTAAAAGTCCTATAGAAACTGGGAATAGAAGGAACATAGCTCAACATGATAAAGGCTATTTTTTCACAAACCTATAGCCAACATTGGATTAAATGGGGAAAAACTTGAAGCTTTTCCACTAAAATCAGAAACAAGACCAGGATGCCCACTGTCCCCACTTTTATTTAATACACTACTAGAATTCTTAGCTATAGCAATAAGATAAGAAATACACACAAAAGGGATACAAATTGGAAAGGAACAGATGAAATTATCATTATTTGCAGATGACATGATTCTATATATAAAGACTATTAGCAATCTGTTAGAACTGATAAACACTTTTAGCAACATAGCAGAACACAAAATAAATACACAGAAATCAGTATCTTTCTTATATACTAAAAAACATGCCGAGGATGAAATCAGGGAATCACTCCCATTCAAAATGCCAAAAATATGCGTTGGAGAAAAGATAGTCTTTTTAACAAATGGTGCTGGGAAAACTGGATATCTATATGTAGAAGGATGAAAATAGATCTTTATCTCTCTCCATGCACAAGAATCAAGTCCGAATGGATTAAAGACTTTAATATCAGACCTGAAACTCTGAAACTGCTAGAGGAAAAAGGGAAGCCCTTCAACATATTGGCATAGTGTGGTGGTTTGATTCAGGTATCCCCCATAAACAGGTATTCTGAATGCTAGGTTCCCAGCTGATGGAGATTTGGGAATTAATGCTTCCTGGAGGCAGGCTTATGGATATTATAGCCAGGTTCCTCTTGCCAGTGTTTGGCATACTCTCCTGTTCCTGTTGTCCACCTGATGTTGGCCAGGAGGTGATGTCCAACCGCTGCTCATGCCATCATTTCCCCCTGTCATTGTGGAACTTCCCCTCGAGTTCCGTAAGCCAAAATAAACCTTTTCCCACAAGTTTCTCTTGGTCAGGTATTTTTTGGCAGCAATGTGAACCTAACTGCAACAATAAAGTTGGTACCACGAGTGGGGTTGGTGGTAGACACCTTACTATGTGGCTATGTGACCTTTTGAAGCTAATTTTTTTTTTTTTGGGGGGGGTTTTCGAGGTAGGGTCTCACGCTAGTCCAGGCTAACCTGGAATTCACTATGTAGTCTCAGGGTGGCCTTGAACTCATGGTGATCCTCCTACCTAAAATAAACTCTACTTTGTGTGTGTGTGGCTTTACACGGTTCCTGGGGGAATTGAACCCAGGCCACCAGGCTTTGCAAGCAAGTGCCTTTACCCCTGAGCCATCTCCCCAGCTCTGAAGCTAATTTTTAAGAGGAATGTGGGAGGACTTGAAACTTTGGCCTAAGAGATGCCTTGTAGTGATCTAAGCATAGCTTGATGAACTATTCTGGTCAGAGTTGAAAGATCTGAATGCATTGGGAACTATGGACTGGGAGGGTGAGAAAGAGCTTTGCTTGGACTGGGCTAGAAGCCCAGTTTGTGTGGGGGGCTTGCTGTTATGCCCGTGTCCCAAGAACTTGGGCAGGGTTGTATTGTATAGAAATGGACTGGTGTGTGCAGAGGGATATGTCACAGAACTGAAATCTTTGGGCTGAAAACTGCTACTTGTTCAGCTGCAATTATGAGAGATTACAACCTTTGAGGTTGGACCAGCTGACCTGCACTGAGGCAACAGGAAGAATGTAGATTCTTTTGAAGGGGCCTGAATGCTCAAGGAGTGTCCTATTCTTCAAAGTCTGCTTTATTCCCCCCCAGATTAACAAATTGGCACCCTACCTGGTATTATGGAATATAAGAGATGCAGGAAGAAGGTCATTGAATTTGCAACATGGTCTTATCTTCTGGAAATGGCAATGGGCAATGTGAAGCAGGTTTGCTGGATGCCTGCATGGAGATCCGATGGAGCCGTGAGGATGGACCATGGGTTGCAGTAGAGACCCAGAGGAGATTCTGGGATGAGATGGCTGCTAAGGAAAGTTGCTGGCCCCAGATGAATTTTTCCAGGACTGAGAGCAGCCCAGCTGGAGGGGCGGAATTAGAACTCCAGAGGCTTTTTGCTGGTTAGAATTATTGCACTTGGAGATTTGTCACTGACTTGAGTTGTTGGAGCTACAGAGTTTGATGTTTTCCCTGGTTGTTTTAAATCTTGTATTGGTTGAACATATCTTTGCTATGCCCAATGCCATCTTTTGCAGTGTGCATGTTTATTCTGTACCATTATAGGTTTGGGGAGGGGGATTTTTTAAATATCATGGGAATGTTTGAACATCACCGGGATTGATTACAAACTATGGGGACTTTTAAGGTTGGATGAATGCATTGCCTTTTACATCATATATGATTATCAGTTTATGGGGGCCAGGGGCAGAATATGGTAGTTTGATTCAGGTGTTCCCCATAGGGTTGGGTTGAATGCTAGGTTCCCAGCTGATGGAGATTTGGAAATTGGTGCCTCCTGGAGGCAGTTGTTGAGTGTGGGCTTATGGGTATTGTGGCCATTTTCCCCTTGCCAGTGTTTGGCACACTCTCCTGCTGCTGTGATCCATCTGTTGTTGGCCAGGAGGTTGATGCCTGCCCTCTGCTCATGCTACCGTTTTCCCCTGCCATGGTGGAGCTTCCCACCATGGTCTGTAGGCCAAAATAGACCCCTTATTCCCCCACAGGCTACTCTTGGTTGGGTGATTTCTTATAGTAATGCAAACCTGACTGCAACAGTAAAGTATCTACACAAGTACTAAGATTATATCAATATGTTATGCCTTTGCCACGGCTCATGTCCATGGGGCCATCTACCAGGAGCAAATGCTATGAATAGCATAAGACATTAAAAATTAAATTAAAATTTAAAATAAATTAAATAAATTTATTAATTTAAACAATTAAATTATTAATTTATTAAATTAAATTAATTAAAAAATTTAAAAAGACATTAAAAATAAAATAAAAATTTTGGACTTATTGGCTGCCATTTGGGAGCCTGCTAAAGTGGCATCAGAAAGGGGAGACCACAGAAGCAAGAGGAAACAGACTGGCAGACCTAACAGCAAAGAGTGCTGCCTCTCAGCATCTGTCAGATTGTCTGGTCAACCTCCCGACACCCACTCTACCTGAGAGACCAGCATACACGGAACAGGACCTATAACTCACCTCTCATCTGATAAAAGAACAGACCCCTCAAGGATGATACCAACTGAAGAGTGGACAACTGTTGCTGCCCCAAGCCCTAGGGCAGAGACTGGCTAAACAACTACATGAAGAAACTCACATAGGCAGCAACAAGCTAGCTGAGCTAATAAAGAAAGAGCTTTTCTTCCCAGGTATGGACTCAGTCATCAAGGATACCACCACCCGCTGCCAGGCCTGCTAACAGACAAATATCTCCTCTGGCAAGGTACCACCAACAGGGGTGAGAGAAAAAGGGGAACAGAGCCGGTAGATATTGGGAAGTTGATTTTACAAATGTAAAGCCAGGTCAATATGGATATAAATATTTACTTGTTTATGCTGATACCTTTTCAAGATAAATAGAAGCTTTCCCTACCAAGTCTGAGACAGCCCACATAATAGTTAAGGAATTGTTAAAGATAATTCCCCGCTATGGGTTGCCCCTCAAGATAGGATCAGATAATGGGCCGGCCTTTATGTCAGAAATCACTAGGAGATTGACCAAGACACTGGGGATTAACTGAAAATCTTTATGTAAATGTTATAATCCCCAAATTAACTGATAGAAAATCGGACAAAGGAGACTTTAACATTGTGCCTATAATCCCCAAAGTTCAGGACAGATAGAATGAATCGGATACCTTTCTAAAAACAGAGACTTTAACTAAATTAACCCTAGAACTGGCTATCCCATGCTTGCCAGATGTACCCATCTCATGTTCAAAACAGATTTCAAGCTGAGGTTTAGAGACCTACTATTTCTACAACAAGGTGGTCTCTGTGTTGCTTTAAAGGAGGAATGTTGTTTCTATGTTAATCATTCTGGTGTTGTAAAAGAATCTATGGCTATACTTAGGAAAAGGCTTCATAAAAAAAATTGGAAAGAGAACAATCCCAAAGCTGGTATGAATCCATGTTAACTGGTCCCGCTGGCTAACAACTTTAATTTCTGCCTTGACAGGTCCCCTTATCCTTCTGGTGCTTGCCCTCACTTGTGGGCCCTGTATTATTAATGCCTTGGTCAGTAGTGGGCTGGAGTTAAGGCACCTGCCTACTAAGCCTAAGAATGCCTGTTCGAGTCTCCAGGTCACACAGCCAGATGCAAAACGTGATGCAAGGGCGCAATGCCACACTTTCCCACAAGGGGTCAACGTGTCTGGAGTTCAGTCACAGCAGCTGTAAAGGCCCTGGCGCATCCATTCTCTGTATCTCTCTCTCTGACTCCCTCCAAAAAAAAGTCAGTAGCAGTAAGCTAGAAAGGGGATAGAAAGAGGGGGGGCACTTAATAGGATGGTACTGTATATATGTAAGTAGAAGAACAGATTAATGGTGGTGAAAAGGCCTAACCGAGGTCAGGGCAAAAGATTTAAAACATGTAACAGGGGTAGTCATGAGCCCTAGGGGTGTAACATCTGCTGGTGTCTGGCTAAATGTATAAACTATGCTCACCAAACTGCCCAGTAAGCACTTCTCTTAATGTCCATATCCATGTATTAATGCTACTCTCACTTTTAGTTAGAGAACCTTCTCTTTTCAGATGGTGGTGACCTTGGGATGACTCAGAAGGCACCATGGTGCTGAGAAGAAGGGACAGAGGAGTGCTCAGCACTGAAATATCTCTGAACACACCTTCCAAGGCTCAAGGTCCATTGAGGATGAAGGGGTGGGAGGAATGTAAGAGCCAGAGGAAGGGTAGGAATCCTTACAACGTGCTCCTCCAGACACATAATGACCTGGATCTCCATGACCTCGCAGTGTCTGACAGTACCTATACAAGACCATCCTAATAGGAGGAAAAGATGATGACATCAAAATAAACAAACACTGATTGAGGGGGGAGGGGATATGATGGAGAGTGGAGTTTCAAACGGGAAAGTGGGGGCAGGGAGGAAAGTACCATGGAATACTGTCTACAATTAAGGAAGTTGTCAATAAAAAAATAAAAAAATAAAATAAAAATAAAATAAAAAACAACAAGGGCTGGAGAGATGGCTTAGTGGTTAAGCACTTGCCTGTGAAGCCTAAGGACCCCAGCTCAAGGCTTGATTCCCCAGTACCCACATAAGCCAGATAAACATGGTGGCACATGCATCTGGAGTTTGTTTGCAGTAGCTGGAGGCCCTGGTATGCCCATTTTGCTCTTTCTCTCTCCCCCTTTCTCTGTCTCTAATAAGTAGATAAATAAAAAATTAAAAAAACATTCATAAGAAAAACAACAACAACAAAACAAAAAAATGGGCTATAGAAGTAAATAGAGAGTTCTCAAAAGAAGAAATACAGCTGGCATATAAATATCTAAAAAAAATGTTCTACATCCTTAGGCATTAGGAAAATGCAAGTAAAAACCAGAGATTCCATCTCACTCCTGTCAGAATGGCTATCATCAAGAAAACAAATGAGCCAGTTAATCCCAGCTCTTGTGAGGCAGAGGTAGGAGCATCGCCATGAGTTTGAGGCCACCCTGAGAATACAGAGTGAATTCCAGGTCAGCCTGAGCTAGAGTGAAACCCTACCTTGAAAAATCAAAAAAAGAAAACAAATGACAATAAATGTTGGCAAGGATGTGGAAAAAGAGGAACATGGTGGTGGGAATGTAATCTTGTACCATTGTGGAGGTTCCTGAGACAGTTAAAAATAGATTTACCATATAGACCCAGCTATACCACTCCTAAGCATATATACTAAGGACTCTTCTCAGTACCTTAGAGATACTTGCACAACCAGGTTTATTGCTGCTCTATTCACCATAGCTAGGAAATGGAACCAGCCTAGATACGCCTCAACTGATGAATGGATAATGAAGATGTGGCACATTTATACAATGGATTTCTATTCAGCAGTAAAGAAAAATGAAATTTGTAGGGAAATGGATGGACCTGGAAGAGTACACTAAGTGAGGTAACCCTGCCCCACAAAGGCAAATGTTGCATGTTCTCTCTCATATGTGGATCCTAGCTACAAATGTTTAGATTTGTGTGAGTCTTGGGGTAAAAAATCAGTAGCAGAGGTCAGTAAGCCAGAAAAGGGATAAGAGGGAGGGAAGAGAGGGGAGGACTTATGTGGACGGTATATATATGTAAGTAGAAGAACAGATTACTGGGGGTGGAATGGCCTAAGTGAGGTCAGGGGAAGAGACTGAGTAAAAGAAGGGTGGCGGGGGAGGAGAGTCAATCAGAATTCAGGATATTGTGAATAAGCCATATGATAACCTACTTTTTTTGGATAATGGCACATCCAGAAACCATGGACTGTTACTAGAAATATTTCAGTGCCAGGGATGGGATATCTCCCAGTGAGTCATTGGCCAGGGAGGTCCCTGATGCCCCAAACATTACAGGTTATTGTCAAGGTTCTTGGTTTCCCACCAGAAATAGATGGCAAGACCCTATTGCTAAAGACTCCACATGCCTGCACTGCAAAGTTACTGAGAAACAAGCTGGGGCTGAGCTGAAAACCTCTTCCCTATAGACCAGCAGACAGAAAGCTAGAAAAAGCTACATAGCATGCAGTTCTGTGGGAGAGAGAAGACAGGGGTGAAAACAGTGGACACTGCAAGCCTTAAGTTTGGACAGTCAGGCCAAATGAACAAATCGGTGCAATGTTGGCATGTCTGTTATGGGGGAAACCAACTGTACTGAAAACCTAATCAAAAGCCTATGGTGGGGGAGGTCATAAGCATTAGGAGTGTAACACCTGCTCCTGTCTGGATAGTATGCTCACTAAACTGCTCTATAAGCACTTTACTTAACATTCATACCCATATATTAATGCTACTCTCACTTTTGGTCAGAGAAGCTTCTCTTTTCAGATGGTGGCGACCTCTGGGATAGCTCAAAAGTCATCATAGCACTAAGAAAAAATGACGGAGGAGTGCTTAGCACTGAAACATCTCTATCACACCTTCCAGGGACCAGGGTCCACTGTGGTAAAAGCCAAAGGAAGGGTAGGACTGCTTCCAATGCACTCATCCAGACAGAAATTGGCCTCAATATCCATGACTTTGCAGAGCCTGACACTACCTTACACAAGACTCTCATAATAGGAGGAAAAGATGATGACATTAAAATAAAAGAGAGACAAATGGAGAGAGTTTGGGAATATGATAGAGTGTGGATATGTGAAGGGGAAAGTGGGGTAGGGGAGGGACTTATCATGATTTATTGTCTGTTAAGTATAGATGCTATCAAAAAGAAAAAAAAAAAAGCCAGGAAAAAAAAAAGAACCTAAAAAGATGTTAAACTAAAAAAAAAAAAGTGGTCTTGGAGCTGGAGAGATTGCTTAGCAGTTAAAGGTACTTGCTTGCAAAGCCTGATGGCCCAGGTTCAATTTCCCAGTACCATGTAAACCTGATACCCAAAGTCGTACTTGTGTCTGGAGTTTGTTAGCGGCAGCAGGAGGCCCTGGCACACCCATTCTCACACTCTCTCTGACTGCCTCTCTATCAAATAAATAAAATATTAAAATAAAAAGTGGCCTTGAAAGTCAGGAGTTGTGGTGCTTGCCTTTAATCCCAAGGTTGATGTAGAAAAAGACTGCTGTTAGATCAAGTCCAGCTGGGGGCTAGGGATAGAATGAATTTCAGGTCACCCTGGACTAGAGTGAGACCCTATCTCAAAAAAAAGTTGAGCTTTAATGCCTCAGATTTCTCTTTTTTTAAAATATTTTTTAAAAAAATTAATTTATTTATTAGCGACAGAGAGAGAGAGAGAGAGAGAGAGAGAGAGAGAAGAGAGATTGGGCGCACCAGGGCCTCCAGCATTGCAAACGAACTCCATATGCATGTGCCCCCTTTTGCAGCTGGCTTACATGGGTACTGGGGAATCGAGCCTTGAACCAGGGTCCTTAAGCTTCACAGGCAAGCGCTTAACTGCTAAGCCCTCTCTCCAGCCCCTAATGCCTCAGATTTCTAAACACTAAAGACAATAAAAGCTTTGAGATTTTGTGATGTTGGGAAATGGGACATACCTTTACCTTAAAAGGAATACAAAGTAGTCAATATTATGCTGGTAACTTTATAAACAGGGCTCAAGATCATTACACATTGAGTGGCCCTCATCTTAGTTCAGCTGTATGTTAATGTTAATTAAGGCCAGTATTTAATCTGCTTCATGCTATTATCTACAGACATAGGATCAGTATTAGTTCTGTCACAACACTGCCATAATCTGTCTCATAATAAAGACAAGTAACATCTTTTCCTTGGTCTCCAAGAAGAGCAGAAGACATTAAACAGTGAACACACAGACCCTTCCTCCAAGCCATTCAGCTTCTACAGTGGTACTTCTTCTTACCAGACAATGTTCCTCGTTCTTCAGTATCACTGTCACTATCTACAATGTCATTATGCTTTTCAATGTCTGCCAAAGACTGGCCATAATGAGTTAATTCTTCATCTTCATTTAGGTTGTAGATGTTTTTTTTCTCATGGTATCGCTGATGGAAGAGAGGAAAAAAAGTCACCTAAAATTGCCACATTTAATTCTGAGAAAAATATAATGATTTTCCCTTTATACATGAAATATGACAATGTAGCATAAGCAGTCTTAAGATTATTGTAGGTCATTTGCATGATGATTTAAATATAAGACCATACAGAAAGAATTCTTATATAAATCAATGGGGCTGAGCTAAGCTACTGCTAAACCACAGTCTTCCCACTAGCAACATTCTCCCATCACTCTCTCTACCCACCAAAGCTAAAGACAGCACCTTAGTTAAGAACATGAGTGCACGTCACTATTTCCCTGCTTCCAATATTAACCACTCAATAACTAGTATCTGCTCAAAGTTGGTAGACTTGTCTAGCCAGACTAGGTGTAGCACTGTAGACTTAGCCCCTGTGCCTGGTAACAGGTACCCACAGAGGTGTAAATGAACAATAATGAGAAATAGCTTTTTCCTTAACTTTTCCTTTTTATAAATTTATAAGTTTAAAAGAAGGACCCCCCCCCCATACCTGTTGCTCCAGAGCAAATCTCTTCATCATCTTTTCCTCTGGACTTATATTGCTATTGTATTCCCCAAAGCGTTTATCAGTAAATACATTGGATTTATTCCTTTCCTTGTATTCCTTTAGTAAAGTCTGGGTACGCTGAAAAACATCATATATATGTAATTCTCACAAAAATGTCCTGTAATTTCCACTGAAAGGGTCATCAGAATGGGGTGATACTGAGGTTTTTATCCATGACAGGTTTTCCTAGTAGACACAACTTTTTTGTTATTTTCTTTATTTATTTGCAAGCATGGGGGAGGGGGAGGAAGGGAAATAATGGGTGTACCAGGGCCTCCAATCACTGCAAATGAACTCAAGATGCATGTACCACTTTGTACATCTGGCTTTACATTGGTACTGGAGAATGGAACCTGGGTCATTAGGCTTTGCAGGCAAGTGCTTTAACCGCTATGCCATCCCTCCAGCCCCCAGAATTCTGAGAAGAGAAAATCCACTCACTATTAGTAGTAAAGGATAATTTATTTCTTCTTTTGATCTACTAGTTGGTACTGGAAGGAAGGTAAAAAAGCTTAAGAGCCAATGTAAAGATGCTGAACTGTTTTTCCAGCTCCCATATAATTTGAGAAAGTGTTTATTTCAGGCACGATTCACTTGGAAAATGTTTAGATTCCCTTCCATTATGAGAGGGAGTTTACTTCCCACTGAAGTATGCTTAGGAAATGTATAGGTGTGCTTTAGGTGTGAATCTAGATCACGACGAGTTTATCAAGTAGGGCACAGTCTACTCTTTAGAATATTGAGAAGCAATATTTTATACACAGAACTACTAACAGCAAGTATCAAATAATTTGAATTTTCTCCCAGTAGTAGTAATGAACAAGTTCAACCTTGAGGATGAATTCCATAAAGCAGTGTGAGAGCAGAGGGGAGTCAGAAATGACTTTGGCTTCAGAGACCCAAGTTGGTTGTGTTAGAAACTTTTACTTTTTGCAGATATTTTTGTTTATTTGTTTTTGTTTTTCCAATAGGGTCTTACTCTAGCCTAGACTAACCTTGAATTCACTATGTAGTCTCAGGCTGGCCTTGAACTCACAGCAACCCTTCCACTTCTGTCTCCCAAGTGCTATGATTAAAGATGTGCATCACCACATCTGCTTTTTAAAAAATATCTATTTTTCTTCTTGAGACAGAGCTCAGGCTGGTCTCAAACTGGTTATGTACTCAAGGATATCCCTGTACTCCTGATCTTCCTGCTTCTGCCCCCAGAAAGCTGGGATTACAGGCATGTGCCACTACCTTTGGCTCTTTGTAGAACTTCATGTATTTGCCAAAGAATCACCATTTACAGTTTATACCCCTACCAGTGATGAAAGTAGTCAGTATCAAGGTGGAGTCATTACACAACAGATGACCCTTACAATGACCCAATTCATTAGTTTTATAAATCTACAACCAATGAGGCATCTTGGTAGGTATCTGAAACCCCTAACCCCAGACTCAAATATATTTTGCATTTTTATTTATTTTGTTTTTTTCCAAGATAGGGTCTTACTCTCGACCAGACTGAGCTGGTACTCAACTCTGTAGTCTCAGGGTGTCCTCAAACTTACAGCCATCCTCTGCCTCCCAAGTGCTGGGATTAAAGGCGTGTGCCACCACATCCAATTATGTTTTGCATTTCTTAGGGCTTCCTAAGCACACAGCACAGGCATGCATCTCAAAGAAGCCCAGAAATGGAGCTCCAGTAGGTACAAGATCCTACACCTCTGTGTCCACTCTTCACAAAGGCCTGCCTGGGTGGTACAGTCCAAAGTGTGGCCACTGAATTACACCAACTTCACTACTGCCTAGCCAGGACTTCAGAAGCTATAAAATGGAGATGATGGGGCTCAGGAGATGGCTTAGCAGTTAAGGCGCTGGCCTGAGAAGCCTAAGGACCCAGGTCCAATTCCCCAGTACCCACATAAGCCAGATGCATAGGGTGGTGATGCATGTATCTGGAGTTCATTTGCAGTGGCTAGAGGTCCTGGCACACCCATTCTCTCTCTCTCTTTCTCTCTTTCAGTTAAATAAATAAATAAATAAATATAAAAAATGGAAATGGTAATAGTACTTCTCTGATTAAGAGTGAAAATGAAAGCCAGGCATGGTGGCGCACGCCTTTAACTTGGGAGGCAGAGGTAGGAGGATCACTGAGAGTTCGAAGCCACCCTGAGACCTACATAGTTAATTCCAGGTCAGCCTGGACCAGAGTGAGACCCTACCTTGCAAAACCAAAAAAAAAAAAAACAAAACTGAAAATGAAACATAAATTTCTTAATATAATGCCTGAATCACTATAAGATCAGTAACCATATTAGTAACTGTTATAATTTATTTTGGAAATGAGGAAATAAGTACAGCTATAAAGTGCAGGTGTTGAGATTTGCCCTCATACTGCTACACTGAAGTGCTGCCCCAAAGTGTTACAACCAACCAGAGGAGAAGAGTCAACTGGGATGCCCATTTACTCCCAAAGGACTAGCATATATGGAAAGCCTCTGGCTCACAGCATGGGCTGTGTGTGCCCTTACTCTCTTCAGACAGCTCTGAGTTCTTTAACTTCATGCTCTACCCACTCTTCACTATACTGGTACAATATGCCTCCTACGAAAACCCCCTCAAACCTCCCAGTCTGCTTACCCTACAGTGCTTGATTACGACTCCTTCTATGAATAATTTTCTAATATTTCAAATTCATAATACTTTCTCTTGCCTGGAGCCTTTAAAAGCACTTGGGTTCTACTTCTGATGCCTTCAAATATTTTAGTGTCAACCATGGGTCAGGCACTTGCAATTCAAAGAAGAGCAGCAATCCTCCTTCCCAACAGATACTTGAGGTCTGAGTATCTATGGCCCTATGTGAGCTGTGACGCTTGAGAAGTGATAACTTGAGCTGGCAACTCAGCAATTCTGAGAAGTCAGGCAGGACTTTTTGGACAAAATGAAGTGGAAAAGCATGGGCAACAGGCTGAAGGACTCTGAGATGGCAAGTAGTATTTAGAGAATGTTTACTATCCACTAAATGTGCTATTTTATTAAATTCTCCTCCCCCCCCCCCAAGAAGCAGGGTCTCACTCTAGCTTAGCTGATCTGGAACTCACTCTGTAGTCCCAGGGTGGCCTTGAACTCACAGAGATCCTCCTACCTGTGCCTCCCCAGTGTTGGGATTAAAGGTGTGTGTCACCACACCCAGCTCTACTTTATTAAATTCTTAAAACCACCACAAGAGACTGGAAGTGTTTCATTACCGCCACTTTGGAAATAAGAAAACGAGACAAACAGTGGTGGTGCACACCTTTAGTCTCAGCACTTGGGAGGCTGAGGTAGGAGGACTGCTGTGAGTTCTAAGCCAGCCTGGGCTACAAAGTGAGTTTCATGTCAGCTAGGGTTAGAGTGAGATCCTGCCTCAAACAAAAACAAAAAAAGAAATGCAAAGACCAAGGCTTATGTTGTAAAGACATATGTGTCTCTTCTAGAGGCCATATTAGCTTATCCCTCAATGTTTACCCTGCCACACTGGACCGGAGTATGGAGGTGGAGTCACCTGAGTCAGTCACTTGTGTTACCTATAATGCATACATAATATGTACACATGACAGTATGAGCTCCTTGAAGTAAGGCTATTAAATTCCATTCAAACATCTCTTGTGGATTGCATGGTTTATAACGAAATACATATTAGGAGTTCTTGAAAGCAGAACCTAAGACTTGTCTATCCAATAGAAGTAATCAAATACTACTGCTTTTAAGAAGTCCAACGAAAGCGGGGCGTGGTGGCGCACGCCTTTAATCCCAGCACACTGGAGGCAGAGGTAGGAGGATCGCCCTGAGTTCAAGGCCTGAGAATACATAGTTAATTCCAGGTCAGCCTGGCCCAGAGTGAGACCCTACCTCAAAAAACATTAAAAAAAAAAAAAAAAGAAGTCCAACGAATATCAGCAGTTATATACGTAATTCCACTTATTCAAGTGAATTTGAAAAGAAGTTATAAAATACCATGAGATAGGGCCATAAGCACAGGAAAGAAGGGTACTATGAGACTTCCCACAGAAGGTACCATCATGTCCGTTACCTCAAGAAACATGGTCATATGGTTCAGGAGTGGGAAATTTTGCAAATACCCATGGATCAAATACTGGCACAGGTCAACGCTTAAACAAGAAGGATCAGAACAAGTTGTGGAGGGCACCCGGCATGGTCTCCATTTTACAATAAACCGAAGCACCCAAGGACTTGCAGGTTGCCACGAGAGAACCAAACCCAGTCAGCGCTCCCTTACCTTCCTGATGGCCCGCGCGCGGGACACGCCGGGCAGCCCCACGTCGTGGCGCGTCTTTCGGCCCAGGACCTGGAACTTTTGCCTGTTGACTTTAACTTCGAACGGGTTCGGGTTGGCCTTGGCCGGGACTCCACGCGCCCCCGCTGGGCCTCTAGGGGTCTGTCTTCGCATCCCGGAAGGCTTGGACTTCCCCATGGCAATACACTTTGCCACACTGCGGGTGCCGCTGCCTCCGGAACAGGAAAATAGACCCCCGTAGGGAATGAGCTGCAGACGGGTGGCCTAGAACACTCGTGCCAGACAAGAGAAACACGTCCCAGCCTGGTCTCGCGATAACTTCGCCAGCACCCCACACCTCCCGGAAAGTATGTGCGTCCCGGAAGACACTGACAAACTCTCGCTTAGCGCACGCGCTTATTGGAGAAGCGACTACAACTCCCAGCATGCCATGCTCCCACGGCTTCCTGTCGCGGGGCCTTATGGTCTCTGTAGTGTCCCGCGAGGCGGCACAGCTTCCTCTGGCGCCACCGTGAGGTGAGCTCTTGAGCTCCCTCTTCTGGAAAGTCGTTAATGGGGACCGGGCTGTCTGAGAAAAGTCGGCAGTAGCCGCCGCCGCCAAGAACGGCGCCGGAGCCGGTGACCACCCGGTGACGTGGGGCGCTACCGAGGCTCCGGGCCGCCCCAGGACCCGGCGCTGTGCTGAGAGTTAGATGGGCCGGGCCTGGACGATGGGGCGCAGAGTGGCGCTAGTGACCGGGCGGCGACAGTGACAGCGACGACAACGGGTCTGGACCGCCATCCAGCTGGAGCGGGACCCTCGCGCCGACGGCCGCGCCAGCGCCCCTGGTGGCAGTGGTGGCGACCCCGGCGAAGGAGCGGCGGCGGCGGCAGGCGCGGTTGCGGCGGGCCTCCGCGGAGCCCTTTCCCAATCTTGACGCGGAATGCGCGGAGGCTGCCACAGTGGAGACTGGGCGTCCTTCGCAGCCTTCCCGGCGCCGGTCTCCTGGACCGCGGAAAGAACGACCGCGGAAAGAACGACCGCGGAAAGAACGACCGCGGCGGCGGCGAAGGCGGAGGCGAAGGCGGCGTAAGCGACGGCGGCAAGCTATGGAAGTCGAGAACATCACAGCCAACACGCTGCTGCTGAAAGCGCGGCAAGGTGGGTGCGCAGCAAGCGCCCCGGCTCCCAGAACCCAGGTCCTCCAGGAGACCCCCCATCCTTCCGGAGAACCTTGATTTCTGTGGGATCGTAACACCACCCTCTTGGGGAACTAGGATCCCCGTGAAACCGACCCAGGGTCCGTGTTACGCTCAGCGAGCGGTTAACCTGAGCCACCCTATGGAGTATTTCAAGACAGTATGCTTGGAGAGCCCAGAGTAGAGCATTTGCTTGGGTTCTGTTGGATCCCCAGTCAGCCTTTAGAGAAGGAAAATGAATGGAAAGATGGAAATCTCCCTAGGGTTTCTGGGTTACCTCCTAGGCAAGCGTTCCTAGTGACATAAGATATGGAGAAGCTTCAATAACTTCATCTTGCAAGGATGAATAGCATTCTCTGAAAAAAAAAAAAATTGATCTGGAACAGGAAGAACTGTTTCGATCTCCCCCACATTATTGTGATTTGGGTTTTCCACCAATCCTCTTTATGTCTCAAGGGCCTAAAAGGAGGAAAATTAAATTGGAAAACACATGAGCTGGAGAGATGGCTTAGCAGTTAAGGTACTTACCTGAAAAACCTAAGGACTTAGGTTTGATTCTCCAGTACCGCTTAAGCCAGATGCACAAGGTGGCCTATGCATCTGGAGTTCATTTACAGTGGCTAGAGGCCCTGGTATGCCCAATCTCTATCTTTCTCTAAATAAATAAATAAGCTTAAAAAAACCCATGATTTTTTTTTAAAAAATAGGTTTTAATATTTTATTATTTATTTATTTATTTGAGAGAACGAGAGAGAGGCAGATAGAGATAGAATTAAAGAATGGGTGCACCAGGGCCTCAGCCATTGCAAATGAACTCCATATGCATGTGCCACCTTATGCATCTGGCTTACGTGGGTTCTGGAGAATCCTTTGACTCTACAGGCAAGCACTTTAACCACTAAGCCATTTCTCCACCCCCACATGATTTTTTTTTTAATATACTGGAAACTTCCAGTTAGAAACATTTTACAGGAATTCCTCAAGTTACAAAGTGGTGCCCAGAATTAGTTATCAAAGTTATGGCTTTGAAACACCTACAATTAACAAGCAGCAAGGCAGGAAGAACCTGTGTTCAAAGCTACCCTGTGCTCCACAGTGAGACCCTGTCTCCAAATTATAGTGCTTCCAAGCATATTGGCCCACATCTTTAATCCCAGCACTTGGGAGGCAGAGGTAGGAGGATCACCATGAGTTGGAGGCCACCCTGAGACTACATAGTGAATTCTAGGTCAGCCTGGGCTAAAATGAGACCCTACCTGGAAAAACAAACAAACAAAAAAGCCTTCACACAAACAAAACTGATTTCTGATTTTTTAATTAATTTATTTATTAGTGAGAGAGAGAAAGAATTGGTGCATCAGGGCCTTAGCCACTGCAATTGAACTCCAGATGCTTGCGCTACCTAGTGGGCTTGTGTGACCTTGCGCTTGCCTCATCTTTGTGCATCTGGTTTACATGGGATCTGGAGAGTCAAACATGGGTCCTTAGGCTTCACAGGCAAGCACCTTAACCACTACGCCATCTCTCCAGCCCTAATTTCCAGTTTGGGGGGCAGGAGAGATGGCTCAGTGGTTAAGATGCTTACCTGCAAAGCCTAATGACCCTGGTTTGATTCCCCAGTACCCACGTAAAGCCAGATGCATGCACCTGGAGTGCATTTGCAGAGGTCAGAGACCATTGTGTCCATTCCACCAACCCCCTTGCAAATAAATAAAAATGTTAAATAAATGTAGCCAGGCACAGTGGCTCACACCTTTAATCCTAGCACTTGGGAGGCAGAGGTAGGAGGATAGCCATGAATTTGAGGCTACCTTGGAACTAGACTGAGCCCCTACCTTGAAAAACGGAAAAAAAAAAAAAAAAAAAAAAAGAGTGTCCGCAGTTGCTAAGCTGCGGAGGTCGGGCCTGATGGTGTAGCTGGCCTGCGAGTGGGAGGGAGGTCAGGCGCGAAGCGGCCCACGCCACCCGAGCAGCTCGGGTGCAGAGGCTGCACGCTGAAGGGGGCGTCGCCTCCGCGCTGTCCGGCGCCGTCCGTCGGGAGGCCGCGCCCGCCATGTGTGCCCGGGCGGTCCTCGACGAGTTCACGGCGCCCGCCGAGAAGGCGGCGCTGCTGGAGCGGAGCCGCGGCCGCATCGAGGGTCTGTTCGGCGTGAGCCTGGTGGTGCTCAGCGCGCTCGGGGCCGAGGAGCCACTGCCCGCGCGCATCTGGCTGCAGCTCTGCGGGGCGCAGGAGGCCTTGCACGGTGCCAAGGGACATGCTGCATCATGCAGGACTTGGCTTTGGTGAGGAGGCCATAAACAAGGTCAAGGGGAAAGGAAAGCCTGGGCTACAATCTTTATCGGAGTTTTCATGAGAAACACAAGGAGTGTATCAAAGGAATCTGTGAGCCTGAATTGGAAGAAAGAGTGTTACCCCAAGGCCACGCACTGCATTTTTGTTAGGGCACAGAGCCTATTTCTAAAGAGCTTGATTCAGGATACTTGTGCTGATCTCTGCATTCTAGACACTGGCCTTCTTGGCATCAGAGGCAGTGCCGAGGCTATGGTCATGGCCAGGAGTCTTTCTGCTGTTTGTAAAGCTCTTTGAGAATAATGAGATCATACCCAGCAGCCAGAAAGAGTCAGAAGTAAAACGGGAATTCAGACAATTTTTTGAAGCCCATGCAGACATACAATGGATTTGTTGATTTTGCCCACTTCCTTGAAAAAAGAACTTTTGACTTCTTACACAAGGTGATGAGAGTCTGTTCGAACCAGAAGATGATAATGTTATTGAAATTAGAGATACTCAACAGTCAGAGTTTACACAGAATGATGCCTCAGGGCTGAGTACTGCTACAGATGAAATTGCTTTGCAGGAAAATGCAAGAAATAAAGCTGGGACTCCTGTTTCTGAGCTGACAAAACAAATGGATACAGCCTTTTCTAGTTCACCAGATGTGCTTTTTGTTCCAATAAATAGCATAAGTTCAGATGAAGAGGCACTTTCCACGGAAAGAGTTTGTCACAAGAGGAGATCTTCTGACTCAGAGGAAAGGCATACCAAGAAGCAGTTTTCTTTAGAAAATGTTGGAGAAGAAGAGGGTTGGATGATGGTAAGACATCAGCTGGAAATGTAATCAATGGCCTATCTGATTCTTGTACTAATTCTGCAAATGTAAGCCCAGATGCAAAAGATACTACTGAGGAAATGGAATACAACATCTTTGTAAACTTTTTTAAAACAATGGGCTACTCCCAAGAGATTGTTGAAAAGGTCATTAGGGAATATGGGCCTTCTACTGAACCATTACTACTCTTAGAGGAAATTGAAAAAGCAAACAAAAGGCTTCAAGAGGACGGAGAGTTTTCACCTGGCTCTATGTATCCAGATGCCAAGACCAAAAGTAAAGGTGTTTATAGTAGCTTGAATGACCTTACGACAGACTCCACTCCAAACACAGAATCACATACAACAAAATATGGTAGGAAAGTTTACTTAGTTACCATTTAAAGAAGACTCTAAACCATGTACCTCAAATTATAAAATTAATGCTTGCAGAACAGTGCCAGTAGACCAGAAACATGAAATCTGGGGTTCAGGCCAGAACTACACTGGTAACGTAGACATTCAAACAGATGGACTTTCACCCTGTGTCTCCCCTTCAAGTCCTAAAGAAGTCAATTTTGTTTCAAAGGGAGCTACAAGTCACCAGCAGAGAGTTGCAGTTTTTCCTGAAAATGGTGTGCAACAGCACTCAGAACCCTTGCTAACAAATAATACAAAATCTGCCTGTGAAAAACATTCAGGTTGTTGTGACTGCCTTCCATCTAAGTCACATTACTCACCCCTTTGTCCACCAGTGCCGCTGCCTCAGCTGCTTCCTTCAGCTACTGATGCATGCTTGGCAGGGTCTTCTGATCATATTGATTCCTCAGTCACTGGGGTGCAAAGATTTCGAGATACTTTAAAAGTACCCTACAAACTGGAACTAAAAAATGAACCAGGGAGATCAGATTTGAAGCATATTATCATAGATGGGAGCAATGTTGCAATAACTCATGGTCTGAAAAAGTTTTTTTCTTGTCATGGAATTGCAATTGCAGTTGAATACTTTTGGAAGCTTGGAAACAGAAACATCACTGTGTTTGTCCCTCAGTGGAAAACAAGATGTGATCCTAATGTCACAGAACAGCACTTCCTAACCCAGCTCCAGGAGCTTGGAATATTATCTTTAACTCCTGCCCGGATAGTCTTTGGAGAAAGAATTGCTTCTCATGATGACAGCGGACAAAACTGGTGGTATTACTGTAACAAATGATAACTTCAGAGAATTTGTGACTGAGTCAGTCTCTTGGCGAGAAATTATTACAAAAAGATTGCTTCAGTATACATTCGTGGGGGACATATTTATGGTTCCTGATGATCCTCTGGGAAGAAGTGGACCTCAGCTACAAGAATTCCTTGGGAAGGAGGTCTTCCTTAGAGACATGCAGCCGATGCTCAATATGCCGAACATGGACACATTTGATCCTGGCTTCGGGAGCCCCAAGCACCAGCCACCAGCCTGCACCTAGGATTCAAGGATCCCCTCCAAGCCCCTGGTTTCCTCAGTAGCCCCACTTCTCAACCCTGACTCCCCTTCCCGGTATGCAGCAAAACCTGCCTGTGCCAACACAGAGGTCCTCTGCAGAAACCAGTGAGCTCCGGGAGGTGCTTCTGAAGATCTTCCCTGAAGCCGAGCAGAGACTGAAGATCAACCAGATCCTGGTGGCCCATCCCTACATGAAAGACCTGAATGCGCTCTTGGCTCTGGTGTTGGATTGAAGGCTGCGCTGAGAGGCTTGCACTGAGAGAGGGCCAGCTGATGACACAGCTGCTGAAACTGCTTCCCAGTGTGAATCTTGTGCTTGTATAGGGAGAAGAAAAATACTTTGTGTATACAAAAATCTGGGTTTTCAAAGCCAGCCATATATATATATATATATATATATATATATATATATATATATATATATATATATGAATTATGCTGCTATTACAGATTTAACATTTTCTGTAAAAGAAAAGTACATTTTTGCCTCTTCAGAACTGTTTAATAGCAGTTACTCTTGTATGTATTTACATTTTTATATTTTTTAAACTATTTTCCTTAAAGCTGAAGATAATGACAAATGGATATGGTAGCCTTTCTAAATAAAATTTTTTTAAAATGCTTTTTAAGGAAAGCAGGATCTCTTAAAAAGAAAGAAAGAAAGAAAAAAAGAAAGAAAGAAAGAAAGAAAGAAAGAAAGAAAGAAAGAAAGTCGCCCTTTCAAGACTTTTGTATACTAACATTATTTTGAACAGAAGAACTGATATCAGATCTAGGACTCAGAGCAGTGTTCACTCTCTTCACTCAGTGGCTCAGTTGACTCTGCATGTTATCACTCACTCTGAACTCCAAATTGGTCATGGAAGGGAATCATCCTTATTGGGAATCATAACTGACCAATTTCAGGGTTTCCTTCTCTTGCTACCTACATATATGGATATGGTGTTCAAGAATATTGTAGCAAGAGGACTTTATTATAATGCTTCAGAGATTACTAATGTTTGTGTGCTATATGAGTGCATGCCTGTGGTGTATGCACACGTGTGCAGATGTGTATGCCCTGTGCACAGGCATGTAAAGGCCAGCAGAAGACATCAGGTGTTCTCTAGCTCTTCAGCCTTATTTCTATTAGACCAGCTGACCAGGGAGTCCCAGCAGTCCTCCTATATATGCCTCACCCAGTGCTGAGGTTATAGGTATGCAGTGCCAAGCTTGGCTGTTTATGTGGGTTCTGGGGAACTCAGGTCCTCATGCTTGCACAGCAAATGTTCTTGCCTACTGAGCCATTGCCCCAGCCCAGATATAAAGTTTTAGAATTGCCAAGTGACACAAACCCTAGGACAACAGTGGTAATTTCAAAAATGAGAGTTTTAATTTTTTTATTCCATGTTGTTTTGATTCTTAAGGAGTCTGCCCTTAATGAACAAGAATATTTATTCTTTTTTAAAAAATTGTTAGAGAGAGAAAAATGTGCATAGAGAGAATGGGTGTGCCAGGGCCTTCAGTCGCTGCAAACAAACTCCAGACAAATGTGCCACCTTGTACATCTGGCTTATGTGGGTCCTGGGAAATCGAACCTGGGTCCTTTGGCTTCACAGGAAAGTACCTTAACCACTAAGCCATCTCTCCATCTCAAGAGTATTTATTCTTTGTTGTTTCTTTTGTTTTATTTTTCGAGGTAGGGTCTCACTCTAGCTCAGGCTGACCTGGAATTCACTATGTAGTCTCAGGGTGGCCTTGAACTCTCGGCGATCCTCCTACCTCTGCCTCCCAAGTGCTGGGATTAAAGGCGTGTGCCACCACGCCCAGCAAGAGTATTTATTCTTATTTGGAGTAATTATGTACAGTTTGGTTATTACTTAAAGAAATTGAATAGCAAATATTAGAAATTTATGGCACATTTTGACTGTTGGTTATAATTTAGGGCTGCATTTGTCTATTTACTTACAAGTGTCTTCCAGAAAGTATCAGGAACTGTCTCCTTGTGTATTTTTTTAGCTAACATATTAGAAAATTAACTTTTGAAAAAAAATTAACTTTGCCAGGTGTGGTGGCATACACCTTTAATCCCAGCACTTGGGAAGCAGAGGTAGGAGGATCGCCGAGAGTTCAAGGCCACCCTGAGACTACATAGTGAATTCCAGGTCAGCCTGAGCTAGAGTGAGACCCTACCTCGAAAAACCAAAAAAGAAAAAAAATTAACTTTGTTGGGGGCTGGAGAGATTGCTTAATGGTTAAGGCATTTGCCTGCAAAGCCAAAGGATCCTGCAGGGTTCAATTCTCCAGGACCCACATAAGCCAGATGCACAATGGGGTGTATGCATCTGGAGTTCATTTGCAGTGACTGCAAGCCCTGGTGTGCCCATTCTCTCTCTCTCTGCCTCTTTCTGTCTCTCTCTCTTTTTTTTTTTTTTTTTTTGGTTTTTCGAGGTAGGGTTTTACTCTAGTCCAGGCTGACCTGGAATTCACTCTGTATTCTCAGGGTGGCCTTGAACTCATGGTGATCCTCCTACCTCTTCCTCCCGAGTGCTTGGATTAAAGGCATGCACTACCACGCCTGGTTCTCTTTCTCTCTCTTAAATAAATAAATAAATAAATAAAATATATTAAAAAAAATTAACTTTGTTGGACATAGCATGCCTGTCTCCCAAACCCCAGTGCGTGCATGCGCGCGCACGCACACACATGCACACACACACACACACACACACACACACACACACTACACATCTCTGCTGTAGTCTTGTTTCTTCCTGAAAAATATTCTTAGGTTGAGAATGCTTACCATGCAAGCATGAAGGCCTGAGAGGGCATGTGCTGATACCCATGTAAAAATACACACCTGTAATATGACTTGTGGGACCTTTAGGAGATGACAAAGTCCTGAGGGTAGGCCCATCATGAATGGAATTAATGCCATTATAAGAGAAACGCAGGACATCTTGCATTTTCCTAAGTGTGAAGGATAGGTGAAGGCTCTATTAACCAGAAAGTGACTTGGTTGATGCCATATCTCTTTTGATCTTGGACTTTCCAACCTCTAGAGCTGTAAAACAAATTCTTATTATTTGTGATGTTTTGTTGTACAGCCCAAATAGATTGATAGTTTCAAACAGAACACTGTCATAACCTTGCCTTCTTAGAGAAACATTGCAGATGCAACTTCTTTGAAAGTGCTGTCACCCAGGCATGCTCTAAGGAACTGTGACATTATCATATCATTAATAAAACAAAATGACTATTTTAAATTTAGAATTTTTTCCTGATGTGGTTTGGCTATGGAATGCCGCCACTCTAAAGGTTCATATGTTGAAAAAATTTGGTCCTTAATGGAGCTGTAGAGAGGGCACTAAATCATTAATGGATAATTTATTGATAGGTTCAGATGGGTTCATACTGAAGGGACTACTAGAAGGTGGGGCCTGGTTTTGTTTTTTTAGTTTTTTAAAAATATTTTTATTTATTTATGAGGAGAGAGAAAGAAATTGTGTGCACCAGGGCCTCTCGCCACTGCAAATGAACTCCAGATGCATGTGCAACTTTGTGCATTTGGCTTTATGTGGGTACTGGTGAATCAAACCTGGGCCAGGAGCTGGAGAGATGGTTTAGCAGTTAAGGCACTTGCCTGTGAAGCCTAAGGGCCCAGGTTCGATTCCCCAGGCTGACCTGGAATTCACTCTGTAGTCTCAGAGTGGCCTTGAACTCACGATGATCCTCCTACCTCTGCCTCCTGAGTGCTGAGATTAAAGGTGTGCGCCATCATGCTCGGCTTCACCTTTCTCTTTCTAACCATGTTTACTGCTATAGATATAGCACTTGGAACATTCCTAGCATACAACAGGTTCTCAAACATATCTACTGAATGAATAAATTCATTGAATGCATATGGGTTTCTGTCCTTTTCTAGCCTGATTATTAAGCTATTACTTTGGTTCTGTGAGCCACTTCATTATCTTTTTTTTCCAAAATTTTATTTGCCTAAGCAAGCTTTTTGAGATTAAAAAAAAAATCTTAGGGAGGAAACTTTAGCAAGAGACAACATTACAAGCTGGAGAGATGTCTCAGTGGATATTAAGGCACATGCATGCAAAGCCTAATGACCCAAGTTTGATTCCCCAGTACTCATGTAAAGCCAAATGCACAAAGTGGCACCTGCATCTGGAGTTTGTTTGCAGCAGCTAGAGGCCTGGCATGAGCCCATTTTCTTTGTCTGTCTCTCCTTCTCTTTACTTGAAAATAAATAATTAAGATTTTTTTTTTTTTTTTTTTGGTTTTTCGAGGTAGGTTCTCACCACTCTGGCCCAGGCTGACCTGGAATTAACTTTGTAGTCTCAGGGTAGCCTTGAACTCACAGTGATCCTTCTACCTCTGCTTCCCAAGTACTGAGATTAAAGGTGTGCGCCACCACACCCAGCTAATTAAGAATATTTTTAAAGAGGGGCTGGAGAAATGGCTTAGCGGTTAAGGCGTTTGCCTGTGAAGCCAAAGGATCCTGGTTCGATTCTCCAGGACCCATGTAAGCCAGATGCACAAGGGGCACATGCATCTGGAGTTCGTTGCAGTGGCTGGAGGCCCTGGTGTGCCCATTCTTTCTCTGCCTGCCTCTCTTTCTCTCTCTGCTTGCAAATAAATAAAAAAAAATTAAAAAAATATTTTAGGGCTGGAGAGATGGCTTAGCTGTTAAGACGCCTGCCTGCTAAGCCCAGTTCCAATCTCCAGGTCCCACGTTTAGCCAGATGAAAAGTGCTGCAAGAGCGCAATGCCACACTTGCCCACAAGGGGGCGCACGCATCTAGAGTTTGTTCACAGTGGCTGAGAGGCTGCTGGCACGCCCATTCTCTGTCTTCCTCTTCCTCTCCTTCTCTATCTCTCTCTGTGTCTTTCTCCAAAAAAAAAAATTTTTTTTTAAAGACAGCATTAATGATAGGATGCATTAACTATGCTTCAGGTGCTAAAGAGACTACTAGTGGCCAAATGGTGTTGGTAGCTACAGTTTCACACAAGGTATGTTAATTAATAATGAGGTTTCAACTCTTACTGCATCTGTGACAGAACAGATTCTTCCTTTTATGCCCCTGCCATTTGCTTTCTTTTGAGATGTATTGTCCTGGAAGACAGCCTGACCCTGGCCTCCAACTTTTCTGTTCTGCCTTAGTCTCCTAAGTGCTGAGATAACAGGCATTACCACTTCCTTTAATTGTTTTCAATAATTGTCAAGGTCCCTTTAATTGTTTTAGATAAGCTTTAATAATTTTACATTTTTCTTTCTGAGGTGATCTTCATTCCAGTTTTTGGAGAAAATTGACAGCAAAATTGCAGAGAGGAATGTATGATATAATATGATATAAGCATTTACTATTAAATTTTGGTCTTTTGTATAACAATTTCACTTTGATTTCAGATTGTAATATTATATACTGGCCTCTTCAGCACCTGAGGCAAAGTGTGTGTATGTTGCCATTAATATTATGTCTTGTAAAAGCTTCCTCCCTGAGATTTTTGAAGATATTTTTATTCATTTGTTAGCAGAGAGAGAAGGAGAGTATATGGGTGCATCAGGGCCTCTTGCCATTGCAAACTCCAGGTGCATGCACCATTTTGTTCATCTGTGTACTGGAGAATTGGACCTAGGCCTTCAGGCTTTGTAAGCAAGTGCTTTTAGCTGCTGAGCCATTTCCCCAGGTGCCCTAAGATTTTTTTAATTTCTTTTAAAATGTTTTTATTTATTTATTTGACAAGAAAGACAGAGATAGTGTACACATGTGTATGATACAGAGCAAGTTTGATTGTACCAGGACCTCTTGTTGCTTAAAATGAACTCCAGATGTATATGCCACATTGAGCGTATGGCTTTATGTGGGTATGGGGTAAGAAACCCAGGCCAGCAGGCTTTGCAAGCAAGTGCCTTAAACCACTGAACAATCTCCCAGCCATGTAAGATTTTTGTTATTGCAAAGAGCTAGCTTAGGCAAATAAAATTTTGAAAAAAGATATGGCTCACAGAACCAAAGCAATAGCTTAATAACTAGGCTAGAAAAGTACAGAAATCATATACATTCATTGAATTTATGCATTCAACAGAACTTGTTGTGTGCTAGGAATGTTCTAAAGCCTGTTCCTATACCAGTAAACATGGTGAGAAATTTCTGCCATTCTAGAGACCTTTAAAAATTATGTATTTAGGGCTGGAGAGATGGCTTAGTGGTTAAGTGCTTGCCTATGAAGCCTAAGGACCCCGATTTGAGGCTCAATTCCCCAGTGCCCATGTAATCCAGATGCACAAGGTGGCGCATGTATCTGGAGTTCGTTTGCAGTGACTGGAGGCCCTGGTGCACCCATTCTCTCTTTCTCTCTGTCACTCTCAAATAAATAAGTAAATTTAAAAAATAAACAATTTTAAAAATTACGTATTTATAGTTTATATGTTTAACTTGACACATAATAATTGTATATACTTTTGGGGTAAAATGAGATATAGTTTTAATATTTTTATTTATTTGAGGGAGAAAGAAGAGAATGGGTGTGTCAGGGCTTCTTACTGCTGCAAACAAGCTTGAGATGCATGTGCCACTTTGTGCATCTGTCTTTACATGGGTTACTGGGGAATTGAGTCCTGGGCTATCAGGTTTTGCAAGCAAGCACCTTTAATCACTGAGCAAGTTCCCATGTCCAAAGTGATATTTTAATGCATATGTACAATGAGCAGTGATCAGGTAGGGCAACTGGCATATCCATCACCTCAAACATTTGTCATTTCTTTGTGTTGGGAGCATTTAAAATCCTTTCTCTTTGCTATTATGAAACATACAGTTAATGTTGTCAACTATAGTTACACTCTTATGTGATAGGACATTAAATCTTATCACATTTTTATAGGAGATATAGATATGATACATGATATATTTCCTAGGGATGTATGCCAAAGGAAAAACTGAAGCAGGGATGAGTGTAGGAAGTGGCCAGGTGGTATTGGCAGTTATAATTTCAGACAGGGAGTGTTGATTGGTAATGAGGTCTCAACTGTTACTTCAGCTACAATAAGATTCCTCCTTTTATTCCCTTCTCCATTTTGTCTCCTTCTGAGACGTATAACCGTAAAAGAGAGAGAACAAATGCATCTATTAGCTTTGTTACACTCTGTACCCTTGTTTGGGGAGATCCAGGCACTTACCAGGACTGCCATCAAAATACACAATGGCCAGGCTTGGTGCACGCCTTTAATTCCAGCACTCAGGAGGCAGAAGTAGGAGGATCACCGTGAGTTCAAGGCCATCCTGAGAATACAGAGTGAATTACAGGTCAGCCTAGGCTAGAGTAAAACCCTACCTTGAAAAACCAAAAAACAAACAAACAAACAAACAAACAAAAAAAACCCAAAGAAACCACAATGGAGAAGGTGTACCAACAAATGGGTATTATAAGGACATATTTAAACAACATAATAGGCAACAATATGCCATAGCCATTAAGACCACTGCAGTGGCTGGTAGAATAAAAAGAGCGGATCAGAGCCAGGCGTGGTGGTGCACCCCTTTAATCCCAGTACTCGGGAGGCTGGGGTAGGAAGATTGCTGTGAGTTCAAAGCCACCCTGAAACTACATAGTGAATTCCAGGTCAGCCTGGGCTCAAGTGAAACCTACCTCAAAAACCAAAAAAAAAAAAAAGCCAGGTGTGATGGCACACACCTTTAATCCCAACACTTGGGAGGCAGAGGTAGGAGGATTGCCATGAGTTCGAGGCCACCCTGAGACTACATAGTAAATTCCAGGTCAGCAACTGCCAACAAAAGCAAGCAAGAACACTTCCGGAATCCAGGCAGAACTCAGGCACTTTGCATATTTTTAGCTGGAAATTCAGATCTGCCTTAGGGCTGGACCCCAGGATCCATCTACAATTACACCTCCTCCAGCCAGGTGGCTGGAGATCTAAGTTACAAGTTGGTTGACTCCAGAGGTATACTAGGTGACATTTTTTTTTTTTTTGCTGGGAGGTTGCAGTTTTGAGGTAGGGTCTTGCTCTAGCCCAGGCTGAGCTGGAATTCACCATGTGGTCTCAGACTGGCCTGGAACTCATGGTGATCCTCCTATCTCTGCCTCCCAAGTGCTGGGACTAAAGGTGTGCACCACCATTCCTGGTTCTAGGTGACTTTTTTTTTTTAGAGTGAGAACAGGAGAGAGAGAGAGGATTGATGCACCAGGGCATCAGCCCCTGCAGCTCAACTCCAGAGGCTTATGCCACCTAATGCACGTGTATAACCTTGTGCTTGCATCACCTTTGACTCCAGGCTTATGTGGAATCTGAAGAGAGATTGAACATGGGTCCTTAGGCTTCCCAGGCAAGCACCTTAACCACTAAGCCAGCTATATAGCTCTAGTTGACATTTTTATATCTTCCTTTGCAATTAATTTGCTACCATACCCAAAAGCTATTTAATGCAATTTTTTTCTGTGCAAAGAACAATTCTTGTGCTATTTTGGACATGTATGTGCATGCTTAGTGTTCCAACCTTCTATTCAGTTGTAGCAGTTACATTCTCATTATTGGGACACCAAACAAACACACAAAAATGACCAGAAATATCTTATGGGAGGAAAAAGGTATAGTTTCAAGGGAAAATTACATCCTGGTGGAGAAAAGCATGGAAGAGCCCAATTTTTCATACATCTGCAGGAGGTAGTGGGAGAAGGGAGGGAGGAAGTGGAAAAGGAGGGACAGAGACAAGAGGAAGTTAGCTTTAAGCACCCAGTAGGCTGAACCAACCAATCCTCAGGTTCACCCCCAGCAACACACCTCAAGCAAGGTTCTGCTTTCCAAAGGTTCTACCAACTTGGGACAAAGTAGGAAGCTTAATCACAAACACTTCAGGCTATTTTTCATTTTACATTTCAGAGATTTTACATTTAAGCAACCATATTCCACTCTTAGTCTCTATAGACTCATGACCATCTCATGATGCAAAATGCACTCAACTTTCAAAGTCCAAGTTCAAAAAGTACCATACTCGACCAATCCCATCACCATTCAAAGGTCCAAAACATCATCTGAGACCTAAGACAATTTGTTAACTGTGAACCCTATAAATTCAAAGCATAAGGTACATACTTCTAACATATAATGGCACAGAATAAACATTCCCATTAAAAAAAGAAGGCAGAGGACTGGAGAGGTAGATTAATGGTTAAGGTGCTTGCTTCCAAAATCTAAGGACTCAGGTTCAATTCCCAGTACCCAGATAAGCCAGATACACAAGGTGACATATATGTTTGGAGTTCATTTGCAGTGGCTGGAGGCCCTGGTGTACCCATTTTTTTCTCACCTGTCTTTTTCTCTCCCCTCTCTCTTTTTTTTTTTAAATTTTTATTTATTTATTTATTTGCAAGCAGAGAGAGAGAGGGATAGAAGAGAGGCAGACAGAGACAGAATGGGCACACCAGGGCTTCCAGCCATTACAAATGAACTCCAGGTGCATGTGCCCCTTGTGCATCTGGCTTACATGGGTCCTGGAGAATTGAACCTGGGTCCTTTGGCTTCACAGGCAAATGCCTTAACTGCTAAGCCATTTCTCCAGCCCTCTCTCCCATCTCTTAAATGAATAAATAAATAAATAAATAAATAAATAAATAAATAAATAATTTTTTAAAACATGAATGCAGAGCAAGGAAAGACTACCAGAACAAGGTAAAAACAAACAAACAAACAAACAAACAAACAAACAAACAAACAAAAACAGCAGGATAAATCCTGTAGCTCCATGTCCAGTGTCTGTGACCTGTGATGAAGTTCTATGGTCTCCAAAAGGCCCAATTCTGTCCATTATAACTGCTTGCTTTCTGGGAAGATCCATCTGAAACAGAGTGATTAACTGTGGTTGTCCCACAGTCTTGGCATCTCCAAATTCTTGGGGTATCCATTATAACTCATGATTCATCTTCATGGCTCATGGCTTCACAGGATCTCTATGTGGGGACTATGACCCTGCTTCATGTTGCTGCATCTTTGTAGCTCCTGGAACCATTGTTTCTCTTCACAACCCTATTTCTTGCATTTCTCATGCTCCCAAAACCACTACCAGGTGGACTTTGCCATTGAATTTGTATATCCAGGGATGATGAAGTTTGACCTTGACCAAAAACTTCTTTAGCATTCTTCCTTCAAAGCCTTTCAAAAGAGTTTGTATTCTTTCTACTTTGAGCCTTCAGTGGGTTAGATTTCACCCTTTGGCCATCTTTCTTACTGTCCCAATGCAGACTAGTTAGCCCATATTTAATGGTGGTACTTTCTTTAATGATTGCAGATTAAGTGGTCTAAAACTAATCTCTGTGCCTGTGACTTCAAACTCAATTTTTTCTGTCTTCTTTATAGTTTTCATATTTATCTGTTCTATACTTTCTTCCACAAAAGATATCAGTCCTTATCTTTTAAACTCAACTTTCTCAAATTCTCAGGACATTGGCAGACCATAACTAGCCTTAAGTCCCAGTCTTAACAAGGTCTTTTTTCTCCCCTCTGAAACCTCATAAGCCAAGATTTCACAGTCCACACTTCTCTCTACATTGTGGTTTTGAAACTCTGCCAGAATGGCCAATCAAGCTCTGTACTGTAAGTTTTCTCTAGTCCAGAGTTCCAAATTCTTCTGTATTCCTCCTGAAAACCAGTTTCAAAAGACCCATCACCATGTGGTAACATCACAGCAACAACACTGTTGACACCAATTTTCTCTAGCACTTAAGTTCTTTCTGAAACAAATCACCTGACCAGAAGCATCTTAAGAGAGGAAAGGACTTGTTTCAGGCTTACAGTTTCAAGTGAAAGTTTCATTATGGTGGAGAAAAGTGTAGCTCACGTCTTCATACATCTGCATCAGAGAGAGAGAGAGAGAGAGAGAGAGAGAGAGAGAGAGAGAGAGAGAAAGAGAGAGAGAGAGCAAGCATGTAAAGCCAGATGCACAAAGTGGCACATGCATCTGGAGTTTGTTTGCAGTGGCAAGATGCCCTGAAAAATATATATTAAAACAATAATGTATGACTCATGGCTACACACCCACATCTACACACACACACACACACACACACTAGATTTGAATAATACTAAATTCATGATTGTTATTCCTTCTACTGGATTTAGTATGAGAGATAGTACATGTAATATCACAAAATATATTATAAAAGTATTTATGACATTAGTACAAAGTGAGTCACAAAGTAATATTCACAGAAATTTATAAACCAGGCAGAGAGTAAGTTCAGTTCTTGTGATAGTTTGGATATATGGCCCCCAATATATTCAGTGTTTTATTAGTTTATAGTTTGAATCTGCACCACCTTGCTAGAGGCAATGTCACTGGGCAGTTCTTAAGGAATGGTGGTGGGTTTGAGATTCCATTGTAAAGATATGCAAAGTGTACCTAATAGGAGTTCCTAAAATGTGTTGTGGCTTTTGGCTGTAGCTTTTCTCTGTGTGGTGTATGTGACTGGGGCTTTGCTCTCTTGTCTGGTCCTGTGAGAGCAGGCTGCTTCTCCTGCCATTATGGAACTTCCCCTGGATCTGTAAGATTCAATAAATAATATCCCTTCCTCCATAACTGTGTCTGGTCTGGAAGTTCATCTCAGTGAACCTAAAGCTGTCTACTACAGTTCTTTTTATCATTATGCATCTTTTTAAATATATTTTAGAGAGAGAGAGAGAGAGAATGGGAGTGCTAGGGTCTTCAATTGCTGCAAATGAACTCTTCTTGGGTTAGTAGGAAGATAAAAGATATCACGACTGAAATTAAATCACTTAAACCTAAGTGATTAAACCTAGTGATGACCATTTGATAGAATTAGCATAAATAGAACAGGAGCTTTCTTTAAAGTCACAATGTCTTTAGCTATGAGTACTCCATCCTTGGCAATTAAACACTTAGATGTGAACCTTTATCTTAAGACTCAGTTTCTCCAATAGTTAAAACCTTGACAAATAGAGGAACCTAATTTACTTTACTGCAAATTTTAAAGCCATTTTTAATAGCTCTTAAACCATAACAAGTTATCATCAATGAGCTGTTAATGAGTGGAGCCTTAACTGAGTCTTTATCTTAAGACTCAGTTTTTCTACTGCTTAAAACCTTGGTATCAAGTAAACATTTTAGATTTTATCCAATTGTTTCAATGAAGGGGCCCTTCTCTGAACAAACTTCATTACCTCCTGGTGATGTATCATTTTCTTAAAATCTTCTTTTTGTGTCCCTTTTTTTTTGGCTTCCTGATTATAACAAGCAGAAGTTACCACCTTGGAACAACTATTGTAAGCTCTTATCTGGTTCAGCTACCAATCTTTGTAATTTCTTATGAATATCAGGTGTTGACTGAGTTCAAAATTTATCTTTAAGAAGAATTTCCTCTTCCATGTTATCTGGAGTTACATTAGTATATTTTCTGATTGTCTCCTTAAGTCTCTGGGGAAAAGTAATGAACAATTCCTGTTCTCCCTGTATTATCTAAATGAGCCTAGTTTCTTAGGAGACAGGCTAGAAGAGACTTTTGGGGTATCTTGGAAGTTGACTGTCTGATTGAAAACAAAGTGGAGGAAAAGTGAAAAGAAGAGTCTAGAGTCAGGTTATACCCAATCCTGGCTCGCATCTTCTCATAGAAGGGGGGTATCCCTCTGACCAGATTTGGGGGAAGAAATTAGGGCTTTTTAAAAATCTCCTTCCTATAGGAATCCTCACCCAAATTTCCCTGTTATCTCCCCAACCAAACGGGAACACATATTGTGATCTGTGTGCCTCTGGGAGCAATTAAGTACCAGGATAAGATATCTGTGCTCATCCTGCCTGGCCAGATCTCAAGCCTGAGTATCTCCAGCACTTCCCGCAGCTCTGCATGTGTCTTACATCACAGCATAGAAGCAGTTCCACTAGCAAGATATGCCCAAGTGTGAAGACTCCTGCATTTACTCCTGTCTTGACAGCCTATATGCCCTTCTGGAGGAGGGATTTCCTGGGACTGCTTTCCCTTCTCCACTCTGTGGGAGCTTGGGATATGGGTCCCCTCATTTGTGAATGTTTCAGAATGGTCTAGGGACTAAAGGGTGTTATTTTAAAGGTAATCTTTGGTTTTGTTACCTTAAATATAGGGATCCTATCCTTTGCTGATATTAGAGACAGATAGAAATAATTTACTTGTGCTTGTCTTATGTAAGGAGTTTGTAACCTGATCAAATACCTTGACTCAGTTTACCTATTTGACCTTTTTGTCTAGTGAGAAATTTTATCTAATAGATGTGACTTTAGGTCACAAAAGAGAACTATAAAGAGAATCAAAGTTATATGCTGTTTGTTACTCCCTTTTCCTTGTCAGAGACAATTGGCTATTTTGTCTCTGGACAAGGTCGGGGACACATGGCTTAAGCATGCATGGAGTCTGAGAAAAAGGGAGCACCATCCCTTTTTCAGAGTCCAGCTTGCCATGACTTTAAATAGCGTATAACCGTAAATAAGAGCAAAAGGAAATGACAGAGCAGAGACCTAAGCATCCTGACATTTCTTATCCTATTCTGAAATTGTTTTTTGTTTTTTGTTTTTACCTAGAAAATTTATTTTACCCATTTGCAATACACAAGGTGGTAGAGTCTTGTCCATGTCTAACCTGGTTAGATCTCCAAAGAATGTGAATTACATCTGTGATTATGGCTTTGTGACTCACCTAGCATAGGATATCACCTGTGTCTAATGTAAGCTGAATTTAGATTAAGTCTACATCCCTAGGTAAACTTTTTTAAAAAATATTTTATTTATTTATTTATTTATTTGAGAGAGAGACAGAAATAGGCAAATGAACTCCAGATGCATGCACCCCCTTGTGCACCTGGCTTACGTGGGTCCTGGAGAATTGAACCTCGAACTGGGGTCCTTAGGCTCCATAGGCAAGCGTTTAACTGCTAAGCCATCTCTCCAGCCCCCTAGGTAAACTTTTACAGCATCTTTAAGAGTTGGTAAACAGTTGAAAAAAATCTTTAATTTTAAGTATGGTGTTTATCTTTAGCCTGAAAAAGGAAATTAATTTTAGGCAAAATTTGGTCTTTTAGTATCTCCTATATCCTTTCTATATACACTCTCTCTCTCTCTCTCTCTCTCTCTCTATATATATATATATATATATATATGTACATATGTATACATACATTTTATTTTTTTTTTTTTTTTTTTTGGTTTTTCGAGGTAGGGTTTCACTCTGGTCCAGGCTGACCTGGAATTCACTATGGTGTCTCAGGGTGGCTTCAAACTCACAGCCCTCCTACCTCTGCCTCAAGAGTGCTGGGATTAAAGGTGTGCACCATCATGTCCAGCTTTGTCCACATATTTTAACACTCTGATGTAAGTTCCACTCAAAAAAGCATTTTTAACAAGCATTCTATGCCCAACATTGAAAGATCCCTTCCCAGTTCCTTCAGTCATCTCATCTCAACCCATAATTAACCATCTTTCTTATAAGATTATTAAGAGAAACTCTATCAAATTGATTAACCTTATTACCCACTGACAAAGAAGCAAATAGTCTAGCGTCAAAAAGTTAACCATCCTATTGTTGGAAATTTGTAGAGAAACATCCTTAGTAGAAAAACTTGCAATTTCTTTTTTTTTTTGGGGGGGGGTGGTTCAAGGAAGGGTTTCATTCTATCTCAGACTGACCTGGAATTCACTATGTAGACTCAGGGTGTCCTTGAACTCATGGTGATCCTCCTACTTCTGCCTCCCAAGTGCTGGAATTAAAGTGTGTGCCACCATACTGGCTCCTTAGTATTTAGGTCACCAAAAATCTCTACCTGACAACCAGATGTGTTTTATAATATCAGTATATATACCTATAGATTTTATATAACCCATTGATATATCTTTTATTAATAAGTTCCATGAAGTACACTTTTAAGTTATAAGTCTATGAATACAGGCAAAACATTGTTATGGGGTTTGGTGTCTGTAGCAGACAGCTTCAGGTTTGCTGAGATGAACTTCCAGACCAGGCACAGTTATGGAGGAAGGGATATTTATTGAAGCTTACAGATCCAGGGGAAGTTCCATAATGGCAGGAGAAGCGGCCTGCTCTCACAGGACCAGTCAAGAGAGAGCAAAGCCAACCAGCCACACAGCACACAGAGCAAAAGTATAGCCAAAAGCCACAGCACACTTCAGGAACTCCCCCTAGGCACACTTTGCATATCTTTACAATGGAATCTCAAACCATCATCACACCTTAATACCCACTGACATTGCCTCTAGCAAGGTGGTTGAGGATGCAAACTATAAACTAATAAAACACTGACTATATTGGGGGTCATATATTCAAACTACCACAGTGTCACACAAGTAAGACCATTGACTCCTGGAATGTGAGGCAAAGTTTTATTGGGTAAAAAAGAAAGAAAAGAAAGAGAATAAAAGCTGATGTACACCAGGACTACACCCAAAATTCGGGTTCTCAAGATGTAACATTGAGTTGTTTGGAGCATCAGCTTTTATTGTAAAAATACTACAGTGTTTATTGCAAAAACAGGATGGGAGTTAAGCCATAAATCACAATTCACATGTTGCAGTTACAGCCATAAAAGTAATCTTTAGACATAAAGGGGAATTTGCATTATGGCAGGGGTATTCCATTCTAGAGGATTAAACAAACTTGTGACTAGTTCTGTTATTCAGTTATATGAAGCTCCTGGGGGGTGTGAGGCCCTTAAGGCCCTTAAAGGATTTTGTTTAACAGTGCAGGCCCAGGGTAATGCTATTCAGACCAGCAGAGCATCCTGTTTATCTACCATCCCCATCTGCTTAAGCAAGTGTAAAGTGACCTCTATTTTTTTCTAAGCTTGATGTAAAGAAATAACATTTTGCTCTCTTTAAAACATGACAACTGTTTTGTGGATAATCTTTATCCAATACCACAAACACACTTGGAAATTGCTTTTAATTTGAGTAACTAAGGCAAATTTTTGTTTTTGTCTTGAAGCCTGGAACTCAGGCCAGTTACAACCTCCTTCTAAGTAACAGGACATTACAATCTTTTTAAATACCTGGCAAATTATGAGTCACCGCCTCGGGGAGAATTTTGTCATTTTCAGTAATCCTCTCTGTAGGTTAAAGTTGACCTAGAACATAACCTCAGTAATTGTATTTATGATGTTATGGGGTCACACAAGTAAGACCATTGACTCATGGAATGTGAGAAATGAAAGAGAATAAAATCTGGTGCACACCAGGACTACACCTGAAAGACCCAGGCCAGAGTAGCACCATGACAGGCCTTAGTCATTCTGTAGGCCACAGGGGCGAGTTCCCAGAATCCAGGGAAGAACAAACAGTACCAGGAAAAACCATAAACTTGCTGTGTGAGCATGACTCAACATTCTTGCGGTCATGGGCCAAATGGCCCAATAAGATCCACTGTCTCAGAGTTTTGTAAATCTCAACCAATCAAATGAATGTAACCCCGCGTGCCAACCTGTTCAAATGTAACCGCCGCTTGCTGATCCAACTAAGTTAGAAATTCCCCTAGACCTAGCCCGCCAAAACTGCCCAGGACATCAGAGAGGAAATGAGTCTATTTCTAAGGGAAACAACAGAGCCAACATGGCTGCCTGAGAGGCTGCTCTCCAGGTAACTACTGCCTTGATAGCTCCAACCTTGCCTAAGATGCCAACTTATACTGACTCAGAACTGTGGAAAATGCATGCCTGTGCAGCAATTTATAAGAAACAAGGATGGCATAAGAACCCTGATAGAAGGATCATCCTCCCTTCTGACTTTGCTAATCAACTCATTAGACAAATACACCAGAGAACCTATTTAGGTTAACAGAAGATTGGAGATTTGCTTAGACTGGCTCATCTCAAGGTTTTTGATTTGAGACAAAAGACAGCAGAAGCTAGAGCCTGATGTCATTCCTGTCAGTTGGTAAATGTCAGATTGGGTGCCAGAGAAAGAGGAACCCGACCAGGAGTGAATTGGGAAATAGACTTTACAGAGGTAAAACCTGGTTTGTATGGATGTAAGTATTTACTAGTATTTGTAGACAACTTTTCAGGATGGACTGAGGCTTTTCCAACCAAAAATGAGACTGTCACAACTGTGGCTAAGAAGCTACTAGATGACATTCCAAGGTATGGTTTACCTGTTCTTTTGGGGTCAGATAATGGACCGGCTTTCATCTCACAGGTAACTTAGGCTGTAGTTAAACTTGTGGGGACTAATTGGAAACTCCATTGTGCATGTTGTCCCCAGAGTTCAGGACAAGTAGAAAGGATGAATCAGACCCTAAAGGAGACTTTTATTAAATTAACCCTTGAAACTGGCGGTGACTGGGTGTCTCTCCTTCCCTTTGCCATTTTCTGTGTTCAAAACTCCCCTTATACCGTGGGACTGACTCCCTTTGAAATATTGTATGCAAGACCCCCACCTTTGTTAATTAACATAAAAGCAGAAATGTTAACTGAATTTGATGATGAAAAGTTTCTCTCCTCCTTACAAGCCCTATTCTAGGTGCAAGAACGTCTGTAGCCTCAGCTACAGGTCATATATGACAAGGCTCCACCACTCACACCCCATGGGTTCAAACCAGGAGATCTAGTGCTCATCAGAAGACACTGCAAAGAGACTCTTGAACCCACCTGGAAAGGACCTTACACTGTGATTCTCACCACTCCAACTGCAATCAAGGTGGATGGCATTCCTGCCTGGATACAACACTCCCACATGAAGACTGCTGACCCACACACAGATCTGGGGGACTACACTCCAGAGGAAAAGCTATCACACATCCACAGGATCCACTCAAACTGAGGATTCGTAAGCTAGAGACTCAATAATGGCCAGATCATTTTGTGTTGTGATTTTCTTCTGTTGCTTATTAGCCTTAATTGCTACAAACCCACATCAGCCTTATAATCTTACATGGGTGATTACTAATATGGACACAGGGTCAATAATCAGCTCCACGTCCCACTTAGCACCCTCAGGAACTTGGTTTCCTGACTTGACATTTGACTTATGTGACTTGGTAGGAAAATCATGGGACCATGAACCTGCAAACAATGATTTTGAATATGATGATGCAGACTATGGGTATGACACACTCGGTGCCCAAATCAGTACAGGCAAACAGGTCTTTTATGTGTGTCCTGGTCATGATAGAACCCCTAAGCAACAAACTAATTGTGGTCCTGAGTCATACTATTGTGCAGCATGGGGATATGAATCTACGGGAAACATTTACTGGACCCCTCCCATAAAAGCAGATCATATCACTGTCACCAGAGCTGAGAAACAAGCCTCCTGTTACCATTCTCAATGTTGTAACCAGTTACTAATTAGGTTTATGGACAGTGGAAAAGCCACCACCAAATGAGAAATTGGTAAAAGTTGGGGACTGAGGTTATATGTTGGAGGCAGAGACCCAGGAACATTGTTCACTATACGACTTTATGTCCAGTCTCAGAAGGCTGAGCAGGCTGCGGTGTCCATTCGACCTAACCCTATTTTAGCTCCTATTGGACCACAGCCCACAGTGCCGCTCTCAGTCTCAATCAGAAGTACTGCCGTGCCTTTAGTTGTGTGCCCTCCCAGGGTCCCAGATACCTCTCCATTCAAGCTACAGTTACTTAATTTACATATGGGTTTCTCAAGAGGATTGTTGGCTTTGCCTAGTCCCCCAGCCCCCATATACAGTATGGGTTACTACAGGGAATGTGTCAACTCTGCTGCAAAGCCCACCAAGATGCTCATGGGGAAAGCCTCCAGTTCTCACTTTACAGCCCGTGGCTGGAAAAGGATTATATGTCTTGGGTGCTGGGGGGAAACTTGATAAGTTTCCCCAACCTAAACATCTTTGTGACTGCACCATCACTGCAAATGCTAGTAATTCATATCTGATGCCTCCTAACGGAACCTAGTTTACATGTACCACAGATCTAACCCCTTGTATCCATCCACAAGTTCTACAAAACACTACCAGCTTATGTATTCTGGTTACCCTGTTTCCCCAGATTTATTATCTTCCCTTCAACACCTACTTAGAGACCTTAGAGTACAATCACTATAGACAGAAATGGGATTTTGGAATCTCTGCAATTTTACTCATGACCTTAATTGGGACCGGTATTGCTGCCAGAGTTGGTACTGCTACTACAGCTTTAATCAAGGCAGATGGAACCTATCAGGCTCTAACTAACTTAATAGACTCAGACCTTGCCCAGCTAGAAAAATTTGTCTGTCATTTGGAACGATCATTAGACTCACTAGCTGAAGTGGTATTACAAAATAGGAGGGGATTAGATTTATTGTTTTGACAGCAAGGAGGACTTTGCCAAGCCCTGGGAGAACAATGCTGTTTTTATGTCACTAATTTAGGTGTTATCAGGGATAGTCTAACCATAGTCCTCAAGAGACTAGAAGAGAGGGCCAAAACTAGACAAGAAAATCAAAGTTGGTATGAATCTCTGTTCAATTGGTCCCCATGGTTAACAACCTTGATCTCTTCCCTGGTAAGCCCTCTTGTTCTGCTGTTGCTTGCCCTCACTTGTGGGCCTTGTATTATTAATGCCCTGGTCAAATTTGTAAAGGAACGCTTAGCTACCGTGCAGCTCATGGTCCTAAGACAGCAATACCAACTGCTGGAAACATCTCAAGGATTCAAGATGAGGCCCTACTCAAGGGCAGAATGAAAGAACTAAGCTGACACCATGACAGGCTTCAGTAAAACATCTTCCTAACTAGGCCTAAGTTTCTCCTCTTGATGTATCCTTGTTCTCCCCTGTATTCTCCTCTATTCTGCAAGCACAGAGTCCCAGCCACCCCACACCAGCAGAGGAACTGGGAGTAGGGGAACCAGGAGTTGGAGAACCAGGAACCCAGGCCTACTCATGCTGCATGTGTGCAGGGTCCATTTATTTATTTAAAATATTTATTTATTTATTTATATATTTGAGAGAAAGAAGCAGATAAAGAGAGAGAGAGAGAATGGTATACCAGGGCGTCTAGCCACTGCAAATGAGCTCCAGATGCATGTGTCAACTTGTGCATCTGTCTAGCCCCTATTTAATCTTTTTCATTATAAACATCCTGAATATGGGCTGGAGAGATGGCTCAGCAGTTAAAGCACTTGCCTGCAAAGCCTAACAATCTGGGTTTGATTCCCCAATACCCACATAAAGCCAGGTGCACAGAGTGGCACATACATGTGGAGTTTTCAGTGGCTAGAAGCCCTGGCATGCCCATTCTCTCTCTCTCTCTCTGCTTACAAATAAATAAATAAATAAATAAATAAGTAATTTTTAAAAAGTCTGGGGCTGGAGAGATGGCTTAGAGGTTAAGGTGCTTGCCTGTGAAGCCTAAGGACCCATGTTTGACTCTCCAGATCTCATATAAGCCAGATGCACAAAGGTGAAGCAAGTGCAAAGTTGCATATGCCCACTAAGTGGTGCAAGCGTCTGGAGTTTGATTTCAGCAGCTGAGGCCCTCTTCTGCCAATTCTCTCTCTCTTACTCTCTCTCTCTGTCTCTCTAAAAGAAAAAATTGAAGCCAGGTGTGGTGGCACCTGCCTTTAATCCCAGCACTTGGGAAGTGGAGGTAGGAGGATCACTGTGAGTTCGAGGCCACCCTGAGACTACATAATGAGTTCCAGGTCAGCCTGGGCTAGAGTGAGACCCTATCTTGAAAAAAAAAATGAGCTCAGAGAATAAGGTGACTGGTAGCCAAGATCACCCAACAACAAAGCCATGACTAATAGCCAGACTTAGTCGCTGTGTGATGTTCACAGCACACACACTCTCTCTTCTGAGGAGCAACAGAGCATACTAAAATTTCACTAGAATAACATCATGGTTTAGAAATAAGATCTGTAGCTAGACAGCCTGAGTTCAAATTCTGCCTCTGTCTACTATCCCAGCACAGTTACTTATACTCTCTGGGCTTTCATTTCCTCACATTTAAGAAAAAAAAAGTCTGAATGTGGGGGTACGGGGAATGAGTCTCCTTTGGATACATTAACTCACTGTATTGTGGACATGGACAGAGTCTGTGGGCTGTGGGTTAAGAGTTCCCAGTCTTGAGATTTGCAGCAGGGCGTGTGGAGGAGCCTTTATTTGTCAACTCTGTCTCTAGCTGAGCCTTCTCTCCATCCCACAGTTTTCCAAACCTACTATATTGAAAACAGAGTTTACCAGCTCCCAAGGATATGTGGCCTTCCTCTTAATATCTTAATTCTTACTCATGGTCCTGGAGTCTTTGTTGCCCCTTCATCTGTGATATTCTCTCTGCTTAAAAAATTATTTATTTATTTGCAAGCAGAGAGAGAAAAGGGAAATAGAGAAAATGAGTATGGGAGTACCAGGACCTCTTGCTGCTGTAAATGGACTCCAGATGTATGTACCACTTTGTGCATCTGGCTTTACATGTGTACAGAAGAAATTGAACCTAGGCCAGCAGGCTTTGCAAGCAAACACCTTTAACTGCCGAGCCACCTTCCCAGCCCTGTGATAATCTTTTGAATGCAATTCATTAAAATTTCAGCTCTCAGAATGCTTGAGATTGAAGATCCTAATTTCTTTGCATTAAAGGGGAAAGGTGTTTGTTATTAAAAAATATACATTGGAGCCAGGCGTGGTGGTGCACACCATTAATCCCAGCACTTGGGAGGCAGAGGTAGGAGGATTGCCATGAGTTCAAGGCCACCTTGAGAATACAGAGTGAATTCCAGATCAGCCACCTCTGCCTCTCAAGTGCTGGGATTAAGGAGTGTGCCACCATGCTGAGCTATAAAAAATATTTATATAATGTTGCAGTATAGCTTTTTGTGGCACTCATTCTGAGCTTATCATGGAGTGCCTTCTTCCCAGTCTTCCAGAGGTTCTCACCCCATGTTCCTAAAGTCTCTGCCTACATGAGATCCTAGCAGGAGGTTTCCTTTAATGCTACCTCATCAAAATAACAGTTTCTACCTGATCCCTGCTTTAGTTTGTTTCATATTGTTTATCATTGCATGTTTGGCTAATATATTCTAATTGCTTATTATTGTCTGGTTTATGAATCTTCTTTCCCTCATTTAGAATATAGGGTGAGGGAGTGGCCAGACATGGTGGTGCATGCCTTTAATCCCAGCACTTAGGAGACAGAGATAGGAGGATTGCTGTGAGTTCCAGGCCAGTCTGGGACTATAGAGTGAGTTCTAAGTCAGCCAGGGCTCAAGTGAGACTCTGTCTTGAAAAAACAAAATCAAAACAACAAAAAAGAATATGGGGGGGGGGACCTTTGTTTTTGGTATTGGGAGTAGAACTCAAGGGCTCTTATGCATGCATGTAGTCTACCACTGATTTACACCTCCAGCCCAGACTTCAACCATTGTGTTCCTAATGCTTCCAAAATGTTTGATATATTATAGATGTTCAGTAAGTATTTAGAGAAAATGTAAACATCTGATGAATAAGTATAAGTATCTATACATAATATGTCATGTTGGGTCTAATTTGCAAATTTGGAAACTGAAACTCAGCAGAGCTACTTACGGAATGTCAGGGTCACATGATAGAGCCAGGGACTATGCATTACTTTGGGATTTTATACTTCATCAAGACATATTGGTGAAACATGTTATTATAAACTTGAATTTTAGTCATTTTATGTATGCAGTCTATCCACCAAATATAGTAAAGTCAGTGACTACTGTAGGTAGAGTAGGATATTTCTGAAACTGAAAAGAAAATCCTCCTGTTGTGCTAGTGATACTGGTGCATCGCTCAGATAGGAGGATACATAGTTGGAAATTAGCTTGGGCGCATAATAAGACCCTGTCTCAAACAAAGCAAAACAAAAAAACGGGCTGGGTGGCTCAGCTATTAAAGGCATTTGCTTTCAAAGCCTGTTGGCCTGCGTTCAATTCCCAAACCACCCATGTAAGCTAGACACAAGAAGTAGTACAAGTATCTGGTGTTTGTTTACAATGGTACATATACACACAAAATAATTTCTAAAAAATTAAAATGCTTCCCCCTTAAATTTAGGAGGACTTGACAAAAAAAGTGGTCGCAGTAAAAAGTGGAAGAAGATCCTGAAGCTGCCCCCACCCAACCACTGCAATGCACTGAGGTACTCTATCGGTAAGTAACTAATGCCTGCTTTTGTCAGCAGGTCATGTCTGGCCTGGTACTAGTAGGATGTCATTTTTTGTTGAGTTCTGTATCAAAAAAAGTTATAGTAAATTCTCCTTATAACACTTCATTAGTCTTTTCAGGGGAGAAAAAAAAAAAAAAAAGGTTTTCTAGCCCTTGTTATCAAATATATGATTGCTTATTTTTTCATTAAAAAAATTTGCAGGGTGGGAGATGGCTCAGAGGTCAAAGAACTTGCCTGCAAAGCCTAATGACCCAAGTTTGAATCTCCAGTACCCACATAAAGCCAGATGCACAAAGTGATACATGTGTCTGGAGTTTGTTAGTAGAAGCTAGAGGCCCTTGCTTGCCTATTATCTCTCTTTCTACTTGATGTGGTGGTGCACACCTTTAATCCCAACACTCAAGAGACAAAGGTAGGAGGATCCCTGTGAGTTAGAGGCCAGCCTGAGACTACATAGTGAATTCCAGGTCAGCCTGGACTAGAATGAGACCTACCTCAAAAAAATTTTTTTGAAGTTTGCATCGTGTGGTGACACCAGCCTATAATTCTAGCACTTGGTAGGCTGAGGTAGAGGATACCCTTGAGAAACCAGAATGAGTTCCAGGGGACCCAGGTAGTTGAGCCTGCCTGGCCATTCATTTTCCTCAGCTTAACCTGAGGTATTGGTCTTAGCCTCCAGCCAGAACAGAAAGCAAGCCAGTTTTCCTGAAAGTGGAGAGAAGCAGTAGAAATTCCTCAAGTTGTGCTCACAGTGCAAAAAACATGCTTTCTATCTTCTCCCATAATATAATAATGAAGGACTTTCCTGGACCCTTAGCCAACTGTAATGGGGTGCTAAGGGTCCAGGAAAGTCCTTGAATCCTAAATCATAGGTTTATTTTTAATTTAATTTAATTTATTTATTTATTTTTGTTTTTCAAGGTAGGGTCTCACTCTGGCCCAGGCTAACCTGGAATTCACTATGTAGTCTCAGGGTGGCCTTGAACTCACGGCAATCTTCCTACCTCTGCCTCCCGAGTGCTGGGATTAAAGGCGTGTGCCACCACGCCCGGCTTATTTTTAATTTTAATCAAAGAATTGAATAAAAAAGAAAACTGAGAAGGATAATTCTTAAATTATTATATTTATTGAGGGAAGTACAGAGCTAAGGAAAGGTACCCACATGGCTAGTGATCCTACATGGAGGGCCTGGGGAAAAAAGATGGAAAGAAACAAGAAAAGAAAGTTCAAGGAGCTCCTGTCATGTGGGGAGTTGGAGGGGATAAAGAACCCATGTGGAGAGTAAGGGCTACAGGGTCCTCCCGGCTGGGGCTGGGCTAGGACCAAGCTTGCCCAGGCCCAGCAGAGGGAAAAACTCACCCACAGCTGGTAGTTTCCAAGTGATTCCCAATTTTTTTAAATAAAGATTTATTTTTATTTATTTATTACAGAGAAATAGAGAGAGAGTGAGAATGGGCCAGGGCCTCAAGCCACTGCAAATGAACTCCAGATGCATGCTCCACCATGTGCATCTGGCATACATGGAACCTGGAGAATTGAATCTTGGTCCTTAGGCTTCGCAGGCATTCACCTTAACCACTAAGCCATCCCTCCAACCCAAGCCCAACTTTTTAAAGTGTGTGTACATGCATGTTTGTGAATTACAGCACACATTTGGAGATTGGAGATTGGGTGTTGGTCCTTGCCTATCATTTTGTTTGAGACAGGGTCTCTCCTTTACTACTCCATTTCCCAGGCTTCTTGGTCCATAAGATTCTAGGAAATTCTCCTGACCCACATCCCTTCTTGCTGTAGGCATGTTGAGATTGCAGAAGTCCACCACAGCTTCTATCTTTTATATGGGGTCTGGAGATGTGAACTCAGATATTCAAGCTTATGCAGCAAGTGCTTTATCCTCTAAACCATCTCCCCATGTCCAAAAGCATTATATATATATATATAATTTTTTTTGTTTGTTTTTTTGAGATAGGGTCTCACTCTTGCCCAGACTGACCTGGAACTCACTATGTAGTCTCAGGGTGGCCTCAAACTCATGGCAGTCCTCCTACCTGTGCCTCCCAAGTGCTGGGATTAAAGGTGTGTGCCACCATGCTTGGCCAAAAGCATTTTTTTAAGGAAGTGATCTTTTGATCATTACTTTCAGTTATTTTTTTAAAATTTATTTATTCATTTGAGAGAGAGATACAGAAATAGGCAGGTAGAGAGAGAGAGAGAGAGAATGGGCACGCCAGGGCCTCTAGCCACTGCAAACGAACTCCAGATGCATGCGCCCCCTTATGCATCTGGTTTACGTGGGTCCTGGAGAATCAAGCCTCGAACCAGGATCCTTAGGCTTCACAGGCAAGCGTTTAACCACTAAGCCATCTCTCCACCCCTCAGTTATTTTTTATTTATGAGAGAGAGAGAGAGAGAAAGAGAGAGAGAACTGGTGTGCTAGGGCCTTAGCAATTGCAAACGAACTCCAGATACATATGCCATTGTGTGTGCATGCGCCAGTTGTGTGGCATGCGTCACCTTGTGCATCTGGCTAAATCAGTCTGGGGAGTCAAACCTGGGTCTTTAGGCTTTATAGGCAAGCACCTTAACCACTAAGCCATCTCTTCAGCTCCCAAAAGCATTTTTTGAAAACCAGTATATGCTTATTATTTTAGAACAGAAATAGAATTTCCCCTCTCCCCACAAGAAAGTTCTTTTCCCTATGACCCATCCAGTCATTCTCTCCAGAATAAAACACTTTTAAGCATTTTTAATGTCCTTCCATACAATTTTCTATACATAATAAATTACTGAAAATTGTATGAAAACATTACTCCATTAAAAATATCTATGGCTAATAAGATGTCTCAGTGGTTAAAGACACTTACCTGCAAAGCTTTCTGCCCTGGATTCAACTCCCAAGCCACCAATGTGAGCTAGATGAAAAAAGTGGTTCATGTGTCTGGTGCTAGTTTTTAACTTTTTTTTTTTTTTTTTTTTTTTTGGTTTTTCGAGGTAGGGTCTCACTCTAGTTCAGGCTGACCTGGAATTCACTATGTAGTCTCAGGGTGGCCTCGAACTCACGGCAATCCTCCTACCTCTGCCTCCCGAGTGCTGGGATTAAAGGCGTGAGCCACCACACCCAGCTTAGTTTTTAACTTTTTTAAGAAATATGGGAGCTCAGATAAATGGGTTGTAGCTCACTACTAGAACATTTGCCTGGCATACATGAGGTCTTGGGGTTTGATTCCCAGTACTGCAAAAATAAACAAAAAGGGCTGGAGAGATGGCTTAGCCGTTAAGGCGCCTGTCCTGCTAAACCTAAGAAGCCGGTTCCAATCTCCAAGTCCCACGTTTAGCCAGATGCAAAGTGACGCAAGAGCACAATGCCGCACTTGACCATAAGGGGGCGCACACATCTGGATTTTGTTGGCAGCAGCTGAGAGGCTGCTGGCACACCCATCTCTATCTGTCTTCCTCTCCCTCTCTCTCTCCCTCTCTCTCTGCCTCTCTCTGTGTCTCTCTCCAAAAAAAAAAAAAAAACCCAAAACAAAACAAAATGCCTTAAGAGACTTTCATCTACAAGCTGTGGGGATACAAATAGGCAACAGGCACTGAGTCCCTTGCCATAGCAGTTGGCACCCATGTATCTAGATTCCTTCCTTTATTTTAGCTTAGAATGGAGACTCACAGGCAGTTATATGACTGAATGCATCATAGTTTACTTTAAGGTTTACAAAAAACAAACCATAAGATATAGATAGCACTGCATGATCTCAGAACACAAAACTGAAGCTAAATAAAATTGTACAAAGAAGCAAAGAATTCTGGATGGGAAGTACATCAGAAAACCAGGAAGTGCCCTCCAGAGTATCCACCCATTGGAGAAAGTAAGTGAGGAACATGTGCTTACTGGTATAAAAATAACTATTCTATGCGCAAACAGCACAACATGTTTGACATTTTTTTAGGGGAGGGAGTTGGCACCCAACCTAACAAGATGGAAAATAAACTGCTTCACTTTTGTTGTTTAGAGTCTCTTTACTAAGACATTTTTTTCACATTAGCTATCCCAAAGGTTGTACCAATGTACCTTCCTGCCAACAATAAATACTCCTTTTTTGTGTAGATATTTGCTAACACTGGTTGTTACCAGCATTTTTAGGTTATTTCTTTTCTTTTTCTTTTTCTTTTTTTCTTTTTTTCTTTTTCTTTTTTTTTTTTGAGGTAGGGTATCAATCTAGCCCAAGCTGACCTGGAATTCACTCTGTATTCTCAGGGTGGCCTTGAACTCATGGCCATTCTCCTACCTCTGCCTCCTGAGTGCTGGGATTAAAGGGGTGCACCACCATACCCAGCTAGATTATTTGTTTTTGTTTTGTTTTGCTTTTCTGAGACAGTACATAGCCTAGCTTGCCTTGAAGTCAAAGGCAATCCTCTTGCCTTAGCCTCCTGAGTGCTAGAAATACAGGCTTGTGCCACCATGCCTACCTTGTTATCAGTTTTTTGAATCTTTGTTAAACCATAACTTGAAAAATGGGTCTTGTTTGATTATATGTTGAGTTCAGTATTTCCTCTATGTAGTAGTTTGAATGTATGTCTCCCATAGACTCGGGTGTTTTATTAAAGCTTGTAGCTTGTCTCCAGCCACCTGGCTGGAGGTGGTGTTACTAGGGGTGGATCCTGGGGTCCTGCCCTAAGGTGTATTTGGGGGGTGGATCTGATTTCCAGCCCAAAAGCATACAGAGAGGTGTGAGCTCAGCCTGGAGTCTTGCTTGCTGATTTTTGGTGTGTGTACTGGTATTTTGCTTGCTGCAATTTTTCTCTCTGTTTGGATATGTGGAAGCAGTTTCTTCCACCACTGATGGAACTTCCGTCTGGATCTGTAAGCTTGAAATAAATCCCTTCCTCCTCTAAACCATACCTGGTTTGGATGTTCATCCCAGAAATATGGAGCTGACCACAACACTCCTCATTAAAAAATTTTTGCTGTCATTCTAATTAGCTTACATGCTGTCTGAGAGCTGGGTAATTGTTCAGAATTGGAGAGTCAATAACTCATCAAAAGTAACAGGACATGCGGACCTAAACAGACAGGCCTGATAGAGGCTATGATCACCAGGTGTTCGTGAAAAGGAAGTCACCAAAGGAGATGACCCTGTTTCTATTTTTAAAAATAATTTATTAATTTATTTGCAAGGAGAAAGAGAGAGTGACAGAGAGAATGGGTGCTCCAGGGCCTCTAGACAATACAAAAGAACTCCAGATGCATGTACCACTTTGTGCATCTGGCTTTACGTGGGTACTGGGGAATCAAACTCATTAGGTCATTAGGCATTGCAGGCAAATGCCACTATTGCACCTGTTCGGTTATTTGACCTGTCTGGCCAAACTTGAGGCTTCCAGTGTCCACTGTTTTCACCATTGATGACTTCTGTCTCCCATAGGGCTGCATGCAGTACAGCTTTTTCCAGCTTTCAGTTGGCTGGTCTACATGGAGAAGGTTTTCAGTTCAGCACCATTGATTTCTCAGTGACCTTGTCACCCAGGCATATGAAGCCTTCAGCAACAGGGTCTTACCATCTGTTACTTATGGGAAACCAAGGGCCTTGGCAATAGTCTGTAATATTTTGGAGGCAACAGGAACCTTCCTGGCCAACAACTCACTGGAAGGTCCCATCCCTGGCACTGAAAATTTTCTAGTAGCAATCTATGGCTCCTGGATGTGCCATTATCCAAAAAAGTAGGCTTTCATATGTCTTATTCGGAATATCTTCAATTTTGATCGACCCTCCCCCACCCTTCTCTTAATCTCTTCCCCTGGCTTCACTTAGGCCATTCCACTCCCTGTAATCTGTTCATCTGCTTACATATATACACTATCATCCCCTAAAGTCCTTCCCTCTCCTAGCCTTTTTCTAGCTTACTGGCCTCTGCTACTGATTTTTGGTTCCAACTCACACAGCAGTCTAAACATTTGTAGGTAGGATCCACATATGAGAGAACATGTGACATTTGGCTTTCTGTAGCCCAAGTTTTTAAAACCCTTTATTAATAATTTCCACAAGTATAGACAATATACTATGATCATAATACCCTCCCATCCCCTATATTCCCCCTCCCAAATTTGTTCTCCACTGAATCCCTTCTTTCCATTTAGTTTCTTTTCTATTTTGATGTCATAATTTTTTTCCTACTATCATGCAGGTCTTGTGTACTTAGTATCATTCACATGAATTCATGAATATTAAGGTCACTTTGTGTCTAGAAGATAGCATTGTAAGCAGTCCTCTCCTTCCTTTGGCTCTTACATTCTATCTACCACCTCTTCTGCAATGGTTCCTGAGCCTTGGAATGTGTGATAGAGAAGTCTCACTTAGTGATGAACACACCCCACTGTCATTTCTTCTCAGTACTATGGTGAGTTTTTTTAAAAAAGATTTTATTTTTATTTATATACTTATTAGAGACAGAGAGAGGGAGAAAGAGAGAGAGAAAGAGTGAGAATGGGTGCACCAGGGCCTCTTAGCCACTGCAAATGAATTTCAGAGGCATGTGCCACCATGTGTATCTGGCTTATGTGGGACCTAGAGAATTGATCCAGGTTCTTAAGGCTTTGCAGGCAAATGCCTTCACTGCTAAGCCATCTCTCCAGCCCTATGATGAGTTTTGAGTCACCCTGGTGGTCATTGCCATCTGAAAAGAGAAGCTTCCCTAACTAAAAGTAAGAATAGCATGAATGTATGGGCATAAACAAATGTTTAGAGGGCAGTTTATTGGTCATAATATATCCATTTAGCCAGACCACTGTAGTATTTTCCCCCTAGGGTTTATGATCTCCTCAGCCATAGGTTTCTGACTAGGTTTTCAGTGCCAAACGTGAATTCCTTTCTGTGGACTGGGCTTCAAATCCAATCATAGAGCAGTTGATTTTTCCCCAACAGACATGCTACCATTGCACCAGTTGGTACATTTGGCTTAGCTGGCCAGTCATAAAGCTTTCAGGGTATACTGATGGTTAAGACCATTGATAACTTTTCTCTTTCCAAAAGCTACATAAGTGTTTCTAGCATCCTGACAGCTAGTTAATAGGGAGGAGGCTTCTAGCTCAGCTCCATTTTAATTTCTCAGTAATCTGAAGCCCACCTGGCTTCCTTTTTCAACCTCTTCAGCTTGGTTATTGCTGTCCTGAAGTCACAGTCCCTTTCCTTGCCCCTCCCTGACCTCTTGAGTAGAAGACCCCTGGATGAGGCCTCAGAGACTGTCATGAAGCTTCCCTGTTGCTTCAAGAATCAAAAAATAGATAACCATTTGATGTATAAACATAAATACCAACTTCCGGGTAAGATGGCGGCATAGGAGCCATGCCAAACCAGATCAGGGAGGGAGTTAAGCAAAACTACACTCTTCTTCGGAAAAGAGCAGAATATTTTCTCCAGAAAACAGTGGAAAAGCAGGAAACAGACAGAAACCCACTGTGGAGATTGTGGCCCAACCCACAGCAGCCCGCTCCACAGCGGCTCCAAGCCGCCACTCCAACCCACAGCTCCAAGTTGCCACCCAGAACAACTGAGCCTCCCCCGCAGCCACTGCAGCCGAAACAAAAAAAAAGGGGGGGACTTTCCAACCTCATCAGTCTCCTCTGCTGAATTATTGAAAGAGATACAGGGGAACAGGGTGAGCTACTACAGGCTTCCTGAACTCGCCCATCCCCCAACCATCAGATCCCCAGCAAATTGGCAGAATTCAGCAACTGGCAGCAGCTCTGTACCGCATCACCTACACCGGACCCAGAGCCAAGCTCCACAGCTCAGGGAATGAGGTGGGCACTCAGCATTGGTGAGTTTGGAAGCCACACCAAAAGGTAACAAAGGCCTGCATTGGAAGTGCTAACCTCTCTTTCCAGGTCAGGGCATGTTATGGGTTACATATTTGTGGTTGGCCCTACTATTTTCAAATAAGCTGAATATGAGGTGTTGAATATTGCTGCCTGTAATACTTTTAGATTTAAAGGGCCTTTAACTTTTGCTTCTGTCATTATTGGGGGCAGGGTCTAACTCCTAGCTGACAGGATTAAGGGTGTGGAGCAACACACACCCTTAGGGATTTTGACCCTATAAGACTGTTTGTTCCAATTCCCACACTTGTATACTCTGTGCTCATGTTAATTGAATGTGTATTTTACTCTGTTGATGTTTGGAACTTGCTACTAAATTGTTCCACCAGTCCACTACAATACTTGCTTAACAAGCAAATTCAACAGCTAGGATTACTTCTGAGGTTGGACTTGGATACAAGTGCTACACTTGGCACCTTAAACTCATATCCTGAAAGTATATAAAGGTGGATCACAACACCTAAGAACACTGCAGATAAATAGAAAACCTAAGCATCAAATCAATCCAGGATGCAAAAGTCACTACATTATAATACAAGAAACACAAAGAATCAAGACAATGCAATCCCACCAAAAATTACAAATCCATCAGAATTGTTCACCAATGAGACTGTTTTAGATGAAATTCCTGACAAAGATTTCAAAAGATTGATGATATCTATACTCAAAGAAATGAAAGAAGAAATAAAAGAAGAAATGAAATCAATCTGAGAAGAAAACAAAGGAATTAAAGAAGAAAAGAAACTCTTGAAAGAGATTACAGAAAAACAGTTTAATGAAATAAAAAGGTCATTACAGGACATGAATAAGGAAATAGAAATACTGAAGAAAAACCAGGCTGAAATCCTAGCTCTGAAGAACACAGTCAGTGAAATAAAAAACTCTGTGGAAAGTCTCACCAGTAGAATGGATGAAGGAGAGGACAGAATATCTAAACTAGAAGACCAGATGGCAGACCTATCACAGTCCAACAAAGAAAAAGACAAGCTAATAGAAAGGTATGAATGGGAACTCCAAGATATCCTGGACACCATGAAAAGATCAAACATAAGAATTCAAGGTATAGCAGAAGGGGAAGAATTTCAATCCAGAGACTTAGTAGGTGTTTTCCATAAAATCATAGAAGAAAATTTTCCCCAAATTGGGAAAGAAATGCCAATGCAGGTACAAGAAGCATTTAGAACACCAAACAGACAAAACCTAGAAAGATCCTCTTCTCGCCATGTTATAATTAAACTACTAAACACGCAAACCAAAGAAAATATATTGAAAGCAGTTAGAGAGAAAAAGCAAATGACCTTCAAAGGGAAACCCATCAGGATCACAGCAGATTACTCAACACAAACTTTAAAAGCCAGAAGGGCCTGGAGTGATATATTCCAAGTTCTGAAAGATAAAAACTGTCAACCAAGATTACTTTATCCTGCAAAGCTATCTATCCAAATTGATGGAGAAATAAGGACATTCAGAGATAACTCCAAACACTATAGTAGTGGGTGACTTCAATATCCCGCTCTCATCACTTGACAGGTCTAACCAACAAAAAATAAACAGAGAGACACCTGCATTAAATGATATCATGGAACAAATGGACCTAACACATATATACAGAACATTCCATCCAAACGCTGCAGAATATACATTCTTCTCAGCAGCACATGGGACATTCTCTAAAATAGACCATATAATAGGACACAAATCAAATCTTGACAAATACAGGAAAATTGAAATAATCCCTTGTATGATATCTGACCACAACGGGATTAAACTGCAAATCAGCATTAAGGAAAACTACAGAGCACACAGAAATTCATGGAGACTAAACAGTACATTATTGAACGATGTATGGGTCATTGAAGAAATTAAAAAGGAAATCAAGAAATTCATAGTATCAAATGATGATGAGAATACAACATACCAAAACCTTTGGGACACAATGACGGCAGTCCTATGAGGGAAATTTATAGCCCTAAGTGCCTATATTAAGAAATTAGAAAGTTCACAACTAAACAATTTAATGCTTTACCTTAAGGCCTTGGAAAGGGAAGAACAAGGCAAACCAAAAATCAGTAGACGGGAAGAAATAATAAAGGTTAGGGCAGAAATTAATGAAATGGAAACCAAAAAAACAATTTAAAAAAATCAATGAAACAAAGAGTTGGTTCTTTGAAAGGATAACCAAGATTGACAAATCCTTAGCAAATCTGACCAAAAGAAAGAGAGAAGAGACAAAAATTGATAAAATTAGAGACGAAAAAGGCAACATCACAACAGATACCAAAGAAATTCAGAAAATCATACGGACATACTTTAAGAATATATATGCCTCTAAGTTTGAAAACCTGAAAGAAATGGATGATTTCCTTGATTGATATGACCTACCAAAATTAAATCAAGATGAGATAAACCATTTAAATAGACCTATAACAACCACAGAGATCCAAGCAGGTATAAAAAGTCTCCCAGCTAAAAAAAGCCCAGGCCCAGATGGAATCACTGCTGAATTTTACCAGACATTCCTGGATGATCTAACACCAATGCTTCTCAAACTTTTCCATAAAATAGAAAAGGAAGGAATTCTATCGAAATCCTTCTATGAAGCCAGCATCACCCAGATACCCAAACTGGACAAAGACAGATCAAAAAAAAAAAAACAGACCAATCTCCCTCATGAACATAGATGCAAAAATTCTCAACAAAATACTGGCAAACAGAATACAAGAATATATCAGAAAATATTATTCACCCTGACCAAGTAGGCTTTATCCCAGAGATGCAGGGATGGTTCCACATACACAAATCCATAAATGTAATACACCATATAAATGGTCTGAAGGACAAAAATCACATGGTCATCTCAATAGATGCAGAAAAGGCATTTGACAAAATCCAACACCCCTTCATGGTGAAAGTATTACAGAAACTGGGAATAGAAGGAACATATCTCAACATAATAAAAGCTATTTATGACAAACCTACAGCCAACATAATACTAAATGGGGAAAAACTTGAAGCTTTTCCTCTAAATTCAGGAACAAGACAAGGGTGTCCACTTTCCCCACTACTATTTAATATAGTACTGGAAGTCTTAGGCATAGCAATAAGGCAAGAGACACTCATGAAAGGGATACAAATTGGAAGGGAAGAGATCAAACTATCATTATTTGCAGACAATATGATTCTATACATAACAGACCCTAAAGACTCTACCAGCAAACTGTTAGAGCTGATAAACACTTTTAGCAATGTAGCAGGATACAAAATAAACACACAAAAATCAGTAGCTTTTCTATACACTAACAACAATCGTGCAGAGGATGAAATCAGGGAATCTCTCCCATTCACAATTGCCTCAAAAAAATTAAAATACCTTGGAATAAACTTAACCAAGGAAGTGAAGGATCTCTACAATGAGAACTTTAAAAAACTTGAGCGACAAATTGCAGAAGACACAAGGAAATGGAAAGACATCCCATGCTCCTGGATTGGAAGAATCAATATTGTGAAAATGTCAATCTTACCAAAAGCAACCTACACATTTAATGCAATCTCCATTAAAATCCCAAATAGCATTCTTCACAGAAATAGAAAAAAACAATCCTAAAATTCATCTGGAAACACAAAAAACCTCGAATAGCCAAAACAATTTTGTGCAACAAAAATCAGGCTGGTGGTATAACCATACCCGATTTTAAATTATATTACAAAGCCATAGTAACAAAAAATAGCATGGTACTGGCACAAGAACAGACAGGAAGATCAATGGAACAGAATAGAAGACCCAAATATTAATCCAGGCAGCTACAGCCACCTGATTTTTTGACAAAAATGCCAAAAATATTCATTGGAGAAAAGATAGCCTCTTTAACAAGTGGTGCTGGAAAAACTGGACATCTGTATGTAAAAGGATAAACATAGATCCTTGTCTCTCTCCATGCACAAGAATCAAGTCCAAATGGATCAAGGACCTTAATATCAGACCTGAAACTCTGAAACTGCTAGAGGAAAAGGTAGGGGAAACCCTACAACATATTGGCATAGGCAAGGACTTTCTGAATATAACTCCATTGCTCAGGGAATAAAACCACTAATCAACCACTGGGACCTTATGAAATTACAAAGCTTTTGTACAGCAAAGGACACTGTGAATAGAGCAAAAAGACAACCTACAGAATGGGAGAAAATCTTTGCCAGCTATACTTCTGACAGAGGAGTAATATCCAGAATATACAAAGAACTCAAAAAACAGAATAATAAGAATTCAAACAACCCAGTTAAAAAATGGGCTATGGAACTAAATAGAGAATTCTCAGAAGATGAAATACAGATGGCATATAAACATCTAAAAAAGTGTTCCACATCCTTAGCCATCAGGGAAATGCAAATTAAAACCACTTTGAGATTCCATTTCACTCCTGTCAGAATGGCTACCATCAAGAAAACAAATGACAATAAGTGTTGGCATGGATGCGGAAAAAGAGGAACACTTCTACACTGTTGGTGGGAATGTAATCTGGTGCAGCCATTGTGGAAATCAGTGTGGAGGTTCTTGAGACAGCTAAAAATAGATTTGCCATATGATCCAGCTATAGCACTCCTAGGCATATATCCAGAGGACTCTTCTCACTACCTTAGAGATACTTGCACAACCATGTTTATTGCTGCTCTAGTCACAATAGCTGGGAAATGGAACCAGCCTATATGTCCCTCCACAGATGAATGGATAATAAAGATGTGGTACATTTACACTATGGAGTTCTGTTCAGTGGTAAAGAAAAATGAAATTATGAAATTTGCAGGGAAATGGATGGATTTGGAAAGGATTATACTAAGTGAGGTAACCCAGGCTCAGAAATCCAAACATCATATATTCTCTCTCATATGCGAATCCTAGCTACAAATGTATAGACTTGTGTGTGAACTGGAACCAAAAATAGGTACCAGAAACCAGTAAGCAGGTAAAAGGCTATAAGGGAGGGAGGAAAGGGAAGGACTTAAGTGTATGGTAATGCACATATGTAAGTAGAAGAACAGATTACAGGGAGGGGAATGGCCTAAGTGAGGCCATGGGAAGAGAATGTGTAAAAGAAGGGCAGGGGGAGGGTCAATCTAAATTCAAGATATTGTGAATAAGACTTTTGTAAACCTACTGTTTTGAAGAATGGCACATCTAGAAGCTGTAGACTGTTACTAGAAAATTTTCAGTGCCTGGGATGGGATACCATCCAGTGAGTTTTTGGCCAAGGAGGTCCCGGTAGCCTCCAAAACATTAAAGGCTTTTGCCAAAACCCTTGGTTTCCCTTGAGAAACAGATAGTAAAACCATATTGCTGAAGACATCTCTTGCCTGAGAGGCAAGGTCACTGAGAAAGCAAGGTGGTGCTGAGTAGAAAACCTTCTCCCTGTACACCAGCCAACTGAAAGCTGGAAAAAGCTGCGCTGCATGCAGCTGTATGGGAGACAGAAGTCATCAGCAGTGAAAACAGTGGACACTGAATATTCAAGTTTGGCCATACAGGCCCAATGACTGAATGGGTGCAATAGTGGCATGTCTACTCTTGGGGTAATCAACTGCTCCATAATTGGACTGAAGGCCCTCTCTATGGGAGGGAATACATACCTGGTACTGAAAAACCTAAGCAAAAGTCTATGGCAAAGCCGGGCGTGGTGGTGCATGCCTTTAATCCCAGCACTCGGGAGGCAGAGGTAAGAGGATCGCCGAGAGTTCGAGGCCACCCTGATACTACATAGTGAATTCCAGGTCAGCCTGGACCAGAGTGAGACCCTACCTAGCAAAACCAAAAAAAAAAAAAAAGTCTATGGCAGGTGAGGTCATGAGCCTTAGGGGTATAAAGCCTGCTCTTGTCTGACTAAATGTATATATTATTCCCACCAAGCTGCCCTGAAAGCACTACACTTAATGTTCATATTCACATATTGACTCTACTCTCACTTCTGGTTAGAGAAGCTTCTCTTTTCAGATAGCGATGACCACTGGGATGACCCAAAAGGCAACATAGTGCTGAGAAGAAGGGATGGAGGAGTGCCCAGCACTGAAACACCTCTGTCACACCCTCCAATGCTCAGGGACCATTGCAGAAGAGGGGGCAGATTGAATGGAAGAGCCAAAGGAAGGGTATGACTTCTTACAATGCAATTGCCCAGACAGAAATTGGACTCGATATACATGACCTTGCAGTGCCTAGCAATACCTTCGCAAGACCCTCAAAATGAAAGAAAAAGATGTTGACATCAAATTAAAAGAGAGACTAATGGAGAGAGGGAGGGGATATGATGGACATTGGAGTTCTAAAGTGGAATGGGGGGAGGGGAGGGAAATATCATGGGTTTTTTGTATGTAAGTATAGAAGTTGTCAATAAAAACAATGAACAGAAAAAAACATAAATACCAAGAACGGTATAAATGCAAAAAAAAAAAAAAAAAAAAGAATCAAGAAATAGTCCCCTAAGCCTCCAGGGCTGCTTCTATTTTCTTGTGTGGCCTTGGGAAGTGAGCCTCATGGATCCCACACCACCATGGAGCGGGGATCCACAAAACAGAGTACCAGAAGCCTAAAAAGCCACTGGAAGGCCACCATATGGAGGTCCTCAAGAAGACAAAGACTAGGAGATAACATCAACAGCTCTTCCAGGACCCTCAGAAAAGAATTATAACATTACAAGAGGAGTATAGAGAGTCATGTCTCCTTCCTTGTAGACAGTGGGTCCCAAAAATGTTCCTACTCTGGGAAGTCCCCACAAAGCAAGTGGCAGTTATATTTTTAAAATGCCCCCATTACTAGTACTGAAGTAATGAACTTCAAAAGGGACTTGAAGCTCTTTCTAGAAGACCTCCTGGGTCAAGTGAAATAACTATATTTCAAGCTGCTTGAAGAACATCTCAGTCAACTAAAATGGCCTGATGATAAAAATCAAGATAATTAAAGAGTTAAAATAGGACCTTGTTACAGTCTCAGTCTTTGCCCTTCCTTCCTTAGAGGTAGTTGAAGTTCAGTTATGGCTCTTAGAATACTAACCCTGCTTTATGGAGGGAAAAAATAACTAAAAGCATTTGCCTTCAAACTCCTTGATCCTATCTCTTGGGGATGGCCCAGAGGCAGTGACAGCAATTGCTTACTAGTAGAAGAAGAGAACAGAAAACTGACTTTTGGCAGGGGCCTCACAAAGAGCTCCCCATATGAGGCCCAAAAGTATCTTAAATAAGAAGGGTGGGAGATAGTTAACTGATTCTCAGATCCTAAAGTGCGATCAATAAGAAAATGATTATGGCCTGGAGAGATGGATTAGCAGTTAAGTGCTTGCCTGTGAAGCCTAAGGACCCTGGTTCGAGGCTTGATTCCCCAGGACCCACGTAAGCCAGATGCACGAGGTGGCACATGCATCTAGAGTTCATTTGCAGTTCATCTGCCTCTTTCTCTCTCTGTTGCTTTCAAAATATAAATAAATAATAAAAATAAAAAAATAAAATGACCATGACATATCAACAAAATAATTTTTAAAATATTTAAGTTATTTATTAGAGAGAGAGAGAGAGAGAGAGAGCCGATAGTGAGAATGGGTGTGCCAGGGCCTCCAGACACTGAAAATGAAATTCAGACTCATGTGTCACCTTGTGCATCTGGCTAACATGGGTATTAGGGAATTGAGCCTGGGTTCTTAGGTTTTATAGGCAAGTGCCTTAACAGCTAAGCCATCTTTCCAGCCAACAAAATAATTTGATGTTCTTAGATACTAAAACAGATCTTTTGATTGAGTGCCAACAGATTCTTGATTGATTTAAAAACTTAAATCAGTGGGCTAGAAAGATGGCTTAGCAATTAAAGCACTTGCCTGTGAAGCCTAAGAATGCATGTTCAAATGTCCAGGTCCCACATAGCCAGACGCACAGTGATGCTGCTCGCACAGTGCAATGTCACACATGTGCACAAGGGGACACATGGATCTGGAGTTCATTCACAGCAGCTGAAATGTCCTTGCATGCCCATTTCTCATAATAAAATTAAAAAATTTAAATATTAAAATAAGATCAATAAGAATACAAAAAAGGAGGAGGGAATTGTAAGAAATGAGAATGAGCCGGGCGTGGTGGCGCACGCCTTTAATCCCAGCACTTGGGAGGCAGAGGTAGGAGGATCGCCATGAGTTCGAGGCCACCCTGAGACTGCATAGTTAATTCCAGGTCAGCCTGGACCAGAGTGAAACCCTACCTCGAAAAAAAAAAAAAAAAAAAAAAAAAAAAAAAAAAAGAAATGAGAATGATGATAGTCTGTTGTAGTTACCGTCATGTTAATGGGACAAATCATCTGAACAACAGAAGCTGATGGGAAGAAAGTTTTTATTGTGGCTTACAATCTTGAAAGGAGGCTTCATGAAAGGAAGGCATGGCATGAGCAGAGACCGGACATCACTTTTGCCACAGCAGGTGGAAAACAGCAGCAAGAGAGTGAGCCAAGCTCTGGCAAGGGGAAGCTGGCTACAACACCCTTAAGCCCACCCCCCCAAAACACACTGCCTCCAGAAAGGCTTCACTTCCCAAGTTGCCATTAGCTGGGGACCAAGCATTCAGACTAGATAAGTTTATGGGGGATAGTTGATTCAAATCACCACATTGTCCATTCCCCCTTACTCCCTCCCCCCTACCTCTCTCTTGCATGTGAGAGAATCTTACAGGCTTAATTAACATCTGCCATTTAGAATCCTTTGTCAGAGTGGAAATCAGGTTGTGAAGTGACTCAGTGCATGACTGGGTTTACTCATATCAAAGCCTAAAGATACAAAAATATCATGGCTTCTAAAGGCAAAATCAAAACCAAGGTCAGCTAAACAAAGAAGCTACAAAAATTCAGGTCTATATGTATGGAGGTTGTCAATAAAAGTTAAAAACAGGGGGCCAGAGAAATGGCTCAGCAGTTAAAGGTGCTTGCTTGTAAAGCCTGATGGCCTGGGTTTGATTTTACAATACCTATATAAGGCCAGATGCACAAAGTGGAACATGCATGGGGAGTTCATTTGCACTGACAGGAGGCCGTGGTGTGCCCATTCTGTCTATCTGTGGTGGCACATGCCTTTAATCTCAGCAGTGGGGAGTCAGAGATGAGAATTGCCATGAGTTTGAGGCCAGTCTGAGACTCCTAGTGAATTCCAGGTCATCCTGGGTCAAAGTGAGACCCTATTTCAAAAAACCAAACCAAACCAAACAAAACCAAACAAAAAAAAAAGTTAAAAAGAAATTCAGGGCTGGAGTTACATTAGAACACCAGAAAGATTGTACCTCCCCAAGGATCCAACCAATGGGGCAGAGGGAGAAGAGACCAACCACATTTAGAGACTGGTCAGGCTTGTATGGCAAGTGCTTTCATTTTTTTAAAATAACAACATTTTCATTGAGAATTTTTTTTTTTTTTTTTTTTTTTGGTTTTTCGAGGTAGGGTCTCACTCTGGCCCAGGCTGACCTGGAATTAACTATGTAGTCTCAGGGTGGCCTTGAACTCAAAGTGATCCTCCTACCTCTGCCTCCCAAGTGCTGGGATTAAAGGTGTGCGCCATCTCACCCAGCTTTCATTGAGAATTTTTAAAATATAATTTTTCTTTGAGACAAGCACAACAGCTGGCCTTTTTTATGAGAGAGAGCAAGAGTGAGAGAGAGAGGGACAGAGAGAGAGAGAGAATTGGCATGCCAGGGCCTCTAGTCACTGTAGTAATTGAACTCCAGACATGTGCGCCACCTCGTATGCATGTGCGACCTTGTGCATGTGTCACTTTGTGAGCCTAGCTTACTTGGGATCTGGGGAGTTGAACATGAGTTCTTAGGCTTCATAGGCAAGCACCTTAGCCATTAAGCCATATCTCCAGCCCCAAAATATAATTTTTATTGGGAACATTAAGGTGGTGCACGCCTTTAATCCCATCACTCGGGAGGCAGAGGTGGGAGAATCACATGAGTTCAAGACCACTCTGAGACTACATAGTGAATTCCAGGTCAGCCTGAGCTAGAGTGAAACTCTACCTCACAAAACCAAATATACATATATTTTTTGTCCCCTCTCTCCCAATCTCCATTCCACTGAGGGCCCTCCTCAGTGTGATTATCGGTAATCACTATGGGGTAATGAATGCACAAGTTGGTTCCTGTGGGGAGGAAAATACCTCAGAGTATGCTTTCCTACCCTGTGACTCTTAAATTATTTCTACCCCATCTTCTGCAATGTTCCCTGACTCTTGGAGAACATGTAATAAATATCCTTTTTGTGCTAGGTGTGGTGGAACACACCTTTAATCCCAGGAGGCAGAGGTAAGAGGATTGTTGTGAGTTTGAAGGTAGCCTAAGACTACATAGTAAATTCCAGGTTACCCTGAGACTGCATAGTTAATTCCAGGTCAGCCTGGACCAGAGTGAGACCTTACCTTGCAAAACCAAAAAAAAAAAAAAAAAAAAAAAAAGGAGAAGAAATTCCTTTGGAGTTGAGATCTTGGCAGCCTCTTATTTTCTGCTTTGATGAGCTATGGTTCTCCTCAGTATCTATCACTATCTCCCTGGAGGAGGTTGTCAGGCTACCAGTGAAAGTAGTACTTGTGTTTACGCTGCCACTTCCTCTGTAATGCTCCTGGGCCCTGACAGATGTGATAGAGATGGCTCATCTCATGCTAGGCAGTCAGCTTTCTTTTCTTGTCCCACTGGTGTCTTGGATCTCTTTGGTATTCACTGCCATGTGTACAAAGGAGATTATTTAACCAAGAGTGAAAGCAACATGGCCCATTCAGTGGGAGGGAATTCATACCTGGTACTATGAACCAAATCAGAAGCCTATGGCTAATGGGGTCATAGACTCTAGAGGGAAGCTCCACCATTCTTTGACTAAGATGTGAGGGTATACCCATCAAAAAGTCTTTTAAATGACTATGCTTATCTCCTTTGATCCATGTGGTTCTTCCTTTTGGTTGGAGAATCTGCTGTGAATAGATGGCGGTGAGTACTGGGAGAAGAATTCATGCTACAACTGGGAACAAAGGAGTCAGTTAGATTGATGCTGTATATTCATGTGGGGAGCTTAGAAAAGCCTGGAAGATATCTGTGTAAAGATAGTATTTAGAAGTTAAGAGAGTGAAAGTTGAGAATAGTGGTCCTTGGGAGGCTGATGTAGGAGCATTTGGAGTTTTAGGAGATCCAGGGCTGTACCATGAGTTCTTTGGGCTCCTCTTGCCTCAGCCTCAGCCTCCAATGTGCTAGAATCATAGGTATGTACCATCACCCCAAACTATACCTGATTTTTTTTTTTTTTTGCTTTGTTTTTGGTTTTTCAAGATAGGGTCTTGCTCTATACCCCAAGCTGACCTGGAATTCACTATGTAGTCTCAGGCTGGCCTCCAACTCTCAGCAATCCTCTTCCTACCTCTGCCTCTTGAGTGCTGGGATTAAAGACATGTGCCACCATGCTTGGCTTACCTGAATATTTTAAATGTGTAGTAATTCAGTTCAAATTAGTAAAAAGAACAGTCACTTAAAAATAATGCTACAGCTGGGGGTGGTGACACATGCCTTTAATCCCAGCACTGGGGAGGTGGAGGGTCATTGAGTTTGAGGCCAGCCTGAAACTACAGAGTGAATTCCAAGTCAACCTGGGCTAGAGCCATACCCTACCTTGAATAAACCAAAGTAATAATAACAATAATAATAATCTTACAAATCTCATTTTTTAACTTTAATTGTATCAAGTTATAACAGCAAGTAGGTTTAGAACTTATTTATGTAGAGTATAACCATTGTTTGCTTGTTTTTCACTCCTCTTTACCCAGAAAAGGATTATAATAGCCTTTGTGAGAAGCAGCCAATAGGAAGACTTCTTTTCAGGCAATTCTGTGATACAAAACCAGATCTCAAGAGGTACATTGAATTCTTGGATGCTGTGGTAAGCAATTAATCTCAGGGTTGAACTGCCCAGTTTTATGTTTTTGAATATTAAAAACCAGACTCAGACAGTGATGGAGAAATGGATAGACTGCTTGTCTTGGTTATATATGTCCCTTCCTTCTTTCCTTTTTTAAGATTCCCCATGTCAGTTTGGAACTTACTATATAGCCTAGGCTGGCCTTGAACTTCAGCAGTCCTACCACAGCCTCCCTTGTTTTGGGATTAAAGGTATTCATAGCCCTGGCTCCTAATGAGCACTTCTTGTATGTAAAGGACTGTCTTATATCATTGAGTTTGTGCTCATTTTTTTCTCTGTCGTAACTTTGTGAAAAAAATTAGAGACAGTGCTTCATGTATCCTGGGCAGGGTTTGAATTTTCTATATAGCTAATGATGACCTTGAACTTCTGATCCTCCTGTTTCTACTTCCTGTGTGTTAAAATTACAGACATGCACCATCATATCTGGTTTTATCTGGTGCTGGAGATTTAACCCAAGGTTTCTTGCATTTTAAGTAAGCACTCTGTCAACTGAGTTATATCACCAGCCCTATAAACACTTAAAAAACTGTTTTTTTATTTATAAGAGAGAAGGAGAGAGACAGAAAGAGAGAGGGGGTGGGGAGAGATAATGGGTGTGCCAGGGCCTCCAGCCACTGCAAATGAACTCCAGATGCATGAGCCACCTTTTTCATCTGGCTCATGTGGGTCCTGGGAAATTGAACCTGCGTCCTTGGGCTTTGCAGGCACATGCCTCAATTGCTAAGCCATCTCTCCAGCCTTGTAAAAACTTTTATTTATATTTTCACAAAACATTTGTTATTTTGCTTCCTACACCTTGGAGTCTCCCACCCCAGTCCTTTCCTTCCTGGCACAATTATTGTAATATGAGAAAATTTAGAAAGGGGACATTATTACTGTTTGAAAGATAGAATCCTAACACAGTGGGGCATGCTATTAGGTTCCAGGGGTGAAATGTGGGTTTGAGTTTTCCTGTGATGAGTTATGTTTACCAAATTGCTATATTTTAAAAATTTAGGGCTGGAGAGATGGCTTAGCAGTTAAGGCTCTAGTATGCCCCATTCTCTCTCTCTCTCTCATCTCTCTGCTTGCAAATATATAAAAAATACTTAAAAAAAAAAAGAATTTAGAGGCCCATAATTCTTCCTATCAAAATGGCTAAACATACCAGCATGGTAGGCCACTCCCTTATCCCAGCACTTGGGAGGCAAAGGTAGAAGGATTTCTGTGAATTCGAGGCAAGCATGAGACTATAGAGTGATTTCCAGGCCAGTTTGGGCTAGAGTGAGAGCCTACCTTGGGAAAAAAAAAAAGGCTAAACTATGTTGGGAAGATGTCTTGGTGGTTAAAGGTAGTTGCTTGCAATGTCTGCCATTCTAGGTTCAATTCCTCCTCCTCCTTTTTTTTTTTTTTTAATTTTGGTTTTTTGAGGTAGGGTCTCACTCTAGCCCAGGCTTACCTGGAACTCACTATGTAGTCTCAGGGTGGCCTCGAACTCATGGTGATCCTCCTACCTCTGCCTTCCGAGTGCTGGGAATAAAAGTGTGCACCACCACGCCCGGCTTCCTTTTTTTTTCTCCCCCAGTTTTTAGAGGTAGGGTCTCACTCTAGTCCAGGCTGACTTGGAATTCACTATGTAGTCTCAGGCTGGCCTCAAACTCACAGTGATCCTCCTACCTCAGCCTCCCAAGTGTTGGAATTAAAAGGCATGTCCACCATGCCTGGCATATTCCTCCTTCTCTTCCTTACATTTTCTCCTCCTCCTCTTTTCATTCTCTTACTCTTCCTCCTTCCTCTTTGCCTTCTCTTCCTCCCTCCTCCTTCTTCTTTTTCTTTGTTTTTCTTCTTTCTACTCCTCCTTTCTCTGTATCCCTACCAGAACCTACTTATCTCCCATATGCTGGGCAGTTCCTTATCACAGAGCCATATCTACAACCCTCATTTTACTTTTAATTTTTAGTTAGTCTTAGTAGTTGCCCAGACTGGTATTGAACTTACAGTTCTTCTGCTTTTGTCCCTCTACTTGCTAGGGTTTCAGGCCTGGGCCACCCTTCAGCTGCTTGAGTGAGCTATTCAGACTATGTAGGAACTGTAACATGCAGAGATACCACTTTATTTTGTTTACTATCACCGAGTGTGCAGGAGAGAAAGCTCACTATATCCTAGTTCCTCTCCCCCACAAAAAGTAGAAGGCACCTATTTTTTTTCAAGGTAGGGTCTCACTGTAGCCCAGGCTGACCTGGAATTCACTATGTAGTCTCAGGGTGGCCTTGAACTCATGGAGATCCTCCTACCTCTGACTTCCAAGTGCTGGGATTAATGGCATTTGTCCCTATGCCTGGCTCAGGCACCTATTTTAATCATTGTAAATAGAGCTTCTGTAGAAACAGTTCCCACCCAACAGATACTTGATCAATGGATCAGCTCTCTGATTCTAGGGTTACCAAGTCAATCACATAAATCAGAAACCTTGAAGCATTAGGAAATAAGGTTGGTGAAGAAGCACAAACAACATGTTTATTTTCTTTCATCTCCAATCAGGCAGAGTATGAAGTTACCATTGAGGAGAAGCAGAGAGATTATGGACTGTCTATCATAAATATATTCTTTAGTCAAGAGGTATGTTTTCTTCTTTAGAATTAAGAGTTGTGGGCCGTGGAGATTTCTCAGTGGTTAAAGGCACTTGCTTGTAAAGCCCGTTGGCCTGGGTTGGTCTGGGTTTGATTCCTCAGTTCCCACATGTTACAGTCAGGTTCACATTGCTGGCAGAAAACACCTAACCAAGAGCAGCTTATGGGAAAAATGGGTTTATTTTGGCTTACAGACTCAAGGGGAAGCTCCATGATGGCAGGGGGAAATGATGGCATGAACACAGGGTGGAATCACCTACTGGCCAAAATCAGATGGACAACAGCAACAGGAAAATGTGCCAAACACTGGCAAGGGGAAACTGGATATAATACCCATAAGCCTGACAATACACTGCCTCCAGGAGGCATTAATTTCCAAATTGCCATCAGCTGGGGATCTAGCATTCAGACTATCTAAGTTTATGGGAGTCACCTGAATTAAACCACCACACCACATGTAGTAGAAAGTTTCAGGTTTTCTGAGATTAACTCACAAACCAGGAACAGTTATGGAGGAAGGGATTTATTGACACTTACAGATCCAGGGGAAGTTCCATAATGGCAGAAAAAGCTGGCCTGTTTTCACAGGTTCAAACATATATATATGGAGAGAGGGAGAGAGAGAGACCACAAGCTACAAGCCAAAAGCCAAATAGCACACTTCAGGAACTCCAGGAGGAACTCAGGCACTTTGCATACCTTTAGATTGGAATCTTAAATCCACCACCACACCTGAGGGCTGGACCCTAAGATCCACCTCCTCCAGCCAGGTGACTGCAGATTCAAACTACAAACTAATAGAACATTGAATATATTGGGGGCCATCTATTCAAACTACCACACCACATAAAGCCAGAGGCACAAATTTTTGTATGCATCTGGAGTTGGTTTGTAGCAGCAAGAGACCTTAGCATGCCAATACTGTCCTCTCTCTGTCTCTCCTTCTTTTCTTGCAAGTAAACTAAATAAAAACACTTTAGAATAGAGTTACAAGCTAGACATGGTGACTCATGCCTATAATCCCAGGTTCCTTTTCAAGAGTCTGGCAGTGGACATTGTAAACACTGATGGTAAAATACCTTAATTACTCTTTGTGTCTTTAGCCTTGACACAGGATAAGATAGGTTAGGAATCAATGATTTTTGGACATATACTCCTTTACTGAGCAACATGCTTACATGCAGAGTTGAGCAGGACCTGAAAAGTAAAGGAGAAAGACATAGAGTGATGCAAAGATGCCAGGTTTTCCTTTTATTTCTTTTGTGGTCTTTTAGTTTAAACCTGAGAAATTGCCATTCTCCCATAAACTATGTCTTGTTTGGAGGTTCTTCCCAGCAGTATGGGGATGACTGTGGCAGAAATTGGTACCAGAGACTGAGTTATTACTATATGATGAATCTGACCATGTGGATTTTGATTCTTTGCAACTTTTGTTTTGGAGGAATGGGCATGGACTTGGTACTTGCAACTGAAGATGCCTTCCAGAGCAGTAAGCCAAGTTTTATGGACTATTCTGGTGAGAATTTGAAAATACTAAGTACAGAGAGAAATTGTATCTGGAGGCTTTGCTATGATCTTTCAAAGGGGAAGGAAAGACTACAGGGAACTTTGTTGGAACTGGGCTGCTGGTATGAGGGATGACTGTGTTCTGCTGCCCATGCCCAGAGAGTTTGATCAAGGTTAAATTTATAATGGACTGATATACCTGGCTAAAGATATGGAACTGACAGATAAAAGATTTAAAATTACCTTCATTGTGTCCCATAAGTTTTGGTATGATGTGTTCTCATTGTCATTGAATTCTAGAAATTTTGCACAGAGACTTGGCCTATCCCCCAGAACTCTTGACTACCCCCACAATTCATGACCCACATTCCCCATTGATGAGGGTCCCTTTGGAAGAGGGAGGACAGGGAAGAGGATAATGGAGTCAACACTATGAATGTAAAATCAGAATAATATAAATAAAAATAAATTATTAAAAAAGATTTAGAATTAGAGAAATTCTAAAAGGTTAAAATTTAAAAGCACTCTTTCTGCTTGGCATGCCTATGAGGCTCAGGATGGAGTCCACTGCACCCACACTCTGCAGGCTGAGTTGTCAGCATCTCAGCCACTTGGTTCTCCAAGGTTGACTTCATAGCCTGGAGGAGGACGGTCCACCAAGGAGGACCTGAGCTTTCACTGTTGTGGCCACCCTCAGAGTGTCCTGGTTTCCACAGGTGTGGACTTGGGGCATCCCAGACACTTGGCCCTCCAGCTCTCCTTTACAAGCCTGAGGCCAGGCCAACAACACCCCCCCTTTGGAGCTGTATCCCTCTGCCACAATGCCTTCACAAGCATGGTTGAGTGTGCACCAGTGGTTGTGGCTCCCAAGGTGTCCCTGAACTTTCCCTTGTGCACATTGCCAGGACCCTGTGTGTATTTGGTATAATTTGGCCTCTTTGATTCTGCCTTAACAAGAGAAAAGTGGGAAATATTACTGAAAGAAAACTAAAACAAGAAATCTATATCTTATTTGTTTCATGGTTGTCACCTGTTTTACAAATATGGATGCTTTATCTAACATTCTTTCCATCTGGTGGAGACAGTGGGCCAGTTTCTGAAACTGAGCTCCAAAATTTGTTAATTGATGAAAGGTTATAATGTGAACATCATAAAAGTAATTATAGGACTCTGAAAATTGAACAGACAAGGTTATAAGAAAAAAGTTTAAAATCACAAGGTGAACTCAAGTGAACTTAAAAGCAAGCTAATTATGAAAAATTGCAGGGCTGGAGAGATTGCTTAGTGATTAAAGTGCTTGCCTGTGAAGCCTAAGAGTTCATGTTCGAATCTCCAGGTCCCATGTAACCAGATGCAGTGACACAAGCCTGCAATGTTACACATGTGCCACAAGAGGGCGCATGCATCTGGAGTTCATTCGCAGTGGCCGAAGGCCCTGGCATGCCCATTATCTCTCATTCTCTCTTTCTCAAAATAAAAAAGTTGCAGCAGACACTTGAAGAGCTAAGGGAACAGCTAATGAAGAAAACTAAAGAATTGGAAGACATGAGACTGCAGGTATTAACTCTGCAAAGATTGTAATTGGTAAAAACCCAAATACAGCAAGAATTAGAACCTCCAGTGTGAGAGCATTTTCAGATCCTTGATGAAGAAGTGGAAAAGTATAGAGCTGAAAATAAGAGGTTTCACTATGAGTGTACATTTTTCAAGTCAGAATTTGTATACCAGAAAGAAGAGCTTACACGTATTTCAGAAGAAGAAAGAATAGGGCTGGAGAGAATAGGGCCTGTGAAGCCTAAGGACCCTGGTTCAAGGCTTGATTCCCCAGGACCCACGTAAGCCAGATGCACAAGGTGGTGCATGCATCTGGAGTTCATTTGCGGTGGCTGGAGGCATGCCCATTTTCTCTCTCTTTCCCTCATTCTCTCTCTGTCTGTTGCTCTCAAATAAATAAATACAAATAAACAAAACAAATTTAGAAGAAGAAAGCATGAAATATGAGTCAGAGAAACAAGGAGCCTCTGAAGTGCTTCAGATGTTAAGAAACCATTTGGAACCACCTCATTTGGAGGCCAGTGGGGTCTGGCAGTGAGTTGTGAAGGAGAAGAAGACTGGTTGTGTCTTAGCTCCTTAAGTTCCTAAGTGACTAGTATTTGAAAAATAACTAAGTATCATTACAACTGGGACTCTAATAAACTTAGCTATCATTTTAAAATTAAAAAAAATACAGGTGTATAGGCTGGTTTTAGGTTACCAAAGCTGCTATTGTGAAGGAGATATTGCCATGATTAAGGATGGCCCAACTGATTTACATTGATCTGGTTCCTGGTCATCCTGGGGCCATGGAGCCTTAGTGTCCCAGGGGCATCCAGGCAATGGCAGAGCAGAGTCTTGAGTGGCTGTGAGTGTGAAGGGAAGAAACACCTGGGAGACAGCTTCAGAGAACAGCTCATTTATTTGCTGTGGGAATGGGTTAAAAAGCATTTGTGAAAGAGCAGGAAGAGGTATGGGTAGGTACAGGTCATATGGGGATTGGTTAGTTTAAAGGTCCTGCTGATGCCTAGTTAGCATGTAGTGACTTCATGGGAGAGGGTCACATGTCTAAGTAGTGGCAGGAAAAGGTATAAGGTATGGGTCATAGGAGGATTGGCTGTGCGAAGGCTGCTGGCTGATACCTCATTAACATATAGGGACATAAGCGGACAAAGGTCACAGGGCTCTGGGGAAAGTGAAATATAAGTCTTATCAGGATATCCAGGTGCCCCGGGCTGGGGGAAGGGAATGGCCTTACTCCTGCTGATCTCAAGATTATCCAGATCGTATCAGGGCTTGCTGCAACCTTGGGGTCCAGGGCCCTTAGTCATACCTGACAGCTCAGTCCTGCTTCCAGTAGCCTGGGGATCTTCAACTGTGCCCTAAAGCGCCCCCTTTGTTTTTTATAATGGGGCAGTATCATCATATTAAGTGAGATTTTTATAGTCTACCGCACGTCTAGAAAGAGCTAGATGGTGCACGAGGACCTGATTGGTAGCAACCTTAGCAATATTAGTTATTTGTTTTCTTTTTTCTGTTTTTGGTTTTTCTAGGTAGGGTCTCACTCTAGCTCAGGCTGACCTGGAATTCACTCTGTAGTCTCAAGGTCACCTCAAACTCATGGCGATCCTCCTACCTCTGCCTCCCAAGTGCTGGGATTAAAGGCATGATGTGCCACCACACCCGGCTAGTTATTTGTTTTCTGAAAAATTTGTTAAGGCAGGGGGCCACAAGTAACAGGGTTCCTATAGCCAGGAGGGGGCCAAGGAAAGGGAGAAGCCAGTAACTAAAGAGTTAGAGAACCAGGTGGTGGGGTCGTTAGGTTTGTAATGGTCAAGTAGCACCTTGTGGAGTTTTTTTTTTTTAACATTTTGTTCAACAATGTTTGATTCATTAAAAGAAAAACAACATTCTTCTCCCAAGACCACACATGTCTTCCCATTTTCAGCAGTGATGAGGTCTAAAGCTCTGCGATTTAATTGTTCCTGGAGAGACTTGAGGCTGTTGGTAGTTGATATCATGGCCTGGTCAAGCTTGTCTCAGAAGTCTCCCACAAGGTGGTTGGTTTGGACCAGGGCGGCTTCTGCAGCACTGGAGGCAGCATCATGCTGAAGCCCACCAGTAGGGGGATGAAGATCTCTCTTGGTTGATGCAGGCAGAGTTGGAGTTTGTAAGCTGCTGCTTCTTCCTCATAGAGATACACCTGTGGAACAATCAAAACTGGGGAACAATAAGCGGGAGAGGAAACATTTAAGCATGGGGTGGTTAGCCCTTTGCACCATAGGAGAGTGGTCTTGGTTATGGAAATATTGAGGAGGCACTCAGCTCTGGTCAGCTTAGAGCTGGACAGGCAGAGGGGCATACCTTGACTGGAATCAAAGAGGGGAATATCAGTAGGGTGGGGTTGGGAATAGTTTGTTATTGATGTGGGGTATTCAAGGGTGGCATTAATAGGGACCGCAGTCAGCAGTGGATGGGTAGGGGATGCACAAAAGAAGCAATTAGAAGCATTGGGATAGTTAGTAAAAGGGAGAAGATTGGCCACATATTGGATATATTGTGCCCATGTTATAGTGGCTTGTATTTTTTTCTGTGACTTGCTTTTCCTGTGAGAGAATGTGGTGGTTAGTTTGCACCAGGTGGGAAGCAGGGATATACTGCCTAGAAATATGAAGAGTACCAAAGGGAGATGATGAGAAGCTATTAGCATAGAGTTTTCCTGTCACCCCCATCCACCAGTGTTCATCCCAGGGGTCTTTATGGAGAGTGCACAGTCTCTAGTTTTCCTAGAAGTTTTAAAGACAAAGTCTGAATGCCCATAGTGCTCAATAACACAGGTTTGATATTGACATCCCCCATAATACTCCTGATCTTCAATGCACTTTTTTTTTTTTTTTTTTTGAGATAGGGCCTCATTCTAGCCCAGGCTGACCTGGAATTCACTCTGTATTCTCAGGGTGGTCTCGGACTCCTCTGTTTCTTCCATCCCTGATCTGTCAATGTCAGGCAGGCCATCTTTTTGGTTAGTGGGGTTGAATCAGACATTTTAAGCCAGTACCCAAATGGGCCTGGGCTGGTCCTGTGGGAAGACACAAGCAAATCCCTTTCCTGTAGAGAGGAGGAGGTCTGGTCCCTTCTATATTCAATTTAAAGGATCTTGCCATCGCACCAGAATGAGAGGGCACTCTCTGGTGTATGCCAGTGGAGGGTGATGGGGGGTGTTGGGAATTTTTATATACATTGAAAATGTTTAAAGTAGGGCCATGGCCAGCTGAAGATTGGGTAGGTATTGGGCTGTTTTTTTTTTTTTTTTTTTTTTTGAGAGAGAGAGACAGAGAGAGAGACAGAGAGAGAGGGAGAGGAAGACAGAGATGGGCATGCCAGCAGCCTCTCAGCTGCTGCGAATGAAATCCAGATGTGTGGTCCCCCTTGTGGTCAAGTGTGGCATTGTGCCCTTGTATCACTTTGCATCTGGCTAAATGTGGGACCTGGAGATTGGAACCAGCGTTCTTAGACTTAGAGGCAGGTGCCTTAACTGCTAAGCCATCTCTCCAGCCCAGGCTGTTGTTTTTTAAGTTGGGTTTTTAGGGTTTGGTGTGTCCTTTCTATTATGCCTTGGCCCTGTGGGCTATGTGGGATTCCTGGATGGTGAGTGAATTTCCATTGCATACAAAAGGCCTTGAATGAGGAACTGATAAAAGCTGGGCCATTGTCAGTCTTTATTTTGTGGGGGAAGCCCATGATGGCAAAGGTGGAGAGCATATGATGCATGAGTTTTTTTGAGCTTTCTCCCCAGAAAACATGTTATTTATTTTGGTTAATGTCTATTTTGCTTCCAGGCTCAGGAAGTGGGGGGGAGGGGATGGGTCTTTGTTACCTTTTAGCATATCAAACAAGGGTCGTAAATCACTGGTGGGGATAGGGAGCCATGGTTGGAGCCAACTGAGGTTTCTCAGAAAGCTCTGAAGTGAGGCCAGTGTGAGCTTCTGGGGGAAGGAAAGAGGCCAAGCAGAGGTGAGGGAGAGTTCCATCCCCAGGAAAGTTATGGGTGGGATAATTTGGACCTTATTTGGGACAATTTTGAACCCTGACTCAGTGAGGGAAGGTATTAATTGATGTCTTAGTTCGGCTGGTGAGGTGGAGGAGTTTTTCCATACTGGGATGTCATCCATGTAATGATAGATATTAAGACCCTGATCTAAGTGCAGCGTTAGTGCTGCAGCAACCACCTCTTGGCATATAGAGGGACTATTGGCCATACCTTGGGGCAGGACCATCCATTCAAAGTGTTTGGTTGGCCCTGAGTTATTGACAGAGGGAACTGAGAATGCAAAGCATTGTCGGTCTCAGGAGTGCAGGGGGATAAAGAAAAAGTAATCCTTGATGTCAATAGCAAGGAGGGGAGGTATTGGCTGGAATAGCTGATACAAGGGGCAGTCCCTTTGAGGGGTGCCCCAGATGAGCATACCTTTATTGATGGCCCTGAGATCGTGTAGTAACCTCCATCCTCCTGAGCTCTTTTGAATCATGAACACAGGAGTATTCATTCTAAGGGCTTCGTGAGGGGTGGATGTGATTAAGTTGGAGTTCTTCTGTTACTAACTGATTTAAGATTTCAAGTTTCTCCCTTGGCAGAGGCCACTGTTCAACCCAAATTGGCTCATCAGAGAGCCATTCTAGGCAGTTTTGTATTTAACAGCGGCTTCTAGGGGGTGACACTCTTATAGTCTTATATATGCATTCTCCCTCTATATTACTGGCAATGACTACATCTAGGACCTCAAGGATGTCCCCCCCGCAGCAGGTTGGTTGTTACATCAGCCACTAGGGTTCTGATGAGACCTGTAGTTCCATCTGGGTCCTTCCATTTAAAGGCCTCCTTGGTAACACGCCTGTGAGGGGCCTCCTATCCCCATTATTTGGGGCCCTGAAATTAGTTCCCAGTGTTGGGGACCTTCAGATCACCTTAAGATTGTTTTATCTGCCCCAGTATCAATTAGACATTTGAAAAATTTTCCCCTGACCTCTAAGGCTAGCCTTGGGTGGGCCCCCTCTAGGATGCCCGTTACCCATTGTACATTATGGGTTTTTCCTTTTATTGGCAGGGCTGAGGGTTGCCCCTTTTGAAGTTTAAAGTTGCTATCTTTATCTTGGGTGGAGTGGCAGTCTTTTTTTTCCAGTGAAATCCCTTGTGGCATCTAGGGCAAGCTGTTTTTGGAGGGGGGTGTAGATGTGTTTGAACCTTTAGTGGTCCAGTTTTGAGGACATTACCCTTTCCAATGTCCTTCCTCCCCACAATTGAAGCATTTTCCTTTAGTCCTCAAGGCTGCTGCAAAGGCCTGTGCTAAAGAGGCTGCCTTATGTGAGGCAGTTCCGATATCCTGAGTAGCAACTATCCATTTATCATAATATTCATCCTTGAGGCCTTGGCAAGGCAGTCTACATTCTGAGGTCATGCCTTCCCAACTGATATTTTTGAGGAGGTCCCTGGCTGTTGGGTCAGGAATTTTTCTCTCTAGGTTGGTTTTTGTTCTCAATATAAAGTCAGAGAGGGTTTCCTCTGGCTTTTGATGAAGGAACAGTAAGGAACAGGTATTGTCCTTGGGGTTGGGGGTTATTCTGTCCCATGCATGGAGGGCACAGAGGTGAACTTGGTCATAGTACCCTGGGGGCTTTTGGGCCTGTTGAATGACTATGGAAAAATTACCCTGTCCGAACATCTCATAAAGGCCCCAGGGAATGTTCTGTTGATTTCAGTTTCTCCTTATCTGTTGGAGGCATTCATCTCTATAGAGGGCTTCCCATTGAAGGAATAGGGGGCTAGGCAGTGAAGACTGGCAGATATCACGCCAGTCCTGAGGCATGCCAAGGGAGCCCCATAGGCTCTAAAGGAGGGACTTAGTCCATGGCACTAACTGCCTATCTGAGTTCTTTTAGATCATTGGCCTGATATGGATACCATCGTAAGGGCTCAACCCGAGTTGGCTGAATGTTAACAGTATAAGCTGTGACCTCCTGATTATATGTGTTTGTGTTGTTGTCTTTGAGCTTGCATAGTTATTCTGTGATTGTCAGTGAGGGGGCGGATGGAGAAGGGTCCTGGCCAGGGGAATTTATCATGTTGGGATTTTTTCTGCATGAGTCCAGAGGGGGGCAGCCTGGATCAGGAAGTGGGTATGGTAGCAAAGGTGGATAAGGGGGAGTGGGTCTAGGTAAGTCTGGAGCTGGGGTCATTTTTTTTTCTGATTTCTTCTATTGCTTTTTCAAGGGAACTGAGTCCTCGGGACTCTCCTCATCAGAGTCATCATCTAATTTTGGCATGGTGGACTTAGGAGGGCTAATGCATTGTATAATAGTGGCTATAATTGGGAGGAAAGGGGGGGGGAATCCCTTCCTGAACTTCTCATTTCCTAGCCAGATAAGCTATGTGGGTCCATACGTCTGGGTCATATGGATCCCCAGAATCATCCAGGAGGCAATTTGGAGGACTTCTTCCCAAGATATGGCCTCTGGGAGAGTTTAATTCCCCTAACTTTCAGGAATGCTATTAATCCATGAATCTGTGATTCCTTTAGGTGGGAGGCAGTATTGCCCATGATAGAAAAGAGTGGAAGCGCCAAGACCAGAGGGCAACTTTCCTGAGGGCTTAATAACACCAGGGGGGATTCCCCAAAGGTCCAGACACAAGCCTGTCTGTAAGTTTAAGAGACTGTGACTACCCTAAGGTCTTTTAAATGGTTGTTGCATTACCGGTTTTTGTGTTTAAGATAAATAGGTAGGAGGTTGTTGCCAACACTCGAACGGGCTGTCGGGGTCTGAACAGAGGGCTAGAGGCCTTCAGTCAATGCTGAAGAGTGACCTTGGCCAACAGACGTCAGTTGCTTGTTCACCTTACTTGGTCCCTCATAATGGCGTGAACTGAAAGTAAAGGAGGAAAAGGAAAGATCCTGCCAACTTGCAAACGTGGAGTCAGGGCCACAGGGGGCTGTTACTCTCAGGAGGACAATGTCCCTTCAGGGGAGCATTCACCTACGTTGGTGCATCTCAGAGAGCCTCATGTTGGGCTCCAGCTGTGGTTCCTGGTTGTCCTGGAGCCATGGAGCCTTGGTGTCTCAGGGGCATCCAGGCAATGGTGGAGCGGGGTCTTGAGTGGTCGTGAGTGCGATGGGAAGAAACACCTGGGAGATAGCTTCAGAGAACAGCTGGTTTATTTGCCAGGGGAATAAGTGCTTGTGAAAGAGCAGGAAGAGGTATAGATAGGCACAGGTCATAGGGGATGGGTTAGTTCAAAGGTCCGCTGATGCCTAGTTAGCATGTAGTGATGTCACAGGAGAGGGTCACATGGTCTAAGTGGTAGTGGGAAAAGGTATAGGGAATGGGTCGCAGGGGGGTTGGCTGTGCAAAGGCTGCAGGCTGATACCTCATTAACATATAGGGGGATAAGCAGACAAAGGTCACAGGGCTCTGGGGAAAGTAAAACCTAAGTCTTAGGATATCCAGGTGCCCTGGGCTGGGGCTCCCTCACTCCTGCCAGTATCGAGATGATTGGGGTCAGGAATCTCTGCAACCTTGGGATCTGGGGCCCTTAGTCATACCCAACAGCTCAGGCCTGCCACTAGTATCCCCAGGGGCCTTCAACTGTGCCCTACACATTGAAACAATGGAAAGGATGCCTGAGGAAAGACTGACTGGTAGAAATGCAAACTCTTTTGGAAGGAGATGACTGAAAGGAAGGAACCTGCTCTTCAATCTCATGATTTATTTCATCCCTGGATTAACAATATGGCTGTGTCCTGTACACCTGGTATTGGTTTCAGGAAGCATGAAAAATGTGTGGAGTGGGTCATGAAGTGCACATGGAAAGTGAGGCAGGGTGGGATGACCCTGATAGAGAGAACAGTTAAGCCATTGGAAGATGGACCATGGTTTGCATGGAGACTCAAGATAAACCAGGACTGTGCAAGGGCTATCATGGAGCACTATTAGCATGGAATGTAAGTTTTCCCTGACTACTCAGCTCAGCTAGAGGGACAGAATTGGAAAATTCAGATACTCTTCACTGCTCACTTGTTATGGATCTCAGACTTGAACTGCAGATGTTTACCTATTTGTTGTAGAGTGTTCATTGGTCCAGTCTCTCTCCTTGTTATGCCTTAAAGCAATGGAAATGTTTATTCTATGCCATTATGTGTTGGAAGTATGTAACTTGTTTGATTTTACAGGACTCACGGTTTAGAGGTCATCTTAGATCTCAGATGTGACTTGGAACTTTGTAACAATCTTAAGTTGGTAAATACTATGGGTACCTTTGAAGTTGGACTGAACACAATTTACAATATGAGATGGTTATGAGTCTCTTGGGAGCCTGTAGCTTAATGTGGTAGTGTGGATTTATATCCCCCAATAGACTCAGAAGTTTACTAAAGCTTGTAACTTGGATTTCCAGCCACCTGGCTGGAGGAGGTATCACTGTGGAAGGATCATGGCATCCAGCCCTAAGGTGTTACTGTGGGCAATTGGAATTCCAGCCTAAGATATGCAGAGTGTTTGCTTTCTGCCTGGGGTTTCCAGAGTGTGCTTGCTTGTGCTGCTGGTGGTTTTCTTCTGTGTGGATTTGGTAAAAAGGGACAGTTTCTTCCACTGTTATGGAGCTTACCCTGGATCTGAAAGCCTGAAGTAAATGTCATTCCTCCCATAAACTGTGTCTCATTTATCAGTTATCACAGCAGCATGGACCTGACTACAATACTGACCTCCTTTCCTGTGACTGAGGTTTGAGAGGCCATTCGAAGTCCAAAGTTCTGGGTAGAGTCCTGTGTTGTAGGATCAAAGAATAACAGTAAATGACAAGGATCACTAACATCTAATACTCCTATAAGCCTTGTGCATCCAAGCAATAAACTGATATTATACTTAGTACCATCATAAATCAGAGCTACATGTCTTATCCAAAGTTACACAGCTGGTAGGTATTGGAGCCACAAATCAAACATGTAAAAACAGTGGTATCACATGATAGAAGGACAGAGACTTATTTATGAAAACCAATAAGTCAACTTTGTGCAAGATAAAGGGAAAGAGGGAAAGAAAGATTTGAGTAAGGGACTCCAAAAATGCAGAGTAGAGGAGTCACTCCTGGTTCTTCTTTACCCAAATAGGGAACTGTTGGTCAAGACACTGTATGATACATTCCATTCAGGAGAGACACCATGATCATGATGGTGGTTTTCCCAGATTTAGGCGTATCCATTGCACTCCAGGTGTACTGACCTCTTTGATTTCCCTAAATGTGGGAAACTCAACTGCACAATTTGTGGTAGTGGGGGACTGTGTTCGTGCTCTCCCCTAAAAAAGGAAAAAAATCTCATATATAAAAGTCACTAATGAGGGCTGGAGAGCCCGCTCAGAAAAGTGATTGCTTTACAAACATGAGGACTTAAATTCAATTCCACATGCCCACACAGAAATGTCAGGTGTTGTGACACACATCTGTAACCCTAGTGCTGGAGAGGTGAAGGAATGAGAATCCCTGGAGCTCAATAACCAGCAAGTCCAGCCTACTTGATGAGCTCCAGGCCAATGAGAGACCTGTCTCAAAAAAAGGTAATAATCCTGAGGATAACCACAGAGGTTTGTCTCTGGCCATTATATGCTTGCTCACACATATGCATGTGTACCTTCACACAAATGTCCACTCACTTACAAAACTATACACCTGCACAAGCATTAAAATACCACTAATGATTCAAGAGGTAGAAGTGCTTATTACTTTGCTTATATTAATACAGGCTGTTATATATGCATTGAATTCCCATAATGTATCCCATAAAGATGCATAAACTTTAAAATTATAATAATAATTATAGGAGAGAGAGAGAGAACAACTAGGAATGGGGAAGCCCACTCCCTTGATAGCCATTTGGTCATTTATGGGGGCTCTCTTAAAGATCACATATCCCAGTGCCATCCCAATGCAGATAGATTTTAACATGAGTGTTGGAGAGGGTAGATGCTTAAGCCATGGAACTTAGCAATAGTAAGAAATGTTTATGGGGCTGGAGAGATGGCTTAGTGGTTAAGGCACTTGACTGTAAAACCTAAGGACTCAGGTTTGATTCTGCAGTACCTATATAAGCCAGATGCACAAGGTGGTACAAATGTGTCTGCAGTTTGTTTGCAGTTGATAGAGGCGCTGGTGTGTTCATTCTCTATCTGTCTCTTTCTCTCTCTCACTCAAATAAATAGAATATATATTTTTTAAAAATAAATGTTTATGTACTTAATGAAGTAGAAGTAACCAGAAAACTTTTTTTTTGTTTGCTTTTTTGTTTTTTTGTTTTTCGAGGTAGGGTCTCACCACTCTGGCCCAGGCTGACCTGGAATTAACTTTGTAGTCTCAGGGTGGCCTCAAACTCACAGCAATCCTCTTACCTCTGCCTCCCGAGTGCTGGTATTAAAGGTGTGCGCCACCATGCCCGGCTTCAGAAAACTTTTTTAAAAAACTTTTCTTATGATCAACTGTAGGAACTGCCATAATCTTTCTCTTCTATACCTGATTGCCCTGCCTTTGTACTAAAATCAACAAAAATAAGCATGGTTTGTGTCATCATTCTAGGGTTTTGCTGGGATGACCTGTAACTTGATTAGAGTGGTGTACTGAAGTCACCCACTACAATTGTGCTTGGTGTGTTCTGTGACCTTAAGTCTAGTAGTATTTGTTTGATGAAATTGGGAACACCCATGTTAGGTGTGTATATGTTTAGAATTGTAATGTCCTCCTGTTGAAGTTTTCCTTTAATCAATATAAAGGGACCTTTATCTTTTCCTAAGTAATGTTGGTTTGAAGTCTATCTTGTCAGGTAGTAGGATAGTAACATCTATTTGTTTCCTATGCCATTTGCTTGGAATACCATTTTCTATCTTTTAACCCTAAGATAGTGTCTGTCTTATGGAGAGGTGAGTTTCTTGGAGGCAACAAACAGAAGTATCCTGCCTTTTAATCCAGTCTGCAAACCTTTGTCTGTTGGTTGGGGTATTGAGGCCATTGATATTAAGAGTTATTATTGAAAGTTGTGTATTTATTTTTGCCATTCTTCTTGATATGTAGTGCTTCTTGTTTTTACTTTACTCTCTTGTACTAATTATTATTTGAGTATGGTTTATTATTTTATTTATTTATTTATTTTTAGTATGGTTTATTTTTTACTGCGTTCTCATGTATGTGCTTTTCTTTCTCTTCAACATGAAGGATCGCTGAAGTATTTCCTATAGAGTTGGCTTAATGGACATATATATTCCTTTAGCCTGTTTTTGTTATGGAAAGCCCTTTGGAGTGAAATTCTCCTTCTACTATACCCTGAATTCTTATGTTTGATCTCTTCATAGTGTCCTGAATATCTTGAAATTCCCATTCATACCTTCATATTAGTTTGTCTATCTCTTTATTGGACTGTTCTAGATTTGCCACTTTGTCTTCTAGTTTAGCCATTCTATCCTCTCCTCGATCCATTCTATTGGTGAGACTTTCTACAGAGTTTTTTTATTTGACTTACTCTGTTTTTCATTTCTAGTATTTCTGATTGGTTTTTCTTCATTATATCTATTTCCTTACTCATGTCTTGTATTGACTTCCTTTTTGCATTAAGTTGGTTCCTGTGTTCTCTTGAGATTCCTTCAGGAGTTTTTTTTCTTCTTTGATTCCTTTTATTTCTTTGAACATAGTCATAATCATTCTTTTGAATTATTTGTTAGGCATTTCATCTAAATCAGTATCATCACAGGTCAATTCTTATGGATTTATAATTTTTAGTAGAATCATAGTGTCTTGATTTTTTGTGTTTCTTATGTTATAATGTAGAGATTTTTACATCTTGAATCAGTTTGATGCTTGGGTTTTCTAATTATCTGCAATATTCTTAGATGTATAAATCTGATATTATATATCTTCAGAGTAGGAACCTAAGGTGCCAGGTGTGGCTCTTATATTACTCCCAGAGTAACATCAGAAGTGACCCTAGGTGTTGGATTTGCCTGCTATGCTGATATTCTAGTGGGCTGGGTGGAGCAAAATACAGGCAAATTCTAAAATTCCACTGAAAAATATACACAATCAAATCAGCTGAGGCGGGCATGGTGGTGCACACCTTTAATCCCAGCACTTGGAAAGCAGAGGTAAGAGGATTGGCATGAGTTTGAGGCCACTTTGAGGCTACATAGTTAATTCCAGGTCAGCCTGGGCCAGAGTGAGAATCTACCTTGAAAAACAAACAACAACAACAACAAAAAAACCCAACAACAACAACAACAACAAACCAGCTGAGATTCCTGATCTGTAATGGGTTTTCAAGATCAGCCTGGGCCTTAGTGAGACCATTCCCCCAACAGACAGAATAAAAAGACAAAAAGGCACTATAAGTCAGTAAATAGTAAAGACAACAAAAGTCAACCCCAAAACTCAGTTTATTTAAGAATCCAAAGCTGTCCAAAAGTACATCAATCAGTTGGGTGTGGTGGCACACACCTTTAATCCCAGCATTTGGAAAGCAGAGGTAGGAGGATCACCGTGAGTTTGGCCACCTTGAGACTACATAGTTAATTCCATGTCAGCCTGGGCTAGAGTGAGACCCTATCTCAAAACAACAACAACAACAACAACAAAACACCCCCACACACACAAAAGTATATTAATCAAATCTAACACATAACCTGACCTGACATGGAAGGTGCAATTAGCACTTCCAGTGCAGGCCTATATACCTGGCTTTAGGTAAGTAGGCCCTATTACCTCTTGGGATGGCTTTCAGTCTTATCTATGGTGAGTGCCCTCCTGTTTCCCTCTTTGTTGTGCTTTTGGCTTGGCTAGGCTGGTTGAGTTGGTAGATCTGCTGTCCTACCTGCTGTGCTGGATGCTTTGTGGCTGAGATCGTTTGGAGTCCCATGTTTTCTAGTGGTTCTTGGCACTGGCAATTGGGAGAGGGGAGGCTGTTGAGAGTGCCTGAAATTTTTCTGGAGCTGTTCAGCTGGTTCCTGTTGTCCTCTTCAGGAGCTGCTTAGCCGGTCCCTGTTATCTTCTCCTTCAGGTTTTTTTTTTTTTTTTCCTTTTTCTTTTTTTTGATTTTTGAGGTAAGGTCTCACTCTAGCCCAAGCTGATCTGGAATTCACTCTGTAGTTCAAAGTGACCTCAAACTCATGGCGATCCTCTTACCTCTGCCTCCCAGCATGAGCCACCATGCACGGCTCCTTCAGGTTTTTTTACTTTGCAATTCTGGTGTGAGTGGAGAATTCCTTACTGTAGTTCTGCTCCTGCCAGCTTAGGCAGGGCTAAGCAAGTAGTTCTTCCCAGTGAACCACTGGAGGCAAGGTGGGACTCATAACTCACACTGGAAGCAAAAATTATCTCTAAAAGGATATAAATCAAAATATAAGAGCTAAAACTATATAACTTCTAATATACAGACTATATAAAGAGCTCTTATTCCTCAATAGTTTTAAAAAGCCTACTTTGGGGGACTAAGGAGATGACTCAACTCTTACAGGTACTTGCTTGCAAATCATGCTGGCCCAGCCACTCATGTAAAGCTGGTGTGCCCATACACAAATGCATGCATGCATGAATTTAAAACCCCAATTAAAATATTTTATTTATTTTCAAGCAGAGAGAGAGAGAGAGACAGACAGACAGACAGACAGAGAATGGGCACTCTAGCCACTGCAAATGAACTCTAGATGCATGTGCTACTTTGCGCATCTGGCTTTACTTGAACTCAATCAATTTGCTTAAACTTCCTACTTGTGCCCCTAGAAGACAAATTCCTTCAAGAGAGGGAGTGTCAATGGGGGCAGATCTGATTTCAGCCCAAAGGTGTAGAGAGAATACTTTGAGCTCTAGAGGCTCTAGCTTATCATTTTTGGTGTTTGCTATCTGTTTGGTGGTATCTCTATGTTTAGATCTATGAAAAGGAGGCAGCTTCTTCCCCCATGGATGGAACTTCTCCTGGATCTGTAAGTCTGAAATAAATCCCTTCTTCCCATAAACTGTGTCTGGTTGGAACATACTACAACATTCACCATTGCTTCCCTCTCCACCAGTGGACAGAGTTTCCTGTGGGAACTTAGGAATGTTAGAAAGAAAGGCACTGGGTCATTTGACAAATTGGCATTGGTATTACCTATTCTGAAAAGTAACCCTCATTTTATTTAAAAAATATTTTTAGGGCTGGAGAGATGGTTCAGCAGTTAAGGCACTTACCAAAAACCCTAACAATCTGGATTCAAACCCTCAGTACCCATGTACAAAACCAGATGCAACCAGGCATGGGGCTGCATGCCTTAATCTCAGCACTTGGGTGGGCTTGGTAGGAGGATCACTGTGAGTTTGAGGCCAGCCTGAGACTACATAGTGAATTCCAGGTCAGTCTGGACTAGAATGAGACCATACCTCAAAAAAAAAAAAAAAAAAAAAAAGCCAGATGCACAGTGGTGCATGCATCGGTGGTTAGTTTGGAGTGGCAGGGTGCTTTGGTGCACCCATTCTCACTCTCTCCCCTCTTTGTCTCTCTGCATGCAAATAAATATATATTTTTTGATTTTTCAAGTAGTGCCTCACTTTAGCCCAGGCTGACTTGAAATTCACTATGTAGTCTGAACTTGCAGTGATCCTCCAACCTTTGCCTCCTGAGTGCTGGGATTAAAGCCATGTACCACCATACCCAGCAAAAAATATATATTTTTAAAAGTTATGTAGTGGTGTGTTTGACACAGGAAAACACAGTGTATAAGGGTATGAAAGATGTAGTTTGGCACAGAAAGAAGTGTGGATGGGTTTTAAGTTTGAATCCCAAAAACTGGCAGCTGAAATTGTTTAGATGGTTACCATCATTGAGACTATCAGTTCTTCACTGGGATAATAGGAAGAATGCTGCTTCTTTCAAAAAGAAGGGCCTGAAGGAAGAATGCTGAAGGAGTTTTCTACTCTTCGAAGTCAGACTCTGTTTCCCCTGAATAAACAAATTTGGTGTCATAGCACATGTGGAACTGGGTTTGGAAGCATTAAGATTCCAGAGACAGAGGGTCATGAAGTACACATGATTCTGGAGATGGCCACTAGGTAATGTGAAGCAGGGTTGAAGCCCCTATATGGAGACCATGGCATGGAGCTGTGAAGATGAACTGTAGGTTGCAGTGAAGACCCCAGGATTTTGGAGATGCCAGGACTATTGCATGCCCAGTGTTGTAGACAGTTTCACATTGCTGGGATGAACATTCAAACCTGACAAAGTTTATAGGAGGAAGGGGTTTATTTCAAGGTTATACATCCAGGGGTAAATTCCATTAGTAGTGGAGAAGTTGCTTCCATACATCCAAGCAGAGAGAAACAACCCACAAAAACCGAAAGCAACAAACACAAATGGACAGCAAGCTGCAGGGACCCCACCTTTGGGCTAGAAATCAGATCCACCTCCAAACACACCCTAGGGCTTGACCCCAGGATCCACTACCCAGTGACACCTCCTCCATCCAGGCATATGGAAACCACCTGAATCTATGAGGGACATGCATTCAAAGTACCACATCCTCCAAGGAAAGCTGCTGGCTTATAGTAGATGTTGCCTGGAAAGCAAGCAGCATAGCTGGAGGGGTGAAGTTGCCCAACTCTTTTGGAGTCCAGAAGATTTCATCATGAGTTCTAGATGTTGAACATGGAGCTGTAGGATTTGATGTGTGTGCCCTATTGATTTTCCATCTTGCATTGTCTATCTTTCCTAACTATACCCCTAATGCTCCTTTTGGAGTGGAATGCCTTTCTTTCTTTCTTTCTTTCTTTCTTTCTTTCTTTCTTTCTTTCTTTCTTTCTTTCTCCTTCCTTTCTTTCCTTCTATTTTTTCTTTTTTGAGGTAAGGTCTCACTCTAGTCCAGGCTGACCTGGAATTAATTATGTAGTCTCAGGGTGGCCTCAAATTCACAGTGATCCTCCTACCTCTCAAGTGCTAGGATTAAAGGAGTGTACCACTATACCCAGCTCCTCTTTTTTGTTTATTTTTTTAAAAGTTTATTTGCATATGTGTGTGCACCAGGGTCTCTTATCACTGCAAATGCACATCAAATGTATGTGCCACTTTTTTCATCTGGCTTTATGTGTGTACTTAGGAATAAAACCCAGGCTGCAGTCTTTGCAAGCAAGCATCCTTAACCACTGAGCAATCTCCCCAGCCCAGGAGTGGAAATGGGCTTTTATGTGTTGTAAATATGTAACTTGTGCTTTTATTTTATAGGCTCACAGTTAAGAGACTGACTTGAGATTCCCCCATGGCCTTATGTATTTATGATTAAGCCTTATACTTATTTCCTAGCTGGTGAAGCCTTTGGAAGTAGAGCCTTGCTGGCAAAATTGAATCATTAGGGATGGGCCTTAGGAATTTATAGTCCAGCCCTGTTTGCCAGTGTCAGCTCACTCTTGCTGCTTCCCTGCTGATATGACAAGATGTGATACCCAGATGACTTCTTTTTTTTTTTTTAATATTTATTGACAACAAAACATACTTACATACCATTCCCTCCCCTCCCCCCTTCCCCTTTAGAACTCCACTCTCCATCATATCCCCTCCCTCTCTCCATTAGTCTCTTTTTTTAATATGATGTCATCCTCTTTTACTTCTACTATGAGGGTCTTGCGGAGGTATTGCTAGGCACAGCAAGGTCATGGATATCAAGGCCAATTTCTGTCTGGGCAGTTGCATTGTAGGGAGTCGTACCCTTCCTTTGGCTCTTCCATTCTATCCGCCCCCTCTTCCGCAATGATCCCTGAGCCTTGGAGGGTGTGACAGAGATGTTTCAGTGCTGGGCACTTCTCCATCCCTTCTTCTCAGCACTATGTTGCCTTTTGGATCATCCCAGTGGTCATCACTATCTGAAAAGAGAAGCTTCTCTAACCAGAAGTGAGAGTAGCATTAAAATGTGAATATGAGCATTAAGTGTAGTATTTTCCGGGCAGCTTGGTGGGAATAGTATATACATTTAGATAAGGGCATGCTTTATACCCCTAAGGCTTATGACCTTACCTACCATAGACTTTGCTTAGGTTTTCAGTACCAGGTATGTATTCCCTCCGTAGAGAGGGCCTTCAGTCCAATTATAGAGCAGTTGGTTACCCCACGAGTAGACATGCCACTATTGCACCCGTTCAGTCTTTGGGCCTGTCTGGCCAAATTTGAATATTCAGCGTCCACTGTTTTCACTGCTGATGACTTCTGTCTCCCATACTCTGCATGCAGTGCAGCTTTTTCCAGCTTTCAGTTGGCTGGTCTACAGGGAGAAGGTTTTCTGCTCAGCACCAGCTTGCTTTCTCAGTGACCTTGCCTCTCAGGCAAGAGATGTCTTCAGCAATAGGGTCTTACTATCTGTTTCTCAGGGGAAACCAAGGGCTTTGGCAAAAGCCTTTAATGTTTTGGAGGCTACCGGGACCTCCTTGGCCAACAACTCACTGGAAGGTATCCCATCCCAGGTACTGAAAATTTTCTAGTAACAGTCTACAGCTTCTAGATGTACCATTATTCAAAAAAGTAGTTTTACATAAGTCTTATTCACAATCTTTTGAAATTAGATTGACCCTCCCCTTGCCCTTCTTTTATGCATTCTCTACCCATGGCCTTGGTTAGGCCATTCCCCTCCTTGTAATCAGTCCTTCCACTTACATATGTGCAATACCATACACTTCAGTCCCTCCGTCCCTTATAGCCTTTTACCAGCTTACTGGTTTCTGGTACCAATTTTTGGTTCCAGTTCACACACAAGTCTGTCTATTTGTAGCTAGGATCCACATATGAGAGAGAACATGTGACATTTGGCTTTCTGAGCCTGGGTTACCTCACTTAGTATAATCCTTTCCAGATCCATCCATTTCCCTGCAAATTTCATAATTTCATTTTTCTTTACCGCTGAGTAGAACTCCATTGTGTAAATGTACCACATCTTTATTATCCATTCATTTGTGGTGGGACATCTAGGCTGCTTCCATTTCCTAGCTATTGTGAATAGAGCGGCAATAAACATGGTTTTGCAAGTATCTCTAAGGAAGTGAGAAGAGTCTTCTGGATATATGCCTAGGAGTGCTATAGCTGGATCATATGGTAAATCTATTTCTAGCTGTCTCAAAAACCTCCACACTGATTTCCACAATGGTTGGACCAGGTTACATTCCCACCAACAGTGTAGAAGTGTTCCTCTTTTTTCCGCATCCACGCCAACACTTATTGTCATTTGTTTTCTTGATGGAAGCCATTCTGACAGGAGTGAAATGGAATCTCAAAGTGGTTTTAATTTGCATTTCCCTGATGGCTAAGGATGTGGAACACTTTTTCAGATGTTTATATGCCATCTGAATTTCATCTTCTGTGAATTCTCTATTTAGTTCCATAGCCCATTTTTAACTGGGTTGTTTGAATTCTTATTATTCTGTTTTTGAGTTCTTTGTATATTCTGGATATTAATCCTCTGTCAGATGTATAGCTGGCAAAGATTTTCTCCCATTCTGTAGGTTGTCTTTTTGCTCTACTCACAGTGTCCTTTGCTGTACAAAAGCTTTGTAATTTCATAAGGTCCCATTGGTTGATTAGTGATTTTATTAAGCTGAGCAATTGGGGTTATATTCAGAAAGTCCTTACCTATGCCAATATGTTGAAGGGTTTCCCCTACTTTTTCCTCTAGCAGGTTCAGAGTTTCAGGTCTGATATCAAGGTCCCTGATCCATTTGGATTTGACTCTTGTGCATGGAGAAAGACAAGGATCTATGTTTATCCTTTTACATACCGATGTCCAGTTTTCCCAACACCACTTGTTAAAGAGGCTATCTTTTCTCAATTAATATTTTTGGCATTTTTGTCAAAAATCAGGTGGCTGTAGCTGCTTGGATTAATATTTGGGTCTTCTATTCTGTTCCATTGATCTACCTGTCTGTCCTTGTGCCAGTACCATGCTGTTTTTGTTACTATGGCTTTGTAATATAACTTAAAATCGGGTATGGTTATACCACCTGCCTGATTTTTGTTTCAAAAAATTGTTTTGGCTATTCGAGGTTTTTGTGTTTCCAGATGAATTTTAGGATTGTTTTTCTATTTCCGTGAAGAAAGCTATTGGGATTTTAATAGGGATCGCATTAAATGTATAGATTGCTTTTGGTAAGATTGACATTTTCACAATATTGATTCTTCCAATCCAGGAGCATGGGATGTCTTTCCATTTCCTTGTGTCTTCTGTAATTTGTCGCTTGAGTTTTTTAAAGTTCTCATTGTAGAGATCCTTCACTTCCTTGGTTAAGTTTATTCCAAGGTATTTTATTTTTTTTGAGGCAATTGTGAATGGGAGAGATTCCCTGATTTCATCCTCTGCACGTTTGTTGTTAGTATATAGAAAAGCTACTGATTTCTGTGTGTTTATTTTGTATCCTGCTACATTGCTAAAAGTGTTTATCAGCTCTAACAGTTTGCAGGTAGAGACTTTAGGGTCTGTTAGGTATAGAATCATATCGTCTGCAAATAATGATAATTTGATCTCTTCCCTTCCGATTTGTATCCCCTTTATGAGTGCCAGATGACTTCTTTTGCTATGCTTTCCTCACCATGATGAAACTTCCTCTCAAAACTGTAAGCTAAAAATCCTTCCTTCCATAAACTACTTCTGGTTGCATGTTTTGTCTTAGCAGCCAGAAGGTAACTGCTACACTGAGGAAAGGAATAAATAAATTCTTTCTTAATTGGTGAAAAGAATGGGCCCATCTTAACGTTTATCATATTCTTGCTATTTGAGAACAAACTAGATTTCAGAGTCCAGCAAGGTGTGGTTTGACCTTGTTTCCTCTTGTTGGCAAATCAGAAAGTTTGGAAAATTCCTTATAAATTTTCCTCACCCATAATAGTTTTCCTTTTTTCTATTTTAGAGGGAGAGAGAGAGAGAGAGAGAGAGAGGAGAGGTAGAGACTTGGCCATGCCAGGGCCTCAGCCACTGCAATCAAACTCTAGATTCTTGCTCCACCTAGTGAGCATGTACAACCTTGTACTTGCCTCACCTTTGAGCATCTGGCCAACGTGGCATCTAGAAAGTAGAACATGGGTCCTTAGGCTTCACAGATAAGTGCCTTAACTGCTAAGCCATCTCTCCAGCCCCCATCATAGTTTTTCTGAGGCTAAATGAGATAATATTATTAGTATGCCTCAGATATATTAGATAATTTAAATGACAGTGCATAATCATTAAGAGGTATAACAATATTGTTAGTTTTCTTCTGTGGGCTTTCTTGTTACAACTTTCAATCAGTAGTTCAGTTTCCATGATGAAAAAGCTGCTTTGATATGTAAAAAACACAATTTTATTTGTGTTTCTAGTTGCAATAGCTTGGCTCCATCACAATTAGAAGTCAATCTGGTATGGATTTGTTGATTTTAATTGTAAATTAAGTAATCATACATAATTTGGATTGCATATATATCTTTTATCCAGATCACCTGGATAGGGTTAAAGAGATTAGGCAAGTGAGAACTAGGGACAGGGTGGGAATGTAAGATGGTAGAATGTTTTTAGTGTGGAGTTTCATGATAAATACCAGTGTTTTAAGATGTATGAATATTTTGAGGTGTTGATGGTAGTAATGCTTCCAGTGGGAAACTTGCCAAATGGAAAGCTTAGTAGGGGGTGAATAAACCTGTATGGAAGAAAACTATGGAAGTAGCTCTGTAGGTACCTGCATACATGCACATGTGTGTGTGTGTGCACCCTCCCCCCTTATTTTCTATTTATACGAGGATAACAAGACTGTTTCTGGAGAGATGTGTATGACTTAAATTTTTTTCCAAGTAGGTCTCACTCTATCCTAAGCTGACCTGGAAAACACTCTATAACCCCAGACTAGCCTCAAACTTACAGCAATCTTCTTACTTCATTCTCCTGGGATTAAAGTGTGTCACCATTCCCTGATGATTTTATATTTTAATTGTGGTAAAAAATGCATAAGATAAACCTTACATGTTAACTGTGTAAGTTAAATTTATAAGTTATTTGTTTAAGTGTATAGTTTAGCAATGTTAAGCACATGTACACTGTTAAGTAACAAATCTCTAAATCCTTTTTGTCTTTCACCTGGAAACTCTTCCCATTAAATACCAGCTGTCCAGGTTTCACTCTCTAGCCCTGAGCAATCAATCACTGTTCTACCTTCTGAAAATATTAGTTTGGCTCCCCCAGATATCTCCCAAGTGAAAACAGTCCTTCTGTGACTGGCTTATTTTATTGAATATAACATCCCCATCCATGCTGTAATAATGAGTCAAAGATCCCTTCCTTTTCCAAAAAATATTTATCTTTATTTTACAGTGTTGGAGATTGAACTCAAGACAAGTATTCTACCACTGGGCAATTGTTCTACCACTGAGCTATACTCCCAGCTGTTGTAGTTACCTTCTCATTGCTGAGACAAACACCCAACCAAAAGGAGTTTATAGGAGGAAAGTATTTACTTTGGCTTACAGTCTTGAGGGTGATGGTGGGGAAAGCATGACACAAGCAGAGGCTAGACATCACCCCTTTGTCACAGTAGTTGAAAAAAGAGCAGCGGGAGAGTAAGCTGATCACTGGCAAAGAGGATCTGGCTGTAACACCCTTAAGTCCTACCCCAACAACACATTTCCCAAATTGCCACTAAATGGAGACCAAGCACTCAGAATGCACAAATGTATGGGTGATGACTCATTCAAATAACACATTCTCCCTTAGCCCCCATAAATTCATGATTATCTCAATAAAAAATGCATTCAGGGGTGGGAGAGATGGCTTAGTGGTTAAGGTGCTTGCCTGTGAAGCTTAAGGACCCATGTTTGACTCTTCAGATCCCATGTAAGCCAGATGCACAAAGGTGAGACAAGAACAAGGTCACACATGCCCACTAGGTGGTGGCACAAGCATCTAGAGTTCGATTGCAGTGGCTGAGGCCCTGACATGCCATTTCTCTCCTTCTCTCTCTCTCTGTTTCTCTCTCTGTTTGTCTGGCTGTCTCTAAAATAAAATTAAAAAGTGCATTCAGGGGCTGGAGAGATGACTTAGCAGTTAAAGTGATTGCCTGCAAAGCCTAAGGACCCAGGTTTAATTCCTCAGTTCTCATGTAAGCCAGATACACAAGGTGGAGCATGCATCTGGAGTTTGTTTGCAGAGACTAGAGGCCCTGGCATGCCCATTCTTTCTTCTCTATGTACTTCTTTCTTCCTCCTTCTCTTGCTTAAATAAATAAATAAATAAATAAATAAATAAATAAATAAATATTTTAAAATGCATTCAGGCCATGAATGGTCTTTAATGGTGTGCCATTAATCCCAACACTCAGGAGGCAGAGGTAGGAGGACTTCTGGGAGTTTGAGGCCAGCCTGGGATTACAGAGTGAGTTCCAGGTCAGCCTGGGATAGGGTAAAAAAATGCATTCAGTCCCCATAGTTTCTTATCAATTCCAAAACTGTTCAAAAGTACAAAGTCCAAGGTGTCATCTGAGATTCAAAACAGTCCTTTTACTGTACACATGTAAAATTAAAACAAGTTAAATATAAATAATGACATAGAATAAACATTCACACTTCAAAAAATGGCAATGAGCATAGCAAGGAAATATTGAACCAATGGAAGATGTAAAACAAGAAGTGTAAATATCAAATCCTGTAGCTCTAAGTCCAACATTTGTAACCAGCAATGAAGTCTCTGAGCTTACAATTCTGCCTCTCCACTGGGCTGCTCACAGACTGAGGAAAACTACATCATGAGCCAGCAACTTTCCTTGGCAGCTGTTTTATAGTTCTGGCAACACCAAAATCTTGGGGTCTCCACTGCAACTCATTGTTAATTCTCATCACTTTATCAGGCCTCTATACAGGGATTTCTACAACCCTGCCTCACATTGCCAGTGGCCATTTCCAAAAACAAACTGATTAAGATTGATTCTCTGTTGCTGTAATTCAAAATGGCTTTATTTTACTTTGCTCTGGAACTTTTCTTCTAATACAAATCAAACAGGAAAAAGTAGGTTTCTTATCTTTTGACTTCTGGGAAGACCATGATTAATCAGCCAGTGCCAAAGGTCCATACAAGTCATACCTTTATGTGCAGAATTTTGTCTATGCTGTCTATTATGAAAAACATGCTCACCTCGCCCTTGGCTATTCAGTGCTGCCTCTTTGCCCTTGTTACCCCAAGATCCAGTTAGACCCATTGCATCTAAATTGTCTAATGCAGCAACTGCAGCTCCCACTGTGATGTCTTCTTTACATTAAAGACCAATGATGGGACACTTTAAGTATGCTGGTGCTCCCCTCACAAATCTGTTTCTTATAGTCTTAGTGAAGGGCACATCTTCTGGATGGTCCCATTGTGGGGGCAAAGATGAGTTTACATGGCAAATCCACTCCAGCATTCCAAATTCTCTGAGCCTTTTAATCCCTTTATCAACATTAAACCAAAGGATATCAGGCAACTCATTTACAGTAGGCCATCTTTGGATCCATTCCTCAGCCAACCAATCAAATAAACTCTTGGCGCCTCTTCCAGCTGCAGAAGCTGCAGTGTTAATTCTAAAATCTTTGCTCAATGGGCCTATTTCAGTAAATTCAGCCTGATCCAATCTTATGTTCCTTCCTCCATCATCCCACACCCTTAAAATCCATTCCCACACATATTTCCCATGAGTCTGCCTGTACAAATTAGAAAACTCCTGAAGCTCTTTAGTGTACCTCACCTCCTCTTGTGTCACATTTTCTATCTCACCTTTAGGGGCCTGCCTAATCTTATGTCTGGTTATAGGTCTAGAGACAATGATGGGTGGGAACTGAGAAGCATCAGCACCTCCTGCTGATTCCTCAGACTAAGAAGGATTAATTTCCATAGGCAAAGGTGGGGAGGGTAATACTTCAAGGTGTGGAGGTGGGGACACAACTGCTGCTAGGGGAGGGGAGGTCATAGTTTCATGCAAAACAACTTCTTCAGAATCTGAGAGTTCAATGACCCTAGATTCTTCAGATCTTCCCACACATCACCATCCCAAGTCACAGGATCCCAATCTTTTCCAATCCATGCTCTCACTTTAACTTCTGATAGCCAGTGAGGCTGGGATTTGAGTTTATGTTACAAATTAGCCAATCTTACAATGAGAGCTTGGGTTTGGTTTTCTGCAATTTGAGCCCTGTTCTGGCAAGAGAGAAGACTCTCCCTCAGGGCACCCTTGGAAAGCTTGAGATCATGTATGTGGGTCTTTCTGAGCTTCTGTTTTTCCCTCAATAGTTTTGTAAAGAGAGCAAAATGTTGTATTTCTCTGCATTTCTTTATATCAAGCTCAGAGAAAATAGAAGTCACATCCTTGTAGGAGCTCATAAAAGAATGGAATGAAATCCTTACTTAAGCAGGATGGGGATGGTAGATAAACAGGATGCTCTGCTGGTCTGAATAGCATTACCCTGTGCCTGCATTGATGAGCAAAATCCTTAAGGACAGATAAATGGGACATTTGGAGACTCTGGGTCACAGGCCTACCTCACACCCCCCAGGTGCTTCCTGTAACTGACCAACAGACCTGTTCACAAGTTTGTTCTGTTTTTTCTTCCCTATAATCTTCTAAGAACCATGAGTTGTGATTTATGGCTTAACTCCCATCCTGTTTTTGCAATAAACATTTTGCAGTTTGTTCCAATAAAAGTTGACCCTCCAAACAGTTTGGGGTTACATCCTGAGATTCCAAACTCTGGGTGTAGACTGGGTGCATCAGCCTTTCTTCTTTTTCTTTTCTTTCTTTTTTACCCAATAAAACTTTGCCTCACATTTCATGAGTCGATGGTCTTAATTGTGTGACACTGGACCCCATAACATTTGGGGGGCTTGCCCTGGATCTACATTTCAAGACCTCCCTTCCTGATTCTGGCATGACCCAACCAGGGAAGGACCCCTAATCTCAGCCCAAGAACCAAATCTCCAACTGTCTGTATGTTCCTGGTTTTGGAGTTGGTAGCCAGCTGTTGACAGGGAACTTTTGCCTAGGATTGCCAGCCCCCTCCTTTATTGGGTAATAAACCTCCGGAGGTGCTTTTTCCACTCTTCTTTTGTTTTTCATTTTTTCTGGTTTTTCTGGTTTTGTGTGCTTTTCTTTGGTCCAAGAGGGAAGCTGGACGCAGCATTAATTCTCCTGGATGAAGGATTGAGGTACTGCCCTCGACCCTCTCTGGCTCCATTCAGAGATCTCAAATGGAGGTCTTTTTCTGTCTGGTTCAGTTTTGGTTTGGCAGTTGCATCTGTTTCTGGTTCAGTTTTGGTTTGGCAGTTGCATCTGTTTCTGGTTCAGTTTTAGTTTGGCAGCTGCATCTGTTTCTGGTTCAGTTTTGGTTTGGCAGCCATGTAGGGCTGTCAGGAGAGCTGTTATTGCTAGCATGTTTGTGTTTGGTATTGTGTTCATTTGTCTCATCCTCATCTTTGAAGATATGGGTCAAAATCATTCTGTTGAAAAATCTACTTTAAAGCTGGTTAAAAAGCACTTTAAAGATCTTCAGAAAAAATAAGATAAACAATAAAATGAGCTAGGCCTATTATCCTTGCTACTTGGGAAGCTGAGACAGGATGATCTCCAATTCAAGGTTCCAATGTGATAGCCTGTCTCCACATTTTAAACCATGAGACTTTTAAATTGCTTGATAAAAATTAGTACATAATTTTAATTTGAACTGTGCCTGATATTTCCTCTTTTGTATGAGCTTTAAACAAATAAGATGGTTATAGACACCCTTTGGCTTCTTTATTAATCCAAATAGTCCATCAGGTCTCTCCTAAAATTTTTGTTGGCATTTGATTTATTTCAAGGGTTTTTGGTTTTTGTCTTTAAAAGTCAGATTTAACTAAAGCCTATGGTGAGCTGAAATTTTATGTAAACAAAGCCATACTTTGTTGCATGAACGCATAAATATAATTACTGAGTTTATGTTCTGGGTCAACATCAACCTACATAGAGGATTATTAAGAACAACAAAATTCTCTCTGAGGTGGAGGCTCATAATTTGCCAGGTATTTTTAAAGATTGTAATGTACTGTTACTTAAAAGGAGGAGGCAACTGGCCTGAGTTCTAGGTCAACCTGCCTCAAGACAGAAACAAAAATTTGCCTTAGTTACTCCCAATAAAAGCACTTCCAAGTGTGTTCGAGGCATTGATAAAGATTATCCCCAAAATGGTTGTATGTTTTGCCTGTATTCATAGAAAGTGTATTTCATGGAGTTTATTAATCGGAGCTATCTCAGATCAATGGGTTATATAAAATCTGAAGATTATATATATATTATGAAGCAAGTCTTGTTGTCAGGTAGAGATTTTTTTGGTGACCTAAATACTAAGGAAGGCTTTTTCTCTACAAATTTCCAATAATAAAATGGTTCACTCTTGGAAGCCAGACTACTTGCTTCTTTGTCAGTGGGTAATAAGATTAACAAATTTGGTGTCGTTTTTAGTCTTATAAGAAAGATGGCTAATTATGGGTTGAGGTGAAATGATTGAAGGAACTGGGAAGGTATTTTTAAATGTTGGACATAGAATGCTTATGCTTTTTTTAATGGACCTTAGATCAGAATGTTAAAGTATGTGGATGAAGAGCTGCATATGTAGAAAGGTTGTAAGAGATCTAAAATGACCAAATTTTGCCTAAAATTAATTTCCTTTGAGAAGGAACCGAAAGCTAATTTTCATGCTAAACCTAAACACCATGCCTAAAATTGAAGATTTTTCAACTGTTTACAGACTTTTAAGGATGCTCTAAAAGTTTTATATAGGTACATAGACTTAATGTAAATTCAGCTCACATTAGATACAAGTGATGTCCTATACTAGGTAGGTCACAAAGTCATGAGCACAGATGTAATTCATATTCTTTGGAGGTCTAACCAGCTTAGACATAGACAAAACCCTATCACATTATGTTTTACAAATGGGTGAAATAAATTTCTTAGGTAAAAACAAACAACTTCAGAATAAGACAAGGAATGTCAGGATGCTTAACTCTGTGCTCTGTCATTTCTTTTTGCTCTTGCTTACTGTTATATGTTATTTGAAGTCATGGCAAGCTGGACTCTGAAAAAAAAATAGATGACGCCCCCTTTATCTCAGACCCCCATGCAAGTATAAGCCATGTGTCCCCCCAGACCCTGTCCAAATACAAAATAGCCAATTGTCTCTGACAAGGAAAAGGGAATGACAAATGGCATAGAACTTTGTTTCTCTTTATAGTTCTTCTCTTTTGAACACCTAATGTCACATCTGTTAGATGACATTTCTCAGTAGACAAAAGGTTAAATAGATAAACTGAGTCAAGGTATTTGATCAAGTTACAAACTCCTTACATAAGGCAAACATCAGATTTATCTAAAATATGTTCCAGGATATAAACAGATGATAAAAAATGACATAAAGTAAATGATGGCTTAACAGTTCAGTTGCTTATCTGGGAAGCCTAAAGACCTTGGTTCAATTCTCCAGCACCCCCATTCTTATTGCTAAACCTAAATCCGATTTTAAAAAGGTTCTCTGATATCCCTTCTCAAGACAGTCTTCTATACCCATCAGCCCATATGGAAGGACTGTCATCAACTCTTGCAGACCCTCTTCACCACAGAGGAACATGAAAAAATTTGAAGGGAAGCCAAGAAACTAGTGTTGGGAGCTGACAGCCACCTCATGGAGAACCCTAATGTTATTCATGAGGTTTTCCCTTCCACATGACTAGGCTGGGATCCCAACACTGCTGAAGGCAGGGTGCTCCTTAACCTCTTTCACTAGACTCTAGTGGGTGGTCTCCAGGCAGCCACTCGCTCAGCACCCAACAAATTTGTCTAAGGTGAATGAAGTGGCCCAAGGGCTCACAGAAATCCCTACTGCTTTCCTAGAAAGGTTGCAGGAAGCATATAGGGAATACCCTCCTATAGATCCTGAGGCCCCTGAGAGTAGCCAAGCTATTAACATTGTTTTTGTAATTCAGCCCACACCAGATATCAGAAAGGTGATTCAGAAAATAGAGTGTTTTGAGAGTAAACTTCTTTCAGAGTTAATAGAGATTACTGCCAGGGTATATAATAATAGAGACACTCTGAAGATAGACAGGCTAAAATGGTTAAGGTTATGGTGACTACCTTCCAGAAGGCACAAGGCCCCATGAGACAGCCCTTATACTTTGCTCAGTATGATTTCACCTGAAAGGCAAATATATACTGTGCTGGACCTAAAAGATGCTTTCTTTAGTATCCCATTGACAAAGGGAAGTCAACCCATTTTCTGCCTTTGAATGGACAGACCCAGAACAAGGCACCAGTGGGCAACTAACCTGGACTAGACTTCCACAGGGATTTAAAAATTCCCCCACCCTCCTTGATGAGGCTCTTCATAGAGACTTGCAGGCTTTTCACCAGGAAACACATGAGGCAACTCTCCTACAATACATGGACAACCTCCTCCTAGCTGCAGAAATAGAGAAGGAATGCCTCTCTGCCACAGAGTGTCTCCTGCACAACTTAAAACATCTAGGCTATCATGTATCAGCCAGGAAGGCTCAACTGTGAGTGCATAAGGCAACCTACTTAGGATACAAACTCCAAGAAGGTAAGAGGATGCTGTCAGCCTCTAGGATTCAGGCCATCACTCAAATCCCCACTAAGAGACAGATCTGAGAATTCCTCGGAGCTGTAGGGTACTGCATAATTTGGATCCCAGGGTTTGCTGAATTAGCCAAGCCTCTATTTGAGGCCACGAGAAGATGAAAAAAAAATATTTTAATTGGACTGAAAATGAGGAAAAAACAATCCAAGAACTAAAGTCAGCTTTGGCATCAGCCCCTGCCCTGGTGCTTCCAGACTTAACCAAACCCTTCCATTTGCACATGGATGAACAGAAGGGGACAGCCAGGGGCATCCTAACCCAAAGACTGGGGCTATGGCATCGCCCAGTGGCCTACTTGCGTAAGAAGTAAGACCCAGTAGCCTCTTGTTGGCCCCCTTGTCTCTGGGATATTGAAGCTACTGCTATTCTGACAAAGGATGCTGATAAATTAACCTTGGGGGCCAGACTTTATCAATTACAGCCCCGCATGTGATAGAGACTCTTTTAAAAAGCCCCCTAGCCAGGTGTGGTGGCGCATGCCTTTAATCCCAGCACTCAAGAGGCAGAGGTAGGAGGATCGCTGAGAGTTCGAGGCCACCCTGAGACTACATAGTTAATTCCAGGTCAGCCTGGACCAGAGTGAGACCCTACCTCGCAAAACCGAAATAAATAAATAAATAAATATAAAATAAAATAAAATAAAATAAAATAAAATAAAATAAAATAAAATGCCCCCTAGACCAATGGCTCTCCAACTGTGACATAACCCACTATCAGGCCTTGTTCTTATATCAACCAAGAATACAGTTTCACCAAACTGAGGCTTTGAACCCAGCCTCCCTGCTGCCAGAAACTGATAAGGCATCAACCCCCCTGCTTGACTGCCTAGAGATCACCTCTGCCTTACCCTGATCTGGTGATGTATTCTGATGGCAGCAGCTTTGTCATGGACAGAATCAGGTATGCAGGGGCAGTGGTGGTGACTTTGGAAGAAACACTGTGGGCTGAGGCCCTACTTTGGGGTACATCGGCTCAGAAATCTAAACTGATAGCACTGACCAAGGCTCTGATATTGGGAAAAGACAAGACAGTGAATATCTACACAGCCGTTATGCTTTTGCCACATGCATGTACATGGGCCATCTACCAGGAGCAAGGGCTATTAACAGCAGAAAGTAAAGACATTAAACATAAAAAATGAAATTCTGGTCTTATTGATTGCCACTTGGGCACCTGCTAAAGTGGCTATAATCCATTGTCCAGGTCATCAGAAAGGGGAGACCACAGAAGCAAGAGGGAGTAGACTGACAGACCTAGCAGCAAAGAGTGCTGCCTCTCAGCATCTGTCAGATTGTCTGGTCACCCTCCTGGCACCCACTCTTCCTGAATGACCAACGTACATGGAACAGGACCTACAGGTCACCTCTCATCTGGTAAAGGAAAAGACCTCCACAAGGATGGTGCCAACTGAAGAATGGACAACTGTTGCTGCCCCAAGCCCTAAGGCAGAGACTGGCTAAACAACTACATGAAGGAACTCACTTAGGCAGCAACAAGCTAGCCGAGCTAACAAGGAAAGAGTTTTTCTTCCCAGGATGGACTCAATCATCAAGGACACCACCACCACTGTCAGGCCTGCTAACAGACAAATGCCTCCTCTGGTAAGGTACCACCAATGGGGGTGAGAGAGAAAGGGGAACAAAGTCAGATAGATATTGGGAAGTTGATTTCACAGATGTAAAGCCAGGTCAATATGGATATACCTCAGGATAAGATCAGGCCTGTCTTTGTGTAAAAAAAAAATTGTTAGGCAATTGACCAAGACGTTGGGGATTAATTGGAAACTACATTGTGCCTATCATCTCCAAAGTTCAGGACAAATAAAAAGAATGAATCAGACCCTAAAGAAGATTTTAACTAAATTAATCCTAGAGACTGGCAAATGATGGATGGAACTCCTCCCCTTCACCCTGTTAAGGGCTAGGTGTACCCCTTATGTAAATGTATGGATGCGCACCCCATCCTTCCCTTGATGGATCTTTAAACAGATAACTGACTTTACTAATGAAAGGCTTCTTTCTATCCAAGTCTTACAAACAGTCCATGAGTCCAGTGTTATAGCAGTTAAGGCTGCTTTTCAGACACGCCTGTTTGTCCCCATCCCTTTCAGCCCAGTGACAGAGTTTGGATGAAGAGACACCATATTGGGACATTGGAAGGGCCCCCACCAGGTCAACCTAACTGCTCCAACAGCCGTAAATTGGGAACAAAATAAAAGGGGGCTTAATTTACTCTTCATGAAACAAGGGGGTCTATGTATGGCCATAGGTGAAACTTGTTCCTTTTATGCTAACCAGTCTGGTATAATCAGAAACACCTTAGCCTTAGTCAGAGAAAGCATTAGAGAAAGAGAACTGCAAAGACAGGCTACTGGAAACTGGTTTCAGTCTATGTATAATTGGTCTCCATGGTTAACTACTCTTATTTCTGTGATTGCCGGCCCATTTTTGTTAGCATTGCTAGGCCTTACCATAGGACCCTGCATTATTAATACCTTGGTCAGATATGTTAAAATAGAATTAGTTCTGTTAAACTTATGGTATTACAAATACAGTATACCCCCTATCTGAAACTGAAAAAACCCTAGATGTTATCCCTCATGAGTCAAAGATTTAACTCAGTGCCATATCAGAGAGGGAAATGTAAAGAGAGCAAAATGGTATATTTCTCTACATTTCTTTATATCAAGCTCAGCGAAAATAGAAGTCACCTCCTTGTAGGAGCTCATAAAAGAATGAAATGAAACCCTTGCCTAAGCAGATGGGGATGGTAGATAAACAGGATGCTCTGCTGGTCTGAATAGCATTACCCCAGGCCTGCATTGTTGATCAAAATCCTTAAGGGCAGATAAGTGGGACATTTGGAGAGTCTTGGTTGCAGGCCTACCTCACATCCCCCAGGCACTTCCTGTAACTGATCAACAGACCTGTTCAAAGTTTGTTCTGTTTTCCCTATAATCTTCTGAGAATGTGAGTTGTGATTTATGGCTTAACTCCCATCCTGGTTTTGCAATAAACATTTTGTAGTTTTTTTTTTCCAATAAAAGCTGACCTCCAAACAGTTTGGGGTTGCATCCTTAGATCCCAAACTCTGGGTGTAGACCTGGTGCACCAGCCTTTCTTCTCTTTCTTTTTTACCCAATAAAACTTTGTCTCACATTCCATGAGTTGATGGTCTTACTTATGTGACACCGGACCCCATAACAGTTTGTCCAGAGATGCTAGAGCAACCAACCAGCCTCATCATTTGTCTTACTTTTCCACAAATATTCAAAATGTTTTAAATACAGTCACTAAATTCCTTGCTCTTCACAAGATATGACTTAGGATCACCCAATACATCTATCTCATGGAGTTCTTTATTTTATTTTGTTTTATTATATTTATTCATTTGAGACAGAGAGAGGAAAAGACAGAGAGGGAGAGTGAGAATGGGCATGCCAGAGTCTCTAGCCACTGCAAACAAACTCCAGATGTGTGCACCCCCTTATGCATCTGGCTTACGAGGGACCTGGAGAATCGAACCAGGGTCCTTAGGCTTTGCACGTATGTGCCTTAACTATGAAGCCATCTCTCCAGCCCTTCATGGAGTTCTTTAAATAGTTCACATCATGCATTATTAGTGCCCTCCTTATTTACAGTAAAGCCTTCTCCTTATTACAAGTAGGGCCTTTAGTAGCACCGAAGTTGGAAAGCCAACCCCAGATAGCACCTAGCCCACTAGAGAAATCAATCCTTATAATTCTGTTTCTCTAGAATCACTTCTGGTACCAAAATCTGTATTAGTCAGGGTTCTCTAGAGGAACAGAACTGCTAGAATGAATTATATTAAAAAGGGAATTTATTGGATTATCTTATGGTAGTCCAATAGCAGTTGCAGGCCTGAGAATCAAGGGACCCTGTAACTGCTCAGTCCACATGGCCAGATGCCTCAGCAGTCCCAATCCAGCACTGAAGGCCTGTAGGCTTCCTGAGGAGCCACTGGTTTTCAATCTACCTGGGTCTTCAGTTGACACTGGTCTTCAGTCCTTCCTGGTCTTCAGTCCATGCAGGAAGGCAGCAAGCAGCTCCAGCAGCCAAGTGGAAGGAAGGGGCTCTTTTCACCCAGACCTTCCTTATATAAAGTTCCCATCTGAGAGGGGCCGTCCACTCTGGAGGAAGAGCTCACTCTGGGGGAAGGACTTCTTCCTTCAGTTAATCCTTCCTGGAAGAAACCTCAAAGACCCACCTGAAAGGGATTTCTGTGGATTACTAAACAGATCAAGTTGACAACACCTTAACCATCACATTTGGCTTGAGGTTTCTAAGGGGAAAAGGGACGTTATCAGGAACTGAGATAGAGACAGTTCTATGATGTTCTGGCTGCCTTCTGCCCCTGTCCAGAGAACTTGATCAAAGTTGAATTTAAAAGAAATGGACTGCTGTGTTTGGCAGAGGAAATACAGAGCCGTAGGATATGAAAGGTATAGTTTGGCACAGTAAGAAATATGGTTTTGGGGCTGGATAGATGGCTCAGCCATTAAGGTGCTTACCTACAAAGCCTAACACACCATTATTGATTCCCCAGTAACTCTGTAAAGCTAGATGCACAAAGTGGCACTTGTCTCTAGAGGTTGTTTGCAGTGGCTAGAGGCTCTAGTGCTCCTATTTTCTCTTTGTGTCTCTCTTCTCTATGTCTTTCTCAGCTTTAAAATAAACAACAACAACAAAAAAGAAATATGGTTTGGGGTCCTATGGCCCCAGAGACTGCAACCACTTCTGCTACAATTGTTGGAGCTTGCCATCATTGAGGATGGGTCTCGAACTTGCTACTCTACATTGCTCCAATGGAAAGAGTGCTGATTCTTTTAAAAGGAGGGTCTGGAAGGAAGATTGCTGGAGTTTCCTGTCATTCAAAGTTAGGCTTTATCCCTCCACCCACCCCTGGATTTACATATATGGCTGTGTTGTCCACTTGGTACTGGTATTGTAAAATTGACACATGCAGGAAATAGAGGGTTATTTGATTGTAACACAGTTCTGGAGATGACCACTGAGTATAGGCCATATATATATATATATGAAGCAGGGTTGTACTCCTTACAGGAAGGCATGGGACAGGGGTGGCATGGACTTGTGAAAATGAACCTTAGCTTGTGGAGGAGACCCCAAGTTGTTGGAGATACCATCACTATGCAGTGGCTGCCCATGAAAGCTGCTGGCTCTGGGTCTATAATCTGGGAAGCAAGCATCACAGCTGAAGGGGTGGACTTTCCCAACCCCTTTGGAGTTCAGAGGATTTCATCATGAGTACTACATGCTAGACATAGAGCTATAGGATATAATTTGTTTTTGTTTTTTCTTGAGGTAGGGTCTCACTCTAGCCCAGACTGATCTGGAATTCACTATGTAGTCTCAGTGTGGCCTTGGACTCATTGCAATCCTCCTACCTCTGTCTCCCAAGTGCTGGGCTTAAAGGCGTGCGCCACCACCTGGCCTGGATATGATGTTTTCACTGTTGCTTTTCTACTTTGCATTGGTCCAATCTTTCTTTGCTATGCCCCTTTTCTTCCTTTTGGAATGAGAATGTTTACTGTGTGTCATTATGTGTTGGAAGTATGTAACTTCAGTTTTGATTTTACAGGGCTTACAGTTAAGAGACTGTCTTGAGTCTCAGATGAGACTTTGGACTTTTGAACAGTGTTGGGACTAATGGATACTATGGGAACTTTTGAAATTGGAGTGGATGCATTTTGCATCATAAGATGGTCATAAGTCTATGGGATCCTGGAGTGAAATGTGTGTGTGTGTTTGTGTGTGTGTTTAAATTAAAAACTCTATAGGTAATATGTACTTGGTCCCTAGCTGGTGGCAATTTGGAAAAGTTGTGGGGCCTTTGGTAGTGCAGTTTTGCTGGGGAAGTATATCACTGAGGCAGGCTTTGGGGTCATATAGCCCAGCTCCAAGCCCAAGTTGTATTCAGATGACTTCCTGATGCTGTGGAAATGGGATTCCCAGCTGGCTGTTTTTTCCTGCCATGTTTTTCCCACCATGATGAAAATTCCCCTCAAAGGTATGAGCTAGAAAATGAGCTTTTTTCTTCAATAAGCTGCTTCTAGTTACATGTTTTGTCCCAGAAATGAGAAGGTTCTGTGAATTATGGGTAAACTATGAGGTCACTAATTGTTACATATTTGGTTTGTTCTACACTGAGAAGTCAGAAGCCCTGTTACGAGAAATATCTCCAATTGTTGTGCGATTGTGTAAGTGGAATCTGATGCAGAACCTCTACAAAAATGCCTTTGAGGAATGCACAAGGTAAGTGGTCTGTGCACAACCCTGCGTTTATATTATGATTATTGTTGTTGTTTTTGTTATTAATATTATTGGTTTATCTCAGCTTCTCTGTGCTGGGATTAAAGGTGTACCTTCCCCATCTTCCTGTACACATTATTATTGCTATTATTATTATTTTGTTTGTTGTGATAGGTTCTCATGTAACCCAATATGGCCTCAAAATCACTATGTATCCAGGGTTGACCTTAAACTCCTGTTCCTTCCAAATCTACCTCCAAAGTGCTAGGATTACAGGCATGCATCATTACTCTAGGCTCCCAATATATGTATAGGGAACTATATGACAGAGGGCAACAGGAGAGTTTTCTGTATGAGTCAAGTTCTTATCTGAGTAATTTCCAAATTAAAATAATCACTTTTACTAATTTTTTGTGGGAAGGATAAGTAAATAATCACATGTGCATAAAGGTTATACTGAAGAGGGTGACGTTGTGGAGCCCTGGTATCCCAGAGTGCCTAGACCATTTCTGTTATGATTTTCCAAAATGCATGTGCCTAGGATACAAAATCTCAAAATATGTTTTTTAGACCTAATCACTTTCCAAAAATGTATTTCTCTGGATCTCTACAACATGAATAAAGAATTGTAAAATATAACACTGGCTAAATTCAGCTTCTCTGTGCACATAGGAGGAAGATGTTTCTGAGGCAAATAGGCCCAGAAAGTTTGGTTCTGTGTGTAACCATATAAACCCTTATCTCACAGTAAGGGATTGGAAAATGCCCTTTGCTTTGAGAGCACTTACAGTGAAATTTATTGTGGTTTGAAAAGGTTGCTTTACTGGATGTGATGATGCATGCCTGTAATCCTGGCACTCAGGAAGATCATGAGTTTGATGTAGATTTAGCTATATTTCAAGACCCTATCTCCATCCCCAGGCCCCACCAAAACCCAACCAAACAAAAAAGAAGCAAACAAAAAACATTGGTCTGGCTAAATTTAGATGGGAACTCTGAGGCAAGTGAGGTTGTGTCCAAAGGTAGACCATAAAGACTCTTGTAGTTCAAGTGAAATACAAGGGTAGCCTGAGAGACAAGCGTGGACTAGAGAGAAAATAGAAATAGTGGATAGAAATGAGTGGATTTTAGAGATACTAAGGAGGATGGGAGCAAGAGAAGACTATACAGTCTAGAGTTTTGAGGTATGTTTGAGTTATTAAACAAAGCTGAGAAGTAAACAATTAAATTACCAGTGTTTACCTCAGAGATAGGCTAAATTTAGAGGCTCTAACCTCTGTGACTTAAGCTGTGGTCTTGGGACTGTGGGCAGAGTGAGTTGAGTGAAAAGAGACTGTAGACCTGTCTCTGCCTCTTCATCTGGACATTCTTCCACTTAGTATGCTGTCTGTCCCTCCTTTCACCACTGGAGTTCTTTGATCACCTTGATTAGAGATGTTAGTAGAGGATATGCATTGAAGAGTGTTATAAAATAAAGAGGTCTCACCTTACTGTTAGAGACAGGGTGTGAGTTGGGGTCAGAAATGTAGTAAGAGTGGATATTTCAGGAGCATGGATACATTTGTGATAGATGTGGAAAAGAAGAGTAGGGATTGCATGTTTGACTTGTGTTACTACAGTCATGTGTCACTGTTGCAGTCATCTTTGCATTGCTGGACAAACTCTCGACCAAAAGCAGCTTATAGGAGGAAAGGGGTTTATTTCAGGTTGACAAATTACAGGGGAACACCATCAAGGGCAGAAGAAGCTGGCTCACTTCCATAGATCTAAGCAGAAGGACATCACCAAACAGCCAGCAAACACCAACACCAGCAAGCACAAATAGCCAGAGCTTAAACTGCTCTTCACAAACCTTAGGGCTGGACTCAAGATCTGCCCAGTGACATACCTCTTCCCCAGTAGGGCTCTGTTCACTGGAGACTCAAGTTTCAAGCCTGAGTTTATGGGTCCACACATTCAAACTATAGCAGTCACATAATATTTCAGTGATAGACTACACGCATATCAGGGATCTTATAAGATTTGTTGCAGTTACCTTTTTGTTGCTGGGACAAAGCACCTGACCAAAAGCAGCTGATGGCAGGAAAGTTTTTATTTTGGCTTATAGTATCAAAGGGAAGCTTCATGATGACTGGGGAGAGCATGGCATAAGCAGAGGCTGGACATCACTTCTGCCACAGCAGGTGGAAAACAATAGCAAGAGAGTGAGCCTAACTCTACCAAGGAGGAACTGGCTATAACACCTCTAAGCTCCCCCCACAATAGCATACCTCCTCTGCAAGGCTCTACCTCCTAAGTGGCCATTAGCTGGGGACCATGCATTCAGAACACATGAGTTTATGAAGGACATCTGATCCAAACCACCACAAGATTATATAGTCTAGTGTTGTTAGGAACATCAATTTATACAAACATATTCTGTGATGTTTAGAGACACACTGTCCTAAGGACACAGTTATCAGGGTGCCGCATTTACCCCCTTGTTAAGTGATTTATGATTAATTTTTTTTGAAGTAGGGTCTCACTGTAGCCCAGGCTGACCTGGAACTCACTCTGTAGTCCCAAGTTGGCCTTGAACTGACAGCCATCCTCCTACCTCTCTCTCTGAGTGCTGGGATTAAAGGTGTGTGTCACTATGCCTGGCATTATGATTACTTTTAAAGCCCTTTCCCATGAATTTTTTTTTTTAAATTTTGTTATTTATTTATTTATTTGAGAGAGATACAGAAATAGGCAGGTAGAGAGAGAGAGAGAGAGAATGGGTGTGCCACGGCCTCCAGCCACTGCAAACGAACTCCAGATGCATGCACCCCCTTGTGCATCTGGCTTACGTGGGTCCTGGAGAATCGAGCCTCGAACCGGGGTCCTTAGGCTTCATAGGCAAGCGTTTAACCGCTAAGCCATCTCTCCAGCCCTCCCATGAATTTTTAATGCCCAACAAGTTTTTAAAGCATCCATATGTTATCTTGGTGTATCTTGATGTTGTAAGTGAAACACCAAACCTCAGAATATGAATTCACTCATTTATTCATTCAGTAAATAATGTGTAAAAGGTCTCTATGTCCCAGATACTTAGGATACATCCCAGTTACAGTAGACACACTCCTGCTCTTGTGTGACTGGTGTGCTGTTAAGACAAGGTCCCCAGGCCTGTGCAGCTGCAGTGTGGTGAGGCCAAATCTGGAAACTGTGGCATTCTAATAATGTGGCTGTCATTTACAATAAAAAGACAATGTTCTCCATCTACCCACATTGTCTCTTGAAGTGTATGTGGGTGCTTTTAATGCCAAGGAGATGAGTGGTTTCAACACTTATTCTCTTCAGTTAGAAATTTCAGCAAGCAGGGCTGGAGAGATGACTCAGCACTTAAAGTGCTTGATTGTAAAACCCAGGTTTGAGTTTCCAGTACCCACATAGAATCAGATGCACAGGGTAGTGCATGTATCTGAAGTTTATTTGCAGTGGGTAGAGGCTCTGACATGCCCATTTGCTCTTTGTCTCTCTGCTTCCAAATATTTAGTTTTAGTTTTTTATTTTATTTTGTTTTATTTTATTTATTTATTTTTGGTTTTTTGAGGTAGGTTTTCACTCTAGCTCAGGCTGATCTGGAATTCACTCTGTATTCTCAAGGTGGCCTCGAACTCATGGTGATCCTCCTACCTCTGTCTCCCGAGTGCTGAGATTAAAGGCATGCACCACAACACCCAGCAAATTTTTATTTTATTTTTATTTATTAGAGAGAGAGGGGAGAGAAAGGGAGAGAATGGGTGTGCCAGGGCCTCTAGCCACTGCAAATGAACTCCAGATGCATGTGCCACCATGTGCATCTGTCTTACATAGATATTGGGGAATCAAATCTTGGTTCTTTGGCTTTACAGGCAAGTGCCTTAACCACTATGCCATCTCTCCAGCCTTCTACATGCAAGTAAATAAATAAAAATATTAAAAAAAAATAAAGAACTCTATCTGTCTTTCTGTCTCAAATAAATAAATAAAATATTTTCAAAAAGGGTGGGGGTTGCTTGAGAGATGGCATAATGGTTAAGGCACTTGTCAGCAAAGCCAAAAGATTCTATTCCCCAGTATCCTTGTAAAGCCAGATGTACAAGGTGGCACATGTATTTGAAGTTCATATGCAGTGGCTAGAGGCCCTGGTGTGCCCATTTTCTCTCTGTGTCTCTTTCTCAAATAAAAATAAATAAATAAATAAATAAATAAATAAATAAATAAATAAATATTTAAAAAATAGAGAAATTCAACAAGCAGTCTCAGCTCCTGCAGATCAATGAATGGTTCCTCTTTTCTAGCCAAGTGTGCCATCAGAGATGTTCTCCAATATTTTTAATTTTGAGTCATATTTTGTTTGATCTCATTGAATATTCTTGTTCCTGGAGTTCTAATGTTTGTGACTTGAATTTCCTTTGAAAAAAGATGTAGGTTCTATTTGGTTGCTTCTTTGATGTGGCAGATAGACAGTCATGGTTTTGCATCTCTGATAACTGCCTGGGACAATGTGATAAGAATCAAATCTTTCCTTCTTTTACCTGATACCAGAGATACCAGGAGTGGCTGATGTTTTACACCTTATCTTTGTTCTTCAAATACCTTTACTGGATGAGTCCTGAGCTCTTTTTGGCACATGTGCACTAGGTGACATGACAATAAGCAAAATAGATCTTTAGAAATCTTTATCATTTATCCCTGATAGTAGGCAAGATTATTGTTATTATTGTTTTACCAAAGAAGAAACTAAGGGCATAAAGGATAACTCAGCTCCATGCCCTGCCCATGAATGGCTTACCCTGGTGTTCTGGCAATCCATGCTCCTAGCCTTGTGCTGCATCTTGCATGTGGGAGTCATGCTGCTTAAGAACAGAGCAACCAGTGCCCTCATGTAGACACATTTCCCAAGGACACTCATCAGCTTGGTCTCTCATGAGAGAAGATAACACCCAGGAAAAGCTCCTTAGAGGCTGGAACAAGCCTCCTGACTCTTCTGGAAAGTAAGGGCTGGTCTAGATTGCCCCCTGAGTCACTCACACCCAAAACTACATGAGAAGCTTTTACAGCTCTCTGGATCTCTGGATCTCACTGGTGGTTTTTTTTTTTTTTTTTTTTTTTCAAGGTAGGGTCTCACTCTAACCCAGGCTGACCTGGAGTTCACTATGTAGTCTCAGGGTGGCCTCGAACTCACTGTGATCCTCCTCCCTCGGCCTCCCAAGTGCTGGGATTAAAGGCGTGCGCCACCACGCCCGGCTTGGATCTCACTCTGGAAATGATTGAAGACCAACCAAATAGCTTTTTGTTTATGTGGATTATATTTTTTAGTAAGACTACATACACATTCCACTGTCCCTGAGAGCAATGATGTTACCAAATGTCTTATGGTGGGAAAAGCCTCCTATATCCTATATTGTCATGAGAGTAGGAAGTTTCTGAAAGGCACATGGCATCTTGGTGGTAATGTAGAATAACTTACTGGGTGTTTTAAGTTTTTGTTTTAAAGGTTGTGTAACATATTAAAATTATTTTCTACCTTAAGACAATTACCATGCACTTTATTGTAAAATCTTGACTTTCTCCTGAAATATACATGCATGCACATTTGAAAGCTTTTAAACTATTGTTTTCTTATTGGTATGTTTTTTTATTAGGTAATTATTTCTATTGGGTCCATACACATAAGAACAAAAGAACCTCTGACTTTCAGAAGATAAAGAGATTTCATTTATTTTAAATTCTTCATGTTCTCACTGGTATAACTGGAATCTCGTATGGGTTTTTACAATTGTAAAATCTGTGTACTGAATTGTGTGTAATGATTGACTTTCCCATTCGGTGCTTATTAATGCACTAAGACCCACTTGTTATATTTTTAGGTGAAAAATGTATATAATTGCATATTTTTTTCTAGAGTTGTTCATAACTATTTGAGTAAAATCCCATTTGAAGAATACCAAGAAAGCCCATATTTTTCTCGATTTTTACAATGGAAATGGCTGGAAAGGTAGGTTTTAATTTAAAACTCAATAAAAACAAGTACTTACTTCTCTAAATACATACTGGTTGATGTCTTAATTTCCAATCTGTCTCAGTAATACTGGAAATCTTGAGTTGTATGTGTTGCTGTTACATTCCTGCACAGAAATTATTCATAGGTGCAGTGTCATACAGTTTCTTCTGATTCAATGGACTTCATTCTCTTTTTTAATGTTTTTATTTGACTTTTTGACATTTTCACATATGTATACAATGCATTAAAAATCTTTTAATTTATTTATTTATTTATTAGAGACAGAGTGAAGGAGAGAAAGAGAGAGTGAGAATGGGCGCACCAGAGCCTCTAGCCATTGCAAATGAACTCCAGATGCACGCACCACCATGTACATCTGGCTTACATGGGACCTGGAGAATTGAACTGGGGTCCTTACACTTCGCGGGCATGCGCCTTAACCGCTAAGCCATCTCTCCAGCCCATACAATGCATTTTAATGCCACACCTTCGAAATGCCCTCTCTTTTCATCCTCACCTCTCACTAAAACCCTTTTTCTTACCATTGGATCCCATCCTATTCTTGTGCATTATTTTTTGTTTGTTTGTTTTTTGATCCATTGAATCACTTGTGTGGTCATGGGTGGGATGTTATTTACTGAAGAATGGGCAACCCACCAGTGACTATACTACTCAACATGACTCCCTCTCTCCCAGCAATCATCAGTTGCCACAGTTTATTCTGGGGGTGTGTGGTATCTCACAGACCCTGCCCTCAGGATGAAATATTGACAGGCTCAGTTTTGTGTAGGAAACTACATCTACTATGAGTTTATGAATGTAACAGCCTTGTCATATTGAGAAGACAGCATTCCATAGCCCTATTTTCCATCTGCCTGCTTTTATATTCTTTCTGCCTCCTCTTCCACAAAGTTCCCTGAGCTTTGCAGGGTGGGTTTAGATATCATGTTTACAGCTGAGTGCATGCTAGTTTCTTATTCTTAGTAACTTTGCTAACTGTGCATCTTTATATTGATCTCTGCCTTTTCCTGTTCTCTCTTTGTAAAATGGCACTTTACTGTCTTGGTGCAGTGGTTAGAATATAAAATATTTTTATTTTATAATGCTATAATATTATGTGATGGTTGAAACTTGGCAGTCTAGGCCTTTGCTTTGGCTTCTGCGAGCTGTGTAGCCTCCTGCAAGTAACTTAACCCTTATGTGCTTTAGGTCCTCATTCTGTTTACTAGGCATACTTACTGACCTTATGCTATTGGAATGCTCTTAGGATCACCTGGAAAATGTATGTGCAGTGCTTAACCCAATGTTTGGTGCACAAAATAAGTGCCACAAAAGTGTTGGCTACTGCTAGTGCTATTTTATTACTGATGAAATTTCCATTTAGAGTTGACACATTTCTTTTTTTTTCTCTTTTAAAAAAAATTTTAGGGCTGGAGAGATGGCTTAGCGGTTAAAGCGCCTGCCTCCTAAGCCTAAGAACGCTGGTTCCAAACTCCAGCGGTTTCAATCTCCAGGTCCCACCTTTAGCCAGATGCAGTGATGCAAGGGCACAATGCCGCACTTGACCACAAGGGGGCGCACATATCTGGATTTCATTCACAGCAGCTGAGAGACTGCTGGCGCGCCCATCTCTGTCTTCCTCTCCCTCCCTCTCTCTGTCCAAAAAAATATTTTTTTTAACAAACTCCAGATGCATGTGCCACCTTATGCATCTGGCTTACATGGGTTCTGGGCAGTTGAACCTGTGTCCTTAGGCTTCATAGACAAGTGCCTTAACCACTAAGGCATCTCTCCAGCCCCGTGAATTGACATATTTCTTGGGGAGTTGTGTGACCATTGTGAGGTACTTATAGGAAAGTTTTATATATCATTTTCCTCAGCAGCTTTCTGACAGGTTTAGAGGTATGCATGAGATTGAACTGAAAGTGAGCATGGATTATTTTCTAGTGTAGACTACTTGCAGACTTGTCTTAGAGAGGATAATTGGCCTGCATTTTATCAGTGTTTTTACATTTAAATGTGCTTATTTCACTGAGTGCAGGTTGAGAGCTATCTCACTAAAGAGAGAGAAACTTCCTAAGCACAGATACTTTTGTCATGGGCATTCCTTTTAGCAATGTGGGTCAGTAGATAGAGCTAACATGAGAGCTGGGTAGGTTCTACTATTTCAAAATAACAGTGAGATCTGAAACTTTTCTTTTTAATTGGTTAGGAGGCCAGTGACAAAGAACACGTTTAGATATTACAGAGTTCTAGGAAAAGGCGGATTTGGAGAGGTGAGTAACATGCATTCTGGGCAGTATTTATTATTTATTTATCTGTGGGTATGATGTGTATGGGTGCACATGTGCTATGTGTGTGTGGCAGTCAGAAGACAGCGTTAAGGCATTGGTTTCTCCTTCCATTCAGTTTGAGGCAAGGTTTCTCTTGTTTTGCCACTGTGAAGGCCAGATTTGTTGGTCCCTGAGCTGATCCCCTACTCTGCCTCCCATTGCTATATGCACAATGGGATTACAGACACACATCCAATTCTACATGGGTGCTAGGGATCTCCAACCATCAGACCAGTACATCAAGCACTTTTAACCACTTAGCTATTTCCTCAGCCCTTTATTAGTACTTCTGTTGTAGACAGGTAGGCGACAGGTCTTCAGATACATAAGCTTCAGGCAGTATGTCAGTTTTGCTAGTGCATGCATTTCCATACTGTGTTTTTGGAACATGGTTTTAGCCAACTTGAGAATGAAGATGGAACTTTGAGCAAAAGGTAGTTTGTTTGAAGCTTAAAAAAAAAATCCCTTTTATCTTTGTGATTCCATCTTCCATTTTCTATTCTGACATAAGATGTTTTCCCATGCTTGATGTTCAAGTTCAAGCAGTTTGTCCAGATTGAAAGATTATTATATTTACATTGTGAAACTTCTGTTATTTAAGACTTGCCCTAAAATTCACATTGCATAGAGTACTATTTTTTTAAAAGAGATGTGTGGTTTCTCTATGCTATCCAGGCCACCCCCAAACTCTCAAGAAATCTTACTGCTTAAGCCTCCTGGGTAGCGTGAGCCCACAAAAGAATGCCCCTGCACTGGGTCAGAGTATGGGATATACTTGTTTAATTTATCTGTGTTTGGATGTACATGTACTTCTCACATCAAATGATGTTTAAGGCCTGGCGCAGTAGTACTTGCCTCAGTTAGGAGGATAGCAAACTCAGTGCCAGTCTAGGTTACACAGTGAGATCTTGTCTGAAAAAGAAAAAGCCCCACAAAACTATGTTCAGATCTGTAGTTCACAGGTAGACCCTGCTTCAAATGTGTAAGGCTCTGAGTATTAACCCCAACATCTAACAAAAAAAGTATTAAAAATGTGTCAATTTAGGAAAATCCTAGGGAAATGTCCCACAGATTCATGAGAAGTGGACTTTAACTATGATGGCTGTTCTGGATAGAGATCACTGTAGTGGGTGAATAGAGACTAGCATGTAGCTCTGTTAAGGTGGTTTAAAGAGAAGTTAATTGCCTCATTAATTATCTGGAGTGATTATATTCTTCCTACAAATTTGCAAGTCCCCATGAACTAGGCTGTTGCAGTCAGGTTCACATTGCTGGCAGAAATCACCCAACCAAGAGCAGCTTGTGGGGGGAAAAAAGGTTTATTTTGGCTTACAGACTCAAGGGGAAGCTACATGATGGCAGAGGAAAACGATGACATGAGCAGAGGGTGGATGTCACCTGCTGGCCAACATCAGATGGACCATAGCAACAGGAGAGTGTGCCAAACACTGACAAGAGGAAGGTGGCTATAACACCCATAAGCCCGCTCTCAACAATACACCACCTCTAGGAGGCTTTAATTCCCAAATTGCCATCAGCTGGGGACCTAGCACTCAGAACACCTAAGTATATGGGGGCACCTGAATCCAACCACCACATTTCGCCCCTGGCCCCATAAACTGATAACCATACATGATGTAAAATGCAATTCACTCAGTCCACCTTTAAAAGTCCCCATAGTTTGGGGCTGGAGAGATGGCTTAGCGGTTAAGGCACCTGCCTGCTAAGCCTAAGAACCCGGTTCCGATCTCCAGGTCCCACGTTCAGCCAGATGCAAAGTGACGCAAGGGCGCAATGCCACACTTGCCCACAAGGGGGTGCACGCATCTGGATTTCATTCACAGCAGCTGAGAGACTGCTGGCGTGCCCATCTCTATCTGTCTCCCTCTCCCTCTCTCTCTGTCTCTCTCCAAAAAAAAAAAAAGTCCCCATAGTTTTTACCAATCCTAATGATGTTCAAACATTCCCATAGTCCAAGATCTTTTAACTGAGCCATAATACCAAGAAATTCCCCCCAAAACATAATGGCACAGAATAAAAACACTACAAAAGATGGCATTGGGCATAGCAAAGAAGTATTCAACAAATACAAGATTTAAAACAACTAGAGCAAGCATCAAACTCTGTAGCTCCAAGTCCAGCAACTCTAGCCAGTGACAAATCTCCAAGTCTGATAATTCTAACCAGCAACAAGTCTCTGGAGTTCCAATTCTGCTCCTCCAGCTAGGCTACTCACAGTCCTAGAAAACTTCATCGATAGTTTGATAGGTCGAAAGCTTTCCTTGGCAGCCATCTCGTGGTCCTGGCATCTCCACTGGGTCTCTACTGCAACCCATGGTTCTTTTTAAAAAGAACTTCTCCTTTTAAAAAGACTTCTTTTCTGCTCAATGTGTCCTACAACTGGAGACTTCTCTCTTCAGCTCATTTTGTTCTGTCCTTCATGGTTTCCAAGTACAAAGGTTGATTTTGACAAAGAGCAGAGGACAAGAAGTTTCAGAGAGCCAGATCTCTTATGTTGATAACAAAAAATGTAGTTATAATTGGGCTGGAGAGATGGCTTAGTGGTTAAGGCGCCTGCCTCCTAAATCTAAGAACGCCAGTTCCAATCACCAGTGGTTCCAATCTCCAGGTCCCACGTTTAGCCAGATGCAAAGTGACGCAAGGGCGCAATGCCACACTTGACTACAAGGGGGCACACGCATCTGGCTTTCGTTGGCAGCAGCTGAGAGGCTGCTGGTGTGTCCATCTCTGTCTGTCTTCCTCTCCCTCTCTTTCTGTCTCTATGTCTCTCTCCAAAAAAAAAAAAAAAGTGTAGTTATAATAGTCACAAATGTGACTTAAAATTGACTCAGAAGGGTCACATTAGCAAATCTTACCCATTATGAAAGACTCAATTAATATGCTTATAATGTTATCAATTATTTTTGGACACATCTACATGGTTTTTCAAAGAAATGATTGGATGGATGAATAAATCAAGGTAGGTCTTTCCAGACTTGCTCTGGATGAATTATGCACTAAGTCAAGGCCCAGAAGGCAGTGTACAATCTTTTTCTACTGAATGCCTACCAGAAGGATCCATGCTGACCCTGATGCAATGTATAGCTACAGTGCTCCTTGGGCCCCAATTCCAAATGCCAACACCTCTCCCAGGGGGCTTTGAAGGACAAACATAATTTGCTTCTTTTACCAACAAGAATTCTCTTGCTTATGCTTTAAGTGCTCTAAAGTCAAGCTCTGGTTCCATGAGGCAAACACAGTGGAAATGCATTGGACAGGTGACTGGCTTTGGAGACAACATAGTATAGCCAAAAGAGCACATAATTCAGAACTGGGCAGGCCAAGGTCTAGTTCTGCTTGTTACTTCCAGCTGTGTAACCTTGGGTCATGATCTTGACCTCATCCTTGGTACGAAAGTAATGATCTCTGATTTAGCTTCCCAAGGACCCAGGATCACTGTGCCTCATTTTTAACTTTTTAATTAAAAAATAATAATCTTTAAAATTTTATATCCTAAAACTTTTGCTTTTATATTAAAAAAACAAAAACAAATACACCTTTAATCCCAGCTCTTGGGAGGCAGAGGTAGGAGGATCACTGTGAATTCAAGGCCAGCCTGAGACTATATAGTAAATTCCAGGTCAGTCTGGGCTATAGTGAGACCCTACCTTGATAAACCAAAACAAACAAGTGAAAATACTAAACAGAGGCAAAAGTTTCACATCTCACATTGCACTGTTATTTTGAAATAGAAGAACCTACCTAGCTCTCATGTTAGCTCTATCATGATCATGTGAACAAGCTCTGCTTTCACCTTGTCTTAGAGTCCACAAAGTGTATTGTTGAGCTTTTTTGACTTTCAGCAGCTCTTCTTAATGAGAAACTAGGAGTCAGAGGAATAACCAGCTCAAAATCTCCCAGGGTCCTGAGCAAATGAGCTTGGCTCATTAGACACTGCTGCTAGGTTCTACCAGGGAAGATTACCCCAGAGAAAAGAGTTCTCTTTGTGTGGCCTAAGAATGTCAAGATTATATAAAACCTCTTTTTCTTAAACTAGGTTTATGCCTGTCAAGTACGAGCTACAGGAAAAATGTATGCCTGCAAAAAGCTAGAAAAAAAAAGAATCAAAATGAGGAAAGGTGAAGCTCTGGCTCTGAATGAAAAAGAATCTTAGAAAAAGTGAACAGCAGATTTGTAGTAAGTATCTTCTCATAATCTTTATGTTAATTACTTTTCATGTTGGAGTGACAAAATACTGCCAAAAGCAACTTAAGGTCATAAGTCTTGATTTTAGCTCACAGTTGGAGAAGAGATGCAGTCTATTGTGGTGGGGAAGGCCTGGTGGCAGGAGTGTGAAGCACTGATCACATTGCATCAGTCAGGAAGCAGAACATGATGAATGCTGGTGTTCATGTTTCTCGTTTTATTTATTTTTCGAGGTCCAGTCCAGGCTGACCTGGAATTTACTCTGTAGTGTCAGGGTGGCCTCGAACTCACAGTGATCCTCCTACCTCAGCCTCCTGAGTACTGGGATTAAAGGTGTGCACCACCACACACGGCTTTTTTCTCTCTTTTTAAAAAATTTAGGCTGTGGGGGCTGGAGAAATGGATTAGCAGTTAAGGCATTTGCCTGTGAAGCCAAAGGATCCTGGTTCAATTCTCCAGGACCCACGTAAGCCAGATGCACAAGGGGCACATGCATCTGGAGTTCGTTTGCAGTGGCTAGAGGCACTGGTGTGCCCATTCTCTCTCTGTCTACCTCTCTTCTATCTCTCTCTCTGCTTGCAAATAAGTAAATATTTAAAAAAAAATTTAGTCTGAGATTCCAGCCCCATGCCATTCACATTAAGGGTGGGTCTTCCCTCTTCACTTAAATCCTTCTAGAAACACCCTTGTAGTAGACAGCCTCACATTGCTTGGATGAACCTCCAAACCAGGCACAGTTTTTTGGGAGAAATGGCGTTTATTTGAAGCTTATAGATCCAGGGGAAGTTCCATAATAGAAGAAAAAACTGGGGCCCCTTTCACAGGCCCATGCTGAGAGAAAAAAAGTCACAAGCCACCACAAGGAAGCATACTTCAGGAATTCCAGGCAAAGCTCAAGAACTTTGCATATCTTTAGACTGAATTATAAATCCACTCCCAAGCCAGGTGTGGTGGCTCACGCCTTTAATCCCAGCACTCGGGAGGCAGAGGTAGGAGGATCACCGAGAGTTCAAGGCCACCCTGAGACTACATAGTTAATTCCAGGTCAGCCTGGGCCAGAGTGAGACCCTACCTCGAAAAACCGAAAAAAAAAAAAAAAAAAGATTATAAATCCACTCCCATACCTTAGGGCTGGACCCTAATACTCCACCCTTAGTGGCACCTCCTCCAGCCAGGTGGTTGGAGATGCATATTATAAGCTTTTAATAAACTCCTGAATCAATTGGGGGATATCCATTTAAACTACCACAACCCTCGTAGACATACCCAGAGGTGTGTTTCCATGGTGATTGTATATTAAAAATTATTTATTTGTGTTTGTGTGTGTATAGTAGAGTGTCTTACCATTGCAAAAAAAAAAAAAAAGAAAGAAAGAAAGAAAGAAAGAAAGAAAGAAAGAGAAAAAAACACATTTTGCATCCAGCTTTATATGAGTGGCTGGAGAATTGAACCTTGGGCCAGCAGGCTTTGCAAGTAAACACTTTAACTGACTCCCAGTCCCCTCCATGATTATTCTAAATCCAGTCAAATTGTCAATCCTAACCACTACAGTCTTCTCTTATATAGTGCTTGTTTCTTCAGGGAGTTTTTATGGGGTTTTGCTGTCTCCTGCTGGGAAGAATTTTATTTTTAATGACAGTCCTAGTATCCAGGTTTTATAAGCATATACTGATCCTGGTGTTGACTTATGATTTGTTACCAATCTGTTTCTGCTAACCTCCAATTCTTCCAGGCCCTCTTCATACCTTAGTGTTTCCTGGTAAGTACCCTTTCATCTGTTTGTGATAACTAAGCTTGTCTGATCTGTGGGAAACAGTGACTTTGATGTGCTTGAAGGTTCTTTCTCTAGTCTTTCTCCTTCTTTCTTTCCTTTTCTTCTTTCTTTCTTTCATTCTTCCTTCTTTCCTCTCTTTCCTTCCTTCCTTCCCTCCTCCTCCCTCCCTCCCTCCCTCCCTTCTTTCCCTCTTTCTTTCTTTCTTTCTTTCTTTCTTTCTTTCTTTCTTCCTTTTTTTTTGAGGTTTGGTCTCATTCTAGCCCAGGCTAACCTGGAATTTACTCTGTAGCTCCAGGCTGGCCTTGAAATCACAGTGATCCTCCTACCTCGGCCTCCTGAGTGCTAGGATTAAAGGCATGCATCACCAAACCCATTCTTTTGTCCTTCTTTAAATGGGTCTTCTCTCTGAGCTTAGTTTCTTTCATCTTGATTTTTTTTTTTTTTTTTTTTTTTTTTTTGGTTTTGCGAGGTAGGGTCTCACTCTGGTCCAGGCTGACCTGGAATTAACTATGTACTCTCAGAGTAGCCTCGAACTCTCAGCGATCCTCCTACCTCTGCCTCCCGAGTGCTGGGATTAAAGGCGTGCGCCACCACGCCTGGCCATCTTGATTTTTATGACACATGGCATGTTTACTACTGGCTCCTCAACTAGCATATTCCAATTACATTATCCTTAAGATTTCATTTTCACTATTTCTTTTATTTCTTTTTTCTCTTTTGGTTTTACAAGGTAGGATCTTGCTGTAGCCCAGGATGACCTGGAGTTCACTATGTAGTCTCAGGGTGGCCTCGAACTCACAGCTATTCTCCTACCTCCGCCTCCTGACTGCTGGGATCAAAGAGGTGTGCCATTATTCCTGGCTCACTTTCACTATTCTGGTAAGAGTGTGTAGTGTGAATAAAAGGAGTATTCTCAGGTTTTGGGCTATGGATTGTGTAGTGTTGTTTTTCTCCAAACCTAGTTTATCCACCTAGTTACAGATCTTCTAAAGCATCTTCTACAGTATGAAGGCTGCTTAAAGACGAAGTGTACATAATAATAATTTAATGATTTCTACTGTCAGCATCATTTCCTTGAAGTCATTTATTTCTCAGCATTAATGTTAGCCACTTTGTGCTAGCAGACAAATTTTCCAAAACAGTAGACCTTCACAACACACATCTGGATTTAAGAGTTTGGGTCTGTGTGTTGGTATGCCAGTCTCTCATGTGCAGTGAAGTCACAGCCTTTAACAAGATGGGCTCATTTAGGAACTGCAAAGCACTTTTTGAAACTAGCTTGAAACAGCAATACTGAACTTAGTTTTATGAGGGATATAGCCAGTGCAACAGAATAAGTGGAAGTTGAAAAGGATTAGGATTCAGTTAGGATTAGGGTGAGAAAAAGATATAAAGGAGTAAAAAAAAAACCTGTCATTATTTCTGAACAGAATAACTGCATGTGGAGACAGTTCCAGACTTTGTAGTTAACCAAGGGATCAGAAATCAATCAGCTACAATCAGATAGTAAATGCAAATCTTTTTTTTTTTTTTTTTTTGGTAGGGTCTCACTGTAGCCCAGGCTGGACCTGGAATTCACTATGTAGTCTCAGGGTGGCTTTGAACTCACAGCACTCCTCCTACCTCTGCCTCCCAAGTCCTGGGATTAGAGGCATATGCCACCATTCCCGTCATAAATGGGAATCTTATTGGTAACATTTATAATACTGTTAGAGCTACTGAAATCAAAGCAAAACGCCTATAAAATGTGCAACATGTCTACACTGAGAACTAGACAGTGCTATTATAATAAATTAAAGAAGATCTAAATAAATAGAGGGAGAGTACATTCCCAGATTGGAAGATTCAGTGCTGTAAAGAGCAGGCTCTTCTTAGTTGCTCAGAATATTAGATATAGTCCCAATCAAAATCCCAGCAGTGTTTGTATGTGTTAATTGGCATACAAGGCAATATAGGTATAGTACTTGTGCTTTACATATAAGCGGCATTGAGTTCAACCAAAAGGAAGAACTGGAAAATAAGGGGGAAGAAGAGTATTATTTTGATCAAGTGTGCCTGTATTTCTATCTATTCAAGAGAAAGACACAACAATCACTTGAACCCAGGAGTTCAGGGCCAGTCTGGATAAAATATTGAGACTCAACCCTCATCTCTTAAAAAGCAAAGCAAAGCAAAGCAAAACGAAATAAAATGAAACGAAACGAAACAAAACAAAACAAAAGACATAAAAACTCAGGCTGGGGAGATGGCTCAGCAGTTTAAAATGCTTACTTGCAAAGTCTTCCAGCCCAAGTTTGATTCCTCAATACCCACATAAAGCCAGATGTATGAAGTGGTGCAGGCATGTGGAGTTTTTGCAGGTGCAAAAGGCCCTGGTGCACCCATACTTTTTCCTTTCTCTCTCATTTTATCTCTCAAATACATAAAGAAAATATTTTTTTAAAACATAAAATCTTGAGCAAACATTTCACAGAGGATTCAAATGATTAATAAGTAACTGAAGAAATATAAGAAGTATTACCTCTATAATCATATAGATAGAAGTGCATATTAAAATCACAGAGTATTCAAGGTTATCCTCAGCTGCATAATGAGTTGGAGGCCAGTGTTTGTTATATAGTGAGACACTATCTTGAAAAACCAAGGGCTTGGAGTATTGCCCATTACTACAAAAACAAAACAGACAACAGAACAAAACTCCACAACTTGAGGCCTACCAATCTGGTTCAAACTAAAACTATGACTATGACTATGACAAAATATTGGAGGGGTGTGGAGCAACAAGAACTATCCTGCATTGCTGGTGGGGTGTGCCCTGCATGCTGAATGCAGGTGCTCCAGAAGTTCTGAGTGCCAGTGCTTACATTATTAGACCATAGCATGAAGAAGTAGGGACCCAAGTGTCCTACTACTGACATACAGAGAAAGCTCTGTTTTCCTACAGCGCTGTACTAAGATTTTGGCCAAAGGTACATGATATGATACGTGGTGCACATAGTGTTTGGTGTTCTAACTATAAATCCAGTACAGATAATTTGGGTACTGTTAGCAAATAAAGTAAGTTAGCCATAAACAAGCACGTTTTTATGATGCTGTCATCTCTAGGTTAGTTTAGCCTACACTTATGAAACCAAAGAGTACTTGTGTTTTGTGCTTACCATGATGAATGGAGGGGATTTGAAGTTCCACATTTACAACCTGGGCAATCCTGGCTTTGAGGAGCAGAGAGCCGTGTTCTATGCTGCAGAGCTGTGCTGTGGCTTGGAAGATTTACAGAGGGAAAGAATTGTATACAGGTAAGAATAGTTCAGCCTGATAAGCCCCCAGTGTTGAAACCTGCTCTCCTGAGATCTGGTCCCCATTGGGAGCCTTCTCAGGCTGGCAAGGGGACAGCAGGGAGACCCTGGGTGGCATTCCTGGGGGCGGGCTCTCACACTGTGGAACACAGCCAGTCAGCACTGTGCCATGGCTTTCTTTTTAGTTTCTCTTTAATCTCTAAGAAAATGTGTTTTGAATTTTACTTAAATTGATCACACAAAGATAATACTATTCATATAAGTATGAGAAAGCCTGTGTAGAATTCTGAGATATTTGACAGCTACGACAGGGACATTCATAATAGCCTAAGGGGAACAATGGAATGAAATATATCAACCATAATTTCTTTTTTATCTTAGAAGTAATAAAGGACATAAAATTAAGCTTAATGGATAGAATTAGTTGAATATCATCAGTATTTAGATTTCAAAAACAGTTTATTTGCCTGTCCCTTAAATACTGAGGTTTTTGTTTTCTGAATCTTGTTTTGGTCACTTCCCCTAGGCACTTTTGTTCTTTCCCTTCTGGAGTTTCACCTGACAAGTATATGCGAATTATTTCCTGATGTTTCCTAATGGGAAATTGTTTATTTATTTTTTATATCTTTATGTTTTGAGGCAGGATCTCATGCTAGCCCAGTCTGACCTGGAACTCACTCTGTTGCCCAGGCTATTTTAAAATTCACAGTGGGGCTGGAGAGATGGCTTAGCGGAGAAGGCGCCTGCCTCCTAAGCCTAAGAACTCTGGTTCCAATCTCCAGTGGTTCCAATCTCCAGGTCCCATGTTTAGCCAGATGCAAAGTGACGCAAGGGTGCAATGCCGCACTTGCCCACAAGGGGGCGCGCGCATCTGGATTTCGTTCACAGCAGCTGAGAGACTGCTGGCACGCCCATCTCTATCTGTCTCCCTCAGAGAGTCTGTCTGTCTCTGTGTCTCTCTCCAAAAATAAATAAAATAATAAAAAAAATTCACAGTGACTCAGCCTCCTGAGTGTTGGGATTAAAGGTGTGAACAACCATGTCTTGCTCCTAATGGGAATTTCTTATTTTCTCTTTTAAAAATATATTTATTTATTTGCAAGGATAGACAAAGAAAGAGAGTGGATGTGCCAGGGCCTTCTGCCACTGCAAATGAACTCCAGATGCATGTGCAACTTTGTGCATCTGGCTTTATGTGGGTTCTTGGGAATCAAACCTGGGCCATCAGGCTGTGCTAGCAAGGGCTTTTAACCACTGAGCCATCTCTCCAGCCGGGAATTTCCTTCTTTCTTTCTTTCTTTCTTTCTTTCTTTCTTTCTTTCTTTCTTTTTTTTTCTTTCCTTCTTTCTCTCTCTCTCTCTTTCTCTCTCTCTCTTTCTTTCTTTCTTTTTCTTTCTTTCTTTCTTTCTTTCTTTCTTTTTCTTTCTTTCCTTCTTTCTCTCTCTCTCTCTCTTTCTCTCTCTCTCTTTCTTTCTTTCTTTTTCTTTCTTTCTTTCTTTCTTTCTTTCTTTCTTTCTTTCTTTCTTTCTTTCTTTCTTTCATTTTCTAAAGGGAATTTCTAACTTTGTCCTGTTGAGGTTCAAAGTTGAATCTCACTCTGTACCTGCTTTACTAGCACAGTACTAATCTCCAGCAGTAAATGTGTTTTATTAGTCATATATATCTTGTCTTCATGTATTCTCTGTTCTGTCTTTTTAAAATCTGACATGCCAGCTACTTTACCAATAATCATTATTATGCCACCTCCACATGTGAAATTGGCAACTCTAACCTCTCTCTGCTCTTTCTCTAGATAGGATAAGTCTATACTCCCTTTCAAGTGTAAACTCCTTTGATGATTAGCTTTTATAAACAATTCCCAGATGTGTTTTCTTTAAGCTCCTTAATTAGTTAACTACTTCTTGAACTTTTTACCTATAACCTTGACAGCAAACTTTCCCTAAGACAAAGATGAGCTCCCCTTTCAGCAGTGTACTTTTTAAGTTGGAGTTTACCCTGTGAGGTCACTCAGTTATAAACTCTGTTTGAGATTGTGTTGTGTCACCATCCCATAAATCACTCCTGAGTAAATGCCAGAAGTCCCTTATTTTCTTCTATATTGTCCCTTTCCACAAGTTCCAGAGGGACCTGTGTATCCTTGCCCTCATCGTCCCCATCCAATTGATCACCGCCTCTGGGGTAAGTGTCATGGTCTGCATCTTCTCTCATGTTAGCTGCCTGGCAGGCTTGAACCAGTCTCTGGTGCCTGCCCCAGTGCTTGTTCCTGAAGACAAGGCCTCTCTCTTGAGTCATCTTCTGGTATGGGACCCTTGCCAGCCAGGTTTTACTGACCCTGAATGATATGGCTTCTCACTTCTTTAGTTTTGTGTCCAGATGGCCCACATGTGTCCCCTCTACCCTTGTAATGTGAACATATTTTTAGTTTCCAGAACTTCTCACATGTCTTCCCCATCCTCTGTGATGCCTTCATTGCACCCCTCTTCCTATCAGTGTGAGGAAGCTTTCCTCATCTTCCCTGAATTAGCCCAGCAAACTCTCTTTTTCCTGGGAGTGCAAGTGCTATACTCTGTAGCAAAGTGTCTATTTCAGAGTGGGTCATGCCAAATCATGAACTTTCTCAGAAGTTCTGATCTCTTTCATCCTATTCTGATGGACCTTCAGCTTTTTTCTACCTTATATATCTTTTTTATTTTGAGCAAGCCTGACAGACTGGCCTTTTTTTAAATGTGAGAATGCGAGAGCAAGAGCTGCATTCGAGAGAGAATTGGTGCATCAAGACCTCCAGTGACTGAACTCCAGATGCATGTGTCACCTTGTGTGCATGTGTGACCTTGCGTGCTTGTGTCATGTTGTATGTCTGGCTTACATGAGATCTGGAGAGTCAAACATGGGTCCTTATGCTTCACAGGCAGCGCTTTAACTGCTAAGACATATCTCCAGCCCTATGTATCTTTTTTATTGACAATTGCATATATGTAAATAATCTATTTTAAAATATTTTTATTTATTTATGTATTTATTTGAGAAAGAGAGAGAGAGAGAGAGAAAAGGCAGATAGACAGAATGGACATGCCAGGGCCTCTAGCCATTGCAAATGAACTCTATATGCATCTGCGAACTTGTACATCTAACTTATGTGGGTCCTGGGGAATCGAACCTGGGTCCTTTGGCTTCACAGGCAAACACCTTAACCACTAAGGCATCTCTCTAACCCTACATAATCTATTTTGATCATAATCCCCTCCCATTACCTCTTTTGTCCCCTCTCCCTCACCACTGAACCCCTTCTTCTTTCCAACTAGTCCCTCTTTGTGGTAGTTTGAATGTATGACCCCATAGACTCAGGTGTTTTATTAAAATTGAGTTTGCAGGGCTGGATAGATTACTTAGTGGTTAAGGCACTGGCTTGCAAAGCCAAAGGACCCCAGTTTGATTCCCAAGGACCCTTGTAAGCCAGATGCACAGGGTGGCACATGCATCTGGAATTCATTTGCAGTGGCTGGAGGCCCTGGCATGCTCATTCTCACTCTCTTTCTCCCTCTCAAATAAATTAATAAAACGTTTTTAAAAATGAGTTTGCTTGGGGCTGGAAAGATTTCTCAGTGGTTAAGGTACTTGCCCATAAAGCCTAAGGACTGGGTTTGTTTCCCTAGTACCCATGTAAAGCCAGATCCACAAAGTGGTACATGCATCTGAAGTATGTTTGCAGTGGCTGGAGGCCTTGGCATGCCCATTCTCTCAGTCTGTCTCTCTTCTCTCTATCTTTGCTTGCAAATAAATAAATAAATAAGTTTTAAAAAATGAGTTTGTAGCTTTAGCTCCTAGCAGGCAGACTCCTGCTACTGTGGAGTCACTGGGGGCAGATCTGAATTCCAGCCCAAAGGTATGCAGAGAGGGTTTGAACTGTGGTGGAGTCCCTGCTTGCTGCTTTTTATGTCTGCTAGCTGCTGGTGGTTTCTTTCTCTGCTTGGATTTATGAATGGAGCCAGCTTCTTCTGCCATTGATGGAACTTCCCCTGGATCTATAAGCTTGAAATAAATCTTTTTTTCTCATAAAACTGTGTTTGGTAGCCGGGCATGGTGGTGTACATCTTTAATCCCAGTACTGGGGAGGCAGAGGTAGGAGGATCTCCTTGAGTTTGATGCCACACTGAGACTACATAGTGAATTCCAGTTCAGCCGGTCTAGAGTAAGACCCTACCTCATAAAACTAAACAAACAAACAAATAAACAAAACTATGTTTGGTTGAATATTTGTCCCAGCATTGTGGAACTGTCTTCTACACTCTTCTATTTTGATGTCTCTCTCTCTCTCTTTTTTTTTTTTTTGGTCCTCCTCCATCATCCATGTTGAAATGTTGATTGGTCCAGTGTTTCTTCAGGTCTCCTGCAGATAAAGACAACTGTTTTGAGGTCATGAATGTAATATCTGCTTATGTCCAGAAGATATGTTCCAGAATACTCTTCCCCATCCTCTGGCTTTTACATTCTTTCTGTCTGCTCCTCCACAATGTTCCCTGAGCCTTGGAGGAGGTGGTATATATGTCTCATTTAGCACTGAGCACTCAACAACTGCTTATTTTGAGTACTTTGATGAGTTTTAGTCCCCCAAGTTGTTATCACTATTTGTAAAAAAAAGCTTGGGCTGGAGACATGGCTCAGTGGTTAAGGCACTTGTCTGCAAAGCCTATGACCTGGATTTGATTCCCCAGTACCCTTGTAAAGCCAGATGCAAGAAGTGGTTCTTGCATCTGGAGTTCATTTGCAGTGGTGAGAGGCGGTGGCATGCCCATTCATATTCTTTCTCTCCTCTCTCTCCCGCTTCCCTTGCAAACAAGTAAAATAAAATTTTTTAAAAAGGAAAGCTTCTCTAGCAAAAAGGGAGAGCAACACTAATCTGTAGGCATAATCATAAATATTTAAAGGGAAATAGGGTTGATGGCACAACTTGCCCATGTAACCAAACAACTGTAGTAGCTTCCCTCCTAGGGCCTATGACTTTACAAGCCACAGGCTTTTGACTAGGTTTTCCGCACCAGACATAATTTCCTTTCTGTGGTGTAGTCCTCAAATCCAATCAGAGAGCAGTTGTAACCCCCAAAACAGTCATGGCACTACTGCACCAATGAGCACATCTTGCTTGGCTGTAATTTGTGTTGCTTGCAGAGTCCTCTGCTGGGTAAAACTGTCCCAGAAGTAGCAGACCTGGGTCATATGGTAGTTCCAATTTTAGCTTTAATTTTTTAAAAAAGTTATTTGTGAGCTAGGCATGGTGGCACATGCCCTTGATTTGGCAGAGGCAGAGGTAGGAGGATCTCTGTGAGTTTGAGACTACTTTGAAACCACATAGTGAATTGCAGGTCAGCCTGAGCTAACGTGAGACCTTACCTCAAACCCCCTCCCCCAAAATTGTAAGCTGGGTGTGTTGGCTCATGCTTTTAATCCCAGTACTCAGGAGGCAGAAGTAAGAGGATCAATGTGAGTTCAAGGCTAGCCTGAGACTTCATAGTGAATTTTGAGATAGGGTCGGGCTAGAGCAAGACCCTATCTCAAAAATACCAAACAAAATTTGTTTATAATCAGAGAAAGAGATAGATAGAAAGATGATAGATAGATAGATAGATAGATAGATAGATAGATAGATAGATAGATAGGGAGAATGGGTGCTCTAGAGGCTCTTGCCACTGCAAATGAACACCAGATGCACGCACCACTACTTGCATCTGGCTTTATGAGAGTACTGGGGATTTGAACCCAGGCTTGAAGGCTTTGCCAACAAGTGCCTTTAATTGCTTAGCCATCTCCCCAGCCCATGTTAGTTTCTTTCTTTTCTTGAGCTCTTTGTATATTTTAAAGTTTTCTTTATTTTTGTTTTAAATATTTTATTTATTTATTTGCAAGGGTGTGGAAGAGACCGTGAGAGTGAGCATATCCCATCAGGGCCAGTAGCCACTGCAAACGGACTCCAGATGCATGCACCACTTTGTGCGTCTGGCTTACTTGGGTACCTGGGAACTGTACCTGGGTCTAGACTTTGTGGGCAAGCACCTTAACTGCTGAGCCATCTCTCCAGCTCAAGTTTTCTTCATTTTTGTTTATTTATTTCCAAGCAGAGAGAGATGGAGAGAAGAGAGACAGACAAAATGGGGATGCAGGGCCTCTAGCCACTACAGATGAATTCCAGATGCATTCATTACTTTGTGCATCTGGCTCTATGTGGGAACTGGGGAAATCAAACCTGAGTTTTTAAGCTTTGCAGGCAAATGCCTTAAGTGTTGAGCCATCTCTCTGGGCCTCTTTGTGTATTTTAGGTATTAGTCCTCTGTCACATGTATATCTGGCAAAGATTTTCTCCCATTCTGTAGGCTGCCTCTTTGCTTGATTAACAGTTTTCTTTGCTGTACAAAGGCTTTTTAATTCATAAGGTCACATTTATTAATTATTGTCCTGATTTCAGAGCAACTGGAGTCCTATTCAGAAGTACTTACCTATGCCTGCATCTTGAAGTGTTTCTTCTGCATTTCCCTGTAGTAGTTTCAGTTTCAGGTTTTACATTAAAGTCTTTGCTCCATTTGGAGTGGAATCTTGTGCCTGGAGAGAGAAGATTCTATTTTCATTCTTTTTAAAAAATATTTTATTTATTTATTTGAGAGCAAGACAGAGACAGAGAGACAGATAGAGAGAAAAAGAATGGGCACTCCAGGGCCTTCAGCCACTGCAAACAAACTCTAGACTCATGTGCCACCTTGTGCATCTGGCTTATGTGGGTACTAGGGTATTGAACCTGCATCCTTAGGCTTCACAGAAAGTGCTATAACCACTAAGACATCTCTTCAGCACTCTAGTTTCATTCTTAACCACTGGGTATGGTGGCACATGCCTTTAATCCCATCACTCGGGAGGTGGAGGTAGGAGATGTGAGTTCAAGGCCACCCTGAGACTACATAATGAATTCCAGGTCAGCCTGGGCTCAAGCAAGACCCTACCTCAGAAAACCAAAAAGAAAAAAAAAAAAAGAAGAATAACCTAGTTACATCTTCTACATATAGATATTCAGTTTCCCTAGCACCATTTGGTCTTTTCTTTCTAGAAGAATTTATTTATTTATTTATTTATTTATTTATTTATTTATTTATTTATTTATTTGGAGAGGAAGAGAAAGAGAGAGAAGGGTGTATGTGCACAGCAGATCTTCTTGCCACTGAAAATGAATTTCAGATGCATGTGTAACTTTGTGCATCTAGCTTTACATGGGTACCTGGGAACTGAGCCCAGGTCAACAGGCTTTGCAAGCAAGTGTTTTAACGACTGAGCCATCTCCCCAGCCCCAGTTCTTTTTGAAGCAAGATCTCCCTCTAGCCTGGGCTACCTGGAACTCACTCTGTAGCCCAGATAGCTTCAAACTCACCTCAGCCTTCCTACCTTGGTCTTCCCAGTCCTGGAATTAAAGGTATGAGCCACAGTGAGGTTGTGACTATCTTTGTATGTGAGTATTTTTGGCATTTTTGTCAAATATTAGATGGCTGTACCTTCATGAATTTATATCTGGACCTTCTCTTCTATTCCATTGATCTATGTTTTTGTACCATTACCATGATTTTTTTGTTACTTTTTTTTTTTTGAGAGAGATACAGAGAGAGGGAGAGGAAGACAGATAGAGATGGGCGCTCCAGCAGCCTCTCAGCTGCTGTGAACGAAATCCAGATGCGTGCGCCCCCTTGTGGTCATGTGCAGCATTGTGCCCTTACATCACTTTGCATCTGGCTAAACGTGGGAACGGGCGTTCTTAGGCTTAGAAGGCAGGTGCCTTAACTGATAAGCCACCTCTCCAGCCCTTTTATTACTTTTTTATTTTTATTTTTTTGGTTTTTAGAATTAGGGTTTCACTCTATCCCAGGCCAACCTGGGATTCACTATGTAGTCTTAATCTGTTCTTGAACTCACAGTGATCCTTCTACCTCAGCCTCTTAAGTGCTGGGATTAAAGGTATGCACCATCATGCCTGACCTACTTTTGATATTTTATTTTAGATTTCTATTTTTTTTTTTGTCTGTATGAAGTTACCTTCAGGTTATGTGTGTTTGAAACATAAATGAATTTCATGTTTAGAACTGAATCCCATCCCTAAGAATTTTCATTGTGTACATGCAAATATTGCAAGAACGGGAAATCCAAACCACTTATTGATCTTAAACGTCTCAAATAAGGGATATTCTACCTATAGTATCTAACAAACCAATTTCCTGGGGTCTTTTAGAGTCAGCTCAGCATTTTGGGAAAGGGACTGTGGTTGACACTGACTATAGCCTTGCCATGAGGCTCATGAGCCCGATTTTCATGGTCAAGATCATTAAGGAGTGCCTGTGGAAATGGCCAGTTACTGCTTGTGGTAGTTTGAATATATGTCCCTCAATATATTCAGTATTTTATTAGTTATAGTTTGCATCTGCAATCACCTTGCTAGAGGCAATGTCACTGGGGGCTGGTCTTAAGGTGTTAATGGTGGGTTTGAGATTCCATTGAAAAGATATGCAAATGTTCCTAGCAGGAGTTCCTGAAGTGTGCTGTGTGACCTTTTGGCTGTAGTTTTGCTCTGTGTGCTGTGGTGGCTGGTTGGCTTTCTCTCTCTCTGTTTGGCCCTGTGAAGAGCAGGCTGCTTTTCCTGCCTTTATGGAACTTCCCCTGGATCTGTAAGCTTCAATAAATAATATCCCTTCCTCCATAACTGTGCCTGGTCTGGAAGTTCATCTCAGCGAACCCGAAGCTGTCTGCTACAGTAAAGTGGTACCGAGGAGTGTGGGGTGAGATGAACCAGACCCTGTGGATATTCGTCTTTTGGAACCTTTGTTTTGGAGGAATGGGCATGGACTTGGTGCTTGCAACTGAAGATGCCTTCTGGAGTGGTAAGCCAAGTTTTATGGACTATTCTGATGAGAATGTGAGAATGCTAAGTGCAGACAGTATTAAACTTCGAGACTTGGCTTATGAGCTTTCTAAGGGGAAGGAAAGAATGCAGAGGACTTTGTTGGAACTGGGCTACTGGCATAAGGGATGGCTACGTTCCGCTATCCAGGCCCAGAAAGTTTGATCAAACTTAAATTTGTAATGGACTGATGTGCTTGGCTAAAGATATCGGACTGAGATTTTAAGATTTTAAGTTGGAAAACCTGAAGCAAGTTAAAAGTAGAGGCATTGAGACTGGTTTAGCTGCTATTGTCAACCACATTAGCAATCTTAAGGAAGGTGGAAGGAAGGTGGCCTGACTTGATTTACATTAAAACAATGGAGAGGATGCCTGAGGAAAGACTGTTAAAAATGCAAACTCTTGGAAAGAGCTGACAGGAGAAGGAACCTGCTTTTCAAGGCTATGGTTTATTTTGTCCCTGGATTAAGAATATGGCTGTGTCCTGCACACCTGGTATTAGTTTTGGAAATATGAAAAATGCATAGAATGGTCATGAGTTGCACATGGTTCCAGGAGCCGCTGCTGAGATGCGGCATGAGGCAGGGCATGAAGACCCTCAGGAATAGGCTGGAAGAGCCTTTGGAAGATGGACCGTGGGTTGCATGGAGACCTGAAGATGTTTTGGATATACCAGGACTGTGCAAAGGGACTACCATGGAGTGCAGTGTTGAGCTGAGATGAATGTTTTCCCTGGAGACTCTGCCCAGCTGGAGGGGCGGAATTGGAAAACCTGGAGACTGTCAGTCCCTGGTTATATTGAACTTGAACTGCAGAAGTTTGATGACTGCTGATGGGGGTTGAGTTTGCATTGTTCTAATCTCTCCTTGCTATGCCTTATACCAGTTACAATGTTTACTCTGTGCCTTTACATGTTGAAAGTATTTAACTTGTTTGATTTTACAGGACTCACTATCTTAAGTTGGTCAAGACTGTGAGAACCTTTGAAATTGGACTGAGTACAATTTTCAATGTGTGATAGTTATAAATCTATTGGGGGCCAGGAGCTAAATATATTGGGGGCCAGGGGCGGAATGTGGTAGTTTGAATATATGTCCCCCAATATATTCAGTATTTTATTAGTTATAGTTTGCATCTGCAATCACCTTGCTAGAGGCAATGTCACTGGGGGCTGGTCTTAAGGTGTTAATGGTGGGTTTGAGATTCCATTGTAAAGATATGCAAATGTGCCTAGCAGGAGTTCCTGAAGTGTGCTGTGTGACCTTTTGGCTGTAGTTTTGCTCTGTGTGCTGTGTGGCTGGTTGGCTTTCTCTCTCTCTGTTTGGCCCTGTGAAGAGCAGGCTGCTTTTCCTGCCTTTATGGAACTTCCCCTGGATCTGTAAGCTTCAATAAATAATATCCCTTCCTCCATAACTGTGCCTGGTCTGGAAGTTCATCTCAGCGAACCTGAAGCTGACTGCAACACTGCTTTTGCCTTTGCTTTACCTGTCAGGAGCACTGTCCCTTTCTGTGCATGATGGTGTCTGAGTGGCAGAATTTACCAGAGACAAGAATGAGCAAAGTGAAGATCTTCTGAACTACACTGCAAAAGATGCAGCAGGCGAGCTCCTGGAGTGAGGACCACACAGTGGGAGGGGAGGAAAGCCTTTTGTAGTACTTGAAAGAAAAGTTTGGTTAGGTCTTATTGGGTGGGATGCCTGAATAGGGCTCATACCTGGAAGATTAGGTGGACATCTCATTATTTTTCTGAGAAATAAGTTTCATAGTGGAGGCTGTTGCTTCTTGGGTTTATCTGTGTAATGTAGCATGAGTTACTAGGACCAAACTTGTGGTACTCATTAAAGTGTGGAATTCTCTGCCAATTCCAAGACAGATCATAGCTAGGGATTGTTAAGGTTAATTCTTTTGGGTCCTGTTTGGAGCCTTGCTCTGCAGCCTGCCTGCATGGTTCCAGAATGGCATCCATTCCCTTGATGCCTTGGGATTGGAGCTTTTTCACGACCGTGTACTAAATATTTAAGCCACAATAAAGTTCCAGTTAAACCAGAGTGCTTGTGCCAGCCCATGTCTTCCCATAATTCCCAGGTTGGGGATTTTGGAAACACTGTGTATGCAGTGGATGGGCATTCTTGTGCAGGTCTGTATCTGCTAGTGCACTCCCAGCAGAGGCGCTGACTAGCAGGGCTCCATGCACAAGGCCGCTGCTGTGGCAGCAGGTAGCCTGGAAAAATTAAGTTGTGAAGGAAGGTTTTAGAAAACATGTGTGATCTAATGCCCTGGCTCTCATTTAGTAATACACATCCAGTGTTAGCATTCATGTGACTCACCTGATTTTGCAACACCTCAAGTATAACCTTGTCTTATCTCTGCAGACACTGTATACAAAATGCAGTCTTATTATAGAAATTCTTCAGTAAGAGACAACTGGTATTATTATTATGGGTTGAGGATCCCTTGTTCAAAGAGCACAGACCAAAAGGGCTTCCAAGTTTAGAGTATTTTGCATTTCAGAGTTTGGAATTAGAGATGTTCAACCTGTTCTACTGTGACTATCAGTAGTGCTTTGTGAAATATCTATAGTGTCTTTTTCTTTCAGAGCAAAAGTATTTGCAGTTGATCATGACAGCTGAGCACAGAACTGGGGGCAGAGGGGGACAGGTGTAAGGTTGGCTTCTCACACTTTAATGAGTGTGTGGATTGCCAAAGGCAAGGCAAAAATGCAGCTCTGAGGCAGTAGGACTCTGGGTAGGCCCAAAATGTTCATTGTAACCAGGTGATATAGTAGGCCACACTAGAGCAGTGAAGCTTCAGGGGTCTTGTGAGACATGTAAGATGGATGGGCATGTGTGCTCAGTGAAGACTGAGCATCAAGTCTGGAAAATCAAGGAGACTTTGGAAATTCCATTTGGTTGCTTAGTTTTTAGTAACTGTAAGATTTAGTACTGAAAAGAATAGTGGAAAAAGCTCACCATTTCCCCCACCTCGAAGATGCATGTGCTTCACTTAGGAGCCCCTGCCAGGACACATGGCTCCATAGCCCACTCTACCTGGCCCTGGAGCCCAGGTATCTGTGCTGACAGCACTGACACTCCAGCACATGCTCCAGAGCAGATGATTCTTTGGTTGTGTTGACATGAACTACAAGAAGGACTGGCTTACTTTGTAAATATACTGGGATTCTAGGACCGTAAGTGACTGGGAAGGAATGAAGTCTTAGTTACTGGAAATTTTTTTTTTTTTTTTTTTTTTTGGCTTTTCAAGGTAAGGTCTCACCTAGTCCAGGTTGACCTGGAATTCACTATGTAGTTCCAGGCTGGCCTCAAACTCATGGCGATCCTCCTACCTCTGCCTCCCAGGTGCTGGAATTAGAGAGGCATGCACCACCATGCTGGCTGCACTTTGGATCTCCAGGGTCTCCTCTGTTGTCCCTTCATTCCCTTCCATTGCTGCTGTGGCATTATTTCCAGAGCATTATCCTACCCTGCTGGCTTCAGAGCTTCCTCCTGTACACTCCAGTGATGTGTCCACAGATTGGCAGATAAATGAGCAAACCTGGATTGCTATAAAACGCTTAATCAGAGCTAAATATAAAGCCCTTGAGTTTTTTTTCCCTCTTGAAGGGCAGGGGACAAGTAGTTTATGATGTCACATTTAATATATTTGACTCTTTTGGTTGAGGTGTAGCTTAGTGGTAGGTAGAGTGTTTACCTCGACATGTGTAAGGCCCTGAGTTCCTCAGCACCAGAGAACAAAGAAGATAAATTAGTCTTTATATGAATTAAAGAATTAGCAACTTGTGGCATTCTTCTACCTTTCCAGTGAAGAGGCTAACACTGCTTTGTTGTGTACCTCCTGTGGGAAGACATGGTGTCCTGAAAACCCTGCTAACCTCTGTATGGGAGCAGTGACCCTTTGCCATATAGGTGAGGACACTAAAAGCTCAAGAGATAAGGGCCTCATAGCAGATGTCAGTGGCAGGACTAAGGTTTGAGCTGCAAGCTGAGGTCTTTCATTATGGAAAGCTATCAGTTATTGAAATACAAAGTACATTAAAACCAGGTGTAGTGGCATGCACCTTTAATCCCAGCACTTGGGAGGCAGAGGTAGGAAGATCATTATGAGTTCCAGGCCAGCCTGAGACTACATAATAAATTCCAGGTCAGCTTGGGCTAGAATGAGACCCCACCTTGAAAAACAAAAACAAAATACATTAATAATGAGAGAGAGTGGGCCAGGTTTATTAAGGACTAATTGCTGTCATTCCTTCTGGGCTATATTGCACATTTAGTCACTGAAATATCAGATAAGCAAAATGGTTCATTTTCAAATCATTACATGTATGCTGTTTGCTGAGATGAACTTTGTAGAATTTTTTAAAAGCATGTGCCTTGTCACTATGCCTGGTAAAGTTTGCAGAATTCTTAACCTGTCTACTGTTGTCACTAAAGCCTGTGTATGACAAAGAAAGGGCTCATAGATGGTGGTTTTGATTTCTGCTGCTCTGGCTGCTTCTTGTTGTCATGAAGACATCTGTGGCTATCTCTGCTCAGTGCTTAGGAATCATTGTGCCACCTTTTGAATAACTTAGCTTTTCATTGCTTCTTTCCTTGTAGGGATCTAAAACCTGAAAATATCCTCCTGGATGACCATGGTAAGTGAGTGAGCCTTTCATGCCCAAGCGTATCCTTGTTAGAGGGACATGGTATATAAATCTAATATGGACACATCTGCTGAACACAGAATGGGAATAACAAGAAGCTCTTGGTGTTGTGTTCTTAAAAAATCCAAAGTAGGGCTGGAGAGATGGCTCAGCAATTAAGGTGCTTGCCTGAAAAACCTAATGAATTTGATTCCCCAGTACCCACGTAGAGCTAGTTGCACAAAGTGGTGCGTGCATCTGGAGTTAATTTCCCCCTCCCCCCTCTCTCTGTGTGTGTGTCTACTTGCAAATAAATAAAAATACTTAAAAAAATCCAAAGTACATGCCATTGCCATTGCCTGCACTTAGGTAAAAATAAGGTGCCACATTTTCAGTTAATGACTGAGTTTTTGAAGTAGATGAAACCCAAAGTGAGACATTTGCTTTCCTGTTTTGTGCTGTTGACTCAATCTTGCTTGCCCCTCAGCCCTAAACATTGGTATGCTGCCCTTGGTTCTGTACTGTTGTCATACAATACACGTCACAGAGCAGGGGTGCAGGTGGTATGTGGGAACCCTGTGACAGTGGGTGGGGAATGGCCTTTGCAGCTGGCTCCTTGTCAGTAACATGGATGCTCACTTTGGGCTCAGTGTCTCTGAGTTGTACCTACACTGCAAGAGTGGTCCCCACTATTAGGGTTCCAGCTGTATCCACACTAACTTTGTAAGCAGTGCTGGGAAGAAGCATCTGTAAAGTGATTCTTCATGGCTAAGAGGGTTTTCTAGTCTAGTAGAGAGCATGAGACAGGACCAAAGTGACTACTGCCAAGAACCAGAACAGACCCATGATGCAGTGTCCTGTTGGTCAATGTGGGACACTATTAAAGCATAACTTCTGTGTGTATTTCTGTCCACTGTTTTCTGCCTGCTATTTAATTTATGCACCCACCCTTGTGAGGAGGAAAAGTACTAGAAATTTCATTTTATGGAAAATTTGGGAAGTAACTTGCCCACATTTGTGTCCACAGCATCTGGCTCTTAGCCTATGATTCCTGCTGGGCTGCACTGCACTGTTGACCAGAGGTGGCAGAGAGGCAGGGTGGGAAGGAAACAGAGAGAGAGGGAGTCAGAGAGGTGGGCAGGGATGGAGGGAGACAGAAGGGAGAGAGGCAAAGAGGTAGGCAGAGAGGGAGTGAGAAAGATAGAGGGTGGGAGGGAAGGAGGCAGGGCGGGAAGAGACATGTGGGATGTGGAGGATTTCCAAAGTGTGTAGGAAATTGTGAGGAAATAAGCTGCAGAGCACTGTGTAGTGTGCTGCCTTTTGGGTGAGTAAAGAGAGGAACTAATATGCACATTTGTGTATGTACATAAACATCCAGAAGGGCTGTGAGGGTCAAAGGAAACTAGTAAGAGCAAAAGCATACAGAGCAGTTACTATGTTTTCAGTAGGTCATTCTCTGTAGAACTCTCTCCTCTACAGAGCTTTACCTTACCTCCTTGCTTTAACAGGGTCCTCATTTTGGTTAGGCCCACCTTTCCTGGGCCATTTCACTGTATTGTCTTTCTTCAAAATCATAGTCCTTTGCTTCCAGTTGACCAGATTTTTTTTTTTGAGAAAAAATATTCTTACTACACAGCTCTAGTTGAGCTCAAGCTGGCTGGCAGAGATGCCCCTGCCTTGACATTGGCCTATGCCACATGCCCAGTTTGATCAGATTTCAGTTATTCTGGTGGAAAGGCAAGTTTTGCATCACTCCTTCTTAGCAGAAGTTCTATATAGTCTTAACTTTACTATTATTTGTGAAGTACTCTTCTATCATGCTTAGCAGTTTGGGAATTTTGTTTGAGAAATCTTGGGCCTGGAGAGATAGCTCAGTGGTTAAGGCACTTATCTGTATTCCCTGAATTCAGGTTTTATTCCCCAGTACCCATGTAAAGCCAGATACACAAAGTGGTACATGCATCTGGAGTTCATTTGCAGTGGCTAAAGGCTCTGTCAGAACCTATTCATATTCTCTCTCTCTCCTTGCAAATAAATGAGCAAAATAAAATAATGTAAAAAAACAAGATTTAATTTATAAAATCTTGTGGCCAGGTGTGGTGGCTTATGCAACTATTTCCATCATTCAGGAAGCTGAGGTAGGAGGATGGTCAAGAGTTTAAGGCCAACTTGAGCTGTAGAGTGAGCCCACACCCCAAAAACCAAAAAGTAAACAAGAGAAAGAAAGAAAGGAAAGGAAAGAAGAAAGACTAGAAGGAAGGTGTGGTAGTTTGAATAGATGGCCCCAATATATTCAGTGTTTTATTAGTTTGTATTTTGCATCTGTAGCCACCAGGCTGGAGGCAGTGTCACTGGGTGGATCTTAAGGTGTGGTGGTGGGTTTAGGATAAAGATATGCAAAGTGTGCCTGAGGTGTGCTGTGCTGTGTGGCTTTTGGCTTGTGGCTTTGCTTTCTGTGTTTGGTCCTGTGAAAACAAGCCAGCTCCTTCTGCCATTATGGAACTTCCCCTGGATAACTTCAATAAATAGCCCTTCCTCCATAACTGTGCCTGGTCTTGAAGTTCATCTCAGCAAACCTGAGGCTGTTTGCTATAGAAAGAGAGGCTGGTTTACTCCTGTACATAAAATTATTCTATATTTTCTTCTAAGAATATTCTTGATTTATCTTTCCTGTTTACTTCATCTGAAACTTATTTTATATATGATTTAAGGATGGGGAGGATTTCCAAAGAGTGTAGGATATTGAGGGGATAATGTACATTTTTTAAATCTATACTATTCATGACAAGGACATCTGTTTGTTTTCTGTGTCAATGAATCCACCTTCTAAAAAATGGAGTGTCTTTCAATAGGAGGATCTGTTTATAGATCTGTTCATCCCAGGGCCATTACCACACTTCTGAATGCAACTTCAGCACGTCTTGATTGTGATAGTTAACCCTCCAGCATTCTAGATCTTCAAACTTTCCTTAGCCATTCTTGGGCTTTTTCATTTCCATGTGAATTTTGACAAATAACAGTGTGCTGAGAATTTAGTTACAATGGTTTTGAATATATCGAATAATTCTCACAGGAATTACTTTTTAATCAGACTGAACCATTTTATGTATTTAGTGTATAGTTCTATATGCTTGAATCACCTTTGATTTCTCCAATACTGCTTTGTATTTATTTGTTTATGCTGGGATGGAAATTGAACGCATAGTTTGTGCTAAACAAGCACTGTACTACCAACTTAATACCCCAACTTTATTTTGAGTTAACAGTTTCACCAAATTGCCAAAGCTCGTCTTGAACTTGTGATCCTCTTGCCATAGTCTTCTGAGAAGCTAGAATTATAGGCCTGTACCACCAAACCCATTTTGCTTTGTAATTTTTATTATAAAAACCTTTCCATATTTTCAGTGCTTTTTAATGTATTATTTCTAAATTTTCATTTTCTTTATTTTATTTTATTTTTTAGTGAGAGAGTGAGAGTGTGTGTGTGTGTGTGTGTGAGAGAGAGAGAGAGAGAGAGAGAATTGGTGTGCCAGGACCTCAGCCACTGAAATTGAATTCCAGATGCTTGTGCCACCTAGTGCACATGTGTGACCTTGTGCTTGTCTCACCTTTGTACATCTGGCTTAAGTGGGATCTGGAGAGAGATCAAACATGTGTCCTTAGGCTTTTCAGGCAAGCGCCTTAACTGCTAAGCCCTATCTCCAGCTCCCAAGTTTTCATTTTCTATTTGTCTGTCGCTAATACTTAGAAATAGCTTATCCTATTACTTATGTTTTGTATCAGTGTGGTCCATTCATTGCAACTGAACCAATGTTAGTACAATATAACTAAAGTACATGGTTTATGTTAGAACCATTTGTATTATACCTTCTATAGGTTTGATAAGTACACAGGGTATATTCTATCATTACTGTATCATAGTTTAGTTTCATCACCTAAAGAGCTTGTATGCTACACTTTTTTTACCTCTTTTCCAAACACCTGGAAAATATTTTATCTTTTTTAAACTATATTTTACTTTTATTTATTTATTTATTTGAGTGAGTGAGTGAGAGAGAGAAAGAGAGAGAATGGGCATGCCAGGGCCTCTAGCCACTGCAAACGAACTCTAGATGCATGTCTTACCTTGTGCATCTGGCTTATGTGGGTCCTAGAGAATTGAACCTGGGTCTTTTGGCTTTGCTAAGCCAGATCTCCAACCCCTCCCTTCTCACTCAAGCCCAGGCTGACCTGAAATTCACCATGTACTCTCAGGCTGGCCTTGAACTCACAAAGATCCTCCTACCCTTGCCTCCCAAGTGCTGGGAATACAGGTGTGTGCCACCATGCCCAGCAACATTGATCTTTTGATTATCTCCATAATTTGTCTTTCCCATAATACTAAGTGGAATGAATATAGTCCCAATTGGGATTAATATAATATGTAGCCTTTTTAGGCTGATTTCTCTCACTTAGTAACATATAAAATTCCTCCATGTGTTTTTATGACTTGACAAGCTTTTATTTATTTATTTTTTGAGGTAGGGTCTCACTCTAGTACAGGCTGACTTGGAATTTACTATGTAGTCTCAGGGTGACCTCGCACTCTCAGTGATCCACCTACCTCTGCCTCCCCAGTGCTGGGATTAAAGGCATGTGCCACCATGCCCAGCTTTTTTGTTGTTGTTGTTTTCTGAGGTAGGGTTTCACTCTAGTTCAGGCTGACCTGGAATTCACTATGGAGTCTCAGGGTGGCCTAGAACTCATGGCAATACTCCTACCTCTGCCTCCTAAGTGCTGGGATTACAAGTGTGCATGACCATGTTGGGTTTACATGTACAGATTTTGATGGAGATACAAGTTTTCATTTGAGTAAAAGGAGTGTGACTGCTAGATTACATGCTAACTGTGTTTAGGAGCTGGGGAACACAGCTAAGTGGTAGAATATTTGCCTAGCATACATTTAAATTTTTAAATATTTTATTTATTTATTTGAGAGAGAGAAAGAGGGAGAGAGAGAGAGAATGGGCATGTCAGAGCATCCAGCCACTGCAAACGAACTCCAAATGTATGTGTCCCCTTGTACATCTGGCTTACATGGGTCCTGGAGAATAGAACTGGGGTCCTTTGGCTTTGCAGGCAAATGCCTTAACTGCTAAGCTATCTCTCCAGCCTACATTTTATTTTTTGTTTCTTTAATTTTGAGATAGGCTGCCATTATTTAGTTCAAGTTGACCTCAAACTCATGTAAGCCAGAGAACTCCCCCCACCCCCACAAGAAAACCCAAAGCAAAACAAAATAAAACAGAAAACAGAAAACGAGGGGCTGGAGAGATGATTTAGTGGTTAAGCCTATTGCCTGTGAAGCCCAAGGACCCATATTCTACTTTCCAGGTTCCACGTAAGCCAGATGCACAAGGTGACACAAGTGCACAAGGTTGCACGTGCACACACATGATGGCACACACATCTGGAGTTTGATTACAATGGCTGGAGTCCCTGATGTGCCAATACTCTCTCCCTCTCATAAAAAAGGGGGACAGAGCTGGGCGTGGTGGCATACACCTTTAATCCCAGGACTCGGGAGGCAGAAGTAGGAGGATTGCCATGAATTTGAGGCCATCCTGAGACGACATAGTGAATTCCAGGTCAGCCTGAGCTAGAGTGAGACCTTACCTCGAAAACCAACCAACCAACCAACCAAACAAACAAACAAACAAACAAACAAAAGAAACCAAACAAACAAAAAAAGGGGGACAGCCTATTAGGTTTGCCTCAAAAAGTTTACTTATTTATTTATCTGACAGAGAGAGAGAGAGAAAGAGCAGATAGAAAGAGAGAGAGAGAGAAAGAGAGAGAGAGAGAGAGAGAATGGGCATACCAGGGTTTCTAGCCACTGCTAATGAACTCCACATACATGTGTCACCTTGTGTATCTGGCTTAAGTGGGTACTGGGGAATCCAATCCGGGCTCTTAGGCTTCACAGGCAAGCACCTTAACTGCTGTGGTAGTTTGAATATATGGCCCCAATATATTCAGCGTTTATAGTTTATAGTTTGCAGCCTCAGTCACCTTGCTAGAGGCAATGCCACTGGGCATTAAGGTGTGATGGTGGGTTTGAGATTCCATTGTAAAGATATGCAAAGTGTGCCTAGGGAGAGTTCCTGAAGTGTGCTGTGGCTTTTGGCTGTAGCTTTGCTCAGTGTGCTGTGTGGCTGGTTGGCTTTTCTTTCTCTGCTTGGCCCTGTGAAGGCAGGCCAGCTTCTTCTGCCATTATGGAACTTCCCCTGGATCTGTAAGCTTCAATAAATAATATCCCTTCCTCCATAACTGTGCCTGGTCTGGAAGTTCATCTCAGCTAACCTGAAGCTGTCTGCTACAACTGCTAAGCAATCTCTCTGGCCCCTATTGCTGAACTCTAAAGATACTTTGGGGTTGGTGACATAGTTTAGTTGGTAAAGCGCTTGCCATGCTATCATGAGGACTTGAGCTTAGATCCCCAGAATCCATGTAAAAGCTCTCAGGCATGGCAGTGGACACCTATAATCATAGCTCTGGGGACACAGAGACAGGAAGATCTCTAATACTTGTTGGTCAGTTAGTTTAATCTTTGAGTTCCAAGTTCAGCAAGAGACCCTGTCTCAAAGAAATAAGGTGGTGAACAATTAAGGAAGATATCTGACATTGACCTGTGGCATCCCTACACAAATGTACACACGTGCATGTGCACACATACACACACACACATGCATACCACACACACACACATATAAAACAAGAATACTTTATATCAGTCGTTTCTATAGATATGTGTCTTGCAAAGATTTTCTCCCAGCCTCTGGCTTAGCTTTCACTTTCCTTTTTCTTTTTCTTTTGATTTTTAGTGGGGTCTTTAACATATGAACATACTATACATTGGTCATATTCCCATTGGATTATCCTCCTTTGTTCCCTCTCTCCTACCCCCATTCCACTGAGGTCCCTTCTCAGTAGGATGTCTGTAAGCACTGAGGGGTCATGAATGTACCAGTTGGTTCCTGTGGGAAGGGCAGAGGCTAACAAATAGTATACTTTCCCACTCTATGGCTCTCACATTCTTTCTGCCTCTTCTTCTACAATGTTCCCTGAGCCTTGGAGTCTCCTAGTGTTGAGCTGTCAGCAGCCTTTTGAAACAGGGTCTTGCTCTACTCCAGGTTGAGCTGTAATTAACTCTGTAACTCAGGCTGGCCTCAAACCCCAAAGTGCACTTTCCTAATACTGTGTTTTACAGAGCTTCCATTTACTTATTAAAGCTGCTGAAATTGAACCCAGGACTTGTGCATGTCAAACTTGTATTCTCCCATTGAGTTACACTCTAGTTCATTTTAAAAAATTTTATTTGAGAGAGAGAGAGACAGAGAGAGTTAGAGAGAGAGAGAGAGAGAGAGAGAGAGAGAGAAAATGGGCATGCCAATGCCTCAGCCACTGCAATCGAACTCCAGACATTTGTGCCACCTAGTGGACATGTGTGACCTTGTGCTTGCCTCACCTTTGTGCGTCTGGCTTACGTGGGATCTGGAGAGACAAATATGGGTCCTTAGGCTTCTCCGGCAAGCCACTTAACCACTTATCCATCTCTCCAGCCCCCTAGTATATTTTTAATTTTGAAAAAGCCTATCCTGACAGTTTTCCTTTAATTGCTTGTGCATACAGATGCTATTACAACTGACTTTAAATCCAGTGATCTTGCAAATTCATATTGGATTCATCTACATACACTACCATGCTATCTACAAATGAGTTTTTAATAAATATTTTTATTTATTTATTTGCAAGCAGAGAGGGATAGAAGAGAGACAGACAAAGAGAGTGGATACATCAGGGCTTCTAGCCACTGCAAATAACTCCAGATGCATGTGCCACTTTGTGCATCTGGCTTTATGTGGGTATTGGGGAACTGAACCAGGTTGTTAGGCTTTGAAGGCAAGCACCTTAACCACTGAGCAATCTCTCCAGCCCTGCAGATGAATTTTATGCCTGTTTTTCTAGTTCTCATGCCTTTGGTTTCTTCTTTTTGCCTTCTGATGCAGGATGGGGCTGTCAGTACAGTGTTGAAAATAAGTGGTAGCAGCAAGTGCCTCTATCTTGTTTCTTATCTCTGGGTGCATTTAAACATATCACCATGAAGAATGAATTTGCTGGCAGATATAATTTGTCAAATTTCAGAGGTTTTTAATGTTTTTTTTTTTTTTCAATTCAGAGGATTGAATCTGGGCATCATGCATGCAAGGCAAGCATTCTACTACTGAGTTATTTTCCCCAACCCCACGAATTAAAAAAAATAATACCCAGGACTCGGGAGGCAGAAGTAGGAGGATTGCCATGAATTTGAGGCCATCCTGAGACGACATAGTGAATTCCAGGTCAGCCTGAGCTAGAGTGAGACCTTACCTCGAAAACCAACCAACCAACCAACCAAACAAACAAACAAACAAACAAACAAAAGAAACCAAACAAACAAAAAAAGGGGGACAGCCTATTAGGTTTGCCTCAAAAAGTTTACTTATTTATTTATCTGACAGAGAGAGAGAGAGAAAGAGCAGATAGAAAGAGAGAGAGAGAGAAAGAGAGAGAGAGAGAGAGAGAGAGAGAGAATGGGCATACCAGGGTTTCTAGCCACTGCTAATGAACTCCACATACATGTGTCACCTTGTGTATCTGGCTTAAGTGGGTACTGGGGAATCCAATCCGGGCTCTTAGGCTTCACAGGCAAGCACCTTAACTGCTGTGGTAGTTTGAATATATGGCCCCCAATATATTCAGCGTTTATAGTTTATAGTTTGCAGCCTCAGTCACCTTGCTAGAGGCAATGCCACTGGGCATTAAGGTGTGATGGTGGGTTTGAGATTCCATTGTAAAGATATGCAAAGTGTGCCTAGGGAGAGTTCCTGAAGTGTGCTGTGGCTTTTGGCTGTAGCTTTGCTCAGTGTGCTGTGTGGCTGGTTGGCTTTTCTTTCTCTGCTTGGCCCTGTGAAGGCAGGCCAGCTTCTTCTGCCATTATGGAACTTCCCCTGGATCTGTAAGCTTCAATAAATAATATCCCTTCCTCCATAACTGTGCCTGGTCTGGAAGTTCATCTCAGCTAACCTGAAGCTGTCTGCTACAACTGCTAAGCAATCTCTCTGGCCCCTATTGCTGAACTCTAAAGATACTTTGGGGGTTGGTGACATAGTTTAGTTGGTAAAGCGCTTGCCATGCTATCATGAGGACTTGAGCTTAGATCCCCAGAATCCATGTAAAAGCTCTCAGGCATGGCAGTGGACACCTATAATCATAGCTCTGGGGACACAGAGACAGGAAGATCTCTAATACTTGTTGGTCAGTTAGTTTAATCTTTGAGTTCCAAGTTCAGCAAGAGACCCTGTCTCAAAGAAATAAGGTGGTGAACAATTAAGGAAGATATCTGACATTGACCTGTGGCATCCCTACACAAATGTACACACGTGCATGTGCACACATACACACACACACATGCATACCACACACACACATATAAAACAAGAATACTTTATATCAGTCGTTTCTATAGATATGTGTCTTGCAAAGATTTTCTCCCAGCCTCTGGCTTAGCTTTCACTTTCCTTTTTTCTTTTTCTTTTTGATTTTTAGTGGGGTCTTTAACATATGAACATACTATACATTGGTCATATTCCCATTGGATTATCCTCCTTTGTTCCCTCTCTCCTACCCCCATTCCACTGAGGTCCCTTCTCAGTAGGATGTCTGTAAGCACTGAGGGGGTCATGAATGTACCAGTTGGTTCCTGTGGGAAGGGCAGAGGCTAACAAATAGTATACTTTCCCACTCTATGGCTCTCACATTCTTTCTGCCTCTTCTTCTACAATGTTCCCTGAGCCTTGGAGTCTCCTAGTGTTGAGCTGTCAGCAGCCTTTTGAAACAGGGTCTTGCTCTACTCCAGGTTGATCTGTAATTAACTCTGTAACTCAGGCTGGCCTCAAACCCCAAAGTGCACTTTCCTAATACTGTGTTTTACAAAGCTTCCATTTACTTATTAAAGCTGCTGAAATTGAACCCAGGACTTGTGCATGTCAAACTTGTATTCTCCCATTGAGTTACACTCTAGTTCATTTTAAAAAAATTTATTTGAGAGAGAGAGAGACAGAGAGACAGAGAGAGTTAGAGAGAGAGAGAGAGAGAGAGAGAGAGAGAAAATGGGCATGCCAGGGCCTCAGCCACTGCAATCGAACTCCAGACATTTGTGCCACCTAGTGGACATGTGTGACCTTGTGCTTGCCTCACCTTTGTGCGTCTGGCTTACGTGGGATCTGGAGAGACAAATATGGGTCCTTAGGCTTCTCCGGCAAGCCACTTAACCACTTATCCATCTCTCCAGCCCCCTAGTATATTTTTAATTTTGAAAAAGCCTATCCTGACAGTTTTCCTTTAATTGCTTGTGCATACAGATGCTATTACAACTGACTTTAAATCCAGTGATCTTGCAAATTCATATTGGATTCATCTACATACACTACCATGCTATCTACAAATGAGTTTTTAATAAATATTTTTATTTATTTATTTGCAAGCAGAGAGGGATAGAAGAGAGACAGACAAAGAGAGTGGATACATCAGGGCTTCTAGCCACTGCAAATAACTCCAGATGCATGTGCCACTTTGTGCATCTGGCTTTATGTGGGTATTGGGGAACTGAACCAGGTTGTTAGGCTTTGAAGGCAAGCACCTTAACCACTGAGCAATCTCTCCAGCCCTGCAGATGAATTTTATGCCTGTTTTTCTAGTTCTCATGCCTTTGGTTTCTTCTTTTTGCCTTCTGATGCAGGATGGGGCTGTCAGTACAGTGTTGAAAATAAGTGGTAGCAGCAAGTGCCTCTATCTTGTTTCTTATCTCTGGGTGCATTTAAACATATCACCATGAAGAATGAATTTGCTGGCAGATATAATTTGTCAAATTTCAGAGGGTTTTTTAATGTTTTTTTTTTTTTTTCAATTCAGAGGATTGAATCTGGGCATCATGCATGCAAGGCAAGCATTCTACTACTGAGTTATTTTCCCCAACCCCACGAATTAAAAAAAATAATAGCTGGGCATGGTAACATACACCTTTAATCCCGACACTTGGGAGGCTGAGTTAAGTAGATTGCTGTGAATTTGTGGCCAAACGGGGGTACAGAGTGAGTTCCTGGTGAGCCTGGGCTAGCATGAGACTCTCTCAAAAAAAAAATGCCTAAGGGCTGGAGAGATGGCTTAGTGGTTAAGGCGTTTGCCTTCAAAGCCAAAGGATCCTGTTTGACTCTTCAGGACTCATGTAAGCCAGTTGCACAAGGGGATACACACATCTGGAGTTCATTTGCAGTGGCTGGAGGCCATGGTGTGCCCATTTAATCTCTCTTTTCCTCTCTCTCCTTCTTTCTTTCTCTCAAATAAATAAATAAAATGTATTTTTAAAAATGCCTAAAACAAAAAACAAAACAATAGCAACAAGAAGAATAAGAGCAATGAATGGTTGGGAACTGGGATGTAACTCATTTGGTAGAGGGCTTGATTAGCATGCATGAGGCTTAGGTTTGATATCCATATAACCAGGTGTGGTGATGCATGTGTACAATTATGGCACTTGGGAGGTACAGGCAGGAGGATGAGAAATTCAAGGTCATCTTCAACTACATAGTGAGTTTTGAGGCCAGCCTTGGCTGTATGAGTCTCAAAAAAGAAAAAGGTAATTAAACTTTATCCATGCATTACTATTAAGATTATTATTGGGCTGGAGAGATGGCTTAGCAGTTAAATGCTTGCCTATGAAGCCTAAGGACTCTGGTTCGAGGCTCAATTCTCCAGGACCCAAGTAAGCCAGATGCACAAGGGGGTGCATGCATCTGGAGTTCGTTTTCAGTGGCTGGAGGCCCTGGCGCACCCATTCTCTCTCTCTTTCTCTCTCTCTCTCTACCTGCCTATTTCTGTATCTCTCTCTCTCAAATAAATAAATAATAAAATATTTTTTAAAAAAAGATTATTATGATTTGGGCTGGAGAGATGGCTCAGTGGTTAAGGTGCTTGCCTACAAAGCAAGGTTCGATTCCCAGGACTCATGTAAAGCCAGATGCACCAAGTGGCATATGCATCTGAAGTCTGTTTGCAGCGCTGGAGGCCCTGGTGCACCCATTCTCTGTCTCTCTTCTATCACTCTCTGCTTGCAAACAAATAAATAAAAATATTTTTAAAGATTATTATGATTATTACTATACTTAATTTATGAATTAATTTGCAAATATTAAATAAACCTCTGTTATTAAAATAAGTCAGCATGGACATACTGGGCTGTCCTTGACACAGATTGCTACATTCTATTTTCTCTCATCTTGATTATCTTTTCAGGCATCTTCCATGTTTATCTCTTCTGAGCCACATGACGTGTAGAACGTATGCTGGTGGCTCTATCCCAGCAGCTGTCCTTGGGTCCATTCTAGACTGCCAGCCTGGGAAAGGACCTTACCTTGCCCAAGGTTCTAGGTGTTGGGCCCTCCCAGGCAGTGTGCCTGCTTTATAGAGAGCAAGCAATGCTTGCAGTGAACACTCTTCTTTATCCTGCTCTAAGAAGACCCCAAAATTTCTTATGTGTGATTATTTTGTTACTTATGGACCATGAACCTGGTCACTGTGAAACTTAGTCATATGCCATCTTACTTTCATGTCTTTTTGTTTTTATTTTGTTTTTCGAGGTAGGGTCTCACTCTAGACAGGCTGACCTGGAATTTGCTGTGTAGTCTCAGGGTGGCCTCGAACTAACAGTGATCCTCCTACCTCTGTCTTCTGAGTGCTGGGATTAAATGTGTGCCACCACACCTGGTTCTTTTTTTTTTTTTTTTTTTTTTTTTTTTTGCCAGTGAGTTAAGTTAAGGTTGCTTGCATGATAAAGGATGAGAAGATTTTTATGGGAGTATGGGCAAATTATCAGTGTCTATAGCATTGAAGAACGCGACTCCCACTCTCCCAGCAACTATTAGCTGCCATTAGCTACTCTGGGAGCTGTGAGTTTAAGAAATCTCCCATCACTGATGAAATATTGACAGGCTCAATTTGCTACAGGAAATGACAGCTGCTATGAGTTCATGAATGTAGTGGCCATATTGTATCTAGAAGACAGCATTCTGCAGCCTTCCTCTGTATCCTCCTTACATTCTTTCTGCTCCTCTTTGGTGAAGTTCCCTGATCCTTGGATGGGGTGGGTTAGATGTTCTCTTTAGGGCTAAGCACACAATAGTCACTCATTCTCAGCAGTTTTTCCAGCTATGTCTCTCTGTATCAACCTCTGCCCATTGCAGAAACTTGGGTGACTAAGGCTGTGAGCAGCACCAATCTATAGGAACAAAGATTTAGAAGGAAGTTGGATATATTGTCCACTTAGCATAACAACAGTAGTTAGTTCCTTCATAGGGCCATAGGCTTTTGGCCAGGTTTATAGTATCAGGCATGAATTCCCTCTTGTGGAGTGGGCCTCAAATCTAATCAGAAAGTGTTGGTTACTCCCATAATGCTCATATTACTATTATACCAGTGGGCACATCTTGCCTGGCAGATAGGTTGTGGAGTACCTAGGATCCAGAGCTGGGGAGGACTGTGGATGACTTTTCTTGCCAGTAGCTTGTATAGCCTCATCTGGCATGAAGGAAGCTATCTAGCTCCAGCTCAGTTCCACCTTGACTTTTTTCTACACCCTGCAACCGAAGTGGGTGGTGACTTCAGAAATAGGGGCTTATTATCTAGGATTTTTTTTTGTTTTTTCTTTTCTTCTTTTCTTTTCTTTTCTTTTCTTTTCTTTTCTTTTCTTTTCTTTTCTTTTCTTTTTTTTTTTTTTGAGAGAGACACAGAGAGAGACAGAGAGAGAGGGAGAGGAAGACAGATAGAGATGGGCACGCCAGCAGTCTCTCAGCTGCTGCGAACAAAATCCAGATGTGTCTGCCCCCTTGTGGTCAAGTGCGGCATTGCGCCCTTGCGTCACTTTGCATCTGGCTAAATGTGGGACCTGGTGATTGGAACCGTTGGAGATTGTAACCAGTGTTCTTAGGCTTAGGAGGCAGTCGCCTTAACTGCTACGCCATCTCTCCAACCCTGTTTTGTTTTTCAAGATAGGGTTTCATGCTAGCTCAGGCTGACCTGGAATTCAGTATGTAGTTTTAGGGTGGCTTTGAACTCATGATACTTCGCCTACCTCTGCCTCCTGAGTGCTGGGATTAAAGGCATGTGCTACCACACCCGGATTACCATCTAGTTTTAATGGGCAACGAAAAGCAATGGCAATAGTCTATAGTGTTATATTATTTTATGGGCCTCACTGGGTATTTTTCTTTCCTCTTTCTCTTGAGGCAAAGTCTCTTATTGGTCCACAGCAGTTCACCAGTTAGGCTATACTAGTTAGCCAGTAAGTGCTCAGGATCCTCCTGTCTTTGCCACCTTAGCGCTGTGATTACAGGTGTGTGTCAACATGTCTGGCCTTTATGTGGGTGCTGTAGATCTGAACACAGATCCATATGTTTGTACAACAAGCACTTTACCCACTGAGCCTTCTCTCCAGTCCCTTAATGATTTCTTTTTTCTTTCTGTTTTTTCTTTTTTTTTTCCGAGGTACCCCAGGCTGACCTGGAGGTTCACTATGTAGTCTCAGGGTGGTCTTGAACTCATGGCAATCCTCCTATCTCTGCCTCCCAAGTGCTGGGATTATCCTGGCATGATTTCTTAATATCATGTAATACCTTACCAACTTAAATTTTCCCCAGTTTCATAAATGTTTGTATAGTTGTGCTCTGAATATTTAATGGAGTCCACATTAAATTTGATTACTATCTCATTAAATTCTTTTAAAAATTTATTTATTTACTTATTTATTTGTATATGGGGGGGCACCAGGGTCTCTTACTGCTGCAAACACATACCAGATGCATGTGCCACTTTTTGTGTTCTGGCTTTACATGGGTTGCAACCAATTGCCTTTAACTGCTAAACCATCTCCCCAGCCCTGTTGAGTCGTTTTTAAAAAAATTTTTAAATGTTTTATTTATTTGAGAGAGAGAGAGGGAGAGAGCAAAAGAGGTAGCTATATATAGAGAGAAAGAATGGGTGCTCCAGGGCCTTTTGTCATTGCAAACAAACTCCAGCTGCATCAACCATCTTGTGCATCTGCTTACATCAGCTCTGGGGAATTGAACCTGGGTCATTAGGCTTCTCAGGCAAGTGCCTTAACTGCTAAGCCATCTCTCCAGCCCTTGTTGAGTCTTTTTTAACTTCACAGATTTCTCTTCCTGTTTCTTTTTGCTTAGAAAGGAATGATAAAACTGTTCTGCATTTCTTGATTTCAAGAGACTTAATTTCCTTTTATCCTAGTTTCTTCTTTTTGAAGAAATTTTTTTTATATTTATTTGCAAGCAGAGAGGGGCAGGGAATGAGAATGAATATATATATATACCAGGGCTTCCAGCTGCTGCAAATGAACTCCAGATGCATGTGCCACTTTGTGCATCTGGCTTTTGTCTGAGTTTGACACAAGTGATACCATTTTGAATCTGAAAACTTTCACCAAGTCTTAACCCCCAGGGCCTTAGAATGTGACTGTATTTAGACATAAATCCTTTACAAAGATATATAAATATTAAAATATTTTTAGGGGCTACAGGTATATGTAGCTAAGTGGTAGAGCACTTGCCTAGCTTGTAGGAGGCTCTGGTTTCCATACCCAGGACATAAAAACAGACAAAAACCCCAACCATACCAAGGATACACAATACAGATCCAGATAAATAAAATGAGGTTATTAGGGTAGGCCCAAATTCAATGACAGGTGTTTTTCAAGAACATTTTCCATAATTTGTTATTTTCATAGGAATTCAGAAAATATTTACATCCCCCTAAATATATTTGCACACATTAGAGTTCCTTAAATGAAATACTTTAATTTTATTATTTTTAGCTCTATTATCATTTTTTTATTAGTTATGGACATACTCAGTATGTAAACAGCACATATTGGTACCATTCTTTTCCTCATCCCTGCCCCCTGCAAAGGGACCCTCTTCATTGGGGATGCAGGTCATCCCCATGGGGATTGTGGGTCGTGCATTATGGGGGCAGCTGTCAGTTATGGGGAAGAGGCAATATCTCTGTGCATAGTGTCCCAACTTGTGGCTCTAAGAATCTTTCACCCTCTCTTCTGTAAAATTCCCTGAGCCGTGTTGGGTGTGTTTTAAGTCTGCTTCAGTGATGGGCTCTTAGGAGCCTCTGGATCTCTGGTTTGGTAGGTGTTGAGTGTCCTCAGTGTCTATCTCCTTCACCCTTGTGCTGATATCAGGTTCTCCAACAAAGCAGCACTCTTGCTCATTTCCACATTTCCTCTATGATTTCAGCTGGGGCTATGGTGAAGTGTGATGGGTTGTTTGTCTCCTTGGGTCCTGCTTCTGTCTGAAAAAAAAAGAGAAGGAGATTCTAGAATGGAGAATGAAGTCAGAACAGGTTAAATGGGATATACATTATTAGTTTAGAGAGAATTTAATGGGTGTTGACCCTCTTGTAGCCCAAGATTAGAGGGAACTGGATATTGGAGAGCAAAATCATTGTCTGAATATGACTCTGATTTTTTCCAGTTCCAGATATGGTTTCCTTTCCACTGAGTGGATGTTAGCCAATCCAAGAGCAGTTAGTTACCCAGGATGGCTGTTTGCCACTATTGCACTTGTGTAAGCATCATGTCAGGTTGTTTGCTTCTGATTAGCTTAGACCTAGAATTGCTTGGACAGGTGTTGGCCACTTTCCCCCAATAGCTCATGTAGCACCTTCTAGCACTAGATGGGCTGTCTGGGGACTGACTGTCTTCCAGATTCCAATAAAGTCTCTCCATGTTCTGTACCAACAGTATATGGTACCTTCAGCAGTAGGGTCGTACCATTAACCTCTGGTGGTAATCAAGTGCTCTGACAGAAGCCTGTCTTGTTTTGGGAAACCTTGTAGACTCTCTGATCAACAGCTCATTGTGGGTGAGTACATCCTGGTACTGGGAGTTACAGGCCAGCACCAAGGGAAAAGAAAGAAAGAAAGAAAGAAAGAAAGAAAGAAAGAAAGAAAGAAAGAAAAAGAAAGAAAGAAAGGAAGGAAGGAAGGAAGGAAGGAAGGAAGGAAGAAAGAAAGAAAGAGAGAGAGAGAGAGAGAGGAGAAATTTAAGGTTAGGCTTCATCTCACCCTCTCCAGGACCCTTCAATTCAGGTGCTCCCCCTAAGGTCCTCTTAAGGGTTCAGCCTTTCAGTCTATCTTCCAGGATATAGTTTCATTTGGGTTCAGTTTTGTGTTACCCCAGCCCTTACCCTCCCCCAAGCCCTTCCCTCCCTATTGTCCAGTCTTCAAGATGCCTATTAGGTATGTCAGCATTTCAGGCTGATCCAGTTTAGGACCCTCAAATGAGTGAGACCATGTGACAATTATCTTTCTGTGATTGTGTGAATTCACTGAGTATGATCTGTTCCAAGTTCAACCATTTTTCTACAAATTTCATTGTGTCATTTTTTCTTATCACTAAATAGAATTCCATCGTGTATATATATCACATCTTGGTTTATCCATCTGTCCAATGATGGGCACCTGAGTTGATTCTAGTTCTTGGCTATTATGAATAGAGCAGCTATAAATGTGGTTGAGCAAGTATCTCTGAACTGAGACATGGAGCTTTTAGGGTAAATGCCCAGTAAGGGAATAACTGGGTATGTTGGTAACTTTAGTCAACTTTTTTAGGTGTTTCCATATTGCTTTCCATAGTGGTTGTACCAGCTTACATTCCCACCAACAGTGAATGAGGGTTCCTATTTCTGCACATCCTTGCCAACATTTTTTTTTTCATTTGATATTTTAATGTTTGCGATCCTTACTGGGGTAAGGTGGACACTCATAGTTGTTTTAATTTGCTTTTTCCTGATTGTTACAGATGTTGAACATTTTCTTAAGTGTGTGTTTGCCATTTGTATTTCTTCCTCTGAGAACTCCCTATTCAATTCTCTGCCCCACTTTGTGAGTGAGTTGTTTGATTTTTTATTGTTTAGGGTTTTGAGTTCTTTGTAGATTCTTGAGATTAGGCCTCTGTCAGTTGTATAGTTGGCAAAAATTTTCTCCCATTCTGTGGGTAATCTATTGGCTCTGCTTATGGTATGTTTGTGTAAAAAACGTTTCAACTTCATGAGATTCCATAGGTTGAATGATTGTTTAAGTTCCTGAGCTACTGGAGTTTTGTTCAGGAAGTCTTTCTCCACTCCTATATCGTAGAGAGTTCCTCCTGTTTTTAATTCCAGTAGTATAAGAGTTTCAGGTCTTATATTGAGGTATTTGATCCATTTGGACTTGATTTTTGTGCATGGTGAGATGTGTGGGTCTAGTTTCATTTTTCTGCATATGGTTATCCAGTTTGTCCAGCATCATTTGTTGAAGATACTGTCTTTTCTCCAGTCTATATTATTAGGGCCTTTGTCAAAGATCAAGTAGCTGTAGTTACTTAACCTAAAGTCTGGATCCTCAGTTCTATATTCCTGTTTTTATGCCTGTACCATGCTGTTTTTGTTACTATGTCTTTGTAATATAGCTTTAGATCAGGTATGGTGATACCTCTAGAGGTGTTTTTTTTTTTTTGCTGAGGATATTTTTGGACATATGAGGCCTGGTGCCATTCCATATGAATTTTTAGATCATTTTTTCTATCTCTGTGAAGAATAATGCTGGTATTTTTATTGGTATTGCATTAAATCTGTATATTGCTTTTGGTAGGATTTCCATTTTTACAATGTTAATTCTGCCTATCCAGGAACATGGAAGGTCTTTCCATCTTCTCAAGTCCTCCTCAATTTCTTTCTTGGGTGTTTTTATGTTTTCATTATATATGTCTTTCATATTCTTGGTTAATAGTATTCCAAGGTATTTTTTTGTTGCTATTGAAAATGGGACCCTGTCATTAATTTCTTTTCTGTATCTTTGTCCTTTGCATATAGAAAAGCTATGATTTTTGTGCTTTGATTTTGTATACTGGCATTTTGCTGAAGGAATTAGTTACCTCTAGGAGTTTGGAGATGGAGGCTCTCGTGTCACTTACTTATAGGATCATGTCATCTGCAAATAGAGCTAACTTGGCTTCTTCCTTTCCAGTTTATATCCCTTTTATTTCTTTCTTCTGTCTTATTTGTTGGGCTAGGACTTCTAGTACTATGTTGAAGAGCAGAGGTGAGAGTGAACACCCCTGTCTTATTCCTGATCTCAATGGGAATTCCTTGAGTCTTTCCCCATTAAGTATTATTTGAGCTTTAGGTGCTTTATATATAGCCTTCAGTATGTTTAGATAAAAATTGTTCATGCCTATTCTCTCCAACATTTTTTTGTTATTGTGAGAGAGAGAGGGAGAGGAAGAGGCAGAGAGAGAGAGAGAGAGAGAGAGAGAGAGAGAGAGAGAGAGGGAGAGAATGGATGCACCAGTGGCCTCAGCCACTGTGAACAAATTCCAGATGTGTGTGCCCCCCGTAGGAAAGCACCGCATTGCGCACTTTCATCACTTTTGCATCTGGCTAAACATGGGACCTGGAGATCAAACTGGAGTTCTTAGGCTTGGAAGGCAGGTGCCTTAACTGTTAAGCCATCTCTCCGACATTTTGATCATGAAGTGATGTTGTATTTTGTTGAAGGTCTTTTCTCCATCTATTGAAATGATCGTGTGGTTTCTGTGATTAAGCTCATTTATGTGGTGTATTACATTGAGAGATTTCCATATGTTGAACCAACCCTGCATTCCTGGGATAAAGCCTACTTGATCAAGATGGATAATGCTTTTGATGTGTTGTTGAATATGGTTTGCAAGGAGTTTGTTCAGAATCTTTGTGTCTAAATTTATCAGGGCTATAGGCCTATAGTTTTCTTTTTGCATCACTTTCTGGTTTTGGTATTAGGGGATACTAGCTTCATAAAAGGAGTTGGGGAGCTTTCCCTGTTCTCTGATTCTGTGGAACAGGTTGAGAAAAATTGGTTTTGGTTCTTCCATGAAGGTTGATAGAATTAGGCTGGGAAGCCATCTGGCCAGGACTCTTCTTTTTGGGGAGGTTTTTGATTACCTTTCAATCTCAATGGGTGTGTTATGTTTGTTTAGGAGATTAATCTGCTCTGAGTTTAGTTTTGGTAGGTGATATATATCCAGGAATTTATCCATTTCTTCCAGATTATCCAGTTTTTTTCAAGTAGAGGTTTTGGGGAAGTAAGTCCTGATGATTCTTCCAATTTAATTTATGTTTGTTGTGTTTTTCATTTCTAATTTTGTTAATTTGATATGTCTCTTTTTACTTGATCAAAGTGGCCAGGGGTTTATCAATCTTATTTATTTTTTTAAAAAGAACCAGCTCTTTGTTTCATCAGTTTTCTTAATTGTTTCCTTAGTTTCCAATTCATTGAATTTATGCTCTGATCTTGATTATTTCTTTCCATCTGTAGCTGTTGGGGTTGGATTGTTCTTGTTTTCCAGTGCCTTTAGATGGATGGTTAGGTCATTGATTTGGGATCTCTCTGTTTTTGTTATGAAGGTATTTAGTGTTATGAATTTTCTCCTAAAGACTGCCTGCATTGTGTCCCATAAGTTTTGGTATGATGTGTCTCATTGTCATAGAAATTTTAAAATTTCTTTTTTTTTTTTTTTTTTGGTTTTTTCATTTTTGGGTTTTTCAAGGTAGGGTCTCATTCTAGCCCAGGCTTGCCGGTTTCCCTCCGCCAGCAGGTAGAGCGGAAGAGAGAGAGCCAGGCCAGTGGCTCCTCTTGAGGCTGAGCGGGAAGATGGGTGTCGGCGGCTCAGACCCCTCCCCCCCTAAAACACTGGAGAGAAAAAACCACACTGAGCCGGGAGTCGTGTCGAAGCAGGAACTCCTCTTATTGTAATGAGAGGGTATATATATATTTTGAGAAAGAGGGTGGGAAAAAGGATGAGAGAAAGGTGTAAGGGCCAATATTATTTCACCATGTCAGCAGTAGCTGGGCGGAGGTAGTTTTGGCTTAGGCCTTGCTGAGTCACTCTTAAGTGGAAGTAGGCCAAGGACAGGTCGCTAAGCTTTAGTCAGGCTTAGGAAGTTCCACTAGGCCTCACACCTGGGCCTCTTAAGTGGAAGTAGGCCAAGGACAGGTTGCTAAACTCTAGTTAGGCTCATAAATTTCCACTAGGCCTCACACCGGGGCCTCTTAGGGCCCAACACAGGCTGACCTGGAATTCACTATGTAATCTCAGGGTGGCCTCAAACTCATGGTGATCCTCTTACCTTTGCCTCCCAAATTCTGGGATTAAAGGCATGTGCCACCACTCCCGGCTAAAATTTCCCTTTTCATTTCATCTACTACTCATTTATTGTTTAAAAGTGTGGTGTTCAGTCTCCAGAAGCTGATGGAGTTCCTGGCATAGCTCTCATTACTAATTTATAGTTTTACAGTATTGTGGTCTGATATCATGCAGGAAATTATGTCAATTTTCTAAAATATATTGAGGCAGGCTTTATGGCCCAGTATATGATCTATTTTGGAGAAGGTCCCATGGGTTGCTGAGAAGAATATGTATTTTGTAGACTTGGGGTAGAATGTTCTGTAGCTGTCTGTTAGGTCTAGTTGATCTATGGTGTTGCTCAGCTTTCTTACTTCCCTGTTGATTTTCTGTTTGGATGATCTATCTATTGATGATAGTGGAGTATTGAAGTCCCCAAATATGGTGGTGTTGGTGTTTACTTCTTCTTCTTTTTTTTTTTTTTTTTTTTTTTTTGTCAAATAGGTTTTGTTTTATGAATTGTGGTGCACCTGTGATTGGTGCATAAGGATTGATGATTGTGATATCCTCTTGTTGGATCATTTCCTTGATGAATAAGAAGTGGCCTTCTTAGTCTTTTTTTGATTATTTTTGGTTTGAAGTCTATTTTATCTGATATTAGTATAGCAATGCTGCTTGTTTCTTATTTCTGTTCACTTGGAAGATCATTTTCCACCCTTTCACCCTGAGGTGGTGTATGTCTTTAGTGGTGAGGTGGGTTTCTTGAAAACAACAGATTGAGGGGTCCATTTTTCTGATCTGCCCTGTTAATTTGTGTCTCTTGATTGGTAAATTAAGGCCATTAATATTTAGGGTAATAACTGTGAGGTTTGGTTTAATCCTACCATGTTGTGGTGCTTTATGGGGTTTGGTGATTTTCTTTTGGTGGTTGTTTTTTTTTTTGAGGTAGGGTCTCACTCTAGGCCAGGCTGACCTGGAAATTCACTCTGTAGTCTCAAGGTGGCCCTTGAACTCATGGTGATCCTCCCACCTCTACCTCCTGAGTGCTGGGATTAAAGGCATGCCCACCATGCCCATCTGGGGCTTGGTGTTTTCTTGGACTTTGTAGTTTTTTGAGCCTTCTCTAGGTTTGGTAATTGTGGTGTGCTTCTTGTAGGCTCTTGAGATTGGTTGTTTGACTCTTTTGTGTGGAGAATTCCCTGAAGCACTCTCTGTAGGTTTGACTTTGTGTTCATATAGTTGTAGAGCTGACTTTTATCATTGAAAGTTTTTCTTTCATCATCTATTATGAGGACTACTTTTTCTGGGTATAGTAGTTTGGGTTGGAAGCCATAGGTTCTTAGACTTTGAAATGTTCCATCCCAGACCCTTGTGGCTTTCAGGGTTTCCATTGAGAAGTCTGAGGTAATTCTGATGGGGTTACCTTTATATGTAATGTGTTGTTTTCTCTTGTTGCTTTTAGGACTTCCTCTTCATTTTCATTGTTAGTAGTTTATTTCATTGTTAGTTAGTTTATTTTCATAGTTAGAGTCTTAATAGTCTTAATAGTTAGAGTCTTAATAATAATATGTCTTAAAGAGTTTATCCTTTGGTCCATTCTGTTTGGAGTTCTGTTAGATTCTGGTATCTTAATGGGACTCTCTTTTGAGAGGGTGGGGGAAAATTTTCTTTGATAATTTTGTTGAATAAGTTCTCCATGCCTTTGGTATCAATTTCTTCCTCTTTTGGTATACCCATGATTCAAATGTTGGTATGTTTAAGGTTATCCTACAGTTCTCTCATGTTCTGTTCACAAACATTTTGAACCTATTCAAGTTTTTGGACTTGTGAACTGTTTCTTCTGTTTTGTTTTCCACTTCTGAGGTTCTGTCCTCCACATGACTGACTCTGTTCTTGAGGGCTTCTAGAGAGGTTTGGACTTGTTCAATTTGGTTTGTATTTTCTAATGCCTTTTGCTGTATAGTGTCCATCCCTCTTTCGAGTTCCCTTTTCAGGTCATTTTCTGATTTTCTTAATGCTTCTTGGAATTCATTCTTGCATTTATTTATGTCTTCATTAGCCAGCTTACTATTGAGATCCTCTATTTTTTGGCTCTCCTTCAAATCACTTAACTCTCTTTTGTAGTCGCTGTTTTTTTTTTCCCTGTTAGATCCAACCTAGCGAGTATAGCATCCACACAATTGTTGTTCCTTTGTTGATTTTCTGCAAGTTCTGCCAGTTGCTTGGTCAGGGTCACATACCTTGTGTCTTTGTTTTGGGGTTCTGATCCTGTTGTCTCTTCTATGTTTTGGTTGGAGACTTCATTGTGGGACTAGAAAACCCTGTTTGGATTCCTTCCATTTGATGTTTCCTGTTCCTTTTGTGCTGAGGTGTTCCCAACACAGTGTGGGACTCTTATTTAATTCAGGAGGAGGCTGTAGTTTACCCTTGAAGTATGGTGGTGGGATGGGTAGTCCCAGTGGCAGGTGGCAGGGTGGGGGCATGGGATGGTGCAGACCTGATGGCAGGTGGTATGGCAGGGGTATGGGATGGTGTGGTCTGGAGGTGGGTGGCAGGCAGGGAGATGGGATGACATGGACCCAATGGTTGGTGGCAGGTTGGGGGTATTGGACAGTGAGGTCCCAGAGACCAGTGGTGTGATGGGGCATGGGATGGTGCAGACCAGGTGGTGTGGCAGGATAGAGAGATGGCACTGCTTGGAACTGATAGTGGGTGATGATGCAGGGTCCTGGTGGTGGGAGGAGGAAGAGAGGAAAGGCTCAGGAGGGAGGAATGTGACCTGGTACACAGGAGGAAAGGTGAGAGGTGCCTGGCCCTGATTTGTGGAGGGTGCTGGTAGCACAAGAGAGAGCACTGTCTGCAGTGTGGTGGCTGGGACAGGTGTTTGAGGCGTCTAGGGGTCTAGTAGGCTACCTGAGAGCATGGGAATCAGCCTATTCTCTACTATGCTCCTCCCCGCCCTCCCAGTAGAGGTCTGCTAGAACCTGCTGACCCTGGAACCCAACAGATCTTGCCTGGTATTACCTGGGGAGCTGAAGTGTACTTAGGTAGACACTATCTTGACCAGGAGTCCCATTATTATTATTATTTTTATTATTATTTTTTTTTTTTGGAGAGAGAGAGAGAGAGAGAGAAAGAGGAAGACAGATGGAGATGGGCAGGCCAGCAGCCTCTCAGCTACTGCAAATGAAATCCAGATGTGTACTCCCCCTGTGGTCAAGTGTGGCATTGTGCCCTTGCATCACTTTGCATCTGGCTAAACGTGGGACCTGGACATTGGAACCACTGGAGATTGGAACCAGCATTTTTAGGCTTAGGAGGCAGGCACCTTAACTGCTAAGCCATCTCTCCAGCCCCAGAAGTCCCATTTTTTTAATCTAGAAAAAGCATATCAATTGAGGCATGGTGACACACACATTCCGGCACTTGGGAGGCTGAGATAGGATGGTTGGCATGAATTTGAGGCCAGCCTGGGCTACAGAGAGAATTCCAGGTCAGCCTAGGCTAGAGTAAGACCCTACCTCAAAAAAAATCAAAAAGAAAAAGCATATCATTTATGTACAATTTTTCCTATGTATAAGCCTACTAGTACTATGAAAGAAACCATTCAATTGCGATTTTTGTAGCTGATATAATGTTCACTTTATTTTTATGTATGTACCTAGAAATAATAATACAATACTTCTGTTTTTATCTGGTGTTATGGTAAAGGAGTTCTTCAAGTATAAATCTAATTTCATGTTAGTGTAAATGAATGCACTACTACATGGAATTTTACCAAATGTGAAAAGGTTAAATATAATTTTAGATATAAAGATTTCAGAGTATGAAACGCTATTTTTTCATCTATTTCTTTAGTTTAAAAAATTTTTTTTCAAGGCAGGGTCTCACTCTAGCCCAGGCTGATCTGGAATTCACTTTGTAGCCCAGGCTACCTTTGAATTTATGGAAATCCTCCTACCTCACCCTCCCGTGTGCTGGAACTAAAGACATGCACTACCACTTTGACTTCATCTATACCATTTTTCCCCTCCAAAGGGACCCTCATCAATGGAGAATGTGGGTCTTGCACTGTGGGGGTAGTCAAAAATTATGGGGATAGGCCCAGTCTCTGTGCATAGTGACCCAACTTGTGGCTCTAACACTCTTTCCACCCCCTCTTCTGTAAATTTCCCTGAGCCACGTTGGGATCATTTTAGTTCTACTTCAGTGGTGAGGTTTGGGACCCTCTGTGTCTCTGGATATCTGGCTTAGTAGGAGTTGGATGTTCTCTGTGTTTATCTCCTTCAGCCTTTTTCTGGTGTCATGTTCACCAAGAAAGCTGTACTCTTGCCCTTTCCCCACATTACTCTATGGTTTCAGCTGGGGCCCTGGTGAGGTGTGATAGGCTGATCCTTCCTTCAGGTTCATAGTCCATCTGAAAAAGATAATCAAATTCTCCAACAGAGAGAGAAGTTAGTACTAGATAGATGGAATGGCCACAGTTATAGCAAATTTTATATGTGTAGGTCCTCTTCTAGCCCACATTTGGTGGGAGCTTGATCTTGGAGACTGGGCTCATTTTTTGTACAAGGCTTTGACTTATTTCCTAGTTCCAGATATGAGTTCCATTCCACTGAGTGGATCTATTAGTCAGATTAAGAGCAGTTGGTTACCCACCATGCCTGTGCACCACTACTGCACTTGTTTGAGCATTGCGTCATGTTGTTTCCTGTTGGGTAGCTTAAACTGCAAGTTATTTGGAAAGATGTTGGTCATTTTCCCCCAGTCTCTTGTGTATCACCCTCTGACACTAGACTAGCTAACTGTCTGGGGACTGACCCTCTTTCAGATTCTGACCATGTTTCTCCATGTTTTGTCTCACCTGCGTGTGCTGTCTTCAACAGTAGGGTCTTACCCTTAACCTTTGGTGGGTCATCAAGAACTCTGACAGAAATTTGTCTTTTTTTTTTTGTTTGTTTGGCTTTTAGAGGTAGGGTTTCACTGGTCCAGGCTGACCTGGAATTAATTATGTAGTCTCTTGGCCTCAACAGCTTATCCCAAGTGCTGGGATTAAAGTTAATCCCGTGAAATTTGTCTTTTTGTAAACTGGGAGTTATCAAGCTCATTGCCAAGGAAGGTGGAGGAATAAAAGATAGTGCCAAAAGGTAGAAGAAGAAAAAGATAGGTAATATAAAAGAGAAAGTGAATATAGAGAGGAGAGGGAGAGAGAAAGAGAGGGATAGGGAGAGAGAGAAACAGGAAAAGATTAAGGTTGGTCTTCATGATGTTCTCTCCAGTTCCATGTGGTTCAGGTGTTCCCTCTGTGGGCCTGCTGAAGGACCAATGTTTTAGCCTGTTGTTCAGTATATAGCATTTTATAATACCATTTCCTTTTGGGTCCCTATTTGTGTCCCACCCTTACCCCCCCACCCTCTTGCTCTCTTTACCCTCCCTCTCATCCCACCCTCCCTATTGTCTGTACCTCAGGGGCACTTATTAAGTTAACTGTCTCAGGGACTGTCAGGTTAGATTCCAGCCAGAATGACACCATGTTCCATCCCAATTGGGTGAGCATGAGGATGATGTCTTTGGCATGTTTGGTCTTTTTTTTTAATTTCATTATTTAGCCTTTGGTGGGTCATCAAGTTCTTTGATAGAAATCTGTCTTCATTTCTAGCTGGAAACCTAGATTGATTTCAGTCTCATTGATCAATTGCTCATTGTGGATGTTGATCATATGCTGATCTGACTTGGGAGTTACAGATCAGTGCCAACTGGGAAAAGAAGGAAGAAAAATATCCTTTTCAGTATGAAAGAGAACAGAATGGTTGAGAGGGGATTAAACAGTGAAAGGATGAGAGAGAGCCCCACCAGCATTTGAGTCATTAGTCTTTTTATCCTACCTTATTGAGGTAAGGTGTGATTCAGGTGTTTTCTTTACATTTCACCTGATGAAGGATCAACATTTTAGTTTTTTATTTTTAAAGGATTTTTTTATTATTACCATTTCCAATTGGGTCCAGTCTTTTGTCTCCCCTTACTGTCCCTTCCCTCCCCACCCCACCATCCCTATTGTCCAGTCCTAAAAATGTTTCTTAGGTGTGTCAGCATTTCAGGCAAATTCAGGTTAGGAGCCACAGATTAGTGAGACCATGTGATGCTTATCTTTCTGTGATTGGGTGAGTTTGCTGAGAATGATTTGTTCCAACTTTGACCATTTTTCTTCAAATTTCATTGTGTCATTTTTTTCTTACTGCTATGTAGAATTCCATTGTGTAGATATAACACATCTTAGTTATCCATTCATCTAATGATGGACATCTGGGTTGATTCCAGCTCTTAGCTATTATGAACTGAGCAGCTATAAAAATGGTTGAGCAAATATCTCTGAACTGAGGTTTGAAGCTCTTAGGGTAAATGCCCAGTAAGGGAATAACTGGGTCTGTTGGTACCTCTATGGTCATCCTTTTTAGGAGTCTCCATATTGCTTTCCATAGTGGTTGTACCAGCTTACATTCCCACCAACAGTGAATGAGGGTTCCTATTTCTCCACAACCTCACCAGCATTTGTTGTCATTAGATTTTTTTAATGTTTGCTATCCTTATTGGGGTAAGGTGGAATCTCATAGTTGTTTTAATTTGCATTTCCCTGATGGTTAGGGATGTTGAACATTTTCTTAAGTGTGTGTTTGCCATTTGTATTTCTTCCTCTGAGAACTCCCTGTGCAGTTCTCTGCCCAATTTGTGAGTGGGTTGTTTGAGTTTTTATTGTTTAGGTTTTTGAGTTCTTTGTAGATTCTAGAAATTAGGCCTCTGTCTGATGTGTATCCAGCAAAAATTTTCTCCCATTCTGTGGGTAATCTATTGGCTCTGCTTATTGTATGTTTGTCTGTGAAAAAGCTTTTCAGCTTCATGAGATCCCACTGGTTGAGTGATTGTTTAATCTCCTGAGCTACTGGGGTTTTGTTCAGGAAGTTTTTTCCTACTCCTATATCATGGAAAGTTCCTCCTATTTTTTTCTTCCAGTAGTAGCAGCATTTCTGGTCTTATATTGAGGTCTTTGATCCATTTGGACTTAATTTTTGTGCATGGTGAGATGTGTAGATCAAGTTTCATTTTCCTGCATATGGTTTTCCAGTTTGTCCAGCACCATTTGTTGAAGATGCTGTCTTTGTTCCAGTCTACATTTTTTGGGCCTTTGTCAAATATCAAGTAGCTGTAGTTACTTGATCCAAAGTCTGGGTCCTTGATTCTGTTCCATTGGTCTATAATCCTGTTTTTATGCCAGTACCATGTTGTTTTTATTACAATGGCTTTGTAGTATAGCTTTAGATCAGGAATGGTGATGCCTCCAGAGGTGTTTCTTTTGCTGAGGATATGCTTGGATATCTGAGGCCTTCTGCCATTCCATATGAATTTTGAGATCATTTTTTCTATCTCTATGAAGAAAGACATTGGGACTTTTATTGGTATTGCATTAAATCTATATATTGCTTTTGGTAAGATTGCCATTTTCACAATGTTAATTCTGCCTATCCAGGAGCATGGGAGGTCTTTCCATTTTCTCAAGTCTTCCTCAATTTCTTTCTTGAGTGTTTTTATGTTTTCATTGTAAAGGTCTTTCACCTCCTTGGTTAATGTTATTCCAAGGTATTTTTTTTTATTTTTTGATGCTATTAAAAATGGGACAATGTCACTTATTTCTTTCTCTGTATCTTTGTCTTTTGCATATAGAAAGGCTACTGATTTTTGTACATTGATTTTGTATCCTGCTACTTTACTGAAGGAGTTAATCAACTTTAAGAGTTTTGGGATGGAGGATCTTGGGTCACTTATGTATAGAATCATGTCATCTGCAAACAAGGCTAACTTAACTTCTTCCTTTCCAATTTGTATCCCTTTTATTTCTTTCTCCTGTCTTATTGCTTGAGCTAGTACTTCCAGTACTATGTTGAAGAGCAGAGGTGAGAGTGGACACCCCTGTCTTGTTCCTGATCTCAATGAGAATTCCTTCAATCTCTCCCCATTAAGTATTATTTGGGCTTTAGGCTCTTTATATATAGCCTTTATTATGTTGAGATATAGACCATCCATGCCTATTCTCTCCAATGTTTTGATCACGAAGTGATGTTGTATTTTGTCAAAGGCCTTTTCTGAATCTATAAAAATAATCATGTGGTTTTTGTGTTTAAGCTTATTTATTTCCATATTTTGAACCAACCCTGTGTTCCTGGGATGAAACCTACTTGGTCCAGTTGGATAATGCTTTTGATGTGCTGTTGAATTGAATTTGCAAGGATTTTGTTCAGGATCTTTGCATCTAGGTTCATCAGGGAAATAGGCCTGTAGTTTTCTTTTCTTGTGGCATCTCTGCCTGGTTTTGGTATTAGGGTGATACTAGCTTCATAGAAGGAGTTAGGGAGCTTTCCCTGTTCTCCAATTGTGTGGCACAATTTGAGAAAGATTGGTTTCAGTTCTTCCATGAAGGTTTGATAGAATTCTGCTGAGAAGCCATCTGGTCCTGGACTCTTCTTTTTAGGTAGATTTTTTTTATTACACTTTCAATCTCAGTGGTTGTGATGGGTTTGTTCAGGAGATTAATCTGCTCTGAGTTTAACTTTGGTAGGTGGTATGTGTCTAGGAATTCATCCATTTCCTCCATATTATCCAATTTTGTGGAGTAGAGGTTTTTGAAGTAAGTCCTGATGATTCTCCCAATTTCACTTATGTCTGTTGTGATCTCTCCTTTTTCATTTCTAATTTTGTTAATTTGAGTTGTCTCTTTTTTCTGCTTGATCAAATTGGCTAGGGGTTTATCAATCTTGTTTATTTTTTCAAAGAACCAGCTCTTTGTTTCCTCAATTTTTAAAAATTGTTTTCTTAGTTTCCAATTCATTAATTTCTGCTCTGATATCTTAATTATTTCTTTCCATCTGGAGCTTTTTGGTTGGATACTTCTTGTTTTTCCAATGCCTTTAGGTGGATGGTTAGATTATTGATTTGGGATCTCTCTGTCTTTGTTATGAGGGCATTTAGCACAATGAATTTTCCCCTGAGGACCACCTTCATTGTGTCCCATAAGTTTTGGTATGTTGTGTTCTCATTGTCATTCATTTCTAGAAATTTTGCAATTTCATTTTTTATTTCATCCACTACCCATTTATTGTTTAAGAGTGTGTTGTTCAGTTTCCAGGAGTTGGTTGGGTTCCTGGCACATCTTTTGTTGTTAATTTCTAGCAATAGAGCATTATGATCTGATATCATGCAGGAAATTATGTTGATCCTCCTAAATATTTGGAGGCTGGCTTTATGACCCAGTATATGATCTATTTTAGAGAAAGTTCCATGTGCTGCTGAGAAGAATGTGTAATCTGTGGAATTTGGGTAGAATGTTCTATATATGTCCATTAGGTCTAATTGATCTATGGTTTTGTTGAGCTCTCTTACTTCCCTGTTAATTTTCTGTTTGGAGGATCTGTCTATTGCTGATAGTGGAGTATTGAAGTCCCCAACTATGATGGTGTTGGTGGTTATTTTTGTTTTACTGTCAAGTAGGTTTTGTTTTATGAATTGTAATGCACCTGTGTTTGGTGCATAAAGATTGATGATTGTGATATCCTCTTGTTGGATTGATCCTTGATAAGTAAGAAGTGGCCGTCTTTATCTTTTTAGTTACTTTTGGTTTGAAGTCTATTTTATCTGATATAAGTATAGCTATGCTTGCTTGTTTCTTATTTGTGTTTGTGTTTGCTTGGAATATCATTTTCCACCCTTTCACCCTGAGGAGGTGTCTGTCTTTAGTGGTGAGGTGGGTTTATTGAAGACAGCAGATTGAGAGGTCTCATTTTCTGATCCACCCTGTTAGCTTATGTCTTTTTATGGGTGAATTAAGGCCATTAATATTCGGGGAAATAACTGTGAGGTTTGATTTAATACCTGCCATATTGTGGTGGATTATGTGGTTTGTTTTTTTTTTTTTTTTTTTTTTTTTTTTTGGGTTTTTTTTTTTTTTTTTTTTTTTTGTTTTTGTTTTTTTTGTTATTGTGGTCTGCTTCTTGGGGGCACTTGAGATTGGTTATTTGATTCTTCTGTGTGGAGAATTCCCTGAAGTACTCTCTGTAGGTTTGGCTTTGTGTTCATATAGTTGTAAAGATGAGTTTTATCATGGAAAGTTTTTTTTCACCATCTATTATGAGGGATACTTTTGCTGGGTAGAGTAGTTGGGGTTGGAAGCCATAGGTTCTTAGAGTTTGCAGTGTTCCATTCCAGGCCCTTCTGGCTTTTAGGGTTTCCATTGAGAAGTCTGAGGTAATTCTGATGGGGTTTCCTTTATATGTAATGTGTTGTTTCTCCCTAGCTGCTTTTAGGACTTTCTCTTTGTGATTGATGTTTAGAGTCTTAATGATAATGTGTCTTGGAGAATTTCTCCTTTGGTCAGTCTGTTTGGAGTTCTGCTAGCTTCTTGTAACTTGATGGGATTTTCTTTTGAGAGAGTGGGAAAGTTTTCTTCAATTATTTTGTTGAATAAGTTTTCCATTCCTTTGGTCTGTGTTTCTTCCCCCTCTGGTATACCCATGATCCTAATGTTTGGACACTTAAGGGTGTCCCACATTTCCCTCATGTTCTGTTCACAGAAATTTTTGAACTTGTTGAAATTTTTGGACTCACAAACTGTTTCTTCTGTTTTGTCTTCCAGTTCTGAGTTTCTATCCTCCACTTGGCTGACTCTATTCTTAAGAGCTTCTATAGAGTTTTGGGCTTGTTCAATTTGGTTCATATTTTCTACTGTTTTTTATGTATAGTTTCCATCCCTCTGTCTAGTTCCCTTTTCATGTCATTTTCTGACTTTCTTAATGCTTCTTGGAGTTCATCCTTGCATTTTTATGTCTTCATTGAACTTAGCCAGCTGGTTATTGAGGACCTCTTTTTTTTTTTTTTTCTCTCCTTCAGATCATTTAACTGTCTTTGGAACCCTTCCTGGTTCTTTCTATTAGGTCTAATCTAGCAAGGATAACATTCATACAATTATTGGCTCTTTGTTGAGTTTCTGAGAGTTGTGCTATTTGCTTGGCCAGGGTTGCATAGCTTGTCTCTTCATTTTGGGGTTCTGATCCTATTGTCTCTTCTATGATTTGATTAGAGACATCCATTGTGGGACTGGATAGTCTAGCTGGATTTACTTGTATCTGGTTTTTCATGCTATTCCTTTTTCGCTGTGGTCTGCCCATCACAATGGTTCAGAAAGCCTAGGGTGTGAAATGCTAGCCTGCTGCCTTGGGGTGGGGTGGGGGCACAGTGGTGACTGTCAGGGCAGTGGCCCCTGGAGTTCTGAAGGCTGGGGTGGGGGACACTGTCCTACTGGCCTGGGTTGCCTATCTGAGGTGGGATGGGGAGGGGACCACAACTGGCCTACTACCCTGGATCCCTGATCTGCTGTGGAGGGAGGATGGTAGCACCTGACTGGCGATGGGGCTCAGGAAGGCTGGGGAGGCACTTGACCAATGTTGGGGCTCTGGCCAGTGAGAGAGGGACCAGACCAGTGATGGGGCTCAGGCAGGTCCAGTGGGACCTGACCAGTAGTGGCACATGGGCTCTGGCTGGTGAGGGAGGGACTTGACCAGCGATGGGGCTCAGGCAGGCCTGGTGGGACCTGATGCAGCTCAGGCAGGCCCAGGGCCTGGGATGGCGTGTGGGGCTCTGGCCTGCAAGGGGGCTCAGTGGGACCTGTCAGGTGGTGGCACCTGCCTGAGAGCATCGGAATCAGTGGATTCTTTATTTTGCACATCCACCCTGTCCTTCTGGAAGCATACAGGAGCCAACAAACCCTTTAAAAAATCCCTTAAACCTTAATGTTCTTGCCTTTACTTCCCTGTGAGGTGAGGTGAGGTGAGGTGAGGTGAGGTGAGGTGAGGTGAGGTGAGGTTAGGTGGATACCATCTTGACTGGAAGCTCTATACTATTTTTTGTTTGTTTTCATTTGTGTTTTGTGGCACAGGGGATGGAACTCAAGGCCTTGCACAAGCTAGGCAAGTGTTCTGCTGCTGAGCTACACCCCCAGCCTTCATCCATGTCTTTTAAGATGACTTTTTTCCATCAACTGCTATTGTTACTAAATTGCTGTTGTTTCTCCTCATGATCTGTGTATGTTGTCTGAACACACACAGGACATATCCGGATTTCAGATCTTGGTCTAGCCCTGGAAGTCCCAGAAGGGGAGCTGGTTCGAGGAAGAGTTGGGACTGTTGGCTACATGGGTAAGTGAGAGGCCATTCTGGTGGTCCTTATCCTCTCCCTCTAGAAGACCAAGTGTCTCAGAACCTAGAGAATTTTTTTTAGTTTTTATTTTACTTAATATAAAATTCAATTAGGTAGTATGAAACTATAACAATAATGCTACATTGGAACAGCATTTAATAAAATGCAAAAAGCTAACCATCAATGTCATACTCTATATACAGAACAACAATGCAGTTCTTCAAAATTGAAGACATCAAGTATATGATGACACATTAGAACAGCATTGATAAAATGCAAAAAGCTAACCATCACTGTGATACTCTGTATATAGACACAATAATGCAGTTCCTTCAAAACTGAAGATGTCAAGTAGATACAGAACTGAAGACATCAAGTAGATTAAAGAACATGCAGCTGGGTGTAGTGACTTATACCTACGATCCCAGCACTTAGGAGGATGAGACAGGTGGATAGATTGCCAAGAATTCAAGCTCAGCCTGGTTTACACAGTGAGATTGGGACTGCCTGGGCTACAGAGTGAGACAAAAATAAAAAATAAGTAAACAAATAAAGTACCACTGAGTAACAAAGTTGATCCATGTGGCATGATACTGTATAAAGCTAGAGCTTTCAGTTAGCTTTACCTTTGAAGAAAAGATAGTGACATAAGTGATATAGCCTGGATTGTGAAGGGCAGCTGCTCCAGAAATGTTCCCCAGAAAACCTCACATCAAACTTTCCTTTAGTAGATTTCCTTTCTAAAGGGCTGATAATAGGGATGGGGAGATTGCTGAATGGTTAGGGGCACTTACTTGAAAAATCTGATGGCCTGGGTTCGATTCCCCAGTACCCATGTAAAGCCAGCTGCACAAAGTGGCACATTCATCTGAAGTTATCATATGCAGTGGCAGGAGGCCCTGGAGTGCCTATACTCACTTTCTGTCTGCCTCTCTCTCTCTCTCAAATAAATAAATGAAATATAAAAAAATAGGGCTGGAGAGATGGTTCAGCAGTTAAGACATTTGCCTGCAAAGCCTAACAACCCAGGTTTTATTCCCCAGTACTACTGCTTCTCAGCCTTTTGGCTAAGATCAAGTGTGATTCCCCAGTACTCACATAAAGCCAGATGCACTAAGTGACATGTGTATCTATAGTTCTTTTGCAGTGACTAGAGGCCCTGATGCACCCATCCTCTCTCTCTCTCTTTTCTCTTTCTCTCCTCCTCTGCTTGCAAAGAAATAAATATTTAAAAATAAATTAAATAAATAAAAATGAAAGGGCTGATAATAAAGGTACATTTTAACAGAAAAACTGCAGTTGGTGCTATGAAATGTGTAGTTTTTCAGTCTCAAAAGTTACTGAACACTGATTTTCAGATAACTGGGAAAACAGAAACTAGCACTTGAGTCACATGTGTGGCAGCATTGAAGTCCATGAATGCGGAGGCCATTAGCAGAACAATTGATGATACTTTCCTAAATAAAGGCCATTTTTAGCAAACCACCACTTCCAAGTTAACACAGTTTATCAGTTGGTATATGTCTTTGAGACTTTGAGGTCAGACCCAATATGGTAGATGCTTCTGTGTCCAAACTTAGGAGTTCTGTGGTCTACAGCCATCTTTCTAGAGATGAGAAATGAGGTCCATGGAGGGCTTTTAGTTCTGAGGTCACATGACTATGTGAAGGTGAAGGCAAGGCAAGGCCATGGGCCTCCTCATGCTGCCAGTGCTCTGTGCATGTGTGCATATAGACACTCCAGGAAGTTATCCTGCTCTTATTATTCCAGAGATCTGTGGGCAGTGCCAACCTTCCCTCTGAGGGAGCTATGGGCCTCTTAGACTTTGGCAGGAAGACCCTATACCCATTTTCCTGCCCTTATTAGCTTAAAGGATTCTCACTGACTTGAAAACGGATGGCAATGCACTTGGGACACTTGTAGGGATGCTCTGAGTGGAAGCAGCACCCTCAGAGATAGGCTTTCCTTACAGCACTATCTTCCCATGTAAGCCACCCTGTTCATCCAGAATTTAAAAATTACCATTTCATTAAATTATCATTCAACTTTAAAAAGACCCAGTGATTTGAATCTTATAATTCAGTGGATATTAGTATATTTATAGTTGCACAACCATCATCACCATCATCCATCACTACTTTCTAATTTCCAAACATGATTATTACCAAAAAAAGAAACCTTGTACCCATTAGAACTCACTCACTATTCCCACCTTCTCACAGATATGGTATCTGAGAACTTACGTTCTGTCTAAATAAATAAATGAAATACTAAAATAAAAATAAAGTTCTGATAACAAAGCTACATTTTAACAGAAAAGGTACAGTTGGTACTATGAAAAATGTGTAGTTTTTCATTCATAAAACCTACTGAACAGTGATTTTGGGGGGCGGGCTGGAGAGATGGCTCAGTGGTTTAGATGCTAGCCTGCAAATCCTAATGATCCAGTTCTGTTCCCCAGTACCCACTTAAAGTCAGATGCACAAAGTGGTGCGTGTATCTGTAGTTCTTTGCAGTGGCTGGAGGCCCTGGTATACCCATTCTCTCTATCTATCTTCTTGCTCTTTCTGCTTGCAAATAAATAAAAATATCTTTAAAAAGATAACTGGAAAAACAGAACCTAGCACTTGAGTCACATGTGTGGCAGCATTGAAGTGATCTTTATTTCTTTTACTTAGTGTTTTGTGTTATTTTATTTAGTGTGTTTTTTAAGGTCTATTCATATTGTAACAAACATCAAATTGGTAGTATATTACTTAAAATTAATTATAGGAAAATTTTAAACTAAGTTTAATTTAATTTAATTTCTTTTATTTGTTAAGCAGCTCCAGAAGTCATCAGGAATGAAAAGTACACTTTTAGTCCTGACTGGTGGGGACTTGGCTGTCTAATATATGAAATGATACAGGGACATTCTCCATTCAAAAAGTTAAAAGAGAAAATCAACCGGAAAGAGGTCGAACAAAGAGTGAAGAAGGATACTGAGGAGTACTCAGAGAAGTTTTCAGAGAATACCAAGTCCATCTGTAGGATGGTGGGTCAGGTTCTGTAGAGGTTGGGAAACTACACGTCTTACTCCATCTGGTTATTTCCTTGGTTGAGCAAGCAGTAATCAAATGAATGGTCAGTCTTCATCAGGCCAGTCACCCACTGCCCAACTCCACAAGCATGGTCCAACAGCAGGGTCACAGACATACAGAGCCTAGCCAATGCTCTCAGTAGCCTGCCTCCTTCTTGGTGCTGTCAGGGAGTTGATCTTAGGCCAGACAAAGAGCAGAGATCAGTTCCCAGATCATATCTAGGAAATGACTGATCAACTAGAGCAAAGCAGAGTAAAATCTTTGGTTTGCTTTCTCCAATGATGCTATTGAAGAGTGGTATCAATGTCATTCTTTTTGCAGCAAACAGCTAAGTCTTATTTCATTTAGGTACAATTAAGTGTAATGTATTTTGAAATGGGAAGATTGTTGTTTTTGTCCATTTTTTTTTCTTTAAGACACCATAGATATGTTTAACAGCTTGCCCGGGCCCAGATATAGTAGGTATAGTACAGATGTCTTCTTCATTACATGAAGGCCCAAAAAGCTGAAGCCAGTATTCATGTGGCACAGTGAGGCCAGAGAGGGCGGGTCCTGAGTCATGGTCACAGAATGACCCATCTACTCTCAGAGCTGGACTGTTTTCACCATCTGCTTCTCACATACTAAGTCAACAAGATCTCTTTGTCATTTGCTTACACCAGTGCCTATATATTTTTCAGCACCTTTTTTGTTTATTTTCATTCAACAAAGATCCATCGAGTATATTCTGTGTGCTGGGAACTGGGGTTACAGTGGTGAGTAGACACACAGAAGTCTCATTCTGTTGCAGGGCAGGTGGGCACTGATAATAAGCAGACCAAAGGAGGCAGGTGAACTACCTGTCAGAGAGAGACCCATACTCTGGAGGACCCAGATGCCTGGGGGCTGAAAAGGTTGGCAGGATCTAGGGAGAAAGGGCTGGAAGGAGGAAGGCCAGTGGGGACTTTGCAGTGGTACTCCTCAATGTTGGAGCAGTTAGACATTGCTGGTGGCAGAGCAGATGAAGGGAGTGGTGAAATTCTGAATGGATCCTATGGGATTTGCTGATGTGGAGGAAAAAGATCAAGGCTATGTCCCATCTTATGGCCTAAGCAGAAACACTGGTTTGGGACTCTTGTTCAGAAAAGCCATTGGTCCTGGACATGAGCCTAGTCCAAGGTTCAGCAAGATCTTCTCTAAGGTCCAGATTGACATCATTGGGCTTTACAGGTCTCTGTCAGTACTGCTCAGCACTACAGCCACAGATGGGAGTCAAGTGTGGTGCAGTTGTAATGATATGGCTCTGGGTTATAGTTTCCTAACCTCTGAGCTCAAAGCCTTTTTCCACTTCAGTCTCCTGAGAAGCTGGAACAACAGGCATGAAGCTCCTTGTCCAGCAGCCTAACCTTTTTTGATTGATGGTGATTGTGGTAGTAGGCTTATTTGAATTTGTGAAGGTTATAAATATATATGTAAGGAATACTTTTTTTTGAGGTAGGGTCTCACTGTAGCCCAGGATGACATGGACTTCACTATGAAGTCTCAGGGTAGCCTTGAACGGATGGTGATTCTCCTACCACTGCCTTCTGAGTGCTGGGATTAAAGGCATGCATCACCATGCCTGGTAAGGAATACTTTTGAAAGATACCATTTCCAGCATTGAGTGTATTGGCCTGTGATCCCAGTCCTCTAGAAGTAGAAGCAGAACAATCAGAAATTCAAAGTCAGCCTAGGCTACATGTGACCTTGTCTCAGAGAAACAGACAGAGAGAGAAAGTGAGAGAGAGAGAGAGAAAGAGGAGAGAGGGACACTTGTATATACAGTTTCAAGAATGAGATTTTCTAACTTAAAAAATATGCTTGTAAACCGTGATGGCACACACCTTTAATCCCAGCACTCAGGAGGCAGAGGTAGGAGAATTGCCGAGTTTGTGGTCACCCTGAGACTACATAGTTAATTCCAGGTCAGCCTGGGCCAGAGTGAGACCCTACCTCACAAAAACAAAACAAACAAACAAACAAACAAACAAACAAAAATGCTTGTTTATTTGCAAGGACAAAGAGAGAGGGAAAGAGAAGGAGAATGAGCAAGCTGGGGCCTCTTGCCACTGCAAATTCCAGGCACACATGGTACTTTGTGCATCTGGCTTTATGTGGGGGCTGGGGAATTGAATCCAGCCCTTTAGGCTTTGCAAGCAAGTGCGTTAACTAATGATCCATATCTCCAGCCTGATTTTCTAACTTTTTGCTTCATCTGAGGTCCTTAATAATCTAGTTAATTAATAAAGATGCTTTCTACTTATAAGCAATGATACAGGATTGAAACAATGTTTCTAAAGTGTGTGATATTGTTTATTTAAAAATTATCTCTTGGACTGGGGAGATGGCTCAAGAGTTAAAGGCACTTTCTCACAAACCCTGTTGGCCCAAGTTTGATTCCCCAGTACCCACATAAAGCCAGATGCATAAAGTGGCACATGCATCTGGAGTCATTTGCAGCAGCAAGAAGCCCTAGTGCACCCATTCTCTCTCTCTCAAATAAATATTTTAAAATATCCTTTAATTTTTATTTAATTAATTTCTCACTTAAAGATTAACTTATCCAAACTCTTAGTTATCGATCACTCAAAAGCCCAACTTGAGTTGTGAAGCATCTTATAATCTAATTAGTTCTGTGAAGTCTTTCATTTCTGCTTTTTCCTCTCTCTACCTACATCTCACAGCCACCACAAACTCAGTACCTTCTCAGTAGCTGTCTGGCTCCTGGACCTGGGGTATGTTGTGCAGTTTGGCTGATACTTTGAAACTAGTAAATGCATTTGTTTAGGTATATATGCTGCCTGTGACCCATATTTTGTTTTGTTATGAAGGAGGGCAATTATGAATTTTCATTTTTGTCTTAAGAGTTTAGTTGATGCTATTTCTGCCTCTTGTTCAGTTACTCACCAAGAATCCACGTGAACGGCTGGGCTGTAAGGGTGATGGAGCAGCTGGAGTGAAGCAGCATCCTGTATTCAAGGACATTAACTTCAGCAGGCTGGAAAAAAATATGTTAGATCCTCCTTTCTGTCCTGATGTAAGTACACTGCCCAGAGTATCAGGGTTCCCAAGAATTCTGATCCTTTCAATATTTTTTGTTAAAACCACATAAAGTCACCGCATATAGCCCAGGGCATGGCTTCTGCTCTGTGAAGTCTGTCTTTTCTGCTTCTTCTGCCACAACTGCTTCTAGCAGACCTTTCCAACAGCTGTCTGGCTTCTGGGCCTGGGATCTGCTGTCTGTCTCTGTTGGTACAGATAAGCCCCTGTCTTCTTAACAAAGCTCAGTGATACTACCCGAGATCTTGTCGGCATGTACTTCCAAGTCCTCCATGTACCAGTGTCCCATTCTGATATCAGTGGTGACTTCACCTCTTTCCTTGTGTTTACCTTCTCACACTCAGTGCACACTTGCTGCTTTAGTCTGGAATATATGTTCTCACTACACTTTTCAAAAGGTCCTAGGACTGTAGCCTGGCTCCACACTGAGGACTCTGGAGCTGTCACTGCTTCCTTGTGAGTATACTGTTGGAACCAAATAGGTCATTTCTCCAAAGTGCTCAGCATAGGGCCTGGCACTCGTAAAGTGTTTTGTGAGAATCCAATACATAATAAATGAACCTCTGTTGATGAAAGGGTAATGAGCTTAAACAGCCTGGAGCCCCTCCCCCCCTCCATAGCAGTCAGCTACAGATGCATACTAGAAAGGAGAAGGTGATCTTGAAGTTTTGGATGGAATTAGATAGATATACAGTCAAGATATTTTTAATTATAGAACTTGTTTAGAACTTACTATGTTTGCTTTATATTCATATTATAAGTTCTAGAAGTAACTGCATCCTTAGAATTAATTCCCACATAATATATTTACTGCATGCCTACTGCCTTGAGCACAGTTCTAGGTATGAGTGCTAGAGGGAGAGAAAGATAAGCAAGATGTCTTTTCCCAGGAAGCCCAACCATTTGAGAGACAGGCAGAAAGACAGACCAATTGACACACCAGGAAAGCAAATCACCTGATAATGAAATGTGCATGACCAGGAATTCTGGTCTACAGGTGGGGCTGTCTGATCAAGAAATGAGGAAGGCAGGTCAAGACAGTCTCTGAGGAGGGAGGGGAAGCTGACCGAGCAGGGCTAGGACCAGGATCTAGACTATGTCTGTTGTCTCCTTGGTTTAAGCAAATGATCCCATGAGGTTCCAGGGCAACAGTCAAAAAGTTTCACTTGCAGAATTGAAACAGCTGAAATTGGATTCTATCTGAGCCTAGGCCTTTGGTCTGGACTGTGTGTCACAATAACAGGTTTGCCAGTCTCTCTGGCTTTCAACTCCTGGGCTAAATGAGAATAGCTGCTCTGGAAGCAGTGCTGACCAGTGATCTGTAGAATACTGCTTTGATCATGCCACTTGGAATTTGTACAACTCAGCAGACAGAAAAATTGTTCCTCAGAACTGTAAGTGACTTTTGGAGCAGCAGATTAGGGCCCCTTAGCTATAGAGCTCTGTGTTCCTATTACCTTCTCATTGCTTGGACAAAACATCTGATCAAAAGTAACATATGGGGCTAGAGAAATGGCTTAGTGGTTAACGCACTTGCCTGCAAAACCTAAGGACCCAGGTTCAACTCCCCAGAACCCATGTAAGCTATACACATAAGGTGATGCATGTGCACAAGGTGAGGGATGAACACAAGGTGGTGCACATGTATGGAGTTCAACTGCAGTGGCTAGAGGCCCTGGCATGCCAATTATCTCTCTTGCTCTTTCTGTCATAAAATTAAAAGAGTAACACATGGAAGGAAAGGGTTTGTTTTGGTTTACAGTCTCAAGGAGAAGTTTCATCATGGCATGTCAGAGCAGAGACTGGACATCACATCTTGCCAAAGAAGCTAGGAGGTAGCAACAAGAATAAACAAGTTCTGGCAAGAAAGAGATGGACTATAATGCCCCAAAACCCACCCTCTACAACATACATTCTCTATCAAGGCTTCACCTCCCAAATTGCTACCAGGTGGGGACCAAGTACTCAAAGCATATCAGGCTATGGGGCATCTTATTCAAACCACCACATTCTGCCCCTGGCACCCACAGACTCATGACCATCTCATGTTTCAAAATTCCTTCAGTCTAACTATAAAAGTCCTTATAGTCTTTATCAGTTTCAACACTGTTCAAAAGTCCAAAGACGGGTCTGAAACTCAAGACAGGCTTTTTACCTGTGAACACTATAAAATCAAAACACAAGTTATACACTTCTAACACATAAGGGACCAGAGTAAACATTCTCATTTCAAAAAGAAAGCATAGCAAGGAAAAATTGGACCAATGCAAGATCAAAAACATGCAGCGCAAACATCAAATCCTGTAGCTCCATGTTCAGCATCTAGGACCTGTGACAAAATCTCTGGAATCCAAATTTGTTGCCTTCAGTCATGGCTGATTGCTTTCTGGGAAGGTCCATGCAAGCCAAAGCAAGAAGCTTTTCTTGGTGGCTGTCCCATAGTCTTGGAATCTCCAAAATCTTGGGGTCACCACTGCAACCCATGGTTCATCCTCATAGCTCCTCATGGTCATGGCCTCCCAGGACCTCCATTCATGAACTAAAGTCCTGCTTTCCCACTATCTGTAGTTGCACTTCATTACCCTACTTCCTGCATTTTACATACTCCCCAAACCAGTTCCCAAGTGGGCTACTATATTTGTTAATCCAGAGGGGTATAGAGGAATAGAGCAGTCCTTCAGTAATCTTCTTCCAGATCCCCTCTGCACTTGTATTGTCCCCATCATCAATGGGGACAAACAGTTGCAGCTGAAGCAGCCTGTCTCTGGAAATGAGATCCAAGGTTTACATTTCACCTTCATTTCTTTCTGTGCCAAACTTTATATTTTTCATATCTTTTTGCTCTATGCTTTTCCTCCACCAAATGCACCAGCCAATGACTTTTGTTTTTAAAACATATTATGTATTTATTTATTTGAGGAGAAAGAGAAAAAGTGTGTGTGTGTGTGTGTGTGTGTGTGTGTGTGTGTGTGTGTGTGTGTACATCAGGACCTCTCACTGCAGCAAATGAATTCCTGATCCATGGCTCACATTGTGCATCTGGATTTATGTGAACTGAATCTTGGCTGGTAGGCTTTGTAAGCAAGTGCCCCAACCATGGCACCATCTTCCCAGCCAGATTATATATATATGTTCCTTTATTTGTTTAAGAAAGAGAGAGGCAGAGAGAGAATGGTGTAACAAGGCCTCCAGCCACTGCAGATGAACTCCAGATGCATGCACCCCCTTGTGAATCTGGCTTATGTGGTAGTGGGGAATTAAACCTGGCTCCTTAGGCTTTGCAGGCAAATACATTAACTGCTAAACCATCTCTCCAGCCCCAGACCATTACTTTTAAATTCAACTTTGCTTAAGTTCTCAGGACAGAGGCAAAATGCAGCCAATCTCTCTCCAGAACATCATACAAACTACTTGTAGCCCAGTTCTGAACACAGTCCTCTCTCCCCTCAGAAATGTTATAAGCCAAGCCTCTACAACAGCTCATGGTTCTTTCTGCATTTTTGTCTTTCAGACTCTCACCCAAATGTCCCATAAAGCTCTCCTTACAACACTGCAAGGTGTTTCTAGTCCAAAGTTCCAAAATCTTCCATACTCTCCTGAAAATTAGTTCCTAAAGACCAGACAACTCATGATCAGGCTTATTACATAACAGCCCCACTCCTGATACCAGTTTTTATTGTACTTACCCTCACTTTGCTGGGACAAAACACCTGTAGCAGCAAGAGTGAGAAAGTTCTGACAAGAGGGGTGGGTGCTGGGATATAATACCCTAAAGTCTGCCCCTAGCAAGGTTCCACCTTCCAAATCACCCCCAGTTGGGGACCAAGTATTCAAAACACATGAGACTATGGGAGGGAATCTCATCCAAACACCACAGTTTCTTAGCTCCCAAAAGGCAAGTACTGCTCTGCAGGAGTGGAATCCCAGTACTGGGCTGGAGAGATGGCCTGCAAAAAGTCAAGTACTGTTCTGCAGGAGTGGAATCCCAGGACTTCATATCTCTGTGTGCTTGCCAGACCCCTTGCTACTGAGGAAAGCAGTACCAGGGTGAGGGATACACAAAAACAAGGGCTTGGGAGATGGCTCAGCAGTTAAAGGCACTTGCTTACAAAAAGCCTTACTGCCAGGGTTCTATTCCCTAGTACCCATATAAAGTCAGATGCACAAATTGGCACATGTGTCTGAGGTTTGTTTGCAGAGGCAGGAGCCCTGGCTCACCCATACTTCTCTCTCTAAATAGATTATTATATATATATATATATATATATATATATATATATATATATATAATCTATATATGTGTGTGTGTGTATGTATGTATGTATGTGTGTGTGTATATATGTATGTATATTTTATATTGGTTTTTCAAGGTAGGGTCTCACTCTAGCTCAGGCTGACCTGGAATTCACTATGTAGTCTCAGGGCAGCCTCGAACTCTTAGCGATTCTCCTACCTTTGCCTCCCAAGTGCTGGAACTAAAGGCATTTGCCACCATGCCCAGCTAAAATATTTTTTAAAGAAAGAAAAGAAAACAAGGGGATGGAGAGATTGCTCAGTGGTTCAGGTGCTTGCCTGCAAAGCCTAACGGCCTGAGTTTGATTCCTCAGAACCCATGTAAAGCCAAATGCACAAAGTGGCACATGCCTCTGGAGTTCATTTGCAGTGGCTGGAGGCCCTGGCATGCCCATTCTCTCTCTGTCCATCTGTATCCTCTCTCTGTGTACTTGCAAATAAAATAAAAATAAGTAAAAGTTTAAAAAAGAGAAAACAATAAAAAGTTCCAACTAAACAAAAAAGTTGTTCTAATTGTTTCATCAATTGAAGCCTCTCTGTTTTTGATGTCTAGCCTCAGGCCGTTTATTGTAAGAATGTCTTGGATATTAAGCGGTTCTCCATGGTGAAAGGCATCAAGCTGGACACCACTGATGACAACTTCTATGCGCAGTTTGCTACGGGGTGTGTCTCCATCCCCTGGCAGAATGAGGTACTTCCCTTTCTAGCAGAGCAGGTTTATACTAGTTCCAAAGACAGAAGTAAGTGTGTGGGGGGGGCGTGTAATTGACGCAAGACTTTTACCATAGGATTAGACCATGGGCAAACCTTGATCATATCAGCTATTCAGAAGCATGACAGCTGTTCGAATCCCAGTTACAGGAGGTAGACAAAGGTGATCATCTTGGATCCACTGGGGGTTTGCTCAAGACCCTGGAGCTCTACTCCATAAGAAGGGCTATCTGGCAAACCTGGAGCCAGTGCAATTAACATTTTTATGGGTCTACTTGGAGAGTCAGGAGCCAGAGCGGGCCTTGGAGCTCTGAGGTACCTCACATCAATTGAGGTCAGGTGCCGAGTGGGAGCTAGTGGTGCTGGGAGGTCACTGACCTCCTGGTGTCTCTACAACTTCTCTGTCCTCTCTTTTGTGTATGCAGATGATTGAATCTGGATGTTTCAAGGACATCAACGAAGGTACTGATGAGGAAACTTGGTCATCAGCTCAAGAGATGATATGTTTCCAAGTTCCTATATCATGGAGAAACTTCTTCTATAGATTCTTCAGAAGAGGGGTAAAAAATCTTTAAAAAAAAATAAATTGGGGCTGGGGATGTAGCTTAATGGGTATAGTGCTTGCCTAGTATGCATGAAGCCCTAACTTCAGTCTCCAGTACCACATAAATTGGGTGTGGTGGCACATGCCTGTAATCCCAGGACTCAGAAGATGAAGGCAGGAGGATCAGAATTTCAAAGAAATCTTTAGCTACCAGACCAGCCTGTCTATATGAAATCCTGTTTCAACAACAAAATAAAACCTGTGCTAGGCTGGGGAATGTAGCTAAGTGGTAAAATACTTGTGTAGCATGAACAAAGTCCTGGGCTTGTTCATCTCCAGCATTGAAAAAAATCAATATATGTATGTATATAATGTGTCAAAAGAAAAACCTGCCAAGATAAAAACATAGTACTTTCTTCTTTTTGCAGTGTTGACTCATATAAGTAATTTTAGTCTGAGTGATGGCTCATACTTACAAATCCAGCCCTTGGGAGCCTGGGGCAGGAGGATCACTGTGAGTTTGGAGGACAGCCAGGGGTGCACAGCAAGACCCTGTCTCAAACAAGGAATGAATGAGTGAAGAGAGTGAGGGAAAGAGGAAGGGAAGGAGGAGGTATTTCATAATGTTTGAGAATCATATGGTACTATTTAGAGCTCACCCAGAAAAATCCTCACAACTCTGTTTGCTGTTGTTGGGACTGTGCTGATCCACAAAGCAGTAATGGCTTATAAGCAGTGAAACAACTTCCTGTGTGCTGACAATGTATTTTGAGCTAGTTCAGAAGCCAGCATCTGGTGGAACTCCCATAAATAGTGTATGTTGTTTTTTCCTTCCAAATTCTGATTTCTACTGCTGATTTCTCATGCTTGCACAGGAAAGCAGGCTCCCTTCTGAGAATGGAATCATTCAAAGAGACTTTCTATAGTAGCATTAAATTTTGTTTTGTTTTGAGACAGGGTCTCATGTAGCCCACACTAGCCTTGAACTCCCAATGTAGCCAATGATTTTGAACTCTGTATCAACCTCTTGAGTGATGGGATTAAGGGAAATACCATCACAGTCAGCTTAAGTTTAGAAAAGAATTTCTCCAAGTAAAACTTTTGCATGTATTGTTCTGCTCTGTACCTATCCATTCTTGAGGAATTTATTCAGAAATGATCACTGGCATTCTAATTTTTTTTTCAGTAGGGGAAAAAAATAAGCTTTAGGTGGTAAAACTGTCTCAAAGTGGTGGTTGCCATGACAACACTTCCTCTGAGGACTAGGGGTGAGCCATGATCTGACTTGATCACTTTCCAGTCTGTGTTCAGCAAGTCCTGCTGGGCATCCCTCCTCACTCAACTGCTTATGGCATCTGCTGGAGACCCTGCCACTGATAGAATGAAGTTTTACAGTTAGAAGCACACACACACACACACACACACCTACACATAAATAAAAAAAAATCTAAAACTAAACACTCCATCACAGCCTCAACCCTTGTATTATTTTTATTTTGAGACAGGTCTTGAAATCAAGATTCTCCTGCTTCAGCTTATTGAGTAGCTGGGATTACAGGTGGGCACCATTGTGCCTGACTCATATTCCATTTATTGGACTCACTAAGGAAAATATACTTAGGGGATGGTTTTTATTTTCTTCAGTTAGTATCTCCCCAACATTTTTAAATGGTTGCATACACTTGTCCCTAGGAATCTTTGGGGACTGGTTCCAAGATCCCCCTAGGTTGCCAACATCTGAAGATGCTCCAGTTCCTTTTATAAAATGGATGGTATTTGCACACAAGCTGTACAGACTTCTGACTACTTTAAATGATTCTAGGTTATTTCTACTAGTGAATAAATAGAAGGGGTTGTCATGCTATGCTTTTGCAATTATGTTATTTTAACTTTTTCCTGAATATTGCTTTTAAATTTTCATTTAGTTATTTGCAGGCGCATGCACATGCATGTGTGTGTGTTGGTGCAGGGGAGCACCAGACATTTATACCTCTACACAAGTTGGGCTTATGTAGGTGTCTTGGGAATTGAACCTGGGCCAGCAGGTTTTGCAAGCAGGTGCCTTTAACTGCTGAGCCATCTTCCCAGCCCCATTCCTGAGTATTTTTAAAGAATGTTTATTATTTATTTATTTGAGACAGAGACACACAGAGAGAATGGACATGCCAGAGTTTCCAGTCATAGCAAACGACTCCAGACACATGCACCATCTTGTGCATCTGGCTTATGTGGATTCTGGGGAATTGAACCTGGGTCCTTCAGTTTCACAGGCAAGCGCCTTAACCACTAAGCCATTTCTATAGTCCATGAGTATTTTTTAAAAATTTAAAAATTATTTATTTATTTATTTGTAGGTAGAGGGAAGGAGGGGGAGAGAGAAAGAGAAAGAGAGAGAGAGAGAGAGAGAGAGAATGAACACAGGTAAACCAGGGCCTCTAGCCACTGTAAACAAACTACAAATGTATCTGGCATTATGTGGGCACTGGGTACCTAACTCAGGTCGTTAGGTTTTGCAGGCAAACACCTTAACCACTGAGCCATCCCTCCAGCTGCCCCCCCAGGTATCCTTTACAAAATTATTTGAGAGAGAGAGAGAGAGAGAGAGAGAGAGAGAGAAAGAGAATGGGTACAACAGGGCCTCCTACTGCTGCAAACACAAACTCCAGATGAGTGCACCCCTTTTTGACTTACACGGCTACTAGGGATCAAACCTGAGCTGTCAGGCCCTGTAAACAAGTGTATTTAACTGTGATCTAGCAGATTTCCAGCCCATTCTTAAGTATTTTTAACTTGGAGTTGATTAAGTTCATGTATATGGAACCCATGGCTACCAAGGGCTAACTGTACTTAGGTAAGCAAAGCCAGGTTGCATTAGAGATATGCCTGAGACTGGCCATTGTTCTGTGTTACAGGGCTGCTTGAACACTGGCAAGAAAGAAGGGGAGCCTACACAACGCTAACTGTTGACTGTTATAGAACACAGAGCCAGACCCTGGAATTAAGAAGGAACCTGCCACATACTCAGTATCTTTCCTATCCATGAATGATAATAAAAAGTCTATGACACAGTTGATAATGTGCCTTCATAGATTTTTCTACATTAATATTTGAACTGTGTTTCCACTCAAGCTAGGTTAAAGAAGCCCAAGAGTACTCACTATGTGTGCCGAAATTCCCAGCTATGGATGCCTGTGCACTTGAGCTGTTTCCAGAAGTCTTTGTCTCTGCATATCTGTATCTACCCTGGTTGAACCCTGGTCACCTTTGCTTAGATTCTTGCTGAATCATGAACCTACTACTTTTAAAAAATGTTAATTCACTCTCTGTCTCTTTCTGTCTCTCTCTCCCCAAAAAAAAAAAAAAAAAAAAAAAAAGTTAATTCAAAGTTCTCTCTTCACTATGGGAAAAGCAAAACTAAAAATAAAGTTTTCTCTTCAAAACTATAGGTTCTTCCTTTCTCCATCCTCCCATGCCCTTTTGGTACTCATCTATACCTGGAGATCTGGACAAAGCCTGAGATTTGTGGATTCTAGGCCTAGCATGTGGATAAATGCTACTTGCAGGGCTGGAAAGATGGCTTAGCGGTTAAGGCGCTTGCCTGTGAAGCCCAAGGACCCAGGTTTACTTCCCCAGGACCCATGTAAGCCAGATTCACAAGGTAGCACATGCACCTGGAGTTTGTTTGCAGTGGCTAAATGATGTGCCCATTCTCTCTCCATATATATATACCTGCCTTTCTCTCTCTCTGTCAAACAAAATAAAAAAGGTTTTTTTTTTTTTTTTTTTTTTTTTTTTTTTTAATGTTGCTTACAGCCATGTATCTCCCTCCTGGGCCTGTGCTTCATCACTTACAAAATAAGAACATTCCCTTTTAGCTTGCTCTTTGAGGTCTCTTATGCCTTGAATCAAATCCAGCTAAGTCAGAGTTAGGACCTCCCATGGCAGGTGATTATGGCCTGTTCTCTGTTTCCTCTTTCACTTATATTGTTCCTACCCTGTTCCCTTACTTTGCTTGAGTAAGATTCATTTTGTTTTCATATTTTATATTTTTAAACTTTTTTGATAACTTCCACAAATATAAACAATATACCATAATCATAATTCCCTTCCACCACCCTTTCTTCCCCCTCCACTGACTCCCTTCTTTCCATATAGTCTCTCTTCTTTTTTTCCCCTCCCATTATGCAGATCTTGTGTGGGTAGCATCAGCCACTGTGGGGTCATGAACATCAAGAACACTTTGTGTCCAGAAGACAGGATTGTAAACAGTCCTCCAGTTTTTTTTTTTTTTTTTTTTTGAGATAGACACAGAGAGAGACAGAGAGAGAGGAGGGAGAGGAAGACAGAGAATGGGCGCGCCAGCAGCCTCTCAGCAACTGCAAATGAAATCCAGATGTGTGCGCCCCCTTGTGGGCAAGTGTGGCATTGTGCCCTTGTGTCACTTTGCATCTGGCTAAACGTGGGACCTGGAGATTGGAACTGACGTTCTTAGGCTTAGCAGGCAGGCGCCTTAACCACTAAGCCATCTCTCCAGCCCCAGTTGTTTTTAAAACAAACGACCTGTTTATTAGAATCAAAATGGAAATTTCTCCTACAAATACATAGTGCTGCCTCTTGGTTTGTATGAAGGAATGAGACAACAGTTGAAAATTGTATTCCTGAGAAGCAAAAATTTACAGTTTGCAAACAAACATAACAGGTGATATTAATGAAGAGGTTTAAAAAGTTTTTTTTTAAACAAAAAACAAAATTTCAAGAATTCCAGATGACAAGGTAAATTTAATGAATCAGGAAAGGGCTTAGGAAGCAGAGGGTTCATCAGTGAGGCACCTCTCTGGGGTTGTAGCAGGGAGCTATTCCCAGGGACTGGAAGGCTCAGGGAAGGGTCATACCCTGATGGGCAGTAAGTGGATCTAGCCCTGAGCTAGGGATATGGACACAGATCATACATCTATCTCCAGGGTTAGCAGTTAGGGACATTTGATGAGTTTTTTTAATTAACAGAAGCAGGGCTGGAGAGATGGCTTAGCGGTTAAGGCGCCTGCCTCCTAAGCCTAAGAATGGTGATTCCAAACTCCAGGTCCCACGTTTAGCCAGATGCAAAAGTGATGCCAGGGCGCAATGCCACACATGACCACGAGGCAGCGCACACATCTGGATTTCCTTTGCAGCAGCTGAGAGGCTGCTGTCACACCCATCTCTATCTGTCTTCCTCTCCCTCTCTCTCTCTCCCCAAAAAATTAACAGAAACATATTCTTTCAAATATCATACTTTCTCCAATTTTAGTCAATTTATAAGTATAAATTATGTTGTTTGTGTTACAGTTTGTGATATTTAAATCTCTTAACTAGAAGGTAAGTGTCAAACCTATTAACATTAAAAAGTATACAAAAGTATACAAAAGCTTTGGCTTTCCAGACAGCAGAATATTCTGTACATTCTAGATGCTGTGAACATGCATTCCCCCTCCCCACTTTTTTTGGGTTTTTCAAGGTAGGGTCTCACTCTAGCCCATCCTGACCTGGAATTCACTCTGTATTCTCAGGGTGGTCTCGAACTTATGGCGATCCTCCTACCTCTGCCTCCTGAATGCTGGGATTAAAGGCGTGCGCCACCACACCCGGCCATTCCCTTTCCTTATACAGAATACTTTTGATATAGTTTCCGCCTTCTCCATGACACTTTGGTGAAAAAAGATGCCCATTTTTAGTTGTAGTCATGGAAAAAGTATAAAAGTACAAACCTGCACTGTCTCAGCCCCACGACTCAAGAGGAGTGGGAGGGAGGCCTTTGGTCTGCTTGCAGCTGCCTGGAAAGAGAGCACGGCCTGAAGGCCACCCAGGCTGCTGGGGTAGTCTCACCCATGGTAAAGCTACACGAAGGATTCTTGGCCAGGGACTTCCACAAAGGAACTCTGGTGCTGTTCCACAGAAACTAAAAAATGCCTTTAAAGAGTCTATATGTGGTATTTTTTTTTTAATTTAGTATTATTGCCTCCCATGCCCTCCAGCTGTCTACATGACTTCTCCAACACTGAGTTCTTGAACCTTGTCTACTTACAGATGTGATTCAACTTCATCCTGAGGTGAGCCTTCCCCTCAGTATGGTAGTTATGGCCCCAGTAGCAATCAGGACAGGATGTTATAGACACTGGCAACTTGGAAGCAGGATTTTCTGCCGATACTGGTAGGTCAGCTCTTATAAGCTATGCAGGCCCCAGCACAGCATAACATAGTAACACAGCACAGCGTTCCCAGAGATTCTGTAACAAGACAGTAAAGACACACCCTGTTGAAGCGCCACAAGACTCTGTCAACATGTTTTCCCATGTCACACTCCGGGTCGCCGGGTAATTCTTCAAGATGTACAACTCATAGTTGTTGTTCAGCACTTGGCCAAGACACTTATCCCCCAGGTTGAGCACACAGAATGGGGCCAGGCAACCAAAGCAGCTGGGTTGGGTGCAGCCCCAGCACAGGTGGCAGAAGGAGTAGAGGTACAGCGCACCTTCACAATGCTAGGTTAAAACACCCAACCAGGGGCTGGAGAGATGGCTTAGCGGTTAAAACGCCTGCCTCCTAAGCCTAAAACCGCTGGTTCCAATCTCCAGCGGGTCCAATCTCCAGATCCCACGTTTAGCCAGATGCCAAGTGACGCAAGGATGCAATGCTGCATTGACCACAAGGGGGCGCACGCATCTAGAGTTCGTTCACAGCAGCTGAGAGACTGCTGGCGAGCCCATTCTTTTATCTGCCTCCCTCTCCCTCTCTCTGTGTCTCTCTCTCTCTCTCTCTCTAAAAAAAAAAAAAAAAAAAAAAAAAAAAAAAAAAAAAAAAAAAAAAAAAAAAAAACACCCAACCAAAAGCAGCTGATGGGAGAAAAGGTTGTATTTTGGCTTTCTGTCTGGAGGGAAAGTTTCATGATGGCAGGGGAAAGCGTGGCCTGTGCAGAGGATGGACATCATTTCTCCTTGCCACAGCAAGTGGACAACAGCATCAGGAGAATGAGCCACCTGGGTGAGCTTCTTTAAGCCTCTGCTAAACAGGCCACAGGGTCCCTTCACATTTCCACTTCTCCCTTGCCACTAGGCAGATGAGTGCTGTGGAAATCCTATCTGGAGAGATTTCTCAGTGGTTAAAGGCGCTTCCTTGTATAGCCTTATGGCCTGGGTTTGATTCTCCAGTACCCATGTAAAGCCAGATGCTCAGAGTGGCACATGCGTTTGGAATTTGTTTGCAGAGGCAGGAGGCCCTGGTATGCCCATACACATGCTCTCTCTCTTTCTGTGTCTCAAATAAATAAATTTTTAAAAAGTAACAAAAAAGAAATCCTGTGTCTTGCTTCCACTTGACATATATCTTGAGAGCCAAGTCATGGTCACTGGAAGATCATTATAAAGGGTGGATATGTGGGTCAAAGATCCTGAGGGGGAGGGGGAGAACTAGAAATGAAGCTATCTATCCCAAGGGCTCAGAGTGACTAAAGCTCTGGAGTATTGATTCTGGAATGGGGAATTTAAACATCTGTAATGAATGCTTAGGTAACATAAAAATCACCACATCCCTGTGCTGGCTGGATAAGCAGAATACTCCATTGGTACCATTGGATGGAAGGCATAGCCCAGCTAGGGGTTCCTGAGGTTCAGAACAAGGACTCTGAGAAACTGAAATGGGCTTGACAGTCACTTGGTAAGAGAAGGCTTCTCATTGAAAGCATGATTTATAGGCTAGAGATGCAACTTGGAGGGCTGAGGCAGCCCTCTGACTTGGAGGTGAAGAGAGGGGCCCTGTTGAAGAAACAGAAACAAGAGCTCCTTCCTGGAAGATCGTGTAATAAAGAGCTATACTTTTATTTGCCCAGAAGAAGTCAGGCTCAATGAAGAAAACAAAGCCACCTTCGAGGAAAGGAAAACAAACTGCTTTCCCTTTACACCCATGCCACCCTCAGTGCTTTACCTCTGACACTAGACATGTGGATTTTCCCCAACCAGCCAATTCTGACACCAATGGTTGTCTTGCCCTTCAGTTAAATCCTGACATGATTCAGGTCAAGGTCCTTAGTAAAGCAACACTCCTGTTACAATGAATATTAAACATACCCAGCATCCTTTAGAGCAAGAGGTCATTCTGACAGCTCCATGCAAGCCTTTTTAGACTCTCCCCCAGTGCAAGGAGAATGTGGGGATGAACAGCTTGGACACCTGGGCCTGTTCTTCCCAGAATCCTCTGTGAATCCATCACTGAGCTTCCCAGGGTTCCTTAAATCCAGACCTGTGTTTCCAAGGACCAACCATATCCAAAGGCGGGCCAGCAGTCCAGTGTCTGCGGGAAGAACAGATGAAGTTTTAACAGGTAAGGTTGCATGTCTACCAATGGATATGTGGGGTTCTCTGAAATTCAGGTTGAGCTGGAGGTGAGAGAAGAGTCTGTATGGTGAATGGATCCTAAACTCGTCCTACACTACCAAATATTGATATTGATCTTTAAGGGGTGCAAACACTCCCAGTAACAACTTGATCATTCAAGTCATGAAAATACATTCATCAAAGTAAGAATAATGGGGTCAAGGATGGGAGATGAAGGAGAGGAGTGGGCAGAAGGAGGATTAATCAAAATTAAAGATGTTATGAGAAAAAAAGACCTCTAAGGCCCCAAAACAATACTAGCTTTTGCCAAGGCTCTTGGTTTTCACCAGAACTAGATGGTAGGATGTTGCTGACAATACTATATGCTTCAGTTTCAGATTACTGTGAAATCAAGCTAGAACTGAGCTGGAAGCCCCCTCCTTGATGACTTGCTGTCATAGTGCTGGAAAGTACTGTGCAACCTGTTGGTAGAGAAAAGTCATTAAAAGTCTTAACCAGCAGTGGACCCTGTGAGCTACACAACTGGCCATCCAGACAAGATACAATAATAATGAGCAATAGTGGCATGTTGGATATGGGGGTAGCCAACTGCTCTCTGATTGGATTTGTGGTCCGTTCCATAGAAGGGAATTTGAGTCTGGGACTGAAAACCTAGTCAAAAGCCTATAGCTGGCTTGGGCTGGAGAGATGGCTTAGTGGTTAAGGTGCTTGCCTTCAAAGCCAAAGGATCCAGGTTCAATTCCCCAGGACCTGTGAAAGCCACATGCACAAGGTGGCACATATGTCTAGAGTTCATTTGCAGCAGCTAAAGGCCCTGGTTGTGCCCATTCTTTCTCTCTATTTTCATGTATCTTCATATATATTCATATATTCTCTGCTGTTTTGGTCTTTTTAAAAGGATGAAAGGTTGAATATATTTTTTTCCTGCCACCTCTGCTTGCAGTATAGGCAGAATTCTTTTCAGTTCCTCCTGTCATCAGTTAGGATAAGTCCATACTCTTTCCTGAGATGTACTCACTTTAAGTTCTTTAATTAGTCACCTGCTACTTGAACTTTCTACCTATAACCTTGAAAATAAACAGTTATACTTTCTCTAATAAAAAGACAAGTGCCCCTCTGGGCTATGTGATTCTCCACCTGGAGTTTCCACCCTGTGAGGCAGCTCAAAGACAATTTTACTTATCTGAGAGGTTTGTCTTTCTCTGTCATGCCAGTGTATTCATGACCTCATAATGGCTATTGTTACTTCTACAAGACATGTCTAATATTGAAAGGGACTCTAGGAAGTCAGTTCTCAGATGGAGAGGCTGTGGCCTTTGATGTTGCTGAAAAGGAATGATGAACAGGAAGCAAATTTTCAGGTCTAGATAGAGTTCCAATTCAAGGCAGTAAGTAAGCAGTAGATTTTAACCATTACAGAGGCTATCTGTAGCAGTTACGGTCTCATGGCTGGGACAAAACAACCAGCCAGAAAAATCTTATGGGAGGGAAAGGTTTTATTTCATGTTTACAGTTTCCTCTCCCTCCCTCCCTTCATTTGTTCATTCATTCGTTCCTTCCTTCCTTCTTTCAATTCCACCCAAGCCTAGGGAGTTTATTGGATACAATATATATTGATTTTTCACAGTAGGGTCTCACTCTAGTCCAGGCTGACCTGGAATTCACTCTGTAGTCCTTGGCTGGCCATGAACTCATGGTGATCCTCCTACCTCAGCCTCCTGGGTGCTGGGTTTAAGGCATGACCCACCATGTTTGGCTTATTGGGGTTGTTTACAGCAGGACAAGTGAATCAAAGGCAGCTGCTTTACCAAAAAGTCAACCCTTGCATAGTTTGTGACTCGCTGAAGATGAATCCTGGAAGTTCAACAGTCAAGTAGCAGGAAGCTGGGCTGTAGTCTGCCTGACTATAGAATCTTGAGGATGGGCCTTATGAATCTTGCATGCTTCAGGAACTTGGAGGTCTTTGCTTCCTGTACCTTTTAGAGTTTCTGAAATTCCTAATGATTCTACATTTCAATTTAGGATTTCCCAAGGAGCCTCACTCTAGGATGAAATGTTTCAACTTAGAGGAAATTATTACACAAATCAACTTGAAGGAAATTGCTAGACAAACCAGAAAATCCTGGCTGAAGAAGAGATGACTCAATGGTTAAAGGCACTTGCTTCACTTGCTTGTAAGGTCCGATGGCCTGGGTTCAGTTCCCCAGTATCAAGTGTCCCATTGTCTCCTGTGGCCTTCTGACCTGGGAGCAGGAACCAAAATATTGGTTATCCTTTTAACTCTGATGCTTCCAACTGACCATGGCTTCTAAGTATGGTTATTAATCACTCAGAGAGACTGTACACATCTGATTGGCAAAGCAGATTTAGTTTAAAAGGTGCAGAACATATCTGGTTAGCAAAGCAGATCTGGTCAGAGAATGCCACAATACTTTAAAATCATTCTTATTAGTATTTAAGTTTAGTTGTCAGGTGACAGTGTAAGCTATATCTGGAACATAGAAAACACACACATTTTATTTTTTAAGTATCTGTCAGTTCAGTTGTACGTATAGGCAGAACATGTTAGCAGCCCTGGAAATAATATTTTTCCACAACTTTTAAATCAATTAATTTTATCTAGAAACTGTATATCAGGAAAAGACGAGGCAGTATAAAAACTTGGCATCTGTGTTTGAAAACAACTTTGGCTAGTCTGTATATCTAAGGAGGTACCAATTACTCCACAAACTGGAAGCAGAACAGCAGTGTTAAAGATTATTTTTCTAGAACAGGGAACATGTCTTAAGTATCAATATATTTAGAAGCAATGGAGTTAAGATACAAGAAATGAGACAATCACTTAAAACCTTGACTGAGATTGATTATACATAGCTTAACAATAAAGCCAAACCTGGTCGTTGTTGAGCTAAATTAGTCTGATTTTAACATATATTAGAGACATTATGATAGACATAAAGCGATTTCTTCATCAACTATCTTTAATCATTGAACCATTTTTAAGATTAACCTAAGGCAATATTTACTACAGGTAGAATATTAAACCTAGACAAACTATATTAACATTGTATATTGCAGGCTTTCCTAAGACGGGAGGAATTCCTCAGGTTCCTTAAGAACAAAGTCACACTGAATAAACCATCTTTTATAAGACTTAGACAATAATGTCGGTAATAATCACCCAGTAAAACAGCATGAACAAGACAGGAACCATCTTAAGATTACAGTGTTTTCTTTTATAAAGATATAATAATCTTATTAAATAGAAAAAGGTGACAAATAGAAGAACATAGAAAACTTGGTTGAGAACTTTAAAGCCAGTCTTTACAACCTTATAACTGTTATTATGATCAGATTAATTTCAGTAGGTTAAAGTTTTAAATTTACAACCTAGATATCATAACATCCTGCAACCAGCTAGGACCATCCTTTGTTAGTATAATATAAGCTCTAGGCTAATAGTTATCTTCATCTCAAGTAGTCTTTAATCTGATCAAGCACTTGAAAACCTAGTTAATCAACTTTGTCTTTAAGCCTTCTGTTTAAGTTTACACACACCTTCATCTATATACTTTTTAAAAAATTTTTATTTTTTTATTGACAACTTCTATACTTACATACAAAAGTGCATGATATTTCCCTCCCCTCCCCCATCCCCCTTTAGAACTCCAATCTCCATCCTATCCCCCCCCTCTCTCCATTAGTCTCTCTTTTAATTTGATGTCATCATCTTTTACTTCTATTATGAGGATCTTGGGAAGGTATTGCTAGGCACTCCTCCATCCCTTGTTCTCAGCATTATGTTGCCTTTTGGGTCATCCCAGTGGTCATCACCATCTGAAAAGAGAAGCTTCTCTAACCAGAAGTGAAAGTAGCATTAATATGTGAATATGAACATCAAGTGTAGTGCTTTCAGGGCAGCTTGGTGGGAATAAAATATACATTTAGTCAGACAAGAGCAGGCTTTATACCCCTATGGCTCATGACCTCCCCTGCCAAAGACTTTTGCTTAGGTTTTTCAGTAACAGGTATGTATTCCCTCCTGTAGAGAGGGCCTTCAGTCCTATTGCAGACAGCTTCAGGTTCGCTGAGATGAACTTCCAGACCGGGCACAGTTATGGAGGAAGGGATATTATTTATTGAAGCTTACAGATCCAGGAGAAGTTCCATAATGGCAGAAGTCGCGGCCTGCTCTCACAAGGCCAGGCAGAGAGAGCAAAAGCCAACCAGCCACCACAGCACACAGAGCAAAAAAAAAAAAACAGCCAAAAGGTCACACAGCACACTTCAGGAACTCCTGCTGGGCATATTTGCATATCTTTACAATGGACTCTCAAACCATCACCACACCTTAAGACTGGCCCCCAGTGACCTTGCCTCTAGCAAGGTGATTGCAGATGCAAACTATAAAATAATAAAACACTGAATATATTGGGGGACATATACTCAAACTACCACATTCCGCCCCTGGCCCCCAATAGATTTAGCTCCTGGCCCCCAATAGATTTATAACTATCACACATTGTAAATTGTACTCAGTCCAATTTCAAAGGTTCTCACAGTCTTGATCAACTTAAGATAGTGAGTCCTGTAAAATCAAACAAGTTAAATACTTTCAACATGTAAAGGCACAGAGTAAAACATTTTTAACTGATATAAGGCATAGCAAGGAGAAACTAAAACAATGCAAACTCAACCACCATCAACAGTCATCAAACTTCTGCAGTTCAAGTTCAATATAACCAGAGACTAACAGTCTCCAGGTTTTCCAATTCCGCCCCTCCAGCTGGGCAGAGTCGCCAGGGAAAACTTTCATCCCATGCCAACACTGCACTCCATGGTAGCCCTTTTGCACAGTCCTGGTATATCCAAAACATCTTCAGGTCTCCATGAAAACCACGGTCCATCTTCCAAAGGCTCTTGCAGCCTATTCCTGAGGGTCTTCATGCCCTGCCTCATGCCGCATCTCAGCAGCGGCTCCTGGAACCGTGTGCAACTCATGACCACTCCATGCATTTTCCATGCTTCCAAAACTAATACCAGGTGTGCAGGACACAGCCATATTCTTAATCCAGGGATGAAATAAACCACAGCCTTGAAAAGCAGGTTCCTTCTCCAGTCAGCTCTTTCCAAGAATTTGCATTTTTAACAGTCTTTCCTCAGGCATCCTCTCCATTGTTTTAATGTAAATCAGTCGTCAGGCCACCTTCCTTCCACCTTCCTTAAGATTGCTAATGTGGTTGACAATAGCAGCTAAACCAGTCTCAATGCCTCTACTTTTAACTTGCTTCAAGTTTTCCAGCTTAAAATCTTAAAATCTCAGTCCGATATCTTTAGCCAAGCACATCAGTCCATTACAAATTTAACCTTGATCAAACACTCTGGGCCTGGATAGCGGAACGTAGCCATCCCTTATGCCAGTAGCCCAGTTCCAGCAAAGTCCTCTGCCATCTTTCCTTCCCCTTAGAAAGCTCATAAGCCAAGCCTCAAAGTTCAATACTATCTGCACTTAGCATTCTCAAACTCTCATCAGAATAGTCCATAAAACTTGGCTTACCACTCCAGAAGGCATCTTCAGTTGCAAGTACCAAGTCCATGCCCATTCCTCCAAAACAAAGGTTCCAAAAGACGAACATCCCCACGGTCTGGTTCATCTCACCCCACACTCCTCGGTACCACTTTACTGTAGCAGACAGCTTCAGGTTTGCTGAGATGAACTTCCAGACCGGGCACAGTTATGGAGGAAGGGATATTATTTATTGAAGCTTACAGATCCAGGGGAAGTTCCATAATGGCAGAAGTCACGGCCTGCTCTCACAAGGCCAGGCAGAGAGAGCAAAAGCCAACCAGCCACCACAGCACACAGAGCAAAAAAAAAAAACAGCCAAAAGGTCACACAGCACACTTCAGGAACTCCTGCTAGGCATATTTGCATATCTTTACAATGGACTCTCAAACCATCACCACACCTTAAGACTGGCCCCCAGTGACCTTGCCTCTAGCAAGGTGATTGCAGATGCAAACTATAAAATAATAAAACACTGAATATATTGGGGGACATATATTCAAACTACCACAAGTCCAATTATGAAGCAGTTGGTTACCCCATGAGTAGACATGCCACTATTGCACCCGTTCAGTCATTGGACCTGTATGGCCAAACTTGAATATTCGGTGTCCACTGTTTTCACTACTGATGATTTCTGTCTCCCATACTCTGCATGCAGCGCAGCTTTTCCAGCTTTCAGTTGGCTGGTCTACAGGGAGAAGGTTTTCTGCTCAGCACCAGCTTGCTTTCTCAGTGGCCTTGCCTCTCAGGCAAGAGATGTCTTCGGTAATAGGGTCTTACTATCTATTTCTCAAGGGAAACCAAGGGTTTTGGCAAAAGCCTTTAATGTTTTGGAGGTTACCAGGACCTCCTTGGCCAACAACTCACTGGAAGGTATCCCATCCCAGGCACTGAAAATTTTCTAGCAACAGTCTACAGTTTCAAGATGTGCCATTATTCAAAAAAGTAGGTTTACATAACTCTTATTCACACTATCTTGAATTTAGATTGACCCTCCCCCTGCCCTTCTTTTACACCTTCTCTTCTGATAGCCTCACTGAGGCCATTCCCCTCCCTGTAATCTGTTCTTCTACTTACATATGTGCAATACCATACACTTAATTCCTTCCCTTTCTTCCCTCCCTTATATCTTTTTACCAGCTTACTGGTTTCTGGTACCTATTTTTGGTTCCAGTTCACACACAAGGCTATACATTTGTAGCTAGGATCCACATATGAGAGAGAACATGTGACATTTGGCTTTCTGAGCCTGGGTTACCTCACTTAGTATAATCCTTTCCAGATCCATCCATTTCCCTGCAAATTTCATAATTTCATTTTTCTTTACTGCTGAATAGAACTCCATTGTGTAAATGCACCACATCTTTATTATCCATTCATCTGTGGAGGGACATCTAGGCTGCTTCCATTTCCTAGCTATTGTGAATAGAGCAGCAATAAACATGGTTGTGTAAGTATCTCTAAGGTAGTGAGAAGAGTCTTTCAGATATATGCCTAGGAGTGCTATAGCTGGATCATATGGTAAATCTATTTCTAGCCATCTCAAGAACCTCCACACTGATTTCCACAATGGAACAGTGTAGAAGTGTTCCTCTTTTTCCACATCCACACCAACACTTATTGTCATTTGTTTTCTTGATGGTAGCCATTCTGACAATAGTAAAATGGAATCTCAAAGTGGTTTTAATTTGCATTTCCTGATGGCTAAGGATGTGGAACACTTTTTTAGATGTTTATATGCCATCTGTATTTCGTCTTCTGAGAACTCTCTATTTAGTTCCATACCCCATTTTTTAACTGGGTTGTTTGAATTCTTATTATTCTGTTTTTTAAGTTCTTTGTATATTCTGGATATTAATCCTCTCTCAAATGTATAGCTGGCAAAGATTTTCTCCCATTCTGTAGGTTGTCTCTTTGCTCTATTCACAAGTGTAGCACTTGTACCCATATCCAAACTCAGCAATAATCCTAGGTGTTGAGTTGGCTTGTTAAGCAAGTATTGTAATGGACTGGGTGGCACAATTTACTGGCAAATTCTAAACTTCAACTGAGCAAAATACACATTCAATTAAAACCAGCACAGAGTATACAAGTGTGGGGATGAAAACAAAGTCTTATAAGGCCAAAATCCCTAAGGGTGTGTATTGCTCTACACTCTTTATCCTGTCAGCTAAGAGGTAGAGAATTTTGTTTTGAATTGGGTTCCAGGTCAGCCTGAATCTGATCAGACCCTGCCCCCAATAATGACAAAAGCAAAACATAAAGACCCTATAAATCTTGAGGTATTAAAGGCAGCAATATTCAATACCCCATGTTCAGCTTATTTGAGAATGGTAAAGCCAACCACAAATATGTAACCCATAACCTGCCATGACATGGAAAGAGAGACTAGCACTTCCAATGCAGGCCTATGTACCTTTTTTGTCAGTCAGCCTTGTCACCTTTTAGTCACCAATGCTGAGTGCCCACCTCGTTCCCTGAGCTGTGGAGCTTGAGCTCGGTTCAGCTGTGCTGGATGCACTGCTGGTGTTGTGCTATGGAGCTTGAGCTCGGCTCAGTTGTGCTGGATGCACTGAGCTCAGTTGTGCTGGAGGTGCTGCTGGTGTTGTGCTGTGGAGCTTAAGCTTGACTCAGCTGTGCTGGATGCACTGCCACTGGTTGCTGAACGCTGGCGGTTCATGGTTCTGATGGTTGGGGGTGGGCAAGTTCAGGAAGCCTGTAGTTGCTCACACTGTTCCCCCTGTATCTCTTTCAGTAGCTCAGCAGAACTGTCTTTAGATTTCTGGGCTCTGCAAGGAGGCTGATGAGGTTGGAAAGTCCCCTTGTTTGGTCTCTATTGCTGCTGCTAGGCACATCTGGCCAATGGTGCCTGGCTTGCAGATTGGGGTCACAGGGGACCAGGGTCTCAGTGGACCAGGCTGCTGAGGATCTGCCACAAGCTCCACAGTGGGATTCTGGCCATCTCCTGCTTATCCTCACCAGAAAAACTATTCTGCACTTTTCAGAAGAAGAGTGTTTTTTGCTGTATGTTTGCTTAAATCTCTCCCTGATCTGGTTTGCCATGGCTCCTATGCTACCATCTTACCCAGAAGTTCCCTGCGGGTCCATTTTTTTGATCTAGCTTATTAATCTGTGTTTTTTGGTTGGGAAGTTATTATAACTGTCAGGTATAAGTTAGTATCTGTTGAGTTGGAGACTTTCTGGAGTTTGCTGTTTTCTTGAAGATAAAAAATATTTTTATATTTATTCTACTCTTGGTTGTTATTTTTCCCTTCTATTGACTCTTGGATGTGATCATCTCTTCAGCACGGATTATTCTGTGCAGTATTTTGTGTAGGATTGGCTTAGTGCTCATATAATCATAGCTGGCTTTTATCATGGAAATTTTTTCTTTCAGTTTCTTTTATTATGAATAATTTTGCTGAGTATAGTATTTTGGGCTCGTAGCCATGGTCTTTTAGAATTTTTTTGTTTTTGTTTTTGTTTTTGTTTTTTCAAGGTAGGGTCTCACTCTGGCCCAGGCTGACCTGGAATTAACTATGCAATCTCAGGGTGGCCTTGAACTCATGGCGATCCTCCTACCTCTGCCTCCCGAGCGCTGGGATTAAAGGTGTGTGCCACCACGCCCGGCTGTCTTTTAGAATTTGATATGCCCCATTCCAAGCCCTCTGGCTTTCAGAGTTACCATTGAAAAATCAAAGGTAGTTCTGATGGATTTACCTTTGTATGTGACAAGTTGGTTTTCTCTTGCAGCTTTTTTAGACCTCTTTCTTTGTTTTCAGTGTTGAGTTTGAGCTGAAATGTGATATGGGAAATTTCTTTTCTGGCCCTGTTTATTTGGTGTTCTGTACTGTGATAGGGCTCACTTTTGTGAGGTTAGGGATTTTTTTTTCCAGTAATTCCATTGAAGATATTCTTTATGTCTTTAACCTAACCTGTATTTCTTCCCTTCCTTTATGTCTGTGATCTGAATACTTGGTCTTTTAAAGGTGTCCCACATTTTCCTCACTGTTCACAAGTTTTCTTTTTTTTTCTTTTTTGAAAAATTATACCTTTATTACCAGATTGGTTAGTTTAACATTCAAAAGGTCATGGATAACATTCAGGGTGAAAGACTTGAAACTTTTACAAGTTTCATTGAGGTTAGAACAAGTTACAGTAACAATTTAATTAAGTCTTATAAAATGTTTTACATTATGATACTGTAGCATTATATATATTTTTTTCATTTTTTTTGTGAAGTAGGGTCTCACTTTAGACTAGATGCACCTGGAATTCACTATGTAGTCTCAGGGTGGACAAGAAACTCAGGGTGATCTTCCTACCTCTGCCTCCTGAGTCTGAGATTAAAAGTGTACGGCACCATACCTGGCTTATTGTAGACATTTTCAGGGACCTTAATGACCTCAGTTATCCTTGAGACTCATAAATGACATCACTATTGCCAGCTTTTTCTAAATTTCTGCAGAAACACATTCAGATAAGCAGATTAATTTTCTTTTGTAAAATTTATCATTGTTTTAGAATTGCCTGCCTGTTTCCTCTGTCTTGTCCTCAAGTTCTGATAGTCTGTCCTCCACATGATCTACTCTGTTGGTGAGGCTTTCTTAGAAGACATTTAGAAGAGTTATTTCATCATTTTTTGTGTATTTTTTTCAGCATCTACATCTCTTTTTGGATATCCAGTTTTATTTATTTTTTTATTTAGAAATTATTTTTACTATTTTTATTTTATTAGTTTTATTTATTTGAGAGAAAGAGGCAGGTAGATAGAGAAAGTATAGGTGTGCCAGGGTCTCTAGACACTGCAAACAAACTCCAGACACATGTGCCACCATGTGCATCTGGTTTATGTGGGTATAGGGAATTGAACCTGAATCCTTAGGCTTCATAAGCAAGCACCTTAACTGCTAAGCCATCTCCTCAGCCCCAGTTTTATTTCTTGATTAGACTTGCTTGTTATTTTTGGAGTTCATTCCTGCACAGGATTATATCCTCATTGAATTTATCCCACTGCTTGTTAAGTGCATTTTTTTTTTTTTGTTGGTTCTTCTCTGTGTCTTTATCCTTCTGTTATGTTTTTTTTGAGTCTCTTCAATTTTTTTGAGATGTGTATTGAGTTGTTTCTGTTGATTTGTTTCCATTTCCTTTAGCCATGCTTTGAGTTCATTCTTGAATTCTTTTTGTTGATTTTAGTCATTCAGCCATGCTTTAAATTCTTTTGTGAGTTTTTTTACATTGGTTCTTTTCTAATTCTTCTAGCCTTGTGTTCCTGGCTTCATTAAATTTGTTGAAGATCCTTGTCATAGCTTTATTTGGGGGCAGGGGTTGGCTGGAGTTTCCTCATTGTTTGCAATAGAGGCATCTGTTATGGGACTAGGTATTCTTGGTGGGGATATCTTGAATTGGTGTCTTGTGTTGTTTTGTTTTGGGGTTGCCTTGTTTTTCTTTGTGTATTCAGTCTCCTAGGGATTCTGCTTGGGATCCTGGAAGGTCTGGCCATCTCAGTGACCAAACAGGGTCCTTTGGGCCCTCTGCTACTCACTTATTGGCTCTTGGTGGTGGGTTTGGTTGTGGCTGCTGGTGGAAATCAGGAGGAGCCCAGAGCTGGTATCCTACTAGGGGAGTTGGATCTCAATTATAGTGGTTGTGGGGCCCACCTGGGTCATGCATTTGTGAGGATGATCTGAGCTCAATGATTGTAGGCAGACTTCTGCTTGTGGGCCTGCACCACCTTGTGTATGGTGAATGATTGATTACCTGCTCACCCAGTCCAGTTGTGCCTAGTGAGCCTAGGTGTTCCCTGCTTGCCATGGCAGATATGCCTGGGAGCCTGCTGTTCCCTGCCCATCCAACCTACATATGGTTGGGAAGCCTGGCACTCCCCTGTCTGCCTAGCCAAAGTTACTTGAGGAGCCCTGCAGTTTACTGCCCACATGGCCCAAATGCATTCTGTGAATGCCTGGCCTAAATCTACTGAGTGTGGATACCAGGAATATTCTTTCTATCAATCTTGCCTAGAAGCCCAATAACACATTCTAAATGAATTTTAGTGTGTATAAATTCTGTTTCTGTTTGCATTGAAAGGAAGAAAAAAGCCTGGTATATTTGTATCAAATATTATAAATGATAACTTTTAATTTGACTATTATAACGTATGATCCAAATGTAATTCTTTGTTATATTAGTAGGACTATTTTGTGTCCCTGTGGTAGTTTAAATGGATGTCCCCCAATAGATTCAGGAGTTTTATTAAAGATTCTTGGATTTCCAGCTACCTAGCTAGAGGAGGTCACTGGGGGTGGACCTGAATCCCAACCTAAGATATACAAAGTGCTGGAATTCTGCCCGAGTTCCTGAAGTGTGTGCTTGCTTGTGCTGGTGTGTTGGTGATGGCTTTTCTCTCTCTCTCTCTCTCTGCTTGGTCCTATAAAAGGGAGCCAACTTTTCCTGCCATTATGGAATTTCTTCTGGATTCATAAGCTTCAAATAAAATCCCTTCCTTGGGGCTGGAGAGATGGCTTAGTGGTCAAGGCATTTACCTGCAAAGCCAAAGGACCCTGGTTCAGTTCTCCAGGACTCACGTAAACCAGATGCACAAGGGGGTGCATGCATCTGGAGTTTGTTTGTAGTGGCTGGAGGCCTTGACACACTCATTCTCTCTCTCTCTCTCTCCTCTGCCTCTGTCTCTCTCTCAAATAAATAAATAAAACTAAAAAAAAAATCCCTTCCTCCATAACTGTGCCTGGTTTGGAGGCTGACTACTACAGTCCCCAAAAGTTTGCTTTCTATTTATATTTGAATCCAACACATAGGAAATAACTGTACTTTAAAAAGTATATAAACATTATAAACAGGTGAAGTAATTACTACTGCAGGTTCCTTTATTAAAAGATAACATTCATTTTTACATGGCAGAGGAGATACCATTACCTCGAAGGTGCTTTTCCTTTTGGGTAAGCCAATGGAGACACTCATTGCACTCTGGATGTGCCAATCCCTGCAATTTCCATAAATACAGGAAACTTGGCTGCATAATTTGTAGCAGTGGGATATGACATTCACGCTCTCTCCTATTAAAAACAATGGAGAATATTTGTATTTTACATATTTACCACTAACCTGAAAGGTTTGTCTGTTTTTTTTTTTCTATAAAGAAGAAATCTAACAGGAAGCACTAGGTAATGTAAAAATAATATTAATCAATGACATAGTTTGATTGATAGTGGGGACAAATCAGAACATAGGGATCCCTGAGCAGCCATAGTAGGCTTCAGGATAGTGAGCATCACTGAGGGAGAAGCCTGAGCTGCTACAGCTGCCCATGAGCATCACATAAGCCCTAACAGGGAGGATGAGGCATGGCAACCTCCCAGTGCCTGCCTTCAGCACTGACCACCTAGCACCATAGGCATACTGCAGAGACTTGGGCATGTGTGACTGCACGTGAGTGCTACAAGTCATGGTGACGAGATCATAGCAGTAAAGGTTTTGGAAATAGTAACTCATTTCAGTATAAGACAATAGAGTTTCATCAAAAGGAATGATACAGGGCTGCCATTAACATGTTGTTATGGATGATGGAAGAGAGAAAAAACACCAAAACCCTGACATTAAAATATAAAAGTGACTAGTTGGAAAGAAGAAGGGGCTCAGTGGGAAGGGGATGGGGGAACAATAAGAAAGTAATGGAAGAAGATTATGATCAAAATATATTATGTGTATGTATAGAAATTGACAATAAAAGTTCAAAACTCAATATTGAGTAATAACTGGCCCTCTGTAAAGATAGTGTTAAGAAAAATTTATAGGAGTTCATCATTTGGACTGAGCTTCTGTATGGGGCCAAACAGGACAAAATAAAATTTGTGATGGGTTCCACCAGACCCAGCTAAGAATATGCATTTATCTGACTTCCAAGCAATCAGAAAGTGGGAGATTACAACCAAATCCCCAAACAGACTATTTTGAGGAGACCTCCTCTGCTTTAACTGTTCTAAGAAAAGTAACTTTAGAATCACCCTTTGTTCTGTTTCTGCTGTCCTCAGTCATTTTTCTGTCCATAAACCAATTTCTGCTCAGCTTATCAGAACACATATTTTATTTATGAAACAAGGTGTTGCCTGATTCTAGAGTTGTCAAAATAAAACCAGTTCCATTATTTAAATCGATTTTATTGTATTTTCTTTTGACAATAAAAGATACAATGCAGGTACTATAATCACAAATACAGCAGGGAGTAAAATACTTCAGAATAGAGTCATTCAAGTTCAAGACCTTTGGCTGGCGAACTGCAGAGTGCTTTATACTTCATTGAAAAAGAGACAGAGGCCGGGCGTGGTGGCGCATGCCTTTAATCCCAGCACTCGGGAGGTAGAGGTAGGAGGATCCCCGAGAGTTCAAGGCCACCCTGAGACTACATAGTTAATTCCAGCTCAGCCTGGACCAGAGTGAGACCATACCTCGAAAAACCAAAAAAAAAAAAAAAAAAAAAAAAAAGACAGAGTTCACAATGTGGTGACTATGATTATCAACACAATGAAATCTATGCTGTCATAACAGTGACACTTTAAGATTGTATAATATCATAGAGAAAGGTTGCTGATGCTACTTTGAGAAAATAGCATTGCTATTTAAAATTGAAGTGAAAAATTATCTATGCATATTAATAAGGACTAGAAAAGACAAAAATGAAAATATTTTTAAAGGGATGGAGAGATGTCTCAGCAGTTAAAGGCATTTGCTTGCAAAGCCTGATGGCCTGGGTTCTATTCCCCAGTACTCACATAAAGCCAGATTCACAAAGTGGTGCATGTGTCTGGAGTTTGTTTACAATGACAGGAGCCCCTGGTATGTCTGTCTGAATGCCTTTCTATCTGTTTCTCTCTCTAAAATAAATAAAAATATTAAAAATGAAAATAATTCCTTTGTTACAGTTCATTTGTTCTTTTCTGCTTCAAAGTGCATCTTTAAAGGTATCACAATTAAGTGCTGAGAAGAAGTGACAGAAGAGTGCTTTAAAGTTTAAAGTTGGGCTTTTGAGCCATGCTTAAGTTTTTGTGATTTTGGTAACCCTGTAGATGAACTAAGTGTATATATATGGGGTTTCTCAAGGTACGGTCTCACTCTAGTCCAGGCTGACCTGGAATTCACTATGTAGTCTCAGGTTGGCCTTGAACTCATGGAGATCCTTCTACCTCTGCCTCCCAAACAAATCACTGTTTAAAGAGACAGGCTTATTTATTCAGTCCATAACAGAAACATCACATAATAGCTTGTAAATATTAGTTTTATATATATTAGTTAAGGAAAATTTAAAATCTTTTTTTTTTTTTATTTTTTTATTTTTTGAGGTAGAGTCTTGCTTTAGCCCATGCTGACCTGGAATTCACTATGTATTTTCAAGGTGGCCTTGAACTCATGGCGATCCACCTACCTCTGCCTCCCAAGCGCTGGGATTAAAGGCATATGTCACCATGCCCAGCTTGAACTAAATATATTTTGTATTTTGTGATGGATATAAGCCCTTGAGGGCAAGTGGCAGAATGTTACGATTGGGATATAAAGGCTTCCCCCAAAATGCTCCTGTAAGGCCTTCATTGCACCCCAGATGGGGGTGCAACTTGTATGGCACAATGTAGGTCGGGCCCTAGCCAGACTGCATGCTAAAAGAAACCAGGAAGTGGCTTCTGTGGATGTGACATCCTGCACAGGCCTGGTGTGACAACAGCTACAGTCCCATGCTTGCAAGAAACCTGCTGCGAGATGATCTGCCCAGAGGCTGGCTGTCATTGGTCACAAGAAGGGGACCACCCCATACAATGATTGGCCAGCCAAACCCTTTAAACCCCCTACACTTTCTTGAATAAACAAGTTTGTAGCAGCTCACCCTCTGCATGCTTCCACCCAACTCCTGGAGTCTGTGTTGTGACTCCACGTCTCTCTCCTTCTACTTGGCAGAGACCCTGCGGTCCCTCCTGGTCTGGACCTAGGAAGGACCCCAACATCTGGCTCCCAAACAGGGTCCCTCTGTCCCCTCAGCATTGGCGAGATGCCCCCTCCTTGATCATCGGTGAGTAGGCCTCTTGCTGTTCTGTGTGCTGACGGCTGCCTGAGGGTGAGCGGGCTGCCCCCTCCTCCCCCCTTTTCCTTTTGTTTGTCCTTTTCCCCAGCAGGAAGGCACACATCACCGCACAGTCCCAAAGCCCATGTCGGCCCATCCATTCTTGGTTCATCCTGGAGAAATCACATAAAGGTCTGACCCACCCGATTTCAGAACCAAGGCGAAGCTGTTGCCTGAGCTTCCCCAAAGACACCATGTGGGCATACGGCCGTGGAGTAACAACCCATGGAAGTCCACTAAGCACAAGAAATGTGGGTCCTAAACATTCTCTCCATATGTCTCAGCTGGCCCCGGCATTAGGTGTTGTGGTTTGCATGATTATCCTTTGGGCTATCATTTTTTATCTGGGTTATCATTTTCTCAGTCTCCTTGATTCAGGAGTGTCCCAGCCTACCCCCCCCCAAACACCACCACACCATAATGGGCAACCTCCCTCCCCATCAAAGGATGCTGCAATTGCAGGTTAGTAAGGCCCTCCTCCTGCAACGTGGCTTACAAGTGAAACAAAAGGACCTCCATGGCTTTTGGGATGAAATTCTTGTTTTAGCCCCATGGATTACTCCGGAGAACATCTGGGACACTTCCATTTGGTCCTGGGTTCTCTTCCTCCCAAAGAAACGTGAGGTTTACAAAGGGCGTACACCCCCTACCCCATTCTTTCCTATCCTCCTTGCCATAATTGCAAGCCTTAAAGGATCTTCCATGGAGGAAGTCATTTCTGCCCATAACAAAAGCTGTAAGGAGGAACTGAAACTGGCTTTTCAAACCTGGTCCCTCCTAGCCCCCTCTTACAATGATGAAGAGGAAGACCAACCCTTCAATGATAAAAGACCGTCACCCAAACCACCACCTACGGCAGCTGCACTCATAAACACCCCTCCCCCTCTTTACCCTTGGAAGGACCTCTGCCCAATCTGTCCTGGACACACCCAGGCAACTGCCAGTTCCCTGACACGCCCCTTCACTGCCACATAGGCCTAGATACAATAGCCAGGCCCTGGTACCCCACCCCCTCTCTGATCTGGCTCTCATCTGCAAGGCGGCCCAGGAATCTGGTGTTGACTACTACTTTGAACAAGTCCTTTTGCAATGGGCCATCCACCTTTAGACTTATTGAGCATGTTCACTCCCACACTGGTATACCTGGCTTTATTGCTGATGGGAATTCACTGGTAGACAAATTTATTGCTGTCTCCTCCTTGTCACCTTTAGGACAAGCTAGATGTTTACACCAAAGGTCCCATCTATCCCCCACCAATCTAAAAACCCTATACCCTGAGCCCTCATTTAGCCAATGCAAACATTTAACCTGTACCTGTAAGGCATGTGCCCCCACTAGCCCCCTTGGGCCCCCTACAGCCTCAAGGGGTCAATCCTAGAGGCCTTACCCCAAATTCTATCTGGCAGATGGATGTTACCCACATACCTTCCTTTGGTAACCTCAAATATGTCCATGCCATTGTGGACACTTATTGTAAGCTTACTTTTGTTATTGCTCTTTCAGGGGAGAAGACGTCCCATGTCATTAAGGTGACAAAAACCGCCATGTTGGTCATGGGTGTACCCTGGTCAATTAAAACTGATAATGGCCCTGCATACACATCTGCCCAATTCACATCCTTCATGGAATCTTGGGGAATAAAACACTGCCTTGGGATCCCCTACAACCCACAAGGACAAGCCATCATGGAGAGAACTAACTGGACCCTAAAGGAACTAATTATAAAACAAAAGTCCACTATGTTGCCCAGGGAGCCCCACTTGGCCCTGGTGGAAGCTCTCTTCACCCTCAATTTTCTCATCTTTGATGAGGCAGGACTCTCCCCAGCCTACAAACATTGAAGATCCCAACCAACCACAACGCCCTTACCCTTAGTCCGCTGGAAGGATCCTCTTACTAATATCTGGAAGGGACCCCACCCTCTTTTAACACAGGGACAAGGGTATGCTTGTGTCTTTCCAGAAACTTCACAGATCCCGATCTGGATCCCTGCCAGAAACATCCATCCAGCCACTGACTCGGGGATGGACATTGATGAAAAGGATGATGCTAAACCCCTCAGTCCAGATATGGGACTGTAAACTTATTCCCCTCTTTCTCCTTTTCTCCATACTACCACTTCCCAGAAACCATTTTGGACAAGTCTTCTTAGGCCATACTTGCTTGGTGCGGTGGGCCTAGATTCCCACACTTTCCCTAGGCTTCATTTTAGCAACTCTATTTCGCTATATTCCTCCCCCTTCAAGCAAGTACTTCTCCTTAGCCATACTTTTGCTTTTTTGCTTATTAATGCCTCTTATGGTAATGCTACCCTCCAACCAGCCATAAATTCCTTTGCAACTCCTTTGATTGCATTGATCTACTACCATTAAGGACACTCAATGCTACTAATTATGGTGTTAAGGGTGAGCTCACAACAGTCACCCAACAACCTGTTTATGTTAAAGCCCCCTATTATTTTGTCTTGGTCCTAACACTTAATGCCTCTGCCTTTTTACTCTTTTCTGGGGTCTTTCTCAACTGCTCCCTCCTTAGTTGTAGCTGAGCCCTTCCATGACTATTCATGCTGATCTCCATGTTATCGTTAGAAAGGCACCAATTGGCTTTGCAGCTGTTTCTCCTGATGATAACTTTACATTTCTTTCTTCAAGCATTTCTCCCTTCTTATCCTGGCGGGAATCCTACTTATTCTTGCCATCATGCTGATCCTTTTCAGAGTCTCAGAACTTTTGCTCAGTGCATCCCCACCATCCAAACAAACCAGGTTCTACTACAGGGAGCCATTTATCAATTGGAAGAGGCAACCCCTCATGAACCACCATATGATATCTTACCTGCCATTTCTCTTTTGTAAATCTGTCCTACCCCAGTCTTTTTCAGGTTCTATAGTTGATTCTCGCTTGCTGGGACCATTTGCATGCCACAGATCCACCACCACTTGGCCCTCCCATGCCTCCTAGGTGACAGCCACACCCCTCTGGTTTTCTCACCAGGATGGTGGGTAGTCAATGATGGGTAAGACCCCATGAGATGGGGCAACCTAAGACAGGCACCATGTAATGATCCCTGAGCCCAACAATGGCTTGGCAAAGAACCATGCCTGGGAGGATATGTAACAATGGGTCTGGCCCTGGCATGCTAAAAGAAAACCAGGCCACACCCTCTGGGTTTTCTCACCAGGATGGCAGATAGTCAATGACGGGTAGGACCCAGTGTCACCAATAATAAAAACAAAAAAAGAGGATATGTATAATAAAAACAAAAAGGCAGGTCTGGCCCAATGCAGCCAGACAGCATGCTAAAAGAAACCAGGAAGTGTCTTCTGTGGACGTGACATCCCACACAGGCCTGGCATGACAACAGCTATAGTCCCATGCTCACAAGAAACCTGCTGTGAGATGATCTGCCCAGAGACCGGCTATCATTGGTCACAAGAAGGGGACCACCCCATACAATGATTGGCCAGCCAAACCCTTTAAACCCCCTACACTTCCTTGAATAAATGAGTTTGCAGCAGCTCACCCTCTGCCTGCTTCCACCCAACTCCCAGAGTCTCTGTCGTGACTCTGCGCCTCTCACCCCCTACTCCACAGAGACCCTGCGGTCCCTCCTGGGCTGGACCTAGGAGGAACCCCAACAGCAACTGAAAGCTAATTAGATTGTGAGGTAACTACCTTCATTAATGTATTAAAAATCCACTATGAAATCATAGATGAATGAGGTGAGATGGGGCATAGAGGTCATGCCTTTGAAAGGGCACACCTTTTCTATGTTCTTTCCTTTTCTCACTCTGCCTCCTTCCACCATAAAGTAAGTCACTATGTGCCACATGTTTGCCAACATGATTTTATGTGCCACCATGCATGAACCCGGAAGAATACAGCCAGGTGACAATGGCCTGAAACCTGTGAACCCATGAACCAAAATAATTCGTACTTCTCTTAAGGCATCTTCTCAGATATTTTGTCAATGCAAAAATAAGTGAATCTAGGGCTGGAGAGATGGCTTAGCAGTTAAGGCACTTGCCTGTAAAGCCTAAGGACTCATGTTCAACTCTCCAGGTCCCACATAAGCCAGATGTACAAAGTGATGCAAGTGCACAAGGTTGCACATGCACACAAGGTGGTACATGCATCTGGAGTTTGACTGCAGTGGCTGGAGGCCATGGTGCACCAATTCTTCCCACCCCCTCACATAAAAAGGCCAGTCTCTTGGGCTTTCCTCAAAAAAAAGTGACTCTACAGCTGGAGAGATGGCTTAGTGGTTAAGGCCCTTACCTGCAAAGCCAAAGGACCCATGTTCAATTCCTCAGGATCCATGTAAGCCAGATGCACAAGGTGGCACATTTGTCTGGAGTTTGTTTGCAGTGGCAGGAGGCCCTGGCATGGCCATTCTCTTTCTCTGTCTGCCTCTTTCTCTCAAAATAAATAACTAAAAATAAAAATAAAATTTAAAAAAGAAATTAAAAAAATCAGTGACTCAAGCTGGGTGTGGTGGCATATGCCTTTAATCTCAGCACTCAGGAGGGAAAGGAAGGAGGATCACTGTGAGTTCAAGGCCAGTCTGAGACTACATAGTGAATTTCAGGTTACCTTGGGCTAAAGCAAAACCTTATCTCCAAAAAGAAAAAGAAAGAAAAAGAAAAAGAAAGAAAAAAGAAAGAAAAAGTGACTTTGTCCCACACACTAGAATGGGAATGGACAAATCATACAAAGACCAAAGAACCAGAGGAAGCTATTGCAGTAATGGAAATGAAGTTACCCCGTGTCCAAAGTATCAAACCTAGGGTCCTAGAGGAGTACAATGAAAGCAGCCTTGAGGACAGGATGGGGTTCTAACCACTGTCTAGCTTTCCATCATGTGCTTGCATTATGAGTCATGTAATCTGTTGGCTGTTTATATTTTTCCTAATATTGCTATAATTAGTGATCATTTATCACACATTACCTAAGAGCTGTGTCTTTGTTGTTAAGGCACTCTACCCACTTTGAAAGTTTGGAGATTCCATGCCAAATTCCCTACTGTGTTAAATCCTTAATTACTCTCTTAGGATAATGCTCAACTTTTCTGTAAACTTTAAAAATTATTCTTTTTATTTAAAACAGAAACATCTGGAAGTGAGGAAGATGGATCAGCAGTTGAAGGCACTTGTGTGCAAAAGCCAGTCAGCCCAGGTTCAGTTCCCAAGCCACCCAACTAAGCCAGATGCAAAAACTGGCACAAGTGTCTGGTGCCCATACACACTTGTGTACAAATAAATGAATTTTAAAAATAAAAATAAATAAAATGAAACAACTGAATCAAATGTCTTCCAACTGACAACTGGATAATAAAAACATGGTACTTGTACACAATAGAGTTTCACTCACCTTTAAAGGAAAATAAATTTATGAAATTTGTAGGAAGACTGATGCAGCTGGAAAGAATTACAATGAGATAAGTCAAGTTCAGAAAGACAAAAAATCGTATGTTCTCTCTCTCACATGTGGATCCTAACTTTTTTTTTTCGAGGTAGGGTCTCACTCTAGAGTCCAGGCTGACCTGGAATTCGCTATGTAGTTTCACGGTGGCCTTGAACTCATGGTGATCCTCCTACTTCTGCCTCCCAAGTGCTGGGATTAAAGATGTGTGCCACCACGCGCAGCCGGTTCCTAACTTTTAAAATTTAAAATAATATATATATTTAGAGAGAGAGAGAGAGGAAGGGCATGTCAGGGCCTTCAGCTGTTGCAAACAAACTTCAGATATATGTACCACCTTGTATATCTGTCTTATGTGGGTCCTGGGGAATCGAATCTGGGTCCTTTGCCTTTTGCAGGCAATTAATTGCCTTAACCACTAAGCTATCTCTCCAACCTCCTAAACTCTTTTTTTTTGAGGTAGGGTCTCACTCTAGCTCAGGCTGACCTGGAATTCACTCTGTACTCTCAGGGTGGCCTTGAACTCATGGCGATCCTCCTACCTCTGCCTCCCAAGTGCTGGGATTAAAGGCATGCGCCACCACGCCCAGCTCTCCTAAACTCTTTTAAAAAATAGTTTATTTATTTGCAAGGAGGGAGAGAGTGAGGATGGGCATGCCAGGGCCTAGTACCGCTGCAAATCAATTCTAGATGCATGCACTGCTTTGTGCATTGGGTTCTATGTGGGTACAGGGGAATCAAATCCAGTCTAACATGATTTGCAAGCAAGTGCCTTTAACCACTAAGCACTCTCCCCAGCCTGGGCCTTAACTCTTCATGTTTGTTTGTATGAGTGGATGTGAGACTGAGTATGAGCTGTGATTCATGATAGGAGACCATGAGACAGGAACAAGAGGTGATGAAAAGGGGGAAAGAGAAAAAGGAAACATGTACTATGAAAGTAGAGAGGAGACTAAATTGGGGGGGGCATTTTGGAAGGGTGTAGGGGTAAAGAAGGAGGAAGGGAAAGAAAAAATTTGTTTGATTTGTCGAGGTAAGAGTCTCACTCTAGCCCAAGTTGACCTGTAGTTCTCAGGGTAGCCTCAAACTCACGGCAATCATCCTACCTCTCCCTCTCGAGTGCTGGGATTAAAGGTGTGTGCCACCGTGGCCAGCAACATGGATTATTTTAATGAGAAAAAAAGGAAAAAGAAGAGAGAGGCTGGAGAGATTGCTCAGCGGTTAAGGCATTTGCCTGCAAAGCCTAAGGACCTGGGTTTGATCCCCCAGTACCCATGTAAAACCAGCTACAAAAAGTGTCACATATGTCTGGCATTTGATTGCAGTGGCTAGAGGCCCTGGTGTTCCCATGCTCTCTATCTGCCTCTCTCTCTGCCAAATAAATAAATAACTAAATAATAAATGAATATTTAAAAAGAGATAGAGAGAGGCCAGACATGGTGATTCAAACCTTTAATTCCAGCACTCCAGAAGCAGAGGTAGCCAGCCTGTGACTACAGAGTGAGTTCCAGGTCAGCTTGGGCTAGAATGAGACCCTACCAAGACCTCCCTCAATAAAAAATTGTTTGAAAACACTATAACGATACCTAATTTTTTGTATGCTAATTATTTTTTTAAAAAAAGAACAATTGGGGATGTAACCTAGTGATAGAGTACTTGCCTAGCATCCACAGGCCCGGTTGTGCAATTCTCAGTACTGCAAAACAAATCACTGTTTAAAGAGACAGGTATATTCATTCAGTCCATAACAGAAACATCACATAGTAGTTTGTAAATATCAGTTTTATACATATCAGTTAAGGAAATTTAAAAATATTTTTTAAAAAAATTTTCAAGGTAGAGTCTTGCTCTAGCCCAGGCTGACCTGGAATTCACTATATAATCTCAGGGTGGCCTCGAACTCACAGTAATCCTCCTATCTCTGCCTCCCGAGTCCTGGGATTAAAGGCATGCACCACCATCTCCATCTAAAAGTCTATCTTTTAAAAAATATGTATTTTATTTATTTTTATTTATTTGATAGAGAGAAAGAGGGAGAGAGACAGAGGGAAGGAATGGGCATGCCAGGGCCTCCAGCCACTGAGAACAAATTCCAGATGTATGTTCCCCCTTGTGCATCTGGCTTATGTGGGTTCTGGAGAATTGAACTGGGATCTTTTGGCTTCGCAGGCAAATGCCTTAACTGCTAAGCCAGCTCTCCAGCCCCCTAAAAAAATCTATCTTTTTGACAGTCCCTTTTTACAAGGGTTTCTTAGCAGATATCCTGTCAGCATTATAGCAAATTCTAGGCAGAATATTTTCTTCCTTTCTTTGCCCATATGAAACAGCCATGATCTGCTGTGGCCATTAAGGTGCCAATGTCCTACAACCTCCCTTGGATGGTTAGTGTTGGCATCCTTGTTTGGGCACCACCCTATGGGCGTCATCAACTCCTGGTACCAAATGGATTTGTATCCAGGTCCTAAAAAGCCAGTGCTGAGGAACTGAGGATGAGGCTAAGGGTGAGTCAACAGAACCAGGAGACTCAAAACTGTATCCAGTAAGAGCCCCAAGGCTCTTTGTACAGCTCTGTGTACAAAGTTCACGCAGAGTTTATTCCGATAATGGCTTAAACAAAAGATAGTAGACAGCAACTTCCCTATCTCAGCAGCAGGAGACACTCTGGCTAGCTTGAAACTCTAGATGATATTAGACCTCCCTAACAACTGGAGAGTAGATGCCACAAACTCTGTTCTCAGTGTTCTGGGATAAGCAGGTGTCCTAATTCTCAAAACATAGTGTCAGCAGAATCACAGGGTGTTCTGCAAACAGAATGCAATGGGCTAAAACCCCTATAGTTAGAATTTAAGGAACATCTAACAAAATAACTAGTGGATTTGGCCGACTAGAAATGGATCACTCTTTCACAGATGAAAGAAGTCCAGAAATGGAGCAGCAAGCTAGAATAACATCTCCACCATCCCAGGATTCAGCTTTCAACACTGACTCAAAATGGCTTCGACTGCCAAGCAACACATCTTCTAAGCATGAGGACGAATGCAGATGGATCCCTTCTTTTGCAGAAGACTTTCTAGAAGTAATACTACTGCTTGAGTCTCACTGGCCAGAACTTATTTAGTCACATGGCTATACATAGCTATGGATGGATGCTAAATGTCAAACTGCCCAATAAAAGCAGATCATATTTCTAAATGAAGTCACAGTGGCTGTTAGAATGCTTATATTGCTTATTTTTATGGATTGAGTTGTGTCTCTTTATAATTAATGTTGGAGTCCTAATTCCCCAGCAACTCAGAATATGACCTTCTCCTCCTTTTCTTCCTTCCTCCTCTCCTCCTCCATTATCTGACAGGATCTTGCTGCCAATTCGTCCTGACATCAAACTCATTATGTAGCCTAGGTTGGCTTTGAACTTGCAATCCACCTCAGCCTTTCTATTGTTGGGATTATAGGTATGCACCATTAAACCCTGCTGGAGATAAAAGTCTTTAAAAAGGTATTAAATGTAAAGTGAGGTTACTAGGTCTCAATCCAATAATTGGTGTCCTCATAAGAAGAGATTAGGACACAGATACAGAGGAATGACTGTGTAAGGACACAGGGAGAAGATGGCCATTTACACTCCAAGGAGGCCGCAGGAAGAAGCAGCCTTGTCAACACTTGATTTCTGATTCCCAGGGCTATAAGGATATAAATATCTGTTGCCTAGCTCTTAATCTATAGCACAGTGTTACAGTAGTGCAAGCAAACCAATATAATCATCTGTGCTGCGCTATAAGCTAGACTAAACTACAGGGGCTTAGCAACATGCTTTTTATGATTGCAGTTTCTTTGGGATAGAAATCTGGGCCCAGTTCACTTGTGGTCCTTCTCATAGGTGGCAATCAAGAACCAAGTGGTACCTCCCATCTGAAAGCTTGGTTGGGAGGGCATCACTTTCAAGCTCCAAGGATGTTGGCAGGACCAAGTTGTTTGTGGGCTGATGGACTGAGTGCCTCAGTTCTGAGTTTACCAGGGGCTGCTCTTGCTTCTTCACCATGCTGGTCTCTCCAGTGGGCAGCTTCTTCATCAGTCAGTAAGGCTAAAGTCACATTCCTAATCTTATCACAGGGTGAAGTCAACTACCATCCTCACCCAACTGTTAGAGCTTACACTATGTGGGATCTGGTATGGGATGTGTAATAGACGAAGACCTTGGTGACAAGGACATGCAACCTAAGGGCTCTTCAGCTGTTTATTCCTGAGGTGATTGGAATAGGAACAATGCTGGTTTCTGTTTTACCTGACCATTCATTTTGGGACATTAGACAGCATCTGAGAGAGCCACAGAATAGAACACTTAAGTGGCAGGTGTGGCCCAAGTGGGCCTTAGTGGGTCCGTTTCTGGGTGTATATCAGTGCCAGGCACTATTCTGTGAAGGCAACACTACTTGCTTCCCTCCAAGGCAGGTTGCAGGAGTTAGATGCTTCCACACCATTCTCTGTGCCCTCCCTCTACTTGCTCATCTATCTCCCAGCGAGACAGGGAGGCTGTGGAGATTAGGACCCATTCCTAATTCCTAGTTCCAAGGAAACTACCTAGTAGGTCTTGGCCAGTCCTATGGAGGGATGCTTCCCAGTGCTGGAATCCTTTTTGTGGGGTGTCAAAGCTGCACTAACCACACTACTACCTTCCTCGGACCTTCTCCACTCTGCTTCCTCCACAAGGCTGCCAAGTTTGAGGCCAGTCACCCTCCATCCCTGGCACGTTCCTGCAGGGTTCCTCATGGGGTGCCACAGCTGGTCAGCTCCAAAGGACTACATACAATGTTACAGAGTGCCACTGATCACACAGATTCCCGGTGTTCTGCACAGGGGTCGCTTCTCTCACTGCAAAGGGCCTCCCCAAACATGCGTGTGGGGACATCAGTCACCTTCAAGGACAAGCAAGCCTTGCAAAGGCACTGGCTCTAGAGATTGGTGGGTGGATGGGTAGGGTCATCTTGTTTCCTCCCCCTCTACTCCCCTCAGGGCCTCGTCCACAACTTGGGTGGCACCCTCTTGCCCATCCTGGGGACGGGGTTGGGGGAAGATCCCGCAGGGTCGGTCCACAGAGGTCCCCACGGGTCTCTTTCTGCTCTCCCTCCCAGCCAGGATGGTGTGTGGGGGCGTAGGGTGGGAATGGCTCTCTGCATTGGGGGGACTCACTCGGTCCCCACCCTTCTCCACCCACCTCTCTTCCTCTTCTTTTCCCTTCCTCACCTATTTTATTTTTAGAGAGAGAGAATTGGTGTTTCAGGGCCTCAGCCTGCAGACGCTCAAACTGCAGACGCTTGTGCCACCTAGTGGGCATGTGCGACTTTGCTCTTGCCTCACCTTAGTGCATCTGGCTTACAGGTGGGATCTGGAGAGCCCAACATAGGTCCTTATGCTTCGCAGGCAAACGTCTTAACCGCTAAGCCATCTATCATTCTTTTGCTACTTGGGCATCTCAAGCTCCCGCCCACCCACAGTCTAGCACCTGGACTAATAGCTCTGCCAATCCCTTCCCAGGCTCGCCCCGCCTCTCCCAGCCTCGCCCCGCCCCCTCCGCCAAGCTGTTTGCCATTGCGCAGCGGGGCGCAGCTATCTCAGCGGAGGAGCGTGCAGGGGCGGGGCGAGCCTCGTGTCTACAGTCGACAATTGGCTAAAGCCGCCAGTTCGGGCTGTCAATCCCGCCGGCCTGGCGTGGCTCCGCCTCCGCCGGCGTGGTGTCGCTCTACGCAGGGTCCCGCGTGGGCTGCCGGGACGGGCCCAAGATGGCCTTGTTCTTATGTTCCGCTTCTTCCTGCAGCTCTGTACCCCATTCATTGCCCCGCTGCTGAGCGGCGCCGTGTAGCACAAATAGGCTCGAGGCCTCTGGGGGTCTTCCCCGTGGGGCAGGAGGCCGCCATGGCAACCCTGGAAAAGCTGATGAAGGCCTTTGAGTCTCTCAAGTCGTTTCAGCAGCAACAGCAGCAGCAGCCGCCACCGCCGCCTCCGCCTCAGCCCTCGCAGCCGCCGCCTCAGGCGCAGCCGCCGCCTCCGCAGACACAGCCGCCGCTGCCGCCGCCGCCGCCGCAGCCCGGCCCAGCCGCGGCCGAGGAGCCGCTGCACCGACCGTGAGTTCCGGCCCGCTGCAGCTCCCCGCCCGCCCGGGCGGCCCCGCGACCCTGACTCGGGCTGGCAACGGCGACCGCGCAGTTTACAGCCCGAGGGTCACTGGTTCTTTCCTGCCGCGAGACACCCCCTTTCCCCGCCCCGTTCCTACTCCTCGGTCTTGGGAGGCTGAGTCTGTTTGCCATTTGCGAAGAGTTAGGGAGCGAACTTATTTCTCTCTCTCTCTTTTTCCGCGAGAAACTGGGGCGAGGGGTGCGCGCAACTTGTGACGAGTGCTTGGAGGGGCGTCTCGGTTGGCCTCCTTAGGCCTGGGAACTGGAGTGCAGCACACCCGGGAGAGATGTTATGTGGGGATAGTGGATGACATAATGCTTTTTAGGAGATCTCGGCGGGAGGAGAGTGGGCGGGGGAGCGAGGACGCGGCCAATAGGAGGCTCTTCTCCCAGTGGCACTTTATGCAGCTTGTGACTTCCAGTAACAAGATTTAAGCATCACCTAAAAGGCCCGCCGATTTACTCTCACATTGGCCTACAAGGCATTGGGATGAGGGGTGGTTGCCAAGTGCATGGTGAGCTACTTCAGTGGTGATTTTAATAAAACTGACATTAGAGTTGACTAAAGTTTACTGCCTATTTTCTGCTGGAAATAAAACGGACACATTGGTGAGGGGGTAGCTTACTGCTAGGGGATGAATTTTACCCATGTTGCAGTTAGGCTTGTTCTAGTCCACGGATGTCTCAGGTGTACCAAAAAGTTCGTTTTCCCTGCTGACCTCTGGTTCTTTGGAAGCTAGCTGCTTGTGACTGGGGATAGTATTTGACACAGAAGAACTAGAGACCATTATAACAGTGATCTAAGGGAAGCTCAGGACTTTCCTGGAGGGCTGTATGCTGGGTATTGAGGCCCTGTGTGCTTCTGCGGTTCTGGCCCTTCTCTCACCTCTGGCCATTTTATTTCTGATCTGCATTTGTACAGTTAATAGAGTTTTCAGGAAGCAGTCCATTAACGAATCTTACTGTAGGAAGACACATTTATTTCAAGAAATGTTTGTTCTTTATGTTTCTGATACTATCCTTTCCCTGACCTGACAGTTTAAGTAGAAAATAAGGATTTGGGAGCAATGTTTACTTATTTGATAGAATAAAATATAGGAATATATTTTTCTTCTAAAGGATGAAACAATATGTTTGGATGTTTGGAGGGATTAAAATCATTTCAAAGTCTGACTGAAGTTCCTCTCTAGGTAAAAGGAATTGTGGGAGTTCACACATTCTCCATATCTTCCATAAACAATGGGAAGGAAGACCTGATTGTTCTGCAGTTTCTTCAAGCACAAATTCAGAGTGTTTGGCAGAAGCAATACTTTAACATGATATAATTCCAAAGTTGGAAAAAGCTAATGAAAATATCTCCCACCCCATTCTCCTGAGTACCTGTCTTTAGGAGCAAGCCATGCTGTTGCTCACATATTCTTCCAGATAGCTGTGCATACATTATGACAGATTTTAATTATTTATAAACAGATGTGGCTTTTAACGATTCTTAGCATGCTCTGAAATAAGTTGCAAAAGGCTTTTTCTAGTTATTTCATATAAAAGCAAGCATCTCATATTTCTGTGTACTTTGTTGGTGTTTATTAGTAATAAGTAGCAACCTCACTGCTTGTAAGTCAAGTTTTAGCATTTGTGTTTGCAAGCTTCAGTTGAAAAGTCCTTTTCCCAGAGCAAGATGGGCCAAAGCAATTCAGAAAGTATCTGTTCTATTTTTATGGCTCATATTAATTCTGTTGTAGTGCCACAGCCTTGCGTGGGCTTCAGTTGAAATAGCTGAGAACCTGTTTTCTGCTCAGTGTGTAGTGTACAGGGCTTCTGTGTGGGGCTGGCTGTGGTATAACCGTGGGACCTGGCATTCTCTGGAGGGACTGATAGCCATTAGAAGCAGTTGACATTTGCCTTTGACATGTTTTTTAAAAGATTATTTATTTATTTCAAGCAGAGAGAGATAGAAGAGAGACAGAGAGAATGAGTGGGTTAGGGCCTGTAGCCACTGTAAACGAACTCCAGATGCATGCGCCACTTTGCCTGTTTATTTTATTTTATTTTATTTTATTATTTTATTATTTTATTATTTTATTATTTTATTTTATTTTATTTTATTTTATTTTATTTTATTTTATTTTATTTTATTTTATTTTATTTTTTTGTGGAGAGAGAGACAGAGAGAGAGGGAGAGGAAGACAGAGATGGGTGTGCCAGCAGCCTCTCAGCTGCTGCGAACGAAATCTAGATGCGTGTGCCCCCTTATGGTCAAGTGCAGCATTGCACCCTTGCATCGCTGCATCTGGCTAAACGTAGGACCTGGAGATTGGAACCGCTGGAGATTGGAACCAGCGTTCTTAGGCTTAGGAGGCAGGCGCCTTAACCGCTAAGCCATCTCTTCAGCCCTGCCTGTTTATTTTTAAAAATATTTATTTATTTTTACAGAGAAAGAGGGAGAAAGAGAGAATGGGTACACCAGGGCCTCTAACCACTGCCAACGAACTCCAGATGCTCACGAGCCCTTGTGCATCTGATTAACATGGGTCCTAGGGAATTGAACCTGGGTCCTTTGGCTTTGCGGGCAAAAGCCTTAACCACTAAGCCATCCCTCCAGCCCGCATGTACCTCTTTGTATATCTGGCTTTATGTGGGTAACCTGTTCCGCGTAAATCAAAGCCAGGTTTTTAGGCTTTGCAGGCAAGCACCTGAACCACTGAGTTATCTCTCCAGCTTGACACATTTTTCAGTTTTTAGATTTGCACATAATTTTTACCCTGACTGTAGTTATTCATTCGTCAGTCTTTGCTGGCCATCTCCTGTGTACCTAGGACTATTGGAGGTGTAGGCCTCATAAGGAACAAAGCTGTGGCATTATGAAGCTTGCTTGCTTTTCTTTTCTTTTCTTTTCTTTTCTTTTCTTTTCTTTTCTTTTCTTTTCTTTTCTTTTCTTCGTCTCGTCTCATCTTGTCTCTTCTCTTCTCTTTCTCTTTTTTTTGGAGAGAGACACAGAGAGAGGAAGACAGATGCCTCTCTGCCTCTATGAACAAACTCCTGATGCGTGCGCGCCCTTGCATCACTGCATCTGGCTAACAGTGGGACCTGGAGATTGGAACTGGCTTTCGTAGGCTTAGCAGGCAGGTGCCTTAACTGCTAAGCCATCTCTCCAGCCCTTTTCTCTTTTTAAATTTTTATTTACTTATTTGAGAGAGAGAGAGAATGAGAATAGGTGCACAGGGCCTCCAGCCGCTGCAAACGATCTCCAGACACGTGTGCCACCTTGTGCATCTGGCTTATGTGGGTCCTGGGGAATTGAATCTGGGTCCTTTGGCTTTGCAGGCAAATGCCTTAACCACTAAGCAATTTCTCCAGCCCATGAAGCTTTCTTTCTAGAGAGGAACATAGACAGTAGGCAGGCTAGATAAGTACATGGTATGTTGATAGTAAATGAAGAGGTCCCAACAATGCAGGGAGGGAACTTGGAAATGTCAATACTAATGTTTCAGGCAGAATTTTCAGGGATTGGCCACTGAGATGAAGGCTTTTGAGTAAGGATTTAGCACAAGGGTGTGGAGGAGGAGGTATTCCATATGCCCCACAGAAGGAACATATCAAAAACTTTCCCATTTGAGGAGTAGGGATGCCATTTCTGCCAAATGAATTGAGTGAAGGGGGATTCATTGTAGCAAGTGAGGTCAGAGTGGTAGAGGGAGGCCATTCTAGATCTACACCACTTTCTGTGTAGGCAGAATACAACTGGCATTTAGTTTAGAAGTCATTGGAGAGTTACATTAGAGTAGTAACTTGTTCCCACTCTCAGCTTCCAAAATAAAATAAATAATAAAAATAAAATGAACTTTGGCTGAGGAGCTGGATTCAAGGGGAGCAACAGCAGCAGCAGGTAATCAGCTGGAAACCCTTGCTGATCCTATGAGAGGTGATGGGGGAGTCTGTCAGGGTGTGGGCAGAGGGTAAGGTGAGAAGTGACTGAACTTTGAAGGTACAACCAGCAGGACTCAATCTCTGCTGAGTTTATAGAATGGCACTAGTAGTTGGTGTTATCAATTATGATTGCATTTAGCTGCAAACAACAGAAAACCTGGCTTCAGTGGCTTAAACAGGTACAGTTGGGAGCTTATTATAAGACAAAAGTTAAGTCTGAGAAAGTTCAAAGACATTTTAAAAAGAAAAAAAAAAGATGAGAGACCCAGGCCCTTTCGTATGTTTTCTTTTGCAAGCTCCTGTCTTCATTATTGCCCTTTTATTTATTTATTTTTCCACTGGCAGAGTCTCTAACATAGGCCAACATGAAATTCACTCTGTAGCCCAGGCTAGCCTCAAACTCATGATGGTTCTCCTACCTCAGCCTCCCAAATGCTGAGGTTAAAGGCAGGAGTAACTATGCTTGGCTATTGCCCATTAAAAAAAAAAATTTATTTACTTTGTATGTGTGTGTATGGGTATGCTAGGATCTCTTGCTGCTGGAAATGAATGCCAGATGCATGTGCCAGTTTTGCATCTGGCTTTATGTGAGTGGCTGGACAGTTGAACCTAGGCTAGGCTGGCAGGCTTTGTGAGCAAGTGCCTTTAACTGCTGAGCATATCTCCCAGCTGTTGCCCATTTTTAAACTGAGTTTATTTATATGTTTCTTTTTAATTTGCATCAACTTTTAAAAAATGTTGTGAATGCTAGATTCTTATCAAATACCATTTACTATGAATTTTTAGTTTCTTTTTAAAAATTATTTATTTATTTATTTGAGAGCGACAGACAAAGAGGCAGATAGAGAATGGGTGCGCCAGGGCCTCCAGCCACTGCAAACGAACACCAGATGCATGTGCCACCTTGGGCATCTGGCTTACATGGGTCCTGGGGAATCAAGCCTTGAACTGGGGTCCTTAGGCTTCACAGGCAAGTGCTTAATTGCTGAGCCATCTCTCCAGGCCCCTTTTTAAAAAAATAATTTATTATTTATTTATTTATTTATTTATTTATTTATTAGAGGAGGAGAGAGAGAAAATAGCCGTGCCAGAGCCTTTACCACTGCAAATGAACTGTAGACACATGCGCCATCATATGCATCTGGCTTGTGTGGGTTATGGGGAATCAAACCTCAATTCTTTGGCTTTGCAGGCAAGCACCTTAACTGCTAAGCTATCTCTCCGGCTCTGCTCGTTTGTTTTTGAGGCAAGTGCTCCCTATGTAGCCCTAGCTTGTCTGTTACTCACTATGTGGTCCACCGCAGTGCTGGAAAAGTGACTGTGCCTGGAACACTTTCCTTATAGTGTCCTTTGAAGCACAGAAGTTTTAGTTTGATGAAGTCCATTTTACCTGCTTTGTTTTTAGTTGCCATGCTTTAGATGCCTTATGTAAGAAACTACTCCCTAATCCAAATTCATGAAGATTTACTTCTTTGCTTTCTTCTAAAAATTTTAGAGTTTTAGCTCTCACATAAATTCTGGCCCATTTTGAATTAACTGTATATGAAAATAGAGGACTTACTTTTGTTCTTTTGCAGGTGAATATCTGGCATATTTGTTGAAAATTAATTGCTCACACATGTAGATGTATTTCTGTATACCCTGTTCTACTGCAATTTCAATTTATAAAATGTGAGTCTTCTAACTTTGTCTTTTTCAAAATTGTTCTAGCTGTTCTGGGTTCCTTGCAATTCTGTATGAATTACAGGATCAAGTTGTCAGTTTGTGCAAAGAAACCAGTCAAGATTGAATCTGTAGATCAATCTGGGGAATGATTCCAGTTTAATAATACTAAGTCTGCCAGTCCACCAGTGTTGGCAGATTTTATGGAAATGGCCAAACAGTAAATGTTTCAGACTCTATGTACATAATGTATCTGTCACAGCTTCTCAGTTCTGCCATTGTAGCATAAAAGCAGCTATATACAATATAAATGAATGAATATGAAATTTGAATTTCATTTTGTTTTCACATTGCGAAACAATCTTTGATTTTTTTTTTCCCCAATCTTCCTGGTTGTTGATAAAGGTAAAGGGACAGAAGGTAGAATGCTTTACATATTTGGTGATTAGGAAGGTAGCCTGTGGCTGTAGTAAAATGAAGGGCAAAAGCAGAAGACAGGGTTAGAGAGGGAGACTAGAGACAAGGGCTGGTAATACATGGAATCTTACATACCAGTATAAGCATGTGTAGGAAAACATGATTTAAGTTTTTTTTGGGGGGGGGGTTCGAGGTAGGGTTTCACTCTAGCCTAGGCTGACCTGGAATTCACTATGTAGTCTCAGGGTGGCCTTGAACTCATGGTCATCCTCCTACTTCTGCTTCCCTAGTGCTGGGATTAAAGGTGTGCACCACCATACCCGGCTTTAAGTTATGTTTTTAAAAGATCATCTTGATACCACTGAATTCTTGTGAAAGTGCACCAAACTGGATCCCTTCATCACCTGGGCAGCATAAAATGGGGTGGCCTCTAGAAAACAGTGAGGCTAGTTCTATAAAATTGAACATGAAGTTACTGCTGAATCCAGCAGCTGTACTCCTGGGCATTTGTCCTGGGGTCATACAGATACTACACAGGTCTGCATAGCAGTTCTAGGTGTAACATCCCCAAACTTGAACCAGTTTAGAAGTCCTTCAACAGGCAATTGGTTTCTGAGTAGTTCAACTCAGAAACTACTTATACCTGCAAGAATTTGGGTGAATCTCTAGGAAATTGTGATAGTGGAAAAGCCCTTCATTTTGTATGATTCTATTTATGTAATGTTTAAAAAATGACACAGTCTTAGGAATGGAGAAAAGATTGCTGGTTTCCAGGGATTAGATACAGGGTAGTGGCATAGGGGTATAGAGAAGAGGGGAAGGAGGTGGTCCTCAATGGAAATGCTCATTATCCTGAACTAAGCTCTTGAAGTCAGTGGATTGCACCAGAGTTGATATTCTGATTGTGATGTGGTATAGTTTTTGCAAAATCATACCACTGGTGGAAATTGGACAAGCATTTACTGGATCAGCCCCAGGTGAATCAGCAGCTGTTGCAACCCAGCAGTTAAAACTGCACATCTGTCCTGGCCTACAGGGAGCAAGGAGGAGGAGTTAATGAGGTTCTCAGAGCTGGTGTGGCTGGTGGCCTGGGCCAGCTATGGCTACAGTGGTCACTAGGCATGGTAAGGTTCTAGATTTCTTATAGAGGAAGGCTTGACAGGATTTTCTGACAGATTCTTTTCAGTTAGCTTATAACAAAACTCACTTTTCAGAGTGTATGAGGATTTTAGCATATTCACAGGGTTACTCTCTGCTGTCACCTGTAGAACATTTCCACCACCCCACCCATTAGCAAGTGTCTCCCTGCCCACAGTCTTTGCCCCTGGCCAGCCACTGATTCATTTTTGTCTGGATCTCCTCCTGGGTATTTCATGTCCACATCAGACCTTTTGTGGCCTTTTTTTCCCACTTAGTATATCATTTTTTGTGGGAGCGGAATATGACCTTTATTGAGCTTACCCACCAGAGTGGAAATAATGTCTGTACAAAATCAAATATTTGTTACTATAACTTCTACATCACAATTAAAATCCAAACTGTTTTTTTCTAAAACAGTCAACTCAGTCAAAACCCACTACTGCAGAATCAATAGTTTCTTTGAAGCCACAGTAACACTTAAATATGGTTAAGACTCCAGTGCAGAAATTTGGTTGGTTGAAAAGCTAATGAAGTTTCTTACTTGCTCAAATAGAATTACAAAAAGGCAAAATCGTGTTTTTCACAGAGATACAGTCCACTGGAATCACCAACACTGGACAGCTGTTAATAGTGTTTAGAGTCCTGAGATCATGAGGAATCCAGGCATCCTTTAGACAGTTGTCTGTTGTCCTCTCTTCCCAATGAGAGGTTTGTGGATGTGTGGAATGACACCACCACCAGCAGTTGTAGCCTTGATCAGAGAGTCTAATTCTTCATCTCCACGAATAGCAAGTTGCAAGTGACGTGGGGTGATACCTTTACTTTCAAGTCTTTTGAGGCATTTCCTGCCAATTCAAGTACCTCTGCAGTGAGGTACTTCACAGCGGCAGTAACACCGACACATCCATGGCTGGTTGTCCTAGATTTCAGGTGTTGATGGATAAGATCCACAGGGATCTGCAAGCTTGCTCGCTGTGAGCGGGAAACCACCTTTGTCTTGGCTTTTCTGGAGTCCTTTTTAGTTTTACCATCAGCCATTTCCAGGTATTCTGAAGCTCACACAAGCAGAGAAGAGGCTAAGTCAGTCACAAGGTAAGATTCCGAACACCACGATTCTTACCACGATTCAAACAGTATATCATTTTAAAGTATATTTTCACTTTTTACCTCACATATAGTGATTGTAGTGGTGATAGGCGGGGTGGTTTGAATTATATTTTCTAGTGCCTGCTGTAGCATTCAGTTAACTCCCTAGCAGGAAAGGCTTTGGTTTTATGGTCCTTTTCTGTTATAGAAACTGGACTGAGCAAATGTTTATGTGGTCCTGGGACTTGAACTGGAGTGGTCTGTCAGGCCTCTTCCAGCCCTTATGCTTGCACAGTAAATACAGGAAATGTTTTTAACTGCTGAGCAATCTCTCCATCCTTTTTTTTTGTTGTTGTTATTATTGTTGTGTTTTTTTTTTTTTTTTTTTTTTTTTTTGGTTTTTCAAGGTAGGGTCTCACTCTACCTCAGGTTGACCTGGAATTCACTATGTAGTCTCAGGGTGGCCTTGAACTCTTGGTGATCCTCGTACCTCTGCCTCCCAAGTGCTGGGATTAAAGGCGTGCGCCATCATTCCCAGCTTGTTTTGTTTTTTTGAGGTAGGGTTTCATTCTAGCTCAGGCTGACCTGGAATTTACTACATAGTCTCAGGCTGGTCTTGAACTCATAGTGATCCTCCTACCTATGCCTCCTGAGTTCTGGGATTAAAGGCATGCACCACCGTACCTGGACTTTTCTTTCTTTATATTGTGGGAAGTGTGGCATTTGACCAGCCAATGCATCAGTATCTGTGACTACTGTAATTAGTATTTAAAGCAGTCTGTCACTTCCTAAATCTTACCATGCTCTCATCTTTTCATCCCTGGAAATTAGCTGGTCAGTTTTTCGTTCTTTTAGTTTTGTTTGTTCCAGAATGTTCTAAAAAATGAAATCATTGTTTCATCTCTGGAGTCTAATTTATTTCCTCAAATGTCCTGCATTTCAGTTAGCTCTAGTTTCCCATCAGCATTTACTTCCTTTAAAAAAAATTTAAAATATTTTATTTGAGAGAGAGAGAGAGAGAGAGAGGCACATACAGAGAATGAGTGCACCAGGGCCTCTAACCACTGCAAACTCCAGATGCATGTGCCACCTTGTGCATCTGGGTTTAGATAGATACTGGGGAATCAAACCTGGGTCCTTTGGCTTTGTAGGCAAGAGCCTTAACTGCTAAGCCATCTCTCCAGCTCCATTTGTTTCCTTTTTATGGCCAAGCAGTTTTCCCTTGTTTGTCTGTGGCATTTTGTTTATCTTTCATCAGGTGAAGGATGTTTGAGTGGCTTCCATCCTACCTCTGTTGCGGGTGTTCATAGGGATGAGAGGTGTGGGAGCCTGTGCTTCTGATGGTCTTTAGGGATACAAGATGCTTTCATCTTGTTTGCTATTTTTCTCGTTGTGTATCTGTATAATCAAAAGCTGGGTGTTAGTCATGGCTGTTCTGATTGTAGGGAGACAAAAGGGGAAATAGTCAGGACCAGGTGACACAGGAATTCTATATATCACATGTGTTCCCATTCCCTCTGTGGGACCAACCTGGTCAAGTGTCTGTAGCTAGCTACAAGGATGGTTGCCATGTGTCTAAGGTGGGAAGAATGGAATTTGGTGGCTGATCAGCACTTTAGAACATAACTTGTCAATAAAAGTCACTTTAAAATATATATATTTTGGGGCTGGAGAGATGGCTTAGCAGATAAGGCACGTCCATGCAAAGCCTAAGGACCCCGGTTTGATTCTCCAGATCCCACATAAGCAGATGCACAAGGGGGTGCATGTGTCTGGAGTTCATTTGCAATGGCTAGAGGCCCTGGTGTGCCCATTCTCACTCTCCCTCTCTCTTTTTCCCTCTCCGTCCTTAATAAATAAAAATAAAATCTTAAAAAATATATTTAAAAAATATATTTAATTAATTAATTTATTTATTTGGGAAAGAGGCAGAGAGAGAGAGAGAGAGAGAGAGAGAGAGAGAAAATGGGCATGCCAGGGCATCCAGCCACTGTAAATGTACTCCAGATGCATGCCCCCCCCTTGTTCATCTGGCTTATGTGGGTCCTGGAGAATCAAACTGGGATCCTTTGGCTTTGCAAGCAAATGCCTTAACCACTAAGCCATCTCTCCAGCCATACATATATATATATATGTGTGTGTGTGTGTGTGTGTGTGTATGTGTGTGTGTATATATATATATATATATATATATGAAAGAGAGGGGAAGAGGCAGAGAGAGGAAAAAATGGGTGCACCAGCAGCCTCTCAACCTCTGTGAATGAACTCCAGATACATGCACCCCCTTGTGGGCAAGTGTGGCATTGCACCCTTGCATTACATTACGTCTGGCTAAACATGGGACCTAGAGAATCCAACGGGCATTCTTAGGCTTAGCAGGCAGGCTTCTTAACCACTAAGCCATCTCTCCAACCTGCAATATATATATTTAAATTTATTTATTTATTTATTTGCAAGTAGAGAGAGATAGAAGAGAGAATGGGTATGCCCGGACCTCCAGCTGCTGCAGACAAACTTCAAATGCATGCGCTACTTTCTGCATCTGGCTTTATGTGGGGAATAGAACCTGGGTCATTAGGCTTTGTAGGCAAGTGCCTTAACTGCTGAGCCATCTCTCCAGCTGAAAAGTTGTTTTTAGAAAAGAAATGAAAAGGGTCTAACTCACCGGACTAATATAGACTCTTTACTGGCAGCAAAACTCAGCCCTTTTCTCTGCTGGGAACCTTTACCCATTCTTCTTTGCACTTGGCTTCATGCTTTGGAGAGGGTTCTGCTTGGCTGTTGGGAAGGAAAATGCTTTTAGTGAATTTGTGCAATTTTAACAGCTTGTGTTGTCCTCTGTACTTAGAACTGCCTAAGGAATGCATTAGGAGTTAAGTAGTCACAGATGTTTGCAAGCTTTAAAAAAAAAATTCTTTGGCATTAGAATGACCCTGAAACTTAATGGTCTTCTGGTTTAGTTGTTTCTAGTTGGTACCACATTTTGAGTCTTCCCTCTACTTTATTGTGACCTAAAATTGAGGGCATCTAAAGCCTTAGATTGGGTGGGAAGGAAACACTTTCTTCTCATTTGTACCAGCCTATACATCATCTTTTGCTTGCTGACAGTTTTTTTTTTTTAAAAAGAGAGAATGAGAATTGGTGTGCCAAGGCCTCAGACATTGAAATATAGGCTTGTACCACCTAGTGGGCATGTGCGACCTTGCGCTTGCCTTACTTTTGTACATCTCACTAATGCATAGGATCTGGAAAGTAGAATATAGGTCCTCAGGCTTTGCAGGCAAACACCTTACTTGCTAAGCCATCTCTCCAGCTCTTACTGACAGTTTTAATTGGGTCTGACTTCTAGCTATTTGGGAGTATTAAAATGGCTAGTCAGTGCTTATACTTTATTGAGGCATAGGGTATGTGACTGCAGTCAGTCAACAGTGATTTTGAGAACAGAGGTATATAGAGTAGGTGTCATTGTGTTTTGTTGAATTGTGTCTTATCCATTGTAACCCATCCTTTCATCATCTTACTGTTGAGTAGAATAAATGTTTCTAGTTAAGCTGTAACCTGCCATGGGTTCTAAGATCCACTATTTTCAGTCATGTTCAGTGTAGAAAAAGTGAGTTGAATGTGAATGGTAGATTTAAGAACAGTTCTGACTCTCTTACTTCCTACTTCGTGATCTTTGTCAGGTCACTGTTGGCACTTCATTTTCTCTTCTGAAATTGGGGAAATAAGCTGTTTTTGTGATATCATGTGATTTTTCTGTGGAGTGGTGTGGGTTAGGAAGGCTTTGGCTGAGTTCATCTGCCTTCGGTGCCCTTCCCTATCCTGACCCCACCCTGCCTCATCTACAGTATGGAGCATAATGGTACATTAGCAGTGGCCCAGAAGTACTTAAGGAATGAATGAAGTGTAGAAATAATTGAAGTGGATAATTCAGTGCATGCTCACTTCCTTTCCTTTCTTTTTTATTTTTAGAAAGAAGGAACTCTCAGCCACCAAGAAAGACCGAGTGAATCATTGTTTGACGATATGTGAAAACATTGTAGCACAGTCTCTCAGGTAATTGTACTTTGAAATCTGTAAAGAGATAAAAACTTTATATTTTCAATGATTGTGGATTAGAATGTCATTTGTACCATAAGTTGTCTTTAAGAAATCTGTTTAATGGGGCTGGAGAGGTGGCTTAGTGATTAAAGGTGCTTGCCTGCAAAGTCAAAGCACCCAGGTTTGATTCCCTAGTACCCATGTAGAGCCAAATGTACTAGGGGCACATGTATCTGGAGTTCATTTGTAGTGGCTAGAGGACCTGCCGTGCCCATTCTCTCTCTCTCACTCTCTCTAATAAATAAGCAAACAAATAAATAGATAAATATATTTTTAAAAATCTGTTTATACCACATCCATAATTCCATTATTTGGAGGCTAAGGCTGAAGGGTCTTGAGTTTAAGGTTAGCCTGGGCTACATCACAAAAGTTTTTCTTAAAAAAAAAAAAAAGGATGCTTTTTAAAAAATTTGTTTTTCGAGGTAGGATTTCACTCTAGTCTGGACTGACTTGGAATTCACTAAGTAATCTCAGGGTGGCCTCTCTCTCCATATTTCTAGCTAAGCATTAAGGATATCCAGACACTATCATGAGTAGTTTCCTTTTTGTATTGTAGTCTTTTGTCTTTTTGGTTTTTCAAGGTAGGCTCTCACTCTAGCCCAGGCTGACCTGGACCTCACTAGTCTCAGGGTGGCCTTGAACTCATGGTGATCCTCCTACCTCTGCCTCCCAAGTGCTGGGATTGCAGGCGTGTGCCACCACACCCGGCTCTTTTTGTAATATTATGTATTAGAACTTTAGCCATTAGGATAACTGAATAACATGTTTATATTTAATTTGCACACTTGATACTATTTAAAATCATCTTTGGCTGGGTGTGATGGCACATGCCTTTAATCCCAGCACTCGGGAGGCAGGGGTAGGAGGACTGAGACTACATAGTGAATTCCAGGTCAGCCTGAGCTAGAGTGAGACCCTACCTCAAAAAACAATCAAACAAAAAAGAATGAAAGAAAGAAAGGAAGGAAAAAAAGAAGGAAGGAAGGAAAAAAGAAGAAATAGGGCTGAGTTAAACACTTACTTCATGTTTCCTATGTTAAAACAGTCAACTATTATTAGCTATGAACTGAGTGTGTGTCTTCCCACCCTGTTTGTCAAACCCTTAACCATCCATTTGGAAGTGAGGACTTTTAAAAGTTGGGTGTTTTTTTTTCTTCTAACATCAGGCAGTTCTATAACTGATATCAACCGTGTCTCCAATATGTCAATTCAGTACTGACTGTCTTCCTGGGATTAGTGAGATTCTACAAGTTTCAGGCTTTATTTCATAAGACCTCTCTTACTTTATACACTAGTCTCAGGGGTGTGGGAGACCATTGAGTGATCAGTCTGACATTTGTATAACCCTCCTCCTCAGATTCAGTAATTTGCAAGGATGGCTCACAGAACTCAGGAAAATTCTGACATTGGTGATATGTTACAAGAAGTATAGCTTAGAGCCAGGTGTGGTAGTGTACGCCTTTAATCCCAGCACTTAGGAGGGAGAGGTAGGAGAATCACCATGAGTTTGAGGCCACCCTAAGACTACGTAGTGATTTTCAAGTCAGCCTAGGCTAGAGTGAGACCCTACCTTGAAAAACAAAACAAAACAAACAAACAAAATGAAATATAGCTTAGGAATAGCCAGATGCAGATGTATGGTATAGGAAAGGGAAGTATGACACTTCATGCTCTCTGGATATGCCATTCTCCAGTTTCTTCACTTGTTCACCAGCTTGGATGATGCTCACATTTGTGTTTCAGTGGCTTCTGTCACCTTATTGACTTCCAGCTGCTGGTATTGTGAGACATAAATGCTGTATCTAAGGCATCTAACCTATGGTCTTTTGTTCAAGCTGCTTGAGCAGACCATCCCACAATCAGATTGAGCATAATAGTCTTAAATGTTTATGTACCTAACTTCAGAATTACTTGAAGCAAAACCTGATAGAACTGCAAGTAGAAACAAAGCCACAGTTAAAGCCAGAGATTTCAGTAGTCTTCCTCCAATAACTAGTTGAAGTTGTAGGCATAAAAATCTTTATCTTGGAGACTGGTGTGACCTAATGGGTGGTTATAGGAAACTCTATCCAGTTGAGAGAGGCTCTCCAGGTGCTCACAGGGTCCTTCCAAGGCAGGTCAAAAACATGTCTCACAAGATGCAAACCTCCATACTATAGTGGGATTGATTATTGAAAGATAACTTGGAAAAACCGTAATATGTGGAAGGTGGTGTATTGCTACATGCCCATGAGTCAGAGAACTTAAAGGAAAATTCAGAAGCATTTTGAATTGATTGAAAATACCCGTAGTACAACTCTAAACTTATGGAGTGCTGCTGTAGCATATTAAAGGGAAATTTAAAACATTAGATGTTTAGATAGAAGATCACAGTTATCTCAGCTTCAACCTCAGGAACTTGAAAGGATGAGCAAGTGAAATCTAAAGTTGTCAAAAGAATTGGCATACAGAACAGAAGTCAGTAAAATGGCTAGCAGAAAATACATAGTAGATCAATACAACTGAAAGCTAGTTCTTTGAGAACATCAGTAAATTGATAAGATAAATAGGAAAAAAAAGTGATGTCATAGTGTCAGAAATGAGGGAGCCAGGCTGGAGAGGTGGCTTAGTGGTTAAGGCGTTTGCCTGCAAAGCCAAAGGATCCCAGTTTGATTCTCCAGGACCCACATAAGCCAGATGCACTGGAGGGTGCATGCATCTGGAGTTGCAGTGACGAGGCCCTGGTGCGCCTATTCTCTCTCCCTTTCTCCCTCTCCTTCTCTCTCTCTCTCTCCCTCTCTCTCGCTCTCTCAAATAAATAAATAACATAAAAAATAAAATAAATAACTAAATAAAAAGAAATGAGGGAGCCGTGATATCAGTATAAATTCTGTGGCTATTAACAGGATTACATGGGAATGTTACAGACATTTATGCCAGTGTATGCCAGTTGGTTTGACAACTAGATGAAATGAGAAATTTACCACATACCACCAAACTCCCACAAAGTACAGAGCCTAATTTGGTGAATATCTGTTAAGTTTAAACTTAAAAACTGACATGTGATTGGCTACAAATGGCATATCAACTTTTACAACTGTAAATTTTATGAAGTCTAACTGTAGGTGAAGTATTTCCAATACTGGATCTATCATGTAATGGTTAGCACTCTGGACGCTAAAGTATTTCCAGTACTCACCAGTAAATTGCCCATACTCTGATAAATGACTTCCTACTTATTCTCTCATGCAAGCAATACTAATTAAACATAGAGGATCACCAAAAAAATGACATGAAAATAGAAGAACTAGTTGGGAAGAAGAAGGGGTCAAAAGGAGTGGAACAAGAGAAGGTAATAGCTAAATATAATGAAAATATATACATTTATAAAAATTGTCAAATTGTAAAAAAAGAAGGGGGTGTAGCAGTCTGGAGTGAGTAGGCCAGACCCCTGTATCTGGGCTCCTTCCACCTCTCAGGTCTGAGTTCCTTGCATGGACAGTGTGTGGGCAGGTGCAGCAGTCTGGAGTGAGTAGGCCAGACCCATTTCTGGGCTCCTCCTACCTTCCCTGTGTGAATTCCTTGCCTGGACAGTGAGTGGGCAGGTGCTGCAGTCTAAAGTAAGTAGGCCAGACCCCTCTGTCTGGGTCCTCCCACCTCCCCTATCTGAGTTCCTTCCTCGGACAGTGTGTGGGTGGTTGTAGCGGTCTAGAGTGAGTAGGCCAGACCCCTATTTCTGGGCTCCATCCACCCCCCCAGTTTGGGTTTCCTGCACTGGTCTGTGTGCTAGAGGGCACAGCACAAAGTAGGCCAGATCCCTGTTCCCTTATTCCTCCTAGTCCCCTGGTCCCTGTGTGAGCTGTGGAATCAGGCCTTTTGCTCTGATATCCTGACTGGCCACTAGGTACCAACATCCCTGTTCACCTCAGTCAGAGGGTTAACTGGCCAAAGGACAAAAACTTGTTTCCTCTTCAGTAAAATAGTCTTCCTAAACTGGGTAGACAACAATGCAAAAAAGCAGAAAATTGGGCTGGAGAGATGGCTTAGTGGTTAAGGTACTTGCCTGCAAAGCCAAAGGACCTTGGTTCGATTTCCCAGTACCCATGTAAGCCAGATGCACAAGGTGGCACATGCATCTGGAGTTCGTTTGCAGTGGCTGGAACCCTGGCGCACTCATTCTCTCTCTCTTTACCTCTCTTAAATAAATAAAAATAAAAATAAAGTCAGAAGCTGGGCATGGTGGCACATGCCTTTAATCCCAGTACTCAGGAGGCAGAGGTTCAAGGCCACCCTGAGACTACATAGTTAATTCCAGGTCAGCCTGGGCCAGAGTGAGACCCTACCTTGAAAAACCCAAAAAAAAAAAAAAAAAAAAAAAAAAACCTGTGAAATCTCCACCAAGGATGCCTAGTCCTACAATGGAAGCCTCCAATAAAATCATAGAGAAATCAACAGAAATCCATTCCCAAAATGAGACCCTGATCAAAAAAATTGCTGAACTTGAAACAAACTATCAAAGAACCAACAATCATATCAATGAAATTGAACAGAATTGTCTCCTAGAGCATTCAGCTTTTGACAGTAGGCTTAACTTGATTGAAGAAAACATTAGAACCCTGCAAAGAGATATGAATAAATTGAAGGTAAGTCAGTAAATGGAAGATCTCCACAACCAGTTGCTTGAGCTTAATGAAGACTTGATCAAATGCAAGAATGAACTACAGGAAGTATCAAGAAAATCAGAACTTGGATTGAAATTGTACCTCAAAAAAGAGATGGAGACAATACAAAATAATACAACAAAACAAAAATCAAATAGAAATTATAAAAACCTCTCTAGAACCACTCACCAACAGTTAGTCATGTGGAAGATAGAACATCTGACCTGGAAGCTAAGAAAGATTGATTGGGAGGCTAAAAACATTGCTAAGTTCAAAAAATCAAGTGAACAGAATATGAGGGAACTGTGGGACTCCCTAAAATGACCAAACGTCCGGATCATGGGTAAACCAGAAGGAGAGGAAATCCAGACTAGAGGCGTAGAGAACACGTTCAACAAAATTATTGAAGAAAATTTTCTGAGTCTCGCAAAAGAGAGGCCCATCCAGATACAAGAAGCTCACAGAACACCAAACAGGCAGGACCAAAGAAGAAACTCTCCAAGACACATCATAGTTAAAGCTCTTAACAACAAAAACAAAGAGATAGTGTTAAAAGCAGCAAGAGAGAAGTAATTCATAACATACAAAAGCAATCCCATCAGAATTACCTCAGATTTCTCAATGGAAACCCTGAAAGCCAGAAGGTCCTGGAATGAAACACTTCAAAGTCTGAAAAACTATGGCTTCCAACCCAAGCTACTTTACCCAGCAAAAGTATCCCTCATAACAGATGGTGAATGAAAAGCTTTCCACAGAGCCAGGCATGGTGGCGCATGCCTTTAATCCCAGCACTTGGGAGGCAGAGGTAGGAGGATCACTGTGAGTTCGAGGCCACCCTGAGATTACATAGTGAATTCCAGGTCAACCGGAGCTAGAGTGAGACCCTACCTCAGAAAAACCAAAAGAAAAAAAAAAAAAGAAAGAAAAAAACTTTCCATGGAAAAAGTCAATGCTATGATTATATGAACACAAAGCCAAACCTACAGAGAATACTTGAGGGAATACTCCACACAGAACAGTCAAACAACCAATCTCAAGAGCCAACAAGAAGAAGAAGATCACAATAAACAAAATAGAACAGGCTCAAAAAAGTACATAACACAAGAAAGCACCAAACCCCATAAGTCACCTCATCATAGCAGGGATTAATTCAAACCTCAAAGTAATACCCTTAAATATTAATGGTCTTAACTCACTCATCAAAAGACACAGGTTATGAGGACGGATCAAAAACCTGGACCCTTCTATCTGCTGTCTTCAAGAAACCCATCTCATCACCTCCTCAGGGTGAAAGGTTGGAAAATGATATTCCAAGCTAATGGAAATAAAAAAGCAGGTGTTGCTATATTAATATCTGATAAAAATAGGCTTCAAACCAAAAGTAATCAAAAAGGACAAAGAAGGCCACTTCTTACTCATCAAGGGAATGATCTAACATGACCACATCACAATCATAAATATACACCCAACACAGGAGCATCACAGTTTATAAAACAAAGTCTACTCAACAATAAAACAGAAATAAACACCACCACCATCATAGTCAGAGACTTCAGCACTCCCCTATCATCGACAGATCATCCAAGCAGGAAATCAACGGGGAAATAATAGAGCTCAACAACATCATAGATCAATTAGACTTAACGGATATCTACAGAACTTTCCACCCAACTCTACAGAATACACATTCTTCTCAGCAGCCCATGGAACTTTCTCCAAAATTGACCATATATTAGGCCATAAAGCATGCCCTCATAAAGTCAGGAAAATTGAAGTAACTTCCTGCATCATGTCAGGTCACAATGCTTTAAAGTTATAAATTAATAAGAGACACGTAAAGAACTCCACCAGTTCTTGGAGACTAAACAACACACTTTTAAACAATGAATGGGTCATGGAAGAAATAAAAAAAGAAATTGTAAAATTCCTGGAATTGAATAATAATGAAAACACAACCTATCAAAACTTATGGGACACAATAAAGGAGTCCTAAGGGGAAAATTCATAGCCCTAACTGCCTTCATTACAAAGACAGAGAGACCCTAAATCAATAACCTGACTGTCTACCTAAAGGGTCTGGGAAAACAAGAAGAATCCAACCCAAAGAGCTCCAGACGGAAAGAAATAATCAAGATAAGAGCAGAAATTAATGAATTGGAAACTAAGAAAACAAACAAAGTTGATGAAACAAAGAGCTGGTTCTTTGAAAAAATAAACACGATTGACAAATCTGGCTAAATTGACCAAGCAAAAAATAAAGTCTCAAATTAACAAAATCAGAAATGAAAAAGGAAAGATCACAACAGACATCAATTTGAAATTGGAAGAATCATCAGGGCATACTTCCAAAACCTCTACTCCACAAAATTAAATAATCTGGGTGAAATGGATGAATTCCTAGACATATACCAATTACCAAAACTAAACTCAGACCAGATTAATCTCCTAAACAAACCTTTCACATCCATGGAGATTGAAAAGGTAAAAAACCTCCCAGGAGCCAGGCATGGTGGTGCACGCCTTTAATCCCAGCACTCAGGAGGCAGAGGTAGGAGGATTATCATGAGTTCAAAGCCAGCCTACCTCAGGAAAAAACAAACAAACAAAAAAACAAACAAACAAACAAACAAACAAACAAACAAACAAAAATTCCCCCCAAAGAAAAGTCCAGGACCAGAATAAAGGCTATATATAAAGTTCCAAAAGCCCAAATAACACTTAGGGAAAAACTCAAGGAGTTCCCACTGAGTTTGGGAATAAGACAGGGGTGCCCACTCTTACCACTGCTCTTCATCATAGTACTAGAAATAGTAGCCTAAACAATAAGACAGGAGAAAGAAACGGGATTAAAATTGGAAAGGAAAAAGTCAAGTTCACCCTATTTGCAGATGATGTGATCCTATATATAAATCACCTGAAAGTCTTCATCTCAAAACTTCTAAAGGTAATAAATTCCTTTAGCAAAGTGGCAGGCTACAAAATCAATGCACAAAAATCAGTAGCTTCTCTGTATGCAGAGGACATATATACAGAGAAGGAAATCACTGAGGTTGTCCCATTTTCAATAGCAAAAAAATTTTTTTAAATACCTTGGAATAACACTAACCAAGGACATGAAAGACCTGTATAATGAAAACATAAACACACTCAAGAAAGAAATAGAGGAGGACTTGAGAAAAATGGAAAGACCTCCCATGCTCCTGGATAGATAGATTTAATATTGTGAAAATGGCAGTTCTACCAAAACCAATATACAGACTTCATGCAATACCAATAAAAATGCCAGCATCATTGTTCACAGAGATTGAGAAAATAATCTCAAAATTCATATGGAATGGCTGTACGCCTCGGATATACAAACATATTTCAGCCAAAAAAAAAATGCCTCTGGTGGTATCACTATACTGGATCTGAAGTTATATTTTAAAGCCATAGTGTCAAAAATAGCATGGTACTGGAATAAAAACAGAAACATAGACCAATGGAACAGAATTGAAGACCCAGACCTTAAGTCAAGTAACTACAGCTGCTGGATCTTTGACAAAGGTGCCAGTAATGGTGAAAAAACAGCATCTTCAACAAATGGTGTTGGACGAATTGGATGACCATATGTAGAAAAATGAAATTAAACCCACTCATTTAGCCATGGACAAAAATCAAGTCCAAATGGATTAAAAACCTCAATATAAGATCTGAAACTCTTCAACTACTGGAAGAAAAAAACAAGAGGTACTCTCCACTATATAGAACTGGGAAAAGACTTCCTGAACAAAATTCCAGTAGCCAAGGAAATTAAACAAGGGAAATTAACCAGTGGGTTCTCATGAAGCTAAAAAGCTTTTGCACAGACAAAGATACCATAAGCAGAGCCATTAGATTACTCACTGAATGGGAGAAATTCTTTGCCATCTATACCACTGACAGGAACCCAATATCTAGAGTCTACAAAGAACTCAAAAAAAACTCAGCAATAAAAACTCAACCCACTCCGAAAGTGGTGCAGAGAACTAAATAGGGAGTTCTCAGAGGAAGAATTACAAATGGCTAACACACATTTAAGAAAATGTTCAACATCCCTATCCATTAGGGAAATGCAAATTAAAACAACTATGAGAGTCTACCTTACCCCAGTAAGGATAGCAAACATTAAAAAAATCAAATGAAAACAAATGTTGGTGAGTCTGTGGAGAAACAGGAAAACTCATTCACTGTTGGTGGGAGTGTAAGCTGGTACAACCACTGTGGAAATCAATATGGAGACTCCTGAAAATGCCCTTACTGGGCATTTACCCTAAAAACTCCATATCTCAGTTCAGAGATATTTTCTCAACCATGTTTATAGCTGCTCAATTCATAATAGCTAAAAACTGGAATCAACGAAGGTGCCCAACATTGGATGAATGAATAACTAAGATGTGGTATATGTACATGATGGGAATTCTACTCAGCAGTAAGAAAAAAAAAATGACACTTTGAAATTTGTAGAAAAATGGTTGAATTTGGAAGAGATCATTCTAAGGGAACTCACAATCACAGAAAGACAACTGTCACATGGTCTCACTTATCTGCAGTTCCTAACGTGGATCAGCCCAAGTAGCTGACATAACTGAATAGCATCTTTAGGCTTGGACAATAGGGAGGATAGGGCTTGGGGGAAGGCAAAGTGGGGGGGGGACACAAAACTGTACCCAAATTGAACTGGTGCCATAGAATCCTATATCCTGGAAGTCTAAAAGGTGAAACCCTCCAGAAGACCTTAGGAGGAGCACCTGAATCAAAGGGCCCTGGAGAGGGTGAGATGAAACCTAACTTCAAATTTCTTCTGTTTCTCTTTCTTTTCTGCCTTTTTCTTTTTTCTTCTCCCTTGGCGCTGGCCTGCAGTTCCCTATACTAGGATATGGTATACAACCACAATGAGCTGTTGATAAGAGAGACCTACTAGATCTCCCAAAACAAACAAGACAGACTTCTATCAGAGCACTTGATTACCCACCAGAGGTTAATGGTAAGAACCTACTGCTGAAGACACCATATGCTGTTGGCACAGACCATTGAGAGACCTGGTTGGAATCCAGAGGAGAGCCGATCCCCAGATAATTAGTCCATTTAGTGCTGGAAGGCGCTACATGAGCTACCGGGGGAAATTGGCCAACATCTGCCCAAGCAACTCAAAGTCTAAACAACTCAGAAGCAAACAGCCTGACATGGTGCTCACACAAGTGCAATAGTGGCACACAATCATGGTGGGTAACCAACTGCTCTTGGATTGCCTAACAGACCTGCTCAGTGAAAAGAAAACCATATCTGGAACTGGGAAACAAGTCAGAATCATATCCAGATAATGACTCTGCTTTCCATTGTCAAGCTCCCACTAACCTTAGACTATAAGAGGGTCTGCACTCTTAATTCTTTCTAAATTAATAATGGTTATCCCATTTAACCAGTGCTGACTTCATTCTCCCTTGGAGAATCTGCCTCTCTTTTTCAGACGGGAGATGAACCTGAGGAGAAAACCGACCCAGTGTACTCTACCCCTGCTGTAGCTGAAACCATGGAGGAACTGGGGAAATGTGCTGCTTTCTTAGTGAATCTGGTATCAGCATAAGGGTGATGGATATAGAGGACACTCAACACCTACTAAACCAGAGATCCAGAGGCTCCTAAGTTCCCATCAATGAAATAGACTTAAAATGCTCCCAGCATGGCTTAGGGAATTTTCCAAAAGAGGGAGCAAAAAGATTGTTAGAATCACAAGTTGGGACATTTTGCACAGAGACATTGCCTCCCCTCCCACCCCATAATGCATGATCCACAATCCCCATGGGGTTAATCTGCATCCACAAGGAGGAAGGTCTTCAGAAAAGGGGCAGGAAGAAGGGAAAGAATGGTACCAACATGTGTTATTTACACACAAAATCTGTCCATATCTAATACATTAAAAAAAAAGAATATAAAAAATTAGGATCTGAATTCATATGCTATAGAAACATGCATGTATGTAATTTCTATATATTTGGTTTGATGAAATATTAAAATGGATCATGTCTGTTTGTTTAGTATGGCTACTAGGAAGCCTGAGCTCAGGCACACTTATAGTTGCCATCAATGGCACTGCTTTGGTTTGTGTGTGAATGCTGTTGTAGCTTGTCAGACTCCCTCCTTAGCTCCTTGTTCATGGCTGTGTCCCTATAGTTAAGGTCTGGAATATTGCTAACTGCTGTATCTTGCTTCTTGCTTTTGTATGTGTATTGATCATTATTAATGTCCTTTTATTTTTCTTAGGCTCACAGCTACCTTCCCAGTCTTGGTAGGAATTACTGCTTAGAGGTGATATAGAAGGGGACTGCATGTGGATCCTGAGACAACAATATGCTTTTGATGTTTCTGGATTACTTTGAGAATCCCTGTGTGTTAACTGATTTGGGGTACTTGAGAGTTTCATACACATGGTTTACCAGCCTCTCCCTCTCATGGTGGATTAGTCAGGTGGATAATGACAGCCTCAACAGAGTCTCTCAACTAAGTTTATGTAAAGAATTTAGCTTCTAGTTTTTGTGACTTTGATACTTTGTTTATTGCAGCAGAGAGTGTTGTCATGAGCATGTAGATGGCAGGGGAATGTGGCTCACTGTGGAGTACATAGAAGTGAGGCAGAAAGGGACAGAGAAGATGTACAGTCCTTTGTTTTTCATGGCTCCAGGACATCCTAAGGAAGAGTAAAAGCAACTTTTTTTCACAGTAGGTGGTTGTGAGAGAATTGAGTATAAGTTTTTTTTTAAATTATTATTTATTTGCAAACAGAGATGAGAGAGTGGGGGAGGAGAACATGAGAATGGGCACACTCGGGCCTCTAGCCATAGCAAATGAACTCCAGCATGCATGTGCCATTTTATGCATCTAGCTTTATATGGGTACTGGGGAACAGACCCGGGTCCTTAGGCTTCTCAGGCAAGTGCCTTAGCACTGAACCATCTCTCCAGCCCCTTTGTAAGGTTTTTATATTAAAATTTAAACAAAAGAGAAGATAACCCCACTTACTTGGTACCTTATATTAACATGATATGTTTTTTACAATACTGATAAACTCCTAATTACAGTCTACTTTTATTCAGATTTCCTTAATTTTCATGTGCTGTTCCTCTTCTCTTCTAGAATATTTTATCCAGGAACCAGATGATGCTTCATTGCATTTCATCGTCATGCCTCTCCAGGTCCCCCCTGACTGAGATAGCTTCTCTCTCTCTTTTAACTTAGAAATTCTCCAGAATTTCAGAAACTCCTGGGCATCGCCATGGAACTTTTTCTGCTATGCAGTGATGATGCGGAGTCAGATGTCAGGATGGTGGCTGACGAGTGCCTCAACAAAGTTATCAAAGTAAGACCTGTGTGGATGATATGCTCCTCAGTGCTGTCATTATAAGCTAAGAGAAGAAGTCATTGTTTAGCATTCTTCTATCTTGAGTGAAGCACCCTCAGGATTTCTGCATGTCTTTAATGTTTGGTGTGAGCTTTGAAGGAGCTCAGGTATTACCTGAGCCCCGTTGAATGTGCCTAGTCAGCAGGAGCTGTGTTTCCTTTGCACCCACATGGTGCATAAGTCAGTTTTGAAGAGCACTGATAAGGCTACCAGCTGCCCATTTCTTGTGAGAAATGGTTCTGTAGGCTCCTTCTTGTGTTCAAGCATGTTCTAGAGAACCACAAAGCCCTGGAAAAGCAATGGTGGGTGAGTGGAGTGTTGCTTTGGTTTTTCTATAGTATTTCTTCATCTCTCTCCTCTGCCCTCCCAATAGAGGTCTGGCAGTACTGCTTGCAGTTAAAGATATGACTTCTCAAATTAGCATGTAAGCTGGAGTTAGCATGACATAAGTGGGAAGAAAGGATGGCTCAAAACATGGTAAGGAAGTCAGGGAGCCACAGCCTCTGGGTGGAGTGATAGAAGAGATGCGGAAAGAAGCTGGACACCATCTTGCTCTGTCATTGATTCCCAGTGCTTAGTCTGTGTAGCAGCTGTAATCTGCTGTCCATCCCTATTTTCTACAGTGATAGAATATTAAATTTCTCTTTCCATGCCTGCATTCTTTCTTTAAAATTTTTAAAAAAATATTTATTTATTTGAGGCAGAGAGGAGGAGGAGAGAGAGAGAGAGAAGAGAGAGAAAGAGTGAGAATGGGCACACCGGGGCCTCTAGCCACTGCAAATGAACTCCAGACACATGTGCCACCATGTGCATCTGGCTAACATGGGACCTGGAGAATCAAACCGAGGTCCTTAGGCTTCACAGGCATGTTCCTTAACCACTGAGTCAACTCTCCAGCCCCCATGCCTGCATTCTTTTTTTTTTTTATTGACAACTTCTATACTTATAGACAATAAACCATGATATTTCCCTCCCCTCCCCCCATTCCCCTTCAAAACTCCATTCTCCGTTATATCCCCTCCCTCTCTCTATTAGTCTCTCTTTTAAGTTGATGTCATCATCTTTTTCTCCTTTTATGAGGGTCTTGTGAAGGTATTGCTAGGTACTACAAGGTCATGGATATCGAGGCCAATTTCTGTCTGGACAGTTGCATTGTAAGGAGTCGTACCCTTCCTTTGGCTCTTACATTCTTCCCGCCCCCTCTTCTGCAATGGACCCTGAGCCTTGGAGGGTGTGACAGAGATGTTTCAGTGCTGGACACTCCTCCGTCCCTTCTTCTGAGCACTGCATTGCCTTTTGGGTCATCCCAGTGGTCATCGCCACCTTAAAAGAGAAGCTTCTCTAAGCAGAAGTGAGAGTAGCATTAATATGTGAATATGAACATTAAGTATAGTGCTTTCAGGACAGTTTGGTTGGAATAATATATACATTTAGCCAGACAAGAGCACATGCCTGCATTCTTAATGTCTTGCAAAACCATTTTTGTTTTTATCATTCTGACATTCTTCTCCTGTGAGTCCCCATCCTGTTCTGATCACCTTCCAGGCTGCCTCTGAGTTTGTGATTAGGCCTTTTGTGAGTCTGGAGTTAAGTATTGCTTCCACTGCAGGCTGACCAGCATTGATGAAGGCTCTCTGATGTAGTTCTCTACCCTTCCTCTTCAACTATTTTTGTAATTAAAAAAAATGTTATATTTATTTTGACAGAGAAAGAGTGAGAGAGAGAATGGGCATGCCAGGACCTCCAGCCACTGCAAATGAACTCTAGACGCATGCACCCCCTTGTGCATCTGGCTAACGTGGGTCCTGGGGAATTGAACCTGGGTCCTTTGGCTTTGTAGGCAGATGCCTTAACTGCTAAGCTATTCCTCCAGCCCTTCAACTATTTTTTTATTTTTTATTTATTTTTGGTTTTGTAGGGTCTCACCGTGGCCCAGGCTGACCTGGAATTAACTATGTAGTCTTAGGGTGGCCTTGAACTCAGAGTGATCCTGCTACCTCTGTCTCCTGAATGCTGGGATTAAAGGCATGTACCACTGTGCCCAGCTCTTCAACTATTTTTTTTTCTTTTTCTTTTTTGTTTTTTTTGTGGTAGGGTCTCCCTCTAGCTCAGGCTGACCTGGAATTCACTCTTCAACTATTTTTTTAATGATGGTTAAGGAGAACATGTATCTCATTGCCCTCCATTCAGAGATCTATGTTTACTAGCATTCCTCTTTTTCCCTCCTACTTTGAGTCCTGGCTCTGACATTTAGATAAGGCTGTGAGAAAAGGTTCAGTCTCTTTCCTCTCTTTGAAGTAATAATTACTTGTCCAGGTGAACCAAAAACTCTAGTCAAGTGAACCTGGTTATCCTCCCTCACCACCTCACCCCCCGTTAGGGTCTTAGAACAAAACTGTACCCTTGGTCCCATCCTCAGATCTTTCTTTGCAAAGTATAAGATTTTATACTAGCCCAGCAGTTAATCCTTTCCTTTCCTTCATGGGTCTAGCCTTCCTAAAAAGGAAATCACACTGTTATTCCTGTCTAAGGAGGAGCGTGGCTACAGATGGCCTGTTTCAGTTCTCCTTGTGTCTCCATACCCAGAGGAGGACTGCTAGGCAAGTGATCAGACACAGAGATCTACATTGGAATCTTTGTCACTTAGTAACTTAGGGAATGGACTTAATTTCTACAGACCTGTTTCTCAACTATAAAGTGGAATCTGTCTTTGTGGTGCATGTATGAGCATGCAGATATGTGAGATATGCAGATATATGAGGATTGCTGCATGTAAGAGCCTCACAGTGGTGAGAAACATTCCCCCCTCCCCCACCCCTAAGGCAGGGTCTCAACTGTGTCCCAGGCTGACCTGGAACAACTCACTCTGTAGTCTCAGGCTGGCCTAGAACTCAGTGATCCTCCTACCTCTGCCTCCCAAGTGCTGGGATTAAAGGCGTGTGCTACCATCCCAACTCTTATTTGCCTTTATTATTTAGGAGCCAGCTGGATGTTCTCTGACATTTCACTTCCTTTTTTCTTTTCAAAATGTTTTTATTTATTTGCAAGCAAAGAAGAAGGAGAATGGATGAACCAGGGCCTCTGGACATTGCAAACGAACTCTGACGTATGCACCATTTTGTGCATCTAGCCTTATATGGATACTGAGGAATCAAACCCAGGCCATCAGGCTTTGCAAGCAATCACCTTCTGAGCCATCTCTCCAGCCCCCTTTCCAGTCCCAACATTTCACTTCTTGATCTTTGGTGCTCAGTCATAAAGACCAAAAAGAGGGTTGCTACAAGTTGCTTTGATCCTGGAAAGTAGGAGATTAAGAAAGACTAGCTTCCTGGATGTGGTGGTATGTGCCTTTAATCCCAGCACTCAGGAGGCAGAGGTAGGAGGATCACTGGTAGTTCAAATCTTCACATAGCCTGAGACATGGTGAATTCCAGGTCAGCCTGGGCTAGAGTGAGATCCTACCTCAACCCTCCCCTCCCCACACCAAAAAAACAAAAGAAGGACTAGCATACAGCTTCAGGTTCGCTGAGATGAACTTCCAGACCAGGTACAGTTATGGAGGAAGGGATATTATTTATTGAAGCTTACAGATCCAGGGGAAGTTCTATAATGGCAGAAGAAGCTGGCCTGCCTTCACAGGGCCAAGCAGAGAGAGAAAAGCCAACCAGCACACAGCACACCGAACAAAACTATAGCCAAAAGCCACAGCACACTTCAGGAACTCCCCCTAGGCACACTTTGCATATCTTTACAATGGAATACTAAACCCACCATCATACCTTAATGGCCAGTGACATTGCCTCTAGCAAGGTGGCTGCAGATGCAAACTATATAGTAATAAAACACTGAATATATTGGGAGCCATATATTCAGACTACCACAAGGACTGAGAGAATAGCAATATGACTTCAGATTGCTCTGCTACTAGTTATTTCACTGGCAGGCAACTTTCCTTTTTAAGCCTGTCTTCCTCAGTGGCTGTTTCTAGAACTGCTTTTCATGATCGATAAGTACATGGTTGAGAGCACAGCTTTAGGTTGCATCTTTAGGTCCTGGATTTTTTCTCAGCCACCAATCTCATGGTATAGTCTTGAGTGTAGCACAGGCTCAGTCTCTCATTTTCTTCCTTTTACTTATAGCTGCCTGGAAGGGTCTTTGGCATCACTGAACATTTCTTCCTCCTCAAATACTATAGGCATCAGTGTCAACCAGCAGGGTAGACCAGAATCCTGCTGGATTTGCTCCCTTTGTCCACAGGAACAACATGGTGGGAGAATAGGATGGCTCCAGGTCAGGGGCAGAGGTAGGCAGGAATGGAAGAGTGGCACCTGGCAGTCAGGCCTGGAGTTTGGTTTCCTTGTCAGAATTGCTCTCTATATATTATGAGGACCAGTCTGTAGCCCAAGAAAATGGGAATCTTATTTTTTCTTCGTGTTGAAAATGCCCTGGGATCAAAGTGCAAGGTCTTGGCTATCATCATGGAAGCAAGGAGGTTGAAATGTTTTGTTTTTTTTGTTTTGTTTTTCTGTTTTGTTTTGTTTTTCAAGGTAGGGTCTCATTCTAGCCCCGACCAAACTGACCTGGAATTCACTATGTAGTCTCAGGGTGGCCTCGAACTCACAGCAATCCTCCTACCTCTGCCCCCTGAGTGCTGGGATTAAAGACGTGTGCCACCATGCCTGGCTGAAATTAATATTATCACTATTATTATTATTATTATTAGTTTTGGTTTTTCAAGGTAGAGTCTCACTCTAGGCTGACCTGGAATTCACTATATAGTCTCAGGGTGGCCTTGAACTCACAATGACCCACCTACCTCTGTCTCCCGAGTGCTGGGATTAAAGGCATGCACCACCATGCTTGATGTGAAATGATTATTTTTTTTTAAAGTATTTATTGGGCTGGAGAGATGGCTTAGCGGTTAAGGCGCCTGCCTGCTAAGCCTAAGAACCTGGTTTCAATCTCCAGGTCCCACGTTTAGCCAGATGCAAAGTGATGCAAGGGCACAATGCCGCGCTTGCCCACAAGGTGGTGCACCCATCTGGATTTCGTTCACAGCAACTGAGAGACTGCTGGTGCGCCCATCTCTGTCTGTCTCCCTCTCCCTGTCTCTCTGTCTGTCCTCTCCAAAAAATAAAAAAAAATTTTTTTAAAGCATTTATTTATTTGAGAGAGAAGTAATTGTATGTGGAAATGGCAGAGTCTCTTGCTGCTGCAAACAAACCCCAGATGCATGTGCCATTTTATGCATCTGCCTTTATGTGGGTACTGGAAATTAAATCCAGGCCATTAGGCTTTGTAAGCAAGTACCATTAACCACTGAGCCATCTCCAGCCCGGTTGAGGTGATTTCTGTTAAGGGAAGCAGAGGAGACATACTGATGGCAGGAAAGACTTTTTTCCTAATAGGACATTCTGCCTGTAGTGGTGGCTCAGCAGTTGGCCTCTTCTGCTGTGTACAATGGGTTCCTCAACTCGAGGATAAGTTTAAGTGTTTGTGCTTTGCCAGAGGAGAGTCTCTTACAGATCTTTAAATGGGCAAAGGGGTGCTTTGTGTAGAGGCTTGATCTGGTGGGGAGTGGGGAGAATAAGTCCAGCTTAGAGTCTGACCTCTAGCAGAGGGGAAGACCTGAGCCAGGGTTGGGGAAGACTTCAAGGAAGGAGGTGGCTGGGCTATGGGGTTGGTTTGGTAGCCATGTGGGAGGTAAATGAGAAGAGGAAGTCATGATGGGCTGTGTCAATCCACTATGGCCTCCTGGAAGAGTTAAAAGTTTTCTGTTTTAAATGATTTTAGTTCATAAAACATTTATTCAGCTAAATCAAGCTTTGATTTGATTTCTTATATTATTTGAGATAGTGTTTTAATGTATATCAGCTGGATTTGCTCATTGAAGCACTTCTAGTTCAAACTGCTACAGCAAAATCAGGATATAAAAGTTTGGGAGAAGATGTCTGGGTGCTAAAGACACTTGCAAATCTGTCAGCCCAAGTTTGATTCCCCATCACCCACATAAAGCCTGACACAAACCAGCACCAGAGTCTGTGATCCCAATGTGCCTCTGGTAATAGGAGACAGCCAGCAAGAAGAATCTGGACACTCTCCAGCCAATTAGACTGGTGTACATGTAGCAGCAAAACAAGATACTCTGTATCACAGGCTGGAGAGATGGCTTAGCCGTTAAGGTGCTTGCCTGTAAACCCCAAGGACCCAGGTTCAATTCTCCAGGACCCAAGTAAGCCAACTGCACAAGGTGGCACATGCATCTGGAGTTCGTTTGCGGTGGCTAGAGGCCCTGGTACACCCATAGTCTCTTTTCCTCCCCCTCCCTCCTTCCCCCCTTCTTCCTTCTCCCTCCTTCCCTTCTTCCAATAGAAAGAGAGAGGGAAACTGTCTCAAAAAAATGGCAGAGAGAACCAATATTTCTTTGAGCCCCCCCCCCCCATCTGGTACACACACACATTTAAAAAACATTTCGGGGGCTTTATATTACTTCAGAAGCAATCTCCTGAAGTGGGCCTCTGCTTTGATTTTCTAGCTTGCAGAAATAGTGATTGAATCCTACTAGAACTATTCCAGACCTTAAACTTCAGGTGCTATTTATTCCTGTGAAAAGAAGCACTGGGTTATATGCTACTCTTTTCTTGATAGACGAGTATCTGCAGTACCACTTTAGAAGAGAGTGGGATACCATTCTCTAATGTGGATTTTGTGCTGCTAGCCTTGGTTATGAGTTGAGGTTGGATAAGTGGACATTTTTTTTCTGGTTTAGTTCTTAAGTGATCAGAGTGGTTCAGGCTCACTATGAAGACTGTGAGGCTCTCTGCTGGCACTGAGGCACAGAGTAAGGTGGGATGGGGTGCAGTAGCTATGGGCATATCTATCAGTGAGTAGGCACAGAACTTTATGATACATGATTCTGTATCAAGTTTTCCTCACTAGAGTGAGGAGCTCATATTCTGTAGTATGTCTTCAATTCCTGTGTTCTGTGTACTTCATAGGCTGTCACCTAGGCTGGTATCATTTGACAGAATGCACTGCTCATAACGATTCAGTGTTTATAGTGAGAACCTTAGAATTAATTTTAATTTGATATCATATAGTATTTGATTATTATAAAAGTTAAATTCTTATTCCTTCTATTTTTATCCTAGTGAATGTATTTAGAGTGTTCAACAATAGAGTCTAGATACATTTGCTTCTTAACAAATAGCTTCCTAGTATAGTTGCTGTTAATGTTTTACTTTGCCCTCAAATTGAAATTTTCATTGGCATTTAGCTTTCTTTAGAACTCTGAGTGGAATGTGTTTTTCATTTTTAAAAAAATCTCTAGTTTATTGTGATGGTGCACAATTTTAACCCCAGCACTTGGGAGGCAGAGGTAGGAGGATCTCTGTGAGTTCAAGGCCAGCCCGAGATGATGTAGTGAATTCCAGGTCCGTCTGAGCTAGATTGAGACCCTACCTTGGAAAAACGAAAACAATAACAACAAGAAAAAAAATTCTTGTGGGGAGATGCTCAATGGGTAAAGTGCTTGCTGTGCAAGCCTGAGGACCTGAGTTTGGATTCCCAGCACCCACATAAATGCTAAGTGTGGTGATGTGTGCCTGTAATCCTATTTGTAGGGAGGCAGAGACTGAGAATTTCTGGCTCCCTGGCTAGCTAGTTAGCCAAATCTGTCAGCTTAAGGTTCAGTGAAAAATACCTGTCTCAAACAATAAGGTGGAGAATGACTAAGAAAGACACTTCATTGATCTCTGGCCTCCACATGCAGGTGCACATGAAAACACACATACCTTATGTATATATACATGTGTGCACACACACAAAAAAATCTCTTGTATTTCCTTGCAGGCTTTGATGGATTCTAATCTTCCAAGGCTACAGTTAGAACTCTATAAGGAAATTAAAAAGGTGAGCCTTTACATTATTGAAAAGATAGTATTGCTTCACTGTATTGAGCAGTGTGCAAAATTTTATCTTTAAGTTGATATGCTAAACTGTTAGAAGGAAATGCTGTTTGGAAAAGTAGAGTTTATTGTTTCATTTTCTTTAGAAGGATTTACTTTTCATTTTTATCAGATGAGACTGGAGTTTAAAATGACACTTAATTTTAAAAAATATTTTTATAATTGAAGGTCTCTGAACCTTGAAAATCTCTGAAGTTGTTACCAGATATTTTACACACTTAAATGGACTTTTCTCTGAAAGTAGACTAACAGTGAAAGAGACTGGTGAATGTGGCTTATAAATGTAACACATTGCTTGTTAAACTCAATCAGAATGGTGCTCCTCGAAGTTTGCGTGCTGCCCTATGGAGGTTTGCTGAGCTGGCTCACCTGGTTCGACCTCAAAAATGCAGGTAAGGAGCTGCCTTTAATCTTGGTTCATGCTTTTAATCTTAGCACTTGGGTGGCTGAGGTAGGAGAATCACCATGAGTTTGAGGACACCCTAGGTGACAGAATGAGTTCCAGGTCTACCTGGGCTAGAGTGAGAGGCCCTGCCTAAAAACAACAAAACAAACAACCAAATGTAGGTAAGTTTAACTTCAGGGTTAAAGTTATTTTTGGTTACTCACTAGCTCCTGTTCTTTACGTTTCAGTGCAAATGTCCTTTTGTTAGAGGTCTTCCCTATGTACTCTGTCTAAAGTTTTGCCCACTCTGCCCTTTCCAGTTCCCATTGGTATTGCCCTGCTTATATTTCCTTTGTAGCACCAATCTCAGAAATACTTTTGTAATTCTATTAGTGTGTTTATTTACTGTTCTCTTATTCCTCAAGACCCCACAGCAGCAGGGTCTCACCATCCTATCTGTGATGCAAATTGATAAGTGTCTGCACAACATATTTGCTTAAAATAAAGATATTTGTCAGATGTTTGAAGGTTGAAGTATCAACTTAATTATTACCAGCTCTAACAGTTAGTGAAAAATAAACATTTGTTTAGTACATGGGTTTAAAAGATAAATGTTGACTTCCCGGTAAGATGGCGGCATAGGAGCCATGCCAAACCAGATCAGGGAGGGATTTAAGCAAAACTACACTCTTCTTCAGAAAAGAGCAGAATATTTTTTCCGGGGAAACAGCAGAAAAGCAGGAGATGGGCAGAATACCACATTGGAGATCGTGGCCCATCCCACGGCAGCCTGCTCCACAGCGGCTGGAGCCGCCGCTCCAACCCGTGGCGCCAAGCTGCCGCCCAGATCAGATGAGCCTTGCTGAGCGTCTACTTGCAGCTGCCTCCGCCCAAACAAACAAACAAACAAACAAACAACAAAAAAAAAAAAAACAGGGGACTTTCCAACCTCATCAGTCTCCTCTCAGAGCCCAGAAGTCGAAGAAAAGACTGCTGAGCTACTGGAAGAGCTACAGAAGAACACGGTGAGCTACTACAGGCTTCCTGAACTCGCCCATCAGATCCCCAGCGAATTGGCAGAAATCAGCCATTATCAGCAGCCTGTACCACATCACCAACACCGGACCCAGCACATCTGAGCCAAGTTCCACAGCTCAGGGATCGAGGTGGGCACTCAACTCAGCATTGGTGAGTTTGGAAGCCACACCAAAAGGTAACAAAGGCCTGCATTGGAAGTGCTAACTTCTCTTTCCAGGTCAGGGCAGGTTATGAGTTACATATTTATGGTTGGCCTTACCAATTTCAAATAAGCTGAATATGAGGTGTTGAATATTGCTGCCTGTAATACTTTTGGATTTAAAGGGCCTTTATCTTTTGCTTCTTTCATTATTGGGGGCAGGGTCTGATTCCTAGCTGACAAGATTAAGGGTGTGGAGCAAACACACCCTTAGGGATTTTGACCTTATAAGACTGTTTGTTTCAATTCCCACAATTGTATACTCTGTGCTCATGTTAATTGAATGTGGCTCAATTGAAGTTTAGAACTTGCTACTAAATTGTTCCACCACTCCACTACAATACTTGCTTACCAAGCAAAGTCAACAGCTAGGATTACTTCTGAGGTTGGACCTGGGTACAAGTGCTACACTTGGCACCTTAAACCCATATCCTGAAAGTATATAAAGGTGGACCTTCACACCTAAGAACACTGAAAATAACTAGAAAACCTAAGCATTAAATCAATCCAGGATGTAAAAGTCACTACATTATAATACAAGAAACACAAAGAATCAAGACAATGCAATCCCACGAAAAATTACAAATCCATCAGAATTGTTCACCAATGAGACTGTTTTAGATGAAGTTCCTGACAAAGATTTCAAAAGAATGATGATATCTATACTCAAAGAAATGAAAGAAGAAATAAAAGAAGAAATGAAAGCAATCCGAGAAGAAAACAAAGGAATTAAAGAAGAAAACAAACTCTTGAAAGAGATTACAGAAAAACAGTTTAATGAAATAAAAAGGTCATTAGAGGACATGAATAAGGAAATAGAACTACTAAAGAAAAACCAGGCTGAAATCCTAGCTCTGAAGAACACAGTCAATGAAATAAAAAACTCTGTGGAAAGTCTCACTAGTAGAATGGGTGAAGGACAGGACAGAAGACCAGATGGCAGACCTATCACAGTCCAACAAAGAGAAAGACAAGCTAATAGAAAGGTATGAATGGGAACTCCAAGACATGCGGGACACTATGAAAAGATCAAACATAAGAATTCAAGGTATAGCAGAAGGGGAAGAATTTCAATCCAGAGGCTTAGTAGGTGTTTTTCACAAAATCATAGAAGAAAAATTTCCCCAAATTGGAAAAGAAATGCCCAGTGCAGATACAAGAAGCATGTAGAACACCAAACAGACAAAACCTAGAAAGATCCTCTTCTCGCCATGTTATAATTAAATTACTAAATACTCAAACCAAAGAAAATATATTGAAAGCAGTTAGAAAAAGCAAATGACCTTCAAGGGGAAGCCCATCAGGATCACAGCAGATTACTCAACACAAACTTTAAAAGCCAGAAGGGCCTGGAGTGTTGTATTCCAAGTTCTGAAAGATAAAAACTGTCAACCAAGATTACTTTATCCTGCAAAGCTATCTATCCAAATTGATGGAGAAATAAGGACATTACACAACAAAGAGAGGCTAAAGGAATTTATGGCAACTAAACCAGCTCTAACAGAAAATACTTGCAGGAACCATTCATCCTGAAGAGAAAGCAAAACACACACAACAGGAAATAGGAAAAAAGAAATCATACTCAACAGTTAGAACAAGTGAGTAAAATGAAAACCAGGAAGAACTACAAAACAAGAAAAATGGAGAGATCCAATACATATCTTTCAATAATAACTCTTAATATCAAAAGACATAGACTTGCAGACTGGCTTAAAAAGCAGGATCCTACCATCTGTTGCCTCCAGGAAACTCACCTCTCATTAAAAGATAGAAACATTCTTAGGGTAGAAGGTTGGAAAAAGGCATTTCAAGCAAATGGGCCTAGGAAACAAGCAGGGGTTGCCATCCTAATTTCTGAGAGGATAGACTTCAAGCCAACATTAGTGAGGAAAGATAAAGCAGGTCACTTTATACTGATTAAAGGAACACTCCAACAGGAGGACATCACAATCCTAAACATATATGCTCCCAACATGGGGCCCCCCCCAATTTCATCAAACAAACACTATTGGACTTAAGGTCAGAGATAACTCCTAACACAATAGTAGTGGGTGACTTCAATACCCTGCACTCATCACTTGACAGGTCTACCCAACAAAAAAATAAACAGAGAGACATCTGCATTAAATGATATCATGGAACAAATGGGCCTAACAGATATATACAGAACATTCCATCCAAATGCTGCAGAATATACATTCTTCTCAGCAGCACATGGGACATTCTCTAAAATAGACCATATAATAGGACACAAATCAAATCTTAACAAATACAGGAAAATTGAAATAATCCCTTGCATGCTGTCTGACCACAATGGGATTAAACTGCAAATCAGCAACAAGAAAAACTACAGAGCATACAGAAATTCATGGAGACTAAACAGTACATTACTGAACGATGTATGGGTCATTGAAGAAATTAAAAAGGAAATCAAGAAATTCATAGAATCAAATGATGATGAGAACACAACATACCAAAACCTTTGGGACACAATGAAGGCAGTCCTACGAGGGAAATTTATAGCTCTAAGTGCCTATATTAAGAAATTAGAGAGTTCACAACTAAATAATTTAATGCTTCACCCTAAGGCCTTGGAAAGAGAAGAATAAGGCAAACCAAAAATCAGTAGATGGGAAGAAATAATAAAGGTAAGGGCAGAAACTAATGAAATGGAAACAAAAAAAAACAATAAAAAAATCAATGAAACAAAGAGTTGGTTCTTTGAAAGGATAAACAAGATTGACAAACCCTTAGCAAATCTGACCAAAAGAAAGAGAGAAGAGATAAAAAATGATAAAATTAGAGATGAAAAAGGCAACATCACAACAGATACCAAAGAAATTCAGAAAATCATACGGACATACTTTAAGAATATATATGCCTCTAAGTTTGAAAACCTGAAAGAAATAGATGATTTCCTTGATTCATATGACCTACCAAAATTAAATCAAGATGAGATAAACCATTTAAATAGACCTATAACAACCACAGAGATACAAGCAGTTATAAAAAGTCTTCCAACTAAAAAAAGCCCAGGCCCAGATGGATTCACCACTGAATTTTACCAGACATTCCTGGAAGATCTAACAGCAATGCTTCTCAGACTTTTCCATAAAATAGAAAAGGAAGGAATTCTACCAAAATCCTTCTATGAAGCCAGCATCACCCTGATACCCAAACCAGACAAAAACAGATAAAAAAAAGAAAATTATAGACCAATCTCCCTCATGAACATGGATGCAAAAATTCTCAACAAAATACTGGCAAACAGAATACAAGAATATATCAGAAAGATTATTCACCCTGACCAAATAGGCTTTATCCCAGAGATGCAGGGATGGTTCAACATAAGCAAATCCCTAAATGTAATCCACCATATACATGGTCTGAAGGACAAAAATCACATGGTCATCTCAATAGATGCAGAAAAGGCATTTGACAAAATCCAACACCCCTTCATGGTGTAAGTATTACAGAAACTGGGAATAGAAGGAACATATCTCAACATAATAAAAGCTATTTATGACAAACCTACAGCCAACATAATATTAAATGGGGAAAAACTTGAAGCTTTTCCTCTAAATTCAGGAACAAGACAAGCCTGTCCACTTTCCCCACTACTATTTAATATAGTACTGGAAGTCTTAGGCATAGCAATAAGGCAAGACACTCATACAGGGGATACAACTCGGAAGGGAAGAGATCAAATAATCATTATTTGCAGATGATATGATTCTATAAAACAGACCCTAAAGACTGTACCAGCAAACTGTTAGAGCTGATAAACACTTTTAGCAATGTAGCAGGATACAAAATAAACACACAGAAATCAGTAGCTTTTCTATACACTAACAACAAACGTGCAGAAGATGAAATCAGGGAATCTCTCCCATTCACAATTGCCTCAAAAAAAAAAAAATACTTTGGAATAAACTTAACCAAGGAAGTGAAGGATCTCTACAATGAGAACTTTAAAAAACTCGAGCGACAAATTGCAGAAGACACAAGAAAATGGAAAGACATCCCATGCTCCTGGATTGGAAGAATCAATATTGTGAAAATGTCAATCTTACCAAAAGCAATCTATACATTTAATGCGATCCCCATTAAAATCCCAATAGCATTCTTCACAGAAATAGAAAAAACAATACTAAAATTCATCTGGAAACACAAAAAACCGCGAATAGCCAAAACAATTTTGCACAACAAAAATCAGGCAGGTGGTATAACCATACCCGATTTTAAGTTATACTACAAAGCCATAGTAACAAAAACAGCATGGTACTGGCACAAGGACAGACAGGTAGATCAATGGAACAGAATAGAAGACCCAAATATTAATCCAGGCAGCTACAGCCACCTGCTTTTTGACAAAAATGCCAAAAATATTCATTGGACAAAAGATAGCCTCTTTAACAAGTGGTGCTGGGAAAATTGGATATCTGTATGTAAAAGGATAAACATAGATCCTTGTCTCTCTCCATGCACAAGAGTCAAGTCCAAATGGATCAGGGACCTTAATATCAGACCTGAAACTCTGAAACTGCTAGAGGAGAAGGTAGGGGAAACTCTTCAACATATTGGAATAGGCAAGGACTTTCTGAATATAACTCCAATTTTTGCTCAGGGAATAAAACCACTAATCAACCACTGGGACCTTATGAAATTACAAAGCTTTTGTACAGCAAAGGACACTGTGAATAGAGCAAAAAGACAACCTACAGAATGGGAGAAAATCTTTGCCAGCTATACATCTGACAGAGGATTAATATCCAGAACATACAGAGAACTCAAAAAATAGAATAATAAGAATTCAAACAACCCAGTTAAAAAATGGGCTATGGAACTAAATAGAGAATTCATGGAAGATGAAATACAGATGGCATATAAACATCTAAAAAAGTGTTCCACATCCTTAGCCATCAGGGAAATGCAAATTAAAACCACTTTGAGATTCCATTTCCCTCCTGTCAGGATGGCTACCATCAAGAAAACAAATGACAATAAGTGTTGGCGTGGATGCGGAAAAAGAGGAACGCTTCTACACTGTTGGTGGGAATGTAAGCTGGTCCAGCCATTGTGGAAATCAGTGTGGAGGTTCTTGAGACAGCTAGAAATAGATTTACCATATGATCCAGCTATAGCACTCCTAGGCATATATCTGAAGGACTCTTCTCACTACCTTAGAGATACTTGCACAACCATGTTTATTGCTGCTCTATTCACAATGGCTAGGAAATGGAAGCAGCCTAGATGTCCCTCCACAGATGAGTGGATAATAAAGATGTGGTACATTTACACAATTGAGTTCTACTCAGAGATAAAGAAAAATTAAATTATGAAATTTGCAGGGAAATGGATGGATCTGGAAAGGATTATACTAAGTGAGGTAACCCAGGCTCAGAAAGCCAAACATCACATGTTCTCTCTCATATGTGGATCCTAGCTACAAATGTATAGACTTGTGTGTGAACTGGAATCAAAAATAGGTACCAGAAACCAGTAAGCTGGTAAAAGGCTATAAGGGAGGGAGGAAAGGTAAGGACTTAAGTGTATGGTATTGCGCATATGTAAGTAGAAGAACTGATTACAGGGAGGGGAATGGCCTAAGCGAGGCCATGGGAAGAGAATGCATAAAAGAAGGGCAGGGGGAGGGTCAATCTAAACTCAAGATATTGTGAATAAGACATATGTAAAATTACTTTTTTTGAATAAAGGCACATATAGAAGCTGTAGACTGTTACTAGAAAATTTTCAGTACCTGAGATGGGATACCTTCCAGTGATTTGTTGGCCAAGGAGGTCCTGGTAGCCTCCAAAACATTAAAGGCTTTTGCCAAAGCACTTGGTTTCCTTTGAGAAACAGATAGTAAGATTGCTGAAGACATCTCTTGCCTGAGAGGCAAGGTCACTGAGAAAGCAAGCTGGTGCTGAGCAGAAAACCTTCTCCCTATAGACCAGCCAACTGAAAGCTGGAAAAAGCTGCACTGCATGCAGCGTATGGGAGACAGAAGTCATCAGCAGTGAAAATAGTGCATGCTGAATATTCAAGCTTGGCCAGAGAGGTTCAATGACTGAACGGGTGCAATAGTGGCATGTCTACTCTTGGGGTAACCAACTGCTCCATAATTGGACTGAAGGCCCTCTCTGCAGGAGGGAATACATACCTGGTACTGAGAAACCTAAGTAAAAGTCTATGGTAGGTGAGGTCATGAGCCTTAGGGGTATAAAGCCTGCTCTTGTCTGACTAAATGTATATATTATTCCCACCAAGCTGCCCTGAAAGCACTACACGTAATGTTCATATTCACATATTAACGCCACTCTCACCTCTGGTTAGAGAAGCTTCTCTTTTCAGATGGCGATGACCACTGGGATCACCCAAAAGGCAACATAGTGCTGAGAAGAAGGGATGGAGTAGTGCCCAGCACTGAAACACCTCTGTCACACTCTCCAAGGCTCAGGGACCATTGCGGAAGAGGGGGCGGATAGAATGGAAGAGCCAAAGGAAGGGTATGACCTCTTACATGCAACTGCCCAGACAGAAATTGGCCTCAATATCCATGACCTTGCAGTGCCTAGCAATACCTACGCAAGACCCTCAAAATAGAAGAAAAAGATGATGACATCAAATTAAAAGAGAGACTAATGGAGAGAGGGAGGGGTTATGATGGAGACTGAAGTTCTAAAGTGGAATGGGGGGAGGGGGGAAAATATCAGATGGGTTTTTTTGTATGTAAGTATAAAAGTTGTCAATAAAAAATAATAATAATAAAAAAGATTAATGTTGAACTGTGTATAAGTTGTAACTTGTTGAAACATTCCTTTTCTCTTCCCCTTGCCCCCACATGGTGCTGAGGATTAAATCAGGGCCTCATACATACATGGCAGTCACCTTCCATGAAGCCTCATCGGTAGGCTAATAGTTCTGTTTTAATGGATTGAGAAACAACAGAAGTATGGTTTTCATTAACTCCTTCCTTCCCTCCTCAGCTGGCAAAATGTACTCATGTCCCAGAGACCATCATCTCTATCCATGAGAAACTAGTAGTGTCATGTCTTCACACTAATAAAGAGTAATGACTCAATTGAGGTTGTTTAAGTAGGAATCTTAGGTGGCCAAAACGGTAGAATTACTTTCTATGAAATCATTTTCATTTACTATGCTTACTTATTTTTCAGTTTTATTTTGGTGCTAGGATTTGAACCCAGGGCCTCAGGCATGCTAAGTGTGTGCACTTTACCCTGAGATACATTCCCAACCCAACTGTCCTTAATTTGAAAATTTGTTCTATTTCTGAAGCAACACGTCTGTAGTAGACAGCTCCACAATGGTGGGATGGACATGCAATCAAACATAGTTTTATAGGAGGAAAGTGCTTATTTCAAGCCTACAGATCCAGGGGAAGTTCCATCAATGGTGGAAGAAGCTGCTTCCAAACATTCAAGCAGAGAAACAACCAAACAGCCAGCAAACACCAATAAAAAAGCAAAAAAAAACAGCAAGCATGAACCAGCTGCAAGCAGGATCCCCCAGAGCTTAAACCCCTTTGCATGCCTTTGGGCTGGAATTCCAGGATTTGCCTCCAGTGACACCTCTAACAGCCAGGCAGCTGGAGACCCAAGTTATAAGCCTAATAAAACATTTGAGTCTATGGGGGACACACATTCATATTCAAAACACCACAGTAGAGCTGGGCATGGTGGTGCACGCCTCTAATCCCAGCACTTGGGAAGCAGAGGTAGGTGGATTGCTGTGAGTTCGAGGCTACCCTGAGACTACATAGTGAATTCCAGGTCAGCCTGAGCTAGAGTGAGACCCTACCTCGAAACACCAAAAACAAAACAAAACAAACAAACAAACAAACAAACAAACAAACAAACAAAGTATTCCAAGTTCACATAGCAACTAAAGTGACCTTAAAATAATAGAATTGTTTGGTGTCTCCCTAAGTTAATATCTTTTACTTATTCATATAAAATCTAGGCTCTTCACCAAGGCCCTGGGTCTCTACTGGCCCATCACCTCAGACATGCTGTGTTAGCTTGATTTTAGTTCTTCAAACCTAATTTAGATTTATCTTCCTTCTGATGTCTAGTTTATTTTTTTCCCTTCATGTTTCAGAAAAAAGTCAACCTCATTAGTGAGCCCTCATATATTCCAAAATTTTGCTGGTGCTTGCCTCCCAAAAAGGTGTCAGTCTGTGGGCATGCTTGTCACTTTCTTTGTCAGTAGTGGGCCCAGGCTGTACTGTACCAGGCACACCAGCATTGGGCTAAGGATTCATTGTGCCCAGTCTCCTGAGCTTGGTTTTCTGTCCTGTTGTGCAGTCCTCCTACCTTACATAGTCTGTTCTCTATGACTGGATTGTCCAATAGAGGCATCATGTAATTTGAACACTTTTTCTAGTTGTGTGACTTTACTAGGTAGCATAAATTTTTGTCTACAAATAGTGAACTGGCAAAGAAAGATACCACCAATTCCAACTTAACGAATGAGTTCATTGTCCAGGAGCACTGTTAGCTATGCCACTGAAAAGTCCCACCCGCAGTCAGATTTTTTTTTTAAACCTTATATACTTTAGCTGCAACACTTAAGTCTATAGATGACTATGGCAGGAGCTGCTGGTCATTGGAATCTTGTGACTTCCCATCCTCAAGAGGGAGTGGTAACAACTCTTATTACCATAGCTCATGCTATCTGCTGTATAGTTCTCTTTATCACCTTAACTGTGGGGCAAGGGCTTCGATACTATACCACAGCTACTCTGCTTCATGATGGTGATGGTCTTGTCAAGCCTGGGGAAAACAACTATACTATGCTAGCTTGTAATACTCCTTTTTCAAAAAAGCTTTATTCAGATTCAGTAGTTGTTCGGCTTTTTTTGTTTGTTTGTTTTGTTTTTTGAGCTAGGGTCTCGCTCTAGCCCAGGCTGACCTGGAATTCACTATGTAGGATGGCCTCCAACTCTTGGTGACCCACCTACCTCTGTCTCCCAAGTGCTGGGATTAAAGGTATGCGTCACCATGTCCAGCTAGTTTTTGTTTTTTTTAAGTAGTATTTTTCTTGGGGCTGAGGAGATGGATAAAGGCCTTGCCTTATAATTCTGTGAGTGCCGGAGTTTGGATCCCCAGACCTATGTAAAAACTGGAAGCTGTGGTGGGCTGCTGTATTCCCATGCACCTACAGTGAGAGGGGATGTAGAAACGAGGATTTCCTTGGAACACTGCAAATGGAGGTGGGGAAAAATGAGAGACCCTGCTTCAAAATGAAGTGGACAGCAAAATTGTCCTCTCCTACATATGGGTGCTGTGGCATGTATGTGCCTGCATACAAACACATGTGCATGCGCACACACACAGCACAACCACACTAATAAAAATAAAAACTTTAAAAGGTAAAATTTTCTTATATTTGGTATTGCTTTCTAATTAAAAATATTTAATATAACTTATAATTTCCTACAAGTAATATTTAAACCCAATTTACTGCCCTGTGTAACCCATGGGCCGAGATGAAGGACATTTTAATTTTAATTTCACTGTGTTATTGCCTCCTATTCTTTTTTTTTTTTTTTTTTCCCACAGTAGGGTCTTCTTACTCTAGCTCAGGCTGACCTGGAATTCGCTATGAAACCTCAGGGTGGCCTTGAACTCATGGCAATCCTCCTACCTCTGCCTCCCGAGTACTGGGATTAAAGGCATGTGCCACCACATCCACCCAGCTTCCTATTCTTTTAGTTGAACGTTGTTTTTTCTCCACTAAGGACCATTTTGCATATGAAACTGTGTTTTCCCATCAGGAGAGACCTGATGAATGATGCATGTTCCTTTTGCACATATAGGCCTTACTTGGTGAACCTTTTACCATGTCTGACTCGAACAAGCAAGAGACCTGAGGAATCAGTCCAAGAGACCTTGGCTGCAGCTGTTCCCAAAATTATGGCTTCTTTTGGAAATTTTGCAAATGACAATGAAATTAAGGTATGATTATTGCCTCCAGTTACAAACATGCAAATTGATGGCAGATATGAGTCAAGCTTAGGATGATTTCTAGAAGGCTTTCATTTGAGAATGCTCCAGAGTTGTGTTAGCTATGATTTCACCATTACCATCTGTGTCTTTTGTAGATATCTTAAGAGCTTCTTTCCACTTCTGTTTTCAATCATGGCATGAACACTTGAGTAGGGAAATGGTTTATAGATACAAATTCAAAAGGCACTTTCCCAGAGAGGACTAGTTTGGTGAACTGGATTGGTCCCTTGGCCTAACTGAAAAAGAGACTGCACCAGGCCAGCAGGGAGGAATGATAGATACCTGGAGAGCCTTGAGAGTATAGATGTCCCAAAGCCATCATGGCCTACTTGGCTTCCTTTTTACTCTGAGTCCCAACAGACCACCTTCATATGCCTGTATTAGTGTTTTTTTGTTTTGTTAGTTTTTGGTTTTATAGTGTCCAGAAACTGACTTTGTCACATGGCATTTGGATTCCAAGAATCTTGGGATCATGTTTGTTTGTTTGTTTGTTTGTTTGTTTGTTTGTTTATTTGTTTTTATGAAATCAGTCTTGGGCTCAATAGCCCTCTTGGGAAGCAGTGACCCAAGTAGAGAGAGCCATTTGGGATCATATTTATTTGGATTTGGCTTCTATCCCTTTTTGCTAGCTCTTAGCCTTTTTAGACAAGTTACCCAATAGGTTTTAGATTGTTTCTTCCTGTCTGATGTGGGACATGAAGCATACCTACATAGCACTCTTCTGAGAGAGAAATGGATGCTTATGGGCTTAGTGTGGCATTGGACAGTCCATAGAAAGTGCTCAGATGGCAGCTCTGACTGTTGGTCTTGTGGATGATCTTGGATGTTGGTTTTGTTATATAGCCAACATTTTCATATTTCTTGTGTCTGCTTCTAGGGGAATCTTATTTAGTAGTCTACAATCCCCAGTACCACTCAGCAAGGAGAAAACTGCAATAATATTAAATCATATGAGACTTAGAAAGACACTTGACATTGATTAGAGCCCAGTGACACATCATGAATGACCTATGAATCTGAAAATGGCAAAACTACTGTAGAATGTGCTATAAAGTTAAGAATTATATAGGTAAGTGTAGAAACAGTAAATGATGAGATAAAGAAAGAGACAGGATTAGGGGAGACATACAGGAAAAGTAAGGTTAAATAAACAACAGGAACAGGAGTAGCGAAGAATGTTAAGGAGAGAAAGTGAGATGAACATAAAAAAAAGTAAAAACGGGGCTGGAAAGATGACTCAGTAGTTAAAGATGCTTGCTTTCAAAGCCTGCCGGTCCAGGTTTAATTGCCAAGTACCCCTGTAAAGCTAGATGCAAAGTGGCCCATGCATCTGTGATTTCAGTGCACCTGCAACCATGGGCGGTAGAGCCAGGAGAACCTGAAGCTCATGGGCCACCTAGTCTGATGTTCCTTTACAGTCTGATTAATTTTTCTTCCCCTGAGAAGCCTAGGCTGACCTGGAAATCACTCTGTAGTCCCAGGTTGGCCTCAAACTCAACAGCTATCCTCCTGCCTCTGCTTCTGGAGGGTGTGCTGGGATTAAAGGTATGTGCTACCATGCCCAGTTTATAGTCTGTTAATTGTTTTCAATGGTAAGAGTCCCTGTTTGAAACAAGGTGGAACACAGATACCTGGAAGTGGTCATTTCACATGCTCTCTTTAGCATGCATACCTGTCCATAAAAAAAAAAAAAGGAGCCAAGTATGGTGGTACACGCCAGCACTAAGAAGGCAGAGTTAAGAGAACCACTGTGAGTTACATGGGCGGATGATGTAGAATAACAAAAATATATATATTTGGTTTTGTTTTATATAAATAAATAAATATATATATGTATATATATATATAATCATTTAATTTATTTACAAGGGGAGAGAGAGAATGAGAATGGGGAGCATTAGAGCCTCTTACCACTGTAAATGAACTCCAGATGCATAGACCACTTGACCCTCTGTGCATCTGGCTTTATGTGTGTACTGGAGAATCTGAACCCAGGCTTTACAAGCCAGTGCCTTTAACTGTTGAGCCATTTCTCCAGCCCCCCCCAAAATTTTCAAAGTGCAGTGTGGTAAAAACCCTGCTAAGCCAGGTGTGGTGGCACACAGCTTTAATCCTAGCACTCAGGATGCAGAGGTAGGAGAATCTCTGTGAGTTCCAGGCCAGCCTAAGACTACATAGTGAATTTCAGGTCAGCATAGGTTAGAATGAGACCCTACCTTGGGAAAAAAAAAAAGCCTGCTGACCCTGTAGTACAACATAAAGGGAATCACAAGGCTTTAAAATGTGATGGATACTGATCTTTCCTATGGTCTATGTCATATGCCTTTATTGGGCAAGCGTCCTAAGTCCACGAGACTTGTGTTTATGTGGTAGTTTCCCTTCTTTGTGTACCTTCTGTTGGCCACACTTAGTTTTGCATTGGGTGGGCTGGGCATGTTCTTTCACCCTTGTGAAGACTATTCCATAGTCAACTCCCCTGGAGTGGAGGGGAGCATGTCTTCTAAGTGCATTGGAAGTACGGAAAGCCACCACTGCAGTGAGCTCCATATAGGTACAGGCAGAATACCCATCTTTGTATTTCAAGACATCCTGAGTATTGATCGCTCTTGCTGGAGGGATCATGTATATCTCTGGAACTTCAGTATCATCAGGCTCTAACAAGCAGTGAAGAACAGGTGGGCAGCTCCAGAGCTTAATTTATCTGCTGACCTCAGGCTCAGAGCTGTTAAGCACCATTTTTATTATTTTTTTAATTTTTAAAATTTATTATATTTATCTGGAGGGTGGGGGGAGAAAGAAAAGCAGAGAGAGAGAGAATGGGCACATCAAGGCCTTCAGCTGCTGCAAACAAACTCCAGACTCATGAGTGCCACCTTGTGCATCTGGCTTATATGGGTCCCAGCCTGAGCCAGCCTCCTGCACTCTTTGAGTGTCAGTATCTAGCTCTTCTTCCCACAACTGTCTCTGGGCCTTCCCTTACCCAGGGGCTGTGGTAGACAGTTGAGTTGGGTTGTCTTCCCCTCCCACACCAATATGTTTTATACTTTAGTTGTAGACTAATTGCTAGAAATATTTTTAGCCTTTTCCCTTGTTATACATCTCATTAATTTATTAATCTCAGTTCTACTTTCATATATACTGCTGTTTCTTTCAGGTTTTTCTGAGACAAGGTTTTACTGTGTAGCCCAAGCTGACTTATGTACCAAATTAATCACTGTCTCACCAAAAGACATAACTGAATTTGAAGCTTCTGGGGGCTGTGGGATGTCCTGAGAGTAGGACTGTCCATTTTTCATCTAGCTTAGCCTTTTGGCTGTTCTTTTTTTGTTGAGACAGTATCTCATTCTAACCCAGATTGACCTGGAACTCACTCTGTAGCCTTGGGCTGGCCTTGAACTCGCCTTGAACTCAAGGTGATCTTCCTACCACTGGCTTCCCTTCTCTCTTGTGGGGAACTGTGTGGCTGAGCCAAAGGAGTTCTTTAAGATGCTAGAATCTTTTCTTGTAGATACAACAGTTTTCCGAGATAAGTTGACTGGCTCTTCCACATAGTATCTTCGAAAGGAATTGCAAGTAACATGCCACTGGGGTAGTCCTTTCCCTCTCAAGTTCCAAAAGCTTCCCTTCCCTTCCCTTCCTTCTCCTCCCACATAGCCACTAAGACTGGATAGTCCTCTGAGACCCAGTTTGAACAACACTGTTGAAAAAATTGGAAACCGGGCTGGAGAGATGGCTTAGCGGTTAAGGCACCTGCCTCCTAAGTCTAAGAACACTGGTTCCAATCTACAGCCGTTCCAATCTCCAGGTCCCACGTTTAGCCAGATGCAAGGGCACAATGCCGCACTTGACCACAAGGGGTCATCTGGATTTCGTTCGCAGCAGCTGAGAGACTGCTGCTGCACCCATCTCTGTCTTCTTCCTCTCCCTCTCTCTCTCTCTCCAAAAAAAAAAAAAAAAAAAAAAAAAAAAAAAATTGGAAACCATCCTTAGCAGTTCCCAATCACATTTGGTATTTCTCGGTGCATGCCCAAGGCTGTGCTCAGTCATGGGTCAAAACATGGTTTACGTGATGGGAATGGATGGTGTTTGTAGGTAACAATGGCCATATAAAGGTAGCTAGGGGATTACCCCTTATAACACATTGTCAACACTTTGGTGCCCACTATTATAATTACATCAGCTTCTCTGTGGGCTTGCTCTGGAGATCACTGAAGTAGTGGGTCATGTGTACTGCATGTCTAGTCAAGTCACAAATGTTCCCACTTGCAGATGAACCAATGTGGAGGATGCCTTTTAGTAATGTCAGTAGCATTTTTTCAGGCCGAACATTACTATAGTTACCTAGTACTCTTTTACTTATTATTTATTAGTTTTTTTTTTATTACTTGTGCCCATGTGTGTATGGCATGTATATATAGTGTATTACATATGCATGTGCAGTTGTGTGTGCCCTGTGTGCAAACATGAGGAGGCCAGAGTAAAATGTTGGGTGTCCTTTATCACTAACATGTTTGAGATAGATGTCTCTCACTAAACCTGGAGCTACTGTATTTTGGTCAGTCTGGCTGAGCAACAACTACCAGTAATTGTCCTGTCTCTACCTCCCTTTGATGGAGGTTTTAGGAATATGTGGGCACATTTGGCTATTTTCATGAATGATGATCAAACTGTGGTTCTTTATGCTTGTGCAGCAAGCCTGCTGAGCCATCTCTTAAGCCTCCATATTTTTGTTACCTTTTTTTGTTTGTTTGTTTTATTTTAGGTAGGGTCTTGCTCTAGTCCAGGCTGACCTGGAATTCACTATATAATCTCAAGAAGGCCTTGAATTTATAGCAGTCCTCCTACCTCTTCCTCTCAAGTGCTGGGATTAAAGGCATGCACCACCACATCCAGCTTGTTAGCTTTTAAAAATTATTTTTTATATTTATTTTTTGCAAGCGGGTGTTGGAGAGGAGGGAGAGTATATGTGCCAGGTCCTCCTGCCACTGCAAATGAACTCCAGACGCATGTGCCACTTTGTAGATCTGGCTTTACATGGGTACGGGGGAATTGAACTCATTCTGTCAGACTTTGCAAGCAATCACCTGAATAGTTAAGCTCGCTATTCAGCCCTTGAGCTTTTCAAATATGTGTATATTATTATTAGCCTTGTCCCTGAAGACTGGGTACAGTTCTAGATACTGAGACTTCTACTGTCACAGAGGACACACTAGTTGAACAAATTACCATTGCAATATGTAAGGAAATAAATAGATATGAACAACTATTGACTATCTCAGATATGAGGTTTTTAATTCAGCTTTGGGAAATTTATCAGTTTGTTCACAATTATGCTTTGCCAAGAGTTTGGAGCTCCTGATTCAAGTCTAGTTGTGAAATATGTGAAAAGCACCACAGGAACCTCCTGTTTATACTTATGGGTTTTGCTCTCACAGGTTTTGTTGAAGGCTTTCATAGCAAATCTCAAGTCAAGCTCTCCCACTGTACGGCGGACAGCAGCTGGCTCAGCAGTGAGCATCTGCCAGCATTCCAGGAGGACACAGTACTTCTACAGCTGGCTCCTAAATGTGCTCCTAGGTAAAGGGGTGAGGTGCAAGTGGCCTAGTCTTAGCACATACTCAAGATAGACCTCTAAGAGTCTTTAAAGCCAGATAATCCCTTGGCATTTGCCAGTGGCTTACTTAATGTGAACTGTGTAGAGGATGCTACTCACTCATATGAGTCCTTAGCTAGCAGATGCAGCAGTGCCCAAGGCTTAGCTGACGTACAGCCTCACCCTCCTTTCTGCCCTGGCCCTTTATGTATAAGGCTGAGAATACACCTCATATCCCTATGGGAACTCTGTAGGGGAGCTGACAATTTCTCCTTTTGTTTGGATAGATGTGGAAATCAACACTAACATACTGGAGTGAGCATATAGACATGTGATATAACTGTTAAACTTTCAGATACAGTCTTGTTCTCTGTAAGAGTTTGCCAAGTTAAGAACATGATGAGCCTGCAAAACCATTCCTGGATTGAGGCACATAGCCTGCATTTTCAGTCCCGTTTGTGTCATCCTTATCCCCTACTAATGGCCTTATTGTAGATTTGTCGGTTGCTCTCTTCTGTTGACAGCAGGTGTCATGGTTCTCTGGAGCTTGGCTGTTAAGTCCTTTGGCTGCCTTTGCAGGTCTTCTGGTTCCTATGGAAGAAGAACACCCCACTCTCCTGATTCTTGGTGTGCTGCTCACTTTGAGGTATTTGGTGCCTTTGCTGCAGCAGCAGGTCAAGGACACAAGCTTAAAAGGCAGCTTTGGGGTGACACGGAAAGAAATGGAAGTCTCTCCCTCTACAGAGCAACTTGTCCAGGTAGGAGTGACTCTTAAACATTCACATGAGTACAAACACACAAAGACCCAACTCATTTGGAGGAGAAGCACAAAACTGAGGGTTAATAGTATGGGTGCTATGGCAGGAATGCTAGGAATCAATCTGTACTACACTATTACAGTATTGGAGCTCCGGACAGATGCAGGAAAGAGACTGAGCTCTGGGCTTAGAACTCCCTAGTCTTGTGACTCACAAGCCTTGGGTTCTTATGCACTTTTAGCAAAAAAAAAAAAAAAAAGAAGAAGAAGAAGAAGAAGAAGAAGAAAATGAAAAACACAGACTCTCAGAAAAGAGTAATTTATGGAGAATATATTAGGGAGAGTAGAAAAAGGAGAAAAGCAAAACCAGGAAAGCTTGCAAGCCAAAAGGAATTCCTTGCAGAGAGGGGAGAAGGGAAAGACCTGGGTGGGGGGGGGGGAGTCTTTCTTGATCAGGCCTAGTGCGACATGTTTTTAATCCTAGCACTCAGGAGGCAGAGGTAGGAGGATCAACTGTGAGTTTGAGGCCAGCCTAAGATACAGAGTTCCAGATCTGCCTGGGCCAGAGTGAGATCCTACCTTAAAAAACAATAACAACAAAAAACTTTCTCTGACACACGTAGTTTGGTTCCATTTATATGAATTAGGCATCTAATTAGAATGAACCTTATTACCAGGTTTATGTTAGAAGGTTTGAACACAGAGGTTCTAGGACCTGTATGTGGGTTATTAGAGATGATGATGGTGGTGGTGGTGCTTATCATGATTATTAGTAGTAGTAACTCAGTGGGATGGTTTAAGAGGGGAGGGAGAGGAGGAGCAATGCAAGGTTGCAGATGCTCACTGATCTGCAGCTGAGGTGGTTGCACTGGTTCAGAGTGAGGTGGTTCAGAAGGGGAACAGATCAGGAACCAGGAGACTTGGGGGATGCCATGCTGAAAGTCAGGTGTAGGGGACCTACACGCAGATTTGTGCCAGGAAATGAAGAGAGAGAGAAGTTAGAGAGATGGGGCCAAGGGCAGGTGGTGGGGAAAGGGTCATGTGTAAAAAGGAAAGAAGATAGGAAGCAGATGAGACAGAGAGATACAGAGGTAGAAAGTACACATTTTACTTCAGTAAAGAGAATGAGTGAGAGAATGGCATCTGGTCTTTTAGGCCCATGTCCTTGGAGCCTGGTGACTTCCTCAATGGATGGAAGGATCTTGTGGAGGTGTGGGCAGGTGCTAAGAAAAGGAGCCTGGTTGAGTTTTGGATGGGTGATAAGAGGGAGAGAGGATGGGTAGGAAGGACACTGATTGGTTGATGAGTGGTCAGGAAAGACTCAGGAGGGGCCTTCCCACAGTAGCTAAACCAGGGAAAAGTTGAGCAAGAACCAGGGAGCTGCTGTTGCTTACAGTATCTTGAATGCGACTGAATCAGATTGGAGTTCTAATCCTGCCAGGACAGAGTGGCATCTATATTTTGTTGGGCTGGTCCCTAGCTGACTACCTAACCAGTAAAAGCTATCTTGTCCTAATCCATATCAATATGACCTCTGTGTGTCATCCTGGTCCTGAGTAACATGAAGGTGCTATCACTTAAGCTCCTCGGTCTCCACCTGGCAGAGACCTTTGCTACTCTGTTTCTAAAGTCAGAGGTCATAACAGTGCTCATCCATCCAATCAGTATCAACTAAGTGTCCTTGCTAGGTGCTAGGGACGCAGTAGTGAGCATTTTAGGCCCAGTAGTCTGCTCCTGGGACCCATGGCCTAGCATACTGGTCTGGACAGGGTGGCACACTAAGCACATGTGGGCAGAATATAGATAGATCCTTGTGTCTAGGCAAGAACTCAGTGTCCTTTTAATGTATGCATTTTGAGAAAAATTATTTGAAAAAATATGTTCCAAAATGAGAACTAAATTAAAAAAAGAAGTTCTATAGTTTAGGAAACAAAGTATCTTACCCAGGAATATGTTAAAAGCAATTCCCAGTTGATAGTTGTAAAGCAGGTGGCTCTATGAGGAATTCCAAACATTTCTGAGGAGCTGACTCAGCAGTTAAGGGCTCTTGGCTTCCAAAGCCTGATGGGGTCAAGTCCCCACATACATGTGAAATACATAAGTAATTTTTTTTAATTATAAAATAATTCGACTATTACCTTATGGACATTTTCTTTTAAGCTCTTCACAGTAGAACCAGGTGTGGGGGTGAACACCTATAATCCCAGCACTTGAGAAATGGAGGTGGGAGGATCCAGATCAAGGTCATTCTTGGGTACATAGTGATTTTGAGGCCAGCCTGGGCTACATGAAAGGTTATCTCAAAAAAAAAAAAGTGAAAGCAAGCAAAGCTATTCACAGTAATAATGAAATAATTCTTTTTGAATCATTATTTTTGCTTTGCAATAAATAACGTGTACCTGATAAGGTACTTTTTTATTCTTTATAACTTTTATTGGGAAATTTAATATATGAAAATACTATAAATTGGTCATAGTCCCATCAGGTTATTGTCTTTTGTCCTCTCTTCCCTGCCCTCATTCCCCTGAGGACCCTCCTCAGTGAGTAATCAGTGGTAATCACTGTGGGGTCATGGATGTACCAGTCAGTTCCTGAGGGCAAACAATGCTTCACAGTATGCCTTCCCACCCTGTGGCTCTTATGTTCTTTCTGCTCCCTCTTCTGCAATGCTTCTGAGTCTCAGAGGGCATGTTAGAAATCTCTTTTAGTGTTGAACTTTTATCATCCTATTTTCTGCTTTGATGAATTTTGAGACTCCTTAGTGTCTACTGCCATCTCCCTGGAGAAAGTTCTTTGGCTTATAGTGAGAGCAGTGCTCATACTTAATTTTCTACTTCCTCTGTAATGTTTTCTGCACCCTGGTGGGTATGATAGAAATGACTCATCCAGTGCTAGGCACTTGACTTTCTCTTGTCATCTTAATGGGTCTTGGGTCTCCTAAGTATTTGCTGCCATCAGTAGAAAGTAGGTTCTCTAATCAAGAATAAGAGCAGTATTGATCAAAGGAGACAAATGTGCAGTTAGGAGGCTTTTGGATGGGTAGGTATAACCTCTCCATTTAGCCAAAAAAACAGTAGAAGCTTCCCTCTAGGGTCTTTGATCTTCCAGGCCATAGGTTTCTGACTTGGTTCACAGTACCAAATGTGAGTTCCCTCCCACTGAACAGGATTCATATCCATCAGAGAGCAGTTGATTACTATCATAACTTATGTGCCACTATTGCACTGCTGGGTACATCTTACAAGGCTGGTTGGTTTTTTTTTGTACCTTGTGTAGAATCTAATTTGTTCCCCCTGTTGATGACTTTTATCCCGCAGAAGCTCACAGTGCTTTCTGGCACTATGACAGATAGCTAGCAGGGCAATTGCTTCCATCTCAGTTCCAGCTTGATTTTTCAGTGTCCTGTGAAAGCAATAGAGTCTTACCATATAAATCTGGTGGCTAACCAAGAGCTTTGGACATGGTCTCATTGTTCTGGGGACCTCATGGACCTCCCTGACAAACAGCTCACTGTGGGGGTTGACCACTCTAATCTCCTGCACTAGAATTTACCAGCAATAGCCAACAGTTTTAGGGTAAAACTTTCTCCTAGCAAGGTACTTCTGCCTAAGCTGTCTTCTCTTACTCCCTTCCCCTCCCTTCACTTCTTTCTCTTTTTAAGAGAATTATATCCTTTAATTAGCTAATAAAGAAGTGGGCTTCTGTAGTACTTACTCATACTGTTGTGTATCCCTCCCCTCTGTCCTTTTCCCAGTCATGCTGCTTTTAAGGTTTTAGACCCTTAGGCAGAGCAGGTCAGAATTAGTGTTGTACAACATTTAAATGTAGTGAATCTGCTCAGTGGAAAGCAGCCTGTTTCTACTAATATAGGGGAGGCAGAAGGTAAAGGGAGGTGGGTGTTGGTTTGCTCCTCTTCACTCCTGAGAAGAAGGTGGAAGATGCTCAGGACAGATGGCTCTAGAACCAAGATGTTAGCTGTTTACCTAAAGCAAGGTCTCTAAGTGTCCAGGAAGTAGGTCATACTGTTGTGGGTTTTGAGAGCAACAGAACCTTTCTCAGTTCTGGCTGGGTGCAGCTTGGGTGTCAGAAAACAGATACTCAGGCTGGAGAGATGGTTCAGCAGTTAAGACACTTGCATGCAAGACCTAACCACTCGAGTTCTATTCCTCAGTACTTTTTTCTTGTTGCCGGGATAAAACACCAAACCAGAAGCCACTCATGGAAGGAAAGTGTTTATTTCAACTTAAAGTCAGAGGGAAAGTTTCATCATGGGAGAAAAGCAAGGCAGAGCAGAGACTGGACATCACTTCTTGCCACAGCAGCTGACAGAAAGCAGTGAATGTGAGCTAGCTTTGGCACACAAGATTGAAGAGAGAGAACAACAAAGTTCTTTGTAGAGAGGGGAGGAAACTTGAGAAGACTTTCCATTGGCATTGGGATTATGGAAGCTTTTATAGATTTGGGATGAGTCTGAGTGATGATGGCTCATATAGAAATTATGCACTGAACAGCTACAGCTGTTACAGGTCTGCATAAGCACAGTGGGGGGGGGTCTCTGATTTGTGAAGAGGTAATGTAAATTTGCACTGGTTCAAGGATAAATAAATTCTTTTTTTTTTAATTTTTTTTTATTTTTCGAGGTAGGGTTTCACTCTAGCCCAGGCTGACCTGGAATTCACTATGTAGTCTTAGGGTAGCCTCAAACTCATGGCGATCCTCCTACCTCTGCCTCCTGAGTGCTGGGATTAAAGGTGTGTGCCACCACGCCTGGGGGAAATATTAAAATTCTGTGAAAGTCAAGAAGTGGGTAGCTTGCCCAAATTTTTTATTTTTATTTTTTATTTTATTTTTTATTTTTTTGGTTTTTCAAGGTAGGGTCTCACTCTGGTCCAGGCTGACCTGGAATTAACTATGTAGTCTCAGGGTGGCCTCGAACTCTTGGCGATCCTCCTACCTCTGCCTCCCGAGTGCTGGGATTAAAGGCGTGCGCCACCACGCCCGGCCCTGCCCAAATTTTTTAAAAGAAATTTTAGACAGTTTTAAAATGTATTTTTATTTATTTGAGAAAGAAAGAGAGAATGGGTACACCAGGGCCACCAGTCACTGAAAACAAACTCCACATGCATGCACCACCTTGTGCATCTGGCTTACGTAGGTCTTGGGGAATCGAACCTGGGTCCTTTGGCTTGGTAGGCAAGCACCTTAAACCACTAACATCTCTCCAGGCTGCCTGCCAAAATTTTAAGGAAGTTGTAGGCACAGATCATGAGGAGAATAATGATTAGCTAAATTGCTTACAGTGGCTCCTGATCTCTATCAATACCATCCTCATTGCACCTGTCTGCTATTGTAGACCAAAACTAGTTGAACAACGAATGTGGCCATTGTTGGGGTCTCCCCCCAAGGCCAGCTCAGGAGGGACGATAGGGTCTCTGCCGAATTGGGGTGAGCAGCGCGGAGTCACGACACAGACTCCGGGAGTTGGGTGAAAGTGGCCCACAAACTCGTTTATTCAGGAAGTGTACATGGGTTTTAAGGGGCTGTTAATCCGTATGGGGCAGTCCCCTTTGGTGACCAATGACAGCTTGTCTCTGACAGGACATCTCGTAGTAGGCTTCTCGCGAGCATGGGGCTGTAACTGTTGTCACATCAAGCCTGCAAAATGCCACTTTTACAGAAGCCACTTCCTATTGTCTTTTGCCATGCGGTCTGGCTAGACCAGGCCTGTATTGTGCCATACATATCCTCCTTTTGTTTTTATTATTGGCAACCCTGAGAGGTATGGTTTATTGCCAAGCCATTGTTGAACCCAGGCCCCAAGGGATCATCATACGTGACAGTGCCTGTCTTAGGTTGATCCATCTCATGGAGACATGGGCCAAATGCCACCTAGGTGAGGAAACCCGAGGGGATAGCCTGGTATGCTTTTGGAAAGCCATTGTTGAACCCAGGCCCCAAGGGATCATCACATGTGACAGTGCCTGTCTTAGGTTGCCCCATCTCATGGAATCTTACCCGTCCTGGGCTGGCTGCCATCCTGGTGAGAAAACCCGAGGGGTATAGCCTGGTATGGCTTTTAGCATGAGGTCTGGCTAGGACCAGGCCTGTATTGTGCCATACAGGCCATGTTGTAGTGAAGTATGCAGAAGAGGGACATGGTAGTATATGCCTGTAATCTCAGCACTTGGAGGCTGAGGCACAAGGAGTGTCAGTTGAGCACAAACCTAGGCTATAGAGCAAATTCAAGCTATCCTTAGCTACATGGTGAGACCCTGTCTCAAAAAAAAAAAAAAAAAAAAAAAAAAGGACTGGGGAGGGAAGGAAGGAGGGAGTATAGGCTTGTGGACTGCAGTTTGCCAGCCAGTGTTTAGAGGTGTGTATGGAGGTTGATTCAGAAGTGCTAGCGACAAGACTTAAAAGCAGCTACATCTTGGCGACTTTCACTGTTTATTTTCTACTCCTTTATACTTTAAATATATATATATATTTGAGAGAGAGGGGTAGAGGCAGAGAGAGAGATTGGGCACACTTGGTCTCTAGCCCCTGCAAACAAACTCCAAATGCATGCACCACCACGTGCATCTGGCTTACGTGGGTATTAGGGAATCGAACCTGGGTTCTTAGGCTTCTCAGGCAAATGTCTTAACCGCTAAGCCATCTCTCCAACCCCTAACTTGTTTGCTTGTTTGTTTTTTTTACTTTCATTTATTTATTAGAGACAGAAAGGTAGAAAAAGAGGGGAGGGGGGAGAGAATGGGCATGCCAGAGCCTCTAGACACTGCAAATGAACTCCAGACACATGTGCCACCTTGCGCATCTAGCTTGCATTGGACCTGGAGAATGTCTTTTTAAAAAGTCAGTGCAGGCCTGGAGAGATGGCTCAGTGGTTAAGGCACTTGCCTGGGAAGCCTAAGGACCTGGGTTCAATTCCCCAGGACCTATGTAAACCAGATGTGCAAGGTGGCGTATGTGTCTGGAGTTCATTTACAGCAGCCGGCATGCCTATTCTGTCTCTCTCTCTATCTCTCTCCCTCCCTCTCAAATAAATAAATTAAAATAAAATATTTAAAAACACATACGAGTGTGTGTGTGCATGCATGCATGTATGCTTTTATAACACTAAAGGTAGGATTAGAAAAGTTAGCAGATAAAAATACAGAATGTCAGTGATGGGAGGATTTCAGATAGTGATTTTATAAGTATGTTTTAAATCATCTGAGAAATACACTGCAGATTCATGTGTTATCTGAAATTCAAATTTAATCCTATATTTTGTCTGGAAACTAAAGGAGAAAATAATAAAATTCATTTTATTTCGATAGCGTGATATATTAAAAGCACAAATAAGACTGAGAAGATAGCTCAGTTAGCATGAGAACCTTAGTTCTATTCCCAGAGCTCAAGTATAAAAAGCCAAGTGTGGTATCACACACTTAAAATCACAGCACTGGAGTAGCAAACAGATCCCTGGGGCTTGATAACCAGCCAGTCAAACCTACTTGGAGTTCCAGGCCAAAGAATCTTAAAGGAAGTGCATAGTATTCCAGAGGTACAATACCTGAGATTGTCTTCTGGTCTTCAACATACACAAGCATGTTTACATCACACAAACACGTGCACACACACACCACAAATATATTTGACATGCATCTTAAAAATTTCTGGCATCTCTCTCCTAGCATTTAGAACCACGTTTCTGATTGTTTGATATACCCACTTCTATGTTCATTGAACTTATTCTCGCTTCATTTTTGATATTTTTTATTTTATTTATTTGAGAGAGGGAAAGAAAGAATGAGTGCACCAGGGCTTCCAGCCACTGCAAACGAACTCCAGATGCATGCACCACCTTGTGCATTTGGTATGTGGGTCCTGGGGAATTGAACCAAGGTTCTTTGGTTTTGCAGGCAAGTGTCTTAACCACTAGGCCATTTCTCCAGCCCCTTATTCTCTTTTCTAATCAACCATTTCAGGGAATGGAGATCTAGGTTGGTATACCTCTACTTTAGTGGAAGTGCTATGTTTATTTCTAAGAAATTAATATGCTGATGAAAAAAATGTGATAATTTAAAACAATGTGGCCACACCTATAAATGATAGGTTTGATTTTTTTTTTTTAGGCAAGCTTCTTAACCACTGAGTCATCTCTCCACCCCACATTTAATTTTTTTATAGGAGAAATTAAGGCAGCAACTTTAATTACAAAGTCTTACAATAAAACAAAGCAAAATCTGGGGCACATTTTAAACAACATGACTGAAACATGTGTCTCTGCTTCTAGGTTTACGAACTTACTTTGCATCACACACAGCATCAAGACCACAATGTGGTGACAGGGGCACTGGAGCTCTTGCAGCAGCTCTTCCGCACGCCTCCACCTGAACTGCTGCAAGCATTGACTACGCCAGGTGGCCTCTGGCAGCTCTCTGTGGTTCAAGAGGAGGCTCGGGGCCGAGGCCGCAGCGGGAGCATTGTGGAGCTTCTAGGTGCGTTCTCAGCAAGGTCCACTTACAAGCAACTATGTGGTAATTCCCCTTGCGTTATGGGGTTAATGTTGTGCTGAACAGTCCATGCCTAAGTTCTTCAAATGTACAATTGTAGGCATCTTCCTTTTACAAATAGAACTAGAGTTTAAAAAAAGTTAGGTGAGAGAATGAAGCCAAACATTTAAAGCCTCGTCTCCTGATACACCCTAACTGGACTGTGCTGTATGTAAAGTAAAAACATTAGGGAAAGTATTTCCTGGACTTGCCTGTTAATTTGCCGGAAATGAGTCTTTAGAGACAAGTCTTCATGCCTTTGCTGGAATTTACAGTTCCTTTCTTCCCTTTGGGTCTTGATTTTTGAAAACCCCTTCCAGTCCCAGTCTTTTCAGATACCTGCCTGGCACTGGTCTTTGTTCTTCCTGATGCTCATGGAGTTTGGGCCCTAGAGTAGGTAGTTTTATGGCCCTGACTTGTCTAACATGGTCAGGGTGTACAGATTGGCCCAACACTGCTGATTCTGGGCCTCACTGAGGCTGTTGCACCATGTGCCTGATGGAGCCTTTATTCACAGTGTCAACTCACTAGAGAAAATTTGCCTTATGAACTTAAACTTTTGCCTAAACCATAAACAGAAAATGTTTTTCTGCCATCCTTTGCACTGAAGATTCTCTTTGTGGAAAGTGTGACTTACAAGTAATGAATGGAAATAACCATTTCTAGTAACTGCTTCCAGTGAAACTTGTATTTGACTACTAGTTTGCCAAATAATCTGAGGCATCTAATCATTTTATTTGGTTTTTAAAATGTAATTTGAGCTTTTTGACATTTTAATCTAGAACTATGTATTTGAACATGAGTATAATTTTTATATTGAAGTTAAAATATTGAGACTAGTGTTTAAGCATTTTCTTTGGCAGTATGTTCACCTTCTCTCTTGCTTTAAGATTTAAGTCAAGCTTTTTGAGAATTTTTGAATTTCTTCTCGATTTTAGCATCTTGCTACCTTTCTTTCATCTGTCATTCTCTGTGATTTACAGCTGGAGGGGGTTCCTCATGCAGCCCTGTCCTTTCAAGAAAACAAAAAGGTGATTATTTCAGAAATCTGAATTTTGTGTTGAATTGAACTGCTTTTTGGTTTCCATAATGCATTGGACTATTTCTGAGAGAGATTGTATGAACATTATTAGAGTTTGATAACCAGGCCTTAAAGTTTTCTTTGTTATTTAAAAATTGTTTCTGTATCAGAATTACTTCATAATAAATTTATCATGCTTGAAATCAGAGGACAGAAACCTTTTCTGTGAAGGACCAGAAAGAAAATATTTTAACCTTATGAGCTATAGTGTCTTCTGCAACTGTTTCAGTGTGCTTTGAAGCACAAAAGTAGCAAAGATTGTATGTGGCTCTTAACCAGTAAAATCTTACAGATGCAGGCAGATCCATTCTTACTTTAGTGTTAACACATTTTACAGAGGTAACTTCCTTTCTTAATAAAATTTATTTATTATCAGGAATATTAAATAGTGTCTTTTGTTTGGTTAATTATTTTGTTTAGACCTGGTTTTTAATTTTTAGCCATATTTTAAAAAATTATTTATTTGCAAGCAGAAGGGGGAAAGGGGGGGCATGCAAGGGCCTCCTGCCACTGCAAATAAACTCCAGACTCATGTGCCACTTTATGCATTTGGAATTGAACCCAGGTCATCAGACTTCACAAACAAGTACCTTTAACCACTGAGCCATCTCTTCAACCTAATTTTTAGCCATATTTAACTACATATCAAAATGTTCTGGTATAGTTTATTTTTATTAAGTCAAAGTGTTTCTGATATAGTCTGACAGTTTTTGTATTCATTTTCACTTTGTAATAATTACCACTCATTTCCTTTTCCACTGCAGATCTCCATAGGAAAGAATTGTTTCATTTTTATTTTGAAATCTTCAGATAAATCCTATCCCTATGATATATGATTTGAGTGTTTGCTAGCCTAATACTTGATTTTTGCAGTATTGAATGAGTGGGGTTTTTTTTTTTTAAGGTTTTGAGACAAGGTCTCACCATGTAGCTAGCTCGTCTTGAGTTCACAGTTATCTTGCCTAGGATGACAGTGAGATAGTGACAAGAATAACATTCTAGACTTCTTTGCATTAATGAATGTCTACTTGAATTTGAAGTCAGTAACATTTGGAAATCAGATGTGGTGCTACGCACCTATAGTTCTCAGCTGTGGTACATGCCTGTAATTTTCAGCTGCTCAGGAGGCAGTTAGGAGTCATTTGAGCCCAGGATATGTGGGCCTTCATAGTATGGAGTGATCAAGTTTGAGATGTTAGAGAAACACTGCAGTGATTTAAAGGCAGAATTCTAGGAAATCTTAAACTCTGTCTTCTTTTTATTTTCTTTGATTTTTTTTATTGATAGCTTCCATAATTATAGACAATAAACCATGGTAATCCCCCCCCACTTTGCCTTTGCAACTCAACACTCCATCATATACCCTCCTCCTCTCAATCAGTCTTTTATTTTGATGTCATCATCATCTCCTATTATAATGGTCTTGTGTAGGTAGTGTCAGGCACGGGGAGGTCATGAATATCCAGGCCATTTTGTGTTTGGAAGAACACGTTGTAAGGAGTCCTACCCTTCCTTTGGCTCTTACATTCTTTCCACCACCTCTTCTGCAATGGACCCTAAGCCTTAGAAGGTGTGATAGAGATGTTTCAGTGCTGCGGACTCCTGTCACTTCATCTCAGCACTATGGTGCCTTCTGAGTCATCCAAGGTCACCACCATCTGAAAAGAGAAGCTTCTTTAACAAAAAGTGAGAATAACATTAATATATGGGTATGAACATTAAGGAAAGTGCTTACTGGGCAGTTTGGTGAGCATAGTATATACATTTAGCCAGACACCAGCAGACATTATACCCCTAGGGCTCATGACTGCCCCCGTCATAGGTTTTCAGGCATGTGTTCCCTCCCATGGAGCAGGCCTCCAGTCCAATTAGAGAGCACTTGGTTTCCCCCATAACAGACATGCCACTGTTGCACCTATTGGCTCATTTGGCCTGGCTGGCTAAATTTAAGGCTTGCAGTGTCCACTGTTGTTTATCTCCACTGGTGATTTCTGTCTCTCCCATGGAACTGCATGCAGTGTAGCGTTTTCCATCTTTCTGTCAGCTGGTCTAAAGAGAGGAGGTTTTTAGCTCGGCTCCAGCAGGATTTCTCAGTGACCTTGCGGCACAAGTATGTGGAGCCTTCAGCAATAGGGAAACTCTGTCTTCTTGAACTAAGGGAGTCCTTCAGGGCTGAAGAGATGGCTTAGTGGTTAAGCGTTTGCCTGTGAAGCCTAAGAACCCCGGTTCGAGGCTCGATTCCCAAGTACCCACGTAAGCCAGATGCACAAGGTGGCACATGTGTCTGGAGTTCATTTGCAGTGGCTGGAGGCCCTGGCACGCCCATTCTCTCTCTCTCTGCCTTTTTCTCTCTCTGTTGCTCTCAAATAAATAAATAAAAATAATTTTAAAAACTTCTAAAAAAAGAGAAGCCTTTAGACAACCTGGTAAAGTTAATCTGATATGTTCTTTGTTCCTTTATCCAATGATAGTGTAAAAGGAGATATTGTTGTGATGTCTTCTGTTTAGGGCATGGGACATTTCCTCAATCTTCTTTTAATATTATTTTATTTAGAGTTGTAATTTTCAACCTTTTTTCTTGTGGCTGTAAGGGAGTTGTGTTGTGTGTAGGCTTGTGTGAGGGTGGAAGTGGCCAGAATTTTCTTCTCTTGAAGGATCTGCACTGGGGAGGCTTCCTGGAACATACTCATAAACCACCACTCTTCAGGATAGAATTCCTTAAGATCCAAACTCACTATTGCAAATTTTACTGGATTTGTCAAGCCAAATATGTTACTAGTGAAAGACTATTTGTGTCACGTTGCTATTAATTTTGCTTAGATAGTGGGTTTCCTTTTTGAATTTTGTGCCTTTAATGTCACATCATGTCACATCATTATGGAAATGATCACAGTTCTGACTTATTTTTGAAGCATAGTAAAATTAAAAATTGGAAATTACCAATAGTTAAATGGTATCTGTGGTAGTTTTTACTTGCTGTGACAAAATACCAAATATAAAACACTTAAGCAGTTTTATATATAATTTCTCATGTTCCATTGAAGATAGGCCATGGATATTCCAGGTCTCTTCAGCAGCATGTAGGGTGGTGCTGTTCACATTCAGCACTGCTCTTCCCTTTTATTTAATCCTCTTTGGAATTGCTATTAAGATTACATAGTAATATAAATTGTATAACAGTAATCTAACAATAAAATCAATTATTTGGTGGTGCACTTTGAGAATCATTGCTTTTGGCTTTTTTAGTATGTAAAAGATAATAAAATGTTTATTTATTTTTTTATATATAATTTCTCATGTTCCATTGAAGATAGGCCATGGATATTCCAGGTCTCTTCAGCCATAATTTACCAATCAATAGTCCAAACATAATTTTTCACAATAGTCCATTTTACATTTATTTTGTTTAACATTGTAAAGATATAAAATTCATGATGGATAACCTACATAATTATCTGTTCATTCTTTGTGTTTAACACTGTAAAGATATAAAATTCATGATAGCTAACCTGTGTGAGATTAAATTTATCTATGATTTTCAATTTAGAATAATATATATTTACTTAATTTTTAAAGCCCCTGCTTTTAGCAAAACCTAAAAAGGAATATTGTTGCATTATTTACTAGGCAAAGTTCTCTTAGGAGAAGAAGCAGCCTTGGATGATGACTCAGAGTCGAGGTCAGATGTCAGCAGCTCAGCCTTTGCAGGTAGTTTTCATAGGGAGTAGTTGGTGCCAGCCTTCATTTATCTGTTGTCCGCCTTCTCTGCCTATGCTTTGCACCTTGGCTTGTGGGTGGCAGTTGGTGGGGGGAGGATGCAGCCTGCTCAGGTGGTAGATTATCCAGCTGCTTTTATAATATTCCAGGTGAAATGTGTGTGACTATTTTAAGGATGTTATTTATCATCCTTTTTTTTTTTTGAACTTTTTATTGACAGCGTCCATAGATATAGACACAATATACCATGATAAACATTTTTTAGGTAAATGAAAACAAGGCCAAGATACTTTGGGAGAAAAATCTTAATGCCAGTGGTATTTATTTTTATTTTATTTTTAAATTAAAATTTTTTGAGTCAGGGGTCTCACTTTAGCCTAGGCTGCCATAGCAATCCTCCTACTTCAGCCTCCTGAGTACTGACATGATAAGCATGAGCCTGCATCTGGCTGCTAGTGATATTTATATTAAAAAATAAGCCGGGCGTGGTGGCGCACGCCTTTAATCCCAGCACTTGGGAGGCAGAGGTAGGAGGATCGCCATGAGTTCAAGGCCACCCTGAGACTACATAGTTAATTCCAGGTCAGCCTGGGCCAGAGTGAGACCCTACCTCGAAAAACCAAAAAAAAAAAAAAAATAAATAAAAATAAATAAAAATAGATTTTTTTTCCTAATTGCAAAAAGAAAATATTAACAGAATAGAAAATTATGCCTATCTGCAATAGTATAAACCTGAAGTGCCCACAATCTAGTTGCTTATAGCAGGGACAACTATTCACAGCTTTGTGTTCAGCTTTTTGAAGTTTTTTTTTTAAGATTTTATTTTTATTTATTTATTAGATACAGAGAAATGGGGAGAGAGAGAGAGACTGAGAGACAGAGAATGGGCATGCCAGGGCCTCTAGCTACTGTAAATGAACTCCAGACATGCGCCAACATGTACATCTGGCTTATGTAGGGCCTGGAGAATCGAACTGGGGTCCTTAGGCTTCACGGGCAAATGCCTTAACTGCTAAGCCATCTCTCCAGCCCCTTTTTGAAGTAATTTTGATTTGTCTTTTAAGTGGGAATTTAAACTAAACTAGGGAAATGCACGTATATATTTATTCTGCAAGAGATTAGGATTGTTTAGAGATCTTGATTAAGGCTGGACAAAGGCTAGCCCACCCCAAAGAGAGACTGTTTACTGTGGTTTTTATCATTGCTTGTTTAGAGCTCTTGGGCATTTCATTTTCCCTGGGATGCTTCTGGGTTACACTCATCCTGCATGCTGCTCTAGTCATGGCTGATGTAGTTGCCCAAGAGGCTGAACTTTAGCAGGGTGTGGTGGCCCACCCTTTTAAAACCAGCAGGATCACTGTAAATTCAAGGCCAGATTAGGACTACAGTGAGTTCTAGATAAGCTTGGGCTAAAGTGAGACTCTACCTTTAAAAAAAAAAAAAAAAAGACCCATGTGTGTGTGCACGCCCCCCCTCCCCCACAAAACCCGCAACTTGAACTTTGACTTTTGTGATAGAACATCATTTGAGGATATTCTTACCATCTAAAAGAACCTGCTTATTAACATGGGCTCTATTGTGCTGTTAGTTTGTTATGCCCACTGAATTTCAGTGTTTTTTAGAACATTCAGTACAGTATTGTTGTTTTTTTTTGTTGTTGTTGTTATTGTTATTTTTCACACCTTTGATTCCCTAGCTGATATTTCTTCTGGCCATTTGACAAATGAATTTTTCTGTGTGTTCAGCCTCTGTGAAGGGTGAGATTGGGGGAGAGCTGGCTGCTGCTTCAGGTGTTTCTACTCCTGGATCTGTGGATCATGACATCATCACTGAGCAGCCACGGTCCCAGCACACACTGCAAACAGACTCTGTGGATCTGTCAGGCTGTGACTTGACCAGTGCTGCCACTGATGGGGATGAGGAAGACATCTTGAGCCATAGCTCGAGCCAAATCAGTGCTGTCCCATCTGATCCTGCCATGGACCTGAATGATGGGACCCAGGCCTCCTCACCCATTAGTGACAGCTCTCAGACCACCACTGAAGGACCTGATTCAGCTGTGACTCCTTCTGACAGCTCTGAAATTGTAAGTGGGCAGAGGGTACCCCATTCTTTTGCATACTGGTTTGTCATCTTCCTGAACTCATTCCTGTATGCTTATACTTTGGCCCTCGTGTTCATTTTTCTCTTTCTGACTCTACCAATAATAGTGCAGAGAGGTCTTGAGCTCAGATCATTAATGAAGAGCTTGGCCTTGTCTAGTATCATTTTTTTTTAAGTAGAAACTTTGCATTGTTGTCTGATATTTTCACTGAAGGTAACAGCCTGATAACTTTTTGTTGAACCATAAAAAATAAGATTAGTTGGGCTAGAGAGATGGCTTAGCAATTAAGGTGCTTGCCTCTGAAGCCTAAGGACGCAAGTTTGATTCCCCAGGTGTACATGGTAGCACATGTGTATGGAATTTGTTTGTTTGTTTGTAGCTAGTGGCCCTGGCATGCTCATTCCCTCCCTTCTTTCCTCCCTACCTCCTTCCCTCAAATAAATAGATAAAAATAATTCAGATAAGTTGATCAATGCATTGTGTGAACTTGACACTATTGTCCTTAATGTGTGTGTATATATATATGTAAATACATATACACACACATTGAGGGCAATTTTATATACATATGTGTGTGTGTTCTTTTGTTTGTAGGTGTGCGTATGTGTACACATGTGTGAGAGAAGATAACCTCAGGTATCACTCTTTTCAGACACCATTCACCTTCTTTTGAAGACAGGGTCTTTCTTTCACTGGCCCAGAAATCACCAATTAGGCTATATTAGCTGGCCAGCAAGCCCAAGGGTTCTTTCTAGCTCAACCTCCTCATTGCTGGGATTACAAGTACATGCCATCGTGCTCAGCTTTTTTACATGGTTGCTAGAGATCAGACACAGGGCCTCATGCTTATGTGGCAGGCAGTTTACCAACTGAGCTATCTTCCCCAGCTTCATATTTAATATTCTTTAATATCTTGTTAGATATGGTTAATAATCTCTTTAAAAAATCTTCAGGAGGGGGCTGGAGAGATGGCTTAGTGGTTAAACGCTTGCCTGTGAAGCCTAAGGACCCCGGTTCAAGGCTTGATTCTCCAAGGACCCACGTAAGCCAGATGCATAAGGGGGTGCATGCATCTGGAGTTCGTCTGCAGTGGCTAGAGGCCCTGGCGCGCCCATTCTCTCTCTCTCTCTCTACCTGCCTATTTCTGTATCTCTCTCTCTCTCAAATTAATAAATAAATAAAAATAAAATATTAAAAAAAAAATCTTCAGGAGGGCTGGAGAGATGGCTTAGCAGTTAAGGCGCTTGCCTGCAAAGCCTAAGAACTCATGTTCAAATCTCCAGGTCCCATGTAGCCAGATGCACCATGATGCAAGCGCACAACGTCACACATGCACACGTGTCTGAAGTTTGCAGCAGGCTCATGGCTCTGGTGTACCCATTATCTCTCTGTCTCTCTATGGATCTTTCTCTCTCTCTCTCTCAAAATAAGAAAAAAAATCTTCAGGGAGCTTATTTTTGCACATTATCATCTTATTAAAATGTAAGTAATTGGGTGTGGTAGCACATGCCTTTAATCCCCAGCACTTAGGAGGCAGATGTAGTCTGATCTTTGTGAGTTCCAGGCCAGCCTGAGACTACAGAGTGAATTCCAGATCAGCCTGGGCTAGAGCAAGACTCTACCTCAAAAAACAAAAACAAAAGTAAGCTATAACATTAATATTTTGCATTATTTTAATACTTTTAAGCTTTTCAGAAGTATTTACAGCACATCCTATTTTATAATAGTACATATTTTTGTCCCTCTTTTGTATGAATTCATGGATAGAAGATACCTCAAAGGGTGAACAATCAGAATATCACAAAGTTTGGTGCAAATACACACCGGGTTGTGGGGTGTATTTGTTCTGTTTTGAGATAGGGTATCAGTAAACCAGGCTAGCCTGGAATTTACTATGTAGTCCAGACTGTCCTCAGTCTTGGACTCCTCCTGCTTCAGCCTCTCAAGGATGGGAATTATAGGCATGGACCACCACGCCTGGCCTGTACTCTTAGTTTTGTCTTTTCTTTTTTCTTTTCTGTTTTTTTTTTTTTTCAGTTTTGAGCATGCACATATGTGTGAAGTACATTTTGTGTGGTATGTGCGATATGCAGTATGTGCATGTGTGTGTACAGATGTATGCATTCCATGTATGTGAGGAGAATGTTGGGTGTTCTTCTCTTTATCACTTCTCATCACCTGTTGCTTGAGACAGGGTCTTGCCCTTAACCTGGAACTGTTCTCCATAAGTAAGCCCCACCAATTCTCCCATGTCTGCTTCTCATGGACTGGGTTACAGATGTGTGTGGCCATACCCAGCTTTTTACCTGGATTCTAGAGAGTCGAACTTGATCGTTTTCAGCTTATGAGGTCCTCATGCTTAAGTAGCAGCTTTCTTAGCCACTGAGCCATCTTCCTAGCCCTGCATTTTGTTTTTCAATTAGGAGTTTGGAATATATTTTTTAAAGGTTTTTATTTGTGAGGAGAGAGAGGAATATGCTTTTGATATGACAGTAGAATTATTTCAACAGTAATTTACTAGTGCTCTGATAGTTCTTTGCTCTGTTTTTTCAGGTAAATTGCACAGAAGGTTTCAAATGGGTATGAAACATTTTGTAATACGAAATCATTACTCAACATAACATATGAAACACTATTGCCAAAAGTTAATAGAGAATATTGTTAGGGTCTTGTCTAAAATCCTTATCTCCATTTTCAACTTACTATAAAATTTGTTTGTAAAGAGAAATTTTTTTTTCCTATTTGATTATCAACAATGTGAAGTTTCCAAACAATTTTCTTTAGTATTTTTAGTGTTGTGAAGATGGCTTTGTGTTTTTTTTGGGAAGACAAACAGGAATTCTCTTCAGGATACCAATGACAAACTAAAGAAATTATTCCATTCAAGTCTCGTTTGGGGAACTAGTAAGTTTAACTAGGGTTTCTTTATCGGAGCATAGGTAGCTTACTCATGCTACACCACTGAAGAAAATCTTTTCCCAGCAACCATTAACAGCTCATATATCCCCTGGAAGGAGTGGGCCCATGTGAGTCCCTCCCCCGCACATGATGGACTGTTAATGGACCAGTCTTGAATGGGCCTCATGGGGATACTCACAACTGCTGAGAGGCAAGAGGGCAGTGGCTAGAGGATAGCATTCTACAACAAAGCTTTTTTTTTTTTTTTTTTTTTTTTTGAGGCAAGCCCAGTGGACTGGCCTGTTTTATTTTATACAAGAGAGAGATAGAGAATTGGCATGCCAGGGCCTCCAGCCACTGTAATTGAACTCCAGACACATGCACCACCATGTGCGCATGGGCGACCTTGTATGCTTGTGTCACCTTGTGCATCTGGCTTACCTGGGACTTGGAGAGTCAAACATGGGCTCTTAGGCTTTTTTTTTTTTTTTTTTTTTTTTTTTTTTTTGTAAGCAAGTGCCTTAACCAGTAAGCAATCTGTCCAGCCCTTTTTTTTTTTTTTTTTATGAGAGAGGGAGACACAATTGGCATATCAGGGCCTCCAGCCACTGCAATCGAACTCCAGACACGTGTGCCACCTTGTGCTCATGTGTGACCTTACACATGTGTCACCTTGTGCATCTGACTTATATGGGATCTGGGAAGTTGAACATAGGTCTTCACAGGTAAGCATTTTAAACGCTAAGCCATCTCTCCAGCCCTAAAAATAAAGTAAGCTCTTGACAGTTTCTACGCATTCATTTATGTGTGTTCATACAGTAATTGATGTTGGTATTCTATATGTATAACGTGATGTTTGTGGCGTTTACTTTTCCATGTTGGAGGGTTGGACAGTCACACTTCTGAATGCTCACAGTCCCCATTGATCTGCTCAGGTATTAGACGGTGCTGACAGCCAGTATTTGAACATGCAGATTGAACAGCCCCAGGATGAAGATGAGGAGGTTGTAGGTATTCTTCCCAGTGAAGCCTCTAATGCTTTTAGGAACTCTTCTCTGGGTAAGTTGACTTTAGAAGATAGTCGTGTCTTCAGCCTTGGGTGTCTTAATTTATCTTTACTTTCAAGAAGAAATATTTGTTATCTTTATTTTCTGAGTTGTAATTAGCAGATGAAAATGACAAGTTTGATATGATCATACTTTTTCTTGATCTGAATCCTGTACTTTTATGTTATCTTTTTGTAAATATACACATATTTTAATTGGAAACATGTCACATAAACTCAATTTTTGTTTTTAAAGCCCTTCAACAGGCACATTTATTGGAAAGAATGGGTCATAGCAGGCAGGCTTCTGACAGCAGTATAGATAAAATTGTATCAAGGGATGAAACTGCTGAGCCAGGTGATCCAGAAAACAAGGTGAGTTCTTTATGTACAAGATTGCTTGTGTGTGAAAGTTTGAAATCACCCTGGCTTCTGTCACCCTCAGTCATTGCTATCTCATCTCTGGGCTTATTTCTTTCCCCAAGAAACACTGAACCCTCCCCCACCCTGCCTCTCTTCTACCTGTACAGGAATACCCATACTCTTAAGAATTTCCCAAGTTCTGCTTCCTCTGAGAATCCCTCTCCTGACACATGTGCCCTGTGCTGAGCTCTGGGTCATTCATTTGATGCTTGTGCATGGCCTTGCAACAGTTCTTGTTTTTGTTCGATTGACCTGTTTAAACATTTAAAACATTGGTTGCCTTTTACATGCAAGTATACTTTCTTTACAATTAAATTCCTCGATGGCAAGGAATATGTTTTTTACTTCAATCCCTTCAGTCAGAATTGTGTGATTTGAGGTTCCTGTCTTCCTTTAACCTCTGGACTTCATGGCTTTTCCCTTTGCCTGAGTATCTTCTACTTTCCAGTTGAAGACCACTCATGGCTTGCCAATCTGAGCAGCCTTTACTCAGTTTTAATTTCTTCTATCCAGTGCACTCTCTCCATACTGAGCCACAGCCCTTTGATCAATGTCCTAAGATTTTGATTTGTATCTTTGAGGACAGGTGTATAAATGGCCTAGTATGGGCATCTTTGTTGCCAGTACCCTGTTATTGCTTCTTGTATTGACTTAAATAATGCGTTGATATATTTGGCTTTTTGATTGAAAGACAAATGTCTACTGCTCTGTTCTAGCCTTGCCGAATCAAAGGCGACATAGGACAGATGACTGATGATGATTCTGCTCCTCTAGTCCATTGTGTCCGCCTTTTGTCTGCTTCATTTTTGCTAACTGGGGAGAAAAAAGGTAAGCACAAGAGGGCAGATGCAGAATTAAGGAAATATTTGAGGTTTCAGAAGTCAACTTAGTGGCCTTAGTGGTCAGCTTGTTTTGGGGGTAAGCTTTACTTTCCATTGACTGATAGAAGGAGGGAGGAAATGAGAGGATTGGATTTTGCTCATTGGAAAAGGTTAAAGGGGGTCTGGGTGGTTTCTTTGCAGCTCTGGTTCCAGATAGGGATGTGAGGGTCAGTGTGAAAGCACTTGCCCTCAGCTGTGTTGGAGCAGCCGTGGCCCTTCATCCGGAATCTTTCTTCAGCAAGCTGTATAAAGTACCACTTGACACCATGGAATATCCTGGTATGTTCAAAGTCCACTTCTTTCACTCAGGTTAAATAATTCTTTCAGCAGCTATCACTCTTAGCTATTTCTGTTTTAGAACAGTGAATGTAATCAGTTAAACTTGTGCATTTGAGCTGTGTTGGAGCTCTCCATCAAAACATGGATGGTAATGTTCTTAGTCTTGTGGACTCATTTAGTTGCTGTGTTTGTAATGGAAACACATAAAAGAGGAATTGTAAGAGCCATTTATACACATACTGGATTTATTCCCTAATCACAAACTGCTTCATTAACACTGTTCCAAGTGACACTCAGTTGGGCTAGACGTTCATGTTCGGAGGTGAGGGTCAAGCCTGGCGATTAGCAGCAGATCCTGTCTTCTGTTGCAGGCATTGTGGAGCAGAAGTTGTGTTCCACCTTCCTTCCTTGAGTAAAAGGGCAGACTTGTGCCTTTGAATTCATATTAGGCAAAGTAGATTGAGTTTTTCTAATGTTTACTTTTAAATGAACCTTGGAGATTTTTATTTCATCTCACAACCTGGAATTAAAATCTGAAGTCTGCTGTATTGAGGAGGTATCAGCAACATGATGAATCTGAATCCTTAAACCCCAAACAACTTTTACTACTTAGGATATTATAGTCAAGTTGTTTGCAAATTTGGAATGTCCCTCTTTTTCCTTTTCTGACCTTTGGTTTTTATTTGAAGTAAAAAATTGATGTTGGGAAATTGTACAGTGGTTGAGCAATTTGTCTTCACAGAGGAGCAGTATGTCTCAGACATCTTGAACTACATCGACCATGGGGACCCACAGGTCAGAGGAGCCACTGCCATTCTATGTGGGACTCTTATCTATTCCATCCTCAGTAGGTCCCGTCTCCGTGTGGGGGACTGGCTAGGCACCATCAGAACCCAGACAGGTAATGGCCACTTTGTTGATGGTGTCTCACTTAAATATTGTTTGCACGTTTATGCTTCCATGAAGATGTTTATTGGTTCCTCTTCTTGTTAGGAAATACATTTTCTCTGGTGGACTGCATTCCTCTGCTGCAGAAAACTTTGAAGGATGAATCTTCTGTCACTTGCAAGTTAGCTTGTACAGCTGTGAGGGTGAGCACAAGGTCTTACATAAGCCATTCCTGTGATTAGTGGACTTACTATTGTTTTCTATAATACAAACATTTAACACAATCTTGAAAACTGCATCTTCAAAACCAGATCTAGCTTTCTGGAACTAAGCCCCTTAATAAAATCTCCTAATTATCAGAATTGTGCTATATACATTCTACTAAAGGGAATATAAAATTTGTTGAATTTTTTTAAGATGTTCTTTAGGACCATAGAACATTGAACTACACTGAGTCAGAGAAATTACTTAATCAACCTCAGTTTTTGTGCATTTTGTGAAAAGAACAACTTCAGTTCCTTAAGTGAGAGTGTGTGGAACATTTTCCTATCAGCTGTCTTATAATTGGCCAGTCTATGATAGAAATTTTGTTTGTTTGTTTTTTGGGTTTTTTTTTTTTTGTTTGTTTGTTTGTTTGAGGTAGGGTTTCACTCTAGTTCAGGCTGACCTGGATTCACTATGTAGTCTCAGAGTGGCCTTGAACTCACTATGATCCTCCTCACTCTGTCTTTTGAGTGCTGGGATTAAAGGCGTGCACCACCATGCCCGGCTAGAAATGTTTAACCAGTGAAAATCAAAATGAAAAATTACAGTGGTCATACTTATCAAATACATATTTAATGGCCTGACAGTAATATTTTTCTAGTTAATTTTTTTTCTTTCTAAGTTTCAGTCTGTTGTGTTTTCTTGAGCAGAAGAGATGGGCGTGTGTGTCAGCCATATGTACTATTGGAGCCCCTTGCAATCCAGCTGCAAGTGAAACAATACAAGGCCTACTATGTTCCCTCTTGCATCAAGATGCCTAGTAACACCTGTGAATGCTCTTTGGTGTGGATCTCTTGCCCTTCTGCTGGTTCTGAGGTTTCTTTTCAAGGGGTAGTAGACTGTTACGTGGTTTCCCTTGGAAGCTACTGATCAGTGTTCTTAAAATCACTGATAGGAAGTCAAGGCCATGACATGTGCAATAATGGGAGGTAGGAAGAAACAAATTTATGTGAAAAAGACACATGTACTCTTAAACTTGAATTTAATTAGATAAGTATATATCATGACTATTTCAGGGAACCTATAGCATTGCTTTTACCATCCCCAAGAAAAAAGAAGCACAAAACAGGTACATGTGTAAGAGTGCTGTCCTAATAAGATATGGCTACAGAATGGTCAGTCTGACCCTGCTCTTTGCTTCCATGGACCCCATTTTTTAGCACTGTGTCCTGAGTCTCTGCAGCAGCAGCTACAGTGACTTAGGATTACAGCTGCTCATTGACGTGCTGCCTCTGAAGAATAGTTCCTACTGGCTGGTGAGGACAGAGCTGCTGGAAACTCTAGCAGAAATTGACTTTAGGTAAGTGAATCAAGTTAAGATTCAGAAGTTTGAATTAAACAGGTCTTGGTATCCTCGATGCAACCAGCTATGGCTTTTGAGCATTCTGTTCATCAGAAACATCAGTGGGTAGAGGACATTTGTTTCATCAGTGGCATTTTCTTGAATTTTTCCTGCACTTGGGAATTGTTTTTTTGTTGTTTTGGATTTGGTTTTGGTTTTTCAAGATAGTTCTAGCCCAGGCTGACCCGGAATTTACTATATAGTCTCAGGCTGGTCTTGAATTCACAGAGATCCTCCTACCTTGGCCACCCAAGTGCTAGGATTAAAGGTGTGTGCCACCATGCTCAGCCAGGAAATTAAATTAAATTAATTTATTTTTTTTAATTAAAAATTTTTTAAAATTATTTTTAATTTATTTTTGGAGAGAGACAGACAGAGGGAGAGGGAGACAGATAGAGATGGGCGTGCCAGCAGTCTCTCAGCTGCTGTGAACGAAATCCAGATATGTGCGCCCCCTTGTGGGCAAGTGCGGCATTGCGCCCTTGCATCACTTTGCATCTGGCTAAACGTGGGACCTGGAGATTGGAACCAGCGTTCTTAGGCTTAGCAGTCAGGCTACTTAACCGCTAAGCCATCTCTCCAGCCCTTATTTATTTATTTATGTTAGTTTTTTCGAGGTAGGGTCTCACTCTCTCGCAGGCTGACCTGGAATTCACTATGTAGTCTCAGGGTGGCCTCGAACTCACAGTGATCCTCCTACCTCTGCCTACCGAGTGCTGGGATTAAAGGCATGCATCACTGCGCCCAGTGGAAAATTTAAATATAGGTAGTAAAGTAGATTTTTCTGGTAGCTGTTGTTTCCTGGATGGTGGGATTTTTTTTTAACCTTTGTCTTAAAAAAAAACAAAACACCTGGGTATAAATGTGTTATATGTGTGTATATACACATGCTTTGGGGGTGTGGGGGTGTATATATGGAGGCCAAAGGATCTCATTGGCATAGAGCTAGCTCATCAATTAGCCTAGATTGTCTGACCCTCCTTGTCTCTGCCTTCCAAGCACTGGAATTACAGGTACATGCCACTGTGTCTGCCATTTAAAAAAAGATTTTAAAATTTATTTGCAAGCAGAGAGAGACACAGAGAGTGAGACAGAATGGACACACCAGGGCCTCCAGCCACTGTAAACAAACTCCAGATGAATGCACCACCTTGTGCATCTGACTTTACATAGGCACTGGGGAATCAAACCCAGTTTGTTAGGCTTTACAGACAAGTGTCTTAACCTCTGAGCAATCTCTAGCCCCTCACCTGCCATTTTTATGTGGGTGTACTGTGAGTTTGAACTCAGGTCCTCATGATTGTGAGGCATGCCCCTGTTGTTAACTTTATATATATAAATGATTAAAAAATCTAAATGATAACAGTTTTGTTTAAAAAGAAGATGTAGTTAACCATGCATGGTGGTGCACATCTTTAATCCCAGCACTTGGGTGGCAGAAATAGGAGGATAGCTGTGAGTTCAAGACCAGCCTAAGACTACACAGTGAATTTCAGGACAGCCTGGGCTAGAGTGAGACACTCTACCTTGAAAACCTAAATAAATAAATAATTAAATAAATAAATAAATAAAAGAATGTGCTCATCATTATGCTGAACTTATAGGAGAGTTGGTGAATTAGGACTTGTGGCAATTAGAAAATTACTTGAGGGGCTGGAGAGATGGCTTAGTTGTTAAGGCGCTTGCCTGCAAAGCCAGAAGACCCATGTTTGATTCCCTAGTATTCACATAAAGCCAGATGCAATATTGATTTTTCTTATAGTTGATTTTGGTTGGAGGTCTTTTCTGCCAACAATTTCTTTTTGAAGGGAAATAATATCTTGGGCTGGAAAGATGGCTTAATGGTTAAAGACTTGCTTGCAGAGCCTGATGGTCTGGAGTTCATTTGCAGTGGCAAGAGGCCCTGGTGCACCCATTTCCTATCTCTCTGTTTTCAAATAAATTATTTTTTTTTTTTTTTTTTTAAAGAAGGGAAATAATATCCTTATTTTTTAGGGTTTTGTTTGTTTTTGAGGTAGGGTCTCACTCTAGCCTAGGCTGGCATGGAATTCACTATGTCTTCTCAGGCTGGCTTGTAATTTATTTATTTTTATTAGAGAGAGAAAGAATGGGTATGCCAGGGCCTCTAAGCCACTGCAAACAAACTCCAAACACGTGTGCCACTTTGTGCATCTGGCTTTATGTGGGTACTGGGGAATCAAAGCTGGGTCCTTAGACTTTGAGGGCAAACGCCTTAACCACTAAGCCATTTATTCAGCCCTGTAAATTATTTTATTCTGTCTTCAGAACATCCTCTTGACCAGGGATTAGTTTTACTCTCATCCCACAGTTAAAACTACAGAATGGGGCACATAGCTGGTCAGTGGATGGGGGGTTTCAGTGTGCTCACTCTCTCTTTGGATCATTTGTGGAGCACTTATTCTTTTGAAGTAGATTTGTTTATACATAGATGAAAAGCCCTTCCCCCAGTACTTTCTTCCTGAGTCTAGAATTAAAGAAGAATGTGAATAAGTCCATTTAAACACACTTGTCATTTCAAGGAAGGGCTGTGTTGCAGTTACCTTCTCATTGCTTCATGCTTGGACACTCAGGTGAACAGCCTTGTGCCTGAGCTGCTGTAGTGTTTCACGTTGGTCGTGTGACTAAATGGCTTTACTATTGAATATCTTCTTTTGTTAGGCTGGTGAGCTTTTTGGAGGCCAAAGCAGAAAGTTTACACCGAGGGGCTCATCATTATACAGGGGTAAGCAGTTCAGTTTGTAAGACTGTGCTTTCTAAGAACTGTGTTAGCAAGGCTGCCCTAGTAGTGTGAGCTTTTTGTGAATGTTTGTTTTGTGTTATATATTTCATGGTTTGTATCATTGAAATTGTAACTGTGATATGAATGTAAGATTAGTCATTTTGAGTTCTTCCTCACTAGCTTTTCAAAGCACCTTATCTAAAATTTAATCATGTATAGAGTTTATTTTCATTATCTGCCCCCTAAAGCTTTTAAAACTGCAAGAACGAGTGCTCAATGATGTGGTTATCCATTTGCTTGGAGATGAGGACCCTAGGGTACGACATGTTGCTGCAGCATCATTAGTAAGGTATTTGCCAGTATTTTTATCTCTTCATTCACACTCTTGGTAGTAGTATAAATAGAATTAGAATGGGAAGAGTAGGAGGAGTTCAGAAGTTATAGAGAAGTCGGCCTCAGTGTTTCAGGCTAATTTTTAGCTCTTTTAACTATCAAAAAAGTTATCACTGCCAGAGAAGTCTAAAGTAACCTTTAAGAAGAAGCAGAATACTAACTTTTTATAGTAAAAGTGATGTGCTCTCATTGTCAAAATTTTGGAGATCATTATTTTTTATATTTTTTTTTATTTTATTTTATTTTATTTTGGTTTTTCGAGGTAGGGTCTCACTCTGGTCCAGAGTGACCTGGAATTAACTATGTAGTCTCAGGGTGGCCTTGAACTCTTGGCGATCCTCCTACCTCTGCCTCCCGAGTGCTGGGATTAAAGGCGTGTGCCACCACGCCCGGCAAATTTTTTTATTTTTATTTATTTATTTTTGGAGAGAGACACAGAGACAGATAGAGAGGGAGAGGAAGACAGATAGAGATGGGCGCACCAGCAGTCTCTCAGCTGCTGTGGACGAAATGCAGATGTGTGCGCCCCCTTGTGGTCAAGTGTGGCATTGCGCCCTTGCTTCACTTTGCATCTGGCTAAATGTGGGACCTGGAGATTGGAACCGCTGGAGATTGGAACCAGCGTTCTTAGGCTTAGCAGGCAGGCGCCTTAACCACTAAGCCATCTCTCCAGCCCTGGAGATCATTATTGTCTTCAGCTTGTAGTTGCTATTATGGACATTGGTTTGGGTTTGTTACCTAGAAAAAAGGGTGGTGACTGGGTGAGTTTCATATGCCTTCTGAGTAAACCAGCCTTCCTTTCATGGTAGGCTTGTTCCAAAGCTTTTTTATAAATGTGACCAAGGACAGGCTGATCCAGTAGTAGCTGTGGCAAGAGATCAAAGCAGTGTTTACCTGAAACTCCTTATGCATGAGACACAGCCTCCATCACACTTCTCTGTCAGCACCATAACCAGGTACGCTGTCCAGCACCCTGACTTTGTTGGCAAAACGAGTCTCTCCTATTGCCTCTCTTCCTATGAGTGCTAACCTAACACTTTTTTTTCTCCTTTGTTTTTCTTGTTACTGAGAATTTTCATACGAATATACTGTTGTTTTTTACTGTAATGCTGTAACATAAAGTAATTTCATAATAAACATACTGTAATCATAATCCCCTCCCATTACTTTCTTTTGTTCTCCTCCTCTCCAATCTTCTGGATCCTTTTTTTTTTCTTTTTTTTTTGAGAGAGAGAGAGAGAGAGAGAGAGAGAGGAAGACAGAGATGGGTGCACCAGCAGCCTCTCAGCTGCTGTGAACGAAATCCAGATGCATGTGCCCCCTTGTGGTCAAGTGTGGCATTGCACCCTTGCGTCACTTTGCATCTGGCTAAACGTGGGACCTGGAGATTGGAACCACCAGAGATTGGAACCAGAATTCTTAGGCTTAGGTGGCAGGCGCCTTAACCGCTAAGCCATCTCTCCAGCCCCCCCTTTTTAAAAACTAGTCCCTATTCAATTTTTTTTTAATTAAAAAAAATTTTATTGAACTGGAGAGATGGCTTAGCGGTTAAGGCGCCTGCCTGCTAAGCCTAAGAATGCCCGTTCGATTCTCCAGGTCCCACATTTAGTCAGATGCAAAGTGATGCAAGGGTGCAATGCCACACTTGTCCACAAGGGGGCACATGTGTCTGGAGTTCGTTCACAGTGGCTGAGAGGTTGCTGGCACGCCCATTCTCTGTCTGTCTCTCTCTCTCTCTGACTCGCTCTAAAAATATATTTATTTATTTATAAATAAGCTGAGAAAGATGGAGAGAGACAGAGAGAATGGGTGGACCAAGGCCTCTAGCTACTGCAAACAAACTCCAGAAACATGCATTACTCTGTGCATCTGACTTTATGTGGGTCCTGGGGAATCAAACCTGGGTCATTAGGCCTTGCAGGCAAATGCCTTAACCGCTGAGCCATCTCTCCAGCCCTCCCTCTTCTATTTTGATATCTTTGTTTGTTTTGTCTTCCTCCATCATCTATGTTGAAATTTGGGGGGATCAATACATTGTGGGCCTTGGGGAGGTAATGACAGCTGATACCTGCTATGTGATAGTCACTGAAGGTCTGTTGAACAGTATCCCAAAGTATTCCTCCTCACCTCCTGGTTCTTACATTCTTCCCCCTCTTCTGCAAAGTTTCCTATGCCATGAAGGATATACTACATATGTTTTACTTAGCAATGAGCACTAAACAGCCACTTCCTCTTAGCACTTTGGTGAGTTTTGAGTATTCACCACCTTTTGAATTTTTTATTTTTATTTATTTATTTGATTGCAACAAAGAGAGAAAGAGGCAGAGAGAGAGAGAATGGGCACACCAGGGCCTCCAGCCACTACAAACAAACTCCAGACACATGCTCCACCTTGTGCATCTAGCTTACATGGTCCTGGAGAATCAAGCCTTGAAGTGGGATTTTTACGCTTTATAGGCAAGCGCTTAACCACTAAGCCATCTCTCCAGCCCAAGTATTCACTGCCTTTTACAAAAAGAAGTTTCTCTGGCCAGTGGTGAGAATAGCATGAATCTTTGGGCATAAACATAAAGTAAACTTTTAGGGGAGCAATTAGATGAGCACATCACATCCATTTAGCCAGACAACAGTAGCTTCCCCCTAAGGGTTTATGACATTCTCAGCCATAGGCTTTTGACTAGGTTTTCAGTACCAGGCATGGATTACCTCCCATGGAGCAGGCCTTAGATCCAATCAGAAGTGCATTTGGTTACTTCCATAACAGCCTTGCCACTATTGCACCAGTAGATACTTCTTGATGGCTAATTAGTTGTGTAGCAAGCAGAGAGGATCTACCATTGGGGTTAGACTGTTTGACTTTTCCTCCCCCAGCAGCCTGCCTAACATTTTCCCACACTATGATAGCTAGCCAGCAGAGAGGAAGCTTCTAGCCCAAATTCCAGCTTGATTTCTCAGAGTCCTACAAGTGACATGTGGTATCTTCAGCAAGGGGATCTTAACACCTAGTTCTAGTGGGCAACCAAGAGCCTTGGCCATAGCCTTGATTCATTTGGGAACCTTGGGAACCTTTTTGACCAACTCACTTTGAGGTATCCCACTCCTGGTACTGGAGTTTTCCTGCAACAACCTATATCTTCAGAGAGCAGCATTATCCATCTCCAAAGGCAGTTTTCCTAACCTCTTTCTCTCTTTAATTTTAAATAAATAAATAAATAAATATATATATATTGTTTATTTCCAGGTAGGGTCTCACTCCAGCCCAAGCTGACCTGGAATGCATTCTGTAATTCCAAGATGGCCTTAAACTCACAGCAGTCCTCCTACCTCTGCCTCCCAAGTGTTAGGATTAAAGGTGTGCACCACTATACCTGGCTCTTAATCATATATATGTATATATTGATTTTTCAAGATAGGGTCTCACTCTAGTTGAGGCTGACCTGGAGTTCATTATGTAGTCTCAGAGTGGTCTCAAACTCATTGCAATCCTCCTACCTCTGCCTCCCAAGTGCTGGGATTAAAGGTGTGCACCATCACGCCCAGCTTCTTAATTAATTTGGTAATAAAATGTGAGTTTACTTTATGGCTTTTTTCACAATGTTAGAAAAAGGAACCACTTCACAAAGTTGCATTGTCATCTTTGTTAGGGGCCATTTAGTCTTCTCTGTATTGTCCCAATTTTAGTATATGTGTGGCCAAAGCAAGCACCTCATTTTCTTTTCTAAAAACCAAAGAGCTTAGGTCAGGAAACTTGAGCAGATCATCTTCCATTGATAGGCAATTTATTGGTTGTCTTCTGGATTTGCCACCCTCCCCTGACCCATGGTTAAGTCCTGCCGCTGTAACACAGTGGTGACATTGTCAGTTTTGGAATGAGTTCATTATATTCCTCATGGACACCCTGATTTTAAAAAGTTGTTTATTTATTTGTATGTGTGCATAGTGTGAACACATGTATGTCAGTATGTGTTTTGGGTGTACATGTGTGTATGGATGCACTGTATATGTGTGAGCATGCATGTGGAGGCCATAGATTGATATTAGTTGTCTTCCTCAGTTGCTGTACTCCTTATTTTTTGACACAGGATCTCTCGCTGGATCCAGATGTCAGCAGTTTGGTTTGACTAGCTAGCCAGCAAAAACCCAAAGATCCTCCTATCTTCACCTTTCCAGTGCCGAACATCACACCTGGCTTTTTTTTTTTTTCTTTTTTTTTTTGTTTTTTAAGGTAGGGTGTCACTCTGGCTCAGGCTGACCTGGAAGTAACTGTGTAGTCTCAGGATGGCCTTGAACTCATGGTGATCCTCCTACCTCTGCCTCCCGAGTGCTGGGATGAAAGGCATGCGCCACCACGCCCGGCTTTCACCTGGCATTTTTATGTAGGTTCAGGGGAACCTGAACTCAAGCTCCATGCTTATGTTACAAGCATTTTACCTACTAAGCCATCTCCGCAGCACAACATCTTTGTTTTTGTTTGTGACTGTCACCTAATATCTGAAAATTTGTCCATGGGAAATTTTCTCTTTGTATCCCTGTTCATACTTAGGTGGTTCATACTTAGGTGTTGAAAGCAACCCCATGTTCAGTTACATGCAGTGATGATTCTTGGCCTATGCTTAGTTTGGATTATGTGCCACAGACACCTGACTACAAGTGAGCAGAGCAGAAAGTCCTCAGTGGGATGTATAGGTTTCAACAGAAAACTAGTATTACCGTTACCTTCTTGCTGGGACGAAACACCTGACCAAAAGGAGCTAATGGGAGAAAAGTAGCTACTCTGGCTTACAGTCTCAAGGAGAAGCTCCATGATGACAGGGGAAGGCATGGCATGAGCAGAGAGTGGACATCACCTTTGCCACAGCAGGTGGACAATAGCAGCAAGAGAGTGAGCTAAATTCTAGCAAGGGAAAGCTGGCTATAATCCCCCAACCCCACTCCCAGCAACACTCCTCTTCCAGCAAGGCTTCAGTTCCCAAATTGCCACCAGCTGGTGACCAAACATTCAGAACATAATTATAGGGGGAATCTGATTCAAACCACCACAACTAGTTAACAAACAAGATTTCAGGAGCAGTAATAAGGCTTAAGCATTTAATGTTATGTCTTTTAAATGCTGGGTTTTTAAAAATATATTTATTTATTTAAGAGAGAGAGAAAGAGGCAGAGAGAGAGAGAGAATGGGCACGCCAGGGCCTCCAGCCACTGCAAACAAACTCCAGATGCATGCGCCCCCTTGTCCATCTGGCTTATGTGGGTCATGGAAAGCCTAACTGGGATCCTCTGGCTCTGTAGGCAAATTCCTTAACTGCTAAGCCATCTCTCCAGGCCTTAAATGCTGTTTTTAAACTAGATTTACATCATAATTCACCTTGTACTGAGTAGAATTTTTTTTAATGACTAAATGACATCAAACCTGACGAAGTGACAAAATCACTTTTTTTTTTCAGTTTGTCAAATTGTTAAATCATTAATCCTAAATCAGTGTCGTCTTTACACACACACACACACACACACACACACACACACACACACACACGGAAATAATTTTTAGGCTGTTTTAATATTTTTTTAATGTTTCTTCTCAGATAATGTCTTTTGTTTGCCCTTAGTACTGGTATTTTCTCTTTTCAAAAAGATTCATCAAAAACATTCCTGTAGGGCTGGAGAAATGGCTTAGTGGTTAAGTCACTTGCCCCTAAAGCCAAAGGACCTAGGTTCGATTGCACAAGACCTACATAAGCCAGATGTACAAGGTGGTGCATGCATCTGGAGTTAGTTTGCAGTAGCTGGAGGCCCTGGCATGCCCAGTCTCTGTCTGTCTCCCTCTCTCTATCTCTCCAATAAATAAAAAATTTTTAAACCATTAAAAAAAATTCCTTTAAAGCGGAATTTGACAAATTTAATGTAAATTGCTCTTTGAAAAGATCATTTCATAAGATAAATATTTAGATACAAAGAGACAAGTCTTAATAATTTCATGAAAATTGATTGCTAACTGCTACTTTGAAAATTCTTCCAGTTCTGGGCTGGAGAGATAACTCATTTAGTAAGTGCATGCTTGAGGATCGGCATTTAATCCCAGAACCCACTTATTGGGTTTTTTTTTTTTGTTTTTGGTTTTTTTGAGGTAGGGTCTCACTATAGCCTAGGCTGACCTGGAATTCACTATGTAGTCTCAGAGCAGCCTTGAACTAAGTGCTGGGGTTAAAGGCACGTGCCACCATGCCTGGATCAGAACCCACATTAAAAAAAAAAAAACCTAGCCATGGTGGTTCTTGCTTTTTATCCCAACTGGGGAAGTAAAGACAACTAGATCCCTAGGGCTTACAAACAAGACCAGCTAGCCTAATTAGGTGAATTCTAGGCCAGTGAGAGACCCTGTCTCTAAAAGGATAGATCACACCTAAGAAGAATGACACCAAGCTTATCCTATGGCCTCGTCACACATATGTATGTGCCTGTATGTCTTATACCCTCACACAAATATCCAGAAAATTCTCCCAGTTCTGAGTTTCATCTGGCCTCATGACATTCAGCTGTGCTTATTTACTTTTTGCATGGCAGACACGGTTACCAGTTGTTCTGTATTTCCCTCTTAACTGCCTACTCTGTTAAACCAAGTGCAACACAGCAGTGAGTCATATGTGAACTCAACATGAGCTTCAGTTTAACAATTGGTGAATTAAAATTTGTAGGTGTTAAAATGGATAGGTAGCAAAAGTGCAATAGATAAAATATGCCGGGAGGGGGGGCTGGAGAGATGCCTTAGGGGTTAAGCACTTGCCTGTGAAGCCTAAGGACCCTGGTTCGAGGCTCAATTCCCCAGTACCCACGTAAGCCAGATACACAAGTTGGTACATACATCTGGAGTTTGTTTGCAGTGACTGGAGGCCCTGGTGTGCCCATTCTCTCTCTCTCTCTCTCTCTCTCTCTCTCTCTCTCTCTCTCTCTCTCTGTGTCTCTCTGCCTCTTTGTCTGTTGTGTTCAAATAAATAAATAAAAATAAAATTTAAAAAATGCTTTAGGGAGCTCAGTAGTGGACAAAAGGAATAACTTTCATTTTGAATTTGAAAACCTTTGGACACTTCCAGCACAGAGGAACTGCAAGGCAAGTAGGTAGGCTGTAAGGAAAATGTGACCTTTGGGCTATACAGTTGTGAAGTTCTTGGTGGGGAGGAGGTCATCCTTTTTTTCTAAATGATGACTACATTTGTTTCCAGTCTCTCTTTTTAGAGGCAGAATTTTACTCTAGTCCTAGGCTGACTTGGCCTTAAACTCATGGTGATCTTCCTAACTCATCCTTCCTGGTGCTGGGATTGTAGGCATGAACAACCATGCTCAACTAATTGTAAACTTTTTTTTAATAAGAAAAATCGTATATTTAGTATACTATAAGAGGGTAGCAGGCTAAATAATAACTAGAGTCTGTCTATAGTCTAGTCATAAACTTTTAAGTTTCATTTGATCTTGATCTTGAAAAATACACTCCTTACCAGGGTTTAAGTCTCTGTGTTTTTCTTAGAATCTACAGAGGATATAGCTTACTGCCAAGCATAACTGACGTCACCATGGAAAACAACCTCTCAAGAGTTATTGCTGCAGTTTCTCATGAACTGATGACATCAACTACAAGGGCACTCACAGTAAGTCTCCTTGCTCGGGTTTACAGAAGTAGACATTCTAGTACCTGTGTGGTCACAATGATATGTTTGCTTTAGCTTGCTAAGGAAGTGTGCATTTGTCAAAAGAATCTAATATGTGCTCATAAACTAATTCAGCCAATTTAGGAAAATATCAAGTAAAACTTTTAAAACTACCATAATATGATATAGTAATATGCCAGAAGTTTAACTCAGTAGCTTTGTAATATATGCTAAGGGTATGTATCAGAAATGCCAACTAAAATTTTTGTATAATGAAATTAACTATGTCTTTATTTTTGCTAAAACTAGAAAAGAACTAATGTCCTAGAAATTAAGAAATGATTACATTCATTGTGAGATTATGTAGTATATCCTTATACCTATTAATGTGCCTTGGATACTTTTTAGTGATATGGAGATACATATTCTGTTTTTGTTAATGTTGAATGAGAAAGACTTAAAAACTGAGAGATATTGATGGATATCAGTTTGGAAAATAAATTTATATATAGATATTCTTTTTTTTTTTTTTTTTTTTTTTGGTTTTGCAAGGTAGGGTCTCACTCTAGTCCAGACTGACCTGGAATTAACTATGTAGTCTCAGGGTGGCCTCGAACTCTTGGCAATCCTCCTACCTCTGCCTCCCGAGTGGTGGGATTAAAGGTGTACGCCACCACGCCCGGCAATATATACATTCTTTACAAACTTGGAAAAATGAGATGCGGAGAAAGGATTGTCAGAATGGTTTTCAAGTTTATAGCTAACTTTTATATTCTTATGTATATTTCAAGTATTCTCAAATTTTCTAACATAAACAAGTGTAACTTTTACAATCAGAAAAATGAATATTATACAAAAGTAATGCTATTCTTTTTACCAGGCTAGTCCTTTTCATTTATTTTATGTGGTAGAAGTAGTACTTGCATCTTGGAGGAAACTCAGACAATTAAGTGGTCTTGCTAAATAAATAACTGCCTTTCAAATCTAAATTTGTTCAAGATACCATAAACTTTATTTTGATTGTGAGGTACTGAGGGATTGACATTAGTGAGCTTGAGTTGAGGTCTTTTTTTTTTTTTTTTTTTTTTTTGGTTTTTTCGAGGTAGGGTCTCACTTTAGCTCAGGCTGACCTGCAATTCACTATGTAGTCTCAGGGTAGCCTTGAACTCACGGCAATCCTCCTACCTCTGCCTCCCGAGTGCTGGGATTAAAGGTGTGCGCCACCACGCCCGGCTTGAGTTGAGGTCTTGAGGGAGGAAGGAAGAGATTTCCAGGGAGAGTTAGTGAACGGTTCCAGGCAGGAGCTGCTAGACATCCTTTTACTGGGATACAGCAACATGTGTTCCACTTGTCCAGTTCTTTCTTTTAAAGTATGAATGTTTCCCATGGTAGAACAGGTATTCTGTGATTGTTCACAGACCTCAATTTTCCTTTCAATGTGCTTTTATGTAAAACGTTTATTTACTTATTTATTTGCAGTCAGAGAGACAGGAGAGAGAAAAGGGGGAAGGAGGAAGGGATTGAGAGAATGAGCACACCAGATGCATCTGGCTTTTTGTGGGTACTGGGGATTCAAATCCAGGTCATTAGGTTTTGCAGGCAAGTGCCTTAACTCCCGAGCCATCTCTCCAGCCCTCAATGTGATTTTTTAAAATATATATGTGTGTGTGTATATATATATATGAGAGAGGAAGAGGCAGAGAGAAAGAGAAAATGGGTGTGCCAGGGCCTCCAGCCACTGCAAACGAACTCCAGATGCATGCGTCCCCTTGTGCATCTGGCTTACATGGGTTCTGGGGAATTGAACAGGGTCGTTAGGCTTTGCAGGCATGCACCTTAACCGCAGGACCCATGTAATCCAAATGCACAAGGTGGTACATGTGTCTGGAGTTCAGTTGCAGCAACTGGAGGCTGCACCCATATTCTCTCTCTCTCCCTCACTCCCTCTCTAACTGCCTCTCTCAACTAAATAAAATTAAATTTAAAAAAATTTTTTTTAGAAAAATCCAAGGATCTTAATCCATTGATAGTTGGAGATGATATTTCCATTTCTTTCTCCTGCAGTTTGGATGCTGTGAAGCATTGTGTCTTCTTTCAGCAGCCTTTCCAGTTTGCACTTGGAGTTTAGGTTGGCATTGTGGGTATGTATCTTCTTCAGCACATTGTTATCTGCAACCATACAACACAAACACAGCTATTGGGATCCTTTATTTTAAAAAAAATTAATGGGGGCTGGAGAGATGGCTTAGCGGTTAAGGTGTTCGCCTGTGAAACCTAAGGACCCCGGTTCGATTCTCCAGGTCCCACTTAAGCCAGATGCTCAAGGGGGCGCACGCGTCTGGAGTTCGTTTGCAGTGGTTAGAGGCCCTGGCGTGCCCATTCTCTCTTTCCCTCTCTCTCTCTCTAATAAATAAATAAATAAAAATAAAATATTTAAAAAAAAAATTAATGGCCAGGCGTGGTGCACACGCCTTTAATCCCAGCACTCAGGAGGCAGAGGTAGGAGGATCACCATGAGTTTGAGGCCAACCTGAGACTACATAGTGAATTCCAGGTCAGCATGAGCTAGAGTGAGACCTTACCTTGAAAAAAAAAATTTAATGACTCAAACATGTTCTCTTTTTAAAATATTTATTTGCAATCAGAGAGAGAGATAGAAGAAAGACAGAATGTGGGTGCACCAGGGCCCCCAGCCACCATAAATGAACTCCAGATGCTTGCACCACCTTGTGCATCTGGCTTTACATGGCCACTGGGGAATCAAACTTAGGTTGTTAGGCCTTGTAGCCAAGTACCTTAACCGCTAAGCCATCTCTCCAGCCCTCCTTTTTAAATTTTATTTTAATATCTGATAAGTTTGGTGTTCCTTTTTAAATGTCTGATGAAATACTTGTTTTGTATCAGTTGTGTAAACATGAGTGAGAGGAACTATTGGAAAACACTAAAGCACTTATGATTCTAATGAGTGCCAGGTATTCTCAAGCATTTGGGGGGATTTGAGGGTATGATCTGAGGATTTGTTGAAGGGAATTTTCATTTGCTGGAAAAAGGGTTTTCTAATTTATTGATTATCTCCAAAAATAGTAGGTAATAGAAATAAATTATGACCTGAAATACAAATTGTGATGAGCTACAAAGGTATACTTTAGGAACTTAGTCATATTAGCACATTACATTAAAAAATAATTTTTCGTATTAAAATAGAGAGAGATGAGTCAGAAGATAGTGTTCAGCCAAAGGGGGCATTTGGGAGGGAGAAAAGAGAGGATGGTGGGAGGGGATTATGATCATGGTATATTGTGTATATTTATGGAAGTTGTCAATGAAAAGTTAAAAATAGTAATAATTTTCTCCAGTAAATGGCCTTTTAGCATCTGAGAAATAGTTTTGAGCTGTCTTTAGCACTAGAGAGTAAGCTTTCATTTATGTACTGATGAGTGAGAGAAGTCTTGGTGACTCACATCAAATTTGGAAGTAAATCTATGGATTTCTTCTGTTTGCCAACATGTGAACGGCTAACGTTTGCTTGAAGTGGATTGTATTCTTGTTGTGTCTTTCCATGAATACTGACTGAGAAACCATAGTTTTTAGTCTCAGGTTCTGCACTAGACATCATTCTTGCAACTTTGGCATTTTATGTATTAAGTCAGAAAAGAAAAGCATTTAAGATTCACTAGAATAAGCATAAGCGTTCCAGTTTACTTAATTAGTTTTGATTGCCTCATTTCATGTCCCAGATGCCTATAATCCTGGCACTTTGGAGGCTGAGGCAGGAGAATTGTTGTAAGTTTGATGCCAGCCTGGGCTATATACAGATTGAGAACCATCTCAATGATCTCCCAAATAACAACAGACAGTAGTAAAGAGAATCTCTAAATTGGTGTGAAATGTCTCGTGGCATGCCTTCCTCCTGGGACCATAAGAAAAAACAGGACTGTTTGTTTGAAATTTTGCTGTAGTTTGAGTTTGGAAATGTCTGCTTCCAGAGTGCCCCCACTGAGTGCCGCAGATGAGTCTAGGAAGAGCTGCACTGTTGGGATGGCCACCATGATTCTCACCCTGCTCTCATCAGCTTGGTTCCCACTGGATCTCTCAGCCCATCAGGATGCCTTGATTTTAGCTGGAAATTTGCTTGCAGGTACTGGTACCAAGTGGAAACACAATAGTGCCTCTAGGACTTTAGCTCTGGTTTGTTTGTGAGGAACAGTGGTGAAGAGTATACAAGGAAGAAGAATTTGGAGTCCTGGTTTCAAATGTTGCCTGCCTGCATGAATGTATTCTGTGCTGAGTATTTTAGAGTAGGCTTTCCCAGACTAGTGCCACAGTAAACTGTGGGCAAGCTCATTTGAGTTTGATTTCCCTGGAAACTATGTTCTAGGAAGTGTGGCAGGCTTTAGGGAACATAAGAGAGCGTAAGTTCTGTCAAAAGAAATCCAGGCACGGTGGCGCACGTCTTTAATCCCAGCACATGGGAGGCAGTGGTAGGAGGATTGCCATGAGTACGAGGCCAGCCTGAGACTACATAGTGAATTCCAGGTCAGCCTGGCCAGCGTACTACAGAAACAAAACAAAACAAGAGACAGTATCTGAGAAGAGGCTGAAGCTTGAGGCTGAAAGAAGTTAAAGCTTCAGCCTCATCTCCAGATGAGCCTCAGTTAAGGATTGTGTCTATAGCGGGAGGAAATTGGGAGCACAGTTTTGGGGGAAATACCATTTTGGTGTGAGTTTGAGGCATCCATTCAGCTTCCGATCCCAAGGTTCAGCCAGCAGTCCATCAGCACAGATGGATATGAGTACTTTATGCTGTAGCAGCTTCTTCCCCCACATTGGAGGTGGGAAGTAATGTGTGTACCTATGTCACAGCCAGTGCCCCCAAATCTCTGAGAAGTTCATGGACCTCTGAAGAAGAAGCCAACCCAGTAGCCACCAGACAGGAGGAGGTTTGGCCTGCTCTGGGAGACCGGATGCTGGTGCCCATGGTGGAGCAGCTTTTCTCCCACCTGCTGAAAGTGATCAATATCTGTGCTCATGTCTTGGATGATGTGACTCCTGGTCCTGCAATCAAGGTAACTTCTTCCACAGGGCAGCCCGCGACTTGATGACTGAGTTTCTAAAACATGTTTGTTCAACAGTCTGTTCCTCATTCTCTTTTGCTATAGTAAATTGCTCATATCTAGACACTGTTTAACATAGAAACATGATTGTTTATTGTGTACTTTTGGGGTTATCAGCTGTGAGAGGTCAGCCTGTTTATGCACCACATTTCTCTCTGCTTCAGTGTTAAGCTGTCTTGCTCTTCTGTGCAATAGTGTTTGCACAATGAATTTAAGACAGATCAATTCACTTTAAAGTTGTGATTCTTTTCTCTTTCTTGCATCTTCTATGTTTAAACCTCTGCCCACAACGTCCTGGTTTCTCTTCAGCTACTATCTCCTCCTCTTCATTAGAAGGCCTCCTGAAGAGTCATCCTCCCAGCCCAATACCTGGCCCTTTTCTCCTCAGGGATGAACTGCCAGCCCTATGTTACTATACTGTGTTCCCCTACTAGAGACATCCTTCAACCCCTCCCTGTCTGATTTGTGCTACCACCATCCAGAGCACCCTTATTGCCAGGGTCATGTTTTAAAATTTGTCCTCCTCTATCTTACTTTACTTCTCAGACCCTTCTGTGCCCCAGTATTCTCTCTAGGATTATAGGTGTGAGCCACCACACTCAGCTTATTGTTTTTTGAAGCATGCCACAGAGTTGTGCAGCTATCACTATAGCCAACTTTAGAACCAGAATGGATCCCTCTGCCCTGTTGCTGTCACTCCAAAACCTTTCTTGCCCCTTGCTCTGGGCAGCCACTCATCTGTCTCTGGAAGTGCTTCTTCTCTTCACTCTACTGTTAGACTCATGCCCTTGGAGGTCTTAGACTCTTCCTACCAACAGGTTCTCAGATATGGCAGCCATTCCCTTGCACTGTGCAACCTTCCTACCTCCTTCCATTCACTGCCTAACTTACAGCCATTTGTCCCAGAATGCCATCTTTACAAGTGATGCTCAGAGGTGCAAAGTGACTGTCTTAGTGTGGGCCACCATAATAAAAAAAGCCTGGGTGGTGGCTTATTTCTCACAGTTCTGGAGGTTGGGAGTTCTTAGATCAAGGCACTGACAGATTTGGTCCCTGGTGAAAGCTTGCTTTCTCTTGGTGGGCAGGATGAGGGAGCTCATGGGCTTTCTTCTAGGAGCACTAATCCCATTTATGAAGGTTCTGTTGCCACAACCTTATCTCCTAGTGGCTCCATGTCCTCTTGCTTCTCCTTGATTTCAACAGATAAATGAGAGTAGGGTGCACAGACATTGATCAGGCCCTTTACTAAGGCCAGAGGATTGAGTTTGAAGCAGAGTGAGGTCATCAAGTGCCTATTTCTGTTATATGACTCTCTTCTCCCATGGGAGCTGGTTGTTTTGTGTCTGTCTTGGACTGCATATGGAGAGAGTATGGGCTGTGCATCTGGGTTTGCTTGTATTTTTATAACAGTAGAAGATAATAATTTTCTGTGAAAATACTGCAATTTGTGGTGAATTAGTAGTATCAAAGTGAGGAAAAAGATATTAAAAGACTGCAGCATTTGAGAGAAATGCTATGGATCAGATGATCATTCACATCTAGTTGAAAATATTCTTTACTCAAAATAACAATAATAATGATACATTATACAAAATATCCACAATATCCACTGTGCTCCCATTATAAAAATATATAAAATATGTATACTTGTAATAGCACAGAGAAAACCATGAAGCATAGGTAGTTCCTCCGTGAGCCTAGATTACACAGTATATAGGTATAGACACAATATAGTGGATTAGAAAACAGAAAACAGAGAAGGCTTGTTCCAAATCTTGACTCAGTAATTTCTGTTTGTGTGACAAGATAATTCCTTAACCTCTAAAGACTCAGTTTTGACATCTTTATTAAGGTAATAGTAACAATGGTGGCTTGAGAGAAGTAAAAGATATAATTCATGAAAGCACATTGTCCTAACACAGAGTAAGTAAATTTTTTTTAATTATTATTTTTTATGTACGTTTGTGTGGGTCAAAGTAGAATCATCTATGTAGGGTTTGAGCCCTGTAAATATGGGCTCAAAGACTTAACATTAATTACCTGGGTTAACATTTTTGAATTAGTAGTTTTAGTAATGGTTATATTTCCATTATGTTTTTGTTTTCTGTTTTAGGCTGCCTTGCCTTCTTTAGCAAACCCCCCTTCTCTAAGTCCCATCCGACGAAAAGGGAAGGAGAAGGAACCAGGAGAACAAGCATCTGCTCCAATGAGTCCCAAGAAAGGCAGTGAGGCCAGTGCAGGTAGGGAGTGGTGCTTGGAGGGCAGGACTGGGCACCAACCACCTGTAGTACAGAATGTGAGGCTCTTAGCTCATGCTTCTGTCAAGACTAATAAGACAACTTGGTACTTTATGGAAATCTAGTCCGTAGCAGAAAAAGTCAGGCTAAGATTTCTTGGGTGGCTTCAGATCATGAAAAGTACTAAGTATCTGCAGACCACCCTTTAATCTTAAATATCTGGATCACTTGTTGAAAATCAGCACTAAAATATCTCTATCACACCTTCCAAAGCTCAGGGTCCATTGTGGAAGATGTGGCAGTAAGAATGTAAGAGCCAAAGGAAGGGTAGAACTCCTTACAATACAATCAGCCAGACAGAAATTGGCCTAGATATCCATGACCTCGCAGTACCTAGCACTATCTTCACAAGACCCTCATAATAGGAGGAAAAGATGATGACATTAAAATAAAGAGACACTAATGTAGAGAGGGAAGGGATATGATGGAGTATAGATTTGTGAAGGGGAAAGTGGGGGAGAGGAGGGAATTATGGTTTATTGTCTGTAAGTATGGAAGCTGTCAATAAAAAGGAAAAAAAAAATTCTGTCACTTTAACCTGGAGGCATCTGGCTATGGCAGAGAGCCTGCTGTCCTGTGCTTGCTTCTCGCCTTCTTAGAAGACTCCTGATTTTCAGGAAAAGGGCGGGGGGTAAGAATGGATAGGAAAGAACTGATTATGATATGGGAAGAAACCCCTTTAATCTAAAAGTTTTTGTGTGTGTGTATTTTTAAAGCCTCTCGACAATCGGATACATCAGGGCCTGTCACAGCAAGTAAATCCTCTTCATTAGGGAGTTTCTACCATCTACCTTCCTACCTCAAATTACATGATGTCCTGAAAGCTACTCACGCCAACTATAAGGTATGAACTTCTGCTTATTTCTGAACGTGTGTGCATTTGTACATTTTCTGGTAGGTTGTTGTTTTTCTTATGATTTGAAAAATTCATGTTCATATTTACATATGCATACCTATATATAAAGTAGCCCTTTGAGATAGTACTTAAAATTACCTTTACCAAGTTGGCCTTTCAGTTTGGTCTATGGTAGCTTTACAAATACTTTGAACTTTCATATTAGAGGAATGATCTCTTTTGGTAGTGTTTGTTTACTGACTTCCCAAGACCACAATGGATTCATAGACATGGACTCAGGGCTCAGTGTGTAGTTCTGCTCATAGCTGACAGTTATCACAACCATATCATAAGGACACACAACCAGGTACAGGGGCACATGCTAGGGTAGGATTTGGAGGCTGCATATGCAGGCTTCCTGTGCTCTCTCCCTTTCTTGGGCTCACACCAAGATGCAGTAGTATACAGGTTTGTCTAACACAACCCAAAATTCTAGACTAATGTAAGAAAAGCAGATGTCAGCACAAGCCAATGATTCAGTAGTCAGTGCACATGTCTCCTTATTAACTAGGGGGTTTTCCATCAGTGGAGGGACTCTTCCTCAGAGATATGTTCTAGTTCTCTCATTCTATTTTTCTCTTGTTTTCTGACTGGCTGTAGTGTGTTGAATATAAAATATGAATTCAACTTTTGTTTTTCTACCTCTGCCTCCCGAGTGCTGGGATTACAGGTGTGCACCACCACGCCCGGCTATGCCTTGATAGTTTTGAAATTTTATTTTATCAAATACTAAATTACACATGTGTATTTCTATATTTTTGTCATCAGTCTGTTCATTTATTTAGATGCACATTGTTTAATTATTGTAGCTTCATGATAAAGCTCATTTTTCATTAAGATTTTCTGGTATTCTTGTCTGGTTTTTTGCATCTAGAATAAGCTTATAACTCCAAATAGTATGAAAATTATTTCAAATTAAGATCATGTTAAATGTCTGGGTTCACATGCTAAGTTAGCACTTTTAAAAGAACCTTAAGGATTAGTCCACATAGTCCTTGCACATTTCTTGGTAATTTTGTCTTCAGGTACTCATCTTTTTTGTACTAATAGATACTTAAAAAAAATTTTGAACCTTGTGTGGCTTCTTTTCTGAAGTATATTGATAATTTTGAAAGATTAAAATAGTCTTTGAGCTGGCTAGGGTGGCGCACGCCTTAAATTACTGCATTAGGGAGGCAGAGGATAGATGATTGCTGTGAGTTTGAGGCCAACCTGAGAATACAGAGTAAATTCTAGGTCAGCCTGGGCTAGAGTGAGACCCTACCTCAAAAAACAAAAAAAAAAAAAAAACAAAAAAAAAGAAAAGAAACTTCAGTCACATTTTACAACATATTTAGAACCTTTTTACATGTTCGTTATGTCAGCTCATAGTAGAGAAGGGAATGTTTGACTGCTGCTTTCATAACTCATTACCCATAACTTCATGGTAAATACCAGTAACCCCACTGAGGAGAGTCCTCAGTGCAATGGGGCCAGGGATGGGACCAACACATGACTTGTCCATACAACCATAGTTTCTAATTAATAAAAATTTAAAAATACATGAGGGGGTGTTTTTGTTCTGTTTTCAGCTTGCATCATCTTGACTTAGGAGACTCCTTCCCCTGCTCCCAGTGTGTATGTTCCATATTGATTATTTTCCTTCCAGAAACCTTGAGTACCAGGGTGTTTTGCTTTAATTTTGGCCTCCTGGTGTCTGATTCCTGCTTCCTTGTTCCCTAGTTCTCCTTACTCTTTAGATTATGTGTGTTTCCATAGCTTGCCTGGCCTGCCATGTCTTTGACTCATCACCTCTCCCTTTCTTTCATTCTTTTAAAAAAAATTTTTATTTTTTTTATTTTAGAGAGAGAGAGAGAGAGAGAGAGAGAGAGAGAGAGAGAGAGAGAGAGAGAATTGGCGTGCCAGGGCCCTAGCCATTGAAATCGAACTCCAGATGCTTGCACCACCTATTGGGCATGTGTGGTAACCTTGCGCTAGCCTCACCTTTTGTGCATCTGGCTAACATGGGATTGAACACGGGTTCCTAGGCTTCACAAGCAAGTGCCTTAATCACTAAGCCATCTCTCCAGCCCTCTTTCCTTCATTCTTGTCCAATTTTTTCTGATATCCCTTTTGCTTTCCCTGGCTCATGCTTTGTTTCCCAGTCTCCAAAGTGTCTCAAATGCTGAGGCTGCTTCCCTTTCATCTTATTTGTCACCTCATGATATCCTAGTCCCAATTTAAAAATGAGGCCTTCTTGGGGTGTCTATTCTCTCCAGAGTTCATGCCTCTCTCTCTTTCCCTTCTTTTGTTTGGAAGAAGAAGGATTGCTCTGCTGATGGAGGATGGAACAGAGCCCCTGCCTCCTTGGGCTCTTGATCCCCACATGATATTATTACATCATCCCAGGCCTTAGGTTCTCAGTGATCTCATTACTGGGTGTCCCTTCTTGTCCCTTCCAGTCTTGTTCCAGTGTTTCACAGGCCTTAGAAACACTATCATTTTCATGTTCCGTGTTTGCCTCCAACATAGCTTAGAATCTTAACTACCTAAACTGACTTAGTATTTTACCACATCTGAAATTACCAGTGATCAGACACCCTTTTTCCCTCCTCCCCCAGATTTTGTGTCCCAGACTTTGGTAGAACTCCACCTCTCCATCATATCCCCTCCTTGGATGTTCTCTCTCAGATTCCATTAGTCTCTTTTTTTAATATGATGTCATCCTCTTTACTTCTACTATGAGGGTCTTTTGGTCTACTAGCTTATAAATTGAGTTGAAAAATGTGATTACAGAATCCTTTATTTTCTTATTTGACCATTTTAAGTGGAAAGGGATAAAACCAGACTTAGCAAAGGTGTGTCATTGGCTTCTTTCGTATTTTAGCAAATAGCAGAGCTGAGGTGCTCTTGCTCTGTGGTTCTGAATGCAGTAATCTTCCTCCCTACCCCATTTCATAACGAAAATGCTCAAGCACACATCCTGCCATTGTTAAAGCTGTTGTTGGATCTCCTTTATATTATACTGCACTCTTCTTGCACCTCTGATTTTTCCCCCCTAAAATGGGGTCTAGCCCAGGCTGACCTGGAACTCATTCAGTAGTTCCAGGCTAGTCTCGAACTCACAGCAATCATTCTACCTCTGCCTCCTGAGTGCTGAGATTAAAGGCATGCACCACCATGCCTGGCCACATCTGATTTCTAATGTGAGTCATACACATCCTGATCTGTATCTTCAAGTGAAACAAAGAATAGTCCTCCTCCCTTGGTAACAATGACCCACTCACCAGAGAGGTCAAAATCTGCTGGTGCTCATATTCCTTACATGAAATCACGTAGCATTTTCATAATAGTCTACACATGTCTGCCTGCACATTTATATTATCTTTAGATAACTTACAATGCCCAATACAGTATAAACACTGTTAAGTTGTATTACTTAGGGAACACAGGAAATAAACCTTTACAGATGCACTCTAAGTTCTCTTGTTATGCTTATAAGTTCACCTCATTTTAATCATTATGCGTATTGATTTTTTTCCTGATACTCCTTACATTTCCCCATGCATCAATTTAATGCCTATATGTCATTTCTAATGGTTCTATAGTGTTCTGCCAATTTGGTAGTCTTTTTTTCCTTTAGAATATAGGCCTGGTCAAGCAATGCCACATTTTTGATAAGGCCATCCTTGTTTAGACTTGAATCTATTTCTCACTCTGTTCTCTTCTTTGTTTATTTTTTTCTCTTAGTATCAGCCAATACACTAATTATTTGTTTCTTTTTTGTGTTTTTGGTGTCTGGGAGCTGGTAACATTTGTTAATTAGTTGAAAGTTGGATGTGGTTGTATACAAACTCGTGTCTCACTTTCCACTGGGTGAACCAGTACAGAGTACATAAGTTTAGTCCCATCCTGGACAACATAGAAAGAGCCCCATATCAAAAGCATACAAACAAAAAGAATCAGTTTGAGTGTCTTATTTATCTTAGAGCTATGCTGGGAGGAAGCTAGAAATGGCCCATTTTATGCCATCACATGAAGCTGAATGATATGACTTTCCCAGGGTCAGAGAGGTTATAGTTTCTTAGATTGGTTTCTCTTTGCTCTAAACCACTATTCTTACTAACAGGTTGGTGGTGGTCTGTGCTCTGTACATCTTAACAAAATGGAAAATACAACATGTTTTCAATTTGGATGTATTGCAATAAAAATCTAAATGGAGCTGGGTGTGGTAGTGCTTTTAATCCTAGCACTCTGGAGGCAGAGGTAGGAGAATTGCTGTGAGTTCAAGGCCACCCTGTGACTACATAGTGAATTCCAGGTTAGCCTGGGCTAGAACAAGACCCTACCTCGAAAAACTAAAGATATAAATGGGATGTTTTTAATAGTAAGAATTTCCTGTTTTTTAATGAGAGATAGCACACATGAATGTACCAGAGCCTCTTAGGGTACTTTATTTCCCTGCATACTTGGTTACTGAAAGCTGTCCTTAGCTGACTAGTGCTTTTTTCAGGTTTTTGGTGACTTTATCTCATTTTTCTTTTTTCTTCTTCTTTTTTTTTACTATTTTAGTTATTTATTTGAGAAAAAAAGAGGTAGAGAGAGAGAGAGAGAGGCAGACAGAGAATAGGGTGCTCCAGGGCCTCCAGCCATTGCAAATGAACTTCAGACACATGCACTACCTTGCATCTGGCTTACATGGGTACTGGGGAATCGAACCTAGATCCTTAGGCTTTGAGGCAAGCACCTTAACTGCTAAGCCATCTCTCCAGCCCAACTTTATCTCAGTTTTCATTGTGTAGTTTCTGTTGTATCTTCAGATTCTCCTATGTCTGCTCTGTTTCAGATCCCATCCAGTGCATTTTCACAATTAACATTGCATTCTTCACCTCTGGAAGTTTGATTTGGATCTTTTTAAAATTTCTTGTCTTAACTCTTATAGTAATTGACAATGCACCTTGCTAATTCTAAAATCTTGTTAGCTCTGGGTTTTGGACTAGTTGATAATGCTCCTTATTACTGATTGGGTAGGCTTTTTTCAAACTTATTTATTTATTTGAGAGAGAAAAAATGGGCGTGCCAGGGCTTGTAGCTACTGCAAACAAACTCCTGATGCATGTGCCACCTTGTGCATTTGGCTTATATGGGACCTGGAAAATCAAACCTGGAGCCTTAGGCTTCGCAGGCAAGCACCTTACCGCTAAGCCATCTCTCCAGCCCCTGGGTAGCCTTTTTTATGATAGGTAGTCAGCTAGGAACTAGCCCACAGAAACATGGATGCCACTTTGCCTGCCCTGCACGACTAGAACCCAAGTCTGACCCAGTCTCATCCAAGACGGTTGCAAGCAATCCCTCAGCAATGCTTCCTGTTCCTTCCTGAGATTAGCACACCTGTGTGCTGGCCCGTACTGAGTTGGCCTCTTGAGCCTACCAATCAATCAGGTCTCTCTACCTTACACAACAGAGTTTGATGATGAGGCTCATCCTAATTGGATGCTTGATCCATATAAATGGGCCTGGCTAGGAGGTTATAAGCCTCTTGATGTCTCTTGGCCCCTGGCTCTTAGCCCCCTTGCCTCTTGGTTCTTATCTTTTGTTGGCTCCTTCCCAATGTGAGTGGAATCTCCTGTTTCCCCTCCGTCTTCCCAACCTTGACGGGAAGGGGAAGAATTCCTTTTTGTTCAGACTGTTTTGTTTTTGGATGTTTTCTTGCTTTACTACATGTGTGATCTCTCTTTAAGCTCTGAGTCTCTTACTCAGTTTTCTCTGACCCCCTATGTGAGGAGGATCTTTTGGTTTGGGCTGTCCTGATTTGCTTTCCATGTGTATATGAGCCCCTTCTCCAAAGGCTCCTTTTCTGGAGATCTGAGGGAGACTTCCTTTTTGGCTTGGGCTTCCCCACTAGCCTTTTGTCTGGATTCTAAAAATAAATGTCATAATTCATGAGTTACCCTTTGAGTTACTCTTTGAGTCTACATTTTCAATTCTTTGATAACTTGGACAAAGACCCAAAGTTGGGGTCCATAGGTCTGGGGCTCTCCTACATTTTTATGGACTTCAAAAATCCTGCATCAGGAGCCAGGCATGGTGGTGTACGCCTTTAATCCCAGCACTCGGGAGACAGAGGTAGGAGGATCACCATGAGTTCAAAGCCACCCTGAGAATACAGAGTGAATTCCAGGTCAGCCTGAGCTAGAGTGCGACACTACCTTGAAAAACCAAAAAAAAAAAAAAAAAAAAAAATCCTGCATCAGGGATGGAGAGATGGTTCAGCAGTGAAGGCACTTGCCTGCAAAGCCTAACAATGTGAGCTCAATTCCCCAGTATCCATGTAGAGCCAGATGCACAAAGCAGCACATGCATCTAGAGTTTGTTTGCAGTGGCTAGAGTCCCTGGCATGTCCATAGTCTCCCCTACCCCCTTTCTCTATGTCTCTCCTTGCTTGCAGATAAATAAATATATATTTTTAAAGTCTGCTTGTGGTGGTGCACACCTTTAACCCCAGCATTTGTTAGGCAGAAGTAGGAGGATCACCACAAGTTCAAGGCCATACTGGAACTAGGGTACGATCCAGGTCAGCCTGGGCTAGAGTGAGACCCTACCTTGAAAAAACTAAAAAATAAAAATAGGGGCAGGAGAGATGGCCTAGCAGTTAAGGTGCTTGCCAGCAAAGCCAAAGGACCTCGGTTCGATTCCCCAGGACCCATGTAAGCCAGATGCACAAAGTGGCGCATGCATCTGGAGTTTGTTTGCAGGGTGGGAAGCCCTGACACGCCCATTCTCTCTCAAATAAATAAAATAAATAAAATAAAATAAAATAAAATAAAATAAAATCCTGCATCACTTACATGGCTGCCTGATACTATGAACTTCCCTTTGGGTGCTGGGTATTTTTGTGTCTTCAACTGTCTTTTGAGATCCAGTGATGTTACATGAAAGCAGTTGCTCTTTTGGGTCTCACTTTTTTTTTTTTTTTTTGGTTTGTCATCTGGGTTGCAGTGGGGCCTGGACTGGGGCTGGTTATTCACCTTTACCAGAGGAGGGCAGGCCCTCCTGAGTCTCTACCCAGTTTCTTATAAAGGACAGTTTTCTTGTCTGGCTGCTAAAAGGAGGGACTGTTCCTAGTCCTGTGTGAATGCCAGCACTGACTGCTCCCTTCAGTCCCTCCTGATGACTCTTTATCAGACCTGTAGCTTTCTTACACATGTGCTAATCAGTTATCTGCTGAGTATTCTAAGGGGAGCATCCCCAGATCTCCAGAGATCTCTCTGTATTGCCATGTCTCCTCACTACTCTGTCCTGTGAGCCATGGTGGTCTTAGGCTCCCTGGACTCTGCTCCTCCTAGCTCTGGCTCAATAGATTTGTCTAGGTGCCTTTGTTGTGCCATAACCTGGTAGCTCTCTTAAGGCACTGATCTGGGGCCATCTTAGGGCTTGCCTCAAGTGTGTCTTATGTCTCAGTATCACTGATATTCATCATCCAATGTCTGGTGTCCTGAGAACAGCAATGCCTTTTTTTTTCTTTTTTTAAATTTTAATATTTTATTTATTTATTTGTGAAAGAGAGAGAAAGAGGCAGATAGAGAGAGAGAATGGGCACACCAAGGCCTCTAGCCACTGCAAATGAACTCCAGACACATATGCCCTCTGGTGCATCCGGCTTACATGGTTCCTGGGGAATCAAACCAGGGTCCTTAAGCTTTCTAGGTGAATACCTTAACCACTAAGCCATTTCTCCAGCCCAGCAATGTCTTTTTATATTGCTCATTTCAGGTAGGAGATTTAAATTCATCCTCTCTCCCCTCATTTTGTCCAGAAGTGGAAATTTCTCTGTTACATTGTATATTAATATCTGTGACAGGGCCATGGGTCCCTGTCATTCTAGAGCTCTCAGAAGGCCGAAAATAGCACCCTTGTTTCATTATTCTTAGTGCCAAATGTCATTTATGGTGCACTCTAGTCATTCCGTGAATGTTAGTTAAGAGAGATGGGCCTCTCTTGGGCAAATTATGATCAAAAGGCTCTAGTTTTAATTTTTTCAGTTACTATTTATTAGACCATTTGCTATCAGCTAGGAAAAACAAAAAAAGAAAAAGAAACACATAACCATATAAGAATCTAATTTCAGCAAATCAGAACTTTAAAAATATAGCCCTTAGGGGCTGGAGAGAGGGATCAGTAGTCAAAGGTACTTGCTTATATAGCCTGACAGCCCAGGTTCAATTCCCCAGAGTCCATGTAAAGCCAGACACGCTAAGTGACATGTGCATCTGCTGTTCACATTTGCAGTGGCAGGAGACCCTAGTATGCCTATATTCTTTCTCTCTCTCATAAATAATTTTTTTTCGTTTTTCAAGGTAGGGTTTTGCTCTAGCCCAGGCTAACCTGGAATTAGTCTCAGGGTGGCCTCAAACTCACGACGATCCTCCTACCTCTGCCTCCTGAGTGCTGGAATTAAAGGCATGTGTCACCACACCCAGCTTCATAAATAAATATTTAAAAATATGTGGCCCTTAAATATCAGAAATCTATTGCTTTTTAATATTGGAAATTACATGTTATAGACAGGGAGAGGCATTTTTAACCTCATTTTTGTTTTTCTGCAACCCATAGAAACTGTGGCTTATGTCGAGGTAGCAAGGAAGAAGTGTGTTGTTGATTTTGCAAATTTGGTATGATGATGTTTCTGTCTTCTTCCTTGCCAGTTCTTCAAAAAGTCATTGAGTGCCTTTAGACATCAGGGTGTGGAAATAGTAATCACTTTTGCAGATTGCTGTGACATACTTCCAGTGCTTATTGGTAGGGACTCACACAGTAGTGCATTCAGTGTTCTGTTCACCTGATTATTTTCATGTGCTCCATAGTGCAGGGCTTTTGTCTTCTTTACACACTTCTCAATGCCTGTCCTGAAATCAGAGCTGGATGCATCATACACAGAACTTGATTGTCTCTTTACAGAATAAGAGAATGGGTGTATGAATGTTTGAGAAAGTGATTTTCATTGAACTATTTAGAGTCTAAGAGTTCTTACTGACTGTTAAGATGATATATTGAAAACCTTCCTCTGATGTTTACAGTTTAAATGGAGGCTGTCTTGTTTCTTTGTCTAGGATTCACAACAGTAATGGGTCACCTATGAGTCACTGAATGTATTTCTGTTCTTTTCACAGTGTGTTGAGGAGATCCTTGGATATCTGAAATCGTGCTTTAGTAGAGAACCAATGATGGCGACTGTTTGTGTTCAACAGGTTAGAGTGCTGTCCTTTTCAGTAAGCATTCACGACCCAGTACAAAACACATCTTTTTTTGTTTGTATTTCAAGGTAGGGTCTCACTCTAGCTCAGGCTGACCTGGAATTCACTATGGAGTCTCAGGGTAGCCTTGAACTCATGGCTCCTACCTCTGCCACCCCCGCAAGTGCTGGGATTAAAGGCGTGCATCACTACACCCGGCAAAACACATCTTTTTTAATGCTGGTGCTGGAGGTGGGTTGTTAGAAAGGGTGGGCGATTCTAGCTATCACACTTGCTTGTTCAATGATTGGGCTGAGAGAGGGTCCTCCTTCCTTTCCTCTCCCAAAGGATGTGGTCTACCACTGTGAGGGGCAGAGGATCTCAGAAGCTGAACTGGACCCTCACTGCATTACCTTTGCCTTCTGTCTCTGTGGAGTCTGTGTTCAGAATGTCAGTCTTGTGTAGAAACACAGAGAATCCTGAGGCACTGATAGGGGTTCAAACAAGAACTTCCCATTGTGAATTTATTCATTTACTTATTTATTTGGGAGAGAGGCAGATACAGAGAATGGGCATGCGAGCACATCGAGCCACTTAAAATGAACTCCAGATGCATGCACCACTTTGTGCATCTGGCTTACATGGGTCCTTGGGCTTTGTAGGCAAGTGCTAGGTTATCTCTCCAGCCCCCCATTATGAATTTTTTAAATATTTTATTTATTGATTTGAGAGAGATATAATGAGACAGACAGACAGACTAAGAGTGTGAGTATGGGCATACCAGGGCCTCTTACCACTGCAAATGAACTTCAGACATATGTGTCACTTTGTGTTTCTGGCTTTACTGGAGAATCAAACCCGGGCCATTAGGCTTTGCAGGCAAGTGCCTTTAACTGCTGAGCCATCTCTCCAGCCCCTTCATTGTGAATTTACTGCTGGATTTTCTACTTGGAAGGGAGAATCTAAAAGCGGAGTAGTGGTTTTGTGTTTGTCCTCCCACCCCCCATTGCTGAGGATTGAGCCTAGGATCTTGCACATGCTAGGCAAGTGTTCTGCTACTGAGCTATATCCCCATCCTTTTTTTTTTTTTTTAACTTTGAGACAAGTTTTCACTAAGTTGCCCAGGCTTGCCTTGAAATTTCAGTTTTGCCAGGTGTGGTAGCACACGCCTTTAAACCCAGCACTTGGGAGGCAGAGGTAGGTGGATTGCCAATGAGTTCAAAGCCACCCTGAGACTGCATAGTTCAGGTCAGCCTGAACTAGACCAGGATCCTACCTCGAAAAACCAAAAAGAAAAAAAAATTTCAGTCTCAGCCCCTGAATGACGCCAGGCCCAGGTAAACGTGTTGCTCATCTGCCTTAAGTATTGATGCTTCATTTAATCTTTTCATTCTAGCTATTGAAGACTCTCTTTGGGACAAACTTGGCCTCCCAGTTTGATGGCTTATCTTCCAACCCCAGCAAGTCGCAAGGCCGAGCACAGCGCCTTGGCTCATCCAGTGTGAGGCCAGGCTTGTATCATTATTGCTTCATGGCTCCATATACCCACTTCACACAGGCCTTAGCTGATGCCAGCCTGAGGAACATGGTGCAGGCGGAGCAGGAGCACGATACCTCAGGGTAATAATTGTGATGGGAATCTATCACTGTGAAAACATGAGCAAGCAGGGAATAGTTCATAAAATAGCTAAAAAATAAAAATAAGTTAGCCAGTATTTTCTAGGAAATATGGTTGATGCAAAGATAAGTAACACATAGTCCCTGCCTTCAAAGCCAGTGGTGGGCTTTGGAGTGATGCCATATGAAGGTGGCAGCATGGAAAGGAGAATCTGAGCAAGCTGCCTGGGAAGCTATTAACTTTCAAATAGTGCCTTACAGGCCAGCATCCTTCTGTGTTGAAAGCACATGCTGTTTGCTAGTGCCTATCAATGACATTTTCCTTTAAAGTATTAAGGATTGGTAGCTCTTTTTGGTCTGTAAGGTAAAAGACCACCTTCAAAATGGCCCTGTGTCCTAGTATTTAGATGTATTTGAAAGATACAGGAAAGTCTGGGACATACTACTTTTGGGTTTTATAAACTTTATGGCTAGAAGTCTCTTTTCACTTGAAATTTTGTTGTTTTGTTTTTGCAGTACTAGGGATTGAACTCAGAGCATCTTGTGCACACTAGGCAAATATTCTACCACTGAGCCATGCTCCAGACCAGTGTTTGTCTTTTTGATGCTGGGAATATAGAAATGTCCCCCATCTTCTTCCCTGCTCCCTCCCCTCTCCGGGGCCTCTGCCTTGTACCATTGAGCTACATTATAGCCCTAGAAAGTATTGCTTAGATTACCATAACTTAGCAAACAGTTAAGTTGTTACTCTGTAATGGTTGTAACAGGATCCTTATTTGTCTCTCATAATTAGTGATTAAACAGTGTAGGAATCAAGAAAAATAACCCTGTTATGGGCTTTATGTTGATGATGAACTTACAGATGTGGAAGCTTCAACAGGAATCTACCTGTTTAAGTACTTTCATATATGGTATGAATAAACAAGTGACTGTGTGCTTACACGCTTATGTTGCTGTTTTTTCGAGCATTTTATGAGAATTGGTTTCTCTATATTGCACCTTAGGCTGATCTCAAACTTGTGGACTGAAGTGGTCATCCCACCTCAATGTTGAAGGTTTTTCCTAAGAAAATCAAGTGATATCTTCTAAATTACTTCTCTTCCAAATAGTTGTCACTCCTCTCTCAAGTCTTCCTAGGGGCTATACTGAGGAATGGATTGATTGTAGCGGCAAAATACAGGTTTTGAATAGCCTTGTGAAGGTGGCAAAATTGATGATGCAGGCAGCAAGTCAATTGAGTCTTGTCTCTACCAGGTGCTACTACTGCACTGAATGGCTTTTCTGCTGCTCATTCTGTTGTATTCTGATCTTGTGAGCATGAAATTGGTTGAACTGGTATATAGCTGAATGCAGAGGATTATTGAAGGATATTTTATTTCCTCTTTTTACCCATTTGGCAGGTGGTTTGATGTACTACAGAAAGCATCTACTCAATTGAAGACGAACCTCACAAGTGCTACAAAGAACCGTGCAGATAAGGTGAATGACAGTATAGCTAGAGGTAGCGTATGGACTATGTCACAGGAGCATGAGGGCTTGTAGGCCAGGAATTTGTAACTGATCTCAATATTTCGTAGATCAGTTGACTGAAACTTCTAATTGAAATACTTGTTTTCTTTTTCTCTAGAATGCTATTCACAATCACATTCGATTATTTGAGCCTCTTGTTATTAAAGCTTTAAAGCAGTATACTACAACAACATCTGTACAGTTGCAGAAGCAGGTTTTGGATTTGCTGGCACAGCTGGTTCAGCTACGAGTCAATTACTGTTTGTTGGATTCAGATCAGGTTTGTCATTCCATTCTAAGGTTCATCTGTTCCTAAATGAATAAAAATAACCCTGAAATGACACTGTCCCAAGCTTGTCTCATCTCATGCTCTTCAGTGGAGTGGCCATTATTAAAAACTGCCAGAGATAAGCCGGACATGGTAGTGCACACCTTTAATCCCAGTACTGGACCAGCACTTGGGAGGCAGAGGTAGGAGGATCACTGTGAGTTCGAGGCCACCCTGAGACTACATAGTGAATTCCAGGTCAGTCTGGACTACAGTGAGACCCTACCTCAAAAAACCAAAAAAAAACAAAAAACAAAAAAAAACTGCCAGAGATTCTTCTCATTCATACCCCTATGAGCCCCCCTCAAAATAAGCTTGACTTTAATTGTAAGATATAGATATACTTTAAGGTTTATTGTTTATTGTTTGGGGGGGGGCATTTTTGCATAATCCAGACACTTGAGAAAAGAAATTTCAAGGAGCTCCTGCCATGTGGGGAGCTGGAGGAGATAAAGAACTCATGTGGAGAGTAAGGGCTAGGGGGCCCCTCCCTGCTTGGCCTGGGCTAGGGCCTAAGCCTAGTCCCTTCTGACTGGGCCTAGGGCTGAGCCAGCCCAGGCCCAGCCAAGGGAAAAACTCACCCACAGCTGGAAGTTCCCAAGTGATCAGTAAGAGTAGCTGATCTCTTTAAAAAGGAACATAATCTCCCAAAGCAGTAGCTAAGACCCACAGGGCTCCTGGACACCACAGAGGAGTTGTGTGGCTTGGATCAGTACTTCCTTTTTCTCACATCTACCTTCTTACCTTCCTCATGCAGTCTCAATGGACATGAGACTCTGCTAATTACGTTTCTTTGTAATGCAAATTCTCTTTAGGGAAGGCTCACTCAGTACCTTCTCTCTCTCTCTCTCTGTCTTCTCTTTTTTTTATTTTTATTTTTTGCAAGGTAGGGTCTCACTCTAGCTCAGGCTGACCTGGAATTCACTATGAAGTCTCAGGGTGCCTCGAACTCATGGTGATCCTCCTGAGTGCTGGGATTAAAGGTGTGTACCCACACCTGGCACTCAGTACCGTCTCTAAGATAAAATTGTTTTTAGGTCCTTTAAATTTTACAACCATTTTTGGACTGTGATCTTGGGTCACTTTTTTTCTTTTTCTTTTACTTTTTTTTTTTTTTTTTTTTTTTTTGAGGCAAGCCCAACAGACTGACCTTTTTTATGAGACAGAGAGAGTATTAGCATGCCAGGGCCTCTAGCCACTATAATTGAACTCCAGATGTGTGCACCACCTTGTGCATCTGGCTTACATGGGATCTGGGGAGTAGAACATGGGTCCTTAGGCGTCACAGGCATGCACTTTAATCACTAAGCCATCTCTCCAGTCCAGCCCTTGGGCTACTTTTTCTATATAAGGCACACATTTTTTTGAGATAAAGAAATATTCTTCACCTTAAAGGGTCTGCTTTGTAGGAGAAGCAAGGAGCATCATTTAAGAACCTTATTTCCTAAAATAGCATTGACAAGATCAGGCATGTTCAGGGTGGTATGGCCATAGACTACACTAGCATTGAGGTAGAGTGGTCTATTTGAAATGAATGAAGTCAAGGGTGAGGCTAATTTACCCTTGTGTGACCTATTTAAACTCCTTCCATGGGAGCTATTAAAAGATCATCATCAGTTGGGCGTGGCAGTGCACACCTTTAATCCTAGCACTCAGGAGGCAGAGGTAGGAGGATCACCATGAATTTGAGGCCACTTGAGACTACATAGTGAATTCTAGGTCAGCCTGGGCTAGAGTGAGACCCTACCTTGAAAAAAAAAATCATTATCATGAGTTTCCTCTTTGGTGATATGCCAGTTGGGGAACTTATTTCCTCTGACCTTGAATGCTGCATGGGGAGATGCCTGGTCTTCATCTGTGGGCCACAGAGGGAGCAAACAAGGACTGAGTAAGAGACACAGGGATGAGGGTTTCCAAGCTATAGCCAGGGCACCCCAAGGGGAGCCAGGACACTGAAGTGGTACATTCTAAGAAGGACATATCAAAGACTGTAGGGTTTCCTGCTATAACTCAGAAGAGGTAGAAACTGATGTTCGTATATAACAGTGAAAGACTGTGGTCTCCTTTTTCGCAGTCCTTCAGAAAAAATAAACAGTTTCCTACTCCCCATAGACATGTCAGATAGACTTGTCAGACTTACCAGATTATTTATCAGTGGATCCATTTTTTCCAGTTTAGGATCTAGTGCAGAGACAAGCACAAAAGACTGAAACAGACAAATCATTAAAGCCAGAACAGATGATTTATTGAGCATCTGCTGAACACCTGTGTCACACTCCCGGCTCTAAGAAGCAGTGGGCATAAGCTTTGTTCCTTGTTAATGGGAGCTTTGGTTAGGGTGAGAGTGACACTGAGTGGCTCTACTGCCTGACCTTGTCTCTGCTCCTGTGGTTGGTCATTTCCTAACATTCAGCACTGGTCTCTTTTAAGTGTGTGTGAAGGAGATCTGGGCGTTGTTTGTGCTGCAGGGAATTGTGCTATTGGTTTGCCACTCTCTGGATACAGACTTCCTGGGTGTGGTTAGGAGTGATACATTGTGGCTCCAGGAATTTATCAATATTTTCCTAATCAGGTTTCACCTCCACATATGGTTACTTTGGTTTTTGAGACAGGTTCTCACCATATAGTCCAGGCTGGCCTCAAACTTGCCATCCCTCTGCCTCAGCCTTCTGAATGCTGGCATTATAGGCTTGTGGCATCATGTCCACCTTAGTAGGGTGCCTATAGGTGCTATACACTTAAGTGACTTCAGAGTAGATTTGAGTTTGAGTTCTTGATTACAAACAAGTGTATATGCTATGGGAAGTTTCTTTAAAATTTACATAGATAAGCAGGAAGGAAAGAAACCTGGATTTTACATTTTAATCTTACTACTTACTGATGGCAACTTTTTTTTTTTTTTTTGCCTATAGGTATTCATTGGATTTGTGTTGAAGCAGTTTGAATATATCGAAGTAGGCCAGTTCAGGTAATAGTATTTGGTAACTTTAGAGTTCTTCTTGTTGTCATGGTCTTACATGTAATTTTAGGTTAACATGAATATTTGCTTCAAAGTATTGTTGGGCATCTTGGCTGGTTTTTTCTCTTAATGGAAATCTGATTACAGCGCTGTGCAGTTTTATTTCCCTTAACAATAAAACTTTCTCAAGACTAGTATGTAAATAGTTTTGCATATGGTAGTTGATGTTTTCATTTCACATTTCAGAGTGGACTCCTTACCCTGTGGGAGTTCTGCTTCTAACCTGAGAGAAAACATTTTTAGGTCAGGGCTTAGAATTAACTGCAGCTTTTTCTTGCTAAGACATTAAAGCTTTAATAATCTTGCAATATTCATAACATTTGTAATTATTGGAAATTAGAGTTCTATATTTCCTGAAGTTCTTATATGTAGTTTGTGAAACATAGTATAGTGTTCTTAGAGACCCTGAGGTCTTGAAATTATGTGAAACTTTGTGTGGTTTTGGCCAAAGTACCGATTCTCCTTATGATCTGAATTTCTTCAAGATTTTTTTTCCTGTTGTCATGTGCTTTTCACCTGTTTCTGCTTCACCTTCCCAGCCATCACTCTCCACGTGGGCAGAGAAAGGAAGCCCACAGATGGGGGTGGGATTAAATGAGGTTGCTGAGTGTTAATCTTCCTTAGTACTCTCTTAGTACTTTAGTACTCTTAGCACTTTCATCTGATGTTGAATCTTATTGTATCTTGTATGTAAAGATCATGTGTCTTGGTTTTAAAAAGAAATGCCTAAACTGATGATTTTGTTTCTAGGGAATCAGAGGCAGTTATTCCAAACATCTTTTTCTTCCTGGTATTACTGTCTTATGAGCGCTACCATTCAAAACAGATCATTGGGATTCCTAAGATCATCCAGCTGTGTGATGGCATCATGGCCAGTGGGAGGAAGGCTGTAACACATGGTAATGGGACACATCTTTCCCTGTGTTTTCAGTGTCAGGATATGCTGGACACTGTTAAGTCCTCTTCTACCCACTTTGACTGTGAACTCTGGCTCTGAGTTGCGTGCTGTACATGCTTGTGTTTGGAGATATTAAAAAAGAGTAGAAAGTACATTCTATACTCATTGAAGTTTATAAGCTACTTACTGGGGAACATAGGAAATGGGCTCTAGAGATGATTCTGTGGTTAAAGGTGCTTGCTTGCAAAGCGTGACAGACCAGGTTTGATTCCCCAGTATCCACATAATGCCAGATCACAAAGTGGTACATTTGTGTGGAGTTTGTTTGCAGTGGCAAGAAACTCTAGTGCGCCCATACACACACACTCTGTCTCTCTCCATTCCCCCAATAAATTAATTTTTTTTTTTTTTTTTTTTGGTTTTGCAAGGTAGGGTCTCACTATGGTCCAGGCTGACCTGGAATTAACTATGTATTCTCAGGGTGGCCTCGAACTCTCGGCGATCCTCCTACCTCTGCCTCCCGAGTGCTGGGATTAAAGGTGTGCGCCACCACTCCCGGCTTATAAATAAAAATATTTTTAAACTGGGCATGGTGGCTCACACCTTTAATCCCAGCACTCGGGAGGCAGAGGTAGGAGGATCTCTGTGAGTTTGAGGCCACCCTGAGAATACAGAGTGAATATAGGTAGGATAATCACCATGAGCTTGAAGCCAGCCTGGGTTACAGAGTGAGTTCCAGATTAGCCTGGACTAGAATGAGACCCTACCTCAAAAAACAAAATACAAGGGCTGGAGAGATGGCTTAGCGATTAAGGAGCCTGCCTCCTAAGCTTAAGAACACTGGTTCCAATTTCCAGCGGTTCCAATCTCCAGGTCCCATGTTTAGCCAGATGCAAAGTGATGCAAGGGCGCAATGCCTCACTTGACCACAAGGGGGCGCACACATCTGGATTTCGTTGGCAGCAGCTGAGAGACTGCTGGTGCACCCATCTCTGTCTTCCTCTCCTCTCTCTCTGTCTCTCTCCAAAACAAAAAAACAAACAAACAAACAAAAAAGACACAGCTAGAGTCTTAATACATATGCTTGTATACATATCAAACAGAAATTTTATTTTTCTTTATTTTCTTTGGATATTTGGTGAGAGTGGAGAAGGGATGACACAGGATCAAATTCAGGACCTCACAAATGCTAGAAAGGTGCTTTGTTTTGTTTTTTGAGGCAGCATCTCCCTCTAGCCCAGACTGATCTGGAGCTCACTCTGTAACTCAGGCTGACCTCAAGCTCATGGTGATTATCCTACCTAAGCCCCCTGAGTGCTAAGGTGATGGTTGTAAGCCATCACACCTGCCAAAGCAGTTCTTTATTACTGAACAACACTCCAGCCTCACAAAAATTTTAAATTCAAATTGCCATAAATCAAATTTGATTTCTTTTCCAGTGCTTTGGGAAGGCATGATTTGTCATTAACTCAGGGCTAATGTTTTGCCACATATTTTGGAAGGGTAAATATTAGACCAAGTTTTTAAATTCTATATCTGGGCTGGAGAGATTGCTCAGCAGTTAAGGCACTTGCCTGCAAAGCTTTAGGATCCAGGTTCGATTCTCCAGTACCCACATAAAGCCAAATGCATAAAGTGACATAGGGATTTCATTTGCATAGTTAAGAGGCCTTGGCATGTCCATTCTCTCTCTTTCTCTCTCTTTCTGCTTGCAAATTAATCTAAATTCTATATCCACGTACACTCTATAAACAAACATACTACCCATGTAGGTAAAGGCTTACAGATTCAAACAGGGGGAAACTAAAGTTCCCTAGCACACTGGTACCTCATCACAACACCTCCACAGGCTGATGTCATGACTGTCAGATTATCTTACTGAAGCTTGAATAAGACCACAACAAATGGCTAGCCACTCAGCTATCCCTCCTCAGCCTATGAAGGAGGTGGTACATATTTTAAGAAAGTGCTATAGTTGGGCATGGTGGTGTACACCTGCAGTTGTAGCACTCAGGAAGGAGGTATAGGCAGGATTATGAGTCCTAGACCAATCTGAGCTACATGTGAAGAGCCTGTTCTCAAAAAACAAAATAGAGCTGAAGAGAGAGCTTAGTGGTTAAGTGTGCTTCCTGTGTAAGCTTGAAGGCCTGAGGGTGCCTGAAACTGCCCTTCTCCAGAACCCACATTAAACAGTTGGGCATGGCCATGCACACCTGTAACCTGAGTCACACAGGGAACAGAGACCTGGGAATTGCTTGAGCTCACAAAACCAAACAGACCAAAAAAAAAAAAAAAAAAAAAAAAAAAAAAAAAAAAAAAAAAAAAAAAGCTACAAGTTCCAGGGGCAGTAAGAGACTCCATTTCAAAATAAGAATGGGGGAGAAAAAAAGAAGAATGGGTAGAAGTATAATGGAGCACTCAACATTCCACTCTGGCCTCTACAGGCAAGCACATAGGGTGCCAAAGGCCATATACATATACATACCACATTACACATATATGCAGACAAGGGAAGGAATTAAAAAACAAGAACAACCAAAACTAGGCTGTGAATCTTTTCTTGAACTTTTAAAACTGGTCTTCTACCCTTTCCCTAAGATTCCTGCAGACATATATAAGTGAGAACCACACTGCTATAGAAACTTTCTGCAAGAGACTTGAGGGGTGCTGGGCTGCCCTCTGGATCTTCACTAGCTTGGTATCAGTTCAGGCTTCAGCAAAAGCACACGTTATCACATGCTTTGTGTTTGGGTCACTGGATTTAGTTGAAAATACAAATGTCAAATATGGGGACTTAAGGTTTCTTGGACTTGGACAAAGAATCAATGATAGTCAAACCTTTACTTTCTGCTAGAGTGCTTGGTCATCTGGAGTAAGGTCAGAAAGTGTACCCATGTGTGCCTGTCATTAGGGATTAAGAATGAGTGTGTGTGTGTGTATGTGTGTGTGCGTGCGTGCACTGTTAAATTTGGGAGTATGTGTATGTTATTGTCACTGAGCATCATTATGTGTGCCTATCACTGAGGGGCAGGGTATGTGTCTGTGTCAGTGAATATCAGAACATGTGTGTATTCACTTTGATAATGGTCAGAGAGCATGTGACCAATGGTCATGTGAGGTTCAGGATATGTGGTAGAGGGTGTCATCAAGTATGAGAGTATGTGCCTGCACACATGTGCATGTACTTGCATTTGTTCATTGTCACTAAGAGTCAGTGCATATACATGTCATAAAGGGTCAGAATGTTTGTGTGTCCATGTCACCAAGAGTCAGAATATGGCCGGGCATAGTGGTGCATGCTTTTAATCCTACCACTCAGGAGGCAGAGGTCAGATTGCTGCGAGTTCAAGGCCAGCCTGGGACTACAGTGTGAGTTCCAGGTCAGGTTGGGCTAGAGTGAGACCCTATGTCAAAAAAAGCTAAAATAGGGGCTGGAGAGATGGCTTAGCAGTTAAAGCATTTGCCTGCAAAGCCAAAGGACCTCAGTTCGATTCTCCAGGATCCACGTAAGCCAGATGCACAAGGGGGCATATGTGTCTGGAGTTAATTTACAATGGCTGGATGCCCTGGCATGCCCATTCTCTTTCTCTGTCTGCCTCTTTCTCTCTCTCAAATAAATAAATAAATAAATAAATAAATAAAATATATTTTTTAAAAAACTAAAAAAAATTAAAGGCATCAGAATATGTATGTGCATGGCAGTGAGGGTCAGAGTGTGCTGTGTGCCATTTAAAGCTATTTCTTTTGTACTTTTTATATGATATTGGGTTTTTGTACATACTCACGTATGTAGTATATGCATATGTATTTTTTTAATACGTGTGTGGGTGCATGTGTGTGGAGGCCAGAGGAAGGACAACCTTGGGTGTTAACTTAAGGTGCCATACAACTCTGAGACAAACCACCACTTGATGGTTATGACACTGTTCTTTCTTTTTTTAAAAAAATTTTATTTATTTTTTTGGGAGAGCAAGCAAGAGAAAGAAACAAACATACAGAGAGAGAGAAATTGAGAGAGAGACAGAGAGGGAATGGCGCACCAGGGCCTCCAACCACTGCAAACAAACTCCATACACATGTACCACCTTGTGCATCTGGCTTACGTGGGTCCTGGGGAATTGAACCGAGGTCCTTTGGCTTTGCAGGCAAATGCCTTAATTGCTAAGCCATCTCTCTATCCTGACATTATTTCATTGACCTGGAACTTACCAATTAGGCTGGATTGACAGGCCAGCAAGCTCTAGGGCTCTTCCTGCCTCTACCTCCCCAGCTCTGGGATTACAAGTGTGTTGCCACCATACCCAGCTTTTTACATGTGTACTTGGGATTGAACTCAGGTCCTCATTCTTGCAAGGCGAGCACTTTATTCACTGAGCTATCTTCCCAGCTCTGATGAGATATGATTAAACCAATTAATTTAATTTGACTCCTATTTTGGATCAAGTTTACCTAAAACAGTATAATCTAATTATACTTTAACTAAAGTGTATTGTGCAGGGAAAATCTTGTCCTTTTAAGTGAATCAAGTTGATTATGCATATACTAGGGATGTTACTATTTTGGTTATTTGGAAAGTTTTATTTTAAACTTGAATTTCAGTCACCTTTTGTCTCTACAAGCTGTACTTTTCCTTCTTAGAAGCCTGCACAGAACTGTCTGGAAAGGAAGAGCTTTGTTCTTTCACAGTGGTGGAATGATAATTTCACATCATTCTTTGGCAATCCTAATTTGTCCTTTACCATAAGCCAAGTACAGGTCAGGGTTTTTGAAAATATGTTGGAAGTGTTAAAGAGTCTCCCATTTGTGACCCTTCTTGTGCCCACAGCCATACCAGCACTGCAGCCCATTGTCCATGACCTCTTTGTGTTACGAGGAACAAATAAAGCTGATGCAGGGAAAGAGCTTGAAACCCAGAAGGAGGTGGTGGTGTCCATGTTGTTGAGACTCATTCAGTACCATCAGGTAAGTGAAGGTGTACTGATAGTTGCAGCCATGTCCCTGTAGACATGGAAGGACATGCAATGAGGTTCTGTTTAACTCAAAATAGTGGGTGTCACTTTTCACCAGCATTGGGCCCTCTGGTCCTGCAGATATCAGTGATAGGAGGAAATATAGTAGACTTGTGTCTTGAAAGCTGGCATGGCTCAAGCAGGCCACTCAGCTGATGGTTATGACCTTGTCCAAGATAATGTGAAACAGTGTGGCAGGGGCTGTTTCTTTCTGTTCAAGGATCAGTTGATTGGCAATTTTGGTCAAAATTGTAGAGTTCTAAAAAAACAAAAAGATAGGCCAAATATGAAATAAAGTACAAATTTGACAGGGTTAAGTTTTATTTGTGCTGATTTCTGGCTTGTTTCCTTAAGCTGGAGCAAGAAGTTAGACACTTTGAGGTAGCTCAAGTGCAGAAAGGATTTTCTCCTTTTTAAATTTGCACTGTAGCCTAACCCTCATTTTGTTTGTTTTAGTTGCCTGTGAATCTTCATAAAACTATAGAAAGTCTCTCATAGAAATAATGCTTTCTTTATACACTTAAGTTTTGATTAATCCATGTAATATTCAATTAAATATGTAATGCTTAACAAAGTCACATGATTCTAACAAAAAGCACAAGTACTCTAAAATGATTTGAGAGTAGCTGCCTACCTTGGCAAGCACCAGGGCTGGTGATGCTGTAGAGGAGGATATGCCCCTTCATGCATCCTTGACAGTATGCCCATGGAGAACCTCACACATCTATGAAGTGAAGGGAGATGAAGTTCTTTTTTTTTTTTTTTTTTTTTTTTTTTTTTTTGGTTTTGGTTTTTCGAAGTAGGGTCTCACTCTAGTTCAGGCAGACCTGGAATTCACTATGTAGTCTCAGGGTGTCCTCTTACTCACAGTGATCCTCCAACCTCTGCCTCCTGAATGCTGGGATTAAAGGCGTGTGCTACCATCCCAGCGAGATGAAGTTCTTGTGTGACATAAGTGCTACATGTGGGCTTTGAACAGAGAAGCAGTTGTGGGGAGGGAGTAGTTGGATAGGCTTTATGGAAATTGTCCCTGAGGTGAGTAAGTGTCTGTTTTAATAAATAGTCAACCTTTTGTAGAGAACATTTTGTCTGAGATCTTTTTTTCTATAAACTGCTAGGTAATAATCATGGTAAGTTTTGCAGGCTATATGGTCTGCTATTATAGCATTGGAACAGACATGCTCAGTGTGTACCCAGATGGCATGGCTATGTTCCAAGAAAACTTTATTTACAAACAGGCAGTGGGCCAGCAGCCCCATTACTATCCTTTGAGGCTAAAATGACCACTAACAAATATACCCATGTTTAGCCTTTTGTGGCTGTTGGAAGTAAGTGCTACTCAGTTGGAGATTACCTTTGCAAGAGCATTGAAGTGATTTAATATGTAAGACATCCACAGACCAACATAGTCAAGCTGTATGTGAGTTTTCACAAAGGTTAATGTAAGTTTGATTTTCACTGTATCCCTTTTCTTCTATCATGAACTCTTATAAATCCCAAAGAAATCACCCTGAGCACAGACAGCTCATGGGCACCCTTGAGGAGAATGCTGCATCTCCCAGCTCACAGGGTGAGGATTGTGCCAGCTTCTTCAGTCTTCCCTGAGCATCACTCTCTTAGGACCCAGAGCTGTGCAGCTGGACTGGGTCCAGTGTGGTACATAGATGTATGTGGAAAGGTGAAGGGGCCCTGGGCCAGGAAGCATCCTGATCTTGCCTGAATGCTCTTTCAGGTGCTTGAGATGTTCATCCTTGTCCTTCAGCAGTGCCACAAGGAGAATGAGGACAAGTGGAAACGGCTATCTCGGCAGGTCGCGGACGTCATTCTGCCCATGTTAGCCAAGCAGCAGGTTTGTTACCATTGCTCTGGTCTGATGTCATATGAGTGTGACATGTTTGAAGTGGACTGATACCATTATGAAAGGAGTTGGTTATGATTGTCAAACCCTGACAGGTTTATGCTCTGGTAGTCTTTGTAGTGCTGGTCACATGCCAAATGATTTCCTTTATTCCCCAAATGACCTATCAGGATTAAATTGTCTTTCCACTTTAAAAATGAGGAAAACAAGGCCCAGAGGAGTCACTGGTGTTCTCCAGGCCCACACAGCTCAAAAATGCTGGGACTGGGTTTGGTTGACCCAGTTCTAATTCTAAAGCTTACTTTATTATACTGACTCCTTTATTCTCGTCAGCCAGAGTTTATGTATTTGATCTTTAGCTTTCTGGGGCTTTTTTATTGTTGTTGTTTGGTTTTTTTTGAAGTAGGGTGTTAGCTGACCTAGAATTCACTATATAGTCAGAGACTGGCCTCAAACTCACAGTGATCCTCCTACCACAGCTTTCTGAGTCTGGGATTAAAGGTGTGTGCCCAGCTTTCTGTTTTTTAATCATTTATAAATTTACTTAGAAGTTATCCATCATTTAATTGAAATTTCTCTTTTTTTCTGAGCTTTCCATCTACTTCCTGATTTTTAATTATGAAAATGTGAATATTTTAACATACAATTACCTAGTATTTCTTTGTGTTGGTAACTGAAATAATTTAATGTGGAATTAAAACAAATATAGAAAAATTTTAAATTTTAAGAAAACATTTAAACTTTTATATACTTATGTTAAAAGTCTTCTTGAGCCAGGTGTGGTGGCACACACCTTTAATCCCAGCACTCAGGAGGCAGAGATAGGAGGATTGCTGAGAGTTCAAGGCCACCCTGAGACTACAGAGTGATTTCCAGGTCAGCCTGAGCCAGAGTGAGACCCAACCTCGAAAAACCAAAAAAAAAAAAAAGTCTTCTTAATTCAGTGAATTGAGGACACACGTGTCAGGCACAGCACAAACTCAGGAAAGATCCTATTGCTATGATGAAATTTCTTTTTTTCCTATTTTTTTTAAGGTAGGGTCTCACTCTAACTCAGCTGACCTGGAATTCACTATGTTGTCTCAAGGTGGTGTCGAACTCATGGCAATCCTCCTACCTCTGCCTCCCAAGTGCTGGGATTAAAGGCGTGTGTCACCACGCCCAGTTTATGATGAAATTTCTATACTCAAATGACACAGCTTGTTTCAAAAGCAGTGGAGCTGGAGAAATGGTTTCAATGGATAAAGCACTTTTTGCACAGGCATGAATAACTGAGTTCAGATCCACAGAACCCATGTAAAAAAGCCCGATGCTGTAGTGAGCATCTATAATTCCAGTGTACCTACAGCCAGAAGGGAGTCAAAGATAGAATTTCCCAGAAGCTTTCAGGCCAGCTAGTCTGATTATCTTAGTAATGAACAAGACACCCTGCCTCAATGAAGGTGGAAGGCGGGCTGAAGAAATGGCTTAGCAGTTAAGGTGTCTATGTACAAAGTCAAAGGACCCAAGTTCAATTCCCCAGGACCCACGTAAGCCAAGGGGACGCATACATCTGGAGTTCGTTTGCAGTGGCTGGAGGCCCTGGCATGCACACATGCGCTCTCTCTCTCTCAAATAAATAATTTTTTTAAAAAAGAAAAAGGTGGAAGGAAAGGACAAATGTGAAATTGTCTCTAATCACCAGGCCTTGGCACACATATGTTACACATTCACAACCCCACAAAAAATGATAATTTTTTTAAATGCAGGTTTGTGGCTATTGCCTCAGTATATTCTTTCCTACTCTGTGGCTCTTAAAATCTTTCTGCCTCCTCTTCCACAGTGTTCCCTGAGCCTTGGAGGATGTATTACAAGTTTCCTTTGGTGTTAACCTTTCAGCAGCCTCTGAATTTCTGATTCAATGACTTTTGAGTCTCCTAAGTGTCTATTAAAATGCTCTTTATCTGAGAGAATGGTGAACGTGTGTCCTAAGGTATAGAACCAAGTATATGTGAAGCTGGCACTTTGATAAAAACTTATCTGTGGTGCTTACTCCACAGATGCACATTGACTCTCATGAAGCTCTGGGAGTGCTAAATACTTTATTTGAGATTTTGGCCCCTTCCTCCCTCCGTCCTGTGGACATGCTTTTGCGGAGTATGTTTATCACTCCAAACACAATGGTGAGTCTCAACAGACCCCTGGTTCACTGAGGGTGTGGTCTAGCACATATCTGCCACAGCTTGGCAGGGTGGAACATGAGCATCCACCTTTCCACCTCCCCTGCTGACACTGGTGCTTGTTCTCTGGGACAACACTTGGAATCAGTGCTGTAGGGACTGATTGGTGTAGTGGTAAATTGGGGTAATTTTCTTTATGAAATGTACAACTAGGGGAAGTTCAATCCTTTTTCTTTCTTTCGCTTTAACTTAGGTATTTTCTTTTTTAGGCATCTGTGAGCACTGTTCAGCTGTGGATATCTGGAACCCTAGCTATTCTAAGGGTGTTAATTTCCCAGTCAACTGAAGATATTGTTCTTTCTCGTATTCAGGAGCTCTCTTTCTCTCCATATTTAATTTCCTGTCCAGTCATTAACAGATTAAGAGATGGAAACAGTAATTCAACACTTGGAGAATGTATTGAAGGAAAGCAGATAAAGAATTTGCCAGAAGATACATTTTCTAGGTACACTTTATATCTGAACCTGTTATTGACCATGTCTTTTGGAAAGTTGTGTGGTATTTCATCATCTGGCTAGAATGATTGCTAGTCTTAATGTAACTCTCAGCTGGGTAAAAAAGTCTGGTGAGCTTTTAATTCTACCTGCCTTACCTCTGGTCCTTGCTTCATACCTCTCTTAAGGCTCTCTTTCATTGTACCACTATCCTTATGACACACTTAACAGCAGTGGCCCACCACAGGCAGAAAGGGTAGCCAGTCCAAGTGCAGGTGGTATAGGTTGCATTGCCTACAGAGTAGTTAAAAACTGAAGGAAGCTTGCTAAAAGTCAGCCTTGTGCCTATTCTCACAATGTGCTGCAATTCTGTACACTGTTAGTACTAAGGAGCCTTTCCCTCCCAAGATGAAGAGTGGCCATTAGATGCCTGCTTTTTCAAATTGTGTCTTCCTTCTCACATTGTGTGGAAGCTCCTCAGGATAATAGTCATAGCTGAGACACTTCGCCAGTGCTGCTGCCTAGACGAGTATCTGCCTGCCTTTGGAGCATTCACTAAGTTAGAACTGCTCTGCCAACGTGTTCCTTTTGACCCTCCACATGTTTAGTGATGACACTGGACGAGATCTCTGAAATGTTCTGTAAACCTGTACTCCACCTTTTTGTTTGCAGGTTCAGTAGACAACCTATGGCTTGCCTTCTGTTGAGTTGAAGCAAGTGGCTAAAATGGATGCTACTTTAAATTCCTATGTCAGATTATCAGTTTATATTTGTATAGTGACCTTACAGTTTATGAAGCTTCAAAAGAAACCCACTCCATTTGTCATTTTGTGTGTGTTGTATGACTACTACTTCATACTTGAGAAAGGTGATATACAGAGAGCAAAGTGATTTAGTACAAAGTGATTGGAAACATTTCTGAATTAACTTCACACACATTGACTGTTGATTTCACATAGACTTGTCATAAATGCTTAGTGATAGTGACTAATCTACTGTCATTCCTTCCCTTTCTTGGAAGGTTTCTCTTACAGCTGGTTGGTATTCTTTTAGAAGATATTGTTACAAAACAGCTAAAAGTGGAATTAAATGAACAGCAGCATACTTTCTACTGCCAAGAGCTGGGCACACTCCTCATGTGTCTGATCCACATCTTCAAGTCTGGTAGGTCAATCTGAAGCAAGTTTGAGGTGTCTCATGGTCTCTCTCTTGCACAGTAGTCTTGGGATATAGGACTGGGCTTTCCAGTAGAAGCTCTGCTTTATTCATTGTGCCATTTGACATTGTTTTCCTGAGGACAGGAGTATGCTGATACCATGTGGTCCAGCAATTATACCATGGGTAGACACTCAAAAGAATGAAGAGTAGGGTACCTGGAAGATGTTTGTATGCTACTTCCAATAACTGTTTCATTATTTTCTTTTTTTTTGGGGGGGGGGGGAGGTTCAAGGTAGGGTCTCACTCTAGCCCAGGCTGACCTGGAACTCACTATGTAGTCTCAGGTGACCTTGAACTCACAGCAATCTACCTTCTGCCTACTGGGTGCTGGGATTAAAGGTGTGTGCCACCACGCCCAGTTGTTTCATTATTTTCATATTTTCATTAGCTTCATTATTCATAGTAGCTAAAATGTAGAAGCAATTTGGGTATCCATTGGTAAACTAATAGATCAGCAAAATTTGGCATACACAAAATATATAAACAATTGAATGTGTCCATAGATGAAAAAGGAAGTGAGATGAAATGAGTAAGAAACAGGGAACCAGCATCTTCTCTTGAGAAGGGGGGGAGCAGGAGACGGTTCTTAGCTCTAAGAAAAACAAACTACTTTAGGCTATGATAGGTCCATGTAGGATGAAGCTAAAATGTGCTGTACTTTTCAGCAGTTGATAGGATAAAAGGCTTTGATACTAAAAAGGTTCTCCTTTTAAGTGGCTAAAGTGTCATGACCTCTTGGGAGACATGCAATCCTTCCACTCTTCTTGGCTGTACTGGGCATTGTATTTACACTAATCCAGTATAAATCATTCTGTTTTTTGAGCTTTCACTTTAAGAATCAGTGTATGGTGGCACAGCCTTTAATTCTAGCACTCGGCAGGCAGAAGTAGTAGGATCACCATGAGTTCTAGGTCACCTTGAGACTACATAGTGAATTCCAGGTCAGCCTGAGCTAGAGAGACCCTACCTCAGGAAAAAAAAAAAAAAAAAAAAGAATCAGTGTATGAACAAAGCACTGAAGAATTAATTACAGTTTCAGAACAGAAGGAACATGTTTTCAATTCTGATAAATATAAGAGAAATGAAACAAATTAATTTTGGAAATCGATGGTAGAGGAAAAGATGGGGATGGAAGAGGCATTAGTATTCTCATCTTGCATTGTTTGGGACTTACATACTGTCTAAAGTTAACAGAACAAAAATGTGGAGTCAACAAAGGATCCAAATAGAGTGCAAATTATAACAGGTTGGTATGAGGCACTATAAATGAGCTTTCATAGGGCAGAATTAATATATATATATATATTATATATTATATATATATCTGAAGTCTCATGACAACTTATGATTGATTGTTGTATTCAGTAGTACTTTAGTTGTTGGGATAAGACTATGGCCAGCACTCAAACAAGAAAAGGAATGTACTAATTTAACCACCCTAAAGACTGGGGGTCTTGGCTTTCTTTAGATATACCTGTATCTGGTAGATTCATCTGTAGTATGCATGGAACATTTCCATGTCTCAGTTCTGACATCAAGCTTCAGTAGTTTGAGCCTCTGAAGTACATGTGTGATTGGCTTTCCATAACTCATACAGATAATCATGAGCCCCTGGGTATTTTGGTCCACCTGGGGCCAGGTGAGAGGTTGGACAGCCTTCCTTTGAGGGCCAGGTTATTTTGCAGAAGGAAGAGGAGCAGGCAGGGTATGGTTTGCTTCTAATGAAAAAGCTAATCACTTAGAACTTGAGAGGTAACTTCCAAAAGAATGGAAGCTATAGATGATAGCAAGAGAGAGATGGCAAAGCATATTCCCAGTCTGAAGCCCTTCTCTGTTTTATTTTTATGTGCTTTCCATACAGTACCCTTAAAAGGCAGTTAGTTTTTAGCCCTTATTCATCAGGACTTAGATTCTGACCTGCTGCTGAGTTGAGCTCTGGGTATGCATGCACCAGAAATGCAGGTGTGATTCTTGCCTTTGTGGAACTGTACAGTCAGTGAGAGGATGATATAAAAAAACATAACTGCAAGTGTTGGTACCTCCTAGAAAGAAATGAGAAGTATTGATAGATAAAATAGCTATGAAGAGGGGGGGCAGGACTTCTGAGGGAGCCTGGTAAGCTCAGCTAAAGTAGGCAGCAGGGCCAGCTTTCATAGTATAAACAGAAGGTGAGAGGAGCATGAGGCTAGACAGATGGAGAAGGGAGGCAGGAACCATGGAAAGAGGTGTTATCTGGACTACTTCCTTTCATTGGTGTCATTCTTGGCACACTAATGTACCAGGATTTTCATACTTTCTAAAATTGACACATTATTTTTTTCTTTTAAAAGGTCATTTGATTATGTTTCACTGGCTATTATAATAAGTTTAAAGTGAATGCATGAAAATAAGTAAAATATTTTTAAATATGCTTTGTTTATGAATAACTGGTTGTTTAGTCTATTAGTCATCTTAACATCTTGCCATTTGTTGATTTGGATCTGATATTGTAGGAATTTTGTTTGCCTTTGGATGAAGGCTGTCTGTGTTGTCCTTCTGCTCTTCCAGTGGACTTCTGTGTGGTTTGATGTGCTTACTTTCATATTACTCTAAATTGCTCTGTGCTTACTTTCCTCAGAAATCTCAGGGAATATTGGTACTTACTGTACATTGCAGTGTTGTCTAGCAGCAAAGATAAGATGTGTCTGGGTACACTAGTTTAGTTCCCTATAGACACATGTGTACATGGGTGCCTGAAATGCAACAGCTTCACATGCCAGCAGTGGCTCCTTTGATAGTGCAGGTGCACTAAGAGCAGCACACATGGCATAGGTGCATTTGTGGATGGCAATATATAGACGTCTGTTTCTCTTGTCTAATGTGACACTAGGTGGCAGAAATACTATATTTGCTTGGTCTCAAGACTGGGTTGAATTATGTCACTGTGCTTTCCTAAAGGTGTATATATAAAATTGGAAAATTGTGTGTATGCATTACTTAAATGAAGGCAATTTACCACTTATCCACCAAAAGTTGAGACCTTTAACTTTGTCTTCCTCAGGTGCTATTTCTTTTTAAGGTTCTCCTTCCATTTCTCCCTTTCTTTTCTCCTTTTCATTAAGGGTCTTGGGTATGCCAGGCAAACACTTTACCAACTGAACCCCAGTTGTTACTTTTTAAAAGAGGACCTAGTCTGAAAATCTCATTTTCTACTATTCCGATTGTGCGGGTGGTGGTGAAATTTATCCCAAAGTTATTTGCCTATTTTAGATTCAGTCCAAAATTAACAGAACAATTAAGAAAGATGCTGTCCTCTAGATCATCAAATCTACAATCCTCCATCTTCAACCAATTGTCATTGAAAATACTTGAGGCAAAAACTTTTGGTCTGGCTGGTCGTGGTGGCGCACACCTTTAATCCCAGCACTTGAGAGGCAGAGGTAGGAGGATTGCTGAGAGTTCGAGCCACCCTGAGATTACATAGTGAATTCCAGGTCATCCTGAGCAAGAGTGAGACCCTACCTTGGAAAACCAAAAAAAAAAAAAAAAAAAAAAAAAAAAAAAAAACAGTTTTTGTCTGTACTGACTTCTTTTATTCTTGTTATGGTTCCCTGAATAATACAGTGTAAACACCTAGCATTTACATTATATTAGGTTGTGTAAGTAATCTAGAAATTATTTAAAATATATATAATACTTGACATAAGGGACTTGAGATGTGCAGAGTTTTGTATCCATGGTGCTATGGAACATGTGCCCTGAAAGCAAGCCCCCAGAAGATACTCAGGAATAGTTGTATGGGTTTATCTGTTTTCTTTTATTTATTTATTTTTATTTGAGACAGGGAGGGAGAGAAGCGGGGGTGGGGGGAGAATGGGCACTCCAGGGCCTGTAGCCACTGCAAACTAACTCAAGATGCATGTGCCTCCTTGTGCATCTGGCTTACATGAGACCTGGAGAATTGAACCTGGGTCCTTAGGCTTTGCAGGCATGTGCCTTAATCGCTAAGCCATCTCTCCAGCCCAGGTTTGTCTTATTTTCAGCATGGCTTGATTAAAGCTTGCTGGCCTATGGCCCCATTAAATAGGGTATTCTGCCTTCACCACCCATGTTTTCCAAGCCCACGCCTTTGTACTTCTTCCCTGTCTGCCATCCAGATATGTCCCCAATCTGGAGGCAGCTGCCTCTTCCTCTTTGAGTCATAGTGGTAGGCAATGGGGACATTTTATGACCTTCCCAGAAGCAAGAAGGATTGGGATAAAGGGTTGAGTTCTCACCTTTTCCTTCTAGTCAGAGTTCAAAAGGGTCAGTGTTTCCATTCTGCAAGCCAAGTAGGAATACTGGAAGGAGAAGGTGGTTCTTCCTTAGAAATACATTGACACTGATGCATGTTCGTTTGGACAAGAATAGGGTATTGGCAGTTCTGATAATAGAAGCACTGGTGATCTTCATGGTGGTGTAATGTCTTATGTATATTATCCTAGTGAATCCTTAGAACAGCTTTAAATGTTCCCCTTTCTACTGACAGGAGAACTTAGGTTCTGAAAGGTCACATAGTAAGAACCCAACCCTTTATTTGCCATTGTCTTCTCTGTTCTGGCAGACTGCTATTTGGTTGGTGATGGTCATTGTGGCAGCTTACATTTTGCACAGTACTATGAGATGCATGAGAAGCTAGGATTATGTCCATCTTATGCTTGAAGAAAGCCTTAAAGAGACCAGCATGTATCTCCTCCTAAATGGTGGACCTGGGATGCAAACCTAAGCTTCTGCCTCCAGAGCTCACTGCCTCCTACCTGCTTTGATGTTGTTGTTGTTGTTGTTTGAAGCAGGGTCTCATTCTAGCCCAGGCTGGCCTTGAATTGAGAGTGATCCTCCTACCTTGGCTCCCAAATGCTTAGAAGATTAAAGGCATGAAGATGGCATTCTTTACCTATAGTTGCTGCCTGTATCTTTCCATGTTTCTCCTTTTAGCTCCTGAAGCACAAGGCAAGGGGAACTGTGCACATTGTTCTTAGCTGCTCCTCTGTACTGTTGTCATTGCCTCTGGTCCCTCCACCTCTTTTTCTTCTCTTTGGCCTCTCCTGGTCTCCTTTGCCTATCCCCAGCCAGCTTCACATTCTAGAGACACTACTTTCTCTATTTCAGACACTCAAGACCAGGAAGGGAGGGTCCACTGAAAAGCAATTTATGCTCCAAGCCAAGTCCTCAGAATTGTCATGAGGTTGCTATTAGGAGTGAACACCACAATTCAGTGGCTTTGATAGAGTATTTTTACTTATATCTGTAACAGTGCCTAGAGAGTGCTCCCAACTCCTCTTTCTTTCCTCCATTTGAGGATTTGAGTACTCACACACCTTTCCTTCCTATTTTTCTGCTGATCCCAGCTCACGGCAGCCTCCATGTCTGGTGGGGTGCAGAGACTCCTCAAGGCTTTGGACTGAAAGTGGCCAATGCCTTTTTTGTTTGTTTCTGTAGGGATGGCTGCTCATAGTTCCATCCCTTACACACAATCTGGGAAATGTCTTCTTAACGGGGCAACTGCCTCACAAGGTGGGAAGAAACTGTCAGAGGATGAAAGCAGGTGACTCCAGGGTGACAAAAATCAGAGAAACTCTTGGAATGAGGGGATGAGTCAGACGTCCACAAAAGAGTGATTGCTTCAGGAACTAGTTAGAGCCTCTGACCAGGAGCTTTCTGTATATCCCACAGCCTATCCAGACCTTCTTCATCAGCAGAGTCCCCTCACTCCTTGCAGTGAGAAAGGGGATCCTCCCAGTGGCTGTTTGACCCACTCCTCTTCACCTTGGAGCTACCAGTCCACCCTACAAAGAAGGAAAACCATTTAGTCCTTTTCCCAAGGCTAGCTTTTGTCCTTTGCCTTCTTCTTCATATTATATCTGCATCCACTCTTCATGTCCTTCTGGTTTCTCTTGAGATTTTTTTCTTTTTTCTTTTTTTATTTATTTACTTATTAGAGACAGAGGGAGAGAGAGAGAATGAGAATGGATGTGCCAGGGCCTCTAGCCACTGCAAATGAACTCCAGACACATGCACCACCTTGTGTATCTGACTTACGTGGGTACTGGGGAATCAAGCCTCAAACCGGGGTCCTTAGACTTCATAGGCAAGCGCTTAACCACTAAGCCATCTCTCCAGCCCTGAGATTTTTTTCTTCAGCTGTTGGTTGAATACTGTATGCTGCAGTGAAGCCAGAGATTTCTTCTTTCCATTTTGCCTATAACTGCCCTTCACCAGAACTGTGCTGGCAACCCAGCCCCAAAGTACAGGTGACCTTTCTTTTTTTATTTTTATTTATTTATTTATTAACTTTTTATTGACAACTTCCATAATCATGGACAGTAAACCATGATAATTCTCTTCCCATTCCCACTTTCCCCCTTTCAAATCCACTCTTCATCATATCCCCTCCACTCTCAGACAGTCTCTCTTTTATTTTGATGTCATCATCTTTTCCTCCTATTATGAAGGTCTTTGTACGTAGTGTCAGGCACTGCGAGGTTATGAATATCCAGGCCATTTTGTGCCTGGAAGATTGCGTTGTGAGTCATACCCTTCCTTTGGCTCTTACATACTTTCTGCCACCTCTTCAGCAATGGACTTTGAGCCTTGAATGGTGTGATAGAGATGTCTCAGTGCTTCACAGTCCACTGTCACTTCTTACAAGCACTGTGGTGACTTTTGAGTCATCCCAGTAGTCACCACCATTGAAAAGAGAAGCTTCTCTAACCACAAGTGAGAGTAACATTAATATATAGATATAAACATTTTTTAAGTGTTTACATAGCAATTTGGGGCATAACATATGCATTTAGCCAGACAACAGCAGGTGTTACTTAAGAGGTCCTTTCTGTTTGTTACCACTTCTTCAATTACTGGTCCCCCCCCTTCATTTTTAATACATGGTGTTTCATAGCAGATGTTTGTTTATTCTTACTGATTCCATTGGTCCATTTTCCTGTTGTTTCTCATCCACAGCCTTCTCCTTAGCAGAAAGGCCAACTATATCTTTCTTGTGAGACCCTTTGTCACTCCTTCCATAGCATCTCTGAATTGTTAGTCACCTTTCTGGTTGCCATGAACTACCTAGAAGTAACTTAAGGAAGAAACAGGTTCAGTTTACAGTTTGAGGTTATAGGCCTTGGAAGGGAAGGCATGGTGGCAGAAGTTTGAGACAGCTGGTCACATTTAGTCCACAGTGAGGAAGCAGAGAGCAGTGAATGCTTGTTCTCAGCATCTGAGCTCTTCTTGATAGTGTGCAGCTAGAACAGGGAATGTAGCTGCAAGCTAAGCTCTGTGTTCAGGTTTTGTGATTCTCCATGAGCAGTACTATTCTTAATTCTACCTTTCATATCAAGCTGAGACCCAGGGTAACATATGGCCAATATCACCTGGGTGAAAAATGGTAGAGATGCAGTCTGAACCCAGGCAGTCTGATCACAGCCTATCTAAACATTAAGTCATATGGAACACAGCTTTGATCAGTGTCTTGTCACATGCTCAACAAACCCCCACACACTATCATTTGTGGTCCCAGTCTTCCAGGTAGCATCTCATCTTTACTCATATCCAGTAATGGAGGGCAACAGAGAAAGATGAAGTTAGGCTGTGGTGGTTTGGAGTAGATAATGGCTGACTATAAGCAAGTGTAGAGAAATCCTGGGAACCTGCAGTGAGAGAACAGGGTGAATCCTAGAATCTATGAGTGTCATGCTCTCCCTTTGTCTCAGGTGATTGGATTAATGGATCATGAAGTAACAATAAATCTGTAGTCTGTTTTTGCCCTTCACATTTGCAATGTGTTACAATTTAAATCAAAGATAAGATTTTGATTCCAGCAGTCATGCTAACAGTTACCAGGGGCAGGCAAAGCCTTGGCCAGATAGCCCTTCTGTTTCCTTTTGTGTGTCTCTGCCTTCTCCTCTGCTCCATAGAATGTGTGTGCTTCTGTGTCCTTGGGCAGAGCCAGCCCTTGTAAAGCCCTGCAGCAACACATTGAGCTGAGGAGGGAGAAAAGTGAAATCAGTTTCCTAGAGGGGAAGAGCCCAGGACCTGAGAAGGGTGCCATGGAAAGAATGGTGAGCAGTTTAAGTGGGTCTGTCACTGAAGGAGGGAGGGCACATGACAAGCACAGTCTGGATACTCTGGTAAGATGTTGAGGCTGCTGCTTGGCCCTTGATAGAACAAATGCATCTGTGTCTTTGACAGGAAACACACAGGAATCCAGAGTGATGTGGGTTCTGTTGGCTCTTTCTCTTGACAATTGCCCTTTTGGCTTCTTGTGTTTCTGTCCCTCAGTTCTCAACAATCCAAGGAGTAGTAAGTTGTAGGGTACTGTTCTATTTCTTGGCCATGGCTTAGTTTTGTGGTGGCCCCACTGTGGCCTGCATTCAGTGACCTGCCGGGTTGTGTTAGCTGCCTCTTTCTAGGCAGCTGTGTCTAGGCTTCCGCAGCACTTGTTTTGGGGCTCCTGGAGAACATGGCATTTCTAACTAGTAGAGGGGAGACAGTGAGCTGACTCATTAAAAAAGTTTAATGTCTGTTCTGCTTAGAAAAATTCTCAGAATGGAGAAATGGCTTAGTGGTAAGACACCTACCTGCAAAGCCTAAGAATGCTTGCTCAAATCTCCAGGTCCCACATTTAGCCAGATGCAAAAGTGATGCAAGCATGCAATGTCACACATGTGCACAAGTGGGTGTGCATGCATCTGGAGTTCATTCACAGCATGCCCATTCTCTCTCTGTCTCTTCCTCTCTCTCTCTCAAATAAAAAAATTTTAAAAATAAAAATCAGAGTTCACTAAGTACTTTGAACATGTAACACAGGAAAGTACTGTGCATTAGCTACCTGCTGTTGGACTAAGATGAGTGATATAGGCATTTCCTCATAATCAGTATGTTCTGTTTTATTTGGTTCTAGGAATGTTCCGAAGAATCACAGCAGCTACCACTAGACTCTTCACCAGTGATGGCTGTGAGGGCAGCTTCTACACTCTGGAGAGTCTGAATGCACGGGTGCGCTCCATGGTGCCCACGCACCCAGCCCTAGTGCTGCTCTGGTGTCAGATCCTGCTGCTCATCAATTACACTGACCACCACTGGTGGGCTGAGGTGCAGCAGACACCCAAGTAAGTACACAGCTCCCCAGGCCCAGGCACTGGCCTGGGGTTTAGCTGCTATGAAGGCATTTTCATTTTCCATTCTTCATGAGGCTTTGTAAAATTCTGGCTGCATATGCATCTTTCTTTCATGGGCACTATTTTATAGGGAAATGTGGTCTGGCTACAGGCAATCAAAACAAGCAGCTGCTTTTCCAGTGTGATTTTCTTTGACAAGGTCTTTGACACTGTTCCATCTTGTGGGCTACTCTGGTCAGGCTGTATGTCCCTCCTGCTAGGTTCTAGGGATTAAACTGGTTCCACAGCCAGACATGTTGCAATGCCTTAACTTCATTATGAGTTAAATGTGGTTCTGGTTATTCTTAGATAATGAAGTAATTATTTAGCAAATTTCGAAATTAATTGGAAATGTGTTATTGTTAATTTTTTTTTATCATTGAGAAAGACAAGTTTCTGGTTGTGGGTGGTCCCTTTTTGCATAATTTTCAGAACTAATCTTCAGTGACCAGGTGTTCACTTACTCATACACCTGATCATGTTTGGAAGTAAAGCTGCGACCCTACAATGCCAGACCTTGGTGTGGTTTCTGGGCAGCTTGAGAGCCCTCGTGAGTGAGAAGAATCTTTTCCTGAGGGAAAATATTACAGATTGAAGTCAGCTCCTATGCTTGGTGCAGAGGCCAAGACCCTTCATTTAGACATCCTTGTTAGGGATATGGTTGCCCATCATGTAATGGGCTCTGCAAAGGAAAAAGAAATGCTGCTTCCTACCTGTGTGTGTGGTCACTCAATTTGCAGAGATAGGACTATGGCAATATTTGAGAGAGCACTGACTCCTAACCACTAGACCACCAGGGATATGGCAATATTTGAAATGCTTAGAGGATGTCTTAGGCTTTTCACAATACCTGAAAGCTGTAAGAGCTAGCAGACAGAAAGTCAGTGTCTCCTAGCTCTCTACTGATATGTGCATATAAATCACCTGTGATGCTGTGATTCGAAGCCTGCTGGGGCCTGGTCCTCTGCATTTCTCCCTCTTCTCTGCTGCTGCTGCTGCTGCTCCTGCTCCTGCTCTTCTTCCTCCTCTACAAACCATATGCTGAGCATCATAGGTGCTTCAGCACCACTTAGTGAGCTTATCTACAATACTGCTGCTCTCCTCAAGCCCCACCACATGGCCAGGTGATTTTAGGAATTGAGGCCCTAAAAAGGTTATTTGTAATGGGCTCCCAGGAGAGTCTGGTGAACACCTGAGATTGAGTTGTGCTGGGCAAGACACAGTGAGTGGAGCCTGAGTTCACTGTAAATGAGGCAGGAAGGAGGTGAGAAGGCCTTCCCAGTTCAGCCAGCTCTAAGCCACAACTCTGTGCAATGCCTGTTTTCACCCCATTGGTGAACGGTTGTCATGAAATTAGAAGCCATGGTGTAGTTGAAGAAATGATGTTTGACCTCAGCAGATGGAGGAGACCGTCTTCTACCAAGGGACTTAACTGCACTTGCTGAAACCTCAGTATCTTAAAAGATGGAATTATTAATAAGTCGGAAAAAAGACAAGGCAAATGAATGTGCTTTTCGCATCTTTGATTGTGTTCTGGATGTGGAGTATGAAACCACCAGCTAGGATATTATTGGAGTTGGAAACTTAAGCTTTTATTATTTTTTTTTCTTTTTTTTTTTGGAGAGAGACAACAGAGAGAAACAGAGATAGGGAGAGGAGGACAGATAGATGGGCGCACCAGCAGCCTCTCAGCTGCTGCGAACGAAATCCAGATGCGTGCGCCTCCTTGTGATCAAGTGCGGCATTGCACATTTGTGTCACTTTGCATCTGGCTAAACGTGGGACCTGGAGATTGGAACTGCTGGAGATTGAAACCAGCGTTCTTAGACTTAGGAGGCAGGCGCCTTAACCACTAAGCCATCTCTCCAGCCCTGGAGTTGGAAACTTAAATATGAGCTTGGTGTGGAGGCACACTCAGGAGACCCCTGCTGAAATATAGTGAAGTGCAGCCAAAAATGTGTGTGCCCATGGAATATGTAGTGTGTTGACTGTGCATGTGTGAAAAGTTTCATGTGTGGACAGGTGTGTAGTGTGTGCACATACAGAATTTGTAGCATATATTGAGTTTGCATGGCATATATGTGTGGACTGTGCATGGACTTAAAGGTGGCAAATAATAGTTGAATGTATTTAAAAGGTATTTGACTGTATATTGAATTGTACTTTCAGCTTTTATTTTATGAGAAAGTGAGCAAGAGAGAGAGAGAATTGGCATACCAGGACCTCCAGCCACTGGAAACAAACTCCAGACACATGTACCACCTTGTGCACATGTACAACTTTGCGCATGCATCACCTTGTGCCTCTGGCTTACATGGGATCTGGGGAATCAAACATGGGTCCTTAGGCTTCACAAACTGCTTAACCACTAAACCATCTCTCCAGCCCTCTTTCAACTTTTTATTGGTTTGATGTTTTCAAAATAAAAATGAGAAAAGAGAAGACAATAACTATAGGTAGCTTTTAAGAGGAGGCTCACTATAGAGGGACTTAGAGCCACAGGAAATGGGGTTACAAGAGAGAGTTTCTAGTAAAAGAAATGGTGGTGCCTGTTTCCCAATGGGCTACAGATTTGAGATCTGGATACAGACGTTGGCTCTATTATAGTTATTGCTATTCTTTCAGAATTGAAATTACAGTTTCTTCATTCCTTTACCCCATTTTTGTATATTATGATAGGAAGGCTGTCACTTCTTAGCTGCCAGTACAGGCTTTCTAAGTGAGTCCCTGGCCTCTCTTCTTTGGGTAAGGTCACAAAATTTGCTTTTACTCTAGTTCCTGATCCTCTTCCATGACACGTGTCAAGGCCATATTTGAATATTACTTGTCTGAAGATTTGATTAACTTCTGTCTCCCCTTAGACCATGAGACTCATGACGATAGAACCTATATATTCCCCACACTGCAAACATGCCCCTGTTTTATATTCCCCATTATATTCGTGTAGGAGGTATTTCACATTCTCTACTGCTAATATCTGAGTTGCAAATGCCAGCTTCTATCCTTCAGAGACTCTTGTAGCTGTAAGTTTAAGTTACAAGGAGCTCACAGAGAGGGCAGATGTTCTAGGATACAGCTTCTTACTTAATATGGGATAAACAAAAAATGTACTCTTTTGTACCAACTGAAGTCACTTGTAACACACAGTACCATCATTTCAAGCAATTCCCTCTCATCCCTTTGTGGCCACCTCTCCCCTGTCCATGGTAACCACTGATCCATATACACCATATGCCTAGTGTGGAATTCCATAGAAATGGAATTGTACAGTGTGGTCTTTGAGTTTGGCTGCTTGTGAGCATTGTGTTTAAAGTTCATTCCTATGGTTGAAGTCCTAAGGGTTTACAAGATGTGCTTGTCTCCATATAACCTCTGTCCCTAAAGGGCCTGACAGAGGCCAGAGGGGCAGTGTGCAAGGATGGCGGCCAGTATGTTTTAAATATTTGACTAGTAAGATTTTAAGTGATATGAAAGTCATATGGGAATACCAGGTGTTGCAGTCAACTTCACATTGCTGGCAGAAAACACCCAACCAAGAGCAGCTTGTGGGGGGGGGGATTTTATTTTGGCTTACAGACTCAAGGGGAAGCTCCATCATGGCAGGGGAAAATGATGGCATGAGCACAGAGTGGACATCACCTCCTGGCCAACAACAGATGGAGCCATAGCAACAGGAGAGTGTGCCAAACACTGGCAAGGGGAAACTGGTTGTAATACCCATAGGCCTGCCCCCCAACAATCCATTGCCTCCAGGAGGGTTTAATTCCAAAATTGCCCTCAGCTGGGGACATAGCATTCAGAATACCTAAGTTTATGGGGGACACTCGAATCAAACCACCACATTCTGCCTCTACCCCCCCCAAGCTGATAACCATACATGATATAAAATGAAATTAATGCATTCAGTCCAACATTTAAAGTCCCCATAGTTTTGTTTTGTTTTTGTTTTTTGTTTGTGTTTTTTGTGTTTTTTTTTTTTTTTCAAGGTAGGGTCTCACTCTAGCTCAGGCTAACCTGGAATTCACTATATAGTCTCAGGGTGGCCTCAAACTCATGGCGATCCTCTTACCTCTGCCTCCCAAGTGCTGGGATTAAAGGCATGCGCCACCACGCCCGGCTTCCGCATAGTTTTTAATCAATCCCAATGATATTCACACTGCAAAAGATAGCATTGGGCATAGCAAAGAAATAGTCAACTGATACGAAATTTAAATGGCAAACATCAAACTCTGTAGCTCTAAGTCCAACAACTCTAGTCAGTGACAAGACTCCAAATCTGATAATTCTAACCAGCAACAAGTCTCTGGAGTTCCAATTCCACCCCTCCAGCTAGGCAACTCACAGTCCTGGAAAACTTCATCCAGGGCCTGTAGCTTTCCTTAGCAACCATCTCACGGTTCCAGCATCTCCACGGGGTCTCCACTGCAACCCACAGTCCATCCTCATAGCTCCATTGGGTCTCCATGCAGGCAATCCTGCAAACCTGCTTCACACTGCTCATGGCCATTTCCAAAACACAAGACCATGTTGCAAATTCAGTGACCCTCTCCTGTATTTATTATACTCCATAATACAAGGTGAGGTGCCAGTTTGTTATCCGGGGTAATAAAGTAAATATTGAAGAACAGGATGCTCCTTCAGCATTCAGGCCCCTTTAAAAGACTGCATTCTTTCTGTTGTCCCAATGCAGGTCAGCTGGCCCAATCTCAATGGTTGTAATCTCTCATACAATTACAGCTGAACAGGCAGCAGTTTCAGCCCAAAGATTTCATTTGTTCTGTGCTATATTCCTCTTCTCACACCAGTACATTTCTAAACAGTGCAACCCTGCATAAGTTCTCAGGACACAGGCACAACAAATTGCTATTAGCCCAGTCCAAGCAAAGCTCTTTCTCACCCTCACAAGCCAAACCTCACAGTCCATAGTTCTTACTGCATTCAGGTCTTTCATCTCTGACCAGAATAGTCCATCAAGCTGTACTTAAGCACTGCAAGGCATCTCTTAGGACAAGGATTCAAATCCTTCCACATTCCTCTTGAAAATCAGCTCCAAAAAGCCAAAAGCCACACAGGTGTTTAGCAGTAATGATCCCAGTCCTCTGGTACCAACTTTACTGTTGCAGTCAGGTTTGCATTGCTGGCAGAAAACACCTGACCAAGAGCAGCTTGTGGGGAAAAAAGGGTTTATTTTGGCTTACAGACTTGAGGGGAAGCTTCACCGTGGCAAGGGAAAATGATGGCATGAGCAGAAGGTGGACATCACTTCCTGGCCAACATCAGATGGTCAACAATAATAAGAGAGTGTGCCAAACACTGGCAAGAGGAAGCTGTTTATAACACCCTTAGGCCCGCCCCTATTAATACACTGCCTCCAGGGGGGTTTAATTCCCAAATTGCCAACAGCTAGGAGCATGGCATTCAGAACACCTAAGTTGATAGGGGACACCTGAATCAAACTACCACACCAGGGATAGGGTGAACGGGTGGGAAGCAGGGAAATGAGACAGAAGAGGAGGAAGGTTAAACAAAATGAAGTATATGTATTAATAATTTAAAAATACTTGGCTGGGGCTGGAGGGATGGCTTAGCAGTTAAGGCCCTTGCCTGCAAAGCCAAAGAACCTAGGTTCGATTCCCCACGACCCACGTAAGCCAGATGCATAAGGTGGCACATGCATCTGGAGTTTGTTTGCCATGGTAGGAGGCCCTGGCGCGCCCATCGCTTTCTCTCTCTCTCTATCTGCCTCTGTCTCTCTCAACTAAATAAATAACTAAAATAGTAAAAAAATACTTGGCTAGAATCAAGAGTCTTAGAAGGTTTATATTTAGAGAGAAGAGAAATGCAGTGAGAAGTATGCAGTGGAATGACCTCCTCAGTGGGAAAGATACACTTGTAAACAGTGATTCCACAATAACATTGATAGCAGGGACACACTCACAGTGCTAATGTTTTATTGGGAAATTGATAGTGACTTTTGAAATTTTGAAAGGTTCCACTCTGGCAGTTGACAGTGCATGGCAGATGGGGAGTTTCAAAAACAACTCCTCCATTATCAAACATGGCCAGTGTATGTTCTGGAATGAAGGTGCTAATTGAATGTGTGACTTTGTAGTAGATTTTGCCCTTAAGCCAAGCACTTTAATATTCTGCCTGCAAAGTCCTCTTAGGTCCTTCAGTTTTCTCGTGTGCTTTATTATAGCCCAGGAAAGGGAGACTGGGAGTGTATATATGCATAATTATTCTGGCGTAGCACTGTTTAAAATAACTTGTCTGTTTGAAAAGGAGAATCTAGCATAACCATGCTCACTGTTTTGTGCTTGAGCCTGCTGTTGACTCAGACACACCCTTATAACATCTGTTGTTCATTGTAGGAGACACAGTCTGTCCTGCACCAAGTCTCTTAGTCCCCAGATGTCTGGTGAGGAAGAAGATTCTGACTCGGCAGCTCAACTTGGAATGTGCAATAGAGAAATAGTGAGAAGAGGGGCCCTTATTCTCTTCTGTGATTATGTTGTAAGTGTGAAAAATACCCAGAGCGCGGGTATAGAGGGAAGTGGAGGACCACGTGGATACTTGTTATGTGGACTCTTAGGGATACAGATACAGCAAAGCTGAAAAGGGGTAGCAGTGTTTCATTTACTCTGATGTATGATTAGACCAGACTTGGCCTTCCTGCTGCTAAATTTCCAAGTTGATCTTTGAAAGGTTTCATTCAGCTACCACTAATGAAGCACATACCCAGGAACTGCTTATTGTTTGGCTTAAAGCTGAGCTTTTTGTTAATTTTAGAGAAGCGGTGGAATAATGCATCATTAAAATAAGCCAAGGGCATTTACTGTTAATGGAGATTTGATTTAAAGGGTTTTTTTCAGTTAATATGTAGGAAAGGTATTAAACATTCATTTATTGTTGGAATTTTATAGTAGATTCATTCTGAATGCCATTCTTTTAAAAAAAAATACTTGTGGAGATTTTAATTGGAGAACCTGTTTGATTTCCGAAAATGAAATAAGTAGGGCTGGAGAAATGGCTTAACGGTTAAGGCATTTGCCTGCGATGCCTAAAGATCCCAGTTCGATTCTCCAGGTCCCACGTAAGCCAGATGCACAAGAGGGGGGCGCATGCTTATGGAGTTTGTTTGCAGTGGATAGAGGCCCTAGTGCGCCCATTCTCACTTTTCCTCTCTTTCCCTCTCTCTCCCTTTCTCTGTCTCTAATAACTAAATAAATAAAAATAAAATCTTTTTAAAAAGCCGGGCATGGTGGCACACGCCTTTAATCCCAGCACTCAGGAGGCAAAGGTAGGAGGATTGCTGTGAGTTCAAGGCCACCCTGAGACTACTTAGTGAATTCCAGGTCAGCCTGGGCTACAGTGAGGCCCTACTTCGAAAAACAAAACAAATAAAATAAAATAATAAAATTAAATTAAAAATAATAAAATTTTTAAAATATAAAGTAAATAAAATCTTTTTTTAAAGGTTTAAAAAATGAAATAAGTAAACAGAAAAAAACAAAAGTCTGCTATAATCATATTCTTCCATGATAAATTGCTATTACATTTTGCTCTGCATTGTTGCTTTTTTTCCACACCTATATATAAAAAAAAAGCCGGGCGTGGTGGTGCATGCCTTTAATCCCAGCACTCGGGAGGCAGAGGTAGGAGGATCGCCATGAGTTTGAGGCCACCCTGAGAATACAGAGTGAATTCCAGGTCAGCCTGGGCTAGAGTGAGACCCTACCTTGGGGAAAAAAAAAACCCACATATTTCTTTATTACAAACTTGGTATGTTGGGAATGGTAGAACACTTGCACACAAGGCCCTAGGTTCATACCCCTGCACCAGAAAACAACAACAACAAAAAAAAATCAGAGTTGGTATCCCATACACATTGCAGTCCTATAAAAAAATGATGTCAAGTGGTCTGAATCAGAAAAGGAAGCTGACTTCAACCGGCCTTGATTTATGGAGATTTTGAATGATAATGATTTACTAATATTTGCTTGTTGTTTGTTTTTGAGACAGTGTTTCATTATGTAGCTTAGGCTAATCTTGATTGTGCACCCGCATTTCATGCTGGGAATCCTGCCTCAAGTGCTAGGATAATAGGTGTATGTCATCATTCCCAGCTTCATATGCACCTTTTGCTTAACAGTCCTAATATTAAAATATTTTTCTATCTATTTTTGGGAAATAATACAACTATATAATGCTGTTTTTCACAAAAGTATAAGAAAGATGGTTTTGCCAGGTGTGGTGGCACACGCCTTTAATCCCAGCACCTGGGAGGCAGAGGTAGGACAATCATTGTGAGCTCAAGGCCAGCCTGAGACTATATAGTGAATTCCACGTCAGCCTGGGCTAGAATGAGACCCTACCTCGAAAAACAAAACAAAACAAAAAAAGCTGATTTTATAATACTATCAAATGATCTCAAGTGGAAAATATTAATCATTAACCAGATGTTAAAGAATTGATCTGTCTAGAAGGATTATAAGTTAGGATGAAAAGGCTATACACATTTTTAAATGCATATGTATAGCCTTATAAATCTTAAGTGAAATTTCTTAAATGCATTAGGGAGATTCATATTTTGGATTTGGGAATTCTGTCAAAACCATTGCAGTTTTAGTGGATCCCTCTACTACTCACCCTTTTCCAAATTTGGAGACAGAGAAAGCTCTCACTAGGCTGGCCTGAAGGAGCAGCAGGTACTGTGACCGAGCAGAGAGCGCCCCTTGCTCCCATGCCTGAAAGCTTTGGGCCAGTCCCTTGTGATGACTGCCCCAAGCTGCTCATCCTGCTCCTGCTGCTAAGGGATCATGTCTGGCCTGTGGGCAAGCAGGCCATCCCTTGACCACCTCCACAGAAAGGAGCCAATGTTCCTTTTTGTCTGTTCTCTGAAGCTGGGCCACTTGCTAGTGATAGCTAGACTTTCCCAGTAGGGTCTGACTTCTCATGGCCTTTGCCACAGCACATGGTCAGAGGTGAGGGGCTCTGTAAATGGAGTTTCCTGCCTTCTTAGTTACTTCTGTTCAAATATTTGTGTTTTCAGTGAGGTAAAGAATGTATTTGGAATTTGTCTTCTCCACTAGCCTTGCTAGCCTATTTTATGGCACTACTACCTGCTTTCTTGTCTACTTGAAAATGTTCCTTTCATTATATCTTTACTAGTGTCAGAACCTCCATGACTCAGAGCATTTAACCTGGCTCATTGTGAATCACATTCAAGATCTGATCAGCCTGTCCCATGAACCGCCAGTGCAGGACTTCATTAGTGCTGTTCATCGAAATTCCGCAGCTAGTGGCCTTTTTATCCAAGCAATTCAGTCTCGTTGTGAAAATCTTTCAACTGTAAGTCTTCAACCTACCAATTAGCTTTCTCTGACTTAAAAATGTAGTGCTAGGGCTGGGTGTGGTGGCGCATGCCTTTAATCCCAGCATTCGGGAGGCAGAGGTAGGAGTATCACCCTGAGTTCGAGGCCACCCTGAGACTACTGTGTGAATTCCAGGTCAGTCTGGAGTAGAATGAGACCCTACCTCAAAAAGAAAAAAAAGTAGTACTAGAACTTTGTAAGTGCTAGTTTTCAGTCAGCAAAATAATAAGTTCTTATTCTTTTTCACACATTAGCCAACTACTCTGAAAAAAACACTTCAGTGTTTAGAAGGCATCCATCTCAGCCAGTCGGGCGCTGTGCTCACACTGTATGTGGACAGGCTCCTGGGCACCCCCTTCCGTGCACTGGCTCGCATGGTCGACACCCTGGCCTGTCGCAGGGTAGAAATGCTTTTGGCTGCAAATTTACAGGTACTTAAAAAAAAAAAAACACTGATAATGACTTATATCAAAACTTAGCAAACGGGCAAACAAAATATTTGGCTTGATTTTCTTGATATGGATACCCACGCCATGTATATCATTCTGTGTCTGACCATCTGCTTCTAGTGTGCTTCTGCTATGATAAGCTGCACACTAGTTCATCCTTTTTAAGTGGGTGTGAGAATACATTTCACAAAATCACTGATGTGCTCTTATCTGTGTAGAGCAGCATGGCCCAGTTGCCAGTGGAAGAACTGAACAGAATCCAGGAACACCTCCAGAGCAGTGGGCTTGCACAGAGGTAAGGCTGCACCATGGAGGGACTGGGGTTGGAGAGATAGTTTAGCAGTTAAGGCGCTTGCCTGTGAAGCCTAAGGACCCATATTCTGCTCTCCAGGTCCCATGTAAGCCAGATGCACAAGGTGATGCTAATGTGCAAGGTCACACATGCGTATAAAGTGGCACATGCATCTGGAGTTCTGTTACAGTGGCTGGAGGCCCTGATGTACCAATATTCTCTCTCTCTCTCTCTCCTTCCCTCCCTCCCTCTTGCTTTCGCATATTAAAAAAAGGGAGAGAGAGAGAGAGAGCTGGGCGTGGTGGAACATGCCTTTAATCCCAGCACTCAGGAGGCAGAAGTAGGTGGATCACCATGAGTTCAAGGCCACCCTGAGATTACATAGTGAATTTCAGGTCAGCCTGGGCTAGAGCGAGACCCTACCTCAGAAAAAAAATTAAAAAAAAAAAAGGGCTGGGGAAATGGCTTAGTGGTTAAGGCATTTGCCTGTGAAGCCTAAAGGACCACAGTTCCATTCCTCAGGACCCACATAAGCCAGTTGCACAAGGGGGCACATGCATCTGGAGTTCGTTTGCAGTGGCTAGAGGCCCTGGAGTGTCCTTTCTCTCTTTCTCTCTCAAATAAATAAAATAGGGGCTGGAGAGATGGCTTAGCAGTAAGGCACCTGCCTGCTAAGCCTAAGAACCCGGTTCCAATCTCCAGATCCCACGTTTAGCCAGATGCAGAGTAACACAAGGGCTCAATGCCGCACTTGCCCACAAGGGGGCGCACACGTCTGGATTTCATTCACAGCAGCTGAGAGACTGCTGGTGTGCCCATTCTCTGTCTCCCTCTCTCTCTGTCTGTCTCTATCTCCAAAAATAAAAATAAATTTAAAAATATTTTTAAATAAATAAAAAAGGCCAGTCTTTTGGGCTTGCCTTCAAAAAATAAAAAAGACTTAGATGGGCTGGAGAGATGGCTCAGCTATTAAAGGCATTTGCTTGCAAAGCCTGATAGCATGGGTTTGATTCCCCAGTACCCATGTAAAGCCAGATGCAGAGTGGTGCTACATGTATCTGGAGTGTGTTTGCAGTGGAAAGACACCCTAGTACATCCATTCTCATTCATCTCCTCTTTTCTTTCTCTCTCCTTGCAAATAAATAAAAATATTAAAAAAAAAAAAAAAAGACTTTGGCATGTTCAGGAACAAATTCACAGGCAAAGAAATGGATGTGGCATGTGGATGGGCTTAGTGCAGCAGTGCCACAATAGAATGCCTCCTAAATTTCAGTCTCACTTTTTTGGACATAAAGAAGTAGCAGTTGCCAGGACCTTTAATCCCAGCACTGAGGAGACAGAGGCAGGAGCATTGCTATGAGTTCAAGGCCAGCCTGACACTACATAGTGAATATGCAGGTCAGCCTGGGCTGGAGCAATACTCTATCTCGAAAAACTAAAAAAAGAAAAAAATGTAGCAATCAAACACATGCTGTACATGTATGTGGAGGACTTCTAAATCTGCTGACTCTGTGTTGCCTGTGCTCTCTGCCCTATGATGAATAGGATTATGAATTCCAGTTTTTCACAGCTAATTCAAAACACATAGCCAAATCACTAGGTAAGAAGAGTTAGTGAATCTGAGAGTGCTGCCTGGCTCCTGGCAGGCACAAATTCTATCTATATCTTGTTATCTTGTTATCTTGTTAAATTCCACTTGTTTTAGTTATACACTCACCTCATTATTTTAAGTCTTTTAGAAGTCTTTATTAGAAACATTTGATCTGTGCTGTGAACATAGTTCCATGACTGCAGAGGAAGAAAAGCTTTCATCTCTTTGTCACTGTAGATGGGGGAAATACGTGGGAGGACAGGCAAGGAGAAATTCTGTTATGATCTCACTCTCAAGAGGGCTTTTCTGGCTAGGCATGGTGGAACACACCTTTAATCCCAGCACTCAGGAGGCAGAGGTAGAGGTAGGAGGATCACTGTGAGTTCGAGGCCACCCTTAGACTACAAAGTGAATTCCAGGTCAGCCTGGGCTAGAATGAGACCCTCCCTCACATGGGCCTGCACACAGTGTGGCATGCATACACATATGCACACCACACAAAGATGTGCACATACAAAAATTAAATTTAAAACATTGCATCATGGGGCTGGGGAAATGGCTCTGCAATTAAAGATACTTGCTTGCAAAGCCTGCTGGCCCATGTTTAATTCTTTAGCCACCCATGTAAAAGCTGGACAGACACTCCTTTACCCTGACAAGAGACTCTGATGTGTCCATACACATACATACACACATATACCAATAAATAATTTTTTAATAAATTGCATCATAACCTGCTGCAGTGTTGAAAGTTGTAAACAAGTTACATCTTGCCACTTCCGTTCCTTTTTAATGTTACATGCTTCTAGAACCTTGCTTTGCAAAGTTGAGACAAAGACTAAAGGACAAATGATAATCTCATTTGTTTGTGTTTCAGACACCAAAGGCTATATTCCCTGCTGGACAGGTTCCGACTCTCCACCATGCAGGACTCACTTAGCCCCTTGCCCCCGGTTACTTCCCACCCACTGGATGGAGATGGACACCTGTCACTGGAAACAGTGAGTCCAGACAAAGTAAGTGTTCAGGATGTCTGTGTATGGCACCCAGATGCCATGCCAAGGGTATTCAGGGAGGCACTGATAGCCTCTTTACATGGGCATTAGGATAGGGTTAGTGTAGGTTAGTGTACACAGGGTCTTGTGACACTTGGCCCAGATCATTAGCAACTTCATGTGATTAATGGAAGCATGTGGGAGTATTAGTCTAGGCAGGGACAGTATGGAGTACAGCATGTAGGGAGTCTCTAATCCAATCAAAGAACAACACAGACAGTCAACTTTTGAAGGAGTTGTATTCCAAATTGGACAGCACATGGGATGGGGATATTCTTGATAAGAATAGGATGTTATTTCAACCAAATTAGAATCCCAAAAGGCAATACAGGGGCCATGAGAAAAGCAGTGCTTATATGGGACTCTCATGGCAGGAGTATGGGGTCAAGTTGGCTGGTGAGCAAGCCAGGAGAAGTTGTAAGCAAGCTGAGGCCCAGGAATGCACACATGTTTCAGCACATGGTACGCACTTGGCCTACCTCCCTCTCTGTGTGCTTTCTACATCCCATGAATTCATGTCCCCATTGCCACCAGCATTGGTGTGTTGTGGTCACTTTCACCACTCATACCTCAGAGTTAGGGACTATTTGGTGCCTTGCAAGAGAGGAAATAAGATTTTACAAACCCATAGTCACCATGGAGGAAAGCCCAAGTCGTCCCTGAACTTGCTGTCATGCTCTGTTTGTAAGGCAACTCCTCATCTCTAACTGCTGTGAAGATGAGTAAGCTAGAGACCCCTGTAGAGCATGGATGGTACAGTGTCCTTCGAGAGTTAAGAAGGACTACTGGAAGTTCCACAGGTGGGGGAGGGGAGCATGCATTTAGGCAGCAAACAGTGGGTACAGAGGGAAAGTTTGCAGTTCAGTGGGCTTGTAAGACCAGGTTGTGCCTATTGTCTGCATGGCCAATTAGGGTCCCAGTGTTGCCATGCTATAGATGAGGCCCAAGGGAGAAGAATCTCCTTGAGGGCCAACCTGATCATATTTCCTCTTTTTGTCTTTTTCTTTTTCCCAGGACTGGTACCTCCGCCTTGTCAGATCCCAGTGTTGGACCAGATCAGATTCTGGACTGCTGGAAGGTGCAGAGCTGGTGAATCGTATCCCCGCAGAAGACATGAGTGACTTCATGATGAGCTCAGTAAGTGAGCAAAGGGAGGCAGAGAGTGCCCCACTGTGTTTGTCATTTCTGAGTTGGATTTGTCTCATCTTCACGTGAGTCACTAACAGCAGCATAGGAGGGGGTTTACATCTAGGTAGGGACAGTATGGGGCACAACGTGTCTGAGGGGGACTCTAATCTAGTCAAGAATAGCACAGAGGATTAGCATGTGAAGGGGCTGCCTTCCAGAATGGACAGCACATGGGATGGGGCTATTCCAGATGGGAATAAGTATTATGTCAACCAAACATGTTTTAACTCCACTTGGTATGTATCCAAAAAAAATATAGGAGCTGAGTGTGGTGGCGCATGTCTTTAATCCCAGCACTCAGGAGGCAGAGGTAGGATGATCGCTGTGAGTTTGAGGCCACCCTGAAACTACATAGTGAATTCCAGATCAGCCTGGGCTGGAGTGAGACCCTACCTCGAAAAACCAAAAAAGAAAAGAAAAAAGAAAATATAGGTGCCTCTAGGTTGTAGTCAGTCCTTCATTTGTTTCATGGTGACAAGGAATTGTAGCATGTGGTATAGTTGTAGGGCTTAAATTACTTGTTCATGGTGTTCTAGAAATTTATCTTCAGTAGTCTGTCATGTAACAATGGCCCCTATCCCCTCTCTTTCAATCATTCCTCAGATGTTAGAGGATATGCTGCAGAATTGGCTTAAACCTTAGGTTTTAGTTCTCCTACCAGACAAACCTTCAGACTTAGGTCGCAGGAACTGGCCAGATTCATGTGAGAGAAGGCACAAAGCAAGATCCATCAGAGCTCAGGGCTAGGTGCTGAGAGGGAATGCTAGTAGAGGCCACACAGGACATGTTTTGCAGTTTCAGCTATCAGCTAGTGTGGAAATGAACTACAGTGTACAGGACAATTGGCCCAAAATTGACTTGATGTAGTTTGGTATATCTAAAGATGCATACAGTGAAAGCTGATTTGCTGATAAATAAATTTGCTTAGTCGCTGGTTTATTAGATATTCCCAGGTTTCTATATGGGCTTTTAACAACTTTAAATGTTTCCACTGTAACCACGGGAATATTCAGTTTGGGACATTAATTATGAAATTGATTTTTTAAAATACTTAACTACCTGAAAAAATTGCCCCCCCTAAATCCTTAAATGGCTAAAAAGTTGACAAGACCCAATAAAATTGTCCTATGAGATGCTCTTTTCCCAACAAATTTCTGGCATTTACATGACACCCTTTCATTCTAGCTGTTTTGGTATATTTTTTCAAACTGTAGAAATGCCTAATTTCTTCCTGATTTTTTGGGTGGCAAATCAGCTTTGATGTTCTGCTTATATAAATGAAAGTTTATTATCCTAGGGCTGGAGAGATGGCTTAGCCATTAAAGCGCCTGCCTGCGAAGCATAAGAATGCCCATTCAAAACTCCAGGTCCCACGTTTAGCCAGACACAAAAGTGATACAAGTGTGCAATGTCGCACATGTGCACAAGGGGGGGGATATGCATCTGGAGTTCATTTACAGTACCTGAAAAGGCCCTGGCGCACACATTCTCTCTCTTTCTCTGCCTCTTCCTCTCTCTGTGTCTCTCTCTCAAAAAAAAATTATTATCTTAAAATTTCACCAAGATCATAAAAGTATTACTTTAAAATTCAAGTGCCCCAAGGAGACCAGAAATTTTACTGAGTAATGTTATTTATTTGTACTCACATGAAAAGCTTTCCTGAATATATTATCCCACTTAGGTTATTGTAACAAAGGCCCATTTTGGCTCATGGTTCTAGAGGCACAAGGTCTAGGGGTCTTATCTGGTGATGGTCTTCTTGCCGCTAGAGTACCAACATGGTTCAGAGCATCACATAGCAAAAGATAAGGGAGCATGAGTTTTTGAAATTCTAGAATGTTATTTATTTATTTATTTAAGAGAGGGAGAGAATGGCATGCCAAGGCCTCTAGCCAAATGAAATCCAGACACATATGCCACCTTGTGCATCTGGCTTACATGGGTACTGGGGAATTGGACCTGGGTCCTTGGGCTTCACAGGCAAGCACCTTAACTGCTAAGCCATTGCTTCAGCCATAAAATATTTATTTTATTTTATTTATTTATTTATGCATGTGTACATGCATGCATGTGCATGCCAGGGCCTCTTGCCATTGTAAACAAATACAAGATGCTGGTGCCACACATGGATGCTTGGGAGCTGAACCCAGGCCAGTAGACTTTGCAAGCAAGTGCCTTTAACCACTGATCCATCTTTCCAGCCCCTCTAGAATGAACCATTTTTTTATAGTCCATTAGTCTGTATTATCTTAGAAACAAATCTTGCATTAGGTCTTATGTTTTTCTAACACGAGGAAAAGCTTACTATTTTTGCTATTGCTTGACTTTTAATGCTCTAATCTCAGGAGTTTAACCTAAGCCTGTTGGCTCCATGCTTAAGCCTTGGAATGAGTGAAATTGCTACGGGTCAGAAGAGTCTCCTTTTTGAAGCAGCTCGTGGGGTGACCCTGGACCGTGTGACCAGCATTGTTCAGCAGCTTCCTGCTGCCCATCAAGTCTTCCAGCCTTTCCTACCCACAGAACCCATGGCCTACTGGAGCAAGTTGAATGACCTATTTGGTAATTTGAATGAAAAACTTCTGTTCATTTTAAAAAGCATTGCAGGCCCAGCACAGTGCATTGCTCTGAGTACATGTATAGTCAGTGCTGTTGATAAAGTGGTAACTGTGAAACAGCACCAAGTTCTTTGCTCTAAGTTTCTTTCTTTGACATTTGGCCAGTCTTAGGCATAGAAAGTCAGATCTCTAAGTCTTTTAGGAAGACTGGCTTACACTAGGGGAGAACCAGATCAAGATTATATGTAATTGGGTAGGCATGTTCAAGTGTGCTGTGTGTGGCAGGGCATCTGGAACTCCCCTCAAATTTACAGAGTTTATGACAGCTTCATTACAGTTGCAGCTGCTCATGCCAGTTTGATGTTTCAGGGGATGCCACGTCATACCAATCCCTGACCATACTTGCCCGGGCCCTGGCTCAGTACCTGGTGGTGGTCTCCAAAGTGCCTGTCCATTTGTACCTTCCTCCTGAGAAGGAGAGGGACACAGTGAAGTTCGTGGTGATGACCCTTGAGGTAAGAGTAGCTCTAGAACACTGTTTCTGTGTGGAAAAGACATATGACCAGTGCTAAGAGTAAAATAGTTCTTTTTGAAACCCAAGAGCCCACTGGGCATGATGATGCAAATCAGTGATCACAGCACATGGGAGGCAGAGGCAAAAGATTGCGAGTTTCATAATTGACAGGGTGTGCCTGGTACATAGTGAGTCCATGTCTCAGTAAACTTCAGAGAGGAAGTGAATGCAAGTTGTCAAAAGTCCTGTCCACCCAGCTTCATCAAGTGCCTTCTCACTCACTACACTGGGACTGAGTGGTCTGCAAAATAACCTCTTACCATTGTGCAGTGAATCTCATGTGGACCCTGATTTTAATAATCTAGTCAGTCTTATGTTTAAATTAGACAGTAGACCTGGGTATTTCAGCCAGTGCGAATTCAGTATTTGGCCCTTCAAAGTATATACACATTGTGGATTCATTGCCTTTCTATATGACTACTGGAAAGAAACTTGACCCAGTTCCCTCAAGTGCCAGAGCTGTACTGCCCATCCAAAGCAACACACCAAGAAAGGGAGGTGTCCCAAGGGTATGCATTGTGAGAAGCCCCATGCTGAACCAGACCATGAAGTGGTCTGTGAACCTGTCCTTGAGAACAGTACATATAATATGGTGGCAACTCCCAGCCATACTCTGGGTTTCATGGGCAGTGTCATCCAGTTTTCACAATAGCTTAGGGTACACTATACTACCATTTTACAAATAAGGAAACGGGGCCTAGAGGTTAAGGACTTTCCCAGTTTCACTTGGCTAGGAACTACTTGAACCTAAGTCCTGCTGTCACCATAGCCCATACTATCAAACTCAGCCTTGTGGCTATGATACAAGCAAGGCCTGTGCTACAGGAACTCCTGACAAAATCCTCTGGCTGGAACCTAATGGCATAAGATAAAGTGTCTAGAGGCACAATGATGCTGAAGGGAAAAGGCAGCCAAGGTGTGTAGGTATTTTGGCAAAGGAGAGCCTAGGACTTTGGGACATAGTGGGTCAAGACTGGAACACATGAGTCATTACTGTCCTTCTCGAAGCACAGGGTTGCCTGGACTCCTGCCTCTCCATCTTTGCATAGTGTTCCACAGAGATAATGACACTGCTTCCTTGGAGCCCCTGAGACAGAGTGCTGGGTGGACATTCTCTGACGCAGTGCTTCCCTTTAGGCCTTGGCGTGGCATTTGATCCATGAGCAAATCCCACTGAGTCTGGACCTCCAGGCCGGGCTAGACTGCTGCTGCCTGGCTCTACAGGTACCTGGTCTCTTGGGGGTGCTCTCCTCCCCAGAATATGTGACCCACGCCTGTTCCCTCATCCACTGCGTGAGATTCATCCTGGAAGCCAGTAAGTCCTGTGTGTGAATGAGTTTCTTGTCCTCACTCAGTTAAACTGGTAATAGAAAATGCATGCAGTCACAAATATTTTTACTTCCTACCACCAATAGCCAAACATCAAGTTGGGACATGGGGTGCAGAAATGAGTGAAATATGGGAGCTGCCTTTGGAAGGCCCCATCATTTTGCCTCCAGATCTTAGCTCTATACTGGGACTTAACTTGAATTTGCTTTTCTAGTTATTTTGTGTAGGTTTTGGAGTTCCAGCTTTTAAAAAACTTTTAAGCTTTATGTTCTTGTTGATCTTTGGTCTGAGTTGACTGATGTTTTCAATCCTGAATGGTTGTAAGATTAATAAGATTACATTCAGCAGATGACTTGTTTTCTGCTAGAGTCAAAATATGTGCTTCTATACTGTATTGTAATACTAATATATTGTCAAATAAAAGAAACAGTGTCCTCAACGAGGGTCATTATCCAAAAACTTTTAAAAATTGGGCATTATAGTTTACATGTTAAAGGATGTTTTTGAAGTTTTATATTTTTAAATTAAACATTATAGGGTTGTGTTTTGCTCTTTCATTGTTTAAATTGTTTTCATGTGTGCATTTGTAGTCAACTTGAAAATAGAGATCAAGGGATTAATTTTTAAAAGCTAAGCTTCTTGGAGGTCATAATAATGCTTTTAGCAGTAATGAATCTTGAACAATCTGATAAAAAAAAACCTTCAGGGTTGAGATGGCAAGCAGTAGACTTACAAATCTGAACACTGAAGCACAAGTCCTTGTACATTTATGATTAATCAAAGGACTGATAAATACATATCTGATATTGTCTGGTACTTTCCATTTGATTAACATTGGTTCTGGGAAATTGATATCTCAGTTGGTGTAGTAGCATATGCCTGTGAATTTTGATGGGGGTGCCCAGATGGGAAGTCATCTGAGTAGACTATAAAGGTGTTGGTTCTGCTGTGATTTTAGTTGCAGTGCAGCCTGGGGATCAGCTTCTCAGTCCAGAAAGCAGGATGAATACTCTAAGGGTTTTCAGAGAAGAGGAAGTAGACTCGGGCACACAAAGTAAGTCTCGGGACCCACTTTTCTTACTTTTACTTCTTTGGGGGCTTCAATTCATTCATGGGAGAAACTTGTAATGTGGAAAAAGTTAACTCTGGAATGCTTACTTGCTGCTCATCTTGAATTTAAGGGAAAGGAGATCCTAGCCCATGGCTGCACATGTGCCTTTCCTTGGCCTTGACACTACCCTGCCTCTCTGGTGACCCTCTAGCCAGTTATACCGGCATGCTCCAGATCCTTTCCCACAGGTTGAAGCCCCATCTCCACACTCACCACTTAGCACATGACTGCAGTCTCTCTGAGCTGCTTTAGTGTGGGGAAAATGCTCTCCATCCTGTCATAAGTGATTAGCAGATGTTGCTAAATAAATATTCATCTCTTGTGGTGTATTTATTAGTTGGTTATTTTGAGACAGGGTCTTGATTTATAGGCCAGGCTGGCATGAACTCAAAATATTCCTGCCTTAGCCTCCTGAGTGGTGAATTTATAGGTGTGCACCACTATGTCTGGCTTTTGGTGGATTTTTCAAATACAATTTTCCTAGCCAGGCATGGTGGCGCACACCTTTAATCCCAGCACTCAGAAGGCAGAGGTAGGAGGATCCCCATGAGTTCAAAGCCACCCTGAGACTATAGAGTGAATTCCAGGTAAGCCTGGGCTAGAACAAGACCCTACCTCAAAAAACATATATATATATATTTTTTTTTTCTTTCTACAGAAAAAAAAAAAGTATAAACATCACTTAAAATTATTCCACACTAAGACTTTTAGGTTTTTTTCTGTTGTTGTTCTTCCCCCTCCTGGTTCTAGGGTAGCTATTTTTTTTTTTTTGCAAAAATATTTTCATTTATTTATGAGAAAAAGCACGCATATGGGCACACCAGGGCTCTTGACCCTGCAAACAAACTCCAGACACATGCACCATATGTCTGCCATTATGTGCATACTGAGGAATCAAACCCAGGTTTGCCGGCTTTGCAAGCCAGTACCTTTAACTTCTGAGTCATCTCTCTAGCCCTCCTGGGACCTTTTGAGCACCTTAACCCCAGGAGCTGGAAGGAATGCCACCTTTGCCTGTCTCCCTCAGATGGAAAGTGTGCATCATTGTATGTTTGTCTTCTGGACTACTCATCCTTGGGTTACTAGAAACCTTATCCATGCTCTGGCTCCAGAAACATGTTCTTGTAATCATAGGTATAGAAATGCCTATTCACAGCTGAACATAGAGGCATAGGCATAGGAGGCCTATAATCCTAACACTCTGGAAGCTGAGGCAGGAAGATGGTGAGCTTGAGTCCAACCTGGGCTACATGGTGAGACATTGCCTCAAAAAAGAAAAAAGAAAGAAAGGAAATACCTTGTCACAGCTGGAGTTTTTGTGTCTGTAATCTCAAGCATAGTATTCTTTCTTCTAGATCCTGGTCAAAGATTTTGTACTTACATAATGACCCACTGCAATACCACTTCAGTATTTGGCCTAGCTCTTAGGTACTGTCTTGAGCCCCTGCAGTTCCCTGCATTGAGTTGTCATTTCAGGATTTCTTGTTGATACTTGAGAAGTGAAGGACCTTTGCCTCCCTCCTTGGCTGCTTTCTAGTTGAGCAGCAGTTCAGGTATTCTGGACCTCTGCTATGGGGATAAGATGAAGATAAGGAAATACAACCATGTAACCTGGAGCAAGATGGTCCAGTGGCAGGAGCTGACTTAAATTGAGTTAATATAATTATGCTCATTCTCTGTGGCTCTCTTTAGGCTAATTTATGTTTTTAATTATTTTATTTTGTTTGGGAGGAGGGAGGGAGAGAGAAGTGCACTTCAATTAGCTCCAGATACATGAACCATTTTGTGCATCTGGCTTTAGGTGGGTACTAGAGAATCGAACCCAGGCCTTCAGACTTTGGAAGCAAGTACCCTTAACTGCTAAGCCATCATTCTAGCCCAGGCCAGTTGATCTAATCCTGGCCAGAGGAAAAAGCTTGTTGTTTGTTTGTTTGTTTGTTTGTTTTGTTGTTGTTGTTTATTTGTTTGAGGCAAAATCTCACTCTAGCTGACCTGTAACTCACCCTGTAGCCATGTTTGATTCAAACGCCTACCTCTACCTATCAAGTGTTTGGATTAAAGGTGTGAAACCATCATGCCCTACTTGTTTTCTTTTTTTAATAATCTCTATAAATTGATAGTTCATCCTTTTTCTATACTAGGAAGTTGCCTAGACTGTTGAATCTTGTGGACGAGAGGGTATTGTCCATCTACTTATTTACCAAATAAGTGATGGTTGTTTTTTTTAGTTCCACATTGTATGTCAGACTCATAAGAAATATGAACAGCCCTGCCCTCAAGACCCTGACAGGTCAGCTTGATGGCTTTTAATCCAGGTGTGGAGTTTTTCCCATTCATTCTGCCTCAGGACTTCTCCATCTGAACTCTGCCCTTGCCCATGGAACATTCTTGGTCCAGGAGAGACAGTGACCAAAGATTACAAATTGGTTCTTTGCACTCTAGTGTAGGGTCAAGCATAGATTCTGGGAGAGTCAAGACAGAGAGGCATCATGAAGAAAGTTGGAAATTGAAACACTGCACAATGACCTAAATATGTCAGCAAGTCATTGCTTGCTGAGGATTAGCAAGAAGTCAGAGGACCATGGCTGGAGCTCAGATTAAATACCATTACTGTAGTCTTGTCAGAAATGGAAAGAATTACATGGTTTAGCTACATGTTGAGGAAGTAAAGCGTTTAGGTCTTCAGTGGCCAGCCCACAGTCTAGATAGACTGAACAGCTGTTGGTAGACTTGTGCCTCCTTCACAGTGGAAGGGTAGTAGGGTTGGAATGTAATTTGACCAAAAAATGCTCTTTTGACCACAGTTGTTTGTGTAGATCCCAGGTATGTCACCTCAGCCTGCGAGATGGTGGCAGAGATGGTGGAGTCCCTGCAGTCAGTGCTGTCCTTGGGCCACAAGAGGAACAGCAGCATGCCCTCATTTCTCACAGCAGTGCTCAAGAACATAGTAGTCAGCCTGGCCCGCCTCCCCCTAGTCAACAGCTATACGCGTGTGCCCCCACTGGTGAGTTGGGTCATTCCTTTACTGAACAAGATTAGCAATTCAGTAACCATGTGACTCCTCCAGGGTCAGAGAGATCCAGAGAATGAAACAGAATTTTATTGTGTGGGGGGAAGGAGAGTGCTGGAGATCAAGTCCAGGCTTTTCTAGCCAAGTGCTCTACCACTGAGGTACATCCCTGGCCTATGGTTTTTTGAGAGAGGAACTTACTGTACAGTTCAGGATGGTTATACAACTTTATATGTAGCCAGGCTGGCCTCAAACTTGTGGTCCTCTTCTCCATATCCTTAATGCTGGCATTACAAACATGTACTACCATGCCCAGTTGAGCAGAGTCTTGACTACTTTGATGCTCCCTTGGGGTTGCTGCATATGATTGTGAAACTTATGTGGTCCTCAGGTAGTGTTTATAGTGACTGTTTGTAAAAAAAAAAAAAAAAAAAAAAATACTGGATTTGCTAAAATGAGCTCAGGTATTAAAGTTCATCCCCACTGGCAGATTCATGTTGGACATGATCCTAGTTGATGGTAGGCCAGAAATTATACCCCTCAAGTATTTTCCTTCAAATATATTTACCTTTGAAGATACTCATGCATTTAGAATAACCATTATTGCCATTCTTCTTTTGGAATTGTCTTCAGAATTTGTTTAACATGGGCATTATGGACCCAGGTTTTTGTTTTAGACCCAGAAAGCACTTAGCATGGGAGGAGGATTGATAATGACTGGGCTGACCCCTCCCAGAAAAACTTAATTTACCATGGTCTAATGAAATAATATGTTGGACATATTCTGAAGCCAGAAAGCAAGACTCCAAGCTCATAGCAGGCTTGAGCCAGAGCAGGGCCCAAAGAAGGTACTTGTTTCTGCATAGAAAAGGCACATACATGCCTGCTACTAGATCACAGCCTCTGCATCTATATGTTTGCATGTGAGATCTTGGCGAAGTTCACACCCAGGAAGAGGCATTCATTGCACCCAAGGGATGAAGAGGCCCACTCAGAGTTTAGTGGCCTGGCCATGCTGGAAGTATTTACAGAACAGGGAGCTGTGTGCACCTGGAAGAGAGCAGTAGAAGCCCAGCAGATCATCTGCTGTTGCTGTGTGGAGCTCAGCCCATCTGTGCAGGAACAGTCCCCCCTGGGTTACATGGGGTATAGCTTAGAGAACTTGGTAGAGTGTGAGGTGGCTGTGTGGGAAGACACAGTTTATAGGTCATGCTATATGGAAGATTCTTGGGGATCCACCTATGTGGGTGGTGTAATGTAGGTAAAATTCTAGGCATAGCTCTTAATTCATTCCCCAGAGTACTAGGTGGATAAGCATATGTGACAAGCACTGCAAAACATCCCCTATACGTGTCTCAGAGAGTTTAGTGGATGGTGTAAGCTTTATAGAGGGCTTTCCCATGGTGAAGGGGTACTTGGCTGCAGGAATCTGAGGAGGCTGCTTTGGATCCTCATGGCTTCACTGAGGGACAGTCCTACCACTGAAATGGCATTAGATCTGCCTCAGGGATTCCTCTGCACATAGTGGTTGTCCATGCACCTGAAGGCAGAATTGGACTTTGGAGTTGACAGAAATAGGTAGTGGATTTGGCTTTGTTCTGCTTGCCAATTGCATTTATACACGAGGCTGAATTTCATCAGCATTTGCCTTTCTTCTATGACTCATCTCCCAGGCACCATCATCTCCCATAAAGGATCCAACTTACCCATAGCTAGCCCAAGTGGTATGTGAGCAGTGTCACAGGAAGGTGAAGGGCTGACCTGGGGAGGGGAGGGCAGGACACTGGACAGGAGGCACACTTGGCATGGGAGGTCCTGGGCAAAGGGGCAGGAGCCCTCTTCTGGAAAGGCACTAGCTCTGGGAAGGTCTGTGAGTGATGACGGGAAGGTGGCTCAAGCATGGAGGTACACTGAGAGGGGTGGTCTTTGATTTCCCTTATACCAGTTCTGTCAGGGTGACACTTCTTTTAATCTTCTCAGGTCTGGAAACTTGGATGGTCACCCAAGCCTGGAGGGGATTTTGGCACAGTGTTCCCTGAGATCCCAGTGGAGTTCCTGCAGGAAAAGGAGATCTTTAAGGAGTTCATCTACCGCATCAACACCCTAGGTACCTATGATTTCCACACAGGTCAGACACCACTGCAGATCCAAAGCTCTAGGGCAGGTCCTAGAACAGTTCAGGAGATGATGATAGAAACCTCAGGTACATTTTGCAGTGTGCACAGAACTCCTTATTGCAGTGTAAAGTTAGATCAAGGTGCACATATAAGTGTAATTCCAGCAGTCCAGACAGATAAACGTATAATTGATCATAAGAAGCCAGTATTATGTACTTAGAGTAAATAGTAGAAGTGGCCTGGGGTGCCGCTTAGTGGTACAGTGCTTGCCTAGCATACATGAGGCTCTGGGTTCAAATCACAAGGCTACAACAACAACAAAAGGTAAGTAACAGAAGTGTTTTTTCTCAGAATGTTTTCTTGAGCCTTATCTTCTGACTTAGGTCATTTGTCTTGTATGTGGAGCTAGCAGCTTGGGGAAGATATCAGTGTCCTGAACTTCTCCAGGTGCCAAGATGATAGACTAAGAGAAGGTAGATTTGGAGTTAGGCAGCCCTGCTAATCCTCTGGCTGCACAGGTCCTCTTAACTGCTAAGACCCTCAGTGCTATGGTTCATAAAGTAAGGATTATGTCCATTTCCTAGGATTAGTGCAGATGTAGAAATGACAAAGAAATGCACCTTATTCTCACTCAGTAAGTGGTAGTATTCTGCTGTCTGAAGCATAGTCTTGCTTCTTTTTTGTCCCTATTTTGTGACTAGAGGTGTAATGTGGTGGTATGCTTTTAATAGGGAAATTTGGGTGGCTCTGCCCTGCTAGAGTGTTTCTTGGAAAGTTCCTGTGTGGTCCTGGGTACCCTAGTTTCATTGCTGTGTTTACTTTCAGTGCCTTGGGCATTTGCAGGTTCTTACTCTGATCCCAGAAGGTTCTGGGAGCAGATAGCTTGACACGGTTCCCACTTCAGTCAGCTTTATCGCTCTGGGCTCAGTGGCATCGGAATAGGATCAGGCAGCTGCTACAAGGAGATTTTCCTCTGTCCTGTCAAAAGCCCAATCGCAGGCAGCCTCCCTGATTCCTTGCCTGGTTTCCCACCTCTGTTCTTCCTTAGGTGGCCTTGTCCTGAGTATCAGTTGGGCATCTGTGGCCAGTTCTACAGTCTCCCTAGAATCTGCCTTTGCTCCTGCCCATCTGTGCCTTTCTTTCTTGGATGATTATTCTCTACCTGACTCTGAGTCAACCTCTGTCCATCTCTGCTCCCCCCCCCACACACACATACCTCTCTCCATACATAGTGTACCAGGTGGTCCTGGAATTGATGTTCTAGTTTTCCTTTCCTCTTTTTGTTGAATTCTACTCTGAATATAGCTCTTCAGTGAGCCTGGAAAACAGTCTTTGAAAGGGCTTTGCTGTGTGCTGAAGTGTGCCCAGGGCACCCTGTGCTTTTCTTTGCTTTCACTTTTTCTTTCGTTTTTTTTTTTTCTTTCATTTTTTTAAAATATATTTTCTTTATTTATTTATTTGAGAGAGAGAGAGAGAGAGAGAGAGAGTAAGAGAGAAAGAAAGGGAGAGAATGGGCACACCAGGGCCTCCAGCCACTGCAAACAAACTCCAGATGCCTGCGCCCCTTGTGCATCTGGCTTACGTGGGTCCTGGAGAATTGAACCGGGGTCCTTTGGCTTTGCAGGCAAATGCCTAAACTGCTAAGCCATCTCTCCAGCCCTTTCCTTTCATTTTTTGAGGTAGGGTCTCACTCTAGCTCAGGCTGACATGGAATTCACTATGTAGTCTAAGGCTGGCTTCGAAATCATGGTGATCCTCCTACCTCTGCCTCCCAAGTTCTGGGATTAAAGGCGTGTGCCACCACGCCTGGCTTGCTTTCACTTTTTAATCTCACTAGCTTTATTGGCACAGAATTCTCTTGCAGTGTGGTTCACCCATTGAAAGTCTGCACTTCTGTGATCTGGTTCTATCCATGGAGCCTTGTAGCATCACCTCAGGCTCATGACAAACTTGAGGAAAGACTTTTAAATGCCTGGTGGACAGGAATATCTTGATACACTTGAGCAAAGCCTGTTTGGACATCTCTGATCAAGAGGCTGGGCTGAACTTGGCCTGTAGCCTTGTGCAACATAGCCAACTTTCATGTGTTTCGGTATCCTCTGATAAATAGAGAAAATAGCATTTTCTGTTATACAGTTGTTTTGAAGAAGGTGCTTTGGGAACTAATCCTGTTGGAGTTAGCAAGGCATCAGCATATTCATGTGTTTGGGAAGTGGGAGGGGCAGCACTCTCTAACATAATACTTGTTTCCTAGGGTGGACCAGTCGTACCCAATTTGAAGAAACTTGGGCCACCCTCCTTGGTGTCCTGGTGACCCAGCCCCTCGTTTTGGAGCAGGAAGAGAGCCCACCAGAGGTGAGGATACTAGAGAGGATATGGCTAACTGGGAACTTGTAGTTAGGGCACCTGGTAGGCCTATGGTTGGCAAAAGTATGGTAGCCAAGTCATCTTGGCTAATGTTCCAGAGCAAGAACAAACCTCAGAGTTTTGGGATCTGAGACTGCCAGTGATGGGGATGCATTTTATTGTGTATTCCATAGTAAGGATCAATACGATTGTACCCTTTCTTAAAAATATCTTTGAGCTAAAAAAAAAATACATCTTTGAGGGGGCTGGAGAGATGGCTTAGTGGTTGAGGCACTTGCCTGCAAATCCCAATGACCTGGGTTCAGTTCCCTAATACCCACATAAAGCCAGATGCACAAAGTGGTACATGTGTCTGGAGTTCATTCGTTGCAGTGGCTAGAGGCCCTGGCACACCCATTGTCCCTCCCCTACCCTCCTCCCCTCCTTTCCCCTCCCACATCTCTACCTGCCTTTCTTGCTCTCACATAAATATTTAAGAAAATATCTTTGAGTTCATTTTTATCATTATCTGGAGGAACAAGTTGAACTAAAATGAAAAGGCACTCAGCCCAAGCCATGTGCACACACTTGGCTTATTTTTAACTATCTTGAGGAAGGCTGGAAGAGTTAGTGTAAACATATGTTCCTATGAGCTCTTGATTCTGAGAGAAGATGTGGGATGAACTTGCAAAAATGACATATCAAAAGGTGAACATAGGGGGCTGGAGAGATAGCTTAATGGTTAAGCGCATGCCTGTGAAGCCTAAGGACCCTGGTTCAAGGCTCGATTCCCCAATACCCATGTAAGCCAGATGCACATGGTAGTGCACATATCTGGAGTTCATTTGCAGTGGCTAGAGGCCCTGGTGCACCCATTCTCTTCCTCTCCCCCCTCCACCCGTCTCTAATAAGTAAATAAATAAAAATAAAAATTTTTTTAAAAGGTGAACATAGAGGCCGGCCGTGGTGGCACATGCCTTTAATCCCAGCACTGGGGAAGCAGAGTTAGGAGGATCACCGTGAGTTTGAGGCCACCCTGATACTATGTAGTGAATTCCAGGTCAGCCTGGGCTAGATTAAAACCCTACCTCCATAAACCAAAAAAAAAAAAAAAAAGTGAACATATGTTATAAGTCATCAAGATTGTCTTTAAATTTGTCTATAGGTGCCAATAAGTTGTTAAATGCAATGCCACTAAAATGAATGAGGACATTTAAGGACAATTTCTTCTAAAATAATTCCTAGTTGGAGATTTATGCCTGTTGGAGACCTCTGGTTTATTCCAAAGTCCAGTCATATAGCTAGAGGTGCTACTACATACTAGGTGAACTTATATTGAGGAGCCTGGGTATAGGAAGCCATATCCTTCCATGGCACTCGGGGCAAGTGTATTTGGAGTGGAGGCAGGATTGAGTGGTGTATGTCTTTTTGTCATGTCAACGTGTGGGCTGTCCCTTTAGGAAGACACAGAAAGGACCCAGATTCACGTCCTGGCTGTACAGGCTATCACCTCCCTGGTGCTCAGCGCAATGACTGTGCCTGTGGCCGGCAACCCAGCTGTGAGCTGCTTAGAGCAGCAGCCCCGGAACAAGCCTCTGAAAGCTCTCGATACCAGGTTTGCCTGAGTTCCTATGTGCCCCGTGTCCAAATGTGAAGGATAGTGAGGTGATCTGCCCCACTCCAATGACCTGGTCCTGTTCTTTGCTGTCAGAATTTAAACAACACTGCATATGGACCTAGCCCAAGGATGTAGAACTAAAAATGATTTTGTAGGCAGTGACAACTTGAAAATTCAGCGTGATTGTATGAGGTCCCCTGGATGTTCAGTAGCTGACTGATGGGGCAGGAATGACTACCTGCCGAAGGGTTTGTTTGCTATAATGCCAGTGAACTGTAGGCAGATAGAGAGGGTGTCCTGGTGTTTTTCAGTTGTGTGATTTTTCAAAGGAAGCAAAATATTCTTTACCTTGGTTCTTAATTTTAGGTTTGGGAGAAAGTTGAGCATGATCAGAGGAATTGTAGAGCAGGAGATTCAAGAAATGGTTTCTAAGAGAGAGAATATTGCCACTCATCATTCTTACCAGACATGGGATCCTGTTCCTTCTCTGTTACCCGCTACTACAGGTACAGGGGTGTGGGGAGAAGGGTACTGTTGAACTTGGGGTAGAGCAAGGATATGACTGGCATCCTTGCCATGCTGTGCCCAGCTGTGGTTTAATTATGAGTCTACATGCTAAGTGAGTATACTGCCACACATTCACAATTCTCATTCAGGTCTAGGAAAGTTTCAGTTTAAGGGGTTAAAATTTGGAAGCAAATTAAAAGTATGTCTCTTGTCGTTTGTGTTGTGAGAAGCCAGAGGTCTTGAGGCTGGAATACTAGCAGACTGCAGAATTTAAGAGCAAAAGTAGTTGCTCAGATTAAAAAAAAACAAGAGTTCATCTAACCAACCTGGATCTCCAGCTTTACATGAGAGATACCATGTGCAAAGAACGTATGTTCTTTAGTGGCCCCTTGAACTGCCTGACCATCTCAAGCTCCCTGCTGCCCCAGGAGCTATGCTGCTTAGGTATGTGCTCCGCCCTAACCTGCCCCATCATGGACACTGGACTATGCCACCCTGGCTTAAAAGAAGGGAATGTTATATATTGTTTTTTGCATTGTACATTTTCATTGTATATAATATTATAAGGATGTTGAGTATATTCTGTCATGCCTCTCAATGCTCCCCCTTTCCCCATATTTTTCATTTTATTTTATTTATTTATTTATTTTTTTGGTTTTGCAAGGTAGGGTCTCACTCTGGTCCAGGCTGACCTGGAATTAACTATGTAGTCTCAGGGTAGCCTCGAACTCTCGGTGATCCTCCTACCTCTGCCTCCCGAGTGCTGGGATTAAAGGCGTGCGCCACCACACCCGTCTCCCATATTTTTCATTTTAATTAATAGTCTTCCTGCTGTTGAACAAACTGGTTCAGTTTTATGATCACCTCATTTTTTAGGAATTTGTTGGGTACAATAAATGTAAGTTCCTTGAAGTTTCTGTGTGGAAGTACAGGAAGTCTTATGCTTACAAATGTTTTTTAGGAACTTGGGCCCCAGAGAGAGCACTGTTAACTTGGCTGGCCATGGGGAGCCTCTGGGCCAATAGACTCAATGAGAAATAGCATATGTATTCTAGAAGGCAGAATAGAGTGGGTCTGGGAGAGGTATTGGGTGGATGTCTACCAGAGCTCAGAAGAAAGCACATGTTCCCAGGAGGGCAACAGATGTACATTGGGAAAGGGTGAGGGAATATAATCTGGCACAGAGTTAGCTAGAGGCAGTCCTATTTGTTACAGAGAAAAAGTGATAGTCCACTTTGCCCACAAGGCCTACCTTCTCAAAAGATTGCAAAGTGACAAATTCTGCATAGTTGAGCCATCTTGCCAGTGGTGAGGACACCTCAGTTGGGTGGGCACCTGTCCAAGCATGAGCAGAGTTGCATTGGGGGGCCTGAATCTCAGCACCATATGACTTGCTCTGCCTGGCATTGTGCAGAATAGTATTCATTGTTGATTTTTCTCAGGTTCCCTCATCAGCCATGACAAGCTGCTGCTGCAGATCAACCCAGAACGGGAGCTGGGCAACATGAACTACAAGCTGGGCCAGGTCAGTCACACCACACCATGTCCTGCTGCAAAGGCTGCCAGCTGGAACTGTAACCCAACCTTATTGTCATTTCACATATAATCATACAGATGTGTATAAAACATAGTGGGTTAGCATGAGACAGGTGAGAGCTGCAGGGTTTGGAGGTAGGGAAGGGTTGAATAAAGTTAAGGCAAGAGCTGCCCAGACAGAAACTCCTGAAGAATGTCCTGGCCACTGGCTCAGAGAGGGCAGCTGAGGGGCACAGCTTAGTATATAGCAGACAGCTGGACCAGTGATTGAGGTGGAGGATACATTGAACTACTTTGTTGTCAGAACAATAGGGGCGGCTGTGCCATGATGGCAGCTGCTCGGAAGCACTGTATTGCATGATCATCTTCTTTTACACTCCCTATTATGCTTTCCTTGTAGTGTGTTTCAGGAAGGAGTTTTGTAATTCTTTTAGGAGAGATTGGTCAGAATGGTGTTTGGAGACTGTTTGCTTCTGAGGGTTTTCTTTTCTACAGTTCTGACCCACATCTCTCAGAGCAAAGCCACCAGGATGTTTTTGGCCACTGCTTTTGGCACCTGCTGGCTATAGGAGGCAAAGAGCTATAGTGCCCACTGCCTTTATAGAAAAATACCTCTAAACCAGGTGTGGTGACACATGCCTTTAATCCCAACACTTGAGAGGCAGAGGTAGGAGTACCACTGTGAGTTTGAGGCCAGCCTGAGATTACATAGTGAATTCCAGGTCAGCCTAAGATAGAGTGAGACCCTACCTTGGAAGAAAGAAAGAAAGAAAGAAAGAAAGAAAGAAAGAAAGAAAGAAAGAAAGAAAGAAGGAAGGAAGGAAGGAAGGAAGGAAGGAAGGAAGGAAGGAAGGAAGGAAGGAAGGAAGAAAGGAAGAAAGGAAGGAAGGGAAAGAGGGAGGGAGGGAGGGAGGGAGGAAGGAAGGAAGGAAGGAAGGAAGGAAGGAAGGAAGGAAGGAAGGAAGGAAGGAAGGAAAGAAAAGAGGAGCTGGGTGTGGTGGCCTTGCGCCTTTAATCCCAGCACTCGGGAGGCAGAGGTGGGAGGATCGCCGAGAGTTCGAGGCCACCCTGAGACTACATAGTTAATTCCAGGTCAGCCTGGGCTAGGGTGAGACCCTACCTTGAAAAACCAAAAAAAAAAAAAGAAAGAAAGAAAGAAAGAAAGAAAGAAAGAAAGAAAGAAAGAAAGAAAGAAAGAAAGAAAAAAAAGAAAGAAGAAAGAAAGAGGGAGGGAGGAGAAAGAAGGAAGGAAAGAAAGAAGGAAAGAAAGGAAGAGGGAGGGGAGGGAGGGAGGGAGGAGGAGGGAGGAAGGGGAGGGAAGGGAGGGAAGGGAGAGAAAAGAAAGAAAAATACCTCTATTCTTTTACCTTTGCAGAGAAGGTTTTACCCTAAGATAAGTGACAGTGACTGTTAGAATGTGATGTGCTTTTCTTGGAGTTTCTGAAGGTCAGGTGATGAGTAAGAGGCCATGTTCTGGGGTTCAGTGACTGTGACTCTGGTCATACTGTCCTCTTTGGCTCTATTGTTCTTGTCTAACTCTGCCCATTTCCTTCAGTGCTTGACCGTAGGTCCAGTATCCACAAGATTATAGTGGTGCTGTGGGGCTGAAATCTATTTCCAGCCCTGCCTTGCCTAAGATATCTGTCTGCTACCATTGAATCACACATTTTTTTTGTAAAGGAGTGGAGTAGGGTCTGCATATAAGGAATATTGGGGCCTTAAAATTGCATTCACAACTTTCTTGCTTTCCTTGGCCTTCAGTATAGGATTCTGAGGTCATAAGGAAGGAAGCCAATGGATTTCCAGAGGAGCAGAGCAGGCAGAGAGGAAGTAACTTCATGTGTTGAGAATGTGAAAACCGTTTGGCGTGGAGTTGGATTTAGGTGCATGGGGCTCTAGGCTGCCCCTCACACCTTCTTACCTCCATCTCTAGAATAAACACATACACCTTCTGTATTATATTCTAAGGCTCCTTTATATAAAAAGCCCAGATAATGGGACCTACCTCCAAGGATGACCAATGAGAATAGATTTGCAAAATCCGTGTATGGTCACGTGTGTTCTCAGGGTCTCTGACCATCACTTAGCAGCTACTACAATGTCACTCCTCTTTCCTTCACCACCACTACCACCCAGGCACTTGTTTAGGCCTTGTGCCAGACACCAGAGCTTTTCGGCTTCAGTCTCTCCTGCCCCACCTACCATTCTCTGCCAATGTCATGGTGGTTCTGAATGGGATAAGATAGTCCAGTGGTCACTTACCCTAGCAGGTTTGGATTATATCTGCTCACCAGGAACCCAAGACCTTTGCTTAGATGCCAGCCCCATTTCCTGCTTCTGTGGCAGGTATCCATACACTCAGTGTGGCTGGGGAATAACATCACACCCCTGAGAGAGGAGGAGTGGGATGAAGAGGAGGAGGAGGAGGCAGATGTTCCTGCACCAACGTCTCCACCTGTGTCTCCAGTCAACTCCAGGTTTACATTGGTCTTTTGTTTGTTTGTTTTTTAATTTTTTTTTTTGAAATTTCTTCTTAGTCATTAGATTTGTTTGGGGTACTTCTTGAAATGAACTTCTCATCTGTGTATGGGGAAAATATTCATGTTGTTTATTTTTCAGGAAGCACCGTGCTGGAGTTGATATTCACTCATGTTCGCAGTTTCTGCTTGAATTGTACAGCCGCTGGATCCTGCCATCTAGTTCAGCCAGAAAGACCCCTGTCATACTGATCAGTGAAGTGGTTCGATCTGTAAGTTTGCCTTCCTCTGTTTTCCTCCATGAGTGTGCACAAACATGTACTCACATACATATGTATCAGATACACACTATGAACACATCACACATACAAAACCCGCACCACACATATGTGTGCTATACACACACCATGGATACACACATGGTTTATGTTTCTGAACCTATAGAGGAATTCTTGAAGCCTCCAGAATATAGAATTATAAATGAGTATATTTTAAGTTGATGAAGGGATAGTTTTACATCCCTTCCATAATAGATTGGTATTCTCTGAAAGATGGTAAAGGTATAAGGCTTGTCAGTTGTCACAATTCGAGGTTCAGCTGCCCAGCTTTCTTCCCCCGTGGCTATGACAAACAGTCCTGCATCCCTGGATCTCACTTCTAAGAAGTGCTGGTTCAGAGAAGTCATCCAGATGAGCAGTCTCATGGCGCTTCACGCTCTTCAGCTAAGAACCCCAAAGACTGTTGGCTTCTGTTGGTGGTGTCCACCAGTGTTTATAATGCTGGGGATAAAAATGGGGCGGCTAAGCTGGGTGTGGTGGTACATGCCTTTAATCCCAGCACTCAGGAGGCAGAAGTAGGAGGATGGCTGTGAGTTCAAGGCCACCCTGAATTCCAGGTCAGCCTGGACCAGAGTGAGACCCTACCTCGGAAAAAAAAAAAATGGAGCAGCTTTAAAAAAGTAGTTACTTAGTCCATTTAGAAATGATAGTAATGGGGCTGGAGAGATGAGAGATGGCTTAGTGGTTAAGGCACTTTGCCTGGAAAGCCAAAGGACCTCCGTTTGATTCCCCAGGACCCATGTAAGCCAGATGCACAAGGTGGCACATGCATCTGGAGTTTGTTTGCAGTGGCCAGAGGCCCTGGCGTGCCCATTCTCCTTCTCTCTCTCAAGTAAATAAATAAAAATAAAATATTTTTTAAAAAAGAAATAATAGGGGCTGGAGGATGGCTTAGCGGTTAAGGCGTTTTCCTGCAAAGCCAAAGGACCCAGGTTCGATTCCCAGGACCCACATTAGCCAGATGCACAGGGGCACATGCATCTGGAGTTTGTTTGCAGTGGCTGGAGGCCCTAGTGCATCCATTCTCTCCCCCTTTCTCTGTCAAATAAATAAAAAAAAATTTTTTAAAAAAAAAAAAATAAATAATAGTGATGGGGCTAAAGAGATGACTTAGCAGTTAAGGTACTTGCAGGTGAAGTCAAAGGACCCAAATTCAATTCCCCACTACCCACATAAACCAGATGCACAAAGGGGGCACATGCATCTGGAGTTCATTTGCAGTGGCTGGAGGTCCTGCTGCTGTGCCCAGATCCTGGGATCCCCAAAGACCACCTAGAGAATCAGACACGTATGCAACTGCAAAGAGCCTGAGGAATGTTAAACAAACTTATCTGTAGCTACAAAGCCACAGGAATGTATAACATCTGCTTGGTTTTGTCTAATTGGGGTTATTTTGGGATAGTGTGGTCTTTCTAGTAACTGCAAAGTGCTGTGTCAGTAACTTGGGCCCTGCAGAGAAACAAAAAACCTAAGGAAACAGAAACTTAGGCCTATTAACATTCTTAAAGCCTGTCATAGCGTCACTTTGGTTCAGGCTCTTCACTGCTGTGCCCATTCTCTCTCTCTCTCTCTCTCTCTCTCTCTCTCTCTCTGTTTTCTCTTTATTTAATAGTCTTCCTGCTGTTGAACAAACTGGTTCAGTTTTATGATCACCTCATTTTTTAGGAATTTGTTGGGTACAATAAATGTAAGTTCCTTGAAGTTTCTGTGTGGAAGTACAGGAAGTCTTATGCTTACAAATGTTTTTTAGGAACTTGGGCCCCAGAGAGCACTGTTAACTTGGCTGGCCATGGGGAGCCTCTGGGCCAATAGACTCAATGAGAAATAGCATATGTATTCTAGAAGGCAGAATAGAGTGGGTCTGGGAGAGGTATTGGGTGGATGTCTACCAGAGCTCAAGAAGAAAGCATGTTCCCAGGAGGGCAACAGATGTACATTGGGAAAGGGTGAGGGAATATAATCTGGCACAGAGTTAGCTAGAGGCAGTCCTATTTGTTACAGAGAAAAAGTGATAGTCCACTTTGCCCACAAGGCCTACCTTCTCAAAAGATTGCAAAGTGACAAATTCTGCATAGTTGAGCCATCTTGCCAGTGGTGAGGACACCTCAGTTGGGTGGGCACCTGTCCAAGCATGAGCAGAGTTGCATTGGGGGGCCTGAATCTCAGCACCATATGACTTGCTCTGCCTGGCATTGTGCAGAATAGTATTCATTGTTGATTTTTCTCAGGTTCCCTCATCAGCCATGACAAGCTGCTGCTGCAGATCAACCCAGAACGGGAGCTGGGCAACATGAACTACAAGCTGGGCCAGGTCAGTCACACCACACCATGTCCTGCTGCAAAGGCTGCCAGCTGGAACTGTAACCCAACCTTATTGTCATTTCACATATAATCATACAGATGTGTATAAAACATAGTGGGTTAGCATGAGACAGGTGAGAGCTGCAGGGTTTGGAGGTAGGGAAGGGTTGAATAAAGTTAAGGCAAGAGCTGCCCAGACAGAAACTCCTGAAGAATGTCCTGGCCACTGGCTCAGAGGGCAGCTGAGGGGCACAGCTTAGTATATAGCAGACAGCTGGACCAGTGATTGAGGTGGAGGGATACATTGAACTACTTTGTTGTCAGAACAATAGGGGCGGCTGTGCCATGATGGCAGCTGCTCGGAAGCACTGTATTGCATGATCATCTTCTTTTACACTCCCTATTATGCTTTCCTTGTAGTGTGTTTCAGGAAGGAGTTTTGTAATTCTTTTAGGAGAGATTGGTCAGAATGGTGTTTGGAGACTGTTTGCTTCTGAGGGTTTTCTTTTCTACAGTTCTGACCCACATCTCTCAGAGCAAAGCCACCAGGATGTTTTTGGCCACTGCTTTTGGCACCTGCTGGCTATAGGAGGCAAAGAGCTATAGTGCCCACTGCCTTTATAGAAAAATACCTCTAAACCAGGTGTGGTGACACATGCCTTTAATCCCAACACTTGAGAGGCAGAGGTAGGAGTACCACTGTGAGTTTGAGGCCAGCCTGAGATTACATAGTGAATTCCAGGTCAGCCTAAGATAGAGTGAGACCCTACCTTGGAAGAAAGAAAGAAAGAAAGAAAGAAAGAAAGAAAGAAAGAAAGAAAGAAAGAAAGAAGGAAGGAAGGAAGGAAGGAAGAAGGAAGAAGGAAGGAAGAAGGAAAGGAAGAAAGGAAGGGGAAGGGAGGGAGGGGGAGGGAGGAGGAGGGGAAGGAAGGAAGGAAGGAAGGAAGGAAGGAAGGAAGGAAGGAAGGAAGGAAGGAAAGAAAGAAAGAGGAGCTGGGTGTGGTGACGCACGCCTTTAATCCCAGCACTCGGGAGGCAGAGGTGGGAGGATCGCCGAGAGTTCGAGGCCACCCTGAGACTACATAGTTAATTCCAGGTCAGCCTGGGCTAGGGTGAGACCCTACCTTGAAAAACCAAAAAAAGAAAGAAAGAAAGAAAGAAAGAAAGAAAGAAAGAAAGAAAGAAAGAAAGAAAGAAAGAAAGAAAGAAAGAAAAAGAAAGAAGAAAGAAAGAGGGAGGGAGGAGAAAGAAGGAAGGAAAGAAAGAAGGAAAGAAAGGAAGAAAGGAGGAGGGAGGGAGGGAGGGAGGGAGGGAGGGGAGGGAAGGGAGGGAAGGGAGAGAAAGAAAGAAAAATACCTCTATTCTTTTACCTTTGCAGAGAAGGTTTTACCCTAAGATAAGTGACAGTGACTGTTAGAATGTGATGTGCTTTTCTTGGAGTTTCTGAAGGTCAGGTGATGAGTAAGAGGCCATGTTCTGGGGTTCAGTGACTGTGACTCTGGTCATACTGTCCTCTTTGGCTCTATTGTTCTTGTCTAACTCTGCCCATTTCCTTCAGTGCTTGACCGTAGGTCCAGTATCCACAAGATTATAGTGGTGCTGTGGGGCTGAAATCTATTTCCAGCCCTGCCTTGCCTAAGATATCTGTCTGCTACCATTGAATCACACATTTTTTTTTGTAAAGGAGTGGAGTAGGGTCTGCATATAAGGAATATTGGGGCCTTAAAATTGCATTCACAACTTTCTTGCTTTCCTTGGCCTTCAGTATAGGATTCTGAGGTCATAAGGAAGGAAGCCAATGGATTTCCAGAGGAGCAGAGCAGGCAGAGAGGAAGTAACTTCATGTGCTGAGAATGTGAAAACCGTTTGGCGTGGAGTTGGATTTAGGTGCATGGGGCTCTAGGCTGCCCCTCACACCTTCTTACCTCCATCTCTAGAATAAACACATACACCTTCTGTATTATATTCTAAGGCTCCTTTATATAAAAAGCCCAGATAATGGGACCTACCTCAAGGATGACCAATGAGAATAGATTTGCAAAATCCGTGTATGGTCACGTGTGTTCTCAGGGTCTCTGACCATCACTTAGCAGCTACTACAATGTCACTCCTCTTTCCTTCACCACCACTACCACCCAGGCACTTGTTTAGGCCTTGTGCCAGACACCAGAGCTTTTCGGCTTCAGTCTCTCCTGCCCCACCTACCATTCTCTGCCAATGTCATGGTGGTTCTGAATGGGATAAGATATTCCAGTGGTCACTTACCCTAGCAGGTTTGGATTATATCTGCTCACCAGGAACCCAAGACCTTTGCTTAGATGCCAGCCCCATTTCCTGCTTCTGTGGCAGGTATCCATACACTCAGTGTGGCTGGGGAATAACATCACACCCCTGAGAGAGGAGGAGTGGGATGAAGAGGAGGAGGAGGAGGCAGATGTTCCTGCACCAACGTCTCCACCTGTGTCTCCAGTCAACTCCAGGTTTACATTGGTCTTTTGTTTGTTTGTTTTTTAATTTTTTTTTTTTTGAAATTTCTTCTTAGTCATTAGATTTGTTTGGGGTACTTCTTGAAATGAACTTCTCATCTGTGTATGGGGAAAATATTCATGTTGTTTATTTTTCAGGAAGCACCGTGCTGGAGTTGATATTCACTCATGTTCGCAGTTTCTGCTTGAATTGTACAGCCGCTGGATCCTGCCATCTAGTTCAGCCAGAAAGACCCTGTCATACTGATCAGTGAAGTGGTTCGATCTGTAAGTTTGCCTTCCTCTGTTTTCCTCCATGAGTGTGCACAAACATGTACTCACATACATATGTATCAGATACACACTATGAACACATCACACATACAAAACCCGCACCACACATATGTGTGCTATACACACACCATGGATACACACATGGTTTATGTTTCTGAACCTATAGAGGAATTCTTGAAGCCTCCAGAATATAGAATTATAAATGAGTATATTTTAAGTTGATGAAGGGATAGTTTTACATCCCTTCCATAATAGATTGGTATTCTCTGAAAGATGGTAAAGGTATAAGGCTTGTCAGTTGTCACAATTCGAGGTTCAGCTGCCCAGCTTTCTTCCCCGTGGCTATGACAAACAGCAGTCCTGCATCCCTGGATCTCACTTCTAAGAAGTGCTGGTTCAGAGAAGTCATCCAGATGAGCAGTCTCATGGCGCTTCACGCTCTTCAGCTAAGAACCCCAAAGACTGTTGGCTTCTGTTGGTGGTGTCCACCAGTGTTTATAATGCTGGGGATAAAAATGGGGCGGCTAAGCTGGGTGTGGTGGTACATGCCTTTAATCCCAGCACTCAGGAGGCAGAAGTAGGAGGATGGCTGTGAGTTCAAGGCCACCCTGAATTCCAGGTCAGCCTGGACCAGAGTGAGACCCTACCTCGGAAAAAAAAAAAATGGAGCAGCTTTAAAAAAGTAGTTACTTAGTCCATTTAGAAACGATAGTAATGGGGCTGGAGAGATGAGAGATGGCTTAGTGGTTAAGGCACTTTGCCTGGAAAGCCAAAGGACCTCCGTTTGATTCCCCAGGACCCATGTAAGCCAGATGCACAAGGTGGCACATGCATCTGGAGTTTGTTTGCAGTGGCCAGAGGCCCTGGCGTGCCCATTCTCCTTCTCTCTCTCAAGTAAATAAATAAAAATAAAATATTTTTTTAAAAAAGAAATAATAGGGGGCTGGAGGGATGGCTTAGCGGTTAAGGCGTTTTCCTGCAAAGCCAAAGGACCCAGGTTCGATTCCCCAGGACCCACATTAGCCAGATGCACAGGGGGGCACATGCATCTGGAGTTTGTTTGCAGTGGCTGGAGGCCCTAGTGCATCCATTCTCTCCCCCCCCTCTTTCTCTGTCAAATAAATAAAAAAAAATATTTAAAAAAAAAAAAATAATAGTGATGGGGCTAAAGAGATGACTTAGCAGTTAAGGTACTTGCAGGTGAAGTCAAAGGACCCAAATTCAATTCCCCACTACCCACATAAACCAGATGCACAAAGGGGGCACATGCATCTGGAGTTCATTTGCAGTGGCTGGAGGTCCTGCTGCTGTGCCCAGATCCTGGGATCCCCAAAGACCACCTAGAGAATCAGACACGTATGCAACTGCAAAGAGCCTGAGGAATGTTAAACAAACTTATCTGTAGCTACAAAGCCACAGGAATGTATAACATCTGCTTGGTTTTGTCTAATTGGGGTTATTTTGGGATAGTGTGGTCTTTCTAGTAACTGCAAAGTGCTGTGTCAGTAACTTGGGCCCTGCAGAGAAACAAAAAACCTAAGGAAACAGAAACTTAGGCCTATTAACATTCTTAAAGCCTGTCATAGCGTCACTTTGGTTCAGGCTCTTCACTGCTGTGCCCATTCTCTCTCTCTCTCTCTCTCTCTCTCTCTCTCTCTCTCTGTTTTCTCTTTATCTCTCTCTCTCTCTCTGCTTGCAAATAAATAAATTAAATTAAAATTTTTGTTTTGTTTTGTTGTTGTTTTTTGAGGTAGGGTCCCACTCTAACTCAAGCTGACCTGGAATTCACTCTGTAGTCTCGGGATGGCCTCAAACTCACAGCGATCCTCCTACCTCTGCCTCCCGAGTGCTGGGATTAAAGGCGTGTGCCTCCATGCCCGGCTCCTTTATTAAAAAAATTAATTTAATTAGCCGGGCGTGGTGGCGCACGCCTTTAATCCCAGCACTCGGGAGGCAGAGGTAGGAGGATCGCTGTGAGTTTGAGGCCATCCCGAGACTACAGAGTGAATTCCAGATCAGCTTGAGCTAGAGTGGGACCCTACTTCAAAATACCTCCCCCCCCAAAAAAAGAAATGATAGTGATAGGTCTGGAAAGATGTCTCCATGGTTAAGACACTTGCTTGCAAAGCGTAACAGCCTGGGTTTGATTCCCCAGTACCTACATAAAGCCAAATGTATAGAGTGGTGCATACATCTAGAGTCTTGTTTGTAGTAGCAGGAAGCCCTAGTGCACCTACTCATTCATATTCTTACCCCCTGTCTCCTTGCAGGTAAATAATTAAAAAGAAAGAAAGAAAGAAAGAAAGAAAGAAAGAAAGAAAGAAAGAAAGAAAGAAAGAAAGAAAGAAAGAAAGAAAGAAAGAAAGAAAGAAAGAAAGAAAGAAAGAAAGAAAGAAAGAAAGAAAGAAAGAAAAAGAAAGAGAGAGAGAGAGAAAAGAAAGAAAGAAAGAAAGAAAGAAAGAAAGAAAGAAAGAAAGAAAGAAAGGATAGTGACCTACCAGGTGCATGCACTCTCCTTTTTCCCTCTCTCTCTCCCTGGTATGCCCACCCCTTTCTGTTTTCTCTGTGTCTCTCTCTCCCCCACCTTCTACCTCTCCCCCATTAAAATAAAGTCTTAGAACTAAAAATGATAATAAAATTAAAAGAAATAATGATAGCTAGGCATGATGATACACACCTGTAATCCCAGTACTTGGGATGCAGAGACAGGAAGATCACTTCAGATTTAATGCCAACCTGTTCTGTATAGCAAGTTCCAGACCAGCCCAGGATACATAGTGAGGATGTTTCAAAAAAAAAAAAAAAGTCGTCTTTTTAAGAAACTATGTTTTTAATTTAGTTTAGTTTTACTTTTTTCAAATGTTAGATTTATTATAAGACATTCTCAGAGCTTCCCTTTAATCTGTTGGTATCAAGTGACATCTCTAGAAAATTCTACTGTACACTTAGGAAAATGAGGGTGGGTGAAAAGGCAGAAAGGCCATACTGTGGAAGTAATTTTTCCTTGAAAGTTCCCCTTGGGAGGGTCTTGAATATCCAGAACCTCTTGCAGAGGCTGGTTTAGATGATTCATTCACCCCAACTCTGCCTGTGACACCAATCAGGACCAGTATAGGCTGTGGAGACAATACCCATCGAGGCTTTGACATTTGACTGACCTCTGTGGTGAGGTATATTGTGAAGATTTAGTGTGAGACAGATTACTGGGGGGTCAGAGTTTCCAGATGTTTGCTTCTGAAATAATTGATGACCTAGCTTTTCTCTTGGGAGTTTTGCTGTAGGAGGGCCCCAGACACATTTGGACGCATTGCAGTGACAAACATTTTCATGGAGGTTGATGTAGCTGAGTGTAGTGTCTCTGTTCATGTGGCAACTAAACCCATTTTCTTCCTTCTACAGTGTGTGTGTGGGCGGGGACGGGGGGTCCTTGCCTGTGTGTGCAAAGACATTTTTAACAAACACCAATGACCAATTTTTCTCTCTACTTTAAGTCTCTTGGCTTGTTATGATTTCTTTCTCCAGTCAGGGCTCCTGTGAATTTCATAATTTATTCTCTCATAGATATTAGAATAAACCTTGTCATAGCATTTTGGGCTGTGTTGCTTGTGTTCCTTGGAATATAACTCTTCCTTTTCCTAATCTTCTGTGTCTCCAGCTTCTTGTGGTGTCAGACTTGTTCACTGAACGCACCCAGTTTGAGATGATGTATCTGACACTGACAGAACTGCGGAGGGTGCACCCTTCAGAAGATGAGATCCTTATTCAGTACCTAGTGCCTGCCACCTGTAAAGCGGCTGCTGTCCTTGGAATGGTGAGTAAGAGGTGGTGCTGAAGCTGCCCCCCATGGAAACCACTCAGGCCTGCTCTGCCTTGGGACCTCATGATGGCAAAACCTGCCACCTGCATTACATTCTTCAAAAGCCTGTCTGGAGCCAGGCTTCCGGGCACATATGAACTATAGCACTGATTAGCTAAATGTACTCACTTCCTATTGGTACCAGTTCATGGAGCCTTGTGACCTTGTGAGCATGATTTGAAGCTCCTATACCCTGTGACCATTACGGTAGGCCATTCTCCAGGACAACAGATGGGATAGCACAGGGACAACACAGATTGTGGAATCATAACTAGCTTTTCCAATCTGTCTCCCTCTTGGCAGCCCCACTCCCCTTCTCTAATGGAGTCTGGATCTCACTGTGCTTCTCAACTAACATGGACTCCCACTCCTAGGAACTCCAGTAACCCTGAATTTCCACTTCCTAAGTCTGGATATTATAGTCTGGTTTGCATCATGGTTATCTTGGTCCATTTGTGCTGCTGTCACAAAACACTGTAGACAAAGAAATTTATAAGCAACAGAAATGTACTGCTCATGGTTCTCAGGGCTGGAAAGCCCAAGATCAAGGTGCCAGCAGATTTGGCATGTGGGTAGGGCTTCATTGGGATTACAGATGTGTGTCCCACTTTTCATCCAGTTTTATATATGTGCTGGGGAATTGAACTTGTTCCATTAGGCTTGCAAGCAAGCATCTTTAACCAGTGAGCCATCTCTCTATAGTCCCCTGAAATCCTTTTTTTTTATTATTTATTTTTTATTTTTGGAGAGAGAGAGAGAGAGAGAGAGAGAGAGAGAGAAGACAGAGATGGGCGTGCCAGCAGTGTCTCAGCTGCTGAGAACGAAATCCAGATGCGTGCGCCCCCTTGTGGTCAAGTGCAGCATTGCTCCTTTGTGTCACTTTGCATCTGGCTAAACGTGGGACCTGGAGATTGGAACCAGCGTTCTTAGGCTTAGGAGGCAGGTGCCTTAACCCCTAAGCCATCTCTTCAGCCCTGAAATCCATTTTTTATGACAGCAATAAAAACTTACGTGTTGGGCTGAAGAGATGGCTTAGCAGTTAAGGCACTTGCCTGTGAGGCCTAAGGACTCAGGTTCGATTCCCCAGTACCCATATAAGCCAGATGCACAAGGTGATACATGCGTCTAGAATTTGTTTGCAGTGGCTAGAGCACTACCCCACCTCCCGGCCTCTTTCTCTCTCTCTTTCAAATAAATAATTAAAAAAAAAAAAAAACTTGCTTGTTCAATAGACCCATGAATGACTGCCATGTGCCAGGCATTTGAGACCTCTGGCATGAGTGGAGGAGCCTCCCATGGCCTGTCCCCCGCCCCCATGCTAGATGCTTAGGTCTTGCTGTGATAGTGACCGCATTACCACCCCTGTAGCCACCAGCACCTGCTCCCCCGTCCAACCTTGTATAATCGACTGAGTGACAGGACACACAGATTATGGCAAAGCCCAGCTTCCACTTCCTCTGTCTGCCATAGAATCTGCGGTCACTGGGCCCAGGAGCCAAAGCAGGTATCTACCATGGATGGCTATAATCTAGGCCAACCTAGGCCATTCTGGTGACTCAGTGCCATCCAAGAAGTAGTAATAGCACATTGATCCCCTTGTGTATGTGAACACATTCATATGTATATAATTTAGTTATTTGAGGGTGGGGGGCAAACAGTAAGTATGGGCACACCAGGGCTTCCTGCCATTGCAAATGAACTCTAGACACATGCACCACTTAGTGCACCTGGCTTTACATGGATACTGGGGAATCGAACCTGAGCCATCAGGCTTTGCATCAGGCTTTAACCATTGAGCCATTTCTTCAGCCCACATTCTTCAAAGTGGACACACTCTGGGTACTGTCAGGACCATTTCCTTGTGGGAGGTCCTTTTTCCTCCATGGGGGGCTTCAGCTGCTGGCTTGACTTTCATTGTAACTGTGGTTTTGTGCTCAGGCCCAGATCCTCAGGCAAAATGTAAATCAAATACATTAGGCAAATAATAACAATTTTTAAAAACAGACCCCAAGGCAGGAGGTCGTATGGCCCCAGTTCCCAGCTCTATGCACACAGGCATCCCTCCTCAAAGGCAATTGTCTTCTGAGAGGCTTCTAGCCTATCCTCCATTGCTATAGACAGTGTTGCACTATTGAGTTACTTTTCCTGGGGAGGCATGAAACAAATGCCTATTCACTTTACATGGGTCACCAGTGACAGACCAAAGCAGTGATTCTATCTAAGTCTAGCTTGGTGAACAAATGAGTTGGTTGGGCTTTCTTACAGACATGAGCAAGGATTTAGTTAAAGGATCATGGGTGACCCCAAAACAACTGCATCACTGAAAAGTCCCACCACAGTATGGGTGAAGATCTCCCAGAGCTGCATAGATGGAGTCCTCTTTTCAGTTAACCTTCCACCTCTGTCTCCAAGTCCAAGTAAAGCCAGTACAGGATGGCATACACCTGGTCATGGTAGAAAGCACAGGAGGGAGGGAGTGGCAGGAGTCTCAGGCAAAGATCTAGTGGCCCTCCCTACCCCTCCTTATAGTCCTGATCTTGTGAGGGTCTTATGGAAGTGCAGGTAATCACAGCTGTTCTCCTTTCAAGAGGGCATGGACCATGTCATGTCCAGAGAACACTGTTCACACATACACTCGAGCTGTCACTTTTCTTTGCCCACTGTTGACAAATGTTAACAGCTTTCAACAAATCTTAGCATTGTTCATGCCCAAGTGGGGTCAGAGACCTAGGTGAGCACAGTCCTTGGGAAGATCTCACACACATCTCCATGGGTGGGGATAGTATAGGAAGGGGTAAGAAGGAAGTGGCCAGCAAAGATGATTGTCCTTCTTCAGTCCAAGATTGTAGTAGACAGCTTCAGGTTGCTGAAATGAACTTCCACAACGGGCACAGTGATGGAGGAAGGGATATTTATTGAAGCTTACAGATCCAGGGAAGTTCCATAATGGCAGAAGAAGCTGGCCTCCTTCACAGGTCCAAGCAGAGAGAAGCCACAAACCAAAGCTCAAAAGCCACTCCACAGGCACACTTCAGGAACTCCAGGCACTTTGCATATCTTTAGACTGGAGTTGCAAATCCACCACCACACCTTAGGGCTGGACCCTAAGATCTGCCCAGTGATACCTCCTCCATCCAGGTGGCTGGAAATCAAGTTTTAATAAATTCCTGAATCTATCGGGGGGTATTTATTCAAACTACCACAATGACCATTAGACCCAAATCCCCCTAGAGGACTGGGTGACCAGATTAGTCCTCAGCAAGCCTTTCCCAGTGACGGGATGAGGGAGCACAATCTGAGACTGAAGTGCTCCTTCTGGGTCAGGTGTGTGCTGGATGTCTCAGCCCTGCCACATTAGGAAGACCTGCCTAGGTAGAAGTGATGCCATTTTCATCCAAATTAGTATAAATAATGTCCAGAGCCCCAGGTTTTGCTGGATTCATTACAGTGGAGGAGCCTCAAGGCAAAATCAGCTGAGGGAGAAGATGAATATGGAAAGCCAGGAAAAAACCAGATGTAGATAGTATCCCTGTGGAGTCAAACCGGGCTGTTCACATGGGTGACTTCAGCTTATACAAAACATTTAAGAATTATAGAAGGAAAGCAAATGTGGACACAAACCATGTTGTCCAAACAAGGTGGATACCCTCTCCAAATCTACGTTCCTAGACAACAGCACCACATTCCATCTTCTGAATAGGTCTCACCTATAGTGTGAACTCAACTGTGTGCCAAACTCCACCCCAACCAAGGGGACAACCTTGCTGCAGGAGAACGGGTCATTTGGGATGTAAATGCTCAACCCCAAACCCCTCTGGCAGCCTGTGTCTGTGCTTATGCTCAGGACAAGACTGTGGCAGAGCCAGTTAGCCGCCTGTTGGAGAGCACACTCAGGAGCAGCCACCTGCCTAGCCAGATTGGAGCCCTACATGGTGTCTTGTACGTGCTGGAGTGTGACCTCTTGGATGACACTGCAAAGCAGCTAATCCCGGTTGTTAGTGAATATCTCCTGTCTAACCTCAAAGGAACAGCCCAGTGAGTGGGGCCTGGCTGGGTGGGCTATGGGCATTGATATGGGCCAATAAAAAAGCTGTGTTTTGCCTCTCAACATGAATAATAGAGCTAAGCATGGTGGCTCAACCTCTAATCCCAGCACTTAGGAGGCTGAGGCAAGGGGATTGCTTTAAGTTTGAGGCCAGCTTAGGCTACAGAGTGAGATATTGTCTCAAAAACACATCAAGCCCTTGGCCAGATGGCAGACAGGTAACCCAGGTGGGCACACATTTTAGGAGACAGAAGCTGAGATCAGTGAGACACAGTTGTGTGCCAGAATCATTCTTGGATGTCCCTAACAAGAGGCACTTGCATGTAAAGCCTGATGGCCCAGGTTTGATTCCCTAGTGCCCACATCAACTCAGAGGTACGAAAGAGTGCATGCATCTGGAGTTCATATGCAGTGATAGGAAGCCCTGGTACTCCTACACTTAACTCCTTCCCTCCCTGCCTCCTCCTCCTCTCCCCCCCCAACCCCTCTCAAATAAATATATTAAGAAAAACAAAACAACCTAAGAGTAAGAATCCTGCTTCTACATCACATTCCCATGGCTCTAGAATACTGCTCTGGAAAGCACCCTCCTCTGTGCATGTCCCACCCTGCCCCATGCTCCCTGGGATGTGCTCTGATCTTCATCTTCCCTTAAAGCTACCTTACATGTGGCTATGCACAAATGTGTTACCAAACCCTTAGAAAGCACATGAGCACATCATAGCCATGACTGTAAGCACAGGAGTATGGTGACAAGCTGGCTCCACCTGCATACCTGTACATATGGAACCGGGAGCAGAGCTGGGTACTCTGTCTCTGAGAAGTCTGGGCTTCTGTGTGTACTGCTATCACTTCCTCTCCAGAGAAGGGTCACATTTCATCAGGCAAAGAGTCAAGAGCAAGAGTTGGAGCAAAGATGCAAAGGGATGGGAGGAAAAGCCAGGTTTGGTGACAGGAGTGTAAGTTAGAGAGATGGAAAGTAAAGTTAAATGGAAGATACAGAGAAAGTAAGGTCTCCAGCCTATAGACATGGCTGTTATGAAGAGTTGAGGTTCTGCCAGGATGACAGTAAGCAGAGGCTAATTTTAGGGCCATACTGAGCCGGAGCAGGAAAGGTTACTTGTTGGAAGCCCCCTTGTCTAGTCCAGAAGAGGCATGGGTCTGTAGGGATGTCCATGCTCTTTGTAGTCCTAGTGGATGTTGAGTTGCATGTGCACAGGATGAACAAATAGCCTGTCCCCATGATCCCAGAGCCTGGCCCAGAGCAGGTTAGGACAGGCTTTACAGAAGTACAGTCTGTGCCGAGAAGTGATGGGCTCAGAGGACTGGGGAGGAATGTGGGGAAGCTTGTGGTGCCTGGGCAGAGATAGTGAGCAGAGCTGGATTTAATGCCTTGGGCAGAAGGACCCATGTCATGTGCAAATCACATCACTTGAGCACACCTTTGATCATGGTGGCACTGGTCTCGTCACATGCCAGCCAAGTCTGCACTGCTGCTGTGGTGCCAATGGGAGATCTCCCAAGTGAGTATGACAAGGTGGCATGTGCTACAAAGGGAGCACACAGAATCTGAGGAAGCACCTAGAATATGAATCTGCAGGTCTCACTGAACAGAGAAAATGTGAAGTAGCCTGTGCGGGGGTGCAGCATGGGAAAAAGTATGGCGTGCTGAGGCTGTACAGCTCTGGAAGAAAGTACAGGTATTGGGGTCAACAGGCCAGCCATGTGCGGAGGCTTGGAGGAGCTGGCTTACATGGGCAAGGTGTCTCTACTACAGACAGGAGGGTGCTGCTGTTTATGGTTGGACATGACTTCTCTTTCCTGTTGTCAGCTGTGTCAACATTCACAGCCAGCAGCATGTGCTGGTAATGTGTGCTACTGCATTCTACCTAATCGAGAACTATCCTTTGGATGTGGGGCCAGAATTTTCAGCATCAGTCATACAGGTGCGTAGACCCTGGCTGGGCTTCCTGTGGACATGGGACAGACTTCCTTGTGGGGCTGTACCAGTGGGTCAGTCTGGATTTGTAGAAGAATAAGAACAAGCCTTTCTTCTTGTCCAGATGTGTGGGGTGATGTTGTCTGGAAGTGAAGAATCCACTCCCTCCATCATTTACCACTGTGTCCTCCGAGGCCTGGAGCGCCTCCTGCTGTCTGAGCAGCTCTCTCGGCTAGATGCAGAATCCTTGGTCAAGCTGAGTGTAGACAGAGTGAATGTACACAGCCCACACCGGGCCATGGCAGCCTTGGGTCTGATGCTCACTTGTATGTACACAGGTAAGTGACTGTGAGGGATACCTAGCCCAGCTCTTATGAGTTCAAGTGAGGCAGGAGCACACTTAGGGAAACAGGACAAGCCTTTGGTGCAGCCCACTTAGTGTTGTCCTAAGCCAGGACTGTCTCTTTTGGAGATTTTAGGGCCTAAGGCAAGGGAGCAGCTGAGGTCACACTATGGTGTATAGGTGTCAGAGCTGTCTCTGACCACAGCATCCCTACAGCTAAGGGTTAGAGGTTGGGCTAGGTCCTCCCTTGCTAAGGATACCTATCACTTGCTTTTAGAATACCTCTGCTGCTTTGTTAAACTCCTGTGTTAGTCACTGTCTGGAGAGACTTTTGGGTTTCAGTCCTATAACATACTGAGTACTTGTGTTTCAGGAAAAGAGAAAGCCAGTCCAGGCAGATCCTCTGATCCCAGCCCTGCAGCACCTGACAGTGAGTCTGTGATCGTTGCCATGGAGCGGGTGTCTGTTCTCTTTGATAGGTAAGAAGTGCAGCCCCCACACCCGCCCATAGCAATTAACTGCCCTAGAGCCAAAGCCAAAACAGTCAGCTCTGTGTATATCTGCTTGTCCTGGCCACACTGTAATCCTGGCCTGGCTTGTTTTAGGGCTGTCCCATAAGGTTTTTCTTGGACCGTAGAACACAAAGGTATGGTCTAAGGTGGCACCTGTCCTCTCTCCAGGGGGCCTCAGGGACAGCACATATAGGTCTGGGTAGCCAGGGACCATGAATGTCAGATTCTGGGGGCAGGGGAGCCTCATTAAAGGTGAAAATGCCCATTCAGTCTCAGTCATTTTTGTATGAGAGAAGCCAGGAGGAAACTGGGTCCTGCTTGCTCCCAAGGGCCATAGGCATGTGGTATCAGGAACAGTATTGGGAATGTCCCCAACAAGAATAAAGGTCAGAACAAATAGAAGCTTCTATGAGATCAGGGGACAAGATGAGACTGCCTAGCCCCTCAGCACATATCATGCAACACAAGCTTTTCCTGCCATCTCTGAGGAATGGATCAGATGCCTCATTTCCTGGAGGACAGATACTGTCCTCAGGCCTCTGTGTCCCAGTGGATGTGATTGGCTCTGTGGTTTATATTGCCACTTTGGCCAGTGGGAAGCCATCTGGCTTGTCACAGAAGCATAGCCCAAGGTCTAGAGAGATGGCTTAGCAGATAAAGTGCTTGCTTGCAAAGCCTGATGGCCTGGATTCAATTCCCCAGTACCCACGTAAAACTAGATACATAAAGTAGCATGTGTGTCTGGAGTTTGTTTGCAGGGGCAAGAGGCCCTGGTGTGCCCATTCATATTCTCTCTCTCTCTCTCTCTCTCTCTACCCCCTTGCAAATAAGTAAATAAAAATAATTTGAAAAGGGACTGGAGAGATGGCTCAGCGGTTAAGGCATTTGTCTGCAAAGCCAAAGGATCCTGGTTCGATTCCCTAGGACCCACGTAAGCCAGATGCACAAGGGGGTGCATGCATCTGGAGTTCGTTTGCAGTGGCTAGAGGCCCTGACGTGCCCATTCTCTCTCCCTCCTCCCCCTCTTTCTCTGAAAGAAAGAAAGAAAGAAAGAAAGAAAGAAAGAAAGAAAGAAAAAAAGAAAGAAAGAAAGATAGATTAAAAATATTTTGGAGTTAGAGAGATGGCTTAGTGGTTAAGCCATTTGCCTGTGAAGCCAAAGGACCCAGGTTTGATTCCCCAGGGCCCACGTAAGACAGATGCACAAGGGGCACATACATGTGGAGTTCATTTGCAGTGGCTAGAGGCCCTGGTGTACCCATTCTCTCTGTGTGTCTGTCTCTCTTCTCTCCTCTTCTCTCCTCTCCTCTTCTCTTCTCTTCTCTTCTCTTCTCTTCTCTTCTCTCTCTCTCTGCTTATAAATAAATAAATTTTTTAAAAATACTTTGAAAAAGAAGATAATGAAGCACACCCAGAGAGCCCTTGCCAATGCCCTTTCTGGCCAGATGAGATCATCTGGACACCCAGTCTGTTTCTACTTTGAATCTTAAAATACATATTGCTGCCATTTTTCTGGTGCATGCATATTCACAGAGCACCACCTCATGACCAGGCTTAGGGATATAGTTAGGCACACATAGACACACAACCAACCATTGCCCCTTTGGAGTTCACAGTCCAGTACTGGGGCAATAAGCCCTCAAGGGAGCACACCCAAGTGTTCAGCTGTGGGCACAGGGGGAGTTTAACGGGAGCTGGCTACATTCACAGAAGGGCACCCTCAGTTGAGGAGAGGCATAACCTAGCTTCTGGGTCACTTCTGTGCTTGCTGCATGTCGAAGTCATATGTGTACTAGTGAGGTAGTTGCCATTCATGGTGTCCAGTTTGAGAGAAAAAAGCTCTTGGTTGATGGTGCTGCCAGGCACTGGGATGTGACGATGAAAGGCTCATGGAACATTCTGATGTAGAAAGTCTCTATTGTAATGTCACCACACCATACCATTTGGGCTATTCCTTTATAGGGCTTTCCCAACTCCTCTTTGCATTATCACCCTCCACAGTGTAGAAAGCCCTTGCCTATATCCAGCACATCATCTTCATCTGCCCAGTGAGAAAAGAAAAGACAGAGTTTTACCAAAACTCATACCATAGTTGTATCCTGACCTGCTCCCTCCTTCCAGGATCCGGAAGGGGTTTCCCTGTGAAGCCAGGGTAGTGGCAAGGATCCTGCCTCAGTTCCTGGATGACTTCTTCCCACCTCAAGATGTCATGAACAAAGTCATTGGAGAGTTTCTGTCCAATCAGCAGCCATACCCACAGTTCATGGCCACCGTAGTATATAAGGTGAGGGTATCCACATGTGGGATAGGGATGGGGACATGTAATAGATTTACTACTGGAGCCTGGCTTATCCCCTCAAATCCAGTGTCAGCTTTGGCCCCAAGCTCCTTTCCTACAGCCCATCCTTATGCTTAAGTGTCTCTCTTCTTCCCAGGTGTTTCAGACTCTACACAGTGCTGGACAGTCATCCATGGTTCGAGACTGGGTTATGCTGTCCCTGTCAAATTTCACACAGAGAACCCCAGTCGCAATGGCCATGTGGAGCCTCTCCTGCTTCTTTGTCAGTGCCTCCACCAGCCCATGGGTTTCAGCAATGTATCCTTCCCTGGATCCTGTGGCCAGGTTCTAGTCTTCTGCCAATTTTTTCCTATCCTCTCAGCATCAAGTTTAGGTTTTGTTAAAGGTCTTGAAATCTAACTTCTGCAGAACCCTATAAACATCAAAGTGATGCTTACCAAAGCCCAAAGGCATTATACCTCGAAAGGGACATAAAACAGAAGGTCTGGCCATTTGCTAAGTGCTGCCCAGAAAATTGATGTGTGGTAGGAATGTTCCTGCTGAGGGAGGGAAGGAGACGGGGAGGCAGGGCAGTTCAGGCAAGCTGTTGGCCCTCTGGCTGTCCTATCCACTGGCATGATCTGTCCCTTTGGGGTTTTCCCAGTGCTGCTTTTCATTAGCTGTCATCATTGTGCCTTGGTCACCCTCCCAGGAAAGTCATAAGTAAAGCTTCAGCTCCCACCCCAACAATGCTGCCAGCCAGGAGTTCCCCTTTAGCAGCCTCCCCCACAGCAGACCACGAGATCCTCCAAGCACTGTGCTGACAGCACAGTCTCATCCTGTGTGTTGGGAGGGCCTGGCTCTGTCCTGCACCAGAACAGGGTGAGAGGGAATACCAGCCACTGGCACTGTGTGGGGAGCCTGACCCAGGTAAGTGCTACTGCGTAGAGCATGGAGACAGCACCCTTGCCCATGGGGCTTCCACTCCCTGGGCCACTCTGCTTCCCTACCACTGTCCTACCAGGCAGAGAGCTGGCTACAGCTAGGCTAGGATTGTTGGTTATCCTTGATCCTTCGTGAGCCTGGTTAGGAAGGAAACTCCCTGTCTTCCTGCCTTTGCCAGTGTTCCCCCTTAACTCCTCCACCAGCCTTCCACATGTCATCAGCAGGATGGGCAAGCTGGAACAGGTGGATGTGAACCTTTTCTGCTTGGTTGCCACAGACTTCTACAGACATCAGATAGAGGAGGAGTTCGACCGCAGGGCCTTCCAGTCTGTGTTTGAGGTGGTTGCAACACCAGGAAGCCCATATCACCGGCTGCTTACTTGTTTGCAAAATGTCCACAAGGTTACCACCTGCTGAGTACCTGTGGCAAGAGAGGCCAAGAGGAGGCTGCTGGGGCCGGAGCCTGCACCAAGCTCTACTGGGGCTGCCCTGTTCACTGCAGGCTTCTGCTTGCATCATGTGGCAATTATTGAGTGCTCTGCAGCAAGGGGCTATGCAGGGAACATGCACTATATTGGGGTTGAGCCTGAGTTCTGGGTCCTAGCCTCCCTGCAGCTGGTGGCAGGGCCAGTGACTAGGTGTTTGTTTCTCCTAGCGTTCACCTGGCCATGATCACAAGGTGCAGCTGCTCTGTGATGTCCTGGCTCTTGAAGGGTGGTTCCACCCACATCTCCTCAGCAGGGGCCTACCTGCCACACCAGTGTCTGGACACAGAACACTGTGGTGTGTACGGGCTGAGGACTGGGGGTGCCATATGCCTGGCACCATTCTCCCTTTCTCTGTTTTCTTCTCAGGACTTAAAATTTAATTATATCAGTAAAGAGATTAATTTTACTGTAATTCTTCCTATGCCCGTGTAAAGTGTGTGACTTGCAAGGCCTGTGCTGCATGTGACAGTCTATGGAAATGGACAGGCCCTCTGGCCACCTTTCCCTCTCCAATAGATACTCAATCTGGTCAGGCAGGTCCCTCCTAATGCCTTTTATATGCATCACATTTAGTCAGAATATAGAAAGGTGTTAGTGTCAGGTTCCCAAAGCAAGAGTCCTTCCAGCTCTGAGGGCTGGGGAGAGCTCTTCTCCACTGTTGTGGGTGTGGGTGGCCAGTCCTCACTGTAGCACCCCTCCTCAGAAATAACTCTCAAGCTCCCCACCCAATAGTCAGGATTGTGGCATTACTGTCACTCAGCCTACCTGACCATGAACAGTCTGCTGCACCTAGTGAAATTAGCCCCCAAGTTACCTTATCCCTGGTCCTGGCTGGCTCAGGCTTGGTCTGCCCAGGAGTTGGCTGCCGTTGTAGCTGCTGTCCCCTTATCTTGTGCATGGTGGAACCTAGGTCAGTGTGCCTTGCTGCCCCACAGGTATCTCTGAGTTATGGTTTGAGCTCTTGGTCAAGAACAAGACTTGGTGTCCTGTCAACTGTTAAAGATGGACACAAGCAAAAGCTGAGCAAAATGGCGCACGCCTTTAGTCCCAGCACTCGGGAGGCAGAGGTAGGAGGATCACCATGAGTTCGAGGCCAGCTTTAGACTACATAGTGAATTCCAGGTCAGCCTGCACTAGAGCGAGACTCTACCTCGAAAAATGAAAAGAAGAAAAAAAAAGATGGACATGAGTACTTCTGCCCCTTTCCAACGTGGCAACTGTTGGCCCAGGGGAATGAAGACTTGTGCCCACAGAGAGCTCAGCCTCGATGTGAGACACAGAAAGAAAAGGTTCAGTATCAGTCAGCCTATGGCCCAGAGAAAGCCCCACATGTCTGTCAAAACTTCTACTTCTTCCTGAGCCCTGAGCCCTGGACCAGCTAGTTTCTTGTTTCCAGGTGTAGAGGAGCCAAGTCACGTAAATGGAAATGATGGTGGGCCACCTGGATGGTGAGCTGTCCTTAATGGTTTAGGAGTTCAGCTTGTTGAGCCGTGTGGCAGGGCAGGTGCCTCCAGAGATAGGCTGGCTAGTGTGACTGCAGTACTGAGCAACTAGCTCATGACTGTTGGTGTTTCTCAGGTGTGGGAAAGGAGGGGTGGGAGAGGTCATTTTGGAGCTATTTTCTAGGCTTGCAGGAGAAAAGGGCTTTGGGTCCATTCAGCTGATAACACCTCAGTCCAGGTGGCACTGCCTTGAGATCTTTGAACTGCTTTCTGACCTGTTGCAACAATTGATGGGGTAGCTTAGATGCAAGGTTCCCTGCCATCCACATGTGTTGGGTAGCCCAAAGAGAGACCCTTTGCAGAGCAACCTTAGACCCTATGTGAGACTTCTTCCATTGGCTCTGGCAGAGTAAGGCCTCCCTAAGCCAGATGAGCCCATCCTGGTGTCACAGCAGCAAGACCAATAGACATGGATTCAGTTTTTGAAGAAGACCTTAAGGGAAGTTACTGAATTTTAATGAAAGTAAGAAAGTCATCAACTCTCCCTCTTTGGTTTAGGGCTCCCACTTCTTATCCCAAGTTCCTCAGGAGAGCTACTAGAAAAGTTTGTGAGCCATGGAAAAGTTCTACAAAGTACTGCTGCCTGCCCCCAGGTGTTTTCAATATCTCCAAGGTGGGCAAAGTACAGACCTGATATTTCAGAAGTAACAGAACATAAACTTCAAAGCCATTCCCTTTGGAATTCATATCACCTAGGTCAACATAGAGTTTAATGGGCCTCCTCTTGTTGACAGGGTGATCTGAAACAGTTCTTAGCACAGGTGCTGGAGCTCTGGTAATCAGCACTACTACCCAAAGACCTTCCCATGTGTTCCAGAGGTACAGATATGCTTTTAAGTAAAGTTATTCAGGCACATGTGTGCTTGTATTTACATGTGTACACACCTAGAGGTCTGTTGTACACACATACCCTTTAAGACATATGCAAGGCCCAAGAATGCCTGTATATCAGGACTTCCTGGAAGTTGATTTCTTAGATCTGCCATGCCCAGTAGGCTGTGGACAGGACCAAGACTTTATCAAGTTCCTCAAAAATCTGTGGATTCCCAAATTTTTATTGTAAAAGTGGCTTTTTGTTGTTGTTGTTTTTGTTTCTGTTTTTTGTTTTTAATGACTGTCAAGTTTTCGAGGATGAGAGGCAAGGTGTTTTTGTTTTCCTGGTGGTACTATCAGGAAAAAAATTTAATGAAACCAGGGTAAAGTTATTTGGCAATGCACTTAAACATGCTTCTTCTCCAAAATGTGCCTCCCTCTCACTGGTGGCCCCACTGACACAGGTAGGTGACTTTCCAATTGTCAAGTGCCCTTTGTTCTCCCTCATTTTTGCTTGCACATGTTCTCTTCAGGAGGGAAGAGTAGAGCATAGCCGCCTCCGTCCCCCTCCCAGAATGTCGCATCAGAGAAAGCTGCAACCCTCACGGGTCCCTGCCCTAACAGGGGTGCCTCCTTTATGTGGTGAAGCAGCTCTGCCATCAGCCCATCCCAGATGCATTTTGCACAGCAATAACTTGTCTGGTACCCTCTGACAAAGGGACTCCCCCCCAGTTGGGGCTCTGGTGTATTTGGCTTTATGTGCTAGTGGGGTTGCAGAATTCTCTGATGTCTCTGTGAGCACCCTTTCCAGCACACATCCTTACTGAGCTTTGCCCCTCCCTCCTCCTGTGTTGAGTGCCAGGACCATAGCTGCCACCAGGGTAGACATATAGCTATCCTCTGGGGTTGATGTAGGAGTTGGAAGATGTTGAGCTCTGCTGAGGATAGATGGAGAGCTCAGGGTGGCACGAGTGAGAAGAGAGCTCTCACTGGGACTGGAGTTGCCAGGAAGGAGAGACCAACTCAGAGCTGTGTAACAACTAAAGGTGACATGAAGGTTGAGAGCCATCCTTCCCATATACTTGCTACACTTTGCTATCAAAGAAACCCATCCCCTCACGTGTCTGTGTAAGCAGAGCCTCTGCAGCAAGCGGGATGGAGGGTCACAGGCAGCAGGGACCTGCCTGAAGAGGTTTGGCTACAATCTGGGGACCTCCCATCCAGACCTCACTGCTGCTGCTGCTGCTGCTGCTGCTGCTGCTGCTGCTGCTGCTTTGTGCCACGGGCTCCACTGAGAGCCAGCAGGGCTGTGATGGGTGAGTCCCGGAGCCTAGCCCAGACCTGACTGTACACTTCCAAGAGGAAGAACTGACATGAAATGTATATTTAAATTTTTTAAAACTCCAGATGTTGTACACCCAAATTAAAGGAATAATTAAACCACTTGTTGCTGTTTGAGGTTTACTTTACTAACAGGAACCTGCTTTAAGAAACCTTCTGCTCTTCTCCAGTGGGGAAGTCTGACACTGTAGGAGCCAGGCAGCACTGCGGGTTTGGTGATAAGTTTGAGTGCCCTAGGTTGGACCCTGGCCTAGGAGTGTTCATAAGCCCCAGTGAAGTGGTCTCTTTGCTGGCATATGTGGCTGTGCCAAACTCTGGTGGGTAATAGCAATTTAAGCTCATTGTGCAAGGCCCTGGATGTCAGTCTTTTGTTTTGTCTTCTACATGTGGCTCTAAGGAACTGGAAGAAGGGTAGGGGTTATGTTCTCACACAGGGCACTTGGCCTTGGAGTTCTTGTACAGCTTCCCTACCCCTTCTGCCATTCCTGGCCATTGACATCCTGTGCTCCTAGCCTAGCTGAACCCTGCTTTCCACCAGCACTGGTCTTCCTGCAGCCTCTGGCCTGGCTGCTGTGTCTACAGTGCTCAGTCTATCTATTTTAGCTTTCAAGTTCTTCCATCTTCACTAAGACACTCACTGCTCACCTCAGCAGGTTATCTTCCTCTGCTGGGCTAAGCCCCCTCTATAGAGCCTTTGACAGTATTATAATCTTAGCGTGCAGGTGCTTTACCACCAACCTGCAGAAACAACCCTGGATGAGTGTCACCCTTTGGTAGGGTGCTTGTTAATATTTCCTCAAGGCCCTGGTTCCAGCTAACTGATGGTCCACTGGTTCCTCAGTGCAGCAGGCCCTGCGGTCAGTATCAAGAGATTGCAAGGGCCAGTTGCCTAAGGCAGCCAGATTGTTCCTGCAGCCTTTACATGTTCTACACAGTGTGTACCACTGGCCCTCCTGAGTCCTTTTTGCACAGGATAGTGAGCCCTTGGCTGGAAGGGTTCAGTGGACATTTTAGTTCTCCACTCAGTTGCTGTAAGGCATTTGATGGGTGGAATATGAGAGTCACTTCAAATTTCCTAAGTCTGTCTCATTGGTCAAAGCTAGCGCCCTGATGACCTCGCCACCTGAGTTCTGGTCACTGCCAGGAAATAAAACACCTGTGTCTTTCTGATAGGTAACTAAACCCTTGGCATAACTGGCATGGGTGGTATTTCCAGAAAGGAGTGGGGCCAAGACCAGATGGAAAGATGTAGTGTGTCCCCTTGTATGGGACTGCCTACAGTATAGTCTGCTTTCCAACCACCACAGCAGAATTCCACAGCCCGTTGTTATCCTCCTGCTTAACAGAATGGGCCCTGCCCTCTGAGGGGCGTAGGAGCACAGGACTTGGGAGTCCCTTCACCCCTAACTGTAGTATTTGTTCCAACAAGCATTCTGAAGGAGTTTGCCAAATAAAGAGTCCTAACATGGTAACACTTTACAGGAGGAAACCAGGGTATGTGTATCACAGCCAGGTTCCAAGGCTTTCTGGGAGCCATCGCAGGAGGGACTGAGTGGGCCCTTCCTGTACAGGGGTCCATAGGCAGGGTCCATAGACCCAGCTCTGGGAATCCGCAGTCATCCATAGTTCCCTGGCCCCCTCAGCCTGATCCTCACTGTTTGGGTGGCTCATCACTGTCGTAGTTTTGGTGTACCTCCTGCTGGAGATAGACATTGGGTCATGGGCCCCCCCAGAGGCCCATTTGGTCAGAGTCAGGCCTATTCATCAAGGCAGAGGGTCAGAAGTTAAGGGTCTGGATTCTTCATTGGCACGGGGAAAGATGGCAATGCCTAGCAGGTAAGCTGTTTCCCCAGCTTCCCCTCCCCGCCCCACAGACTGGGCAGTCAGGCCCAAGGAACTATTGGGACAGGCCAGTTCTGAGGTAGATTGTGACAACCCCTCCCCATCACCACCCCTACTGAAACAGGTCACCCTGCATTACCCTTCAGAGCACCCAAGTTTCTTAGCTGTCCAACACACCCTAGACCCAGCCTTGCTACCTTGGCCAGGGATATATTTGGGTAAATGTGTTTACCTTCACACATTCCACATACTTCCAGGCCTTTTTCAAGTAAGCCCTTCAACCTGTTTTTTGTTTGTTTTTGTTTTTGTTTTTTGGTTTTTTTGTTGTTGTTTTGAGGTAGGGTTTCACTCTCTGACCTTTAAGTTCTATGCACTAGCAGACTCAGCTTTCACATACCCTCCCAAAAGGTGCCTGGCACCCCTTCATAGATGCCAGCTTCATGTGTGCTGAGCCCTGCTGCCATCATGCTGGTCTAGTTTCCTAGTTTGAATAAGCACCATAAACACCCAATGGGAAGAGTGCTGAGTTGACCCCAGCCTTATTTAGAAGAGAAACATACCCAGAGAGTGTAGGCCTTGCCTATATACAGCAGGACCAATCTGGAACCTGGTCCCTGTTCCCAGCCTCTAAGCAACACGCTTGATTAAGCTAACCTGACCCTTTTCCCTGCAGGTGCTTCTGGGTGCCCAGCCCTGGGCTTTGCCTCCCAGTCCTGTGGCCACTGAAGGTCCCAGCAGGCCATGCAGCTGTGCCAAGGTACGCAACTCTGGCTCTCAAGGGAGAAACACCCCCACACACACACACACCCCAACATAGGACAACTGGAGCTTATACAACCTAATCCATTCTTGTTCTTAGAGGCCAACCAGTGCCTTAGGAAATGTCCCTGGAAGGTGTCTTGTCCTAGAGCTTTTGAGGCACCTAAGCCTGGGAAGAGGAGGTGGGAGCCCACCTCACTCCTTGGTGCCACCCAAGGGCTGGTGTAGCCATGTAGCAGGTAGCTATGCTGTGTCTGCTGAAACTTGGGCAGATGGGTGGTATGAGTACCTCCTCTGGCAGCAGGACTCTGAAAATGCAATGACATTCATTGGTCAGCTGCTGTCCCCTGGCCAGGGCAGCATACCAGGGTCTGCACTCTCCAGAAGCTCCAAGGGAATTGGACTGGTTTGGGGAATGGCAGATGGGGCCCTCTGAATTCCCAGAACCTTGTGAGTGGTTTATGGTCATCTAGCCTGGTCCTGTTGTGCCCAGCGCAGACATGGGGAAACTTGGGGTGGGGTTGGTGGTGAGTAAGGTCATGGATTCAAAAGCTGGTAGTCTGGGCCCCAAGCCATGTTTGCCTGCTTTTTTCTGTGTGCTAGCAGGTGCACCCCTTAAAGAGTCTTGGCTGGGAAAAGGCAGTGGGATGGGTCCCTTGCCTTCCTCAGGAGGATTAACCCGGAGGGGCCTTCCTAGAGGAGAAGCCTTCTAGGCACCCTGAACTCATTGTTGCCAGCTTTAAGAGCCAGGCCAAGACTCCACTGCACTAGAGGCCACCAGTGTAGCCAAGGCCTGACTTTGACAGTGAGGGAGGATTTGGGGGCCCTTCTTGAGTACCCTCACAGTTAGAAATACAACAGTGGTCAGGAAATAGGGACAATGTTTCTTGGAGAAAGGGTTCAACCAGCTGATGTCAGGGCCAGGCCTTAATATGAACTCATGAAAAGGCACAGCAAGATCTTCAGGGGCTGCTCCTGGAAGCTGCCATTCTCCCAGGTACTACTTATTGGGACTGCACTCTAGAACACTCTCACTCAACCCCACGGGGTCCCATGTCTGCTCTTTACAGAGAACACTAGGGACCAAAAAACCTCCCCTTTCAGGCCCAAGCAGGACAGGCATGTTCATTTTCTCTGCTGACCAGCAGGTTTTAGCCTGGTTGCCTAGGTAGGACTATCATCAAGGTGCGCTGGGCCCAGTGATGTGGGATCAGGCTGGGTACTGTGTCTTGGGCTCTGTGTGGTGTCACTTGGTTTTTACCTTACAAATGTTGGCTGTTGATACCCTGAGGTAACTCTTTTCCTCTGCAAAATTAAAACGGAGTCTGGGAGCTTTGTTAGGTAGTTTAGGGTGACTGGGCCCCTAAAGTAAAGGCAGGAATGTCTGCCCTTGCAGTGTCCACTTTGCTAGAGATCAGAGAAGCTGGCTTCTCCATATCGCTTTCCTAAAGGAGTTCACTAGAAATGTTTTTCCACAAACAACCTGAGCCCTTCCTGGGAGGTGAGTTCCATTTTCCTAGAATTTAAATCTAATCCTGACATTGTGGTTGGTCAAGTTCGGTCCCCAGAACTTGGTATCATGGCTGGCCTCTTCCTGAGCCAGTCCCTAGCCCAGACCAAGCAGATGTCTCTGGATCACCTGAGCCAGAAGGTGAAACCCACTACAATAAGATTATAAACAGGTGTGCCAGGGGCAACCCTTCTCTTGGCTACCTGACCATCACTCCTGAACCTCTAGGTTCTCCTTTCTCCCTTTCTCTCAGCCAGTTGGGCTTGACCCCTCTACCCCCTCCTGCCCTCCATGCAGGAGGTCTCTGTATTTTCTTTCCTTTTCTCTCTAAATCTCTTTTCACGTTTCTTCCAAGCCCACCACATAGGCTCTCAGACCACATAATGTATCAATTTTCCTTCCCTTGGTTTTGTACTTCCCTGAATAACTATAGTAATTTAATAGTTATCCTTCTCAGTTGGATTTGCCCAATATTTTGGGTAAATATAAACATGAACTCAGGGTTTGGGTTCAAGGACTTTCCTGGACTCCCCATAGACCCCCGTATCAAAATCCACATTTCACACTCCTGCTGTCCTGTCCCTATTGGCTCCTTAACCTGAGGTCCCTGCCCAGCTGTATGGGCATGTTGGTCCCTCGTCCTGCCTTTCTGCTCTGCCCCCACCTGAATCTTGCCGTCTTGTGTGCGCTAGCTCCCAGCTGGGGTCTGCCTCTGGCTGCTTGGTCCTCCTGGCTGTCCTACTGTTCGGGTTCCAGAGCAGGCAGGTAGCTCTTGGACTAAGCAGGATCAGAAAGGTCCTTAAAGGGAGGGATCTTAGGATGATCCTATGTCACATCCTTGCCATGTCTGTCCCAGCTGGTCTCACCTATTCAGCTCATCCACCCTGCCTTCTTCAGTTGCAGGATTCTGCATTTGCCCATATCACCCAATCGGATCTCTTTTGAAGATGCACCCTGCCCCGGTGTGGGTGGATTCTTGTGAGGCAGAGGCCAGTTGGCTGAGACACCTGGTATAGGTGTGTCCATCCAGATATGTTTAGCATGAATTCTAAAGTATATCTCCTCTGGCCCATGGATAAATTCAATTCACTTTCTGGAACGGTGGTGGCAACACTTTTGAGTCTTAGTGCCATTGGTAAGATTTCCCTCTCTCACCTTGGCAGCCATGGGGTGAGAAGGGGCACGTCCTACTGTCTTTAATCTTTTTGGATGTACACACTTTACAATTTGTAAACTCCCTTTTCATGTTTTTTATTTTTTTAATTTTTATTTATTTATTTGAGAGAGAGAAAGAAGCAGCGAGAAAGAGAGACACAGAGAATAGGTGCGTCAGGGCCTCCAGCCACTGCAAACGAACTCCAGAAGCATGTGCCACCTTGTGCATCTGGTTTATGTGGGTCCTGGGGAATTGAACCTAGGTCCTTTGGCTTTGCAGACAAGTTCCTTAACCACAAAGCCATTTCTCCAGCCCCCTTTTCATGGTTTTTTTATTTTTTTATTTATTTTTATTTTTTTGCAAGCTAAGCTCTATGTTCATTTACTGGGCTCCTGGGCTCCACATGCCATTAACTCCCTTCCCCTCACTTTACCTTCCCTTCTCAGCCTTTTCCCTGTGATATCTAAATAATATGTGGTGTTTTAAAATCATTTTCTTGAGTCTGGAATGACCAATTCTTTGGTTAGTTTGCAGATGTGGACTCTGGGTTTGGGGTTACAGGAAGTACCCCAGAACCCCAAATTTATCTGTTACACTACCTCACCTTGGCACTACTTGCCTCTTCCCTTTGGTGCTGGACTCTGGCCTCGCACCTGTGCTGAAGGTCAGCATCTGTGCCTCCCTGGCCTGCAAGGCCTGGCTCTGTCCATCGTGGGTCCTAGCAGCCATGCAAGCTGAGGCTTAGGGTGTTTTGTGAGTTGGGTAAAAGAGGCAAATAGTCCATGATTGGGAGGCAGGCCTCATGAGACGCTGAGACCCAGGACCCAGCCACAATGAAACCCAGTGGGCCATCAGAGCAAGGTCTCTCAGCCAAGCCTCCCACAAGCACTTGCAGTCACCTAACCAGGGCAGTGTTGGGGGGGGGTCTCTATCTTCTTTTTGGTCCCCTGCTTCTTGAGTCTCAGCCCACCCCCATCTTCAACTAACTTGGACCCTGGCTTGTTTAAGCTGAGTGGGGCTGAGGTGGGGGTTGCCACCTCCTCTCCCCCTCCCTTCCCCCCCCCATAGTATCCTAGCAGGCACAGGTCTCTCTTGTGGCCATGAGGCCTGATGGACTGATTGGGTAGGAGGAAGGCTGGGAGCCATCATGGGCTTGGCCCAGCCACTCACTGCAATATTGATGGCCCGTCAGTGCGGCCCTGATTCCTGTGCTTTCAGTTAAAAGGTTTCTGTTGTTGTAGCTTATGCAGTTGCTCTGTTGCTATGGAAACGTGACATCAAAATGACGTTTCCCGTTTAAAAGCTTTTAACTAAATCCCTGCCTGTCAGATGTAGGCCCCATTTTGAGTGTGGAGCTGCCTCAAGCAAGCAAGTGAGTGAGCGAGCTGCTCTCCTCGCCCATGGTGCGCTGGCTAGGCCTGGGGCCCCACCTGAACACCATCCTTAACCCCACAGGTGCCTCCAGCATGGCAGCAGCCGAAGTGCCCAGCTACCTTGTGTCTCCTCAGACAGAGAAGCACCGGCGGGCCCGCAACTGGACGGATGCAGAGATGCGCGGCCTCATGCTGGTCTGGGAGGAATTCTTCGACGAGCTCAAGCAGACCAAGCGCAATGCCAAGGTGTATGAGAAGATGGCCAGCAAGCTCTTCGAGATGACCGGCGAGCGCCGGCTGGGAGAAGAGATCAAAATCAAAATCACCAACATGACCTTCCAGTACAGGTGGGTTCAAGGGATGGTAGGCGGGAGGGCCCCAGGCCGTTGCCCCACTCCTGGCTGCCGGGGAGGATGTGTGGCCTGGACTCATTAACCCACCTGTAGGTCAGAGGCCCACAGGACAAGATGACCTTTGGAAACTACTTGTATAGCATCCCATTGTGAAGATGGGGAAACTGAGACCTAGGAGCAGAAAACTGGTCAGGAACTCTCAGAGTTAGCACTTTTGCAGCTGTACCACCCCCGGGCTGACTCCATGGATAACACTAGACCTTCCTCCATACCTCCATGACACTTCAGAGGTAGGTGCCACACATAGGCAGCACCTACCTGACCTTTAGCTGAGACTCAAGGCTTCCAGCTGAGTTTAGTTTAGCCTGCCCTACCACAGCTCCCCAAGTTCAGCAGGGTGTGAAGGATCTCCGTATATAGGGAAACTAAAGCCACTGTAAGAAGGAGGCTTGGCTCCTAGGCCTGGCTGGTCTGATACTCTGGGATTCTGAGCACCAACTAAGCCACTGCATTTGCCCAGCTCAAGGCCAGCCTCAGAGCTGGCAAGAGGGGTGCTTAAGGGGCTAGCAGATCATTGGCTAGCTCTGGCCTTGGGGACTCCCAGTCTGGGCTCCTGAGACTTGCTTCATCTCTGCCTCCACTGAATATCAGGTTGGCTGTCCCTGGCCTGCAGCTGTAGGAGAACCTGGAGGCATCTGAAATGAAAGGGCTACAACATGGGACAGCATCTAGGAGGAAGTGGTTGTGGGCCCCAGCCCTTCTGGAGAGGGCACAAGGTAGGGATGATGGACTTACGGAGCATGAAGAGAGTGTTGGGTTGGGTGAAGGTCATGGTGTAAATGAGGATTGTCACAGTAAGAGTTGGAGGCTGTTGGGAGAGAGAAGTGGCCCAGTAAGCAGCCTGGGCAGGCTGGTCCTGGGGCTGCCTGGGATCCTGTTCATAACCCAGAACAGAAGGAGCTGTCCCAAGGAGTTCACAAAGGTGACATCAGTTGGGCTGTTGAGTAGACCGAGTACAGATCATACCCTTCTGGCACGTTAGCCGCCACTCACTCCATGGGCTAGAGAAGCTCTCATACCCTCACAGGTGAGGAGACAGCCCCCAGCTTGGTCCATGGATCCTGTTCCCTGGGAGTCAGAGGCCCTAGCAAGACATTGGTAACCAACCCACAAGGCCATGAAGCTCCACCTCTGTTGTTCTGATTTGACCTTCATATGGCTCTAGAAAGAAGCAAGCAGTCCAGAGTGTGGTTTTTCTAAGGCCTCTTTCTGACACTCAGCTGCTCAGGATCTGCTGGCATTAAAGTCACTTAGTGTAATTGATGTTAAGTTTGAGCCTACATCTCAGAGAGGCAAGTGTGGTATGTGCAGGGACGGATGTGGACATGTGGAGATAGCAGCCATGACCCATGCTGCCTGGTCCCCATGGCCCTGTTCAAGCACCTGGGAGAGGTATTGGCTATCTCCTCAGCTTCCCTCTGACTCAGGAACTCATGATATCTAGCTGGATTGTTCATTATTTATCCTGAAAGCCTTCCTCAGAGTCCCAAGGGAGGAGTTGTGTCTTCATTCATAGAGGTTAGTGTTTGCCAAGGTCCAGGAGATGAGGGTGTATGCAGGAGACAGTCACTGTAGTCTAGAGACAGGGAAGCACTGCACATGCAGTTTATGAAGTACATGAAGATCATAACTTCTTACAGCCGCTATTATCAGCCTTTGTTCATCAGAGGAGAAACTGAGGCCTAGAGAGAGAGGGTCCTGTCATATCTTCTGTACTGGACAAAGCTTGGACTGTATAAACAGTTCTCAATTTACCTAGCCTGTCCACTGCAGATTGGTTTTATGTTTTTACAAAAACTCTTTCTATATTAAGGTTATCTGCCTTAAAGGAGGTCTGAAAAGGTAACTAGGTTCCATGGTTTGTTGGAATACCCCATGAAGTTCTTTTGCTGGAAACAGGCTCTCCCATTTATTTCTCCAAGGAGTGGGTTGGCATGAGTGGAGCAGAGAGCTAGGCGGCTCTGGATGGGCTGGGGAGGAAGCTGGGTAGAGGCTGATGTTGACAACAGTGGTCAATCCTCCTTCCTTGTGCCCCTGCCACCACCGTGGCTAGACATCATGCCTGAAATCATTACAAAGCAGCCTGTGCCCTGCCCTGTGTGACCAGCCACTACTTTCTATTGAGGTCACTCAATGAAGGGGAGCCCCTGAGTCCTGGGCAGCAGCCCCTCCTTACTGGCAGTGCTGGTATTGAGGGTGGCTCACTTGGTCAATTCACCATCTCTGGGGACCAGTGGGACAAGGGGCCATTCCCTGTTAGAGGACACCATGTTAAGAGACAGGAGGCACTGGGTATGGTAGCACATACTTTTAATTCCAGCACTTGGGAGGCAGAGGTAGGAGGATCACTGTGAGTTCAAGGCCAGCCTGAGACTACAAAGTGAATTCAGGTCAGCCTAGGCTAGAGTGAGACCCTACCTCAATAAACCAAAAAGAGAGAGACAAAGGGAGTCAGGAGGCATTTAGCTTCAAACACCCAGGGTGGTCTCCTGAGGCCTGAGATTCCCCTGCCCATCACCCATGTGGCCTCATCCCCTGATGGCCAAACCTACCCAGCCAGCCTAGTACCCTGTCTCCCAAGCACTACCCCCGCCCCCCCCATGAGGATGGCTGAAGACAGATGCTCCTAGCTTCCCATTGAGGAAGGACCCATTTACAGGAAAGGGTGAAACACCTGGCCTGTGAAGACCTTGGTTGCACTGAGGAAATCCTCAGTCCACGGGGCTCCCCTGGAGAGGGGGTGTTAGGCAATGGTAGGAAGTGCCTGCCACCCAGCCCCATGTCTCAGAAAAGTGTGGTTCGAGCGATACGTCAGGCTTTTCTCAAGGATGAAGTAGCAGCAGAAGCACCAGGTTAAGGCCAGTGCAGTTTCATCTTACGTTTTATAGGAGATGACATTGGAGCTGGCTGATATGTCACAGACCAGTTGTTCTTATTAAATCTTTCCTTAGCCTTGTGAGGGACTTACTCTTTCATTCCCATTTTACTGATGCAAAAATGGAGACTCAGAGAGATCAATGAACCTATCCAAGGTCAGACAGCACAATAATGGAGGTGATGCACAGACTCAGAGCTGTGGACACTGTGGCCTGTGTGTCTGCCATCTCTTTCCTGGAGATGACCTTTGTAGGATACCTTAATTGCTGGGCTACAACTTATTACTCTGTATCATCCTATAGTTTTATTATGGCTGGTTAACTGAAAAAAGCACTATGTGTTCATTGAAGGAATTTAGAAACCAAATAAAAGCAAAGAGAAACCCACAGAAACCACCCTAAGCTCCCAGCAACCTTTGGGTGTCCTTGCTCATACTTGAACATGGACTTCCTTTCTGACACCCAAGGCCATGCAGGTCCTAAAGCCTCTCTTCTTTCTGTCCAGTGTCACTGGGGCCCTGCAACCTGGCCAGTTTTGCCGGTGGGAGGGGGAGCTGTGCTAGCCAAGAGTGGTCCCAGATGCCTACATACCACTGTGCTGAGGGGCCAGGCAGGACAGGCTGCACCAGCTATTTCTCACCGTGGCTCTTGTCTCTCGTTTCAGGAAATTAAAATGCATGACAGATAGCGAGTCCATCCCGCCGGACTGGCCCTATTACCTAGCCATTGATAGGATTCTGGCCAAGGTCCCTGAGTCCTGTGAGGGCAAACTGCCGGATGGCCAGCAGCCGGGGCCCTCCACATCCCAGACTGAGGCGTCTCTGTCACCGTCTGCTAAATCCACCCCTCTGTACTTACCGTATACCCAGTGCTCCTATGAAGGCCGCTTCGAGGACGATCGCTCCGACAGCTCCTCCAGCTTACTGTCCCTTAAGTTCAGGTAGAGTGTGTTGGCTCTTCTCCTCCCCATCCAGGGCTGCTTGATTCACCCACATCCCTCCTCACCCCCAAACAGGGTAGCACTGTGTGGTATGGCATCCTCTGTTCAGGCTGGCTGCAAAGGCCTTGTTGTACACCTGGTCCATGGCCAGGTCAGCCTCAGACCAGTGAGGGCTCATCTACAGTTCCGTCACCTCTTAGCTGTATGGAAAGTTCCTTGACCTCTCTGGCCTCAGTCTCCCTCTTATAAAATGGGGATAAATCAGTACTTCCTCAGAGGTTGTCTGGGAGATACAGGGCCTGGCCCCAAGCATGCCCTCTGTGCTTTCCCTCATCCCCACATGGACCCCACCCAGTGGTACCCATGTCTCTCTTGGCAACAAGTCCTCTCAGCATGGAAGAGGAGGTGGGCTCTACTGTCCAAGAAGTGGGTAGGCCCTGTCCTCTGTGTTCCATCTCCTCTGTCATCATCCACTCTTCATATTCATAGAGCCTCTGGGAGCCAGATGGCACACAGGAGAGACACCTTGTGATTGTGGGCCAGGGGGCCCGAGAAGGCATTTCTGAGGAGGGCATGTTTAGGATAGGCTTTGAAGATAAAAGAGTAGTTACTCAGTTAAAGAAACTAGGAACTAGGACGCATGTGGCTTGAGTCATGGACTTTCCTATGCTCTCACATCTTCAAGTCTGTTTTACAGGAAGTGGGATAAGGAAGGATTCTCTGAGGAGGACCTAACCCCAATATCCCTAGGGCCAGTAGCCACTGTGTAATTCACCCAGTGCTCCTTTCCCCAGAGGGGATTTCTCATTGAAGTGCCTAGACAAAAACCCAGCTGCACTGCAGCCAGACAGAGTTAGCAGGGAGGCCTGAGATTTATGGTCAATTGTTCCTTGGATTACCAAGCTCAGTTCCCAGACACTGCTGCCTGAGGCACTGAGCAGGACTCAGACAGGGCCCTGCTTTCCAGTCTCAGTGTCTGGCTGGTCACCCACTCTGCTCAGAACACAAGCTGGGAACTGGCAGGCACTAGAGCGGGCCTTGGGAGCTGATGGAATTTGGCAGCTCCCTGCTGTCTGGTAAGGGCTGTTAGACCAGGATGGCCACAACCCTGACAGCAGAGTACCTGTGGGATGGTCCTTGGGAGGGAAGCCCAAAAGACCTGTCCCCCTGCCTCCCCACTCCACAGATATTGGGAGACACAGGGCTCAATACAGAACCTTCCTTCTGGAGCTGTCACCCCATCTGTCACAGACTTGCAGGAGGTGGGGGAGGGGAAGAGGTACAGTCTCCAGCTTCCCTTAGAAGCCCTGTGTACCACACACTTCCTATAACCTCCCCAACCTGATTTGCCTCTCCCTAAGGTGGTCTCTCCACCCCTGAGCCCCACAGGGGCTGGCCTCCCACCTGCTCAGCTCAGTGGGCTCAGGGTACTCTGGGACCTGTGTGCCCCTGCACAGAGCCCAACAGCCCAAGCTGTAGGGTGTGGATGGCTGTGGGGAGTCCTGCTTGTTCTGCTCTCTCACTGTCATGTTGGGCTGAAATCTGAGCCATAGGTGTGGCTCCTGGGGCCTCAGTATCCCTGTTTTTCCATTGAGGTGGCTGGGAAGATCAGGTAGCCCCTGTGTGCTCTGTGACCAATTCATTACAGCCACCATTGTCCCTTCCCTGTAGATCGGAGGAGCGGCCAGTGAAGAAGCGCAAGGTGCAGAGCTGCCATCTGCAGAAGAAGAAGCTGAGGCTGCTGGAGGCCATGCTGGAGGAGCAGCGCCGGCTGAGCCGTGCCATGGAGGAGACCTGCCGTGAGGTGCGCCGTGTGCTGGACCAGCAGAACATCCTGCAGGTGCAGAGCCTGCAGCTGCAGGAACGCATGATGAGCCTCCTGGAGAAGATCATTGCCAAGTCCAATGTCTAGCCTCCGGGCAGGTGACTGGGCATAGCACAGGCCCATCTGTGGGATCACTTAGACCCAGGGCCCCACTCACCCAGGCAGAGTCCTGGAGAGGGAGTGGGCTTTAGCCTGGCCTCTGTGGGCTGTTCCTGACAGGAATGTCCCTTCTGAAAGGGCTTTCCAGGACTCCACAGGCCTAAAGAGACCATAAGACCTCTGTCTCTGGCATTAAGCCTTTTCTCAGACACGGGGGACTCCAGGGCCACTCCTAGTAAGAATGTCCTAGAGTCCACTCTCCAGTATAGTTACCATCAATGATACTTGAAATGACTTTTAATTTTAAATATGTACTTTGCATTACTGCCTGGAAGCAGAGTTCACTTTCTCTGGCTTCAGGGGGCAGTGCCAGGTTGATCTGCCCTGTAAATGGAGGTTAATTACATAGGTCAGGGGCAGGTTGGTGCTTGGGGCAAGGAGGAGGCCTAGTTCCTCCCTCTCCAGGGTCTACTGCAGTGGCCCTAATGTAGCCATGACCCCAATGCAGGCCCCACTATGGCCCTTTTTCAAATCTGTTTGGAGCCTCACATTAGCAAAAATAGCCACACCTGGTCACGACACTGTCTGCTGATCTTCTGGGCCCTAATAAGTAACAGTAAGTGAGACATAGGTCCTGGCTTTGCAGAGCTCTAGTGGGGACAACAGAGTGGTAAGTGCTGGAAGGGGGAAGGGATTCACATACAGCTACGAAGAGCACACCATCTGGGGAACAGCCAGGGTTAGCACCTGGGGGCCTGTTACCCTGGGCCATGTACCTGTCAGGGAGAGCCTTGGTTTTCTCCAAGCTGATCAGGATTGTTTTGGCCTGACACAAGGGGAGGCACACAGTGGCCAGCTTACTTTTGTTCTCTGTAGTCCTTGTCTAGAACACAGGATGAGCAGGTGTTTCTGATTCACCCCCTGGAACCAGGCAAATCGCTGACCCCGGCAGGATCAGGTTTCTTAGAGGTGGTTCAGCTGCTGTCTGTGTGGTGGGGTTTGGTTAGCCTTATGGTTTACAGATTCTTGCTCTGGTTGCTGGGTAAGCACATCTCTGCAATCAGGGATGGTGGCCAGACTCCACTAGGTGGCTGCTACTAATATCCTGATGCAAGACCATCATATCACTTGACCTTCCCAAAAACTGAGGCTGTGCCACATGTAGGACCACTGTGTCAACCAGGTGGTGCAGAGGCTGCCCATGGGAGTGGCTGTGTGCTCTGCACAACCAAGGCAGAGTGGCAGGCACATTAATCTTACTTTCAAGCCCTCACCCCACTCCCCCCTGGACCACTCAGGGCCCCTGGGTCTGTGTGCTGTGGACTCAGAGCCGTTGCCTGCAGCCACAGACGTCCATTCACACAGTAGTGCTCCAGGCAAAGGGAGCACCCTGCCAAGGTCTGTGGTATAAATTCTCTACCAAAGCCAGGTGCCAGCTGCCCATGTGATGCCACTGCCTAGCTGGGGAAACATGGCATAATTTGCTCTTAAGGAGTAGCACAAGTAACCAAAAAGCAGCAGATGGTCCTAGGAAGATGGAGGACTCAAACACATAGTGCTGAATCAGGAAGCCCAGCCTGGCTAATGTGTAGCACAAGTCCTTTCCACCTCAGGTACCTGTTTATAAACAGATTGGGTTCCTGTGAGGTACCTATGTAGTCCTAGGTTCTGGAGACCCCACTGTGGACACTTAGTGACCCACCAACACGCACTTACCTGTCTCCAGCTGCTAACCATTGAGGCTGGCCTGCCATGAAGTTCCTGAGCTTTACAGCAGGAGGGCAATTCCCAGCCTACCAGAAAGAACAGCAGGCTGCTGGAGTCAAGCCCTGGCCACCTGCAGCCCTAAGGATGGTGAGCCTGGAACCCCACAGAAGTGATTGAGGTTCAAGTGGTAGAGCTTCATGTTGAGACTTCCGCCTTTTAAAATCTTGGCATATCAGTGTTTAAGTACCCAAGTCGGTTAGCACTTTTGCACTCTGCTCAGGAGAAGCCACTTCCTTCCTGCTCTCTTGGAGCAGTCAGGGGCTTGCTCATTTGCATCAGTCAGTGACCCAGGACTCAGCTGTCAAACATCTGGAGTTGACACCTTCCACACTGTGTATATGTGTGAGTGTGTGTGTGTGTGTGTGTGTGTGTGTGTGTAAGAGAAAGAACTTTCTGGTTTCTTAGTTGTTGGGTCATTTAAGGAGAAAAATGATTATCAGTAAATATTTGCTAAGGCTCAGCAAAACAGCACCAATACTGCAGACTAAACCCAGGAGCCAGCATGTGACTTGCTCTCACCACAGCTACCTAAGGTTGTTCTGACATATTCAGCAAATACATAGATAAGTGAACAAAGTCAGCAGTGAGAGAGATGAAAGGAATGAGCGTTTCCTTCATTTTCAGATGATATTTTTGTAGACCCAGGAAATCAAATATATAAAAATCCAATAACTCTTTAAGACAACCTACAAGAATCAAAAATGGGGGGGGGGTGAGAATGAAAAGTGGTGTGCTCAGAGTGGGACAGATGGCAGGCTTTCCTGGAGATGATTTAACCAGAAATGCTGAAGCCCTGAAGCCGCACTAGAGAAATCTCTGTAGTGTTACTAAAAGATAAAGACAGTTCCTTGGTGGGAGGTACAGGACAATGTCAAATCAAATCAAACTTATGTAATTCCAGTATATTCTCAACAAAGCTGCCATTTTTGTTTTGAAATGACAAAATTATATTTAAATTCATATGGAAAAAGAATGAGTCAAAGAGAAAACCTGTTCAGCCTCCTGTGGAGTCGGGACATGCAGATTGAGACGCTGCTGGTATTTCTCTTCGTTGGAGAGCCCTGGCCTGCAGTCTGATGGACTCGGACTGGAAAGAGCCTCAATGTGAAGTCACGAGGATCAGTATAGCCACTTCCAAGACCATCTGACATGACCACTTGAGGCTATGGAAATATGCTTTTCCACGTAGCAGCTCCCCAGCTCCAACAGTTCCACATCAGCTCAGCATGTCACCAAGCACAACAGAATTCAGACCACTATCACAGGACCTATGCCACTCCTAAAACTGATCAAGGACACCAAAGACTTGGAGGGTTCCACTCACCAGTATCAATATGTATAGAACACAGTATTAAAAATTAAACTGAAAATATTTGAAAATGCCTATTCATTTCAAAACAATAGTAAGCCCACTATATGTTAACATTAGTAACAATTGTATGGAAAGTGTATTTTCCAAAACAAGGTTTTAGCAAGATAAGTGGCATTGTTTTACATTTTCACAAATCTCTGGCTTACAGGAAGCCAGCTAGGGTTCCTCAAATGTCTGTGCTCTGTCTGCTGTGGGCATTGTTTTGGTTATGAAGGGTGGGAATTGTTCCAGAAAGTCTAGCCTCACACTAATAGATACCTGGAAAGAAAAAATCAGTGTGGCTCTCCTCAGTGTCCTCCACCCAAACTCAAGGAGCTGGTGGCTGGGGTGGGGGAAAGGGTCTTATTTTTAGTGCTGGTGATTGAACCCAGGGTTTTGCATGCTAGGCAAATGCCACTGAAGCACACCCTGAGCTGCAAAGTTTTCCTTCTGTATTTTGCCAGAATCCATAGGTCTCTCTTATACCTCAGTGTCTCTGTCCATCTGTGCTTTTGTGATGTTACCATTGGACATTGGGAAAATGTACCAAATGATGTGGGTCTTCCAAGTGCCTGGCACAGTGCATCAATCATGTGTTGTCACATTTGCCCAGGCACCATTGGTCTTCGCAAGAAGTCTTCCAGAAGTTGCCAAATTTGTGGTGAGAGCAAGCGTTTCAAAATTCTGACTTTTAGGGATGGGGAGATTGCTCAGTGGTTAAAGGCACTACTTGCAAAGCCTGCCAGCCTGGGTTCAGTTCCTCAGTACCCACATAAAGCCAGATACAGAAAGTGGTACATATATCTAGAGTTTGTTTGCAGTGGTAAGAGGCCCTGGCATGCCCATGCTCATTCTTACTCATTCTCTCTCTGTCTCTCCAAATAAATAAAAATATTTTTTAAAAAATTCTACTTGCTGAATAGTTTGAATTGCGTGCGTGCGTGTGTGTGTGTGTGTGTGTGTGTGTGTGTGTGTGTTACATGGGCATGTGTGTGCAGATGTGCATATCCCATGGGCATTCATGCAGAGGCCAGAAGAGGATGTCAGGTGTTCTCTGTTGACCTTCAGCCTTATTTCTTAGTCCTTCACTAAACCTGGAGGTCATGCCATTTTTTCAGTTAAACTGACTCTCCTGTCTCTGCCTCCCTCAGTGCTGGAGTTATAGGCATTTAAGGTCAAGCCCAGCTTTTATTTATTGATTGATTGATTGATTGATTTAAGAGAGAAAATGGGTGCACTAGGGCTTTCAGGTGCTGCAAACAAACTCCAGACACGTGCGCCATCTTGTGCATCTGGCTTATGTGGGTCCTGGGAAATCGAACCTGAGTCTTTGGCTTTGCAGGCAAACGCCTTAACCAGTAAGCCATCTCTCAAGCCACTTTAATTTTATTTATTTGAGAGAAAGAAAGTTTTGTTTTTTTTTTCAAGGTAGGGTCTCACTCTAGTCCAGGCTGACCTGGAATTCACTGTGTAGCCTCAGGGTGGCCTCAAACTCGCAGCAATCCTCCTATCTTGCTCCCCCCTCCAACCCCAGTGATGGAATTAAAGGCATATGCCATCACACCTGGCAAGCCCAGCTTTTTATGTGAGTTTTGGGAATTGAACTAAGGTCCTTATGCATGTGCAGCAAGTGTTCTTACCAATTGATCATCTCCTTAGTCCTGAAAGTTTGAATTTTATCATGCATAACAAACACCACCACTGTTTCTCTTAAAAGACAGTCATGCCAGGTGTGGTTGCCCACGCCTTTAATCCCTGCACTCCGGAGGCAGAGGTAGGAGGATAGCCGTGAGTTCAAGGCCACCCGAGACTAGATAGTGAATTCCAGGTCATTCTGGGCTAGAGTGAGACCCTACCTCTAAAAAAAAACAAAAAGGGGGCTGGAGAGATGGCTTAGCAGTTAAGCGCTTGCCTGTGAAGCCTAAGGACCCCAGTTCAAAGCTCGATTCCCCAGGACCCACATAAACCAGATACTCAAGGGGGCGCATACATCTGGAGTTCATTTGCAGTGGCTGGAGGCCCTGGTGCACCCATGCTTTCCCTCTCCCTCTCCCTTTCTGCCTCTTTCTCTCTCTGTCTGTTGCTAATAAATAAATAATAAAAATAAAAGAGGCTCACTTTGTAACTGCCACATACCTCAGCCTGTCAGTCCTTTTAAGGAAGAATCACATTCCCTGTATATCTGTGCAAGTCTGTACTTTGTTGCAGCACACACACTGCATGCCCACCTGTCCTTGATCAGCCCAACACTTAGGTACTGACAGAAGTAATCCACATATACTTTGTATTTGGTCATAGGGAACAGTAAAGAAACACAGTGTTAAAGTTAAGATAATGCAATCATTTATATTGCCTTATCAAGAATTTATATTGGAGCTAGAGAAATGGCTCAGTAGTAAAGGTACTTCTTTGCAAAGCCTAAGGACCAGAGTTCCATTCCCCAGTACCCACGTAAAGCCAGATGCACAAGGTGGCGTATGTGTCTGGAGTTCATTTGCAGTGGCTAGAGGCCTTAGCATGCCCATTCTCTCTCTCTCTCTCTCTGTCTCTCTCTCTCTCTCTCTCACACACACACATACACTCAAACAAATAAATAAAATATTAGGAAAAAAAGAAAAGAATTTATATGGCCTCATGAGCAGAACTGGTGGTACACACCTGTAATCAGTACTTGGACAGCCAAAGAAGAACTTTGCTATGAGTTCAAGGCCAGTCTGGTCTATAGAACAAGATCTTGTCTTTAAAAAAAATACGAAGGGAATTAGTTCATTATTGTGGAAATATCCCCAGCCTATAGCTGATGGCTATGATCTGAGAACTACTGCCTTGGAGAAACCCACGCCTGTATGTAAGGTTCTCTGAGAAGGATCCACCTGCAGCTATGTTGGAGAACCCTCCATGGCTGTCAGAGGAGCCTTAAGGAGATTCCTGTGTAGTAGGTTGACAGGGTTTCAGACCATTGAGGGAACCAGGTTTCCATTCCATGGTGATCTATCTTGTGGCTCCCCTGCTGTGTCCTAGAAGTTGAAGACCGGTGCCTGTAAAACAGATAAAATGCTTGTTCTCATGGGGCTGAAGAGATAGCTTAGCGGTTAAGGCACTTGCCTATGAAGCTTAAAGATGCAGATTCAATTTCTCAGTACCCGCGTAAGCCAGATGCACAAGGTGACTAGAGGCCCTGATGCACCCATTCTCTCTTTCTTAAATAAATAAATAAAAGATTTTTTTTTAAAAAAAGCTTGTCCTCACAAAGTTTACAGCTGTGAGGCTTCCCAGACAGTAGGATCAGTGAGTTATCCAACACATTAGTTCAGTGCTATAAGGTTATACAAAGCAGGATGGGGGCCCAGGAGCACTAGAGGTTCTGCTTTGCAATGTACAGTGATAGAGGTGGCATCATTCAAATGTCCTGTGAGTATCAAAGGGTGGTCACCTCATCCCTGAGAGCTGTGCTGAGCCAGTCATCCTCCCCATCTGGGAAGCAGGTGGGAGGTGAGCCTTTGACACAGACTCTCAGTTTGCCTCCAGAAGGACAGATACCAGGCATGGGTGGTAGCCTGAAGCCCCTAGTGGCTGTGGCTTCCTCAAAAGGCACTGGCAGGGTGAGAATAGTCTGGCCTGCTCAGCCTTCAGTGCAGGCCAGGATGGAGGTGTGCCACCCAACCCTGGGTGCTAGCTCTGCACTAGTACTAATCTCTCAGTACTCAGAATATAGTGGAGCTCCCTTCCTGCTCCATGCAGTCCTACCCTAGGCCCATCCCAGCCAGACCTGGAGAAATTGCCTCCCTAAGCCAGAACATGAGTACTTTGGAAAGGCCAGTGGAAAGCACAAAAAACTGTGTACATTTCCAGAAGGAAGTCAAAATGGTGCCACATCAGGGGATGAGTGGAAGCCTTGATGTGGTAGACATGCGGATTGTTGCACATCTATGGCTGGTACAGGTCAGCAGGGATTCTGAGCTCAGGGAACCTTGCTGTGGAGAGTCCCCTACTCCAGCACATGTTGTCCTTGCCTGTCTCTGCCCAGCTATCTCATTTTACTCTGCAGGGCAGTAGGTCAACTTCATTCTTCCCTCCAAGCCTCATCCTTTCATGTCTCAGTGATACCCAGTATCTTCAGGGACCTCAGTGTTTCTCACTCATGAGAACAGTAAACACATCCCATATGCAAGGTAGCTGGAGAGAGCAGTTTTGCCAGGGAACATGGTAAAACCCTTAAACATATATCCAGGGAGGAGGGAGAAGTCCATGAGGTACAGAGCCAACAACCATAGGGTATTTGGAGGGCATCCACAGCTTGGGCCATGATAGATCTGCCCTCTACTCCACTAAGAAAAGGGCACAATGCTGAGTGAGCCTCTTGGGTGTTGAGTAGCAACAGAGACCTTGTTTGGATGTCTTCCCCGATCCTTTCTCCAAGTAACCCATGAGCCACAGTGGAGGGCGTGTTTAGGTCAAAAGAAGACTACAGCCTCTCAGGAATGCCTGTGCCCAGGGACTTGTGCTGCTGTATGTGACCTCTGGAGTCTTTGACAGCCCTTACCAGGAGACCAGAGAGGAGCCCTATAGCTGAGTTGAGCCATGCCCTCTGGCAATTCTTTATCCTTTGGAAAATAGCTTGTTAAACATTTTTTAAAAATATATTTGAGAGAGAGGGGAAGAAGTAGATACAGAGATAGAATGGGTGCACCAGGACTTTAGGCACTGAAAATGAACTCCAGATGCATGCGCCACCTGTGTATCTGGCTTATGTGAGTACTAGGGAATCAAACCTGGGTCCTTAGCTTCACAGGCAAGAGCCTTAACCACTAAGCCATCTCTCCAGCCCCTAGAAAACTATACCTCTAAAATGGGGCTTCTGGCCTGTGTGGGCACTGAATTTCTGACATTTCTAAACATCCCTTTCTGCTATAGCCAGCTCAATAACTCACAGGGTTGGCATCTAGAGCTATCTTTCCCATCCAAGTTTCCTCTGCTCTTTACCTTGCTGGTTTGGTCTCATGGCTCACCTTCAAGTTTGCTCCTGATCAACACAGATCCTACTTTCTTGGGCGAGTCCTCTGGTGTGTGAAAGCACCTCAATTCAATTGTTCCAAATATTTGCAACACAGTGGTATGGTGGCCATCAACAAAGTTGTTCATAGGCGAGCTGGGCCTAGACTGACAGACATCCTGTCTGTTGTTAACAGAGCCATTTGTAGGAGGAGCTGTTCTTTCACTATTAAATGACTTTGGCATCTTTCATGAAAAGCAATTTTCAATAAATTTGGAAGTACATTTCTGTGTTCTATCTGTCCACTAATGACTTGTATAGCCTTATGTCAATAGTGTCTTTGCTACTATAAGCCTTAAGATCTGATAAGGCAAGTCAACTGTGTTATTCTTTTTGGAAATCATCCGGATATTCTAAGTCCTTAGTATATCAATGTAATCTTTTTTTTTTTTTTTTTTTTTTGAGGTAGGGTCTCTCTCTAGCCATGGCTGACCTGGAATTCACTATGTAGTCTCAGGGTGGCTTTGAACTCATGGCAATCCTCCTATCTCCCAAGTGCTGGGATTAAAGGCATGCACCACAATGCCTGGCTCAAAATAATTTTTATTGTAAGAAAATGCACATGATGGACTACATAGATGTTCAGTTGCAAGTGTACAGACCTGAATTCAGTTCCCAGAACCCATGCAAAATTCTGGGCATGGTGATGGTGCACACTTAAAATCCCAGCACTTGGGAGGTGGAGACAGGAGGATCCTGGAGCTCACTAGCTAAATAATCTATGCTAATTGGTGAGTTCCAAGCCAGCAAGACACCTTGACTCAAAAAGAGATGGACAGGGGCTGGAGAGATGGCTTAGCGATAAGGTATTTGCCTACAAAGCCAAAGAACCTCCGTTCAATTCCCCAGGACCCACGTAAGTCAGATGCACAAGGTTCATTTGCAGTGGCTGGAGGCCCTGGCATGCCATTCTCTCTCTCCCTCTCTCAAATAAATTTAAAAAAAATGGACAACATTTCTGAAGATGAAACCCAAGGATGTCCTTAGTCTCTACATGCATGTACACAATACATACATACTACACACATGACATAAATTAACCCTTTTAAAATTATTATTTTTTTACTTTTTGGGTTTTGGAGGTAGGGTCTCATTCTAGCTCAGACCAACCTGGAATTCACTATGTAGTCTCAGGGTGGCCTCGAACTCACGGCTGTCCTCCTACCTCTGCCTCCTGAGTGCTGAGATTAAAGGCGTGCACCACCACGTCTGGCTCTTAAATTATTTTTATTTATTTTCAAGCCGAAAGAGATAGACAGAATAGGCACGCCAGGGTCTCTGCAAATGAACTCCGGATGTATGTGCCACTTTATGCATCTGGCTATATGTGGGTACTGGGGACTTGAACCTGGGTTGTTAGGTTTTGCAAGCAGGTGCCTTAATCACTGAGCCATTCCTCCAGCCCTATTTTATTTATTTTAGGGAAAGAGACAGAAAGCGTCAGAGGGAGAATGAGCATGCCAGGGCCTCTAAGCCACTGAAAACGAATGCCAGATACATGTGCCACCTTGTACATCTGGCTTATGTGGGTACTGAGGAATCGAACCTGGATACTCAGGCTTTGCAGGCAAGTACCTCAACCACTAAGCCATCTTTCCAACCCCCAAAATTAACTTTTTAAACTATTTTAAATGTCTAGTTTAATGACATTAATCACATTCATATAATTCTGCAGCCATCACCTCTATCCATTTCTAGAATTTTCTCATTTTCTCTAGCTAAAGTTTTGTTCCCTTCAAACACTAGCTCTGTTCCCATTTCCCAGCCCTTGGCACTTACCATTGTACCTTCCATCTCTATGGATCTGACTACTTTAAGGACCTCATAAGTAAAATTCTACAATGTTTATCCTTATATGACTTGGTTGTCTCTCCCACCACTATGTCCTTCATATCCATGCCTTTTAAAAAAATATTATTTTTTAGCCGGGTGTGGTGGCGCACGCCTTTAATCCCAGCACTCGGGAGGCAGAGGTAGTAGGATCGCCGAGAGTTCGAGGCCACCCTGAGACTACATAGTTAATTCCAGGTCAGCCTGGACCAGAGTGAGACCCTACCTCAGAGAGAAAGAGAGAGTGAAAATGGGCACACCAGGGCCTCTAGCCATTGCAAACAAACTCCAGACACATGCGCCACCATGTGCATTTGGCTTACGTGGGTTCTGAGGAATTGAACCTGGGTCCTTAGGCATCACAGGTAAGTGCCTTAATCACTAAGCCATCTCCCCAGTCTGCCTTTTTTTTTTTTTTTTCAAGGTAGGGTCTCACTCTAGCCCAGGCTGACCTGGAATTCACTATGTAGTCTCAGTGATCCTCCTACCTTGGCCTGGTATTGAAGGTGTGAGCCACCATGTCCGGCTCCAATCCTTTCTAAAGGTAAATAATATTTTACTTATCCATTCATCTGTTGATGGACACCTGTGTTGTTTCCGTATTTTGGGCTGTTTTGAATAATGCTGCATCACCATGAGTTTGAGGCCATGCTGAGACTACATAGTGAAATCCAGGTCAGCCTGGGCTAGAGCAAGACCCTACCTCAAAAAAACAAAATAAAAAAGAATAATGCTGCAGTGAATATGAATGCACAGATAATTTCCACATCCCTAATTTTGATTCTTTTGGGGTACACTCAGAAATAGGATTTCTAGATCATATGGTAATTCTATGTTCAATTATTTTAGGAAACAGTAATAAATATTTTATGAATATCTATATTGCTAGAAGGAGGGGTCATGCAGATTATAAATAAGATATTAGCAAAATGCCTTCCCAAGATGCTTAAAAAAGATAAAAATGCCCCCATTCATGTCAAGTCTTAATACCTAAACCTGGCTTTTTTTTTTTTTTTTTTTTTTTTTTTTTTTTTTGGTAGGGTCTTATTCTAGGAACTGGCTGACCTGGAACTCACTATGTAGTCTTAGGGTGGCCTTGAACTCATGTCAATCCTCTTACCTCTGCCTCCCAAGTGCTGGGATTAAAGGCGTGAGCCACCATGCTGGGCTTCACTTTTTTAAAGTACAGAAAAATAATATGAGCATTCTAAAGAAAGTCTTGGGGCTGGAGAGATGGCTTAGCAATTAAGGCACTTGAGGGCAAAGCCAAAGGACTCAGGTTTGATTCCCCAATACCCATGTTAAGCCAGATGCACAGGGAGGTGCGTGCATCTGGAGAATGTTTACAGTGGCTAGAGGGCCTGGCACACTCATTGTCTATCTGCCTCTTTCTCTCAAATAAATAAGTAAAATGTTATAAAATAAAATAGTATTTTTAAAGAAAGCATTAGCAAATTCCAGGCATTATGACTAAGTATGACTTCATCAAATAGTGAGGCCTTTGCTGTCTGAGGCCCCTCAGCATGGCTCATCCAGCCAGGAGGGGTGGGGGATAAGGAACCCCCCCGCCCATTGCTGATCAGCATCATTCATCATTGTACATGGCTCCAGTTACCCAAGCACAAAGTAATTAGGAGAAGTATTAGAAAAGGAGATGGAACAATTATCCCTAGTTCCCCATAATGTGACTGTAAGACAAAAGTTTAAAAAAATACTTAGGGGCTGGAGAGATGGCTCAGTGGTTAAAATTGCTTGCTTGCAAAGCCTCATGGCCTGGGTTTGATTACCCAATACCAAATATAAAGCCAGATGAACAAAGTGGCACATGCAGTAGCAGGAACCTCTCTTCTCTCTCAAATATATATATAATTCCCGGGCTGGAGAGATGGTTTAGCAGTTAAGACATTGGCTGTGAAGCCAAAGAACCTAGGTTTGATCCCCCAGGACCCATGTAAACCAGACGCACAAGGTGGCACATATGTCTGGAGTTTGTTTACAGTAGCTGAAGGCCCTAGTGCACTCATTCTCTCTCTGTGTATCTGCCTCTTTCTATCTCTCTCTTAAATAAATAAAATGAAAATATAATTCCCATTTTCCTTATTAGCAATGACTAGTTACAACTAGAAGAAGTCCCATTCCTAACAAAAGCTACAAAGTCCCTATAAAATAAATCATATCAGAAAGGCCTTCGATACCAGGACAGCAGAGAACAGGAAATAATTCCAGCAGGGGGCGCATCACTGCATCCCCTGAAAAGAGCTAGATGTGTGGAGAAAGCACACTCAAATGATACTAAGTGTTCTGTGGAACAAAGGTAGGGAAAGAACAAAACTTGCTAACGAAGCCTTCCAGAAGCACCACACACTTGACACAATTGCATGGCTTTGCTGCAGGCCTGAACAGGCCCAGGGGTAGATGGAGAAAGAGGTAACGGGTGATCCTCACACTTTGTGGAGAGTGATGGCCTTGGTGTAAATGGCAAGAAACCAGGACAAGCTGCCTGTGGCTTTACACCGAGATTGGTTTCAGATGAATTAGATTTAAGTGTTAGGAACAGACTTTCTAGAAGAAAATTTGGAAGAATTTGTAAACTTGGAACCTGAGAGCTTTCTGAGTAAAGCAATTGAAAAGTCTAATTTGGTTAATAAAATTCAAAAAAATTTTTTTTTCTGTTTTTTTTTTCTTTCTTTCTTTTTTTTTTTTTTTTTTTTTTTTTTTTTTTTTTTTTTTTTTTTTTTGTTTGTTTGTTTTTTTTTTTTTTTTGAGGTATGGTCTTGCTTTAGCTCAGACTGACCTGGAATTCACTCTGTAGTCTCAGGCTGGCCTCGAACTCATAACAATCCTCCTACCACTGCTTCCAGAGTGCTGGGATTAAAGGTGTGTGCCACCACGCCCAGCTTAAAAAATATTTTTTATGGCAAAAGAGCTTTAAACACCTGAGCAATGTGTAATATGGATACAGAAAGCTCTGTGTATGATGGAAGTTCAGTGGTGTTGGTGGAAAACACAGCTCCAGCCAGATGAGGCTGCTTGGAAAGGAGGTACCTTTCCTTGCCTGGCTTCTTATTCTAGGGACCTCCATTCTTCCTCATTAAGCAAGGGCTGCCCTGAGTGTCCATAATGGATTGCTGGCTGTCATGCAGTGTTTGAAGGACACTTCATCTACTGAGTCCTTACCCTGCATGCTCTAAGGAAGGTGAGCTCAAAGGTGAGGTTTCCAGGGACTTGGAGATTGTTGGTCAGGAGCCTTTGATGGTCAGGGGCAATGGGAGATACAGATGCTCAGCAGCTCCTGATACTCCTGGCTTGTCCACCGCACCCCCCCCCCCATACACGCGCATCTACCCTGATGCATCACTGAAACCCATAAGGGCAGAACCCAGAGCCAAGACCTCACCTAGAAGTCCACATGCCACTTAAGTCCAGTTGGCAGTAGGATATACCTGGTATCTAGTTGTCCCTGGAGGTTTTTACCCACAGCTCCAATGACTCTCTTTAGGCCTTCATATCTGTTTCAGTTATTTTCTTGTTTTGTTTTGTTTTTGGTGTTTCGTGGTAGGGTCTCACTAGTTCAGGCTGACCTGGAGTTCACTCTGTATTCTCAGGGTGCCTTGAACTCATAGTGATCCTCCTACCTCTGCCTCCCAAGTGCTGGGATTAAAGGTGTGTGCCACCACACACTCAGTTATTTTCTTGCTGAGACAAAATACCTAGCCAGAAGCAGTTTAGGGAAGGAGTTTATTCTGGCTTATGGTCTCAAAGGTTAGAGCCCACAGTTGAGGGAAAAGCATGGCGGAAGCATGTCGCATCATCACATCAGCAGGGAGGAAGTAGAGAGATGAATGCTCAGTTTTCTCCTTTTTAAATTTTTTTTTATTTGTAAGCACAGAGAGAGAAAGAGAGACAGACAAAGACAATGGGAATGCCAGGGCTTCCAGCCACTGCAAATGAACTCCAGATGAATTTGCCACTTTGTTCATCTGGCTTTACATGAGTACTGGTGAATTGAACCTGTGTCATTAGGTTTTGCAGGCAAATGCCTTAACCACTAAGCCATCTCTCCAGCCCAGATTCCTCTTCCTTTTTTTTGGGGGGGGGGTTCAAGGTAGGGTCTCACTCTGGCCCAGGCTGACCTGGAATTCACTATGTAGTCTCAGGGTGGCCTCCAACTCACGGTGATCTGATCCACCTACCTCTGCCTCCCAAGTGCTGGGATTAAAGGTGTGTGCCACCACGTCTAGTATCAGACTCCTCTTTTTTATACAGTCTAGGAACTCAGCCCATGTGATGGTGATGCCCATAGTTAGGGTGAGTTCTCCCATCTTGATTAGCCTCATCTAGAAGATTGGTCATATTCATGATCAGATTTTCTTTCCATGGTGATTCTAAATCCTGTCAAATTGATAACCAAAGATTAACCATCACAGTATTCTACCTTGCGGTAGTTTAAATGAATGGCCCCCAATATATTTAGGAGTTTATTTTAGTCTGTAATTTAGATCTGCAGCCTCCTGGCTAGAGGAGGTGTCACTGGGTGGATCTTAGGGTCCAGTCCTAAAGTGTGATAATGGATTTAAAATTCCAATCTAGCCAGGCATTAATCCAAGCACTTGGGAGGCAGAGGTAGGAGGATCACCATGAGTTTGAGGCTGCCCTGAGACTACATAGTGAATTCAAGGTCAGCCTGGGCTAGAGCAAGATCCTACCTCGAAAAACCAAAAATAAAATAAAATAAAATTTCAATCTAAAGGTATGCAAGGTGTCAGTTCTGCCTGGAGTTCCTGAGATGTGCTGTGTGGTGTGGCTTTTGGGTTTTGGCTTATGGTTTTTTCTTTCTCTGCTTGGACCTGTGCAAGTGGGCCAGCTTCTTCTGTCATTATGGAACTTCCCCTAAATATGCAAGCTTTCAATAAAGCCCTTCCTCCATAACTGTGCCTGGTCCAGAAGTTCATCTCAGCAACATGAAGCTGTCTACCACAAACCTCATCCCACAGAGAAACAAGGTCCAGGTCCTGTCGTGATTAATGCCTCATTCACAGTCTCACAGTGACCTGCTCACCTGTGGCCTCGCCTCAGAACCATCTTCCCTGGCAGTAACTAGAACCTGGTGCCACAATTCTTTCCCAAAGGTCCACTGCCCAGGGCCAGGCACTAGGAAGCCATACCCTGCTTTCATAGAGCCAAGAATGGCCCATGGGCATTCATCCAGATCTCTATAACTTGCTGTCTAGCCCAGCTCAGGTCCTCTCTGTCATCAGGAGATCCTCCCTGCAGAACCTGGTGATGCCATCAGTAACCATTCTTGCCTTCTATAGTAACAAAAGGCTTATTTTATTTTATTTTATTTTATTATTTTGGTTTTTCAAGGCAGGGTTTCATGCTAGCTCAGGGTGACCTAGAATTCACTATGTCATCTCAGAGCAGCCTCGAACTCACAGCAATCCTCCTACCTCTGCCTCCAGAGTGCTGAGATTAAAGGCATGTGCCACCATGCCTGGCACAAAAGGCTTATTTTGAGCAGCAGTGTTTCTAGCTAAATCCAATCAAATGTCCCTCAAAGCTTATGGTGGACAAGCATGATACCTGAGATTGGTGCAAAATCTGAGAATGCACCTATTTTAAAAGGGCATGGGGACTTGAGAGATGGCTCAGTGTTTAAGGCCGTGGCCCACAAAGCCCAACGACCTAGGTTTGATTCTCATATCCACGTAAAGCCAGATACACAAAGTGACACATGCATCTGGAGTTCATTTGCACCAGCTTACAGGCCCTGGTGTGTCCATTCTCCTCTTTCTTTCTCCCCCTCTCTGCTTAAAAATAAATTAATAATAATTTTTTTTTAATTTTTGTTTGCTTTTCAAAGTCTTGCTCTATCCCAGACTGACCTGGAATTCACTATGTAGTCTCAGAGTGGCCTTGAACACAAGTTTTTTTAAATATATATTTTATTTATTTATGTATTTATTTGAGAGAGAGAGAATGGGTGTGCTAGGGCCTCCAGCCACTGCAAACAAACTCCAGATGCATACGCCCCCTTGTGCATCTGGCTTATGTGGGTCCTGGAGAACCAAACCGGGATCCTTTGGCTTTGCTGGGAAATGCCTTAGCTGCTAAGCTATCTCTCCAGCCCAAACACAAATTTTTAAAGAAAAAAAAAAAGTTTTTGTTGTTTTTCGAGGTAGGGTCTCACTGTAGCCCAGGCTAACCTGGAATTCACTTTGTATTTTCAGGGTGGTCTCGAACTCACAGCGATCCTCCTACCTCTGCCTCCCAAGTGCTGGAATTAAAGGTGTGCATCACCACTCCCGGCTTTAAAAATATTTTTATTTATTTATTTGAGGGAAAGAGAATACGAGCATGCCAGGTCCTTCTGCCACTGCAAACAAACTCCAGACACCTGCACCATTTGAATATCTGACTTTACATGGATACTGGGAACTCAAACCTGGACCATCAGGCTTTGCAGGCAAAAGCCTTAACCTCTCAGCCATCTTTCTCGCTCCAAACACAGGTTTTTGTTTTGGGTTTTTTTTGTTGTTATTTGTTTTGTTTTGTTTTGTTTTGTTTTGTTTTGTTTTGGGGGTAGGGTCTCAGAAGGCAAGGGGAATTGAATAGGGCTATCCTCTGATCTGTGGATTTCATTCATCAGAATTCATAAGGCAACCAAGAAAGCCACTGACTCAGTGGAAGCTTTATGTGACCATCCAGCACCCTGCTCCTAAGAGTCAAGAAGAGCATCAGTGCTTTCAAAGGCACCCCGAAATTCCCAGATCTCCAGGACTCAGCTGCCATCCTCTCATTCCATCCACCTGTGGGCTCTCCTGACCTGTCTTCCAGGGACGGTCAGTGAATCAAACAGAGCTGGCCTCAGGATATGCCCCTTGAAGCCAGTTCTCACCATGATAGGGAATGGGAAAGATAAAGGCCTGAGTTCTGCAGATCCCTGTACCTCCTCTGGCTCTAGCTGTGCTTACAGGCCACCCCACAAAGTTCCCTCAAATGCAGAGCCTGTCGCACAGAGAACTTTTCAGTTTTAAGAACTTGCCCATGGTGTCATACCTACTTGTGTTGCTTTATCCCCACAGAGCTAGGTTGTAATATTATCACACTCTGCTTTGACTTAATCCTGCCCTTAGTAGTGGAGGAGGTCTGATACTGGCCCCTTCCCACAGCCCATCTGCTCTGGGAGCCAGACTGCTTCCTCAGAGGTCCCAGTTTACCAGAGCCCACTGATACTCAGCATTTAAATTCCAACTGTGTGCCTGAAGCCTACACACATGCCCTCATTTTCCTCTTTCCTTGTTCAAAGAACTTTCAAGACACTTTCCAAGTTCTGCTTGGGAACGATGTAGCTCCCCAGGGCACCAGCTGGCATATCACACAATTATCATTAAATTACAGGGACAATTTTAATTTCACAATAATTAGAAATATCAACTGCAGCTCAGCCTTCGAAACTAATGGAATTTTAATGGGCAGCTGCTTAGGTTACAGCCAGGAATAGTAACACTCTGCCACATGGCTGGAGCCAGGCCCTAGCTAGGCAGGAGCAGTCTATGTATGGGAGCCAAGGAAGGGGACTGAGTACCTATTCCACCCTCTCAAGGTGAGGGAGGCTACACCATTGGGACAGGCTTCTTAGGTGAAAGAGACATGTACCTTGGACTTTAGACCCTACATTCATGACGTGTGCCACCACGCCCAGCAGGGGCAGAAGATTTTGTTTTTTATAAAATTAGAATTCCCTAATTATTTTTCTTTCATGGCAAAAGCTTTCTGTGTACTAAAAAAAAAAATCTTAACAGATCATGAAGATCTTTTCCCATGTCCAAACATAGAAGCTGTGATTTGGTTTGTGACTTGGATCAACCTCAAGTTAATTGTTATGTATGTGTGTAATGTGCTGGACATCAAGATCATATTTTCAGGCCGGGCGTGGTGGTGCACGCCTTTAATCCCAGCACTCGGGAGGCAGAGGTAGGAGGATCGCTGTGAGTTTGAGGCCACCCTGAGACTATATAGTGAATTCCAGGTCAGCCTGGGCTAGAGTGAGACCCTACCTCAAAAAAACAAACAAAAAAAAGAGTCATATTTTCTCTGTAAGATTGTCCTGTTATTCCAGAACCATTTGCTTAAAAAAGTGTTTCCTCCCTCCATCGGCTTTTTCTGGCGCCTTTGTCAAAAATCAATTCACGGAACAAGAGTGGATTTATTCTAGGCTCTGTTCAGTCCCATTGTCTATCCATGCAGCCACATGATCTTGACTACTACTACATGATCTTGAGGTCACACAGCAAGTCTTCAACCTTGCTTTTCTTCAGAAAATTTGTTTGGGCGATTTTATGTTTGTTTTTGTTTGTTTGTTTGTTTGTTTGCTTTTTCGAGGTAGGGTCTCTCTCTAGCCGAGGATGACCTGGAATTCACTATGTAGTCTCAGGGTGGCCTCAAACTCATGGCCATCCTCCTACCTCTGCCTCCCGAGTGCTGGGATTAGAGGCATGCACCACCACCATGCCCAGCTTGATTTTATGTCTTTTGTATTTCTTTTTTGTTGTCTTTGCTTGGACATGTTTATATGTGTGTAGGTGCACAAGTATGTCCAGGCACATTGTGTACTTGTACCTGTGTGCATGTGGAGGCCTGAGGGCAATCTCAGGGGTTATCCTCAGGAATACCATTCACCTCCCTAGTGCTGACATTACAGATGTGTGCCACCACATTTGGCTCTTTTGTATGACTCTTTGTTGTTGTTGTTGTTGTTGTTTGTGGGTCCTCGCTGCTCCTGGGGGTCATTAGCCACCAATGTCCCAGGCACAGGAGGAGTTGGGGAGAGCAGGGTCTTGGAGCAGGTGAGTGCGGTGGGCAATGAACCACCCGGGAGACGGTCTGATGGATAGTGCTCTCATTTATTCAGAAGGGGAGTGTGGGCCTTTATCGTTCCCGTTTCCTGGGGTCATTGGCCACCAACGTCCTGGGCGAGGGAGAGAGGAGTTGGGAGGGAAGCAGCAGGGTCCTTCCTGGAGCAGCAGGTGAGTGTGACGACGACATGACGGGCAGTGAACACCCAGGAGACCGTCTGATGGTCAGCACTCGTTTATTCAAAAGGGGAATGGGTTTATAAACACTTGGGGAAAGTTGAGATGGCACGTACAGACCATATGGCAATCGGATGCATAGTTGATGGGCTGTTATCTAGGTGGTGGAAGGACTAGTAACTTCAAAGCTATGGGGGAAGGATAAGGAATGATAAGGGGAAGGGCGGAAGAGGAGATTAACAGAAAGCTGTTGGGGGAGGGGGGAGAGATGGTGAGAAGGCTACATGACTTCAGCCACATGAGGGTCTCTTGGGCAGCTAGCCACAAGGTCAGGAACTGTGGGGGGCAAAGTCTGACTTATGGAATGGTCAGAGTCTTTTGGGGTCCGAGGGGAGGGCCTCGCCAGTTCTGCCCACTCTGGGTGATGACAGCACACTACAACCTACAACATAGGGAAGGCCAGTTACTGTTGCCAGGGACTCCCTGAGAGGGCCAGCTGCAACCCCACAGCCCAGGGTCCCTGGCCATGTCCAATAGTTCAGGCCAGCCTCCTCACAGGTCCAGCCCATTGCCAGCAAGGCCCAACAGGGGAGTGGGTTTATAAACACTTGGGAAAGGCTAAGAAGGCACATACAGATCATAAGGTGATTGGATATATAGGTTTATGGGTTGCTATCTAATTGGCTGGTGTTGGAAGGCAGAAGTTGCAAGGGAGACGCTGCAAAGGAAATAACAGAAGTGGCAGGAAAAGCTACTTGACTTCAGCCACATACTGGATGGCTACAGCTGCAGGGAGACTGTTTACTACCATATAAGGGTCTCTTGGGCAGCTGGCCACAAGGTCAGGAACTGGGGGGGCGGCAAAACCTGACTATGGAATGTTCAGGTGCTGTGGGATGGGGGAGGGCCCACTGGTTCTGCCTCCTCTGGGCAAAGATGGGGCATGCTACAACCTTGTGAACAGGGAAGGCCAGCTCCATCGCCAGAGTGGGTTCCCAACGATAAGGCCAGCTGCAACCCCCACAGCCCAAGGTCCCCAGCCCAGCTTCCTCACAGTCTCAGCCCATGTTTAGTAATGCCCAACAGTTGTTTTGTTTTATTTTGGTTTTTCGAGGTAGGGTCTTACTTTAGCCCACGTTGACCTGGAATTCACTATGTAGTCTCAGGGTGGCCTCAGACTCATGGTAATCCGCCTGCCTTGGCCTCCTGAGTGTTGGCATTAAAGGTGTGCCACCACACCCGACCTCACAGTGGTTTCTCATACTCACCAGCTCATCATAGAAGGATACAACTGGTGTCATGATCAGAATGTGGTTACCATTTTTAGTGTACCCAATTACTGTTATCGTGTGGGAACCAGGTTGCTATCATGGAATTAGATGACACCTTAAAATACTTTTTGCTGGTCGTGGTGGTATACACCTTTAATCCCAGCACTTGGGAGGCAGAGGTAGGAGGATCTCCATGAGCTTGAGGCCATGCTGAGACTAGATAATGAATTCTAGGTCAGCCTGAGCTAGAGTGAAACCCTACCTCTAAAAACCAAAAAAATATTTTTTTTTTTTTGGAGAGAGACAGAGAGAGAGGGAGAGGCAGAGAGAGAGAGAATGGGCGCACCAGCAGCCTCTCAGCCACTGTGAATGAATTCCAGATGCGTGCGCCCCCTTGTGGGCAAGAGTGGCATTGTGCCCTTACGTCACGTTGCATCTGGCTAAAGGTGGGACCTGGAGATTGGAACCGGCATTCTGAGGCTTAGCAGGCATGTGTCTTAACCGCTAAGCCATCTCTCCAGCCCTTTTTTTAAAAATTTTTAAAAATTATTTATTTATTTAAGAAAGAGAGCCGGGTGTGGGGTGCACACCTTTAATCCCAGCACTCAGGAGGCAGAGGTAGGAGGATCACCATGAGTTTGAAGCCACCCTGAGACTACATAGTGAATTCCAGGTCAGCCTGAGCTAGAGTGAAACTCTACCCCCCCCCCAAAAAGAGAGAGAGGGAGCAAGCAAAAGAATGGGTGCACCAGGGCCTCTAGCCACTGCAAATGAACTCCAGATGCATGTGCCACCTTGTGCATCTGGCTTACGTGAGTACTGGGGAATCAAACCAGGATCCTTATGCAGGCAAGTGCCTTAGCCACTACGCCATATCTCTAGCCCTTGATATATGTTTTTAACATTAGTTAAAATATATATTATATATCTTTATATTTAATATATATATTTTAATTTGGGGTGGTTTTTTTTTTTTTTTGGTTTGTTTATTTTTCGAGGCAGGGTCTCACTCTAGCTCAGGCTGACCTGGAATTCACTCTGTAGTCTCAGGGTGGCCTTGAACTCATGGCAATCCTCCTACCTCTGTCTCCCAAGTGCTGGGATTAAAGGTGTGTGCCACCACGCCCAGCTTTATTTTTTGTTTTTTTGAGGTAGGGTCTCACTCTAGCCCAGGTTGACCTGGAATTCACTATGTAGTCTCAGGATGGCATTGAACTAACAGTGATCCTCCTATCTCAGCCTCCCAAGTGCTGAGATTAAAGGCATGCACCACCACACCCAGCTATATATATATATATATATTTGTTTTCTGAGGTAGGGTCTCACTCTAGCTCAGACTGACCTGGAATTCACTATGTAGTCTCAGGGTGGCCTTGAACTTATGGTGATCCTCCTGCCTCTGACTCCCGAGTGCTAGGATTAAAGGTGTGCACCCCCATGCCCAGCTTCTGGCTATATTGTTAATTTTGCTGTAATTTCTCCTTTGCTTATTGTAGTAGTCAACTTCAAATTGCTGGACAAATATTCAACCAAACACAGTTTTAAAGGAGGAAGGGATTTATTTCAAGCTTACAGAATCCTGGGACGGTTCCATCAATGGCAGAAGCTGGCTCCCATGCATAAATGTGAGCCGAGAGAGAAAGCACCACCAGCTGACAAACACCACACAACAGCAAGCAGGGACCCGGCACAGTTCAGACCTTTCTGCTTACCTTTGGACTGGAATTCAGATACTCCCCCAAACACAAATAAGAAAAACATTTAACATTTAAATTAGTACACCTTTGGGCTTCACACCCCCAGTGAAACCTCCTCTAGCCAGGTGGCTGGAGATCCAAGTTATAAGTTTAATTTTAACACCTGAGTCAATAGGGGACATACATTCAAACCACCACACTGACTAATTATTTTGTCTGGTTCTCAACAATTTATGATACAAAGATGCCAGTAAATTCAATTATATGTTCAACTATAAATTTGATTTAGTCTGTTAATTATTTTTCTCCTTTAGTTCTCACAATTTTGCCTCACATATTGTAGATATACCCACTTCAAATTTGTTATAACATTTTCCATGTTATTTCTTCTTTCATTTACTTTAACTAGTTGTATTTTAAAAAATTTTTTGTGTTTTTGTTTGAAAGGGAAAGTTTATTTGCTCAGACACCAAACATGATGCAAGCACTGTCATGACAAATATATGGAAATATGCAAATAAACATGAGACGGCACTTTAGTTTACACTTTGTTATTGAGGATGTGGCTCTTAGGATGCCAAGAGTGACGGCATGCTTCTCTGCATCTGCCCAAAGATGGAACATCTCAATTCAGCACACGTCGTGTTTGACCTGCTAATTGCTCTCAGAACTACAAAAGGAATATCAGCTGAATGTGGCTAAAGCAATTAAATCTAATTTCTACAACATTCAAGATGCATCAGAAGAAGGAAGTGAGGGAGCAGAACAGTTTCAGATAAAGATGGGTGCTAGGCTTCTGAGGAAAGAAATGTGCTCTGTGCCTGTCATTCAGTGTCTGATGACTACTAAACACACTAGCAAAAGCTCCCGAAAAAGAAATGAAAAGGGGCTTGATGTGGTAGCACACTCCTTTAATCCCAGCACTTGGGAAGCAGAGGTAGAAGGATCACTGTGCGTTGTAAGCTACCCTGAGACAACATAGTGAATTCCAGGTCAGCCTGGGCTACAGTGAGACCCTACCATGAACAAAAAGTGGGGGGCTGGAGAGATGGCTTAGTGGTTAAGGCATTTGCCTGCAAAGCCTAAGCATCTAGGTCCAATTCCCCAGTACCCATATAAGGCCAGATGCCCAAGGTGGCACATGCATCTGGAATTAATTTGTAGTATCTAGAGGCCCTGGTGCACCCATTCTCTCTCTGCTTCTTGCTCTCTTTCTATCTCTTGCAAACAAATAAAGTAAAAAAGAGAAAAGGGGCCAGCAAACAAATAAAGTTTAAAGGGGGGGGGCAGAGAGATGGCTTAATGGTTAAAGTGCCTGCAAAACCTAATGACCTGGATTTGATTCCCAAGTACCCACATAGAGCCAGATGCACAAAGTAGCACATGCATCTGGAGTTTGTTTGCAGCAGCTGGAGGTCCTGGTGCACCCATTCCTTCTGTCTCTAGTCTCTCTATCTCTTTGCTTATAAATAAATAATTTTTGTTTTGTTTTGTTTTTCGAAGTAGGGTCTTACTCTGGCCCAGGCTGACCTGGAATTCACTATGTAGTCTCAGGGTGGCCTCGAACTCTTGATGATCCTCCTATCTCTGCCTCCCAAGTGCTGGGATTAAAGGCATGTGCCACACACGGCAGTAAAAATCTTTTTAAAAGGAAGGGGGGCAAAATTTTTAGAAAAGAAAGAAAACAAAACGTTGACTATTTCATGTTTTACAAATTCAATACATCTTTTCAGTTGGGGAGAAAATGGCTTTTCCCTACTGGAAGAAACTTCTTGTGACATAGACAACAAAATAACATTATAGTAAAATTCAAGGAAATGAAAATATCTGCACTATTGTGAGGGAGGTGATTCACATGAAAATGGTCATACATGATCTGTGGAGACTGTTTTCTGCTATTTTAGATTATGGCAAACTCTAAGGTACAGACTTGAATGAACTGAGCAATATTCTGGCATCTTATTTTAAATTTTAATTTATTTATTTGAGAGAGAGAGAGAGAGAGAGAAAGAGAAAGAGGCAGATAGAGAGAGAATGGGCCTGCTAGGGCCTTCAGCAGCTGCAAACAAATTCCAGATGCATGTGCCACCTTGAGCATCTGGCTTACATGGGTCCTGGGGAATCAGACCTGGGTCCTTTGGCTTTACATACAAGCTCCTTAACTGCTAAGCTATCTCTCTAGCCCTGGCATCTTTTAGCCAAGCGTGGTGGCACATGCCTTTAATCCCAGCACTTGAGAGGCAGAGGTAAAAGGATCACCATGAGTTCAAGGCCAACCTGAGACTACATAGTGAATTCCAGGTCAGCATGGGCTAGAATGAGAGTGAGATCCTACCTTGGAAAACTAATATATAATAATAATAAATATATATATATATATATATTTGAGAAAGAAAAGAGAGAGAAAGAGAATAAAATTGGGTGCACCAGGGCCTTCTGTGGCAGCAAATGAACTCCAGACACAACAGCCCCTTTGTATATCTGGCTTTATATGGGTACTGGGGAATCAAACACAGGATGACAGGCTTTTCAAGGTGTCATAGGGCTAAATTCCTCTGCATCGAAAGCAGTGAACAACAATTGCCAGCTTTTATCAAAAGCAACCGGGACAATTCATGAGAGAAGACATGGAGAGGGTCATCAGACCCTCACCTGAAATGTCAGGTGGTCCCCGTGCCAGCCTTATACAATGAAACACAAGATCTTGTGGCCTCAGGGTGAGATAGAGTATATACAGGGTAAAAGATCAAGGAACAATGAGCTCCAACAAGGTGGTTTCTTTGACATCTCCATGCTCTGTAAGTAAGCCCTCACCGGAGGCTGAGGGAGGAGAATCCATGGGAGTAATCCCGATATAGTGAGTCCCACTGAGATGCTGCTCTGGGGTCTTCAGATTCCTGACATGGATAAGGAGCTTCTGGAGGCTGCCACAGGGAGGTCATCATTCAGGGTGGGATGAGACTTCTCTGTGGTGCGGCTGCTCTGGGGTCCCCATGCTCTGTGAGTAAGCCCTCATCCTGAGGCCAAGGGAGGAGCGCTCGAGGAGTAATCCTGACACTGGAAGCCTCATCAAATTGGCTGCTTAGCTGCACCCTATACCAGTGCCTTGGCCTTCAGACTGCCTCCATGTTAAGTGAGAACAGAGACACTTGGCAATTGTCTGTACTTCTTGCCTTGCTTGGGAAAGAAGGTGAAGCCAAGCCCCAAAATGTCCCATCCTCTAATGGTTAATTTTTTTAAATTAGGTTTTTTGAGGTAGGGTCTCATTCTAGTCCAGGCTGACCTGGAATTCACTACGTAGTCTCAGGGTGTCCTGGAACTCACAGTGATCCTCCTATCTCTGCCTCCCAAGTGCTGGGATTAAAGGCGTGCACCACCATGCCCAGTTTTTTTTTTTGTTTGTTTGTTTTTGTTTTTGTTTTTGTTTTTTTGAGGTAGGGTCTCACTGTAGCTCAGGCTGACCTGGAATTCACTATATAATCTAGGGTGGCCTTGAACTCTTGGTGATCTTCCTACTGCTGCTTCCCGAGTGCTGGGATTAAAGGCGTGTGCTACCACGCCCAGCATTTTGGCTTATTTTGGGTTTTTGGGGGTAGGGTTTCACTCAAACCAAGGCTAACCTGGAATTCATCGTGTTGTCTCAGGCTGGCCTTGAACTCACTACAATCCTCCTACTTCTGCCTCTCGAGTGCTGGGATTAAAGGTGTGCTCCACCATACCCGGCTATGATGGTTAATTCTATGTATCCATTTGGCCAGGGCATGGCACCCAGTGTTTGGTCAAATGCCATTCTAGACATTGTGGTGAAGGTACTTTTTAGCTATGGATAGGGCTGGAGAGATGGCTCAGTGGCTAAGGCACTTGTTTTCAAAGCCTAATGACCTGGGTTCAATTCCCCAGTGCCCATAGACAGCTGGATGCACAAAATGGCACATATATCTGGAGTTCATTTTGTAGCAGCTGGAGGCCCTGGTGTGCCTATTCATTCTCTCTCCTTCTCTCTCTGCTTGCAAATAAATAAATCAAATATTAACTAAGGATAACATTCAAAGCAGTAGATGTTGAGTCAAGCAGGTGTGGTGGTTTGAATTAAGTGTCCCCCATAAACTCATGTGTTCTGAATGGCAATATGGGAATTGGAGCCTCCTGGAGGTGTATTGGTAGGGGTGGGCTTATGGGTATTATAGCCAGATTCTCCTTGCCAGTACTTGGCACACTCTCTGCTGCTGATGTTCACCTGGTGTGGGCCTAGAGGTGATGTCCAGCCTCTGCTCATACCAGTTACCCCTGCCATCATGGAGCTTCCCCTTGAGTCTGTAAACCAAAAGAAACCCCTTCCTCTCACAAGCTGCTTTTGGTTGGGTGCTTAATGCCAGCACCACCAATTGGATGGCTGGGCATCATCCAATGAGGTAAAGGCCAACAAGAGAAGGCAGAGCTCTTGTGTGGGTTGGGGCTTTTGCAGCACACAGCCTGGGTCTTGCACTGCAGCCTTCACTCTTTGCTGGTGCTCCTGCCTTGGTCAGCCCTGAAGATCTCTGAGTGGCTAGACCAGCAGTTGTGTGAACGGCATCCTTAGAGCAGACCTCTCTCTGTTTTTCCACATGTGAGTTCCTGTCATGTGATCCTTTGCACTGTTACTCTGCTGAGCCCTGTCTTAGACATAACCACATGACATTCTTGGGATGCTTGGAGAGAAGTGGGTCCTCAGATGGTAGAGCTCTAGATTCTTCCAGAATAGAAGCAGAAACCCTGCCCCTGTGGCAAGTAACAAAGTCTGGGTGACCACCCCCCACCCATCCTGGGCCAGCTCAGAGTGGGTCTGGCCTTGGAGGAGCTTTGGCAGGCAGGTTGTGCTCCTTTCTGTCTGGCATGCTCTGGCAGAAGCCTGTGACTATCAGTAACCCCACTGAGGAGGGCTCACAGTGGAACAGAAGGCGGGAGGAGGAGCATGAGATCAATAGGATTGGTCCTTATAACAAAGTTTCTAATTTAAAAAAAAAAGCTAACAAAAAGTGCCCCTAAAAGGTTCATGTATTGAATGAAGGCTTGGTGCCCAGCTGGTGGATCCATCCCAACATTGAGATGTGGTTAGATCACAAGGGCTCGGACCTCATTAATAGGTGAATTCACTGACACCACTAGGAAGGGGGAGAAACCTTTGGAAGCTGGGCCTGTTTAGAGGAAGTAGGTCACTGGGACCATGTCTTAGGTCTTTCATAAAATGAACATCAAACCCTTTCACTACCATGCTCAGACTCACCACAGGCCCCAGCACAAGACAGCCAGTCCATCACAGACAGAAACAAGTTCTTCCTGTTAAGTTCACAGTGATGGCATGGCCACATGTGCACATGAAGCTCACGGGGGTTGACACAGGAGACTGCACATGGGGGCTGTTCGGTGGTCCCCTCAGTCATCCACACTGGTTCTTCTCCTGTGCTGCTTTGTGCTCTGCTGCTCTGCTTAGCTGCATCCCTCCTGCATGGTTTCCTCAACATCTCAAATCTGGGGCAAGTCCATGGAGGGGTGGGGAATAGCCAGCCTAGAAGACTGGAGGTTCTGACCAAGGCCATGAATGTCAGGCCCAGGGAAACTCGGTTATGATATATCCTGGTCCTTTGTCACCTCATGCCGGGGATTTTTTCCCTCCACCACCGGCAGGTAGAGCAGAAGAGAGAGAGAACCGGGCCAGCCACTTCTCTTGAGGCTGAGCGAGAAGGCGGGTGTCGGCGACTCAAACCCCTTTCCCCCCCCTAAAACACCGGGGACCACAATGAGTCACGGAGACCGTCTAGGGCGGGAATCTCTCCGTTTATTGTCAGGGGAGGTATTTATATATTTTGAGGAAGGGGGCGGGAAGAGGGGATGAGAGAAAGGTATAAGGGCCAATAGTATTTCATCATGTCAGCAGCAGCTGGGTGGAGGCAGTTTCAGCTTAGGTGCTGAGTCAAGGGCAGGTCACAAAACTCTACTCAGGTTCTGGAAGCTCGACTAGGCCTCACCGGGAGTAGGCCAAGATTGGCTGGGCTAACCACTCGGCTTCACACCGGGCAGGGCCCAACAACCTCAGGCCTCAGTTTTCACATCTGTAAATGGGCCTGTGTGGAGTAGGGTGAAGGTTCAAAAGCTGAGGAAACCAAAGCACCCAGAGTTGGCTTGGCACCTAGAGAGCACCCGAGAAGCTTTGCCTGATGGTGCCAGCTACCAGGTGTGATTCTGAACAGGAGAGGGCTCCTCTGGAGCCTGGGGAGGCCTCCTAAGGACATAGCTGCCACTTTGAACTTGATAGGCCAATGTTATGGTCAATAGCTTAAGCTTTGTGCACACACTAGGGAGCCACCAGAAAATAAGTTTTAGCAAATAGCAAATAGGTTTTTTGGTTTTTTTCCCCTGAGGTAGTAGGGTCTCTAGCTGAGGCTCAGGGTGGCCTCGTATTCTTGGCAATCCTCCTACCTCTGCCTCCTAAGTGCTGGGATTTAAGGCATGCACCACCATGCCTGGCTACAAATAGTTTTGTTGTTGTTGTTTGTTTTTGTTTTTCAAGGTCTTACGTTAGCTCAGGCTGACCTGGAGCTCACTATGTAGTCTCAGGATGGCCTTGAACTCACAGCAATCCTCCTACCTCTGCCACCTAAGTGCTGGGATTAAAGGTGTGCACCACCACACCCACCTTACTTTTTTTAGATTTTTAATTTTTTTAATTGAGAACTCCCATGATTATAGACAATATCCCATGATAATTCCCTCCCTCCCCCCACTTTCCCCTTTGAAACTACTCTACATTATATACCCTCCCCCTTTCAGTCTCTCTCTCTCTTTTTTTATTCTCAACTTCTATACTTACAGACAATAAACCATAATATTTCCCTACACTCCTCCCATTCCCCTTCAGAACTCCACTCTCCATCATATCCCCTCCCTCTCTCCATTAGTCTCTCTCTTTTTATTAGAGACAGAGGAAGAGAGAGAGAGAGGGAGAATGGATTAACTAGGGCCTCTAACACTGCAAATGAATGACAGATGCACATGCCACCATGTGCATTTGGCTTATGTAGGACCTGGAGAATCAAACCGGGGTCATTAGGCCTTCCTAAGAAGGTTTCTATCTTTTATTGAGAGGTGAGTTTCCTGGAGGTAACAAATGGCAGGATCCTGCCTTTTAATCCAGTCTGCAAACCCGTGTCGTTTTGTTGGGGCGTTGAGGCCATTGATATTGAGAGTTATTATTAAAAGATATGTATTTATTCTCACCATTCTTCTTGTTTTGTAGTTCTTCCTGTTTTCCCTTTACTCATTTGCTTTAACTGTTATTTGAGTATGGTTTATTTTTTCCTATTTTCTGCTGTGTGTGTTGTGCTTTCTCTTCAGCATGAATGATTCCTTCAAGTATTTTCTGTAGAGTTGGTTTAGTTGCCATAAATTCCTTTAGCCTGTTTTTGTTGTGGAATGTCCTTATTTCTCCATCAATTTGAATAGATAGCTTTGCAGGATAAAGTGATCTTGGTTGACAGTTTTTATCTTTCAGAACTTGGAATACATCATTACAAGCTCTTCTGGCCTTTAAAGTTTGTATTGAGTAATCTGCTGTGATCCTGATGGGTTTCCCTTTGAAGGTCACTTGCTTTTTCTCTCTAACTGCTTTCAATATATTTTCTTTGGTTTGTGTGTTTAGTAGTTTAATTATAACATGGCGAGGAGAGGATCTTTCTAGGTTTTGTCTGTTTGGTGTTCTAAAAGCTTCTTGTATCTGCTTTGGCATTTCTTTCCCAATTTGAGGAAAATTTTCTTCTATGATTTTGTGGAAAACACCTACTAAGCCTCTGGATTGAAATTCTTCTCCTTCTACTATACCCTGAATCCTTATGTTTGATCTTTTCTAGTGTCCCAGATATCTTGGAATTCCCATTCATACCTTTCTATTAGCTTGTCTTTCTCTTTGTTGGACTATATTAGGTCTGCCATCTGGTCTTCTAGTTTAGATATTCTGTTTTCTCCTTCATCCACTATACTGGTAAGACATTCCACAGAGTTTTTTATTTCACTGACTGTGTTCCTCAGAGCTAGGACTTCAGCCTGGTTTTTCTTCAGTATTTCTATTTCCTTACTCATGTCCTGTAATGACCTTTTTATTTCATTAAACTGGTTTTCTGTGCTCTCTTTCAGGAGTTTTTTTTCTTTGAATCCTTTCATTTCTTCTTTTATTTCTTTGAGCATAGATATACTTTTGAGGTCTTTGTCAGGTATTTCATCTAAATAGTCTCATTGGTGATCATTTTTGATGGATTTATAATTTTTGGTGGGATTGCATTGTCTTGCTTCTTTGCATTTCTTGTATTATAATGTAGCGACTTTTATATCCTGAATTTATTTGATGCTTGGGTTTTTTACTTATCTACAGTGTTCTTAGATGTGGTGATCCACCTTTATATACTTTCAGAATATGAGTTTAAGGTGCCATGTGTAGCACTTGTATCCCAATCCAACTGCAGAAGTAATCCTAGGTGTTGAGTTTGCTTGCTAAGCAAATATTCTACTGGACTGGTTGGGACAATATACTGGCAAATTCTAAACTTCAACTGAGCCATATAGACATTCAATAAAAATCAGCACAGAGTATACAAGTGTGGGGATTAAAACAAACAAATAGTCTTATAAGGCAAAATCCCTAAGGGTGTGTTTTGTTCTGCACCCTTAATCCTGTCAGCTAGGAGGTAGAGAATTCTGTTAGAATTGGGTTCCAGGTCAGCCTGGATCTGGATCAGACCCTGCCCCCAATAATGACAAAAGCAAAAGACAAAGGCCCTATAAATCTGTAATCATTAAAGGCAGCAATATTCAACACCCCATGTACAGCTTATTTGAAAATGGTAAAGCCAACCACCAATATGTACCCCATAACCTGACCTGACATGGAAGAAGAGATTAGCACTTCCAATGCAGGCCTATGTACCTTTTTTTTTTTTCAGTCGGCCTTGTTACCTTTTGGTGTGGCTTCCAATCTCACCAATGCTGAGTGCCCACCTCTATCCTTCCGTGTTGTGCTGTGGAGCTTGAGCTCGGCTCCGCTGTGCTGGATGTGCTGATGTTGGGAGCTAAATGCTGGATGTTCGCGGTTCTGATGGTTGGTGGGTAGGAGAATTCAGGAAACCTATAGTTGCTCACACTGTTCCCCTGTATCTCTTTCAGTAGCTCATCAGACTTTTCTTTAGATTTCTGGGATCTGCAAGGAGGCTGATGAGGTTGGAAAGTCCCCTTGTTTGATCTTTGCTGCTGCTGCTAGGGGCGCCTGCTAGGTGGTGCAGGGCATGCAGATCACGTGGATCAGGCCACTACGGACCGGGACTGCCATGGATCAGGGCCGCAAGCTCCTCAGTGGGATTCTGGCTGTTTTCCTCCTTTCTGGTGGATCTTGGTCTCTCCTGTTTCTCCATTGTGTCTAAGAAAAAATATCCTCCTGCACTTTTCAGAAGAAGAGTGTATTTTGCTGTAGTTTTGCTTAAAGCCCTCCCTGGGCTGTTTTGGCGTGGCTCCTATGCCGTCATCTTACCCGAAGTCCCCCAGCTCTCAGTCTCTCTTTTATTTTGATGTCATCATCTTTTCCTCCTATTATGATGGTCTTATGTAGGTAGTGTCAGGTACTGTGAGGTCATAGATATCCAGGCCATTTTGTGTCTGCGGGAACATGTTGTAAGGAATCCTATCCTTCCTTTGGCTCTTACATTCTTTCTGCTACCTCTTCCACAATGGACCCTGAGCCTTGGAAGGTGTGTTAGAGATGTTTCAGTGCTGAGCACTCCTCTGTCCCTTCTTCTCAGCACCATGGTGCCTTCTCCGTCATTCCATGGTCACCACCATCTGAAAAGAGAAGCTTCTCTAACCAAAAGTGAGAGTAGCATTAATATATGGGTATGGACATTAAGAGAAGTGTTTACTGGACAGTTTGGTGAGCACAGTATATATATTTAGCAAGACACAAGCAGATGTTACACCCCTAGGGTTCATGACTACCCCCCCCTTTCCATTCCCTTTATATATTCTTTCTAGCTTACTGGTGGCTAGCAAATGGGTTCTTCTCCATTAGATAAGGTATTAGGAGATGGGAAGACAGGTGTAGCAAAGGCAGAAGTGAGAGTTTATTGATAGGAAAGCTCCCTTGGACATAGGGAGTGGTTGCGACTGAGTTGGCCCAGACTGAGGGAGGGGTTTGGCACTGTATTACTTTGGAATGTCTCTCCCATTCCCGCCCCCATCCCTGGATTGGTTTTCAGGAGTGCAGGTTCTGTTTCCACGTTGTTTTGGGGCTTGCCATTGGATCTCCCACCTTGCTCCATGGTCCCCTGGAGGTAGAGTATTGTTGGAGATGGACTTATGGGTGTTATAGCCAGCTTCCCCTTGCCAGTGTTTAGCACACTCTCCTGCTGCTGTTGTCCACCTGATGTTGACCAGGAAGTGATGTCCACCTTCTGCTCATACCATCGTTTTCCCCTGACATTATGGAGCTTCCCCTCCAGTCTGTAAGCCAAAATAAACCCTCTCCTCCCACAAGCTGCTCTTGGTCAGGTTCTTTGTGCTGGCAATGTGAAGCTGACTGCAACACCCCCTATCTTGGCCCAGCCAGACTGAGATAAGGGGGCTTACTAGAGCAGGACCCTGGAAAGTTAGGAGAGGTGTAAAGCCAAGAAGAGGGCTTGCCCACCTGGGAAGTATCTATATATAATCTTATTGTGGTGGGCTTGACTCTTGGGCTCAGGTGAGTCCCAGAGAGCTGATTGTCTGAGCCAGGCTGGCTCCATGCAAAAGAGCTGATTGGATGGCTGGATCAGCTACTGAACTGTGGTTCTGCTGAAGCAGGTGGGCATGGTGTTCCCTCTTTGGGCCCTCCCTCCTGCCTGGCTACCTCATTCCCTCTCAATATCAGAGAAAGACACAGATTAAGGAAGGACTTATTTGGGCAACACCAAAGGCATCTTATCTTGCAGTGTGGTTCTCAGGAGGGACAAAGGCCTCGCATTTTAGAATTCAATCTAAAATTCAATATAAAAGAGTCAATGTATAGAAGGAGGTTTTTTTTTAATTGTCTTATTGACAACTTCCATAATTATAGACAATAAATGATGGCAATTCCCTCCCCCCACACTTTGCCTTTGCAACTCCACACTCCATTATATCCCCTCCCCCTCTCAATCAGTCTCTCTTTTACTTTGATGTCATCATCTTTTCCTCTTACTATGATGGTTCCTGTATAGGTAGTGTCAGGCATTGCAAGGTCATTGACATCCAGGTAATTTTGTGTTTGGAAGAATGCATTGAAAGCAGTCCTACCCTTCCTTTGGCTGTTACATTCTTTCCGTCACCTCTTTTGCAATGGACCCTGAGCCTTGGAAGATGTGATAGAGACATTTCAGTGTTGAGCACTTCTCTGTCACTTCTTCTCAGCACTATGATGCTTTCTGAGTCATCCCAAGGTCACCGCCATCTGAAAAGAGAAGCTTCTCTAACCAAAAATGAGAGTAGCATTAATACATGGGCATGAACATTAAGAGAAGTGCTTACTGGGCAGTTTGGTGAGCATAGTATATACATTTAGCCAGACACCAGCAGATGTTACATCCCTAGGGCTCATGACTTCCCCCATATTGATTCTTCCAATCCAAGAATATGGGATGTCTTTCCATTTTCTAGTGTCTTCTGCAATTTCTGTCTTGAGTGTTTTAAAGTTTTCATTGTAGAAGTCCTTCACTTCCTTGGTTAGGTTTTTTTCCAAGGTACTTTATTTGTTTATTTTTTTATGCAATTGTGAATGGGAGTGGGTTCAGTTAAAAGATCTTGGACTATGGGAATATTTGAATATCATTGCGAATAAAAACTATGGAGACTTTAAAAATTGGATGAATGCAACGCATTTTACATCATGGATGGTTATCAGTTTATGGGAGCCAGGGGTAGAATGCAGTGGTTTGATTCAGGTGTTCTCATAAACATAGGTGCTCTGAATGCTAGCTTCCCAGCTGATGGCGATTTGGGAATGAACGCTTCTTGGAGGCAGTGCTTGTTGGGAGCAGGCTTATGGGTGTTGTTATAACCAGCTTCCCCTCGCAGGTGTTTGGCACACTCCTGTTGCTGTTGTCCATCTGATATTGGTCAGCAGGTGATGTCCATCCTCTGTTCATGCCATTTTCAACTATTTACTGTTGTAAACATTTAACAGAAGTGTTATGAGATCTAAATAGTGTCTTGAGGGGCTGGAGAGATAGCTTAGCAGTTAAGCACTTGTGAAGCCTACGGATCCCTGTTTGAGGCTCTATTCCCCAGTACCCACATAAACCAGATGAACAAGGAGGCACATGCATCTGGAGTTCATTTGCACGGACTGGGGGCCCGGGTGCGCCCATTTTCTCCCTCTCCCCCCCTTCCCTCTGTCACTCTCAAATAAATAAAATATAAAACAAAACAAAACAAAACAAAACAAAACAAAACAAAATAAAATAAAATAAAATAAAATAAAATAAAATAAAATAAAATAAAACAAATAGGGGGCGCAGCATGTGGAGCCGGGCGTGCGGCCGGCTCTCCACGGCCCTGCGGGGCCCGGCGCGGGGCCTGCCGTGGTCCGTCGCCGCCGCTGTGCGTCTGGGTCGCGGGCTTCGGCGGGGTGGAGCGCCCGCGCCGAGGCGTCCCGCTCGTTCCAGGCCGCGCTGCTGGACTTCCTGGCGTGTCCGCTGTCCAAGCCGCCGAAACGAAGGTAACACGAACGCTGATCAACGAGGAGCTGGGAATCGCCTTTCCGATCATTGATGGCATTCCCAACATGATCCCGCAGGCCGCGAGGTCCACGCTTCAGGCTCCGAAGCAAGAGGCGCAGCAGCACTAGAGAGAGCATCCTTCCTTAGGAAGCAACGCGGCGACCATTAACTGGGAGAGCAGGAAACAAACAAACAAACAAACAAACAAAAAGCAGAATGTTCGTGTCTCTGCCTACCTTGACTGTACTTGTTCCTTTGATTTCTTTAGCAGGACTGTTCTACTCCGCCTCGGTGGAAGAAAACTTCCCGCAGGGCTGCCCGTGTGCAACCAGCCTGTGCTTTTAAAACCATGCTCTTGCGCGTTACCATACCAGTGTGTGTGTTCTTCCACCTTTGGACCTGGATGGGCATTAAACTCTTCAGGCATGACTAGTGGACCCACAGTCAGTGTGGACTATATGTGAAGAAGAGGACGTGGGCATTGACCCGTGAAAACTCAAAATAGATGCAAACCCATTTGTTTTGCAAGAAAAGTTGCTTTGTCCTCATTTGATGTCGATTTCCAGCTGCTGTATTCAGAAGAGGCATTTTCTACAACATGCCTTCATGGACAGGAACAGGCCCAGTCATCATCAGAGGACTGTTTGTCACCCATTCACTTAAACGTTAGTATTTTGGAATTTTGTTTGGTTCATGGTAAAAGCCACATATTAGGAATGACTCAGTCTCAGTGGAGCTATAATATGTTGGAGTAGTTGTGGGGAAATGCATTCCAACTAGTGTGATAAGTTAAGCTAATGAGGATTTGGGGTACTTTATACATGGTAGACGAGTTCTTATCACCTTCTATTTCCTACTGGTTCTGGTGGTATAACTGGACAAAGCAGGTTTTCTCCTTTTAAGCCAACAAGATGTGACTGTGATGACCTGTGTTAGGACTGATGGTTAGAAAAAGCACCTTCCAGCCATGGGCTAAGCTCCACACAGATATTTAAATACATGAACAAAATCACCACATACTAGATGGTTTAAATAAACACAAATATATTCTCTGAAGGCTTAGAAAGGAGGGAGTAGGGAGGTTGGAGAAGGAGTAGCAAGGAGGGAGCTCGCAGCAGAGGAGTGGGAGGGTTGCAGAAGTAGTCGGGGAGACGGGAGCTTGCAGCAGAGATGTCACAGGAAGACTGCTCAGGAGGGTCATTTCTTCCCTTTCCTGCCACGGCCACAGGGATGTTGCACACACCTGACTGTCCTATACATTGCTGGGGCCTTCACGATCTTCACCACCGTCCACTGCTTGCACTGGGGACACACGCTTCCTGAATAGGCGGAAATTCTGGGAAGGCCTGCCGTGAAACAGTCTCCTGAGGCACCTTTGCGGGGGCAAGGCCTTCCAGCAATTGGACAGGCACTGGTTACAGGTTTCAGCGTCCTCTTCAGCCATGCTCTCCGGGAGCTCCGGCCTGCCCTCTTGGCCATGGGAACCCTGGGATCCAGGTTGCTCTTTTTTCACTTGAGGACTTGCCTTCTTTGGAAGCTGGGGACCAGGGCTGGGGCAGAGGGCTCCTGGAGCACTAACGGGGCCAAGACATTTGGGCCTGGGCTCGACAATGGGCCTCTTCTTCTGGCAGGACTGGTGTAGGTTAGGACAACTGGCATTCCGGAAAGTCTTTAGCTCTGCCTGCTGGCCATTCTTAGGCTGTTCTTGCACTGTTAAGTTTGAAGACAAAGTCCGAAAGGCAGGTACATGATGTTTTCTTTTCGGGGGCAGAGGGAAGGGAGTAATATCAATGGGGGTGGGGAAAGGCGTCGTCCCGGGCAGACAGGCTTGTCTTCAGCCATGTCCCCCATTCCACTCTGTGCCTGGTACTGAAGAAGGTGGTACGTAGCCATGAGAGTGTGTACTTACGTTGCTCAATGGACTGAACTGTGTTCCCTACGTCAAAGTGCATGAAGTCCATCACTGATAGGATATCAGTGTCCAGCTGTGTGGGGAGCAGCTTATGGTGAGGTGAGCCTCCTTGGCCTTGCTGGAGCCAAGGGTCCTTCATAACATCCACTGCTGTGGGCCTTTTTTGGGGGTCTAAGGTTAGTAGCTTTTTGATTAGTGCCCTTAAATCTTTAGAGAGGTAGTTTGCTTCATCGTAATTGCCTTTAATAATGTTCTCTCTCATGTTCCCACCTAAGTTGGAGTCAAAAGGGCGCCTCCCAGTGGCCATAATGTAGAGAAGGACCCCCAAAGCCCACATATCCCTTTTGGGGCCATCATATGGTTGCCACTTCATCACTTCAGGAGACATACATTTGACAGTCCCACCATACCACATCAACTGTTCACCTGGCAAAAATCTCAAGGATAAGCCAAAGTCGATTATGTTGGCATTGCCCCTATTATCCAGCATGATGTTATCTGCCTTGATGTCTAGGTGTGCTATCCCCTGGCTGTGGAGATAACACAGGCCATCTAAAACTTGCCTGAAAATTCTGCGGGCCTCGTGCTCCTGCAAGCTGCCCTTCCTCTGGATGTACTGCCGCAGGTCTGTCTGGAATAATTCCAGAACCAAGCAGACAGACCTTTCCGTTTCAACTATCTGAAACAGCGACACAATGTTTGGGTGTGTGATGAGCGGCAAAATGTTCATATCCCCTGAAATTCTGAGAAATCTTGCTGGTAGCTTCGATATTATCTTGATGGCAACGTTGATACCTGTCAGGCGGTGGCGAGCTCTTCGGATTTCCACCTGGAGGTGCTGGCAGATGAGGCCAAGGTCCTCGTACTGAGACCACAGGTTCTCATGAGTCTGAGGCATTATAGCAAGGCTACGAATGCCAAATAAAAAAGTTAAAGTAAAATATAAGTGAAATATGTAACTAACAAAAGAAAGTAAAATTAAAAAATCAAAATAAAAATCAAAACTTAAAAACCAAACTGGAAAAAACAGAAATCCCTCACCAAAGACTACCCAAAGAAAACAAACCAGAAAGTAAATTCCAAAGAGACAAAAAAATAAAGTTCAAAGGCAAAAAGCCAAAAGCAAAAGGGCAAAAAATAAAGATAAAAGTAAAAAAGGAAATGATAAAAGATGTAGTTAACAAAAGAAAATAAAAAATTAAAATTAAAAAAAACTAAAAACCAAACCAGAATAAAACAGAAATCCCTCACCAAAGACTACCCAAAGAAAACAAACCAGAAAGTAAATTCCAAAGAGACAAAAAAATAAAGTTCAAAGGCAAAAGAAAAAAAAAAAACTCCTCTCCTCCCTCCTCTCCCCTCTCTCTCTCTCTCTCTCCTCTCTCTCTCCTCTCCTCCTCTCCTCTCCTCCTCTCTCCTCTCCTCCTCTCCTCCTCTCTCTCCTCTCTCCTCTCCTCCTCCTCCTCCTCCTCCTCTCTCCTCCTCCTCCTCTCCTCTCCTCCTCCCTCTCCTCTCCTCTCCTCCCTCTCCTCTCTCCTCCTCTCTCCCTCTCTCTCTCTCCTCTCTCTCAAAAAAAAATCTCCCCACCAATTCTACTCAGTCCGGGTCCTCTCTCTCTCTTCTCTCTATTGGCACTGAACAAATCCAGGGCCCTCCAGGCCCCCTTATATCTGCTTGGGGGGACTTCCTCACAATGGCCCCACCCCTCTGAGCTCATAGAGAACATGGACTGACCAACCACAGCTGCCCATGACCAACAGTCACAGAAGGGACCATGACAGTGTGAGGCTCAGGTGGGCCACAGAGGTTCACATTGAGGCTTTTGGAAATTAAAGCCCGGAGGATGCTTCACGTCCTTTGGCTTCCTCTTGGACAGTCTGTAATCCCTTCTGTTTCAAAGACCTCTTGGTTTCTCCACTCACCACGTTACTTTCCTCTCATTCTCAGTGATGGTCTCAAGCACGTGCTGCCCTGTCACTGATCCTTTAAGGCTGGTTCTGCTCATAAAATCCAACCCAGTGTCTATTAACACCTATGAAGTTGATGTGAAGATCTCTTTCCTGGTTTTGAATTTCAGGATTTCTTTTCATTTTTTGGTTTTATGAGGTAGAGTTTCACTCTAGTCCAGGCTGACCTGGAATTCACTATGTAGTCTCAGGCTGGCTTCAAGTTCATGGCGATCCTCCTACCTCTGCTTCCCGAGTGCTGGGATTGAACGCTACGCCACTATGCCTTGCTGATTTCAGGATTTCTTTTTAGCCCTACATATTTCCCATTCAATGAACTATCTTGATGGCATCACTTTGGTTGTTTATAAAGGGATCCAGCTTAATGTGACTATGCGCATATTGGCTGTGTCCGATATGGTCTGCCAGGTGACCCTGGCATGCATCTCCAGCCCTGAAGGACAGAATCTTCAGGGTTGTCAGCAGAACATGCTGTTGACAGCTCACACACAAACTGCTTTTCAAAATTTTTAAGTATTTACGGTTGTAAACATTGAACAAAAGTGTTATGATATCTAAATAGTGTCTTGACAACTGTGACATAGCAAGGGGTATGTGGAAAAAGCTAATGAGGATTTTTCTTACTTTATACATAGTAGACAAGCTCTTATCACCTTTTGTTTTCTATTGGTTCTGTTGATGCAAGTGGACAAAGCGAGTTTTGTTTTTTTACACCAATAAGACATGACTGTGATAACCTGTGTTAGGACTGCTGGTTCCCCCCGCCCCCGTGATGGAATTAATCCTTTGAGAGCATGTGCTAAATATGTATTTCCTCCCCTTTGCGTTTCCTGTGTCAGCCATAATAATCACAGTGACAAATAATATTACAGTTAGTATGGAACAGAGTTTTCTCAGAAACAATAATAAAAGCTTTTGAGAAGGTTTCCTTGGGTTGAAAAAGTACCAGGAAAGTGTCAGAAGCAGACAGCATGTGAATGGTCCTCATCAAGAGCAGGTAGGAACCAGGAGGCAAATGGTGGAAAGAAAGCGAGTCCTAACCAAAAATTGGTAGCAGAGTCCAGTAAGCTAGAAAAAGGTTATAAGGGAGACAACTTTACTGATGGTTTTGTATATTGAAAGTAGAAGAAGGAGATTATAGGCAGGGGATAGCCACGTCCCCACCGGAAGAGAATGTGTAAAAGAAGGGTGGGGAGAGGTGCTCAATCAAAATTCAAGATATTCTGAATAAGACATATGTAAACCTGACAATGAATAAGTTAGTATCCAGAAGCTGTAGAAACAACTAGAAAATTTTCAGTGCCAGGGATGGGATACCTTCCCATGAGTTGAGAAGGTTTCAGCCAGGAGGTCCCTGTTGCAGACAACATTACAGGCTATTGCCAAGAGCCAGGTTTCCCCAGAGAGACAAATGGTGGAAGAAAGCAAGTTCAAACCAAAGCAAACCAGCCATGAAGGAAAAAATCAAGCTGGTGAACAGCAGAATCCTGGGCTCCCTGGAATATCAGGCAACTGAAAGCTGCAAAACCTGCTTAATTGCATGCAGCCCTTCAATGGAAGTATAAGAAATCATTTCATGTTTCTGGCCAGTGGACATGATGGAAAGTCTGGAGATTGGAGGGACTTTTCCACTGAATGACCAGGAAGATGCAATAGTGGCATGCCTGCTCTCAGCTTGGACCAACTGCCAGTCCACCTGGGGATGAAGGCCTGCTCTGTGGGAGGGATGGACATGCTACTGTGATGTCATAATTTCCTGTCAGGGGAGGTCATGAGCCTTTGGGATATAATGCCTGCTCTTGTCTGGCTAAATGTATATATTATTCCCACCAAACTGCCCTGAAAGCACTACACAAACTACTTAATGTTCTTATTCATATATTGATGCTATTCTCACACCTAGTTAGAGAACCTTCTCCCCATCAGATGTCTTTCTAGTGATTTGATGATTCTTGGGCAAAAATGCTGTTTGCTCAGAAGGAAGGGATGGAGGAGTGACTCCAGCCTTCAATCTCTAGTCTTAACTTCCTGGGTTCTTTCAGAAAAGGCCACCAGAAAGAATGTTCCCAAAATTTAGCCTAGACTTTTTCAATGCAACTGGAACCTTCCTCCTCAGCCATCATTCAAAGACACTGATGGTATAGGAGAGAAAGAAGTGCACATGAAAGTAAAAGAGAGACTAATAGAGGGACAGAGGGAATTATGGGGAATGCTTCTGAACTGAATGGGGAAAGTACCAGGAAATGTCTGGACTTATTGTGTGTAATGTATAGGGTTGTCAATAAAAAAAAAAGGCAAAAAGAAAAAACAAGTTACAAATGGTGTGCAATCAAATAGAAAAAGGACTAAACCAGTCATGAAGGGGAAGACATTCAAATCATTTGAACAGCTGAATCTTAAGGCAATAATGGAATATAAGGCACGAATGTAGCCTTAGACCTGCTTAAGAATGCTAGGCCCATTCAAGGGAAAATATTAGAAATGAGACATTTAATGTTTCTGGTGAGTGCACATGTTAAGAAAAACTGGAGATGGGAGGGTCATTTTCTATTGACTAGCCAGGAAGAGGCTAACATTAACAAATTTGATTCAGCTTGGACAAGTGCCAGTCCACCTAGGGATAGAAGAGAGCTGTGGTTGCCATGGACAACTATTCTCATGTCATAATTCCTGTCCAGAAGTGCTTGGTCACTGGGGTGCTGGTTAGTGTGTCCATAAGGAATTCAAGTCCCCATGCCTCCTTTTTCTTACATGCCTCATCAATCAGCCCTGTCTGCTGATCTTTCTAGTAATTTGCCCAATTCTTGGGTCAAAAGATGCTGTTTCCTCAACAGGAAGGATTTTCTGTGTGACTCCCCTTCCTTCAATATAGTGTTAACTTCCTGCCTTCTTCCCAACCCTACAAATTGATCGAATGTCATTGCAAAGATGGCAATTTAGCCTACCTTTTCCCTAAGCTTGAGATGCCTGAGTGACCAGGGGAATGAGGAATGGTTGTTTGTACAGAGGTGGAAAATTATGACCTTTCAAGATGGTCTGACCCCTGCAAATTCTTTTACAACTTTGCAATTGTAGGTACCTTATGGAAATAAAAATTATCTTGATCCATAGACATTGAAATGAATTATGTCCAGAAGACAGGAAACCCTATCCACACCCAAAGACAAGTCCAGTTTTGGAGCCTGTGTATATATATATATAACATCTTTCCTTTGCTGCTTATAAATTGTTCTCTGACTTCTGTTTAAATGCCCTGCTTTCCACAGTTAATTAAACAATTAATATCTAGAACACACATGTATTGGCTTGTTAAAGCAAATGTCAAAAAATTTATTCACACTGGATAGTTGATGGTAACACAAATTCATTCTCTCACAGTTCTGGAGGAAACAAGTCTGCACTGAAATAGCAACACTGTCCTGTCCTTGTGGGGCTCTGGGCATCCTGTATGACTCTCTTGTCATGCCCACAGGGTACAACCAGCTCTCCTTAATGGTTTATGGAGGCTGACCTGGAATTAATTCTATTGTGTCTTGCCTTTCTTGCCATGGTGCTACAAGGTCCCAGCTCTCTTTAAGGGACTATATATGGGGCATCCTGCCCTGCCTTTCTTGACATGATGGTAGGGTCCATGCACCTCAGTGTACTCTAGATTGTCAGTGGTCTCTTGGTTTTTGTTGCTGCCCCCAGCTTTCACTGTGACCACTCTTTTCTATAATGGGCAAGATTGGTTCTGAGATGGCACACAGCAGCCAAGTCTCAGTAGACAGTATGCAGCTCTCCCTGGCCACCTGTGGTGACATCAAGTCGATGTTGCAAGCCCCCTTCTGATGATGTGCTCTGTGGGTTCATGGTGCTCTCTGGAAGCTGTGAACTGATGCTTGTGCACAGAGTGCAGGTGGCACTCACACAAAGACCTTGTGTGGGGGTCTTGTTGACAGTGGGCATCTTCCTCTGCAAGTAGCAAAGGCAAATTGATGGCACAGTGGTACTTAGGCTGCTCCTATGCTCTGCCTGGTGGCCATTCTTCAGGAGCTGATGTGTTGAGTATGACGAATTGAAAGCCCAAAGGAAAGCAAATTCCCTCTTCTCTTTTGGGGCACTGGAAAGGTGACAGGATTGGTGGGGTAGGAGAAAAGTATCATCTATGGAAAGTTACCTTATAATGGCAACCAGTGATTTATTAAAAGTTAGCAGGGGGCTGGAGGAATGGCTTAGCCTGCAAAGCCAAGGGACCCTGTTTCGATTCCCCAGGACATTTAATTACCTTTGTTTGTTTGCAGTGGCTGGAGGCCCTTGTCTTATAATGGCAACCAGTCAAATAAATTAATAAAAAATAAAATATTTTTTTTAAAAGTTAGCAGGGAGTATTAGGTTAAGATGAGACAAAAGAGAAGGTGTTAAGAAGACTTAATCTTTTAAAAATATTTTATTTATTTGAGACAGAGAGAGCTAGAGAGATATTAAACATGAGCATGCCAGGGTCTCCTAAAAACAAATTTTAACTATTTTACTTAATTTGGGAGGCAGAGAGGAGAAATGCAGTGAGTTTGAGGCCACCCTCAGACTACATAGTTAATTCCAGGAGCATCAGCCTGGACCAGAGTGAAACCAAACTCCAGGCATGTATGCCACTTTGTGCATCTGGTTTTTTGTGGGTACACAGACCACTAGGCTTTCCAAGAAAGTGCCTATAAGAACTGAGCCATCTCTCCAGCCCCAATCTTGACTTGATTATGCTAAAAGTCACTTAGCAGATTAGGAAAGGACACTTCTGGTGTGTCCGTGAGGGCATTTCCATAAACAGACATGAGATGGCAACAGAGGTGGGAAGATCCACCCTGAATGTAAATAGAACCATGCTGATTGGATGGAACAAGAAGGGGAAGAAGGAGGGAGTCAGTTAGCACAGGCTTCCTGTCTCATCTCTCCCTCCTTTCTAGCCACCATGAGCTGCTGAATTTCTCTGCTTCTAGCACCCCATTCTGTTATGATGCTTTGCCAAACTACAGACCCAGAAACACTGGAGAAAGACTGCCGTAGATGGAGCACTCTGGAACTGTGAGCCAAAATAAATCATTCCTCTGTTGACTTTTTATGCGTTATGGTTCTCATAGCAATGAGAAACACAGTGCATGTAAATGAACATATTGAATTTGCCTGAAGTAAGTGGAGGTGGAGGGAATTCCATGGTGAAGCAAGGACTAGCTAGCAGAGAAGCAGGCAGCTTAGCATCAAAGACTCTGCTTCACCCATCTTGTTTTTTACAGGTGGGGTAACTGAGACTCTCAGAATTGTAATATCTCAAAGAGCAGAGTGTTTGGAAGACAGAATGTAACTTAGAAATTTTGCCTACAACCCCAGGATCCATGTACTGATTTGAAGGTTTCCACTCATTTCAGCATTTAGATGGAGACCTTTCACGATTTCTGTGGACAGAATTCCACATGTAACATTCTCCATGTTTCCAGCTGCATATAATAGCACATAGTAAATACAGGGAAAAAAAAAATCCGTCCCACATAGTGTTATAAAACCCAATTGTAAAAGCTCTTATTAGAACATTGAATGTGAATCAAAACTTGACTGTAGGGCTGGAGAGATGGCTTAGAGGTTAAGACACCTTCCTGCCTAAGAATGCTTGTTCAAGGTCCTACATTTAGCCAAACTCAAAAGTGAAGCAAGCATGCAATTAGAACCACAAACTGGGGCGCATGCATCTGGATTTTGGTGCACGGTAATGAAAATAGGTTCACATGATTCTCTCTTCCCTCTTCCTCTACAAAAGCAGGAATAAAAATAAAAAAGAACTTGTCATAGATAATTAGCTTTTATGTTTCTCTACACTTTTTTTTTTTTTTTTAATTTATTTGAGATTAACAGATGTATAATCTTTAGCTGCAAAGAAATGTCTTACCTGTAGACAACACTCTAACCATTAGTACAACAAAATGGATTTGGAGACATGGATTTTGGTGCTCGATAATGGTACAGGTACAGATAATCTCTAAATTCTGAGAATTTACAAAAACTGGAGAATTGTGGAGATGGAAAGTGTCACAGTCTCAACTGAATTCTCTTTTTTAATCATTGTATTGGCACAACAAGGCCAGCAATATCGTAATCAAGCATCATGTTGTCTCACCCTACAGTGAAACTCTAATTCCCAAGAACTGATAATCACCATGACATAAAATGTAGCATCTTCTTGACTGTCTTGAATGCCATACCCCTGTATGCATTCATCCCATAATGGTATTTCTTTACCAAGGAAACTTGAAAACTTCTGTTATTTGTCATTTGCTTCCTACCTTTCCTTAAAGCTTTAGTGCTTCTGAGAAGTAGTCTCATATTCTGCACATAAATTCAGAGTTATAACAGCATGGTATTTGTGTTCAAATGTTGCTGAACACTTCAGAATTACATATTTCATAATAGCCATATAATATTTTTGTTTGTCTTAGCAATTTCTTGAAACAAGTCTCATGCAGTCGGGCTGTCCTCAAACTTGCTATGAGGCTGAGATTGGCCTTGAATTTATTTTTTAATTAAGAATTTTTATACATATACTTATTTCAATTTGATCATAATCCCCTCCCGTTTTACCTTCTTACGCCCCCACCTCCATTCCAAGACCCTTTCTTTCCAACTACTCCCTCTCTACTTTGTTCAGATGAGAGGTTTTTGGAAGGTAATTGAGGACATGATGACTCTGACTTATCAATGAATTTTAAAATGATGGATTCATATACTTTGATAATATGACTTTAGGGACTGTATTTTGCTAAGAGGAAGTAGGTCACTAGAAATGTGCCCTAAAGAGTACATGCTCGAGAGCTCTTGGCTCCTCCTATCTGCCATGACAAGAACTCCACACTCCACATTGCCCCACCACACACCCCGCCCCATGACTCAGCTGCAGTGGAGTCAAGGGAACCCTCTGACACTGAGAGCCACAGTAATTTGTTCCCTCCGCTGAGTTGTTTTCTTGGGTATTTTGATACAGTGATGAAAAGCTGATTAGCAACAACAACAAAAAGAGATAAATGATTACAAAAAGACATACTGTGAAGAAAGAACATGTGTAGAAATAAGAGGAATGTTCAGATCAATGGTCTCTACTGGGGGTGATGGCTGACACAATTGTGGGAAGAAGACTGGTACCCATACATGATGCCAGAGATGCCACTAAACATCCTACACCACCCACATCAGAATCTGAAAACAAAGAATTAAACAACCCCAAATGTCAACATTGTCAAGACGGAGAAACCTTGATGTAGGCCAGAGCAAGCTCTCTGGAAAGAATCAGGTAGCAAATATCTTAGACTTTGTTGCTTCCAGCAAAACAACCAATCACAGACAATGCATAAATGAGCAGGCTGTAGGTTCCAGTGACATCACCAGTCATGCCTAAATGAACTGGATGTATGTTCCAGTGAAGTCAGTTTTCACAAACAGGCAGCTGCCTGGATTAAATCCTATAGATTGTAGTTTTCCAGCCCTGATTTTGAATAATAGCCTTCTAATTTTCTTTTAGAAAATTGGTGTCATGTCTCATACACTCAAATGCAATATTACAATGGAATACAACAGGTGAAGCAGACTGAAGGATATTTCTGCGGTTGAGTCCAGGATGCATCTAAGGTGATTCTCAAATATCTGTCATGGTCTGGACCAACCCACATGAGGCACAGTTTGGAACACTTCACGCATAACTACCACTCCAAAACCTTTCATGGTTTCCGATTGTTCTAGAACCATGTTCTTCCCCAAGATATGACCTTATATGGAAGTGTTGCTCAATGTATCTACACTTTACTAAGAAGCTTCCAGAGCTGATTATATCACTTTTCTGGCAAGTTACATCACCTCTCTGAGCCTCAGTTTCCTCATCTGTGCTCCCTAAAACTTGTTAACAAAGCCTACTTCACATCATTGTGAATCATTGTGAGGACTGGATGAGATAAAGAAGGCACAGTCCTTGCATGGCACTGATTTTCTTATAATAACCCTCCATAGATCAATGGTACTGTTACAGGAATATTTTGTTTGCACTGGACAATGTGTTTGTAGAAATAATGTCTAAGCCAAAACAAACTAGTTGAGAATCCAGACCTATCAATGGAAGGTGTCTGGTGGGAGACTTCCAATTTCTGTTGGGTTTCTCCTCTATGAAATCTTGCCTGTGATTTATGCAAATGTCTATCAGTCATGAAAGACGTTCACTCAGGTGTCTCTATCATAGCCTTTTGGACCCCAAATGGATGAGAATACTGGCAAGCTAGCCAGTTACTCTCTGAGATGAAAATTGCCCTGTGCCTGATGGAAACCTTAGATAATCCAAAGAGAATCGGAGATGACAGGAGTGAAAAAACCCTTTGTGACTTAGTGTTTATTTCTTAGTATTTGTTTATGTTAGATACTATGGGTAACTTCCCAGCAGTAGTCCTCTCTCTCTCTCTCTGTCTCTCTCAGACTCCCATCATGACATTCTGCCTTGCCACACTCCTGACCATGGATGGGTAGAAACCTCCCTGAAACTTTCTCTTCCTTAGGTTGGCTTGCTCAGATATTTTGTATAACTGTGAAAAGTGACCAACAGGAGCATGGGGGTAGGGATCTGAATTCCATCCTATGTACATGTGAGCAGATCACTCAACTATCTTAGCCTCCCTTTCCTCTTCTGCAATAGAAACAATAATTTACCAAATTCACTGTATTTAGACAAACATTGATAATATTTCATAATTGCATCTTCGGCCAACAGATTTTATTTTATTTCTTTCATTGTCCCGTCCCTCTGCTCACAACAAACCATTTCTATACAATACAACCCTGCACAAGTTCTCAGTTTATGGACAGGAAGGACACAGTAAGCCCCTTCACATGAACTGCTTCTATACCAGTCCTGGTAAAGTTCTTTCTTCCCATCATAAGTCAAACCTCACAGTCCATAGTTCTTATTGCATTCAGGTCTTTCAACTCTGACCAGAGTGGTCCATGACACTCTGCCTTCAACACTTCAAGGCATCTCTTAGACAAAAGTTTCAATTCTTTCCACATTCCTCCCAAAAATTAGTTTCTGAGGCTGAAAGCCATACAGTCAGGTTTCTAGCATTAACAACCTCACTTCTCGATACCTATTTTACTGTTGCAGTTAGCTTTGCATTGCTGGCAGAAAGCACCCAAGCAAAAGCAGCTGATGGGAGGCAAGTCATTTATTTTTGGTTTACAGACTTGAGAGGAAAATCCATGATGCCAGGGGGGAAACCATGGCATGAGCAGAGGCTGGGCATCATCTCCTGGCCAACATCAGGTGAACTACTGTAGCAGGAGAGTTTGCCAAACATTGGCAAGGGGAAGCTGGCTACAAAACCCATAAGCCTTCTCCAACAATGCATCTCCAAGGAGGATCCAATTCCCAAACTTCCACCAGCTGGGGACCTACTATTCGGAACACAGGAGTTTATGGGGAACACCTGATTCAGACCATTATGGGCCACATGGAAGTACTGAGCTAAGCTGCTCACATAAGATACAAGAGGAGTACATACCAGGGTGTTTATCCCAGTGCTGAGTGAAGGAGATTTTCCCCAGTTAAATCTTTTACATATACTGGAGGGATAGGTCTGGTAGCAAGCAGCTCAGTGTTACCAAAGGGTCAGGAATGTGTAAGAAAGGAGCTGGGACAGATGAACAGTGAGAACCTCATGTAAGGTCTATGCCAAGTGAGAACACAGGTGCTGCACTGTGCTAGCCAGAAGAGAACATCCCTCCAGCCTCTTGCTCCTTTTTTAAAATTTTTTGTCTTCATTTGTTTCCAAGCAGAGAAAAATAGAAGAGAGACAAACAGGGAGGTGGGTACACCACCGGCCACTGCAAACAGATTCCAGATGCATGTTCCACTTTGTGTATCTGGCTTTACATGGGTCCTTAGGTTTTGAGGCAAGTGCCTTAACCACTGACCCATCTCTCCAGCCCCTGTTCTTTTTCCTTTCTGTGCTTCAGGCTCCCACAGTTCTCCCTCCAGTCCACCTTTCCTTACTGTATCCCCATGCAGTAGGTAAGGCTATTTGCCATGTGCTTCATTGGGTTTTCCTTGCAAGGGTACATAGTGAAAGCTTGTGACAAGTCAAAAACAGAAGTGTACAAGGAGAGGGGTAACGCTCTCCCTTCCTGTCAGTGCTTTTCCCTGCTCCACCAAAGAAATTTCCACCTTCTCTGTGTTCACACATCTATGTGAAAATGGGTAGAGTCACAAGAATGTTTCTTCTCTACTTTTTATTTTATTTTATTTTATTTTTATTTTTATTTTTAAGGTTTATTTATTTGAGAGAGTCAGAGAGGGGGGGCAGATAAAGAGAATGCATATGCTGGGGCCTCTAGCCACTGCAAATGAACTTCAGACACATGCATCATCTTGAGCATCTGGCTTACGTGGGTCCTGAGGAATGGAACCAGGGTCCTTTGGTTTTGTAGGCAAACACCTTAACTGCTAAGCCATCCCTACAGCACTTTTCTCTACTTTTTAAAAAGTCAATCATAATAGTCTCATCACAACATGAAATTTACTTAAGTTAATAGGTGAGCAACTTCTAAGGTAAGAGGGTATAAGTCTCCCCCATTAAAGCTGTACACAGTTTCATAGAATAAACAGTTGGAATTTAATTCCTCATTTATCCTCATAATAATTTTATAATAAACATGTTAGTAGTTACCTTTATGTACCTATTCTTTTATTTTCATAGAATAGATTCTTCAAGGTTGGAATAACAGATAAAAATATTCCTACGTCTAAGTTAGATATGTTTTATTAAATATAAGCATTGCATTTGTCTTATTTGTTTTTGCAGTACTAGTGGTTAAATTCTGGGCCTCTCACATGCTAAGTAAGCACTCTATCACAGAGCTACATCCTCAGCCCTTTACTTTTTATTGGAAGACAAAGTCTTACTAACTTTCCGGGGATGTCCTTGATCTCATTGTATAACATGGGCAGGCCTTGAGCCAGAATTCGCCTGCCTCAGCCTTCCTAGTAGCTGTGATTACAGGCCTAAACACACAAAAACAATAGCATTATATTTGAATCACAGCCTTATTCCCACTTCCCAAATGAGTAATTAACTAACAAACACCATTTTTTGAGAACATGCATGTACAAAAAAATGTCATAACAGTCAGCAGTAGTCCATTACATGAGAAACTGCACACAGAAGATGAAGGGGCAAAGCTGAATGATTTAGGGAATCTTGGAAGAAATGGTGAGCCATGTGTACAGGAAGGCTTCACTGGGTCCTCCCTGTGACCCATGTGCTTAATTAATAACTAGACTAGTGTATGGCATGATGCAGGTCTGGCCCTAGCCAGACCACATGGCAGAAGAAACCAGGAAGTGGCTTCTGTGAACATGGCATCCTGTGCAGGCCTGGCGTGACAACAGCTACAGTCCCATGCTCACGAGAAACCTGCTACGAGATGATCTGTCCGGAGACAGGCTGTCATTGGTCACTAAAAGGGGACCACCCCATACAATGATTGGCCAGCCAAGCCCCTTAAAACCCCCTACACTTTTTTGAATAAATGAGTTTGCTGCAGCTCTCCCTCTGCCTGCTTTCACCCAACTCCCGGGTCTGTGTCATGATTCTGCGCTTCTCACCCCCAACTCAGCAGAGACCCTGCCGTCCATCCTGGGCTGGCCCTAGGGGGGACCCCAGCATCTGATGCCTGAACAGGGATCCTCTGCCCTGTTGGTGTTGGTGAGATGCCCCATCCTTGGTCATCAGTGAGCAGCCCCACCCCCAGCATTGGCAAGACGCCCCCTTCTTGATCGTCTGTGAGAAAAGCCTGTTGCTGTTCTGTGTGCTGACAGTTGCCCAAGGGTGAGCAGTCATCCCCCTCATCCCCCCTTTTCCTCTTGTTCATCCTTTTCCCTGGTAGGAAGGCACACATCGCCACATGGCCCCAAAGCCCATGTCGGCCCCTCCATTATTGGTTTGTCCTGGTGAAATCACATAAGGGTCTGACCAACCTGATTTCGGAACCAAGGTGAGGCCTTTGGCTGAACTTCCCCGGAGACACTGTGTGGGCATACGGCTGTGGAATAACGACCCACAGAAGTCCCCCACTAAGCACAACACACATGGGTCCTAAACATTCTATCTGTATGTCTCAGCTGGCCCTGGCATTAGGACTTGTGGTTTGCATGATTATCCTTTGGGCTATCATTTTTGATCTGGGTTATTATTTTCTCAGTCTTCTTGACTCAGGAGTGTCCCAGCCTAGACCCCCCCCCAAACACCACCATGCTGTAATGGGCAACCTTTCTCCCCACCAGAGGACGCCACAATTTCAGGCTCTTAAGGCCCTCCTCCTTCAACATGGCTTAAAAGTAAAACAAAAAGACCTCCATAGCTTTTGGAATGAAACTCTTGTTTTAGTCCCATGGATTAGTCCGGAGAACATCTGGGACACTTCCATTTGGTCCCAGGTTCTCTTCCTCATGAAGAAACGCAAGGTTTATGAGGGGCACACACCCCCTGCCCCATTCTTGCTATCCTCCTTGCCATAATTGCCGGCCTTAAAGGCTCCACTGTGGAGGAAGTCATTTCTGCCCATAATGAACGCAATAAGGAGGAACCAAAACTGGCTCTTCAAAGCTCATCCCTCCCAGCCCCCTCTTATGATAACTTGGATGAGGAGGAAGTCAAACCTTTAAATGATAATAGACCACCACCTGCTACAGCCACACTCACAACCACCCCTCCCCTTCTTTACCCTTGCAAGGACATCCCCCCACTCAGTCCTGGACATACCCAGGCGACTGCCAATTCCCTGACACGTCCCTTCACCACCTTCCCTGTTAACGTAGGGCTGGATGCAACAGCCAGGCCCTGGCACCCCACCCTCCTCTCTGATCTGGCCCTCATCCACAAGGCGGCCCAGGAATCTGGCATTGACTCTTCTTACTTTGAACAAATCCTTTTACAATGGGCCATCCACCTTCAGACTTACTATGACTGGTACTCGCTCCTCAAGGTGGTCCTTCTCCCCCCTGAATTCCTCCAATGGAAAGCCGCCTATAATGACCTGGCTGAATCCCAGGCCTGCCAAAATCTTGGGAATGGGATTCCAATTACCCTGGACATTCTTCTTGGCACAGGACCTTATACAGACCTTGTATCATAAGCCACAGTGGGCATACATGCCTACTTTGACCAAGTAAAATCTTTATCCCTCCAAGGGCTTAAGGCCTGCCTCCCACAGAAGCCGGAAACCTATTTTTTGTTGTTTTTTTTTTTTGGTTTTTCAAGGTAGGGTCTCACTCTGGTCCAGGCTGACCTGGAATTAACTATGTAGTCTCAGGGTGGCCTCGAACTCTCGGCGATCCTCCTACCTCTGCCTTGCTGGGATTAACCACCACGGGCCATAACCTGGTCCAGGGCCCATCCGAGGGCTTCATGGATTTCCTCTCTTGTGTGATGGAGTCCGTGGACCAACACACTCCCCTGGCCCCACCTGGGAAGCTTTAGTTAAGCAACTGGCATGGGAGGGAGCAACCATGGCAGCGCATATGCTAATGCTGCCATGCACAATGAGGATCTCCATAAATGGATTGTAGCTACCAAAGATATCAATCCCATGTCTGCCCCCCTCGAGGCCCTGGCCACCTCAATACAAACCCTGACCATGGATCAAAAGCCTACCCAACAACCGCCCCTCTGCTGGGGCTGTGGCCAACCAGGACACCTTTGGAGGACCTGTCCAAAGATGACTAAGCCTATTTTAAGGCCCCGAACCCCCTGCCCTAAATGTCAAAGGGGATATCATTGGGCCAAGGATTTCAGAAATTCCCCACCTTTAAACTCCCCCAGGGGCAACCCTCAGCCCCACAAGTAAAAGGGAAGCCCCCCCCACATTAGATGGACCCTGCCCATTTACGACCATTCACCCCGCATCTCTGTCCTTTTGGAGGGGGTTGAATTCAAGGGCATAGTAGACACAGGTTCAATGCCACTATTATCTCTGTCAACGATGCACTCCGCATGCCCAATTGGGCCTAAAAAGATGGTCCCAATATTAAGGGTGTTGGGGGACAACACAGTACTAGACAGGTTAGAAGACCAGTTACATGGAAAGACTATGATGGCAACATGGGGGAAATTCTCCCCTTGGTGGCAAATGTCCCCAATACTCTCTGGGGCAGAGACCTCCTTACTGACATGGGTGTTGTCATAACAACGGATGAACAGACCTATTGCCCATGATACCATTGGCCTCTCAGGGCGACCCAACCCCTCCAAACCACCCACATTGTCATCACCCCATTTCTAGAGGCCACTGTCCGATCCCCTACCACTCCCATATGCCTCAAGTGGGATACCACGGAACCCATTTGGGTCGAACCGTGGCCTATACTAGAACCTAAATTGACTATTCTCAAATCCCTTATTCAAGAACAGCTTACTCTTGGCCATATTTAGCCCTTTATTAGCCCCCATAATTCCCCCATCTTTGTCATTAAAAAGAAAACCCTTCACCAGGTTAATAAACATATGTTAAAAATGGGCTCCTTTCAGACTGGCCTCCCCCATCCTGGCACCATCCCTACTAACCACCATATAGTTATCTTAGATATTAAAGATTGCTTTTTCTCTATCCCTTTAGCGGCAGAGGACAGGCCCTATTTTGCGCTTACTGTGTGGGAGACCAACCATTCTATCCCAGCTAAAAGATATCAATGGAGGGTTCTCCCCCAGGGCATGAAAAACAGTCCTTCTCTTTGCCAAATGTTTATATCCTCCACCACAGTGAGAATACAATCTAAATGCCTTCTTGTTCATTACATGGATGATCTTTTGATTGCACATACCTCAAAAACTGCCCTTTTAGACCTTCTTAAACTACTCATTGAAGACCTCAAAAAACTTGGGTTTGCCATAGTGAGTGAAAAAATACAAACAGTCCCCCTTTTGGATTTTTAGGGTACAAAATTTCCACTACTATACAACCACTTACCCCTCACCTTATAATAAAGGACCATTATTCTCTCAATGATCTCCAAAAACTCTGTGGCCAAATTAACTGGCTCAAACCTTTCTTGCCCATCCCTCCTAGTGAACTCCTACCACTTTATGAACTTCTTAGAGTTACTGATAAACCTGCAAGGAAAATTCCTCTAAATGATCACTCCAAAAATTTGTTACATAAAATATCCCACTGACTTCTTTTCAATGACCCTCAAAAGATATGACCCATCTGCTCCAATCCTAAATGTGATCCTTTGGATGGCAGGGGCACCTTTAGGAGTCATCTGGCAAAACCAATCTCCCCTTTACTGGGTACACCCCTCATGAGCACAGGCCCATAAACTCACCACCAACCTACAAACAATGCTCCTCATGGCAATTAAGGCACGTACCTACACTAACAAAATCTATAATGCAGAACCCTCCAAAATAATTCTGCCCATCCCCAACCTCTTTTTAGGGAGGACCCCCTTTTCTACATCCTAATGGCAGGATTCCCCAATGAGATAGACCATCACCTCCCCGCTCACAAAGTATTTCCCTAACTGCTTTGCCCATAAAGACTATTTCTTCAGGCCTTACGGTCAGCCAATACCCTTAGCAGCCTCGGCCTTTACAGATGCCAATAAACATATTTATGGACTAATTATTAAGAGAGCCAATTGACCGGATGAGGCCCTTTAGTTCCCTAACCCCCATTCAGTCCAGCTGGGGGAACTATATGCCATCATCAGAGTCTTAGAGCTCTGTCAACAAGAGCCCATCAACATATTCTCTGACAGCAGTTACACAGTACAAATGGCAAAGGTGCTGCCCTTAGCCAATCCCAGGCCCTCTCATCATCCCATAGACATTGCCATCTCCACTTTACAATTACAGATGGAAAACAGATCGTATCCTTGGTTTATTGAGCATGTTCACTCCCACACTGGTCTGCCTGGTTTTATTGCTGATGGGAATTCACTGGTAGACAAATTTATTGCTGTCTCCTCCTTGCCACCTTTAGAACAAGCTAGACGTTTACACCAAAGGTCCCATCTATCCCCACCAATCTAAAAACCCTATACCCTGAGCTCTCGCTTAGCCAATGCAGACATTTAACCTGTACCTATAAGGCATGCACCCCCACTAGCCCCCTTGGGCCCCCTATAGCCTCAAGGAGTCAATCCTAGAGGCCCTACCCCAAATTCTATCTGGCAGATGGATGTTACCCACATACCTTCCTTTGGTAACCTCAAATATGTCCATGTCATTGTGGACACTTACTCTAAGCTTACTTTTGCTATTGCTCTCTCAGGGGAAAAGGCTTCCCATGTCATTAAGGTGACAAAAACTGCTATGTTGGTCATGGGCGTACCCTGGTCAATTAAAACTGACAATGGCCCTGCATACACATCTGCCCAATTCACATCCTTCATGGAATCTTGGGCAATAAAACACTGACTTGGGATCCCCTACAAGGACAAGCCATCATGGAGAGAACTAACTGGACAGACCCTAAAGGAAGTAATTATAAAACAAAAGTCCACTATGTCACCCAAGGACCCCCACTTGGCCCTAGTGGAAGCTCTCTTCACCCTCAATTTTCTCACCTTTGATGAGGCTGGACTCTCCCCAGCCTACAAACATTGGAGATCCCAACCAACCACAACACCCTTACCCTTAGTCCACTGGAAGGATCCTCTTACTAATATCTGGAAGGGACCCCACCCTCTTTTAACACAGGGCCGAGGGTATGCTTGTGTCTTTCCAGAAACTTCACAGATCCTGATCTGGATCCCTGCCACAAACATCTGTCCAGCCACTGACTCAGGGATTGACCTTGATGAAGAGGATGATGCCAAACCCCTCAGGCTGGACACAGGACTTTAAACTTATTCCCCATTTTTCTCCTTTTATCTCCTTTTCTCCCTACTACCACTTCCCAGAAACCATTTCAGACTATTCTTCTTGGGCCATACTTGTTTGGTGTGGTGGGCCTAGATTCCCATGCTTTTCCTAGGCTTTATTTTAGCCACTCTATTTCACTTTATTCCTCCCCCTTCAAGCATGTACTTCTCCTTAGCCACACCTTTGCCTTTTTTGCTTATTAATGCCTCTTATGGTAATGCTACCCTCCAACCAGCCATAAATTCCTTATTTTAGGGCTGGTTTGCAGCTCAGTGGTAGAGCACTTGTACAAGACTTGGGACTTTATTCTCAGAAACAGAGAGAGAGAGAGAGAGAGAGAGAGAGAGATCATACTATTGTCCACATTTTGAAGGTGAGGAAACCAAGGCTCAGAAAGGTTGTAAATTGCCACTAGAACTAAAGCTAGTCATTACATTCTATCTAGTCTGCTTAACTGCCAATCTCAGACTTGTTATCACCCAGTGGTACATTACAAATAATTCTATTCAGTTGCTCCGTTCATGGGGCCATTGCTTTGTCAATACTGCTTGCTATAAATGAGCTGTTTTCTACATGATCCAAACTGCCTTACCTCTCTTCCCCACCCACTTACGAATCTTACGAATGGAATGAAGTTGTCAAGCAATACAGTAAGTGACAAGAAATGTGATGTTACCAAAACTCAGGCTTTCTGCTGCTAATTTTTCACTGATTGTAAGCTTTAATTTAACTGTTAGAACCAGTCTTTTGCCATAGCTAATGGAGAACTATGGCAGTGATGATAATTATTTTTAGATACTGGAACCTCTTTGGTTCACCTTCTGGTCACAAATACTCAGCAGCTTCAAGCTAATTCCCTTTCTTATTTTCATTAGTTTGCAAACTCCCACTGCCAGCAAATCCAACCAGCCTGATTTAAAAAAAAATGTCAACACAGAGAGTTTAAAATATTAAAACTGTCAAAGAAAAATTGAGTTTTAACAAGATAGTTTAAATATGTCACATGTTTACCCACTTTCTAAAAATAGATAGCATAGGTCACAAAGTTTCTGGAATACATTTTTAGCCAATAAAAATAAACACCACAATGACACATTCTTGTTGATACTGGTTAAATGTCTTCAAAATCAGCTTCCAATATACTCAGGACAAGTTTGATTTAAAAAATTCTAGGGCTAGAGGGATGGATTAGCGATTAAGGCATTTGCCTGCAAAGCCAAAGGACCCCAGTTCAATTCCCCAGGACCCATGTTAGCCAGATGCACAAGGGGGCACACATGCCTGGAGTTTGTTTGCAGTGGCTAGAGGCCCTGGCACACCCATTCTCTCTCTCTCTCCCTCTCTATCAAATAAATAAAAATAAAATATATTTTTTTAAAAATTCTAAATCCAGGCATGGTGGCACACACCTTTAATCCCAGCATTTGGGAGGCAGAGGTAGGAGGATTGCTGTGAGTTTGAGCCCACCCTGAGGCTACATAGTGAATTCCAGGTCAGCCTGGAACTAGAGTGAGACCCTACCTTGGAAAACCAAAAAAAAAAAAAAAAAAAAAAAAAAGGACTGTTTTGAAATAAAGACTTTATCTCTTTCTTTCCATGAAATTAACAGGAGAATGACCTGAAAGAAGATGGAAGATAGTAGGATTGGCTCACTGTTTATATTTCATTCTTCCCACCATGAAACAACACAGACAGAAAATGGAGCCTGTCAACCAATGCTTATTACCAGAGGTGCTATTCTCTCAAAAATCTCAAACAAAACACCCTGATTCAAATTGCTAGGTAGCAACTAAAATTTTAGATAGGAATAAAAACACCAGAGATAATTAAAATCCAGAGAAGAAAGGTGACTGACCTTGGGTAGGGCTGAGCTGCAAAAAGAGACAAAGAGCAAAGTACAAAAGGACAATTTTAAATGATATTTCAAGGGGGAGGGGAAACCCTACCAAACAGAACCTTTTCCAGATAAACACTGTCATATCTTCCATGTGGATTTATATAAAAGGAGCTATTTAGTGAAGCCCTCCTCGTCAGGAGAGAAGGACCATGGGTGTGTATAGATTATCAAATCCTACTTCCTCATGACAGTGGTCTCTGAGGAGTTGGTATCCAGTGAAAGGGAAATCATATTTACCATGTGTATGCATACGCACTGTGTGTGTTGTTTTTGCATATGAAAGAATAGACAAAACAGACAGAGAAATGAACTGACAGAAGTCAGATCCAACGAGAGAAAGAGAAACAGAATATATTCATGAATGGAAGGCAACTGCCCATCAACATCACCAGAACTTAGTTACTATGTGTGCATGATTTTTTAAAGCAACTTAGCAGGGAGGAATAAAGAAACTAGAGTCATGTGGAGTCATGTACGCATTCACTGAAAGGAGCATAAGGTTTCCAAACTGTCCAGGGAGGAATTCAGAATTCCTTGCTCACTACATGAGGTTTCAAATCCACTGTCTCTTAAAGTTGCCATGTTCTAAAGAGTTTGAGCATCCACATTCTATTCTGCCACTTGTTTTCCTTGAAAATCATGTATGTAGTAACAGCTAGCCATGAGCATGTTCCAGGAGTTAGGCATGTCCTTATTACTCATATTTAATCTCAGCATTTGGGAGTTATTCTCCCAAGTTATTCCAAGTTATTCTCCACATTCAACTGTACAAGTCAGGTCTTCTGATTATCAACTTGTCATGTGGCAAATTCCTCCACATTGAAAGCAGTAAACTATTGTATTGCCAGCTTTATTAAAAGCAGCTGGGACAACACATGAGACACTTTCAAGACTAGGCCTGTTGATATTCCCCCATAGAAAAGGGGGAATGGGGGAGATCTTTAGACCCTCACCTGAGATCTCGGGTGCCCCTTGGGCCAGCTGTATGGAAGCTGTGGGGAGGTCATCATCTGTGCTGGAATGAGACTTTTCAGTTGCACGGATGCTTTAGGATCTTAATGCTCTGTAAGTAAGCCCTCCTTCTGAGGCTGAGGGAAGAGCAGCAGCTGCAGTAATTCTGACACAGGGAACCCCAAGAAGGCATGGTGTGGTGGTTTGAATCAGATGTACCCCATAAAGTCATGTGATTTGAATGTTCAGTCCCCAGCTGATGGAAATTTGGGAGAAGGAGACTTGCTAGGGGAGGTGTGTTTTGGGGAGCAGGCTTTGGGGCATGTAGCAGACAGCTTCAAGTTCGCTGAGATGAACTTCCAGGCCAGGCACAGTTATGGAAGAAGGGATTTATTATAGCTTACAGATCCAGGGGAAGTTCCATAATGGCAGAAGGAGCTGGCCTGTTTTCACAGGACCAAACACACAGAGAGAAGCCACAAGCCAAAAGCCACACAGCACAGCACACTTCAGGAACTCCAGCTAGGCACACTTTGTGTATCTTTAGATTGAAATCCTAAACCCATAACCACACCTTAAGATCCACCCAGTGACACTGCCTCCAGCCAGGGGGCTGTAGATGTAAACTACAAGCTAATAAAACACTGAAGATATTGGGGGCCATCTATTCAAACTAGCACATTCTGCCTCTGGCCCCCAATAGATTTATAACTATCACACATTGTAAATTGTATTCAGTCCAGTTTCAAAGGTCCCCACAGTCTTGACAAACTTAAGATAGTGAGTCCTGTAAAATCAAACAAGTTAAATACTTTCAACATATAAAAGCACAGAGTAAACATTTTCAACTGGTATAAGGCATAGCAAGGAAAGACTAGAACAATGCAAACTTAACCACCATCAGCAGTCATCAAACTTTTGCAGTTCAAGTTCAATATAACCCGAGACTGACAGTCTCCAGATTTTCCAATTCTGCCCCTCAGCTGGGCAGAGTATCCAGGGAAAACTTCCATCCCAGGCCAGCAGTGCACTCCATGGTAGCTCTTTCACAGTCCTGGTATATCCAAAACATCTTCAGGTCTCCATGCAAACCATGGTCCATCTTCCAAAGGCGCTCAGCCTACCAGGGCATCATGCCCTGCCTCATGCCACATCTCAGCAGCAGCTCCTGGAACTGTGTGCAATTCATGACCACTCCACACATTTTTCATGCTTCCAAAACTAATAGGAGGTGTGCAGGACATAGCCATATTCTTAATTCCGGGATGAAATAAAGCGTAACATTGAAGATCAGGTTCCTTCTCCATTCAACTCTTTCCCAAAAGAGTTTGCATTTCTATCATAGTCTTTCCTTAGGGATCCTCTCTATTATTTTAATGTAAAGCAGTTGGGCCATCTTCCTTAGTATTGCTAATGTGTTTCATAATAGCAGCTTCAGCAACCTAAAAGCAGTCTCAGTGCCTGTAATTTTAACTTGCTTGAGGTTTTCCAACTTAAAATCTTAAATATTTTCAATCCAATATCTTTAGCCAAGCACATTAGTCCATTACAAAGTTAACCTTGATCAAACTCTCTGGGCCTTGGCAGCAGAACACAGCCATCCCTTATGCCAGTAGCCCAGTTTCAACAAAGTCCTCTGCAGTCTTTCCTTCCCCTTAGAAAGCTCATAAGCCAAGCCTCAAAGTTCAATACTGTCTGCACTTAGCATTCTCAAACTCTCATCATAATAGCCCATAATGCTTGGCTTATCACTCCAGAAGGCATCTTCAGTTGCAAGCACCAAGTCCATGCTGATTCCTCCAAAACAAAGGTTCTAAAAGATGAAAATCCACATGGTTAGGTTCATCTCACCCCACTTCTGGTACCAACTTCTGTAGCAAACAGCATCAGGTTTGCTGAGATGAACTTCCAGACCAGTCACAGTTATGGAGGAAGGGATTTATTATAGCTTACAGATCCAGGGGAAGTTCCATAATGGTGGAAGAAGCTGGCCTGCTTTCACAGGACCAAACACACAGAGAGAAGCCACAAGCCACAAGCCAAAAGCCATACAGCACAGCACACTTCAGGAACTCCAGCTAGGCACACTTTGTGTATCTTTAGATTGAAATCCTAAACCCATAACCACACCTTAAGATCCACCCAGTGACACTGCCTCCAGCCAGGGGGCTGTAGATGCAAACTACAAACTAATAACACACTGAAGATATTGGAGGCCATCTATTCAAACTACCTCAGGGTGTTATAGCCAGCTCCCCCTGACAAGAGCTTGGCTCACTTCTCTTGCTGCTATTTTCCACCTGCTATGGCAGAGGTGATGTCCAGCCTCTGCTTATGCCACGCTTTTCCCTTTCATCATAAAGCTTTCCTCCCATCAGCTGCTTTGGGTCTGGTGCTTTGTCCCAGAAACAGGAAGAAAATGACAGCAAATGGGGAGGTTGTCATCTCTGCTAGAATGAGATTTCTTGGTGGTATAGCTGCTTAGGGGCTCCAGGTTCCTGTAATTAACCCCTCACCCTGCTTTGTAAGTATCCCTCATTAAACTCATTGGCTCACCAAAACTGGTTTTGGTGTAATTGTACTTTGGTCAGCTGTCTGTGTATTATGTGGGAGTGAATACATGTGTGCTCAAGTCTCCCCAGAGAAATTGTTCTACCCAACACACCCTCACTTTGCACACAAGGAAATGGTCATATAAGGGTTAAATAACTTTCTCAAAGTTAAGGAGTTGGAAGTCATGGCACCAGGGTGTAAGCCAGGCAGACCTGGCCTGAACACTCATCCTCCTGAGATTATAATGCCTTGACCTCCTGTTATCCTGCAACTAGAAACTATTTTTAATTGCCACATTATTGCTAGGTGAAGCCCTATGAAACTACTTTCCTTGTGGTAGTACTTACTTCCTTCTTCATTCTTCCCATCATTTCCTAAGCTCCTAATTAATCTGAAAGATCTCAGAGCAGGACTCAACCAGTTAGGGAATCTGACTATTGTCTGCCTGTTTGATGGTTGACGTATGAGAAGGAACTGGGTCTGTTTGTGGTCTCTTTTTTTGTGTTTTTTGAGGTAGGGTCTCTCTGTAGACTAGCCAGGCTGACCTTGAACTCACCCTATAGTCTCAGGGTGGCCTTGAAATCAAGGCAATCCTCCTGCCTCTGCCTCCAGAGTGCTGGGATTAAAGGCGTGCACCACCACGCTGCTTCTGTTTGTGTTCTTATGAAGCTCAGCTACCAATGGCAAAGGAAATGATCATAACAAGAGATTGCATTTAACAACTGTGCTGTTTGTCTCAGTGAGACTATATTTTTTTTCCCATTTTTATTACCCAACTGCTTACAAGGATGCTGCAGTATGGTCATCTATATTGAAAAAATGAAAGAAGCATTCCTGGCTTTAGGCTTCAGAGAATTCAAAATTACTAATGATATCTCAGCTGGCTTTTGTGCTGCCAGTAAGAAAACATGAGCAATATTTTAGTTCACAATGTATTAATTAGGAACAACCTTTAAGTAGAGACAATCTTCCTGACCTTGACTTTATTTCATACTCTAAATTAAAGATAATGGGAATGTAATAAACCCACAATTTCAGTAACATTCAAAACTAATCATTTTTCTTAAATGACTACCAAATTAAAGCTTCTTTCATTTATATGCATTATTTGAGAATTTTCTCTGGTGCACATGAATATCAAAGTAGGCCTCTGAGCTTTTTCATTACTTATTCTTATCCAATGTTAATAACTACAGGTTTTGTACAGGAAACTTTCTAGCTCTGTTTTGTTAAGCAAGTTTTGAGAACCATGGACTTGTCATTTAAACATGAAAGAAATGATAGAAATTCAATAGAGGTGATAAATGTATAGACAGATGAAAGATATATGGAAAAAGATTGATACAAGATCATGATAAATGTTAGAGATGATAGACTGTAGATGGATAACCCAGGTTCAATTCCCTAGTACCCACATAAACCAGATACACAATGTGGTGCATGCCTGTGGAGTTTGTTTGAAGTGGCTGGAGTACCTGGGGTGCCTATTCTCTCTCTCTCTCTCTCTCTCTCTCTGTACATATATCAAATAAATAAAAAAGAATGTTCAAAAAAATTATATATTTCACTAGGAAAGAAACAGAAATTAGCCTAACGTTAATACTGCTTACCCATATTCTATGAGCCACTCTATGGGAGAATCTTATTTTCCTGTCCTTCTTGAAATCATGGTTATCCATATAACTTTGAAGAGGAAATATGAGGGAAATGATGCATAATTCTCTTACTTGGAAGCTGTGAGAATCAGGACATCCTCCTGTGTCCCCTCTGCCCCCTCTTCCAAATGAGAACTGTTCCTTCAGTGACTTCAGAGAGCAGGAACCAAACCCTGGCCAACCTAGAATGTAGTACAAAATAAAACTTTATTGGACATACAAAAGAAAGAATACAGGGGGCTGGAGATATGGCTTAGCAGTTAAGGCGCATGCCTGCAAAGCCTAAGGATCCAGATTCGATTCTCCAGGTCCCACATAAGCCAGATGCACATGGTGGCACATGTGTCTGGAGTTCATTTGCAGTGGTTAGAGGCCCTGGTGTGCCCATTCTCTCTCTCCCCCACTCTCTGTCATAAATAAATAAATATCTTAAAAAAGAATATAAATAGATAAGAGATTAGACAGATGATAGGTAGGGAGATGATAAGTAGAGACATGCATACATATTAAGACATGCAGATAAATACTAGGATATATTACCTGGATATAGACACACACATCTATATCCAAGCACAGGAAAAAAGACACAAAAGGATATGGCATTAATCCCAGCACTCAGGAGGCAGAGGTAGGAGGATCACAGAGTTCAGGCCACCCTTTATAATTCCAGGTCAGCCTGGACCAGAGTGAGAAAAAAACAAAAAAAAAAAAAAAAAAAGACACAAAGCATTTTCTTTATGAAATCTTCATAAGAACACTGTATGGATCATAGCTTTAAAATGAAGGAGTTGTTGAATATGACAATGGTGATGAGAACTGTGTGATGATAAATTGTAAGGATCATCTTTTAAAGAAAGCATCTAGGGGCTGGGGAGATGGCTCTGTCATTAAGTGCACTTGCTGCACAAGCATAAGGTCATGAGGGGGCCGGATAACACCAGAGTCTGATTCCGTGGCACCCATGTAAACAGGTGGACATGGTCAGAGATGTCTGTAACCTGAGTCCTGAAGGAGACAGAGAGCACAGAATTGCTTGGACTTGTGGACCAAAACAGCAGGTAAAAATGGCAGCTCTGTGCACTGCATGCAGAGTATGGGAGACAGAAGTCATCAGCAGTGAAAACAGTGGACGCTGAATATTCAAATTTGGCCAGACAGGCCCAAAGACTGAACGGGTGCAATCATGTCTACTCAAGGGTAACCAACTGCTCTATAATTGGACTGAAGGCCCTCTCTACGGGAGGGAATACATACCCGGTACTGAAAAACCTAAGCAAAGTCTAAAAGGTCATGAGCCTTAGGGGTATAAAGCATACTCTTAATAACTATTCCCACCAAGCTGTTTTACACTTAATGCTCATATTCACATATTAATGCTACTTCTGGTTAAAAGCAGAGTGGCGATGACCACTGGGATGATCCAAAAGGCAACATAGTGCTGAGAAGAAGGGATGGAGAAGTGCCCAGCACGGAAACATCTCTGTCACACCCTCCAAGGCTCAGGGATCATTGCACAAGAGGGGCTGATAGAATGGAAGAGCCAAAGGAAAGGGGTACGACTCCTCACAATGCAACTGCCCAGACAGAGATTGGCCTTGATATCCATGACCTTGCTGTGCCTAGCAATACCTCTGCAAGACCCTCATAATAGAAGTAAAAGATGATGACATCAAATTAAAAAAGAGACTAATGGAGAGAGGGAGGGGATATGATGGAGAGTGGAAAAAAGGGGGAGGGGAGGGAAAACTATGCACCTTTTGTATGTAAGTTTGTTGTCAATAAATATTTTTAAAAAAAAAGGCAGCTCTGGGTTGAGTAAGAGATCCCATCTCAAGGAAACAGGAAGCAAAGAAATAAAAAGAAAAAAAAGATGAGCGAAAAAAAAAAAGTTTTCTTCTGGCCTCCACATGTGTGCATAGAAATGTGCATCTGTACACACACATGCATATACTACATACACATCACATCATACACCATACACGTTCTACACAAACGCACAAAAAAGAAAAGAAATATCTGTACTCTAAGATTTTTACCTGATACTTTATATATTTTATGTCACCCAGGCACCATAATACACTTTAAAGTAAGGAACTGGTAGACTAGAGCAGCTAATAAGCACCACAGTTTAAACCATAAATGTATAAATGCTGCCATCATAATCAGAGCCTGGATCTTTCTGATACCAACCATCAAGATCCTCCCATTACAGTATGTCTTGTCTCTGCTTTTGAAATATTAATTGAGTCTTGAAGTCAAAGCCATCAGCTTTATCTTTATGGATTTGGGAAGTCTGTGAAAATTTATGTGTGTGGTCCCTCATTGTGTGCTGGCCCTTAGAAGTCACAGTTATAGAACATCCAAAAGGCTCGGCTCATAAGTATCTCTTGGGTGTTATATTTTGAGATTCAAGTAAACAAGAGCCACTTTTAAAATGTAAATGCCACCAGAAATGTTAAGGCTATTAGAAAGTCACACCTTACTTGTATGTTAGATGATTCAATTTATACTTGAGTAGCATACCGAATGGCCATTGTAACTGTGGTGAAATGACTCATTTCCTTCTCCTTTAGTCAGGGACATTGCCGAGGATATTTTAAAATAAGCTTCTCATTTTATAACAGGCTTGCATTTTTAGAAAAAAATCAGGAAAATAGGGCAGAATCCCTATATGCCTTACTCCCAAGTCTTATTATTAACATCTTACATTAGTACAATGAATTTATCAGAATTAATGAACAATATTGGCATAATATTACTAACAATACTCTGGGGCTGGAAAGATGACTCAGCAATTAAAGGCCATAGCTTGCAAAGCCTACAAGCAAGGGCTCAAATCCCCAGTACCTACACAAGACCAGACACACAAAATGACACATCCATCTGGAGTTTGTTTGCAGCAGCCCTGATGTACTCCCCCTGCCACACACACATGTGCAAATAAATAAGTAAAAATATTTTTAAAGATAATCTTTATTTAATTCAGTGTTCCTCACAGCCATTTTCATTTCACAGGCTCCCATCTGCAGTACACCATGACATTTAATCATCACTTCTCCTTTTGGTGTAGTCGTTTCTCAGGTAACTCATTTTGTATGCTTTGTTTTGTTTTGTTTTGTTTTGTTTTTCAAGGTAGGGTCTTACTCAAGCTCAGGCTGGCCTAGAATTCACTGTGTAGTCTAAGGTGGCCCTGAACTCTTGAAGATCCTCCTACCTCTGCCTGTGAAAGTTGGAGGAGTTTGGGTTAAGCATTTTGTAGGATGGTTGCTGCACCCGTTGGCACCCTTAATCATCTCCTGCTAGTAGAGGTTTAGTGTCTCCCAGTTATTCTATTAATCACCTCTGCTATTAGGAGGGCAAGAACAATTTCATTTTTATGTTCCTTGATCTTATCTTTCTGCTGGAAAATATCATTAAGGAATCACAGCAGAAAAGCCAGGGATTCGCCATTCAATGACACACACACTCTCTCTCTAACATCACACTAATGGGAAGGGTCTCATTTCTGAATGAGGCCATACTGAATGCCTTAACTTCAGATACATTTTCTTTTAGTTGCCATCCCAAAGATGGGAGATGGAAGCACTGGACACAGTTTATGGCCATTTAGCAGAGCCAGGGCAGGGCTATGCATAAATACTTAAGCAGAAATACAGCTGAACTGGAGTATTCCAGAGAAGCCAGGACAAGATGTAGCAGTTGCTTTTCTCATTGCTGTGAAAAAAAAAAAAAAAAAACTTGACAAGAAGCTCACAATTTAAGAGAATACAGTCTATCCTGGTAGGGAGGGTGCAGTGGTGGGTGGCTCTGTCATTGCAGGAGCTTATAGGAGCTTGTGGCAGCTGCCTGCTCACAAATCTACTGATTGGGAAGTATAGAATGGAACAGAAGAAGGCCTTGACCGTAAACCTCAAGACCCACCCCACAAGTGATCCATTTCCTCAGCTAGACCCTCACCCCCTAAAGATTCCACAACTTCCCAAAATGGTGCCTCCAGCTGGGGACCAAGTAGTCAATGATATAAGTCTGCAAGGAACATTTCACATCCAAACCATAACAGAAGGGAATAAATAGTAGAGAGGGGGTGACAGTGGCATTCCACAAGAAAAATATGATACCCACTTATCTAGACTCGTAGAAATTTTGTACCTCAACTGGAAACATCTCTATCATACTCTCCAAGGCTCAGGGACCATTGTGGAAGAGGTAGTGGAAAGAAAGTAAGGGCCAAAAGAAGAAGAGGACTGCTTACAATGCCATCTTCCAGACACAAAGTGCCTGTGGGATTCATGACCCCACAGTGGCTGACGCTATCCACATAATACCTGCGTAATAGGAAGGAAAAAAATGATGACATCAAATTAGAAGAGAGACTAGTTGAAAAGAAGGGGTTCAGTTGAGGGGTGATAGGGAAAGAGGGAAAAAGGATGGTGGGAGGGGACTATGATCAAGGTACATTGTGTATACGAATAGAGATGGTCAATAGAATTTTTTTTTTTTTTTGGTTTTTCGAGGTAGGGTCTCACTCTGGCTCAGGCTGACCTGGAATTCACTATGTAGTCTCAGGGTGGCCTCGAACTCTCGGCGATCCTCCTACCTCTGCCTCCCGAGTGCTGGGATTAAAGGCGTGCGCCACCACGCCCAGCTAATAGAATTATTTTTACCTTCAAATAATATGTACTATAATAACAAATAACAAGAGCTAGGGTAAAGCTCAGTGATAGTGCTAGTCTAGGCTGCACAAGTCCCTGAATTAATTCCACAGCCCCACAAAACAAACAAACAACAAGCAAAAAGCTAACAGAGAATACAGTTATCATATACCAGAAACTGCCTTATAATTTTCATATTTCATGATGCAGCTTAGAATAACTAAGGAGACAAAAAAGAATAACTAAGGAGGCAAGCATTAACCTCTCTTCACACATGATGCCACTTATACCATGCTACAACTCTTGTTCTCTTTCTGAACATTTCCTCCAACTTGAAGCACTTTACACTGTCGTACTAAGGAATTTGTACATTTCTTCTAGTTTCTGCTCCTTTGTAGATTCTTTGGAAATTTTCTTTCTTTTTTTTTTTTTTTTTGGTTTTTTGAGGTAGGGTCTCACTCTGGCCCAGGCTGGCCTGGAATTAACTATGTATTCTCAGGGTGGCCTTGAACTCACGGCGATCCTCCTACCTCTGCCTTCTGAGTGCTGGGATTAAAGGTGTGTGCCACCACGCCCGGCTGGAAACTTACTTTTAAAAAAAAAAAATTGATTATAAACTTTATTATATGACCCCATCAGGTGCTAGTCACATTCCCATCAGGTTATGCTTACATCCTCTCTCCCCCAGCCCCAATCCCCCAAGGGCTCTCCTCAGTGGAGTTAGGGTTGTTCAGTCTCTGTCAAGTGTGGAGGCAATACCACAGGATACTCCTTCCCACCTGTGGATCTTACGATCTCTCCACTCCCTCTTCCACAGTGTTTCCTAAGCATTATCAGGTGGTAAAAACAGGAAAAAAATAAATAAGACTTAAAATAAGTGAAGACCCTATAAAACAATGCTAATTGTACCTTGACTCATTACACTTAGAAACTGGAAGTGATTCCAGGGTTATCATATGAGAATGGGTAAGTGATCTAAGAAGAATCGTATCATGAAACACTGCTTAGTAACAAAAGGAAAGATCTGATCTGCGCAAAAACGAGGCAATCATAAGATTACACACTGAAATGTCCAAGAACGTGGAAAATACTGTGAGTGACAGCTGCCTTGGAGAGGCGGGAATCTGTCTGGATAATGAGCTCTGCATCCAAAAGGGAGGTAGGGCAATAGACCCATGAACACTGGATACACTCATCAAACCTGTACATTTAAGTGTGTACAATTTGTGCTCGATAATCACACACCAATGAGAATTTGAAAAATGTGCGAGCTCAGAGTTTAGAAAGCTATAGAGATAACTGAAAGGCAAAGCTTAAAACTTTTCTAGGTAAGCAAAGTATTGTTTTTATTCTTTTCTCTTATTTTAAAAAAATTATTTTTTCCATGTACAAAAAATGAGCTCAGTCTCCAAGATCAAGATACCAACAAATGTGGGCTAGAAGAGAGCCAACGCATATAAACTTCCCTCCAAAACATAGATGGTCATCCCTTCTACCTAGTACTAACTTTTCTCTCCGATGGAGAATTTGCTTATCTTTTTTCAGGTGGACATCGAACCTGAAGGGAGGATCAATAACCACACCTCACCATGGCCCCAGCTGAAACCATAGAACAACACAGGGAAGGGCAAGAGTTCAGGCCTTCATGGCGATCATGACACCAGAAAAGGGCTGAAGGAGATAAACACAGAGATCATCCAACTCCAACTAAGCCAGATATCCAGAGACACAGAGGCTCCCAAAACCGTGCATCACTGAAGCAGAACTAAAATGACCCCTCAAGATGTGGCTCAGGGAAACTTGGAGGAAGAGGGGGCTGGGAATATTGTTAAAGTCATCAGTTGGGGCATTATGAATCTGACTGGGGCCAACCCCTCAACTCTTAGCTAACCTCACAATGCTTGACCCACATTCCCCATTGACAAGGGTCCCTTTGAAAGAGGGAGGACAGGGAGGAGGACAATGGAACCTTTACTGTGAATGTAAAATCAAAATAATATAAATAAAAATATATATAAAAAATTATTTTTTAAGCCAGGCATGGTGGCACATGCCTTTAATCCCATCCCTCTTTCTCTCTCTCAAATAAATACATTAAATATATATTAAAATGTCAAAGCTATTCTGTCACATTTTAAAATACTGTCCCAAAAATGTACTCATAGAAAACAAAGCAGGAAACCATAAGCAAAAGGCCACCATTCCTTCTAGAAGTCTGGAAATGCAAATGCAGTAGCCCTGTCGTATAACTACAACTACACAGGGGCAGCCTCTAGATTTGACATGAAGCTGAGCGCCCACACCTGCTCAGGATACTGCTTCTGCTTCTTACTTGGTTTCATCTGGGTCTCTGATTACTTGGTAATGTAGAAACTGATCATTCATCAATGTTTCCCAAGTAACATTCTTAGAATAATAAATCAAAACAAGATAGATCCTTAGCAACAAAGCTCTGGGAAAGTGCCAGCACATTAACAGTGACCAATGGCTGAGACACAGAGGGGGCCAGAGGAGGACACGGGATGGATGACAATGGGATGCAAACACCACCGTTACTACAGGATGTGAAGAACTGATGAGACCGCACAAAGGGAATGCAGAATAAATGCCACAGGCTGACAGTGTCACAACCCAAAACAGAGCAGAACTGTGCTCTGGTCTGGCCACTGGGAGCTGTGTAACTCAGCACAGACTTGTGAATTCTGTATTCACTGATTCAACCAAAGATGGAGAATGTTTGAGAACACACATCCACGTGTGCTGAGCATTCAGTCTCTTCTCCTTGTCATCATTTCCCAAACCGTGCCGCATATCAACACAGCATTGACATTGTGTTAGGTGCCATGGTTCACATAAGCATTAATGAAAGTCTACTAAAGCATGTGTTTGGGTTCAGGCAAATACAATGCTATTTATGTAAGAAACTTGAAGCTGGGCATGGTGGCACATGCCTTTAATCCCAGCACCTGGGAGGCAGAGGTAGGAGGATCACCATGAGGTCAAGGCCATCCTGAGACTACATAGTGAATTCCAGACCCTACCTCAGAAAAGAAAAGAAACTTGAGCATCATGGATTTGGTACCTTTATGGGGCGTGTCCTAGAACCAATGCTCCAAAGATATTAAAGAACCGTTTCGACTCACACAATAACAAATTCATAAAGCTATAGATATCTGTAAAATTGTCATGTGAACTATAAAAGCACAGAGATCAAAGCACATGGATTAGAGATGCTCTTCTCTACCCTAAATTCTGACCCAAGTAAGAAGCATGAGATAGGAAGCATGAGAACACCAGGTTCTTGGTAGCTGGATCCAGTCCCTTCACTTGCATCCAAGTTTTCTGCTTCTTGCCTTTGCCTAAACAGAACTGTTGGAAAACAGCAGGAGTGATAACAGGAGGAAGAGAAAGGAAGACATGACAGGCAGTAAGGGTGAAGAATCTGGCCATAGTCATGGGCAGGGACGTACCATGTTCCATCATTCCAAGAAACCAGGTAAGCTCTCCTCCAGCCCCAGGGAGGAGCACCTTGGCGTCCACCATAAGGAACCCATCTCTTCTCCTGGGTGCTCCACAAAGGTCCCGAAGCAATGCCAGAAGTTCCTGTTTTTGCACTGAGTCAACTAATTGGCCAAACCCATAGATTTTTCCCAACTCTTTTCTAATTCTTGCTCTATCCTATGATAGAAGCCAACTACTTGAGTTTCTACCCTCTCTTGAATATGGGATAATCATATAACACAATATAAACATAAATAAAAGAGTTCAGAGCAGATCTTCTGAAAAATATCTTACTTTTGTGGCTGGGAACATAATTCATTGGTTAAAGGTGCTTGTTTGTAAAGACTAAGAGCTGGGGTTTGATTCCCCATTGTCCACAAAATGGCTCATTGGCTCATGTACTTGGAGTTTGTTTGCAGTAACAAGTAGCCATGGCATTTCCATAAACTAACTATCTCTCTCTCTTTCTCTGTGTTTCTCTTTCTCAAGTAAATGCATAAAGATATTTTTAAAGTAAATGAATAAATAAAAAGTACACAAACTGCAGAGCTACAGTCACCTTATGATAACAAAGCAAGTGAGTCATAAACATATCACCTCTGACACAAATGAGTCACCAAACCCCTACCAATCACCACTTCCAAGGGATATACAAACCCCTACCAATCACCACTTCCCAGGGATATACAAACCCCTACCAATCACCACTTCCCAGGGATATATAAACCCCTAACTATCACCACTTCCCAGGGGTATATAAACCCCTACCAATCACCACTTCCCAGGGATATATAAACCCCTACCAATCACCACTTCCCAGGGATATATAAACCCCTACCAATCACCACTTCCCAGGGATATATAAACCCCTACCAATCACCACTTCCCAGGGATATATAAATCACCACTTCCCAGGGATATATAAACCCCTACCAATCACCACTTCCCAGGGATATATAAACCCCTACCAATCACCACTTCCCAGGGATATATAAACCCCTACTCAATATATAAACCCCTACCAATCACTACTTCCCAGGGGTATATAAACCCCTCCCAATCACCACTTCCCAGGGTTATATAAAGGCCTCCCAATAACCACTTCCCAGGGGTATATAAACCCCTACCAATCACCACTTCCCAGGGATATATAAACCTCTCCCAATCACCACTTCCCAGGGGTATATAAACCCCTACCAATCACCACTTCCCAGGGGTATATAAACCCCTACCAATCACCACTTCCCAGGGGTATATAAACCCCTACCAATCACCACTTCCCAGGAATATATAAACCCCTCCCAATCACCACTTCCCAGGGGTATATAAACCCCTACCAATCACCACTTCCCAGGGATATATAAACCCCTACCAATCACCACTTCCCAGGGATATATAAACCCCTACCAATCACCACTTCCCAGGGATATATAAACCCCTACCAATCACCACTTCCCAGGGGTATATAAACCCCCCAATCACCAATAACCACCAATCACCACTTCCCAGGGATATATAAACCCCTACCAATAAAAATATAAACCCCTACCAATCACCACTTCCCAGGGGTATATAAACCCCTACCAATCACCACTACCCAGGGATATATAAACCCCTACCAATCACCACTTCCCAGGGATATATAAACCCCTACCAATAACCACTTCCCAGGGGTATATAAACCCCTCCCAATAACCACTTCCCAGGGGTATATAAACCCCTCCCAATAACCACTTCCCAGGGGTATATAAACCCCTCCCAATAACCACTTCCCAGGGGTACGTAAGTCCCTACCAATAACCATTTTCTAGAGACATAAGCCCCTACCGATAACTATTTCCCAGAAGGTAGATAAATCCCTACCAATAACCACTTCCCAGAGGGTATATAATTTTTCTACAAAGCAAACTAAAGACATATGACCAATTTTTATTTTCCCTGTTCCTGCTTGTCTGTAGTAATTTTTTTAAAAAAAGATAAGTGCTGCCGGTTGTGGTGGCACATGCCTTTAATCCCAACACTTGGGAGACAGAGGTAGGAGGATCGACATGAGTTTGAGGCCACCCTGAGACTGCATTTGAATTCCAGGTTTTTAATAGAGTGAGACCCTACCTCAAAAAAAAAAAAAAAAAAGATAAGAGATGAATTTTCCTATATGTTTTTTATTATACTGGGTTAAATAAGGCCATGTTCAAGCAAATCTATAATGTAAAAACACATCATATTTTAAAACCTGAGTTTTCTTTTTCTATCCAATTCTCACCAAGATCTGTGGTTTGTAATAGAATTGTTTCAGAGATACGCAGACCACCAGGCTTCTAGTAGCAAGGACTCAAACTAGATTAGCAAACTATTTGATGAAGAAACTTGGGAAGTGTGGGAAATGTGTTTCCACAAACAACACTACAATTTTGAGGGAAATACATCTGCATTCAAACCACCACATTTCACCTCTGGTCACCATAATTATGTATTTATTGATTGATGCAGTTATTGATTGATTGATGTGCAAGCAGTGAGAGGCAGAGAGACAAACAGAAAGAGAGAGAATGGGCATGACAGGGACTCTATCCACTACAAATGAACTCCAGATGCTTGCGCCACTTTGTGTGTCTGGCTTTACATGGAGAATTGAACCTGGGTCTTTAGGCTTTACAGGCATGTGCCTTAAGCACTGAGAAATCTCTCCAGCCCTCAGATATTTTTTGGTTGAGATTAAGCTCTGTTGGTGGGTGTATGTCACTGGGGGAGGATCTTCAGCCCAGCCATACATACTAGGTGTGTTGAGAACCAGTTTGAGCTCTGGCAGTTCATGCTTGTGGGTAATGGATTTTACCACTCTGCTGTGGATGTATGGAGAGGATTATGATCATGGCATATTGTCTATACTTATGGAAGTTGTCAATAAAAAGTTTAAACAGCCGGGTGTGGTGGTGCACACCTATAACTCCCAGCAATTGGGAGGCAGAGGTAGGAGGATCCCCATGAGTTTGAGGCCACCCTGAGACTACATAGTGAATTCCAGGTCAGCCTGGACTAGGGTGAAACCTACCTTGAAAAAACCAAAAAAAAAAAAAAAAAAAAGTTTAAACATATGCTTTAGTGTGGCATTCACTCATTAATTCATTCAACAAATATATATTGACCAGACACTATAATAGGCAGAAGGAACAGAAAAAGACAGGTGCATTCCTCACCTTCAGGGAGCTAAAATCCTAGTTTATGTGATTGAAACTGAGGGAGATACATTAAATATATCAACAAATGAAATGAATATAAAATATTTCTATGCTGTGCATAAAAACTAAACAACAAAAATGGGTGAGGGCCATTAAGGAAGAGAAGTACAACTTGAGATGGTTGCAGAATCCTCACTTCTGATGCCAGCCATTAGACAGAAGAATTGGTTGAAGCCAAAGGAGAGAGTGGAGGGACTGTGGACATTCCGAGCACAACAGTCAGTGCAAAGCCTAAGTCAAGCCTGGGGCCAGAGGGAAGCAAGTAAGGTGAAAATAGTAGAAGGGGAGGGTGGAGCTGAGCTAGGAGGGGGGCCATACAGACCTGGTGAGGGATGGCAAGATTGTAAACTTGGAAGTTGCCAATACAAGGTAACAGACTTTGGGCATATGAATCAAGGAGGTAGAAGAGGGAAGTGCATGTGCACCTTGTGCCTGTGGTCTGCCAGGCCTCTACTAGATACTCTCTGCATACTTCCTGTGACATCTAAACTCAAGCTACTTATTGACCGTCAACCTAGTCCGCATTTATGAACATCAAGGCCCATTTTCTCTTTCGAATCAACAGTTAGGGGACAGGGGAAAGATGTGTGTTTAAACCTCTCCAACCCTCTTTTCCTTAGTTCAAGATGAAATAAGTGCATGACTTCATGCATAGAACATAAACAAAATATAAACAGTACATTAAGCTCAGTCACTCACAGAATATTCTGTTTTCTGTTCTACATGGTAAACGAAAATCCAACTTTTAATTTCTAAAATTGTATCTTACACAACCATTGCAATTATCCTATTCAACTATGGAGGTAATTTAAACTGTGGGTCACTTTTCCATCAAACAACGTTTTTGCAATATACAATTTGGGCTTGGATCCCAAGGATAAATATTACCTTCCAAACAAACTCAAGTTGAAGGTAATTCACAAATAATGGTATAAAAAGAAAATAAACTATGTGCAGACAATACAACTGAAAACGAAACAGGAAAACCAAGAGGATTCACTGGAGAAATATGAGGAATCAATAAGAATTCAAAGAGAGTGGGATGCAGGTTACATACACAGAAAGCAGTAATGCTTCCATAAAGCAGCAATAGAAAGTCATTTCTCCTACAGTAGTATATATAGACATATATGCATGCATGTGAGTATGAGAAAATTATATATATGTATGTGTATTTTCATAGGATATATAGGCAGAGAAAGGTTATCAAGGAACAATTTTTATCAAAAAAGTTTGGTTGTTAGAGTTATATATTCCCCCCCCCCAAAATTACCTTTATTTACAAATGCATATAATATGCTAGATACTAGGGTAAATATTTTTCAGATTTCTACCTCCAATAATTTTCTCCAAATATGTGACATGGATTTTTTTTCTCCTATAATTCACACATGTAGAAACTGAAGTGTAAAGGAAAAGGGTGGTTTTCCGATGGTGAGAAAGTCAGGGTGAAGTTGTTAAAATATAAAATATGATTGTATAGATGTCTTGTGGACAGCTTTTCCTAGTCTCTGCTTTTTAAATTACACCATATTTTTCCAGAAATTTGCCTGAAATTCCCAGGCCTCTCGCAGTTTTATTTCAACTCCCTTACTCTCTCACAGTAGAGTTGAAACCCCGACTGTACCCTGCCCCATCTAAGATAGGTCTTCCTATCTTAGGCCGTTGTTGAAATGGGGTACCTTGTCAAGCTAGTTTACATGGGGAATGTAAATTCAAGCTTAGCAGCAAGGGGCAGGGAGCAAAACAGGGCTAGGGAGATGGGCTCAGTGCTTGCTGCTCAAGGCAAAATATCCAACATCCTCAGGCCTCATGTAAAAAGCTGGAAGCCAGGCTGGAGAGATGACTTTGCTGTTGAGGCACCTACCTCCAAAGCCTAAGAACGCTGGTTCCGATCTCCAGATCCCACTTTAGCCAGATGCAAAGTGACGTAAGGGCACAATGCCACACTTGCCCTCAAGGGGGCGCATGCATCTGGATTTCGTTCACAGTGGCTGAGAGGCCGCTGGCACGCCCATTCTCTCTCTCTCTCTCTCTCTCTCTCTCTCTCTTTCTGCCTCTCCCTCTCCATCTCTGTCTGTGTCTCTCTCTCAAAAAAAAAAAAAAAAAAGCTGGAAGCCATGGCAGGCTTCTGTAATCCCAGCACTGATGATAAGATGGAGAGTGGGGACAGGAGAATTTCCCCCAAGCTCATGCCAAGCACAGCAAAGAACTGCAGAGCAAGAACTCATCTGAAATAATATAGAAAGGCAAAGGACAGACCAAAAGCTGTCCTCTGACCTCCACATGCACACCATGACATGCACATGCCTACACTCAAATACACAATCACACACACCTGAACACACACACACAGATAAATAAATAATAAAATAATTTCTAAAAGCTAAATAGATAGCCTTCAAAAGGGGAACGCTTGTGTCTATTTTCATGAAACTGAAGCAAATAAACAAAGACCATTCTCTCTTCCACATGTGAATAGTCATGAAAAATTCTAAACAAAATACCAGCAAACATACCAACAGCACATACCCACCATGAACCAGAGGAGTTTCTCCCAATAACAGAAAGGTTATTGTTGTGTGTGAATATGAATTGACAACAGGCTTGGCTACTAGCTGACAGGCTTTGAGGAAGTGACTGAATCCCAAAGGCTCTGACCTCACCAACGGGTTAATTGATTCCTTGATGGAGTCATGCTATGGTGGCATTACCTGGAGGTTGTAGAAAATAGGAGGTAAGGCATGGTAGGAGGCAGGAAGTCACTGGGGCTGTGTCCTGGGAAGACATATCTTGTCCTCCACCCCAGCTCCCCGTACTTCCTTCCTCCATGAGATGAGCGGCTTTGCTCCACCACATGCTCCACACCATGATGCTCAGCCCGCTCAGACCCACAGAACCAGAAGCAGCCAGTCACAGACCAGAGCCTCAGAAACACTCAGCCAAAATACATCTTTCCTTCTTTAAATGGCAAACAAAAATCTAACACATACATTCCATTACTATAGCTCACTAATAGCTGACCAGAAGTAACTTAAGAAAAGGGGCTTACTTTATTTTACAATTCAAGGGGAGACAGTTCATTACACTGAGGAAGGCATGGTAGGCAGGCTTGTCACATTTCAGCCAGAGGCAGGAAGCAAGAGAGCAAACAGGAAATGGAGCCTAGCTATAAAACATCAAGGCTCTGTGGCGCCTTTAATCCCAGCACTCGGGAGGCAGAGGTAGGAGGATCGCCATGAGTTCAAGGCCACCCTGAGACTACATAGGTAATTCCAGGTCAGCCTGGGCCAGAGTGAGACCCTACCTCAAAAAACCAAAAAAAAAAAAAAAAAAAAAAATCAAGGCTCACCCCCAGTGTGGTAGTTTGAATATATGTCCCCCAATATATTCAGTATTTTATTAGTTATAGTTTGCATCTGCAATCACCTTGCTAGAGGCAATGTCACTGGGGGCCCGATCTTAAGGTGTGGTGATGATTTGAGATTCCATTGTAAAGATATGCAAAGTGTGCCTAGCAGGAGTTCCTGAAGTGTGCTGTGTGACTCTTTTGGCGGTAGTTTTGCTCTGTGTGCTGTGCAGCTGGTTGGCTTTTTCTCTCTCTGCTTGGCCCATTGAAGGCAGGCCAGCTTCTTCTGCCATTATGGAACTTCCCCTGGATCTGTAAGCTTCAATAAATAATATCCCTTCCTCCATAACTGTGCCTGATCTGGAAGTTCATCTCAGTGAACCTGAAGCTGTCTGCTACACCCAGTGACTCACTTCCTCCAGCAAGGCTCCACCTCCTACAGGTCCCACAACCTTCTCAAACAGCCGCCACCAGCTGGATCCAAGTGCCCAACATATGAGCCTAAGGGAGACATTTTATAAGCAAACCACAACAGTAAGTAGTTGATAGATAATAGATGATGATAATGATAAATGATAGATAGATAGATACATGATAGATAGATAGATAGATAGATAGATAGATAGATAGATAGATCTATTGAGCATTTATAGAAAAATCTGCAAACCACTGGTGTTTAATAAGCTTATTATAGAAAAACAAAAGAAAGACCACATTTAAATTATTTGCATGATATACAATGTATTAGTGGGGGTTCTCTAGAGGAACAGAACGGATAGAATGAATTGTATTAAAAGGGAATTTATTGGATTAGCTTACACAGTCCAGCAATAGCAGGTTGCAGGTTCAAGAGTCAAGAAACCCGGTAGCTGCTCAGTCCATGAGGCTGGAGACCTCAGCAGTCCCAAACCGGCACTGAAGGCCTGGAGGCTTCCTGGAGAGATGCTGCTCTTCAGTCCACCCTGGTCTTCAGTCCACACTGGAAAGCAGCAAACACCAAGCAGCAAGTACCAAACAGCAAGCACCAAAGCACCCAGTGGCAAGCAGCGAGCAGCACCGGCAGCCAGGTGGGAGAGAGAGAGCCTTTCTTCCCAGAGCTTCTTTTTATCAACCAGCCCCCTCCTCCAAGAGGGGCCACCCACTCTGGGCTGCCCACTTTGGGGGAAGGGCTTACCCCTGGGGGAAGGATTCTTCCTTTAGTTAATCCTTCCTAGAGTCAGCATCAGAGACACACTTATGAGGAATGTCTGTGGATTCCTAAACAAATCAAGTTGACACAAACCTAACCATCACAAGTCCACCCCTTGTCAACTTGACACCAAACCATATATCCTTACATTCTACTTAATTTCCAAATGAAGACAGTAACAAGGTCATCATTCCACCTAACATGATATAACTATCCCTCGTATAACCGGAAACGCACAATCATCCCCCCCCCACACACACACAAAGCAAGTTCCTTGAGGAAGGCTTAGTCTCATATAATAAGTCAAATATAAATTCAACAGTGGTTAACTAGCAATATGATCTTAGTCAGTATTAATTACTTAATAGAGAAATAGAGGGAGAATGAAAGCTTCTTAATATTGGTGTACATATGTACAAACACTCTTAACAAAGTAAGATAGGAACACTCATGGCAATTACAGTCGACATTTTTGTAACTGGTCCCATGGCCTTAGCTGGTATTTGTTACTGCCTTCTTCTACTACCCATTTAGTATTTCCTCCACCTTCAGCAAGCACGTCAGCAGGTCTTGGTTCTTTACCTGGAGGGGTGACCCATACCTTCATTCCTGAAGGATCTGGGCCTTGATTGGGTTGTTGCAGTTGTCCATTGACTTTGATAACAGGGCATGGTAACACCAAGAGACGCCCTAGAGAATCTCCAGCACTCCAGACATACTCTTCCTTACCTCCATTGTGGAGGAGCAGTCCAATTTCCCCCTGGTAGTCTGGATCAATCACCCCTGCTAACATTGTAACTCCTTTCTCAGCCTGTGCACTCAAGGGCATCAGGAGCCCAAAGTGGCCAGGGGGAAATCTTAGCTTCCAGTTCAGTGGAATGTTCTTTGTGCCTCCTGGTGAAAGCACTCCCCCCTCTGGAACCAAGACCTCTAGGCCAGCAAAGCATAAGGTTGTGGGTACAGGAAGCAAAAATTTGGCTAATGGGACACTTGGGGTGATGGTAAGTGGTGCCATTCCCATTTCCACCCCTTGATTCCTGGACCCGTGAATCCGGGCTATAGGAGAAACAGCACCATATATAGGACGCTGATTCAGAGCATATACAGCCTGCTGGAGGACACGCCCCCAGCCCTCCAAGCTATTGCCACCTAGTTGGCACTGCAGCTGTTTCTTTAAAAGGCCATTCCACCGCTCTATCAAGCCAGCTGCTTCAGGGTGGTGGGGCACATGGTAAGACCAGTGAAATTCCATGATCATGAGCCCACTGCTGTACTTCCTTGGCTGTGAAGTGAGTTCCTTGGTCAGAAGCAATGCTGTGTGGAATTCCATGACGGTGGATAAGGCATTCTGTAAGCCCACAGATAGTAGTTTTGGCAGAAGCATTACATGCAGGAAAAGCAAATGCATATCCAGAATAAGTGTCTCTTCCAGTAAGGACAAAATGCTGCCCTTTCCATGATGGAAGAGGTCCAATATAGTCAACTTGCCACCAAGTTGCTGGCTGGTCACCCCGTGGAATACTACCATATCGGGGGCTCAGAGTTGGTCTCTGCTGCTGGCAGATTTGGTACTCAGTAGCAGCCGTAGCCAGGTCAGCCTTAGTTAGTGGAAGTCCATGTTGTTGGGCCCATGCATAACCTGCATCCCTGCCACCATGGCCACTTTGTTCATGGGCCCATTGGGCAATGACAGGGGTGGCTGAGGAAAGAGGTTGACCACTGTCCACAGAATGGGTCAGCTTATCTACTTGATTATTAAAGTCCTCCTCTGATGAGTTCACGTTCTGATGAGCATTAACATGAGACGCAAGTATCTTTATATCCTTTGCCCATTCAGAGAGCTCTATCCACATACACCTTCCCCAAATGTCCTTTTCACCAATTTTCCAATCATGCTCCTTCCAAGTCCCGGACCATCCTGCCAAACCATTGGCCACAGCCCATGAATCAGTGTATAACTGCACATCTGGCCATTTTTCTTTCCAAGCAAAATGCACAACCATGTGTACTGCCCGTGGTTCTGCCCATTGTGAAGACTTCCCTTCACCACAGTCCTTCAGAGTTGTCCCAGAAAGGGGCTGTAATGCTGCAGCTGTCCACTTCTGGGACGTGCCCGCATAGCATGCTGAACCATCTGTAAACCATGCCCTGGTCTTCACCTCTTCAGTCAACTGATCATAGGGCACACCCTATGATGCCATAGGTGCATGCTTGGGGACAGAAGGCATTGAAACAAGAGTAGCAACCATAGGCATTTGGGCAACCTCCTCATGTAACTTACTCGTGCCTGCTCGAGCCCAATCACAGATATACCACTTCCACTTGATGATGGACTGCTGCTGTGCACGTCCAACTTTATGGCCTGGTGGGTCAGATAACACCCAGCTCATAATGGGCAGCTCAGGTCACATAATAACTTGATGGCCCATTGTCAAGCGTTCAGTTTCTATTAAGGCCCAATAGCAAGCCAAGAGCTGTCTCTCAAAGGGAGAATAATTGTCTGCAGATGATGGCAGGGCCTTGCTCCAGAATCCCAAGGGCCTCTGGTGTGATTCACCTATGAGGGCCTGCCAAAGGCTCCAAACGGCATCCCTATCTGCCACTGACACCTCAAGTATCATTGGATCTGCTGGATCATATGGCCCAAGTGGCAGAGCTGCCTGCACAGCAGCCTGGACCTGTTGAAGAGCCTTCTCTTGTTCTGGGCCCCACTGAAAACTAGTAGCTTTCTGAGTCACTTGGTATATGGGACGGAGTAACACACCCAAGTGAGGAATGTGCTGTCTCCAAAATCCAAATAGGCCCACTAGACATTGTGCTTCCTTCTTAGTGGTAGGAGGGGCCAGGTGCAACAACTTATCCTTCACCTTAGAAGGAATATCCCTGCATGCCCCACACCACTGAACTCCTAGAAATTTCACAGAGGTGGAAGGTCCTTGAATTTTGGATGGATTTATTTCCCATCCCCTGATGTGCATATGCTGTACCAGCAACTCCAGAGTGGCTGCCACCTCCTGCTCATTCAATCCAATCAGCATAATGTCATCGATATAATGGACCAATGTGACACCTTGTGGAAGGCACAGATGATCAAGATCCCTGCGAACTAAGCTATGACACAGGGCTGGAGAGTTAATATAACCTTGAGGTAACACAGTAAGTGTGTACTGCTGACCTTGCCAGCTGAAGGCAAATTGCTTCTGGTGGTCCTTATGGACAGGTATGGAGAAGAAGGCATTCGCAAGATCAATAGCTGCATACCAGGTGCCAGGAGATGTGTTAATCTGCTCAAGTAAAGAAACCACATCTGGTACAGCAGCTGCAATTGGAGTCACCACCTGATTAAGTTTCCAATAATCCACTGTCATTCTCCAGGATCCGTCTGTCTTCTGAACAGGCCAAATAGGGGAGTTAAAGGGGGATGTGGTGGGAACCACCACCCCTGCATCCTTCAAGTCCTTTATAGTGGCATTAATCTCTGCAATTCCTCCAGGGATGCAATACTGTTTCTGGTTCACTATTTTCCTTGGTAGAGGGAGCTCCAATGGCTTCCATTTGGCCTTTCCAACCACAATGGCCCTCACCCCACAAGTCAAAGAACCAATGTGGGGTTTTTGCCAAGTCTTAAGTATATATCTATCCCAATTATGGATTCTGGGACTGGGGAAATAACCACAGGATGAGTTCGGGGACCCATTGGACCTACTGTCAGTCTAACATTCGCCAAAACTCCATTGATCACCTGACCTCCATAAGCACCTACTTTAACTGGAGGGCCACGATGCCGGTTGGGGTCTCCTGGAATCAATGTCAATTCAGAACCAGTGTCCAATAAGCCCCAAAAAGTCTGATTATTTCCTTTTCCCCAGTGTACAGTTACCCTAGCAAAAGGCTGTAGGTCCCTCTGAGGAAGGATAGGACTAAGCTTAATATTGAAATTTTGGGGGATTATGGGAGGGTCCTTCCTCAAAGGGACCCGGCCACCCCTTCAATCAAGGGGCTCAGGATCTGTAAACTGGCTCAAGTCTGGAAACTGGTTAAGAGGCCTTGATTCTCAGTTGCTATAATTCAAAGTGGCCTTTCGGTCCTTTGCTCTGGAACTTTTCTGCTTATACAGATCAAGCAGGAACTTAGTAGGCTTTTTATCTATTTCACTTCTGGGAACACTATGATTAAGCAGCCAGTACCAAAGGTCTACACAAGTCATACTGTTACGAGCATTGTTTTGCCTGTGCTGTCCATTACGGTAAACATGCTCACCTTGCCTTTGGCGATTCAATGCTGATACTTGGCCCTTGTTACCCCGAGAGCCAGTTAGACCCATTGCATCTAAGTCACCTAATGCAGCAACTGCAGCTCCCACTGTGATGCCTTCTTTACATAGTATGGCAACTACTGGAAACTTTAAGTATGCTGGGGCTCCCCTCACAAATCTGTTTCTTATAGTCTTAGTGAAGGGCACATCTTCTGCACGCTCCCATCGCGGGCTTAAAGATGAGTTTACATGGTAAATCCACTCCAGCATTCCAAGTTCTCTGAGCCTTTTAATCCCTTCATCAACATTAAGCCAAGGTATATCAGGCAGCTCAAGCTCATTCACAGTAGGCTATCTTTAGATCCATACTTCAGCCAACCAATCAAATAAACTCTTGGCACCTCTTCCAACTGCATGAGCTGCAGTGTTAAATCTAAAATCTCTGGTCAGTGGGCCCATTTCAATAAATTCAGCCTGATCTAATCTTATATTCCTTCCTCCATCATCCCACACTCTTAAAATCCATTCCCACATATATTCCCCATGCTTCTGCCTGTACAAGTTAGAAAGCTCCTGAAGTTCTTTAGGGGTGTATCTCACTTCCTCTTGAGTCATGCTTTCTAACTCCCCTTTAGGGGCATGCCTAGCCTTACGCCTTGTTATAGGCCTAGAGGCAAAGATGGGTGGGCTCTGAGAAACATCAGCACATCCTGCAGGGAGGGTCATTGCTGCTCCTCAGACAAAGAAGGAGTGATTCCCTCAGGCAAGTGTGGAGAGGGCAATACTGGGGGGGGGGATGCACCTGCAGCTAAAGGAGGGGAAGCCCACATTCTCATGCAAAACAACTTCTTCAGAATCTGAGAGTTCAATGTCCCCAGATTCCTCAGGGTCTTCCCATATATCCCCATCCCAAGTCATGGGATCCCACTCTTTTCCAACCAATGCCCTCACTTTAACTTCTGATAGCTTGTGAGGCTGGGAATTGAGCTTATGCTGCAAGTTAGCCAATCTTACAATGAGAGCTTGAGTTTGGTTTTCTGCAATTCAAGCCCTGTTCTGACTAGACAGGAGATTTTCCTCCAGGGCACCCTTAGAAACCTTCAGATCATGTATGTGGGTCTTAAGCTTGGAAATTTCCTTTTGGAGCTTCTGCTTTTCTCCCAACAGTTTATCTAGAGATGCCAGAAGAAACCATCTAGCATCATCATTTGTCTTGCTTTTCCACAAATATTCAAAAGTTCTAGATACAGAGTCACTAAATTCCTTGCTCTTCACAAGATATGACTCAGAATCACCAAATACATCTATCTCATGGAGTTTGCTAAGTAGTTCACACCATGGATTATTAGTGCCCTCCTTATTACCACTTAAAGTGCTCTCCTTATTACCAGCAGAGCCTTTAGTGGCACTGAAGTTGGAGAACCAACTCCACAGAGCACCAAGCCTACTAGGGAAATCCATCCTTACAATTCTGTTTCTCTAGAACCACTCCTGGTACCACAATCTGTATTAGTCGGGGTTCTCTAGAGGAACAGAACGGATAGAATGAATTGTATTAAAAGGGAATTTATTGGATTAGCTTACACAGTCCAGCAATAGCAGGTTGCAGGTCCGAGAGTCAAGAAACCCAGTAGCTGCTCAGTCCATGAGGCTGGAGACCTCAGCAGTCCCAATCCGGCACTGAAGGCCAGGAGGCTTCCTGGAGAGATGCTGCTCTTCAGTCCACCCTGGTCTTCAGTCCACACTGGAAAGCAGCAAACACCAAGCAGCAAGTACCAAGCGGCAAACACCAAGCAGCAAGCACCCAGTGGCAAGCAGCGAGCAGCACCGGTAGCCAGGTGGGAGAGAGAGAGCCTTTCTTCTCAGAGCTTCTTTTTATCAACCAGCCCCCTCCTCCAAGAGGGACCGCCCACCCTGGGCCACCCACTCTGGGGGAAGGGCTTACCCCTGGGGGAAGGATTCTTCCTTTAGTTAATCCTTCCTAGAGGCAGCCTCAGAGACACACTTATGAGGAATGTCTGTGGATTCCTAAACAAATCAAGCTGACACAAACTTAACCATCACATACAGTAAGGACTAACTTCCTATCAGGTTAACAGCTAAAACTCAGAGAAAATATGGACAAAATTTACATTTGAAAATGAAGGGAGGAAACTTAAGCCATCTGGAAGCATGCATACATTCCGAGGAGGGTTTTGGACACTGAGATGCAGTAGATCAAGGGGGTGTGCTTGGGATCTTAAGGCAGTCAGGAGATCCCAGCTGGTACTTGGATGACATAAATAATTAAAGCCCTGAATCAGATGCCCTTGCAGAATGGAAGCCAAGTGCCCCAAGAAGAGTCAAGCAGAGGCAGTGTTGTTGGAGCTGACTGATAAGCAGGCAGAAAGAGAAAGACATACCAAGCCGAGCCCAAGACTCAGAAGGCACATGTGATGGGAAGAGGCAAGACGGAAGCTAGACAATTGCTGTTCCCACAGCAAAGGAGAGTTGTGATCTTGAAGCCTAATTCAGAAGAGGCCCTGAAGGAGACAGTGGAGGAGAGCCCCTCAGTGGTCAGAATTAGAGAGGACACTTGGTTGGACACTGGACCTAAGTGAATTAGAATTGCTGAGCTCCAACCACATGGGGCAGCTGGCAATGATTTGGCTGGGTGGTTAGGTTTTTAGAGAGAACTGATGTGGAATGCTGGTGATAGGCCCACAGAGGGGATATGAAGATGGACACCTTGTAATAGGCTCAAAATGACACACATGGGACCCAAATCCATCACAGAGAAGGTTTTCAATAACCAGGGAGACAAGAGGGCAAGCTCATTCCCTAGGCCCCCCAGCATTTGCTGGTAGAAGAGATGGAGAACACGTGTGGGTTCAACAACACAGCTAACCAGATGCCCAAGTCTCCAAGAACTGAAACCAAAATCAAGCCCAGAAAGCTTAGTATTCCCTGAAGGAAACAGCTGGCCACTAGAGGCAGGATGAATGCAGGACCCCTTCCATCCAGAGGAGGCAGAAGCGACTCATCTTTGTAATAGACATATGTCATGTATGTGCTCTTTTTTTCTCACACTGCTGCCAACAACACCACCCATAGACTCAGAACGCTTCAGTCCATGTCACAACAGTCCCTGATCAAGAAATGCATCCCAGGCTGGGGAGATGCCTCAACAAGTAGGACCACTTACCACACAAACATGACAGCCTGAGGGTGGGTCTGAGACTGCCCTAGTTTGATTCCCCAGCACCCACATAAACAGCTGAGCATGGACACAAATAGCTGGAACCCCAGTCCTGTGGGAAGCAGAGACTGGAAAATCATCAGGTCTGCCAGAATCAGTGAATGACTCTATCCAAGGAAACGCGTGGATGCATGATGGAAGGGGGCACCTGATGTTCTCCACTGGCCTATGCATATATGCTGCACACACACACAAAAGTAAATGCACCTCTCAATTAAAATAAGTCCATCACTAAGCCCTGATTATAGAAACTGTCACTGGCCTTGCCATGAGCCCCATCAGCTAGGAGGAGCTAGCCTTACAGAATGGAGAGCTATGTGCAAAGGCCTTGAAGAGACAGTGCCCAGAGAGACCAGGCTTCTATCTCATAGGATGCAATCTGTGCTTTGACTTGCCATCTGTTCATGGTGCTATTTATCCCATAGCCATACTGCATGGGGCCAGGGATCAAAGAGTAGAAGTGGGTGAAGTGCCTGTCTGTGTTACATACAAAAGCCTGCTGGCAGGATTTCTGCTTCCCATCAAGCAACTTGTTAAAGAAATATTTTTATTTATTCTTTGATAATTGCATACACATATCTAATATGTTTTGATTCTTTTCACCCCACATTACCCTCTCTTATCTCTTTCCTGGTCCTTCTGACCCCCTTCTTTCCAACTAGTCCCCCTATTACTCTTCTTTTTCTGTATTACCCACTGAGTTTAATTATGGTTGTTTGCATTAGCAGGGGTGAGGAGTTATTCACAGGAATATGGGCAACTTATAGGAATATGGGCTATATCACTGGGAAAAAATGTCTTCTAGTGCCCCAGAAACCAGTAAATGACAATGGCTCCTCTGGGAGGAGTGGGTTCTCATAACCGCCCCCATGATGGAATATTGATAGAACCAATTATCTGCAGATCCGGGGCAGGTAACAACAGCTGCTGTGAGATCGTTAGTGTAATGGTCATGCCATATCCAGAAGATAGTGTTCTACAGCACTCCTCCCCAGCTTCTGACTCTTACATTCTTTTCATTTCCTCTTCCACAATGACCCCTGAGCCTTGGAGAAGGTGAAATAAATGTCCATTTAGGGGATGAACCTTCAATAGTCATTTATTCACAGCACTTTGACCAGCTATGAATCTCTGCATTAATATCACCCACTGCAAGAAGTTCTCTAATCAGGCTGAGAGCAACAGTAACTTATGAATATAAGCATAAATATTTGGAAGGCACTTTGATATGTCCATTTAGTAAAACATCAGAGTGTCACCCCAGCAACTTAAAAAATATATCCATTTGCAAGCAGAGAGAGATGGAGAAGAGAGAAGAGGAGAGGAGTGGAGACGAGAGAAGAGGAGAGAGAGTGGGCATTTCAGGGTCTCCAGCCACTGCAAACAAACTCCAGAAGCATGTACCACTGTGCATCTGGCTTTATGTGTGAGTACTGGGGAATCAAACCCAGGTCATTAGGCTTTGCATGAAAGTGCTTTAACTGCTCTCATCCCAACAGCTTTGAGTCCTAATGCTTTGGGGACCCTAATCCCAAGGAGGGGAGGGGATGCTTTTACCAGTAGACACAATGTTGGTTACATGGAACTGACATTTGAGACTGTCACCTGGAGGCCACTGAATCAGGAGGAAAGAGGGATATTACGCCCGCTGGCTTGGGAGACTGGTGTCAATCATGCAACAGAAGCAGTTTGGCTATGACATCCTCACAAAGATGGAAGTCAGGATCAGAAGATTCCTTGGGGCTCATCTCCATACTTCCGTGGAAAACATGAGTCAAAATTACCAGAGCATCGGGATTGAGAGATGGCTTGGTGGTTGAAGGCTTGCCTGTGAAGCCTAAGGACCCTGGTTCAAGGCTCAATTCCCTGGTACCCACGTGTGTCGGATTCACAGGGTGGTGCATGCACCTGGAGTTCGTTTGCAGTGGCTGAAGACCCTGGTGTGCCCATTCTCTCTCTCTCTCTCCTCTTTCTCTCTATGTCTGTCTTTTGCTAATAAATAAATAAATTTGTTGGTTAATTTAAAAAAAAAATCACCACAGCAGAAAACAGAGACTTATCCTAGAGACCTCTCCTTCAGGACTGCAGGTCTGAACCTCGTCATCTGGTAAAGAACCCTTCAAGCTAAGCTCTTAAAGAGACACAAAGGAAGCATGGAGTGGTAGCAGGAATGCCAACCACAGTACACTCTTGACTGGCTACAGGGCAAGGACTGGAGCAACTGCGAATATCCTCCTTGCTTGATGTGTGTGTGTGAGTGCACATGCATGTGCTCGTTATTGTGTTCTAATTTTATCCAGTCTTTTCTTCTTCCTCTAATTATTTGTACAAGTCTTATTAGTAGCATTTAACCTTAGAGTTTACTCTGTAAATGACAAAATGTTCTGAAGGGACCATAACTGGCTTCAGAGAGTAATTAGCAAAGACCACTGATGGACCCAATGACTAGAACAAGTCTTTGGTTGAATGACGGATATGCAAACAGAAGGTTGTCTTCCTCCTCCTCCTCCTCCTCTTCTTCTTCTTCTTCTTTTGTTTTGGTTTTTTGAGGTAGGGTCTCAGTCTAGTTCAGGCTGACCTGGAATTCACTATGTAGTTTCAGGGTGGCCTCAAACTCACAGTGATCCTCCTACCTCTGCCTCCCGAGTGCTGGGATTAAAGGCATGCGCCACCATGCCCGGCACGAAGGTTGTGTTCTTGATGCCATTTAAATTCACAGATACGCGTGGGTGGATACTGAAGAGCCAAGAAATAGTTTTGCCAGGTTTTAGGCTCTGCTGCTTCATGTTCAAGCCCACACTCCCATGCTCAGCGCCGATCATGGGCCAGCACTTGGCATCACTGCTCTGTCATGCCACTCAGCACTAATGAAATGGGAAGAAGGGAGGGGCACTCAAGGAAACATTTCTGTGCTATTCCCTGGTTTTGCCAGGGTCACCCAGCAAGCCTGCTTTTGTCACCACACTGGTGGTTTGTTTATTCCAAAAACAGCAGTTGGTCATGGTTTGCAGCTTTTCAGTACTCGCAGCTCACTGCACACTTTCAACAACATCAAACCAAGTCATTCCTTCCTAGGGGTGTCTGGGTTCATTTCTGTCAAACTCTAAATTTTAATCATTCCATTCATTTGTTTTGTTCTCTCTGCCCATTGTGGGTATGCAGCTGCTTTCTGTGAGTCCCTGTCCATGATAGCCTACTCTTCTTTTTTCTTGTCAGAACTGCAACAGGTTGCTGTATCTTTTTCTTTCTTTATTTCTCTTTTTTTATTTTTAACACATTTATGAAAATACATATATAGTATATTTTTATTATATTCACCTCCATTGCCCTCTTTATCCTCACCCGCCCCCCATTAAACTCCTTCTTCTTTGCAACTAATTCCTTTACTATTTTCATGTCTTTTTGTGATCCACTGAGTTTAATTAGGGTCACTTGCATGAGCATGAGTGTTAGGTTATTTACCAAAGTATGGGCTACTTACCAGTGGCTGCAGCACTAAAGAACAAGCTTGGCCAGACAGGCCCAATGACTGAACGGGTGCAATAGTGGCATGTCTGCTCTTGGGATAACCAACTGCTCCATAATTGGACTGAAGGCCCTCTCTACGGGAGGGAATACATACCTGGTACTGAAAAACCTAAGTAAAAGTCTATGGTAGGTGAGGTCATGAGCCTTAGGGGTATAAGCCTGTTCTTGTCTGACTAAATGTATATATTATTCCCACCAAGCTCCCCTGAAAGCACTACACTTAATGTTCATATTCACATATTAATGCTACTCTCACTTCTGGTTAGAGAAGCTTCTCTTTTCAGATGGTGATGGCCACTGGGATGACCCAAAAGGCAACATAATGCTGAGAAGAAGGGATGGAGGAGTGCCCAGCACTGAAACACCTCTGTCACACCCTCCAAAGCTCAGGGACCATTGTGGAAGAGGGGGCGGATAGAATGGAAGAGCCAAAGGAAGGGTATGACCTCCTACAATGCAACTGCCCAGACAGAAATTGGCCTTGCAGTGCCTAGCAATACCTCTGCAAGACCCTCAAAATAGAAGAAAAAGATGATGTCATCAAATTAAAAGAGAGACTAATGGAGAGAGGAAGGGGATATGATGGAGACTGGAGTTCTAAAGTGGAATGGGGGGAGGGAAGGGAAATATCAGGTGGGTTTTTTTTGTATGTAAGTATAAAAGTCAATAAAAAACAATAATTAAAAAAAAAAAGAACAATCCTCGCCCTCCTCCATCATTAACTGCCAATAGTTCCTCTGAGGCCTCATGAGCCCCTTCCATATCCATGATGGAATGTTGGCTGTAATATCTTTATATAAATTGGGATCTGTCACTTTTTTCTGGTCATGCATTTTTTTAAATAATTTTTTATTGACAACTTCTATACTTAAAGGCAAAAAAAAAAAAAAAAAAATCCCCTCCCTCTCTCCCTTAGTCTCTCTTTTAATTTGTTGTCATCATCTTTTTCTTCTATTATGAGGGTCTTGTGAAGGTACTGCTAGGCACTGGAAGGTCATGGATATCGAGGCCAATATCTGTCTGGACAGTTGCATTGTAAGGAGTTGTACCCTTCCTTTGGCTCTTACATTCTTTCTGCCCCCTCTTCCACAATGGACCCTGAGACTTGGAGGGTGTGACAGAGATGTTTCAGTGCTGGACACACCTCCGTCCCTTCCTCTCAGCACAATGTTGCCTTTTGGGTCATCCCAGTGGTCATCGCCATTTGAAAAGAGAAGCTTCTCTAACCAGAAGTGAGAGTAGCATTAATATGTGAATATGAACATTAAGTGTAGTGCTTTCAGGGCAGCTTGGTGGGAATAATATATACATTTAGCCAGACAAGAGCAGGCTTTATACCCCTAAGGCTCATGACCTCCCCTGCCATAGACTTTTGCTTAGTTTTTTCAGTACCAGGTATGTATTCCCTCCCATAGAGAGGGCCTTCAGTCCAATTATGGAGCAGTGGGTTTCCCCAAGAGCAGACATGCCACTATTGCACCCATTCGGTCATTGGGCCTGTCTGGCCTAACTTGAGTTTTCCAGTGTCCACTGTTTTCACTGCTGATGACTTCTGTCTCCCATATGGCTACACACAGTGCAGCTTTTTCCAGCTTTCAGTTGGCTGGTCTACAGGGAGAAGGTTTTCTGCTCCATACCAGCTTACTTTCTCAGTTACCTTGCCGCTAAGGCAAGAGATGTCTTCAGCAATAGGGTCTTACCATCTGTTTCTCATGGGAAACCAAGGGCCTTGGCAATAGCCTTTAATGTTTTGGAGGCTACAGGGTCCTCATTGGCCAACAACTCACTGGAAGGTATCCCATCCCAGGCACTGAAAGTTTTCTAGTAACAGTCTATAGCTTCTGGATGTGCCATTATTCAAAAAAGTAGGTTTACATAAGTCTTATTTAGACTATCTTGAATTTTGATTGACCCTCCCCCTGCCCTTCTTTTATGCATTCTCTTCCCATGGCCTCACTTAGGCCTTTCCCTCCCTGTAATCAGCTCTTCTACTTACATATATACAATACCATCCACTTAAGTCCTTCCCTCTCCTCCCTCCCTTATAGCCTTTTACCAGCTTACTGGCTTCTGGTACTGGTTTTTGATTCCAGTTCACACACAAGTCTATACATTTGTAGCTAGGATCCACATGTGACATTTGGCTTTCTGGGCCTGGGTTACCTCATTTAGTATAATCTTTTCCAGGTCCATCCATTTCCCTGCAAATTTCATAATTTCATTTTTCTTTACCGCTGAATAGAACTCCATTGTGTAAATGTACCACAACTTTATTATCCATTCATCTGTGGAGGGACATCTAGGCTGGTGAGAAGAGTCCTCTGGATATATGCCTAGGAGTGCTATAGCTGGATCATATGGTAAATCTATTTTTAGCTATCTCAAGAACCTCAACACTGATTTCCACAATGGCTGGACCAGATTACCTTCCCACCAACAGTGTAGAAGTGTTCCTCTTTTTACACATCCTTGCTAAGATTTATTATCATTTGTTTTCTTGATGGCAACCATTCTGACAGGAGTGAAATGGAATCTCAAAGTGGTTTTAATTTGCATTTCCCTGATGGCTAAGGATGTGGAACACTTTTTTAGATGTTTATATGCTATCTGTATTTCTTCTTCTGTGAATTCTCTATTTAGTTCCATAGCCCATTTTTTTAAACTGGGTTGTTTGATTTCTTATTGTTCTGTTTTTTTTTTGTTGTTGTTGTTCTTTGTATATTCTGGATATTAATCCTCTGTCAGATGTATAGCTGGCAAAGATTTTCTCCCATTCTGTAGGTTGTCTCTTTGCTCTATTCACAGTGTCCTTTGCTGTACAAAAGCTTTGTAATTTCATGAGGTCCCAGTGGTTGATCAGTGGTTTTATTCCCTGAGCAAATGGGGTTATATTCAGAAAGTCCTTGCCTATGCCAATATGTTGAAGGGTTTCCCCTACCTTTTCCTCTAGCACTTTCAGAGTTTCAGGTCTGATATTAAGATGCCTAATCCACTTGGACCTGACTCTTGTGCATGGAGAGAGACAAGGATCTATTTTTATCCTTTTACATACAGATACCAGTTTTCCCAGCACCACTTGTTGAAGAGGCTAGCTTTCCTCCAATGAATATTTTTGCCATTTTTGTCAAAAATCAGGTGGCTTGGGCTAGACAGATGGCTTAGTGTTTAAGACGTCTGCCTCCTAAGCCTAAGAACGCTGGTTCCAATCTCCAGCTGTTCCAATCTCCAGGTCCCACATTTATCCAGATGCAAAGTGATGCAAGGGCGCAATGCTGCACTTGACCACAGGGGTACACACATCTGGATTTCGTTTGCAGCAGCTGAGAGGCTGCTGGCGCGCCCATCTCTATCTGTCTTCCTCTCCCTCTGTCTCTGTGTCTCTCTCCAAAAAAAAAAAAAAAATCAGGTGGCTCTTGCTGCCTGGATTAATATTTGTGTCTTCTATTCTGTTCCATTGATCTACCTGTCTGTCCTTGTGCCAATACCATGCTGTTTTTGTTACTATGGCTTTGTAATGTAACTTAAAATTGGGTATGGTAATACCACCAGCCTGATTTTTGTTGTGCAAAATTGTTTTGGCTATTTGAGGTTTTTTGTGTTTCCAGATGAATTTTAGGATTGTTTTTTCTATTTCTGTAAAGAATGCTATTGGGATTTTAATGAGGATTGCATTAAATGTGTAGATTGCTATTGGTAAGTTTGACATTTTCACAATATTGATTCTTCCAATCCAAGAACATGGGACATCTTTCCATTTCCTTGTGTCTTCTGCAATTTCTCACTTGAGTGTTTTAAAGTTCTCATTGTAGAGAACCTTCACTTCCTTGGTTAAGTTTATTCCAAGGTATTTTATTTTTTTGAGGCAATTGTGAATGGGAGAGATTCCCTGATTTCATCCTCTACATGTTTGCTGTTAGTGTATAGAAAAGCTACTGATTTCTGTGTGTTTATTTTGTATCCTGCTACTGATTTCTGTGTGTTTATTTTGTATCCTGCTACATTGCTCTAATAGTTTGCTGGTAGAGTCTTTAGGGTCTGTTATGTATCATATCATCTGCAAATAATGATAATTTGATCTCTTCCCTTCCAAGTTGTATAGCTTTTATGAGTGTCTCTTGCCTTTTTGCTATAGCTGAGACTTCCAGTACTATATTAAATAAAAGTGGGGAAAGTGGACACCCTTGTCTTGTTCTTGAATTTATTTCAAGTTTTTCCCCATTTAGTATTATGTTGTCTGTAGGTTTGTCATAAATAGCTTTTATTATGTTGAGATAAGTTCCTTCTATTCCCAGTTTCTGTAATACTTTTACCATGAAGGGATGTTGGATTTTGTCAAATGCCTTTTCTACATCTATTGAGATGATCATGTGATTTTTGTCTTTCAGACCATTTATATGGTGTATGTTTATGGATTTGCTTATGTTGAACCATACCTGCATCTCTGGGATAAAGCCTACTTGGTCAGGGTGAATAATCTTTCTGATGTATTCTTGTATTCTGTTTGCCAATATTTTGTTGAGAATTTTTGCATCTATGTTCATGAGGGAGATTGGTCTGTAATTTTCTTTTTTTGTTCTGTCTTTGTCCCATTTCGGTATCAGGGTGATGCTGGCTTCATAGAAGGATTTTGGCAGAATTCCTTCCTTTTCTATTTTATGGAAAAGTTTGAGAAGCATTGGTGTTAGCTCTTCTATGAAGGTCTGGTAAAATTCACCAGTGAATCCATCTGGGCCTAGACTTTTTGTAGTTGGGAGACTTTTTATAACTCCTTGGATCTCTGTAGTTGTTATAGGTCTATTTAAATGGTTTATCTCATCTTGATTTAAATTTGGTAGGTGATATGAATCAAGGAAATCATCCATTTCCTTCAGATCTTCAAACTTAGAGGCATATATATTCTTAAAGTATGTCTGTATGATTTTCTGAATTTCTTTGGTATCTGTTGTGATGTTGCCTTTTTCATCTCTGATTAAAAAAATTTTTTTTCTTCTGTCTTTCTTTTGGTCAGATTTGCTAAGGGTTTATCAATCTTGTTTATCCTTTCAAAGAACCAACTCTTTGTTTCATTGATTCTTTTGATTTTTTTTTTTTTTTGTTTTCCATTTCATTAATTTCTGCCCTAATCTTTATTACTTCTTCCCATCTACTGATTTTTGGTTTGCCTTGTTCTTCTCTTTCCAAGGCCTTAAGGTGAAGCATTAAATTGTTTACTTATGAACGCTCTAATTTCTTAATATAGGCACTTAGAGCTATAAATTTCTCTCTTAGGACTGCCTTCATTGTGTCCCAAAGGCTTTGGTATGCTGTATTCTCATCATCATTTGATTCTATGAATTTCATGATTTCCTTTTTAATTTCTTCAATGACCCATACATCGTTCAATAGTGTACTTTTAGTCTCCATGAACTTCTGTATGCTCTGTAGTTTTTTCTTCTTGTTGATTTGCAGTTTAATCCCATTGCGGTCAGATAGCATATAAGGGATTATTTCAATTTTCCTGTATTTGTTAAGATTTGATTTGTGTATTATATGGTCTATTTTAGAGAATGTTCCATGTGCTGTTGAGAAAAATATATATTCTGCAGCATTTGGATGGAATGTTCTGTATATATCTGTTAGGTCCATTTGTTCCATGACATCATTTAATGCAGATGTCTCTCTGTTTGTTTATTTATTTATTTATTTATTTACTTATTTATTTTTGAGAGAGAAACAGAGAGAGACAGAAAGAAAGCAAGAGGATGATAGATAGAGATGGGTGCGCCAGCAGCCTCTCAGCTGCTGAGAACGAAATCCAGATGCATGTGCCCCCTTGTGGTCAAGTGCGGCATTACGCCCTTCGCATCTGGCTAAACATGGGACCTGGAGATTGGAACCGCTGGAGATTGGAACCAGCGTTCTTAAGCTTAGGAGGTAGGCGCCTTAGCCATTAAGCCATCTCTCAAGCCCTCTGTTTATGTTTTGCTGGGTAGACCTGTCATGTGATGAGAGTGGGGTATTGAAGTCACCCACTACTATTGTGTTTGGAGTTATCTCTGACCTTAAGTCTAATAGTGTTTTGTTTGATGAAATTGGGAGCCCCATATTAGGAGCATATATGTTTAGGATTGTAATTTCCTCCTGTTGGAGTGTTCCTTTAATAAGTATAAAGTGACCTTCTTTATCTTTCCTCTTTAATGTTGGTTTGAAGTCTATCCTGTCAGAAGTTAGGATAGCAACCCCTGCTTGTTTCCTAGGCCCATTTGCTTAAAATATCATTTTCCAACCTTTCACCCTAAGAAGGTTTCTTTTATTGAGAGGTGAGTTTCCTGGAGGCAACAGATAGTAGGATCCTGCTTTTTTTTTTTTTTTTTTTTTTTTTTTTTTTTTTTGGAGATCGACAGAGAGAGACAGAGAGAGAGAGGAAGGCAGAGAGATGGGTGCGCCAGCAACCTCTCAGCTGCTGCAAACGAAATCCAGATGCATGCGCCCCCTTGTGGTCAAGTGCGGCATTGCGCCCTTGAGTCACTTTGCATCTGGCTAAACGTGGGACCTGGAGATTGGAACCAGCGTTCTTAGGCTTAGGAGGCAGGCACCTTAACCTCTAAGCCATCTCTCCAACCCCAGGATCCTGCTTTTTAATCCAGCCTGCTAGCCTGTGCCTTTTGGTTTGGGCATTGAGGTCATTGATATTAAGAGTTATTATTGACAGATATGTATTTATTCTCACCATTCTTCTTGTTTTGTAGTTCTTCCTGTTTTCACTTTACTCACTTGTTTTAACTGTTATTTGAGTATGGTTTATTTTTTCCTATTTTCTGCTATGTGTGTTTTACTTTCTCTTCAGCGTGAATGAGTCCTTCAAGTATTTTCTGTAGAGCTGGTTTAGTTGCCATAAGTTCCTTTAGCCTGTTTTGTTGTGGAATGTCCATATTTCTCCATCAATTTGGATAGATAGCTTTGCAGGATAAAATAATCTTGGTTGACAGTTTTTATCTTTCAGAACTTGGAATACATCATTACAAGCTCTTCTGGCCTTTAAAGTTTGTATTGAGTAATCTGCTCTGATCCTGGTGGGTTTCCCTTTGAAGGTCACTTGCTTTTTCTCTCTAACTGCTTTCAATATATATTCTTTGGTTTGTGTGTTTAGTATTTTGATTATAACATGATGAGGAGAGGATCTTTTTTGTCTGTTTGGTGTTCTAAAAGCTTCTTGCATCTGCATTGGCATCTCTTTCCCAATTTGGGGAAATTTTTCTTCTATGATTTTGTGGAAAACACCTACTAAGCCTCTGGATTGAAATTTTTCTGCTATATCCTGAATTCTTATGTTTGATTTTTTCATAGTGTCCCAGATGTCTTGGAATTCCCATTCATACCTTTCTATTAGCTTGTCTTTGTCTTTGTTGGACTGCATTATTTCTGCCACCTGGTCTTCTAGTTTAGATATTCTGTTCTCTCCTTCATCTATTCTACTGGTGAGACATTCCACAGAGTTTTTTATTTCATTGACTGTGTTCTTCAGAGCTAGGATTTCAGCCTGGTTTTTCTTCAGTATTTCTGTTTCCTTACTCATGCCCTGTAATGACCTTTTTATTTCATTAAACTGGTTTCCTGTGTTCTCTTTCAGGAGTTTGTTTTGTTCTTTAATTCCTTTGTTTTCTTTTCTGATTCCTTTCATTTCTTGTTTCATTTCTTTGAGTATAGATAACATCATTCTTTTGAAATCTTTGTCAGGAATTTCATCTAAAACAGTCTCATTGGTAAACATTTCTGATGGATTTGTAATTTTCGGTGGGATTGCATTGTCTTGATTCTTTGTGTTTCTTGTATTATAATGTAGTGACTTTTGCATCATGGATTGATTTGATGCTTAGGTTTTCTATTTATCTGCAGTGTTCTTAGATGTGATGAATCCAGGCCATCAGGTTTTGCAAGCAAGTGCCTTTAACTGCTAAGCTTTCTCTCTAGCCACATCATAATACTATTTTTTAAAAATAATCTCATGTAGCCTAGGTGGGCCTTTAGCTTACTATGTAGGATGATTTGAAGTCCTGATCTGCCTCCAGAGAGCTGGGATTACAAGTGAGCACCATGCCTGACTACATTACTTTTCTGTACAGGAAAATGCTAAGGCTTATTTTCTCCAGACTGGCATTGTTCCAGTGTGAGCCGTTCTGTGATAGCAGGTGTAGTCCCTTGGCAAGAAGTGGCATTTCAAAGTTGGGTGTGGCCAGGCGTGGTGGTGCACACCTTTGATCTCAGCACTTGGGAGGCAGAAGTAGTTGGATCCCTGTGAGTTTGAGGCCAACCTGAGACTACATAACTACATAGTGAATTACGGTCAGCTTGGGCTAGAGTGAACCCTACCTCAAAAAAACAAACAAACAAACAAAAAAAACAGGCGTGGTGGTGCACGCCTTTAATCCCAGCACTCAGGAGGCAGAGATAGGAGGAGTGCCATGAGTTTGAGGCCAGCTTGAGACTACATAGTGAATTCCAGATCAGCCTGAACTAGAGTGAGACCCTATCTCAAAAAACCATAAAACAAACAAAGTCAGATCTAGCACAGTCCTTTTCAGCTTCATGAAGTGGCCCCAGGCACATGGTCTATTAACTGGTGCATCTTCCAATGGTAACAAGCTCCCTAATTAACACAGGCTCTATTTAGTAACAATTTGTCCTATTTAATTTATTTCATGTGTTTTGGCTAAAAACACTATACTTCATTTAATAGATTTCATCTGTTCACTGGTCATGAATTCTATAACATAGGGTGCAGTTGGTGGGGTCCACAGACTGCAAAGGGTGGGGATCTGCCCTGCTGAAGGCCAGGGAGGAGCCTGAGCTCTTAAAGCCAGAGCAAGTGTGAATCAGCATTTCAGTGGGAGCAGGGTGGGAAAGGGCTGGAAGGAGTCAATTAACTACAAGATGGTGGGAGGCATCTGATAGGCGGTATACCCAAATAGGACTTTTAGTTCTCAGCTATTGCATCCAACTCTCTCATACCTTTCTGCCCTCAAAGTTGCAGGTCCAAAGCAAGCCTTGTCCCTTGGCTCTTTAAGAGGTGATCTCTGCACCCCTTCCCACACTTTCAGCTGCCCAGCTTCAGCGCCAAAGCTCTTCTTTGTTGTCCTTCCCTCCACAGTCAAGGGCTTTACCAGAACATGAATGGCCTCCTCTTGCAGCTCCTGCAACCTTGTGCTTGTGTCCCCAAGGCCTAGCATGTGTCCTGCACTGGTGAGTGTCCAAAAGTCTTTGATGGATGAGATGTGGGAGTCTACATCCTGTGTGTGGCTTTCTGGAGTAGCATGACATAAACCTTTTCACCGAGTTAATGACCTTTGGTTACAGACATGTGGGATCTGGTGGGCACTCAGGAAGGCTGAGAGTGACATGGGGATGAGCACTACTTCCGGCGGACATGACACTGGGGCTGAGCCCTGATAGGTGATGTTGCAGTCAGGCTTGCATTGCTGGTAGAAATCACCCAACCAAGAACAGCTTGTTTATTTGGACTTACAGACTCAAGGGGAAGCTCCATGATGGCAGGGGAAAATGATGGCATGAGCAGAGGGTGGACACCACTTCCCGGCCAACATAAGGTGGACAACAGGAGAGTGTGACAAATACTGGCAAGGGGAACTGGCTATAATACCCATAAACCAGCCCCCAGCAATACACTGCCTCCAGGAGTCATTAATTCCCAAATCTCCATCAGCTGGGAACCTAGCATTCAGAACACATAAGTTTATGGGAGTCACCTGAATCAAACCACACAGGTGAGAAGGCTGATAAGTGAGCAAATGTAGCAGAGCAGAGGGGAAGGGAAGACAGGAAGTCTGCTGGTGAGAGGGAGCTAATTAGATAATTATTAGGTACTTAGAAAAAGACTGACAGGAGAAATCTTAGACTGATTTGTCATCATATAGTTGCCCTGCTGTCTGCTGCCATCACAGCAGCAGAAGAACTGGAATGCAGCATCTGTCCCTAATCTCATCCAATCAGCTCTCACCCCCTACTCATGTGTGCTGATCTTTTCCTGATCCAGGCCCCAGCCCCAACCAATCAGCCCTCTCTCAGACCCTCTGGCATCTGAGGGTAAAGCCCATCACAGTAAGGTAATTGATGCTTACCAGGTGGGCAAGGTTTCTTGTTAGTTTTTCATCCCTCCTGAATTTCCAGGTCTCTGCTCTGGTAAGCCCCCCTCATCTCAGCCCTCTGGGCTGACATGGGGGGACCCCAACTCCTATTCTCATCCCTCCATCCTTCCATGTGGCAGGAGCTCTCGGTACTTTTCTCCTCCATTTCCACTTTAACTCTAAAATCTCTTTTCATGATATTTCCCCAGGCCCATGCTTGACTCCCACATGGGCTCGCAGACCATGTGAATGCATCTCTTCTCCCTCGATTGTGGACTGTCCCTCTCTCATATTATTGATATTCCTGAATAAAGATGTAATAATTTAATAATTATCCTTCTTAGTCTGATTTTATCCCAAATATTTTATTTTTAAAAAAAGACATAGCTGGGCGTAGTGGCACACGCCTTTAATCCCAGCACTCGGGATGTAGAGGTAGGAGGATCGCCATGAGTTCTAGGCCGCCCCAAGACTACAGAGTGAATTCCAGGTCAGCCTGGGCTAGAATGGGACCCTACCTCGAAAAATCAAACCAAAACAAGAAACCAGACATGGGGTCTGAAGAGATGACTTAGTGGTTAAGGTGTTTGCCTGCTAAGCCTAAGGATCCAGGTACAATTCTCCAGGACCCATGTAAGCCAGATGCACAAGGGGGCACATGCATCTGGAGTTCCTTTTTCGCTGGCAGCCCTGGCACACCCATTATTTCTTTGCTTGCTTTTCTCTCTTTCTCCCTTAAATTAAAAAAAAAAAAAAACTAGACATAAACTCAGGGTTTGGAATTTAATGACTTTTCCTGAACTCCAAAAATGCTGTTACACTGGGCACTTGGACACAGGCACTCCTAACTAGGTCTGCTTCCCTTACAGCACTGTTAAATAAGGTTTGTGGGAGGCCATTGTTCTCGTTGTTACCTGCAGGACCCCCCCCCCCCACCAAAGCAAATGGAAACTAAAGGTAGTTGCCTTTCTGTGCTTGGCATATTTCACTTAGTACGATGTACTCCTGGTTCATCCATGATGTTGAAAATGATAGGTCTGAGTTCTTTTTCAAGACTGCATAGGATGCTGTTGTGTGTATCACATTTTCTTTACTCCTGTGTTGATTGATGGGCAAGATTGATTCCATATCCTGGTTATTGAAAACAGCGAACATGGGGGTGCAGTGTCTATTTCCTTTAGATACATACCCTGGAGTAGGTTTGCTGAATCACATGGGAGTTGTAGTTTTAATTTTGTGAGGAACCTCCATGCTGCTTTCTCTATCTGTGGTATCTTAGCCAGTCGGGTGGCATCAAGCATAGACACACTGTGCATCACCCATTTGTTGCAGTCAGCTTCTCATTGCTGTCACAAAGAACCTGACCAAAAGCAGCTGATGGGAGGAAAGTTGTTTATTGTGGCTCATAGACTCGAGGGGAAGCTCCACGATGGAAAGGGAAAACGTGGATTGAGCAGAGACTGGACATCACCTCCTGGCCAATATCAGGTGGACAACAGCATGTCCCTACTGCAGGATAGTGTGCCGAATGCTGGCAAGGGGAAGCTGGCTCTAACACCCCTAAGTCTGCCCCAACAATACACTGCCTCCAGGAAGCTCCAATCTCCACATTAAGCACCAACTGGGGACCTGGGACTAAATAAAAACCAGGAGGATGGGGGTGTTCCTCAGCTGTCACTTGGAAAGCTCTGGAAGGAAAACAAGACATAAATTAGATTTCCTAATTTTGAAAAGCTTGGGCAGGGTTCTGAAGGTTATCTCTGTGGGTGTGCCAGGATGATTTAACCTGCAGCCCAAGAAGCTTGAGCCAGGTTAGGGCTCTATCTGCCTATCTGAAAAAGTCTAGACAGTGGATTCCTGAACTTGCCTTTTTCTTACATCTGGATTTTTTTAGTCAAATGTCTGTTTCCTGAAAGAACTTTGCCCAGTCTCGGTGCCTAATGGAACAGAAACACCAAAGACACTATGATTGTGAGGAAGGGGGAAATTCCACCAACAATGACTTTTCCCCAAAGGTTTCCTTGGATGGTAGACAGGTACATGATGTTTTGGACACATCAGGGGAAGGCATACAAAAACTCACCGCAGGGCTGGAGGTGGCTTAGCGTTTAAGGCGCTTGCCTGCGAAGCCTAAGGTCCCAGGTTCGATTCCCCAGGACCCACATAAGCCACCTGCATGGGGTGGTGCACGCGTCTGGAGTTCGTTTGCAGTGGCGTGCCCATTTTCTCTCTCTACCTGCCTCTCTCTCAAATAAATAAATAAATAAATAAATAAATAAATAAATAAATAATTCATTTATTAAAAAAACCCACAGCCTCGGTGGTGCACATTTTCCACCCTTTCGGTGCGCAATTCCCCTTTCGCGCACTTCTCTCCCTGGTAGGGGCACCAACCCTTCCGCTCCTACAGGTGCACCACTCTCGGGGCAGGTGCCAAGCGCCTCAGCCCTGCTACTTGAAGTACGATGCACTGGTCCACGTGAAAGCCACTACGTCCAGTCCCGCCGCCTTTAGTCAGAACCCGAGCCTTTCCGAGCCTGGGCGGCGTGCGCCCATCGGGCAGGGAAGGCGCGCGAGGCGCACCAGGAGGGAGTTGGTGGACGTCGCTGGGACGCCACCGCTGCCCCGCGGGGCGGAAGTTCCGCCCAGGCCTGGAGAGCCCGCCCCAGATCCGCCGCGGGCCCCGGCCCGTCTTGCATCCCCCTACCCCAGCCCGCCCCACCCGACCCGCTGGCAGTCAAGTTATCCGCGGTCTTCGGACCCGCGAGCCCTGGTCCCGTCCAGGCTGTCGGACCTCCCCGGCGGCCTCGGGCTCGCCATCCCCACTTCCGCCCCCTCCCGGAGCCCCGCCCCCTCCCGGAGCCCCGCCCCTCCCGGAGCCCCGCCCCTCTCCCGGAGCCCCGCCCCCGGCCCGGCGGCGGCCGCGACCGTTGGCGCTTTGGGCGGGCGCCCGGCGGGAGCCTGCGGTGGCCCGGTAGGTGAGCGGGGCCCGCGTGCTTCCCGCGCGCACGTTCTTCCTCGGCTCGCGCCCCGGCCCGGCCCGGCCCAGTCCGGCCACCGCGACCGCGGGGCCGATCCTCGGCCGCCGCCCGCGCCTCCTTTGTTCGCGGCCCGACTCCTCGAACTTGCTCGGCGACGGCGGGGCCCGGGGCAGATGGGGTCCCGCGCGGACAGGCCGGGGCGTTCCGCGTTCCACCGGGCCGGGTTGGAGCCCGGACCGGACTGAGCAGAGCCGGAGCCCAGGAAGCTGGCCCTGCTGCAGGCTGTGATGGGGTCTTTTCTGTCCGACTTAGCGGGCAGCGGTATTGTTTGGGCAGAGACCGTTTCCAAGGACCCGAACTAAGGAAATTCACGGCAGGAACTCGGGTCAACCGCTAGGCTGGTGATGGTCGAGTGTCGATGAGTGGCTCGGGCCTGTGGCGTGTAGACAAAAAGGGTTCAGACCTGTGGAGTGTAGACCGAATAAGCCCAGACCTGTGGAGTGTAGACAAAAGGGGCCCAGACTTGTGGAGTGTAAATGGAGGGCTCAGACCCTTAGAGTGTAGACCAGAGGGCTCAGACTTCTGCAGAATAGACATAAGTGGTTTAGACCTATGGAGTGTACAGGGAGCTAGGTTCAGATTGACCACTTGCTTGGGCAGATGACTAACTTGCGTGCCTCAGTTTCCTTATTGAGCTTGCTTGTTGGACTGCCCCAAGGACTGTGAGTGGCTTGGCTCTGGTCGTCTGGGTTACTTTCACCAGTTCCCTGTATTGTCCTAAAGCTATGGGAGCCTGCAGTAGGGACAGTGAGGCCATGGCAGAAAAATAGCTTCGGACCTTCCCAGGCAGTTTGCAGCCTGCCAGTTCACAGACGTGAACCTATGGGGTGGGGAGCCAGGAGGAGGCAGTTGATGGCAGGGAAGAGACCTTGGGAATGGAGTCTTGTGCTTACAGTAAGCAGTGGGGGGAGGGCAGAGCTGATTTTGAGACAGGGACTATGTTTAAGTTCTGAAAGTTTCTAAAGGAAGCACAATTGTCAATGCTAAGTTCCTTCGCCTGACATGGGACCTGGGATTCAGTGACACTGTTGAAACTTGCTATTTCTGAATTTGGAGGTTTCGGAGTTTGACCTCTATAGCAGACAGACCTGCAGGTGACCAGTTCTCCTTGGCTCCTATGCTCATGCATTCTCTGCCCAGAGAAACATGTTCTCCACCTTGTGAGGGCACATGGGACAGTGTCCCTTTCATGTTCCCTCCTCAACTATGGCCCTATCCCTTCTCCTTTTACCCCTTCTACAGTCCCATTCCTTTCCCCCTGATCCCTCCTGTGACCCTATTCCTCACCCCTGTTGTGACACCACTGCTTTCTCCCCTTTTATTCTGCTGTGGTCCCAGCTCAGGGCACTTGTGCTGCATGTGTCTGAACACAGACACTGACTTCCAGAGCATGTGCCCATCTGTCTGTTGCAGGGGTCTGTACTATCCTCCATGCAGTGGGTGAACCCAGTCCGTATGAAATTACACATTTTGGACTTTTAACTTTTCTGGTCATGAGGGGTGTTGTATGTTTCTTTCTTTTAGACTGGGCAGCCTGTACATGTTTGTTTCTGTGACTAGGTTAGCCTTTGGTTTTTACTAGATGTAAACTTTACATCAGAAAAGATCGGAATTGAGCCTGGTGTGGTGGTGCACACCTTTAATCCCAGCACTCTGGGAGGCAGAGATAGGATTGCTGTGAGTTTGAGGCCAGCCTGGAACTACAGAATGAGTTCTACATCAGCCTGGGTTAGAGTGAGACCCTACCTCCAAAAACAAACAAACAAAATAAAACAAAAGATTAGAATTTCTTAAGAACTGGAAAAACAAACCTTTGTAGTTCAGGGTAGTATGCAGTATGTTTCTTGCTAAATCTGAACTGTCCTCCTCATCCATGAAAAAGGAGAAGTGTGGTGGGAGGGGAGGTCCCTGAAGCCTGATGCTCCTGCCTCTGTGGCCACCTCAGGACCCCTGTATCCTGGAGTTCCTGGTCCTGCAACAAGTCCCAGCTCTGCTTTTCTTGAGAGAAGACCCTCCCCGAGTTCTGGCATCTTGGCTTGCTCTTGGGGAAGGGATGCATAGGGAGCTGAGCTGGACCACTTGTGAGTCCCCCAGGTATCCACCTTGAGACTCACCATGATCATGATGCCTTGTCTCCTGGGGCCAGATAAGCTCAGACAGCACCTGAAGTCTGAATCATGTGACAGGTGTGACTAGCAGAACTGTATTGTTTCTGAATCCTGATGCCTTCCAATATTATGTAGTGACAGTGTGTTTTCCAGTGTGTTCAAAAAAGTGAAGCAAGCTTCAAATGGCAGCATTTTCTCTTTCTCCACTGCTTCTACTTTCTATTCTTCCTCCTTTTTGTGGTCCTAGACTGCATGAGCCCCTATATAATGTCTGAAGGAATTCTTTTCTTATGCCCAGTTTTTATGCCCAATGAAAGCTGTTGTTTTCATTGATTCTGGGGCTGAAACTCATTGGGGTAGGAAAAGGAGACTTGCTATGTGAGACCAGAGCTGAGGTATCTATTTTTATTTTATTTATTTACATATATCTTAATTATTTGCAAGGAGGGGGAGAATGAGGAAGTATGGGTATGTCAGGGCCTCCCTGCCACTGCAAATGAATTCCAGATGTATGTATTACTCTGTGCATCTGGCTTTACATAGGTATTGGGGAACTGAACCTGAGGCCATCGGGGTTCAACTAAGCACCTTAAATCATGGAGGCATCTCTCCAGCCCCAGAGTTGAGGCATCTAACTGATGTCCCTGATGCTTGGCCTCTGGTTTCTTTGGGACCTGAAGAACCACAAGAACTGACCTTTCAGAGACCCCACAACATTGCCTGGTGAGGGTGCAGAACAGGCTCACTGCTGTGCTCATTAGTCAGTCTACTTCACACTTCAGTCACTGGACTTCTCTGCTGCTCCCCAGGCTCATTTTCTAATGTTCACATGGGGGACATGAAGGTGCCAAGGAGTTTCCCTAACTGGAAATCCTTCAGGGAGGTCAGGCCTCCATTGCATGTGCCTGAGTGCTGCCCTTTCTTTGTCCTGGTCTAGGATGTGGTGCCTGAGCTTGGGTTCCTTGCTTGTTGAATGTGACAGGTAGACTTTGCTGGTTGAGACTGTGAGTGATGGTGACTGTCAGTGGCAATCTGGCCAGTCTGTCCATTGTTGGTGTGTCTGGTGAGTGTGGTATGATTTCCCCAGTCATAATGTCACACATTCAGTTTTAGGGAACCCTTCTGTGGATAATCATTGCCACCTACATGTAAGCAGCACTGTTGTGTATGTATTCATAGCAGGAGTGGTGGTGGTAGAATGGCAACATTCTTGTTTTGTGTTACATGGGATCATCCAATAGCAGAACAAACTGCCCCCGAATGTAGCGTTTGGTGTGGCATTGGTGGTATAGTGGTGATGATGCTATACAAATGCAGTGAGATTCTGTGGTCAGAGCTCCAATGGGGCCTTGCTGGGCCCTTGGGCCAGGGTCTCACACAGGTGTTGCTCAGTGGGGTGGAAGGAAGCTGCTTCTAGGTTCATCATGTAGCTGTTGGAGGCTGCAGAAGATCTACTTCCAAGGTCCCTAATGCTGCTGTTGGAAGTCTTCCCATCTTACTGGCTCCTTGCCACGTGGTTGTCTTGCTAGGGCAGCTCACAACCAGGCAGCTCCTGCCGTCAGAGTGAGGGAGAGCAAGACAAAAGCCATCGTCCTTGGAGGTAACATCCCATTACTGTGTGTGTTTTTTTTTTAAATTTATTTGCAAGCAGAGAGAGAGAAGACAGACAGAGAATGGGTGTGCCAAGCCCTCCAGCCACTACAAATGAACTCCAGACACATGTACCATTTTGTACATCTGGCTTTATGTGGGTACTGGGGAATCAAACTCTGGTTGTTAGGCTTTGTAGGCAAGCATCTTAATTGCTAAGCCATCTCTCTAGCCCCTATCCCATTACTTTTGCCATGTTCCCTTGGGTGGAAGGGAGTCAGTAGGTGGGAGTGCCAAGGACAGGATTATAGGAAGCTGGATCATGGGGCATCTCAGGTCACCTCTCACCGTCCACCACTGGTCCTAGTGACTCTCATCTCTCCCACAGACGAAGTGTACTCCCCCAGACCCTCCCATAGTGGGAGCAGCTTGGAGTGCAGAATCTTAGAATGCGAGTCAGCTTGGTATGGATGAGGGCCTGGCCCTGGAGAGCTTTTGGTCTCAAACTGTAGAATACACTGAGGAGACAAGCTGCCAGCCCATTGGCCCCCACCAGGACACACATGGCAAAGGCAGTACTTCACTGTTACCTTCCTGCTCAAAGTGAGGCAGAGTGGCAGGTGGGAAGGGGTCAGGGTGAGACTAACCTGAAATCCAGGCCAACATGTGTTGGAAGTTCCTAGTTGAGCTTGAGATCTAGGGACAGTGGCATTACCTACCTGTGTCGAAGCCCCTGCTATGCTGCCTGCCCTACTCCTCCTCCTGGAAGCCAGTACCAGAAGGAACTTAAAACTGAGCCATTTCTTGCCTGCTCCCTACTGGAGTATTTGCAGGACCCAGGGCCCATTGTTCTCATGGCCCACCTCTGTTCCACTGTTCAGTTTTAGCTGGCAGGGTTTCTACATCATTTTTTCAAAAGCCTTATGGGTCTTGTGGTGGTTTGATTCAAGTGTCCCCCATAAACTTAAGTGTTCTGAATGCTAGGTTCCCAGCTGATGGCAATGTGGGAATTAACACCTCCTGGAGGCAGAGTATTGTTGGGGGCGGGCTTGTGGGTATTATAGCCAGCTTCCCCTTGCCAGTGTTTGGCACAGTTTCCGGTTGCTGTTGTTCACCTATGTTGACCAGAGGGTGATGTCCACCTCCTGCTTATGCCATCGTTTTACCTGCCATCATGGAGCTTCCCCCTCGAGCCTGTAAGCCAGAATAAACCTTTTTTTTTTTCCCACAAGCTGCTTTTAGTCAGGTGATTTCTGCCAGCAATGCGAACTTGACTGCAACAGGTCTCCTATGACTCTTCTTAGCTTCACCTCATATGACCTGAGTCATGCCCTTAGAGTAAGCCCTCGTCACCTGGCTCCTGCAGGGCGAGGAATAACCCATCAGCTTCTTGGAGACCTCCTTATTCCATGAGAGGTCAGGGAGGCTGCCTGTGGTCCCTTGAAAGGGATTCTGGCTATACCATTTAGACCTTGCACTACACAGGTAGTTTCACTCTCTGGCCTTGGGCAAAGTAGGGGGCAAGGCCTACGGAGCATTGGGGGTCATCAGTGCTGGCTTCTCAGAGGGTCAGGTGGCAGGAAGTGGATGATGACAATTGTGTTCAGTAGCAGTAGGTGCAGTTTTACTGAATGGGAAGTCTAGAAATCATCCTCCTTCCGTGTCTTTGTCCTCACTCTTGTGCCTTTTAGCCAGGGCTTCCTGCCCTGCCTTGCTTATAAACTGTGGCATTGCATGTCAGTTATTGTCCTGTTTGGAGACATGGCCAGTAGCCAAGGTGCTGTTGCTGTGCCAAACCTTGGGACCTCCATGAGCAGCTAGGGAGGCAGTACTGCCTGAATGTGCTCATCACACAGGGTAACCCGTACAGGTGACTGCAGGGAGTGTTCCTGGCCTCCTGACCCTAGCCCCATAGCAGTGTGCTCTGTGGGCTGGAAGTGTTATCGAGTTTTGACAGGTGGGAATTGGGTGTTCCTCATTGGTTATTCAGGAAACACTTGTGGGAATTTTGGATTGGGCTGGGCCTGGGGTGATGGGCTTAGAAGCAGAAAGTGAGGTGGGCCACTGGGCAAAGGGTGATGGGTAATGGGTGATGGGCCTGGGAGTAGGGCACAAGGTAGACCCAGATTTCTTCTTTGGAGAATGAAGGGTCCTGGCAGTCTGTGAAATTTGGCAGGCATACTTCTGTCTTCTGATGTTCAGTTTCCTTCCATTCTTCTCTCCTAAGTGTATGCTCATCAAGATAGTAGTTGACTCATGAGAGCATTTGGCAAGCCCCATGTTTCTCCCTCAGCCTCCCATCCAGTCAGGTTCAGGTACTGCTATAGTGACCACATAGCTTCCCGGGCCACCTTCTGAAAGGAGGCCAGGCTGTTCTGCCGAGGAGTCTTGCTCTTAGGCCAAGCCTCCCAGACATGGGTCTGCATATGGTGGGAAAAGATACATGGCATTAATGAGCTTTGCCTCCCCAAAGCCAGGGTTGATGAGGGCCTCAAAAGAGAAGGCCATGCTGATTTTTGAAAAACTAGGAATTAGATATTTTATTTGTAATTGTGATGGCTTACATATTAAAAACTCATCAATCCTCTTAATACTTTTGTCTTATTATCAAATATATGTTATTTTTAGAAAAGGTAGCTTTCTGTTGCTATGACAAAATGCCAGAAATAATAACCTTAAAAAGAGGAAAGGTTTATTTTGGCTCATCACTTTGGAGGTTCCAGTGTTTTGGGGCCTGTGTGGAGGAGGTACATCAGTGGGGAGCAGGAGGAGAAGCAAAGCTGCTTACCTCAGGCTTCCAGGAAGCAAAGACATAGGAAGGAGTTGGGTCCAATATCCTCTTCAAGGGCTATAACTTAATTTTCGTGGGCTGGAAAGATGGCTTAGCAGTTAAAGCACTTGCCTATAAAGCCAAAGAACCCAGGTTCAATTTCCCAGGACCCATGTAGGCCAGATGCACAAAGTGATGCATGCATCTGGAGTTCATTTGCAGTGGCTGGAGACCCTGGCATGCCCATTCTCTCTATCTGCCTCTCTTTTTCTCTCTCTCTCTCAAATAAATAAATTAAAATAATTTTAAAAAGTTACTTTTCTTAGCTGAGCGTGGTGGCGCACGCCTTTAATCCCAGCACTTGAGAGGCAGAGGTAGGAGGATCGCCGAGAGTTCGAGGCCACCCTGAGACTACATAGTTAATTCCAGGTCAGCCTGGACCAGAGTGAGACCCTACCTCGCAAAAACCAAAAAAAAAAAAAAAAAAAAAAAAAAAAAAAAAAAAGTTACTTGTGGTGACAAAGTCCCTGACAGAAGCAACCCAAGGGAGGAGAGGTTTACTGCAGCCCACCACTGGTTTAAGGGGCCCATCTATTATGGTGAGGAAGGTATGATGGTGGGAGCTGCTGGTATGTCATATCTTGGTAGATCAGTAAGCAGAATGCTTGGCCTAGAACTGACTGGGCTTTAACTCCCCACCCATCCAGTGACTTACTTCCTCCAGCTAGGCCCCACCTCTTAAAGGTTCTACAACCTTCTAAAACAGTGCTATCAGCTGGGGATCAGGTATTCATATACATGAACCTGATAGGAAACTGGGACTGGTGGCTCACGCCTTTAATCCCAGCATTTGGGAAGTTGAGGCAGGAGGATCACTATGAGTTTGAGGCCAGCCTGGGGCTACAGAGTGAGTTCCAGGTCAGCCTGGGCTAGAGTGAGACCCTGCCCTCACATCCTGCCCCTCCCTCGCCCAAATAAATAATAAAAACACATGAACTTGTTTAGGACATTTCATATTCAAATTGTGCCAAAACAAACCTTTCCTCCTTTAAGCTTATTACCTCAGGCATTTTGTCACAGCAACTGAAGCTAAACAATGCATTCTCTAAAAATATGTTCTAAAAATAACGTACTACTTTTTTTTTTGGCTTTTTGAGGTAGGTCCTCCTATCTCGGCCTTTCAAGTGTTGGGATTAAAGGTGTGCACCATCATGCCCGGCTGCATATTATTTTTATAATTCATACCCTAATTCCTTTAGTAGGTTCCACCTCTCAAAGGTTCCCTCACCTCCTAAAGGTTTCTCTACTCCCAATAGCACCATGGATCAGTCCTTCAACCTACAGGCCTTTGGGGACCATTCAAGTTCTAAACTAACATGCTGACAAAAATGCTTAAGTTCTGACAGAGAAGCTAAGAACTTAGTTCTTGGAACATTCATCCTGTCCTCTGGTTCAGCAGCTGCTGGCAGAGCACATGGCAGAGCACATGCTTTATGCAGTGGTATGCTTGGCTCCCTCAAGGGGTGCACACTGTTGCGAGCCCTGTCATAATCCTTATGTTACTATAACAAAAATACCCAAGGCTGGGTACATAGTAAAGTAAAGAAGTTTAACTCTTAGTTTTAGAGGCTGAAAAATCCAAGTTTGAGTAACCACGTCTTGCTGGACTGTAGCCAGGGTCTTCTGGCTGTGGCCTGATAGTACAGATGGCATCACAAAGTGGGAACCTGTGCCAGAGAGGAAAAAAGTTGGGAGGGACCAGACATACCCTCATGCCTGATCTCTTGGAATCATAGAGATCAAAATTCATCCTTTTTCAGGGAGGTCATGGTCCATTTACCTCCCAGTGTGCCCTCTTTCTCAAATGTCCCCATTACCTATCAGTACTGTTACATTAGAGTGTTAAGCCTTAACATGAGCTCTGTGTGGGGGGGGGCGGGTAGGGACAAGTCACATTCAAGACCTAGTGTTTCCCGCAATGGCCACATCCATGTACTGTGTGCCAGAGCAGGAAGTGAGCTCATGAAATTTGAGCTTTTAATGGAGGCCCCTGGATAGCGGGTAGAAGGAAGACTATTCCAAGCAGAGGGAACAGGCAAAGCTGGAAGGTAATGAGGGGTGGGCCACTCACGTTGATGTCTGTGGCCTAGGGTGGGCTCCTTAGATGTGCCAGGTTGTCTGTTGTTTCTTTCATGCCTAGTATGGTGCCTGGCTTGGAGAAGGCTCTCTTGCTGATGTGTGGGGTGGACGTGAGTATAGCCACCTGACCCTCTATATTAGTAGAACAGCTTTGGGTGCCTCTGGGCACTGAAGGCAGGGCATGCTGCCTGACAAGATGTCCTTTAGAAAGATACTTCCTTATTCCTAGCCTTAGGAACCCCTCAAAGGGCAGTCTGGGGGCATTTGGGTCCCAAGCCAGCCCTACTGGGTTGCAGGAGGTATGTGAGCAGATGGCACTTGCTGAGACTAATTGAGTGGAGTGGGCTTTTGTGGGATTCTTGGAGCTCACACCCTTGATGGAGCCTCCTCAGGATCAGTTGGTGTGATCGTGTCCTAATAGGGGAGCTGCCCAGAAACAGCGTGTGCTGTCGACACCTGTTTGTCTGATCTTTCTAAAGGAGTGGGCCATGAACTGGCTGAAGAATCTGTCCCTGCTGGTGCCAGTGTGAGGAATAGAAAGGGCACCACCGAGAGCCATTGCTCCTGGTTGGTTATCACAGGATAAGCAGTAATCTGAGCAGGATAGGTGCAAACAGGAGACACTTATCTGGGAGGGGAGCCTCCAGGCCCAGGTGGGCCATCAGAATGACAAGTCCAGTAGGAAGCACTGCCCTTTCTGGCCACCCCTCCCCCTTTGTCACTGCAGATTTGGTCTCTGGGAGGAGCAGAGACTTGCAGCTTGCTGCCTATGTGAGGATGGCCAGCCGGTGCTCCTTGCATGCTGGGCCTGGAGTTTGGGGTCATCCAGTGTTTAGTATGGCAGAAGTTCTGTATAGGTCTGGTCGGCCTGTTGTGTGTGCTGAGCCCTCCACACCTCACAGGGGGGTTTCACATTTCTCTGAATGCGTTGTGTTGTGGGCGCTTTTTGTTTTTCCTGTTGAGTCCTTGGTGTGCCCTTTGAATCCAAATATTCTTGTCTGTCTTTGGTTCTGGGAAATGGCATGCTAACTTTTGGACCAACTAGTCACCCACTGGATCAACACTGACCCTATTAAATGAGGTGGTCTGTACCTGTGCTGTCCCTGCAGCTGTGTAACCAGATGTTCATTTATTTTTATTTATTTATTTATTTTGGTTTTTCGAGGTAGGGTCTCGCTATAGCCCAGGCTGACCTGGAATTCACTATGTAGTCTCAGGGTGGCCTTGAACTCAAGTTGATCCTCCTACCTCTGCCTCCCAAGTGCTGGGATTAAAGGCATGCCACCATGCCCAGCTCAGATGTTCATTTAAAAGCCACCCGGGGGCTGGAGGGATGGCTTAGCTGTTAAGGCTTTTGCCTGTAAAGCCAAAGGCTCCAGGTTCGACTCCCCAGGACCCACGTTAGACAGATGCACAAGGGGGTGCACGTGTCTGGAGTTTGTTTGCAGTGGCTGGAGCTCCTGGCATGCTTATTCTCTCTCTCTTTCTCTCTCTATCCCTGTCAAATAAATAAATAAAAATAAAAATATTTTTAAAAAAGCCAGCCACCCAACCCCAGACTGTGACCAAAGACTGAGTGAAACCAGAGGAGTTCACTACAGGACACTACTGTCCTGTCTTTTTTCTTTCAAGAAACTGCCTTTATTTATTTATTTTTATTTATTTATTTGAGAGTGACAGAGAAAGAGGTAGAGAGAGAGAATGGATACACCAGGGCCTCCAGCTACTGCAAACGAACTCCAGATGCATGCGCCACCTTGTGCCTCTGGCTTATGTGGGTACTGGGGAACTGAGCCTTGAACCAAGGTCCTTAGGCTTCACAAGCAAGCACTTAACCACTAAGCCATCTCTCCAGCCCTGTCCTGTCTTTTGAGTTGCAGGGTAGGGACCTCCTTTTGTTTTGGTGGCTAGAAGATCCCTCTCATGTTTCTTTGGATTTCTTTCTCTCAGCCCTCCCCTTTTTAAAAAGGTCAAACAAGGCCAAACATGCTGCTTAATGGTAGCACCTGGCTTCAATTTCAGCTGCTGCCATGATTCTCTGAAAAGAATGCTCTGTTCATATACAACGTACAAATTAAGTGGGCAGCCCCAAATAAACAAGGTTGGGGCTCCCTGCCCTGTTGCAGATGAGCCAGTGTTTCTTCTTGGTAGTTCCTGGGTGGCTCTCCACAGCATTTCCCCCTCCTCTGTAGCTTCCATCACTCCATATACCTTCTTGCTGTATATTTTGGGTTTGGGAGAATCCCAACTGTTGCAATTTGTCCTTATCTGGAGACCTTTTCTTGCAGCAACATCTTTTGGCACCTGTATGCCTTCATCAGGGACTTGGGGGTACTCTTTAGGAGCCCCCTGTGGGCTGGCTGCCTCCCTCTGCCCTTTGAAGAGTTGGCCGTATCACCTAGGGGTAAGAGGGGAAGAGAGTGTTTGGACTCTGCAGAGATTGTGATGCCAAGTGAGCTTGTAGGAGGTGAGCCTATGGGAGACCCAGTCCTGGGAGGGGGGAACTGGGACACTTCAGAGGTCTAGCAGAGGAAGAGCTGCAGGATGGGAGAGAGAAGGTAATCAAAAGAGGAGGCACTGGCTGTGATTTATAGCAGGAAGGGAAGAAGGCCAGGTTTAGGAGGCTGAAAGTTTTGGGGAAACAGTCAGGGGACCATAAACGGCTGGTACGCTGATGACATGGGTTGGGGAACCCAAAGATGTGGTCAGGGAAAACCACTTGACTATGAGGGGAGGACAAGGTAAGGACTGCCATGAGGCCTGGAGGTGGGAGTTTCTTATGAGGTGGAGGCTACTGCCTGTTTGGGGAAGGAGTTGTCTGAGTAGGGGGATATAAAATAATATATATATACATACTATTTTTTTTGGAGAGAGATACAGAGAGAGAGAGAGAAGGAGAGAAAGACATAGAGATGGGCGAGCCAGCAGCCTTTCAGCTGTTGTGAACGAAATCCAGATGTGTGCGCCCCCTTGTGGTCAAGTGCGGCATTGCACCCTTGCATCACTTTGCATCTTGCTAAACGTGGGACCTGGAGATTGGAACCAGCGTTCTTAGGCTTAGGAGGCAGGCGCCTTAACCGCTAAGCCATCTCTCCAGCCCATAAAATAAAAAAAAAAAATTTTAAAGATGTGCTCTCTCTTTCTAAAAGTGAAAATAAAAAATTTTAAAAAGGGCTGTAGCCTGGTGTGGTGGTGTGTGTCTTTAATCTCAGCACTCGGGAGGCAGAGGCAGGAGGATTGCCGTGAATTTGAGGCCACCCTGAGATTACATAGTGAATTCCAGGTCCGCCTGGGCTAGGGTGAGACCCTACCTCAAAAAACCAAAAAAAGGGGGGGGTTGGCTAGAGAGATGGCTTAGCAGTTAAGGTGCTTGCCTGAAAAGCCTAAGGACCCATGTTTGACTCTCCAGATCCCACATAAGCCAGATGTGAGGCAAGCACAATGTGGCACATGCCCACTAGGTGGTGCAAGTGTCTGGAATTCGATTTCAGTGGCTGAGGCCCTGGAGTGTCCATTCTCTTTTTCTCTCTCTAAAAATAAAAAATAATTTTTTTAAAAAAGGGACTGGAGAGATGGCTTAGCGATAAAGGTGCTTGCTTGTGAAGCCTCAGGACCTTGGTTCGATTCCTCAGTACCCACGTAAGCCAGATGCACAAGATGGTGCATGTCTCTGGAGTTCATTTGCAGTGGCTAGAAGCCCTGGTACACCCATTCTCTCTCTCTCTCTCTCCCTGCCTCTTTCCCTCTCTCAAATAAATAAATAAAAATAAAATATTTAACAACAAAAAAAGATGTGTGTCATGTGAGGTGATAGCAAGCTATTAAGGAGAGGCAGGAGAAGTGGGGGCATTGGGGCTCAGGAGGGGCTTGGGGTCACTCATGTAGAGGTGAGAATTAGAGAAGGAGTTGGGTCATTGAGGGGAGGAGGCAGAGAAAGTTCTGGGTGGAGGATTCCTGGTTGCTGGAAGTGGCTGGGGATGTCTTTGCCCAAGGGCCAGGGCAGCTGCTACCCTGGGAATGGTGTGGCAGTAGGTGTCAGAAACAGGTGATGTGGTCTGGTAATCTTGGATTGAGTGCCATCATCTGCCTTACCTTGCAGCCCTGTGCTTCTTTTAGTGATGCCATTGAAAGACTATGGAAACAAAACATAGCTGGGACCCAGGAGGCTTAAGATGTTTGGTCTATAGATAGAAATGTTCAGAAATATTTACTGTTGGTGACAATTAAATGGTCTGGAGGTGGCCTTGGTGACTCAAGAATCTGCTGGGGACTGGAAAGGTGGCTCAGTGGTTAAAGGCACTTGCTTGTGATGCCTATAGGCCTGGGTTCAGTTCCCTAGTATCCACAGAAAGCCAGATATACAATGTGGTACATGCATCTGGAGTTTGTTTATAGTGGCAAGAGGCACTGGCATGTACACACTCTCTCTCTTTGCCTCTCAAATAAAAAAAGTATTAAGAAAAAGAGCCAGCTGGATTCTGTCTTTGCACTGTATCCTTAAGGGTCCAGGTGGGGCAGTTCCAGATTTGCTTGTGTCAAGATGGGAATAAGAGGAGAAGCCGGAGACTTCAGGGTGGATGCAGGGGTTTGGGTTGGATTATCAAGCTGGGAGGTCAGTACAAGTCCATGCATGTATCCCAGTGGACAGTGGTTTTCGCCTGTGGTGTGTGTGTGTGCCTGATGTAGGTGTTGAAGTGGGTGGTGCCAGGTATGTGTTTGTCCATCATAGGCATTGCCAGGTGGAATGTGTTGGCTATGGTGTAAGGCAAGAGGTGGGTGAGAGTTTACTGGGATAGGTCCTATCTGGAGAATATGGCTTTGGGAACCTGTGTGACTGGGCCAGGTTCTGAGGTGAGCCTGTCTCAGACCTGATGACTTCTCTGCTCAGTTGACTCCTGTCTAGAGAAGCGAGAAGGCTCCTGTCCCTGGAGAGTCATCAGGGCTGCACTGACCTTTGGGCCCAGAGCAGATGACAGTGATAACTTGTGGGTTTTGTTCCATTCTCATTCCCTGGGGTCGTTGGCCACCGACATCCTGGGCGACGGAGAGAGAGAGTTGGGTGGGGAACAGCAGGGTCTTTCTGGCTGGGCGGGTGAGTGCAATGCGCGGACACACGAACACATGATGGGGCAATGAGCACCCAGGAGACTGTCTGATGGACAGTACTCGTTTATTCAAAGGGGGGGTGGGTTTTATAAACACTTGGGGAAGGTTGAGATGGCACGTACAGACTATATGGCAATTGGATGCATAGTTTGTGGGCTGTTATCTAGATAGCGGAAGGACTAGTAACTTCAAAGCTATGGGGGAAGGATAAGGGAAGGTAGGAGGAAGGGTGGAAGAGGAGATTAGCAGAAGGCTGTGACTCAAAACTGTGGGGGGTGAGAAGGCTACGTGACTTGGGGGGCAAAGTCTGACTTATGGAATGGTCAGACCTTTTAGGGTCTGGAGGGAGTGCCTCGCCAGTTCTGCCCACTCTGGGCGATGACAGCTCACTACACCCTACAACATAGGGAAGGCTGTTACTGTCACCAGGGACTCCTGACAGAGAGCCAGCTGCAACCCCACAGCCCAGGGCCCCTGGCCATGTCCAATAGTTCAGGCCAGCCTCCTCGCAGGTCCAGCCTGTTACTAACAAGGCCCAACAATAACTGACACAGTAACGCTGGGATCAACAGTGGCCTCTACCTATTGCATGTACCACGAGCCAGATACTGTTCTGAGCATACTCCTGACCAACTGTCCCATGTGTTCTGTTCCATCCCCCACACTGTAGGCTGTTTCCCCTGTATTTGTTCCTATAGTTGCTAAGACATGTGACCATAAGCAAGGTGGCTTAAAGCACTGTGCTATGTTCTCCAGCAAGTCTAGAAGGGTTGGTGTTCCAGAATACCTGTTAAAGTCATGGTGTGGGTGGGGCTGAGCTTCCTAGAGGCGCTGGTGCCTGCATCCTGTGGTTTGGCCTGATCCTTGGGTCCTCCAGCTTCACGTGGCCATTTCCACTGTGAGATCCTCTTGTGAGGCCCCCAGGATATTTGGGTGTGGTCATGTTAGGAGACATAATCCCATCTATCACACCCTTAAGAAGGAGATCCATATTTAAACATGCTTCTTGCCAGGCATGGTGGCGCATGCCTTTAATCCCAGTACTTGGGAGACAGAGGTAGGAGGACACCCTGAGACTACACAGTGAATTCCAGGTCAGTCTGGGCTAGAGACCCTCCCTTGAAAAATCAACCCTCCCCCCCAAAAAGCTAAAAAGCTTCTTGAGTATCTTTAGGAGATTTATTATTTTTTGTAATGTTGGGATGGAACCAGGTCTTTGACATGTTAAACACGTGTTCTGCTTTAGACTATAATCCAGCCCCAGTTGGGGACATTTTGCCCATTGATGAATAGCAAATGGCTAAATGTTAGTCTTTTTTTTAATGTTAATCTTGATATTCAAATTGTGAATTTAACACAACTTAGATAGTAAATTATACCATATTTTAAAAATATTTAAGCTGGGCGTGGTGGTGCACGCCTTTAATCCCAGAACTCAGGAGGCAGAGGTAGAAGGATCACTGTGAGTTTAGACTACAGAGTGAATTTCAGGTCAGCCTGAAGTAGAGTGAGACCCTACCTCAAAAAACAAACAAAAAAAATTTTATTTAGGGCTGGGAGGTGGGTGGCTCAGAGGTTAAAAGCACTTGCTTGCAAAACCTGGTGGCCTGGGTATGATTCCTCAGAACCCACATAAAACCATGTGCACAAAGTGGCAACACATCTAGGGCAAGAGGCACTAGCATGACTGTTCTCTCTCTCAAAAATAAAAATTTATATATAGAGAGAGAGATGAAATGGGCATGTCAGCGTCTCTTGCTGCAGCAAACAATCTCCAGACACATGTGCCACATTGTGCACCTGGCTTTATGTGGGAGCTGGGGAATTGGACCTGGGCCAGCAGGCTTTACAAGGAAATACCTGTAACCGCTAAGCCATCTTCCCAGCTTCAATGATACTGTATTTTTCTTTTCTTTTCTTTCCTTTTCATTTCTTTTCTTTCTTTTTTTCCTGAGGTAGGATCTCACTCTAGTCTCATACTGGTCTCAAACTCACAGGGATTCTCCTACCTCTACCTCCCTAGTTTTGGGATCAAAGGCTTGCGCCACCACACCTGGCAGAGATACTGTATTTTATAAATAAATTGTTCTTTCTTCACTCATACATATAAAAACTAATTCTACTCAAACATGCATCTTGCATGCCAGTCTTATCTATCCCTATGGCCACTAATGGAGTCACTTGGAACTCTTCCCAGTGTTCCCAGCCATGCAGTCTTTGTGTGTCTATAAATTATTTGGAATTTTTTCATGAATCTGTTTCTGAAAACTATCCCAAGACATAAGAATGTCTTCAAATGGTAATTACTTCAATGTCTCTGTAGGTGAGCTTGCTATTGTGTTTGGGTCTTCATAACCCAACCACTTAACTGTACTACCTTTTAAACGTTTTATTTATTTGCATGTGTGTGTATATATACATGTACATATACATGTGCACCAGGGTCTCTTTGCTGCTGCAAATGAACACCTTTAGGCTTTATGTGGGTGGCTGGGGAATTGGACCCAGACTATCAGGCTTTGTAAGCAAGTGCCTTTAACCTCTGAGCCAGCTTCCCAGCTCCTAATACTATCTTTTTTGCTTGTTTGTTTGTTTTTGAGACAGGGTCTCACATTGTTGTCCAGGTTGGCCTCAAATTTATGACAAAACCTCCTGTCTCAGCCTCCCAGCTATTTTTAAGGTGGTCTAAAAAAAGGATCTAGGACAGGTCTACATTCAGAGTTTGCTCAGCTGGGTATAGAACCTGCATTGGGGATGATACCCACCTCCTGACTGGCAAGAGGGGCTCCCTGTGCCTCTGCTGGCTGTTGTAGATGACATGGCTTATGTTCAGAATGTTTGCTTTCCTTTTGGGATGTGGAATTTTAGTACATGCTAGGCAGAGGGTGCCTGAGTGATTGACCTACAGTGAAAATCCTGAACACTGAGTCTCTACTGGCCCCGGCTGGGATCATCTCTCGTGTTATCACAGAAACTTGCTGAGGGGGTTAAGTATGTTCTGTGTGACTCGGAGAGCTCATGTTCATGCATTGTGCCCGTCTGCTGGTTTAGTCTTGAGTCCTTTCACTGCCTCTGCACTGAGTCCTGGGAGTCCTGGTAGATCACTGGCCCTGGGGTGTTTCTCCCCCCACCCCGGCTGACCTGGAATTCACTATGTAGTCTCAGGGTGGCCTCAAACTCAAGGCAATCCTCCTACCTCTGCCTCCCTAGTGCTGGGATTAAAGGCATGTACCACCATGCCCGGCTTCCTGGGGTGTTTTTTTCCTCCTGGAGTGCTTTTCTGTTTTGTTTTTGTTTTTTCGAGGTAGGGTCTCACTCTAGCCCAGGCTGACCTGGAATTCACTCTGTATTCTCAGGGTGGCCTTGAACTCATGGCGATCCTCCTACCTCTGCCTCCCGAGTGCTGGGATTAAAGGCGTGCGCCACCACGCCCGGCTTCTGGAGTGCTTTTCTATAGCAGATGGTAGTTTATGAAGTCATGCCCCCTCAAATAAATTAGTATTACATTTCTTTGCTTCTTAATTTTTTGGGGTTTTAAATTTTTTATTTTTTATTGACAACTTTCATAATTATAGATAATAATCCATGGTAATTCCCTCCCTCCCCCCACTTTCCCCTTTGCAGCTCCACTCTCCATCATACCCCTTCCCCTTCTCAAGAAGTCTTTTATTTTGATGTCATGATCTTTTCCTCCTATTATGATGGTCTTGTGTAGTAGTGTCAGGCACTGTGAGGTCATGGATGTCATTTTGTGTCTGGAGGAGTATGTTGTAAGGAGTCCTACCCTTTCTTTGGCTCTTACATTCTTTCTGCCCCTTCTTCTGCAGTGGGTTGTTTTGATCTCTATTGTTGGGTGACCTCCATGGTTTATTGATTGTGGTTGTTTCAGAATTACATTTTTTATTTTTGGAGAGAGACACAGAGAGCGAGAGGGAGAGGAAGACAGATAGAGATGGGCACGCCAGCAGCCTCTCAGCTGCTACGAACAAAATCCAGATGCGTGCGCCCCCTTGTGGTCAAGTGCGGCATTGTGCCCTTGCGTCACTTTGCATCTGGCTAAACATGGGACCTGGAGATTGGAACTGCTGGAGACTGGAACCAGCGTTCTTTGGGCTTTGGAGGCAGGCGCCTTAACCACTAAGCCACCTCTCCAGCCCCAGAATGACATATTTTTCCCGCATAGAACTTTGTCCAAAATAAATTGTGGGAGGGTCAGGGATGAGAGAATATCAGATGATCCTCCTACAAAGTCATCTTCAAGGCCTTCGACCCCAAGAGAGCAGTGAGCCCTTCCCTTCACACAGGACCTCCATGAGGGGCTCCACAGGAGTTTCAAGGAGCATCCATCCAGATGAGCTGCAGGGCTACTCTGTGGACAGCCTTCTGTGCAAACCCCAGGGCATGACCACAGTGTCCCAGGAGACCGTCTCCACCCTGACTGGAGGACTTAGCCTTAGAGCCATTGCATGCTGACTCTTTCCCTTTACCTAACATTTGAGTGGCAACTGGAGATTGTGATAGTTTTTTTTTTTTTTTTTTTTTTGAGGTAGGGTCTCACTCTGGCTCAGGCTGACCTGGAATTCACTATGTAGTCTCAGGGTGGCCTCGAACTCTTGGCGATCTCCTATCTCTGCCTCCCGAGTGCTGGGATTAAAGGCATGTGCCACCACGCCCGGCTTGTGATAGTTTTTTTGTGAATTACCTTCAGGGTAATAATACCAGTAAGAGACAGAGGTATGGGATATTTAATAACAATTTATTAATTTTCCTCCTTAGGGCATAGTTTCAGGAAGAAATACAGTAGCTTCAAGCATTCCTGGAAACATGGATTGCCTGGAGTAGTGCGACATGCTCATGGTCTTGGTGATCCACCAGGATGTACAGGACAGGGGAGCCAGTGCAGCGGCCATCGGGCTTGGGGCCCCCTCGCGTGCGGAGTGTGGAAGTGGCCCGAGGCAGAGCTGGCTATGGCTTCACCCTCTCGGGACAGGCTCCCTGTGTGCTCAGCTGTGTCATGAGGGGAAGCCCTGCTGATTTTGTGGGCCTCCGTGCTGGAGACCAGATATTTGCCATCAATGAAATCAACGTGAAGAAAGCCTCTCATGAAGACGTGGTGAAACTAATCGGGAAATGTGCGGGTGTTCTGCACATGGTGGTCAGTGAGGGATTCGGCCGTGTGGAGTCCTGTTCCAGTGATGAAGAAGGTGGATTGTATGAGGGGAAAGGCTGGCCGCGGCCCAAACTTGATTCCAAAGCACTGGGTATTAATAGGGCAGAGAAGGTCGTGGAAGAAGTGCAGTCTGGTGGGATTTTCAGCATGATTTTTGAGAATCCAAGTCTCGGCGCAAGTGGTTCTGAGCCTCCGAAGCTGAAGCAGAGATCACTGTCAGAGTCAGCCGCTATGCGACTTGATGTTGCCCAGGACAGTCTGTGTCCTCTGCTTCCCAGCATGCTTTCTAAAGAGGAGATCTCAAAAGTTACCAATGATGATTCTGTGTTCAGTGTGGGGCTGGACAATCACGATGACTTTGGACTAGATGCAAATATTTTAAATGTTGCCATGGTGGTGGGCTATTTGGGCTCCATTGAGCTCCCTTCTACAAGTTCCAACCTGGAGCATGACAGTTTACAAGCCATCCGCGGCTGCATGCGACGCCTCCGAGCTGAACAAAAGATCCACTCCCTGGTGACTATGAAGGTCATGCACGACTGTGTGCAACTGTGCACCGACAAGGCTGGTGTGGTAGCCAGGTACCCTGCTGAGAAGTTGGCATTCAGTGCTGTGTGCCCTGATGACAGGCGCTTCTTTGGGCTGGTGACCATGCAGACCAGTGATGATGGGAGCCTGGCACAGGAGGATGAAGGTGCTTTGCGTACATCTTGCCACGTGTTCATGGTGGACCCAGACCTATTTCATCACAAGATTCACCAAGGCATCGCACGACGGTTTGGGTTTGCATGCACAGCTGACCCTGACACCAGTGGCTGCTTGGAATTCCCAGCGTCCTCACTCCCTGTGCTACAGTTCATCTCTGTTCTGTACAGAGACATGGGCGAGTTGATCGAGGGGGTGCGGGCCCGTGCCTTCCTGGATGGGGATGCTGATGCCCACCAGAACAATAGCACCAGCAGCAACAGTGACAGCGGAATTGGCAACTTCAATCAGGAAGAGAAGAACAACAGGGTGCTTGTGGTTGACCTGGGTGGGGGCCCAAGCAGACATGGCCAGGGCAGCAGCCCAGGATGGGAAGGTGCTAGTGGGAGGGGCTTGCAGTCCTGGGGTACACCCTGGAATGGAGCCTTCTGCCATGACCCAGAGGTGGGCTCCCCATTTGACACCAGTCTCCAGGCAGACAGGTTCCGGGACTTAAACAAGCATTCAGGACTAGCCTCTCATGTGGAGGTTCCCCCGGCGTCTTTACGGAGCTCTGTTCCCAATCCCAAGAGGGGCATCACTGGCTCTGGCTGTGGTTTCAACCAGCGATGGCTTCCAGTCCATGTGCTCCAGGATTGGCAGTGTGGACATGCCAGCGACCAGGAGTCATACACGGACTCCACTGATGGGTGGTCTAGTGTTAACTGCAGCACACTGCCCCCTCCCATGAGCAAGATTCCTGCAGACCGCTACCGGGTAGAAGGAAGTTTTGTGCAGGCCCCGCTTAGTGCCCAGAAGAGGGACTGGTCAAGGAAGGCTTTTGGGATGCAAAACATTTTTGGACCCCATCGAAATGTTAGAAAACCCAAAGAGGACAAGAAGGTAAGCATGCTGGGGGGAATTTCAGGATGACCAAACCAGACTTTGTAACTTGACCAGTTTTACCACTCACAGCCCTGGCTCCCTTTGGCTGGTCCTGTGGCCTCTATGAGCTATTATAGCAGGTCTGCTTTGTCCTGTGCTATAGCCTCTGGATAGGTCACAGTGGCAGAAGGAAGGTCACTTCTCACAACCTAGGTAGGGCTTTCCCCTCCCTTCCTCCTGCCTATAGCAACGACTAGAGGCCCCTTTCCTGCAGCCCCTTTGAAGTCCATTTTATTTCTGACCTCAGAGGCATCATCTCAGTGTCTGAGGTTTGGAGAGCAATATGAGCTGGGCTTACTTCTGGGAACTTCCCTGGCAAATCCCTGGGCTGCTTCTATCTAGCCCCTTATCTGCTGCTGAGTCTTTGCTGAGCAGCACTGCACCCAAGAACTAAATCTGACAGTGGTCAGGACCCCTGGGGACCTTTGCTTTCTCATAGCTAAGTTTACAGTATGAGAGGAAAATATGAGTAAACTAAGCCCTTGCCCTGTTCCTCCAAGGACTGTGTGTAGCAGAAGATGATATGACCTATGGGTTCAACCATGCTGTTTGGGATTAAGGTGTGCTGGCCACAGAGAGGGTCAGTTGACACTTGCCTCCCCCTATATCTGTAAAATTGTTCTCAGAAATTCTTGGGCCGATTTTGGTTCTTTTTTATTTTTATTTTTATTTTTGTTGTTTTTGAAGCTAGGGTCTTCCTGTAGCCCAAACTGGCCTGGAATTCACTATGTAGTCTCACGCTGGCCTTGAATTCATGGTGATCCTATTTCTGCCTCTGGAGTGCTGGGATTAAAGGCATGTGACACCACACCTGGCTCTATTTTGGTTCATATATATATGCACTTAAAATTTTATTTATTTATTTATTTGAGAGATAGATGGAGGGGCAGAAAATGGCCACGCGAAGGCCTCCAGCTGCTGCAAACAAACTCAGATGCGTGCACCACCTTGTGCATCTGGTTTCATGGGTCCTGGGAAATCAAACTTGGGTCCTTTGGCTTTGCAGGCAAGTGCCTTAACCACTAAGCCATCCTCTAGCCTTTTTTTTTATACTTAAAAATTATTTATTTATTTGAAAAAAAGAGAGAGTATTTTGGTTCTTGGTAGCAGAAAGTATCCCTTCCAAACCTTCCAAGGCTACTGAATGGTCAGGGCTGGGGCAGAGGTAGAGCATAGACTGGCAGCTGCATTGGTGAGGCTTTGTATTCGAGTCCCTCCCAAGCCTCAGTACTTTGATGATGTGCATCAAAGAAAAAAGGCCAACCTACTATGGTCTATCTCCTCTCTGAAGATTACACTAAGCAGAACAAAGATCAATGGATCTTCAACCCAATTCATTTTTGCTTTCTAAAAATAAACTAAAACAAAAGCTTAGTGGTTGGTTTTGTAACAATGCAATGAGTTCTTATCTTGGTGAGTGCAAAGCCAAAATAAGCATAGCTGAGGTATAAGAAAGCAGACAAGGCCAGGCCTGGTGACACATGCTTTTAATCCCAGCACTCAGGAAGCTGAGGTAGGAGGATCACTGCGAGTTTGAGGCCAGCCAGGCTAGAGTGAGACCTTACTTCAAAAAAACCAAACCAAACCAAAACAAAACAAACAAAAAGAGCAGAGAAGGATTTATTATCTGCAACAGATAAGAAAAACACAGGAGTCATTTTCAAAGCAGGTCTGTCCTGAAACTAGAAGCAGGAGCGTGAGGCTTTGACTCAAGGAGCCTGTGCACAGGGTGTTCACATAGAGGCTGGCCCAGTCCTAAGTGTGCTCCACTAAGTCATACATCCTTGACATGGAGCACCTGTTTAAAAGATTCAAGAGATGAATAGGAACGTCCCGGACATGCTTGGCCTAAACCCTCAAGTTTTAGTGAAATAAAAAGGAAAGGACGCTTGGGAGGTGCATTAACAAAGGAGTATGCTTCTGAAGATGCCTGCCTTGCTTCATGGCTGACAATCTTGTTTATGTGCTGCCTCCTTCACTCATCTTCTGGTCGCTTGGCCCTTTTGAGCCTTGGGATGGACTCAGGAGTCCTCTTGCCTTTCTCATAGAGCTACATGTGGGGATACTGACCCTGTAGGGTGGGGTAAGAGGCCCTGGAGTATGGCTAACTGATTACTTGAAATTGGGAAGCTTACCATGTCTGCAAATGCACATTTGTGAATTTGTGGATGAGTCCTCCCATTGGTGTCATGTAATACTGTCCACAGGGCTTGGTTCTCTATGATAGGGTGTTCCTGTGACAATGAAGTGACTTACTCACTGTGGCGCATGAGGCTGTTTTGGATGCCGGGAGATAGAGTATGTCACAGTACGTGTTTACAAGTGAAGGGATTGATTGATCCTCAAGTGGCTTGTGCTGTGCAGACAGTTAAGCAGGTGGGAATGAGCAGGGTCATGAGTTGGGGACTTTTTAAAATGCTCTCAGTTGAACACAGGTGCACTGAGAATGAGGGTGTAAGGGAGGACCGAGTGTTTCTGCAGAACTGCGGTGTCTTCACTGCTGGGCATAGTGGCCCACTGCTCACTGCACTATGGATTGACTTGATCTGATACCAGCACTTGTGCTTTATGGACCACACTGTTCTGATGTGACCTGGATGGAAATTTTGTAAACCATCAACAGGTACCTTCATTTCTATCTTCCTGACAAGGAAGCATAGTCTGTGGATGTCCAGATACCTGCCCTGGCCAGGTGATGGGTAGCTGCTGGCCCTCAGGCTGGCTAGGGCTATATGTTGCCCTGCAGAGAGACTATTCTCTCTCTTTCTTCCTCCCTTCCTTCCTTCCTTCCTTCCTTCCTTCCTTCCTTCCTTCCTTCCTTCCTTCCTTCCTTCCTTTCTTTCTTTCTTTCTTTCTTTCTTTCTTTCTTTCTTTCTTTCTTTCTTTCTTTCTTTCTTTCCTGAGGTAGGGTCTCACTCTAGCTCAGGCTGACCTGGAATTCACTATGTAGTCCCAGGGTAGCCTTGAACTCAAGCAATCCTCCCACCTCTGTCTCCTGAGTGCTGGGATTAAAGGAGTGTGCCACTGTGCCTTGCCAGGGAGACTATTCTTGTATAGCAGTGTCTCTGGCAGTTGTAAAGTACTAACAATTTGTGTCTTGTTGGGTTCTGGTGTTTCTCTCCAATTATCTCTGCTGTAATTTACATTGCTAAATAGGCTTCCTGCCATATCCATGCAGTCTGACCTCACAGCTTCCCCACTGGGGTTGCAGAAGCTCCCAGGGTCATGAGGTGGTCCTGTCATACCCCTGGTCAGTCTGTAGGACTGGCAAGGCAGTAGTGACTGGCCCAGAGGCCAGAGGGCTGAAGCAAGTGTTTGCAAATTAGAGGAGTTGGAAGGGCTGGAAAGGAAGGAGTGATGCTGGAGGATGTGCAATTTCTGTGATCAGGTTTTATGTCCTCATAAAACTGCTGCTGGGCAGCTGCTGGCAACAGTGGCTTGAAAGTACCCCTCTATGTGAAGGCAGGCTGAACCAGTCAGGATCTGGTTGGGACCTCACTGCAGTGATGTGAGCAGGGAGATGAGTGAAGGACTCAGAAAAGATGTTTAATTACTACTAAGTAGGGGAAGTGGAAAGGGGTAGAGGTTGGATGAGTAGCAAGGAAGAGATGACACTTAGAGAGGGCTGAGATTGAGGAGCAGCATGGTGGATACCTTAAAGGTGGGAGTTCAGGGATGATGAGAAGAGGTCATTGAGAGGAGTGACCTCTGAACTGTGGTGGCTTGTCACCATGAAAAATGACAGGATTGCTGAGGTCAACCCACCACCACCTAGAAATAGCACCTAAGAAGAAACAGGTGCCTGGTTTTACCTGCTGGGATTAAAGGCGTGTGCCACCACACCTAGCTCAGCTCTCTTTTTATTTATTTATTTATTTTGGTTTTTCAAGGCAGGATCTTGCTCTAGCTCAGGCTGACCTGGAATTCACTCTATAGTTTCAGGGTGGCCTTGAACTCTCGGCAATCCTCCTACCTCTGCCTCCTGAGTGCTGGGATTAAAGGCATGTGCCACCACCATGCCTGGCTCTCAGCCCCCACCACCACCCTTTTTTTTGAGGCAGGGTCTCATTTTAGTTCAGGCTGATCTGGAATTCATTATGTAGTCTCAGGATGGCCTCAGATTCACAGCGATCCTCCTACCTTTGAAGTGCTGGAATTAAAGGTGTGTGCCACTGCCCAACTTCTCAGCCCCCCCCTTTTTTTTTTGGTTTTTCTGAAGTAGGGTCTCACTCTAATTCAGGCTGACCTGGAATTCACTATGTAGTCTCAGGGTGGCCTCGAACTCTCAGTGATCCTCCTACCCTGCCTCCCAAGTGCTGGAATTAAAGGTGTATACCAATACGCCCAGCTGTCAGCCCTCTTTAAAAAATTTATTTATTTATTTGAGAGAGAGAGAATATGATGCACCAGGGCCTCTAGCCACTGCAAACAAACTCCAGACACATGTGCCATCTTGTGCATCTGGCTTACATGGGTACTAGAGAATTGAACCTGGGTCCTTAGGCTTTGCAGGCAAGTGCCTTAACTGCTAAGCCATCTCTCCAGCCCCTTGCTTCCTTCTTAAGGTGAGCCAGAGGTGAGATCTTCAGCTTTCTCAGTTTTTTCCCAAACTTGTTCCCAGTCCTACTGCAGCCTTGATTCCAGGATTATCTTGAAGCTTTTCACAACCCCTCCTCCCACCTTCTCTCCTCTACATTGGGCATTTCATACCCCCACTTTTCCTTTTTTTTTTTCCCCGAGGTAGGGTCTCATTGTAGGCCAGGATGACCTGAAACTCACTGTAGTCCCAGGCTGGCCTCAAACTCACAGCAATCCTCCTACTTCTACCTCCCAAGTGCTGGGATTAAAGGTGAGAGCCACCATGCCAGGCCTGATTTTTTCTTTTGAGCCAGCCTTAGTCCACTGCACCCTGAGGATGCTTCTTATGACCAGGAATAGATGTGTCTGGCCAGCCCTATAAGCAGTGGGTACAAGTGTACCTTGGCCAGGACACTTCAGCCCCATGCATGGTAAGTAGCTCCTGCCAGTGTATTCCTTCCTCCCTTATTCTTTTCTAGCTGCTGGATACCCAGTGAACAGCTGCAGGGCACAGCAGAGGGGCTCATAAGACCTCCCCTCTACCTTCTGGAAGTGCCTGGTGGGCAGAGGTAGTTGGTGGGACCTAGCAAATTTGGTGGGCAGGAGAGAGAAGCTCTTCTCTTTGCTTGGACTTTCATGGTGCCTTTTTACTGGTCCCAGGGGCTGGAAACTGTCACTATAAATGGTGTTTGTGGAGCAAGGGTAGGCTGCCCTGGGCTATGAGAAGACGTCTGAAAGCCCTCTTGGGGCCCAAGAGAGTCTCAAACCTGAGAGAACAGGCTACATACCAGTGTGGCTGTGCAGCAGCTAGACCAGGGCCGCGTGGGCCAAGTGGAATGCTTCGGAAGTTGCTCAGGCTGCCACAGCATTGGGCAGTATGAACAGCAGACATGTTCCCTCATAGCCCTAGAGCTGGAGTGCCAGACTTGAATGGGGAAGGCTGGCTCCTCTTGATGCCTCTTCCCTTAGGTGTTGTCTGTGTCCTCACAGTTGTCCCTTCCTTTTGTGTGCACTTCCTGATCTTTTCTGTATAAGAACACTAGTCACATTGCATTAGGGTTCACCCTGAGTGACTTCATTTTAATCTTTTACCTCTGTAAAAGCCTGTCTCCCAAGTCTCCTGGGGTTAGAACTGAACATAAGGATATTGGGGAGCATAGATTAATCTATGATCACTAGTATCCCCTTGGGAGTGATTGAGGCCTATTCCTGAAGGATCGCTCAGCTTATAACCAGTGACAGACACATGAGCTACATCAGGAAAATGGGGTCAGTACAGGGTTAAGACATCATGACTGAGAGGTGATGGCCTTCCCCTGTCTGTGATGATGTCATGATTGAGATGGAGGCTCTAACCTGTGGTATTAAAGCAGTAGGTACTGGAGTATCTCCACTATCCACTGAAACCATGGGAGTAGACAGTATAAAACACCTCCTCCAGCCAGGTGGCTGCAAATCTAAACTACAAACTAATAAAATCCTGAATATATTGGGGCCATCCATTCCATCCCTGGCCTCCAATAGATTCATCTCACATTATAAATTGTGTTCAGGGTCTGGAGAGATGGCTTAGTGGCTTAGGTGCTTGCCTGCAAAGCCTAAGGACCTAGGTTTGACTTTCCAGATCTCATGTAAGCCAAATTCACAAAGGTGAGGCAAGCGCAAGGTCGCACATGCCCACTAGGTGGTACACATGTCTGGAGTTCGATTGCAGTGGCTGAGGCCCTGGCATGCCAATTCTCTCTCTCTCTCTCTTAAAAAATTATTTTTAAATTGGATTCAGTCCAATTTCAAAGGTCCTCGCAGTCTTTACTAACTTAAGATAGCTTCAAAATCTCAAGTCTCATCTGAGATTTAAGATTGTCTCTTACCTTGAGTCCTGTAAAATCAAACAAGTTATATACTTTCAATGTATAAAGGCACAGAATAAAAATTTCCAACTGCTATAAGGCATAACAGGGAGAGACTGGAACAATGCAAACTCAGCAACCATCAAACAAACATCAAACTATTGCAGTTCAAGTCCAATATCATAACCAGTGACTGAAAGTTTCCACATTTTCCAATTCTGCTCCTCCAGCTGGGCTGAGTAGCCAGGGAAAACTTCCATCCCTAGCCAACAGTCTCCAAGGTAGCCCTTGCACAGTTCTGGTATATCCAAAACATCTTTGGGTCTCCATGCAAAACATAGCCCATCTTCTAAAGGCTCTTCCAGCCGATTCATGAAGGTCATCATGCCCTGCCTATATGGCATGTCTCAGCAGTGGCTCCTGGAACCATGTGCAATTCATGACCACTCCACGCATTTTTTTTTGAGGCAAGCCTTTTGAGATGGGCCTTTTTTTTTTTTTTTTAAATGTGAGAGAGAGGGAGGGAGAGAATTGACATGCTAGGGCCTCTAGCCACCTGCAATTGAACTCCAGACGCATGCGTCTCCTTGTGCATTTGGCTTACATGGGACCTGGAGAGTTGAACCTGGGTCCTTAGGCTTCACAGGCAAGTGCCTTAACCACTAAGTCATCTCTCCAGCCCTCTACACATTTTTCATGCTTCTGAAACCAATACCAGGTGTGCAGGACACAAGCCATATTCTTAATTCAGAGAGAAATAAATTGTGACCTTGAAAAGCAGGTTCCTTGCCAGTCAATTCTTTTCAAAAGAATTTGCATTTCTGTCACAGTCTTTCTTCAAGCATCTTTTCCATTGTTTTAATGTGAAACAGTTGGGTCATCTTCCTTAAGATTGCTAATGTGTTTAACAATAACAGCTTCATCAACCTAAAATCAGTCTTAGTGCCTGTGATTTTAATTTGCTTGAGTTTTTCTAACTTAAAATCTTAAATCTCTCAGTCAAGCTCAGTCCATTACAAATTTAACCTTGATCAAACTGTCTGGGCAGCGGAACGCAGCTAGCTCTTATGCCAGTAGCCTAGTTTCAACAAGGTTTTCTGCCATCTTTCCTTCCCCTTAGAAAGTTCATAAACCAAGCCTCCAAATTCATTTTTCTCTGCACTTAGCATTTTCAAACTCTCACAAGAATAGCCCACAATACTTGGCTTATTGCTCCAGAAAGCATCTTCAGCTACAAGTACCAAAGTCCAAGGTCAGCCCTGGTTACATGAGACTCTGCTCAAAAAAAAAAAAAAAAAAAAAAAAAAGAACAAGCGTCATGAGACATGGACTTAGAAATCATAGCTGTTTTCATTTGGCATAAAGAGTGCCCATACCACCCCTAATGTACTTGATCTCGTCTGGCACAGCTAATGAAAGTCTCATCAGAGACCAAGCCAGGAGAACTCTCAGTTCTACCAACAGATGTCATGTGATTTTCCTGGTATGAGAGGAGGCTTTGTAATGGGGCTGGGGGCGGGGGATTGGGATTCTGGTGTTCTTCCTGGAACCTCAAGCCCTGAATTCATAACTACAAACTAACCAAAGAATTGGCAATTCCAGATTCAAGAAATTTTTTTAAACATTTTTTTAAACAAAATTGTTATTTATTTATTTGTAAGTAGAGAGAGAGATAGAAGAGAGGCAGACAGAGAAAGAATGGGCATGCCAGGGCCTCCAGCCACTGCAAATGAACTCCAGATGCACGTGCCCCTTGTGCATCTGGCTTACGTACGGCCTGGAGAATCGAACCGGGATTCTTTGGCCTTGCAGGCAAATGCCTTAACTGCTAAGCCATTTCTCCAGCCCCAAGAAAATTATTTTTAAAATACCACATTTTATTCAGATCTTACAAAGGAGAGGGAAGGGAGAAAACTGGGAGGTAAGGGAAGATAGAGTGGGGAGAAGAGAAATTCACCATGTGGAGCCCTAAAGCCCATGAGGGCCATGTAGCCAAACATGGATCTTAGGAAAAAAATATGAGAAAGTATTTTTTAAAAATGTGCACTTCCAAGAAAGATCAAAAGTGGAGAGAGTAATTGTTATAGGAATTAATGAGTCAATGAGAATGATCAGGCAAAATCTGCTTTAGAGAGAGGGATAGAGCCTTTATTCACACGTGGACCTCTGCTGGCTAATGCCAAAAACCTGACAGAGGCCCTGAACTCAGATTGTGCTGAACTTATCTACCTTTTACAATACTTTGTCTGAATTCTCCCCCGCTTAGAGAAGGGAGAGATTTACATCCATAAGTGTAGGGTTCTGTCAAATAAGATTAAGTACAAACAGCTGTCTCCTGAGGTAAGGTAGTTATATATTTTCCCAAGGGGTCAGGCTCAGAGTCACAGAATTCTTGTTAGCTACCATCAGAGGAATCTCCCCCACTGCAGTTTCTAAGGAGGGAAGTGCAACATCTATTGATCCACTGAAAGTCCTAGGTATATTTACATTTCTTGTAGATACATTGATTATATTACATCTAAACTAATATAAGCTAGAAACATTAAATATATGGTATTCCTTTAATATAGTACAACAAAAAAAGTGTCTCTTCCCACTCTGGCATGGCTGCCAGGGTGGAAGAGAGCTCTTACCCATCCGAAGGCCCTCCAAAATTGCTGTCAGCTCTGGAGAGAGAGAAAACTGGCCCACTCTCTCTGTGGATCTAGCGGGACATAGCACACATATACCAGGTCCCAGCCAATCAGTCTGGGCTTAGAGGAGAAATCCACCCCTACCTGGGCAGGATGTGCACTTGAGAGAGATCTAATTGGGTGATATAGGCAAACACTAAATCCCAAGACTGGTGCAGATAGGGCAAGCTGAGATAGGCATGAGGAGAGTGTGATGCTCTAAGGCCCCTCCCTTTAAGGGCCACCCTGGTCATGCCTGATTAATCTAACTGCCTATTCTGGCACCCCCACAACATCAAAATTGATCACGAATAGATATTTTCTCTTGATACTTTTTACAAAAATCACACCTAAGTAATACCTCATGCTGTTAGCCTCCTTGAATAGGATAGTGTTGACCTGTTATCTGTGTAAACTGTAAACTATAGGGCTGCCTTGCCCTCATCTCCACTCCAAGTCATGGATAGGCAAAGGCCATTGTCCCCCTGGGCCATGTAGAGGACTAGCTTCCTGCGCTGGATTTGGATACTTGGTGCTCTGTACAGCCCTGATTATGCATTGATGTCTCTGAGGTCCCAGCCAACACTGGGACTGGGGTATTCATTGGGACCGCAGACCCAGAGCTGGTTTGCTGTTTGCAGAATTTGTGCTGGCCTTCAGGACAGTGTCTGAACTGTGGACAGTGCTGCCAGGAGGATGGGTAAAGGAGCTGGAGTCTTCTGCTGACCTGGAATACCAGAAGGGGTCCTTAGAGGTAGAAGAGACTCAGGCGGGCATGCCTGCTGCTCTCTGCTTTGTCTGGCTTCTAGGAGGAACAAACTATTCAGATTCCTGCCAGAACAGGAGAACTTGAGCCTGAGCACTTGGCTTGTGCTGCCCTTCTGCTGTATAAAAATGCCTTCGAAGCAGTCTGCTACTTGATTTTGAGTCACTCACTCAGTGTGAGTGTGATTTCAATGCTTTCCTCATGTTATCCTCTATGCAGTGTTATACTGTGTGAATGTACCACCCTCAGCTATTTTATTACTAGTACTGCGTGATCCTTCTTGTTTCTAAGTGTGGCTGTCAGACTTCTTGACCAGCATGCCCTAGCAGTTGTGCCTGGTGTCTCTCACCATGGCTTCAGTTTGTATCCTCTACAAGAGGTTGGTATGACTGCTCAAACCCCTTGCTCATGTTTTGCTGGGTCATCTCTTTCCCCTGGCTGGCTGTTCTCCCTGTGCTGATGGTGGGGGTTGCAATGCCCTCCCCCAGTCTCTGTCATGTTCCCCCTCCCATTCATTCTGTCTTTAGTTGCCCAGAAATTCTTAGGTTCAAATTAGCCACATGGCCATCTAGGTAGCGTGTTAGACTGTGGGCAGCAGGAGGCACTGTAGATCAGTTTCTGGCAGACATGAGGTCTATTCCTGCCAAGAGTGCCATTCTTGTGCCAGGGTGAGTTGGCATGTGGGGTGGCATCTCCTGGTTCTCTCTGGGCCTCAGTTTCTAATTGAAACTGCATAAAGGAAGCTACCTTTTTCCTGTTCTTCACTAACAACACTTTTTATGTCTATGAACATCATGTGGTTATTTCCAATAAAAGCTGACACTCCAAACAGTATAAGGCTACATCTTGAGGACCTGAACTCTGGGTGTAGTCCTAGTGTGCACGAGCTTTTATTCTCTTTCTTTTCTTTCTTTTTTACCCAATAAAACTTTGCCTCATATTCCGTGAGTTGATGGTCTTACTTGTGCGACACCGGACCCCATAACATTTTTGGGGCTCATCTGGGATCCACATTTCAAGACCTCCCTCACCGACTCTGGGGTGATCGAACCAGGGAAGGGCTCCTAATCTCAGCCCGAGAACCAAATCTCCATCCATCTATACATGTTCCTGGTTTTGGAGTTGGTAGCAAGCTGTTGACAGGGAACTGTTGCCTAGGACTGCTGGCCCCCTTCTTTATTGGGTAAGAAACCTTGGAGGTGCTTTTTCCACTCTTTGTTTTTCATTTTTTTCCCTGGTTTTTCTGGTTTCTGGTTTTGTGTGCTTTTCTGGGTCCAAGAGGGAAGGTAGATGCAGCATTAATCCCCCTGGACAAGGGATCAAGGGGCCACCCTGGACCCTCTCTGGCTCTGTTCAGAGATCTTGAATGGAGGTCTGTTTCCGGTTTGGCAGCTGCATCTGTTTCTGGTTCAGTTTTGGTTTGGTAGCCACGTGGCAATGTCAAGAGAGCTGTTATTGCTAGCATGTTTGTGTTTAATGTGTTCGTTTGTCTCATCCTTGTCTTTGAAGATATGAGTCAAAATCATTCTTTTGAAAAATCTCCTGTAAAACTGGTTAAAAAGCACTTTAATGATCTTTGAAAAAAATAGTAATAAAATGAGCTAGACCTATTATCCTAGCTACTTGGGAAGCTGAGACAGAAGGATTTCCACTTCAAGGTGCCAATGTGATAGCTTGTCTCCACATTTTAAACCATGTGACTTAAATTGCTTGATAAAAATAAGTACATAATTTTAATTTAAATGGTACCTGATATTTCCTCTTCGGTTTGGGCTTTAAACAAATAAGACATTGTTTATAGACACATTTTGGTTTCTTTATTAATCCAAATAGTCCAACAGATCTCCTAAAGTTTTTGTTGGCATTTGATTGATTTCAAGATTTTTAGGTTTTTGTCTTTAAAAGTCAGATTTAACTAAAGCCTATGGTGAGCTGAAATTTTATGTAATCAAAGCCATATTTTGTTATATGATATCATAGATATAATTACTGAGTTTATATTGTAGGACAACTTCAACTGACATAGAGGATTATTAAAAACAACAAAATTTCCTCTGAGATGGAGGCTCATAATTTTCCAGGTATTTTAAAAGATTGTAATGTACTGTTGCTTAAAAGGAGGTGGCAACTGGCTTGAGTTCCAGGCGAACCTGACTCAAGATAGAAACAAAATTTTGCCTTAGTTACTCCTAATAAAAGCACTTCCAAGTGTGTTTGAGGTGTTGATACAGAGTATCCCCAAAATGGCTGTCATGTTTTGCCTGTATTCATAGAAAGTATATTTCATGGAGTTTATTAATCGGAGCTATCTCAGATCAATGGGTTGTATATAATCTGAAAGTGTATGTACTGGTATTATAAAGCAAGTCTTGTTGTCACGTAGAGATTTTTGGTGACTTTAAAGGAAGGCCTTTTCTCTACAAATTTCCATTAGTAAAATGGTTAACTCTTTGGAGCCAGACTACTTGCTTCTTTGTCAGTGGGTAATAAGATTAATCAATTTGGTATGATTTTTAGTCTTATAAAAAAAGGTGGTTAATTATGGGTTGAGATGAGATGATTGAAGGAACTGAGAAGGTATTTTTCAATGAAGTGACTCAAGGGCCCACAGAGCCCCCCACTGCTTTCCTAGAAAGACTGCAGGAGGCATACAGGACATACCCCCATAGATCCTGAGGCCCCTGAGAATAGACAAGCTATTAACATTGATTTTGTAACTCAGTCCACACCAGATATTAGAAAGGAGATTCAGAAAATAAAAGCTTTGAGAGTAAACTTCTTTCAGAGTTAATAGAGATTACTGCCAGGGTATATAATAATAAAGACACTCTGAAGATAGACAGGCTAAGAAAATGACTAAGGTTATGGTGGCTACCTTCCAGAAGGCACAAGGCCCCATGAGACAGCCCTTATACTTTGCTCAGTATGATTCTACCTGAAAGGCAAATATATACTGTGCTGGACCTAAAAGATGCTTTCTTTAGTATCCCATTGACAAAGGGAAGTCAACCCATTTTCTGCCTTTGAATGGAGAGACCCAGAACAAGGCACCAGTGGGCAACTAACCTGGACTAGACTTCCACAGGGATTTAAAAATTCTCCCACTGTCTTTGATGAGGTTCTTCATAAAGATTTTCAGGCCTTTCTCAAGGAAACACCTGAGGCAACTCTTGCTAAGACCTTCTAGCTGCAAAAATGGAGAAAGAATGTCTCTCTGCCACAGAGCGTGTCCTGGACAACCTAAAACATCTGGGCTATCGTGTCTCAGCTAGGAAGGCTCAGCTGTGAGTGCATAAGGCAACCTATTTGGAACACAAACACCAAGAAGGTAAGAGGATACTGTCGGCCTCTAGAATTCAGGCCATCACTCAGATCCCCATGCCTCAGACTAAGAGACAAATCCGAGAATTCCTCGAAACTATGGGGTATTGCAAAATTTGGGTTCCAAGGTTTTCTGAATTAGCCAAGCCTCTGTATAAGGCTACAAGAGGGCAAGAAAATGATTTTAATTGGCCTGAAAATGAAGAACAAACATTCCAAAAACTAAAGTCAACTCTGACATCAACTCCTGCCCTGGCGCTTCCAGACTTAACCAAACCCTTCTACTTGTACATGGACGAAAAGAAGGGACAGCCAGGGACATCCTAACCCAGAGACTGGGGCCACTGCATTGCCCAATGGCCTATTTGTCTAAGAAGTTAGCCCCTGGTTGGCCCCCTTGCTACCAGGCTATTTCAGCTGCTGCTATTCTGACAAAGGATGCAGACAAACTAACCTTGGGACAGATTTTATCAATTATGGCCCTACATATGATAGAGACTCTTTTATTTTTTATTTTTATTTTTTGGTTTTTCAAGGTAAGGTTTCACTCTGGTCCAGGCTGACCTGGAATTAACTATGTAGTTTCAGGGTGGCCTTGAACTCACAGCCATCCTCCTACCTCTGCCTCCCAAGTGCTGGGATTAAAGGCGTGCACTACCACGCCTGGCTAGAGACTCTTTTTTAAAAAAAAAAAAGCCTCCTGACCGATGGCTCTCCAACTCTCGTCGCATAACCCACTATAAGGTCTTGCTCTTAGATCAACCAAGAATACAGTTTCGCCAAGCTGTGACTTTGAATCCAGCCTCCCTGCTGCCCCAAACCGATAAGGCATCAATTCCTTTGCATGACTGCCTAGAGATCACCTCTGCCTTTCATGGACTTTGCCTGGACCTGACAGATGTGGCTTGGCTGGACCCTGATCTGGTGATGTATTCTGATGGCAGCAGCTTTGTTGTGGACAGCATCAGGTATGCAGGGGCAACTATGGTGACTTTGGAAAAAACTCTGTGGGCTGAGGCCCTGCCTCGGGGTACATCAGCTCAGAAAGCTGAACTGATAACACTGACCAAGGCTCTGATAATTGGGAAAAGACAAGACAGTAAATATCTACACAGACAGCTGTTATGTCTTTGCTATGGCTCATGTCCATGGGCCATCTACCAGGAGCAAGGGCTATTTATAGCAGAAGGTCAAGACATTAACAATAAAATGAAATTTTGGACTTATTGGCTGCCATTTGGGCACTTGCTAAAGTGCCTATAATTCATTGTTTGGATCATCAGAAAGGGGAGACCACAGAAGCAAAAGGGAGCAGACTGGCAGACTAACAACAAAAGAGTGCTGCCGGGCATGGTGGTGTACGCCTTTAATCCCAGCACTTGGGAGGCAGAGATAGGAGGATGGCGGAGAGTTCGAGGCCACCCTGAGACTATATAGTTAATTCCAGGTCAGCCTGGACCAGAGTGAGACCCTACCTTGCAAAACCAAAAAAAAAAAAAAAAAAAAGAGTGTGCCTCTCAGCATCCATCAGATTGTCTGGTCACTCTTCCTGAGCGACCAACATACACAGAACAGGACCTCCAGCTCACCTCTCATCTGGTAAAGGAACAGACACCACAAGGATGGTTCCAACTGAAGAATGGATGACTGTTGCTGTCCCCAAGCCCTAAGGTAGAGTCTGGCCAGACAACTACATGAAAGAACTCACTTAGGTAGCAACAAGCTAGCCAAGCCAATAAGGAAAGAGCTTTTCTTCCCAGGTACAGACTCAGTCATTAAGGACATCACCACCCGCTATCAGGCCTGCTAACAGACAAATGCCTCCTCTGGTAAGGTACCACCAATGGGGATGAGAGAGAAAGGGGAATAGAGTCAGATAGAAATTGGGAAGTTTATTTCACAGATGTAAAGCCAGGTCAATATGGATATAAATATTTACTTGTTTATGTTGGTACATTTTCAGGATGAATAGAAGCTTCCCCTACCAAGTCTGAGATAGCCCATGTAGTTAAAGGAATTTTTAGAGATATTCCCCACTATGGGTTGCCCCTCAAGATAGGATCAGATAATGGGCCTGCCTTTATGTCAGAAATCACTAAGGAATTGACCAAGACACTGGGGATTAATTGAAAATTACATTGTGCCTACCATCCCCAAAGTTCAGGACAGGTAGAAAAGATAAATTGGATCTTGAAGAAGACTTTAAACCCTAGAGACTGGCGAAGGATGGGTAGGACTCCTTCCTTTCACCCTATTAAGAGCCAAGTGTACCCTTTATGTAAATGTGTGGATACCCTCCATCCTGCCCTGATGGATCTTAAACAGATAACTGACTTTACTAATGAAATGCTTCTTTCTATCCAAGTCTTAGACTTCTTTTTATGAAACAAGGGTGCCTACTTATGGCTTTAGGTAAAACTTGTTGCTTTTATGCCAATCAGTCGGAAATAATACAAAATACACTGGCTTTATTTAGGAAAAAAAACACCTTAAAAAACGCAAAAACTCCAAAGACAGGCTACTGGAAACTGGTTTCAATCTATGTAAGATTGAGTTCCATGGTTAACTACTCTTATTTTTGTGGTTGTTGGCCCCCTTTTGTCAGTATTGCTAGGCCTTACCATAGGACCCTACGTTATTAACACTTTGGTCGGATATGTTAAAAATAAAATTAGTTCCATTAAGTTCATGGTATTATGAACATAGTATAGCCCCCTATCTAAAACTGAACAAGCCCTAGATGTTATCCTCCCAAGTCAAAGATTTAACTCAGTGCCATATCTGAGGGGGAAATATAAAGAGAGCAAAATGTTGTTATTTCTTTACATCAAGCTTAGAGAAAAACAGAAGTCACTTTACATTTGCTTGAGCAGGTGGGGTTAGTAGATAAACAGGATGCTCTGCTGATCTGAATAGCAATTACTTTTATGGCTGTAACTGCAACATGTGAATTATGATCTATGGCTTAACTCCCATCCTGTTTTTTTCTGTGAACATCATGTGGTTATTTCCAATAAAAGCTGACACTCTGAACAGTACAAGGCTTGAGGACCTGAACTCTGGGTGTAGTCCTGGTGTGCACCAGCTTGTATTCTTTCTTTTCTTTCTTTTTTATCCAATAAAACTTTGCCTTAATTTCTGTGAGTCGATGGTTTTAGTTGTGCGACACCAGATCCCATAATAGTGGTCACTCCCGAACCTTACAGTAGAGTCTCCCTGTAGCCCAGGCAGACCTGGAATTCACTATGTAGTCTCAGGACCCTCAAACTCACGGCAATTCTCCTACTTCTGCTTCCCGAGTGCTGGGATTAAAGGCATGTGCCACCATGCCTACCACTGCCTACCACTGCCTTGCTCTTTTACATAGAGGTTATACTTCATTTATAGATTTTGTGAAATATGATTGACAGTTTCATGGCAATTGCATTTTAGTTTGCAGGTGAATTTGGGAGAATCAGTGCGTTCAGGTTATCAAATCTTCCTGTCTGTTAAAACAGGTTCTCCCTGTGTTTTAGTTTTTGCTGTTTTTATTTTTATTTATTTTTGGTTTTTCAAGGTAGGGTCTCACTGTAGCCCAGGCTGAGCTGGAATTCACCATGTAGTTTCAGAATGGCCTCAAACTCACAGTGGTCCTCCTACCTCTGCCTCCTGAGTCCTGGGATTAAAGGCATATGCCACCACACCCAGCTTTTTTTTTTTTAAATTAATTTATTTGCAAGCAGAGAGAGAAGAGAAGAGAGGAGAGAGGAGAGGAACACCAAAGCCTCCATCCACTGCAAAGAACACCAGATGCCTGCACTACTTTGTGCATCTGGTTTCATGTGGGTACTGGGGAATGGAACTGGGTCATTAGGATTTGCAGGCAAGGGCCTTAACTGCTGAGCCATGACTTCAGCCCCTAGTTTTTGCTGTTTTCTTTTAGCAAACTTCATAAATGTCTTCAGTGAAGCTAGTTGCTTAGTTAGAGTTATTCCTATGTGCCTTATGTAATTTTGTTGCTGTTATAAATGGTTTCCTCTAAGACTTGTAGAATGCTAGCTCTGTTGACACATGAAAGTATAATAGATTTGTGACATTTTTTTTTTGGCTTTGCGAGGTAGGGTCTCACTCTGGTCCAGGCTGACCTGGAATTAACTATGTAGTCTCAGGGTGACCTCGAACTCTTGGGGATCCTCCTACCTCTGCCTCCCAAGTGCTGGGATTAAAGACATGCGCCACCATGCCCGGCTTAGATTTGTGACCTTTTATATCCAGCTATAGTGAAGGTTAAGAAAGTTCCCTTTTGTACTTGCTTATTAACATTAGATTTCTTGAATGGGTGTTCCTTTTTAGCTGTCTTTGGTTATTTTGCATTCACTGAGATGGGTTGGCTTTCCCCCTCTTCATGCTAATGTGGCACATCACAGTGGGTAGATTTTCAAATGTTAGAGCACATCTGCATTCCCCAGAGACAGCAGCCTAGCACAATGATCTATCTTTCCATATGCGTGTAGGCTGGGCTTACTTTTACAGGAAATTTAAAGTCTGTGTTTATGAAACTGTTTTGTAAATTTCCCTTATCTTATTACCTTTAGTTTGGATATCACAGTTTTTTGTCTTATAAAATTATAAAAGTAGTACTGTTTTTTTTCCCTTTGCTCTTCTTTTCCCTTTCTTTCTTCTCCTTTTTGTAGTGCATGAAATACCACTCCCCCTTCATTTCAGGACTGGGAATTGAATCCAGGCCCTTGCATATGCTAGGCAAACACTCTACCTACCACTCAGGTACATCCCAGTCCTGCATCTTTTATTAGCAGCATACAAGTCATATTAGGAGATTTTTCTTCTTTGTCATAATACAGCTATACCAACTTTCTCCAGGCAGCTTGCCCTTCCTCCCTCCCTCCCTCTCCCTCCCTCCCTCCCTCCCTCCCTCCCTCCTCCCTTCCTCCCTCCTTCCTTCCTTGCTACCCTTTCCCTCCCTCCCCCTCCCCTCCCTCCCATCCAAAAAAACCCCACCTGATATTTCCTCCCTCCCCCATCCCTCTCCTCCATCATATCCCCTCCCTTTCTCTTCCTAAAAACCTTTCTACTTACCTGTGTTTGAGGATTGCTACAAGAAGTGGCAGATAGTTGAATTTCTTTCCCAATCCAATTTGAGATAGCCGGGGAGCAAGGTCAGAGCACATCTGAGGATGCAGTCCTTCAGCACACTGGGAGGATGGAGTGGATCTTGGCTCCTCCTTCCAGTTTTGTTTTACTTTCAAGGCTATCTGGTTTGTTTCCTTCCTTTGTTGGTATGGAAGTTAATGTTTTGTTTGCCCTTAGATATTTGCTAAATAATTTAATTTGCTGTCTACTTAAATGTCATTTCCTATGTAGTCACCCTTTTATTTTTTTGAGCAGAGGACCCTCTCTTTGACCTTCCTTTTGATGACCAGGAATCCTTTCATTAGTGTACATGTAAAACACACCACAGCTGTCATGTTTGTCTGGTTATTGTCATGACCTGAAATTTTGGTGACTCTAAAGCTGCTTTGATTGTGCGCTTAGAATTCTTCCTGGTTGTCTAGCTTTTTTTTCTTCTTCTTTTGAACAGATATAACTAGTGTGCCAGTTCTCAGAGGCCCCTCAGCACCCCCTTCTGTAACCCATGGAATGGGCTCTACACCCTTTTCCTGCTCCCCAGCATGGTGTTTGTTGGGTTCTGCCTCCAGGGGGCACTAGAGGGAACTGGCAGAGTAGGTGTATTGTCATGGCAATCCTCTTTACCCATGGACCTGTTTTTCTCCCTTCACCCTGAGTGCAGCTTGGGGTTTCCCAGCTCTAAGTCCTTCCCTAAGACATGCCACATGACCCCCAAGGTCCTGGTCCCAGCCCAATGACCCCTGCTTGGAACTGCTCAACATAAACAGTCTCCTTCTCCCTTGGATTCCAGCCCTGCCTTCTCCTAGCCATCCTAGGGCCATCTTGCCCACCTTGGCTCTACCCTCAGCACCAAGAGAGCTGTTTTCCATACTGAGTTCTCTCTGCTGACATGCCTATGGGATGTCTGAAGCCTGATTGATAGGCCAGGAGAAGCAAACCTGTTAGCTCCAATCTCTCCAGAATTCTCTGCTTCACCTCTGAAGAAACCTTCTCACAACTGATCTCTATATGAAGCTGAATTATTTCTCTCTCTCTCTCTCTTTTATTTTTATGTGGTAGGGTCTCATTCTGTAATGGGGTACTAGTGGTCCAGGAAAGTCCTTGAACCCCCAAACCTAGGTTCGTTTCTAACTTTAATCAAAGAATTGAATAAAAAAGAAGTTTGAGGGGTTGGGGTTTAGTCAGTAGATGAGCGCTTGCCTAGCAAGCACAAAGCCCTGGGTTCAGTTCTCAGCACCAAAAACAGAAGACGAAGAATTATAATTATTAAATTATTATACTTATTGAAGGAAGTACAAAGCCAAGGAAAGGAATCCACATGGCTAGAGATCCCACGTGCTGGGGAAAACCATGAAAAGATGAGAGAGAAAAGAAAGTTCAAGGAGCTCCTGCCATGTGGGGAGCTGGAGGGAATAAAGAGCCCATGTGGAGAATAAGGGCTAGGAGTCCCTCCTGCCTGAGCCCAGTCCCAGCTGAGGGAAAAACTCACAGCTGGAAGTTCCCTAGTGATCAGAGAGCCTGTCCTCCCTTTGCAAAGGTATTTATAACTTTTTAGTGGAGGTGGGCTGTCTTCCAGCTCAGGTGAACCAGAGGGACAGCTGGTTGGTTAGGGCTAGGGGCTGTCTCAAGAAGAGGTTAGCCCTGGCACCAAGTTCCAGGGACTGACCAACCACAATGTTTAAATCCTTCAAAAGACCTCCCTCCCGGGAGGGGTCCTGGTTGTTTGTGGAAAACAGGTCTAGGGAACTAGGCAAGAGATAAGTCAGATCATCTTTAGTTTCTAGCAAGTGCAAACTTTCCTGCCTTTTTTACCTTCAAGGGTCCAGTCACCCTAACCATACCCTCTTCTCAACTCAATGCCAGGCAGATCTGCAATTCACTATGTAGTTTCAGGCTGGCCTCAAACTCACAGCGGTCCTCCTACGTCTGCCTCCTGAGTGCTGAGATCCCAGCTATTTCTCTTTTAAAAATTATTTATTTATTTGTTTATTTTTGTGTGTATATATGTGTATTCACATGTGTGTGCAGGTACGCATGTGCCACAGCATGTGTGTAGGTCACATTGGTTCTTGCCTTCCAGTTCCTGTGAGCCAGAGTCTCTCTTTTCTCATTCTCACTGTTGTTGACAGCTGTGTTCACTTTGAGCTTCCGGAAAGTTCTCCCATGTCTGCTTCCCATCTCACTGTCAGAATGCTGTGATTACAGAAGCCCACCATAGCTTCTGGCTTTTTATGTGGGGCCTTGGGATTGAATTCAGTGCTCAGATGTGAGTGACAAATGCTTTATTCATTGAGCTATCTTCCCTGTCCCTGAATTGTGTCTGCCTCTTCAGTGAGCGTTGAGCAAGTACTTACTCTGTATCCAGCACTATGGGAGGGGTGGGTGAGGAGTCACCAGGACTGACACATTCCCTGCCCTGTTGTGGCCTGTGTGCTAGGATTAAAACCATTTGGGTTAAGTTCTAACACTGTGGTCAATAAAAGGGAAAAAGAAAAACCCCAAAATTGTGGTATGTCAAAATATTAAAGTTCTGTTTATTAAAGGACTTAACAGAGTAATAAAGCATTCTATGGATGGGGAGAAAGTGTTTGTACACAGTACATCTGAAGACATTAATGCCAAAAATCCATAAAGAGCTCCCAAAACTCAGCACCAGAAAGACAAATAGCCAAGTTAAAAAATGAGGAAAGGGCTGGAGAGATGGTTCAGTGGTTAAAGGCACTTGCAGGCTGGAGAGATGGCATAGTGGTTAAGGCACTTGCCTGCGAAGCGTAAGGACCCAAGTTCAACTCCCTAGAGCCCACGTAAGCCAGAAGCACAAGGTGGTGCATGCGTTTGGAGTTTGGTTGCAGTGGCTAGAGGCCCTGGTGTGCCAATTCTCTTATGTATATACATACATACACATACATACACACATGAAATAAGGACCTTGCTTGCAAAGTCTGACATCCTTGGTTCAATTCCTCAGTACTCACATATAGCCAGATACACAAAGTGGTGCATGGGTCTGGAGTTCATTTGCAGCAGCAACAGGCCCTGGTGCACTCATTCTCTCTCTCTCTCTAGTAAATAAATAAAATATTTTTTAAAAATGAGCAAAGGATGTGTATAGACATTTTTCCAAAGAAGGTATTCAAACGGCCAAAAAACACATGAAAAACATGTTCAACCCTACCGGTCACCAGGCAAATGCAGATCAAAACCTAGTGTAGGGCTGGAGAGATGGCTTAGCAGTTAAGGCACTTGCCTGTGAAGCCTAAGGACTCGGGTTCAATTCCCCATTACCCACGTGCATGTATCTGGAGTTTGTTTGCAGTGGCTGGAGGCTTTGGCATGCCCATCTTTTTTTTTTTTTTTTCTCTCTCTCTCAGATAAACAAACCCTAGTGTACTGCATCTCATACCCATCTGTGGTCAAAACCAGAAGGCAAGAGTTGCATATGAACATTGCTGAAGCTGGAACTCTGCATTGTTGGTCGGAATGCTCAATGACGCAGCTACCATGGAATAAACAGTATGGGAAGTTCTTTAGAAATTTAAAATTAGAATCGCCATGTGATCCAGCACACTGCTGGATGTACCCAAAAGAATTGAAAGCAGAACTTGAACCAATATTATATACTCATATTCTCACCCACACTGTTCCCAACAGCTAAAACATGGAGGTGACTGGAGAGAAATGGAGAGGGAAGTGTGTGGTCTGTTCATACAGTGGAGTGTTATTCAGCCTTGAAAAGGAAGGAAATTCAGACATGTGCCACAGCATAGAATTGCTGTGAGGATGTTATGGTGAATGAATTAAACTATAAACCTGTCACCCGAGATAGACATTGTGGTGATTCTCTTCTCTGAGGTCTCTAGAGACATCAGATGCATGGAGACAAAGAATGGTGAATGCCAGAGCTGGGAAAGGAATGGGTTGTTAGGATTTTACAGGGACAGACTTTCTGTTTAGAAAGATAAGAAAGTTCTAGATACAGGTGGCTGTCAACACTGGATGTACCCACACTATTGAGTTAGTGAGTTATGATGGCAAATTTTGTGTTGTGTGTATTAAAAGTTCAACTGGAAAAGGTTGGCCATTTTCTAGTGTCCTTTACTCTTTGGGGACGAGGCTAAGGCATGTAGGACCAGCAGGGGGCGCCAAGTCAGTGGTGATTGTCTGAGTTTGTTAAAGAATAAATCTTACTCTTCTCATGCGCTAAGGGTTGGTGGACACATGCAGAAGTTTCTCCCTGAGATGAAGTGTCCCTTTGGCCATTTCCATTCATTTCCTCACCTTGTTTGTTGTTGGTATGACTTGTTAGATTTCTCTGAACTCAGGTTGTATTTCCAATGCAGGTGGTGTGCAAAATTTCAACATGCCTCCAGGGGCAGCTGACCTGGGACACCTGTAGGATGCCAGGACCAGTTCCCACACAGCCTCCCAAGCTTTGGGAATTAACCTTTTCTAACACAAAGCTCTGGGCTCATTACTCACCACAGATGCAAAAACTACTGATGAGCACATATTTAATGTGCAAAACACAAGGGTTTCTTTTGTACACACTTGTAGCTTTCTGTGATGGGTAGTGGAGTGTGGACATTTTCTTTTTTTAAAATATTTTATTTTATTATTTTTTCTAGTTTTATTTATTTATTTGCAAGCAGAGAGAGAGAGAGAGAGAGAGAGAAGAGAGGCAGACAGAGAGAGAATGGGCATGCCAGGGCCTCTAGCCACTGCAAACCGAACTCCAGATGCATGTGCCCCTTGTACATCTGGCTTCACAGGCAAACGCCTTAATCACTAAGCTATCTCTCCAGCCCATAATATTTTATTTTTATTTATTTGACAGAGAAAGAAGGAGGGAGAGAGAGAGAGAATGGGGGCACCAGGGCTTCCAGCCACTGCAAACGAACTCTAGACGCGTGTGCCCCCTTGTGCATCTGACTAATGTGGGTCCTGGAGAATCGAACCAGGGTCTTTTGGCTTTGCAGCCAAACACCTTAACTTCTAAGCCATCCCTCCAGTCTCCATGTGTGGACATTTCTGTGTCATCATTTATGCTGCAGCACAACCATGGTGTGACTGTATCTTATGCCCTCATACCTGGGTGGCTTGCCCTCATTGTCTTTGCACAGTCAGGTCCCATGTTTGGCTCCATAAGCGTCACTGGGCACTTCCTCTTTGATTCTTTCAGCCTGTGTCCTAGGTACCAAGCACTGTGCTAGGAAGGAGTTTTTGAGAAGGAGCAATAGGGAATAAAGGTCCCTCTGCCCTCATGGGTGTGACGACCCACAGTGTGTGCAACCTTGGTGGTAGGCATCTTGGTATAAAGAAAGAGACACATAGACCAGTGGAGGGGACAGTGGAGGAGTGTCATGAGTGTAATTAAGTAGTAAAGAGGTGGATATGGCAATTCAATTGCCATACTATTTAGTCCACACACAAGTTAGTTAGGTCAAGTTTCTCTTCTCCTATCCTCTCAACTATAGCCTAGCCCTGAGGCAGCTCACCTGCAATGACACTTGGTCCATGGGCAGTGTTTGGGTCAGCCAACTCCAACTGGGGGTTCTCATGGGCTGCTTGGGTCCTGTGGCAGGTATCAACAACATGGCTGAGGCTCCATTCTGATGTCTTTTCCTAAGTGCTCCTCCACAGTTGCCTGGATCTGCCGGCACCAAGCTGTCTCCCTTTGCTGTAGCTTAGCCTGGCTGCTGCTAGGTTTTTACCAGGAAAGGGGATCATGAGTGTGTGCAAGAGTGTTCCATGGAAGCCCCAGACCCTGGGCTGGCTTAGAGGAGCATGAGGACAGGAGTGGTGCTGAAGGGACCAAACTGACGCCATGACAGGCTTCAGTAAGGTGCCGCCCTGACTAGGCCTAAGTTTCAATTTCCTGGAGGGGCGGGCTCTGGGGGCTGAGTCAGTTCCTGGAGACATGTCCAAACATGCCCAGGCATGCTCAGACTGTCCCTTTTGCCCCAACCAATCAAAGGTATACAAATGTAACTGCCACTTGCTTAGCCAATCACATTAGATTACCTCACCTGCTTAGAATTCCCCTAGACCTAGCCACCAAAATCCTAAGACCAATCAAAAAAACACAAGTACAGTTACTGTTCAAATTAGCCAATCATGTTAAAAGACTAAAAGCCCACCAAAATTCCTTTAGCTGTGCTTAAAAGGAGCCTGTGAGCTCTTCCTGAGGTCGCCATTTTGTACGAATGGTTGACCCCAGCATGCTGGCTGATTCTGCAGAATAAACGCTCTTTGCTTTTCCATACTGTTTGACTCTGGGGTCTTTCTCCAGTGATTTTTGGACCCTTACAGTGCAAGGACTCTTAAGAGCTGAGATACCAGTAGCCTGTCCCAGTGAAGAGTGTTGGGCCAGGGACGCTGGAGTGGGGAAGGTAGAGGCTGGTGGGTGGGGCTTTGGCACTATCTCAGTAGTGCTTAGATGAATGTGGGGCTGGGCAGTTATATGGGGGCAAGGAGAAATTCTGAAACAGGAGGACAGAGGGTCTTACTGTGAGTGGCCACACACACAGTGTGACGTTAGAGACTCGGAGGCCGGGAAGGAAGAGGCTTGGAGAGGGCAGCAAGAGGCCAGGTGTATGTAGCAGGAGGTTGGGTTTATACTTGAGGAGAGCAGCATGGATCCTGCTGTACTTGTGGGAAGGTGGGAGAGTCAAGACCTCATACCTATGTTATTCCAGTGGAAGAAATGGGCATACCACAGCTTGTAGGCATGTCTAACCTATCTCTGGCAAGCTGCATATGTGCTACTATAGCTGTGAATTCTGCACAATACTTTGTAGATAGCAATCATGTTGCAATTGGACACCTCTGCTAGAGCTGTACAAGGAATCTTCAGGGGTTCCCACAGGGTGCACTGATTTCTCTGTTAGATAGAGCTTCTGATCTTTTAGGGTAACCACAATGGCCTCCTCCACACCAGAGTTGTGTCCTCTAGTCATTCCAGAGCTTCAGCTCACCAGCTGCTAGGCCTTTCATTGCTAAGACATGATGCTTATTTGCTGAAACTGCCATCACGTTCAGGGAGAATTTGCATAAAGATAGACTCCAGACAGAGGTGTGCTTAGTCGAATTAAGACATTGTGTTGGGTAACTTTTCTTGGGAGTTATGAATAAACATCTACTCATCTCAGAGAACCAAAAGACCAAAGAAACAATTTCACTGATCTAGTCTGATGAACCAGTGTTCTGGGGTTTTTAGGAACATGGGTGCATCACCAGGAAGTTCACCCAGTATGGGTGACAACTCACGAAAGTTGCCTTCCCGGAGTTCAGGTAGCTTCACCCAAGAGTCTCTTCTCTCCCAACAATTGCTTCTACAACTTGGGATTGGGAGGGGTGTGTGAATCGTGTAACTTTCTGAGCACCCTGAGTCATATGAGCCTCCCTCCTGGAGGAGGGAGTGTTTCAATTCAGAGGAAATAGCTATCCAACAGTGTAATTTCCTGGAGGAAGAACCAGGAGATACCTCAGCATCTGTGTTGGTCTTCAGATATGGTGAATATTGGGGTTTCTTTGGCTTCCTAAAATACTTATAAGATGATGTGAACTCATGATCTTGCTGAAAACAATTGTTCACATGCAATTCTGCTTTCCAGCAGACTGTATGGAAACAGCTCCTTGCAGATGGCAATCCTCATGCTGTTTGGGAGCAGAGAGTAGCAGGCAGTATCATCTAGGTGCACAGTTGGTGGCTGGCAGCAAATACCCAAAGATCCTGGGTTGACTCTTCATTTTTTCAACTCTGCTTATTTTATTATAAGTATTTCAAGTAAAATACACCTATAAACATTACCTGGGCCAGGTGTGGTGGCACACGCCTTTAATCCCAGCACTTGGGAGGCAGAGGTAGGAGGATCGCCAGGAGTTCAAGGCCACCCTGAGACGACATAGTGACTTCCAGGTCAGCCTGGGCTAGAGTGAAACCCTACCTCGAAAAAAAAAAAAAAAAAAAAAAAAAAAAACATTACCCTGGGATGACTTCAATATAGTTTTCCTTTAACCTCTCTGTCCCACAGTGCTCCTCAGCTCATCTTTCCCTTCCAGGAGGGTAACCTGACACATCTTTTTCTTTGTGTTTAGAGCTCAAAATTTGGTCGGGGAGTTGGACTACCCCAGACATCTCAGCGCACCTCTGCTCGGAGATCGTTTGGAAGGTCCAAGAGATTCAGCATCACTCGCTCACTGGATGATCTTGAGGTAGGCCAGTCAGCCTTATGGACCATGTATGTGGCCTAGGACTGTCTCGCTGCTCTACACCTCCAAGGCTGTGTGGGCCCTCCTACCCCTGCTCCTTGGAGTCTGCTTGCTTCTCTCCCTCAATGGGAGCCACTGTTTTGGATGGGAGCTTCCTGGGGACCTTTCCCACCCTGTGAAGTTCCTGATCCATCAGTGTCCCACGTTGGGGATCACTGTTGAGACAGGAACTGGTTCAATCTCTTAGCACAATTGAAGTAGGGCCCATCACTGCAACTTCTTGAAGACCTGATTGGCCCAGATTATCATTTTTAATGGCTCTTTTATCTATGCTCCTTTTGTTTTTTAATTTTAAGAATGGATTTTACACTGGGCGTGGCGGCGCACACCTTTAATCCCAGCACTCAGGAGGCAGAGGTAGGAGGATCGCCGTGAGCTTGAGGCACCCTAAGACTACAGAATGAGATCCAGGTCAGCCTGACTAGACTGAGATCCTACCTCAAAAAACCGAAAAAAAAAAAAAAAAAAAAGATTTTAGTTTTTTGTTTTTAATACTTTTTATCTATATTTATTTATTAGAGACAGAGAATGGGGGAAAGAGAGAATGAGAACTGGTACACCAGGGCCTCTAGTTATTGCAAACAAACTCCAGATGCATGCATCACCATGTGCATCTGGCTTACGTGGGACTTAGAGAATCGGACCAGGGTCCTTAGGCTTTGCAGGCATGCGCCTTAACTGCTAAGCCATCTCTCCAGCCCGGATTTTACTTTTTAAAAAAATAAATATTATTTATTTATTTGAGAGAGAGAGAGAGAAAGAGGCAGACAGAGAAAGAGAGAATGGGCATGCCAGGGCCTCTAGCTACTGCAAACGAACTCCAGATGCATGTACCCCTTTGTGCATCTGGCTTACATGGATCCTGGGGAATTGAACTGTGGTCCTTAGGCTTCACAGGCAAACGCCTTAACTGCTAAGCCATTTCCTCAGCCCGGATTTTACTTTTAGGGCACTTCTAGGTTTGTAGAAAACTTAAGCAGAAGGTCTAGCCTCCATCCCCCCCCCCGTAGTAAACAGACACAGATTGTTGTCACTGTGTGTGAGGGTGTTACTGTATTGTCACAACCGGTGGAACATACGGGTATGTTGCTTTTAATGCAAATGCATCGCTTACATGAGGGGTCCTACTCTATGTTTGCATACATATATAGTGACATGCTTACCAATGTAACAATTTGAAGCAGTGACACCACCCTAAACATCCTCCATGCTCTGCCTGCTTATCCCTTCCCTACACACTTGGGACTCACTGATCTTTTCACTGTCTGGTTCCTCATGTTTTCAGATCCTGACAGACATGGTTATACTCTGTGCCTCACTTTAAACACACCTTCAGTTTTCTAGATTCTCACCACATACAAAGGTGACCAGGCCATCTCTCAGCACTGTCACTCTTTCAAGGCGTCTAGATTTAGTGCACACCATCATGAGCTGACCCTTTAGCACCTCTGTCTCATTCCTATCTTTCTCTTTTTTATTGTTATTTAATTAATTAATTTATTTATTTTTTGTGGTAGGGTCTCACTCTAGCCCAGGCTGACCTGGAATTCACTCTGTAGTTTCAGGGTGGCCTCGAACTCACAGCAGTCCTCCTACCTCTGCCTCCTGAGTGCTGGGATTAAAGGCATGCACCACCACACCCGGCTTACTTTTGTTTATTTATTTATTTATTTTTAATTTTATTTACTTATTATTTTTTGAGAGCGAGAAAGAGGTACAGAGAGAGAGAAAGAGAGAGAGAATGGTCATGCCAGGGCCTCCAGCCATTGCAAATGAACTCCAAATGCATGCGCCACTTTGTGCATCTGACTTACATGGGCCCTGGGAAATCGAACTGAGGTCCTTTGGCTTTGCTGGCAAATGCCTTAACTGCTAAGCTATCTCTCCAGCCCCTTATTTTTATTTTTTAAAATATTTTATTTATTTATTTGAGAGAAAAAGAGGCAGACACAGAGAGACAATGGGTGTCCTAGGGCACTAGCTGCTGCAAATTAACTCCAGACACATGTGCCGCCTTGTGCATCTGGTTTATGTGGGTCCTGGGGAATCGAACCTGGGTCCTTTGGCTTTGCAGGCAAGTGTCTTAACCATGAAGCCATCTCTCAAGTCCACCCTCTCTTCCTCTTTAAGCAGTTATGAAGACCTCGCAGTGTAGCTGCAGGTTTGGGTGCCCAGGTGGTGACATGTGGGTCTGCAGTCTGTTCTTCACAGCAGGACGTGTCCTGCTGTTATCTGGATCATTACTAGACTTGCCCCAGGGCAGGAGCAATTCCTTGCTCATAATGGATAGTCCAGCATCTGGGAATTGACTGTTCCATGAGTATACTGTCTCCACCTGTCTCAATAGTACCTAGGGCTGCTTTTCAGCAGCAGTGTGAACATAGCACGTACAGGGTATGTAGCCCGCTGTTGCCTGTGCCTTGCCTAGCTCAGGGTCTTGCCAAGCTCCTTGGCTGTGAATATGTTCTTGGGATGTCCAGTCAGCCCACAGGTATCTTCTGATACAGGGTCTGTTAGGTAGGTGTCCTGAGTGATAGGGCTGCCTACCCTTTCCTGTTTGGGTCCTGTTCATTACTGGAAACCTGTTGTGACCCCTGGGGGGATCTGAGCCATGTTCCCAGGTATAGGCTCTTGGTTCCTACAACCCAGATAGGCTGCAGCTTCTTTCTTAGTGGCAACAGGTGTGAGTTAATAACTTATCCCTACCAAGGGAAAGATGTTTAGCTTCTGAAAATTTCACTAATGGGGCAGGCACTGAGTGTCTCCAGGTCAGTTTCCACCCTCTGGGGTGCAGGAATTGGATCAAAGGCTCAGTGTACCTGCTGCCTGATGCTATCATCAGCCCAACAGCAAGAGTCTGCGTGCAGGGAGAACATCCTGGTAATGTGGCTAGCCATCAAGAAGCAGGAGATGTAAGAATGTGCTACTCAAACGCAGTACCTCTAGCAAGTCCAGCAGCTGAGTGTTGCCCAACTGAGATCAACAATGATAGACCCAGTGATCAACTTGTTCCTCAAAATGAAAGGTGAACTGGAACAGACTGAAGACAACTGGAACAAGCCCCAAATGAACTGAGTGCCTGGAAATTTACACCTGATAGGTAAACAAATCATACTCCCCAGTCAAGACTTCCTTGCCAGTCCTACTTTGAGAAAGCTATGTTGGGACAGCCAAGTACTCGTTTCCACACCAAGACTCAGACTTTTTGAGCCAAAAAGCCACATTCTTACATGTCCAGCTTGTAATGGTTAATGTAAAACTTACCAGATGAACCTTGTGTTTCAGCTTTTTTATCTTCCCCTTCCCCTTGCTTCTGCCTGATGTCGTCAGACTATTCCGAAGAAGAGGCCACCTCCGAAAAATTCCCCTTCTAGAACACGTAGACACTTGAGAAATGTTTCTGTTTGAAGAAAATAGAGGGAGAAACAGAAGCCTTAAGTCTGTGGCACACTGTGTCTTCAGATAGTTTGGAGGATTGAAAACCTTGAGGTTTTAAATCATGAATTGAACATGTAAAATTCCAGTAAAATGTACAAACGGAATATGCATCGCTCTGAACCTTGAGCACAGTGACTTAGAGACACTGTATATCAGTTTTGCCAATAAGACTATGGACTTCATGATTGCTGAACTACCTGGGTCAAAACTCAAATAAGGTGATATTTGCCTTTAAAGGGTTTACGTGCTAAGTACCAACTTTTAATAGTCAAGAGAAAGTCAAATAATGGATGTCAGTACAAGTAGTACATAGGCTTAACCAATTAGTTTTGGGCTCTATATTACATAATAGAGTCTTAAAACAATGTGGTTCTGCCAGGCGTGGTGGTGCATGCCTTTAATCCCAGCACTTGGGAGGCAGAGGTAGGAGGATCCCCATGAATTCCAGGTCAGCCTGGACCATAGTGAGACCCTACCTTGAAAAACCAAAAAAAAAAAAAAAAGCAATGTGCTTCTAATCAATGGTTTGTTCTTTGGTCATGGGAACTGTAGATAATCTTACTTGAGGAATGTACAAACATGAAGGTGTGGGCTCAAACTTGAGTTTTAAACTGTTTTGAAGCATTATGAACGTTCATTTCACAACTAGACTGTATGAGGATATTGGCTGTGATGAGACTCAGTAAACTCTCATCCTATTCAACAGGCACATGTTCAAGAACATTGTTGTTGGTGTTAATGGGGGAATGTGTTCCTTCATTGTATTTGGGCCTTTTGTATTGGGCCTATTGTATTAAATGTGCCTTGGAAAAAAAAGAAACTAACAACAGATAAAGGAAGTAATTACTTTCCAGCACACTTCATAACCTTGCTACCAAAAATCTGACAAAGGCATTAGAAAAAAATGAATATTTCAGGCAAGCTCAGTAACGCTAAATGTGAGAATCCTTAATAAAATGTTAACAATCTGAGTGCAGCAACTTATAAAAACAGTACCAAACACATATGTATGCTAGGGATGCTGTTGGTTTTGAACATTTGAAAATGTTTCCAACTTACTATATTAGGAGAGTAAGATAGAAAATCATGTATTATCTCAATAGAGGCAGAAAGGCATTTGGTAAAATTCACTTACATTTATGGTAAAATAAATGAAACTTATCAAAATAAGAATTAAAGGGAACTTCCTAAATCTGCAAGAGTATCAAAATACCTTATGGTGTGTGTTGTGTTTGAGATCAGGAACAAGAGGAAAGTGTTTGTGATTAACCTTTCAACTTAAAATTTTACAGGAAGTCCTAGTTAGTATATAAAGAAAGTTTATTAAGAGAAATGAGTAAATTTAGCAAGGTTTCTAGATATATGGTCATGGTTAATATATACAACTCAATTTAGATGCAATAAGAAAGTAATCTATAGATTCAAAACAGTTTTTTTTTTTTTTTTCAAGGTAGGGTTTCACTCTGGTCCAGGCTGATCTGGAATTAACTATGTAGTTTCAGGGTGGCCTTGAACTCACAGTGATCTTCCTACCTCTGCCTCCCAAGTGCTGGTATTAAAGGCATGCACCACCACACCCGGCTTTCAAAGCAGTTTTTCTCTTCCTATTTTATTTTATTTTATTTTTTTCATTTTTCGAGATAGGGTATCACTCTAACTCAGGCTGACCTGGAAGTCACTATGTAGTCTAGGGTAGCCTCAAACTCAAAGCAATCCCCTCCTACCTCTGCCTGCCGAGTGCTGGGATTAAAGACATGTGCCACCATGCCCGGCTTCCAATTTTATTTTAAATTGACAGCTAAAGCTGTTATCACATGCAGCATGGTATTGTGAAATACCCACACCATTGGATGCCATTCTTACCTTTTGACAGCTGTCATTTTCTGTGGTCAGAGCATTTGATATCCATTGTCAGCATTTTTGAAGAATATAATATATTATTTTGTATACATGATTGTTCCTGTGCATATAATAGATCTCTTAAACTTTTCCTATCTAAATGTAATTTTGGATCCTTCAATGAGCCCCCTGGATTGATCCAGTCTCTTGTAGCTTGTGTGATTATTTAGGTGTGCACTTAAGCACTTGCTATGGTTTGAATCTGAAATGTCCTCACAGGCTCATGGGTTAAAGATTTGGTCCCCAGCTGGTGGTGGTGCTTTGAGAGGTGTTCGGAACTTTAGTTGATGGGGCTTAGCTAGAGGAAGTAGGTCACTCAGGAGTATTTCCTTGGGGACTATCTTTTTCTTTTTTTTGGACAGAGACAGAGAGAGGGAGAGGAAGACAAATAGAGATGGGCGCGCCAGCTTCTCAGCTGCTGCGAACTAAATCCAGATGTGTGAGCCCCCTTGTGGTCAAGTGCGGCATTGCGCCCTTGCATCACTTTGCATCTGGCTAAACGTGGGACCTGGAGATTGGAACCGCTGGAGATTGGAACCAGCGTTCTTAGGCTTAGGAGGCAGGCGCCTTAACCGCTAAGCCATCTCTCCAGCCCCCTTGGAGACTATTTTGTCTCAAGTCCATCCCCGTCGCTTACCCCTCCCCTTCCCTTCTTTCTCTTACTTCCTCCCATCCCTTATGCTGTCTGTCAGCTATAAGGTGGCAACTTTGCACCTCCACACCCTTCTGTCATGTTTTGCCTTCTCCATAGCCTAAATGGAGCTGTCTGACTATGGATGTACACCTCTGAAGCTGTGAGTCAAAGTAAATCCTCCCCTCTAAGGAGTTTCTCTCAGCAACTCCTTTCTTTAAGTTATATGTCGCAGTAGCAGGAAGACTGATGATAGCACAATGTTGGTAAGCACATTCATGGTATGTGGCCATCAGCACTGTGTACCTCCAGACCTCTTCATCTTGTTAAACTGGAATTCTAAGCTCATGAAACATCAACCCTCATTTCCCTTCCTTCTAGCCCCTGGAGACCCCATTCTTTTTCCTGTCTCTATGATTTGATTAGGTAAGCTAATGTAAGGAGAATCCAGTATTTGCTTTTTTGTAACCATGTCACTTCACTTAACATATTGTAACATTTCTTTATAAAGGGTGAATAAAATTTCACTGTGTGGACAGACTACATTTTGCATAGCCATTCCTGTTATGTGAGCTGCTTCTGTCTTTTGGTTATTGCTGGTAAATTCTGCTATGAATATGAGCTTATAAGTATTTGCTCCAGTTTCTGCTTTCAGCCCTTTTGTGTACAGAAGTAGAATTGCTGATCCAGGTAAGACGATGGCATACTAGCCACACCAAAACTGTCCAGGGAGGGAAATAAACAGAAGCACTGCAAAATACACTCCTACTGAAAACTGAAGATGTATAAGTTATTATCAACCACAGCAGAGAAGCAGGAGAGACCAAGATCTTCCAGAAAGGAGGAAAATGGCCAGAATCCTGCCGAGGTGCTAACAGTCCTAATCTGTGAGCCTGCCCACCCAGTAGTGCAGAGCAGCAGGAGCAGGAAAAAAGTGAGGGAGTTTACATTCACATCAGCCTCTTCACAAAGTCAAGAAACATGAAGGAGAGACAGCAGGGACTACCTGAGCAGCTCCAGTACATGTCCAGGCACCCTGCAAAGTCAACCATCCCCCAACCATCAGGACCATGAATGTCCGGAGAACTCATTCACTCCTGACCACCTGGCACTGAGAGAGATCAAGGTGGGCACTCAGCATTGGTGAGATTGGAAGCAATCCCAAAAGGTAACAGGGCCTAATTTTACAAAGCCAGATACATAAACCTGCACTGGAAGTGCTAATTTCTCTTTCCATGTCAGAAAAGGTTAGGTATTACATTTGAATGATATATTCTCAAGTAAGCTGTATTTTGGTGTTGACTATTGTTGCCTTTGACATTTCCTGATTTTTAGGGCCTTTATCTTTCCCTTCTGTCATTACTGGGGGCAGGGACTGACTAGCCCCAGGCTGACTTGGAACCCATTTCAGACTAGAAATCTCAACCTCCTAGTTGACAGGATTAAGGGTGTGGAAAAACACACCTTTAGGGACTTTGGCTTTACAAGATTATCTGTTTAGTTTAATCCCACACTTATATAAATAATCTGGGCTGATTTTGATTGAATGTCTATATTGCTCAGTTGAATTTTAGAATTTGCCAGTAATTTGCTTCACTCAGTCTACTACAATAAGTATCAGGCAAATTCAACACCTAAGATCACTTCTGCTGTTTCTCTTGGAGTATTAGAGCTATACCTGGCACCTTAAACTCCTTCATTGAAGATACATAAAGTCGGACTTACATGTCTAAAAACACTGCAGATAATTAGAAAACCCAATTATCAAATTAATTCAAGATGCAAAAATCTGTACATTATAATCCAAGAAACACAAAAAATCAAGGCAATACAATCCCACAAAAAATTATAAATCTTGCTGGGCGTGGTGGTGCACACCTTTAATCCCAGCACTTGGGAGGCAGAGGTAGGAGGATTGCCATGAGCTCAAGGCCACCCTGAGACTACATAGTTAATTCCAGGTTAGCCTGGACCAGAGTGAGACCCTACCTTGCAAAACCAAAAAAAAAATTATAAATCTGGGCTAGAGAGATGGCTTAGTGGTTAAGCACTTGCCTGTGAAGCCTAAGGACCCCGGTTTGAGGCTTGATTCCCTGGTACCCACGTAAGCCAGATGCATAAGGTGGCTCATGTATCTGGAGTTTGTTTGTAGTGGCTGGAGACCCTGGTGTGCCCATTCTCTCTCTTTCTCTGCCTCTTTCTCTCTCTGTCTGTCTCTCTCAAATAAATAAATAAAAATAAACTTGTTTTGTTTGTTTTTTTGAGGCAGGGTTTCACTCTAGTCCAGGCTGACCTGGAATTCACTATATAGTCTCAGGCTGGCCTTGCACTCAGAGTGATCCTCCTACCTCTGCCTCCCGAGTGCTAGGATTAAAGGCATGAACCACCACGCCCAGCTAAACAAAAATTGTTTTTTAAAATTATAAATCAGTCAGAAATGACCTCCAGTGAGACTGCTTTAGATGAAATGCCTTACAAAGTTAAAAAAAAAAAAAAAAAGATTACACCTATGTTTGAAGAAATCAAAGGAATTACAGAAGAAAATCAACTCCTGAAGGAGAACACAAGAAACCAAATAAGGAGGTCAAAACAAAACATGAGTAAGGAAATAGAAATAATGAAAAAAATACTAATCAGAATTATTAGAAATGAAAAACAGAGTAAGGCAAATAGAAAACTCTGTAGAAAGTCTCACCAGTAAAATGAATCAAGGAGAGGACAGAATATCTAAACTAGAAGACCAGGTGGCAGATCTAATACAGTCCAACAAAGAGAAAGATAAGCTAATATAAGGCATGAATGGCAATTTCAAGACATTCAGGACACTATGAAGAGATCAAACGTAAGAATTCAGGGCATAGTAGAAGGAGAAGAAATTCACTCCAAAGGCATAACAGGTATTTTCAACAAAGTCATAGAAAAAACTTCCTCCAAGTAGGGAAAGTGATGCCAGTACAGATAAAGAAGCATATAGAATGCCAAACAGACAAAATTAGGAAATAACCTGTCACCATCATGTTATAATTAGACAACAAAACACACAAACCAAAGGAAATATATTGAAAGCAGTTAGAAAAATCAAGTCACCTACAAGGAAAGCCCATCAGGATAATAGCAGATTACTCAATACAAACGTTAAAAGCCAGAAGGGCTTGGAATGATGTATTCCAAGTTCTGAAAGATAACAACTGTCAATAAAGATTATTTTATCCTGCAAAGTTATCCATTCAAATAGATGGAGAAATAAGGACCTTCCACAACAAAAGCGGGCTAAAGGAATATTTGAAGACAAAACCAGCTCTACAGAAAATACTTGAAAGAATCCTTCATGCAGAAGTGAAAGAAAAGCATATACATAAGGAACCTGGAAAAAACAAACCATACTCATACACTAGTCAGTATAAGGGAGCAAAAGTAAAAGCAGAAGAACTACAAAACAAGAAAAGTGGCAAAAATAAATACACACCTTTCAATAATAACTCTTTTTAAAAAAATATTTTATATTTATTTATTTGACAGAGAATGGGCACGCCACTGCAGACAAACTCCAGATGCATTCGCCATCTTGTGCATCTGGCTTACGTGGGTGCTAGGAAATCGAGCCTTGAACCAGAGTCCTTAGGCTTCACAGGCAAGTGCTTAAGCCATCTCTCCAGGCCAATAATAACTCTTAATATCAACAGCTTTAATGTCCTCACCAAAACACACAGGTTTGCAGACTGTGTTGAAAAGCAGGATCCTTCAATCTATTGCCTCCAAGAAACTCACCTATCTACAAAGGATGGACACTATCTTAGGGTGAAAGGTTGGAAAACAGTGTTTCAAGCAAATGGGCCTAGAAAACAAGCAGGGGTTGCTATCTTAATATCTAACAGGGTAAACTTCAGACCAACATTAGTTAGGAAAGATAAGGAAGGTCACTTTATATTGATTAAAGGAACACTCCAACAGGAAGACATTACTATCCTAACCATATATGCACCTAACACAGGAGCTCCCAATTTCATAAAACAAACACTATTAGAGCTAAGGTCACAGACAACCAGACATACTTGTAGTGGGTGACTTCAACACCCCACCCTCACCAATTGACAGGTCATTCTGGCAAAAAATAAACAGATGCATCTGGATGAAATGAAGTCACAGAACAAATGGACCTAAGAAATAACTACAGAGCATTTCATCCAAGTGCTACAGAACACACATTCTTTTCAGCAGCACATGGAACATTCTCTAAAATAGATCATATATTAGGACACAAAGCAAATGTTAACAAATACAGGAAAAATTAATTCCTTGCATGCTATCTGATCCCAATGGGATTAAACTACAACAAGAAAAGCTATACAGCATACACAAAATAATGCAAACTAAGTAATACACTACTAAATGTTGGATGGGTCAATGAAGAAATCAAGAAGGAAATCATAAAATTTGTAGAATCACATGATCATGAGAACACAACATACAAAAACCTTTGGGACACAACGAAGGCAATCCTAAGAGGGAAATTTATAGATTTAAGTGCCTATATTAAGAAGTTAGAAAGGTCACAAGTAAACAACTTGATGCTTCATCTTAAGGCCTTGGAAAAGGAATAACAAGGCAAACCAAAAATCAGTACATGGGAACATGGGAAGAAATAATAAAGATTAAGGCAGAAATTAATGAAATACAAACCAAAAAAAAAAAAAAAAAAAAAAACAAAGAATCAACGAAATGAAGAATTGGGTCTCTGAAAGGATAAACAAGATTGATAAACCCTTAACAAATCTGACCAAAAGAGAGAAGAGACACAAATTAATAAAATTAGAGATGAAAAAGGCATCATTACAACAAATACCAGAGAACTTCAAACTATTATAGGAACATACTATAAGAATATATGCTCCAGGGCTGGAGAGATGGCTTAGCGGTTAAGGCACCTGCCTCCTAAGCCTAAGAATGCTGGTTCCAATCTCCAGGTCCCATGTTTAGCCAGATGCAAAGTGATGCAAGGGCGCAATGCCAAACTTGACCACAAGGGGGCGCACACATCTGGATTTCGTTCGCAGCAGCTGAGAGACTGCTGGCGCCCCATCTCTATCTGTCTTCCTCTCCCTCTCTCTCTCTGTCTCTCTCCAAAAAAAAAAAAAAAAAAAGAACATATGCTCCAATAAGTTTGAAAATCTGAAAGAAAGAAATGGATGGTTTCCTGGATTTAAATGACCTACCAAAATTAAATCAAGATGAGATTTGCCACATAAATAGACCTATAACAAGTACAGAGATCCAAGCAGTTATAAAAAGTCTCCAAACTCAAAAGAGTCTAGGGCTAGATGGATTTACTAGTGAATTTTACCAGACCTTCATGGAAGAACTAACACCAATGCTTCTCAAACTTTTCCATAAGATAGAAAAGGAAGGAATTTTACCTAACTCCTTCTATGAAGCTAGCATCACCCTGATACCAGCACCAGACAAAGATAGAACAAAAAAGAAAATTACAAGCCAGGCATGGTCCTGCACACCTTTAATCCCAGCACTTGGGAGGCAGAGGTAGGAGGATCACCATGAGTTTGAGGCCATCTTGAGACTACATAGTTAATTCCAAGTCAGCCTGGCCAGAGTGAGACCCTATCTTGAACCCCCCAAAAAAAAAAAAATTACAGACCAGTTTCCCTCATGAATGTAGATGCAAAAATCCTCAAAATATTGGCAAACAGAATACAAGACTATATCAGAAAGAGCATTCTGATCTAGAATATATCAGAAAGATAGGCTTTATCCTAGATTTGCAGCGGTAGTTAAACATATGCAAATTGATAAATGTAATACATTATATAAATGGACCGAAGGTCAGAAATCACATTATCATCTCAAGAGATTCAGAAAAAGCATTTGACAAAATCCAAAATGCCTTCATGGTAAATGTCCTACAAAACCTGGGAATAGAAGGAACATACCTCACTATAATAAAGGTTATTTATGACAGACCTACAGCCAACATAATACTAAATGGAGAAAAACTTGAAGCTTTTCCCATAGAATCAGGAACAAGACAAGGGTGTCCCTTGTCCCCACTTTTTTTTTTTTTTTTTTACTGGAAGACTTAGCCATAGCAATAAGGCAATAAACACGCATCAAAGGGATACAAATTGGAAAGAAAGAGATCAAGTTATCATTATTTGCAGATGATGTGATTCTATACATAAAAGACTCTACCAGCAAACTATACACACTGACATCAGTAGCCTTCATACATGCTAACAACAAACATGTTAAGGATGAAAGCAGTCCCATTCATAATTGCATTAAAAAAAAATGAAGTCCCTTGGAATAAACCTAACCAAGGAAGTCAAATATCTCTACAATTAAAGCATTAAAACCCTCAAGACAGAAATTCCAAAAGACACTAGGAAATGGAAAGACATCCCTTGTTCTTGGATTGATAGAATCAATGTTGTGAAAATGGCAATCTTACCAAAAGCTATCTACACATTTAATGCAAACCACATCAAAATTCCAATGGCATTCTTCACAAAAACAGAAAAAACAATCCTAGTGCTGGAGAGATGGCTTAGTGGTTAAGGCATTTGCCTGCAAAGCAAAAGGATCCTGGTTTGACCCTCCAGGACCCACATAAGCCAGATGCACAAGGGGGCGCATGCATCTGGAGTTCGTTTGCAGTGGCTAGAGGCTCTGGAGTGCCCATTCTCTCTCTCCCTCTCTCAAATGAATAAATAAAAAAATAAACTTTTAAAATTCTTTTTAAAAATACTAAAATTCATTTGGAGGTACCAGAAACCTCGGATATCTAAAACAATTTTGAGCAACAAAAATAAGGATTTTACCTGATTTTAACCTATATTACAGAGTAATAGTAACAAAAACAGCATGGTAGTGGCACAAAAACAGACATGCAGATCAATGGAACAGAATAGAGGACCCTGATGTAAGTCGGGGTAGCTATAGCCACCTGATCTTTGAGGAAAATGCCAAAACTACTCATTGGAGAAAGCAACTGGTGCTGGGAAAATTGGATATGTGTCTGTAGAAGAATGAAAATAGATCCTTTTTTCTCTCCATGCACAAGAATTAAATGGTTACAATGGTCCAAATGGATCAAAGACCATAATATCAGGCCCAAAACTCTGAAACTGCTAGAGGAAAAAGTAGGGGAAACCCTTCAACATATTGGCATTGGCAGGACTTTCTGAATATAACCCCAGTTGCTCAGGAAATAAAACCACTAATCAACTGCTAGGGCCTCATGAAATTACAAAGCTTTTTGTTCAGCAAAGGACACTGTGAATAGAGCAAAGAGGCAACCTACAGAATGGGAGAAAATCTTTGCAAGCTATACATCTGACAGGATTAATATCCAAGATATACAAAGAACTTAAAAAAAAAAAAAATAAGAAATCAAACAACTCAATTAAAAAATGGGCTATGGACCTAAATAGAGAGTTCTCAAAAGAAGAAATACAGATGACATAAACATTTAAATAAATGTTCTACATCCCTTGTGTGGTAGTTTGAATAGATGGCCCCCAATATATTCACTGTTTTATTAGTTTGTAGTTTGAATCTGTAGCCACATGGCTGGAGGTGTCACTGGCTGGATCTTAAGGTGTGGTGGTGGGTTTGAAATTCCAATCTAAATGCAAAGTGCCTAGTTCCTCCTTTAGTTCTTGAAGTGTGGTGGGTGGCTTTTGGCTTGTGGTTTTTTCCCTTTCTGCTTGGACCTGTGAAAAGGAGGCCAGCTCCTTCTGCCATTATGGAACTTCCCCTGGATCTGTAAGCTTCTATCCATAACTGTGCTTGTCCTAGAAGTTCATCTCAGTGAACCTGAAGCTGTCTGTTACAGTAATTGGTACTGAGAGTGGAGTGAAATGAATCTGACCATATGGATTTTCATTTTTTGGAACTTTTGTTTTGGAGGAATGGACATAGACTTGGTACTTAAAACTGAAGACACCTTCTGAAATGGTAAGCCAAGTTTTATGGACTATTCTAATAAGAATTTGAGAATGCTAAGTTCAGCAATAATTGTATTTGGAGGCTCAGCTTATGAACTTGGAGACTTGGCTTATGAGCTTTCTAAGGGGAAAGAAAGACTGCAGAGAACTTTGTTGGAACTGGGCTACTGACATAAGGGATGGCTGTCTTCTGCTGCCCACACCCAGAGAGTTTGATCAAGATTACATTTGTAATGGGCTGATGTGCTTAGCTAAAGATATTGTACTGAGAGATTTAAGATTTTAAGTTGAAAAACATCAAGCAAGTTAAAATTCCAGGCACTGAGGGCTGGAGAGATGGATTAGCAGTTAAGGTGCTTGCCCGTGAAGCCTAAGGACCCAGGTTTAATCGTCTAGGCCCCACATCAGCCGGATGCACATGGTGGCGCATGTGTCTGGAGTTTGTTTGCAGTGGCTAGAGGTCCTGGCATGCATTCTCTCTCTCTCTCTCTCTCTCTCTCTCTCTCTCTCTCTCTCTGTTTTTTACAGGCATTTAGAGTAATTTTAGGTTATCCTTTCTTTCTCCACCTGCTTTACATTAAAACAATGGAGAAGATGCTCTATAATAAACTAAATAAAGAAAGAAAAATTTAAAATTAAGAATTACAGGCATTTAAAAAGCTGCAGTAATTTTAGGTTATTGAGACAGGCCCAATGACTGTGGGCCATTCCATAATTGGTCAAAAAACCTACATTAGAGCAATCTTAAATGGAAGATGGCCCACACTGTTCATGTCCACATACATTAAAACAATGGAGATGGTGATGCCTGATGACAAAAAGACAACATAGTGCTGATAGAAATGCAAACTCTTGGAAAGTGGCTCAGTTAACTGGAGAAAGAACCTATGACCTTTTCAATGTCATGAAATTTATTCCATGATCTTGCAGTGCCCAATACCTTTGAAGACCCTAAGAATATGAGAAAGTGGTCATATGATGGAAATGTGGAATGGGGATGGTTTCAGATTAAAAGCAAAAAAAAAAAAAAAAGAAGAATATGGTGGTCTGAGATGGTTGCATATAGGATGTTGCATATAGGCAGGTCATGATGACCCTCATGAATAGGCTGGCAAAACCATTGGAAGATGGACCATGGTTTTCATGGAGACCCGAAGATGTTTTGGATATGCTAGGACTGTGCAAGGGCTACCATGGAGGCTGTTACTAGGGATGGAAGTTTTCCCTGGCTACTCTGCTCAGCTGGAGGGGCAGAATTGGAAAATTTGGAAATTGCCAGTCACTGGACTTGAACTGCAGAAGTTTGATGATTGCTTGATAGTGATTGAGTTTGCATTGTTCTAGTCTCACCTTGCTATGCCCTATACCAGTTAAAAATCTTTACTCTGTGCCTTTATATTGAAAATATATACTTTCTTTGATTTTATAGGACTCATAGCTAAGAGACAATCTTAAATGTCAGAGGAGACTTGGGACTTTGTAACTATCTTAAATTGGTAAGACTGTGGGGACCTTTGATATTGGACTGAATACAATTTATAATGTGTGATGGTTTTGAATCTTTTGGGGGCTGGGGCACAATGTGATAGTATGAATAGATGGCCCCCAATATATTCAGTGTTTTAATAGTTTGTAGTTTGGATCTGCAACCACCTGGCTGGAGGAGGTGTCACTGGTGGTGGTGGGTTTGAAATTCAAATCTAAAGTTATGCAAAGTGCCTAGTTCCACCTGGAGTTCCTGAAGTATGCTGTGTGGCTTTTAGCTTGTGGCTTTTTCTGTCTCTGCTTGTGCCTGTGAAAAGGAGGCCTGCTTCTTCTGCCATTATGGAACTTCCCCTGGATCTGTAAGCTTCAATAAATCCCTTCCTCCATAACTGTGTTTGGTCTGGAAGTTCATCTCAGTGAACTTGAAGCTATCTGCTATACCTAGCCATCAGGGAAATGCAAATTAAAACTCCTTTGAGATTCTTTTTCACTCCTGTCAGAATGAAAACAAATGGCAATAAATGCTGGTGAGGATGTGGAAAAAGAGAAACCCTTCTATGGGTAGGAATGCAATTGGGTATAGCCACTGTGAAAATAAGTGTGGAGATTCCTGAGATGGCTAAAAATAGAGTTACCATCTGACCCAGGTATAACACTCCTATGCATATATTCTAAGGACTCGTCTCACTACCTTAGAGATACTTGCGCAACCATGTTTATGACCCCTCTATTCACAATAGCTAGGAAATGGAACCAGCCTAGGTGTCCCTCAATTGATGAGTAGATACTGAAGATGTGGCACGTTTATACAATAGAGTTCTACTTGGCAGTAAAGAAAAATAAATTAAAAATTTTGTAGGAAAATCAATGGGTTGGGAAAAGATTATACTCAGTGAGGTTACCCAGTCCCAGAAAGCCAAATGTCACATGTTCTCTCTCATATGTGGATCTTAAGCTACAAATGATTGGACTTCTATGTGAGTTGCAATAAAACTCAGTACCAGAGGCCAGTAAGCTATAAAGGGGATAGAAAGGGATTAGAAAGGGGGGGGGGCTTTTAGAGGATGGTATTGTATATATGTAAATAGAAGAACAGATTAATGGGGGTGGAAAGGCCTAAGTGAGGTCAGGGAAGAGATTGAGTAAAGGAAAGGTGGGGGAGGACTAATAAATCTAAGAGTGTATGAATAAGCCATATGGAAACCTACTTTTTTAGACAATGGAATACCCAGAAGCCATAGATGGTTACCAGAAAATTCCAGTGCCAGAGATGGAATACCTTCCAGTGAGTTGTTGGCCAGGGAGATCACTGATGTTCCCTAAACATTATAGGCCATTGCCGAGGCATTTTGTTTCCCACCAGGAATAGATGGTAAGACCCTATTGCTGAAGACTTCATATACTTGGTCTGCAAGGTCACTGAGAAATCCTGCTGGAGCTGAGCTGAAATCCTCCTTCTCTGGTATCTGTTATGATGGTACCTTTTTCATCTCTAATTTTATTAATTTGTGTCTCTCCTCTCTTTATTTTGGTCAGATTTGCTAAGGTTTATCAATCTTGTTTATCCTTTCAAAGAACCAACTCTTTGTTTCATTGATTCTTTGGATTTTTTTTTTTGTTTCTATTTCATTAATTTCTGCCCGAATCCTTATTATTTCTTCCCGTCTACTGATTTTTGGTTTGCCTTGTTCTTTTTTTCCTATTAGTTTGTCTTTCTCTTTGTTGGACTGTATTAGATCTGCCACCTGGCCTTCTAGTTTAGATATTCTGTTCTCTCATTCAGCCATTCTACTGGAGAGATTTTTCTACAGAGTTTTTTTTTATTTCACTGACTGTGTTCTCCATTGCTAGTATTTCTGACTGGTTTTTATTTATTAATTCTATTTCCTTATTTATGTCTTGAATTCTCCTTATTTCATTAAATTTGTTTCCTGCATATTCTTTGATTCCTTTGATTTTCTCTTTGATTTTTTTTAACATAGTTATAATTATTCTTTTGAAATCTTTCTCAGGCATTTCCTCTAAATCAGTCTCACTGAGGGTCATTTTTGATGCATTAATACTTTTGGTGGATTAATATTGTCTGGATTTTTTGTGTTTCTTGTATTATAATGTAGAGATTTTTTGCATCTTGGATTAATTGAAGGCTTGGGTTTTCTAATTATCTTCAGTATTATTAGATGTGTCAATCTGATGTTATATATCTTCGGGGTAGGCGCTTAAGGTGCTAGGTGTGGCTCTTAAGACTCTCAGAATAACCACAAAAGTGACTCTAGGTGTTGGGTTTGCCTGCTATAAGAGTATTTAAGTAGGCTGAGTGGAACAAAATACAGACAAATTCTAAAAGTTTAACTAAACAATGTACACATTCAATGAAAAACAGCACAGAGTATTTATGCAAGAGTAGGTATTATGACAAACAGATCCTCTAACAAAGTCACAGTCCCTAAGGATGTGTGTTGCCCCACACCCTTAATCCTGTCAACTGGGAGGCTAAGATTTCTGGTCTGTAGATGGTTCCAAGGTCAGCTTGTGACTGAGTGAGACTCTTCCCCAATGAATGACAGAAGAGGAAACAAAGGCACTATAAATCAGGAAGCAACAAACAACAAGCCCAAAATAATGCTTATTTAAGAATGGCAAATCTGGGGCTAGAGAGATGGCTTAGCGGTTAAGGTGCATATCTGCAAAGCCTAAGGACCCTGGTTAGAATCTCCAGGTCCCACGTAAACCAGATGCACATGGTGGCACATGTGTCTGGAGTTCATTTGCAGTGGCTAGAGGCCTTGGTGCACCCATTCTCACTCTCCCTCTCTTGCCCCCCCCGCCCCCGTCTCTAATAAATAAATAAAATCTTTTTTTAAAAGAATGGCAAATCCGACCATCCATCAGATTTAACACATAATTTACCCTGACATGGATGGTGCAATTAGCACTTCTGTTGCAATCCTGTATACCAGGCTTATTGGTGGGTACTGACCTGGTGTAATCCCAGTTACCTTTTGGGATGGCTTTGGTCTCAGCTATGCTGCACAGCCACTTGGGTCCCTCTTTGCTATGCTGTGGGCTCAGGTAGACTGACTGCGTCTGTGGGTCACTCCTCTGGTTGCCTGTGCCGGGTGCTGTGTAGGTGAGCTCTCTTCCCCAGGTCTCTGGTGTTTGCTGGTGCTTGTGTTGGTGGTGGGAGAGGGGAGGCTGTGGATGGTAGCTGAAGTCCTCCCGGTAGTCCTTGCGATCCTCTTTCTCATAAGCTGCTCTGCTGGTCTCTGCTGTCCTCCTTCCATGTTTCTTGAGTTTGCAAGTAGGCTGGTGTGAGTGGAGAATCCCCTCACCTGATTTTGTTTTGTTTTGTTTTGTTTTGGTTTTGTTTTCCTATGGCTCAGGTGGAGCCTGGCAGCTGTGGCCACGTGGAAATCGTGCTGCCACTGCTGGAGCCACTTCTGCCTGCTTCTGTGGGCTCTAGACGCTCTGGATCTCTCCTACTTCTCTACTGTAGTTGATAATTTACTATATACCTCACTTTTTTTTATACCTCACTTTTTAATAGAAGAGTGTATTTTGCTGTTTTTTTTTTTTTTTTTTTTTTTTTTTGCTTTTTCTCCCCTAGGCTGTTTTGTCATGGTTCCTATGACACCATCTTAACCAGAAGTCCCGCCCCTTTTGTTTAACTCTATCTAGATTTGTATATATTAGTTTCTAGTACTCCTTTGTTAGAATATAAATGGGGTCCCTTTAAGAAACCTCTCCTACTTGGGAGTCCAAGGATGAGAGGTAATGCAATACCTAATCCTGTTACCCAGGAATCCCAAGTCCATCTGAAGCTATGACCTTGAGTCCTACCTAGTGCCTCTGTGGCATTTGGCATTTAGGTGGAGACACATGGAGTTAATCTTTCCCCCTCCCCAAAATTATAAAAATCAAGAAACTTCCTTTATTCTTTGGAAGCTAAGGCCCCCCTCTGGTTTCTGTGGCCCCATCATGAGCCTCCATAATTTATCCCCTTCTAATAAGCCTTTCTTTTTTTTTAAAATTTTTTTTATTGACAACAAAATATACTTACATACAAGAAGTGCATGGTATTTCCCTCCCCTCCCCCATTCCCCTTTAGAACTCCACTCCTCATCATATCCCCTCCCTCTCTCCATTAGTTTCTCTTTTAATTTGATGTCATCATCTTTTACTTTTATTATGAGGGTCTTGCGGAGGTATTGCTAGGCACAGCAAGGTCATGGATATCAAGGCCAATTTCTGTCTGGGCAGTTGCATTGTAAGGAGTCATACCCTTCCTTTGGCTCTTCTATTCTATCAGCCCCCTCTTCCGCAACGGTCCCTGAGCCTTGGAGGGTGTGACAAAGGTGTTTCAGTGAAGGGCACTCCTCTATCTCATCCCAGTGGTCATCGCCATCTGAAAAGAGAAGCTTTTCTAACCAGAAGTGAGAGTAGCATTAATATGTGAATATGAACATTAAGTGTATTATTTTCCGGGCAGCTTGGTGGGAATAGTATATACATTTAGACAAAAGCATGTAATAAGCCTTTCTTTCCAAAAAAAATCTGTCTTAGCAATTCACATTTCAACCTCTACAAAACCAACCATTTTTTTTTTTTTGAGGAAAGTGCAACAGAGTGGCCTCTTTAAAAAAATTATTTATTTATTTTATTTGAGAGCAACAGAGAAGGAGAGAGAGATAACGGGTATACCAGGGCCCCCAGCCACTGCAAATGAACTCCAGATAAATGCACCAGCTTGTGTATCTGGTTTACATGGGTCCTGGGGAATCGAGCCTCAACCTGGGGTCCTTAGGCTTCACAGGCAAGTGCTTAACCACTAAGCAATCTCTCCAGTCCCTTCTTTTGGTTTTTCGAGGTAGGGTCTCACTCTGGCCCAGGCTGACCTGGAATTAACTATGTAGTCTCAGAGTAGCCTTGAGCTCATGGCAGTCCTTCTACCTCTGCTTCCCAAGTGCTGGGATTAAAGGCGTGCACCATCATGCCCAGCTGGCCTTTTTTTTTTTTTTTTTTTATGAGAGAGAACATGCACATGAAAGAAAGAGAGAGAATTGGTGTACCAAGGCCTCTGGCCACTGAAATCGAACTTCAGATACGTGTGCCACCTTGTGTGCAATGCAACCTTGCACATGTGTCACCTTGTGTGTCTGGCTTATGTGGGATCTGGGGAGTTGAACATGGCTCCATAGGCTTCTCAGGCAAGTGCCTTAACTGCTGAGCCATCTCTCCAGCCCCAAACCAACCTTTTAGTTTAATCTTTCTCTTCCTCCTCCTCCTCCTTCTTTGTCAGGGCCTTACTCTAGCCCAGGCTGATCTAGAACTCAGGCTTAAGCTCATGGCAAACCTCCTATCTCAGCCTCTTGAGTGCTGAGATTAAAGATGTGAGCCACCACATATGACTTCTTTTTTTTTTTCATTTCCAATAGGATTGGTGGCAATGTCCTCATTTCATTTCTGACTTTAGTCATTGGAGTCTTCTCTCTCTCTCTCTCTTTTGAGATAGAGTTTCATTCTAGCCCAGGCTGAACTCATGGTGATCCCCCTACCTGTACCTCCTGAGTGCTGGGATTAAAGGCAGGTGCCAACCATGCCCAGCCTTCTTCAGTTTTTTTTTTTTTTAGTCCATCTTTCTAAAGAAAGTCTTCTTTGGCTCTATCTCTGCTCAAATATTATGTTTTTCCTTCTGTTCACTCTGGGTTTTGTTTGTTCTTCATCTAGGTCTGTAGGTTATAGTGTTGGGTTATCGATGTGAGAGCTCTTGGGTTTTCTTAAGTATGCGTATTAGTAGGTATAGTTGTTACACTTAGCCCTTTTGTTCACCAAGTCTCATCACTTTGTGCTTCTCTTTCCATTTGCCTCTGGTATTTTCTAGTTTCCCTGATGAATTTGATGCGTTGGTTGCTTTGTTTATGTAGTGCTGAATACAGGGATGACTGCTGCAACCATGAGCTGGCTGCATGCTGGCTATAACAGAGCCTTGCTATGCTTTTCATGGTGAGCGTGACAGGGCCTCATGGGCCTCACCTGGTAAATTCCCAGCCATGGACTCTGTTTTGTACTCTTCTCTGAATTTGTGTTATGACCCCATGATCATGTATTTTTGTCCCAGTGCTGTTGGGCTGTCTGGACCTGGGACAAGCTAGGGTTGGGGCTTTGGGGTGAGCTTGAGTGGTTAAAAGGACAAAGGCCTGAGGGGTAGGAGAAAAAGTAGCCTGGGCTGACTGGTCTCAGTGCTGGGTAAAAAGGGAATGAAGAGAGCTGGTAGGAAGGAGAGGAGGACCTTGAGGTACATCCAAAAAATGAGCTGCTGGACACATTTCAGAGGTGAGCCCTTTGGCACTGTGCTTGCAGCCACTTCCCCCCACTCCTGGTATCTAATCCCTCCTCCAGGCAGCTATGGTGAAGGTGAGTGGGGTGGGGACAGAGGAAATGGGGTAGGTTGACAGAAGATAGGCAGGGGCAGGCTGGCAGCCCTCCTGGGAGTTGGTGGTTAGAGGTGTTTCTTCTCTGTTCTGACCAGTGTTATGTAGTGAGTGTGCTCTGTCTTGCCACATTCCTCAATTCTGATATTTGCAGAATCAAGTCCTCCCACCAAGCTGTTTTGAGGCTCTGCCTCAAGAGCTCCCAAGTCTTGTCACACCTGGCATACTGGTCAGTGGGCTCCTAAGTCTGGATAACAGCTTGCTGAGCAGTGAGAATTGACTGTTACATTGTAAGGGTGGCATTTTTCCTGTGGAGGAAGGGGGAGCTACCTAGGGAAGCTAAAGATCTATTCACTGGATGAGACTTTGATTGCTACAAGGCCCCCAACTTTGACTACTTCTGAGGTCAAGAGATGGGGATGAAAGTAGGGCTGGGCAGCTCTTTCTGTGGGTGCTGGGGACATACCAGTCATTTCCAACACATAGCCTTTCTCAGTACAGAAAGCCCCTATGCTTGTTGGCCCTGGTTTTCAAAAACTACAGCTTCCAGGAAGCACCTACAGGAAAGCACAATAGAAACCAACCAGTGAGCAATACAGAAAGGAGTGGAAACATCTCTCCTGGAGAAGTCTGCAATTGAAGCAACTGCACCATTGGGTGAGAGCGTTAGCCTGGCACCCTGGCAGTGCAGGAGGAAAAGAAGTCAGCAACGGCTGTGGCCCGTGCACTGTAACCCCCTTTGTCTTGCTGGGAGCCATCCTGAAGACTGACAGTAGCTGAGAGAGCTGGGTGCTGTCCCAGGGCTGATGAAGAATCCTGGGAGGAGAGGTGTGTTAAATAAAGCCCCAGCAGAGCCTGAAACTCAGAGAAGCAGTGCAGCAGGGACCAGCCTTAGGGAGGACATGCCTGCCACAAGTCTGTGCCTCATAAGGCTGGGGTGCATTTCCTGTGACTCTATTCCATTCTCTGGTGGGCAGGAACCACCTTTTGTTTATAAGAGTGGCTCTGTGTTCACTGGGGAGATAAAAGGTATTTCTCATGCTCATGTTAATCTTGTAGAAGACTGAACTGCTCATCCCTTCATGTAGCTGTGAGCATGGGGAAGGCCCTGTCATCTGCTCAGGACTGACTGGTTGGCCAGTTTGACAGCAGCACCCATAGTCATAGCCAGCCCTTAGGATCTCCCCGCCTGTGCCAGGAAGGAAGCATCTACAGTCATTGTGGCTATGGCACTTGTTTTGTCCTGAGGACAGCCCATGAGCCCATGCTGAGCTTGCCAGTGCTGGGTCTTCTTACACCTGCCCAGAGAGCATCACGTCTCACTGGCTCATAGCTGTCCAATGGGTATGGCTATGGTTAACTATCTGAGGTCACATGACTGCAACAGGAACAATGCAATCTGTGTCAGAGGACTTGGCCTGCCCCTGTGTAGATGCAGTGGAGTCTCTGCAGGGTTGGTGTTTTACTTTACTTGTTTCTGGGACAAAATACATGACTAGAAGCAACTTAAGGAAGAAAAGGGTTTATTCTGACTCATGGTTTGAAGGGGATACATCCCATTCTGGTGAAGAATATATGGCAGCAGGGGCCCAACTGCTCACATTACTTGCATAGTCAAGTAGCAGAAGGGAACAGGAAGTGGGCTGTTCTATAAAACCTCAAGGTCTGCCCCTACTGACCCACTTCCTCTAGCAAGGTTCCATCTCCTAAAGGTTTCACAACTTTTCCCAAACATTATCACTAACTGGGGACCAACTGTTCAAACACATGGGCCTATGGGGAATATCTTACATTCAAACCACAACAGTAGGAGGTCTTACAGAGTGGGAGACCAAGGAAAGGTGCCAGGGTGAGCTGTGTGTCTAAGGCCACAGAGTGTGTGAAGACTACAGCCAGGATGTTGTCCAAGGTAGGCAGGTCCTAAGCATATGTTGGCCTTCTATCCTTCCCAGGACACCCTGGGTGCTGGGCAATACAATGGTCTTGTCATCTGTCTTCCAACTTTTAGTAATCCCACACTGTTCCTTGGTATAGCAATGATTGGGCCCAGGGACTTCCTGCTTCCAGGGAACTCTGCTGTCCACTTGTAAGAGATAAATAAACAGGCAGGGTAATAGCATGGGGCAATAAGCTAGGTGCAGTAGGGAATGGTGGGGTGCAGCCCTTCTGGGAGGTAGTTGAGGGCTTCTACCAAGCTTTCCATGCTCAGAGGGAGCCAGCCATGAAAAAATAATGGGATGAGTCACGGCGGGCCTGAGAGTGTGGCACTTATTCACAGTGTGAATGAGCTTTGGGTAAGTTGGCAGCAGGGCTCTGAGGAAGAGAACTGCCCCTGGGCTCGGCATGGACAGTTTGGGGCTTTTTGCTTATTTCTTATTTACTGACTCAGTGGATTCTGCCTGTGAGAGCTAGGGCATAGTGGCTATGGGAATCTTGGTGTAGCTGTGTTTGGAAGGGCCCTTGGCCAGCAAGTTATGGCTGGGACAGGGCCTGGGGACCAGTCTGGAGGGTAGTGAAGGAGAGAGAAACCTAAAGCTGCACAGGCAGCTGGAGTCTAGTGGCTATTGTCTTGGGCCAGAGCCCTGATACAATACTAGAGGAAGCTGTAATTTTTCCCAATGATGAGAGGGACTGCCAGAAGTAGGACCCAGGAACAAAGTAGAGAAGATGGTGTGCAGAGTCTGGGAGACTGAAGGAGATGGTGCTCTGAGCTGAAGCCCAGGTGACAGTTACAGCCATGCTGTCCCAGGCTGTGCCACTAGCTGTCATTGTACCTTCATGCTAAGTGGTTCAGACAGAGCATGGATGGCTCTCAGAGCTGAAAGTGTGTTTTCTTGACCCTTTGCAGAGGATTTCTTTGTCCTGCGCTAGATAGACGCTCCTGCAGCAGGAGGCTGCAGGGCTGCAGTGTACAGGATGTGCCTTAGCACCAATCTTTTTTTGTTTTGACTTTTGAGATGGGGTCTCACTGTGTAGACCAGGCTAGCCTTGAACTTGTGGCTATCATCCTCTTGAGTGCTAAGATTACAGGTGCGTCTCACCATGCCTGGCCTCAGCACTTATTTTCCTTGTCAGAGGACACCACCCATGGGCCATGCTTGACTGTCCATTGTGCTCTAAATTCTGATCCTTGTTACAAGCCCATATCCCAGACCCTGTCTGGGTGCCCTGTCTCCCATATCACCCAGACCTCACTGTTTGTTGATCCTTCCAGCATCCAAAGAATCTGTATATTTAAACTGACAGTATACTTGGAGAAGTTGGTTGAATTTTCTCACCTGAGTTGGGTAAGCTTTCATAAGCTAGCAGGTGCTATTTGGTAAGGACTGGCAGTGGCAGGCAGTGGGCAGCAGAGGGTGCCCAGGTCACACTTGGGCTTTGGCCAGACCTGGTGCTACACTCTAGGTGTGGAGAAAACATCCTGGAGTGGAAGGAGATGATGGGGGTTGTGTGTTTTACATGAGTGCTTTGATACTATCTGCAGGCCCATCTGTCTCTTCTTGCTCATCAAAGTCACAATACCAAGCAAAATATGCACAAAATCCTAAGTGAAACCCAAGACGAGAGGACTTGAGAGGACTCTGACCTGCTGCCATTTGATGGATTTGTTTCCTTCCACCCAACTGCCTGCTGACCTGGGACTCTGGATTACCTTCTGCAGCAGAGTGTCACCTTCTCTAGGGTTGGATCTATACAGATAGCTCAAAGTCAACTCTTCTTCCTTATCCCTGAGTTTGAACTTTGTATTTCCAAGAGAATTTAGCTGAGAAGTTTTTGCTTACTTTGGTCTTTTACACACCAGTCTACTCTTCTTTTCTGTGGGAAATTATCTTGCTGTCTATAAGGTTGTCTCCACTCAGAGACATGTAACAGGGTTTCTCTTTGCGATAAGTATTTTGTCAATTAGTGACTGATCACTGGGCCCCATCCCTGATGCACATTTTCTGGCTGTGGGGACACAGCAGTGACAAAATGAGGGGAGATACAGGCTGAGAAGTGACATGAGGGCAGATAGGGACTGGGTCACCTCTGGCATACTGGGCTGGCACAGTGGCAGGGAATGGAGGTGGTAAGGGCTGTGCTGTGATGGGGCCAGTGGGTGGTGAGGGTTCAGCCTGGCTCATCTGCCAGCTGATGATTCTTGTTTGAAGGATGAATATTGGGGAGAGCCTAATTGAGGGGATTTGGGACAAGATGAGCTCCTCTTGGGGGCCTGTGGCCTGTGGAGGAATCATAACCCAGACCTTTGCCCCAGCTGATGGAGATTTCTTGGTCTTAGAATAGGAGAGAAAATTCCAGGGCCCACACTGGAATCTGTAGGTGGTGTCTTTGAAAGCTAGTTGCCAGAGACATCTCCTCTGTTGGGCTGCTCTTTCTCCTGACTGTGTCCTGGACAAGTCATGGGGGTGGGAGGACTGAGTGTGCAGAAATGACTGGGACCACACAGGTAACCCTGTGTCTGATGTTCTCTGAGCACATCTTCCCTTTGTTATTTCAAGACTTTGAGTAGAGCATGTGCTCCTATTCCTTTTGGGCCCAGCTGTGCCCCAGGAACAGGTGGAAGACTTTGGAAGTCTTGATCAGGCCAAGACATTAGGGGCCATGCTCTCAACCTGAGCTGATACAAGTTGGAGAGGCAGACTCAAGCCTGTGTTCCTTGGTTGGCCTAGAGGCCCCAAGCGCCTCTGCCACAGGACCCTTTACCCTCACTAGAACTTTTCTTCTGGCTGGCATAGGGGCATACCTCCTGTGGTTCTCACTTCTGCTCCAGCTTGTCCCTCTTTCCACCGCAATGCTGTCACTTCCCTCTGGTCCCTATGGTTTTGATTGGAACCTTCCCCCACATCCCTGTGTGTCTCCACTACCTCATTCTCTGTGTTAGCCCTGGCGCAAGGGTGGTGGGAAGAAAGGGATCCTGGCCACTGTGTGTGCTCAATAGGTACTTTCTCCTGTTCAACCTGGCACCAGGCCCACATTTGCTGCTGATCTACCATATGGTAGCTTTCACTCTTCTGGGGGCTCTAGGTAGCTGGTGTGGGAGGCGCAGGCCTGAGCTGGAGGGTGGAGAGTGACTCATGCTTTCTGAGCTGGTGCCTAGTGCTTTTTGCTCACAAGGCTCGTTAAGGTTACCTTCCTGACTTTTGTTCTGGGCCTCATTCAACCAGCATTGGAGAAGTACCCTGTCCCCTCAGGATGTGGGAGGATGATAGGAAGGAACATGAAGCTCAGGCCATTGCCACTGTTATCAGTGCCTCTAGCTCTGATCTTGCAAGTAGCTAACCGTTCCTCAGTCAGAACTCATGCTGGGTGAGGAAACAGCAGGGTGGTGCAGGACCCTGGTCATTGGCCTTCTTTGCCAAGCTTGTCTTCCCCCATCAGAAAAAGAGGCCCGTCTCAGACTGAGCAGTGACCTTATCAGCCACAGAAGCCAGACAGCAAGGGGTGATAGAAGGAGGGACCTGTGAGGCTGCTTGCAGGTAAAATGTGGCATCCACATGGCAAGATCACACTGTTCTTTCCTTCTAGTCATAATAGACATAATACACCTGGGAAACAGGCATTTCTGTCTGAATTGATTAATGTAAACAACTAAAACTTTCTGTGTAAGGCACTTACGTGGTCACCTGTCTGGGCTGCCTCCCAAGGTCCCGGTAGGTTCCTGGCCATTGGAGGCTATGCCAGGATCTGAAGGGCCTGCAGGCCAGGATGCTGCTGTCTTTTGCTTTCTTCCAAAACTGTAGATTAGTACAGGCACCCCAGAAATCAGGGAGAGCCAGTCCTTGGGGACAGGGCTCCACAGACCCTCAGGAGAACTCATAGCTGCCTTTCCAGAAGCCTTGGAAAGTGCTCATGCATGCAGGTGCACTGGGCAGGGAATGACAGGAGATATCAGGCAGTACAAAGGAAGATTTTATAGGAGCCTGCCACATCAACCTGCCAACATTCTGTGACAAGCTGCTGCAGGATTAGTAGGGCTGGTCACAGCTTTCAGACCATGCATAGAGTAGAGATGACATCCCCTGGTCATCAAGGAGCGGCTCTGCAGAGGGAGAGGAGGTTGCCTGGCCATCCCTAGCTGTAGGAGCTGTTCCCCTAGCTTGCTTCTGCAAGTTCCAGGCTCCTTCATGTCACCCACTTGGGTGTGGGCAGCCCTCACACCTGTGCTGGGGGACAGCACAGGTGAACCCCACTGCCTCACTGCTCTTACAGGCTCCATTTTGTTCAAGCTGTCATGGCTGCAGCTCTCCAGAGAAAGTCAGTTGGTCTGAGGAGGCCTGAGCTGCTGCAGGTTGTGCATGGGGCTTTTTACTGGCTGCAGCTTTCTCCCTCATGGAAGGACAGGCATCCTTGTTGTGCTTCAACCCCTGCTAGTAGTTTTGTGTACACACAACTCTCCTAAAGAAAAGTAAAGGTGAGGCTGGCTCAGTGTGTTCCCAGTGGTAGGTAGCCTGACCTAGACCCAAGGTCTGTCCATCCTGTGGGCCAGCAACACTGTGCTTGCCTGGCTGCCTCCACTTAACCCTACTGGTCTAGGCTGGGGGAGGGTCCTAGAGCAGCTCTGGTCAAACACTGGTACCTGTGCTGTGGGACTTTTAGCAGCAAGGAGGCATCAGGGTGAACAGTTGACCCTGAGTCTCCAGGGAGGTGACAGGTAATCCTGCCCAGATTGAAGCAGAAGTTTTCTTTGTCTTTCTTTTCTTTTCTTTTTTTATTTATTTATTTGAGAGAGAGAGAGAGAGATAGAAATAAGCAGGTAGAGAGAGAGAGAGAGAGAGAGAGAGAGAGAGAGAGAGAATATGAGCGCACCAGGGCCTCCAGCTACTACAAACGAACTCCAGATGCTTGCTCCCCCTTGTGCATCTGGCTTATGTGGGACTTGGAGAATCGAGCCTCCAACTGTGGTCCTTAGGCTTCACAGGCAAGCATTTAATCGCTAAGCCATTCTCTCTCTCTCTCTCTCTTTCTCTCTCTCTTTCCCTCTCCCTCTCTCTCTCTCAAGCCAGTGTCCATCAGGGTTTCCTCACTCTCAGGTTGTTCATATATTTGGGAGGCGGACACAGCTGATCATGACCATGGAGGTGGAGGGTTTTTCAGGAACACGGCAGATACCCCTTCTGGCTGCCACCAAGGAAGCGTGCATATGGAGGAGGCTTATAATAGAAGCGGCGGCAACTGTAATTAAGGTTGCGAACCACACTATGCTGGTAAAAAAACAAATTCTCTGCAGCTGTTGTGCTGACTGGGAAATTACCCCTATCTGCCAAAGTGTTATTCTTCAATTGGGTAGAGGAAATACTTTAAAAATGATCTCACAGTGTGATTTATATAAACGGCTCTTTTTCTGTGTATGAGACAATCAAGATAGAGCCTGAGTCCCTAGCAGACCACAGCTTCCTCAGTGTCCCGTTGCCATGGGTTACGAAGGGAGCACATGGCACTTCAGCTGAAATGTCTTTGAACTTTCCTGACGTGCACAGACATGCTGCCGTGTTGGGCGCTGCATTTTAGATCCAGTAACTTGTACATTACAGAAGTTTCCTTGTCCTAAAATGAATTTGGAAAAGGGGCTGTCAGATGATTCGGATGTTTTTGCTGACCAGCAGGTAAGTCCTTCCTGCTACTTCTTGGAAAGTAAACAGGCTAGTTGTAAGAAAGCTCAGCATCCTGCGGAAATGCTGGCCATGGAACTTCCAAGTGCTCTTAAGTGGAAACTGTGTAGCTATTCTTCTGCTTGCTGTGTCTCAGTGAAGACCATAGCACAGTGCAGGGTGAGTGAGCCCCACAGGAGGAGTGTGGGACCCGGGACCATGGCACTGTGCAGGGCTGGGCTGCGTGGCTGGGGCAAAGTGAGCCCTGTGGGGGAAGTGTGGGACCCGGGACCACAGCACCGTGCAGGGCTGGGCTGTGTAGCCGGCCATGCTCACAGGTTCCATCTTGATCCCCTCTGGAGCCTGTGGTGCCGGCTCACTGTCTTTCCTCTAGAAAGCATCAAATATTTTTCTTCTCATTGCCCATGGTAATTCTAACAGATATTAGAGATGCAAGTGAATAACTTTTGTTGATATACTGAATTTTAAGTGGATAAATATTAAAATTTCTCATAATTGGTAAAATTTTAAGCTCATAGCTTACATGTTAAAATACAGTGTGAGTTGGCTCTGCTACAGGAACATACAAATGTAGCTACTAGAATCACATTTGATGTTTGATTATTATATAAGCTTAGAAAGCTGAACATATGGAATATTTGGAAGTTTAAAAGTAAACAAAAAGATAAAAATATTTTTCTTTTGATGACTATTTTGTGTTGATATGAAGGTAAAAATAAAATAAAATAAAGTAAAGTAAAAAAGTTATGTATACAAGATTGTCATTAATTCCTGAGTAGCAATTTTACATTTCTTTTTTCCTGGTAATTACTCAATTTTAGTCTTTCTTCCTAGAACCTAATCCACACCTCCTGCAGAGACCTGAAGGAGAAGCTCCTAGCAGTGGCAGTGATGAATATGGGTGTCTCAGGAGAATGGCTGTAGCCTGCCAGGACTGGCCAGAAGAGACAGGTTTCTGTGCCCTCTGGCAGCACTGTACCACTGAGTGCAGGAGCTCAGTGCCCAGGGGCTGGTCCTCAGGCAGGAGGCATTCCCTGCAGACACCTATGTGGGAAACAGAGTCCTGGAGGGGCAATGTCCTTAGAGGACTGTGCTGCGGCTTGGACCCATGTTGGCAGCACGCTCATTTCAATTGTTTGTTAAGGAAGGTTTGTTCTTTTTTTTTTTTTTTTTTTTTTTTTTTTCTTGAGATAGGGTTTCACTGTAGCTCAGGCTGACCTGGAATTCACTATGATGCAATCTCAGGGTAGCCTCAAACTCGTGGAGATCCTTCTACCTCTGCCTCCCGAATGCTGGGATTAAAGGCATGCACCACCACGCCTGTGGTTTGTTCTTTTTTTTTTTCCATTTTTCTTTTCTTTCTTTCTTTCTTTTTTTTTTTTTTTTTTTTTTTTTTTTTGGTTTTCCGAGGTAGGGTCTCACTCTAGCTCAGGCTGACCTGGAATTCACTATGTAGTCTCAGGGTGGCCTTGAACTCGCAGAGATCCTCTTACCTCTGTCTCCCAAGTGCTGGGATTAAAGGCGTGCGCCACCACACCCAGCTTCATTTTTTTTTATCGTTAGGAAAAATATCACTGGATATCTGCCTTTGCATTTGCCTTTTTAATTAACTTGGATGCCTTTCCAAGTTTGGTTTTTTTTTGTTTTGGTTTTTGGTTTTTCAAGGTTTCACTCTAGCCTAGGCTGACCTAGAATTCACTATGTGTTCTCAGGGTGACCTCAAGCTCATAGTAATCCTCCTACCTCTGCCTCCTGAGTGCTGGATTAAAGGCATGCATGTGCCACCACGCCCAGCCCTTTCCAAGTTTTTTTTTTGTTTGTTTTGTTTTGTTTTTGTTTTTTTTTTTTTTTTGTTTTGTTTTTTTTTTTTTGAGGTAGGGTCTCACTCTAGCTCAGGCTGACCTGGAATTCACTATGTATTCTTAGTGTGGTCTTGAACTCTTGGCAATCCTCCTACCTCTACCTCCCGAGTGCTGGGATTAAAGGCGTGTGCCACCATGCCCAGCTCCTTTCCAAGTTTTTGCAAGTGTCATTAAGTTGTTCAGTGAGCTCACTGAAGTCTGGTTGTTGACATTAACAGTGAGTAGCTCCCTACTTCCTCGCTGTCTCTTTCCACCTGCAGGCTGCCCCAGCTCCACCTTGCTGATCTGGGCCTGAAGTGAGGGGCTGGGACAGCCACTGCCTTCACCCTTGTGTTTGAATTGCATGCAAGGATGTCAGATGAGAGAGACCAGACTCAAATTCTGGGGCCCTAAGTGAATTTCTCTTCCTTGTGAGCCTCAGACTGCCTGTCTTTATGGGAGGGCACAAGAATCCTGGAATTCTATGTATGGTGCACATGCTCAGTGGAGCCTCTATTGAAGGGTTGCAATTGATGCCTGTACTTCTTCCATCCTGAGACAGGAGACAGGGAGCTTTCCAGCCTTCCTAGGAGCTGTCCTTAGGGCACATGGACACAGATGGGATTTTGACCCAGAGAGACATGAAGCTATCACTAGTCAAAAATACTGACCATAACATCCCCAGCTCACACAGACTAGAAACTTTTGTTCCCACTTGTCTTGGCATGTGCTGAACCATATCAAGATGAGGTGTTTCAGTTCTGGATGCTGGTAAGAGCTACTTGAGGAGACAATAAACCCACACTCTAAAAGGAATATGAATTGTCATGGAAAAGTAGCTTCTCCAGGCTGTCTGCCTGACACCTTTCTTGTGTCTCCCTTCTCTGGGGCAGTCTGCTGTGGCTGGGCTATGTGGGTATGGTAGTAGGGCCCAGTAGAGTTGTAGCCCTGCAGTGAGTGAGGTGATGGCTGCCACAGCCACAGGTAGCATCTTGTCCTTCCCTTTTCTGTTCTCATCTGGGAGCCACTCCTCTGGCCTCAGATGTCAGGGCCATGCCTTAGAGGGTGGCGTTAGGTTGTATTGGATTCTGTTTAATATTTGGAAAAGAAAGCACTAGTTCTTCTGTAAGGAAAGGAATTAACTGCTCTTCCTGGACCGTATGGAGTCCCACTGTCTCCTTCGGGTGTTAAGCAGGATTTTAGTGGGTGCACAGAGTTTTCTCAGGAGCTGGGTTACCTGGTTGGTCCCAGCATGGCTATAGCCATGCCCATAAGCCACAAAAAGATCTGCAAGGCTTAGTGAGAACAGAGCCTCTCACACTGGAGGGCAGCCTTCTTCATGCTGGGGCCTGGAGAAGGGAAAGAATAGCGAAGAAGAGGACAGATGTCAGGATGGGACTGGAGCAATGGCTCAGTGATTAAGGCACTTGCCTGCAAAGCCCTGGTTTGACTCGAGAGCACCCATGTAGAGCCAGATGCACAGGTGGCACATGCATCTGGAGTTTGTTTGCAGTGGCTAGGAGGCCCATTCTCTATCTGCTTCCACCTCTCTCTCCCTCTCCCAAATAAATAGAATATTTAAAAAAAAAAAAAAGAGAGAAAGCGAGAGATGTCAGGATGACTGGGACTGTTTGTGATATGTGAGGCAGCTCTGACTCACTGCCCAGGGCTTACTTCTCAGGTCTGGATGCTTCTGCCTTCTCCTTGTCCTGACAGTCTAATATGAGCACATACCATAGGTTCATGAGGAGTTATAGCTGGCAACAGAAGAACTGACAGTGTGGATAGGCATGGTGACCATGGGGACAGTGCAACTGTGACTAGTGGCAGCCATGGGAAGTGAGAGAAGTAGGCGAGTGCCCTTCTGGGGGCTGATGTGTTTGAGGCTGCCTCCGCCTGGTTCTCACTGAGCTTTTGTAGGCTGAATTTGGTGAATGTCATGAAATCTTTTTGAATTTGACTACATTTTTCTTTTTTTAGTCAAATTAACCCCCCAATAGGTCTGTCCTTGACCTTCCACCTCAGGCTGTTGTATGGCCTGGAAGTGATGTTCTGACTAGGGCTGAGCTTGGAGGACATGTTCTGAGGTGTGCACTCTGCTCTCCGCACATCCCCTCCTGGTCTTATAGCCCCCTTCTCCATGTAAGTGTCACCCCTTACTCCACTCATCTATTGTCATCACAGGTTTTGCCCCAGACTTTGAAATAAGTCACATGCTTCCTGGGCCCGGAATCCCCCCAGCACATTCAGGTCTGCCCCAGGAGCCCTGTCAGACTTGAGTGTTCAAACCTGATTTTGATTCTTCTTGTACCACTGAATCTGTTCTCTGTCTCAGGGAAAGGACAGCCCTGGCCCTGACTTTGATTCCTCTCCTACTGCCATATCTGTCCTTTCTTAGGAGAGGGCAGCCCTGGCCCTCTGGCTCAGGTCCAGACTGTCTGATCCTCCATGTCAGCAGCCATGGGCTTGAGTTCCAAAACTACCCCAAGTTTATGTTCATGTTCTTACCCTGCCTTATGCTTGGAGTCCACGGGCCTCAGATAGCATTCTTGACATGTATTTCCACACACACTGCCTGCCATGTGCACAGAGGCTGTCCTTGATCTGGACCACACAACTGTTAGAGTCCAGGGTATTGCCTTACATAGTCAGGGATGCTGAGAGAGGGGCAAGAACCTTCTTGCTGGGTAGAAGGTTAAATAAGGGGTTTAACGGGGTTGAATCCTGCCTCACATGAGAAAAGCATTTCCTGGTACTGGGCCCCACTTCAAATCTACAGCTCCATTTCAAACCCTAGGCTCCACCCTAGCCCCCCAGGCCAACATCAAACCCCAGGCCCACTTCAAACCCTGGGCCCCACTTTGAACCTGAGGCTCCAGCAGCTGAGGGTTGTTTGCTCAGAACTGCTGGGACAGTTTCCAGCTAGGAACCTAGCTCAGTACCACTTTGTGTACAAAAACTGGTAGGAAGCCAATTTCTTTGTGAACTCCAACTTGCCAGAATCTCAATGTTATGCTGAGCTTCAAAGTAAATGTTTCCCCAGTCAGTGACTCCCAACTTGTCTGTCCTCAGGGACTGCTGTCTTCTAACTTGGGCAAGACACTAGTACAAAGACTGGCCCTTGCTCCTTTAACACTAACTGCCACAAGCATCTCAGAGTCAGATGTGATACTAACCCCAGGATGGGATTATGTCATGTCAGCCCATCACAGTGCTCAATGGACTGTGAGCATTTCTCAGTGAATCATCTTGGGCTTCACCAAGGGTGTGAGAGGAACTGATTCCGTCATGGGTTTGCCCTGATCTGTTTCTCTGTTTTTTCTGATGGTAGTGAAAGTTGGAAAGCTCTTTGGTGGTCTAACTCTCTTTCCATCTCTACCTTCTCCCCTTTCTCATTACTTCTAAACATTCTCATCTCTACATTTCTTTCCTGGGCTCCTGCTTATCTCTGGATGGCTCTAAATGAAATGGTACTTAGAACACATCCAATTACCTCTATCTTGGCACCACTGTGGCATCATCTTTGTCTTCTGGATCACAAAAGTTCTTCCTTGTGAATGTCCCAATCTGAACCTGCTACATGCCTTCTCTGCCTTGCTCCAGACGGACCTGCTCTCCAGCTCTGTCTTTCTCGTTCACAAACAATACTGTGTTTGTGGAAGTGTCTGCTCATATCTGATCAGGAGAGCTTGTGGGGCTTCAGGTTGTGTTCAGGCTACACACTCTGTGTCTTGGTGCCAGGTTGGCTGCAGAGCTGCCCTTCCGATTCAGCAGTCAAGGGACCTGATAGCAGGTGGGGCCTGTCCTAGGTGGCCAGGCCTGGCCAGATAATAACAAGAAGGGCTGCTCATGAAAAGTGCCAGTGGACCTGAGACCAGGTAGGGGAATGTTGCAGTTAGGTTCGCATTGCTGGTAGAAAAGACCTGATCAAGAATAGCTTGTGGGGAAAAAAAAGGGTTTATTTTGGCTTACAGGCTCAAGGGGGAAGCTCCATGATGGCAGGGGAAAATGATGACATGAGCAGAGTGTAGCCATCACCTCCTAGCCAACACCAGATGGACAACAGTGACAGGAGAGTGTGCCAAACACTGGCCAAAGGAAGCTGGCTATAGGGCTGGAGAGATGGCTTAGAGGTTAAGGCACTTGTCTGCAAAGCCAGAAGACCCAGGTTCGATTTCCTCAGGACCCACGTAAGCCAGATGCACAAGATGATGCATGCATCTGGAGTTTGTTTGCAGTGGCAGTCAGCCCTGGTGCACCCATTCTCTCTCTTTTTCTCTCTCTCAAATAAATTAATATAAAATAAATTAAAAATATATTTTTTAAAAGGGCCGGGCATGGTGGTGCATGCCTTTAATCCCAGCACTTGGGAGGCTGAGGTAGGAGGATCACCATGAGTTTGAGACCACCCTGAGACTACATAGTGAATTCCAGGTCAGTCTGAGCTAGAGAGACCCTACCTTGAAAAACAAACAAAAAACAAAACAAAAAAAAAAACAGAAGCTGATATAACAACTCAACAATCCACTGCCTCCAGGAGGTATTAATTCCCAAATTGCCAACAGCTGGGAACCTAGCATCCAGATCACCTAAGTTTATGGGGGACACCTGAATCAAACCACAGGAAGCTTGTCAGACATGATCTGTTGTGGGAGCTGGGGCAGAGCAGCAGTGCTATACATAGAGGCAGGGAGTGCAGCCAGCAGGAAGGGATCAGCTCCTCCCCATTGGAGCTAGTAGAGTCCTCTGACTTCCACCCACAGTAGGAGATACATGTCCCCATGGGATCTGTATACACAAATGTGCACATATGTGCATAGCTTGAAAATAGAGTCCATGAACTGCTCAGGCCCAGGGATATCCTTTGTATTTATTTTCTTATTATCTTTATCTATCTTATTTATTTGTTTTAATAAAATACTGGTCATGACTCACCAATTCCTTAGAAGCTCATGGCTGGAGATGAAGACCCTGTGTTAGCCAAGCCAAAGCAGACCAGTGGGAGGAGGTGGCAACTGAGACAGAGTGTCATCTTCTGAGCACTGCAGTCTTACTCAATGGTGCTCCCCCAGAGCCCCAGTCCTGCCTTGACAGGTTTTCACTGCCTCACGTGGATGGACTCTGTTTTCTTTTGGTATTTACAATTAAGGTTTCATGAGGAGCTGCCTTAACTAATTGTTCAAGTCTTAAAAGGTACAATGAGGGCGGGAGAGATGGCTTAGCGGTTAAGGCGCCTGCCTCCTAAGCCTAAGAACGCCGGTTCCAATCTCCAGGTCCCACGTTTAGCCAGATGCAGTGACGCAAGGGCGCAATGCCGCACTTGACCACAAGGGGGCGAATGCATCTGGATTTCGTTTACAGCAGCTGAGAGGCTGCGGGTGTGCGCATCTCTATCTGTCTTCCTCTCCCTCTCTCTCTCTCTCTCAAAAAAAAAAAAAAGTAAAATGAATATGTATTAGGTGCAAATTATACTGTTAAATTCTTAAGGTTTCCCTCCCCTTGATTTTTTTTTTTAATGAGAGAGAATTGGCATGCCATAGCCTCCTGCCACTGCAATTGAACTCCAGACATATGCACCACCTTGTGTTCATGAGTGACCTTATGTGTTGTGTCAACTTGTGCATTTGGCTTATGTGGGACCTGGAGAGTTGAACATGGGTCCTTGGGCTTTGCTGCCTTAACCACTAAGCAATTTCTCCAGTCCTTTAAAAAAAATTTTTTTTAGACAGGCTATCCTGGAACTTGAAGTAATTCTCCTACCTCTGCCTCCTGAGTGCTAGGATTACAGGTATGTGCCACCATGCCTGGCTCCCCATTTAGCTTATGTATACTCCTCTGTGTTCAAACCATTCAGTGACTTGGGCAACTTGGCAGGACTTTGGCCTCTTATTTTGAAATGTTATGTGGTTGTTTCATCTTTTTATTACCAGGGTAGAAAATGTCAGTGGCTCAAAGTGGAAAGCTTACATTACTGTATATTACTATATACCTGTAATCGTTAATTTTGTCAATTTTATGGGATTTAGAATCACTGTGGAGACATACCTTTGAGTATGTCTATGAGGGTATTTTCAGAGAAGGTCAACTGAAAAGGGAAGAACCACCCTGAATGTGGGCAGTACCAGCAGTTGGGCCTGGGGTTCCAGACTAAATAAAAAGGAGAAAATGAGCTGAACACCAGCATTGATCTGTCTCTGCTTCCTGACTGTGGATGCAGTGTGACCAGCTGCATTGTGCTCCTGCTACCATACCTTCTCCACCATAATGGACTGTACCTTTAAACTGTTAGCCAAAATAAAAGCCTTCAAGTTGCTTTTGTCACAGCAATGAGAAAAGTCCATAATACATGTCCATGTAATTCTGATATTGCATTATGTCCAATATCATTGATGTCATCATATAACACACTTCATATAAGTTATTAAAAACTTCCAAAGCACTCATGCAAAATAAAATACCCATGTGTATGGTTCTGACTGGTTTCCTGGAAGCCAAGGAAAAATCCAAATCAGTTTCCACTGAGCTGTCAAGTTTAAGAGGCTGACTGAAGAATGGAGCTTGTGTTAACTTCGATTGCATATATTAAAAGTGCTTCGTAAGTTTTCTTCTCTGATGACCATCAGCAAGTCAACAGTTAGTTCTGCAGAGGCCTTCAGCTCGTGCCCCCTAACCTCTACAGTGTGACACTACTTCCTGGAGACAGCATCTGGCCCCAAACTGTGCTGGTGTCCCCTAACCCCTCCTGTCTCACACTACCTCCTGGAGACAGCATCAGATCCCAGATTGCCTCTCCCTCAGATATCACTTGAAAGCCTCAGTTGTTTCTGGTACACCAACTATAAATTGGGGTACCCATAATCTCCTTTCCTTGGGTTCAACTAATTTGTGTCAGTGACTCATAGAACTATGGAAGACACATTCATCAGTTTTTCATTTTTGCTATTCTTGTGTCTTATTTTGTGGTTTGTACAGGGGATCAAACCTAGGACCTTCTGCATACAGATACAGATACTCATGAAGATGTGTACAGGAAAAAGTGTGAGGGAATGACCACTTGGCATTTAGCTTCCATCCCTCCCTGGCTTGTCAACCCTCCCGATGACATCTTCACACTGCATATTCAGCTCTCCAAACCCAGACACAAATGTGCAGCTAGTTCTAGTGACCTGGGTGGGGAGCCAGCAAAGCCAGTGACTCAGTCTTCTCACATCTCAGTGCAGCACTTCCTATAGGGTATGAGCAGGACCCTTTGTGACCAGGAGGGTCTCATGACCTGTTGTCTGACAAAGCCAGTGGGAAGGTTCCTTTATTGCCAGCTCAAGGTATGGGAAGACTAGAGTTTCCATGACAAGTCCTGGAGAGGGAGTAATAAGCTAGGGAGCCATAAATGAAAATCCATACAAATGACAAAATATAAATCTCACAGTGTCATACTTGGAACCAGACATATCCACTTTAGGTATATCAGTAGTAGAGGCATAAGACAGGAAATTTTTGAGCTGTTTAATTATGGTGTATGTTTAAATTTATAAGCACAGAAAATGCTGACTTACTGGGATATTTTTCACTGGTGCCTTTGTTTTTGTAGCTGTGCTTTTTTTTTCTCTCCCATTTTGTATGTAAACTATGTAGATAAGGAAATTCGGAAAGAATCCAGGAAGTAGGCTTACAAAAACAAGTTAGGAATACCAGTCACACTGGGGATCAGAGGAAACATTAGGAAGATTATGTTTCAATTCACAAAAGTGATCCAAATGTGCCCAGGAAATTGAGATTGCATATCTTCTAAGTCATAATGATTAATCAGACCCTTATCTCATATCATACATGAAAACTTGAAGTGGATTAAAGAGTAAAACATATGACGTGAACTCATAGACGAAGACATAGGGCAGACAGCTGTGTGATAAGGTTTTGCCAGTAAATTTTTGGATATCACATGTGCATAAGCATGTGCATAAGCAGCCAAAGTGAAAATGAACATATGATCCATATGTAAGCTAAAGAAGCTCTTTGCAGCAAAGGCAACCTATGGATGGGAGCAAATACTAATCATATACCTAATAAGGGGTTACTATCTGTGGTAGTTTGAATATATGTCCCCCAATATATTCAGTGTTTTATTAGTTATAGTTTGCATCTGCAATCACCTTGCTAGAGGCAATGTCACTGGGGGCCGGTCTTAAGGTGTTGGTGGTGGGTTTGAGATTCCATTGTAAAGATATGCAAATGTGCCTAGCAGGAGTTCCTGAAGTGTGCTGGGCTTTTGGCTTTTGGTTTTGCTCAGTGTGCTGTGTGCCTGGTTGGGTTTTTTCTCTCTCTTGCTTGGCCCTGTGAAGGCAGGCCGCTTCTCCTGCCATTATGGAACTTCCCCTGGATCTGTAAGCTTCAGTAAATAATATCCCTTCCTCCATAACTGTGCCTGGTCTGGAAGTTCATCTCAGCGAACCAAAATATATGAGGAACTTACACAACTCAATAGCAGCAAGAAAAAAACAAAAACTCCTAATTGAAAAATGGCAGAGGACAAGAATAGCTAATTTTCCAAAGATGACACTCAAATGGCATCAGGTATACCATCAGGAAACAGTGAAAACCACAGTGCAGTGCTGCTTCACAATGGCCAGGTCAGGATCAAAAGGACAGAAGTGTGGGCGAGAGTGTGGAAAGAAGACACCCTTGCTCCCTGCTGGTGGAGTGTGAATCAGATAGCCACTATGGAAGCAGTGTGAAGGTCCTCGATCGAACACAGCCATAGAGCTATGGTGCAATATAGCAATCCCACTGTGAGTGTGTAGCCAAAGGAAGTGAAATCAGTATCTGAGACACAGCACCACTCGTACACTCATTGCAGCATTAGTCACAATAGCCAAACTGTGGAAACAACCCAAGTCTGTATGGACAACTGGGTAAAGAAAATGTGCTATATGTATCGTATGTACAGTGGCATACCATTCTGCCTTTAGAAAGCAGATCTTGCCTTTGTGACATATAGATGAACCAGAATATATATGATGTTGAGTAAGAAGTCACATACAGAAAGACAAAGCCTGCACTGTCCACTTATCTGTGGGAAAGGCCAAGGTTCTGAAGCAGAGTAGAAGTGTTTGCCGGGGCTGGAGGCAGCTGGGGAGTGGGGGGATAGTGGGACATTTAAGTTGTCATATGTAAGTGCTGGCAACCTGGTGCACCCTGATGACTATGCTTAGTGTTGCAGAATCCCATACTTGAGGTGAGAGGAGATTCCCCACACAGTTGCTATGTGAGGTCACAGGTATGTTATTATCTTGATTGTGGTAATCATATTACAGTACATATGTATATCAAAATAGTATGTTGCACACCTTAAATACATACAGTTTTAATCTGTCAAAAGAAAGTCATGACCACATCCACCAAAGGAAATGAGCTGCTGTTGCCCTTTGATACTGTTCCTTTGTGGATAATGTGTCTTTTCAGTAATTGAAAGCCAATCCCTCTCTCTCATACTTTACAGTTGTAAAAAGTTATGTATTTGTGATGGCACTGTAGAAATCATTTTGCATTCTTTTCCAGTTACACTGATGACATAACAATTTCTCATGAGAGGTAAATGTACCCCTTGAGACTAAAGGAACCCAGAGTGTCCTCCCTTTCTGTGCTATGGGGTGTGTGAGTGGGGCACTCTTATTATTTTGGCTCCTCATCTCTCTTTATGGATAATGGGCAAACCCCATCTCATCCTGAGCACTTGAGCAATGTGCTAGCCAAGATATGAATGATCTGCTCAGCCACCATCCCAAGGAGAAATGTTCAGGAAATTGCTGTGTAAAAAGCCATAGCACGACTTCCGGGTAAGATGGCAGCATAGGAGCCACACCAACGCAATCTAGGGAGAGAAATAAACAGAAAAACAGTGAAATACACTCTTCTACCAAAAAGTGAAGATGCATAAGTTATTATCAAACACAGCAGAGAAGCAGGAGAGACTAAAATCTTCCAGAAAGGAGGGAACCAGTCAGAATCCTGCTGAGGCCCCAGCAGCCCCGGTCTGCACCCACCCGCCTGGCTGGCACAGAGCAGCAGCAAGAGAAGAAACCAGGTGGAGGGATTTTCCATTCACATTAGCCTCCTCGCAAAGTCAAGAAACCTGAAGGGGAAGACAGCAGGGACCAGCTGAGCAACTGCTGAAGGAGATACAAATGGGACTAGATGAGCAGCTCCTGTACAACTCCAAGCATCTTGTACAGCTTCCTGTCCCCCAACCGTTAGTGCCTTGAACCTCTGAAGAACTCATTCAACCCTGGCCACATAGCATCCAGCAGAGCTGATCTGAACATTAGACCCACAGAGAGGGATTGAGGTGGACACACAGCATTGGTAACATTGGAAGCCATCCCAAAAGGTTATCAGAGCCAATTTACACAAAGGCAGGTAATTGGCCTGCACTATAAGTGCTAATCTCACTTTCCATGTTAGGGCAGGTTATGTGTTACACATTCTTGGTTGGGTTTACCATTCTAAATAAGCTGTATTTTGGGGTTGAGTATTGTTGCCTTTTATGTTTCCTGATGCAGAGGGCCTTTGTCATTTTCTTCTGTCATTATTGGGGAAAGGGTCTGACTCGGTCCCAGACTGTCCTGGAACCCATTTCAGACCAGAAATCTCAACCTCTAGTTGACAGGATTAAGGGTGTGAGTCAGCACACACACTTAGGGTCTTTGGCTTTATTAGATTATCTGTTTGTTTTAATCCCACTACTGCATAAAGATTCTCTGCTGGTTTGGACTGATGTGTATATTGTTCAGTTGGATTTTAGAATTTTGCCACCAAATTGCTTTACCCCGCATACTAGAATACTTGAATAGCAGGCAAACTCAACACCTGAAACTCCTACTGAAGTATTGTATATATCCTGAGGACATATAAAATCAGAGTTACATGACTAAGAACATTGCAGATAATTAGAAAACACAAACATCAAATTAACTCAAGATGCAAAAAATCTCTACATTATAATGTAAGAAGCACAAAGAAATCAAGACAATACAATCCCACGAAAAATTATAAATCCATCAGAAATGACCCCCCCCCCAGTGAGACTTTGAGGTGACATCCCTGGCAAAGGTTTAAAAAAAAAAAAGATTATATCTATACTCAAAGAAATCAAAGAAGAAAACAAACTCCTGAAGGAGACCAGAGGTAACCAACTTAATGAAATAAGGAAGTCAATAAAAGACACGAGTAAAGAAATAGAAATAATTTAAAAGTACCAATCAGAAGTATTAGAAATGATAAACAGTAAGTCAAATAAAAAACTTTATAGAAAGTCTCACCAGTAGAATGGATTAAGGAGAGAACAGAATATCTAAACTAGAAGACCAGGTGGCAGATCTAATGAAGTCCAACAAAGAGAAAGACAAACTAATAGAAAGGCATTTTTTGTAGGATATAAAATAAACACACAGGAATCAGTAGCCTTCCTATATACTAACAACAGACATGCTAAGGATGAAAAATCAGGGACTCACTCCCATTCACAGTTGCCTCTACAACATCAAAAAATAATAAAATACCAAGGAAGTGAAGGATCTCTACAATGAAAACTTTAAAACACTCAAGACAGAAATTGCAGAAGACACTAAGAAATGGGAAGACATTCCATGTTCTTGGATTGGAAGAATCAATATTGTGAAAATGGCAATCTTACCAAATTCAATCTACACATTTAATGCAATCCCCATCAAAATTCCAGTGGCATTCTTCACAGAAATAGAAAAATCAATCCTAAAATTCATTTGGAAGCACCAAGAACCTCAACTATCCAAAACAATTTTGAGCAACAAAAATAAGGCTGGTGGTATCACCATATCTGACTTTAACCTATATGACAGAGCCATAGTAACAAGAACAGAATGGTACTGGTACAAAAACTGATCAATGAAACAAAATGCACGCAGATATAAGTCCGTGCAGCTACAGCCACCTGATCTTTGACAAAAATGCCAAAAATAGTCATTGGAGAAAAGGCAGCCTCTTCAACAAATGGTGCTGGGAAAACTGGATATCTATATGTAGAAGGATGAAAATAGATTCTCATCTTTCTCCAAGCATAAGAATTAAGTCCAAATGTATCAAAGGCTTTAATATCAGACCCAAAACTCTGAAACTGCTAGAGGAAAAAGTAGGGGAAACCCTTCAACATATTGGTATAGGCAACGACTTTCTGAATATAACCTTGGTGGCTCAGGAAATGAAACCACTGATCAACCACTGGAACCTCATGAAATTACAAAGCTTTTGTTTAGCAAAGGATACTGAGTAGAGCGAAGAGACAACCTACAGAATGGGAGAAAATCTTTGCCAGCTATACATCTGACAAGGATTAGTAGCCAGGATATACAAAGAACTCCAAAAACTAAATAATAAGAAACCAAACAGCCCAATTAAAAATGGGCTATGGGGGCTGGAGAGATGGCTTAGCAGTTAAGGTGCTTGCCTGCAAAGCCAAAGGACCTTGGTTCAATTCCCCAGCAGTCATGTAAGCCAGATGCACAAGATGGCACATGTGTCTAGAGTCGTTTTCCGTGGCTAGAGTCCCTGGTGTGCCTATTCTGTCTCTCTCTCTCTCTTTCTCTATACCTCTGTCTCTCTCTCAAATAAATAAATAAAATAAAAATTTTCTAAAATGGGCTATGGAACTAGATAGAGTTCTCAAAAGAAGAAATACAGAAGGCATATAAACATCTAAAAAATATGTTCTATATCCCTAGCCATCAGGGGAATTCAAATTAAAACTACTTTGAGATTCCTTCGCACTCCTGTCAGAATTACTATAATCAAGAAATCAAATGACAATAAATTCTGGCGAGGATGCAGAAAAAGAGGTTCTTTGAAGTAGGGTCTCACTCTAGCTCAGGATCGCCTGAAACTCATGGCGATTCTCCTACCTCTGCCTCCCAAGTGCTGGGATTAAAGGTGTGTGCCACCATGCCCAGCTCCAACCACTTCCTAATTGGATTGGAGGCTCTGTGGGAGGGAACTCATGCCTGATACTGAAAACCTATGACAGGGGAAGTCATGAGCCCTAGGGGTGTAACACCTACTGGTTTCTGGCTAAATGCATATATTATGCTCACCAAACTGCCCAGTAAGCACTTTTCTTAATGTTTATACCCTTATATTAATGCCACTCTCACTTCTGGTTAGACAAGCTTCTCTTTTCAGAATGCAGTGACCACTGGGATGACTTACATGGCACCATGGTGCAGAGAGGTGACAAAGGAGTGCTCAGCACTGAAACATCTCTTATCATACCTTCCAAGGCACAGGGTCCATTGTGGAAGAGGTGGCAGGAAGAATGAAAGAGCCAAAGGAAGGGTAGGACTGCTTACGATGCAATGTTCCAGACACAAAATGGCCTGGCACTGCCTACATAAGACCATCGTAATAGGAGGAAAAGATAATGATATCAAAATAAAAGAGAGAGTAATTGAGAGGGGAGGGGATATAATGGAAAGTGGAGTTGTGAAGGGGAAAGTGAGGGAGAGTGAATTATAGGTTATTGTTGGGGGTCCCTCCTAGGGCCAGCCCAGGAGGGATGGCAAGGTCTTTGCCTAATTGGGGATGAGAGGCACGGAGTCACAACACAGATTCCAGGAGTTGGGTGGAACCAGGCAGAGGGAGAGCTGCTGCAAACTCGTTTATTCAAGGAAGTGTAGGGGGTTTAAAGAGGTTTGACTGGCCAATCATTGTATGGAATGGTCCCCTTCTTGTGACCAATGACAGCCGGTCTCCGGACAGATCATTTCATAGCAAGTTTCTCACGAGCATGGGACTGTAGCTGTTGCCACGCCAGGCCTGCGCAGGATGCCATGTTCATAGAAGCCACTTCCTCGTTTCTTCTGACATGCGGTCTGGCTAGGGCCAGAACTGCATTGTGCCATACATATCCTCCTTTTTGTTTTTATTATTGGCAACCCTGAGAGGCATGGTTCTTTGCCAAGCCATTGTTGAACCCAGGCTCCAAGGGATCATCACATGTGACAGTGCCTGTCTTAGGTTGCTCCATCTCATGGAGTCTTACCCATCATTGACTACCTGCCATCCTGGTGAGAAAACCCAAGGGGTGTGGCTGTTGCCTAGGAGGCATGGGAGGGCTAAGTGGTGGTGGCTCTGCGGCGTGCGAACAGTCCTAGTAAGAGAGAATCAACTACAGGACTGAAAAAGACTAGGGTAGGACAGGTTGCTGGGCAACTGTCGTGAGCTCACCCTTAGCGTCATAATTAGTAGCATTGAGTGTCCTTAATGGTAGCAGATCAATGTAATCAAAGGAGTTGCAAAGGAATTTATGGCTGGTTGGAGGGTTTTACCATAAGCGGCATTAATAAGCAAAAAGGCAAAGGTGTGGCTAAGGAGAAGTACTTGCTTGAAGGGGGGGGAATACAGTGAAATAGAGTGGCTAAAATAAAGCCTAGGAAAAGCATGGGAATCTAGGCCCACCACACCAAACAAGTATGGCCTAAGAAGAATTGTCCAAAATGGCTTCTGAGAAGAGGTAGTAGGGAGAAAAGGAGATAAAAGGATAAAAGAAAGAAAAGGAGATAAAATGATAAAAGATAAAAAAGGACATAAAAGGATAAAAGATAAAAGGAGAAAAACGGGGAATAAGTTTACAGTTCCATATCCAGCCTGAGGGGTTTGGCATCATCCTCTTCATCAAGGTCGATCCCTGATCACCGAGTCAGTGGCTGAATGGATGTTTCTGGCAGGGATCCAGACCGGGATCTGTGAAGTTTCCGGAAAGACACAAGCATACTCCTGGCCCTGTGTTAAAACTTTGGTTTTATAATTAGTTCCTTTAGGGTCCGTCTGGTTAGTTCTCTCCACTATGGCTTGTCCTTGTGGGTTGTAGGGGATCCCAAGTCAGTGTTTTATTCCCCAAGATTCGATGAAGGATGTGAATTGGGCAGATGTGCATGCAGGCCATTATCAGTTTTAATTGACCAGGGTATGCCCATAGCCAACATAGTTTTTGTCACCTTAATGACATGGGACGCCTCCTCCCCTGAGAGAGCAATAGCAAAAGTAAGCTTAGAGTAAGTGTCCACGATGACATGGACATATTTGAGATTACCAAAGGAAGGTATATGGGTAACATCCATCTGTCAGATAGAATTTGGGGTAAGGCCTCTAAGATTGACTCCTTGAGGCTGTAGGGGGCCCAAGGAGGCTGGGGGGGCACATGCCTTACAGGTATGGGTTAAATGTTTGCATTGGCTAAGCGAGAGCTAGGGGTATAGGGTTCTTAGGTTAGTGGGGGATAGATGGAATCTTTGGTGTAAACATCTAGCTTGTTCTAAAGGTGGCAAGGATGAGACAGCAATAAACTTGTCTACCTGTGAATTCCCATCAGCAATAAAGCCAGGCAAACCTGTGTGAGCGAACATGCTCAATAAATCTGAAGGTAGATGGCCCATTGTAAAAAGACCTGTTCAAAGTAGGAGTCAATGTCAGATTCCTGGGCCGCCTTGTGGATGAGAGCCAGATCAGAGAGGGGGATGGGGTACCAGGACCTGGCTGTTGCATCCGGCCCTACGTTAATGAGGAAGGTGGCAAAAGGTGGGACAATGGGGCGAGTCAGCGAACTGGCAGTTGCCGTGGTGTGTCCAGGATGGATCAGGTGGAGGTCCTTCCAAGGGTAAAGAAGGGGAGGGGTGGTTGTGAGTACAGCTGCTGCAGGCAGCGGTTTGGGTGGCGATCTTTTATCATTGAAGGGTTGACCTTCCTTCTTATCGTAAGAGGGGGCTAGGAGGGACGAGGTTTTAAGAGACAGTTTCAGTTCCTCTTTACAGCTTTCGTTATGGGCAGAAATGACTTCCTCCATGGAGGAGCCTTTAAGGCTGGCAATTATGGCAAGGAGGATAGGAAAGAGTGGGGCGGGGGGTGTGCGCCCTTCGTAAACCTCGAATTTCTTTGTGAAGAAGAGAACCCGGGACCAAATGGAAGTGTCCGAGATGTTCTCCAGAGTAATCCATGGGGCTAAAATAAGAGTTTCATCCCAAAAGCCATGAAGGTCCTTTTGTTTCACTTTTAAGCCACATTGCAGGAGGAGGGCCTTAGGAGCCTGCAATTGCAGCATCCTCTGATGGGGAGGGAGGTTGCCCATTACAGCAGGGTGGTGTTTGAGGGGGTGGCTAGGCTGGGACACTCCTGAATCAAGGAGACTGAGAAAATGATAACCCAGATAAAAAATGATAGCCCAAAGGATAATCATGCAAACCACAACTCCTAATGCATGGGCCAGCTGAGACATACAGATAGAATGTTTAGGAATCATGTGTCTTGTGCTTAGTGGGGGACTTCTGTGGGTCGTTACTCCATGGCCCTATGCCCACACGGTGTCTCCGGAGAAGCTCAGCCAAAGGCCTCACCTTGGTTCTGAAATCAGGTGGGTCAGACCCTTATGTGATTTTGCCAGGATGAACCAAGAATGGAGGGGCTTCGGGACCGTGCAGCGATGTGTGCCTTCCTGCTGGGGAAAAGGACGAACAAAAGGAAAAGGGGGGAGGAGGGGGCTGCCCGCTAACCCTCGGGCAGCCATCAGCACACAGAATAGCAAGAGGTCTACTCATTGGACGATCGAGAAGGGGGTATCTTGCCAAATGCCAAGGAGGCTACTCACCAATAATCAAGGAAGGGGGTGTCTTGCCAACACCGAGGGGGCTGCTCACCGACGATCAAGGAGGGGGCATCTCGCCAATGCCGAGGGAGCAGAGGGTACCTGTTCGGGCGCCAGATGTTGGGGTCCCTCCTAGGGCCAGCTCAGGAGGGATGGCAGGGTCTCTGACTAGTTGGGGGTGAGAGGCACGGAGTCACAACACAGACTCCGGGAGTTGGGTGGAAGCAGGCAGAGGGTGAGCTGCAAACTCATTTATTCAAGGAAGTGTAGGGGGTTTTAAGAGGTTTGACTGGCCAATCATTGTGTGGGGTGGTCCCCTTCTTGTGACCAATGACAGCCGGTCTCTGGACAGATCATCTTGTAGCATGTGACTGTAACTGTTGTCACTCCAGGCCTGCGCAGGATGCCATGTTCACAGAAGCCACTTCCCAGTTTCTTCTGACATACGGTTTGGCTAAGGCCAGACTTGCATTGTGCCATACAGGTTATTGTCTGTAATTATGGACGTTGTCAATAAAAATAACAAAAATTTTTAAAAAGGCATAGCACAGGCTGGAGAGATGGCTCCCTGGTCAAGGCACTTGCTTGCAGAGCCTAATGACCCGAGTTCAATTCCCCAGTACCCATGTAAAGCCAGATGTACAAAGTGGTGATTGTATTGGGAGTCCATTTGCAGCATCTGGAGTTTCTGACGCACCTATTCTTTCTGACTCACTTCTATCTCACTGTTTTCAAATGAATAAATAAAATTATTTTTATGTTTAAGTTATTTTTAATTTGTATTTATTTGAGAGAAAGAAACAGAGAATTGGTGTATCAGAGCCTTCAACCACTATAAGTGGACTCCAGATGCATGCACCACCTTGTGCATCTGGCTTACATGGGTTCTGGAGAGTTGAACCAGGGTCCTTTGGCTTTGCAGACAAGCGCCTTAACCACAAAACCATCTGTCTCTCCAGTCCAATAAAAGTATGTTTTAAAAAGTCACAACAGAAGCCGGGTGTGGTGGCGCACGCCTTTAATCCCAGCACTCAGGAGGCAGAGGTAGGAGGATCGCCGTGAGTTCGAGGCCACCCTGAGACTACATAGTTAATTCCAGGTCAGCCTGGACCAGAGTGAGACCCTACCTCGAAAAACCAAATAAATAAATAAATAAATAAAAAATAAATAAATAAATAAATAAATAAATAAAAATAAAAAAAATAAAAAGTCACAACAGGAGTCTGGATTTCCACCATGGGACCTATCTATAATTAGTCTCATATAAACAGGAATGTTTTGCGGTCTGTGGTGCCTCTTCTTCCCCTACCCACATCTACTGTTTCCTGTCCTGTAAATAATGGGCTAGTCTCCCTTGTAGCTTTGCCCGCCCCCCCACTTGCCCTGTCACTTATAGAGCCACTAGTTCCTCAGTTGTCTTGGTGTTCTTTTTTCTTTTCCTTTTCTTTCTTTTTCTTTTTCTTTTCTTTTTTTTGAGATAGGGTCTCACTTTAGCCCAGGCTGACATGTGTTCTCAGGGTGGCCTTGAACTCATGACGATCCTCCCACCTCCACCTCCCAAGTGCTGGCATTAAAGGCATGTGCCATCACGCCCGGCTCCTTGGTGTTCTTGTCAAAGGGTCCAAGGGCCACCTGAAGGCCACTGTGACCTTTCATGAGTAGAGAATTGGTTGTTGGTTTAGGTTATACAAGACCCTGTCATTGCAAGATGTATTCTGATAAAAGGAGTAAATGTTAGACATTAAACAAAAGCAGTTGTGCTAATGAGGATAGCATTATTTCTTTGCAAATCAGCCTCTAGGAAATGTTGCTTATTTCTCTGAAAACACGTGAACTTGGATGGGTGTGGTGGTCTGTGTCCAGGTAATATTGAGATACATCCCCATAGATCTTCACTTTCAGATGAATGCTGGGTGAGAGGTAAATTGCTACCAGGATAAGTACTCTGGGAAGATGGACACTCTAAGGAGAAAGTCATATACCTGGCTTCCAGATGGTCCAGTGGCATACTGTATATGGAGTAATTCTGGTAGATTTGTCTTTAATTAGGTGGTCAGTCCTGTGAAGTGTTTAGGGGCCTTGAGAAGATGGGGGTTAGAGTGTCCTCAGTTCTTCACTGATTTACTGCTCCCATGAACACCCTCCAGAGCAGAGTCCACCAACTCATGGCTGCCCAAATGCCATACCAAGAGTTTGGCACTTGGAGTAGTTTTTGGAACAGTATCCATAGCAAGGGAGGCCTGGGGAGAGGAGGCACCTGGCTTGAGGCAGTGGCTCAGGACTTTGAGCCTCTCCTTGACCTTCCCTGAGGCTGGCCTGTAGCTGGAGCACCCTTCAGGACAGCCAGGTGACTTCTAAAGGAGTCACTTGGTCACTTGGGTGTCACATTGCTAGCTCCTTTCTCTCAGCAGTCTCCTTGTCCTGGCCTTCCCTCGGGCATTGACTTCAGCCTCTGTGGTCTCTAGTGCCCACTGTCTGCTTCTCACTGTATCCATCTCTGTGCTGCCAGCACTGCAGTGTCTTCAGCTTTGCCTTGGAGTTTCTGAATTCTCTCTGAAACTTCTTGCCCCACTAGCCTCTGTTGCTTTGCTGATTGCAGTTATTGTCCTCAGACATTCTGTTGCTATTCTATATAGCATATAGATTTTTCTAGCATTCGAGGCCATTTGATTTTTTTTCAAGGTAGGGTCTTACTCTAGCTCAGGCTGACCTGGAATTCACTATGTGAATTCAGGGTGGCCTTGAACTCATGGCGATCCTCCTATCTCTGCCTCCCAAGTACTGGGATTAAAGGCGTGCACCACCACGCCCAGCTTTGATGTTCTTTTTTACTGACTTTTACTTGTGGCTCCCTTGGACTGTTGCAGGGAGCTCATATTCAGCTGACACACTTGGGACTCCTTAAGGTGTGGTCATGCTGTTTTCTTCCTGGAATACTTGCTTGCTGTGTATGTGCACAGGACAACACCCCCTCCCCAGGACTCACTGAGTGGAGAGTCCCAAATGATATGGATTGGGTGGCAGTATTATGGCAGATTTGTTTTGGGCTGTCCCCTAGTGGCCATTATTTCAGCTGCTGCTGATTCCCTGTCTGTTTTTCATGGGCTCCTCTGTCTATGGAGCAGTAATATATTTAAAAAGCATGCTTCTCTCCATATTGTCTTTTTTCACTCATTTTGCTATAAGTTTAAAACTTAAATTGAGACCTTCATGACCCCACCATGATTGCCATAACCCTACTGAGGAGGGCCCCCACGGTAATGGGAGTTGGGACAAGGGAATAAAAGTGTATTAGCTGTTAAAATACATATAAAGTAAAATAATAAACTAAAGTTTAAACCAGGCGTGGTGGTGCATGCCTTTAATCCTAGCACTTAGGAGGCAGAGGTAGGAGGATTGCCATGAGTTTGAGGCCACCTTGAGTCTACATAGTGAATTCCAGGTCAGCCTAGGCTAGAGCGAGACCCTTCCTCAAAAAAAATAAAAATAAAAAAATAAGCCGGGCGTGGTGGCACACGCCTATAATCTCAGCACTAGAGAGGCAGAGGTAGGAGGAGGATCGCCATGAGTTTGAGGCCACCCTGAGACTACAGAGTGAATTCCAGGTCAGCCTGGGCTAGAGTGAGACCCTACCTCAGAAAACAAAAAAAAAAAAAAAAAAAAAAAAAAAAAAAAAAAAAAAAAAAAAAAAAAAAATAACTAAATAAAAATAAAGTTTGGGGCTGGAGAAATGGCTTCGTGGTTAAGGCATTTGCCTGTGAAGCCAAAGGACCCAGGTTTGGTTCCCCAAGATCCACGTAAGCCAAATGCACAAGGGGCACATGCATCTGGAGTTTGTTTACAGTGGCTAGAGCCCCTGGCATGCCCATTCTCTCTCTGTCTGTCTCTCTTCTCTCTCTCTCTCTTTCCTTGCAAATAAATAAAATTTTTAAAAAATAAAGTTTGCCTTACAAAAGGCTGTCTGTGGAACTTCCCTTGCATCTGGTAATAGCTCAGCACCTTATCAGACTAGCACAGCATTGTCTCTATCACCACCCTCCTTGCCGCTCGTGATCATTGCAGGCTCAAAGGCCACCTTTTTCCTGCCTGTCTGTGGCATCTAGCTCCCTTTTCCTGAGTCTTGATGCTCTCCTGCTTGTGTCATGCTGATGTTCCTGTATGCTGGCATTTGGGGGCCTTGCTTATCTTGTTTTCATTAGTATCAAGGTTTACACCTTATGATACTAGTATAGGTGGCATTTTTGAATGTGCATAGCCTTGCAGATTTTCTTCTCACAACCCCTAGGGAAGAGCAGTCTTTGGTGCCTTCAGGCTTCCACTGTGGTGGCAAAGGACTTGCTATGGGTATGGAAAGGATGATCCGTGAAGCAGGCCAGCCAGGATGGGCTCATGCTGTTTGAAGACTATCTGACAAGGCTAAAGTTAGAAGTGATCACCTGAACATGTGTGTGTATGTATGTGTGTGTGAGTGTGTGTGTACGTGCATGTACGCAGATGTACTGTGGCTCACATGTGGGGATCAAAGGACAGATTGGAGTATTGATCCTTGCCTTCCACTTTATTTGAGGCAGTCTCTCGCATTGTATCCCTTTGCGTTTTCCAGGAACCTTTTGGACCTTCTGAGTCCTGTAGCATGGGTCCCAACAGGAAAGGCCTCCTCAGTGACAGTCCCTTGGATGGAGAGGACTGACTGGTATCAATGCAGTTCAGGAATGCAAAACAGGAAGTGCAAAAATACAGTTGCTGTGGGTAGATCACTTATTTAAAACTAATGTGTATTATGAGTTCTTTGGCTTTGCCATGGAGGGTAGATGGTATCTTATGGCCATGGGTCCCAGGAGCTCCTGTTGGGAGCTCAGGCTCCTTTTGCTTGGTTACCTTCCCATGGTAGATTTTGGCCAAAGGGGTCTAATGGTTTCCAACAGCCTGGGGAGGCCCAGCTATTTGGTAAGCCAGGCTTTTCTCATATGCTGCCTGGCTTGCTGCCCTCTGAGTGCCAGCCCTTCTCAGCCGAAGCCTGGGTGCTATAGCAAGGTTGAAAAAGCCTGGGGAGGAAAGGTCTGAGGGTGTGGGCCAGGCAACTTCCTATATAGCCTGGGCTATGGGAGCTGGGAGGTTTCTGGCTAGACCTGCATCAGATGCTGAACAGCCAGGTTGCCCTTGGCCTTTGCCTGTGCTTTCCTGGCCTTCTGCCCTGCCTGCTCTCAGAGCTGGACCAATGCTGGAACCAGAATGCTACCCAGGGCCCCCTCCCATGTTCCTGTCCCTCCTTCTGGAGCCCTCAACTGCTCCTGGGATGCCTACTTCCTTTTCTAGATTCCCTTCTGGTTCTTGTCATGGGATAGTCATTACCTGCTTGACTGACAGCTTAACTGGTTGTTAGTGTCCTGCTAGTGTCCCCCAGACAGTCCTCAGATGAATCTAGGCTGCCCTCTTTCAGAGAACTACTGGCAGCTTTTATTCTGGATGTCTTTCTGGCAGCTCAACAGCAGGCTAGGTTGCCCTGAAGGGTCTAAGTTCCTGATGGACAATTCTAAATCCCTCTAGCCTCATACTCTTTTTAGATTCCCCTGGCCCCAGAGTGGGGCTTGGCACATATCCTTCCCTGCCTTCAACTGGTGCTTCTGTCCTCTCAGGATTCAGGTTCCATCCTGGGGTGGAGGTAATACTGGGGGTTTCACAGACCTGAGTGTCACTCCAGAGCTGAATCTGAGTCTTGTCAAGCTGTTATCATTGAGGCTTTTAATGAGACTGGGATGCCTGACATGCTTGGATCTGTTCTTTACTGGTGAAAATGACGGCAACTTCCTCTTGCAGGGAGTCACCAGCCGGGGCGGAGTTGAGAGCACAGGCTTGACTCATGCTGTCTTCTTCCCTCAGTGCCTACCTGGGTAGTTTGGGAGCCTCCAAGACCTCGGGTTGTGTTCTCAGATGGATTACACACTGTCCCCAAGTCTTTTCATGAGTCGTAATTAACTCATGTCTCTTTCTCTTTTCTTTCAGTCTGCAACTGTGTCTGATGGTGGTAAGTTACAATTTCTGATATTTGTATTTTATTATTCTTAATCTTGTTTTCAAACTGTGAAAATGTGTTTGCCACTTGATGCAGTCAAGAAAGATGTTTTCTTTACCTTTCCGTGTCCCCCTGTGGAAGGGTCTTGGTTGGGGTGGGTCTGGGGGGAGCTTCCCAGTGGCTTCAGCATATGTTGGCTGAAATAGCAATAGAAACTTCACAGTGGCCGGGCCCTGACAGTGTGCTGGGCTGCAGTACAGGCTCCCACATGCCTGTGAACAACAAGCTGAAACCTGCTTTGCCCATCCCTTACACAACCAGCTTTTAAACTAGCAAGTTAAGATTTCAAAGCACTGTCTGAATTTGAGCAACTCTGGAAGTTTCCCTCTGAGGAAAAGTCTGAAAGATGGAACTAAGAATGGGATGGAGAGGAATAAAAAGTATGTCTTTAAATAATGATCTTTCTAATAGTACCAATCAGAAAAGGACATGGCTGGCAGTGTTTTATTCTGCTTCTCTGGTACAATTCTTGTATTTTCATTCAGTAATTAAAACAAAAAACTTTCCAAAACTATTTGGACACTTTCATATAGCCTTCATTATTTATAGTGCTCTTATTGTAAGTTACAGAGACACTTAGTACAGTTTCTGGAAACTTCCTGTTGTTTCTCATCACAACTGCCCACCTCAGTCCTTGGCCTTAGAATTGGCTGTTGTCTTTCTCCCTGAAGGAAGATGGTGGGCAGAGTCCTCTGGAATCAGGGAGTCAGGACGAAGTGAGGCCTTGGGCTCTGCAGTACTCGCTCCGTGGGAACTGGGGGCAATGCATCTTGAATTTCAAGCATCCCATGCCAGGAGTCAGACCACAGGAAGCCTGGAACTTGAGTGTTTAAGATGTAGTTTTTCTGAATAAAAGGAATTATATTTCTTATGATCTGTACTGTAATGATGGAGTCATTTGATCAGTCTTAAGCTAGGAGTAGGAAAAACTTGCTTAATGCAAGAAAAGAAATAGGGCATGTAGCCAAGCCCAGGCTAAAAACATCAGCTTACAGCACTGGTTCCAACTTCTCTTTTCTGGTAAAGGATGTTTATTCTTATGGGAAATTTGAAAACTTGAGATGTTTTCCTAACACATCAGTTTAACTATGTGTAACACTTTTTATTTACCTCCAAAGTTCTCTTCTGTTGGCAAGAGATGGGGGAACCCCAGGGAGTTTCATTATGGTGTCCACGCTGTCATTTTTAAAAGCCACCCTTTCTAAGTACGGGAAGCCCCTGGCTCCTAGCCCCCATAGCTCCATGTGCCATTCTGAGGAGGCAGTGTACTAGCCAGGTGATTCCCCTGCCTCTGGGAGCTTCTGCCCCCTGTCTCTTCCTCTTCTTCTCCACTTAAGCTGGGCCTGATTTCTATATGGAGGGTCCGCTTTGTCAGGGGAGAGTAAGGAATTTTGGCAACTGTGTCAGACAGCCATATGTGTATTAGTCTATTAGTCACTTTCCCTCCCTCCCTCCCTCCCTCCCTCCCTTTCTTTTTATAAAAAATGTCTTTATTGGGCTGGAAAATGGCTTAGCCATTAAGGCACATGCCTGTGAAGCCTAAGGACCCCAGTTTGATTCTCCAGGTCCCACGTTAACCCACGTATGCACATGGTGGCGCGTGCATCTGGATTTCATTTGCAGTAGCTAGAGGCCCTGGCGTGCCTATTCTCACTCTCTCTCCCTTTCTCTGTCTCAAATAAATAAATAAATAAATAAATAAATAAATAAAAATAAAATCTTTTAAAACGTATATATTTTTGAGAGAAAGAGGCAGAGAGAGAGAGAGGGAGAAAGAATGGGTGTACCAGGGCCTTAGCCACTGTGAATGAACTCCAGATGCATGTGCCCCCCTTGTGCGCATGTGTGACATTGTGTGTTTGTGTCACTGTGTGTCTGGCTACAAGGGACCTGGAGATCTGAACATGAGTTCTGTTTTTTTTTTGGGGGAGAGAGTCAGAGAGATTGAGAGAGAGACAGACAGAGAATGGGCATGCCAGCAGCCTCTCAGCCGCTGTGAACAAACTCTAGGTGTGTGTGCCCCCTCGTGGGCAAGTGCAGCATTGTGCCCTTGCATCACTGCGTCTGGCTAAACATGGGACCTGGAGAATTGAACAGGCGTTCTTAGGCTTCGCAGGCAAGCGCCTTAACCGCTAAGCCATCTCTCCAGCCCTGAACATGAGTTCTTAGGCTTCGCAGGCAAGCACCTTAACTGCTAAGCCATCTCTCCTGCCCAGTTAGTCACTTTCAAGCTTTTATTCTTTTTCTACCTTCACTTTCTTTTCTTTTCTTTTCTTTTTTTTTTTTTTGTTTTTTGTTTATTTATTTATTTATTTTTTGAGGTAAGGTCTCACTCTAGCTCAGGCTGACCTGGAATTCACTATGTAGTCTCAGGGTGGCCTTGAACTCATGGCAATCCTCCTACCTCTGCCTCCCAAGTGCTGGGATTAAAGGTGTGCACCACCACACCCAGCTTACCTTCACTTTCTTTTCCGATCAAAGTGAAAAGACTGGTTCAATATCTGTGTGTGTTTTTTAAAAGTTTTTTTTTTGAGAGAGTCAGAGAGAGAGAGAGAGGGACAGATAGAGAATGGGTGCGCCAGCAGCCTCTCAGCCACTGTGAACAAACTCCAGATGTGTGCGCCCCCTTGTGGGCAAGTGCAGCATTGTGCCCTTGCATCACTGCGTCTGCCTAAACATGGGACCCGGAGAATTGAATGGGCATTCTTAGGCTCAGGAGGCAGGCCATCTCTCTCCCTAAGCCATCTCTCCAACCCAAAAGGTTTTTTAAAATTAGTTATTTGTGAGTAGAAAGAGTATGGGCACACTAGGGCCTCTTTCTTGCAGCTGCAAATAAATTCCAGATGCATGTGCCACTTTGTGCATCTGGCTTTATATCATACTGGAGAATTTAACTCAGCCTGGCAAGTTTTGCAAGCAAATACCTTTAACAATTGAGCTATCTCCCCAGCCCTCAATCTGTATGTTAATTTCAGGAGGTCAATATTATCTGCAGTTGTTACAGATAGGGATATTAAGGCAGTATGAGTGTGATTCCAGGAGGGATTCCTGGGGCTCAGGCCTGGAGGAAAGCCTCTGCTCCAGGATATGTTACACCAGCTCCACCTTGGCCCTCTAGACCTTGCAGGCAGCAGTAGTCTTTCCCTGCTCCCTACCCACACACACAATGTACTCATGCCTGTGGAGAGGGGCTGGAACTCAGATGTTTCCACACACAGATATTTTGATAGTCCTGGTCAGTGGTAGAGAGGCTTATGCAGGGGTTCTGGGAACCTTAGAACCCCACTGTTTCTGGACAACCTTGTTCTCAGCCAGGCTAAAGCTTCCCCTCATCCCTTTATTTGGCTTGGTATTTCACATTCTGTATGGCTTGCTCTTGGACTTACTACTTATACCCAGAGTAATACAGTGTGCTGTGGTGGGGCATGAAACACTGTTGGTATTTGTATATGCCAATCAGACTATAATGTAGACTTGGTTGGGGAAGCAGCTTTGGTTTCTGCCAAGATGCCTCCCAATGCACTGACTTTTTCTAATTTGATAAGATATGTGGAGAGAATTTCTTTTAAACTTTTAAAAATTATTTATTTATTTGAGACAGAGAGAGGAAAAGTGAGAATGGGCATGCCAGGTCCTCCAACCACTGCAAACGAACTCCAGATATATGCGCCACCATGTGCATTTGGCTTACGTGGAACCTGGAGATTCGAACCAGGGTCCTTAGGCTTTGTAGGCATGCACCTTAACTGCTAAGCCATCTCTCCAACCCTTTAAAACTTTTTAAATTGACAATTTATATAATTATAGACTTATAGACCATGATATTTCCCTCCCCTCCCCCACTTTCCCTTTCACAAATCCACTGTCCATCATATCCCCTCCCCCTCTCAATTAGTCTCTCTTTTATTTTGATGTCATCATCTTTTCCTGCTATTATGAGGGTCTTGTGTAGGTAGTATTAGGTACTGCGAGGTCATGGATATCCAGGCCATTTTGTTTCTGAAAAAGTGCATTCTAATCAGTCCTACTCTTCCTTTGACTCTTACATTCTTTCTGCCACCTCTCCCACAATGGACCCTAAGCCTTGGAAGGTGTGAGATGTTTCAGTGCTAAGTACTCCTCTGTCACTTCTTCTCAGCACTATGGTACCTTTTGAGTCATCACAGAGATCACTGCCATCTGATAAGAGAAACTTCTCTAACCCAAAGTGAGAGTAGCATTAATATATGGGTATGGACATTAAGAAAAGTGCTTACTGGTCAGTTCGGTGGGCATAATTATATGTAGTTAACCAGACCCCAGCAGGCGTTATGCCCCTAGAGCTCATAGCCTCCCCTGGCATAGGCTTTTGACTAAGTTTTCAATACCTGCATGTATTCCCTCCTATGGAGGGGCCTCCAGTCCAATTAGTGAGTGGTTGGTTTCCCCCATAAAAGACATGCCACTATTGCACCCATTGACTCCCTTGTCCTGGCTGTTAAGGCTTGCAGTGTCCACTCTTGTTTATCTCCAGTGATTACTTCTGTCTTCCATAGGGCTGCATATAGTGAAGCTTTTTCCAGCTTTCTGTCAACTGGTCTATAGGGAGGAGGTTTTCAGCTCAGCTCCAGCTTGATTTCTCAGTGACCTTGCAGCCCAAGTATGTGGCGTCTTCAGCAATAGGATCTTACCATGTATTCCTGGTGGGAAACCAAGATCCTTGGCATGGGGAGAGTTTTTAAATATTTTATTATTATTATTATTATTATTATTATTAAAAGATGTTTTATATGGATACATCATGTGTTGTTACCCTCTTTTCCCTCATCCCTGTCCCCATTCTGTTGGGGACGCTCCTTCATAGGGTTGCATGTATCCCCCATGGGGTTGTAGTTTATGCATTGTGGGAGCAATAGTCAGTTATTTTGGGGGGGGAATGCCTCTGGGCATGATGTCTCAAGCTGTGGCTCTTCCACAAAATTCCCTGAGCCATGATGGGTGAGTTTTAAGTCTACTTCAGTGATGAGCACTTAGGAGCCGCTGGATCTCTACTTGGGTAGGTGTTGAATATCCTCAGGGTCTGTCTCCTGCATCCTAGCGCTGATTATCCAGAACAGCATGGAAGCAGCACTCTTGCTCATCTCCCCAATTTCTCTGTGGTTTCAGCTGTGCCTTAGCTGAAGTGCCAGGGGTAATTTATCTCCTCTGCTCTCACTACCTTCTGAAAAAGAAGAACAGACTCTCCAACAGAGAGTGAAGATAGCATAGTTTAAATGGTATAAGCATTATTAATTTAGGGAGAATTTGATGTATGTAATCCCTCTTTTAGCCAAAGACTAGTGAGAGCTTGACACTGGATAAATAATCTTTGTCTCTATAGGGATTCTGATCTGGTTTGCAATTACAGGTATGGGTTTCTAGCTGGGTGTGGTGGCCCATGCCTTTAATCCCAGGACTGGGATCGCCATGAGTTCGAGGCCACCTGAGAATACAGAGTAAATTCCAGGAAAGAAAGCCAGTCCACAAACAGCCTGTCTAGTATTGGAAAGCATTACGTGAGCTACTGGGGGAAAATGGCCAACAATGGTCTGAGCAACCAGAGGTCTAAGCCACCCAGAAGCAAACACCCTGACATGATGTAAATGCAAGTGCAATAGTGGCACACAGCCTCAGTGGGTAACCAATAGCTTTCTGAGTAAAGGAACCCATATCTGTTTGTTTGTTTGTTTGTTTGTTTGTTTGGGGGTTGGTTTTTTTTATTTTTTATTTATTTTATTTTTTATTAATTAATTTTTTATTGATACCTTCTATACTTACATACAAAAAACATATGATATTTCCCTCCCCTCCCCCATTCCACTTTAGAACACCAATCTCCATCATATCCCATCCCTCTCTCCATTAGTCTTTCTTTTAATTTGATGTGATCATCTTTTTCTTCTATTTTGAGGGTCTTGTGAAGGTATTGCTAGGCACTGCAAGGTAATGGATATCGAGGCCAATTTCTGTCTGGGCAGTTGCATTGTAAGAAGTCATACCCTTCCTTTGACTCTTCCATTCTATCCACTCCCTCTTCCGCAATGGTCCCTGAGCCTTGGAGGGTGTGACAGAGTTGTTTCAGTGCTGGGCACTCCTCTATCCCTTCTTCTCAGCACTATGTTGCCTTTTGGGTCATCCTAGTGGTCATCGCCATCTGAAAAGAGAAGCTTCTCTAACCAGAAGTGAGAGTAGCATTAATATGTGAACATGAACATTAAGTGTAGTGCCCCCAGGGCAGCTTGGTGGGAATAATATATACATTTAGTCAAACAAGAGCAGGCTTTATACCCCTAAGGCTTATGACCTCACCTGCCATAGACTTTTGCTTAGGTTTTTCAGTACCAGGCATGCATTCCCTCCCGTAGAGAGGGCCTTCAGTCCAATTATGGAGCAGTTGGTTACCCCAAGAGTAGACATGCCACTATTGCACCCGTTCAGTCATTGGGCTGTCTGGCCAAACCTGAATATTCAGTGTCCACTGTTTTCACAGCTGATGACTTCTGTCTCCCATACAGCTGCATGCAGTGCAGCTTTTTCCAGCTTTCAGTTGGCTGGTCTACATGGAGAAGGTTTTCTGCTCAGCACCAGCTTGCTTTCTCAGTGACCTTGCCTCTCAGGCAAGAGATGTCTTCAGCAATAGGGTCTTACTATCTGTTTCTCAAGGGAAACCAAGGGCTTTGGCAAAAGCCTTTAATGTTTTGGAGGCTACCGGGACCTCCTTGGCCAACAACTCCCTGGAAGGTATCCCATCCCAGGTACTGAAAATTTTCTAGTAACAGTCTACAGCTTCTAGATGTGCCATTATTCAAAAAAGTAGATTTACATAAGTCTTATTCACAATATCTTGAATTTAGATTGACCCTCCCCTTGCCCTTCTTTTACACATTCTCTTCCCATGGCCTCGCTTAGGCCATTCCCCTCCCTGTAATCTGTTCTTCTACTTACATATGTGCAATACCATACACTTAAGTCCTTCCCTTTCCTCCCTCCCTTATATCCTTTTACCAGCTTACTGGTTTCTGGTACCTATTTTTTATTCCAGTTCACACACAAGTCTATACATTTGTAGCTAGGATCCACATATGAGAGAGAACATGTGACATTTGGCTTTCTGAGCCTGGGTTACCTCACTTAGTATAATCCTTTCCAGATCCATCCATTTCCCTGCAAATTTCATAATTTCATTTTTCTTTACTGCTGAATAGAACTCCATTGTGTAAATGTACCACATCTTTATTATCCATTCATCTGTGGAGGGACATCTAGGCTGGTTCCATTTCCTAGCTATTGTGAATAGAGCAGCAATAAACATGGTTGTGCAAGTATCTATAAGGTAGTGAGAAGAGTCCTTCAGATATATGCCTAGGAGTGCTATAGCTGGATCATATAGTAAATCTAGTTTTAGCTGTCTCAAGAATCTCCACACTGATTTCCACAATGGCTGGACCAGCTTACATTCCCACCAACAGTGTAGAAGTGTTCCTCTTTTTCCGCATCCACGCCAACACTTATTGTCATTTGTTTTCTTGATGGTAGCCATTCTGACAGGAGTGAAATGGAATCTCAAAGTGGTTTTAATTTGCATTTCCCTGATGGCTAAGGATGTAGAACATTTTTTTTAGATATTTATATGCTGTAGTAGTTTGAATATATGTCCCCCAATATATTCAATGTTTTATTACTTTATACTGTGCATCTGCAATCACCTTCCTAGAGGCAATGTCACTGGGGGCTGGTTTTAAGGTGTGGATTTGAGATTCCATTGTAAAGATAGGCAAATGTGCCTAGCAGGAATTCCTGAAGTGTGCTGTGTGACCTTTTGGCTGTAGTTTTGCTCTGTGTGCTGTGGTGGCTGGTTGGTTTCTCTCTTTCTCTGTTTGGCCCTGTGGAGAGCAGGCCACTTCTTCTGCTGTTATGGAACTTCCCCTGGATCTGTAAGCTTCAATAAATAATATCCCTTCCTCCATAACTGTGCCTGGTCTGGAAGTTCATCTCAGCGAACCTGAAGCTGTCTGCAACATATGCCATCTGTATTTCATCTTCTGAGAATTCTCTATTTAGTTCCATAGCCCATTTTCTAACTGGGTTGTTTGAATTCTTATTATTCTGTTTTTTGAGTTCTCTGTATATTCTGGATATTAATCCTCTGTCAGATGTATAGCTGGCAAAGATTTTCTCCCATTCTGTAGGTTGTCTTTTTGCTCTATTCACAGTGTCCTTTGCTGTACAAAAGCTTTGTAATTTCATAAGGTCCCAGTGGTTGATTAGTGATTTTATTCGCTGAGCAATTGGAGTTATATTCAGAAAGTCCTTGCCTATGTCAATATGTTGAAGGGTTTCCCCTACCTTTTCCTCTAGCAGTTTCAGAGTTTCAGGTCTGATATTAAGGTCCCTGATCCATTTGGAATTGACTCTTGTGCATGGAGAGAGACAAGGATCTATGTTTATCCTTTTACATATAGATGTCCAGTTTTCCCAGCACCACTTGTTAAAGAGGGTATCTTTTCTCCAATGAATATTTTTGGCATTTTTGTCAAAAATCAGGTGGCTGTAGCTGCCTAGATTAATATTTGGGTCTTCTATTCTGTTCCATTGATCTACCTGTCTGTCCTTGTGCCAGTACTATGCTGTTTTTGTTACTATGGCTTTGTATTATAACTTAAAATCGGGTATGGTAATACCACCAGCCTGATTTTTGTTGCGCAAAATTGTTTTGGCTATTGAAGGTTTTTGTGTTTCTAGATGAATTTTAGGATTGATTTTTCTATTTCTGTGAAGAATGCTATTGAGATTTTAATGGGGATCGCATTAAATGTGTAGATTGCTTTTGGTAAGATTGACATTTTCACAATATTGATTCTTCCAATCCAGGAGCATGGGATATCTTTCCATTTTCTTGTGTCTTCTGCAATTTGTCGCTCGAGTTTTTTAAAGTTCTCATTGTAGAGATCCTTCACTTCCTTGGTTAAGTTTATTCCAAGGTGTTTTTTTTTTTTTTTTTTTTTTTGAGGCAATTGTGAATGGGAGAAATTCCCTGATTTCATCTTCTGCACGTTTGTTGTTAGTGTATAGAAAAGCTACTGATTTCTGTGTATTTATTTTGTATCCTGCTACATTGCTAAAAGTGTTTATCAGCTCTAACAGTTTGCTGGTAGAGTCTTTAGGGTCTGTTATGTATAGAATCATATCATCTGCAAATAATGATAATTTGATCTCTTCCCTTCCGATTTGTATCCCTTTTTGAGTGTGTCTTGCCTTATTGCTTTGGCTAAGACTTCCAGTATTAAATAGTAGTGGGGAAAGCGGACACCCTTGTCTTGTTCTTGAATTTAGAGGAAAAGCTTCAAGTTTTTCCCCATTTAATATTATGTTGGCTGTAGGTTTGTCATAAATAGCTTTTATTATGTTGAGATATGTTCCTTCTATTCCCAGTTTCTATAATACGTTCACCATGAAGGGGTGTTAGATTTTGTCAAATGATTTTTCTGCATCGATTGAGGTGACCATGTGATTTTTCTCCTTCAGACCATTTATATGGTGTATTACATTTATGGATTTGCGTATGTTGAACCATCCCTGCATATCTGGGATAAAGCCTACTTGGTCAGGGTGAATAATCTTTCTGATTTATTCTTGTATTCTGTTTGCCAGTATTTTGTTGAGAATTTTTGCATCTATGTTCATGAGGGAGATTGGGCTGTAATTTTCTTTTTTTGATCTGTCTTTGTCCGGTTTGGGTATCAGGGTGATGCTGGCTTCATAGAAGGATTTTGGTAGAATTCCTTCCTTTTCTATTTTATGGAAAAGTTTGAGAAGCATTGGTGCTAGATCTTCCAGGAATGTCTGGTAAAATTCAGCAGTGAATCCATCTGGGCCTGGGCTTTTTTTAGTTGGGAGACTTTTCATAACTGCTTGGATGTCTGTGGTTGTTATAGGTCTATTTAAATGGTTTATCTCATCTTGATTTAATTTTGGTAGGTCATATGAATCAAGGAAATCATCCATTTCTTTCAGGTTTTCAAACTTAGAGGCATATATATTCTTAAAGTATGTCCACATGATTTTCTGAATTTCTTTGGTATCTATTGTGATGTTGCCTTTTTCATGTCTAATTTTATCAATTTTTTTTCTCTTATCTCTTTCTTTTGGTCAGATTTGCTAAGGGTTTGTCAATCTTGTTTATCCTTTCAAAGAACCAACTCTTTGTTTCATTGATTCTTTTTTATTGTTTTTTTTGGTTTTCATTTCTTTAATTTCTGCCTTAACCTTTATTATTTCTTCCCATCTACTGATTTTTGGTTTGCCTTGTTCTTCTCTTTCCAAGGCCTTAAGGTGAAGCATTAAATTGTTTAGTTGTGAACTCTCTAATTTCTTAATGTAGGCACTTAGAGCTATAAATTTCCCTTGTAGGACTGCTGTCATTGTGTCCCAAAGTTTTGGTGTGTTGTGTTCTCATCATCATTTGATTCTATGAATTTCTTGACTTCTTTTTTAATTTCTTCAATGACCCATACATCATTCAGTAATGTACTGTTTAGTCTCCATGAATTTATGTATGCTCTGTAGTTTTTCTTGTTGCTGATTTGCAGTTTAATCCCATTGTGGTCAGATAGCATACAAGGGATTATTTCAATTTTCCTGTATTTGTTAAGATTTGCTTTGTGTCCTATTATATGATCTGTTTTAGAGAATGTCCCATGTGCTGCTGAGAAAAGTGTATATTCTGCAGCATTTGGATGGAATGTTCTATATATATCTGTTACGTCCATTTGTTCTGTGATATCATTTAATGCAGATGTCTCTCTGTTTATTTTTTGCTGGGTAGACCTGTCAAGTGATGAGAGTGGGGTATTGAAGTCACCCGCTACTATTGTGTTAGGAGTTATCTCTGACCTTAAGTGTTTGTTTGATGAAATTGGGAGCCCCCATGTTAGGAGCATATATGTTTAGGATTGTAATGTCATCCTGTTGGAGTGTTCCTTTAATCAGTATAAAGTGACCTTCTTTATCTTTCCTCACTAATGTTGGTTTGAAGTTTATCCTGTCAGAAGTTAGGATAGCAACCCCTGTTTGTTTCCTCGGCCCATTTGCTTGAAATACTTTGTTCCAACCTTTCACCCTAAGAAGGTTTCTATCTTTTATTGAGAGATGAGTTTCCTGGAGGCAACAGATGGTAGGATCCTGCTTTTTAATCCAGTCTGCAAGTCTGTGTTTTTTGGTTGGGGCATTGAGGCCATTGATATTAAGAGTTATTAATGAAAGATAAGTATTTGCTCTCACCATTCTTCTTGTTTTGTAGTTCTTCCTGTTTTCACTTTACTCACTTGTTTTAATTGTTATTTGAGTATGGTTTATTTTTTCCTATTTCCTGCTGTGTGTGTTTTGCTTTCTCTTCAGCATGAATGATTCCTGTAAGTATTTTCTGTAGGGCTGGTTTAGTTCCCATAAATTCCTTTAGCCTGTCTTTGTTGTGGAATGTCCTTATTTCTCCATCAATTTGGATAGATAGCTTTGCAGGATAAAGTGATCTTGGTTGACAGTTTTTATCTTTCAGAACTTGGAATACATCACTCCAAGCCCTTCTGGCTTTTAAAGTTTGTGTTGAGTAATCTGCTGTGATTCTGTTGGGCTTGCCTTTGTAGGTGACTTGCTTTTTCTGTCTAGATGCTTTCAATATATTTTCTTTGGTTTGTATGTTTGGTAGTTTAATTATAATATGGTGGGGAGAGGTTCTTTTCAGGTTTTGTCTGTTTGGTGTTCTAAAGGCTTCCTATATCTGCATTGGCATCTCTTTCCCAATTTGGGGGAAGTTTTCCTTTATGATTTTGTTGAAAACACCTACTATGCCTTTGGAGTGAGATTCTTCTCCTTCAACTATCCCTTGAATTCTTATGTTTGATCTTTTCATAGTGTCCTGAATATCTTGAAATTCCCATTCATACCTTCCTATTATTTTGTCTTTCTCTTTGATGGACTGTATTAGATATGCCATCTGGTCTTCTAGTTTAGATATTCTGTTCTCTCCTTTATCCATTCTACTAGAGAGATTTTCTACAGAGTTTTAAATTTCACTGACTGTGTTCTTTATTGCTAGTATTTCTGCCTGGGTTTTCTTAATTCTATTTCTGAATTTATGTCTAGTATTGACCTCCTTGTTTCATTAAATTGGTTTTCTGTGTTTTCTTTGAATCCTTTCATTTCTTCTTTGAGTTCTTGGAACCCTTTCATTTCCTCTTTGAATTCTTTGAACATATTTATAATCATTCTTTTGAAATCTTTCTCAGGCATTTCCTTTAATTCAGTCTCACTGAAGGTCATTTCTGATACATTAATACTTTTTGGTGGATTTATATTGTCTTTATTTTTTGTGTTTCTTGTATTATAATGTAGAGATTTTTGCATTTTGGATTAATTTAATGCTTGGATTTTCTAATTATCTGCAGTAATATTAGATGTATCAATCAATCTGGTATTATATATCTTCAGGGTAGGAGCTTAACATGCTAGGTATGGCTCTTAAGAGTCTCAGAGTAATCACAAAAGTGACCCTAGGTGTTGGGTTTGCCTGCTATGAGAGTATTCAAGTAGGCTGAATGAAACAGAATACAGTCAAATTCTAAAAAATTTAACTAAACAATGTACCCATTCAATGAAATACAGCCCAGAGTATTTGTGCAAAAGTAGGTATTATGACAAACAGATCATTTAACAAAGTCACAGTCCCTAAGCATGTGTGTTGCCCCACACCCTTAATCCTGTCAACTGGGAGGCTGAGATTTCTGGTCTGTAGAAGGTTCCAAGGTCAGCTTGTGACCAAGTGAGACCCTTTCCCAATGATTGACAGAAGAGGAAACAAAGGCACTATAAATCAGGAAGCAACAAATGAGCAGCCCAAAATATAGCTTATTTACAAGTGTAAGATCTGACCATCCATCAGGTTTAACATATAATTTACCCTGACATGGAAGGTGCAATTAGTCCTTCCAATGCAAGCCTATACATCGGGCTTATTTGGTGGGTACTGAACTGGTGTAATCCAAGTTACCTTTTGGGACGGTTTTGTTCTCAACTGTGCTGTTAGGCTCCTTGGGTCCTTCTTTGCTGTGTTTTGGGCTCAGGAAGGCCAGCTGAGTCTGTGGGTTGCTGCTTTAATCGTGCCGGATGCTGGGTAGGTGAGCTCTCTTTCCCAGGTCTCTGGTGCTTGCCAGCGCTTGTGCTGGTGGTGGGGGAGGGGAGGCTGTGAATGGTGGCTAAAGTCCATCTGCTTGTCCACACGATCCTCTTCCTCACAAGCCACTCCATTGGTCTCTGCTGTCTCCTTCCACGTTTCTTGAGTTTGCAATGAGGCCGGTGTGAGTGGAGAATCCCCTCACCTGGCTTTAAAATCCTGTGGCTGAGGCAGAGCCTGGTGGCTGCCGTGGCGTGAAACTCGCCACAGCTGCTGGAGCCGCTTCTGCCGCTTGTGTGGGCTGTAGATGCTCTGGATCTCTCCTACTTCTCTGTTGCTCTTTATAATTTACTATACACGTCACTTTTTAGTAGAAGAGTGTATTTTGTTGGTTTTTTTTTTTAGCTTTTTTCCCCTAGCCTGTTTTGGCGTGGTTCCTATGGCACCATTTTCTATTTTTTATTTTTTAATATTTTTTAAAAATTATTTTATTTATTTTTGAAGAGAGACACAGAGAGAGACAGAGAGGGAGAGGGAGACAGATAGAGATGGGTGCGCCAGCAGTCTCTCAGCTGCTGTGAACGAATTCCAGATGTGTCCGCCCCCTTGTGATCAAGTGTGGCATTGCGCCCTTGCATCACTTTGCATCTGGCTAAACGTGGGACCTGGAGATTGGAATCAGGTTCTTAGGCTTAGCAGGCAGGCGCCTTAACCACTAAGCCATCTCTCCAGCCCTATTTTTTATTTTTTTTGAGGTAGGGTCTCTAGCTCAGGCTGACCTGGAATTCACTATGTAGTCTGAAGGTGACATTGAACTCATGGCAATCCTCCTACCACTGCCTCCCAGGTGCTGGCATTAAAGGCATGTCACCATACCCAGCTTTGTAGTAAAATTTTTCCAAACAAGAAGTTCAAAAGTAATGAAGCCAATGATACTTCCTTCTTCCCTCCCTTCCTTTCTTTCCTCCCAGACCTAATATGTGTGAGCCTTGAGTATATTGGCTTCAGAACATGATTTGAGTACACCAATGGTGAGATCCCGTTGGTCTCTCTCCTATCTTCCCTTCTGAGGGAATTTATTTGTAGATTCATAGAGGATAAAATGTAATGAATCCCCAGTCCTCTGTTAGGAAGCCTGAGTCTTGGTTCAGTGACCCAGGAGGTTAGAGTCAGTGAGCTGTCACTGGAGGTTCTGGGTCTCATCTTGCCATTCCATCCCAAAAGAGTGACAGTAGAAGCTCTTTGTGCTTGTGACCTGTGTCCCTTTCCAAATGTTATACTGTAATGACGTGTGGTGTAGGGTGCTATGCTGTCTACCCGCCTCTAGTTCCCAGGCGCTTTGGCTGGAAAGCTGATTAACAACAGAGGACCAAGGTGCTATACTGAATGTGCATGGGCATGAGGACCCTCACAAGGGTGCGTAGGAGGAACTGGCCAAAGCATAATGCTTTTGTGTGTTGTAAAAGGCAGGGGCCAGTTGACTGACTCTCTAGACCAGGGCGGCAGGCTGCATGGATGTTGCAAAGAGTTGCTTCTTTCTCTAGTGACCAGGGTGTTTTCAAGCCTTGGCATGTAGAGGACACCCCTCCTCAAAAGAGGCTTTGTGCTCATGGCTTGATATAGTCCCTCCAGGGAGTCCCACAAGAGCTGGTTAGATCTGGAACTTTTCCCAACCTTGTGCAAGTGCTGGCAGTTCAACCTGCAGCTCCTGGCCATCCTCTGCAGCTTCCTGGGGACTTCTTCAGTGGGTCCAAGGTCTCTAGAGGTCCCTCCAGATCCCTCTCTACCAGCTGTCTTATGGTACTATACATGCCAGCTCCCTGGCCTTCCTTAGTTCTGATCTATCTCTTCAACTCAGTGGAAAGTGTCACCTGCAGGGCCCCTTCTCTGCTGCAGTTCCCAAAGTTTCTCCTGGAAAACAAGGTGATCCCAAGATACCTTTGATGGCTTCCCATCAAAGGAGCAAGAGTCCCAAGGGTGACAGTCTCCTGATGACAGTGGTCCAGCTTCACACATTTTGTTTAGTGTTCTAGTACTGTGTGGCAGGAAGAGTCAGGTCTTAGACAGTCTGTCATGAGTGGATAGAATTCTGTGGTACAGTGTTGTTATTCTGGTATGGAATATGATTTAGAAAATTTAGGGTGAAATTAGGGCCACAGCAGATCCTCATATGTAGAGAGAACTCCCATGATTTCCTGTTGTCCACAGGATGAAAGCTAACTTGGAACCCAGAAGTGCTGGGTTTCACTTCAGCTGTGCATAGAACATCCTGTACCCCATACATTCCAGTCATGGGAGGCAGTCAGTATCCCATTCTTTCAGAAGTGGTGCCTTATTCTGGAATCCAGCAAGCCATGTCTGTCATTCCTGTCACCTTCTCAGACTTCATAGAATATTCAGTCATAGTCATAGAGTATAGTGGAGCAGAATAATAAGACAAGGCCCCAAATCTACCAGAGCATATTTTTTGTGACCTCACTGTCGCAGCTGTGTGCTGCACCTCCTGATATCTGTAGATGTCCACCTAGCTCTCCAGGAAGCAGCATGGAGCTCCACAAGTGCCCTTCTGGGGCGGTGGGTGAAAGTCTGGATCCAGCACCATGGTGGGGTGCCTAGGAATTGTTCAGAGTCTGTGCATGCTGCTGGCTATAGTGATTTGCTCAGCTCCATGGGTTCTGATGCACCCAGCATCCAGCCCTCTGAGGCGAGGGTCTAGAACACAGTGAGGAACCTTGATGCCTCAAGGCTGTTCAGGGAGACCATGCACATTGCGACGCATGTTGGTGTCAACACCACTGCTCAGAGATCTTTTGGGCCCAGGGACCTGACAGGGATATAGGATCTGTCACCAGCCCTTTGTACATTATGGAGATTAGTATCTCCAACATTGTTGTGTGCTTGCTTTTTGTCCAGTAGGCTCACTTGCACACTTGCAGGGGTTGGAAGAACAAAGTGATGCAGTCAGTGAGGCACAGCTCATGAGTGAGTAAGTTAGCCCTGAGCAGAGGGGAGTGAGCACCTTGCTGATTTCTTCAGGGGAAAAGCTTTTATAATAGATGGTTTTCTATTGTTTTGTTTTGTTTTGTTTTTGTTTTGAGGTAGGGTCTTACGCTAGCCCAGGCTAACCTGGAATTCACTATGTAGTCTCAGGGTGGCCTTGAACTCACAACTATCCTCCTACCTCTGCCTCCCAAGTGCTGGGATTAAAGGTGTGCGCCACCACACCCAGCTTAGTTTTATTTTTTGTTTTTTCCAAGGTAGGATCTTACTACAGCCCAGGTTGGCCTTGAACTCACAGCTATCCTCCTACCTTTGCCACCACCACACTAGCTTATAATAAATGTTTTAAAAGGAGTTACCAAACTGAAAATGTTGATCTAATTTACACCTTTAAAAAGGAATCCTTTCAAGTTAGTTGACATTAATGGCGCTCCGTTGACTGATGCCAGTGGTGGTTTATCTCTATAATACACTGAGAATGGCTGGCATGGGAGAGGAAGTCCCTTCCTCAGTGGGTACCATCCACAATTAACAGACTGAGTCTTTGCCTGGTCCCCAGGGCCCTGCTGCTTGGGACTGGTGTCTCTATCCTCAGCATGTCATCTGCTAAAAATGAAAACACCAAGGTCCCTGCCTCATTGTCTCTTCCATCAGTCCAGACCCACACAGAACAACTTTTCTTTTCTTCTGGAGACAGACCCCAACACTGAATCTTTATCTTTTGAGTCTAGAAAGGAATGAGAATAACAAATGTCCAGTTAGAGTACTCACATCGTTATACAAAGTAATATGTTTTTATTTATTTATTTATTTATTTATTTATTTATTTATTTATTTATTTGAGAGAGAGAGAATAGGTGCACCAGGGCCTCCAGCCACTGAAAACAAGCTCCAGACACATGCGCTATCTTGTGCATCTGGTTTACGTAGAGCCTGGGGAATTGAATTGAGGTCCTTTGGCTTTGCAGACAGGCACCTTAACTGCTAAGATATTTCTCCAGCCCCCAAATAATATTTTATGGGAAGTAAAACCAACTTACAAAGGTTTGTCTCTCATATTTCATGACACTATTTATTCAGACACTTAAGATACTCCCTTCAAAACTGTGTTTATTTCCTTTAAAAAATTGTTTATTTGTTACACAAGCAATACACGATGTGTGTGTTGGAGATGGGACACCAGGGTCTCTTGCCACTACAAATGAATGCCAGATGCTTGCACTACTCTTTTCTTTTTTAAGAACATACAGCATGTACCATCTTTTCCCTCCTCCCTGCCCCCATTCCGCTGGGGGCGCTCCTCAGTGGGGTTGCTGGTATTCCCCATGGGGTTGTGGGAGCAACAGTCAGTTATTGGGGAGATGCAATGCCTCTTGGTATAATATCCCAACCTGTGGTTCTTCCAATCTTTCTGCTCCCTCTTCTGCAAAATTTCCTGAGCCTTGGTGGGTAAGTTTTAAGTCTATTCAGTGATATGCTCTTAGGAGCCTCTGGATCTCTGCTTTGGTAGGTGTTGAGTATTCTCAGTGTCTGTCTCCTTCACCCCGGTGCTGACTGTCAGCATCACCACAGAAGCAGCACTCTTGCTCTTCTCCGCAATTACTCTGTGGTTTCAGCTGGACCTTGGCTGAAATGTAAGGGGTGGTTTGTTTCCTCGGGTCTCGCTACTTTCTCAAAAAGAAAAACAGATTCTCCATTGGAGCGTGACATCAGCATATGATAAGCAGGATAAGTGTTATTAATTTAGGGAGATTTTGATGGATGTAGCCCCTCTTTTAGCCAAAAACTAGTGGGAGCTTGACATTGTAGAGCATAATCTTTGTTTCCATAGGATTCTGATCTGGTTCCCAGTTCCAGATATGGGTTCCTCTCCACTGAGTGGATCTCTTAGTCAATCAGAAAGACATTGGTGCACCTCTTTTTGGGTCCAGCTTTATGTGGGTTGCTGGGGAATTGAACCCAGGCCAGCAGGCTTTGCAAGCAAGTGCCTCTAACCACAGAGCCATCTCTCTAGCCCCTCACAACTCTTTTTCATGTAATGGAAACTTTTTACTGAAGAATAACTTACAGTGAAAAGTACACCTACCATCAATGAGCACAAGATGGGACCACTCTCCTGCCTGTTGGCACACTGAGTAGTTTGCCCACTTTGATGGATGTGACAGCATATGCTCTCTGGCTCCTTCCATATAATGTTAGCATGTATGCCAGTGACTATTTACTCTAGCAACTGCGGCCTGCTCCGTTGCTAAATGGCTGCTATCTTCTCTCCATGGTGATGGTCACTGAGCCATCACACAGGGTGCTATAAAACATGCTGGTGTAGGCCTTTGTGTGGCAGGCCATCAGCATGCATTCTGCAGTGATGGGTTGGCTGGCCTGTGGATGTGTAGTGTGCACACTGACCAGCAGTGTGTGAGGATGACCCTTCCAAGTATATTAGTAAACTCTAAACTCATTGCTGGGACAAAATATCTGACAAAAACTTGGGCGTGGTGACGCACGCCTTTAATCCCAGAACTTGGAAGGCAGAGGTAGGAGGATCACTGTGAGTTCGAGGCCACCCTGAGACTACATAGTGAATTCCAGGTCAGCCTGAGCTAGAGTGAAACCCTACCTCGCAAAACCAAAACCAAAAACAACAATACAAAAAAAGCCCTGACAGAAATCAATTTAGGGGAGGGAGAGTTTTCTTCAGCTTACAGTTCCATCACGGTGGGTAAAGCATGGCAGGCGCAGGAGCGGCACCGCGCTGTCTTACTGCTGGGAGGAAGAGGACAGCAATGAATGCTGCTGCTCCGCTTACCACAGTCTTGGACTCTAGCCCATGAAATGGTGCTGCCCACAGTTAGGATGAGTCTTCCATCTCAATTAGTCCAGTCTAGAAACTCTCTCACAGACATTCCCAGAGATTTGTTTCCATGGCAATTCTAAATCCTGTCAAGTTGACACCAGAGGTGAACCATCACACCATTGCAGCCTTTTAGACATAGATGGCTTAGACTTTTGGTTTATAGTCCTCTGCCGACTGGTGAGTTGAGTACCTTGTCAGGTAGTTTTGGCCATTTGTGTATTTTCTTTTGGAAAATACTCTGTCAGGACTTTTGCTTTGTGGCAGGGGTGTAGCTCTGTGGTAGAGCACTTAGCAAACCAACTTGATGCTCTGGGTTCTATCCCAGGCACCATAAAAAGTGAAAAAAGCCTTTTTTTTGGTTCTCTCTGTGTGTGATGTGGTATATTTGTGTGGTATGTATGTATATGAATGTGTGTGTAATGTAGTGTGTGTGTATATGTGCCCTGTGGCACTTGCAGCAGGGGTTGCTCCACCCTGGTGGCCTGTGGAACTTCAGGATTTCCACTCCATTGCTCTTCTGCCTGCTTTTGTTTTGAGCTGAAGTCTCTCTAATTCCAGAGCTTGCAAGGCTCTGAGGGTTCTCATGTCCCTGCTGCTCTGTGGGTCTCAGATTACAGAAGTGAGTGGTCACACTCAGGTATTTTATGTGTGATCTGGGCATTTGAACTCTGTCAGTCCCTCAAGCTTGCATAGGAAGCACACTTAACTGCTGAGCCATCTCTTCAGCCCAAAAGGGCTTTTGCTTGTTGCTATTGTTATTGTTACTATTATTTCTGTCTTTGTTAAGTTAGTTTACCTTTCCTTATTGATTAGTAGAAAATTGACAAATACAAGCTCTGGAAATGATTCCTGTGGTGAATGTGTGCATGTTGATAAACATATTTTGGAATGTATTTATGTTGAGTTTCTGTAGATAATTAAGTGAAAGATGTGAAGGCTTGTAGGTAAGCTTTTCTGCAGCTTACCTGTTCACTCTTAGTATTATTTTGTGCATGTTCATATGTGTGTAGGTGTATATGTGGGTCCCAGATACCAGATATGGAGCTGCAGGATCTGACCTTTGTCTTGCTTATTTTCTACCTTGGATTATACCAATATTTTCTTGCTATGCTTTCTTTTTATAGTAAAGAGTTTTACTGTATGACATTATGTGCATTTAACTTGTGTGTTGATTTACAGGTTTGGGTTATTCCTAGCATATATATTTCCTGGCACACCATAGAGCTGATTTTCAAGTCACTGGAGCCTTGCTAGAGCTATCCGTGCTTATGCCTGAGCTTGTTGAGATATAGTACCATTAGAATTTGTGTGTCATGGTTTCACCGAAGAAGTATCACAAGCCACAGAAAGCTGCTAACATAGGACAGTTGCTGGAGCAATCGCTGCTTGTGTCTGATCTGGCTGAGACAGAACTGTTTGAATCCATGCATGATGCTTTCTCTGGAGATGTTATCACAAGCCACAGACAGCTGCTGACATAGTATAGTTGGTTTCTGAAGTTGTTATAACCGTACTTTGTGACCTTCATTATGTAGCTGCTTACTGTCTTGATCTCTACAAGACTTGAGACTAGTCCCCTAGGAATGAGTGCTAAAGCTGGATTGGTTTGTTCATCAGTATAAAACCCCTACACCTATATAAAAACAGCATTAGGACTGGAGAGATGGCTTAGCGGTTAAGGTACTTACCTGTGAAGCCTAAGGATCCAGGTTTGATTCTCCAGGTCCCACATAAGCCAGATGCACAAGGTGGCATATGCATCTGGAGTTCATTTGCAGTGGCTAGAGGCCTTGATGTGCCCATTCTCTCCCTCTCTCTCTATCTCTCTATCTCTAATAAATAAATAAAAATAAATATTTTTTAAATAGCATTAATTATGTTTCAAGCCAGCCTGTGACCCTTACATAGCCTCTGTGGTTGAGAAGAAGGACTGTAAAAACCTGCATTTGGAGTCCCCATAATGGTGAAGCCCATGGAGAAGCCAGGTGTGCCTCTGGGTAATAAAGCAGGTTGCAGCAGGACATAGCACTGATTGTGGGGGAAGAGCCCAGAGCTGAGAGCCAAGCAAAACAGAGACATGGAAGGTAAGGCGAGGGTTACCCTGGAGTGAATCTGGGGAGATGAGGAAGCAAGAAGATTGTGAGGAGAAGCAGCAGGCCACTGGGAACTCAGGAGGGATGCTGGTGGATAACACAGGGGGAGCAAGGTCAGAGAGGTCCCCAAAGCAGCCTCAAGGATGGGGAAGGGTTAGGTAGAAGGGGATACAGGCAGTGACTCTAGTCCTGTCTGGGGACTTGTCACTTTTGCAGCATTTATCAAAGTGGAGGCATGGAGAGTAAATCTACAGGGCTGGAAAGTGCTTGAATGTCTTTGCAAACTTGAGGAATTAGAGATCGTGTAGAAGAGGTGAATCTCAAGCCTTGGAGACCCGTGGAAGCTGTAGGTAGAGCTCAATAATAGAGCATTTGCTTAAAATATGCTTGAGGCCGTGGGTTTTATCCCTAGTACTGAAAGTAAGATGGGGACCAGAAGATGGCCAAGGATTTGGATTTGAGAGACAAGAGGACTGTGGAGCTGAACCATCTACCTGAAATCCCACCTCTGCTACTTACTAGCTATTTGGCTCAGTTCTGTCATCTGTGAGCTGGTCATGGAACCCACATCACAGAGTGTGAATCAGCTGCACTACTGTGTGAGATGCTAAGAACAGTACCTGGTCTAACCAGGAGCTGCTGGCATAGTGTTTCCATTTCCAGTAGATTGCTGGCATAGTATTTCCATTTCCAGTAGATTGACCCTGGGATATGGGAACAATTGCCAAAAGGACTGGGTGAGAAGAGAGCCTAACACATGACCTGAAGGAGATAGCAAGATCAGTGCAGTGCCTAGTGAATGGGAGAGATGTGAGGCAACAGGCAGTATGCATTTTAGACAAGTAATTCAAAGTGAGGAACAAATAGTACAAAGAACAAAGAAGGCTGCATGCACAAAGAACTCATTATTTGTATAATGCAGAAGATGGGACTTCACCAGAATGTATCTTTTTCAGAAACCAAAAGATCAAGTGTCTAAAACAATAGTAAGATTCCAATGCCTTTCTGTGATAAAATTCAGAAATGACATGTGACAGATATAGAGCACTTTACACTCAGTAAAGAACATGCTGTTTTTCAAGGAATGTGGAACATTTACCAAATTATAAATATGTATTTATAGCATATGGATCATATCTGCCTACAGCAGTGTCATTAAAAGATGTCAGTCATAAAATGTAACAAAGATCCATACATTAGAAAGTGGCAACACATGTTCCTAAACAACCTGTGGGCCAGGCAAAAATTAAAATGGGAATTCTTAGCACAATTTAGAATTGTTTAGAAGCTATAGCAGTGCATATCGGTATCAGTGGAATATAGCAAAGAAAAACATCAGAGAAAAAATTGAAGCATTAAATGTAGATATTAGCAAAAAAGACAATATAGGAAATAGCACAAAGTAGCGAAACCAGAAAGAATGCAAATTAAGATTAAGTAGGAGAATTGCCTTGTGTTCGAGGCCACCCTGAGACGACATAGTGAATACCAGGTCAGCCTGAGCTAGAGTGAGACCTTACCTCGAAAAACCAATTTAAAAAAAAAGATTAAGGAATTAGGGCTGAAGAGATGGCGTAGTGGTTAAGGCGCCAAAGGACCCAGGTTCTATTCTCCAGGACCCACCTAAGCCAAATGCACAAGGTGGTACATGCACCTGGAGTTTGTTTACAGTGGCTGAAGGCTCTGGTGTGCCCATTCTTTGTCTATCTGCCCCATTCTCTCCATCTCCCTCTCCCTCTCCCCCTCCCTCTCTCTCTCTCTCAAATACATAAATATTAAAAAATTATATTTTAAAAGATTAAGGAAATAATAAGGATAAAGCAGAAGTTAACACAAACCAAGCAGTACTAGCTGATTAATAATGTACAAAAAGACAAATCTTCAGCAAGTATCACTAAGAAGGAGGGAGAAGATAGATAGCACCAAAAATAAAAGAGGTCCTAACTGTTGTTGGAGAGTAAAACAAAGTTATGAGAAAGTTCTATGAGCAACTTTTATTCCAGTGTGTTTGATTACCAGATCAAGTGGACTTTTAGAAAGATATGGATTATCAAAGTTGGATAAGAAGTAGAAAGTGATTAAGCTTACATGATTCAGCAGTCAGTGATCCATCCCCCACAAATATTATCCCAAAGCCTATAAGTGGTCATCAGTTAGCTTAAGCTAAGTGATGCTGCTATAACAAACAACCCAGGCTGGCTTTAAAAAGAAATCAAGATTTTGACCAGGCATGGTGGTGCATGCCTTTAATCTCAGCACTCGGGAGGCAGAGGTAGGAGGATTGCCATGAGTTCAAGGCCACCCTCAGACTACATAGTGAATTCCAGGTCAGCCTGGGCTAGAGCCTACCTCAAAATCTCCCCCCCCCCAAAAAAAAGAAAATCAAGATTTCATTTATTTTTTTTATTATTGACAATTTACATAATTATATACAATAAACCATGATAATCCCTCCCCCTCACTTTCCCCTTCATAACTCCACTCTCCATAATATCCCCTCCCCCTCTCAATCAGTCTTTTATTTTGATGTCATCATCTTTTCCTCCTATTATCAAGGTCTTGTGTAGGTAGTGTCAGGTACTGTGAGGTCATGGATATCCAGGCCATTTTGTGTCTGGAGGAGCATGTTATGAGGAGTGGTACCCTTCCTTTGGCTCTTACATTCTTCTTGCCACCTCTTCTGCAATGGACCCTGAGCCTTGGAAGGTGTAATAGAGGTGTTTCAGTGCTGAGCAAGATTTTTTTTTTTTTTTTTTTTTGGTTTTCTGAGGTAGGGTTTCACTTTAGCCCAGATGATCTGGAATTCATTCTGTAGTCCCAGGCTGGTGTCAAACTCATGGTGATCCTCCTTCCTCTGCTTCCCTAGTGTTAGAATTAAAGGCCTGCACCACCATGCCATTCAATTGGAGTAGTTCTGTGTGGGACATTATAGGCCGTGGGGTGCATGACTAAACTAGATGATGGCCCTGGTGAGGCACATGTCACAGCAAGTATATTATGGTCAGACCTGCTCTGAGCAGAGGGTGTGGATAATCTTCCTACATGGAGAGGCAGTGGGTGTTTTACTTCAACCTTATCTGTCACATACTCATCAACAAAGCTGGGTACTAAAGAATGGAACAAGCCAGGCATAGTGGTGTACACCTTTAATCCCAGCACTCGGGAGGCAGAGGTAGGAGGATCGCCGAGAGTTCGAGGCCACCCTGAGACTACATAGTTAATTCCAGGTCAGCCTGGACCAGAATGAGACCCTACCAAAAAAAAAAAAAAAAAAAAAAAAAAAAGGAGAAGGGAGAAGAAGAAAGAATGGAACAAGAAAATTAAATGACTGACTAGTTTCACTTAGGAACAACTACAGAAAAATCCCAAACAAAACATTAGCAAGTTGAATCCACCAGTGTCTTTCAAAGTGCGTTCTTTTTTTTTTTTTTTTTAATTATTTTGTGTATGGGGTGTGAGTGTGTGTTATAGGTGCGATATACGTGGTGTATGAACATGTATATGCCCTCACAGTACCTCAAGCACTCCCCTGTGGCAGCGGGCACTCACTTGCAGTGGCAGAGCAGACTGTTGGGTGTCCCTATCACTATTTTACCCATTCTTTTTTTAAATATTTATTTATTTTAGAGAGAGAGAATGGGCACACCAGGGTCTGTAGCCACTGCAAATGAACTCCAGATGCATGCACCACCATGTGCATTTGGCTTATGTGGGTTCTGGGGAGTCAAACCTGGGTCCTTAGGCTTCTCAGGCAAGCACCTTAACCACTAAGTCATCTCTCCAGCCCTCACCCATTATTAATTGAACTGGAATCTCTAACTGATACCCCAGGCAATTCCCTGGTCTCTTTATTCCCCTACAGTACTGGGGTTACAGGCACATGTGACCATGACCAGCTGTTTTACATGGATTCTGGAGATTCTGAATCAGTGGTGTCAGGCCCCCCTCAGGCCTTTGTATCTCCATCTGAGTTCTGCTGAAGCTGAAGTTTGCCACAATGACGACCTTGTAGCAGATGTTCACATTCCTACTGTGGGATGAGGGGAACTGGCATGCTTCTCAGAGCAGTTAGTTGAAGGACTTTTTAACTCAGCAAGGTGTGCTCCACATCATGAGAATTCATTTACAAAAGAACCATAACCAAACGATGTGGAATTTCTAGGAGTTCTTAGCTGAGTTCTGAGTGAGGGAATGAAGGGGGTGGTTCCTTGCTGCTAGATAGGAAGTGACAGATAACAAAATGGGATGAGAGTGCACTTGGGGTGTTGGGTGGAGGTGTCAGTGGATGCATGGCTTTCCTTAGACAGTGGATGTGGAGCCACATGTCCTCTGGGAACACATGTGCAGATTTTGGTGTTCAGATCATGCTTGCGCAGAAGCACACTTAATTGCTGAGCCATTCTCCAGCCCTTAAGGAACATTCTTTTTTGTTATTTTGCAAGTTATTTTTTTATTGACAACTTTCCATAATTATAGATAATAAACCATAGTAATCCCTCACCCTGCTTTCCCTTTTGCAACTCCACTCTCCATTATACCCCTTACCCCTCTCAATCAGTCTCTCTTTTATTTTGGTGTCCTCATCTTTTCCTCCTATTATGATTGTCTTGTGTAGGTAGTGTGTCAGGCACTGCAAGGTCATGGATATCCAGGCCATTTTGTGTCTGGAAGAGTGCATTGTAAGGACCTTCCTTTGGCTCTTACATTCTTTCCATCACCTCTTCCACAATGGACCCTGAGCCCTGGAAGGTGTGTTAGAGATATTTCAGTGTTGAGCACTCCTCTGTCCCTTCTTCTCGGCACCATGGTGCCTTCTGAGTCATCCTAAGATCACCACTATCTGAAAAGAGAAGCTTCTCTAACCAAAAGTGAGCATTAATAGATGGGTATGAACATTAAGAGAAGTGCTTGCTGGACAGTTTGATGAGTATAGTATAAACATTTAGCCAGACACCAGCAGACCTTACAGCCCTAGGGCTCATGACTTCCCTCATCATAGGTTTTCAGTATCAGGGATATATTCCTCCCATGGAGCAGGCCTCAAGTCCCATTAGAGAGCTGTTTGATTTTCCCCATAACAGACATGCCACTGTTGCACCCATTGGCTCATTTGGCCTGGCTGGCCAAATTTAAGGCTTGCAGTGTCCACTGTTGTTTATCTCCACTGGTGATTTCTCTCCCATGGAAGTGCATGCAGCATAGCTTTTTCCAGCTTTCTGTCAGCTGGTCTATACAGAGGAGGTTTTCTGCTCAGCCAAGGAGTATTCTTATGGAGTGTAGATTGTATCAGGAATGCAAGGATAGCACATTAGGGAATTTGCCTTTCAAATCTCTGTGCAGGATATGAAGGTGAGGGGCTCTTGGCACTGTAAATGGCAAGAAATGTGAAGTCTCACTTAACCTGCTCCCTCCATTGAGAAGCAGAGTCCTTACAGATCTTCATGTAGGATCTCTGGAGAAGCGCTTAAGGATTCTATGATCCTCCACTTAGGAGACATCAGAACCAGGCAAGGGATGCCTTACATCCCTGGAACAGGGGGCCCAGGACTCAAAGGTGACTAAAATTTTGGAATTCCAGTTTAATACAATGACTTTTTAAATTTGCTTTGTTTTGCTATTGCTAGAAAAGGCATGGTTATTACATTGTGTTTAGCTTGCATCTAATACTACTTTTATTTATTTATTTGTTATTTTTATTGACAACTTCCACAATTGTAGACAATAACCCATGGTAATTACCTTCCTCTCACCCACTTTCCCCTTTGAAACTCCACTCTCCATCATATCCCCTCCATCTCTCAATTAGTCTCTCTTTTATTTTGATGTCATGATATTTTCCTCTTATTATGATGGTCTTGTCCTTTTATTATTAAAATTTTGTGAAGCTTCAATCATCTCAGAAGATTAGACTGAAAATCAGTGTACCCTGATGTTTGTGATGGGTCTCTGCCTTGGCCTCAGGTTACCACTTGATCTTATAGGGCTAATTGCTGAATGCGGTCCTTGCCACCCGTCCTGAGATGCCTGCTCTGTTGAGGTAGCACCTTCTTGTTCCTGTCTTGCACAGTTGCCAAAACAAGCACAGGACTCTTTTTTGCTGGTTGTGGTCCTACATTAGGTTTGGGAAAGGTTGTGGCTGCTTTTGAGCCTTCTGCCTGAGTCCAGTGTTTGGGCCCCTGGCTTTTGTGCTGGGAAACATCTGGGGCTAGGCCCTGCTGTAAGGCCTCCACTTAATGTGTGGCCATTGGCATGAGAATCAAAAGAGAATATCAGGCTGGCGAGATGGCTTAGCGGTTAAGGTACTTGCCTACAAAGCCAAAGGACCCATGTTCAACTCCCCAGGACTCACGTAAGCCAGATGCACAAGGGGGCTCGCTCATGCGTCTGGTGTTTGTTTGCAGTGGCTGGAGGCCCTGGTGCTCCCATTCTATTCTCTCTCTCTCTCTCTCTCTGCCTCCTTCTTTCTCTGTCTGTCTCTCTCAAATAAATAAAAATAAACCAAAGAGACTCTCTCTCTGACTCCTTCTTTCTCTGTCTGTCTCTCTCAAATAAATAAAAATAAACAAAAGAGAGTATCTTCATAAAGTAGAAATATTTGTCGAGGTGAAATAAATCTACTTCATCAAGGAGTCGACCAGCTGCTAGATCTTGTAAACTCTTTTTGCTTCCAGCCAATGTATGTGACTCTTGTCAGGGCTCGTTCTGAACCTCTTTCCAGTGAGTCCTGGAGCTCCCTGGGTTTTGATGCCACTCATAGTCACAGTTAATGGCTCTGTGTCTGGAATTCTGAAAATGTAGTGTGATAAGTGGTGGATGCCACCATCTTGCTCCCAGCACTTCCCACACTGACCCTTTCAGTTCTGTTCTCCCATTCTGGCAGGCCCACGAGCTCTTGGCATTTGCCCATCTGCTTGGCATTTCTTCTGAAGCACTCTGTTGTTCAGATGTTGAATTGGTTCAGCTGGGCTCAGCCGTAGCTGTTGTAAATTGGGCCTTGTGCTGGCTCTAGGAAAGACCTGGCATTTGGACTTCTTTCATTGGACCCGTGTCTCGGGCCTGTGCCGTGTACAGAAGGGTGCACTAGACTTGATCCTCTCTGTGGGGCTTTGAAGTCTGTCTGGCCAATGCCTGAGAGCTGGCAGGGCAGGGAAAGGCTATTGAAAAGCCATTTTGGAGTGTGTAGTGCCTGCCAGCCCCAGACAAGGCAGGTACAGTGTCCTAAGACCTTAGTAATTTCACTTGTACAATGGTCCTCTTGAATTAGACCATTAGTTTTGGGACTCTGTTCTAAGGATGCCCTAGGGAGCTTAAAACCTGCCATTCTGGTTATCAGCAGAGCTGTGTTACTACTGACAGAGGTTTGCTCAGGTGAGGAACCCATGGCTGCCCTCAGGCCTGTACTGGCTGAGGCAGAGCTGAGATCTGAGGCCTGTTGTCTGTTGTAGCAAGTCCTGCCCTGTGCCCTCCCCCTGCCCCAGTGGGCTGTCTTCTTCAGGGAAAGGGCCTCACAGCTTTAAATATGAAAAACATTGCCTAGTCAACAGTGGTAATGAAAATCCAAAGGGCAGCTATGAAAGGTAACTGGTGAGATTAATAGTAGGGTAGAGGTGGCTGTGGGCCAGAGATACCCTCCCCACACCAGCTTTCCTCACTGGTCTTCTATATCCAAACATAGCTCTTTAAGTAACTTGAAGGCCAGAAGGTGGACTGGCTTCTGATACAGTTAAAACACCTAGGGCCCTTCCCTGTGCTCCAGCCTTAAGCCCTGCAGGTATCTGGACATATGAGGCCATATGATCACTACTTTGTATCTCCATCTGAGTTCTTCTGAAGCTGAAGTTTGCCACAATGACGGCCTTGTAGCAGATGTTCACATTCCTACTGTGGGATGAGGGGAACTGGCATGCTTCTCAGAGCAGTTAGTTGAAGGACTTTTTAACTCAGCAAGGTGTGCTCCACATCATGAGAATTCATTTACAAAAGAACCATAACCAAATGATGTGGAATTTCTAGGAGTTCTTAGCTGAGTTCTGAGTGAGGGAATGAAGGGGGTGGTTCCTTGCTGCTAGATAGGAAGTGACAGATAACAAAATGGGATGAGAGTGCACTTGGGGTGTTGGGTGGAGGTGTCAGTGGATGCATGGCTTTCCTTAGACAGTGGATGTGGAGCCACATGTCCTCTGGGAACACATGTGCAGATTTTGGTGTTCAGACAATTTTTAGTAAGTGAAATCAGGAACCTGGAGAGATGACCAGCTCCTTGACTGAGCAGGGGAATGCATGGTGGGCCTGTGGTGTCTGCTGCCATTGGTGCTCAGTACGTGGGAGGATGAAGAAGAGTATTCTGGAGTATACACCAGCAACTAAGTGAAAACCCCTTGAGTCCATGCTAGTGAGTAAATATTAATGAGGAGGGGTAGGCTACCATCACAGGGGCTCAGGCACAGGCTCTATGAGGAACAAGATATTTACTACTTTAGTGGGGGAGGTGCCTCCATAATCTTACCAGAAACTAGTGTCCCTTATCTAAAATGCTTGGGATGGAAGTATTTTGGAATTTTGGTTTCCCTTTGGCTTTGGAGTACTTGCATGTACATAATAAGATATCTCAGGGATCAGACAAGGTCTAAACTTAAACTGCATTTATGTTCACATGTATCTCTTATGCAAAGCCTAAGGGTAATTTTATACACTGTCTAGTGTGTCTGCATTTGACTGATCCATCACAGGAGTCATGTGGCATTTTGTACTTTTTTATTCATCAAAAAGTTTTGGATTTTGGAGCATTGTGGACTTCAGATCTCTGGATTAAGGACACTTGCCCTGTATTCCAAGAGGAAATAGCTATAGTGCAGAAGCCTGATGCCCTAACCATGGGATTGGCCTTGCACTGGCATCAGGCCTTTCCTGACAAAGTGCCATTTAGGAGAGGCTTCTTTCCTATGTGTTCCTGCCAAGACCCTCTGACCAACTGCATGGAAAGGAGGACTTCAGATTCCCTGGTCCAGCAAGGTCTCAGCAGAGAGGCCAAAGAGTGCTCCCGAGCACTATGACACCCCACCCCCACCCCGTGCCATAATCCTGGATGAGGACATCACTGTGAAGTAGGAAGCAGATGGAGTTAGAACGCGTCCTGTGTTAGCTGTCCTGCTTTTGTATCACTGTGCATCACTGTTTATAGGGAATATAAAATCATAGTGGATTTTTAGGTGAGGAGGCATGCTCTTTCCAATTTAACCTGAAATAGCTTGGGGAAAATGGTGTGCATGAGTGACTGTGTGGCTAAATCAGGAGGGGTCGGGGAAGGATGCAGCTGGTGGGCCAGAGGCAGGGTAACCCCTGGGGAGGCTGAGGGTCATATTACTGCTCTTTAGCATTGCTGAAGATATGTTTTCAAGGTATGTTAAAGTACGTTGCAAGGTATATTTAAAGAAGCCCCTGTGGGACATCCCCTGGCATCCATCCTCGCCCCAGGCTTCATGTCGTTGTACTCATTGACCCACTTTGGGAAGGCTGGCCAGCTGTTGACTCCACATCTTCCCTCATGAGGTCCTCACATCCCACAAGATTCCCATAAGCTTGGGCTTCTGATGGTGACCACATTCTGCCCTGTGGGCTGTGAGGGTCTTGGGCTGCTTACCAATGCTGAAGGCCAAGAAGTATACTGAGGGGAGGGGAGGCACTGCCAAGGCCTTTTAACCCTTCACAGGGTTTTGTATTTGTGGAAAATGTTAAGATTGCTTTTATGAGAACTGAGACTGTGGACCAGTGTTCACTCAAAGTTCACTGCAGTGTGAGTCAGCAGACCAAGGTCCCAAGGCAAAGCTTTGAAAAGGAGTTTTGGGAGCCCTGTCATGTTCCTTCCCATAGCCACCTGAAAGGCTGCATTTGGAATTGCTGAGGACTGGAGCAAGAAAGTTGAAAACAGCTATCACCCTGCCTTAATGGTGCTTGGTCTGTTCCCTGATTCTGCTTGTCCCCAGGGTTGTGGGTCACTTCGTGTGTGGCATCATGGGTAGGTGAAGACATAGGTAGGGCCTGGGCCCAAGCCCTCCCCATTTTCAGAAGTGTGTTGCTGATGTCACCTGTTTTGCTGTGGGCATGGTTGGGTTGATCCAGTTGCTTCCAAAGCTCATGCTCCCGAGACCATGTGGGTCTTGTGTTTAGGGTATTTAAACATTTAAATTTAAGACACATGTGGAAATAAGATTTAGAATCAACATAACTGTTACAAGACACCATACCTACTTAATTTCTCCTTCCCCTCTGCTGTTTAAAAGAATAACTGCTAAGGGGTCCCCATCCCGCATGAGCAAGTGAGCGCCACTGCCCATGTAAATAATTCAGGCCAAGTGGCAGCGGCAGCAGGGGATGGGTGGTGTGCATTATGCATGAGTGTGGTGCTTTGTGTGGTGCTGTGGCCCTCTCCGGCAGACAGCAGGAAGGGCCAGGGCCGTCTTTGTCAGGATCCCTGAGGTGCTGCAGCAACTTGCCCTACTGGGAAGCCTGAGCCAAGGAGCCATGTCCCTGTGGGTGGCAGGAGCCTCTGCTCCCACCTGCCTAGGCTGAGCCTGGTATGGACTCAGAGGGGTGGTTTACGGTGAATGGTTGGAAGTATTTGGTTAGATGGCACCACAGTGGCTCTTATCAGCTCTACCCAGGTAAAGTCCCTCATCCACCTGTCACCTTGTCATGGTTGTCAGGGCAGGCTGACTTGTGCAGTCCTCAGGTATGTTTGCCACCATGGGGGAGGGTCATTGTCGTCTTAAAAGGGGCCTGTGTGATGGCTGGCTGCCACCTGGCTTGGAGTTGAGTTTGAGCATTTGGCATGCTTGGGATTATGATGGGGTGAGGTTTGCCAGTGAGCTGACAGTGGGCTCAGGACATGTGTTACAGAATCAATCTTGAGGACTTAACTGAAATTTGTAACATATAGGTTAGTGTGTCTAACCAACCCATATGGCTGTGGTGGTAGCTTTTTCAATTTTCAGCAAGCCTAAAGCTTACTTTCAATCCTTTCTCACCAGGAGAGAATTTCTTTAACTCAGTTGAAAGAAGAATACCACAGCAATTACAGGGACTAAGAAACAGTCACTGAAGTGATAGCTTCAATAGGGTGGGATGGGTATCATGTGTCTTGTCTTTTTGGCTGAAAGTGTTGTTTTACCTGAGGTGCTGTCTCCTCACCCTCCAACAGAGACTGACTGGTGCATTCATGACCTCACAGTGACTACCAGTGGCACCACTGAGAAGGGCCCTCGGTGGAATAGGAGTGAGGGAGATGGGATATAAGAGTATAACCTGACAGGAATAATGACCAAAATATGTTCATACAATAAAGTTCCTAATTAATAAAAAAGATCTGCATAAAAAAATAGATAGGCTGGGTGTTGTAGTACATGCCTTTAATCCTAGCACTTGGGAGGCAGAGGTAGGAGGAGTGCTGTGAGTTCAATGCCACTCTGAGACTGCACAGTGAATTCTAGGTTAGCCTGAGCTAAAGCAAGACCCTACTTTGAAAAACCAAAAAAAAAAAAAAAAAAAAGATAGTATGGGGCTGGAGAGATGGCTCAGTGGTTAAGGTACTTGCCTACACAGCCCAAGGACCCAGGTCACCAGTACCCATGTAAAGTCAGATGCACAAATTGGTGCATGCATCTGGAGTTAGTTTGCAGTGGCTGGGGGCCCCGGCACACCCATTCTCTCTGTCTTTCTCTCTTCTCTATTTCTGCTTATAAGTAAATGAAATGTTTAAATTTTTAAAAAGGTCATATGTGCTGTGGGGCCACAGCTCAGACAGAGCAGGGATTGCTGCTTAAGTTTTATACCTAGCACAGCTCCTTCTATTCAGCATTCTAGTGTTGGTTCTGTCCCTGGAGTGGCATGCAGACCACTCAGCTTCTGATACTCCCATGTACCCAGAGGCCCAACTCTTCACTTTTGCTGGAGTATCAGCCTTACATGTTGGTCCGAGCTGTGTGCTTCACTACAGATGTTTCTATGGGAGTTGTAGGTATGCCAGGCCCTACACACAGGAAAGCCTCTTGCTCAGACCTCAATGAACCAACCGGATGGGGTAGAGCTATGTGGAGCTGAACCTTGCCTGCAGTGTGTTTCGGAGGTGGGAGGATGAGCCATACCAGGTGCTTAGGAGTCAGGTACTTGACGTGTGCCCTCTGGCCTGTCAGTCTTTCGCCTCCTGCCATGTGGGTGTCCTGGTGTAAAAGGAAGAAAGGAAGCTGGCTGTCAGTTTGTGTGGATGTCATGCCCTCCTTCAGTTGCTCCCCCGAGCACTGCATGAGCTCAGGCATTGACACAGAGGATCAGATCTCTTTGCTGTGACCTTTGGTGTGGTGTCTTTCTTCCTGGCCTTCCCTTGCCTCAGTATTTCAAGGTTATCCAGGTTCTCATTTTTTTTTTCTCTACTTTCATTGTCACATCTAAATCACTGGGCTGCATAGGGCTGACTTTAATCTGCTGAAAGGCAGGAATCCAACTTGATTTTTTCAGATGTGCTTCATCCCTACCTCCATTACCTTTGTCCCTGCCTGTTCTAGGACTTTGTCTTCTGTCTCAAGGGTGCATCTGTTTTTGCCCTAGAACCACCCCTTTGCCTGCTGGGCACCATGGCAAGTAGTGTACAGTGGGAGTGGGATTGTCACACTCAGTTTGCCCAGCTTCTGTGAAACCTTTATTGGGACATATTTTGGGATTAGATTTACATTCAGGGAGAATCACTGTGCAGAAAGCCAACCTCTGCTGGAGAGATGGCTTAGCAGTTAAGGCACTTGCCTGTGAGGCCTAAGGACCTAGAACCCACATAAGCCAAATGCACATGGTGGCACATGCATCTGGATTTGTTCGCAGTGACTAGAGGCCCTGGCATGCCTATTCTTTCCCTGCCTCCCTCTTTGTAATAAATAAATTAAAAATAAAATTAAAAAGCCAGCCACTGTGTGACCCCACACCCACAGAGAGAGTTCTTATGAGTGAGTTTTGGGCCTCACACACATATAAAATGGAAAGCTATCCACCCAGGATGTCCTGGCTTTTAGGTCTTTAAGGCATTTCTAGGTAATTCTATGGACATAGTAGCGGAACTTCTGAGTGAAGTGGCTGTCATGCAAGCTCCTCAGCTCCTAGCTGTGCTGGCCATACCACCCCGCTGTAGCAGTGTTTCACAAGAGCTGGTTAGGGCACAGCATGTGTGCTATGTCCCTATTACAGGCCTTCCTGTGAGTCCTCAGGAGCACTGAGGTGTGTTCAAAATGTGGTGGTTCAAAGAAAAGTGAAAATCGTGCAAGTTCAGATGCCATTGTGTCTCTTTCTCCTCCTCCCCCTTTTTCCATTTTTCAATTTTATTTTTATTTTTAAAAAATTTATTTATGAGAGAGAGAAAGAGGCACAAAAAATGTCAGGAAGGAAGGGAGGGAGGGAGGGAGGGAGGGAGGGAGGGAGGGAGGGAGGGAGGGAGGGAGGGAAGGGCATATAAGCTGGGCGTGGTGATGCACACTTTTAATCCCAGCACCCGGGAGGTAGAGGTAGGAGGATCGAAGAGAGTTCAAGGCCACCCTGGGACTACATAGTGAATTCCAGGTCAGCCTGGACTAGAGTGAGATCCTGCCTCGAAAAACCAAAATGCAAAAACAAACAAAAAGAGGCACATATATAGAGAGAAAGGGCATACCAGGGCCACCATCCACTCACTGCACACGAACTCCAGATACATGCACCACCTTGTGCATCTGGCTTATGTGGGTCCTGGGGAATTGAACCTGCATCCTTTGGCTTTGCAGGAAAACTCCTTAACTGCTAAGCCATCTCTCCAGCCCTATTTTTATTATTTATTTATTCATTCATTTATTTATTTATTTATTTATTTATTTATTTATTTTGACAGAGTCTTATGTAGCCCAGGCTGGTCTTAAGCCCCACTATGTAGCCAAAGATGACCTTGAACTTCTTTTTGAAAAAGAGTATTTGTACTTATTTGTGAGGAGAATGTGTGAGTTCAAGGCCACCCTGAGACTACATAGTTAATTCCAGGTCAGCCTGGGTCAGAGTGAGATCCTACCTCGAAAAAACAAAACATACATATATATTTGAGAGAGAAAAAGCAGCAGAAAGAGAGAGAAAATGGGTGTCCCAGGGCCTCTAGCTATGGCACATGAACTCCAGACACATGTGCCACCTTGTACATCTGGCTTATGTGGGTACTGAGGAATCAAACCTGGGTCCTTAGGCTTCACAGGCAAGCACTTTAACCGCTAATTCATCTCTCCAACCCTTGGATGCACATTTTTGTTAAGGTTTGTTAATTGCATCTCCAGTTCATCCTCATGATCATTTTACTGTTCAAGTGTGTGAGTGTGTATGCATGCTGCATAGCTGCGTGGGGCTTAGGACACACTGGGAAGGTTGCAGGTGTGGCTGACTGAACAAGTGAATAGTGCAGGTGCCTGTGGCCTCTCATGGGTGGACACCGCAAGGCAGGGGTGCAGGTGCATTTGTGCTGATCCCACAGAGTTGACGGGTACTGACCTGAAGGACTGCGTCAGCAACAACAGCCTGAGCAGTAATGCTAGTCTCCCCAGCGTTCAGAGCTGCCGGCGCCTGCGTGAGAGGAGGGTCGCCAGCTGGGCTGTGTCATTTGAGCGTCTTCTGCAGGACCCCATCGGTGTTCGCTACTTCTCTGTGAGTAGGGAAGGGTTATGTGGGTGGTGTCAACAGTCTATGCCAAGGCCACTTGAGCTCAGTGGGTTGTCTCAGACCCCTAGGACTGTGCATTGCCTCACAGATCCACTGCAGCATCCTTGTCTCATCACCTGTTGTAAGCACTCATTGTAAGGAGTTTCAGTTCAGTCTTCCTTTCCTGGACTGCTTGCCACCCTTCAGTTCCCCAGCAGACTTCTCTTCCTTTCTCTAGAAGGAAGGGTCTGCAGCAAGGAACACTGGAGCTTCCTGGAGTTTTTTTTATTTGTTTTCAGACAGGGGCTCACCATGTAGCTCAGGCTGGCCTAGATCTCATGATCCTTTGGCCTCAGTTTCTTGAGTACTGTGTGTGTACCTTCATACCTAGCTGGGATTCTTGTAGATGTCTGGGAGCCAAATTCAGACTGCCGAGTCCAGCTTTAAAATAAATAAATTAATTAATTAATTTTAAAAAGGCCTCTGCTCAAAGTACCCTCAGTGTTGTTCCCTTCATCTTTTCATAATAAACTGCAGAAAACCCTAAATTAAAAAAAGACAACTAGACCCAAAATGCAACACAGTGCTGAGAAGAAGGGATGGAGGAGTGTCTAGCACTGAAACACCTCTGTCACACCCTCCAATGGCTCAGGGACCATTGCGGAAGAGGGGGCGGATAGAATGGAAGAGCCAAAGGAAGGATATGACCTCTTTCAATGCAGCTGCCCAGACAGAAATTGGCCTCGATATCCATGATCTTGCAGTGCCTAGCAATACCTTTGCAAGACCCTCAAAATAGAAGAGAAAGATGATGTCATCAAATTAGGAAAGAGACTAATGGAGAGAGGGAGGGGATATGATGGAGACTGGAGTTCTAAAGTGGAATGGGGGAGGGGAGGGAAATATCAGGTGGGGTTTTTTTTTGGTATGTAAGATTAAAAGTCAATAAAAAAAATAATTAAAAAAAAAAAAGACAACTAGGAGCCAGTTTTGATGGCACATGCCTTTAATCCCAGCACTTGGGAGGCAGAGGTAGGAGGATCGCTGAGAATTTGAAGCCAACTTGAGACTAAATAGTGAATTCCATGTCAGCCTGTGCCAGGATGAGACCCTACCTTGGGAGAAAAAAAAAAAGACAGCTAGGGGCTGGAGAGATGGATTAGTGGTTAAGGCACTTGCCTGCAAAGCCTAAGGACACAGGTTTGATTCCTCAGGACCCACATAAGCCAGATGCACTAAGTTGGCACATGTGTCTGGAGTTCCGTTCTTAGTGGCTAAAGGTCCTGGTGTGCCCATTCTCTCTATCTGCCTCTCTCTGTCTCTTAAATAAATAAAAAAATTAAAAGATGGCATAATGCAACCTATTAATTTGCATACTGACTATAGATATTAAAGAATTAAAAATACAATTTTTAAAAATATGTAATTAGTGCTTAAGAACCATGAAAGTCACAATATGTGTTCCTAAAGATGCTGAACAGCTCTTACGTTTACCTATCCAAGGCCTCTTGAGAGTTATCTGTAATGCCATGTTTGGTAGAAGGTCACAACAAGAAGAATGTGTGGAGGTCTTGCACACAGTGATGGCCGTTCTCCTTCCCTTAGGACTTCCTAAGGAAGGAATTCAGTGAGGAAAACATTCTGTTCTGGCAGGCCTGTGAATGCTTCAGTCATGTTCCTGCACATGACAAAAAGGAGGTAAGTTATAAGCATCTCTCTGGTGCCAGGAAACAGCAATGCTTGTGGAGCAGGAGGGCTGCGCCAGTGCAGTGGCGTGTAGTGCAGCGCGAGCAGTGGATGAGGAAATGCTTCCATGTGCCTTGAGAAATGTCATTTCGGTTTCAGAATAAAAAGTTAAATATGCATGACATTTAATTTTGCCTAAACATAGTTTACATAAATGCCTTGAGCCCTAAAGCTCCCCAGCAGCAGAGGTGGCACTTGATGTATTGGAATTATAAGGGAGGGATGAGGTTTGAAGGAACTTGAAGGAGTGCTTGAAGTAGAGAGCCCCCTATGCCAGCCACTTGATAGCTCCTTCCAAAGGCAGTGGAGGTGTATGGTGCCTTTCCAGGGGTCACAGTGGCCCTTACAGTAGAAGCCGTGTGTCTGTTCCTCACAGTCTGGGCACTTAGCTCTCCTGTGCTTGCACACGGCCCACATCTTGCTGGTGAGTTCTCCATGACAGCCTTGGAATGCTGCAGTGGCACAGGTAGAACACATGCGTTGAGCTCATCTTACATGTCTACTCAGACCTTTCTACCCCTTAGCTTTCTTACAGGGCCCGGGAGATTTTTAGTAAATTTCTGTGCAGCAAAGCCACCACACCTGTCAACATTGATAGCCAGGCCCAGCTGGCGGATGATATTCTTAATGCGCCTCACCCAGACATGTTCAAGGAACAGCAACTCCAGGTGAGGCCGTGGGCAGTTTGTGTTGTACCCCTAGAGTTTGGGGAACAGAACACCTTCTCACTGAACTGAGCCCTCAGACAGGGAGGGGATCTACTGGCGGGTGTAGGTGTGGTGAATAATTTACCTGCCCACTGGGCTTTGCTCTCAGAGGACTTGAAAGAATTGGAGGAAAAATTCCCACACCACAAACCATCCTGCTGTTTTACCCTGCTATGTGTTTGTGCTTGTACATTTGAAGGAAATCAGGTGTTTTTCCTCCCGAGGTAGGGTCTTACTCTAGAGTCCAAGCTGACCAGGAATTCACTATGTAGTCTCAGGATGGCCTTGAACTCACAGAGATCCTCTTACCTTTGCCTCCCGAGAGCTGGGAGTAAAGGCGTGCACCACCATACCCAGCAGAAATCAGGTGTTCTGGGGCACATGTGTCCATATGTCCTCCACTTAGGATGGGTTTTTGCCAATGAACCCATTGTAAGGGAAAAACTGTTCATCAGAAGTGCAATTGGACACACTGACCTAAGTATGGTCTGTGGCAGTTACAGCTGAGCTATAGCACACTGTGGAATACTTTCAGGGCTGACCAGGAGCCACAACTGGCTGCCACTTCTAGTACTCATCATACCAGCCCAGAAAAAGATCCAAATTCAGATTTTTCTGTGGGCACAGCCTCTGTGGGTGTAGCTGCATCTGTGAGTGCAGCCTGTGTGTGCACTCTCTGTGAGAGCAAATGGCTTCCACACCATCATAAAGGCAAGCATTACATGTCCAGTCATCATAGCTTGGAGCCTGTCTATGCTTGTGGGGTATGTGTTTGTGTGTTTTGACACAGGGTCTCACTATGTAGCCCGCCCAGACTAGCCTGGAACTTCCCCTGCCTCAGCTTCCTAAGTGCTAGAATCACACATATGTGCCATGGCATGTCACTTATCTGGTTTTTTTTTTTTAAATTTTGTAAGAATGTGTGATCAGACCCACTGTTACATATACAGAGCACACGCTCCACTGGCCCTCTTCGAGCCTATTCTGTCACAGGGTTGTAGGGATAAGCTTAACCAAGAGGAAAAAGGTCTTCTCCAAACTGTTCTCAACCTGTGAGACTTCCACCTTCCTTGGTCTCATTCTTACTTCACAAAACGAAGACCCACAAAGGTTGTAGCCAGAGTGCCAAGTCTGTTCATGCCGTGGCTTTCCACAACACACAGGGCTCCACTCCCTTAACAAATGGCAAAGGAAAGGGAAGCTGCCTGTTAAAAGAGTGTAAGATCTAGGGGACCCTATGGCCCAAGGGAGGATGGGCAGATGTGACTGACATCCTTCCAGAATAGGGCTGGTTTGTTGATACAAGGCCACACCACCTGAGGCCTTCAGAGTGAGTTCTCTAGTTCCTTCTGTAACTGTACTGTATCCCATTCACTCTCCAGATTTTCAACCTGATGAAGTTTGATAGCTACACTCGCTTTTTGAAATCCCAGTTGTACCAAGAATGTGTCCTGGCGGAGGTAGAGGGCCGCACCCTCCCTGACTCCCAGCAGGTCCCCAGCAGCCCAGCCTCTAAGCACAGCATCAGCTCCGACCACTCCAGCGTGTCCACGCCAAAAAAGGTGCTAGACCAGCCTCTTTGGGGGGTGAGAGTGAAGCTGTGTCAGCTCATCTATCATGTGCTGAGGATATAAGGGGGCAGGGTGTGCCCTTCACCCATTGAAGAATCCATTCTAGTAGAGGCCTTCTGTGTTACAGCTCAGTGTTTTGTGTAGGATTAAAGATTAAAGTGACTCCTATGTTGTAACTGAAGTTTCTATTTTCTGACAGTTAAGTGGAAAATCGAAATCGGGACGATCCCTAAATGAAGAGGTGGGGGATGAGGACAGTGAGAAGAAACGCAAAGGGGCCTTCTTTTCCTGGTCCAGGAGCAGGAGCACAGGACGGTCCCAGAAGAAGAAGGAGCACAGTGACCATGTCCATGGTGCGTGGGGTGCGGGCTGTGGCACCACAGGTGGTGGGGTTTGTCAACCATGGTGTTATGAGATGGGTGGGAAGAGGTTTTGAGGAATAGGCTGGAAGAATTTGGAAATGCCACAAGAGTCTGGGTGTGTGGTGTGAATGAGTACAGCCTAGCAGTGAAGCAGTTCTGCTCCAGAACCTTCTGAAGACTCTTTAGTACCAGGTACCTGACCATCCAGTGTCCTCTCTTGCTTCTTACTGCTATAAAAGTAACAGGTGTTTTGGTAGAAAACTTGGAAAATATAGTCAAGCAAACACAGGACTGGAGAGATGGCTCAGCAGTTAAGGCACTTGCCTTCAATACCTAATGACCTGGGTTCAGTTCCCCAATACCAACATAAAGGCAGATGCACAAAGGGATGCATGCATCAGGAGGTCATTTACAGTGGCGAGAGGCCCTGGCACACCCATATTCTCTCCCTCTCCTTGCAAACAATCAATAAAATACTTTAAAAAAAAAAAAAAAAAAGCAAACACAAATGTGTATCACCCTTGTTACCAGGCATAATTGACTGCCCAGCTTATTTCTGGATCTGTGCCAGTGAACACAGGACTTTCCCATATTTTTTTAAATGTAATATCTGGGCTGGAGAAATGGCTCAGCAGTTTAGAGCACTTCCTATGCAAGCATGAAGTCCTGAGGACGCCTGAGAGCTCCACCCCCAGGACTCATAAATACCTGGGTGTGGCTATGCTAGTCTAACTCCAGTCCTACAGGGAGCAGAGGCCCTAGAATCTCTAGAGCTTGTGGTGGAGGGTGGGGGAGCGCAGGGAGAATGGTAAACTCTGGGATTAGTAAGAGACTCCAGCTCAAATAAGAACTGGCAAAAGAGTGATGGAATGGGACACTATAGGCAAGTGCATGGGGCACCAAATGGACACATGCATCTGTGTATACCACACACTCACATGCAAGCAAGCAAAAGAAAGTCATCGCATTTATCAAACTATCCACTTATAATTTTGCTTGCCCATTCTGCATGCCTTGCCCTTAGCTTTTTCTGGTACCTGATGATAATCTCTATGACAAGTGATAATGCAGGAAAGACAGGCTCGGGCTGGAGAGATAGCTTAGTGGTTAAGGTGCATGCCTGCGAAGTTTAAGGACTCAGGTTTGATTCTCCAGGTCCCACGTAAGCCAGATGCATATGGTGGTGCATGTGTCTGGAGTTCATTTGCAGTGACTGGAAGCCCTGGCATGCCCATTCTCTCTCACCTCCCCCCCCCCCGACTCTAACAAATAAATAAATAAAAATAAAATCTTAAATAAAAAAGAAAAAGAAAGACAGGCTCCTGTGGTACTGGAGCTGACTGTACTTCTGTCCCCTAAACCCTAAGGTGGTGGCTGGGAATGTCTGCACTTGAGACAGACGCAGATGGAGCCATCATGCTGGTTACTGAGATAGGCAGAGCTAAAAAGTAGTAAGGAACTAGCCATTGTTTAGGAACAAGGGTCCTGCCTCTGAAGACCAGGGGTTGGCACTAATTGTGGACCATTACTGGGTTATCTCAAGACATGGTGGCAGGTGAGGACATTCCTGAGACTGTGCCAAGCAGCTGATACCCATGTCTGCTGCTCTGGAGGCCCAAGCAAGGTGTGGCCTGGCCGAGTCTACTCATCATTGAGGTGTTCATTTCAAAGCAAAGGCAGTGGGTTTGTAGATGTCACCTCAGGGAGAGGTCGCCTGGGGATGGGTTCTGGGGGATAGAGAATATGTTTTGTACAGTCCTCCCATACCTGGCAGGCCTGCAGAATCATCTGGTTAGAGCTTCTATATCTGGTGGCATGCACTCACTAAAATTCAGAACTAACCTGGCAGAGGGGCCTGCAGGAACTGAGGATCTACTTCTTTGGTATGGGCCAGCGGGTTGGAGCTGGGACTGGGGGATGTATCTTATTGTCCCCCAGCCCTGACAGTCCCTAAAGCCCAAGTGCTGGCCTGGCTTGGATAAAGGGCCCTTTTATGGTGCACCGTGTGCCTAAGACTATAGTTAATGACATCAGCAGTTGGTTCTCGTCAGGACTTGACAGGAAGAAGATGGGAAATGAGTCACGAGTAAGATGAAAAGCCACTGATTGCAGGGATCATCTCATCCAGACCCAGAAACTGCTTTGAAATAGAAATTGTCGACTGAATGAAAGGGAGGCAGGCCCACTCCAGGGCTGTGCACCTGTGGTGCAAGGGACCAAGTATACACCATTGCTCCCTGCTATGCAAAGGCTGCCCGATAATGGTGGCTTCCTTAGCCTGGGTCTTGGCCTCTGCTATTGCAGAGCTGCATTTGATGCCACTCCAGTGAGGCTGTATGGCACCTGTCCTTCTCTGTCCTTCTTGTCCTGGGGACTTGTGTACTGAATGAGAGAGGGCAAGTAAAGCTGCTGCTTTTGACTCACCCCAAGTCTCTCTTCCTGTCAAGATGCCCCACATACCAATGGAGGCCTGTACCGCCGGGAGTCGCAGGGCTCTGTGTCCTCTGCAGGGAGCCTGGACCTGGTGAGTGGCCACCTCCTCTTATCTCAAGGACCACAGGCTGTACCCATCAACTGGTAGATGAGGCCTGGCTCATGAAAACCCCAGCATTAGTTTTATAAATGGCACCAGGACCTCAGCAGGAGCCTCCGGGATCCTCCAGCTCAGGGTTCCCAAGGCAGTAGGAGAATCTGATGGGTGGGGAGGGATACTACAATGAGGGCTAAAATTAGTCTTGGGTTTATATCTTAAATTCTTTTGTTCTAATTTAGTTAACATTTTTTTTTGAACTCCCACTAAGAACAAACAATGCTTTGACACGAGGTGCTTTGTCTTGTGTTTAGCACTGCAACCTCCTATTGATGCCAGAATTCCAGCGCCTGGGCATCTGCCTGGGTCCTGTGGAGCTGGCCTCCTACCACCATCGGAAAAGTCAGGCACATCCTTGCTTCTGGCTCCTCCCAGCTCCACCTTTGCCCTGCTCATTGACTGATCCTCTGGCTGTGGAGGGAGCCAGGTGGTGGCTTAGGACCTGATAGATTTTGAGAAATCTTGCTGGTTGTCATTCAAAAATGTCCAGCAGCAATTAACATACCTGGTTATTTCTTCTTCCATTGCTCCCGGTACTCAGCAATGGTTTTTGTGGGTCAGCTACCTGTTGCTGTTCAGTGTGAGGTGGCTGTGGCTCTGTGCTTGATGGCTTCATCTGTGTCTCTGGTCCCCTGACCTGGAAGCTCACAGGTGACCTCACTCTCCTGTCAGGACCCTTGGCTGGCTGTGGACCAGGACAACAGGGCCAGCTGGACATGTTTCTGCCACCATCCAGTGGCCAGCCCAGTATCTTTCCCATGGTGGTCTCTGGCCAGAAGCCAGTATAGCAGGGTTTCCAGAGGCCTAGGCTGAGAAATGACTCTGCCCCTTCTACCAGGTTCTTCCAACCCAGGTTGTAGGGACAGGGATATTCTTCACCTCATCACTGGAGGAGCCTATTAGGGGAAAGAGTACTTGATGCTACTTCTCTAACCAGCCCACCACCTGCTTGCTAATTTTCTGGAAAAACAGCCAAACAGATCTTCAAAGTGTCAGGTAACAATGCAATAACAGAAAGAGCAGGTTTCACAGTGAAAACATTCCCAGCCCTGGCTGCTGCCAAAATGGAACATCTGATGCTGTGAGTCCGAGACTCAGGAGGACAGCATACCTGCCTTTGGGCAATGCATGTTCACCACCTCAGACCTGCTTCCAGTTTCAGAGGCAAGGTGTGGCCCAGTAACATGAGGGGGCCATCTGCCTGGCAGGACAGCACGCCCATAGAGAGTCATACAGTGCAATGCCCCTAGTTAAGGGAGATCATTGCCATCCCTGGTGATGGCTTCCAAACCCCATCGCACAGTCAGTCCATGGTTGAGCTTGAGATTCTCCATGTGTGGTGCTGTGTGGGGTGCAGGAACAGTCTTGCACAGGATCCCCCCACCTCTGCGAAGCTATGACACCTATCTCCTTCCTCACAGCCAGAGGCATGCAAGACCTTGCCACCTGAGAGGGACAAGGCTACCAAGCACTGCTGTGTCCACCTCCCAGATGGGACATCCTGTGTGGTGGCTATTAAGTCGGGATTCTCCATTAAAGAGATCCTGTCTGGACTCTGTGAGCGGCATGGCATCAACGGGGCTGCTGTAGACCTCTTCCTGGTGGGAGGAGACAAGGTACTGTGCTGTGTAGGAGTACCCCAGGGTCTCAGTCCTGCCTGTTTCTCTCTCCTTGACCTTGTCAGCACCCCATGCCTCCTCACCCTCCTTTGTTAAGCAGTGCAGTAGGGTGGAGACTCCCAGAGGGCGGGTTGGGCTAAATTTCCTGGTTTCTCTTTGTTCATGTAGCTTTGTGCCTAATGCAGGTTCTGCATTTCAGGCCCACACACTTTCACTTTATCCCTGGTCTCTTTGTTCCACAGCCCCTGGTGCTACATCAGGACAGCAGTGTCCTGGCGGCCAGGGACCTGCGCCTGGAAAAGCGCACTTTGTTTCGGTAAGAGAATAGCACACATTTTTGGAGCTTCCAGAGGCTCTGTGCTCTGAGCTTTAGGATTTTCCCCATTCCTGGTCTCCACTGATCTCAGTTTTGGTTGTTTTTTTTTTTTTTTTAATATCTTTTATTTGAGAGAGAGAATGGGTGCACCAGGACCTCCAGCTGCTGCAAACGAACTCTAGATGCATGCATCATCTTGTGCATCTGGCTTAAATGGGTCCTGGGGAATAGAACCTGGGTCCTTTGGCTTTGCAGACAAGTGCCTTAACTGCTAAGCCATTTCTCCAGCCCTGATCTCTGTTTTTATCCTATAAAGAAGCATTTGCCCCATGAGAGGTCATAAAGGAATGTCAGTGCTCCAGCCAGGTGTTTGACAATGGGTTAGAGCTAAGTGGCAGGCACTATGTATGCATGGGCTGCTTGACCCTAAAGCCACAATGCGAAAACAGGCAGGCCTCTACTTAGTGAGTTCCTGGCTATGGTTAAGCAGTACCGTGAGCTGTGTCATCGTGAAGGGTGAGAACCATATTCCTTGCTCGACCCAGCTGTAAACTTCAGAAAGGTCTCATGGACAACTAGCTTCCATGTGGAGGAAGTGCTTCCCTTTGAGGCAGGGCCATGTCCATGGGGTCCCCATGTTACTATATCTAGTTCTGGAGACCCCTGAGATCTCTTGGTATAGAGAAACTGAGTTTTTAGTGAATGTTTCCATGCCCCACTCTCAGGCTGGATCTCGTTCCTATTAACCGGTCAGTGGGACTCAAGGCCAAGCCCACCAAGCCCGTGACGGAGGTGCTACGGCCGGTGGTGGCCAAGTATGGACTGGACCTGGGCAGCCTGCTGGTGAGGCTGGTGAGTATCACCTGGACCCAAGCATGCCAGCCAGGGCTGCTCCCTCCTTGTCCTGTAGTGCCTGCGTGATCTGTACTGGCAGGGATCATATCTCACTTCACGTCTTTCCTTAGGGCAAGAGCCATCCACTCTCTCATTCTTCTGAGTGGACATGATTGTCATTTATTTGTACCTTGTTCATTCTGAAAGGCATTGGTATTTTCCGTGTAGATATGTGCTTCAGGCAAGCCAAACTGAAAGAAGCAAATAGATAGGCACCCCCAAAATAGCCCCACCATTTCCAGGATTGGCCAGAACAGAAAGCACCATCTTGTTGTGCTGTGTGCCTGCTCAGTGCCAGTGCTGAGCTGGACCCATGAACAAATAGACCAATAGTTCCGCCCCAGGTTTAAAAGCTGGGCCACTTATTTTCTCCCTTATTATGAGAATGGACTTAAAGGCAGAAGACAGCACAATATCCCTCCTTGTTCCTGCTCCATCTCATGAGTGTTTATGGACAAGCAATTGGGATGGGGCACTGGCTGTGAGGGGCTATATTCATTTCGCTCAGTGGTTTGGGGTGCAGTATCTGCCTGGCTTTCTCCTTCCTCGGCTTTTTCCATGTTGTGATTCAAGGTGTTTTTGTCTGTTTGGATTTTTAAGTTTTTGTATGTGTGTGTCATATTGTGTTTTGAGACAGGTCCTCTTGTGACCCAGGCACCTGATCTCCCTGTCTCCACCTTCCAAATGCCAGCAATCCTCCTAGCTCTGCCTCCTGAGTGCTGGGATTAAAGGCGAGTGCCACCATGCCCAGCTGTGATTTCAAGGATTTTTAAGACTTTACTTTTCTCTGAAACTGGCCTTAAAATTATTTAAGAGCTTTGAGGTAAACAAGAAGAAACTACTCAATTATTTATGCATGGGCTTTGGCTCAGGGTAACCTGACACTAGTTCCCCACTGTGGCTCCTGCTACCTTGAGTACAGAAATCTGCCTGCAGAGACCAATCCAGCCTGGCTCCCAGGGTGCTCCTCTTCTCTCAGCAGAGAGCCTGTGAAGTTATTTAGCCCCCTGTACCTCAGTTTCCCTATCTGTAAAATGAGGTAAGGAGAGGCTGGTAAGCAGTCAGGGATTATTCCCAGGTGAGTGGTCTCTGGGGGAGGACCCTCATCTGTGAACCTTGCAGTCCCTACAGCACAGAAAGTAGTACACCCTGCCTTCAGCTCTGGGGCCACAGTGTGACTGATCCTGGATCCTCTTGAATGAATAGCCTAGCATTTGACCTTTTTGCTCATCCAATGAACAAGAACTTTAAATTCAAGCTTCCTTTGTTATTATTTATGGGTTGGTATGTAGGCATACTCACATGTATGGGCATGTTTGGGCCCTGGCACGTGCATCAAGGTCAGAGGTTAACCTCAGGGTGTGGGTCCTCTTCTACCTGAGACAGGGCCTCTCTTATTTGCCATTGGGATAGCTAGACTAGCTGGATTACAAGCTTTGGGATTCCCTTGACTCTGCCTCCTATTGCTATATGTACATAGTGGGATTATAGACGCACATCCAGCTTTATGTGGGTGCTGGAGGTCAAACTCTAGTTGCTAGGCTTGCATAGCAAGTGTCTTTAACCACTGAGCAATTTCTCCAGCCACCAAACTTCCTTTTCTAAATTGTGGTTATGGGACATGGGTATGAGATTCACTTGCAAAGGCAAAGTGTTCTGACCAGAAATAAGAGTGTAGGTCCATGTTCACCTTAGAGTGACTCCTCAAATTGTCATCTTCATGTCTTAGTGTGTACACAAAGGTGTCTTGCTTTTGGGGTACCCTGAAGAACAGTGTTTGGGTATCAAGTTTTAGGTTGGCCATCATGGCATTGTAGGCCAGCTAAAATTACTGTTTGCAAGCCTTCTATCTGGGGCTAAGAGGTTCCCAGTGTGCACCATAGTTCTGCCTGCTCCTCAAGTGACCAGTGGAAAGAGCCAACATAATGGTTCCTCGGGAACCCACACTGCAACCAGGCAGCCGTGCTGGTTGGCCAGCTGGATTGAGAGGCCACTAAGCCTGGGTCATTCTTACTGCCAGTGGCTGTATTACAAGCAGCTGTTCCAGAAAAGTTCCCACCTGGATAAATGGTTCCATGTACCATCTCTGCCTCTAGAGTGGGGAGAAGGAACCTCTAGACCTCGGCGCCCCTATCTCAAGTCTGGATGGACAACGTGTCATCTTGGAGGAGAAGAACCCTTCCAGAGGGAAAGGTGAGGCTGTATGTCTCTGGCTGCCAGTGCCCAGTTGACAAGGAGTTGTTTCATCATCACACCATGGACATCCTGAGCTGTCTAGCTCTGGGGTCTGGTGACCCCTCACACAGCAGTTTACCCTTCATGAGATCATCCCAGGTATCCACAGTGAAGGAAGCAGGAGGATCCCAACCCCCTGAAAATGCCTTCTCAGCTGTGGACAGGGATGACCTTGGGATGCTTACATGTCAAAGATACTAGAAGGTACTGTTTCCTTAGAGGCCTTTATTACTATAAAACAAGGACCTCACAGCCAGTCTGTCCCTTCAGTGTCCTGTTCTGGGGCCTGTCCCTGGACAGTGGTTGATGTGGTCCCATCCAGCAGGCATTGACACTAGTCTCACAAAGTTGGCAACCTGTGCTGTTCCCTATTGGTAGGTGTTGCAGTCAACATTGTGTTGCTGGCAGAAAACACTCAACCAAGAGCAGCTTGTGGGAGGAAAGGGTTTGTTTTGGCTTACAGGCTCAAGGGGAAGCTCCATGATGGCAGGGAGAAACGATGGCATGAGCAGAGGGTGGACATCACCTCCTGGCCAACATCAGATGAATGACAGCAGCAGGAGAGTGTGCCAAACACTGGCAAGAGGAAGCTAGCCATAACACCTATAAGCCTGTCCCCAACAATGCATTGCCTCCAGGAGGCTCCATTTCACAAATTGCCACCAGCTGGGGACCTAGCATTCAGAATACATAAGTCTATGGGGACATTTGAATCAAACCGTCTCAGAAGAGTTGGGTGATTCACAGAGTTCTTTCCCACTTGGCACCATGGGACAACAGGGCCTACCCTGGGTCAGTCCTGGTCAGATCTTTGCTCAGGTCCCCATGCCTCTGACACCTCAGGGACCCTTTGAGAGAAACATTTGGTCTAGACGGGGTAGGGCCTATGTGTGCCCAGAGGACTGTCCAAGTAAAGGGAGAACTTTGTAGAAACCACCTAGGGAGATGTGATCTGGGTGGAAGTACTTGTGTGAGCCACTACAGGTAACCTTGGGTTGCACTTTCCAAGGCTCAGGCCCAAATGACTCTTGATGGCTCCGTGTGAAGTGGGTCCCACAGGGCCTGGTGTGAAACGCTGGTCCCATCCTTCACAATGTTACAGAAGGAAGTTCTGTGGCCTCGGCCACAGTGTCCCAGTGCCTATATGCTCTCACTTTCTTCCTCCACCACCCTGCACTCTAAAAACATGCTTTGTCCCTGCTCTAGTGATTGGTGTCTGGGCACTGCCTGGGCGTCCCCTGTGGAGCAGGGCAGGACAAAGTAGGTGGCCAGTTTTTACTGGTGGGTTCTCAGCAGCTGTCTCCAGGGCTAGAAAGTAGGGCTGTGCAGGTGAGTCTAGGCTCACTGGGTGCTTGTGTAGCTGTCGTGGAGTAGGACTGGGGTCCTCTAGTGGCACTTGGATTGGACAGTGGTCTTCAAACTTGGTGCCACAGAGGCCAGACTGCACCTCTGTGAAATAGATCAGACTCTTAAGGAATATGCATGCCACATGATACATGGCACAAGCTTCTCAACATCAACCTCCAGATGTCTCCATTAAGCAGACAGCATCTTCCCCTCCCATGCCAAGCTTCAACATGGGGGCAGAGGCCTTTGTCCCGCTGTGGAGGGGAGCTCCTGCTCAGGCCTACACATACACGCATGGTAGATCGGGGATGAGGAAGGTCTTTGGCTTCTCCGGGATTTTGCTTACGCTGACAGAAGCAGTGGTTTATATCTCACTATTCAGGTAGCTCTGTGAACCTATGGTTGTAAAACTTATATCTTGTGTTTAGTGTCCACAGATAAACAGAAACCTGTCAAACAGCACTCCGCTGTGAACTCCAGCCCCAGAAACCACTTGGCTATGGTAATTCCCCTCATACGTGTTCCCCACTGCCCCTGATCCCTCTCAGGTTAGCTTTCAGCTTCTGCCCCTCCACCAAGGTGCTTGCCCTCTCCTCTCCAGAAAGGCTGGGATTCTCCCAATTCCTTCACCAGTCTGTTGTCACCATTAAGCTGGCTGAGACTGTGCTTGGGGTAGGGCACACCCGTGGGTGTTTCTCCTTATGTCCCTAATGGACAGGCCCCCACTTTGCTTCACTTGGGCTTTCTTTTCTCCTGTGGTGGGTGGGTGGGCCATAAGTGACATTCTTTCTTTTAACCCGCCATTGAGATATTTCCTGAAGTGCACGTAAACCCTGCCATTGCCCCATGCTCAGAGCCTTTTGATCTGTCACTGATGATATGTTGTCGTGTGTTGACATGCAAGTGGAACTTTGACTTTCCTTCTAATGCAGGGAGAGGAAAGAACACTAGGCAAGTCTAATTCTATTAAAATAAAAGGAGAAAATGGAAAAAATGCTAGGGATCCCCGGCTTTCAAAGAGAGAAGAATCTATTGCAAAGATTGGGAAAAAAAAATATCAGAAAATTAATTTGGACGAAGCAGAGGGTACGTGTACTTTTTAAAACTTCCACGTTTTCAGCAAATGTGCAGTATAGTTATTAAACCCACTCTGCCCTGTCCATAGCTGGTAGTCATGATTCCTGTAATGCTGAGGCTCTTGATACAATAGTTGCTAAAGTCCCATTGTGATTGCAGAGCCAGGCTCCATGGAGCTAAAGGCCCCACCAGAGACCAAAAGCCTTGGCTGCGCTTTTCTTCTCCCTCTCTCCTACTTCCTCCCCAACATGGCCCAACCGTGACATGGGCCAGGCCCATCACATAGCAAGCCAGGGAGGGGGCTGTGGGTTTGTTGCCCTCTGTTGGCCATGAAGGCTGGAGGAAGGCCTGCCTGGCCTTGGGTCTAAAAGAGCTTCAGGAGGACCCTGGGAGTTGGGGAAATGAGCCCTTTATTTGAGCTGTTTTTTCTGCCTGATGTTTATAACTGATTGCAAATCAAAGCTGGCAGATGTCACTGTGCCCTGAACTGTGGTCTAGGGATGTCCTTGCTGGTCATCCTGGAATGCCCAAAGCCTGGCCTCAGAGGAGAATCATAAAACGTCCTTCCCTTGGGCTTCATGTCTACTAAGCAGATGTCAGATACACACCCTTAAAGTGTGTGCGTTTCTAAGAACCACTGAAGTTGGGCATGTTAGACTCCTTGTGACTTATAGACTCCATGTCATTTAAATAATAGAGGAAGTTTAGATACCCTGGGCTTGAAATGGTAAACATGAGTTACAATAAGAAAAACAGCCTCATGGAGAGAGCATTCTGGAGGAGCCAGTGAAGAAGCCAGGCATGCACAGCCTGTCCACAGAAACTGGGCAGGTGCCAGGCCCCAGGGGACCCATCCTCACCTGAGGTCTGGGCATCTCCAGGTTCAGGAGGGCAGAAACTGTCTCTTGTCCATCCTTCCTGGAGCACCACTCTCTTCTCAGAGGCAGTGACCCCAGGGGTTAGCCTGATCTGAGGGCCCTCCATTCCATCCAGCTGGGGCCTTCTCCAGGCCATCTGTAGGCTGACTGTCCACTCCCGACTGTAGAGTCTACAGTTGGGTCCTGGCTCTGTCTTGCCCTATTCTGGTTATCACTTCTTTCTTACCCTCAGAAAGGGACCGGTGCTCAGATAAAGTACCCCGGGCACAAATAGACCACCTGGGCCAGAATACTAGAATCTCACTGAGCACCAGTAGTGAGCATGCTAACTGGAGAGGTATTTGGGGCTTTAGACTTTATAGTGTGGCTTTCAATGGCCCTAGAAGTAGCTGTTCAACATGCACTCAAAATAGATTGGGCCAGGAGGCAGGCATTGGCCTCAGTTCTGCCAGTAAAGTAGCAGAGCTGGAGCTCACACCCCTGTTGGCTGCTATTGCAGTTCAGGGCAGAGGACACCCCCTCCCCCAGCTGCCATGAGAGTGAGTGCTTGGCTGTATGTGACATGCATCCATGAGACTCTAAAATGGCCATTGTGGGTTTTCTTCCGATAGAGTTTTTTGAGCTCATTTCCAAAGCTCAGAGCAACAGAGCCGATGACCAGCGTGGGCTGCTAAGGAAGGAAGACCTGGTGCTGCCTGAGTTTCTTCGCTTACCTCCTGGTTCCTCAGAACTCGCCCTGTCCAGTCCAGCCAAGGGCTTTAGCAAAAGAGCTGTGATGGGCTATGACAAAGAGGGGACAGCTCAACCAGTGGAGAGCTGCAGTGACAGCCCAGCAACCAGCCCTGGCTCGGCCCACACTCCCAGCTCAGCCAATAGCCCCGGCTCAGGTGCTAGCCCCCCTGGACCTTCTGGGACCACTCCACCTGGGCAGAAGCCTCCTGCAGGACCCTTCTGCATCCCCACTGTGCAGGAGGGCACCACACAGGTCTGGAGGAAGCTGTCACCAGAAGTGGAGGCTGGGGGCATCCAGACTGTGGAGGATGAGCAGGTGGCTGACCTGACCCTGATAGGGGAGGGGGACATCAGCAGCCCCAACAGCACACTACTGCCACCACCCTCCAGCCCCCAGGATATGCCAGGACCTCCAGCACCAGGTACCTCCAGGTTCTGACCCTGCTCTGTCCTGCTCGCTGCCTGTGACCTACTCCACTTATGTTCAATAAAGGGAACTGAGGCAGGTGGCCCCTGGCTGTGGCTTCCTCATACTGAGATGCTTCGAGGGACGGCCTCCTCCTTGGCGATATTCACAGAGCTTCCATTGCCTGTTGGGAGAGGAGGGTGGATGGCAGCCAAATTCCAGGTCTCTCGGGGAGGGTCACTGAGGCTCAGGCAGTCGCATTCTGTATACCTGCTCCCACAAAGGTGCTGTGGAACAGGAACCAGGTCCAGTGACTTCCACTCAGCGTTGGGGCTCAGAGTGTGGGTGTTACTTTGAAAGCCTGCAACACTGCCATTTTAGTGTTTTAGTCTCAAGATGGGGGGCGGGGAGTATTTGTCTTGAACAAGCCAGCAGGGCCCTGTGCTGAAAGACCAGAGCTCTCGATGCAGAACTTCACTGACTACCTTTCCACAGGCCAGGCCGTGTGCCTGGCACTGGGCAAGCATGCCATGATGTTCATGGGCTGGCCTCAAACATGTCCAGGCATTTCTCTCAGTGGAAGCATGAAGTTCAGTGTGTGTAGAGGGGAGCAGCCAGGTGGCAAGGACACCATTCTAACCCTCCACCCTGTCTCGAACATTCCCTTGTACTGCACTGCTATGGCGGGAGTTCCAGGAGCCCTTATGTGCTATCCCTGCGATAGCAGTGAAGAGCCTTTGGTGCATGTTTCTCGGTGTTCTCACCTAATGCCTCAGCTGTGATCTACTGTTGGCCAACCTGGGGTCCCTGCTCCCTTGGGCGAGAGCACCCCAAGGATGAGGTCTTTTCGGACCTTGATGCATGTTCTAATACCCACACACATCTCGGCACTTGGGAGGTCACTGCACTGTGGGGTGGATTCCATAGCCCCTGCACCAACCAGATGAGGAAGCATGAGGCGCTGCAGGGTCTCCCCATGTACATGCTCAGCCTCTCTGTCATGCCACAACCCTCCTTTCTGCTCTTCTGTAGCTGCCTGTTTGCAGTTTTCACATGTGTTCTGAGTCTGTTCTTCCAAGAGTAATAAACTCTAGATCTCATCACTGGACTGGCTTAAAACTTTTCTTCCTCATATAAAAATGTGTTTCCACTTTAGAAAAGTACAAGTGTATTTCCTTCTAGGGAAAGCATTATACATTTTATAGAAATGAAGTGGATTTACCCTGGCTTTTATAGTAGAACATTATACTGGCTTTTAAAGGTAGACCATTCACTCCAAAAATTCCTTGAGCCTCTCTGTAGGCCTACCACACGTAGCTGTGTGACAGGAGCAGCTGTCCCGAGTTGAGGTCCTGGGGTTTGTTCCTTAAACCAGGAGTGAAAGGGGGCTGGACCTGGAGCCTCTGAGCTGCAGTACTGGTTCTGTATGTCACAACTTGGAAGTGACCTGCTGCTGTGGAGAGCCAGATGTGTGCTTTACCCACAGAGGTCATGAGCACGTAGCACAGGGCCTGGCCAGCTGGCCTCTACTGCGTGCCTCTGATCGTCTCATGGGGGATCCCTAGTGCCTAGGGAGGTGGGGACCTTGAACCCTTGGGCTCTGTCCTAGAAGAGATGATTGTAGGCTGTGGACTGGCTATGGAACATCACTGGATAGCAGTAGGTGCTGATGGCCTGCCCCATCTCCTGGAAACATTGGCCCCAGTATACTGGGGAGGGCCTCAGGCTGAGATCTTGCTGTGCATTTTGCTTTCCAAACACCCCCAGTTTGTGCCTCTGAACAAGGCACAAGGACTTCTCTCCACCAGAGAATGCCTGCTCCACAAGGCTGCTTAGGGTGAGGGAGGAGGTCTCTGTAGGGTGCCTTTCATGCCCGTGGGCAGTGGTGACTGGTTCCATGAGCTATTTGCAGCTCTCAGGGTTTGGAGGTCCTCTTTTACCCCCAGTTACTCCCACTGATTCTGACAACCACTGTGAAATAGCTCTTAGTATGTGACATTCTAATCCCCCCACCCGATCTCAAACACTCCCACTGTCTGGAATGAGAAAGATGACATGAAGATGCAGCCAGGTCTACTCCCTGCCCCATTCTATAGCTATCACCAGGGGCCTATGAAAGAGCTACCTGGAGGAATTCAGAAGCTTAGGGGTAACCCAGGCTAACCCTCCTCCTTCCTGGGTTGTCTCCCAACATGAAGTAGCGTCGACAAACGAAAGAAGTATCAGAACCCTCCTGAAAATCTGGGCAGTCAGGTAGAATATGTGTGCATGTCTACTGTGTGTCCATGCATGTGATGAGTCTGTATGGTACACATACATGGATCTGTTTTTTGTTGTTGATTTTTGTTTTTCAAGGTAGGGTTTTGCTCTAGCCCAGGCTGACCTGGTATTCACTATGTAGTCTCAGGGTGGCCTCAAGCTCACGGCAGTTCTCCTACCTCAGCCTCCCGAGTGCTGGGATTAAAGGTGTGGCTCACCATGCCCAGCTCTCTGAGTGTCTATCTGTGTTGTGTGTTTGATGTGTCTGTGTGGTATATGTGTGTGTCCTGATGGATATTTTGTATCTGTAACTTGATACAGTAAGCTCAAATGCTAAAGTCCCTTCATGGTAGAGAAAAGTAGATGCGTGTCCCCAGCCTGGGAGCCCTTCTTTCACAGCCTCCATAGGCAGGGGTGCTGTATTCTTGATTTTATAAAGTGTTGCAAATGGTGCAGGCAACTGCAGCAGAGCCTCCTGGGCAGGTTGTTTCCTCTGTAGGAGAATCTAAAAATGTCCCTTCACAGTTGTGTGGGTTGTAATAGTCATTATTGCCTACCTTCCTAGCCTTATCCATTTGGTAATGCCCTGGAGGCTGGCAAGGAGCCTCTGGATTGAGTGGCATTATGGGTCTGCTTCGGAGATGTCTGGCAGCCCAGCAGTTTGGGTCACTCTGTCACTCCTCTAACCATTCTTGGGATGGTGTATGGTTATACCCTAACAGAGATTTTGTTCCAAGGGAGAAAAACAGCCCTGTGGACCTGAGTCTGGTGATGAGAGTCTGAGGTCAGAACCAAAGAGCAGCCTCTTGCCCTGACTGTGGACAAGAACACCTTCCCAGCCACTTAGTGTGCTTGGAGTACACATGGCCAAAAGTGTAGGAGTAAAAGCCAGCCGTGAAGCTCAGGAGGGGTATCTGGGACCCTCTCCAGGGCCAGGGTTCTTCAGTAACCCCTGCCTCCACTAGTGGACCATGTAGGCACCATTGCTCACTGGCCCTCCCAGGTCCCCTCTACAGGCCCCATATATTACAGCCACAATAGCTACACTGGAAGCTGGTTAAGTTTTTTTTTATTATTATTTTATTTTATTTTAGAGAGAGGGAAGGGAGGGAGGGAGGGAGGGAGGGAGGAGGGAGGGAGGAAGGAAGGAAGGAAGGAAGGAAGGAAGGAAGGAAGGAAGGAAGGAAGGAAAGAGAAGAAAAAGAAGCAGATAGAACGAATGTGCCAGAGCCTCCAACTGCTGCAAACAAACTCCAGATGCATGTGCCACCTTGTGCATCTGGCTTACATGGGTCCTGGGGAATCAAACCTATGTCCTTTGGCTTTGCCGTCAAGTGCCTTGATTGCTAAGCCATCTTCCCAACCCTGGCTTAGTTTTTTGCTGAGATCCTTGAGTCCCTCCCAGCCTTTGGGGGAAGTTCTGGCTCCTAGAGATATGAGGCACGTGGCCCCCAGGGGACTCCAATAGGGCTACAGGTTCCAGTTTCCAAAGAACAAAGCCATGAGCTCTTGGGAGAGAGGCCCTCACATAGCAGTCCTGGGGTTAAGATCCCTGACTTGGAGGCCTCAGCCGCCAGTACCCACAAGGGCTCAACAGGTCCCAAAGTGGCTTCCTGTGAACTTTTTGGCTTAGTTCCTCTTGGGGCTGAACACACTGCTGCTCTCACATAGGAGATGGTGAGCTTTTAGACTGGTCCTCACCCTGGATGTGAAGGTGTCTGGACTACTACCTCCATGTGGCCAGACCCCTGAGTCTGTCTGTGCCTTGCTGGCCTCCCAACTCTAGCCTGGATGTTTCTGTGGCCCTGCCTGGTGTCACTTTTATGAGGTCAGGATGAGGACACAGCCTTGCCTGGCTCAAACTATGAAAATGCATATATATCGTACCAAACTGTATCCCCGGGACCCCTCTCAGGTCTGTAAGGAAATGAGAAGGTAACCTGAAGGCTCAGACCTCAGCATCCACAGGACTAACACTGCTACATCACAGTGTCTGCCTAGAGCACATCCTCCAGCAATCTTCGGTTCCACGTGTGCATTTCCTGATGAGACCCAGAGACCTTGTGCCATGGGCCTCTTTATGGGTTCTTGGGACTGTCCCTGTCCCCCAGATCTCAGAATTGCACGAATCTCACTCTTCAACCATTCCCGGCACAATTCCCTCTGCCATCTGCCCTCCACCCACCATCTATAGGCTGCAGGTGGCCCATGGTCAACGTGCCCTACCCACGAAGTTCCTTTGCTGAGGAAGGAACTCAGTCTAACCCAGACCAGCCCATCCCTGACAGCCCTGATCCTGGGCTGGAGTCTTCGTGGAGGCAGGGGGTGATCTTAGAGTCATGAACAGGAAGCAGGGCTGGTCCCATGGGACCAGGAACTAGCAGGCCCCTGTGGAAACCTTCAGACTGGGATAGGCCCACATGGCCAAGGGTAGGCCCTGACTGCCATCCCTCCTGCCCAGCATGAGGACTTCAGTCATGCCCAGGTCTCCAGTCCCCTCCAGCTTTCCAATTGTCTGGGAAACTTGGCAGAAGTCATTAGGACCAGTTGGTACAGACAGTTCAGTGAGCATGGGGGCAGAGTTCAGGGCAATAACCCTGCTCTGTGGGGATAGCAAGAGCAAAGGGACAGCTGGACCCTGGGGGAACAGCTGAGGCATCAAGTCCCCAACTTTAGCTGGCTGTGGGGCTGGAACCTTGAGGACAGGCCGGGGGGCCATGGGCATTGCTGGCTCAAGCCCAGCCCAGAGCAGGCAGCAGCAACCAGGACAGAGAATGTCCTCAGGTGAATGAAAAGGAGGCTTGACAATCAACAGACAGGCACCAGTGACCAAGGAGGTTCTCCAGTGGAGACCTTATAAGGAGAACTGAATGGAGAGGATGAGCCAACCAAGGGCCGGATAGTGTGGTACCCAGAGGAGAGGCCCAAGAGGCAGGAGGTGAGATGATGGCATAGTCTTGGCATGAGAGTACAGGGCAGAGATCCTGAGGGATCTGGCACAGGGTCAACACCATTAGACCAGCCAGGCCCTTCGAAACAGCTCTGCTACTAAGGCAGGCCATGTCCAGTGGTTCCTAGAGTCCTGGGGACTCTGCATTGCTCCTGGCCCAGATAACTCTGTAAAGACCTGGTAATGGGGCAGGCCTGGGCATAAAAGTTACTGGCTGAGTCACTGGCTGGGGCTGTCATTCAGCAAAACAATGGAGTCACTGGGCTGGACAGGCGGAAAATGTTACTTAGTTCCCCTCCTTGTGACATGAACTTCCTTGGCCCTATAGAAGCTGCTTTCTCCCCTCCTGGGTACATAGGGCTTAACTGGGGTTGGAAGGGCCTATCTGGGAGAGCCAGCCTCTTGGGCCTGTTTGGAGCCACTGGCTCTCTCAGAGCCTGATTGCACTCTAGCTGAAGAGCACAATTGCAGCTAGTGGTTGCAGACGGAGTCCTGCCTCTCTCTCTACACTCATCCTCTCCTGGCTTTGCAGCCACAGGGCCCTGTTTATAAGAAGGGACAGGTGGGAATGAGGCCTGATCCCAGCAGGTCATAGCACACTATTTGTTGAGTGACTACATGGCAGGGTGGGAGAAGCTTTCAGTCTTGGCCACTTCATATCCTGACACTTGTGAGGCTGGATGGACCTCTTCATGTGCCTCCTTCACTTGTCAGACAGCTTCAGAGGGGATACAGCACCCTCTGAGCACAGGCCTGGACTTGGTTCATGAGGCCTATGGAAGCTGCTTCTGGAAGCTTCAGGCTGAGGGAGAGGTAGGGTGCAAAGGATCAATGGACCTTGGGGCCACAGAGAAGCTGGGTTAGTACAGAACCTGAAACCTGTGGCTGTGTCAGGGACTTTCGGACCATAAAGAGAGTGGCATCTTCGTCATTACAGGTAGGGAAGCAGAGACAGGGGGAAGCTAGTAGAGCAGGTCCTATGTCCCAGGTTCTCATAGCATGAAGTGGGACTATCCTTCCAGTCTGTTCACTGTGAACTCTGATGGAAATGGCCCCACCCTGACTGGGTTTCCAGAGAGGGAAAGTGAGGATCCACCTCTGCAGAGCATGTCCCACGTTCCCCTAATCCCTCTCCACAGAGGGGATGTAGGGTGCAGAGGCTCCCTCAGCTCTGCTTTAGCCCCAGATATGCCACTCACTCTGCCCCAGTGCTCAGGACAGCTCTGTGCAGGGAGCTGAGGCCCTCCCCAAATGGATCCACTCATGAGTCCTGCTGACCGCTGCTGGACTCTGAGGATGTGCCCCCACCCCACCCCAGCCTGCCAAACTGGCAATTCTCTATCCTCAAGGAACCAGCCAGACATGTCAAGACATTTCTGAGGTGAGGGCTTCTAGACCACCTTGGGGTCTAGAAGTTTCCAAGGCAATTCTGGTCAGCTGCAGGGATGGGAGTGTTGGAACCAGAGGTGGTCCCAGCAAAGGAGCAGCCATAATGAGGCAATGGACAGCTGGCAGAGGATAGGCAAGTGGCTGCAGCTGTGACACATGGGAGTCAAGGGGCATTCTGGACCTGAAGGAACCTGTGAGGGTGAAGACCAGATGGATAGACTTCCAGGTACCCAGGTTGGAGGATGATGGGGGTCAGGGCAGCCAGAAGCTGAGGCTGAGAAGCTGAAGGAGGCCCATTGTGGGAGGAGATGCCCCATCCAGGGTCCCTAGGGCCCAAGGGACCCTCCCTGTCTGGAGGCTGACCAGACCCTAGAGTATGTCTATTCTTCTGCATTGTCCTGGACCCTCTCTGCCACCCAAGCCCCACACCGATGTCCAATCCTTCCCCACTTAGGAAACAGTCCAACATCCTCAGGACCATGGGAGCCCAGAAGGGAGGATGTTCAGGTGTCACCTAGGAGAATGGAGAGGGGTGGCCAAGCAGGGCTAGGGAAGGTCATCCCAGGCAGAAGGAACTGCATGGGCCACAAGGGCTTCAGGTGGGTAGGCAGCAGTTGTTGAGGTGCCCCCTAGTTGGTAAGGATCCCTGGATAGCCTGACATAATGAAACCAGGGTGCAAGTGTTGGAAAGCCCTGTGTCCAGGGTCTCCCTAGCCCCAGCAATTTGGGGCCCACTCATTCTGCTAGAACAGCCTGTGATTTATGACCCAGCCCCCTCAGCCTCCCATCCAGCTGGTGTTGGGTGGCACTGCCTGCCTCAGTTCCCTGTCTGCCATTAGCAGTGCCCACCATGTAGTGGCTGAGTTGGGAGAAGTTTCTGTGGAGAGTGCTGACAAACAGTGTCTGGAACTGGCCTGAACAGTTGAACAGCTTCAGAACCTTCCAGCCCTCTTGCACAGGCCCAGGGTAGGCAAAAGGGCCACAAGTCTCAACAGCTGGTGAGGTTCTCTTAGTCTGACAGATAAAGCCCCTGGGTGGATTTAGGGTGATCTGGTATCTGTGTGGGGCCCCTGGATGTGTTCTGGAGGTCCAGGGCTAAGCTAGGCAGGTGACTGCCTCTCTTCTCCCCATGACAGGGGCCAAGGCCCAAGGCAGTCGAAGCCTCCCAGTCAACAGGATCATCGATGTAGACCTCGTCGCTGGCATGGCACCCAACTTGGGAGGCAGCATCCTGGGAGCGCGGCCAGGGCCCTGGAAGGCCAGAGCCAGTGGGTCCCTGATGTCAAACTGTGTTGGCTTGAGCCCCATCTCCGGTGAGCCCACCAATACCAAAGCTAGCACACACCATGCTACTTTCGTCTGAAGCTGCCTCTCCTGACCTTGTGTCCTGGCTCCCAGCCTGGCTTAGCCTCCATGTTCACCCAAACACTCACAGGGAGGCCTACAAGATCTCTTGTGGCAGCAGAGACCTGCATTTTGGTCTGGGAGGAGCCACCAAACCAGAAGAGGGTGGGGCTGATGACTTCGTCTGGAGACTGACCTTGACACCCCCCAAACAACCCTCATGTTCCCTTCAGCATTCAGACTGCCCAATAAAGCATTTCTGATGACCCACCATGCATTGCTTCATGTTGAGTGCCAGTCACATGCTGCCTTCAGGAGAAGAGAGGAGGCCTGGGGAGAAAATGCATGGACAATGAAGTCAAGAGCAGCTGCAAGGGGAGAGAAGGTTGGCTCCTGGGAGCTGAGCATCAGAATTCCCTCTGTATCAGATGTACAAGGCTCCAGGCAGAACCTTGTAATGACTAAATCAAGCCCTCAGTTGTGCCCAGGTTTGCTGTCTCTTACAGATTAATTTGGGGTCCTTTGGCATCTGCCCACCTCTATCTCATTCCTAGGGTGGCCACTGGTATGGGGCTGGGGGCTTGACTGGGAGCTATAGTCAGCTGGTCACCATTGTCTCTTATTCCTGGGCACTAGTACTAATAGGACTATCTAGCCACTGTGCCCTGTTCCCCTATCCTGGTCTCATTTAGAGGGTGACCTTGAAGGGCTTCTCTGGAGAGAGCTAAACCTGACTACAGGCAAGGCTCAAGGAAGGGTTTTGAGGCCCCGGGGCTAGAGTGAGGAGTGCGTCTGCTCACAGAACAAGAGGCTCCATGTGGCTGGAAGCCCCGGGGACGGTACAGGGCATGAAGCGGGGTTGAAAACAGAGGTACATAGGCCCAGGGTAACTTGGTAAAGGCCCCAACACTGAGCAGCCAGTCACTAAGAGGCCCATTCTGCGTCTCTTCCTGGAGTTGTCACAATAGGTCTCTCAGAGAACATCCTTGGTGCTTGACCACATGCATGTGCCAACGCCACCATGTCCCAGTACCACCATGCTCTAACAGCCACCATGTTTCCCTACTACCTACTATGCCCCTGTACCCACATATCCTCGGTACTACCATGTACCCTCATATCCATTGTGCCCCAGCACCATCATAGCCATAGTATTACCATGTCCCCAGCAACACTATTTCCCCTGCACCTACCATGTCCCAGCACCACTATGCCCAGAACTACCATGTCCTCAGCACCCACTCGGCCAACCTGGATGCTCACCCAGTGCCACTTTCTCTCTCTCCTTCTGCTTAATTGGAAAAATGAAGGTGCAGAGAGGGGTTTAGTACAAAGAAAGATGACTCCAGGTCCACTGCTTCCTTCTAGGCCAGCAGAGCTAATGACTCAATGGGTCATCAGGGGTACCTTAGCATCTGCTCAGTACCTGGTAGAGGCCTCAAGGCTGTACTGGGGCTTAGAGACTCTCCCTCAATGCATTCAGGCTGTGCCAAATTGGGAAAAGCTTCTTGGGGAAGGTGCCCAGGATGTTCAGGAGGCGGCTGGTTCTTGGGGTCCTGGACATCTCAGGCTTAGGACAGATAGACAGAGACAGGCCAGTAGAGAATTCCTGTGCCAGAAACACTCAAGCTAGGCTGTGACTCTCATCTCTATGTTTGGTCTTTAGCTGCTGTGTGGCCACCAAAAGGGCCCCTGGGTGTTGCTGTTTGTGGAATGGGAACAATGCTACCCCACCTCATCAGTGACAGGCTGGGAAGACCTGGAGCCCAGGGTTCAGTATACATAGAAGTTCTAGTGAGGGGTTCATAGTAGCCAGCTCTGTGGACAGGCAGCTGCACCTGGGTTGCCTGACCTTGACCTGTTCCAGTCACCCTCAAAGACTTCCTAGAGGTGACTTCTAGGCTGAGATTTAAGGATAGACAGTATTGAGGCCAGGAGCTGTGCCAGCTAGTGCAGGACAGCTAGTGCCAGCACAGAGAGAGCTGGAGCAGCAGGGCAGGGCAAGGGCCGTGGGGGTGGTAGAGTGCATGTGGAGGCAGGGTTAATCATTTCTATTCAGCCTTGACCCTATCTGTCCTGGCTGCTTGCCCTGGCTGCTCTGCTCCCGCTACTCTTCGCGCCAACTCAGGAGGAGCCATGGGACGATGGGCCTGGGTCCCCAGTCCCTGCCCCCCACTGGAACTGCGTCCCCTTCTGCTGCTCCTGCTGCTGCTGATGGTGCCTCAAGGGGTCCAGCCCCAGGCTGGTAGGGTGAGCACTGACCCTCCCTCTCACAATGTAGCCGAGAGCTTCCTGGGCCTTTAGCTGCTCTGAGTTTCTGGGATAAGGCCAGAGGGAGGTCCCCAGGGCAGGGGTGTGGAGAGGGCTAGGGGCCCAGTGTGGTGGCCCAGGGGGTGAAAGTTGGCCCTTTATAGAAAGAGGTGGGTGCTGTGTTTCCCTGAGGGGTTCTGGTGGCCCAAACTTCTTGGAGCCCTCCTGTTGGTCTCTATATGGTCCATACCCCTTTGGTTATGGGGTTCCCAGGGCCTCTGTTAGGCCCCAAAATTTGAAGTTGAGTAGTGGGGGACTCACTCTTGTCCACTCCAGAACTAACTCCAGTGTGAAAGCCTGAGGGACATGGTGGCTTGGTGGGTTGGAATCCTGAACTCGTCTGTCGAAGCTCTTGGGTTTAGGGGGGAGGGAAGGCCAACAGAGGCCTCAGGACATCCAGTATTCTCCAGACCTGCTCCAAGACACAAGGGCACAAATGTGGAAACTGAGGCTCCATCCTGAGACAGAGCTGTCTGGTGGGGGCCATGTGAGGGACCATCCCATGCTGGTGCCATTATTTATGGCTCTGTGGGCTCCTCGTAGAACCACACAGAGCCCCCAGGACCTAATGTCACAACCACCCCTGTGGCCTTCAACATCCCCATGACCTCTGTGAAGCCCGAGACCTCGGAAACAAGTGCTCCAGTGGCAGAGGTGGAGGCTAAGGAAACCCAAGTTGGGGTCCTCTCTCCTCTGCCAGGGGCCGATCCTTCCAGCAGCCGCACCCCCAGGAGCCAAGGTGGGTCAGGTGGCTCCAGGAGACAGCACCCACTCCAGCTGAATGGCCACTAAGGAGGAGAGTGGGAGCTGCTGGAGTAGGGTGCGGGGTGGGGGTGGCATGCCTGGTGGGAGTCCCTGACCGCTGCTGCCTCTGCCTTCCCACAGTGCTCACTGAGGCTGGGCAGCCATGCAAGTTCCCCTTCCGCTATGGTGGCCGCATGCTGCACTCTTGCACCTCGGAAGGAAGCGCTCACAGGAAGTGGTGGGTCAAAATGGGGCAGAAGCTGAGATCCCATCTGTGACCCTGTCTGGGTCCTGTGGTCAAGGGGCAGTGGGTCTCAGTACTAGCAGGCGGATCAAGGAAACTGAACAGTGTTCTAGGGCTCCAGGCTGAGGGTGGATGGGCCCTGGGCAGAGCCCCATATCACCCAAGTATCACCCTCTAGGTGTGCTACAACTCACAACTATGATCGAGACAGGGCCTGGGGATACTGTGCAGAGACCACCCTGCCTGTGGAAGGCCCAGGTGGGTATGTGGAGGGAACAGCTTGAGCCCCAGGCAGGCGACGTGGAGGTTAGGACTGGGTGAGCTGGGGTTATAGGGGTCAAAGTGCGTAGTCAGGGTAGAGTCCAAGGAGGCAGTCCTGACCTGTGTGGTGGGGGGGGCGGACAGGGGGTCCTGCTTGAGGTGGAGGAGGGGCTGTGAGTTTGATCCCACTAAATCTAGGAGTGGCTGGGCACTCAGGAGCAATTGTTGCTGCCATTGGTGGGGCGAGTGCACCCTCTGGTGGCAAGACCCACCTCTCTGATCACTCAGATGTCCTGGACAGGGCCAGGATGAGGCCAAGAGGCTGAGAGTGAGAGAGCCATGGGTCCTGTCTCAGAGCATGTGGGAGGACAGCCTGATGCCTGGCAAAGCTGGTATCAGGCCTTTTAGGATATGGAGTGCAGAGTTGTGGTGCACTTGCTCAGGTGCCAGGATGTGGACAATGAGAAGAGGGGAAACCTGTGCCCCTCCCTGGGGACTTGCCCTCCAGCAACCTAGAGTAGAGCTTGAAAGTCCGATATAAGCCCTAAGAAGGACCTCAAAGACTGTTGTCCCCACCTCCTGGCCCTTCCTACGTGTTCCTAGATGCCCTCGATCCCTGTGCCTCTGGACCCTGCCTTAATGGGGGCACATGCTCCAGCACCCAAGACCCTGTTTCCTACCACTGCGCCTGCCCTCTAGCCTTCACAGGCAAGGAATGTGGCACAGGTGAGGAGCTTAATAGGAGACCCTTGGGGTTCAGGCCTGGAATCATCTTGGGAAGATGGGAGAGCAACTGCCTAAAGGAGATGATCTGTGAGCATATAGAGAGTGGGGCTTGTTGTCAATTTCCAGAGAAATGCTTCGATGAGACCCGCTATGAGTACCTGGAGGTGGGTGATCGCTGGGCCCGTGTGCGCGAGGGCCACGTGGAACAGTGTGACTGTGTTGGAGGCCAGGCCCGGTGTGAAGGCACTCGTCACACAAGTATGTCATGCCAGTTTGGGTAAGACCTAGGTGCCATGGTGGAGGAGGCATGAGCCTTGTCCCTAAACCCTCCAACAGGTGTTGCAAGCCCACCCAAACAAAAGGGATTTGCCCAAGGCTACCCAGCAACACGAGCACAGGGAAGGACCTGAGCTCTGGAACATTATGGGTCCCCTGGGGCCAAGTCTAGCTTCTCAGCCCTTTCTTCTAGCTTGCCTGAACAGCCCATGTCTGAATGGGGGCACCTGCCATCTGATCGTGGACACAGGGACCAATGTCTGCGCCTGCCCTTCAGGCTATGCTGGGCGGCTCTGCAACATTGGTGAGCCATTGGGCCTCCCAGTCTTGTGTCCTGGGGGACAGCATTGGGGGTGTCACAGTGGCCTGGTCAAACTGCCTCTCCTGTGCCTGCAGTGCCTGCTGAACGTTGCTTCTTGGGGAATGGCACTGAGTACCGGGGAGTAGCCAGCACTGCTGCCTCTGGCCTAGACTGCCTGGCTTGGAACTCTGACCTGCTCTACCAGGAGCTTCATGTGGACTCGGTGGGCACAGCTGCTCTGCTCGGCCTAGGCCCACATGCCTACTGCCGGTTAGCATCTGGTGACTACCACACCTCATTCTGGGTGGGCAGGGTATTGGGCAGGGTAGTTCCCTGGACCCAGCAAGAGCCAGAGCTGCCAGAATAACTAACTGCCTCTGTTCAGAAGGTTCCCCCTCGAGAGGGCTGGGCCGGGCATGTCCACTGGGGCTCTGTCTGGTGTGGGTATCAGAGCCCCACCCTGCTGGGTGTCAGGATGGCCCTTCCTCTCTCTGCCCCAAGTGGCTGTATGACTCCTCTGCCTGCCTCCAGGAACCCAGACAAGGACGAGAGGCCCTGGTGCTACGTGGTGAAAGACAATGCACTATCTTGGGAGTACTGCCAGCTGGCAGCCTGCGGTGCGGAGTCCCAAAGGGGTTAGGGCAGAGTGGGGGTGGTGTTGCTTGAGGGCCCTAGCCAAGAAGTCAGATGGAGGGGGACTAAGTGGCACCTTGGAGTCAGACCTTAGGGGACACTTAGGGGACTATGCCCTAGGGTTCTCCTGCTGGAGTCTCTGAGCATCATGGGTGGGATGTGGGGTTCTAGGCTATAGGAAGGACAGTTGCACCCCACCCCACAGAGCCTGTGCTTGTCCTGCTTTTCCCACCTGCAGAGGAGGGGCAGGGGCTCAGAGGATGCTGTGTGCTCAGAGCAGGGCTGTGCATCCAAGCAGAGCTCCTCTGACTCGTCCTTCTCTCGGAATGCCAGTGGCATATGACTGGGGGACTTGTGCTCCCAGAATCCCTGGCAAGAGTCCAGCCACCACCCCCTGAAGTCCTGATGACACTGTCTGAACCAGCCCCGGCCACACGCCCGACCTGCGGCAAGAGGCACAAGAAGAGGACCTTCCTGAGGCCACGCATCATTGGTGGCTCATCCTCCCTCCCAGGCTCGCACCCCTGGCTGGCTGCCATCTACATTGGGAACAGCTTCTGCACTGGGAGCCTCATCCATACCTGCTGGGTGGTATCAGCAGCCCATTGCTTCTCTAATAGGTAGGTGTTCTGGCTGGGCTAAGGGTCCATCCTCCAGGGTAGTCACCACACAGCTGAGCCTCCATCCCAGCCCCCTGCCTCCCCACCTTCCATTCTACCTGCATCCACCTACCCAGGAGCTGCCCACATGCCATGTTCACACCCTCCGTCTATCCCACTGGCCCTACCTGTGGCACACTCTCATACCTCCCCACACCCTCACACTGGGCCCTCTGTTAATCTATTTCACCTGTCCCCCACTTTGGTCCCAGTGGGGCTCAGTGTTCAGTGCTGTACTGGGCATTGAGGTGCCAATAACCCTGACCCTATTCAGGAAGTGGGAGTGAGGGCGCATCTCACTGTGTGGAAGATGTGGTGGGCATGGTCCTGTCTTCTGCTCAGACTCTACCTCTTCAGAGCAGAACAGTAAAATGGAGACTGGTGCTCGGGCAGGGGCATGCCCTATCCACGACCGAGCCAATGCCAAGTATTTTAGGAGCACCTGCTTGGGCATCGCACCAGGGGATCCAGTGACATATGGTGGGGGCCCCAAGGTCACTGCCAGGAAAACTGAGGCCAGTACACTGAGGGGCCCCCAACAGAGGGGGTCTGAGCCCCACTCATGCCCTGACCCAGGAAGGCCATGGCTCCAGCACACTAAGACAACTAGCCTATGTAGGAAAGCCCTGGTCGCCTCTCCCAGCACCCAGGCAGGTCAGATCTCCTTTCATTTGTCCCAGTGTTAGAACTCACCCCCGCCCCCGCCCCTGGGCATCCCATGGGCTTACAAATGGGGTTATCCTTGAAGATAGAGCTCCTGGCACAGGGTCTCAAGGTCACTGTGTCCAAATCCATCACTTCTCAGAGGCCCTAACTCCCTGTTGTCACAGTGGGTTAAAAAGCCCCTTATAAGCTGGACATGGTGGCGCACACCTTTAAGCCCAGCACTCAGGAGGCAGAGGTAGGAGGATCACTGTGAATCTCAGACCAGCCTGAGACTACATAGTGAATTCCAGGCCACGTAGAGCGAGAGCCTGAACAAACAAACAAAAAAGAGAACACCCTTGTAGGATACCTGCATAGTCTTTCCCTGGGCTCAGCCATGCTAAGTGCAGGTCCAGAGTGGGGGCGAGGGGCCGGGAAGGCGGGGTCCATGCTCTCACTTGCCCCTGTGCAGCCCCTCCAGGGACAGTGTCTCGGTGGTGCTAGGCCAGCACTTCTTCAACCGCACAACGGATGTGACACAGACTTTCAGCATTGAGAAGTACGTGCCCTACTCCCTGTACTCGGTGTTCAACCCCAGCGACCATGACCTTGGTGAGCTCAGGGCCTCAGAAGGGTGGGCATGTACCCTGTGCACCCCAAGCTAGTCCCAGGGCCAAACAGACACCAGAGGAGGAAGTCAGAGCTCATGGGTACTTCAGGGTGCTCTGGTACCCTCCCTTTCTGGCCTCCCAGGCTCTTAGGCTTCTTGTCCTTTAGGCTTGCCTACCCCATGTAACTGTATACACCATGGGCCTCATTCCCCAGCTGACCTCTGGCCTCTCTCTTGCCTAGTACTGATCCGGCTAAAGAAGAAGGGGGACCGCTGTGCTGTCCGCTCGCAGTTTGTCCAACCCATCTGCCTGCCTGAAGCTGGTAGCTCCTTTCCTGCCGGGCACAAGTGCCAGATTGCAGGCTGGGGTCACGTGGATGAAAGTGAGTAGGGACAGGCCTGAGCACCACCTTTGGGAATGGTGGCCAGGCCAGTGAGCTTGTCCATTCTGAAAGTGTGGTGTCCCACAGATATGAGCGGCTACTCCAGTTCCCTGCGAGAGGCTCTGGTCCCCCTTGTTGCTGACCACAAGTGCAGCAGCCCTGAGGTGTACGGCGCTGACATCAGCCCCAATATGCTCTGTGCCGGCTACTTTGACTGCAAGTCTGATGCCTGTCAGGTGGGCTTCTGCCTTACCTGGGACCACACAGATGAGGTCTCAGGGAATCTGCTCACCCCTGGGAAGCTCAGAATCAGACAGGGCCAGCAGGGATCCTAGATAGAGGAAGTGTACCTGCTGTGTCAGTGGCTGGCACCCCAAGATATGTGCCCCAAACTGGGGACCTCCTGGCTCCTGTTGGGGATGGTATCCTCACAGTAAGGGAGAGGACCCTCAAACGCATGGGGAGACTGAAGCAAAGAGATAGGCCCAGTGCCACACACAACCCAAATAAAGCCCAACTGTCTGGCCAACACTTAGGATTGCCCACAAGACATCAGGTGCCAAAAGCCATACCCCTCTGCCCAGATTTCTCTTGTGGGCTCATCAAGCAATCATTAACGTTCATCAAGGGCTCTGCAGGCTGGGTCACAAGCAGGCTGTATGCCAACTTGCTCCAACACAGAGGGACTGCAGAAGGTCAAATCCCTCTTCTGAGGTTGCACACCTCAGATGTGGTAGAGTGGGTGGAACTTGACACTGGGCCATGTGGGACAAGAGCTTTGGGGACGGGGTACAGGGAGGCTTCACGGAAGAGGGACCTGTCCTGGGAGAATCACAGGAGTTTGCCAGGCCCTGGGGAGTGGGAATAGCAGCTGGGACACAGTGGCCATGTGGTACTCCTGAGGAGAGGATTGGGGACTGAGCTGAGAAGTGTGCTAAAGGTTGTGGAGGTAGGAGAGAGCCACACAGGGCTCTAGAAACGGGGTGATGTGGTCGGACACCCCCAACAGCCTGGGAACAAAATGACTTCCTGTCTGATGAGGGCCAGAGTGAGGGGCCACTCATCAGAAATGCCTTAGTCATTGTCCCCAAATGGTCAGACCGTCCATCTTGAGGACCCTCCATCACCAGGGAGCATCCAGGATTCTTGCCTGGTTTCACTCCTCAGGGTATTTGGGGCCTGGAAGGAGGGGACTGGCTGGGGGATTGGAAGTTGGGGTTTTCCTACACCAGGCCCTGACTACTGGCTGCTGGTGGGTGGCACTGAGCAGTGTATCTCTGTTCCAGGGGGACTCAGGCGGGCCTCTGGTCTGCGAGAAGAATGGTGTGGCCTACCTGTATGGCATCATCAGCTGGGGCGATGGCTGCGGGCGGCTCAACAAGCCTGGTGTCTACACCCGTGTGGCCAATTATGTGGACTGGATCAATGATCGTGTGCGACCATCCAAGAGGCCTGTGGCTCCCTCCTGAGACCTCTTGAGATTCCCCACTGATAATAAAAACGTTTTCAAGGACCTTGACCCACAGCTGTGCTACCTCCAGCCCAGCATTCCCCAGGCTGAGACCTGTGGATGGTGTGGAAAAAACCTACCACCCCACAAGGAGGGCCACGAGAGGCCAGGCTAGGCATCAAAGCCAGACCCTTCCAGGGCCTAAGCATGTGGCCAGGGTCCAGACATCCAGATCTATCCCAAGGCAGGACATAGAAACCAAGTCTAGGCTCCCAGGCCCTGGGCTGGGGCCTGTGTCAAGCACTGCTGAAGATGACAGACTTTGAACACATTGCTGTTATTAGGCTTCGAATGGCAGCCCCTACCAGCAAGTACCCCTCAGCTGTGACAGGTCTAAAGGGGACCAGGGGAATAGGATCCATCATAAATCTCCGCTGGCTCTAAACACACAGAAACCAGGTTTGCCTCCAGCTAGGCAGGACCCAGAGTTCATGTGCAAGAAAGGACAAAATGAGACCAGGACCAGAGATAGTGGGGAGCGTGGTGGGGGGGCTAACACAGATCAACTGGGCCCGTGAGTGATGGAAGGGCTAAATGTGTCCCCAGAGTTCCCAAAGTCTCAGGTATGAAAGCCCATCTCTGAGGTGCTATAGAGTGAGTTGGTGGCATAACAGGAATAACAGGCCAGGTTACGGCAGAGACTGGTTAAAACCCATGGATCTCTAGTGCCAGAAGGCTCAGGAACAGAGACCTGGAGGCTGGGGAGATATACCACTTCTGCCCCAAAGCCAGTGGCCTAAAGGAGGAGCAGCAAATGGCACCAGGAGTCCCCTCGAGAGCAGGTCCCATGTCTGCCTTTCCTTAGTGACCACAGGTACCTTTTGCTTTCTCTGCACAGCCTCACCTGCTGTGATCTGGGCATCTCCAACATTCCACTGCACCCCTGGAGTCTGCTCAGATCTGTGTGGCACCTTTGCCTCCAGCCCACCCACTAGCTCAGCCCTGTGGGATTGCCACCCAAGGTCTGGTTCACATCCTTCTGCTGCCACCTAGAGTTCTGGTTCTCTTCATACCACCCTCGTTCCTTCATCCTGCGCTTGTGACATCCTGAGAGATCCTGAAGTGTCTTGATCCAGCAGGACTCTCTCCCAGTCCACTCTCCAGGCTCTGCCAGGCCCTGCCAGGCCTAGCTCTGAGTCATGAGTAGGTCAGAACTGTCTAGGAATCTGAACGTTGTAGTCAGAAAAGACGGGTGTGCTCCACTCAAGCAACCTGTAACCCAGCTTATGGTTTGCTGGTCAGCTGCTTCCTGATACTGCTCTGTTGGTCCTGCCTCTTCCCCTCCACTGTGACAGTGAGAGTTTCCAGCACCACTTCCATGAAGGTTGGTACTTGGTCCTCACTTGCCAGGAGGAGGACAGATGGCCATAGCTGGCTACAGAGGAGGTGGAAGGACAAGAACCAGACTTGGCATCAGTAGGGTTAGGCATTCATTGTCCTAAGCACACCAGAGTTCTGAGAGCAAAGGAGAAGGGCAAGTCTTGAGATGGCAACAACTTGGCAAGGCCAGCCCTTCTCCATGACCGCAAATGCTACGCATGGGACTCAGGCCCCGGAGCTGACTGAACCCCACTGCTCAATGCTCCTCCTGCCGTGTGCTAGTCACAGCCAGGGCAATGTCGGGGGGATAGAAGGTGAGCAGGGGGGCACCAACTATCTCTTTTGGGCTCAAAGACTTAATCAGTTGCATTTAACCTATCTAATAGAACGGTCTAGAAATGTCTCCCTAGTGAGTGTTTGCTCGGCATCTAAATATGTGTGGCTTTTCTCCTTAGACTCACTAGTGTGGGAACTCGCTTTACAGACCTGAAATCAAGCCAGCCTCATATTCCTGGAGGGCATGGTCCTGAGTTGGGAGCATTATCACCTATTTCTCCAGGCAGCTCACCCTATGGATTGTACCCCCATGGGCCCTGTGACTTTAGGCATCTGGTTGGATTATTGGGAATCTCAGAAAGGAGATCAAAAGGAAAGGAAGTGAGGTTGAAGTACTTATTCTCCTGGATCCCTCCTTTTGGGGGACACCTCAGTGTTATAGGTTGACTTATGACTATCAAAAAGTCACCTTAGCCGGGTGTGGTGGTGCACGCCTTTAATCCCAGCACTCGGGAGGCAGAGGTAGGAGGATCACCGTGAGTTGGAGGCCACCCTGTGACTACATAGTGAATTCCAGGTCAGCCTGAGCTAGAGTGAGACCCTACCTCAAAAAACAAAAAGTCATCCTAATCCCTAGGACCTTAGACTGTCTAAATAAAGTCATTATGGTACCAGAGGCTAGGCTGGAAGATCATCTCCCAGAAAAGCCTGAGAAAGCCAAGGACTGGACATGCAGAGGAGCTTCACACAGTGGCAGGTGGACAGAGAAGAGGAGCTGTGCTTACAAATGAGCCTCCTTGCTCCAGAGAGATGAGACTACAGGACAGGGACGACGAGGGAGGGCAATGGGCCAAAGAAGGGAAGAAACATTCATGTATGTTCTAGGAGTAGGTGGAGATCTTCCAGAAACTTAAGGCTGCCTCATTTTGCTCCTTTCATGGCCTGATGTTTCTGGTCATGGCAGCTGGTAGGTGTCTTTTGCCTTGAAGGGGGAGACAGAAGCTAGACAGGTCAACACAGCACTGTATGTCAATTCTGGATTTAAAAAAATTCAGGGCTGGAGAGATGGCTCAGTGGTTAAGCACTTGCCTGTGAAGCCTAAGGACCCCGGTTTGAGGCTCAATTCCCCAGGACCCACATAAGCTAGATGCACAAGGTGGTGCATGCATCTGGAGTTTGTTTACAGTGGCTGGAGGCCCTGGCATGCCCATTCTCTCACTTTCTGCCTCTTTCTCGGTCTGTCTGTCGCTCTCAAATAAATACATAAAAATAAAAATAAATATTTTTAAAATCTCAGGCTGGAGAGATGGGTTAGTGGTTAAGGTGCTTGCTTGTGAAGCCTAAGGACCCATGTTTGACTCTCCAGATCCCACATAAGCCAGATGCACAAAGGTGAGCCAAGCGCAAGGTTGCACATGCCCACTAGGTGGTGCAAGCATATGGAGTTTGACTTCAGTGGCTGAGGCCCTGGCATGCCAACTCTCTCTCTCTCTAAAATGAAAAAAAAAAAAAAATAAATAAATAAATAAATAAATAAATAAATAAATAAATAAAATAAATCTCAATGATCAATGTGTCACATGCAGAGCTGAGCAGGGTCTAAAGGCTAAGGCAGCCAAGGGGACAGACACTACATGAAGACAACCATATCAACCTTCTAATTCTGCTCCATTTACTCACTGATGTCTGCAGGCCAAGGGAAGAGTCAGTACTGTGAGCAGAAGCAGTCTTCAGTCCCTGAAAGTAACCCAAGCAACCTTTATCATCACAGCCCACACGGGAAGGGTGCTTTCTGTGGAAAGCTTGAGGGAGACTCATACATGTTGCCTGCTGTGTGACCTCCAAAATTAGTGACCCTAAATCTAAGAGCTGGTGAAGCTAGGGGCAGGAAGGGTGCTGATTGAGGGTTTTCATGGGTAGCATTAAGGGAAAGAAGTTATTGTAGCCAGATGCTGGGATGAACTTCCAAACCAGACAGTTTATGGGAAGAAGGGATTTATTTGAAGTTTACAGATCCAGGGGAAGTTCCATAATGGCAGAAGAAGCTGGCTTCCTTTCCAAGATCCAAGCAGAAAGAAACACCACCAAACAGCCAGCACCACAAGCAAGCATACAAGGCCACCAAACAGCAGGGGCCCAGACAGAGCTCAGGTTAATCTGCAAACCTTTAGGCTGAATCAGACCCTCCCCCAAACACACTTTAAGGCTGGACCCTGGGATCTGCCCCCCAGTGACACCTCTTCCAGCTAGGTGGCTGAAAATCCAAGTTACAACCTTTATAAATCACCTGAGTCTATTGGGGGACATATATTCAAATTACCATAGAGGTTTCCTCAGTAATGCTTAGGGAGGGTCTTACCCAATGTGACCAGAGGCCCTATGGGAATAACAGGTCAGGGCACAGATGCCAACTATTTAGGCACCCAGGGAGAAGAAGCTTATGAAGTTACTAAGTCAGGATCATAAAGACATCCATATAGCCTCCTCATCTTGACCACACCTTGGGTTGGTCCTACCAGGGCCACCAGTTGGGATCCTGGCAGATACACACTTCGTTGTTGTTTTACTTTTAAAACTTTACTTGTATTTTGTTTAGTATTTTTCATTTATGTCTACGAGGCAGATCTTCCTTATATTCTTTAAATAACTGCTATAAAGTCTTACATAATATATTCAAGAGTATTCCTTCTTTCATCAAAATTCTCTGGGAGAGGGCTGGAGAGATGGCTCAGCAGTTAAATGCTTGCCTGTGAAGCCTAAGGACCCTGGTTCGAGGCTTGATTTCCCAGTAACTACGTAAGCCAGATGCACAAGGGGGCACATGCATCTGGAGTTTGTTTACAGTGGCTGGAGGCCCTGGTGCACCCATTCTCTCTCTCTCTCTCTGCTGTCAAATAAATAAATAAATGAATAAATAAATTTTTAAAAAATTCTTTGGGAGATTCTGGCTGTGGAATGATCCCTTATTTGGAAATTGGTAGACTTCACCTATAAAATTACCTGGCCTGTTTCTTTCTTTATAGGATATGTGGTGGTTTGAATGCAAATGTATATTCCCCAGATAGTCTCAGGTTTTTAAAATATTTTATTTATTTTTTGTGAGGATAAAGGGGGGTGGGGCCTCCAGACACTGCAAATAAACTTCAGATGCATACATTACTTTGTGCATCTGGCTTTATGTGGGGCCTGGGGAATTGAACCCAGGTCATTGGGCTTTGCAGGTAAGTGCCTTAACTGCTGAGCCTTCTCTCCAGCCCCATTAGGATTTTTTTAAAGCTTGGTGAAACAGTGAGTTTATTAGGATTACTTACATAAGTATGGATGATGGGCTGGAGAGATAGTTTAGTGGTTAAGGAGCTTGCATGTGAAGCCTAAGGGCCCAGGCTGGATCCTCTAGTACCCATGTTAGCCAGATGTATACGGTGGTGCATGCCTCTGGAGTTTGTTTGCAGTGGCTAGAGGCCCTGGCGTGCCCATTCTCTCCCTCCCCCTCTCTCCCTGTCTGTCTCTTTCTCTATTTATCTCTTTCTCTCTCTCTGTCTCTCTCTCTCAAATAAATAAAAAAAATAAGTGGACGAATTTGTTTAAAAGGGAGAACTTCAGTGTTTTAAAGAGTTATAAGACTAGTTGGGGATTTTATTTCTTCTGAAGACCCCAAACACTCCAAGTTTTGGGATTTTTTTTTTTTTTTTTTTTTTTTTTTTTGTTTTTCGAGGTAGGGTTTCACCCTGGTCCAGGCTGACCTGGAATTAACTATGTAGTCTCAGGGTGGCCTCGAACTCTCTGTGATCCTCCTACCTCTGCCTCCCGAGTGCTGGGATTAAAGGCGTGCGCCACCACGCCCAGTTTAACTCCTCCTTCTTTAACTGGATTTTTGAAGTCACAGCTGTGTTTTTCAAACAGCTTCAAAAATCCAGTTAAAGAAGGAGGAGTTAAACTGGGCGTGGTGGTGCACGCCTTTAATCCCAGCACTCGGGAGGCAGAGGTAGGAGGATCGCTGAGAGTTCGAGGCCACCCTGAGACTACATAGTTAATTACAGGTCAGCCTGGACCAAAGTGAGACCCTACAAAACAAAAAAAAAAAAAAAAAAAAAAAAAAAAAAAAGAAGGAGTTGATTTTGGCTCACAGTTTGAAGTAACATAATCTATCATGGTGGGAAGCCATGCAGCAGGAGCAAAAGGCAGAGGTCACGTTGCATGTGCAGTCAGGAAGCAGGGAGGGAGGGAGGGATGCTCACGTTCAGCTTGCTTTTGCCTTTTCCCTTTTTCTTCAGCCTGGGACCTTGGCCCATGGCATGATGCTGTCTACATTCAGGGTGATCTTCTGTCTTCAATTAAACCTCTGGGGAAATATCTTCATAGACACACCAGTGTGTCTCCTACGTGATTCCAGATCCAGTCAAATTGACAATGAAGACGAACCATCACCTCAACATCAACTAAGAGCTAGGGAGGCTAACAGTCTGATTTTTCATTTTTAAATTTTTATTTATTTATTTGCAGAGAGAGAGAGAGAGAGAGAGAGAGAGAGAGAGAGAGAATTGGTTGTACCAGGGCCTCAAGCTACTGCAAACAAACTCCAGACCTGTATGGCATAATGCAGGCCTGGCCCTAGCCAGACCACATGGCAGAGAAACCAGGAAGTGGCTTCTGTGAATATGGCGTTCTTCGCAGGCCTGGCGTGATAACAGCTACAGTCCCATGCTCGTGAGAAACCTGCTATGAGATGATCTGTCTGGAGATAGGCTGTCATTGGTCACAAAAAGGGGACCACCCCATACAATGATTGGCCAGTCAAGCCCCTTAAAAGTCCGTGTACTTCCTCAATAAACGAGTTTGCGACAGCTCGCCCTCTGCTGCTTCCACCCCACTCCAGGAGTCTGTGTTGTGACTCCGTGCCTGTCACTCCCCAACTCAGCAGAGACCCTGCCGTCCCTCCTGGGCTGGCCCTAGGGGGGAACCACAACACAGACCCATGTGCCACTTTGTGCATCTGGCTTTATGTAGGTACTGGGGAATCAAGCCCCAGTCAACAGGCTTTGCAAGCAAGTGCCTTAACTGCCAAGCCATCTCTTTAGCCCTAATTTTTCATGATTTGCTTTGTTTTGTTTTTTAAGGTAGGGTCTTGCTCTAGTCCAGGTTGACCTGGAATTCACTATGCAGTCTCAGGGTGGCTTCAAACTCATGGTGATCCTCCTATCTTCCTCCCGAGTGCTGGGTTTAAAGGTGTGTGCCATACCCAGCTCTAATTTTTTTAATTTTTATTTTTATTTATTTTTTTATTGACAACTTCCTTAATTGTAGACAATATCCCATGGTACTTCCCTCCCTCCCCCAACTTTCCCCTTTGAAACTTCACTTTCCATCATATCCCCTCCCCCTCTCAATCAGTCTCTCTTTTCAGTTTGATGTCATGATCTTTTCCTCCTATTATGACGGTCTTGTGTAGGTAGTGCCAGGCACTGTGAGGTCATGGATATCCAGGCCATTTTGTGTCTGGAGGAGCATGTTGTAAGGAGTCCTACTCTTCCTTTGGCTCTTACATTCTTTCCGCCCCCCTCTTCCGCAACGGACCCTGAGCCCTGGAAGGTGTGTTAGAGATGTTTCAGTGCTGAACACTCCTCTATCCCTTCTTCTCAGCACCATGGTGCCTTCTGAGTCATCCCAAGGTCGCCACCATCTGAAAAGAGAAGCTTCTCTAACCAAAAGTGAGAGTAGCATTAATATATGGGTATGGACTTTAAGAGAAGTGCTTACTGGACAGTTTGGTGGGCATACTATATACATTTAGCCAGACACCAGGAGACATTACACCCCTAGGCTCATGACTACCCCTGTCGTAGGTTTTCAGTATCAGGGATGTATTCCCTCCCATGGAGCGGGCCTCCAGAGGGCGATTGGTTTCCCCAAACAGACATGCTGTTATTGCATACGTTGGCTCTTTTGGCCTGGCTGGCCAAATTTAAAGCTTGCAGTGTTCACTGTTGAGTATCTTCACTGGTGTTTTCTCTCTCCCATTGAACTGCATGCAGTGTAGCTTTTTCCAGCTTTCAGCTGGTCCACATGGAGGAGGTTTTCAGCTCAGCTCCAGCAGGATTTCTCAGTGACCTTGTAGCCCAAGTATGTGGAGTCTTCAGCAATAGGGTCTTACCATCTATTCCTGGTGGGAAACCAAGGGCCTCGGCAATGACCTGTAATGTTTTGGGGGTATCTGTGACCTCCCCGGCCAACAACTCACTGGAAGGTATCCCATCCCTGGCACAGAAAATTTTCTAGTAACAATCTATGGCTTCTGAGTGTGTCATTGTCCAGAAAAGTAGGTTTCCATATGACTTATTTATATCCTCTTAGATTTTGATTAGCCCTCCCTCCACCTTTCCTTTACTCATTCTCTTCCCATGACCTCACTTAGGCCTTTCCACCCCCATTAATCTGTTCTTCTACTTACATATATACAATACCATCCTATTAAGTCCCCCTCCCTCCCTTTCTATTCCCTTTATATCCCCTTTCTAGCTTACTGGTTTCTGTTACTGAGTTTTATTTTTACTCACATAGAAATCCAATCATTTGTAGCTACGATCCACATATGAGAGAGAACATGTGACGTTTGGCTTTCTGGGCCTGGGTTACCTCACTAAGTATAATCCTTTCCAGATCCATCCATTTTCCAGCAAGTTTCATAACTTCATTTTTCTTTACTGCTGAGTAGAACTCCATTGTGTAAATGTGCCACATCTTCATTATCCACTCATCAGTTGAGGGACATCTAGGCTGGTTCCATTTCCTAGCTATTGTGAATAGAGCAGCAATAAACATGGTCAAGCAAGTATCTCTAAGGTAGTGAGACGAGTCCTTAGGATATATGCCTAGGAGTGGTATAGCTGGGTCGTATGGTAGATCTATATTTAGCTGTCTCAGGAACTCCACACTGATTTCCACAATGGCTGGGCCAGATTGCATTCCCACCACATCCTCGCCAACATTTGTAGTCATTTCTTTTCATCAATCTGACAGGAGTGAGATGGAATCTCAAGGTAGTTTTAATCTGCATTTCCCTGATGACTAGGGATGTAGAACATTTTTTTAGATGTTTATATGCCATCTGTATTTCTTCTTCTGAGAAAACTCTATTTAGTTCCATAGCCCATTAAAAAATTTTTTTTTATTATTTTATTTATTTTTGGAGAGAGAAACGGAGAGAGACAGACAGAGAGAGAGGGATAGGGAGATAGATAGAGATGGGCGCACCAGCAGTCTCTAGCTGCTGTGAACGAAATCCAGATGTGTGCACCCCCTTGTGGTCAAGTGCGGCATTGTGCCCTTGTGTCACTTTGCATCTGGCTAAATGTGGGACCTGGAGATTGGAACCGGGTTCTTAGGCTTAGCAGGCAGGCACCTTAACCGCTAAGCCATCTCTCCAGCCCCCATAGCCCATTTTTTAATTGGGTTGTTTGATTTCTTACTATTTAACTTTTTGAGTTCTTTGTATATCCTAGATATTAACCCTCTAATTTTTTATTTTTATTGCCACAAAGTTGTGCATGGTATTTTCTGATGCTATAACTGAATACCTGAGACTAGTTAAATTATAAACAATAGAGCTTTGTTTGGCTAACAGTGCTGGAGCCTGGCAGTTCAAAGGCATGACTCCAACATCTGCCTGGCATCTGTTGAGGCCTTATGCTGTGTCATAACATGGTACAGGGCATGGCATAGTGTGGCAAAGCAAGTTGCTGGCTTGAGTCTCTCCTCTTCTTGTAGCCACCAAAGCCCCCCACCCCCACCCTCATGACCTCATTTAAACTTAATAACCTCCACTTCCAAGTATCAGAGCCTAGGAAATTGAGGGCTAGATTCTAACATAAGAACTGTGGGAGTCTCAGTCAAGCTATGGGATTCTTTTATCATTAGATCTCAACTGTATCAGGGTTGCTTTGTGTCAGCATTTGGAAGCTATCCCATTATCTTCTGGTTTCCATTGTGGCCACTGAGAAATCTGCTTTAGCTTTTTCTTTCCCTCTCTTTCTCTCTCTTCCTCCCTCTTTCTCTTGCTCTCTCCCTTTCTCTCTCTCTCTCTCTCTTTCTTTATTTCTTCCTTCCTTTCTTTTGGTTTTTCAAGGTAGGGTCTCACTCTAGCCCAGGCTAGAAGTAGTCTCAGGTTGGTCTAGAACTTAAGGTGATCCTCCTACCTCTGCCTCCCAGGTGCTGGGATTTAAGGCGTGTGCCACTATGCCTGGCTTGCTTTAGCTCTGTTACTCTTTTGTGGATTTTTCCCCCTCTGGTGGCTTTTGTGCTGCCTCACCTTGGTCTGCACAGCATCACTGATATGCACGGAGGTGAGTTGATTGTGTTCCACTGCTGTGTGCTGGACTTCATGTTCTCGTGGGTGTGTGCTGCATCCTTTGTTATGGTGGTTCAGGGATTCAGGTTTTTTGTCTGCAGTGGTCTGATGTTCCATAGCACGTGGAGTCCTCATAGATACTGCTTCTATCAGAAAGTCTTTTCTGTGCCGCAAATGACCTCAACACTCAGTGACATGAAAAAACAACCATTGATTAGCTCACATTTATGTGACTTGGTCATTTTGGGCTGCACAAGGTTTTCACTGCTAGACCCGACTTTCCACAGTGTAGACTGTGGGGTCATCAATGTGCTTGGCTGCTGTGCCTCAGTGATGGAGAGCTTTGGGGCCATTCCAGATCTGAACGAGAGCAGTTGCCATCATAACATGTCACAGAAGAGAACAGGCATTTAGGCAGGTGGTATTTCTCTTTCTGCAGTGCTTGCTGCTCTCTTTATCATGTACTAAAGAAATTATTTCAGGGCTAAGCCTAAGAACCCAGGTTTGATTATCCAGGTCCCACATAAGCCAGATGCACATGGTGGTGCATGCATCTGGAGTTCGTTTGCAGTGGCTAGAGGCCCTGGCGTGCCCATTCTCATTCTCTCTAATAAATAAATAAAAATAAAATCTTAAAAAAGGAAATTATTTTATATCTGGCTGTTCAGGAAGCTGGAAGCCCATAATCAAAGTGGGGAAATCCTAGAAAGGTCTCACCAGGCTTACAGAAAGCTGCCTTTTTTTTTTTCCTGTGTCCTATTATGGCCTTTCCTGTGTGCACAAGGAAGGAGATGGAGAGGACTTGCTGTGAGAACATCTGTCCTATCAGATTAGGAACTGCACTATGACCTATTTACCTTAATTCCCCTCAAGGCTCTATCTTCACACACTAACGTTGGAGGTTAGAGTTTCAGCAAATTAATTTGGATGGGATGGTGTGTGTGGGTACATGTGTGTGCAAAATCTAGTCTGCAACACCCTTCCTCTCACCACGTGACCAATGGTGAAAGTTTGGATGATAGCATTCCGGATCCAGAAATGGTTATCACTTTTCTCCTATCGGGATGCTGGGAAAGTGAGTGGGTAGACATGGGGCACAATGTCTGCTATCTCCAGGTGGCATGTGTCTTGTTGGAGACCACTGAGCCAAACTGCAACCATTTGGAGGAAGAAGCCTCCACTCTTTGTGTTAAGACTTCAGCTTCCTGAGTTCCTGTGAAATTTACCAAGCCTTCCCAAAAAGCCTGCTTTGATAAGAACAAGAATGTAACCTAAAGATGTGTATCTTAAACAAACAGGACTGATGTAAATCTGCCCTGCCTGTAATCTCAACAGACATTCTTGACCTGGAAGAGACCCCGACCCTCTGGTAGCCATAAAATCCATTAGCAGCCATAAATCCCATTTGCCTTCTTCCCGCCTCCCCTATAGCCATAAAATCCCATTTGCCCTTTTCCTGCCTCCCCTATATATACCTCTGTATGAATAATAATAATAAAGCCTTGACTGGTGTGGAAGCAAGCTGTGTGTTATTTTCCCTCATCCAGGTTAAGACCCCTCGAGCCCCTGTTGAACCCCGCCCGCAGTGTCTCCTATAGCAATGGTCACCTGGAGATGCCAGGCTAGACAGCCCACCCTGGCTCCATTCTCCCCTTGTAACTGTGGTTATTTTGAAAGACCCTCGCATGCACGGTCTCCTATAGCAATGGTAACGATGTCAGACTGGATCCAGGAACTGAGGCCAGGGAGGCCATATGCTGCGAGTGTGCACTTGGCTGGCAAGTGGCAGGCACAGCATCTGGCAGAGATCTGTGGCTGTGGCACCACTGATGGATCTGCAGTGTCCTGTGGTCATGGGGTATGGTGGTGGTGACAGTATCCCTGGTCACAATATCTGTGAACATAAGATGGGGCACAGCTGTGATCACAGACATAGCTTCCTTGAAGCCTCATGGTGTGACATCCAGCATGCAGTGGTTCTAGATGGTGTGGCAAGGCTAGGTGTCATCCTGTCTCAGATGTGACTGTATCTTCCTGCTGTCATTCCTGAGCCTGTCCATCTGTCCCCTTGGTTCCTCACGAGGACTGGCATCCTTCTGGTCAACTCATATCTGTTTCAGTGACCAGAGATGGTTCATCACTCACACCCCTAGTGTGGTGGTTTGAATTAGGTGTCCCCCATCAACTTATGTGCTCTGAATGCTTGATCATTAGCTGATGACAATTTGGAAATTGGAGCCTTACTGGAGAGGTGTGCTGTGGGTACGGGCTTATGGGTGTTATATCCAGCTTCCCCTTGCTAGTGTTCAGCACACTCTCCTGCTGCTGTTGTCCACCTGATGTTAGGAAATGATGTCCACCCTCTGCTCATGCCACATTTTCCCCTGCCATCATGGAGCTTCCCCTGGAGTCTATAAGACAAAATAAACCCTTTTCTCCCCAAAGCTGCCCTTGGTTGGGTGCTTTGTGCCAGCAAAAGAAGGTAACTGCAATACCCAGTAACTCTAGTTGTAACATCTGGGGAAAATGAGGCACAGATAGGGAGAAGCCAATCCAGGATTACAGAGTTCTTGGCCAGACCACCTCCTCCACTTAGCAGATAGTTCTTCCTGCCTTTCAACAACAGTGAGTCTTCTGGAGCCATGTGGAATGGGGGAAGGGAGCTGTCTGTCCTCGTGGTGTCCGCATTTCCGGGACCAGCATGGGAGCAGGTGCAGCTGCCAGGCGTGGCTGGAGCCTGGGCCAGGGCCAGCACTTGGGAATGCAACAGGGTATGTCCCCTCCCTTCAGGGAAGAGCAAGTGCCAGGCGCCCAGGACAGCGGATGTGGCCGTGGCTACAGCCCCCAACTGATTCCACACCGGCTGTCTTGGGCCAGTTCCTGGGGCCTATGTGTGATATGTGGGGAGTATGAATGAGGCTCTGTTGCCAGCAAGTGCTCTGTGGAAAGCACTGGTGGCTGCACAGGTGATGGGGATGGGGGATGCACACAGTTGCTTCCTGGGCCTGATGTCCCTCTCCTGGCATCAGGTCCCAGCAAAACATAACTCACCTGCTTTCCAGATTCCTAGGAGGGGCTGTGGTTAGGGCTCACAGGGTTTAGCTTAGGGACGGGACCCAGGGTGGGCACCCAGATAGGGCTTCACTGCTTGTTTGAGAGCTTATTTTGCTGGATGCAGATTGTCTCCAGCTGTCTTCCCTGTCTCCTGGGATGCTCCTGAGTCCTGGCCTTGAGACAGTCTTACATAACTGACATGTTCATGGTATAGACTTGACAGTGCTCTTGGGCTCCACAATAACCTGGCGTGGGCACCTGGAGGTCAGGCCAGAACTGTCACTGGAGTGACAGGCTGAGAAGGAGAAACTCAGAAACTTAGATGCCACCTGCATCCAGCTGAGCAGAAGGCTGCCAAGTGGAGCCACTACAAGGCAGTGCAACTCCTCGGTGCCCATCTCTACAAGGTTGGCACCAGCAGGGTTTCAGCAGGGCCAGCTCTTGATCAGTGGGTTGGCTGGGAGGGGAGGAGGGTACAACAGACATGGAGAGCTGAGACAATGAGGTGGCTCCGTGGGTCCTAGTCCTGGCAGACAACTTCATGGGACTCACACTGCCAGAAAGAAGTTCAAGTTGATTGGGAACACAAATGCACAAGTGAATGGAAAACCAAACACCTTGCAGACGCCCAGCTCTATCGTCTGCCTGGAGGGTGACCACCTCTAGGAGTGGGTAAGGCCTAGGGATTAGGGAGTGTTCTGGTCCAGGACTGTTTAGGTCAGTCTGTCATCAGGGGTTTGTGGACCCATGGGGTGAGGGAGGGGCGGGTGCCTAGGGTTAGGTGGGGGCTGAAGACCTCCTAAAATTGGGAGCACTGCAGACACATGACAATGTCCCCTCCAGTGGGGTCAGTTTCCTTTTTGGAAAGCAACTTATCCCGCAGTTTCTCAGCCCCGGACTGAACTAGTTTCAGGGAGGGGCTGCTGCAGGTGGCCTCAGGTGGCTAGCTGAAAGGCACCGCACGCCTAGTGCCACCTACTGTCTCGCACTGGGCAGCGGAACAGGCTTAAAGGAAGACCCCGGGCCTCTGGGCGCCGCCGGCGGGCGGGCGCGGCGCGTGTATCCAGGTCCCGGTGTCGCGGAGCCCCGCCCGCCCGCCCGCCGCGCCGGACCCGCCCTCCTGGCGCAGCGCAGGGCCCTCCCGGAGCTATTTTGAAAGTGACCCTGGGCTCGGGTGCCCTGGGCGCGCGGAGAGGGCGCGGCGGGCGGCGGGAACCATGACAGAAGATGACCGAGGCGGCGCTGGTGGAGGGCCAGGTCAAGCTGCGGGACGGCAAGAAGGTCGGGGCGAGGCGGGGGCGCGGGGCGGGGGCGCGCGCGGGCGGCCGCTCACGCTGTCCTTGTCCCCGCAGTGGAAGAGTAGGTGGCTGGTGCTGCGCAAGCCGTCGCCGGTGGCAGGTGAGCTGGCCAGGCTGCGGATGGGCGGCGGGCGGCGGGCGGGCGGGACCTGGTGGGCCTGCTGCTCCGCCGGAGGGCCGAGGTGCCAGTTCGCCCGAAATAGCTAGCTGCGGGGGAGCCGCCACTGAAACCGGGCCTCGCGGCGGTAACCGGAGAGCCGACGCCGCTCAGGCGCGGCGCGGCGCCGGGACCAGGGACCCTGCTGCCCACTAGAGCCTCAGGTGGGCCCCGAAACAGGCGACCCCCTTCCCGTGACAGACAGAAGCCCACTGGGGGCAGAGGCTGGCTGAAACCAAGTCCAGCGTCTCCCCTAGGAGCAGCGTGCAGACTCCAGAAAGTTAGTCTTCTGTGTGGCATGGAAGAGGACCTGCTCAGGGCAAGGCTCACCTAAGCGGTATCCCAGGAAGTGCCATCTCTCCCTCACCCTACCTTTCCAGGTGGGGAAAGGCTGGGCTGTCATGCAGGACGAATGCTACTTCGGTACCCCCAGAAAAGTGATATCTACTTTGTCTGGGGGAGAAAGGGAAGAGATGGTCTCTTGGCAGTCCCCACCCCCATCCAGCTCCTCTAGCATGGGTGAAGACCAGCCAGAGTGGTTCTGCAGTTCCAGCCTGGGACCTGGTGAAATGGGTAGGGCTGAGCCTGGGTTGCAGCTGTTTTGAGAGACAGGTGCCTTGGATCCGGTCCAGGCACCCAGGGGTCTGTGGGGGGAAGTTAGGCAGGGGGGTGTACATGGCGGCTCACACGTGCAGGAGGCCAACTTGGATTTCAGGATGCCCTGTAGTGTCTGTCAGCTCCAGAGAGGGCCGGGTTTGGTGGGCTGGCTGCTTTGTGGACAGGCACTTCTTGCCTTGGCCTTGACTTGCTCTCCATGACCTGGTCTCCAACACTTCATGTATTCACTCAGTCCTTCGTGCCTACACCCTGTGTAGTTAGTTCAAAGCTCAGGGGAGCCCAGGGTATCTAGGGGAAGAGGGTTGGGTTCTAGGGAGGGTGAGAGACCCTGGCTGCTGCCAGGCTTTGGGGGAGGGAGGCTCAGGAGGCTCTGGTGCACTGAGGGGCTTTGATTAGCTGTGGCCAGCCACAGGGTTGGTTGCTGCTCAGTGGGACCATGGTGAGCTGGACCCTGTACCTCCAGAATGACCAAGGGACACGGAAAAGGCACTTGGGACAGGTGCCACCCAGAACAGAATCATGGGCTATCGTCTCAGAGACCTTCCCATGTATGTAGCAGGCAGTGAAGAGACTAGAGTCCCCACTCCCTGTGGTGGAACTGGCAAGAGAACTTAGTATAATAAGGCGACTGGAGCTAGGCTGAGGCTGGGTAGGAAGTGACATGTATGGGTAATGGAGAGGAGTGGCCCTGCCTTTCTAGGCCAGTGTTCATTCTGAGCCTACCATTGTCCATTGTCTCTCAGGTCACTTTAGAAGCCCCTCCCTGAAACCCACATCTTGGGGCCATCCGTCTGTGGCTTGCTCTCCTCTCCTGCAAACTCATTCTTGTCCCACTGGAGACTGGGATCTCCCCTGCTCCACCTACCACCCACTTCCTGCCAGAGACCCTGATGCCTCTGGAGTTGTGGCCTAGACTCTGCTGACCTGATGGGGGGAGGGAAGGGTTGGCCCTGCTTTCTTATCTAAGAAATTAAAGATTCCTGGCTCTTTTTTTTTTTTTTTTTATTTATTTATTTATTTGAGAGTGACAGACAGAGAGAGAAGGAGAGAGAGAGAGAATGGGTGCACTAGGGCCTCCAGCCATTGCAAAAGAACTCCAGATGCATGTGCCACCTTGTGCATCTGGCTTACGTGGGTACTGGGGAATCGAGCCTCGAACCCTTGGGGTCCTTGGGTTTCACAGACAAGCTCTTAACTGCTAAGCCATGTCTCCAGCCCCAAGATTCCTGGCTTTTAAAATCCCAGTTTTCTTCATAGGGCCCATAGGAGGCAGTTGAGGAGGGCCAGGATGTTGGAGAGTAGTGTGCAAAGAGTGCCTTGCCAGCATGCCCTGTCTCCTGTAAAAAAAAAAAAAAAAAAAAAGTGTATGCCTCCTCCATTCACTGTCCCTGGGGCCTCAGGGCCCAACAGCGCCAGCTGACATTAGGGCCCTCTTCCTGCTGGGTTTCTCTTGGGGCTGGATTTTAAGGTGTTTTTCAATGGTATTGTGGGCCTTGAGGTCTTGGCCTCCTCTTTTTTTTTAATTTTAAACTAACTAGAAATTTGTATGGATACATCATGTGTTGGAACCATCATTTTCCTTCTCCCTGCCCTCATTCCACTGAAGGCCCTCCTCAGTGGGATGGCTGGTATTCACCATGGAGTTGTGGTTATGAGCAGCAGCAGTCAGTCATTGTGGGGGGATAGAAATGCCTCTGGGTAGCCCCTCCCACCTGTGCGTCTTACAAACTTTCTGCCTCTCTTCCACAGAATTCCCTGAGCCATGGTAGGTGTGTTTTAAGTCTACTTCAGTGTTGTGCTCTCAGCACCTTCTGGATTTATGTTGTGATATGTTTTGAGGCTCTTCAGTTTCTGTCTCCATCATCTGGCGTAGGTTGTCAGGCTTGCTGTGGAAGCAGCACTCTTGCTCATCTCTTAGTCTCCTCTTGGTTGGGAATGAGTGTCTGGATTCCCCCTCTGTGCTGACCCCTTTCAGTCAGGTGTTCTGGGTACTGTCCTGACCAGGGGCTCACTGAGACTGGGACTTCTTGTCTCAATCCATCTTGTTCTTCACTGGCGTGGGCTCAGGATGGGGCGCTCCCAAGCTTGTGGAGGACTGGCAATACTGGCTATGGAGCAGCTGGGCTGGCTTCCTGGCAAGCTTTCTCAGAGGGTATTGTTTCACTACTTCCTATGTGGGCTGCCTCTGGGGCTTTGCTTAGCTCAGGAAAGCCAGCAGGAGGGACCTAAGGCCTGGAGCTGGGAGGATTTTTGTGGTCATTACAGGCAGGGACTACATTGTCCAGAAGCCCACAGTCCACACATGTGCCTGCTCTTGGGCTCATAATGGTCTTTGTCCAGCCTCTCTGCAGGTTGGAGGTCCACAGCTCAGCATCCATCCTCAGGCTACCAGGGGATTCTGGGACAAGAAAGGTGCCAGGAGCTCATGTGCTCGTGATGGCAGCAGAGGCCTCAAGCTCACATACAGGGACAGGGAGCTTTGAGGCTGTGTCCTGTGCCAGCTGATGCCCTGCTCAGGACGCCTCCTCCTCTATTTGCAGTTGGTAGGTCTGCTAACTGGGGAAAGGTATATTCCAGGAGGACAGAGGTCCATGTGCAGTGATGGGTTCCTCTCTGAGCTAGCCTCACTGGCTTTGAGGTAGCTGCATTTTTGCCTTCTTTTCAGTCCGTGGGGTGGGCTGACATCTTAGCTCCAGGCTGAGGACAGGGCAGGAGGGTGGTAGCCAATTTTCTTCCCATAGGAATGGCATAGGGAATCAGAGGTCCTGGATTCAAAGCTTGATTAAACTCCTGTGAGATGTGACCCAGAAGTTATATCTTCTGAGGCATCTTGGTCCTCAGTTGGACAAAAGATGGTCCCTGCCTGGCTGTTCTCGTAGCTGCTAGGAAGTGGCTGGTTAGGATAGGAGGCGAACCCTACTCTTGGCTTGGGTGCAGCCCCTGTGTCTGGGTGTCTCCCCCTACCTGTGTTGGGCAGGAGACTCTGGCAAAAATTAGGCCTAGGATCTCATACTTTGTAGTTCCCATGTGTCCAGTGGTTCAGGGCTGCTCCAGGCTGCTGACCACGTGCTTCTTCTGCTCCTGTCTACAACACCGCAGAGAGCACTGCCTCAAAGTTGCTGTGACCTCCAGAGCTAGGTCCACCCCTGTCCCCAGGCACTGCGTCCTGCTGTGGGTGTGACTCTCCTGTTTTCCTCCCCACAGTCACCCTCTCTGCTTCTTAAGGTAGACTCTCAGCCTGGCCACTCCATCTTCTCTGCCGTGTGCCCCTCCTCCCAGAGGCCGCAGCTTAGCCTCCTGCCTACCCTCCGCATGGCCCTGGGCCCTGGCTGTGAAGGCTTCCATGAGCTCATGACTCCATGGTTATTTTTACAACTCCAAACGCCTTCCAGCTGCCTGCTCACATGGATGTAAGGCATCCCATGGGCTTCTTGGCCTTACCTGTCTAGGGAAGACCCTGGTCTCAGCTGTATCTCTGAAAGCTCTTCCCAGTCATCCCCCTCCTACCTCTGTCCCAGGAACCATCCTTAGTTCTTCTTTTTCATTGCCCTCTTGCCCAGGTGACCAAGAAGTCTTGTGGCTCCTGCCTGAAGGGCTGGGCAGGTTCAAGGAGCCAGTCAGTGTCACAGCCTCATCTGCTTCTGCTCCAGCCCAGGCCAGATCCAAGGTGTCCTTCACTCAGACAGAGTGTCCCAAGATATGCGGCCACTCTGTGTTCATCCCCCATGTGGCAGCCAAGGCTGGCCCTCAGGCTCTTGTATACCAAGTCCACATGGCCCACCTGCCTGCATCTGCTCCTTCTAAGGACTGCTAAGCTGGCTCCTTTAAGGCTCATTTATGTGTCCCCACTGTGTGTGTGTGTGTGTGCGTGTGTGTGTGTGTGTGTGTGTGTGTGTCCCACTGTTGGTGTCCATCAAGTCAGCTCCATAGGAGCTAGGTTTTTGTGTACTGGGTCCCAGATGTGTGGCAGCATTTGTGGAATGAGCTGAGCTGCAGGCAAGGTTGAACCAAGTTGAGATCAAGCAAAAGGGGCTGATAAGCCTGACAGACAAGTTCTAAGGGTTGCCAGTGATGGCTGAGAGTCTTCATCACCCACAAGGGACAGTGGGCCCTTGTCTTCCTGTCACATTTCCATGTCCTGTGTTCAGATCACCCAGCCTTCATGCAACAGAACAAAGGTGCTGGAAGAGAGACCTTGGGTGTAGGCAGTTTGCCATCCAACCCTGTATACTGTTGAGTAGTTGATGGTGATGGTGGCCTCGATGGTCTGTTCCTGACCTGGCTGGAGGGGCCAGTGCTGGCCACATATGCTGGCTGCTGAGCAGAATCTTCTGAGGACTTTGTAAGCCAGTCAGGGTCTTGCTAGCACCTCAGCTCCATGGACTGAGACAAAACAAAGGCTGGGCTGGAGAGATGACTTAGCAGTCCTTGCCTGCAAAGGTGAAGGACCCAGGTTTTAATCCCCAGGACCTATGTAAGCCAGATGCACAAAGTGGCACATGAGTCTGGAGTTTGTTTACAGTGGCTAGAGGCTTTGACATGCCTATTCTTTCTCTCTATCTCTCTCAAATAAAAAACAACCCAAACAAAGGCCCAGGGCTGAAGAGATGGCTCAATGGTTAAGGCTCTTACATGCAAAGCCACAGGATCCAAGTTTGATTCCTTAGTACCCATGCAAAGCCAGATGCACAAGGTGGTACGTACATAGGGAGTTTGTTTGCAGTTGCTAGAGGCCCTGGCATGTCCAGTCTCTCCCTCCCTCCCTCTCTTTCACCCTCTCACCAGTAACCATTGGAAACAAGTGCAGGGTGAACATATATATGAGTATGTATGCACATGCATGGATGAGCATTTTAGTGTGTAAGAGTGTGTGTGAGTGTATGCATTGTGTGTATATTGGAGCATATGTGTGAATGCAAGAGTGAGTGGGTGCATGATGTGCATATTGGAGTATAAGTACAAGAATAAGGGTGTTTGAGTGAACGTGTGGGCTAGTGAGAGCACAATCATGTGCTTGTCTCTGTCAGCCGGCTTGGCTGCTGTCATAGCACACTGTAGCTTGGGGCATGAACTTGTAAACCTCAGACATGAATTTCTTGAGGTCTAGAGAGTGGTATGGAGCAAACATCATCTTCCACCTCTGTCTTCATGGGGTGCAAGGGCAGGCAGCTCTGGGGATTCCTTGTGAGGACACTGGTCTCCTCCTGAGGCTGCACCTCATGGTCTCATCACTCCCAAAGGCCCGGCCTTCTAATGCACCATGGCCTGAGGTGAGAGTTTCAGTGCAGGAATGTTGGGGCACACATACTCAGTCAGTGCTCGGCTACATGTGGGTGTGCATGTGTGTATAAGTGTGAGGGGCCTCCACAGGTTACGTGGCACTGTCTGCTGTGGGTCCTCTGTCTTATCTTTTTTTCCTCCACCCACCAGAGTGACCACAGTATCCACAGTGCCTTGTGCTGTCCCCACCCAGAGCTCCTCGTGCTCTGCCTCATACATCTGGAGCCAGGGGACTCCTAACAGGTTGCAGCCCAGTTTCCTTAACTATGCAGCAGAGGGCTCTGGGACTTGGCTTCCTCTGGAGGATGTGGCTAGGTGTTCTGGCCTGGAAGGAGGCAGCTGACCCGTGGTGCAGGTCCTGAGTCCCCCAGTCTCACGCCCCCAGGCATGTAGTGCTCAGCAAGATAGCAGCTTTCTTGCTTCCCACGCGCCAGCCGCCAGTGTTCTGTCTCTGTGAGAACAACTCAGAGGAGGAGGGATGCACTTTGGCTCACCATTTCAGAAGTCTCAGTCGACCCTTAGCTGGCTGCTTTGCATTTAATCCTGTGATGAGGCAGAGATTCATGGGCAAGAGCTTAAGGTAGATGAGTCGGCTCACCTTATGGTAGTCAGGAAGCAGAGTGACAGAGAGGAAGGGATTAGGACAAGGAATACCCTTTCAAGCATGCCCCTGTGACCTACTTCCCCTAAGCAGGCCCCATCTCCTTATAATTTATTCAGAATGAACTCATCAACAGATTATTCCTCCCATGAAGTCAGCATCCTCACAATCCAACACCTCTCAATAGTGCCACCCACTGGGGACCAGGCCTTTGATATATGAGCCGCTGTTGTGGATCATAGCCAGTCCTGAACTGGGGCCTGCTTGTGATCCCTGCCCCTCTATCACCTGGGCTAGTGGAGGACGGGGTGATGGTGCTGAGGGAGGGATGAAGGAGAGGTGGAGGAAGGGCTGGAGCAGCTGCTGTGCTCTCAGACTCGCCTTGTGAGGGGCCACTCTTACATGCCACCCAGCTGCCTCCCCACGCCCAAGTTAATGGAGCCACGTGCTGGGGCCTGAGGACCTGGTGAGTACCAGCTGCTTCCTTAGGCAGGTGCAGGAGCCCTTCCCATGACATCAAGCTCTACCCCGTCCTGTTCCTGTTGAAAACAGTCACTGCTCTGGAGCAGGTGTTAGTTTCCTGTGGTCACGACATGGGAATCTTTATACCACAAACCAGTCTATTGCTACATTGCCCTCAATGTGCCCGATCTCATCTGAATACCACCAAACAGGCTTCCAGTAGTAGGCATTTCTCCTCTCACAGATCTGGAAGCAGAAATGTGACATCAAGCCCAGTATGGTGGTGCACACCTTGAATCCAAGCACTTAGAAGATCGAGGAGGATTGCTGTGAGTTTGAGGCCAGCCTGAGACTACATAGTGACTTTCAGCCAGGACTAGAGTGAGACCCTATCTTGAAAAACAAAACAAAAGAGAGAGAGAGAAAAGTGAAAGTGAGATCAAGACATGGGTGGAATCACTCACTCACTGTCCCTTCTAGCTCCTAGTGGTTCTGATTGCCTTTGGCTTGGGGCTGAAGTTCTCCAGCCCCTGCCTGTGTTTGTGTGACCTCATGTCTTTTTGGTTTCACATAAGGCTATGTCAGCACCCACAGGATAATTGAGGAGGAGCTTCTCTCTACTTGGTTACAACTTTCCGCAAATGTTGCCCTCATGGGTCCCCAGGGTATGGGGACCTTCTGCTGGCCAACACTCAGCTCCTGAAGGTTCAGGAAGTGCTCAGCAAGTTGCTAGTCTGTGAGTACCCAGAGACAAGACAGGCTGAGGGATGCATCAGTGCACTGGGAAGAAGGTATCGGGACAGATGTGGGGTTATGCCTGCCACTCCCTAAACCAGTCTGGTCAGCACAGATGTCAGTCAGGCTGAGGAACACCTGCTCAATGCCAGTCATAAGCAAATTCTACTCCAGGGCATACCTTTGGATCTCTGGGCCCACTGCCTGTTTCTGTAATCTGTTTCACTAGAAGCTACCGAAGCATTCATGTGCTATCTCTCAGGGCATTTGAGTTGAGATTGTGATGGAGGCTGCCACTCCCAGAAAGCTAAGGTATTTATTGGTATCCTGTGGGAAAAGTTGTTGACACATCTCTTGACCATATATAACGGGGAGTGTTAATGTCTGAACAAAAGAGGTGACACTCTCACCGGGCCATACTGGTCAGGCTATACCTGAAGCAGTTGGCAGTCACTGGATGGAATATTCAACCCTTTCCAGGGTGGCTGGCCCTGGGACACCAGCAGAAGTGGGCTACCTTCAAAGCTCAGAGTAAATAGATGAGGGTACAGATGGTGGCATCCATAGCTGCTCTGAGGGATGCTGTAGCTGCAGAGGTGGAGTGGGACATGAGGGGGACAGTCAGGGGCTCTAGCCTGAGGATGACCTGCAGGTGAGCACTTAGGAGACAGAGCAGCTGTCCAGCAGAGGTGAGTGGACAGAGGACAGAGGACAGAGGTGGGTGTGGACAGGTGTGACTGGGGTGTCTGGAGAGTTAGTGGTGAGGGGTGACAGTGCCCAGAATGACACTCAAGAGGCAGTAGCGGAAGCTACTGTTGGTCAAGCTATCACTCCCCTGGGGTGGGTCTGAATGGGAGGAAGGACTTTTCCCTGGGGGCCTTGCTGGTGGCCTGCCAAGGAGCTGAAAGGAGCTAGGATGGCTTGGCCATGGTGGACCTTGTCCTCACTACACTTTCCAGGTCCCACAAAGCTGACCAGATACCAATAGCAACTGGAGCTAAATGGTATGTGGGAACATGCATTGAGTGCCCACAACATGCAGCGACTCTAGGTGACTTCTGGCTCATGGTTCTCAGGAGTTGCTTCATGTGGGTACCATACACTCCCCATGTTACAGATGAGGACACAGGGGCTGAGAGCTTCAGGAGCATCCTTGAGGCCATGAGGCTGGAGGCAGAGTAAGCATTTCTACCAGGATCCATAGGGTGCCTGGGGGCAGCAGGGTATAGTGTGACCTGGGGACATTCCCCTTGGAAATCCCTGCCACTTTCCATGTGGATGTGGCTGAGCTTAGGGCTAGGACCCCTAGAGGCAGAAGTAACCCCTCTAGGAGTGTCCAGCACTGAAACATCGCTATCACACCCTCCAAGGCATAGGGTCCATTGTGGAAGAGGGGGCAGAAAGAATGTAAGAGCCAAAGGATGCAACTGTCCAGACAGAAATTGGCCTTGATATCCATGACTTTGCAGTTCCTAGCAATACCTTCACAAGACCATCACAATAGGAGAAAAGGATGATGACATCAAATTAAAAGAGACTGATGGAGAGCCGGGCGTGGTGGCACATGCCTTTAATCCCAGCACTCGGGAGGCAGAGGTAGGAGGATGGCCGAGAGTTTGAGGCCACCCTGAGACTACATAGTTAATTCCAGGTCAGCCTGGACCAGAGTGAAACCCTACCTTGCAAAACCAAAAAAAAAAAAAAAGAGAGAGAGAGAGACTGGACTGATGGAGAGAGGGAGGGGATATGATGGAGAGTGGAGTTGGGAAGGGGAAAGTGGGGGAAGGGAGGGGAGGGAATTAACATGGTTTATTGCCTGTAAGTATAGAGGTTGTCAATAAAAAAAAATTTAAAAAAAGGAGTACCCCCCAGGTCCACTGTAGCCCTCCTGACACACTAGGCCCCAGGGCAGAGGACCACGGGAGCAGATCTGGTGGCTGTGGTTGTCCTCATTCCCCACTGACCTCCCACAAGGACCCTCTGCAGAGTGTTCTTTGGGTTTTCATTTCTCTGTGACTTGGTAACATTTGGGGGACATTTGTGAAGGACTCATTGTGTTTACAGTTCCTTGTTGGATTGACGCCTCTCCTGGCTTCTGGCTTTCTGTCTGTGAATGTCTGTACCACAACCCTTACCCAGCTGCTCTTGAGAAAGAGCTTGAGCAGGAACTCTGAGGGTGGGCAAGTGGATGTCTTCAGGTTCGTTGTTTTCCTCTCCTGATTGAGAATGTCTTCACTTTTAGTGGTTGTGAACAGTGGATAAATTCCCAAATAGGAGGTAGAAGCCTTCATACCTCCTGGATTATTTTATTTTTGAGGTAAGGTCTCATGAAGCAAAGACTGGCCTTGAACTGATCCTTTGCCTCCATCTCCCTGGTTTGATAAAGTTTTATTGGCACATAGCTGTGCCTGCGGGTGAGCATACTGCTTGGCGGCTCCCACACTCCTGGCCCTGTTGGGTAGCAGCAGAGGCTGACACTGTGTGGCCCTCATGGAAAGCTTATTGCCCATCCTCCTCCGTGGCTGTGCAGGCCCTGGCTTCTAGGTTCTGGTCAGGATTTGAAGAACCAAGCAGGGAAGGGAAGAAAACTTAAACACTGAGGCTCTGAGCTGTATTCTTGCAGGATCCGTGTATGTGTCATGACTGTTGGGATTTAGGTCATTGCATGACTTTGCTGAGGATGCTTACAGGAAACACCTCCTTTGTAGAGGCCAGAAGCTTCACTAAAAGAACCAGGAAATGGGAGCTAGGGAGATAGCTTAGCGGTTAAGGCACATGCCTGCGAAGCCTAAGGACCCAAGTTCGATTCTCCAGGTCCTACGTAAGCCAGATGCCCATGGTGGCGCATGCATCTGGAGTTCGTCTGCAGTGGCTAGAGGCCTTGGAATGCCTATTCTCAGTCTCTCTCCCTCTCTCTCTCTCTCCCCTCCAGTTTCTAATAAATAAATAAATAATAAATAATAAAATCTTTAAAAAAAAACCCAGGAAGTGAAGCAGGTCCTGGTGGTACAGGGAGTGGGCATAGGGCTGGGGTGGAAAGCCTGAGCTTCCAGGCAGACTTGTGCCTGCTTCACAGAGCCATCCTGCAGCCCCAAGGGTGGCCAGAGGTACCAGGGCCTGGGGCAGCGTAGATGCCTGGTGACTTTCAGGCACCCTAGGGTGCACAGTCAGGTAAGTCTATCCAGCATGAAAGGCTCTGTGTCCTCTCTGTTCCTGTGACCTTGGGTCGCAGGGTTGGGCATTGACCTATTTTGTATCCAAGGCTTATGATGGGTAAGTGGCTTGTTCAGGGTTAACCCATGAACCCCAGGTTTTGCCCAGTTGTGCCATGGCTTCCTGGGCAAAGTGCTAAGGATGGAAGAAGTGGGTAGTATAGGCAGCACCCTGATGGCCTTTCTATGGCCTCTCACCTGTCTGAGCAGATTGCCTACTGATGCTGGTCTACAAGGACAAGTCCGAGCGTTCCAAGGGCCTACGGGAGCGCAGCAGCCTGACCCTGGAGGACATCTGTGGTCTGGAGCCTGGCTTGTCCTACGAGGGCCTGGCCCATACACTGGCCATCATCTGCCTGTCCCAGGCTGTCATGCTGGGCTTCGACAGCCGAGAGGCCATGTGTGCCTGGGACACCCGCATCCGCTATGCACTGGGAGAGGGTGAGTAGCCTGGGGGCAGGGTTTAAGGCATGGCTCCAGGGCCCTTTACCAATGTGGGCTGCAGAGAGGATAAGAGTCCAGGGAACTTCATAGAAAAAGTGGAAATGGGGGCTGGAGAGATGGCTTAGCAGTTAAGGCACATGCCTGCGAAGCCTAAGGTACCAGGTTTGATTCTCCAGGTCCCAGGTAAGCCAGATGCACATGGTGGCACATGCATCTGGAGTTTGCAGTGGCGTGCCCATTGTCTCTCTCTCTCTCCTTCCCTCTCTCCCTCTCTCTGTCTCTAATAAATAAATAAAGATAATATCTTTAAAAAGAACTTAAGAGCTTAAAAAAAAAAAAAAAAAAGAAAAGGTGGACATGGGCACGTGCTTAAATGGTAACCTGCTTGTCCCTGACCTCTGTGCTCAGGGTGCAAAGCAGCAAGTCATGCAGGTCCTCTTGGGCATTCTCAAGCCAAGGGTAGGGTTGTGTGCCGGGGGCCATGGACCTGTTGAGGTCTCTAAATGGACCCCGCTGGTTAAAATGAAAAACCTTATCCAAGCCACCTACGGGGAGGGACTTCTCCAAGCTCTGTCCCTTGTTTCCCATGTGGACTGTGTGCAAGGGTGCATGGAAGGTGAGGGTGTCAAGAGCGAGCTGATGGGAACGAAGGGTAGCTGCCGAGCCGAGGGTGAACACACAGCCTGAGGGTAGGCTTGGTGAGAAGGAACTCAAGGCCACAGCTTGGAGGATGATGAGGTGACATTGAAACTAGGGTTCCTGTGACTCTGGGGGCTGGAGATGAAGTAGGCAGGTGGGTTCCCATCGGCTCACAGGGCTGGGCTGCCTTCAGGGTAGGGTGATCTGAGGAGAAAAGGCGTGAAGGACCATGCTTGTGACCATGCGCCTCTGAGGGGCTTTCACAGGCACAGGGCTGAGCTCAGGGAGTGAATGGGACCACAGGCGAGCAGGACTGCACCAGCTATCTCCAAGTTGTGCTGCTCTCAGGTAGTAAGTCAGCCACGGTCTCCTGTGAGTCCTGACCGAGGCTGAAACAGGCCTCACACATTGACATAGGGCCTCCTCACGTTCTCATGGGTGAGATGGGACTGCACCAGCTTTCCCAGAGAGATAGATGTATGCATCTCACCCAAAGTATACACACTCCCTGGAGCCCTGGGGCCACATCTGCCTGGTTAGACTGGTGTACGGTGGGCAGTGGTCAGCAGTCAGACCCTTCAGAGGACTTGCTTGCCTCTGACTAAGAAAGATCCTCGGGCTGGAGAGATGGCTTAGTGGTTAAGGCATTTACCTGCAAAGCCAAAGGATCCCGGTTCGATTCTTCAGGATCCACGTAAGCCAGATGCACAAAGGAGCACATGCATCGGGAGTTCTTTTGTAGTGGCTGGAGGCCCTTGCACGCCCCCCCCCCCGCCTCTTTTTCTCTTAAACAAACAAACAAACAAACAAACAAATAAATAAATAAACTTACTTATACTTAAAAAAATAAAAGAAAGATCCTCAAAGATGGGAGGGGATGTAAGTGGGCTCACCACATAAGGGCACCCCCTAAACTCAGTGCCACCTAAGGTGTGCCATTCACTCCTCAGTTGAACAGATACAAGGACAGGGTCTTGAGTGTGGTACACTACCTTCACCAGCCAGATCCTTGGGTGCTGCCCCTCTGTCCCGCCACACAGTGATGCATTTTGCCCCCTCTCTGGCCCTCAGTGCATAGGTTCCATGTGACAGTGGCTCCTGGCACCAAGCTGGAGAGCGGCCCAGCGACCCTGCACCTCTGCAATGACATCCTTGTTCTGGCCAGAGATGTCCCTCCAGCTGTCACGGGGCAGTGGAAGCTGTCTGACCTCCGGCGTTATGGGGCTGTGCCAAATGGATTCATCTTCGAAGGAGGGACCAGGTGTGGGTACTGTAAGTATACTGCATGCAGGGGTCACTGGGGACCACTTGAGCTGGCCAGCCTGCGCCTGCTGACTTGACTGACTTCTCAGAGACCTGATGGGAGGCTGAGTGCTGGGTCTTTACTGCTTTACGGAGCCTGGGCTTCCTGCTGCTTCTAGATTCCTGGGTTGGGGAGGTAGCTTGAGGCCCCTTGGAGATGGGAGGAGGGATCCTAGCAGCTCCAGAGCACAGCTAGTGTGTATGTGTATGAGGTCATAGAGTGTATTCATTTGGAATCCCTCATATTCAGTGAGAAAAATACAGAAGAATAAGCTCATGAGAACATGTGAACTCCTGTTATGAGTACCACATGCCTGGAAACACATTCACTAAGAATTTCAAGGCTGGGGCATGGTGGTGCACACCTCTAATCCCAGCACTCAGGAGGCAGAGGTAGGAGGATCACTGTGAGTTTGAGATTACATAGTGAATTTCAGCCTGGGCTAGAGTAAGACCCTACCTTGAAAAAAAAAAAAAAAAGAATTCCTCCAGCCACCATGACCCCTGGGAGGATCAGAGCTACCTGAATATCAGGGCTGAGATGGTTCTGAGTTGGAAGAGTGGTCCTGGCCTTTGGCGGTGTGAAGGCCCTGTCCCTGAGCTCTGAAAGCCATGCTGTACAGGCCTAGACTTGTGTATGATCAGGGCAGGTGGAGTGCAAAGACCAGAGTGGGACTGAGCACATAAGGTGGACCAGTTTCAGATACCAGGTTAGGTGGTGCTTGGAAGACATCGAGGGTCATCACACTGACTTGGAGATGGTTGCCTGGTCACTGTAGGAGTGGGGTGTTCCAGTGACTTCCTGCTGTAGGAAGAAGTGGAGCCCTCCTCTTCTCTCCTTTGGCCAGCTGCTCCTTCTTGCTAGCTGCCCACGGTACTGGGCCTCTTAGAGACCTGGATGCTTGTGGTGCTGAGGTGAGCACTATCAGAGTGCTGGGCCTGGGGTAGGGTGTCCCCATCTCTCAGAGGATCCTTCATAGCCACCATACCCTGGGTGGAAGAGGGGATGAAGGCCAGGCATCTGGGACTCCTGTAACCTCCCCTACCTGTCCTTCCCCTGAGCCCATCCTATCAACAGTGCAACCCCACCCCACAATGGGGTGTGAGGAAGGCATGAGATATAAGTGGGAGGGCTTAGCCCAACTTAGCATGACCAGGTTAGATGTAGGCTCTATCAGGTACCAAGTCTAGTGTCTCTGTCTCTCTGGGCAACACAAATGTAATTAAGGATGTGGGTCTCACTGGCTGCTGTCTGCCTGGGCCCTGTGTTCTGCAAAGGGTTAAGTGGGTGGGGCAAGGTCATTTATATGCCATGCCCCCTGCCTGCACTGAATACTGGGAGCAGATCCAGCAGCTCTTTGGTGGGTATCCTGTGGGGCCTTTGAAGAGATGAGGTGTGACTCACGGAGGTGTTTAGCAAAGGGATAAATGAGGACATGGATGAGACCCAAGTTCTTACTGAGGTGCAGGGACAGTGTGACTGGCAGCATCATGGGGAACACTGCTATTACCCATGCCAGCTCTGAGACAAGATGGGCCACCCCAAGTCCTGTCTGCTGGATGAGATTTTGGCCCTCCTTGTCAGGTCTCAGGGGCCAGGGATTTGGGGATAATCTGCAGCTAGGGTGGTGGGATGGCCAGTTTTTCCCCTCTGTCACATGGTGTTCAGGGACTACAGACTAGTCACTCATGTAACAGCTTCTCCCTCCTGGGAACCCCTTGATTTGGGGGTTCCTGGAGCCACCCTGAGTGAGCAGAGCGGAGTCCCTGCTTCTCTCTGAGGAATCCCCAGACATAGGCGGAAGTGACTGGCTAGCCTTGAAATCTGTTCATTTTCTCTGGATATAATATAGCCCACTGCCATTTCTCCTGTGGGGCCTCAGAGTTAACAGTTCCATCCTTTGATATGGATGGGCTCCTTTCTGCTTGTCACAATCTCTGACATTGGGTGGTGACCCTCCTGAAAGAGCAGAAGTCTGACACTGGCCTGCAGTGAACTATTCAGGGCCAGCCTAGGGCTTCTGAGCAAGGTCCTGAATTAGCTCCTTGCTTGCAAGAAGCTGCTTGGACTGGCTGTGCCTGGAGCCAGCTAGTCTGAATCTTGCTTTGTGGTGAGCACTTCTGGGAATTCTCCCTCCCATCCAAGCCCCACTTAGCTCCATAGACCACTGACAGCTGGAGAACACTGTACAGGAGAAGCAGGTCTGTTAGCTGGTGGTCCTGAAGGCTGGGCTGGAGAGACTGGCTGGGCCAGACCCTCTGTTCCTAGGTCTGCTTAGGGTGTGTTTTTCTATAGTGATAAGCTTGGCTGCTCTGTCTGCTATAAACTGATTTCTAGATGGTCACAGAAACAAGTACAGCCAAGCCATGACACCCTAATGGAATACAGGGCTGATGGCCAGAATAGGTGGCTGGAAGTCTGTGCATCTGACATGCATGTAGGCAGATCTGGGTCAACCTGGGAGGTGAGCCACAGTCCAGTGTGGCTCAGGGAACAGTGGTGTCTGTGTCCTGGGGCTACGGTAGCAAATGACCACAAACTAGGAAGCACTAAACAAGCACAGTCTGGGACCAGCAGTGCCCAAGGAAGAAGTTGGCAGGACCTTACTCAAGGGGGCCTCAGGCCTTTCTGTTTGGGGCTCCCCATGTCTTTGGCTGATGGCTACATCACCTCAATCTTGCCCCCCCCCGTCTCCCATGAGGACTGTTGCTGGTTATAGGGACAGCTGCATTGACAGAATGGCCTCATGTCCAGATCCTATCCAAGCCACACTGCAAAGACCCTTTCGGTTTCCAGATGTGAACATGTCTTTTAGGGGCCACCATTCAGCCTTGATGGTTCTAGAATTTGGGTCATGGTGAGCCTGTGGCTTGGCCACATCGGATTTGGAGGACAGAACTGGAGGGCCTGGTCCTGGTCACTCCAGGACTATATCCTGCATTCTCACCCCAGCCAGTTCCCCAGAAAGCACAGGGAGAAAGAACCCTGTTTATTTTCAAGCTAGGGTCTCACTCTAGCCTAGGTTGACCTGGAATTCACTGTGTAGTTCCAGGCTGGCCTCAAACTCACAGTGACCCTCCTACCTCTGCCTCCCGAGTGCTGGGATTAGAGGTGTGTGTCACCACGCCTGGCCCAGGGCTACTATTTACTCTGACACATTTGGCATGACTAGCTGGTGGGATAGAGAGGTGCTGAGGACCACCCACTCTGGGACAGGCTCAGCGGCTGCCCAAGGCAGGATGGACCAGAAAGAGGGACAGGGACATTTGAGCCAGATATTAAGGATGAGGAGAAGTTTCTGTAGAAGATCAATTCAGGAAGTCCCTCTCTGCTCAACCCCTGCCACATCTGTTGTGAGCCTAGCCTTTTCCTCAGAGGAGGCAGGGTGGTTGGATGCTAAGAATTTATCAGGTAGCAGACAATAAGAGGGTCCCAAGCTGTCCTCCAACACGGAGGCAGAGCACCTTGGTGGCCCTCTGTCAGGGGCCATGCCCATTCTGGCACTCCTGTCCAGAGAGCCTCCTCAGAGTGTCCCCAGGGGGTACATCTTGGAGGAGGTCTGTTTCCATTTTCTCAGTACTGCCTCTGGCCCTAACACCATCTTACTCAGGATCATGGTCATGGGGATTTGTGGCATTCTATGGTGACATGTTGCCTGGATACAGTTTGAGCCCTATGGTCATATGTAATTCTGACACACAAAATCAAAAACACATTTCTGTGGCTTCTCAGAGACATGGGACCTTGGGAGAAAGGCAGGAGGAAGGGGCACTGAGGGACTGGAGGCTGGCTGGCGGCCCAGGCCCAGCCCCAGCCCCTAGGAGCAGTGTTGGAATGACACAATAGGTCTGTGTTGAGGAGGATGGCACTGGCCTCAGGGTACCAGAAGAGGCTGCGGGACCTGGAAGATGATGATTTTTGTCTAAACAGCAGGAAGCTTGATCCCCACAGCACGGGTAGTAGAGAAACATGTGGGTTCTAGGACTGCTAACAGGGTAGTGACTGGCAGTGGGTAGCAGGTAGGCAGTGGGAAAGGCAGGGCCCCTTGCTGAGGTGAGTGGTAGGGTCAGGGCACAGCAAGGACCCCTTGGTCGTATACTGCCTCAGCCCCACTCTCATGCTTTGCTTCTAGGCAGTGGGGGTAGAGGGATGCAGGCACACTAGGCAGGACACAGCCCTGTCTCCTGTCACATTGACTAGGTAGGGGTGGGGTAACATTTACAGATTGTGGCCATTTGTTGGGTCATCTGCTGCCTCCAGAGCAGATCCACACACTTCGGCTGTCCGGTCACTCTGAGTCTGACACTACCTGTCCTGTTTCTTCAAGCCTGTGGTCTGGTCTCTGTAGTTCCCAGTGGCCTGGCTCTGGGTAGAATCCCCTTGCCTTTGTAGTGATGTAGTGGCATTTGCACACAGGGCCCATTCAGAGTGCTGGAAGGTGTCTGGAGCCCACTGTTAAACAAGGCAGTAACTCACACCAGCCACACTGGGCTTCCTGGAAACCTTCCCCATGGGGACTCGAAGCAGGACATGGGTAGGCGCTTGTGTGCGATAGCTCCCTGGCCTCATCCCTTGGGGCTTGTATTCTAGCCCCATTTTTCAGATGAGGAGACTGAGGCATGGGCTCACCTGGTATTCATGGGGCTGGTGGCAGAGATGGTCCAGCCACATGCTGCTCCTCATCTACATGGCTCCCATCAGGGCAAGTGGGCCATGGCTGCTGCCCTGTGGCCTCCATCCCTGGTGTACAAGCTCTTCCTCTTGGGTAGAGAGTGGGCACCAAGCCGGGGATCTAGGGAGCAGGAGCAGGACCAGCTGCCCAGTAGTTCAGACTCTGCCAGCTGTCAGCAGCTGCCATTTTTGTCCTCTGGGACTAGTTTGTTCTGGGCAGAACAGACGGCCTAAAGGGGCAGGTACAGCGTTCCCTGCCCTCTGAGATGGGCCAAGTGGCTTCTCAGGAATAATGGAGACCATGTGCCTCAGTTTCTGCGTCTCAATGTGAGACATTAGGCTCTTGTTGCAAACCCCGCTCTCACCAGGATTTTAGTGATGTAGACTGCTTGTGGTCATGCTGGGCCTCAGTTTCCTCATCTGGGTTGGGGAGTGGCTGTCAGCTCCCCCTGCACCACCCACTCCTCCAGAGGTGTGCAACTGCAGTATTACTGAGCCCTTTGCTTTCTGGAGTATGAAGGAGCATCCCATGCCTGAGGAGAAGTGGCCTTGGCTAGGCCTTGTAGGACTTTCATGAGTGGACAAAGGTTCTGTGACTGGCCCCCGATGAGGGTGGAGCCTAGTGATAGGCTGACCGGATCTTTGGCTGAATGCTCTCAAGTTCTGCTGTAGTGTGTGTGCATGGTATATGTGTGTGGTGTGTAGTGTGTATGTGGAGTGCGTGGTGTATATGTAGTATGGTGCATGTGTGTGTGTGTCTAGGAGTCACTGTCACAGTGATTGTGAGGACTTTGCCAGAACACAATCCTTATCAGCTGAGCGGGTTCCTCAGTGTCCCGAGAGCGTCTCAGCCTCATGTCACCTGTGCCATGAAGCTATGAGTTACTACTAGAGTCCATGTCTTACAGCCATGAGGGTCAGGGATCTGGGAAGGGCCCAGCAAGACAGCTCATCTTTGCTCTACCAGGTGCTGACTGGGTCACTTGGGTAGTGGCACTGGCTGGGACTTCTGAAGTCAGCATGGTGGTGGGCTGGCAGTTGGCAGGGAACTGAAGTTCTCTGTGAGGTCCCCTGTCCAGTAGCATAGCCCGGGCTTCTTCACATAGTAACTGGATTCAAGAGGGCAAAAATGGATGCTGCCAGATCCATAAATGGCCTCAGTCCAGAAATGAAAGAGTGGCACCTCTGCCACTTTAGACTACTCAGAGGAAACCTCAGGCTGGCTGGATGCCAGGGGAGAGGAGGGCAGCTACCCTATCTGGATGGGCAACTGTGATTGGGGCAGAGAGGAAGGGGAGTGGGAAACCCGGGCCAGCCCCACTCTTCCTAGAAGCACAAGCTGGCTGGTGAGCAGTGCTGAGAAGCCTCCCCGTGGGTGTCTTCCCCCCACATCTATGTGTGACTTCTCTAGCACTCTAGCAATGGCACTGGCAGCTGTGTCTCAAGGTCTGGGGTCTGGGAGAGCAGATAAGATGGGCATCTCAGGATGAACTGCCAACTTCTTGAGATGAGGTTCAGGGGTCAGGGCCAGGAATGACTTCAGAAAAGGCGATGCCATGTCTTGAAGGCTGATGGACATTATGGATGGATAAGGTGGCTACCTCTTAGGAAGGCTATCATCCAGGGAACTCTAGATAGTCCCTAGATCCTTAGTAGTGAGAAAATATGAGGAGACATGGTGGGAGAGGGAGCCTGTAGGTGTTGTGTCCTCAGAAGGCATCACCCCTGGGCTTTGAGGGACCAGACAGACAAGCCCTTGGAGATGGGTATGGCTTGTGGGGGCCAAACATGGAGTGACTGGTGGGGATGCCATGTGGGCATTGGGGGCCTAGGCTGGTGGTTGTTGGGCTCCCAGACCCTGTCCAGCTGACCACGCGTCTTCTAGGGAGCGTGACACTCCGCAGACGCCTCAGTGGAATGCAGGGCCGGCTCCACTCCCTTCGGTAATGTGGTTTTTTATAGTCGGGGGACTGATTGTCCCTCAGCCTCTGCCAGCTGTCTGTAAGCTCAGGATTAGAGGCCTGGCCTTTTGTGAGATCTGGGGCCAGACTGGCTGAGCCCTGTATTGGATGGGTAGTAGATGGGGATAGAGAACAACCACGGGATGCATCGTGCAAGCTGGTCAGAAGATGACGGCTGGAATGACAGGATATGCACTACCCTCTGGCCAAGGCCATGTTACAATGCTTGCCCAGCCCAGCCCACAGGACCCATCCACCTAACAGGGCTTTCTGAGCTAGCGAACCTCTCTGTGGCTTTGTGGTGGGCATCAGGGTAGACATTTGCTTATGTTACACACCTACCTCTGCTTCTGGTCTCTAGTAGCCCCTTGCCCACAGTAGAACCAGTTCTTTAGAGCCAGTCCCAGGTGGGCCCCCTGACCTGGGCTTCAGCCCATCTCTCAGCACTTAGCCCACACAAGAAGCTTGCCCTCTTCCGCCCTCATTTTGCTCATCTCTAAAGCAAGAATGACACTGCTATGCAACTTGCTTTGGGACATTACCTGCAGCTTCCATAGTCACAGGTGCTGTGTACTCCAGGTTATACCCAGGAGACAGCAGCTGCATGTTATAGGACTGCCTAAGTCCCTGGAATCCATAGCTTCACGTTTGGTGAAAATGGAGTATGATAGGAGGCAGAGCTGTTTGCATGGGGCCATCTCTGTCCTCCACCCTTTCACCAGCCACACAAAGTGGTCCCTGCAAGCCCTCTCCTGCTAAGCCCCTTCCTGCCTTTCTTTGGGCAATGGCAGAGGCCTGGAGCAGGGAGAGATTCTTGTGTGGTGACGAGGTGCTGAGTGCCCCCCTCCAGCCTTGGCTCAGCAAGTGGACACAGCCAGCCTGGCCTCCCATTCACGCAGCCAGGGAGGGATTTCATTCACCCTTGGCTGGGGCTCAGACCCAGTGGGAGGGCCAGCCGGGTGCCTGGTGGCACATGGCCTGGGGGCACCCTCCCTGCTGACTCATTGCCCTGGGTTTCTCCTGGGCCTGGAGCACCCCCTCCCCCCACAGTGACCCTGGACTGATGGCATGTGGATTCTTCCTTCTGCTGAGTGGGCAGAAGGGATGGAGCCATTCCTGAAATGTGCCCATGACCTCAAGGGTATACCTTTATCCTGTGACCTCCAAGAAGAGGGGATGCCACTTAAAATATGGAGAACATTGGGATGGCTGCTCATTTGTGAAGTGGGTACAACACACTGTTCCACCAATTGGACAGACATTCACAGGTAATTCACCAGAGTCCTAGGTCAGTCCGTTGTGACTGGTGTCAGTGATGGCCATGCTGAGATGGGAACCCGAGTTCCTGCGGACCTGAGGGAACCATCCAGACCCACCTCACTTGTGCTCAGCACAGCTGGGTGGATGAGTGAGGAGTGCGCTGGTACTCTGGGCAGATGAGCAGCCGGAACCCTGGCAAGCAGAGGCCATAGCATGTCTGCCTGGTGGCAGGGCTTGTGTGTGATCCATGGAAGGTCCATGTGGTGGGGGCCAGGGACCGTCCTTTGTAGAAGTCTCGGACAGTGTAGTCAGGACAGGATGCTCTTGTGGGGTGCAGGATCACTGTGTTCTGGCCATGCAGTGTGGCTTGGAAGTGTGACCTGGGAGGGGTGCATGGATAGCATTTTGCCACAGTCTGCCCTGCTCGTCCCCAGGCAGTGCTGAAGGGGCAGTGCTCAACCCGGTGTTTCTGGGACAAGTGGAGGACGCTGCTCCTCCTTTAGGCTTGGCCCAGGTATGCTGGGGTGCTGTGGACTAGGCACCCTGACTGCCTTGGCAGATTCCATAGGGGTATGGAGTAGAGAAAGGGTATATGGAGTCCGGGGCTCTAGAGACATGGCTTCAGGGGGAGATACGTTGGATCATAAGGTTTGGGGCTGGCGTCTGCTCAGGTTTCCTGTACCATACCCCAGTGCCTTGCTCCTACTCTGGGGATCCCTCTATCCCATCCTGGTGCTGGGTTGATTCTGTGTCTCTGTCTTTCTACAGGGGCTGGTGTCTTCTTCTTGTCCTCAGCTGAGGGGGAGCAAATCAGCTTCCTGTTTGACTGCATCGTCAGAGGCATTTCCCCAACCAAGGGCCCCTTTGGGCTTCGGCCAGTTCTCCCAGGTGTGTGTGAGGATAGGGCAGGGAGGGTGCGCTGGGCGGGCTGGGAACTGGTGGTCTGCTTCATCACCCTGTAAGGTAGCCACCCTTTCCCACCCAGAGCTAAGAATCCTGGAGCTTGCTGGCTTGGGAGTGTAACACATCAATCAGCCACTGGGCAGCCAGAGGCTTCCAAGGGAGTTAGTCACCTCTCCTCCATGAGCCTGAGCTATCAGGACACTGGGGCCTGAGGCCATCTGGTTGGTCCAGGTGAGCCACGGCTGCATGGGTTGGGCAGTAAGAGGCCCGACATTCTGGAGGATCTGAGATCCATGGAGGGCCTGGCCTCAGGTCACTGGCATGTGGGCAGCTGGTCTGACTCTGGCTGAGTGTCAAGACCATGGTGTCTGGTGGCAGTTTTCAGGCTGCCTCATGAGGTTGCCTCACAAGGTGTTTGTGTGTGTGTGTATGTGGGTGTGTATGTGTGTGTCTCAGAATGCATTTGGAGTGTACCCCTCTTGTCCTACCCAAGTCCCTGCTGTGGCCAGGGAACCTTGCTTTAGGAGTTCTTGGCTGCTGTACCTAACAGGTTCATGGCCTGGGCATTGAAGGACTTCCATCAGGACTGGAAATCCCAAGATTCCACCAGGACCTGAGCTGGGGACTCATGTGGAAGGTCTCTAGTGAGAACAGTGCTTACCCCATGGTCTAGAGGTGGCCACATGTCAGCAGTCAGAGCTCCCCCACTCTGTATCCTGCCACGGGCATGCGGCCATGGGAGGGCACAGTGGCGAATGATGAGCCTTCTACATCAGCTTCCCAACCTCAGAGCAGCCAGTGGGACAGCTGCTGGGGAGGTTGAGTCCCCACTGCCTGCTCTGTTGGATGGTGCAGCAGCTCCCTCTGCTGGAGTCTTTTTGCTTTGCAGCTGCAGTTGTACATAGAAATTATGAGGGTATAGTGGGCCATGCATTTCTCCAAGTTGTACTGGGCCTGGGGAGATTCAGCTCTCTTTAACTGGCTCTTGGTGTAAATGTTGTTAGGCATAGCATTGTTCAGAGAACACTATAGGAGGCTTGTCCTGGAAATGAGTTGTGCCCTACCACAGGCAGGGAGTGGGGTTTCCCCAGGCAGGGCCATTGGAGACGGCTGGTGGGTGGCCGGGTTCATTGGGAGTCCTAGATCCACTCTGAGGGCTGTCCTCGTCAGATCATGTACGAGTGTTTAAACAACCCCACCAGGGCCTGGAACTACAGGGTGCTCTGCAGTAGTTGCCTCCCAGGTGTCCTGTCCAGGCAGGGAGTCTGGGTCACCCTGATGTACTAGGCACATGGGCATTGTGATCCACAGCCCTGCAGGGCAGACCCTGCAGGAAGGGATATGGGCTGGCAGGCTCTGTCCTTTGTGCTTAGCTGGCATGACATCAAAGTCCCAAGGTTGTGGGGTGTACCCCTGGGTGCATCACTGCTGGGTAGCACCCTCACTCTCCAGGATTTCTGGTGTTCTCTTGTGCAGACCCTTGCTGCTGCTGAATCCTCCTCTGTAGACAGGATGAAGGGCTTGGGCATGAGTGGAGGAGCCAGGAGTCCATCAGTATCTTGCTGCCCACCTGCTAGTAGATGGACATGAGCCAGAGGACATGTCCTGCTGTCACCAAGGGCCACTGTCTGTTCCCTCTGTAGAGCCTGCCTATTCTAGGTCCCTGACTCTGTGATGAGTGTCCATAGGGCTGAGGGTGAGAGCTGCAGTCCACTGTCACTGTGTTGTCTGCAGCCTGTCCCTGACTGTGCCAGGAGCAGTGCCTTTGTCCTGCTCACTGGAAGTTGTGTGTGTGTGTGTGTGTGTGTGTGTGTGTGAGAGAGAGAGAGAGAGAAAGAGAGAGAGAGGTGCCCATGACAGAACTGTCAGGTCTGATGCCTAGACCACTATGGCTTTCAGGAGTCCTGGTGGGTGGGGGGTGTGGGCTGAGTGGGCTGTCTGTGGTTGTTGTGGCCTTGGGGGAGTGGCTGGTGGCTTGGCATAGGCCTTGCCTATCTGCACACTTGTAGCTGAGGGAGCTGAGGAAGCCCGAAACCAACCACAGAAGCCTCCCTCTTGGTGGAATCTTGCTCTATGCTTTGAAGTGGTTCTGGGGGCAACCTCTCTAGATAGCAGTGGACATGGAAGGGGGTGGGGCAGCAGGGCCCTGCTGTCTGCATCCTGGCAGCCTCTCAGCTCGGTGTCCATATCACCAAGTACTCCAGACAGGCAGCATGGATACAGGAATGGAGAAACTTCTCATGGGCACCCAGCTGGTGCGTGAGAGAAGAGAGTGGCAATCCCCATGAGGCTTTATGTCCTCCAGGACTGACACCAGCAGAGATATGGCTCAGGGTGGCAGATGCTGAGGGTCAGCGAAGGACTCCACCCAGTCTGAAGCAGCAGGAGCGGCCAGATTAAAGTGGCATTTTACTGAGACCAAAGGGGAGCCTGTGGGAAGTGGGTATACTGAGTCAGGGGTGAGCACACCTCTCCTGGATCAGGGGCCGAGGAGGTGCTGAACGTCAGTGAGAGAACACTGAAACTTTGTGGAGGTGAGGAAGGGGGTCTAGCTGTCTTAGGTGGGACATGGATCAGGGCTGGGCAGATGGGGAGGCCATCCACAGAGACAGGGACCTAGGTTGGGCAGATGGAAGGTCTAGGAAGGTGGCTTGGGTGTTTTGAGCTTGGTGCACAAAACCTGGGCCGAGGTGGGAGGGGCTGGCCTAAAAGGGTGTCAGCACTTCCATGAGCCCCCCTGTGATGGGGCTGGGCCAGGGTGCATGTGGCCCTGAAGGCACCGGACTCACCAGATGTCCTGGAAATGGGGGATGGGGGCTGCAGGTGGGGGCCGCCTCACTGACCCTTCTCTCTGCTTCAGACCCAAGCCCTGGGGGGGCCGCAGCCTCAGAGGAGCGAGTGGCCCAGGAAGCGCTGGAAGCCCTGCAGCTGGAGAAGCGGCTCAGTCTGCTCTCCCACTCCGGCCGGCCAGGCAGCGGAGGTAGGACCAGTGGCCAGCTGGGCTGGGCTGCAGGGGCTTACTAGAAGCCCACCTCCCTGCCTATCTGTGCAGGCTGCTGGAGTGCCTCTGACACTCATTCCACCCCTCATCCATCCTGTGCATGCCGCTGTCCATCCTTCCACTCTTCCTGCTCATTCCTTCTTGTCTCCATCCAGCTGTCCATCACCCATCCATCCATCCACTCTTACTCATTCGTGCCTTTTCTCTTCATTCATTCACATGCTATCCCACACACATGTATTAAATCCTGTCCCAAGGCTCTGAAGGAAAGTGCAAGCTGGGTAGGAATTCTTTCTCACCCACTAGCCATATGGCCTGAGCAAGGCTCAAGGCTCCTGAGCTTTAGTTTTACTGTCTGTGCTCTGACAAAAGGCTCAAGGCCGATGGAGCTGGCTGCCCAGGAACGGAGTCCCCTCCTCAGCTGCTGTCACAAAAGATGGATGGAAGGGGCTGGAAGCCCAGCCAGTGGTAGCTGCAGTTGCAGGGATAGTAGCTGGTTTGGCAGGCAGGCTGTATACACTAAGTCTTCTCAGGCCAGAGCATGGGAACTCTGTTGGTCCTACCAGTACCCTCTTGTGCCTGGCCACATCCCAGGGATACACAGTGGGACAGCGGTCACTCCTCCTGAGCAGCTTCCTGAAGCAGGAAGTCTAGAATCTGCAATGAGCGGTCTTACCTTCTTCTGCACTCACTTGTAGTTTCCATTCAGGAGCCCTGGAAGGCAGACTGGGCAAGCAAAGAATGGGATGTTTTTTCATACTCACAGAGTGAGAGGAAACAGGGTCTGACAGGGTAGGAGGGCAGTGGGGCAGGACTTGAATCCCAGGCATGTTTTTGTTCCTAAGAGGCTCATGGTGCAGTGAGCAGAAGAGGCCAGAAAGGAGAAAGTGATTTCAGAATGTGATGCAGGCCAAGAGGGGCGGTCAGGTGTGTGGTATGGTGCTGGGAAAGGATGGACTGCCCCAGGTCTTGGCTTGGAGCCATTTTACAGCTCTACAGTATGGAAGGGCTAGAAGCCATGAAGAGGGACTTAGTCCAGCCAATATTTTAGGAGTATGCCTGTTGCAGGGGTGGACTGTAGGGTGGGAGGCAGGGAGGCCAGGTGGAGGATCAAGCTAGAACCAAAGTGATGGCCAAAGGAGAGGGCGGGGCAGGGGCTCTAGAGAGGCTGACATTGAGAGAGGACTGGGGCTGGAGAGATGGCTCAGTGGTTAAGGTATTTGCCTGCAAAGCCTAACAACCCAGATTTGATTCCCCAGTACCCATGTAAAGCCAGTTACACAAAGTAGTGCATGCGTCTGGAGTTTGTTTGCAGTGGCGGAAAGAGGAATGGGCCGGGGTTGAGTGAGACAGGGCTGTCCTGGGGACCTTGGCCTTCTGCTCCAGCCTCCAGGCCTGGAGGGTTGGGGAGGCGGGTGTGACAGTGCACTCACTGGAACCCCTAGCAGCCTCAGCTTCTGCTTTCATCTCAGGGGACGACCGCAGTGTATCCAGCACCTCTTCTGAGGCGAGCCACTCGGACATCAGCGCCAGCAGCCGGCTCACTGTGTGGCCAGAGCAGTCCTCATCCTCAGCTGGCACATCACAGGAGGGGCCTGGGCTAGTGGCTGCCCATGCCCCAGGGGAAGCTGTGCTGGGGCCCTCAAGGCCACCCCTCAAGCCTCTGCGGCCACGGCAGCTGCAGGAGGTCGGCCGCCAGAGTTCCTCTGACAGCGGAATTGCCACAGGCAGCCACTCCTCCTACTCAGGCAGCTTTTCATCCTATGCTGGCAGCAGCCTGGATGTGTGGCGGGGTGGAGAGGAGTTCGGCTCAATGCTCAGCCTGCCCCCAGGGGCCAGTGCATCAGAGCCCAGCCTATGTGCCTGCCCACCAGGGGCCGCTGAGTACCAGGTCCCCACCTCACTGCGGCACCACTATGACACACCTCGAAGCCTGCGCCAGGCTCCCAGAGACCCAAGCCTGGCCTCACAGGGCAGCTCTGACCACAGTGCAACCACGGACTTGGGTGGCGAGATGCCCACTGAGTGTACCTCCAGTTGGCTGGGTGCAAGACGGCCAGGACAGGCAATGGAGGCCCCAGGCAGCGAGGCCACGCTGCCCAGCCCATCCCCTGGCGAGCCCTGGGAAGCAGGCGGCCCCCACACCGGGCCTCCAGCTTTCTTTTCGTCGTGCCCAGCCTGTGGCGGACTCAAGGTAAAGCCCCCTCCCTGAGATGGCAGGCTGGCCATTGCCACCAAGGGCCAGATGCTGCCCCTCTGCACGGGAGAGGAGGGGTACAGGCCTCTGCAGACAGGATGCTCTGTGCTGTGTTTTCAGAAGCCACTGGGGTCCTATAGAGAGAGCCTCGGGTAGGGCAACACCACAGGTCTGTCCTCCCCAAGGTGAGTGCTATGGCCATCAGTGTGGGAGCCCAGGTAGGTTGGGGTCAGTAGCTCCTCAGGCCCAGCTTCTCCAGCCTTGTCTCCTCACATCAAGAATCAAGCAAAAAGAACTTGGAGGCACTGTGCTGAGGGCTGGGATTCCCCATGGACCCCACCTCAATGGCAAGCCTCATTCTGTTCTACTGTCTGGGTCCTAGCTAACTGACCCTCCGTGTCATTCCCGGTTATCTACAGTTCACAGACACACCTCCCATCAATAATGAGACCCGCCGCAGCCACTCTGACTCCCCTGCCCCATGAGCCTGCAGTTCCACACGTGCAGCTACCTAGGCGCTATGTGTGGTCAGCATAACGTGATCAACCTGCCACTCCTCCTACTCTAACATAACCTGACACACATGGGTTCGGTATGCCAGTCCACAGAGAGGAAACTGATGCTCAGGAGGCTCCATGACTTGTGGGGTCTGCATCCTCAGACTAGCCTTCTCCTGGGCCCCTGGAGGGCTCTGGCAGGCTGGGCAGAGGTGAGTGGAGCCCTGAGTCTGAGTTGACCCAGGCTCCTGAGGTGGGAAATCTCCTGTCAGTGCTTGCTTCCTTGTGCCCCCTTGTTGGGACCAGGAAGCTGGTGGTTAGAACCAGGCAGAGGAAATCAGGGCTCCACTGGCATTTGGAGGGCTCTGGTCCTGACCACAGTTCACCCCAGCTTCATGCTTGGACTGCACCTATCTCAGGCTATGTGCTCTCCCGAATGGAGCTGCTTTGCTTCCCTGAGTCAGAAGGTCCGAGTGTGGCTGTGCCTACCCCTTCTGAATCCCTTGACTGGCCCCGTGTTGCATATCTGCAGTTGCCGACCTGGCAGGCTAGCTTACCTCTGACTGCCTTGATTTGGGTCTGCACTGTTGACCGACCATGCTGTTACTCTATCTATCACATTTTTAAAATTTTGTCTGTTTGTAATACATTCTTAGACTGGAAATAAAGTTCTCTTTTCTTACTGCCTTGTGTTGTTTCATTTGGCCTGTCTCCCTGCCAGTCCTGTGCCTGGAACTGCAACCCCAGGGTCCTGGTCCTCAGCCTGTGGACCACAGACAACACCTGACACCTGAGTGTTGTGCGATGGGAAGGAGGAGAGCTGGCTTTGGGTGGCTCAGGGGATGGGTGGTGTGGTTGCATGTGTTCTGTGTGTAGAGTATGTGCTAGGTGTGGTGTGTGGTCCCACAGGCTCAGGCATAGGGTTGCTCATGCACAGGTGAGGGAGTGCTTTGTCTCCTGGCCGTGAAGGGCTGGCTCTGAGCTCCACTCACCCCCTACTCAACCTGTTTCATCTTCTTTGTGCAGAGGCCGAGCTTCAGGGAGTTCCTTCCTGGGATGCTGCTATGCCCTGCCTGTCCATTTTCATCTTTGCCCACAGCCCCATTAGAAGCTGGGGTGAGGGGTGGGGGCTTGCTTTCATCAAGCTGGTGTGGGGATTGCGCTCAGCCACATCCACTACCTGCTGGTTGGGTGGCCACACAAGTCACTTGTACCTCCCTGAGCCTCAGTTTCCTCCTTCATACGTAGGGTAACCACCCCCACTTCATGAGCTGCCTTGAGGGTCTGATGAGTCTGTGTGTGTGTCCGGCACCTGGCTTTTCACAGGAGGCAGCCAGGTATTCTTCCAGAAGAAGGACCATGGCTATAGCTCCTGGGGCTGGGGAGCCAGTGGGACAGCATGCAGGGCTTTGATCAGAGTTCCTCATTATCTGTTCTCTGTACTTGATCCCCTGTGCTCCATGGATACTGTCCTTGTGGTGGGCAGAAATGGACACCCAGGTCAGGAGGGAGGGCGAGGTTGGAGCCAGGTTGCTGGGGCCTCTAATGTTTTTCCTTCATCTGAAAAAAGGTGGCCTGGGCCGAGAGCAAAGAGTCCTCACACGTAAGAGGAAGGGACCCTACCCACCGATGCCTTTGTGGACTGTGGCATCTCGTGTGATGGACTGGCTTAGAACAAGGCCCAAGATGGCCTTTCCCTAGAGACCTTTCCCTTACCACTCTCTCTCTCTTTTTCTCTTTTTTTTTTTTTTTTTTTTTTTTTTGAGGTAGGGTCTCATGCTGGCTCAGGCTGACCTGGAGTCTCAGGATGGCCTTGAACTCACGGCAATCCTCCTACCTCTGCCTCCCCACCATGCCTGGATACCACTCTCTTCTCAGTGTGTCTTGGGAGTGCCTCTCATTTGGCTATCACAATGCTCTGCCTACTATCCATTTGTGGCAGCCCAGGGTTATCAGCCATGACTCATCTCATGGGAAGGGTGGTCAGTACAATGGGGGCTTCCCTTCAGATCAGAGACCTGAAGGTGGGCACACTGTCTCTGTCCTGGCTTTCTTATGTGCAGTTCACCTATGGGCCTTGGCTGGTCATGTACTCCTGAGTCCTTTGAGCTCTACTCATGCTCAGGGTCTGGGGTTATTCCTGTAACCCAGCCTTCCCTGAACAGGTGCCTTCAGTGGGGCTGCTGAGGATTTGGCCGCCCCTTGCTTGGTGACAAGGGTCCTTAGGGCATCAGAGAACCTTCAGAGACCTGTGTGTCTGACTCATTTCCTGGGTGCTGCCACACACCCTGCCTGAATCCCCAAGCCTGCACGGGGCTCTGTTATGGAAGACCGTGCATTCAGACCAGCCTGGCTTGCTGACAGGCATTCCTGAGACTGTGACCACCACCCTCCAGTCTGGCCTAGACCAGGGTTGGGTGACAAACCCTCTGTACATCCCCCTTCAAGGTCCCACTTCTGTTGTCCCTCAGAGTCACTGTGGGGCTGTGACGCTTTTTTATGGTCCCTCACCCCAGTCAGGCACAGTTTCTATAGGGTTCAGAATTTTGTATCACTGAGTTGATCCAGCCTCTGCTTCCTCCCACTTGGAGGCTGGAGGTTCCCAGGTACGAGACAGTAGATGTGCTCAGCTGTGCTCCTAACCCCCATCTACCTGTGCAGCAGCCTGGAGCTCCCAGGCCAGATTCTGCTTGCAGGGTCAAAGACCCAGGGACATGTATAGCTAGTGATTGCCTAATTTCACCTAGAGACTTCCACACAGATTCTCTAAGCCATGAGCTACATAGAGCACAGGCCAGCATACCCGGGCCAGAGAGTAAACACTGTGGCCTTTGTGGGTCACATAATCTGAGCTGCAGCTGCTCAGCTCTGATGAGTGCCTTGGATGATAGGCAGTGGGTTTCAGCTAAACCATAAGCACAAATTGGGTAGGGGTTGGCCTGGGATCCCTTTTTTTGCCACCTATTTCAGAACGCCCCTATCCTCAAGTGCCCGTGACTCCTCTGGGGTGTCATGTTGAACTATTGCTAGCTGGGTAATCAGGTCTATGGCATCAGGGAACAAAAGGGCTGGGCGTGGTGGCACACACCTTTAATTGCAACACTCAGGAGGCAGAGGTAGGAGGATCACCATGAGTTCGAGGCCACCCTGAGAACTACAGAGTGAATTCCAGGTCAGCCTGAGCTAGAGCGAGACCCTACCTCAAACACACACACACACACACACACACACACACACACACACACAAAAAAAAAAAAAAAAAGAGAAATCAAGGAACAAAGAGGTCGGGAAGATAGGGGATTGATTCCCAGACTGTAGGTAACCCAGATCCATCAGGGATATGCCACTTTTGGGGTGACCATCCTAGTTCTTGGGGCCTAGGTGGCAAGACAAAGACAAGGGGAAGTGGACTACACACACTGACCCCTGTTCTTTTTGGTCTAGGTTGCCGCTGCTTCATCCCCTGGTCTCATGATGACATATCCAGGTAAGCACTTGACTTTGGACTTTAGTACCTACAGTGCAGAGATGAAGAAAATGGAGCCAGGGGTCTGTAGCTGACAACCCAGCCAGGAAGTCATGGGCAGATGAGCAAAAGGTGAAGGCATGGAGTGAAATGGGTCCTGGAGGACCCCTGGTACAGTTGAGCAGGGAAAGACAGTGAATCAAGCACAGGCGAGTGGCCCTGTGGTGGTGGCCTGTCTAGGAATAGCCAGTGGACAGCTGGGTCATGGTATGTAATTCTAGAGTAACTTTGGGGGGTGGTTGTTTCCTAACCTAAGTGTACACCCGATAGAGAATGGGCAGGGCGTCCTACCCCAGGGGAGGGGAGGTTTGTGGAAGGGCACTGGGTGATTTGAGGACACAGCAAGGAGTGTAGACTCACTGGAGAAGCCCAGCTGCCAGCAAGTGAGGGGCAGGAGGGTGCTGGCTCTGGTGCAGGGCAGCCCTGGTGGGTTGGGAGAGGCTGCAGGTCAGGGGCATCTGGCCTTTGGCAAAGTGACTGGAGGCCAGAGGCAGTTCTGTCTTGTCTTCTCTGGAGTAAGTACTGCAGCTTCCTGGGTCTCCTTTTTCTTTTTCTTTTCTTTTCTTTTTCTTTTCTTTTCTTTTCTTATTTATTTTTATTATTATTATTATTATTATTATTATTTTGAGGTAGGGTCTTGTTATAACCCAGGCTGACCTGGAATTCCCTATGTAGTCTCAGGGTGGCCTCGAACTTATAGCGATCCTCCTACCTCTGCCTCCCGAGTGCTGGGGTTAAAGGTGTGTGCCATCATGGTCAGTGTTCCTGGGTCTCTTTCAGAGGTCAGTGGAGCCTATTTGGAGCCAGGCCCTGAAGCTAGGACAGAGGCCGAGCAGACCCAGGAGGACATTGGGGCATTGGGGACTGGAGGGGAATAAGTGGGGCTGTGAGCAGGCAGGGTCAGGACAATGGTCCACAAGAGAGCCCCAAGCCTGGCTGGTGTTCCTGGGCTGGGATGCTCAGCTTATATGCTAGGTCCATGTGTGGCCCATGGTTCAGAGTATGACCCTGGAAACATGAAGTACCAGCAGTTACCCTCACCATCTTGGGCATCTGGCTCTTACCTCACCTAGAACCACTGGTATTTTATGCTGACCTGGTGGGTGCTCTATTCTAAGACCACAGGGGTGGGTGGGTGTGGGATAGGCACTGCTTGAGAACAGGGCTCTGCCACTGAGTGCAAGGGTAGGGACACGTAGGGGTAGGACCATAAGTCTGATGGAGGGCACATGTATTTGCCCAGGGTCAGACTAGGAACAGAGATGTGTCTGTCCCATGGCAGTCAGGGAGTATTCAGCTGGTAGACAGAGCTACCTGCTGAATACCTTGTTTTCTGCTTTGTTCCAGAAAGCATTTGAGGCCTCTTAAAACAACACTTGCAAATGGTGAAGACAGAATTAAATACCAGAAGTGTTATAGGCTGGGGACAGGAGGCACTCCTTTCTGACCACCCTCAGGGGGTAACATCCCTTTGGGGTCAGAGAGAATAGAAAGGGATTCAGCTAGTGAGAGTGGAGGGTTGCACACTGGGGACAGTTCATGGAGCCTGAAAAAGGAGCCCTCTCTGACCTGTGACTCAATGCTGGGTGGTCCAGAACCTTCTGCTTGTCTCCCTTTGCTCAGGTGTCCTGCTTCTGCCCTTTCTCCTCCAGCCTACCTGTCCAGGCCATCTTGGAAAATATGGAGCCAACTCTAGAACAGTGTGTCCAGTGCCAGGGAGCATGTCCATGCCTACTGAGGCTGGGTGCAGCTCAGCTCCCCATCCTTGGCCTGGTGCTAAGGCCTGGCCTCTCCAGCCCTGCTCTCAGTCCCTGATGCTCTGTCCAGGCCCCTGCCTCAGCTTGTCTGTATCCACCCCTCCTCCTCCCCTCAGCTGTGCCCTTTCTCCACCTGCTGGCCCGTCCTTGGGAGTCTTCATCAGGCCAGGGATGCTATGTGGCCCAGCCCTTCCTCACTGCCCAGTGGGCAGCACTAGTTCTTTCTCTGCCTACCAGCTGGCTCCTTTAAAGCAGGTTTTCTTCCACTGTGATGGATTCTGTTTGGTACAAATGTTGCAGACTAACAGAAATCCTTTGTCTCAGATCAGAGATTTCCTGGGGATTGAAAACAGAGCTGAGCTGCTCTTTGCTTGACAGGCGCTTAAGGGGGCTCTGTAACCTAAGCAAGCCAGACTCTCATCTCAGGAGCAGAGGGAGAATGTCCCGAATGGCCCTGCACAGCAGCTGGGCCTCACCATAGCCTGGACCTTATGACCTTGGTTGGCTGCATCCAAGCAGCCTGCTAACATAGGACCACCATGAGTCATACTTTCCAGACATGGAGGGCTTCCTGCCCTCTGACCTTCATGGGTTTATACAAACTGAGCCATCAACTGCCAGAGTACAGGGTAGGACTGGGGGTGGATTTTTAGGAGAGGATTTGAGGCACTAAGGTATACTGGAAAGAGGAGGTGCTGTCTTGGCTAGGAACACAGACAGAGTTGTGGGCTGTGCTCACCAAAGGGGGTCCCAGTGTGAATCACCCTTGTAGAGCACTTTCAGGGGTCTGCAGCAGGTGGAAATCCCAGGAAAGCAGAGAGAGGGGCCATGTGAGGGCTAGAAAGTGACAGGAGAGGTGACTGAAAAGATACAGGACAAGAGATGGAGAGCAGGCTTTAGGGAGGGGACAGTGGGTACATCTTAGGATGGGACAGCACTGGACCAAAGATGGACAGTCCAGGAAAATGGGAGAGATGGGGTGCTCCAAGGCCCTCCAGAGGCGGGGGGTGGGGCTGGACCATGAAAGGTAGGATAGCTCTTTGCTGAATGGCTTTTGGGGGACACTAGAGTTCCTTAGAACTCACAGCTCATCTCTCCACAGGATCTCTGGGGTCCATGGCTACTGAAAGCTCAGGGCCTGAGAGCCCACACAGAGAGATGTCTACCTACGTGAACATACCCATCAGCCCCTCTTCCCGACAGCAGCTGCACTACATGGGCCTGGAGCTCCCAGGGGCCAGAGCAGGCGTGCGAGGTGGGTCACCACAGGAGAGTTAGGACCATGGCCTTGAACCTTGGCCACAGGCACATTATCCCTGGACGGGGAGCTTTTCCTACTGGTCCAAACCCAGCCCAGACCCCACATCTCAGTTCCTTCAGGCTCCTCTGAGGCCTGCAGACCAGCTGTCCAGGTCCTGAAAGAGTGACTGGGTGGGTTGGGGTGGAGATGGGTCACAGAGAGCCCGTTGGTCCTGTCACCTGAGGTCACAGGCACCTGCAGGCTGGGTCAGGGGCAGATGAATGATGCTGGGGGCTATTCCTATGGGTTCCACTAACTGTGGGCTGCTTTCAGGGGCCAGCACCTCTGGCTATGCCCAGATTGACATCACAGCCATGGAGACAGCACATCGTGTGGGGGCTCAACACGCACAGACTCGGGAGGAGCGGCTGTCAGAGCTAGAGCAGCGGAGGAAGGGAGCCCCATAGCCAGGCTGCCCCGCAGGCCGAGGCTGACCTGTCTGGACTCTCTGACATGGCCAGGCAGCTCTTCTGACCTCTTCTGTAGGTGATGGTCCTGTGACAAGGAGCCCTGGCCTCTTGGTTTCTCTGCTGTGTGTTGGTTGGCCATGACTTGGCTGCAGGGGAGGGTGCAGCTGGTCTCTGTGCCTTGGGGAGAGTGGTGAAAGGTTCTGGGTCCACATGGGTTCATTCCAATATATGAAAGCCACGTGGCAGCCTCCTCTCTCCCACCCAGGCCTCTCACCTCATGGGTGCCCAGGGGTGAGCCTTCTTTTGGCCTCAGCAAGTCTTCCTGGACCATGGGTCACCATGGGGCCCAACTCTGGTGTTGGCAGCTTCAGTACATGAGAAAGCGTCCTGGGCTGTAGTTACTCACTGTGAATTGGGAAGTATCGGAGACCTGGGATGCAAACTGTCCTTCCCATCCTAGATTTGCTCACAAATGACAGCTATGTCCTAGTAGAGCATTCTGGACCAGGGTGGCACAACCCTGAAGCAGAACTCGTGGGCCCCACCCACTGTACCAGTGGCTGCCCTTGGCTTCTGAAACTGTGCCTGAGACACCACTATGTTCCCCATCTTCTCCTGCAATGTCTCTCTGAGCTACGACAGTGAGTCACCTCCCCACTCCCAGCCACAATGTCCTGTGTCTTGGGATGGAGGCCATTATGAGGTTAGACTGTTGTCAATTGTTGGGCATTAGAGTGACGCTCACCCCTGTGCCGGGACCTGAGATCTCTCTCTGTTCTGTTTCTAAGGACCCACTTCAAATGGTCATGTAAATAGTACAAAAATGCTACTGTTTTATTTTTAGCTGTGCACTATTTTCCTAAAGGTGTGTGGTCTCTTGTGTGGTTCATAACACTGGGCTGGATGAAACCATTTTGATCTTGCTACTGGACCAGGGACTGAGTTGGAGGACCCAGTGAATGGAGCTCTCCTTGGTGGTGCCAGGTTGGAGCTTCTACCTGGGAGTTTCTCGATGTGCCATGACCCTGGGGAGCCATGTGGAAGTTCCCAGACTCAGAGAGCTGATGGGAGTTTCTGGGATGGTGGGCCACCTGCCATGCCTCAGCCTAGTGGGAAGAAGTGCTAGCAGGGGGCTCCTCCCGCAGCCCCTTACATGCATCTCCTGCCCTTGCTCCATGCCCCTAAGGATCCATGGAGGTCCATTGGGTCTCTGGTTGGCTGCTGTGGAGAACAGAAGTAGCTGACCAGGGCCTCTGGTGTTAGTAGGTTTCACAGCGGGGTGTGGTGGCACGCACCCTTAATCCCAGCATTTGGAAGGCCAAGGTAGGAGGATGGCTGTGAATTTGAGGCCAGCCTGAGACTACATAGTGAATTCCAGGTCAGCCTGGACCAGAAAGAGACCTTGCCTTGAAATAAAAATAGGTTCCAGAACACCAGCCCTCCCTTCCAACCCTGAATATCTCCCTGATGCCATACCACTGACAAAAGGTGACATCAGGGAGGCAGGGCATATAAACCCTAGGCCAGCCAGGTGTTCAGGGCAGATGCTTCCCCTGGAGAACAGGCCCTGAGAGCCATCTCTCCAGACCAGGGCCTGTGGTACAGACATTCCAGCCAAGCCTGGTGTGTCTGCATGACTTGGGCCACATCCCTTCTGCACCAGGGAACTGCTCACTTGGAAGGATGTGGGGCTGGAGCAGCCAGTGGTTGTGAGTGGTCAGACTGCGGGTAGTCAGGCTTATGTCAGGATTCAGGCAGACATGGTGAAGAGTGCCTCATGGAGTCGCTCCCATGAGGCCTCCAGAGTGGGAGCAAGGCTGCTTTGAATGGGGCTGCTCTTCTTTGACAGCAGGCGACCCCAGCCCAGGCAGCCTTAGGAGAGTGCTGTGGCTCAGCCAGTACAGCCACACACTTGATCTTTCAGAATCCCACATAGAGGCCATCTCTGCAAAACTGTTCCAGCCATGAGCTAGAGATCTGGGCCCACTGCATAGCTGTGGAAATCTTGAGGATCTTGACCTTCAACTCGAGTCTGGGAGGGGTCCTCGGCTCTGACCCTGGGCTGAACTCCTGCCCCTCCAGACCCTTGCCTCTTCTCTCTGCACGCTCTTCAGCCTCCCTTCCTCATGCTGTGTCCCCTTGGGTCTTATCTTGTCTTTGCCCTGCCTTTGGTTAAATCAGGTACTTTTAGGGTTGTAGACCCAAGTCCAGTCCTAAGTCATAGGAAGACTGGAGTCTTGGGGACCAGTACCTGCACACACAGGTCCTAATGAAGCCGTGCGCTTGTTCCCATGGTACAGACAGATCTGAGTATGATCCCTCTGCCTGTCCCTGTACTGGCCTTCCACACTGTAACTGGGAATATAAACTTCAAGTAGAATGCATAGCTTGAGAAGCCAAAGATCAGGAAGCTTCATTGCCCATTAATGGGGAACTCTTTGAATCACTTGTCATCTACCAAGGTGGCACGACTATAAATGAGACAGCTTCTACCTGGGCAAGTGGAGCGTGGGTCCTGGAGACATAGCAGGAGAGTGCAACGGCTGAGCACAAACAGCTTGAGTGAGGCTTACGTGCATTTCTGTGCACGGAGCATCCTGGGATGGGCAATGGGAGGGCTGTCTTGGGAAGGCAGCCAGGCTGGGAAGGGTGGGAAGGTTTCCCTCAAGCTTTCCCTACAGGAAATAAGCTCAAAGAAGTGTAAAGATGGGGGCCCTTAGGCACCCAGGACCCAGATCAAGGAGCAGGAGGCAGCTGCCTTGTTGCCACGCAGAGCTGGCCACCAGTTAACCTGGTGCTGCTCATTTCCATGTAGTTTCTCATATACTACTTTCTCAAGAAGTTTGAAATTTAGAGCTGGGACTGTCAAGATAGCTCAGTGGTTCAGAGTGCTTGCTGCTCAAGTGTGAGTGTCTGAGAAGGCCTGAGACACCTAAGTGTGATTTCCAAGCATCCACTTAGACAGCTGGGCAAATTGGAGACTGGAGAATTGCTGGGACTTGCTGATGGGAAAACAAATAACAACAAAAATACTATCAAAAAAATATGGCAACTTTGGGTTGAGACTGCCTCAAGGAAATAGGTGAGCAAAAAGGGGACACTAGATGCTCTCCTCTGGCCTCTGCACACATACGCTCAAGACATGCCTTTTTCTTTCTTCTACTGGGCTGCTTATTAAGATTGCATCACTGACTTATTACATTTGTTAATGGTTCCTATCAGACACAGTTATCATGATTAAGTCATATCTAGGGCTGGAGAGATGGCTTAGCAGTTAAGGCGCTTGCCTGCAAAGCCTAAGGATCCAGGTTTGATTCCCCAGGACCCACGTAAGCCAGTTGTACAAGGTGGCACATATGTCTGGACTTTGTTTGCAGTGGCTAGAAGCCCCGGTGCTCCCATTCTGCCCCCCACCCCTGCCATCTTCCTCAAATAAATAAATAAAATACAAAAAAAGTCCTATCTACAAGATTTATTTCTAGACAGTACCCCTGACTCTCAGCCCTTACTCTCAACTATTTTAAGACCCTTGTATTATGTCATCATAGGAACCCACTCGTCTAGGACTCCATGCAGACTGAAGGTCATTCTTTCATAAACGAATACTGGCGCAAATCCCGGATCTTATCTGGCTAGAAAGTCGGCCTTCTTCCCTCACACTTGGCTGAGGGCAAGGCTGGGTGGAGACTGCTGTCCTGTATGCAGAAGTCACTGCTTCATAAGAGCACCTGAAGGCTATGGCTCCAGACACTGCTGCCAACACCTAATGTCACCCTGGCACCTGCTTCTCTGAGCCAGTCTTCCTCTTCTGGCATCTTGTCTCCCTGCTCCTAAATTTCTGTCTTTCATGTTGTCCCTCGGACTCTGCATTCTGGAAACTCATTCTTAGGTCCCAAAAGTTTTCATAAGTTCTTTAATTTTTTTAAATATTTATTTATGAGACAGATGAAAGAATGGGAGCGCCAGGGCCTCCAGCCATTGCAAATGAACTCCAAATGCATGCACCACCATGCGCATCTGGCTTAATGATTCCTCAACTTGACATTTTCTGTGATCTCTTTTAGAATCCTACTATTAGTTAGATGGTTGGGCCCTTTGCATTTTCACATCCCCCCTCCACTTCCTTTGCACTTGTGTAATTGTCCCCCCTTTCACTTCTAATTGTGGAGACTCATTTCAGTGTTCAGGCATGTGATGCTGAAGAGCTGGCCGTTATCAACGCGTTCTGTAGTATCCTAGATGTGGACGCACGCTGGCCTGAGGAGATCCTTGGCTGCAACTTACCAAGGGCAAAACAGAAAACCTTTAGTGTCCAGTGGGTGAACTCCCACAGCAATGCTCCCATAGCTACCATCCAGACCATGATAGGTGTCCCCGTCACCAGCCACTTTTCATGCCTGAGCCCAGTCAGTACCCACTGGGAGGTAGCTGATATTTTGACACTCGTCACAAGATTAATTTTGCCTTGCATCAAGCTTCTTTAGCTCAGCCTCATGCTGAGACTTGCCCACATTATTGTACAGCTTTTAAGACTGCTCTTAGCTGGGCATGGTGGCACACACCTTTAATGCCAGCACTCAGGAGGAAGAGGTAGGAGGATCACCGTGAGTTCAAGGCCAGCCTGAGAATACATAATGAAGAAAAAACAAAAAACAAAACAAAAGACTGCTCTTGTCTAGCACAAGCCCTCCTGTTCATTCTCAAGCAGGTTGTACTTAGCTAGGACTGCTATGAAAAAGTTGTTGTGACATTCCTGTGTCTCAGAACATGGTGGCTAGTGGACGTGCAGGTTACAGAGCAGAGCAGTGTTTACATTTTTAAAAGATACTGCCCATTTTGTATGGCACACCAGCAACATAAGTCCCTGTGGACATGTATCCTGGGACCTGGGCACCTCTGAGCTCAGCCACCTTGCAGGGACAAGGGTATGTACTGGAACCTTACAAGAGTAGCCATTTCTCTGACACCTATGTACTCTGAGTGCCTCTGACACTTTATATCATTTTTTTGTTTTCCTATGTTGTTGGTTATTTATATATGTATATCTGTATCTGCATATGTGCATGTAAAGGCCAGGGGATAACCTCAAGTATAGCTCCTCTCAGGTACAACCACCTTTTTGGAATTGACTTAAAGTCCACCAATCAGGCCACCGTGGTTGGCCAGCAACCCCCAAGGATCCACTGGTCTCTGCTCACCAGCACTGGGATTATAGCCACGTGCCACTATGCTTGACATCTTCACATTTGTTATGGGGATTGACTGCTTCTCTCTCCCCCCAGCCCTTTTACTATTCAAAAAATTTTCATCTGTTTGCACACGTGTGTGTATGTATGTGCAAGGGACACCAGACATACTGACTTACATGGGTGGTTTGAGAATTGAACCTGGGATGTCAGACTTTTAAGCAAGTGCCTTTAACCACTGAGCCATCAGCTCCTCTTTTGCTACATTTTTTAATTAAAATTATTTGAGAGAGAAAGAATAAGGCAAATAAAGAGAGAATAGGTATGCCAGGGCCATTGCAAATTAACTCCAGATGCATGTGCCACCTTGTGCCATCTGGCTGTGAGTACTGGGGAATCAAATTTAGGTCTTTTGGCTTTGCTGGCAAGTGCCTTAACGGCTAAGCCATCTCTCCAGCCCATCTTTTGCTTCTTTTTAAAGTTAATTTTTACATATTGAGAGACTACATGCATGCATGGGAGTGCCAGGACCTCTTGCTGCATACACGTGTCACCCTGTGGGAAATTGAACTTTAGTCAACAGGCTTTGCAAGTGTTTCCAACTGCTGAACCATCTCCCCATCCCATATTTTCTTAATGCTATCTTAAAAATTTTTTTTTTACTTTATTTTTGACAGAGACAGGGAGAAAGAGGCAGATAGAGAATGGGCTGCTGTGAACGAACTCCAGATGCGTGTGTCCCCTTGTGTACATGTGTGACACTGCATGCTTGCATCACTATGCCTCTGGCTATATGGGACCTGGAGATTCAAACAAGCGTTCTTGGGCTTCGCAGGCAAGAGCCTTAACATTAAGCCATCTCTCCAGCCCAATGCTTAATGCTATCTTTTGATAGCAATTCTGGGTTGAGAGATGGCTTAGTGGTTAAGACACTTGCCTGCAAAGCTGAAGGACCCAGGTTTGATTCCCCGGGACCCACGTAAACCAGGTGCACAAGGTGGTGCATGCGTCTGGAGTTCATTTGCAGTGGCTAGAGGCCCTGGTGCGCCCATTCTGTATCTGCCCTTCTCTCTCTAATAAATGAGAAAAAATATTAGCAATTCTGATGAAACCCAGTTAAATTTATCTTTTGACTCTTTATGTAGCCCATCTTAAAACCTCTCTGCAGATGTTCTCTTAGGCTTTCTTCTAGTATTCACACTAGTCTGTGACCCATCTTGCACTATTTTTGTTTACAGTGCAAGTAAATTTAATAGCTCCCTCCCCAGTGCTTCAGGTGACTCCAGCTCCATTTGAGATGTTCTTTTCTCAGCCCAGTGGTCTTTTCTCTAGAATTAGGTGACATGTGGCTCTGTGGATCAATCTGAGTCTCTCTCATTTTTAAAATTTAAAAATTTATTTTAATCCAGGCATGATGGCACATGCCTTTAATCCCAGCACTTGGAAGGCAGAGGTAGAAGGATCACTGTGAGTTCAAGGCCACCCTGAGACTACATGGTGAATTCCAGGCTGACCTGGGCTACAGTGAGACCCTACCTCAAAAAAAATTTATTTTGAGATAGTGATGAGAGAGGAGAGAGGGAGGGAGAGTGAGAAGGGGCACATCAGGGCCTTTAGCTACTGCAAACAAACTCCAGAAACATGCGCCACTTTGTGCATCTGGCTTATGTGGTCCTGGGACACTGAACCTGAGTCCTTTGGCTATGCAGGAAGCACTTTAACCACTAAGCCGCATCTCCAGCCCTGTCTCTCATTTTTGTTAAGTATCAACATGAATACTGTGGGCACTTTAACCATTAAGCCTTATCTCCAGCCCTGTCTCTCATTTTTGTTAAGTATGAACATGAATATATATATATATTTTTTGGTTTTGCGAGGCAGGGTCTCACTCTGGTCCAGGCTGACCTGGAATTCACTATGTAGTCTCAGGGTGGCCTCGAACTCTCGGCGATCCTCCTACCTCTACCTCCCGAGTGCTGGGATTAAAGGCTTGCGCCACCACGCCCGGCATGAACATGAATATTTTTATAGCTCACTGTGGGTCACCCAGCATTGACCCCACCTGTCTACCTACTAGTCAGTTCCACCAGTCCTCACACATGGGCGTTTGTGACTTTCAATAGTGAGTGACTCAGGGCTCAGAGTTACCTTTGAGTTGAAGTAGGTTACAGGCAGCCAGAACCACCTCACCTAGGCCTGCGGCTCAAGGTCCCTATTGTCACATGAGTGACACTCATGAAGGAAGCAGAATGTGAGTAGATAGCTCCCATCAGAGCCTCCTAGGGAATGGTCTCCCTCCATTCTACATCTAGGGACGAGAAAGTGGTCAGCTCTGAGGGCAGGAGGCTCCCACACAGATCACCTGTACTTCCTGTCCAGCCTGTGGGCTCTATTCTACTCTGGGCTGTATGTGCATGTCCTGTGAGGTGTTATGAATGCATGCTTACTTCGATATGGTCATTTAGAAGCAAATGCAGCCATGGGCCCTGGCTTGGGATGGGGCCAGACAGTGAGAACTTAGCAAAGATGCACCTGTTTTTCTTATATTTTGGAAGGTTGGGTGTTCCATCAGTCAGTTCTGCAGACAGTACACTCGGCCTACTGTTCTGTCTCCATGTCCCAGGCCCAGCCCCATCCCAGGTCTTGTACCCCAGGCCCCTGAACTCATTCTCATAGGTGCTGTGTGTGGCACATGGGCCCCTGGTAGATACCCGATGTGTCCTGGTGCTGAGCATGATGGGCAGGGCAGAGGCCCTGGCACAGAAGCACTTCTAGGCCTCACACTGCTAAGGTCCTCTGGACAGATACTCACTAACCCTCTGCCTGGGAGCAACACACTTCAGCTGGCCTCAATAGTGGCAGACAGTGTGGATGAGCTAGCCGTTCCATCTGCTGAGGGGACCTACAACGTACTACCTGCTGTGCCTTAGTACTGCTGCCCCCGACCCATGATTCCAGCATGCCACCCTTGGCCTTGATGTTCTTATGAAACATGGCTAAACAGACTTTCCTTCTCAACTTCTGAGCTGAGATCCAGTTGCTACCAAACTCAATGGGCTCCCAGCTGCCAGTTTCAGTCTCTACTCATGTGGGAAAAGACACTGAGAATGGACATGGAGGTTTGTCAGGCCTTTGGGACCCTGGAGCTGCAGAGCTAAAAGGAGAAAGGTACCCTTCCCCCAAAGCTGTGGCTTCTGCCCCCACCAGAGAAGAGGCTTTTCTCTGCTGTCTTTGTCCCCAAACTTCATTTCTAATGGGTTCTTAGTTTAAAACCAGGCCAGCCCATGCCACTGGGAAGGCAATGTAGGGAACTTGAAGCAGAGGAGCTTGCCTGAAGACCAAGAGAGATGAGAGACCTGAGGGTAACACCAGCCCTTTTCCACCTGAAACTTATTTCACTGTATACTGGCTCTAGCTGGAGAGGCCCCAACCCTAGAGATCAAGCGAGGACTGGACAGTTCAAAAAATGGCTGTGTATTTTAAAGGACTTTGTACACAGCAGCTCCAGTGGCCGGTTTATGGGATTTCATTGCAAACTGTATTGTTGCAGCAAGGAAAACAGTCAACCTGATTGGCAGCTGCACCCAAGGTCCCCACCAGGGTAGTGATGGCCACGTTTGCTTGAGGGAAAAGTAGTCCTTGGCAACCAGGGGCAGGATCAGATCTGTGTGTGAAGAATCCCTCCTGACATGGCACTGTGACCAGCCATGCCACTGTGATCATGGGCCTGTCCACACAGACAACATCACAACTGTTGGGTGTCTTCAGGAGCCTCTCTGGGCCCTCCTCGACCCTTCCGCTGGAGGTGGCTCCCTGTCTTCAGAGCTCGTTGTGTCGTGCTCTCGAGACCCTGCTGGACAGGTCCTGAAGGTGCTTCTTCACCTGTAGATGGAACATCTGTCAGCTGGGGATAGCACGGCACACCTGCCACAGCTGAAATGACACCACACACTCAGGCTCATCTTATTTCATACACAAATAACACTAAAAACTAGCAGGTTGTCCTGGAAAAACAGAACAAAACAAAACAAAAACCCATGCCTTCCCAGCTAGATCCCGCGCCTGGTGTGAAGGTGATTGTTCCTCACTGTAATAGGTGCCTACAGGGAAGGACAGTGGGACTTCATTTCTGACCCTTCAACATCACAAGGGCACGAAGGAACCTTAGCAGTTCTCCAGCAATGGGATCTCTGCAGTGTTTGAATGCTCTATAGCTTTCCTGTGGCCCTGGCCACTGGTGCCTTCCCTCATGCAGAACTGGTGTCTAGAGCTGGCTGAAGGCCTCTTCCCTAGGCATCACTCTATAGCCTCAGCCCCCAACTAATGAAATGGGGTGCCTATCACCCAATGCTGTAGGTTTCTTTCTTGGGGCCACAGGCAGCTTTCCCATCAAAGTTGAGACATCTCAGCAAACTCCCATATCCTTATGGTCACTTACAGCAGTGGACACCTGAACTACTGGACTGCTGGTTTTCCTCTGCTCTGCTACGTGCAAGTGCAACGTGGTATCATTCTTCTCTGGGTAATTCTGCCTCATTGCAAGTTTTACTTATTTCCCAGTAGGTAATACAACTTCTGGTTCAACTTGAGAAGACACAGGAGGGCTCCCCAACACTGGGCCCCAACTCCCACCATAGGCAAGTCAGGACTTTCAAGTATTTGTGGGGACATCTCTCGTGGCTGGCTCCTCTGCTCAACTGCATTGCTCTGCACTTCCCGTCCCTCAACTAACTCAGAGGTTGCTCCCTTCAAAGGGCTCCTGGTGACCTGCCATGGCCACTGCAGGCATCTCAATCATGCCCCTGTGTGGCCACCAGAGTCTGCAATGACTGGACCCCATGTACACAGGCTTCCTCTTCATTGCTCAATGCCCTGCACATCTGCAGGCATCATGAACCCAAGAGACACTGTCTGCCTAGCTGTGCACTCGGACCACCCACCTTCCCCATGGGCTGCACTTGAGTTTCTCCAAGTTTGAGTCCACCTGCCTGGGACATGAGTGCAGATGGGACAGCACTGAAAGTAGGAAGGACAGAAAAGGGCTGGAGAGGACCCTAGAGCCTGTGCCCAAGGCATGCCTGCCCACCTTGTAGCCCAGCTCCTTGGTCTTCTCCTCCAGAAGCGCGTACTTCTCCTTGTTCCGGCTAATGTGCTCCCGGTCGCCGATGCTCTCCACATGCTTCAGCTTCTGATGGGAAATTTCCAGCTGCTTCTGGTAGTGGTTGTGCTTTTCAATCTTAGCCTCAAAGTGCTTGAGCTCCTCCTACAATGTTTCACCACATTAATTCCTGGCAGTCCCCAAGCTGCACACCTGAGAGCTCGCAAGTGCTTATTGGTAAGACTCTCTAGCGGAGGCAGACCATTCACCAGAACCCGATAGCCTTCGAGACCTCTGCCCCACGCCAGACACACCCTGCTCCTTCCTGGCCCCATGTGCAGGCTGATACCCAGGGCTCTGGCTTTACCACAGCTTCCCTATGTATCACACTCCCCCTCCCTGCTTATAGCCCTGACTTCCCCTGCTACCACTGGACTAGCATCCCAGCTTCCAGTGGTCACTCCACTCTCATCTTTAAGAGACCAAGGTCTTTCAGGGCTCTGCCATCCACCTGCTTCTTCCACCACATTTGCTCACAGCTGAGGTATCCTGAGTCATGAGGGGTCAAGAACTTTCTAGGGCCACAAAAGTTCAAGTTCCACGCAGGTGGGCTCACATACACCTTATTTACATGATAGACATGGACATGCAGGCCACTGCTGCACCTCTGACCCTTCTTCCCAGGGAAGACAGCTATTTCTCACAGACCTCCTGCTACACGCACCTCCTCTGCTAGCTCTGTCTCATTCTGTGGGCTAAATACCCATTAGAAGCTCAGTGGAAGCCTCCAGAACCCCACCCCACCTGGAGATTCTTGGGCACAGCACAGGAGTCCTAAACTAAGAGGGACCATAAACCACTCAGGCCCCAAGCACACCCTCTCACCAAGCTCCTCAGAGGGCTCATAACCCTTACCCACCCTTCACTGTGCACACCGCCATCAGAGCAGACAGTGTGCGGTATGCCTCCGCTGGTTACCTCAACCCACTGGCCTCTGGCAGCCCTGCCCTCACTGGATACCTTGGTCATCATCCCTGTCAGTGTAGTACTGGGTGGATCACCCTGGAGCCAGGTGCTACACAGGAGGTTCTGAGGCTGTGTAAGAATGGGAGGCCTGTGAACACCCAGTACCACTTGGCTGCCAACCAGGATGCCAGGAGCCTCAGAAGCAAGGGGCAAGAAGCGGAGGGGAAAAAAAAAAAAAAAAAGCACTGGACATGATGGCAGGAAGAAGAGCAGAGAGCCAACTCTCATTACAAAGATGAAAGAGAGGTGGGCCTCATTAGTATGCAGCTTCCTTACCCGAAATGACTCCAACTCCTTCTCAGTAAAGTTCGCAGACTGGGCCAGGTCCCACAGATCAATCACACGGGGCTCCTCGAACTCTGCAGGAGAGCAAGGGCCACCTGTCTGAGTGGGTGGCATATACCCAGTACTGGAGGCAAAGGAGGGTGGGGTGTGTTTGTGTGCACACGTGAGTACACATCCATGCTCACAGGACCCGGGGCCTTGGGCTGAGCCTCACGAGTCTCCCATGCACTCCTGGGTCCTCAAGCATGCATCTGACACACACTCCTGTCATCTCAATATACAAGCAGACAGTTCCACCCATGTATGGGCAGCCAGTGCACACAGACGGGACATGTTGAGACACGGAGCTTACCAGAGGCAGGGCCGTAGCCCTGGTGGCTGACCTTCCTCAGGCGGTCCAGACCCTGGGTGATGCTGCGAAGCCTGTCTTTCAGCTCCCCGTGCTTGCTGTACAGGACGTCACTCTTGATGTGGCTCATGTCGGAGGGACTGATGATGTTCTCGTAACCTTCTGTGAAGCATCAGAACACCTGATGAGAACCTCCTGAGGGCCTGGGGCCCCCAGCAGCCACGTGGCCCTGGCTGGGAGAGCTGCAGTCTGGCTAAATATCTTCTTTCCCTCCATCTGCCCCTTTAGATAGTGCTGGTTAGTAGACCTGCCCTTTCCAACACAAGACAGGGATGTATGTTCCATGGATGGATGTTGAGCCATCTGTACCTGAAGACACATCTTGGGAGACCCAGACGGCCCCCACCCGCTGACTTTCTCAGGGTCTACTTGGGGAGGTCAAGCCCATAGAAAGTGATGGTAGTTCATTGGTATTAGGGAGGAGATGACAGGCGGCCCCAATCACAAAGAAAGCAACCTCTTTTCCGAGCAGTTGCATCCACCTGTGCATTAGCACGAACACTATTCCCACTCACAGAGTGGAGGCCTGAGAAGAGTGTGTCCCCCCACCTCAGGTGGTGCTGCAGGCACAAGGCGCACCTTCAGCTCTGCTCAGTGTGTCCAGCAGCACATTATACTCATGAACCTTCTCTTTGTGGTGTAGAAACTCCCGCCATAGTTTGTCCAGTTCTTCACTAGAGAACTTCCCTGAGGTCTTGGCCTAAAGGAAAGAGACTGTGGTGAGCATGCCTGGGGCCTGTCATCAGTTTACCTGGGGGCTAGGGACCTGTCACTGGCCACTCCTAGGAGCAGGATCAGGATCCTAGCTCCAGGACAAAGTGCCTGGGGCTGTTCCTGGCCTCTGTAAACCTTGTGACTCTGCTAGGTTTCTGTGCCAGGAAAACAAAAAGGCAATCTCTTCTTTTTTTTGGTGTTTCGAGGTAGGGTCTCACTCTGGTCCAGGCTGACCTGGAATTAACTATGGCCCATCTCTTCTTGATGTACCCAGATTCAGCAGAGGATAGTGACAAGACTGGCCTCGGGACAGGGGACAGAAAGGACCCTCCACTTTTGCCTAGCTCTCCTGGCTGTGGATGGTCAAAATAAGTCAGTAAAGGTCATTTCCCCAGGTGGGGTACCTGGGTCAGCCCACTGCCTCCTGGGCTGGATGGTAACAAGTAGAGAACACAGCCCCAGTCCAGACTGGTGTGACAAATGAGGAGCACTCCACCGCCAACTCTCCCTCCTGTCCTCTTTGAAACCTCCCTCTTCCCGTCCCTTAGGAACATGCAGTGGTCTAGCATGAGAATCCCAGCATGGTCTGGACATGCTGCTCTGGATCATGGAGGAGCACAGATCACCAAACCACCACTACATCCCAATGCCTGCTTCACACCATCACCCTGTGCACCCCACCAAGGTTTGCAACCCAAAGCAAAAATCGGGCAGCCAGCACTGCACATCCTTCCCAGCTCACCCCAACACCTGCACACAGCTGAAGACACCCTTTCCTAAGCTCAGGAGCAGAGCCACAGGCCTGAACTAATACAAAGAACTGGGGCTGGAGAGATGGCTTAGCAGTTAAGCTGGTCTGTGAAGCCTAAGAATCCAGGTTTGATTTTCCAGGTCCCATGTAAGCCAGATACACAAAGTGGTGCATTCATCTGTTTGTTTGCAGTGGCTAGAGGCCCTTGACATGCCCATTCTCTCTCTCTGTCTCTAATAAATAAATAAAATAAAAATAAATCTTTAATTAAAAAATACAAAGAACTGTCACCTGACCTTATGCCAGTGAGTCAGCTACACACTGCAAAGGGTATGCCCAATGTCTGAAGTCTAAAGCTAGAAGCCAAGTGGGGAAGGATATTCTAAACAGGACAGTGCAACAGACTTCACAGCAAAGAGAAAATGACCACAAAGTCCACAGTGGTGTTTCACCAAGAAGCCTCTGAGATGGCCCCCACACAACAGACTCCAAGACAGAGGAGGGGTCAAGTGCACTCTGTATGGTGACAGCAAAGAGGGAGCTCCAGCAGACCCCCACATCTTAACTCTCCAAACATTATTAGATTTTGAAAGGTAAGGAAAAAATGCAAGGAGTACCTTATGCCACAGCTTTTCCAGCCTGGGGTCCCCCAGCTCATCTTGGCCATCATTGAGGGCGTTGCTGTGTATCACCTGGGCATCCTTCCTCCCATCCAGTCCATACCTGGCCAAGATGACTAGAGACAGGGACATTTTGTTAGTCACCTTTTCTTCTGATAGACAGTCTGGAACTGACATGGTGACTCATGACTCCAATGAATGAGACAGGTTTGCTTCTCACTTTCTGGAAGTTTCTTTTCACCCTTCATTTCCTGAGTGACCACATATACCATACCATTTCAGGTGCTCCAAATCCTCCAATGCTTATGAGCATGCCTGGAGACTTGCTAGGCACCCCAGTCTCCACCACAGATGTCCCTGTTCTGACCTCTTACAGGGAGTTCATAGAGAGATGTAACTGAGGCACTTCAGTAGTTATGGGATGGTTCCCATGGATATGCTGCATGGACTTTTAAGAACAGACCTTGTTGCTTCCATTTCTGACAAACAGAAAGCCCCAGGAAAGAAAGCATATGCCATAGGGGCCAGTGTGATGGCTAAGGAAGACTGACAACCCACATGTCAGAATCAAGGAAAGGCCAGCCAGCAGGGTGCTACTGCCCAGCCAATGGAATACCTAGTGTGCCCTCATAGCCTCATACTCAATCTGCAGCTGGTAGAGCCTTTGGGAGGTGGAGCCTTGCCAGAGAAGGTGTGTCACTGGGGCAGATGAAGTTTATTACTCTAGGCCTACTGTTCTTAGTTAGATCATGTGGGCTACTTCCTTCCCCTGCTGTCTTGCTTGTGCTATGTCTTCTCTACTATGAGGACGCTTCTGAAATAAGCCCTTTCCTTTCATAAACTGCTTCTGGTCGGGTGTTTTGTCCCAGCAACCAGAGGTATGTGCAGCACTTAGGCTCCATATACAACCACAGCCACTCTACTTTGGAGGAATTACTATCTCCTGGCACCAACAGGGACAGGCCTGAAGCTGACCCCCCAGAAATGCAGCCAATAAGGTCTGGCCTGACTGCCAGGCCCCACATGCCATTCAGTACTCAGCCATGCTGTGGCTCTGTGGAATAAGCTCCCTGCTGGCCAGGACCCATTGTACCCATCTTGGTTACCCCTGCCCCATACCACAGGCAGCCATTCACACTGCCTGCTTGGTTGGTTGGAGGGCTTGCCTGCCCCTGGCTCTGAGGGCCAAGAACACTCCCAGGCCCATGTTCTGTAGAGCCACTCAGAACCTTTCCTCGCCCTGCGGCACCATTGTTCCTAGAAACATGGTACAGAGCTTCCCTTTTGCGACACCCCTCTGCCTCACTCCTGAGGACTTCATGACATGCTGGTGACACAGAGAGCCACAGCCTCTCCTCCTTAGGGCTTTAGTTCCTTCCCTGATCCTTACTGGGACAGTTAGTTCTAGTGGTGGCACTGTGGTGGTCTCCACACCTCCTGGTTCAGTGGGCCCATGCTGACACTGAAACCTCTCAGTCCCTTCTCCTGACGTCTGCTCTGAGCTGCTGCCAACCCTGGAACTATACCTGTTGTTGTGGACTCAAGATACCTGCTCAGTGTACCCTTGGCCTTTTGAGGCTTGGTGCCCCTTCTGTGTTCTCAACTAGAGTGCCTCATTCGGCCATCCTGGTAACTTGACCTCTAGAAGTCTAGGCAATGCACTGTGAGTGCACATCCTATGTCCCAGTCTGTGAGCACCCATGGCCTTGCTCCATAGTCAAAGCTAGTATAGAGTGTTCTGAGTTTTGCAGAAGGTGTCCAAGGGCAGGGGAGTATCTTGGGCATATACACGGACAAGATTCAGACTCCATCACATACAACTTAGACCTTACAAAAGCCAGGTATATTGATGCACACCTTTAATCCCAACACTTGGGAAGCAGAGGCAGGAAGATTGCTGTGAGTCTGAGGCAAACTTGGGAATACAGAGTGAGTTCCAGGTCAGCCTGGGCTAGACAGAATAATACCCTACCTTGAAAAAAACAAACCAAGGAGAGATAGCTCAGTGGTTAAGACATTTTGCTGCAAAGCCTAAGGCCCCAGGTTCAGTTCCCCAGTACCCACGTAAAGCCAGACGCACAAGGTGGTACATACATATGGAGTTTGTTTGCAGTGAACTAGAGAGGCTCTGGCATGCCCATTCTCTTATATCTGCCTCTTTCTCTCTCAAATACTAAATAAAAATATTTTTTTAAAATTTATTTTATTTTTGAAAACACAGAGAAAAGAGAGATAGACAGAGAGGGAGAGGAAGACAGAGATGGGGACTTGGAAGACAGATGTGTGCGCCCCTTGTGGTCAAGTGCGGCATTGATTTTGCATCTGGCAAGTTTGAGACCACCCAGAGGCTTACAGGCAGGTGAATTCCATCTCAGCCTGGGCTATTTTTTAAAAGAAAACAACAAAAGAAATGTAAAAAGTGGATCCTTGAGGCCACCCTGAAAAACCAAAAAAAAAAAAAAAAAAAAAAAAGGGGGCTCAGTGGTTAAGGTGCTTGCCTGTGAAAGACCCGGGTTTGATTCCCCAGTACCCACATAAAGCCAAATGCACAAGGTGACACATGCATCTGGAGTTTGTTTGCAGTGGCTAAAGACCCTGGAGCACCCATTTTCTTGCTCTGCCTTGCTCTCAAATAAATAAAACATAAAAAAATAAAATAAATAAAAAGTGGATGGTGGCTCATGCCTGTAACTCCAGCTACTTAGGAGGCTAAGGCAGGAGGACTGTTGAGACCAGGAGTTGGGGCCAGCCTGGGCAACATAGTAAGATCCAGTCTTGTAAAACAAACAAAAATAAAAAATAAAAATTTAAGCTGGGTGTGGTGGCACACTGCAGAGGCCCCTGGGCAAGCCAGCCTGAGGGAAATTCTGGACTACAGTGAGGTGGCCTGTGAGGACCACTACCACCACCAGCACCCTGCCTTGCCCTCTAGCGGTGCCACGTGGAACTGTCCCACTTGATTCATGACCACCTTGAGATAGGGCATGTGGGGCCACAGGGAGCAGAGTTGGGATGGAATCCCACTGCACCTCCTCTGCCCTGAGTGTGCAGACAGGAGGGTAGAGGCCTCTTCCCACTAGTGCCAGCCATTGGGTCCAAGAGGAATAGTCATGTCCATCTTATGAAAACCTGGCCCTGGTGGTGGCCATGTCAGAGCTGCCGCATGGGGCACATGAGAGCTCTCCCCATGTTGAACACACACAGTAATGAGACACGCACCACACAGCCTCACACCACGGTCCATTCTGACTGGAACATCTGAGATCAGACCCCAGGGACTTACATACTTTCTCATAGGGTTGACCAGGCAGCTCTAGGGTATCAATGTGCCAAGACCCCAGCCTCACTCTTCCCCATGGTTTGTTCAACAGCATTCAGGAAGTAGCACACTGTGACTTTGGCCAAGGGTAAGCTGTACTTGACGTCCCCCTCCCTCATCTTGGCTAAGAATCAATGAATCATAGATAAGTCATTCCCCATACTGAAAAGAGACTCCGGTACCATTGAGGCTGTTTATCAGTTTTGCTTCTTTTTCCCCATCCTCATCTAAGCCTTCAACCTTCAGCTTCTTCCAGTTGAGTTCGTCCCTTTCTTGTATCTTCAGGTCAGCATGGAGCTCAGCCAGCTTCACAGGAGGCAGATGTAGCTGCCCAAGGAAAACAGAGCAACATGTGACAACAAGCCAAGAACAATGTGGAGGTGGGGACAGCTGGCAGTTCTGGGGAGATGAGGATGGGACACAGATGTATGTGGTCACTTACAATAGGATTCAAAAATCCCAGTTCTGCCGGGTGTGGTGGCACACGCCTTTAATCCCAGCACTTGGGAGGCAGAGGTAGGATTGCCGTGAGTTCAAGGCCACCCTGAAGGCTACATAGTGAATTCCAGGTCAGCTTGAGCTAGAGTGAGACCCTCCCTCGAAAAACAAAAAAAAAAAAAAAAAAAAAAAAAAAAAATCCCAGTTCCCAGGTATTGAAGTCAGCTTCACAATTCACATCGCTGGGATGAACTTCAGAACCAGGCACCGTTTATGGGAGGATCAGGATTTATTGAAGTTCAGACACACGGGAAGTTCTGTAATGGCGGAAGCAGCTGGTCCTCTTTCACAGGTCCACAGACAGAAATACCACCACCAGTACCATAAGCAAGCACACTCAGGATCCCTCTGCATACCTCAATTTGGAATTCAGATCCACTTCCAAATACACCTTAGGGTTGGACCCTAGGATCTGCCCACAGTGACACCTCCTCCAGCAAGGCAGCTGGAAATCTACTAAGTAACAAACTTTAATCTACTGGGGAACATCCATTCAAACTACCACACCAGGTAAGAACTTCCAAGCAGGCCAGGATTAGTAGGGAGTCCAGCTGAACCCAGCTGAGGGCATCCTCTCAAGATCCCAAGTCCAGGCCCAGCATGGTGGTGCACACCTTTAATTCCAGCATTTGGGAGGCAGAGGTAGGAGGATTAGATTGTTGTGAGTTCAAGGCTACCCTGAGATTTTGAAAGTGAATTCCAAGCCAGCCTGGGCTAGAGTGAAGCTCTACCTCGAAAAACTAAAAAATAACAACAACAACAAACAGCATTTTCTTCACACTGAGCATGATAAGAACACTACCACCAAGAACATAGATAACTGATTTTACAGAAGACTTTCAAATAATATTTAAGTTTTTTGAGGTGTTGGAACCAAACCCTCCCTTCCTCCTCTTAAAGAATCAAGTAGGGGGCTGGAGAGATGGCTTAGCAGTTAAGTGCTTGTCTGTGAAGCCTAAGGACCCCGGTTCGAGGCTCGATTCCCCAGTACCCACGTAAGCCAGATGCACAAGGTGGCACATGCATCTGGAATTCATTTGCAGTGGCTGGAGGCTCTGGTATACCCATTCTCTCTCTCTCTCCCTGCCTCTACTCTCAAATTAAAAACAAAACAAAACAAAACAAAACAAAAAACCCAAAAAAAGAATCAAGTAGGGGCTGGAGCGATGGCTCAGTAAAGCCTAAGGATCCAGATTTGGTTTTTCCTTTTTTTTTGAAGTTTCACTCTAGTCCATGCTGACCTTGAATCCACTATGTAGTTTCAGAGTGGCCTCAAACTCATGGTGATCCTCCTACCTCTGCCTCCTGAGTGCTGGTATTAAAGGTGTGAGCCACCATGCCTGGATTAGGATCCAGGTTTGATTTCCCAGTACCCATGTAAGCCAGATGCACAAGGTGGTACATAGTCTGGAGTTTGTTTGCAGTGGCTAGAGACCCTGGTGCACCCTCTCTCTCTCTCTAAATTAAATAAATAAATAAAATATTTTAAAAAAAGTAAAAAAGAAAAAAAGAGTCAAGCAAGCACTGGGAGCAGTGGCACACACCTTTAATCCCAGCACTCGGGAGGCTGATGTAGGAGGATCACTTTGAGTTCAAGGCCAGCCTGAGACTTCATAGTGAATTCCAGGTCAGTCTGGGTTAGAGTGAGACCCTACTTTGAAAAAAAAAAAAAAAAGATTCAACTGTTGCAGTTGGCCAATGTGAGCTGTAAAAGTTGGCACCCACACAGGAGTGCTCTGCCCTCCACAATCACCACCTTTCAGGGTCATGTGACACATCTCACATAAGTCCGACACAGTCCTCTGAAATGAATGCAGAATCAAAGAGTGCAGCAGTGAATGGTCAATGCCCCAAACCAGAAAGGAGGGATGAGGCAGGTCACATGCAAATATCGGCCCATGCCTGAGGTTAGATGTTAACCCAGCAGACTAGAAGTGCTTGTGAATGGGAACCTGATCTGTCAGGACTGGGGTGTAGCTCAGTGATAGAGCCTTTAGCTAGCATAAGATAACATAAAGCCTTGGGTTCCATCTCTTAGCGCCACAAAACAATGTCAAATATAAAGCAGTGAAGTAACTATGAGACATCAAATACCCAGAGAAGGAAGACAGCTTGCCAGAACATTTGACATCAGCCCAGAGCCTGAAGAATTGCACTTGCATTTCAGACATCTTGCTTCTAATGGCCCTGAGGGTCAGCACATACTTTATGGAGCTGCTCAGTGGACTGTTCTCTCTGAATGACCCAGGTTCAATTGCCCAGTATCCATGCAAATTCTCTCACTCTTCCTGGCTTAAATATGCAAATACATAAATAAATAAATACTTAAAAATTTTTTAAAGCCGGGCATTGTGGTGCACGCCTTTAATCCCAGCACTCAGGAGGCAGAGGTAGGAGGATCACCATGAGTTCAAGGCCACCCTGAGACTACATAGTGAATTCCAGGTCAGCCTGGGCTAGAGTGAGACCCTACCTCGAAAAACAAAGACAAAACAAAACAAAATTTTTTAAAAGTAGGTTAGAAAATGAGGGCAAGGCAAATAGCTGTGGTACACTTTTCCTTTGGCCCCGCATTATTCATTATGACATAATAAAACCTGGATAAGCTGAGCGTGGTGGCGCACGCCTTTAATCCCAGCACTCGGGAGGCAGAGGTAGGAGGATTGCCGAGAGTTCAAGGCCACCCTGAGACTATATAGTTAATTCCAGGTCAGCCTGGACCAGAGTGAGACCCTGCTTTGCAAAACAAAACAAAACAAAACAAAAAAAAAAAAAAAAAAAACCTGGATAAAACCTTTCTGGCTGAAATAACAGAAAGGCTGAGAATACTAGTTTCCATGGGTGCACTTAATGCAGGTCAATCCTGGCCACCAGATATATATATATAAAATTTATTTGAAAGAGAGATAAAGAGGCAGATAGAGAGAAAGAGAGAGAGGGAAAGAATGGGCACACCAGGACCTCCAGCCGCTGCAAACGAATTCCAGATTCATGTGCTACCATGTGCATCTGGCTTCCACGGGTCCTGGGTGCTTTGGCTTTGCAGGCAAGCACCTTAACAGCTAAGCCATCTCTCCAGCCCGCCACCAGGTTCTTTTCAGAGACCAGAACTTAGGGAGGGACTCAGTGGGCCTCATGACCACTTAATCTGGTAGGTGGTGACTATACCAAGAATTCTCTGCTTCCCCCTGGAGGAATAGAAGTCCCATCTCAAATGTTTACACTAGAGATAACACCTGGTTGGAGGGCAGGAATGCTATCCTCCCCCTGCTGTAACACAGATCCCATCCCCACCCTGGAAGCTTCCATATCTAGAAGAAAAAGCAGCTAAGAGTTAATGTGTGTCAGGTTGGAGAGATGGCTCAGCAGTTAAGGTGCTTGCCTGCAGAGCCTAATGCCCAGAGTTCTATCCCCCAGTAACCATATAAAGCCAGATGTGTGAAGTGGTGCATGCATCTGGAGTTTGAAGTGTTTAGAGGCCCTGGTGCACCCATCCTCCCTGTCTCTCTTCTATCTCTTTCTGCTTGCAAATAAATAAAAATATACACAAAAAAGAGTCATAGCCAGGCGTAGTGGCACATACCTTTAATCCCAGCACTCGGGAGGCAGAGGTAGGAGGATCAATGTGAGTTCGAGGCCACCCTGAGACTACAAAGTGAATTCCAGGTCAGCCTGAGCTACAGTGAGACCCTACTTCAAAAAAAAAAAAAAATTAAGGCTGGAGAGATGGCTTAGCGGTTAAGCACTTGCCTATGAAGCCTAAAGACTCCAGTTTGAGGCTCGATTCTCCAGGACCCACATAAGCCAGATGCACAAAGTGGCATATGCATCTGGAGTTCGTTTGCAGTGGCTGGAGGCCCTAGCATTCCCATTCTCTATGTATTTGCCTCTTTCTCTGTCTGTTGCTCTCAAATAAATAAATAAACAAAAATTTTTTTTAAAATATTAAAAGAAAAGAGTTAATGTGCATCAAGTCTTAGGCTCTATGAAACTGGGGAAGGAAGACATGCAAGATATCCTAAAACAGAACCACTCTGAAGAATGCCTCACTTTGATCAGGCTTGCACAGACCTAAGGGCTAGAAGGACATGCTACTTAAGATCCAGTCAGGGCCAAAGAAAGCAGCTACCCCAGCAATGACCATAAACTAAAAATCAGGAGAGGTGTGGATGTAGCAGGGAAGAGCACAGGTATTGCACAGGTGTGCAGTGAGTGCAAGTGATCTGCCAGAAAAGGTCTGAGGAAGCTACCTGGATATACAGAGGACTTTGGGGTTGGCTCCTGACAGCAAAAGGAACCCCAGGATTCATGGGCACCAGAATGCATTTCCCCAACACAGACTTCAACTCCCTAATCCTCATCTTGTGGACAAACTACCCTTGGTCAACTGCTGGCTTAGCACACCCATCACAGCAGACACTGGGAGACAGTAGTCAGTGAGGACAGGCCCTGTGTTCCAGCCACATCCCTGGTCCCTAGATCCTTACTCCAGGAAGCCACACTGCCTCTCTAGTCTACAGTTTGTTCCCCACCTCTGCAGGTTTGACACTGCCTCTAAGACACTGGCTGAGCAATGAGCTGGGTCCAGTAGTAGCTTAGGGACTGTGGGGTGGTGCGCAGGACACCAACCCCCTTTCTCTAGCGACCTTGCAGCCAGTCTCTCAACTGTCCCTCCCACCTCTTCCTCCAGGGCCAAAGTTTTTTGTTTTTTTTTCTAGAACTCACCCTTGATTTTGCAAATTATTTACTTCCAGAAACTCTAAGAATGTTCAAGCCAGAAGGGACTTAAGGGAGGAGCAAATCCAACCCTCTATATTCTATAAATGAAGATACAGAGGCCCTTAGGGTCTGGCCTGTTTATATACCTGTCCCTAAACATAAACTCAAGCTTAACAAAAGCATTCCATTAACACAGAGAAGGCATTAGGAGGCTCAAGACCCACTCCAGCCCTTACAGGCTGACCTTGGAAAGCCCTTTTCCTCTGGACCTATCTTCATTTCCCAAAAGAAGAGGGCCAGATTAAAGTGTCTGTTAAATACGTGATCAGCATTCTCAGGTCTTGTCTTCTACCTATTCTAAACGGACTCCCTCCCACTTTGGCACCCAGCTTTCGCTTGTTGCTGTCCCCTTGCCTGGCTCTGCTCAGGTCACCTGCTTTCCTTGTTTTGCCACAGAGGGAGAGACTCTAGGTGAATGGCACTCTGGATGGCTACACTTCTCTATCTGGACAACTGGCTCACTGGACAGTGGGCTGGTGTGTACCACCAGGATGGGTGGGCATCACTCATCTTTTGGGGGTTCCGCTTTCAGCTACACTAAAGGAATTGCGGCCCCGTAGGGCCAACGCCCCAAGTCTTCTTGGACCTTTGGGTCTCTTTTCTGTTGCAGGTGAAGTCGAGGTGACTCACCTGACATTAGGAGGAGGCAGTGCAAAAGGCGCGCCTAGAGGATGGTAGGAACTCTGCAGGGCCCACACTGGCTCCACTCGCCCCTGCGCAGTCAATCCCCGGGCCCTACCCCCTTCCCGCCCCCGGCTCGTCGCCCTGGGCAAGCAGTGCCCCGGACCCCGGTTCTCTCACCCGCCGGGCCTTCTCCCACAGCTGGTTCAGCTTCTCCATGCGGAACTCCTCCCCGGGCTCGCGCTTGGCGGGCGGCTCGGGCTCGTTCTTCTCCCGCGAGTACTTGCCGCCGTGGCTGGCCGCGGGCCAGGGCGCGAGCAGCAGCAGCATTAGCAGCAGCAGCGGCGGCGGCGGGAGCGCGCGCAGCCCGCACATCCTCTCGACCCGCGGCGCCATCTTCCTCTGCAGCCCCAGACGCCCGCCAGCCTCCCCATACACCACCGTTAGGCTCCACCCCCAGGGCCGCCCACCTCCGGGCTCCACCCACCGTCACATCCAGCCCACCAGATTTCACCCTCCGCAAGACTCACATCAGGTCCCGCCCACCTCCTTACGCCGCGGCTAGGCCACGCCCACAGGCCTCTTCCCGCCTCCGCGCCTCCGGCCCGGCCCACTAGATCCCACCCACCGGCCCCGCCCACTCTCTGACATGGCGCCAAAGCCCCGCCCACACCTAGACCACGCCCCACCGGGTCCTTCTAGGCACCGCCCACCCGCCTGCCCCCGGCCCCGCCCTGCGCAGGTCTCGGCAGGCTGGTGGAGGCGGCTCCCGGGTCCTGGTCCCCGAGGCGCGAGCTGAGCTGCAGGGGCCGCTGCTCCAAGTGAAGGCGGCGAGGGAGGACTGGCCGAGCCGAGGATGCAGAGCCGGAACGACCCAGGTCTCAGTTCTGCGCCCGCTGGAAGAGTGAAAGCTGGGAAAGCCGGGCCCTGCCGCCGAGGCTGGGCTGCCATGGTTCTCTCTGCATCCAAAACGGAAGCCCTCCCTGTGGACACAGGAATTGTGACCCCGCCTGGCCCGGGCATAGTAGGAGCCGGTGCAGAAAGATCCTGAGGTCCGCCGGGCTCGCTCCTCACGTGACCAGGCAGGCAGTGCGGGGTTAGGCGGCCCCTCTTTGCAGATGACCCAGGTGCACCTGCTGCATCCCAATCGGTTCCCCTTAGCACCGTCTCTGTGTGAGAGGTATTGAGCACCTGTCTCATCTCTCCCCCCGCCGCCCCGCTACACTGGAGTGAATGCATTGAACTGAAAGCAGCATGGCCAACATGTTGGGGACATGACAGTTGTCCTGGAGGCATAGTGCTTCCAGAAGGGAAGGAGGGAGCCAAAGTGTTCTCTCAAAGAGCTCGAGGTCCAGGCGACATTTGGACAGGACAGGAGTCATCTGGTAAGGATGACTTGGAAGGGTCTCCAAGAGCAGAGGGACATGGAGAACAAAGGAAGGGAGTCTTTGTAGGAATCAGTGTTTGTTTAGTTTTAAGCTGTATCCTGTGTTTTTCCAGAAAGAGTTCAAAGTGCTTGGAATCCTGGTGATTTGCTGTCCTTAGCCGTCGGAGAGCCATCATTGTGTCCACGTTGGTTCAGGCAAGAGAGTAAAATCCTTCCCTCACGCTCAGTATTCTCCAGAAGCATGCCCGGCTGTTCATGTAGTTGGTTAGCTTAGTCTGAGTACTCTAACAATCCTGGAATTGCATAAGGACCCCAGAGAGAAGTTTATCTTTACTCTTGTGTGAGTGTGAAAGGCAGGGTCACTTCTGGTGGTAACTGGGGAAGTCAGGCTGCCCAACCTTCACCACACACCTTCCAGGAAAGGGGAGGTAGTTGATAAGCCAGACCTGTTACCTCTCTATTCATGCCCCACTGCCTAGAGCCTCTCTAATTGCAGGGTAGGCTGGGAATGCTGTGTAAGTTTCCCCAAACAGGGTAAGTGTGTATGGACAGGAATAGTGGTTTTCTATTCTGACTGAAGAGAGTGCACAGGTCCAGTGTACAGGGCACCATATAAATAGCTTCCTGTCAGCAGTTTAGGATTCCTGACACTAAGGGAAGCTTCTAATGTGAAAGAAACTAAAACAGAGGCAAAACAAGCAACTGGAAAAACACAGAAACCAGGAGGGTTGGGTGCTGGGAGTGTAGCTCAGTAGTAGAGCACTTGCCTAGCAGGCCCTGGTCAGACCCTCTGCGAACAAACACGAAAGGTAACAAGACAAAAACACATGCAGGGAACAGAAATGGGAAAATGCTTACCTTCCCAGAAACAAGAGAAGCTATTAAGTGGCACAATACATGCACATACATAATCATAGAAATCTGTATGATGCATAGTTATGTATAACATGTAAAAATGCATCAGAGAATAACAACAAACTATTGGAAACTGAACACTGGAATTAGAAATGAAAATCTAGGGGTTGGAAAGATTGTTCAGTGGTTAAAGACACTTACTTGCAAAGCCTGATGGGCTGGGTTCAATTCCCAAGTATCCATGTAAAGCCAGATGCACTAAGTGGTACATGTGTCTTTGCAGTGGCATGAAGCCCTAGCGCACCCATATTCACACCCTCTCTGTCTGCCTCTTTCTCTTTGTCTCTTTCTCAAATAAACAAACAAAATATTTTTAAAAAGGAATGCATGGGCTGGAGAGGTGGCTTAGCGGTTAAGGTGTTTGTCTGTAAAGCCAAAGGATCCCGGTTTGATTTTCTAGGACTTAAACGTAAGCCAGATGTACAAGGGGGCACATGCATCTGGAGTTTGTTTGTAGTGGCTAGAGGCCCTGATGTGCCCATTTCTCTCTCTCTCTCTCCCCCCTTTCTCTCTCTGTCAAATAAACAAATAAAAATAAAATATTATAAAAAGAAGATAATTGAAGGGTTGGAAAAATGGCTCAGTCTAAAAGCATGCACAAGCGCGATGACCTAAGTTTGAATGCCCAGAACCCATGTAAATCTGGGCACAAGTAGTGCATACACTTGTAATCCCAATGCAGCTACATCAGTGGGAGGTGGTGTCAGGAGAATCCTGAAGCTTGTTTGCACCAGCAAACAAACAAAAGACTCTGTTTAAAACAAAGTCTGACACCTTGAGGTTGTTCTCTGACCTCCACATGCTCACTGTGGCACATGTGTTTATACACACGTACACACACAAATAAAAAGATTCAAGAAAATTTTGAGACAGTGTATTGAAGTAATAAGGAAATGATTAAAGTTGGTAAATTCACCTGGCCCTGGGAGGAGGGAGAATGTGTTAGGGGTGGACACCAAAGCAGGCTTCTAATGTTTAGTTTCTTCACCTTGGTTGTGGGTATGCAGGTGTGCATTTGGTTATTTTTCAAATTGGCGTGCTGGGGAGATGGCTCAGGGGTAAAGCATAAGAACCTCACAAACAATAATCTGAATTTGATTCTTGGTACCCAAATAAAATGCCATGCATAGAGGCATATATCTGTAATCCAGACACTTGGAAGGCAAAGACAGGAGGATCTCTGGAGCTAGTTGGTGAGCCAGTCTATCCTAATTAATGAACTCAGAGCTAATGAAAGACTGTTTCAAGTAGAGGTAATTGGCATATCTGAAGATAACACCAAGGTTGTCCTCTGGCCTGCACACACGTGGACATGCATCCCGCACATACAAATGTACACGCACACCATATACACACACAGCCACATTGGGTGCACATGCTTTATGTGCTTCCCTGCATGTACTATGTATTCCAAATTAGTAAATATGTTTTAAAAACTTATTTAATTGTGGGAGAGAGAGAGAAAGAAAAAGATGGGTGCACCAAATCCCCATGCCTTTGCAAATGAATTCCAGTCGAATGTACCACTTTGTCTGGCTTTAAGTGGATGCTGGGGAATCAAAATTGGGCCTTTAGGCTTCTCAAGCAAGCACATTTAACCATTGATCCATCTCTCCAGCCCAGTAAATAGATATGTTTTTTTATGTTTGGAAAATATTTTATTTTTCATTTACTTGAGTGAGAGAGAGAGAGAGAGGCAGATAGAAAAGGTGGGCATGGCAGGGCCTCTAACCACTGCAAACAAACTCCAGACACATGCACCACCTTGTGCATCTGGCTTACATGGGTACTAGGGAATCAAACCTGGGTCCTTAGGCTTTGCAGACAAGTACCTTAACCTCTAAGCCATCTCTCCAGTGCAATATATATAATTATAGTTTTTTTTTCAAGGTTGGGTCTCGCTCTAGCCCAGGCTGACCTAGAATTCACTATGTAGTCTCAGGGTAGCCTCGAACTTATAGCAGTTCTACTACCTCTGCCTCCTAGGTTCTGGGATTAAAGGTGTGCACCACCATGCCTGGCCCAATATATATGTATTTGAAAGTCATGAGAATTAGTGCAATCAGTACAGGTGTCAGGCATATGACAGAAGTTCCTGGACTCATCTTCCAAGAATGAGCACTTATTTTCAGCAACTGCCAGCTTCACTTTCTCAGTTCAGCTCCACAGCCCCTCTGCTGGCACCTACCATGCCCAGTCATTCTGGATGCTAAATCCAGCCCTGCTTTGTGATGGGAGGAGGTGTACTATGAAAAATAAGACGTATGTAGCACTGGAGGAGTTCCAAGGGAGGGCTGTCGACCCTCATGAGGACAGATGGTGAGCCTGGCCCATTCTAAAGAAGAGGCCGTGTGCAAGCTAAAGTTCTTGCTTGTGAAACAAAGGGGAGCTGGGTGGCAGGACTCCTTGCTCAACTGGGGAAGCACCGTGCTCAGGCGCTCAAGATTGTCTGACTGTCAGAAGCCAAAGCTTTTAGGAACTATGTGACTTTAGTTGTCATAGGGTAGTGTGGGCCTGTCCTTGATTGGCTTTCTGAAGCTCACACATTGCCATTGGCAGAATGGATGAATGAAAATTGGCTCTAAGTTTCATATTCTTGTGGCCAAAAGTGATCTGTTTTGTCTTTGAATTTGGGGTGTAAATTAATATTCTCTTCAGTCAAAGGCACAGGGAAGAACAAACAAATGCTATGAGAATGTAGGCAGGTTGTATACCTAGAATATAGGGCAGGAATGGGGAGCAGTGGTAAGACATGAGGCCTTTAAAGGTGGTTAGAAAGAACACTGCCCAAAGGCTATGGGGAGTCATGGAAGTATTTTGAGCAAGGGGTGGCCAGACACAATGATGAGGAAGCCACATTTAAGAGAAAGCATAGAGACCATTGATAATACTTGTCCTGTCTGTCCAAGAGTGATGATGACTGGGGTGAGACACTGACTGGATATTTAGGTGGAAGGGGCAGAATTTGGCTAGTAAAGTCCAGACAGATGCCCAGGTTTCTACTCTGGGAGACCAGGTTACGAGTGGGCTATTCCCAGAGCCTGATGAGGGAGATAAGCATGTGAGGAGGAAGACCAGGCTGTGTAAAAGATTGTAAAATATTGCAAGGGAGCTGGGCGTGCTGGCACACGCCTTTAATCCCAGCACTAGGGAGGCAGAGGTAGGAGGATCACCTTGAGTTCAAGGCCACCCTGAGACTATATAGTGAATTCCAGGTCAGCCTGGGCTAGAGTAAGGCCCTATCTCAAAAATAAGAATAAGAAGAGTATGTGGGGACATTTAACTAAGTAGATCCAGACAGTGGCAAGGAGAGAAAGAGCTTTCCAAGCACACTGGTCACTTGGTGGATGGGGAGTTGGCACAGTGAGATGGGAGTAGGTGGCTCTGCAGGGAAAAGAGAGGGCAGGAAGAAGTAGACCAAGACCATACAGTCCAGAATGGAAGAGAGAACCCAGGAGGATCCAGCTGCAAACCGGGAGGGAAGGCTTCAGGAGGAGAGCACTGCCTGATACCACAGCAGGGTCCTGCAGGGAGTGAGAGAGAGGTCCAGGCCAGCAAGATGGACCCTCGTACATACCTGTGTTTTTCAGCCAATCTGAAGCTCTTTCCTCTGTCTTGGTCCCTCTGTCTTGGAAGGCAGGGCTTGAGATGGAGTTCTATGAAGTGATATGTGGACGGAGTTCCCCAAGCAAAAAAAGTTGTGTATGTTTTCAGGGGTAGAGCTGCCCGCCCCCCCAAAGTTTCCTTCCAGAGTGTGGCCCATATAGCTTCAGCTTTAATCTGAGGGGAGCTCAGAAGGTCCCAGTGGTACCTCTTAGTCACCTTCCTTAAGGTCAGAGCCATTTGGTGGTGTGTCCCTGCCCCCAAAGGGCAATGAGGGAGGGTGTGATTTCCTGGGTTAGGCAGTTCCCATTTGGTCAAGGCAGCTCCCTAAAGGGACACCTGTGAACAGACAAGAGTGGATGTTCCTACTGGCGAAGGCACTGGGAGTGTCCCTATCCTCTGCCACCTCCTTCACCTGGAGACACATGGGACCCATGAACTTAACATTATAACATTAACCCCACCAGGCTCCATGCCACCATCACCACCCTTGGAGGGTCCTTGGAGTAAAACAACCCTCAGCTCTCCTCCTCCCTGGCCACAGCCCATGATCTTCACCGATCCCCACCACTCTGCCACTCCAAACCCTGGGACTAATCACATTATGATTTTTATCCCTCTGTATGTCATGTTCAAGTTCCCCAGGGTAATGTCCCTTATTTCACACAGCTTCCTCCCTCCCTCCCTCCCTCCCTCCCTCTCTTTCTCCCTCCCTCCTTTCCTTCTCCTCCTCCTCCTCTTCTTTTCTCTCTCTCTCTCTCTTTCCTTCCTTCCTCCCTCCCTCCCTTCTTTCTCTCTCTCTTTCCCTTCCCTTCCCTTCCCCTCCCTCTTTTCTTTCCTTCCTTCCTTCCTTCCTTCCTTCCTTCCTTCCTTCCTTCCTTCCTTCCTTCCTCCCTCCCTCCCTCCTCCCCCTCCCTCCCTCCCTCTCCCTCCCTCCCTCCCTCCCTCCCTTTCCCTTTCTTTCTTTCTTTCTTTCTTTCTTTCTTTCTTTCTTTCTTTCTTTCTTTCTTTCTTTCTTTCTGTAGGGTCTCACTCGCCCAGGCTGACCTGGAATTCACTATGTACTCTCAGGCTGTCCTTGAACTCACAGTGATCCTCCTAACTCTGCCTCCTGAGTGCTGGGATTAAAGGTGTGTGCTACTACGCCCTGCCTCTGATGACAAGAGACATTGGGCCACTTCCTAATTCCCCCCCCCACTCTCCCACTGTGTCCTCTTTTTTAAAAACATCTTTAAAAAATATTTTATTTATTTATTTGAGAGAGAGAAAGAGGGTGAGAGAGAGAGAGAGAGAGAGAGAAAGAGGGTGAGAGAGAGAGAGAGAGAGAAGAGAGAGAGAGAGAGAGAGAGAGAGAGAGAGAGGGAGAGAATGGGCATGCCAGGGCTTCCATCCACTGCGAACAAACTCCAGATGCATGCACCTCCTTGTGCATCTGGCTTATGTGGGACCTGAAGAATAGAGCTTGGATCTTTTGGCTTTGCAGGCAAATGCTTTAACCGCTAAGCCATCTCTCCAGCCCCTACTGTGTCCTCTGGAACTCATGACCAGGCATGAGCAGCACCCCATATATCCCAAACTGGAAATGGGCACTATCTAGTCCTTTACATCACAGGTCAGGTGTGGTGGTGCACATCTGTAACCCCAGCACTTGGGAGGCAGAGGATTATGAGTTTGAGACCAGCCTGGGCTACATAGTGAGTTCCAGATTAACCTGGTTGTGGAGTAAGACCCTGTCTTTAAAAAAACCTAGAAAACAAAAAAACAAAGCCCTCCAAATATAAAAACAAAGAAAGCTCACTGTCTCCAGCACATCTCCAATCAAGTTAGCCAGTCCTACTCTCATGATCACACCTTAGACTTTGTGAGCATTATCTTCTAATTTCTTTACTTTTATTTATTTATTTATTTAAGAAATAAAGAAGTAGATAGAGAGAGGAAGAGAGAGTGCATCAGAGCCTCTAACCACTGAAAATGAACTTCAGATGCATGTGCCACCTTGTGCATCTGGCTTTATGTGGGTACTGGGGAATCAAACCTGGGTCCTTTGACTTTGCTGGCAGACACCTTAATTGCTAATCCATTTTTCCAGTCCTCTTTTTTAATTTAAAATTTTTTAAAATTATTATTATTATTTTGGTTTTTCGAGGTAGGGTCTCACTCTAGCTCAGGCTGACCTGGAATTCACTATGTAATGTCAGGGTGGCCTTGAACTCACGGCAATTCTCCTACCTCTGCCTCCCAAGTGCTGGGATTAAAGATGTGCGCCACCACACCCGGTCCTCTTTTTTGAGGTAGGGTCTCGCTCTAGCCCAGGCTGACATGGAATTCACTATGTAGTTTCAGGCTGGTCTCAAATTCACAGTGATCCTTCTGAGTGTTGGGATTAAAGTTGTGCCCCCCCCCAGTTGGTTTTGTTTTTGTGTATTTGTCTTGAGGTAGAATCTCACTGTAGCCTAGGCTGACCTGGAAATCAGTGATCTTGCAACCTCAGTCTCCAGTGTGCTAGGATTAAAGATGTGAGCCATCATGCCTGGCTCCCTCTTTAATTATTTAATTAAATATTTAATTAAAGAGAAAGAGGGAGAGAGAGAGGGAAAGAATGGGCACGTCAGGGCCTCCAGCCACTGCAAATGAATTCCAGATGCATACACCCCCTTGTACATCTGGCTTACATGGGTCCTAGAGAATTGAACCAGGATCCTTTGGTTTTGCAGGCAAATGCCTTAACTGCTAAGTCATCTTTCCAGCCCCTGGCTCCTTCTTTTAAAACATCACCACCACCATCAACACAAAAAAATTTGGATGGGCATGGTGGTACATGCCTTTAATCCCAGCGCTTGGGAGGCTGAGGTAGGAGGATCATCTTGAGTTCAAGGCTAGCCTAGTGCTACAGAGTGAGTTCCAGGTCAGCATGGACTAGAGTGAAACATACCCGGTACTGAAAAACCTAAGTAAAAGTCTATGGTGGATGGCTGACTAAATGTATATATTATTCCCACCAAGCTGCCCTGGGAACACTACACTAAATGTTCATGTCCACATATTAACGCTATTCTCACTTCTGGCTAGAGAAGCTTCTCTTTTCAGATGGTGATGACCACTGGGATGACACAAAAGGCAACATAGTGCTGAGAAGAAGGGATGGAGGAGTGCCCAGCACTGAAACACCTCTGTCACATCCTCCAGTGGCTCAGGGACCAAAGAGGGGCGGATAGAATGGAAGAGCCAAAGGAAGGATATGACCTTATCTTAGCTGCCCAGACAGAAATTGGCCTTTGATCTTGCAGTGCCTAGCAATACCTTTGCAAGACCCTCAAAATAGAAGAGAAAGATGATGTCATCAAATTAGAGAGAGACTAATGGAGAAAGGAGGGGATATGATGGAGACTGAGTTCTAAAGTGGAATGGGGAGGGGGGGAAATATCAGGTGGGGTTTTTTTGTATGTAAGATTAAAAATCAATAAAAATTTAAAAAAACAAACAAAAAAAAACTTTATTATCTTAAAAAAACTTCATATATATATATATATATATATATATATATATATATATATATATATAACAGAGAAGTGGGGAGAGAGAGAGTGAGAATGGGTGTGCCAGGGCCTCTAGCCATTTGCAGACAAACTCCAGGTGCATGCACCACCATGTGCATCTGGCTTACACAGGTCCTGGAGAATCAAACCTAGGTCTTTAGTCTTCACAGGCATGCACCTTAACCACTAAGCCATCTCTCCAGCCCCAAAACTTTATTATGTGTATGTGTGGGGGGGTGAGTATGGGTGTGTGTGTGTGTGTGTGTGTACCATAGCATGCACATGGAGGTCAGGGGACAATCCTGAGTGTGAGCCCTCACCTTCTACCTTGTTCGGGGCAGGGTCTCTTTGTTGCTCACTGGTGTGAGTGCCAGGCTGGCTGGCCAGCCCTCAAGCTTCTGTGATCGCCTGTCTCTCCTCTCATCTCACTGTAGGAGTGCTGGCATTATAGACACTCACTACTGCATCTGGCCTTAGGTGGGGTTCGGAAGATCTGAACTCGGGTTCTCATGTTTGTGCAGCAAGCACGTTACTTGCTGAGACATCTCTACAGCCCTTGTCTGGGGGTTTTGTGGATATCTTCTTCCTTCTGACCAGTGTGTGCTCTGAGAGTGGGGGTTATGTTTCCATATCTGTTCCATTACCCAGGGCTTTGAGATGGGAACAAATGATGTGAGGAATAGATAGGTAGATGATGGGTGGATGAATAGGTGGACAGATGAATGGTTGGATGGATCTGCAGGTAGGTGAATGGGTGGTCAGATGGATGGGTGAATAGATGAATGGATGAATAAATGGATGGATGGTTGATAGGTAGATGGCTTGATGAATGGATAAATGATGAATTCTCTTTTCCCCAGGCCTGTCATAGAATATGCTGCCTTTTCTCATCTCAGAATACAAGTTGCCATAAAGTCCCTGAAGGCAGTAGGGCAGAGGAATGGATGGTTAATGTCTCATCCTACCTCAGAGCCCAGAAAGGCCCAGAAGAGACCTGGGTGAGTTCAGCTGCTGCTGAAAGGGGTGGGGGTTGAGGTTATTTTTTGGGGGGGAGTGACGTGGGTTTTGAGGCAGGGTCTCGCTCTAGTTCAGGCTGCCTGACCTGGAATTCATTATGTAGTCTCAGGGTGGCCTCAAACTCACGGCGTTCATCCTACCTGTGCCTCCCGAGTGCTGGGATTAAAGACATGTGCTACCACTCCCGGCTGAGGGTTTTCTTGGGGGGGGGATAATGGGGGGAAGCAGGCAGCTCAGGTCTCTCAGCCAGACAGCTCTCTTCCTGTAGTGTTTCTGCAGACACAGGCAAGGTGGTCCCGAAGAGTGTCTCTCAGGTGTGTAGCTGTCCTCAGAGTCCTTGCCTCCCCCTGCACCAGCCTCCACACTATCCCTAAGTGCCTGTGCTGGCAAATCCAGGAGGCATCTCACCTGGGCACAGAGATCGTCGCTCAGCATCTCGCCCCTACACGGAGATGATTATCTTGTCTGTTACGAACACCTACTTAGTAACTCTGACATGAAACTCCCACCAGGCTGAAACTTGACACAGAACAGCAATTACTGAAAACATTTTTTTAAAAAAGTTGACGTTTCTATGAGAGTTTGTCCTCCTCCGCTCCCAGCCTCCCCCTGAAGAGATAGCTATTTAAGTCCTTTCCGAATGAATCTAACTTTGCAAGCTGCAGTTAAACTGGCTCTGGCTGGCCCCCTTGCCAAGGCACTGGGTGGGAGGCCATGGCTCCCTCAGAAAGCTTGTCCTCAAGGCTTGCTGGCCCCCTTCTAGGGTGTTCCCCACTTCCTCCTGCAGCCTGCTTCTCAAGTCCCTGTTTCAGGGGTTCCAAAAGGGAACAACTTCTGTGCATGATGACATAAATGACCCAGGTGGGCACCACAGACCACTTTTCAGACGAGTGACATTGTAAAGCTCCAAGGTCACATCACTTCCTGGGGCACAGTGAAATTGTAGCAGGGCCTTTTGCTTGCAAGTGTGAGGACTGTAACAGCTGAAGGAGGCTGCAGTGTGGGGTCCTCTGCTAGGGAGCATCTAGTGAGGGTTACAGAGCAAGTGGGATCCTTGAGGCCAGCCCTGAGACTGGTGAAGATAGCGTCTATTGATCTGAGCCAAGGGAATCCCGCTAGAGTCTGCTTCTTGTCACAGGGGTGCCAGTGGGTCTTACTCAGGGACTCCTCCTGGATGGGGCCACAGGGCCCTGGGCTTTGACATTCCATGGGTCACTCCCACATCTGGACATTAGCACAGCAAGGTCTGGGATAATATGCCCAGGGCCTCTCTTTGGGTCACAGAGGTGGCCTGCATGGATGGACAGTTCTCACCCAAAGAACTAGCAAAGGACCTAGGGCAGGAAGGAGTGGCAGGCAGCAATGTTAAAGAGCTGCTTTCTCTGCCCAAGGGCTCAGACTTCCATCTATTGTGAGTCATTCCTTCATGCAATGGGAAGTGAGGGGTGAATGGACTCTCCAGGTTCCAGACAGACCTATGCCAGCACAAAATGATGCACTGGAGACCATAGCTATGGTACAGTTCCTGAACTGTTGTTACAGTTATTAGCTATTACAGCATAGGACACATTCACAGCATGGTAAACATGTTCAGTGCAATGTGACACATGGAGAAAGCATATAACACACATATATGTAGTTGGGTAAATACTTATAGATGTGTACATCTAATCACTAGCCAAGTGAAGCCATAAAATGTTACAGGAACCCCAAGAATCCCTTCCCTTGCCTTAGCAGTGATCACCAGTCTTAAGTTTTGTTTTTCTTAGGGTGGGTGGGTGGGTAGTGTTAAGATAGGGTCTTACTCTAGGCTAGGCTGACCTGGAACTCATTCAGTAGTCCCAGGCTGGCCTTGAACTCACAGCTCCTCCTACCTCTGCCTCCTGAGTGGAGTGCTGGGATTAAAGATGTGCATCACCACACACCTGGCCAGTCTTAATTATACTGCAATCATTTATTTTTATTTATTAGATAGAGAGAGGAAGAGAGAGAGAGAGAGAGAGAGAGAGAGAGAGAGATGGATGCACTAGGGCTTTTAGCCACTACAAACGAACTCCAAATGCATGTGCCACCATGCACATCTGGCTTATGTGGGTTGTGGGGAATTGAACCTGGGTCCTTAGGCTTTGCAGGCAAGCACCTTAACCTCTAAGCCATCTCTCCAGCTCTAGATGCATTCTTTGTGCTTTCCCCCCTCTCCATTCCATGCTGGGTGGAATTCTCTTGGGTAAATAGTCTGACTTATTGATCCACTCTTTTCATAGTGAGCATATAGCTTATTTGTGATCTTTCACAGTTGTCAACAATGCTGGGAAGGATAGGTATGCCCCAACCTGCATTCATTCCTTTGGAGAATTGGTTGAACTAGGAGTGAAGTGCAGGCCCATTCGGTTTGCATTTCCTTGGCTTGGAGAGATAATTCAACTGTGCTTTCCACAGTGGTTGCCTGCAGGCAGAGTGTCCCTTATTGTCCCAGATGTCATCAGATTGCCACTGCCTGGTGCTGTGGAGCTGCACCTTACCAGGGCTCATCTGCAGTTGCAGATTTCCAAATCAGCCACTAAAATAGCTGAGCCCTTTTGATCTGTGTTAACCCCTTGGATTTGCTTATTGTGAAATTCCCAGAGAAATTCTTCCTGTCTTCACATACTCTGGACACTAGGGCTCTATCTGTTTTTGTGTTACAAATATCCCTCTCATCCTGTGGCTGGCTGTTCACTCTTGCCATGGTTCCCTATCTTTTCTCCTCTCCCTCTCCAACTCCCTCTGCCTCCTCCCTCTCTCCCTCCCTCCTTTCCTCCCTTCCTCTCTCTCTCCACCTTCTATCTTTTCAGTACTATCTCAGCTGCTCTTGTGGCTCCTTAATGTCACGGTCAGTGACACCACCTTGGCCAATAGCTTATTCTGCGAATTGTGCCACTTTGTGAGTGTCTCTAGTTTTCCCAAAGCATTTATCCCCTTCTGCCACACCAGCTTGTTTGTTCTTATATTATGTTCATTCTTTGTCATGCATCCCTCCCATGAGCATCTAGTTCTGGGACTGGAGAGATGGTTCAATGGGGATAAAGTGCTTGCCATGAAAGCATGAGGAACTGAGCTTGGATCCCCAGAATTCATGCAAAATACTGGGCGTGCTGTTGTGTGTCTGTAATCCCAGTGCTGGGGAGACAGAGACAGGAGGATCCCTGGAGCTTTGTGGCCAGGTTCAGTGAGAGACTGTCTCATAAAAATAAAGTGGAGGGCCGGGTGTGATGGCCCACACCTTTAATCCCAGCACTTGAGAGGCAGAGGCATGAGGATCGCTGTGAATTCGAGGCCACCCTGTGACTAGCGAGTTCCAGGTCAGCCTGGGCTAGAGCGAGACCCTACCTAAAAAAAACAAATAAATAAGGTGGGGAGCTCCTGTACGCACAGGTATGCACACATTTATACACATGCACACCACCCACACACATACACAGACAAAAAATATCCAACTTCTGGGCTGGAGAGATGGCTCAGTGGTTAAGTGCTTGCCCATGAAGCCTGACCATCCAAGTTTGATTCCCCAGTACCCATGTAAAGCCAGATGCACAAAGTGGCACAGGCATCTTGAGTTCATTTGTAGTGTCTGAGGGCCCTGGTGAGCTCATTCATTCTCTCTCTCTCTCTCTGTTTGCAAAATAAATATGTAAATAAAATATTTTTAAAATTCTATCAGGCAGAATCTCTGTTGGTGTTTTTGGAGACATGCTAGGTTTCAGAAGCAGACATCCAGGTGAGGTATTCAACTAGTGTTTGTTCAAGTGAGTTTGTTCCTATATATGCATTTTAAGTTTTAGAAAAACTAAGTTGGGATTTAAATAGAAATTTATTTAGTTTATCAACTTGGAAATTATGATTTTATAAAATATCTGTATTGTGTCTTCTAATCCATAAGCATGGTATCTCCCTCCATTTACTTAAATCACCTATAATGTTTAGCTTTTTCTTGGTTTTATTTATTTATTGAGACAAGACTTCATCCTGTAGCTCAGGATGGCCTGGAACTTTTTATGCATCCCTGACTGTACTTAACTCGTGACTCTCCTGCCTCAGCCTCTGAGTGCCGGGTTCACAGACGTGTAACATCATAGTCCATCTTGTAAGCTTTCCTCATAGTAGCTGTTGTAAATTGTAATGGTTGGGATCTTTTTTTCTTTTTTCCAGGTAGGGTCCCGCTCTAGCCCAGGCTGATCTGGAATTCACTCGGTAGTTTCAGGGTGGCCTTGAACTCATGGTGATCCTCCCACCTCTGCTTCCCGAGTGCTGGGATTAAAGGCGTGCGCCACCATGCCCGTCTTGGTTTGGATCCTAAATGGTCCCCATTTAAGAGGTTGAAGGCTTGGTGACCAGACTGTAGCCCTTTTGGGAGCTGGTGGAACTCCTAGGAGGTGGCATGTAGAGGAAGACATCAGCTCATGGAGATGTGCTCTTGAAGGGGACATTGGGATTCTGACCCAGCCCTTTCTCCTCTCTCTGCTTTCCAGCTGCCATGAGGTCAACATGTACCACAGGCCCAACTCAATGAGGCCATGGACTGAAAAACTTTAAAATCAGGAGCCAAAATAATCTTTTCCTCCTTATAAGTTGAATATCTCAGGTATTTTATTACCATAGTGAAAAGCTGACTAACACATGCATTCGTCCTAGATTTTTGATGTTTTATTTATTTATTTTTTGTTTTTTTGACATAGGGTCTCACTCTAACTCAGGCTGACCTGGAATTCACTATGTAATTTCAGGGTGGCCTCCAACTCACAGTGATCCTACTATCTCTGCCTCCTGAGTGCTGTAGTAAAGGTATGCAACACCATTCCTAGTAATTCTTGATATTTTAAAGAATGTACTTTTGCAAAATGGTATTTTTCTATTATTGCTAATGTATAGAAATAAACTGAGTTGTGTGTATGGATTTTAAATCCAATACATTTGCTAAACTCCTTAATGAGTTCTCACTTTTTTTTTTTTTTTTTTTTTTTTTTTTCGAGGTAGGGTCTCACACTGGTCCAGGCTGACCTGGAATTAACTATGTAGTCTCAGGGTGGCCTCGAACTCTTGGCGATCCTCCTACCTCTGCCTCTCGAGTGCAGGGATTAAAGGCGTGCGCCACCACGCCCGGCAAGTTCTCACTTTAAAAAAAAAAAAAAATTTCTATCAACAACTTCTATACTTACAATAAACCATGATATTTCCCTCCCCTCCCCCACTTTCCCCTTAACAACTCTGCTCTCCATCGTATTCCCTCCCTCTCTCCATTAGTCTCTCTTTTATTTTGATGTCATCATCTTTTTCTCCTATTATGAGGGTTTTGTGAAGGTACTGTTAGGCACTGCAAGGTCCTGGATATCAAGGCTAATTTCTGTCTGGACAGTTGCATTGTAAGGAGTCATACCCTTCCTTTGGCTCTTACATTCTTTCTGCCACCTCTTCCACAATGGACCCTGAGCCTTGGAGGATGATAGAGATGTTTCAGTGCTGGACACTCCTCTGTCCCTTCTTCTCAGCACTGTGTTGCCTTTGGGGTCATCCCAGTGGTCATTGTCATGTGAAAAGAGAAGCTTCTCTAACCAGAAGTGAGAGTAGCATTAATATGTGAATATGAACATTAAGTGTAGTGCTTTTAGGGCAGTTTGGTGAGAATAATATATACATTAGCCAGTCAAGAGCAGGCTTTATACCCCTAAGGCTCATGACCTCCCCTGCCATAGACTTTTGATTAGGTTTTTCAGTACTAAGTGTGTATTCCCTCCCACAGAGCAGGCCTTCAGTCCAATTAGAGAAGTTGGTTTCCCCCAGAGCAGACATGCCACTATTGCACTCTTTCAGTCATTTGGCCTGTCTGGCCAAACTTGAGGCTTCCAGGGTCCACTGTTTTCACCACTGATGACTTCTGTCTCCCATACGGCTGCATGCAGCTTTTCCCAGCTTTCAGTTGGCTGGTCTATAGGGAGAAGGTTTTCTGCTCAGTACCAGCTTGATTTCTCAGTGATGTTGCCACTCAGGCATGTGAAGTCTTCTTTGGAGGCAACAGGGCCAACAACTCACTGGAAGGGAACCCATCCCTGGCACTGAACATTTTCCAGTAACAATCTATGGCTTCTGGATGTGCCATTATTCAAACAAGTAGGTTTTCATGTATCTTATTCAGAATATCTTGAATTTTGATTGATCCTCCCCCCACTCTTTTACATGATCTTTCCCCCTGTTCTCACTTAGGCCTTTCCCCTCCCTGTAATCTGTTCGTCTACCTACATATATACAACACTACCCCCTTAAGTCCTTCCCTCTCCTCCCTCCTTTTCTAGCTTACTGGCCTCTGCTACCAATTTTTGGTTGCAGCTTGCATACAAATATATACATTTGTAGCTAGGATCCACATATGAGAGAGAACATGTGATGTTTGGCTTTCTGGGCCTGTGTTACCTCACTTAGTATAATCATTTCCAGATCTATCCATTTCCCTGCAAATTTCATAATTTCATTTTTCTTTAATGCTGAATAGAACTCCATTGTGTAAACGTACCACCTATTTGTTATCCATTCATTTGTAGAGGGACATCTAGGCTGGTTTCATTTCCTAGCTATCGTGAATAGAATAGCAATAGACATGGTTGTACAAGTATCTCTAAGATAATAAGAAGAGTCATTAGGATATATGCCTAGGAGTGCTATAGCTGGATCATATGGTAAATCTATTTTTAGCTGTCTCAAGAACCTTCACACTGATTTCCACAATGGCCATACCAGATTACATTCCCACCAACAGTGTACAAGGGTTCCCCTTTTTCTGTATCCTCACTAACATTTATTATCATTTGTTTTCTTGATGGTAGCCATTCTGACAGGAGTGAGATGGAATCTCAAAGTAGTTTATTTTATTTATTTACTTTTTTTGGTTTTGCGAGGTAGGGTCTCACTCTGGTCCAGGCTGACCTGGAATTAACTATGCAATCTCAGGGTGGCCTCGAACTTCAGCAATCCTCCTACCTCTGCCTCCAGAGTGCTGGGATTAAAGGTGTGCACCACCACGCCCGCTCAAAGTAGTTTTTTTTTTTTTTTTTTTTTTTTTTTTTTTTTTTTTTGGTTTTTCGAGGTAGGGTCTCACTGGCCCAGGCTGACCTGGAATTCACTCTGTAGTCTCAGGGTGGCCTTGAACTCACGGCGATCCTCCTACCTCTGCCTCCCAAGTGCTGGGATTAAAGGTGTGCGCCACCATGCCCAGCTTTCAAAGTAGTTTTAATTTGCATTTCCCTGATGGCTAAGGATATTTCTTTTTAGATGTGTATATGCTATCTGTATTTCTTCTGATGAGAACTCTCTATTTAGTTCTATAGCCCATTTTCTTCTTTTTTCTTTTTTATTGATAACTTCTATACTTACAGACAATAAACCATGATATTTCCCTCCCCTCCCCCATTCCCCTTCAGAACTCCACTATCCATCATATTCCCTCCCTCTCTCCATTAGTCTCTCTTTTAATTTGATGTCATCATCTTTTTCACCTATTATATGAGTCTTGCGAAGGTATTGCTAGGCACTGTGAGGTCATGGATATCGAGGCTGATTTCTGTCTGGACAGTTGCATTATAAGGAGTCGTACCCTTCCTTTGGCTCTTACATTCTTTCCACCCCCTTTTCCTGGGCCTTGGAAGGTGTGATAGATGTTTCAGTGCTGGACACTCTTCTGTCCCTTCTTCTTAGCACTATGCTGCCTTTTGGGTCATCCAGTGGTCATTGCCATCTGAAAAGAGAAGCTTCTCTCACCAGAAGTGAGAGTAGCATTAATATATGAATATGAACATTAAGTGTAGTGCTTTTAGGGCAGTTTGGTAAGAATAATATATACATTTAGCCAGACAAGAGCAGGCTTTATATCCCCAAGGCTCATGACCTTCCCTGCCATAGACTTTTGCTTAGGTTTTTCAGTACCAGGTATGTATTCCCTCCCATAGAGAGGGCCTTCAGTCCAATTAGGGAGCAGTTTGGTTTCCCCAAGAGCAGACATGCCACTATTGCACCCGTTCGGTCATTTGTATAGTCCATTTTTTAATTGGGTTGTTTCATTTATTCTTGTTTATTTATTTATTTGCAAGCAGAGAGAGAGAGATAGAAGAGAGGTAGACAGAGAGAATGGGCACACCAGGGCCTCTAGCCACTGCTAATGAACTCCAGATGTGTGTGCCCCCTTGTGCATATGGCTCACATGGATCCTAGAGAATTGAACCAGGATCCTTTGGCTTTACAGGCAAATGCCTTAACCGCTAAGCCATTTCTCCAGCCCTTTTTTTGTATTTATTTATTTATTTATTTATTTGCAAGCAGAGAGAGAGAGAGATAGAAAAGAGGCAGACAGAGAGAGAATGGGTTGTTTCATTCCTTATTGTTTTGTTTTTTTGAATTCTTTGTATATTATGGATATTAATCCTCTGTCAGATATGTAGCTGGCAAAGATTTTTCTCCCATTCTGTAGGTTGTCTCTTTGCTCTATTCACAGTGTCCTTTGCTGAACAAAAGCTTTGCAATTTCATGAGATTCCAGTGGTTGATTAGTGATTTTATTCGCTGGGCAATTGGAGTTATATTCAGAAAGTCCTTGCCTATGCCAATATGTTGAAGGGTTTCCCCTACCTTTTCCTCTAGCAATTTTAGAGTTTCAGGTCTGATATTAAGATCCCTGATCCACTTGGACTTGATTCTTGTACATGGAGAAAGACAAGAATCTATTTTCATCCTTCTACATATAGATATATAGTTTTCCCAGCAGGATGACCTGGAATTCACCTGTAGTCTCAGGGTGGCCTCAAACTCACGGCCATTCTCCTACCTCTGCCTCCCGAGTGCTTGGATTAAAGGTGTGTGTTACTACGTCTGGCTTTCTCACCATTTCTTATGGACTCTTTCCAGTCTGGCACTCACAGTCATATTGCCTGTGAATAAAGGTGATTTTGTTTCTTTCTTTGCAGACTGAACCTGGCTTGCTCACTGTGTTGTTTGCCGTATCCGGACTGACTGAAGAGCAGTGGACCTCACAGTCATCTGTCTCCTTGCCAATCTTGTGCTGAGCTTTCTTTCAACATTTTCTCATTAACTGTGATTACTGCTCTGTGATTTTTGCTGGATAGACTTTATCAGATGAACAGTGAGCCTTTCTCTTCCTGGATGGCTAAGACTTTTTTTTTTTAAAGAATAGGAGTTGAGTTTTATCAAGTACTCATCTGCATCTACTGAGAAGACAGCATGATCTGAGCACGAGAAAAAGTCCTTGTGGCTCTGGCAGAGGAACACAGTCCACTCCAGGGAAGGGTTGAGGACTGAGGCATAAATACACAATTCACTCTTCTCCCTCTACTTCTCTCCTCATTCTAGATGTTTTTGTTTATTTGTAGATTTCGAGTCTATATTTTTAATTTTTAAAATTTATTTGCAAGGAGGGAGAGAGAGAGAGAGAGAGATAGAGAGAGAGAGAGAAGAGAGAGAGAATGAGAATGGGTGTGCCAGGGCCTCTAACTGATGCAAATGAGCATGTACCACTTGGTGCATCCAGCTTTACGTGGGTACTGGGGAATCAAATCCAGGTCGTTAGGCTCTGCAGTCAAGTGTTTTAACCACTGAGCAATCCATCTCTCCAACCCTAGATTCTGTTTGTTGTTGGCATGTGTGTATTCATGTATGTCTGTATGGGCACACATGCCATGGTGTGCATGTGGAAGTGAAAGGACAGCACTGAGGTGTTAATCTTTTTTCACCTTGTTTGAGACAGGGTATCTTTTGTTTTGCTGGTACAAATATAAGACTCCTGACACTTCTCATTGCCATAAGTGTGTTAGGATTCCAGATGTGTGCACTACTTGTGTATGGATTCTGGGGATCAGAACTTAAGCCATGTCTACAGCCATACTACCCTGAATGTGCCCGATCTCGTCTGAACTTAAGCCATAAGGTTTGTTCAGCAAGCCTTTTGAACCTCTGAGCCACCTTCCCAAACCCCCAGGTTTTGCATTTCTTTACTCAGCATCTGTTTATCACAGGGATAAGCTGTGGTTGGGGTTGCTCACATCTCTTCTGAGCCTGTACTGAACTGCCTCTGACCGAAAGCTCACACAGTAAACAGTAATACATCTCCTGTCCTAGATCAACCCAGGACCAACCACTGGATGGCTGGGGGCAGCTCTAAAACCTACTTGGGTCAGCTACACTGGCCAGGCCTGAGCTCTTTCCCCTGCTCACCTTGCCTTTCACACAGAAACCTCCACCAAGGGTCTGACCTAGGCCCTGCCCTTGCTACATCTGTTTTTAGGAGAGCTGTGAGGTGGAATGCTAACAATTCCTCTTCTCCATGTCATTGACATCTGTCAGTCACCTTGATGACTTAAGATCTGGGCACAAACCCTGCCTTCAGCATCATGATCTGCTAACACAGCCAGAGTGGACAGAGGGGGTGAGTCCGGCACTATCAGTTGGCAGGTGGTGGATGGGAAGCAAGGTGTAAAGATACAAAGCTGGAAACTGCTGTGATCCGTTTACACTTGTATGGGTACTTCCGGTTCCCATCAACACCTGTTCAGAAGGACATAATTTACAGAAGGATCCTTACAGAGGATACATATGCACAGGCATGTAAATAGAACTGTCCACAGTTCTGGAAACAACAGCCAGGGTACAAGCCACTTGTATGTCACACTTAAGCCATATGTGCTCCGCTTCCTGGCTGTGGAAGAATTCAGTCTATTATGCCACAGGAAAGATGATTTTACTTCTCTTCCTTCTTTTTAAAAAATACTTTTATTTATTTATTTGAGATAGAGAGAGAGAGAAACAGAGTAAGTATGAGTGCACCAGGACATCCTGCCCCTGTAAATGAACTCCAGATGTATGTATCACTTTGTGCATCTGGCTTCATGTAGGTACTGGGGAATCAAACTTGGGCCGTCAGACTTTGCAAGCAAGCACCCTGAACCACTGAGCCATCTCTCCAGACCTTCTTCTCTTCCTTCTGTGGAAAGGGTTTGGAGTGTGGATCAGTGGTACAAGGATTGCCTAGCATACCATACATGAGGCCTTAGGTTCCATACCCAACATTGTAAAATGAATTAATGAATGAATGAAAAAAATAAATGAAAGAACAAAATTGTTGGGGCTGGAGATGTAGCTCTGTCAACCAAGTGTTTGCCTAGCATCATGAAGCCCTGGGTTCTATTTCTAGCACTGCATTAAAAGAGGTATAGGGCTGGAGAGATGGCTTAGCAGTTAAGGCACTTGCCTGCAAAGCCAAAGGACCGAGGTTTGATTCCCCAGTACCCACATAAGGCAGATGCACAAAGTGGCACATATATCTGGAGTTCATTTGTAGTGACTAGAGGCCCTGGCATACCCTCTCTCTCTAATAAAATAAATAAATAAAATATTAAAAAAGAGGTATGGTAGGGGCTGGGGAGATGGCTCAATAGTAAAAGGCAGTTGTTTGCAAAGCCTGATGGCCCAGGTTTGATTCCTTATCTGGAGTTCATTTGCAGTGGCAAGATGTCCCCTGGCATGCTCATTCAGATCCCCCTCTCTACTTGCAAATAAATAAGTAAATAAATAAACAAATAGTTTTTTAGAAACAGGTGTGGTGGCACATACTTATAATTCCAGCATGCAGGAGGTAGAAGAAGAGGAAACAAAAGTTCAAGGTCATCCTTGGCTATATAACAAGCCAGCATGTGCTACTATCTCAAATGAATAAATAAATAAATAAATATCCCTCTAAGAAATTAAAAAATAAAACAAAATTGTCATACCATGAGATGACTAAATTGTAATAGCCAAAAGCTGCAGGAGAAACATTATGGAGACAGGTCAGTCTGCTAATTATAAAATTATGTTGTTTTTCTGGATGTGTATTTTGTGATATCAGCTTTTCAAAACTCAATTTGTCTTGTTTTTTTTTTGTTGTTGTTGTTTCTGTAGGCTATGGAGTTAAAAAAAAAAACATTTTATTTGAGCTGTAGAGATGGCTTAGCGGTTAAGGCACCTGCCTGCGAAGCCTAAGGACCCAGGTTCAATTCTCCAGGACCCACGTAAGCCAGATGACAAAGTGATGCATATGTCTGGAATTCATTTGAAGTGGCTGGAGGCCCTGGCATGCCCATTCTCTCTCTCTCTCTATCTGTCCCCTCTCTCTCAAATAAATAAATAACATATTAAAATAATATGTTACTTATATTTTGCAAGGAGAGAGAGAGAAGGAGAGAATGGGCATGTCAAGGCCTCTAGCCACTGCAATGCACCACTTTGTGCATCTGGCTTTACATGGGTACTGGGGAATTGAACCTTTGGAATTTAGGCTTTGCACGCCTTAACCACTGTGCCATTTCTCCAATCCTGGCTAGGGACTTTTAAAATCATCTTTTTTAAAAACCTTTTTTTACTGACAACTTTCATAATTATAGACAATAAACCGTGATAATTCCCTCCCCTCCCCTCCCCCACTTTCCTCTTCACAAATCCACCCATCATCTTATCCCCTCCCCCCTCAATTAGTCTCTTTTGTTTTGATGTCATCATCTTTTCCTCCTATTATGAGGGTCTTGTATAGGTAGTGTCAGGCACTGTGAGGTCATGGATATCCAGGCCATTTTGTGTCTGGAAGGTTGCATTAAATCATCTTTCTCTCTCTTCGAGGTAGGGTCTCATTCTAGCCTATACTAACCTCGAACTCACAGCAATCCTCCTACCTCAGCCTCCCAAATGAAGGCATTAAAGGCATGCTCCAGCAAGCCCGACCCACCCCCCCCTTTTTTTCCCTGAACATTTTCAAGTAGAAACTCAGAAGTGAGTTCTGGGTGAGGGTGGCTGCTCTTGCCAGCACCAGGTTAGTGACAGCTGTACTTCTGGCCTGGTAGGAGGTGTTGAAGGCAGAGAGTGGACAGCACTACACGTCATGATTTCTCTGTCCTGACCTGTTCCCCTTTGCCTGACAACCAGGGGTGGAGGAGCAGGACAAGGAGGAGAAGTCATAGTTGCCCACTTTGGAGGGACTCAGCATGGTGTGCCACCTAAACTCCAGTCATAGTATCTTCTCTCACTGAGAGGAAGTCTGACCTCTGGGCTCTGTGGGATAGGGGATCACCCATGTCAAAGCCTTCATCTAGAGCCTGGGACTTCATGACTAATGTGCCCCATGGCCTTGTTCCATGCAATCCCTGGGGAAGAACAGTTGACTGGGGGTTAGCCAGCCTGGCCTAGCCAAAACACAGCGTTGGGGCAAGGGGTTATACCTGGCTGTGCTCCGATTTGGGGAGTGGTTAGGATCTTAAAGGTGTGAAGGAGTTAGGGTTCTATTCAGAAGAGGTCCCAGTGCTGTGTGTCTAAGACATTGCTATATATAAGAGAGGAATTGGGGCCAGGCAGAGCCCAAAGTTTATATATATATATATTTTTTCCCCACTGGGCTAGCAGGCTTTGCAAGCAAGCACCTTTTTAAAAAAATTTATTTTATTTATTGAATAGAGAAAGGGAGAGAGAGAGAGAGGGAGGGAGGGAGAGAATGGGCACACCAGAGCCTTCAGCTGCTGCAAACAAACTCCAGACACATGAGACACCTTGTGCATCTGGCTTATGTGGGTCCTGGGGAATAGAACCTGGGTCCTGCCGGGCATGGTAGTGCACACCTTTAATCCCAGCACTAGGGAGGCAGAGGTAAGAGGAACGCTATGAGTTCGAGGCCACCCTGAGACTACAGAGTGAATTCCAGGTCAGCCCCAGAGCCCAAAGTTAAAACAGTAGAGAGGAATGCTCTGGTTGGATTGGACCTCACACGGGGTCTGTATGGGCTGCTGCAAGTCCCTGCCCACAGCTGCTATTCTCCAGTCATCTCATTCTGTCCCAAGCTTGCTCTTCTGTGCTGGGGAGGGGCAGGAATGTGTGTAGGTATGTATGTTGGAGGAAGACCTGGTTGTCATTCTGAGTCCTGCCCCTCCTCAGTCAGCCACACCCAGCAGAGCTGTCCTAGCTAGTGTTTCCCTCTGAGCTGTGAACCACCATCTGGGCTCCTCCATTATCAATGTTATTCTCTCATTTCCGGCTGTAACCAAGGAGCTCCAGCAGCTAATTGCACCCCCATCGCCTTCTGTGCTGTGCTGGTTTATTACTGATTGCTATATCATTGGACCATGTAACACTTGCATTTAATCTTTGTTATGCTCTCTTTTCTTATTTCTGCTTATTTTCCTACTTAAAAATCTGGGCTGGAGAAATGGCTCAGTGGTTAAGGTGCTTGCCTGCAATGCCTAATGACCTAGGTTCAATTCCCCAGTACCCACATAAAGCCAGATGCACAAACTGGTACATGCATCTGGAGTTTGTTTGCAGTGGCTAGAGGGCCCTGGCACACCCTTTCTCTCTCTCCTTGCAAATAAGTAAATAAAACATATATTAAAAAAAAAAAAAAAAAGAGCTGGGCGTGGTGGCACACGCCTTTAATCCCAGCACTTGGGAGGCAGAGGTAGGAGGATTGCCGTGAGTTCAAGTCATCCTGAGACGACAGAATGAGATCCAGGTCAGACTGAGCAAGAGTGAGACCGTATCTCGAAAAACAAACAAACAACAACAACAACAAAAAAAACAACCAAAACAACAACAACAAAAAAAAAACTGGTTTGAGCTGGGCATGGTGGTGCACTCTTAATCCCAGCACTCTGGAGGCAGAGGTAGGAGGATCACCATGAGTTCAAGGCCACCCTGAGACTACAATAGTGAATTCCAGGTCAGCCTGTGCCAAAGTGAGACCCTACCTTGAAAAAAAAAAAAAAAAAAAAAAAAAAAAACCAAAAACCAAAACCAAAACTGGTCCAGCATGGTGGCGCACACGTCTATTTCCAGCACTTGGAATGCAAGGATAGGAGGATTGCTGTGAGTTCAAGGCCAGCCTGAGACTACAGAATAAGTTCCAGGTCAGCCTGGGCTGGAATGAGACCCTACCTGGGGAAAAACAAACAAACAAACAAACAAACAAACTGGTGCTGAAGATGGAGCAGGGCATGGTGCATGCTAGGCAACCATTCCACCACTGAGCCACACCCCCAGCCCACATCCCTACTTGTGATCATTTTTTGTCACAATTAATTACATTAAGTGCTGTCTGCCAATCCTTTGCCTAAAGTCTCTTTCATCCTTTGGGTTGGGGGCTTCTCTTTAGCATGGCTCTGAGGAATACATATCTGCTTGAATTCTTGCACATCTGTGAGCATGCAACTCTCATGGCAGCCTTCATGCTTGAGGACAGCTGAGCTGGACAGATATGTTAACTCCTCACCTGTTTTCCTTGAGGACAGTGCTAATTTTTTTTCTTTTTCTCTTTCTTTCTTTCTTTTTTCTTTTTTTGGTTTTTGAAGGTAGGCTGTCACTCTAGCTCAGGCTGACCTGGAGTTCACTATGTTGTCTCAGGATAGCCTCGAATTCTCGATCCTCCTACCTCTGCCTCCCGAGTGCTGGGATTAAAGGTGTGTGCCACCATACCCAGCTGTGCTAATTTTCTTAAAGCAACAGAAACTCATCCTCTCACATTCTAGAAGCCAGGGAGTTCCAAGCTCTGCAGGACTATGCTTTCTTACTGAAGGCTCTACGAAGTCACTGTGGCCTGCAGTCCTCTTTGAACCTATTGGTTATCAGCAATGTTTTGTGTCCTTTGCTATGCCTGCTTTGTTCTAATATCTACCTCATTGCCACATGCTATCTCCCTGTGACTGTGACTCTGTTTTCTTCTCATGAGGAATCAGACATACTGGATTAGGACTCACTGTATCAACTATGACTGCTCCTTAACTTGATGATATCTGTGGAGATATTGAGGTAGGGTCTTGCTCTAGCCTAGGCTTGATCCTAAGTGCTGGGATTAAAGGCACGAGCCACCATGCCTGGTACTATTTCTTTTTAAAATATTTAATTAATAAAATTTTAAATTTGTTTGCAAGCAGAGAGAGACAGAGAAAAGAAGGACATAGTGAGAGAATGGACACACCAGGGTCTCCAGCACTGAGAACAAACTCCAGATACATGTGCATCTGGCTTTTTTTTTTTTTTTTTTTATGTGTACTAGAGAAGCGAACCAGGCAAGTGCCTTAACTGCTGAGCCATCTCTCCAGCTGGAGACCCTATTTCTAAATAAGGTCACATTCATAGGAGCCAGAGATGTGAATGCATCTTTTGCAGAGAGGGGACACATTTCTGCCTTCCAGATAAAGAAGTGTAGCTTCCTTTACTTCTGGCACTGATTGCTATAGAGGAGGAGCCTGACAGCATTTGACTTCTTTAACTACTCAGTCTTTGGATGTGGCTGCCCAAGGAACTATGTCATTTAAAGCCAGCCAATATACCCAACTACATGGCATGTACTTCCATATGCAAGTATAAGTTTTCTGTTTTCCAGGAAAATGGCTTGGAACAACAGAAGTTTAGATAATAGGTCTGTCAGGGGGCAAGGATGGCGACACAGCTCCATACTGTCATATGAAGCAGCCTACGAGTTCACTCAGTCTTTCCAGAACCTTGATCTGAGGAAAACCAGGTCCTTGGCCAGCATGAAATTGAGTTGATTATACACATTAAAAAATATAGATTTTAAAAAATATTTATTGTTTATTTGAGAGAGAGAGAAAGAGAGAGAAAGGGAGGAAGATATAGAGAGAATAGGTGTGCCAGGGCTTCCAGCCAGTGCAAACTCCAGACACATGTGCTACCTTGTGCATCTGGCTTATGTGGGAACTGGGGAATCAAACCTAGGTCCTTAGGCTTCATAGGCAATCTCTTCAGCCCCCAAATATATAGATTCTTAAATGTTTTTATTTATTTATTTATTTATTTATGAAAGGGAGAAAGACAATGAGCCCCAGCAAATGAACTCTAGATGCATGAGCCACCATTTGTGTGTGGCTTACGTGGGTTCTGGGGAACCAAATCTGGGTCGTTAGCCTTCGCAGGCAAGTGCCTTAACTGCTAAGCCATCTCTTCAGTCCAAAATATATAGATTTTTTTTGAGGAGGAATAATTGACAGAAGGTAGAACGCAGTCCCTGAAGGAACTGTTCTAATTACCACCCAAAGAGCAAAGTCACAGAGCTCCACTCAAGGTCACAGAGCTCTTCTTTACAGTCAGGCTTGGAGGGTGAAACAGGGAAGGGAAAGAGCCTTAAGAATAATTTGAATTTGGACAGCGATCCATCAGTCCTGACACTCCTGTGTCCTGGTGTCTCAAATCACATTGCTTCCTTTCATCTCCATCTTCACTAAATAATAGTTGCCATTGTGTTAGGATTCAAAATTTCAATCCAGTAGCCCTCAGGATCTTGAATCAAGGCCAGACCTTTCATTTCCCCATCATCAGGTTTCTTTACAAAGTTGACTCCCAGTTCTTCAAATCTTTACAAGCACTATAGACATCAGGAGCAGCACTTCCAATGTGACCGAATCCTCGAGGGTCTGAGTTGCAGTTGTGCTAACTCTGGGTCTCATCATCTTCACTGCCCCAGTTGTGTGTCAGCTCGAGTGTAGCTTTTCCGGATAATGTCCCTGCTATTTTTTCATTCTTATCTGTGGGGATGTCATTTTTATCCTCATAATCCAAGAAATAAAGTGCAAATTTCATAGTAGGAATTGTTGGAGTAGCATCATTCCAAGAACTTTTGTATAGAAGTCCAGTGACTTCTTTGGACCTTTAACTCTTAGCATGCTGTGCTGCAAGAGGAAATCCTTGGTGCTGGGATCTGCCTCCAAGTAGCACCTGCGGGCAGCCTCGTCCGTCTGTGAGGCCCATGGGCGCGGGTTAAGGATCTGCCATGGCCGCATTGGAGGACCGCGGAGAGCCACACTCAGGAGCGGAGCGGACGGCGACACCCAGCACTCCTAACACATATAGATTTTTAAGCATGAGAAAAGGAAAGAAATTCTAGGGAAGAAAGTAAGACATACTGCAGAGCATGTGTGAGGGCTTCTCTAAGAGTCACACTTCACTGCCTTTACTACACACACACACGCACACACACATTTACTATATATATTCTTTACTATATTGTCATATATACATATATATATATATATATATATATATATATATATATATATATATATGGACCATTTTGGTGAATTTTGAAGCTATTATCTTCAATGGATTGCTAAGGACTCTAAATGTGATCACAGGATGGTTCCTGAGGGGCACCTGACAGGATTACAATTGATACGATCACATCTTGGGTGGTGGAAGGTAGGATAGCTGTACTGTAAACAAAGTTAACAGTTGTGTTTGAGAAAAGCAGACAATATCTGGAAAAAGGAAAGAGGCCCTATTCAAGGTCATATTCATTAAATCTGAGTCATTGCTAATTCAACATAAAATGTCTACATATGAAAAAATATTATATTTTATTTTGGAACCTTCATAGTGACTGCTTTTAAAAAAATTCTTTTTTATTATTTTATTTATTTATTTATTTTGAGGTAGGGTTTCACTCTAGCCCAGGCTGACCTGAAATTCACTATTGTAGTCTCAGGGTACATTGAATTCATGACAATCCTCCTACCTCTGGGATTAAAGGCGTGCACCACCATGCCCTGCTTTATTTATTTATTTATTTTTTGAGGTAGAGTTTCAGTCTAGTCCAGGCTGATCTGGAATTCACTATGTAGTCTCAGGGTGGCCTCAAACTCATGGTAATCCTCCTACCTGTGCTTCCTGAGTGCTGGGATTAAAGGTGTGTGCCACCACGCCTGGCATTTTTTTTTTTTTTTTTTTTTTTGTGAGATAGGGTCTCGCTCTAGCCTAGGCTGACTTGGAATTCACTGTGTAGTCTTAGGGTGGCCTCAAACTCACAGTGATCCTCCTACCTCAGCCTCCTGAGTGCTGGGATTAAAGGCGTGTGCCACCACACCTGGCTCATGAGGTACTGTTTACACATTTCATTTATAACTGTAAGTAGGGTCTGGGAGATGGCTCAGGTGATAAAGGGCCTGCCTCACCAACATAAGGTCCTGCGCAAGGACCCCTAGCACACACATAAATGTCAGGAGTGGTGGCATACACCCATAATCTCAGCACTAGGAATCTGGGGGACACAGGGGATCAATCCCCAGGCTTTACTGGTTAGCTAGTCTAGCTAAATCTGTTAACTCTGAGTTCAATGAGAGACCCTATCTCAAAAAATAAGGTCAAAGGCTGGAGAGATAGCTCAGCAGTTAAAGGCACTTGCTTGCCAAGTCTCATGGGCTGGGTTTAATTCTCCATTACCCATGTAAAACCAGATAAATAAATCGGCGCATGCATTTAGAGTGGCAAGAGGCAGTGGTGGTGCACGCCTTTAACCCCAACACTTGGGAGGCAGAGGTAGGAGGATTACTGATTTCCAGGCCCGTTTGGCACTACAGAGTATGTTCCAGGTCAGACTGGACTAAAGTGAGAGATCTTACTTTGAAAAATAAAAAAGAAAAAAATAAGATCAAGAGTGATTAAGGAGACACCAAACATTGACCTCTGGTCTCCACATGCATGCATAAACATACCTACATATGTATCCACAGACATACCAAAAACACATGCAATGCAATACACACATACATGCCAAAAAACAAAATAAAACACCTGTAAGTAAGAGTTGAGGGGCTAGAGAGATGACTCAGCTGTTAAAGGTGCTTGCTTGCAAGACTTGATGACCTAGGTTTGATTCCCCAGTTCCCAGATAAAGCCAGATACATAAAGTGTCACATGCATCTGGAATTTGTTTGCAGTGGCAGGATGTCCTGCTTCTCCCTCCTCCCTCTCTGCTTGCAAATAAATAAGTATATTTACTTATTTTTTATTTGCAAGCAGAGAGAACCAGGGGCTTGCCAGTGACTCCAGCCACTGTAGATGAACTCCAGATGCATATGCCGCTTTGTGTATCTGGCTTAATGTTGGTACTGGGGAATCAAACCCAGCACATCAGGCTTTGCTGGCAAGCACCTTAACCACTATGCCATCTCTCCAGCCCATAAATTTAAAAAATAAAGTTAAAAAATATTTTATTTTATTATGTTTTATTTATTTGAGAGTCAGAGAGAGAGAGAGAGAGAGAGAGAGAGAGAGAGAGAGGGGAGAGAGAAAGAGAGAATGGGTACACCAGGGCCTCCAGCCACAGCAAACAAACTCCAGATGCATGAACCACCTTGTGCATCTGGCTTATGTGGGTCCTGGGGAATTGAACCTGGGTCCTTTGACTTTGCGGGCAAACACCTTAACTGCTAAGCCATCTCTCCAACCCTATTTTTAAGTTTTTTATTAGTATGCATGCAAGTGTGCGAGAGAGAGAGAGAGAGAATGAATGGGTGCATCAGGGCCTCTAACCACTGCCAATGAACTCCAGATGCATGTGCCACCATGTGCATCTGGCTTATGCAGGTTCTGGGGAATTGAACCTAGATCTTTAGGCTTTGCAGGCAAGCACCTTAACCACTAAGCATCTCTCCAGCCATAAAATATATATATATATATATATTTGGTTTTTTGAGGTAGGATTTCACTCTAGCCTAGACTGACCTGATCTGGAATTCAATATGTAGTCTCAGGGTGGCCTTAAACTCATGGCAATCCTCCTACTTCTGCCCTCCCCAGTGCTGGGATTAAAGGTGTGTGCCACCATGCCCAGCCTTAGGGATGCAGAGTGCACTCAGGAGGTAGAGGTAGGAGGATTGCCGTGAGTTCAAGGCCACCCTGAGACTACATAGTGAATTCCAGGTCAGCCTGAGCTAGAGTGAGACCCTACCTTGGAAAACCAAAAAAAAAAAAAAAAAAAAAATACCTTGGAAAAAAAAAAAAAAAAAAAAAAAAAAAGTTTTAGGGCTGGAGAGATGGCTTAGCAGTTAAGGCACTTCTGGCTTATGTGGGTTCTGGGTAATTAATCCTAGATCTTTAGGCTTTACAGGCACGTGCCTTAACTGGTAAACCATCTCTCCAGCCCTAAAAATATTTTAAAATGCCAGGCATGGTGGCTCACGCCTTTAATCCCAGCACTTGGTAGGCAGAGGTAGGAGGATTACCGTGAGCTCGAGGCCACCCTGAGAATACAGAGTGAATTCCAGGTCAGCCTGGGCTAGAGTGAGACCCTACCTCAAAAAAATATATTTAAAAAAATTTATTTATTTACTTATTTGAGAGAGGGAAAAGGCAGAGAGAGAGAGAGAAAGAGAGCGAGTGAGAGCGAGCACCAGGGCCTCTAGCCACTGCAAACGAACTTCAGAAGCATGTGCCCCCTTGTGCATCTGGCTTACATGGGTCCTGGGGAATCGAACTGGGACCCTTTGGCTTTGCAGGCAAACGCCTTAACTGCTAAGCCATCTCTCTAGCTCCTAAAAATATTTTATTTATTTTCAAGCAGAGACAGACACAGAAAAAGAGAGACACAGACAAAATGAGAATGGTCACCCCAGGGCCTGCAGCTACTGCAAACAAACTCCAGATGCACACACCACTTTGTGTTTCTGGCTTTGCATGTGTACTGGGAAATTGAACCCTGATCCTTAGGCTTTGCAGGCAGGTGTCTTAACCACTGAGAAATCTCTTCAGCCCCCATGATGCATGTTGTATTAATCATATGTACAACCAATTATACATAGACATAAGGTGATAAACAGGTTTCTTCCTAAAATTTCACTTAGAGGACACAGTTTGCCTTAGTGCACATGCACCCAAAACTAGTCCAGACTAGATGGTCCCCTACTTTGTAATCCCAGATCTAAGAACAGATCTGAATAAGTACTGATCACAAATAATGGTCTCTAAGGAGAGGAGAAAACTAGTTCATTGGATGGAGCAGGGCGTATGTGCACCTTTGGGTGGGTGGGGGTCCCAGGTTTCCAATACATTGCTAGGTGAATTATTAGAAAATTTTCACTTAGCGGTTAAGGCATTTGCCTGCAAAGCAAAAGGATCCCAGTTTGATTCTCCAAGACCCATGTAAGCCAGATGCACAAGGAGGCGCATGCATGGAGTTTGTTTGCAGTGGCTGGAGGCACTGGCATGCCCATTCTCTCTCTCTCTCTATCTTAAATAAATAAATAAATAAATAGATAAATAAGTTTTTTAAAAAAAGAAAATAAAATTGTGTTTACTGCTCAAACCTAGCAGTGTCCCAGGTTGCTAAACTATTCCATATGCTTGTTTACCTCAAATCTGTATTTGGCATTCTTCATAATAGGATTGTTATTTAAGGAATCTGTCTCCCACAGGAGAACTAGTACTTCCCCCCAACAAGTACAGGGTCTCATCAAGAAATATCTCTTCTCTCCTAAGGGGTAGTTCTCAGGAGGAGTTCCTCTTGGAAGTTTTCTCAGGCCAGCGTGCTCAGGGAGATCTCACATAGAGATGGCCACATGGAGGGCCTCCTCGGGCAGATCCCCTCAGGGGAGGAGTTCTCAAGCAAGTCCTTCATGGGGGTCTCATAAACCAGGTGATCTCATGGAGCTCGTCTCAGGGTGGGGCTTCTCATACTTGTTTTCTCATGGGCTCTCCTTATGGAGGGTCTCCTCAATTGTTTCTCTAGAAATGCCAGTCTCTCTCTTGCGTTCTCCCAGAAAGAGAGGTGCCCCTAATTCCATGTCTAGTATCTGGGGCCTGTGATGTGATGTGAGCTCCAATGGGCCGGGGCAGCCCAACCCTTCCAGCCTTGCAATTTGTAGTCTATATGGCCACTATCTTGGACTGGCTCCACGAGTTGCCGATGGCTTTCCATGGGAAATATTCCATGGTCCTGGCATCTCCAACATCGTGTTGTTTGCATTGTAGCCCTCCAAGCTGCGTGCATTGCTCCTCAGGGGCCGCCTTTAGGAATGCTGACCTTGTTACACATTGTCTGGCCTCATAGGCCTTTGAAATCTAGGTAGTCTCTTCCATGGCCCCCAAAGTCTTGAATTTTGCATGCCTACAAAACCACCTTTCATGTCGATGTTGCCAAGGTCTGCCATCCTCCAGAGAAGTAGTCAATCTCCCTTGGACCATTAGCTGTAGAAGCCTTTGAATGTTTGGGTGGCTGAGCCCATCAAACCATTTCCCTAAGTGGCCCTGTGTGATCAGGGTGTCTTGGAACTTTGAATTGAAGTTCCTGAGCCAGAATCTGCATCTATCCTGCAAGACTATAAGTTGATTAGAATTTCAATGTAGAGAGACTAGAATGTCACAGGTTCAGCAGAGGAGATGGCTCAGTGGGTAAATGTGCTTGCTTGTAAAGCCTACCAGTCCTGGTTCAATTCCCCAGTACTCATGTAAGCCAGATGCACAAAGTGGTGGATGCATGGGTCTGGAGTTCATTTGCAGTGGCAAGAGGCCCTGGTACTCCCATGTTGTCTTTCTCATTCAAATACATTAAATAAATAAATAAATAAATAAAAATGTTGCAACTTCAGAGCCAAATTATCTTGAACTATCTTTAGCCCTCTTAATAGTTATTTATTGACTATCTCTGTGTCTGACCTAATGTCCTTGTGACTATCAGGTTATCAAGTGAAACCCTTTTGGAATGTACTCTCAGATCACCAGCTTTCACTAACCCAAAGGCCAAGAATGTCATCAGATAACGTCTGAAGTCTATTAGCAGAGACTGCCCTTCTTTGCTGATGTTTTCACCAACGTATTTGAAAAACTCCTGGGCTTATGGATTTCTTTTATTCTGTAACTATAAAACCTTAATAAAATTGTTAACCCTTTGAAACATGAAATTTATGGTAACTGAATCTGTGTTCCTGGGCCATGCTTACTCATATTTGGCTCTAGAATAAACTATTTTTTGTTCCCATTGAGGTGAGAGCTGTGTGATTTACTTTGACAGGGATCTCTTCTCAAAGAAAAGTCTTTCAAATGAATTAAAAATCCTTACAGTCAAGCCGGGTGCGGTGGCGCACACCTTTACCCAGCACTTGGCAGAGGTAGGAGGATCGCCGTGAGTTTGAGGCCACCCTGAGACTACATTGTTAATTCCAGGTCAGCCTGGACCAGAGTGAAACCCTACCTCAAAAAAAAAAAAAAAAAAAATCCTTACAGTCTTGATCCTGGCAAGTGTGGAGTGTAGCCACATCCTTAGATGCCCTGAAAGCATTTTTCCTATTATTCTCCTGCAAAGTACATTTCTTGTCCTTCTTTTTTTTAATTTGGGAGAGAGAGAGAGAGAGAGAGAGAGAGAGAGAGAGAGAGAGAGAGAATGAGGGAATGGACGGGCCAGTGACCTTTCAGCTACTGTAAATGAACTCCAGACACGTGCGCCCCCTTGTGGGCAAGTGCGGCATTGCACCCTTGCATCACTTTGCATTTGGCTAACCGTGGGACCTGGAGAATCAAATGGGCGTTCTTAGGCTTGGTAAGTGGGCGCCATAACCGCTAAGCCATCTCTCCAGCCCAAAGTACATTTCTTTAATGACACCAATCTCTTTAACAATCACATCCTCCTGGTCTACAACTTTTATAATTTTCTTTTCTGGTAAAAATGCAGTTTTTCAAATCTTTCCACTCTGCATTTTGTTCCAATTCTTTGTGAAAAGCAGTCAACAACATCCATGCCACAACCTGAATGCTGTGCTGTCTTGAAATTCTCCTTGACAAATTAGTCTGTTGCCTTTGAATTCTGCCTCACTCAAAATCTCAATGCCCACAGACAAAATATAGGCAAATTCTTTGCCAAAATATAACACAAATGGTTTGTAGTCCAATTTCCAAAAAAGTCCTTGTCCAGTCTGAAACATTTAAGTATAATGTTTATTGTCTACATTTCCATCAACATTCTGGTCTTCTGAGCTCCTACCAGCATCACCCATTAAACTTTACTTCTAAGATTTAGGATTTCTCTGGCCTGTATCTCCAGACATATCCATATTCCTTCTACAAACTAGTTCAAAGATTCCAATTCTCTGACACCAATTTTTTTCCATTTATTTATTTATTAGAGACAGAGGGAGAGAGTGGGGGGAGGGAGGGAGGGAGAGAGAGAGAGAGAGAGGGAGAGGGAGAGGGAGAGAATGGGCATGCCAGGGCCTCTAGCCACTGCAAACAAACTCCAAATGCATATGCCACCTTGTGCATCTGGCTTATGTAGGACCTGGAGAATCAAACCTGGGTCCTTAAGTTTCACAGGCATGTACCTTAATCACTAAGCCATCTCTCCAGCCCTCTGATACCAAATTTTACTGTCAGTCAGCTTTTCTCATCACTGTGACAAAATATCTGAAATAACAAGGAGGAAACATTTATTTTGGCCCATGGTTTCATAGGTTTTGTTCCATAGCACTTGGGTCCATTGATTTTAGCACTGTGGTGAGGCATGGAAGTGGGAGTGTGTGTAGAACAGAAAGCTGTTTATGTCGTGGTAGACAGGAAGAGGAGAGAAAGGGGGAAGGAGAGCGAAGAGGAGAGAAGAGGCTAGAAGGGAGACAAAAAGAGACAGAGACCCAAGACATGATGTAGCCTCTAAGAATATGCTTCTAGGGACCTACTTTCAGTTCGATAACACCTTGTAGTTTTCAGAACCTCTCAGAATAGTGGGACCAACTGGCCATCAACACATGTGATATTTTATATTCAAGTAATAATAGTATCCTCAAGGATATCTCCTCATGGAGAATCTCCTTAGACAGGTATCTTAGAGATGTTCTCCTTACAGATGGCTCCCTAGTCATGTCTCCTCAGTGGGTTCTACTCAGACAGATTTCCACAGGTAGGTCTCCTCATGCAGGTCTCTTAAAAATTAATCTGCTCAAGATGTGTGCTTTGAAAAGTCTCCTCAGGGATGTGTCTTAAAGGAGGTTTCCCCAGAGAAGGTCTTCTCAGAGAGGGCCCATCAGGCAAATCTCCTTGGACAGGGCCTCCTTCTGGAGTTCTCCTCTGAAGGGTCTCCTCAAGGAGTGTTTCTCTAGATAGGTCTCCTCAGGGAAGATCATCTCAGGAAGTATCCTCAGAAGGATCTCTTATGAAGATCTCCTAAAGGCGATGTCTCGAGAAAGGATCTTCTCAGAAAGTCTCCTTAGGGAAAGTCTGTATGAGGTATCTCCTCAGGCATGTCTTCCCATGCACATCTCTGAGATTCCCTCAGGTAAGATCTCCACAGTAATGTGTGCTTATTGAGGATTCTTAAGGCAGGTTCACTCAGGAAGGTCTCATGGGGAAAAGTCTTTTTAGGCAAATCTCCTCATGACAGCCTTGTCAAGAATGGGTCTTCAGGAAGACCTTTTCATAGCGGATCTCCTCAGACAGGATGTCTTCAGTGAAGTTTTCTCAGGGAAGACCTCTTTTAAAAATGCTTTTACTTATTTATTTGAGAGAAAGAGAGTGAGGGAGGAAGGGAGGGAGGAAGAGAGAGAGAGAGAGAGAATGGGCACACACCAGGGCCTCTAGCCACTGCAAACAACTCCAGATGCATGTGCCACCTTGTGCATCTGGCTTCACATGGGCACTGGGGAATTGAACCTGGTCCTTGGGCTTTGCAGGCAAGTGCCTTAACCATTGAGCCATCTCTCCAGCCCACTCAGGGAAGACCTCCTTAGGGAGGCTGCCTCCTGGAAGACTACAAATTAAGTCTCTGTCGGCCAGTTTTTTCAGGGAGATTTCCCCAGGGAAGATCTCCTTAGGTAAATCTCTTCACAGAGGTCTCCTGTATAAAGTTTTCTGTGGGCATGTCTACTCTGGAGGGGTTACACAGGTTGTTTCTCCTCCAGCAGGTATTTTCAGGGATTTTCTCAACAGAGAGATCTTCTCTGAAGGGTCTCCTCAAGGAAGTTTCCTCAGCTTTGGTATCCATGTGGAAGGCTGTTCAGGAAGTTTCCTCAGGGAGAACCTCTACTCAGATCTCTGCTCTACTGAAAAAATGTCTTGTTACAGGGGTCGTCTTGAGGTGGAGATTTGAATCAAACTAAAGCCTCTTTTTGCATTTTGTGTCGAGCAGCTTTTAAAAACTCTCAGAGTCTAAACTAGAAATGTCCTGGGTCACTATGTCCTGTCCCGAGTCAGTCAGATATCTTATAGGAAAAACCATGGGTACCCCCCCTTTGAGCTAATAGTTTATTGTTCTGTTTCTTTTGTTTTTGGTTTTTCAAGGTAGGGTCTCACTCTAGCTCAGGCTGACCTGGAATTCACTATGCAGTCTCAGGTGGCCTCGAACTCATGGCGATCCTCCTACCTTTGCCTCCCGAGTGCTGGGATTAAAGGCATGCGTCACCACGCCTGGCTCTTATTGTTCTGTTTCTGTAGGCCACTTATTGCTCCTTGCCCATGTCCCCAGTCATGCAGCCCAGAAGTTTAACCCACCAATAGTGTGAAGAACTCAAGATGATGTCAAACTGCCTGCCATACTGATTATAAAAACTTTGACAGAGCTCAACACTTGGGCTTTGGAAGTTATTCCCCTGAGTCCACATCAGCATGAATACATTTTCTGATTCTCCACTCTACCTTGGGTGCCAGCTCTGTGTGACTCAGTTTCCCATAACATTCTCAGGAGGGTGTCTATCCAGAGTGGTGTCTTCAGAGAGCTCTCCCTACAGTGTTCTTCTAGGGAAGGTGGTCTCAGGTCAGATCTTGTCATGCAGGTTTCCTCAGAGAGGGCCTCCTTAGTGAGATCTGCTTGAGATAGTCTACTCAGGAAGATTTGATCAGGGTGGTCTACTCAGAGTGTTGCTTTAGGAAGTTCTCATCATGGAGGGTTTCCTCAGGGAAGGTATCGTGAGGGAGGACTTCCAGGGCGAGTCTGGTCATGGAGAGCTCCAAAGAGCAAGAGTCTTCTCAGGTAGGTGACCTCAGAGACTATCTCCTGAGGGCGTTCTCTGAAGAGTCTTCCCAGGGTAGAATCCTCAACTAGGGTCTCCAGGCAGAAAGGTCTCCCCATTGAGAATGTCCTCACTCTGATGTCCTCAGAAAATCTATCTTCATATTTCCTCAGGGAGGACCCTCATGCTGCTCTCCACAGGCAAGTTTCTTCAGGAAGGATCTCTTCAGTGAAGTTTCCTCAAATGATTTCCCCTGTGGGATCTACCACAAATGGTATCCTCAAGGAGGACTCCATCAGAGCTGTCTCCTCTTTAAGTGTCTCTTAAAAATATATTTTTAAGCCAGGCGCGGTGGCTCACGCCTTTAATCCCAGCACTCGGGAGGCAGAGGTAGGAGGATCACCGAGAGTTTGAGGCCACCCTGAGACTACATAGTTAATTCCAGGTCATTCCGGACCAGAGTGAGACCCTACCTCAAAAACCAAAAAAAAAAAAAAAAAAAAAATATATATATATATATTTAGGGCTGGATAGATGGCTTAGTGGTTAAGGTGCTTGCCTGCAGATTTGATTCCTCAGGACCCACGTAAACCAGATGCACAAGGTGGCATATGTGTCTGGAGTCCATTAAAAAAATGAGAGAGCCGTGCTCTCTTTATAAAAAATAAAAAAATAAAAGAGAGACAAAATATATTTTTAGAGAGAGAGAGTGGGATGTGAGGGTGGGTGTGCTATGGACATACCAGGGCCTCTTTGTCACTGCAAGTGAACTCCAGATGCATGCTCCACTTTGTAAGCCTGGCTCCATCAAGGTGTTGGGGAATCAAAGCCAAGTTTCAGGCTTTACAAGCAAGTGCCTTTAACCACTGAGCCATCTCCCCAGCCTTGGAAGTGTCTGTTGAGTCAGGTCTCCTCAGATAGGATCTCCCAAGGGACTTCAGTGGACGTGTATCTGTGGGAAGTCTTTGAGACCTAGATTTCAAATGTCTTCACTAGGAATCCCAGTCAGGCCTCCTGAGTCACATTTCCTCACTATTGTCAAGCTAATAGTATAGGAAGAGGAGACTGTACTAGAGGATTGAGGCCAGATAATTTTTTTCTTTTCTTTTCTATTTTTTGGTTTTTCAAGATAGGGTTTCACTCTAGCCCAGGCTGACCTGGCATTCACTATGTTAGAACTCTTGGTGATCCTCCTACCTCTCCTCCCAAGTGCCGGGATTAAAGGCATGTGACACCATGCCAAGCTTTCTTTATTTTTAAAATTATTTTTATTTATTTATTTGAGAGTAAGAAAGTGAGTGAGAGAGAGAAAGGTAGATATATAGAGAGAATGGATGCACCAGGGCCTCCAGCCACTACAAATGAACTCCAGATGCATGTGTACTTTGTGCATCTGGCTTATGTGGGTCCTGGGGAATGGAACCTGGGCTCTTTGGCTTTGCAGGCAAGTGTCTTAACAGCTAAGCCATCTCTCCAGCCCGTTTTCCCTCCTTTCCTTTCCTTTCCTTTCCTTTCCTTTCCTTTCCTTTCCTTTCCTTTCCTTTCCTTTCCTTTCCTTTCCTTTCCTTTCCTTCCTCTCTCTCTCCTCCCCTTCTTTCCTTCCTCCCTCCCTCCTTCCCTCCTTCCCTCCCTTCCTTCCTCTCTTTCTCTTTCTCTCTCTCTCTCTCTCTCTTCCTCTTCCTCCCTCCCTCCCTCCCCCTTCCTTTTTTTTTTTTTTTTTTTTTTTTTTTTTTGGTTTTTCAAGGTAGGCTGACCTAGAATTCACTATGTAGTCTCAGGGTGGCCTTGAACTTACAGAGATCCTCCTACCTCAGCCTCCCGAGTGCTGGAATTAAAGGTGTGCGCTACCACATCCTGCAGATGCAAGCGCCACTTTGTGCACATAAGTACTGGAGAATCAAACTGGGTTTCAAGAGTTTGCAGGCAAATGCCTTAGCTGCTGAGCCATCTCTCCAGCCCCTGAAGCAAGATTTCTAAAACAACTTTGGTCCAGGAACTGATGGTTTCTTGCATGCAAAGTGCAGGTTTGTGTTAATTTCAGGAATTTTAGTTCATTATGGCAAGGTGGGCATGGTAGAGCACAGCAGCATTTCATAGTGGCCAGGAAGCGGAGAGAAACAAGCCTCTTTCTGTATGTTCCTTTCACGAGGCTCGAATTTTCCCAGCATTTGAAAATGGGATTCTGAGACCTCGGGTTCCTTCCTGTAGGCTCTGTAGATATCAGGGAACTGACTTCCCTGGGAGGCATTCTGGCTTTTGTTTTGTTTTGTTTTGTTTTTTTTTGAGGTAAGGTCTCACTCTAGCCCAGGTGGACCTGGAATTCACATAGCCGCAGGATGGCCTTGAACTCATGGCAATCCTCCTGCTTTGGCCTCCTGAATGCTGGATTAAAGGTATGTGCCACCATGCCCAGCTCAATCTGGCTTTTTTTTTTTAATTATTTATATATTTGAAAGAGAGAGAGAGAGAGAGAGAGAGAGAGAGAATGGGCATGCCAGGCCCTCTAGCCACTGCAAACAAACTCTAGACACATGCACCACCTTGTGCATCTGGCTTACATGGGTCCTGGGGAATTGAACCGAGGTCTTTTGGCTTTGCAGGCAAACACCTTAACCACAAAGCCATCTCTCCAGCCCTCAAATGACTTTTAAAAATTAATTAATTAAAAAAATAATTAATTAATTTGTAAGCAGAGAAAGACAGAGAGAAAAGAGACAGAGAGAAAAGAGACAGAGAGAATGGGCACTCAAGGGCCTCTTGCCACTGCAAACAAACTCCACTTTGTGCATCTGCATTTACTGGGTAATTAAACCTGGGTCATTAGGCTTTGCAGGCAAGCACCTTAACTGATGAGCTACTTTCCAGCCCTGAATCTGGCTTCTTTTAAATCTTCCCTTTGTCTCAAATCTTCTACTGACTTTTTTTTTCGAGGTAGGGTTTCACTCTAGCCCAGACTGACTTGGAATTCACTATGTAGTCTCAGGGTGGCCTCGAACTCACAGCGATCCTCCTACCTCTGCCTCCTGAGTGCTGGGATTAAAAGTATGCCCCACCATGCCCTGTCTTCTTCCCTACGATTCATGTCCTTAAGGCATAAAACCATTTGTGACTTTGCCAATCCAAACTAATAAAAACTAGAGATTCCCTCAGTTCCTTGTACATCATTATATTTGAGGCCATCTGGAAAGTGCTCCTGATCTCTTGGTTAGAGCTGCTCTAGATAGGAGGTCATGCCACCGAGGACCACGGACTCCTCCAAGGGACACTCAGAGGTGGGTTTTATATTCCAGGGCTCCTGTAAGGTTGGGCTGAGGAACCCCACTCTTACTTGACTAACCTTTTGTCTTGGTCCCCTAAATCACTTTACCAGAGTTCCCTAGGAGCATGCCTCTAAGTGGTTGTTGCTTATTAAACCTCATCTTGAAGTGTGCTTCTGAGAACCCCACTTTAGACCAGCTCCCTTGGAAAACTCTACTCCCTGCTGCTGGCTGATCACTGGAGACCTCTGCCACTGTAAATTGTCTCATTTTTCAGCTCTCTGCCTATTTATGTTCCATTCTGAAATTCTGAATGATTTTTCCAGGTCTGTCTTTCAGGTTTCTTTTCTTTTTTTTTTTCTTTTTCTTTTTGTTAATGGTTTTTTCGAGGTAGGTCTTGCTCTAGCTCAGGGTGCTAGGATTAAAGGCATGTGCCACCATGCCCAGTCTGTCTTCCAGTTCTTGAATTTTCTCTACAGCTGTGTTTTATCTTCTAATATTTAATTAATTTATTTATTTGAGAGAGAAAGAGGTGGGTGGGGGAGGTAGAGGGAGAACTGGCACACTAGGGCCTTTATCCACTGCAAACAAACTCCAGATGCTTGTGCCACCCTGTACATCTGACTTTACATGGGTACTGGGGAATCCAACCTGGGTCCTTTGGCTTTGCAGGCAAGCACCTTAACTGCTAAGCCATCTTCTATTCCATGGACTTTATCTTCTATTTAATCCATTTGAATCTCTAATCAACTTAATTCTTTTTAAAAGTATTTTATTTATTTATGAGAGAGGGAGAGAGAGAGAGAGATATTAAGTGTGTCAGGGCCTCTAGCCCCTGCAAACAAACTCCAGATACATCTGGCTTTACATGAGTACTGGGGAATTGAACCTGAGTGTTTTGACTTTGCAGGCAAACACCTTAACCACTAAGCCTTCTTTCCAGCCCTCAACCTAATTTTAACTTCTATTTTCCTGTTAAATTTATGAGTTGTTTTTTTTTTTTTTTTTTTTTTTTTTTTTGGTTTTTCAAGGTAGGGTCTCACTCTAGCCCAGGCTGACCTGAAATTCACTCTGTATTCTCAGGTGGCCTCGAACTCATGGTGATCCTCCTACCTCTGCCTCCCGAGTGCTGGGATTAAAGGCATGCACCACCACACCCGGCTTATGAGTTTTTTAAAAAATATTTTATTTTTATTTATTTATTTGACAGAGAAAGAGGGAGAGAGAGAATGGGCTCACCAGGGCCTGCAGCCACTGCAAACAAACTCCAGACACATGCACCCCCTTGTGCATTTGTCTAACATGGGTCCTGGGGAATTGAACCTGGGTCCTTTAGCTTTGCAGGCAAATGCCTTAACTGCTAAGCCATCCCTCCAGCCCTTGCTTATGAGTTTTGATAGTCTGTACTTTCAATGTTCTCTTCCATTTCTTTAAACATACTAGATTAATTTCCCTATTCTGTGTGTTGCTCATCTGATAATTCTAGCATCTTCTATCTTTGTGGGTCTGGCTCTGTAATCACATTTTTAGCTTTCTTCTTGTGATGGGTGACATTTGACAGTAAGCTCCCACCTCTTGGATTTGTATCTGTGTGCATTCTATGAGGCCTGAGTTTAAACTGTTTTTCTCTGTAGAGTATTTGCTTTTGCCTCTGCTAAAACTTGTGTGGCCAAAACAACTTTAAGCTAAGCTTTTGGCCTGGGATTTTAATTTAATTTAATTTTTTATTGACAACTTTCATAATTGTAGACAATAATCCATGGCAATTCCCCCCCCCCCCAATTTCCCCTTTGAAACTGCACTCTCCATCATATCCCCTCACCCTCTCAATCAGTCTGTCTTTTATTTTGATGTCATGATCTTTTCCTCCTATTATGATGGTCTTACATAGGTAGTATCAGGCACTGTGAGGTCATGGATATCCAGGCCATTTTGTGTCTGGAGGAGCACATTATAAGGAGTCCTTCCTTCCTTTGGCTCTTACGTTCTTCCCACCACCTCTTCTGTAATGGACCCTGAGCCTGGGAAGATGTGATGGAAATATTTCAGTGCTGAGCACTCCCCTGTCATTTCTTCTCAGCATCATGGTGCCTTCTGAGTCATCCCAAGGTCACCGCCATCTGAAAAGAGAAGCTTCTCTAACCAAAAGTGAGAGTAGTGTTAATATATGGGTATGGATATTAAGAGAAGTGCTTACTGATGAGCAGTTTTGTGAACATAATATATACATTTACCCAGACACCAATAGACATTACACTCCTAGGGCTCATGACTACCCCTGTTGTAGGTTTTCAGTATCAGGGATGGATTCCCCCTCATGGAGTGGGCCTCCAGTCCAATTAGAGAGTGGTTGGTTTCCCCCATAGACCTGGCATTTTTTTTCAAGGTAGGGTCTCATTCTAGCCCAGGCTGGAATTCACTATGTAGTCTCAGGGCTAGTGTTTTTTAATTTATTTTATTTTTTAATTTTTTTTTTGGAGAGAGACACAGAGAGAGACAGAGAGAGAGAGACACAGAGAGACACACAGAGAGACACAGAGAGAGACAGAGAGAGAGAGGGAGAGAAAGACAGAGATGGGAGCGCCAGCAGTGTCTCAGCTGCTGAGAAAGAAATCCAGATGTGTGCGCCCCCTTGTGGTCAAGTGCGGCATTGCACCCTTGCATCACTTTGCATCTGGCTAAACGTGGGATCTGGAGATTGGAACTGCTGGAGATTGGAACCAGTGTTCTTAGGCTTAGGAGGCAGGTGCCTTAACCCCTAAGCCATCTCTCCAGCCCTCAGGGCTAGCTTTGAACTCACAGTGATCTTCCTACCTTGGCTTCTTGAGTGCGGGAATTAAAGTCATGTGCTACCATGCCTACCTGGCCTGGGATTTTTGGAGTCACTCAGGAAGTGTAAATTGTGAACAAATTCCACTGACCTGTGATTATGGTCAGAATTATCTAGAGTGTCCTTTCTTTTCCTCCAGCACCTCAAGAGGTAAAGTAACATACCCCACTCCTGCAGCCTGTCTGTGAAGATTATTGTGGGCTTCCTGTGGACTTTGTCTCCCATCCCCTGTGTGTGGAACCCATTGAAATCAACTGGAGAAAATCCAGAAACTCTTTAGGGAAGTAGGTAAAGGACAAGGGCAGCTTGTAGGAAAGATACACATGGCTCTTACCATATGGAGAGCTGCTCAAAATAAACACATGCAAATAAAAACTGCATTTACATGCAGTCCTCACTACATTGGCGAGGACTCAAAAGTGTGACAATCCACTGTGGAGGAGGCTGTGGGAAACAGGTGTCCTCACACAGTTGGAGGAGGATTGTTCTGCCCTGAGATATCTAACAAAATGAAGTAGGTGGCCCTTTGACTCAGAGACTATTTCTAGGAATTTCCCAAGGCTGTTGTGCAAGTAGGAAACAAGGCATGCACAAGGTGACACATGGTAGCCGTATTTATCACAGTAAGATGTTAGAAACAGGTAACTTAAATGCCTGATCATAGGAGAGGAGCTGTGCATCTGGTATGGGCACACAGAAAAGAACCTTCCAGTTGCAAAGGTTTGGGAAGATTCAGGGAACTAGAGTGGTGGGATTCCACAATATGGCATTAAGGGAGGTGCCAAAAGTAATGTATGTAACCTTCTCCTTGCTGGGACAAAATACTTGAAAACATACGTTTAAGTGAGGAAGGCTTTATTTTAGCTTATAGTTCTGGGTTATAGACCATTACGGATGGGAAAGCATGGTGGCTGGAGTTTGAGGCAGCTAATCACACTCAATCCATAGCAAGGAAGCAGAGAGAGATGAATGCTGGTGCTTAGCCAGCTGTTTCCTTTTTATACAGCCAAGAACCCCAGCTCATGAAATGGTGCCACCCACAGTTAGGGTCTTCTCACCTCAATTAACCTAATCAAGATAATCCCTCATAGGATGCCCAGGGAATGACCTAATCTAGGTAATTCCTTACATGTGATTTGAGGACCTGTCACGTTTATAATCAATATAAACCATAACAGGCAGGAACATCTATATGAAAATGAAGGTTGAGGTGAGAATGTGCACACATGTACACATTACACACTCAAGTCACATATATATACCCAAACCATATACACAACAACCAAACACACACACTACATACATATAAAGTATACAGGTACACAAAATAGGCACATGAGTCACACACAGATACTACACAACAAAGCACACACAGACCACAGACAAATGCACTTCATATTAGATTATATGCACAACACAGAAAGATCACATACATGTAAGTTATACATATGTAGCAGACAGCTTCAGGTTCGCTGAGATGAACTTCCAGACCAGGCATAGTTATGGAGGAAGGGATATTTTATTAAAGCTTACAGATCCAGGGGAAGTTCCATAATGGCAGGACGAAACACAGAGAGCAAAGGCCAAAAGCTAAAAGCCACACAGCACAGCACAGCACACCTCGGGAACTCCAGCTAGGCACACTTTGCATATCTTTAGACTGAAATCCTAAACACACCACCACACCTTAAAATCCACCCCGAGACACTGCCTCTAGCAAGGTGGCTGCAGATGCAAACTATAAACTAATGAAACACTGAATATATTGGGGGCCATCTATTCAAACTACCACACATAGGTACAACATTTCCAATTGAACCATACTCAAAAACTATACACACTCAAACCACAAACATAAATTATACACACATAAGCATACATACAAATTATATACACAAAGCACATATATCCAAATCATGCACACATAAACTATGCACACAAATCATACATAAATTATACCACACACAAAGCACCCACATAAATTATAGAAACATAAGTTATACACACAAAACATACATACACAAACCACACACAGTAACTATACACACATGTTGGGCCCTAAGAGGCCCCGGTGTGAGGCCTAGTGGTTCTGAGCCTAGCTAGAGTTTAGCGACCTGTCCTTGGCCTACTCCCGCTTGTGAGGCCTAGTGGAACTTTATGAGCCTGACTAGAGTTTAGCGACCTGTCCTTGGAGTGACTCAGCAAGGCCTAAGCCAAAACTGCCTCCGCCCAGCTACTGCTGACGTGGTGAAATACTATTGGCCCTTACACCTTTATCTCATCCTTTTTCCCACCCTCTTTCTCAAAATATATAAACACCTTCCCATTACAATAAACCAAGTTTCTGCCTTGACAGACTCCCGGCTCAGTGTGTTTTTTTTCTCTCCGGTGTTTTAGGGGAGGAGGGGTCTGAGCTGCCGACACCCGTCATCCCGCTCAGCCTTGAGGGGAGCCGCTGGCCCGGCTCTCTCTCTTCTGCTCTACCTGCTGGGGGAAGAGGAACTGGCACACACAGACACTATACATATGTAAGCTATACTCACATATCAACTACGCATAACAAACTATGGATACATGTACCCTGTGTGCATGCACGCGCATGCGCGCACACTCACACACACACACACACACTGAGTGGGTATAAGATTGATTTGCAGAAGGGAACCACTGGGGTCGGGTCAGTGGAATGAGAATTCTGAGGATCAGTTAAATATTGTTTTGAATTTTGAACCATGTCTTTTTTTTTTTTTTTTTTTTTTTTTTTTTTTTCGAGGTAGGGTCTCAGTGTAGCCCAGGCTGACCTGGAATTCATGATGTAGTCTCAAGGTGGCCTTGAACTCACAGTGATCCTCCTACCTCTGCCTCTCAACTGCTAGGATTAAAGGCGTGTGCCACCATGCCTGGCCTGAACCATGTCTTTCATATTCAGAAATAAAATTAAATCAGCAGGGATAATACCATCTAATATTGAAATCAAGCAGAAACCAATGATGCTAAAATCACTGATAGCAATGTAGACAAGTTCTGGCTGGGCTCTCTACCTGGAGAGGTCGGGCTTGGTTTGATAGGTGATTGTTCCTGGCAAAAGCTCTGGTGCATAATTCTGGGCATGTTTCTTTTGCTTGAAGAGTTGATCACATGACAGAATGATAGTGTTCTGTTCTTGGAAGCCAGTATCTGGCTGTATGAGGTGGAAGGTGTGGGTGTGGGCCAGTATCAGAGATTCAAGAAGGATTTTGGGGACTTGCATTTGAAGTGGAATCAGTGTCAAGAAATCATCATCATCATTATTATTTTAAATGTTTTATTTATTTGCAAGGAGAGAGAGAAAGAGGAAGACAGAGAGAGAATGGGTACCTCAAGGCCTCCAGCTACCACAAACTCTGGATGCATGTCCCACTCTATGCATGTGGCTTTATGTAGGTACTGGAGAATCTAACCAGGGTCGTCAGGCTTCACAAGCAAATGTCTTAACTGATGAGCCATCTCCCCAGCCTCAAGAACTTATTATTAAGAATACATTATCAGCCGGGCGTGGTGGCGCATACCTTTAATCCCAGGACTTGGGAGGCAGAGGTAGGAGGATCGCCATGAGTTTGAGTCCACCCTGAGACTACATAGTGAATTCCAGGTCAGCCTGGGCTAAAGTGAAACCCTACCTCAAAAAAACCAAAAAGAATACATTTTCCAAGTTGGTGTGATGGCACACGCCTTTAATCCCAGCACTCGGGAGGCTGAGGTAGGAGGATCACAGCGAGTTCAAGGCCACCCTGAGACGACATAGTGAATTCCAGGTCAGCCTGGGCCAGAGTGAGACTCTACCTCAAAAAAACAAAAACAAAAACAAAAAAGAATACGTTTTCCAGTACTCAGGAGGCAGAGGATTGCCATGAGTTTGAGGCCAGATTGAGACTACATAGTGAATTCCAGGTCATCCTGGGCTAGAGTGAGACCCTAACTAGAAATATCAACACCACCACCACCACCACCCCCCACCCTCCCCAAAATACCATTTTCCGGGGCTGGGAGAATCAGCCAGTGGTTAAAATTGCTCTGCAAGCCTGCCAACTGGAGTTCAGATCTCCAGCATTCACCTAAAAAGGCACAGGGAAAGTTGTGCATGCAGCGAGAATTTCAAGGTGCCCAAGGTGATGGGAGGCAGAGTGAGGAGAATCCCAAAGCTTCTGGGTCAGGTAGTCCTGCCTTCCCAGTGGCAAACAACAATGAGAGAAACCCTGCCTCAAACAAGGTGGAAGGAGAGAACCAACACCCTGAGGCTGTCCTCTGACCTCCACCATGTGCACTGTGGCACATGTGTACCAATACACACGCACACGTGTGCGTGCGTGCGTACACACACACACACACACACACACACACACACACAGGAGAATACATTTCCTAGATGTATGTATACATGAGCTGGAAGCAATGTGTGTCTCCCAAACCCACCCCCGTCTACCAAGCACTGTGATGAATTCTGAAGCTGTCCCTGTTCAGGCTGAATGAGGCAGCCACTAGTACCAGACAGGATCCTTGTGTTAGCCAGATCATAGGGAATGCCCCAGGACTGTCAGAGACACTTGAGGAGGACACAGGACCTAACCAAATTTGGGATGAATAATGAATTATATCAGATGTCAAGTGACTATGAGTCTCTCTGGAGACTTGCACATAGGGAGGCCTTTCTTGTAGGACAGTGCCAGCCAGGGAGCATTGAGACCAGGATTCAGAGAGCAAAGATGGTCCCGTCTTTGCAACCCTCATGCAATGATTAAAACAGTCAGGTTGGGATCAGCAGTGGGTGCTAGAATTGCTGAAGAAGGCCTGATTATATCCCTGTCCTAACCCCAGGCCCTACGTTCAGGGGCCAATTCATATGGCAAAAGGGAAGGAGCAGAGGCGGGGGGGGGGCCTCTGAAGATGGAGCCAAGGAAGCAGGCAGTCCCAGGAGCTGAAACATAGGAAATGATTCTCCCTCACCACCACCAGGAGAAATGCTGCCCCCTTGGCACTGTAACTCAGCCTGGTGTCACCCAGGTCCATCTGTGTGATTGGAAGCCACCAAACTTGAAGTCATTTGATACAGCAGCACAAGGAAGCTCACTCGGGTGTGGAAGCCATCAGATTAAGGATACTGGGGACAGAGTGTCTATCATAGGAGCATCTGTATCCAGTATCCAAGGGAGTCCATTTAGCATCCTCCACACAGGCCAGACAGGTGCTTAGTGTCTCTGTGTGATGACATGGACATGGTGTGGCTTATAGGTGCTGCTGCTCCAAATGGCTAAACTGAACTGCACATGACCAGCCCCCTCCAGACCATGAGATGTTTTGCAGAACGGGCTAGACCCCTTCAAAGCTTTCAGCATCACGAAAGGGAAATGAGATGGTCTAGTATTAAAGGGGCCCCATATCCCTGATGATCAAGCACTGTATGTTTCTTGGATCTTGGATCAGAACACACACATAGGGGCTGGAGAGATGGCTCAATGGTTAAAGATGCTTGCCTGCAAAACCTGATGGCCCAGGTTTGATTCCCTGCTACCCACATAAAGCCAATGTATGAAGTGGTACAAACATCTTGTATTTATTTGTAGTGGTAGGAGGCCCTAGTACACTCATTCTCTCTCTCCTCCTCTCTCTTTTTAATTTTTTATGTCCTCTCTCTTAAATAAATAAATAAATAAATAAATAAATATTTAAATACACACAGCTAGAAAGGATATCTGAGGAAAATTTGAATATTGACTGTGCCTTAGATAGCATTATGTATCATGTTGAAATGATGTAGCTGTTTCATGTATGTGTTTCCATTTGGTCAGTAACCTCTCAGTATCCACAGGGCATCTATTTTCAAGATCCTTCACAAAAGCCAAACCCATGCACACTCCAACCTTCTCTGGCTGAAGTGTAAGACCACACACCAGGCAAAGCCGTGTAAATGGCTGCATTGTGCTGCTGAGGAAAAGTCTGCATACAGTCAGCTCAGGCATACATTTTGTTTTCATAAGGTTTTGGATCTCATTGGCTTGAATCCATATTTGGAAGCTGCAGTCATGGAAGTGCCACCATGCTTGTATTTTTTTTTTTTTTGTTGTTGTTGTTTGTTTGTTTTGGAGATAGGGTCTCACTCTAGCCCAGGCTGACCTGGCACTCACTCTGTAGTCTGAGGCTGGCCTCGAACTCACAGTGATCCTCCTTGTTTAGACATTTGAAAAGTAATCTGGGAGTCCTCCCCTAGACTCTATAGGCCTTGGGCCTGGTGCTGACCCTGGGGGTGCTTCCTCCAGCTTCAATGTGCTATAGATTTAGACTGGTTCCTCTGTGACCCCTCCTGCTGTTTATCCTTCTGTCTTGGCCTTGTCTAGGTTCTGGGTAAATGAGTTGGCCGCCTGAGCCTGGGAGGCTTAGGAATAGGTCCGCGGCTGTGAGGGTTCAGTGAGTGAGCTGCAGGGACATACATGGGAGCATTGAATGGACCAGGAGGGTTGCAGAGTCTCTATGAACTCACTTTACCCAAGGTCAAGGTCAAGGTGAAGGCAGCCTGGGTGACTGAGGGACCACACCTTAGAAAGAAGGACAGTGCCTGCCTGTCCCAAGGGTCTATGCCCATATGTGCCCCATGTGGCTGTACCTGCCTTCCACCTCTCTCTTGAGTGTGCAGTGTGGGCTGAGTAGAGTACCCTCCCCTTTCCCTCTCCACCTGCTAGTCCCATGACTTTCCCCTTCAGTGCTTTCACTGAAAAGCAGGGAAATGAAAAATCACCACACCATCTGTTCCCAGTCGGGAAGGCACAGTGGGATGTCAAGTGGCAGCATGCTTATTGTCACAGCATGGAACTCTAAATATCAGGTAAACTTGGCAAGTGAGTTCACCTCTCAGAGGGTGCACAGCAGCAGAGCACAGACTGGCTACCCTGTTTTGGAGGTGTGAAGAAGGTCGGGGAGGGGCACGCATCCACCCTTCCTGATGGCTCACTCTGTCTTTCAGCTTTGCCTCCTGTGCAGGTGGAGCCTGAGTGTGGAGGAGTCTGTGAGCCCACTCTGGCTCAGAATGTGCTGAATCTTACTTCGTTTTTGTGGTGCTTTGATTCAGGTGTCCCCCATAAACTCATGTGTTCTGAATGCTAGGTCCCCAGCTGGTGGCAATTTGGGAACTGGAGCCTTGCTGGAGGAGCTGTGTTGTTAGGGGTTGCTGGGCTTATGGGTTTCCCCTTGCCAGTATTCCTCTCAGTCTCATCCTGCTGCAGTTTCCCACCTGCTGTGGCAGAGGTGATGTCCAGCCTCTGCTCATGCCATCCTTCCCCTGCCATCATGAAGCTTCCCCTTGAGTCTGTAAGACAAAATAAGCAACCTTCCTCCTACAAGCGGTTTGTGATGGCGTAGATGAAGGAGCTATCTCCTTTGGCTGGCTGGTTTCTGTGGTCAGCTGGTGGCTCGACTGGAGGCAGTTGCTCTAGATGACCTTGTTTCTGCCTGATGTCAGCTGGTGAGAGGAAAAGGACTTGGCCAGAGTGTCTCTGTGCAGGGGCTAGCCTCAGCACCTTTACCCTGAGGGGAGGGAGGTGGGGCAGGCTCCATATTAGCTAAGAAGAACGAGCCCTGGCCTAGGTGCTTCCCACACCTTTGTGACCATCACCACCCCATTGGCTCAACTGGGTACAGGCCAACCTTCCATACAAAGGGGAAGAAGACATTGTTTCTTTTGGCTGTTTGGTACAGAGGTGGAATCCAGAACCTCACTCGTGCTGCTCACGTGCTGCCATTGGACCACACCCAAACCTCCCCAGACTACTGGGGATCAGACTCAAGTTCCTTTGCTTGTGCAGCCAGTGCTCTTGCACAGTGATCCATCTCCTCAGCCCTCACTTTTTTCTTTCTTTCTTTTTTTTTCCAGGTAGGGTCTTGCTCTAGCTCAGGCTGACCTGGAATTCACTATGTAGTCTCAGGGTGGCCTTGAACTCATGGCAATCCTCCTACCTCTGCCTCCCAAGTGCTGGGATTAAAGGCGTGCGCCACCACGCCCAGCCCTCACTTTTTTCCTTATAAAACAAGGTCTCCATAGATAGCTCTGTTTGGCTTAGAACTCATGACCCTTCTGCCTCAGCCTTCTGAGTGCTTGAGTTACATAGGTGTGCCACTATGCCTGTCTAAGACTCTACTTCCCAATGGAGGAGCAGCTGCCATTGCTTAAGGGGCTTCCTGGCCACTTTAGTCACTTAACACAGACTGTCCACTCATCTATAAAGTACCTGCTGAGATATCACCTCAGTCCTCGGCCCTGGGCATGGTAGCGCTGCTACAGTTTGGTTGTTGAATGTCCCCAAAGGCTCATGTTTAATATATTTCATTTATTTATTTATTTATTTATTTATTTATTTATTTATTTATGAGAGAGGAAGGGAGGGATGGAGGGAGAGAGAAGGATAATGGGCATGCTAGGGCTTCTAGTGACTGCAAATGAACTCCAGATGCATGCACCACCTTGTGCATCTGGCTTTATGTGGGTACTGGGGGATTGAACCTGTATCCTTAGACTTCTCAGGCAAGTGCTTTAACCACTAAGAAATCTCTCCAGCCCCCCAAAGGCTCATTTTAAAAAAATTATTTTATTTTTATTTATTTGACAGTGACAGACACAGAGAGAAAGAGGCAGATAGATAGAGAGAGAATGGGCATGCCAGGGCCTTTAGGCACTGCAACTGAATTCCAGATGCATGTGCCACCTTGTGCATCAGGCTTATGTGGGTCCTGGTGAATGGAGCCTCAAACCAGGGTCCTTAGGCTTCACAGGCAAGCGCTTAACCGCTAAGCCATCTCTCCAGGCCAAGGCTCATGTTTTAATGGCTTGTTTCTCAGAGAGATGCTATTGGGAAGTAGTAGAGTTTTTATGAGGTGGACCTGCTGGAAGTTAGTTAGCTTCCTGGGTTGATCCTTGAAGAGGATATTGGGACCCAGCCTTCTGCTGCAGTTACTTTCTCATTGCTGGACAAACACCTGACCTGAAGCTGCTTATGGGAGGAAGAGTTTATTTTCGGTGTACAGAATCTAGGGGAAGTTCCATCATGGTGGAAGAAGCTGGCTCACTTCCATAGACCCATAGCAGAGAGACATCACCAACAGCCAGCAAATACCAAAAGCAAGAGCTCCAACTGGCTCTGAACACACTTTAGTGCTGACGTACAAGATCTGTCCCCAGTGACATTCCTCTTCCCTGCTGGGGACTCAAGTGACAAGCTCAGCCTTAGTAGGAAATGTCTGCGTCTATGGGGGCACACATTCAAACAAACACACCTCCCCTCCTTCCTGCCTGTGGTGTGGAGCTTATCAATGCATTGAGGAGGGCAGTAAGCACACCTCTTCTGTGTGTCTATAAGTCTGTTTCAGAAACCATTAGGTCATGAGGGCTTTGACTAATGAATAGATTATCCCTGGCTGGATTGATGTGATGACATACATTAGTGGGAGGCTGAAGAGTGGGAGGTGGGGCCTGTCTGTAGAAAGTGGGTCACTGAGGGTTTGTCCTTAGGGGTGTATCTTGCCCTGGCCCTCCTATATGCCCTTTTCTGTACTTCTGTCTGCCAAGAAGTGAAGAATAGCATCTGTCATAAATTTTTGCTACCAGGCTGGAGAGATGGCTTAGCAGTTAAGGCACTTGGCCTACAAAGTCAAAGGACCCAGGTTCAATTCACTAGGACCCACGTAAGACAGATGCATAAGGTAGTACATGCATCTAGAGTTCATTTGCAGTAGCTGGAGGCCCTGGTGTGCCAGTCTCTGTCTCTCTCTATTGCCTCTTTCTCTCAAATAAATAAATAAAATAAAATCAATAAAAAATAAGTTCCTGCTGCCACAATGTTCTATCTAACCATGGGCCTAGAAACATTGAGCCAAGTCACCATGGACTGATAAACAATTCCTCACTTAGGTTGTTTATGTCACATATTTGGTCCCAGAGGTGAGAAAAGTAACCAGAACACTGTTCAACAGGTGCGTGGCTTTGCTCCTGCACACACCATCATGTGTAGGCACTGAAAAATTTATTGGGCCACATGGTCATGTCTGCAACCTCTAAAACTGTGAGCCAAAACCTAACTTTTCTATTTATAAGTTTTTAAAAATTTATTTAAAAAATTTATTATTTTTAAATATTTTATTTATTTACTTGCAAGGAGAGAGAGAGAGAGAGAGGGAGGGAGACAGAGAGAATGAATGGGTGTGCCAGGACCTCTAGCCCCTGCACCACTTTGTGCATCTGGCTTTATGTGGGTACTAGGGAATCAAACCTTTGTTGTTAGGCATTGCAAGCCTAACTGCTGAGCCATCTCCCCAGCCCTTTATACGTTTTTAAATAAAATTTGATTATTTTTATTATTTTTAAAATATTTATTTATTTGCAAGGAGAGAGAGAGAGGATGAGAAAGTGCATCGGGGCCTCTAGCTGCTGCAAACGAACTCCAGATGTATGTGCCACTTTGTGCATTTGGCTTTATATGGGTACTGGAGAATCAAACCCTGGGTGTTAGGCATTGAAGGCAAGTGCCTTAACTGCTGAGCCATCTTTCCAGCCCCTATTTATACGTCTTTATAGAAATCTGACTAAGGCCGGAGGCCCTTATCTTTGAAAGGTACATTTTGGTAGGGAGACTGTCTACTGCCAGGCCACCTTGTGAACCTCTAGCTGCCACTGCGAGGGCCCTTCTCTGGCCTCAGGATCCTTTTGATGGTGGCCTGACTTGAGGATACTTACAGCCTTGCTGAGTTCTCCTTGGACCAGACAGGGCCTGAGGGGGGTTTCCTTAACCTTAGCAGGCGTCACAGACAGTTTTAGAGGGCCTTGTTGACAGCTTGCTTGGACTTGAGAGCTGAGGATCCCAGGTGCTGGGGTGAGAAGCTCTCAGAAGGAGGGTGGGGCCCTAGAGGCACCTAGAGGGAGCTTAGGTGTGCTGGAGGTGACCCCCTCTGGAAGAACCAAGAGGGAACTGTTACCACCGGGCCTTATTTCCTCCTCAGCAAAACCAGGAGCCAAGGGGGAGACCCACTGAAGTCTGAAGTCTGTGCTTGGAGAATGAAAATACATGATTGGATTCAGCAGAGAGCTGCTGGGCTGGGCTGTGTAGGGTTGGCCTCTGACATTCTTCAGGTAGGTACCTATCAGCACTCCAGAGTCCCTTCCTGGTGGCAGCCTCTGTTGGCTTGGGGAAGGCAGCAAGGACACAAATGTGGGCTGCTCTGATTGCTTTCTGACTTCTGTCTCAACTCTGCCCTCTTCTGGCCACAGGATGGCGCAAGCCCAGGCCTTGGTTGGTGTTCCCTCAGTGATCCCAGGCTCTCTTCTGTTCACTTTCCTGACCTGGTGCTGGGCCTTTCAGGGTCAACGGACGGTTGTTCTAAAGCTGAGACTAGAGGCCGAGGCCACACTTGCCTCTCTCCTCCATTGCTGCAGTGGTCCCCGTGACTAATTCCTGATTTATAGCCCAAAGGGCAGGGGAGGCGCCAAAGTGCATAATCAGGCTGTCTGGGACCACACCCCTGGTCTCTGATCCTCCAGCTCTGGGTGAAACAGTCATGTTGGGGAACATCTGTCCCATGGGGCAGCCTTCTCAGCGTCACTGCAGCTCCTTAGGCCTGGTGCTCCTCCAGATGCCTGGGCCCACTTTCCCATTTGTCCTCAAGTCAAGAGACCTGTGCAGAAGCATACCTGCCTCCCCTTCTTGTTACCTGCTTTCTTTTCTTTGTTTTGTTCTTTCTCCCCTCCCTGCCTCCCTCCCTCCCTGCCTCCCTGCCTCCCTCCCCCTTCCTTCCTTCCTCCCCTCCCTCCCTCCTTCCTTCCTTCCTTCCTTCCTTCCTTCCTTCCTTCCTTCCTTCCTTCCTTCCTTCCATCCCGTTTTTCTTTCTCTCTCTCTCTTTCTGGTTTTTTCAAGGTAGGGTTTTACTCTAGCCCAGGCTGACCTGGAATTCACTCTGTAGGCTCAGGCTGGCCTTGAACACACAGTTATCTTCCTACCTTTCCTTCCAAGTGCTGGGTTTACAGGTGTGTGCCACCATGCCGGGCATGTTACCTGCTTTCATATGGTGTTTTCGTTAAAGTTCCTAGGGCCTGTTCTTGTTCGTTAGGTGACACAGACTCCTTCAGTGTGGTCACAGAACCCTTTCCCCCTGAACCTCAGCCAGGTACTACTGTTGGGTCTGGTGTCTGAACCAGATTCCATGGACCCAGTATAGTTCCTGGAGGCCAGACATAACTATCTGCATCCAGTTTGCTTCACACCTGAAAGTGTCCCCTTCTGTCCTCTCGCGCAGGTACACTTGAGGCAGTTAGGGTGACTGGGCCCCAAAAGTAAAGGCAGGGATGTCCTGAAGTCTGCCCTTGCAATCCCTACTTTATTAGAGATCAGAGAAGGCTCTCTCCTCTCCTATCTCTTGACTAAAGGAGTTCCCTAGACCTGTTTTCCATAAACAACCTGAGCCCCTCCTGAGAGGGAGTTCCCCTCTCCTAGACTTTAAATTTCATTCTGAAATTGTGGTTGGTCAATTTCAGCCCCCAGAACTTGGCGTCATGGCTGGCTTCTTTTTGAGCCAGTCTCTAGCCCAGACCTTGGCTCACCTGAGCTGGAAGGTAATGCCCACTACAATAAGGTTATAAGTGGATACTTCTCAGGTGGGTGGCCTCTCTTGGCTCTGGTAAGTGTCCCCTCCTCTCAGCCTGCCTGGGCTCAGGTGAGGGAAGAAACCCGGCTCCTCTCTACCCTCCAGTGGCAGGAGCTCTCCACACTCTTTCCACTTTCCTTCTCTTAATCTAATAAAGTCTCCCTAAACCTTCCCGTCTAGTCTATGGGTTTTATTTCTTTAAATTCATTAAGACAAGAATCCAAGGTATCCTAAATTTATTAGTGTGTTGGCATATTGGTATATTGGCAAGGAACCCCAAAATTCCCGTTTCATACTCACAAGAGGTTGGCTGGAGGATGAGGCCGTGGGAAGAGATCCCTCCCAAGCCAGTTCTCTGTTCCCTGCCTCAGAACAGCTAGACATGAACCCTGGGTGGCAGGGCGAACATGGAGCAGTGTTGGCCACAGCCACATCTCTGGGGAGGTGGGATCTTAATGGGAGGAGGCTGGACATGTTCAGATCCTATGTCCCAAACCCTTAGTCTAAGGGTTCTGTAGATGCTACAGCAAGAAGGAGATGCCAGCTGGCTGGGATCATTCACCCCAGGATTGCCACCCAAGGCACCTCTCATGTCACCAGTGCCTCTACTTGCTTGGGTTCTGCAGCTCTTCCTTGGATTCACCAACTTGTCCCTCCCAAGACCTTTGTAATGTTCCCTCTCTCTGCAACGCTATTCCCAGCTTGTCCCTTCAGTAGATCTCCCTTCATTCCTCAGGTGTTGGTTAACATGCCTGTCACCTCCTCCAGGATGTGCTCCCTGGCCACTCAGCTAATAAGATGACGGCTGCCTAATTTTCTGATTCCCAATCAAAAAGATCTCAGAGATGAGCCACATCTTGCCCTTCAGCTAGGATTCAGGTGAAACCACAGAGGAATTGGTGAGTTTAAGCATGAGTGCTGCTCTCAAGACAAGCCTGACAACTTGTGCCAGGGAGATGGCGATAGACACTGAGGACACTCAGAACATATCAAAGCAGCAATTCAGAAGTTGCTGGGAGCCTAACGCTAAAGTAGACTTAGAACACAACTGCCAAGGCTCAGGGAACATTGCGGTAGAGGGAGGAAAGATAGTCAGAGCCAGAGCGGGAAGGGCTATCAGGAGGCTTTGCTTCCCGCTCCCCTGGCAACAATGACTGACTGCTGCTCTCACAAATCATAACCCCTAGCCCCATGGTGAATTACCAGTAACCCCACTGAAGAGGACCTTCAGTGGAATGGGAGTGGGGAGGAGGGGAATGGGACCAACACATGATTTGTCCATACAACAAAGTTTCTAATTAATATTAATTAAAAAAGAGAGTTCAGCGAGGATATCAGGTTCACAGCACTCTACAGAGATGTGGGTGGGAACCCCTCCCTGGCAGTCACATGTCTTTGACTTGTACATGTACTAGGATGGGCTTCTCACCACTTGTGCAGCAGGGCAGTGGCCAGTGGAATTTTGGAAGCCTGTGTCTTATGGGCTGCCTGTGCTCTGACAGGACAGCCCGTTCTCTGGCCTGGTTATTATTCTTATGGAGCTCCCTTTTGCTCTTTCCCTTGGGTCCCCAACTCTTCTGAGATAGGATGCTGCCCCAGATAGACTGCCTTGAGGGACCTACATCAGTCTATTTATGGTAGAAAAGGTTAGCTGGCTCTTGAGAAATGTCAAGGGATAAGTCAGAGCTGGCTAGCCGCAAGGCCCAGTGACGCTCTGTCATTTTACGAGTCTCTTTCCTTAATCAGTCAAACAGAAAAACAAACCATGAAGGGGTTTCATAGCAACCAGTAGCAGGACACAGGGTTACTCCCTGTATAAGCTTGTCCCAAGAGGACAGGGCTGGCCAGAGGCTGATGACCCTGATCTCAAATAGCAGGAGCCGAGTATTTCAGAGTGTGACTCCAGGCACCTGGGCTTGGGCTGGAGAATGGCAGCAGGCTCAGCTAATCTAACCAGATGATCCTGCACTCTGGGGCAGAAGATGAGAAGCTAAGCCCAGAGATGGAAAAGTCAAAGAGGAACTTTGTGGTCCCTCAGCTTCAGCTCAGGGATGCTAGTTTTTTTTCTTAAACTGTAAACTTCATGAGCCACCTATCCATCAACCTTCATTCCATTGGCCCATCCATTTCATCTACGTACCTACTCACCCACCCATCCACACATTTCTCTATCTACCCTTCCACCTATCCACCCATTCATATATCCATCCCTCCCTCCATCCATCCACTACCAGTCTATTCATCTACCCATCTACTCACCCATCCATCCTCACATCTATCTATCCATCCACTCACCAACCCTTATCCATCTACCCTTCTACCTACCCATCCTTTCATCCACTCATTTACATATTACCTCCATGTATCCACACCCACCCATCTACTTACCTACCCTGTCCCCACTCATCTATCCTTCCATCCACCTACCCATCTATCCATTTTCCATCTACCCATCAACCTATCCACACATCCACCATCCATCTACCCATCTACTTACCTACTTTCCCACTTACCCATCCATCAACCCACTCACCTACCTATCCATTCATCCACCCATTCATCATCCATCCATCCATCCATCCATCCATCCATCCATCCACTTACCCACCCTCCCACCTATCCACCTACCTACCCATCCATTCATCCACTCATCCATCATCCATGTGTGCATCCACCCATCATCCATCCGTTCCGATACCATGCACCTGCAATGTGATCTTAGCTCCCTTCTCCAAAGATTCCAATGCACCCTTGAGCTTTGCAGCATCCAACAGATGCTATCTTACCACCTCTAGTATATCAGGATACCAGAAAGAGCATGGCCGTCATGGAGAACTTCACTAACTATGAAGCCCAGTTGGAACTCTGGCTGGGTGGGTTTTGCATGTGCAAGTGAGAGGACAGAATGGTGCTTTGCTTGCAACAAGAGGCTCCAGGCCTAGCTCTAAGGTCTGAGGCCCTCATAGTGAAATCCAGGTAGAGTTCTAGAAGCCCACATGTGGACACTGGCAATGCCACCAGCGTCTGATCCAAGATGATGCACCTTCACTTCTTGATTGTTTCTTCAGTAGATAAGCATGTTCAAACCCCAAATAATATTTGGAACTAAGTCTAGAAATATTTCACTTCCATAATATTGATAAGTTATTGCAAATCTCGGAATTGTGGGTTTATTTATGTATTTGTTTTTTTGAGATTGGGTCTCATGGAGCCCAGGCTGGCCTTGAACTCCATATGTAGCTGTGGATGACCTTGAACTTTTATTTAAAAAAATTTTTTTCAAGGTAGGGTTTCACTCCAGCCAAGGCTGACCTGTAATTCACTATGTAGTCTCAAGGTGGCCTTGAACTCATGGTGATCCTCCTACCTCTGTCTTCCAGGTGCTGGGATATTGACAGAAAGCTGGAAAAAGCTACACTGCATGCAGTTCAATGGGAGAGAGAGAAATCACCAGTGGAGATACTCAATAGTGGACACTGCAAGCCTTAAATTTGGTCAGCCAGGCCAAATGAGCCAATGGGTGCAATAGTGGCATGTCTGATATGGGGGCAATCAACCACTCTTTAATTGGACTGGAGGCTCACTCCATGGGAGGGATACATCCCTGATACTGAAAAGAGGGGTAGTCATGAGCCCTAGGAGTGTAACATCTGCTGGTGTCTGGCTAAATGTATGTACTATGCTCACCAAACTGCCTGGTAAGCACTTCTCTTAATGTTCATACCCATATATTAATGATACTCTCACTTTTTGTTAGAGAAGTTTCTTTTTTCAGATGGCTGTGATCTTGGGAAGAGTCAGAAGGCACCATGGTGCTGAGAAGAAATGACAGAGGAATGCTCAGCATTGAAATATTTCAAACACATCTTCCAAGGGTCAGGGTCCATTGTGGAAGAGGTGGCAGGAGGAATGTAAGAGCCAAAGGAAGGATAGGACTCTTTACAATGAGCCCCTCCAGACACAAAATGGCCTGGATATCCATGACCTCGCAGTGCCTGACACTACCTACACAAGACCATCATAATAGGAGAAAAAGATCATGACATCAAAATAAAAGACAGGCTGATTGAGAGGGGGAGAGGATATGATGGCAAGTGGAGTTTCAAAGGGGAAAGTGGGGGAAGGAGGGAATTACCACAGGTTATTGTCTATAATTATGGAATTTGTCAATAAAAATAAATTAAAATATTTTATTTGTTTATGAGAGAGAAAGAGTGAAAATGGGTGCATCAGGCCTCTAGCCACTGCAAGCACCTTGTGCATCTGGCTTATGTGGGTACTGGGGAATTGAACCTGGGTCCTTAGGGCTTCACAGGCAAGTGCTTTAACCATTGAGCAATCTCTTCAGTCCAGGAATTGTGGGTTTTAAAATATATTTATTTATTTATGTGTGTGAGAGAGAGCAGGTGAAAGTGAGTATGGGTGCACCAGGGCCTCCTGCCACTGCAAATGAACTCCAGAAACATGCTCCAGAAACATTTTGTGCATCTGGCTTTATGTGGGTACTGGGGAATTGCTTTGCAAGCAAATGCCTTTGACTGCTGAGCCATCTCTCCAGCTCAAATTGTGTGTGTGTGTGTGTGTTTTTTTGAGGTAGGGTCTCATTGTAGCTCAGGCTGACCCTGGAACTACAGAGTGAGTTTGAACTCATAGTGATCCTCTATTTTTGCATCCTGAATGCTAGGATTAAAGGTGTGCCCCACCATATCTGGCTGAATTGTGTGTCCTGAAAACCTTTATCATGCTTAAGAAAGGTAATTAGAAAGACAGGTCAACATTTTTTTTTTAATTTTTACTTTTTTTTTTTTTTTTTTTTTTTGAGGTAGGGTCTCACTCTAGCCCAGGCTGACCTGGAATTAACTATGTATCCTCAGGGTGGCCTCAAACTCATGGCGATCCGCCTACCTTTGCCTCCTGAGTTCTGGGATTAAAGGGGTGTACCACCAAGCCCAGCCAACATTTTTATTTATTTATTTATTTATTTTCTTTTTTTGAGGTAGGGGCTCATGGTAGCTCAAGCTGATCTGGAACTTACTCTGTCTCTTGGACTGGCCTTGAATGCACGTTCATCCTTCTCCTTCAGCACCTCAGCCTCCAGAGTGTTAGGGTTAAAGGCATGCACCACCACACCTATGCGCTCAACCTTTTATTTAAAATTAAATATAGACACTTGTCTTAGACTCAAGATTTTAAGTTGAAACCTCACAAAGTGTACATTGAGTGCTGGGCTAAGATCTATCATGTTGGGTCATATTAGGAAATTGCAGTTTTGCATTTCTAAGAATTCATTAGAAAAGTTTGCCACACAAAAACTGACATTATATCTATGAATGCAACTGCATTTGAAGGTGTTCTGTCAGGTAAGTTTGCAAGGGGAACTGATGCTAATCAAATAGCCCTTTAGAAAACACTTTCCATAAAGATTTGTGGAGCTGGGGAGATGGCTCAGCAGTTAAGGCACTTGCTTTCAGAGCTTAAGACCCCAGTTCAATCCCCCATTATCCATGCAGACCCAGATGCACAAAGTGGTGCATGCATCTGGAGTCCATTTGCAGGGGCTGGAGGCCCTGGCATATCCATTCTCTCCCTCCTCTCTCTGCTTGCAAATAAATAAATAAATAAAAGTTTAAAATATTTTTAAAAAACAGGGCTGGAGAGATGGCTTAGTGGTTAAACACTTGCTGATGAAACCCTTAAGGGAATATATACCTGGACCCCAGTTCTATGGTAGGTGAGGTCATAAGGCTCCATTCTCCAGAGCCTGCCCTACACTACACTAAATGTTCATGCACAAGGGGGCACACTTCTGGCTATCTGATGGTGTTTGTTTGCTGAGAAGAAGGGATGGAGGAGTGCCCAGCACTGGAGGCCCTGGTGTGGACTTGTGGAAGAGGGGCATTCCGTCTCTCAATCAACTGCCCAGACAGATTTCTTTATCTCTTGCAGTGCTCTCTGTCAAATAAATAAATAAATAAATAATAAAATATTTTTAAAAATATCAGGTGTTGGAGGGGGCTGGGGATTGATTAAACACTTGCTGGTAAAGTCTAAAGGCATTTGCCTGCAAAGCCAAAGGACCCAGGTTTGTTTCCCTAGGACCCTGGCATTCTGTCTCTCTAGCCAAATAAATAAATAAATAAATAATAAAATATTTTAAAAAAGAGGGAGCACCAGGTGGTGCATGCATCTGGCAGTGCATCTGGAGTTCATTTGCAGTGGCTGCAGGCCCTGGCATGCCCATTTCCTCTCTCTCTCTCTCCTCCTCTTTCTTTCTGTCAAATAAATAAATAAATAAAAATATTTCTAAAAAGTTTAAAAATTAAAAAAATTTGTATACTCCATAGTTGGAGAGAAAAAGCTTCTGGTTTTCTGAATTTGTAACATTAATAAGTGAAAAATTAAATAAAAACAAAGTAATTTCTGAATAATATTTTTATGAATAAAAACATAACTTTGAAAACATAAAAGAAATCTCATATTAGGGGCTGGAGAGATGGCTCAGTGGTTAAGGCATTTGCCTGCAAAGCCTAACAACCCAAGTTCGATTCCCCAGTACCCATATAAAGCCAGATGCACAAAGTGATACATTCATCTGGGGTTTGTTTGCATGCTCATTCTCTCTCTTTGTCTTTTCTTTATCTCTCTGTACTTGCAAACAAATAAATAAAGATCATTTTAAAACTCACATTACTACCACCCACTCATACTTACTTCCATCTATCCACCTTCTTACTTACCTCTCATTAACCTTCTACCTTCATTTTTACTGTCTCCCAGCCCGCCTACCTGCCCATCCTCCCTCCTTTCTTCCATCTATCCATCCATCCATCCACCCACACATTCATGTACCTATCTACTTATCCACCCATCCATCCTTCCCCCTATCCCTCCATCTGTTTACTTACCTAATAACTATTTCCTAAAGGACCTAATAGGCAGCAGATACTGAAAAAAAACAAACAAACAAACAAACAAAAAACAAAAAAAAAACCCAAAAAAACCACCCACAACTAAAATTGGTGCTGCCTTTGGTCCCACAGAGCTTTATGGCTCCCAACACTGCCCTCATCATGATCTTCTCCCCTTACTTTGCCCCAAACAGTGATCACGAGTACAATGGTGGACTTGGTGAGCTCTTTGGAAACCTGCGGCTGGGTTCGAGTCCCACCCATGCTACTTCCTTGCTGCAGAGCACTGATCAGTGGAGGAGAAGGGATACATAGGTTCACAGAGAGGGTCACAGGGTTAGTGTATATGGGATATATGGTCAATGTTTGATCAGTATGGTCCTGCTGGGTGGGGTTGCAGTCAGGTGTCCTGCTAAATAACGGGCCTGTGGGATATGTATGTGCACTGAGAGAGTGGGAAAGTGGTCTGGGGGGTGAGGGACACAAACAGATGCCAGACTGCAGTGGCTATGAGGGGACAAATGTGTTGCCCTGAGCCATGAGATAAAGGAATCAGCTTTCCACGGTGGGCATGATCTGTGGCACAACAGGAAGTCCAGTCCCTCCAGAACAGCTTGTACCCCAGGGCCTTCTGGAGGGGAAGGGCTGTCTGGGAGTAATGAGCTGGCTTAGAACATGCTAGACAGCCTAACCCATGCTACCCTAGCAGCGCAGCACAGAAGCCCTGGGCAGGAGCAGCAGCTCAGCCCAAAGTCAAGTCAAGTGATCTGTGTCAGGTGCCCCATGCTTGATGGAGCCTCTGACAGGCCATGGAGTTGACCCCCCAGAGAGCCTGGGACAGCATTAGGGTTTCCTAGAGCCACAATGAAGTGTGAGGAGGGCCCGGCTCTGGCTGCTCCCTGGAGGTGGAATAGACTTGAAGAGAGTAGAGAAGGAGCCTGGTACAGTCGCTGTCTAGTGCTGTACCCTGGCTTCATGAGGTGCCAGGGCCTGGCTAGAGTCTCAAGAACCTACTCTGGATCCACAGCGCCAGGTCTAGAGGTGAGCGCTCAGGACAGAGGCAGAGTGGAAGGCCCCAGGAAGCCCTATGGTAAGGGTGGAGGGGGTTGTGTGGCTGGGCCAGCCATCTGGGGAGAGTTCGAAGACGTGGTGGTGGGAGTTTGGGTGGACTATGGGAAGTTGGCAGGTGGAGGAGAGCCAGGGATGAGGCCAAGAGGTTGGGAGAGGTGTGGCTGGGGCAGGCTTCCTGGGGATGTTCCTTGAACATGTTCCCTTGTTCCTCAGTGAGGTGGGAAAGGGTTATGAACTCAATCACCTGCTTGCTTTCTTCCCAAAGAGTCTCCTGGGAGGGAGAAATAGGTCAAGGCCACAGGAGTAGGTAAGTCTGAGCCTCTCACCCAGGTTCACTGGGACACACCTCATCCCTGCTCAGGATGGGCAACAGTCCCTGGCAAGGTTTGTGCAGCAGTGTCTTTGCTGTGTGACCTGGCTGCCCTGGCCCTGCGGTGCTGTGGCCCTGATTATACCCTTAAACGCTGTGAGCTCCCTGTTCGCTTGAGAGCTATCTGGCCTGCATGAGGGTCTGAGGGCTGCAGGCCACTGTGGTGATGTTACGATCATCTTCCATCCTTGTCTATTGCTGCCCAGGGATCTTAGGACAGTATCAATCTGTGCCTGGAACCGCCTGGTCCCACTGCCACCAGGACCTTTTCTGGGGTCTCACACCCTAGGGGCAGGGGCTGGGCCAGACAGGGGACTGGTGGGGGGGTCATCAGCCTTCCTGTCCAGCTTCCTGTGTTCCTAGGAATGGGCAGAGCTAGCTGAGCCTCAGGCTCTTATTTCTGTAAAGGGAAGTGACCAGCACATCCCTGGAGGGACCTGGGTCTGAGTTAGTGGGGGAGAGGGTCATGTGGATGTCAAAGCAGGATGTCACCACTTCTGTGACCAAGACTGTGGCTTGCACCTTGGAAACGGGGGCACCCTTAAGAAAAGATGCCCAAGGAAGGAGCAGATCAGAGACAACAGGTGCGGTGGCTTATCAGACCAGGGAGATGCTGGTCCTGGAGAGGCTGCCCAGCACTGGCAATCCCACATACTGCCCACTTGCTGTGCTCCTGGCTGGATCAGGTGTCCCATGCTCGTGGCCTTTCAGCAATGCGCCCTAGCATGTACTGGCCCTCTGCTGGCCTTCTGCTTCTTGGGACCTGGACTGTCAGTTTGCAGGGCAAGGTAGTTCCTCCAATCCACAGGGAAGACAAGGCCCCCATTAGTTATATTTTGAGGTTATGGAGTAAGTCACAGACATACACGAATGGTAATGTAAACCCAGGGTGACAAGCTGGGCCACAGGCCTTGAAATCTCCTGTTTCTTTCCTGGTCTCCGAACCACTATTCGTGAGCCCCGACTGCTATTTGTGGGCTTCTATGACAATTGTCCTCCATGTTTGCATTGCAGTTTGATCCCTGGGAAGGCACCCTAAGCACGTAGCATTTAGTTTTGTCTGAACTGTGCACAGTGGTATTGTGGCCTGGGACTCCTTTGTGACTTGCTTCTGTGGCCCAGTCTGAGGCATGTGTGTGGCGCAGCCTACTCCAGTTGCTTGCACTGAGGATCCGTGGTTTGCCTACATTGCATGGCAGAACCCTGCCACTGTGCACAGTTACACAGCCTCCTCCAGTGCTGTTGCCAGCCGTGTTCACTGGAATGCCCAGAAGCAGAGCTGCCTCATCAGTTTTGGGCAATGTAAGCTTGGCCGGATGCTGCTAGGGGATTGATTCCCAGAGAGGCAGAGATCCTGCCAAAGCGCAGTGGCCCATCAGAGGCAGTTTGCCCCACACCCTCACCACCACTGGGCTTCATCTTCTTCGTTTCTTCTTGTCCTGGGGATTGATCCCAGAGCCTCACACATGCTTGGCATGTACTCTGCCACCAAGCTCCAGCCCCAGCTCCCGCCCCAGGCTGTAACACTGTGGATCATCAAGTGCGGTGGGAGAGATCTAGCTGAGGCTCTGATTTGCATATTCTTGAATACTAATGAGGTTCTACATCTTTGCTTGTTTATTTGTAATTTGAATTTCTTTCTTTTTGGTGTGAAGCATCTGTTCAAATATATCGTACACTATTGTTTTTTGTTCTTATCCATAGTGAATAGTGAGTTCTTTGTTATTCTTTCAGGGAGTCTTTGCCTATTAGCTGTGCTGCAAACCTCTCCCAGCTGTGGCTTATCTTTTCATTTTTTTATTGACAGATTCCATAATTATAGACAATAAACCATGGTAATTCCTTCCCCTCCACCTTCCCTTTGCAACTCCACTCTCCATCGTATCCCCTCCTCCTCTCAATCAGTCTCTCTTTTATTTTGATGTCATCATCATCTCCTATTATCATGGTCTTGTGTAGGTAGTGTCAGGCACAGCAAGGTCATGGATATCCAGGCCATTTTGTGTCTGGAAGAGTGCACTGTAAGCAGTCTTACCCTTCCCTTAGCTCTTATATTCTTTCTGCCACCTCTTCTGCAATGGACCCTGAGCCTTGGAAGGTGTGATACAGATATTTCAGTGTTGCACACTCCTCTGTCACTTCATCTCAGCACTATGGTGTCCTCTCAGTCATCCCAAGATCACCACCATCTGAGAAGAGAAGCTTCTCTAACCAAAAGTGAGAGTAGAATTAATACATGGGTATTGTGGTGGTTTGATTCAGGTGTCTCCCATAAACTTAGGTGTCTGAATACTAATCTCCCCAGTTGATGGCAATTGGAAATGAAGGCATCCTGTAGGCAGTGTATTATTGGGGGCGGGCTTATGGGTATTATAGCCGGTTTCCTCTTGCCAGTGTTTGGCACACTCTCCTGTTCCTGTTGTCCACCCAATGTTGGCCAGGAGGTGATGTCCACCCTCTGCTCATGCCATCGTTTCCACCTTACCATCATGGAACATCCCCTTGAGTCTGTAAGCCAAAATAAACCCTTTTCTCCCTAAAAGCTGCTCTTGGTTGGATGATTTCTGTCAGCAATGTGAACCTGACTGCAACAAGTATGGACATTAAGAGAAGTGCTCTCTGGGCAGTTTGGTGACCATAGTATATACATTTAGCCAGACACCAGCAGCATTACACCCATAGGGCTCATGACTTCCCCATCATAGGTTTTCAGTATCAGGCATGTATTCCCTCCCATGGAGCGGGCCTCCAGTCCAATTAGAGAGCAGTTGGTTTCCCCCATAACAGACATGCCACTATTGCACCCATTGATTCCTTTGGCCTGGCTGGCCAAATTTAAGGCTTGCAGCATCCACTGTTGTTCTCTCTCTCCCATGGAACTGCATGCAGCATAGCTTTTTCCAGCTTTCTGTCAGCTGGTTTATGCAGAGGAGGTTTTCAGCTCAGCTCAAGCAGGATTTCTCAGTGACCTTGTAGCACAGAGTCTTCAGCAATAGGGTCTTACCAACTATTCCTGTTGGGAAACCGAGAGCCTTGGCAATGGCCTGTAATGTTTTGGGGGCATCAAGGACCTCCCTGGCCAACAATTCACTGGAAGGTGTCCCATCCTGGCACTGAAAATTTTCTAGTAACAATCTATGGCTTCTGGGTGTGCCATTGTCCATAAAAGTAGGTTTCCATTTGACTTATTCATATTCTCTTAGATTTTGATCAGCCCTTCCCCTAGTTTTTCATTTTGATGTGTCCCTCCATCAGAAATAAATAGGAGGTTTTAATGGAGCCCAATTCATTCCTCCTTTTCCTTCCAATTTACATGCTTTGTGTCTTGCTTAAGTAATCTCTCTGTGCCCAAAGCCATACACATTTCTCATGCATAGCATTCCAAAAGACCTATGAATTTATATTTAAGTCTATAATCTACCTTGGTGTTTTTTTTGAGGGGGGGTTTCAAGGTAGGATTCTAGCCCAGATTGACCTGACCTGGAACTCACTCTATAGTTCCAGGCTGACCTTGAACTCACAGTGATCCTCCTTCCTCTGCCTCTGAGTGCTGGAATTAAAGGTATATGCCACCACGCCCAGTTGATCTTGATTTTTAAGTTATTTGTTATTTTCCCCTGGCATTAATTCTCATGGACAGGGCAGAGCAAGAACTTGCTTAATATTTTCCCCCTCTGTGGCTGATCAGTTCTCTACTGTTCAGGATGTCCTGGATCCATGACTCTGCCTCCCATGTCCAGCATGTCCTCACTATTGCTTCAAGACAACTTCAGTTATTTATTTTTCTGTTGTCTTTTAACTTTTTTTTAAAAAAAATATTTTTATTTATTTGCAAGCAGAGAGAGACAGAAGAGAGAAAGACAGAGAGAGTGGGTGTGCCAGGGCTTCCAGCCACTGCAAACAGACTCCAGATGCATGTGCCATGTTATGCACCAGGCCTTACGTGGGTACAGGGGAATCGAACTCAGGTTGTTAAGCTTTGCAGGCAAGCGCCTTAACCACTGAGCCATCTCTCCAGCCCTCTTTTTACTTTTTAATTTTTTTTTTTTTTTTAACAAATGAACTCCAAACACATGTACCACTTTGAGCATCTGGCTTTATTTGAGTACTGGGGAATTGAACCTGGGGCCATCCAGCTTTGCAAGCAAGCACCTTTAACCTCTGAGCCATCTCTTCAGCCATCAAGCTTTTTTTTTTTTTTTTTTTTTTTTTTTTTTTTTTCTATTTGCATGAAGAATGTCATTGGATTTTTTTTTTTTTTTTTTTTTTTTTTTTTGCGAGGTAGGGTCTCACTCTGGTCCAGGCTGACCTGGAATTAACTATGTAGTCTCAGGGTGGCCTCAAACTCTTGGCGATCCTCCTACCTCTGCCTCCCAAGTGCTGGGATTAAAGGCGTGCGCCACCACGCCCAGCTTTGTCATTGGAATTTGATGGGTAATGCATTGAATCTATAGATTGCTTTCAGTAATAGAGCTATTTTCATATTAATCCTGCTGTTCCATGAGCTTGGGAAGTCTTTCCATCTCCTGGTGTTTTCATCAATTTTTTCCAGTGTTTTAATGTTTTCATTGTGGAGGTCTTTCCCTTCCTTAGTTATATTTAATTTTGTTAGAAGCTACTGTGAATAGGATCTCCCCACCCCCCCAATTTCTTTCTTGGCAAGGTTTTTATTAGTATTAGTATTAGCAAAGCTACTTATTTCTGAATGTTGATTTTGTATCCTACCATTTTGCTAAAAGTGTTTATCAGATCTGCAAATTGTCTGGTGGAGTCTTTTTCTTTTTTTTCTTTTTTGGCTTGTGCATGTAATGTGGTGTGGTATAGTGTTGTGGTGTATGCACAAGTATGTGCCCATTTGGCATCCCATGCTTGACTGTGGCTGGGTGCTGTCTCCTACGGTGGCCAGAGTGGAACGTCGGGTGTCCTGCTCCATTGTTCTCCCACCCTTTCTTAGTGGAGTCTCTTACTGATCCAGGAGCTTGCTGGTTGTTTATTCTTTTTTCCCCAATCTCTGATGATTTTTGGTCCCTATGGGACTAAGGTTCCAGATGTGTGTGTGGCTATACCTATCTGCATATGTGGGTCATGGGACTAGAACTCTAACAGTCTTCCAGGCTTCCTCAGGCCCTCATTCTTACATGGGAAGTGTTCTTAACCACTGAGCCATCTCTCTAGCCCCTAGTATAGTCTTTTGGGTCTGAAAACATGGATACTTTGACTTCTTCCTTTCCTATTTTTGCATCCCTTTTTCACATACATTCTTTTAAAATTAATTAATTTATTTGAGAGATGGAGAGAGAGAGAGAGAGCAAGCGAGAAAGGGAGAAAGAGGCAGATAGAGAGAATGGGTGTACCAGGGCCTCCAGCCACTGCAAAATACTCCAGACACATTCACCACTTTGTGCAACTGGCTTACCTGGATCCTGGGGAATCAAATCTGGGTCCTTATGCTTCACAGCCAAGTACCTTAACCACTAAGCCATCTCTCCAGCCCATACATCCCTTTATTTCTTTAAATTTTTTTCTTTTTTCTTTATTTGAGAGAGAAAGAGGCATATATAAGAGAAGCAATGGACACACCAGGGCCTCTAGCCACTGCAAATGAACTTCAAACACATGCATCACTATGTGCATCGGGCTTACATGGGTAGTGGGGAGTCGAACTTGTGTCCTTAGGCTTAGCAGGCAAGCACCTTAGCTGCTAAGCAATCTTTCCAGCCCCCCTTTATTTCTTTCTCTTGTCTTATTGCTCTAGTCTAGACTTCAAGAATTATATTGAATAAGCACAGAGAAAGTGGACAGCTTTGTCTCATTCCTTATTTGAGAGAGAATGCTTTCAGGTTTCCCCTTTTTGTATAATATTGGCTATAAGTTTGTCGTGTATAGTGTTTATTTTTATTTTTTATATTCTTTTAAAATTTCATTTATTTATTTATGAGTGACAGAGAAAGAGGGAGAGAGAGAGAGAGAATGGGCATGCCAGGGCATCCAGCCACTGCAAATGAACTCCAGATGCATGCACTACCTTGTGCATCTGGCTTACGTGGGCACTAAGGAATTGAGCCTCGAACCAGGGTCCTTAGGTTTCACAGGCAAGTGCTTAACTGCTAAGCCATCTCTCCAGCCCTATTTTTTTTAACTTTTAAACTATTTTGTTTATTTATTTGCAAGCAGAGGGGGGAAGAGGGAGAAAGAGAATGTACATACCAGGGCTTCTCCAGATGCATGCACCACTTAGTGTATCTGGCTTTACGTGGGTACTGAAGAACTGAACTTGGGTCTTTAGGCTTTGCAGGCAAGCACCTTAACTGCTGAGCCATCCCTCCAGCCCCATATATAGCTTTTATTATGTTGAGGTATGTTCCTTCTATTCTTAGTTTCTTTAGGGTTTTTAAAAATTATTGATCCAGGGCTAGAAAGATGGCTTAGTGGTTAAGGCACTTGCTTGCAAAGCCTAAGTACCCATGTTCAATCTCTTTCTAGATCCTGTATAATCCAGATGCACAAAGGTGAGGCAAGCACAAGGTCACCCATGCCCAGTAGGTGGCACAAGTGTCTGGAGTTCAATTGCAGTAACTGAGGCCCTGGTGTGCCAATTCTCTCTCTGTCTCTCTAAAATAAAAAATAAAAAATTTATCTAATAAATCTTATTAATTAAATTAAATTATTTGGGGTGTACATGCCATGGTACATGCGTGCACATTGAGAATAACTTTTTGAGCTAGCTCTTGCCTTCCATTTCATTTTGAGGCTTCAAAGCATTTCTCTCTGTATTTTGGCTCTTACATTCTTTCTTTCTCCTCTTTTGCAATGCTCCTTGAGCCTTGAGGGGGTGGGTGATATAGATGTCTCATTTAGTACTGAGCACCCAATAGTCACTTAGTCTTAACACTGTCACTCACCACCAACTGCAAAAAGAAGCTTCTCTGACCAAAGGTGAGAGCAGCACTAAATATTTAGGGGCATCAGCATAAATATTGTGAGGGCAATTTGATGGCCATTAACATATCCATTCAGCTAAACAACAGTAGTAGCTTCCTCCTAGGCCTAGGGCCTTTGAAGCTATCATAGGTTTTTGACTAAGTTTTCATTACTAGACATGAATTCACTCCTAAGGATTGAGCCTCAAATCCAATCAAGGAGCAACAGTTGGTTAATCCCAAAGCTGTCATGCTACTGTTAAACCAGTGGGCACGTTTTGCCAGGTTGGTCAGTACTATAGCTCCAGGGTTCTCTGCTCATTAAGACTGTTGATGACTTTTCTTTCCCAGCAGCCTGCATAGCACTTTTCAGCACGGTGACAGGTAGTCAGCAGAGAGGAGGCTTCCAGCTTACTTTCAGCTTGATTTCTTAGTCGTCCTGCAAACAAAACATATGGTTTCTTCAGCAGTAGGGTTTTGCCATCTAGTTCTTGTGGGCAACCAACAGTAGTGGCAATAGCTGTATTGTTTTAGGGACCTCACAAGTCTCTCTGACCAAAAATTCGCTGGGGAGTATCTGAAATTTCCTACAATAATTTATGGTTTCTGGGAACAGCAGTACCAACCTTTAATGAGTACCTCTGTTCAAGCTCTTTAAATATATATATTTTTTCCAGCCTGGAGAAATGGCTTGGTGGTTAAGGCACTTGCCCACAAAGCCTAACAACCTGGGTTCAATTCCCTAGTACATATATACATACACACACACACACACGTAAATAAATAAAAAATTAAAGTCATATGGAAAACCACTTCTTTGCCAAAGGAAGTATATGACTCCTTACAATGCAACTGTCCAGACAGAAATTGGCCTCGATATCCATGACCTCACAGTGCCTAGCAATACCTTCACAAGACCCTCATAATAGGAGAAAAAGATGATGACATCAAATTAAAAGAGAGACTAATGGACAGAGGGAGGGGATATGATGGAGAGTGGAGTTCTGAAGGGGAATGGGGGAGGGAAATATCATGGTTTATTGTTTGTAAGTATAGAAGTGGTCAATTAAAAATAAAAAGAAAAAAAAGATGAAAAAGCTTTACACATCTATAAAAATAAAAAATTAAAAAAACAAAACTACTTCTTTGTTAGTGGAGCAGACAGCTTAAGGTTTGCTGAGATGAACTTCCAAACCAGGCACAGTTATGGAGGAAGGGATATTTATTGAAGCTTACAGATCCAGTGGAAGTTCCATAATGGCAGAAGAGGCTGGCCTGCTCTTACAGGACCAGGCAGAGAGAGAGAAAAACCAAAAGCCACACAGCACAGCACACCTCAGGAATTCCAGCCATGCACACTTTGCATATCTTTAGATTGAAATCCTAAACCCAACATCACACCTTAAGATCCACCCAGAGTCACTGCTTCCATCAAGGTGGCTGCAGATGCAAACAACAAACTAATAAAACACTGAATATATTAGGGCCATCTATTCAAACTACCACAGTTAGCTAATTAAAAACTGAATTTTTAAGGCTGGAGAGATGGCTCAGCAGTTAAAGACACTTGACTGAAAAGCCTGGCAACCTGGATTCAATTCCCAGTACACATGTAAAGCCAGATGCACAAAGTGGCACATGTATCTGGAGTTTGTTTGCAATGGCTAGAGGCCCTGGCACACTCATTCTCTCTGTCTCTCTCTGCTTGCAAATAAATAAATAAAAGTATAAAAAAAAAATATTTTCTGCTTTTATATATTTAATTGAGAGAGAGAGATAAAAGCAGAAATAAAAGGTTAGGGTTAAGGTTTCTGCTTTTATTAATTTTACTGTTACTTGGGTCTTTAGGCTTTGCAGGCAAGCACCTTAACTGCTGAGCCATCCCTCCAGCCCCATATATAGCTTTTATTATGTTGAGGTATGTTCCTTCTATTCTTAGTTTCTTTAGGGTTTTTAAAATTATTGATCCAGGGCTAGAAAGATGGCTTAGTGGTTAAGGCACTTGCTTGCAAAGCCTAAGTACCCATGTTCAATCTCTTTCTAGATCCTGTATAATCCAGATGCACAAAGGTGAGGCAAGCACAAGGTCACCCATGCCCAGTAGGTGGCACAAGTGTCTGGAGTTCAATTGCAGTAACTGAGGCCCTGGTGTGCCAATTCTCTCTCTGTCTCTCTAAAATAAAAATAAAAAAATTTATCTAATAAATCTTATTAATTAAATTAAATTATTTGGGGTGTACATGCCATGGTACATGCGTGCACATTGAGAATAACTTTTTGAGCTAGCTCTTGCCTTCCATTTCATTTTGAGGCTTCAAAGCATTTCTCTCTGTATTTTGGCTCTTACATTCTTTCTTTCTCCTCTTTTGCAATGCTCCTTGAGCCTTGAGGGGGTGGGTGATATAGATGTCTCATTTAGTACTGAGCACCCAATAGTCACTTAGTCTTAACACTGTCACTCACCACCAACTGCAAAAAGAAGCTTCTCTGACCAAAGGTGAGAGCAGCACTAAATATTTAGGGGCATCAGCATAAATATTGTGAGGGCAATTTGATGGCCATTAACATATCCATTCAGCTAAACAACAGTAGTAGCTTCCCTCCTAGGGCCTAGGGCCTTTGAAGCTATCATAGGTTTTTGACTAAGTTTTCATTACTAGACATGAATTCACTCCTAAGGATTGAGCCTCAAATCCAATCAAGGAGCAACAGTTGGTTAATCCCAAAGCTGTCATGCTACTGTTAAACCAGTGGGCACGTTTTGCCAGGTTGGTCAGTACTATAGCTCCAGGGTTCTCTGCTCATTAAGACTGTTGATGACTTTTCTTTCCCAGCAGCCTGCATAGCACTTTTCAGCACGGTGACAGGTAGTCAGCAGAGAGGAGGCTTCCAGCTTACTTTCAGCTTGATTTCTTAGTCGTCCTGCAAACAAAACATATGGTTTCTTCAGCAGTAGGGTTTTGCCATCTAGTTCTTGTGGGCAACCAACAGTAGTGGCAATAGCTGTATTGTTTTAGGGACCTCACAAGTCTCTCTGACCAAAAATTCGCTGGGGAGTATCTGGAAATTTCCTACAATAATTTATGGTTTCTGGGAACAGCAGTACCAACCTTTAATGAGTACCTCTGTTCAAGCTCTTTAAATATATATATTTTTTCCAGCCTGGAGAAATGGCTTGGTGGTTAAGGCACTTGCCCACAAAGCCTAACAACCTGGGTTCAATTCCCTAGTACATATATACATACACACACACACACACGTAAATAAATAAAAAAATTAAAGTCATATGGAAAACCACTTCTTTGCCAAAGGAAGTATATGACTCCTTACAATGCAACTGTCCAGACAGAAATTGGCCTCGATATCCATGACCTCACAGTGCCTAGCAATACCTTCACAAGACCCTCATAATAGGAGAAAAAGATGATGACATCAAATTAAAAGAGAGACTAATGGACAGAGGGAGGGGATATGATGGAGAGTGGAGTTCTGAAGGGGAATGGGGGGAGGGAAATATCATGGTTTATTGTTTGTAAGTATAGAAGTGGTCAATTAAAAAATAAAAAAGAAAAAAAGATGAAAAAGCTTTACACATCTATAAAAATAAAAAAATTAAAAAAAAAACAAACTACTTCTTTGTTAGTGGAGCAGACAGCTTAAGGTTTGCTGAGATGAACTTCCAAACCAGGCACAGTTATGGAGGAAGGGATATTTATTGAAGCTTACAGATCCAGTGGAAGTTCCATAATGGCAGAAGAGGCTGGCCTGCTCTTACAGGACCAGGCAGAGAGAGAGAGAAAACCAAAAGCCACACAGCACAGCACACCTCAGGAATTCCAGCCATGCACACTTTGCATATCTTTAGATTGAAATCCTAAACCCAACATCACACCTTAAGATCCACCCAGAGTCACTGCTTCCATCAAGGTGGCTGCAGATGCAAACAACAAACTAATAAAACACTGAATATATTGGGGGCCATCTATTCAAACTACCACAGTTAGCTAATTAAAAACTGAATTTTTAAGGCTGGAGAGATGGCTCAGCAGTTAAAGACACTTGACTGAAAAGCCTGGCAACCTGGATTCAATTCCCCAGTACACATGTAAAGCCAGATGCACAAAGTGGCACATGTATCTGGAGTTTGTTTGCAATGGCTAGAGGCCCTGGCACACTCATTCTCTCTGTCTCTCTCTGCTTGCAAATAAATAAATAAAAGTATAAAAAACATATTTTCTGCTTTTATATATTTAATTGAGAGAGAGAGATAAAAGCAGAAATAAAAGGTTAGGGTTAAGGTTTCTGCTTTTATTAATTTTACTGTTTTTTTTTTTTTATTTTGGTTGGCATGGCTAAGGGTTTGTCAACCTTATTTATCTCCTCCTCCTCCTCCTCTTCTTCTTCTTTTTTAAAAATTTATTTATTTGAGAGAGATACAGAAATAGGCAGGTAGAGAGAGAGAGAGAGAGAGAGAGGGAGAGAATGGGTGCGCCAGGGCCTCCAGCCACCGCAAACGAACTCCAGATGCATGCACCCCCTTGTGCATCTGGCTTATGTGGGTCCTGGAGAATCGAGCCTCGAACCGGGGTCCTTAGGCTTCATAGGCAAGCGTTTAACCGCTAAGCCATCTCTCCAGCCCTTTTTTTTGTTTTCTGAGGTAGGGTCCCACTCTAGCTCAGGGTGATCTGGAATTCACTATGTAGTCTCAAGGTAGCCTCGAACTCATGGTGATCCTCCTATCTCTGCCTCCTGAGTGCTGGGATTAAAGGCGTGCACCACCACCCTTGGCTTGTTTATCTTTTCAAAGAGCCAAACAGCTTATCAAGTCATTAAAGAAAATGGTCATATTTTATCCAGGCTTTACTTCCTTATGGGGGGTAGGGGAACATGAGTGAAGGTTGGGCCTGTGTAGACCAGAGACCGACATGAGTTAGGAAGGAGCTGTGGGTCTGCAAAGGTGGCTCAGTTGGCAAAGTGCTTGCCATGCAAGCATGAGGATCTGAGTTCACCCCACTAACCATATTTTTAAAAAGCCATGGGCTGGAAAGATTGCTCAATGATTAAGGCACTTGCCTGCAAAGACTAAGGACCCAATTTGATTCCTCAATAGCCATGTAAAGCCAGATGCACAAGGTGGCACAGGTATCTGGAGTTCATTTGCAGTGGCTAGAGGTCCTGGTGTATGCATTCTCTCACTCTCTGCCTCTTTCTCTCTATAAAATGAAATGAAATGAAATGAAATGAAATAAAATAAAATAAAAAGCCAGACACACTGGTGTGAGCCTGTAGTTCCCGTGCTGGGAGGTAAAGACATGAGGATCCCTGGGGCTTGCTGGCCAGCTAGTCTGGTTGAATTGGCAAGTTCCAGGCAAGTGAGAGACTTTGGCTCAAAAGCTAAGGTGGAGGGCTGGAGAGGTGGCTCAGTAATTAAGGTACTTGCCTGCAAAGCTTAATGACCCAGGTTTAATTTCCCAGTACCCATGTTAAGCCAGATGCACAAAGTGGCACATGCACCTGGAATTCCTTTACAGTGGCTAGAGGCCCTGGTGTGCCCATTTTTTCTCTTTCTCTCCCTCTCTGCTTGCAAATAAATAAATAAAATAAAATAATTTAAAATAAAAAATATAAGGTGGAAAGCAATTAAGGAAGACACTCAAGGTCCATTTTTGGCCTCTACACACATGAACACATGCATACATACTTGTGCACCCCCACACACATAATATACACACACACACACACCACGCATCCATACACATATGAAAAAGAAGACAGGAAGGCAGGAGGAAAGGCATTGACAGGTGTGTGCTGGGAGTGGCCTCTTGGTCCTTGGCCTGTGAGTGAGACTGTGTTCCAAGCAGCTGAGAGCCTCTGGGGGCACAGAAGGATGGTGGCAAGCTGAAGAACAGAGTCTGCAGAGGGCCCAGGAATGACCTCTTGTGATATGTATTGATTTCCAGGTGCACCTGCTCTCCAGGTGAGACTCTGTTATTCACCTACTCTACCAGGAGAGACTCTACGGTGCTCCTACTCTCTTAGGTGAGACTGTGGTGCCCACTCGCACATCTAGCTGAAACTTTGTGGTGCACGTGTACTCCAGCATGAGACTCTGCATTTCCGGTAAGACTCTGTGGAGCATCTGTTCTCCCTGTAAGACTCTGTGGTGTAACTGCATTAGCAGGTGCCACTCTGTGGTACACCTGCTCTTCCAGTGTGTCTCTATGGTGCATCTGTGGTACCAGGTGTGATAATATGGGGCACCTGCTCTCTCAGTGAGATTATGGTGTACATTTGCACATCTAGGTAAGACTGTGGTGCACCTGCACTCCAAGGGGAGACTCTGATGCATCTGCTCTTCCAGTGAGACTATATGTGCACCTGCTCTCCCAAGGGACCAGGCAGGGACCCTTTTAGGTAGAAGGGATTGAATCTACATTCTGTTTTTTTTTTTTTTTTTTTTTTGACCTTTGACTCTGGGCACTGTCTTGAAAGGCAGGCCTTTTCAGTGTCTGTGAGGAGTGTGTGTGTGTATGTAGAATAGGATGCAGACATAGAAGCCATAGATGTAGGAAAGACCTGCAAGAATTTGACTTGATATTGATGGAGAAAGAAACAATGCCTCTGTTGCAGTCAGGTTCGCATCACTGGCAGAAATCACCTGACCAAGAGCAACTTGTGGGAAAATAAGGGTTTATTTTGGCTTACAGGCTCAAGGGGAAGCTCCATGATGGCAGGGGAAAACAATGGCATGAGCAGAGGGTGGACACTATCTCCTGGCCAACATCAGGTAGACAATAGCAACAGGAGAGTGTGCCAAACACTGGCAAGGGGAAATAGGCTATAATATCCATAAAGCCCACCCCAACAATACACTGCCTCCAGGAGTCATTAATTTCCAAATCTTCATTAGCTGGGAACCTAGAATTCAGAACACTTAAGTTTATGGGGATACTTGAATCAAACCACCACATTCTGCCCATGGCCCCCATAAACTGATAACCATATATGATGTAAAATGCAATCATTCATCCAACTTTAAAATTCCCCACAGTTTAAAAAATATTTTTATTTATTTATTTAATAGAGAAAGAGGGAGGGAAGGAGAGAGAGAGAGAGAGAGAGAGAGAGAGAGAGAATGGGCGTGCCAGGGTCTCTTGCCACTGCAAACAAATTCCAGACGCGTGTGTCCCCTTGTGCATCTGGCTAACGTGGGACTTGGGGAATTGAACCTGGGTCCTCTGGCTTTGCAGGCAAACGCCTTAACTGCTAAGCCATTCCTTCAGCCCATCCCCACCGTTTTTAACAATCCCAATGATCCAATGATGTTCAAATATCCCCATAGTCCAAGGTCTTTTAACTGAGCCATAATACCAAAACAAACAAACAAACAAACAAACAAACAAACAAACCCCCTAATGTCACAGAATAAACATTCACACTGCAAAAGATGGCATTGGGCATAGCAAAGAAATAGTCAGCCAATACAAGATTTAAACAGGGCAAACATCAAACTCTGTAGCTCCAAGTCCAATAACTCTAGCCAGTGACAAGTCCCTAAGACTGATAATTCTAACCAGTCTCTGGAGTTCCAATTCCGTCCCTCCAGCTAGGCTACTCACAGTCCTGGAAGACTTCATTTGGGGCTGGCAGCTCTCCTTAGCAGCTGTCTCGTGGTCTTGGCCTCTCCACTGCAACCCATGGTCCATCCTCATGGCTCCATCAGGTCTCCATGCAGGCAATCCAGCAAATCTGCTATACACAGCCCATGGCTGGTTTCAAAACACAAGACCCTGTTGCAAATTCAATGACCCTCTCTTTCCTGCATTTCTTATACTCCATAATACCAGGTGGGGTCATAAGCCTAACCTCACAGTCCATAGTTCTTACTGCATTCAGCTCTTTCAACTCTGACCAGAATAGTCCATCAAGCTGTACTTATAGTGCTGCAAAGTGTCTCTTAGGCCAAGGTTTCAAATTCATCCACATTCCTCTTGAAAATCAGCCACATAGTCAGGTTTCATGTAGCAATGACCCCACTCTTGGTACCAACTTTACTGTTGTAGTCAGCTTCACATTGCTGGCAGAAAACCCCTGACCAAGAGCAGCTTGTGGGAACAAAAGGGTTTTTTTGGTTTATAGGCTTGAGGGGAAGCTCCATGATGGCAGGGGGAAATAATGGCACAAGCAGATGGCGGACATCACCTCCTGGCCAACATCAGGTGGACAACAGCAGCAGGAGAGTGTGCCAAACACTGGCAAGGGGAAACTGGCTATAATATTCATAAGCCCTGCCCCAACAATACGCTGCCTCCAGGAGGTGTTAATACCCAAATCTCCATCAGCTGGGAACCTAGCATTTCAGAACACCCAAGTTTATGGTGGATACCTGAATCAAACCACCACAGCCTCCTAACAGGAGGTCTTCCATTCTAACAATAACCAGGAAGCCAAGAAATGGAAGGCTGAATGGAATGTCCCAAGCAGTGCCAGGGAGGGTCCCTGCTACATGTGGGTAAGTGCTGGTTACTGGTGTATGCCTCTTCTCTCTTGACTGGCTCCAAGTCTCTTTAGACAGGACGGGCCTGGCCTAGTAAATAGAATGCCTCCCCTACCAGACAGCTCGGTCCTTGGCTCAGTTAGCACAGTGTGTGTGGGTGAGCTCTTGGACTCTTGGACAGATATGTGGGGGCTGAACAGCTCCTTACCTTGGGACACCTTGTGGTGGAGTTTCTGAGTGACTGGATCATGAGACCCTTTGTAGGGGAGTGCCAAGCACAGCTACCTGGGTCTCCGTCTGATCATCTATGGCTACTCACTTCCATCTTGTAACTTTTGCAGGTGTTGTGCACTTAAGAACTCACTGGCTTTGTTGTTTTAGTCATTTTTTGGAGAAAAATGTGCCAAACATACTACCTGGACTTTACTCACCTCTTCCTGACAGCTCCAGGGCCGTGCTTACTCTGAAGGTGTGAGCTTTTAACGAGAGCGCTTGGGCATTTATTTAGTGCTCTGATAAATGTAAGCTAAGGTTTCTAGTTTGTACTTTCTACTTGTTAGCTGTATTTTTCTCTCTTGTCTTTTTAAAATATATATATTTTTATTTATTTTCAAGAAGAGAGAGAGAGAGAGAGAGAGAGAGAGAGAGAGAAGAGACAGACAGAAAGAATGGGCATGCCAGGGCCTCCAGACCCATGCATCACCTTGTGCAACCGGCTTTAAATGGGTACTGGGAAATTAAACCCAGGCTGTTAGGGTTTTCAGGTAAGTGCCTCAGCTGCTGAGCCATGTCTCCACCCCCTCTTCAGCTGTTTTTGGAGAATGTTCAAGCAAGCAGAGGAACTGGAGACTAAAACGGTGACTACTTGCACTTACCTTCAGTTAGATTCACCAATTGCTGACTTTTTGCCCTAACTGCACCTAGACAAGCCCACACACATAAAGACCTATGAGACTCTGCATTTATTTATTTATTTATTTATTTATTTATTTATTTATTTATTTATTTTGGTTTTCCGAGGTAGGGTATTGCTTTCTAGCCCAGGCTGACCTGGAATTCACTACATAGTCTCAGGGTGGCCTCAAAATCACAGTGATCCTCCTACCTCTGCCTCCCAAGTGCTGGGGTTAAAGGTCGCCACACCCGGCTACCTATGAGTACTCTTTCTTTCTTTTCCTTTTTCTTAAAATTTATTTGAGAGTGACAGACAAAAAGACACACACACACACACACACAGAGAGAGAGAGAGAGAGAGAGAGAGAGAGAGAGAGAGAGAGAATGGGCGCACCAGGGCCTCCAGCCATTGCAGATGAACTCCAGATGCATGCGCCACCTTGAGCATCTGGCTTACATGGGTACTGGGGAACTGAGCCTTGAACTGGGGTCCTCAGGCTTCACAGGCAAGTGCTCTCTAGCCCCCCTATGAGTATTCTTAAACATACATATAAGCATACCTAGAAACAAATTTATGCAAGCATTTCTGTCTTGTGTACATGTGTACATATACCTGTGAGTACCCACATACACAGACATGTCCATGTCTACCCATGTCTATGCACCCATGAGCATACATACACACGTCTATATACCTGTAATACATGTTCACACACATGTTCCATGTATACACATGTCTAGGTACCTGTGAATATACAAGTACACAGACATATCCATGTATATACTTATATATATACATTTACCCCACATATACACAGACATATGCATGGATATGTGTGTACCCAGACCTATGAGTGCATGTATACATACACATGTCCATGTATTCACATGTACACTGACTTATACATTCACATACCCACAGATGCACACACACTTACATGTGCATAATTGCTATCTTAAAGCATTCCATGCATCCTGCCCCACCCCTCGGCCTTGTGGAAGCATTCTTAGCATTGGACATCTTTGCCAGCACTTGATATTATCCTAGTTTTGATGTGTTGCCAGCCGGTGGGTGTGAAGAGGCGTCTTGTTGTGGCTTGAATTTGCATTTCTCTAGTTCTGCATGTGGCTGAGCATCTGGGCTTCCTCCCTCGCAGGGAGCCCATCTGCTCGCGTGCCGTCAGAGCTCGCTGTTGGATGCTGTTGGTGGCGTGCCTGCCTGCAGCTGCCCTTTCCTGTCCACATTTGCAGGATCTACACTCCAGAACCCTTGGAAACAATTTCAGAGTAGTATGTGGACACTGTCCACTGCTGTGAGCCTATAAGGGAGGGGCTCACGGAGTCTCCTCAAAGAATCATAGGAACTGTCATCCTTTGGATTGTAAGCAACAGAACGGCATCATTGAATGGATTGACTTTTGCCACAGATCACCCCAGTGGTAGTGGTAGCTTTGGGTGAGGCATGCTCTGGGGATTCCATGGTGTCCAGAGGACCTTATCCATCAGCCTCTGGGCTCTGCTTTATCCTAGGTCCTTGTGTTCCCAAGCTAGGTACCATGTCTCCAGGGGCTGTGGCAGCTTCACTCCTCCCATTCTGAAATGGCGAGGCTGACTTGGATCATGTGTCCTCAAGTCTCTGGTCAGGGATGCAGAATGTTTCCACTGGGGTGGCCTTAGCTTCTCCTAAGCCATGTAGAGCCCCAAGCGGAAGTCGGAGTGGATGGAAGGGGACAGGATGTGGGGCTCCATCAATAAATGCCCTTGCAGCCTGGAGGGCTCTGTGATGGCCATGCCGGCGGCTCAGTGGTCCCTCTTGCTTGTTTTTGGGCGTACTCCTATGCACCAGATGGCTGAACCTCTTGGAAATCTGATCTGTGTGAAATTGAAGGATTTTTCTTAATTATGCAAATTGTCATAATGGAATAATAACATCTTGAGTACGTATACCCTCACCACCCTGAGGCTCAGGACTCGAAAGGAAGGAAATCCTTTCTCCCTAATTTTCTATTGAACAATTCACCGTAAGTGTTGAGCACTGTGGCATTTTATACTCTAATCCTTCAATTATCATCTGTCAAAAACAAGGACAATTCACATAGGATCCCACCACCATGTTCATACTTGAGGAAATGAACAATCAATCTGAGATGCCATCTAATATCCCTTTAGAATGCAGATGTCTGAAATGTCTCCCATGTCCCTATATGATCAAGACCTAACCACGATTCACCCACTGCACCACAGATGTGTCTCCTTAGTATTTTTTTTAATTCAGAATGTGTACAATTTTGTTTAGCTTAAAAGTTTTACTTATTTATTTTGAATGTGTACGTGTGTGTGATGTGCATATTTATGCATATTATTATGTGTGTGTTGCATGTGTATAGAAGCCAGATATTAACATTGAGTGCCTTCCTCAATTACTCTCCACCTAGTTCTTTGAGACAAGGTCTCTCACTGAATCTAGAACTCACTGATTTGGCTAGACTTATCTAGCTAGTGAGACCAGGGATTCCCTGTCTATACTGGGATTTGTGCTGGCATTGTAGGCATGATCCACCATGCCTGACATTTGACATGGGTGCTGGGGGTACAAACTCAGGTTTTCATGCTTGTATGGCAAGGAATTTATTCACTAAACCATTGACTCAGCCCCTAGATTTAAAGTTTAAAAAAGAATGTTTAGGGCTGGAGAGATAGCCTAAGGACCCAGGTTCGATTCTCCAGGTCCCACATAAGCTAGATGCACATGGTGGCACATGTGTCTGGAGTTTGGTTACAGTGGCTAGAGGGCCTGGCACACCCATTCTTTCTCTCTCTCTCCCTCTCTCTGATAAATAAATAAAAAATAAAAATCTTTATTTTTTTTTATTTGAGAGAGGGGCAGAGAGGAAGAGGCAGAGAGAGAGAGAGAGAGAGAGAGAGAGAGAATGGGCATGCCAGCCGCCTCTCAGCCGCTGTGAATGAATTCCAGATGCATGCGCCCCCTTGTGGGCAAGCGCAGCATTGCGTGCTTGCGTCACTTTTGAATCTGGCTAAATGTGGGACCTGGAGAATCGAATGGGCATTCTTGGGCTTGGCAGGCAGGCACCTTATCAGCTAAGCTATCTCTCCAGCCCAAGGATGTTTACCTTTTAAGGCCATGTCAGTTGCCTTGGAGGAGGCTCACATTCCACATTTGTTTCTTTCCTTATAGTATCCCTGGCTTGGTCCTGTATCTTTTCTGTAAGTAAAAATGTAGACATGCGACCTTTGAAAGCGAGGGATCCGTGTTTCTGTTTTTCCCATAAGTGAGGCCAAGGTCCTTGGATGGCTGAATATCAGTAGAAGGTGGCATAAGGCCCCTTTCTACATTGGTTGCTTCACATCCCCTCCTCCTGCCTTGAGGAAGCATTTCTTATGATCTATTTTATCTCTTCTGTTGGCTTATTGATCCCTCATCAAGCTGTTTTAGTAGTTTTTCTATGATCTATGTTTTAAAATAACCTACACCTCCTTTCAAAGAATATCACGCCTCTTCCAGAAAGCTCCAGGACCTTCGTTGGTATAAACACATTCCTCCCTCTGCTTCTTGTGCTGTTGTTAGCACACATTTTGACATATGCTGCAAACACATAAAAAATCCTCATGATTTCCCCTTTAAACTGTCAGTGATCTTTTAGAGCAAGTGGAATAAAATACTGCTTTGCATCACCCTCCTCTGTTCCATCTCCAGTATCTTCATTTCCTTGTCTGGATCCATATTTCCACTTAATATTCCTTTGGTCTGGAGGACTTATGTGTTTTTCTTGCAGAATGGGATCTTGAGGTAACAAACCCCTCAGCTTTTGCTTGAGAAAGACTGTATTTGTCACGCCTGTGAGTGTGTGTGTAATTTTGCTTGCATAGTTTTTTGTCTTTGGCTTTCAGTGGCTTGAAAATATGCCCAGGCATGCCATGGTTTTCTTGGTATTTATCCTTCTTGGGCTTTTTGGATTTGTGATTGCATGTCTGTCACTATTTTGGAACATTTTTAACTATAATTTCTTCTCATATTTTTCCTGACCCCTTGTCTTTTTTTTTCTCTCTTGGGTATACCAATGACACATGTATGAGGCCATCCCATGCTGGGGATCCTGCCTCCTCAGATGTGACACTACCTCTCTCCCCAGCTTCAGTGAGCACCTCCTTGTGCTCCAGGGCTGTTGCCTCTCTTCTGCTTTCCTAGGCTTCTATGGGGTCTTCCCTGGGGGGAAGTTGATGAGGTCCCTGGAGGCGATTTGATTAAGAAACACCTAGGAGGAAAAAAAAAAGAAAGAAAGAAAGAAACACCTAGGAGGTCTGGCAAAATGGCTCAGCAGTTAAGGTGCCAAGCCTAAAGATCCCAGTTCAATTCCCCAGTACCCATGTAAAGCCAGATGCACAAAGTGGTGCATCTGGAATACATTTGCAGTGGCTGGAGGCCCTGGTGTGCCCAATCTCTTTCATTATCTCTCTTCTATCTCTCTATGCTTGCAAATAAATAAATAAAATTATAAAAAATTCCTTATTCAAACATATCAGAGGCACAATATTTCTTTCTTTCTTTTTTTTTTTTTTTTTTTTTTTTTTGGTTTTTCAAGGTAGGGTCTCACTCTGGTCCAGGCTGACCTGGAATTAACTATGTAGTCTCAGGGTGGCCTCGAACTCACTGCAATTCTCCTACCTCTGCCTCCCGAGTGCTGGGATTAAAGGCGTGCGCCACCACGCCCAGCAACAATATTTCTTGATTATAATAGTTTCCTGCCTTGGGTCATTAAGGCCTCCATCTGCATGCTGAATCATGGATTTGCCCTTATTTTCTATCACACCTGAGAGGTGTCTTCTATCGCGTTCACCTCTACTCCTCCCTCCTCACTGTATGAGTTTTCTTTCTCATGGTTTCCAAGTTTTTGTAGAGTGAGGCAGGGTCTCGCTGTAGCCCAGGCTGACCTGGAGCTCTGTAGCCCCAAGCTGGCCTCAAACTCATAGCAATCCTCTTATCTTAGTCTCCTAAGTGCTGGGATTACACGTGTGAGCCATCATGCCCACCTGGTTCCAAGTTTCTGGATCCCAGGAGGGGCTCATTGGCACAGATCTAATTTGTACTCTCTTTCTCTTACGTCCCCAACCACAAGAAATGGAAAAACCAACACCTTCATACCCCTCTCCCTTTTACCCACCTTTCCTGTCAATTCAGAGGGTAGTGCAGAGGATAGCATCTGCATATCTTTTTCTTCTCTCCTCTCTTCTCCTCTCCCCTCCCCTCCCCTCCCCTCCCCTCCCCTCCCCTCCTCTTCTTTTCTTTAGGGTCTCACTCTTAGTTCAGGCTGTCCTGGAATTCACTATGTATTCTCAGGCTGGTCTTGAATTCTTGGCAATACTCCTACCTCTGCCTCCTGAGTGCTGGGATTAAAGGTGTGCTCCACCACGCCTGGCTTGCATGTCTTTTTTTTTTGTTGTTTCTTTTTAAATTTTCTTTTGTTCAAAAATATTTTATTTTTACTTATTTATTTGAGAGAGGGGGGGGGAGAGAATAGGTGTGCCAGGGTTTCCAGCCACTGCAAACAAACTCCAGATGTATGTGCCCCCTTGTGCATCTGGCTTATGTGGGTCTTGGGGAATCGAACCGAGGTCCTGTGGCTTTGCAGGCAAGCTCCTTAGCCACTAAGCCATCTCTGAGCCTTAATTTTTTTCATGTATTTTTCTATTAGAGTTCTTCCCTTGGTGTGGTGGTTTGATTCAGGTGTCTCCCATAAACTTAGATGTTCTGAATGCTAGACTCCCTAGATAATGCCAATTGGAAATTAAAGCCTTCTGGAAGCAGTATATTGTTGGGGGCAGGCTAATGGGTGTTATAGCCAGTATCCTCATGCCAGTGTTTGGCACACTCTCCTGTTCCTGTTGTCCACCTGATGTTGGCCAGGGGGTGATGTCCACTCTCTGCTCATGCCATCATTTTACCTGCCATCATGGAGCATCCCCTCGAATCTGTAAGCCAAAATAAACCCCTTTTCCCCCAAATCTGCTCTTGGTTGGGTGATTTCTGCCAGCAATGTGAACCTGACTGCAACTTCTTTTTGAGCCCTCACTTGCATGTCTTCTCACCCATAGCAAAGACCACACAACCAATACCACAGCCTACTTACGTTCCTGTCTCCCATAGGTGGTATTTTTATGGATTACAATATACTCTCTAGTCCACCAGCCATTTGGGGGGGGGCATCTGCTTCCCCACATGGCTGACTGTATTCACCAAGGAAGTGTGCTACTACATACCTCATAGAGGAGAAAGATCACCATGAAAGCCCCTCCCTGCAGACTCACCCCCTTTAGATGGAACAGCTTTAGTACATCTCTTATTCTGAGGGAACCATGCAACTCCTCCTATAGCCAGAACATATGCCATGCCATGCCCCATGGTGAAGGATGGCCATCTGGGATTCCCCTGTGGATGCTCTGCCTGCAGCTACCTTTGCTTCAGTTGTGTGTCTTATCATCCCGTCAGGGACAATACAACTGCTACTGCAGCAAGAAGACACACCATTCCACACCACACAGGAAGGACGGCAACACTGGAACTGATCCTGCACATGCTCTGCTCCCGGACGGCTTAGCTTCAGTCACACGCCTCACCCCCCACTGCAAGGCTGTGCGTGCTCCTCCCCATCCATCCTTGGTTTCTGTCCTGTCCCTGTTTGTGTGTCAAGTGCTGTGTTACTTCTCCTGAGCCTATGTGAACAAATGTCTATTCAGCTCAGAAAGGGCACCACAACAGACCAGAGAAATGATTCCACCAGTCTGTTTAATTGGGGTTACTTACAGCAGCGTGGACGCCCTCCCCTAGCAACCACTAACAGCTTATGCGTCCTCAGGGAAGGGCTTCATGTGCAACCTTGTGTGTCCTCTCCTGCACCCTCCCCCACTTCCACTAGGGAATGTTAATAGTCTCAAACTTGTGAGGGTCTGGGATTAAGCACATTTGCTCTGATTTCAAGATGGCAACAGTCATGTCCTGCTCAGAGGACAGGAAGTCACACAACACCATTTGATGTCACTCCCTGACTCTCTAATTTTTAAATTTGTTTTTCTCTTTCCTTCACATGGGAACATTTGTGCTATCTTCCAGTTCACCAGTTCTTTCTTTTGTTCTTTCCCAGTGCTGGAGATCCAGCCCGTGGTTTTGTGCGTGCTAGGCAGGCTCCTCTGCCCCTGAGCCACACCCAGCCTACTGCCTCTTTCATGTGCAGCTCATCCAGTGATATTTCATCCCAGAGAGTGAACTTTTCAGTGTTAGAATTTCCACTTTTTTTTTTAGAGCTTTGCATTTCTCTGCTGACAGTTTCCATCTGTTCACTCATTGTGACCATCTGGTTCCCTAAGTTCTTTGAAAAATTGTTTGGTATTGAACCCATTTGCAGTAGCTGCTTATCTGGGAGTCTGCTGCTTCCCACCTCTCTGGTGTGCTTCTGTACATGGCAACTCTCCTCCCTGGTGTGGTCACAGTTTCCTGGTTCTTCACATCTGCTCTCTTCTGGCTTGCCTGATGGATGCTGCCTTGTACAGTCTGGTTGTAGCTAGAGTGGCTCCTGGCTGGCAGCTACTTTTCTTTTCTTTTCTTTTTTCTTTTCTTTTCTTTTCTTTTCTTTTCTTTTCTTTTCTTCTTTCTTTTCTTTTCTCTTTTCTTTTCCTTTCTTTCTTGTCTTTTCTTTTTTGGTTTTTCGAGGTAGAGTCTCCCTCTAGCCCAGGCTGACCTGGAATTCACTATGTAGAGTCAGGGTGGCCTTGACCTCATGGTGATCCTCCTACCTCTGCCTCCTGAGTGCTGGGATTAAAGGTGTGTGCCACCTCACGCAGCCTGGCAGCTATTTTCTCAGTGGCCCTTTTTGAGCTTTGTTGGGGAGGACATGGTATGTCCCTGGCTTTGGGACCAGGAGGCCTTCTCCTGTTGGCCTTCTGGCTGAGTGCTTGGGTGCTGACCAGTCAGGGTGCAGTATAGACTCTCAGTACCATGAAGCTTCTGGAACGATGGGAATTGTTTTCTGGAGTCCCCTCTATGTTTTCCTTGCTCAGGCAGCATGGTGTTCAAAGGACTTCGAGGTCCTTATACACATCCTGGCATCTCTCCTCTGGTCCTGTCTCCTCTCTAATTCTATTCCCACTGGTTCCAGCTGCCTCAGTTTACCCTCCTCTACTCAACAAGATCACCATGCTTTATAAGAGCCACGTCTCCATCTAGTGGTCCAGAAAGTAGTCTGGGCAGAAACTAGGGGGAATGCAGGGTGCCAACCCTGTTGCCTATCACTCATGTCTGTAAACAGCTGTGTTATCTTTGTCTGGCTCAGGGCTGTGTTTAGTAGGCACTGCCAGTTTCTTTGTCATAGAAAAGCCTGCAGGCCAAGTGCATATACATTTTTTTTCACAAGGTAGCATTCTGCAGGCCCCATTCTGTTCCTTATGCTTCCGCTGATCAGCATCCCAGAAAGAACAGTGCTTGGATGTACAGAGAGCTGGGCCCTCCTTGTCCCAACTGCACAGAGCCCTATTGGGTGGCCGCATCTTGGCTGACCAGCCAGTTGACTGACTGTTGAAGGACAGTGGAGGCATCTCCATTGTGTTACTAATAACACCTCTATGAATGTCCTTGATGTGAGCTTTTCCTAATTGTGGAGATGCATCTTCAGGGGAGGTTGGACAGTATAGCACCAGAAGGCCAGACCCGAGTCACACTCACCAAACTGAACTTTGAAATGGTCCCATTTTCTAGAAAGCAGGTGATCCCTATCAATGCAAGTCAAGGTGACAAAGAAGTTCCTTTGCTTTGCCCTTGAAGTGCCCAGTCCTCAGGGCCTTGTTCATTCTTCTGTGTGTGAAGCCAGTGCTCAGCAATGCCATTCCATCTTACAAAACCAGGTGTTGCCCGATTCTAGAATCCCAAGCAAGAGCCAGCCACACCTTTAGGCTAAATATGCTGCGGTTGTATCTTGGACACCTTTTTGCACACTTTCTGGTAAGGTTCTTCATTTTTGCTGTTGGACATCTGAGGTCCAGTGTTCTAAAATATTAATTCCTCTTCCTCCTGCACAGATTTCTTCAAGTATTCTTCTACCAGTTTTCTTGTCCCCCAACCCCACCCCTCTGGAGATTCCTTGCTTCTAATAATTGAAGTGGCTCTAGCCCTTTCATTATGACCTTGAACCTGGCACTGCCCACACCTGCAGTTCTGTGGTCTCTCCCCTGCTGGCTTCTCTCTTCTTTAACCCTGTTCCACCCCTTCTCTCTAGCCATGGTGAACCACCTTTGGGCTCTCAAGCCTCTGGGCTTGTGCATGTGGTGTGCCCTCAGCCTGAAACATAGTTGCTGCTACCCTTTTCAGTCAGTGTCTTTTTCCCATTCCTCCAAGTAGCCTTTTCTCCATGCCTGGTCCATACCCACAAGCGTGGCTGGTGCCTCTGGTCTAGCTTATGATCTTACAGTGAGTCACACCTAGCCCTGACTGTGATCCAGGCAGGCCGTGTGGTTCCCACTTGTGAACAGCATCTGGTCCCTGCCAGTGGAATGAGGAAACAAATAATGAAGTGTCAAGTGGTGGCCAAGGGTCTGTGCAGTGCATCGGAGCTTGTGGCTATGCTTGGTCCAGGTGGCTCTGTCAGTGGCTCTGTGAAGAGCCTACACTGAAGTGTGAGCCATGCTCCGGTCAGCTGGTAGAACTCCAGCTTCAGGCCAAGTGAAAAGCTTGAGCAAAGGTCCTGAGGCCAAGGGAGAAGAGTGTGATAAGCCAGAGCAGGCCCAGGGTGCAGGGAGGAACCTGAGGTGGCTCTGGGTGAAAGAAGAGCACTGGAACATGACAAGGGTCTGCACAAGGGGACAGTGGCCCTACAACTCTTCTGTTGGGCAAGTGACACCTGTTCCCAAGGCTGTCTTCCTTGGAAGCTTCTGTGGCCAGCCAGCACTGCTAGGGTTCTCTCTGTCTTTGGGCTACTTGGCCATGAGTCAGGGCCATATCCAGTCCCCTTCTTTTTTAAAAAAATATTTATTTATTTATTTATTTGAGAGAGAGAGAGAGAAAGAGGCAGAGAGAGAGAGAGAGAGAGAGAGAGAGAGAGAGAGTGTGTGCCAAGGCCTCCAGCCACTGCAAACAAACTCCAGATGCATGTGCCCCCTTGTGCATCTGGCTTACGTGGGTCGTGGAGAGTCAAACCGGGATCCTTTGGCTTTGCAGGCAAATGCCTTAACCACTAAGCCATCTCTCCAGCCCCAATTCCCCTTCTTGAGGGGTAGTAGGACAAGGCCACTATGCCAGCTCTACCTTGGTCTCCCACCCATGTCCATGTACCCAGCAGCTCCTTCTTCTGGAATCCTAGCCCAAGCCCTCCCATCGTGGCCACATGGCTCCTAGGTCACAGCCCCAGTTGTGAGCTGGGCCACCAGTGATAGAAGTAGATCTGGCCTTAGTGCAGCCAAGCCTGGAACCAGGAGAAGCTGGGCTCCAGAGGCCACGTCTTCCGGAGAGTCATACACCACTCTCAGGTCTGAGCAGGTCCACGAGGTTTGCTACTGGCTGCCTGCATGGAGCCAGCCCCATGCACAAGGCTAGCACCCCATAGGACTAGCATTCTGCATAGCAGCACTCACAACCACATGCCACACCAAAAACCTGTCCTGACATCCACTTTAACAACCTCTGGAGGGGTGACAGACACAGAAGGGGCTGGACTTCCCAGAGCCATCAAAAGTGTGTGCAAAGCCAGGCGTGGTGGCACACGCCTTTAATCCCAGAGCTCGGGAGGCAGAAGTAGGAGGGTCGCCATGAGTTCGAGGGCACCCTGAGACTACAGAGTGAATTCCAGGTCAGCCTGGACTACAGCGAGACACTGCCTCAAAAACAAAACACAGCAAAACAACAACAACAACAACAAAACCAAAAAAAAAAAAAAAAACCAAAGTGTGTGCAAGGTTGCTAAGGAAACCGCCCACAGATGTGATTGGCAACACTGGTTCCCATTACTTTCCACAAGCTACATGGCATGGTGGAACAGGGAGCCAAAGAGTGTGTGCACATGCCTGGGAGCGTGTGCGTGCGTGTGTGTGTGCTCATGCATATGAGTATGTGTGTGAGCACAGCTGCCTTAGGCACATGTGTTAGTGAGAGTCCCAGGCACGTTGGAGTGTCTCTTCCCATGGAGAGGCAAGAAGGCCAGTTCAAGGGTACCTAATTTATACCCCCTATCTTCCTTGTAGGCACATCTTACCTGAAATCAAGCCTCCTTGGTCCACATATGTTCTTTTATTTTTCAGACACTGTGGCCCCTTCTGTGTGGGAGTGAGGCCCTGGATGCGACTCCATGAGCACCAAGAGTCTATGCTTGTTATTCTAAGCCAGGACTCAGGGTAGATGCCTGCCCAGAACTTGGAATGTTGAGCATGGATGATCTCAGAACAAGGTTGTGTTCTGAAGGCAATGGTGGCCGAGGTTGTGAGCCTGGGGGTGACTTTAATCTAGATGGCTCCCTGAGGCTGCTTGGAGAAATGGCTCCAAGGGCTGGATCCAGGTGGACCATCTAGGAAGTCCTGTGCCTCCCAGAGGTCAAGGCTAAATAAAAGGGCCTTTGGAAACTAAAGTTCCGTTCTCACAGTACTTAGCACAAAAGCTGAAGACTCTTGGTCTCGGCAGTGGCCACATGTTTGGGGCTTGTTCCACAGCTAGTGGATAGAGGGTCTCCTGAAGCCAGCTAAGGACACAAGGGGCTCCCCCAGGTCCTGCTTCTCTTCTTTAACCCTCCCCACCAACAGTGGCTCCTGCTCACTCTTGGGCACCTGCTCACTGCAAAGGCACCTGATGCTCTTGAGCTACATCAAGTTTCCAGTAGCTTCCTGAGAAGAGTTCCCCCACCCCAAGCCTCTGGGTCACCAGGCAATAGTGAGCCAGAGCAGCCTGGTGAGAGCCTCCGTGGCTGCGTGTGTCCTCCTCTTGGTGCAGCCTCATCTCCTCTCCCTCTTGGTCACCTTTCTGCTTTGTGATTTCCTGGGATCAAGGACAGGCCTGGGCTCTTGTGTCCATCCCAGCTGCTCTGTGCTCATGGCAGGGTGACTATTTGGCTTCTAGATGTCTTTGGAAACTCCGACACTCTTGCTTCTATTCAGAAGCCTTTGTCTCTGAGGGCTTACTGGACACTCCTCTCCAGAGCTTAACCCACACCTCCTTCCCTTCCCAAGCTTATCTTCTCTGAGAACCACAATTCTCTGAGAATTGTGGGTGTGTGTGGGCCACCCGAAAGAGCCCTGGATATCTGATGAGAAGGGCCACTCACAAACACTCAGGCCAAGAAAAGAAACATGCCTGCATTTTTTATTTTTACACCTTCTTAAAAAGAAAATAGCATCATACAAATGTTAAAAATAAACCATTTTTACTTTAAAAGGGCAAAAACAGCCCAAACAAACAGCTAATGAAAGGCTCTTGGCTGAGGGCTGCACTTGAGAGCTTACTCCCAGATAGTCAGATGAAAGCTATTCAGCCCAGGATAAATCTAACCAGCAGGGTGCCAGCCCTGTGCACAGGGGCAGCTAGGACACCCTAAGAAAGACAGGCACACATGGCACATGCAGTGTGCCCAAAGAACCAGTAACAAGGCACGGGTCCTTGGAAGAGCCTCTGCCGGGGTGAGATGAAGATGGGGGCAGTTTCACAAACAGCCCTGTGGCACGGGCAGTCAGGGAGGCATCGGAGAGGAGGTGGCCTTCTGTGCTGAAGACGGAAGTTCCTGTAGGTGAGGGGTTGCTGCAGTAGGAGAAAGAACTAGGTGGTGTGCAGGGAGCTGGTGCAAAGGGCAAGAGCTCTGGGTTAGAGGTCTGATCTATCTGTTAAGAACTGTGGCCTCTGGCACTCCCAATTCTCTATGCCCCTTCTGCTTATCTACAACAGGAATGCTTGAGGGGCAAGACCCTCAGCCTGCGCCAGGCCAGTGATGCCAGGCTATGTGGATGGAGCCTGGCAGGTCAGCTCAGACCTGACTATACCCCAAGTTGTTTCTGTGTCCCCATTTGATCAGGTAATTTGTTACCTTATGAGAACTGGTTCATTCACTCACTCATGCACTAGCCATTCTAACTCCCTCCTCTGCGCAGTGCCCTGCCCTCCCTCTGGGCTTGAGGACACTGAGAACACTGGCCCAGGGCCCTCTGGCTGTACTTTGGAAGCTGCTCTGCTTGGTAGGTAGGGTGGGGTGTCTCTGAAGCAGCTGCAGGCACTGCCACCTGCTGGACCTCACATCCCCAGGACTGCTGTCCTGAGCACCTCAGCTCCCCAGCTATGGCTCAGCAGGCCCCAGGCAACTGGAGCATGCAGTTGCCCATGCCCTAGTGGGGGATTTAGATTCAGGAGGTTGGAATGGGGCTGGCCATTAGCTCATCTACACCCTGGTTGGTGTGTCACTGGAGCACCGCCCACTTTCCTCTAGGAACACCACAGCTGCCCCTTTGGTGGTGGATTGGGACAGGCACATGGGCAGGTCTGTGCTCAGGATAGGTCACAACCTGCTGTGTACACTTGTTTCAAAGGATTTCCCTGATGTTCCCATGCAAGAGACTTCTCTTCCTACTGGCTCTAGTCCCCCTTGCAGGTCCTAGGTACACCTGCAGGGAAGCAGACAAGGCCTTATTGGGACCCAGGGCCCAAGGCTGGGTTGTAGGAGGTGGGGACCAGGCCTGGGGTCTTCTGGGAGGCTGAGGGGATCAGGCTACCAAGGTCATGGGTAAGGAGGAGCAGATTTTGGAATGGGCCTCCTGCTCCAGCATTCTTCCACTCTGTCCTCTAGGGGCCATGGGTCCTGGCATAGCCAGCTTAGGGTAGAGGGCTCCAGGTCCACATTGCCATTCTGCCAAGACCCTCTTAGCAAAGTGGTTGCTCTGAGTCTCCTGTTCTCCATGGTCCTTAGTAGGCGGTCATGTGTTCCCTATCTCTGGAAGGGTTGGATTATAAGGAGATTGGAGCACCCTTTGTAGGGGACTTCGGGCTGCTCTGAACTGCAGTTACAGTGTGTGAATGCTGTAGGCCTGGTGGGTTGTAAGGAGTTGCAGTATGAGTCAGGAGTGCTGAGCCCATTTCCACTAGTCCAGATCTGTGTTGGCCACCTCCCAGGGGCAGTCCTCTCTGAAAGGTGGACTCCTGCCTTAGCTTCTGGTGCAGCTGGTATCTAGAACTCTTTTGGTGAAGCTAGCTTGGCTCTAGCCACTCAGCAACTTCACCTTCCAGTATGGGTAGGTCCGGTCATGTGGCTCGCCCCTTCCCACTCTGAATTGGCTTAGCTCTTGAGATTGGCTCAGCTTTTGTCTGACGTCTGGCCTGACCAGTCCCTGCCTGTAGGTATCTGCAAGGGCCTGCCAGGCTCAGCTGGACCCGTATGTGCCTGTCTGTTGGCTGCTTGGGCTCAGCGGTTGGCAGAGTGTCTGATGCCGGTAGTACATGCAGGCTGGCTATGAGCCATTACTGCACAATGGCTATGTGAGGTCAGGCCAGGGACATGGAGCACAGGAGTGGGTAGGAAAGCTTAAGGTCTCTGTATCCTGAGGCTTAAGGGGCAGGCACAAAGGTGTGACCCTAAAGGTGGAGAGGAAGGGTATCCTACCCAGGAGACAGTGTCCTTTGACCTCTGCCAGGGAAGAAGTCTCTTCTGAGCTTAGCTACCCCTGGGCTTCTCTCTCTGTTGTCCTTGTCTGATGTCTCCAGGCCGAGGCCAGTGATGTTGCACTCCAGTGTCTTCGGCTAAACCTAGGCACGGGTGGGGCTAGGCTGGACTGAGTGAATGGATGGTGAGTGAGGAATATGTGAATGAGTGAGTCTAAGAACTTCGAGGCAGCCAAGGACTGGGTGCATTTGACTCCTGCTGAGTCCTGCTTGGTTCCTGGGTGCTGATGCCTTGTAGCCCAGATGCCTCCTACCCCAGAGGAGAGTCACTGTCCATGGGAAATAAAGCCAGGGGTGGTGGTAAGGTGACAGGTGGCTCTAGAACCAGTGGGCCTGCCCTGCCCTTGCCCTGCTGTGTGGCTCTGTGTAGGTTGTGTCACCTCTCTGTGCAGCTTTATCCATCTGCAGAATGGGCCTGTGGAGGACATTTTTCTGATGATTGATGTACAGTTCCGGGGACCCGTGTCTGGCATCCAGGAATGTTTTCACAGGTAATAACTGTCATTCTAGGCCAGATATTGCTGGTGGCATCTCGAAACATCTGCTGCGCTTTTCCCAAGCCCTCAGCAAGCCTCTCCTAAGCATGACTTCTCCTCACTCCACTCACCACCCTCCTCTTCTGGCTTCAAGGAAAGCTCTGCCTCAGGGCCTGTGCACTAGCTGCTTAGTGCATGACCCCCCACCCCCGTCCATCCTCACTGGCTCACTGGCTCCTTGCCTCAGGGATCTGCCCTCACCCAGTCTTAACCATGAAGTCTCCATTTTTCATTTAAAATTTTTTGTTTTGTTTTGTTTTTTGAGGTAGGGTCTCACTCTGGCCCAGGCTGACCTGGAATTAACTATGTAGTCTCAGGGTGGCCTTCATTTAAAATTTTTTATTAAATAGGAGCTTTGTATGGACACATCATGTGTTGGTGCCATCATTTCTCTCCTCCCTGCCCCCATTCCACTGAGGGCCCTTCTCAGTGGGTTTGCTGGTGTTCACCATGGGGTTGTGGGTTATGAGATGTGAGAGCAGCACTCAGGCTTTGAAGGGGATGGTGGAGGAAATGTCCCTGGACATTCCTTCCTACACTGTGGCTCTTACAATCTTTCTGCCCCCTCTTCTGCAAAATTCCCAGAGCTATGATGGGTGTGTTTTAAGTCTACTTTATTTTTTAAATTAATTATTTATTTTTATTTATGTGAGGGAGAGAAAGAGGCAGAGAGAGAGAGAGAGAGAGAGAGAGAGAGAGAGAGAGAATGGGCATGCCAGGGCTTCCAGCTACTGCAAACAAACTCCAGATGCATGTGCCCCCTTGTGCATCTGGCTTATGTGGGTCCTGGAGAACTGAACCGGGATCCTTTGTGTTTGCAGGCAAAGGCCTTAATTGCTAAGCTGTCTCTCCAGCTGACCAAGGCTGATCCAAGGTTGGCCTATGTAGCTCACTATGTAGTCTCAAGATGGCCTTGAACTCTCCATCTTCCTACCTCTGCCTCCCAAGTGCTGGGATAAAAGGCGAGCACTATCATGCCCAGCTTAAGTCTACTTTAATACTGTGCTCTCAGCAGCTTCTGTATTTCTGATATTGTATGTTTTGAGTATTCTCAGCATCTGTTGCCATCACCCTGGCGTGGTTTGTCAGGCTCACCATGGGAGCAGCACTCTGTTCAACTTGCCAATTCCTCTGTGGTGTCACCTGGGCTCTGGCTGATGTGTGAGAGGGGGCTCATCTCGGGATGGGGAGTCAGCTCTCTTGCCTTGTCATGTTGGTAGATTTTGGCTGACCTTGGTTTTTGCTGCCTTCTTATTTCACTGCTGGGGATCTAGCGTGGTTGTGAGTCTGCCATCTCCCTTCACTTCACTTTGAGCTGCCATAGTTGCCCCTCTTCCCCTGCAGAAGTGATCTCCTCCCTCCATCCTTCTCCATGCCCTGGCCACATCCTGCCAGTCCTTTCCTTCATTCTGTTCACGGCCTTGCTTCTGGAAGGCTTTGCCTGGGTGTTCATGGCTGCCCTCCTTTAGTATTTTGTGATACAGACTGGCACTTGAAAAGTTGCCTGGGGTGGTCTGATGGAGCGGAGGCACGCAGGGACCCCAGAGTTCGAAGGAAGAGCCAGTCCAGGTCTTGGAGAGAAGCTTAGGGATCCAGGTGTGGAAAGCCAAAGGGCAGGCTTGCCAGGCTGGATGGGACAGTAAGGTGAATGGAGGGTGGGGTTGGACAGGAGGGACAAGTCAGTAGGGTAAATGGGAGGGTGGGATTGGAAGGAAGGACAGGACAGAGCTTTGGCAGAGTTGGCAACCAAGGTGTCCAGATGGCAGACACTTGCTATGCCAGGGAAAGGGAAACTAACATGGAGGAACAAGGTGGGTGGGCCTCCTCCATCTGTGCAAATGCTGGGCCTGCCCAGCTGGGTCCGTCTACCTCCTTTCTGAGGATGGGCATCATTTCTGACTTGTATGGGCAAGAAGACAGAAAGCCTTGTGTCCCTGCTGCCGTGTGGGTGAGCAGGAGAAGAGGGGCTGGCCCAAGCCAAGGCTGTCCTTGTGGGTGAGGCACTCAGTAGTGTGGTATGGTCACTGCCCAGGTAGGGTCACTTGGTGGGGTATGAGACTCAGGACCCTGTGCTGGCCAGGGTTGGGGGGGGCTTGCTGGTTGGCACCTGTGGGACCATTTATCTTCCCAGAGTCTTGGCTTGAGGTCAGGCACATTTGTGGTGAGCAACAGGGAGTGAGGCTATGCCAGTGTCTTCTAGCCTTCAGTATCTAGAACAGCACGTAGGACCCAGGGAAGAAAAGATTTGGACTTTTTAGAATGGACGCATGAATGGTGTCACCTTTTCTGTATCCTCTAAGTCCATGTGGCACAGACTCCATGGGAGGTTTTAGAGCAAATGTGCTGCTGTCTGTAATCAGAGACGGGTGCAGCAGGGAGGCCTTCCTGGAGGCAGCAGCTTCAGGGACATGGCCAGCTGGCACCCACACCGGTGAACTGACCGTGCACAGGCACTTTCACCAACACCACATTCAGGGTAGGGAGGTTGCCCTATGGAAATTAGCAAGTGTAAAAACAGGCTCTTCAACCCTTGCTGTCAGAGCTAGTTGTTTAATTTACATTTAATAGCACAGCACTTGTAAGGAGCAAGAAGGGACAAAAATCAGGTCTGTAGGCTTTGCAGGCAAGCGCCTTAACTGCTGAGCCATTTCTCTGGCTCTGGTTTTGTCCCTAATCCCCCTATACATTGGAATGCATATTTCATCCTTCTTCACATTGACCCATGTCTAACACCAGTCCTCACTTTAGGAATTCCCTCACTATTGTATGGTGTTGGGTGTGGAAGGAGTCTGTATTAGTCAGGGTTCTCTAGAGGAACAGAGGAGATAGAATGAATTGTATTAAAAGGAAATTTACTGGATTAGCTTATGCCAGTCCAACAAAAGTAGGTTGCAGGCCCGAGAGTCAAGGAACCCTGTAGCTGCCCAATCCACGAGGCTGGAATCCTCAGCAGTCCCAATCCAGCACTGGAGGCCCTGAGGCGTCCTGGAGAGACGCTGCTCTTCAGTCCACCCTGGTCTTCAGTCCACACTGGAAAGCAGCAAGCAGCACCGACAGCCGGGGGGGGGGATACTTTCCTTCCCAGAGTTTCCTCAGATAAAGCCTCCCCTCCGAGGGGCCGTCCACTCTGGGGGAAAGGCTCACCCTGGGGGAAGGATTCCTCCTTTAGTTAATCCTCCCTGGAAGCAACCTCAGAGACCTACTTATGGGTAAGGTCTGTGGATTCCCAAACAGATCAAGTTGACACAAACTTAACCATCACCGAGTCCATACTGAGCTTGCAGAGTTGGCTCTTGGATGAGTATGGAAGAAGTTACTGTGGGTTTCTTGGTGAAGTCTCTACTGGAGCTGGTATGTCAGCTTTCCCAGCATGGTGTGGCAGGTAGCATAATGGGTGGCATTCTCTGCTCTGCCTGCTAGCATGCCTTGGGTCCTGAACTACTAGCTCAGTCATAAAAGACACGAGTGGAAGAGCAAATGGATATGATATGTCCTCAGCCTTGGAAGAGGGCCTCCGGGGAGAAGTGTCTCTCACCAACTCAGAGTCCACCAGGGAAGCAGAACAGTAGAGCTGGCTCAGACTTACCAGCTGGCACCAGCTAGCCAGCCTCCGAGCTTAGCCCAGCCCTGGGCAGCCCACAGAGGCTAGTGCTGAGGGAGAAGCTGCAGATGCTCCTTACACAGCAGAGCTGACTGGTACAAGGCCTTGCATCCCTCCCTGTGTACCAGCCAGACTTCACCTGCCCAGGCAGCCTGCATCACCCAGTGACCACTGACCATCTTAGGTCACTGGGTGTCCAGAAGTGTTCACCGGGTGTGCCTTCTCACTGTGCATCTCATTGCCCCCTGGAGCCTCTGTGGCTAGAACGCTGGCTGTCTGAAGGCTTAAAGGAAGTCCTTGTCTCCTCCAGGTGCCCAGGTCTTAGGAAGGGGCTGGGCTCACCTGACCTCATCTTAGGAACTTATTGCCATGGTCATAAGGGAAACTGGAGTGTCCCTGGTGCTGATGGACTAACTGCTGCTGGTCTGGACTCCTTGGAGGACCATGAATGCTAAGTAGCTGTCTCAGGTTAAATCCCCCAAGTTGTGAGGGGTTTCTGGTGCCATGTCCTGTCCCTCAAAAACAAGCCTCAAGGGCTGGAGAGATGGCTTAGCAGTTAAGGCGCCTGCCTGCTAAGCCTAAGAACCCGGTTCCAATCTCCAGGTCCCACGTTTAGCCAGATGTAGTGAGGCAAGGGCGCAATGCCGTACTTGCCCACAAGGGGGCGCACGCATCTGGATTTTGTTCACAGCAGCTGAGACACTGCTGGCGCACCCATCTCTATCTGTCTCCCTCTCCCTCTCTGTCTGTCTCTCTTTCCAAAAAAAAATAAATAAAATAATAAAAAAAATTTTTTTAAAAAGCCTCAAGAGGGAGGGACCATGACAACCCCAACTGTGCCTCTGAGTAGAGCCTAGGGTGGAGCTGGCTTCTCACTGCTCCCAGATGCTCACCTCAGCTGAAGATGCCTGACCAATGAGGCATCTCCAACTCATGGAAGGCACATGAAAGGTCTTCAGTAAGCGCTGTCTCCTTCCTCTTGGTGTGGGGCTCCTCATGACGGTTTCCTTCCTCATGTGGCTTTCTGTGTAGATCCACAAGCAGCTAAGTTCTTGGAACCGCTACCCACTCAGTCAAAGGCATGCATGCAGCCATCCCTGGTGGAATGTTGGCTCAGACCTGGGTCCCTGGTCTCAAACCTACAAAGGCAGCTGCTGGGTTATCTTCATGGCTGTTGGAGGTCTGGACCTCTGTAGGGGGTGGGGGCAGAATCTAGATCCCCTCATTACACTGGCAAGTTTGACCAGTGTGGTGAGTGGAGCCACCTGCTGAGTGCACTTAGGTATGTGCCCTGGGCTCTGTGTGTGTGTGTGTGTGTGTGTGTGTGTGTGTGTGTGTGTGTATGTGTATGTGTATGCAGCCTAGAAATAGGTCCTTCCCCTTCTCCTTGCAGACTGACCACTGCAGAGTAGGGTATCCTTCCTTCCTTCCTGTCAGTTCTCAGAGGGGACTTCCTTCAAGCTTTCCTCCTTCCTCTTTCCTTCCTTCCTTCCTCCTTCCCTTCCTTCCTTCCTCCCTTCCTCCCTCCCTCCCTCCCTTTTTCCTTTTATTTTTTGGTTTCAAGGTAGGGTCTAACTCTGGCCCAGACTGACCTGGAATTAACTATGCAGTCTCAGGGTGGCCTCGAACTCATGGTGATCCTCCTACCTCTGCCTCCTGAGTGCTGGGATTAAAGGTGTGTGCCACCATGCCCAGCCCTTCCTTCCTTCTTATGTGAGAGAGTGAGAGCAAGAGAGAATTGGTGTACCAGTGCCTCCAGCTACTGTAACGGAACTCCAGATGTGTGTACCACCTTGTGTAGCTATGTGACCTTGTACACTTCCATCACCTTGTGCCTCTGGCTTACATGGGATCTGATGAGTCGAACATGGGTCCTTAGGCTTTGCAGGCAAGCGCCTTAACCACTAATCCATCTCTTAGCCCTCTTTCTTTCTTTTTTAAACAAAAGTTTATTTATTTATTTATTTAAGAGAGAATGGGTGGCATGCCTTCTGCCACTGAAAATGAACTCCACATGTATGTACCACTTTGTGCGTCTAGCTTTACATGGGTATTGGGGAATTGAACCTGGGCTGTCAGGCTTTGCAGGCAGGAACTTTTAGCCACTGAGCCATCTCTCTAGCCTGTGTGCTTCCACTTTCTAGATAGGAAGATTGATTGCTGAGAGTCCCAGCAGCAAGCTCACGGCCCACTGAGAGAGCTGGGGGTGAGCTCTAGCTGCTGCCCCAGGAACGGTGACTGTTATCTAAGAAGATCTGAGATGACGTCTCTGGATTGGGTTGTCCTGGGAAGTGGGATCAGTTTGCCTCCTTGTTAGCTGGGCTCTGCTGGGACAGGGATGGTTCCTGCTGCTCCCGGTCTCTTCATGGGCCATCCTCAGTAGGCATATTACCCCTGTCTATATTTGCTGCTCTCTTGCCCACCCTCTTCCTGCCCTGCCATCCTGGTCTCCTGGCTGCTCCTTCTGCTTGGAGCATTCCTCCTGCAGATATCCACTGAGGTTGCTCCCCCTCGTAACCCCTCCCTCATAACACACACATGCTAGTACTTGGAGGACCCACCTGCCTTTGCAGCGCACACACGCATCTGCACTGCCCTTGGTGGTCTTGGGAAGGAGAGGGACAAACTCAGAGAAGGAATGGCTAGCCGGAGAAAGGCCTGGATAGGAGGCAAAGCTTGTACAGGCCTAGGGCAGAGGCTACACAGCCAATCAGGACATTGCTAATGGCAAAGTACCTGCTTATATCCTTTACACTGGCCTTGTTGCCTGGTGACCAGGCTTGGCAAGGGCCCCAGCCTCCACTTGGCCTACAGGCAGAGCTCTGCCCCTTTCATTCTTACCCTTCTGCTTTCTTGGCCCTGTCTATCTCGAAGTTCCAGTATTCCTTCTGTCCCTCTGAAAGCAGTTGGTGTTTAATGGTGTGGTATCTTGGAGGTATGAGGATAGAACTGAGGACAGGGAGGCTGTGGGACAACTGAGGGTATAGAACTGCCTGCAAATGACAGTGCTGTGCTGCAAAACTAGACTGCCAAGAAAAAAAAAAAAGCTTCTGCCTTCCCTGCAGTTTAGCCACCACTGTCAGGCCTTGAGCTCTGTGGATGGGACATTTGTCTCTTTCTCCCAAGCATGATGGTACTTAGTCCCCAAGGGGAGGGGGCTTGGAGGTGACTTGGAATTGGTGCTCTTAGGAAAGACCTCTGGACATGTAAGGACCTAGTGTATGTCCCTTCTGCCATGAGAAGAGTAAGATGGTGCCTCTACCACACACTGGCTCTGTGGACAACTTGACCTTGGACTTCCAGCCTCTAGACTGAAACACAAATTCCTGTTGTTTGTAAACCCTGGTTCTGGTACCCTCCCTGAAGTAACCCATGGGGCCACACTACCTCTTTCTCCCTTCCTCCTCTCCGCTCCTGTTTTTGCACCATGGGGATATAGGTGAGGTACTGAGACCACCCTGTCTGAGGGCAGCTAATGCCCAAGAGAGTGGAGTCCCAGCCTGGGCCCGTTTCCTCTTGCCTCCAGTGGCCCTCCTCAGCCCCGATTTCCTCATCCAAGAGCTGGCCCAGCAAGCATAGCGGGAGTGCTCCTGTACCTCTGGGGTCAGAGCCAGCCTCCAGCTGTAGCTCCTTTCCTCCTCCGAGGTCTGGAGCTTCCATTGTACATGTCACTTTGCTGTGGAGGCCACTGGTACATGGAGGGATCTGTCCCTGGAAGGGCCCTAGACCCACTCTCCAAGGACTTGCCTGGGGTGGGAGAATCCTCCTAAGTCTTTCTGATGGATAATTGTATCTCTTTCAAGGTGATTTTCACTATCTCTGACCATACCAGCCGTATAAAGTCATACTTACAGGATCTTAAATTATTTAATAATTTATTTACTTAAATTATTTCAATATTTATCTGATTCCAGGCCCTGACTATTTTATGTCACCTATGTCCTTGAGGACTTGTAGGGTCCCATGGGAAGCTGGTGGGGTCTGTGTCAAGGCCTCTTGCCAGACACACTCTTAAACCAGAAGCATTTACTGAATTCCTAAGGCACATGCCAAATCCATTTCTTTTATATTATTTTAAAAAACTGCATTAGCTGTTGGAGCCTGATTATAGCTTTGGCTCCATCTCCCCTGTTTAGCTATGGGATATTCTCATGCTTATTTTATTATAAATATTATGTCCACCATGTGCTGAAACTTCTATACTTCTAAGTGGCTTGTTTTTGGGAACTGCATAAAGTTTGTATTTTGGATCATTACTGAAGTTTCCTTTGCTTCTGAAGGTGTGTGCGTGAGTATGCCCCAGTGCCCACATAGGCCTGTGCTGCTCAACACCTGGTTGTCTCCTCCCCAGTGTGACATTGCTGAATCAGTGGCACCCTCTTCCTCAAGGATTATTTCTGCCCTCCGAGAAGACCTGGACCTCCCCTGTATTTGTAATAACTGCTCTTTCTCATTTATTTATATATATATATTTTTTTTGAGGTAGGATCTCGCTCTAGCCCAGGCTGGCCTGGAATTCACTATGTAATCTCAGGGTGACCTTTAAATTACAGCAATCATCCTACCTCTGTCTCCCAAGTGTTGGGATTAAAGGCTGTTTTTTTTTTTTTTTTTTTTTTTTTTTTGTAGTTTAATCAGCTCATAAATGTTACCATTAGCTTAGTCACCTTTATTTGCATATTTGGACACTGCACAAGGATCCCCATTTTCCAGAGAATGCTCTTTTGTCATAAATTCAATTTTGCAAAATTGATGTTTTAGCTCCAGTCTTCTTGGTTTTTTCTGTCTGTGATCTGTGCCTTTGATCATTTTTTCATTTTAAACCTTTCTGAGTTCCTTTGTTTTATGATGTTTCTCACAAGCAGTAAGATGTTGGGGTTTCTGTTCTAGCAATCCTAATTCTTTATATTTAAATAATTCTAAAGGCATCTTTGAATTGGGTTTTGTCAGAATATTTATTTCCATTCTCTATGTCTTCCTTCAAGCTTTCATCTTTCCTTATTGAGTTATTGCCCCGATCTTGTCTTTTTCTGTTCACATTTTTTTTGCAGTCAAATCCTTTACCACTGAGCTAAAACCCCAGCACACATTCAAGTTTTTAATTCTTTAGCCTCCTGTAGTGATTTAGAAGGCAAATTATGCTTTTAAAAATATTTTTATTTGCCAGCAGAGAGAAGAGAGAGAGAGAGAGAAGAGAGACAGACAGAGAGAACTGACACGCCAGGGTCTCTGGCCACTATAAATGAACTCCAGATGAATGTGCCACTTTGTGCATCTGGCTTTGTGTGGGTACTGGGGACTTGAACTCTATTCATTAGGCATTGCAGGCAGGTGCTTTAACTGCTAAGCCATCTCTCCAGCCCTATTTTTTTTTTCCGAGGTAGGGTCTCACTCTAGACCAGGCTGACCTGGACCACTATGTAGTCTCAGGGTGGCCTTGAACTCATAGCAATCCTCCCACCTCTGCCTGCCAAGTGCTGGGATTAAAGGCCTACGCCACCACTCCCAGCAGCCCTATGTTTTTGATTCCACACTTATTTTAAAAATAGTCTGAAACCTGTATTTAGCTAATAATTAAAATCTAAGCAGTGACTTTTGGTTTTACTTTATGCAAAAAAAAAGGAGTTTAAAATGGGACCAGCTGAGCAGTTTTGGGAACAACTCCAGGCAGTCTGAGAGCTTCCCATTCCCCAACTGCCAGTGTTGTGAACCACCGGAGTACTCATCCACCCCCAGTCACACAGCATCCAGCACAGCTGATCAGAACACACAGATCCAGTGACCCAAGCAGCCTGGGTCCACAACACCACAAAGAGGGACTGAGGTGGGCATTCAGCATTGGTGAGATTGGAAGCCATCCCAAAAGGTATCAGGGCCTACTTACACAAACCAGGTGCATTGTCCTGCACTGGAAGTGCTAATCTCATCTTCCATGTCAGGGTGGTTATGTGTTAGATTTGATTGATGTATTTTTGATTGGCTTTACCATTCTCAAATAAGCTGTATTTTGGTATTGACCATTGTTGCATTAGATGCTTCCTGAATTAAAGAGCCTTTGTCTTTTCCTTTTGTCATTTTTGAGGGCAGGGTCTGACTGAATCCCCAGGCTGACCTAGAACCCATTTCAGACCAGAAATCTAAGGCTCCAAGTTGACAGGATTAAGGGTGTGGGGCAACATGCACCCTTAGGGTCTTTGGCTTTACTAGATTATCCGTTTGTTTTAAAATATTTTATTTTAATTAATTAATTTATTTGATAGAGAAAGAGGGAGAGAGAGAGAGATGCTAGGGCCACTGCAAATGAACTCCAGACATGTGTGCTCCCTTGTGCATCTGGCTAACATGGGTACTGGGGAATCAAAGCTGGGTCCTTTGGCTTTGCAGGCAAATGCCTTAACTGCTAACCCATCCCTCCAACCCTATCTATTTGTTTTAATTCCCACTCTTTCATAAGTACTCTGTGCTGGTTTTAATTGAATTTGTACATTGCTCAGTTGAATTTTAGAATTTGCCAGTAATTTGCTCCACCCAGTATAGTAGAACACTTGAATATCAGGCAAGCTCAACACCTAGGATCACTTCTGCTATTACCTTGGGAATATAAGGGCTACACCTGGCACTTTAAACTACTACACTGAAGATATATAAAGTCAGATTTAAATGGCTAATGACACTGCAGATAATTAGAAAACTCAAGCATCAAATTAACTCAAAATGCAAAAATCTCTACATTATAATACAAGAAACACAAAAAATCAAGACAATGCAATTCCACCAAAATTATAAATCCATCAGAAATGACCTCCAGTGAGACTTTTAAATGAAATGCCTGACATAGAGTTCAAAAAATGATTATATCTCCAGGTCCCATGTTTAGCCAGATGCAAAAAGTGATTCAAGGGTGCAATGCCACACTTGCCCACAAGGGGGCACATGCATCTGGAATTCATTCACAATGGCTGAGAAGCCTCTGGCGTACCCATTCTATCTCTCTCTCTCTCTGTCTTTCTCAAATAAATAAAAAAGATTATATCTATACTGAAAGAAATCAAAGAATAAATAAAAGGAATCAAAGAAGAAAACAAACTCCTGAAAGAATCCCAAGAAAACATAGGAAACCAACTTAATGAAATAAGGAGGTCAATACAAGGCATGAGGAAGGAAACAGAAATACTGAAAAAACGCCAGCCAGAAATACTAGAAATGAAAAACAGAGTAAGTCAAATTAAAAACTTTGTAGAAAGTCTCACCAGTAAAATGGATCAAGGAGATGACAGAGTATCTAAACTAGAAGACTAGGTGGCCGCTCTAATACAGTCTAACAAAGAGAAAGAAAAACTAATGAATGGGAATTTCAAGACATTCGGGACACTATGAAGAGATAAGAATTCAGGTCATAGTTGAAGGAGAAAAAATTAACTTTAAAGGCATAGCAGGTAGTTTCAACAAAATCATAGAAGAGAATTTCCCCCAAACAGTGATGCCAGTACAGATATAGGAAGCCTATAGAATGCCAAACAGACAAAATCAGGGAAGAACCTCTCACCTCCATATTGTAACTAAACTACAACACACAAACCAGAGAAAATATACTGAAAGCAGTTAGAGAGAAAAAGCAAGTCACATATAAAGGCAAGCCCATCAGGATAATGGCAGATTACTCAACACAAACTTTTAAAGCCAGAAGGGCTTGGAATGATGTATTCCAAATTCTGAAAGATAACAACTGTCAACCAAGATTACTTTATCCTGCAAAGCTATCCATCCAAATTGATGGAGAAATAAGGACATTATACAGCAAAAACAGGCTAAAAGAATATTTGAACACTAAGCCAGTTCTACAAAAAGTACTTGAAAGGATCCTCCATGCTGAAGAGAAAGAAAAGCACACACATGAGGAAACAGGAAAAAATAAACCATACTCAAATACTAGTTAATATAAGAGTAAAGGAAAAACAGGAAGAACTACAAAACAAGAAGAATGGCAAGAATAAATGCACACCTTTGAATAGTAATTCTTGATATCAATGGCCTCAATGCCCCAACCATAAGACACAGGTTTGCAGACTGGGTTAAAAAGCAGGATCCTTCTATTTGTTCCCTCCAAAAACCTTATCTTTCCATAAAAGATGGACACTATCTTAGGGTGAAAGGATGGAAAATGGTACTTAAAGCAAATGGGCCTAGAAAACAAGCAGGGGTTGCTATCCTAATACCTGACAGGGTAGACTTCAGACCAACATTAGTTAGGAAAGACAAAGAAGGTCACTTTATATTGACTAAAGGAATACTCTAACAGGAGGACATTGTAATCCTAAACATATATGAACACTATTAAAATTAAGGTCACAGATAACAATAAACACAATTGTAGTGGGTGATTTCAATACCCTCATTCTCATCAATTGACAGGTCATCCCCAGCAAAAAATAAACAGAGAAGCATCTGGATTAAATGATGTCATAGAACAATTGGACCTACCAGATATCTATAGAACATTTCATCCAAATGCTGTAGAATACACATTTCTTTTCAGTAGCACAATGGAACCTTCTCTAAAATTGACCATATATTAGGACACAAAACAAACCTTAATGAATACAGGAAAATTGAAATAATTCCTTGCACTCTATCTGATGACAGTGGGATTAAACTATAAATCAACAGTAAGAAAAGTTATAGAGCAAACACAAAATCATGAAAACTGAACAATATACTGCTAAATGATGAATGGGTCAATGAAGAAAGCAAGAAGGAAATAGAAAAACTCATAGAATCAAATGATAATGAGAACACAACATATCAAAACTGATGGGACACAATGAAGGCAGTCTTAGGAGGGAAATGTATAGTTTGAAATACCTATATTAAGAAATTAGAGGGGAAGAGATTGAGTAAAGGAAAGGTGAAGGGAGGGCTAATCAAAATCTAAGAGGATATAAGCTGGGCATGGTGGCACACGTCTTTAATCCTGGCACTTGGGAGGCAGAGGTAGGAGGATTGCTGTGAGTTCAAGGCCACCCTGAGACTACACAGTGAATTCCAGGTCAGCCTGAGCTAGAGTGAGACTCTACCTCAAAAAACCAAAAACAAAACAAAACAAAACAAAACAAACAAACAAAAAAAAACTAAGAGGATATAAATAAGTCATAGGGAAATCTACTTTTCTGGACAATGGAACACTCAGAAGCCGTAGATTGTTACGAGAAAATTTTCAGTGCCAGGGATGGATACCCTCTCCAGTGAGTTGTTGGCTGGGGACGTCACAGATATTCCCAAAACATTATAGACCATTGCCGAGGTCCTTGGTTTCCCACCAGGAACAGATGGTAAGACCCTATTGCTGAAGACACCACATACTTGGGTGGCAAGTTCACTGAGAAATCCTGCTATTGATGAGTTGAAAGCTTCCTCCAGGTGGACCAGCTGACAAAGTTGGAAAAAGCTACACTGCTTGCAGTTCAATGGGAGAGAGAAAACACCAGTGAAGGTACTCAACAGTGAACACTGCAAGTTTTAAATTTGGCCAGCCAGGCCAAATGAGCCAATGGATGCAATAGTGGCATGTCTGTTACGGGGGAAACCAACTGCTCTCTAATTGGGCTGGAGGCCTGCTCCATGGGAGGAAATACATCCCTGATACTGAAAACCCATGACAGGGGTAGTCATGAGCCCTAGGGGTGTAACATCTGCTGGTGTCATGCTAAATGTATATTCTATGCTCACCAAACTGCCTGGTAAACACTTCTCTTAATGTCCACACTCATATATTACTGCTACTCTCACTTATGGTTAGAGAAGCTTCTCTTTTCAGATGGTGGCAACCTTGGGATGACTCAGAAGGCACCATGGTGCTGAGAAGAAGGGACAGAGGAGTGCTCAGCACTGAAACATCTCAAACACACCCTCCAAGGCTCAGGGTCCATTGCAAAAGAGGGGGTGGAAAGAATGTAAGAGCCAAAGGAAGAGTAGGACTCCTTACAATGTGCTCCTCCAGATACTAAATGGCCTGGATATCCATGACCTCACAGTGTCTGACACTACCTACACAAGATCATAATAATAGGAGGAAAAGATGATGACATCAAACTGAAAAGAGAGACTGATTGAGAGGGGGAGGGAATATGATGGAGAGTGAAGTTTCAAAGGGGAAAGTGGGGGGAGGGAGGGAAGTACAATGGGATATTTTCTACAATTAAAGAAGTTGTCAAAAAAAAAAACATTAACATCAGGGGCTGGAGAGATAGATTAGTGGTTAAGGCATGTGCCTGCAAAGCCAAAGGATCCCGGTTTGATTCTCCAGGACCCACGTAAGCCAGATGCACAAAGGGGTGCAGGCATCTGGAGTTCATTTGCAATGGCCAGAGGTCCTGGGGTGCCCATTCTCTCTCTCTCTCTGCCTCTTTTTCTCTCTCAAATAAATACATAAATAAAATATTTAAAAAAATGTTTTTAGGGCTGGAGAGATGGTTTAGTGGTTAAGGCACCTGCCACCTAAGCCTAAGAACTGGGTTCCAATCTCCAGGTCCCACGTTTAGCCAGATACAAAGTGACTCAAGGGCACAATGCTTCACTTGACCACAAGGGGGCGCACACATCTGGATTTCGTTCACAGCAGCTGAGAGACTGCTGGCGCACCCATTCTCTATCTGTCTTCCTATCCCTCTCTGTCTGTCTCTCTCCAAAAAAAAAAAAAAAAAAAAGTTTTAAAAATACATTAACACCAGGAGCTCTAAATGTAAACTATTTAAATTTGAATCATAATGTAATGGGGTTTTAGGGGTTCAGGGAAAAACCCATAATCTCCAAATCCTGGGATTTTATCTGTTTTCTTTCTTCTTTCTTTCTTTCTTTCTTTCTTTCTTTTTTTTTTTTTTTTTTTTTTTTTTTTTTGGCTTTTCAAGGTAGGGTTTCACTCTAGCCCAGGCTGACCTGGAATTCACTATGTAGTCTCAGGGTGGCCTTGAACTCCTGGAGATCCTCCTACCTCTGACTCCCGAGTGCTGGGATTAAAGGCGTGCACCACCATGCCTGGCGATTTTATCTGTTTTTAACAAAGAAATGAAATAAACAGATTGAGGAGGAAAAAGAAAAGAAATTAGAAAGATTGCAAGTAAACAACTTAATGCTTTACCTTAAGGCCTTGGAAAAAGAAGAGCAAGACAAACCAAAAATCAGCAGATGGAAAGGAATAATAAAGATTAGGGCAGAAATTAATGAAATGGAAACCATAAAAACAATACAAAGAATCAATGAAACAAAGAGTTGGTTCTTTGAAAGGATAAACAAGATTGATAAACCCTTAGCAAATCTGACCAAAAGAAAGAAAGAAGAGCACAAATTAATAAAACTAGAGATGAAAAAGGCACCATTACAACAGATACCAAAGAAATACTCCACTAAGTTTGAAAATCTGAAAGAAATGGATGATTTCATTGGTTTTTATGATCTACCAAAATTAAATCAAGATGAGATAAACCACTTAAATAGACCTATAAAAAGTATGGAGACCAAAGCAGTTATAAAAAAATCTCCCAACTAGGGCTGTGGAGATGGCTTAGTGGTTAAGGCACTTGCATGCAAAGCCTAAGAATTCACATTTGAATCTCCAGTTCCCACATAAGCCAGATGCTCAGTGACGCAAGTGAGCAATGTTGCACATGCACACAAGGGGGTGTACATGTCTAGAGTTCATTTGCAGTGGCTGAAGGCCCTGCTGTGCCCATTCTACCTCTTGTCTCTCTGCCTCTTTCTCTCTCTCTCAAATAATGAAAAAAAAAATCTCCCAACTAAAAAAATGTCAGGCCCAGATGGATTCACTGGTGAATTTTACCAGACCTTCATGGAAGAACTAACACCACTGCTTCTCAAACTTTTCCATAAAATAGAAAAGGAAGGAATTCTACCAAAGTTGTTCTAAGAAGCTGGCATCACCCTGATACAAAAACCAGACAACGACAGAACAAAAAAAAAGACCGATCTTCCTCATGAACATAGATGCAAAAATTTTTAACAAAATATTGGTAAGTAGAATACAAGAATATATCAGAAAGATCATTTACCCTGACCAAGTAGGCTTTATCCCAGAGATGCAGGGATGCTTCAACATATACAAATTGATAAATGTAATACATTATATAAATGGACTGAAGGACAAAAATCACATGATCATCTCAATAGATGTAGAAAAGGCATTTGACAAAATCCAACATCCCTTCATGGTAAAAGTCCTACAGAAATTGGGAATAGAAGGAACATATCTCAACATAATAAAAAGCTATTTATGACAAACCTACAGCCAACATAATAGTAACTGGGGAAAAACGAAGCTTTTCTGCTAAACTCAGGAACAAAACAAGGGTATCCACTGTCCCCACTTTTATTTAATATAGTTCTGGAAGTCTTAGCTATAACTATAAGGTAAGAGACACACATAAAAAAGATACAAATTGGAAAGGAAGAGATCAAATTATCATTATTTGGGGCTGGAGAGATGGCTTAGCAGTTAAGATGCATGCCTGAGAAACCTAAGAACCCCAGCTTGATTCTCCAGGCCCCATGTAAGCCAGATGCACATGGTGATGCATGCGACTGGAGTTCATTTGCAGTGGCTAAAGACCCTGGCATACCTATTCTCACTCTCCCACCTCTCTCTCTGCCCCTAATAAATAAATAAGTAAAAATAAAATCTTTAGAAAAAAAATATCATTATTTGCAGATGATATGATTCTAAATATAAAGGACCCTAAGAACTCTACCAGCAAACTGTTAGGGCTGATAAACACTTTTAGCAACATATCTGGATACAAAATAAAAACACAGAAGTCAGTAGCCTTCCTATATACTAACAACAAACATGCTAAGGATGAAATCAGTGAATTACTCCCATTGACAATTGCATCAAAAAAAAAGTACCTTGGAAGGAAGTGAAGGATCTCTATAATGAAACCTTTAAAGCACTCAAGAGAGAAATTGCAGAAGACTCTAGGACATGGAACGACATCCCATGTTCTTAGATTGAAAGAACCAATACTGTGAAAATGTCAGTTTTATCAAAAGCAATCTCTACATTTAATGCAATCCTCATCAACATTCCAATGGCATTCTTCATGGAAATAGAAAAAACAATCCTAAAATTCATTTGGAAGCACAAAAAACCCTCTAATATTCAAACAAATCTGAGCAACAGAAATAAGCCTGGTGGTATCACCATACCTGATTTTAACCTATATGACTGAGCCATAGTAACAAAAACAGCATGGTCCTGGCCCAAAAACACACACACATAGATCAATGGAACAGAAGGCCCAGATGTAAGTCAGGGCAGCTACAGCCACCTGATCTTCAATAAAAATACCAAAAATACTCATTGGAGAAAAGATAGACCCTTCAACAAATGGTGCTGGGAAAACTAGATATCTATATGTAGAAGGATGAAAATAGATTTTTTTTTTTTTTTTTGTTTTTCAAGGTAGGGTCTCACTCTAGTTCAGGCTGACCTGGAATTCACTATGTACTCTCAAGGTAGCCTCAAACTCACAGCAATCCTCCTACTTCTGCCTCCCGAGAGCTGGGATTAAAGGTGTGAACCCCTATGCCCGGCCTTTTTTTGTTTTTTCAAGGTAGGGTCTCACTCTGGCCCAGGCTGACCTGGAATTAACTTTGTAGTCTCAGGGTGGCCTTGAACTCATGGCAATCCTCCTACCTCTGCCTCCCAAGTTCTGGGATTAAAGGCGTGTGCCACCATGCCCGGTGAAAATATTCTTATCTCTCTTCATGCACAAGAATTAAGTCCAAATGGATCAAAGACCTTAATATCAGACCTAAAAACTCTGAAACTGCTAGAGAAAAAGTAAGGGAAAGCCTTCAACATATTGTTCTTGGCAAAGACTTTCTGAATATAAACTAAATTACTCAGGATATAAAACCACAGATCAACCGCTGGGACTTCATAAAATTACAAAGCTTTTGTTCAGCAAAGGACACTGTGAATAGAGCAAAGAGGCAACCTACAGAATGGAAGAAATTCTTTGCCAGTTATACATCTGACAGAGGATTAATATCCAGGATATACAAAGAACTCAAAAAACTAAATAATAAGAAATCAAATAGCCCAATTTAAAAAATGGGCAATTGAACTAAATAGAGTGTTCTCAAAGGAAGAAATACAGATGGCCTATAAACATCTAAAAAAAGTTCTACATCCTTAGCCATCAGGGAAATGCAAATTAAAACTACTTTGAGATTTCTTCTTATTCATGTCAGAATGACTATCATCAAAAAACAAATGACTATAAATGCTGGGAAGGATGTTGAAAATAAGGAATCCTTCTACACTGTTGGTGGGAATGTAAACTGGTACAATCATTGTGGAAATCAGTGTGGAGGTTCCTGAGACAGCTAAAAATTGATTTACCATATGGCCCAGCTATATCATTCCTAGGCATATATCCTAAGGACTTGTCTCACTACCTTAGAGATACTTGCATATCCATGTTTGTTGCTGCTCTATTCACAATAGCTAGGAAATGGAACCAGCCTAGATGTCCCTTAACTGATGAGTGGATAATGAAGATGTGGTACATTTGCACAATGGAGTTCTACTCAGCAATAAAGAAAAACGAAATTATGAAATTTGCAGGGGAATGGATAAACCTGGAAAGAATTATACTTAGTGAGGTAACCCAGGACCAGAAAGCCAAGTGCCACATGTTCTGTCTCATATGTGGATCCTAGCTACCAATGTTTGGACTTGTATGTGATTTGGACTAAAACTCAGTAGCAGAGGCCAGTAAGCTAGGAAGGGGATATAAGGGAGGGAGGAGAGGGAAGGACTTAATGGGATGATATTGTATATATCTAAGTAGATGAACAGATTACTGGGAGTGACAGGGCCAAGTGAAGTCAGGGAAAGAGATTGAATAAAGGAAGGGTAGGAAAGGAGGGTTAATCAAAATCTAAGAAGGTATGAATAAGTCATATGTTGACATACTTTTTTGGACAATGGTGCACCTCAAGCCATAGATGGCTACTAGAAAAATTTCAGTGCCAAGGATGAGATGCCTTCCAGTGACTTGTTGGCCAGGGAGGTTCCTGATGCCCCCAAACATTACAGGCCATTTCCAAGACTCTTGGTTTCCCACCAGGAATAGATGGTAAGACCCTATTGCTGAAGATTCCACATGCTTGGGTTGCAAGGTCACTGAGAAATCTTGCTGGACCTTCCCAATACCAGATGACCAAAAGCTGGAAAAAGCTACACTGCATGCAGCTCTATGGGAGAGAGAGAATTCATCAGTGGAGATAAACAACAGTGGACACTGCAAGCCTTAAGTGTGGCCAGCCAGGCCAAATGAGCCAATGGGTGCAATAGTGGCACGTCTGTTATGGGGGAAACCAGCTGCTCTCTAATTGGACTGGAGGCCCACACCATGGGAGAGCAATATGCCTGATATTGAAAACCCATGATGGGGGAAGTCATGAGCCCTAGGGGTATAACACCTGCTGGGGTCTGGCTAAATGTATATATTATGCTCATCAAACTGCCCAGTAAACACTTCTCTTAATGTTCACACCCATATATTAAGGCTATTCTCACTTTTGGTTAGAGAAACTTCTCTTTTCAGATAGTGATGACCTTGGGATGACTCAGATGGCACCATGGTGCTGAGTAGAAGGGACAGAGGAGAGCTCAGCACTGAAACATCTCTATCACATCCTCCAAGGCTCAGGGTCCATTGCTGAAGAGGTGGCAGAAAGAATGTAAGAGCCAAATGAAGGATAGGACTACTTACAATGCAATCTACCCGACACAAAATGGCCTGGATATCCATGAAATTGCAGTGCCAGACACTACCTACACAAGACCCTCATAATAGGAGAAAAAGAGATGACATCAAAATAAAAGAGAGACTGATTGAAAGGGGGAGGGGATATGATAGATAGTGGAGTTGTGAAGGGGAAAGTGAGGGCTGAGGGAATTATCATGGTTTATTGTCTATAATTGTGGACGTTGTCAATATATTTTTTTAAGTTTAGTATTTTTCTTTTCTGTTCTCTTCCTCCTTAATGGCTGCTAGGGAGAGGGAATCATTTTTTCCCGTGGCTTAGCCACTGGTCATGGTGGGAAGAAGAGGTGCAATGGCACTGGGGGAGGGTTAAGGGAAGGTAATGTGGGGTTCATAAAAATGCAATATGTGTATAAAATGACAAAAATCACTGAAAATGAATAAATAATTTAAATGGCCTAAGGTTTTGGGTTTTTTTTTTTTTTTTTTTTTTTTTTTTTTTTTCAGAGATAGGATCTCTCTCTAGCCCAGGCTGACCTGGAATTCACTATGTAGTCTCAGGCTGGCCTTGAACTCATAGTGATCCTCCTACCTCTGCCTCCTGAGTACTAGAATTAAAGGTGTTGACCACCACACCTGGAAGTTTTTTAATTTGTTAATTTGAAAGGAGAGAGAGAGAGAGAATGGGTGTACTAGAGCCTCTTGTCCCTGCAAATGAACTCCAGATGTATGCACCACTTTGTGCATCTAGCTTTATGTGAGTGCTGGGGAACTGAATCCAGGCAGTCAAGATTTCAAGCAAGCACCTTTAATTGCTGAGCCATCTCTCCGGCTCCCTAAGGTTTTCATTTTTTCCTTTACTTTTTAAAAATAGTTTTATTTATTTGCAAGGAGAGAGAGAGAGAATGAATAAGTGCAAATGCACCAGGGCCTCTAGCTACTGCAAATGAACTCCAGATGCACATGCCACTTTGTGCATCTGGCTTCATGTGGGTACTGGGAATTAAACCCGGGTCCTTAGGTTTTGCAGGCAAGTACCTTAACTGCTCAGAAATCTCCCCAACCCCAGATTTTATTTTTTTAATGCATTATATTTTGCTGGCATTGTTATTACCTTATTTTAAATTTATGTCAATTGCAACCTTCTCCCAATAGCATAAATAAATAAAAAAACTTTTTTATTCTCCCATTTCTATGTGCCCTCAGAATTCTCATCTTGCTCTGTCTTCATGACATTTCCAAGACATTCATTTCATTGGATGCTTTTGGTTCTCTGGAGTGTCCTGGGCAAGTAGCTCCTATGGAATGAGATAATAGGCATCTTTCTGGAATGTTCACAGATGGCTGGAAGGGTCCAGGTTGATATATTAGTGCCAGTTGTTTCATGGTCTTTTGGCATCTTCCTTTTAGTAGGGGAGATGTGAATCTGACTTAATTTTACCTGTTTTTTTAAAAGATATTTTTAATTTTTATTTGCAAGTAAGAAGAGAGAAATAAAGAGAGAATGGGTGAGTCAGGGCCTTCAGTTTCTGCAAACAAACTCCGGATGTGTGCACACCACCTTGTGTATCTAGCTTTACATGGGTACTGGGGAATCACACCCGGATTGTTAGCCTTTACAGTCAGGCTCCTTAATTGCTGAGAGCCATCTCTCCAGCTTTTAGCTGTTGTTTTTTTTTTAAATTTTTTTTTTGTTAGTTTGTCCTTTTTTTCTTTTTTTTTTTGAGGTAGGATCTCCTAGCCCAGGCTGACTTGGAACTTACTGTGTAGCCCCAGGTTGGTCTCAAACTCACAGCAATCCTCCTATCTAGTCTCCCAAGTGCTGGGATTAAAGGTATATACCACCACACTTGGCTTTTAGCTAGTTTTAAGGGCATCTTTTTTTTTTTTTTTTAATCTTTAAGTATATGGATGATGATAGGTACACATGTGGATGTCAGAGGACAATCTCAGGTGCTGCTTCTCCCCTTCCTTGTTTGAGGCGGGCTGTTTTATTGTTTGCTGCTGCATATGCTGGGCTAGCTGGCTCATGAGCCAGGGCTTCTCCTGTTTCTGCCATGCATCTCACTGTAGGCATGCTGGGCTCACACATGCAATCGGTCTGTCTTTACATGGGTTCTGGGTCTAAGCCGTGCTCCTCATATTTCCATGGCAAGTGCTTTACTGCTGAGCCATCTATCTAGTCTCAAGATTGTCTTTTCTTTTTATCATTGGTCTAGGAAGTTCTTCAGAGATCCTTTTCTTCCTGCAATATTGTGCCACATTATCCTTTAGCACAGGAAACACTTTACCAATTGGGCCATCTCCCCAGTCCCTGTATTTTCATTTTCATCTTACTTGTGGGTGAATACATGTATCATCTTGAAGCTTTAATTTCTATTTTTCTCATGTGTAATAATATCAAACATGTTTTTAGATGTTTCTCAGTCATTTGAATGTCCTCTTTTATGAGGTTTCCATTCAAGTTTTTGCTTTTCTGTGGGTTGTCAATCTTTTTCTTATTGATGTCTATGAATTTGTATATTCTGTTGATTCATCTGTCACTTATATGAATTGCCTTATTCATAATGCTGTTTGATGCAAGGAGCTGTTTAAATCAAATCCAGTGTGTCACAGTTGTGTGGTGACTGTTTTAATGGCTTTGTGTTGTGTTGACTAACTCTTTGCTTAGCTGAGGTCATGTTTTCTTCTAGGTTTCATGGTGTCTCATTTTGCAGTTAGCTCTCCAATCCGCATGGGTATATGGTGTGAGGGAGGGGTGAAGATGCTTGTTTTTCCCATTTGAACATCCAATTGACTTAGCCTTAACTCTGTCCACCCCCAAACACAGATATACCACAGGGTTATATTTGTTTAAGCCAGCTGACTTTGGAGATGTGGGGCTGTTTCTGGACTGATATTTCATCTGTCAGCTTATTCATCCTATTTCCAGGCCCCCTGTCCTCATCTCCTGTCACTGTCTTGCAGAGTGATCTGCTTATTTGGACCCCCTTGCTGGATTAGGTAGATGATCCAGGGTAAACTTTTCTTTTGACCTTACGTGTCAGAGGTCTGAACTATTTTGGTAAAATTCTGTCATGTTCCAGTCTTTTCCATCTTGTTCTGACATCTTTAATTCCATGAAGTGATATAGTATCTGTGGCCTGAGGAAGCACAGGACACATGCCACTGATTATTTCAGAATGTGGTTAGTTGAGACTGAAGAGATGGCTCAGTGGTTAAGGCGCTTGCCTGCAAAGCCTAACAACCTGGGTTAAATTCCTCAGTAACCATTTAAAGCTAGATGCACAAAGTGGTACATGCATCTGGAGTTTGTTTGCACTGGCTGGAGACACAGGTGTGCCCATTCTCCCCCCCTCTCTGTTTGCAAATAAATAAAATATTTTTTTTAAAAAGAATGTGGTGAATCAAAGTCTAGGTCCCAAAGAAAAGCTGCCTCTTCCACTTTGCAGCATGGACCTCCGGAGAACGGCTTTGTGTGGCCCTTAGCATGTTTAAAATAGGAATAATTGGGCTGGGGAGATGGCTTAGCGGTTAAGACCCTTGCCTGCAAAGCCAAAGGATCCAGGTTCAATTCTCCAGGACCCACATAAGCCAGATGACATGGTGGCGCATGCATTTGGAGTTCATTTGCAGTGGCTAGAGACCCTGGCATGCCCATTCATTCTCTTGCTCTCTTTCTCATTCTCAAATAAATAAATAAAAATAAAATATTAAAAAAATAAAATAGGAATAACTGTGTACACCACTTTAGCTTATGATGGACATGAAGCAGTGCACACAGCATTCCCCTGATCTGTGCAAGTGGGGCAGAAGTAGACGATGAAAGCTTTCACACCTCATCCTGGGGTCTATAGGTCTAGACACCTATCTTGATGACACTCCTCTGCAACATGTGGGGAGCTCATCTGCCTCATGATGAGCCTGTGAGAGTGAAAGGGGCGGGGAAGTCCCATATCCTTGGCTGTGACCATCACTCTGTGACTCCACATTCTTAGAAGCATGCTGACGCGGGTCAAGACACAGTGGCCCTCCGAGTCTGCTTTTAGTTTATAGAAGCTACATTTCTTATATTGACAGCAAATTAAAAAAAAAAATTCCGTGAGCGGGCGTGGTGGCACACTCCTTTAATCCCAGCTCTCGTGAGGCAGAGGTAGGAGGATCGCCATGAGTTCAAGGCTACCCTGAGAATACATAGTGAATTCCAGGTCAGCCTGCGCCAGGGTGAGACCCTACCTCGACAGAAAAAAGGAAAGTGATACTTGGAGGTGTCGGGAAGTTCCAGAATATCAGCTTGCCTCCCGCCCCCGCTCAAGCACAAGCTGATGACAAAAGGGCCAGTCACATCCGTTTTCTCAGTCACGGGCATCTGCTGACCAATGATACTTTGTCATTTTGTTCCAGTAAATCCTCTTGAATGTATTAAATGGTTAAATCTAAAAAAAAAAAAAATCCGTGTGCTAAAGCATCTTCCTCAGCATGCTGCTCTGCTGGTTGCTGACGGGTCAGAGAACAGTGCTGACTTGTGGTGAATCTCACTCTGCACTCCTGGTGATGTCTTCCTACGCGTGTTCTAGTTTTGTCCTGGCCTGAGCCCTGCCCGGAACAACAGAGTCTGCTGTGTGGTGGCCTCCTTCTTTCCCTCACTGGGACCCTCGCACTCATGCAGTAATCTGGTGGGATAGTTACCACTGTGGGAGCTGACTTCTCCTTAGGATTTTCTCCCTTGGTCCTCCGAGGGTCAGGGATCCACACCCTGAGGCCTCTGTGGAGGGGCCCACATGGCCAGCACAAAGGCACCCCATGTTTGTGCTAACTAACAACACTCCGGCCCCACCTCCCCTCCATAGGCTCAGTAGATATTAAGTGAAATAAGATCAGGAAGGGGCTTGTAAGCTGCTGGAAAGGTTGTCACACTCAGTGAGGTTCAGCCTGGACCTGGACACTCTTTGTCCCCCTACCCCCTCTGTAGGCCACTCCTATCCCTCACAATCAGGGAGACAGTGATGACATGCCCAGCTGACCCCCACCTCATTCCCTTTGACAGAGTCCACAGTGAGGACACCCTTGTGCCCAAGCTGACCTTTGTGAAGTCACCTGCCCCATTCCTTTGCTGCCACCCTTCCTGCTATGAGCCTGGCTTCACCTGGGTCTGGACCTATTAGCCCACAGTGGGCTTTGAGCTATGGAGAGCTGGAGCCCCTCCTCAGCAGTGAGGACACCCTTCCATTCTTTGTGTCCCGCAGCCCAGATGGTCATGTGGATCTGGATGCTTGCTGTGCCCATGGTAAGAAGATCTTACTCCCCCACTGCTGAGGAGGGGCTCCAGCTCAACATAGCTCAAAGCCCACTGTGGGCTAATAGGCCCACCCAGGTGAAGACTGTAGCTGCAATGTGACCAGCCAGCTTCCTGCTTCATGATATGCTTTCCTTCCTCCATGATAGAATGTATCCTCTGAACTGTAAGCGGAAATAAACCTTTCCTTCCTTATATTGCTTTTTCTAAGGTGTTTGATCACAGCAACAAGTAAAGTAACATACAGACAGAGAGGCAGAAAGAGAGCGAAAGAGAGACAGGGAGGGGGAGAGAGACTGAGAGCATGTGGAGGTGTCCTTTATTATAAGGGCACAAACCCCACTTGATCAGGCCCTACTCTTATGATCTCATCTGATATTCCTTACTTCCTCAGAACTACACCTACAAGTGCAGCCATGGGGGGAGGGGGAGGGGAGAGGGTCTTGGCATATGGGTTTTGAGGAGACCCAAATGTTCAGCCCATAAAGTAGCTTGCCTATGGGATGGGGCAGTGCCTCCCCTTAGGCAAACTCTGTGCCTCCAGCATGACTGATCACCCTCACTTTGCCTCTCTGGTCTCAAGGCATGTAGAGACCATCTCCTCCAGGAAGCTTTTGGGGAACCTGCCCTAGGAAAAAGATACAGGAAAAAGCTCCCAGGCTCAGGCTCAGGCTCAGGCTACAGCTTGGTGTGGCTGTTTACTGCTCTGGTCACTGGTTCTGCTTTCCCTCACCACGCAGCCCCTCCCCCATCATTTGGAGTAAATGAAGCTTCTCCCAGGGACTTTCTGCTGGTGGCAGTGCCCCAGGACTGCTGGCTCTGCTGTCCCTTCCTGAGGGTTTCTGGGACCTGGCTGGGGGTACAGCTCAAGAAGCTGACACCTTCCAGGCAGCTCTCACTTCTCAGCCTCTGGGTCATTCTGAAGATATGCTAGAAATAGGCAAAGCACTCACTGAGCACCTCTGCCTCCGCTGCTTGTCTCCTCATTGTGAGGAGGCAGGATCTCCGAGAGGGGTGGGTCTCAGGTTTTCAGTGGCTCTCTGGCTGCCAGCCATTGCTAGTGTGGGAATGAGGATGGATCCTCCCAGGGACAGCCGGTCTTCTGGAGATCTTGTGTTCATATTTCCATACACTGTGACGAGGTGTGTGGGGAGTTGTAGCAGCTATGCTCTCACTGCTGAGGCAAAACGCCCAGCCAGAAGCAGTTTGTGGAAGGAAAGGGTTTATTTCGGCTTACAAAGACGGAGCTTCTTCACAGCAGGGAAAAAACATGGCAGAGCAGACAACTGAGCATCATATCTTGTCACATCAGGTGGGAGGAAGCAGCAAGAGTAACCTGAGCACTGTCAAGAGGGGGGCTGGGTTTCAACACCCCAAGACTTTCCCCCAGTAACATAACCTCCTCCAGCAAGGCTCCACACCCCCAAAGGCTCCACCAGCTGGGGATTGAGTATAAGGCTTCACCAAAACTCATAAGGCTATGGGGGACATTTTGCATTCAAACATCAATAGGAATATAAGGCAGAGAAAGAAATCAGCAATCAGAGGGCAGTGCTCAGAATGGGCTCTCGGCTACCCCAAACGGGGTCCGGGGAAGGAAGAACAAAGATGAACAGGGTCATTTTGATCATACCCAGAGGAGGAAAATGTCCATAGAAGTTAAGGGTATGGGCTTAGGTGAGATATGATACAGGCTGAACATGAGACCAAGTTCAATTTCTTGAGTTCATGAAATTGAAGGCTCAGCTTATTACCCTGGAGGTCCCACCAGCCTGCCTCCTGCTTCCTGCGGTAGGAGTCATTGCACTGGAGGAGGGTGCCACAGTATTGGGACAGGGGAGGTGTTGCAGTGAGGGAGGGGTCAGTACAACGAGGAGGTTCCCATGGCTTCAGGCCAGCATTCTGGCCCTGAGCTCTGCAGCCTCTTGGTTTTAGGCAGCTTTTCGAAAGAGGAGGGAAGGATGTTAGAAGGAGCCATGTGGGGAGATGGACAGTGGGGCCTCTGAAACAACAGGTTGGAGAAGGCTTCCTTGAGGCTGGTCTGTCTCTGAGCCTGACCTGTCCTCAGGCTGGGGTGGAGGAAGGTGAGCTCCTCTGGGGTTTGACTCAGTCATTTTTCTCCACTAGCTCATAGGGGTTGAGGGGACCTGGTTGGCTAATCACCTGGTGTTCAGGTGGTCTGGTACGCCCTTGCAAATTCTAATTCCTCTAGGGGGCAGTCTTCGTAGTGTATTCCTGGAGCTTGAGGGAGCGAGTGGTGCGTGTGCATTTGTGCCTTTTCCTTTTCTTTGCTCTCCTGATGCCTATAGTGTGTGAAAGTGGATGAATTCTATCCCCTTCACAGCCCTCAGCTTCAGGACAAACCTCTCAGCCAACTGAGCCCTCTGCATTCCTAGGAGATTCCATACATGTCTGTGTCCAGAAGATGCTAGCAAACTTATTAACACTTGCTGAGATTCGGTGAGGGGCATGGCTGCCTCAAGACAGACCACTTGGCCCGTGGAAGAAGCAGGTTTGTTCTGGCTTTCTGGATCCAAAGTCTTCATTTTATGCCTGCCAGTACTGCACTCACCACACACATCATGCCATGTCCAACAGAGGCAAAGACAAGGTTTGTTATGGTGGTAGGATCTGGGAGTACAAAGAGGGGCTTGTGACTTGGAGATAGGTGCCAATGGGCAGCATGTGGGTGAGATTCCCACATACCACCAGCTACCAGCCTGCTATCTTCAGAATGCCACTCAGCAGTTTTGCCCAGAAACCAGGGACATAATTGGGCCACAGCAAAGAGTGAGTTATTCCCCAGGAAGGAGTTTTAAAATGCATGAGCCTAGCAGCATGAGAGGCTGTGATTCAGCCTGGGGGCGGCCCCTGCAATGAGGCTGATGGATGGGCCTCCAGGGACCTTACCCACAATCCCTTCCCTGGACTTGTTCCTTGGGGTCCAGGCCTACCGTGGGTGTAAGGAGAAGCCAACCCTTACCCCCAGTCTGATGAGAATGAAAACCAGACACAAACATGGGTGTGACAATTTTGGGAGGTTAGGGCTGTGACAGAGGGACCCACAAGAGGCCACGAGGATAGGCTGGGCCCAGCCTGGCGGTTGGATGAGGGGAGGAGAAGGAAGTCTGGAGTATCACACATAAAGGAACATGTATGTTAGGAGAAAGACGGTGCCAGAGATAAGGACTTGAGAGCTTGAAATTGTAGTGGCTAAAGCCTTGGAGGACCTCATAAGGAAAGACATAACCAGCATGTGCAGTGCATGGTGGGATGCAGGGTAGGACAGGGAGCCCTCTTACATATAGCTAGTCTAGAAGTCAGGACAAGAAGAAATCCTATCCATTGAGGTCCTACCCAAATGTCTCAACTCTCTTCTGAGGGCCTGTTGCTCCCAGGTCTAAAATGCCTCATGAGAGGTGGGCTTCTGAAGACTGGCTCAGACAAGCCCAAGGAGTGTCAGCCCAGGGCTTAGCTCAGAGACCCCTCACTTTTCATCTTATCTTGGCTGCCCTGGTTTGCTGTGCTGGCATGTGGTTCTGAGGTACTGGAGGGCAGCACTGTCCACTGGAGGATTGTGAATGGTGGGGATTCACTCCAGGTGGTGGTCCAGGGTAAGACTGGGGGCAGTGTTGAGGTGCAAAGGGGGGGCAAGAGGTCGAGGTGGGTTCTGGAGATGGGTGGTGATTTCCAGCAGGCAGCTCCTAGAGAGAGCTTCTAGAGAGCCAAACTCTTCCACAAGTAAGATGTTTAATTAGCAACCATGGCACTCTAGTCTCTCTGGAGGAGGCAGGGTGTGGTGGGGTGTCATGGCACCTGGAGCCTTGGGGCTGAGCCTGACCCTGTGCTGCTCAGGACAGTCCTGGATGTGGGAGGAGGGGAGGTTTGAAGGTGGCTTTTCTCTTTTTTTTCTTCAAGTTTTAACCATTTTCGTGCATGTACATGATGTATTTTGATCATAATCCCCTCCCATTACTTTCTTTTGTTCCTCCCTCCTTAATCTGCATAGTTCTCATTCCACTGTATGAAGGTGAGTTTTTTTTTTTTTTTAGCATGAAAAGGATGGGTTGCATCATGGATCAGAGCTGCCTGCCTGGGTTAGAACTGCAGCTCCGTGGTGGATCAAGAGAGACTTGGAGCCATTTAGGCAGAGGGAGCAGGAATCAGGGATGCCGCAGCTTAACTATCCTTGGGCAGGTGGGGGACGGCAGACCTGTCCTGCCCCAAGCTGGGGTGGGGCTTGTTGACCTTCCTGGCTTTACCTTCTCTAGTGTCGATGCTCCCCTCCCCCAACTGTCTGGGACAATAGGAAAGGCACCAATTACTGAGTGGAGATGGCCAGCCTCCTGGGAAGTACATTTTCTCCAGGAGCCTGTAAGCCACTGGGTTGTGGGGACTCGTGGCAGGAAGTCTAAGGTAGGGCCTGGGTTCAGCTCGTCACTGGCTCCTGCCCTGCCAATACAGGCCAGCCTGTCATTGGAGGGTGAGACGTAGATTGGGCAGGAGTGGGCCTGTGTGGGGTGATGAAGGTCTGGGAGAGTGATGATGTGGGAAGTAAGTAAACTAGGGCATGTGTGGGTTGAGGTTAGTTTCACTGAGTGGGAGTGGGGTTGTTGGTCCTGAAGCTACACAGGTCAGGCTCACAGCCTGACTCTGAGCTGTGGCAGGGTCACTGTTTATCTGGGAAGAGACCAGTACAACAAAGAAATGAATTTTCGCTGAGGCCCGTGGCACTGGTGTTGCCTGATGGAGGACCTGCTGTCCTCAGAGGTGAAATAGCTGGCCAAGGTAAGCACTGTCCTCCAGTAGTGACAGGACTGCTTCCAGCTCTGGGTCTCCAACTTGTCTTCTGTGCAGTGACTCAAAAGTCCTGGGCCTTGCTTCATGCATCTGTAAGGGGGACACAGCGCGTCTACACAGCTGGTAGGGGAATGTGTACCCAGCTCTCTGACTGTCCACGCTTCAAAGCCTTGGGCCAAGACACATGAAATAAATATGTTTTCAGGTAAAACAGCATCTTGAAGCTGAGGTTGGAACTGGAAAAGATACTGGTCTTTGCTTTATAATTTGGCCACTGGTGTGTTCTGTGAAGTTAGGAAAAATCTCTTTGGAGAGGGCTTTTCCTCTTTCCAGACATCCCACACCCGCCTCCTGTGAGCCTCCTGAGAGCAGAGAGCAGAGAGCAGGCTGCAGGCTCCCCAGCCCCGGCCTCCCACTCACAGAGCATCTTCCCCAGCATGTCCTTGCTCACCCACAAATGATACCCACCTGGAACTTTCCATTAGAAAGAAGGAGAAGGAGGGGAGGGGAAGAGGAGGCAGTAGGAACAGCCCCACTCTCCTGCTTGGCTGGGTATGGAAATGACTCTCTGGGTCTCAGGCTGCATGGAGCAAGGTGTGTGTGTGTGTGGGGGGGAAATGCTGAAAGAAAAAAAGCACAGAAAAGTGAAAGCCAGGTTTTCCTCAGAAGCTATGTGTCCTGAGTTCAGCAGTGTCCCCCAAATCCATGGGATTTTATTTAGTGTTTGTAGAATGAATGACTTCAAAGGAGATATTGGATTAGTGCTGACCCTAAATCCAGTGATTTATGGAAGTCCCTCCTCATAAGAGGGAAATTTAGACACAGATGGAGAAGCAGGAGGCCACATGAGACAGAGGCAAAGACATGGGGGATGTAGCCATTAGACAAGAGGTAAGAAGGAGTTTCCTGGGCTGGAGAGATGGCTTAGCAGTTAAGTGCTTGCCTGTGAAGACTAAGGACCCTGGTTCGAGGCTTGATTCCCCAGGACCCACATAAGCCAGATGCACAAGGTGGCGCAGGCACCTGGAGTTCATTTGCAGTGGCTGGAGGCCCTGGTGCACTTATTCTGTCTCCCTCTTTTTCTGCCTCTTTCTCTCTCTGTCTGTCACTTTCAAATAAATTTAAAAAAATAAATTAAATAAACAAAAAAATTTTTTTAATGAAGGCGTTTCCCTAGGGCTTCAAGAGGTTAGGTGCCCTGCATACACCTTAGTTGTGTATTTCTGGCCTAGAACTGTGGTAGGAGAACCTTGTGTTAAGCCCCAGCTTGCTGCGCTTGTTACACAGTCTCAAGGCATGCTCTGCCTCTTTAGAATTAGGTTTATTCTGAACTTTTGGAATCATAAAATGCAACAGGTATCATTGTCACTTTCACTCTGAGGGAACTTTCTTTGGCCCGGCCAGTCATTTAGGCTCTGCTTTTGCAGCCACTAGTCTCAGGACACAAATCCCCTGAGGATCTCTTCTTGCTCCCTGGTTCCATCTCCATCCCTACAGGCACATGTGGCTGTGACCTGGAGCTTGCCTGGTCTTGAGACAAGATGGAAAGGCAGGGAAAATTAAGGGGACACAGAAGGAAAAGACACCCTCACCCTAGGATCTCATTTGCTATTCCTGATGACTGAGAGTTAAGAAACCTCAGTACAACTGAAGAAGTCAAAATTGTTCCCAGATATTATATTTTACTAAAGACATCGCAAACAAGGATGTTAAAAGCAAAAATGACCTATTGTGAGCATACTATGCCAGAAACATAGACAGACACTTTTGCATGTTCCTTTCTGAATTTATTGAATAATACATTAAGTTATGTCAGTTCCACTACTTGGCTGCAATTTGCCAAATAGCCCCAATTCCCTCGATTACAGGTTAGTGCTGTCACTGTTGTAGTGGTAGGTGTCCACCATTAAAAGTTTAATTATTGTATATTGATTTTTTAAATGAAAAGATGTACTCTTATATCACCTCTCCTCCTCCCCAGTTTTGCCAAGGGTCTTCTTCAGCGGGGTTATTGGTATTCATTGTGGGGACCAAGCAGCCTCAGTCAGTCTCTGGATTGAGGGAAATGGTGCCTCAGGCTATTCCCGCCCACCCTGAGGCTCTTACAATATTTCTGCATCCTCTTGCACACTGTTCCCAGAGCCTTGGCAGGCAAGATAGGGATCTGATTAAGTGCTACTTTCTCTGTAGCCTCTGGATCTCTGTTTTGATGAGGTTTGAGAGACCACAGTCTCTGTTTCTATTTCCCTGGAACTGGTTTTCAGGCTAGCTGTGAGAACAGTATTCGTGTCACCACTTCCTCTTTAGTGACTTCTGGACTCAGGCAGATGAGGTGGAGGTGACCCATTTCATGGTAGATGGTAAACTCTCTATTCTTTTGTTTTATTTTTTGAAATATTTTTATATTTTATTTATTAGAGAGAGAGAGAGAGAGAAAGAGAGAATGGGCATGCCACGGCCTCAAGCCACTGTAAATGAACTCCAGATTCATGTACCATCATGTGCATCTGGCTTACATAGGATCTGGAGAATCAAACCTGGGTCCTTAGGCTTGTCAGGCAAGCACCTTAACCACTAAACCATCCCTCCAGCCCACAAACTCTCTATTCTTTTTTTTTTTTTTTTGGAAGAACTGTTGGTTTTCTTATTTCAAAGATGTAGTACAGGAAGCATATACAACTTGCAGGTCTGAGGAACCCATTCTACACAAAATTAAGTATTGATATCCAGCGCCTCCAGTTCATATCACAATAATACAATCTTACTGCCTCCTTCCTATCTTTTTTTTTTAATTATTGTTTTTTATTGACAAACTCTCTATTCTTGATGTACTGATAGATCCTGGTTCTCCCCAGTATTCTCCACCATCTGCCCCACATAAGCAACCAGAGAACTGGTGCCTACCTGTCCCACACCAGCTGCCCCGTGTCCATGTGTTTATAGATTCCAGGTGAGGGCATTGTATCCTTCCTTGGTCTGATATGCTTGATCAGTCCTTGGCCTGGATTTCCTAATCTGATTTTAATAAGCCCATGTGCTCATATGTTCCCAGTGTACTTTGATAAGTTTATTCGGTGATATCTTTTTACTCGTGAAAATGTATCTGTCTGTGCCTTGTGGGTGGTGCTGGCCGTGTGGTGGTGTCTACATCTTCAAATGAGATGTACAGTCATCCTGCCTCAGTATTTGACTCTGAATGGAGCCAAATGCTGAATGTACCATGGAGTCACCCTGGACAAGGCACAGCCTGAAAACTGCTACTGCATACAAGGTGGAGTAAATTAGGACAGACACAGTGTGACCCCACATGAATATACTTATTTAGGGCCAGAATGTTTGTAACCTTGTGTTTTACTGTATTAGCCCTTTTCTTTCACTCCTAAATCTAAACAATGAACCTTACAAACCCACCTTCCAATTTCATTTACAAAAGATGTTTTTCTTTAAAATTTTTTATTATTTATTTTTCTTTTATGTGTGTGTATGAGCATCTCAGGTCTCTTTCCACTGTTGATAATACCTGTCCCACTTTACAAGGGTTGCTGGGAAACTGAGCCTGGGGCTAGAAGGCTTTGCAAGTAACTACCCTTAACTGCTGAGCCCCAGCCCCACAAAAGAAAATTCTTTAAGAGAAACTTTAAGTGAACCAGTTCATATGTTTTTACTTAATGTTTAAACTTTAACTTTTTGCATATATGTGTGTGATGCATGTTCATATGTATGTAGGTGCACGTGTGTGTATGCATGTGCACGTGAAGGACAGAGATTGACAGCGGGTGTCTTCTTTGATCAATCTCCTCTTTATTTTATTGAGGCAGGGTCTTTACTTGGACCCACAGCTTGAAGATTCAGTTAGTCTAGCCAGCCAGCTTGTCCCCTGGGATTCCCTGTTTCTGCCTCCCTAGCACTGGGATTACAAGTGGGCTGGCATGCCCACCTGGCACATGCTGGGGTATGGGGATCCAAACTCCTGTTCTCATGCTTGCACAGCAGCACTTTACCCACTAAGCCAGCTTCCCAACCCTAACTTTATTTAAAGGTTAAGCTTTGCTTGATCTTTGACTCTTACTGTAAACCACTTCCTTTGAGGAATGTAATTTAGACAGACACAGGATCATATAGGTAGCCATTATAAATCCTTACTCTTGAGAAGTTTGCACCTATGTCTTAAATTGTGTGCTTTCATTATCTTATGTTTTTCTGTCTAAATACTTAAACTCACCAACTGTGCTTCACTCTGGCTTGTCCTGAAATTCCTTTCTACTGCATATAGTCCAGATCCATTTTGTGTATGTGGAGGTTCCTAAGTGGGAAAAGAACGTCTCAGGTGGCTGGGCTCAGTCTGCTCTGGATACTGCAGCCTGAGATAATTCTACCCTCCAGGCCAAAGCTCATATTATTTGTGGCTTGGTAGGGATTTCTTGTTTGGGGTTACTTGTGTCCATTTGAAGGATGGCCATACTGGTCACTTACAGTGGAGCTCAGTGTGGCTGCCAACTATTGCACCTACACATGGCCCCATCAATACAAAATGGGATGTGATGGTTTGAATTAGATGGTCCCCATAAACTCATGTGTTTTGAATGCTAGGTCTCCAGCTGAGGGCAATTTTGAAGGTGGAGTCTTGCTGAAAGAGCCTTGTTGTTGGGGATGTGATTAGGGGTGTTATAGCTAGCCCCTCCTTACCAGTGTCAGGTCACTCTTATGCGGCAGTGCTTTACCTGCTGTGGTAGAGGTGATGTCCAGCCTCTGATTGTACTGTCTCTCCTCCCATCAGCTGCTTTATCCTACCAACAAGAGGGTAACTACAAGCTGGGTGGGGTGGCATATGCCTTTAATCCCAGCACTTGGGAGGCTGAAGTTGGAAAATCACTATGAATTTGAGGCCACCCTGAGACTATATAGTGAATTCCAGGTCAGCCTGGGCTATAGTGAGACCCTACCTTGAAAAACCATAACAAATTTTTAAAAATATTTTATTTTTATTTATTTATTTATTTGACAGAGAGAAAGAGGGGGGGGAATGGGCGCATACCAGGGCCTCAGCCAGTACAAACGGACTCCAGACACATGCGCCACCTTGTGCATCTGGCTAATGTGGGTCCTGGGGAATTGAACCTGGGTCCTTTGGCTTTGCAGGCAAATGCCTTAACCACTAAGCAATCCCTCCAGCCCCCAAACAAATTTTTTAAAAAGGTAACAACAATAGAAACTTGGTACCAATCATTACTATGATGAATCTGATCATGTGGATTTTGGTCTTTTAGATTGTGTTTGTGGGAAGAATATGAAAGGATTTGGTACTTTGGACTGGAGAAACCTTGCAGTGTTATAAGCACAGTTTGATGGTCTATTCTGGTGAGAGTTTGAAAATGCTAAATACAGAGGGAACTGTAGACTGTAAAGGCTTAGCTTATCAAGTTTCCGAGGGGATTGAAAGAATTTTGTTGGAACTGGGCTATTGGTGAAAAGGCTAGTTTCATTCTGCTTGTGCCCTAAATTTAAAAAGTAATGCCAGGAGCTGGCTTAGTGGTTATGGCACTTGCCTGAAAAACTTAAGGACCCATGTTTGATTCCCCAGTATCCATGTAAGCCAGATGCACATGATGGTGCATGCATTTGGAGTTCATTTGCAGTGGCTAGAGACCCTAGTATGCCCATTCTCTCTATCTGCCTCTTTCTCTCCCTCTCTCAAATAAATAAACATGTGTAATGCCAGGCATGGTGGTACATACCTTTAATCCCAGCACACAAGAGGCAAAGATAGGAGGATTGCCATGAGTTGGGGCCATCCTGAGACTACATATTGAATTCCAGGTCAGCTTGGGTTAGAATGAGACCCTACCTCCCCCAAATAAAAAACAATGCACTGGTGTGCTTGGCCAAAGTATAGAACAGAAAGATGAGAAATGTACAGTTTATCACAGAAAGAAATTCAAGTAAGTTTGAAGGCACAGAGACAGGTTTTAACTTCAGCTGCACTTGTTAAGGAGATCACCACCATTAAGGGTGAACCAGCTGTTGTGTATTGGGATAATAGCTGTATTGCCCTGAGAGTTGAACCCAACCCATGGAAGCCTCAAGCTAGGAAGAATGCAAATTAATTTGAAAGAAGGGAGTGTAAAGCAGGGTTGAAATCCCCTGTATGGGAGGCCATTATATGGAGGTATGAGTGAAGATGAAACATGGGTTTCACTGGAGACGCAAGGAATATGGTGATGCCAGGTGTCATAGTTATCTTCATGTTATAGGGATAAAGCTCCTGACCAAAAGCAGCTGATGGGAGGAAAGGTTTTTTTTTTTTTGGCTTATAGACTCCATGATGGCAGGGCAAAGGATAGCGCGAGCAGAGGCTGGATATCGCCTCTGCCACAGCAGGTGGGACACTGCAGCATGAGAGTGAGCTGAACACTGGCTGGCTATAACACCCCTAATCCCACTCCAACAACACACCTCTTCCAGTACTACTCCAGTCCCCACATTTCCATCAGCTGGGAATCAAGCATTCAGAACACATGAGTTTCTGGGGTACACTTAACTCAAACCACCACGTAGGACTGTGGGATGGTTGCCATGGAGAGATGCTGGCTCAGGTTGTTTTCATCTGGGTGTGAGCAGCCCACCTGGAGAGAAGAACTGGAATTCCAGAAACTTGGTCATTGGTTACAGATGTTGGACCCAAGTTCAATTGCAGTTGTTGGATGTTTGCCTGCTGGTTTTTGATGTTTCATTGGTCCAGTCCCTCCTCATCATGCCTTCTTTTTGCAATGGGAATGTTTTACTCTGTGTTGGAAGTATATAACTTTAAAAAATTTTTAAAATTTATTTGAAAGAGAGAATGGGTGCACTAGGATCTCTAGTCACTGCAAATGAGCTTCAGATGCATGTGCCACCTTGTGCATTTGGTGCTAGGGAATCGAACCTGGGTCCTGTTGGCAGGCTTCTCTCCACTAAGCAATCTCTCCAGCCCATAACTTGTGTTTTGATTTTACAGGACTCACAGTTAAGAGACGGTATTGAATCTCAGATGACACTTTAGACTTTTTAATAGTGTTAAAGTTGTTAAAGACTGTGGAGACTTTTTTTTTGTTGTTGTTGTTTTTCGAGGTAGGGTCTCACTGTGGCCCAGGCTGACCTGGAATTCACTATGTAGTCTCAGGGTGGCCTTGAACCCATGGCAATCCTCCTACCTCTACCTCCCAAGTGCTGGGATTAAAGGCGTGCGCCACCACGCCCGGCAACTGTGGAGACTTTTGAAGTTGGACTGAGTGCATTTTGCATTGTGAGCTGGTTCTAAGTCTATGGGGTCAGGGATGGAATGTGGTTTTGAACGTAATGTTTTCATAGCCTCAGGTGTTTGTGATTCAGTGTCGTACTTAGTTCCCACCTAGTAGAGCATTTGGAAGGTTAGGGAAGTCTGTCACCAGGGGCAGAGCTTGGGGTGGAGTCCCTGAATGGGACTGCTTTGGTACTTGTCAGCGTCCAAGGCTCACTGTCCAGCATTGGGTGGCACTGTCTCCTTGTTTCTTGCCTGCATCTAAAAGGTTGTGTGATGAGGTGGGCAGATACTCAGAGTCCATGACTGTGACAACCTGGGGCAGAGAGGGAGGGGGCTTGAGCCCAAGTCGGTGGTGGTGTCTGGAACTTCCTTCATTGACTTCCTAGAGCCTCCATTTCTCCCTCAAGACTGGGAAAGCAGTATCCACCACAACAGAGCCTGTGGGACAGGCTCCTGGCCAGGGGGTGCTTGAAGGCTGGGCCTGGGCATGCTGGTTATCTCTTGAGTTCCCTGGATGTTCTCATTCTGACACTGTTGGTCTTTTCCTGCAAACCCTTTGACAAAGGTACCACTGTGACTCTAACCTGTCTCTCAACTCAACTGAGTAGATTCAGAGGACCTGGGGGCATTGGGTCTCAGAGGCTGAGCTCCCTGTGCCCCATTGGAGCTGGGTGTGGGGCAGTTTGACAAGCCTGGCTGGCTGGCCACAGTGCCACTCCCCCATGGGCACAGTGTTGCTAAGGGCTGTGTGCAGGCAGAGCCCCTTGCTTCTTCCTCTTTCCTCTCACTGAGTGCCCACTCTACACTAGACACTGCTCTGCCCTGGGAGAGGCTAGATGCTGCTTCAGGGAGCTCACTGTCCCTAGAAGAACATGTTATTAGAGACCTTGTCCTGCTAGAGGGGAAGATGCTAAGGGAAGAGTTTATCTACCCCTTTAACCCTGAGGGGTAGGCTCTACCAGCTCACCTGCTGAGGGGCAAGGCACAGGCCTCTGCTTCTCCCGGTGCCCTGCACACTCATGTCTAAGTTCTGACTGAGACATACCTGGTCCCACCAGGCCTCTTGCTCAGAGCTACCTTGAGGTTGTCTGTGTGAGAGGGCATCTCTCTAGGGAATGACAGTTGGGGGGTAGAGCCTCACATTCCCAAAATGGGGTGCAGGCTGCTCCTTGGGGCGGAATGGTGTGACTCTGTGTTATGTAAATAAAGATCATTTCAAAGAACAATCTGTAAAATTCTATTCTGGAACCATCCCCATAAATCTCAAAGGCATGTTCACCTCCAGCCAAAACAAAACAGACTCGGAGCCCAGGATCTTCAAATTATACTTGAGGAAGAAGCCAAGAAGCTATTTCAGAGTGGGCTAGAGCAGGTGGTGCTGGGAGCCAGACCATTTCCTGGAACAGCAAAGAAGTGCGGGTCTTTGCAGAAGGCAGGGAAGAATCCAAGCTGTCTCTCCCCATCCTCATCTGATCACCAAACTGTGTTGTCAGAGTACCAGCAGCTGTTCATCAGCACCTTGGTCCCAATACCACCCACCTGAGACAGAGTCGGGCCCCAAAGTACAAGGGTCATTCAAGCCTAGAAATCAGTGACAAACCGGGCTTCCCATGACCCTGTCTGTGGATTAGATTAATTTTCTAGAGTAAATCCAAGACCCCTTTCAGGAAAGGACACTGCCAAAGAAGGTTCAGAGAGAACAGAATGATGATGCAGAGGGAGAGGCCACACCCTTGCTGGGCAGGCCCCCCACCCAGGAACCTCCACTTGTTGAGCTGTTAAGAAGCTTCTGTGGACCCTTTGCTTTGGGTTTTCTAGGGGCTTCATTTTGTAGTCATGATATTTTAAAAGATTTATTTTAATCTAAAAATATTTTTGTGTTTGCTTATTAGAGAGAAAGAGAGAGAAAGAGAGAGAATGGGCATGGCAGGGCCTCTTGCCATTCAAACAAACTCTGATGCATGTGCCCTTCATGGATCTGGCTTTTTACATGGGTATTTTACATGGGTATTGAACCATGGCCTAGCAGGCCTTTGCCAGCCATCTCCTCACCCCATAGGTGTGATCTATTATTTCCTCAGCGATTGTGTGTCATCTACTCATCCTGCCTCCTGGTCCAGCCTCAGGAGAAAGAGTGACTCAGTATTCATTCTGCCTCTGTCTTTCTTGGTGACCAGCTCCATCTGGTGAAGCCACATTGGGCTCTACTGTCAGTCATCTCATTGGCACACAAGATACTCTTGTCCCTCTAGAGGCTGCAAGGACTTCAGGAGCACTGTGCCAGAGAGTAAATATTTATTCATGGTACTACGGCTTTCATGGCAGATGTCGCTGCCAGTGAGGAGGTCAGGGCTTCATCCCTATCCGCACCTCCACTGGGACAGGCTCTGTCCAACATACCCAGTCCCCTACCTATCACAGACCACCAGGCAGCCATTCTGAAAGACCACCTCCTTGGAGACTGCACTCAGGTCCTTGCGAAGGGGGCCACTCCATCACTCAGCTCAGACAGGCCTGCCCCATCCTTCAACTACTGGCCCCACTCTGTGCTTATCACTGCTCATGGCACATGCTGTCTGTTACTTTGCCTGCTTGGTAGATTGTACTGGATGTCTATCTGTGTGCTCACTAACAGGCCCAGAGTGGGACTCAGGAAGAGCTGAGTGAGTGGGTAAGCAACAAGAACAATGAGGGGACCCCAATATGCAACAGCTCATCTAGTCTTCAGTGGGACCCAGAGAAGTGGCCCTTAGTAATGTCACAGAACCTACCAGAGGCCACATGAGTGGAACCCATGCAGGTCCAAGCATGTTGACTTTGACACAGGCATTAACCATTAGATATTCCTGTCTCCTTCTGGAGCCAGGATCTACCTATGAGTCTGTACTCTGCTCCGTGTTGTTTTTCCTTCCCAGGAGGAAAGCCCTGAGATCTCACTCATGGATGAGGGGAAGTAAACCAGCTGATTTGGTAAAACAAGTCCCCAATGCAGCTTCTCATTGTGTCCTGCATGGTGCCATACGATGGGGACAGTCCACACTCTCCCGGAGCCCCTGGCCTGGTGGTCGTGCAGGAAGCAGAGGGTGAGGAGCTCAAGGGTGGAGAGGGCATTACACTTGTTGGGTAGGGGGCATCTAGAAGGAGCTGAGGCCTATAAGAAGACACAGAATGAGGGAGCACAAGCAGGGGTGTGAGCTTTCCTTTTTTTAAACAAAGTTATTTATTTATCCAGTTGCAAGCAGAGAAAGAATGTGTGCACCAGGGCCTCCAACTGCTACAAATGAGCTCCAGATGCATGTGTTACTTTGTGCATCTGGTTTTACATGGGTACTGTGGAATTGAACCAGGGTTGTTAGGTTTTGCAGGCAAATGCCTTAAAAGCTGAGTCATCTCTCCAGACTGGGTGTTTTTTAAAATTTTTTTTAAAGGTTTTTTTGTGGTGGGCAGGATTTCCACTTCTAACCAAGACAGTATAATAGGGAAAAAGCCTGCAACTCCAGGGAGAATATATGCTCGGGAATTGACTGTCATTCAGTGTGGAGCACCCTTGTTAGGGTTGAGGGCCAGTGTGAGCCAGTTTGCTGCATGGACAGGAGGCCCAGCTGCCAACCTGGGATGTCCTCGCTGATACCCCAGCCAGAGACAGGACAGGATCAAAGTGCAGCTCAACTCACCCCAAAGAAGGCAAAGAAGGAGGCAAAGAAAAGCAAAACAGGAATTACTGGCGAGACGACAGCACGAATCCAGCCATTAGTCATACCATTAGGTGTGAATGTGCCAACATGCCAATTTATAGACAGAGGCGGTCAGGCAGGGAAAGCCATGGCCAAAGCTGCTTCTGAGGGACGTCAGATGTACAGACACCAAGGGGACAGCAGTAACGAGTGCGACAAAACAAACAAGCCTGCACTAACCCAAGCTAGCTGGCCAGGAGACATCCGCAAAGTAGGTTGCTGAGCATAGAGCACCACAGCGCTGGAGGGTCAGCTCATAATGACACAGAGGTCAGTCCCTCAACGAGCCAGTGCAACAGTCCTGGAAGCCAGCGCACCGCCCTTCAAGCAGAACCTCCAACTACACAACCAGGAAAAATCCACAGGAAGAAACGAACATGCAGTTATAATTGGAGATTTCAATGCTTAGCTCTCAAACATGGCTACGAGTGACAGGAAATCAGCAAGGACAGGAAGGCTGATCAACACTGTCCACCAGCCTGCCCTGCTGGCCTTTCCTGGCACTCCACCCAGCAGCTGTGCAGAGAGCACTGACTGTGATAGGCCAAGCTCTGAGTCACAAAACAAGACTTAATAATTCAAAAGGACCAACTCATTTCAAGTACCTTCTCTGACCACAGTGGAATTAAATTAGACATCAATATTGGCAGCAGAAAGGTATCTGGAAAGTCCTCAAATGTTTGGTAACATCCAACATACTTCCACACTGGAGTCAAGGAGGAAGTGAGAGGAAATGGAGAATGGGCCTTGAACAGAACACAGTATAGAAATTTATGGCCTTGTAGCTTGACAGTTTCCAGAGAGAAATCTGCAGCATTTAAGTATTTGTATTAGAAAAGGAGGCAGACCATGCTTCAACGTCCACCGCAGGAAGCAAGAAACAAGAACAGATTGCACCCAATATAATCAGAAGAAATAGGACAATAAAGATAAGAACAGAAAGCAGTAGGGAGATAGAAAACAAAAATAATAGAGAAAAGTATTGGAGCCAGGCTGGCGAGATGGCTCAACAGTTCTGGCACTTCCTGAGGAGGCCTGAGAGCACTCTAGTTCAATGCCCAGGACCCCACACAAAGGTGGGCATGGCCATGCACAACTCTAAGCCCAGTACTGAAGGGGAGCAAGGGACCTGAGACCCCAGCTCACGTAAGAATGGGAGGAAGAGTGCTGAAGTGGGGGCACCAGACAATGCGCCTCTCTGAGCACTGCATTATGAATGCATCCTGCCACAGGTGAGCACATGAGGAGCTGCGCAGGCACGCACACATGTACTGTGTCCCTGTGGGAGGGGCACTGTGGCCAGCCATCCAGACTTGTCAAAATGCCCCACACTAAGCTCCAGTGGGGAGCAAGAAGCTCAGCCCCTAAGACCCAATGCCCCCAGGTCCCCTGAGCCTACTCAGTTCGGTTGACTTGACACAGGTGAGGGCCACAGTGATGCCTTTGTCAAAGGGTTTACAGGAAGAGACCAATGGGGTCTGTAGCAGACAGCTTCAGGTTCACTGAGATGAACTTCCAGACCAGACACAGTTATGGAGGAAGGAATTTATTGAAGCTTACAGATCCACGGGAAGTTCCATAAATGGCAGAAGAGGCTGGCCTGCTTTCACAGGACCAAACACAGAGAGCAAAAGCCACAAGCCAAAAGTCACACAGCACTGCACACCTCAGGAACTCCAGCTAGGCACACTTTGCATATCTTTAGATTGAAATCCTAAACCCACCACCACACCTTAAGATCCGCCCAGTGGCATTGCCTCCAGCCAGGGCTGCAGATGCTGAATATATTGGGGGCCACCTATTCAAACTACCACAGGGTCAGAATGAGAAATCCAGGGATCTCAAAAGACATGACTACACCTGCACACACACACACACACACACACACACACACACACACACACACACACTGAAGCCATTAGATGGCTCTTTGGAAGATGAATTAAATCGATATACTTCTATCTATAGTCATCAGGAAAGGGAGAAAGATGCCAAGAGCTTGAATCTGGAATGAGGGGCTCCTATGAGTCCCACAGATTCTTACATAATAACAAGGGGACATCATGGACAAATTCAGGCAGTAAATATGACAACTCAGACTAAACGGACATATTTCTTGAAAGACACAGACTACCAGAGCTCCCTGTGGGAGAAGTCGAGCCACTGGCCAGCCACACTTGTGTGACATAAATTGAAGAGTCCCCTCTGGGCTAGAGGGCTTTCCTGGTGATTTTGTGAATGTTGAGGGAGAAAGGGCACACCAATTGTCTTCTAGAAAAGTGAGAAACAGTTCCCAGCAGGTCTCCTCACAGGTTTCCTGTGGCTCAGCCATGCACCAGGCTGTGTGAAGCTCTAAGGGGTGGTAGTTCATGTTCAAGGTGTCTGCAGCCCAACAGTAGGTGAGGAAGGACTCTCACACAAATACCAGCTGCCCTGTGAGGTCCACATTCATTGTCGGGTTGTAAGGTTAGGCAAGCTTCTCTTTAATGAGCTCTAGCCTTGTTCCAGCCTCTGTGACAGGGAAGACTCACAGTGCCTCACTGCGTTTTCCCACCCAGTCCACAGTGTGAATTATTTTCCAGACTTTAGAAACAGAGACTAAGTCTCAGAGAGGTTCCATCATTTGGACATTGACCTTCATCCACAAAGCACGTGGGGCAGGGTTATACCAAGCCTTTCCTACTCCCCACCCCCAATGAAGATGCTTCCTGGTGGCACTGGCTATGGGGTTCACTAGGAGACATGGGGTAGGCTAGCAAACAAGAACCAGGATAAGAACCCAAAGGTGGTGTCAGGGGCATAACAAGGGGCCAAGCTTTGTGGAGTATGCACTCAACCATGGGAGGCTTTGATTGCAGGCCAGGCCCTGATGGTATTTGGAGGCCATGGGTGCTCAGTGAAGCTCTGGGTGTGATGTGCTTAGTAGAAAACTCTGGGAGGACTGGGTAAAGCAGTGAGGCACTGCTGGAGGCCTAGACTCACTAGTAGGTAGAGGAAGGGAGGGAGGAGTTAGGGCCATGCCTGAGAAAGGGTCTTAACAATACTTGGGATGGGGAGGAGATAGCCAGTAAGGCCTGGTTGAATAGGGTCAGAAGCTTGAAGCTGGGAGGGTGTGTGTCTGGTAGGCTGAAGTTTGTGGACAGAAAGAGCCTCAGAGTGGAGGAGCTATTGAGATCAATTCCAGGGGAGAAGCTGAGGGGTCAACAGAAGGTGTGGGGCTGGGGACAGACAGTCAGAGAAGGATGAAGTAGAGCTGAGAGTCAAAGAAAAGGAGCACATCAGGCTAGTCAGCCCTGGGGGCAGGTTGGGTTTACCTTTTGAAATGGCCTCTGCATCCTGAGCTCAAGCCATCGCCTGCCTCAGTCTCCCGAGAAGCTAAGTCTCCTGGTACAAGCCACTGTGCCCAGCCTTGGGCAGGTTTTAAGTCTTCTAGGTGACCATAGGGAAGTATGTGAACAGAAGATGAAGTGCAGAAGGGAGAGAGGGACACTGAGGTGGGAAAGGAGTGGCCCTGGCTCTGACTCAACAGCTGTCCCTGAGTTATGCCCTGGTGGAAATCAGCCTTACAAGGCCCTGGTGGCAATGATGGGCAGGGACCCCATCAAAAACCATTCTGTTTTTGTCAAAAATTAACTTGCACCTTGCTACAAAGGTCAAGACTCTAACAGGAGTGCTCCTCTGCACCACATGTCAGTTTTCCTCCATCCCCGGAACAGCCACTTCCCCTCTGATATGGCTTTATGTGACCCCTTGTCCAAAGGCTCATATGTGTAACATTTCATTCCCAGCCGGAGGTGCTGCTTTGGGAGGTTGTGGAACCTTCTGGATGTGGGACTAATTGGTTGTCACAGTCAGATTCACGTTGCTGGGATGAACTTCCAAACCAGGCACAAGTTATGGGAGGAAGGGATTTACTGAAGCTTACAGATCCAGGGGAAGTTCCGTAATGGCAGAAGCTGTTGGCCCCCTTTATCAGATCCATGCAGAGAGAGAAAAGCCACCACCAGCATCACAAGCAAGCACACTCCAGGAACCCAAGGCGCAGCTCAAACCCTTTGCTTCTCCTTTGTCTGGAATTCCAATCCACCCCCAGTAACAAACGCCTTAGGGTTGGGCCCCAGGATCTGCCCAGTGACACCTCCTGCAGCCAGGTAGCTGGAAATCTGTAATAAAACTCCTGAATCTATTGTGGGACATCCATTCAAACTGCCACACTGGCTGACCTAGAGCCATAGAGATGAGGCTTAAGTGTTATGCCTGACTGACCTTGTGGTTCATCATCCTGTTTCCTGTCCTAAGACGTGATGTAACCACTTGCTTCACATTCCCACTGCCATGCCTTCCCACCATGATGGACTGAGGCCTTCTCAACCTTTGAGCCAAGATAACTCTTCCTCCCTTCAGCTGTTCTGTCAGCTCTTCTGTCTCAGGGAAGTAAAGGAGCATGCTTTTTTAATCCAAGTCTTTTCATATTCTTCTAGAGCATGCACTATCCAGTTAGCCAGAGTCATGAGATTTTGATGCCATCTTTGACATTCTCCTGTACTGGGTATTTCCTCCACACACTTCTCCCCATCCTAACATGTGCACAGCATAGTTTAAGGTTCCATCAGGGTTCTGGGTCACACCTCTTGGACAAGGGCACTGTAGCTACCTGCTTGGGTCTAAATACTCAGCACTGGCAGCTGTGTGGCCACCAGACAAGTTAATTGCCTTCTCTGTGCCTCTGTTTCACCATCTGTGAAATGTGTACAAAAAATGATTGTGCTGATGAAGGCCTAGTTCTTGTGAGGAACAGTGTATTAATACATGAAAGTGCATAAAGTCACCCAGCATGGAGAACTCTGAAAATATTATGTATCAACAGTAATACATCCTGGCATGTGTGGTTTTTATTTTCCTTGGTGTTAATTGGTCTTATTTCTATGTGTGCACATCAGTTAGATTTTCCAAATGGACTCAGATGTTTGTATATAATGCATATATTTCATCCATACTCCAGTCCCCAAAACCTGTGTCCCCCAAACACGTCCATAACCTAGTCCCCAGAACCTGTGTCCCCCAAACACGTCCACACCCCAGTCCCCAGAACCTGTGTCCCCCAAACACGTCCACACCCCAGTCCCCAGAACCTGTGTCCATCACTTTACTTCGATAAAGGTCAGATGTGACTAAGCTAAAAAGATCTTAGGATGAGAACCTGGTTCTGGATCATTTGCATGGGTCCAAAGTCCCATTGCAAGCCAGGACATAGAGGAGGTGGCCATGTGACGAGGAGACAGAGGGATCTAGAGAGAGATGTGGCAGCTGCCAATGTGCACCAGGAGCCCCCAGAGGCTGGAAGAGGCCCTGCCAGAGCCACAGAGGGATCATGGCTTGGTCTTCACCCTCCTTTGGACTTTTAAAAACATATATTTTGATTTATTAATTTGAAAGAGAAAGAAGCAGATAGAAAGAAAATGGGCATGCCAGGGCTTCCAGCCATTGCAAACGAACTCCAGACACATGTACCATCTGTGCATCTGGCTTACTTGGGTTCTGGGGAATCAAACCTAGGTCCTTAGGCATCATAGGCAAGTGCCTAAACCACTAAGATATCCCTCTAACTCTGCTTTGGACTTGGGACTCAGTCCTACATGAAGCTGAATTCTTGTTTGATGCTCCCCCCCACCGTTACCATAGCTGGGGGCCAGGAACTCAGGGCTGATCCAGACTGTCAGTCACATGTGTGATGTATCTGACTGGGATCTGACTGGATCTGATGGCTTTCTGACCAGCCCTCACCTGTGCCCGCTGGGCATTGCTCCATCTCCCCCTGCATGGGTTTTGGTTGACTACTGCCAATCTGCCATTGAGGACTCAGGAAGTGCTCATCAGTTTTCTGGGGTCCAGCCCTGTGGGGTGCAGGGAGGGACTCTTTATCAGATCCCTCCTAGATAGTGGTCTGTGTGTAGTCTCTGAAGTTCTAGATGGCAGTATTTCTTGTATCCATAGGGCCAGAATCACCTGGAAGTTTCTGAGGCTCCTCCTCAAGTAGCACACTGGTTAGGTCCCCTGGGCTGTGAGCTAAAGAGCATCTCTCCCCACAGGAGTTAGGGTCTCCTACAGCTCAGATCCTGTGTCCTTCCCTGTGTGTCCTAGAGCCAGAAGAGCCTGTGCAGCTGGGCAAATGAGTGAGTGAGTGAATGAATCAGTGTGGTACAGGGGCCAGACCTGTCCTTTGTCTGGGGCCCCTGTACTCTCGTGGAGGGCTTCACTGTTATGGTGTGTACTGGTTATAGAAGTATTTCAGCCTCTCTCAGCAGCTTCCTGCCCTGTCTGGCCCTAAGCTCTGGCAGAGTCCTGGCTTTTCCCTTGCTCAGGTGCCTGCTCCAGCTCCCACATCCTCTTGCACCATGCTCTGAAGCCAACCTGTGTCCACCTTGTCTCCTAGTGCAGGCAACCCCTCATGCGTGTGACTCATGCTCGTCCTAGAGGATTGAGCTACTGCCAATTGATTCACCCTGTCAGTGCACAACATTAATCAGTGTTTTCGCCCATTTTTATTCTTGAAACCCTGTCCTTTGCTTTCTGTAGACACTTGAGGCCTCTCTTCACTAGAACTTTTAACTCTCTCCTACAGATTGGACACTAATTGAAAAATGACGGTATTAAAGACACACTCTATTTAGAGTAAACATGAGGTTTGAAGGCCTGGTGGTGCTGTAATAGGGAAAATAGGATTTGGGGGTTTTTCCTGGAACCCCCAATCTTGAGTTCATATCTGCAAACTAACTAAAGAATTGGCAATTCCTGATTCAAGAAAATGATTTTTTTTTTTTTTTTTGGTTTTTTGAGGTAGGGTCTCACTCTAGCTCAGGCTGACCTGGAATTCACTATGTAGTCTTGGGGTGACCTTGAACTCTTGGTGATCCTCATACCTCTGCCTCCAAAGTGCTGGGATTAAAGGCGTGCACCAGCACACCCAGCTAAGAAAATAATTTTTAAAATACCACATTTTATTCAGATCTTACAAAGATGTGGGGAAAGCAGAAAACTAGGGGGTAAGGAAGGGAAGGAAATAGTGGGGAAAAGGGAGATATGCCATGTGGAACTCGGAAGCCCAAAGTAAATGAACATGGATCTTGGAAAAGAAGCTGGAAAAGGGATTTTAAAAACGTGTTCTTCCAAAAGAATTAAAATTGAAGGCAGTGATAAACGATAAAAAGTGTCTCTTCCCACCCCAGCATGACTGCCAGGGTGGGGAGGGAAATCTTACCCGCCTGAGGACCCAAGAACATTGCTGCCAGTTCCAGAGAGAGAAAAATGCGCGCCTTTCTCTGTAGGTTGGGGAGAATATACTTTAGATTTTGTGGCACCACACCTGGACACACCTACATCTGGCGTCCAAGCCAATCGGTGGGCTTAGAGGAGAAATCCACCCACACCTGGGCAGGGTGTTTGTGTGGGGGGGGGGATCGAGCACTAATTGGATTAAATGGGCAATCACTAAATGCCAGCTGAAGCATATGTGAGTGGTGTGTGTGTATGCATGTTTAAATGTGTATTGGCATACATGTATGTACAGGTGCATGGCACATGTGTGCACATGCATGTGGGGGCCAGAAATTGGTGCTGAGTGTCTTTCTCTATCACTTTAATTTTTAAAATATTTTTATTTATTCATTTGCAAGTAGAGAGAGAAAGAGAAACAGACAGAGAAAGGGACAATGGGTTCACAAGGCCCTCTTGCCACTGCAAGCAAGCTCCAGCCACACGCACTACTTTGTGTATATGGCTTTATGTGGGTCCTGGGAAATCAAACCCAGGCTGGCAGGCTTTGTAAGCAAGGGCCTTTAACCATGGAGCCATATCCCAGCTCTCGTCTTTTTTTTTTTTTTTTTTTTTTTTGGTATTTCAAGGTAGGCTCTCACTCTTGCTCAGGCTGACCTAGAATTCACTCTGTATTCTCAGGGTGGCCTCGAACTCATGGTGATCCTCCTACCTCTGCCTCCCAAGTGCTGGGATTAAAGGTATATGCCACCACGCCTGGCTTCATCTTTATTTTTTAAGACAGGGTCTCTTACTGAACCAGAAGCTCACCAATTTGGCTAGAGTACCTAGCCAGTGAGCCCTTGGTGTCCTCCTGTCTGAGTCTCCCCAGAGCTGGGATTGCAGGCTCACACTGCCATACTCGGTTGTGTGTGTGTGTGTGTGTGTGTGTATGTGTGTGGTATGCATGCATGTTGTATGTGAATTTATATGCATTGGGGCATGTGTGTGGGTGCATGCGTGTGGAGGCCCAAGGCTGATGTGGGGTATTTTCCTTGATTACTCTCCATTGTATTTACTAGGCAGGGTCTATTGCTTGAACCTAGAGCTTGCCTATTTGGTTACTTCAGTTGGCCAGCTTGCCCCAGGGACCTTCTCTCTCTGCCCCCTGAGTGCTGGGATTACAGGGGAGATGCCACACCCACTCAACTTTTACATGAGTTCTGGAAATCTGGATTCAGGTCCTCCTGCTTCTGTGGCAAGCACTTTACCCACTGAGCAACGTCCCCAGCCCTAGTAAGATGTGTGTGTGTGTGTATGTGTGAGTGTGCACGCGCGTGCATTCCTAAGTAATGATAAAAATGTGCAGAGTAAACACATACACCACTACTAGTCTTTTATTATTACGATAAAATGCTAGGTGCTGACCACACTGTGGGCACCACATATCCATGCAACTACAGGTCTGTTCCCCCCAGGGCCACTATGCATGTGGTCCATGTGCTGCACTCTGGTGTGAGGACAGCTACAAGGCCGTTGGCATCAGGAATACTTCAACTCTGTTTGAACCTTGTGAATCCACAGTACGTTTGTGGTTGGTCAATGACATAATTGTGGTTATATAGCGTGTATATTAGGACAAAGAAAACAGTTGGGTACACCCCAACTGCCTGGTTTGTCTCTCCTTAGCCCATGTCCCCAGTAAGATGACATCTGTCTCAGCACTGTGACACCCTTAGCAAGTAGCTCTGTACTTGCACTGGGAGTGAACATATTTTTAAAAATGGATCAATAGAAGCCGGGCGTGGTGGTGCATGCCTTTAATCCCAGCACTTGGGAGGCAGAGGTAGGAGGATTGCCGTGAGTTCAAGGCCACCCTGAGACTACATAGTTAATTCCAGGTCAGCCTGGACCAGAGTGAAACCCTACCTCAAAAAACCAAAAAAAAAAAAAAAAAAAAAAAAAAAAGATCAAAAATGCATTCTCTTAGTCATTTTAAGTGCATAGTTCAGAGACATTAAACACATCCATAGCCATTGTCTCCATCCACTTATAGAGCATTCCCACCTTCCCAAAGTGAAAGTCTGTCTTCCTGAAGCTCTAACTCCCCTTCCCAGCTCTGCACCTCCACCTGCCATCTGTGTCTGTGGAGTTTGCTGACTCCAGGGTTCCTACCAGTGGGATCCTACAGGATCTGCCCTATGCAGACAGATTGCTTCACTTGTGCAATGTCCTCAAGGTCCATCTGGGGGGCATATTCATCATGCCAAACCTTCCATCCTCTCGAATGCAATTGCGGTGAGGACCGTGTGCTGAGTGTACTTGCTCCCAGTTCCTCTGAGAGTTCACTGCTCGGCCCCTGTGCTGTGGGTTTTTATTCGTCCTGAACTGGCTGAGCTGCACTCTGTTCTTCCTGCCCCTGGAGACCACATCCTCCATCTGGAGTCCTGAGCTTATGACACCCAAAGGCTCTTACTCATTCTGCCGGTGACCATACACATGCAAAGCTTGGGGCTAGCCAGCACATGTCTGTGATATCAGCGTTGGGAAAACTGAGGCAGGAGGATTGTGAGTTTGAGGCCAGCCCCGTCTACAAAGAAAGATCTTCTCAAACCACTCCCCACAAAAGATTAGAACTTGTCAGGCCTCACGCTGTCTTTTTCATCAAACTGGATGACCTGTGGATTGCCTAAGGCCAAGATGGAGGGACAGTAGAGACTGTCCCCATCTTAGCTTTCCACCCCACTCTGGGTGCATGTGGGCAGAGCTGTACTGGCACCCCTATGAGCAAGGATGGGCTCTGCCTCAAAGGCCATGTGTTTAAGGCTCAGTCTCCAGCCTGGGCCACTATTGGGAGGTGAGGAACCTTTAGGAGGTGAGGCCCTGGGGCAGGAAGGTAGGTCATTGAAATGGCTTCTTGGTTGCCATGTTCCCAGGATAATGGACTCTGCTGCCACAGGCCCAAAGCCCCTAGATCATAGACTGAACCCTTCAAAGCGGGGCCTTGATGGACCATCTCCTTTGCTAGCCACCCCAAGTCTGGCTCTACACTGTGTGGGGTACTGCCAGGTGTTAGGGATGTCTTTCTGGAGACCTCAGCACCCAGAGCTTTGTTCATTTATGTAAGAAGCAGAGCAGTGGGCTGCCTTTGGCCTTTTCCAGAATATGGGCTTTGCTTTTTTTTTTTTTTTTTTTGGTTTTGCAAGGTAGGGTCTCACTCTGGTCCAGGCTGACCTGGAATTAACTATGTAGTCTCAGGGTGGCCTCAAACTCTCAGCGATTCTCCTACCTCTGTCTCCCAAGTGCTGGGATAAAGGCCTGCGCCACCACGCCCGGCTTGGTTTTTTTTTTTTTTTTTTTTGAGGTAGGGTCTCACCCTAGCCCAGCCTGACCTGGAATTCACTCTGAAGTCTCCCAAGTGCTGAGTTAGAGGTGTGTGCCACCATGCCCACCTGGGCTTACCTTGGATCCTGGCTACATGACTGATGGAATTCATGTCACCACCCTGTGCCTTAGTTTCCCCATCTCACTGAACAGTGAGAGGTGGCAGTCCCTGGCAGGGTAAAAAAGGGCCAAGCTCTATGCTTGAACTCTCCATTGTCCCTGCTGCTGCTGTCCCTGTACAGGCTATGGCCCAGTGCGTGGGGCTGCACGAGTGCTTGGAGTTCCCCGCAAACTGACCAACGAAAACACTGAGGCTGGACAGAGACTTGGTGGGTGAAGTGCTGGCTGTGCTAGCACAAGGATCTGAGTTTGGACCCAGAGCACCCATGTAAATGCTGGGTGGGCATGGCAGCATGCCTGGCATACCAGCGCTCTGAAGGTGGAAACAGGGGATTCCCCCAAGCAAGCTGACTAATGAGTCGCACTGAGTTGGTGAGTTCTGGGTTCCAGTGGGAGATGCTGACTCAGTAAATAGGGTGGAGAGTGACTGAGGAAGACACCTGATATCAACTCTCTGGCCTCCAAGATATGTGCACAAGTACTCGCACACACATGGATACTCACATACATGCAAACAGGAACATATACACACATGCACACCACATAAATGCACACACTCAAACAAGTGTTAGTATTGCGATGTCTTTCCTCTGCTCAGCCATTTACCTGCCACTCTCACCAGCCTTTTGCTCTATGTTGTTCTTTTCTTGAGCAGTTTAATGTGCCCTTTGGTGAAGGTCATGCTTTTGAGAGTGAAGCTACTGTCCTCCCTGCTGGCTCTGCTCTCATTTGCTGATGTGGATGCAGCAGAACCTCAACACTTAGCACTGGAGGCCTCACCTGTTCTGCAGGTGAGGAGGTGGTGGCTGTGGGCTGCACAGGGTCCCGGCTCTGCCTGGCTTGGAGCACCAGAGGCTCTTCCCCCAGAGCCTGGGGCTCTGGAACAGCAGGGCTCTGGGAATTCTACCCTGAGAGTTAATGACATGCCCTGTTTTCTGTTGCCACACTTGGTCCTAGAGGATAGGAGAGTGATAGGCCAGGGGTTTGAATCCTCTTCCCACCAGGCGGCAGCTGTGAGACCTCCTTGGTCTCAATGTCCTACCTATTAAGTCGGACTGTTCACTTGTTGGTGCCCCAGGATTAAGTAAGGCATCCCCAGAGAGGACCCTACAGAGAAGGCGCTGTGTTATTTGGTTTACCTCCGCCACAGATCCAATAGTGTCCAAGCACAGAAACATGCTGAGAGGGAAGGGAGCAGCTCTCTCCAGCGTCAGCTGGCTCATGCTGCTGCAAGCAGAGACGTGCTAAGAATGTTCTAATTGTAGGAAAGTGATCCCCAACTCCACTGGAAAGAAAACAAATGAGGGGCAGGGTTGTGGCCCCTGAAGTTGGGGAGTGGCCCACTGAGGAGAGTGGGCAAGGGTGCAGGGGCAGGGACGGGTGTGACCAGAGAAGTGGGAGAACAATCACAGGATGTGAGGACATGAGGAGAACCTGGAATTAGTGCGGGAGCCTGGGCATGAGTTTCCTGAGAAGCATCCTCCTGTAGGATCTGCCCGCAGGTGGTGAGACTCCCCCCTTTGGGAGCAATCATGAGTCGGGATACAGTTGTGGAGTCGCTCTTGTCTTGGGGCTATGGGTGGGGGAGTGAGTTGAATAATGATCTTCAAAGATAAACCATGTTGCAGTGACTATTTGGAGAAAGGCTCTTTGCAGCTGTGATTACGTGAAGGTCTTGAGACGAGGAAGGTTCTGGACAGTATGTGTGTTCTTAAAAGAAGAGGCAGAGGGAGATCAGGCACACAGCAGGCTACAGAGAGTGGTGTGCCCATAAGCTCAAGGCAGCTGCAGTCTCTAGAAGCTGGAAGAGGCAGGAAGGATCATCCCCTGGAACCACTGAGATGGTGGCTGCCCATCCCTGCACTTTAGACTTCTGGCTCCCGGAACTGTAAAAGAATCAGAAGTTGCCTTGTGTGGGGGCCTTTGTGATGCCACCCAGGACTCAGGTCTGAAGACCTTGAGAAGAACTTTATCCAGCTGGTGGTGGTGAGGAGGGGGTGCTCCCCTCCAGCCTGGAGACCCTTTGGAGAGACAGATTCAGGAACATTCCTGAAGACAGTGGCTTGTCACCTTGGCTAAATGCAGTTTGGAGATTGAGGTGCTGGGTCCAGAACCTGGAGTGGGTGCTGGCCTCAGCCACTGTAGGCCTATCACCAGGCCTCACCTGTCACCCATGCCCAGTCTGTCCTTCATGGCTCTGCTAGCTCACCACAGGAGGGCTCCTGTGAGAACAGAAGCTCAGTTTTGAGTAAATTGGTGGCATATGCCTGTTAGCAAACTTTAGCCTGATTCCTTTTGAAAAATGATTATATGTTTTGCAAGCCATCACGTGCTGTGGAAAGTCCATGGTGAACACCAAAAGAGGCCTCTTGGCTGAGGGCCAGATGGGGATATTGCCAAGTCAAGGCTGGGTGTATCGTTGAGTTGGGACAGGGATATGTGTTGCAGTTCCCTTCTTGTTGCTGGGACAAAGCACCTGATCAAAAGCAGCTGATGAAAGGGAAGTTTTTTCAAGGTAGGATCTTACTCTAGTCCAGGTTGACCTGTAACTCACTGTGTAGTCTCAGGCTGGCCTTAAACTCACAGTGATCCTCCTACCTCTGCCTCCTGAGTGTTGGGATTAAAGGCGTGTGTCACCATGCCCAACTGAGAGGAAAGTTGTTGTTGTTGTTTTTTTTACAGCATAAGAAAATGTATTTTTCCTAAGATATTCATTATGGACCAGTAATGCATTTAAGTACAATGCTTTAAAACATTATGCACAAAGAGCTTACAGATCACATTTAATAATAAAACATCTAGTTGCTTAATACATGTTTCCACAATTACAATTTAATTTCCAAAACCAAACATGTAAGTATTAAATATATCACTTTACAGCAAAAGGATATGTAAGTGGATTGCACAAACAGCAGGCAGACTTGTGTGATAAGAGGAGAAAGAAGAAAATTTTAATTAATCCCAGAACTTAAGACAGTGTTCAGACACTTCTGTTTAACTGAGGCCTAATTTTTATAAAGAGCTGGGTCACTGAGTATTAGATTTTTTATTAAAAAATCATTATCTGTATCAGCTGGTACCCTCCACTTTGATAATTTGTGATTGATAGCTAGTAATTTCTTAAGCCTCTAGTGTAGCTTTCAGATGCTGTGTGTTACATTTTCTTATAAATGAACTGAGGCCCTGTAACATTCAAATATGTCAAGGTAAATATTGGTCCTAGAGACTTTATCCATGAATTTAGTAACTATTTATTGAAAACCTACCTTTCCCTTGCCTCCAGAGCTCACTACTAAAAACACAGCTGCCCAAGCCCTGGCTGAGTCACCGAGCCTTTAATTCATCTTTCAAGACAGAGGTTGTCTCTATAAGGACAAAGCTTTCTTTGGACTTTTACCAGGAGTGTTTCTGAAGTGTACATATTCATATAGTATAGCCTCCTCTATTTGCCTGTCATTCTGAAGTGTGCACATTGATATAATACAGCCGCCTCTCTTTGTCTGTCATTTGGTACTTAAGTCTATGTCATGTATTTTGTCTTCCCTTTCAGTTTTCTACAACTTATTCTTTTTTTTTTTTTTTTCCGGAGTAAGGTTTCGCTCTAGCCCAGGCTGACCTGGAATTCACTATGTAGTCTCAGGGTGACCTCAAACTCATGATGGTCCACCTACCTCTGCCTCCCGAGTGCTGGGATTAAAGGCATGTGCCACCACGCCCGGCCTACAACCTATTCTTTTAGTTTTGTCCAGCCCATGGGCTTTTCCTGCAGCTCTGTTCCTTGTCACTGCTGTCCTTTATTTTCCTTGACCCAGTCTGGTCATCTGGACTTTCCCATCTTCCCCCCCTGGCTTCTTATCCGGTACTGACACTTCCTTAAAGGCGAGGTCTCCAGTGAGTTCTACTCATCAGCACCTCCAATCAGTACTTTGCTCAAAGAAACATTGCAACAACATTCTTTCTGAATGCTATTCAAAAATATACTAAAAAATGGTTTCCTGAGGATTTCTGTCATATAAGTTGGTATTAAAAGGATACACAACTCAACAAAAGATGTTTCTACTTTTGTCAATTCAATTATAAATATTGGATTTTCCAAGATCACAGTTAAAATATTTGGCGTAACATGTCAATTTATAGATACCATGGATAGATATAAAAATTCACTTTTTGGCTTCATGACGAGAAATTAAAATTTATAGGATACATTAAGGTTGAAACTTAAAAACCTTAAACAATAAAAAATTAAGACATCTTATTCACTGAAATGTCTATTAACTTCATCAGACTATGTAGTAATCAAACTATGAGATTGCAAGATAATATCAAGTCAATTGTCATCCATGACCCATAATCCCTTTATATTTTAACTCAAAGACAAGTATGATGTAAGAGTAAATGAACTTTAACTTTCCAAATGTTCTGGTAAGAATTATTAGACAAGTCAGATAATCCATTTGCCACAAGTGAACCCTCAATTGTTATGAGGTAGCAATCATCAGCTGTACCCCCTTCTGTGGAGGTCGTGCCCCCTCTCCCAAGGCTTCCCATTTCATATGAAGAGTATGAACAACAAGGGACAGAAAAGCCACCATTCATTGTTTCTTTGACTCTTGGTGTTCTCATAGTATCTTAAATACCTGATTTCAATTTTACAGCAACAACAAACATCAATATTTATTCTGGTCGGTAACTGTGCTCCAAGTTGCGTGTATTAATGACTTCCAACATGACCTCTAGGAATAATCCGTAGTTCTGAACCATGCTTTAGAAGAACATTTCCTCAGTCTGAGCATGATTTATTCCTATTCCATCATTGGTAATAATTGCACTTGGTACTACAGGAACTTTAAATTCTTCTGCTGCAAACTTTAAGAGTGCTGTAAAAGGTGTACTTTCCGGAACACTGAGTACTTTGTAGGGCCGCTGCGGGTCCGACGTGAGCGTGATCTTAAAGGACACCTTTGACATGGTGAAGCCGCACGGACGCCTTGCAGGCCCTGGTCGTTTTTTTTTTTTTTTTTTTTTTTTTTTTTTTTTTTACAGTCTCAAGTGGAAGCTTCATGCTGGCAGGAGAAAGCATGGCATGAGCAGAGGCTATACATCACCTCTGCCACAGCAACTTTAAAACAGCAGCAGGAGAGTGAGCCAAACAGGCAACCTAAGGGCTAATTCACCTCAAGGTCTGGCCCCAGTGACATCCTTCCTCCAGCAGGGCTCCACCTCCCAAATTGCCATCAGCTGGGAAGCACACATTTTGAAAGTATGAGTTTATGGGGGACATTTTATTTTACTTTTATTTATTTATTAGAGACAGAGAACTAAGCCATCCCTATAGCCCTTGGCTCACTTTATACATCCATAGCAGAGAGGCAGAACTGACAGCCAGAGTTCATGTTGGCTCTTTAGACACCTAGTGGGGCTGGACTCAAGATCTACCCCCAGTGAAACACCTTCCTCCAGCAGAGTTCTGCCTGCTGCAGACTTATGTAGGAAGCTGAATCTTAATTAAATGCCCCAGGCTCAGGAGTGTGGGGGAGAGCATACATTTACATTCAAACCACCACAGTCTCCATCTTCTCCTTGTCTTTGTCTCATTGACAGAGTTTAGGTGTAACAGGGCAAGCCCCAAAGTAAAAGTGAGGACTGTCATTGAGCCTGCTCTTGTAGTTTCTACTTTGCTAGAAGCCAGAGAATGATCCGGCTTCTCCTTGTCACTTGCTGCCTAAAGGATCTGTTTCTCTTTAAACTCATCCCGACTTCCTCCCTAGAAAGGAGTTCCCCTCTCCTAGAATAGTTCCCTTTCCTGGAAGGATTAAATCTGATCTCCTTTGTAGATTCATCCAGAACCTAGAAAAAGCTCCAATGTGGTTCTCTAGCTGGGCTTCCCCATTTCCTGGAACCCCACCCCACTCATGCCTCCTTTTGGGCATGAACTCTATTCTTCCTTACTTCTCTTAAATTCTATCTATAATCAGAAAAGCCAGGCGTGGTGGCACATGCCTTTAATCCCAGCACTCGGGATTAAAGTAGGAGGATTGCTGTGAGTTCGAGGCTACCCTGAGACTAAATAGTGAATTCCAGGTCAGCCTGAGCTAGTGTGAGACCCTGCCTTGAAAAACCAAAAAAAAAAAATAATAATAATAATAAAATTGAAATCCACAGATGAGTGGGTAAGTTTAGAGGTTTTATTAGATTATAGATAGATTTTTTTTTTTTTTTTTGTTTTTTGAGGTAGGGTCTCACTCCATTTCAGGTTGACCTGGAATTTACTATGAGTCTCAGGGTGTCCTCAAACTCACAACAATCCTCCTACTTTAATCCTGAGTGCTGGGATTTCAGTTCTTTGAATTCATAAGACAAGGACCTGGCGACCACTGACAAAGTTTTGTGTGACTGTGGTAGTCCAGCACCCTAACTCCTGGTTTAAAGTCCAGCCAAGAGTTGGATAAGGCTCCATTGCTCTCAAAGACACCCCAATTCCTGTATTATATTGGTGCACTGACAAGGAGTGCCAATTCTTTTTTAAAGATTTGTTATTGACGAGTTCCATAACTAATAGGCAATAAACCTGATACTTCCCTCCCCTCACTTTCCCCTTCAAAACTCCACTCCATTGTATCCCCCTCTCAACCAGTCTCTCTTTTATTTTGATGCCATCATCTTTTCCTCCTATTATAATGGCCTGTGTAGGTAGTGCCAGACACTGTGAGGTCATGGATATACAGGCCACTTTGTGTCTGAAAGAGGAGTCTTTCCTTTGGCTCTTACATTCTTCATGTCACCTCTTCTGCAATGGACTCTGAACCTTGGAAGGTATGATAGAGATGTTTCAGTGCTGGGCACTCCTCTGTCACTTCTTCTCAGCACTATGGTGCCTCTGAGTCATCCCAGAGGTCACCACCATCTGAAAAGAGAAGCTTCTCTAACCAAAAGTGACAGTAGCATTAATATATGGGTATGAACATTAAGAAAAGTGCTTATTAGGCAGTTTGGTGAGCATAATATATGTATTTAGCCAGGTACCATCAGGCATTACACCCCTAGGACTCATGACCCACCCCCCATAGGTTTTCAGTATCAGGGATGTATTCCCTCCTGTAGAGCAGGCCTCCAGTCTAATGAGGGAGCCATTGGTTGCCCCCATAACAGACATGCTACCATTGCACCCCACTGGCTCAGTTGGCCTGGCTGGCCCAACTTAAGGCTTGCAGTGTCCACTGTTGTTTATCTCTATTGATAACTTCTCTTTCTTCCATGGAGCTGCATGCATGCTTTTTCCAGCTTTCTGTCAGCTGGTCTACAGGGAGGAGGTTTTCAGCTCAGCTCCAGCAGGATTTCTCAGTGACCTTGCAGCCCAAGCATGTGGAGTCTTCAGCAATAGTCTTACCATCTATTCCTGGTGAGAAACCAAGAGACTTGGCAATGGCCTGTAATGTTTTGGGGGCATCAGGAACCTCCCTGGCCAACAACTTACTGGAAGGTATCCCATCCCTGACAATGAAAATTTTCTAGTAACAATCTATAGTTTCTGGATGTGCCATTGTCCAAAAAAGGATTCCATATGACTTATTCATACCCTCTTAGATTCTGATTAACCCTCCCCCACCCTTCCTTTACTTAATCTCTTGTAACGTCATCAGTACATAGACTCACCACAGGCCCCTCCTACAAGGCTCTGCAGCCATCTTGTTCCCTCTCAGGGACATGCAGCCACCCCTGGTCTGCTGTCCTCAGCCCTTGCGGTCTATGTCTGCCCCGTCACACAGTCCATGGGCACATATCCTCGCTCCTTTCCTGCCCAGTACTCCTCTTGCTTGGACACATAGGCCCCTCCCATGCTTCCTGTAATTCTTGTGTGGGGGAGGGGGGCAGGCTTTTGAAGCACAGCTCCATGCCTCTCAGTGGTTCCTGCTCTGTCTACCCAGTCCACAAAGGGAGGAGGGTCTGCTCTGTGGAGGGCCACCTAGCAGCCTAACATTTTCTACTATTCTGGCTCTGTGGAGCATGTCCTGTCCCCAAGGAAATTTCCATCCATCTCCCTCACTCCTGCATGTTCTTCTTCACACTCAGCCCCTCCCAATAGGAGCCTTGTCCTGCCCTGTCCTTAACTCTCTTGGGAATCTCACATGGACCCTTCGTTTAGTAGTATCACCTCACCATCTTCCTGAAGGTGTACCCTGTGAGAGGGAGACGGGGCCCAGGGCTGGGTTGAGAGCCGTGCATCAGCCCTGCTATTCAGGAAGAGCCTGGACCACAGCCTGCAATTGCTGCGGGAAATCCAGCTCTGTTCTCCACACAACCAAGAGGCCAGCTTGCTGCAGTCAACCATGCAGAAGGGAAGATGCCATCTTTGGTGGCAACCCAGGGACTGAGCCATAGATCTGCAGGAATGGGTCCAACATGGCCAGGATGGCATTGCTCACCCACTGCTACCCTCATGTTTGCCTCTGCCTTCTATCTAGGGCCAGCCAGAGAAACCAAACATACCCTTACCTGTCCACTGGAACACCTGCTTCAAGTCTTTCTTTTTTCTTTTTCTTTCTTTCTTTCTTTCTTTCTTTCTTTCTTTCTTTCTTTCTTTCTTTCCTTCTTCCTTTCTTTCCCTTTCTTTCTTTCTTTCTTTCCTTCTTCCTTTCTTTCCCTCTCTTTCTTTCTTTCTTTCTTCTTCTTCTTTTCTTTCTTTCTCTCTTTCTTTCTTTCTTTCTTTCTTTCTTTCCTTCTTCCTTTCTTTCCCTTTCTTTCTTTCTTTCTTTCTTTCTTTCTTTCTTTCTTTCTTTCTTCTTCTTTTCTTTCTTCTTCTTTTCTTTCTTTCTTTCTTTCTTTCTTTCTTTCTTTCTTTCTTTCTTTCTTTCCTTCTTCCTTTCTTTCCCTCTCTCTCTTTCTTTCTTTCTTTCTTTCTTTCTTTCTTTCTTTCTTTCTTTTTCTTTCTTTCTTTCTTTTTGGAGGAAGGGTCTCGCTCTAGCCCAGGCTGACGTGGAATTCACTATGTAGTCTCAGGCTGGCTTTGAACTCATAGCGATCCTCCTAATCCCCAAGTGTGGGGATTAAAGGCATGCACTACCGCACTGGGGACACCTGCTTCAAGGTGGTGCCTCAGCTTGCCTAGGCCGCTGGCTTCCATTAGGTCCACCTCAGCCTCTCTCTCCCTGGGATGCTTTTCTGTTTCCCTGTCTCCTGTGCTTCTCTGCAAGCCATGGTGCTGGTTGCTGGTGGTGGTCTCTCTACAGCAGCGTTAGCAGCACTCTCTGTTCCCTAGGTGCTGATGTTGACTGGCTTTCTGCTCCTGTTTCCTCCGTTTCTAGCCAAGGAGCACTAATTCTATACCGCTTGCTAGCTTTTATCTCAGGACCCAAGGCTTGTTTGCTCAAAGGAGAAGCAGGTGGAAAAGTCATGGGAACTTGGGCAGTTGCTGACAGAGTGGGAATTGTGTGCCCTGGGGTTGGGGCTCTAGCATATGCAATTTCGAAAGGGCCACAGTTCCCTCTGCAACATCCCATCACTATCCAGTGCCTTGTGTACAGCCCTGCTGGCTATTTGGGAATGGAAGGAACTCCCGGACTTCTAGGCATAGCAAGGGCCATAGCATCCCAGGTATGTGTGATCCCAAAGCTCTCAGCCATATTCTGGCACTGCCTGCTCCAAGGCTGCTCATCTGCACAGGGACTGATGCTCCCTTCTGGAACTTCTAGTCACGGCATCCTCCTTCAGTGCTGCTCCACTCAACAATTGTCTGCCTGGGGAGGAGCCAGCTCCTCTTGCCATCCCTCTGCTGCTGGCATGGGTTCAGCACACTGCCTGAGTCATTGAGAGCCTCTTAGTAGCCAAGCATTCCCATCTCTGGAAAATGTGCTTGGCAAGCTGCCTCAAGTGGTAGGGCACCAGCATAGCCAGTCTTGACCCCCAAATATGCCATGGAGCCACCACTGCCCTGCAGCACAAATGTCTGAGCACCATGCAGGTCACTCTTCCATGTGAATTCACTCTACCCCCAGCCTCTGTTGAAGAATAGCTACCCTTTACAGAACAGCTCAGAGCTACATCCTGTAACCCCTCTGTTTCCATGGGTAGAGATGGCATGTAAGGTGCTGATTCATACCCTAATAAGGGGCTAAGTCCTTGTTCTGCCACTCTTGGAAGGGGGGGTTGGTGACCACAGTTCACAATAATGTACTGCATCCCTTGGTGTCCAGAGGGGACAGCTCAAGAACCCTGTAGGTGCCAAAATCTGAAAGTGCTCAAGTAAGTCCCTTATATAAAATGATATATTATGTAAGACCTCACATCCTCCTGAAGACATCCAATCATCTCTTGATGACTTATATTGACGCAGGATTTGGGAGTTCAGACTTGTGAACCTCAAGTTTTGGATCCTTATCCTATGTTTGATAAAGAATTGATGAAATGAACTCAATAGGGATAAATTATGAATTTCTGAGTTTATTAGGGAGAAATCATAATTTGTGAAGTTTATGGAAAATTGATATCTAGAAAAAGGCTAGAGCAGTTTTATTTACACACACACACACACACACACACACACACACACACACACACACACGAGACTGGACATAGAAGCTCCTTCAAATAACAGACCAGAGAGGATTAAGAAATCGTGAAGGACTCAGATATTAAAGATAAATCATACATGTAATCAAGTGAGAAGGTATCCAAAGCATGGCACAGATAGAAGGCAAGCAGAAAAAATAGTAATACTTGCCCTTTCCCAGCCAGGCTGGTCCCATCCAGGCTGGGCAGGAGGGACAGACTTACGTGAGTGTTGAGACAAGATCACAGGGCAAAATGAGAGGGCTCGGCCATGTGGGTAGCCTCGTTTTTAAGGATCAGACATCCATCCATTTAGAGCGAGCCTCATCATCAGACTCAGGTCTATAGCAGGTCTATAGCTCAGGGACTCAGAGGCTAGGCGGGGCCAAAACGTCTGATTGGTTCGTGAACTCAGGGGACTGACCCAGAGAGGCTGAGCTGCTAGGTGTGTTACTGGCAACCATCTTGGATGAGACCAGAGCACAGATTCAAGTGTCAGTTTTGACAGGACAGACAGAATGGCGTCTCCTTGTTCCCTCTTGGGCTTCTGTCCCTTAGTACCTGAAATTAAACCTCTGTTACTCCTGTTCGTCATTCATTGCTATTCCTAATGCCATGTAAATACTTGTTACACTGAATCAGTTAGGGAATCCCCTTCTCAGATAGAAAAGCTGCCTGTACCTGTTCTGTGCAGAAGCAACTTTTCTCAAGTATGTCCCCCTGGGTTAACTGACACATGTATGTTGGCTCTACAGATATGGAGAGCTGATTGCATTATGTATTTCAAAAAGTTGCTAAGAGAATGATTTTCAGATGTTTTGACCACAAAACTGGGAGGTGATGCGTATGGCAATTAACTTGATTAAATCATCTAGCCATGTATCCCTATGCACACATCACATTGTTCTTCATAAACATACACAATTATTGCTTGTAAATTAAAAACTTGCGGGCTGGAGAGATGGCTTAGTGGCTAAGGCGCCTGCCTCCTAAGCCTAAGAATGCTGGTTCCAATCTCCAGCGGTTCCAATCTCCAGGTCCCACGTTTAGCCAGATGCAAAGTGACGCAAGGGCGCAATGCCACACTTGCCCACAAGGGGGCGCACGCATCTGGATTTCGTTCACAGCAGCTGAGAGACTGCTGGCGTGCCCATTCTCTATCTGTCTCCCTCTCCCTCTCTGTCTGTCTATCTCTGTCTCTCTCCAAAAATAAATAAAAAATAAAAGATAATTAAATTAAAAACTTGCAAAAATACCACGTATGTTTATGCGCATTTATTAATGCTACTGTCACTTTTGATTAGAGAAGCTTCTCTTTTAGACATCAATGACCACTAGGATGACTCAGAACCACAGTGCTGAGAAGTAACAGTGGAGTGTTCAGCTCTGAGACTTCTCTATCATACCCACCATGTCTCAGGGGCTGTTACATAAGAGGTGCTAGAAAGAATGTGAGCGTCCAAGGAAGGGAGGAGTGCTTACAATGCTGTCATCTAGATGCAAAGTGGCCTTGATATTCATGAGTGGCTGACACTATCTACAGAAGACCTGAGGGAAAAATGACATCAAAATGGAAGAGAGATTATGTGGAGGGGGATTTTGGAGGGGGAAAGAGGATGGTGGGACCAGATTATGATCATGGTATATTGTCTATATTTATGGAGGTTGTCAATAAAACATTTAGAATAACCTGTGGAAATACTACTTAGAAATGTATTTTCTTGTTTGCTTATTTTGTGGATCCTTAGTACAATGGTTTCAATAGTGTTTCCTCAAAAGATGCACAGTTCTAAGCCCCACAACCTGTGAATGTGACTTTTTGCTGGAAATACAGTCATTACAAATGTCATCAAGTTGAGATGAAGTTACGATAAGGAAGGGACAGTAATCCAATCACTGTGTCTTTATAAGTAGAGGGTAAGATGCAGACAAACATCAGGAGAAGAAAGTGATGTGACAATAGCAGAGCCTGGAGTGGTGTGACTACCACCCAGAGAGCCTCTGGAGGGAGAGGGATCTGCAGACACCTTGATCTTGACTTTGTCCTCCAGAAGGGAGGCTGATGCAGCCTCCACTGTACCTTTCCATTCTATCCACACTGCAACTGCGTTTGGAGATTGGGTCTTTAATTCAGGTAAGACGGGATCATCAGTGTGGGTCCTGACTTTACAAGGAAGTGATTCCAGAGCATTCTGCCTGCCAAGCAAGACACAGAGGAATGATGGATGCAGGTTTCTGCTGGAAGGAGTGGCCTCACTGGGAGCTGAATCCTACCCAAACCCTGGTCTTGGGTGTATGTCCACCAGCACAGTCTCACAGGAAATATGTGTTAAACATGCTAATATGCCAGGTAAAGGCATGCCTGACTCCCTGGAGCCTGGTGCATGTGTGACCTCTCCTCAGGGAAGGTGGACTTGCACTGCTATCTCCTCTTGACGTGACTGGTAGGCTGGTGTCCCCTTGCTTGTGGTTATAGCATGTGTGAAGGAGGCCAGTGTGGGAGATCAGAGAACCTGATGCCCCAGCTCCAGCCCTGGCCCTGTGTGGCTATAGGAAGTTGTAGGGTTCATAAGGTCTCAGCCTCTGGAGATGGGATCATAAGTTCTTGTTCCCTAGGGCATTGGAGTGAGTATAGCGCATCCCCACATGAGACAGGGTCACATCCAATGAAGCCATCATAGTGGAAAACACAGCTGAGATGTGATGACCACACCTGTCCTTCATCACAGGAGTGTCATAGCAGAAATATGAACATGAGGCATATTTTCTTTTCTTTTAAATTTTATTTATTTACAAGGGGAGAGAGGGGGAGGAGAGGGAGAGAATGGGTGTGCCAAGGCCTCTAGCCACTGAAAATGAATTCCAGATGCATGTGTCACTTTGTGCATTTGGCTTTACTGTGGGTACTGGGGAATTAAGCCCAAGTTGTTAGGCTTTGCAGGCAAATGCCTTAACCACTGAGAAATCTCTCCAGCCCATTTAATTTTAATTTTTTTTTGGTGGTGGTGGGGGGGAGAGACACAGAGAGAGAGAGAGAGAGAGAGAGACAGAGAGAGAGAGAGAAAGATAGATAGAGATGGGCGCGCCAGCAGCCTCTCAGCTGCTGCAAACGAAATTCAGATGCATGCGCCCCCTTGTGGTCAAGTGTGGCATTGCTCCCCTTTGCATCTGGCTAAACGTGGGACCTGGAGATTGGAACCACTGGAGATTGGAACCAGCATTCTTAGGCTTAGGAGGCAGGCGCCTTAACCATCTCTCCAGCCCATTTAAAAAAATTATTGTTTGGATTTCTAAAATATTTATTTTATTTTATTTATTTGAGAAAGAAAGTAAGTGTGTGAGAGAGAGAGGGTGCGCCAGGGCCTCCAGCCACTGCAAATGAACTCCAGATGCATGTGCCCCCTTATGCATCTGGCTTACATGGGTCCTGGAGAATCGAACCAGGATCCTTTGGCTTTGCAGGAAAACGCCTTAACCACTAAGCTCTCTCTCCAACCCTTGTTTGCATTTTTTTTAAAGTAGGGTCTCACTCTAGCCCAGGCTGACATGAAACTCACTCTGTAGGTCCAGACTGGCCTTAACTCACAGTCATCCTCCTACCACTGCATCCTGAGTGCTGGGATTAATGGCTTATGCCACCATGCCAGGCCCATATAGTTTTTTCTAAGGGGTTAAGAATAAGCTTGGCTTTGTAAAGAAACCAGATTATGGGAAGCTCCTCTTGAGTCAACAGTCCTTGAAACTTATAGGGTAAAACAAATCTCAAGACCAAGATAGTCAGTGGTCCTTAAGACCAAAGCAAAGCTTCAATATTTGCACCTGGCAATAGATCCCTGAATTCCTTCCTGGAATTTCTCCTCTTATAACTGCTCCACTTTCATATCTTAGCTAATCACATAGGCGTATGGGGCTGAACTCTGATCAGTGGGTCAGAGTGAGGCACAGAATCCCCACTTTGCATTAGGGTTCATAGCACTGATGTCCTACATGTGCTAGTCATAGACGGTCCCTGACTTAGCAAGATTTTGCTTAAGACCTCTTATTTATGATGGTTCAGTAGAAAACTTACTTCAAACTCAATCTGGGCCTTCACCTGGGCTGGTGCTGTATGCGCCTCTGTTTTGGTGTGGACAGCAGCTGTGGACCCTCCACAACATGCTTTCCTGTTTTATTTGCTGCTGACGAGTCTGCCTCTACCTCTCCACCTTTGTCTCTCACTCCCTTTCTCTTTGTATCTTTTTTTTTTGCCTTCAGTTATTTTTTTGTATACAAAAGTTTAATTTGGTTTAGTCAAACCCACCAGTCCTTTTATTTGCACCCCACTGCATTTCTTTTAAGCTTGGAAACCCCCACCCCTCTCCCCTAAAGGGATTTGCTAATTTGGTTTTCCTTCCCAGGAGATGGGTCAGAAGCTGTTCACCCTGCTGTGACATGCCAATGTCAGAGCACCTGACTTGTCCCAAGAATCTGTTGACATGAGCCTGAACTCATGTCCGGGGACTATCCCAGCAAGGACCCCCAGATTGGGGTCTACCAGCAGCAGAGATTGTCCCTGTCAGGGGCTGAAGCCGGGAGGCTGTGATCAGGTATTGGTGGGGCAGGTCCCTCCAGGGCACAGAGGGAGGTGAGGCTTTTGCTACTGTGGCTCCTGCCTTCCCCACTGACAGTTGCAACACTCCAGCCTCTGCCTGCCTTACCTCATGCCCACCGCCCTTCTGTCTCAGTGTTTTCACACAACCCACTGATCTCATCCTAAGTGTGCCTGCACTGGCAGATATGAATTTGAGGGGACAAGATACAACTTGTGGTGGGGAATACCACCAGTCCCCTGGAGTGAGGCCTTTCTTCATCATGCATGCACACAATGATATGTGGAGATGAGACCCACCCACAGAGCTGTCCACATTCCCAGAAGTGCCCAGTGCCCGGCAAAGTGCATTCATATCTCGAGGATCACCAAGACATCTCTCTCTCACACCCACTTTCGTCATCAGAACTCCTCCTCACACTACTGCTACTGCCTAGATGAGGCTGGGAACCAGAGGCTAACATGGGCCCTGAAGTCAGGGAGGAGGGACCCAGCGGGACAAAGGCTTCACTGTCGGTAAAGGCTCAAGGCCCCAGGGACTGAGGGTGCTTCCCTCTCAATTTCCTGTGGAATGGGAAAAAGGATATGGGAGGGCCTGTGGAGAACCTGGGTCCTTAGGCTTTGCAGGCAAACACCTTAACCACTGAGCCATCACTCCAGCCCAGAAGCCAACTTTTGAATAGGTGACCTGAGTGGACTTTCCTTGCCTGTGGCCAGCCAGAGAGGGACCTGATGACATGCCTCTGGGCAGAGCTGTGAATGGCAGATGGCTCCACCTGTAGCAACCAGCATTCTGGCTGGGCAGGGGCCTGGGGGATCTCTCACCGGGCAGTAAGGGATCAGTGTTCTGCTACACCTTCCATGGTTCCTGGGGCCAATGGGGAAGGCACCGGAGAGGGGACAGGAGTCCTATTTCTCAAAGCAAAGATCTTGGTTGCAGTGGGGTGTCCTATAACACTTCAACTCCGAGGCAAGGGGACAAGGAGCAGGGCTCATCCCAGATCTGCCAGCCTTCCCACAATACCACAGTGTCAACTCCTCCAGGAAGCCTGTCCAGATCTCGGGCTGGGTGAAGCACCTCTGCTGCCCCCAGCTTCCCATAGCCCCAGTCCACCATCACTGGGTCTCCAACATCTGTCCTTGTGTGGCCTCCTCATCAGACCAAGAGGTCAAGGAGGCAGTGTGGGGATGTCTGATAAGATGCCTGTCCACGAGTCAGAACCCTGACCGATACCAGCCAGGGACTAAGGAAACCAAGGCATTGGGAGAGGAGTCAGAGTCCTGATGGCTCCTGGGAGCTCCTTAGTGGCCAATGGTCACAGGTCCTAGGTGAGGGCCTACAGGGGGTGTGGTGGCCTCATACACATGTGCACAGGGGTGGAGAGGATGTGATGGGACGAGCTGGGAGTCATTTTCCCTCTTGCTGACAAAAAGATCTCATTTTCTGGCAGAGAGAATGGACTTCTCTCAATTTTCCTCACATTTTCTCCACTTAAATGCGTGAAATGCCACCTCTCATTTCCCCTGCAGTGACTGCAGTTAGGTGCTGGGCCTGCCTTGGAGCTGGTCACTGTTTTCTCTGCCCCAGTGGAATCCAGGGACCCATAGTATCCATACCCTTATAATCCTCAATACCCTGCTCTGGAGAAGACCGTGTGTCAGACGCCCAAGGGAATTGGAAATTTCATGCCATGCCTGTGTGAAGTTGGAGAAAGTCCCCAGTCACTTCCAGCACTGACAGAAGGTGTGTCAGTTGGTGTTTCTGGAGGCACACAGCAGGGAGTGTGTGCCTCTCTTCTGTAGGTGTGTCAGGGACTGCTCACACTCACTCTGCTTCAGGCTGTGGTCTGGGTGGGCTTAGGACTCATGGGTGGGCTCCCTCACCTGCTCAAACTGGGTGAGACCAAGAGAGTGAGGGTGTTTCAATGACATCCTGTGCCCCACTCTCACCTTCTCAGGGAGAGAAGAAGCCAGTCTGGAGAGGAAGTACCCAGGACAGGAAGTAGCAGCCCTGGTCTGGAAGGGGTCCAGACTCAGGCAAACTGTGGTCCCGTGGGCTCAAGAGAGTGGCTCCTGCTTAACTAAGGAGGCTGGCACTGTGCCTACAGCCTCTGCTTGGCCAAGTGGTCTTACCACAGGTTCTCTCCCTCCTTCTGTGACCTTCTCCCTCCCCTTTTCTTCTCTTGATGCCAAACCTTCTCTTCCAACTTCCCCTCCTTGACTGGAAGAGCATTTTGCTCATGGTGATGGTAGAAGGTCAAAGGTGAGTCTACTTTCCAGTGAATGTCAAGGCCTTTGTCCATCCAGTCATGGCCAAAACCATGGAAAGGCTGGTGGGGACAACCACAGAATCTCATGTCTCAGCGAGTAAACACCAAAGGGAGAGCTTGGACCAGGACCGTCCTTACCACACAGGCTCAGCCAACACTGAAGACATCTATAGGAGGGATGTGTAAGGCTGGTGTGCTCCTGAGGGTGAAGGGAGGCCCTGGGTACTGACAAAGCCCTTCAGTTTGCACAACTAAGACTCCAAACATGATGTCATGAAGGTCAAGACTGTCCCGATCTTGCTGTCACCTGAAAAGCACACTCCAAGTAGCACAAGGTCAGTGCATACACCTGAGGTGTTTCTTCTTTTTAAAATGTTTCTAGCATGTGTGTAGCGTGGTTGTGTGAATATGTGTGGGCACACTTGGGTGTGTATGGGCACATATGTGTGCACATGCATGTGGAGGCCAGAGGTTGACACCTAGTGTCTTTCTCAGTCACTCTCCACCTTAATTTTTTGAGACAAGGTCTTGCACAGAACCCGGAGCTCATTGATTCAGCTAAATAAGCTAGCCAGGAAGCCCTAGGGATCTACCTGGCTCCACCTTCCCAGCTCTGGGACTGTAGAAGTGGATCGCCATGCCTGGCGTTTTTATGTAGGATCTGAACTCAGGACCTCAGGCTTGATCATCAAGCACCCATTGAGCCCCTTCCCTGTCCCCAGACTTAAACCTCTTAAAGAGAAGAGAAAACCAGCCTGTTTTCATGGCTTTTAGTGACTGTGGGGACCAAGTCTGATGTTTGGGGATCCTCCTGAGCAGGTATCCAGGGCCAAAGAGGCTTCTTGTTACCAATGGGGATATGGGGTCATCAGCCTTGCCAGGCTTTGGGATCAGTACAGTCTGGGTGCAGACCGGCAGCACCGTGTCTAAGCTACAGAGGCAGAAAGACAGTTTTGTCTGCCTGCTGCTCTGGAGCTGCCATCTTTGTCTTGTGTAACACCACAGAGGGCTCCATAAGAGGTGTGAGGTTCTGAAAATCACATTCTATCAAACTGTTCCACACTGTGTCCTGAGAGCCTTTAACCCAGTGAGGAACTCTTTTCTCCCCCCACCCCCTCACTTTTCTCCCTTCTTTTGTTTGCTTGTTTTGAGACAGGGTTTCACTCTGGCCTGAACTCACTATGTTAGGCCAGGCTGGCCTTGAACTTGTGGTAATCCTCCTGCCTCAGCCACCTGAGTGCTGGGGTTACAGGTACGAGCTAGCATGCTTGGCTTTAGGACTAGTTTTGGATTTGCCTTTTGATTGTGGCCTCCCTGTGGTAGTCAGCTGCTGGGATGAACATACAAACAGACACAGTTGATGGGAGGAAGGGATGTAGTTCAAGCTTACAGATGCAGGTGAAGTTCCATCCATGGTGGAAGAAGCTGCTTATACATAGCTAAGCAGAGAAAGACAAGCAAACAGCCAGAAAAAACAAATCAGCAAACACAAACTGGCAGCAAGCAGGGCACCAGAGTTCAAACTTCGCCCTTACACCTTTGGGCTAGACTTCAGATCCACCCCAGTCGCACCTTAGTGCTGGACTCCAGGATCCGCCCCCAGTCACACTTCCCCCAGCCAGGTGTCTGGAGACCCAAGTTATAAGTAATTTTAATACCTGAGTCAATGTGGGACATACATTCACACTACCACACTCTCCTCATCATAGCTGGAGAAATGCGTTTTTGGTCCATCTAGGTGGTTGTTGACCAACTGCAGAGCCAGTGAAAGGCCAGGTCCAGGGAGGGCAAGGTACTCACTTATGGTCAGGCAGCACCTTGGGGTCTGGGTGTTCTAGGGGGATGGGGAAGTTAGAGAACCAAAACTTGCTCCCCACATCTTCCTTGTTCTCCTCATTTTGTCCTCATGAGGGTGTATCTTGTGACTGCCCACCAGAGCCCTGGTCTGCCCCTAGAGTGGCTCAGTCACTGGTTCACAATGGTGTCAATCAATGTCATTTTGGGAGTTTCCCACTTGAAAATGGATCCCTTCTGGCCTTTCAGTGAGGCAGGAACAAAGACCATTAAAGAGCCCAGGAGGTGAGGGTTAAATAACCATGACACTTGATGACTGATGTGCTTAACCCAGACCCAAATGTAAAAGGGAGGGTTTGAAAAAAAGATTGAGGGATAAAAATTCAAGATATTGTGAATAAGACTTATGTAAACCTACTTTTTTGAATAATGGCACATCTAGAAGCTGTAGACTGTTACTAGAAAATTTTCAGTGCCTGGGATGGGATACCTTCCAGTAAGTTGTTGACCAAGGAGGTCCTGGTAGCCTCCAAAACATTAAAGGCTTTTGCCAAAGCCCTTGGTTTCCCTTGAGAAACAGATAGTAAGACCCTATTGCTAAAGACATCTCTTGCCTGAGAGGCAAGGTCACTGAGAAAGCAAGCTGGTGCTGAGCAGAAAACCTTCTCCCTGTAGACCAGCCAACTGAAAGCTGGAAAAAGCTGCACTGCATGCAGCCGTATGGGAGACAGAAGTCATCAGCAGTGAAAACAGCAGACACTGAATATACAAGTTTGGCCATACAGGCCCAATGACTGAATGGGTGCAATAGTGGCATGTCTACTCTTGGGGTAACCAACTGCTCCATAATTGGACTGAAGGCCCTCTCTATGGGAGGGAATACATGCCTGGTACTGAAAAACCTAAGCAAAAGTCTATGGCAGGTGAGGTCATGAGCCTTAGGGGTATAAAGCCTGCTCTTGTCTGACTAAATGTATATATTATTCCCACCAAGCTGCCCTGGGGACACTACACTTAATGTTCATGTTCACATATTAACGCTACTCTCACTTCTGGTTAGAGAAGCTTCTCTTTTCAGATGGCGATGACCACTGGGATGACCCAAAAGGCAACACAGTGCTGAGAAGAAGGGATAGAGGAGTGCCCAGCACTGAAACACCTCTGTCACACCATCCAAGGCTCAGGGATCATTGCGGAAGAGGGGGCGGATAGAATGTAAGAGCCAAAGGAAGGGTATGACTTCTTACAATGCAACTGCCCAGACAGAAATTGGCCTCGATATCCATGACCTTGCAGTGCCTAGCAATACCTTCGCAAGACCCTCAAAATAGAAGAAAAAGATGATGACATCAATTAAAAGAAAGACTAATGGAGAGAGGGAGGGGATATGATGGAGATTGGTGTTCTAAAGTGGAATGGGGGGAGGGGAGGGAAATATCATATATTTTTGTATGTAAGTATAGAAGGTGTCAATAAAAAATTTAATAATTAAAAAAAAAAAAAAAAGATTGAGGGCTGGAGAGATGGCTTAGTGGGCAAGACACTTGCCTGCAAAGCCTAAGAACCCAGGTTTGATTCTCCAGGACCCACATGAAGCCAAAGCCAGATGCACAAAGTGGCCCATGCATCTAGAGTTTGTTTGCAGTGGCATATGGACCCTGTTCTCTCTCTCTGCTTGCAAGTCAAATTTTAAAAGTTTAAAAAAATTAAAAACTAATGAGAGGGTATCTAATCTAATATCACAGAAGAGGGGAGCAGGCCAGCCACAAGCAACATGACAGGAGATGGGACAAGGCCTGCCCAGCCCCCGGCAGTGCAGAGAGCCCAGAAGACCTCTCAGGGAGTCAGTCACCACACCCCCAACAGAGGAAAAAGATGAGTTTGACCCAAATCCAAGTTAACAAGTGCAAAAATGAAAGCTCCAAGGAGGCAATAATTAAAGCCCAGAGCTGGTTTTTTGGAAACATTTCGTAAATGAATAAACCACTTGAAAGCATGATCAAGAGTGACTGCTAGAACAAAGACAGTGGCAGCCGAGGTGCAGTGGGCCAGCAACAGAGTGGGGGCAGCATCTCCTCAGGGTTCATCTTGTGCTCTTCCTCACCCAGGGATGTTGCCAATGAGACACTGGGACCCTTGAAGAGAAGCCAGGTTTAACCAGAGAATATAGAATACCATGGGTAGCAAACAGCTTCCAGGTCACTGAGATGAACTTCCAGGCTGTTAGGTCAGACAGGCTCCCAAAATGGAGTCATCAAGGACAGCATAAGGGCGACAGAAACCTAAGGAAGTGGATTATCCACATTCCTCAAGAAACTGCCCAGCCATTATCCCTTCCTTGCCTACAATGCCCCCAGGTCATGGTTTCCTGCCCCTTATCTCGTAAGTCACCTGGTCACTGTTCTGGTGTCAAACCCTGGCTATCCTAAATCTCCCCTAAAGGAACCTTTCTTATTCAGCTTTTTCCCTTCATCACCTTCCCTCAACTGAAGAAGCCCTATAAAGCCCACTATCTGCAAACTCAGGTCAGCTGTGCTCACTCTCTTGTGAGACAGTCCTGGTAGCTTGTGTTTTTCCTGAATAAAAGCTTTCATCTTTGTCTCAAAGTGGTCTGCATGGTCGTGGTCACTCCTGAACCTTACATCTGGTGCCCTGACTCGGACAAGAGGCTTCTGGTTGCCCTCTTGGGCGGCCAGACCTCCTTTCCCCTGACCAGACCTCTGAGCTGCCATTTATCCTCTGATGGCTTTGGACCATCTCTGCCTGGTACTGGCTTTCACACCCACCACAATTTGTCCTCACTCTTCTTCCCTCCTTCTTAGTAAGTGTCCCTCTTGGGTTGGACTGCTCTTGAGGTTAATCCCTCCTTGTGGAAGCCGTGTCAGCACGCCAGGCTACACCCCTTGGCCACTTCTGGGCCCTAACCCCAGGTCTTGAGAAAGACGCACTCCCGACAGCTTGGGTCTCTCACTCTCTGGTCTACTATACCCTAAGGGTGCCTTTTGGTTCATTTGCACCATCTCGGGACACTCCCTCTCCCTCCTGAGGTCTCATCTTTCACTGCCAGCCGCTTTTGCCATCAGGAGCACAGGTGCCCACCTTGACCACTAACAGGCTAAAAAGCCAATGGTTGCGACCTGTATGGCCTCTGCCCATGTGGGAGGTGCAGGCCCATTCACCTTACAGGCCTGGGGGTCATATTGGTATTCTGTGTAAACCCAGTTTAAGCCCTGGCTCCTTTTTCTCACCCTTGTTTTGCTCTTTCCCTGTAACCTCATTGTCTAATCTTTTTCTGCAACTCTGCCTGGCCACAATATAAGCTAGACAATGGGTCCAAATTGCCTATACATGGTACTTTTGATTTCCAAATTCTCACTGATTTAGAAAACTTCTGCCAACACATAGGAAAATGGTCTGAAAATTTTCACTCTGCATGCATGGCCTTCTCTGTGCTCTATCATGCTCCCACTAACAAGGTTTGTTTTTTGTCTCTGGAGTTGTAAATAGAATAGAAATTTAAAATGGAAATGCATAGCTTCTGAATGAATGAATGAATGAGGGGAAATGCTTGTTTAGAATCTATATGAAAAGTGCTCTTGAAATGAAGGTGTGTATGTGAGTATATATGTGGCTCACAGCCCTAAGGCTGTAGAATGATTTCTGTTCTGAACAGTGCCATTTCATTGATGTTCTCCACCAAGCCCACTATACTAGATGGCATGGCCAACGTTTACTGTTGAATTTCCCCCAGAAGAAACACAAAGTAATTGGGGAGTTATGCTGTTCCACTGTATTCCCCAGGGACAAAAAGTAGATCAAAAATAATTTAAGTTCTGGTTCAGTCCAAGCAGATGTACCTGTAATGTGTTACTTAGTGCTTTCCCCTGAAGGGCTTGATCTGTAGATGGCCAGGTGGCTCTGGGAGTAAGAGGGGAAGCTTAACACACAAATCTCATTGTTGGACACAGAGACAAGACACAGATCTCTCTGGGGTTTATGCTGCCCCAGGAAAATCCCTAATGGCTCTTTCTTAGCTTCCCTGCCTTGCAGAGCCAGGGGGCTGCAGGCACAGGAAATCTCAGGATCTTGGCCCCAGCATAATGGGTGAATGCCAAGTTGCTGTGAATAGATGGGGACTTCTTATAAGAATTTGCAACTGTTTTAAGTTTACCTTATCTTTCTATGCTTCTGTGAGACTACTAACAGAAAACAGTCTCAAGATTTATGTTTAAATTTAGACATGCTCGATACTGAATTTGTAAGAAAATTTCTAATAATGTTTGAATCTACTTTCATATTTAAAAAATGTGTTTCAGGAAAGTTATAAGAAACAAAGTTCCAAAATCAATAAATGATAAAATCTGTATGTTTATTCTGGATAAATAGTATAAGTGAAGTCTGGTCTACTCTTTTATAAAAAGTTACTTCAAAAGGCCTTTTATTAGAAGTCTTAGGGTAAGGATAATGAAGGCTTTTGTTGGTAGTTATAAGATGAACTGACTAAAGAAGATAAACTGGAGAGAAAACTTTAACTGTTGGATGCCAAATGTTTGATGAAAAAGATGGTTACAGAATAGTTACATAGATTGTAAAGCAAGAGTATGTAGATGAAGGTATGAGTAAGCTTAAACAGAAGGTTAAGTAGGTTCCCCTGTCCGATGCTGACTAACAATACTAAACTGTAACAATAACTCATGCCTTCTGCCTCTGCCTGTCCCTGATTAACTTCACCTACCCTGACCCCAGCTCCTCCCACTTGCCTTAGCCAGAATCAGAGCTATTTCCTGGGCCCCCTCCTTCCTTTGCCCTTACCCTATCTCATCCAGGGATAAGTACACTGCCACCCCACGGGACACTCTCAAACTTTCTTGTGTTCCTACTCTTCCCCTGATCCCAAAATGCTCCTCTTGAATACACTGATGCCCCTCTGCCTCCTCTCTCTTGCCCCATGTCCTCTATCCCTAGCCTCTGAGTGCTCATTCTCCCTTGGGCTTGGCATTTTTATGTCGTAGCTGTTGACAAGGATAACAAGCTCTTTAATTCTTCCTTTTGTTCTCTCATGGGGTGCGCAGTGCCCATCTCCCTCATCTTCTCTATAACAGATGTCACCAGTGACTGCCCCAATGCCAGCTCAATACAGGGATGGTATGAGAGAAGTCTCTGTTTTGTTCAGGACCGAGTCATAATAGCATGCTACACTGGCGCTGACGGGGGGGGGTGCTCAATATTGATCTCATCACTCGGCCACCTCTAGCCACCATGGAACTGCCTCCTCATCACTGCCCTGAAGGGAGAACCATCAACCGCTCGCCAAAAACTCATCACCCCTGTAGTCAGCACACGTGTCTTATCATTAACAAAAGGCTGGAATGTTAGGTCAGGATGGCCTTCCAAAATGGAGTCATCAAGAACAGCAGAAGGGCGACAGAAACATAAGAAAATGGATTATCCACATTGCTCAAGAAACTGCCCAGCCATTATCCCTTCCTTGCCTACAATGCCCAGGTCATGGTTTCCTGTCCCCTTATCTCGTAAGTCACCTGGTCACTGTTCTGGTGTCACACCCTGGCTAGCCTAGATCTCTCCTAAAGGAACCTTTCTTATTCAGCCTTTTCCCTTCCTCACCTTCCCCCAACTGAAAAGACCTATAAAGCCCACTACCTGCAAACTCAGGCTGGCTGTGCTCCTCTCTTGTGAGTCAGTCCTGGCAGCTTGAGCTTTTCCTGAATAAAAGCTTTCATCTTTGCCTCAGAGTGGTCTGTGTGGTCATGGTCACTCTGGAATCTTACACAGGCCAGACACAGTTATGGAGGAAGGGATTTATTGAAGCTTACAGATCCAGGGGAAGTTCCATAATGGCAGAAGAAGCTGGCCTGAGGGGGGTGGAGTGTGTGTGTGTGTGTGTGTGTGTGTGTGTGTGTGTGTGTGTAATAGTGCCATTGTGTGCCAATATGTCTGCTCAGGGAGGATATAAACAACAACCACTCAGGCTGGGCTCTTTGTGAGCTCAGACATACCCATGTGGCAGCCCCAGCAGGTGCAGGCACATCCTTACCCTTAAGAGAAAGAAAAAAAAAAAAAAATCATGATTAATGCAGTGGTGTTGCAGATAGAGGAAAGCTAGCACAGGATGGAACTGAGGGGACAAAGAAACTTAGGACTCAAGAGTTCCAGGCATCCTGACTGAGCAATCATGCAACCATACACTCCAAAGATCCTTCCCCCACACCAGCTATGCAACTAGCATACATTCAACGACCCCATACCCCTCCTCACAGACCCACATTCCAGCCTTCCAGCCAGCCACCTACCATCACCACTCCTCCCTCCCATGCCACCTCCCGTTTTTACTAAGCATCTGCTCTCTCTCTCTCTCTCATTTGTCTACCCATATGTACCCATCTATTCCTCCATCATGTACTCCAACCATCTCACTGATCTGTCCTCTATCCATCCTTCCACTTACCCATTCATTATCTACTAATTTACCTATTACCCACCCATCCACTTGTCATCATTCTTCCATCCCACCCCACCCACCATGCTTCCTTCCATCATTCCCAGACAACTTACCCACCTCTCACCCGGCCATTACTTTCTCCACTCATCTGTTTACTCATTCAAACTCTTCTTTTTCCTTCTGTGTGAGTCCATGGTTTGTCTATAACAAAGTAGCTGAGGCTACTTACTTTATAAGAGCAAGAGGCTTATTCTGCTCACAATTCAGAAGGTTTAGGAAATCTGGTAAGGGCTGTAGGAGAATGGAGTCTTTGCAGGAGTGGTCACAGAAAATGTCACAAGGAGAGATAGGGAGCAAGAGTGCAAAAATCACAGCAGTTGAACAAGCTCTGGACCAATACATTCTCTGTGGTAAAGCATCGCATTGATTCCTTCTGAGGATGGAGCCCCTGTAACCCACCACTCTCCACTGGACCCCTGGCAGTTGGACAATGAGAGCAGAACCACTCGGCCATCCTCACCAAATCTAGCAACAGGGGAGGAAATTCAAGTGAAACCAGCACAACAACTTCTGGAGAACCCAGGACAACTAGCATCTAGCAGCTAAGTTCAGCCTGGATTTGCTGACCCTCAGAAACAGATGGCAGTAGAAGCTGGGATGTTTGTTACACAGCAATAGCTGACTGAAAGGGAATGAACGCTGGAAGAAAGGAAGGAAGGAAGGGAAGGAGGGAGGAAAAGGAGGGTATGAAGCTGTGAGGAGCCAAGACATAACTGGAGGAACCCCTGGGCAAGAGGATGGGGTCAGCAAAAGATTAGGGAAGAGAACTTAGAGATAAGCCTTCACCCAAATTGCTTTTCTTGGCTGGTTTCCTAGAACCTGAGGGTGTTGGATTCTTATGTGCTTAGTTAGCACAAGTGATCTGAACTTTTTTTTTTTTTTTTGAGGTAGGGTTTCACTCCAGTCCAGGCTGACCTGGAATTCACTATGTAGTTTTAGGGCAGCCTCTAACTCATGGTGATCCTCCTACCTCTGTCTCCTGAGTGCTGGGATTAAAGGCGTGCACCACCACGCCTGGCTGATCTGAACTTTTTTGTCAGAAGTGGAACTGCACTGGGTCCTGAGGGCAGGCGTGTCTCTGGCCTGTGCTTTAACACTTGGACCCCAGCTCCTGTGACATGGCTGCTGTTCAGGCTCTGCTCATCTGTGGGTGGTAGAAGAGTCAAGGATCCTGAGTCCCACAGGAAACCAGCATCCTGGTGTTCCTCTTGCTCAACCTCTTTTGTGTCTGGTTTAGGAAGAGGCCAAGTGAAGCATGTGTGAGAACAGGACCAAAATGATTGTCAGTGCCCCAGTCTGGCCACGTCTGTATGAACCCAGCAAATGAAGGGAGCAAGTATTTTTTAAGGCAGAGTTCCAATATCTCTGTGAGGTAGGGATCATTTAATAATGAAGGCCACCAGTCCAGCTTGTGTTCTAACTGCAACTTGGCTTTCCATTTCCTGTAGCTGATGATGGGATGGTCCAGCCTCTCTGACCCAGCACCTGAAGACACTGGGGACAGTCCCCCAAATGCTCTTGTGACGGGGTCACTTCCCTGCTCAGACTTCTTCCAGGGCTCCCCATTGTTTCTGGGATACAGCTCAAAGCTATAACCTGACACTCAAGGTTTGCCATGTTCTGTCTCTTGCACACGCCTCCCCAGGATGTTGTTGTTGCTATTATTATTATTATTATTTGCGAGGCTCATCAAGATAGCCTCTTCTGCTGGCTCCAAACCAAGCTCTGGAGACTTTTGAGTCTTTCAGCTCGTGTTTGCACTAAGGAATCCCCATCTCCCTGAAACCTTCTCCTCCAGACCTCTTCCCTCCAGCTCCTTGGAGTTTTGCCATTCACCTGGCTCCCCACCCCTCTGTGCCTCTTCTGGCTTTGCATGTGATATACCAAGGCCTCATGACACTTAGCGGTCTCTCTTCTTTCCTAACCCCTGCCATGCTGCTTGTGGACAGTGGATTCCCTTTGAGGATGGCTTCTGAACCCTGGTCTTGCCATGCCAAGAGCTTCCAGGGTCACTGGCTCTGTCCTCCCAGAAGCCCTACACAGCAGGCATGAGGGCCAGCTCATGTCCACAAGCACTGAGTGATCAGGAGGTTCAGGGGCTCTGGGGGGGGGGTGGAGCAGCCTCCAGGCCCTATGCAGCTGCTGAGTGGTGGTCCTGGCGGTAGACCTGTACTCTGACTGCCGATAAGTGGAGGGTAGATTTAGAGGAGTCATTTTTCCTGGGCATGGAAGACTCCAGGTGCTCCAGCATAGGAACTTGCAGACCTTAATTATAAGTTACTCAGGGAGGCCATGTTTTTCTCTGTAGCTGCCTGTGTGGCCACCACCCACCCCCAAAAAACTGACAGCTCTATCCCTTTTAAATAGAGGGCACTTCATTGTCCAACTTCCTGGCAGCTGCTACAGCTGTGGGGGACCAAATTGGCTATTCATTCTGGAGGCCAAAATATCATTTAAGCCACGCCACCAGCAGTCGGGGCACTGCACACAAAACAGCCTCATCTAGACGCACGGCTTCATCACTGAAACCCGCAAGTCTGTTTTCGTGCACTGAATTCAAAAGGGAACTGTGAGCTAAGTATGGTGGTGCATGCCTTTAACCCCTGTACTTGAGAGGCAGAGGTAGGGAGAATCACTGTGAGTTCAAGGCCAGCCTAAGACTGCATAGTGAATTCCAGGACAGCCTGGGCTAGATTGAGACCTTACCTTGAAAAACCAAAAACATAAAAATAAAAAAGTGAACTGTGAAGGCTGTGAAGAAATTTTTCAACTACAAAGCAAGCACAGGCCCTGGTGAGGGAAGCGCCCCATCTAAGGGTCCTACACAGTCAGGTGCTGAGCCAAGGGTCAGTTCCTGGGCATCATGAAGGGGTAGGGACTCTATTCTCAACATGCCCAGCCTGCCTGCTTTGGACAGTCACATCTCAGTCGGTGAGGGGGGATTCAAATGGTGCCATCCACCTACTCTGTGATTGCTACTGTCCCAGTGATAACTGGGATTTTAGGACTCCCAGCTGCAGGACATACACTGTTGATTTTCTGGGCATGAAAATGCATTTTAGTTCATTTCAGTTTTTTCCATGAGTTGGAGAAATTCCCTATTTCAGACAAATAGTTGAAGAAATGACTAAGCATGCACTTTATATAACAGCCATTAAGATAATTGACACTCATTTTGATTCAAGGTACAATATTCTCTGTAAAAAGAGACATTTTCTGCTGTCTTGAATATTTCTAAAGGGCTGAGAATTAAATCTCTTCCCCAATAAAAATTAAAAGTCTAGCTTCTCATCTAAATATTAAAATCGAGCTGGAGCAGGAAGCATCTTCCCAGAGGTTCTGAAGCTCATGGATGCTTTACGGGAGACAAACAGCTGGCATTTGTGGAACGCGTGATGTTACCAGGTGTTGTCGTTTTGTAAAGAGGAGGGAACTGGAGCGGGGCTGGGGAAGGAGCCTAACCCTCCTGATGTCTACCAAGTGACAGCACTGGAGACTGACCTCGGCAGCAGTCCTCTGCAGAGCAGTGGTGATTTCCCTGGGGAGTGGTGGGGTGGGAACCAGGGCCTTAGAGTGCTCTGAAATACGGCAGGGAAAGGAAGCCATGGGAAAGGGGAAGGTTGGTGGGCTGGAGTGCTGGGCTTCACCCAGCTTTCTTGTCTCTGGCCACTTTTATCTTTTTGCTTTTAGTTTGTCTTTTGAGACGGGGTCTTACTATGTAGCCCAGGCTGGCCTTGAACTCCAGCCTCAGCCTCCTGAATGCTGGAATTACAGGCATGTGACCTCATGCCTGGCCTCAGGCCACTTTCAAAACGTGGAGCTCTCAACCCTAGCATCTCTCCAAAGGCTCTGACAAGCCGGGCGTCAGCTCTGTACCAAGGAGTTGGGAGGATGCAGCCCATGTCCCTAGCAACTTCTGACCTTCATAGGATCTTTGCAGCCCTTCCCCACATATGCTGCTTCTGCTGGCATCTGTGGCCAGGAGCCCTTCCCCTGGGGCAGCAATCTGCAGATTCCCATGTGTTCCTCACCTCCTGGCCTAAGTAGTGCCCCCTGGGCCACCCTGGGCCTTGGGTCTGCTTCCTCTGCTGTCTTCACCAGCCTGGACTTCAGGGATGCCTGTGTGGTGGCGGGACTGAGTCAGATAGCACCTGCTACCTCAGGGCCTGTCTGAGGCAGGGGCTCAGGGCACCTGCAGAACTGGCTGTGGTTTATATTGGTCACAGCTTTTGAGAGCCTCCCACATGAGCCCTGGTTTAGGTTCTTTGATTGATACCTCCCAGCGGTCCTCTATGTGTTCATTAACTCGTAACACACAGACCTGGGATGTTCCCCACACTGGCAGCCCACACATGGGCAAAGCTGTGTTTCAGTGTGAAGTCTAAACCGTGTGTACATACTCACAGGCTGCTTGGCTCACATCACCCTCTATTTTGTGTCCTGGTGTCACCCTGGCAGGTGTGTCTGTCTGGGTCTTCTTGGGCTGCTGTGGCAGAATAACACACAGACTAGAGCTTAAACAACAGATCCTGATTTCTCACTGTTCTGGGGGCTGGAAATCCAAGATCCAGGTGCCTGCGCACCTGCTGTGTGGTGAGGGCTCGGCCTTGCTGCAGATGGCTGCTGTCCTGCTGTGTTCTTATGTGGCGAAGAAAGAATCGGCTCTCTGTGGTTGGTTTTTATAAGGGCAGTAAGCCCACCTAGAGAACCATTCCCCGGTGACCCCCTGTACCCCTAATCACCTCCCCAAGGCTTCATCTCCAAATGGCATCCTGATGGATTTGGGGGGGGGGAGCATAAAGCCTCAGTGCACAGCAGTCTTCTTGCTTTCCCTCCCCGGTGTTGCCTGGTCAGATTGCCACACCTTCGCTGGCTGCTTTGGGAACTGGCTGTAACACTTGACAGTGGCCCATCCCAGAAGCCAAAGGGTGGAGCCTGTGCTGCACAACTCCCCTGGGACTCTTCTAGAACTAAAAAGGCTTCCACCACCAGCCAATGCCCGACAATGAGGAACTTGAGAGATTAATTACTCTGCTGACTACCCAGCATGCACTGAAGCCAGCTGGGGGCCTCTGGGAGGTGGAGGTGGAGCATGGATCCTGGAATGACCCCTCCTGCTCCCTCTGCTGCCTCTGGCTCCTGCACACACCTGAGGAGAGCACCATGCCTCATAAACAGAAGTACACTGGGAAAGGGATTTTGGCACACTGACTGCTGAGTTTCCCTACTTACCACAATGAATACAACTCGAACATTCCTCGTGACCTCCTTTAACACCACGGTTCCTCAGGCTGAATACAAGTGACAGAGACCCACAGACAATGATTGGAAGAGCCCACACATCTACTGCTTACTCAACAGTCCCTCACTGAGTGAGTTCATCCAATGGGACAGTGTGGCCAGTCAGGAACCCATGTTCCTCCAGCAGCTAGGGAGGTGTCTGCTCGAGGAGCTGGGCAGCCTGTGTCCCGAGATTCAGACCTGAACTATGCTCTGCTCCAAACTCAGACCAGCTTCCTGCAGGTGTCTGGGAATGGGCCCAGCAGACAGGCTTGGCTCAGCTATCACACCATGCCCAGGAAAGAAGTTGGTTTCTACCCAGCAAGCTGTACTGACTTTCCTCTGTGAGTCTCCTCGGGGACTTGAGCCCTTCTTAACTCAGCTAGTTTAATCAACCATCACTGTAGTCACTGTGGTGACTGGTCAGAGGTGAGCCTCAGGCTGGGCCCTTCTCCCTGCACAAGCCCCAGAGTCCTGATCGCATTCTTGCTTTCTGGAAAAAATGGGATGTGCTAGACCTTTCTAGATGTTCAGATGTCCAGAGGATGGCTGGCCATCCTCCCAGGATCTTTGGTGTCCTTCAGAGCAGAGGAGACAGGTCACCAGACTTTGCACAATGACCGACCCCCCCCCCCAACCCATGTAGGAAGAAGTGTCCCTGTGCTTTTTCCAGGGTCAAGGCTGGGGAAAATGATCATTTTACAAGTACCAGTAATTCTTACTATTTTCCCAATAACATGTCATTCTATTGTCACCTTTTCCCAGCACAAGGGCTCTCTTCCTCAGAAGTAGTGAAGGTCTGAACATGGAGCCTAGGGTGAAGGCGGGTCGTGTGGTGGGTGACGGTGGGAGACAGTGGCTACTCCTGACTTCAAGGATATACAAACCTGGGCCTAGAAGCTCCCATAACCCTTCCTCTCTGTCCCCAGAAAGTTGCTTGGCTGGTTACTGTCCAAGGGCCTCTTCCTGGGCCCCGGTCCCAGCTGGCTTCAGTGCATGCTGGGTAGTCAGCAGCGTAATTAATCTCTCATGTTCCTCATTGTCGGCGCATCAGGCTGGTGATGGAAGCCTTTTCAGTTAGAAGAGTCCCAGAGGAATTGTGCAGCACAGGCCTGGGGCCTCCTGAATACTTGGTGCCCTGCCCAAAGAAGGTCTGGGTGGTATCCAGAGGTGGGTTTTGGAGGCAGAGGGCCTGGGTGGCATTGACTCTCAACCTTACTAGCCTCAATTTTCAGCATACTTTCCCAGCACATTATAAAACCAACAAAACCATTAGAGTGGCGTGGGGAGCTTTGCAACTAGACTTTGGTGCCAGGAAAGTACTTCACTGTTTTGATATTAGCTTTAGATAAACAAGGTATCCACTGGCTTGGATGAAGCTACTTTTGTAGTTTGTAGCAGCAGCAAGACCAGCAGATCACTGTGATGTAGGTCAGAAAGACAGGGTTGTAAAGTGGTCAGGGCAAAAGTGATGTCCTTACTGGAAAGTGTGCTATGCCCCTTTATTCCCTGTGCTTTCTGGCTGCCGTCAGGTGAGCGGCCTCTGCCACATGCTCCCACTGCCATGATGATTCTGTCTCACCACAGGCCCATAGCAATGGGGCACAGCAACTGTGGACGGAAGCCTTTGAAACTGGAAGCTTACATAAAATTTTCCCCCTTTTGTTTTCCCTCAGGTATTTGTCAAAGTAATGAGAAGATACAAATTACTAACCACTGCAAAGTTATGAACACAGAAGGACAGTAAGTAATGTCACCAAGCCACCAACTACACGCCTGGCTTTGTGTTGGCGGACAGCTCAGTTGGTAAATCACTTGCTGTACAAGCTTGAGGCCTGGAGTTTGGATCCTCAGCACCCATCTAAATGCCAGGTGGCTGTGGCAGCCACTTGTAACCCCAATGCTTGGGAAGCAGAGACAGAGGATCCTCAGGGCACGCTGACTAGCTCTACTAGCCAAGTTGGTGAGCCCTGGCTTCCAGTGGAAGAGTGGAGAAAAGGCTCAGCAGTTAAGGTGCTTGTCTGCAAAGCCTAACGGCTCAGGTTCAATTCCTCAGTACTCACATAAAGCCAGACACACAAAGTGGAATTCATCTGCAGTGGCTGGAGGCCCTGGCATGCCCATTAGTCTGTGTTTCTCCATGCAAATAAATAAATAAATAAATATTTAAGAAAATAAGTGATCAAGGAAGATACCAGACATCAACTTCTGTCCTTCACATATGTGCACCCCCTTACACACACATATATACAACACATGCACATATATAGACCAAAAGAAAAAAAAACCAACAAAGTGGCTCAGCCACATGAAAGGCTATGTAGCTGGGCATGTAGGGGCAGGATGATAACTGGGCACCCTGAGGGGAGCCCCATCCACACAGCCTTGTGCCATGGTGCTGGCTTACTTCATGGAATGATTCCTGAGGTCACCTGCCCCAGGATGATGGGCCCACAGAAAGCAGACTCTGTGAAGGAGCTGAGGGCAAATCCTTATTCATCTAGGGGCAGAAGGATCATACAGAGCCAAGAAGGCAGGGCTGGAGCAGTGAGTTCTTCCATAACCCAGGGAGCAAGGGAAGGAAGGACATGTAAAATGCACTGTGACACCCAGTACAGCAGTGGTGCCACATGGGGGTACCTCAGCCAGTCACGTGAGACTCAGTTTCTTGTCTGTCTTGGGGAATGATGAAGACCCCAAAGCCCTCTGCTGCTCTTGCAGTGACAGCAGGTCTGATGTTCCCCATTGCTGTGAGGGCTCGCCAGCTGGCCTCTACCATTGCTGAGGAGGAGACGAGCCCTCTTCCTCCCAGATGCCCAGGATCTGCAGGGAGCTGCTGCCCCAAGGCAGGGAGCGAGGAGATGAGGTTGGGAAGTGAGGAGGCAAGGTAAGAAAGGAGGAGGTGAGCAATGAGAGGCACAGCTGAGAGGTGAGGAGATGAGAAGCACACGGAAGGAGAGGGGTGAGAGGCTTGCGTTCCCACCACACTGCAAGCTCTGAGGCTGTCTTCTCAACCTGCTGTCCTCTTCCAGATGAGCCCAAGTAAGTGAGTGGAGGCTGTGCCCCGCCCATGTCCACGCCTGCATTTCTTATTGCTTTCCCTGCTTCTTCCTTTCTTGTCTTTGAGTTCAATTTTTATTTTGAGGGTGTTGCTTATTTGTTTGTCTGAGACAGAATCATGCTAAGTAACACAGACTGGCTTCAAGCTCTAGTCCTGCCTTGGCCTCCTGAGTGCGGAGATTATAGGTGGGTGTGCAATGTACGCCTGGCTCTCCCTGGCACTTTTGATGAACTGGAAGGAGGTAGAAGCATTTGGATTGAGGGAGGCCTGACACTTGGGGTCTTGGGCTCCATGTTCCATCACAAACAGAATCTCCAGTGACGAGATGCTACTGTTCTAGAAGAGAGCCTTTGCAGAAGAGTTCTCAGCCTCTTCCCGAGCTCACTGCATGGCTGATACCCGACCTAGCTCTCTGGACCCACGCAGGCTTCTTTTATAACCGACTCTGACTTCTTTCCACAGGGCTGGGCCACACACTCCAAGGGGGGGGCAGCCAAGGGACCTTATTACTTTGCTCCTCTCTGTGGCCTTCTGCCCTGCAGTCACTAGCATCCTCATGGGGCAGCTGGCCCCTCAAACCTGGGCTCAGGTGCTCTCACCTGCAGGTTGTAGCTGATGAAGTGAGACCCCAACTTCCTGTCTTCTAATCAATTCAGATAACACACAGCACTTTCACAGAGGCTGCCTAGAGCTTTTTCTTTTTAAATTGACAACTTCTATACTTACGGACAATAAACCATGATATTTCCCTCCCCTCCCCCATTCCCCTCAGAACTCCACTCTCTATTATATCCCCTCCCTCTCTCCATTAGTCTCTCTTTTATTTTGATGTCATCATCTTTTTCTCCTATTATGAGGGTCTTGTGAAGGTATTGCTAGGCTCTGCAAGGTCATGGGTATTGAGGCCAATTTCTGTCTGGACAGTTCCTTTGCAAGGAGTTGTATCCTTCCTTTGGCTCTTACATTCATTCTGCCACCTCTTCCACAATGGACCCTGAACCTTGGAGGGTGTGATAGAGATGTTTGGCATGTCTGCTCTGGGGGAAACCAACTGCTCTCTAATTGGACTGCAGGCCCGCTCTATGGGAGGGAATACATGCCTGGTACTGAAAACCTAATCAAAAGACTATGGCAGGGGAGGTCATGAGCCTTGAGACCTGCTCTTGTCTAGCTAAATGTATATATTATTCCCACCAAATTGCCCTAAAAGCACTACACTTAATGTTCATATTCATATATTAATGCTACTTTCAATTCTGGTTAGAGAAACTTTTCTTTTCAGATGGTGATGACCACTGGGATGACCCAAAAGGCAACATAGTACTGAGAAGAAGGGACGGAGGTGTGTCCAGCCTTTTTAAATTCAAACCATCCCTTTTATTCTAAGAATGGGAGTTTGCCATACACAAGCCACTTCAATGCAGGGAAGATGAATAATACATGCAGGGAAGATGGACACCCTGGCGCCGCAGTGGGCACAGAGGCTCAGCCTCAGGCTTGGACAATGAAAGCTGTCCCTGGGACCTCATTTTGTTTTCTGGGGGGAGGGTTCTGTGGTTCCTATTGAATGGTAGGTTGTAATTGGCTGGGGTCAGTTATCACTCACTTTAGGACTTTTTTGTTTGTGTGTTTTGTGGTAAGGTCTCACTCTAGCCCAGGCTAGCCTGGAACTTGCAATGATCCTTGTACCTCGGCCTCCCGAGTGCTGGGATTAAAGGCGTGTGCAACCATGCCTATCATTGCTTTTTATTTCTGTTGGTTTTTCAAGGTAAGGTCTCACACTAGCCCAGGTTGACCTGGAATTATGTAACCTCAGTGCAGCCTTGTATTTACAGCAATCCTCCTACCTCCACCTCCTCAGTGCTGGGATTAAAGGCATGCGCCACCACCCCTGTCATCACTTTAGGACTTTGAGAGCAATCTTTCTGACCCCCTTGCTTCAAGTCTAGCTACAGATCCACACTACAAGAGGCCTATGGTCCAACCACTGTGGAGTTACCCAAGAGAACAAGGGATGCTAGAGCAGAGTGGCTTTGCAGGAATGAGCATCTATGGAGCTGGGGCTGGGGATCTCATCCCAGTCTAGCGGCTCCTCAATCAGATGAGTAAGCAGGCATGATGACCTCATGCCATGAACACATGTATTCACGCATGTCCCACTTGCCAGTTCTCAGTTCTTTGGCTGTGCAGAGGGGGCATGGTCTTGACATGCTTTCCTTCAACACTTGAACATTTTATCTGTTGTTTTCTGTCCTCTTTAACTGCTGACAAAAGGGCATTTTGGTTTGCAGTCAGCGTCTCTGTCTGGGAGTTTCAGGGCATTCTGTCTTGTGTTTTACACACTCAGCTCAGCTATTGGAAGACTTTTGTCTGCCATTCTAGCACACTGTCACCATCACCCTGAGAATGAACCTGCACTGTTTGGTCCTTGATCTTTTCTTATTTAATAAGTGGCTCTTTGTGTCTGGGGAATGCCCTGCTCTGTCTATCAATCACCCACCTCTGTCAGTGGCTGTCACCAGCCTAGGTAGCCACCAAGGGAACCATGTTTTCAAACCTGGCACTTTTCATTTGCAGAATCAACAGTGTGTACTTACTTGGTATCTGATGATGGTGTGGCCTGAACTCCCAATACTAGTTCAAAGAGGCTAATTCCCTCCTGACTCCTACAATTTGCTTTGAGACTTCTCCAAAGTTCCTTTTCCTTGGCATCCCTCGCGGGTGCATCTCACTCACTGTACCTCAGCCTCACAGTCTGTCTTCCTTAGCCCAGGCTCTCACTTGGGATTGGCTGCCCCTTTGGCCTGGCCTGGCCTGGCAACCTGCATTTGTTCTCAAATGCCCAAAGGGAGAGACCTCTTTATCATTTCTGAGACATGTGTGCCTTCTTTTGAGAATGAATATGGCTATGTTGCTTTCTCAATAGACTATGTTTAGAATGGCTTTATATTATAGAAAAATTGAGACAAATCCAGAGTTCTCATACACCCCACACCAGGCACCCCTGTGTTGGCATCTTACACAATGTGGTATGTGCACCAAACCAAGGACCTGTATTGATGTGGTATTATTATTATTTTTATTTGAGAGACAGAGAGAGAGAGAGAGAGAGGAAGAGGCAGAGAGAGAATGAGCACGCCAGGGCCTTTTCAGGCACCGTGAATGAACTCCAGATGTGTGCACCCCCTTGTGTGCATGGGTAACATTGCACGCTTGCATCGCTTTTGTGTCTGGCTAAACGTGGGACCTGGAGATTTGAACAAGCATTTTTAGGCTCCACAGGCATGCACCTTAACTGCTAAGCCATCTCTCTAGTCCTGATGTGGTATTATTAATTGAAGTCCACACTGCATTCAGTATCTGTTGCAGGCACCTTCAGTTGCTGGGATGAACTTCCAGACCAGATACAGTTTATAGGAGGAATGGAATTTATTGAAGCTTACAGATCCAGGGGAAGATCCATAATGGCAGAAGAAGCTAGCCCTTTTCACAGATCCATACAGAGAAAAATTCCATCACCATCACCATAAACAAGCACACTCCAGGAATCCAGGCAGAGTTCATACTGCCCTGAATACCTAGGCTGGAATTCAGATCTGCCCCCCGCCCCCAGTAACAAACACCTTAGGACTGGACTGCAGAATCTGCCCAATGACACCTCCTCCAGCCAGATAGCTGGAAATCCAAGAAGCTTTAATAAAACTCCTGAATCTATTTGAGGACATCCATTCAAGTTACCACCTTCTGTCCCTGGTCCACAATACATTCACAACGATCTCACATTGTAAATTATATTTAGATTAACTTCAAAGGTCCCATAGTCTTTATCAACTTAAGATATTTCTAAAGTCCCAAGCCTCATCTGAGATTTAAGTTTGTCTCTTAGCTGTGAGTCCTGTAAAATCAAAACAAGTTATTTACTTTCAACATATAAAGGCACAGAGTTAACTATAAGACAGAACAAGGAGAGACTGGAATAATTCAAACTTAATAATCATCAAGCAACCATCAGACATCTGCAGTTCAAGTCTGATATAACCAGTGACCAGTGAGGAGTCTCTGGATCTTTCAGCTCTGCCCCTCCAGCTGGACTGAATAGTCAGGGACAACTTCTATCACTAGCCAACAGTACTGCATGGTAGTCCTTGCACAGTCCTGGAATATCTAAACATCTTTGGGTCTTCACCGCAAGCCATGGTCCATCTTCCAATAGCTTTGCCAGCCTATCAGAATCATCACATCCTGTCTCATACTGTGTCTTAGTAGTGGTTCATGGAACCATGTGCACTTCATAACCCTCTCCAAGCATTTTTCATGCTTCAGAAATCAATACCAGGTATGCAGGGCACAACCATATTGTTAACTCAGGGACCAAGTAAATCAGTGATTTTGAAGAGCAGGTTCCTTCCTTACAAAAGAGTTTGCATTTTTACCATTCAGTCTTTGCTGGGTGGAATCACCTCAGGCATTCTTTTTCCATTATTTTAGTGTAAAGTAGTTGGGCCATCTTCCTTCCAAATGCTAATGTATTTGACAATAACAGCTTCAGCAGCCAGTCTCTGTGCCAGTAATTTTAAACTTGCTTGTGTTTTTTTCCAACTTTAAATCTTAAATTTCTCAGTTCCATATCTTTAGACAAGCACATCAGTCCATTATAAATTTAACCTTGATCAAACTCTCTAGGCATGGGCAGAAGAACGCAGCCAGTCCTTATGCCAGTAGCCCAGTTCCAACAAGGTTTTCTGTAGTCCTTCTTTCCCCTTAGAAAGTTCATAAGCCAAGCATCCAAATACAACTTTCTCTGCACTTAGCATTTTAAAACTCTCATTATAATAGTCCATAATATTTGGCTTATTGCTCCAGAAGGCATCTTCAGTTGCAAGCACCAAGTTTCCCATTCCCCTCCAGCACACAAGTTCCAAAAGACCAAGATCCACACGGTCAGATTCATCTCAGCACTCTATTCCCACTCCTAGGTGCCAATTTCTGTAGTAGTCATCTTCAATGTTGCTGGGATGAACCTCCAAACCAGGCACAAGTAAGAGAGGAAAGGAATTTATTTGAAGCCTACAAATGCAGGAGGAGTTCCATAATGGCAGAAGCAGCTGGCTTCCTTTCGCAGATCACATAGAAATACCACCACCATTACCATAAACAAGCACACTCCAGAAACTCAGGCAGAGCTTAGGCTGCCCTGCATACCCAGGCTGGAATTCAGATCTGCCCTCAGTAATAAACATCTTAGGACTGGACCCCAGGATCCGCCCAGTGACACCTCCTCCAGCTAAGTAGCTGGAAAACCAAGAAGCATTAATGAAACTCTTGGATTTATTGGGGGGCATCCATTCAAACTACCACAGCATCCTTTAGTGTCTACCTGCTGTCCTTCTGTCCTAGGACTCCACGCAGCATGTAGTCATCATGCCTCCTTGGGTTCTACTGGGTGGTGACAGTTTCTCTGACTTTCCTTGTTTGATAACTGTGACAGCCAGTGAAGTGCTGGTCATGGATGTGCAGGGTGTCCCTTCATGGGGTCTTGTCAGACATATTTCTCTCATTGGTTTGACGCTGCCAGCAGCCTGAGGAACTTCTCAGGAAAGCTAGTCTCTGACAACCCTCAAGACCAGTCAGAGTAAAGCAGAGTTAAATAGTGGGTTTATGAAGTAGAGATAAGGGACAATGCATTCTTCAGATGTAAGCACATATGGAGAGAGAGAGAGAAGGGAGTGAAAGAATGAGTGAGTGAGCTGGCCTTAAAAAGGGCAATAGCACATATCTAAGACATAAGCTTCTTAATAGGAACTTCTCCCTTAGTGCTGTCACAATGGCTGTTTATAAGTCAGTGGCTTTCACAGCCACATTGCTCAAAGGATATAATTTCAAGGTTTAAAGATTAAGCAAAGTTAGGCTGGGGAGATGGTGCAGCAGTTAACCATGCTTGCTTGCAAGACTGCTAACACAAGTTAGAGGCTCCTCAAGTGCCCACTTAAAGCCAGACATCAAGTCTGTAAATCCCAGCACAGCTATGATAATGGGAGATGGAGCCAGCACAGCAAAAATAAAGAGAAAAATCCTGTCTCCAAAGAAAATAGAAGGGGAGGAGAGATACCCTGAGGTGTTCTGTCCATGCATGTCATAGCATGAGTGTGTTCATATATACACATCATAACACAGACAGAAACATATATATCAATAAATAAATGAAAAAACCGTGCCTTTAAGATAAGATTAAGCAAAGTTTGAAAATTACATATAAAATATGAGCTCATTTACTTATTTCTCTTAAAGAATTTCTGGAGCCACACGCAGTGGTGCATGCCTTTAATCCCAGCACTTGGTAAGGTAAGAGGATTGTTATGAGTTTGAGGCCAGTCTGGGACTACAGTGAGTTCTAGGTCAGCCTGGGCTAGATTGAGACCCTACCTCAAAAAAAAACAAGACTTTTATTTTGTAGCAAAAAACATATTGTGGGGCTGATGAGATGGCTTACTGGTTAAGGCATGTGGAAGTTTGATTCAGGTGTCCCTCATAAACTTAGGTGTCTGAATGCTAGGCTCACAGCTGATGGAGATTTGGGAATTAACACCTCCTGAGGCAGTGTATTGTTGGTGGTGGGCTTATGGGTATTATAGCCAGTTTTCCCTTGCCTCTGCTCATGCTACCATTTCCCTCTGCCATCATGGAGCTTTCCCTCGAGTCTGTAAGCCAATATAAACTTTTCTTTACCCACAGCTGGTCAGGTGTTTTCTGCCAGCAATGCAAACCTGACTGCAACAGTAAAGTTGGTACTGAGAGTGGTGTCATTGCTGTTTGATACCTGACTGTGGCGTTAGCCTTTTGGAGCTGATTTTCTTTTCTTTTCTTTTCTTTTCTTTTCTTTACATTTTTTTTTGGGGGGGGGGAGTAGGATCTCACTCTGGCCCAGGCTGACCTGGAATTAACTATGTAGTCTCAGGGTAGCCTTGAATTCACGGCAATCCTCCTACCTCTGCCTCCCAAGTGCTGGGATTAAAGGCATGTGCTACCATGCCTGGCTTTAAAAAAAAAATTTATTTGAGGAAGAGAGAAAGATGAAGAGAGAGAGAGAGAGAGTGGGTGTGCCAGGGCTTCCAACAACTGCAAATGGACTCCAGATGCATATGCCACCTTGTGCATCTGGCTTACATGAGTCCTAGGGAATTTAACCAAGGTCCTTCGGCTTTGCAGGCAAGCACCTTAACCACTAAGCCATCTCTCCAGCCCTTGGAGCTGATTTTCAAGAGGAATGTGAAAGGATTTGAAACCTTGGCCTAAGAGATGCCTTGCAGTGCTGTAAGTACAGCTTGATGGACTATTCTGGTCAGACTTGAAAGACCTGAACGCAGTAAGAACTATGGACTGTGAGTTTTGGCTAATAAGGGTGAGAAAGAGATTTGCCTGGACTGGGCTAGAAGCAGTTTGTGTGAGAGGCTTGCTGTTATGCCCATGTCCTGAGAACTTGTGCAGGGTTGCTTTGAGTAGAAATGGACTGGTGTGAGCAGAGAGATATGGCACGGAAATAAAATCTTTGGGCTGAAACTTCTGCTCATTCAGCTGTAATTGTGTGAGAGATCACAACCTTTGAGACTGGGCCAGCTGACCAGCATTGGTACAACAGAAAGAATGCAATCTTTTAAAGGGGCCTGAATGCTGAAGGAGTGTCCTGTTCTTCAAAGTCTGCTTTATTCCCCCCTGGATTAACAAATTGGCACTCTACCTGGTATTATGGAGTATAAGAAATGCAAGAAAGAGAGGGTCATTGAATTTGCAACAGGGTCTTGTGTTTTGGAAATAGCCATGGGCAGTATGAAGCAGGTTTTCTGTATGCCTGCATGGAGACCCGATGGAACTGTGAGGATGGACCATGGGTTGCAGTAGAGACCCAGTGGAGATGCCAGGACCACAAGATGGCTGCTAAGGAAAGCTGCTGGCCCCAATGAAGTTTTCCAGGACTGTGAGTAGTCTAGCTGGAAGGGGCGGAATTGGAACTCCAGAAACTTGTTGCTGGTTAGAATTATCAGACTTGGAGACTTGTCATTGACTAGAGTTGTTGCACTTGGAGCTACAGAGTTTGATGTTTGCCCTGGTTGTTTTAAATCTTGTATTGGTTGAATATTTCTTTGCTCTGCCCAGTGACACCTTTTTCAGTGTGAATGTTTATTCTGTGCCATTATGGGTTTATTGGGGATTTTTTTTTTTTTTTTTGGTATTATGGCTCAGTTAAAAGACCTTGGACTATGGGGATGTTCGAACATCACTGGGGTTGATAAAAACTATGGGGACTCTTAAAGTCGTATTGAATGCATTGTATTTTATATCATGTATGGATATCAGTTTATGGGGGCCAGGAGCAGAATGTGGTGGTTTGATTCAGGTGTCCCCCATAAACTTAGGTGTTCTGAATGCTAGGTTTCCAGCTGATGAAGATGTGGGAATTAATACCTCATAGAGTGTAGCCAGCGGTCCGATGAGGACCCTCAGAGGTGGGGGCGAGTTGGAGCAGAGTCAACAACAGACTCTGGGAGTCCAGAAGGTGGTGAAAATGGACTCGTTTATTAAGGGAAGTACATGCTTTTTATATCCCCCAATGTTCCCCATTGGTCCCATGGTGGCTGTCGTGGTGTTGTCTCTTGAGGAATGGTCCTTCAGCCCCCTCTGATGGTGATGTCATTTGTCACTGGGTACTCAGGCAGGGTTTACTTTGGCATCACACGGAAGCATTTGCACCTGCTTTGCTGTGTCAGCCACATCTGGCTGCACATGTCACATTTTTAACTGCCACAGTAGAGGCAGTGTATTGTTGGGGCAGGCTTATGGGTATTATAGCCAGTTTCCACTTGCCAGTGTTTGGCACACTCTTCAGTTGCTATTATCCACCTGATGTTGGCAAGGAGGTGATGTCTACCCTCTGCTCATGCCATCATTTTCTCCTGCCATTATGGATCTTCCCCTGGAGTCTGTAAGCCACAATAATCTTTTTTTTTCCCACAAGCTGCTCTTGGTTGGGTGACCTCTGCCAGGAATGCAAACCTGACTGCAACAAGGTGCTTGCCTGCAAAGCCAAAGGATTTCTCAGGACCCATGTAAACCAAAGGCACAAGGTGGCACATGTATCTGGAGTTTATTTGCAGTGGCCAGAGGCCCTGGTGCACCCATTCTATCTCTCGCTCCTTCTCTCACTCTCTCTTTTTCTCAAACAAATAAATAAACATAAAAATCATATTGTGGTTTGGGAAGGGCATTGCTCAGATTCAGGGATGAGAAAAGAATGCTGATGTAGCAAAACTCAAAGTCACAAACATTCTGGCTCTAAGTAAACTTGGGAAAATATGTGTCTCTGTAGTCAATACAGATTGGGTTGAAGATTCTGACTCCCAGCAGAGTTTGGAGTGAGGAACTTCTTCCCCTTCTGATATTGTCCTAATTTTCCCCATCTTTCTATCCTGCCGCAGGTTCTTGGGAGGCTCATAGAGCTCACTGTCACCTCAATGCATTACTTCAAGGTCACACACTGTCAACAAGACTCCTCCCTGCCCTCCTGGGTCTCCTAGGGAAGGCACATTTGTCAGATTTCTCCACTGTAAGGCTGCATTCCTTCTTGGCCACGCTGTCTTATGGAGCAGGAAATCACCACTGGACTGTCCCCCAATCAGATGTTCCTCATAAAGTCGTGTGTTTTCAATGCTTGTTCCCCAGGTGGTGGCAGTTTGAGAGGTGCAGCCTTGTTGGTTGTTGCGTTGCTGAGGGTGGGCTGAGGGATGTTATGGCCAGCCCTCCGTTGCCCGAGCTCAGCTCACTCTTCTGTGCTGTTTTCTACCTGCTGTGGCACAGGTGATGTCTTGTCTCTGCTCTATTTTCTTTTCCCTGTCATGAGTAAGCATCCCCTCAAGACTGTAAGCCAAAGACAAATCTTTTCCTCTCATCAGCTGCTTTAGGTAGGGTGCTTTGTTTTTATCAGTTGTGTTGAAGTTTGAGTGAGGGGCTTCTTCCTCTCCCCTTCTGGTATCACCTTGAATTTTCCCATCTTTCTGTCCTGCCTCAGGTGCTTGGGAGGACCACAGAACTCATTGTCACCTCATGTAGCACTTCAAGGCCACCTGCTATCAGTGAGACTCCTCCCTACCATGTCTGGAGTCCCCTGGTGAGGTGTGCTTGTCAGATTTCTCTGCCATAGGGCTGTACTCTCAGCCACACCATCCTGTGGAGTAGAGAATCACCGCAGGGCTGTCACCCAGAGAGCCACATTCCCACAAGGGTAGGTGTTGTAGACAGCTCCACGTTGCTGGGATGAGCATTCAAACCAAGCACGGTTTAGGGGAGGAAGGGGTTTATTTCAAGCTTATAGACCCAGGGGAAGATTCATCAGTGGTGGAAGAAACTGCTTCCACACATCCAAGCAACCAAACAGCCGTGAGAACTACAAGCGGCAAGCAAGGGAAGCAGCAGGGATTCTCCCCTCCCACCACCAGAGTGCAGACTGCTCTGCATACCTTTGGGATAGAAATCAGATCTGCCCCCAACACACCTTAGGGATGGACCCCAGGACCCACCCCCAGTGATGCCTCCTCCAGCCAATCAGCTAGAGACCCAAGTTTTAAGTTTTAATACAACACATGAGTCTATGGGGGACATACATGCAATCTACTGCAGTATGTTTTAAAAAATTGTCATAAGGGCTGGAGAGATGGTTTAGCAGTCAAGGCACTTGCCTGCAAAGCCTAAGGACCCAAGTTCTAGTCCCCAGGACCCACATAAGCCAGATGCACAAGGTGACACATGCATTTGGAGTTAATTTGCAATGGCTGGAAGCCCTAGTGTGTCCATTCTCTCTCTACCTGCCTCTCTCTCAAATAAGCAAATACATGAACAAAATATTTAAAAAACTGTCATGAGTATTGTTGTTATTTTGCTTATTGGCTGACCAGCCCCTCTGTCTTTAATGTTAAATTAGATATGCCCAAAGGCATCCATAATCCTATCCCTGGGATGTGTAGGCACAGCCTCATTGGGGACAACATCTTTGATAATATAACCAAGGCTCTGAGGAGGAGATGATCTCCAGTAGCTTTCAGAGCCCCAAATCTAATGACAAATGAGAGGAAATATTTTTTGGAAGAGAAAGTTAGAAATGCGAGGCAGAGGAGAAGGGCTTATGAAGACGACAGTGGGGATCAGTGACCCCAGGCCAAGGAAAGACAGCAAACTCCTTGCTGGAAGCTGGAAGCTGGAAGAGGTAGCAGGGGGCCCTACCCTGCTGATGCCATCATTTTGGTCATTGCTCCCCAGGACTGTGAGAGAACAAACGCCTGGTGTTTCAAACCCATGTTGTGGTAATTAATCACAGGAAAGCTAACGTAGCACTGTCTCCCATGCTTGGCTGCCACATAGTCTGGTTAGGGGAACCACTTCACTCCATAGATCTGAGTGGCTATGGTCCATGTACTCTAGCTGGCCGCAGCTTTCTTTTCTCCTTTCTTCCTGACCCTGGCTGTGTAGTCAGTTCCATGCTGCTGGGAAGAACAGTCCAAACCAGATGAAGCTTATGGGAGGAAGGAATTCATTTCAAGTTTACAGATCCAGGGGAAGTTCTGTTAATGACAGAAGAAGCTGCTTACTTCCATAGATCCAAGCAGAGAGAAACAACTTCAGCAAGCAAAACACCACAACCCTTCAGAGCACAAACCTACGCTCTCCACACCTTTGGGCTGGAATCAGACATGTTCCCACTAACACCTCCTCTAGCTAGGCAGATAGAAATCCAAGTTACAGGGTTAGTTTTAATAAAACACCTGAGTTGATGGGGCCATACATTTTCAGACTACCACGACGACCTGTTAAGACACCATCATTGTTCCTGTGATTGATACAGGAAGTTTGGGTTCCTTGTACATCAATGCATCAATAACTTTGGGTGTTCCCAGATCCTTGTCCTATGAATTTGAAGCATGAAATCCATGGACCAGAGGATAAGGTTCAGAAAGATTTTATTACAGCTTAAATCTTTAGAAGGATGAAGAGAAGGGGGCTCAAGCCTAGAACATAAGAGAAGGAAGCAAGGTGGAGCTCTTGCCCAGGGAGGCAAGAGGGGATTTGAGAAGCCAAGTGAGGGAAGAGGACACAGATCTTTCCCGGAGAGGCAAGAGGGGGCTTGAGAAGCCTCCCTTGAGAGTCAGATCTGGGTTTTTATGGGGATTGGCTACATGAGGAAGAGCAGACTGGCAGTTACTATGGACAAAGACCAGATTTTGTAGCTTTTTCAGTAATCTTATGTAAGGATCAGATCTTCTGTCCTCTAGGAAGGGTGCAAGCTTAATCTAGAGATCTTTCTTGGAGGGTGTAACATGCAGGTTTCTGCAAGCTTAGTGACATTTCCTTCTTTTAGTCAAGGAATACAAAACCATTACTTTTGGGTCCTGCCACCCTGACTGCCTAGCCAATTTCTGTCTCCTATCATGATGATGAGATAAGAATCAGGCAAGTCCTCTGCCTGCATCTCAGAGTTGGAGAGCACTGGTGGCCAAAGGGTAAGGAGGAACTTCTCCCATGGAGAAGACCTTCAGACCGGCAAACCCCAGAGGCTGCCGGAAAGCATCCAGAGTAGACTGTTCGAGTGACTGTAGCAGGCTGCTCCCACTTCAGCTGGGGAATGGGGGAAAGGGTCCTGTATCTTGCTTATGAATTTTAAACACGTGCTTTAGCAATAGGCAGTGCCTAATAGCGCCAAACCAGGTCTGAGGAGGTCCCTTCTAGGCTTCTGTTAGCCAGCTGTGGCTAGGGCATTGGTAGGCTGCAGTTATGATACTTTCAGGGTCAAGTGAGGTCACCAACAGAAAGGATGTTGAATGTGTCATCACTGTTGTGAACAGGGTATCTGTGGGACCAAGAGAGTGATGCTGGCAACAGTACTGACCTCAGACAGGCAGTCCACATCCCAAGCATGTCTGTCCCTCAGGGGCATTTGTGGCTGAGGACCAGAGCTCAGAGCTTATGGTATAGTTAAATCAGCTTCATGCCCGCCTTTCCATGGAGCACTCCATGGTGGAAGGAGGTTGACAACATCAGCCTCCCAATATGGCTGCTCCGGGGTTGTTGGGCCCATGTAGAACCTCCCTCACTCCTTCCTGATCTTGAAGATCAGAGATCTTCCTGATCTCTGCCCCTAGGGGCAGAGAAATGGCTGACTTTCACTGAGCCCTCCAGTGAGCATGGGCGTGGAACATGGGCCTCCTCATACTCCCGGGGGAGCCACAGATCTCTCTCCCAGACAGGCTCACCCCCACCCCTGTCTCCAAATTTGCTCTTTTCAAGCTCCAGAACAACCAGTGGTAAGAATTCATGGAATCTGGGCTCTGGGCCTTCCCATGTGGAAAAGAGTGCCCTGACCTCAGACTCACGTGCATTGAGATGGAACTGAAACTGTACCTTTGAACCTTGCAAACAGGGACTGAGTGGAGAGCTACTCTTTGCCATTAATGCCTGGCAATACACCGAAAAAGTCAATGAACAATATGAGCCAGAACAGAAATCAGTGGAATTAGTGGAGCCCTAATTAATAGCAGAATGTATACAGAGGTCTATCAAGCCCTCTCTGTGACACACACACACATACACACACACACACTCACTCACATATGACAATTTTCCAGCCAACTTGAACATGGACAAACCACCTCTGTGTTCTATTTCTGTTAGTTTAGAATTAACAGACAGTGGGGATACAGGGGGTCTTGGGAGGAAGGGTCCCTATGCATGGGTCTGGAAGAACTGGGAGGTGATAGGTTGCATATGAGGCTGGTGCTGGGCAGCTAGACCTCCTGCGTGGTTTCTGTCCCCACACTGCCTTCTTCTAGATGGTCATCCACTAACAGTCAAAGCTCCCATGACAGGGAACCCACCACGTATGCCAAGTCACACCTAAGGAACACGAAGCTATGTCATCACAAGAAGTAGTTAATATCGTGAAAGAACGATGCTAGTATTCTATGATCCCCATGATTACAAAAATATTGCACAAAGGCTAGGGAGAGAGCTGTCGATACAGTGCTTGTCGTATAAGCCCTTTGATCCTTCGTACCCCCATAAATGCCTGCGTGGTGGCTCATACCTGTAATTCTAGTGCTGAGGAAGTGGAGACAGTGGAGACCGGCGTTCTCTGGCCAGCTAGTCTAGACTAATTGGAGAGTTCCAGGCCAACGCGAGACTTTGTCTCAGAAAAGGTTGATGATGTTCTTAAGGATGACATCCAAGGTTGTCTTCAAGCCTACACCCACACACACACCCACACACACACACACACACACACACACATGCACACAAACATGCATACATATGTATAGGCACACACATACACCCAATAAAAGAAAATTTGCATCACAAATCACATCAGTGAGCTTTATTATTGCTAGAGAAAAGAGAAGCTTATTGCAGAATATGGGGTGTGGCTCACATGATGTGGGCTTGCAATGCCAGGATGCCACTCAAAACCCAGCTTCTAGGTGCCTGGAGAGATGTCTTAGTGGTTAAAACACTTGCCTGCAAAGTTTAAGGGCTCAGGTTCGATTCCTCAGTACCCACATACGCACAAGGTGGTGCATGTGTCTGGAGTTCATTTGCAGTGGCTAGAGGTCTTAGTGTGCCCATTTTCTCTCTATAGATAAGTAAATACATAACTAAATAAAATATTTAAAAATCTAGTTTCTGCCAGACCCTGCTGTCCAGTGCTGCACATGTTACCATGTGCTGTTTACTGTGTCCTGTCATCCTGAAGTGGGGATCTCCCAAACTCACAAACCGCATGATAAAACCTGAGGTATTCAGGCTGGGTTTAATTTTGAGACTGTGATGGTTTATACTGATTTTCAACTTGTCCAGATGTAGAATCGCCTGTGAGAGATTGCCTTGATTAGGTTATCCGAGACGGGAAGACCTATGTTAACCGTGGGGGCACCAGTCCATTGCTGGGGCCAAGGAGCATGTAAACAGGAGACACTGGCTGAGCAGCAGCTTTTGTCACTCTCTGCTTCCTCACTGTGGACTTAACTTGCAGCTCCTGCACCATGCCTTCCCCCACGTGGTGGACTAGAACCTGGAACTGTAAGTGGAACTAATCCCTTCCTCTCCCAAACTGGCTTTTGCCCAGGATTTTGTACCAGCAAGGAGAAGGCAACTGACACAGACAGATTCTCACTATGTAGCCCAGGCTGGTCTCACACTTGAGCTCATCCAGCCTCCACCTCCCAAGTGCCGGATGACAGGTAAGTGTCACACACGAGGCCCAGCTTTCTAGGCCATTGGGGTGATCAGACCACTGTTCTGATTCTGGAGTCTGTGAGCCAAGGTGGGCCTCATGCACAAGCAGCAGCTTATGGAAATTCAGAAGGCAGCTGGTGGGCATCGGGCCTAATTTCCTGTGGGCTGGGCTCTGAGCATGGCTGCCTCTCTCCTGTGACTCCCCAGGGCCATGCCAGGGAACTTTCTCCAGCTTTGACTGTTAATAATGCCAGGGGCTTCTGTGTGAAGTCACCAGCACAGGGAGGAGATGACAGTCCAGCAGATGGGCACATGCTGCTTCCAGGAGTGGCATAATAGCTGCCACTTAGGCTGATTACAACTCACAGTGATAAAGGGACAGGTGCGTGACCCACTTGAAAAAGAATTACATATTTGAGTAATGCATCTCCAATGCCTCCGGGATGAGTAACCAGCCTGCTTTATCTCCAGGGCCCTAGAGCCCAGCTCCACCACCACCTACTCCTCTCTCCAGCAAGGTGTCTGTGGCAATATTCTACAACCCGCTTTAGTGCTACTGTGAACATCTTTTCTAGTGGGGTGAGCTGGGGCTGGCCACTTGGTGTCTGTGTGGTCTTGTCCCTGAAGTGATGCCCCTTGTCTTGCCCATGGCTTTGACAACTAAGCGAGACACTGCCTGAAAAGCATCTAGCTCACAGTGACTGTTCTGCAAATGTTATTAGAAAGATCCATAAAAGAAAGAAAGAAAGAAAGAAAGAAAGAAAGAAAGAAAGAAAGAAAGAAAGAAAGAAAGATAGATCCCAGTTCAGGGCTGGGGAGATGGCTCAGCAGTTAAGATGCTTGCCTGCAAAGCCTAACAACACAGGTTCAATTCTCCAATACCACCCTAATAAAGCCAGATGCATAAGGTGGTACATGCATCTGGAGTCCATTTACAGTGGTGAGAGGCCCTGGTGTGCCCATTCTCCCTCTGTGTCCCTCTCTATTTCTCTCTTCTTGCAAATATATATATATATTTAAAAAGAAAGATCCCACTTCATGCTCAAGGAGTGAGATGTGGGATTGTGGGAGATGTCTGGGCTTTGTGGGTACAGTGGCTACACCTTCAAGTTACACAATGTCTAAAATTCCCTATAGAACCACAGTCTTACAGCCTTCCCCCTCTTTAGATATTTTGTTTGCTGCCTGGCACATCTCACAAGCTATCTCATTGTATCAATTTATATGGTAGTGGGATTAATAATGAATAATTGTTTATTAACCTTTTGTATTAGTTCCTCTATAAACCTTGTTTCTGTCTCTATCCAGTTTTCTGTTGTGTTGTGTTTCTTATTGATTTGTGAGAGCTCTTTACATATTCAGGATAGCAAGCCTTTGTTAAATTATATTGTGTGTCAGGTACATAAGTTATCAGTGATTTTTTTTCTTTTCACTTTCTTCTTGGTGTATTTTGTTTTTACCATTATTACTCTAATATTCTTTGCATAAAATTGATTCCTCTGCATTTCCTTATAAATATTTCAGGATGCATTTTTAAAAATAAGAATACATAATGGGTTACAATGACCGGATGTTATTGCCTTAATGGAGCTAAATTGATTAATCATTTTGCTGGGGTTAGTGGTTTTTGTGGCTCACCATGAAATCCTTACAACTTGAAGGCTATACAAATCATTTTCCTTTATGCTTTTTAAGTTGCAAAGTTTTGCCTTTCTTGTTTAAATTTTATTTTTATTTATTTATTTGAGAGTGAGAAAGAAAGAAAGAAAGAAAAAAGAAAGAAAGAAAGAAAGAAAGGAAGGAAGGAAGGAAGGAAGGAAGGAAGGAAGGAAGGAAGGAAGGAAGGAAGGAAGGAAGGAAGGAAGGAAGGACCAGGGCCTCTACCCATTGCAACAAACTCCAGATGCATTTGCCACCTTGTGCATCTGGCTCACATAGGTCCTGGGGAATCAAACTGGGTCCTTTTGTCTTGTAGGTAAGTGCCTTAACCACTAAGCAATCCCTTCAGTCCTTGTTTAAATTTTAATCTAATGGAATTTGAGTTTGTGTCTGAGGTGAATAAAACGACCTCATTCATTCTTACCCCATAATAACCACTCCAAGAATTGCTTGGAAGGGACCTTAAGGCACAGTCAGCCATCCCACTGCCATGGTGAGTTTCACAGTGTCTGGGTACCTTTCCTGGTAGTCTGATCATGTTGCCTATTCCTGCTCAAAGCCTGTGATTTGCCAGGGCTAGTCCTCCCCAACTTGTTATTTGTTCATTAATTGGCTAATTTAGACAATATTAATGAAATCTCCTAAGTGCTTAACCTGGTCCTAGTCCCTGGAATACCCACCAGAGGATAAAGAATTAAACCCCTGTTCTTTTTGAAGGAGACATTAAAAAATAATCACAGGGCATGAGTAAATTCTGGGTGTGTCAGAGGCCACAGATATCTTCAGAAAGAAGCAGAGCGGTGTGCAACTTATCTGTAATAAAGTCCAACTTATGTGTAATAAAGTCCACTCCTTTTTTTTGGGGGGGGGTGTTTTGAGAGGTAGGGTCTCACTCTAGCCCAGGCTGACCTGGAATTAACTATGTAGTCTCAGGGTGGCTTCGAACTCATGGCGAACCTCCTACCTCTGCCTCCCAAGTGCTGGGATTAAAGGCATGCACCACCACACCTGGCAAGTCCACTCTTTTTAAGCCTGCAGCTTTACCCCAGAGCTTCTCTGAGTCCCATCCCAGGCCATTCTCCTTAGGCCCCAGGCACATGTTCTGAGGGGTCACATGTGCTGTTTGGTGCCCTTGGGATCCTCCCAGGCTCTGTGTGGAGCCTGTTCTTCCTTTCATAGTGGAGGCTGCGCTGCAGTCATGTACCACAGTGGGCTGCTTATTCACCTGTCAGTGGACACTGGGGCTGTGTCTTGGGAATGACTGTTCAGAACAAAAAGCATCTGCAGACAAGTCTTTGTGTGGATGTGTGCTGGGGTGTGTTGTAACTTTATAAGAAACTGAGTGTTTTCTATAGAAAATTGTCCTCTCAGCACTTATGCTTATACCCACATGTTAATGCTACTCTCACTTTGGTTAGAGAAGCTTCTCTTTTCATATGACCAAAGTGCTGAGAAGAAGTGACAGTGGAGTGTTCAGCACTCAGTGAGTCATCTCTATCACAACCTCCATGGCTCAGGTACCCTTGCAGAAGAGGTGGCAGAAAGAATGTAAGAGTAAAGGAAGGGGAGCATGCTTACAGTGCCGACTCCAGACACAAAGTGGTCTTCATATTCATGATCTCACAGTGGCTGACACTACCTACACAAGATGTGCATAATAGGAGGAAATAAAAATGATGACATCATCGGGTGTGGTAGTAGTGCACGCCTTTAATCCCAGCACTCAGAAGGCAGAGGAAGGAGGATTGCTGTGAGTTGGAGGCCACCCTGAGACTCCATAGTGAATTCCAGGTCAGCCTGGCCTAGAGCAAGACCCTACCTCAAAAAAAACAAACAAAAAATTTGTGTTTGAATGAAGTCCAACTTAACTTTGTCTCATGGTTTGTATTATAGGGCCTATTTAATGAACCTTTGTTCAACCAACATATCATGAAGATTTGGTTGAGAAGTTTGTTTATTTGAGAGACAGAGACAGACAGAGAGAAAGAAAGAGAATGGGTGCACCAGGGCCTCTAGCCACTGCAAACAAAGCCCAAATACATGCACCACTCTGTGCATCTAGGTTATATGGGTCCTGGGGAATTGAACCTGGGTCCTTTGGCTTTGCAGGCAAGCGCCTTAACCACTAAGCCATCTCTTCAGCACCATGGTCTAGTTTTATTATAGGTCTAGATTTACATGTAAGCTATTAATATATTCCATATAGTATTCATATAAATTTAGTGTGTGGTGTAAGGATTGAGTTTCATTCTTTTATGTTTAGATATTGAATTGTTCCAGAACTTAAAAAAAAAAGCAACACATTTTCCCCACTGATTATCTTGGCACTTATCTTGAAAATCAGTTGAATGCATATGTGTGAGTTTATTTCTGGATTGCATTTTCACACTACAACTGGACTACATTCATTATGTGGCTGGGTAATGTGCTGAAATCAGCTAGAGTGAGTTTCAATTTTGGAGTTTTTAGTTGGGTGGTGGCAGCATAGGTAAGGAGACCTGTGTAGGTAAGGGTAACCTTGGATTTCTGATTCTCCTGCCTCTACCTCCCCAGTGCTGGATTTATAGGCGTGTGCTACCATACCTGCTTATGTGGTGCTGGGGATCCAATCACAGGGCTTTGTGTATGCTAAGCAAGCACCCTACCCACTGAGGTACACCCCTAGATCAATTTTGGATTTTTTTTCGGGGGGGGGAGATTTTCAGACTTATTCTTCATATTTTTTTTCAAGGCAGTGTCTCACTGTAGCCCAGGCTGACTTGAAACTCATTCTGTAGTCCCAGGCTGGTCTCAAACTCACTCTGCCTCCTCAGAGTGAGTTTAATCTCAGAGCGAGATTAAAGTCATATATAATTCATTTAAAGCCAAAATAATTCATTTTTAAAACTTTGTAGTTCAACATACTTTTACTATCAATTTGTCAATTAAACAGAAAGAAAGAAATAAGGAAAGAAAGAAAGAAAGAAAGAAAGAAAGAAAGAAAGAAAGAAAGAAAGGAGACTGCATTAAGTCTAAAGATAAATTTTGAGGAATTAATCTATATCTTAATAACATTGAATCTTTTGACTCATCTCCCTGTTTATTTAGGCATTTTCAGTTTCTCTCAGCTGTGTTTTGTGGTTTTTGAACCCATTTTATTAGTATTTCACTTTTTGGGGAAGAGGGTTGAGGTAGGGTTTAACTCTAGCCCAGGGTGACCTAGAATTCACTGTGTAGTTTCAGGGTGGGCTTGAACTCACAGCGATCTTCCTACCTCTGCCTTCCAAGTGCTGGGATTAAAGGCATGTGCCACCATGCCTAGCCTAGTATTTCACTTTTAAAATGCAGTTTGTGTGAAAGGTAATTCACAACTCAGTGTGCAGTTTTATTTTTTTAATATTTTATTTATTTATTTGACAGAGAAAGAGAGAGAGAGAGAGCGAGTGCATCAGGGCCTTCAGCCACTGCAAACAAAGTCCAGATGCATGTGTCACCATGTGCATCTGGCTTATGTGGGTACTGGAGAATCGAACTTGTGTCCTTAGGTTTCACAGGCAAGTGCCTTAACTATTAAGCCATCTCTCCAGTCCTAAATTTATTTTTTTTATTTTGAGACAGGATCTCCCTAAGTTGCCAGGCTGGCCTTGAACTTAGTAATCCTTCTGCCTTAGCCTCTCAAGTAGCTGGGATGAAAGGTCTGTGCCACCAGTTCTGGATAAGTTGCATTTCTTAAGTTGCAAATCCACAGAACCACGATAGGCTTTCCTACCTGTGACTATACTAGACTCAGCTGCTGGACCTACAAGCAGGTGAGTGCATGAGTAAGTAGCACTGGTCACAACCCCTGGGCATGAATGTGACCTTTTGGCCCTGTGTCAGCCACAGGGGCAACTGGTTTATGAAGTAAGATGATCTGCGGGCTTCACGGAGATCTACTCAGCAGCCCAAGCGAGTTCCCATCTAATGCCTAGTGTGGTTAGCAACTGCGATGAGTCGGTATTGAATCTTGTCATGTTTATTTCTTTCTCTGCATCTGAGATGCTCTCACTGGCTCTCTGCTGCAGTCTGTTGAAGTGGTGAATTACACAGAATAGTTTTCATTGTTGCCCCAATCATGCACATCTGCACTCATCACTGTGGCCCTGAAGCCCACCCACATATATATATATAGTCTCCAGCCCCAGGCTGACCTGGAATTTACTATGTAGTCTCAGGGTGGCCTTGAACTCACAGTGATCCACCTACCTCTGCCTCCCGAGTGCTGGGATTAAAGGCATGCGCTACCAGGCCCAGCTAGTCTCCAGATTAAAAAAAATATTTAACTAATTAATTAATTTATTTATTTGAGAGAGGAGGAGGAGGAGAAAGAGAAAGAGAGAGAAGCAGATAGAGAGAAAGATGGGTGCACCAGGGCCTCCAGCCACCACAAATGAACTCTAGATGCATGTGCCACCTTGTGCGTCTGGCTTACTTGGGTACTGGGAAATCAAACCCAGGTCATTAGACTTTGCAGCCAACTGTCTTAACCTCTGAGCCATCTCTCCAGGCCCATTTGTTCTGTGGGACAGTAACTTGTCATTCTTTTATTTCAGTGTTTTTGTCCAGTCTGGGCACCAGACGTTATAATCTAAGTTGGGAAGTGGCTCCTCGATCTCTGGTCCCTCTGCGTGGGACTCTTGGGATTTCTTTTAAATGTCTGTCATAGTCTCAAGTGAAGCCGTCCTTACGGACCAGGAGTTTTCTTTCTGGAAGGAAGTTTAACCTACTTCACCTTCTTTAATGGACATAGTGCTGTGGGAATTAACTTTTCATTTTATAATCATTTAGATTATAGAAGACTGCAAGGACAATACAGAGTTCCTCAATATCACAGCTTCTATTTTTAGCATCCAACACCAGTATGTGGTGTGTATCACAATGAAACAGTATTAACACATCATGACTAACTGAATTCACATTTTATCAGTTTCTTTAGTTTTTACTGGATGTTCACTTGAATAATCCTATCTAGGACCCCATAGCACATTTAGCTATCAAGGCACCACAGGCTCCTGCTGGCTGTGGCAGACTTTGTATCTGATGATCTTGACAGCCAGGTGTTTTGTAGAATGTCCCTCAGTTGTGATGTGCTAGAAGATGACAGTGGTCTTACCAAAGGCACATGTCATACCAAAGGCACCTGGTTCATGGTGTTGGCTGGTCTCTGCACTATGAGCTTAGCCTTCTTGTCTTCCTGGACTCTGTTTTTTGGGAGGAAGTCACTGTGCATAGCCTGCAGGTACACAGTGAAAAGTTCTCTTTTCTGGGGCAGAATGGCTGAGAGCTCTGGAGTTCTGTGCACAGAAATCTGCCTGCTGTCTCCCACTCAATCATCCATTAATTCCATCACTTACTCCTTTTGGAACTACTCATCAGTAGGTCCTAGGCTTCAGTCTAGAATTGCTTTTGTTGCTCTAATGCTTCCAGTGTGATCACCGAGAGCTCTTTAATTGGCTGTTGTGTCCCTTTGACATTTCTCTCTCTCTCTCTCTCTCTCTCTCTCTCTCTCTCTCTCTCTCTCTCTCCCTCCTGACTCTCCCTTTCTCATATGTAGTTTTTTTTTTTGTTTGTTTTTTTTTTAGCATTTCTTGCTTGGTAAGATGCTTCATGATCATTTTGTATGATTCTTCCTCAGCCCTGGAGTCAGCTGTTTCTCTGAGGAACCTTGGTTTCTTTTATTGGAATACTAGAAACAAACAAACAACAACAACAAAAAGGTCAGATCTGCTTGCTGCTACTGGGGGGTCCTTGATGCTAGGTCCTCTCAGATGACAGAGCAGCTAAATGTAGGTGTGTAACCAGCCTCTGTGTCCACATTTCTATAAAACATTCTTTTATTTTATTTATTATTTGTTTATTAGAGACAAAGAAGAAGAGAGAGAATGGGCACGCCAAGGCCTCTAGCCACAGCAAACAAACTTCAGATGCATGTAACACCATGCGCATCTGGCTTAGGGTGGGACCTGGAGAATCGAACCTGGGTCCTTAGGCTTCACAGGCATGTACTTTAACCACTAAGCCATCTCTCCAGCCCATCTATAAAACATTCTTACGTAACCCTCTATGTCTGTGGAATAGGTCATCTGTTCTTACTGGCGTCTAGAACTGACACCTTATCACATGAGCCATTCTACCTCCTTCATTTGGCTAGCTGAGAAAAACCTGCCTCCTGCCACACACTATACATTTACTGTATTGTGAAATCCTGGTACACATGCTCCAGTTCTGGTAATATATTCCAACTCTTGTCCATTCCAGCAAAGCAGCCAAATTCATACACATAAATTCATTCATAATCACTTCATATTGCTCACCTAACATCTATAGGGTCTGTAGTGGTGTCTCTTCTTCCACTGATGCTGTTGATAATCTGTATCTTCTCCCTTTCCTTCCTTCCTTCCTTCCTTCCTTCCTTCCTTCCTTCCTTCCTTCCTTCCTCCTTTCTTTCTTTCTTTCTTTCTTTCTTTCTTTCCTTTCTTTCTTTCTTTCTTTCCCCTTCCTTCTTCTTCTTTCTCTTTCTTTCTTTCTCTCTCTCTCTCTCTTTTTCTTTCTTTCTTTCTTTCTTTCTTTCTTTCTTTCTTTCTTTCTTTCTTTCTTTCTTTCGGTAGAGTCTCACATTAGTCCAGGCTGACCTGGAATTCACTATGTAGTCTCAGGCTGGTCTCAAACTCAAAGTGATTCTTCTACCTCTGCCTCCCAAGTGCTGGGATTAAAGGTGTGCTCCATCACACCCAGCTCTCTCTCTCTTTTTTCTTGACCAAGTACAAATGCAGATTGGGAGAAGAGACGGATTTTATCATAGGTGAGGTTTGGTAGTGGAGAATGGTAAAATGAAAGACAGTTAGTACATGTACCAAGGGGAGATTATAGCAATATCTCATGGAAACCAAGCTAAGGATGATGGAAAGAAGAGAGTGAAGGCCAGTGAAGAGGGAATAGAAATAAAGGATTGTAAAGTTACTGGGGTGAATACTAGATATGGAAAGGGATAGGGCTGCAGAAACGGGGGCAGGGGGCAGAAATGCTTGAGCGCAAGGCTCTGGAGCATGTGCCTTTGGAGTAGTGAGCAAGTCTAGGGTAGCTCCAGGAAGGTGACATGCTGAAGAGGTAGCTGGCATCTCTGACAAGACAGCAGTTCTGGTACCATGTGTTGCTTCTGCTGTATCTAGTACTATGAATGAGACATATGGGATGTACATAATTGTCCAGGTTGTAGAAAGTGCTGGATCTAGAGTGGTTTGGACCCTATCTTGACCACTTATCTGCATACTCATCTCAGACAAGATGTTTCATTTGCCTATGTTTCAGCTTCTTCATCTGTAAACTGGAGTCATAGTACCTGATTCACCAGGTTGTTGGCTACGTTAAGGACCTGTACAATGCTTAGCACAGGGAGGGACTTGACTTCTCCAAAGACAATTATTACACTTCTTGGATATGTTTCTTTTCTGCCTTTCTCTCATGTCTATTTTTATAAAAGACGTATGGTTCATATAGGTGTGTGAGTGCTTTTAGTAAATCATGTTGCACTAATGTCCTCTCATTTATTCTGCTCTTTGCACAGCAAACCATATGATGAAGCATGTAGTCATTAAAGCTCATGGCTTTTGATGTTTGTGGTTCGCCTATGGTTTTTTATAATTTATCTATTTGTGGTGAGAGAGAGAGAGAGTGTGTGTGTGTGTGTGTGTGTGCGAGTATGGGCATGTCAGGGCCTTTTGCCACTGCAAATGAACTCCAGATGCATGCACTACTTACTTAGTGCTTTATGTGGGTACTGAGGAACTGAACCCAGACCATCAGGCTTTACAAGCAAGTGCCTTTAACCACTGAGCAATCTCCCAGCCCCACCTTCATGGTTTATATCAGTTTTTGTGATTGTCATCAGAAGTCCACAAATTAATATGGCTGAAGTCACAATAATTTAACCCCTAAGACTTCTGGTATAGTAAATCTGAAATCACCATGTTGTAGTGCCTGCTTCTTCTGAGACCCCAGAGGGTCCTTCCTGCCTCTCTAGCTTCTGGGGTGGCTCCACTCCAGCCTCAGCTACACTTTCATGGCCTCCTGCCCATGTTTACAGGCCACTGTCCTGATCTGTTCTGAGGACACCAGATGGGTCAGCTTAGGGCCACCTTGCTGAAGGATAGCTATCACCAAATGTACCAATGGCACCTGCAGCCACCCTATTGCCAAATAAGACTATGTAAGGTGTCATCTTTGAGGTAATGCAATGCCATCCATAAGAGTATTCAAACAAATGTGAAAATATGAGTGAATATGGATGATACAAGATTGGCAAAATCTTTACAACTATTGACAGTGGAGGTGGCTACCTGGGATTTGTTACACAATTTGTGCTGCATTTATTTGAACATTTTCATAATAAAAAAGGTAGTTTTTAAAAGTCAGATTTTTCAATGAATATTTAATAAACTGGAAAATGTTAAGTGCTAAAGTAATATACAAAATTATGCATTCACTAAAAGCCCTTATGGAATAAATGACCCCAAAATATTTATGGAAGTTTTCTCTAGGGAGTTTGGGGCTTGTGATTTTACTTTTTTTGTATTTCAAAAAAGGCCACACTGGATGTAGATTATTAGTATAGCAGTAAATTTTATTTTTAAAAATCAGCCTAGGGCTTGGGAGATGGCTCAATAGTTAATACGCTTGCTGCTTAAGCAGGAGGATCTCTAGGGAAGGAGACCACTAAGTGTGACTCCCCAGCTCCACATTAAAGAAAAAAAGCTGGGTGTGGTAATTCATATCTGTAACCCCATCTCACTGAGGGTGCATGGGGGGTAGAACTAGAGAGTCACTGGTGCTGCTGCTCCAAGTTGAGGGAGTCTGCATGCAAGGGCGTGGGGTGCGCATCTGCACACACGTGCATCCACTAGACACCACACACACACACACACACACACACACACACACACACACACTCAGCCTGGCATGATGACAAGTGCCTACAATCTTAGCACTTAGGAGGCTGAGGTAGGACAATGGTGACTTCAAAAACAAGCCACAATAGTAAGTGCTCTGGGCCATTCTGTGTGTTGCAGTCAGCTCCGTGTTGCTGCCAGAAAACACCTGATCAAAAGCAACTTGAAGGAGGAAAGGGTTTATTTTGGTTTACACACTTGAGGGGAAGTCCCATGATGGCAGGAGAAAATGATGGCATGAACAGAAGGTGGACATTATCTCCTGGCCAATGTTAGATGGACAACAGTAACAGGAGAGTGTGCCAAACAATGGCAGGGGAAAGCTGGCTATAATACCCATGAGCCTGCCCCTAACAATACACTGCCTCCAGGAGGATCCAATACCCAAACTGCCACCAGCTGGGAGCCTAGCTTTCAGAGTACATAAGTTTATGTGTACGCCTGAATCGAACCACCACACTAGGCTACACAGTGAGACCCTGACTAATAAATATACATCAAGCTGCCTCTTCCTTATCCACTCATATAGTCATTCAACAAACAGACCTTGCCCAATCCCTGGTATTTGTTTTTCCTGAGCCAGGCCCACCCAGGAGGCTAATAAATACAACAGATGTGGACTGTGCCCTCAGAAACCCACAGTCCAAACCAGGGACCAAGCTGTCCTTAGGCAAGACAGCCAAACACTCCTTCAAACCTAAGCAAGTTACATGGCTTGAAGCGACTGTCTCGAGGACTGGGAGAAACAGAGCCCTCTTTCTAATATCTGAAATTATTAATGACTTTGTAACCAACTCAACAGTCATCCACATGCTGGAATAATACAGAGTATGCCCAAGGAGTGGGGCTCACTGACCAAGGAGGGAGACGGAGGCACCACCATGGAGCTGGGCCCAGCAGACCCAGGGGCAGGAGGTGGTAGGGGCTGGAGCCACCAGGCAGAAGGTGAAGGAGTGCCCAGGAAGAAAGTATCAAGGGAGGACAGAGTGGGAAATGGGAATTTGGGGTTCCTTGTTGATACACCAATCTGCCAATGCATCAATACATTTGGGGTACCCCAGATTCTTGTCTTATGAATTTAAAGAATTAAAGTTCATAGACCAGAGGGTAAGGTTTAGAGAGACTTTATAAGATTAGGAGAAAGTAGAGAGAGCTCCTGCCATGTGGAGGGCAGAAGAGGGTAGACAGCTCATGGGGGAGTAGGGGAGGTTAATCAGGACAGGAACCTGGAAGTTCAGGAGAGATGAACAACCATCAAGGAGAGACCTCCCCACCTGGTAAGTGGCTGCTTATAACCTTACTGTGGTGAACTTTACCTTCAGGTTCTGTGAGCCAGAGTGAGGGCTGATTGGTCTGGACTAGGGACTGGCTCCAGAAGACGCCAGCCACGAAGCCAAGTGTTGGGGCTGAGCTTACCCAACCATAATGCCAGGGTCAGATTTAAATTCTAGGAAAGGGAACTCCCTCTCAGGAGGGGCTCAGGTGGTTTATGGGAAACAGGTCTAGGGAACTCCTTTAGTCAAGAGATGGGAGAGGAGAGAGCCTTCTCTTGAGCTCTATGACGTGGAGATTGCAAGGGCAGACTTGAGACATTTCTGCTTTAAACTTTTGGGGCCCAGTCAGACTAAAGTAAGGGACTCCCTCTCAACCTGGTGAATACTGGGCGGGACTCTCACCTAGGGACACTCATCTGCTAGGCTGCCAGGCACTTACTGCCAGTATGCTCAGGGCCAGGCAGAGCACTTGGAGCTAAGGGTGGCCTTGGATCCTGCCCCCTAGGTATGGCAGCTGCTGGAAACCTGCAGCATTCCAGTTTTCTATGAAATGAGGATGCCACAGGGCTGCTGCGAAGAGGACAGGAGCCATGTGTGGATGTGCCATCCTGGTGCAGATGAAGATGGAGAGGAAGACTAGGAGGCTAGAAGACTAGGAGATGATGATGTGGCTGATTCTGAAGATGAAGTCGGCGATGATGGTGACAATGACAGTGATGAAGATGATGGTGATAGTGATGATTGGTGGAGAAGGAGGAGATGATGATTGGGTAGCAATAAGCAAAAGTCTGGGAGGAATGGTCAGGTAGGTTGGAGTCTGCATGGCTCAGGTGGGTGGACAGGTGGGTGGACAAGAGGGAGAAGAGATGGGAGGGAGGATGGTCTTTCCCATGTTCGGGGACTTTAGAAGAGCATCTTGCTTTGGATGGTGGTTCTTAAGAACTGAGCACATGGGTTAGGGGTTAGCTAAAGTTTTGATTTGGCTGAGCTAAAATGAATTGAAATAAATTCAGGTTCTGATAGAGTTGGGTTAGGATGAAATTGGACTGAGCTGAACTGAACTAGAGTAGATTCATGCCACCTTGGCCAATGTTGGCCTGGATGCAATTTGCTGAGATGGAGCCTCACACTTGAGCCTGGGATTGAATCGCCTTCTGCTAAGTGCTCTGCCTGTCTTGATGTGGTGGCTCTGGAGACAGATGGAGTTGGCCTCTTCTCCTGCCAGATCCTGCAAGTGCTTTGTGCTTCATATGGCAGCTCTCCCCCTCCCCTGCAGCAAGGGCTGGGAGCCCTCCTTCCTGGGGGCAAGCTCCAGGGACTATATTTGGGAAAGGTCTGGCCCTCTTGTTATCCAGAACCTGGAATCCCTTGCTGAACCTTTTGAAAGGGTAGCTCCTCCCTGGAGTAGTCTCTCTGAAGAAGGCTTCGGGACTCAAAGTCACCGAGTCTGACTGTGTTCTATACAGCCACAGTCTGCATCTATTGAATGCTCCCAAGGATGGGGAGTTCGCTGCTTCTTAGCAAAATCTGCACCCCTGACACTTCTCTGCTGGGTCAGAGCCTTGACTCTCACATGCTTGTCCACTCAGCCATCCTGCATGTGGCAGGCAGTGGGGGCTCAAGAGGGGTTACATATGCCCTGCTCTTTGTGGGGGTGCCCTTGGTCCTGGAAACCACAGGGGACAGGCGCCTGTCCTGTTCCTTGAGGCTGTGCAATCAGTCTCCTGACTCCCCATCAGGTCTAGCTGTACCTTGAAAGATGCGGATGAGGAGCAGGCAGCTTGTGAGGAAGGAAGGAAGAAGCCAGATCAATCACTCTGCCCAGCAGGTGAGGGAAAGCTAGTTAAGTCAGGGTGATTCTTCCATAAGCATCCACCTGGCCCCTCCCACAGCAAGGGGGGGCACCAGGTGCAGATAGCAGCTGCCCAGGCCATAGGCCTGTCTCTCTACGGGCTGCCATGTAGGAAGGTCCTGGCCCCTTCCCTCCCTGAGGGCCCCTAGGTCTGTGCTACAGAAGTTGAGTCGCAGCTCCAGGTTGCTATAGAAACAGGTATGCCTCTGGTCTTACTCGCTCCATTTTGCTCAGCTACTTTTCTGCCCTATTGTGGAAAGAAGGCCATGTGAGCAGGTACTGTTGGGTACAAGGCATTGGCCCTAAACTCATGCCACCTGATATATCTCTGAAGGAGTATAAGACCCCCATACAGAAGAAGCAGAGCCAGAGTGGTAGAGCCACCAGCACAGAGCCGCACAGCTCCTGAGGGTGGGCAGGCAGTGTCTAGTTCCTGACTCTCCTTGGTTGGGGTCCTCCCTCCAAGCCATGATCCAGGGGCTCCTAAGGGTCAGAGTTTGGTTGTAGGAGCTGTCTCTGACGTCAGAGATGCTCTCCTCATGCTCCCCTCATCCCCGTGCCCTGACAAGCTATGTGACCATGAGTGACCCTTGCCCAATTTGAACCTCTGTGTCCCCATCCACAAAATGAAAGGTGCCCACATGTTGGAGGGAGTTCCCATGATGATGCTCAGGTCCCTCTCACATATACCCTCAATACTTCCTCTCCCCAACAGCACAGGCTCCCCTCTGTCCTCTCTGAGGATGGCACTCTGTCCTTGGGCCTCACTTCCTTCTGGAAGCTCAGGGCTATTTCAAGAGGAACAGAGACTAAGTGGTCAGAGTTGCGGAGGCTCATAAAAGGCCACTTCAGGGCCTTACAACAGAGTCTCCTAGGAGGTGGCTCATCCCTGTGTTAGCTGGAGGGAGCAGACCTCCACCACTACCCTGGCCAGTAGGCCCAGCTGTCTCCTGGATATAGGCCTTGTCATCCAAAGAAGCCTGTGTCTCCACAGGGACAGTACCATTTGGCCTAATGCCATGGGACAAGTGAGGGCTTAAGACAGTGCTAGATGATGCCCTGGGGCAGGACCTGGCAGACAGTGGTCAGCAGTCCCTAGGAGGGGATGGAAGACATTGAGGCAGAAGGGGTAAGCTGGGCCCTGTTGGGTAGGGAAGCCTCAGAAGCAGTGCTAAGCCAGGAAGTGCATGGTCTGTGTCTCTAGCCAACCTTCAGGGAAAGCCAGGGCTTCCTGTAGGCCCTAGTATTTTCCACAGCTAGTTGTCCCAGCCTTGTGGCCACAGCCCCTGTCAGACCAGCCCCTTTCCTCTTCCTATACTGAGTCCTGGCTAAAGTCCCGTCCACCTGGACTTGACAAGAGCCGTCCCTGCACCCTCCCCATGGAGGACGTAGCTAGGGGAGCATATCTAGGGGTGATGCCATTCTGCATGGCACTGTAGTGCTGGGGACAGGGCATTTGTTAGAGCCCTACACACTCAGTGTGGAGAGTCCCTCATGGCAGAGGTAGCTGTGAGTGACTGCCAGTGCATCCGTATGGGCTCATCAGTCACAGCAGATAGGCAAGCCAATGCAAGATGTTACTAGCAGGGAACTGATTGACTGAGGGGCTTTGGCCCAACTTTTCTGTAGATCTAAAATTGTTGTAAACACTAAATTTTAGAAAAACAAAAACAAAATGAGAACAGGGATTTGAGACAGGAAAAAGTCAGGAGGGCCTCCCTGTGGACCCTGTCTCTTTCTCAGGGCACCTCTGGGCTCATCTCTGTTGTCCGAGAGCAGTGAGAGCACGTCCTGAACCTGGCAGCCACAGTCATGGGTGAACTGCCTTCCCAAACAGGCCTTGATCCCCTTGTTCCTCCAGAAGCCCTCTCTGGCCCCACAGCCAGAAAAGTGGAGGGTAGGGGCAAGCAGCAGGAAGGCGACCCCCGGCATGTGGAGGAAGTCAGGATGCTGTGGGCTCTCATAGCAAGAGGCATGGCCAGCTGAGCCCTGCGGTGGAGACTGTCAGGCAGCTGCAGCCCCAGGGGGAAGACGGTCAGGTTGACCATGTGGGCAGGCAGCCTGGCAGGCTACTTCCAGGAGGGTTCTTCTGGCTGGAAGTGCCTTGCTTCCCTGGACCAGGGCCACACAAAGGAAAAGCCTCCCCTTCTCTTCCCACGCAGTTCCTGCAGCCGCCATGCACAGTCAAAAGACATGTACGATTTCAGGTTTCTTTAAATGCACCGAGCAACCGGGAGGAAGTGGGCTGCGTTTTCTCTAATCTGTGATTCCTTCAACTTCATTCTTCCCCTCTTCCCTGTAATTATCCCATCGTGGGTGAAAATAAACCTCCTTGAGGAGACAGCCTCCCAAGAAGAAAGCATTATGTCAGCATGGGGGAGGCCCAGAGGTGGAAACGTTTCTCTCAGCCTGGGCATTCTCGCACCTTCTGCCCTGTGGGAGCAGCCACCAGGGCCACCCAGCCTCCTGGGTGAAGCATAGAAAATCCCCCATCTCAGGAAACCACCATCAGAGGCAAGCAGGGAATGGTGGTCACTAGACCCAAGACCTCAGCGGCTTGTAGGACAGTGGCAGGGCCTCCACACCACACTGGCTCCCGCTTCCCTCTACAGCAAGCCACAGCCAGATCTCAACCCCCCCCCCCACCACAACCAGGAAGACCTTCAAACAGCTTCACAGTTCTACTGTTTCCAACTCAACTAGTGCCATACCAGTCCGAGGAGCCCCTAACAGCCAGGCGTTCTGGAATGCCTAATGAACGTCGTCCTTTGCTTCCTGACGGTCAATCGAGGAAGTTGTTGCAAAGTCTAAGAGGCCAAATGTGGAGTAAATGGGAGGTTTGCGCAGCGCTTGTCACTTGCTATGTTGCCAGTAAACATCACTGTTTGATTACCTGCCTTGTTAAGTGCCAGTTAATTCCTGTAATCACAGGAAGAGGTCCTGGGGTGTGCATGGAAAACTGAGGCTCTGAGAAAGGCAGGAAATTGCTGGAGAGATGGGACTGGGCTCCCTGTGCTTCTAGACTGAGACATGCCTGACCTGGGGACACAAGGCTGCCACCTTCCTCGGCTCCATCGCCTAGAGCAGGTGGTGATTAAGATAAGTCTCAATCATTATGCACAGCAAATCAAAAACCCAGAACAAGCCCACACTGAAGGTCTTAGAAATGTCTCCTTAGGGCAAGATTGAAGAAGACTCCAGCAGTTTGGAACCAGAGAGTTTATTTATTTCACTTTGTATAGCATCAAGCTCTTAAACAAGAGACCTCACTTTGGAGAAAATATTAATTATCTTCCTTTCCCCTAGCTGGATTCTTTTTAATTTTTCCTTTTCTTTCTTTCCTTTTTTTTTTTTTTTTTTTAGCACTATATTGAGTAGGTGGAGTCCCTATCGCAAGGTGAGTATTTGGGTCCCAAGGTAGGTTCCCTCAATAGTTGTCACTTTGCCTGCTTGAGTGGGGGGTGGCCTGATGGGACAGGTCAAACCTGGCAATGGCTTTCCCTGCCCCATGGTCTCCATATCAATGCCTCTTGTATCCTAGGAGAGTTTATTTTCATTAACACAGTCCTCAGCTGGGGCAGTCCTGTCACTCTCAGGGGATATTTGCAGGGCTAAGGGACAAGAAGTGGTACTGGCAATGGTATTTCATGGGTGAAAGTCAGGCATGCTGCCCAAGGCCTGTAATACACACGACACTCTCCAGGGCATGCTGTTGCCCCACCTCACTGGGCCAGGGAGGAGACCCAAGATACAGGACCTGCTATGCTTGTACTTTTTAAGAAATATTTATTTATTTGCAAGGAGGAAGAGAGGGATGGAGGGAAAGAGGAAGGGAGGGAGAGAGAGAGAGAGAGAGAAATAGTGCTTGGGCACACCAGGGCCTCTTGTTGCTGCACACAGACTCCAGATGCATGCACCACTTTGTGCATCTAGCCTTATGTGAGCACAGTAGTCTGTGGACTTCCCAATCTCAACTTCACAGCATTTGTGAGGCCATATCCACTGCTCACCATCATCTATCTAGAAATAAATATAGATACGTGGTACTGGGGAATCTAAGCCAGGCTATGAGGCTTTGCAAGACAACATTTAATAACTGCTAAGGCATTTTGCAGTTCTACTCTTCTCTTAGGCCAAGGTACTTGCCATGTGTGTGTGAGGCCAGGCTCAGAGTCCCTGTATCAAGCCCCATAGTGGGTCAAGCCCAAGTTGTAGAGGACACCCCAGGATGTTGGAGATGCCAGGACTGTCCCGGCATGCAACCTGCCAAGCTCCCCTGGTAGCCTAACCCTTGCAGGTTCCTTACCTCCCACATGCCTCCTACCAGGCCCCTCTCTCCACACCTACATCCCGTGTCTGTCCAGATCCTTTGGGTACCATTGCAAATTGTACCTGGAATTTTCTTTACTGCCAGTTCTCAGGGCCTGGCAGCAACAACCAGCCCCAGGCCCCTGGCCTTCCACAGTCTTTCCCTTTTCCTGGGGATCTCACCCTGTGGTCTGCACCAAGCCTCTCACTGTGCAACTAGGTAAGGGCCACTCTGCCAAACTGATACCTGAGATGACAGTTGTGGTCCTGTCCCAGCACAGTGACCCAGTGTGGAGGTCGGGTATGGAGACAAGGCTGGAAGCCGGCAGTCCTCTCCAGCTCCCTCACCTGTGCTTGCTGCCCCCTGCTGGGAAGCTCCCACGGATGTGCTCCTGTCCTTGAACTTCTCTGCATGACGCTCCCCAGTGTACATGTGCCACTGCCTAACAGTGTCCTTGAGCTCTGCCTGTGGTCTTGCTTCTTCCCCACTGTCATTGCAGCAGTTGCCTCAGTCCTGTGAGCCTGCTGCCCTAAATCCAAGGTCAGATCTGCCTCCCCATCTCAACTTCACAGCATTTGCCTGTGAGACCATATCCACTGCCCACCATCATCTATTTAGAAATGAATATAGATAAGGTGAATATGCTGATAAGCTATAGATAGAAACAGACAGTAGACATGTATGTGTATATAATATAAATCCATAAACACATACCCATTTTTTCTTTTCCTCCTTCCTCCTGCACTTCTCTCTTCCCCTCTCTCTCCTCTCAGAGTATATGTGTGTGTGTGTGTGTGTGTGTGTGTATGTGCATGCACATGGACGTGCATGTGTACTGCCCACTTACACCTGCAGTGTGCAGGTACTGGCTCCAGCAGAGCCATTTGGCTGCAGTGGATGCTGGGAGCTCAGAGGGAAGAACTCAGAGCTCAGAGCTCAGGTCACTAGAAGGCAGGCAGTGGTGACATGTCTAGATATCAGCAGGAGGTCATGGTCATTTGCAGTCCCCCTTATGTACCCCTCAGGTTCCATCCTCAGTGGCTACATTGGACCCATCCTAAGCACTGAGGGACATAAAATAGCTGATGACCAGGTTCTCCAGAACAGTGTGAGCTGACACCATCTTCACAAGGCAGAGTTGAGACAGGCACATGTTCTTGGGAATCTGTGTCCCTGGTCTAATGGCATGGGAAGTGTTACCGTGACAGGCAAACCTCTCCTGCGGGTGGGGCCATGGAGCTGCAGCCATGCATAAGACAGAGAGAAGCTGGGCGTGGTGGCACACACCTTTAATCTCAGCACTTGGGAGGCAGAGGTAGGAGGATTGTTGTGAGTTTGAGGACCCCCTAGTGAATTCCAGGTCAGCCTGGGCTACAGTGAGACCCTACCTGGAAAAAAAAAAAAACAAAGAAGCTGCTCCTGCCTCCCTCAGGTATGTGGGAGCCAAGGGGCTTCTGAGATGGGAGCTTGGGGCAGGTCACCACCACAAGAAAAATCCAATGGGAGCCCAGTTCTCAGGGGTCTGTTTTTGGGGTCACTAAACCATCCATCAGGAAGCATAAAAAAGTAAAAGAAAGGCCAGGCATGGTGGCACATGCCTTTAATCCCAGCACTTGGGAGGCAGAGGTAGGAGGATTGGTGTGAGTTCAAGGCCACCCTGAGACTACAAAGTGAAGTCCGGGTCAGCCTGGGCTAGACTGAAACCCTACCTCTGAAAACAAAAACAACAACAACAAAAAGTAGAAGCAATGATCCTGGTGGAGCTCTCGGTGGGGTAGATTTGGGGTGTTTAAGGCCCTCTCCTCCTCCTTCCTGGCTTTGAGGAAGGGAGGGCCCCTCTGCTGTCAGTCCTTACAGTTGAGTTTTCTGGGACAATTGGAGCAGGGACTGAGTGGCTAAAGATGGTGGTGACTGCATGGGCCCTTGGCTGTCTTGACTCTCCCCATGCCCAGGGGCAGGAAGGGTATAGCAGGCAAGGGAGGCTCCTTGGTTCCCTGCTATGGAAGGAGCCAGCAGGGGTATGTGTGAACCCTCAGCACCCATCCAGCAAAGCTGAGGGCAGAGCTCACCAGCTGGATAGGAGCAGTCACATGACTGGCCACTCCAACACTGGGGTTCCAACATCAAGAGCCTAGGATGGAGTCTAGGCTGGCTGCTGCTGCAATCCAAGTGGGTGGGAGATGTCATTAGCAAGAGGACAGAGGTTTAGAGGCATGACCATGACAACCACTGGCCAATATCTTCTCCCTAAGGCAGTGAGGGTATATGCCCCCTCCTTACTCAGGTAGAGAGGAACACCCACGATGGAGCAGGGCACAGTGTCAGGGGACTGAGGTGGTAATGGGCCAGTAGCAGGACAGTAATGCCAAAGCTCCATGGGGGTCTCCAGACTGGGTTCACAGCCCTCTAATGAGCCTAGGTGGGCCTGAGTGGGTCTGTGTGTGAATTTAGTAAGGGAGATCCGTTTGCTTATCAGGACCTAAGGTTGAGTTGCAAGTTGGGAACAGACTGGGTTTGAGCCCTACTGAGGACAAGGCGCCCTCCCTCCTGACACCTCTCCCTGTTCTCCTGCAGACACCTTCAGGGGCCCCCATGGGCATGGAAGCTTCATGGTCCTATGAGCCAGGGACCCCAGGATCTTTGATTCTTATGTAGCCATCTCTTCATGCAAATCAGTGCGGGGGGGCGGGGTTATGACTCTCAACCCTGCCAGCAGAGCCCTGAAGGAGCCCAGCCTCATAGGGTTCATTAAGGGCAGTGCATAGTGGGCTGTGAATCTTGGGCTTAAGGAGAAGAGGCACTGACAGAACCTTTGCTGATGGGAGGGACTTAAGCCCCAGATTGCCATTCATCATAGTTGCATCCACTTGAGCTCTGGGCACTCAGGGCCCTCCTGTCTGAGCCTCTGAGCCAGGGAGCAGCGAGGGGAAGGTCTCGTCAGCCAGCCAGGGAGAGCCAGCAGGTGACCTGGGGGTGGGACACCTGAGCCTCTCCAGGCCCCTCTGGGGTGTGAGTCACCGGATCTGCTGTCCAGCAAGTCTTGGGCCTCGGCCAGGCCTGGCGGCCTTGATTGATTGGGAGGGAAGATAATACTTTGGAAAATGATTTTCTTTTCCTTCTTTCTCTTCAAAGAAATTGAAGAAACCTGTGGTTTACAAATCTGCTGACCCAGCAGGAGATTGAAATTGAACCAGCCATGTCAGGAAAAGGCCTGGGTCAGGGGACAGGAAATACCTGGAGGCAGATTCCAGCGTGTTCCGGGGAGAAATGGGGTCACAGTGTGGCTAAACTGAGCGATGCTGGTGGGCATTGGTCATGGGCAAACCAAGGCAGGATTGACCACCCCGCTTCACAGCTGGCCACACTGGGCCTGAGGGATGAAGACTTGCTTTCTGTGAACTAAAGTCCCCTCACCCCACCAAACCCCACACTTACGTCGAAGAGTCTGCCAGGATAATTGACTGATTAGAACTTCATGATGGTGGGGATTTGGAATGTTGCAGATCCAGAGGCAAATTCTCTTGCACTAACGTTATTTAGTCCTCTTCATAGCTATTCATTGTCCACCACTGTGTCTGACCTGACTAATCTGGTAACACCACTGGAATGTATTAACAGGCCTCTGGCTTGCACCAGCCCAAAAGCTAAGAATATCACGAAATAGCTTCTGAAATCTACAGCAGACTTCTCTACTTTATGACCTGATGTCCCCACCAATGTATTTACTGTATTTGGTAAATGCCTTGATTTGTGATTTTTTTCATCATGTGACCATGAAGATTATGTAACCACTTCCACAGTGGAACTTGTTATGTGGGGTAATTTGAAGTTGTGTTCCTTGGCCATGGTCACTCATATTTTGCTCAGAATAAATGAGCTTTTATTCCCTTTGAGGTGAGAGCTATGTTTTGTGTCAACAGTTTTGGTGCCTGAACATTGGCCTCAACAACAATCCACTGGCAATAGAGTCCCCAGGATCTGTACCAGGTACCAGCATGGGCCCTCTGCGTCCAGCCATCTAGTTGCCTCCTCAGGTGGATGTTGGTGAATTCTTTACCGAGCCTGGAACTCTCTTTGGATGGGTTGATGGTTTCTTGGTTTATTCTGAACTGGTTCTAAGGTGTCTTCTTATTTGGTTTTTAGGATCATTTGTTTTTGTTTTCCAAGGTAGGGTCTCACTCTAGCTCAGGCTGACCTGGAATTCACTATGTAGTCTCAGGGTGGCCTTGAACTCTTGGCGATCCTCCTCCCTCTACCTCCCAAGTGCTGGTATTAAAGGCTTGTGCCCACCACGCCCGGCTAGGATCATTTGTTTGGCAGGGGAAATCTCGCGAGAGGCTAGCACTCAGGCAGATGAGAAGACAGCTGTAACTGTCAAAGAGCTTGGCACCCTGGAGAGACACCTCCTCTGGCACTGAGAAAATAGGAAAAGGTGCCCTGAGGGCAGGACCTCATCCATTTGAAAGAACAGAGCCAAAACTGAAGGGGTTCCTTGCTGGCTACCCAGGGAAGCGTTTTGCCAAGGTCAGCTTGGAAGGCTCACAAGGCCTCTATAGCTAATGGTCCAAGGAGGCCAGGTAGCATCCCAAGCTGGCAGTAGAACTTGACAGCATAATCCATGTGATACTGCTTTTGGGAGTATGAAAGATGCAAGATTGAGGGAGTCTTGTTCCAATGGTTCCAGAAATCTGCCAGGCAATGTGTGGCAGTGGCCTGCGAGGAGGTCCCGAGAGGCCATTGCATGAAGCTATGAAGGTGAACACTGAGTTACAGGTAAGACCCCATGATGTTTGAGGTGACTTAATCATGGGATGTCAGCCAAGGAAAGCTGCAGGCATGGAGTAGAACTGCCCTAAGATGTCTGTGGAGCTGGAGGCATGTGGCTACCCAAGACCTATGGAGCCCAGAAGATTCTTTCATGAGCCCCACTTCCTGGAATTTAGAATTTGCTCAGCTGGATTTCAGTCTTCCTTTGGTCTAATCTTTCCTTACTGTGCTCTTGTTCCTCCCTTTTGGATTAGGGATGTTTAATTTTTGCCATTATATGTTAGAAGTATATAACTTGTATTTTGATATTAGAAGCTCACAGTTAAGAGTGCCTGAGTCTCAAAAGACATTCTCTACTTTCTTTTTTGAAGAAAGTTGGAAGTGTTAAAGACTATGGGTACAAGGGCTAAAGTTGGACAGAATGCACTTTAATGGTCATGAGCCTATGGGGGACAAGGGGTTGATGAGTATGGCTTAAAAGTCATGCATTGTGTGTCAAGTTGACAAGGGGTGGACTTGTTATGGTTAATCTCAGTTGTCAACTTGACAGGACTTAGAATCACCATGGAAACAAATATCTGGACATGTCTGTGTGGGATTTTCTAGACTAGGTTAATTGCAGTGGGAATCTCCACCCTAAATGTGGGCAGTTTCATCCCATGAGGAGGTGTCCTAGACTGCATAAAAAGAAGAAAGCTTGGGCTGGAGAGATTTCTCAGCAGTTAAAGCATTTGCCTGTAACATCTAATGACCCAGGTTTGATTCTCCAGTACCCACATAAAGCCAGATGCACAAAGTGCTGCATTCATTTGTTTGTTTACAGTGGCTAGAGGTCCTGGCACACCCATTCTCTCTCTCTCTCTCAACTTTCAAATAAATAAATAATATTTTTAAAAGAAGAAAGCTAGTGGGGCATTAGCATTCATCTCTCTCTACTTCCTGACTACAGACCCATTACGACCAGTTGCTTTATGCTCCTACTGTCATGCCTTCTTTGCCACAATAAACTGAAATATTAAACTGTAAGCTGAAAAACAAAAAGCCACAACAAAAACAATCCTCAATAAATAAAAATATTTAAAAAAAAAATTAAAGGGCTGGAGAGATGGCTCAGTAGTTAAGGCGCTTGCCTGCAAAGCCTAATAACCCTGGTTTGATTTTCTACTACCCACATAAAGCCACTTTGCAGTGGCTGGAGGCCCTGGTGTACCCATTCTCTCGGCCGGTCTCTCTTTTCTCTCTTTGCTTGCAAATAAATAAATAAATAAATAAATTTTTTTAAACAATCCTCCTCTTTTTGTTAAGTATTTTGTCAGAGCAATGAGGAAAGAAATTGTACACATCCTTTAGAAATTCCATGAGCATGTGATCCTGAAGACTCTGAAGAGAAGAAGCACTTGTTACCTCTATCCCCCAACCCAAACAAGGTGGAGGCATAGGGGAACTGCCAGAACATGCAACAGCCTAAGAGAGAAGGCCAAGACAACCCAGCCCATGGTTTGGAAGGAACCTTGTTGGTTCATCCGAGAGGACACACATAAGAGTGATCACCCAGTGTCTTGAGCCCCCTCACATTCCCGTAACCATTCAGGATCAGCTAGCGAGTGGGAGGAAGTGACTTTAGGGTGAGGGCTGTAGGAGCTCCTTCCCTAAGCAGCACACAGATGCCACCTAAAACACAAATCCTCCAACAAGCATAGATGGTTGCTAAAAAAGATACAGACATGGAAAACAAATTCAAGGAAAGAAATTTAAAAATTAAGAGTTGTGGGGCTGGAGAGATGTCTTAGTGGTTAAGGTGCATGCCTGCAAAGCCTAGGACCCAGGTTCGATTCTCCAGGTGCCACAAAAGCCAGATGCACATGGTGGTGCATGTGTCTGGAGTTTGTTTGCAGTGGCTAGAAGCCCTGGCACACCCATTCCCTCTCTCTAGCTCTCTGCCTCTAATAAATAAATAAAAATAAATCTTTTCTAAAAAAATGAGAGTTGTGCAAGCTGTAAAACTTCTTTTTAATTTTTTAGATTTACTTATTTTTATTTTATATAAATTATAATGGCGCTAAATCTTTTGTTTATTTACAAGAAGAGAGAGAGGGAATGGTGCTCCAGGGACCCCAGCTGCTGCATATGAACTCATGTGTCTAACATGTGCCACTTTGTGCATCTGGCTTTACGTGGGTTCTGGGGAATTGACCTCGGGTTGTTAGGCTTTGCAGGCAAGTGCCTTAACTGATGAGCCACCTCTCCAGCCCTAAAACTTCTTTTTGATATGGTTAAAGAATGGAAAATGAGTATTAAAAATTTTAGAGGGGGCTGGAGAGATGGCTTAGCGGTTAAGGCACCTGCCTCCTAAGCCTAAGAACCCGGTTCCAATCTCCAGCGGTTCCAATCTCCAGGTCCCACGTTTAGCCAGATGCAAAGTTATGCAAGGGCGTAATGCTGCACTTGCCCACAAGGGGGCACACACATCTGGATTTTTTTCACAGCAGCTGAGAGACTGCTGGCGCCCATCTCTATCTGTCTCCCTCTCTGTCTCTCTCTCTCTCTGTGTCTCTCTCCAAAAATAAATGAAATAATTTTAAAAATTTAAAAAAATTTAGAGGTTGTGTAAGAACTAAAGATAAGTGCTGAGGAGTCTAACTTTTCTCTACCTCCTACTCTCATCTGCCCTTCTCTGACCTCGCCTTTTTTCTGCCATCATACTATCCTACTCTATTCCCTAGTAATCCCTAAGGAGAACAAAATTCTGCATCAAAGGAAAGATTGTTATGGCCTCTTAAATTCTAGGGGGAAAACTGATCCTTGTACCATCTAAACTCCTTGGACAAAAATGGGCTGGAAACTTTGATTGTGAGGTTTTCTGAGTCATATCAGGACCTTCTAGGATTTAGTAAGGAATTTCAGATCACTTTACTGATCTACAAAGTAGGAATTTCTGACTTTTAGAAATTTTCATTTGTAATGAGATTACTTTCTCTGCTGCTTAGCTTTTTAAAATAGGGGAAGATATTATTTTAATTTGACATAACAATTTTCATTTTCTGACCTTTTGCTTTCATTTAAGGAAGTTCTAAGAGATAGATTTCCTACCTAGCTTCTTCTACAAAGAGTGCATTCTAAATTAATGTAATTGTTCTTAGGTGTCATTCTGTGTCTAAAATAGCATCGGCTAAAACTCAGTCTGGGGAGTTGGCTCGGTGAACAAAGCACTTGCCACACAGTTTAGTACCTGTGTTTGGATCCCTAGAACCCTGAGAAGCTGGATGCTGTATCGCTAGTGTTTGTTATCCCAGAGTGCCCGGGCAAAAAGGTAAGTGGTGAGAGCTGCCTGGCATTGCAGGCCAGCCAATCTGGCGAGAGTGAGAAACCTTTCCTCAAATGATGTGTAAAATGGGGACCGACACCTGACTTCCACACACATGCATTGGAAGAATAAGTATCAAACCTATGGCTGCTTTATTTTGGCATTTTTAAACATTGTGTATTAAAATTTCTATTCTTTTTTATTTTTATTATTTTTTCTTTGAGGTAAACCCAACAGACTGGCCTTTTTTTTATGCAACAGAGATAGAGGTGGGTAGGGGGAATTGGCATGCCAGGGCCTCCAGCCAATATAATCGAACTCCAGAGGCATGTGCCACCTTATACATATGTGCTACCTTGCGCACTTGTGTCACCTTGTGCATCTGGCTTACATGGGACCTGGAGAGGTGAACATGGGTCCTTAGGCTTCACAGACAAGTGCCTTAACCACTAAGCCATCTCTCCAGCCCTAAAATTGCTATACATGACATGACAAATTTTCAGTGTGTGTGTATATATGTATGTATGTCAATATGCATGTCTTTGGGGGTGATCTTGAACTTACAACCACAGAACTGCTAGTTTCTTTCCTGTTGCTTCTTTTGAAAAATCCGGTAACCAGGTCCTTAGCTTGGACTAGCAGAAGTGCAGGCATTTAAGAGGTAACTGTAGAATTTGGGACTGAAAATAATTTTTTTAACCTGCTCATTTTATTTTCAAGCAGAGAGGGACAGAGAGAAGAGAGAGAGAGAAAGAGAGAAGGAATGGGCATGCCAGGGCCACTAGCCACTGCAAATGAACTCCAGATGCATGTGCCACTTTGTGCATTTGGCTTTGCATTAACTCCAGCCCCTTATTTTAACTTTTTATTGATAGCTTTCATACATTTAGATAATATGCCATGATCATAGTCCCCTCCTACCACAAGTCCCCCTCCCAAGTCCCCCTTCCACTGACTCACTTCTTCCTTCCAACTAGTCTCTCTTCTATTTTGAGGTCATTTTTTCCTCCTATTATGCAGGTCTTATGTAAGTAGTGTCACTGTGAGGTCAGGAATACCATGGCCACTTTGTGTAAACCTGCTCAATTTAATTTAAAACCAAGTTCTTTTTTTTTTCTTTTTTTTTTTTTTTTTCTTTTTTGAGGTAGAGTCTTGCTCTCTATCAGGCTAACCCTTGAACTCACAGCAATTCTCCTACCTCTGCCTCCCGAGTGCTGGGGTTAAAGGCCTGTGCTACTATGCCTGGCTTAAGACCAAGTTCTTATTGCTTGCTTAGAGGCTTATAAAAGGCATCTTAAAGTATAGTGACTTGGTCAGATTATCTTAATCTCTTTCATCATCATAAATATAATTTAGCTTTAGTATCCTTTAGAATATACTTTGGGCCTTTACAACTGTGTTTTCATACATTGCCAATGCATAGAGAAACAGCTTAAAATTGTTATCTACCTGAGTCTTTGCTGAGTAAAATTATTTAGCTTTAAAACTCTTATTAATGTGTTCGTATACAATATAAAGGAATTTAATATGAAGGAATTTAAGCTCTTCTTTAATTTTTTTTTTTTATTGAGAACTTCCACAATTGTAGACAATATCCCATGGTAATTCCCTCCCTCCCCCTACTTTCCCCTTTGAAACTCCACTCTCCATCATATCCCCTCTCCTTCTCAATCAGTCTCTCTTTTATTTTGATGTCATCATCTTTTCCTCCTATTATGACGGTCTTGTGTAGGTAGTGTCAGGCACTGTGAGGTCATGGATATCCAGGCCATTTTGTGTTTGGAGGAGCACATTGCAAGGAGTCCTACCCTTCCTTTGGCTCTTACATTCTTTCTGCCACCTCTTCTGCAATGGACCCTGAGCCTTGGAAGTTGTGTTAGAGATATTTCAGCACTGAACACTCCTCTGTCACTTGGAATTTAAGCTCTTTAAAACTATTATTTTTATTTATTTAAAAAATTATTTATTATTTATTTATTTTTTATTGACAACTTGTTTAATTGTAGACAATATCCCATGGTACTTCCCTCCCTTCCCCCGCACCTTTCCCCTTTGAAACTCCATTCTCCATTATATCCCCTCCCCCTCTCAATCAGTCTCTCTTTTCATTTTGATGTCAAGATCTTTTCCTCCTATAATGATGGCTTTAAAACTATTTTTATTTATTTGTTTAAAAGAGAGAATGGGCATGCCAGAGTCTCTTGCCACTGCAAATGAACTCCAGGTACACGTACAACTTTTGCATCTGGCTTTACATGGGTAGTAGGGAATTGAAGCCAGGCTGTCAAGCTTTGCAAATAAGTGCCTTTAAGTGCTGAGCTATCTCCCCGGCCCAGATTTAATCTTTTGGATAAGTATGTAGGAAACATAAGGTATTTTGTCTTATTAAAAAGAATTTTGTGGGCTGGAGAGATGGCTTAGTGGTTAAGGCATTTGCCTGCGAAGCCAAAGGACCTAGGTTCGATTTCCCAAGACCCACACAAGCAAGATGCACAAGGGATACATGCGTCTAGAGTTCATTTGCAATGGCTAGAGGCCCTGGCCATTTTCTCTCACTCTGTCTCTCTCTTCTCTCTTCTTACAAATAAATAAACTTTTAAAAAATGAATTTTGTCTAACTTTAAACAATTTTGTAAAAAGGTGTTGCAAAATGTAAATTTAGCTAAAAGATTTTATAAGTTCAAAATGAAATACACTGGCATAAAACTGAAATCCAACTTTTAATTTACAACAGTAAGGTTTTGCAATTTATAAGAACTGACCTAGAGAATAGGGTTTTGTGTTTTATCTTTACCAGACAGGGCCTTTGAAGCCTAATGATTAGATTGAATCCAGATGCTTCCAACACGAGGATATAAACATGTCTTAGTGCTAAGTCTGTATGTTTTCTGATTGGGTTGAAGTCTTCCTTTGTCAAAAGTCACTACCTTAACAGTAAGAAAATTTATTTCTTTCTGTTATTATTCCTGCCAGTCATGGTGGTGCATATCTTTAATCCAGCAATTGGGGAGTTGGGGAGGGGGCTGAGGTAGGAGGATTGCTGTGAGTTCGAGGTCACCCTTAGGCTACATATTGAATGCTAGGTCAGCCTGGGCTAGATGGAGATCCTACCTTGAACACACACACACACACACACACACACACACACACACACTCTTCCATCTTGGGACATTCCTGCTAAATTACATAGTGATTATGGAATTTACTTTACAGGATAGATATTTTAACATATTTGTAAAACCTAGCTTATTGTATAGAATTATCACCATGCTGTGATGTTCAGTCCTTTGGGTTGGTAGTTAAATAAGCAAATGGCACTAATCAATTGTCAAAATTGATTAAAAGGCACTCCTCTGAATTCTTCTAAATCTAAGTTCTACTCCTTTTAGAAAACATCAGTGATCTCCTTATGAAATAACTGTTGGGTGTTCTATAAATATGAACAAAGGGCTGTGGGAGCCTTCTCTGCTAAAGGAGACATTGCACATTAATGTAAGGGACTTTTAAGAATGATCCCTAAAAATTCAAACACAAAATCATTCTACAGCAAGCTCTGGGGAGACAAATAAAATGACAGGTAAAACCAGATGATTTTTGTCAATTAAATAGACATGGCATCAAAGTCTCCCTTCAGCCTGCCAGGTGCATCCAACCCACCACTGTGCTGCAAAACTTCAAGGTAGGGTCTTGCTTTAGCCCTGGCTGACACAGAATTCATTATTTAGCCTCGAGCTGGCCTCGAACTCACAGCAACTCTTCTACCTTAGCCTCCTAAGTGCTGGGATTTAAAAGCATGGAAGAGAAGGAGAGAAGACACAGAAAGAGGGAGAGAGAGAGAATGGGCATGCATGCTAGGGCCTTTAAGTCACTGCAAATGAACTCCAGATGCATGCACTACTTTGTGCGTCTGGCTTTATATGGGTACTGAGGAACTGAACTCGAGTTGTTACGCTTTGCATGCAAGTGCCTTAACTGCTGAGCCATCTCTCCAGCCCATGAGATACACTCTTTAAAGCATGTCCAACCTGTAGCCTGTAAGCATCCAAAATAGCTATGAATGCTGCACAACATCCTTGTAGATGACAACTGTCATGTGACACTGTCAAACGGTTGGACTCTTCTGCTTAGATTCATGTTTCTCACCTCAAGCATGTGTCAGAACACATGCATGGAGATGAGTGGTACTCACCTTCTACTTCAGCCAGCCAGACTCAAACCCTCTGATAGGATTCCTACAAACTCTCACTCTCTTATAACCAATTTCTTAAGTCCCTTTTTATTTAGATATATTTTTTTAAAATTCTTGAGATATTTGGAATTTTCTTCAGTATCCTTTTCCAAATGGAAGAATTAATGCTGATCTTGGTCTTAGTGAAACTGCAAGCCAGTGGATTGTTTCTTTGGTCTATTGTCAGTTCCCTATCTGAGGTGAATAAATACTCATCTCCCCAAGAAAAATTATGCAACATGCAACACAATAAAGGCACCTTAAAAAGTATTAATCTTTTTTTTTCCAGGTAAGGTCTCATTCTAGCTCAGGCTGACCTGGAATTCACTATGTAGTCTCAGGCTGGCCTTCAATTCTCAGCAATCATCCTAGCTCTGCCTCCCAAGTGCTAGGATTAAAGGCATGCATCACCACACCCAGCCTTAAAATTAATACTTTTTGCCAGGCGTGGTGGCGCACGCCTTTAATCCCAGCACTCGGAAGGCAGAGGTAGGAGGATCGCTGTGAGTTCAAGGCCACCCTGAGACTACAAAGTTAAGTCCAGGTCAGCCTGGGCCAGAGTGAAAAACCAAAAAAAAAAAAAAAAAAAAAAAGAGCCTCTACCTCAAGAGCCCGTTTCCTGATTAAGGGAGCTTTCCAGGTGTCCCATAATAGTCAGCCAAGAGTTTAAAAAATAGACGAAATAATACTCATATTTTGCCAAAACAATTTCATGAACAACATTCCAAAATGATTCCCATTGGAGTCCCATTTTCCTTTCTGATTATAAAATAAAAAGTAAGATTATATTATCAGAAAAATCTATAAAATCCAGATTTCTCTCACACGTCTGGCTGCTTGTATCTACTCCTATCACTAAAAATATTTGGAACATGGGAAAAGACAATTTTGTTAAAAAGAATTTAAAGATACTGAATTTTCACCTGATTTGTTTTGTACTATGGCTCTCCATTTGCTTCCCCAAACTGAAATCTGGTATAATACCAAAATAATAGGATAGGACAAATGAGAATATTAGTCTCAATGACAGTTACAGTAATTCAGATATTAAAGATCAATCTTTCCAAAAGTTAGAACCAGTCATTCCATAGGTTGTGGTTATAGAATCTAACTGACCAGAGGAAAAATTAGAGTTAATTTCTAGTACCCCAAACATCAAATATTTCATAAACACAAATGACTGCAGATATGAGGGCGCACAGTCCATCTGGATAAGGAGCATGAGACACGTGCAGGGGGCTTTTGGGTTGGTTAGGTTGCCTGCTTCCCTCATCTGCCATCTTGACTTCATTTTTTTGAAAACTTTATTTATTTATTTATTTATTTATTTATTTATTTATTTATTTATTTATTTTGAGAGAGAAGGCAGAAAGAGGAAGATAGAAAGAGAGAGAGAGGGGAGGGAGAGGAGAGAGGGAGAGAATGGGCATGCCAGGGTCTCTAGCCATTGCAAATGAACTCCAGATGCATGCACCCCTTTGTGCTTCTGGCTTTATGTGGGTATTGGGGAATTGAACCTGGGTAGTTAAGTTTTGCAGGCAAGAATATTAATCATTGGGCCTTTTAAATATATATATTTTTTATTTTTCAAGGTAGGGTATCATTCTAGCCCAGGCTGACCTGAAATTCATTATGTAGCCTCAGGGCAATCATCCTACTTCTGCCTCCCAAGTGCTGGCATTAAAGATGTGCACTACCATGCCCGGCTACTTAAATTTTTTTTTTTTTTTTTTTTTTGGAGAGGGACAGAGAGAGAGGGAGAGGAAGACAGAGATGGGCGAGCCAGCAGCCTCTCAGCTGCTGCGAACCAAATCCAGATGTGTGCGCCCCCTTGTGGTCAAGTGCAGCATTGCGCCCTTGCGTCACTTTGCATCTGGCTAAACGTGGGACCTGGAGATTGGAACCAGCGTTCTTAGACTTAGGCAGGCGCCTTAACCGCTAAGCCATCTCTCCAGCCCTACTTAAAATTTTTTAAAGTTTATTTCCAAGGAGGTAGGGGGAGGCATGCCAGGGCCTCTAGCCACTCTAATGAACTCGAGAGAGGACATGGCATACTGGACTTGTGGTGTGAATCTGTCTTAGCTCAGATGTCTGTGCTTCCAGAGTACTTGGGTGAACCCAGTACCTTTGTTCTCAGGAGGTTGTGTTCCTGAGCCAGAGCAACCTTCTCCCCTGGGTGTGGAGGCCCCTGTTATGGCACATTGGTGAGGGTAGACAGCCCCTCCCCCAGACCTCACAGTCCCCTTGCTGCTCCTGCTCAGCCGCTCCTCTGTCCACAATCAGGCTGATCCGGGTGTCCTGGGTCTGGCCTGCTGCTTCCTGTCCTTTGAACATATTGAGGAACTAAGTGTCACCTTAGCCCTCACTGTGGTCTAAAGCTTCAGACCCAAGTGTCTTCCTGCCTTCTGACAGTCCCCAGTTGCTTCTCTGCCCTTCCCTCTCCCTGCTGGAGGAAGGGAATCCAAAGGCTCCTGACCAAACACTGGAAATTCTGGGGTCTGGAAGAAGGTAAGGGGGTTGGGAGCAGGAGCACAGCAAGGGGATTGGGGTGTGGTGTGGCCCTTCTCTGAGCAAGGGCTAGGCTAAGGGCAGGGGATACGTTGGGTGTGCAGGTGAAGTGACAGAGCCATCTGCTGAGGTCTGGTCTTTGGATGCCTCACCTATTCACCATTCACACCCATATGCTAATCTATGTACTTATCCCCAGATCCACCAACCTGCTCAATGGTCCATCCATCCATCCATCCATCCATCCATCCATCCATCCATCCAATGGTCCATCCACCCACCCATCCATCCATCCATCCATCCATCCATCCATCCATCCATCCATCCACTTATCCACCCCAGCATCCATCTGCCCACCTGTCCATCTCCTCATCTATCCACTCACCCATCCTTCTCCCATCCTTCTATGTTCTCACTTACATAGTCATCAATCTTTTGCTGAAGGGTTTCTGGCCAGGTTATGTTAGCTGGCTGGTTTGGGGCTGCTGTCTGGCCTGGAGGATGGGCAGGAACAGAGCAGGTGAAGGGCAGTGCTGTGTGCCCCACTGGTTGTAGGGTGCAGGATGAAACCCTGGGCAGATGGGAGTTGAGAAATGGGCTTTGCAGGTCCACATCTCAGACTTCCAGGAGTGGCTGGTGGTCCTGAGATGGCATGTGAACATAGCCTCACTCCCAGTCTGCTATTGTGTTCATCTGCAGGGAAGAGACAGAGGCCTCCCTAGCTGTCTTGACCTGAATTTTCAGTCAGCCAGGTCCCCCGCCCCAGGGGTTGTCTAATTATTATTTTAACCTAGTTATAGAACTTTCTTTTAACTCCCGGGATGCTTCAGGGCTGTCTTCAGCCCTGCCTTCCCCTAAATGCAGAAGAAAAAGCTGGCAGGGAGTCTGGACAGAGGCTGTGCTTGTGAGTCAGGGGACAGGACTTCAGGCTCTTCCATGCTGCTTCTAGTGTAGGTGACCTTGGGTATGTGGCTTCACCTCACTGCATTTTCTTTCTTCAGCTCTAAAAAGGGAAGATAGTGTGACGCACCTCATAGATTCCATGTATGTAGATTCCATGAGGGAAAGAATTTATTTATAGCCCAGCTCAGGCTTAGAGGAGGAGATTGTGGTGGGTTCTTCTTCCAGCCAGCCAGCCAGCCAGCCCTCTCCCAGAACAGCAGCAGCTGGGAAGGGGTATAGAGTCTTCCATGCTTTGTGTGAAAGTTCTAAGTCTCAGTTTACACAATTAGGATAACCCAACAATGAGTTCGGAAAACCTAGCCCGGTGGTGGCAGCGCAGGGAGGGGGAAGGCAGCCCAGAGGGATCTGCTTGCTGCGTGATGGAGGCGCTTCCTCCCCTCCCTCCTTCCCTCCTTCCCTTTCCTCTTTGCCTCCCCATGATTGGTTTCCCTCTTACAGAGCAAACCCCAGTGGGGAGCTGAGCAGGCTGGCCCAGGATATAAGAACCCAGTGGCTGGGCAGGCGCAGCAGCAGGAAGGGGAAGGCTTGCCTGCTCACATCTGTCAGCTACAGTGCCAGTGCCATGGGCCTGTCATGTTCTGGGTGGCCTTACTGCCCAACTGCTTCAGGCTGCCTTTGTATGGCTCTCCACGATCCCCCACCAGAGTCCTTGGTGCCATGATGTGGTGGGAACCCTGGTCTCCTTACTGCTTGCCTGAGTCTGTGGGACTCTCAGGCCCTCTTAGAGAGGCTGGGATGTCCTTCAGCATGTCTGCATCACAGCCCAGGGTCTCTGTCCCCCCTGGATATGGGGAGGATGCTACTGGGCTGTCTGCCCCTCCTCTCTGCCCAGGACAAGCTCAACATGCGTGGTGAGGGAACTACAGTCCTCCGTGGTAACGAGGGTGACTGACAACTCCACTGCCCTCCATATGCCATTCCAGAAACTCCCATATATATTAGGCCTGTCCATCTTTCAATGAGCCACATCTGATGCCAGAAGACAGATGAGGCATGTAGGGCTTAAGATAGCAGGAGTGAGGTCACAGAGAGGGGAAGGAACCTTGTGAACTGGCCTTGGCAGGAGGCAGGGGCACCTTCCTAACAGCGGCAGTTCTCCTCAACCTGGCCTGCTCCTCCTGCGCATGGCACACACCTATCATGAGCCAGCTGGCAGAGGGGAGGAGGAGGTTCTCTTCTGCAGAGGGAACGAGCCTACCTGCCTCTCTTCCGCTCACAGTATCACACATGTGGCTTGGCACCTCTCCCTTTGCCTCTCCGTGCCCGGGGCTTGCCTCTCCTGAGTGGCAGCACAATAACTCTTACCTCAGGCTTGGCTTTCTCCTTTATCTATCTGAATTTCTGGACTGCCCTTGGTCCCCCTACATGTTTCCTTGTTTTTCCTCAAAAATACGAACTTCTTTTTACCACCACTTGTCCTTTGTGATCTGAAGGTGGCAGAAAAAGCAGGACTCAATGAAAACGCCAACATCTACTTGAGGCCCTGTTTCTTCTGCAAGCGATGATGGTCTGGGGATGTCCAGAAGCAGGAGCCAAGCCAGACTGAGGCTGATCCTGAAAGATGGAAGTGGAAGCAGACAGGCTGGGGTTTCAGAGAGTGGTGATGGTGTGTGTGTGGGGTGGGGTACAGCAGCTGGGCAAGGTGGGGAGGCTAGGGACAGACTCTGATCTGGCTCCCTCTAGCTCATGGCCAGCTCAGTGGTGGCTCCAAGGGAAAGGCTGCTGTTAGTGAGTTCCCCACTGGCCAGAGGCAGTTTATGCTGACCACTCTTAGGCATTGCTGGGGCTCAAGGTGGTGGTCCCTGGCTCTTTCACAGGGTGTCTCTGAAAGGATATCTGGTGTCCGCCTGCATCACTGCCCTTGAAACATGGCCAACACATGAGTCAGCAAACAACAGGGGAGCCATGAGTCAGCAAGCACTCAGGGGACATTCAGTGTTCAGAGACGCCACAGTTTCAAGAGCCCCTGTCCAGAGCAGGCGCCAAGACGCCGAAAGCCAGTTCTGGACAAGTACCATGGAAATCCAGGGGGAGGAAGCTTGTCCAGATGCTGAACCTGCTTCTGCTTCCAAGGGGCTTTTGTTACTCTGAGCCTCTTGTGACAAGGCCACTCCACCCCGATCTTGGCTCTGCTCCTGGTCCAGGGAACCCGAGCTCATAGAGCCTTCCATGGGGCAGTGCAAGTCCTCGGTTTTGGTTTCCATGGTCACCACCTCTCCTCTCTCTGGAATCTGCTTGCTCAGCGCCTGATGGGGGAGTGGGAGGACGTACAAGGAGGCTGGGCTGCTCTCACTCTGGAGGTGTCTGAGGGAGGACACAGAAAGCTCTAGCCTTCCCTGCAATGGTGAGACTTCAGACGTTGGATTGAGACAGGCCCTATCTGCTGACCCCTGCAGCTGGATGAAGGATGCCTAACCCTGATTTATAGCCAGACCTGTGGCTCAGAGTATAGACATGCCCAGCATCACTCACTGTGCCTTCTGGCCTATTCCTGCTCTGTCACTTGGTGGCATTCTCAAACAAGTCCTTGGCTGCAGCCCTGTGAATGACTAGGAAGCTTCCAGATCTTCCCCAGGACTCCAGTCTTTGTAGCACACTTTCACATCCTGGCAGGGGTAGGGGAGTGGATGGGGCAGGAGAAGAGGCAGTGGCCTGGGCTCAGCTCTGAATGAATTCCAGTTTCCCAATGTGAGTAGCTCTCTAAATGTGTTCCTGGCTTCCTAGCCACCATTTCATAGAGATTTGAGAGAAAGAATGAAGAAAATAAATGCTGGAGAAATGCTTGGCAGCAAGGACTACACTTCTGTTTTCCCTGGGTTCCTCTTGGTGTTTGTAGTGTGTAGTTGGCCAGGGGATACAGTTTTCGTGCAGAGAGCCAGGCCCCCTTATTCACATGCAGCCACAGGCCTGAGCCATCAGAGTCTGTGCAGTTTGTTCTGTTGAGAAAAAGAACAGAACAGAGTCACAGACCAGAAACAGGGAGAGTAGAGATCAACCACCACCCGCCCCCCGCCACACACCTGTAAGGTAAGTGGGTGAGTAGTGGATGTATGGATGGGTGCATGGATGGGTAAATGAATAGGTAGATAAGTGGATAGACATATGTGGAAGTGGGTGGGTATACATATGGATGAATGGATGTGTGGGTGAAGGGATAGGTAGACAAGTAGATAGATGGGTAGCTGGGAATTCTGGTGCTTTCGGGCCACTTTCTCCCATAGCCTTTGGGGGAGGGGTGTCATCACCTGTGGTAAATATGATGAGAAATATATGGTTGCCCCAAATATGTTTTGAAGCTGACAGCAAGAACTGTGTGTGCCTTAGAGAGCCCACTACAGCTTCACTTCCCTCTGTGCTCATTTGGGGACCAAAGGTCCAGGATCCTGGTGAGCTCAGGCTGGTGCCCTCATCAATATGTCCTGGAAGCCATGCTGGGGCTTTTAGATTTTGTCTTTGGGCACCTAGAATTAAGAATTGGTGATCATATTTGTGGTTGAAGTAAGCCCTTGATAGCAGTTACCTTCTTGTTGCTGGACAAGATACCTGACCAGAAGGAGCTTGTGGTTTATTCCAGCTGAGTTTTGAGGGGAAGTTCAATTGTGGAGGAAGAAAGCATGACGTGAACAGGAAGCTGACTCACATCGTCACATCAGCCAGAGGAGAGAAGCTATGAATGCTTATTGGGGCTGGACTAATAACCCCCCCCGTGACACACCTCCTCCAGCAAGGCTGCACCTCCCAAAGGCTCCGAACCCTGGGGCTTAAGTATGAGGCTTAATCACAAAAACTTGAGGCTTTGGGGGGTATTTTATAATTAAACCACCACACCCTTGCTCCTCATCCCCAAACTGGGGCAGATGACTGGAGAGGGGACAAAGTCAGACTGTAGCTGTTACCTTCTTACTGATGGGATAAAACACTTGACCAGAAGCAGCTTCTGGAAAGAAAGGGTTTGTTTCTGACTTGTTTTGAGAAGTTTCATCATGGTGGGAAAAGCATGGCAGGAATGGGCAGCTGAGTGTCACACCTAACTCAGCATGGAGGAAGTAGAGAGAGTGGGAGCAAAAAGCAGCTTTTATACCCTAAGGCCTTCTCCAAACGACACCCCTCCTCTAGCAAGGCTCTTGACCTCTGTGGTAGTGAGAATTAAGAATCCCCTATAAACCCTAAAACTGTTGTGAATGCTTAGTTCTCAGTTCATAATGATTTGAGAGGTGGAGCTTTGCTGGAGGAGGGGTATTGTTGGGGGCAGGCTCATGGGTGTTATAGCCAGCTCCCCCTTCCTAGAGTTTGGCACACTCTTCTGCTGTTGCTGTCCACCTGACGTTGGCCAGGAGGTGATGTCCACATTTTCCCCTGCCATCATGAAGCTTCCCCTCAAGAACATCAGACAAAATAAATTCTTTCCTCCCAGAAGCTGCTTCTGGTCAAGCATTTGTCAGCAATGAGAAGGTAACCTCAACAACCTCCCAAAGACGCCTCCAGCTGGGGGTTAAGTAGGAGGCCTCATCACAGACCCAGGAGGCTGTGGGGACATTTTACATTCAAACTGCCACACAGCTCACCATGCTGAAACTGCTCACATCCACTCCCTCTGGCCACAACGGGACATCTGGGTCAGTATGTTCTCTCCCTCTACTCTGCCTTTCCCACAGGCCTAGCTACTTGGCACACATTCCCCAGAAAACTCTTAGAGAGGCTTCAAAACTCAGAGTGCCTTCATAACATATGATAGGGACTAAGGTTTTTTTTTTCTCTCTCTCTCTACCGCTCCTTCAGCACAAAGCAGGTCCTCAGAAACGATTGGCCAAGGGCCAGGTCCTCCGTACTGATGAGGAAGCAGGCCATACTTAGAGCAATAGTCTCCAACTGGCACAAACCCTGGAGGCTGCTGCTGACCTTGCGCTTCTTGTTCCAGGCCTGTCGTGGTCCCTGCCCAGCTCTGCTTGTCAGTTTTATGTGACATCTGGGCCATATTTGGTCCCAGGAGGGCCCAGCTTGGCTGCTCAGACCAGGGGTGAACCGATCACCTATTTCTGAGCCAGCCACTCACTTCATGCAGTCAGTGGGAAGAAGCAGGCCCTGTCAGTGGGTCACATGGTTCAGGGCCACACAGAATGGCAGGAGCTGGGCCTGCAGTCACTTCTCTGCACCATGTCTGTGAGCTGCAGACACCATCCTGGGGTGGAATGGGCTCTAACAGCTCAGGCTTTGGAGCTACAGCTGGTGCACACCATAAGTGCTTGGCTGTGGTTACCCTGGCGGAGAATTCTGCTGAGTCAGGTTGAAAGCCTAGGGCCCCAGCTCATGGTATGGAGGTCTTCAGGGAAGCAGAACCAGTGGGAGGACATGTCTGTGAGACAGGGTAAAGCTGATCACAGGGGTGGACTCATTAATTAGGGTAGCTGACAATCCCAAGCCTGCAGCTGGCAAGCAGAGTTACCAATTCCAGTTTGAAGACTGAAGGAGTGCTGACACCTGGCCCGGCATGTGAGCGGGAGGGCTTCTTAGCTCTCCTTCAACTGATGGGACCAGGCCGACCCACACTGGGGCCGCTTTACTCAGTCTGCCCATTCAGATGTGGTATCAGTGAGATAGCATTTTACCTGGTGACTGGGTATCCTGTGGGCTATTACAGTGACACAGTTGGCCATCAGGTGCACTTAGAGCCATCATCACTGTGGTGGGATGGGGTCCCCTTTCTTATCTTAGTTCCTTACTATGGTGGTTTGATCATAAACTTAGGTGTTCTGAATGCTAGGTTCCCAGCTTTTAATGGATGAATACATTGTATTTTATATTCTGTATGGATATCAGTTTATGGGGTCCAGGACCAGAATGTGGTGGTTTGATTCAGGTGTCCCCCCCCCCATAAATTTAGGTGTTCTGAAAGCTAGGTTCCCAGCTGATGGAGAATTGAGAATTAATGCCTGCTGGAGGCAGAGTATTGTTGGGGGAGGGCTTATGGGTATTATAGCCAGTGTTCCCTTGCCAGTGTTTGGCACACTCTCCTGTTGTTATTGTCCACCTTATGTTGGCCAGAGGGTGATGTCCACCCTCTGTTCATGCCATCGTTTTCCCCTGCCATCGTGGAGCTTCCCCTTGAGTCTGTAAGTCAAAATAAACCTTTTTTTCCCCAAAACTGCTCTTTGATGGGCGATTTCTGCCAGCAATGTGAACCTGACTGCAACACCCACCTTCATGGAGCCTCAGTTTCCCATACTGTGCCTAGAAGTCAAGCCCATGCAGACCTAGGCATTCCTGGGCTCTTGGCAAATGGCAATTGCTGAGAGGTTCTGAGCCACAGCAGACACGGCTGAGCCACACTTCCTCCTGGGCCTGCTCACCTTCCTCCTTATGTGCTGTGAAGAAGCCAGCAATTGGAGTTGTTCAACATATCTTTGTGCACGTGTGCACCCATCTTTGAATGTGTGTGTGTGCACCTGGAGATGATTGGGGTTTAAATGATTCGCCTGGAGCTGTGAGTCCACCTTGAATTCATAGCTGGTTATTTTGGTTATTTTGACCTCAACTTGAACTCCACACTTTCCAGTTCACTGGCCCTGTTTAAAAAGAATAAAAAAGTGGTTTCCTGACTTGGAGTGAAAGAAGTCAACAAACAAAGTTTCAGGACTAAGAAAGGGCTCAGGGCAGTCTTGGCTAGCACACAGCCTGCAAATCAGAAACAAATGCCCCCGTGCGTCTTGAATCACGCATGAGCGAGGCTCACATAGGAAGTTGGTCTGTGCTGGGAGGCAACATGGCCATGCTGTCTTGACCCTGGGCTTCCCATCCTCTCTCCACAGCAGTGCTAGTCTGGGGATTGTGGAGGCAGAAGGCAGTTGGGCAGGAAGCCAGTGCTCCATGGCTGCGCTGCCGACACGGTGCCTTCTACCTCCCAGCCACCCAGAGCAGTGTTGCAACTGTGTCACGGCAGAGGAAGATAAACCCAGAAGGTCCAGGCACCTGCTGTGGTGTGTTCAGGCAGGATTTGACCTTGGAACATCAGTCCAATGCCTGGGCCAGTGCCTGTGTCCCATGAGGCCCAGTGTCATGACCTCTTCCCTCAGATTGGCGCACCTGACCTTGCCCTCCTCGTCTTAGTTGAACACTCCAAGAAACAAAGTCTGAGACAAGGATTAAGTGCCAAGAGATTATTTGGGTTGTGGGGTACAATCTCAAGGCAGAAAGAGGGAAGAAAGGGGAAATGAGGGGGAAGATGGGAGACGGTGCCGGGGTGGGGGCTTACTGTGTTAGCCACATTTTCCATGAGTCTCAAGAGTCAGGTAGGATGTGACAGCAGTGCCTGAGTCAGGAAAGCTCCCTCGACCTCCTGTTCCCCAGGAGCAGAGCCCTCCCCCTGATCACCTATTGCCTCACCAGCCCCTTCAGCAAAGCTCAGGAATGAAGCAATCCTGCACACTGGACCCCTAGGTCAGGGTCTACAAGTGATGAGTCATCCACAGTGCACATGGCCAGCAGTGTGGAGCAGAGTGGCCGAGGGCCCAGGAGACAGGTGGTGCGTACAAGGGTGTCCTGTGCAGGTTCATGCTCCCTGGCCCAGCCATTCTGACACTGATTGGTTTGTGGCTGGTGGGTTTTTCCAGAACCAGGACAAGCTGAGGCTGGAAACATGTTGAATGCTCTTTGCTACAGGAGGCCCGCCCGCTTGCACAGCAGAGTCACAGCTCTGTCCCTGTGCCTCCCTGCCAAAAAGCAGGACTCTAAGTGAGCTGCTGCCGGAGACTCTGGGATTGTTCAGCATTGCAGTCCCAGTGGCTGACCCATGATCACTTCAGTAAATGAGCCATTGGGATCAGGCAATCTTCCCAAGACAGAGTTTAGATCATACTGTCCCTGGTTAGGAACCCCACGATCCTGCTCTCTCATTTGAGACCAGCTGCCCTGGCCGGCATTGGCAGTTCCTGTAACAGTGACAGTGCACACACCCAGTGCACATAAACTCACACGGTACACATTCATGTACCCAACATGCATACACAATACATACTCACATGTAGCGCACAATGCATGCTCACGCATGAAACATGTACAGTACACGTAGCGTGCATATGCATACATACACAGCAAATGCACACACATCACGCATGCTCATACGTGTAACATACACACAAAATGCATGTGTATGCACGCACTTACAAATGTGCTCATACATGCAACATGCAGATGTACACACAGTGCACACTCATGCTCCATGGTGGAGGAAGCCTGTGGAGCTAGGTCTGCAGATCAAGGACATGGTGGCCAACAAGGTCACCCTACAGACGAGGGGCTCCAGGGTTTCTGCTGAGACTCCATTCTCTGGTAGGTCTGCCCTAGCTGGCATTTTGGGGATGGATTGCCCCACCCCACTCTCCTTTCTCTAGCCAAGCTCAGTCACCTCAGATGGGTCAGGCACTATGAGCAGCAGCTATGGACTGGGATTGTGGGGATGGCCAAAGGGGTTACAATCCAGATCTGTTCCTTAACCTCAGATATGTGTCCTGCTGAGGCCTTGCTCTGGGACTAGGGTGGACACTGAGGTATGGCAGCAGTGACTATAATCTGAAGTACTCTGGAAAAGACAGGAGGTGAGAAGCATGTTGGGCCATCAATGCCTTTGTCAAGCCTCCATTGCACTATGGGGACCTGGCAAGAGTGAGGGCATCACAAGGCCGCTGCTCTGAATAGGGGACCTGAGGCTGGGAAGATAGCAGACATGTGGTCCAGCTTAGGGCTGTGGGCAAAGGGAAAAGCCCTCTTCGTGGGATGCTAGAGCAATCTCTCTCTTTTTAAATGTTTTATTTTATTTGTTTGTTTATTTAAGAGAGAGAGAGAGGGGCAGATAGAGAATTGGCATGCCAGGGCCTCCAGCCACTGTAAACAAACTCCAGACACGTGCGCCACCTTGTGCTTCTGGCTTATGTGGGTCCTGGGGAATTGAACCTGGGTCCTTTGGCTTTGCAGGCAAATGCCTTAATCCCTAAGCCATCTCTCCAGCCCAGCAATCTCTTTTTTGTTTGTTTGTTTTCAGGTCAGGGTCTCACTCTAGCCCAGGCTGACCTGGAACTCACTATGTAGTCCCAGGCTGGCCTCAAACTCATGGTGATCCTCCTGCCAGAGCAATCTTGAAGGTGAAGCAGAAGGTTTCTGGGTAAAGGCGTGCAGGTGAGGTAACAGCATGGACAACAGCTTAGAAGATTTCTTGGATCCACCCAAGGGCCCCACCTATCACGTTTGTTGGTTCATTTTTGTGTGTCACCTTGATGGTTAGAAATCATTTCTGGGTGTGTCAGTGAGGGTGTCTTTGGGTGAGCAGCTTTCAATCTTAGGACTCAGTGAAAAAGATGCCCCACCCTGGGGGCGGAGGTTACAACCAAGCCCTGAGCAGGGCAAAGAGGCAAGGAAGAAGGAATCCCTCTCGGCCTCCCTCTCCCTGGTGAGCTGGTCTTTGGCCTTAGACTGATATTCCACAGCTTTCCAGGGTCACAGACAGCAGAGTGCATGATGCCACAGGCCCCATGACTACGAGAGCCTTGTCTTTGTAGTTAGTTTCTCAACTCCCCACTTACTCCCACATCTGTTTTCTTGTTGAAAATATTTGTTGATTTATTTGCAAGCAGAGAGATAGAAAGAAGAGAGACAGAGAGAATGGGTGTTCCAGAGCCTCCTGCTGCTGCAAACAAACTCTAGATGAATATGCCACTTTGTGCATCTGGCTTTACATGGATACTGGGGAATCAAACCCAGGTCATTAGACTTTGCAGGCAAGTGCCTTAACTGGTGAGCCATCTCTTCAGCCCACATCTGCTTTCATGTCAGTTAAGGGAGGTGCTGAGAGAATCCCAGTTGGGTGCAGGGCTCTGCTCAGACAGTAGGGAGATTGTAGGGTGAGTGCAGGGCACACTAAGCTGTCACTGGCTAAGGGTCTGAGGAGTGCTGGCTGAGAGTTGAGGTTTCCATCTTCAGTATCTTCATGGAGGCAACCTCTTCTCTCAACCACAGTAGTGGGCTCCACAGGCCCTGAGCCTGTAGTTCTCTCTCCTGGGGCAGGGACACAAAGTGGTTCTGGAAGGTCTATTCCTAAAGCAATTGACAGGATATCTTTCCACCCTCCAATTATGGAAGAACCACCGGACAGGGTGAGGGGAGTGTGGAGGCTGAACACTGGAGTCAATTAAATGCCAGAGCTTGGATCTAGGCACTCCTGGCCAAGGGCTCCTGGGTAGCAGTTCCCTCAGGGGATGTGAGATTCCCTGTCTGCTGCTGGGGCTGAGGCAGCTGGGCTGGGATGAGTCCCAGGAGGGCAGCATGGTCTTCCTGGGATCCATCTCTCCCAGCCAAGGGCTTTGCTGAGATTTCTGAGGCTGGATCCATTCTGGAAATGTCATTCCCTGTCCCATATGCCAACCTCACTATACCGCTCTGTGATTGTGTTCGTGCCCCGTGCTGACTCCATACACTACAATTCCTGAGACAAGTGTTATTTCTTTCAACCTTTCTCCCCCCACATTCGTTCACCTTTGCTACAGAGCCACCATGTTCTGTGTTGGGCCTCCAGGGGTCATCTCCAGTTCCCAGAGCCCTGCTGCTGCCTGTCTCATGCGCTCTCTGTGCCCCCTGTTGTGCCTCCAACTACATCCTTCCAACCTTCTGCTGTTGTCGTATACACACGCAGCAGTGGTGGATGAAAGTCCCCTCGTATGGGGCCACGTTCTTAGGGCATGAAGTCTGAGGAAGGAGCAAGGACAGGAAATTTACTAGTGAGTTTTTGTTTTTCTGTGTGAGAGACAAAATAAGCAAGTACTGGGATAGTCATGCTTTGAATTAGTAAACAGAAAAATCAGTTTATAGCTCAGTTAAAATGGCTTATTTGTCTGAGAAACTGGTGCCTTCTTTTATGAGTCAGTAAATGGTAGTTTGGAAAGAGGAGCAAACTATTCAGATGGTGGGTTTTAACACATGTGGGTGAAAACCGGCACCACCCTCCTTCTCTGAGAGGTTAATTTCAATGTCAACTTAATTGGATTAAGAAACACTCAGGATTGGGGCTGGAGAGATGGGATAGTGGTTAGAGGTGCTTGCTTGTAAAGCTTAATGGCCTGGGTTTGATTCCCCAGCACCCATGAGGAGTCAGATACACAAAGTGGTACATACATCTGGAGTTCATTTGCAGTGCCAGGAGGCCCTGGCATACCCATTGTCCTCACCCCCTCTCTCTTCTTCTCTTTTTGCAAATAAATAAAGAAAACATTAAAGAAAAGAAGCATTCAGGTTTAACTGAGGAGGGAAGACCCACTCTGAATGCAGGCAGTGCCATCCCATAGACTGCAGTCTCAGAGTCATTAAAAGTGGGAAGCTAGATGAGCACCAGCGGGGCTCGCTCTCTGGTTCCCGATATAATGTGACCTTATGTTTCTACTACTGTGCCTTCCCTGTTGTGATGAGCCAAAATAATCTTTCCTTTCCTTCCCCCCTCCCTCCCTCCCTCCCTCCCTCCCTCCCTCCCTCCCTCCCTCCTTCCTTCCTTCCCTTCCTCCCTCCCTTTTTTCTTTCCTTCCTTTCTTTTTTGAGGTAGTGTTCTACTCTAGTCCAGGCTGACCTGGAAGTCACTATGTAGTCTCAGGGTGGCCTTGAACTCATAGTGACCCTCCTACCTCTGCCTCCTGAGTGCTGGGATAAAAGGCATGCGCCACCAGGCCCGGCAAATCTTTCCTGTCTTAAGTTGCTTCTCATCAGGCATTTGGTCACAGCAATGAGAAAAGTAACAAGTATAGAAAACTGGTACAAGAAGTGGGTCATTGATGTGATCAACCTGACCACGTGGTTCACAAGCCTTTGGAACTGGTTTGCAAGATGAATGTGGAAGAGTTTGGAGCTGTGTGCTACAGGAGCCCTAGAATGCTGTAAGCAGAATTTAATGGGATATTCTGATGGGAGTGTGGAAGACCAGAATGTTGACAGAAATGTGTACAGTGAAGTCTTAGTTCACAGGGTTTTGGAAGGAAATGAGGACTCTTTAAGGAAATGGTCTAGAGACTACTCGTATTACATGTTGGCAAAGAATGTGACTGCATTCTGCCTTTGTCCTGAGAACTTGAATGAAGCTGAATTCAAAAGTCATTGTTGTAGACAGCTTCATGTTGCTGGGATGTCCCAGCAGACACAGTTCATGGGGAAAAGAGGTTTATTCCAAGCTCACAGATCCAGGGGGACGTTCCATCAGTGGCAGAAGAAGCTGCTTCCATACGTCCAAGCAGAGAGAAACAAGCAGTCAGCAAACACAAATGGGCAGTAAACAGGACCCCGCCAGAGCTCAGGCCTCTCTGCATACCTTTGGGCTGGAATTCTGCCCCCAGTGATATCTCCTCTAGCTAGGCTACTGGGGACCCAGGTTACAAGCTTTAATAAAACACCTTAGCCTATGAGGGACACACATTCAAACTACTACAGTAATAGACTATGTTTTTTGGCAGAGGAAGTTTTAAGACAGGATAGCATTCAGTTTGTGCCATGGTTTCTGCTTACCTGTTCTTATATAGGTTTACAGTGAGAGACAGCAGTAAGTAGACAGAATGACAGAAAAAATACACAGTTTGCTGAGTGTGACACTTCATATTGATTGTCAGTTTGACAAGACCTAGAATTACCTGTGAGGGATTATGTAGATTAGGCTAACTGAAAGAAGAAGACCCACCTTAACTGTGAGCAGACCACTCCATAGGTTGGGATCCTAAAGTGTATAAAAAGGAGAGGGCTCGTTGAGTATGAGCATTCGTCTCTCTCTGCTTCCTCACTGTGGGCTGAATGTAACCAGCTGCCTCGAGCTCCTGCTGCCATTCTTCCCCACCAGGATGGACTGTAAGCTGAAGTAAACCTTTCCTCCATTAAGCTGGTTTTGTCAGGTATTTTGTTCCAGCAACAAGAAGGTAACTAATACACTGAGATAAGGTGTGTGAGTGAGTTTAAAGTTGTAGGCAGGGAGGATGCAGACAAAGCACCTGTACTTGTTAAAGAGATTTGTATAATTGATGAGGAAGCTTGTATTCTACACTGAGACAACAGGAAGGACACCTTGAGGGAACGACTCTGCCCACTGAAGGCTCCAGCTTATAAAAATCTAAATTCATTTGTAAGGAGAGAGACTGACCTAAGAAATCAAAAAGCGAATAATAGGGAATATAATATAATATAATATAATATAATATAATATAATATAAAATAATATAATAATAGGGAATATAATAGGAAATAGGGAAGTATTTCCCAGGAGTTTAACGACTAAGATGCAGAGACCTCTCCGAGCTCTAGACTACATCCTGAGCCGGCAGCAGAACTTGTCAGCATTGGATGTGTGCTGGGTTTGCAGATGTGTAAGGTGCAAGAATCATATATCATAGAGGCTTGCACAAAAGTTCCCTAAAGCCACAGTGCATGGCAGGTCAGATTCCTTGCAAGGAGGCCCAGAGAGGCTATGACATGAAGCTGTGAAGGTGAAGCCTACTTTCAGTGGAGACCCCAGGATGCTGGAGATGTCAAGACCACGAGACATCTGATGAGAAAAGCTTTAGGTATAAGTGGAGCTGGCCCGAGAGAGAGGCTGCATGTTTGGTGGTAGAAATGGACAGGACCACCCAAGGCTGATGGAGCCTAGGTGATGCCACCAAGAACCCTTGATGCCAGACAAGGAGCTGCAGGATTTGTTACTTTCCCTGCTGGGTTTTAGTCATGCAGTGGTTCCATCTTTTCTTATTATGCCCTCATTCTTCCCTTTTGGAATAGAAATCTTTTATCTGTGCCATTGCACATTGGAAGTATGTAAGTTATCATTTCATTTCATTTTATGGGAATTCACTCACAGTTAACAGATTTCCTTGGATTTTAAGAGATATTGAACTTTGGAATTTTGAACTCCATTAGAACTTCTTGTGGTTACCTTCATGTCACTGAGACAAAACATCCCAACAAAAAAAGCTTAAGGGAAGAGTGCCTTTTGCTATAGTCTAAAGTGGAAGTTCCATGATGACATGGAGAGGATGATAGAGTAGAGGGCGGACATCACTTCTGGCCACAGCAACTGGCAGAAAAGGAGTGAGAGTGAGACAGGCTTTGGCAAGAGGAAAGTGGTTTATAATACCCCAAAGTCCACTCCCCCCCTGCAAGGTTTCACCTCCCAAATTTCTACCAGCTGGGGACCAAGCATTGAAACCTCATGAGTCTATGGGAGACGTTTGATTCAAACCACCACAGAACTTGAGACTTGGGAACTCTGCTAGAGGAGCTAAATGCATTTTTCAGTATGAGATAGCCATGAACCTTAGAGGACCAGGGATGGAATGTGATGGTCGACAGTTATGTATCTGAGTGTCAAATTGACAAGTGGTAGACTTATGATGGTTAATTTCTATTGTCAATGTGATTAGATAAAGAAATACCAGCAGCATTAGTGAGGTACACTTTCAGATGTGTCTGAGACTATTTCCGGAGAGGTTATTTGAAAAGATAAGACCCACTCTGAATGTGGGTGACACAATCTCATGAACTGGAGTCCTAAATTTTTCCTTTCTTAAGTTCTTCTTTGTTAGGTATTTGGTCACGGCAACGAGAAAAGTAACTAATACTTCCCCCTTCTTTCCTCCATCATCTCTTCCACCCTCTTTCCTTTTCCTGATTTCCATTCTGTCTCTTTAACCTTATTTATTCTATCTATCTATCTATCTATCTATCTATCATCTAACATCTATCTATCTATCTATCTATCTATCTATCTATCTATCTATCTACTGATGTGTGTGTGTATGCCAGGGTCTCTTGCCTCTGCAAATAAACTCCAGAGGCATGTGCCATATTTTGCGTCTGGCTTTATGTGGGTACTGGGGAATCAAACCCAGGCCAGCAGGCTTGGCAAACAAGCACCTTTAACCACTGATCCATCTTCTATGTCCCTCTCTTTCTTCTTTTGAAACTTCTGGCTAATTAGGGGTTAATTTGCAATAATTCAAGTCTCTTCTTTTGGAGCCTTGGGAATAAAAGGTCTTGAATCCAAGGTGTAAAATTTCCACTCATGGGCTGGAGAGATGGCTTAGCGGTTAAGGCGCCTGCCTGCTAAACCTGAGAACGTCAGTTCCAATCTCCAGGTTTAGCCAGATGCAAAGTGACGCAAGGGTGCAATGCCACACTTGCCCACGAGGGGGCTCACGCATCTGGATTTCATTCGCAGCAGCTGAGAGACTGCTGGCGCGCCCATTCTCTATCTGTCTTCCTCTCCCTCTCTCTCTGTGTCTCTCTCCAAAAAATAATTTAAAAAATTCCACTCATAATGCTGAGAGCTACAGGACTGTTGAATAACAAATGCCTTTAGGAAGTGCCAAATTTTGCTCTATAGGGCATGTGTTCCAAGCCCTCCCCCCTAGAGACTCCTGGAACCACAGATGGTACCCAATCCTGTCTATACCATGTTTTCCATCTTGCTATATACGTTTTTTTTTTTTTTTGGTTTCTTGAGGTAGGGTCTCACTCTGGTCCAGGCTGACCTGGAATTCACTATGTAGTCTCAGGGTGGCCTCGAACTCTCGGCAATCCTCCTACCCCTGCCTCCCAAGTGCTGGGATTAAAGGCGTGCGCCACCACGCCTGGCTTTTGGTAATTTTTTTATGAGAGAGAGAGAGAATTGGCACACCAGGGCCTCCAGCCACTGCACTTGAACTCCAGATGCATGTATCATCTTGTGCACATATGTGACCTTACACGCTTATGTTACTTGTGCGTATGGTTTACCTGAGACCTGGAGAGTTGAGCATGGGTCCTTAGGCTTTCCAGACAAGCACCTTAACCGCTAAGCCATCTGTTCAGTCCCCTATATACCTTTGATAAAGTTCAAGTTCTAAATTAGGCACAGGAAAAGGTTAACAACACTACTGATAAAATAGAACAATTATAACAATGCACTGTAATAAGGCAGCCCACATCACTATTACCACTACTTTGGAGCCATTACTAAGTAAAGTCATGGTGATGGACCCAAGCATAGAAGTGCCAGCACATTAACCTGATGACCAGGAAAGCTAGCAGGTGACGCCCAGGCAGGTGGCACATACTGTGTGGATGCATTGCACAAAGTAATGAGTCATGTCTGGAGGGAAGGAGGGGGAGGGGAGGGAACGAGGCAGTGAAAGAGATCATCACACTCTTCAGAATGCACACAATTGAAAACGTGTGAATTGTTTATTTCTGAAATTTTCCATTCAGTAGTTTGGAACACCTTTACCACTGGGCAACTGATGTGGAAAGCAAAACTTTAGACAAGGGAGGACTGCTGTTCCTGCGTCCCCTCTCTGTTAACAAGCACAGGAAGAACACTTGGATCCTCTTTGAGGCTGTCAGCCCCCAACTACAGCAGGCGTGGATCTTATGGTGGGTGAAGCTGAAGGATGGGTCCTGTATTCCGTCCCTGAGTGGCACCTGCACAAACCTGCTGATGCCTATGGAGGACTCCGGGAGACCCAGAACTCTTGGTGGAAGGCTCTCTCAGGACAATGGAGAGCAAAAGGAGGCTCATGTAGCTAGTAACGCCAGGGGGTGGGGAACTGGCCATCCATCAGTTATGGTATTTATGGCTTCTTGGGATGAACAGTGCCCAGAGTGGGGAAGAAGTGGGGCTGATCAGATCATGTGGGGACAGGGAGGAGTCTGCTTAGCCCCTCTGGAGAGTAACTATAAGCTGTGGCCCATTTTGTCTATGGCCCCCAAATCCAGTTCCCAGGCAGGGGCCTAAGACGACTGTGGAGCCAGTTCTCCAAGTGAGGAAATCCAACATGCAGTGTTTCCTCCAAGGGGGGCAGCCTAAACTTCTCCACATGTGAGGCTGTGGGGAAATTCTCTGAGCATGGAGCTCTGAGGGCAGAGGAGGCCCACCTCAGTGAATAAACAGCTGGCTCCAAGGGCTGCTGGTAAGATTGTTTAGGGAGTCAGGCACAGACCCTGAGCCCAGAGTGTGGCTGTTGGAATACAGGGCCCTGATGACCCAGGGCCCACTCAGGTGGGGGCTGGATGGTGGTCAAGTGAGGGACTCTGGATCCAGTGAGAAGACTGTCTGGAGACACTCCCTGGTAAGTACTAGGGTATAGTAGCAGCAGTGCCCCAAGTGCCCTGAGTCCTCTATGCCCCTCAGGCACAGACGCAGGTGCCAATACTGAATGCTGACAGATGGCAGATGGTAGACAGTGCTCACAGGCCAGGCCATCAGATGGAAGTGGAGCATTGCCCACCAGCGGGGAGGGGTGGTGCTCAACAGAGTGGGAAGAGGCTGCCGGAAGTGGGCAGAAAGGACTTGGCTTTCAGGTGAGGGAAGTGGGGTGGATAGGGAGTTGGGTAAAGGACAGGGAGAAAGTCAGTGGGGAGTGAAGCGGAGATGGATGGGACCGGGAGGCGTTCCGTATGGAATTGGAGAGGGGTAATGGATAATTGGCAAGGACCTGGGTGGGGAGGGTGGGGAATGGGTACTTGGGTGGGGGTCAGAATGACACAATTAGGGGCTAGGGACTGATTAGATGTTTATTTGGGGCAGAATGAACCTTGGGTGACATCTTTAGGTGGCTAGCTCACCGAAGACCCTTCCTGGTCTTTACATTGACCCATTGTGGCTGTGGTAGACAACAGACCTGGGGAAACAGCTTCACAGGAGGAATACTGACTGTGTTGACTCATGGTTTCAGACCCTAGTCCACTGCTTCTGGGCCGTGGACAGGCAGAGCATCATGGCAGAAACACATGATGGACAGAGCTACTCACTTCAAGGTGATGGACAGAAGGCGGAAAGAGCAACAGGCAGGGGCTAGGTACAAGACAAACCCTTCAAAGTCACTCCCCCAGTAGTCTGCTTCCATTAGCCAGGCCCCTCCTCCCAACAGCGATTCACTTATGGATGTCAGCACCCTTGTATACTCATCACTGCTACATGCAGCAAAGCCTTTAGCACTTGAGCCACTGGGGACATTGCATATGCAAAACATAACACTGGCTTAGTGGGTCCTGAGGACGCCCTTGGGCAGTTAGATAAGCACTTCCTTGGGCATTTGGGTGGTATCTGCCGGGAGTCAGTCACAGAAATGTGCAGCATGGCAAAGCTGTGTGTGCTCTGGGCCCAGGTCTAGCCCAGCACCCTACCTGGGGGCTGTGACCCTTTATGCTGAGTGCCCTCCTCACAGTGTGAACCCTGGTGGATTTGAAGGTCTAGAGCCAGCATCACCTTGCATTGCATCAGAGTGCCCTGGCACGAGGAAGTGGCATAATGAGTTTCCACCTTTAGTGACTTGCAGAAGAAGTCCTTTTTTGTTCATGAACCTTGATCTGGTGAGGCCCAGCTGCTCCACTCTGGTAGCTGGACATGGTCCAAGCTTAGCAGTCTTCAGCTCTGCTCCGTGTCTCCTTCCTCACAGGTGTGGCAGACCACCCAGGCATGTCCTTCTGATGGCAGGGATTGGGTGCTCCCAGAATGACTGGCAGAAGCATGAGCCCCTCTCCCCCTGCCACGTGCTCTAAGGGTCTTCATTCTACCTGTATCCCACTCACCAGAGCCACAATCACTGTGGTGTGCATAGAGAGGGACACCTTCATGAAGACATGGATCTGAGACTCCACTCACCTTCATTGTGAAGCTTCCCTGGATCTCCAGACAGTGCCAGTTAGTCCCTTCCCATCATAGCTGGTCATTGCTGTCTGGGAATTCTCTGACTCCAGCTGCCTGGACCCACTGCTGCCCTTGGAGTATGAGCTCCCAGCAGGTGCTTCAGAGAAACCAAAGGAGGAGGGTCAGGCAGGTGAGTGCAACTCAGAAAGAGGAGGAAGGAAGGTTAGCAGGGGAGCTTTGGGGTCAGTCTGTGAGGTCCTGCCTTCTGCCCCTCTGCAGAGGTACTGTGGCCAAGATGGCTTCCAGGAGAGGGATGGGGATGTAGCTTGTGCCAACCAGGCCTGGCTGGAGAAGCTGCTGGCTGCTTTGTGGACTTGCTCTTTCCTTTGCTGGGAATCAGAAAATGCCAACTCTCCCTTTGTTTGCTTTTCTGGAGAACTGCTGGGCGGGGGGGGGGGAGGTCATGGAGGGAGTCATTTATGCATGCAGGCAGGGAGAGGATGCACCATGTCCCAGGAGCACCTGTTGGGATCAAGATCCACCCCAGGCTCCAGGCACAAAAGGACTGACTGTTATGAAAACTAGGAGCCTGGATCTCAACACCTCCAAACGAATGCCTTTAAAGAAGTAATTGCTTTGCTGCAATTATTTTAGGAGGCTTAACTAACCGCATGGGCGCTTTTGAAGAATACTTTCAGAGTTTAAAATTCCACCCACGGGCCCCAAGGGTGGGGGCTCCCACAGGTGCCTGAGGCCACATCCAGGTTCTGAAGGGTGGACAAGGCTCACTGTGCCCTGGAAGAGTGCCAGGAGAGGGGGTTGTGCAAAGAAGGGTCCCAGCCCAGGGAGGCCCTGTTGCCACGGATACCGCCTCCTTAGATGTCTGCAGAAGAGCCAGGCACCTGGTGGGGCTCCACTGGGGTGCTGAGGAAGGGGAAGGCAGGGGAGTGTGGTGGCAGAGAAAGGGGTTCTTTTCATTTCCTTCTTCATGAAGAGTGGCAGAGCCTTCCCTGACAGAAATGATGAATTAAGAGAAAGCAGGTACAATGCCTGCATGCTCAGCCCTTAGCCTTGGTCCTCCACTGCTGCCGCTGTCCTTGGCATCACTTCTCGGGTTCAGGCCCTGCTTGTCTTCTAATTGGGGAAAGCTCTGGATTTTCAGAGAAACTCCAGGCTTCCACAGAGGTGTGAGCAAAGTGCCCACAGCAAGAAGTAAACCTCCCAGGCCCTCAGAGTGCCTCACCTGACAGGATGTGGGCAGATGCTCTGGAAACGCTAGGTAACAATTTATTTTTAAAGACTCATTCTGAAAACAATTAAATGCAATTTGTGAACATGGTAGGAAAAGATGAGCCATGAGACAGATTAGTAACAGTGATTTTAAGTATGTCAGGATGGCAACCACTTAGCACTGGCTGGGAGGTCAGGCTTAGCTAGGATTCTGGCCGGAAGGCATTTGAGGAAAGACAATTGCCCTGGGCTGACTGAGGAGGATCAGAGGGAGGAAGTTCTTCCCTTTGTTAGGAGGGGAAACCAAGGCATGGTGAGCAGAAGGCACCTGCATAGACCACACAGAAATGCACAATAAAGCCTGCATGTCTTGACTCAGACAAGCCTTGCCATGGCCATAGGCTGGAGCCAATGGGTGTTGCCCACAGAGGGACAGGGACAGAATGTTGCTGAACCTGCTATGGCCTGGGCATACGTTTGCCCAGGGTTACTGCCTAGAGGATGGCTCATGGGCTGATGTGCCTGGTGGGAGTGTCAGGAGACTTCTCTTGAGAAGGGATGACAGGGTGTGGGGGCCACTTCCACCTTCCCCACACCCACTTGCCTCCGAGGGCATAGTCAAGGCTAGCTTCTGACAAGATGGAGACAACTGCTTCTGGGAGACTGAGCTCAGCCCAGATCCTCCCTAAACCCTTGCTTCTCCCAGGTGGGAGCGCACCATACTGAGTCAGTCAACAAAGAGGAAGACACTGGTGTGCACTGCAAGAGCGAAAGAACTTAGGACAAGAGTTGAATAAAGCGAGCTCATGCCGCATGCTTCGCCCCACGGAACAAGTTTCATCCTCATTCCTATTTTACTAAGGCATGGCCAAGCTGAGCGACTTCCTGCCAAGGGTCCAGACGTTGTTGAGCAGCAGAGCCGGGTTTTGTGCTCAGACTGCCAAGTTCAAGGATCCACAGTTCTAACCTTGATGCCATCCTACCTCCATGGGAGGAAGTTAGATTGACTCAATATCCAGACCTGGAACGCTCCCTTAGGGGCTACAGAGCTGGGTGGCCCAGACCCGGCCTCCTCCCTCAGCAGCTTATTGGGGGCAGTAGAGCACCAGGGCTACTTCTCCTCCATACGTGGTGGGCCCAGGACAGCCCCTTCCAGAGGACCGCTCCTTAAGGATCCCCAGGAACAAAAACATGCTTTTCTTTAGCAACTTGGTTTCATGAGATTGACAGGAGGGGTTCTCCTCAGCTCAAGGACTATTTTCCATGGGCTGGAATACTTGGGCTTCCTTCAGAGCTCAGAACCAGGTCCACCAACACCATCTCCCCCTGCTTGTGCCAACCTGGCAAAGTCCTCTACAATGTGGGGCCGCACTCTCTCCTGCTCAGTCTCACCCACTGGTGTGCCTCTTTCTCCTTCCAAGGACTACCATGCCTATCTGTCGAGGGTCTCCAGCTGTGCCTCTTCTAGTAACAGACCTATGCACAGGCCAGTGGCAGAGCTGCTGGGAAGTACAGTGGTGTGGGGGAACTGGGAACATAAGGCAGCTATAAGGCCATCCTAGCTTGTGCCCAAGAGGAGCAGGCACAACTGCTCCTTTCAGTCCAGCTCCTTGCCAGCTGAGAAAGAAGATACCTGTCTTCTGACTCCTCAGCCCATGGCAAAGGGCACAGTGCTATGGTTGTATCTGCAAAATGCCTCTCTGCCTGTTTTGATGCACCCACAGAGGAGATTGGTGTATATGGGGTCAGCGTCCCACACTTGCCCTTCAGGGCCAGAGCTGCTGACTGAAAGAGACTGTGAGAAGCTGTCTTCACCAACCAGGAAGCTAGTTAGTGTACACACCACGGGAAGTCCCACCTCAGTCATGAGTCAGCAAGTGGGTTCTGGACTGGCCACCTGTTTGGGGGAAATGCACACTTTTAAGCACAATTTAACCTGCCTGATGCTACTATGGAGCATGGAGGCTTCTTGGTCCACTCACTGCGGGAGTAGCATCAGCTAAGGGCACAGTGCTTAGGACATATGACCCAGGGGTCCCAGGCTGTGAGACCCACACTCACCACTTCCTTGAAGATGCTCAAGGTGGGAAATAGGCAAGTGATTTTTACTTTCCTTGTGTTTTCCCAAATGTCTCCAGCGAGGAGCATTTATTTTGAAATCAAAAAGAGAAAACCAGATGAAAAGCTCTGCTCACAGCTCGTCCTGTGTGAGCCTCCAGGTTCCAGAACAGCCAGGTGGCGGCCCACTTAGGGGGTTAGGGCCTCACTCAGACCCATATTCTGTCATTCAGCCTTGTCTTCCCATTGTGGGGCCGGGGCTGCCAGCAAATCTGGGGGAAGCCAGTCTGTCCTGCCTCCCCAATGACCCCACCCCATGTGGGCAGACTAGAGCATCCCAGCTTGTCCCTCCGTTGAGCCCTGGGCTGAGTCAAGGCACCTCTGCTGGCATTATATCCCAGATGCTACTAAACCTCCAGGGCTCAGCCCTGCCTCCCACCCGAGCTCCTCCTGGCCCTAGGCATCCGCCACTAGTCCTGCCTGGAGTCTGTGGGTGAAATTGTTCTCCTCGTGTCTCAGAGGAAAGCTATGAAGCTCAGCGGATCCTGGAATGGTCAAGCTCTGTGGCCAGAGTCCTCCTGCAATAGCTTCCCTCCCCTCTTCAGCTCTGCCCAGCTTAGGGTAGGGCCTCACCTGGGATCCCTAACCCTGGTCAAAGGTGAGGTCTTAGTACTTACAGAAGAAGTTTCTGACTCTCTCAAAATAATGACAATAGATAAGCCTTTTCCCCAGATAGAAGTATTTCTTCCCAACTTCACAGGAAACTACTGGCACCTCTGGGGAGGCCTTACTCTAGCTCACCTGGCCCATGGCTGACTGTGCAAACATGCCCTCTGTTATATACCAAGCTTCTCCAGAGACAGCGCCCTCTGGCTTTGTATTGATGAACTCACCTGTTGGCACATGCAGTGATAGTCTGTCACTGCATTCTAACCCTCATCACCCTGGTCTCTCTCCAATATCTCTAGGCCACAGAAGGAAGTAGAAGGATGTCCAGAGCCACAGTGGGGCCATAAGGCTGAGCTGTGAAAGCTTTTGCAAGACAACTACACAAGCATTATCCTTCACGGTCTAAAGCACAGCCCATCATGTGGATCGTGACTCCATACGAACTTGTGCAACTTGAGTATGTGGGTCAAGAAGATATTGGCAGTAGGGTTTTGAATGTGCAACGACCCCAGATTAATTCAAAATCAAGCACATAATGAATCCGAGGTGTTTTTGGCAGCTCTTGCTGTATTATGCAACTTCCCTGTAGCCCTGATTCTATTTTATTTTTATTTATTTATTTGCAATGACAGAGAGATAGAGAGAAGAGAGACAGAAAGAACTGGCACACCAGGGCCTCCAGCTACTGCAAATGAACTCCAGACACATGTGCCATTTTATGCACCTGGCTTTACATGGGCACTGGGGAATTGAACCTGGGTCGTTAGGCTTTGCAGATAAGTGCCTTAACAGCTGAGCCATCTCTCCAGCCCCCAGTCTTAGTTCTGAACACACAGTGCTCATACTTCACACTGCAATGATGTCACATCATGTCAATGAGTGCTGCCTGAAGCAACTTGACTCAGCTCTGAGACTACTGTATGTTATGAGCCGCAGTGATTTTACTGCACATACAAAGTTCTTTGTTCTTATAAAAACATAATGGTTTAATTATAGACAACAAAGACATTTTCTACTGTCATTCTTCAGCATATAAGTATCAAGTTAGTGTATTTTTGGATTGTGTTATGTTAGGATGCTTGATTTTCAAGTTTTCTGTTTGAGTTATTGACTTGAATCTCATAAAAACTGTCAAATGAATTTTGGCTTGTGAATAAGACAAAATTTCCAGAAACTTCTGAAATGGTCGTAAACTTATTTTTGACATTTTGTGTTATATATTTATGTGAAGTGGTATTCCTAGCACTGACTATTATAAAATCAAATATGAATTGACTCTGAAAACTTTGAAGGCGGCTGGAAAAATGGCTCAGCAGTTTAGGTACTTGCTTGCAATGCCTAAAAGTTCAGGTTTGATTTCCCAGTAGTCCTGTAAAACCAGATGCACAGAGTGGTGCATGCAGCTGGAGTTCGTTTGCAGTGGCAGAGGCCCTGGGTTTCATTCACTCTCTCTCTCTTTCTCTCTCTCCCTCCCTCTCACTCTCTCTGCTTGCAAATTAATAAACACACACACACACACACACACACACACACACACAAACACTTTGAAGGTGCTCTATGTCCTCCATTATCAAATATTCAGCCAAGATTTAATTCTTTATGTAAAGGCCCATCCATCTCATTCATATACAGATTTGTTTTCATTTTTATTCAATGACAAAATTACAAAGAATTATTTTAAAATAAATTTCTTTATGACTTACTAACAGTCAACCTTTGATCTGTCCACATATTTTATATATCTATATATCCCAGGATGTATAAACATTTCTCAAGTGAAAAGGTATGAAGAATGGAGAAGTTTAAGAAGCCCTGGTTATAAGAAGCAAGATTACCACCACACATGTTCCTCCACTCCATTGCATGCACTCAAGGTCACTGAGCAGCATTTCATGACCTCTTCTATGTCAGGGATCACCAAATAAAGCATGGGATCTGATATCTTGTGAGACCAAAGGACCTCCGTGGCTTCCTGGCTCTGGGATGCCTGCCCCCCACTTCAACTCCAGAGAATGTTGTTTGTTTGCTAATCCCTTGCCTGCATTTCAGTACCTATTTACTTTAACTAATGCCTTGGTCTTGATGAAACTGATCTCAAAGGAGAATAAAATCATATTCCATTAAAGTCACTGAAAAATTGATCATCCAATTTCAGTGCAATCTCGGGGGTGGAAATGTTAACAACCATTTAGATTAAGTGTGCTTCCTTGCACTGTTCCAGCTTTCTGGTCACTCCCAGGCTAACACTGCTGCAGGATGGGATGCAACAGGTGGCTGATGAATATTTAAAGCCTCTGGATTCTTGCATGTACATGTGCACAGTCTCTCACTTCCAACAGGTCTGAGATAAGGTGCTTCTGGCGTCAGTCCCCTTGGCAAGCAAAAAGCTGCTGTTGGGGGCCTAAAAGCACAGTTCTTACCAGGCCCGGCCCCTAAGCAGGCATGGATTGTGATGAAGGGCTTGGCAGGGGCTCAGCCAGGAAGCCTGGGGCCTGACCACTACCAGGGCGCACACCCTATCTCCTGCTCCCAACCCAGGGACTAGAAGTTTGAGCTCTTTCAAACTGTTACTGTTGTAAGACTACAGTTCTTCCTGACATGATCAGATGCAGCCCCTACCCCCACGTTATTGTGGTCCTCTGAAAAGACCAGAAAGCGCCCAGACCTTCCTCCCACTAACACATCAATGGGGATGGGGTAATCCTGAGTGGAAACTGCCCCACTCTCAGCTCCCTGACCCTGGGAGAGGGGCAGAAAGTGGTACCGAGGAGAACTGAGAACAAGTATTCCCAGGCACCAGGCCCTGCCCTGGCTGAACAGTTCTAGGGGGTCCACATCCCTTCTCACCTCTATGAACTGGACATACAGGAGAGGAATTGGCCCAGGATCACCCTGGAATGCCAGCTCAGCTCTGTCCAGGGCCTCCTCTTCTGCCCACACTGCACAGTCTCAGTCTGCAGTCCATGAGGTCCTATCCTGTGACCCCAAATCCCCTTCTGGGGACTAAGCAGCAAGTGCCCTTGGCCAAAAGTTCCTGCCTCTCACTTGGAGGGAGAGGATCAAATTATAAGCCAAGAATCCGACTCCCAGGTGGCGCTCCCTCCCTTACCTGTGGCCTTTGCAGAATCAGCAGAGGAGTCTGGGCTGCCCTGTGACACAGGTGGGCTTTGTAGAGATTAAGTGGGCAATAAACAAGGCAGAAGCAGCCTGGCTAAGGAGAATGTTCACTGAACTGCACTCCCATTGCTCACCTGTTCTTTTTAATTAAATAATTAATTTGTAAGGGGAGAGAGAATAAGAATGAATGAATGAATGAATGGGTGTCAGGGCCTCTTGCCACTGCAAATATACTCCAGACACATGCACTTCTTTGTGCATCTGACTTTACATGGATACTAAGGAACTGAATCCAGGCTGTCAGGCTTTGCAAGTAAGTGCCTTTAACCTCTGAGCATTCTCTCCAGCATTCAGCCTGCTCTTAATCTAGGTCTTGATCTATAGAAAACACGGTGCTCTTCATGGGTGGGGCCTCCAGGCCAAGCAGATTCTGATTCTAACAGTCTTGATTCTAGGACTCCAGGACTCCAGTGTGCCCAGCACAGAGACTCTTTTTTTTTTTTTTTTTTGAGACTTCTTTTCTTATGGGATCTGAGAGATTCTCCATTCCAGAACATGATGTTTCTGGTGTTCTGGGTGGAGTGCTGTGGATGCATACCTCCCCACGCACACTGCTGGGAGGCAGGCCCCTGGGGGAGGGGCAGAAGGCTGGCTACACCCACAGTTCCTCCTGGGATACACTGACCTTCCTGCAGCAGAGCTGGCATTGATGTCTTATGTCATTAAATAAAGCAAAACCATGAGCAGCCATGAGGATGTGTCCTCATTCCCTTCCTGCCAGGCTGCTGTGATGAACTGCTTTGTCCTGCCAAGCTCTGAGCCTGTGCAGTAAGCCTCAGCCCCGAGTTGGGCGGGGCCTGGGCCAGGAGTCTGTTTGTGCCACGTGCAGTGGTGTGTCTCCAGGCGGAGAAGAGCAGTTGTCGTTTCCAAGGAAACATTACCCGCGATTCTCCAAAAGCCAGTCATGGATGGTCTGTGTTTCACCGTCTCCAGTTCTCAGGGAAGACGTGTTTTCATTCTGATGGCAGTGAGACACCACACAGAAAGCAGAAAGGGGCATGATTCTGGAGCCTGGGGATGCCCATGGCAACAGATAGGCAATGCTCCCTCATCCAAGGAGTGACTGCCCAGACTGGCCTGAAGTGGGCACAAGGCTGTGGGTGCTGCCTGCCACACAGGCCACACCTGACTGACTGGACGTGGGAGCTCAGGTCCCCCAGAACCAACATCCTTTCCAAAGGGCAACAGACCTGACAGGATTGTGGTTCCAACGTGTTCCCTGGCTCATCTGTGAACTGGGAGGAATAGCTCTGTTCTCTGTTTAAGGCCATGCAGGTGGTATACCCTCTCCAGTCATCCTCTGTGCAATCACGAGAACAGCCCCATCTCCCCATGTGCCAGCAAACAAATTTTGGAGGCAGCAGAGCTGAGTTTGGAGTAGGTAGGAGGTATACTAAAATGCATGGTGTCAGTGGGGCACCAGTACTTCCTGTGTGTCCACAGCTTCTGAACTTCTGGAGTCTTGCCTATGGGCTTGGTTTGATTATAAGACCAACCTCGAAGGCTTGGTTTGAAGGTGAAACCAGCACTTAATCCATTGGAGACAACCCTGGCCTCAAGCTAATGCTAAAAAAAAAAAAAAAAAAAAATTTGCTAGTGCACAATTGACACCTGTCTATTTAGTGAGGGTTGAAGTGTGAGGCTCAAAGGGGTCTACCCAGTCACAGCAGAAAGCATATGCTTAGAAAGAGAACTCATGTCCTCCTAGCAAAGATGTCTACTCACCCAGGAGGACTATTTACCTGGGGGGACCTCTGTCCTCTGAGGAGCATTTTCAATGGGCCCTCTGGATAGAGTCTGGTGGGGTTGGAATCTGAACAGCCAGGAATGGAGCTGGAGGGAGCAAGGCTGCCCAGTTGCCAGTGTCCTGGAGAGGGAGGCTGACATGGGACTGGGAGCCTGGGGCTCCAGGTGCATCCTCAAGTATGATCAGGAAGGGCTCAGTGCAAGAAGAGGAGAAAACCCATGTACTGCTGCCTGAGGCTGTATAGGACTTGTCCTAAGGCTAGGGGAGGAGGCTGAGCTGGGACCACCTGCTGCCACCCCCACCCCCTGGGAGCCAAAGTACAGATATTGTGGGGACAAGTGACCTGCAAACCCCCGATCATCTGGCCAGGGAGACTGAGTCCTGTGAGAATAAGGCAGCTCTGCCCACCACAGACTCCTCAGCACCCCCATACTTGGTCAAAAGAAAACAGGCAGCTGCATTTTTAAAGTAAGATGTTTGTTTTTCTTAAAAGCTTCAAACATATCTCTTTTTCTTGTTTTGTTTTTGAAGAATTTGGCAGCTGAGCAGGGGTGCCACTGGAGGAGCCTCCCAGTGATGAAACAGGCCAGGAGAGGAGCCGAGGGGGACTAAAGGCATCACAGGGGTGGGCATTTGGGTAAAAAGAGACCCAGACCCACCATCCCCAGGCTCTTGGAGGTGCCCAGGAGTCCCCCCCCACCAACCTGCTCTGCCACATGTGGTGGCAGTGGCAGTGGGTGACTTTACAGCCAAGTTCTGGGTAGCAAAGTTGGCTCAACAGAGCCAAAGGAGTCTTTCAAGATGTCTTTCCTTAACTGCCAAGCCATCTCTCCAGCCCTCAAGATGTTTTCCCACCCAAGACATTGATGAAACCCCACTCATTTAAGACCTTTCAGGAAACAGGTTTGGGTCGGGGGGGGGGGTGGGGAGGAATGGGTTTGGGTCCCAAGTCTTGGGTTCCAATGCAGGCTTTGCACTGAGGTGAGGTGCTTGTCAAGCCTGTGAGGTGAGCTGATGTGAGGAACGATGGAGCTCGCCAGAGTCAGTGCCCACGTGGACTGAGGGGACGCATTCCTGTCCACTCCAGATTTCTGATCTCTGTGTTGGGAGCACTGGCTGGTACATAGCTCAGGTCTCATGTCTAGTCTCATGTGGGAAGGGAGCTCTACCAGGAGCTGAAGGCCACCAGGGTCCAAGCCCTGAGTGATCAGATAGAACCAGGGATCTCCACATGTGAGGGAAGAGGGAACCTGAGAAAAGAAGTCCTTGAGCTGGAAAGGTGACTCAGCAGTCACTTGCTTTCAAGGCCTAAGGACCTGGGTCCTATTCCCTAGTACCCATGTAAAGCCAGATGCACGAGGTGGTGCATATGTCTGGAGTTTGTTGACAGGCTAGAGGCCCTGATGCTCCCACATTTCCTCTCTCAAATTAATCAATACATAAAATATTTTTAAAAGGGGAAGTCCACTGCTGAGTAAGGTGGCAGCATACTAGCCACACCAAAGCAGCCTAGGGAGGGAAATAAACAGAAACACAGCAAAATACACTCTTCTAACTGAAAAGTGAAGGTGTATGTGTTATTATAAACCACATCAGAGGAGCAGGAGAAACCAAGATCTTCCAGAAAGGAGAAAACTGACCAGAATCCTGCCGAGGCACCAGCAGCCCCTATCCAGAGCAGAGCGGCAGGAGCAGAAACAAGGTGAGGGGATTTTCCACTCACATCAGCCCCTTCGCAAGGTCAAGAAACCTGAAGAAGAAGACAGGAGAGATCAGCTGAGCAGCTGCTGAAGGAGAATACAAATGGGACCAGCTGAGTAGCTCTGGTACAACTCCAGGCACCCTACAAAGTCTCCCATCCCCCAACTGTCAGGGCTGTGAATGTCTGGAGAACTTATTCACCCCCCAGCTGCCCATCCTGGAGAGGGATCAAGGAGGGCACTCAGCATTGGTGAGATTGGAAGCCATCCCAAAAGGTAACAGGGGCTACTTATACAAAGCCAGATACATAGGCCTGCACTGGAAGTGCTAATCTCTCTTTCCATGTCAGGAAAAGTTATTTGTTACATTTGAATGATGTATTCTTGGTTGGCTTTACCCTTCTCAAATCAGCTGTATTTTGGTGTTAACTATTGTTGCTTTGATGTTTCCTGGTTTTTAGGGCCTTTGTCTTTTTCTTAAGTCACTATTGGGGGTAGGGACTGACTGGTCCCAGGCTATCTTGGAACCCGTTTCAGACTAGAAATCTCAGCCTCATAGTTGACAGGATTAAGGATGTGTAGCAACACACACTCTGAGGGACTTTGGCTTTAGTAGATTATTATCCGTTTAGTTTAATCCCCATGATTGTATAAATAGTCTGTGCTGATTTTGATTGAATGTCTATATTGCTCAGTTGAATTTTAGAATTTGCAGTAATTTGCTTCACCCAGCTACTACAATACTTGTATAGCAGGCAAACTCAACACCTAAGGTCACTTCTGCTGTTTCTCTTGCAGTATAAGTGCTACACCTGGCACCTTAAACTCCTACACTGAAGACATATAAAGTCATATTTACATGGCTAACAACACTGCAGATAATTAGAAAACTCAAGCATCAAATTAACTCAACATGCAAACTTTATAATACAAGAAACACAAAAAATCAAGACAATACAATCCAAATTATAAATCCATCAGAAATGACCTCCAGTGAGACTGCTTTAGATGAAATGCCTGACAAAGATTAAAAAAATGATTATATCTCTGTTCAAAGGAGAGAGAGAGGGAGAGGAAGACAGATAGAGATGGGCGCACCAGCAGCCTCTCAGCTGCTGCGAATGAAATACAGATGTGTCCGCCCCCTTGTGGTCAAGTGCAGCACTGCGCCCTTGCGTCACTGCATCTGGCTAAACGCGGGACCTGGAGATTGGAACCGCTGGAGATTGGAACCAGCGTTCGTAGGCTTAGGAGGCAGGCGCCTTAACTGCTAAGCCATCTCTCCAGCCCAAAAATCAACTCTTGAAGGAATCCCAAGAGAACACAAGAAACCAACTTAATGAAATAAGTAGGTCAATACAAAACCTGAGTAAGGAAATAAAAATAATGAAAAAAATAAATCAGAAATACTAGAAATGAAAAACAAGTAAGTCAAATAGAAAACTCTATAGAAAGTTTCACCAGTAGAATAGATCAAGGAGAGGACAGAATATCTAAACTAGAAGACCAGGCAGCAGATCTAATACAGTTTAAAGAGAAAGACAAACTAATAGGAAGGCATGAATGGGAATTTCAAGACATTTGGGACACTATGAAGAGATAAATATAAGAATTCAGGGCAGGAGAAGAAATTTACTCCAAAGGCATAACAGGTATTTTCAACAAAATCATAAGAAGAAAACTTCCCCCAATTAGGGAAAGTGATTCCCGTACAAATACAGGAATCCTACAGAATGCCAAACAGATACACAGAAAAGAATCTCTCACCATCATATTATAATTAAACTACAAAACACACAAACCAAAGAAATATATTGAAAGCAGTTAGAGAAAAAAATCAAGTCTCATACAAAGGCAAGCCCATCAGGATAACAGCAGATTATTCAACACAAACATTCAAACACAGAAGGACTTGGAATGATGTATTCCAAATTCTGAAAGATAACAACTGTCAACCAAGATGACTTTATCCTGCAAAGCTATCCATTCAAATAGAGAAATAAGGACATTCCACAACAAAAGCAGGCTAAAGGAATATATGAAGACCAAACCAACTCTACAGAAAATACTTGAAAAGATCCCCCATGCAGAAAAGAAAGAAAAGCACACATATAAGGAACCTGGAAAAAACAAACCATACTCAAGTACTAGTTAATAAAAGAGAGAAAAGGTAAAACCAGAAGAACTACAGAACAAAAATAAACATATAACTTTCAATAATAACTCTTGATATCAATGGCCTCAATTCCCCAACCAAATGACACAGGTTTTTAGACTGGGTTAAAAAACAGGATCCTTCAATTTGTTGCCTCCAAGAAACTCACCTTTCTACAAACAATGGACAGTATCTTAGGGTGAAAGGTTGGAAAGCTGTGTTTCAAGCACATGTGGCTGGAAAGCAAGCAGGGGTCGCTATCCTAATACCTGACAGGGTAGACTTCAGACCAACATTAATTAGGAAAGATAAGGAAAGTCACTTTATATTGATTAAAGAAACACTCCAACAGGAGGACATTAAAGTCCTAAACATACATGCACCTAACAAGGGGGAATCCCAATTTCATCAAACAACCACTCTTAGAACTAAGGTCACAGATAACACCAAACACAGTTGTAGTGAGTGAATTCAGCACCCTACTCTCACCAATTGACAGGTCATCCCAGCAAAAACTAAACAGAGATGCATCTGGATTAAATGAGGTCATAGAACAAATGGACCTAACAGATATCTATAGAACATTTCACCCAAATGCTGCAGAATACACATTCTTTTCAGCAGCACATGGAACATCCTCTAAAATAGACCATATATTCGGACACAAAGCAAATCTTAACAAAAACAAGAAAACTGAAATAATTCCTTGCACTCTATCTGATCACAAGGGGATTAAACTACAAATCAATAGCAAGAAAAGTATAGAGCATACACAAAATCATGGAAACTAAACAATACTCTGCTAAATGATGAATGGGTCAATGAAGAAATCAAGAAGAAAATAAAAAAATTCATAGAATTAAATGATAATGAGAACACAACATACCAAAAAGTTTGGGACACAATGAAGGCAGTCCTAAGAGGGAAAGTTATAGCTTTAAGTGCCTATACTAAGAAATTAGAAAGGTCACAAGTAAACAACTTAATGCTTCACCTTAAGGCCTTGGAAAATTAATAACAAGGCGAACCAAAAATCAGTAGACAGGAAGAAATAATAAAGATTAGAGAAGAAATTAATGAATAGAACCAGAAAAAAATCCAAAGAATCAATTAAACAAAGAGTTGGTTCTTTGAAAGGATAAACAAGATTGATAAACCCTTAGCAAATCTGACCAAAAGAAAGAGAGAAGAGCCACAAATTAATAAAATTAGAAGTGAAAACGACATCAACACAAGAGATACTAGAGAAATTTTTTTTTAAATCATAGGGATCTACTATAAGTAGATATACTCCACTAAGTTTGAAAACCTGAAATAAATGATTTCTTTGATTTATATGACCCACCAAAATTAAATCAAGATGAGATTAACCACTTAAATAGACCTATAACAAGTATTAAAATCCACGCAGTTGTAAAAAAAAAAAAAAATCTCCCAATTAAAAAAAGTCCAGGCCCAGATGGATTCACTGCTGAATTTTACCAGACCTTCATGGAAGAACTAACACCAATGCTTCTTAAACTTTTCCATAAAATAGAAGAGGAAGGGATCCTATCAAACTCCAGCATCACCCTGATCCCCAAACCAGACAAAGATAGAACAAAAAAGGAAAATTACAGACCAATCTCCCTCATGAACATATATGCAAAAATTCTCAATAAAATATTGGCAAACAGAATACAAGAATATATCAGAAAGATAATTCACCCTCACTGAGTAGGCTTTATCCCAGAGATGAGGTTGATTCAACATATGCAAATTGTTGAATGTAATACATTATATAAATGGACTGAAGGACAAAAATCACATGATCATCTCATCAGATGCAGAAAAAGCATTTGACAAAATCCAACATCCCTTCATGATAAAAGTCCTACAAAGACTGGGAATAGAAGGAACATAGCTCAACATAATAAAGGCTATTGATGACAAACCCACAGCCAACATAATACTAAATGGAGAAAAATGTGAAGCTTTTCCACTAAAATCAGGAACAAGACAAGGGTATCCACTGTCCCCACTTTTATTTAATATAGTACTGGAAGTTTTAGCAATAGCAATAATGCAAGTGACAAACATAAAAAGGATACAAATTGCAAAGGAAAAGATCAGGTTATCATTATTTGCAGATGATAAAATTATATACATAAAAGATCCTAAAGACTCTACCAGCAAACTGTAAGAGCTGATAAACACTTATAGCCATGTAGCAGGATACAAAATAAACACACAGAAATCAGTAGCCTTCCTATATGCTAACAACAAACACAAAGAGAATGAAATCAGAGAATCACTCCCATTCACAATTGCATCAAAAAATAATAAAGTGCCTTGGAATACACCTAACCAAGGAAGTGAAGGATCTCTACAATGAAAACTTTAAAACACTCAAGACAGAAATTGCAGAAGACACTAGGAAATGGAAAGACATCCCTTGTTCTTGAATTGGAAGAATCAATATTGTGAAAATGTCAATCTTAACAAAAGCAATCTACACATTTAATGCAATCCCCATCAAAATTCCAATGGCATTCTTCACAGAAATAGAAAAAAAATCCTAAAATTCATTTGGAAGCACAAAACACCTCAAATATCTAAAACAACTTTGGGCAAGATAAATAAGGCTGGTGGTATCACCATACCTGATTTTAACCTCTATTGCAGAACCATAGTAACAAAAACAACATGGTACTGGCACAAAAACAGACATGTAGATCAATGGAACAGAATAGAGGACCCAGATGTAAGTCCAGATAGCTACAGCTACCTGATCTTTGACAAAAATGCCATAAATATTTATTGGAGAAAAGACAGCCTCTTCAGTAAATGGTACTGGGAAAACTGGATATGTATCTGTAGAAGGATGAAAATAAATCCTTATCTCTCACCATGCACAAGAATTAAGTCCAAATGGATCAAAGACCTTAATATCAGACCTGAAACTCTGAAACTGCTAGAGGAAAAAAAATAGGAGAAACCATTCAACATATTGGTCTTGGCAAAGACTTTCTGAATATAACCCCACTCGTTCAGGAAATAAAACCACAGATCAACTGTTGGGACCTCATGAAATTACGAAGCTTTTGTACAGCAAAGGACATTGTGAATAGAGTAAAGGGACAACCTACAGAATGGTAGAAAATCTTTGCCAGCTATACATCAGACAGAGGGTTAATATCCAGGCTATGCAAAGAACTTGAAAACTAAATAAGAAATCAAACAACCCAATTAAAAAATATGGAACTAAATAGAGAGTGCTCAAAAGAAGAAATTCAGATGGCATATAAACATCTAAAAAATGTTCTACATCCCTAGTCATCAGGGAAATGCAAATTAAAACTACTTTGAGATTCCATCTCACTCCTGTCAGAATGGCTATTGTCAAGAAAACAAATGACAATAAATGTTGGCAAGGATACAGAAAATGAGGAACCCTTCTACACTGTTGGTGGGAATGCAATCTGGTCCAGCCATTGTGGAAATCAGTGTGGAGGTTCCTGAGACAGGTAAAAATAGATCTACAATATGACCCAGCTATACCACTCCTAGGTATATGTCCTAAGGACTCATCTCACTACCTTAGAGATACTTACTTGCTCTATTCACAATAGCTAGGAAATGGAACCAGCCTAGATGTCCCTCAACTGATGAGTGGATAATGAAGATGTGGTACATTTACACAATGGAGTTCTACTCAGCAGTAAACAAAAATGAAATTATGAAATCTGCAGGAAAATGGATGGATCTGGAAAGGATTATACTTAGTGAGACAACCTAGGCCCAGAAAGCCAAATGTCACATATTCTCTCTCCTATGTGGATTGGACTTCTATGTGAGTTGGAATAAAGCTCAGTAGTAGAGGCCAGTAAGCTAGAAAGGGGATATAAAGGGAATAGAAAGGGAGGGAGGGGGACTTAATAGGATGGTATTTTATATATGTAAGTAGAAGTACAGATTAATAGGGGTGGAAAGGCCTAAGTGAGGTCAGGGGAAGAGATTGAGTAAAAGAAAGGTGGGGGAGGGCTAATCAGAATCTAAGCCATAGATTGCTACTAGAAAATTTTCAGTGCCAGGGATGGGATACCTTCCAATGAGTTGTTGGCCAGGGAGGTCCCTGATGCCCCCAAACATTACAGGCTATTGCCAAGAGTCTTGGTTTCCCACCAGGAATAGATGATAAGACCCTATTGCTGAAGACTCCACATGCTTGGGCTGCAAGGTCACTGAGAAATCCTGCTGGAGCTGCACTGAAAATCTCTTCCATGTAGACCAGCTGACAGAAAGCTGGAAAAAGCTATGCTGCATGAAGTTCAATGGGAGAGAGAGAAATCACCAATGGAGATACTCAACAGTGGACACTGCAAGCCTTAAATTTGGTCAGCCAGGCCAAATGAGCCAATGGGGGCAATAGTGGCATGTCTGTTATGGGGGAAACCAACTGTTCTCTAATTGGACTGGAGGCCTGCTCCATGGGAGGGAATACGTGCCTGACACTGAAAACCTATAATAGGGGTAGTCATGAGCCCTAAGGGTGTAATGTCTGCTGGTGTCTGGCTAAATGTATATACTATACTCACCAAACTTTCCGGTAAGCACTTCTCTTAATGTTCACACCCATATGTTAATGCTACTCTCACTTTTGGCTAGAGAAGCTTCTCTTTTCAGATGGTGGTGACCTTGGGATGACTCAGAAGGCACCATGGTTCTGAGAAGTGACAGAGGAGTGCTCAGAACTGAAACATCTCTATAACACTTTCCAAGACTCAGGGTCCATTGCGGAAGAGGTGGCAGAAAGAATGTAAGAGCCAAAGGAAGGGTCTCAGGAGGCTGACCTGGAATTAACTAATCTCAGGGTGGCCTCGCATCCTCTTCTGCCTCCCGAGACACAAAATAGGACTCTTTACAATGCACTCTTCCAGACACAAAATGGCCTGGATATCCATGACCTCACAGTGCCTGACACTCCCTACACAAGACCATCATAATAGGAGGAAAAGATGATGACATCAAAATAAAAGAGAGACTGATGGAGAAGGGAAGGGGATATGATGGAGAGTGGAACTAAAAAGGGGAAAGTGGGGAGAGGGAGGGAATTACCATGGGTTATTGTTTATAATTATGGAAGTTGTCAATAAAAAAATAAATTAAAAAAAGGAAGTCCTATAAGACATGCTTGCCAGAGCCTCTAGTTGTAGGCCATGGTGAACATGTACAGCCTGACTCTGCAGGCACAGCCTGGGACCTGGGCTCAGGCCCCATGGGCAAGGCCTGGCCTCTCAGTCTAGACCCCGATGACGGCCAGGGGTCCAGACAAGGCCAAAAGTTTCCATGTCTTTCTTGCTCAGCAGCTTAGCAGAGAATAGAGAATCCAGCCCCATGATTCTGGAAACTTGTCCTGGAGAGGTTCTGATGGTAAGGGGCCACACCACAGTCATGTGCCCTCTCTGAGACCATAGCCCCAACTTTAAGGCCAGTTAGACCCCAGACAGGGAAAGCTAGAAAAGCCATAACACAAGACCTAAAAATGGTGTCACTGCATGATCACACCACAGAGGCTCAGCAGTCTCCATGGGCATGGGGAATCACATACAATTTCCTCATACTCAGCATTATAAGTATGGGGACTTGCATGCATGCAGCAGAGTGAGGCACGAGAAGTCCATTCTACCTGGTGCTCAGGAGCCCCCTAATCATCAGTGGCACAAGGACCCTCTGATGTGTTCAGAGCACCTGCCTGCCAGCCACTACCTGGGTACTTGGAGGGTACAAGACTTGAGTCAGCTCTGGCAACAGGAAAGCCACAGCCCTGGAGAAGACCCACTTGTGGGCTTAGGAGGAGCTCAGGGTCAGGCAGTGCTGTGGGCGCGGCCTGCGGTGAGCTGCGGTTCCTGCAGTAGTTGGTCCTCCTGAGAGTCCTGGCGGCCATAAGCTGCACCAGCTACCCATGGCCACAGCTGAGTACACACTTGACCCCAGACCCATCAGCCCTGGGACCAGAGGGACGAGATGGGCCAGACCCAAGCCCTGTGAAGCCAGTGCTCCAGTGGAAGAGACAGACAGGGGAAACAGACACAAATGGACAGATGAACAAACTTGTGAGCATCTGCAGAGTCTGGCTCCATGTCCCACCTTCTACTTTCACCTGCAAGACTGTGCATATAAAAGAGTTGTGGGGCCCCCACCTCTCCCTGGGCCCTGGGCAAGTGTTATGTATACATTGTTAAGCACTGTAAAAAATCTGTTAAAATCACTCTTAGCATTGATAATAAGTTCATTAAATGTGTGTTACAAGCACTCCTTCTGTTGTTCATTTTCCTGTAAAGGGAATGGGGTAATTTGTCTCCTTAATTAGCAGCTATTGAACTCTTTCTTGCTGCCCTGGTTGCCTTGAGCAATAGGCCTGTCAGTCTAACAGCCAGCAGGACCACCCTTACATCAGCCCTCCATCTTGAACACTTCACAATGCCTTGAGACAACTGGGCAAAGGACTGTGGCTGAGTGCTGAGCTCTCAAACGCATAACCAGGGCTCTTTGGAATAGTTTGTACCATGCTTTATGCTAGCCTAAGCCTGGGGGAACCATGGACACCTTGGTCACGGAGGGAGCACTTCCTCTGGTGGATACAATACCGTGATTGTTGCTAAGAGGCAAGACAGTGATTGGCTCAAACAAGTGGCTGTGGCTGGTCCAAAACACATGGCTGTTAATTGGTCTAAACTCTCCATCTTGGCTGCTCAGGGTTATTCAGTGGGTTGGTTGTCCCAGCGTCCCATTAGACCCAATAAAGGTTTCTCTCATGCTCTTCCTGTGCAAACATTCTGACCTGAGTTTGATCCCTAGAACCCACATTTTTAAAAAGCCAGGTGTTACAGCAATGCTTGCAATCTCAGCACTGGGGAGGCAGAGACAGGTGGATCCCGAGGCCTCGCTGGCTAGTTAGTCTAGTCTACTTGCTGAGTGGTAGGCCACTGAGAGACCCTGTCTCAGAAATGATGGATGGAGCCTGAAGAACGATGCCCAAAGGTCCTCTGACAGACAGACACACACACATCGCCCCCCCCACACACACACCAAATATGCTAGCTCCACAGATCAAAATCCACTGGCAACACTGAATCCTAGGAAGAATGTGTTTACACAGCCCCTTCAACCTAGAACACCACACACACTCTTCATTCGGTGGTAGGACAGAAGCACAAGCATTTGGTTTTCATGTACCTGCTGCTAGCAAGTTACTTGAGGAGACACTCCAGCATGACCTGGTTTAAACCAGATAGAGGAGGATACTGACAGCAAAAGGGGCTGTTTTGCATTGCTTTGCTTTGTTTTGAGGTAGTCTCCCTCTAGCCCAGGCTGGCCTTAAATTCATAGTGGTCCTCATACCTCACCATCCCAAGTACTGTGATTAAAGGCATAAGCCACCATGACCAGCTGTCCTTTCTTGGAACTTAATTATTTATTTATTTAAGAGAGAGAGAAAGAGGCAGAAAGAGAGAAAGAGAAAGAGAATGAGTATAGGCATGCCAGAGCCTCCTGCCACTGTACACAACCTCCAGACACACATGTCACATTGTGCATCTGGCTTTACATGGGTTCTAGGGAATCAAACACAGGCCACCAGGCTTTGCAAGCAAGCACCTCTAACTGCTGAGCCATCTCTCCATCTCCTTTCTTGGAACTTTTGAAGCCACACTTGGAGGTCTGAATGCGGCAATGATCCACTTGGGTGTAGCTATTTTGCTTCCGTTAGTGGTGTGGTTTAGATGTGGTTTGTCCCACTAACACTCATAGTGACATCGGATACTAGCGCAATGATGTGGAAGTGACCACACCACTTGATCACTTGATCACATCATTTAAGAGAGGCTAACACTTGTCCCACACGAGTGAGTTCCTGCTCTCCTGGGACTATTGGTGTGGTCACCAGGGTGAGTTGTCACACAGTGAGCCTGGTACCTCCTCTTCTCTCTCCCGGCACTTGTCTTTCTTTACATAACTGCTTCCCTTTGGGTACTCTCATGTTAGAATGCAGCACAAGGTCCTCACCAAAGACAAGCAGTTGCCATCATCAGGCTTGGACTTCCTGACCTCCAGAACTGTGAGCCAAATAAACCTCTTTCAAAGTACTCGCCTCAGAATCTTGTCACAGCAACAGAGGGGCTGAGATACCCATTCCAGGAAGCCATCAGTTGGAAGATTTGGGACATCCAGGCTAGACTATTCCATGGGTTTCTCAGCCCTTGTTCCCTTAGCTTGTCTGTTTTCCTTTGTGGGACTTTGCTGTCAGTCAGATACCAGGCCCTGATTTTATTGTTAACTTTTGTTTGAAATTGAAGTTCTTAGGAAATGTTCGCAACTGGATTTTCCATACTGTCTGTGGAGACTTCTATTTGGGCGACTATATTTTCAGCTCCTAAGGCTGTCTTCTCTCTGTTCCTGTCAAGTAGCATCCTCTTGCTGATCCTCTGAGCATGTGAGTCAAGTCCCTGGTTTGGGGCATAATGCATGGAGTGCCTTCCACAGTCTCTTTCCCTTGGGATCAGTTCCGTGCTCTCAGTCAGTGGCCTATCTTCTGTGCCAGGATGCTTGTGATTGGATCCAGGCTGGGGAACGTCTCTGCTCCTTTGCTGTGTCCGTTAGGCAGGATGAGATGAGGTATCACAGGCAAGGGGACTTTCAGGGATGGCAGAAAGCTGCTTCTCCACTTAGTGTCCCCAAGAGCAGGAACGAGACATGAATATTTGGAATGAGTGTCCACCAGCCATTCATCTTGCTCCATTGTCTCACCTGGGGTACAGCTTGCTGCCCTTGGAGTGAGGAAATGAGGGCAGGAGAGGGATAAGTTGTCCCCGTTTATCCCTACCCCTCTGTTCATTTGGAGAATCCTGCCTCTAAAAATGGAGAGAGAAGCCAGCTCTACTACAATCAGCCATTCCAAATGTCATTTCAAGGCCCTGTCCTTATGAACATCACTTGGCAGCCATCACCAACATACTGTCCACACAGGATAATGACATCATCAGCACCTGCTCCTAGAGGATTTGCATGGCACATGGCTGAGGTTACCGCCAGTCTGTGTGCCCAGGTGCCCCGCTATCCCAGATCCCTGCCTTGAGGCAGTCAACATGGATGGCATGAGCAGAAACTTTTCACAGACTTTCACCAGGTCCAATTGCATGAAGTAGTGGGGAGGGAGATATACCAGGCTCTGTGGTAGATTCTGGGAGTTCCCCACTGGGATCCCCAAGTTGATCTTGAGGCTTTAAGAAACACCACAATGCCCTAGAGGAAAGGCTTCTGTAGGGCTTCCACAGGGTTTCCCCACTGGTGAGGAGACTCAGCAATCCAAGCCCACCTTGGACGTGGCCAACAGATGAAGCCAAGGCCCGGATGCAGTCACACATGTGTTGCAGTCAGGCTTGTATTACTGGCAGAAAACACCCGACCAAGAGCAGCTTGTGTGTGGGGCAGGGGGGGGGAGGTTTATTTTGGCTTATAGACTCAAGGAGAAGCTTCATAATGGCAGGGGAAAATTATGGCATGAACAGAGGGTAGACATAACCTCCTGGGCAACATCAGATGGACGACATTAATAGGAGAGTGTGCCAAACACTGGCAAGGGGATATTGGCTATAATACCCATAAACCCACCCCCAACAATACACTGTCTCCAGGAAGCGTTAACGCCCAGATCTCATCAGCTGGGAACCTAGCATTCAGAACACCTAAGTTTATGGGGGACACCTGAATCAAACCACCACATTCCACTCCTGGCCCCCATAAACTGATAACCACACATGATATAAAATACAATGTATTCAGTCCAACTTTAAAAAAGTACCCATAGTTTTTATCAATCCCAATGGTGTTCAAACATCCCCATAGGCCAAAGGTCTTTTAATTGAGTCTTAATAAAAAAAAACTGGAAAAACCCATAATGGTACAGAATAAACACTCACACAGCAGAAGATGGCACTGGGTATAGCAAAGAAATATTCAACCAATACAAGATTTAAACAGGGCAAACATCAAACTCTGTAGGTCCAAGTCCAACAACTCTAGTCAGTGACAAATCTCCAAGTCTGCTAATCCTAACCAGCGACAAGTCTCTGGAGTTCCAATTCCGCCCCTTCAGCTAGGCTACTCACAGTCCTGGAAAACTTCATCTGGGGCAGCAGCTCTCCTTGGCAGCCATCTCATGGTCCCAGCATCTCCACTGGGTCTCCTTTGCAACCCACGGTTCATCCTCACGGCTCCATCGGGTTTCCATGCAAGCAATCCAGCAAACCTGCTTCACACTGCCCATGGCCATTTCCAAAACACAAGACTGTGTTTCAAATTCAATGACCCTCTCTTTCTTGCATTTGTTATGCTCCTTCATACCAGGTGGGGTACCAATTTGTTAATCTAGGGGGTAATATAGCACACTTTGAAGGACAGGACACTTCTTCAGCATTCAGCCCCTTTAAAAGAGTCTATATTCTTCCTCTTGTTCCAATGCAGGTCAGCTGGCCCAATCTCAATGGTTTTAATCTCTCATAAAAATTTCAGCTGAGGGCTGGAGAGATGGCTTAGGGGTTAAGGTGCCTGCCTCCTAACCCTAAGAACACTGGCTCCAATCTCCAGCGGTTCCAATCTCCAGGACCCACGTTTAGCCAGATGCAAAGTGACGCAAGGGCTGCAATGCTGCACTTGACCACAAGGGGGCGCACATCTGGATTTTGTTTGCAGCAGCTGAGACACTGTTCGCGCGCCCATCTCTGTCTTCCTCCCTCTCTCCCTTTCTCTCTCTCTCTCTCTGTCTGTGTGTCTCTCTCCAAAAAAATAAGATAAAATAAAAAGTTTAAAAAAAATTTCAGCTGAACAGGCAGCAGTTTGGCCCCAAAATTTTATTTCTGTGCCATATTCCTCTGCTCACACCAGTCCATTTCTATACAATGCAACCCTGCACAAGTTCTCAGGACACAGGTATAACAGGAAGCCTCTCACACAAACTGCTTCTAGTCCAATTTAAACTACCACACCCTCTTCAGCCAAACCTCACAGTCCATAGTCCTTACTGCATTCAGATCTTTCAACTCTGACCAGAATAGTCCATCAAGCTGTACTTACAGCACTAAAAGGTGTCTTTTAGGCCAAGGTTTAAAATCCTTCCAAATCATTCCTCTTGAAAATCAGCTCCAAAAGGCCAAAGCCAGAAAGTCAGGTGTCAGCAGCAACAACCCCACTCTCAGTACCAACTTTATGTTGCAGTCAGGTTCACATTGCTGGCAGAAAACACCTGACCAAGAGCAGCTTGTGGGGGAAAAAGTTTATTTTGGCTTACAGACTTGACAGGAAGCTCCATGATGGCAGGGGAAAATGATGGCATGAGCAGAGGGTGGACATCACCTCCTGGACAACAGCAACAGGACAGTGTGCCAAACACCAGCAAGAGGAAGCTATAATACCCACAAGCCTGCCCCTAACAATACACTGCCTCCAAGAGATGTTAATTCCCAAATCACCATCAGCTGGGGACCTAGCATTCAGAACACCTAATTTATGGGGAACATCTGAATCAAACCATCACAATGTCTGCAGTGACCTCCTGCCTCCAGCAGGCTGAGCATCATGGCACGTCTCCTGTGTGATCAAGTGGCTGCTGTCACTCATGATCACAACTCATCACTGCACACACATTTCTCTTCTCCAGTTAGCTGTTCAGAAGCTCCATTGGCTCAGCCGACCTTTGTGTTCCAGGTCTACCTACCAGTTAAGGACCAACAGGTTTGGCTGTCATCTGGGACCACAAGGGAGAAACCCAATTGCAGCCTCATGTAGTCATGCAGAAGTAGCTTTCTAAGCTCATGATGACTAATAACATGTATTAGCTTGGCCAAGTCATAATACCCATCTATTCTTTTTTAAAAAATACTTTATTTTATTTATTTATTACACAGAGACAGGCAAATAGAGAGAGATGAGGGAATGGGCGTGCCAGGGCCTCTAGCTGCTGCAAGCAAACTCCAGATGCAGGTGCATGTGTATTTGGCTTACATGGGTACTGGGAAATAGAACCTCGGTCCTTAGGCTTTTCAGGCAAGTGTCTCAACTGCTAAGCCATCCCCAGCCCCAAATCTGATCTTGATTTTTCAGTGCAAGTATTTGTTTTAAAAGTTTAGGATTTGGGGCTGGAGGGATGCCTTAGCAGTTAAGGCATTTGCCTGCAAAGCCAAAGGACCCACATTAGCCAGATGCATTAGGTGGCACATGCATCTGGAGTTCTTTTGCAGGGGCTAAAAGCCCTGGTGTGCCCATTCTCTCCCTTTCTCTTTCTCTCTGTTAAATAAATAAATAAATAAATAAATAAATAAATAAATAAATAAAATAGTTATTTTTTAAAAAGAAAAAAGTTTAGGATTTGATTCAGGAGGCTTGGAGTGAAGCAATTAGCCATCCACACTGGTGGGTGTGAGGTTTAATCTTGATTGTCAACTTGATCAGATTGAGAAGTGCCTAAATAATTAGTAAAGCACTCCTCTATTCTGTCTATGAGGGTGTTCAGAAAACACTAAGTGGGGAAGAGTCACCACTTAGGTGTATGTGTGGCACCTCCCCATGGACCGGGACCTCTGGTGGAATAAAAGGAGAAAGGATAGAGCCAGCTAGTGCAGGCATTTCCTTTCTACCACAAAGTGAGGAGCTTCTGCCACCTACTCCCACTTCCAGAATGTTCTGCATCACCATAAGCCCAAAATCAATCTATCTAAGGTCTTGGGGCTTAAAGTCTAAAACATGGAGACAAAGTATGCCCTTCCTCTCCTGAGTCACTCCTGTGGAGTATTTTGTTATAGTGATGAGAACCGTAACTCAGGTAAAAAATCAGTGTTGAGAGTGGGCTCCCTGACTGTGTGGTTCCCATGCCTTTGAAATGGCTTGTGGGAGGAATTTAGAAACGCTTGGAGCTATGGGCTAGAGAAGCCCTAGAATGTCATAAGCAGAGGCTAATGGTGGGAACTCAGAAGATCAGAATGCCCATAGAAATGCAGTCAGAAAAGACAGCATATGTGAGGTTTTGGGCAGGAATGAAGGTTCTCTTGGGAAAGCCATTCACATTGCACTGTGGCAAAGAACTTGTCTGCATTTTTTCCATAGCCTAAGACTGCATGGGAGGCTGAGTTTAAAGGTGATGGACTATTTTGGCAGTCCAATATCCAGACTATGGCATGGTTAATGCTGGCTGCTCTTAGTCCAACTTATAATGAAAATTTGGGGCAAAAAGCAGGGAAGAATGATCTTAAAAATTTGAAGCTTGTCCAGAAAAAGAACCACATGTAAATTTTGGGTCAAGGAAAGTGTGGAATTTGGATTCAGAACAGTGTTGAAATAATTAAGACTATGAGGATCCTCAGAGGACTGAGTGCATTTTTCATTATGAGATGGACGTGAGTCTTTTCGGGGCCAATGGCGGAATGTTAGGACTTGAGGAGATGAGTTTAGTGTCAAAGTGACAAGGAGTAGACTTGTGGGAGTTGATCTTGATTGTCAGTTTGTGGATTGAGAAGTGCTGAGATTAATGTATTGATGTGACACACCCTGAGTGAGTCTGTGAAGGTGTTTCCAGAGAGGATTAACAGATGGAGAGACCCACCCATCCCTTAGACTGGACTCCTGGATGGAATACATGGGAGAAAAGGAGAAAGCTAGCTAGCATAAGGTAATCTCTCTCTCTCTCTCTCTCTCTCTCTCTCTTTCTCTCCACCCCTACCACCTCTTTCTTCTTCCTGGTTGTCATAGCGTGAGCCTGCTTGCTCTGCTCAGCCAAGGTAGATGGAAACCTCTAAAACCATGAGTGAAATAAACCTTTTATTCTTTTAATTTTTTTAAAAAAATTACTAGCAAGAGAGAGCAAGAGAAAACATGAGAGAGGGAGAGGGAGAGAGAGAGAGAATTGGCGTGCCATAGCCTCCAGCCACCTTGTGTTCATGCGCGACCTTGTGCACTTGTGTCATCTTGTGCTGGCTTTTGTGGGACCTGGAGAGTCGAACATGGGTCCTTAGACTACACAGGCAAGTGCCTTAACCACTAACCCATCTCTCCAGTCCTCTTTTAATTGTTTTTAATCAGGTATTATGCCATAGCAACAAAGAATCTGACCAATAGTGATGGAAACCCCTGAAAACTTGATTCAAAATAAATCCTTCCTCCCTTAAGTTGAGTCAGGCATTTTGTTGCATGGCAGAAAGTAACACAGTGGGGCCTAACCAATCAGAGAAGACCTTGGAGGAAAGGGGGAGCCTCAAGGAGTCTGCAGGGCTCCACTCCAGCAGCACCGACCAGAGGCTTGAGCAGCAGGGCATGCTCTCCCCTACAGCTCCAGCCTGCCAGCTTCCAAGGAGCTTGAACTGGCCAGACCTGCAATTGTCATTTTCCTTCTCCTTTGCAGTCACTGTCTCAGATAACTACTGCTGATGCAAACAGCCACCAGCTGAGCACGTTGTGTCAGTGATCGGTGAGTGAGATCATCAGGAGTGGAGGACCAAGCCCACAGCTTATAATCCACTGCCCAGCCCAAGCCCCAGGCCCAGCTAGCCCTGGGCCCAACCAGCCCCATAGCCAAGGAGGTTCCTCAGAGACGCTTACAAATCATAGCCATGATCAAATCAGTCTCAGCAGCCTAGCACATGTGCCATTCGAGTAACCTTCCACTCCACTGTCACCCCCTCCTTCCTCCTCTTAATGTCCCCAAGGTGAACAGTGTCACTTTACCAAGTTACTTCTCTGCTACTTCTCTACTCACTGCTCTAGCCTATGAGGGGGACTCAAGTCTTTCCTGTTGACCACAGGCAAATCAGTTAACTTTTCTGAGTCTGGAGTGTTGATAGGACATGCCTGACAGGCTTGTGCAAGGGCTGTGTGACAGGATGGTGAAAAAGTTTGACTGTAGCTTGCTCAGAGCTTGCTCTGGCAGGTCATGTGGGCTGTTCATCTGGACCCCTAACTCTGGCTGCAGAACCGTGACTTGAGCATAAAGGCAAACTGGTGAGATGGTGGGTGTGGGGCCTGCTCTTTAAAAAAAGTTGGTTTTTTTTTTTTTTTGCTGGCCTCCAACTCACAGCAATCCTCCTACCTCTGACTCCCCAGTGCCTGGATTAAAGACATGTGCCACCAAGACGAACCCATTTAAAAAAAAAAAAGTGAGGGAGGAGATTTTTAGGGACATAGTGCAGGTGGTTGAATGTTTACCTAGCCTGCATGAAGCCCTTGATTGGATCTCTAACACAAGCTAAACTAGGCATGCTGGTGCACATCTGTATTCACAGCACTCGGAAGATAGAGACGGGATGATAAGGAGTTCAAGGTTATCCTCAGCTGCATAGTAATTTTTTTAATTACTATTTTAGAAAATAATATTTAATTTACTTATTTATTTATTTAAGAAGTGGGGAGAGAGAGAGAGAGAGAGAGAGAATAGGTGCACCAGGACCTCTAGCCATTGCAAACAAGCTCCAGATGCATGCGCCACCTTGTGCATCTGGTTTTACATGGGTCCTGGAGAATCAAACCCAGTCTGTCAGGCTCTGAAAGCAAGCATCTTAGCCATGGAGCCATTTCTCCAGTCTTGCACACAGCACTGTGGGAGGCCCCAGCACTTCCTGTTGCTTCTGTGCTAGACACAAATGCCCTTGGAACTGAGCTGTGACCCTGACTTCCCAGGGAGGTCAGTTCAGCTCCCAGTGATAGTCCCTTTGCCCTCCACAGGAGACTATGGCTGCAAGAACTTTGCCAACTGGCAAAAAGTGGCTTGATTGGCTCTCAGAAGAAAATACTGGAGGCTGGGGCTCTTCAGGCATGGCTGCCTCTGGGGCTCAACCATGTTCCTAAGACTCAGTCTCCTCCTTGCCTCTGACAGAGCGTTGTGCTTTCTGGTGACAAGAATAGCCCCAGCTGTGTTACACTCTGCTAAAGAGAGAGTGCCTCACCATCCTGCATGAGCCCCAGGCTAGAAGCCCCATGCTTAGACAGGGCTTGGGCCATCCTGAACCTCCCTTTCTCCTGCAGGCATGGCTGCTCCAGTGAGCGCTGTTCATGGGCCTCTTTGAGAGTTGGGAACAGGATATACGCCAAAGAAGCACAGAGATTGAGGGGAAGGAGTTCCCATGGGAAAACCGAGATGCTCTCTCCAAAGAGGTGGGACCTGGGTCAGAGTCCTGGAGGATGGGAGAGAGGGCATGAACAAATACTCTTAGAGAAGAAGCTGTCCTCCTGGTGTGGTCGCATCAAAGGAAATTAATAATGACAGTGGCAGCAGAGGGAGCCAGGGTGCCCTGAAGGTTAGGAAGGAAGTGTCCCCAGAGCCAGGGAGAGACAGCCTTTGGCAGAGAGAAACCCAGCCAATGCCCACAGAAGGTCTAGTGGACAGGGAATGGGGTTAAACTTTATCTCCCCTCTGTCCTTCTAATTCCCATGGGCTCTCTATCGGCTAGACAATGAAGGACAACAGGAGAGGCAAACAGAATCACCAATGCCCAGCCACACCCGCCCTTCCACTGGCAGCCATGGATTGAGCCAGTGTTCACACCCTGCTCAGAGGGGTCATAAAACATTCCCGAGACACAGGAGGCCCAAAATAGAACAGCTGAGAAGCTCTGACACCACCAGGGTGTCAGCTGCCCCTGATTTATGGGTATCTAATAGGATTCTGATAGAAATTCCAACAAGCTGGGCTTGATACAAAGTTCATATGGAAAAATAAACACAGGAATGGTGGAGGAGATGCCAGGAGAAAAGGCAACCATGGGCGAGGGGTGGGGTAGCCCTGGCAGACATGGAAGAGAACCTCATGCTCATGACACCCAGAGACCCAGTGTGATAAAAAAAAAAAGTTAAAAGTTAAAACGGAATTATTGAGTTATTGTAAGCATTAATTTTTGAGGTGTTAAATTTATTTTTGCCAACAATTTTAAAAATCTCAAAAAAGAAACTGTCTAAAAAGGGCCCAGAGGGGGCTGGAGAGATGGCTTAGTGGTTAAGGCGCCTGCCTGCTAAGCCTAAGAATGCCAGTTCCAATCTCCAGGTCCCACGTTCATCCAGATGCAAGTGACACAAGGGCGCAATGCCGCACTTGCCCACAAGGGGGTGCACACATCTGGAGTTCGTTCATAGCTGCTGAGAGGCTGCTGGCATGCGCATTCTCGATCTGTCTTCCTCTCCCTCTCTCTCTCTCTGTGTCTCCAAAAAAAGGGGGGGCAGAGGGATGATAAGAAGAAAAGACAATTTAAGTTAAAACAAAATAAAATACAGCTTATTGTTAAAGTGGCCTAACTATTTAAATGATTGATATAATAAATTATCACATTTTATTTGTTCATTTACCCCTTCCCTTGGCTATAAAAACTATAAAGTAAAAATAAAATCTCAGTTTTGGGCCAGAGTCTTTTTGGAGGGCTATCTCAAGCTTGTTGGCCCCGGGGTTAAAAAAAAAAAAAAAAAAATCCTGTATTTTCACTCATACTGGCATTGGCATGATCTTTTCAAAAAATTTCTACATCTCTGGAGGCCCCAGGGAGATTTTCCTTCTTCATGACCCCTCTTGGTCAGGAGGGACTGCTGTCACTGGCCTCCCAGCCTGTCAAAGGTCCCTGGAACTGAGTAGCACACACCCCTGACAAGATTTCAGGGTCCCCTTCCAGGTGGCCCAAGGAGACTGTGAAGACCTGGACTGGAGTTCCTGAGTGGGAGGAGACGAGACTGAGTCAGGCATCTGGACAAGGTAAGAACTCCCCAGGAACACTGGAAATTAGGATTGTGACTAGTCAGGTCTGGAGGAGCCAGCACAGACTGATTCCCCACAAGAGGAATCCCGAGCCTCGATCAGTTCCAAGGTGACGGCTCTCTTCCATCAGGAAGACCAAAGTTGTTCCAGTCAGGACCAATGGCATTCCAGTCTTGGTAACTAGCTAGATAAGGACCGATGTTGCTCTAGTCTCTGTAACAAGCTTTATCAGTCTAGCTTGATCTAATCCTATTGATGAATAGGATTAGATAAAATAAATCATTTAAACTCTGAATTAAAAAATGAATAAATGTGTCGGGGGAGATGACCATCTGGAGTCTATATAAAAGGTGCACTTGATGGGCTGGAGAGATGGCTTAGTGGTTAAGGTGCCTGCCTGCTAAGCCTAAGAACGCTGGTTCCAATCTCCAGGTCCCACGTTTAGCCAAATGTAAAGTGATGCAAGGGCACAATGCCGCATTTGACCACAAGGGGGCGCACACATCTGGATTTTGTTCACAGCAGCTGAGACACTGCTGGCGTGCCCATCTCTATCTGTCTTGCTCCCCCCTCCCCCCCCTCAAAAAGAAGTGCACTTGATATAAATGTATGTACAAGTATTATGTGGCTCGCAGCCCTCAGGCTGCAGTGATTTCTGTCCTAAGCAGTGCATGTTCAGGAAGACTTTGTCTTTGTGTTCTGCAGCACTAACACAGTGGAAAATTCATTGTGGGGAAAGCTCTCCACCAAGGCCACTGTCCTAGACTACATGGTCAAAACAACCTTTTTTGTTCACTTATCCTTCCCCTTGGCTATAAAAACTATAAAAGAAAAATAAAATCTCAGCTCAGGGCCAGAGCTTCTTTGGAGGGCTAGCTCGAGCTCTTTGGCCCCCAGGTAAATAAGCTCCTCTACTTTCACCATACTGGCATTGGAGTGATCTTTCCAAAAAAATTTCTACAACATCAGCAGTGTGGATGGGACAGCCTCAAGCTAGGCACTGAGATGAACTGGGGTGGCCCCTACCTTACCCCTTCTATGATGGTCTATCACATAGCTGCACATGGGAGATAAAGTTAAGATCTGCTCACCATGTCCTGTGCAGGGACAAGCTCCCAGTAGACTATAGTTCTAAGCATCCACAGCTGAAGTACACAGATATCAGGAGTGGGAGGAATCCTGATGTCAAATGACATGGGTTGGTTTTCTGTGGCTGTTTTGATGAACTGTTTGAAAAGCAAGAAAAGAACTCTGCAAGATTAAAAGCCTTTGCTTGTCTGGGAGAACAAAAGAGAAAACACTGGTACTTACCTCTTAGCTAGAATGCTGAGGCCCCAAATATATGACGAGGGTTAAAACGAGCAGAAACATAAAGGTAACACTTAGAGTCACCATTTCTGTCCTATTCAGTTGGAGGTGCATGTGTGTTATATATACCTGTGTGTTCATGTTCAGGTGCATGTACATATGTGTGCTGCTGGTGTATACTTCTCTATGTAGATGTGTGCAAATGTGATATTTGTGGCTGTGTGAAGTACTTGGGTGAATCTCTTTTGTCTGCTTAAAGACCTCAAAACACTGTCTTAACCCTGACACCTAGATTTTGTTTTCTAAAATATTTACCACTAAAGAGAGCCAGGATTCCTAGGAGAAATGGCTGATTTTAGGGCTAGGGCAAGAAAAGTCCAAAATTAGACTGGAACATCTTGTTATGCCAGGAAGTAAAGAAGTGCTCAAAAACAAAATGTGTAATGTCACAAAGCTTCAGGAGCCAGTTCTTGTGGGGGGAGGGAGAGGGGGCTGCCTCCAGCCTAATTTGGAACAAATGGGCACCAAAATCATCAAGTATAGTCCTGAATTATAAACCACTGGGAAATAGGAGTCCACAAGTCCATACTCATAATAGATGGCACGTAGAGATGGATGGGCAATAGGTAGGAAGGTAGGTAGTAGACAGAGTGCTGGTTAACACTGTCAACGTCACAGGATCTAGAATCACCTGGAAAATAAACCCCCGGGCATGTCTGTGATGGAGTTTCTAGACTGGGTTACCTGAGGTGGGAAAATCCACCCTAAATGTTGTTTGCATCATTCCACGGGCCAGGGCTCTGGACTGGATAAAAAGGAGAAAGCCAACTGAGCATCAGCATTCATCTCTCTGCTTCCTGGCTGCAGATGTGATGTGATCAATTGCTTCAGACTTCTGCTGCCATATCTCCCCACCATGATGGACTGTACCCTCAAAGTGGGGTGACAGCAACAAGAAAAGTAACTAAGGTAAGAAAATAGATAGATTACTGATAGATGATAGACATAGATAAATCAACAATAGATACATAGACATGATGGATGGAATCATGGAAGATAGATAAATAGATAATGTTTGGATGGATGGGTGGAAGGGCAGGTGGATGGACAGATGACTGATTGACGGAATGCATGGGAAGAGGGATGGATGATAGGTAAGGCAAGGGGCTGCGATTTCTGGAATGTGCTGGCAATTGGCAAAGATGGGGAAAGTGCTGAGTTAAAAATATCAGGCTGGAGAGATGGCTTAGAGGTGAAGATGCTTGCCTGCAAAGCCTAAGGACTCGTGTTTGACTCTCCCAGTCCCACATAAGCCAGATGCACAAGATGATGCAGGCATGCACAGTTGCACATGTGCACAAAATGGCACCCACATCTGGGGTTTGATTATTGTGGCTAGAGGCCCTGGTGCACCAATTTGTGCTCGCTCTCTCTCTCATAAAAAAGGCCAGTCTGTTGGGCTTGCCTCAAAAAAAAAAAAAAAATCTACCAGGTGTGGTGGCTCATGCCTTTAAGGAGGATCACCTTGAGTTCAAAGCCAGCCTGAGACTACATAGTGAATTCTAGGCTAGCCTGGGCTAGAATGAGACCCTACCTTGAAAAACAAAACAAAACAAAAAAAATCAACATGTGGTCTAAAGAGATGGTTCAGTGGTTAAAGCATTTGCCTACAAAGCCCAAGTACCTGGGTTCAATTTCCCAGTACCCATGTAAAGCTAGATGCACAATGCATGCATCTGGAGTTCATTTGTAGCGGCTGGAGGCTCTGCTGAGCCCATTCTGTCTATCTGAATCCTTCTCTCTATCTCTTTCTGCTTGCAAATAAATACTTTGGGAGGGTTTGGTTTTTCAGGGTAGGGTCTCACTCTAGCTCAGGCTGGCCTGGAATTCACTATGTAGTCTCAGGGTGGCCTTGAACTCATGGCGATCCTCCTACCTCTGCCTCCCAAGTGCTGGGATTAAAGGTGTGCACCACCATGCCTGGGTCATTGTTTTTAAAATCACCATTTGTAGCTGCATGTTGGATCAGATGAAAATTGTGAAGGACTCTAACTGGAGGGAAGATGGTGACAAGGAACAGACTTTCCATGTGTTGCAGTCATCTCCACGCTGCTGGGATGAACTTCCAAAGAGACACAGTTTATGGAAGGAATGGCATTTATTTCACCTTACAGATCCAAGGGAAGTTCCGCTGATGGCAGAAGAAGTTGGCTCCTTTAACAAATCCAAGCAGAGGGACACAACCATACAGCCAGTACTGCAAGCACAAGACAGCAAAACAGCAGGGATCCAGCAGCAAGCAGACAGAGCTCTGACTGCTCTCTGCGTACCTTTGGGCTAGAAATCAGATCCACCCCCAGTGACACCTCCTCCAGCCAGGCAACTGGAGACACACTTTTTAATAAAAACACCTGAGTCTATTGGGGACATGCATTCAAACTACCATACCATGTCTGAGAGTATCACTGCCAATGGTGTTTACAAGTTGCCAGGGAATAGTGAGCAGATAAAGCAGGCAGAGACAGCTCCTTGGCCAGTGGAAGATGTCAATGGACATCCTGTGCCAGGGGCAGCTGGAAGTCATGTGTCAGGAGAAGGGCACCACGGCACAGCATTGTAGCTGAGAACGTTCTGCTCAGCTTCCCTCCCCAGGAAGGTCCAGAAAGCCCAATGAGTGTGCTCACGGAGGGAACTACTGCCCTTTTCGAAACAATCTATGACCCAAAAGGCAAAAGCAGGAATTGGGCATGCTCCAAAAGCGAAGACAGAATGGACAGAAAATGCAGCACTGGGCCTGGAGTGGCCAGACTGGCGAGACATGCTGGATATGGCAGCAAGGAAGTGGCTGGTGAGCCAGAGATGTGAGAGGTAGATTCTATCGCCCATGGTATTGGTGCTGAGAACCTCACTGTGAGTACAGGGGTCTTTCAGGGTAAAGGACTGTGGTATCTGCAATTAGCCTGAATGCTTCTGAGAACTATCACACATGGGGGAGAGCAAGCGAGGGTGCAAGAGCCACAGAACAGAAAATAAATGGGGTAGAATGATAACAGTAACCAAATCCAAGTAAACAGTGTGTTTATTTTTGTAACTTTTCTGTAGTTTGAAACTATTTCTAAACAATGTGCTTTAAAAAAACATCCACAAAATAAACAACCACAAAATACCTGCTGTCCATGACAGTGTCCTGTGAAACCCAAAGACCCTGATGTGTGTGAGCTCTGAAACTGGTAGAAGACTAGAAAGGCAGAAGCTCACACTATGTCCCTCCCCCAGAACCCTGCATATGAATTGGCCCTGAACACCTGGCTATGATGCTAATACAGCTGGCATGATGCATTAGTTTCTTCCTCGTTGCTGTGACCAAATACTTGACCAGAAGCAACCTAAGGAAGGAAGGGTTCACTTCAGCCTACAGTTTGAGATTACCGTCCATCGTGGTAGGGAAGGCATGGTGGCATGAGTGTGGGCACTGGTCACATTCAGCACACTGAGGAAGCACAGAGAGATGGGTGCTAGTGCTCAGTTAGCCTCATCCTTTCTGTTCAGTCCAGGCCCCCAGCCCATGGAATGGTGCTGCCCTCAGTTAGGGTGGGACTTCCCACCTCAATGAACCTAATCTAGAACAGACATTCCTAAGTTTGGTTTCCATGGTGATACTAGATCCTGCTGAGTTGACTCTTCACCATCACACATGGTTAGATGACAGTCACCTCCTGTGATGGTGAACACTGAATGCACACAGCACTTAGCAGTGTGTACAGCTCCACACCTCACCCCAGAAAGTCTGCAAGACCACCACAGGCAGGATTCACTTGATATGAGCTCTGTCTCAATGCATTTGTCCTATTTTTTTTTGTTGTGTGTGTGTGTGTGTGTGTGTGTGTGTGTAGTATGTGTGGTGTGAGTGTGTGCACATGTGAGCAGATGCATGTATCTCCTGTCCTCTCCTGTTGCTCTTCCACCTGATTTCCCTGAGATGGGGTCTTTCACTCCCTGGAGCTCACCGTTCTGGGTTATACTAGCTCAACATTGGGCTTATAGGCACGAACAGCCTACACCTAGCTTTTTAAGTGGGTGCTGAAGAGCAAACATAAGGATGCTTGTGCGGCAAGTGATCTTACCCGCTGAGCCATCTCCCCAGCCCACATTTGCCAAGCTTTAAAACAGAACTGTCAGACCTTTGGGATGGCTGCAGTGGGAGGAAGTGAAATCAGATGGTCACAAAGCACTGGAAATTCTAAAGCAACTTCTCAAAAAGTGTGGGCTATGGTCCACTGGGACTGGCTCAACCAGAGGGCTTGGGCACATACAGCTTCAAGGGCTGTATCTCTGAGCCTCCATGGCAGTAAGCTTCTCCAGGGTCACTCTGCAGGCAGAGCTGGACCCAGGCTAGGGAATGGGGTCTCGGCCTGAGCCCCACTCCCAACCTCATTACTACTGCCTGGCCAATGCTATTATACCAGTTTTCTCAGTGGAAAAAAGGAGCTGACAAGCTGCCAGCCTCATCTCACTCTTTCTCTCTTCCTTCCTTCCTCCTTCTTACCCTTCTTCCTTCCTTTTTCTTTCTTTCTTAAAAAAAGTTTTACTCAACATAACAAAATTTTCCACCTTAAATTTTAAAAAAAGAAAGAGAGAGAGCTGGGGCTGGAGAAATGGCTTAGTGGTTAAGGTGCTTGCCTGCAAAGCCAAAGGACTCAGGTTTGATTCCCCAGGACCCACATAAGCCAGATGCACAAGGTAGCACATGCATATTGAGTTCATTTGCAGCACCTAGAGGCCCTGGCATTCCCATTCTCTCTGTATATCTGCTTCTCTCTCTCTCTCACAAATAAATAAATAAATAAATAAATAAATAAATAAATAAATAAATAAATAAATATTTAAAGGGGGTGGCTGGAGAGATGGCTCAGAGGTTAAAGGTTCTTGTTTGAAAGCCTGTCCTGGGTTCAATTCCCCAGTACCCTTAAAAAGCCAAATGTACAAAGTGGTACATGCATCTGCAGTTTGTTTGCAGCAGCTGGGGGCCCTTGCATACCCACTCTCTCTGTCTCTCTCCTCTCTCTCTCTCTCTCTCTCTAGCAAATAAATAAATAAAAATGTTTAAATTTTTTTCCCACTGTATTCTGTTCATTAGTGTTAACTACATTTTGCAGTGCTGTGTAACCAATACCAACATCTAGAACTTTCTCATCTTAGGAAACAAAACTCTATCCCCAGGAAGCACAAACTCCCCAGCCTCCCTGGCCACTGGAAACTACTATGCTACTTTCTGTCTCTGGGTCTCCCTCCTCCAGGTAGGATCCACAGTGTTTGTCCCTCTGTGGCTGTTACCCAGCAATGGTCCAATGTCATGCTGTGGCATGTCAGAATTCCCTTTGGCAAGCTGAAAGCACCCCACCATGCAGCTGCATGTTGTATACCCGGTCATCCTCTGCCTTTCAGCTACTGTGAGCACCTAAATAAAACACCTCTCACTCCTTGTTCCCAGTTTTTGGGTGTGCACTCAGAAGTGGGAAAGCTGGATAATAAAATAACTTGGTTTTACTTATTTAGTTATTGCAGTGAAATCCAGGGCCTTGTGCATGGGAGAAAAGCATGCTACCATGGAGTCACTCCCCTGGCCTGCTTGTTTACTTGTTTGTCTATTATTTTTTTTTTTTTTTATTCATTTATTTGAAAACAGATACAGACACAGAGAGAGACCGAGGGAGGGAGGGAGGAGAGAGGAGAGAGAGAGAGAGAGGGAGAGGGAGAGAGAGAGAGAGAGGAGAGAGAGGAAATATGGGTGCACCAGGACATCTAGCAAACAAACTCCAGATGTGTGTGGCACTTTTGTACATGGGTACTGGGGAATTAAACCCAGGACATTAGGCTTTGCAGGCAAGTGCCCAAACTGCTGAGCTATTTCTCCATCCCTGTTTGTCTATTTCTTATTTATGTTCAGTTAGCATGCAAAGTAATGGGCTTCATTATGGCATTTTCATAATCCTTACCAGCATTTGCTTTTTGCTTCTTAGCTAGCAACCCAAGGGGAAAAAAAAATCAGTGTTGAGGTAGAATTCCATCCTGTTCAAGTAGCTGCTGTTGATTTAAATCCTGGAGGAAGATTAAAGACTGTTTGGTAGGCTGGGGTAGTGGTGCATGCCTTCAATCCAGCACTTGGGAGGCAGAGGTAGGAAGACTGCTGTGTGTTCTAGGCCAAGCTGGAGCTACAGAGTGAGTTCTAGGTCAGCCTGGGCTAGAGTGAGAATCTACCTAGAAAAAAACAAACAAACCAAAACTCTGCTTAGTCCAACCCCTCTCTGAACAGACAAGGAAACTGAGGTGGAGACATTATATAGATGTGGACATGAAAATGACCATCAATCAAGGGCTATTCCTCACCCACCCCAGGTTTCTGCAGCACACTGATCCCCCACTACCCACTACACCAGGCTTTGGGCAATGCTTGGGACAGCAGGCCATAAAGTAACCCATCAGCTTGGCTATTGTGTGTGTCTGCTGCAGCCTCAGCTCTGTCCTTGTCCCAAAAAGGCAGCCAGAGACAATTACAGTAAGCAACCAGTGTGCATGGTTGTTCCAATAAAACTTTATTTACAAAAGCTAAGTGGCACAGTTTCCCTGTCTCCTATTGTAGGACATTCATTGAATAAGCAATCTGTGAACATCTACAGTGTTTGGTCACTGTCCCGAGCTGGGAACAAACTTCAGACGCATGGTCCAAAGGAGGCCAAAACAGGATAGAGCTGTAGGAGCAGCGCTGCAGTCAGCCCCACGCTGCTGGGATAAACGTCCAACCAGACACAGTTTGTGGGAGGAAGGAATTTATTTCAAGCTTACTGAGCCAGAGGAAGTTCCATCAATGGTGGAAGAAGCTGGCTCCCTTTCACAGATCCAATTAGAGAGAAATAACCAAACAGCCAGCAGCACTAGCAAGCACAGCCAGAGCTCAAATTGCTCGCACCACACCTTTGGGCTGGAATTAGATCCACCCCCAGTGACACGCCCGTCCCTCACCAGCAGGAATCTGCCTGGTTGGGGCTGAAGTTATAAACTCAATGTTAATAAAGCAGCTCAGTCTATGAGGCCATATTTACACTATCATATTTTAATTACCACAAGCAGGGAAGGTGGCTGAGGGCTCATGTGTTGCCAGGCTGAGCAATGATCAGGTTCCCATAATACCTCCACAAGGGAGGTGCTGAAGTTCCCCAGTGTTGTGAGGGACCACTGAGAACAGGCACTTGCCTTTCCTAACTCTATGGAGGCAGTCTGAAGACTGTCCTAGGAACACCTCATAGTGGTGTGATGAGTCTGTTTTCAAGGCTGGAGCTGAGATCATCATGTGCACATCTTGGGTTTTGGTGAGCATGGGTGCTGGGCCAAGTACCCCGACTGCCTCTGAGCAGAAGGGCTTCCCTTGCCCTCCTGAGTGTTGCCTCCCACCAGGTCTCCATCCACTTCACCTTTCTGGCAATAAGCCACTAGCTTCCCTCAGGGGCAGGAGGGATAAGGAGGGTCAGGAGGCTTGCCTGCTCCTGAAACTCCAGCTAGGCCTATCCCAGGTGCCAGGAGCTCCTTCCATATTAGTCTCCTGTAGCTGCAGGGCAAGGACTCCAGTTCCTTACCCTTTGCTCATACAACGTGCTACTTGTTAATGTATTATTGGGCTTGGGCTATTCAATAAAAGTGCCAATGTGTTCCTGTATGCAGAAGGGAGGAAGCCACAGCCACAGTAACATCAGAGCAGCGGTGACAGCAGATGCAGCAGGTTTACTAATGGCTCAAACTAAACTTCTCTTCAATTTCTTTTTTCCTCAGGCTGCTGCTAGAGGCAGCTAGCCCACTCCTGAGATGTGTATACCAGGAGTTAGCGCTCTCATTTCTCAAGCTCTATTCCTAGAAGCAGTATGCCCATTTTTGCAAAGGAAATTTCCAGAAGTTAGTCTTCTCTAAATTCAGATCTGTGTCTCCCAAATAGTGCAGGTGAGAAGCTTATTACCCTGGGAAGATCAAGGGTTTGAACCCTTCACTGTCAGCCTTCAATATCTCAGCTCTGTCTCGGTGTGATGGAGGCCCTTGTTGGAGCAGCTTGTGGAGTTATGAAGATGGTTCTAGAACCTGGAACCCTTTCTTTCCCCCAGACATCTAACATAGATGTGATGTTAATTTCCTACAAGTCAATGCAATGCAGTTTTCCTCAACTGGACAGACATATTCTGATGCTGACCTCTATCCTCACTGAGCCCTGAGACCTGTTTTGGAAGCAGAGGCTGTGCCTCCATAGGAGTGGGGGCACTCCAGGTCAGACAGGGGTGTAGCTGGGTGCTCCTGTCCAGAGTTGGGTAGAAAGGAGAGTGAGAGAAACACATGCCTGAGAGACACCTTGGGGTCATCTCATCCCCTACTTTGTCAATCACCCTGTCCTGCTCTTTTATGACCTGATGTGTTTCCTGAGACTAGTTGAGCTCCCAGGGGCTTTGAATCATCTTATAAAGATGCGACAAGAACTGGAAGGAAACCCTCTCTTGATTCCTGGAGGGAGGAGGGAAAGTCTCCCCTCCTTCACCTATATAAGGCAGGGAGGCTTTGATTGCCTCCCCAGGGAACCTTGTGTCCTGAGTGGTTTGCCTTTATTCAGAGCAATAAAGAGAAGTGACAGGACTGGAGAGATGGCTTAGTGGTTAAGACACGTGTCTGTAAAACCTAACAACTCGGGTTTGATTCCCCAGTACTCACATAAAGCCAGATGCACAAAGTGGCACATGCAGTGGCTAGAGGAGGGGACTCACATCACTCAAGGGGTCAGAGCCCCGGGAGGGAAAGAGGGTGGAAAATTTCCCAAGGCACCACCTGTGTAGGGCCACAGGATCAGACCTAATAGCATGGTCAGAGAAGCACAGAGTAGAGGACCCTCATTTCCTGACTGTGTGTGCTGGCATGGTGTCAAGCCCGCTCTTTGCCTTTATGCACTGTGGTGTGAGCGTCATGCCCTCCTTACAGGTGGGGAAGTCCAGGCACTGCCAGGGTTCCATGGGGTCTCCAATCCTATTCTGGGGGCAACCCAAGTCCACCTTCTCAAGGGAGGCAATGTGTTCCCACCCCAAAGGCAGCTTCCTTCCTAAGACCTGGACTGAAAGGACCGTCAGGTACTACATGATTCCTAGGTGGTCAACCAGTCAAAATGACAAGGTTCTCCTTTTTTAAAAATTAAATTATTATATTTATCAAGCAAAGCACAGAGCCAAGGAAAGGCACCCACATGGCTAGAGGTCCCATGTGGAGGGCCTGGAAAAAAAATGCAGAAAGAAAAGAGAGAAAAGAAAGTTCAAGGAACTTCTGCCATGTGGGGAGCTGGAGGGGATAAAGAACCCATGTGAAGAGCAAGGGCTAGAGGGCCAGAGCTAGCCCACGTCCAGCCAAGGGAAAAACTCACCCACAGCTGGAAGTCCCCAAGTGTGATGACCATGACCATTGGGGTCCCATGTGGATAGCCTCGTTTTGAAAACGGGGTATTGCTAGAAAGGGGACCACTGCTTGCCCATCTGGAAAAGGCTTACTGACCGCATGTGAGATCATTGGCAGATGGCTCTGGCCAGGGTCTTCATAGCTCAGCTGCTGCCTCGCTGTGGTCTGTTGAAAGTCAGCCCTCCACACACATGTGCCCATCTTGCACAGACAGATACCTGCATGCACACGTGCTGAACGGTAACCCCGTAGGCACTGCTGCCAGGTGTAGCATCTGAACAGCCACAGGGGAGCAGCAAGGTCCCCTCCCCCCCCACCACCACCACACCAAGAGCACCGAACTGCAGCCCAAAGTCCACGGCTGACCTCCGCTGACCTGGCTGCTTCATGGTGGTTCCATAGAGAATTTAAAGATACTGATGGGTATCCCACGCTTTCAGATCCTTCACTGTACTGTCCAGGAACCTACAGGACACTACCATTAGTTCACGAGGACACACAAGTGCATACATAGCTCCCAGAAGCAGCAGCCTGTGACACTGATGTGGACAGGGTGGTCACATGGACCCACTGGGCAAAAGCTGCTTAGAGCTGGCTCCAGTGCCCAGTATTCTTTGGGATTTCCAACTGTTTAAGTATGTGCTGTATATCAGGCTCTGGACCAGGTCAGAGGGCTCCCTAGGAAATGGCTCAGGTGGCCTGCCCACAGCCCAGCCCAGCACTGCTGCCCACCCTGACTCTACTCCAGCCCTCAGCTCTGACACCTCATAGGACATCACGGACCATCTTGGAAGTGGCTGGAAGAGCCACAAGACCATAGAGGTGAAGATCCAGGCCAGGTGGACCCTGCAGGCAGTGATGCACCCTCTAAACACCCCATTGCAGCACCAAGAGCCACGGCCTCCTGGCACCTCGTCTCCACTAACTGAATATTCATCTGTGTGGAGTGCCCAAGTATGCAGTTTCCATGGATACCCTCCTAATGGCTTAACGAGACAAGGGCACGGGCTCTCCAAAGTCTGAGCAATGCCAGCTCCAATGGGGAGCAACTTATTCCAGAGATTGTGGGGACTTTTCTGGAAGCATCAAAGGCAGAGCACCCATGTCCTGGAGTGGCCCTTAGGAGGTCAGAAGCCAGCTCCCTCTGTGTTCCAGTGAGGCTGTTGTGGGGAACCCACCACAAGTCCACCCCATCTTTAGGATCTGTTGCTTACATTGTCCAGTACCCACCCTCCTTTCCTCCAACCACCAAAGTCCTCCAGAGCCATATGTCCTGTGTATGTCATACCCACCCAGTTCTGCTCTGGACAAGACTCAAGGGGGTCACAACACACCATCAAGTCCTGCTGTGACCTTTCTCTGGACCTGTCCCTGCTCTCAGCCTAGCTGTTCCTGGAATCTTTGCCCAGCTCCCAGCACTCCCAGCTGACCCTGGTATGTGTCCCATGCCTCTGATGCTCTGGGATAGATAGCCTTTGGGATCCAGTGTGCGGGGAGTTCAGGAAGCTGCAGGGAAACAGCTCTTGAAGGCTCTGGCCGGTGGGCCTCACACACAAGCCTGCTACTTTGGCTGGGGAGCAGCGGCATGGCTTTGCTTGCTACACGTGCCCTCCCCCCAAAGCTTTTCCAGAGTGTTCCTTATGATTATCTTGAAAGGTGAGGTTGGTGCTTCTAGCCTGAGAGGAGGGAGGGCAGACCCTCTGGCCCATGACCACAGCATACCCGGCACTTGGAATCACATGGCATGAGGTTGCCACCTGAAAGTAAGCCTGGACCTCTGTCATGTCCATAGCTCTCTCAGGGGCCCAAGTGTAGGCCACGCTTGCCTCAGCCCTCAGAGCAGCTAAGGGGATCGGATAGGTACCTGGCTGGCCAGCCAGGGCAGTCAGACATGCAGGGCACACAGGTAGTGAGGGGCACTAACCCTTGGCCTTTGCTGAACCCCAGGGAGCCTGTCTCCCTGTCATGGACTCCAGCATTACTGTGGGTGTGCATTTGCAAAGCCCTTGCCACTGGGAAATGCTCCTTCACAGAACTTGTTATTAAACTTGAATCCACAACTAAAACTATTGCAACTGTTTTCAGCCCTGAGTAGGGGGTCATGAGGTGAGGCATCCACCCTCACAGACCTTGTGATGCAAACATTCTAGAACACAGTTGCAACGCAGACCATGACTCGGTACCCACAACCATGACTAAGTACTCACAGTCACGTGCATGTGCTAGGGCCAGGGCCAGGTCCTGCCCTTTCCATCAAGCCAGGATGGCTAGAATTGTAGTCACCTCGCATCCCACTCCCTGGGTGAATTTTGTTGAATGATCAGGAAACAGACGTTGAACTAACAGGGCCCTTGGGAATGCTGGAGGTGGGCTGGGCAGAGAGGAGAGGTACCCACGGGAGCAGTGACTGTGGAAGCTGGCGCCAAACTTGAGCCTGGAAAGACCCTGGAAACACTGGGTTCAGGCCACTGGACAAGACTATGGTCCTAAGAGATGAAGGAGGACCTGCCCCAGCCTGGGCTGGTGGGAACAGAGCTAGGGAAGCAATGCCTGAGCGACACAAGGCCACGGCCCCAAGGCCCACGTGCATGCAGAGTAGAGCTAGCTCCTCCCAAGGCTGCGCTGGACAGAGGATGACTTCTGTCCGTGAAGGGTGCAAATGTCCTTCAGCTGACCCCAGAACATTGTACCAGAATGCAGGGTCAGAAGTGCCTAGAAAAGGAGCACAAACCAGGCACGTTTGTTCTCAGCCCTCTTGTCAGGATAAGCCACCTCTTGCTGCACCCAAGGTGGCAGCAGTACTAGGGGCCCCTCCACCTCTGTCTCATAGAGCAGTGACAGCAAACCCCAGCTGGGATGCTCAGAATCTTCCTTCCCTACAGAATACCACAGTGTACATTACATGGCTGGACAAGGAAGGGTCAGCTACTTACAACCAAAACTGGCTTGCAAGAAGCAGAGGGCTGAAGACTGCCCGTTCCCTGCTCTCAGAAAGGACAGACAAGGTACCACTGGCGACAGAAGTAGACTTTGCTCTGTGTCACCGTCACTCACTTTACCAACCCTCCTTGAACTGGGCACAGGTCCTGTTCCAAGGAGCCCTCAGGGCACACAGAGGCATCAGGAACCAAAGCTAAGGCTTCTGTTCCCCACACCACGCTCTTGGAAATCCTCAGGCATCTGGAGGAGCCCAGAGGCAGCCAGAGAGTGCAGGCCTGACCAGCTGAGCTGGTCTTGGAGGGGAGAAAATGGGTTACGGAGACTGTAGTTGAAAGCCGGCTCAGTGATGTGGGGTTAGGCGCACAGGGGCACAAGGGCAGAACAGGGCAGTTGTGCTCCTAGACGGGCACATGTGAGACCATGAGGGCTGGGGTATCATGGCCTGCTGCAGAGGAATGCTGAGTCCTGCAGGGATGCTAGGCATGTGGGTACTCTGAGGAAGTCTGCTCTGAGCTCAGCACAGCTTTCCTGGGAGGTGAGAAATGCTTAGGAGGTCTGTCAGTGGTCAGGCTTTTCAGGACCAGGACAAAATGACACCCGACTCTCCCCAGGACACAGTGGAGGCAGTCCGTCCCCCCAGGATCTGTGTGCGGAGGTGGGACCCTGGAAATGTCGCCCCCTTCTGGACACAAGCTGGTTTTGCACTTACACTGTTAAGGCCTCTTTTTAAATATCCAACACTTGAATTTCACTCTGCACCAGCACAGGCCACTTCCCAGTGTCAGGGCAAGGGTGGTCAAACTCTAAGGCCACGTGGGCTTCCTGTGAATGTAGGCCTGGCTGAAACAGGAAGTGTGTCTCCTTGGTAATGAGCAAGAGGAATTTGTCTCCTCATGAGATTCGTGTATTTTTTTCCTGCTGTAATTGAAACAATATCTGGAATGAGGCATCTAATTATGCTCTTTTCTAGAAATTGAACGATAACATGTCCTGTCGATACAAACCTTTGTTCAAATTAAACACAGTCTCCCAAGGCAATTCCCACAAACACTGAGGTAAGAAGTGCTTTGGTTTTAAATAGTTTCTCTAAGTAGAATCCCAGTGCCTGATGGTATCTACTTAAGCCTTTGTTCCTTTTTGAAGGCACATGTGTATTCCTGTGTTCCCACATAACAATAGATTATAATGCAAGCGGCTGAAGATTCGCCTGGGTAGACTTCCAGAGTCCAGCCTTCAGAGACATCACAGCCACCCCACTCGTTTGTCAGTCTCTTGGGAATGGCAAAGGTCACAATGTCAGGTCAGGTAAGGCTAGGGAGTTCTGGGCTGGATAGAAGAGGAGCATAGTGGAGGTACAGGAAGTAGCCATTGCAATCCATCTGGGTCCAAATTCCAGTGGTGCCTTCTGCCATCAGCAACCCAAGCTGCCCCCAAGCCCCTAGGCTTGACCCCAGCTTGAGCCCCTGGCCAAGCCGAGGCTCTGGATCTGGGCAGGTGCTGCCTCTCACCTGCCCTCTGTGCCCACAGACTTGGGGAGAATATCTGTCCGCTGATGCTTCTGGGTCCTCCACAGCTACCATACATCCGAGCAGTCCATAAACAAGGGTGCCCTTAACTGAGGAAATGACTTCGTCCACCAGTGACCGGCTGGCTCCTGCTCACTTGGAAGCACTTGAGAATGGGACTTTTTCCTTCCTGGCACACTTGATTCTTGCCTCAGAGGAAAAGAACCTCTCACACAATGTTAGTAGCCAGAAGCCCAAAGTCAAAACATAGGTGGGGTTGTGTTCCCCTAAAAGGCTCTAGGGGTCCTTCTGCCTGTCAGACCCCAGGGGCTCCAGGCATTCCTTGGCTGGGGTCAGTCATTCTAGTTCCTCCATGTCCATGTGGCCTCTCTCTTAGTGTCTTCCTCTTGTCATCTAATAGGAACACTAGTCGCAAGGAGTGAAGGTCACCCCAATCCAGCATGCCCTCCTTTAGCTAGATCACATCTTCAAAGACTCAACTTCAAAATCGACTTATCTCCACGGGGGGGTAAGACATGAGCTCTTCATTTTAGGAGTGACATGAGTGAACATGTAAGCAGTGTTGTCCTTTTTCTGTTCCCTTCTTCTCTCTCTCCTTTCTCTCTCTCTCCCCATGAGTACTTATTGCATAGGCATATCAAGATCTCTGTCTCTCTTCCAGCAGAACTGGCAGGATGGGTTCAGAGGAAGTTGTTCCAGCTCAGCCTTCCTCCTGCCTGGGTGCTGCAGACACTGGAGTTTTGATCAAGCCTGCTGAGTGATTGTGCCCTCGCCAGGGGTTGCCTGGCAGTGGGTGAGGCCATTTGAAGTTGTCACATTGGGTGGGGAGGTACTTAAGGCATCTGGTATGTTTTGGTCAAGGAGGCTGCTTCAACAGTTCTACAGCACAGAAAGAGCAAAGGCATCCCCAGCCCAAAATTCCAATGGTGGAGAAGTCATCTTAGGGCGATGGAACACTGGCCTTGGAATAAGGCTGTCATGAAAAGATTGCATTTCCCAATTTCTCTTGAGGTAGGTGGGTGGCCAAGTTCTGACCCATAGAATGTTAGTATTAAGACTGTAGGCAACTTCGGGGTGAAGCTGCTCTAAAACTGAAGAACTCTGGCTTCCTGGTCCACTATAGGATATGGAGCCAAGGCCATGACCAGCACTGGACCAGCCACCTGAAGCCATCAGCGAGGCTTCTGTTGTATGCTGCTAGAATCCTTGACCCTGCCAGGACACCATGCCAGCTCCACCAAGACTTTGGTATAAGAGAGAAAGCTTTGATCTTGTTCATGCCACTGTGTTTTGAGCTGTCCATGTACAGGGCATCACCTGTATAGTTCTAAAATGGAGTCCAGTTCCATTCCCGCGCAGGACACATCTCTGGCTGAGATCAGAGTTTGCACATACTTTGGTTATATTTTCTTCTCTAGGTCTCTGGGAATGGAAAACATGAGGCGAAAGCAGCTGATTTTGCTGACTCTGGATTCAACCCAAAGATTCCAGTACTGCCAGGCCAGCCCCCTGCCTGTCTGGAATACAATGATGGAGGTGAGCACCCAGTGGTTTCAGGGCCAGGGCCATGGTCTTTGTGGGAATGGAGGGACCCCATGGAAGTGTCCCCTGTAGATGTCCAGGCTGGGCAGAGCAGGAGCCTGACCCCAAGGCCCCATCTACTAATGAATAAAGCTGGAGGTTGCTTCTGGGGTCAGGCAAACTTTAGCCTTCTCAGCTTATTTTTCCAAACACGTTATGAACTCTGACATCCTTCGATTTAAAAACTTCCCTCAGCCAACCCAAACAAGCATCTCTCTGCATCCTTTTAGCTCAGCAGCATTCATTTGCTATGGTCAGTCTCACAAATGGTAACATGAAATCACTTCATTCACTCCCTGGCACATCTGAGCTCAGAACTAGTGTTGATAGCCCTGAGGATCATGCCAGGGCCACACTTGGCACTCATTATCCTTGTGGTCCACTTGGGTGTGACAGACAGCATGAGACATTTTTGGCTTCTGCAACCTGTGACATGGCTAGGGCCAGCATCTGTGTTGTTCTGTGGCCCCTCTGGAATCCTGTGCGTACCCAGTGGCAGTAAATACAAGAGCAGAAACAAGACATAGGTGGGGCCGGGTCTGGTGCTCTGGGCCTTTGGTGCCTTAGCTGGGAATCAGGAATAAATGGTTACTCTCAGAGAAGGAGGGTTTTCTTTTCCTTCCCTTTATGTGTTGGCACCAGATGAAGGACAGTGCACCCCCAAATGGGCCACAGGGAAACAGCAGCTCCCAGCCCTGGGACAAGTAAAAAGGCCACTTGGAGGAGAAAAGGCCCTGGCACCAAGCAAGAGCCGTATAGTGGTCTCGCTGGGAGTGGGTGTGCACCACGGAGTGTCCCCTTGGATGGGGTAGCAACCTTAGCTCCTGCCACCAGAATACTCCTCTAGGCAGCACATTTGCCCCCAAAGCCTCAGTCCTTGCCTCTGCAAAGTGGGGACGTGAACAGCACCAGGCTCTCAGGCAACAAGGAAGTGAGTGAGAACTGAAGAGCCTTCTAGTCTGTCAGGTATCTGTACAGACCTGAAGCCACAGAGAAGGGTGTTGGGGCCTCACTTCATAGAAGGCAGGCAGTAGAGTGGAGGGCACACCCCCTCCCCTAGCAGCCTGGCTGTGTGGCAAGAGACAGTGCATAGAGCTTGGGGGTGGGGTAAGAGGAGAACTACCAATATCTTGCCCAGCCTCTAGTCCAGCAAGCCCCTCTCTGTCCTCAAGTTCCTGAGGCACCTGTGTTCATGTGCAAAGTGGTCTGATTTGTGACTTCAGGAACGGTGTGCTCAACAATGAAAATCAGCAGAGCAGCCCCAAGACTCAGAGTGGGCTGCTCCCAAAGCAGTGACCAGGCTGTCACCCGAGGGACACTACAAAGTAGACCCCACCCCCACATCAGTGCAGGACAGTAGTGGTGAAAGCAGTGATGATGGTGGTGATGGTATTGCTGATATTGGTGATGGTAGTGACAGTGGTGCTCAACTAGGACTTATTAAGAACTTGCCAAGTGTCAGGAATTGTCAATATTAGTTCTTTTTATTAATTGTTTTATTTGCCAAAGTAATCCAAGCTCTTGAAGAGGCAAACAATACAGAGAAAGACATTAATTTACAGGTGGGAAAATGGGACTGAAAGGAGAGCAGAGGATTCCCAGTCAAGGCAGAACTATATCCCTGTCCCATTGCTTACAGCTGGACTCTGTTCATGTCCTATTGCTGCCATGCAGTATCACAACTATAGTAGCACATACACATGTGCACACATATGCACATGTGTGCACACACACATTTCCCTACAGTTGTTGAAGTCAGAAACCTGAAATGCATCTACAGGGCCGGCTCCTCATAGCTGCTCTGCAGGAGAAATCTGTTTCCAATCCTTCCTGCTTCTTGGCCAGTGTAACCTATGCCTTATGCCCTTCCACTTCTCTGTAGCCTTCAGCTTATTTCCATTATCCCATTTGCTGTGGCCTTCCTGCCTGCCTCCTTCACCTACAGACACTTGTGTTCACACTGTGTCCAACTTCACACACCAGGACACTGCCCTTTGCAAGGTCCTTGACTTACTTGCGCCTGCAAAGTTCCTTTTGGAATGTGAAGCCACAAACTCACGGGTTCTAGAGACTTGAACGTGGACAGCTTTGAGTGCATGGAAGGAAAGAGCAGTGTTTTGCCTAACACAACCATCACGTTCCAGAGGAGTGCAACAGGGCTGTGGATAGACAGCACATTGCTTAAGACTCGTTCAGCTACATCACAGGGCCTTTCCCCTAAAAAAGTTTAAATAAGAAAGCCATGTAGGCGGTGTGTATGTGGTGGGGGGAGATGGTTCAGTTGGTAAAGTGCTTGCTGAGCAAGCATGAGGACCTGAGTTTGGGTTCCACTACCCAGGTAAGCTGGGCATGTCAGCACATACCTGTAATCCAAGCACTGGGGAAGTGGAGACAGAGGATCCTTAGGGCTGGCTAGCTAGACAAGCCAAATCAGTGAGGTCTGGGTCCAGGGAGAGATCTGATCTCAAAAAACAAGCTGAAAGCAATGGAGGAGACATCTGACTTCTACCTCTGGCTTCCACATGACCACACACACACCATGTGTATACACAGACATATACACCACGCACATACATACACACAACATACATAGATACACACACAATATAGGAAAGAAGACACTTATTTTCAGCCTTGTCTGAGGAGGAAGCCTGGCCTAAGTGGTGGGTGTCAACTGGAGTCATTTGGACACAAGCTCTTTGCTTTTGTGATGTTCATCCTCGCCCTTTTCTCCTTTCTGTCACGGGACAGTTACTACAGATTCTGACTTCACATCCTCAAGCATGCACAAACTGGACAGGAAGGTAGGCAACAGGCCTTCTTCCTTTATCTCACATGCTCTCAGGGAGGTTTCACTGGCTGGGCCTAAGCCCCACAACCTCCCTCATACAGTCCCCTGCCATGAACAGACCTCAGGCCAAGAGCTCACAGACCTTCCAGTCTGATGAGACTGAGGTCCCATGGGCAAAACCTGATGGTCCAGGGAAGAGGAAGCAGGAGGTGAGGCCTCCTGGGGCTACCACTGTCCTGGTCACAGAGCTGGTATACAAGTTAACAGATGGAGGGCTGGAAACTGAGGTCTTTGGATAACAGACTTGGGTGACTGGGGCAGCAGCTGAAGGCAGCTGGGACCCACAGGGCTGGCAGGAAGTTAGACTGGTGGCAGCGAGGCCAGCAGGGAGGGCATGAGCAGCTAGGCTAGTAGAGGCAGAGCGAACCCCAGCAGGCCAGGGCAAAGGCACACACCGGCCTCAGTGAGGGACACAGCCCTGTTTGCATCCATTACACTGTGCCAATCCCAGCCAGCCCAGGAGCCTCTCTCCCTCCACAGGGCTCTGATGGAACTCGCCTGTGCCAAATTCATTGATCAATATGCAATGGACTCAGTCTGCAAGCTGGGGCGCCCAGAGCCAGCCAGATCCCTCCACATTCTGACAAGACAGATCGGTCTCTGGAATTCTTCAGGGAGGGGTAGGGAGAGCAGGAGGCCTCAGCTTTCCCTGTCTCATCTTTAAAAATGAAATTTCAAATAAACATAATGGAAAAATCCTCAACTCCTCTCCAAGGAGAAGACATATCCTCTGGGTCTAGAGACAAGCAAATCATGTTTCCCTCCCCCTGCCACCATCAGTGCTAAGGAAAAAGGAGGGTCTCCCCGACCCTCCCTCCCCAGCACCTGCCAGCACCAGGCAAGGACAAAGATGAGCAGAGTTACAACAACCCTTCAGGAGCTCAGAGCCAAGTGTTGGGAGAGAGGAGATTTAACCCACAGATCTCAGAGCCACCTGGTGCAATACACTTATTCCAGCCCGAGAAAGTGAGGTCTGGGAAGAGGGCGGGTCACTAGCCAGGCAGCACATAAGGAAGTGATCAGCACTTTACGTTCACAGTTGATGACTTGGCTCTCCATAGAGCCGAGGTGTGTGCATCTGTGGATGTCTGTACACACACAGCACGTGGGCATGGACATATTTGCATGCATGCACATATATATGTGAAAAATGTTTGCATTGGTTGTGAACATGTGCTTACTTACATGGGTACACATTCACCTATTGGTGTGCATTTATGCATTCTTTATTTTTGTTTATTTATTTGCAAGAAGAAAGAGAGTGAGAGTGAAAAGGGCACACTAGGGCCTCCAGCCACCACAAATGAACTCCAGACTCATGCCCCACTTTTTGCATCTGACATTAGGTGGATACTGGGGAATTGAACCCAGGCCATCAGACTTTGCATGCAAGTGCCTTTAACCACCGAGCCACCTCTCCAGCCCACATGTATTTACTTGAGTGAACACTTACAGGTGTATATGTATGTATGCATTGTAGATATGCGTGTGCATGTGCGTGTGTCTGGTTAATTGCAGGTGAACACTGCATAGTGTACAGGAGGATGTGCAGCGCGCATGTGAAGATGTGCACACGTATGTGGCATGTAAGCATACATGTGTACGTGAATAGGCACATGTGAGAATTTAGTGACTGTGTGCACCTGTATGAACATTCATGCAGGCATGCAGGTACATGTGTGCATACTTGGACATGCATACTTATGTAGGCAGGTGTACATGAATACCTGTATGCACATGTGTATGGTGTGTGTGTGTGTGTGTGTGCAGTGGGGTGGCTCAGGGACAGCAGGTCCTCCTGGCCCGTGCTGGGGCTGCTCTGCAGTGTGATGCATTGTATTGATTCTGGGGTCATCCAGGTAGCATGAAGCCAGATCCTTTGCAGGGGAAGCCATGTCTTGGCACGGCAGTGAAGCCCTGGTTGGACCAGCCCTGTCCTCCTGGGCTCCGCTCATCAGTATATCTTTGAATTCGCAGGATGCTCTTCTTCCACCCAGGCCTTCCCCAGAACACTCCCATAGACGTGGGTGCAGACACACCCACAGCCACCAGTGCAGCCTGAATCACACATTTGCTCTCATCATCCCTCCTGCCCATGCCCAGCCAGGACCAGCTACCAGCCACTCATGGGACAAGCAGAGTTTCTGGGCACATACTGTTTGCCTGTCAAAAAATAACCTATAACAGACCATCAGACCTAATTTTCCATGCCTGGGCAAAGGGGCTTGCCTTGCTCTTTTGCAAGCACCTGCCTTTCTAGGGGCCTCAGTATCTACCTTCCCAAGTGTGGCCATGGCTCCTGACTCTAGGACTGGGGCAGGCTCTTCCTCACTCCCCTTCCCTTGCTCCTGGTGCTTCAGTGGCTTCTCTCAGTTATGCCTGGAGGTTTGGCCAGCATTACAATGACAGTGTATGTGGTCACCATTCCCAAGGGCCTGGACCACTCACTTGTGGGCCCTCCAGATGCCCTCAGCCAGCCTGGCCTCAAAAGCTGCTCTCCAGGCCCGTCTGTTTTCCTTAGTGTGCCTTGTGCCTGAGTGGCCATCACTTGTAAACACAAGGCAGTGCAGAACCAAGACGTGGGATGTACTCTCTCTGGGCTCCTGTGAATCCCAAAAATGTTTCCCATAAGTTGCTCCACTACCTGGCAAGACTGACATGGAGGACTGCAAGGGAAGAAAGCCATCTCCAATGTTTGCATGTAACCAGTGTCACTGCCCTTTTCTTCATTTTTCCCTGGCTCCCTGCACCTGCAGAAGAATTCCAGCCTTGCCTGTAAGCACCCCTAATCTCTAGAGAGCACCCCTATTCTAGAAAGCACCCCATCCTTAAGGAGCATAGCCCATAGGGCCTTCCCTTCTCTTCCTCCTCGGCCTCCAGTGCACACTGTCTCCTCCCAGGCTGGGGTGGAATCCTAGGGCTTGATGATGCTCAGTTCACCCAGTCAGTGGGCACTGCAGTGCCAGGCCTCCTTTCACTCTGCACATGATGGCTGACCTGCTAGAAACCTGGCCTCAAGTGTGCCAATGATAGAGAGCGCAAAATGAAGCCCAGGAGTGCTGACCAATGGCTCTTACTAGGCTTCCAGGATCAGAAGGGCTTATAGCAACCATGATGGCTGTCCCTCTGGGGTCGCACCTCACACATGACAGCCCAGGGTGTTTTGCTCACCATGAGTGAGAAAATGCCCATGATCAGCACCTGGAGCTGCATCCTCCACAAGCACCCTGTCTGGTGCAGGCCCACGGTCGGGAATGTGGGATTTCTGCCTGGCCCTGGGTGGGCACCCCTGCCCTGAGGTACATACACATAGTGAAGACAGGCCAGAGAGCTCTGAGGTAGGTTGGCTAGGGTGGCAGTGCCCCCTTTCATGGCTACCTAGGCTAAGAACACTTCAGGTCAGAGACAAATCTGGGAGCACCCTTGGGAACACAGAGTAAGAAGCAGTCATCAAAACAGACAAAGTCTACATACGAGTGGGACATCCCTCCAAAGCCCTCATGATGACCTTCTGGACACCTAGAACCGCCCAGCCACAGGATTGGCAGCTCCCCTCCCTCTGTCATCTGCAGGGAGAGCCCCTGGTTAGCCTGGTGTAGAAAAGCGTCTCCCGTCAGTCTTAGCTCCGAATCGTCCAATCTAGGAACTCCAGTTTATCGCTCTAGCCACGTCCTCCTTGAGAGCTGTTTCCTTAGGCTGCATGGAGGTGGGGACCAGTGTCCAGCGCTCAGCGCAGGCCATGCAGTGACAATACCTCTGTGGAATGGATTCATGGCACCCCACCATTCTCTCTTCTTTGAACTCACTCACGCAGATCCCCCTATCATGGAGCAGCAGTTCAGGTGGGAGTTTGTCAGAGGACCTCATCTCGCACATCCTTCCCCCATCCCGCCCCCGCAGCTGTTAAAAGCAGGGTCACCAGGATAAGAATTAAACTTCGATCATTGTCAACATGGGTGCAGAGCTTGGGAGCTTGCCCATGGCTTCCACAGACATAGCTCTTATGATTCACGACCCAGCAGCGTTGGGAGGTGCGCAGAGGAGGGAACTGAGGCCGGCTGAGGAGGTGGCTCTGCAAGGAGCACGGACCCCCAAGCTCCGCAGGAACAATGCACAGGCACTGCCGCGTCCTTCCGCCAGAGGCTCGCCCTCCAATCAGGCCGCGGACCCCGAGACAGCCCCGTGTGGCGCGCCAGTGTGCGCGCTCTCGCACTCGAGAATCTGTGCCCGAGGGAGGTGGAGGCTCCAGTCTTAGAAAGAGCAGGCTTCTAGAACTCACCTCTCTGGCCAGCCGACGCTCAGTTCAGTCCAGCAGGCTGCAGTCGGCCCTGGAGGGGGCGCCCTCGCGGAGCGCGCGCCCTGCGCCGCCGCCGCCGCCCCGGACTCCTCCCCGGCGCCGCGCCCGCAGGTTGGCCGAGGCCGCCTCGGGCTCCGGCTCGGGCTCGGGCTCGGGCTCCCGGCCCTCTTCCCCCGCCCGGGCCAGAGGCGCGGGCCGCCCCGCCCCGCGTGCCCTCCCCGCTGCGCAACTAGACCCAAGTTGAAAGCGGAGCCGGGCGGCGGCACTTGCTCCGAGCGCGCGGCGGCGGCGGCGGCGGCGGCGGCGGCGGCGGCGGCACAGTTGTGGCGAGCGAAGCTGGCGAGAAGGCGCCCGCACGGCCGAGCGCGGACCATGGGGGGCGCCCGCTCCCGGGAGCAGCCGGAGGGACCGCGGGTGCCGGCGCCCAGCCTGGGAAAGTAAAGTTGGAGCTGGAGACTGGGCGCTGGGGCCCAGAAGAGCGGCAGTACACGCCCCGGTTCACCGAGCCCTAGCTGGCTAGATGGGAGGCAGAGCCCCGGGGCCGCCGCCGCCTGCAGCCTGCAGCCCAGCTGGGAGCCGGAACGGTGGAGCCGCTCAGGCGCGCCTGCTGGAGCAGCGTATCGCCGTGGGCTCGCGACGGGGGCGCTCCCTGTGAACCCGGGCCGAGGGCGGGGCCGCGCAAGGACCCCGGGACCTGCCCCTCTTCCCCCCCGCCGCCGCGTTGCCGCGCTCCCCAGGCGCCTCCAGCTCTGCACTTACGCGCGCGGCAGCTGCGGGGAGCCCGGCTGCCACGCTCTCCGGCGCGCCGCCCGCTCGCCGGGCCGCCACGGCCAAGGTCCAGCTGCGTGGCTCCGCGATCCCCGGAGGACGCTCCCGAGGAGCAAGCGGCGATGCGGGTGCCGACCCGGGTTGGGGGGCGCCCGAGCTGCCGCGGCTGCGCCCGGGCTCCTGACAGGACCGCGTAGCTTGCGGGAGGACCATGGCGTCCCCGGCGCTGGCGGCGGCACTGGCGGCGGCGGCGGCGGCGGCGGGCCCCAACGCGAGCGACACTGGAGATGGGGGTAGCGGCGGAGGCGCCAATGCCTCAGGGACCGCCTGGGGGCCGCCACCGGGCCAGTACTCGGCAGGTGCCGTGGCGGGACTGGCGGCCGTGGTGGGCTTCCTCATCGTTTTCACTGTGGTGGGCAATGTGCTAGTGGTCATCGCTGTGTTGACCAGCCGGGCGCTGCGTGCTCCGCAGAACCTCTTCCTGGTGTCGCTGGCCTCGGCTGACATCCTGGTGGCCACACTGGTCATGCCCTTTTCGCTGGCTAACGAGCTCATGGCCTACTGGTACTTCGGGCAGGTGTGGTGTGGCGTGTACCTGGCCCTGGATGTACTCTTCTGCACTTCGTCCATCGTGCACCTGTGCGCCATCAGCCTGGACCGCTACTGGTCGGTGACACAGGCCGTCGAGTACAACCTGAAGCGCACGCCGCGCCGCGTTAAGGCCACCATCGTGGCCGTGTGGCTCATCTCGGCCGTCATCTCCTTCCCGCCTCTGGTTTCTTTCTACCGCCAGCCCGACGGTGCCGCCTATCCGCAGTGCGGCCTCAACGACGAGACCTGGTACATCCTGTCGTCCTGCATCGGTTCCTTCTTCGCACCCTGCCTCATCATGGGCCTGGTCTACGCGCGCATCTACCGCGTGGCCAAGCTGCGCACGCGCACGCTCAGCGAGAAGCGCACTCCCTCGGGCCCCGACGGCGCGTCCCCGACCACGGAGAACGGGCTGGGCACCACGGCGGGTGAGAACGGGCACTGTGCGCCCCCGCGCGCCGACGTGGAGCCCGATGACAGCAGCGCTGCCGAAAGGCGGCGGCGCCGGGGCGCAATGCGGCGGGGCGGGCGGCGGCGCGCGGGCGCCGAGGGGGACGCGGGCGGCGCGGATGGGCCGGGCCCGGGGCTGGCCGCCGAGCCAGGCGCGCTGACGACGGCGGCGGCCGCGAGGTCCCCGGGTCCCGGCGGGCGCCTGTCGCGCGCCAGCTCCCGTTCCGTCGAGTTCTTCCTGTCGCGCCGGCGCCGAGCGCGCAGCAGCGTGTGCCGCCGCAAGGTGGCCCAGGCGCGGGAGAAGCGCTTCACTTTCGTGCTGGCCGTGGTCATGGGCGTGTTCGTGCTGTGCTGGTTCCCCTTCTTCTTCAGCTACAGCCTGTATGGCATCTGCCGCGAGGCCTGCCAGCTGCCGGACCCGCTCTTCAAGTTCTTCTTCTGGATCGGCTACTGTAACAGCTCGCTCAACCCGGTCATCTATACCGTCTTCAACCAGGACTTCCGACGCTCCTTCAAGCACATCCTCTTCCGAAGGAGGAGAAGGGGCTTCAGGCAGTGATCTGCGGCCCCTGGGATAGCTCCAAGCTCTGCGCTGGGCCCAGGGACCCAGTCAGAGATAGCCTCCCCAGAGTCCCAAGGGGTGGCCTGGATTCCCAGATGCAGTGGAATGGGCCAGCAGGAGCTGTGTGAGAGACAACTGGGCCTCTGGGAGTGGGAAGGAGAGAGGGGAGACCCCTTTGCCTTCCCATCTCAGCAAGGGGCTACTGCTGGGGACTGACAATCCAGTTCCTGGGAGCTCTGCTATGCAGTATGACTGTGAGGTCGGGATCTGAGGCTTTAGTCAGGGCTGAAAGCCCCCAAATGGTCAGAAAGGAGCCCCCCCTCCCACTCAGTATCCACTTGTGAACAAGGGCTGACTTCCCATGACCTGAAGGAGGCTTAGGTCTGGGACAGGGGAGGAAAAAGAAGGCGCTGACAATCTCTGATTACTGAGAGTATTTAAATGTTTGCCAAAAACACCGACAGCCAAAACAACCAAACTATTTTCTAAATAAACCTTTGTAATCTAAGTGTTGGGTGCAGCTTTCAGTCCTTAAGCCCCCTTGTGGGGGAACCCTCCAGCCTCTCCCCCTCCCCCCCCATTCCCACCCCAAGTCATGGAAAAATACTACTCTGGGGGCCTCTAGTTCCAGATGTCCCACTTATATGAGGAAGGGTGTCTTTAGAAAGCTAAATGCTTTCTATACATGGAAAACATACTTAGAATTCTTTCTGAAAGTGGCCAAGAGGCAAAGAAATGGAGAGCTCCAAGCTGATTCCAAATTTAGATCCTGAGGGGGTATCTTCCTAGCATTCCTATCTCTGCACAGCTCCAGGCATCTGCGCTGGGGGAGTCTAGCCCCTGTGGAGCCCTGGGTCTAGCCCAGGTGCCCTGCACACTCTCCCAGCTTGCCTCTTGAAGGGAGTGAAACACTCAAAAAGTACTCCCCATAGGCTGGAGTTGTGACCCAGGCAGGCAATCTGTTGTCACTCTAGACCTGTTAGGTGGCCAGAATGAACAGGCCATCCAGCAGAGAGTGCACCTGGACCAAAGCCAAGGTCACTGGAGCCCAGAGCAAAAGAACCCAGGAGGGCTGCAGTCTGGATGTCCTTGTCCTCACCTACACCTGGAGGGCTTCTCCCCAGTTCCACCCACCTCTACCCTTTGCTCAGCTCTCACTCCAGCATAAAATACCCTAGCCGGGCTTTCTGAACCCAGGGCAAGGACCCACGGCTCTTTCAGTCTCCTGTGGCAGACCACCCCCAGAGTAGCTGGGGCAGGTGGAAGTAGGACCTGGTCATAGCAATGGGGGAAAGCGTTCTGACACCCAGAGTCCTGGTCACTCCGGCTGGGTGGACACTTGCTGGGGATCCCTGCTGTGATCTCCCAGCCTGCATCTCCATGAGGAGTGACTCCAGATCAGTCTTTGGCCTGTCATAGCCCAGGATCTGTCCAGGGGAGGGTTAACCCTCAGTCATCTCTGTCATGCCCAAGCCATACCTGGAATCACACACCAGAGCAGGCCTCTTTCTGGCCTGATGTGCCGAAGCTGGCACTTGGTAAAGACCACCACATCCTCCTCTCATGCACATAGCTGCTTGGCCTCGTTGCCTACTGTGGATCCTCAGGGTACCCCACCCAGGAGCAGCAGTCTATCACCTCATGAGGTGACTGTGTGCTGTCTCAGGCACGGGGGAGGGGGGGGAGGACAGTGCAGGCAAGGGAGAGAGGTGCTGAAGTGGTTGGCTGAGGCACATCAGAACATCAGGAGCTCCTGATGCAGGCCCAGGCAGACATAAGCTGGCTCCTTCTGGGCTCCACACTGTCTGTGAAGAGTGGGCTCTGTAAGATGCCATCATGGGCCAACTATGGAGTGACCCAGCCTGGGAAATGGCACAGCTGATGCCGCTGGGGAGACAGAGGTGCCCAGGGACTCTCCCATATCTGTATGGAAAGGCTCTCCAGGCCCAGGGCCTCAGAATCTCCACTTCACAATCTACATGTCTGAACTTGCAGGATGGGCCAGGCTACTGGTGAAATGGGAGGCAGTCCTCTGCCTTCTGTACTCAGCACCCCCAATTACTACCCCTTCACTTTGAGCTGAATGCCATTTTAAAATTTATTTTTATTTATTTATTTGAGAGGGAGGGAGGGAGAGAGAGAGAGAGTGAGAATGGATGCGCCAGGGCCTTCAGCCAGTGCAAACAAACTCCAGACACATGCACTCCTTTGTGCATCTGGCATATGTGGGTCTTGGGGAACTGAACCTGGGTCCTTTGGCTTTGCAGTCAAGTGCCTTAACCACTAAGCCATCTCTCCAGCCCCTGTGTGCCATTTTTGAGCCCATGTGTTGGGACGTTTATGGGGTTCAAAGATGTGAATACATTTGTCTGGGGTCACACAAGCTAACCATAAGATCCAGACAAGCAGAGCTTAGTACCCCTGACTCCAATCATAAAATAATGAGTATTTCTGGAGTGGGTCATTACCGATCCTGCTTTTTAGGAGGTTGTAAGGAATGGCAAACTTCCCAGAGGAGTGAGGGACTCGGGCAGAGTCCAGGTGTAGGAAGGGCCAACTTTGTTGTGAGATGGCTCAGTGGTTGAAGGCGCTCACTTCTAAGCCTGCCCACCCTGGTTCAGTTCCCCAGCATCCACAGAAAGCCCAGTGCAAAGTGGCACATGCATGTGCAGCAACAAGAGACCCTGACACCCCCATACACACACACAGAGAGAGAGAGAGAGAGAGAGGGAGAATTAAAAGAAAAAGGAAATTCATTTGCCCTGGGGCCAGAGCTGCTCTGTCACTCAGAACTAGATGGCCACTTGCTGGTCACCTATGTACTACAGGGGCTCTGGATGCTGGGAATGGGTGTCAGCTCTAAGACTTTTGAGGACTAGCTCCCAGGATACAGTAGAAGCTCAGGTTAGATGTCAACAAACAAACTCTGCCTTTTTTCCTTTCCTAATCTCAGGAACAGCGTTTAGGACTCTGACCAGCATCCCTGCCCAGTGTCAACTGTTCGCTGCTCTCAGGATAGCTGCAAGAAGAAGAAATCTGAGCTGACTAAACAGATAAGCTTGATTTTCCCCCACACGAGGGCTGCCTTGCTTCATGTCTGTGTGTCAAGGATGACGGGAGGTGCTGACACCTCCCTAGGTACTGTGAGTTACGACCACTCCTGCATATAGGCTAACGTATAGAATTGTCTCTGTCCAGCCATTTCCATGGCTGCTCTCATTTTGTCTTTATGGACTAGATCTTGGCCTGCCTCTTCCCACACCATATCTACTTCAGAAAGTCAGAGTCGTCAGTTTTCATGTCTGGTTGAGGAAACTGAGGCTCAGAGGTGACTCTGTGGCCCAGGACCCTGGGGCAAGAGGCAGCAGAAACCATGAACACAGAAAGGCCCAGATGCTGAGAACTCCTGGTACAGCACCATGGGTGACACCAGACATGACTCTGGTCCTCAAAAGAGAGGCTACTCGGTCTCCCAGAAAAGTTCAGATGAAATCAACTGAAGCCATGCCAGCCAGGCAGAGGAAACCCTGTGACTCTGGGTGTGGGTGCTTCCCTGAGCATGGGGTGCTGCCCTAAATGCAGGGTGCTCAGTTCTCCCTGCCTGCCCAAGCCTGGGAAGTGCAGCCAGAAATGCACATGTACACACGTGGGTCTACTTAACCCGGATGAAGTTGGTCAGTGGGTGGAAGGGTAAGAGATAATCCTAATATCTACTTACAGCTCAGGATGGAATCCAAAGGAATGGCTCCCTAGGAGCAGGCAGGATTGGTAATACAGAAGCAGCTCGAATCTCCAGAGCCCCCAGGGTGGGGGCGGAGGATGGGAGCACGTTGCCGTGGCACCTGCTGGTGAGGAAGCCACCCTCCCCAGTGTGCTGGCAGCCGGCTGTATTTTTGTATCACATCCATTGGCAGGACTCAAATACTCCAGTGCAGCATTGGATCAAAACACACAGCGCCTGTCTTGAGTCTGGTTGGGCAGCTGTAGCCTTTTATGAGGCTGAACCTCACCTCCATGGGCACTGGGATCCTATACGCAAAGGTGGAGGAGGTGGCACCCTGTGCCCAGCACCCCAGAGCACCCACTCATGTCTCAGAACATGTGTTCTTCATAGCCAGGGACAACCCCTACTGCCAGGGCACATGCCATAGGCGGTCTGTGGGTAGAGGGTGGAGCTCTTATGGATGGAAGGGAACTGAGCAAAAAGGAGGTGGCAGGGGCCCAAATCTCTGATGGCCAGGCAAGGATCTGGGTTCCCTAAGTCTAGTCCCATTGTAAACAGGGACCATATTCTTCCCCACCAGGGTGGGGCAGTAGGTGGAGGGGCCAGGGCCCCTCTAGCATGGCACCTCACCTTCCTCTGAAGTTGGCCTGGGAGATCTAGTCAGCTGCAGACTATGGGCCAGAAGTAAGCCCTGGGGACCAAAAATGTATTTCTTTTGTGCCAAGAGGATTTGTGATTGCTCCCAGTAAAAGCCTTGGGGACAATGGGGTCATTATGGTCTAGATAAGAAATCAGGCCCTGTATGGCAGAGAGGGAGCACTGGCAAAGAGAGCTGGGTGAAAGGCATCCTGCCCTTAGGTCCGAACACAAAGCATGCCCAGAGCCGCCTGGCAGCCACGGAGAAAAAGGAAACAGGATATGCACACCTCTCTCCCCAAATAACTGAAAAAGCCAAAGACCTGGAGATCTGCAACTGGTTCCCTTGGATGGTGACTGATCCCATGAGCCCCCCACAACTCTGAAGACTGCAGCCAGGGAGCAAGGAGTGGAGCCAGGAGTGGAGCGAGGGCCAAGGCCCAGTCCTCATATACTATTACATATACTATTCCAGCCATAGCCCCTATGTGGCAAAGTTAGGGGAAACTGAGGTATAGTCGTTGTGTGGGAAGGCCCAAACCCAGGGTCTGAGCCTGTAGCCATGCAGCTTCCACATCCCCACACTAGAATGAGCCTTGGGTTCATAGAACCTCCTGGCAAGAAGGCCTCTTCCGACCCTTCCCAAATGGTTGAGGTCCAGGACAAGACTGCTTTCTAAGAGCTCCTGGCCTGTCCTGAGCTGACCTCCACTTCTCACACTTCCTTCTGTCCATCTTCACCCTTAACTTATGCTCAGCATGTGTTGGGGTGCTGGGCTGCCTTCCCTACTGGTGTCTGCCTGACCACTGACGTCATCTCCAGAGAGGCCTCCTGATCTGGGGGCCAGCCATTGCCCCACCCTCCTACGGCAGATAGCCCTTGGGCAACAGGAAAGCCTGATATGGTGGTAGCTGTCTTCTTGACCAGTCTGCATCTGGGCAGAGCAGAGCCCCTGTCATGCTGAAGCCCCACAAGTGGCACAGTATGAGCCCCACGGCTGCATTTAGTGTGCCCACTGAGCAGGGATGCCAGCCTCTGGGCTGCACTGAGTCACTGAGGGGCATGCTCCACATGGCCAAGAAGCTTCGAGCAACAAGGTTCCTGGGTGCTCCGGGTGGTGCCCTGCTCTACAGCAGTATGGAGGAGATGTTCCTCTTCACGTGCAGGCCCCACTGCTGCCATTGCCACCAGCTGTTCAAATATTGGTGGGTGAGTTTCTCCCCCGTTTGATTAGCTCCTACTGAATGCAGCACCTTGAGAAGAGATGTCTTGCTGGGCACAGAAGAGAAGTTGGTTTACCAGCAGAGGGCGGGGTCTCTGATGCCAGAGGCCCTGTCTGCTGAAGAGCCCCTTCCCATTTCACAGAGAGGCATGAGGACAGAAAGGGCAATAGTGATGAAAACAAGCCTAACTGGTCCCACTGTGCCATGTGCCCATCACACAAGGCTTTGGATGGACACTCAGCATTTGTTTCTCACAGCCCTGTCCAGAAGGGGTCAGTGTGCCCATTTTGCAGACAAGGAAACTGAGTTCCAGGAAGGGAAGGTTGTTGAGAAGAGGGATTCCAAAGCCAAATGCTGCCTACACTCTAGCATCCCACATCTTTTACTGTCACAGTGGTTAGCCTCATCTGTGAGGTGAGAAAATAGGCTAGTGGCATCGAAGGCCATCTCCAAAGTCACCCACGTTTGGTAGGCAGAGCCCACACTGCCCAGCCTGGAGATCTCTCACTCCTTGTCTGTTCCAACTATGCTTAAATTAAATGTTAGACCAAGAGAAGTGGACAGGGCCTGAGATTTACACATCGCTCCTTCATTATTTGTGACTTAATCTGCAGGTGACCCCCTCAGCTGCTCTGAGAATACAGTGCAGCTTCTGTGCCCTTCACAATGCAAATGCAACCCGCTTTGTGTTTGGATGTTGTCTTAGAAACGACTTCGTACAATAAGGCAGCTTTTAAGATCACCACACCCAGGATATAAAATGCCAAAATGTTTGTGGTGAAAAATAATTCAGTTACCGGTTTCCTAGCGGGTACTGTCATTGCAAATCGAATTTGGAGCAAAATCACCTCTTAGAATTGGTTCAAATGAAGCTGTTGTTCAAAATTGATCGTTGTTTTTGCTTCCATGAGGATTCAAGTAGGCGGCGAAACAATACAGCGATTATCTCACTTTCAATATCATTCAATAATGGACAGAACTGGCCAGCCCCAGCAGGACAACCAAGGGTGGGCTCGCCCACTGCTACAGTGGGGAACTGGAAAAGGCTGGGTACATGTGGGTTCCAGGCTATGCTTGGAGAAGGCAGCAGAGGCTGTCACTCATCTTGCATGTGCCCCCTTATGATGATGGGTGGAGTGACACCATTGTCACCTGACACAAGTATAGGTGTGTAAGACCTAAGCACTAAGGGAGGTCATGCAGTCCAACCTCAGGTTTCTGGATCCCCTGATACAGTCATGGAAACTTCCATGAGCCTCAGTATCCATGTTTGAGCAATGAGCCTAAATAATAAAGTACACCCTCTAGTTTCAGGCTTCAGAGTCAGTCTCTAGTTCCCAGGCTGTCTTCAATGTGGGATCAAACCTAGGACAACAGTGTAGGACCCTGGGTTCAAATCCAGTCCTGGGACATTGGCCTCCCAGACAGCCAATGTACTATCCCACTTCATTTCAGCCCAGGCACCACCCAGGCCTATGCATAGCATGCACTTTGTAAATGTGTCAGAGGCTCTGCGTTGCCCTGAGGTCTCCCAACCAGATTGGGGGTTCAGAACAGAACCTTGCAGTTATTCAGAGCGGGCACAATGGAGAGGCCTCTGCTCTGTTTTCCAGCTTTAATGGAGACATGGATGGACACCAGACTCCAGGTCTGGAATCACTGGGGAGCTAGTAACCATGGAGGGCATGCCTCCTTGCACCCAAGGGCAGCTTCCAGCCCCACAAGCTGCCCCTGTGTGCTTGCATATGTGGGTGATGGCAACTCAGAACATAGACCATGGAAACTGAGGCTGAGAGAAGTTTGTTTAAGGCTATGAAACCATGCAGGCAGCAGCATCAGGATCTTGGGGTTCTTCTCCCAGATCCCCTTAGGACAAGCTTCTTCAAATAGCCAAAAATATCTATGGGAAGAAACAGAGGTGGAAGGGCGCCCCAGCCTGGCCTTGTGAGCACCTCTGCACTCAGGGAGAGGCAGGCTTGCTCCAAATCCATCACCCTACTTCAGCCCGGTAGGGACTTGAAGCCCCTGGGCAGTCTCCAGCTCAGGGTTGCAGCTCAGCCCGTGTTCCTTCTGTCACAGGGAGTTCATCACCTGCTGATATACTCCAGCCCACAGGAGCATACCCAGCGTGGTCAAGGGCTCTGTTTTATCAAGGGGTTCACTGCCTTCTGGCCCTCTCACCCCCCAGGTCTTCTTCAGGTGAAGCTCAGAGTGAGTTTTTAGGGCAGAAGAAAGTCAACTCAAACTGCCTGCATGTCATGCCCCTCCCCTCTTGCTAGTGTCCTTCCCATGGGTGATTTGTGCCCATGGAGCTGTCCCCAGTTGTGCCACCAGGGAGCACACAGTAACCAGGAGACCAGGACTAGGCAGGACCCTGTCAAGCTGTCAGTGAGCCCAGACCTCAACAAATAACCAGTGAGAGTGATGGGCCTCTGAACCTCAGATGATGGAAGTTGCCTGGGCATGAGAGATGAAGTCGCATTGGGTCTCAGTGACATGGTCTCCTGAGGCCAAAGATGGAGTCATGGGCTTCAGCACTGACTCTGTGGCCTTTGTGGGACGCTAGCACGGCTCCCTCTGAGCCATCCGGATCTGAGTGCCGCAGTCCAGGCTTAAGGATGACCTGCTCTACCAGTCCGCCTCCACTGAGGCTCAAGTTGTTGTGGGCCTGGGGATCTGAGAGGTGGGTCACCAGTGGACTCGCTACAGACCAGCTCCCAACACAGGATTTATGACTCTCAGATGTCCTTACTGTCGATCACCCACTGGTGTAATAGCCAGGGCAGGGGTGAAGTCACAGACCTTGCCTCCTGGAGCTGACAGCCTAAGGAGAGGAGGTGACATCCATCAGATGGCCATATCTACAAGGGTCTTAGGGCTCGGGCAGAGTCATCCCAAGAACACAGATGGCCAGTCTCCTTTGCAAGACCTTGTGAGCCCTTCTCACCCCAACTTAACACTGCACCCTTCCAGACCATGGAACCCAACCAAGGCCTAGTATTTCCTTCTGTACCCCGCTTCCCTGGGTGGAAGCCCTTAGGTAATTATATGGCACCCAGCTCGTAAAGTAGGACTGGGACTTCTTTAATTCTACCATTGGGCCCATCTTCAAAAGACCATCTCACAGCCTGGAAGACAGCCTGGCTCACCAGTCCAGAGCCGAAACATGATCCAGACTTGGACCAAGGATATCCCAAGGTAGGGAACATCCTGAGGTTGGGGACATCCAAAGGCCGAGGGCATGGGCATGTTGAGTCTCTGTGGCAGGAGCTGTTACTATCACAGAAGCCCAGGGCACCGACTGCTGGCTAGGGACATTCAGCATGAGCCAACTCAGCCTATCTCCTTGAAAGACTCAGCCAGGGCAGAAGGTTGCCAAGGACGAGAAGCTTGCTCACGTCACCCAGCTGCTGGATGATAGAATATGGCCCCAAAATTAGAGCAGGGAGCCTGTGTGCCTCTCCATCACACTGCCTAGAGGGGCATGTGGGTTTGCTAAGCACTAAAGTGGAGGTGGCTTCCCAAGGGATGCTCACACCCAGACAGTGATGCTTTGGTAGCCAGCCTACACCCATACTCCCTAACAGGAGTCTTTCTGGGGCAAGCAGCAGCCAGGAGCTTGTGCGATGGGTGAGTATTCAGCATCTGCCCCTCTCCTCTTAGAAAGTAGTGTCCAGGGCCCACAACACAGCCATGCTCTGGGACAAAGGCCACTTGTTTGTAGGAACCAGGAGGCAGAGCCAGCTCCATGCAAAATGACAGTGTAGGGCCCAGACTGGGGCTAACAGCCCATCTGCCCTCCAGCTGTAATTCATCTGGTTCCTTCTGGTCCAGCCCATGGTGGACTAGCCACACTCCAAGGATGCAGCCTCCATGTCCAAAGGCACCTTTAAACCTGGATAGGGACCAGGCTGATATCCCAAGTCATCCACTGAATGTCTCATGGACTGACAATCTGGGCCAACACCCACTTTATTGAGCCTAAGATGCCTCCAGAACGCTGTCCTTTCCAGTGGCCACTCCTAGGGCTCTTCCAGAGACAGAAAGAGAAAGAGAGAGAGAAAGAGAGAGAGAACGCCCAAGTGGGAGGGGGACAAGAGGGGATCAAGGAGCAGGGAGTATACAACTGCAGAGAGACTTACAAAACATGAAGTACAAAGCTGTTAAGAATGCCAAGATGGGGCTAGGGAGATGGCTGTTTGCCTTGCAAGCATAAGGACCAGTGTTGGATCTCCAGAACCCACATTTTAAAAGCCGGGTGTGATGGCATGCACTTTTAAATCCAGCACTGGGAAAGTGGAGGCAGGTAACGCCTTGGCACTCATTGTCCAGCTAGTTAGCCTAATTGGCAAGCTCAGGCCCATGAGACACCCTGTCTCAGAAAAGGTGAATAGGGGCTGAAGAGATGCTCAGTGGTTAAAGGTGCTTGCTTACAAAGTCTGGCAGTCTGGGTTTGATTCCTGTATCCATGTAAGGCCAGATGCACAAAGTGGTGCATGTGTTTGGAGTTCATTTGCAGTGGCAGGAGGCCCTGGGTGCCCATACTCACTCTTTCCTTGATTACCTTTTTTTTCCTTTTCTCTCTCAAATAAATAAATAAAAATATTTTTTTAAAAAGATGGATAGTGCCTGGGGTTGTCCTCAGGCCTATGCACATGCGCACACACATGCACACATGCAAGCATACACACTTTTATAAAAGAATGCCAAGATAGTGACTACAAGGCCTTAAGCCCCAAGCAGGGCCCTGAGCTTGGCACTCTATGGGACCATGCTGGCCATTGATGGCGATGTGGCTCTGACTTGCTCTAAAGGCAACTGAAAACCAGAGCTGAAGCTAACTCTAGCAGGGCTTGTCCCCAATGGCCCTCTATTGGGCAGGGGGCGTGTCTTAGTTTCTTCCCCTTGTGCTTCGTGGGATGAATTCAAAGAGATGTGCTGAGAGTCATCCATCCATTCGCTATCCATCCAGTGTCCACCATCCATCCATCTACCTCATTCATTCAGGAAGCATCCATTGGATATCAACCTCAGTGGGAACACAGGCTCCTCTGAACACTGGGTCAATGAACATTATCGTTGTAGCAAAACATTACATACTTCATAATCATTCCTTTCTGACACTGTGCATTCACCCAGTATGGAGTTAGTGAAATGGAGACACGACCTGCCCTGGTGACATGGAAGTCTTGGGTGGAGCAAAGCAGTACCCATAAAGCCACATAAACAAGGTTAGCATGCAAACTATGGGGTGCTGTGGACCAGACTACATGACCCTGAGCTTGAAGAGGTGGGGCTGGGAGGCTGTACACAGTAAACAACCACTTCCAGGTAGGTGGCATCTTGAGTCCAGCATTGGTGGGCTGGGCTCTGAGCACAGATGAACAGAGCTCAGTGCTTCCAGTCCAGAGGCTGAAGTCACCTTTGAGATGTGGCAGGACCATCTCTGTCAGGCGTGGAGGGTTATCTTCGTGTCCTCACAGGATGGTCTCTCTCTGTGTCTTGACAACATCTCCTTATCAGAACACTGGTCAGATTGAGTTAGGGCCACCCTGGCAACCTTGTTTAACTTTGATAACCTCCACAAATAGCCTGCCTTCAAATGGTCACCGTGTGAAGTGTTGGGAGTTGAGTTAGAGCTTTAGCCTGTGAATGGAGGGAGGGCAGATATGGTTCAACCCTTGGGTCCATTTCCTTCTATGCATGGATGTATACCTTGTTTCCCCAGCTGCAACCTGAGAATATATTGGTGTCCACTCAAAATTTGTGAAGTTGCTTGTTACCTTGGCCATGGAGGAGTGTATCTCCACTGGGGGACAGAAGCACTTGGAGGGCCTCTGATACCGTGGGCCAGCCCACAGGACTGTGAGTTGGGACCCATCTCTTGGCTCTTTAAAAGGCCACCCCCTCTGTGATCCTGCCCTATATCCATGGGAGGAAGTAACCATCCTGCAGCTGGTAGCAGCAGGGCCAGGCTAGGGTGCTGGCTCCCAGAGAGGGCTTCTTAGCAGGAGAAGCAGTGTGGATACCCTGGGAAACCGTGTGGCTTTTGCACCTGCTAGCTCCCTGGGGAGCGGGATTAGTGGCTCCCTGTCTGTGTGACTACTAGGTGATTCTTTTTGTTGTTGTTGTTTCAGTTTTTGGTTTTTTGATATTTATGAGACTAATTCATAAGAGGAAAAAAAAAAAAAAAAAAGGAAAGAGCCCAGAAACCCATTAGCCGGGAAAGGATCAAACATCAGAACATCCAAACAAGATCCTGCAGAGAGGAGAAGTGCAGAGGCAGGCAGCACGCACGCACACAGGCATGCATGGCTGGATCCAGCCAGAAGTCAGGAAACCAGTTTCAGAAGGCTTCTTTGGCTGGCTTCATTTGCATGGCATTTTACTTAAGAGATTTTATTCTTTACTGCAGTTTTGGGTTCACAGCAAAAGTGAGTGGAAAGTACCAAGTTGCCATGTGCCCCTCGGATCGAACTTTTCCATCTCTAAATGGAGATATCCTTGAGATTTAGCACAGAGATAGAGAGTGGGTATGGGAGAGCTCTATCGACTGTTAAGTGTAGCACCCAAGCCAAACTTTCTTTCAGAGCCTCAATAAGCCCTTAGAGGTGGTGGCTGGTTGACCCACCATCTAGGCTTCCGGATGGGAGAGGCTGGCCCATGTACCCAGCACAAAAAGGTTTCTTGGTCATATTGCTCAAAGCTAAGAAGGAAGGATCTACCCCACCTGGCCTGTTCTCCCACGAGTCCTTTTGTCTGCTGTAATGATGGAAAACTACCAGCCTGTCCAGAAGCATTGTTATCTGCCATCAGCGTGCTGGAGCAGCACCCGGGGCCAGGAGAGCCAGCACAGTGCCATGTGTTTCCTCTCTGTCCCTAGAGAATGAAGTATGGTGTTGCCTGCATGCCCCTAGCTGATCCACCAGCTACAAGGATTGGTCTTGGATTCCTTCCAGACCCCCACCCAACATTGGGTGTGGGGTTCCTGGAGCAAAGAAGACAGAGTAGCCTATTGCTGGGGCTGGGGGCTTAAATCCTGATCCCTCACCTGGGACCTCAGCAGATTCCTTCACCCTTCTGAAAGGATTCTGCCTTGAGTACCACTTGGAACGTGGCAGGACGGCGGTATCTTTCCAAAGCGCTGATGATGCTTGCCATCTGAAGATGGAAGAGGCTAGAGTGAGAACCAGGGCCTGGACGTTCAGGGTGGTGGACAAACAGGTTCCTAGATCCAGCCATGTGGCTTGAACTGAGATGGGGGCGGGGCGGGGGCTCTACCTCTCCTGCAAATCTGCATGTGGGGCTTAAAGACCCACTGCTCTGTGTTGGGGGATCTCAGCCAGTGCATGCTAACTGGAGAGTCTGTGGTTTCTGTGGACAAGGGCCTGTCCCCAGGCTAGCACAGGAGAGAGCGCAGCACAATAGGTGTCCTCCTCTGCAGGCCCCTGCCAGAGAGTGAGTGTGGAGCTGACCTTCTGTTGGATGACAAGGTTTCAGCATCAGCCACAGACAACAGATACTTACTGCAGGCCTCAAACATACATTTGGGAGTGGGGGAGGAGAGTAGAAGGAAACCCCAATATGTCACCCCAAGTATGCCTGCTTGACATGAATCTTTCTGAGCTGCAGGCAATTATTGAGCAGCAAAGGCAGGAGCCATTCTCTCTCTTTCTGTCTTCTTTTTCCTCTAAAGAGAGGCATCAATAAATTCTCCTCTCCAGAGACAAAATGCTTATCAGCTCAGCTTCAGCCTAGGGGTGGTTGAGGATCCCTCCTATGCGTGTGCCTTCCCCAGGTCCTGCTCCAGATACCCATGGCAACTTCCCCCTGTCCTATCCCTTCTCTGAAACCCATGCTGTTTGGTGAGACATTATGCAAGCTGGAATCTGCTGCTGCTAGTGCTACTGTTGGTGCTAGTGTGAGCGACCCCTGTTGCTGTTTCTCTTGTGTGGAGTGCACAGTATGTTAATGAACCTGCTTGGGTCTGTCCTGTTACTCTGTCTTTTGTTAGATGGATCTGTCCCCACTGTGATTTTACAAGAGTTAAAGACAAGTTATATCTGCTTCCCAACAGAGCAATGGTGGGAGGATGTCACAAACCCAAGTCTCACAGCTACTGTGATGGAACCCAACTCATAGCAGCCTGAGACAGGCAAGCTGGGGTGGGAGAGAGTGACACACCTGTGTCAAATGTTCAGACATCACAGGTCTGTCTCTCTTTTTAGAAAGCAATCTACTTTTTATTAGCACACAAAGAAATGGATTTCATTATCCCCCCCCCTTTTTTTTTTTGGTTTTTTGAGGTAGGGTCTCTCACTGTCCCACCCTGACCTGTAATTCACTATGTAGTCTCATGGTGGCCTTGAACTCATGGCGATTCTCCTACCTCTGCCTCCCAAGTGCTGGGGTTGAAGGCATGTGCCACCAAGCCCAGCTCTATTCTGTTTTTTAAACAATTCTTGTTGTTTGTTTTCCTTCTTCCCATTTTCCCCTTCCTCCTCTCCCCTTGTGTCTTCTTCCTGCCATAGCCCCTACTGCTTTCATGCTGCATGGCGCCTTTCACGCTCTCCTCCACCCCACTTCCTCATCGCCTCTTGTTCCCCTTTCCTGGCCCTATCTCAATTCATAGTCAGAGTGGTTCTCCTCAAGAAAACGAATAACAAAGAGCTGTGGAGAATGGGAGAAAGGGGAACTCTTATTCACTGCTGGTGGAGCATAAACTGGTGCAGCCACTATGGGAAGCTGTGTGGTTTCTCAAAAAGCTAAAAATTGAACCATCATAGGACCCAGCCATATCACTCCAGGCCACACACACAAAGGCCTTGATATCCTCCCACAGAGATACCTGTGCACCCATGTTCACTGCTGCTCTTCACAATGGCAAGGAAATGGGATCAGCCTAATCAGGTTAATGAAGATGTGGCACATGTACATAATGGAGTTTTTCTTCTGCTGTAAAGCAAAGTGAAGTTGCCTTTTTACTTGTCTGCCCCCACCACCACATTGCAACCCAGCCACCTTGAGAAAGAAGGGCCCGGTCTATCTAGCTCCAAGCCCAGAGGCCAAGGAGATAGAGTCTTCTTCTCCAGGACTCAGGTTGGAAAGGAGATGATCCTGCACCAGGAAATCAGGTTGAGACCCAGAGGGCATGTGATGTGTGAGTCTGTCGCCCTCACATTCTCTCACTCCTGGCTTCAGGAAGCAGTAGCCTGGTGACTGCTGGGCCTGTTGTTTGTGCTTCCAGGTGTCCCTGCCCTGCAGGAAGGGACCTGTCATTCCTGCTTCTTGGGCTCCAAGATTTGCAACCCTGTCCTCTGCCAGAGTCCATGTCATGTCTGCAGAGCAGAAGGGCCTGGGGAGGAGGAGTATATTTTGTGGATTTGATTATAAGAGATAGGGATAACATGATTTCCGTAACAGCCTGATCTGCTCCATGACTCTTACAGAGTCGAGAGGGTTCTTCCTCAGCCCATGCGGGGTGGCTCCAGGTCAGTGATATTCTGTGCCCCCATCATTCCCAGCCCTGTCCCTCCTCCAATGACCCTTTTGGGGGGTGGGGCTCCACACTGATGGTTTTATCCACCAGGCTGGGCCTTTGCTGGGCTCAGAGTAGGTGCTCTGGCCACACACCCTGTCCAAGGTTCCTGCTGTCCCCAGTCCAGGAACCTCTTGGCCACAGAATATGAGCCTCCAGGCTGGGCTGCAAAAAGCCAGCTCCCAGAGACACTTGGCACCTTGGGACAAATCTTGAGCTCTAAGCAATGGATGCAATGTCAGATGCTACATCCCAGCAGTGCCATTAAACTGCCCCAGCCACGCTCGTTGGAGTTGTTTCCTCCTGCGCTGCTGACACCGGAGGAAAGATCTCTGAATAAAACACATCCCACGGGCATCGCCTCCAAAACACCAGCTCCTGAAAGAACTCTTTCTCCTTAAAGCTGTGACTTCTCCCTCCCAGGAGGAAAGAGCACTCACTGTAAGCCCTGTGCAATAGTAAAGTTGTCCTTCTGATGAACACCTTTCATTTAGAGTCCGTAAGAAGGTGCGTGGTGGGAGTGGGGAGGGTGGTTTGTTGACTTACAAAGTTAAATCTCTCTCAGGCTTCAAAAGCTCAAGGTACCTGGCTCACTCTGTTGTGTCCAGCTAAAAGGGGAGTTTGAAGAAGCTAAAAGTTTATACTTTTAGATACCACATTCTTTCTATAAAACCCTCATCGGTGGTCGACATGCCCCTTTGCTTGCCTCTGGTGCCAGGTACTCCCCACTCTGTCACAGGGCTTGTCCCTGAGACTGGAGAGGAAGGCGATTGGAATGCCTTCCATTTTCCTAGCCCGTGATGTCTCACTGAGCATCCATGGGCCAGGCCATGTGAAGAAGGGAGGGGCTGCCTTTCAGAGGACAGATCCTTCCTTCTGCCGCGGCAGTCAGACAATTGTTTGCATAGGCACAGGGCTAAGTGGTGGGACGAAATTGATATGCGAGTGTGACCTCTGACAGGAGGGAAGAATCGGGTGATAGGGACCTCATAGCACAGCCAGCAGCGGCTCCAGAAAGTCCAGGCAGCTTGTGCAGAGCCTGTAGTGGACAGGGCCAATCTTCAGAGAGCTGAAACATGGGACTAATCAAGTCCTGGGCTGAAGCCTCAGAGCCAAGGCCACTATCACACATGACTTACCTTCACAGGGAAGGAACCACCTGCCCCAGCGTGGCACTCAAGATGTGATGGTGCAAAGAAACCAGCATCTCAGTGGCTCAGAAGTGGCCCTGGGCAGTTCTTGGTGATGGTGGGAGCAAGGGCATCCACATTTTACAGAAGAGAAAGTTTGCAAGGCCAAGAGACTTGATTTGTCCAACTAGGCCATGATGCCAAGTCACCCATGTGGCCTAAGAAGGTGTCTGTGCATAAGCTCAGACCATGACCCCCAAACAATTCCTCCCAACAGCCCCACACTGGCCTTGGAAGGACAGACCTGGTTTTCCTCAGACTTGACTAGGGAAGCAGGCCTCCCATGGACCCAAAGCTGGGGGGCTGGCTACCATCAACCAGCACTTCCTAGGTAGACACCAGACAGGGTCAAGGCTGAGAGTTCAGTCCTGGATCCTAGATTAGCCAGTGAAAGGCGTGAATGAGTGAGTGAGTGAAGCAATGATGCTCAGAATTGAGGGTTGCTGGGGTGCCGGCCTCCTGTCCTTCCTCCCAACCCCATCTCCTTGCCTTGATGGCCCCTAAGCTTCCCTCATTCCAGGGAGCTGAGTCTGCAATGGGATGGGCAGGAGGCCTTGGTGCCACAGGTCTGTACCAGCATGGTTGCTAGATGCTACCTGTGAGGTAAGGGAGGCAGGCGAGGCAGTGTGGAATCCCTGTTCTGTAAAGAACCTGGTCTTATTAGCTTACAACCCCTGTTGAGTACAAGTGTGTAAGAACAAGCCAATTCATGGAACAGGTACATTGGGGAGGGGAGGAGTCCAGGACAGAGGTTGCGCTCCAGACCCCAGGGATGAGTAGAGAGGTCGTGGCTCCTCTCAGCTCCCTGATGCTGTCACAGAAGTGAACAGTGAGAGCATTTTTGTTGTCTTTCCAGCCCAGACAAAATCAATACACTCTGGAAATTCAAGAACAGCTGACCTTTGAGATTTCTAGCAAACCTTGGCAAAGGTCTCTATGTGAGCTGGTCCAAGGCACTGAGAAGCCCCCTGCCCAGACCCCAGACCAATAGTCTTCATTCTCTCGGGGATGAGCTTCTGGTAGTGGGCACACCTCCAAGGGGCTGGCCTCCCTTGCACATGGGATCTGAAAAGTTCTGGGCGGCACGCTTGCTGGTTACGTGCTACATTGTTGCTGTCTTAGCTCCTCCCACTGTTTTAGAAAGGTCTCTAGTGGCTACTGTTGGTAGGGTCACAGAAAGTAGAGGACAAACACCACTTCACAGATGGAAATACTGATGCCCAAAGATGGAGAGAAACTGAAGGCTAATGCTTCGCCCACACAGGCTTTGGCCTGGTATGCTGTCCTGGGCTCCTGGCTGGGACACTCCTCCTTGCAGACTTTAGTGGCATTGGCTCTTGCCCAGGTGCTGACTCAGTTCTCCATCCTCTTTCAGAAAACTGCAAGAGGCAGGGGTGGCAACTGTGCCCCCTTTCTGTACTCTAAGGATGGGAGGAGGGTGTTGTAGGACGGGGAGAGAGGGAAAAGGACCAGAGACTCTCTAGCCCTGGGATTAATGGCTGAGAAGCTGCAGGAGGCTGCAGGGCTGGAGGAAGGTGAGAATGTCTTGGAGGCTGGTGTGTGGTGTTCAGAGGGAGTTGGGAGACCTCTTTCAGGTAAGGGAGCCATCTGCTTGCAAGAGACAAACAGACACAAAGAAGGAGACTAAGCCTAATACCTGGTCAAAGTCTCAAATTTTTATTTTTCACAGAGGTTTATATAGGGGAGGCAGGAGGAAGGTAAACTAGAAACTGACCCAGGGTCACAAGACTTTCTGATTGATAAGGTTTGATCATGGGACTCTTAATCCCAGGGGTCATTGACCCAGGATTACAAGATGCTCTGATTGATAAGGTTAGATCATGGGACTCTTAATCCCAGGGGTCATGGGAAGGTCTGTTGTTACATTCCAATAGGCAGATAAAGTAATCGCCTGCAGCCAGGGCTTGTAGCTGGGGCAACTCTGATCCAATAGGTAGATAAAGTGATCGCCTGCAGCCAGGGCTTGTAGCTGGGGCAATTCTGATCCTAAGGCCTTTGAGTCCATAAGATGGCTTCTCATACAAGATGGCTGTTATGCTGCTCATGGTCTCCGACATCTCCTCCCTTCTTTTATACAAACAGGAGGGGGAGGCCTGCTATCCAGCAGTGGGCTTTAACCAACTGGGGGAGTAGTGACCTGACTCCTCCCGTGGGTCATGTTTATCACCCACAGATTTGGCCCTCAGTACCTTTTGTGGAGGGGAGGCATTATGTATGGTACCAACCTCCATGCAAGTCAGGTTTGACTCTCAGGGAATTCAGAAGCAGTCAAAGGGACCTTCCCTTGCGGTTTTTCCGCACTCCACGTTGGTACCCATCCCCTAGGGGTGCATAGGTCTGAATGCTTATGCGGTTCCCGGAGGCTTGGAGTATTGAACCTTGGCCAACATGCCTAGAATGATTATAAAAAGTAAACAAATTTACAGTGCTTATAGAGGCTATAGCGTTTACAGAGACTATATGTTTTACAGTCATTGTTAGGGGAGGGTCTCAGCCGGAGGCAGGTCCTCAGTCGCAATTCCTCGGCTTGTCAGCTCCAGTCTGTGATCAGCAATCTGTTGAGCTGCTGGAACACTTGAGCTCTGGAAGCCGCTACATTTAGCCTCTGTAACATTGTTTGCTCGCCTGACTCAGGCACAGCCATTCCTGCATGTTGAAACTGTTGTAAACCAAGTTAAAGTTTTTTCTTTTTTACTTAGAAGACATCATTTAATAACCAGACGACAGTACTGCCATTATAGAACAGATAGTCATTAAGCCCAGGCCTGATTCAGATAAGGAACTAGCTGACAAACGTGTTGACCTCCAACTCTGTAATCTATGTTTGTTTGTTTGGCAGTAAATTTCCCCCTGCTTAAGCCAAATGAGAATCTGAGAAGGAAACTGCTTGGGAGATACTTAAGGCATCAAAAAAAATCCTTTTGCAGCCTTATCAGGATCACCAAAAGACAAATGACTATATGAAATAACAGATATTTTCTTTTGTAAACCTTGTAAATCTATGTTAAGATTATTATGATTTTAAATAGCCCAAATATGATTTTTAACCTTTACCATACAGTAGCAGTCCCATTGTAGGATAAAGGAGTAATACTTATGAATTGATAATTTACATGACAGAACAATTGCTTTTGAACCACAAGATTAACAATCTGCCTTTTTAAATACATAACAGCATTTTCTAGAGCATCTAACCTGACTGACAGCTTTTTATCAATATCTATCTGTGATGAAAAGTTTGAGAAAATTTTTAATCAGTCCAATAACAGCTTTTGGGGAGTTTTCACACCTGTAGGACCTTTTAGAGATACTCAGCCATGGGGGCCTCTGGTCCTTGTAACAGACAAATTTTGTAAACCATTTATTGACCTGAGATGTAACTCCCAGTCCCCACTCCCTCCCCCACACAAGAATTGGGACCGAAGCTTCAGTGGTGGGCTTGATGTCTCTTTTGGCTGTGGCCACCAGCACCTGTGAAAAAGGGAGTGAAAGAGGGGGAGGGGAACTGTCCCATGTTATTAAGTCAAGGGAGAAGCGTCCCATCCATAGGGAAACAATTATCATATAGACACACAAATATGACAGAAACACATAGGGCCCAATAACACAGACACATGAATATGACAGAAACAGAGGGCCCAATAACATAGACACATGAATATGACAGAAACAGAGGGCCCAAGAAAAGCTATGCACGCTTCAGAACCAAATTTAAAAAGGAGAAAGAGAGAAAGAGAGCGCTCAGATACTCACCAGACCGGCCTGAGTGCTGGGGATCCCAGGGTTGGATGTTTTGAAAACACAGTTGGATAGGAAACAATTATCACAGGCAATGGAGGGAGATGTTAGGAATTTTTTGTATATTAGTTATATCAACCATGTGAGAGAATTAAATATTAATGAGTCAATTTTAACCTTAACATATAGTTAAAATGTTGACAAATAGGAACTTAATTAACTTTATTGGGTACTCTAAATTTAGTCTTTTTTAACCATCATCATGACCAGATTAATATCAACAAGTCAAAGTTGTAAATTTACAAACTGAATACCATAGTAACCTTCTATCAGCTAGAGCCATGCTTTTATTAGTTTGATGTAAGCCCTAGGTTAATAATCATTTTATTGTATCTTAAAAGATCTGCAATCTGGTTAAGTGTTTTGTCTTTAATCTTCTGTTTAAGTTTACTTAATATCTACATTTACATATTTTTATCTTACAAGCTATGTAACCATTTTGTAACAATCTTTTTTTTATCAAATAGTTACCAACATTTAAAGTTTTTTCTCCAGTTTAACTAAACTTTTATTGTTTTTACCATGAGGCTTTTAATAAAAGGTCTTATGAAATATCTTTAAAGAGTAGATCAGACTTGACTTTTGAAACACATTAGGAAAGTAGATTTGAACATTATTAGAAATTTTCTAACAAATTTAGTATTGAGTACATATTTAAATTTAAATATAATTCTTGAGACTGTTTTTTTTTTGTTAGTAGTCCCAGATAAGCATAAAGAGGCAAAGTGAGCTTAAAACAGTTGTAAATACTTATAAGAAGTCCACATCTACAAGCCAGTGAAGCTAAGAAAGAGGGTTTTGGATCTTTTCCCTCATGCTATAAGGCAGCTTTCTGATCTTGCCTTTTTTTTTTTTTTTTTTTTTTTTTTTTTTTTTTTAAATAAATCCATTATCTCCTTGTTTACCCTGTTGGGCGGGTGTGGCTGGAGGGTATCAGGCCACCTGAGCCCACGTGGCATCAGCCAGGCCCCTGGAGCCTGGGCCCTGAACCCAACTGTGAGCATGGAGAGAAACAGGGGGGGTGTCTTTTCCCCAGGTGTAGCTATTGTCTCCTCTGCTGCCTGTGGCGCTTTAGCAGCCCTGGCTCCAGAGTGGAGCGCAGTCCAGCAGCCTTTGCCTCTTGTCAGCCTGCCGCTGCTTTGGAGCATGGGCCAGCGGCCACAGCGACTGAGATCTGGAGGACTTTTTCCCAGAATAAGTTGGCCTCTTTGAGAGAGTTTTATGCCCCTAACTTTAAGAAATGTCCTTAATCCACTGATTTGGGATTCCTTTGATGGGTACACCTCACCTAATTCCTCACTGGGGAGGCGGCCACTGGGCCTATAGTTTTGCCTTTCTCTGATAGAGAAAGGGAAAGTTTGTTTTTTCTTTACATTATATCTCGCCTAGTCCGTCAGTGGGGAGACTAGTTCCTCACTGGGGAGGCGGCCACTGGGGGCCTGTTAGTCCCAGGGGGAGGATGTCCCCAAGGGATCACTCACCTATTAACCACGCATCTTAACCCAATTTCCTCGTGTCTTGAGAGACTCTAAGTCCCTGAATGAATAACTCATGTTTACTCAATGTTTGTCCCATAATTTCGTCGCTCTTCTTACCTTATCCGGTCTGTGTCACAGGCGGGCTTTCCTGCGGTGACCTCTGTGCGGATCTTCACTCACCAACGAGGTGGCGATCCAATGAAAGAATGACGGCCGCTCACCCGAGCGACGCCCAAGTCAGTCCTCGCACTGAGCCCCACGCTTTGGGCGCCACTTGCCCCGACCAGCGGGAGTTCAACAAGGGCCCGAGGGGAGATTAACCTGGATGAGAGAGACAAACAGACACAAAGAAGGAGACTAAGCCTAATACCTGGTCAAAGTCTCAAATTTTTATTTTTCACAGAGGTTTATATAGGGGAGGCAGGAGGAAGGTAAACTAAACTGACCCAGGGTCACAAGACTTTCTGATTGATAAGGTTTGATCATGGGACTCTTAATCCCAGGGTCATTGACCCAGGATTACAAGATGCTCTGATTGATAAGGTGATTGAGGGGTCAAGAAGGTTGATTGATTAGAACTCATGGGACTCTTAATCCCAGGGGTCATGGGAAGGTCTGTTGTTACATTCCAATAGGCAGATAAAGTAAGTTTGGTGCGCCTGCAGCCAGGGCTTGTGTTTAGCTGGGGCAACTCTGATCCAATAGGTAGATAAAGTGAACCTGGGCGCCTGCAGCCAGGGCTTGTAGCTGGGGCAAAAAATATATATTTCTGATCCTAAGGCCTTTGAGTCATTCCAACTGCCATCCTGCCAATGTCAAATTTGCAACATCAGCATCTCCCTCTTCCCATGGCTTGCCCTGGCCCAGGAAAAGACAATGCACATGTGCATTCTCAGCCTTGACTTTTATGTATATTAAATTCATGAGATTTGTGCCTTACAGAAGATTATGTTTACAGAAAAAAAATGAGCAAATAGTATGGTGGCTTGAGTTGTCCCCTATAGCCTCAGGTGTTTGTGATTAAGCCTTCTACTTAGTCCCCAGATGGAGGAGCCTATGGGAAGTGGAGCTTTGCTGGAGGAGATGTGTTGACTAAGGTTGTTCTTTCTATGCTGTGGATACATGATGAAAAGAGCTAGCTTCCTCTACCATGATGAAACCTCCCTCTGATACTGTGAGCTTGAAATAAACCCTTTCTCCTGTAAGCTGCTTCTGATCACTTGATTTGTCCCAGTAACGAGACATTAACTGCTGCAGAAAATTGATACCAGGAGCAGGGTCATTGCTGCAATGTACCTGACCATGTGGTTTTTGGTCTTTTAGAACTTGTTTGCAGGAGGTATATGGAGGACTAGAGATCTGGTACTTTGGACAAGAGTTGCCTTGCTGTTCTGAGCTTGATGGGCCATTCTAGTGAGATTTTGAAAGATCTAAATGCAAAAAGAAATGTGGACTTTAAAGGCTTAACTTAAGAGGTTTCAGGTCAAAGAAAAAACATTTGTTGGGACTGGGCTACTGGAGGCAAGGCTGGCTGCATTCTGTCCATGTCTGGAGAATTAGGGTTAAGCTAAACTTAAAAGTAATGGACTGTTGTGCTTGGTGGAAGAAAGTATAGAATAGGAAGTTATGAAAAATATAAAGCTTAACACAGAAAGATATGTAAGTGAATTTGAAGTTCCCAGCTTTAGAACACGTAAGCTGCAAGTATTAGAGAGATTACCACCATGAAAGATGCTTTGCATTGGGGCAATGGGGAAGATGCCCTGAGAGCAAAACCTAACCTACTGAAGTCTTAAGCTATCAGAATGTAAATTCTTAGTCCAGAATGGTGGTGCACACCTTTAATCCTAGCATTCGGAGGCAGAGGGAGGAGAATTGCCATGAGTTCATGAGACTACATAGTAAATTCTAAGTCAGCCTGAGCTAGAGTAAGACCCTACCTTGAAAAACAAACAAACAAAGAAAAAGAATATAAATTCTTATGAAAGGAGGGGCCTGAAGGAGTGTCCTGCTCCTCAAGGTCAAGCTTTATTTTCCCCTGGATTTTCAAATTTGATGGCAAAATCCACCTAATAATATTTTGGAAGTATGACAAATGCAGGAAATGGGGTCATGACATACAACTATGGTTCCAGGGGCCATTGAAATGGCAATATGGGCAGGGTTGAAATCCCTTATGGAGGCCCATGAGGCCATTTGTATAGTGCTGTGAAGATGAACCATGGGTTGCAATAGAGATCCCAGGATTGTGGAAATTCCAGGACTGTGGAACAGTGACAAAGGAAAGCTACTGACTGTCTCAGATTGATCTGCCCAGAAAGTAAGCTGCACAATGGAGAAGTAGAAAGTTGTCTAAGCCCTTTGGCGCCAAAGGACTTCATCATGGGTCCCAGATGCTGGACATGGAGCTGCAGGATGTTTGCTCTGCTGCTTGTTGATATTGCCTTCGTGCAGTCTTTCCTTATTATGCCTTCTTTTTGCAGTGAGAATGTTTACTCTGTGCCATTATGTGTTGTAATATGTAACTGGTATTTTGATTTTACAGGGCTCACAGTGAAGAGACTGTCTTGAATTGCAGAAGATACTTTAAACTTTTTAACAGTGTTGCGATTAATAAAGACTATGGACTTTTATTTAATGTATTTTACATTGTGAGATGATCACAAATCTATGGGGGACAGGTCAGGTTGTGGGTAGGGAAGTGGCCAAGTGCAACCACAAAGGATAGGGAGGGGGTAGGGAGTAGGGCTTTAAGTGCTAAGTGCAAAAGATAGGGATGGAGCTTCTTTTTCTGCTCCCATTTGTCCTACTACCCTTCCATGAAGAACTCTGGAAAGATGTCTCCATCAGTGAGGAAGGAAGTCGGCCATGGCACTGTGTACGCTGCTCTCAGTGTGTGCACTCTGAACCTTTTATGACACACAAAGATATGGGGGCCTCAGTATGAAGATTATACCTTTTGGATCCCCCAGAGCAGGCTATATGGTCAGGGCTGGTTGTGAGGTAACCCCATGAAGCATAGGCAGGTGTAAGGGGAGAGACAGTGATGTTGGAAAGGAGAAGAAAGGCATAAAGTACTTTTGCTTGCAGTTTAGCCCTAGATCTCTCTGTTGCAGGTTACCCCCAGAGTACTGGCAAGCAGGTGGATCCCTATCAGCACCCTGAGGCTACAGAGAACATTCCCACAATCAGACACACCCAATGTGAGACCCATTGCAACTACTGGGTTTATGCACACTGGGGATACTCCAGGGTGTCAAACAGAGCCCTTTACCCGATATGTTCTTTGGGGAGTGTCTGAGGCTTCCAATAGGACATCTCGGAGTGCTGGTAACATCCAGGAGGGTGGAGGCAGAGGTGGCCTGCAGCCCTGATAAAGCAGTCAGAGTCCTCCCTTGGTGTGAGAGGCATGTATAACATTTTGTGGGTGCCCCACTTGTCGAGGCCCTGTGAGCTTGTCATTTTCTCATGGGAGAACAGGTCCCAGTGAAAGTATCCAGTGTGCCCCTGGCCTTCTATTAGGGTGATGCTAGAGCTTCTTCTGCTGGGCTTCCACGAGGTAGCCATATTCACACCCTGAAAGGAAAGCTCTGGCTGGGGCCCCAAAGAAATGCTGTCAGGGGGTGGGACCTGGCTGGAGGGGGACATGGAGGAGCAGCCTGGCTCAGCACAAACTCTAGCTGTCCTGTTCTCCTCCTCCACATGGGGCACTGTTTTCCTGGGTCCCTCTTGTAGATTAGGGGTTCCACACCCATTTGAGCTTATTTTAGGTCTGTGCAGAAGAATTTTTGTGATCATATATTGGAGCACGGTGACCATAGGTCCATTGACTGGTTTTCTTAGAAGAAGGGGCATAAACATCAGGGAGACAGTTAGGTGTATGCAGAGTCAGAGACTGGAAGGAAACAGGACAAGGATGCCTGGAGCCCAGGAGCAGAAGAAATAGGAAGGAGCCTCCTCGGAGCCTACGAGGTCTGCTACATCCCCACATTCTCTTCCAGCCTCCAAAGCTGAGAGAATGAATTTCTGCTGCTATAGTGGCCCCAGACACTGACTTGGACCCCCAAGTTTGTCCCTTTCCAGGCTCTCAACCAAACTGTGCTCTGAGTGGTCTTATTATTTGACCCCCATTCCATATCCCCAGATGTAGAGGTGCTCCTGCATAGACCCTACAAGCTACACCTACCACCTCGAACCAGCCTGGTGCTTCCCCACCACAGCCCCAAAGTACCCTATTGCCCCTGGTGGGTCTCCCTGACCTCCCACCCTCAAGGCCTCATCCACGAAGACTATCAGCTACTCACAGTCTTTCTTGTCACTGTTCTCAGGGCTGTCAGTGTCCGTATCATGGCCTGTGTGTAGCCTGCTCTCCATTCTCAGGCCTGAGCATGACAGAAGCTTGCCCTCCCCACCAGCTCCTGTCACCTGCTCCCAGGCCCTTGGAAAACTGTTCCTCTGCCCTGGTGGCCTCTCCCCAACTCCTGATAGATGTCCAACCTTGGGCATGTTCCACCTGCTGCCTTCTCCCAACTTGTATCTAGCCCACTAGGAGGCCAAGGGCAAAGTCTTCCCAGAGACTAGGGCTCTGTCGAATGTGGTCACCATGCAGGGAACAGCCATCCTTAGCTCTATGTTTCAGTCTTCTGTGCACTACTCAGAGTCAGAGGGATGAGAAGCAGGAGTTAAAACCACAAGGACAGAACCCTCCTGTCAAGACGACCTTCTGTGGTCAGGATCTCAGATCACCGCTGTGTCCCTGCACCTGGCACCTTGCCTGAGGAGTGAAGGGCAGATGGATGGATGGATTTACTTTTCCCAGCCAGCAGACCTGCACTTGAGGACAGATGACTTACTGGTTATAAAGCTGTACCCACTGGCTCCATGCTTCAGGCCAGTTTTCCTGATTCTGGGCACCACATTTTGGCCAGACCAGGCCAGCTGAGCCTCCCGGAACTGTTCAGAGTTTGCCCCAGGCTGGGGAGGGCAACAGGGGCATGGACAAGCATAAGGCAGCTGGCCACCTGCTGTCACTGGCACCTGTACCCAGCAATTATGCCATCATTCTAGAGGGCAAAGATACTCAAGATCTCATTCCCAAAGCTGCTGCAGCACCTGACCTGGCCATGGCCTATGAGTCAAGAGCCACTGTCCCGGGGAGCTCAACTGCCCCATAGGCTTCTGTAGGGTGACAGCTGTGTGCTTGTGTCCCCTAGTCTCTCCCTCTATCCATGCATATAACCCTGCTTTATACCTATGGCCACATACATGCACACAGACACATATACATGCAGACACTTATATGCACATACACATGCAATACACCTGCACAGCTCTGACAGCCCCCCTCCCACTTACTAAGAACACATCACCCGCATCACCTCTTCTCTCGCCCTGCTCCTCCTTCCCATCAGCCCTGCAAGCCTTGACCTTGCTGTGTGTTTCTCGAGCAAGGAGGAGCTACTGGGAGATAGAGAATCAGCCTGTCCTCTCCTCCCTCCCCAGCTACACTCCACTATGTGCGCCACTTCCACTAACATGGCTTCACTTCCAAAAGGCTCTGCCATCTGGGGATTAAGTGTGACACCTAATCATAAACACATGAGGCTACAGGAGCCATTTTACAGCTAAACCACCACAGGGTCCTGATCTGGGGCCCTTCATTGAGGTTTTACCAGATGAGGTTGCCCTCCAGATGTGCTGGGCCCGTGTACCAACCTGTTCTCCTATTTTGTTCCCCAGCCTGTGTCCTTCTATCCTGCCCTTGCTGTTCTTCTCATCTCTTTAAAAGAGCTGTCTAGCCCATCCTGTTACTTGCTAATCACGGTCTCTCCATGTCTTTGCTGGGTTCTATCAAGTAGACAGTAACCTCTTTATACCACATTGGTCATTTTTATTCCTCCACATTCTCAGGCCCTCAGCTGAGGGACACAGATTTTTCTCCTTATCCCTAAACCTGTTCTTGGCCTGGTATTTGAGATCCACACCCTGTGGCCTCCTCCTGCTGCCCTCTCCCCACTCTTTTCCTACTGCTTGTTTCCTCCTGGTTCCAGGACAGGTCTCAGTGCACAGTAAAGGTCCCACAGTTAGATTTCTGGCCTGGTCATTGGAAACAGCCTTGATCCTGTGCCCCTACCCAGCTTCTTGACACCTGTCATGGATGTGAAGGAGCAAGCACTTCCAGCAGATGGGATGCAGGGCCCAGACATCCTGCTGACACCATCTTCCCATCTCAGCCCACAGCATCTCTTGCCACCAAGAGACAGGGACAGTGACCCATTATGAAGATGAGAGGGTTGTGGGAGGGAGATTACAGACATGAAACTGTCATGTCAGGCTGAGTGGGAGGCTCCTGGAGGTGTGACAGAGGCTGAGGGATAGAGGAGGGATGTGGGAGCTGTCCATATGTGGTGGTCCTGAAGGTGTAGCCACAGGGAGTTGCTGGCCACTGAAGACCAAGAAACAGAACTTGCTCCGATGAACAGGTGACTACTGACTTCTGCCCACTTCTGCTCTCAGAAGACCTTGCCTCACTCTCAGGGGAGTTGCCAGAGCCAGGTGAGCACATGACCCATGAGGAAGGCCGCACTGTCCATAGCTGGTCACCGTGAACATAGGCCTGTGGAAATTGCTGCTCACAGTCATTAGGGGAGTGATGCAGACCTCAGCTCAGGCCCAGGACTTCCTGACACCCTTGGCAGAAGCTGTCTTTTCACAGAAAGACCCTCAAATATGCCGGCCAATTGCATTGGACAAGAAGCAGTCTCCAATCCTGTCCGTGTCTGGTGGGAATTGCAGAATGACAAGTAGGTGTGAGCCCTGCAGTTGTGCTCTGTCCTCCTGCTGTCTTGAAGGCATTGGTAAAAATTTCTTTCTGAAATTTCCCATGTTCCTTTCCCCACCATCATGGTCTACTCTAAATTGGCAATTTAGAGGTGGTCGTTCAACACCAGTAAGAAAATAGATCAGCAGGGGAGCGAAAGTAACTCGGAGACCATGTGCAAGTCTACATGGACATGCCTGGTGCACTCCAGGGTCTGAATGGTATGCACACACACTCACCGGTGTGCTGCGGGCATGGCAGGGTAGACACTTGGGTTTGCAGATATAAATGAAGGGCTCTCTCAGGTCAGACAGCCAACTAAGATTCAGGCAGCATTTTACATTTCAATTTGTTTCAAAAGACAAACCCACAAAGAGACCCCTCGGGCTGGCTGCAGAGTGTTGAGCTGGCAAAACAAGGCTAGAGAGCTGGGGAGATGTCATTCATTGCTCCAGAGCAACAAAACTAATTTCACTACCTCCAGTTGATGTGAGCTGCAGCCAGATCCCCCCACCACCACACACACACTGCAGAGTGTGGGCAGCCGGTGGCAGGCTTGGTGGCTCTGCCTCTCTCCTTCTCTACCTGCATTTTTTTTCCTCCTTTATTCCTCCTCAGCCCTATATCTGGGTGATGGGGGAGGACAGAGTTTAAGGTAAATAGTGCCAGAGCTGCCCTTGTCCTATAGCCAGCTGGGGAGAGCAGGGGAGAAAGCTAGAAGAACCTCTGTCTTTGTGCCCAACTTCATGCAGCCTCAACATCTCTGGAAGATTCTTGGCAAGCACTCTACCACTGAACCATGCCGCTGCCCCTCACTGTGGATTCTAGATAGGCACTCTACTGCTGAATCACAACTGTAGCCCCTCACTGTGGGTTCTGGGCCAATGTTCTACCACTGAGCCACACCCCAACCACTCACTGGAGGATTATAGACAAATGCTTTGCCACTGAGTCAATCCCAAAGCCCAGACACTAACTTTTGTTTGTTTGGTTGGTTTTGGTTTTTCAAGGTAGGATCTCCCTCTAGCCCAGGCTGACCTGGCTAAAATTCACCGTGTAGTCTCAGGCTGGCCTCAGACTCGCAATGATCCTCCTACCTCTGCCTCCTGAATGCTGGGCTCAAAGGCACATGCCACCATGCCCAGCAAGGAGAGAGAGAGAGAATGAATGGGGATACCAGGGCCTGTAGCTACTTCAAACAAGCTCTAGATATATGTGCCACTTTGTGCATCTGGCTTTACATGGGTACTGGAGAATCAAACTCAGGTCATCAGGCTTTGCAGGCAAGTGCTATAACCACTGGGAAATCTCTCTAGCCCCCAGACACTAACTTTAAAATGATACAAATCACATAAGGAATCCCCCACCACAATGTGACTGAGTCAGAAGTCACTTACAGGATGATAGCTGGAAAATCATTTCAAAATGCTTGGAAATAACATGCTTCTTTGGAGCTCTGGGTATAGGGAAAAACCAAAAGGGAAATTTAAACTGGTGTTTTTAACTTAATGAAAATAAAAATACAACATTTCAAATTTTGTGGAGCATTGCTAAAGCCGATCTTACAGAGAAAATTCACACTGAGTGAAGAGGAGGAGCGCTCCAAATCAAAATGAAGATTTTTATCTTGGAACCTAGGATTAGAAGGAAGCTGAGCTCACAGTCCTCAGGAGGAAGTAAACACAAAAGAGAGGACCAGAAACAGACAACTGAGAAATCAGTAAAGCCAAACCTGTTTTTCAAGATAATGACATTGGTAAGCCACGATGACTGGTCAGGAGAAGCATGGAAGAGTTAAATGACCAATGTCAGAAAGAAAAATCAGTGATTCCAGTATAGATCCTGCAGATAGCAAAAGGATGCCGGGGGACGATGTGTGCAACTTTGCATTGCATTTGGCTCTTAGATGCTATGGACAAACTCTTCAGAAATACAAAAATTTGGGCCACGGAGATGGCTCAGCAGATAAAGGCATTTGTTTGCAAAACCTCATGGCTGGAGTTCATTCCCAAGTACCTACATGTAATGGTTTGAATATAAATGGCCTCATAACCCTGGGTATTAAAATTTTTTTTTCAATTTTTTAGCCAGGCATGGTGGCACATGCCTTTAATCCCAGCACTCAGGAGATAGAGGTAGGAGGATCACCATGAGTTCAAGGCCACCCTGAGAATACAGAGTGAATTCCAGGTCAGCCTGGGCTAAAGTGAGACCCTACCTTGAAAAACTAAAAAAAAAAAAAAAAAGAAAGAAAAGAAAAGGAAAAAAAAATGCCGAGTGTGGTAGTACATGTCTTTAATTCCAGCACTCAGGAGGCAGAGGTAGGAGGATTGCTGTGAGTTCGAGGCCACCCTGAGACTACATAGCTAATTTCAGGCCAGCCTGAGCTAAAGTGAGATCCTACCTCGAAAAACTAAAAAAAAGAAAAATATGCCAGGCATGGTAGCTCATGCCTTTAATCCCAGCACTGGGGTGGCAGAGGTAGGAGGATTGCTGTGAGTTCGAGGCCATCCTGAGACTACATAGTTAATTCCAGGTCAGCCTGGGCCAGAGTGAGACCCTACCTTGAAAAACCAAAACAAAAATAATAATAATAATAATAATCAACTTTTAATTATTTATTTGAGAGAGAAAAAGGGGGTGGGGAGCGAAAGCGAGAATGAGTATGCCAGGGCCTTCAGCTGCCACAAACAAACTCCAGACACATGCACTACTTTATTCATCTGGCTTATATGGGTCCTGGAGAATTGAACCTGGGTCCTTTGCCTTTACAGGCAAGTTCCTCCAGCCCCTCAGATTTTTATTTTCATTTTTTTCATGAGAGAGAAAGAGAGAGAAAATTGTCCCACTAGGGTCTCTAGCCACTGCAATCAAACTCTAGATGCATGTGCCACCTTGTGCACATGTGTGATCTTGTGTGCATATATCCTTGTACATCTGGCTTATGTGAGTTCTGGAGAGTTGAACATGGTTCCTTAGGCTTTGCAGGCAAGCGCCTTAACTGCTAAACTATCTCTCCAGCGCCCCTCATATATTTTTGATTAAGTTTCCTACTTAGCCTCCAGCAGGCAGAGCCCTGCTGGAGGAGGTGTGTCACTGGAGGGTGAATCTTGAGTCCAGCCCTAAGGTGTTCAGAGCCAGCTCATGCTTGCTAGTGCTGGCTATTGTCTCTTTGCTGTAGATGTGTGATGAAGTGAGCCAGTTTCTTACACAATGATGAAGCTTCCCCTGGAATCTATAAGCCTGAAATAAACTCTTTCTTCTTATAAGCTGCTTCTAGTCTGGTCGCTTATACCAGCAACATGAAGGTAACTACACCATGTAAAGCCATATGCACAAAGTAGCACGTGCATCTGGAGTCCATTTGCAGTGGCAAGAGGCCCTGGTGTACCCATGCATCCTGTCTCTGACTCTCTCTCTCTCTCTTTCTCTCTCTCTCTCTCACACACACACCCCAATAAATAACTAAAATATAAAAAATAGACTGGGTGTGGTGGCACACACCTTTAATCCTAGTACTTGGAAGGCAGAGATAGGAGAATCACTGTGAGTTCAAGGCCAGTCTGAGATTACATAGTGAATTCTAGGTCAGCCTGCACCTACAGTGAAGCTCTATCTCAAAAAAGAAAAAAAGAAAAGAAAAAATAGGAATACAAAAATTTAAGAGGAAGTGGAATTCATGAAAAGTTCTACAAGTATTAAAGAAATTGATTTGTAGCTAAACATGGGCCCACAAAGAAAACCACAAACCCTGTTGGCTTCACCTGTTTGAATGATGTCAATAAAAACAACATCTGGGGCTGGAGAGATTGCTCAGTGGTTAAGATATTTGCCTGCAAAGCCTAATGACCCAAGTTCGATTCCCTAGTACCTACATAAGGCCAGATGCACAAAGTGGCACATATATCTGGAGTTTGTTTTCAGTGGCTAGAGACCCTAAGTGCCCATTTCTCTCTGTTTGTCTCTCTTCTATCTCTCTCTCTGCTTGCAAATAAATAAATAAAAATATTTAAATATTTTAAAAAATCTTTAAAAGACATCTGTCCTTTCACACTGCTAGGAAATAAAAGGAGAACCCACTTTTCTTCTTGTCCTGGGAAGTTGATATGACTCTGGTGTCACACTGACAAAGGCATTATGAGCAAGGACAAGCAGAAATCACTTTCTGTCATTGATATATGTGTAACAAAACTATGGCAAACTGAATCCACTAGTAATTATATCATGATTAGGTTTCACTACCAGAATGCAAGGTTGGTTTAACATTCAAAAGTCAAGCAATATCACACGCCATGTAAAGAGACTACATATAAAAAGTCATTATCACCTTAAGATGCAGAAAGGGCAACATCTCTTTCCAATTTTCCTAGCAAGTCATGAAGTGGGGAGTTTCCTCAGCATAGTGATGGGTTCTTAAGGAACACCTACTTGTTCATGTCATGCTTCATGGCAAGCTAGATGCTGTACCAGAACCAGGAGCAAGGCAGGGATGACTTGATCTTCAGACAGATGGTCACTGTTCCTGCCACTAGCTCTGACTTACAGCTGCAATTCCAGGCTGGCCACCATCCTTGGCATCTACAGACCCTGGCTATTATTATAGACACAGTGTGCCTGGCTCTTTTCAGATTCTATCATTTGCAGGTATTTCAGAATCACCCCAGCTAGGTGTGAGACTGTCACAGTAGGTGAATTCAGGCATACAGGAATGACTTGCCTTGCCATTTGGGGGCCATTGGACCTGAGCAAATCTGTCCTTGTCTTTTGAGGTTATATTTATGCACCAGACTCCATCATTGATTGGAGACCTTCCGTTGGCCCAGTGCCTCATAAGCTCTGTTTCAGCAATGCTCCACACATACAAACATAGGTAAACTCAACTAGCAGCACTAAGCACTGCAAAGGAGCTCCAACCCCAAATACACACACACACACACACACACACACACTCTTCATGAAACCAAATTATACAGTTATATCTAATTGGCTAACTTCACAGAGCCTTTAGTTTGCCCATGTACTTTAGCATTTCCAAGAGAATGCTCACACATCTGACTACTGATATGTGCAGAGTTGTGTGTGTGTGCATGTGTCATGTGCACATGCACATACATTAGACTACATATGCATGTGTATGTCACATCCATCAGCTTCACCAGGACTGTGCTTGGTGAAGGACCTTAGCTAAGGTGGCCTTCCTAACCTGGTGGAGGGGTCCCCCCTCCAGCTCAGGGGACCCTGAGGATGGCATAAAGGTTTGGGAAGAAGCCAGGCTTGGAGCTGGCTCACATGGAGCATGGGCAATGTGTCCTGGGGCAGTGGAAGCCCTGAGTTAGATGGACTTGGCAAGGACAAAATGCCAGGGGAAAGGGCAGCCAGGGCCTCACACTCCCACATGGGATGTGAGTGCAGCCGAGGAGCCCCACTCCCACCCCCAAATGCTAAGGCTGGGCTGAGTCTAAGAGGCAGCGGGACTTATAGGAGAGGAAGATCAGAGGGGTATACCACTCTTGGCAAACTCCATGGTGAGAGGAAGGAGGGCAGGAAAGAGGTGGCAGCTTGGCAAAGTGGCAGGGTCAGGCAGCTGGAAGCACTGTCCTTTTGTAGGTAAAGGAGCGAAGGATGGACCAGAGGGTGATTAACTGGTGAGATTCAGACATGGGTATGGCAGGGCTGACTGTATGGATGCCCTGTGAGGCACGGTCCCTTTCTCCAGGGGCTGATCAGACCCCGAGTCACAGCCTGAGGCCAATGGACTCGGAAGTCCAGCCTGCTCCGCACTTCCAACGAGTCACTCAGGCAGTGGCTAATTGGATCTGTGAACTCAGTGTGGTTGCTGACAGAAAGCTTTTAGTCCCTGGGACAGGATGGAAATTGGATTTGGGCTCCTGCTTGGAGATGCTCCTGCCTGCCTGTCCTCCTGCTGGGGGCTGTGGGGCTTGGACAGAGGCCTCTGCATGGCAGATTATAAATTATTTGTCCATTTACTACACGGCACAGGCCAGATCGATGCCAGGGCATCTCTGGTCTCTAGACAGATCCATTTTGCTTACCCGAGCACAGCCAAAGCTGGTCTAATTTGAGAATTTCCTGATGTGATCACTGAGCTTTGAGTTGTGGTCGCTGGTTCTGCAACCACAGAGACCTGTGAGACTCCTAGGGTCAGAATTTCAGGGACCAAGCTACAGAGGGGCCCTCGGATGATGAGCAGGTAGCCTGATGAATTACCCATTCATTTGTGGCATGATGGCCTCTGATATGCCATTCAGAGTTTGGGAGATCATATAGCTGTACGAGAGACTTTGTCACTGGTTACCAAGGGACCACTGTCCATCTCATATCAATGCTGAGATGCCACCTCCTCTGGAAAGCCCTCCATGACTTTTCTCTCTTCTCATCTGTTATCTTCAAGCCTGTCACTGACTCAGACACAGACTCTTCAGGGCTATGCTTTCTGTTCTTAATGTCAGTCTCTTCAGCATGGTTGGGACTCTCTTCCCAGGGAGAGACCTTGTCATCACCTCACCAGAAACAATCATAAAGCCATGGTGGCTGAGGGAGTTGGCCAGGGATATTTGGGAATTAAGGACAGAGGTAAAGATGATGAAGGGGCTTGAAAGATAGCTCAGTTTACCAAGTGATTGTCTTGCAAGCATGAGGACCAAGGTTCATACCCAGAACCCACAAAATGATGGGTGTGGTGGTACTTGAAAAGTGGAGACAGACAGACACCTAAGGCTTGCTAGCTAGCTGCTCTAGTCTAATGGGTAACTCAAGACCAAAACAGACTCTGTCTCAAAGAAGGTAGATGACAACCAAGGTTGTCCTCTGGCATCCACATGCACAAATACACACATGCATATATATGAGCACACACACACATACACACACACACACACAGGCATAAAAACAATAGAAAGAGAAAGGGAAGCATGGGCTCTGACCTATGCCCAGTGCACTCCAGGCACTGAGAACCTTCCAGTAAGTGACAAGTCCATTTGGAAAAGAAGAAAGTGAGGCTTGGTGTGATCTCCCACGTTCTGGGGACAGACCTGCTTAGCCAGGGCACAGCCCCCTGCACCCATCCATTTGGGCTCTTCACCCACCAGATCTCACCCTCCAGATGTACACTGAGGCAGAGCGGACCGTGACATAGCTCAAGGACACCATCAGAGCAGGGACTGGACCCAGGCCCCACATCCACTGGAAGCCCTGAATACCTGGTTCCCCGGCACAGGCAACCATGGGCCACTCACACACCCCAGCGGGGGCCAGAGCATCACAGCGATTCACAATTATGCAGATGGGAAATGATATTAATGTGATTAGCCGGACTCTGTGAGCAGAGCTTACGCTAATTGAACTTGAGGGCAAGTCGTTTTACCTCCCTGACCCCAGCTCCTCATTTGCTCTCAGAATGTGCCTCACCGGGCTGACTGTGGCCACAAAGCCTTGTGGGATTTGAAGACGAGTGAGAGCCACCGCAGGCTGCTTCTTGTTTATCTCCACCAAGGCTGCCATTGCTGAGCACCTACTGAATGCCCTGGGCTTTTTGCCCGTGCTCAAGGATTTCATGTCCTCTATAGAAGCAAGATGGATAAGGTAAGAGCATTACAGGATCTCAGAGACAGGCAAGTGAATCTCCAGGCTCCATTCTGCTGCAAGGGCAAAAGGAGTCTAGATGGGGCCTGGATGGTCACTTCTCAGTGTAGCTCAGTGGCTCCTGCTCACGTGGCTGACAAGAGGAAGGCATTCCCAAAAGAGAACACCTGAGACACTTGCCCTGGCTGGGGCTCCTCGAGATAAGGATGTTGTGCCTCCGCCTACCAGTCACCCTGGTCTGCTCCACTCAGCAGAAGGCCCCAGAAGATGTGAACAAGGCTTACCTGGAAGAATGGAGTGTGAGGCAGTAAGAGGGAAAGGTGGAGGTACACATGGTACACAAAGACAAGAATAAGAAGAGGCATGGTGACAGCAAAGCTAGGATGAAGAGACCTCGGGTAACTAGCTTTTCTTTTTTTCTATTTGTGCACATTTAACTCAGAAAGAGCTAGGCGTGGTGGTGTACACCTTTAATCCCAGCTCTTGGGAGGCAGAGGTAGGAGGATCAGTGAGTTCAAGGCCAGCCTGAGACCACAGAGTGAATTCCAGGTCAGTTTGGGCTAGAGTAAAACTCTACCTCAAAAAAATATAACAAAACAAAAAAAATAATAAATTAATTAATAAATAAACTCAGAACATTTTTATCATGCTCATCCCAAGTGTTTTTCCATTTTTCCTTCCTTCCTTCCTTCCTTCCTTCTTTCCTTTTCTTTCTTTCTTTCTTTCTTTCTTTCTTTCTTTCTTTTTTTCTGGTTTGTTTTGTTTTGTTTTGTTGTTTTTATAAGGTCTCACTCTAGCCCAGACTGACCTGGAATTCACTATGCTCTCAAATTTCTGAGTTACAAGAATAGGGTACCCTAAGGTGGTGGTTTCCCAAGCCTCCTACTTTTAAATACACAATCCACTGTTGTTAACCTCATCCTCCTGTGAAATATAATGCCAGGTCTTGTTCCTCACTGGACTATGACACTGTGCCCTCTAATCCACTCTGCACTTCCTCCCTCCTCCTTGCCTATCTGGCCTCTGGTCACAACTACTCTGCTCTCTTCTATGAAATCAACTTCTAGCTGGGTGTGGTGGTGCACACCTTTAATCCCAGCACTCAGGAGGCAGAGGTAGGAGGATTGCTGTGAGTTCAAGGCCAGCCTGAGACTACATAGTAGATTCCACATCAGTGTGGGTTAAAGCAAGACCCTACCTCGAAAAGAAAGAAAGAAAGAAAGAAAGAAAGAAAGAAAGAAAGAAAGAAAGAAAGAAAGAAAGAAAGAAAGAAAGAAAGAAAGAAGAGGAAAGAAAGAGAAAAGGAAAGAAAGGAAGGGAAGGAAAGGAAAGAAATCAACCTCTGTAGAACCCGTGTATGATGGTGGAGAACATGTGCTATTTTCTTCCAGTGTCTGGCCTATTTCACCTAAAATAATGACCTTTAGGTCATCCATGTTGCTTCAGATCACACAGTTTTACCCTTTGATGGCTGAATAGTACTCAATTGTGTGCATGTATTGTGGTTTTGTTATCCACACAAGGATGGGCTTTTAGGTGGGTTCTATGACCTGTCAACTGTGAGTAGGGCTATAATGGATGTAGGAGAGCAGGTGTCTCCACCACATCTGACCTCATTTCCTTTGGGTACATACCCAGAAGTTAGGTTTCCAGATAATAGCATAACTCTTTTTTGAATTTTGCAAGAAAGTGTCATGCTGTTTCCATAATGGCTGCACTAATTCTCACTCATAACAATGTGCAAAGAAGGGTTCCCTTCCCACACTATCCCCAGCATTTGTCATTTGCTCTTTCATGATAGACATTCTTTTCTGCGGGTTGCAAGGGAGGGGTTGAGACAAAGTCTCACTCCACAGACCACATTGGCCTGGAACATGCAGTAATCCTTCTGCGTCAGCCTGGAGCCAGGGTTATAGGCATGTGCCTTCATGTCCCAGCTCTGGTAAGAGCCGTTCTAACAGCGACAGGATGGTCTCATTGCCAGTTTGATCTGATTTCCCTGATGGTTAGGAGGTGACTATCTTTTCATGCTTCAGTTGGCCATTTGTATGTCCTGTTTTGAGAATTGTTTATTCAGGTCTTTTGCCCATTTAAAAAAATATATTTTTGGCCAGGCGTGGTGGCACATGCCTTTTATCCCAGCACTCAAGAGGCAAAGGTAGGAGGATCACTGTGATTTCAAGGCCCACCCTGAAACTACATAGTGAATTCCAGGTCAGCCTGAGCTAGAGTGAGACCCTTCCTCAAGACAACACACACACACACACACACACACACACACACACACACACACATATGAGAGAGAATGGGCACATGAGGGCTTCCAGCCACTGCAAATAAACCCCAGACACATGAGCCACCATGTACATCTAGTTGATGTGGGTTCTGGGGAATTGAGCCTGGGTCCTTAGCTTTGCAGGCAAGCACCTTAACCACTAAGCCATCTCTCCAGCCCATCTTTTGCCCATTTTTAAAACAGGTGTGTTTTGCTTTATTTATTTATTTATTATGAGTTTATTTATTAACTTACTTATTTTCACTACTGAGTTGCATGTCCATAGGTTGAAATAATTAATGTTCTACTCCAAGCAATCTACAGAATTAATATGATCTTTATTAAAATGTCATATATGATTTGCACAGAAATACAAAAAGTATCTTTAAATTCATATGGAACCCAACAGATCTTAGATAGCCAAAGAAATTTTGAATAACAACAACAACCCTTACTTCAGAATATGCCACAGAGCTATAGTAAACAAGACAGCATGGCACTGGCACAAAGTGGCACAGAGACCAACAGAACAGAACAGAACAGAATAGAGGACTGTGGTGTCTTGCATCTGATGTCCCCCATAAACTCGTGTGTTCTGAATGCTTGCTCCCCAGCTGGTGGTGATGTGGGAGGTGGTGGAGCCTTGCTGGAAGAGGAGATGTGTTGTTGGGGGTGGACCTTGACACTTATTAGCCCCTGGCTTGCCAGTGTTTGTTTGGCTCACTCTCTTGCTGCTGTCTGTCACCTGCTGTGGCAGAGGTGATGTCCTGCCTCTGCTCATGCCATACTTTCTGCTGCCATCATGGAGCTTTCTCTCAAGACTGTAAGCCAAAATAAAACCTTTCCTGGGTCTGGTGAGTTAAGGTGCCTGCCTGCAAAGCCTAAGGACCCAAGTTCAACACCCCAGATGCACAAGGTGGCACATGTATCTGGAGTTTGATTGCAATGGCTAGAGGCCCTTGTTTGCCCATTCTCTCTCTCTCTCTCTCTCTCTCTATCTATCTATCTCTCTCTTTATCTCTCTCAAATAAATAAATAATTTTTTTAAGAAAACAAAAAGCTTTCCGTCCATCAGCTGCTTTTGGTCAGAGGCTTGGTTCCAGCAACAAGGAAAATTCCCCTCACTGAGAACCAAGCATCAAGAACACAATGGGGAATGAACGGTCTCTTTAACAGTGTTAGGAAACACTGTGTCTACATACCTGCAGAAGAATAGGTTATCTCTGGCTCAAAACACAAATCAACTCAGAATGGATCAAAGAAAGACTTACAACATGAGACTCAAAACCAGGAAACTCAAAAAGACAACATCAGGGAAAGCTTCAGACCTGGCCTGGACTCTTTACCCAAGATCATGGCCAAAAAGGCTGAGTTGTGATCAAGGGCTTTTTGGGTTAGACCTCAAAAGCACAAGTAACAAAACCATAAATAGACAAGTAGGTTTTCATCAAAGTTACATGCTGCATAGCCAGAGACAAATCAGCAGAGCAGAGATGCCTGAGGACCTGGAAGGGTCTTTGCTTTCATGTCTGGAAGGGGTTGATGTCTCCGTGGTTGTTTTGAGCAAGTCCAGTCAGCACCCAGCTGCCTGAAGCCCCCAGGAGCCCATTAAAAATACCAGTCGGAGAAGGAGAGGCTGGGTGCCAGGAGCCAGATAGCACTTGTGCATGAAGGATGAATAATAAATGTCATCTTTTCTGGGAGGTGACAACTCAAAACTGGTTTAGTAAATTACCCACTTGGCTTTGCATATCCTTAGAAGGGTCTTACAATAAATAGCTCACATCATCATGTGATTTTTTTTTCAGTGCTAGGAGGGACAAAAGTTGGTAAGGGGCTAGAGTCTGCCCCAAGAGCTCTCAGTATGCCCTAAACAACCCCTGTCACTGCTCATCTGACAATACTCTGAGGGTAGCACCAGCCCCTTTCCACAGACAAGGCCCTAAGAGTCTTATTCAGAACAGGGTGTTTAGTCTTTGAATTCTGACTTAGCTCAGACAAGAGGGAAGACAAGAGATGACATCGCATTCCTGCTGCTGGTCAGAAGCTGAGCCCACTGGCCAGAGACTTCACCAGATGTAAGCAAGAGCCAGGGCTGGCTGAAGAAAGTACCAGGTGCCCAGTGAAATTTCACTTTCAGATGAACCATGGCTGGAGTTATATGTAAATACACATAAGGTAAGAGCAAGAAACACTTAGGCTGGGGGATGAACCATGGTCTCTGGGTGTCCCATACCTTCTCTGGCCCCGAAGCAGGTGGCAGAGTGAACCTATAAGAAGGGTTCAAGCTAACCTTGAGCTCTCCGGGGAGCTGAAGGGCCTGGCCCCCGCCTGTGGTCCTGTGTAGCCCAGAATCCCTGGCCTCCTATCAGACTCTTATCAATGGGATGACAATGGTGAAACAGGCCCCTCCTTCCTGGAATCAGGCTTTTTGGAACGTTCTTCGTGTCTCCAGGTCATCACTTCTGACCCAAGGACTCCCTGGGGAATGCAGTTTTGCTTGTCACCATTATTTTGTCCTCCTTCTTTAGGGATAATTACAGTGGCAGGGTGAGGGTGACTGGGCTATAAGGCTGAAGGTCTTGGTCTCTGAGCTCACTTTTTAGGGTCATAGAAGTCTAGGGGAGCTCCCAATCTCCTGCTAACTGCCAGTTCCCCAATTCAGTGAGGGGGCTGCTCGGAGTCTCCACAGAGCACCTGCCCTGCTTTGGACTTGGTCAATCCCCAGCCTCCACAGGGACAGATGCTTTCCAAGCAATGGTTTTACAAAACCCGACTCCCATGACAGCCACTGAATTACAACACTCCCTCCAGCTCTTCTGAGGCATTTGCAAAGCCCCATGCTGTTCCTGCTCTGGGGTGCTCTGGAGTGGAGAAGCAGCACAATCTTTGTCTATCCTTCCTGGGAACCACAGTCGCAGCCTCTGGCAAGCTGCCTCCTTCCACTTTTGGGAGCGATTGTGAGCTCGGAGCTGCAGCAACCCAGGCTCCTGAAATCCTGGATGACTCCTGGGGGAGCAATAGAGGGAGGTCGGGGATTACAGGTCTAAGCTTTTATCCCCACAGCTCCAACAACACCAATTTTTTCCTTGCAATTGTTTTTCTTTAATAATTCGCTAGTGACAGAAGCTGGCCCTCACTGGCATCCCACGATTTATGGTCTTTATTTCTTCTCTGAGTGTGCCTCTTCTGCAGAACTGGAAATGCATCTGACTGCGAGGCTCTGCCAGCTGCTCAGGCTCTGAGGCACATTGGCAGACACCACGAAGTGGCACACAGAACCTCTGTGGAGTGAGTCTAGGAATTCCCAAGGCTCTGCATGAGTTCCCAGACCTGGAGCACCCACAGTCCTGGGCTGCAGCAATTCCTAAGCCCCATGGCACCCTGGGCAATCCTACCAACTCTAGTCTCCAAAGCCAAACAGCTGGGAAGTTCTGAAGACACAGGAGAGAGCAAGCCTAGTCTGGGGGACCAGTGACAGCAGCAGGTGGTATTCCTGTGGTGGAAGAGCAGAGTCACCTGCCATGGTCACCACAAAATGGAAGAGCCTGAACTTGCTGGGCTAATCCAATTCTGTCTGCACTCCATGGTCATTGACTTTGATTCCATGAAAACATAGGAGTGTGGTGCCCAGTTACCATGTATTACAGTGTCCTACAGGCCATGAGGGTGCAGTTCTCAAGAAGCCACCTGTATTTCTCTTTCTCTTTCTCTTCTCTTCTCTTCTCTTCTCTTCTCTTCTCTTCTCTTCTCTTCTCTTCCCTTCTTCTCTCTCTCTCTTTCTCTCTCTCTCTGAGACAAGATCTTATGTAGTCCAGGCTGGCCTCAAATTCACTATGAAGTCAAGGATGACCTTGGACTTCTGATCCTCCTGCCTCTACCTCCTGAGTATTGGGAATACAGGTGTGCGCCTGGTTTATGTGAACCTAGGGCCTCATGCATGCTAGGCAAGCACTCTACTCACTGAACCACAGTCCAGTACATGCATTTTCTTTTCTTTTTTTCTTTTTTTCTTTTCTCTTTTCTTTCTTCCTTCCTTCCTTTCTTCCCTCCCTCACTCCTCCCTCCCTCCCTCCTTCCCTCCCTTCTTCCTTCCTTCCTTCCTTCCTTTCTTTCCCTTTCTTCCTTTCTCTTTCTCTCTTTCTTTCTTTCTTTCTTTCTTTCTTTCTTTCTTTCTTTCTTTCTTTCTTCTTTCTTTTGAGACAGCCCAGACTGACCTTGAACCTAAAATCTCCTGCCTCTGCCTCCAGTGTGCTGAGATTATAGAAGTGAACCACTGGCTGGATTCATAGCAGACCCCTATGCTCCTGGCCCCAAGAGCAGTCCCTGGACAGCTGGGCCTCATCCAGGTGGCCTCAAGTAAGCTGCACCATGGAAGCTTCCACGGGAACAGTGGAAGCACTCAGAACACTCCCTGCTTCCCCAGCCCACCCACCAGCTGCCAGGACTGCTGTGCAGTCACTGATAGTCCTTGTCCAACCCCACCCCCACAGAGGGGCACATCTGTGCTTTCCATGTGACCTGTGTAGCCAAAAGCCCGCCCCTCCCAAAATGACCCCCTCGGTGTTTGATGCTCTTTGGTCACTATCTTAAAAATCTAATCTTGGGCTGAGAAGATGGCTCAGTGGTTAAAGCGCTTTCCTGCAGAGCCTAATGAGGCAAGTTTGATTCCCTAGTGCCATGAAAAGCCTGATGCACAAGCTTGTTGCATGTGTGTGGAGTTCATTACCAATGGCTAGAGGCCCTGGCACACCCATTCTCTCTCTTTCTCTGCTGGTCAGTCATGGTGGCACATACCTCTAATCCCAGCACTTGGCAGGCAGGGGTAGAAGGATCCAGTTTGAGGCCAGCCTGAGACTACTTAGTGAATTCCAGGTTAACCTGTGCTAGGGCTACCTCAAAAAAAAAAAAAGTCTTTTTCTTTGACATGCTGTGGGCTTCAGGCCACAGAGGATCTATCTTCCATCTCCTCCCCACTCTCCCTCTGACTAATGGGCTCCGGGAGGCTCTCTCCAGCCCACCAGGGACTTCTGCCTCCTCCAATAAGGATAAGGTGCAAGTGTGAGTGGAGAAGAGAGTCAGGTGGCTTCAGCCTGGCAGAACAATTGTCCCCTAGAACAGTCTTTTAAAAAATTATTCATTAATTTATTTACAAGCAGAGAGTGTGAGAGAGGGGGTGGGAAAAGAATGGGTGCACCAAGGCTTCTTGCCACTGCAAATGAACTCCAGATACATGTACCACTTTGTGCATCTGACTTTGCATGGGTACTGAGGAACTGAACTCTAGCTGGCAGGCTTTGCAAGTAAGTGTCTTTAACTGCTGAGCCATCTCCCCAGCAGCCACCACCACACACCCCCTCCACCCCCCGCACATATCGAACAGTCCTTAAAGGCAGACTGCCTCTGCTCTACTTATGAGACTTTGCCTCCTCATCTAGCTGCTCCTATATCAGCCTGTGCCCCACAGCCTAACCCAAGAGGCCTCCTCCTGTTTCTGTGTCCTGGTCGTTCCTGCCACACCTCTGTCTCCCACCCTCCCCAATACCAGTGGGGTGATTCTTCAGGTCTCCACTGACAATGTCTCCTCCTAGAATCTTCAGGAACTTTATGCTTTTCCTGACTGCTCTGACCCCTTCTTCTGAAGAAATGTCTCCTTGGTGTTACAAGTGGAATTTTGTCTCTCTCTCCCTCATTCATGTGGTAACAGCCTAACCCAGTGCTAAACAGCTGACTAGACATGGGGCCAAGGCCTTGCAAGTAAGCAAGTTAAAAAGAGCTTCTTGGGGTGGACACCATCCAATTTGCTCCATAGGGAGTATATCCAATGGAATCCCCATAAGAAGAAATCAGGGCCTGGAGAGATGGTTTAGCAGTTAAGATGCCTGCCTGAGAAGCCTAAGTACCCAGGTTTGATTCCCCAGGACCCACGTCAGCCAGATGCATAAGATGGCACATGTGTCTGGAGTTCGTTTGCAGTGGCTACAGACCCCGGAGTGCATATTCTCTCTCTCTCAAAGAAATAAATAAAAAGAAAAAACACACAAAAAAAAGGAAAGGTGGAAAGTGATTAAGAAAAACACCCAAGGGCTGGAGAGATGGCTTAGGGGTTAAGGCACCTGCCTCCTAAGCCTAAGAACACTGGTTCCAATCTCCAGCGGTTCCAATCTCCAGGTCCCACGTTTAGCCAGATGCAAAGTGACGCAAGGGCACAATGCTGCACTTGACCACAAGGGGGCGCACACATCTGTATTTCATTCGCAGCAGCTGAGACACTGCTGGCGTGCCCATCTCTGTCTTCCTCTCCCCCTCTCTGTCTCTCTCTCTGTCTCTCTCTCTGTCTCTCTCCAAAAAAATAATAGAAAATAAATAAATAAAAACACCCAATATCAACCTTTTTTTTAAGAAAAAAAGAAAGAAAAAAGAAATCAGGGACTGGGGAGCTGGCTCAGTAGTTAAAAGCACTTGTTTGAAAAGCCTGGTGGCCTAGGTTCAATTCCCCAGCACTCATATAAAGCCAGACTTAATGTGGTGTATATGCCTGTCATTCATTTGAAGCATGTGTGTACATGCATGGCGCAACACACACATAAGTAAATAAATAGTTTTTTAAAGAAGAAATCAGAACATAAACACACAGAAGACACACAGAGGGATGGCTGTTCAAGGACATGGAGACAAAACACCGTCAGAAAAACAGGGAAGGGGGAAGCTGGGGACTTGGGCCTCCTGAGTTGCAGGAGACTACCTTCCTGCTTGCAGTGCTGTCCTGGCAGTGAGGCCATCTGTCTAGGTTATACTGAAAACACCCTCCGTGGGTACCCACGGGCCACCGTAACATTGAGAACTGTGAAAGAGAAGTGTCTCCAGCTGAGGCTCTCTTGCTTGCTGGCACTGCATGACTTGGCCTGTCTCCCCTCCTGCTCTCCTTATATCTGGGCTGGCTTGGACCCACCTCTGCCAGAGGATGAGGGTCAGGACTTGGCAGGCCCCACACTGGGTCAGAAGGTATGCAGCTTCCACAGGGGGGAGGGGGAGGGCACTGACCCCTGAGTGCTTCCTCCTGAGCCCTGTCACCAGCCAGAAGAAACCCAGGCCACATGAGAAGCTACCATCGACTGTGCCAGTCATCAGAATCCAAATGTAGCCTCGGTGTCAACACCAACAAAGCCAGAGGTTGTGGGGGAAGGTGTCCCTCGGAGACGCTGCCAAGACCACAGCCCCTCAGCAGACAGCTCACTGAGAAGACACTCCTTCCAGGACATCCACCCAGCAACTGTGCAACCTCAGCTTGCTGTCACCCTGGTTATTAATCCTATGGCCAAGGACTGTTGTATCAAAATATGTTATGTAATACCCTCATTTCACCCTTCAAAACCTTCCCTGGTCCTTACCTCCTTGTATCCACATTCAGTTAACTATGACACTCATGTTCCCATGGTGGTGCTGGGCTGGCACCACACACATATGAGTACTTTGTGGGGAGTCTTGTCTGGTTGTCACTATGGGTGACAAGGCCCAGCTCAGCTCTCAACCAAAGCCAGGTCAGTTGCCAGCCCCATGAATGATACCTGGACATCATCTTTGCCAGGCAAAGGCAGCTGCAGCTGTAGCAAAATCAGCCACAGACTCAGGTGAGACCCCAGACAAGAGGTCCCAGCAGTGCCCAGCCAGCCCAGAGCCGTGCGTATCCCAGGCACCACAGGTTTTGTGGTGGTCAGCACCTCTCATTGGCCTGCTCCCCTGGCACTGATCTCCCTGGGCCCTGTGATGGCACTTCACATCCTGCAGGCTTAGCCAGGTCCCCACCTGAATCCTTCCTACATTCCTCCAAGGAACCAGCTTCAGGTCCATCCCTATCTGGTCATCACTGATGTACAAGCTCCAGATACCCAAAACCAATCACAACACTGCAAAGACCACTACAATCAACCCAGGAGGCTGTAGAACCATCACTTTCTTCATTTTAGACACTTGGTTCCTATTAATGTAACCAACAATGAAATATCCTTCCTAATTAAACTCACCCTATTATCTGTTCAAATGAAGTGTGTGTGATTAACACCCACTGGATTCTTTTTAAATGAGCAATTTCCCCTATTTTTTTTTCTTGGGAACACATATATAAGCTGCCAACCAAGAATTCTGAGAGCCCTGTGCAAGGTCTCAAGGTGACCAGGGAGGAACAATGGGGAAGGTCTGATGAATAAAGAGATTTTATGCTTCTGAAAATTGCCCCAAATAAAATCTGATGCAACCAGTGGCCAAGCAATTTGTCACACACATAACATATATTTAAGACAATCCCAGGTATTTAAAACTTGTTGATTTTTTTTGGGGGGGGGCGTCTGTTGATTTGTTGTGTGTGTGTGTGTGTGTGTGTGTGTGTGTGTGTGTGTGTGTGTGTCCGACCTCAGAAATACCAGAGAAAAAGGAAAAAAGATACATATTCAATCAATTTAAGATTCCAACTGCTTTCTCTCCAAACGTGTGAATCACCACTCCTCAATTCAAATGTGGGCTTTCTGAGAATGTCTCGTTCACTTAACTATTTTTCAACCTGGAGGAATAAATTGGCCATCACGTGCTATTTAGAGAAAGCTTTCATGGGAGCCAGAGGGAGCTGAGTGTTGTGGGTGGGGCTAATCTCGCCTCCCCCCACACACACCCAGATCAGCTAGACAGGTACCAGGATGCCCCAGCACCTCTCTCACCAGAGACCCTCAGCTGATGGGACCAGTGCTGCAGGAGGGTCCTGGCTGTGCCCCTGTGTTGGTTCACTGCACCCAGGAATTGCTCAGGGCTCCAACAGGGGGAAAGCTGCAGATTTAATCTCCACTGTGAGAGACCAGACCAAGGCTCAGAATGGATTTCAGCAGCTTTAGCATATGCTGCACTGCGCGTGAGGAGCTCAAGAGCTCTCCCTGGTTTAATGCATTATATAAGCGCATTTATATAAATGTTTTCCTGGGTTGGATAAACAGTGTTTTTCTATTTAAATTTAATCTGGGTCCTTGAGAATGAATTTCACTGATCTTTTTGTGACCCCAGAGATTTATCCTTGATAAAAATTTCAAGTGTGAAATGAAGCTAGCACTAGAGGTGGCACCTGGCCGAGGAGCGCCACAGGGAGGAGGACATCTGCAGCGATGTGTGGAGCACGTTCTGTACTATGTGCAGCTGGGAGCCCAGCAGGGCCTTGGAATGCCCACGTGCACACTTGTAGCTTCCATTCCAGCCTGGGAGACTGACAATAACTTGATAATTCCCTTGCTGAGAGGAAGAGGAGGGACCTAACTGGAGCAAGAGAAGTGATGGAGAGTGTCCTGTATGTCCAGGAGCCTTCCACACAGAGAGAATAATACGTGCAAAGGCCCTGGGGTAGAGGCATGTTGTCAAGGAAGAGCAAGGTGCATGAATGGAGGAGAGGAGATCAAGTCCCACAGAATCTTTAGGATGCCCTGGGGACTCCGGACAGTCCGAGTTGGAGTTGGAGAGGGGGCGCTGAGCAGACAGCGATGTCCTTCTGCTTGCTGCAGGGGTCACTATGGCACTGCATGGAGAAGAGCTGGAAAGGGGGTGGGCAGCAGATGCCACCTCACGGTGGAGCCAATGGGTTTGCAAGTTGCTTGATAGTAGAGATTGGTCAAGGCAGCCCTGAGAGGTGGCGGGGGTGAAATTCTGGATGGCTGCCAGGCTGGACAAAACAGGTACTGGGCTGGGAATGGGACATGTGATTCCTTCAGGCCATGTGAGACCTTCAGGCCAGAAGGACAATTCAGGTGGCTCTGTGGATGGGTAAACCTGGACCAGGGCTGCTTGGAGCTCGGGGTGTCCGTGCAGTGGATGCCTAGGGAGGAACTCATAGCTGCCATGCAGTAAGGCACTGTGGCTCAGGAATCCACAGGCCCCATACTGGGGTGCTTTAATCCACAGCCCCTGTGGGCACCGGCCCAGCCAACTAGTACTGGGATGCCTTAGCCTCTGTGCCAGCACTTCCCCATCGGGACATGGGACAGTAGAACTCACAGCAAAGCACAGGCTGCTTGTCTTTGCCCATCCTTGCACTGCAGCCCCTGCGGGGAAGCTGGGGACCTGCCTGGAGGGGTCTTTCAGACGGCCCAGAGTGGGTGAGGAGGCAGGGGAAGGATATACTTGTCTGAGTCCTGGGAGTATGTCCAAGGTATGGAGCAGAGGGCATCAAGGACTGTGCCTGGGCCAGCAGGCCTGATCAAGAGGCATGTGGCTTCCAGGACTTGTCATGGGTTAGGTGACCAAAGCCACAGGTGCTTTGGTGAGTAGGAGAATGGCCAAGCCCATCATCTCCTGGCTGTGCTACCTCCCTGGCTGACCCGGCAGTGAGCTCACTGTGTGAGAGGCTTGTCTTGGTGCTGCCAGCCTGACCCAGTCTCTGACATCAGCTCATGTGGGGATGTGTATTAGTCAGCTTCTCAATGCTGGGACAAAATACCAGACAAAAATTAGTTTAAGGGAGGAAAGGTCTATTTTAGTTTATAGTTCCAGGTCACAGTCTGTCATGGTGGGGAAGGCATGGTGGCAGGAGCTTGGAGTAGCTGGTCACGTCCAACACAGTGAAGAGGCAGTAAGCAATGAATGTTGCTGCTCAGTCAGCTCTCTCCTTTTTATTTTTATTTTTTCTTATGAGGTAAGGTCTCACTCTAGCCCAGGCTGACCTGTAATTCACTATGTAGTCTCAGGGTGGCCTATAACACACAGTGATCCCCTTACCTCTGCCTCCCAAGTGCTGGGATTAAAGGTGTGTGCCACTATACCTGGCCTAGTTTTTTGTTTGTTTGTTTGTTTTCAGCTCTCTCCTTTTTATTATTTTATTTATTTTTGGAGAGAGACACAGAGAGAAACAGATAGAGAGAGAGAGAGGAAGACAGATAGAGATGGGCGCGCCAGCAGTCTCTCAGCTGCTGTGAACAAAATCCAGATGTGTGCGCCCCCTTGTGGGCAAGTGCAGCATTGCGCCCTTGCATCACTGCATCTGGCTAAACGTGGGACCTGGAAATTGGAACTGGGTTCTTAGGCTTAGTAGTCAGGCACCTTAACCACTAAGCCATCTCTCCAGCCCAGCTCGCTCCTTTTTATACAGCCAAGGACCCCAGCCCATGGAATGGTGCTACCATAGTTAAGGTGGGTCTTCTCACCTCAATTAACCTAATCTAGAAAATCCCTTATAGACCTGCCCAGAGGCTCACCTAATCTATGTAATTCCTCACAGGTGATCCTGGGTCCTGTAAAGCTGACAGTTGATATAAATCATCACACACTATGATGCAGAGAGAATCTGAACAGATATTAACAGTTCTCAGAGGTTCAAAGAGGTTAGATAACTTTTCCAAAGTCACAGAGGGAGCCAAGGTGTCAACCGAACATGAACACAGATCAGCGTGTCTGAGGGTGCAAGGCTACAAGTATGTCCCAGGAAGAGAGGTGGCCTTAGGCCAGTGTGGAAGTTGTAATGAAATATTCTCCATAGGCTTGTGGGTTTTGAATACTTGGCCCCCAATGGGGATGTGGTGGAGCTTTGGGAGTGATAGCCTGCTGCAGGAGGTGTGCCATGGGGCGGATCTTGAGGTTTATTAGTTCAGCCCACTGGGTGTTCAAAACTAGCTCACTCCTGCTGCAACCTCCCAACTGATGTGACAAGACGTGGTGCCCTAGCTATCTTCTTGACCATGTTCCCCTCAAAACTGTAAGCCAAATAAACCTTTTTCCCCATCAACTCTTTCTGGTGGACTGTTTTGTCCCAGCAATGAGAAGATAATTGCTAAAGCCATTAAGCACAGTCTATATTTGGGCTCCTGGCATGAGGTTCGGGTTGAAATAGAGGGCAAAGGGTACACATAGCTAAACAGTCCTGGTCAAGGTGTGGTCCTGCCCATCACTCTCCACTCCAGTTTGTCCTGCAAGGTTGCAAGGTGGTCTGAGAAGTTGTCACAACCATGTGAACTCTCTTGCATGGGACTCCTGGAGAAATTGTAACACTTGGGAGCCATTGTTCAAATAGTCAGTAGTCAAAGGAGGTTGGCACAAGAGTGTTTCCTTAGAATACCTGCTCTCCAGCCGGGATGGTTACACTACACTGTATTATATGCTGTCTCTTGCACTCTACATGTCCCGGCCTGGTGGTCCCACCCCTCTAAGCTGTCACCCATCTTGCCTGGGAGGCTTTAAGAGCCCCTCATTGCTGTCTCTGCCCCCTGGCTCTGCAGTCTATGGGGATCTGGAAAATTCCAAGTTGGACATTGTCACATGTCTGCTCCATACTGTTTAATACTTTCAGCCACTCATAAATGTTTAGAATCCTTCCTGTGGCTTCCAGGACCCTCATGACCCCCTTCTCCCCAGCTCCGGCTGTTCTCTCTACCTGGAATGCTGTGGCATGCCCAGCTCCGGGGCCTGCTTCTGAAGGTGCAGACTTGTCACCAGCTGTTTTGTTCTGAGCCCCTGGGCCCTTGGCTGAAATGACAAGAGGACAGGGAAGTTGTATAAACTCTACCTCAATGACAGAGGTCAACAGTCACAACAACGACGGCGCTGTTTGCTGCCAGAGGCTAGCCTAAGTGCTGACCCACTCATCTTTGTGTGAGGTCAGTGCAAATACTGACCAGCACTTATGACGTGACCATGAACCGTCCTTGAACACAAAATCCTAAGAAGTCAGCCCCTTGTACCCTCCCCAGGCCAGGCAGGGCCAACAATATGTGGGCCGCCTATGACTGGCTCTAGAGCCCAAGCTGTGACACCACCAGCACTGCTCCTCCCCCGCCCCGGGGGTCACAACTTGTGGCCCAAACTGACCTCTAAAGGGAGAGAGCACATTTCTCACCTTCCCTGGCCCACTGGAGGGTTTGGAGCAACTGGTCTTCTTTGGAAGGGACAGACTTAAGGTAGCACAAAGGCCTGGGGCTCCTGACATGGATCCGTGGGTGGGGTGTTGCTTCTCTGGGAGGTTCTGTGGTCACAACAAAGTACCTCATTCCAGAGCCCTCAATGACAGAGGTTCATTCCTCCACACTGCTGCAGACCAGAGCCTAAAACTGTCACGGCCACATTGTCTCCAGGGTCTGGAGGCGAGCTTTCTTGCCTCTTCCAGCTTCTAGCTATTGCTATCACTTTCCAAACTCCCTGGCTTGTGGCTGCATCACTCCTGATGTGGCCTGCCTTCCCACGGCCTCCTTCCTGTGTGACTCCCTGTTTCCTGTCCTCATGCGAAAGTAGTTGCTCCAGATTTGGGCCTACCTAAACCCAAACCCACTCACTTCATCTTAACAAAAAGCATCTATAAAGGCCCTGTTTCCTGATAAGGTCTCACTCCACGTTTCAGATGGACATGAACTTGGAGGAGCACACCATCCACTCTGGTTCACCCTTTATCAGTCTCACTTCTTACCTGCCCAGAGAGGCTGTTATGGTCCCCACATGTTCTTAGGAGGGTCCCCAGGGCCAGGCCTACCATTCCCTTGGGCCTGTCCTTCTCTTTCCCTGACAATGGCCTAGCTAATTCACACACAAGTCTGGAGAGGTAAGTGCCTTCCCACTGTGGGAAACAAGGTGCCCTGTGTGATAGAGTCAGTCCAGAGGGAGGCAGGAAGTCCAGGTCAGGCACTCCACCCTGTGTGGCCTCTACCTCACCTCTTCTGGGCTTTAGGGTCTGCAGCTCCCAAGGAAATGCTCCACAGAAGCTCAGAAGGCTGGCATGGCTCATTGGTGGGCTTCTGGGACAAGCCAGAAGTGTCTTGTGGCCATCAAGGTCCAGAGAAAGGTCACCCAATGCTGCCTGGAGCTAGGCTCAGCCATGGGGCCAGCGTCTGGCTGCCATGCATTTGGTGCCCTGTGTGTGAGCAGCCCAGGCCCACTGGTAACGGGCTCCTCCCAGTAGCTCTGTTCTCTGTTTTAGGAAAGTGGCAATGAGCTGAAGTTTCGGGCCGGGTGCCACCAGGAGGGACGTGGAGTGTAGAACTGCCCAGGAAACTGGCTGTAAGCCCAGCCCTTTGCCAACACTTTGCTCCTTGGCATGCTGCCTGCTGGCCCCACAAGCTGCTTGGGAATTCAGGTGCCAGGACCTCACTTCACAGACCTGGGGGCTTGTATCAGATTTTACTTGGACCTTGTAGAGGAGACTGAGCATTTCCCTGGGGTCAGGGTCCAGGGGAGCCCTAGGAATAGCTTGGAGAGTACAGGGTCTGAGAGCAGCCCAGTGTCCCTTAGTATTATCACCATGGTGCTTCCTGCTGGCCTTTTGCGAGACACTGGCTTGTGAGAGTCAGATTATATCCTTCTTACCTAATGGGAGGTAGAGATAGCCAGAAGCCACACAAGGACCCAGTTCTCCAGGCCCTGCTCTTGACCCCTAGGTATCTCCTGAAATTGCTAGAAATGTGGACCCTCTGCCCAGCCTCAGCCCCTGAACAGGATGCTCTGCACTAGGCATATACCCAGGGGATCCTCTGTGGCTTTATTTTTTATATATATATTTTTTATTTATATTATTCTGATTTTACATTCATAGTATTGGTTCCATTGTCCTCCTCCCCGTCCTCCCACTTTCAAAGGGACCCTCATCAATGGGGAATGTGGATCATGCATTGTGATTTTACTCAAGAGTTCTGGGGTGTAGGCCCCATTCTCTGTGCATAATGCCCCAACTTGTGACTCTAACAATCTTTCCGCCCCCTCTTCCGCGAGTTTCCCTGAGCCACATTGGGGTCATTTTAGTTCTGCTTCCTTGATGAGGTTTTGGGAGCCTCTGTGTCTGGATATCTGGCTTAGTTGGAGTTGGATGTTCTCTGTGTTTATCTCCTTCAGCCTTTTTCTGGTGTTGTGATCGCCTTGAACGCTGTATTCTTGCCCTTCCCCTGCGTTGTTCTATGGTTTCAGCTGGTGAGGTGTGGTTAGCTGATCCTCCCTTCAGGTTCATTGTCCACCTGGAAAAAGATAAGCAAATTCTCCAACGGAGAAAGAAGTTAGTACTAGATAGAAGGGATAACCATATATGTTTTGGAGGGAATTTTATATGCGTTGGCTCTCTTCTAGCCCACATTTGGTGGTATCTTGATCTTGGAGACTGAGCTCATTTTTTGTACATGGCTTTGACTTATTTCCCAGTTCCAGCAATGAGTTCCATTCCACTGAGTGGATTTATTAGCCAAATCAAGAGCAGTTGGTTACCCACCATGGCTGTTTGCCACTACTGCACTTGTATGAGCATTACGTCAGATTGTTCCCTGCTGGGTATCTTAGACTGCAAGTTGTTTGGACCAATGTCGGACATTTTCCCCCAGTTGCTCGTGTAGCACCCTCTGGTACTAGACTAGCTAACTGTATGGGGACTGACCCTCTTCCAGATTCTGGCCAGGTCTCTCTGTGTTTGGTCTCTCACACGTATGCTGTCTTCGACAGTAGGGTCTTACCATTAACCTTTGGTGGGTCACCAAGTCCTCTGTGGCTTTTGCCAGACTGCCAAACTGGTTCACCCATTTCTCAGAGAGCTGCTGTGTTCTAGAACCTAACCACCAGCCATCCACTCACACAGCCCCGTGCCTGGTTTTGAAAGAGCACTTCCACCCAACCCTGAAGGTCTTTGGAAGACTGCTGGACCAAGTGGCTTCAAGGTCTTCTGAAACACTTCCAGTGACAGGGACTCAGGGGCCTGACAGTTTTGGGGGCTCTTTCCTGCATGCTGTGAGAAGCCACTAGCCTGGCAGTGGCAGGGGCTGTGTCCAGCGTGTGGGACTGCCTACTCTCAGCCTATCTTCAGTGTCCTCAGCTATACCTGGAGAGTCCTGCCCTGTGTCTCGTGAGGGCACTACTGACATTAAGGGACTACTCTGGCTTTGCCCTTCCCTGACACAAGGTAAACATGTCCTCTTGACCTGTGGGGTCCCTGAATGCTGGACAGAGGCATCGATCACAAGACCAGGTGCAGCCTTCCCTAGAAGCTTCTACAGTGCAGGGTGAGGGAACTTCACCTGCTTGGGATCTGAAGGTCAAGACATCAAACCTGGGGGTGCTGTGCTACCTCTATGCAAAGAAAGAGAACCTGTGTGTGCCTGTGAGGCTGGAGGAGTGGCAGTCAGGCTAGAGGAAGCAAGTGAGCAGCAGGGGGTGGGAGGGAGAGGCAGGTGGCTCTGCTCTCTGAGCCTGGCTCTCCTGGTGTGTGTGGCTGTCATAGGTCTTGAGAAGCCCAGCTCCTGTCTGCCCTGAGTGGAACCCATACCTAGCAGGGTTCTGAGCACCTTAAGTGGTTGCCCATTCAAGACTCACCACAGTCCTCCCCAGAAGGTACTCGCATTATTCTCATTCCCAGATATGAAAAGTGAGGCCCAGCTGCTCCATGCTTTTCTCTATACTGCTGGGTGAACTGGGAGAGAGCTAGGGCTTGCAGAGCACAGTACCCAGCCTATGCTTCTGCCATTCTGTGACAATTATATGGTCACAGAGAGCACAATCACTGGAGACCTGGGAGTTCCAACTCTCTAGGCCATAGGCCCCCAGGTCCCAGCCTCCTGAGCCTCAGCTGCTGAAAGACCCTCCCCCTCCCCACTCTGGCACCTGCATCTCTGCTTTGATAGATATGCCTTAAAAATAACCAAGGCATTGCTTCTGGAAGACGGGGTATATTGGGCTCCTCTGGGGGTTCTTATTTTAAGAGCAAATTAATGTCTCCACCCCCGCTTACCTCTTCTTGCTGAGCTTCGGCTCTCTCTTGATTTCTATGCCCTAGCTCATGCTGGGCTCCAGCAATGCCTGCACCACCCTGCTCCTCACTGCTGATCCCATTCTCTCAGCCCCTCTGCTCAGGTTCTGCTTAGCCCCCCCACCCCAGTAAAGCCAGCATCCCCAGGGCTTGGTCTCTGATAGGTGTCAAGGTAAAGTGTAGGCTGCCCATTCCACTGAAAAATAAAGCGCCCCCCACCCCATCCAAGCTCAACCATGGAGACCCTGTCCCTCTGGTTCCTTGCTGTTAAGGACCAGGATATGGATGGGAGGACAGGCCTCGTGGCTAACAGTGCCTATTCTGGGGCAGAACAGTTACCCCAAACCTTGATAACTTGGAGTAGTCAGCTGATCCTAGCCACATCAGTGATTACCAGAGGGAATATGACCGGGGCCAGCATTGTAATCAAACCCAATGCTACAATCCAGCGTGGCGAGGGCGGCTGGGCAGGGTCCGCCACACCAAGGACCTGTAGGCCCACAAGTGTGGGCTAAAAGCAGCCTTTGAAGGTGGGTGCTTCAGGTCATCTGCTGGCTGGGAACAAGTGGATGTCCACTGATCTCCTTCCTTGCTGTGAAACAGGAGTCAAACTGCTGCCTCCACCCTCGGAATTTATCATCACAGCAGTCACATCCCTCCTTGGGAAGGGACCATATGTGTACTTTCCTACCCAGTGTATGAGGCCATGGAGACTCCTATAGTGGAGTAGCAGGTCAGAAACCCAGGGTGTGGTCCTAAGTCAGTGTCCTTTCCTTTAAGACTGTATAAAAATTGGGGCTGTAGAGATGGCCTGCAAAGTCTGAGGACCCAGGGTTCGATTCCCCAGTACCCACATAAAGCCAGATGCACAAGGCGGCACATGCATCTGGAGTTTGTTTGCATCAGCTACCTGGTGCACCCATTCTCTCTCTTTGTTGTCCCCCCGTCCCCACCCTCCTGGTGTGGTGGCACATACCTTTAATCCCAGCATTCAAGGGAGGGCTGAGATAGGCTCACTGTGAATTTTCAAGGCCAACCTGAGACTATGTAGTAAATTCCAGGTCAGCCTGGGCTAGAGCGAGACTCTACCTCCAAAAACAGCAACAAAAAAATGTCAATAAAAAATTTTAAATGCTGAAAAATATCAGTCTCAGGTCATCAACTCCTTCTGCTTAGTCACAGGTCACTACATGTGAAGGGACTTCACACAATGCATAGGCATGATTCCAGAGGCTTCCTGAGTCTCTGCTCAGGGCCTCCCCAGGCAGCAGGCGGGTGGTGGCTGGGCTTGTTCATCCTGAGGTCCTTTGGAGAGGAACAGCTGCCAAGATCTCATAGGTTGATGGTGGAGTTCTGTTCCTTGGGGCTGCAGAAACAGGGGCTGGTAGCCCCACCTCAGTCCACGGTGTTAGTTACTTACCTGACAAAAAGCAACTTAAAGGAGGAAGGGTTTGTTTCAGATTGCAGTTTGTTTGGGGTTTCCCTCACAGCAGGGAAAGCATGGAGACAGGAGCATGAGGCAGCTAGTCACGTTGCATCCATGGTCAGGAAGCAGTGAGAGAGGAATGCTGGTGCTCAGCTAACTTTTTCCTTTTTTAAATTCAGTCCAGGACTTAAATATTTAGGTTATGGAATGGTGCCTTCCACCATCCCACAGGTGGGGGTGGTTTTCCCTCACAGACATGCCCAGATATTTGTCTCTTAAGTAATTCTAGATCCGGTCAAAGTGATAATCACAATTAACAATCACACCTGGGTTTGGAGAGTGTGTTCCAAATTTGCATTGTCCAAACCTTCCACTGTACAGAATAGAAAGCAATAAACCTTGTGTACTCATCCTCTTATTTTCAGAATTGCCACCTCATGACCTGCCGTGTCTCATGGATACTCACTGACTCAAATGTAGGCTTGTTTTGAGACATATTCTAAATATAGTTTTGCTGGGTGTGGTGCACGCCTTTAATCCCAGCACTTGGGAGGCAGAGGTGGGAGGATCGCTATAAGTTCAAGGCCAGCCTGAGACTATCATAGTTTCATAATTCTAGGTCAGCCTGGGCTAGAGTAAGACCCTACCTCGAAAAACATATATATATATGTAGTTTTATCTATGGATGACTTGCAAGTATTTCTGCAGAAGAGAGCACAAAGACAGTGCCATACATCCTCATATCTCATGTTTAGAAAAGCAGTTCTTAAGAGTCAAAGAGTTAGCCCACATTCAGATCGTCCTTTCCAGACACTCTCACTTTTGTGGTTTGCATGGCTCCGCACTGGATGTCACAACTGGATGCGTCCTTGGTGTTTGCAGTCTATCAACACCTCTCCAGTGTCTCTGGGGCATTGATATTCATTTTTTTAATATAAGTACATAAAGCTAACCATTTCTAAGTGGCCATCACTTTGCCAGGAAACTGGACCTTAATCTCTCCCAGGAGGCCTTTCTACAGCCCTTTTCTAAAGCAGAGAGATGTATATTTAAATCTTTTTTTCAATTATGGTATAATAAACACAACATGAAGTCTGCCATTTAACTGTTTGAGGTGCCCAGCTGACTGGCACTGAACATTGTCACAGGGCTATGCAGCTGTCATCTCCATCCATCACCAGGACTTTCCAGTGACCAAACTGAAACTGTTCCCATCACACAACAGCTGCATCCCACCCCCTACCCTAACATCCACTTTGGGTCCCTGTGGAGGTGACTCTTCTAGGGACCTCCTGTGAGTAGAATCATTACTGTATTCATCTTCTTGTGACTAGCTTATTTCATCTAGCATGATATCTTCAGTTTTGTCCAAATGCCCTTCCTGTGGCACATGAGTGACATTCCACTGCTACTTAGACTCTGCTGTGCTTGACTTTGGCCCATCTGTGACCAAGCAGGGGTCACTTTTGCCTTTGGACTGTTGGGAATGCACTACTCTGGGCACAGGGTGCAAGTGTGTGTCTGAGCCCTGCTCTCAGTGCTTGGGGTAGATATGCAGCAGAGAACTTGCTGGTTGTATGATAATTCTCAGTGGTTTTTTTTTTTTGGCTTTTCAAGGCAGGGTCTCACTCTAGCCCAGGCTGACCTGGAATTCACTCTGTATTCTCAGGGTGGCCTCAGACTCATGGTGATCCTCCTACCTCTGCCTCCCGAGTGCTGGGATTAAAGGCATGCACCACCACGCCCGGCCTCAGTGTACTTTTTAAAAGTCAATACGAATTTATTTTCTCAGGGTTCTAGGGAACGAGAGGAAGAGGAGGCTGCAGGAGGATGAAGGGGAGGGGAGCTTGCAGCAAAGGTGTAACATGAAGACTACTCAGAGGGTCTGTCATCCCTTTGCTGCCATGACCACGAGGGATGCACACCTCTGTGTCCTCTGGATTGCTGCTGTCTTTCTTCATCGTGTTCACAGTTGTGTCTTGGGCTTTTCACTGGGTCACCTGGTTCTTCAATGGGTGGGAGTTCTGGGGTGGCCTGAGGCAGACACAGTGTCTCCTTAGACAGTTCTCCATTTACCACCACACCTTCCAGTGCCTGCATGGGCCCTGGTTAGAGGCTGCAGGCCTCCATGGGCCATGGGGACTCTAGGTAGAGGCTGCAGTGGAACCAAGGGTAGTTGTTGCAGGCATCTCTCTGGAGGGGCTTCCTGGGGTTGCTGACTTCTCCCAGAGCTCCAGACTGCTCTCTTGGCCATGGGTACCCCAGGTAGAGCAATATTCATGCCACCATTTCCCCTGGAATGACTTCTGGGCCCAGCATATGGGGTGGTGCCCCATCTCCTGGTAGACAGTCAGCTCTCTCTTCATAACGCAGTGACGTATCCTGGTTCTCCTCTGTATTCCCTCCATCTGTAAAATAGAACAGACTCACCAGCCAAAAGTGAGAGCAGGTTGAATAAAAGGGGATAAGCCTAGTCACTAGAAAGATGTATTGATGTGTATATTCATTCTTCTTTCTCTGAGCCTATTGGTTTCCTGTCCTAGGGAATCTGGCTTGGTTCCCAAAGCCAGACATGAGTTCACTCCCACTAAGCGGGTCTCGTAAGCAGTTGGTTACCTACATTGGCTGTGTACCTACTATTACACAAGTGGATACTTCTTGTTCAGCTGGTTGATTTTGTAACTGGCAGGATCTCCTGATTAATCAATCAGTTGGCAACTGTTATTCTCCAGCTGCTCTCACAGCACTTTGCAGCACTATGAGGACTAGTCTGGAGAGAACTGGATTCCCTCTCAGTTCCAGCATCATCACTTGATGTCCTGTCCTGTGGCTGCAGGCTGTGGTGTATTCAGCAATAGGGACTTACCTTATAGCTCTTGTAGGTGACCAAGTGTTTTGGCAATAGCCTGTATTATTTTCAGGACCTCGCTTCTCTCTGACCAACAGCTCACAGTGGGGAGGGACCCAATTTTAGCCCTGGGAAATACCAGCCAGCACTCATGGAGGAAATACCACACACTTTCAACAACTGCTATATCATATTTAATTCCCCCCTATAGTGCACATGCTCCTGGTTCCTCCATGTCACTTCACTCTCAATACTTACCTTCTTCTGTGTGCTGGTACAGTCTTGGTGGTGGCCATCCTAGCTGTGGATAGTGGCAGTTCAATGAGCTTTCAATTTGTCCTTCCTAACCATTAACTTCACTGAAGACCTTTTCATGTGCTTTGTAGCCAGTGAGATAATTTTGAAAATAAGAAAATCAAGGGGGTTCCAGTCAAGAAGGCGACCGTATAAGCACGCCTCACCCGGTGCGGCAGCACAGGCAAGTCCTTTAGGGATCTTTAGCAGTCTTTGGGGCACACGGGGACCTGGGAGGGCACTGAGGAAAAAAAACTCCAAGTCCCGTGCACTAGGGGAACTCCAGCCCTCACAACTCCCAATCCCACGGGTAGTACTCCCCACTGCATTCCCCCACAGCCCTGACCCCCACCCCCATCCCCGGCAGGTAGCCCCGCCCACAAGGTGTCTGCACGGCCCCTTCCCTCACCCTCCACCTGGTTGGGAACCCCATTCACCTGGTCCCTGTGCCACAGCAACCCCCCCACCCGTCCTCTCTGCCTTCCCCGCCCCTGCTGCCCTACCCACGGGGGAACCCATCCATGCCCCCCCCCCCACCTCCACCTCTGCAGGTAGCCATGCCCACCCGGAAAACACTCCTCCCCGCTCCCCCTGGCCTCTGCCTCAGCAGGTAGCCACGCCCACCAGGAAAACACTGTCTCTGCAAGAATGTCTGCTCGTGGGGCTGGAGAAATGGCTTAGTGGGTAAGACACTTGCCTGTGAAGCCAAAGGACCCAGGTTTGATTCCCCAGTACCCACATAAACCAGATGCACAAGGGGGCACATGCGTCTGGAGTTCTTTAGCAGTGGCTAGTGGCCCTGGCATGCCCATTCTCTCTCTGTCTCCTCTCTCTATCTCTTTCTCTGCTTGCAAATAAATAAATAAATAATTTAAATAAATAAAAAAAAGAATGTCTGCTCCCAACACCAGAGAAGGGTGGGCCAGCACTACAGCGGAGAGAGCCACCTTGACAATCATGATGTGAGACAGACCACAGGACTGCTCTAATTGTAGGAACTGCCCCTTTTTGTGTTATTAGCCAAAGCTATGTGAGCTACTTTCAATTCATGGTGGGAAAAATTATTCTTATCATTGTGGAAATACTGCAAGATTCTATCTTTTGTTTCCTGGCATATGTGCATGTGCCCAGATCAATAAAGTAAAGAGAATTGAGTAGCATTTCCTACAATGTTAGGTCATTTGATATTTGACTTATCTTTTAATACAGTAGTATTCATTGAATGACTCAAATGTTGTCAGAATATTAAACATGGACTATGTGATTTTATTAATGTGGACATTTAAGAAATAATACATTTAAGAAATAAATAACAAAAAGAATAGAGTCAGCTATGTGGAAGATAGAAACTCAGAACTGGAAGACAAAACAGAAGAAATAGCACGTGAATTCAAAAGTTTTAATAAGTTCGAAGCCAACCTGAAAATCTCCAGATGGAAAGAAATAATTAAGATCAGAGCAGAAATTAATGAATTGGAAACTAAGAGGACAATTAAGAAAATTTATGAAACAAAGAGCTGGTTCTTTGAAAAAATTAACAAGATTGATACACCCCTGGCCAATCTGATCAAGTGAAAAAAAGAAATGCTTCAAATTAACAAAATTAGAAATGAAAAAGGAGAGATCACAACAGACATGAGTGAAATAGGGAGAATTATCAGGACTTATTTCAAGAACCTCTACTCCAAAAAACAAGAGAATATGGAGGAAATGGATGAATTCCTAGACACATACCACCTACCAAAGCGAAGCCCAGAGCAGATTAATCTCCTAAACAAACCCATCACACCCTTCAAGATTAAAGAGGTAATCAAGCACCTCCCCAAAAAGAAGAGTCCAGGACCAGATGGTTTCTCAGCTGAATTCTATCAAACCTTCATGGAAGAACTGAAACCAATTTTTCTCAAACTGTGCCACACAATTGGAGAACAGGGAGAGATTCCCAGCTCCTTCTATGAAGCTAATATCACCCTAATTCCAAAACCAGGCAGAGATGCCACAAGAAAAGAAAATTATAGGCCCATTTCCCTGATGAACATGGACACAAAGATCCTGAACAAAATCCTTGCAAACCAAATTCAACAGTACATCAAAAGCATTATCCACCTTGATCAAGTGGACTTTATCCCTGGAACACAGGGGTGGCTCAACATATGGAAATCTGTCAATGTAATACACCACATAAACAAGCTGAAATACAAAAATCACATGATCATTTCGATAGATTCAGAAAACGCCTTTGACAAAATACAACATCACTTCATGATCAAAACATTGGAGAGAATAGGCATGGACGGCCCATATCTCAACATAATAAAGGCTATATATGAAGCTCCTAAAGCCCAAGTAATTCTTAATGGAGAGAGACTGAAGGAATTCCCATTGAGATCAGGAATAAGGCAGGATGTCCACTCTCACCTCTGCTCTTCAACATAGTGCTAGAAGTATTAGCTCAAGCAATAAGACAGGAGAAAGAAATCAAAGGGATACAAATTGGAAAGGAAGAAGTTAATTTAGCCCTATTTGCAGATGACATGATTCTATACATAAGTGACCTGAGAACCTCCATCTCAAAACTCTAAAAGGTGATTAACACCTTCAGCAAAGTAGCAGGATATAAGATCAATGCACAGAAATCAGTAGCATTTCTGTATGCAAAAGACAGACAGGGCTGGAGAGATGGCTTAGTGGTTAAGGCGCCTGCCTCCTAAGTCTAAGAACTCTGGTTCCAATCTCCAGCGGTTTCAGTCTCCAGGTCCCACGTTTAGCCAGATGCAAGGGCGCAGTGCCGCACTTGCCCACAAGGGGGCGCACACATCTGGATTTCGTTCACAGCAGCTGAGAAACTGCTGGCGCGCCCATCTCTGTCTCCCTCTCCCTCTCTGTCTCTCTCTGTGTCTCTCTCCAAAAATAAATAAAAAATAATTTAAAAAAAAATTTTTTAAGACAGAGACAGAAAAAGAAATAACTAACATTGTCCCATTTTCAATAGCAACAAAGAAAATGAAATACCTTGGAATAACATTAACCAAGGAAGTGAAAGACCTATACAATGAAAACATAAAAACACTCAAGAAAGAAATTGAGGAGGCCCTACGAAAATGGAAAGACCTCCATGCTCCTGGGTAGGTAGAATTAACATTGTGAAAATGGCAATCTTACCAAAAGCACTATATAGATTTAATGCAATGCTGATAAAAATCCCAACTTCTTTCTTCACTGAGATAGAAAAAACTATCTCAAAATTCATATGGAAAGGCAGAAGGCCTCAGATATCCAAGCATATCCTCAGCAAAAGAAACACCTCTGGAGGCATCACCATACCTGATCTAAAGCTATACTACAAAGCCATTGTAATAAAAACAACATGGTACTGGCATAAAAACAGGATTATAGACCAATGGAACAGAATTGAAGACCCGGACCTTTGGGTCAAGTAACTACAGCTACTTGATATTTGACAAAAGCCCTACCAATGCAGAATGGAAAAAAGACAGCATCTTCAACAAATGGTGCTGGACAAACTGGACAACCATATGTAGGAAAATGAAACTCGATCCACACATCTCACCATGCACAAAAATCAAGTCCTGATGGATCAAAGACCTTAATATAAAACCAGAAACTCTGCTACTACTGGATTAAAAAATAGGAGGAAACTTCCACAACATAGGAGTGGGAAAAGACTTCCCACAAAACCCCAGCAGCTCAGGAAATTAAACAATCACTCAACCATTGGGATCTCATGAAGCTGAAAACATTTTTCACTGACAAATATACTATAACCAAAGCCAGCAGATTACCCACAGAATGGGAAAATTTTTTCACCAGTTATACAACTGACAGAGGCCTAATTTCTAGACTCTACAAAGAACTCCAAAGCCTAAACAATAAATCATCAAACAACCCACTCACAAAATGGGGCAGAGAACTGCACAGGGAGTTCTCAGAGGAAGAAATACAAATAGCAAACACACATTTAACAAAATGTTCAACATCCCCAATATCAGGGAAATGCAAATTAAAACAACTATGAGATTCCACCTTACCCCAGTAAGGATGGCTAACTTTAAAAAAAAAAAAAAAAAAAATGAAAACAAATGCTGGCAAGGCTGTGGAGAAATAGGAACAAGCTTTCACTTTTGGTGTGAATGTAAAATGGTTCAATCACTATGGAAAGCTACATGGAGACTCCTGAAAAGGATGACCATAGACCTACCAACAGATCCAGTTATTCCCTTACTGGGCATTTACCCTAAAGGCTCCAAGCCTCAGATCAGAGACATTTGCTCAACCATGTTTATAGCTGCTCAATTCATAATAGCAAAGAGCTGGAATCAACCCAGATGTCCATCATTAGATGAATGGATAACAAAGATGTGGTATATCTATACTATGGAATTCTACATAGCAGTAAGGAAAGATGAAATAATGAAATTCGGAAAAAATGGTCAAACATGGAACAGAACATCCTCAGTGAGGTCACCCAATCACAAAAAGATAATCATTGCATGGTCTCATTTGTCTGTCATTCCTAACCTGAATCCACCCGAGATGCTGCCAAACCTAATAAGCACTCTGAGGACCAGAAAACAGGGACGGTGGGATGAAGGGAGGGTAAGGGTGGGAGGAAATGAGAGGGTGGGAGGGAGGACAAGGATGGGGGGATACAAATAGGGACCCAAAAGGAATGATACTTATAAAACCCTCTATTCTGAACAACAGGCTAAAACATTGATCCTTCAGCAGGCCTGCAGAGGGAACACCTGAACCACAGGAAACTGGAGAGAACATCATGAAGACCAACCTTAATCTTTTCCTGCTTCTCTCTCTCTTCCCCCCCCCCACTCTCTCTCCTCTCTATACTCACTTTCTCTTTCATATTATCTAACTTTTTCTTCCCTCACCTTCCTAGGTGCTGACTTACAACTCCTAGTACCAGCACGGGGTTAACTTTCACAATGAGCTGTTGATCCAAGACACCTACAAGGTTTCCCAAAACAGACAGATTTCTGTCAGTGTTCTTGAAGACCCACCAAAGGTTAATGGTAAGACCCTGCTGTCGAAGACAGCATACCATGTGAGACCAAGCATGGAGAGACCTGGCCAGAATCTGGAAGAGGGTCAGTCCCCAGACAGTTAGCTAGTCTAGTGCCAGAGGGTACTACACCAGCAACTCCCAGTCTAAGCTACCCAGCAGGAAACAACCTGACGTAATGCTCAAACAAGTGCAGTAGTGGCACACAGCCATGGTGGGTAACCAACTGCTCTTGATTTGGCTAATAGATCCACTCAGTGGAATGGAACTCGTTGCTGGAACTGGGAAATAAGTCAAAACCTTGTACAAAAAAAAATAAGCTCAATCTCCAAGATCAAGATACCACCAAATGTGGGCTAGAAAAGGGCCTATGCATATAAAATTCCCTCCAAAATATCTATGGCCATCCTATCTATCTACTACTAACTTCTCTCTCCATTGGAGAATTTATCTTTGTCAGATGGACAATGAACCTGAAGGGAGGATCAGCCAATCACATCTCACCAGGGCCCCAACTGAAACCATAGAGTAATGCAGGGGAAAGGCAAGAGTACAGCGTTCTTGGCGATCATAACACCAGAAAAAGGCTGAAGGAGATAAACACAAAGAACATACAACTCCTACTAAGCCAGATATCCAGAGAAACAGAGGCTCCCAAAACCTCATCACTGAAGTAGAATTAAAATGATCCCAGTGTGGCTCAGGGAAATTTGTGGAAGAGGGGGTGGAAAGAGTGTTAGAGCCACAAGTTGGGACATTATGCACAGAGACTTGGCCTATCCCCCATAACTCTTGACTACCCCCACAATGCATGACCCACATTCCCCATTGATGAGGGTCCCTTTGGAAGAGGGAGGACAGGCAATGTATGTAAAATTAGAATAATATAAATTTTTTAAATAAATAATTTTTTTAAAAAAGAAAAAGAAAATCAAGACACAAAATATACTGTTCTGGGCCTAGAAGTAGAGAGCATGTCTGGCATGCATGTGGCCCTGGATTCCATCTCCAGCACTGAGAAAGAAAGTAGTGAAAGAAAGGAAGGGGACTGGAGAGACAGCTTAGCAGCTAAGTGCTCATCTGTGAAGCCTGAGGACCCGGTTTGAGGCTCGATTCCCCAGGACCCACATAAGCCAGATGCACAAGGTAGCGTATGCATCTAGAGTTCATTTGCAGTGGCTGGAGGCCCTGGTGTGCCCATTCTCTCTCTATCTGCCTTTTCTCTCTCTGTCTGTCTGTCACTCTCAAATAAATTTTTTAAAAATTTTAAATAAAATAAAAAAGAAAGGGCTAGAGAGATGGCTCAGCAGTTAAGGCACTTGCCTACAAAACCTAATAAGCTGAGTTCAATTGCCCATTACCCACATAAAGCCAGATGCACAAAGTTGCACATGCATCTGGAGTTTATTTGCAATGGCTAGAGGCCCTGACATATCCAATCTCTCTGTCTCTGTCTGCTTGCAAATAAATAAAAATATTTTTTAAACAGAAAGAAAGGAAGGGAAGAAGGAAGGAAGTAAGGAAGGGAAGAAAGAAGAAAGAAAACATGAAATTCATCCTATCTTTCAAGAAATATGAACTCCTTGGTGCTAAGTAGAGTTCCATTGTTTAAATGTACCACATCTTCATTATCCATTCATCAAACAATGGACATCTGGGTTGTTTCCAGTTTTTAGCTATTGTGAATTGAGCAACTAAAACATGGTTGAACAAATCTTTGCAGTGAAGAGTGGAGCCTTTAGCCCAGTAGAGGAATAACTGGGTCAGTAGGTAGCTCTATTTTTTCTTCAGGAGTCTCCATATTGACTTCCATATGATTGTACAAGTTTATACTCCTATCAACAGTGACTGAGGTTCCTTTTTTCCCCATCCTCACCATTTATTGTCATTTGATTTTTTAATGATTACCGTCCTGATTGGAGTAAGGTGGAAGAACTTTGTAGGAAAATGGTCAGACTTGGAACAGATACTACTAAGCAAACTCACGCAAACACAGAATGACAAATGCCACATATTCTCCCTCATCTGTGGTTCCTGACCTGGAACACCTTGAGTTGCAAGCACACCTGACAGGCAACTCATGGGACAGATAATAGGGGTGGAAGGGTTTGGAGGGAGGGAGATGGGAGAGTTGGGAGAGATATACACAATACTAAATCCTAAATAAATTAGTACCATAGAAATCTTCCTCCTGGATAATATATCAAAAATTATAACCCTCAATAGGAGTATGGGAAGATTGTCTGGTAAGAAGGCCCTGGAGAGGGTGGGATGAAGCCTAACTCTAAAACATTTGGCTCTGGCTGTATCTCCCAGTACCAGAAACCAGTTAGTACCCACAATGAGCTGTTCATTGGAAAGAACTACAAGGTCCCCAAAACAAGACAGGCATCTGTCAAGCACTTGATTACCCATCTGAGATAAAAGGTAAGACCCCATTGCTGAAGACATCACATGCTATGGACAAAGAACATAGAGAGATCTGGCTGGAATCTGGAAGGAAGCTAGTTCCCAGGTGGTTAGTTTGTATAGTGCTGAAAAGTGCTACATGAGCTGCTGAGGGAAAATGGCCAACAATATTGTGAGCAAGCAGGGAACACTGCTATATGAAAGCAGCAGCCTGACAAGACAGACACACCTGTGGCACCCGGCCTAGGTGGGTAACCAATGGCTCTCTTATTGGCTAAGAGATCCACTCAGTGGAAAGGAACCCATAGCTGGAACTGGGAACCAAGTCAGAATCCCATGGAGAGCAAGATTATGGACTCCAACAAGAAGTTCCCACTAGTCTTTGGCCAGAAGTGTGGCTACACCCATCAAGATCTCTCTATATTAACTATACTTATCCCTTTTAACCTAGGCTGATCTCACTCTCCATGGGAGAATCTGTTTTCTTTTTTATAAGTCGTCAGAACCAAGGACAACCAAGATTTATCAACAAGACAAGAAAAGATAGCCGACTCCCTAGCAGGAAATGAACCACCTCTCACACATCAGCTAGGGCCCAGGTGAAATCACAGAGGAACTTGCGAAATGAGCAAGAGTGCTGCTTCCATGGTGAGCCTGACAACCTGAGCCAGGGTGATGGAGACAGAGTCTGAGGATAATCAAAATGTACTAAAGCAGAAATCCAGAAACTGCTGAGAGCTCAACACTAAAGCAGTCTTAAAACACACCCACCATGGCTCAGGGAACTTTGTGGAAGACAGGACGGAAAGAGTGTAAGAGCCACAGGGTGAGAGGAAATATCCAGAGGCATTGCCCCCACAAATGATTGACTGATAGTCTCACAACTTACAACCCACAACCCCATGGTGAATACTGAAGAGGGTTCTCAGTGGAATGGCAGAAGGGAGGAGGGAAATGATGATACCAACACAGGATGTGTCCATACAAAGTTCCTACTTAATAAAAAAAAGATAAAAATAGAAACATATATGGCATCTCAAAGAGTAAAAGGTAATTAGCATTGAAAAATCTGAGTAGGTGATTTTACAATTCAGAAATAATTATGTTCAGGAAAAATTAAAAGTAAATTTTCTGAATCCAAAAATAAAAAAGAAAGAAAGATGAAATCACTAGTTTTTCTCTGTCATTTCAGATCATGGCATGGAGAACAGAGAGGAGACAAACACAGGGCTTTCAGGTGGTTACCTGGGGTGAAAGTGGTCAGAGGACGCAAGGACACAGTGACTGTTAGAGGAACACACAATCAGAAAGCCATGTGAGTGCTAGCTGGAGACACCTGCTCACTTGGAGGTGAGGCTGCAGCAGGCGTCACCCCCAGGTCAGAGATGCTGAGAGTGCTGGCAGAGGCTCTGTCATATCAGCACTGGCCCCCGGGTGTGGCAGGTGGCAGCAAAATAAGGCCACTGCAGAGGTGGCAGCCATGCCTTTCTGTTATGTGAGCTGAAAGGATCCTGCTGCCTGGCTCTGATGTAGCGCCCCAGTCTTCCTGGAGTCAGTGGCTCCATTCTCTTCTTCATAATCCCTTGTGGCAGTTTGAATGTATGTCCCCCATAGACTCAGGTGTTTTGTTAAAATTGAGTTTGCAACTAGAAGGCAGACTCCTGCTACAGGGGCATGTCACTGGGGTGGATCTGAATCCCAGCTTAAAGGTGTGAGGAGAGGTTTGAGCTCTGATTGGGTCCCTGGTGTTGGTGCTTGCTGGTGGTGCTGGCTGCTTGGTGGTGTCTCTCTGCTTGGATTCATGAATGGGAGCCAGCTTCCTCTGCCATTGATGGAACTTCCCTGGATCTGTAAGCTTGAAATAAATTCCTTCCTCCCATAAACTATAACATTCCTCTTCTGCCCAAGTGGTCCACTTATCCCTGTTGCTTCTAGGTCAGAACCCCGACTAGCCACAGAACTGGGCACCTGTAGTGGAGTTCAGAACCAGGAATGATGGACCAGAGGTAAGAGTTACAGAAAAGAGGAACACAGATCAGTCATGTGACTGTCACCTATCTGCAGCCAGGCTACACACTGCAGGCTATGAAAGCTATTGTGGTTACCTTACCATTGCTGGGACAAAACAACTGATCAGAAGTGACTGATGGAGGGAAAAGGTTTATTTGGCTTTCAGACTTGGGGGAAATTTCAGCATGGTAGAGAAAACAAAGTCTGGGTATCACATTTTGCCAAAGTATCATGGGAAACTTTCCCCTGGGGATACACAAACACATATCTTCACCCTCAAATATGGCTAACCTGACAGACCAAAGAAAGATTACACCAAAATCAGTTCAGCGAACCAATGAGTTTCTTGTGTGGGGGGACACTTACAGAGCATAAAGAGGGGTCACTTACAGGAACATGACCCCACCAAAGTAGCCACTTACGTGGAGAATCCTGTGTCAAAATGACTCCTTGGATGCTCCTCCCTCAGCATCAGGGTGAGGGCTTACTTACAGAGCACTGGGACCCCAAAGCAACACTTCAGTGGGGCTTACTATACCAAGATTACCCCCACGGATGCTCCTTCCTCAGCATCAGGGTAAGGGTTTACTTACCGAGCATGGAGACCCCAAAGAAACCGACAGAGCTCATTGTATTGGGATGACTCCCATGGCTGCGCTTCCCTCAGCCTGGGGCTTACTTTCAGAGCATGGAGACTCCAGAGACACCATCGCAATGGAGCTCACCGTCCCTAGATCTTCTACTCTCTATACACACTAGCTCCCCCTGCGGTCACGAGACTAAGCGCAGGGGCATTCACCTCAGGTGGGGGTCTGATGACCCTCCCCACACCTTCTCTTGTGAGTTGACCCAGCTGCTTTTGATAAAGCTGGCAATTGTTGTTTGCACTTTTCAATGTGGAAGACATTTGTCATACAACACACGGCAGCTGAGAGGTGGCAGCAAGAGCAGGGCTGGCAAGCCTTTGAGGAGAAAGTGATTGGCTGAGACCATTGTAGCCAGCACTGACTGGACACAGCAAGCTGGAAGCTGGCACCATGTTTAATAAATTCAGCTGGCCAGAAGACCCTGAGCCAAGATGAGGAGAGAACCCCTCTGACCCCTCTCTCCCCCTCCTGCTCTCCACATGGCAGGAGCACTCTGCACTTTCTCTTCTTTCCTCTCTAAGTCTCTTTACACGTTTCTTTTAGGCCCACATGGGCTCTCAGACCACATGGGGTATCCATTTCCCTTCCCTTGGTTTTATACTTCCCTAAATAAATATAGTAATTTAGTAATTATCTTTCTCAGTTTGGTTTGCCCAGTTCTTTGACTGAATACAAACATGAACTCAGGGTTTGGAGTTCAAGGACTTTCCTGAACTCCCGACACAATCTCCCCGCTCCACTCCCCCCCCCATAACAAGACAAGGCCTCACTATGTAGCCCATGCTGGTCTCAGATTCTCCATCTTGCCTCAGCCTCCTAAATGCTGGGATTACAGACACATGCCACTGCACCTGATTTGGTCACTGAATTTGTTTTCTTTTTCCCTCTTTTTCCAAGGTAGAGTCTCACTGTTGACTGGAGTTTGTTCTATAGCAATCCTCAAACTTGCCGTGATCCTCCTACCTCTCAGCCGCCCAAGTGCTGGGATTAAAGACATGTGCAACCAGGCCTGACTTCAATGAAATTTTTTCTGACATTCCCCAAACTTTGTGTCTGAAGTCAGGGCCTCCCTGGCCTCACCCTGTTCCTGAATATGCTCTAAGAAGTAGGTGACCATGCAAGGGAAATCTCTATGGTGTCTACCAGAGGTGGCCATGGAGTATAATGGTCAAGGAAATGTCTCAATCTGCCTGTGCAGAGTATATCTAGCTTTGCATAAAGACTCCCAGGACAAGTCACGGACCCCTGGATGTCACCATGTGGTTGTGAACATGGAGCCACGAGGGAGCCAGGAGGAAGCTGAGGACGCAGTGGCATGGAAGGACACAACCTCAATGGCCTTGCTGAGCTGCTTCACTTGCCGTCCTGAGCCTTCTGTCCTGTGTGAGTGGATGGCCTGGTTTCAAAGGCAGAGCAACACACTCCACATCCCCAGGCTGTCTCTCTGCTATGGGAACTGCCTTTCAGGACACAGGCTGGCTATCCTGGGCTCTGTGTCAGCCTCCCTCTCTCATATCAGCCATCAACCAGTCTCCAGTCTCTGTGGACTGAAGACACACTCCCCAGGACCACCCACCAGGCCTAACAACTCCCCAAGTGGGTCAAAGCTTCACCAAACCCCAGGTGCTCTGGGCCTCATGGACAATGGCCGGGATTTTCATAGGGTGCCCTGCCCCCAGAAGTGGTCCAGGGTGTACCTGTCATGATGGGATTTCGATTGACAGTTAAGGTCCTCCCCAGGGAAGCTGTTGTTTGTTATGTGTAGGACAATCGTTGTGATGAAGCAAGCCCTTCACTTTGCAGACCCCCTTGGAGTCCCCCAGGGCTGTCAGCATAACAATCCTGCCCTCCACCCTCATTTCATTTGATAAAAAGGGCGAAGTGTTCCTTATTGTGTTAATGAACATGAATTCTCGGTGACTGGGGACTTGCAGTTGTGCACAGTACATTCCCTCTTCAGCCATGCTTTATCACTAGTGCTCTCTGCAGTTGTGTCTTCAGAATGCTAATGAGGTGACTGCTGGCCAGGAATCCTGGACAGGTTCAGGATGAGGCTGTTAATGTCTAGCACCAAGACGGGGTTGGGGAGGGACTTTTAGCCACATCCCCCAGTCTGGAGGAGGGGAAAGGCTGAAATTTCAATTTGTCACCCATGGCCACTTGTGTCATCCACCACACATGCCTACAAAATGAAGAGTCATGAGACCTACAGGATTGAATTTGTGTGAGGGCCTGGACCACCAAGCTCACTGGCTCACCCTACGGTCACCCTCCTCCTCTTCCTTTCTACAATTTCCTTGTGCTAAGCCAGTAATGGTGAGCCACTGTTGCCAAGAGTTCTGTAAGCCCCATGAGCAGTTGAATGATCCTGAGGAGGGGTTGTGGGCGTCCCAAACTAAACTATAGTTAAGTGGTACCCAAAGCACAGGAAATGCTATCTGATGCAGTAGATAAGGTCAGAACTGAGCTGGGTACAAGACACTCCGCTGGCAGCCATGCCTGGTATCAAAAATAAGTCACAAGGTGTGTTAGAGCAAGAGAAACACTTTGAGTTTTCCTGATATGTAAATTAGCAATTCACAAGTAGGCTGAGGAAAGATGGAACTTACTTGATTGGGCCTTCTGGGGGGACTTGGGCCCCTGTTCAGAAAACTCTGTCACCTGCTTTGTTACCAGAATGGAAGTATCTCCCTCTCTCTCTCTTTCTCTCTCTCTCTCTCTCTCTCTCTCACACACACACACACACACAAACCTGCATCATTGTCCAGTCAGCAACCTTGTGCTGACACATGGGCATTTCGAAAATTATAACTTTGGGGGCAGTGCTGGAGAGATGGCTCAGTTCTTAAGGTGCTTGCCTGCACCTTCTCCAGTGCCCATGTAAAAACAGATGCATAGTGATGCATGCATGCATCTGGAGTTCATTTGCAGTGGTTGGAGGCTCTGGTATGCCCAATCTCTCTCTGTCTCTCTTCTCTCTATACCCCTCTGCTTGCACATAAATACATAAAAATATTTTAGAAAATTATAACTTGGGCTGGAGAGATGGCCCAGTGAATGTCAAGCATGGATAGCTCAGTTCAAATCCCCAGATTACACATAAAAACGGAATGCTATAGTGAGCATACATAATCCTAGCATGTCTGGCAAGATGGGAAGCAGACACAGGAGAATCTCCCAGAAGCTTGAAGGACAGACATAACCAATGAGAGATCCTGCTTCAAACAAGGAAGATGGAGGAGACTAACATCTGAGGGTTTTCTCTGAATTCCACACATGTTCCATGGCACAAGCACACCACACACACACACACACACACACACACACACACACACACACACAACTGCATCATGGTCCAGCCAGCATCCCACAAGGACACACCAGCATTTAGAAACCCATGCCCTTTCTCTGTATTATGGTAAAACAGAACTTCATAAAAATCTGTATAAAAGGAGAAATCATTTAGTTCATTTTGGGATTGTCATGGAATATATGGAAATGATTTTTAAAATTAGTGATTCTAACATCTAGTAAAATGCCATTTCCTAGGAATCCATTGCAGGCCAAACACTATGATGGGTACCCACCTGGCCTCTAAACCCAGAGAAGCCCATAGCTTGGGCCTTAGTTCATCTCCTGCTTGGGAACAGATCCCTGAGGGTAGAAACACAAACGAGGCTTATTAAGTCACAGTTTTGAAGGCTGTAAGTTCAAGACTGGTGTCCCTAACTGCCCAGCAAGAGGCTAGTGAGGGAAGGGTCATGTAATGGGATGGGTCCAGAGGGCATCAGAGCCAACTTTGCCCTCTCAAAACAATGCAGCGTCCAGAAGCCACTAACTAGAGAATTAGGAGAACTTCTCTGCACACCTCTTCTGAAGGTAGAGCCCAGTGACCTACAGCCCCCCCCACTAGAACCCCAGCTCTTAAAGGAACCACCTCCTCCCAGTGGTACTATCCTGAGGACCAAGCTTCTGACGTATGAACTCTTGGTGATACATTCAAGCCATACCCAACCCATAGCATCATCCCTGTCCAAGAGATGAGGTTTTGGGGTTCATATGTCACAAGTAGGAAAGTAGGGATCTATACCTGTGTTTGCCAGATCCCAATACCAGCCCTCTTTCTGCATGGAAGCTGGGCCCTGAAACAGACATGTGATTGATCCATCACAGACACATGTGTCCTGAGCAGAAATTAGCTGGCAGAATAACAACTATAACTTCTCTGAGCAAATGGTGCCTCCCAAATGCCCTGGAGAGCCCATTGAGGGAGGAAACACGTGACTGTGAAGCCATCACTGAGATAGAAGAGGATGCACATTCTGTGATATGCCTCATCAGTCACCCCAGTCCTGGAGTCTTAAAGTCCTTGAACCTGAAATTACTGTTGGTAATCTGACCTCCTCTCCACTACAGAGCAGCCAGTATTTCCAGACAACTTCAATGTCCCCCTACCTCTCCTGCTCTGGGGTTTTTCTGGAGCTGTGGAGTAAATGTGCAGCCCCCTCCCCAGACAAGAGGGTCCCCATTGTGACTGCTGTGGTCCCCAAAGTCCTGAGCCAGCACTTTGAGACAAACACTATTTTTCACAAAAGAATCTTCCTTTTTCTTTTTTTTTCATATAATACATTTATTATGCCAATTTAGTCATTATCATAAAATCACTTGGGAACAGCTGACAGTAAAGTCAGTAGAAACAATTCAGGCATAATAAATCATCCCAGAACTGATAGAAATGCTTTGGTGTTCCTCCTCAAATACTATTTGTCTTGTAAAAATAGCTTATCTCAGTCTGAAAGGAAAGAATACACACAGCGATATCTTTATGTTTGAAGTGCATCAACCGGGTCTCTGGAGAATGTGAGCAAGCCGCTGTTGTAGTCACCACACAATGCAGCCTTTCATGCCTATCATGGCTGCAGCACATTTTTGCAGGTCTGTGGCCTGGGGTGTGCATGTTTAGAGTTATCGCCTGACACACACATATTTAGAGTTGCTGTGATTTGGTGCATGCATGTTTAGCGTTGTTATAGCTTGGTACATAGAGTTTCTGTGGCTTGGTGTGCATATGTTTGGAGTTGCTGTGGCTTGATGCATGCATGTTTATAGTCAGTCACTATAGCTTGGTGCATGTATGTTTCCAGTTGTTAAAGTTTGATGCATGCATGTTTAGGGTTGTTATATGGGTGTGTACATGTTAACTGTTGTTGTAATGTGGTGTATACATGCTTATAGTCATTATAATTTGGTGCATGCATGTTTAGAGTTATGACTTAGTGTGTGCATGTTTAGAATTGTTATCTTGGCACATGCATGTTTCGAATTTCTGTGGCTGGGTGCATGCATGTTTGGAGTTTTTGTCTTTCTGTGAGTATGCTGTTATTATCATTACACTACCTTTACACTCATTCCCTGTCTCTTAAATTTTCTCTGTTCTGCTACTAGTGCTGTGTACACGACACTGTTCTCATTCTCTTTTGATTACAGTATGCCTGGCACAGTTTTTCCCCTTTCCATGTATTCCCATCCTGCCTGTCTGTTATATTTGAAGTAGTTTCTTCCTTTGGCAACTACGTGGGTCATTTTCATAATCCACTCTGCCAATCTCTGCCTTTAATGGATGTGTTTATATCATTGGTCTTAATTTAGGGTTGAACATGGGACAAGGTGTAGAATGATTAATGTGATGGGTTACTGATTTATGGTTTGAAGCCAGCTATATTATTTTTTTGTTTGGTTGATGCTCTCTGTTTCTTTGTTTTGCTATGTTCCCAAGGGTTACTTAAAGTTTTCGAGATTTATCTGCAGAGGTTTTTTTTGTATTTATCTGTGGAACTTGTTAGACGTCTTCTTCAAGTATCACATTACTTATGCATAACTTACCCTAGACCACTGTCACCATCCTTTCACTAGGTTAAGTAAAATATCAATACATCACTTCTCTGATCTCCTCACTCATAATAATTTTAACTAGCTTCACCACATGCATCGACACTCACATCAGAGGCTGGAGGGATGGCTCAGCACTTAGTGGTGCTTGCATACAAATCCTGAGAGCTCTGGTTCAATTCCCCAGTACTCACATAAAGCCAGATGCACAAGGTGGAGCATGTGTCTGGATTTGATTTTTAGTGGCAGGAGATCCTAGTGCATCCATACTCTCTGTCTGCTCTTTCTCCTCTCAAATAAATAAATAAAAATATTTTAAAAGCCCACATCACACTGTGTTCTAATTTTTGGTTCAACTTTAAAACATAATTTAGAAAATTATGGAGGAGAAGAAAAGCAGCAGGCACGTGGCAGGCACGGTGTGACTGTGACATGAGCCACTGCCAGCTGCTTCGCATGTAAGATGGAACACACCAACCTCGTCTTACTTGTATGCAAACTGTGGCTCAGAAAAGTTAGGCCACCTTTCTGAAGTCCTGTTCCAAGCCCTGTGATGGCTTGAGTGTTGCAAAAGCCCATCATGCCAGTCCCGTCTGCCCAAGGAGTGCATTTCTTTCTCTGTCAGCCCTTCAAGCAAGGGGTCAAGAAATACATTAGAGGGTCCCAACATGTTCTGGGCAGTAAGATAGCGATATCACTCGTTGGAACATGTGGGATGTCCTCATCCTTCAGTCTTTTTGTGGCCATCTGAGGCTCGGCCCTGTGCAGATCTCAGGGTCCTGTGAGCAAGGAGGCTTTTCTCCTCTCTGGAAGCCCCATGATGCTCCAGAATTGTCGAAATGAGCTAAACACAGCTCTGTAAACTCCAGGGAACTAAACCAATTTGTAGTCCACTAAGCATATCCAATGGGAAGTCTGTAACTCCATTGCTGAAAGAAGGAAATCTCTAAAGATGCCTGTTGGCACTACCAGGAGGTGTTCAGACCTTGAATGAGTGAAGCAGAGAGAAACGGGAAGCACTTGGGCACATGGGGAGGTGGCCTGAGGCCTAGATGAGGTCTATGGCTTGGGAGACAGCAACGGAGTCCCGAGTGCTCCTAGAGCTCGGTGGACTCTCAAAGATCAACTGGAGGATTCTCAAAGTCCTTGTGCTCTTAGGTGTCTTTTTGAGATCCTGCGGGAGGCACATGTCCACATTCAAAGAAGAGATGAGGATAAGCAGATGCCCCACCAAGACAAGCCCAGGTGGACAGGCTGCCCCACCCCCACCAGGATCCAGGCAGTCCCAGTGCCTGCTGTGGTGAGAGCTGTGGTTAGGAGCCTACCTGTAGGGGAGGGGAGCTAACCCTGACTTCAGCCCCTCATTAGGGAGGAAGTGAGGTAGAAGGGACCTAACAAGATAACAGTCTCCTATAGGCTGAGCCTTTTCATGTCACGTGGCATGGTACACACAGCCTTTGGACAGGATAGATGCAGGGACTGGGGTTGGGACGTCAGCTGCCTGCTCAGTATATGTATTTCTATCCCCTCAAAGTCTATATGCCAGGGGTGAAGGGATGTTGATTCAAGAAAGCACTTAGATGAAAACCTACACTCAAATTGTAGAACCCATGCAAATGCTGGGTGGGCATGCCGGAACTTGCCAATAATAACAGCACTTGGAAGGTGTGGAGATGGACAGCTCCATGGGGCAAATTGGTTGGCCATCTAGACTAGATGAATTGGTGAGCTTTGGATTTAAGTGAGAGAGCCTGCCTCAGTGCAATAAGATGGAGACTAATTGGAGAAGGCACTTAACATCAACCTTGCCCCCCCCACACCTACAGAAAATCCAAATGCTAAAGCTGTGACATGTGACAGCATGTACAGGTGGCCTCTAGGGTCATGAGAGCCCCTGCCCCCCACCTGCAAGTTGAGACTAGCACCCTGGTAAAAAGAAGGAGAGACCAGAGCTCTGTATCCTTGTGAGGAGATGGTTCTAATCAGAACCAGACCACCATCCTGGTATCTTAAGCCTGGGCCTTCATCCTCCAGACAGGTGAGAGAGAAATGTCAGTGGCATGAGCCCCCAGCCTGTGTCACCCAGGCAAATTCTCCCATTTTGAGGATCTTCTTTCTGGGACAATGCACCTATGTGCTCACTTAACAGGGGTTAAAAAGATCTGATTGGCCTTACCAGTGCTTGTTCACAAGGTCAGTACCAGTGAGGTCGTGATTCCTCCATTGGCTTCCTACTACTTCTGGACAGTCCCACACCTTTCCCTGAATGGGACCCCCTTTACCCTTTCTGTATGGGCATTGCTGCTTTGCTTTCCCTCAAATGCACTACACTGCTTTGTACCACAGGTCCTTTGCACATACTCTTCCCTCTAATCAAATGTGATTCCTCCTCCATTCCAGACCTATCCTCCAGGGCAATGATGCTGGTACATTTTGACAGTGACTTGGCTTCTGCTTTTGTTCCTTCCTCCCAAAGCACTCTTGACCCCTGAGATTTGACTCTCCCCTCTTTTTTCTGCATGGGAAGAAAGGCCTTGCTCACTCAGCTATCTCCTGATATGGACCATGCACCCAGTTTTGACACTTTGACAGTTCCTGGTTTATGACTTTCTGGTAGAAAAGAGAAGTCCTTAGGCCTTGAAAACACACACACTTCCTCTCTAGGTATGAGAGCTGTCTTGGAAGAAGTCATGGTAAAGAGGCCATGTGGGGTGCTATCTGGAAACAAAGAGGCCCAGCTACTCCATGAGAGTTCACATTACTCCTGCCCCACCAGCATTGGCCGTATTTTTAGTGGTTTAGCTCTGACTACTATCCACTGTGACTCTGAGACACCTGCACTGAATACACTGAAGACATACCCAGCCGAGCCTTGCCACACACCAACATGAAAGCAAGTCACACTGTGCTCCAGAATGTGCAGGAGAGGACAGGACCCTGGCACACTGTTGCTTTCTATGGAACCCCTTCCTCCCCATCACTGCCATAGGCCAGATGAGCCAAACCTCACACCTGGCTTCCTGAGAATGAGCATTGCCCCAGCAATCATCCCTAGGGTGCCTCGCTCACCTTCCACAGGAGCCTTGCCCTTTTGGGAGGTGTGGTGGTTTGATTCAGGGATTATGGGTATTATAGCCAGCTCCCCCTTGCTAGTGTTTGGCACACTCTCCTGTTGCTGTTGTCCAGGTGTCCAACCTGATACTGGCCAGGAGGTGATGTCCACCCTCTGCTCATGTCATTATTTTCCCCTGCCTTCATGGAGCTTCCATCAAGTCTGTAAGCCAAAGTAAACTTTTGGCCACAAGTTGCTCTGGTTGGGTGTTTTCTGCCAGCAATGTGAACCTGACTGCAATGGTAAACTTGGTACCAAGAGTGGGGTTGTTGCTGCTAGACACCTGACTGTGTGGCCTTTTGGAGCTGATCGCTGAGAGTAATGTGGATGAATTTAAAATCTTGGCCAAAGAGATGCCTTGCAGTACTATAATTACAGCTTGATGGACTATTCTGGTCAGAGTTGAAAGACCCGAATGCAGTAAGAACTATGGACTGTGAGGCTTGGCTTATAAGGATGAGAAAGAGCTTTGCCTGGACTGGACCAGAAGCAGTTTGTGTGAGAAGCTTGCTGTTGTGCCTGTGTCTTGAGAACTTGTGCAGGGTGGCTTTGCATAGAAATGGACTGGTGTGAGCAGAGAGATATGGCACAGAAAAAATGAAATCTTTGAGTCAAAACTGCAGCCTGCTCAGCTGTAATTGTATGAGAGATTACAACCATTGAAAATTTGGCCAGCTGACCTGCATTGGAACAACTGAAAGAATGCAGAGCCTTTTGAAGGGGCCTGAATGCTGAAGAAGTGTCCTGTCTTTCAAAGTCTGCTTTATTCCCCCCTGGATTAACAAATTGGCACCCCAATGGTATTGTGGAGTGTGAGGAATGCAGGAAAGAGAGGGTCACTGAATTTTCAGCATGGTCTTTTGTTTTGGAAATGGCCATGTGCAGTAAGAAGCTGGATTGCCTTCATGGAGACCCAGTGGAGCTGTGAGGAAGGACCATGGGTTGCAGTGGGGACCCAGTGGAGAAGCTGGGACCACAAGATGGTTGTTAAGGAGAGATTTCAGCTCTGGATGAAGTTTTCCAGGCTACTGTGAGTAGCCTAGCTGGAGGGGTGGAATTGGAACTCCAGAGACTTGTTGCTGGTTAGAATTATTGGACTTGGAGATTTGTCACTGACTAGAGTTGTTGGACTTGGAGCTACAGAGTTTGATGTTTGTCGTGTTTAAATATTGTATTGGTTGGATATTTCTTTGCTATGCCCAATGCCATCTTTTGCAGTGTGAGTGTTTATTCTGTGCCATTATGGATTTTTTTTTGAGGTTTATTTTTTGGTATTATGGCTCAGTTAAAAGATCTCAGACTATGGAAATGTTTGAACATGATTGGGATTAATAAAAACTATGGGGACTTTTAAAGTTGGACTGAATACATTGCACTTTTAAAAAAAATTTTCTTTTCTTTTCTGTATTTTTAATGTTTTATTGACTACATCTATACTTACAGACAATAAACCATTGTATTTCCTTCGCCTTTCCCACTTTCCCCTTCACAACTCCAATTCTCCATCATATCCCCTCTGTCCATTACTTTCTCTTTTATTTTGATGTCATCATATTTTTATCCTATTCTGAGGGTCTTGTGACCCTTGCCGTGTCTTGGTAGACACGGCAAGGTCATGGATATCAATACCAATTTCAGTCTGGACAGTTGCATTGTAAGGAGTGATACCTTTCCTTTGGCTCTTACATTCTTTCCACCACCTCTTTGGCAATGGACCCTGAGCTTGGAGGATGTGACAGAGAGGTTTCAGTGCTGGACACTCCTCCATTCCTTCTTCTCAGCACTATGTTGCCTTTTGGGTCATCCCAGTGGTCATCACCATCTGAAAAGAGAAGTTTCTCTGACCAAAAGTGAGAGTAGCATTAATATATAAATATGAACATTAAGTGTAGTGCTTTCAGGGCAGTTTGGTGAGAATAATATATACATTTAGCCAGACAAGAGCAGGCTTTATACTCCTAAGGCTCATGACCTTCCCTGCCATAGGCTTTTGATTAAGTTTTCAGTACCAGGCATGTATTCCCTCCCATGGAAAGATAACATGTGACATTTGGCTTTGTGGGCCTGGGTTACCTCATTTAGTATAATCCTTTCCAGATCCATCCATTTCCCTGCAAATTTCATAATTTCATTTTTCTCTACTGCTGAGTAGAACTCCATTGTGTAAATGGACCACATCTTTATTATCCATTCATCTGTGGAGGGACATCTAGGCTGGTTCCATTTCCTAGCTATTGTGAATAGAGCAGCAATAAACATGGTTGTGCAAGTATCTCTAAGGTAGTGAAAAGAGTCATTAGGATATATGCCTAGGAGTGCTATAGCTGGATCATATGGTAAATCTATTTCTAGCTGTCTCAAGAACCTCCACACTGATCTCCACAATGGCTGGACCAGATTGCATGCCCACCAACAGTGTAGAAGAGTTCCTCTTTCCGCACCCTCGCCAACACTTGGTTGCTACTTTAACGTCCTTATTTGAAGTGTCTCCATACAAAGAAACATTTTCTCTATGTCAGCAATCTTCACAGGGAATTTTGTTTTGTTGAAAATGCCTCCTAAGCCTTTGAATTGAAATTCTTCACCTTCTACTATAACCTGAATTCTTATATTTGATCTTTTCATAGTGTCCCGGATATCTTGAAATTTCCATTCATACCTTCCTATTAGCTTGTCTTTCTCTCTGTTGGACTGTATTAGATCTGCCACCTGGTCTTCTAGTTTAGATATTCTGTTCTCTCCTTCATCCATTCTACTGGTGAGACTTTCCATAAAGTTTTTTATTTGACTGACTGTGCTTTTCAGAGCTAGAATTTCCACCTGGTTTTTCTTCAGTATTTCTATTTCCTTACTCGTATCTTGTAATGACCTCCTTAATTCATTAAGCTGGTGTCCTGTGTTCTCTTGGAATTCCTTTAGGAGTTTGTTTTCTTCTTTAATTCTTTTATTTTCTTTTTTATTTCTGTGAGTATAGATAAAATCATTTTTTTTTAAATCTTTGTCAGGCATACCATCTAAAACAGTTTAATTGGGGGCCATTTCTAGTGGATTTATAATTTTTGGTGGGATTGTATTGTCTTGATTCTTTGTGTTTCTTATATTATAATGTTGCGATTTTTGCATCCCAAGTTGATTTGCTGCTTGGGTTTGCTAATAATCTGTTGTGCTTTTAGATTTGGAAGTCCAGCTTTATATATCTTCAGAGTAGGAGTTTAAGGTGCCAAGTGTAACTCTTCTACTCCAATCCAATAGCAGAAGTAATCTTAGGTATTGAGTTTGCCGGCTATTCAAGTATTCTAGTAGGCTGGGCGGAGCATTTTACTGACAAATTCTAAAGTTCAACTGATCAATATACACAATCAATAAAAACCAGCACAGGGTATGAGGTGTGGGGATTGAAACAAACATATAACCTTATAAAGCCAAAATCCCTAAGGGTGTGTGTTGCTCTACACCCTTAATCCTGAAAGCTGGGAAGTTGAGATTTCTGTTCTGATATGAGTTCCAGTTCAGGCTGGGTCTGAATCCAACCCTGCTCCCAATAATGACTGAAGAAAAAGACAAAGGCCCTATGAATCTGAACGCATTTAAGGCAACAATAGTCAATCCCCAAATACAGCTTAATGGAGAATGGTAAATCCAACTAAGAATATATAGCCTATTATCTGCCCTGACATGGAAAGAGAGATTAGCACTTCCAGTGCAGGCCTATGTACCTGCTTTTCTGTCAGTTGGCCTCATTACCTTTTGGGGTGGCTTCCAATCTCACCAATGCTGAGTGTCCACCTCGATCCCTCCATGTTGTGCTGTAAATCTGGTGTTCTGATCAGCTGTGCTGGATGCCCTGCCACTGGGAGCTGAATGCGTTCTCCCCAGAGTTGCGGTTCTGTTGGGTTGGGGCATGGGAGAGTGCAGGAAGCCTGGAGTTGTACTTGATTTGCAGCTCCTCGTCCCACCTGTGTCCTGCTGTCTCCTCTTCAGATGTCTTGACTTTGCAAGGAGGCTGATGAGGTTGGAAAATCCCCTTGTTTGGTCTCTGCTCCTGCAGCTGGGCATGGCTGAGTGGGCGTGTGGATCCACGTGGGTCCTTCTGCTTGGGTCCACCTTCTCAGGTCCACAAGCTCCTCGATGGGATTCTGGTCAATTTCCTCCTTTCTGATAGATCTTAGAGTCTCCTGCTTCTCTGCTGTGGCCAAAAAAAACCTATACTCCTTCACTTTTCAGACATGTTTTTTGGCGTGGTTTTGCTCCAAACCCCCCCTAGGCTGGATTAGTATGACTCCTCTCTGAATGCATTGCATTTTAAAGCATGGGTGATTATCTGTTGATGGAGTCCAGGGGTGGAATGTGGGTGTTTGATTCAGGTGTCCCCCATAAACTTAGGTGTTCTGAATGCTAGGTTCTCAGCTGATGGAGATTTGGGAATTAATGCCTCCTAGAGGCAGTGTTTTGTTGGGGGTGGTCTTATGGGTGTTATAGCCAGTTCCCTCTTCTAGTGTTTGGCACAGTCTCCTGTTTCTGTTGTCCACCTAATGTTGATGAGGAGGTGATGTCCACCCTCTGCTCATGTCATTGTTGACTCCTGCCATCATGGAGCATCCCCTCAAGTCTGTAAGCCAAAATAGATCCTTTTTTCCCACAAGCTGCTCTTGATCGGGTGATTTCTGTCAGCAATGTGAACCTGACTCCAACAGGAGGCTTTCCCTGCCACCCTCTCATTCCTCTCTGCAGGAGAGCAGCCACTCACTGTGGTGACAGGGATCAGAGAACCAAGCCCACCTCTGTCCTGTGGGCATCTCCCCCAAGCTCTGTCCACAGCAAACACAGGTGGCCTGGGCCAGCCTCACACCACCCACCTCAGCCAGCATGCACAAAGACTGATCATCTGTCAGAACCTCTTTTATTATCATTTGTTTACAAATCATTTTGTTTATTCGTGTATTGATCAATGTATTGATTGATTCATCCATTATGTGTTGATTCATTGATTCATGTGTTTATTGATCCACTTACTCATTTAACTCATTGATCCATTGACCAACTCATTCATTGGCTCATTTACTCTTCCATCCATTGATTCACTCATCCATTCATTGATTGGTTAATTCTTTGAATCATTCATTGACTCAGTCATCTAAGGAGCATGCCCCAGCATTGTGTGTGTGTGGTCTGAACAGGGGTTGGCTGCAAGATGTCTCTGGGTCACCTGCCCTTACAGGACCAGGCATACAGTTGACAACTGAATGCTTGTACACTAAAGAAGGAACATTGTTACATTCAAGCTTCCAACACCCACAGAAGTGTCTCCCCACAGGTAGCGCTTCCCTCTCTTTCAACAAGGAGACAGCAGCTGGGATGAGCCTAGTTCCCTGACCTGGTCCCAGGTATTTGGCAGGAGATGCCACTGGGACTAAGGTAGTTTAGGGTAACAGGGCCCAAAATTCAAAGCAAGAAATGTCTGTGAGTCTGCCTTTGCAGTCTCCACTCGGCTAGAGGTCAGAGACCGATTTGCCTTCTTCTTATCTCTGGCTGCATACGGGAGTTCCCTAGATCTGTTTCCCCTTAAACTCAACCTGAGTCCCTCCCTAGAAAGGTATCCCCTCTCCTAGAATACTTTCCTTTCCTAGAAGGATTAACCCTGATCTATGTAGAAACCTAATACCAAGACATTAGCCCCCATTCAGGCCCTAGAAAACACCCCAGTCTGAGTCTCTAGGTAAGCTTTTCTATTTCTGGAACCTCCCACCCTGCTGTATAGGAGCTTTGCCTTCCTTCCTTCCTTCCTTCTCCATTTTCAGGAACTCCCTCTTGCCATCTCTTGGGCAGGAACTTCACCATCCTTCTTGAAGTTCTATCTATAGTTTAATACAATCCATCTAAACTTGACCCTCTGGTCCATGGGTTTCAATTCTTTGAATTCATAAGACAAGAACCTGGAAGCCACTGACTCAGTGGAAGTTCTGGGTGACTATAGCAGTTCAGCACCCTAGCTCTTGGGTTAAAGCCCAAGAAACCAGGAGAGGCTCTTATGCTCTCCAAGATACCTCAAATTTCTGCATTATATTGGTGCATTAGTAGAGGAACCCCAACTCCTACATCAGGACCACTCACTCTGTGGCCAGCACCCTATCCTGAAGTGGGAAACCCTTCTCTCTGAGGCCTTAACCCCCTTGGCTACTAGCTGAACCTAATGTCTCCCAGTGACCTTGAGCAGACACTTCCCTCTCTGGGGCTCAGTTTCATTATTTCTACAATGAGTTCAGAGATAAACTCCTGTCCATGTCAAAAAGGAGGTGACAGAGAGAGGTAGACCCAGAACGAGCACATTGCCAGCTTCAGCAATCAAGTGTCCTGCTCAGGTAATAACCCCTGTGGCTGAGGCACTGGGACCAGAAGCTGTTTGAAACCCTGAGTCTGGGCTATGGTGAGTGGCAAGAGGCAGTGGTGTTCCCCTGCACACACTGGACACAAGATGAGACTTGGCTGCAAAGCATTCTGCTTCTTAATGGCAGCCTCCTTTGCTCCAGGCTGACCTGACAGCACAGCCCTGCCTGCCCCTTGGCCAAGGGAGGAGGGTGGAGCAAGCCCTCTGGATGCTTCACTTTGCCATTATGCTGGTCAGTTACATCCACAGACATGCAAACATCAAGGTGACTGTGGTAGTTTGAATATATGTCCCCCAATATATTCAGTGTTTTATTAGTTATAGTTTGCATCTACAATCACCTTGCTAGAGGCAATGTCACTGGGGGCCAGTCTTAAGGTGTTAATGGTGGGTTTGAGATTCCATTGTAAAGATATGTAAATGTGCCTAGCAGGAGTTCCTGAAGTGTGCTGTGTGACCTTTTGGCTGTAGTTTTGCTCTGTGTGCTGTGGTGGCTGGTTGGCTTTCTCTCTCTCTGCTTGGCCCTGTGAAAGCAGGCTGCTTTTCCTGCCTTTATGGAACTTCCCCTGGATCTGTAAGCTTCAATAAATAATATCCTTTCCTCCATTACTGTGCCTGGTCTGAAAGTTCATCTCAGTGAACCTAAAGCTGTCTGCTACAGTGACCAAGAAGGGGGAAGTGGGCTCATTAAAGAAGAGGAAAGAAAAGTGACAGCTACCTATCAGGTATGATCCTTCATTAAACCCTCCATTAAAAAATGAGTAGAGGGGGGCTACAGATGGCTTAGCAGTTAAGGCACCTGCCTCCTAAGCCTAAAGAATGCTGGTTCCAATCTCCAGCAGTTCCAATCTCCAGGTCCCACATTTAGCCAGATGCAAAGTGATGCAAGGGTGTAATGCCGCACTTGACCACAAGGGGGCGCACACATCTGTATTTCGTTCGCAGCAGCTGAGAGGCTGCTGGCGCGCCCATCTCTGTCTGTCTTCCTCTCCCTCTCTCTCTGTCTCTCTCTGTGTCTCTCTCCAAAAAAAAATGAGTAGAGGGGTTGGGAAGATGGCTCAGTGGTTAAAGATACCAGATGGCAAAGCCTGTCTGCCAGGGTTCAATTTCACAGCCACCCACATAAAGCTGGATGGGCATTTATTTTCAGTACAGGAGACCCTGGTGCACCCATACACACAGAAAGAGGAAGGGAGGGGAGAGAAAAAATAAAGAAGAAAAGAAAGAAAGAGAGAGAGAAGGGGCTGGAAATATTATGGAAGAGGTAACCAGAAAGAATATAAGATACAGTGGATAGGAAGCAGTCCTCTGCAATGCTGTATTCCAGATACAGGATGGCCATTGCACTCATGACCTCACAGCTGTTAGCATTACCTGCACAATATTGGGCCCATCAACATGTCATCATGTATGCTGAAGTTGTGGTGGTGCACGTCTTTAATCCCAGCACTCAGGAGGTAGAGGTAGGAAGAGTGAGTTCAAGGACACCCTGAGCCTACATAGTGAAATTTTAGGTCAGCCTGGGCTAGAGTGAGACCCTACCTTGAAAAAACAAAAAGAAAAAAAGTTATAAAAACAAATAGCTATAACTTCGGACAACTGGGGAGTTAACATTTGGGCTAATATTAGATCATTTGTTATTCATTAGACTAGTTGGTGCTAATCATAAACCTGCAAGTCTTGGGCCAGAACGGAGGCTGGGGTCCAAAGGAGCTGGGGCGTCTCAGTGAGGACACTCCTTGGCTCGCAGATGGCTAGGCCTTGCCAACAGGGAAGGTGGGAGTTTTGATCTCTTTCTTTTCTAGCCAGGCTTCTAACTCCACCCAGAGGGACCTTTTCAGCACCTATTTATTTATTTATTTGAGCGAGAAAGGCAGATAGGGAGAATGGGTGCACCAGGGGCTCCAGCCACTGCAAACAAACTCCATATGCATGTGCCATCTTGTGCATCTGGCTTTATGAAGTACTGGGGAATAGAACTTGGGTCCTTAGTCTTTATAGGCAAGCATTTTAACCACTTCTGAGCCATCTCTTCAGCCCTCAGGTCTCTTTTAACTATCACCTTCTGCGACAGTTTAAATGTGTGCCCCCAGGTGTGTGTGGGGTTTTTTTTGTTTTGGTTTTTTTGTTTGTTTGTTTGTTTGGTTTTTCGAGGTAGGGTCTCACTCTGGCTCAGGCTGACCTGGAATTTACTATGTAGTCTCAGGGTGGCCTCGAACTCACTGCAATCCTTCTACTTCTGCCTCCTGAGTGCTGAGATTAAAGGGTGCATCATCATGCCTGGCTCCCCAGGTGTTTTATTAAAGCACCTGGCTAGAGGAGGTGTCACTGGGAGCAGATTCTGGGGGCCTCATTGTAGATTACATCAGGTCAGCCCACACCAGGGGCAGATAGCTGGAAGTAGCCCCTGGAATTCTCACTGTGACCCCTCAAGCCACCCTATTGGTTGACACAGCTAGACCAACCCCAGTGTCCTCACTCACTTCAGCTCCCACTGAGTTTCTTTTTCTTTTTTTTTTTTTTTTTTTTTTTGTTTTTTCGAGGGACACCATGGCTGCACATCACATGGGGCCACTCTGCGATATCCAGTGTGAGGTCTCCACTCTGAACTGCACACACCCTGGATGCCTTCTGCCCACTGTTCCCGTGGTCATACACACATATGGGTACCTTCTGCTGGTGCACGACCAAACATCACAAATGAAAGTCATGACAGAGACCAGAAGCCATGCCCAGTGGGTTAAGGGTGAATTTTATTTTCTCTCTCATAACTTTGCACATTCCCAATACAAGGGGTGTGAGCACACTCTCCTTGAGTCAAGTGTGTGGCCACAGCACCTCGGGCTTGGGGAGAAGAGCCGTGAGGTCAAAGACTTCAGGACAGGTTCACCTCTGCCTTAATGGCCCCTGCAGTCCTGTGGGCCCCCAGGTCCTCAGTCTGGAAGACAAAGGGATCCCACCTCTGTGGTCAGCAGGGTCACGATCAGCAGACATGGTTCATCATTCCAGCCTAGCAGGGTCAAGAGCCAACCCTATGGCTACTGTGTCTAGCCCCAGCCTTGCAGCCCAGGCCATGTGTGGCCTGCCCACGTCACTTCAGCTGCACACAACCCAGTCCTTATTGCTAAGAGACGACCATGCAGTGTTTCCAGAGCTGTGCTTCTGGGTTGGAGCTGAATTAATGAAATAAATAAAACAGAAACCAAAATAGAAGCGTATGCACAGTTGGAAGCTGGAGCCAAGCAGTTACCTCGGAGTAGCTCTCTGCAGAGCCACAGGCTTGAGGTTCCAGGCTGCACCTCAGGTTGGCATCTTAGTCAGGGATAATTACAGCAAGCTGGGCTTCCGCTGGGTAGGAGGAGGAACCAAGCTCGGCACTGCTGCTTCTCGCCAACCGCCTGCTCCCTGTGGCAGAGCAGTGGGTCCTCGACAAATATCTGGCCCCAACCCCTGTTACAGATGAGGAAACTGAGGCCCTGGAGCAGATGGGATTCTTCCCAGAACAGCAGATCAGATCAGCTGAAGAACAGCTGTGCCGTGGCCTTGAACCAGCCCTCTTCCTCTTGAGCCCACAGCAGGATGACCCTGAGCCCCAGGACCGAGGTTGGAATTAATGTGAGTCACCAAACCCATGCAAATGGCTGTCTCACCTCCTTTCCCACATCACAGAGCCTCAGGATCCTGGCACCTGGAAAGGCTGTCCCCGTTTCCCCCCTTCCCCGCCCCGCCCTGCCCCAAGGAGATGCCTCAGAGGCCTGCTGACAAGCTTGAGTGACATGCTGGGGAGCGGCAGTGCTATCCATCCACACCACTGCCCATGAACTTGGAAAAAAGAAGTAGCAAGTGTCACTGGGTACCTGCTTGCCCTCCCCTCAGTGGGCAAGGGTGAGGCTGAGAAGAAGGGAAGAGGAGGTTTTGCCAAGGAACACCCAGGTCTACAGAAAGGTAACCAACCTTCGTTACTCCTTCCACAGCTGCTTCTGGGTCAGAGTTGAGACACAGAAGGTTCCAGATACACAACTAGGAGCCAGTGTCAGTCCCTGGAGCTGCCTATGTCCTTAGCACAACTCTTTCCTGCTAAGTGAACTTGAGCAGCTTCCTATCTTGGCGACCCTTCCACACCGACCCTTCCTTGGGGGCAGTGTGTGTCAATGTCTTGAGCTCACATCTCCAGCCACACACTCCCCAGACAATCCTCATGGGAGCCCCACACCTCAAACCACCATATCCACAGCTGAGAGGACTGCCCACACCATCCCCGTTCCTCACTCACCATCTCAGGGAATGGTTCACCTGTACCTAGAACTCCAAAAGGGTCACCTAAGTGCATGCTGGAGGCCCTCCCCTCTCCCACCCCAGGTGCCAGGACACACTGATCTGGGCTGTCCTCCCGCCTAGCCACCCCACTCTCCTGAGCATAACGGTGATCTGCCCTCTGCCCTCCGAGCAGCAGAGGAGGACTTTTTTTGATTTGCCGGGGGCGGGGGGTGCAGAACATGCTGGCTGTGGGCTGTGGCCAGAAAATCAGCTGTATTCCGGGTGAGGAGGTCTGCTCTGTGGGGAACATGTCCCAGGCTCCAGGGTGAGAAGTCCTGCCATGAGGAAGGGTTTGGAGCCCTAAAGAAGAAACCCAGACCTATGGCTGTGCAGCTCTTCCTTCCCATCCTGTCTCCTCCTCCGCCCCTCTGTGTGCCCACTCTCTGTCTTCCTCTTCTCGGTGTCTTTCTGTCTGTCTCTGATTTGGCTCTGTCTGTATCCCTCCCTGTCTTTCCTGACTCTCCATAGGTCTCTCTCTCTCCCTTTCCTCTGTTCATCTCCTCTTCCTCTCCTCCTTCCTCTGTCTCTTTCCCTCACGGTTGCTCTCCATCTCCTTCTCTTTCGTTCTCTTTCATTCTCTGTCTCTCCCTCTCCCATTCTTTCTCCTTGGCGCCCTCTCAGTCCTTGCATCTTTCTTTCTGTCATTCTGCTCTGCCTATTGCTGTTTCTCTCTTTCTTTCCCTCCCTGCCCCTCCTTCTCACTGGCTAGGGGTTGGCAGAGCTGTCACAGGAGGGCCCTCCCATTGTCCTCCCCACTTCCTGACGGGTGGCCCCCTCCTGTGCTGCCCAGGCTACCCATCTATCTAGACTCAGATAGGGACGGGGTGGCCTCCCTTAAGGCAAGAGGCTTCCTATCCCCTGATCCTATCTAGACCAGTGTCACAAGCTCCTAGAATCCAGGCTATACCTGGACTCCTATACATGGTGTGGAGTCCCACCTGCAGACAATGAGGTATGTTCAAAGTAGGGTTGGGAATGAGCAGGGCAGATAGTACCTGGAAGACTTCCTGGAGGCAATACCAGCCAGGCTGGAGGCTAGAATGGCAGATACCCAGCCCATGCTCAGGCACATGGGCAGGGAGCACCATGGAGGGGTCTGAGAAAGAAGAAACAGAGCTGAGATTGTGCTGTCACCAAGACACATGAGCGCTGAGAACTGGCAGGATATGGTCCCTCAGCACTGAGGCTGGCTCCTACCCACTCCTGATTTTTCCATAAACACCAGGCAGCATGCGGAGCGCCCTCTCCCATTCTCTCATTCTGGCTACACTGAGACTCTGCTGATATAATGAACTAATTCCCCAAATTACTGAATCAATACCTAATTACAACCACAGGCAGTTCTGACAGCCTAAGAGTCAGACTCTGTAATCAGCGCTTTTAGCCTAGAAGCTGAGTTCAGAGAGGTGACATCACTCACCCAAGTGCAGGCTATAAGCTCAGGAGGGGCTGTCAGGGGCTGTCACTGGAGATGCTCAGCAAACTAAGAGGAAGGAGGTGGAGGGTAGGAGGGACTTGGGGCTGTCAGCTCCCAGCCCCTGCTCCTAGCATTGTGCACACTGTACCCTGAAGCATCCACCCAGCACCCCTGGACCTTGCACTCTGTACCCTGAAGTCCTGCATCTTATACCCCTGCACCCCAAATCTCTGCAATTCTGCAATCCCTACATGCCTGTATCCTTCAGCCCCATTCCCCTGCACCTGAAGCTCCTGCCATAGTGAACTACTCCACTGCTCCTGGCCAGGGCCACATCAATGCAGGCCACAAATAGAAGCTAGAGTTAGGCAGGAACAGAGAGGAAGTGTGCACTACCCCTTTATCTCTCTGCTTTTAAGGAAAGCTTTGACTCAGTCTGGCAGAATGACTATAGCAGACACCACCTAGTGATCACATTCCTGCCCAGCCTTGGCAAGTGCTGGGTGACTGGTAGCCTCTTAGCTAGAGGGGCTACCCAGGAGCCACCTGACCTGCTGACTAGGAGAGCTGCACCAGAGATGGTACAGGTCAGCTGTCTGGCCTTAGGTCTCTTACCTTGAGCCCCAGGATCTAGGTGGTGGGGACAAGGACGGAGCCCAGGGAGCTGACAGTGGGAGCTGGCTGTAGAGTTCTGGCTATGGCTTGCTGCTTTAGGGAAGGTGGAAGGTCCAGCCTTGCTTCCCAGGCTGTGTAAAGAATGGCACACTCAGAAAGGCTCAGGCCTCCTTGTCTCCCTGTCGCATGGGTAAGTAACAGTAGCAGGCCCTCATGTCCTGGTCTGAGTGGTTGGTGGATAGACTGGTGGGTCCTCCCAGTGATCCAGCAGCGAGGCCATCATTGTGGCCACTGTACCAAGCAGGACACACAGGCCCCACACATCACCTACACTTCTAGACCTAGATAATGGGAACTGTGACTAGGTTTAACTGTAGCTGGCTACCCCTGGGTTAAGGGTGACCTCCATTGCAAATGCAGTGGGAGGGTGGGAGGCTGTGTTCCTCATTGAATTCTGTCCCCACTGCTCCCCTTTACTAGCTCACAGTTCCCTTGGATTTAAATGGACGAGGATGTCCATTTCACTTTCAGTCTCCCCAGCATTTGTAGAGAGGTGCTCGTGAGCCCAGAGGCACCTCCAGGGGGGACTGAGTGGAGGCCGTGGGAAGGCGGTGGTACTCCCTCCAAGACAAAGCTTTGAGCCTGTAGTCAAGGTGAGAGGTGTGGTGTGGCTGGAAGGAAGCCACAAGCAAACAAGACCTGGAGTCAAAGGAGGATCCAGGGTGGGAGAATGAGTGACAGTGCGATGTGCAAGGCAGCTGCCAAGTGGGATTTCTGGGGGGGTGTAGTGAGGGGACCCCGACCAGCAGGAGCTAAAGGAGATCACAGGGGTTAAAGAAACCAAAAGCATTTGTTTGAGGTTTGGGCATTTGTGGCCCTGGGGACAGGCCCGAGGGCCTCAAGTAAGCTATGCACCCACTGTGCACAGAGCTACATCCCAAGATCCCCACTCAGTGCTTCTAGTGTCTGGCTGCAGAGAGGAACCAGCATGTCATCGTGGGTTCAGGGCCAGGAGAGGGCGTCCTCAGGACGGCTTGAGGAATGCCTGGATGGATGAGATAGAGCCATGTTAGCTTCTCAAACTGGACATAGGAGGTTAGAAAACCAGACTTGGGGCGGGGGGTCCATAGGCTGTGGTAAAGCCAGGCACTGGTGGAAGAGTCTGGAGAGAGATAAGAATAAAGAGGAGTCAGAGCTGGGATCTGAGTTTGTGCCATGACCCATGGCACAGAGCTGGGTGTCACTGCTCTCGCAGTGCAGGATGGAGGCCCCTGGGAGGGCAGAGGCTGGGAGGGTGAGGCTGCCCTGACCGCCTTGAAGAGCAGCAGCTTGGGACAAGAAGTTTCTGCTGGGACAAGAAGGGGGCTGGGGATGTGTAGCAAAGGTCCAGGGTCCCGGGGACTTTGATGATGATGGTGACTGCCCCCGGGGGGTGGAAAGATGAAACGAGTTGGGCTCAGAGAGCTTGGGGAGCAGAGCAGGAAGACAAGGAGAATGGGGTGCAGCTGAGCATGGCAAGGACTGCAGAAGGCCCCAGGGCAGGGGTGCTGGGCTGGGCAGGCAAGCTGGGTGCGAGTCAGAGGAGGGGCCTGGTGCCTCGGACCCTGTTTGGAATTTATATCTTATACACACACACACACACACACACACACACACAAAACTATATGAACCATCACATGTACACATGCACATACATACACCATAGCTTCAAACCCTCACCCACACACATGCATGCATATGTCAGTACACACACCCCACTGTGAACCCTCACATGCACATGTGTCCACACATACCCTGGATATAAACCCCCATATATATATATATATATATATATATATATATATATATATATACACATAACTTCACATGCACACATATGCCCCACTGTGAGTCCTCCTCTCTCACACATACACACCGCTGTGAAGCCTCACAGGCACGTGCATGTGTACACATACACTACTGTCAACCTTCTCACACATGTGCACGCACACCACAGCTGCAACCCCTCCCCTCCACACACACATCTTGGCTGCAATAGCTCCTCTCACATCCTAGTCACCAACCCTTACACATACTCACACAGACTCTCATGTGCACTCACACACATCACTACTAACACACAAATACATGCACGAGCTTCAAACCCACATGCATACACATACAAAGGTTGCGAATCTTCAGCTCACACTTTCACATATCCTGTATGCAAACTTTCTCTCACACTCATACACACATGCACACACCCCAAGTTTGCAAGTCCTCCCCCCCCCACACACCAGCTTCGACCCCTCATTTGCATTATCATTCCCATTTCACAGAAGGATGAAACTGAGGCTGAGGCCAGGCCACGAGGAGGTCTGTGGTCTCGGGTCCCCCTTCTGGCCCTCTGGCCTCCCCTGCACCTTCGGACCTCGCCTGAGAGCCCCAGTTGCTCAGCCTGATCGGAAGGCTGATTAGCAGCCATTGTTCAGGAGAGGGAAGCAGGCCTTTCATTTCCTCTCCACTGCGGGAGCCGCCTGCACTCCACAGTTTGCAGAAGCCCTGTCCCCTCGGCGCTGTATATTAAACCACCAGCAGCTGCTGCAAATCTGCCCATAAGAACATCACCAACCTGTCTCAGAGATACCTTCCCTGTCCCCACACTCCACCCATGGGGGTGGCCCACCTGTCAAAGCTGCTGCAGGGTCTGAGTCCTGCTCTCTGCAGTTCTAGGGTACCCTAGCATAGGTAGGACTCTCAGGAGCCTAGGACCCCCGTGCCTCAAGCCCCTTTCCTCTTTCTGTTTGGGCTGCCAGTGGCTTTGAGAGTGGCTACTCCACCCCACTGCTGGAGTAACCCTGCTTGGCAGAACCATTCACCCGACAAACCAGAGGACCCCAGTAAACAGTTCCCTGTTTCCCTAATCTGCTACCTAAGATGGCGTCGTCTTCTTTGACACACCTGCTGCAGAGCCTGAAGCCAGGCTACGTGTCAGGATGGGGTTCACTTAAAGGAGGAGCTGTCTCTCTGAATATCTCACACTGGTTCCCAAAGAACTTCTGTTACTCAAGACAAAACTTAGTCTTGGTCATTCTATCATCGTGCGATGGGCCTTCTGTCTCTTACAGCCCAAAGCGGTGCTATCATAGTCTCCTCGTGCACGTGGAGAGACAAGCCCATGCGCTGAGGCTCCCTGTCCAAATGAGATAAAGCCAGAACCTCCCAAGGCAGAGGTGGCGGCAGGAGACTATCATCTATCTGTCTGTCTGTCTCGCATCTATCTCCCTAATCTATCATCTAGCTATCTACTTATCATCTATCAATCAATTTATCTATCACCTATCTACCTAATCTATCATCTGTCTGATATCTACCTTTCATCTCTCCATCATCTATCTGTAATATTGGTCTCCTTACCCACCTAATGATCTGACATGTATCTACCACTTGTCTGTCTGTCTACCTATCATCTGTCTACCTGTCCCCTCTGTCACCTGCTAACATCATCATCTGTCTCCTCTCGCTCACCCCACCTCTCGCCCCACCCCATCACATTAATGCTACATTCTTCTCAGTGTGTAGCTGGCGCTCCCCACCTCCCCACTTCCCCCAGAATTCCACATGGCACTCCTGAGAACCCCTCCTGCTACTCCCTGGAAAGCCCACTAGAAAGCCACTCCATACCAACGTTCTACAATGTCCCCAGTCCCTTTCACCTCCCGCTGCACAGCTGTCAGCTGGGGCTAGTGAAGACCCCAGGTCCATGTCCCTGACAATGGGCAGCAGGGGCAGGCCTAGGCTTGGGGTCTCCCATAGTGAATGGCCTATCCCTGAGCCCTTTGCAGAGGCCAGTGGATGAGGAGTGTGGAGATGAGGCCATCCTGGGATGAGCTGGAGGCCTGGAGTAGAGTGACGAGGGTCCTGAGGAAACACAGACAAGGAAGTGAGGAAGACAGAGCAGAGACCGCAGAGACACGGCCTTGGCTGAGGACACCTCCAGTCACCACTGGAAGCTGAGGAGGCAGGAAGACCCTGCTGAAGCTGCCAGAGGGAGCCACCTTGTGCAATCCTGACTTTGGTCTGTGACCTCCAGATGCCATTGTCTGAAGCCCCCAGTTTGCACCAGTTTAATAGCAGCCCCATGACAGGAGCCCAGGAAGACAGAGCAACAGTGCCCTAGGGGCTGGCAGGTCTGCTGTTTTCAACAGAGCAGTGCCTGATGCCAAGGCAACCCTAAAGGGCAGCTGGCTAGCCCACAGCCCATAGTTGTGTGAGACTGAGCACACCGGGCCTTAGACGTTTTCGAATGGCCTAGTAATTCAATGTCCCCACCCTCAGTGCTCTGAGGGTGGCGCTTAACACTACCAACCAGGAGTTGGGGTGCAGTGAGCACTAAGGCTGGGATGGGAGGACAGAGGGATTCAAAGCCTCTGCCTGGCCCCCCTGCCTCCACTTGCTTCTGCGCACACTCACCACACACCAGCAAGCTTTCTAGGCACAAGGTGTCTCCCCCACCCCTAACCTCAAACCTCATGGCTGGCCTCCTACTGTTCTTGAGACAAAGTCTTGGCCCAAAGAACCTCAATAGGGTCTAAGCCAAGGTGCTGCAGACGTTCTGAGTCCCACCTATCCTGTGAGTGGGCATTGGAGAGAGACCCCATCAGGGACACTGCCCACCTTGCTGCACCTTTCTCCTTCTCCCGCCATCTCCATTGAGCCCAATTTCTGACTTTTTGACTGGGTTTCCCTGGGAGGTCTGATGCCACTCACTTTTCACCATCCATCCTACCACCCTGACCACTATAATCGTCCCTACTGCTATTTTCCTTCCCCCACCCCCAGCTGTAACCTCCCCAGCTTCTACCAGCTAGGCCAAAACAACCTTCCAGAAAGAGACCTGCTAAAGCTGTTGCTCTGCCTAGCCACATCCGGCAGCTCAGTGGAGGGTCTTGAAGAGGAGCTTGTCATCATGCTGGGCTGCCTGGCCCTGCAGCAGCCCAAGGCCCATGCCGGTCACATCCCCTACCTTTGCTAGAGCTTTCTTCTCATTGGACAGGCACTGAAGCCATGTTTCTAGCCCGTACAGCTGGCCACACAGGTGCCTGAATTCCTCATGCTTCAGGTCCCTAGTGGATCTCTGCCCCTGACACAGGGCACTCCTGCTGTCTGGCTCAGAGGACCTGCCATGTGAGAACCCGGAGACAGGAAAGGGAAGGCCAAAAGAGATCCTCAGCTCGGTGGACACAGCACAGCTGGTGCTGAGAGCCGTATTCTCACTGTAGCCTCACATGAGTAACGAGAGCTGGCAGGCCTGGGATCAAACACTCATTTCCATTAGTAATCTCAGAGTGAGTGAACCGCTGACACTTCTCAGGGGTCAGAGCTCTCTAGTCCATGGCCACCCCAGCCTCACAGTCCACCACACCTGAGAAAGTCATACTCAGTTGAGTGCTGAAGCCAAGGCAATCTGCCCCTCTACAGATGGTGGGCAAGGAACCTCTAGAAACTTCTTCAGTATGGGGGTGCCTGGGCCCTATGTGACCTTGAGCTGAAGGAGCAACCAGGAGAACTGTGGGCTCCTGTCTCTCCTTGCTATGTGACCCTGAGCAAGTCATTCAATTGCTCTGGTTCCCATGGCTTCCCCAATAGCCATCCCTTCACCCATCCATCCATCCACCCACCCACCCATCTACCCACTTACCCATCTACCCACTTACCCATCTACCCATCCATCTACCCACCCATCCACCCATCTACCAACTTATCCATCCACCCATCCATCCCTTCACCCACCTATCTTCACCCATCTATCCATCCTCCTACTCACCCATTCAGCTACCCACCCATCTATTCACCCACCTACCCATCCAACCATCCACACATTCACCCACTCACCCATCCATCTACCAACTTACCCATCCATCCACCCATCCATTCACCCACCTACCTATCCATCTACCTACCTACCCACTCATCTAACAATCCATCCCTTCACCTACCTGTCCACCCACTACTCACCCATCTACCCACCCACCATCCACATAGCCATTTGTCCATCTACTCTAGACCATTCAATGAAAGTACCCCTTTCCTTCACTTGGCACTCATTCTTTTTTATTATTATTTTTTATTGACAATTTCTATTCTTACATACAAAAAATACATGATATTTCCCTCCCCTGCCCCATACCCTATTAGAACTCCAATCTCCATCATATCCCTTCCCTCTCTCCATTAGTCTCTCTTTTAATTTGATGTCATCATCTTTTTCTTCTATTATGAGGGTCTTGCGAAGGTATTGCTAGGCACTGCAAGGTCATGGATATCAAGGCCAATTTCTGTCTGGGCAGTTCCATTGTAAGAAGTCATATCCTTCCTTTGTCTCTTACATTCTATCCACCTCCTCTTCTGCAATGGGCCCTGAGCCTTGGAGGGTGTGGAGGGACAGAGATGTTTCAGTGCTGGGCACTCCTCCATCCTTTCTTCTCAGCACTATGTTGCCTTTTGGGTCATCCCAGTGGTCATCGCTATCTGAAAAGAGAAGCTTCTCTAACCAGAAGTGAGAGTAGCGTTAATATGTGAACATGAACATTAAGTGTAGTACTTTCAGGGCAGCTTGGTGGGAATAATATATACATTTAGCCAGACAAGAGCAGGCTTTATACCCCTAAGGCTCATGACCTCCCCTGCCATAGACTTTTGCTTAGGTTTTTCAGTACCAGGTATGTATTGGCACTCATTCTTAAGTAATCACTGATTGGTGGCCCAGGTCGTGCCTTTCTCTGTCCCACCATACAAAGTACTTCTTCTCTCATTTGTTACATTCTTTTTTACTTACTCTTCATGCCAACCTAGAGTATGTAGCAGAGACAGTGAGCTGCCTATCAAAGTCCACATTCCCCTTACTACATAGGGCATTTCCCAGCCTCCCTTGCAGTTAATTTTAGCCACATGTCTGAGCTCTAGCTGCAGGAAGGTGTGTGGAAAGGAAAGGGGTTGCTGCTAGGCCCAGGCTCTGAGGAAGCAGGTGTACTTGCTCTGGTCTCTCCTTTCCCTTCCTCCCAGCCAGGGGCAGGAGGTGACAAGGCTCTGGGAGAAGGCAGAATCACCAAGTAGCCCAGTGAGGGCCTTTGAGTTCGATAGGAGCACTGCTCCTCATCCAGGGACATCAGCCCAGGAAGCTTCCAAGGCAAGGAGTGAGTACACACCTTACTCAAGACATTGTGTATTTGGAGTCTGTCTATCAGCACAGCGGAGCCTATTGTAGCTGACAAAATTGAGCATTATCATACTCAGTGGAAAAAGGGGACACAGACCTGCAGGAGCAAAGATTGACTCTGGTCACACAGCCTGCAGGGCCAGCTGGACCAAGTCTGGTCCAAGACTCTTCTGTGGTTAGGATGCAGACAGATCTTTGGGGTTGACACAACTCCCCCACCATAATCTCCCATGGTCCTCATCCAGCATGGCTGCGCCCTGGGAAAGCTCCGTGTCCAGGATTGAGGATCTTCTTGCCCAGTCGTCACCGCACGCCCAGGCTCTGTCCCCAGAGTATGCCCAGCTTGGAAGCTCCTACTCCTGGCTTGGCTTTGCTCTTTGGAGAGGGGCTCCCTCCTTCTGGGGATAGGCCAGGACTGTGTTCCTGAGAGATCTGGACAAGCTGGGCAAGGGAAGAAAGGGACTCTAGGAGAGGAAGAGGGAGCACTCCCACAGCCCAGCTCTACTTCCCTGAAGTAGAAGGGTTGGGCCACTCCTGTGTTCCCTGGGACAGGGTCTCCTAAGACACTGAAGCAGCTGGCTTTCCAGTGTGGAATGTCTAGAGACACTGTCTGTCCATCACCCACAGACAGGGTCTTTGCTACAGTTTGGGGGTATGGGCCACAGAGCAGAACTCTCCCTGTAGGGGTGGAAGGAGGAGAGGGGGCCCAAAGCAGGGGAGCAATCCTGTAAGCCATGCCTATATGCCTGCCTCTCTGAGAAGGTGGCTTCAGAGGCCAGCCCCGCATGGATTTCAGAAACGTCGCTTTCGAGGCAGTAGTATTTTGAAGGGTCATAAAGCATGAAGCCATCGATGGAAGGAAAATATCAAGGACATAGTTCACCGCTTCCAGCCAGTGCTAATCACATTAGCTTTGTAATTAACATTGACTGCTCAAAACTCCCCAAGAATAGAACAGAGTACAGCATGTGAGCCACCTGTCCACACAAGCTTTGCAGAGAGCCAGGGTAAGGGCAGCAGGAAGGAGCCAGGCAGGTGAGCCTAGGGGAGGGTTGCAGTGGGTGCCAAGGGGGAGGGGCCTGTTTGGCCTGTAATGACACTCACACTCTTCTGAACATCATCTTCTGGGGCAGCTCAGGTTCCCTCACTCTAACCTACCTGAGGAGGACCACTGTCACCTGACCTCACAGGCCAGGGGCTGAATCCTGCCTTCCATATGTCTTTGACTATAATCACTGCAACTCATTGCTGACCTCACTGTGACTTGCCTCCCGCTAAGAACCCCTCATGGTTCCCCATTATTTGGGATGAATCCAAGCTCCTTAGCATGACTCCTACACTTGGGAGTTGCATGTGATTCTGGGCACCTTACTTGACTCAGTTTCCTCCATTGTAGGCAGGGTTGATATTCCTAACCTAGAATTGGAGGAGAGTTAGTGAAGTTGGTCCACGAGCCCTGGCCTACCGCAGGAGAAGTTTCCCATCCTGAGTTCCTGCCATCAGTATCACCATCTTCAGAATGGCCCGTTCCATGATCCCAAAGCATTCACAGGTCACAAAATCCCCAGTGCTGTGAGTCCTCTAAGATTGCTGCCTCCTCCCTGGAACGTGGCCGCATCTCCAAGTGCACAGCTCCTGCTTCCCAGACTGTCCCTGAGCCCCATCTGACTTCCATGCAGGGAGAGCTCTGTCTCTGAGCCACTTGGCCATGGTGAGATCCCGTGACTCCTGCACCCACCCACCCCCCACCATCATATTCGATGACCCAGCTCTGCACTCCAATCCTGGCTTGGTCCTAGGCTAAGAGAGAACACAGATATGAGGGCAAAGAGAGAAAAGAGAACTGTGCAGAGAAAGACACAGAGGGACAGAAGACCCACAGCAACTTGTAGGACTGAGACCTACTGAGATGCAGAGACTTGAAGGCACCATGGAGGTGCGAGCAAAGAAGGAGGCAGGGAGAGAAAGAGAGGCACAGGCAGAGGGAGAAGGAGCAGAAGACCAGAGAGATGGGATTCTTTTAGCCACAGAGGCTTTGGGGGCATGTCCTCCATGGAGACCGGGGTGTCCACTGGCCAGGACCACACAGCAAGGCAGAGCACGTGAGGCTGAGCTGCTGTCCCCAGTAGCGCTGGAAGGTGGCCTGGAACTGGGTCAGTGTCACCAGAGTTGGAGCCCGGCACAAGTGATAGAGGGGAATTGGGGCTTAGGGTAGAGGGCAGCGGGTGTTGGGTCTGGGCCCTGCCCCAGACCCTCCACCTGCTCCAAGAGCCCCATGGAGTCCAGCAGCAAGTGGGTGGGCCTGTCCTGGCCCTTATGCCCACTCCACCTCCCAGCCAGCCCCTCTGAGAAGAAGGCACCTACTCCTGGACTGACCGCCCTTTTGAGTGGCAGATCCAGTAGGTAGATACCTGGGTAGCTGTGGGGGTTTGATTCGGGTGTTCCCCACAAACTTAGGTGTTCTGAATGCTATGTTCCCAGTTAATGGAGAATTGGAAATTAACACCTCTTAGAGGCAGTATTTTGGGGGAGCGGGAACTATGGGTATTATAGCCAGAGTCCCCATGCCAGTGTTTGGCACACTCTCCTGTTGCTGTTGTCCACCTGATGTTGGCCAGAGAGAGATGTCCACCCTCTGCTCATGCCATCATTTTCCCCTGTCATCAGGGAGCTTCCCGTCAAGTCTGTAAGCCAAAATAAACCCTTTTTTCACAAGCTGCTCTTGGTCGGGTGATTTCTGGCAGCAATGTGAACCTGACTGCAACAGCAGCTATGGAGATGAAGAGCCCTGGGGAAACCCACAGGGATGCATACCTTCCAGGGCTGTCAGCAGGGGACACTGAACTGGCCTTAACCAACTGCAGAGTTCATAGCCAATGTCCCCAGGAGCGACAGCCAGTCCAGACCAGATGCCAGACCAAGTCTCATCCAGACATAGCACTCACCCACCAGTCCCCACCCAGTCACAGCATTTATTCAGCAAGTGCCTACTTCAGTATGCTCCCTGTTCAAGAAGCATCGGAAGAGAACAAAGATGGGGCAGGGAGCTTGCTCCCCCATAACTGCACACCAGGTGGCATGGTGAGGAAGTGTGATACCCCCTTGGCCAAAGTCACCCATGCCTCTGCAGAGTCCCCTGGATAAGCTTGCTCCTGGGGAGGGCAGAGTGGGTGCCAGGAGTCAGAGGGGCAAACCACACACCCAGAATGCCTGTGGGGGCATCACAGCACACAGAGTGACCACAAGCTTCCCAGCAGACAGAAGTCAAACACTGAGAGGGCAGTGACCTTTTCCTAATTGAATCACTAGCCCCAAAGACTGTGGCAGCTGCCAAGAAGGCAATGGCACACTTGAGGGCTGTCAAGGAGGGCTTCCCAGAGGAGGCAGCATGAGCCTTAACTGCCCGACAGTGAGTGGGAAGAAGCACTGTGTTCCCCTTGTCCACTCTTCTGATGACTCAGGGCATAGCACATACCCCTGTCCTTCTGCCAGGCCAGGCAAATGGGACAGCAGGAGTCCAAGAGCCAGGCCAAGGAAGAGTGGTCACTGTAACTCTGGGATGGTCAGGAGGCCCTTCCCAACAAACCATGCCCCATTTTTTAAAATGTTTTATTTTTAGAGAGAGACACAGAGAGAGACAGAAAGAGAGAGGGAGAGGGAGAGGGAGAGGGAGACAGAGAATGGGCGCGCCAATAGTCTCTCAGCTGCTGTGAAGGAAATCCAGATGTGTGGGCCCCCTTGTGGGCAAGTGCGGCATTGCGCCCTTGCATCACTTTGCATCTGGCTAAACGTGGGACCTGGAGATTGGAACTGGGTTCTTAGGCTTAGCGGCATGCACCTTAACAGCTAAGCCATCTCTCAAGCCCCCCATTTTTGTGCAAACAGCAGAGGCTGCCTTCTGCCACATGAAAGCCACGTTTTTTAAAATTTCTATTTAGGCTGCTTGCTCTCCCTCTAACTCTCCCAAAGCAAGAGAAAGAGCAATCATCAAAGGCAAATGGCAGTTGCATCAAAGCAACACCAAGAGCTGGCCTCACGCTCAGGAGAGTGCCTCCTGCACATGGTGAATGCCACATTTTCTGAATCAGAAAGCTGAGCCAGCCATGTCCACTCCTGATCCTGCTACACAATTTGTGTGTGTGTGTGTGTGTGTGTGTGTGTGTGTGCGCGCACACGCGAGCACAAGCATGATATGTGTGGTATATGCACGTGTATGTGCACATGTGGTAGGGTGTGCTCACCTGTGGTAGCCAGAGCGAAGTATCAGACGTCTCACTCCAGTGCTCTTCTGCCCATTCTTATTTGAACTGGACTTGCTTACTGCCCTTGGAACTTGTCCCGCTGTTTTGTGAGCCCTGTAGATTCTTGGGTCTCTGATCCCCTACAAGATTGGGGTTACAGCTGCTTATGTGAGTCTTTCAGGCCTCCTCAGGCTTTAGTGTTCTTAACCACTGAGCATCTCTCCACCCTACTTCTGTTTTTTTTTTTTTTTTTTTGAGAGAGAGACAGAGAGAAAGGGAGAGGAAGACAGATAGAGATGGGCACGCCAGCAGTCTCTCAGCTGCTGTGACGAAATCCAGATGTGTGCCCCCCCTTGTGGTCAAGTGCGGCATTGCGCCCTTGCATCTCTTTGCATCTGGCTAAACATGGGACCTGGAGATTGGAACTGGTTCTTAGGCTTAGCAGGCAGGCGCCTTAACCACTAATCCATCTCTCCAGCCCCCTACTTCTGTTTTAAACATTTCAGCAAAGGTCTTGTCAGCAGCAGAGACCAGTGTGCGTAAGGAGAAAGTTGCTTGGAGCATGGGCATTGGGAAGGTCACCAAGGACAAAGTGGGGCTCTCAGAAGTGAAGCTCCATGGTTCCTGGCCTGGCAGTAGTCACCTGTGGGTATGGGGGGGGGTAGCTGGGCAGTTAGAGGGGATAGAGGGACAGAGAGAGAGTACCCCAGATAAGCTAAGTAGATACCAATTATGGAGGAGATACAGGGCTAAAAATGAGAGTGGCAAGAAGACAGTGTCCATGAAGAAATTAAGAGGAAAATAGGGAGTCAGAATGAGTGGGAAATAAAGATTAAGGATGAAACATGAACCCCAACTCCCACCCCTCACTGGATCTAGGAACTCAGAGGTGAGGGTGCCCAGGGAGAAAAAACACAAGCCTTAGAGTGATACCAGACATAGAGCTAGGAGGCTTCAAGGTCACCTTGGTATGTCCCAGCCTTGAAACTGAAAGCAAAGTTTTCATCTCTGAGTTCTGGCCTCTGTTTGCAGAATGGGAACATAACCCACAGGTCTTGTCAGAGGCAGCCAGTGGGGAGCAGGCCAGGCACAGCTCCATGCTGCCACCTGCAGCAGCCTAAGGAGTCGTTTCAGAGACCTCCACTCAGGTAATACCGGAATTCCTAACTTCAGTGCAGAAAAGAATTTCAGAATGAGTCAGTTCCAAGAAAAGTCAGAATTTATGAAGAGCTTCCAACATAGATTTTCATCATGAGCATGAGAAAGAAGAGAGAGAGACTCGTGGAAAGGAGGGTACATACCTAAACATGGCCAGCGGCTTTTCAAGAAAGACCATGCCTGAGTGCCTTAGCAATAGTCATATATAGGATGTTGGTGGCTTCTGGAGTTACATTTCAAAGGGTTGCCGAGGACCGCCCCCCCGCCCGCTTTCTCTGTGTGTGAATGAGGTCATAAGGTGACTCCTAACATGTCTTGAGTAGTATTACAGTCTGAAAGGTAAAACCATGGGTCATAAGGGTTGCACAAGGTGGGTAAGGCATGTCTTTTACTATAAAGTAAGAATTGCTAGTGAGATCTTTAGAAAGTTCAAGTTTACAGTCAGGAAAGGAGAAAAGACATGCTTGGGCAAATACAGTTGCTTAGACCTTCAGCATGCTTGGTTGCTACATATACATATATATATATGGTTTTGCAAGGTAGGGTCTCACTCTGGTCCAGGCTGACCTGGAATTAACTATGTAGTCTCAGGGTGGCCTCAAACTCTCGGCAATCCTCCTACCTCTGCCTCCCGGTGCTGGGATTAAAGGCGTGCGCCACCACGCCCGGCTATGTATTTATTTTTATGTATTTTTTATTGACAACTTCTATACATACAGACAATAAACCATGATATTTCCCTCCCCTCCTCCCATTTCCCTTCAGAACTCCACTCTCCATCACATCCTCTCCCTCTCCCCGTTAGTCTCTCTTTGAATTTGATGTCATCATCTTTTTCTCCTATTATGAGGATCTTGTGAAGGTATTGCTAGGCACTGCAAGGTCATGGATATTGAGGCCAATTTCTGTCTGGACAGTTGCATTGTAAGGAGTCGTATCCTTCCTTTGGCTCTTACATTCTTTCCACCCCCTCTCAATGGATCCTGAGCCTTGGAGGGTGTGACAGAGATGTTTCAGTGCTGGACACGCCTCTGTCCCTTCTTCTCAGCACTATGTTGCCTTTTGGGTCATCCCAGTGGTCATCACCATCTGAAAAGAGAAGCTTCTCTAACCAAAAGTGAGAGTAGCATTAATATGTGAATATGAACATTAAGTGTAGTGCTTTCAGGGCAGCTTGGTGGGAATAATATATACATTTAGTCAGACAAGAGCAGGTTTTACACCCCTAAGACTCATGACCTCCCCTGCCATAGACTTTTGCTTAGGTTTTTCAGTACCAGGCATGTATTCCCTCCCACAGAGAGGGCGTTCAGTCCAACTGAGAGCAGTTGGTTTCCCCAAGAGCAGACATGCCACTATTGCACCGGTTCAGTCATTTGGCTTGTCTGGACAAACTTGAGGTTTCCAGGGTCCACTGTTTTCACCACTGATGACTTCTGTCTCCCATACAGCTGCATGCAGTGCAGCTTTTTGCAGCTTTCAGTTGGCTGGTCTACAGGGAGAAGGTTTTCTGCTCAGCACCAACTTGATTTCTCAGTGACCTTGCGGCTCAAACAAGTGAGGTCTTCAGCAATAGGGTCTTACAATCTATTTCTCTGTAATGTTTTGGAGGCAACAGGGACCTCCCTGGCCAACACTCACTGGAAGGTATCCCATCCCAAGCACTGAAAATTTTCTAGTAACAATCCATAGCTTCTGGATCTGCCATTATTCAAAAATTTAGGTTTACATAAGTCTTATTCAGAATATCTTGAATTTTGATTGACCCTCCCCCACCCTTTTTTTTACACATTCTCTACCCCTGGTCTCACTTAGGCCTTTCCCCTGCCCATAATCTGTTCTTCTATTTCATATGTACAATACCATCTCCTTAAGTACTTCCCTCTCCTCCCTCCCTTATAAGCTTTTTCTAGCTTACTGGCCTCTGCTACCAATTTTTGGTTCCAGCTCACACACAAGTCTATACACTTGTAACTAGGATGAACATATGAGAGAGAACATGTGACATTTGGTTGTCTGAGCCTGGGTTACCTCACTTAGTATAATCCTTTCCAGATCCCTCCATTTCCCAGAAAATTACATAATTTCATTTTTTCTTTACCACTGAATAGAACCATTGTGTAAATGTACCACATCTTTATTATCCATTCATCTGTGGAGGGACATCTAGGCTGCTTCCATTTCTTAGCTATTGTGAATAGAGCAGCAATAAACATGGTTGTGCAAGTATCTCTAAGGTAGTGAAAGAGACCTTCGGATATATGCCTAGGAGTACAATAGCTGGGTCATATGGTAAATCTATTTCTAGCTGTCTCAAGAACCTCCACACTGATTTCCACAATGGCCGGACCAGATTGCATTCCCACCAACAGTGTAGAAGTGTTCCTCTTTTTCCGCACCCTTGCCAACACTTGGTTGCTACTTTAACGTTCTTATTTGAAGTGTCTCCATACAAAGAAACATTTTCTCTATGTCAGCAATCTTCACAGGGAGTTTGGTAACTGTGCTATGATTCGTGCTTCTCAGCTGATGAGAGATTTCAACACAACTCCAGCATGTACAACTCCTTTCCCTTCCCATAGTTCTTTAATTTTCCTCACTTTCTTGCCTCAATCTTACAGCTGATTTTTAGAATGCATTTATTTTTAGAACACTTATACTCACAGAACACCAGGCAGACCATCCGGAGTTCCCACTTTCCTCACTGTGGAGTCTCACCGGAAGCTACAGCACTAGCACCATGCCAGAACTGCTGGGTTCCGGTAACTTGAGGGCCGTTTTCACAGAGAATCCTGCATCCAGCCAAGGGTACCTGAAGGCACTGTGGTGGTGGTAGCATTACAGCACAGTGCCAAGCTTCAGGTGAGAAAGCAGTTTTATTTTAGTAGTCTGTTTTTCAAGGCATATGTTTGAGAAGGCAGGTAAATTTCATACCATGTCTTAGAAGCCTCCCTTGGGGCATCTGAAATGGTCACTGCCAGCTAACAAAAGCACTGTGTTCCTATAATAGAGGGTTTCTCCACAATGCTGAATGGGTGTCATGTTATTTTGAAAAGAGAGATGGGGGCTGGAGAGATGGCTTAGTGGTTAAGAGCTTCTTGCCTGTGAAGCCTAAGGACCCCGGTTTGAGGCTTGATTCCCCAAGACCCATGTAAGCCAGATGCACAAGGTGGCGCATGTATCTGGAGTTCGTTTGCAGTGGCTGGAGGTCCTGGCGCACCCATTCTTTCTCTCTCTGCCTCTTTCTCTGTCTGCCTGTCGCTCTCAAATAAAATAAATAAAAATAAAAAAGAAAGAGATGAAAAAGAAAGAAAACAGAAAAGGCAAAGAGAAGGGAAGGGGATGAGAAGGAAAGATGGGGAAGGGAAGGGAAATGGAAGGGGAGGGAAGGGGCGGGAAGGGAAGAACAGCTCTCTGGTCCTCCCTTGGCCTCCTGCTCTCAGCAGTGCAGGTAAACTCTGTTTATTCTTGTGCTTTCTGTAAATGCAAATTTAAATGTCTCGGAACATTAAAACATCAAAACACTGTTGTAATACTAACTGTATCTAGAGTCAGTTTCTTAAACTTACATGGGGTCATGTAAGTGAATGTAGGAGTTATAAAGAGTTTCTGGTGATGCAACAACCAGAAATCAGTCTAAAATCAAACTCATAATGAACCTGAGGTGTTTTGGGCAGTGTCTACTTCTGATGCATCCGGTGACTTCCTGCTGCCTCAGGAACACACAGCACGTGCACTTCACACCGTGCATGCCGTCATGCAATACCAGTGAACACTGCCTGAAACACCTCAGCTCAGATTCAATACTATTGCATCCTATGACTTCCAGTGAGTTTACCAGACACAAAGCTTTCAGCTATTACTGAAACAACAATTTTTCTACCATCATTCCTCAGCATTTAAGTATCAAATTACTATGTCTTTGGATTGTGTTGTATTAACATGTTTGATTTTAAAAATTGCTGTTTAAGCAGCTGACTTGAGTTTCATTAAAAAAAAATTGCTAAATGAATTTTGGCTTGGTATGGTTAGGGCAGAATTTCCAACAATTTCTAAAATGGCTCTAAACATACTCTTTCTTTTTTTATGTTGCATATTTATATGAAGAAGCATGGTCAATTATAAAATCAAAATATCAGTCAAGTGAAAAAACACTGAGGAAGCTCTACATCCTATAATATCAAATACTCAGCTAAGATTTAATTCTTTTTTTATTGACAACTTCCATACTTCCAGACAATAAATCATGATATTTCCCTCCCCTTCCCCACTTTCCCCTTCACAACTCCACTCTCCATCCTATTCCCTCCCTCTCTCAGTTAGTCTAAGATTTAATTCTTTATATAAAATAAACAAGAATATTTATCTCATTAGCATGCAAATTTGCTTTTATCTTTATTAGTGATAAAATTATCCATATATTAAAGAATTGCTTTAAAATAAGTGTCCTCGTGGTTTATTACTAGTAAACGTTTGATTTGTTTATCCATATATCAAGGGTTATGTAAAAATTTCTTGGGTCAAAAAGGGTGGTAAGTAGAAAAAGTTTAAGAAGCCTGGCTGTAGAGGAACAGAACTGAGCTGTTGGCCAGGGAGGTCCTTGATGCCCCCAAAACATCACAGGCTATTGCCTCTTGGCTTCCAACCAGAAATAGATGGTAGGATCCTATTGCAGAAGAGTCCACATGCTTGGGCTGCAAGGTCACAAGGTCACTGAGAAATCAAGCTGGAGCTCAACAGAAAACCTCCTTCCTATGGACTAGCTGACAGGAAGCTGGAAAAAATTAGGTTGCATGCAGCTCTGTGGGAGAGAGAAATCATCAGTGGTTATAAACAACAGTGGACATTGCAAGCCTTAAGACTGACCAGCCAGGCCAAATGAACCAATGGGTGAAATAGTGGCATGCCTGTTATGGGGAAAACCAACCACTCTATAATTGGATGGAGGCCTGCTCCACAGGAGGGAATAAATGCCTGATACTGAAAACCTAATCAAAAGCCTATGGAGAGGGAGGTCATGAGCCCTAGGAGTGTAACACCTGCTTTTGTCTGGTTAAATGCATAGATTATGCTCACCAAACTGCCCAATAAGCACTTTACTTAATGTTCATACCCATATATTAATGCTAATCTCACTTTTGGTTAGAGAAGCTTCTCTTTTCAGATGGCAGTGACCACTGGAATGACTCAAAAGGCACCATAAGCCGGGCGTGGTGGCGCACACCTTTAATCCCAGCACTCGGGAGGCAGAGGTAGGAGGATCACCATGAGTTCGAGGCCACCCTGAGACTACATAGTTAATTCCAGGTCAGTCTGGGCCAGAGTGAGACCCTACCTCGAAAAACCAAAAAAAAAAAAAAAAAAAAAAAAAAAAAAAAAAAAGGCACCATAGTGCTGAGAAGAAGTGACAGAGGAGTGTTCACACTGAAACATCTCTATCACACTTTCCAAGGCTCAGGGTCCAGTGCAGAAGAGGTGGAGGAAAGAATGTAAGGGCCAAAGGATGGGTAGGATGCCTTACAATGCAATCTTCCAGACACAAAATGGCCTGGATATCCCTGACATCTCAGTGTCTGTTGTACTGTCTACACATGACCTTCATAAAGGAAAGAAAAGATGATGATATCAAAATAAAAGACTAATCAAGAGAGGGGAGGGGATATGGTGAGGTAGATTTGTGAAGGGGAAAGTAGGGAAGGGCAGGTATTATTATGATTTGTTTTCTATTATGAAAGTTGCCAATAAAAAACAGTTTATGGGGCTGGAGAGATGGCTTAGTGGTTAAGGCTGTGAAGCCTAAGGACCCCGGTTCAATTCTCCTGGTCCCATGTAAGCCAGATGCACATAGTGGCACATGCATCTGGAGTTCGTTTGCAGTGGCTAGAGGCCCTGGTGCACCCATTCTCACTCTCTCTCTCTCACTCTCTCTGTCTCTAATAAATAAATAAATAAAATATTTTTAAAAAAAAGTTTAGGGGGCTGGAGAGATGGCTTAGCGGTTCAGGCACCGGCCTACTAAGCCTAAGAACCCGGTTCCAATCTCCAGGTCCCACATTTAGCCAGATGCAAAGTGACGCAAGGGCGCAATGCCGCCCTTGCCCACAAGGGGGCGCACACATCTGGATTTCATTCACAGCAGCTGAGAGACTACTGGCGAGTCCATTCTCTATCTGTCTCCCTCTCCCTCTCTCTCTGTCTGTCTCTCTCTCCAAAAATAAAAAAAATTAAAAAAATTAAAAAATAAAAGTTTAGGGCTGGAGAGATGGCTTAGCAGTTAAGGCACTTGCCTGTGAAGCCTAAGAGCTTATGTTCAAATCTCTAGGTCCCACATAGCCAGACACATAGTGATGCAAGTGTGCAATGTCAAACATGCACACAAGGGGAGCATGTGTCTGTATTTTTTGTTTGCAATAGGCTGAAGGTCCTGGCATGCCCATTATCTCTCTTTCTCTCTCACTCTCTCAAAATAAAATAATTTCTTCAGTAGAAACTATGAGGAGCTACAGCCAAATTGATAGAATGTTTATAATTACAGACTTAGGACGAGTTGATTGACTCTTGTATATCATAGACCACAAGTTGCTTGCCTCATGTTTATCAGTTCAGAGCACATTTAAGAGTTGTTTGGTTCATGATCATTTCATCAGGAAGCTTTTGGAGAAGTTGTGAACTCCTGCCTTCAAGATACTCCACCCAAGGTGTATAGAACCCCATGTCCTCAGGCTTAGCTTGTGCAAAGATCACCCTGTTGTGAATTAGCTTGATGTCCACATCTCCCTGATTTAGCTTGATATTCACATAGCTAAATGTCTCAGCAGCCCAAACCTATGCTGAGGATCTACCTAGAGAATTTCTGGAGAGCCACTGGTATTGGGTCAGAAGGCTGAAGAAGCTGAAGCACAATGTTGGTGACAGATCACAGCAGCCTCAGGGCCAGGCACCCTCACTCAGAAAGAAGTAAAGTTTTAAAAAATGAGGCTTTTCATCACCCTTGCTATCTGGGACACCCATTGGCATGTACTGCCCACTGTGATGGCTGGTCTTCCCCCTCAGCTCATCCTTCTCTGGCTATACCCTCACAGACATACCCAGAGATGTGTCTTGTACGTGGTTCTAATTCCATCTAGACCAACCATCATATCAACTAAACCAGGGTCATGTTGGTGCTTTCAGAGCAGCTGAATGTCTGGAAAGGTAGGGTAGTGGGAAACCCTCGAGACAGCCACCGGCAGGTCCATGGATGGAGGCGACGAAGCTACAAGGTGGGACCAAGGTGACGGAAAGAGCAAGATAATGTGAACTGCTGTGTCCGTGGTGGACATCTTGGCTCAGAAACGTATCCTCGCTTCACTTGCAGTCCCAAAGGACACACCATGAAGGTACAAGGGAAAGGCTAGGCACGGGGCATCCAAGCTAGGCGACTCTGACACACACTAAAATGCCAAAGATGACTTTTTGCGGGACTTACAGCAGGAACAGACTGAGCTCAACTCCAAGCACAAGAATGAGTGTGATTGACAGCAGGTAGAGGTGGCAGATGGTAAATTAGCGACAGAAGACTGAGCAGGTAGGGGATCCTGGCTAGAGGAGGCCAGGGACTGAAATACCAAAGTCAAGGTGAGGATCTGGGTCACATCAGATGATCAGATTCAGGGGGCAGGACCCTCTCCCCTAACTTGGTAGGATTCTGGCTGAAACTAGACTCAGTATGTTGAGCAGGGAAACCCAAGGCCAAGGCCATGGCCATCAGAGAGCTCAGAGGGAAAGGTGAAGGTGTGGCAGAGATTACAGCCCTTGTTGGGGCCGCCCACTCCAGATCCTTGGAGGGTAATTTTGCAGCAGGCGCCCACCACCTCCAATAGCTGGAGGGTGGGAGGGACTCCGTTGTGTTGCTGTCAATCTGTCATTACTGTCTGAATGTTTATTTAGGGAGGGAGCAACATCCATGTAAGAGACATGGACAGACAGAGAGTGAGAGCCAGCCTTCTTTGCCACCGACCCCAATCCTGCTTCCTAGGGGTGGGGCTGCTCCTCACTCCCTGAGTCTGTGCCCAGATCCAAAATGGCTCCCTCAGGCTGTCCTTCATCTAGCTCTTGCCTGTCTTCCCTCAAGATACATCTGTGAAAGGTGACTGTCTGCAGGTGCACTGAGCAGTAACTGTCTACCCGCGCTAGCGGCTGCTGCAGAGATAGCTGTCTGGACTCTGTGGAAGCCTTCTATAGGGGGCAACAGGCCAGCTGCATGCACACCTAGAAGGCCAAGGAGCCCATTTCCCAGTAGAATCTCTGATGTCAGGTGTTGCTCTGTGCAAGGCTGTGTAGGAATCCCCCAAAGCCAGGCTTGGTCCACTCTGAGTGCCTAGCCTAACCGTAGGACACCATCAGATGAGTTCTGTTGAGTCAGGCCACCCTGCGCTGGCTTCCTCCTGCTCTATCTCACATTGGATAAAGGGAATGTGGCAATTAGTGCTTGAGCAAGGGCTTTGCTGCCCCCTGCCGACCATGCATGGGAAGCCACATACTGCCACTGCAAATGTGGGACCAAGGAAGGAGAGAATTGGAGCAGGGGATTCTTGAAGGAAAGAGTTTAATAGCATTGGGACAGGGCTAGGCTAGAATTGTGACTGTCGGACCTTGGACGGTTTGCTCTCGTCTCTGGGACTTATTTTCTTTATCTATAGGGATGATTTAGCATGCCAGGGAAGAGAGCAAGCAGCAAGTCTCTCCTTCCCTATGGAGGAAAGTGAGGCTCCTTGGCAAGAGGCTGAGGGGGCAGCTGACCCTAATATGCATGGGAGGGTGTGCGGTGACCTTGACCCTGCACAAGAAAGAGGGAGGGGAGGGCAGACCATGACCTGCACAGGAGGGTGGAGAAGGGACACATGCTTGCTGGAGTCCAAGGGCAAAGTCATCTGCTTCTCCCGTGTTTTACAAAGGACCAGGACAGCAGCCCTCTGTGTCCCACAAGAGTTCCCTGGACAGACAGGACTAGTTCAGGTCTAGAGACGAGTTGGCCTCTAGCATCTGGCTATTGATGAGGATGTGGAGAAAATAAGTGAGCCTGTTGCTGTGAGAGACAGAACGGGGAACGGCTCTCAGGTCTGCCTTCTCCTCAGCTATCCTTCAGCAAGACATGAGGGTCTGTGTTGTGAAGATGACTGTGGCCACTGGCACTCTGCCCTCAGAACTCCAGAGGCTCCACACAGGCAGAGCAAGTAGCCTGTGCCACATCCCAGGAAGCCACGGGCTCCAGTGGCTTGGGTCTGTTGAGTCCACACAGGGACCGTCTAGCCAGCACCTGGTGCCTCAGCAGGGTACAGGCCCATAGACTGTGGCTCTGCCCAAAAGACAGCAGGGGTTACAGGCATGTCATCGTGGGGGTCAGCGTGAGTGGCCAGGCTGTCTCCCTGCACTGACACAATGGGAAGGAAACCCTTTCTCCCCCACCACTTTCATGGGCAAATATTAGGACCTAGTTCAACGCTCAACTCTGGCTCATTAATGTGGACTGCTGGGATTTGCTGTGACCAGAACAACTGTCTTGGCACTCACAGGAAGTGGCTGGGGAAGGGGTTCTGAGGGGATCACCCTCTGGCCATGTCCTGACCTGATGGTAAGAGCTTAGCATCTCAACCTCCTGCCCTGCCAGCATACACAGGGTCCCCCTATAACTGTCCAGTCTCCTCCAATCCCCGTGTCCCTCCTGGTATTTCCCCAGGAGACTGTCAGATTCTATCTTTCCCTTTGGGACAGTAGCTGGGCAGGGACCAGCAGTCAGTCCCCAGCTTAAAGGACACTGGGCAGCCCTGGGGCCATGGCTCAGAGCTAGAGCTCACACGTCACCCGTGTATGAGCCTGGGCTCAATCCTGAGCACCACAAAACATTAAAACAAAAGAAGCCTGAAGTGAGAAGGAGGGGACAAGGATAGGACAGGGAGCAGTAGAGGAACTCAGCCCATTTCGTGCAGTCATCTATACTGTGTGACTCTCAGGAGGAAGCCCAGGGCCACTGCCCATGTGCCTGTCACCCTTGTGGACCTGGCTACCCTGGGAAATGTAAGATGGTATGGTCATCCTTGTGGAGAGGTGGGTTCAGGACTCACCCAGAAAACAAGAAGCCTGCAAGGATGCTCTCCCAGTACTGGAAGAGCCACAGGGCCCAGCTCGCCCTCCCCCTAAGCTCCTCGTGCTGTACTGCAGGCCAGTTCTGCACCCTCTGAGAGGTTCTGTTGAGCTGCTTTCTGTTCAGAGGAAATCAGCCAGGTAAGATGAAGAGGCTATACACCATGTTGCCAGAGGACTATCTGAGGGCATGAAGTGTGAGGAGTGAGGTTTCAGGGTATCTGAAGCTGAGGAATGTCAAGGAAAGCCTTCTACCAAAGGGCACAGCAGACGCAAAGGCCTGGAGGCAGGACTAAGCTCTGTGACTGTGCTAATCCCCCAGAGCCTGCTGGGGCTAGTCAACTTCCTTAGAAAGGAGAGGGTGTCCTGCACTAGTGAGTGGGCCCAGTGCAGTCCTAGGGTTCATAGAAAGCCAGTGTCGGGGGCGGCTGTCAGCCGGCCCATGCACTGACTTTAGCCCGGAGGGGCCCTCCTGGCATACTGACCTCCAGCCTGATTGTGGAGCCTGGGCTAATTGGAAGGTTATTCTGGACAACCAGGGAGAATGCTGGCCTCGTGTGCCCACCACCCCTGGGGCCTCAATCTCCCCATCTGTGGAGAGAGATGGGGACCCACTGAAGGCCCACTTTCATCAGTTCTCTCCTAGGAGCCACCAGTTGGCACATTGTTAGGTGGCAGATGTCACCAGGCTCAGCTGGCCAGCCTTGGTTGCCATGACAACCATCTCCAGACCTGGATGGGGTGGTAACACTTGGCAAACACTTGATACAGCAAGGCTACAATGCTGAGGCCTCCTGCAGCTAGCAAGCTGTTTCCTGAGGGGATGCCACCCAGGCTCAGGGACTTAAGTGTCACTCCACTCTCGACTCCCAAGTTTACACCTCGGGCTCAGCCTTTCGCCTTAGCCACCTTTGAAGCTTTGGCATCCGATGGATCCTTGCCACCTTCTCCTGAGGTGTGTCTGTGAGCTCACACTCCACCTGCCTCAGAGCAGCTTTACTTGTGAGACCTGTCCAGGCAACCTCCCGGGGTCAGATGTATGCCTGTTCCCATCTGTGAGTCAAAGGCCCAGCCTGGCTCATCCTCACTTCACCTCAGGCCTCACCCACCCATGACCCACCCTGCCTCTCCTAGCATCCTATCCTCTTCTTTTTGAAATGGGAATTTTGGGGTTGCACCAATAAATTTAGAGTACCACAGATTCTTGCCTTGGGAATTTAAGAAATTAAAATTTATAGACCAGAGGGTAAGGTTTAGAGAGACTTTATTAGATTAAGAGAAGAGGAGGAAATAGAGAGAGCTCCTGCTATGTGGAGGGCAGAAGTGGGTAGAGACACCATGTGATGGTCCTGGAAGAAACATGAAGAAAACGATTTTTAAAAAGATTTGAGAGAGGAAAGAAAAGAAAATGCAGAGAGCTCCTGCTATGTGGAGGGCAGAAGGGGGTAGAGAGGGGTCAGGCTCAAGACAAGGGGAGACTTACCGGACCTGGAGGTTCAGGAATGATGAACAGGCATCTAAGAGAGGCCTGTCCCCTGGCACACATCTATTTATAACTCTATTGTGGTGGGTTCACCTTCAGACTCAGGTGATCCAGAGAGACATCTGCTTGGTCTAGTCTAAAGGCTGACTTAGGAAGAGGCCAGCCATGATGCCAAGTTCTGGGGGCTGCACTTGACCAACCACAATGTCAGGATTAGATTTAAATTCTAGGAAATGGGACTGGAAGGACTGCTTAGTGGTTAAGGTGCTTGCCTGCAAAGCCAAAGGACCCAGGTTTGATTCCCCAGGACCCACACAAGCCAGATGCACAAGGTGGCGTATGCATCTGGAGTTAGTTTGCAGCATCTGGAGACCCTGGCAGGCCCATTCTCTCTCTCTCTCTCTCTCTCTCTCTCTCTCTTTCTCTCTGTCAAATAAATAAATAATAAAATTCTAGGAAAGGGGACCTTCTTCCCAGGAGGAACTCAGGTTGTTTGTGTAAAAAAACAGATTTAGGGAACTCCTTTAGGTAAGAGGTAAGAAGTCAGATCATCCTTTGCTCTCTAGCAACGTGGAGATTGCAAGGGCAGACTTAAGGACATTCTGCCTTTACTTTCAGGGGCCCAGCACCCTGACTGCCTCATTCTCACTGCTTCTCTAGATCCCTGCACTGCCATATGTCCCTTATTGATGCTCTGGGGACAATTAGGGCCCCAGTGCATCACATCTCCTCCTAAACCCTACCCAGTCACCCTGGCTACCTTGATCTTCCTTAGTGTCCACAGGGCCTTAACATTTCCTGTGCCTCCACCCCAGGAACTCTCCTCCCAGTATTTTATGGCCAATGGAGGTCCTTCCTAACACTTAGCAAGCTGAAGCCCTTCCCTGGGGTTTTCAGCACTCCCCCATAGCTGTCAGCTCTCATCAGTCCAACTGATATGAAGGTCATTCATGTGCCTGCGTCTGAGGGACCTTCTGTAGCCCCAGCACTAGGTTTACAGGAGCCTGCCTAGTTGGTATGTGAGTGGCTAAAAGAGCAGATTCTGTGGAGTAAGAGGAGGTGACATGTAGAATAGATGTTCCAGGTTTCCCGGCATGCCCTTGAGGCTGTTCAAGTATGGGACACAGGCTCTTAGCGCACCAGGCCAGAGGCTCCACTTCCTTGGCAGTTCTCCAATCTTTACAGGAGACTCTTGGGGACAGCACAGAGGCCAGTCTCACTCGGTGGTCTGTACGCAGTGTTTCCCCTCTCTGGCTTGGCCTCTACCTACCTGGGATGGACCTTTGATGTTCAATCCACGCTTGGCTCTGGCCCAGCTGGCTATGTAATCTCTTATATAACCTTGCTCAAGGTGACCACGTATGCCCCACCTGTCCCAGGGCCTTGGAGAGTATTTCAGCATTTGGCTGCTGTAATAGAAAGGCCACACAGTGGATGGCTCAAGGGACTTTGGTTTCTTGCAGCTCTGAAGGTGGGAAGTCCCGGATCAGCGCAGCAGTGAGGTTTCTCATTGTGTTGTCCACTGGGTGCTCTTGCTCACTGGGCTCTCCACTCGGATGGTCATGCACATAGGACTTCTAGACTCTTCCATTAGGGAGCTGACCCCAACCTTCTGACTTCATCCCTTCTGAAAGCTCCACCTGCTGATGCCATTACAATGGGGACAGAGACGTACACAAATGTACAATCTATAGGTTCCTTGCTTGAGACTCAGTTCCTCCTAGCTGTAAATGTGAGGTTCTGGGTGAGGTAACAGCTCAGCAGTTGCTTGTCCCAGAAGTGCTCAATGCTAGCAGAGCTCCCTACTGGATTCTAGACTGTTCTTTAGCCCCACAGTGATGGGGGTGGGGCAAAATTCTCTATGCCAAGCCCACCACACTTCAAAATTGAAAGCCTTTGTTGTCAGAAGCCCATGGAGCCTGGGTGGCACCAGCTACGGTTGATTTCAGATTAATGGCAGTTTACCTCCTCATTCATCTGGAGTTCACACTGGCTAGGGGCTTGTCATTTTACTTACAAAAGTCCAGTCTTGACTGGTGGAGGCTGTGGATGCAGGCCCTCAGTCCATACCATCCCCTCAGGTGCTCGGAGGAGGCCAGACTATGGATCTTTCTGTGGCAATGTGTCTCCCTGACCATGGCCTGACGGTGCAATTTGGTAGTGGCCACTGGGTGGCACCATTGTGCCACACAATGACCTGTTCTGCCTCCAGCTGACTATGCCCCCCTGCCTGCTGGACTGGGCAATATTCTAGAATCCAGATCCCAATTTTGGTGCTCAGGTCACTGTGAGCGACTCAGCAGGTGGGTGATGGGATGAATGGGGGCCTTTGAGACCTCAGGCCTGTCTGCTTGCTCGGGCGTCCTCTGCAGGGGCAGCACCTGGCCAGAACCCTCTGAAGGCTGACTGTGTTCCAACTCGTCAGGTCAGGTGGGGCCCACACTGCTGAGGAGCTGAAAGGGGACAGCCTTTGTCCATCTGGCTTCCTGAGAGAGTCTCCCTGCCTGTGGCTGGACCATCCATTGGTCCCTCGCTCAGCATCAGCACCGGCACCCGTGGCTGGGAGTGCATGGATCCTCAACTCCGAGGAACCGTCTGTGTGGATCTAAGGGGGGCCAAAGATCAGCTTTGAGCCAGGGCTTGCACAGGGCAAACAATGCCTGGATCCAGCCAGAAAAGAGGTGTGGGGGGCCTAGCGTCTGGTGAGGAGGGAAGTCAGTGAGGAATGAGTGAGTGGTGTTACCTAGCAGTCTCATTGTGGGTAGAGACAGGCCCAGATACAGGAAATCATGGTAAATGGACATTGGGCCATGGGACATGGGCAAATTTCCCTGCAGCAAACATCAGCCTGACCTTCCTAGGGTCAGCTGGAGGGGGTTAGCATTCCTTGGCCTCAGAGCATTATAAAGTGTTATGTCCAGGAGCTGGCCAGCAGCATTGTCCAGCCAGGGTCCAAAGCATGCCCCTTGGCCTTCTCTGTGGGTGACCTCCAAGTGCTGCCCAGGCCCAAACGATAGAGTGGGCTCCATGTACACCACCACTCCAAGGCCGCTTTCCATCTGAACAGCAAACAGAAGTGCCTGTCTCCAGTCTCTCCGGCCCTAGGGACAGGGATCTGGACACCACACAGCCAGCCAGCCTGCGCTAACCACCCATTTTCTTAGTGGCAGGGAGTAATGCAGACAGGTTATCTGCCCTCCTCCCCGAACTGTGGAGGAGGTGCTTTCAAGAGGGTGGAGGAAGCTTGGCTCTAAGGCCCCAGCACAGCTGAGCTGGCACCTTCCCTGCCCTCCCAATATACCCGCCATGTGGATAGACACTGATGTCACTCCCTTTGCTTCCCACACACCCACAGCTCTGGGTCCTCAAATCCCATGGAGCCCCACCCCCTGGAGGCTTTCTTTCTGACCCACAGCTGGGTGCACTGACCTTCTTCCAGCCTGGGCAGAAATGGAGAGAAGCCGGCTGACTGAGACCTAAGCCATCCTCCTTCCTCATGCTGAGCTGAAGGTCTTGGGCACAGGGCTCTGTGGCTGTAAGCAGCTGAGGTCTCCAGAGGCAAACAATAGATATGCTCCACTGGGTCTTCAGCAGTGGCTAGAAGTGTATGCGCCAGCCTGAGGCCACCCAGGGGTTCTGTGCACCCTCTGCTCTGCACACTGCCACCAGACCAAATCCTCCCTTCTCCATTGCCTGTGTCCCAAAAGTACTTCCTGTCTGGAATGTCTAAATCCCATTGGCCTGGCAAGGTCATGAAGTCTACTGAGCCTTCAGCTTTCTTAACCCCTCCATCCTCAGGTTGTATACGGTTTCCATCTGACTTCTTATGCCCAGGTCTACATTCCTGTCACTTCTGTGGGTGCCCTGCCACAGCATTCTGGGTCCTAATACACAGTCCTGCCCACATATGCCCAGGGAACAGAAGTTGCCACATGATTCTCCTGCCTTACCCCAGCGATGCCCTGAGGCTGTGCAAGGAGACCCTGTGTGAACATGCTCTGGCCCATTCTTCCCCTCTCCACCTTATCCCAGCTTGTTCCAGATGCTTGGAGCAACCTGTTGCCTGTCAGGGATCTAGCTGGCCTTGCCTGCATTGTACTCTGCCCCTTGTCTCAAGCTAACTACTTCCTGTGGGCATGCCTGAGGGGTTACCTAGATGAGTTCTTGCCATGGGAAGACCCACCTTAACTATGGGCAGCACCTGCCCATGGGCAGCGTCCTGGTGGTATAAGAAGGAGAGAGCTGACTGAACACCAGTATGCATCACGCTCTGCTTTCTCGCTGTGCTGAATGTGAACAGCTGCTTCACGTTCCTACCACAGGGCCTTCCCTGCACGGTGGACTGTAACCTGGAGCTGTAAGCTGGAATAAACCCTTCCTCCCTTAAAATGATTGGGGGGAGGTATTTCTTCCCATCAATAAGAAAGGTAACTAATTCACTGAGTCTGCTGTCTCCATCTTACAGACAAGGAAACTGAGGCCAGGGTATCAGGTGGCTTGCCTAAGGTCACAGAACCAACCAGCAGCAGAGCTGGGACTTGACACTATCCTGATCTCAGATGCCCAGGTGTTGGCCATGGGGCCTCCTACTTCTTTTTCTTGGCTATTCAGGAAAGTCCAAGTCCATCGCCTCCCTGGACACCCCTGCGGGGCTATGGCAAATGGGGAGAGGCCTGATTTGCATTTGAAAACCATGACTACTCGTGGCCAGGACATAAGCTGACTGGCTGTTTTGTAAGACCAAGTGTGGGAGCTAGGAGTGGGCAGGTGTCCACACACGGCTGGGAGAAAGCTGGGGATTACAGAAAAAACCAACCAGGGGCCAAGAAGAAGGCCATGGAAGGGCACAGTACTGACATGCCCAGGAAGGAAGTGTTTGGGGAAGGTGCTTGGGCAACCCCTAGGGAAGGCTGGGGATCCCAGGCCTTGGGAAGCTAAGATGCAGATCAACTCCAAGCTGGTAAGTCTGAGTTATGGGAAGTGAGGAGCTGTCCTAAGGGCCTGCAGCCAGGCCTGCAATCACATTGTCAACATCACCTGGTGACCAGTGGCGACCATAGCTGAGGGACATGCTGGGCTGGCCCTGGACCTCTCCTGCTTGAGATGCTGGGAGCGGCTGCTGTGCTGCGGAAGAGGGAGGCAGTTGGGGGTCTGGTGGTAAAGCAGTCTGTGGTCCCTGTCCTGGAAACCCAGCCTATTTGCTTTTATGGGCATCTTGGGGCACACAGGGCAGCTCAGGGGACATCTAACAGCTCTTTCGTTGGACATTTAAGCTGCTCCCAAGTTTCCACTACATAACAGCACTGGGGATCTGCCTTGAGCCTCTCCCCTGTGGTGATTTACCTGGGACACTCAGCACAGAAGCCCGCAGGTCCTCCAGGAAACTGTCCCACTGTGCTTGCTGCTTTTCAAGAAACCAGTGAAAGTGGTCTCAATTTATGTCTGTGTATGACTGGGCTGTGTTCCCAATGCTTGTTCACTGGTCTTGGTCTTGGGTGACAGGTGTCAATTTCCTGGGACAGCTGAAAGGAGGGAGAGGTCTGGATGCCCAAGGCCAAGGGGTGGCTAAGGCAAGGCTCCCAGCAGGCTTCCTGACAGGCTCCAGCCCAGGCTATGTCCGGGTCGCTCTGGTTCCCTGGCTGGGACCACATCCCTCTGGTCTTCCCATCTGTGCCCACATTTCTCTCTTTGATGAGGGTATGTTGTTGGGTCATGTTGGCCCCATCTGAGATAATGACACCTAATACAAGAACCCTGTTTCCAAATAAGGGTACATTCGAGGCACTGGGGGTTAGGCCTCAGGCATGAGATCTTGGGCAAAGGTGGATGAACATTACAGACATACTGAGAACACTCCTCACCTGTGGCCTGGTGGGGGTAGGGCATGGCTTTCTTTGGTGACTTCTGCCAGTGGTAGGAGGATGGCACAGTGATTGTCAGGCAAAAAGATCTTGGCAGGAAAAGCTACTAATTCTGTGCAGGGTTAAGGTTTCTTCTGGGGGGAGAGGGAGGAGAATCAATGTCCAGCAAACATGTGGCTTTCTTTCTTCTGCAGAGGGAAGGTCCAGCAAACCACTTAAAACCCTATCACACTAACAAGTATGCTCAGAAATAGAAAAATGATTTTTACCGCATTTACTGCTCACTTACCCACTCTGCTGAGTAAACAGGGCCCTACAAGGAGCCATTTTGATTCCAGTCCCTTGGAGCAATTTGTCATGTCTGGAATTGTGCCCACTGCCTGCCATACAGCATGGCTCTGTGTGCACAAGGGGGTGAGTCAGTGATGGCATGCAGCCCTTGTTCAGGCTCTGTAGGGACTGTCCCATCAGCCCCACATACTTTAGTTTGGGTGCCAGAAGATCTTGGCATGCTGGACGCTGCACTCCAAGGGCCAAGGGCTCACTGTATCTTGCACTGAGTCTGTGCAAAGTTCCACCTTTGTGCTTTTCCGGCAGCATCTTTTGTGGAGCCAGAGCACAGCAGGAGGGAGGTGGACAGCAAGGAGGCCACAGTGCCCCATTACCAAAGTCCAGGAGTGAGGGTCAGCATCCAAAGACTCACAGGGAGCTGTGTCAAGACACAGCTAGACCAGGTATGTGGACATCCTAGATGAATTTAAGCTGTCCACCTGTCCGAAGGATATTCTCAGAAGGTAGTGAGTTCCCCATCTGCAGAGGCATGCAGGCAGGATTGAATCAGTTGTCCGCTGAGAATGCTGTGAGAAGCACGAAGCTGAATGAGGGGCTAAGGATACCAGGTCACTGACACTTGCTTTGCTCTCCAGTGGCGCACTCAGCCTGGCTAGTTACTTGCTGCTTGCATTCTTCCACTGTCATTTGTTCATTTGTTTTATAAAAGAAAAGGTCGACACCTCCATTATTCCAGCCCTCTGTCTCTCTGAGGTCATAGGATCTGGGCATAAATCCACAGGCTGGAGATTGCCATCATGGCCTCCCTCCTGGCCTGTGGGCTGCATTGGCAGGAATGCTTTGGCCAGAGCTTGGTGAGGTGAGGAGGCAGCACTGTTAGCTTTACTGCAGCAGCAGCAGGAGCAGCAGGGTGTAGCAGGAACCCTGGGATTGCAATTGCTTCAGCCTGAGGCTGTGGCCAGTGCCCACTGCTGCTGCCAGCTCTTCTCCAAGCACCCTGCTTGCCACTCTGTGTGGACATATGTGTACCAAGGGTCTGGACTCTTGAGTAAATCACTGACCCCAACCCTCCCAGTGCCAGTTGGATCATGGGCTGCCTCTATACATCCCATTGGCTCCGTCACATATAATAGGGAATAGATGCTTGTGGGGGCTCAAGTGGGGAGAGCCTACAGCCACAAGGCTCTGGCTGTTCCAGAAATAAACAGGGCTACCAGGGATCAGCAGATAACAGCTATCTCCAAGCATGACCGTTCTGCTAACTGCTAGAACCTTTTCTGTGCCCAGCTTCCCACTCAGCCAAGACTCATCGCTCTGACCTCCATGGCAGCTTTGAAAGTGAAATGCCGCATCTCATTTGTAAACCAGAGACTAGGTGTTGGGAGAGGTGTTGGGAGACTGACAGCACACACGGGGACAAGGCTGACCTTGTGGGGTTGAAGACTAGGACTTGCCATCTCATGGCCACTAACGCTTCCCTCCCAATGACACGCTTGTCCCAGTGACGAGCCCCCAAATGCAGGGCCTGGGCCAGAGTGTGCAGGTGCACTGGCCCTTGCTGGCTGGTGATGCAGGGTGAGAAGTGGCTCAGAGGAATGGTGAAAAGCCTGGGATGAGTCTAGGCACCTGGCCCCAGTTGTTCTCCCTCTTGTCACTCACCGCAACATCATCTGTGTATATTTGACGGTGGAGGCTGCAGCCCTGGGTAAGGAGGCTGCCCTCCATCTGCTCAGAGGGGGAGCCCACCTCCCACCCAGTGCAGAGCAACCTGGAGAAACACAGAACACAACATGGCAAGTGCATCAACTGTGGTGAAGCAGCTGAAAAGGGGCTATCAAGGGGAAAAATGGAGGAATACATAGGGTTTGGGAGGGGGAAGTGGATACTTTAATCAGGGGAGAGGGACAGAGTCCTAAGGGGTGACAAGGGACTAAGCCATGGGGAAGTGAGCTACAAGTGTCAGCCTGAGAGAGTAAGTAATGCATACAAAGGGCCCACAATGTGTGTAACACATACGTGTATATGTGTGTGTGCACACATATGGGTGCGTGTGGTGTGCTCAGGGCTGGGCCAGACGGGGTGCTCCTTCCTCTAAGGGCAGCTAACAGGGCTGCATGCATCTCTTACACTTGTCCACAACCGGCTGGCTTAGAACAATGGAGCAGGCTCCCTCTCAGACCCTGCGGAGGCCAAAGGCCCGACATCAGCATCCACATGAAGTCAAGGAGGCGAAATGGAGCTGTGGGCAGGTTGTCTCCTCCAGAGAGGCCCCTCCTACCTGATCCAGCCCCCAGGACTCCAGGCTCGGTCTCAGCCTCACAGGCCTCCTCTGATGAGGACACTGCGAACCACCACCTACCTTAAGGTCTGACCTTGCTTTCCACACAAAGGCTCTTTGCCCAGCTATGGTAGTGTTCAAGGCTCCAGGGACTAGGATGTGGCTCTTTGGAGCCATTTTCCCAAAGTAGCCCCAGGGTCAGCAGCCATGGCCCAGTGCCAAGTTCCTGCAGAGGTGCCCAGAGGGTCTTTGAGAATGATTTAATGTGGTACTTCCCATATATGGTAAGCTCAGCAGGGCTACACAGTGGAGTGCTCTGAGTGTTTGGCCCTTATAGCCACTATATCCATGCTTGGAGACCACCAACCCTGTGGGCAGGGACCACCTCTCATGACGCAGATTTCATTCAGTTGGGTGATCCTCCAGGGCCATTGGTTCTCTCTGAGCCTCTGCCTCTAACAGGTTGTGGGTGGTTCAAACAAGGCAGGGTAGGACTGGGTGTATGGAGGAGGGGGATGGCTAAAACCATTGTGTTAGAAAGTGAATTTTTAGTGGCTATTCAGCACAGAGCTGCCTGAAAGCAAGCCAAGCTGACGCCTGGCTTGGGATGCCAGAGACCAAGCCACTCCTGGAGCCAGAGCCCAGGGCACATATTGGCAAGCAAGAAGAGAATACCAGCAATGGATGCCAAGGGACATCCACCATGAGTGTGGGCCCCTGCTTCCCACAGCGGCCCAAATCAGTCCAGAGCACTGAAGGGAGGTAGGCCTTACCCAGAAACAATGAGGGGTCCCTTTAAGGAAAAAGAGTGCAGCTGCGTGAGAATTGAGAACAAAGGTGAGTATTTGCTTACACGTAAAAAGAATCACAGAATTGACACATTCTCCAAAATTGACAAATAGCACAGGATATTGGAAAAATCCGGAAAAAATAACATGTGACTTTTATTAGCGGTCTGGCAGGTGATAAAAATGATACTCTTGCTATTCTTGCCCAACATTTTTGTCTGTCTGATCCTTAACCGCCTTTTCCCATGACGAGGCTGTGATATCATTTTCTATACAAAGACCAGCAAGGCAGCCTCGCCTCCCTTGGGGAGTCTGATGTAAATTTGGTTTTGATTATTGTTGGCTTTAAAAAAAAGTTGTTTTGTTTTGTTTTGCTTTTAATCTCACAAGTCATGACAATGTCACAGAAGAAAATATTAGTTTTTTTCCCCTATGTTTGCGGGGTTCTCTTCTCGCTATTAATCAGGTGATTCATCATTCCAACAGCCACTGGTTGCTTCCACTCAAAGGCCATAATGGCTTTAGTAGATCTGAGCACCCTTTCCCGCTCCAATTTGCTCAGTGTAGGAATGGCTGCTTTTGGCTTCATGTCCAACCTTTTTTGCCTTCTTGGCACATTCCAGCCATTTTACCTAATTTTTTTCCTCAGTTCCTTAAGAGATAAATTTGAAGTTGACAGAGGCATCTTTGATGTCCACCAAGCCAGGAGTCTGCAATTTCTCACTTGCTTTATTGAAGCACTGCAAACTGTCTTGGCAAATTAGAGTTTAAGCAGCACCTTGGAGTGCTGTCAGCTCTCTGAAGAGCCGTCTCGCATCTCGCAGCTTCTTCTAGGCCTCTATGCTTCACACATGGCCTTAGAGTCCCATGCCCGGTGCTATGCCAGCATCCAGGCCTGAACATCTCTGGAGCTGGCAGAGGCTCCCACCCCCTCATCTGTACCCCAACAGCCAAGGCCACTCCTCCTCCTCAGCACCAGGACCGAGTGCCTCCAGATCCTCTCCCCTCATGCTGACGCCTCTGTCCTCTCTGTCCCAACAGTGGATGGTCACACACTGACCAACTGCCCAAAGACGGCTTTGCTCTGCTAAGTAAATCAGATGGTTTCATTGACAGAATGTCTTGCACACCTTCTGCATGACAGCAGTGAGTACAGGAGCGTCACTGTCACTATTCCATCTGTTTCATCCAGGCTGTCCAGTACCAGCAAGCAGCTGGTCCTCACCTGTCCATCCCCCCCTTGCCACCTGGAGAGCCGGAGGAGCCAGGCAGCTGTGTCTCTGCTGATGGAGGGACTAAGGCAAGGCCCTGGAGGAACATTTATGGGGGAGGGAACAGCCTGAACTAGGCTTCTCTAAGGCAGAAGGGAGATGCCCCAGCACGAAGCAGCAACTCGCAGGTGAGCGACCTCAAAAGTGTTACGTAACTTCCCTGTCCTCCAGTGATTCAAAGCTGCGAGCCAGCAAGGCAGAGCCCCTGAGAGGAGAGGTCAGGCAGCCACTCCCAGGCAGTGCTGGCTACAAACTGAAGGTCGCCGTTGGGAGTCCTAAAATCCTTGCACGGATAACAGAGTGCTGGCTGGTCTCTTTCATTCTACCAAGCGATACAGCCTCCCATCTAGCCAGAGTTGGGGCCATGGGCAGCTGCTCCCTTCTGGCAGGCCTGCACCAGCTGCACACCATTCCTGCCCATAATCACTTAAAGATGCTGCAGTCAGCGGCTCTGCTCAGCTTCTCCAGAGTCCTGAAGGCTTCTTGCCAACGCTTATGATCTCACCCTCCCGAGCCTATGCCACCCCTGGACAAGAGAGCAAGGCTGCAGGGCTGCACACAGCCTGCCATAGAGGCTGGAGCACCAGACCTACCATCCCAAGCCTTCTTAACCCATGGCTTTCATGAGTAGCCCTGGCATACAGCCAGGCTCCCAGCATGGGAAGGAAAGGAAGACGGAAAGGGAACCAGACCCAGCCTACAGTCATCCACCAGCCATCTACTTGTTCACCCGTGGCCGCTGAATAACACCTCCCTGCAGAGTCGTCCGGCTCAAACCTGGAACCTGGCATATGTTCCCTCCCACAGCAGAAAGGTGTTGGGGTCCCTCCTAGGGCCAGCCCAGGAGGGACCGCAGGGACTCTGCCGAGTAGGGGGTGAGAGGCGCGGAGTCACAACACAGACTCCAGAAGTTGGGTGGAAGCAGCAGAGGGCGAGCTGCTGCAAACTCGTTTATTCAAGGAACTGTTGGGGGTTTTAAGGGGCTTGGCTGGCCAATCATTGTATGGGGTGGTCCCCTTCTTGTGACCAATGACAGCCTGTCTCTGGGCAGATCATCTCTCAGGAGGTTTCTCAGGAGCATGGGACTATAGCTGTTGTCACGCCAGGCCTGCGCAGGACACCACGTCCACAGAAGCCACTTCCTGGTTTCTTCTGGCATGCGGTCTGGCTAGGGCCCGACCTGCATTGTGCCATACAGAAAGGGCTTGCAGGGATGAAGTCAGGCTTAGAGGGACAGGCTGGCAGTCCCAAGGGCATTATCTGGGGTGGGGGGTTGTGGACCAAAACACCCAGTCACAGAAATGTGAAGATAAGCAGAGGCTGGTGAGGAGGACAGGTGCTCCCCTATGGGCAGACAGTAGAGCCACAACCTAGGCATGTGAGTGCCACCTGAAGCCAGGAAGGGAAAGAGCAGGCTGTCCCTGGAGCCTGCAGCAGGACACAGGTCTGTCCTACCTTGACCTTAGAACTTACAGCCTCTGAAAATGTAAATGGATAAACTTACGTAATTGAAGCCACAAGAAACTAACATCACCCAACATCCTTTGATGGATCTCTCGTGCCTTCCTGGAGGGACCACGTGTGGAGCTGTCTCTCCACTGTGCGTGGTTACCATTACACCTCCCATGATGAGCCAGTCAGAAGAGAGCACTCACACTGAAAGCTCACCGATGCCACCTCAGGACTCCCAGCAGGAGCAAACGACACTGAAGTCCAGGTCTGTGGTGGTCTTAGGAGGGTTCCTGGGTGTGGATGGTATGTCTCACTGTCCATGGCAAAGGCACCAGGAAGGTGCTTTGCTCTAAGTGTCTTGGGGACCCTGGCATCACCGAGTAAATGATGGCTGAATGTTCTGTCCAACGAAGGACAGAAGCATAACCCAGAAAAGCCCTTGAGCTCAGGGTGTCACATTCCAAGCTCTTCTTGAAATTCATTCCTAAGAACCAGGGGAGGGAGGAGAAACTAGGGCTGGCTAAGACCATGGAGTCTTCATGCCAAGGAGATAGGAAGTCCCAACCTGGCCTTGGAGACTATGGCCATCTGGGAAGCTAGGAAATTGAACAGTAACTCAGATGTGGCCTCTCCAGCAGAAAGGAACAGGAGCACTGACTAACTGGTCATTGTGGAGGAGGCCAGCTTCATGGTCAGTATGAAAACACATGTCATCATAGTTGTCCACAAGCTCTGGAAATTCCCTCGCCTCTGCTCCCTATAGGATTGGGGTTATAGATGTGTGTGGCCATGGCCAGGGGTTTATGTGGGCTTTGGGGGTCAAACTGAAGCAGTCTCAGAGACCTCCTCAGACTCTCATGCTTGCCCAGCACAAGCTCTTCATTGTTGAGCCATCACTCCAGCCTGCCTTCGCAGTTTTTAAGTGGTAGTGCTCAGGGACCAGATAGGATCCTTTCCTCAGATGCTCGAGTTCTCTCTCGTGTCCATTTGGGAACCTGGGCTGTAGGATTCCGCAGCTTGGTCCTGGTCATCCCCTGTGTTCGAAGACCCAGCACCCAACATACATGCAGACTAAGCAGGGCGGGTGCAGAAACATCCTTTGTGTGGTGGCATGGTGGAGACGCTGCCCTGACAAAGTGCAGTGCCACTATAGAAGTGCTGAACAATAGGAGATACTTGTTGTGATCCTCCAGAGCCTGTGGCAGGGCACAAGCGAACTTGAACTTGGCCTCACAATCATGGTAGTGCTAACAACTTTGAAGTACAGAATCCAGCCAGCAGGGAAAGACTATAGCTGGGTATGGTGGCATACACCTCTGAACCCAACACTTGTGAGGCTGAGGCAGGAGAAGGGCAAGTTTCAGGTCAGTGCTGAGAACATAAGAAGGCCCAGCAGGACAGTCCTTGGCCCCATGAGGTCTTGAGTCTAGGAGGGGAATTGGACATAACCAAGTGCCATGAGCAAGTATGAAGCTGGCCAGGAAGAACTGTGAACAGGGCAGGAAGGCCTCCTGGAGGCAGTGACCACTGAGCAGACATGTAGGACAGAGGGTGTGAGAGGCACAAGGAAACACTTAGGGCACTTCGTGGCAGCTGTGTGACCCAGTGACAGGGCAGGGTGCAGGGCCTGCTTTCTTTATAAGCTGTGAGGGTTAAGGTTAAACTGCACACATGGGACCCTCTTATAAGCAGGAATTATCCAAAGCAAACCAGAAGGATGGAGGATGGGCGGAGTGCAAGCCACTTTGGGAACCAAGAGATTCCATGGGGATGCCCAGCCAATGCCTGAGTGGGGAGGTTGGTATTGCCCAGTGTAAACCTGCTCAGTTCTAGCAGGTTCCTTTTAAGCCACTGTGGGCCGGTCTTTCTGGCAGTGATCACAAGGATGTGGGAGTAATCAGCTGTTGGCCTCTCAGGTGTCCACCACAAAGCAGAGGCCCGGCACCTCAACCCAAGCCCCTTTCAGCATCCAACAAAGAGCAAACGCAGCCCACCAGAGACAGACTGCAGACCCCAGGTACTTTAGAGCATGCCAGGCTGGGCCTTGACCCTGGGGTCTTCAAACGCAGGCCAACCCGGCCCATGTGGGTGCAAGATGGCCCACCTGTGCCAGGCATGTAGATTACACATCCTGAAAGGTCTCCCTGCAGAACCTCTCCTGGGTCCGCCTTCTACAGCAGCAGCAGCAGCTCCACCCACTGGTGCCTCCAGAGGCGTGGGCTATGGTGGAAACCTAGAAGAAAAAGGCCTGCTGTGGGTACAGCCCTGCAGGCCTTGGACTGCTCTGAACCTGGCTTCTGTGCCACTGTGGTCTCTGGATTTCAAGATGGTGAGCTGCTCAACATCAAACCCTCTACGCTTGGTCAAAAAGATGTGCTAGGTCCGAGGTCCCCACAAGGAGGCTCTCTGGAGAAAAGGACAAGGCAGGTAGCAGTTTATAACTGCTGGGTGTTGGAAGCTTGGGTTTGGTTTGGTTCCCAGCTAGTGGTGTTACTTGGGAGGTTCTGGAAAACTTCGGAGGAGGACTGTTGGAGGAAGTAGAGCACTGGGGATAGGTCCTTGGAGAGGTCTTGTCTCTCTGGCCTCTCCCCAGCCCGTCCCTCCTGTCTCCATGAGATGGGACCTTCTTCCACCACACACGCCTGCTGCCATGACTCTTTGCCTAAGCACATGGTGTCAAATGACCACGGATTAGACTCTCTGAAACAGTGAACCGATAGGAATCCTTCCTTAAGTTGTTTCTGTGAGGCATTTCATAACAGCCACGAGAAAAGGAATTACAATGCTCTGTGTACAAAATGGGAATCCTGATGGCATCCACAATAAGGTCACCTTCTTAGAGGACTCGCGCACGCACGCATTTATGTAGGTAATGCGCCTGCACACCCCCATCTCTGCTCATGGAAGGCCATGGAAACAGCAGCATCACCATGAGCACATTTAACCCCTTGACCTTGGCTTCTAATTACTTTTTTCCCTTAAAAGAATGCGGGAAGTGAGGTGGCTCACTGGTTACTCTCTGAGGAGTCTATTTTCTTTCCCTTTCTTTCCCTCTTACTCTAAAATAAACTTCAGTCTTTTCCAATATTTTTTTTTTTGAGGTAGTGTCGCTCTAGCCCGGGCTGACCTGGAATTCACTATGCAGTCTCAGGCTGGTCTCGAACTCACAGCAATCTGCCTACCCCTTCCTCCCAAGTGCTGGGATTAAAGGTGTGTGCCACCATTTTCAGATACTTTATTTTTAAAATACTGTTTTGCCTCTTAATTCTTTCATTAGCAGAAACTAGAACCCTGAACTCCCCTAGACACTCCTTAGATGGTACCATTCTCATGTCACCTTGGTAGGAATCAATAATGCATTTAAAAACCTGCCAGTGCAATTCACCAACACTAGGAGCTTTGCAGTGAGGCACTTCACAAAATGGTGGCCTCTGATGCGGTGGATAGAAAAGCCTGGTCCTTGTGACTAACCTGCAACCCAGGCATCCAGATCTTTTCATGCCCTTGATCCTTTAACTCTCCATTATGGAGACCAGCTCTGTTCAGAGGGTGAGTAGGGGTTTTGGAGTTATGCCATCCATCCTGAGCTTGACTGAGCTGCCAGGCACGACATGGTTCCATGACCTGCAGTGACAGCCTTGGCTACCACATATGCTGCCCATGAAGCCTGTAAATGAGACATGGGTCGTCAGCACCCTGTGCAGGACATCAAGCCTCTTCTTTCCCCTGTTGTGCCCAGCTTAGGTCCTAAGTGGCCCAGGGCCATGCTACTCATGCTAATCCTTAAGCCCTGGGCAGCCCCAGAACTCCTATGTTAGCTGTTATAGAGGGTTGCTCTGACTGCATTCCAGGGGCTCTCCAAGCTGCTTCTCAGGTGCGACCCCAGTGCCCCTCTCTGATTTGTAAAGCACGTGCTGAGGAAAGGGTGCAGAGGGGACTCTTCCTGAGTTGCTGGCCTCTGCATTCCATCAGAACTGATGACACAGCCATTCATCACAGCCCCCGCCCCTCCTGAGGGAAAGAGCTGCGGTCAAGTCTAGCCAGGGTCCAGATCCCTCTAGCCCCCCTCCTCCCCACTCTTTCTGCTTTGCGCAGCCAGCCACTGCTGCTGCTGGGGCCTGTTAGGGAGACTGGTTGGCCTCTGCTCCCATAGCACCACCCCAGCCTGGCCCCTCAGGCTCCATTACAATTGATCCTAGAGCCCTTGGACAGCAGGGACTGACCATTCTTGGACCTTTGTTTCTGAATGGCCTCTGAATCACTCCTGAGCAGCCTTGGGGCAGGAGGTGGGACAGTTAATGCTGAAATGGGTCCTAGGAGGCCATAGCCTGGATAGCCCTTAAGGTTATTTGTGACTGTCTAGAACTTTCCCTGAGGCTTGAGAGAGCTCCCATGCTCTCTCTGGGCCTCACCCTGCCCTCTTCACTCAGACAAAGCTCTGGGCTCAACATATCCCAGCTGATCTACAGCCTGTGATGTGCAGGGCAAGGGGAGGTGTGGAGAAGCCAGGCCAAGTGCAGAGATCCAGGGTGGGCCACCACCTTCCCTAGCTTCACGTGCCTCTCCCAGTAACCAAGTGGGTTAAGCTGTTCCACTCCTTTCCCACCCAGGGAGGCGGAGCTGCCACCCCAGGAAATCCAGGCTGCAGGTGGATTAGAGGGGACTGCCTCTCCACAGGCTCTCTCTAAAGCAGTCTCTCACAGACCCCAGAGAGGCTGCTTGGATCTGCCCTGAGACCACACTGACACCTTGTGTATTTTTTTATACCGGTAGCACCCAAGAAGTGCTTGACAGCAAGACTATATCAAGTAAGGGTGAGATGGAAGCCAGTGTATGGGTGAAGGGGGAATGGAGGGTGGCATCCAGCCCTGTATTAGTCAGGGTTCTCTCGAGGAACAGAATGGGTAGAATTAATTGTATTAAAAGGGAATTTATTGGATTAGCTTACAACAGTCCAGCAATAGCAGGTTGCAGGCCCAGAGTCAAGGAACCTGGTAGCTGCTCAGTCCATGAGGCTGGATGCCTCAGCAGTCCCAATCTGGCACTGAAGGCCTGGAGGCGTCCTGGAGAGATGCTGCTCTTCAGTCCACGCTGGAAAGCACCAAGCACCAAGCAACAAACACCAAGCAGCAAACACCAAGCAGAGAACAGCGACCAGCACCGGCAGCCAGGTGGGAGGAGAGAGAGGCCTTTCTTCCCAGAGCTTCTTTTTATCAACCAGCCCCCTCCTCCAAAAGGGGCCGCCCACTCTGGGGGAAGGGCTCACCCTGGGGGAAGGATTCTTCCTTTAGTTAATCCTTCCTAGAGGCAACCTCAGAGACCCACTTATGAGGAATGTCTATGGATTCCTAAACAAATCAAGTTGATACAAACTTAACCGTCACAAGCCCTAAGGAAACTTAGGGACCACTGGGAAGAGAAAGGTGAACCTACTGGAGGTGTTTGAGCTCAGCATCCATCCTGTGCTGAGTCTCTTTGTATCCCTTTAGGGCTCAATCTTTACTCCTAAAATACATGTCCCTGTCCAAATCCTGGACCATGAGAATATGACCTTATTTGGAGAAAAGGTCTTCACAGGACTCTTAGGTCAAGGCTACCCAGGAGGAGGCAGGCCCTTGGTCGAGTGATGGGGTCCTTTGTGGTATAGACCTGGCCTCACACAGAAAAGAGGGAGACTTGAACACAGACACACATAGGGAGGAGACCACAAGGAGATGGAGGCAGAGACAAGTAATGAGGCCACCAAAAAAAGGGCAACTAGATCCCCCAGGAGCTGGAAGAGGCAGGAGCTATCCTCCACCAGAGCCTTGGAAGGAGTGTGGCTGCCACCCCTTTCATGTTTTGAGTGTGGGCATGTGCATGCCATGGCCTGCATGTAGGGGAACAGAGGACAACTTTCAGTGATGGTCCTTGCCTTCCACCTCCTTTTGAGGCAGGATCTCAAGTTGCTCATCACTTCATTTGCCAGAGTAGCTGGTCCACAAGCTTCCAGGAAATTCTCCACCTCCCATGCCAATGGCATGCTGGGATTACAGAAGCCTGCCACTGCTTCCAGCCTCCAGATTTATTTATTTACTTACTCTTTTTTTTTCATTGTTTTTTTTTTTTTTTTTTTTCGAGGTAGGGTTTCACTCTGGTCCAGGCTGACCTGGAATTCACTATGTAGTCTCAGGGTGGCCTCGAACTCATGGCGATCCTCCTACCTCTGCCTCCCGAGTGCTGGGATTAAAGGCGTGCGCCACCACAACCGGCTTTTTTTTCATTTTTATACATAAATGCATTTTGATCATCTTCATACTTCATTACTCTCTTTTTCTATTTTTTTATTGACAACTTCTATACTTACAGACACAAAAAAATATTTCCCTACCCTCCCCCACTCCCCTTCAGAACTCCATTCTCTGTCATATCCCCTCCCTCTCGCCATTAGTCTCTCTTTTAATTTGATGTCATCATCTTTTTTTTCTATTATGAGGGTCTTGCGAAGGTATTGCTAGGCACTGCAAGGTCATGGATAACGTACTTACTCATTTTTTGAGTCAAGGTCTCATTCTAATCCAAGCTGACCTGGAACTCTGTAGCCCAGGCTAGCTACGAACTCGTGGCGATCCTCCTACTTCAGCCTCCTGAGTGCTGGGATTAAAGGTGTGACCCAGCTTCAGCTTCCACTTTTTACATAGGTTCTGGAGATCTGAACTCAGGTATGAGGGCTTGCAAGGGAAGTGAGGCAAGTGCTTCATCCACTGAACCATCTCTCCAGCCCCAACTAGCCAGTTTCTTTCATAACTAATCCCAGAACCACCACCATGCACCTCATGCTTCACCCGACTCTCCTGCTTCATTTGGGCAAAGCACACTAAAGTAAGCATAGGGTTTGGGGTGGGTGGGGTGGGCAGCAGAGAAGCTGTCCCAAGAGTGGTGTACAAGCTGTGAGGAAGGAGGGGGAGGCCAAAAGGGAGGTATGGCTGGGGCTATACCACAAAGGTCTGTAAAGGCTAGGTCTTAGTCCTTTCTGCTGCTATAGCAAAACACCAGAGCCTGGAACTTGGAGACATCAGACAGGTTCTCACCCCTATATAGGCTGGAAGTCAAGGGTCAAGGTGCTAGCAGATCAGGCCCATTCATGGTCTGTAGCTCTTTCCCACAACCTATTGCTGTGCCCTTATGGTGTAGAAAGGGCAGACAGCTCTCTGGGGCCTCCTTTCCATCATCTATTATATATCACAAGGTCTCTCCTTCACTCCCAGCTAACCTCAAACTTAAAATCCCCCTGTAGTTCCTAAGTGCCCAATCACAGGTGTATAGAATGATACATGGCTTGGGGACCTCTTTATAAGGACACTGATCCCATCCTGAGGGGTCCACCATCATGACCTAATCACTGCCTAAAGGCCATGCACAAAATACTATGCCCTTGAGGGTTAGCATTCCAATCCTTGTGTTTGAAGGGTGCAGCCTTCTGTCCCTAGACAACTCTTTAAGGAGTATAGCCCTCCTGGCTCCAGGGCTCCCTGGGCCTTAGTGTTAAGGATGTGCCAGTTCAGTGGCCCTCAGCCCTAGCTGCCTTCTGTAGCCCAGAGAGTGGGCTCCACACCACTTCTTGCTCCCCAGCATGGTGGGGCACTAGAGGGAACCAGCAGGGCAGGAATGTTGCCATGGCAATACTCTTAACCCCCAGAAATGGTTCCTTCCCCTCCAGCTTGAGTCCATCTTGGAGTTTCCCAGCTCTCTGGGCCAACTTCCTTCCCTCAGAGATACCAGGTGACCCCTGAGGTGTGGGTCCCAGCCCAGTGGCCTTTTTCTCAGAGCCGCTCAGTGTGGACAGTCCCCTCCTCCCTGAGATGTTAGCCCCAGGGTGTCCAGTGTTTCCACCTCCACATCCTAGGGCCTCTGGCTCACCCATCCTCAGCACCAAATCAGCTACTCTTCCACGCTGAGTTCCCCTTGCTAATGCATTGGGGGATCCTACCTGAGTGGTATTGAGAAGAGGGCTCTGGGGGCCCTGCATATGGAAACCACAAGGTTGGCCTTGTTGCAGATGTCCCCATTTTTTTTGTCAGACTGGCCAGTGAGACCCCTAGCAATCCCTTGGTCTCTGCTCCCCATAGGACTGGGGTGATGGGTGCTGGGGCTCTAAGCCATCTTCCCAGCCAACTGGAAATATGTTTAATTGATGATAAATAGCACCTGGACATCTCTGGTTTTCCCATGAAAACACATAGCAGCCAAGTCTCTGTGAGCACACTCCACTTCCTTTCTCCCCATCCAGAGACTTTCCCCTCAGCATCACTCCATGCCTGCAGGCAGGGACCTTCACTGTGGTTGGCTTGTACAGTTCACTAATCTATAGCTAGGGTCAAAAACATGCTCTGACAATCTGGACGCTGTGTCTTATCTGCCTTCCTTCAGGGAAGATTAGTAGATGCAAAGCAGATTGCTCTGGGGTTCTGGCAAGTACAGACCCATTAACCACAGAAAGAGACTCAATTCCATACTCCTGGCTCAACCCTTCTTCTGACTCCTTGTCCTTTCCTTCCCCACCCCTCTTCCCAGGGTTCTCTGCTTCTGGAAGCCCTATATGTATGTCCCTCCACACTGGTCATTCAGAATCCCCGACATGCCAGGCTCCTCTTCCCCTCTCCTCTCTGCTCATGTGCTTTCCAAGGGGTCATGTACAACAAAGATAGCTGCCCTGGACTGGCTGGGGCCATGATCCAAGGGGGATTCGGCCCAAAGGGGTAAGAGAATCACCATATAGGATATAGGATGGGCAGGCTCTTCATGTTGTTTAAGAAAGGAAGGCATGCATCTGGAGTTCATCTGTAGTGGCTGGAGGCCCTGGTGTGCCCATTCTCTCTCTCTCTCTCTCTCTGTCTCTCTCTCTTAAATAAATAAATAATATACTTTTTAAAAAGAAGAAGAAAGGAAGGTGCAGTGTGGCACCAAGGCATGGAGGTGTGAACTGACTGGCCCAGCTCTGGTACAGCAAGGACACAGGACAGGAGCGAGGGCCAGGCCCATCTGCTGAGCCACCTTGGGCAAATCACTACACATCTCTGGGAATCAGCCTCTGTTTCTTAAATGAATGGTCATGAGGCCCACAGGGGAGGGTCTAGCCTTTGGTTCACTGACCTGTTCTCAGAAACCAGCCTGGCAACTGACAAGTCATGGCTACTCAGTCAAGATCCTAGAGGGAGGGAAGAAAGTAGAAAGGGAAGGAAAGAAGAAAGGAAGAGAGGGAAGGAAGACATGGAGGGAGGAAAAGAAAGGAAAATGATGGGAAGTAAGGAAAAAGGAAGGAAGGAAATAGCACTGTTGCTGTATGCATAGAACACAGTGCTGCTTTCAGTTCTCCACCTGAGCATCCAAGGACCAGCCTCACTGTGCACATGTGAAAAGCCAGACTCCAGACCCTGGGAAACAATCCCTTTCTGGGTCTCCCAGTGACACCAGCATCCTTCCAGGATAGAAAGCCAGTGCCTAAGAACCAGTGCCTCCCAAAGTTGCTTTGCAAAACTGCGGGAACATGGTCCCCATCATTCCTCAAGTGACTGGCAGCCTGTGATGAGCTTTTCCGGGGATTGAACTTGGGGTGGTGTTGACGTGTTTTTCCCGGACTTATTTCTATTTAAACCAGCTGACCTTCAGAGCTAACCCTTGCATAATGCAAGAGCTCTTGAAGAGAAATCAATCAAAGCTTGAAGAAAATGGATTTGTGTTCTCATCTTCAGAGGCGGGCATTTCTTTAAAATGCTGCATGTTTTAATCACTGATTGATGCCCGTGAGTGTGCACGCATTGGTGGGCAGAGGCTGGGAACACAGAGTACTCGGTGTGCTGAATTTAAATTTTACCTCTTCTCTTGCTGCTATATGGCTTTAAGTGAGTTCTCCAACTTCTCTGGGCCTGTTTCCTCTGCAGCAAAGGGAGGCTGGCCTGCTACTTCACCAAGTCACTGGGGTGCAGTTTTTCTCCATAGCCCCTCTTCTCTGCAGGGGCTCCACCTCCAGATACTGACTGGGGAGAGGACAATATATCCAGGCAGGACAAAATACCCTACCAGAAGCAGCTTAGGGAAAGAATTCAGAATTCAGTTCAATTTACAGTTCCAGAGTCCGTTGTTGTGGGAAAAGCATGGCAGGAACAAAAGCCAGCATCACATCGTTGTATCAGCAGGGACAAAGAAGAGAGACAGAGAGTGAGACCACATGGGGCTAGGTTACTACATCTCAAGGCCTGCCCCCAGTGACACACTTCCTCCACGGAGGCTCGACCTCCTCAATCTTCCCAAACAGCATCACCAACTGTTGATTAAGTATTGAGATACATAAGTCTATAGAGGACATTTTACATTCAAACCACCACAGCCACAACCTGCAGGTCGGCAGGATCCTGTACCCCTCAGCCAGGTGCACAGTCTGTGGGGTGGAAGGCCAACGTGGCCTTGTCTCCTCCAGGGTCCAGGGCAAGGCTCCCACTCCACCCTATGCAGCCAGGCTTAGAATGGCCCTGGGGTGGCAAGTTTCAGGTAGCAAGGACAGGGCAGGTGGCCTGGGCCAGGTGGATTCCAGAACTGGTCCCCTGTCCACTGACACCCTGCCATCAAAGGCCCAGTCACTTGTTTTCTGGAACCACTATGAACCTAGAGGCCCTTCAGGCATCTGCGTACCAGTGATGCCCCAGTGTGGGGCAGTCCAGCCAAGTACAGGGTGGGATTCTTACAGAGATGTAGCTGGTCACCTTCCCTGGTGGGCTCAGGAACCCTTCCTTCTACACTGCTTCAGTTAAGCTTGCCTGACCTAAGTCAGAGGAAAGCCCAACACCTCCCCCATCAACCCTGTACAGGTGGGGGAAACTGAGACTCTGAGCCAAGGCTAGCAGAGTGTGGGTCCCTCCTAGCAAAATGATCCCAGATTAGTGTGGTGTGGGCCACCAAAACAGCCTAGCCCTGCTCTCCAAGGGACTTTGCATCCCTTTTCTGCCACCCTGGCCTGAATGCTTGCTCTTGACCTCACACTAGCACCAGCCATGAGAGCCCCAGCTGCTGTGAGCCTCCATTCCTTATCTTCCAAACATGAGTAGCATGGGCCTGCACTCCACACCCCTGTGAAGTGAAAACAGGGGCTCCAGATGAATGCCGTGCAGAATCGAGCTGCTGTAGGTACCACAGTCCTGTCCTCTGGAGCCACCCTTGCTCTACACTAGATCCAGTTATTCTCCTGCTGTCCAGATGGCACCACCTGCAGTGCTGACCAGCAAGACTACCCCTTGGGAGAACCAGCTCCAAAGCAGAACCTGGAAGAGTAAGCACGTCCTTACCTCCTACTGTGGTCCCCCAAAAGGGGATGCCAGCCACAGGTGGGGCTGCACAGTTAGCCTGCTAAGTGCCCTCTGCAGCTACTAGGCACCCTGGGCAGCAGGAACAGGACATGACCCAGATCCATGGACAGCCCCAGGATGGTATATCACAGTGCCCCATGAACCAGGCCCCACAGCCTTCTCCCCCAGGTCTCACTGCTGCCTCCTGCCTGCTGCTGCAATCTTGGAAGTCAGCTTTGAACAAGGACCACGTTTTATTTTCCACTAGACCACATAATTTACATGTCGGGACACACCCTGGAGCTGGTGCAGTGAGGCTGGTGCAGTGAGGTGGGGGAGGAGGGGTGTACCTAGAAGCTTTCCTGAATCTCCCACTGGGCAAGGTAGGAAATGAATGTGGGTCTTTGAGGCTTGGGGACTCCAGCCTGCTTGACCCCTAAGACCTCCTGGCAGCCAAGAGCAGAGCCTGGCCCAATGCAAGGTCACCACCTGGTGAGAAGGTTAAGCAAGCAGACTCAGTGGTGGGAGGGGAAGAGGGGGGTAAGCTGTGCCCCTCATGGGGGCCTGTGGGGGAGGGGCAGTAATCGCTAGAGCAAAGGCTGGGTGATCTTTGAGGCCCAGGGAGGAAGAAGGTGGCCAAGAAGCACATGGGACAGAGAAACACAGGGCCAAGGCTGGTCAGTAAGACAGGGACTGGGACACAGAGGCAGAGGCAATGCCAGCAAAACTCCACGGGGGGACTGCACAGGGCCACTGTTAGGGACCCAAATCCCAGCCCAGGTGTCCCTGGGCCTTCTTTCCAAGCTCATCAGATATGGTGGTTTCCTGGGGAAGGGGTAGACCCGGTGGAAAAGCAGGAAGGAGACCTAGGACCTGGCCATAGGGCAAAAGCAGGCGCATGGGGTTAAGCTAGGGCATTGTTCTTGCCTTCAGCCACAGCACAGGAGCAATGCTCACAGCTGGCTGGGAGAAGGAAGGCTCAGCTAGATGGCATGCAACCCAAGAACACACAGCTCAACTGTGAGATCTGGTCTTGGGAAGCTGCCACTGCCACACAGGTTCTATGCTGTTGGCGGAAAGTGTTACCAACATATGAAGGACAGGGGAGACTGAGGCGGGATCTGTAGTCTGCACCTGAAACCTTGTCATCTCTGTGCCAAGACTCTGCTATCTCTGGAAAACGGAGACTGAGAGAGTAGCCCAAGGTTCAGGGAGCATGCGTTCCTGGGACAGGCAAGAAAGACATTCTTGTTCCAGACGGTCCCCAAGCGTGGTGTCCCCAACCAGGCCACTGCAGTGGGCCAAGACTGTGGGGGTGCATCACTCAAGGGTCTCAGTGCCTCAGGGACTGACTGGCAGGCACCAAAGGGAATCAGGGCTGGCTGGGAACCCGGAGACCAGGCGCCTCTGCCCAAACGAGTGGCAGGAAGAAGTGGCGGTAGGCACTGTGGGGTTTGGGACTCGCGCGTGTGTTGTGATTTCCACGTACTACTAGTGACACGGTGGGACTCGGGGATGCCAGTCTCCCTGGCCATGTCAGCGCCGACTCTTTTGGAAATTGGAACTGAGTGGCTGAACTGGCAGGGTGCAATGGGGTTTCCGTCCCACATACTCAAATTTCTGCCCTGGGCAGGTGGCCTCGAGGTGGCTTTATGAATTTGTCATTGGAGTGCACTACTTCTGGCAGTCACTAGCCTGTCCCGGTTGGTGCGAGAGTCAGATCAGTTAATGGCCCAGGCGCCACCAGCTAGCTGGCGCAGTGCTACTGGGATGGGAAGAGGAGTCTTTTCCCGGAGCTCAGTGGCTCCCGTGTTCCCGGAGAGAAGAGGCACACCGGGCAGGCAGAGTAGGGGACCTGAGGGGGAGGCGTGGCCCAGATGACCTGGGGTGGAGCTTCACATCAAAACCCGTAAGAAACCCAGCTGGGTTCCTAGGATCCAGGAGGTCTTCTGGGGGCAGCTGCGTGCCCTTGGTGCGCATGGAATCCCAGGTTAGTGAGAGCTGCTTTGCCTGCACCTATGTTCGGGCATCTAGGACTAGGAGTGGGCTACCAGCACTGCCTGGTTGGTGGGCTGCGACTAGGGCTGTATTGTGTGCAAGATTCCTGCCTCGTAAGAGGAGCTGTTACCAGAATGGAAACTCCACCCTGAAAGTCTGTTCCTCCTGGCTGCTCAGCACCGATATCGCTTTCCATGGGCCACTGTGTTTGCCAGCATCAGACTCTGCCTCCATAAAGTGGAACTAACAAGGCGCCTCCGCAATCACTGAGGAACCCAGGTTGTGCCTGCTCAGAGCCCCAGAAGGATAACAGGCCAGAGCAAGCACTCCAACTGGCAGCTTTGTGCCTGATCTTTGGGATGGCCCTCCTAAGTTGGCCAGGCTCCCTGCTTGGGACGAACTTTGATGTGAAACAGCACTTGCTAGGATCCATGAATCTGTAAACCAGGATCCCCGGGAGGAGCAAGAGCAGGACCATCATCGTCCATCCCTCCTCCACCTCCCTTCCTGAGGTCATCACGGCTTCTCTAGCAGACAGAGCAAGGACTCTGCCAGCACGCCCAACCTCTACACTCCCTCTTTCAGCACACACAGATCAGGATCTGCAACTGGGATTCATCCCTCGGGGAGCAAATGCTCACTGATCATCTTCCAAAGCCTGGGGTGGTCCTTCTAGGTCCTCGAAATAGGCAGTCAGTGAATAAGGGCTGTAACCTTGCTCAGAGAAGGATTTTGGAGAAGAGGTTGCTTTTAAGCTGGTGGAGGAGGGACTGATCACAGAGGTGGAGTTTGAAGAACAGGAGTGGACAAGCAGAGAGCCTACGATGGGAGCAAAGTGATGAGACCCCAGCAGTGGGGAGGGGGCACGTCTCAGTGGGAGGTGCTAGGAGTGAGGAGGCCAGCTGAGACTGGGCGCTGCAGCTGCTGCAAGACCTTCAGTGAAGCTGAAAGCACCACCACTCATCTTGCCCAGTGGCTGGGCCTGCTGCCCACATGGGCTTCTCCACTCTTTGGGATGCCAAGATTCCCACAAGGCTAAGAATGACCCTAAGCCTGTCCGGCACTTGCTTTGAGTGCAGCCTTTGGAAGGATTGCCTAGAGTGAGGGCTGAAACAGGCCGGGCCTCCTCCAATCCGGGGAGTGCCTTCCTGACCTGTGAAAACATACACCCCATATCTTAAGAATGGAGTGTGTTGGGCCTGAGAGAGCACCCTTCCCAAAAGCAGCTTTGGGGTTTGCTGGGCTGCACAATGAGCTTACTAAGCTGGGGTCTGAGCAGGCTAACCCACTGACATGCAGACAGTGAATTTCCTGGATTGCAGACCATTCTGCTTTGGGCTCCCTGCCCTACCTGAAGGCTTTGTGCCACATTCTTGGAACTAACTCTCTCTCTCTCTCCCCTACATAGGGAAGGGTGGCCTCTGGAAACTGCATCACTTGGTACATCCTGGAGCTGTGCTCAGGACTAGTTGCCCAGGCAGCAATGAGTGCAAGACTGACTTTGACTCAAACTCTTCCGCTCCCATGTCAGTGTCAAATGGCTGGGGGTGGCCCTCAGCATTAACATTTAAGGGAAAGTGGCCTTGGAAATTGCCAGGAGGGTGGTTTTAGAGGTTCCTTGGTAAATTCCACTTCTGCTACCTCCAGTCAGTGATCTTGGGTGAGTGCCATCACTCCAGTCTTTCTACTGATCTGTGGGTTGGCACACTTTGCTGTGTGTGTGTGTGTGTGTGTGTGTGTGTGTGTGTGTGTGTGTATTGTAGCATAGCTGCTAGACCCTTCAGGAGTTCAAGGAAGGCAGAGCCTTTCTCATTGAGCAGGATGTAGGAGCCCTGCTGTGCAGTGCTGCCTGGCTCGCTCCCTCCCTCCCTCCCTCTCTCCAGTTCTTGTGCCCAGTAGCTCTGGTCATTTTTGGTTGGTGGAACATGGAAGTCCTGGAGCAGTAAGAAGTGTCTGAGAGCAAGGATCCTCTGGATTCTAGAGAGGTGGGGTGGGAGAATCCTTAGGAATTTAACAAAAGGCATCCTGATTACTTCAAAGTGAGGCTGACCACCATTCATTCAGGGGAAAGAGGATACTGCTGCCTCTGAGATTGGCAGTGGAACAACACCTGTTTTTCTGAAATGTTTGCTTCTTGTTTTTCCTGCCGCACTAGGAAAAGTGGCCCAGCACACCTACTATGGCCCCCAGGGCATGATAGGGTCCCTCCTCAAGATGCACACCCTCCACCATGCTAAAGGAGAGTGCATTTGCAGCTGAGAAGTCCCACCCAACTCACTCTGCAGGGTGGAAAAAAATGGAACAAGCTTGTGCTCTCTCTGGAGCTCACCTTTCCTTCTCAGTGCAAGGGGGTGTGCCCAGGGTTTGGACTATGAGGGGACAAAAGGACCTGTGCATGAGCCGTAAGTGCAGGGTTGCCAGCGGTGTCAGGGCAGCTGTGGGAGGAGAGGCTGGTTGTTCCACACCACACATCCTTGGGCTGGGAGGAGGCAGGCCTGCTCTCTTGTGGCTGGATGACATGCTACCAGCTTCTATCTTTCTCCCCCACTGGAATTGAGAGGAGTTGGAGGGGGTGTTGGGAAGAAGCGAGAGGAGTGGTCCCTCTAAGAATCAGTCTACTGCAGCACTGTGCGCTCCAAGGACAGAGCCCAAGCTGCCGGAAGACAAGGTGCAGAATTGCAAGGGTGTCCCATCCTGGTGCTGGGGGTCACTGTCCTGGCTCTTCACAGGGTTGGCTTTGTTATTATGTTTGTGTTTGTTGAGGAACATGAGGTTCGGACCTAGGCCAGGACTTAGGCGCTTTCTGGGACTCCGAGTTGGAGATCTGTTGGTGGGCGGAACCTCTTCCCCCAGACTCCTCAAAGAAGACCCTTCCCTGGTGGAAGCCCCACTCCACCAGGGAGGAGGCAGAAGAAGTCAGGTCCATCCTAACATAGGCAATCAAGCACCTTTTTTTTCTGTGACAATGCTATTGGACCAAAAATAATGCAAAAGGCCCTGAATCCCAACCACATTTTCCCAACTTGGAATTATGCTCCATAGTTGCATTGGGTCAAATCATCAAATAAATGCCTGTGTAGAGCCTATCTTGTTCAGGAATAGGTTCTTCTTTCTCCTTTCTGATCAACCCTTGCTAATCCAACATGTCCTTCCTGTAGAGCGACCCTGCCTAGTCAGCTGACCTTGCACTCAGTAAGGTCTGTCTGGGGGGTGCCAGGGGGTTGTCCCAAGCTGGTGCTTCAAGTCCCAACAAACCACTCCTGGTGAGCCAGTTAGTCTAATAATCTTGACATTGGTTTTGTGTTTCAAGAGAGTTAAATGACAATGTGAATTAAGTTCCACATTAGATGTCATGAGCAGAGACTTGACACTGCCTCTGCTGGTACTTTGCCCTAATTGCAGGCCAAGAAACAGTTTTGGTCAAGCTTTACTGCACCAGTCTCTGGCTGCTGGACTTAAATGCAGGCCCACTTTAGCTCATGGGGCTTGTAACTCTCCCCCCTTGCTGTCCAGACCATGATGCAAAAAGTCACTAGGAGCTGGGTCTCGGCCACTCCCCACACTTCTCCATCGGTCCACCATTTCTGTGTACTTGGGTATGAAGTGTGGATGACTCATGCCCGTGTGGATTTCTGGACTCTCTCTAAAGTCTGGAGCAGGCCTTACCCACTGACTGCACCACATAATAGTGGCTATGAAGTGATTGAGGGCACAGGTGAAGTGGCTAGGTCTCCCCAGGCCTGTGTTTGTAGTCTGTGAAAGGAGGATGCAGGTGTGTTGCGACAGGGGTGGGTGGGGGTGTCCAGGCTGGGAGGCTGTGTGACCTGTCCTGGACTGTGCAGGCAGCAAGCACACGACCACTCATATTCCCAATGGCTGGGCCTGCTGCCCATATGGGCTGCTGATGCCTGCCTTGGGTCCACATTCTAGTCTCACAGCCCATTGGAAAGTCCAGTATAATAAGCACTTTGGGAATGGGATGTTTGTGAGCCTCAATTCTACTCTGTACAATGGAATAAAACAACCTCAGACAGCAGACCTCAGATATATAAACATATCCTGAGCAAATGAAACACCTCTGGCGGTATCTCTATACCTGGTCTAAAGCTATACTACAAAGCCATAGTAACAAAAACAGCATGGTATTGGCATAAAAATAGACATGTAGGACTGGAGATGTGGTTTAGCAGTTAAGATGCTTGCCTGCAAAGCCTAAGAACTCATGTTCGAACCTCCAGGTCCCACACAGCCAGATGCACAGTGATGTAAGCACACAATGTTGTTGCACATGTGCACAAGGGGCACACACATCTGGAGTTCATTCTCAGTGGCTGAAGGCCCTGGCATGCCAATTATCTCCTCTCTCTCTAACTTTCTCTCAAAATAAATAATAATAATAAAAAGAAAAGACATATAGACCAATGGAACAGAATTGAAGACCTGGCCCTTAGGTCACATAGCTACAGCTACTTGATATTTGTCAAAAGTGCCAATAACATATATTGGAGAACAGACAGCATCTTCAACAAATGGTGCTGGACAAATTGGACGACTACATGTAGAAAAATTAAACTAGACCCACTCATCTCACCATACACAAAAATCAACTCCAAATGGATTCAAGACCTCAAAATAAAACCTGAAACTCTTCAACTACTGGAAGAAAAATATGAGCAACTCTCTGTGATATTGGAGTGGGGAAGGATTTCCTGAACAAAACCCCATTAGCTAAGAAATTAAACAATCACTTAACCAATGTGATCTCATGAAGCTAAAAAGCTTTTGTACAGATAAACATACCATAAGCAGAGCCAATAGAATACCCACAGAATGGGAGAAAATTTTTACCAGCTTTACCACTGACAGAAGCCTAATATCTAGAATTTACAAAGAACTAAAAAGCTAAACAATAAAAAAAAAAAAAAACAACCTACTCAAAAAAATGTGGTAGAGAAATGAACAAAGGAGATTCTCAGAGGAAGAAATACAAATGGCACACACACACTTTTAAAAATGTTCAACATCCCTAACCATCAGGGAAATGTAAATTAAAACAACAATGTGATTCCACCTTACTCCAGTAAGGATGGCAATCATTAAAAAAAAGAAAGAAAGAAAGAAAGAAAGAAAGAAAGAAAGAAAGAAAGAAAGGGAAAGAAAAGAAAGCCAGAGGCTCACGCCTTTAATCCCAGTACTCAGGAGGCAGAGGTAGGAAGATTGCCATGAGTTTGAGGCCACCCTGAAACTACATGGTAAACTCCAGGTCAGCCTGAGCTACAGTGAGACCCTACCTCGAAAAACAAAAAAACAAAAAACAAAAAAAAAAAATCAAATGACAACAAATGTTGGTGAGGAAAGAGGAACCCTCATTCACTGTTGGTGGGGATGCAAATTTGTGCAACCACTATGGAAATTAATATGGACATTCCTGAAAAAGATGAACATAGAGCTCCCAACAGACCCAGTTATTCCCTTACTGGGCATTTACTCTGAATGCTCCATTCTTCACTACAAAGATATTTGCTCAACCATGTTCATAGCTGCTCAATTCATAATACTTAAGAACTGGAATCAACCCAGGTGCCCATCATTGGAAGAATGGATAATGAAATTGTGGTACATTTACCCAATAGAATTCTACTTGGCAGTAAGAAAAAATGATACAATGAAATTTGTAGGATGGACTTAGAACAGATCATACTCAGTGAACACACAATCACAGAAAGACAAATGCTGCAGGTTCCCACTCATCTGTAGTTCCTAACCTGCCTGGATCAGCTTGAGTTGCTGGCATACTAGATAGGCAACTTGAGGTCCAGACAAAAGGGATGGAAGGGTTTGGGGGAGGGGAAGGAGAGATTGGGGGAAATAAACACAAAACTAAACCCAAAATGAACTGGTACCATAGAAACTGTTCTCCTTGAAGGTAGACTAAAAGATTTAACCCTCAACAGGAATATAGGAGGAGCACCTGCAGAGAGGGTGGGATGAAGTCTAACCTTGAAAAAAGAATTGGTTCTGACCTGTAACTCCCAGTAGCAGAAATTGGTGCTGCCCACATTGAGCTGTTGATCAGAGAGACCTACAAGGTCCCCAAAACAAGACAGACTTTTGTGAAAGCGCTTGATTACCCACCTGAGGTAAAAGGTAAGACCATGTTGCTGAAGACACCATATGCTGCCAACACAGAAAATGGAGAGACCTGGCTAGAATCCAAAGGAGAGCCAGTCACCAGACAGTTAGCCCATCTAGTACTGGCATGAGCTACTGGGTGAAAGTGGCCAACAATGGTGTGAGCAAGCAGGGGTCTAAGCTACTCAGAAGCAACCAGCCTGACAAGAAGTACACACCAGTGCAACATTGGCACAGAGCCTTGGTGGGTAACCAATAGCTTTCTGATTGGCTAAGAGATCCACTCAGTGGAAAGGAACCCATATCTGGAACTGAGAACCAGGTCTTAATCCCATGGAGACAAAGATTATGCTTTCCAATGTGAAGCTCCCACTAGTTTTTAGCTAAAAGAGGGGCTACATCAATCAAAATCTCCCTAAATTAATAATGCTTATCCACTTTAACCTATATGACTTCACTCTCCGCTGGAGAATCTGTTTTTCTTTTTCAGAAGGCAGCAAGCAAGGCCTGAGGAGATAAACCACCCCTTGCAGCTCAGCCAAAGCCCAGGCGAAACCACAGAGGAAGTGGGGAGATGACAAGAGTGCTGCTTCCATGGTGAGCTGACAAGCAGCACCCGGGTGAAGGAAACAGACCCTGGGGATACTCAACACATTCCAAAGCAGAGATCCAGAGGCTCCTAAGAGCTCATCACTGAAGTAGACTTAAAACACACCCACCATGGCTCAGGGAATTTTGTGGAAGAGGGGGCAGAAAGATTGTAAGAGCCACAGGTTGGGACGTCATGTCCAGAGGCATTCCCTCCCCCAAAATAACTGACAGATGCTCCCACGACCCTGCTGAGGAGGGTCCCCTGCAGAACAGGGGCAGGAAGGAGGGAAGAGATGGTACCAACATCTGATGTATCCATACAAAGTTTGTTCTCAATATTAAAAATTAGCCTTATAGACTGCTTTAAAATGTCATGTTGTCGCAGAAAGGGTGTGAAGTGCAGGGGAGCCCTGCGCAGGGAAGTGGTATTACCCTTATCTATGGTTAGCAGAATTATCAAGTCAATCCCACAAATGTCCTGCAGGTGGTGCACACGAGCTATGACTGCTCCTGGAATCTGCTTTGGCTTTTCACAAGGCTCCAGGGGGAAAAAATAAATAAAAATAACTAATAACAATAAAACCTTATTTATGCTGGAAGGAGTGAGAGGGAAGGCCCACTGATGGGCAACAGTCTGCTGGAGTAGGTGAGACCCAGATGGTTCTGATCCAAGAAGCTTTTGGGGGGTTAGTACTTCCTCTCCGGGCCCCAAGAACACAATGTTCGGTGATTTGAACACTGTGGACACATTTATTCAAGAGTCATTCAAACTGACATCGATCTCATCTCCATTGCTGCTGAAAGTGCACAGACACCACATACTGAGAACCAGGCCCCACATCACAAACCTGCAAACCAGTCAACATTGCTGCTCCCCTATAACTGGGCTCATTTATCCTTTGTGGGGTGTTCAGAATAGACTGGAGTGCAAAACAAAATATCAATCATATGTGACACGCTCCCTGAAGGAGCCCCACCCAAGTGGGAAGGAGCAGGTGGACGTTTGATGGTCAGCACAGCTCTGTGGGCTGGGCTCAGGAGTGCGGAGTATACTGGAGGATTATGCAATTGAGGAAGCCTCTCACTGAAGGACACAGGCTGCTCCAGCCCTGGCAGCAAGACCCACCAGCTCCACCTGGTGGCACAGGTTGTGGAGTTAGGAGAGGAAACAGGTTTGATGGGCTTAAAACTCAGCCAACTGGCTGTCTTTCCCACCAAGGGGATACCCTCCTGCCAGAGCTTGTAACCAGCCCCAGGGGGCACCAGCTAGGCCAAGAAAGGGGCATAACATAACCACCCCAGAGACCTCAATGAGAGCTCTGTCATAGTTTGTTCCCCATAAGCTTGGCCCCCAGCTGGCACACCCAGACATGGAGCAGATCATGAGAGCTCTGACCTATGGATTCGCATTTGATGGCAACATTGTCAGGTGATGTAAACTTTTGGCATTGGGAGTACATGAAGGAAGTAGGTCACTGGGGCATCTCTTGGGAGTTATGTCTTGTTCTGGGATTCTCTCTGTCTCTATCTCTGCTTCCTGACTGCCATAGGTGAGCTTCTGTGCGCAACCATGCTCTTCTGCCAGGACCCTCTTCCTCACCACAGCCTGAAACCAGTGCAGGCAGCCAACCCTGGGAATGAAACCTCTAAACCCGAGCCACGGATGGCCTATGTGAAGTTGCTTCTGTCAGGTAAGTTGTCACAGTGATGAGAAAAGTCAGTGATACACTCTATCAGTCCTTCTGGGCTGCTGTGACAACATGCTTCAGACTATAAGTCACAGGTAACTGAAATTTACTTTTCACATTCTGCAAGTCGGAAGTCCTAGATAGAGGTACCAGTGAGTTCCAGGGCTGGTGAGGGTGGCCCTCTGCCCCCAAGATGTTGCCTTTTTGCTGGCCTCACTTGGCAGAAGGCCAAAGGATATGAACCCCCTCCCTTAAGCCCTTCTATGAGGCACTAACCCCACCCCTGATGTCGGCCCAACTTCTCTAACGTGAATTCCAGAGGACACGTTCAAACCATAGCAGTGCCTTCCAAAGGTGCTGTGTCCAGCCCCTGGGAACCTGCGCATACCATCTCACAGAGGAAGACTGTCCTCATGGGGTGATTGGTTAAGGCTTGAGAATATCCTGGCCCTGACAGAGTCAGGTGAGAGGGTATGGCCACAAAGGAATGAGGCAGGCTGGAGGGAGTTGGTCCCAAACCAGGGAGCATCAAGAGCCACTAGTGACTGGCAGAAGTGGAAAAGAGACCTGATGCCTCGGAGGGAGAGTGGTCCTGTCCACTCTTAGCAAGTGATAGTTACCAAGGAGTTGGTCTGGAAGCTGTGGGGTTTGCTCCTGCTTCTGTCAGTCCCAGTGCATGGTGTCGTATCAATGTAGGGGAAGCTGGTGTACTGGGATGGCCCCTGATGTTTCATAGACAAAACTCAGAATCACAATTATATGTAGAGCTCTGTCACAAATGCAGACTCTTCTGGCAGAAGGACCTTTGGCACACATGCCCACCCCAGTCTGAGAGGACCCTCATGTGGAGGGTAGAGTCTGGGAGGAACCAGGACTCTCCTGCCTTGTCTCCTTCAGAAATTTCCAGGCACGGCTATTGTCAAACTTCCCCTGGGGAATCCAGAGCTAGTATTCTCCCTAGTATGTCAGGGAAGATTCGAGAGTCTTCCCAGGCCAGGCATTCGGGTCCACAGCTCTGTGGACAATGAACTATGGGACAGGCAGAGGGAAGACACCGCTCAGGATCCATCCACTCTGGGACGTCCTAACACACTTCCTGCTCTGGACAACCAACCGTGAGTGGCAGAACGGAGGTAACATGAGGCACTGCCACTACTGCCCACCCAGACAGACACCTGACATTATGGTGCTGGGAGAAGCACAGAAGGAGAAAGAGGGGAGGGAAAGGAGAAGACCTGACGCCACACAGCACTGCACCACCTTTCCTTTGCACACCCCACACCACTGGACTCAGAGGCTCCTCCCCACCATACACTGCCTACCACCCACTACGGGACTCTAGAAGGACAGTAGCAATGTCCACTCAGCAGTGTCCTGTTCAGAGGGAGAGCCACCTTATTTTCCAAGGCAATTCAAAGAGGTACACTACCCATGGTATGAATAAATGACATTCTCAGACAGTGATGGAAGAATGTTCTAGAAAAACATCATCACATACACTAGTCACACATCCAGGAATCCCTCCACAATAACAGAAGTACCTACTGTGGAGAAAACAGTGACAAATCTCCTCATAAGTGGGCACAATTCTACATCATGTCCAGCAGCCCAAATCTGGAGTCCAGGAGGCAGATGCTGAAACAGGTGGCAAGTCCCCATAAAATGAGAGGCAGGGAGGTCAGGTGGTGCATGAGGCCAGTGGAACCCCTGTGGGTGAGAAAGCCAGGGCCCAAGGAATTGTAGGTCATGTGACAGAGTGCATGGGTCAGCACCCACAGCCCTGTGGTCCTCTCCCAGGTGTGTCTGTGTAGGCCCCTAGAGGCAGTCTGTGGCCTTGACCAGGAGCAGGAGGGGTCCCATGGCACTGTGATGGGAACACGTGTGATGCTGTGGTGGAAATTTGTCTCTAAGGGTGGATGGATGTGTGAGCATAGGTGGACTTGTGGAAGAGGGGCCATGGCATGTAGTTGCATGTGGGGGTGCAGTGTGAGTGGGGGCATTTGTACGAACCCTCCTCTTCCCCATACCACCCAGGCCAGCAGAAGAGATTAAAAAACCTTAGACTCTCCCAAGAAGTTAGCAGAGACTCCCTGCCACACACCCTTTGAAAAGAAATCATGACATCCACTCCAAGGCTGAGGGTAGAGCTGTCCACACTGGCAAGGTTCCTGTGCCCCTTGGCCAGCCTGCTTTGGTTTTCAGAAGCTTCCCTCTCTTTGACTCTAACTCCTTGGGAAAAAGCTCCCTGCACAGTGGTTGTCCAGCCCTTTGTTCCAGCCTCCTTCAACCCCAAGTCACTTAAAATCAGGGTTACAGGCAGCCTGATCTGTCTGAAAATCCCCTGAGAATTGGATAATTCCAGCAGAAATCTGTGCTCCATTGTGGGAACCAAACCTGCTCCCACCATTAGGTGCTCCTCACATTAAACCAGACATTTCTGCCGGCCTCAAAGAAACTACAGCCATGGGAAGACAGGGATGCAGTGAACTAGACTAGGAAGCCTGAGTGTTCTAGGAGGAAAAGCCCTGAGCATGCCTCCATCCATCTATCCATCCATCTGTTCAGGTGTACATACATACATACATACATACATACATACCTCCCAGAATGCTCTCCTCCTGCAACCTGCTCTCTTCTCTTTTACAGGGACTGTCTCCTGCCAAGGGGGGAGTGATGCTTAGAGCATTGCTGCTGGCCAGCAGCAGAGCCAGGACCCAAATTCACATACCTCTAGCTTTTTATGAAAGCCATATCCTGTCTCCAAGGAAAACTCAAACTAGCCTGGCAGCCCGGGTTCCTAGCCCGGAGACTGCCACTCCTGGTGAAATTCAGGACAAAACAGAAATGGCACACTTGGTTGGAGGGAGGGCTGCAAGGGCTCCTGCAACAAGCTGAGAGAGGATTCAGACAGGAAGCGAGGCTGCATGCACATCCTCCAGCCAATTTGGTCTACCTTCCTATGTTTGAGCCATTCACTAAGGTCATAGGTGCTCCTTGCCCTAAATAAGCCAGCCATGGCCACAGCCAAGTCTGGGCAGGGTGACCACAGGGTGAGGCCATCAGGATCTCATTCCCTGGCACAGGGCTATGGAGGTTCCTGGGCTAAGGTGAGTCTCAGTGATCACTGGCTTTGTCCTAATTTCTGTCCTCACACAGAGCACAGTTATTGCCTTATCCAAGTTTTCCTTGGATTAGGCGGGATAACCTTTTCTGGGACCTAGGTGGGGGTATGTAGCTTTTCTATGGGCTTGGGAAAGGTTTAAGACACATGCACATGCATCCTGTAAACTCTAAGGGGCCTGGGAAGTTGCACCACATTGGGGGAACATCCCATTGTTCAGTTCTGCGGACCAAAGGAAAGCCTTGATAAGTGGAAAACCGCTTGGTAGCACACAGCCAGGCGTGCTGGGGTCCCACTAGCCTTTCTCTGTGATCCCTCCCAGCCTAACTCCCCAACTCCGCCCACCCTCCACCCTGGTCCCTCCCCTACTTCCTCTACTGCCCTCCTTGCTTCTCCTTGCTCCTCCTCCACCCCGTCTTCCTTTTTTTCCTCTCTTCTGCCTCTCTCCTTCCCTCCTCCTTTAGCCACCTGTCTCTTAGCTGCTCAGAAAAGCACTCTTTCTAGTTTTTAAAAGGGAAACTTATGCAGGGTAGGAAGAAGCCTCTCAAAAGGCAGCCAAAATCATTTTCAAGCATTGCATCATTTTCAAAGTGATTGCTTATAATATATGCAGAAGGCCTGTTAGCCCATGCTCTGCCCTCAGTTCTAAAGGCTGTGTTTGATTCCCACTTTGCTTAGGATACTGAGGCTTCCTCAAGACTCCAGCATCCAGCCTAGATGGTAGCCCTGGTGTCTGGTTCACACATGTGAATTGTGAGAATGAAAACATTTCCTGTTGTCTGTGACTTGGGGAGCTGTGTGACCATCGTGAAGAACTCAGAGACTCCGTGTTTGCCAACCAGAGTGAGCCAGGAGGGGAAGAGAAGGGCAGGAAGGCACTGCTGGTCTGGTCAAGAACTTCAGATGCCACTGCAGCCACAGCCACAGCCACCCAGGACTGAGTGTGTGCCAGCAGCTGAGGTAGGGTCCCCAACTGGGCTTCTGCTTATTGCTAAGACAGTGACAAGCACCTCCCTCTGGACTTCTCACCACCCTGCATATACTGGGTCATTCAGATCACTCTTGCAGTTTTCAGGGCTTCTAACTCAACAACCTTCAATGGCTCCTTATTGCTTTGCAAATTAAGAACCATATTCTTTTATAAATGTTTTTATTTATTTGAGAAAGAGACAAAGAGGGAGGGAGGGAGGGAGAAAGAGAAGGAGGGTAGGAGAGAGAGAGGGATTGGGCTTACCAGGGATTCTTGCCATTGCAAAAGAACTCCACATACACGCACCACTTTGTGCCTCCGCTTTTACGTGGGTACTGGGGAATCTAACCTGGACCTGCAGCTTTTCTAAGCAAGTGATTCAACCTCTGATCCATCTTTCCAGCCCAGAACCATATTTTTTCTTGAAAAATTTTTAAATATTTTATTGACAACTTCCATAATTACAGACAATAAACCATAGTAATTCTCTCCCCCTCACTTTCCCCTTTGCAACTCCACTCTCCATCATGTCCCCTCCCCCTCTCAATCAGTCTCTCTTTTATTTTGATGTCATCATCATTATGATGGTCTATTATGATGGTCTTGTGTAGGTAGTGTCAGGCACTGTGAGCAGAACCATATCTTTAGCTGAGCTTGCAGAGAACCCTTGCTTGTCCTCTTCCCCAGCAACTGTCTTGACAGAGCCTGACTCTAGCTTCCTAACCTGCTTAGCCCTGTATGCGGCCTTGGAGCTCTTCCACCCCACTCCTAAAGGGCAGAGAACTCTTGTCCCAAACAACTAGGCTTCATGTGTGCCACGCACATAAAAGTGAGCTCAACCTAAGTGCTGAGGAGAAATGAGGGATGGAAAGGATGCCGCCGCTGTCTGCAGGATGATCCTATAGGGTCAGCAGTCATATGTTCAGGACCGTGTCCTCATTTCCTGGAAACACAGGTCCATACAATGGGCAGTTCTGCTCATTTCAACAGTCTGCCATAGAAGAGGCGGAAGCCCCAAGCCCCAGCCCCCAGGAGAGAGCAAAGGATCACTTGAGCGGGTATTTCTTCTGGATGTTCAGGCTTCTCAGCCCGTCTGACAAAGGTGGTTATCCATTCTTTCTACTAAAGGGAGAGTTGCTCTCTCCCTATGGACTTTCCTGGAAGCTGTAACTGTTCCCTCCTCAGAGCCATGGATATGATACCAGGCTGGGTTCTGCCCCTGGCTCTAGCTGTCCCTCTCCCATTGCCTACCCAACCCATTTGGTGAAGAGGCTCCTGCAGGGGTCCCTTAGCAGCCCCACATACAGAGCTACTGTGCCTTTAGATGAGTCCTGCCAGTCTGACTTCTTGATTGTAGTCAAGTCATTCTTGAGCCACTGATCCTGTGAGCAAACAACAAATATGCCTGCTTCATATCACTGAGGCTGGGGGAAGCATGTCAGGCACCTGAAATAAGGAACCAGGTCATGAGAATGCCGACTTAGTACAGGGTGAGTAAAAATGAAATCGTGGGGCTGCGGCATAGCTCAGTGGGAAATCCTGAGCCTCTGCGCTTCATCCCTAGAATTCCTCTCCCCATTCTCCATTCCCAAGGCGAGGCAGGGGAGGAAAACGAAATTTGGCTGGATATGTGGCTCAGTAGTAGAGTGCCTACTTAGCATACACAAGGGTCTGTATTCTATGCCCATCGCTGCCCCCCAAAAAGCATTGGTATTTTGTTAGCAAGGATACACTGCAAACATAAATATAAACAAGAGTTGGCCCACTTTAATGGAAGGTTCCACATCCTAAGATTCAACCAACCAAACACCTAAAATATCTTTTTTATTTTTTCAAGGTAGAGTCTCACTCTAGTCCAGGCTGAACTGGAACTCACTCTGTAGCGCCAAGCTGGCCTCAAACTCACAGTGATCCTTCTACCTTGGCTTCCCAAGTATTAAGATTAAAGTTGTGCACCACCATGCCCAGCCAAACACCTAAAATATGTTTTAAAAATCTTGACTTCCAGCACTGGAAAAACAAAAGTTTTCAAAAGAAAAATTGTATCATACTTTTTCCATATCGTATTTCCTAAATACAGTTCAACAACCATTCCCAAAGTACCTTAGGCATCATTATTCATCTGCAGATTGCTTAAAGTGTGCAGGAGGACAGCTTGAGTTCTGTGCAAATACTGACATATTTATTTGAAGTAAGGAGGCGTGGTGGTTCATGTTTGTGATGCCAGCACTCAAGAGGTAGAAGCAGAGGGCAGGGGGATTACTTGGACTTGTCTGAGGTACATGGGGCAACAGCAGATTTTAGTGTGTGAGGGATCACTTCTGAATCCAATCTGCCCATACTTAGGTACTTTGTACATACAGCAGTACTTTGTACAAATGAGATGTGTACAAGGGAATGTTAGTTCTGTAGCCATTGCACAAGACCAAGCACCTGGAAAGGTGAGGTGAGAAGAAGTAAAATTGTGAGAGATGGGGGCTGGAGAGATAGCTCAGCGGTTAGAAAGTGCCACATGCATTTGGAGTTCATTTGCAGCAGCTAGAGACCCTGGCGGGCCCATTCATTCTCTCCCTCCCTTCCTCTTCTCTCTCTCTCTCCCCCTGTCTCTCTCTGCTTGCAAAATTGTGAGAGATGAAGGAAGCAAAGATATGGTAAGTTTTCAATATAAAAATGAACATCTTGTAGCGTTTTCCGGGAGGAAAGTTTCATCAGAACAAAATCAGCAGTGGCTGCTTGCAGCTGACGACTGATTCGTGTTTTGGGAGTTATTCACTCAGATTTAAGGGGCGGCTGAGGCATTGAGGACACAGAGGTGAGGAGGCATCACAAGTCTAGCCCAGGAGAGGGCAAAGTTCCTGATGGAGCCTTCCTTGGAGTCTAGATGCTTACAAAGATGTCACAAAGGCACCCGGAGGAATGGCAAAAGTGTATAGAAGTGATAGTCTTTGCAGGCACTGTGAGCAAAAATGGGATGTCTGGGGGTACCCCCACAGAGGCGGAAGCCCAGGAAGTGGCAACTCACTGGCCTTGAGAAGTCTAGATTTGGGGATGGGGTGATCAGACAGCCCCGATTGTGCCTGGTATGTTAAGAAGCTATCAGACAGCCCCAGTTGTGCCCGGTATGTTTGTTAAGAGCACCAGAAATGTTGGGTGCTGGCCCTGGGGGCGCTGAGGGTGGTCAGTTTTCCACAGCGAATCCAGACTGCCCTTGGATGTAGGCAAGCCTGCCTTTCGGGCCTATGGATCACTTTGGAGCCAGGGAGGTAGCGATTCCCACTCTGAGTCGGGCTCACCGTTTGGTCCTGTGAAGGCCTCTCCCCTCACCTAGACGCAGGGCCGCCCTCTGGAATCCCAGAACCTTATTAAGAACCAGTTGGTCAGTTTGGGGTCCCTGACCGCCCCTCAGTGAGTGGGGAGCCTCCCTCGGCAAAGCGTGCAGAGGAGGCCTGCAACCTGTCCGGGTTCCCAGCCACGCTCGGGCCCCGCACGCCGGGCAGTCCAGGCGCGCAGCTCTCGCAGAGGAGGTGGTGGAACCGCAGCTCCTGGGCGGCTCCACAGCCGCAGCCACTTACTCGCGGTTTACCAGCGAGGCGCCACGTCCAAGGCCACACAGCCCCAGAGTGGAGGGAATTGCATCCCAGGCTCCAAAGAAACCCCGCCAGGCTCCCCCACCCAGACGGAGCTCCGAGAAATGGAAGACGAGGCACCAACTCAGCAGGCTTGCGGTTGGACGGGAAGAAGATGAGGCGCCACTCACAGGGGAGCCCGGAAACCTGCATTAATTAGTTACCTAAATTGCACCCCTCCCCACAGCCATTGTCTTTTTAGTAGGCCTTCTCTCTGGCCTCAGTTTCTCCATCTGTCAAAAGTCCCTCGATTAGGCCAAGGATTGGCATTTCCTGCAAACGAATTTGGGTGCTAATTTCTTCCCCCTTCCCAGGGCCCTGCCCCTTCTGAATGTCTCTGACCCCGGACGTTGCAGGGAATAGCACCGGCGACCCTGGGCTTTTCCCAGAGAGAAGCAGAGTCTCTCCGTTTTGTAGCTAGCTCCCAGTTGTGGGTTCTTTTGGCCCTGGGAGATATCTGGAGTCCGCAAAGTCCACCTCCCACCCATGTCTCCAGACCTGGGCATCGGATGCAGCCTCCAGAAGGCGAATCTAGGACTTGAGCCCCTGAGGCAATGGTCTTGTCTGCGGCTGCCCGCAGTCTCATGGCCTCGCAGTTTCCCGCCTGTTCTTGCTCAGCCCTTTCCAAGTAGAAGCCTAGGGCCCCAGGGTCGAAATTCCAGCCTTGGGAGCCACTTACCATCTGAGGAGTCTCTCCTTCCCTCATGCCAGTTTTCTTCCCTGGAAAATGAGGCGATGCTCCTTCCGCTGCGGTTCCGAAGATTAAGCAAGACAAAAGTCCGGGGCCCGAGGCTTCCCTCGGGACACGCGGCTGTTGGGGCTCCAGGAAGGCTGGATGAGCCTTTCTGGGATCACCCACTCGCGGGCGCCCGCCCAAGGATCTGTTGACTCCGCAGTCACCCGCTTACAGCGGAAGTAGATCGCAGCTCCAAGGTACAGAGAGGCTCCTGGGTTGTGGTGCCCCTGAAGCGGGAGGAGACTTCTCACTCTTTGCAGACTAAGAAACAGAAGCGCAAAGAGGGATGGGGACTGTCCCCGAGAACTCTTGCCCTGGGCAGTGAATGGGCCCGGAGCTCTCACCCTCCTCCACGCAGACGGGGTAGGGGATAACGGAGCGGCGAAGGTGCCCGCCAGAGGGGACCGGCTCCCACTCGCGTGACACCTGCGGGCTGGGGCAATGCCCTGTGGGGTTTCATCCCCTTACACACCGACATGGATCCCGGGAACGAGAGCTTTCTACATTAGCACTACAAACATATTTTATTACGTGTAAATATTAAAACGTGCCACATTTCGCAGCCCGGTTTCTAAATCCCACGCGGTGTTTTTAAAATTAGAGATTGCGCTGCGACCTGGCCTGTTCTGGTTTCTCACACGCGCACACATACACCCGCACACGGACACACGCACATAACCGCGCGCACGCACACATGCACACAGTTACGCCGTGTCCCACACTCTCCCCACAGCGCGGTAATTACGGCTCTCGCCATTCACGATTGGCTAGTCGAGTCCCCACCGGGACCCTGCAGCCAATGAACAGCCTCCGAACCGAGGTCCCGCCCAGTCCACCTCCCCCAGCGCGGGTGGCTCGGACTAGGGAATGCAATCACGCGGGTCGGGACGCGCGCGATCTCCAGGACGCCCGCCTTTGGCCGCGCCGCCGCCTGCGCGCAGGGTCCGGGCGGCGTCTCGGGCCGTGGCCGCTCTGGGGGCCCTCGCGGCGTCCTCGGGCTGAGCCGGCCGCCCTCGCTCGCCGCCCCGCCCCTGGCCCCTCCTCCTCTCCGCCCTCCCCCCCCCCCGCCGTGAGGCCGGCCCCGGGCGGCGACCGGAGCGGCGACGTGAAAGGCAAGTGAGGCGGCTGCCCGAACGGCTGTCCGCGCGCACCCGCTCCCGCCCAGCCCAGCGCGGCGCGGAGGCCCACGCCTGCCTCGCGGGGCCCGACGCCCGCGCCCCGACAGTGGCTTTCCCGGGCAGGCCCGCGCGTGCTGCTGGGGTGCCGCACGCCACCATCCCAGCGGAGAGCAGGACTGCCGGGACCCCGGGACCCTCAGGAAACCCCACAACCCGACGGGCCCTCGGCCGCGATGCCAGATGAGCTGACGGAGCCCGGGCGCGCCACGCCAGCCCGCGCCTCCTCCTTCCTCATCGAGAACCTGCTGGCGGCTGAGGCCAAGGGTGCGGGGCGCGCAGCCCATTGCGATGGTGGCCGCGAGGAGGAAGAGGAGGACGAGGACGACGACCCAGAGGAAGAGGACTCAGAGCAGACGCGGCGGGGACGGCTTCAGCGGCGGCGACAGCTGCTCGCAGGCACTGGGCCGGGCGGGGAGGCGAGGGCCCGGGCACTGCTCGGGCCAGGCGCGCTGGGCCTAGGTCCCCGGCCGCCCCCCGGCCCCGGGCCGCCCTTTGCTCTCGGCTGCGGAGGCACAACGCGTTGGTACCCAAGGGCACACAGTGGCTACGGAGGAGGTCTCAGCCCAGACAGTGAGTGAGGGCATTCGGACGGGTGGACCGGGCGCGGGCCCTGCTTCCTTCCTAACCCTGTGCATTCTCTAGGTGACTTCCGGCTCCTTGTGCCCTTTCTGGGTCTTCGGTGTATCCGGGTGTGCATGGTGTGAGACCCACATAGAGGCCTTGGAGACTCCCTCTCTAGGGCAGACCAGAAATGTGTGGCACGTGTCGCAGGGCCCTTGAGATTCTGAGGAGCAGAGAAGGGCCTGAGAACAGGAAATGAAAGGCAAGAGAAGAGAGAAGAGTAAAGTTGACCAGGCAAGAGAGCAGATGGGAGGTTGGGAGAACTGAAAACAAAAGAAGAGAGCGAATGATGAGGGAAGAGAGAAACAGACTGGGAAGATGTAAAAGTAGTGAGAGAAATGACTAGGGATGGATAGAAGGAGACATTGGGGAGCAAAGGGCTTAAATAAAGGGAGGATGAGCAGAGAGGCCACTATTCTGGGCTGGATGGGAGGGGACCTTCTTCCGTAACATCTGTGCCTCCAAAACTTCATAGCCAGGGTCTGGGCCTCCCTTTGGATCTTCCCAGGCACCTGGCTGTGCCTTGCAAAGGAAAATGACCTTGAAGTCCCCAGTCTACCCCTAGCTTCTTTCCTTCCCCACCCCAGCCTTTGTTTTCTGCAAAGGACTCAGATATTGGGGAAAGGATGTCTCTCAGCCTTCTTGCCTGGGAATCTTAACCCTGCCTTCTGCCTCCTCTCCAGAGAGTTCTTGACTCCTTTATGGACCTGCACTTTGGAAGGAGGCCCCTGAGAAGATATTCCAACCTTTCCTGAGACCTCAGCCCCTCTTTGCTAGCTTGCCCCTAAACACAGCCTGGGAAGCCACATAAAGACTATCTTACCTGCTCTATTTGTGATCTAATTGTGTGTGTGTGTGTGTGTGTGTGTGTGTGTATAAGTGGCTAGGGCAGTAAGTGGCATATGACACCTCTCTCACCTGTTACATAGATCACTCCCTTCCTGGTGTGGAGTAACTCCCTTGCAGAAGGACCCAAGTTGCAGAGCCCTGAAGGTCTGAGCGCCATAGCTTCTTTATGTAAACTTCAGCAGGGCTTCTGAGGTCTTCTGACATCCTGATTCCACACAATACTCCTCTGGCAGTGATTCTGAAAAGACTCTTTCAGGATGCCATTTGTTACCCCCCTCCAGTTCGGCCATCCCTACCTGCAGCCCAGCCTTAAGCCTCCACAGAGATAGCTCCTCCTTATTTCGTGTCATGCGGGTTTAGGGCTCCCAGTGCAAACCAGAACACACAAGCACATTTAGCACATCACAGCAGCTCTTGAGCCTTTGTAGGTCTGCAGGTTTGGAGTCCTATGGGTCTGAATGCAAGAACCCACAGATCTGGTCACACGCCATACCATCCTGTTCCATGACTTCTTTGCAGGCATTAAAAGGGCACAATGGGAACATATACTGTCAAGGACACCAGGCAGTCTAGCCATGCATCGAAGCCCACCAGTGTTGGCACACCTTATATAGGTATGCAGACACACATACTGGGGCACACCCATATCTGCCCAGGAGTCCACAGTCTTTGAGGGCCAGGCCAGACTCCACCTTGACCATCAGCCAGGCAGAGGGAATGCTGGTCTGGGTTGGCTGAGGTGCTGCCTCCAATCCAGAGGAGTGCCAGCGTGGCACAGGCTGGCTTCTTTAACTTGATGGCATCATTTGTCAGCCTCGAGTTTGGTACTTGGGTCATGAACCTAGGGCCCTGTGCAGGGCCCCAACCTCCAAGCGGTTGCAGAAGGTGCTTGGGTCAGGGTGGAAAATACTGTGGGCTCCTCGGGAGCAGGATTTTCACTGCAGAGGGCTTGCCTCTGGGAGTATCTGGGTCAGGGGGTCCAGAGTACAGGGGCTGTTCTTGAATTAGAGGAACTGTTTGCATTCGTTTCTCCTTTTCTGTAAGAGTTGTTTTCCTTGCGTACCAGTACCATTCGGCACATGCTCATTGTATGTGTGGAAGGGACTGTAGGTTTTTATTCCTAGGTCTGGGGGCTTGGCCCCGAGGGTGTCAGTGGTGGTGGTGGGGTCCAGATTGTTTACCATATCTCGAAAAGACATCTTTCCTTTTGTTCCAGGGTTCTGCAGGCCTTTTGTAAGATTGCTGGAGGTCTGGGGTAGAGTTGACAGGAGGCAGAGAAGTCAGCCTGCTTTTTGTGTTGCCATTTTTATTTTTTGTTTGTTTGTTTGTTTTTTTCTCCTCGCCCGGTCCTCTGGGTGTGTACTGCCGCGTGTTTGCAGCAGCTCTGGTCTTGGGGTTCCCTTTCTGCCCACTCTTGCCTCTGTCCTGTCCTTCTCTGCTGGATGCCTGAGCCCTAGCATGGAATCCCAGCTTGTGGCTTTGTGTGACCTCCAGGTGGGGAACAGCAGGTCTTCTCAGAACCGACCACTATGCCCCTCTCTCCTCTGCAGCGAGCGACCGGGACTCTCCGGAGACCGGCGAGGAGATGGGCCGCGCTGAGGGCGCCTGGCTACGGGGTCCCGGGCCCGGAGCGGTGCCGCGCGAGCCGGCGGTGCAGGGCCCAGCAGCCGGCGGGGAGGAGGCGGCGGAGCTGGCTGAGGCCCCGGCGGCAGCAGCGGCGGCGGCGGCAGGGGAGGCTCGCGGCGGCCGCAAGAAGAAGACGCGCACGGTCTTCTCGCGCAGCCAGGTCTTCCAGCTGGAGTCCACCTTCGACCTGAAGCGCTACCTGAGCAGCGCGGAGCGCGCGGGCCTCGCCGCGTCGCTGCAGCTCACCGAGACGCAGGTCAAGATCTGGTTCCAGAACCGTCGCAACAAGTGGAAGCGGCAGTTAGCGGCAGAGCTGGAGGCGGCCAGCCTGTCCCCGCCGGGCGCGCAGCGCCTCGTGCGCGTGCCGGTGCTCTACCACGAGAGCCCGCCGGCCGCCGCCGCCGCGGGGCCCGCCGCCGCGCTGCCCTTCCCGCTGGCGCCGCCCGCCCCCGCGCCCGCCCCGCCGCTGCTCGGCTTCTCGGGCGCGCTCGCCTACCCGCTGGCCGCCTTCCCGGCCGCCGCCTCCGTGCCCTTCCTGCGGGCGCAGATGCCCGGCCTGGTGTGAGCGCGCGCCGGCCCCTCCGCGAGGTCGCTAGGGCCTCGGAACCTGCGCGGGACGGTGGCGGCGGGCGGAAGGGCGCAGCGCCCGCCACGACGTACCTCAGGCGGCCGGGCCGTCGCTTTTGGGCAGCCGCTCCAGAATGTACCGGAGGACGGCGACGGGGACTTGGCAATAAAAAGAACTCGCCCGGGGCAAGGGCGGTGCTGAGCAGACTCGGGTTCCTCGGTGCTCCTGGCACATGAACTCTTCCAACAGGCTGGCCCAGGACCACCAAGGTGACTGTCCCTGATACACCCTGCCCCCAATCCAAAATTACATTTACTGGGACCGTGCCGGGACCCAGACCGCAGGCCAGCAGGAGGGCTGTGAGTAGCTCCCAAGCCTAGGCCTCCATTCTAATTGGGACTTCTCTCCCAGGTGGCCTTGGTTCTCTTGGGTTAGTGAAGACTTTTTTTTTTTTTTTTTTTGTGAGGAATTTTCTTTGCATATGGAATAAAAAGGGACGTTTTCTGGACAGTCTCACTGCTGTGTGGTCGCTGGGGCAGGGAGTTCTCTGGTAGGCTGAGGTGCGTTGCCCCTCCCAACGCTGACCAGGGCCATGGGGCGAGGAGACTGGGCCTAGGACAGGCAGACTAGGTGGACAGGAGCCATCAGTTTCTGGAGGCTGGGCTCCCAGTCCTGTCCTGATAGGGAGACCCAGCTGGACTTCTTGATCCAGTAGTGGGAAGTAGAGGTGACAGTGTGTGGTGAGTGAAACCCAAAGCCACAGGACAGATGGAGACAGGACCCCTAGACCTGTTTGTCACAAGTCTGTGAGGTCCGGTGTCTGCTGCCCTTACCTGCTCCTGGGCAGAGTTGGGGAACCTGACCGTGTAATTCCTTGGAGCCAAAACAAAACACTGGCTCTCTCAGCAAGATGTGGACAGTGCTGGCTCCTGCCTCGCCTTGATATGGGTCCCTCTGCAGCCTCTGCGGGGGGGGCTCAGAGCCTGCTCATGTATTCTCAAGAAAAGCTGCTCTGACAGTCTCTGAATCACCACCAGCCCAAGTCCCACTACTTCTGTGTGCAGATGAGACTCTGCCCTGTGTGGGCAAGGGGTACTTTATTTGGTGTGCTTTTGAGCCCAGTGGGAAGAGATTATTCTAGGTTTAAAGGAGTCTTCTACAGCAGAACAGAACCTTCGCCTCCCCCCTTGCTTCATCTGGGAGTAGATATCTTCCCCCTTTCTCCCCAAGATACCTCACAGCTGAAACATGCAGCCACCTGGCTATACTGGGCCTGGTGTGCCCAAGGTGGAGCCAAACAACCTAAGAGAAGGCGCCAGGGGACCTGGAGGAGTTGGGGGGTGTTTGTGTGTATTCTTTAGCTCCCACGCTGGTCCAAAGAGCTTACACCCAGTGCTGGATGTAGGGCCTCCTCCCACACCTGCTGCCCCCAGTCCTCCATGCTCAAAAACATGGGAATTTTGGGAGACTCTTTGGAGAGGACATTGGTCCTTGGCCAGAGGTCTCATCTCCCAGCCAGCTTTCCACCATCCGGCCAGTCTTTCTGGGACTGGGGTGTAGGCTTTCCCAGTACTTTGGGCTACCCTTAACTGCCTTTCTCATTAATAAAACTGGAGCTTACATGGGCTTTGTGTAGGAGAGACTTACCACACACTTCAATGAAATGAACCTGGAATCAGTAACCAGAGGGTATGGGCTGTCCCCACTGCTGCCACAGATTAGGGACTGAGCAGACCCACTTCTCTTTTCTCTTGTTTCCCCCCACTCATCTCCAGCCCTCAGTATCTCTGGCTTCTGTTACTTTTGTACTGACATTAGCCAGTCCCAGAATACAGCAATGCCTGGGTGTGGCCAGTGTCACTGTGGAGGTCTCGAACAGTACAGGTCCCTCACAGTCATGTTGGCCTCTCTTTGCCTCTTGTCCTGTGTGCACAAAGGGGGCTTCGCTTCCTGCCTCCCTTCCCTGTGGTGGTTAAGATGGCAATGCTGCTCTCACTGCCAAGGTCTCAGTTAAGCTCAGGAACATCTTTCTCAACCCCCTTTAAATGGATGCTAGACCCAGGACATGGGTTTATCACTATGACAAAACAACTCCAGTTGCTAGCTGATGTCACAGGGCCGAGGTCACATGGTAACAGTAAAGGGTCTCTGAGCTCTGGGCACAGTGATGCCACCAGAGTCAATGTGGTGAGTCCCCTTAGCAGCCTATATATCTGTACCAGAGCCAGGTTGAAAGACGCCAGAGCAGTAACCCAACACCAGGGAACACAAACAGCAAGGGCCCTGTGAGCACCCCGTTTGGAATCTTACTCTACCCACCGGGAGAAGCAGCTAGGATCAGGCAAGGTTTTTGTAGCTGGAGAAGAGCTCTGATTTCAACAAAATTAGTGGTGCTGGGCAGGAGAGCCATCTCCTGGGCATCCATGACAGGGCTGGACGTCCTACAGAAATGAAGTGGTGTCCCTGGAGCTAGGAGCAGGACCTTGTGATGGCACAGGTGGCTCCAAAACTGAATTCGTCCTATCAGGCTCAGAGAAGCTGTCCCTGCTCCATAAGTATTCATAAAGTTCTGGAATGCTGGGGATAGCACCCAGGGTGGCATCACAGCAGTATAAGATGCAGTTCCCAAGTCCTAGAGGGCACTGGGACGGGCCTAGGGCTCTAGAGCCCCGAGCTCCAGCAGCATTGATTGCGGGCACACCTCGACGCGTTGGCTCCGCTGCTGGCAGAAGATGAATGGCTTCGATCTGTCTTCACCACATGACCCCCCTCCCATGGTTCCTCCCACCAGTCCTCCTTTGCTAAGTGAGGTCCAGCTGCAGACACTGACTCTGTCTCCAATCCAGGCCCATGCATATCAAACAGGCTTTGGATGCCCTGACACATGGCCTCAGAGTGGACCCAGCCTTTATTTGCAAGAGGCAAGCCCTGTACTCCAAGCTTTGGTTTCCCCCATCACATGCATCTGGCATGGACTGATTCTGTAACTTGTACCCTGTTTCAGTATTCTTGCCAGCAGGATCCCATCCCAGGCAGGGCACTTGCAGTTAGCAGCCAGGAGCTCGGAGCCAGGAAGCCTCAGGCCACCCCATCTCCCCTGCCTTAAGAGACACCAGTGGTCAATCTTGGTTGAGAGCAGGGAGCTCTTTTCATCTTGCCTCCTCCCAAGTCACAGTGAACAATGGTGGGTGTTACGGACTCACCCTTCCTCTAAGTGTCCCCCCTTTCCACCTAAGCACCCAGAGCCTGTCACCTAGCAAAGTGTCTGAACCTAGATAGCCCTTGAAGTTATCAGGTGTCCTCACCTGACTGAAGAGGAAGAAGTTTCCCTAGAGCCTAGGTCCTGCACCCATCCAGAAAACAGCCCAGCTGCATCGAGGCAAAAGGGACTTCCCAATGGCTCTGCCAATTGCCCTCTGCCCTCACCTAACAACCTATGGGGAAAGGGACACCAAGGCTCAGAGGGAGTGTGGATTCAGGGGCAAAATCTAGGTGGCTGTTTCTGGAAGTTTCTTCTTCCTACCCTATCCTGCTGTCTGTCTGGGCTGGCATCCGAGAAATTCCCTTTGCCACCCCTGCCCTGAGGGAGACCTGAGCACCCAAACTGTCTTCCTGCTAGGGATCTGTGGGAAGTGGGGTCTCAGCCTTTTAAACTCTACAAGCCAGGAGTGCTTCTTGGACCTACCTAGTGGTCTCCAGGTGTCCCAGAAGGCCTGGGTGCCCTGGAAGGAAAAGGAGAGATGGATGTCTCCTCGCAGGTGAACCCACTGGTTCTCACAGCACCACTTAGTCTTAGTCTTCCACACCGTCAGGCATCAGGACAAAACGCCAGAGAAAATGAAGGCTGCGCAGGGTTTGTGGCCTCCATGGGGTGTGAGGGACGGGGGAGGGCACTCTGGGGCCCCTGCAGCTACTGCTTTTTTGTTTTGTTACAATTATTATAAAAACATTAGTGTTTTTAATTATACGGACATTCTCAGAAAAATCATAGCAGAAATAAATTGTGTGCATTTCAGCCACCAAAGCCAACTGCTTCAGACGGTTAAGCCAGTTTGATTATCTGGGACTGTAATTTGAAGCCAAGACTGTTACCTAAAAAAGTTTGAAGCGCATTTATGCACTTACTAGTGAAATGATGCGATGTCTCTCAAATATGGCAGCGAAACGAAAAGGACACCAGAAGAAACTAGATTAAGAGCCAATACTTGCTGAAGAGGCAACACGCAGAGGTTTAGCTAAGCCTCTCTCCTTGGTTTTGTATTTAAAAACTTCGAATCATTTAAGTGGAAACATGAAGGGGAGGGAGTGTGCTCCTGAGGGCTGCCTTTACTTGGAGAGGGGACACTGTATTTGGCTCAGATTTATTTTGACCCCATCCTTACCTACGTCCAGTTCACACCCAGTCTTTTTCATTTTTTTTAAAAAAAAATTTTCCTGCTTAGCCGGAGTCTGATCATTAGAGCTCATTTATTTGTCTGTACCACTATTTTGGCCTCTATTTCCACGCAGCTTCCCAAGTCCACAGCCTTCCCCTTGTGGTCCTGGCGCCCCCTTTTTTGTATTCCCACCCGAGGTTCAGAACAGGCCCTTCGTCTGCGGCCACCATCCCACCGAATTCCACCCCACAGTGTGGTTTGGGACGAGGAGGCCTCCAGGTTCCCGGGTTGGGGTCTTAAGTTTCCTGGGAAAGGAGAGGGGTGAGGCGGGGCGCTCCGGGGAGAGCCACAAAAGGGCGGGTGGAGAAGAAGTGCTCCATCCACACCGGCCGCCCCACTGCCAGGCGACGGGGGAGTGGGGTGGGGGTAAGACCTCCGCTCGGACCCCTCAGCTGAGCACTGTGGGCTCCGGGAATGTGCACCCCAGGTGCCCAGCTCGCTCGGTTCTCAGTTCTGGCCGGCCTCCCCTTTCCCCGGTGTTTCCCCGGATGCGCCCTGCTCTCCCCACTGCCCGGCGCTGGGACTCTTCCCGCGAGCCTGACAGGCCCCTCCGGCCGGGGAGGCCGCGCACCCTTCCACTCGAGGCCTCCCGCCGGGCTGCGCATCGCCGCAGGCAGGTGGGTCTTGACGCTGGGCCCGGTGAGTGCCGAGACGGGAGGGGCACAGCTCGGACCGGCGCCGTCTCCGCCGGGTCCGCACCCTCTTCCCGCCTTGGACCGGCGTCGGCACTCACCGCCCGGCCTCCCCGGACCCCGCGGCTCGCGGCCCCGCCCCTCCCCGCCCGCGGCGCTTCCGGCCCCTCCCCCGGTCCGCGCCCCTGCCCCGCCCCGCCCCGCCCGCCGCTCACCTGGCGTCGCGCTGTCGGCGGCGGGCGGCGGGCGCTCCGACCCGCGGTCTGCACCTCGCGCCTCCCGCTCCCCGTCCAGTGCGCGATCCCCGCCCCTGGGCTCCTAGCGGCCGATCCGTCCCGACTCCGATGGGATCAGGACCGGCGCCCGGGGCCGGAAGATATCGAGGATGTGAATGAGAGGCGGGGAGCTCAAGGGTGTTGGTGATGGTTGCGCTCACAGTGACCCTGAGCAGGGGGTGGGTGGGAAGGGGGCGCGGCCTGGCCATTGGACTTCGGGCCTGCTCTCTCAGGTCTTCCTTCCAAGGAGATGGGGCGCGGGGGACGCTCTCCGTACTGGGTATTGCTTTGCATAGCTCCTCCTCGCTTAGGTCTCGGAGACGCTTTCCCTGGGCTGGGAATAGAACCTCATTGTTGTGCGAAGTCTCTATGACACCAGGGAGGCAATGATGGTTTTATGCGTGAGGATTTAGACCAGATGACTTCTGGAAGGCAGAGGCTGTGCGGAGACCCCTTTTCAAAAGGGGCAACTGAGGGATCCACTGGCCCAACCTCCACCCCTCAAGTCTCCCACCCCTTCTTCCAGAAGCTTCTCCACATTCGACTCACACGGACAGTACCTACAAGAGCCCCATACTGGAGTACTTTTTTCTTCCTTTTCTAAGGCCCCCTAGGGTGTCTGGGACCCAATTAGAACGTGCCAGGGTAGGTGCTGGAAGTCACAAGCCTTCTTAGATGTGGGTGGGGCTGACTGGCAGACTGAGATAAGGATGTGAAATTGGCATGGTGATTGATTGTGGGTGACAAGAAGGTTTATGCAAACATAGCTCCCCAAAGCCCCTTGTATGCTAGGGGCAGTCCGGGAGATGGGATACTCTGAATAACCCATCTCTACAGAGGTAGCTCCAAGCTCTTGAATGTGACCTTGGCCTGCCCATTCTCCGGAATGTGTCCCAAGAAAGGATACAGGCCACATCCCTCCCCTCCTTAAAAGGGATAAGCCAGCAGAGGGTGCTTTGGGCCGCTGCTGTGCAGAGTGGAGAGAAGGAAGGAATGGAAGCAGGCCTCTGATAAGCTCAACCACTGCGGGGGGTGGGGAGTGAGGCTCTGCTCGCCCGTCTTAGTTTCACGGGGCTTGGTGGCAGGATGAGCTCCTCCCGGCCTTAGCCCGGTCCTTTCTGGGCTTAGTGTTCTTAATGCCAACATGGGACTGGCCAGGAGAGCAGCTTGGCCCTGACCCAGCCCAGATCCTGAGCTCAGTGAAGACTCAGCTTGGAGGTGCCCAGCTGACAGGCTGCAGGGGTCTTGTCCATCAAGTACTGACCTCTACCAGGGCTAAGAGGGGCAAGAGCTGCCCCTGGAGACTCGCAAAGTGCATAGGTCTCCTTATCCGCAGTCCCCAGCCGCAGCCTCTTCCTTCAGACCCCTTACACTTCCGCGGAATCGCCCCTTCTCTCTGGCTCCCCGATCTCGGCTTCTCCACCGAGGCGCGGCCACTGTCCCAGCCTGCTCTAGGTCGCCCCTTCCCCGAGCGGCTTTCTCGGCTGTGCCACCGCAGCGCCCGCACACCCGGGCTGCTTTCGCTTTGGGTTGAGTTTGCTCCTGAACTTCCACAAATCCAGTCCCCACCACTACCACCACCACCACCACGAGTGGACGGCAGCCTCGCCCCCGCCGCCCCACCCCGCCCAGCATTGATCCCGAGTCTCACAGGCCAGCACATTAGTCCTAATGGTTTCGTTGATGATTCGACTTCTTTTCGTTAAGAGCCGTCCCTGGGCCATCGGCTGCCGCCCCTCCCGGCTGCGCCGAAGCCCCGGCTCGCCCTCGGGACCCGCGGCCGCAGGAGACCCGGCGCTCCGGAGTCGGCGCGGCGCGGCCTGGGGGAGCCGCCGGCGGCCCGGGACACCCTGGCGCGCGACACGCGTGTCACAGATCGCAGCCATCCCCAGGCGTTCGCAGTCAGAGCCGCGACGAGCCTGCAGCGGGGGAGCCCCGCCACCCTGCTCCGGGTGCGCTGGGGCCGGGCAGCTCCGTCCTTCCCGGTCCAGGCCCATGGGTCCTCTGCCGCACAAGGAAACGCTGTTCATCATAGAAAAAATTTTTTTCAGAAAAACACAGGCAAGGGGGTGGGGGAAGAAGCGCCCCAAATGAGATAGCAGAGGAGTTTTCTCTTTCAAATGTACTTTTGTCTTCGAGGTGCTAGGGATGGAAACCGGGATTTCAAGCAGGTTTGGCAAGCGCTCACCACTGGCCTACAGTCCCAGCCTGCGTTTTCAATGAATTTATTTATTTTAAAACACAGGAAATGTTCCCATTCGTTCTACATGACTTACATATGCGGTAAATAAGCTTTAATTTCCTATTAGAAACATAGAAACGGGTTGTCAGAATGCGGAAAACGAATCGCTCGTCCGGCAAGAAGGACTTCAAGATGGGAGCTTACCTCTGGAGACAAGCACATTTTTTAATTACCTTTTGAGATTTTTTTGGGGGGGGGATGATTTCTGGAACTCGAGATCTTCCTGTCTCACTCCATGAGTGCTGGGTTTACACACTTCACCCTCGTGCAAATAGATTTTAGAGTAAGGAGAGTACTAACGTTTTTGTAAACGTGCACACGCAGTGGCCACCACTCTTCAAATCTTTAATTTTTTTTTTTTTTGTTTTTTTTTGAGGCAGGGTCTTGCTCTGGCCCAGGCTGACCTGGAATTAACTATGTGGTCTCAGGGTGGCCTTGAACTCACGGCGATCCTCCTACCTCTGCCTCCCGAGTGCTGGGATTAAAGGCGTGTCACACCACGCCCGGCCAAATCTTTAATTTTTTGAAATAAAGAAAGGAACACTTCCACATGGATGCCCAGAAGATTAGCAGAAACCAAGAAACCATCAGGTTGGGGGTGTGGCTCCATAGTTGAACTTGACCTTCACAGCTGGGATTTGATCCTTAGCAGCAAAATAGATAAATTAAGAGACCCAGTACACCCTCACCCCACTCCGTTCAGTTTTATCAAAGCTATTAACAGTCGCATCTCAAAATGCCCTGTCTTCTGCTTTTAAGAACAGCCAGCAAGATCGCTGAGGTCCTCACCAGCTGGTACACTCAGCCAGAGTCCCTGCACCCTGCTTAACTCCGCCGAGCCCACAGTGCTGAGGTACCAAGCCTAGCCACTCTTTCCTTCTTGTTTGCTTTTTCTTTCTTTCCTGTTTTCTTGTAGAGCTGGGCATATAACCCAGGGCCCCATGCATGTTAAGCTAGGGCTCTACTTCTGAGCCATCCTCCTCACCTGCCCTCTACTCTGTTTTTCATTTTGTTTTTCTATTTCATGGTTTTATTTATTTATTTATTTATTTTAGAAATACATCACCTGGGTTGGGGCGGGATGCTCAGCAGCTAATTGTGCTTGTTTGTAAAACCTGCCAACCGAGTTCAATTCCCCAGTACCCACATAAAGCCAGATGCACAAAGTGGCTTGAAAGGCAAGAGGCCCTGATATGTCCATACTCAATCTCTCTCCCCTTTCTCTTAAATAAATAAATAATATTTAAAAAAAGAAAAAAGAAAGGGGGCTGGAGAGATGGCTTAGCAGAAGACACTTTCCTGCAAAGCCAAAGAACCCAGGTTCAGTTTCCCAGGACCCACATAAGCTAGAAGCACAAGGTGGCACATTCATCTGGGGTTCATCTGCAGTGGAAGCCCTGGCACACCCATCCCCCCTCTACCTCTCCCTCCTGCTCTCAAATACATAAATGAAAATAAAATATTTTTAAAAAGAAAGGGCTGGCAGATGGCTCAGCAGTTAAAGATACTTGCTTGTATTGCGTGCTGGCCCAGTACCCACGTAAAGCCAGATGCACAAAACAATGGCGCACATATCTACAGTTCCATTTGCAGCACTACAGCAGCAACACGAGGCCCTGTTGCACCCATATTCATTCTCATATTTTATGCAAATCAATACATAAACATAGTTTTTTTTTAAAAAAAGAAATCCCTCACTGGTCTGAAAGATGGAGGTTCACTTGCTGTCTGCTTGCTCTGACATAGCCCACAAAGGTGCTCAGAGCCCAGTGGCTGTTAGTCTCCTGTGCTTACTTCACATCAGGCTGTGAACTTGAATCCCCTTGTTTATATGAGTAACCCCCCCCCGCTTGCAGTTACCTTATTATTACACATCCCCAAGCTGCCTTACAGAGTGGGTCTCCTTTGCAAGGTGTCAGCGTTCAGGGGCCCCTTGGGCCACAAGAAAAGGGTGAGGTAGGCACAGTCCTGCTGCATCCACCTCCAGAGACCCCTATTTCAGAGCTTTTGCTATAGGCAAATCAGCTGCTCCCCCTGGGTGCTGCCCCCAGGTTCTCCTATGGGGACCCCCATCCAGCTTCTCAGAACCTCAGTGGCTTCCCAGTGACACTGCACTCCCATCACCCAGCCTTAAAGAGCAGATGCATTCGTTTAACATAGACCCTGAATTCCAAGGGTTCTTGAGAATAGGGCTCTGCCCCACCTCCCAGAGAAGAGTGCAGGCCCCTTCCCAGCAGGAGGATCTCACTGAGAGATGTTTCCCAACTCAGCCAGGGTTTCTACCCAGGCCATTCCTGCAGGCAGCTTTCCCGGCACCCACATCAGTGTCAGGTGGTGTGTGTACGGGGGTGCTTTGGGCCCATTCGGGTATTCAGTTGCTGCCTAGAGCTGTCTGCATTAGGAAAGTAGCTGCTCAATGAAGAAATGAGATCCCTTCTGCTTACCCCTCACTGTAGCACAGATGACAGCCAGGCACAGGAACTGAGCTGAATCTGGAATCTTGCAGCGCCAGTCCTGTGGGTTTGTGAGAAGAGGAAGATGAGTCTGGCAGATGCATCTGCATGGCCCAGCTGTGAAGGGGCTCAAGCCAGTTGTGGCTCAGATGCTGGGGTGTCCACTGGAGAATGACCCAATGCAGGGCATGTGCCTGATGCATAGTGAAGATGAGAAGCAAAAGAAATCACATGCCTCCACACATGAGGAATATGCATTCTTTACTGACATTGCTTATTCCAATTCTGGGCTTGCAGATTTATTTCACAACGTAAAAGTGTAGAACACGCATGCTAATGCTAACGTGGTATGAATGAAGCCATTGGGAGTGCTGGATGGAATGTGGCTTCTTATTAACGTATGCCCTGTTTTTTTGTTGTTGTTTTGTTTTTGTTTTTTTCTTTTTGAGATAGAGTTTCACTCTAGCCCAGGCTGACCTGGAATTCACTATGTAGTCTCAGGGTGGCCTTGAACTCACAGCGATCCTCCTACTTCTGCCTCCCAAATGCTAGGATTAAAGATGTGTGCACCACCATGCCCAGCTGCCCTGTGTTTTAAAGCGGTGTTTTTTATACTATCATTACATGTTGGCCATGATGCTACAAGGAAAGAAGCCCACAGGAGGGAACAGACAGACAGATGGAGTATGTGAGCAATTTTAAGAAACTGGCTTATGTGCTTGAAGGGAAATGTGTGGTAAATGTGTGGGCAGTCTGGAAAGTCAAGCAAGAGTCAGTGCTGCACTTTTAGCACAACTCTTGCTTCAGCTGGACTTGAGACCCAAGAAGGACTTCTGTGTTGTAGTTTTGAGGTCGCCAGGAAAATCTCTGTGCTGTAAGTCCTTCAGCCGATGAGACGAGGCCCACCCTGCTGTGGATCCACAAACACTCCTGATTGAAATGTCCATCACATCTCATAAGTATCTTTCAGCAACATCTGGACTCCCAGATGCCATGGCCCAACAGGCTGACACGTCCTGTTCACCATCACAGACTCACTCCATAGGAATTTGACATCCTCCCTCATACAAAAGCACACAGGGACATCCAAAGTCGCTGACTGGGTCATCACCCTCCCCAGGAATTGAGGGTAGTGCCACCCCCAGCTGGAAGACAGCATGTGCACAACTCCTGTGCTGCCCTCTCCCCATGACGACTCCTGAAAGGTAGAGTCATATGTCACAGTCACCCAAGGCCAGGCTGAGTGTGGGAGAGTGCAGGTGGGTGGGACTGCTTCTTCCACACTGCCAACAGCAGTATGATGGAGGGCGTGGTGGGAGGGCTGCTCCAGCTGGCTTAGGACACCCTTCCTCTCAGGTTCTATATGCTACCTGCCCTGTCCTGAGGGGAGCAATGCCCCCCTACTCCCTGTGTGTTCATTAATGGGCCTTCTAACTTTCAGCACCCAGTGCACAGCTGGAGACTTGGAACCTAGACCTCCCTTGCATCTCCACCTGGTCCAGTGATAAGGTTCCAGCCATCAGAGGTGCAAGAACTGCCCTGTGCAAAAGAAGATCATGGCTCTTCCCCTTCCCCCTTCCTGGCCACCTGAAATGGGGTTGATATGTTGGCACAAGGACAAGGCAGAGATCAAGAGCAGAAAGGCCCCTCAGGAGCCCATGTGGAGCTGTCCAACTCCCTACGTGGTCACCAGCATGGATCACGTCCGGAGAGACCGTGAGACCTGTGGTGTGGGATGCTGTGACTTGCCTGTTTCCTCCAGGTGCACACACACCTTCAGGAAGTTCAAGAACACTGCAGGGAACTTACATGACACAGGTGACTTTTCCTGGGGCTGCAGAAGCAGTGAGAAATTTCCAGAGAGAGGAAAGTCTCCTGTGGAGCTGCCTGCAAATTATATAGGAACTTCTGGAGTCTTCGCCATGCTGAGCGCACTTTCAGTGATGCAGTACCCAGAGACCCATGCTCCTGTGAGTAACACCAGTAAACTCATTGGTTCACCAAACTAGACTCATCTCTGACCTGTCGTTGGTGCCCTATTTGGGGTGAAAAGACTCGTGTCTCCCCAGCTAAAGTCACACAACGCTGGGCTTCTTTTATACAGACAGTTACTCTCTGAACTTCTTACAGCAGCACTGCCAAGGTGAGTGCCAGAGCACCACTGTACACATTTCTGTTCTATTCAAGAATAAAGGACCAAGCTGGTTTTCCACCAAGCTGTTAGAGATGATCTAAAGATGTACCTCTTACTGACTTTACCTCTGTGACTATGAAGATCCACAGAGTTCTGTTACTAAAGCAGAAGGGGTAGTGGGTAATAAGAGGCAAGTTGAGGACTGGAGAGATGCCTTAGCAGTTAAAGCACTTGCATGCAAAGCCGAAGGACCCATGTTCAACTCTCCAGATCCCACATAAGCTAGATGCACAAGGTGATGCAAGCGTGCAAGTTTGCACATGTGTATAAGATATCGCATGAGTCTGGAGTTCAACTGCAGTGGCTGGAAACCCTGGTGCACCAGTTCGCCCTCTCTTCTTTCTCACACTCATAAAAAAATTACAAAAAAAAAAGGAGGCAAGTTGCAGGTGCACAGGGCGAATTCACAGAAAAGAAGGTAGTGTGCCATGGCCACAAATCAGCTCATTATTCCCCCCCACACATACAGTACCACTTTGCAATTTTATTATTTTACATGACAAAAGCAACTTAAGGATGGTTGGGTTTATGGTGGTTCATAGTTTAAGAAGAGATATAAGCCATCATGGCGAGAAGGCATGACAGGGAGAGCGTAAGGTAACTGGCTACATTGCTTCCAGCCCTCAGCTTGTTTTCTTGTTTTCCTTAAAAAAGTATCATATATATATATGTATGCATATGTATATGTATATGTAAAATCTCCTCACCCATGGTCCCATTTTGCTGGGGCCCTCCTCAGTGGGGTTATAGGATTCACTTTGGGCACATGAAGGCCTCAGTCAGTCCCTATGGGGTAGTAGGGGACCATGCCTCAGGGTGTTCCTACTCACTCTGGCTTTTACAGTCTTTCTGCCCCTCTTCCACAATGGTTCCTGAGCCATGACAAGCCTGTTGGCAGTGTGATTTAGTGTTGAGTTCTTTATAGCCTCTGGATTTCTTCTTTGATGAGTTTTGATTGATCACTGTATGTGCCACCATCACCTTGGTAAACAAACCTTCAGTTGACCCCATCCTGGGTTCATCAGGCCAGCCAGCAGCACCACCAAGCTCTCCAGTTGTGTGGGTCACGTCCAGTCCCCACACCTAGGCCTAGCAAACACAGCTGTAGGTGAGGCAGGATGGCACAGGGCATAAAGCCCAGAGATTAGCATCAGACAGACCCAGAAGAGTGTTGTCACCCGTTACCTGGCTGTGTAGCTGTGGGTAAGGCTCTTGACCTCTCTGAGCTGCTACAGCCTCATCTATCACCTAGCACTTGTGGCTTTTGCTATGCTGGGAGGATCCCAGGGTCAATGTCACCAAGTTTCTCTTCACCACAGGGACGGTGGACATGCTGGAGAGATGTAACCAGCGTCATTACAGCAGGTCCGTGGAACTTGATCCTGCTCAGACATGAGGACCTTGTGTGGCTCCAGCCACCTAAACTCCCCTGAAGCCACTTGGCTGTATGTGCCATCTATTAGTTTGTGTATAGTTTTTCTTTTTAATTTTTTTGTGTCCCTTGTGTTGTGGCACGTGTGTGGAGGTCAGAGGACAACCTGAAGAGTCTTTGCCTTCCACCTTGCTTGAGGCAAGGTGCTTTGCTTGCTGCTGTGTCTGTGAACTTTCAGGAATTCCGTCTCAGTCTCCCATCTCACAGTAGGCACAATGGGGTCAGAAACACTTTTTGCCCTCTGGAATAGAGATGACATGGTGGCCCAAGGACAAGGCAGAGTTCAGAGAGCAGGAATGGCCTGATGACCCCATGGGGAGCTGTCCAAAGTCCTGGCTGCTCACAGTTTGGATCTTTTCAGGAGAGATGACTGAGACCCAGGGTTTAAGCCACTGTAACTTGATGGTACCTCCCTATTTCCTCCCCATGGAAACAGTCCCTCATGGAGGGAGCTCAAGAGGCTGCTGAAACCCACCTCCCACTTACGTTGGTGCTGGGGATCCGAACTCAGGTCCTTGTGCTTGTGCAGCAAGCACTTGTCCCACTGAGTCACCTCTCCAGCTTCCACAGGTTGTTTCTACTACAGACTGCAACTTAGTGGGCCAACCCAAGGTCAGTTGCCAAGAACCAGACGAGGTCTGCCTCTCACTGTGCAAGGCCGTCGCACTGCCCCCACCCACAGCTCCTCAGAACCAGATCGAGGGCTTGAAGAAGCAGGCAGACGGAGAAGAAGAGCTCCTGAGTTTTCAGAGTCAGCAATGCAGGGCCTCTGCTCTGGGGTCTCTGTTTCCGAGGGAGTGTGACTTCCTGTGGCACCTCCTTGAGGTGGGGCATGGGGTCCCTGCCGAAGCTACTAGCTATCATTCTGACGCCTGGTCTCAGAGAACAAAGAACCTTGTATGAGTGCACGTGTGCACACATAGGACTGTGTGTACACATCGGTGCATTCACAGCACATTCAGGTTCTCTGTCCAGAACATGGGAGGTGACTAATACTGAGAAGTCCACATGGTCCCCAGGCTTGGGCCAAGTTCAACTTCCTTTGCCAAAGGAGGACAAGCATATGGCTTGAGGAGCCCTGGGAGTCTCTCAAGGCTCACAGCTGCCTGGTGGCAAGAAACTGGTTCCCCAAGTCTCCCTTTTCTTCCAGGAGGCCCAGGGAGCCTTCCAGGAGCTTCAAGGTCCATGCCTCACACTGGTACTGGCGCCCATGTCCTGGAGCACACTGGGGTTACAGATGTGCATGGCCGTGCCCCAGCTTTTAACATGAGTTCTGGGAAGTCTTAACGGGCATTTTCTGGCCCAAGAAATCCCAAGGTGAGTACTCTTAACTGCTGAGCCGTCTCCCAGCCCCTTTATCTTTGTGTTCCCAAAACATTTATAAAGCACTGACTGTATACAGGATGTAAAACATACCCTGGAAATACCTAGAGCAAGACAAAGTCCATATGCTGCTGCTCCTTGGGAGTGGGACCGCACACCTTGGCCCATGCACCCCTGTGCCAACTGGCCAGCTCTGGCTGATAGGACAGGAGCACAGGCCATCATGTCCCAAGGGATAGTTTTGGTGTTTCCCTCCACACTTCCAGCTTCTCACACTCATGGGCCACCTCAAAACTTTTCCCAAGCCCAGGCAGTTTGTTCCTCTGGTGCAAACAGGTGACTCCCAGAGGTCCTATGGTTATGGATTCTTGGGACACTCTGGAGCAACAAAGCTCCCTGGATGTTGTCTCTCCTTGTTAACTGCAGGACTCCTCAGAGCCTTTGGTGTGGTTCAGGCAATGGATAGGAGTCTGGTTGAAGTAGGAACTGAGTCACCATCACCCCTGAGTTCCTCTTACTGTTGCACATGGAAGACCTCTGGCTAGCACCCTGCCCTAGAGGAGCTGAGAAGAAGCAAGCTGGGGTGCATGGGAGAGCCAGTGTGTTTAGTCAAGTGGGGGGCTTCATGTTGCAGTACATCTGCCCTGACCTCTGTGTACCCCAAGGAGGTCTGGGGAAGGGATTCTGGGCACACAAAGGTGTGCTGAGAGGCTCTGTGTGAGGTGTGGCATGTAAGCAGGGGACACTAGGCACAGAAGAGGGGTCTTCTCACTCTAGACCCACAGGGGACACCCCATCAATGGTGCTGTTACTGGGTGAGCTCTCAGGACAGTTGATGGAGAATCTGGGTTGCTCCATAAATCTGGACCCCCAGCCTGCCCTACCACTTTGGTTTCTGTGGGGACCCATGCATAGCAGTTCCCAGGGATTCTGAGGCCTCTGCCACTTAAGGACTTCTCCTGGGAGTCAAGGGCAGGTGGGATCTGCCAGTGTCCTGTGTGCACACTACTAGAGCCCTGTCACCAGGCTGTCTCCCCCCACAGGTACATGGAAGACAGCTCTGCATCTGGAGATGTGGGGCAGACAGGGGACCTGAAGAGAGAAGAATGGACTTCAGAAAGACTCTGATATTGCTCCCTTTATGCTGGCCCCAAGTACTGGGGGGTCCCAGAGGTGATGGAGCCAAGATCACTTGCAGCCATGGCATGAGCCTAAGGAGACCTTGGAGCAGCACAGAACCAAGTGGACCCACTTTGTTTCCCATCTGGAAAGAAATTAACTCCACTGACCCACCAAAATTTGAGAGATTCTTCTCCTCCTCCTCCTGCTTCTTCTTCTTTTTCTTTTTGAGGTAGTGTCTCTCTTTAGCCCAGGCTGACTTGGAATTCACCATGTAGTCTCAGGGTGCCCTCAAACTCACAGTGATCCTCCTACCTCTGCCTCCTGAGTGAGTGCTGGGATTAAAGGTATGTGCCACCACACTAGGCTGAGAAATAAATTTATTTATTTATTTATTTATTTATTTGCAAGCAGAGAGAGAGAGGAGAAACAGAGAATGGGTGTGCCAGGGCCTCCAGCTGCTGTTAAACTAACTCCAGACACATGCACCACTTTGTGCATTTGGCTTTATATGGGTATAGGGAATTGAACCCAGGTCATTAGGCTTTGCAGGCAAGCAAGAGATTCTTTTTTAGTAGAAGCTTTACAGGGATATGATCTACAGATGATAAATTCACCCTTTGATAGGGTACAGCCCAGTGGACTTTAGTACAGTCAGAATTGTGTGACCTTTGCCACAATCTAGTTTTAAAACCATTTTACCACTCCAAAAGAGACAATTGACACTCAGTCTCCATACCTGGCTCCCAGGCTCTGGAAAGCATGTGTCTGTGTGAGTCTGTCTATTCTGGGTGTGATGTGTGGCCTTTTATATCCGGCCTCTACCACCTGATGCCTTCAGGGCTCCTCTGTGTTGTACCATCTTCCTCACTGTCCTCATCATCACTGCCCTTGTCACCATTCTCTTCATTATCTCTACCAACAGCAGTAATACCTGCACTAGCATGAGCGTCACCTCCTGTAAGCCCTCATGTGAGCACATCCCCTCACCACGCAGATCCTAGGCAGCCAGCACACGAGCTTTTCTTACAAGACTTAGTTAATGGCTTTTACCTTTCGAGAGAAAACTCAAGAAGTGTAGAGAGGCCCATGCACTTCCCAGTCTACCTTTTAGATCTCCCAGTGGGTGGTACATTGATCACACTGGTGAGCCAATCTAGATGCCACGTCAGTAACAGAGCCCCAGTGTATGTGGCATGCACAGCACGGTGCTTTGTTCTGTGGGTTTGGAAAGATGTACAGTGATGTGTCATCCACCATCACAGTGTTGTGCAGAGTTAGTGTCACAGCCCCAAATTGTGTTCACACATACACATATCCCTGCTCCCAACAACTGCCTGCCTTTTCACTGTCACCATAGTTCTCTTTTCCAGAATGTTCTATGGGGGACTACTTTTCTCATAGGCTTCTTTCACTTAGTGGCATGCTATTAACACCATATATCTTCACAGTTTGGTAGCTCATGTCTTTGGTGCCAAAGCTGCATTTTGTTTGTTTTCTCCCCTGAGGACAGCGCCTGGGTGGGTCTAGTGTGGTTCTAAAGGAAGGTTCTTTCAGCAGCCATGGGCAGCTCTGTGCATACAAGCCTTTAACTTCTCTGGGCAAAGGCCAAGACACACAGCCACTGGGTTACACAGTGAGATTTACATGTTTGCAGAAACCGCCCAGCTATCTCCCAAAGTACCACTATCATTGGAGTCCCAGTATGGCTCAGATGATTGGAGTGCTTGCATGCAAGCATGAGGGCCTGATAGGGCCTGAGACTCTCTGAATTTGATCCTTAGCACCCACATTAAAAAGCTAGGCCTGGCAATGCATGACTGTAACTCCAGTTCTGTGAGGGGCAGACACAGGAAAATCACTGGGTGGGGCCAGCTGATCAGCCAGTCTGAATAAAGAAGGCAGCTCTGGGTTCCAAGAGAGACTCTGTCTCAAGGAATCATGGACAAGTAATAGAGAACATCTGGTGGTTTCCTCTGGCCTCCTCTACATGCATGTACACAGGGTGTGCACATCTGAATACACCTGCATACACCACACATAGAGACATGCAAAAAGAAAAGTCCAGCTTATCAGATCTTTCCTGAACTGTGGGTTTTTTTTTTTTTTTGAGAGAGAGGCACAGAGAGAGACAGAGAGAAAGGGAAAGGGAGAGGAAGACAGATAGAGATGGGTGCACCAGCAGCCTCTCAGCTGCTGTGAATGAAATCCAGATGCATGCACCCCCTTGTGGTCAAGTGCGGCATTGCGCCCTTGTGTCATTTTGCATCTGGCTAAACGTGGGACCTGGAGATTGGAACCGCTGGAGATTGGAACCAGCGTTCTTAGGCTTAGGAGGCAGGTGCCTTAACTCTCTCCAGCCCCTGAACTGTGTTTTTGACACTGTTAGCAGATGACATTGCCCAACTTGAGTCCCTTGGATTTTCCATTATCTCTGGGGTGGTTTTCTGCTTTCTTCCAACCTGTTTGGAGTTTGTTCCTGTAGAGGTATGAACTCCCATGCCTCTTTCCATCTCCCATGGCAGCTGCCCTGGAGCCCAGCTTGAGGGGCCCAAGCAGTGCCAAGCCCAGCCCACTTCCAGGTGTCATCTGGGATCCCTGGCTCATAAGCTCCGAGCCCCTGAAAGGTTCTTCTCTCCAGTGGGGTGAGGGCAGACAGTCTAGGTATCTGTCACAAGTGGCCAGGGTTGGCTTGATCTCTACTGCAGGCTGTGGCACTGAGATGTCTCTGGACTTGGATGACCAACATTTTTGCCTCCCTTGGGGAATGCTGAGGCTGGGAACAGGGTTACGTGGTTCTGTGCAGCACTGGGAGCCAGAGCACCTGGCTCTGGCCATGCCAGAGCAACCTGGGGGGGCTTCCTGAAGGAGGCAAGACCAACACCTGGACTGAAACCACAGTGACCATCACACCCACACCTCTCCCTCTCCTATAGTCTTCCTAGCCCAGTCCCACCCCATCTTCAGCCAAGGACCTCCACTTCTGAATCCATGGCCACCACCTGACTTGAGGCCTCCTCTGCCCTCCTTGGAGGCTACAGAACTTAGCCTGCTCCTGCCCCTGCTCCTGATGGGAGGGGGCCCCAGGCTTGGCTACCCAACACATAGACTTGGGAGCAGGGTGCAAGGAGATGTTTTGGAGGTGCAGATGAGGGGAGGATCACTAGTGGATCTAGGTGTACCCACTTCTAGGGTATGCTTCTGAAGTTGCCCCACAGAAGCCAAGGGCACTGGACCCGCACACAGCTGCTTCCTGTGAGTGGGTCACTTCCTGGGGTATCCAAGGGGCGGGTAAAGTTGGAGTAATTATTCAGGCTGCTGTAGGGGCTCCAGTGGTTGAGACTGAGGCGCCACATGTACATTTGTCACAAGATCCCAAATGATCGTCATGCTGCTGGTCCAAGGGCGACACTGAAAAGACAGGTACAAGCCACACATGTTCCAAGATGGGATTCAGGGCCTTCTATCAGCTTCAAGAAAAAAAAAATTAGCTTTTCTTTCTGATTTCTCCATTCAGTAGCTACGTGACTTTGAAAAAGTGTGACCCTTTCTTGTCCATTGTTTCTTCATACAAGAAATGAACACTGGGGACTAGAGAGATGGCTTAGCAGTTAAGGCGCCTGCCTGCAAAGCTTAAGGACCCCAGTTCAATTCTCCAGGACCCACATAAGCCAGATGCACATGAAGGCACCTGCATCTGGAGTTCGTTTGCAGTGGCTAGAGACCCTGGCGTGCCCATTCTCACTCTTTCTCTCCCTCTCTGACTCCAATAAATAAATAAAATTAAAAAAAAAAAAAAAGAAATGAACACTGGGCCCAAAACATAAAACTATGTTCCAAGGACAGCTTCTGTCCATAGTTATTTTGTGTTAGGCCAGTGTCACCTATGATGGTAAATCTAGACAATAGTTCTCCCATTTCACCAGTGAGAAAACTGAGGCTCAGAGCTGTGGGGTTCCCCAGTGGAGGTCAGCTTTGAACTCAACTGCCTGCTGCCAAGCCGTTGGGTCCTTTTGTTGTTTGTTTTGTTTTTGTCTCCTGCCACGTTAACACAGCTCCTGTTACATAAAGCACAAGGATTAAATACGGCTTTCTCACAATGAGAGATTAAACCTGAAAGGGTTTGAATTTCTACATCTAGAGGACAATCAGGGCTCAGGCAAAGGAATCTGAGATATTTTACAGTTTCCCCAAATAATTTTCTGTGGGTTGATGGGCAATATGTTCTACGTGGTGTTTGGAGGTGAGCCCTAAACAGTGCACCCAGCCTTCTCATAATTAGCTCACCAGTTGCTCCTGTGTGTGCGAGTCTCCTGCGCTCCAGCCCAGCTTGCTTCTTGCACATTCTTACCATACAAATAGGAACCATTTTTGACAAGATTTTTGAGTTTTGGCAGATGTGAATTGTTAAGATTTAATTGAAAAAATGAACAGAATGCAGTGGCTGTTTTGGAGGGAGTGACCCAGAACCAATTAGAATTTAGTAACAATTGACCATTCACCACGGACAGCCACGCTAATTCCCCCTTGTTCCCTAGCCCCAAACACCATTAGTGGACGATGTCCCTGAATTTTGTTCCAATCAGTATTTCTGGCTTTAAAGGTGAAGTTCAACAGTAGTGGGGGGAACAGGCTTAGGAAGGTGCTGGCTAGTCACCTCCCAGGCTGGGATATTGTAGAATATAAGGATGTCCTGAAGTCCTAAAAAAACAGGTCAGGCTGGCAGCCTTCCTGGTCAAATTGCTGTTGACAGCCCAAACAGGACACAGAGGAGAGCCACAAAAAGCGCCTTTCATCTGAGCACAGAAGCGCGTAATTGGTCCTTCTCTTCTTCTTTGACCTCTCCTTCTCAGCTGGGGGAACATTCCAGAACTAAGCCGGGCTTCCCAAGGCAACTTCTTAATTCTTTCTGGCAGGTGCTCCAGGGGAGGTGTCAGGTGAGAACACACAGTGGGGTGCCAGTGGTTCTGGGAGTGGGCACTGTGCCCTGCACGTAGTAGGTGCTTATGAAAGCCAAATTGATGAATGGATAGCATCCGAGTCAAGTGCTTGCCTGGGGACTCATCTCAGGATCCGAGTGGTCACAGGTCATGTGGTACCGGGTGACTTGTTTTCATCTTTTCATGATGGACCTAAGCCTCGCCACCAGTGTGAGCTGCAGCCACATCTAACAATGTGGACTCAGTCTCCCTCTGGCGCCAAAGCCTTTCAGCCTGCCCAGCGTGCCTGTTACTCCTCCCCTGTGGCTTTGAAGTCTTCCTCACCCAGTTCCAGTCCAGCCCCTCCTTCCCCAGCTCCTGGTGGTCATCACGTAATGTAGTACCCGAGGTGGCTGGGGCCTTGAAGCACCGCGACCCTCACCACATGCTTAGAAGGAAACTGGGGCTTGGCAAGACTGCATGGCTACTGGGGTCTTACACCTAGATTGTGGGTGTATCTGTGGCCTGGGTGTACCCCCAGGACTCATGGCCCTTGCTGCCCATCCTGTGCTTGGTTGTGGCAGGGCAAGATACATCCGCATCACTCCGCTCAAGGATCATTGTTGTGGTAGTGACTATTTCCTGGTTACGTTTCATGTCACCTTGAGGAGATGTCCCAGAACTGGCCAGAGCCCGCTGAATGTTCCTGTAATTCTGTTGGCACCTCTGTCCCCATGTTCTGATTGTAGTAATGTTCTTCTTATATTGAGACAAGAAAGACCCCAAAGTACTTTTTTTTAAAAAACTTTTTATTTTATCTTATTTTTTTTGGAGAGAGACAGAGAGAGAGAAAGGGGGGGGGGAGGAAGACAGAGACGGGCGCGCGAGCAATGTCTCAGCTGCTGCGAACGAAATCCAGATGCGTGCGTCCCCTTGTGGCCAAGTGCGGCATTGCGCCCTTGCATCACTTTGCATCTGGCTAAACGTGGGACCTGGAGATTGCAACCGCTGGAGATTGGAACCAGTGTTCTTAGGCTTAGGAGGCAGGCGCCTTAACCCCTAGGCCATCTCTCCAGCCCCAAAGTACTTTTTGAAGAAGGCAAATGCATAGCAAAACCAAGCCCAAGCAAACATAAGTTCCTGAAGGTATGGGTGATAGTGACATTCCCACAGTCTCCAGAGCTTCAGCTCTCAGCAGCTCCATCCGATCACAAATCTCGGAGGCAGGTGCTGAGACAAGTGCATTTGGGAGGTGAGCTCAGGAGACAGGTAGTGACAAGGGAGGATACAAGGAGCCAGGAGGGTTTCTTGCTGCTGTTCCAAAGCTTCAGAGCACATGTGCTGAGGGTTCCTGGGATACTGTCATTTCCCGTTGCTTCTTGTGTTGCCCACTGTTCTTAGAAAGACAGGGGCATGTTAAATCACCCTATAAGCGCAAGAGTCCTGGAGATGCCAGGTAGAGGGTCAGCTGGAAAGATGGTAGTTGGGCAGTTCACAGGTCATCATTGTTCACTCATACATCCATGTACTCTTTTTTAAATATTTGTTTTTATTTTTGGCTTTTTCGAATACAGTTTTTGCTAATTCTTACTCCTGCTTACTCCCTTATCCACTAGTTTTCCTGTCACCTGTATTTTCCCCTCCTTCTGTTTATATGCATATGTATCTTTTGCCTGCCCTTTCCCCTTCTTCTATTAATCTCATTATAATTGCTTTTGGTTACTGTTCTTTCTTTATAGGTTTTATTCACACTTGCCTCTCTATATGTGCATACTTATATAAGCTAAGACCCACATATCAAAGAGAACATGTGGTTTTGGTCTTTCTGAGTTTGAATCACTTGGCTTAATACGATTTTTCTGGATCCATCCATTTTTCTGCAAATTTCACCATTTCATTTTTCCATACTGCTAAATAGAATTCCATTGTGTATATGTGTCATGTTTTCATTATCTATTCTTCTGTTGCTGGGCATCTAGGCCATTTCCAATTCTTAGCCATTTTAAATAGAGCTGCAATAAACATAGATGTGCAAGTACCTCTGTAGTAGAGTGTAGAGCCTTTACAGTATAAGTCCATACACTAACATAGCACCAGCCAGTCCCTCCCTTGAGGCACAGCAATTCTGACAGCAAGAATTCATCTTTGTGAGGTATTCTGTCAATAGTTCAGGCCTCACACCCCAATGACCTTCCTCAATCTTGAAAAAAAATTTCTTATTTATTTATTCATTTTCAAACAGAGAGAGAATGAAACAGAAAGAGACTGGGTGTGAAACGGGTGCACCAGGGCCTCTTGCCACTGCAAGGAAACTCCAGATGCATGTGCCACTCTATGTTTTTGGCTTCATATAAATACCAGGGAATCGAATCCAGGTCAGCAGGCTTTGCAAGCAAGCACCTTTAAGTGCTGAGCCATCTCTCCAGCCCTCCTGAATCCTTTTTTTCCCACTGCTTTGGCTTACTTTTCCCCTCCTCCTTCTTCTTCCTCATTATCCCCCTTTCCTTCCCTCCTTTAGTGCCCTCCCTCTTCCCTTTTCCATCCTTCTTTTTTTCTTCTTCTTCTTATCATCATCATTATCATTATGTTGCAGTGCTCAGGCTGGTGCCAAGGGCATTTTGCAGGCTAGGTAAGTGCTTCACCTCTGAGATGTACTCCAACCCTCAATTGTTTGAAACAGTCTCATAGAGTAGCCCAGGTTAGCCTCAAACTTAAGATCCTCCTGCCTCTGCTTCCTGAGTGCTGTGATGACAGGCATCCACCTTCACACCAGGCTAGTCCTGTTTTTTTTGTTTTGTTTTTGAGGCAAGCCCAACAGACTGGCCTTGTTTTATGTGAGGGAGTAAGAGTGAGAGAAAGAAAGAGAGAATTGGTGCACCAGGACCTCCAGACACTGTAATCAAACTCCAGATGTGTGCACCACCTTGTGTGCATGTACAACCTCGTGTGCTTGCGTCACCTTGAGCAACTGGTTTACATGGGACCTGGAGAGTTGAACATGGGTACCTAGGCTTCGCAGGCAAGTTCCCTAACTGCTAAGCCATCTCTCTATCCCTAGTTCTAGCCTTTAGTTTTTAAAACCAAAACCACACAATTAATATCTTTATAGATGACAAACTATGCTCCAATGCAACCACCTGGACCTGCAAAAGGCACCTGGTGGCGTTGGGTAGGACACAGGCCTACCCTGCTCCTCTCCTCCTGCTTGCTGTCCTTCATGGAGCTCAGAAGGAAAGCTTGACACATTCACGTACAGGAAGTCGTGGTTCCCAGCTGGAGGCTGCAAGAGGGGTCATCATCATGCTGAGGGGACACCTGATAGCCCATAGCCAACCAAGTGACAGGTTCATATCATGTGGGTACAACTGTGTGCCTGCTTTCTGTGATCCTTGAACAGATTGCTCAACCCCTGGGCCTCAGTTTAGCCATCTGCAAAGTGGAAATATGAGCTTCTTTCCAGAGATGTTATGAAGCTGATATGAGTTAATGGAATATACTGGTTGGTTATTGAATCTCGTGTAAGCCAGGGGACTCAGGACTGACAGAATGGAGCTGGAACCCAAGTCTCCTGGCTTCTCACCCCCCCACACGCCCCTCCCCGCCGCATGTGCCTGGACAACCCACACTTGGGGATAAGTCCCAGAGGGCTGGAACCCTTCCAATCACAGGGAAGGAGTCTTGGCTCCGCCTCCTCAGGCGAGAAAAGAAATCATTGAAACAGAATCCTCCTGCCTCGGGTCAAGGTGTCAGACCCCACATTCTCTCCACTGTCAAACCCCCATAGGATTTTCTTGAAGTTCAATTTCATATCATATGGCTGAACATTTGGAACGTTTTAAACGGAAATTGTAGAAAAATGAAAAGTATTTTCCTCTTGGAACACAATACCCTCCTGGCAGGGTGCCCCATGAGGGATCTGCTGAGCCTCCTCGCCAGAGAAGCAATCATGGTAATTGTGGATCTGGATTAATCCGGCCTTCTTCCGCTTAGCCTGGTGTCAGCAAGCACGCTAATCAGGCAGGCGGAAGGCAAGGCGCTGCACTGCACAGGGTCTGGTTGCACAGGCGGCTCATCTGCCTGGGTGTCCTTAATGGACAGCTTGAGCTTGGTTTAATGGACCCTGGGCACGGTAAACTCAGGACTTGCTAATGTTCCCTCTATACTGTACCAGGAACCTGAGGCAAATCCTTGTGGATCATCATCACCTTCATCATGGGCTTAGAGGATAGAGCTCAAAACAAATAATGCACCCCCCCCCAGTCCACACAGGCGGGGAACATGTGACCTCATGGTCACTGCAGTCGTGAGCAGGAGTCTCCACCTCCAACAACCATGTTTGCTGCCAGGCCAGGGAGACAGACAGGGTATCTGTGAACTGAATGAGGGGGAGGGGTCTTTGGTCCTGGCCTGGGGTTCTGAGATGGTGGGGGCCTTGTCAGACCCCAGTCTCACCTGTAAGACCAGTGGCTTGTGTGACTCTGCTTGGCTGCTGAGGTGACAGAAGGAGTAATGGGTCTCAGGAGAGGATAGGGCCTGCCCCAGGCTGGCCAGGAGGGTTTGGCAGAGATATACAGTCAGGTCCCTGCTTCCAGCTGAGGACACTCTACTCCCATCCAGCTGATGGGTTTTTGCCCCAACCCATTTTTCTCCTCCTGTAGTCCATCCCCCAACTCATTGTCCCCACTGGGCCAGTGGTCTAAGGGCAGGGGCAGGGTGACTGTTGTCAGGACCTCAGCATGGGGAGACACAGAAGCAGGCAGAGGGGTGACAGTCCTTCTCCTAAGCATCTCTCTTCCCCTTAATGCCTGGGTTTATGTCAAGGCATGGGTTGGGGAGGGTCAGAAGCCCCCTTCAGGTAAGGCAGAGGACAGGATGGTAGATTGCAGGGGCCCTGCTGAGAAAGACTTGTTCTGGGAGCCACCTGAGGCCTCACCTGATCCTGCCCTAGCACTAGCCCTCAGCAGCTCCACCCAGACCTGCCAGGCTGGAAGCATTCAGAGCCTTTCCAGAGGCTGTGAAATTTCAAGGTTTGGGCAGTGCCACCCTTGGCCTTCTTCCTGACCAAAGCTGACTCGGTGGTGGCAGTACCAGCCTCAGCCTCTGTGAATCTTGTCAGAAGAGGGCAGGCTCTGAGCAATCCTTTACTACGCCAACTCCCTTTAAGGCATGCCTTCCATCCACCCAAACCTGGGGCCATGGGAAGGAGTGGAACATCTGTCCTGCACATGACCAGTAAAACTATTTGGTGAGACACATTGTTGCCAGCTGCTGCCCAAAGGCAGGAGGTCAACTGCTCAGTGCCTCCAGGAAGGCTTCCTAGAGGTGGCATCAGTACAAACTCCTGAGGCATGAATTGGAACTTGCCAGATGCACAAAGTTCTGGAGCAATGAGGACTGGAACTGGAAGACAGAATTGATGTGGCCTTCAGGGACCTGGGGTGGCTCAGGGTAGCCCAAAGGCCTGTGGAGCAGGGAATGTAGTAAGAGGTCATGAGGGCCCAGTTCAGAAAGGCTTTACCTAGAGGAATGGGACCAGAGAAGGAGCTGTCACACCCTACGGGGCAGCTCTCTGCAAGTGGGTGTTGAAGGCTGAAGGGGTGAGTATGGGACAGGTGATGGGGAAGAGTCCTCAGGGATCCCAGTGGTCAGGGACTGCAGTGTCCGTGGGTGTGAGGGACGGTTGATGGGAAAGGTGGCTCTATAGCACCTGGGGCAGTCTGGGTGGGTACCTGGTTGAGCAGCATGGGTGACTTCTGTGCTCCAGGTTATGAGAAGCACAGGAAACCACAGAGGTTTGTAGAAGGACTGGTATGGTGGTTTTTCTGTCTTTGCTGACAGGTTCTTGCCTCATGAAGAATGAAATGGATAGAGAAGGAAGGGAGAACAAAGTGAGGGGAATTTTATCTTTGTGGAGGTAACAGCTCAAAAGTGAAAGTTCTTGGCTGTGGCCTATCCAGTTGCCCATTGCCCATATAAGTGACAGCTCTGAGCTCTAGTTGAACTTAGGATGCCAACTGAGAGCGAGTCACCATTTGAGAGCAGGCAGGTCTGTGCATAGAGAGGGTCTGCATGTGGTGAGAGGGTCTGCCGTGGAGAGAGGGTCTGCCCATGGAGAGAGAATCTGCCCATGAAGAGAGGGTCTGCCTATGGAGAGAGGGTCTGCCCATGGAGAAAAGGTCTGCCCATGGAGAAAAGGTCTGCCCATGGAGAAAAGGTCTGCCCATGGAGAGCTGGTCTGCCCATTGAGAGAGGGTCTGCCCATGGTGAGAGGGTCTGCCGTGGAGAGAGGGTCTGCCCACGGAGAGAGGGTCTGCCCATGGAGAGCTGGTCTGCTGGCCAAAGAGTAGGTCTGGTGATGAGAGCTCTGGTTGGCAGAGAGCAGGTTGCAGGCTGAAAGCAGATCCTCTGTGAAAATGAAAGCTCTCCGTGGCTGCTGCCACTGGATTGCAGGATTCCAGTCCTAGAGGGGACCTGAAAAGTGATTTTTATCCCCCAACCAAAAGGCTGTGCCAAGGGATCTAGGCTCTGAGTGGCTGAGGGCATGCAAATTGGGTGAATCAGGAAAATGCCTGTCAAATCAGGAAGACAGACTGTCCACCAAGAGTCTGTGGCTTTGTCCCTTGCTGTTACTTTGGCAATTAGAACATGGTCGTTCAGCTGGAGGGCATGGTATAAACAGCCTGCACCTGGTCGTTTTCAAGCCCATCTTCTACTGGTTCTATTCAGCTGGGAGGGGATCTCCTAATACTTTCACTGGGCCCTGGTGGGGTTGTATAAGCTGAATATGTCCTTCACATGGCTTGGGCCAGCCCAACCCCTTGGCCTGATAAGCTTTTGGGTATCTCCAGCTAAGACCCGGCCCTCGTTGGTGCCACCTGCGCACCTCTTACACCTTTCATCTATTGAGGGAAGGCTCTTCTGAGGTGCAGATCCATATGTGGACCAGCTGTGCGGGGGGTGACTGCTGAAACACTCCATCCTCACAGCTCTCAAAGATGACCCCACTGTGTAAATCAGGGATCTCCTCCGGTCAGATCAAAGGTGGCTCTATGAGGACTTCTTTTGGCCTTGGCTCCCAAGTGTGAAGTTCCCTTGTCCAGACTGTTCTTCATGCCAGCTGGGTGCCACTCAGCACCCACTCCCCAGTGGCAAGAAAGAGACAGGCAGACATACTGGGCCATTTCGGAACACACAAACACCTTCTATGTCCTCCAGTGTAGCTGCCGGTTGCCCTGAGTACTCACTCCTGTCTAGAGATCAATCACTTTGAACAAGCTGGAAATGAAGTCCTAAACCACAGCCACAAGGGTTGGAAGGACTCTCCTGGTTCTGTGGATGTGGCAGCTTGAATGTAGAATGTGCTCCATAGCCACAAGTGTTTTGACTACTCAGTTCTCAGCTAGTGGCAATTTGAGAAGTGGCACTTTGTTGGAAAAGGTGAGTCACTGGGGGTGGACCCGAGGTTTATATTAGCCCCCAGCTTGCCAGTGCTAGCTCAGCTCTCCCTTACTGCTGCTTCTCAGCTGCTGTGGCAAGACGTGATGCTCAGCCAGTGCTCTGCCATCTTTCCCCTGCCATGATGAAGCATTCCCTAGAGACTCTGAGCCAAAATAAACCCTTTCCTCCCATCAGCTGCTTTTGGTTGGGAATTTTGTCCCAGCAACACAAAGAACTATGAGAACTGGAATGCCCAGATTCTGGCTGTCCAGTCACAGAAGTTTCCCTATGGGCCAAGGCTACCCAGTCCCTGAGGCTCTGGGCTCTTTAGTTCCACAGACCTAATATTGTGCAAGCCTGAGTTATTCTTTATTCCTAACGTTTTTACCCCACTGTTCTCCTGTTCTTCCCCAGGTCACTCTGTTCAGAAATGCTTACATAGGCTCCTCTCAGCATCTCTCCATGATTACAAGGCCAGCCACAGAAGACCAATGGCAAAGTGGCTTAAATATTCCACCTTCTTCTGTAGTGACAGCTTTGCCATGTGTTTTTGCAGCTCCCCTCTACCACAAGCAAGGTCTGTGCCCCACTTGTACCTCCAAGGCTAATAGGCACAGCAGAGTGACAGTGCTCTAGTTCCCAGCTGGGCCCAGAGGCACTGACATTTTTATTTTTTGAGGTAGGGTCTTACTCTAGCCCAAGCTGACCTGGAATTCACTATGTAGTCTCAGGGTGGTCTCGAACTCTGGGCAATCCTCCTACCTCTGCCTCCCGAGTGCTGGGATTAAAGGCATGTGCCACCATGCCTGGCCAATGTTTTTTTTTTTAAGTAAAGTTGGAATCTTTTAACAAAAGAGGTTAATACTGATTTAAGCACAGGTGTAAAGGGAAAGAAAGGAGCTTGGGAAAAGGGTATGGAAGTCTCTAGAGAGAATTTAATGAAGTTTCAGCTATCAAGAATTCTCTTAAGGCTATATCTTTTCATAACCCTACTCTGAGATCACAAAGGTATTATTTTAAGTTTTTTTCTAAAAGTTTAAAGTTCTCTTCACAGTTATATCTTTATCCCATCCTGAAATGATTTCTGTATACAGTGTTGGCATTCAACTGGTGAGGTACCACAGCAAAGGGCTCTCCTTCCTTTGCTGATATATTCCTGCCTTCCTCTAAGACAAGTGCCCCCCACACATCGTGTGTTTGGACTTTCTAGTTCATTTCCTTTGTCTCTCTGGCTCATCTCCACCCATTCTCACATTTATGCAATTATTATACATTTTGTTTGGTTCATAGACTTTATTGTTTACAGCAATTTTGCATTGATGCCTCCCTGTCCACATCCCCACATAGTGGCACATTGCTGCCATGAACTGCCAGACCCAGCATCGTTCCCAGAGGCCATAGTTCACACAGCACTCACTCCTGCTGTTGGAGCTCAATGGGTTTGGGTAAAAACATATTAAGTGGCATGCTCCACCATGACTGTAGCAAACAGGAATATCACTGTCCTAAAATCCTGTGGGTCACCTTCTCTTTCTCCCTGAACTCCTGATCTTTTCACCACCCCTGTGCCTTTCTGGATTCTGCATGGTTGGAGTCACAGTCAGCGGTTCTGTTGCTTAGCAACATGTGGTTAACTTTCCTCCATGTCTCTTCAGGACTTGCTGGCGCATTTCTTTCCAGTGCTGCACACTATCTCACTGGCTGCCTATGGCAGTTTTGTGTTCATTCACCTGCTAAGGGATATCGTGGTTGTTTCCAAGTGTTGCCAATTTTGAATAAGCTGCTGAAGAGTCCATGTTGTTGCACAACTTCTCGTGGGGAGAAGTGAACACATGTCTTTTCGCCCTGATAAGACACCAATGACAGACCAGAGAAATGATTCCACCCAAGTGTAGCTTAGTGAATCAACGAGTTTATTGGGGTTACTTACCAGATCATAGGTGACTCAGGCAGTTGCCTCTCCCAAAACCTCACCCCAACTCACGAAGGCTGTATCCCTGGAATGTCCTGCCCAGTTTGCTCCACCAAAATCTCCAGTGGAGTAGTTTGACTGTGAAATGTCCCCCCCCCATGGCCTCTTGTGTTTGTGATTAAGCCTCACACTCAGTCCCCAGCTGGCGATAATTTGGGAGATGGAGCCTTGCTTAAGGAGGTGTATCTCTTGGGGAGGGCTTGGGGTGATATAGCCCAAGACCCTCCTTGCCAGAGCTAGCCCACTCTTGTGGCTCCCACCCAACTGCTGTGATAAGATGTAATGGCCAACATTTGCTCTGCCATGATTTTCTGTGCCTTGATGAAACTTCCTCTCCAGACTCTAAGCTGAAATAAAACCTTTCCTCCCATGGGCTGCTTCTGGTGGGGTGTTTTGTCTCAGCAAGGAGAAGGTAATTGCTACTCCCAGCAACTATTTCGTATTTATGTAACCTCAGGGGCCTTTTGAGTCTTGTAACTTTCTGAGCTTTCTGTGCCCTTTAAGCTTACTGAGCTTCTTGAATCTTATAAGCCTCCCTCCTCCTTCCAGGAGGGAACATTTCAAATCAGAAGAAATAAGTCCATAGCACATTTGGAGGTTTTTATGTGGACACAAATTTTCAATTCCCCCTGGGTAAATGCCAAGAAACATAATTTCAGGGTCATGTAAAAGTATATTCAATAAAATTCATTAGGACCTTCTGTTTTGGAAGATTATTGATTCAATGTCCTTAATTGATATGGCCTATTCAGATTTTTCATTTCTTCTTGTGTCAGTTTTGGCAAGAGTTGTTAATCAGTTTCTACCAGGTATCAAATTAGTGAGCACAGAGTTGTTGACAGTTCATAGTTGATCATTCCTTTTTTAGCATTTGAATGTCTGTAGGCTCGGTTGTGATGCCTGTTCTTTCATTCTGACATTGGCTTTTGTCTTCATTAGTCTGGTCAGATATCACATTAAAAACTTATTCATTCATTCATTCATTCATTTATTTACTTGCAAGCAAAGAGAGATAAAAGAGACAGTCAGAGAGAATGGGCACTCCAGGACCTCCCGCCACTGCCAACAGACTCCAAATGCATGCACCACTTTGTGCATCTGGATTTACATGGGTTCTGGGGAATTGAACTCTGTTCATTAGGCTTTATAGGCAAGCACCTTAACTGCTGAGCCATCTCTCCAGGCCAAGCATCACAATTTTAATGCCATTTTACAAAGTAAAAGCTTTTGGTTTCTTTGATTTTCCTCTACAGATCAATGCCTTTTATGTCTGCTCTAGTTTTCATTATTTATTTTCTTCTTCTCCCTACTTTGGAATTAACTTACTTTTCTGCTTCCTAGGCTGGAAGTTTAAATCAATTATTTCAAATCCTTGTTTCTTTTCTAACATATGCATGATGCTCTTAGTTTCCCTCTGATCACTGCTTATCCAAGTTTTGATAAATTATGTTTCACTTTCACCAAATTTAAAAATACTTTATGGGCTGAGGAGATGCTCACTGGTTAGAGACATTTGCTTGTAAAGGTAGACACAAAGTAATACATGCATCTGGAATCCCAATAACCTACAGCAATGAGAAGTGGGGCCAGGAGAATCCAGAAGCTCTGGGCCAGCTGGACTGGCACATGCAGTGGCAAAATGAGAAAGACACTGTCTCAAAAAGAAGGTGTAAGGATGGATTGGGAAGATGGCTCAGGACTTGTTTGCAAAGCCTGCTGGCCTGGGTTCAATTCCCCATGAACCACATCAAACCAAATGCAAAGTGTGGCACATGCGTCTGTTGTTCATTTGCAGTAGCAATACCCTGGAACACCCACTCCACACAGGAACAAATAAATAGATTTTTAAAAAATTTTAAATGGTGGAAGAAAAAGGCAAATACCCCAAGATTGTTCTCAGACCTTCACACATGTGCCATGGCATGCTTGTGCCCAAACACACACATAAACTAAAAGAAATGTAAAATATTTGGAATTTTCTCTTGAGATCTCTCCTTGGGCTTTTTTTTTTTTTTTTTAAGTATGCTATTTATTTTGGAACCCTTTGAGGATTTTTCCAGCTATTGTTCTCTATTGATTTCTAGCTTAATTCTGTTTTGGCCTGAGAGCAGATGCTGCATCATTTTTTTTTTTCTCTCAAGGTGTTATAATGTCTTTGACGGCCCATGTGAGCTTGAGAAAGATGCATGTTCTGCTGTCATTGGATAGAGTCTGTAGATTCTGGGGGCATACCTGTAATACCCAAACTGCTCTCTCGGACTCACCGCTCTGAGCCTTTGCTGCTGTTGGGACAAAGAACTGTCTCCTTACCATCCTCTTGGCCCAGAGTTATTGTCCATGCTGCTTCCCATCTGTTTCTGCCCAGTGCTGCCTGTCCCTCAACTCAGCTTCTGTCAGCCCTTCCCTTGGTGCCCACACTGGTTCAGGGTGCACTCTACTTTTCCACAGTACCTGGGCTCCTCTGGACATGGCTCTAGTGGCACTGTGGAGTTGTTCTTGTACAGCTCTTGCATATTTCTGCCCTGTCTGGATGGTTGTATCTGAGTTACTGGATGCATGCCCTGGGTGGGGTGGACATGGCATCTTCCTTCCCTCTTGGTCCTTATGGTGATTCCCGGATGGAGAGCTCCTGCCTGCTGACCAAGGTCAATGCCCTTTCCAACAGCTCTTCATTAGCGAGTAGGCATGTGCCTGAGTCAGCGGGGACCTCTTCAGAGCCTTGTTCAGGGTCACTAGGTCCCTGAAAACATGGCAGAGGGCGACTGGCCGACAACAGGGGCCATTGTCCTCGCCTGGTGCGGATGGAAGCTGCCCAGGCCCATCTGGACAGGGCAAGGGTCATGACCTCAGCACTCCTGAGAGATTCACGAGTCCCAGGAACAGCCAGGCTGCCGAGGTGGGAGTGCAGATGTCACTGTGGGTGAGGCAGAGCCCTCTGGGTCCTGTTTGAGGGTTCGAGGGGCAGCTTCATCTCCAGCTGTCCTCATCACCCCTGAAGCCCATGAGGCACTCTTCTATAGCATCCCTAAGGCAAGGTCCAGGCACATGGTGGGTGATAGGGAGGGGCCTGGACTTCTTTCACACCATCCCAACTCTGGATACTTGCTATTCTAACCTGAGCCAGTGGCTCTGAGTCCCTCTGGCTGCCCCAGAACAGTCTTCAGAGATGTGGACCCTGAGGTGACATACACCCCCACCCACTCTCCTCACAGAGAGGGGACTCTGGGCCCAACACTGGGTATGAAACACAGCCAGTCACTGAGATCCTGGAGCTGCAGGCCCTGAGCTCAGAGGCATCTCCTCGGGAGGGAGCTTGCAGGGTATGTTCTCAGGGCCTGGATAAAGCAGGAGCCCTGGTGTTCAGTCACCTATGTAGCAAGGCAGAAAAACCACAGCCCTTGAGGCACACTAATGCTGAGGGCTGGTGCATGGTGAACAACTACTGACACCTCTCCCTGCTAGGAGCTTCTGCATGGCTCCATCACTACTTCTGTAGGTGAGGGCATCACAGCTGCTATTGGCTTGCTCCATGGGCTTCTGGTATTTCAAATATAAAGCTTTTCAATTAGGCCAGGTGAGGTAGCGCACGCCTTTAATCCCAGCACTGGGGAGGCAGAGGTAGGGAGATTGTTGTGAGTCTGAGGCAAGCCTGGGACTACATAGTGAGTTCCAGGTCACCCTGGGCTAGAGGGAAACCCTATTTAAAAACAAAAATTGAGGGGACTTCCAGCCAAGATGACAGATGCAAAACTACAGCTACACTGGAGCTCCAGGGGTAAAATCAGAAGGCAGCAAGAACTGAGGACAACCATAAGCTATCAATAAGAATAGAAAGCTGACTCCCTGGCAAAAGATGAACCACCCCTCACACGTAGCCAGGGCCCAGGTGAAACCACAGAGGAACTGGTGATATAAGCAAGTGTGCTGCTTACACAGTGAACCTGACAGCCTGGGTCAGGGTGACAGAGACAGACACTGAGGACACTCAAAATGCACCAAAGCAGAAATTCAGAAGCTGCTGAAAGCTCAACACTAAAGTACACTTAAAACACACCCATCAAGGGCTCAGGAAAGTTTGTGGAAGAGGGGTCAGAAAGATTGTAAGAGCCACTGGTGGGAGAGAATATCTAGAGACATAGCCCCCCCCCACAATGACAGGCTGCTGCTCTCACCACTCATAACCCACAACTCCATGGTGAATACCAGCAATCCCACTAAGGAGGGTCTTCATTGGAGTGGGGCAGGGAGGAAGGAAATAATAGTAATAACACATGATGTTCACACAAAGTCTACTTAATAATAAAAAATAAATATAAAAATTTTCATAATGGGTACTGTGGCACATGCCTTTAATTCTAGCACTCAGGAGGTGGAGGCAGGAGTTATTAGAATTCAGAGTTATTCTTGGCTATATTGGGAGTTTTATGCCAGTTTGGACTACATGAAATCCTGTATATATAAAACAAAACAAAATTAGGGCTGGGGAGAAGGTTCAGTGGTTAAGAAGGCTTGTCACTTAAGCTTGAGGACCTGGAAGGGCCCAAGAAGGTTCTAGTTTGAATCCACTGGAATCCATATAAAAAGCTGGAATGATAAAGTGTGTCTTGTAACTCAAACCAGGAAGGATGGGGAAGAATGGAGTCTGGAGAATCACTAGTGCTTGCTAACCAGAATAGCCCACACAAAGCTCCAAACACCACATATTACACACTTTAACAAACATTCTACACACACACACACACACACACACACACCAAACCCACCCAAATTAAATAATTAACTACATACATACTTTCTAGCCAGGTGCTGTGACTCAATGCACTCTGTATTCCTATCATGTAGGAGGGTTAGCACAAGTCTGAGGCCAGCCTAAGTTACATAGTGAGTTTCAGGCCAGCCTGGGCTATTGTGTGAGACCCTGTCTCAAAAGCACCCCAACAACACAAGATTTTCTAGGTTCATTGAAGCCCCCTCCTACCCCTGGCTTTCCTTTTCAGAGGTCACCCCTTCACCCCTTTGCTTCATGTCTCTGCCCAGTAGCTCAGCCACACACATAATAATCTGGATGTTTAGGACACTGGGACATAGACCACATTAGCTCTTTGTGATGCTATGTCCTCCAGTACTGGCCTGTGCTTGAGACTGGCCCACAAGGATGGTCTTATTCAGGCACAAGGCTCACAGTTGAACATAGGTGCTCCGAGGTCTGAATGCACATGCAGTCAGCCTCTGCTGTGTGAGTGAGGAAACAAGCTTGGAGGCCAGGGGCCGGCACTCAAACTGGGTCTCCAGCCAGGGCTGGCTGTTGCCTGGATCCTTCCCTTGAGCTGTGGCAGGGGCTTCTGGGAGAGAGGTGATCTGGACCCACCAAGCCCTGAGCTGAGCCTAGTCTCCCCACCACATGACCCTGTCTACTTCCTCTCCTGTTCTGCCTCATACCCCTCCTCGGCTCTGTGTCAGGTGCTATCAATGCCCAGAGAAGACCCAGGGTCCCATGATGTTGGGTCTTTGTTCCCCCCAAAGCAGTATTTCTCCTCCCTGTCCACCTGGGGCCCCACCTGGTCTGGCTTCAAGGCCCAGCTTAGACACCCCCACCAGGCTTGCAGTGGTTAAAGGGGCTGCTTGATTACCTCACGGGTTGGCCACCAGTTGTTCTGCCCCATGTCTTAGACCCAACGTTCAGCCTCCAGAGCTCACAGGAGATTGAGACCATCAATCAGAGGGGGAACCACCGTGTGACACTCTCCATGGGGTGATGCAAGATGCCGGCCGGTCTAGGAACTGTCCTCCATGTGTGTGAAACCTTTGGGGACAGGAGCTCAATGCTGAATTTGGCAAGGGGAAGCACTGCATATATAAGACATAGACGCAGACTGATGCAATTCATAGACTACCTGGAGCCACCCAGCCCAGTGCCAGCCTGTCCTATGGCAATATGGGAAGCCCAGATTTCTGGCTCAAACTCACTGAACATATTAAGAGTCCTGCTGTTCCAGAAAAGCCACTAAGATGTCTCTTCTCTTGGCGGCCCGATCCTGTCCTGTCACAATCAAGTTACAGTAAGTGACAGCTCAAAGGTGTTGCCTGTGGGAGCTTGTGGGGAAACACGGAGAGGATAGATTGCCACCTGACCAGGGCCTGCCTTCAGGGCCTCTGGGGATGCTGCAATAGATAGCATGGCATCTGTGGTGAGAGCAGTGGTCGGCTTAAGCCTCCCTCCATGTATACAGCCATCCCTCCACAAGCAGTTTCCACCCGGGATCTAGACGGCAGGCAGTCCCCAGAGTCCATGGACTTGCCCAAGTGAGGAGGCTGTTGAATGATAAATGTCATCACAGTCTGTATCTCTGTCTTGTGCCTAGTCCTGCTTTGCATTCTGGAATGACGTGTAAAGGTAGCATGTCCCTGCTTCTGCACATGGCCCTCTGTGTAGTGGGGAGGGGCAAAGTGAAACGACCCTCAAGGCAGCATTGGGTCTGTAAGGAGACCCGATGCTCACTCTGGAAAGGCAAAGCAAGGCAGCCAGACACATCTGGGTTCAATTCAGACTCAGTTGCCTGCTGTGTCTAGACAGCCATCTGACCCTTCTGGTGAAAATGGGCCAAGGGTGGGAGCATGATGATACAGTGAGAGCATGCCTCTGGGGGTTTCAGACACTAGAGGCCACCCTACCACACTGAGATGGGAAACTGAGTACCAGGGATGGTCAGTTGGCCAAGGTCATAGCAGACAGAGAGGCAGGTGGGGGTGGATGATGGCTCACTGTTGGTCTTAGTTTCATGTTAGTTTCATGTTCCTTATTGGAGCCCAGAAAGACCTTATTACTCACTCTGGTTTTGAGGGTCAGGTTGGATGGAGAGGCAGGTGGGGAAGTCCATCCATGGTCATCAAGTAGCAGAGCGAAGTAGGCTGAGTCGTGGCAGGCCCCCAAAGCACCCCATTCACCCACATGACCCAACTCTGTGGATAAGAAAGGTACTGGCAAGGGTTCAGGTAGGGCCTGGGGCCAAGCACAGCCCTGGCTGGGAGCTCCTTTTTAAAGGCAAGTGGATCAGAAGACACTAAACATTCCACATATGCATGGGGATGCCCAGCAGGGAGACATGGAACAGACCCAAATGCGATGGAACAGACCCAAACGCGGAAAGCACTGGATAGTTGTGGCAGGGCTCGGGGCCTTGGGTAGCAGGCCAGGCAAAGACATGAGCAGATTGGAGAACCATCTAGGAGGAGCACGTCTCCCGCTGGGAAGACCTGGGCACAATGGCCCTCAGCCTAGGAAACAGCAGCCTGGCCTTCAGGCAGCTGTCAGTGTGGCCAGAAAGCTGGTGAACAAGCCAAATGGATCAGGCAATGACCCATGGAAGCCACCAACAGACTATGGAGGACATAGTTCCCTCATTATGGAGAAGGAATTGTGGAGTGCAGGCAGGAAGGGGCTGTGTGGAGGCCATGGGAGCTGACAATGGCTAGACCATTGCAAGCAGCTGTGTGTGTGTGGGGGGGGTGGTGGTAGTAAGATGCCTCCATGCTCAGGAGGGGAAATGGGGGGTTATGATGAGCAGAGAGGAGCCAGGTCCAAAATGAGTGGTTTAGTCTGAGCAACCCTATTATCTTTTTGTTATTTATTTATTTATTTATTTGATTTGAGAGAGAGAGAGATTGGCATGCCAGGTCCTCAGCCACTACAAGTGAACTCTAGATGCTTGCAGGTGCTACCTTGCCTTCCCTTTGTACATTTGGCTTATATGGGATCTAGAGAGTAGAACATGGGTTCTTTGGCTTCATAGGCAAGCACCTTAACCACTAAGCCATTATTCCAGCCCCCTTCATCTTTTAATGTGGATTTAATGAAGAATTGGAGAGAAAACTAGGCATGGTGGTTCACGCCTATAACCCCAGCACTCAGGAGGCCTAGTCAGCCAGGAAGATTACAAGTTTGAGGCCAACCTGGAAGTACATAGTGAGTTCTAGGCAAGTGTGGCCTGTACAGTGAGACCCTGTCTCAAAGTAAGAAAAGGGGGAAAGAATCAGAGAGGGAGACACCAACCTGGAGAGATAACTCTGCTCTGTTTAGCACACTAAGAATGGAATGATGTTGGGTGGAATTGTGCCCCAAAAGATACAGACGTCCACCTGGGGGTGTGAGCTTACTGGGGAGTATAGTTTTTGTAGTGTACTGAAAGAAAAAGTGTCAGATGAGATCCCAGGGGAAAAGCATGGATGAATTCAGCAGCTGGCACCATCAAAGGCAAAGGGGGAGATTTGTATAGACACAAAGGCCTGAGGGGGAGGCCACAGGGCACAGAGCAGAGATGGAGGGTTGTGTCTGCCAGTCTGGGGATGTCATGAATTCAAAAACAATGGATGAATTTCCTTGGGGGAGGAAATTTCAAGACAGCATAGCATTCAGGCTGTGGCGTAGTTATTATTGGCTTCTTTTAGCCAAGTTTATAATGAGAAAGCAAATACTGTGGACAGACTTTAAAGAGATTAGTACCATTAAAGAAAGACCATGGGCTTTGATCTGGGACAATAGAAAATGTACCTGGGGGAGTTCACCTCCTTTGGAAAGCCCCAGGGTGTAACAATGAAATCAAGGGGATGCCTGCAAAGAGTGCCTCTAGGGCATCCTGTGCAAACACCTAAAGAAAAGTTTTCTTCCATGGCCCTTGGAGGCTGCTGCAGGCATGGTCCAGCCCACCCCCCCACACTACTTCTCAAGATGGCAGCAGAACTTTAGGTGCTGTTTTGTAGGCATATAAGATGTAAAAGTTGGGCTGGAGAGATAACTTAGCAGTTAAGGCGCCTGCCTGCTAAGCTTAAGAATGCTGGTTCCAATCTCCAGGTCCCACGTTTAGCCAGATGCAAAGTGACGCAAGGGCACAATGCCGCACTTGACCACAAGGGGGCGCAAACATCTGGATTTCATTCACAGCAGCTGAGAGACTGCTGGCACGCCCATCTCTATCTGTCTCCCTCTCCCTCTCTCACTGTCTGTCTCTCTCTCTCTGTGTCTCTCTCCAAAAATAAATAAAAAATAATAAAAAATAATTTTAAAAAAGATGTAAAAGTTATGGGGTTATTGAGGCTTGTGCCAAGGTTTCAGACCCTGGTGTTGTGTTTTCTCTGTTTTCCCATTTATCTTTATGGTCTTTGTGCTCACACACTCACTCTTTCTTTTAGTTAATTAATTTATTTATTTTTGAGACAGGGTGTCATGTCACAAGTCTGGTCTTAAAACTCACTATGTAGGCAAGGATGACCTTGAACTCCTGACCCTCCTGCTTCTATCTCCCAAGTTCTGGGATCACAGCTGTATGTCACCATGCCTGGGTTATGGGGTGCTAGGGTTGAATTCAGAGCTTCATGCATGCTAGCACCTTACCAAATGAGCTATATCCCCATACTTACACCCTCTCTTTTGGCAAAGGATTTGAAATTGCACGTAGCACGAAGTACATAAAACCACATAATAAAACCCAATAGGATCTGTAGTGACCGAGTAAAAGAGAATGAATATATTTAATGGGTTGATGTACTTCAGCTTTTCTTGGCCTCTAAGCTTCCTGGTAGCCAAGGAGTAAAGAAATTCTGACCAAGTTTACAAAGTTATAGCAAGCACACAACTCACAACTGGGATTCTCTCAGAGGACTCACTAAGTAAGGGCTTGCAGCCAGGAAGCAGAGCACATTTCCAGCAGTGTGGTTGGCGCCTTGTTCTCCACATAAGCCAATTCGAGTTTCTGCTCAGAGCCAGCTGTTTACATACCCTCAAGCTCAAGGGGAAACAGGCCCTGGATTATCTGTCTATCTAGGGTCAAAAGGCATAAATTTCAGCAGCAAAAGGCTCCACGTTGCAATCTGCTTTCTGCATGAGTGGACAAATGCTGAGGCCAGGCCCACAGGGCCTCCCGCCACATCGCCGGGAGCTTCTGTCAATCTTTTGACAGGAGTCATTGTCTATGACAGCGGCCTACTCGACTTCTCTAAACGGAGTCATTCATTCGGCCATAATGGGAGGCCGGCGCTGGGCCTGCTGATGGCCGCAATTCCACCTGATGACCTGGCTGGTAAGGACATTAGCAGGCTGACTGCCTTTGGTGCCTGCAATGGGGGTAGGGCTGCCCAAGATCTGGGGTCTGGGGTTGGAGAGATGCCTTAGCAGTTAAGACGCTTGCCTGTGAAGCCTAAGGACCCAGGTTTGATTCCCCAGTACCCACGGAAGCCAGATGCACAAGGTGGTGCATGCATTTAGAGTTCGTTTACAATGGCTGGAGGCTCTGGTATGCCCATTATCTCTCTCTTTCTCTCTAATAAATAAATAAAATATTTTTAAAAATTTTAAAAAGATCTGGGGGTCTGAACTGAGGGTTTGGACTCCCAAGGAGGGCAACCAGCGTCACAACCCTTCCTTCTATGCACGCTGCTCAGGGGACAGGTGGACAAGGCTTCCATCTTGGCACCCAGTGTGTGGGGTTGCTGGTGGCAGCTCCCCAGTCTCAGTGTTCTCATCTGTGAAATAGGACTAAAAGGCTGAGCTGCTGGGACTCTGATCACCAGCAGGGAGCTCCCCCTGGGGTTTGTTTCTGGCAAGTCCCAGAGTCACTTACACAGGCTTTAGAGCATTGCCAGTGAGTAGCAGAGGGGTGCTAGTGTGAAAACCTGCTTTTCACAGCACTTGTGGAGGATGTGGAAGGTGGAGAGGCAAGTTCCTACATGGGCCTCACATCTCAGAACCCAGATACCTGTGTGCCCAGAGGCTCCATGTGTGCCCTGGCATCTCCCCTGGGTGACAAAGGCTTGCTTTGCACTAGGTGATGGACTGGCCTCCTCCTGCAGAACCTGCACTCCCAGCTGTGGCTTCATACAAGCTGGCTTTGAAGAGAAGTGTCAACCAGACTCCTCCAGCCCTGCAGTACCTGGTGTGTGCCAGGCGGCGGTCGCTGCAGGGGCCTGGGTGAGGCTTGCCCTCAGTGACCTCTGTTACCCCTTCCTCTGGAGATGGCATTCTAATCTGAGGACATGTGGGTGCTATGGAGGTGACCACTATTGTGGGAAATCCCTCATCCTGACAAGCCTGCTCGTCACCCAGATGGCCTGCTGCCCTGAGTGCTGGCAGAGGGACTGGGCCTGCTATCTGCTCTCTCCCAACTATTGGGGTGGGTAGGAGGGCATCTATCAGCTTGAGGAACAGCTAGTCAGCAGGAGAGGATCCAGGCACGTGGCTGATCAGGGTTGGGCATCTCCCAGCAGGCAGACTTAGTTCCCCATAGGTCTTCTGCTGTTCTGCTACAGGGCTGCTCATTGGCCTGTCGGGGTCCATACCCCACCTTGCTCTTCATGCCCACCCTCATCTTGGACTATCTGAGCTGCCATGAATCAGAAGCACACAGAGAGCTGCTCCAGATTCCCTAAGGGGACTCCAGGCCTGGAGGACTCACTTAGGCCGAAACTTGGGGTTCACACCCACTAAAGCCTGGAAGTCTTGGCCTGCTCCATTTGTTTAGACAGGAGATGGCAAACCACAGCCATGCCAGGGCTACAGCTTGAGATTGTCCCTCAGGTGACCTCAATAGTTTTCACAAAATTTGGAAATGGATGGGAAAACAATCCAATGAATACTTTACATGTGAAACATATATGCAATTCAATTATTGTATCCATAAATCATGCTTACTTAGGACACAGCTATACTGTCTCATGTCTTGCTGTGTCTGCATTCCCAACCTCAGACAAAGGTGCGTTAGAGGCTTGCTGGCCTCACAACCATCCATACTCTCCTGGGGCACTGTATGGGCAATTTGTTGACCTCTGTTTGGACCCTAGAATTCTGCAAATTATAACTTTTATTTTCAAAAAGACCTATAGAATGGAGCAACTGGAAAACCTGCCTTGTACTTTTTTTCAATACTGGGATTCAAACTCGGTGTTTTGGGCATGCTAAAGAAGTATTCTGGCTGGGCATGGTGGCACACGCCTTTAATCCCAGCACTTGGGAGGCAGAGAAAGGAGGATCGCCATGAGCTCGAGGCCACCCTGAGAATACAGAGTGAATTCCAGGTCAGTCTGGGTCAGAGTGAGACCCTATCTCGAAAAACAAAACAAAACAAAAAGTATTCTGTCACCTGAACAACATTCCAACTCCAGACATCATGGTACCTTAACAGATACTTTAAATCTATTGCTTTTTTCCCCCGTTTTCCTTTTATCTTTTTTGGGGGTGTGTACATAGGGGGCATGAGTATGGAAGTCAGAGGACAACCTAGGATGTGGGTGCTAGACCACCCCTTCCACCTTGATTCAGGGTCTCTCTTACTTGTTTTGCCACCACAAATGTCAGTCAGACTTTCTAGAGAGCTTCGGTGTCCTTTGACTCTTCCTCCCATTACCACTGGCACATTGGGATTACAGACATGTGCCAACATTGCAGCTGGCTCTTCATGGGTGCTGGGGATCTAATTCCAGTCACCAGACTTGTGCAGCAGACATTGTAAAAATACTTATTTGTTTATTTATGAGAAAGAGAGAGAGATAGAGAGAATGGGCATGTCAGCACCTCCAGCTGCTGCAACTGAACTCAACTGAACTCAGATGCATGCACCTCCTTGTGCATCTGGCTTACGTGGGTCCTGAGGAATCAAACCTGGGTCCTTCAGGCAAGCATCTGAACCACTAAACCATCTCTCTAGCCCAACACAGCAGACATTTTTTAACCATGAAACAATCTCCCCAGCCCCATTTCATTTCACTTCATTTCATCTCGTTATTTCTCTCTCTCTCTCTCTCTCTCTTTCTTTCTTTCTTCTTTCTTTTTTTGGCATGTATGTGTCATGTGTATGGTGTGGTGTGGTGTTTGTATGTATAGTGTACACATGTGTATGTGCACATGCATGTGAAGACCAGAGGAGAATGTCAGGTGTCCTCTTCTGTCACCCTTTTGCCTTGTTTTCTTGAGATGGAGTCTCTCGCTCTCTGAACTTGGAAGGGAGCTGCTATTTTCAGTCAGACTGCTTGATCAGTGAGCCCCAGGGATTTTTCTGTCGCAATCCCCTGTATGACTGGGATTACAGGTGTGTGTAGTCATATCTGGCTTTTATGTGGGTGCCTGGGTATGAACTCAAGCACTCTCAGGGCCTATAATTGGGTAGCAAGCACTCTTACACACTGAACCATCTTCCCGGCCCCCTCTTTTTCATTCTTTCCTCTTTCCCTCATTCTTCCTTCTTTCTTTGATGGTACTAGGGATTGAATTTAGAGCACTGTGCTTGCTAGGTGAGCACTCTATTACTGAGCTACACCCGTGCCTGCCTTCTCCTTTTAGAAACATAGTGGTAAAATGTCCTTGTGTTGGTCCATGTCCTGTGACTAATGGTTTAAGGCCACAGTCTGGGACATTTCAAAGAAAGAAGGTGATTTGGTGCAAGGCTCTGATTGACAGCCAGGGACCACCCCTGGTCATGGCAGAGCTCCGAGGTGGCTTGGGGCCCCACATGGCAAAAGGCAGCATGCACATGTGCCTCCTCTGGTCTCTCCCTCATGTAATGCCACCAGGATCCCATCATGAGCCACCACGATGGCCTCAGCCATCCTAGTCACCTCCCAAAGGACCTTGCCCCTGAGCATCCTAGAGGGACAGTTTCCTCCTCTCCATGCCTCACCCAGGAGAGTGAGCACCAGCAAGTCTCAGACCATCGCATTATCCTGGCCCACTGAGTGCACAGTTCCACATCACATACCCACCATCACAGCCACGATGTTGATGCAGCACTTTCTCATTGTCCCTGTGACTTTATATCCTTCTGGCTGAGGCAGAAGTGCCACATATGTGACCATCATCACTCTTGGTTATCTTTGAGGTGACCGTGGATGGGACCAGCAGACTGCCCTCCCCGGCTGCAGGTGGGCCTTACCAAGAGGTGGAAAGTCTGCACAGGGCAGAGGAAAACCCTGCTGCCTGCCTTCAGCCAGGATGAGCAGGATGTCAGCTCTTCTTGCTCCACAGTAGCTTCTGGCATTGGCCTCCAAGTGGGCTGTGGGCCCTGCAGGGGTGGGACCCGCTGTCTCTGTGATCAATCACATGAACCCATTTCTTATAAACCTTTCCCCCAGAGACCCAGTCTCCATTGGTTTGGTTTTTCTTCCCTGCCCTGATTAATACAATCCTTACCAGAAATTTCGTGCTCCTTAAACAGCCCCCTAGCTCTGACACCCAGACCTTGGTCACGCCCCACTCTTCCCAGAGAATGCTGATATGTGTCTGGGCGCCGTGGCACACTAGGCAACCACGTGCCATGGTAAATCAAATGTACGTTCACAGAGGGAGTGCAAGAAGATACTTCCTTTGTTGGCTTTGTGGTACTGGGGATGGACCCAGAGCCTTGCTCACTCTAGGCAGATGCTTACCACGGAGCCACACCTCCAGCCTAGGGGGAAGCTTTTCAAGGCAAAAATGAGGAAATTACATGAAAAAAAAATGAAAGGATAATCCTTGGTTACTGGATTAATAGCAGGGAGGCGCCGTCTGAGGTGGGGCAGGCTGTGGCTGAATATTTCCTGAGCATAGCTGGGCCTCTGCTGCGCCCCTGTAGTGCTCCTGGCAGGGTCTCTGACGCTGCTGTCAGGCCCTGCCTTCACAGCCTCCTGCTTTGGTTTATCCTTTGCTATGACACAAACCACTCCATTTTGATTCTGACGACTCTCAAGGTGGGAGCAATAACCAATCCTGTCTGGTGGGTACTGCATCTCCCAGGATGCAGTACATAGGCTGATTCACGTTCTGAATGTCACATGTTAAAGAGGAACAGGGGGTGAATCAGGGCTGCCAGTCTTTCTGTCTGCCCCACATACCGCAGGAAGCTCCACTAGGCCAAGCACATGCTCGCCCAAACCTCTAGGATCACTGCAGCCACTGTGGTTCTGGGCATCTCTTGGAGGTCAAGCGGTGGAGGCAGAGGGTTGACTATGCAGGGGACAGCAGGAGACACAGACATGTGGGACCCCAGGGAGGTGAGGAAATGGCCCCTGGAGGAAGGGATGATGCCCTAGCTAAGCTGGGTTCTGGTCAAGGCCCAAGGACTGGCTGAGCTAAGAAGGAGCATGGTGTGGGGGGAGGACATCGAGGGGAGGAAGCAGTCTGTCTGTGTAAAGGCCCAGTGGTTCAAAGCTTTGGGGAACTGAAGCAATCATGGAGTGATGTGTGTGGTTGTTGACTCCCAATGGGAATTAAGAGTCCCTCAGTGAAGGACCTTACATCCTAGGCTTAGGAGTTTTCAGAATCTGAGGGTGGGGAATTTTAATGAAAGTCTAACAACTAAATTCCTACTATATGGCTCAGGCTAAACTTCTTCCCTGCCCTGGGCCTCTTGCTTCCCATCTAAAAATGGAACCTGGGTCCCGTGATTCTCTGAGCCTGTGGGAGGGAGGAAACCCTACAGCAGCTTCCCCTTCTCTGAAGACTGTGGTATCAAGCTGAAGAGAGGCCTTCTCACCCTAGCCCTGTGGAGAAGCAGGCCATGGTGACACCAGCCACCGGCAGTCTGAGCCTGTGTAACCAGAGCCCATGACAGGGCTCCTTACAACACCAACAACAACTTCGCCTTTTAATTCTGCAACCGGAGAGGAGCTGCCCCAGGGCCTGGGTGACTCATTGATCCACGATTACAAATGTCAGGGATCCTGGGGACCAAGGAGGTCTCATCTGCCGGACAGTCTGGCAGAAGCCCCCAACTGCTGCAACATAGAAGAGGAGCCACCTGCTGCGTGGAAGGCCAGAAGGGCATGCATTCTCACTACTCCTTAGGGATAGGCTTGTGGACCTTGACTCTGGGCCAGCCAAGGGCATTTGGCTACTCGACCAACGTTTTGCCCTCTGAGACACAGATGCTGCATAAATGATCTGTGTTCGAGTCAGGAGGGCATAGGCACCATTGGTGAGGCAGGTCTGTGATAATCCACATGCTGAGACCCAGGCAGTTCTGGCTCTTTTTGCATCTTTGGCCCCAGGCCATTGCAGTCCTTGCCAACTGGGGCTGGTGTGGGATAGACAGGCTGGGATGGCTCTACCATCCTCCCAAACTCACTTCTCCCTTTTAAGACCAAGTGAGGGGACTGAAGAGATAGATGGCTTAGCAGTCAAGGCACTTGCCTGTAACGCTAAGGACCCAAGTTTGATTCCCTAGTACCTACATAAACCAGATGCACAAGGTGGTGCATGCTTCTGGAGTTCGTTTGCCATGGTTACAGGCCCTGGCATGTCATTCTTTCCTCTCTCCATCTTTCTCTCTCTCTTCCTCAAATAAATAAATACAATATTTAAGAAAATATAAAAAATATTTATAAGACCAAGCAAGGGTTTGGGGATGACCCATCCATAATGGTAAATTTGCTTTTAAGAGACCTTATCCAGCGGGGCGTGGTGGCGCACGCCTTTAATCCCAGCACTCAGGAGGCAGAGGTAGGAGAATCGCCGTGAGTTCAAGGCCATCCTGAGACTACATAGTTAATTCCAGGTCAGCCTGGGCCAGAGTGAGACCCTACCTCGAAAAACCAAACAAAAAAAAAGACCTTATCCACTGGGTGAGGGCTCCTTCATTGGGAAGCTTCTCCCCCTCTGCCCACTACATCCTCCTTTAAGGTTCATACCTTCCCACACCGCCCCATCAGTCCTTGCTGCCTTTTCATCCTCTTTCTTCATTCTTCTTATTCACTAGAAGGTGGAGGGAGCATGTTCAGGGGCTGGGAGACCACTCAAACTCAGCCTTACTCACTTATTTATTTATTATTTACTTATTTTTGGTTTTTTGAGGCAGGGTCTCACTCTAGCTCAGGCTGACCTGGAATTCACTATGTAGTCTCAGAGTGGCCTCGAACTCACTGTGATCCTCCTACCTCTGCCTCCCGAGTGCTGGGATTAAAGGCGTGCGCCACCACACCCGACCTATGAATTTCTTAAGTGGCCTAAACTCAGAAACTTTGCTTTGTCCCCTCAACAAGGGGAAAGTACCTTAAGGGACAACATGGTGCTCAATAGTTGTGAATCCCCTCATTTCTCCCGGACCCTGCTGTTCTGAGCAAGGGCCTAACATAGGATGGCACAGACAAACCCAGGGTGTTGACACAGGCCTGGCCATATCCCAGAAAGCTTAGATTCCCTGCAGCTGGTGTCAAGGCACCAGATTTAGTACCCAGAAGGATAGACACTGGGAAGCTTGGTGGCCTCTGCCCTCGGGCTTTGAGAAGCTGTTACTGTGTCCCCCGCTGACCTCACAGGGCCCAGCCCTCTGAACAGGCCTTTCTGGGATCGATGGCTGAACCTGTCAGCTGGCAATGTGACACTAATGGACACAGAATTAAAATGCCAAAGCACATATTAATCTGAACAGCCATGGTGGATGGCTGGACGGGGGCTGAGGGTGGTGGCCCTAATGGAGCCATATTGACCAGCTTGCGAAGACCACAGTCGGGGTTGGGTGTCACTCTGCAGCCTGGAAACGAAGCTGATGGACTCCAGTGTCTTATAGATTTGGGTCTGGACACAGTGGCCTCTCACCCCAAGATCAATACTCTCTTCTTAGTCCAGCAAGGCCACTGGAGTCCATCAGGGTTTTCTCTGGGGAGCTATGTAAATATTCGTGTTAGAAATATTAATACGTGATCCTAACTGGGACCTCTGACACAGAGCCGAGTCTGTTTCAGTGTCCCCAGACCCTACTGGTGAGGAATCATCAGACACACCTGGCCCCCAGACCACACTTATGCCTAGAAACAAAACATCTGGTCCTTCTGAAGAGACTTACAACTGTCCAGATCACCTGACTGGTGGCACTGATCTCCTTCTGAGCAGCAGGGGGAACTATGGTTTGTACCCGCCAATTGTGCATGGCCAGGGAGGGTGGTGATATGATCCGTTTTAAAGATGGAAAGAGAGTTTGGAGAACACATTACCTGTGGAATCCAGCCCAGCAGCGCCAACCCCAACCCTGACAAGACACCCACCACAGGTGTGGGATGGCCACAGGGACCTCAGCTCCTGGCTGGGGCTCTGACTTGCTGCTCTCAGCAAGTGCTGTGAAATTCAAGTCTAGAAATTCTGGGTGATAGGCTCAACCTTCTGTGTCCCATTTTGTGCCCATCACGGCCCTCTGCCCTTTTCTCACTGTTCTTGCCATGTTCAAGGAAGAAGCATGCAAGGCAAGGCTCCTACCAAAGCAAAGGTGGAATGTCGACCTCTGGGACAGAATCCCATAGCACCTTACCACCCTAGCACCTCCTCCTCGGACTCCTCTGTACTTCAGCACATCACAGTTATTACCATTATTGCCCCCATCGCCCTATCACCATCACTGCTGAAAGCATAACATTACTACCTACATCACCCTCAGCACCATCCCATCACCACCATCGACATCACCATCGACATCCTTACTACCTCCATCACCTCCACCATCGACATCATTACTACCTCCATCACCACCATCACCCTCAGCACCATCCCATCACCACCATCGACATCATTACTACCTCCATCACCTCCACCATCAAAATCATTACTACCTCCATCACCACCATCACCCTCAGCACCATCCCATCACCACCATCGACATCATTACTACCTCCATCACCTCCACCATCGAAATCATTACTACCTCCATCACCTCCACCATCGACATCATTACTACCTCCATCACCTCCACCATCACCTCCATCACCTCCACCATTGACATCATTACTACCTCCATCACCTCCACCATCAAAATCATTACTACCTCCATCACCTCCACCATCAAAATCATTACTACCTCCATCACCTCCACCATCGACATCATTACTACCTCCATCACCACCATCACCCATTACTACCTCCATCACCACCATCACCCTCAGCACCATCCCATCACCACCATCGACATCATTACTACCACCATCACCTCCACCAACCTTAGCACCACCCCATCACCACCATCAACATCATTACCACTGAAAGCATAACCATTCCTACTACCACTATCATCAACACCACCACCATCATCATCCTATGATCACTATCACCATGACAACAAAGACACTAGATTTCAGTCCACAGAGAGCAAGCACTCAGTCTGTTGCTCTGCCTGCTCCCTGCTCTGTCCCAGAGGCCTTCAGGGAGGATCATTCAAAGCTGATGTGCCACAAGACTTTGCCAAGAGACAGCTCAGCATCCATGACTTTACTGTGCATTGGTTACTGCTCTAAACTGTCCCCAGGCTGGAAGCACATATTCCCAGGGTACTGTGGTGACCTGTGTTTTCAGAGGAGACCAAAGAACAAAGACTCAGTCCCCCTGCACAGAATCACAGCAGCATAGCCTACCTAGGGTCCCTCAGCAATAACCTGCCCAGCGTCCCTCACAGTGAGAGATGACTCAGGCTGCCCAATAGTACCAGGGGGACAGGAGGGTGTAACCCATTCCTTTGCTACTCTCTGAAGCCCGAGCTCTGTTCTCTGCTCCTCCACCTTTCCAGAAAACCAAAGGAACGGGTTCTATAAGCTCCCACTGGCCACCCCTCTGCAGGTGGGTGCTGCTCCCACCTCCTGCCCCTATCCTTCTACAGCATAACTCTGGCTGCATGGAGCCCAAGGCCTCTGAGCATAGGGATGCCATTGGAGACCCACAGCCACTTCCTGTTTTGGTTCTGGAGTCCAAGGGACTTCCTGGGGGCCTCCAACTGTCCTATCCTGGAGTCCCATGGTAAAAGTCAAGTGTCTCCTTTTCGGGGTAGCCATGAGCACCTTTTGTGGGAGGTATGAGTGTGGGGCTGAGGAAAGGAGAGTCTGAGACCTACTGTCCCTGCAGGGTGACAAAAGCTCACGATCAGGCTCAGAGAGGCCATCCTTGTAGCCCATTTATGCCCAGTGCCTGAGTGAGAAAAGAGCTGTGTGGAAGAAAGAAGGAACTCTCTCATGATGCCATCCCCTGATGCAGCCATCTCCTGGCACCCCAGAGCTCCACAGCAGCTTTGGAAGCTCTGTCCTATCCCAGTGAGTTAGGGTGGGAAGCCATCAATCAGCCTGTGGCCAACCCTGACCAGAGAAGATCCCCCAAATGTGGGCCCTACTCACCAGGGACCCATCAGAAGCCTTACTCCACTGGACAGATGGAGGATGGAGTGCTTGTGAGGAGTGCCAGGAAGAAGGTGGGTCAGGACTCCAGGTAAGGTCTTGGATCTCCACTGGAAATGGCAGGCTGCTGGCTGCACCCAGGACGGGACCCAGGGCTAGCTTTCCTGACAGTCCCTATGCCAAAGACCAGCCTCCTTTCCCGCTTCGACCTGTGTCAGTGAAACAGTCATTCTGTGGAGTCTGGTCTCTGGCACCTAGCCCAGCAATCATGCAGTGTGACTTCTGCCTGGTTCCTGCTCTCTTTCTATTGGACAGCCCCACTTATCAGACTGTCTAAGGGACTCTTTGGTCACATGATTAATACTAAAGCAGGCTCCTTCACATCTAGCGGCCAGTGGTGTGATTTAGAACTCCATCTGTAAATCACTTCTCTCTTTTTTAGTTCTATCACCTGTGACCATCAAGCTGGAAGGATCAGGAAACAGGTCCTGGTGGAGAAGGGATTGACTCTCACTGATGGGGACTGAAAATGCCTCAACGGATGCCACTATCTGTCCCCCCAGGCCTGAGCCCCTGAAGGCCCACTTCCACTTCTTGGCAATGTGGACACCAACTACCAAAGGGAGAAGTTGCTACCACCTCATTATTAGTCTCCTGGCAAGACCAAGCTGGTAGAGCTGCCCATGGTGCCAGGGACAATGGAGGGGCTTAGGCAAGGTGTGGCTGGTGACAGGCATGGCTCCTTCTGAGGTAGCAGCGGGCCAGGGCCTGACTGACTTCTTCAGCCATGGCCTTGCCCTTTCTCTGCACCCCAGATCACCTGCCGAAGCATACATTGGGTTGTACTTCATAGACAGGGCAAAGGGCCCTGGCTTTAGCACAGTTGGATAGCTGTCTTTGTGTGTGTGTGTGTGTGTGTGTGTGTGTGTATTGTCTGTGATCATTTGCATGTGAATGCATATGTTTGTGGGGGTGCATGTGCACATGTGGATGCATGCATGTGGAAGCCGGAATTTGACATCAGATGTCTTCAATCTTTTAATCTTATTTTTAAAAATGTTTTGTTTGCATGCACACACACACACATGGGGGGGAGAGGAAGAGAGAATGGGTGCATCAGGGCCTCTATCCACTGCAAACAAACTTCAGTTGCATGTACCACCATGTGTATCTGGCTTACGTGGGTCCTGGGGATCCACAGCCCCTCCATCTTATTTTTGATACAGGGTCAGCTAGACCAGCTAGCTAACAAGTCCTAGATACTCTTCATTTATTCATTTATTTAAGAGGAAGAGAGAGAGAGAGAATGGGCATGCCAAGGCCTCTAGCCACTGCAAAAGAACTCCAGATGCATGTGCTACCTTGTGCATCTGGCTCACTTGGGTCCTGGAGAGTCAAACCTGGGTCCTTTGGCTTTGCAGGCAAGCACCTTGACTGCTAAGCCATCTTTCCAGCCCTTTTTTCTTTTCTATTATTTATGTATGTATTTAAGAGGGAGAAAGAGGCAGAGAGAGATCCTAGATGCTCTTCTGTCTCCACCTCCACAGTGCTGACATTATAGGCATGCTGTCCTGCCAGCTTTTACATGGATTCTGGGGATCTCAATTCAGGTCCTCTTGCTAGCATGACAACCAGTTTACCCACTGAGCCAGGTCCCCAGTCCCTGGAAGACTGTCTTGAACTCTGAATGGCCTCTTCTCCCTTCTGGGCCTCAGTTTGCTTTGCACTGAACACTCTATAGGGCCATTTCTGCAGTCATCTGAGCTGGGACTGGCTAGCCACCCCCAGCATAGCCACCTTTGCTGACAGTGAAGTGAACACGAACATGTTGGACACTAAATAATTCATTTCCATCCTGTGATAAAAAACGGTTGTGATTTAAAGCCCTAGCAGTCATAAAGCTCTGGATGGAAACCTGATTCTTAATTATTGTCCACGGCTGCCAGGAGGTGGGGCCAGCTGCCAGAGGAGCAGCCCCAACTGTTCCCAGGCGCTTCTGGAGCATAAGGCCAGCTGCTTACCTGCTGCTTGCTGGTCCTCTGCATGACCGTGCCAGTCACAGCCTGCGCAACCCCCTTGGCCGGCACCCCAAGGGCCCAGGTGAGAAGCAAGTGAGGGAGAGGCAAGTCCCTTCCACCAGGACTGCACTGTGGGATTGCAGGGAGCAGGAGCACCGATGTCCTGCGCAGTGGACAAGGAGGGTGAGACGTGCAGGAACAGGGCTCACAGCAGGTTTGGTCTGCCTTCCTTCTCAAATCAACCTCATTCCAGAATTGCACACTGTTCTTTGTGCCCCGCCTAGCAAAGAAGAAGCAGCTGCAGCATGGTCTCGTCGTGGTTCCCTGTCCACTCCACCTGGCTTGGGATGTGTTCCCTGACCACAGGAGGAGAGTGACTCTTCCCATCCTAGAGGACCTGGGGCAGGAGGGGTCAGTAGAAGGATGAGGACATTTGATCAAAAAGCGTCCAAGGGCTAGAGGGATGGCTTGATAGTTAAGACACCTGCCTGCCAAGCCTAAGAACCCCAGTTCCAATCTCCAGGTCCCACGTTCAGCCAGATGCAAAAAGGTGGCACAAGGGTGCAATGCTGTACTTGCCCACAAGGGGGCGCATGCATCTGGAGTTTGTTTACAGTGGCTGAGAGGCCTCTGATATACCCATTCTCTTTCTCTCTCTCAATCTCTCTCTCTCTCTCTCTCTCTCTGATTCTCTTAAAAAAAAATTGAAAAAAAAAAAAGCTTCCAAGTGGATGGCCAGCCCAGGCAGATGCTGGCTGTGCTGCCTTCTCCCTGTCTGCCAGAAACAGTGCCCGGGGAACCCTCTGGTCTGGAGGTGAGCCTGTCTCCCTTTAGGGGCCAGAGTCAGAGGCAGGGAAGGGACCTCTTTATTCTTCATCCACACTATGCTCATGTTGACTGTGTGACAATCAACTCTGCTGCCTGTGCACTTCTGTGCACCAAGAATGGATGACAGGAAGGAAGATGGGGAGGCACAGGGGGAAGACCTGAACTTCTGCTTCCAGCCCTCCCTCTCAGGCTTACTCTGCATCACTGACATCACCAGCTCTTCCAGCACCCATGCTGGGCTTCAGAGCCGGCTGGTCCAGGAGCTCCACTCTGAGACATGGGGGCAGGCAGAGGGTGCATTCTTCATAGGAGGGTCAGAGGGATGAAGGTGCATGTCAGGGACCCACTAGGAGTTTACACCTGCTTTCTGTCCACGCGGCCAGCCCTCCCCCGCTGAGCCATGCATGGACATAATGTCTTGCCTGGGGGTCTGGATGACCAAGCTGGGACACAGAAGACCCAGACAGCACCAGGAAGCAAGGGCTTCGTGGGGCTCTCAATGGAGCCATGGATAGTAACTGATGAGGTCTGAGCAGAAACACCAGAGTGGTTCAGGGACCAGGGCTGACTAAGTCAGCTGATGCAGCCAGGTGTACTGGATCACGCTGCTCACAAGCTCCATGCCTTGTCTAAGCCCTCTCTTGCCAACTCCAGAGGACACACCTGAGCTGTCCTGTGGAAGTCACTGTCTGTCCAGCAGTATCCATCACCTCACAAGGCAAGCCCTTCTTTTACATGCCCATAGTCCTCTGCTGGGCCAAAGTGAAGGAGTAAAACTGTGTCCCATGCACTGTGCCAGTTGCTGCATGACAGGGTACTTAGCAAATGCTTGGGGAACTGCAGGAGCTCAGAGATTGCTCAGTCTGCCAGAGGTACAGTTGGAACCTCAGGAGGTATTCCATCAGTGTAGGTGAGTGTGCAACGAGAGGGAGGTGCCCTTTCCCCAGTCAACTTCTCATCACCTATGACCTACTTCAGTGGGCCTTACTGGTGACTATAGCATCATTGGATCATAGCTCCACCTCACTGCCTCACCTCACCTCACCTCACCCGGTCACCCACCACTGCACCTCACCTTGCCTCACCTCACCTCACTGCCTCACCTCACTGTCCCCACCTCACCCACCACCTGCCTCACCTCACCTCACCCCACCTCACCTCACCTCACCCTCACCTCCTCATCTCACTGCCTCCCACCACTGCCTCACCTCACTGTAGACCACCTCACCCACCACTGCCTCACCTCACTGTAGACCACCTCACCACCCACCACTGCCTCACCTCACTGCCCCGCCTCACCCACCACCTCACCTCCTCACCTCACCTCACTCACCTCACCTCACCCACCTCACCACCTCACCTCACCTCACCTCACCGCCTGACCCACCACTGCCTCACCTCACCTCACTGCCTGTGCCTCACCACTGCCTCACCTCACTGTAGACCCCTCACCCACACTGCCTCACCTCACTGTCACCACCTCACCTCACTGCCTCACCTCCTGTACCTCACCCACCACACCTCACCTCCTGTAGACCTCACCTCACCCACACCACCTCACCTCACCTGTAGACCTCACCTCACCCACCACACCTCACCTCACTGTCACCCGGTGTCACCCACCACTGCCTCACCTCACCTCACCGCCTCACCCACCTCACCTCACCTCACTGTACCTCACCTCACCCACCACTGCCTCACCTCACTGTAGACACTGTGACCCACCACACCTCACCTCACCTGTAGACCTCATCTCACCTCACCTCACTCACTGCCTCACCGGTGTGACCCACACTGCCTCACCTCACTGTCACCCGGTGTGACCTCACCACTGCCTCACCTCACACTGTACTGCCTCACCTCACCCACACTGCCTCACCTCACTGTCACCCGCCTGACCCACCACTGCCTCACCTCACTGCCTCATCTCACCTCACTGCCTCACCTCACCTCACTGCCTCACCTCACCTCACTGCCCCATCTCACCTCACTGCCTCACCTCACCTCACCTCACTGCCTCATCTCACCTCACTGCCTCCCGGTGTGACACCTCACTGCCTCATCTTACCTCACTGCCTCACCTCACCTCACCTCACCTCACCGCCTCGCCTCACCTCACCTCACCTCACTGCCTCACCTCACCTCACCGCCTCACCTCACCTCACCGCCTCACCTCACCTCACTGCCTCACCTCACCTCACCTCACCTCACCACCTCACCTCACCTCACCTCACCTCACCGCCTCACCTCACCTCACTGCCTCATCACCACCACACTGCCTCACCTCACTGTAGACCCACTGCCTCCCACCACTGCCTCATCTCTGCCACTGCCTCACCTCACCTCACTGCCTCACCTCACCTCACCTCACCACCTCACCTCACCTCACTGCCTCACCTCACCCTCACCTCACCACCTCACCTCACCTCACTGCCTCACCTCACCTCACCTCACTGCTTCATCTCACCTCACCGCCTCACCTCACCTCACCCCCTCACCTCACTGCCTCCCTGAAGGCAGGACACTTCTGTTCTCTGTGCCTCCATTTCCTTATCCTTCCCAGAGGAGGGTGGTGAGCGTTGAGCAAGGCCCTTGGTTCCATGTCCAGCACAGGCCCCTCTCCATACATCAAGGTGACCTACCTGGGCTACCTACATGGCCCCTCTCCTCATGCCCAGAGCATCTCTGTTCTGAATTCCTCTCCTCCCCTCCCTGGTGTTTGTCTAAAACTCACTGATATGAGCTGCTCAGTGCCTGATCCTCAGCTCCACACCCGTGACTTGGATGTGGGAAGAGGCTGCAGGGCTTGCACTGGCTGTAGGAGCCTTCACGCTTCCCTCCCACAGACCAGCTCTGCCTCAGAGCTTTAGCACAGTCTCATCTTCCTGAGGAGCTCCTTAATATCTGGAACCTCTGTTGCCTTCCATATGGTCTGAGCATTTGTCACAACCAGAGACTGTCACTCTGAGTCCCCCACTATGGGACCGTTGAGTGTGTAACCAGTGTTGTAGAGCTCAGGAACACTTGAGGCCATACCTGGAGCTAGCCCACAGTAGGGATGCAACTATATCCCACCATTTATCCAGGTCTCTGGAGCACCGCTGAGGTGACCTGACCACCTGCTTTCCCATCATGTTCTGACCTAGGTAGGGCGACACAGTGTTGGCCATTATGGGATTTTCATTGTCCTCAAAGGAGCGTTGGTGGGGGCTTAGGGTGATAATGTTGGGGGGTTACCAGCTCCCAGGACAATGTAAGTTGGGAAGGTCACACCAATAGCCTCACTCCTGGTATAGGGCAAGGCAATATGTCTGCAGCACGGTTCAGGAGATTGCTGATGCCACAAGCATCCCTCAGAGGACCCAGCTGTGTCCTGACCCAGTCTTAGGGTACAGCAAGACTTGGTGGGGCCAGGAGGGACTTGCTGCTCTTCTCTAAGGGCAGTCTATGGCCTCCTCTGCCACCCTACCAGAGCACACATCACAGGTTAGCTCCCCAAACAAATGGTCTGTTCCTGGTAGGTGGATGGGTGAATGGGTCAGTGGATGGATGGATGGGTGGTTGGGTGGATGGATGGATAAATGAATGCATAATGAACAGATTTATCACCTAAGTGCCCAGAAGGTACCCAGATTTGTGCATAAAATGAACTTCCTATTAAACTCACGATCCTAAGTGAGACTAGCAGAAGCCTGCCCCATTTCTGCAAAGCCCTTCAGCATCGCATACAGACACATGTCACTTATTGCTCAAGATTCTCAAGGGCACCTGTGCACGTGGAGGGCCTGCTCCCCGTCTCCCTACAGAGCAGAGCACAAGGCCTGACCCCTCAGCACTCTGCAAGGGACAGCCTGCCTGGAACTCTGCTCTCAAGGACGCCTCCAGGGCTGGGGGTTTTGCAAGGAGTTAAGTGACTCTCCCGCAGTCCCAAGGGTCGCTCTTGGTGGGAGGCCACAGCCGCTGGCTCAGAGTCCGGTTTTCAGGCCTTGCTGATGGCTTTGTCTCTACAGGGACAGTAATGAAATAATGCTCCTGTGACATGGCTCTTGTCGCCTGAGAGTGTCTAAGTGCTTTAGGAACAATTAATCGGCTTGCGTGCTCCACATTGAGCATGATAGCTCCAGGTCCAGGGAGGCCGGAGGAGGGAGGCAGCCTGGAGGAGGTGGCTGGGACTCAATGCGCAGCACCTCCAAGGGCAACAGCCTGGGCTTGAGGACATGCCACCCGAGTCAGAGCATAGAGCAGCGAGGGACGTGAAGAGGCTGAGCGTGACAGAGGCGTAGTGTTGGATGAAGGAGTCTGAGCTGAATTCTTAGCTTTATCAGGGCTTGTTCTCTACTTGGCTCTAACCCAGCTCTGCCTCCATCTCAGCCACTAGAGTCCTTCATGTCTCTTCCTGAGCTTCATTTCCCCATCTTCACAGGAGGAAGAACAAGCACGCCGCTCACTGTGGGAATATTATTAAAGTGACTGCATTTGGGGGCTGTGCCTCAGTGCATCCAGCAGGTGTACGTGTTCCACTGCTTGCATCCCTGACTACAATACCTGACAGAAACAACCTAAGAGAAAAGAGACTTATTATGGGTCATGGTTTCAGAGGGTTCAGTTCATCCACATGGGGAAGGCATGGCAGAGCAGCTCAGTTCTGGGCAGATGGAGCATATGATAGAGGCTGTTCTCATCACAGTGGACCAAGAAGTGGGAGTACAGCAGGCATCAAAGTGCAAAATATGTCCTCCAAAGGCCCACCCCTAGAAATCTACTCACTAGGTCTCACCTTCCATACATTCCACAGCCTCCTAAAACAATGCCACTAGCTGAGGACCAAGTGTTCAGATCATAAGCTGGTGGCAGATATGTCAGATTCCAACCGTGATGTTCCAACTCTGGGCCTCAAAGGCTCATTGCCATCTCATAATATAAAATTCACCCAGTCCAACCTCAAGAGTCCCGAAAGTCTTAACAGTCCCAACAATATTCAAAAGTATGGTCTCTTCTGAGACTTAAGGCAGTCTCTTAGCTTTGAGCTCTGACAAAATTCAACAGAAAATTACGTACTTCTAGACCCAGTGGCCTAGAGTAAACATCCCCATTCCAAAGCTAGGGGTGAGGCATGGCAAAGAGGGATGAGACCAAAGCAAGTGTGAATGAAGCAGGGCGGACATTAACTCCCATGACTCTATATCCAGCACTCAGGGCACACAGTGGTATTCAGTGAGCCCCAACAGGCAGCCCTGTGGCGTCTCTCCTTGGCTAGGTCCACTTGATGCCTGAAGCTTTCCGTGTCTGTCCCCATGTTTCCTGTATCTTTAACCTCCTGGGGGTCTTCATGGCCACTCACAGCTTCCTGCATCACCCTACCATGGCCTCCCTATTATGGAATCTGACCTTGTTACACATTGCCTGGGCTCACTCCTTCCTGAACAATTCTTGTAGGAGCCTCTATGGCTTTTACCACTTGCATTCTGCATGGCAACAAAACCAGTACCACATGGATGATGCCATGTTCTGTTGCCAGCTCAGGCAGTAGCCAGACCACAGCTACAGTGGCCTTTGCATGTGGAAGAGGTGGAGTCTGGAGAAGCACTTCCTCGGGTGGCCTGCTGTGAGCCAGAGGCCCTGGAGGCACTCTCTTACCAAAGGTAAGTCTTCTTTTAAAGTTTTTGCTTTATACTCTGTAACCTGCAGTGGATGGGGGTCTTGCCAATTCCTGAAGTACCCTCTATGTGCCTTTTCCATTGTCCCAGTACAAAGTGCTTGATTTCTTTCTCATTTTGCTAATCTCTTTAACATGTAAGGCCTCTTTACTCACCACTTTAAATGCATCACTTTCCTGGCCAAATTGTGTGGTTCTCAAACCTTTTTGCTCTCTGTTGCAGACAGCCTCACATTGCTGGAATAAACATCCAAACCAGACACAATTTATGGGAGGAAGGGGTTTATTTCAAGCTTATAAATCCAGGGGGAAGTTTCATCAGTGGCAGAAGAAGCTGCTTCCATATGTCCAATCAGAGAGAAACCATCACCAGCCAGCAACACCAAAAGCAACAAGCACAAAACTGGCAACAAACAGCAGGGCCCCAGGCAGAGCTCAAAAGCTTTCTGCATAACTTTTGGCTAAAAAACAGATCCACCCCCAAACATACCTTTGGGCTGGACTCTAGGATCTGCCCCTGGTGACACTTCCTCCAGCCAGGTGGCTGGAGATCCAAGTTAAAAGCATTAATAAAACACTTGAATCTATTGGGGGGCATACATTCAAACTACCACACTCTCTTTTTTTGCATCTGGTTCTCACTATAAGCCTGGCTAAAGCATCCAGCAATCATGATTCTACAAATTGAAATTTTCTCTACCAAATTAGTCCATTACTTTTGAGTTTAGCCTCACTCAAAATTTTAGGACACGAGCAAAACATAGACAAATCATTTGCCAGAATGTACCACAATGGCCTCTAGTCCAATTCCATATAGAGTCCTGCTCCTGTCTGACATTTAAGGAGTGGCGCTCTATGGCCCACATTTCTCTTGGCATTCTGATCTTCCAATTTTTCACCAGAATCACCCATTAAGCTCTGCTTACAGCATTTATATTAATTTATTTTTCATATTGCTGTGACCAAATCCTGACAAAAGACAACTTAAGGAAAGAAGGGTTTACTTGGGCATCACAATTTGAAGGTACAGGCCATGGTGGGGAAGATGTGATGGTAGCCGCTGGTCACACTGCATCCACAGTCAGGAATGTGGATGCTCAACTTGCTCCCTCCTTTTCATTCAGTCTGAGACCCCAGCCCATGGAATGGGGCTGCTCAGTTAGGGTTAGTTTTCCTGCTTTAATTAACCGAATCTAGACAACCCCTTATGTAGGGATTTGTGTCCTAGGTGATTCTGAATCCTGTCAAATTGACAGTGTTAACCATCACAAGCATTCTAGGGCTTCTCTCACCCACATTTCCAAAGGTTTTCAAGTTTCTGCCTGTGTTGCTGCAATGTGTGTCCCCCATAGACTCATGTCACGTGTTTTATTAACCTTGTAACTTGGGTCTCCAGCTGCCTGGCTGGAAGAGGTGTCCCTGGATACAGACCTTGGAGTCCAGCCCTAAGGTGTCACTGGAGGAAGATCTGATTTCCAGCCCAAAGGCGTGCAAAGAGGTTTGAGCTCTGATGAGGTCCCTGGTGTTGGTGCTTGCTGGTGGTGCTGGCTGCTTGGTGGTGTCTCTCTGCTTGGATTCATGAATGGGAGCCAGCTTCTTCTGTCATTGATGGAACTTCCTCTGATTCTGAAAGCCTGAAATAAATCCTGTTCCTCCCATAAACTGTGTCTGGTTGGAAGTTCATCCCAGCATTGTGGAACTATCTATGACACTCCTCCTGAAAAGCAATCCCAAAGGCCTAAGACCACATGGTGGGGCTTAGGTACAGTGAACTGTATTTCATTGGTACCAATTTTCTGTATTGGTTAGTTTCTGCATCACTATGACCATAAAACCTGAGAGAAGCAGCTTAAGGTTTATTGTGACTCGGGGTTTCAGAGGGTTCCAGCCCATCATGGTACAACAGCTTGGTTCATGGCAGGAGGAGCATAGTGGAGGCTGTTCATATTACAGCAGACCAGAGAAAGCATGACAAGAACCAGAGCAAAACATACCCCATCCCTCCTGACCTACTTCTGCCAACTAAGCCCCACCTCCTAAAGGTTCCACCGCCTCCAAAAATAGCACTGCCAGCTGGGTAACACATGTTCAAAACAAGAGTCTATGGGGAGAACTTCAGATTCAAGGCACAACACTCCCCAGTATGTGGATAGGTTGTCAACAATGAATCTTAGCCTCACAGGCTCAGTTTCTCAGGGAAGCATCACCAGCCTCCTCCCTGGCTCCACCAATCACAGCTCTTCTCCACAGATTACACACAGTGCTTAGTGCATGCTGCTGAATCAACAATCTTGTAGCTAAGAACCTCCAGATCTCAGATTTGTGGACTTATGGACTCCAACAGGGAATGCTGGGGCAGGGGATGGGTTGTGCTCCAGTTGTATGCCCTTGCCCACTGGAAGCTCATCCCTTCTCCAAGCTATTATTGCATTTTGTCCTCTAACTCCACCCACTCCACAGACATTTATGGAAATAATTTAGGGCCTGCCACATGCCAGACACATATAAGGGAGGATTTACCTATAAGCCCTGTGGTAGTTTGAATATATGTCCCCCAATATATTCAGTGTTTTACTAGTTATAGTTTGCATCTGCAATCACCTTGCTAGAGGCAATGTCACTGGGGGCGGGTCTTAAGGTGTTAATGGTGGGTTTGAGATTCCATTGTAAAGATATGCAAATGTGCCTAGCAGGAGTTCCTGAAGTGTGCTGTGTGGCCTTTTGGCTGTAGTTTTGCTCTGTGTGCTGTGGTGGCTGGTTGGCTTTTGCTCTCTTGCCTGGTCCTGTGAAAGCAGGCTGCTTTTCCTGCCTTTATGGAACTTCCCCTGGATCTGTAAGCTTCAATAAATAATATCCCTTCCTCCATAACTGTGCCTGGTCTGGAAGTTCATCTCAGCAAACCTGAAGCTGTCTGCTACAAGCCTCAATGTTGTAAGGCCTCTGACAAATTTCAGCTCCCTGCCATGCACAGCTATCCATTCTCATTTTTCTAAAACTTTCTGACAATGCCATGAGAGAGTGCATTAAACCATTGTCAAAGGCAACGTTGAATCATGAGGACAAAATAAAACAGAATGAGAGAATTCAAATAAAATCTCTAATAAAATAACAGTAGCCACAAATGAGTGTTACATTATTCAGGAACTTTCCAATTTCCTGGGAAAAAAATTTTATGTTAAGACTATGAGAATGTCTGCACAATCAGTTGAAGTTGTTTGTCTCTTGAGGGGGGACTCTCTAAAAATATTAAATTTATAAGTTACATTTAAAGGAGCCAGTTGATCAGGTGTGTGGAGTGGCCAAATGCATCTTGGGCATTAGTGTGTTCATTTGAGTGACACAGAGACTACCTAGAGAGCAAACAAAAGCAACTTGCCTTACCTGCACTTATAAGTGATCCCATGAGGTTGGTAAATTGAGCTTTTAAGCTTAAGAGATGCTTTCTTTTGGAGTGTAACTTGTGTTAACTGTAGTAAATTTCATGCTAATTTATAACCTAGTTAAATGGTAAATAACCCTTCATGCCTGTAGCACCTCCCCAGGCAAGGAGCAGGACTGAAGACTGATTGGAGTCAGGGGAGGCTCTATGCTGAGTTGAAATGAGCGGGCTGGGTGGGAACAGAGCAGAGGGATAAGCATTTCACGTTGAGGGGACAGCATGTGCCAGAGAGGTTCCAAGTGCAGGAGGGGAGGTGGGCTGGGGCAAGCAGATGTGATACTGTCACCAGCTTTTGATCTATTTTTGTTTGTTTTGTTTTTTTCAATGTAGGGTCTCAGTGTAGCTCAGACTGACCTGGAATTCACTATGTAGTCTCAGGGTGGCCTCAAACTCACGGGCGATTCTCCTACCTCTGCCTCCTACCTCTGCCTCCCGAGTGCTGGGATTAAAGGCATGCTCCTCCAAGCCCGGCTCTTGATCTTTTTTGTTGTTTTTCAAGGAAAGGTCTTGCTCTAGCGAGGCTGACCTGGAATTCTCTACATAGTCTCAGGATGGCCTTGGCCTCGAACTACTCCTGCCTCCCAAACGCTGGGATTAAAGGCATGCACTACCACACCCGGCTTTGATCTTTTTGTTGTTTTTGTTTAAGATTGCTCCCACAGAGGGTCCAAGACATTTAATAAAATGCTTAGCAAATAATGCTCACATACCTAAAGAAAAGACCCTAGGCCAGAGAGGTGCCAATGCATCAGAGCTATAGGTGTAAGTGCATGGTCAGAGGGATACTTACCTGCTACCTGCCATCTCCTGTGAGCTTCCCCATCTGTCTAGGCTCTGATGAAAGCACTTGAAAACCTGGAGAGACCATTGTTACAGTATCACAGCTAGTGCCACTTTCCCCCAAGTCCCAGGTCCTGCCCTGCTCTTGAGCTCTCATCTCTCTCTATGGGTATAGAAGGCAGGTGAGGCCTGTCTCTGAGCCACAAGCACCTATACGACCCCTCAAGTGGAAAAAGACGGCAGCCAGCACAGCATTCACCTGGCCCAGCTCCAGAGCACAGCTAACACACTCTTCTTGTCAACTGCTGTCCTGTGACATTGCCTGCCCAGCTGGCCCTGACCTACAGAGAAACAGCTGGGCACCCACATCTCCAGAAGCCATCAGCCCACCCATTGTCCAGCTTCATGCTCAGGGTCATGTGTTTCATGTCATGGCTGAGCTAATGGTTAATGTGGGGCACACTGGTCTGCCGTACCTAATGGTCATCACTCTGCGCTCATCCTAATGACTGCTTTGGGAAGCAGCAAGAGCATACCTGGGAGAGGAGAGATGAACAGCACATGGGTACAGGCAGAGCTAGAGGACTCAGAGTGGACGGTGACTTCAGAAGGACCATCACTGGACTGTTCAAAGATGGATGGTCCAGAAATATGGCCTCTGGAGGGGCCCAGGTGGTGTCCCACTTATAATAGGGAGTGTGGCTGGGTACCTGTGACCACCTTGTTTGGAGTCTGTGCAGTTCTATACATAGTCAGGCTGGCCATAGCACCCTGCAGCCTGGGCGGCCAGCCTTGGATTCCTTTGAAACGTCAGAGCCCCACCAGGCACATCGATCTCATTTCCTTGAGAGTGCATTATCTTCGCGCGGCCTTGCATTAATGTGCGCGGGCTAATTTCTCTCACCCCAGCTGCGCACCTCAAGTGCCAGAATCTTCCACTTCAGCCCACTGGGAAGGGGTGCATCTCAGGAAAGGGGGTAGGTCTCTGAAGGGGGGGTTCACTTCTCCAAAGTGCTCAGAAGTGTCCAATTGCCCCCTGGGGACACCAGCTTCCCCTGCTAAGTGTGGCCTGGATGACCTGCAGGGCCCTTGGGCAATTCAGCAACAAGTTTCCTGAAATGCCCTCAGCTGAGTCCTAGCTTCCACCATAGCCTGCTGGGTCCCAGCATGGAGGGGGCTGAGGGGCCTGGCCTTCCTCCCTAGGGGCCAGCCAGCTTATTCATGCATACCATTGCCTTCTGCAAAATCCTCCCTCCTGCCCCCTTCAGAGCTTCAGAGCCAGCTCTCAGGCCTGCCCTGAAGTGGGGCCCAGCACCCTGGCCTAGTGCCCGCAATCTTATCCACAGGCCTCCTTGTTGTTCAGCCACCCCCGCCCTCATGGGTCTGCTTCCCACCAGGGACTTCCACACCCCACTGCCTGGAGGGTTGTGATGAGCCCCCTTGTCCCCTTGTTGCTGTCTCTGACCACCCCCTCCACTCCTCCACATCACTCTGCACAAGAACAGGGCATTGTTCATGCAACACCCAAGTGACAAGCAGCTTGGAGGGAAACACATGATATTTTCTTTGTATTATGCAATAATGCTGAGAAAACAGATGATTTTTCATATTCATATTTAATTCAGATTGAATTTGTATAAAACTTCTAAGTAATTTTCCCTATATTATAATGAAAAACTGGAGTTTGCAACATTTAATTAACAGCTTGAGCACATGGATTCTGGGGTTCATGGTAACTTTTCCCCCAGGACTGTCCATCAGTCTTTTGAACTTCATTTCCAAAGTCTTTTCAGTCACCCTTGAGAGGAAGCAGAGCTCACATGGACAGGGTTTTAAGTCCAGTCGCCCCTGTTAAGTTTAGCTGAAGTGCAGTGGGCATGGCTTAAAACTAGCAACACTTTCTCTTATTTTTATTTCACTGAAAAATATAATCTTGGCATTTTGTGCAATCATACAAATTGATTCCAGATAGGACAAAATGTTCTTGTACCATAGATTTCAAAATCTATGATGAGGCCTTAGTCTAGAGTCAGGGAGGGGGCCTGGGGCTGCCTGGATGGTGAGGTGTGAAAAGGTGCCATCTGCTCTCACTTCAGAACTTTGTCTCCAAGAAACTTGAGCTCTCACCTGGCCTTGACTCTGGGACTCCACACTGGGCCAGGGCCTCTGGAAAGGGACACGCTCTGCAGCCCCAGGGTCTGCCCACTGGTGGGGCTGCTCTACCCAGCTGAATCCACATGGAACCTATGTGCCCTTGATGCGTGCCCTGAGCTTCAGTGCTGTTGCAGCCATCGCGGCCACCGTGTGCGGGACCTCAGAATCCTCTACTCAGGTGTGCTCCCAGAGCTTGTGGAAAGGCCGCCATGGACTAGGAGGACCTGGGTCCATGAATTCCAGCCTAGCAGAAGGTGGGGAGCACCAACATTTTTCCACGGACTTCAACATATAGCCCTCCTTCCCAGGTGACTTCCTTCCCATGTGACTCTCCTTTAGAGTCGCCCTCTTTCCCAGTGGCCTCACACACACACTCCAAAGTGCACAGGTACACAGTGGGGAAGCCCTATTCCATCCACTATGGACCATTCTCACATGCTTCCTCCTATTTTTTCATTTGTTTTCTTTGTTGTTCCATAGAGGTATGTTCCAACTTTGACTATGTGCCTGAAGCCAGAATTGACATCCAAGGGTGCTGAGTGCATGCTGGGCCTTACCTGGCAAGCATTCTGCCTCTGAGCTGTACCTGTACTGCAGTCTTGGGACCCTGTCACCCAGGCAGCATGACAGGGAGGCCGGGCACTGGCAAAAGCCTGGATTCCTGAGCAGGGGAGCTTCTGTCAATCCATCAGTGGACTCCACAGTCCTTCCAACAGGCTTGAAATGGGGAAACAGGGTTCCAGTAACAAGAGTGTAGCCATTTCCAGTGCTCAGCTAAGGATTATGGGAACTGGATCCGCACACATGGGTGTGCATGCATGGTGGGGAAGGAGGCAGGGCATGATGGCGAGTGCTGTGGGGGCTGGGCTGAGCTGCAAGCTCTCTTACATAAGCCCTCACCTGGCCATCAGTTCACTTCTTCTCCAGAGGATTTCCTCCTGCCACCTCTACACTGCCCCCCACCTCCCTCCTGTTGGGCATCTGTCTTGGGCTCAAAGGCATGATCATAGTCCTGCCTGGCCCAGTCACTGCCTTGGGCATCCCCCCAGCTCCAGTCTCTCTATACAATGCTGAGGACTTCAGGCCCCTCGTGGCCATACTAGCTCCCCAGCCACACTTCTGTACTCTCATGGGTGGCTGCATGGTCTGACAACATCTTTGAGGGGCCATGTGAGAGTTCCTGCCTCCATCTGTGAGCATGGGATGCAGCTGTAGAGTGCAGGGGTCTATCCCTGACCTCATGTCCTGACCTAAAGGCCTGGTCCTCTGCAGTTATAATCACTAGGCTTGGACTCGGATCCCAGGTGAGCCTGTAGCTATTTATGTTAACCACTTCCTCCCCATTACTAAGAGAGCTACAGCAAGAGACTGCTGCATCCTCATATTGAAATGACCTGTGACCTTGTCTTCCTCTCCCCTGGGCTGCAACCATCCTTGGGGTCCCCTGGGTAGCTTCTGTCCCAGGTCAGCTTGCCTTGATTAGACCTAAGGCTCACATTCAGCACCATATGAGGGTAAAGGAGGGGTCCTAGAAGTGACAGAGAATTTAGAAGCTAGGGACATAGTCACTGTGGCCTGGGTAAAGGTGACCCCTGGCATCCTGGGCAGCAGTAGCAAGGGCACACACTAGGCTCCCTGGGAAAGTCCTAAATGGCCCAGCTTGGAGAGGCCCTGGGGAGAGGAAGGGTGCAGAGCTTGATGGGCTCTAGCTGGAGGCGGATGGGCTCTGAATGAGATGGGAGACATTCTACAATCACCAGATGCGGCCCAATTAATGGGGCCGGGATGGGGGCAGTGGGCTCTGGGGAAGATAGCAGCTGCGTCCATGTTCTGGCAGCTCTTGCCAAGAACAGGGGCTAGTGTGGGACTCTGTGCCCTGGACTCTGGCCTAAGGCTCGGCCCAGGCCAACCATGTGCAGAGCTCAGGAAGACAACAGCAGGGGCCAGGCCAGGGCTGTGCCGCAGCAGGAGCGGAGGAGCCTGGGCCCCTCAGGAGAGAGGCGGCAGGTTTAGAGAGGCGACTTCTCATGCTATTGGAGGTAACAAGGGTCTTCTGACTCCCATGGTAGGTGGCCTGGGGCATAGAAGGGCCTTATTTAATTGAGGGTCTCTTTAGCTTGCTAGGGTAGAAGGCATGGTCAGCAACTCCTTGTGCTCATATCCTGACGCTCTTTCTCTCCAGGGCCTGCATAGAAAACAGGTCTCTGTTCTCTCAGGCCAGGCTTGGTCAGCACAGTTGGTGGCTCCAAGGGGATCATGACAGAGGGGGATTAGTTCTAAAGGTGACTGCAAGGTTACCACTAAGAAGTACAGAGAGGGGTCTAAGAAGGTCAAAGAGCAGACACCCCACACAGGGGCCTCTAGGAGACACAAGTCCAGGGTGGGTGAGGAAGCAGGTGAATAGAGGTGTCCCTTCCCACCCACTTCCACAAGGATAGCTCCCAGCTCCAGCCCCCGCACCAGAGGCTCCTGGAGATCTGAGCCAATCCCCAGCAGGCTCTGTCTCATTCGGGGACCTAGGCTGAGAAGCCATTCTCATTTGGGACATGTTGGCTTTAGTTAGAGGCAAAGTGTGAGAGACAGACTCTAGTCATGTAATCTAATCAGTGAACACTTTTTTTACAATTTAATGTGCAGAACAACAATGTTTTTGCATGAACTTTCATGAGTTTTGACAAATGGGAAGCCATATAAACATGACAATCTAAACTGAGAACAGTTCTACCCCCTACAAACCCACATCACTTGGAATGACAGCCTTCCTACCTTTCGCCGGTCCCTGACATACCACTTCCCCATAGCAGCACCTTAACAGGCCACATCACACACAGCTTTCCTTGGGGTCTTCTGATTGGCATACGCTCTTGGAGATTCAGCCTTCCTCTATATTAAATTAGGCTCCTTTTCTGTTTTTTGTTTGTTTGTTTGTTTTGTTTTGAGATAGAGTCAAGTCATGTTGCCCACATTGGTCTCAAACTTTGAGGCTCAAGTAATCCTCAGCCTCTCAAGTAGCTAGGACGACAGGTGCCTCCAACTCACCAGGCTTGAGTTGGGTTAGAAGGGCAATGGATGTTGCCCATCTGCCTGATCTGAAAGGTATTGCTTTGTACCTCACAGAGAATCAGCAGGCTGTTTGTCCACGGTGACATTTCTGAATCTTCAAGTTGCTCCACACAGATCTGATTGCTCAACTATGTCCTTCTCAACCATGCCCTGATTTTATTTTATTTTATTTTATTTTTTGGAGAGAGACAGAGAGAGAGGGAAAGGAAGACAGATAGAGATGGGTGCGCCAGCAGCCTCTTAGCTGCTGTGAATGAAATCCAGATGTGTGCGCCCCCTTGTGGTCAAGTGCGGCATTGCGCCCTTGTGTCACTTTGCATCTGGCTAAACGTGGGACCTGGAGATTGGAACCACTGGAGATTGGAACCAGCGTTCTTAGGCCTAGGAGGCAGGCACCTTAACCACTAAGCCATCTCTCCAGCCCTGATTTTAGTTTTTTTAATGGAAGATAGTTTGGGATTTACCAAAGACTTGTGCAGGAGCTGGAGAGGTGGCTCAACAGGTAAGAGCACTTGGTGTACAAGCATGAGGGCCTGAGAGGGCCTTAGTTCAATCCCCAGCATCCATGTAAAACCTGGGCACGGCCATGCTCATGTGTAACCCCAGGCCTGGGGGCAAGGCAGAGATCAGAGAATTGTTGAGGCTCACTGTCAGCCAATCTGACATGAAACAACGGCAGCTCCAGGCTCAGTGAGAGACTCTGCCTAAAGGAAGCAATGCAGAAGAGCAATAGAGGGGGACACCAATGTTCTCTGGCCTCTGCACACGTGCACACAGGGCACACACATTTGAACACACATGGGCTGCATACACTATACATACACACACACCACACCACAACATACTACACATGCCCCAACAAAATGGCTTGTCAAATAGTATAAAACTTCCCAGGACACCCTTCTTCCAGGGTCCCTTCATGCTAGCATTTTAATCCTACTGTGCGGTTACCTCTGACACAATGCTTCTTGTACATCTCACAGGCTTTCTTCAAGGAAACGTTTTTGTTCCAGAGGGGAATCCGCGATTCCATATTGTGAGTGTTTAGTCCCCCTGTCTTTTGTTTCTTAATCTCTTAAGATTTTCAGACTGGAAGTTATTCTATGGTCCATTTCTCCACCCTTGGTGTGGTCTGACCCTCTCTTCTCTCCATCAGGCAGCCATGGGTCCAGCCCTGGGGGAGACCTGCAGCAGCACTGTGCTGTTAGACATTCCAGGTGGGCCGGACCAACCACTGTCTCATCCGTCCACAGCCTTGGCCCTGTAAGCAAGGCCCCAGCCCTTTTCCTCTCCCAAGTCTTCACTTTTCTTTGAAATTCATAATGGTGGGGAATCAGTGCTTTGGTGTGAGGCCTGTCCTCCCCTCCTGCACCTCTGACCGCCATACCCTGCCATGATTTACCTGCAGCAGCCCTGCTGAGGAGTCTAGTGCTGATGGCCTAGTGTCCCCAGTCCTTTGTATGCTTGCCATTAAGGATCCTTCTAGAGGAAAGAGGGGTCACTTCTCCATTCAGTCATTCTGACATTGGTACAGACTCGGGTTATTTATTGTACTCTTTGAATCCAATACTGATACTGTGTTTATTTTATCTAATACTATGTTTATTTTATTGTTTAAAGTGTCCCACCTTTGGCTCTTAGGTACTCCTTCAGAGAGCACCTGTTTTTTTTTAAAAAATTAATTATATATATCATAACAGGTTATACTCTTTTCCCCTCCTTCCTGCGCCTATTTCCCTGGGACCCTCCTAAGTAGAGTTAAGGTATTCACTGCAGGGTCATGAAGGCCTCAGTCAGTCCCTGTATGGTAGTGGGACAATGCCTCACAGTATTCCTCCCCACTTTGTGGCTCTTACAATCTTTCCACCCCTCTTCCACAATGTTCCCTGAGCCATGGCAGGCCTGTTCGCAGTCTGATTTAATGTTGAGTTCTTTGTAGCCTCTGGATTTCTGCTTTGATGGGTTTTGATTCATCACTGTGTCTATCACCATCGTCTTGGTGTTGGTTGTCAGGCTAATGGTAAGAGCAGTGTTCATGTCACTGCTTCCTCTGTAATTTCTCCCAGGCCCTGGCAGATGTGGTAGAGGTGGCACATCTAGTGGGCACTCTGCTATCTTTTTGTCTTATTAATAGATCTTTGTTCTCCTCTGTTTTTTCCTGCTTTCTGTAAAACAAAATAGATTCTCCAACCAAGAGTGAGAGCAGCTTGTGTTAAAAGGGGGATGCAAAGTTATTTGAAAGATTTTGGTGTGCAAGCCTATTCTTATTCTCCAGAGAGCAGTGGGGGCTTCTCTCTGAAGTCCAAGTTTCCTGACCATGGGATTCTGACTTGGTTTCCAGTACCAGATATGAGTTCTCTCCCACTGAGTGGGCCTCATGTCCAATCAGAGAACAGTTGTTTATGCACAGAGGCTGTGTGCCACTATTGCACAAGTGTGTACTTCTTGTCTGGATGGTTCATTTTGTAGTGTGCAGGGTCCCCTGCTTATTCATGCTGTTGGTGGCCATTGTCTTCCAGCAGCATCCACAGTGTATTCCAGCACTATGAGGAGGGAGCTAGTTTCCCTTTTGGTTCCACATGGTATTCTGATGTCCTGTGACCACAGCCTGTGGGGTCTTCAGCAGTAGGGTCTTACCTTTTAGCTCTGGCAGGTAATCAAGTGTTTTGGCAATGCCCCACATTGTTTTGGGGACCTCATGGGTCTCCCTGGCCAACAGCTCACTGCGGGGAGCAACCCAATCCTGGGCCTGGGATTTACTGGTCAGAATCCATGGTTTTAAGATTAAGCTTTTTCTATCTTCTGTCTGGACTGTCCCCCTCCCCTTCTATTGGTGGTTATATCTTGTAGAATGCATCTGGTCTTTTTAAAAAATAGCTCTATGGTAGAGCATCTGCCTAGCATGCATAAGACTTTGAGTTCAATCCTCAGTTATTGGAAAACAAACAAACAAACACAACCCCAGTGCAACATGTCTCCATCTCTGTTTTTCACAGCAGTTCCTCACTTCTGGCATGTAAGGCTAAGCAGGGGGAAGGGCAGGAGTAGCCTAGAGAGCTCTCCCGCCCTTCCCTGCTTATCCTTGCACGCTGACCACCTACCTGTAGATCCATTTCATTTCACCAAACTCTTGGTATCAGTCATCCTCTCCTTAAATTTTGGGTTGTTTCCTTTATTTATTAGATATTTTATTAATTTATTTGCAAGGAGAGAGATAGAGGGAGAGAGAATGGACATGCCAGGGCCTCTAGCCACTGCAAACAAACTCCACATACCTACACCACTTTGCGCATCTGGTTTCTATGGGTACTAGGGAATTGAACATGGGTCATTAGGCTTTGTGAGCAAGCACCTTAACTGCTGATCCGTCTCTCCAGCCCTGGGTTGTTTTCTTATTATTGATCTTTGAGAGCTTTTTAAAATTTCGATATATTATAGAGACAGTGTTTTGCCAGAAAAATGATTTAGAGATATTTTTCTCCTGCCCTATTACCTGTCAGTGTTTCTCATGATGGGGTTTTTAGTGTGCAAGCTTGCAGAGAATTAAAGTTTGATAAAGTCTGAGCTTTAAGAACTTTGTTCTTGGTGGGTTGTGTCATTTGTGTCCTGCAAAGCACTGCTGGTTCAAGGTTACACATATTTTCCCCCTGGGTTTTCTACAAGAAGTTTTACACTTTCATACCTTTTAAAAATGTTCTATTTGACTTGATTTTGTAGGTATGAGTCATTGGTTACAGGATCATTAATTAATTAATTGAACACATATAACATTTTCCCCAGCACCTCTGTTGAAAAGACTACAACTTGCCTAAATCATTGCGTTTGCTTCTTGGTCTGAAATCATTTGAAGACATTTCTGTGGCTCCATCTATCAGTGCTCTATTCCAGTCATCTACATGGCTCTCCTTCCTTCAGCGAACGCCCCATAGCTTTGTATGTGGAGTACATACAATGTCCAAATCAAAGAGTGTGTCTTCCAACCTTGTTCTGACTTCTTGTGAAACATTTCAGCTAATTCGCATTTCATCAAAAAGCACACTGTGAGTACATGAGGTCTACTGACAAAATTGTGTAGAAATGTCATTCACAGAGCTTTAGCATGAATTTAGCCATGAATTCCCCTCCCCCATTATCTAGTTCTTTTTTGCTTGCTTTCAGCAGTGTTTTGAATTTCAGGCATGTGATCTTTGCATATTTTAAAACTTTTATCTAAGCATTTAAAATTTAAGTGCAATATGTATGTATTTACTTTTTTTTTTTTTTTTTGGTTTTTCGAGGTAGGGTCTCACTGTGGTCCAGGCTGACCTGGAATTAACTCTGTAGTCTCAGGGTGGCCTCGAACTCTCAGCGATCCTCCTACCTCTGCCTCCCCAGTGCTGGGATTAAAGGCGTGCGCCACCACGCCCGGCTTTGTATTTACTTTTTCATTTGAAATCAAATTCTTCCTTATTACCATGTACATAGAAGTACAATTGACTTTTGCATTGATCAAACGGATCATGCTCTTGCTAAACTTCTCTATCAGCTTTGCAGTTTCTTCAGGATTTTTTTTCTATTATAGACAGTCAGGATAGCTTCAGATGGAATGTTAACCTCTTTGTATCTATGTGCTTTTTATTTCTCTTTCCTGCCCTATTGCACTGGCTGGAATTTATGATTAAGTCCAAGTATTGGATGGAGTTGTATGGGATACGTTCTTGCTTTGTTCCTGATATTGGGGGAAAGTGTTCAGTTTTCACCTTTAAATGTAAAGTTCATTGCTCATGTTCTTTTTCACATTAAGGATATCCATTGTTATTTTTAGCTTTGCAAGGATTTTTGAAATTATGAATAATTTCAAATTTTAGAGTATTTTTGCTTCATTTGTTGAGATACTTATATATACTTTTCTCTTTTTTCAGATCATTAAAATCAAGCATTACATTGAGTAATTTAAAGTTTTAAGTGTCCTTTCTATTTTGGTGATAAAAGTCAGAAAAAGTTCTTTTTTAAAAAAATTGTTGGGGCTAGAGAGATGGCTTAGCAGTTAAGGCACTTGCCTGCAAAGCCAAAGGAACTCGGTTCAATTCCCAAGGACCCATGTAAGGCAGCTACACAAGGTGGCACATGCATCTGGAGTTCATTTGAGCCCTGGCGTGCCCATTCTCTCTCTCTCTCTCTCTCTCTCTCTCTTTCTCTCTCTCTCAGTCTCTTTCCCTCTCTCAATAAGTAAAAATTTAAAAAATTTTAAAAAATTATTTTATTTGCAAGCAGAGAGAAAGAGAGAGAGAGTGATGGATACACACACACACACACACACAGAGAGAGAGAGAGAGAGAGAGAGAGAGAGTATGAGCATGCCAGGACCTCTAGCCACTGTAAACAAACTCCAGATACCTGCACTTCTTTGTGTATCAGGCTTTACATGGGTATGGGAAAATTGAACTGGGTCGTTAGGCTTTGCAGGCAAGCATCTTAACCACTGAGTCACTTCTCCAGCCCAAGAACTTTTTTTTTTTTAACACCATTGGTTTCAATTCACTATTTTATGGAGGATTTGCACACCTACATTCATGGCCTATAGTGCTCTCTTACATTACTTTCTTCTGGTTTGACATAAAGGAATATCATTTTTTATTTAAGATAAACTGGGAGGTGACCCTTCCTGTTCCATTTTTCAGGAAAATTGGGTTTGACTGACATTATTTTCTCTTCAATATTTGGTAGGATTCTTTTGTGAAGCCATTTGGGGCTAGAGTTTTCATTTTCTGTCCTAGCTGCACCCTTCAAAGGAATTTTTTTTCATTTTCAGTTGCTTTAAAAAATTTTTTTGTGAAAGACAGAGACAGCGAGGAAGAGGCAGAGAGAGAGAGAATGGGTGTACCAGCAGCCTCTCAGCTACTGTGAATGAATTCCAGATGCATGCACCCCCTTGTGGGTAAGATCAGCATTGTGCACTTGTGTCACTTTACGTTTGGCTAAATGTGGGACCAGGGGATCCAATGGGCGTTCTTAGGCTTGGCAGGCCTAAGACACTTACTCATTTGACACTTACTCATTTCCTTCAGGTTGTTACAAGTGTGTTGTTTACTTTTCTAAATATTTGCTTTTCCTCTGTTACCTTTCTGCTATTGTTATAGTTCAAGATTAAAAGATTCCTACTCTTTCAGATTTGCAGGGTTTTTTGTTACAATCTAGATATAGCCCTTGACTTAAAGTGGGTGTGGCTCAATGTAAGCCACTTCTACCCAGAGGTATTTGGCACTTTCTTCAGCCACATCAGCTTCTTTTCATTGTGTCCATCACGAGGTAGCTCCAACCCTGAGGTTCTGGATTTGTCTGTTTCTTGTTTCATGTTGGTCAATTTTTTACTTGTATTCAGATCTTTGTTGTTGGGTGCATACACCTTTAAGATTCCTGTAAATTGTACAATTGACTTCCTCATCGTTTTGCCATGCTTTCCTTGGTGTTTGACAATATACCTCTTTCAAATGTCTCTTCTGCTATTAAGAAAGTGATTCAAGCTTCTTTTGCTTCCTGCTTGAATTAGTTCATGTTTTCTTCTTTTTCTTTTTTGCAACTTGTTTATATCTTTATATTTAAAGTATGTTTTCTATAGACAACATGGAATTGAGCCATTTGTTTGTTTGTTTGTTTGTTTGTTTGTTTGTTTGTTTGTTTTTTCAAGGTAATGTCTCACTCCAGCACAGGCTGACCTGGAACTCAAGTCGGTAGTTACTGGCTGGCCTCAAACTCACAGCAATCCTCCTACCTCTGCCTCCTGAGTGCTGCGATTAAAAGTGTGCACCACACACCCAGCTGGAATTAAGTCTTGATTTTTTTAGGGTGTTAAATTTTATTTTTATTTTTTATTAAAAGACTCAAATCTGACAATCTTCCTTTGACCTGGTAAGCTTATATGATATACATATATGGCATTTCTGAGGTTAACATCTAAAGCTGTCCTCTGTCTACATAGGCATAAGCACATACGTTCACATGCAACCACTCACACATGTATGCTCATACAAACAAACATACAGACATGCAAACACAACACACATGTGCCAAAAAATAATAATGACAGCAGTTGGAAATTAGGAAGTGAATTTGATTTTTATTTTCATTTAACCTATACCCAGCACTCTCAGTGTTTTGTAGAGCTAGTTTCAGTCTTTTGCCCCAAAAACCTGAAGAGCATTTCCTTTGGAATATATTCCCTCAAATAAAAATTACCTGGGCTGGAGGGATTGCTCAGTGGGTAAGGCACTTGCCTGCAAAGCCTAATGACCCAGGCTCAATTCCCCAGTACCCACGTAGAACCAGATGTACTGGTGCATTCATTCTCACCCCCCACGCTCTCCTTGCAAATAAATACATAAATAAAAACATTTAAAATTATTATCTCTCCTTTCTTTTTACAAACTGTTATTTCTGAATTCAACTTTGTCACCATAACAAAATCTATAAGCTTAATAAACCCCTTCCTCCCATACACTGTGTCTGTTTGAATGTTCATCCCAGCAATGTGGAGCTGACTGAAACATCTGTGCTCATTCTGAAGTTTCAGCCTAGTATTTCTTGGCCTGCTGCTTTGGGTTGTGGTGAGCTAACGAATCATGGAGCAAAGTGCAGTGGGCATACTTATAAATGTGACAGAGGAGCACAGAGTCAGGGCCAGGATCCCACTAGTGCCCTTTAAGGGCACACTCCCCGTGATCTCATTTCCTCCCACTAGGCCTCACCTCCTAAGGTTCCCCTACCTCCCAATTAATGCTACAGGCTAAGGAACTAGACCCTCAACCCCTGGGGGGACTGCTGGGAGACTGAAGCACTGAGTCATCAGTTTTCTTTTTCTCAACATTGTAAAGATGTACGCCACTGGTTTCTGTTTTGTGAGACTTCTGACGAACACTCTACGAGTTGTACATATGCTTTCCTCTTCCTGGGCTGGCTTCGGTAGTTCCGTGCTTGGTTTCCAGCAGTCTGACTGCATGCCAGAATATGGCTTTGATTGGATGGTTCCTGTTTTGGCCTCTGTACTAGTCGGCACTCTGTGAGCATCTTGGGTTATGTTTTAGTGTCATTTATTTCCGTCAATTCTTGGCCATGCTATCTTAAAATATTTCTTTTCACTCATTTTCTCTCTTCTGCTTCTGGAGCTCTACTTATTCCTATATTAGCATGCTTTATGGGGCCTCATCTCTCTGTACACCTACTCCTATCTTGTGTTTTTTTTTTTTTGCATGTGCATAATAGGTGTATGTGGTGTGTATGGTGTATGCACATGCTGATGCAGTGTCCCATGCACTCACTTGCAGCACCTTGTGGCTCACTTGTGGCAGCCAAGGGAAAAAAAAACCAGGCATTTCCTTCCATCACTCACTCACCTGTTTCCTTACATGGAATCTTGCTGATCTGGGCGCTTGTGGTTCACAAGCCTCAGAGATTCTCCATTTTCCTTTTCCCACAAGGCTGTGGTTATAGATATGCATGGCCAAGCCCAGCTAGTTACCTGGATTCTGGAGATTTGAACTTGGGCTATTTGAGCCCCCTCAGGCCATCATGCTTGTACAGAACGCACACTGAACTGCTGAGCCATCTCTCGGGCCCTTGTGTTTGTTCTTTTGCCTCCAGTTTGGATGATTTTTTTTTTAGCCTCGGGACTCCTCTACTGTGCAGTAGCTCCAGAGCAGCCTGTGGAAGCATGGGTCCTGTCTGTCTCTGTGCTTTACATTCCTGGTGTTTCCATTTGATCCAGTCTCAGAGTTCCTATGTCTGTTGAAAGAAGCCATCTGCCCACAGTGTATGGTGACCTCTTTTCCATTAGACTCTTATACATATTAATCATGGCTATTTTACACTCCTTTTGGGTGCATCATATGATTTATCTCTGTGCTTTTGCCAGTTATCTTTTAAAAAAATATTGTATTTATTTATGGCTGGGCGTGGTGGTGCCGACCTTTAATCCCAGCACTTGGGAGGCAGAGATAGGAGGGTCACTGTGAGTTCAAGGCCACCCTGAGAATACATAGTGAATTCCAGGTCAGCCTGAGCTAGAGTGAGACCCTACCTCGAAAAACCAATAAATAAATAAAATTTAAAATATATATATAATATAAAATATATAAGAGAGAGAGAGAGAGAATGGGCGCACCAGGCCTCTAGCCACTGCAGATGCATGTGCTACTTTGTGCATCTGGCTTTATATAGGTACTGGGAAATTGAACCTGGGTCCTTGGGTTTTGCAGGCAAGTGCATTAACCACTTAGCTAGCTATCTCTCCAGCCCTTTCCTGTTATCTTTTTGTGTGTCTCAGAGTGTGTTTTTAGAAGGCAGATGTCTGTGTCCCTCTTTTGCTGGACCCTTTCTGTAGGGCTTGTTACTATAGTTATTTATTATGTATTTATTTACTTATTTATTTGTGTGTAGCTATGTATGGGAGAGGCTCCCTCATGCCTTGACACACGTGTAGAGACCGTGGGACAACCTTGAGGGGTCTGTGCTCTTTTTCCACTTTCTTTGAGACAAGGCCTCTTTCCAGTGCAAACAAATGCCAGTCTAGTAGGCCCACTAGCTTTAGAAAGTTCCTGGCTCTGCCTGTCATTGTTTTAGATGCATTGGGACCACAGACTCAGGTGCTGCCATTTTGCATCTGGCTTGATGTAGGTGCTGGGGAGGATCAAACTGAGTCAACAGGCTTTTCAAGCAAGTGCCTTTAACCACTGAGGCAACTGGCTAGCTCTGTGATTGTTTTAAGGGTTTCAGTACCCACACAGAGAGCTGGCATCAGCACTGCCTGCCTGGATCTACATTGTAGACGTCTCTTTGTCTGTACCTTGGCAAGATCCCTCTGCCAGCAAGCTGTCCTCTCCTGCCTCTCCCAGCACATGCGTAATGCCCTGTGTGTCAAATCCCAATGGCTGGTGGAAGAGATGGGGATGGGTGTCCCTGGGATTGTCCATAAGTCTCGGTCTTATTTATGTCCTTCATCATTGTGGTTGGGGACTTCTTGAGTCCTCCTCTTCCTACAGCGAGTTCTCTGTGATGTCTGCTCAGCAGAGCGCACGTTTCCTGGTGGGGTGTGAGTGGGGCCTGTGGAGGACAAGGTCTCTCTAAATTCAGCAGCTCTGAGCTCGTCACTGCCCCAAGGCGCTCCCACTCAGTTTGCCTGCCTGCACAAGCTTGTCTTCCCAGGGTTCCATGACATCTCCTTGGTGTTCCTGCTCTTTTCCGAGCCAGTGTCTTGGCCCCCTGCCACCTGAATGTGGCCATGCAGGGCCAGTCCACAGCCCCTCAGTGCCAAGAGAGCAGCAGGGCTCAGCTGGCCCTGCGAGCACTACCCCCACACAGAAACCTTCATTATGCCTACTTTTGGGGTGAGAAAGTTCCTCACCCAAAGGCTCTCAGCCAGCTACAGGTGTGGCCAAAACCTTGGCCTTTCCCTCTATGCCCTGTGGGAGATGATGGCACAAAGGGAGCAAGTCCCCTGCCCCACGCAGGCAGAGGGCAGCACAGCACGGTGCTAATCCATGCTGGGGAGATGACCCATGTGTGGAATTTGCCAAGCAGCCCTGAGCTCCCAGTCAGAAGATGCACGATTTCTCTCCAGGTCAATCATCCCCCAGGCTGCCTGAGGCTGCCGAGCTGGCTGAGCGAACTCCTGTTCTCTTCCCACGGCCTGACTCATCTGGAAGCTTCCATCTGGGAGGTGGGCAGGGCTGATGCAGGGGACACGTGGCAGCACCTCATGGTTCCCCATGCCCCCACCACTGAGGTGTCACTCAAAGAACACACCTAAGCCTTTGGCTTCCTCTGAATAATGAGATTCTTGTTAGCAGGCGCCCAGGTTAAACTGTCCCCAAGCGGGCACTTACTGTGCTTCCTGCTGCCTGGCTCTTTGGTGAGCTAGTGCCGTGGATGGGCAATTTCTCCTGCATTTTACATGACTGCGGGGCCTGTTCCTTGCGCCTGTCTGGTCACGTCACGTCATGGAGAGTTTCTCCAGCGGCTGGCCGGCTCTGAGCACAGCTGCTGCCTGGGCCTTGAGGCGGAGGTGCTGGCCTGGGCCCCATGGGGGAGAGCGGTGGACCCTTTGAACATGGGCACGTGCCACATCATGGTGGCAGAGGGGCAGCCAGGCCAAACAGGCCTCAGCACCTCCTCCAACTCAAGAAATGGAAGTGTGGAGAGGAGCCAGGGACAGTGTGAATGTCAGGGGCATGTATGTGCACATATGTATGAATGTGTGTACACACCTGAGTGGGGTTTGCTCATGATGTATATACAGCATTAAGGATGCATGAATGTGGGTGCATGTGGGAGATGTGACTATGTATGTGCAGGAATGGGAATGACGTGAACATACATTTTAGTGTGTGTTGAGCTGTGTGTGCATACAAGACACAGATATATGTGTAATATACACACATGTATGTGCACACCCAGGTATACATCCACATATGTATGTGACTATGCATGTGCATGGATGTGTGTCCATGGGTGCTCATGAGATGTGGGGGTATATAATTTCATATGTGTATGTGTGAGCATGTGTGTGAGGAGACTGGTAATGCTTCTCCCAGCCACTGGCCATACCTGGCAAGACCCTGGCATGTGAGCCTGTGCAAAGGCCATATCACATGGCCAGCATGCAGGCCTGCTCATGTGGCAGCAGATCCCCTATGTATCCAAGCACAATCTGCGTTTTCTGTTTCCATATCATCAGGCCTAGTCAGCTTTCAGCTTGTGCCATTTTCAGAAGATAGGTCCAGACCGTGCGGTGCCCCATTTCAAAGCCCTTCATGGCCCCTATGGGTCAAGACAGGGCTCTTCAACACTGTGTCTCAGGCCCTGTGCATACTGGCCCTGAATGAGTAAGTGGTCTCTTTGCCCATGTCCTTTCCCTCTGCCCTCATGCACAACCGCATACAGTGCACTGTATACGACTTCTCTGAACCTCCATTTCCCTGTTTGTACTATGCAGATATCAGCTAGGAGGTTGCAGGCTGCTTGCTACTAATAGAAATTTTCCTCCTTCTATTTCATGCCCTAGCTTCTCAAGGCTAGGTCTATGCCCTCTGCATCATGCATGTGGGGAGAGAGAGAGAGCATGCAGTATCCTGCTGGGCAAGTGCAGCAGGCTGTCTTCCCCAGGAGTGGTAGGGTTTCCTTGTAGCTCTAAGGGTACATCTGATGGCCTCACCAGCCATGGGAAATGGGGCCAAAAACCTCATGGTACACACATGCTCACTGACTCGGGGTCTTTGCTCCAGCCTGGGCACGGCTGTCAGCGCTATTGTCTAGGACTCTGAGCTCTCACGGTCAGGTTCACAGACTGTACGTGTAATCTGAAGCATTTGGTAGCGATCTAATTAAACATTAACACATCATTAAAGTGATTTGCAATAAGCACAGTTAACAGTTTGATAAATCCATTCTTGGCTGACTCCATGCTGAAAGCAATCACTGCTGATCAGCACTGGGCTGCTGACATCCACCAAATGTGGAGGGGGACACATGTACAGCCTGACCAGGCACACCTGCTGCCTGGCATTCCCAGAGTCCCCAGGAGGCCCAGCTCCAACCCCAGGAGCCAGGGACAGGGAAGGTTGTGTGTGAACATGGGTGTGGTGACCAGGCAGGGAAGTGACTAATCCCAAGGCATTTGTGTGTGAGTGTGTGAGTGTGTGCATGCTCACATATGTGCATGTATGCATGTGGAGGCCAGAGGACAACCTCACTGTCATTCTTCTCAGGCACCATCCACCTTTATGAGATAGGGCCTCTTATTGACCTGGAACTCACCAATTAGGCTAGACTGGCTGCCAGTGATCCCCAGGGACCCTCCTGTCTCCACCTCTCCAGCCCTGGGATTACAAATACATGGTACCACCTGGCTTTTTTTTTTAAATTGTATTTATTTATTTATTTATTTGACAGAGAGAGAGAGGGAGAGAATGAATGTTCCAGGGCCTCCAGCCACTGCAAACAAACTCTAGAAGCATGAGCCCCCTTGTGCATCTGGCTAACATGGGTCCTGGGGAATCAAACCTGGGTCCTTTGGCTTTGCAGGCAAATGCCTTAACCGCTAAGCCATCCCTCCAGCCCCCAACTGGCTTTTTTTAATGTGGGTACTGGGGATCAAATTCAGATCCTTAAGGCAAGCAAGCACCTTACCAACTTAGCCATCTCCCCAGCCTCAAACAAGGTATTTTTTTTTAAGTTACTAGCGTCCCCACAGCAACCAGCATGCCACCTATAGGACAAAGGGAGGGGCTACTCTTGCCCCTGGCACCATGCAGGAAAGATGGGATGCCCAGGCTGAAACTGAAACCTTGCTCTCTAATGTGATTAATTGCCACAGGAATGAGCCTGTCTCTGTATCTCTCTCTCTCTCTCAAATAAATAAATATAAATTTAAAAAAAAAACCCAAATTGTAGGCTCTAGGTAAACATTACTTTCAGCCAGAGAGAGTTCCTTATTCCCTCTGCAAGACAGTGAGAGCAAAGAGCGGATCATCTCAGTCATCTTGTTAGACTGCCCTCCCTCACAGCCCCCTGGTGCTGCCTGCCAGGAATGCAGATTGAGAGCCAGCTATGTCTGCTGATCCACTCATTCTGCTAGGCCTTTGCCTCTTAACCCAAAAGATGGAGAAAAACTCATCCTGCCATTTAGAGTTTTATTCCAGCTTCAGACCCTCTCTACTCTCTACCCACAGTAGCTTGGGAATCTGGCAAATCCCTTGGCAAGGGAAGCCCCATGTTTCAGAAGCCCCTGGAGCCTTAAGTTCACTCACTCCAGGTTTGCACATTGGCAAAGCCCCACTGGGGCCAGTGAGCCCCCTTCCCCGTGCAGCTTGTGTCCCAAGACTCAAGGCTAGCCTCTCCCTGGAGTCAGTGGATGTGCCCGGGAGAACAAGGAGCTGCAGGAGGCCATCCCATCTCTTCCCATGCTGAAATCACAGACTTGGCTCTGTGACTTGGCTCCTGTGACTTCTGTGACATTCTGCTCCCTTTCTTTTTTTTTGATTTTTTTGAGGTAGGGTCTCACTCTGGTCCAGGCTGACCTGGAATTAACTATGTAGTCTCAGGGTGGCCTCGAACTCTCGGCGATCCTCCTACCTCTGCCTCCCAAGTGCTGGGATTAAAGGCGTGCGCCACCATGCCTGGTTCTGTTCCCTTTCAATAGATGATATTATACTTGGACAATGCCTTGGTTTACCACAAGTTCCTCCGCCCTGTATAGAAAGTAATTACAAGGTCACAGAGTGGACTAGACCCACTTTTGGGGGGAGATTTGCTCATCTTCATGGCTTACTAACTCACAAAAATTAAATCACTGAGTCCTCAACCCGGCACTTTACATGCCTGTCCTGGAGGCTGCACAGCCCTAATGTCCACCTGCTCCATGAGGCCTCTTGATGGACCTCAGCTCTTGCCCTCTTTCCTGACTTGCTCTTCTCCATGCCTGTCACCATTGTGACATGATGTAGCTGACCCTACTTCTCTGTGCTGGGCCTGCCTGCTCCAGTGAGTGTAAGTACTGTAAGCAGGAAGTTCTGCTTGTTCCCGCCGTTGCTGAATAGCACCCAAGTCAACACTGAGGAAGCAAAAGGGGCCCAGTAAACATTTTATTGAATAAATCAGAATTATCAATACTGTCTAATAGGTAAGTAAACTGAAGCTAGCATTGAATAATTTAATCAAAGTGAGAGTTTATATAACCTTAACTTTATTTTTTTCTTTTTATTTATTTTTTATTGACAACTTCCTTAATTGTAGACAATATCCCATGGTACTTCCCTCCCTCCCCCCATTTTCCTCTTTGAAACTCCACTCTTCATCTTATCCCCCTCTCAATCAGTCTCTCTTTTATTTTGATGTCATGATCTTTTCCTCCTATTATGATGGTCTTGTGTAGGTAGTGTCAGGCACTGTGAGGTCAGGGATATCCAGGCCATTTTGTGTCTGGAGGAGCACATTGTAAGGAGTCCTACTCTTCCCTTGGCTCTTACATTCTTTCTGCCACCTCTTCTGCAATGGACCCTGAGCCTTGGAAGGTGTGTTAGAGATGTTTCAGTGCTGAGAACTCCTCTGTCCCTTCTTCTCAGCCCCATGGTGCCTTCTGAGTCATCCCAAGGTCACCACCATCTGAGAAGAGAAGCTTCTCTAACCAAAAGTGAGAGTAGCATTAATGTATGGGTGTGGACATTAAGAGAAGTGCTTACTGGACAGTTTGGTGAGCATAGTATATATATTTACCCAGACACCAGCAGACATTACACCCCTAGGGCTCATGATTACCCCTGTTGTAGGTTTTCAGTATCTTTAAATAAATCATTCCACCAAGGCCGGGGATGGCAACCAGACATTACATTCTGGACAAGAGAAGCTGGGCTGGCCATTGTTGTGACAATGAGGGCCTTCTTGCAGGGCTTCTGGGTTTTTAACTTGGCCTCTGATGTTCACAAGTGCCCTTTGGCATTCAGTTTCGTTCTTTCAAAAGCTGGGAAGTTCTTTCAAGAGCTGGGGCATGGCTCAGTGGTACAGCACTTGTCTAGCATGTGGAAGTCCTGAGTAAAATTCCCAGTTCCACCAAACACACACACACACACACACACACACACACACACACACACACAGACATCAGAATGAAGTGTTATGTTTTAGAAGTTAATCAAGAGGCTAATACAGGTTCAACATACCTGATTTGAAAATCTAAAATCTGAAAACCTCATGTTCAAAAATACAGTCTTGAGCTGGAGAGTTAAGAATATTATGTTATACAAGCCTGAGGGTCTCCAGAGGCCTGAGCTAACACTCACGTTTGGTTCCTAAGACCCACATAAATAGCTGGGCATAGCCACACATGCCTGTAACCCCAGTCCTGAGGAGAGCAGAGATCAGAGAATCACCAAATCTCATGAGAAAACAGCCAGCTCCAGGGTCATTAAGAGACTCCAGAGCAGTCAAGTCAAGGAGAACAGCCAGCATTCTGCTCGGGTGACTACAGCCAAGCACATGCCACCGCAGGAGAGGACATGGCCACATACGCACCACACACACCACATTATTCATACACAAGCAAAAAAATTGCATCTCTGAGCATTTCCCACTTTGGAGTTTTGAATTAGAGATGTTTAATATGAAAGTTTATGCAAATAGTTCCACTTCTGAGACTTTGGTCCCAAGCAATTTGGGTAAGGGATGTTCAACTTGTAAATGAGGAGCCTTAGCCTTGGGCTGGAGAGATGGCTTAGAGGTTAAGAGCACTTCCTTTGCAAGCAGGAGGAACTGAGGAGGCCTGAGAGACTACTTGAGCTCAATCCCCAAGGACCCACACAAACAGTCAGATTGGCCACACACATCCGCAACCCCGGTCTCATAGGGAAGCAGAGACCTGAGAATTGCTGGAGCTCCTGCACGAAGTAGCAAGCTCCAGGATTAGTGAGAGAAGCCAGCTCAGGTAAGAATGGACAGAAGCTATGGAGCTGGACACCCAGTGTGCTACTCAAGTCCCCTCAGGTGAGTGCACCCCGCTGCAAGAGCTACAAGGCGCAGACGTGTACATACACTACACACACACACACACACACACACACACACAGATCCTTAGCCTTACACCTGGTGGGTCACACCCAGTTTTTCATTCAATAGAAGGAGTGAGGCATAAACTTTCCTGGTTGACCTCATGGACCCAGACCTCCTCTGCTGGCTTTACTCAGTCAGAGGAAGGAGTGTTTGGGTTGAGTTTTGATGGCTGAGGAGGAGTTTTCAGGTAAAGAAAATAGCAAGAGCATTCCAGGCAAAGATCAGAACATTGAAGTTACTAGAAAGGCTCAGCCAGACGAAGGATCAGAAGATGCGTGAGGGAGACCAGCTGGGGAAAGACCAGGAGACAGACTCCAATAGATGGGAAGGAGGCTACTTTTGGCTTAGGGGAGGGTGGAAAGTGGATGTCAAGAAGAGAGGACTCTGGCTAGGTAGCCCAGCCTTAAGTAGGGCAACAGGGGTAGGCAGGTTAGGAAGGAACCTTGTGGAAGGTAGAGGGCTGTGGCAGGTGGGGCAATAGGTAGAGCACCTGCCAGAAAGACCACAGATGGACTCAAAGCAGTGGAGACGTACCCTCTCGTGCTCCTGGAGCCACAAGTCCAACTGCAGGGTGCTCTTAGGGCCACATAGCTCCAAGTGTCTGTACTCTCCCTCTTGGGATTGCCGGAAGACCTTGACATCCCACTGTGCACTGTGTCACAGCCATCCCTCCCTGCTTGTGGTTTGTGGTTTGAATATCAGCGATTCCTCCCAAAGCTAAGATACTGAAGGCTTTAAATTTCCAGCTGGAGATGCTGGAAATTTTGGAAGGTATGGGCTTGATGGAGGAAGTAAGTCACTGGTATGTCCTTGGAGATATCTTGTTCTCTCTCTCTTTCCCTCTCTCTCTCCCTTCCTCCCTCCCTCACTTCTTCCTGCCATGATGCAATGAGGTAAGTGGTCTTTGCTGCCCACAGTGTCTGCCATGATGCCCTGCCTCACCATACAGCAGATAAAGGAGCCATACACTGAACCAACTGTCTGAAACTGAGTCCAAAAGATCCCTTCCTGCCTTCAGTTGTTTTCTTAGTTATTTGGTCACAGTGACAAAGGTCTGACTAACACAGCTTCTGCGATCCTGTGTCCATCTGTCCTCTGTGTATCTGGACATTTGTCCTCTAAGGGTGTCATAGATGTAGGGATACCCTAATCTAGGAAGTAGCTGCTTATATCAACAGAGACCCCATTTCCAAATGAGGTCTCACACAGCTACTAGATATTAAAAGGAACACATTTGGTGCCTAACAAGGGACCTGAACATTCACTAACCATATCTGTGTCTGCTAGGATAGGTCTGTGGGGGATCACCGCCCTCTGGCACTTGCTAAGTTACTCATCAGCTGTTGAACCCCAAGTCTGGGCCTCAGACAACCAAAGAGGGTGAAACTGCAGAGGTGCTGTCATCAGTAAGTGCTGACAGTGCCAGGCTCACTCCTGGGGGCAGGGGAGCACCCTTGGGGGCATATTAAGCCCCAATGAGTGGCAGCAGAGTACAGCATTGGAGTGGTGTTCCCCAGGGATGGGACAGCGTGTAAGTGGCAGCAGCCTTGGGTATCTCCTGAAAGTGCTGGTCTTAGGATATGAAGGTGTTCTGGGGGTTAGATCACCACATGCTGGTGCCCTGAGCAGCCCTCCAGGCTGGCCCTTCAGCAATTGACCAGAGCTGGGAAAAGAGCCAGCGCCTCCAAAGACAGCTCAGGCAGCACGGTGCACCAGTGCCTTGCTGGCAACAGGCAGAGGGTGGGCTTCAGCTTGGGTGTGAGAGAAAAGATTTATCTCCCAGGGTTTGGGGAAGACACTTGATGGATGGGCATCAGGTCCCTGGACACCGAAGCACAACATGCCCACATCAGACCACTGGCGCCAAAATTGTCTCGAAAGCTCATTGTAGACAGCAGCCTGTAGCACGCACTTCTCCTGCAATTACAGGGTGAGTCATTAATTAAAGAAGACCTGCTTTCCAAGCCTTGCAAGAAAACAGGCTCCTGTGCATGTATTCATTCAGCATTTAGGAGCCTGCAGTTGGTAATGGGATGGGAGCACAGTCTGGTGGCAGCAGGCCTAGTTTTGCATGTCATCTCCATGTGAAGACCCAGAGTGGCCAGGGCTCTGAGCAACATGCATGGTACCCGCCCTGTGTAGGAGCGGAGTCACCCCAGAGGAGGAGCAGAGATGGATGAGGACCACAGTGGGTGCAGAGGCTGCGACGAAGCATAGCAGAGTTGTAGAGAGGTGACACATAGGGGACATCCCAGCAAGCACTATTAGTGTGGCTCGGCTTGCACCTATGGTCAGGTCTCCCCGATCAGCCTGAACCCTATCCCTACAGGCTCAGAGCCTTCTCCAGCCTCCAGCCTACCCACCTATCATCTCAGCTCATGTTGCCCACTCAGATCTACCCTAGAAAAGCCTCAGCTGCCCCCGGGCTTCTTGGCAGCTCTTGCTCTGGCCTCCACTGGAATGGGTCCTTTAAGCAGCCAGGCATGCATTGGTCTTGGGATCCCCATGCTCACTCTGGTCTCCTCTCGAGGCTGCAGTTGCTGTTGTCCTTGCACCCTTTTGTGCAAGCTCTGCTTTTCCTGTGCCTCCTCTGATGTTTAAGGAGATGTCACAGTTGCTTCTATAACCATTTACTTTGTTAACTTCAGCATTTTTTTTTCTCTTAAGGCTCACGAGTCATCGAAAACTTGGAAAAGAAAAACTAAATTAAATTCAACACAAGGAGTGTATTAGTTACTTCCTCATTGCTATGACAAAAATACCTGACAAGAAGTAACTTAAGAAGGAAAAGGAGCCAGGTGTGGAGGCACACACCTTTAATCCCAGCACTCGCACTCAGGATGCAGAGGCAGGAGGATTGCTGTGAACTCAAAGCCAGCCTAAGAGTACATAGTGAATTCCAAGTCAGCCCGGGGTAGAGTAAGACCTTACCTCAAAATAAACAAACAAACAAAGCAGGATGTGTTCGTTTCAGCTTGGGTATAAGGAATATATCTACACGGCGGGGAGGAGTCGTGGTGGCAGGAGCAGGAGGAGCCGGTCACGTTGCATCCACAGGCAGGAAGCCGTGAGTGATCAATACCAGTGCTCAGCTTGCTTTCTCAGTTTAAGCAATCCAGAACCCCAGCCACTGCATGGTGTCACACACAGCGACGGTAGGTGTTCTTACCTCAGCCTAATCTAGAAAATTCCTCACAAACATACCCAGAGACTTGTCTCTAGGGAATTCTAGAGGTAATCATGTTGACAATTAAGACTAACTATATTAAGCAATGTTCCCCAAGCCTTGAAGGGCATGATATTTCCAAGTGCAGGTTTCAAAGTTAATTGGGTGTTGTGGGGGGGGCAACAAGCTGAACTCTGAAGGAGAAGAGCAGCAAGGAGCAAGTAAGACAGCAGTGTCAGAAGACCGCAAGATCTATGAGGAAGCATCTCAGAGCTCCAGGGCACAGGCAGGCATGTGTAACAGCCCTAGAGGTCGGCCACAGCCAAAGTGATGCTTAAGGTGTTGTCAACTTGATCTGTTTAGTAATCCACGGAAATTCCTTTCGGGTTGCTTCCAGGAAGGATTAACTGAAGGAGGAAGTCCTTCCCCCAGAGCAGGCAGCCCCCTCTCAGATGGGAACTTTATATAATGAAGCTCTGGGTGAAGAGAGCCCCTCCCCCTTCCTTCCAACTGGCTGCCTGAGCAATTAGCTTCCAGCGTGGACCAAAGACCAGCGTGGACTGAAGAGCAGCGTCAACTGAAGACCCGTGTGCATTGAAATCCAGCGGCTCCTCAGGAAGCCTCCAGGCCTTCAGTGCTGGATTGGGACTGCTGAGGCATCTGGCCATGTGGACTGAGCAGCTACCTGGTTCTTGATTCTCGGGCCTGCAACTGCTATTGGACTATCATAAGCTAATCCGATAAATTCCCTTTTTAATATAATTCATTCTAGCAGTTCTGTTCCTCTAAAGAACCCTGACTAATATAGCCAGCAAGCACAGCTCTGTGCAGCCACTCGTCTCTGGGCTGAGAAGGGGAAATTCTTGGGCCTGGGTCATATGAGGAAGTGGACATGGTCTGCAAGGTGAGGAGTGACCCCATCACATAGGACCCTCATTGAATACTTGCTGTGCGCCTGTCCTCCACCACTGGCTACCCAGGCCTGGCTTATGGTGAGGCCCTCCAGGGTCAGCTTCACTAGCCCTACCGCCTTATTGGGCAGGGCTATCTGGGAGTGTGGTGTTGTGCTGGGAATTGAACGTTGCACGTGCTAGGCATGTACTCTACCTCTGAGCTTACCTAGCAGTTTGAAGCCACTCAGAAGACCTACGTTTGAGTCCTGCCCCTGTGGCCAGGAGACCACAGACAAGTGCCCTCACCTCTCTGTAACCCAGATGTGGTAACAAGACTCATCAAGACTGGGTCGGAATACACAAAGCACGGTATGCCATGCCAGACTCCCAGCACCTCCACTGCGTGTCCTGCCTAGATGAATGGATGGATAAATGAATGGGGCTGACAGATGGTTGGAGAAGCCAAGCATCACTGCCTGCTGGTTGTGAGCCACAGAAAAGGCAGAGCTGGGCACTGATGACGAAAGACTTACACCTGACCAATCTCTGGGTGCTGCCTCCCCAAGACCATTATTGCAATTAGGAGCTAGCACTCCACTTAACCGCCAGAGCGAGTGCAACTGCAGGCTGGACCTGGGGAGATGGACACTTAGCTGTCTCGCCAGCCTGGAGCCCCGGGCTCATCTGTTCCAAAGGGAGAGTGTCAGATCAGGCCAAGGGCACTTCTTTTGAATTTCAGTCTGCGTGAGCCTGAAGGGCAGTGGCTGAGATATAGGGCAGGTGGGAATGAGTAGAACACACACACACACACACACACACACACACACACACAGAGGAGAGAGAGAGAGAGAGGGGAGGGAGGGAGGGAGAGAGAGAGAGAGACAGAGATTGATTCCCATTCCTGCTGCATCATCCGCTCAGCTTCCATAGTAAAGTGCCACAGGCTGGGCTTTGGCAACAGTTCAGCCTCACGGTCTAGAGGCTGAAGGCTGAGGTCAAGCTCTCAGCAGGGCAGTGCCTCCTGAGCCACCCTCATTGGCTTGCAGATGAAGTCTTCTCCCGTGACCTCATCAGATTGTCTGTCTGTGTGGGTCTGAGACCTGCCGTCCTCTTCTTTTTGAAATCTTTATGTGTGTGTAGGTGTCTGCATGTGAGGCACAGCGTGGAGGTCAGAGGACAACTTCAGGTGTTGGTCCTCACCTTCTACCTTGAGGAAAGACTTCTCATTTTTCTCTGTTGCCTCTGCCAGGCTAATTGTCCTGCGAGCTTCTGGGGGTTCTCTGTCTCTGCCTCCATCTTTCCATAAGTGCACTGGCGTTACAGATGTGCAGTTCTGTGTCTAGCTTCACTGGATTCTGGAGATCTAAAATCACTTATTCAGTAAGCACTTTACTTACTGAGCCATCCCCCCAGTTCAACTTCCTCTTCTTACAGGGATTCTGGTCAGAGGGAATAAGGGCCACCTTAGTGACACTGTAATTCAATCTCTGCACCAGCCCAATCTCCAAATGCAGTCATGCTCTGGCGTTTCTAGGGTTAGACCTTCAGCATGGGAGACACAGTTGGACCCTGTCTGTTGGGCCCCACGCTGGGCACCAGTTGCCGGTTATTTTCCTCCACCACCGGCAGGTAGAGTGGAAGAGAGAGAGAGTCGGGCCAGCCGCTTCTCTCGAGGCTGAGCGGGAAGGCGGGTGTCGGCGACTCAAAAAACCTCCCCAAGCCACTGGGGAAAAGAAAACCACATTGAGCCGGGAGAAACGTCTAAGGCAGAAATCTCTCCGTTTATTGTCATGGGAAGGTATTTATATATTTTGAGGAAGAGGGTGGGAAGAGAGGATGAGAGAAAGGTATAAGGGCCAATATTATTTCACCACGTCAGCAGTAGCTGGGTAGAGGCAGTTTCAGCTTAGGTGCTGAGCCACTCCAAGGACAGGTCGCAAAACTCTACTCAGGCTCCGGAAGTTCGACTAGGCCTCACAAGAAGCCAAGTACAGGTAAACTCTGGCTGGGCTCAGAACCACTAGGCCTCACACCGGGCAGGGCCCAACACCTGTCTATCTGGGCCTTTAGGACAAGAACTTGTAGGCTTGTTCCTGACAGTAGCAGAGGTAGAATCCTGAGGCTCATTAGTCCCTGTGGCTGTCCCTGTCCCTTGACCATGTCTAGGAGGCTGCTGGGCACCTCAGAGATGCTAGCACAGTCTCACCCTTAAGCCCCAAGCCTGCACGCCCCACATTTGTGCCTGTGCTCTGTGGCCCTCTGTGGTCCAGTATCCAGTGCAGAGAGACACCTATGGACTGACTAAGGAGAGCCAAGCCCAGGCAGGGACCTCTCAGCGAGAGCACCTCTGAGCCTGCTGCTACTAGTTTTCTGTGGACTCAGTGGCTTGTCCTGTCTGCTTCTCTGTTCTCGGAACCTGCTTCTGCACTAGGAAGAGCCACGCAAACGTTCTCAGATGCTCCTAGAAGAATTCTAAGATAGCTCCACCGGAAATGTGCCTGTACAGGCTCACCTCTGGAAGGAAAATGCTCTGCTCCTGAGAAATTTGCAAATGTCCACATGTCCTGGCTCACACCTAGGCCCAGCCCAGAAACCATTTTGCAGGCAGCTGTGATTCTGTGCCACAACTTTGGTCCAGGCTGGACATGGCTGGTAACACTGAATTCTGTCTAGACATTGTTGGAATGCTGGACACAACAAATTCATTAGCAGGCCTGAATAATTTAGACAGATTTGAAAAGTCAATGAACAGCAAGGTGCTTCCCTCATGGTCTCAGCAATATAGATTTTCTTCAAAAGAGGAATATAAATTAATAACAATCCAATAATCACTAATGATGCAGCAGAGTGGGCGAGACTCCCAGACAGCCACTCATTAAGGAAACCATTCATTTCTGTCCCTCTGGATGCATTGGTTGGTTAAGTTCTTAGAGGCAGCCAGTGCCCTGGCCAGAACTGACCATGCCGCTAATGAATTGCAAGGCCGCAAACTTCTGCAATGGAGAAAGACTTCACGGAAGTCACTCAGCCCTGGAAGGTGCACTTGAAAAGAGAGTGGAAATGATCATTCTCCTCGCACGCCGACCAGAGGTTCTAAGGGAGTGACCGAAGGGAGATAGCTGCTCTTGACCTCAGAAGTTGCTGCGCCACCCGAGTGAGTAGTCTACAAACCCTGCCACCCTCTCAGCACTGCCAAATCTATTGGTCTACGTGCCCATCTGTTTCATGGGCCACTCCAGGCCTTAATCTCCTTTGGTGTACAGTGCCCACATCTCCAGCTTCTATCCCTGATATATGCACCTGCTATTAGAGAGCTCTCTGGCCCTGGGAGCAGCCATACCCACTTATAGGGCAGGAAGATAAGCCAAGGTCTCCTCCCAAGATACAGTTCTCTGCCAGCACCTTTAGTTAACATGGAGACCTTGGTCAGCAGGTGCCTCAGCAGACAGTCTCCCTACTCCCTCCTCTAGCACCTTTCTCTATTTCCTCACTTCCCACCCTCTATCCTTCCTTTCCTCTCCTCCACCCTTCCTTGCCTCTTCCCTTCCTTATCTCTTCTGTCTAACAGGCATTATGCTGCTTGGGACCCAAGTGAAGTTCTGTCCGTAGGTCAGAAGGAAGTGCTGGGCCTGGTGAGCAGGAACCTAACACAGGGGCTGCAGCATGGCCTACAGCACACTGACCATGGGTCTCCCCCAGGATTCCCCCATGGGCACCTGCAGTCACACAATAGGAATGGGTGCTGGGCAGAACACACCAAGGCCTATGCCATTAGGTGATGGCTTTGAACTGATGCTAATGTGGAGGGGCCTAGAGGACACCCTGGTCCAAAGGAGGCTTAGGGGGTTCGCAGTCTTGGTTTCCATCTCATGGATGGTCCATTGGGCCACAGACTCATCCTGTGGTCATTTCTTTCTGTCAGGGCACACAGCAGGGCAGGATCTCATGCTGGAATGTGGAAGGACCTCGAGGGCAAGATATTGAATGTCCTGAGCTGGTCACAAAAGCACAGATGCTGTCTGCATGGTTCCATGTATGCAGTCCCGAGAGGAGGCAAGATCAGAGGCAGGAAGTAGGATGGAAGCTTCTGGATGGAAGCTGGGAGGGGATCAGGGGCAGAGTTACAAAACTTATCGCACAAGAAGACTACAACAACCTTAATGCCTCAGAACTGTGCACGCAGGCATGTTGGAATCCCTACTTTGAGAACAGACTTTTGAACTGCAATGCCCATACCCGCCCCTTCCCCACCCAGTGGGGAGTCAAGGACAAGGTCCTTAAGGCTCCACCTTCCTTGCTTAAGGCCCCCACCATGTTTAGAGCCAGTGATGGCACAGCAGGTCCTTCTCATGCTACCTGCCCCTGTGTCCAATTCCCTTTGTCACTTTAGGACCCAGGATAACCTCAGTCTCTTAAGGCCAACAAGTAACAAATTGGTTCCATTTTCACCAGTGTCATACAGCCTAGAATACTAGAGGTCCCAGTGATGGGACATGGACTTCCCTAAGGGACCCTGGCATTATTCTGCCTCCCTGGAGAGATCGGGGGCCCAGGCAGCCTATGTACCTCTATCACACACACCTGCCAGCACAGTGCAACTCTCCACACAGATGTGTGGCTTCCACACAGACATACTTTGGTTCTTCTGGCCAGGTTCCGCCAATGGTTTCATTTGTAAAATGGGGACAAGTTGAGGTCTAAGCAAGAAGAGGAGCATGACATTCATGGTAGACAGTCCCCTGTCCTTCTCTGCTGACTGAGTATGCCGAGGGTCCCTCGGAGCCCCTCTCTGGCTCTATATGGATACAGCAAGGCAGCACAGTGGACACAGTGATAAAATGGGCTTTATAAGTCCCACGTTACTTATAGACATACATGAACTTAGCAATAGATGCAGAGTCCTAAAGTCCAAATCATGAAGGGAGAACTGTAATGAAGCCAGAAAGTCAGAACAAAGGGCCACAAGCTCCATTTTCCAATGGGACCCTGGTATCACCACCCACTTGAAGGGGCCCAGAGGGTTTCCTGAGCCTCATTCCACCAGGTTGAAGTAAGACTAAAATCCAGTGTATACCCACAAGGCAGAGCCCTAAGGTCTTCTAAAAAGCAATTCGAGGGTTAAAGAGATGGTTTAGTGGTTAAGGTGCTTGCCAGCAAAGCCAAGGACCCAGGTTTGATTCCCCAGTACCCACATAAAGCCAAATGCACAAGGTGGCACATGCGTCTGGAGTTTGTTTGCAGTGGCTGGAGGCCCTGGCACACTAATTCTCTCCCTCTCTCTCTCCCTCCCTCTCAGGGAAGAAGTGCAGCTTTGCCTTGCGCTCAGGTTGGAGGTCAGTAGTCAGAGGAACACTAGGAAAGAAAGTACGAGATGGCGGTCCTGACCTTGCCCCTCCCCCACAGCAGAGCTGGCACCCTCCGATTCCTGTCATTGCGTGTGGTTGTAGTATGCACCCTCAGACTCAGGTATTTATTTTGTTAAAGCTTATTACTTGGGTCTCCAGCCATGCTGGCTGGAGGAGGTGTCACTGGGGGTGGATCCTGGGGTCTGGCCCTAAGGTGTTAGAGGCAGATCTCATTTCTAGCTCAAAGGTACTCAGGAAGCATGCGCTCTGGCTGGGTCCCTGCTACGACTTGCTGCCAGTTTTGTGCTTGCTACTTTGGGATGTTTGCTGACTGGTGGTTTCTCTCTCTCTTTCTTTCTCTCTCTCTCTCTCCTTGGATTTATGGATGGGAGCCAGCTTCTTCCACCATCGATCTGTAAGCGTGAAATAAACCACTTCCTCCCAGCATTCTGGAGGTGTCTACTACAGCCTTCCTCTGTGAACATCACCTTGAGTGAAGACTCGTGCTACATCACGCCCTTCTCTGTTTCCATCCAGGTGGCCCTCCCTGTAGACAAGGTCTCTCGCAGCTGCCAGTGAATATCAGTCTAGCTGACCTGTGAGCTTCGGATTCTTCTGGCTCCACCTCTCATTATCCTAGCCACACTGGAATCACAGATGCATTTGTCACTTCGTGTCCAGTTTTATGTGGGTGGCTGGGGAGTTGAACTTGGGCAAACTTTGCAAGTAAGTGCACAAACCACTGAGCAATTTCCCTAGCCCCTGTCCCTCTGTTATATGGGGGACTCACTCTCTCACTGGTAGTCATCACTGTCCCCCTCCCGGCCTAGCCAGTGGAAGCACCCCACTGGGATGCCCTAGGGTGGGAGAAATGCAACTGGCCAGTCACTGATATAAGCCAACTAAAGGTGAGGAAGCCCCAGGCTGTGTATGGCTGGTGCCTTGCAGCACAGCTGGGCTTGCAGGGTTCTCTTCACATGGCTCTGCTCTGCTCCAGAGTTGGTGTGGATAGACTCATGGGATTGTCAAAATGCTTCTGAGGGTGTCACCCCCACTTTATAGATGGGTAAACTGAGTCCTGACCAGGTAAGACCTCCCACCCACTAGCCCAGCCACTAGCTGATGTGGGTAAAGGTGAAGTTAAATGACTGGAAGGATAGGGGCCCCAAGATCCTCACAGAAAGCAGGCCCTGTCACAAGGGGTGAAGGCACAGTCTAGCCTGACTCTGTAGCTCCAAACTTCAGGGTTAGCCCCAAGGGCCTGATTCCTTAGCCTTCCTGAGAAATGCTGGTCCCTGTCACATACAGGAAAGGGGACAAAACCTAGAAGAAGACCCCATCCCTGCCTCCAGAACAACCTTGAGGTAACTCACGCCCTGGCAGAAGGAGGGCTCCAAGGGGCCTGCCCACCCTGCAGGTACCTCCTCCCTACTCCATCCCCACATCCTGCTAGGCCTCTTTGTTCCATCATGCCAGAGCAAACCAAGAAGTCACCCTGCTCTGCACAGGGGCCCAGGTATGGGCAGACTGTCTCCCAGTCTGTCCCTAGCAACCCCACTGCCCCAGGGCCTCTTCCCAGCAGCCCTTGTGGAGTCCTCCTCCTCCATCTCACCAGCACCCACTCCTCCCTCGGCCAGGTGCACTCTCATGTTCGCCAGGAAACCCCTATGCCCATAGCCTACCAGGTTCTAGGTGATCTTTTGTGCTCTGGGGTGGGATTAGCCTCTGTGATCCCCCAACCCCCAGCCTGTGGCTTCAGACGGGAAGCTGCTCTGTCTGGTCAGTGTGGACAACTGACACACGGCTCACTTTGGGAGCAGTGCCACTTTGGGATGGTTGCTGGGCCAGCAGTTGATTTGTTTTTCAGGCCTGTCAATCCCTTGTTCAAATATGTGACTGCAAATACACATTCAAATGTACCCCAGGTTTGGACAGCCTAGAGAATCCAAGCCACATGTACCCTAATCATCTCAGAACGAAGCCCATCCTAGGTTCTTTAGGCAGCACCTCAACTACTGAGCCATCTCTCTAGTCCCCATACCTGGCTTTTTTTTTTTTGAGGGGGGAGACACAGAAAGAGAGAGACAGAGAGAGGGAGAGGAAGACAGATAGAGATGGACACACCAGCAGCCTCTCAGCTGCTGCAAACAAAATCCAGATGCATGCACCCCCTTGTAGTCACGTACAGCATTGTGCTCCTTTGCATCTGGCTAAACGTGGGACCTGGAGATTGGAACCGCTGGAGATTGGAACCTGTGTTCTTAGGCTTAGGAGGCAGGTGCCTTAACCGCTAAGCCATCTCTCCAGCCCCCATACCTGGACTTTTAATATGAGTTCTGGGGATCAAACTCATGTTTGTAAGGGTCACTTTACCAACTGAACTATCTTCCCAGCCCTCAAGTTCCATTTTCTAAATGGACAAAAGTGACAAAAACAACATGGGATGGAAGGCTGGACTTTTCCCGCAAGGATCAAGGGCTTGGCTCCTTTGCAGTGCCCAGGCCAAGGGCAGTAGGGTGAGGGGATGGTCATTGGAGGTTTGTTGTGAGCGGTGGTGTTATGATGTACTTGCATATCTGGGGCACATGGAGTGTTTTGAAATCACACTGCGGTGATGGGTTGTGGGCACTGAGCTTTGCCTCACCTCTGGTCTCTCGCTGTCTGCCCTGTGGCTGGTGATGAGAGGTGGCTTTGAAGGAGAAGTCGTGGTCTGCCAGAACGGCTGTGGAGGAGGGCAGGGGTCCTGGGAACACTTAGGCCTTATCACTGATCAAAGCCAGAAGGTGCCGCCTGGACAGGCGAGGTGTGGCCCCACCTGGCTTTCATTAGGGTTCTGCCTGCTCCAGTCAGGCCTGCTCTTGCTCAGCCCTCCAGACAGCCTGCCACTCGGTCTGTTCACTGCACCTGGGGCATTCGGGAGCCACACACCAGCCACAGTCTTTACCCTGCATCCACAGGCACCCCATCAGCTGTTGCTGCCTTTAGTGGTGCCAGTGCCTTGGCCAGGACAGCCTCCTCCCACACCTTTTCTGCTCAACCTTAGCACACATTTGACACCTGTGCAAACCAGGAGGCCTCAAGTGGCCAGTAACTCCAGTTAGGCTCCTGTGAATAAGACCCTCACTGAACAATCCTCCTGGCCACATACTGAAATAGTTTGGGTCTTAAATGTCCCTACAAATGGCTCATGTGTTAAAGGCTGATCCCAGCACCTTTGTGTAAGAGTCTAGTGGGAGGTGTTGTTGAGGTGTGCCCCAACAGCTTGGGGTAACCCAGAATTTTCCTTTTTTTTTTTTAAAATCAACTATTAGGTGGTTTTGCTGTGCCATGTGCTCTTGCTGCCACATGCTGTCCCCACAAGAGGCCCAAGAAGCAATAGAGCCACCCAGTCATGGACGGAAACCTTCAAACCATGACTCGTGATTTTCTCTTGTGAGTTATTATCTCTGGATTTACTACAGTGACGGAAAGCTATCTGCCACGTGGACCAGGCCCTGTGTGGCTGGCTGAGCCTCGAGGTCCTGCTCTACTTGCTGTACTTCCTCCATGACATTCCGGTCCTTCTGCTCTGTGCTGACGCCCCCGCGGCCTTGTGTTGTTAAAGTGTGTCTCCTGGGCTCTAGTTTATGTGAACTGTTCTCATGGGGAGATTCGCCCAGAGGAGACCATACCAAGGGGTGGGAAGGAAGCCCTGAGCCTAAGTATTCTGTCTCCTCCACCATGGACCCACATCAGTCCCTTCAGGGTCTGGAGGACATGGCAATGGAGTGGACACAGCACAGGTAGCATGTGCCAGGAAGGGGCTAAGGGTACAGGCCAGAGTCTGTAACTCTAGCCCTGGCTCCGTGGACTCACTCCTTGAACTCCACTCACCCTTCTAGAATGTTTTGGTTACAACACTGAGTGGGTTCTTTAGATGTTTCACCTTCAGAGAAGTGTGGACGAGTGTAGTGAACCAAAGATATTATTGCTTTATCCCAAGGACACCCCCTTTGCATGAGTTTCACTTGCTGCTAAAACTTTCCCCAGAAAAATGCAGTTGCTCTTCCATGTCCAAACCTGGGGTTGAGTTCTGTGAATCATAGCATACCTTCCTCCTGCCACTCAGCGTGAACTTCAGCAAGGCACTAGGGCCGGCTCCACCTTGACTTTGGACCTCAGACTGACCCATTTTATGACCTTGAACATGTGACTCAGCCTCTCTGGGCTTTGGGGTGGCTTGTATTGAGGGAGACATTTGCAGATGGGAGAACCTACCTGGGGAACATGGGGAGGAGTCTGCTCTCAGAAAGCCCTTCCTGTCATCTTGGCTTTGGGGTGTATTCCCAACCCCCTTGGTTGGGAATAGTACAAGCAGTTTAGTCACGTTACTGCTTACAGAAGGGCAAAGGAGGTGGGAAGATAGAGCTGGGAAATGCCCACACCCGGCGAGGTGAATGCAGGAGCAGACTGAGTTCAGCAGCTGAGTCGTGCCTAGTGTGACAGTGTAAGCTGCTGGCTGCTCAAGTCCCTGCTCCTGCTTCTAGCAAGTGATAAAGAGACCAAGCTAAAGCTGTTGCAGGTCTAGGTGGGTGGGCCGCAGGTCTGGGGGGTCCAAAGCTCTTGCCAACTCTCTGTGGAGCTCGGTGGTTGGAATAACCTCAGATATGCAAGTGGTCCTCAACAGGTTCCCATGTCAGCAATTCTGGAGACACACAGGTGCTTCAGGAGTAGGAGCTGGCCAAGGTCACATGTCCTCGAACAGGTGACACTTAGCACAGGACTTTTCCTCCTACCCCTGAGCTCAAGTTTGTTTTTTTAAAAAAACCTTAAAAATAAAGTTATTCCACCCCACCCCCCCAGTGCTGAGTGCTGAGGATTGAACCCAGGGCCTTGCACTTGCTCTACCACAGAGCCACACGCCCAGCCCCTAGTTTTTTCCAACTTGAAATTCACTGAGCCCTTACCATGTACACAGAGAAGCTCGTAGCCATCAGCCAACATTTCCATGAAATATGAGTGTCGGAGTTTCCTCCCAGCCTTTTTTGACACATAATATTTTACACGAATATAACACTGCAGGTCACACATTTCCTAACCTGCTTGAGCATTTCCCCATCCTTGAAATCATCTCATATGTACTTTTGAATGATCTATTAGTTCCCTCATGAGAACATTTGTAATAAATCTTAAACTACCTCCGCTTGTTCTTACTGATGCAACTAATTTCCTAGTGAAGTTGCTGGGTTTTTAAAGTTGCATCCTTAAAAGTGCAATCTTCCAGGGAAGCCATAGGTCAGCTTTGTGACTGTGAGAAGATCAGAGGTGAACAAATACAAAAACCCACCCAAATCCTTACCCATGTGAGCCAAGCCCTTTTCCCTCCTTCCCTTCCCTCCGTCCTTCCTTTCCTTTCTTTTTGATAGGGTCTTATGTAGCCCAGGCTGGCCTCACACTTGCTCTGTAGCTGAAGCTGGCCTCGAACTCATGGTCAGTCCTCCTGTCTCAGCCTCCCAAGTACTGGGATTATGGGCTTATTCACAAAAGGCTAGAAGCAGCGGGAAAGTGATTGCCAGAGACCAGAAGTGACTGAGTCAGGGCACAGGTGGCATAAGGGTCTTGTGAAAGATCCAGTGGGCACCCACTGGCTAGCTGCTCACACACACAGGGGTCATCCAACATGCAGATGAATGGTTAGCATTAGAGGGTCATGGGGCTTCACATGTCATGATCTGTGCATCCGTCATTCCAGTCATCCTCAATAAGAAAAATGGTCTTCAATTGCCACAGAGGAGCATCTGGCCTTTTCTGAAGACTAGCCACACGGGTAGCTGGGCCCTGCCAGCTCTCCTGGCCATGGGGAAGTAAATGCAGTCACGTGCTAGGCAAGCAGTGGTGCTGTGGCCGCTGCCACTGGCTGTCTGCTTTGAATTTGCACCTCCACAGCTGTGACCCAGGAAGTAGACCTGCCTTTAGTGTTTTCAAGTTCCATGTATGATATACCCAACCAGTATGACTGAACCAGAAAAAAGCAGTAAGATGACCCAATTTTGAGAGGGCGGAAAAGATACACTAATAGAGTGTGTGTATATATGTATGTATGTGTGTATGTATATATATATATATATATATATATATATATATATATATATATATATATGGTATGTATATTTACATTTTAAGTTAAACATTTATATATAGATTTACACATTAACATACAATACATAAAGACATATTTCATATGATATTTCAATATATATATATATATATATATATATATATGGTTTGGGGAAGTAGCTTAGTGTAGAGTATTTATGCAGCAAGTATGAAGCCCTGAGTTCAGTCTCAGGATTACAAAAATAAATAAACCTATAAATAAAGAATAAACAGGGCTGGAGAGATGGCTTAGCACTTAAGGTGCTTGCCTGTGAAGCCTAAGGACCCAGGTTTGATTCCCCAGTACCCACATAAGCCAGATGCACAATGGCACATACATCTGGAGTTCATTTGTGGTGGCTGGAGGCCTTAGCATGCCCATTCTCTCTTTCTCTGTATCTGCCTCTTCCTCTCTCTCTTCCCCCTCAAATAAATAAATAAATAAAATATTTTTTAAAAAGAATAAATATACATAATGGCAGTAAAGTTAAACTACAGAAAAAAATATGTAAACATATAAATAATTTTATATTATTAATTATTTATTAACTATTATTTATTAACCATATAATGTATAAATATGTATGTATACTGTGTGTGTAATATATAATTTGTTATAAATTATGTATAAAAAGCATATTAAATGTTTATATGTTAATGCCACTTTATTATATTCTGTGTGGTGATAGACTTGTGTCAAATGCTTTTAAAAACACTAATTTCTCTAGGATTTATGGAAAAGAAAATATTTCACTCAGGCGTGTAAGCCCATCTGTGACCCAATTTAAGTGTCTTGCTGAATGTGTTCAGCAGCTACTTGCTCAGGCCTTGCTTTAAACTAGGACCTGGTCAAACAGATCCTCACATACGAATAGGGCAGATATCAGGCCCTGAGACTCTCACTGGACAGCGGCAAGGACGATACCATGAGTCAGGGCAGAGGCAAAGTCATCTTAGGGGCTCATAGGCCGCAGCCCCAAGCTGCCTCAGGGGAGAAGCTAGTGTGTCAGCAGGGCCTCATTTCCAGTGCTCAGGTTCACTACTGCACCTGCAGGCTTTTTTGAGTCCATATCCACTTGTTTATTTATTTAATAAGTATTTATCACATATCTACTACATGCCAGGAGACAACACTTGTCTTAGTTCTGAGCTCTAGGTGTCAGTAGAGCATGCTATGGGAAATGTTGTGGAATTAAGGCAAAATCGGCTTCCTTCTTTAAAAAAAAGCACAAAAACTGTGATAGGTACCAGCTTGCTTCTTCAATCTCTTTAAATCAGTTAATTTCACATGCATCATTCCTTCCTGGTTTCATTCATCCATTCAAACATCTCCACCAAATGACAGGTGTTAATAGAGATAAAGAGCGGCTTCAGTTCACGCTATCTCCTAGCAAGCACCCGTGTCTGGACTCACACTCTGGGCCTGAGTTTCCAGGCTAGAACGCTGGGTGGGGCTCCTTCTAGGGAATCTCCTGGGGACAAAGACAAAGGAGAGGCTGATCTTTATGGACAGGGAGAATTCCATCGGGCTCAGGCCATCTGGTGCAGATGCTGCCTATTCCTAAACAGCCCAGGAGATGTGGGAAACCCGGGGAGATGTGGGAACACCTTCAGGTATTTTAAAGTGGAATCCTTCCCCAAATGGCAGCCATGGCAACAGAGAGTGTATCAGACACTCCTGTGCATTTCCCTGTGTTCTGTCTGCCAGGCGGTGCGGGGTGCCTTGCAGAGTTGAGAGGGACCACTCTTACGGGGAAGGAGCAGCTATCTGTGCACTGGGCTCTGAGGAAATGTGTTTCTATGCCCTTCCTTTTTACCTGACTGGAACAGCTGTTGCCAGTGCCCCTCCCCCACTCTGAGACAATTGTTCCATTTTTATTTTTATTCCCCTAATTTGTTTGGACCTGGAGACCAACTTGAATGGATTTTGAAGTCATCTAATGACTTATTTCCCCAGAGGTTGGGGTTCATATGTTGCCAGCTTTGATGGGGGCATTAACTATTCCTGATTTGTGGATCCATCACACTGCCCAGGGGAAAGCCGTGCATGATGGGTACAGTTTTCCCAAGGAGAACAGTGAAGAGAAGCCCAGAAAGCGGGGCATAGCTGTAGGCCAAGGCAGTGTCCTCCCATGCACAGGGCCCTGGCCTACAGGTCCCAAGTGCTCACTGGCATCATGAGCTCAGCTGCATGCTCTGTTTAAATCTAAGTTTCCTCAGGTAAGATGAGAAGAAATGATCCTAGATCAAAGTACATATTACAGAAGTGTCATGATGGCTCAGCGAGGGGGTAGATATAAAATTGCTTTAAAACATTTTGTTTCCAGGGTACTCATTAGATGAGGCCTCTTCCTAACAACATGATCTCTTATTTTGGTCCACATAGAGGTGACAATGAACACAAAATTAAGTCGAGCACAAGAAAAATGATTCAATCAAATTATGTGGTAAACATATGCCACCACTGTTAGGTTATATACACAGGCCACATTAATCAAATAGCACATAATTGTATAAAAAATTAGAAAGAATCTTTAAAAGTTCACTAGACTTAATTAGTGAATTGTAGAAGGGTTCAAGATGCAAGGTCAGTATACAAAACTCAGTAATTTCTCTATATTGCCCATAGCTTGGAAGTTGAAAATTTTAAATTGGAAACTGAAATAAAACAATTTTAGTCAGGTGTGGTGGCACATGCCTTTAATCCCAGCACTCGGGAGGCAGAGGTAGGAGGATCACCATGAGTTTGAGGCCACCCTGAGACTACATAGTGAATTCCAGGACAGCCTGGGCTAGAGTGAGACCCTACCTTGAAAAACAAAAACAAAAAAAATTTAATGCCATATAGAGTAATGGAAAAATAGATATAATTGTAACAAAAGCAATGTGAGATCTCTACATAAAAAACAAAACAAGCCAGGCATGGTGGCTCGTGCCTGTAATCCCAGCACTCAAGAGGCAGAGGTAGGAGGATCGCTGTGAGTTCAAGGCCACGCTGAGACTACATAGTGAATTCCAGATCAGCCTGGATTAGAGTGAGACCCTACCTCAAAAAAAAAAAAAAAAAAAAAAAAAAAAGCATTGCTAAGTGAAATTAAAAATGATGTACACAATGGATAGATATACCATAATCACAGACCAGAAAACTCAGTATTATCATGTCCATATTAGTCAGGGTTCTCTAGAGGAACAGAGTTGTATTAAATGAGTTGTATTAAAAGAGGAATTTATTGGATTAGCTTACATCAGTCTGCATGCTTGAGAGTCAAGAACCGGGTAGCTGCTCAGTCCATGTAGTGAGGTACACTGAAGGCCTGAAGGCTTCCTGGGGAGCCACTGGTCTTAGTCCACACTGGAAGGCTGAGGAAACTTGGTTCCAATATGGAGGAAGGATAGCTGAACAGGACAGATGCACATGTAAGTGAAAGCACACGCCAGAAAGCAGCACCAGCAGCCAGGTGGGAGGAAAGGTGTTTATTTCAAGCTTACAGATCCAAGAGGAAGTTCCATCAATGGTGGAAGAAGTTGCTTACTTCCATAGACCCGAGCAGAGAGAAAAAACACCACCAGCCACCAAAAAGCATCAAGCACAAAACCAGAAGCAAGCTCAAAACTGCTCTCTACAGCTTTGGGCTGGAATTAAGATTCACCCTCAAACACATCTTTGGGTTAGACCCCAGGATCCACCCCCAGTGACACCTCCTCCAGCTAGGTGTCTGGAGACCCAAGTTACAAGCTTTAATAAAACACCTGAGTCGGGGGGGGGGACATGTAAACTATCATAGTGTCTTTCCCCCAATTGATGAACAGCCACTTAGTATGGCTGCCTACTTCCATAAATAGTTTTATTAAACATTCATATATTGTCCTAGCTTTTTGCATTTCACTGACAGCATGAACTACTTGTGATAGAGACCACAGAGCCCTAAAAACCTAAACCGTGTGCTATCATGTGTTACATTAAAAAAATGTTTACTTGGGCTGGAGAGATGGCTTAACAGTTAAGGCACTTACCTTTGAAGTCTAAGGACCCAGGTTTGACTCCCCAGGACCCACATAAGCCAGCTGCACAAGGGGGTGTTGTATCTGGAGTTCATTTGCAGTGGCTGGTAGGCCCTGGCAGCCTATTCTCTATCTTCCTCTCTCTCTCCCTCCCCTCTCTCTTAAATAAATAAATAAATAATATTTAAAGAAAAGAAAATGTTCACTTACCCTTTATCGATGGGTTTAATGTAATCCAAATCAAAATCCCACACTTTAATGTTCATTACTGGTTTTGCATTGTCAAGGTTTATAAAAGTTAAGAGGTCTTCCATGATCATCATCCATGATATTAAGCATGCTTATAAGTCTTGATTCAATGCTCATCCTCAGCTTTTTGTTGAAATACAGCTTCTCTAATGCTGAGGTATTTTATTTGCTCTCTATAAAGACATTTTTCTGACAAGAAGAGTCACATAGGCCATTCTACCCGAATTCTTTCATACCTGCATCCTGAACTGGCCTATCTTTTCATTAAAGGTCATTTTGGCTGGGCATAGAACTCCTGAAATATATTTTCTCCAGTCTTAGTCATTTCTAACTCTGTTTCTTCTGGCATCAAATGCTGACTTTTAGCAATTTCTCATTTTATCATTGGTTGGATGGACTTTATAAAGTATTTTTCCAAGATGAGCTTATGTCTTCAATATACACAGAAATATTTCCTGTTTGAGAATGCCAGCCTTTTGTTTATGCATGAACAACTTGTCTGTGTCTTTTGTTGTTGTTTGTTAGTTTTTGTTTTTTGAAGTAGGGTCTCACTCTAGCTCAGGCTGACCTGGAATTCACTATGTCATCTCAGGGTGGCCTTGAACTCATGGCAATCTTCCTGCCTTTGCCTCCCGAGTGCTGGGATTAAAGGCGTGAGCCACCACACCCGCTTGTGTCTTTATTTTAAACCATACTGATTAACCCACAGCTCCTTTCTCGAGAAGTTTTTCTTAGTCTCTTAAATGAAGATGTTACAGGTACATCTAATAGCAGCTCAATAAGCCTGGGTGCCTGAAGACTTTTCTCTTTCTTTAAAATTCAATAATTTGAGCAGGATTTGTGTTATCTAGCTCAACCTCAATCACCTCAACCTGTGGCCCAATCTGAAAATCAGTCTCACTTTCATTTTAGGGAGATTCTTGCCTTCTTAATCTAAAACATGGTTTCTGTTCCCCTCTTAGGATCTCATCTTCAGGGTCACCAGCCACTTGGCAGAAATCTGTGGCCTTCCATTATCCTGTCTCAGATTCGTGCCTTTCTTCTTATTTTTGGATATTTCCTCAAAACAACATGAGCCACTAAAAAGCTAAATCCTAGGAAGTTTGTGTCTCTTGAGACCCTGCAAACCTTGTTCCCAGAGTCAGCCATAGAATGCTTGCCTGTGCCCATTAACACCTGCCCTGAAGTGGACATGTTCAGGATTTTGTCACCACATATATCCCCATAGTGTGGCTTTTGCCTAAGATGTCATCCATGGCAAGACATCCATGAAAATTGCCCCCTTGCTTGTTGCCATGAAGATGTACACAGATGGCTGTCTGTCTCTCACAGAACCCTGACCACCCTGCCTAGAGCACTGCCCATTCCTGATATAGCACTGTTTACACTTCATAGAGCATTGCAGGTCACTCACGGAGAACCACAGCCTCCTCACAGAGCACAACAACCCCTCACAGAGTACCACATCCTCCTCACAGAGTACCATATCTTCTTCACAGAGTACCAAAGCTCCTCACAGAGTACCACAGCCTCTCAAAAGCACCACAGCCCCTCACAGAGTACCCCAGCCCCTCACAGAGCACCACAGCCTCTCACAGAGTACCACAGCCTCCTCACAGAATACCACAGCCTCTCACAGAATACCACAGTCCCTCACAGAGTACCCCAGCCCCTCACAGAGTACCCCAGCCCCTCACAGAGTACCCCAGCCCCTCACAGAGTACCACAGCCTCCTCACAGAATACCACAGCCTCTCACAGAGTACCACAGTCCCTCACAGAGTACCACAGCCCCTCACAGAGTACCCCAGCCCCTCACAGAGTACCCCAGCCCCTCACAGAGTACCACAGCCCCTAATAGAGCAACACAGCCTCTCACAGAGTACCACAGCCTCCTCACAGAATACCACAACCCCTCGCAGAGTATCACAGCCCCTCACAGAGTACCACAGCCCCTCACAGAGCACCACAGCCTCTCACAGAGTACCCCAGCCCCTCACAGAGTACCACAGCCCCTCACAGAGTACCACAGCCTCTCACAGAGTACCACAGCCTCTCATAGAGTACCACAGCCCCTCACAGAGCACCACAGCCCCTCACAGAGCACCACAGCCTCTCACAGAATACCACAGCCCCTCACAGAATACCACAGCCCCTCACAGAGTACCACAGCCCCTCACAGAATACCACAGCCCCTCACAGAGTACCACAGCCTCTCACAGAGTACCACAGCCCCTCACAGAGTACCACAGCCTCCTCACAGAGTACCACAGCCCCTCACAGAGTACCACAGCCTCCTCACAGAGCACCACAGCCCCTCACAGAGTACCACAGCCTCTCACAGAGTACCACAGTCCCTCACAGAGTACCACAGCCTCTCATAGAGTACCACAGTCCCTCACAGAGTACCACAGCCTCTCATAGAGCACCACAGCCCCTCACAGAGTACCACAGCCTCTCACAGAGTACCACAGTCCCTCACAGAGTACCACAGCCTCTCATAGAGCACCACAGCCCCTCACAGAGTACCACAGCCTCCTCACAGAGTACCACAGCCTCCTCACAGAGTACCACAGCCCCTCACAGAGTACCACAGCCTCTCATAGAGTACCACAGCCCCTCACAGAGTACCACAGCCCCTCACAGAATACCACAGCCCCTCACAGAGTACCACAGCCCCTCACAGAATACCACAGCCCCTCACAGAGTACCACAGCCTCCTCACAGAATACCACAGCCCCTCACAGAGTACCACAGCCCCTCACAGAATACCACAGCCCCTCACAGAGTACCACAGCCTCTCATAGAGTACCACAGCCCCTCACAGAGTACCACAGCCCCTCACAGAGTACCACAGCCCCTCACAGAATACCACAGCCCCTCACAGAGTACCACAGCCTCTCACAGAGCACCACAGCCCCTCACAGAGCACCACAGCCCCTCACAGAGTACCACAGCCTCTCACAGAGCACCACAGCCCCTCACAGAGCACCACAGCCCCTCACAGAGCACCACAGCCATGATGGCCAAATAAATCCAAGCCCTGGAGTTGCACAGGATGAGACAGCCTATGCCTTTTTCTTGCTTGCTGCAAAGGCTCTCACTCACTGACAGGACCCTGTATGGAGGAGGGGATTAGCACACATCTGCCCATGACCAACTCCATTGCCTTCTAGCTTGTATTGACTCATGGGCACAGAAAGAACTCAGTCACTTTTGGGCTACAAAAGATCCTTAGGAAAATGTTAGCACTGGGGTTTCAATCTGCTTCCACATGGCCTGGATCAACCTAGGACTTTAATTCACTCTAGAGCCTCAGTTTCCCTATCTACAAAGTGTGTCTCTCTTAAAGTCCTAAGGGTTCAGTTGGTTAGATATTGTAAAGGGCTTGGGTTATCTTGAGCCCTTTCTCATTCTCCACAGTGGGTTTTTCTTCTGTTGCGCTCACTGGTGAAGTCAACATGTCTCCACCAAGCCCGTGTTGCCCAGGTCCATCCTGAAGATACATGAGGACTGGCAGTAGTGAGCACCTTTGTTAGGCCTGGACTTGGGGCCAGCAGTAAGGAACAGGAGGGCAATGGTGTGACTTCTGCCGTGGCTCTCCCCAGGTGTCTTAGGGATCTTCTATGGAGCCAGACCCTGTACCAGCCTATATTAGTTGCTGTGTCTGAATACCTGACAAGAAGCAACTTAAGGAGGGAGGGTTTAGTTTGGCTTATGGGTAGTGGATACAGTCCATCATGGTAGAGAAAGCATGGCAGCAGGAGTGGGAGGCAGCTGGTCACATTGCATCACAGTCAGGAAGCAGAGAGAGAAAGGAATGCTGATGCTCAACTCACTTTGCCCTTTTCATTCAGTCTGGAATGTCAGCATGTGGGAGGATTCTACCATATTCAGGGTGGGTCTTTCCTTCTCTACCAAAGCTTTCTGGAAACCCCCTCACAGACACACTTAGAGGTGTGTTTCCATGGTGAGTCTAAATCTAGTCAAGTTGACAATGAAGGTGAACTGTCACACAGCCTCAGCCTCTGTTACAGTTGCCATCATCAGGAACCATGAAGTGGGGCTTTAAAGAGCAGCTTCTCACACTCAAGAGACCAGGAGTGTAAGACCCAGGTGACTGAAGGTCTGTGCCTCCAAAGTGTTCAGAGGAGGATCTTCTGGGTCTTTCTATGCCCAGTGGCCTCAGGTGAATCCCGGGTAAGCTGGTGGCCATGACCCTCCAGCCCCTACCCAGTCTCCACATAACTGTATCTCTCCTCTTCAACTTGTGGGACACTAGTCATTGTATTTAGGCCCTAATCTACTCTTGTCTCATCTCCAAAGACCCTTCCTCCGAGTGTCATGTGCTGAAGACCTGGATGGACAGAAAGTTTTGGAAGACTCATCTCAACATACTGTGTTTCCTAGTAGGCTATGTGGATGCTCCCTTCTGTCTCCTCCACCTTCTCTTGGATGAGATGAACAGCTGAGGGCCTGGCTTTCAGCCTTGCATCTTCATCTCATAAGAAAGCCAAATCTTGTTTTTCAGGTACCATAAATGCCCAGAGACTATGGTGGCTGAAGAAGGTGCAAGAAGGGTGACCAGGCTGTTTCTGCCCCCCCCCCAGGTCTGCTGTCATCTGTGTAGGATCAACATCCTCACACACACCTTGTTGCCTCTGGCTCTCAGTGTCCTCGGAAGGTGAAGAATGGGTCAGTGTAGATGGGGCAGAGGACTCACTTGCAGACGTGCTCCTGGAAGATCCCTGGCCTAGGAGCAGGATGCTGGGCATGCGCCCTTCTCCATTGGTGGGGTGGATTCCGAGGCCTGAGCTGGCCCAGGATCAGGATGCTGGGCATGCACCCTGCTCCACCCGAGGATTCTGAGGTGGCTCTAAGGCTATGGACTGTCCCTTAAGTTCACATATTGAAAGGGAATTCCCTGGACGATGGTATTGAGAGGCAGGGCTTTGGGAGGTGACTGAGTCCTGAGGAGCCCGGCCTGGGATTAGTGAAGCTCTCTACCATGTGAAGACATGGCAGGAAGATGGCCACCTACAGTACAGGAAAAGCCTCCCCAGAAAAGGCCCCACTGGTGTCCTGACTCTGGACTGGAGTCCCTGAGCTGAGGGGCAGAAATAGCAGCAGAGCAGGTAGAGAAGGCTGCTTTGTGATGGCTGATGCCCTGTGGGAACTTAGAAGGTGGGGGAGGGAGCCTGTGATAATAAAAATCCTTCTTCCTCACAAGGCTGGGAACCGTGAAGCCCACTCCATTCACCTCCCAGGCACGTCTGGGGCAGAATCCTCCCAGGATTCCCGAGCATCTCTCAGCGGGTTGTAGGCTGTTCTCATCCCCAAGTCATGTGACTCACCAGGGGATAGAACTAGGTCCTGGATTCACTGTCACTTCCTGGCCACCTGGGACACTTAATGTGGTTCCTTCTCTCAAGGGTAGCATGCCTGTGGAATCTCTCATCCATTCCTCAAGGCCACTTAGCGGGGTCCTGATCACCTCCCTAACACCTGAAGAAACGGAACCCCCGGAGGGTCATGTGGCTTGCACCAACACCACATGAAGTCAGGCTGTCCTCTACAGCAAGTGTTCCTTAGCTTTCACTGCACAATGCAACCTGCCATCACTTCTTCCCTGTTCGAGTGCCAGACCCTTGGGGACACTGGGCTCCAGAAGTGCTTGGCCTGCTAGATCCCCGTGTAGAGTTGCCAGTAGTCACCAGCTCTGAGGAGTCCTCAAGCCAGGCCTCTCCTGGCTCTTCCCAGGCATCTGGCCACATTCTCCCTAAAAGAAGAGGTGGCAGCTTCCAGGAGATGGGCCTGAGTAGCCATGTCCTTCCCGCCTGCAGACACCATTAGTGCTAATTGCTCTGTGAGGGCTTTGAAGGACACAGCCCTTCCCAAGCCAGGCAAGGTCTTCCTAGACCTGTCAGCAGTAATTGAGGGTAAATTAATATTTACTAAGCAGAGTCTCATGGAACAGGGCAGGCATGAGAACCAAGAGGCCGTGCAGCCAAGGATCTGTGGCCCTCTCTGGCTCTCTGCTCTGCCAAAGGGCTCCTGGGACTGGTGAGAAATCTGATCTACAGCTAATTGCGGGGCTGCCTTTCTCAGAGCTGTCCAGCCTCGACCTGGCTCAAAGTGTTTCACGTGCCCTCGGATGCAATTGTGAACATCAAAAGGAGTCTCCGGAAACCTTGTAATGTCCTATTTCCCCACATGCCTCCCCCACCCCAGGACCATCGCCCTGGCCCAGAGCCAGGGACACGGGCTTTTGGCTGACCAGCAGCAAATTCGCCCACTTGCCCCTGAGAGCCACATGCTGCCTCTCCATTTTCCAACTAGAGAGAAGCTCAGACATGTGAGGTGAGTCGGCTGAAGCCACATAGCTAGCTAGTGATAGAGCCTGAACTTGGAAGAAGTTTGTGTTGGTTTCCTGTGACTGCTATAACAAAACCCACAAATGGCATGGCCTCTCTGAAGGCCAAGATCAAGGTTATCCAGGTTCCCAGGGGTTGTTGGCACCTCTTAGCACAGAGAGGTGTCATGCCGTGCTCTGCCTCTCATCACAGCCCTCCTCCCTGTGTGTTTGCATCCAAGTTTCCTCCTCTTAAAGGGGCTTGGGGCTAGCTCAGAGCTGGCCTTGGCCATGGTGGTTCATCTTAACTAAAGACACAGACAGCCCCATTTCCCAGTGCTTCCCTTTTGCAGGTTCCAGGTTAGACAGGGATATGTGTCCCACCAGCTTACCAGGGATTCACTGAACTTTTCAGGCTTGTTCTCCTCTTAGGCAGGGACCAGCAGTGCATGGCAGTCTTTCCCAGCCCCTGAAGCAGCCTGGCACCTATTTCAGGATCTTTTCCTCAGGACTGAAGCCTGAGGTGATAAGGCAAAGCCTCAGTTAAACTTGGGTTGGTGACGCCAGCATAGCCCACTGGGAGCACCTCTTGTGAGTTGGCTCTTTGTGTCATGTGCAAGGTGGGTGGCCTTGGGCCTTCAGAGCTGCGGTGTCATAGGCCAGGGGTTAAGTGGATGCCCCAGGGTAGTGAGTCCTCAATGGCAGGCTAGACAGGAAGGAGGGTGAGCTGACCCCACCCTTGAGCTCCCTCCAAAAGCAAATTTGGCAGGAACTAGCCAGTCCTGGGAAGCGGGTGTCCTGTAGAAGTCACCAAAAGCCTCTCCCTGCTACCATACAAGGAAGCCCAAGGGGAGCTGGACCAAGGCTGCTGAGGGCTGCAGAAGTAGGCCTCGGGGTGAGAAATGCTTTGTGATGCCTGGCGGGGAGGTTGTGACAGCTTTCAGCCCAATGAAAAAGATGTTTCAAATCAACAGAGGTATTCACAGGATACAGAGGGGATATCTAGATAGAGTACAGGGCTCCTCTCATGTCCTTTGGACAAGTGTCCTGTGTGGTCCATTCTAGTCTTGGCTACAAGTGATCCTCAGATAATCTCTTAGCCAGTGAAGGAAGTTTTATGGCTTGGGAGGGTGCTGCCCTTGCCCTGCCCTGACAGACATTACTAATCAATCTTGCTCCCTCCTAAGCTCCTGGCTAGTCCCATGCTCATATGTGTGAGCCTGTTCAGCTTCCTGGGAGTATCGCTTGATAATGCAATCTACTTATTGTGTGAGGACCCCACAGAAGGGTCCTGATCTCACTGCTGGGAAGCTGCTGAGACCAGTAAGCACTATAGGTCAGAGATGGTAGAGGCCAAGAAAGCACCTGCAAGACCACCTCTCAGGAACATGGGGCAACCAAGACACCAGACCTCTCAGTAGCCAAATCCAAACCCACCATCACTCAGGGTGCTGAGCTTCAAACCGTTTGGTCCAGTGTCGCAGTTACCATCTTATTGTTGGAACAAAGCACCCAAGCAAAACCAGTTTGTGGAAGGAAAGGGTTTATTTTGGCTTACAGACTCAAGGGAAGCTCCATGATGGCAGGGGAAAACGTGACATGAGCAGAGGGTGGACATCACCTCCTGGCCAACATCAGGTAGAAAACAGCAGCAGGAGAGTGTGCCAAACACTGGCACAGAGAAGCTGGATATAATACCCATAGCCCACCCTCAACAACACACCTCCTCCAACAAGGCTCTAACTCCCAAATTGCCATCAGCTAGGAACCAAGCATTCCAAACACATGAGTTTATGGGGGACACCTAATTCAAATCACCATACCCAGCTTCTTAGACCGACCCCTGCTGACTCTGTGCCACTCCACTCCATCTGCTGCCCAGCCCAGACTGCCCAGCCAGTAGCCTCCTCCTGCCCTCTGCCTCTGTAGGCTGCTGGCTGCAGGGCAAGGTCTGGTGCCAACCTCAGGAGCAGAACTGTTGGGGCCTGTGCTGCCATCTCCTCCTAGACTGCCCTGTGGTCCCACAGGCCCACATCCTGGTCTCCACTGCTTGGTCCCTATTGGATTCTGATTGGATTCTAGCACAAGTGGTCCTGGAATATGCTTCACATGAACCTGAGCCCCTTGCTTCTCCCAGTACCCCAGCTGGGGCAGAGGGGGCCTGGGGTGCTGAAGTTCAAGTGAGATGGGCCCTTGTCACACCTAAGTTTACATCCCAGTTCTCCTGCTTGTCTCTGTCATTCAGCATCCCCTGGTTCAGATGAGAAGGCTCTGGCACTGAGCTGAGCCCCAGCTCTGTCTGGTGGCCTTCAGGGACAGTGTCCGGGGTGTGTTATGATTGTCATTTTGTAAAGCACTGAACTTTAATGTTATGGGGAAAACAAGAGCAGTCTACCCAAGGACACCAAGTGCTGAATTGGTGGGAGGGCACACACCCTGTACTTCTCAGCTGTGCCTCCCTCCAGGACCGAGTGGGGCAGGCAGAGCACCTGTTCCCAATCCCAGGGCCAGGCCTGCTTGCTGGGCTATAGAGTTGCACTGAGAGACTGGGAGCCCTCTTCCAGAGTTCCCCGACTCCTCCTGTGGCTCTGAAACTGTTAACCACATCGGCCTTCCTGGCACTCTGCCACCCATTCTCTGTATAGTTGCAGAACATAGATGAGTGACACTCAGCATCCGATGGTTACTCTAGTGGTCACCAGGCCCCCAGGAACCTGTTGGGCAAGGCAGGCCAGTGTCCCAGGCTATGAAGAGTTTCATCCTCTTAGTACAAAGACTGGGCTGTCCTGTCAGGTTTCAGTGTGCTTGTTCCCAGAAGCCCAGGCCCACCAGGTACATGAAACGCCTTCCCTTTAAGGGCACACAGCATTTGATCCACGCTCTTGATCAACATTGGTCACCTGTGTTCAAGTCTGACGTCCTGGAGACCTGCACATCAGGTGTGTGCACCTCGTGGCTAGGACCAAGGAGGAGAGCGCTGACATCTGTGAATGCCTCTGCATGCAGGCTTATACTGGGCACCTCCTACACAAGACAGAACAGGCATTTCTCCCAAAGACACCGGGGCTCTTGGGGACCACATGTGCTCGTGTACTTCCCTCAATCTTGGAGAGGATTGCTTTCCTCAGCCTTCCATGATCTGGCATTCTCAGGAAGTAACTTGCTCACTTCATGGGTAACCTAGTGGTTACATCTGAACCAAAGAGCCGCAACCTGCATTGGAACCTCAAGCTTCCTCAGCTGCAGACCCTGTAGTCCTTGTTGAAGCAGCCGCCTGCATTGGGTGCTGGTCTGGCATGACTCCTCTGGGGCAATGTCCAGGTCTGCCACTGGTCCAGCCACAGTGACCCCTGACCTTGGACAGAGTTAGTAATGCTGTGGGCCCTTGGAATGGTGTCTCTGAGTGTTTAGCCTTCTGTCTAGACCTGAAAGGATGCCATGCACCTGCAGAAAGATGCTGGAGTTTGTACCTGCACCCCATCTGAGCTGTGCTCGGCTCCTCCACCTTTCCCTCTCCTTGGTCTGAAGGGAACTTCCCAGGACACAGGGTCCATGTGCAAAAGGGGCAGGAACTGGGTGCCCACTGACCCCATGGGATGGGCCCAATGGCTATAGAAAACAGTCCTTCCATCCTCCCTTCTTTCTCCATGTCTTTCCCAGGAATTGTAATGATGTTCTTCCAGACGGGCTGAGCTGGGATCTTCTAGCTACCCACCATACCCACCCTCTATCTCTGTCTTACTGACTCAGAGGGATGGGTTCAGAGCCTGGCTGGTTCCTGGCCTGGCTTCTCCCCGCCTTAGAACTGCTCCCTTGAGGTTCTGAAATTTTAGGGTGCTAAAATTGGGAGACTGTGGGAACCCCTCTCTCTCCTCCCTCCCATCACTCCTCTTTCTACCTCTTTCCTTCTTCTTCCTCTCTTTGTCTCTGTTCCTTCTATCTTCTTCTCTCTCAGTGCCCTTCTATTTCTATTTCTCTGCCTTTCTACCTCTCTGTCTGGTTCCACCAGTCTGTCTCTATTCCTTGTCTTTCTGTATCTATCCATCTGTTTCTCTGTCTCCATATCTATATTGGCTCTGCCTCCCTGTCTTTGTGTCTCTGTCTCTGTCTCCCTGTCTCTCTGTCTACCTCTGCCTCTTTCAAGTCGGGAAACTGTACATAGCAACTTGGGCAGCAGGCTGGACATGTAGCTCAGTGGTAGAGCACATGAATGAGGCCCTCAGTAGAAATAAAATACAATATTCATCCATATCTTTAAAAAAAAAGCTTAGGCTGCTATGTGATTGACTCCATCAGGCAAGAGTCTTCTTGTCCTGGTCTCCCACCCCCAGCTTGTGTCTACACTGGGGTGTGGGCTGGGGACCTGTGCAGCTCCATTGTAAAGGGGTCTAGGGTACAAGTCCTCAGTTAATGGCAGCTTGCCTCCCCCAGCCAGTCCCCTCCTCTGAAGGAGGAGCTGGATCAAACGTTAATCCTCTCCACATGTAGAATATTCCAGATAGCCCCGAGCTCAGAGTGCCTTTTGAACTTGTGAACAGAAATTGATTCAAGGTGACGAATTTGTAATCAGTTTATGATTGATGGGCCGAGTTTCCAGAAAGGCAGCTCGGTGTCCCTCCTTCCTCCCGGGAAGCAAATGTGTTTCACTTTATCTCCCCCCAGCTTGGGACCCCGAGGACCAGGAGAAAGAAAATAAAGTCAACTGCAATATTTAACTTGTGTTAGAACAGATGCCATTAATCGGCGTCAGTGGGAAGGAAGTGCGAAGCTGGCTAGGCCGCTCCACCCAGCGGCTCAGGGCAGATCGGATGTTAAACTAGGAGCGTGATTAGGTGAATAATTACTTTGCAACTAATTTCGCTGGAGTGGAAAGAGAGCAGGACAGGATGAAAATAGAAACATCTGCCTGGCTATCCTCATTTCAAAGGGTAATTACACCCCAAGTCTGTACCCTCACTTGCTTTTTTCTTTGCCTTTCTTCCCATTTAAAAAAAAAAAATCAAAACTACCTTGACATGATGGTGAGCTCAGCCCTAGCCAAGTTCATCTGAAGAGCTCTCAAGAAGGCTGTTGGGCACACCAGGAACAGAGAGAGACACGAGGAGCTCTGGACAGTCACATTCAGAGATCCTCGTACCGTCTGCAGGGCTGTGGGGCTGGGAGGCTGGCTAGCCAGACGCAGGCCACAAAAGAACATTCTCTGGGTCAGATTGCCCTGACAGCAGCTACAACCACTGCACACGTGACTTTGGGCAGGTTCCTCTGGCCTTAAACAACACCATTTCCAGTGGTCACCAGCTCTCTGTCCATTTCTAGGGTGCACTGAGCAGGCAAACAAGCACTTTAGAACCTGTAAGAAAGAAACAAGGCTGGAGGGAACAAGGAAAGGGAGGGAAAGAGCCAGAAGGTAGAAGCCCTGGTTGAAGGTGCTGGCCGAATTTTTGTGGTGGAAAACCTTGGGCACTGCTGATTTCCAGCTGTTTACAGGCTGTCACTCATGGTGCTGATGTCACTGGGAAAGGATGACCAGCTTGTCTCTTGCTGCTGGGCTGGGATAGGCCAAGCAGAACACAGGTCTCCTTGCTATTGTCTACGCCTGGAGAACCCTGTCTAGACCTTCCCACCCGAGAAATACCTCCTACTTCTCCAGGTCAGTCCTGGACAGCACTTCACAGGCCTGTGCCTCCCTCCTCTGCACCTCCCTGTCCAGGCCTCCCAGGCCAGTGCCTTTGAGCCTCACCACTATTTCCTTCTTCCTCATCCTTCTGTTTTCATTCACTCTACCATATTTGAACCCCCACTCTCTGCTGGCCACTGCTCCAAGGACCCTCAAGTGGCAGGACACATGCACCTCTGGCTCTGTTACGCTTTACAGTAAAGCACTTGGCAAAGCCACCCAAAAGCTTCATGGACAGCAACCAAGAGTTTCTGCCTGGTCTGAAAGAAATAGTTGGGAACCCTTCACAAGACAAATATCCCAGGAGAGTGATCTAGGGACCTGGAATGCCAACACTTTCCAAGAGGAATGAAGATGATGGGGTGGATGGAGCCACAGCAGAAGGAGAGGCAGTGTGTTCCAGGCAGGGCAGAGATGTGTGAAGGCTCTGGGGTGGGTCTAAGGTAGCCCTGAAGTCAGCCTTGGGGAGAGCTATCTGCAGAGGGCATGGCTCCTTCAGGGTCTCATAGGTGAGGAACTGGTTTTTGTTCTTGAGACAACATGGAAACCCTACAGAAGCTTTGGGAGGATGATGGCAGAGATCTCAGACTGATATTCTCAAAGTTGTTTGAAAATGTAAACACACAGGGTGAAGAATCCTAATGATTTAGGGACAAGCACCTGCCTCTGCCTTCAAAACATAACCACTGCCCCATGCCACCAGGCCCAGTGTTCTGAGCCACCTGCTTCCTGGCCCTGTGAAGTGATGGCCAGACACTAAGCAGAGGCTGTGTGACTAACACTGCACCGTGGCACCACTGGCTCATGCTCTGCACCTGCTTTTCTGATCCCATGTGTGCTGTCCCTCCTCAGCCATGGTCTTACTGTTTGCATTTTCAGTCACCTACTGTCCCTGCCATCTGAAAGTATTAAATACAAAGTTCTAGAAATAAACTGCTATAAGTTTTTGTAAACATTTTATTTATTTATTTATTTGAGAGTGAGAAAGAGGTAGATAGAATAAACTCCAGACATATGTGCCACATGGCTTACATGGGTACTAGGGAATTGAACCTGTGTCCTTAGGCTTCGCAGGCAAGCACCTTAACCTCTAAGCCATCTCTCCAGCCCTGTAAGTTTTCTTTCTCCATTGTCCAGCATTCTGAGTTGCATGACCAACTCTGAGGCCATCCTACTCCATCCCTGGAGGACATGAAACTTACTGCAAGTCCCTGTTGTATGTGCTGACATTCCTCCATCACCTGTTCGCCTGTCATAGAACTGCACGCATGTGCTCAGGTAGCCTCGTGGAGTCACACGCAAGAACAGAGGTGCTGAGCCAACTTTGTGGCACACACCTGTCATCTCAGCAGGAGTATAGCCAAGAGTTTGAGACCAGCCTAGACTACAGTGTAGGAGTCTGTCTTAAAACACTAAAACACAGAATGGGTGTGGGGTAATGAGATGGCTCAGCAGTTACAGGAACTTGCTTGCAAAGCTGGCCTGAGTTCAATTCCCCAGCCCATATAAAGCCAGATATACATTCGTTTGCAACACCTGCAAAAAATAATAACAATTTTTATTTTTCAAATATTTTAATATATTTATTTGAGACAGAGATAGAATGGGCATGCCAGGACCTCCAGCCACTGCAGATGAACTCTAGACACATTCACCATCATGTGCATCTGGCTTATGTGGGTTCTGAAGAATCAAACCTAGATCCTTTGACTTCACAGGCAAGCTCCTTAACCACTAAGCCATCTCTTCAGCCCAATAACAATTTTTTTACAGTAGTGAGAATCTGCATGCTTGGGCTAGAGGACACTGGGAGATGAAGCTGGCACTGAGCTGGAAGCCTCTTCCCTGTGGACCGCTGTCATGATGATGAAAAGAGCTGTGGAGCCTGGCGGAGGAGAGCAGCTAACCAGCAGCAGATCCTGCAGCCCCTACAGCCACCCAGCCAGGCCAAGTGTGGGGCCTGGCACAAGGGTGGCATGTCTGTTATGGGGGAAGCCAAATGCCCTCTAATTGGATTTGAGGCCTGATCCACAGGAGGGAATTCACGTCTAGTATGAAACACCTTCTCAAAAGCCTATGGCTAGGGAGGTCATAAGCCCTAGATGGGAAACTACTATTGTTTGCTCACCAACCTGCCCTCTTACGCTGATCTATGGATGCTACTCTCGCTTTTGGTTCGAGAAACTTCTCTTTCAGATGATGGCGACCACTGAGGAGAATCAAAGCTCATCAAAGTGCTGGGAAGAAGAGACAGGAGAGTGTACAGCACTAAATGAGACAGCTCTAGCACATCCTACCAAGCTCAGATATCATTGTGGAAGAGGCGGCAGAAGGAATGTAAGAGCCAAAGGAAGGGGAGGCGTGCTTTGTAGTACTGTCTTCAAGACACAAATATTCATGATCTCATGGTGGCTAACACTATGTCGCAGTCAGCTCTATGTTGTTGGGATGAACATCCAAACCAGACACAGTTTATGGGAGGAAGGGATTTATTTCAAGCTTACAGATCCAGGGGAAGTTCCATAATGGTGGAAGAAGCTTCTTCCACACATCCAAGCAGAGAGAAAAACTGTAATAAGTTAAAAGCCAGCACCAGCACACACACACCAAAAAGCAACAAGCAGCTGGGACCCAGGCAGAGCTCAAACCTTCTCTGCATGCCTTAGGATGGAAATCAACCCTGCTGCCTGTCACTCCTTTGGGCTGGACTCTAGGACCCACCCCCAGTGCCACCTCCTCCGGCCAGGTGCCTGAAGATCCAAGTTACAAGTTTTAATAAAACACCTGGGTCCACCTGAGTGTATGGGACACCTACATTCAAACTACCACACACTACCTACACAAGACCTACATAATAGGAGAGGAACATTATAACATCAAAATAGAAGAAGGGCCGGGTGTGGTGGTGCACGCCTTTAATCCCAGCATTTGGGAGGCAGAGGTAGGAGGATCAAGGCCACCCTGAGACTACACAGTGAATTCCAGGTCAGCATGGACTAGAGTGAGACCCTACCTCGAATAAAAAATTGAAAAAAAAATAGAAGAAGGACTAGTTGGACAGAAGAGATTATGTGGGGTGGGTAGAGGAAGGAGAAAAGGGAGGGTGGTGGGCAGGGGTTATTATGGTCATGGTATATTGTCTATATGTGTGGAAGTTATCAATAAAACCTTTAAAAAGTGAGAGCATTCGGATGTGTATGTGAAAGAGAGGGGTGGGGGAGGTACTCCTTCAGCTCAAAGGAGAAGTACAATAGGGAACTAGAACAAGGCTGCACTCACAGCTTTTATTGTTCTATGGTGTCCAGGACCAGGGAAGCCAAACGCCCACCCACCCATGAATGAAGAGAAGTGGTCACAGGAAGGAAGCTGTTATGTGGCCACTTGAAGAAAGGATGTGCTGGCACCTGCTATGCCCAGAAGGACCACGAGAACATGATGGTGAGTGGGCAAAGCCAGTCCTGTGTGTGACTCCTTCCTGCAAAACATCTGGACAGGGACAGCCAGGAAGCAGTCCTGAGGTTGCTGGGGTGCGTGAGACAAGAAGTGACAGCTGAAGGGTCTCAGTGCTCTGACCATGACCCCAGTGATGGCCACAGGCATCTGTGATTGCCCTAAGGGTGTGACTTTGCACTTGGTGGTGGCTTTATTCTCCACATGAGGAAGCAGAGACTGCAGAGGAGACAGTGATGCAGTGAGGGAAGGACAGAAATGCTTCTTGGTGTGAAGGCCACAGAGCTGGCTACTGGAACCAGAGTCTGGCCAGGTGGCATGTGACGCTAGAGGGCTGGTGGACCTGGCACACATGCTGGTCTGGGTGGTCTCCAGTCCCTAGACAAACAAAGCTGACATCCCTTACTCAATCTCTCCCAGGAATATGGCCTTGTGGGTCTCCACAGCCCAAGTCCCAAGGAAGCCCAGGTTTAGTTGTGTAGTCATTCTCCCCATGAGAGTGAATGACATGAAAATGCAGAAGAGATAGGGTCCCCCACTCTGTCACCCATGTGGGGGTGTCCCTGACAAGAGACATACAGTGTCAATGCTGTGATTACTGTTGGCCACAAGTCTGTCCAGAGGTCACAGCAGTGTGTGGGCATCCTGAAGTTGAAAGGAACAGTGGATGGCCTGTCCTGGCCTGGCCTGTAAAGTGGGAGGGATCTAAGCCTGGAGCGGCCCTGGAGGACTTCCATATGGAAGAGGCTCTGGGTCAGGGTTTGCCCCACACCACCATGAGAGAAAACAGAGAGATGACAAGGAGCTTGGGACACCACTTATAACCCTACCTGCTGGGCCACCTTTAGTGGCCTGCCATGTTCTGCCTTGCTTGGAGGGAGGTGTCTAGAGGAAGCCTGTGGGAGTTCTGCCAGGAATAGACCACAGGATGCCACGTGAGTCCCCCTGCCACCCCAGAGTCACAGCTGATTAAGTTGGCCATTGATTTTTCTAATTGGATTTTTTTTTTTTTTTTTTTTTTTTTTTGCAAGGTAGGGTCTCACTCTGGTCCAGGCTGACCTGTAATTAACTATGTAGTCTCAGGGTGGCCTCGAACTCTTGGCGATCCTCCTACCTCTGCCTCCCGAGTGCTGGGATTAAAGGCGTGCGCCACCACGCCCGGCTTTCTAATTGGATTTTTAAAAATTAAATGGTTTGAGGGAAAAACGTTCTCCTGCCTTCCTCAGAAAGTGTTGACATTAACAGTAAAGGCTGTGTGGAGGCTCATGGTGGCCCTGGGCTGGGCTGGTCACAGACACTGAAGAAAGGGGACTCCTGTATGTGTGCACACACGTGTGTGACCATGCACATGTGTGCTTTGTAGGCATGTATACATTTGTGTGCCACTGTACATGTGTGTGCAATCACATGTATGGTGTGTGCACAGATACATGTACATGTGTGACCACGTATGTGTGTGTGGCATTGAGATGCTACATACATGGCATGGGTATGAGTATGAATGCCTGTACAGTGTGCTTATGTGATGTGCATGTGTCAGTGTTCCTGTGTATGTGTGTATGGGGGAGCATGTGTCCATATTCCTGTACATGTACACATGTATAGAGGGTTATGTATGCACATGTGACCATGTGCCCATATACGTACACATGTAAATGGGGGTACATGTGCCCACGTGTGTGCATGTGTGTCCATGTGCCTGTGGGGACAGAGCTCTGGAACTCATGGCCATTCCTCCTTGCACATTGCCCCCCCTCCTGCCCCACAGAGGGGTGCAGGCCACAGACCTGAGCATACACAGCCCTCCACAGAAGTGAAGCTTCATATAAGACCCTCCCAGAACCTTCCACCTTGCCTCCAGCAGGCTGTGCATCCATTGCTTCCCCTCACCAGCTCCATGAAGAAAAAAGCTAGGGCCTGAGGAAGGTAGGTCAGCCTTATGGTCTTCAGCACAGGTGAAAGGTGGCTAGAGCCACCAGGTTGCAGATGCTGGGCTGAGCCCCACCCTGTCAGTGTGCCCTTGGCCTTAGCTTCCTAACCACAATCTGGGGTCAGACCAGCATCTCATGGGAGGGGCTCTTCCACCGTCCCACCTGCCCTGCGCATTCCTGGTCTGGTCCTCGGAGCCTGCCAGACCCCTTTGAAGTTGGCCCTTGAAATCTGAAGCAGCTTGGCCCACCTTTCCTTCCCAGCCCAGCAGCTGCCTGCAAGGAAAGGCCCCCAGCAGCGCTTGCAGAATCCTGGAATCCCAGCCTCGCCAGCATTCTAAGACACTGCCACTTCCCTAGGCTGGGGCCATCCAGACATCCAGCTCTTTGCAGGCTGTGAAACCTGCTCCTGTTCCTGCTCCCAGGGCCACTCCTCCACCACTGGCTGCCCTTCCAAATGCCACCTATGCCATCACCTTGGAGAAAGTTGCTCCAGGTCAGCGCCTCATGCCTTGGGGGACTTACCCTGAGACACCACTTCAGGTGGGGGACCCTGACCTCTCCAGAAGCACCACTATGTCCACTCTCCTCACCCTTTCTCCTCCCTGCCATGGTAAGCAGAGGCTCCAGTCCAGCCTCTCCACCTCTCACTCTCTCACGGGCATGTGGCCCATCTCCAGTGTCTTGGACTCTTCTGCCTAAATGTCCCACTGGCCTCTCCCCCTCATCACGACTAAAGCAGAAAGCTGTGAAGTTCAAAATGGAGTCATTTGTGCTAAACTATATCAGAAAACTAAGCACATAGCTAAAGGCTATGAAGGATGGACTCTCATGGAGCGGTCTAACGACCAGAACTCTCACAGAAGACTACCAGAGTCCCTAGGCTGCCCCACAGGGCCCACAGCTCTACACGGTGACTGGCACCCCTCCCGATCTGGCTTTGGCTTCACATCTCCTCTTGTTACTTACCATATGGCCAAAGATGCCCCCACCTGATTGCCTGCCACACCCTTATAACTGTAGGTCACGGCCATGGCCCCATCATAGCTCTGGCTCCCTTCTCTTCCCACCCTGGTGCCCTATGTGGTACCCACTTTTTCCTCTAGCTGCCCCTATCCTGAGCCATTTTGGAAGCTGACTAGCATGAGGACCTGGGAGCATGGTGGTACTCCACCTTGGAACAACCCAAAGCTTGCCTTCAGAACAGGCTTGGGGGCATTGAGACTCTGAGGCACCCACCTCTCTGGGCACCCGCCTCTCCCAAAGTCTCCCTTCTCCAGAGCTTCTTCATGCCTGGAAGGTGCTTACCCCACAAGGTGTGTCCATCTTACCGTGCAGATGAAGAGCTTGCAAGGAGCACAGGGGACCATGAACCCTGGGCAGGGGCCAGTCACCCATCTCCCTTCAGTCAACTTCCATCCAGTCTTGCTGTTTCTTGGATTTTTCAATTCTTCAGTCAAGAGCCGAGAACATGACTTACAGGCTTATTTCTCTCATAATCTATGTCACTCTGACACCTAGCCAGTACCTGAGGATTGCAGAGGTGGACTCTGATAAAGTCAGCTTGTGCACGTGGGCTCCTGAAGTCTTTTTCAACAAGCGTTGAAACTGATGCCCAGTATCCCTAGGGACACGGCTTGGGGACCTTCATGCACCATTCCAATTCATTTAAGCAGCAATGAGTCCAGCATACGCTGTCCTGCAGCAACGGCAGCACAGGTGCCAGTATGCAGGTGTCCTGGTGAGAGGCCAGGCCATCAACAGGACTCCAAGGCCCGACACTTGCATCCCAGGACCCTGAGTGCTATGGGACCTGTGCTGGGAGATCACAGGGCGAGGAGTGACCCTCTAGGACCAGGGAGAAGATGTGTCCATAAGGACAGCTATTGGATGAAGTGGCAATGCCAGGGCAGGTAATGGGGATGCTCTCATTTCCTTGCGGGGAGACAACATGGTACGTACTCCAGAGTTAGTAATGTACTGTCCGGATGCTGGTCCTGGAGAGAGACGCTATCATCCCCACTTCAGAGATGGGGAAATTGAAGCTCAAGGCAGCTAAGTACGCATCTGTAGTTGCATACTGGTTGCACACATAGCGCCGAGGACGCCCTGGGAACTGCGCAGTCAGCCCAGATCTGCAGCGTGGCCACGATGAAGCCACAATGTGCTCACTTGTGTTTCCCCGAGCTTTTGTCTGGCTCAGGGTCTTCACACTAACAGACTGCCCCTCCCTTCCTAGTCGGGTGGCACTAATCCTCAGCCTGCTTTTGAAGGCTTGCTCACGTAGCTGGGAAGCCTCCCTGCTCTCCTCAGATAGTGGGAGTCTCTCATGCTCCCACTGCGCTTTGTACCACCCTAGGGCTGGCCAGTAGAGGTGTGGCTGAATTTGTCTCCCCTGCATGTGTCTGTGAGCTGGCCGGGGACCAGTTCCTGCTAAGTCCCCTACCCCAGCACACAGTGAGTCCACAACAAATAATGAACAATTCATTTTTGTTTTCTTTGTGTTTTGGGGACAGGGTCTTGTGTAGCTCAGGCTAGCCTTGAACCCACTATATAGCAAAGGATGACCTTGAACTGCTGATGCCCTTGCCTCTGCCTCCAAGTGTTAGGTTTATAGGTATGTACTACTACACCTGGTTTGGACGAACAACAATTAAATTTTCTTTAACTATTCAGGAACTAAAGGACCCCAGCACCTGCTCTTCATCCACCCTCTGCACACAGGGTACACTGACCATGGTGGGCAGTCAAAATGTCCCCTTCTAATAAATGCCAGCATTTCTTTTCCAGTGGGGTCAGCAGATTTGGCTTTATTATCTTCTAGGGTGAGCTGGGGATCTGCTTCCCCAGTCTGAGGCAGCTGCCAAGACTGGCCTACCACTTGAGTCTCAGCAAGGACCTGTGCAAGCCTCACAGAGGGGTGTCCAGACTCAGTTCTACCTCTGGGGGACCCAGACCAGGACAGGGACATGCCCAGGATCTTGGTATAGACACTCTCTCAGCTGTGATAGCAAAGAAATGAAGGTAAATATTGAAAATGCAGCTTATCTCTGTCCAAAGTTATTGGTATATTTTAATTAGTTTTTTAATTAGAAATCATGGGATGTTTGTGAATAAAGCCAGGGAAGATGGAGCAAGACAGGACAATGCCTTAACATCATGGGCGTGAGGGGGAGGGAGCCGGGGCTCCAGTTCATGGGGGTAAGTGCGCCCCATGGTGGCTACAAGGAGAAGTGCAGTCCAGAAGTGCAGCAGGCTGAGGAAGCAAGGGAGCAGTCACCTGCACCCAGCAGGACTTTGAGAACACAGAAATGTGTAAAGAAATTGTATTCACACCTGGAGAAATGGGGCAGTGGGTAAGAGAGCTTGCTGCTCAAGCACAAGGGCCTGAATTTGATCCTCAGCACTCACATACAAATCTAAGCTAAATGGAGATGTGGCTTAGAGGTTAAGGCTAGGTGTGGCCATGCATGCCTGAACCCCAGCCTGGGCATACTGATCAGCTAGTCTGACTGAAAATGGCAGTTCAAGGTCAATACAGGAGGACACCTGACAGCTTCCTTTAGTCTCTGCAAACATGCACACACACATGTGCTTACACATGCACAACACACCACACATACCACAATGTGCATCAAAAAAAGAAAAATGGGGCTGGAGAGATGGCTTAGCTGTTAAGGTGCTTGCCTGCAAAGCCAAAAGACCCAGGTTGTATTCTCTAGGACCCACGTAAGCCAGGTGCACAAGGTGGTGCATGCATCTGGAGTTCATCTGCAATGGCCCTGGCACATCCATTCTCTCTCTCTCTATCTGACACACACACTCTCTCTCTCAAATAAAAATAAAATGTTAAAAGAGGAAAAGTTAACTGGTCTCCACAGAACCCTCTGTCTTCCATTCTTTCTCCATCCTGTGTTTTCATGTGTGTGAACGCATCTCAGAGATGCACGCAGACTCCTTGGTGATCAGAGGAGACAGAGGCTGAGTGGGGTGGAGAGACGACAGCAACTGAGGACATCAGTGTGACCTTTTCTCTTCTCCGGCCTTGGAAAGTGACTCACTTTGGCCCCCAATGTTGCTGGAAGCTAACAAAGTGGGAAGGGAACAACCCAAAGCTGCCTCATCTGTAGTCCCAAGTCAGTGTGAGTGACCCTGGCTCTCCTGTCCCCCCGAGCTGTGGCTTCTGCCTCAGGACGATGGACACAATTCTTTAGTTGCAAGGTTTTCTTGAGGAGCAGGTGACGGTGAGTGTGGGCACTGAGGGACAATATCAGGAGGGCTGGTTCAGTGAGCACAGGGATGTGTATGGTGATGGCACACCCAAACCTTCCAAAGCTACCCACCTGGCCAAAATGCACAGTCCTGTGAAGAGAAGATGTGTCCTGTAATCACTGCCTATCATGGGGTGGTGGAGGTAGGGAGTGTCATGACTGATCCTACGTTGCATAAGGTCCTTGGTTTGATGAGTGTGGGGAAATGTGCAGCCATTACAACAAGCCTTACGCCTTACTGGTTGACCTCTGACAGCCCTCCAAGAAAGGAGTGGTTAGCCAGGCGTGGTGGTGCAGGCCTTTAATCCCAGCACTCAGGAGGCAGAGATAGGAGGATTGCCATGAGTTCCAGGCCACCCTGAGATTACATAGTTAATTCCAGGTCAGCCTGGAACAGAGTAAAACCCTACCTCGAAAAGCCAAAAAAAAGAAAGAAAGAAAGAAAGAAAGAAAGAAAGAAAGAAAGAAAGGAGTGGTTATAGCTACTTTCTGTTTTCCCCAATGGTTTTAGAGTTTTTAAAAAATATACTTTTTAATTTATTTGCAAGCAGAGAGAGAGAAAGAGAGAAGGGCAGGGCAGAGAGGGAGAGAAACAGAGAAAGAATGGGCACACCAGGGCCTCCAGCCACTGCAAACAAACTCCAGATGCATCCTCCACTTTCTGCGTCTGGCTTTATGTGGGTACTGGGGAACTGAACCCAGGTCGCTAGGCTTTGTATGCAAGTGCCTTAACTTCGGAGCCATCTCTCCAACCCTGTTTTTAGTTTTGAGTATCATTGTTTGCTGGATGCTCTAGGGGCTGTCAGTCAGCTCAGTCTTCCATAACAAAATGTCACAGGCTGTGTCCTAACCAATGGCTATTCATTTCTTACAGCTTTGGAGGCCAGGTCGGAAGCATAAGATCAAGGTGGTCGCCAGTTCACCTCTAGGTGAGTGCTTGCAGGTAGCTGTCTTCCTGCTGTGTCCTCACAGGGTGAGAGGTGCCCTGGTAAGAAGACCCACCAGGATGCATTAGCCTCGGGACAGCCCTGAAACCCAGCTCCTTATTACAGGCCATCTCCAAAGATAGCCAACAGGGCTTGGGGATCTGCACGTACATTTGGAGAACACAGTTCAGTCCACAGAAGTTATACAGAAGGGTTCAAGGGGACAAGACCCCTCACTCACAGAGTGACATTTGCAAGTTCACATAGCAGTTTTGCTGGGATTCCACCTCAGCTCTTGCTTGTTCTTGTGGCACATCACTGTCATAACAATGGAGGCAATATCACAGGTCATTACCTTGTTTTACCCTGAAAGGGGAGATGGCCACGTCTTATCATAACCCTGTGACGATGAGAACATCTCTGGCCTAGAGCCAAAGAAGGATAGATTTAATCCACCCACCCATCCACTTACCCACTCACCCATCCCTCCATGCACCCACCCACCCACCCATCCACCTACCTATCCACCCACCCATCCATTCACCTACCCACTCACCCACCCATCCACCTACCCACTCACCCATCCCTCCATGCACCTACCCACTCACCCATCCATTCACCTACCCACTCACCCATCCATCCACCTACCCACTCACCCATCCCTCCATGCACCTACCCACTCACCCATCCCTCCATGCACCTACCCACTCACCCATCCATCCACCTACCCACTCACCCATCCCTCCATGCACCTACCCACTCACCCATCCATCCACCTACCCACTCACCCATCCCTCCATGCACCCACCCACCCACCCATCCACCTACCTACCCACCCACCCATCCATTCACCTACCCACTCACCCACCCATCCACCTACCCACTCACCCACTCACCCATCCATCCACCTACCCACTCACCCATCCATCCATGCACCCACTCACCCATCCATACATGCACCCACCCACCCATCCATCCACCTACCCACTCACCCATCCATCCACCTACCCACTCACCCATCCCTCCATGCACCTACCCACTCACCCATCCATCCACCTACCCACTCACCCATCCCTCCATGCACCCACCCACCCACCCATCCACCTACCTACCCACCCACCCATCCATTCACCTACCCACTCACCCACCCATCCACCTACCCACTCACCCATCCATCCACCTACCCACTCACCCATCCATCCATGCACCCACCCACCCATCCATCCACCCATTTGCTCATCCACTTACCCAACCACTTATCTATCCATTCATTTGTGGATTTATTCAACACCTGAGCAGCCACCAAGGTCAAGACCATTGTTGTCTTTCACCAAGTTGATGCCCATCCTTGGAATCTCTACTTACTACACTGCCCAAGGGGACCCAAGGCCCCAAGTTTCTAGGCTGGGTATGCTTCCAGGGACCAAATTCATGGTGCAGAGGCACGCCGGAAGTCCTCTTACCCTGGAATGCCACTGTCTCCATCCTGCAGCAGATTCATCAGCTTCCCAGGACCCCCACTTGCTGCAGAGGGGCCACCACAGCGAGGAGGAGGAGGCCTTTCCTTCCTACCGCAGCGCTGCCTTACAGGGCCTGAAAACTGATCTTCCATAAAGAAGAGCCCAGCAGAACTCAAAATGGAAAACAGACCCTTGGCGGCTAAAGAGCAGCCAGCCCAGACAGGCCGGATCAAAGGCAGGCTGAGCTGTCCATGGGCCCCAGCACGGTGTCTGGTTATCAAATTTGCACTTGGCAGAGTCTCTGCTGCTCACTGTCCTGGAGGAAGGAAAGCTCTAGCCAAGTGCAGGTAGCATGGCCAGGCATGGAGGGGCAGAGACCTGACCCCACCTGACATGCCATCTGCTGTCCTTGCTTCCTGCCTGGCACGGCAAAGGATTCCACTCTTTAGGGGCCAGCTGTCTGCTCCCCACTTTTTCTGCAGCCAGAGGTGCTCATCGAGCCACCTGACAGACAGGTGTGGTTCACAGCTGCACTCACCTCACCGTTCGGAGCTGGCAGGGATAGAGCTGCAGCACAGTCCTGACAAACTGGCCCTCTTACCCTTTGGGAATCTGTGGCTATTCCTTGTAGCTTCCTATCTCCCCATGTTGGAGGCAGATTGGACTCAGGAGCAAGTATTGCTGGCGGTGAAGGGTCCCTGAAGGAACTCAAGGAAGCAAAAAGGGAAATAAGATGGACAGGCAGGACCCTGGAGCCCATGCCCACACCAGGTAGCAATTATTGGGTGGACACTCCATTGTGTATGACAGTAAGTGTTCACTTCTTATTATGTTGTGGTCACCTAGTGGCCAGTAATGGGATGTTCTGGCCTCCATGGGCCTTACTTTAGGCAGCTGGAGACACTGGGCTCTGTACCACATGGCTCTAGCCCTCCAGCTGGCTGGCTCTGGCACATGCTGTCAGGGAAAGCAGTAAGCATGTGTAAACCCGAGAGGCCCTGAAGGCTAAGACTTGGCAGAAGTAGTTCTGTATTACCTCTGCCTTATACTGTTGGAGAGATAGTCACAGGACTGGCAGAGTGACACGAGGAGAAGCACCAGGCCCCTGTAGAGACTGGGGCAGAAGAGTGGGCATCCACTAGAGCCATTCTGTCCCCCTAGGCAAAGGCCACTGTATCAGCCACTGCCAGCCCCTAGCCCTGTCACTGCTCTACCTACCATAGGCAGGCATGCTCCAGCCCTGGTCTTTCCCTACTGCCAGTTCATCTGACATCATCTGTCCATTCACACAGGTGTCCCAACAGAGCCACTTGTCCACCATGGCCACCTCCTTTCCCCTCCTCGCTCTGCAGCAGAGGGTGGTCACTTTCCCCTCTGGCTTCTGGTGGGTGACCTCACAGAGCTGTAGGCCTACCTCCCTGGCCCTGTATTCTCCACCCAGGGGTCTGTGGCTCGGTGGGTATCTGCCGGCAGGCTTAGTGACAGCTGCAGCAGTAAGACCGATGGCAGAGGAGCCGGCTTCGCTCTCCCAGGGCCATCCTCGTCCATTATCAGCTGCGGGTGCTTGTCATCACACACCAGGCGCAAATAGGAATCAAATGTGGCGCCTGAGCCAGTGAATCCCTCCACTGCGTATTTGCACAAAAGCTGGGGGTAGGGGAGAAGCCCTGGCAGGTCAACTTGAAAGAGAAGGAGAGGCGGCAAGGGAGGAAAGGGGCCTGCGATGGTTCTGGAAACTTTGTTTTTCATTTTCTCTCCTGGCTCCTTGGGCTCCAAGAGCGGACGGGGCCGAATCCCACAAGAAAGCGGGCTCCGGTCAGGCCTAAGCGAAGCCACGTGTCTCCTTAGCTCTTTGGATGTTTTGAAATGGTTTCAAACTTCAGGGGGGATGCCCAACATTCTCGAATGTGTCAGTGGAGGGCGCCCCCCACTGGGTCAAGAGTGGTGTGGGTCGGCTGCCCTGCAGTTTACCTGGGATGGAGCCCGCTCTGTGGCTCAGTCACCTAGAGGCTGGAGAGACTGCACCTTTCTACCGTGGTGGCCAGTGAGGCTGGACACTGTGGCTAGGGCCCCTCACAGGACAGTCACAGTCGTGATTTCAGCCAGTTCTCCCAGTCCCATTTCCCACTGCCAAAGGTAGGACAACCTGTTTATGGAAGGGCCTCAGAACCCCCTGAGTGAGAAGGGGACTCATGTCATACTCTCTAGGACAGCTTGAATCTCCAAGCTTTTCCTCCCCTCATTCTGCCCAGAGAGAGAGGGCTGTGTGCTCTGCAGTAATGGATCTATACCATCCAGGTAAGTTTGGGCAAAAGGGAGCCTCCAACGGAGTTGTGGGGAAGGGAGAAACAAGAAGAGCACCCCCAGTGACCCGTTCTTCCCTTCGGGCTGTTTTGGGCTGAGTGGCCCCTAACCAGAGGTCATTCCTTCTGTCCCTATCTCTCTGTCTGTGTCTGTCTGCTTCCCCCCTGCCCCTCTCTTCTCCACTTCCTTCCTCATCAAGTCAGAACCAGATGCATCAGTCTCTAAGTCTGACCCTGCCTGCTCTGCTGCCCACACAAGTGTCTCTCAATGGGGCCATCTTCAGGGGTTCACAGAGAGCCCTGGGACAGCAGTGATGACCAAGGACTCCCATTAGAGCCAGCCCCCATGGGCCTGGGTCCGAACAGGCTGGGAACCAAGGCAGCTGGCCCATGTCTGTCACTGTCCCATAGCCTCAGTGTTTGAATACTTGGTATTCAAATCCTCACTTGGTAGCAATGTTTGGGAAGTTGTGGAACCTTTGGAAGGTTGAGGAGGAGGTATGCCATTGGGAAAGGGCCTTGATGGTTTTACAGCCCACTACTGCTTCCTCTCCCCTTCTTCCTTGTTGATGCGAACATGGGACACAGGCTTCCTGCTCAGGCCTGCCATGTCTTCCCTGCCAGGAACACTTCCCCTCAAAATTGTAAGCTGAAAATATATCCTTAAGCTCCTTAAGCTGCTCCTGGTTGGGTATTGGTCCCAGCAATGAGAAAGTAATTGATAAAGTCACATAGATGAATAATGGAAGGTCCTAAGAGTCAGTGTCCTTACATCACCAGTCAGGGTCCAGCAGGCTGAGAGAGGAAGCTTGACCAAGGCTAAAGGGAGGAGACCAAAGGAAGCTATGGAGCCTGCCCTGAGGCACATGGAATTCATGCTTGTGTCCCCACCAGTAGGCCTGTGTGTTAAAGGTGTAGTTCCCAGCTTAGCACTATTGGCAGGTGATAACTTTACAAGGCGTGAGGGCCCTCCATCGAGGGATCATGCTGGAACCAAGAGAGAATCCAGTTCCCTCCCAGCTAGCCTTCATAGTGCTGGAAAGTGCTGTGAGAGCAGCTGGAGAATAACAGTTGCCAACTGATATATTAAGGAGGAGATCCTGCCAGTTACAAAATCGACCAGCTGAGCAAGAAGTATCACTTGTGCAATAGTGGCACACAGCCAATGTAGGTAACCAACTGTTCACGGATTGGACATGAGACCCGCTCAGTGGGGGTGAACCCATGTCTGGCTGTGGGAACCAAGCCAGATTCCCTAGAACAGGAAACCAGTAGACCCCCCAGAGAGAACCTCCACTGCTCTCTTATTAAAAAGGATGGACATACACATCAATATATATTTCTAATGACTAGACTTATCCCCTTTCATTCAAACTGTTCTCACCTCATCTGCCTGGGTCCAGAAGTCATTACAGGGGAAGCAGTGACATGAATCCTGCTCTCAGGGCCAGCCCGAAAACCAGCTCCAGAGAGATGGTGACACACTGTGGTCACTCAAGCCTCATAAAAACAGAGATCCAGAGGCAACAGAGAAAGCAACACTAAATCAAATCCCTCTCTCACCCACCAAGGCTCAGAGAGCACCAAGGAAGAGGGCATGGAAAGACTGTAAGAGCCTCCAGGCGGGTGGGAATAGCCTGAGGCACTGTGTTTCCCCGTCCCTGCAGAGACTGACTGAGGCCTCTTGGTCCCCACAATGAATACCAATGACCCCACTGAAGACCCTAAGCAGAATCGGGGTGGGGAAAAGGGGTCTATGTGTGCAGTTTTTTATTAAAAAAATCAATAAGACCAGGCATGATGGTACACACTGTTAATTCCAACACTTGGGAGGCTGAGGTAGGAGGATTCCCATGAGTTCAAGGCCACCCTGAGACTACATAGTGAATTCTAGGTCAACCTGGGCCAGAATGAGCCCCTACCTCAAAAAATAAATGAAGAAATTATAAAAAGAGGGGTTCAAGGGAAATCTGCAGGTCATTGGGGTGTGCCCTTGTTGGGGATATTGGAACCCTGGCCCCATCTTCCCCCACTCTCTCCCTCTGCTTCCCAGACACCATGATGAGCACTTTCTGCCCCCATGTGATACTGCTATACTGTGCCATCCATTCGCTCTCCCTCAAATAAATAGAAGAATAAAATATTAAAAGAGAAAAGAGTGAAGAAAACATTTATGAACTCAGGGAGGCACATTCTCAGTGGGTCACAAAAACAGAAGTAGAGAGGGTAAAGGACCATTGATAGAGGGAGCCAGGGAAAACAGACAACCTGGTTTTGCCAAAGGACCTTTTAGAAGATGGCAATGCAAGCCACAGCCTAGGGTACCCTTCAAACCATCGCTAGTCACAGCCCAGGGTACCCTTCAAACCATCGCACAGCCCAGGGTCCCTTCAGCCCCCAGGGTCAGCCCAGGGTACCACCCCTTCAAACCATCACTAGTCACAGCCCAGGGCAGGGCACCCTTCAAACCATCACTAGTCACAGCCCAGGGTACCCTTCAAACCATCACTAGTCACAGCCCAGGGTCACCCTTCAAGCCATCACTAGTCACAGCCCAGGGGTACCCTTCAAACCATCACACCCCCTTCAAGCCATCAAGCCATCACTAGTCATCAGTCACAGCCCAGGGCACCCTTCAAGCCATCACTAGTCACAGCCCAGGGCACCCTTCAAACCATCACTAGTCACAGCCCAGGGCACCCTTCAAGCCATCACTAGTCACAGCCCAGGGCACCCTTCAAGCCATCACTAGTCACAGCCCAGGGCACCCTTCAAACCATCACTAGTCACAGCCCAGGGTACCCTTCAAACCATCACTAGTCACAGCCCAGGGCACCCTTCAAACCATCACTAGTCACAGCCCAGGGTACCCTTCAAACCATCACTAGTCCATCAGGGCTAGTCACAGCCCAGGGTACCCTTCAAACCATCGCTAGTCACAGCCCAGGGTACCCTTCAAACCATCACTAGTCACAGCCCAGGGTACCCTTCAAACCATCACTAGTCACAGCCCAGGGTACCCTTCAAACCATCACTAGTCACAGCCCAGGGTACCCTTCAAACCATCACTAGTCACAGCCCAGGGTCCCTTCAAACCATCACTAGTCACAGCCCAGGGTACCCCATCACTTCAAAGCCATCCCTTCAAACTCACTAGTCACAGCCCAGGGTACCCTTCAAACCATCACTAGTCACAGTCAGCCCAAAGGGTACCATCACTAGTCACAGCCCAGGGTACCCTTCAAACCATCACTAGTCACAGCCCAGGGCACCCTTCAAACCATCACTAGTCACAGCCCAGGGTACCCTTCAAACCATCACTAGTCACAGCCCAGGGTACCCTTCAAACCATCACTAGTCACAGCCCAGGGTCACCCTTCACAACCATCACTAGTCAACCATCACTAGTCACAGCCCAGGGCACCCTTCAAACCATCCCTAGTCACAGCCCAGGGTACCCTTCAGGGGCACCCTAGTCACAGCCAGCCCAGGGCACCCTTCAAACCATCACTAGTCACAGCCCAGGGCACCCTTCAAACCATCGCTAGTCACAGCCCAGGGTACCCTTCAAACCATCACTAGTCACAGCCCAGGGCACCCTTCAAACCATCACTAGTCACAGCCCAGGGCACCCTTCAAACCATCACTAGTCACAGCCCAGGGTACCCTTCAAACCATCACTAGTCACAGCCCAGGGTACCCTTCAAACCATCACTAGTCACAGCCCAGGGCACCCTTCAAACCATCACTAGTCACAGCCCAGGGTACCCTTCAAACCATCAGCCCAGGGCACCCTTCAAACCATCACTAGTCACAGCCCAGGGCACCCTTCAAACCATCACTAGTCACAGCCCAGGGCACCCTTCAAACCATCACTAGTCACAGCCCAGGGCACCCTTCAAACCATCACTAGTCACAGCCCAGGGCACCCTTCAAACCATCGCTAGTCACAGCCCAGGGCACCCTTCAAACCATCACTAGTCACAGCCCAGGGCACCCTTCAAACCATCACTAGTCACAGCCCAGGGCCCTTCAAACTTCAAAACCATCACTAGTCACAGCCCAGGGCACCCTTCAAACCATCACTAGTCACAGCCCAGGGCACCCTTCAAACCATCACTAGTCACAGCCCAGGGCACCAAACCATCAAAGTCACAGCCATCCATCACTAGTCACAGCCCAGGGCACCCTTCAAACCATCACTAGTCACAGCCCAGGGCACCCAAACCATCACTAGTCACAGCCATCACAGCCCAGGTGCCCTTCAAACCATCACTAGTCACCCAGGGCACCCTTCAAACCATCACTAGTCACAGCCCAGGGCAAACCATCACTAGTCACAGCCCATCCTTCAAGGGTCATCAAACTCACTAGTCACAGCCCAGGGCACCCTTCAAACCATCACTAGTCACAGCCCAGGGCACCCTTCAAACCATCACTAGTCACAGCCCAGGGCACCCTTCAAACCATCACTAGTCACAGCCCAGGGCACCCTTCAAAGCCAGGGTCCCTTCAAACCATCAGTCACAGCCCAGGGCACCCTTCAAACCAGGGTACCCTTCAAACCATCACTAGTCACAGCCCAGGGTACCCTTCAAACCATCACTAGTCACAGCCCAGTCAAACCAGCCCCAGGGCACCCTTCAAACCATCACTAGTCACAGCCCAGGGTACCCTTCAAACCATCGCTAGTCACAGCCCAGGGCACCCTTCAAACCATCGCTAGTCACAGCCCAGGGCACCCTTCAAACCATCGCTAGTCACAGCCCAGGGCACCCTTCAAACCATCGCTAGTCACAGCCCAGGGCACCCTTCAAACCATCGCTAGTCACAGCCCAGGGCACCCTTCAAACCATCGCTAGTCACAGCCCAGGGCACCCTTCAAACCATCACTAGTCACAGCCCAGGGCACCCTTCAAACCATCAAAAAACCATCACTAGTCACAGCCCAGGGCTAGTCACAGCCCAGGGTACCCTTCAAACCATCACTAGTCACAGCCCAGGGCACCCCTTCAAACACATCAAAGTCACAGCCCAGGGTACCCTTCAAACCATCACTAGTCACAGCCCAGGGCACCCTTCAAACCATCACTAGTCACAGCCCAGGGCACCCTTCAAGCCATCACTAGTCACAGCCCAGGGTACCCTTCAAGCCATCACTAGTCACAGCCCAGGGTACCCTTCAGGTCACAGCCTTCAAACCATCACTAGTCACAGCCCAGGGCACCCTTCAAACCATCACCCTTCAAACCATCACTAGTCACAGCCCAGGGCACCCTTCCAAAGTCCATCCCAGGGCTAGTCACTAGCCAGCCCAGGGCACCCTTCAAACCATCACTAGTCACAGCCCAGGGCCCTTCAGGGTCACCCCCAGGGTACCCTTCAAACCATCACTAGTCACAGCCCAGGGCACCCTTCAAACCATCACAGCTAGTCACAGCCCAGGGCACCCTTCAAACCATCACCATCAAACCATCACTAGTCACAGCCCAGGGCCATCACTAGTCACAGCCCAGGGTACCCTTCAAACCATCACTAGTCACAGCCCAGGGTACCCTTCAAACCATCACTAGTCACAGCCCAGGGCACCCTTCAAACCATCACTAGTCACAGCCCAGGGCACCCTTCAAACCATCGCTAGTCACAGCCCAGGGCACCCTTCAAACCATCACTAGTCACAGCCCAGGGCACCCTTCAAGCCATCCAGGGCACTTCAAACCATCACTCACAGCCCAGGGCACCCTCAAACCATCCTAGTCACAGCCCAGGGCACCCTTCAAACCATCACTAGTCACAGCCCAGGGCACCCTTCAAACCATCACTAGTCACAGCCCAGGGCACCCTTCAAACCATCACTAGTCACAGCCCAGGGCACCCTTCAAACCATCACTAGTCACAGCCCAGGGTACCCTTCAAACCATCACTAGTCACAGCCCAGGGTACCCTTCAAACCATCACTAGTCACAGCCCAGGGTACCCTTCAAACCATCGCTAGTCACAGCCCAGGGAACCCAGGGTAGTCCAGCCCAGGGTACCCTTCAAACCATCACTAGTCATCACCCTAGTCAAGCCCAGGGCACCCTTCAAACCATCACCACAGCCCAGGGCACCCTTCAAACCATCACTAGTCACAGCCCAGGGTACCCCTTCAAACCATCCAGTCACAGCCCAGGTACCCTTCAAACCATCACTAGTCACAGGGGCACCCTTCAAACCATCGCTAGTCACAGCCCAGGGTTCAAACCATCACTTCAAACCATCACTAGTCACAGCCCAGGGTACCCTTCAGGGCACCCTTTCAAACCATCACTAGTCACAGCCCAGGGTACCCTTCAAACCATCACTAGTCACAGCCCAGGGCACCCTTCAAACCATCAGTCTAGTCACAGCCCAGGGCACCATCTTCCCTTCAAACCATCGCTAGTCATAGCCCAGGGTACCCTTCAAACCATCACTAGTCACAGCCCAGGGTACCCTTCAAACCATCACTAGTCACAGCCCAGGGTACCCTTCAAACCATCGCTAGTCACAGCCCAGGGTACCCTTCAAACCATCACTAGTCACAGCCCAGGGCACCCTTCAAACCATCACTAGGGCACCCTCAAACCATCACTAGTCCAGCCCAGGGCACCCTTCAAACCATCACTAGTCACAGCCCAGCCCAGGGTCACAGCCCAGGGCCCTTCAAACCATCACTAGTCACAGCCCAGGGCACCCTTCAAACCATCACTAGTCACAGCCCAGGGTACCCTTCAAACCATCGGGCACTAGTCACAGCCCAGGGCACCCTTCAAACCATCACTTCAAAGGGCACCCTTCAAACCATCACTAGTCACAGCCCAGGGCACCCTTCAAACCATCACTAGTCACAGCCCAGGGCACCCTTCAAACCATCACTAGTCACAGCCCAGGGCACCCTTCAAAGGGTACCCTTCAAACCATCACAGCCCAGGGTCCCTTCAAACCATCACTAGTCACAGCCCAGGGCACCCTTCAAACCATCACTAGTCACAGCCCAGGGTACCCTTCAAACCATCACTAGTCACAGCCCAGGGTACCCTTCAAACCATCGCTAGTCACAGCCCAGGGTACCCTTCAAACCATCGCCCAGGGCACCCTTCAGTCACAGCCCAGGGTACCCTTCAAACCATCGCTAGTCACAGCCCAGGGTACCCTTCAAACCATCACAGCTAGTCACCCTTCAAACCATCACTAGTCACAGGGGGCACCCTTCAAACCATCACTAGTCACAGCCCAGGGTACCCAGGCACAAACCATCACTAGTCACAGCCCAGGGTACCCTTCAAACCATCACTAGTCACAGCCCAGGTCACAGCCCAGGGTACCCTTCAAACCATCACTAGTCACAGCCCAGGGCACCCTTCAAACCATCGCTAGTCACAGCCCAGGGTACCCTTCAAACCATCGCTAGTCACAGCCCAGGGCACCCTTCAAGCCATCACTAGTCATAGTCCAGGGTACCCTTCAAACCATCGCTAGTCACAGCCCAGGGCACCCTTCAAACCATCACTAGTGAAGAGCTCACATCTCAGACTCCACAAATCAATAAAGTAACTGGATTCCAAGGTGGGGCAGAGATAGATAACTGAAGAAGGAGTCGGGGTAGCAGCAAGCTCATGAAAGGAGGCCCAACATCACTAGTGTTTGGGAAAGCACAAATTAAAACCAATTGATGCTACTACCTACCACAAACACAGATGCCACTTAAAACACTGACAAGAACAGGGTGTGCAGCCCTGGAGCTCCTCATCCCCATGCAAGCATGGTGGGTAACTGGCCTCCGTAGAGGCCCATGGGAAAGAGGGTGACGATCCACATCAAAGCCCCTGTTCCAGCCAGTGGCACTTCTGACTGAGGCCGTCACCCCCAGCACTGCAGCAACAACACACATCTCCTATGGGTGGTACAAATGGCTACAGTTACCCAGCCAGGACACCCCATCATGTTGGCTTCTGGAGTGATTTTTGTCTTCAGTGTGTGTGAGTGTGTGTGCATGTATGTATTAAATATATATATACCGGGCTGGAGAGATGGCTTAGCGGTTAAGGCGCCTGCCTGATAAGCCTAAGAACGCCGGTTCCAATCTCCAGGTCCCACGTTTAGCCAGGTGCAGTGATGCAAGGGCGCAATGCCGCACTTGACCACAAGGAGGCGCACACATCTGGATTTCGTTCACAGCAGCTGAGAGACTGTTGGCGCGCCCATCTCTTATCTGTCTCCCTCTCCCTCTCTCTCTGTCTCTCTCTCTCTCTCTGTGTCTCTCTCCAAAAATAAATAAAAAAATATATATCATGCTCCATAATTGGACGGAAGGCCCTCTCTACGGGAGGGAATACATACCCGGTACTGAAAAACCTAAGTAAAAGTCTATGGTAGGTGAGGTCATGAGCCTTGGGGGTATAAGCCTGCTCATGTCTGACTAAATGTATATATTATTCCCACCAAGCTGCCCTGGGGACACTACACTAAATGTTCATGTCCACATATTAACGCTATTCTCACTTCTGGCTAGAGAAGCTTCTCTTTTCAGATGGTGATGACCACTGGGATGACACAAAAGGCAACATAGTGCTGAGAAGAAGGGATGGAGGAGTGCCTAGCACTGAAACACCTCTGTCACATCCTCCAGTGGCTCAGGGACCATTGCGGAAGAGGGGGCGGATAGAATGGAAGAGCCAAAGGAAGGATATGACCTCTTACTATGCAGCTGCCCAGACAGAAATTGGCCTCGATATCCATGATCTTGCAGTGCCTAGCAATACCTTTGCAAGACCCTCAAAATAGAAGAGAAAGATGATGTCATCAAATTAGGAGAGAGACTAATGGAGAAAGGGAGGGGATATGATGGAGACCGGAGTTCTAAAGTGGAATGGGGGAGGGGAGGGAAATATCAGGTGGGGTTTTTTTGGTATGTAAGATTAAAAGTCAATAAAAAATTTAAAAAAACATATATATATATATATATATATATCATAAAACTTAGCCTTGTGCCTAGTTTTGAGGGTGGTGGTCAGTAGCATCAATCACGTTCACACTGTTGTGAGCCATCAATACCGTCCTAGAAGGGCAGGAAGAATCCTTCCATCCTTCCATGGTAGCTTGTGTGTTCAGTGGTTGTGAGATTTCACTACTGGCCCAACATTGGTACTAACCCTTTGTGGGCCTCAGGTACCCATTATCGTGCTTGTCTCCCTACATTCCCCCAAAGCTACCAGGCAACTTCCATTTGTTTCTGCTGTGCAGATAGGGAAACTGAGGATCAGGGATGCTCAATATTAAACACAGTCAGTGACAGAAACAGTCTTTTGACCTGAGAGTGGACACATCAACATGGGCCGTGTGTCCCCATCTCACACTATGTGCTCTTCCTAGAAAAGCTTCTAAATTTAGTTATTATCTCTTCTTGCTTTCTTCAGGCCAGGGGATGCCTGTAAGAGTGCCTCTGAGCTGGCAAGCAGGCCTGTGGGAGGAGCTGAGTCCCACTTCCCCAGTCCTCATGGTCAACCACTGCAGGTGGTTCCTGGAACCAGTGAACAAAGGGTTCTTCAAACACGTGAATGCCTGTAGAAGCACTCGCTGTGGAACCTGCTTCTCCCCAGGCAATATTTTAAACCCTTGCCCGTAGCTGGTAGCTGAGCAGAGTGGTGACATATGTAATCCCAGCACTCAGGAGGCTGAGCCATAGCCATCAGGGCCTACCTCCCTCTCAGTGCCCCTGTGGATGGAGCTGCACGGGGAACAGCAGGAAGTGGGTGAAGGCACCCTCTCAGGTGGCTCCTCTTGACAGGAACTCCTTGATGGTGGGGCAAACCTGGCAGAGACCTGGAAAGGCCCTGGGGACTAGTAAGGACAGCCTGTCTCCTTAGGACAGCTTAAGGCCTCCTTAGGACTTAGGACAGCTCCCCTCAGCAGGAGTGTCCCCAGGCAGCCAGCCCTGCCCATTCCATTCCTGAGGAAGCGGGGATTCCACAGGTGAGTTCCTGGAGGTGGGAGGAGAGTTGCCACTGAAGTGATCAGGCCAGGGACTAGGCCAGAGGGAGGCAACATAAGCATGACTGTGCTTGTTTGTAGCTGAATAAACCCAGCGCAGAGAAGTAGGGGCCTGCTGAAGGCACACAGTAGGAAGACTGATGGGTGCCTGCTGGTCCTTGCTCTAGCGAGGCTCCTGCCCTTGTGGTAAAGGGCATTGCCCCATGCATCATGTGGCAGGGGAGCAGGCAGCAAGTGTAGAGTTGACCCTGCAAAGTCACACCATGTCTGACCCTGTGACACCACACTTTCTGACCTGCAAGGTCACACCATGCCTGTCTCGAGAATCTGACAGGTGACTGCTGCCTGCAGCAATGACCTGGGAGTTGTGTTTACTGCTCTTTTCCTTGCACCAGCCATGGCCAGATACAGGAAGGACCCAAAGCTGGGGACAATGGGTTGTGGCCCTGGATCCTCAGAAGGTCAGTAGGACAAATGACCTCTCCCATTTGCATCGAGGAGGGCAGGAGCCTCGCTAGAGCAAGGACAAGCAGGCACCCTTCAGTCTTCCTACTGTGTGCCTTCAGCAGGCCCCCACTTCTCTGAGCTGGGTTTATTCAGCTACAAACAAGCGCAGTCATGCTTATGTTGCCTTGTCCTCACGAGGACGCTGGAGGCTGGCCTTCTGTCAGCAGGGCCCCTGGTCCCTTAGCCTGGTTTTCAGCTGTTCCCAGGATAGAGACAGCACCCACTATGGCCATCCCCACTCCCACTTGAGCCATCACACCAACATGAGCCACAGCAAGTGTCATAGAAAGGGGGGGTGAGCCTGGGTCCTGTGTCCTCCATCACCCCCTACTGACACACTGCTCTCTTCTCAGAAAAGCTTCTAAATTTAGGTAATGCATCTTCTTTCTGGCAGGCCAGGGGATGCCGTGAGAATGGTTCAGAGTGGGCAGATGACTGTGCAGGTGGGAGCCAAGTGTGACTTCTCTAGCCTTTGTGGTCAATTGCTGGCAGGTTGTTCCTGGAACTAGCGAGAAAGGGTGCTTGGAACAAGTTCGCTGTCTCTCCCTGCCGGCTCTCCTCCCCCCACAGGAAGAACTCCCTTCCTTAGGGGAACACTGAGTCAGGCTGCTGACAGCCTTTAGGGAGATCAGTCCACCATCAGGCAAGAGCCACGTGGTAGCCCTGCTGTTTCTGCTCTGACCCAGCCAGGCTTCAGGATGCCCACCTCCCTGTGGGGTAGATCAAAAGAATGACTTGATTTCAAGGACAGCTGTCATTTATAGACTGTGCCTCGCATTTGGGGGTGATTGGCAGTATTCATAATCCAGTTAGCCTAACCAAATACAGTACTGCTGACTTGAGATGAGCCACTGAGGTCCAGGGGTGGAGTAGTATCTCCTGACTACAGCTGGACTCTGCAAAGCCAGGACTTCCAGACCTGTTGGGCCCTAGCACCTGTGGCCCCTGCTCTGTCTTTAGCAAGCACCTGCCCGGTTAGAGGCCGGTGGCAGTGTCAGGGATGCAGGAAGTAGTCAGAAGGGCTCACAGAGAGAAGCCTTGACAAATTAATGACACTGTGTCTTAGGAGAGAGCTGGTAGAGAGGATCAATGTGACCCCAATTCTTGTCCACCTGGAACTTCAAGATATGACCTTTCTTTTTTAAAAAAAAATTATTTATTTATTTTATTTATTTATTTGAGAGAGAGAGAGAGAGATACAGAAATAGGCAGGTAGAGAGAGAGAGAGAATGGGCACACGGGGGCCTTCAGCCACTGCAAACGAACTCCAGATGTGTGTGCCCCTTGCTCATCTGGCTTACGTGGGTCCTGGAAAATCGAGCCTTGAACCGGGATCCTTAGGCTTCAGAGGCAAGCGTTTAACTACTAAGCCATCTCTCCAGCCCAAGATATGACCTTTCTTTACAATGCAATTTTCCAGACACAAAATGGTCTGGATATCCATGGCCTCACAATGCCTGGTACTACCTACACAAGACCCTCATAATAGAAGGAAAAGATCATGACATCAAAATAAAAGAGACCCAGCACTTGGGAGGCAGAGGTAGGAGGATCACCGTGAGTTCAAGGCCACCCTGAAACTACATAGTTAATTCCGGGTCAGCCTGGACCACAGAAACCCTACCTCGAAAAACCAAAAAAATAAAAAATAAAAAAAAAAAAAAGAGAGACTATCTGAGAGGGGAAGGGGATATGATGGAGAGTGGATTTGTGAAAGGGAAAGTGAGGTAGGGGAGGGAATTATCATGGTTGATTGTCTATAATTATGGAAGCTGTCAATAAAAAAGTTCTTTAAAAAGTTATGACCTTTCTTACAAGTAATTAAAGTAGAAATTTGGAGATGGGGTCATCCTGGATTGGCCCCTAAACGCAATGAGCATGTCATTAGAAGGAGACACACTGCTAGGCAGAGTAGCAGGCCACGTGCAGCCAGAGGCAAAGGCAGAATGACTCCTGCACTCACGGCCAAGGGCCCCTGGAGCAGGCAGAGTCAGGTGGGCAGGAAGGGTCACCAGCCACAGCTTCTGCAGGAAATGCAAGCTCCCTGACTCTCCGGGAGCTGAGTTCTGCAGTCTGAAGTTCCCCGTTTGTGATCATTTGCTGAGGGGCCAGAGGAATCCACCACTATTGGGATGGGAGCCAGCAGTGGTGGTTATGGGTAAGTTCCCCAACCAGGTGTAATGGGATGTCCTGACTATCTTGCTATGGAGATTCTCAGACTTGAGGGCCTTGGGATTGGTTCTTGGGACTCTTCGGCTCAGATCTCCTAGCTCACACCCCAGATCTGGTCTTCCTATACCCTCCCTTCTGGGGGTGGCTGTGGGTTTTCATTTTAGTAGCTGTCAGTGACCCTGAACTGCTTCAGGTACATCCTTTCCGGGTGTGTGTGGGGGGGATATCTCCAAGCCTCCTTTCCCTACCTCCACCAGTTGCTGGAATGTTAGCTGCTAATGAAAAAATCCCACCACGTCTTTGGACCACCACCCCTCGATAGCCTGTACTGCCTGGCCTAGAGATGCTGACACAAGGCCTGAAGGACCAACTGACTAATGTGCTACTTTTGCTTCTGTACACATGCTTGCTTGCTTGACAATAGTGCAGCCATTTTATGATAGTTGCCATGTTAAGATTAAAAAGTTTCCCTACCAGCTTCTGGGAACTCCCCCACCCCAAGCCAATTCCGGGAACAAACAACCAGCCGCAAGGACCCTGGCCTCTTGCAAAGATAAGCTCTGCAAACAAGTTGCTACCCTAAGATAAGTGGCCTGCAGAGTTCCCGTGCATGCCCTCTTAGAACCAATCATTTTAAAAGTCGCAATATGATGTAATCACTGTGTTTCTTTCCCTCTGAGGGTCGGGGCTCTCTCCCACTACCACTGTGCCGGACTGTGTGGATGGGGCCCAGGCCTAGGCTTGCAATAAAGAAACCTGCTGTTTTTTGGCATTCGAGTGTCTCGGCTTTCTTGGTGGCTCGCTGGGTGACAGAGGGTCTTGGTACTTCAGGCCCACCTTTCCTCAGCATGTGGTCTGAAGTCCAGGTCCCTGGTTTCCATATTGTGCCCCAGGAGCACAGGGGATATTGTGCCACCTTCAGGTTTCTCCAGAGAACATACTCTGGCTAAGCTACTTGCGTACAATCCTGCCACTTTTAAAGGGAACCTGGCCAAATACAAATCCATTTCTCCTAGTCACACACTGAAGAGCAAGACGAAGGGGGAAGAGGGCTTTGGGATGCCGTCCTCCAGACATGAAGTGGCCTTTGCACTCATGACCTCTCAGAGGTTGTTGTTACCTGTTCCAGACCTGCACAATATTGGGCCCATCGACATTCCATCATGGGTGATGGAGGAGGGAAGAAAACAACAAAAAGACATCAAAGACTGGGGCTGGAGAGATGGCTCAGTAGTTAAGGCACTTGCCTATAAAGCCTAAGGACCCAGGTTCAATTCTCTAGAACCCACCTAAGCCAGATACACATTGTGGCACATGAGTCTGGAGTTTGTGTGCAGTGACTAGAGGCCCTGGCGTGCCCATTCTCCCTCTCTCCCCCACCCTCTCTCAAATAAATAAATAAATTTTTTTTAATTTAAAAAGAAATCGAAGAGGAGGAATGGTTGGAACGAAGAAGTTCAGAGGAAGGAGATGGGGAGGGGTAGTGGGAGGTGGCTATGATCAAAATCCATTGTATACATGTATGAAAAATGTCAATAAAAGCTTTAGAAAACAAAATCAGTTTACAGTTTGCATACCAAAATTAATTAATTAATTAAAATTAAAAAATGGGCTGGAGAGATGGATCAGTGATTAAGGCACTTGCCTGCAAAGCCTAACTACCCAGGTTCAATTCCCCAGTGCCATGTAAAGCCAGATGCACAGCGGCACATGCATATGGAGTTCATTTGCAGTAGCTAGAGGCCCTGGTGAGCCCATTCTCTACCACCCGCCTCTTTCTCTCTCTCTGCTTGAAAAGAAATGAAAAAAAATTTTAAAAATAAAGTATGAAACGATCAGGTCAAATGTGACAAAAGACTTCAGCCACCAATAAGGAGGAAGACAGGAAGTGCTGACTGACGCCAGGTGCTAGAAAATAAGAGTAAGACCCTGCTGCCATTGCTGGCCACAGAGCATGGGGAGTAGCTGGCAGGGGTCGGAAGCAGGAGCTGAGCAGGCGCAGTGGGAAAGGCGACCTAGACTTCGAGGACGATGTGTGTAAAGGCCAGACGGCCAGAGGGAGTGAGAGAAATCAGCACGTATAAGGGCTGGGCAGACAGAGAGGCCCCGGATCATGAGTGTAACTGTTCTTAGCCTCCAGAGCTCTGGGGTGTCCTGGGAGATGGAGCTAGAGAAGACATGTCCTTTGAAACGGCCAGTGTGGCTGCAAGGCCAGCGAACTGTCCTGTGTCCTGCAACAGGCAGTGGGGCTGCTCTGGGGAGAAGACCGAAATGTCTTCCACACACAGCCATTGGATATGGTGTCCATCTAGTTAATGGAAGCAGTGAGTTCCCCAAGTAAGCCATTGGGACTGGCTCTGGGAAGAGGCTGAGATGTGTGGTGAGAATCCGCTGGGGGCATGAGAAGAAAGGTCCTCTGGATCCTCTTCCCTAGATTCCTCCAAGGTTTCCTTCTCCTCTCCCTCCAGACTGTGCTCAGAAAGCCCTCCTAAGTGAGGTGTGCCCTGGCCATCCTCCTTCACACTGCCACCCCCAACCAGCCCCTGCCCCCTACTGTGTCCCTCCCCAGTAACATGCCGTGTCCATCATCTCTCCTGAAGAAGAACTTTGGCCTGTCTTCTGTCCGTGTTTGGCCTTTGTGCAGCAGCAGGTACCAGAGATTCTGTCGTGGGAGCAGCTGACAAAGGCATCTGAGAAAGAGCAGCCAGGGAGATGGGGGAGCAGGAGGGTGTGTGGCAGCAAGGATCCCAGGGAGCACATGTAGCTGATGAACTCCTCTAGGGTAGGTGCCAGGCGTGAACACATATGCCTGCATCAGAGTGACCTGCAGCCTCAGTAAACAGACTGAGGGACCTAGAGCAGAAATGCTGCTGGTTGATTCATATGCTACCAGCACTGTATTAGACGTCACGTCCAGTCTTGCAGAGATCTGATTCCTCGTGGTCCCTGTCACTGTCATCTCCCCACATGCTAACACACAGCCATTGTCACAGTAAGATGAGTCCCTTCTATGCTCACCTTCTTACACATTAGTGTCTGGCTCATTGTGACCTTTTGCTGTTCTGTTTAACTTGCAGAATTAGCTTTCCAAGTTTAATTAAGAAAAAAATCTGAGGTGCTGGAGAGATGGCTCAGTGGTTAAAGGTGCTTGCTTACAAAGCTAATGGCCTGGGTTTGATCCCCCAGTACCCATGTAAAGCCAGATGCACAAACTGGCACATGTGTCTGGAGTTTGAGTGGAAGGAGACCCTGTAGTGCTCTCTGCCTCTCTCTGTCTCTCTGTCTCTCTGTCTCTTTCTCTCTCTCTCTCTCTCTCTCTCACACACACACACACACACACACACACTCTCTCTCTCTCTCCCTCTTTCTGTCATAAACAATAAATAAATAAATCTGAACTGGGCATAGTGACACACATCTATAATTCCAGAACTTGGGAGGCAGAAGCAAGAGGACCTCATGCTCAAGGCATTCGTAGAGTGAACTCTGGTTAAGCATCATCTATGACCATTGTAGAATCTGGTTTCCTTTATCTTTGTTGGACTTTGACCTGGTGTTATTGACCTGACATCTATACTAAGATCAGCTGCAATGGCTGCTCGCGCTTACTATCTGCTCCCAAAGCATTTATGAAATGTGCTTTGATCCTTCATTGGTTGGCCTTACCCTCATCACACTGGCCTTTTCTCTCTAGGAGGATTGTGGGTCATGATTCTATTTCTTTAATGCCTGTAAGATAATTTACATTTCCCTTTCTTAATCAGGGTTGGTTGGGTGTTCTTTCCTAGAACTCTGGACAGTTCTCAGACACGGCTGAGTTTTGTGCTGTAAGTTACTCGCAGCGCTCTTCCATGACCTTTACCCCATCTTCATAACTTACTTTCTCTAACTGTGTTTAGATCATTCGTGTGAACTTTCTAGTACTTTGGCAACTGCCTTTCCAGTTCTGACTTGGAATATTTCCATATCATTCTTTTTCGAATCTTCTCTAATTTTCTTAATACTTTGTTTGACTTATGAGCTAATTATACTTGTGTTGGAAAGCCTCCCTGTGTCTGATGTTTTATTGATGTTAAGTTACTCGCATTGTGGTCAGAGAGTGTGTGGTCTTTCTGGTAGCCACTCTCTGACATTTATTGAAGCTTGCCTTATTTATGTCCTAGCATTATTTTTTTAAGTCAGGTTCTGTGGGTATTTGGAAACTGTGTGATTTTTGCAGCTATCTATCAGGTGTAGTTTTTCTATGTGTGATTGTTAGAACTTTCTATGAAGTTTGTTAATCATGTTGAAAGCATACTCTATACTATCAGGATATTTTAGTCTCCTTCATCAGTCACTGCAAAGCATTTTTTTTTTTTTTGAGGTAGGGTCTCATTCAAGCTCAGGCTGACCTGGAATTCACTATGTATTCTCAGGGTGACCTCGAACTCATGGCAATCCTCCTACCTCTGCCTCCCAAGTGCTGGAATTAAAGGCATGTGCCACCATGCCCGGCTGAATAGTTTTTAATCCCATCTCATCTTCGTTTTTCAATCTGGAATTCTGCCCTAATCCTTTCTATCATTTCTTCCTCCCCATTCCTCTCTCTTTTGGGGTTCAAGGTTATGCCTATTGGAACAGCATACTTTCTGCCTCTGTCTGACTTCCCTCCCTGTTTTCTGGGTCACTCTTGCTTGTGGCTCCTGCGTGACTTCCTCCCACCTTTCACTGGTATTTAGCTATCTTGACTCTGCTGGGGTCTTTTCCAGTTCAGTTTCTACACTTTTCATATCTAGAATTTCACAGATCACATCAGTTGATTCTAATTGTTCCTTCTCAGTAGCCAGGTGTGAGCATCATGTTTTAATTCTTAATTTTGATTAAGACTATTTGTCATTGGATTCCCCATTATTGCCACTTTTGTGAATCTAATTCTGCAGTTGGCTGAGTAGGTTTCCATTTCTAGCTGTAGTCTAATGGTAATGGTGAGATGCTATGTGAAATACCTTAAGGCCACAGTTTCCTGTGTCCCCTCATAAATAGGTGCAATTCCTCCTTGCCTGATGTCTGAGTCACCAGCAACTTAGGGCCATGTTGAGCCCACCTGAGGTACCCATAAAGAGGGGATGGGGGGACAGATAGAGTCACAGGCTGACATGTGCCATTGGTGCTGCCACCTGCTTTTCAACCTGAGACTAAGGGAGCCAATTACACTCTAGTCCCACTTCAGGTGCTAATAGCCAGCAGAGCTACAAGGGAGCTCCTGCCTGGCCTTCCCTGTTGAATAAGGCTCCAGCCTATGGTTGTAGCTTATCTGATGTGCTGGTTGCTGGCCATGTGGGAAGGCTTCCATCCTCACTAGAGGTGGAGGAGGGGCACTGGCGCTGTAGTGCGTGGAAATCCAGCCATTCTCAAATTCCAGCCTTCTACTTACATTGATTTATGGGTCCTCGTTAAGTGTGGCCATAATTGGATGGGCCAAAGTCATCACCAACAGTTAAGAAGTCACCACAGATCCCACCGAGCAGCAAGTGGGCAGTTGAGGGCACTTGAGACGAGTCCTCATGGGAGGCCACGGGCCCTTTCTGGGTTCTCCCCATGGTCCCTCCAGACCAATGAAGCAAGAAGGGCTAGTCATTGTTGGCTGGATATTGTTGGATTTGGCAGTGTAACAGGGGGTCCTTGGGCAGCAGCTCTGAGTCTGTCCTTGAGCCTGGGCTTCAGTGCAGAGATGAAATCCCTGCTAGGGGGCTGGCTGGGAAGACCGCATGAGCTAATGCCTATGCCTGGATGGCAGCGACCACTCATACGTTGTGGTGATCCTTGTACTAACAGATAATGGGCTGCCCAGGAACTGTCACTGTGGTGGGCAGCCTGGTGGTTACCTTATGCTGTTAGTAAGACCCAGGCGGAAACAGACAGAATAGGGGCCTCCCTGCCTTCAACCAACAGCAGCTGCTGGAGGGAGAGCAAGCCAACGGCCCCCATGGGCTGCTGGGGGCTGGGCTACAGCTTAGTTAAACTGTTTTTATCTCTCATAAATCCTCGTGAGCCGCACTGAGGCTCCTCAGACCCCGGGATTGCCAGTTAAGTGTTTTCTCTGCACTGACTGCCTCTTGTTAAATTGCTTGGCGTTTATGTGTCTAGACTCAGGCAGTTTGGATATTGATTTAGCCCAGAACAATAATGGAGCAGGAACAGCGTGGCGGCCACCCTGGCAGCAGCAGGCATCTCTGTGGCATGGGCTGTTTTCTTGCTTTCCCATGTTGCAATGTGAAGTGAAGCCCCATGGCTCACCTGAAGGGCAGGGATGCTTAAAACTGAGTGGCACTATTGCACAGGTGTGTACTTCTTGCCCAGCTGGTTGATTTTGTGTCTTGCAGAATCTCCTGCTTATTCACACTATTGGCAACTGTTTTCCCCCAGTACATCATACTTCTTTCCAGCCAGGTGGAAACTGGTTTCCCTCTCAGTTAGTTCCAGCATAGTCTCTCAATGTCCTATGACTGCAGGCTATTGTGTCTTCAGCAATAGGGTCTTACCTTTTAGCACTGGCAGGTCACCAAGTCCTTCGGCAATGACCTGTGTAATAGTGGCAGGCAGCCTATGCAGGTAACCAACTGATCATAGATTGGACCTGAGACCCACTCAGTGAGGGAGAACTCGTACCTGGTGCTAGAAACCAAGTCAGACTCCCATGGATAGGAAACACTAGACTCCAGAGAGAACCTCCACTGATCTTTAGCTAAGAGTCTCTCGAATAACTTGGCGTATCCCTTAAATCCAAGCTGCTCTCACTTTTAGTTGGAGAATCTGTTTTATCTTACAGATGGAAGAGAATACTGGGGGCGGGGGGCAGTTCGGGATATAGCAATACAAGAAACCTGCCCAGCTTAGCTATCTGTGGAAACGCTCATGATCCCAAATACTGCTGCGGAGACTGCCCCCCACCTCCACTTACCTGGGAACTTGTGGCCAGAGAGTGAAATCTCCGGTCAATACTAAGAAGCATGTGGACCCACGGGCTGGCAGCTTGGTAGGCCTTGGCTCCAGAAGGGCGCCACCATCGTCCCCTCTATTCCTGCCTTCGTTCTCATCTCTGCTGCCTGTGCTTCTCTGAGAAAAAAATTTTAAACATGAAAAGAGAGAATAAAGGACACCCAGGATTCCTCACTCCAGGGTTCCACGTGTGTTCACTCCTTAGTGCTCCTTTCTATGGAGATGTTTACAATGAAGGAAGTAACACAGGTCCTGCCATTCTCACCTGCCCCTGAAGTCACACTTTCCTGAACGTGCTTTGGTCACTTTCCTGGGCCTCATGCACAGGCCTCTCTAGTCTTCACCATGCGTCTAAAAGCTTATGCAGAAGGAAATTCTATTTTAATCTGTATAGGAGGCTTCACCACGTACACACACCTCCGTGTGATTGTCAATGTGAGGGCATAGGGATGGTTCCCAATATTCTGTCACACTTAGCACAGCTGTCACAAGCTCCTCATGTGGGGGTCATGGTCTCTCAGCATGATATTCTGCCTTGTCACCTCGGGGTGACACCTAGGGGTGGCCAAGTGGCTCTGAGAGTGGCTGAGACCACATAGCTGAGCCTGACCACTTTTGAGCTGTGCTCTTTGACACTTCCTTGGCTTCTGGCCCTTCCGCCCTTGCCCGTGGTCTTGGCCCTGACTTGCAGTAGTCGTGCCTGCACTCAGGGATGAATCTTCTGTCGGCTGTACTTGCTACATACAGATGCTCTGTGGCTTGATGGTATCTGCATGGACTGTCTTTGTCCTACAGATAATTGAAATTGTGATGTAATCAAAGCACTGTAACTCCTTTAGGGATTATTTTCTTGTATCCTGACTCGGAACGTTCCAGAGCTGGCCTCATATATTTTCTTCTAATAGTTTTGTTTTCCACATGAAGCATTTTGCTCCATCTAGAGGGCTCCTGTGAGGCTGAAACGACTTCACATGCCTAGGGCAAATCTTGCTTTTCCACAGAGGGGGCTTTTAATCTTCATTTAAGATTTTACATCAGGGCCTGGGGATGGCTAGAGTTCAGATCCTCAGAACTCACATAAAACTGAATGCCAAGGTGAACATCTATAACCCCACCAGGCCTACAGCAAGATACGGGACAGAAACAGGAGAAGCCCCTAGAAGGTCATGGCAAACGCAGCTGTGAACAAGAGATCCTTGCCTCAAAACAAGGTAGAAGGTATAGGCTGACACCAGAGGTTGCCCTCTGAACTCACACACAATACATTAAAAATAAAGAGATTTTGGGCTGGAGAAGATGGCTTAGCAGTTAAGGCATTTGCCTGCAAAACCAAAGGACCCCTGTTTAATTCCCTAGGACTCACCTAAGCCAGATGCACAAGGGGATGCATGCATCTGGAGTTTGCAGTGGCTGGATGCCCATTCTCTTTCTCTCTCTCTCTCTCTCAAATAAATAAATAAAATATTTTAAAAATAAAGAGATTTTAGACCTATACCAGGTATGGTGGTGAGCACCTGTAATCCCGGCACTCCAAAGGCTGAGGCTGGAGGATTAGGCATTTGAGAGCAGCCTGGGCTACATAGTAAGATGAGAGAGGTAAGGTAGTATAGGGAAGGGAAGAAAGAAAGATAAGAAAGCTTTGTTATCACAAAAGAGGAGCAGCCCTCATTTCTGCACATAGAAATCCAGCAGGTTCCATGCAGAGCATCTGCCTAGCAAGCAAAGCCCCAAATTCAATACTCAGCACTCAGTAAAACAGAGCCAAGAGAGGTCCAGAGATCCACAAAGGATGCCAAGGTCACAGATACTCCCCACCAATACCAAAACCTCTTGGAAAATTACAGAGATACATACTGTGCTCCCAGAATCCCTGGTGTGCGCCAAGGCCTGTGAGCCCTCACATGTCCACAAAGAAGGGAGCAAGCACAGACATTCACAGCAACTCCGTCCTCAGGAGTTTTATGCATGGAAGGTGTGCTGTGCAATCCATGCAGCAGAGTAGTCTCCAGCCACTGAAGGGATGAAGCCCTGGCCACAGCCCAGCATGGAAGCATTGTGCTCAATGAGAATGCCAGACACATGAGACCACATCTCGTGGGCTGATGGAAAGTGTCTGTATTAATGATTCTCTGCACAGGCTGAGGGGCCCCATCCTGGTGCCCAGGGCCAGGCAAACCCCAGCCCAGGGACAGGCAACGTTTTGGAACAGGTCCCACAGTTCATGAAGCAGCATGGTGCCTCCAGGATCTTAGGCTTCTCTTTTACTGACAGACCTTGAGACTCTTTGCGCTTCAGTTTCCAATGTCAGCTCACCTGGTCCCCACTCCTACCTGAGACACCTAAATGTGGCCTTGCAGGTGAGCACCCAGGGCTTCCCCCTAGCAGCATGGGTCAGGAGACCTGACTATGATCTTTGCAGGGCAGAGGGCAGGTGTGGTGATGTAGGTGGCTTTGAGTTTAGACCTGCTCGCTGTTCACTGTGTAGTAATGTCTGCAGAGCTCCCAGCATGACCCCAGCCCCACACACTGCAACGCAGCTGACCCAACCTTGTCCTCACACCAGAGTCAACCTCCCAGAGACCTCGGGTTCCTCAGGCCTGATCTCCTCCCATGGAGAGAGTGACCTACAGACATTAGCATCACACCAAAGCTGCCTGAAGGGGACACCTCCACCCGGCCTGCTGACTCCTACTGCCCACCGGTTGCTCCCTTGGCCCTTGTGTTGCTCCCACCACGTCAGCTGCCAGCCCTTCCCTGCGGGGCTCAGGCTGCATTGCCCAGCCTCCTGTCTATATGGTAGACTCGGGTCCTGACAATTGGTGGCTTGCCTCATAAATGCTTAGTACGAAGCATTTATAGTTTCCTTGTACACTCAGTAAGAAGTGGGCTTGACCTGAGAGATGAGAAGTCTTGTTTTTTAAAAGAATATTTTGTTTATTTATTTGAAAAGAGAACGAAATAGAAGAAGAAAAAAGAAAGAAATAGAAGAGAAAGAGAGAGATAAAGAGAATGGGCGTGCTAGGGCCACCAGCTACTGCAAATAGACTCCAGACACATGCAGTTAGTAGGAAAAGCAGCCATCATTCCCACAGAAAGCTGATGAAGCCTGGTCAGAGGTGGTGACTGGTGAGGTTTTAAAGGATGTGTGGTTGTTCATGAGGAAGCAACATAAAGAAAGGCATCTTCTATGAGTTTCCTACAGTCACTGTCACAAATGAACTCAACTCAAATGCATTTGGGTGCAATTATGCAGATCAGAGCGATCAGAAATGATACTTGTGGGGCTAAAACGAGGGAATCAGAAGAGCTGGTTCCTTCCATAGCTGCAGGGAGCCCCTCCAGGGTGTGGCTTCCATGGCCTTGTGAGGACATCCTTCGGCTCCTGCCTTGCCTCTCCTACATATGCAGCCTGACTTCGTTCTGCTTCTTCTTGTAAGGATGCTGTGATTGTGTTGCACTCGGCATTGGAAGGTGGTCCCAGGACTCACGAAGCGTAAATCCTCATGTGTCCAGGCCCCTATAGAGCATGGTACAAGGCTGGCAGTAACCTACACTCCTTCTCCTCTCCCTGCAGGTGGCCTCTAAGGGTCTTGAAGCGCCTAACATAAATCTACACCTATGACAAGAGTGACCCTGGGCGCTACTGCACAACATGGGGTTGAGATACCAGGTGAAGGTCATCCAAACATAGACATCTGTTTGAATAGCAGTCCAAGATCAGGACTACTGGGCTTGCTATAGGCAGTGACAGCAGCTGGCTACTCCCTGCAGTGCTGGCCCCAGTGGCTCACTCTTCCCTTAAGAAGAACACCTTTCCTCACCCTGCACCCCACTTGGGAGGGCTCTTGGCTTTATCTCCTTGTTTTCAAGACTTCATTTGTGGTCTCCATACTGACACCCATGGCTGCCACTCAAGCATATGAGTAAAGGTTGGGGTTCTGAGTAGATTAGCCTTGACTCTCAGAACAGGGGTGGGGAGAGCCCACTGGGTAAGCTGGGGCTCTGTTTACACAAGTGCAAGGGTGTGAACGAGGGGCTGGTGCCATATCTGAGGATACACGAGGCCAGGGGCTTGAGCTGTACCAGACATTAAAGGACTAGTGATCCCACCTCTGTCCTCTGACTACCCTTTGGGCCTCAGTGTTATTCCAAGAGCAACTTCCTTGCCCTGCCCACCCAGGGTTCCCATGCTGGAGAGTAGAACGGCTCGTTCCCTCATTTCCACAGGGCGTGGCCCCCACTCAGACCTGGGCTACAGAAGACTGTCCACACCCTTTATCAATGAAAGGTATGTTGACCCCACTTCTGTGCCTAGAAGCCATGCACCAGACCCCTGGGGCTGATAGCTGTCTTTCTGTCCTGCACAGGGGTCTTGGCACATGTGCTCTTTGGTTAAGACCCAGTAAGTCCAGATGATTCCAGAAGAGCCCTTCTGTGCTCAGGCAAAGTCTGGCTCCTGTGACTAAGTCTAGCCCTTCTCTGACTCTGAGAGGCACCTGGCCATGGGCAGGCCTTGTGGTCCCAAGCACAGATCTTGCCTCTTTCCTGAACTGTGACTGGCAGAAATGAAGCTCATCTCCCTGAGGGCATCAGTTTCCCCATCTGTAAATGGCAAGAATACATCTGTCCAAAGTAGGCACTGTCTGGCCCCCAGGGAAGATCAAGATAGTTTTATCCAGGGCAAATCCCAGGTGCATCTACAAAGCTATGGTCCCACATCATCTGCTGAGTGGGCCTCCCTGCCTGGGCCCCTCTGTGCCCTTCCTGTTATTCCCCCTGGAAGTAACAAGGCATTCCTGCACCCTCATTTTCTGGGGGAGGCTCTTTCCCTGGGTGGTGCCCTCTTGGGTTGGTCTGAGAGTGAGGAGGAATTTGTGTCCTGTTTTGGCCACAGTGGAGCAGGATCAGAGGCAGAGGGCTGTTCTGGTCAGTGGGCAGGAGGTATTTGCTCAGACAGCAGGCAGATAGATGGCTTTGATATGTCCCGGCAGGCATGAGGGCAGGCTGCAACAGAGCAAGGACCCCAGGCCAGGAATCCCAGCATGGCCAGAAGAGTGGATATCTTGGCCACGAGCATCTTTTCTGTACTCATCATTCTCCCCTGGCCAAAACGCCACACTTCCACACAGACAGAGCCTAGCCTAGCTCCTGGGCCCATTCCCTCAGGTCTTAGCATGCTCTGGCCAAACTCTCAGCTCTGCACATCCCTCCTTTCCTTGACAATCAGCTGGGAAATGCTGAGAAAGGCCAGTGCCTGGAGGAGTCCTGCCAGGCAGCCCACACAGACGCTCATCTCTGCTTCCACGTGGAGCCTCGCTGTGGGGAGGAGTGGCAGTGAGCACGATGTGTGACTCCTGTGCCAACTGTGCCACTGAGGCTAATGACAAGAAGTAGGTGAACTCCTGGTACTTTCCTGGACAAGGGGCCCAGGATTAGGAACCACTCTCCTCACTGCAGGACTTCTCAGTGCCTTTCACATGGTAATGAGCCCCAGAAATGCATGAGATGATCCCCAACTTCCTTGACCAAGGAGCTTCATATCATGGGATGCTTTCCTGTCCACTGGCTCTGCCAGCCCTATCAATGCACCCCACAGGAGCTCCTGCTATGCCCCAGTAACTGGCCTGCAAGCTCCAGGAGTCCCCTGACTCCATCTCCCATTGCTGTAGGCATATTGGGATTACAAGCATGAGTGCTGTTTGCATCTGGCTTTATATCAGGCTTGTGTAGCAAACACTTTTTTTTTATGATTTTTTTCCTTTTTTTTTATTTATATTATTCTGATTTTACATTCATAGTATTGGTTCCATTGTCTTCCTCCCTGTCCTCCCACTTTCAAAGGGACCCTCATCAATGGGGAATGTGGGTCATGCATTGTGAGGTTAGTCAAGAGTTCTGGGGTGTAGGCCCCAGTCTCTGTGCATAATGCCCCAACTTGTGACTCTAACAATCTTTCCGCCCCCTCTTCCGCGAGTTTCCCTGAGCCACATTGGGGTCATTTTAGTTCTGTTTCAGTGATGAGGTTTTGGGAGCCTCTGTGTCTCTGGATATCTGGCTTAGCTGGAGTTGGATGTTCTCTGTGTTTATCTCCTTCAGCCTTTTGCTGGTGTCATGATCGCCATGAATACTGAACTCTTGCCCTTCCCCTGCGTTGTTCTATGGTTTCAGCTGGGGCCCTGGTGAGGTGTGGTTAGCTGATCCTCCCTTCAGGTTCCTTGTCCACCTGAAAAAAGATAAGCAAATTCTCCAACGGAGAGAGAAGTTAGTACTAGATAGAAGGGATGACCATCTATGTTTTGGAGGGAATTTTATATGCGTTGACTCTGTTCTAGCCCACATTTGGTGGTATCTTGCTCTTGGAGACTGAGCTTATTTTTTGTACTTATTTCCCAGTTATTTTTGACTTATTTCCCAGTTCCAGCAATGAGTTGCATTCCACTGAGTGGATCTGTTAGCCAAATCAAGAGCAGTTGGTTACCCACCATGGCTGTTTGCCACTACTGCACTTGTATGAGCATTACGTCAAGTTGTTTCCTGCTGGGTATCTTAGACTGCAAGTTGTTTGGACCAATGTCGGACATTTTCCCCGTTGCTCGTGTAGCACCCTCTGGTACTAGACTAGCTAACTGTCTGGGGACTGTCCTTCTTCCAGATTCTGGCCAGGTCTCTCTGTGTTTGGTCTCACACACGTATGCTATCTTTGACAGTAGGGTCTTACCATTAACCTTTGGTGGGTCACCAAGAACTCTGACAGAAGTCTTTTTTTTGGGGGGGGGGTAACCTTGTAGGTGTCTCGGATCAAGAGCTCATTGTGGAGTTTAACCCCGTGCTGGCACTGGGAGTTTCAAGTCTGCACCTAGAAAGGTGAGGGAAGAAAAAGATAGATAATATTATAGAGGAAGTGAGTATAGAGAGGAGAGGTAGGAAGAGAGAGTGAGAGGGAGAGAGAGAGAGAGAAGCAGGACAAGATTAGGGTTAGCCTTCATGATGCTCTCTCCAGATTCCTGTGATTTGGGTGTTCCCTCTGTGGGCCTGCTGAAGGATCAATGCTTTAGCCTGTTGTTCAGAGTAAAGGTTTTTATAGCATCTTTTCCTTTTGGGACTACTGAGCCATCTCCTCAAGCTCCAACAGATTTTTTTGCGGGGGGGTTAATTATTATTTTTTATTGACTTTTATACTTACATACAAAAAAACCCACCTGATATTTCCCTTCCCTCCCCCTCCAACAGATTTTTTAAAAATAATCATTAATTTGTTTACTTGTTGTAAGGTTCGGCAATGACCACAACCACACAAACCACTCTGAGGCAAAGATGAAAGCTTTTATTCAGGACAAGCACGAGCTGCCAGGGCTGGCTCACAAGAGAGGAGCACAGCCCGCCTGAGTTCCTCAGGTAGTGGGCTTTATAAGGTCAGTGGGGGGGAGGTGAGGACAGGAAGAGCTGAACAAGAAATGGTCCTTTAGGGGAGATCTAAGATAGCCAGGGTGTGACATCAGAACATCAACCAGGTGATTTACAAGATAAGGGGGCTGGAAACCATGACCTGGGGGCATTGCAGGCAAGGAGGGGATAATGGCTGGGCCTTTCTTGTGGAATGTGGATAATCCACTTCCTTATGTCTCTGTCACCATCCTGCTGTCCTTGGTGATTCCATATTGGACCTAACATTTGTAAAAAGAAAAAGAGAGAGAATGGGTGCACCAGGGCCTCTTGCTGCTACAGACAAACTCCAGATATATGCACCACTTTGGACATCTGGCTTTATGTGGGTACTGGGATCTCAAACCCAAGCAACAGGCCTTGCAAGCAAGTGCCTTTAACTGTTGAAACATCTCTCCAATCCCAGACTTTTTTGTTGTTGCTCTTTTCAAGGTAGGGTCTCACTCTAGCCCAGGCTGACCTGGAACTCACAGCAATCCTCCTACTTTTGCCTCCCAAGTGCTGGGATTGACGGCGTGTACACACCCAACAGAGATTTTTTTTTTTTTTTTTTTTTTTTTTTTTTTTTTGGTTTTTCAAGGTAGGGTCTCACTCAAGCCCAGGCTGATCTGGAATTCACTCTGTATTTTCAGGGTGGCCTCACACTCACAACAATCCTCCTACATCTGCCTCCCAAGTGCTGGATTTTTTTTTTAACTTAAAGTATTTTTATTTATGAGACAGACAGATAGAAACAGAGAGAGAGAAAATGTATGTGCCAGGGCCTCTTGCCATTGCAGACTGCAGGATGCATGTGCCACTTTATGTGTCTGGCTTTACATGGGTACTGGAAATCAAACCCAGGCCAGCAGGCTTTGCAACCAAACTACTGAGTCATCTCTCCAGCCACTACCACCACCCCCAGATTTTTTTATAGTTCCATTGTGTGGTCCTCAAGTGCAAACGTTGTACAATGCAACATTAGGTGGCATATCTAAGGTCGGACATACCTGCAAACAGTTCCTATCTCAAGGGAGCACAAACCTGTGCAGAGATGTCTGACTCTTTCTTTCAGTGACAACACTCTGCACCTCCAAAGGACGTCTTGAGCAGAGCAGCAGCCAGGTGAGTCTCGGCTGTCACTACACTAAAGCTGAGTCAGGAAGGTAGGGGCCAACGTCTCATATCTTTCATCACTGAGGCTGGGGACTCCAGTTGCTGCCTGGACCTAGTGACAGAGCCAGGCCTTCCCTCCACCATAGTCTGCCCCGTCCTTCCTCCGTGAGAAATGGGACCCCAGGGCTGGGGGCACATGTCTGGAATGTGGCACTATGGACTCCAGCCTTCCTGCCCCACCATCGACCCCTGCATCCAGCGACGGCCCTTGCCCCTTCTCCTGGGTCACGGCAGGTGGGGGTGCTGGCGCTATGGGCCAACGCAGGGGACTAGCCAGGCCTGGAGGGGAGGTGTGCTGACATTGATGAGCTCAGGCAGCCGAGAGCTGCACATTTCTGGGCCTTTCTAAGTAATGAGTCCACTATGGCTGCTCCCCTCCCCCACATAGCCAGGGAGCCAACCAGCCAGGAGGGGCCAGTCTGGGCTGCAGACATCTGACCTCATCCTCCCTGAACCTTTTCTCACACCTCAAGACCAGACCTCTGACCTGTTTGGGCGACTGTGATGCACGCCTACAGGGCTCTGTTTGTCTTGTATATTAATTCTGCAACACGGGCTTGGCCCTGAGACTGTGACCTCTAACTGGGGCATCTGGCTGGCTTCCTGCGCACAGAGGCTAGGATCATGGATTGCCAGCCAGCCTCCCCTCTGTCTATACTCTCTTCCTAGACTGAGTCTGACCACATGCTCAGACTTCGCAGCTGCAAGTGAGGCTGGGCTTCCCACCCCAGAGGAGCAGCTTCAGGAGGACAGCACACATGATGGACTCGTGCCCCACCCAGAGCTCTTCACGCCTGGCATGCTCAGTATGAAGCCCCGATGCATGGTGAATAGGAGGGCCTCGCTGAGTGCTTGCTAAAGCAAGGGTTACTTGCCACTTGCTCCCGCCAGCTCCTGTTGCCCCAGGACAAGGACTCCATCCCCAGCTCCTGCCAGCATCAACTCATGCCACCCCTAGTGCCCCTTTGCTTTGAAGCCCAGCAAACTTGCAAGCTTGGATGGGACTCTGACTTGAATTTTGTGTTCTCCTGACTTCTGATTTCATTTTTTTTTCTGATTATATTTTCACTTTGCTTAAATTCCCAAATCTAAGCCAGGCGTGGTGGCACATGCCTTTAATCCCAGCACTTGGGAAGTAGAGGTAGGAGTTTACGGCCACCCTGAGACTACATAGTGAATTCCAGGTCAGCCTGGACCAGACTGAAACCTTATACTTGAAAAACTAACAAAAAAAAAAAAAAAAAACCCAAATCTACTGTCACAGTATCCCTAAAAACTAGCTGAGAAAATTTGGGATATGAGGTCAGACATTTCTAAAAAGCCCAGGAGTAACTACGTATCATTGATAAACTTGAATTAAGTGAAAGAAGAAATGTAAGCAAGGACTGTGGCATATGGTCGTGTCTCAGCTCCACCTTGCTCCTTACTGTATGATGGTGATCCCATAACCTTCCTGGCATTGCCCAAGACTCTCCTGGAATCTAGTATGTTCGTAGCCAACAGCTGTTGCTAGGTTTGGAGGATGTGTGGTATACAAGACCCTCAGACAACCTCATCTATTCACTGGGTCCAAGGCCCATCTGGTAGAGAATGGAAATAAGGAGATGGGCTGCCCCCAGGGGTGTGAGAAAGCCAGGTCTGAACCCAGCTGCCTGAGCCTAACTCTGCTCTACGTCTTGCTGCTCCTGGAAAAGCCTGGAGACAGGGCTGAGAAGGCACATCCTCCAGGGACAGAATCCTACTGTGGACAGGCAGACTGGAGGGCATCAGACCAGTTCTGTGCTTTCCTTTTGGGACAGCTGAGACATCAAGTAAGTCCCTCAGAATCCCCCAGCTGGGTTCCCACTCAGAAACACTCCATCAATCATCAACCTTTTTTTTTCCCCTGACTGAAACTGCAATGATGCTCATCATAGAAAATTTAAATACCAAAGCTATTTTTTAAAAAGTGAATATTGCCATGCTAGAGGGACACAAGCACCTCCGTTGGTGTGTGTTTCTCTCTGGCTCCCTTCAGCCTATGTGTTTGTGAAGGAGGAGGAGGCTAGCCAACTCACTGTTACCTTGCAGCAGAACCTATGAAAACCTTTCCTACGGTGCCCAACTCGGACTCCCTCTCTCCTTCCTTGTAGTGCAGGATCTTATGGGTCTTGAGCTGGAGATTCCCCCTGCCTCAGCCTCCCTGGAGCTGATATCACAGGTATACAACACCATGTACTGTTCATCTTCTTTTGTTCATGTGTGTGTGTGTGTGTGTGTGTGTGTGTGTGTGTGCGCGCATGTGTCTGTGCAGCCAGGCACACCGTTTACACACATGCTGAGGCCAGAGGAGAACTCTGGGTGCCCTCCTCTCTCATTCTTCCATGTTGTTTCCTTGAGACAGAATCTCTCTGCACAGGATCAGGGGCTGCCATTGTTTTTAGTTAGACTGGCTTATCAGCAAGCCCCGTGATCTTCCTCCTGTCTGTACCCACTTGGGTCTGGGGTTACATGGGATGGAACTCAGCTCCTGAAACTTGGGCAGCAAGCACTCTGAGCTGCTGAGCACTTCCCCAGCTCGTCAACTTCATTTTAATGGATACATCTTGTGCCTCATCAGACTCATTTGCTAGAATGGCCTGAGACTTGCAGCCTAAGCTGGGTAAACAGAGGGCACCTCCTCAGAGAAGAGGAGGTTCCTATCACAAGTGGGAGTTACTGTTCTGAGGCATCTTTGCTGTCATTATCCCCTCTGTTGGTTTTTGGCTTTTCCTGCTGATAGCTGGTCGTGGACATGTAGTCCTTGTGCCACTGCCTCTGGGCTTTCTCTTGTGGAACCTGAGTATGAGCGTGCACAGAGAGCCACTGCTCTTGGCCACACCCTGTCCTTCTTCTAGCCAAGGTGGCTTCACCTGGTCCCTCACAAGGAGATGCTCAGGGACCCTGCACCTAGAAATCCCCCAAGAGTGCTGCCCCTTGCCCACAGGGTCTGTGCGGTACATTTCAACAGCCTGGCTACAGCCACTGCTGCCCACCTGAACCCCCATTGTAAACCCTGCAAGGCTTGGCCCTAAAGAGCCAGCCGCCTCCCAGCAACCATTCATTTCCACAGATAAGTCAATTTGTCTCCACTGAACAGAGAGAATTGCAAAGCAAACAAATTATCCCCCGCCCCATTGAGCCGCCGGCACTCGGCCCCAGAGGCCAAAGGGACACTCTGCCCTCCACCTGTCCCTGAAAATGACTGATGGAGTGGGGGAGGTGAGGTCTCTACAGTCCTTCTCCTTTTCACGTGCTCACATGCTAGAGCCGTGGAAGCCAGGCTCTCAGGCCTCAGAGCATCAGAAATGCCGCTCTTCTGGAGGTAGACACCAGAGCTGAAAGCAGGGCAAGGACAGCTGTGGGTCACCCCCATTGTTCCGGGGTGTCTCCTAGACTTCCCCAGATTCTACAGCAGCCCACAGTTGTGGGCACTTCTTGGTTTAAGGCTGCCTCACTCCAGTCTCTGCCTCTGATGTCACCTCACTCTGTGTGTCTCTGTCCCTCCTCTTCTTACGAGACCACTCGTTGTTTGGGGCCCATGCTAAACTGTGGTCAGAGGGCTCAGCCACCCTTATCAGCCTCGGGCTCCAGATGCCTCAGTCCAGCTGAGGCCACTGTCACTAAGGACCATAAATGTCACCTTAGCATCACAGAGCAGACTGCAAGACCAAGGCCACGGTGTGAGCAGGTTCCATTCCTGGTCAGGGTCCCTTCCTCAAGTGGCTGGAACACAGGTACAGATGTCTCTTCTTGTGAGACTCCAGTCCCCTCATGAAGACGTCCAGGACCCCATCAGACCCAAATCACACCCAGAGGCTCCATTTCCAAATGTCACTGTAGGATGAGGGCTTCAGCATATGGTGTGGGGCACAGCCTCAGCCCATAGCATCAGAAAAGCCGAGAGTATGGTGGAAAGTCTGCTGCAGCCCACGCCAAGGTCACCCTGGTCCTGTGCCAAGAGGCACACCTGTCCCCTCTCATCACTGCACCTATCCCCGCTTCTATCACATGAGACGTTTTATGTCCATCACCTACTTTGTCATCTGTACTTGGGACTACCACCTCCTCTGCCTTTGGTGAGGGTCTTTGCTGCAACGGATGCAGCACTCAGCAAGAAGTAGGATTTCCACCCTCTGCCTCCAGGCAGGCTTTGAAGCCACTTTCTGCAAGGTGGACGTCACAGAAAGGTCACTTGGAGGAAAGCCTACTGCCACACCTGATGCTCCAGATGTGCAATGTCCCCTCAGAAACCTTGGAGTTCATGTGTATGCATACATAGGTGATGTGGTAGTTTGAATAGATGCCCCCCCCAATAGATTCAGGAGCTTATTAAAGCATCTTAGATTTCCAGCTACCTGGCTGCAGGAGGTGTGGTGGTGGATTTGGAATTCCAGTCTAAAAGTATGCAGTGCCTGAGTTCTGCCTGGAGTTCTTCAAGTGTGCTGTGAAGTGTGGCTTTTGAGTTTTTGGGCTTGGGGCTTCTACTTGGTCCTTTAAGAGCAGACCAGCTTCTTCTGCCATTATGGAACTTCCCCTGGATCTGTAAGCTTCAATAAATATCCCTTCTTCCATAACTGTGCCTGGTTTGGAAGTTCATCTCAGTGACCTGAAGCTGTCTGCTACAGGTATGTACACACATTTGTGTGCACGGGTGTGTGTACAGATATGCATGCATGTGTGTGTAGTAGACTGTTTCACATCTCTGGAATGAACAACCAATCTAGACACAGCTTTGGGAGGAAGGGGTTTAGTTCAAACCTACAGATCCAGAGGGAAGTTCCATCAGTGGTGGAAGAAGCTGCTTCCATACATCCAAGCAGAGAAACAACCAAACAGCCCATGAAAACCAAAGCAAGCAGGAACCCCAAGACTGGAGTTCAGATCCACTCCCAGTTTCCAGGAGGCTGGAAACCCCAGTTACAAGCTTTAATAAAACACCTGAGTCTATGGGGGACATACATTCAAACTACCACAGGGCGCATGTACATATGTGTGCATGTGTACATGTGTAAGTATGCACATATGGGCATATGCACAGCTATACACAGCTGTGTGCACACAAGTGTGAGCTCACGAGTGCATGAGTGGGTGGGCATGGGTGGGTGTGCATGCACTGGGTGTGTGCACATGATTCATGAATCCTATGTGGTGTTACCCTCTTTATTTAGCAAGGGATTTCCCAGGCTCCCAGCACTGTGGGATGACAGGGAGATACACACTGCTCTGGCATGGTCAGTAAGTGCAGAGGCCTCTCACCACAATGAGGGCCTTGGAGGATAACGGACCCCTGCTGGAGGAGCAAGACCAAGGGGGTCTTCTGCTGATGGGGTCCTCGGTGCAGCATTTGCAGCTGTGGAAGCAAATGATGACCTGCAGGAGAGAGTGGGAGTCTGTGTAAGGGAATTGCCAAGTTTTTAGGCCTCACCACCTAAACCTCAATCACAGGAAGGGAGATGATGGGGGTGTGCAAAAATAAAAAAGCTACAGCAGGGCTGAAGAGATGGCTTAGCAGTTAAGGCGCCTGCCTGCTAAGCCTAAGAATCCAGTTCCAATCTCCAGGTCCCACGTTTAGCCAGATGCAAAGTGATGCAAGGGCGCAATGCCGCACTTGACCACAAGGGGGCGCACGCATCTGGATTTCGTTCACAGCAGCTGAGAGACTGCTGATGCACCCATTCTCTATCTGTCTCCCTCTCCCTCTGTCTCTCTCTGTGTCTCTCTCCAAAAATAAATAAAAATAATAATGAAAATTTTTTTTAAAAAGCTAGATTATTGGGAGGGGTGTCTGGAGAGCAGAAGTATTGAAAAGCGGCAAGTGTGGCTGTCCATCAGGAGTAGCCAGCCTCTACCAGCTGACTCAGTGAAGAGTCAGGGTGTGGGTGGGGGAGCCCAGTGGTAGGGCTTAGGAGTACATAGCTGGGGAGGTAGTTTTCATGGATCCCTGCCATCCAGAACATTCCTGCTGGCTGATCTGGGCAGGTGAGACCCAGTGCTCTGAAGCCAAGTTGTGCCTCCGGGTCCTGATCACAGTAAACCATCTCAAGGGAGGAGGTGATGGATAGCTCCCAGCAATGTAGAGCAGGCCAGATGTGAAAGAACCCCCAGCCTGGTGTCCCCAGCAGCTGTGGACTCACCATGCGTTGTGTGAACCTGAGTCACTTCACAAGCTTTGCAACAAAGGACCAATGTAGCAAAATGAGTGTGCTTGCTGTGCCTCAAGGCTTGAAATATCACCTCTGTTCTGCCAGCTTCTATGAAGCCAAGGCTAGCTAGCTTGTCAGCTGACAGGTAACATCCCAGGCATTGCCACCCATAGGAGGTGAGGAAGCAGAGTAGTTGGTGGGAATTTTCTCTCAGTGAAGTCCTAGCCTGAGACTATGATGAGAACAGAAAAGGGTCAATCACAGAGAGGTGGCACCTCCCAGCTTCCTTGAAGCTACGACTCCAACATAGTGGGTGAGCAGCAGTTGTTGCTTGCCCCTCTCTTCTCTCTAGAAGATTTTCTTTTTTTAAGTTCTTTTTTTGTGTATTTGTTTATTTAAGAGAGGCAGAAAGAGCAAGAAAATGGGTGCGCCAGGACCTCCAACACTGCAAACGAACTTCAGACACATGCATCTGGCTTACATGAGTCCTGGGGAATCAAACCTGAGTCCTTTGGCTTTGCAGGCAAGTACCTTAACCACTAAGTCATCTCTCCAGTCCATCTAAGAAGATTTGCTTTACTTTCTTACCTTCTTCTTCTCCTCCTCCTCCTCCTCCTCCTCCTTCTTCTTTTTCTTTGAGACCAAGTCTTGCTCTATATCTCAGACTGGTCTTGAACTCATGGTCCTGCCTCAGCCTCCTGGGTTCTCAGATTACAGGCATGCACCACCACCACCAGCTCTCACAGGGTTTAAGGAAAGATATTAGCTAACTATCATGGGCTCTGCAAGAAGAGACACTGATTCTGACTCTGGTGATGGTGGTGGGTCTGTGTAGAATAAACTCTGCACTGAACCCTGAAGTGTAGTCTGGCTGTGGTTCCAAAAATCCGTTTCTATCTCTTGTTCTCTGAGAGTTCTGGTCTGGTGGCCAACTGGAGAAGCTACCACCAGCCCCGGTTCTGGTCTGTTCTCCACTTCCCCAGTGCTGTTACTGGACCAAGCACCTCCCTGAACAGGATCGTGGAGCTCAGAACCATCATCCCAGCCCCCTGCTCTGCAGCTTGGAATCAGCTCAGCATAGGGAGGCACAGCCCAGAAGCTGGCAGCCTGGCTGTGTCTTGCTACTCCTAGGCCAGGACCCACCATTCCCAACCCTGCTATACTGGAAACCATCTAGACATCACTACCATCTTGGTGAAACATCCTCGCTTTGTTTCAGCCCAGAGCCACCAGACTGGATAGAGCAGGCTCGGATGCTCTTTATTAAATTGGAAGATATTGGATTTATGAACCTCAACTTTCTGATGACAAAAAATTATCTGTATGACCAAATAAAGATGAACGAAGCTCAGAGACAACTCAAGAGGCAATTTTGCCACTAATCCCTCTTCACAGGCAGCTTATCGCCCCCTGGGATAGTGTCACCAGTAAGGCTGGGACATAAAGTGCCCTTTTGGACTTTTCTTAGGTGAACATTAACAAATTGTGTATAAATTCAATCCCAGCTAAAAGGCCAAGATATTCTACAGCCAAGGACAAGGCCAGCCTTTCAGGGCAATTGCTGTGCTTTATGTCCAATCAGACACGAACTAAGAGGGGTAATGTGGTTCTCTCGACTAATCAATTACATTTGAGTAATTGATCGTATGTTATTATTGATGAAAGCCCATAATATGTGAGTTAGAAGGGAGTGGATTCTCCAAAGATTAGATTTGTATATGAAAATGGAAGGAAAAAAATGACTCTCATAAAGACATTGGAGAGGGCCTTATGATCTCTTGCCTGGGTGGACATGCGGCCCACGTGACTCTATCATGCACATGACTGCCTGGGAACAGGGCACTTGGACATTTTCAGAGAGGAACGCTATGAGGCCAGGATGGTGGAAGGGTCAGAGGGAAAGGAGAGGATCAGCCATCTTGCCTCAGAGGGCAACACTCAATGGGTAGTTTGAAGGAGCAAAGCAACCCATTCAAGGAGGCACATCTCACATGGAAAAACACCCTGAAAACCTGAAGAAGACATGAATTGCACATCACAAAACAGCAAGAAATATATAAGGCCCATAAGTATTGGAAGAGATATTTGTCATTTCTTGCTATAAATATGATGCTGGCCTTGGATGTCATTGGGAGAATGTCCACATCATTTAGAAGGATTCATGTCAAATTGGGATAATCTGCTCCCTCACAGGCCAAACATGCTGTAAAACCAAAAGAAAAAATCAAGTGCCCAGACAGTTACAGCTTCCCTGAGGCCACAAGCAAAGATGAGGGACTAGCCATTAACAAGGCCGAGAGGAGATACCAGCTGGAGGAAGTATCTCAAGGTGACTGTCGTAGTCAGCTCCACGCTGCTGGGATGAACATCCAAACCAGATTCAGTTTAGGGGAGGGAGGGGTTATTTCAAGCTTACAGATCCAGAGGGAAGTTCCACAGAGGGACCGTGCCTGTTGCCTTGGTAGTGACTATCACCCCAAGCCCCTTGTTACTGGGTTATTGCTCTGCTCAGCCCCCACCCACTTGCAGAGGAACATCGCAGGTCCTCACCCTCTCTCCCAAGCCAGCAGACAACTCTTGCTAGGCCACGAGCTGACTTTACTCCCCACCCCCTGCCTCTGGGGCTCTGCAGCCCCTTCATGCCCCATCCATGTGTCCTCCTCCTCCGGCTCGTTAGGTCCATCTTCCCTTCCCTTCCAGCAGAATTTTCACATTCTCCCTTCCCCGGTGTGCACTTGACTTTGAATCACATCAGGCCACCTTCCCAACCTGTGCCACACCCAGCCAGGGCCAGTACCCAGCTCCTACAAGTCTGTTTGGAAGCCAGGCCAAAAGTGAGGGTAGCATTAACATATGGGTATAAACATTAGGTAAAGTGCTTATAGGGCACTTTGGTGAGCATAAAATATATACATTTAGCCAGACAAGAGCAAGCATTATGCTTCTAATGCTCATGACCTCCCCCACCGTAGGCCTTTGATTAGGTTTTTCAGTATCAGGCATGTATTCCCTCCCATAGAGCAGGCCTCCAGTCCAATTAGAGAGCAGTTGGTTTCCCCCAGAGCAGACATGCCACGATTGCACCCGTTCGGTCTTTTGGCCTGGTTAGCTACATTTGAGGTGTCCAGTGTCCACTGTTTTCACCACTGATGGCTTGTCTCCCATAGGGCTGCATGAAGTGCAGCTTTTTCCAGCTTTCTGTCAGCTGGTCTACAGGGAGGAGATTTTCAGCTCAGTCCCAGCTTGATTTCTCAGTGACCTTGCAGCCCAGGCATGTGGAGGCTTCAGCAATAGGGACATTACCCATTTTTTAAAAATGCAGAATGGATTTTGAAAACAAATGCATGATAAGCATGAAGTAGGAAGTGCATATAAGGTGCTGGACTGAGCTTGTTTGCTATGTGACTCACTTTCTCTAAAACCTCATTTATTCACTGAGCAGCAATGCGATAGGTTTGACTCCAAAAATGGTCCTTGCCATCATCCTCCCACGACTGTTCCTGTAAGGTTCTCCTTGCGTTTGTTTTATTATTTGTGCGTACATGATGTGTCTATGCACATAGGATATGTATATGTGTATATACGTGTGTGTATGTGTGCATAATGTATGTGTATGAACACACACATGCCACAGCACACTTGTGGAGGTCAAAGGGACAACCTTGGGGAGTTGGCCTTCTCTCTCCACCTCCTTTGAGACAGGGTCTCTCATTCATTTACAGCAAGTTTAGCTGGCCTGTGAGTTTCAGGATTGCTCCTCCTGTCTCTGTCTCCCATTGCTCACTGGGATCACAGACGTGTATGTCTAGCTTTTCATTAGTACTGGGGACACAAACTGCCTGCAGGCTTACAAGCAAGTGCCTTTAACTGTTGAGACATCTCCCAGCCCTCCTTGTGGTTTTAGTAACCTGCCTTCCTAGTCAGCCACTCAGCTTGTTAGTGGACAGTACCAGCTTGTGATTCTAATTCCCAGTGTCCTGCTTCCCTGTTGGCTGTGACAGAGCTCCAGCCCTCCTCCCTGTTCCCGAGTGAAGCCCTTGCTCTCCTCCTGCCAGCCTTGCCTCGTGTGGCTCTGGCCCTTCTTTTTTATTATTATTATTTTATTTATTTTTAGAGAGAGACAGAGAGAGAGAGAGACAGAGAAAGAGAGAGGAAGACAGATAGAGATGGGCACACCAGCAGCCTCTCAGCTGCTGTGAACGAAATCCAGATGTGTGTGCCCCCTTGTGGCCAAGTGCAGCATTGCGCCCTTGCGTCACTTTGCATCTGGCTAAACGTGGGACCTGGAGATTGGAACCAGGTTCTTAGGCTTAGGAGTCAGGCGCCTTGACCGCTAAGCCATCTCCCCAGCCCTGGCCCTTCTTTTTGATTTTTGTTTCCAAGCACTGGACTTGCCCTCAAGCATCTCTGCATCTCACAGCTATGGTTTTTATTTTTGTTTTTGTTTTTATTAATCCAGTCTGGAGATCAATTCCCAGGGAATTCAACTCACATCTTTGGTTGTCTGTATTCATGGGTGTCCGTTCTTATCATTGTCATTATTGCTGTTGTTGTTGCTGCTGTTGCTGTTAGTCTTGGATGTAGGCGTGCCAGGATAGAGCCCTATCCTCTGAGCACTTTGTGGAGTCATAATTAACTTAGCTTTCAGTGCTAGATAGCGTATCCACTGTCGTTCTGATGCTTTTTTCTTTTTGAAAGCAACTATAGTTTGGTCCACTCCCCTGTGCTCCCCGGTATAAGACACAACTGTCACCATAGCATGCACTCGCTTGGCCTGCATCTGCTCCCCCAGAGGCCAAAGCAATGCAGCCACCCATATTGGACCTTGAACCTCCAAAGTTATAAGCTAAATCAATTTTTCTCTTTGCAGAACTAATTGCCTTGGTGCTTCACTGTACTTAGCACAGACACATATATTATTTTGGCTTTTCCTTGCCAGTTCTGTCTGGAGCTCTGCAGGTTGATCTGCAACCTGGATACCCCAGTGGCTCCCAGAATTCTCTGTTTCTTCTCCTTTATTTAAAAAAAAATTTATTTATTTGCAAGGAGAGAGAGAGGGAGAAAAGAGACAACAGAGAATGGGCATGCCAGGGCCTCCAGCCACTGCAAACAAACTCCAGATGCATGCACCACTTTGCCATGTATCCAGCACCCCATGTCTTTTTTTTTTTTTTTTTGAGGCAAGCCCAACAGACTGGCCTTTTTAATGTGTGTGTGTAAGAGAAAGAAAGAGAATTGGCATGCCAGGCCTTCAGCCACACAGTTGAACTCCAGATGCATGTGCCACCTTGTGCAAATGTGCGACCTTGCACACCTGCATCACCTTGTACATCTGGCTTACATGGGACCTGGAGAGTATAACATGAATCCTCAGGCTTCACAGGCAAGCTCCCTAACTGCTAAGCCATCTTTCCAGCACCTCCCTGTCTTTTTTAAAACCCTGCAGGTATGCATGGGCTGCAGGGCCTGTCCTCACGGTCTGTGCCTGCAAGGCTTCTCTTGATGCACTTGCCCCCTGCCCATTGAGTGTCTCTTCTACCTGGCCTACAAGCTCAACTACACTGACAGTGTCTCTCCTGGGGTTCTGTCACAAATGTCTGTACTTCACAAAACAGGGGTTTTGGTTCCAGAAATGTCTTGCCCTGCTCTTCAGTGTGTGTGTCTGTTTCCATTCCCCTGACCCCAGGGGCCATTGAGCCTGGTCTATGCTACCTACCCTTCTTCCTGGTGCCCAGCCTGCTCCTGGACGGTGTGCCTGCCTCCTGCTCTGCAGTGAGGACCTCTCAGCTGTGAGGACTGATGAAGACAAGCTCACCTTGTGTCCCCAGGGTAAGATCTGAGGACAAAACAATCTGCAAAGGAATATGACCAATTTGCATGATGTTCATAGAGTAAAGTTATCAACCAAATAAAAAATAATAAGAATAAATAAAAACCAAACACGAGAGTGTCTTTCATTGGTCATCTTGTGGACAACATGGTTGTTGGTGTTACTCGGAAAGCACGTGTGTTGTGTGGATGAATTAAGTGGGTGAGCCAGTGACATCCCACCTCAGCATCCTCCCAGCATGGAAAGCTGGGGGAAACAGGAAGTTGGAATTAGAGTATCAAAATTCCCATTTAGCTCTGTGTGTGTGTGTGTGTGTGTGTGTGTGTGTGTGTGTGTGTGTGCATGTGTGCACACGCACGGACACATGCCCATACAAGTGTGTGGGCACCTGTTTGTGGGGGGTGTTCACGCACATGTGAGCAGAGTGTATGTTTGGAAGCCAGACGTTGACATTGGGTGACTTCCTCTATCACTTCTTCACCTGATTTTTATGAGACAGGGTCTCTATTGAACTCAGAACTCACCCATTCAGCTCAACAAGCTACATGACAAGCCCTGGGGATCCTCCTATCTCTGCCCCCGACCCTCCACTGGGATTATAGGTCTGCACCACCATGCTCAGCATTTTATGTGGGTGCTGGGGTTCTGAAGTCAGGTCCTCCTGTGTGTGGTAAGCACTTTAGCTACTGAACCATTTCCCCAGCACCTCATCCCCTGGTTCACTATATATAACACATATATAATATACATAGCAAGGAGAAAGATAATGGGCACACCAGGGCCTCTTGTTGCTGCAAATGAACTTCAGGCGCATGCACTACTTTGTGCATCTGGCTTTATGTGGCTACTGGGCTCTCAAATTCAGGTTGGCAGGCTTTGCAAGCAAGTGCCATCTCTCCAGCCCCTATTTTTCTTTGAAAGGGAACATATTCCCAGCTTGGTCCACCAAGAGGGACCAGAGCAAGGAACACTCTTGAACCGAGAAGCCTGTCACACACAGGTGGTGTTTGCCAAAAATCCTCACCAGAAGTCATGAGAAAATAAGGGGTGTGGTGGTTTGATTCAGGTGTCCCCCATAAACTTACGTGTTCTGAATACAAGGTGCCCAGCTGGTGGCAATTTGGGAATTGAATCCTCCTGGAGGCGGTGTATTGTTGGGGGTGGGCTATGGGTGTTATAGCCAGTTTCCCTTGCCAGTGTTTGGCACACTCTCCTGTTCCTGTTGTCCACCTGATGTTGGCCAGAAGGTCTTGCCCACCCTCTGTTCATGCCATTGTTTTCCCTGCCATCATGGAGCTTCCCCTCGAGTCTGTAAGCCTAAATGAATCCTTTTCTCCTACAGACTGCTCTTGGTTGGGTGTTTTCTGCCAGGAAGGTGAAGCTGACTGCAACAAGGCGGAATAAGGGAGCCTGGGTCAGGGCTCCTGGCAGATGACAAGGACATCACCAAGGTTGGCCGAGTTGTTATTTTAAGATTCAGGAGCCACTAAGGGCTTCCAGTTGTTACACACCTTAGAATCACGTTAACATCAGTAAAGAAGGCTGAGGGGAAAAGGTCACATCCTTGTCCTCCCCCATTGCCCACCCTGCACAGCCTTCTCCACAGCTCTCTGGTCATTTCCTGTCCTATCTTCTCTGGACCCAGCTGTTGGCCAAGTTATCTCAGCCTCACACTGCACCTCAAATGGACTCTTCTCCTCCAGGCAGTGTGACAGGCAGGGCTGTGGGTCATGATATTCTGCACCCTGCCAGTTGGACTGAGCTGCCACCACCATGTACCAAGGTCCCAGCAAGCTAGGCTAGCTCTCTCTCCACTAGCACTCACATCTCCCATTGGTGTCCCTGCTCCAGGGTCTTCAGGAGGTCCCACAAGACTTGCCCTGTACACAGTAGAGCCAAATAAATGCTGACCTGGAAACCCCCAGGTCCCCGGGGAAATGTACAAGACTCTAAAACCCGCAAGATGTCCAATAAATGTTGCAGATCATTTCAGAGGATCCCATGTCCCATGAGTGACAAGTTGCAAATGCCATGCTGATGTGAGGTTTGGGGTGTCAGGCTGCTCCAGGCTCCATGGCTTCCCCACACCAAACATCAGTAGCCAGCATAGAAAGTGTGGGGACTGTAGCCCTGAAACCCAGTGTTGGGGCCCAGACTGCCAGGAGGCCATGGAACAATGGAGGTGGGTGCTGATAGGAATTTTTTTTGTACAGTGGATACTCTGTGACATGATCCCCATATGACACATGAAGATAGCCACAAAGCCAAGGAGAAACCAGCCTTGCCATACCTAACCTTGGCTCCTGGCATCCACGAGTCCAAGATGATGGGCGATGATAAAACCTCTGTTGCTAAAGCCCTGGGTCTGACTTTGTTATACACAGCTAACTGCCTCGTATATCTTCTTTGCTAGCATTCTCCGATGAGTCTATAGAATTCCCTGTAGACCCTGGGACTGATAGACCCCTGATGGTGGGAGAAATGGGCCCAGAGAGGATATCTGTGGGGAGTATGGGGCCACGAAGAATCCCTGGATCTGAGCTGATGGCATTATAGGATGAGGGAGGGGCCAAGTTAAAACCAGACCACTGGAGTCAGGATCCATGGAGCCCGTGAGCCTCCAGTGGCATCTCTCTTGGCCAGGCTGCAGGGACTGCTCTGGCCAGCTCTTGAGGCCTTGTCCCTGCCTTGGGATCACATTTGCCCACCCCCACGCCTTCTATTCAGGCCCACCTTTCTCCAAACACCTGGTTACCAGCCTGCAGTGACAAGAACCAGAGCTCAGCTCCTACCTCAGCCTTCAATGCCCTGTGGTCTGAGAAAAAAACAGCCATCCAGTGGGCCCTGACTACATGGCTCCAGTTTTGTTGTTGGTCATTTATGAAGCAAGGGGAACACCGCCCAGAATCCTCTCAACCAGCACCAGTCTGAGCTGCCCTCAGGAGACAAAGGCCCAAGTCCTCCCCTCCCAGCAGGTGCCCTCTGGGCAGAGCCTCTTGTCATAGCAGGTGGACAAAAACATTTTAATAAGCTGCGTTAGGTTTGTGCTGTATCTGGTGTCCATGAACAAGACTCAAGAGCCAGGATCCCAGGACGTGAAGGTGGCCTGGGGCACGAGTGGGGCGCTAGTACTTGAGTAGCCAGCGTGGCTTATAGGGGCTCAGCGATGTAAAGTAGGACCACCACCACGGCTTGCTTCCGTCTGCTGCTGGCTGCCTGCGTGTCCTCAGGGGCTCGAGGTCTGGCTCCGTGGGCTCTCTCAGTGGGTCCTGGGATCCAGCTACAGCTTTCTGATGCCCAGGAAGGAACTTCTTGGGGCCCATCACCAGAGGCTGGAGGATGAAGTCCACACGGCCAGCCCTCTTCATCCGCAAGGGAATGGTGACTCTCTTCATGACCTTGGAGTAGCCAGGGGCTTGGGCAATAACAATATGGGAACCTGGGGGCAGCAGCCTCCAGTAGTCACCACCTGGGGCTTCAGAAGAATAGAGATGACTCTCAGTGGGGCTTCAGCCCCAGTCTGAGGCAGACAGGTGATAAAGTGCAGGAAGAGGGGGCCTTAACACAGACCCCACTTTTGTACCTACCACCTCTGCATCCACTCGGAATGTCCCTCCTGCTTTGTGGTAGTTTGAATGTAAAAATTCCCCTCTGGCCTCATGTGTTTGTGATTAAGCCTCAACCTCAGTCCCAGCTGGTGGAGCCTTGGGGAGGTGAAGCCTTGCAGGAGGAGTCCTGTAACTGGAGGTGGACTTGAGGTCTATTAGCCCAGCTCCACGCCCAGTCCTGAGACTACTTGCACCCAGGCATGTGACTAGATGTGAACCAGCCTCTGCTTTGCCATCACGATGAAACTTCTGCTCAAGACCGTCGGCTGAGAGAACCTTTCCTCCCATATGCTGCTGCTGGTCGGGCGTTTTGTCCCAGCAATGAGAAGGTGACTGCTACACACCTCTTCTCTCTGACAGATTCCTGTGCATTCCCCAAGCTCCACTTTGGCTTCATTAACCCCAACCACATAACAAACAAGACCCTATCAGGTCACACACCACAGTGAAGTATGACTTTTTTCCAGTTTTTTGAGGTAGGGTCTCACTGTAGCCCAGGCTGACCTGGAATTCACTATGTAGTCTCAGGGTGGCCTCGAACTCATGGCGATCCACCTCCTCTGCCTCCCGAGTGCTGGGATTAAAGGCATGAACTATGACTTTTAACCAGCTAAGTGCCTGAGGACAGACAGCCCTTGCTAGACTGAACCAGCTTCTCACTGGGATATCAACTGAGGGAGCCACACACAGGGGCTCCTGGAGGGAGAAGCTTCCTCCGCCACCTCTGAGAAGGTGGAGTTCTGGAATACAGAGCGAGCACACGGCAGGCATCGTTCAGTAGTCTGCTCACCTGTGGTGACATCATGGCGGATGCCCTTCACTAAGACCCGCGCGTTTTTGACTGGCTTGCCGTATTTGTCCATCACCACACCCTTGATGCCCCGGTGTACCTGAAGGGACCAGAGAGAGAGACCAGAAGCAATGCATACTGCCCCAGTGCCATTTCTGCCAGTCCCCATCCTCAGAGTCGGGATGTGCCACCCCTTGCTGAAGAAGTCATCCCTTCTCTGGGCCTCAGCTGTGAAATAACTGGCTGGTGATATACATGTGGGTCCCTCTTTGGGGTGTCTTTGGCAATCCACTCTAACAAGTTCTGGGTTCCAGGGATCCAGGAGCCCTGCTCACTCCACCTGCTGGCCTCAGATGCTGAGGAGATGGCCTTCCCCGTCCACCTTCTAGCGCATCAGAGCACCTGCCTTCCTGGCCACCACAGGCGTTCGTGGTTCCCTCTACGCACAGACTCTGGGAGGCCATCCATGAGGACACAGACAAGGGCTTCAGACCCTGACATGTCCCCACTCTGCTCGTGATTCTGGGAGAGCCACCTGAGGGATGGCAGCCTCCATCAGGTAGAGGAAGAAGCAGGATCCACGGGGGACAGTCACGGCTGGGGACGTCCTCTTCAGCCCCTAGTCTGGCCCCATCCGGGACTCTCACACTGCTTCAAGACCCCTGCCCTCAGTCAGGCACCTGCCCCATAGGCTGCCGACCTTGGCAATCCATTTGTATCTTCACACCTCAGCTTCCTCTACTGAAAAATGGGTCTAAGTGAGGCAGAATCTGCCCAGGGCCTGCATGGCTGGCTGTGCACAGCGCCTGGTCTGAGGCAAGCAAGTGCCCGAGCACTAATCCTGGAGTCCCCGCCCCTGTGTCGCCTGTATGAGTGGCCGAGGCTGAGCATTGGCTGGCAGCCTTAGAGTGGGTTTATATCTACCCATACCAGATCCTCAGTTGGCACTGTGGTGGGCTTAACAAGCAAGCCAGTACCCTACACCAAGGGCTCTGCCAACCCTGTGCCATCACTTCTATGCCTCAACCAAGTCATAGTGTTGGAAAATATATAGGAAAGGAGGCATGTGGGTCTGGGGTGAGCACACGGCAGGGGTCCTGAGCCCTTCTTATTGGTGGACAGGTGGTGGCCAGGGCCCATCCTGGGCTGGGGACTTCCACCTGAACATTTTCCAAGAAGACGTTGCTGTTTGAAGCCAAATCTGGAAGCAATGTGGTTCAGACATCATTTCTGACTCACCTTCCCCAGCAGGAGGCTATCATGCTGCCCAGCTTGTCCCTGACTGCTGCCCGTCCACAAGGTGACTTCTGAGCCCCTCTTCTCTATGTGGCACCAAGGCTCAGCTGACCTGGCTAAAGCTGCCCTCTGATCTGCGGCCATGCCCATCTCTACCCTTCCCCCATCACACACACTGGGCCACCAGGTCTCTTCCCTTCAACTTTGCCCTTCCCCTGCTCAAAGCACCTAGGCCAGTCCCACACTAGGCATGCTCACTCTCCTCCAGAACACCCCTGCTCGCCTACCCTTGGATCCACAGCCCTGGATTCCTCTCTCCCAGCCAGGGCCTCAGTGTACTGTCTCCTATGACGCCCATCTCCCCCAGAGAGCAGGGCAGGTCCATAGGAGCTCCTCCCAGGTTGGCTTCCCCTGGACCTGTGCTCCAAGTGGGGTCCTCTCCTGCCACCCCGAGGCCTGGAGCTATGTGGCAGAAAGAAGAGTTATCTTTGCCACCCCCACTCCAAATGATATAGACACCCCCCACCCCAGGCCTGCTCAGGATCACTGTGAAAGTGGCCTCAATTGGCCACGACAGTCACGATCTTATCAGGAACTGGGCCCACTTTCCTGGGGTCATCCGTCTCGGGAGCCGGCCAAGTGCTGCCCGACTGGCCGTCGCACTGTTCGCCAGTAAATCTTTATATGCTGAGACTTCATGTACAATATCCACAGAGCAATCCCAGCTCTGCTGAAGGCTCCTTAAAACTCATTTTCACCAGACAGCCATAAAATGACCTGAGTATGGAGCTGTGCCCAGAGACTCTCTATGGACAAGCTATGCCCCGCCTGGCAGCCTCGCCAGCCTCCATAGAAGTTCTGGGGAGTTGGGTCTTCTATTGCCACTGCTTCTGGGAGGCTCAGGCCCTTCTTACCTGGAGGAAGGCTCCTGGTCTTTCTAGAAAGGAGGACTGGGGTTTGGGGACACACATGTCTAGTCCTGAGCTCTGGGCAGTTTCTGGGCCACAGCGGACTGGCCATGTTACTCCCTTGCCTCTGTCCTCCCCTGGCTGTCACAGTCCTTTGTCAATGCAACCTTAGGCCACCACATAATCCCTGCCACATGGGTAGAGATGGGTCCAACTGTGCAACACCATCCATTTGCCACCCCCAGGTCAACCAACACCCCAGCCAGGATGCAACCTGACTCTTGAAAGCTCTTGACTTCCTCAGGACCACTGAGAATCCCATAGCATGTGTCTGAGCTACACTTAGTGCCCTCTATGACCTAGTCCCAATGACGCTGAGATTCAAGGAGAGCCTGGCTCTTTGGAACCAGCAGGGTTACTGTGGGTGTGGTCTCAGTCATCCCCACTCACTGCTTGTGTCCAACTGACCTCAACCTGGATGTGATTGTCATGCTCAGGCAGGAAGACTACCCTCAGACCCTGGCCTTCACTCAGAAATGTTCCTCTGAAACCTCCTCACACATTAATGGCCTCCTCTATTCCTGCAGCTGCACCTCTCACTGGAGTCACAGGACCCATGTCACAAATGCCCCCAGAGACCCTGAGGACACCATCTCCCTATGTGGTTTCTCCTCCCTCAAGATCCAGTTCATCAGCTGCTGCCTCCAGGAAGCCCCCCGGGCTTCAGGCTGGGTCAGGAGCCTCTCCTGGGTTCCAGCCCTGAATTTCCATGTCGATCATGCCCCCTCAGGTATGAGGTTCTTGCTTGTGGGACATCTGCCTGGTGTCCCCAGAACATGTATGAAGAAAGGTAGTTGGGGAGCCCCAGGCATAAATGGAAGGACAGTGAAGTCATGAAAACATGCCCCACACAGAACCGCAGATAGAGTCCAGAAGGGGTGACAACGAGATGGCAGAGCCCAGCGATCTACCCTGCCCCCACTGGGTGGAGCGTCAGGTGGGCAGGACTTACCATCTCCAAGAAGTTCAACAGTGGCTCCTTGTTGTGCTGCCATAGTCCATAGAGTGCCTCTTCGGGCGGGAACTTCACGCAGCCCAGCTCCACAGTGATCTCAAAGCAATTGGTGTGCAGGTAGTTGAAGTCAGACATGCCTAGGGGACAGCAGCTGCATGTCAGGGGCAGAGCCCACAGCAAAGGCATAAGGCCCTGGGCCCTGTCCCTGCTTTGCACATGGAGGTGACAACACTACCCTCCTACACACAGACAAGACGGATGTAGAACACCACAGAGCTTAACTTTGGTGGCAAAGTCTACAGGTTTCACCAATTCCTACACTGTCTTAGAATCAAGTTCTCCCAAATACACCAGCCACGGTGCCACACAGGACCCTGCATTCCAACCACTGGGCCTGTGCGGGCCTGGAGCCCTGAGGAGTCTGACAATGACAACACTGTCCCAACAACAGCAGGACTTACCACTTCCATTGGGTTGACAGCAGCCGGCCATGGAGCAGAGTGAATAAGGAGAACCATGGAGCTCCTCCACCCTCTGGTCCTGTGGACTTTTGAGCCTCTGAGCCTTGGGGTAGCAACTGCTATTGTCACTGTCACTATCACTGTCCAGGCAAGACTGCCACTTTCCTTTCATGGGTCCATCTGCCCTGTGACCCTGCCAACTGCTGAAGGGAAGCCCACTGGCCTCTCTAGCTCAGCCCCAGCCTGCAGGGCTTTTGCAGACCTCAGTAGAGTGCTTCACCTGCGGGTTAGAGAGCCTGTGCACCTGTGCCCTGGGAAGAAGAGAAGCTACTGTGACCAGGACAAGACAGCATGTGCCAGTCATGGGCAGTGTGGAAAGTTCCCTGGGGAGGCTGGAGCATAGCTTTGGAACACATGAGAAGGCACCCTCTCAGCCACGTGCACAGGACTGGTGGGAGACAGGGCTGCAAGGTGAGTCCCAGCCTTGCTGCCGAAGGCCATATACCTGGCAAGTCTGCCTCTTGCCCTCATCTACAGAACCACTCAGACCATGAATGTACCAGTTTGCAGCAGGAATGGATAAAGGGCGACTATGTCAATGCATGTGGCCACCCAGCAGGTGCCCCAGGGTATATGTGGCATGTACTCCCTCCCCCGCAGTGCTCTGTGATGCCTTCATCCACAGCACAGTGGCCAGTGAAGACCCAGAGGCCCAGTGAAGGCTACATTATGGAAAACAGGGCGTCTTGCTGTGCATATGCCCCATAATCTGACAGGATAAGGGTCTCCCACACACTGGGGCGAACTTACACAGAAACAAAACATCCTCCACTGTCTGTGAAATTCCAGTCTAACTGGGGTTCTTCCGTTCATCTGGAAGCCCTACAGAACCCCTAACAGATGGAAGGGCTCCATCACCAGGTGAAGTATGACATGAGCATTCATAAATCTGAGAGAAGGCAGCTACGGAAGCTGCATGCTCTTTCCATTCACACCTGTCCATAAAGACAGTGACTAAAACTCAAGCCACTCACCCAAGTGCAGTAGTGGCACACAGCCATGGGGGGGGGGTGACCAACTGCTCTTGAATTGGCTAATGGATCCACTCAGTGGAATGGAACCCATAGCTGGAACTGGGAAACAAGTCAGAATCGTATCCAAAAAACAAGTTCGCTCTCCAGTATCAAGCTCCCACCAGTCTTGGGCTACAAGGGGGCCCACACCTATTAAATTCTCTCTAAACTAATAATGGTTATTCCATTTATCAGGAGCTGACTTCACTCTCCTTTGGAGAATCTGCTTCTCTTTTTCAGATGGACGCAGAACCTGAGGAGAGAATTAGTCCATCACACCTCACCAGGGCCCCAGCCGAAACCATAGAGTAATGCGGGAAATGAGCAAAAGTGCTGCTTTCTCTGTGAACCTGGTACCAACACAAGGGTGAAGGAGATGGACACAGAGAACATTCAACTCCTACCAAACCAGATATCCAGAGACACAGAGGCCCCAGACATCATTACTGAAGTAGATCTAAAACGAACCCAACGTGGCTCAGGGAAATTTGTGGAAGAGGGGGCGGAAAGATTGTTAGAGCCACAGGTTGGGACATTATGCACAGAGACATTGCCTCTTCCCCATAACTGATGGCTACCCCCACAATGCATGATCCACATTCCCTAATGAGGAGGTCCCTTTAGAGGGGGGAGGACAGGGAGGAGGCTAAGGATGATACCAACATGTGCTGTTTACACACTGAGCATGTACATAACTAATAAAGAAAAAAACTCAAGCCAGTCACCATTCAAATGTTTCCCCTAAGCAAAGGTTCTCCACCTCTGAGCCCCGCCCACCCAAGTAGGCCGCACCTCCTGTGAAGCTGTACCAGTCTGCCCCGTTGATGATGCTCCCCCTCTTCAGGAAGTTGCCCCCACACCTGTTCTCCGACCTGTCCATCATCATGGGGTGGACATCAGCATAGGCTCTAGCCAGTAGCTTGAACATCTAGAAAAGGGGTGGAGACGGAGGCTGAGGTTTCCTTTGAGGCCAAGCTCAGAAGGTTCTATGGCCTTCCACCATCGGTCCCCAAAACAGGCCTGGCTCTTTGGTGGGCCAAGCACCGGTTCTCCTGCTCCTCTCATACTTGCCCAGATGACAGTGTCCCATGCTCCTGTCAACCCTGTAAGTTAGGCATCATCTCCAAAACCCTAGCTCGTGTGAGCAGCAGCTGGCTTGGAGACCGTGTGGGTTGCTGGGTAAGGTGAAACAAGAGCAGCCTGCTGCCCCTGGGGGAGGGCTACGTGGGCAGGCATCTGAACACAAGCCTCCAGCCACAGCAACCAGCTGTCCAGCATGTGTCAAGAGCCCTGGTAAATTGTCACACTGACTCCCAGGACTACAGCAGGCAGGAAGGGTCTGAATGAGTGTGAGAGGCTCAGCGGGCAGCCCAGAGTGGAGGTCCTTGAACATGGCTCCCAGGAATGGCTCTCCATGGCAGGCCATGGAAGGTTGGTGATGGCAGGCCCTGGACACTCAGCCAGCAACTCTCCTCATATGCTGCCCCCAGCTTCCCTGAGACTCTGGTTTCCACAGAGCCAGGCTGCCCGATGCAGGGCTCAGAGTTATTGATTGATGATTGATGGCTGGGAGCAGACTCATTTCTTTTGACTCTTGTGGGACCCATTGAGGTGAACCTCCTCCCTAAGGTCATCCCCCATGCGCTGAGGCTGACAGGCTGGGCTAACACACAGAGGCTCTGCTGCCCAGAGGATATCTGCCCACCCATGGGATGCCTGTGAAGACACAAGGAGCTGAAGCAGGCCTCACAGTAAAGTATTTGTATGACTGAGTGAATGAATGAGCCAGTGAGTGCATGAGTTAGTATGAAAAAGTGAATGAATTAGTAATTGGATGCGCGAATGAATGGGTGTGAATGGATGGATGAATGAGTGACTGAGTGAATGGCTAAGTCCATGAGTGAGTCAGCAAGTCAACAAGCAAGCAAGCAGGTATGCAAATACAGAACAAATGATCCAAAGGACACAGGAGTTACTGTCACAGATCCCTCCAACATACAGGATGCAACATGCAGGATGGCACCGAGATTGGCCTTGCTGCAGAGTGGCCCCTGACACCTTACACCTGGAGACTGCACACAGCCTATCACCTGTGCCTGTAGCAGCCTTATCTACTAGGAAATTCTCACCTTGCCCTTGGGCTCCACTGGCAAAACCTGAGAAGCCCTCCCTAAACTTTGGGCAGGCTGGAGTTTATCCCCAACACACAGACACATATGTAAACACACGAGAACAAAGGTGCTTCCAATGACATGCAAACACAACAAGAACATACATGCATCCATGCTCCCACATGTGCATATACACTGCATGCCCCAGCCTCCTGGGAACCTCCATGGAGGCCAGGCTATCTGGGCCTTGCCCATGTCTGGATTTGTGTCTCTCCAAAGACAGAGGACCCTGCAACTAGGGACTAGTCTCCTTGCTATGATGGCCCCAGAACAGGGGACAGGCTGGGTGAGGCAAGGTTGATGTCTGCATGTCCACGGGGCTGGGGGCAGCTGTGCCAGGTAGCTCACAGAGCACAGGCACTTGTGGGCATCACCAGCAGAGGGAGCCAGGTGCCTAACACTTACTACTCACAGTTCATTCCCCTAAGGATCTTGTGAAAACCCATGGAGGACAGACCTGGCTCTCTCTCCCCATCTGATCCCCAGGAGGACTGTGGAGACGCCAAGCCCAGCTCAGACCTGCAAAATGCTGTGGGAGCAAGAGCTCCAGACTCCAGCAGTGCAGGAGGGCAGGGGATGGAGGACTGGCCCTGGGCATTTCTGCCCTATGCACTGGGCTGTGAGCTGCAACCCACTTCAGGTCTCAAACCTCCCTCTCTCTGCCTGTTTTCTCATCCACACAGACTGAGGATCAGAGCAAAGTGGAAAAGGGGCTGGGAGGGTCCCACTGTTATCCTTTCTCATCATCTGTTGCTGTGTCTTGGTAAGGGAAACAAGCCTCTGAAATCAAGGCCCTTGCCCAAGGATCCCAGTAAACAAGGGCCAGAGCCCTGCCCCTTCCCACTGGACTGGAACCCAAGAGGAGCCAGGGGCTCCGGAAAGGGAACCTAGCCCAGAGCTCACTGGGTGCCATGCATGCAGCAGCACTGCCCCCTGCTGGTGCCTCCCAGGAAGCTCATGACAGCTGGAGCCCACAGTCCATGTCCTAAGGAAAACTGAGGGTTGCTCCTAGCTGGGCCAAAGGCTTCCTGTAAGAGGAGGTGACCAGCACAGAGGCCGCAGAGGGTTCGCAATGCCTGTTGTATCTCTGAGCTCAGGATAGGACATGCTGGCAGAGGCCCACCTGCTCAGCCCAGTCAGGGCACCCACCCTCTCACCTTCTCGTCTGGCGTGGGAGAAAACATCTTCCTTTCATGAGGGTGCTTGGAGAAGTCAAAGGGATAGGACACCACGAGATCACCCCCGTGCAGGCTAGCCGAGAGCACGAAGGGGGTGGTCTGCATCCATTTCATGATGGCTTTCGTCTCAGGGGCCACCTGCCCAGGACAAAGAGACCACGCTCAGGACCTGAGGGCCATCCGGCCACGTACAGGCATCCATGCCTCTCAGGCCTCCATTTTCACTTGCCCACGATGGGGCCAAACTGCTGCCCATCCTTCATGGTTCCCTTAAGGTCCCACTGAGCTCACACTGGTCCTTTGGCCCAGAGATCTCTGTTCACCACCTGGGCATGTCACCCTTCTAGATAGCCTCCCAGGGCCTCCAGGGGCTCTTAGATATCCCATACTGCATCAAACAGGTGACGCTGGCTACAGGTGCATCTGCTCACAGGATGACCAACCCCACAGAGGAGAGAGACCTTGTGGTTCTCATTGGGCAGGCCTGCAGACAGTAGGTGCTCAGCACAAGCTTGAGGAAAACAGAGAGAGTTTGGTAAAGGTCCCAACAATCAAGCATCTGGTCCAGGACCATGGCAAATGCCTCAGCAGGATGCAGACCCATCCCCAGCTCTGCCAGGGATGAGGGGATGCTGATGCACTGCTCCCTGAGACCACCAAGAGCCAGCCCAGCAAGGTGCTAGCCCAGCTCACAGGCCAGACACTGAGGCTCAGTGAGTCAGGGCTCTTGCACCTGGGAGAGACACCCAGTGACCCTGGCTTGGAGGGTGGCCTTTGGCCCCAAGGCGCCTACCTTACCCCACCAGTAGTACTCTGAGATGGGGATGTGGTCAGTGCGCACGCCACGGGTGGAGGCCAGCCGGTAGTACTCGGACGTCAGATCGGGGAAGTTGCGGTTCAGATCCAGGTTCTGGGCGTTCTGCCTGCCGCTTGTCCAGCCATTGTAGCCAGCACCCTGAGGACACCTGGGCTTAGTACACCACCCCACACCTTCCAGCCACAGCTGGACTGAGGGACAAGCAGCTGAGGCTTCTGTGGCTCAGGAGTACGTCCATCAATCACGGTTGACCTCTCCTCCCACCTCCTCTCTCATCACCCAGCCTCCTTGCTGCTCCCCAACCTCAGGGTCTCACACACTGCTCCCTGCCTAGAGCCCCCAGCAGCAGCCCACGGTACTCACCCCTACCTCCCTGAGCTCTCTCCTACATCCCCGCTCGCTGACCCCCACCAGCACACTCTTGTTCTGCCTACCCTTTTCCATAATCCTAAGTTTCTCTGTGGTGTCACGCACCACAGCACTGCCAGTGCCTATCCTCCCCATGCACCAAGCAGACACTGCCAGTGCCGATGCCTGCTGAGTCCCGGTCACCTAGGACAGGGCTATGAAAGATACTCAACGGTGACGAGTAGTGTTGGAGAGATGGCCCAGTGAGTGAAAGTTCTTACTGTACCAACATGAGCGCCTGAGTTTCAATCCCCAAAAGCTACATAAAATGCTGCGCATCGTGGCGTGCACTGGGGAGGTGGAGACAGGAAATCCCTGGGCCTCGCTGGCTAGCTAGTCTAGCCAGACCAGCAAGCTCTAGGTTCAGCAAGAGACCCTGTCTCAAAGAATAAGGTAGAGAGGGACTGAAGAAGACCCCCAGTGTCAACCTCTGGCCTCGACCCATACACACGTGAAGTCCATTCACACATATGTGCACACACACACATAAACATGCATACATGCATGCACACCACACACAATAACCAAGTAAAGTCATCAGCGGGCATGAGAGGTAACAGCATGCCATCCAGACAGTGGGAGTGCCCACCTCTGCTGCCGCCACCTCATAGCCATCAGGGTTCATGGAAGGCAGCAGGTGGATGCGGGTGGTGTTTATGAGGCGCTGGATGCGGGGGTTGCCCAGCAGGTACTCGGAGCACAGGTACTGGGCGAGGTAGATGAGCATTTCCCGTCCTGCCACCTCGTTGCCGTGGATGTTCCCAATGAGCTTCACCTCGGGCTCCACTGCGGGGAGACACAGTGACTTGGGGTACAGACTCATAGCCGGAGCTCTCCAGAGCCCTGAGGCCTTCAATCAGCAAGGGTGACCAGGTGTGCCTGGCCAACCCCTACTTGTTTTGACTCAAGAGTCTCTGGGCATCATGAGGGCTCAAGACACTCACTTCTTGAGCTCAGTTCTTTTTTAAAAAAATATTTTATTTATTTGAGAGAGACAGATATATACAGAGAGAGAAAGAGAGAGAGAGAGAGGAGGGAGTATAGGCACACCAGGGCTTGCTGCCACTACAGAAGAACTCCAGATGAATGCACTACCTTGTGCATCTGGCTTTACATGAGAATTAGGGAATTGAGCCCAGGCCATCAGGCTTTGCAAGCAAGCACTTTAACTACTGAACCATCTCTCCAACCCTTGAACTCAATTCATATATTATTAGCACAAAAAGTTAAGGATGTCAGTAAGCAGATATGGTGTTGTTGACTCATGTGACTTTCATTGGTAGCCCGTTGTCCATGTTTGTGCAACACGTCAAACACATTTGGTGCTTACCCGGGAAGCCAGCTGACCCTGGGATAGATGGATGAATTGATGGATGAATGAGGGGATGGACAGATGGATGATTGGGTGTCCATCCACCTATGTGACTCTGGGCAAGTCATCCTTCCTTACCCAGTCTTACATTGCTCCTGTGGAAAACAGTACCTCTTACCGCAGCTAGCAGAGCCCAGAAACCTTTTGTAACTGTGAATACCACTGTCCTTCAGACTCCACATCCCAAGGTGTAAATGACCAAGAGTCCTCCGTGCCTCTGCAGAGGTGGGAGCACACTTGGCCTCGGAGGCAGCTATGTCCCATGACCTCCAGCCCTCTATGAGAGGTAGCGCCTTTGAGCTTGTGATGTCCATGCTGCTTAGGCCAGACGCATGAGAGCTGTGTTGTGGTGGACAGCCCAGTGGCAGTTTGGGGTCAATATGCTCAGTAACTCATGAAGCCCATGGATCAAGAGGGCTGCTTTCAGGTTAGCCCTGTCAGACACACTGGTAAAGGGACAACTGGGTTGGGGGTGAAGCCAAGGAAGGACTTAGACTCAATGACCCCTGGAGGTCTATCCCCCAAATGCTCTTGGCGCCTGTGACTGGGGATCAGCTTGATCATCGTGGTCTCTTCACCCAGGAGATGGAAACCACAGCTAGAACAAGCCTCTGCTAGGACATTCTAGATTCCCAGATGAGGTCATTCTAGTGGCTTTTCCCCAGCTCAAAGCCAGAAGAAATTATACAAAGCTGGGTGCCCCAATGCATACTTCAGGAAGGCATCACAAAGGACCAATACATCTAGTGTTTTCTACAGCACAAAATAGGCCTCCAAGCCTGGTGGGAGTGGATCTGGATTTCCCAATGGAAAAGTCATCATATTCATACCGCTATCTCCATACCACCTTATTGGAGGCACATTCCAAGAAGTTTAGCAGAGCAGAAAAGAAGCAGCCAGGACCTAGGGCTGCACAGAACCCTCCCCCAGACTCATGGACAAATCTGCACCTCAGCAGGACATTGGTGACACCCTCCTCAGAAATGCTCAAGGACCTGAGCTCCCCGGCAGCCACTGCATACTGTCTCTCCCTCACCCCTCCCTGACCCAGGGCCTGTCCTCATCCCTCCTGCCTTGCACTCTCCCTGCATACCAAGTCCCTTCACTGTCCCCTGTTTAGGTGTCTCATTATTTTTTGCTTCTACTCAGTCCTCCTCAAACCAGTGTCTCTGTTGGAATGAGACCATATTGTCTCTCCTGAACTCTCGAGGGACAGAAGTTTTCTGGAGTAATCCAATTTTGGCATGTGTATATGTGTGTGCATGTTGCTTGCATGTATATGGCTGAAGATACACATGTGGGTATGCATGTACATGTGTGTGATATGTGTGGATGCCAGAGGTTGACAACTGATGTCTCCAATCACTCTCCACCTTATTTACTGAGGCAAGGCCTCTCATTTGAACCTAGAGGTCACCAATTCAGCTAGTCGTGTTGACCAATTTGCCCCCAGGTATTCCCTGGGCCTGCCTCTCCAATGCTGAGATTACAGGCAGCCCACCAAACCCATCCAACATTGACATGAGTCCTGAGGGTGCAAACTCAGGTCTTGACGCCTATGTGATAAGCTCTTTATCCACTGATCCATCTCCCCAGCCAGGAAATCCTGTCACACTGTTGTTGGACAGGACCACCCACCAATCAGAGAACAAAGCTCATGACATCTAGTGCTTGGTAGGTAGGTGGGTGGATGGAGACACCAAACACACCCTCCCATGCCCGTGCACCCTGAGGCCAGTGGTTCTGTATCCCATTCAGAACCAAACTCAGGCCTCACGAGGTCACTCACTCAGCTCATGCTGGCCTGGGCGGCCAGAAAACTCGATGACCAGCAGGTCCTTGCCCTCAAAGCTGCGCCCAATGCTGTAGGTCTTGGCCACCTGGGGGCAGCGAGCCGCTGTCCGCTTCAGCACCCGCACCATCTGGGAATAGGAGTGGTGGGCAAAGCGAATGAAGGTGGATGGCAGGCCCGAAGGTAGAACCTCCTCAGCATCCAGGTCTCCTGGGGGAAGAGGGGAACTGGGGTGGTCACTGCCCACTCATCCACGCTCAGTTAGCCTCCCAGCCTCTCCCAGCACTCTCATTTCCACCTCACCCCATTGCACCGCAGGAGGACCCAATGGGCTACTTGGATATGGATACTGCCATATGAGAGTCAATTACAGTGCCAAAGAGATATGCATAGCAGTGTCTCCACTTCCAGCCTGTAAGTGAAAGCCAGATGTGGGGACTTGGGACTTTCTAATACTCAGCTATAGAACTCAAGAGAAGGCGCAGTAAGTTATCCTTGACCCACAGAAGGAGTGGCACCATGCTATGCCATCTACCTCTGAGCCTTTGTTGTCTCCCACGACCTGCTGTCATGAGGGCTGGACACAGGCCTGTGGCCTGCACTGCATCAGCTCCCACATGACCAGGCAGGCCCAGCTCTCAGGGGCTGCCTGCAGTCTGTGCCCACAGCGGAATTACTCCCAAATGTTGCTGAACAGCAATGGGGAAGAAGAAGACGGGCCTAGGCAGGTCCAAGCTGGACCCCACCCCAACTGGCTTCCCAGTATCCAGTTCCCAGTTTTGTAGTTCCTCTTGGGAATCAAAGCACTTGGACTGGCAGCCTGGGGGACCCTCTTCAGGCCCAGTGGCAACAGAAGCTGCCAGCCACCATGGCCCAACAAAGAGTTAATGCCTTCCTTGAGCGTCTCACTGGCCTGTGGTTTTGTTTCTGCTCAAAATGGTTGTTTCAGAGAAGCAAAACAGATGGACCTGGCAATCTGATGGCAGGGATGCCCAAAATAGCCCTCTCCAGCAGACAACCCTGGGCTTAGCCATGAAGCCAGCTGGCCTCCATCCCACATCCTAGCTGCCCCCATACCTGGGAGCCCAATGTCCACACAGCTCCTTCCTGCCAACACAGCACCTCCCACCACTCTGCACATGCGCCTGAGCCCAGTGCTCCCTTCCCAGGGAGCAGCAGAAAGCAAACTCTGAGCACCCCTGCTGGCCACTGACAAGTCCCCTGTGGTATTGATTCAGGTGTCCCCCATAAACTTATGTGTTCTGAATGCTAGGTCCTCAGCTGGTGGCAATTTGGGAACTGGAGCTTCCTGGGGGTGATGTATTGTTGGGGGAGGGTTTATGGGTATGATAGCCAGCTTCCCCTTGCCAGTGTTTGGCACTCTCTAGCTGCTATTGTCCACCTGATGTTGGCCAGGAGGTGATGTTCACCCTCTGCTCATGCCATCATTGCCCCCTGCCATCGTGGAGATCCCCCTCAAGCCTGTAAGCCAAGATAAGCTCTTTCCTCCCACAAGCTGCTTTTGGTCCGGTGCTTTGTGCCAGCAATGCAAACCTGACTGCAACACTCCCCATTTGCACATCTGGATCCTCTTGCCCCATTCTCCATATCCCAGTGCACAGCAGATGCTCAACAGTTAAGGGATGGGCAAGGCAGCCCATCCACTGATGGCCGGCCTGAGTCACCCCGATGGAAGATCTGTACTATCTGCCTTCTTGGGCCTGCTTACCACCCACCACCCAAGGGTGCCCTGCCCTGCCCAGAAGGCACTGCTGGCCACAGGAACTGTTCACATTCATTGCAATGAAGTAAGTTGGCCATGCCCATCCTCTTCCCACAAGCCACATTCCACACATGGCCAGTGGCTCCTGTCTTGGACAGCCTGGAAGGACATATGTCCACCACACAGCTCTACCAACAGGGCTGCTCAGGGCATGCTGCTCTCTGGTGAACCCTCTCTTTCCCACTAGGAGCACAGGACTGAAAAGGTACAGACAGGGCCTGTGCTCCCAGCGGCGTGGCTGCCAAACAGCCCTCTGGGACTACCTAGTATGCCTCCCCAAATGAGCAACTCACTGTCCATCACTCAGGGCTGCCCATTCCACAGCCAGAGGTTTCCCCACAGGAAAAGCTGAAGCCCTTCTCCCTGCAGCTTCTCCTATGCGTCCTTGAGTCCCCCTGAGTCCACCTTTAGGAGTCACTGAGACCCAAATCCCCTGTATGATCCTCAAGGTCTACTGAGAGATGCCCTGCCCAACCCAGCCCAGGTTCATGGGCAGTGCATTGTGCATTGCAACTTTCTGGAGAGATCTGTGGTCAGGCTCTTTACCCTCTGGGCCACCATAGCCATGTCCTATCTATTCACTGGGCACAGACTCCTTTGTGGGCATGGCTGGTGCATTTTCCCTTTGACTAGCTGCCTCCACTCAGCCCTGTATCCACCTGGGTCTATACAGGCAGAAACCATTCCTTAAGTTGGGGGGGGGTCGATCCTCAGCAATGAGATCATCTCCCACATGACCCCTACTAGTGCCCTTCTATGGGGAGCAGGGACACCAGGCAGTGTCTCGTCACACTTCTTCCTTGCCCGAGTCATCCCAGAATAAAGCCTCAATTGTTCTTTCTGTTTGGATCATGATCCTACTGGACCACAAACACACAACTGCCCACACAGTGACCACCCAGAGCTTATGCACAGCCTGGAGCACCCTGCTGCCTTCGCTTACCCCGGAGCTGCTCCAGGGGGTCATAGCAGCCTTCTTCTTCCTGCGCAAAGTAGTGGGCACAATCCAGGAAGTAGGGCCAAGCCATGTCAATGGCATCAAAGGCTGGCTTGCAGGCCTCCCTCAGGTTCTCACAGACATGCCGGCAGGGCCTGTGCACATGGCCACCCTGACACCGGGGGGCCAGTACAGCACAGCCCAGCAGCCGCAGGTCAGGGTTGCATTGGCCCTCCAGGAGAAAGTGCAGTACGCCCAGCAGCATGTATTCAGGGCTGGACTCGACTGCCTCCCATGACCGGTGCTCCAGTGGTGTGGGGAAGGCTGTCTGGTTGTAGATGGCATCCGCACAGGTTCTGAGATGCAGGTCCACGCAAGTGGCTGAAGGAGCAGGATCAGCGAGTCATACAATGCCCACAGCCTAGCAGACCCCACCCAGGACCTGGGCCTGTAGGGATCTATGGGGAAATGTGAGAGTGGGGCTTCTGCAGAGGAAACAGGAAGTGTGGGAGATAAAGGGAGGGATCCTACGCGGAATGCACCCAGCCATCTGCCAGCAAGTGTGCCAGGGGAGTAGAGACACTAACACCAGTAGAAGGGAAGCAGGAAGCCAGCCCTGCCCGGAGATGTATGAGGAGACCAGCAGATGCAGAGGCAGCACCAGTGTGTGCGGATAGCCTCCAAGTAAAGACATCCACAAACATGCACCCTGAGTGGTGGTCCCCCTCCTGCAGCCAAGTCTCAGTCCTCACTGGTGAGTCTGTTCTCATGGCCGCACCTGGCAAAGCCTGACTCAGCTCCTCTTCTCACAAGAACATTGTAAGCACCAGCCAAAGGAAGCCAGGTCATCTGTCACTGGACACTACATTGGATCACTATGGCGGTTTTTCTCTTCCTGTGTGGACAGCTCTCACTGTCCCACCTCTTGAGGTCCCCTTCTGCCAGGCAGGACTCTCCAGACTCCTCTGATGCAGAACAGAGCTCCTGCAGCTGCTGGTTGCATGCCCCCACCCCCACCCCCATCAGGTCTAGGCTTTTGTCCCTTTCCCTGTCCAGCTTGGCAAGGACACAGCTATCACGCAGCGTTTCTCTCTGGCTCAAAATACATTATCAGGCTGGAGAGATGGTTCAGTGGATAAAGTGGCCGCCACCCAAGCTGGAGTACCTAATTTCTATCCCCACACTCCATGTAAAAAGCCAGAAGCCATGGTGGGATTTTATAATGCAAGCATGCTGATGCTGATAGAGAGATAGCAGGCAGAGAGTAGAGAACTTCCCAGAAGCTTGGGGCAAGCCAATAAAGAACACCAGAGCAAGAACTCAGAGCAAGAAACCTTGCCTAAAATGAAGTGAACAAGCCAGGACCAAACCAAAAGTTGTCCTTGGACTTCCACATGTACACAGTGGCATGTGTTTTCCCACACTCACACATAGGAGCACACGCACGCACACACACACACACTTTTTTTTTTTTTTTGGTTTTTCGAGGTAGGGTCTCACTCTGGCCCAGGCTGACCTGGAATTCACTATGTAGTCTCAGGGTGGCCTCGAACTCACGGTGATCCTCCTACCTCTGCCTCCGGAGTGCTGGGATTAAAGGCATGAGCCACCACGCCCGGCTACACACAAATATTTTTTTAAAACATTATCTATGACTTTGATTTGATTTTGTTTTTGATTTTGGTTTTCTGAGACAGTCTTCCCTGAAGCCCAGGCTGGCCTAGAACTCATGGCAATCCTCTGCCTCAGCCTTCTACGTGCTAGAATGATAGGTATAAGCCTCCATGCCTGGTTTTGCTGTTGATTTTTGTTTCCTGATTTTGTAAAAATGTATGCTCTGCATTTTAGATACTCATATCTGACAGAAGAGATGTTTGCCTCTTTCAGAAAATCATCTGTATGCTCAGCACTGTCCCTAACAATTTCAAAATAGTCCAGGAAGATGCTCTCCTCCTTATCCCGGAGGCCCAGCCCCGGGCGCAGAACTGGGAGCCAAGATCTGCTGGGCTGGGGTGTGGCTCAGAAATACAGCCTGTGCTTAACACGAAAGAGGCCCTGGACCATCTCCAGCACCTCACCCACCAGAAAAAAAGAAAAGAAATATTTTAACAAGAGACAAACACAATGCTGTCCCCTCCAAGGCCCCAGCCCTCTAGCACTGCCCTGGAAATGGGAGAGAGGGCTGGGTGCACAGGGATGAACCAGTCCGTAAGCTGCATGGCATGTCTGTCCTCTCATTTTGGTCTGACTTCCCTGGGGCTGTGCAGGCAGGGCTTGGACCAGAGAGACAGGCCCTGCTATTTGTTACCCATTCTAGAAACCAAGGCCTCTTCTCTATCTACAGTGCCTTTGTGAAGTGGAGGGGCTGTGGTGTTCCAAATCAAAGCAAGGAAGTACAGTACCTACCACGATCTGCAGCATCCAGCCTGTGGCATTCACCTGAGAAGAGAGAGGGCCCTGAGTTAGTAACACACATCTCTGTTATCCACAGCCTTTCCTGAGAGCTTACTGGGGATCCAGTCCTGCTCCTCCCTCTGCCAGCTTCATCCCACTCAGCCTGCACTGCCACCCTCTGAGCATGAGGCAGCAGGGACCCATCTCAAGGTGGAGGAGCCCAAGTCTGACAGATCACAGGACTTGACTAAGGAGGGGAACCAAAATGGCACTGTGAGCTCAATGGCATTGCTCTGGCTTAGCCTGGGACTGACCTGTGGTGCCCAGTGGCCATATCCCTGTGGCCAACCACACTCGCCAGCTCTCGCAGCATCCTGAGTATTGAGCCATCAGCCCCAGCCTGTGCCAAGGGCTCCTTCATACAGGGCTCAGGCCTCACACTGCTCAAAGTCCTGACAAGAGTCATCTAAGTAGGCTCCCCCAACCCAAAACACTGTAAGTGTGAAGCATCACAGCTGTGTGAATTGGGGATTCCTCAGAAAGAAAAAACATCAGCACACAAAACGACTCTTCCAGGAGCTGAGAAGATGGTTCAGCAGGTAAAGGGACTTGCTTGTAAAGTCTGTGGGCCCAGATTCCATTCTCCAGTACCTATCTAAAACTAGATACACAAAGTGGCTAAATCAACTGGAGTTTGTTTGTAGTGGCAAGAGACACTGGCATGCCCATGCCCTCTTTCTCTTCCTCTCTCTCTCTCTCTCTCTCCCTCCTAACAAATATATACATATTTCAAAACCTATCCTTCTAACTGGGGGATCTCTATACCTTCCTCAAAGCCTGGCTTTGTGGATCCCGTAGTAAGACCCCAGGAACAGCAATATCCTCCCCACCGATGAGCCAACAGCCAAGTTCTCGTGGGAAGATGGCTGGGTGCTCTGTGCACACTAGGAGAGGAGAGGCTTGCAAGAGGGAACTTGCCTTGGGTATGAGAGGGCTGGCACCGGGTGAGCACTGATGGTCTAGGAGGGAAGGGTAGGTGGATGGTGGAAATGGCCAGGGCCATGAAAAGCATACATGCATGACCAAGTGTGCGTGCACAGAAGTAGGGGGAGCCCACAAGAGGAGAACCTAAGAAACTGGGCTCTCCTGGCCCTAGACAGGACCCACCTGACCAGGAGACTGGCATGGATTTAGCACCTTTAGGTATTCTTATAAGATATGGGGTCTTGAAGACAAATGAATACCAGCCCCCAATGGGGATCAGCAGGTGGTTCAGGCCAGAATCCCCATGGGATGGCTGCACACCTGTTCCAGACATTCACAGGGAGACTTCAGTTTCCACCTTCTTTTTGCTCATTTTTAAGAAAAATGTGGGCTGGGGAAATGGCTTAGCGATTAAGGCATTTGCCTGTGAAGGCTAAGGACCCACATAAGCCAGATACGCAAGGGGGCACATGCATTTGGAGTTCATTTGCACTGGCTAGAGGACCTGGTGGGCCCATTCTCTCTCTCTATGCCTCTTCCTCTCTCTCTCAAATAAAGAAATAAAACATTAAAAAAAAAAAAGAAAAAGAAAAATATTTGTAACTGGGTGTGGTGGCACACACCTTTAATCCCAGCACTTGGATGGCAGAGGTAGGAAGATCACCATGAGCTCAAGGCCACCCTGAGACTACATAGTGAATTCCAGGTCAGCCTGGACTAGAGGGAGACCCTACCTCAAAATATAAATATAAATATAAACATGTATGTATGTATGTATGTATGTATGTATGTATGTATGTATGTATGTATTTACAAGAAGAGACAGACAGACAGAATGGCCTCCAGCCACTGCAAATAGACTCCAGATGAATGTGCCATTTTGTGCATCTGGCTTTACATGAATCCTGGGGAATCCAACTTGGGTTGTTAGGCTTTGCAGGCAAGCACCTGAACACCTGAGTCATCTCTCCAGCCCTGCTCTTGTTTTTGTATGTGTATGTGCACTTTTGCAGAGGCCAGAGGAGAATTTTGGGTATCTCCCCCATTACTCATCTGCCTATTTTACCTTGAGATGGAGTCTCTTACTGATTCTAGATCTTGCCATTTTTCACAAACCCCAGGGATTCACCAGTCTCTTCTCCCCATAGCACTGGGGTTAGTGATGTACATAGCCACATCCAGCAGCTTGCATGGGTGCCATGGAGCTTGAACTTGGGTAGTCCCAAGCCCTCTCAGGCATGCTCAGGCCTCATATTTGCACAGGAAGCACATATAACCACTGAGCCATCTCTCCAGCTCCACCCTCTGATTTCTAGGGGTTTTTTCAAGACAAGGTCTCATGTAGACCAGGCTGGCCTCAAAGCCCCCATGAGCTGAGGATGACCTTGAGCTCCTGATTCTCCTGCCTCTACCCCGAATGCTAAGGCAAGATGACTGCTTGTGAAAGATGCATACAGGCCCTTGTATAGCTCCCGGGAGGAAATGTCTGTCTCCCTCTTTGTCTGAATCACATGGTAGAGAACCCTGACTGTGAGGGTGGGAAAGGAGGCCAGCTCCAGATCTGGTCATCTCTCTGGGCTCACCCGGCCACCACAGTAGGATCCTGGACAAACCCCTCACTGTTGCTCCATTCGAGAAAGGGCTTATTATAATCACTCTTCACTCATGTGAAGATGGTGCACACTGAGTGCCCAGCAAGGGTTTGGTCCAGGGACAGTGCCCCATGACTGATCATTCATGACACCTGTCTTTTCCACCCTTGCTAATTTAGCATGAAAGCTGTCAGGTGTTCTAGCTGGGAACACTGCTGGAGCAGGCCATGTCTAGAACATGATCTTCCCACAGTGTCTGATGGAGAGGGCTACAGATGCCCACTCCAAACCCCAACAGCCCACAACACACAAGAATGAGCACAAACAGGCAACAAGGGACTGGAGGCTACCTCGGTGGCTGCCGAGAGGCCCAAGGCCCTGCTAACCTCTGGCAAGTGTAAAGGTCTCAGGATACCTGACTGGCACCTCTGGGGAATGGTGAGCTTTGGGATCCTGAGGCTTCTAGATGTCTGCCATCTCTGCGCACCACAGGACGCAGAAGGCTCAGTACAGCAACACTTTAGGGAACAGAGGAAAGATGTCTAGAAGCCTCCCAGGAATATGGTATCATCACCTGCTGTCACATGGCAGGATCCCACAAATTCCATCTCACTGAGCTACTATTCCCAGGGCTGCTACCTCCCTGGGATGCACAGCCATGTGCCATTTTATTATGTACCATCTTGGACCAGGGCAGATTCTGGGGGGAGGGCAGTCGACTCAGGAACGAGGCCTCAGCAGAGGATGATCTCAGCCCTGCTTCCGTACAGTGCCACGCACACTGAGCGGGGTGTGAGGACTTGGAGAATCAGTGACGCTCAGCAGATGGACAGTGAATGGAAAAACCAAGTTGAACTTGGCCCTGGGCTAGAGAGATGGCTCAGTAGTTAAAGGCACGTCCTGCACAAGTATAAGGCCCTGAGGGGGCCTCAGACCACCTGAGTTTGAATCTCCAGAACCCATATAAGCAGCTGTGTGTGGCCACACATGTCTGTAACTCCAGTTTTATGGGGAGAAAAAACTGAAGAATCACTGGGGCTCACACACAGAAAGCTCCAGAATAAGAAAAGACTCTCTCAGCCGGGCGTGGTGGCGCACGCATTTAATCCCAGCACTCGGGAGGCAGAGGTAGGGGATCGCCATGAGTTCAAGGCCACCCTGAGATTGCATAGTGAATTCCAGGTCAGCCTGGGCCAGAGTGAGACCCTACCTCGAAAAAAAGAAAAGACTCTCTCAAGGAAAAAAACAGGTAAGTGAATGATTGGTGGGGGGTGGTACCTGATGTTCTCTTCTGGCCGGCAAGTCACAGGCCAGCATCAGCACATATACCACACACACCACACCATACATACTGTGCACATGCAAAAATCAGTCACTTAATTACAAAAAAAAAGCTGGGCATGGTAGCACATGCCTTTAACCCCAGCACTTGGGAGGCAGAGGTAGGATTACTGTGAGTTCAAGGCCAGCCTGGGCTAGAGTGAGACCCTACCTCAAAAAACAAAATAAAACAAGATAAAAAATAAATAAAAATAGGGGCTGGAGAGATGGCTTAGCAGTTAAGATGCCTACCTGCTAAGCCTAAGAACACTGGTTCCAATCTCCACGGCTCCAATCTCCAGGTCCCACATTTAGCCAGATGCAAAGTGACGCAAGGGCGCAATGCCGCACTTGCCCACAAGGGGGTGCATGCATCTGGATTTCGTTCATAGCAGCTAAGAGACTGCTGGCGCGCCCATCTCTATCTGTCTCCCTCTCCCTCTCTCTCTGTCTCTCCCTGTGTCTCTCTCCAAAAATAAATAAATAAATAAATAAATAAATAAATAAATAAATAAATAAATAAATAAAAATATATATAAAGAGGACCCTGCTATCTTCATGTGGCTTCTAGTTTCCCTGGCTCACAAATGAGGAGATTGAGGTTTGAGGATTAACGTTCCTTGCCTGTTAGTTCATTGTATTATATATAATATAATATAATTACATGTAACAATATAATTAAATATAATATGGTACAATTATATATAACAATATAATTATAGTGCTACCTGATTGGACTGCTGAGGGGGCAGTGAAGTGACTCACAGTGGTGCCTGGAATCCCAAGAGGGCTCAGCACAGTACAGCTGGGCACATAGTGGGCAGGAGGAGGGACTGACTCGGGTGACCCCAGCCTTTGGTGTTTGATACCACATGTGATCTTAGTCAAGGCTGAGATGTGATGTCTCGGTGTCTTATCAGGGTCAAGAGGATGACTGGGGCCAGAAGCTGCCCAGCCATTTCTGGAGGCCCATCATACCAAAGACATGGCAGACAACCTGTCTGCTGGGTTTCCATGACAAGGCCTCACAGGCTAAGTGGATTGAATTCATCCCATCCCAGCTCTGGGGACCACAGCTGGAAGGCGAGGTGTGACAGGCATGCTCTCTTAGATACTATACAGAATCTTGCAGCTCCTGCGGGCTCTTGGTGTCCTTGGCTCATGGCTTCTTTAGTCCATCTATGCCTAGCAGGACCTTCCTGTATGTGTGTATTGGTGTCTAACTTCCCCTGTTCTGCTAAGGATACTAGTCATTGGATTTAGATCATCTGCAAAGACCCTATTTTCAAGAAAGGTTCCATTAAAAGCTCCTGGGGGTGGCTATAGAGATGGCTCGGTGGTTAAAGGAACTTGCTTGTAAAGGCCTGGGTTTGATTCCCCAGTACCCACATAAAGCCAGATGCACAAAATGGCACATGTGTCTGAAGTTTGTTTGCAGTGACTCTAGGCCCTGGTTCACCCACATTCACTCTCTCTCCTTGCAAAATAAATAAATAACATTATTTTTAAATTTTTTTAAGTTCCTAAGGGGCTGGAGAGATGGTTCAGCAGTTAAGGTGCTTGCCTTTAAAGTCTGATGACTGTAGTTTGATTCCCCAGTACCCATGTAAAGCCAGATGGACAGTGGTACGTGTATCTGGAGTTCATTTACAGGGGCTGGAGGCCCTGGCACACCCATTCTCTCTCTCCCTCTCTCTCTTTCTGTCTCTCCTCTCTCTATCACTCTCTGATTGCAAATAAATAAAAAAAATTCCTAAGGATCTAGAGGACGAAGGGGGACCAATAAGGGATTTACGTACATGGTTAGATGCCTTTATTTGGATCAAACATCCAATTAGGTTAAGCCTTATCAGTCTTATCAGTCTCAGGTGTGTAAGACCAGATAGACTGAATCAGGAGGGGCCAGCCCACAGGAAGCTGAGGAAGAAACAGGAAGCTGCTGCCAGGGAGTGCTGCTTGCAGCCATCTTGGATGAGATAGGATCAGAAGTGGGTTCTAGTCCTGCGGGAGTAGGCGTGTTCTCCTTGGACCTCTGTCCCGGACTGACTGCCTATTAAAAAATAAAAATAAAGCTAAAAAAAAGTTCCTAAAGGTTGGGGCTTGAGATCTCTGGATATGGTGCATTTGGTATGGGACAAAGGAGGGGCTCACAGTGGGAACAACTGCCTGGAAAATGCACAATTGGCTGCAGGATAAAGCAGGGTCTCAGCCACTTCATGCACCTCTCTGGGCCCCTAATTGTCATGTACAAAGCAGAGGATGGACCAGATGTCTTAAAGCCACATTGTTCGTGCCAGCATCTGCCCACCATTGTAGCCACAGATGCCGGGGACACCACGATGGTCTATCGCTACTGCCCACCCACCTCTCACAACCCATGAGGCATGCCTTGGACACCTGACCCCAGAAGTCTTTGGATCACAGAGGAGGTGAAAGACTTAGTCCTGGAAGGGTCTAAAACCCCCTGTCTTATCTGAGAGCAACATGCCAAACGGGGCTCTGACGGGCTTCAAATCAGTAAGTCAAAGCTGGTACCTGCCGAGAGCCTAACACCAAACTTTAGACTCAGTTGGTTTTTTTTTAACTGGCAATTTCATTGATAATTGTGTATCAGTGACATAACACTGGAATGGTATTTTGGATATATTGGATTAAACATTGTTATTAAAATCAATCTTTTCTGTTTTTGTTGTTGTTGTTGTTATTTGAGGTAGGGTCTCATTCTAGCTCAGGCTGACCTGGAATTCCCTATGTAGTCTCAGAGCAGCCTTGATCTGACAGTGATCCTCCTACCTCTGCTTCCTAAGTGCTGTGTGCCACCATGCCAGGCATCCTGTGAATTATCTCTTCTGGTTCTAAACGGACTTATTAGCAGTTCATATGTCTGATGTATCTTGAGCACAAGGGGGCAGCATTTCTTCAACTCAGGACCAGAAATTGGCCTCAGCTAGTCCCTTCTTCAACAGACCTCAGGTTTTTCCAGTGACCAGGGACTTCCTAACAGCGGAGAAACCTGAATGCACACAGAGAGGTCAGTACATTTTTTTCAGGTCACACAAGAGATTACAGGAGTCAGGGTTTAAACCCAGAACCTAGGCTGTGTGAAGACCGAGTCCTCCATATGGAAAAGGAGGCCAGACTTGCTTCAAGGCCAAGGGACATGGAGGAACAGGGTTGTGGCCACCCTTGACTATGAAGCCTGGACTCGTGCTGCAGGGATCTGCCCATATTCCTCCACAGTCTACAAACATACTGGACATGAGGAGACACGAGACCCCGGAAACACTCCTCCCAGAACCACCTCCAGATGTGCCATGATGCTCAGCTATGCTCAGCCAAAAACAGCTTTCCCTGCCTGTCCCATGAGAAAGGGGTGCCAACGACAGAGCTCTGGTCGGGGGGTGGGGGGGTGCTGCAGCTCCCCTGGCACGGGGCAGCCCAGGGAAGGCTTCCTGAAGGAGGAGCCCCCAACAAGGTTCACATTCACACACTTGCACGTGCACACACACACACACAACTGGTCTTCCCTGTCCATTCTGCAGCAGGGCTGACCAAGGCCTGAGTTCTGGAGACACTGGGGTAGAGAAGAAAACCCTGAATGAGGGTGAAGAAAAAGGACATTTGTTCCCACATTCCATCTGGCCAGAGCAGGCAAGTTCTCAGGTGACCCAAACCCCAGTATTTGAGATTCAAAATCTGAAATCATGAGCCCTGGGGCCCCTGGGAAACCCAGACAGCAGGGAATGCCAAGGGCAGCTGCTGACAAGGAGCCCAAGGATGTGGACTGGATGCACCCCCAAATACACCTCAGCTAGGTGGGGAGAGCAAGGCCCAGTGTCTGCAGGAGGAAGGGCAGCGGCTCTGGGGCTGAACCCTGGAGTCCAAATTCCTGTGGAGGACCCCTTCATTTGCATTCACACAGAGACCCAGCCCTCCTAGGGGATCCCTGATCCCTCCCTTCTCCAAACCTCCAGAGGCACCCCACACCCTCTGACAGGCTACTTCCAAAGACAAATTGGCCACGTTGCAGCTACAAGTTGGGAGAGAAGGTTCAGCAGTAGGCTGTGGTGTGGCCAGCACCTCCCCAATTCCTAGAAGGACAAGTGACTCAGCAGGCCTCTCACTTGCAAGGTCTTGCTCACTCTGACCCCCACCCTGGGTACCTGCACTGCCCAAGACCTTATCTGCCTGTGGCTGGCACGGTGTCTCCCCACTGGCCCCAAAGTTGCATGGTGCCTGGAGACCCAACCTCCAAGTGCTTGGAAAGCCCAGTGTTCCTCAGGGGGAGAGATTCCTGTACTAGTTTAGGGTCACACAGCACCCACCTTGAGGGCGGTTCCCCTGGGGAGTAGTTCTGTGACCCAATGTAAGGAAGTTCTCCCATGAGTTAGGGGCTGCATTCTATGGGGTTGGGGGCAGCTTACCAGCGGTGCCCTGGTCAGGCATGCAGCCAGGGTGCACAGAAGCAGCCAGCGTGGCCAGCAAAGCCAGGAGCAGTGGTGCCAGAGGCATGGTAGATTCAGACACTGCAGGAGGGTGCAGTGATGTGGCACTCAGGCCTGCGTGGATGGCGCTGTGCTGCTGATGGGGGGGGGGGCAGAGCCGGGAGGCAGGAGTCAGGTTACAGTGGGCAGCTCCAGAAACTGGAGAAAGGATGCTGGGGAAGAGGAGGAGGAGAAGGAAGAAAGGCAGATAAACTACAAACTACCCCCAACCCCACAGGGAATCTTGCCCCTTCCAGAGGGAGACCTGCACTCCCAGATCAGCTTCCCCACCTCCAGCTCAAGGGTCTGAGGAGCTGCCTGACAGTATTGATTCCTGCAAAGGACAGGACAGGTCAGGACATCGGGGGTGGAGGTACAGCCTGGTTCCAGGGTGACCCCAGCTCACAGTGAGCCAGCCTTAGTCAGAGGCAGAAAGTGAAGGCAAGTTCTGCCTCCCACTCCCCGCTCCTGTGCGTGGACCTCCCACAAGGGAGTTGTTTGTGGAGGAAACATTTCAGTACCATAGCTCCCCTCTGGGCCTCCGTCTGAAGTAGCATCCTGGGAGAACTTCCCTGAGACAGAGAAAAGAGTTTGGGGCCGTATGTAAGTATAGAGTTGTCAATTAAAAAAATAATAATAATAATAAAAGAGTTTGGGGCCTCCTTGGACCAGATTCTCCCCTCACATTTGCTGAGGCCCAGCCATCTAATCCCACCTTGGCCCCTCCACCAACTCAGCACAAGTCCCCACTAAGTGGTTCTTCAGGGGTAAGTCAAAAGGCAGGGTCATGCCTTCTCACGGGGAAGAGGTGTCTGTATCTTCTTCATCCACCAAAGCTCTGGTCCTGTACAGACAGCCACTGGACAGTGGCCCTAGAGCAGGAACTGGTCCCCGCACCTTCAGAATGGAGCCAAAGCTCTGAGTGAAACAGCAGAGTAGAGTCCACAAGACTGAAAGCCTGAGACAGGGCCCCAAATCACCCAAGGTCCCTTGGAGAGCCCAGCCCCTCTCCTCTCAGACTGTTCACTTCTTCAGGCGAGTGTCCCTCAGTGAATGATCTTGCTCAGCCAGCCTGGGCACTTTCCACTGGCACAAAACACTGATGGCTCTCTTGGGGCCGGGGGGATGGGGTGGCTGGGTATAATGGCCTATAGAAGCCCACAGGTAGCAGGGGGCATCATTTTACAAGTCCTAGGACAATTCTGATTTGCACATGAATCTCCAGCACTCACCACAGGGTAGGCATCAGACAGGGCCCTGGGATGGAAATGCACATTGGGAAAGCATCCTGCCCAGCAGCAAAGAGGGTATTGGGGCACGGGAGCCCAGCAATAAGTGCTGGCTGCCAAGGCTGGGGACTCAGTGGGACCAGCTGGCAGGGGCCTTGGCCACCCACAGGAAGAAGGGACACCTCCAGACAAGGCCACGGCTTGAACTCTGAAGGAAGGCCAAGTAGGCTGGCTTTCAAAAAGCTATAATTCAGCAAACTCCATGGGGCCTCAAGGGACGGCAAAACTCAAAGGAAGCAGCCAACACCTCTCGCCCACAGCCTGTCTTACTGTGGCACTTGCAAGAGAGCAGGCAGGGCAGACATATTTATGTATGAGTGAAGTAATAGCAGCAGCTGTTGCCAATACAATGAAAACCCTGAAGCCCAGCCAGCCATCAGCATCCAGGGAGTTCCCAGGAAGGAGAGCACCTACTACATGTTACCAGGCTGGGCTCAAAAGAACAACGGGCTCTCTCCTGGAACTGCTCCCCTTTGCAAGCTCAAGGCACCTGAGCACATGGGGTGCTGCAGGCCCACGTGCCTTCAGTGAGCCAGGGGAATAAAGCCCCTAGACCGTGACTCATAGTAGGAGCCCCAGCTGGAGTGGTATGAGGACTGCACTATCTGGTTTGGTTGACTGTATCTTATCTTTCTGCATTTAGGTCTGTGTGTGCATGTGAGGTGTGCATGTTGATGCACATGTGCATGCACATGGAGACCAAAGACAACCTCAGGTATGAGATCTCAGGAACACCATCCACCTTGAGATAGTGAACTTCACTGAAGAACAACAACTTGTTGAGGCTGGCTGGCCAGCAGCTCCAGGCATCCTCCTGTTTCAGCATCCCCAGCACTGGGATTATAGGCACACGTTAGGCCCCACATTTCTACATGGGTTCAGGGATTGAACCCAGGTTCTCATGCTTGTGAGGACTTTACTAACTGAGCCACGTCTTCCTTCCTTCCTTCTTTCCATCCTCCATTTATTATTTATTTATTACTGTGCTGGGATGGAACCTATGGCCTTCCACACACTAAGCAAGTGCTGTACCACTGAGCTATAATCCCAGTCCACTTTCATTTTAGACCAGCTTCTTGGCCACATGCCCATGGCTATCACTATGTCCTAGGAGTTGACCTCAGCTGGGCTCGCACTCTATGGGTTCACAGACCTGCAAGATGCCATGGGGGAGGCCCTGTCAGAGTCAAATTATTGAGATGAGAAAGGAGCCCCAACTGTGATTGGAGTCAGCAGCTGGCAGGTGGGGCTTAGAAATGGGTTTGGTGCGTGCCTTTTGTAAGCTTGTATGCATGTAGGAGCTAAGGCCATCCCCTAGCGGCCACTGGCGTGCTGGAAGGGTATGTTCACTACCACTTCACACTCTGCCATCATTTTGAAAGCCAACACTGCTACATGACAAGAGTCATGGAAACAGGAGAGAAACAATGCTCTTTTGAACTTTTGATGGGCTGACAGACTTTCCAGATTGGTCCCCATAATTTTCACCTAATTTGCATGACCAATCAGGGCCTGCGTGTGTCTGTATAAAGCCTTCCCTGGGCTCCTCAGAGAACAGACTCGCCCGACTCCAAGGAGAAAAAGCTCCCTTAAAGAAACAAGACCTGACCTGCCTCTGAGAGCTGGACTCCAGCATGTATGGAGCACAGGGCCACTTAGGCTTGGACTCCTAGACCTGTTTCTACTCCAGGACCCCCAGGAATCTCCTGGGCACACGGCTTGGACCTGCGCTCTGGATTTGCTCCTGTCTCAGAGACAGAATGGCAGCTCCAGGATCCTGATGCCACTCTACTTCAAATAGGACCCACTGCCACTCTCACAGACCCTGGCCCCTGCTCTCATGGGAACTGCTACTGCCCTGGCCATCCAGGTTCCTGCTGCAGTGCCTCTTCATTGGCATTCTGAAGCCAGTCAAGGATTCAGTGCTATAACACCTTCTCATCCTCTCGGTCACTTACTTTCTCATTACTGGAACAAAACACCTGGCCAAAAGCAGCATCTGAGAGAGAACAGTTTATAGCTTATAGCTTCACGTGGAAGCTTCATCATGGCAGAGAAAAGCACAGCGAGCAGGAAGCCATCACATATCTGGGAGGAAGTAGTCTAAGTTCTGGACTTGGAGCTGCGCTAATAAACATCAAGGTCCACACCCACTGACACACCGCCTCCAGCAAGTCTCCACTTCCCAAACTGCCACAGGCACTGAGTATGAGGCTTAATCACCAACCCACGAGGCTATGGGGGACACTTTATCCTCAAACTACCCAGACAGCAACCCACTGCCACCAAGAACCAGCTGTAACCACCACCTTTGCCCTTTCCATCGACAACGTGATGCCCGAGAGTTGAGAGTCCAATCTGCATTTGTTTGTTTTGGATTTTTTATATTTTGTTTATTTGAAAGAGAAATAGGGAGGGAGAGAGGGAGAATGAATGGGTGCACCAGGGCCTCTAGCTACTGCAAACAAACTCCAGATGCATGTGCCACCTTGTGCATCTGGCTTTATGTGGGTATTGGGAAATTGAACCTGGGTCCTTTGGCTTTGTAGACAAGTGCCTTAACCACTGCACCATCTCTCCATCTGTTTGTTTGGTTTTCAGGGTTTTTTTTGTTGTTGTTTAACATTTTATTTATTTATTTGATATAGAAAGAGGGGGAGAGAGAGAAAGAATGAGAATGGGCATTCCAGGACCTATAGCCACTGAAAACAAACTCCAGATGCATGTACCCCTTGTGCATCTGACTAACGTGGGTCCTGGGGAATCAAACCTGGGTCCTTTGGCTTTGCAGGCAAACACCTTAATCGCTAAGCCATCCCTCCAGCCCTGGTTTTCATTGTTTCAAGGCAGGGTCTCACTCTAGCCCAGGCTGTCCTGACACTCACTTTGTAGTTCCAGGCTGGCCTTGAACTCACAGCAGTCCAGCAACCTCTGCCTTCCAAGTTCTGGGATTAAAAGTTGTGCACTACCGGGAGGCAGAGGTAGGAGGATCGCTGAGAGTTCACGGCCACCCTGAGACTACATAGTGAATTCCAGATCAGCCTGGACCAGAGTGAGAACCTACCTTGCAAAAAACAACAACAAAAAAAAAGTTGTGCACTACCACACCTGGTTCCCAATTTTCTTTTTTTAATATGTTATTTTATTTATTTGAGGGGGGTCAGATAGAGAGAAAGAATGGGCACACCAGGGTCTCTAGCCACACTGCAAACAAACTCCAGACGCATGTTCCACCTTGTGCATCTAGCTTTATGTGAATTCTGGGGAATCAAACCTGGGTCTTTTGGATTTTCAGACAAGTATCTTATCCGCTAAGCCATTTCTCCAGCCCCCAATTTTCATTTGAATTGTTGTAGTCTCTTGAAAATAAAACCTTATGTGTTCACTCTTCACTGTCCGTCCATTTCACTCTTCAGGTGGAGACAAGGACTTGGAAGTAACTGACTGTTCCATCATCATGGGAGGGGCCTGAGGTCCTACTGGGGTGGCCCTGGGCCTGGAAGGTAAAGAAAGCAATAATAAGAGGGCTGTAGAAGGAATGGTGTCCATTCATTTATTCATTCATTCACTTCTCCCTCATTCATGCTTCAGGGCTGTAGCTGAGAACTGAGGACCCTCCCCCTGCTAAGTCACCACCCCCCAGCCATTGGCCACTGCTACTGATCTCTTGGCCATCTCATGGTCAGAGGCCGCTGAGGAAAGGAACCATTTCCTTGTGTGCCTCCATCTCTATCTGCTCTGAGTAGAAAAGCCTCCTCATCCCTCCCACTCATGATAAGATCCTTCGGGGGTGCTCTTCAGAGGAAATGGGGTCCAGGGGCACCGGCACTGCAGAGCATGCTGTCCTGCTCCCCATCTTGAAGCATCATTGACAGGGAGTCCGGTAGCTCTGTTAGGTACTTTAGGGTGACTGGGCCCCAAAAGTAAAAAACAGAAATGTCTCAAGTCTGCCCTCGCAATCTCCATGTTATTAGAGCTCAAGAGAAGGCTCTCTCCTCTCCCATCTCTTGATTAAGGAGTTCCTTAGACCTGTTTCCCATAAACCACCTGAGCCCCTCCTGAGAGGGAGTTCCCTCTCCTAGAATTTAAATCTGACCCTGGCATTGTGGTTGGTGAAGCTCAGCCCCAACACTTGGCTTCATGGCTGGCGTCTTCTGGAGCCAGCCCCTAGTCCAGACCAATCAGCCCTCACTCTGGCTCACTGAGCCTGAAGGTAAGGTTCACCACAGTAAGGTTATACGTAGATGCTTACTGGGTGGCCAGGTCTCTTTTTACTAGCTGCTCATCTCTCCTGAATTTCCAGGTTCCTGATAAGCCTCCCTTACTCTCCCATGAGCTCTCTACCCGCTCCTGCCTCCCACGTGGAAGGAGCTCCCTGAAGTTTCTTCTCCTTCAGGTTCCAAGGCTCATGTTTTTTCTCCCACATGGGTTCTCAGACCACGTGGGTATACCCATTTTTCCTACCTCAGTTTGCAGACCCTCCCTTATATATTCCTGAATAAAAATGTGATGTTTCATAAATTATCCTTCTCAGTCTTTTTTTATCCAATTATTTGGTTAGAAGCAGACACAAACTTGGGGTTTGGAGTTCCATGACTATTCCTGAACTCCAGACACCCAGTTACATCATGTTCATTTCAGGAAGAGGGGAGGAGCTGAAACTTGGAAAGTCATTGACCTAGGACCACACAGTGAAGCCCAGAGCAAGAGCCATCAACAGCCTGCACTCAGAGGCAATGGGGGGGCTCCAGAGTTTCTGGCACATACCTATCCACCCAGCATTCTGGGCTGGACTCAGCTCTTCCTTCAAAACTGGCTCAGGCCAGTTTGGAGGCAGAGGTAGAAGGATCACTGTGAGTTTGAGGCCACCCTAAGACTACATAGTGACTTCTAGGTCAGCCTGGGCTAGAGCGTGACCCTACCTCGAAAAACCAACAACAAAAACTGCTCAGGCTGAGAAGGTGAGGGCTGCACAGCAGTGAGGGAGAGCGGCAAGGTTACGGTGGATCAGACTCCGGAGCTTTGACAAACCCTTGTGTTCTTGTCCTCTCAGTAGATCTGCTTGCACAGAAGCCCACCAGGTCACTAGACTTCTAAGATCTGTCCCAAGTGCACATTCTGAGTCAAAGCCTCCAGAGGCCATATCTCTCTGCCAGCCTGATGCCAAGGGCAACAACTCTGCCCCCCCCCATTTCCCTGTCCCCACTGGGAAGGACCACCTCCCTATAACTCAATGTGCTGCTTACTGGTTTGGAGACCCATCATCAAGCTCCCAGGATCAAGACAGCCTGGTGAGTGCAGCATTGACAGACACCCTCCCCCAAGTGTTTGCCATTCACTTCAGAAGGGGCTGGAAGGCAGCTGCTCTGTCTGAGGCAAAATAAAGATGGGGACCTACAGGCAGTAGGCCAGAGATATCTCTGAGCCAGCACCATGAGAAAGGATGTGACCCTGGCCAGAAACGGCCCTGGCACAGCCCATCCCAAGGAGCTTACAAGCAAGTAAGAAGCAGAGGTAGGTATCAACACCATGAGGCAAGTCCAAAGGAGATTTGGACCAAAGGATCCAAGAAGCAAGGGCCGCTCTCAGCCTGCCTATGTGTTTACATGCAGCCAATTAGAGCTGAACATCCATAGTGAGGCTGTCGTCACTTGTCAGGAAGGGGCTAGAACCCTGGCGTCTGCATCCCCTGAGTGGTCTAAAGACTCCAAGGAGTGCTGAATCCCAGCTCAGAGATTTAATCCACACTGAGGCTGGGTAGAAAGACAGGGAAATTATGGAGACTTGACAAAGGAGGGGATCCCCTCAGCCACATGTCTGCTTGAAACCTCTCTCCATCAGAGAATCAAACATTCCAGCACAGAGGCTGGGGAAAATGGATGGATGGGTAAAGCATTCAGTGTGCAAGTGGGACGAGTGGCGCTCAGTTCTCCAGGGCCAGATGCAGTGGCAAGTGTCTATCATCTGGCCTTGTGCAGCAAGGGGGTGGGGGGTGGAGACAGGAGAACCCTGGAAGCTCACAGACCAGCTAGCTTGGCATACGAGTGATGAACCAGAGACTCTACCTCAAATAAGGTAGAAGTCAAGGACTTCTGATCTTCACATGCACACTGTGGCCTGAGTCCACTCATACTCACACTCATAAACACACACACAAAATAGCTTTTAGAAAAGAATTCTAAGCTGGGTGTGGTGGTGCACGTCTTTAATCCCAGCACTCAGGAGGCAGAAGTAGGAGGATCATTGTGAGTTCAAGGTCAGCCTGAGACCACACAGTGAATTCCAGGTCAGCCTGGGCTAGAGTGAGACCCTACCTCAGAAAAAAAAAATTCCAGCACACAGCCCAGTTAAATAGATATGCTTAAGGCCTTTCTCCCTTCCTAGCTATAAACCTGCACTTTCTAAGACTCCTACCAAATCCCCTTTACAGTAAATAATAATAATAATAATAATAATAATAATAATAATAATAATAAACCTTGGGTAGCCCTAGTAGTTCCTATTTTTGTCTTTTCAGATTGTAACCCAATCCAAGGCACCTCCTGAGAGCCCCATAATATCATTACCCAAAAGAGAGAAAGGAAGCTGGAGAGATGACTTAGCAGTTAAAGGGGCTTGTTTGCAAAGCCTCAGCCTGAGTTTGATTTCCCAGTACCCATGTAAAGCCAGGCACACAAAGTGGCGCATGTGTCTGGTGTTTGTTTGCAGCAGTAGAAGGCCTTGACATGCCATCCTCCCTCTCATAAATACATACATACATACATACATAAATATTTTTAAAGAGAGAAAAGGGAGAAACATTTCTTAGCAACCTTTTGAGATGTAACTTGAGAATCACCAAAATGGTGTGTATGGCTAATGTGCAGACACTTAGTTGTAACTCCCCTGCTACTTCCTCTTAGAGAAGTCCTCACTCATGCTCTGGGGTGAGTTTTACTTTCTCTTACCCTTCATGCTAAAATCCACATTAAAATATCTTTAATAAACTCCAATTCTATTTCAAGCTAATCAGGAAATTCTTTTTTGCATTGAAGCCATGAATCCTGGCTTTGCCTGAGTCAAGGTCCCAAAATACTAAGTAAACTCCTCATGCTGCTGGGGGTGACAGTGTGGAGCTGTGTCTCTGTCCCCTCGCCATTAACATCACCACTCATTAAACATATCCCAAGAGTGACGATCAGAAAACTGTCCGTAGCTCCTTCCCCTGCTTTATCCACATGAATAAGCAGGCCCATGGTTACTCTGAGCTACATCTAACCAAATTAAGTTCACCTTCATGATGTCCACAGATAATTCTCACAATACATGCCACCTCTGAAAATTCCCAGAAGATTTCTGACATGTTTTAAGCAATTACATAATGATTAGAATATCCTGGATGTATCACTTCTTGTGGGTGATACCAACTGCCTACAAGGTTTTGATTCAGTTCATGTGGATGATGTGAAGGACACCTGCCCCTCTCCCAGATGTGCTGTCCTCCCTCAACAGAAACACCTGCCAGCTATCATTGTTCACCTTCATCGTTCATCCTCAGAACCAACGCCCATCAGACTTTCCCTTTGCAATAGCTGAACTGGGAGCAGGACCCACAAATGTGTAGTGAGTGGGCCTGCCCATTTATGTGGATAAAGCAGGGGAAAGAACTAGGGACAGTTTTCTGATCATCGCTCTCGGGATTTGTTTAATGAGTGGTGATGTTAATGGCGAGGGGACAGAGACACAGCTCTACACGTTCACCATCAGCAGCATGAGGGGTTCACTTAATGTACTGGGACCTCGACTTAAGCAAATCCAGGATTCATGGCTTCAATGCAAAAAAAAATGTAATTTCAGGATTAGCATGAAATAGAGTTGGAGTTTGTTAAAGGTATTTTAATATGGACTTTAAGCACATATACAGGCTGTGGTGCAGACTTCAAAGCTTCATCCAGGGTTCTTCCTCTTGCATATGTGTGCGCGTGTACATATACATGCAACTCACACACATGCACTCGTTCCCTTGCACATATACATGAAAATAAAAGTAACAGCTATAAACTGACATACTGTTGTGGCTGAGTAAGCCAGGCTCACTCATGAAGTTATAGTTCATAAATGCTGGCACTAAAGCCACATTCAGGAGACCTTCAAATGCCAGCAATAATGCTGCAACCACATGTGCATGTCCAGGCAGCACACTTGCTCACATGCCTGCATGCACATATGCAAACATAATACTCAAGTAAGTGACTGCTCCACAGGAGGGTGCTGGCTCCACATCCATGCTTGTCGGGTTCCATGTAAGGAGCAAGCGCGCCTGTGATCCATACAGGCTGGGCTCCATGTCCCTAAGCCTAGTGGAATCAGTAGCCAGTAGCCAAGAGCAGTGAACTCACACCTGAGCTCTGATTCCAAAGAAAGAAATACAAGGAGGAGGAGGAGGAGAGCCCTCAGCTCTCAGTATGGAGCTCCAGAGACCTCCATGTGTCCTTCCCAGCTACACCTCCTAAGACCTCCTCAGACACCCATGTGCTAAAGGGACAGAGTCATCCTGACCCAACAGGCTCACCTCACAGGGCACTGGCCAAGTCTTAGGAGAACCCTATATGAAGAAGCTGGGGACCTGGGGCCATGCCCTGAGCCATATCAGACAGTAGCTTACTGCTAAGGGCCATCAGCCTTACCCAGAGCCACTTCTGCCAGTTGCCCTCCTGCAGCCAGACACGAGGCAGGGGGGACCACTAGGGTGCATGGCCACTGCCTTCTGGGACACCCTGGGAGGCTGGAAATAGCCTCAGGATGTGGCGCTGTCCGTGGTTCTGAATGCGCTCACCATCCCCCACCCTTGCCTGCAGACTGGCCTGAGGCACTGTCCATGCATGTGAGGCCCAGTGAACACACGTCATGGGGGAGGGGCAGCAGAGTCTTTATTTACACCTTGTCTTTCCTACTCCCCTCATGGCCATGCCCTTAGGCCCCTCCACCACTACCCAGGTATGTGACCCTCTCAACCTCTAGCTTCCTGGGGGTGACTCCTCTGCAGGTGAGATGCAAGCCAGCGGGAACGGTATTCCAATGCATCACCCCCTTGCACCTTGCCTCCCATAGGCTGGCACCAAACTATAGTGACCTAATGAGCTGAGGTGGCAGGAGCTGTGGAGCAAGGCAGAAGATTCAGCAAAGCAGGAACCAGAGGGAGAAAGCAAGCCCCACCCAGCGCACTGCCCCTCTCCACTTCAGCATAAGACCAGGAATGGGATCTGTCTTGGATGAACCACAAAGGGAAGCAAAGAATGGAAGTCATGATTGGGACAATGAGGGAAGGAGGAATGAGGGAGGGAAGAAAGGTCAAAAGGAGAGGTGGGGGTGAGCAGGCAGGGACACTGCACTGTGAGCTCAGCTCCATATACAGTGTAGGAATGACCAAGGGGGGGATGCCAGAAGCCTGCAGAGGCCACCTGTGGTTGGTAAAATAATGGAAAGATGAGTGATCAGCTGTTCCTCTTTCTTCATTCTGTCCTGTAACTTCTACATGTTCTGTGAGAACATGAACTACTTTGAATATCTGGAAATAATTCAGTCAAGTCTCCACCAAAACTGAGCAATGGTTCATCTTCCCTACCTTGGAGTCTATGCATTGTGCATGGCCAGCTTTCCTGGCTTGGAATATCTTGGTTTTGTAAAACTCTAGTAGGAAATGTCTTTCCAGGTGAGGGGAGAGAGGAGAGGAGAGAAGGTGAGGAGTAGCACAGGGTAGATTGGCCTCCATGCCATCAGCATGCTCCTTAGCAATCCCACTTCATCAGCAGCACATTCCCACTGTGACGGTTTGATTCAGGTGTCCCCGTAAACTTATGTGTTATGAATGCTTGTGTCCTCAGCTGGTGGGAATTTGAGAATTGAAGCCTCCTGGGGACAATGTATTGTTGGGGGCAGGCTTATGGGTGTTACAGCCAGATTCCCCTTGCCAGTGTTTGGCACACTCTTCCTTTGCTGTTGCCTACCTTATGTTGGCCAACAGGTGATGTCCACCCGCTGCACATGGCACCAGTTTTCCCTTCCATCATGGAGCATCTTCTTGCGTCTGTAAGCCAAAATAAACCCTTTCTTCCCACAAGCTGCTCTTGGTTGGGTGTTTTCTAACAGCAATGCAAAGCTGACTGCAGCAGTAAAATTGGTACAGAGAAGTAGGTCATTACCACTAGAAACCTGACTGTGTGGCTTTTGACCTTTTGGGACTGATTTGAGGGAGGACTGTGAAAGGATTTGAAACTTTGCCCTAAGAGGTACCTTTTAGTGCTGTAAGTACAGCTTGATGGACTATTCTGGTCAGAGTTGAAAGACCTGAATTCAGTAAGAATTATGGACTGTGATGTTAGGCTTATGAGGGTGAGAAAGAGCTTTGCCTAGACTGGGCTAGAAGCAGCTTATGTGAGAGGCTTGCTGTTAGGCCATGTCCTGAGGACTTGTGAAGGGTTGCTTTGCATAGAAACGGACTGGTGTTAGCAGTGGGATATGGCCCAGAAAAAAAAATGAAATCTTTGGGTTAAAACTTCTGCCCATTCATCTGTAATTGTTTGACAGATTACAACCATTGAGATTGGGCCAGATTGCCTGCTTTGGGACAACAAGAAGAATGCCTGAATGCCAAAAGAGTGTCCTGTTCTTCAAATCTGCTTTTCCCCCATGTATTAACATGGTATACTATGGAGTATAACAAATGCAGAAAAGACAGAGTCATTGAATTTGCAACATGGTTTTGTTGTTTGGAAATGGCCATAGGCAGTGTGAACCAGGCTTGTTGGATTACCTACATGGAGACCTGATGGAGCCATGAGGATGAACCGTGGGTTGCAGTGGAGACCCAATGGAGATGCCATGACTATGGAATGGCTGCCAAGGAGAGCTGCTGGCACCAGATGAAATTTTCCAGGACTGTGAGTACCTTAGCTGGAGGGGCAGAATTGGAACTCTAGAGACTTGTCACTGGTTAGAATTATTGGACTTGGAGACTTGTCACTGACTAGAGTTGTTGGACTTGGAGCTACAGAGTTTGATGTTTGCCCTGTTTGGTTTTTAATCTTGTATTGGATGAATATTTCTTTGCTATGCCCAATGCCATCATTTGCAGTATGAATATTTATTCTGTGCCATTATAGGTTTTTTTGGTATTAGGGCTCAGTTAAAAGACCTTGGACTATAGGGATGTTTGAACATCATTGGGGTTGATAAAAAAATATGGGGACTTTTAAAGTTGGACTGAATGCATTGTATTTTACATCATGGATGGTTATCAGTTTATGGGGACCAGGGGTAGACTGTGATAGTTTGATTCAGGTGTCCCCCACACACTTATTTGTTCTGAATGCTAGGTCCCAAGCTGGTGACAATTTGGGAAATGGATCTTCCTGGAGGCAGTGTATTGTTGGGATGGACTTGTGGGAGTTATAGCCAGCTTCCTCTTGCCAGTGTTTGGCACACTCTCCTGCTACTATTGTGCACCTGATGTGGACCAGAGGTGATGTCCAGCCTATGCTCATCCCATCATTTTCCCCTGCCATCATGGAACTTCCCTTTGAGTCTGCAAGCCAAAATAACCCTTTCCTCCCACAAGCTGTGGGATTGGGTGCTTTGTGCCAGCAAAAAAAAAGGTAACTGTAATACCTACTGATTCCATAGGAAGCCTTGAAGGTCCCTCTTTACCAGAAGGCTGCAGGCTGTGAATGATGCGATGTGTCGTATCTGCCTCAGCCCTGCTTGTGTCCACAGACCAGACACTGGGCATGGCCTTCGTAGGAGCATGACAAGGACAGAAGGACTCAATCTCCCTAGCGCAAAAGACTGTGGATGATTTAGACTCAGAGGGTCCCAGGAAGTGGTCATTAAATAACAATAGAAAGTGATGAGGATGGAGCTTGAGGCTGTGGACTGTGGTGGATACCCTGCTGTGGGGCTAAGGTGGCCCTGGGTCAGGACCAGAGGCTGTGGGCCATCAGCACAGGGGCCAGCAGGGGTTACGTATAGTGAGTCTTGGTTAGGGTATTCTGGGCACCTGCTCCAAAAAAAAACCTCAGCTAGGAAGGATCAGCTTCAACATGGGCACCCCATTGTGGAGCACCCTCAAACTGGGACAGGTGGAGTGATGAAGGGCTGGAAGTCAGCTAGATAGCCTAGGACTGCATCTGTGTGGGTAAGCTCCATGTCCCTTATAAAAACCCATTGCCTTCCCCTAGCTCCCCCTCCTGAAGTCCTGTAGCTTGGGAAATTGTTTCTAGATGTGGTTTCAGAATAGGACAGTACAAGTCCCCACCCCAGCCACTCTGACTGCAAGTGATCGACTTTAGTGGCCCTGTAGCAGGAAGGTGGGGGAGCCTTAGCCAGGTAGGATACTGCACAGCAGATCCCTGGAGCTGAATTCCCAGTCAGGGAGGGGGACTGTTAGAGGGTGCTGGAAGACTCCAGCTCTTTCCTGCTGAGCAGTATGACCTTTGCCTTTCTAGGCCTTATTTCTGTATCTATAAAATGGAAGCATGGTGTCTTCCCTATATCCTTCCTGGCAGGAGGATTAAATGGGCTCATGGGTGTCAGACCTGTCTCAACATTGCCACCCAACATGGTGAGCTCACAGAAGGGCTCAGGTTCCCTAGAAAAAGAAGTGTCTGCCCGAGAGTTTTGTGACAAGCATCCGCTCCCAGGACAGGGCTGCACAGGAGCCCTGAGGATGGCAGGTGCTTTCCACTGGGCAAAAAGGCACGGCAGAGAGACAGAGGGGCATTTACTAAAGAATGAGAACTTCATTGTTGAATGTGTATATTGCTGAGTTGAAGTTTAGAATTTGCCAGTATATTGTTCCACCCACTCCACTAGAATACTTGCTTAGCAAACAAACTCAACACCTAGGATTATTTCTGTGGTTGGACTGAGGTACAAGTGCTACACTTGGCACCTTAAACTCATATCCTGAAAGTATATGAAGGTGGATCACCACATCTAAGAACACTGCAGATAAGTAGAAAAGCATCAGATAAATTCAGGATGCAAAAGTCGTTACATTATAATACAAGAAACGCAAAGAATCAAGACAATGCAATCCCTCCAAAAATTATAAATCCATCACAAATGATCACCAATGAAACTATTTTAGATGAAATACCTGAAAAAGACCTCAAAAGAATGAGTATATCTATGCTCAAAGACATGAAAGAAGAAATGAAAGGATTCGAAGAAGAAAACAAACTCCTGAAAGAGAGCACAGAAAACCAGTTTAATGAAATAATAAGTTCACTACAGGACATGAGTAAGGAAGTAGAAATACGGAAGAAAAAGCAGGCTGAAATCCTAGCTGTGAAGACCACAGTGAAATAAAAAACTCTGTGGAAAGGCTCACCAGTAGAATGGATGAAGGAAAGAACAGAATAACTAACCTAAAAGACCAGGTGGCAGAACTAATACAGTCCAATATAGAGAAAGACAAGCTAATAGAAAGGTATGAATGGGAATTCCAAGATATCCGGGACACTATGAAAAGATCAAACATAAGAATTCAGAGTATAGCAGGAGAAGAATTTCAATCCAGAGGCTTAGTAGGTGTTTTCAATAAAATCATAGAAGAAAAATTTCCCCAAATTGGGAAAGAAATGCCAATGCAGATACAAGAAGGTTTAGAATACCAAACATACAAAACCTAGAAAGATCTTCTGGCCATGTTATAATTAAACTACTAAACACGCAAACCAAAGAAAATATATTGAAAGCAGTTAGAGAGAAAAAGCAAGTGACCTTAAAAGGAAAACCCATCAGGATCACAGTAGATTACTCAACACAAACTTTAAAAGCCTTGGAATGACGTATTTCAAGTTTTGAAAGATAAAAACTATCAACCAAGATTACTTTATCCTGCAAAGCTATCTATCCAAATTGATGAAGAAATAAGGACATTCCACAACAAAAACAGGCTAAAGGAATTTATGGCAACTAAACCAACTCTACAAAAAATACTTGAAGGAATCCTTCACACTGAAGAGAAAGCAAAATGCACACAACAGGAAATGGGGGAAAGTAAACCATACTCAAATAACAGTTAAACAAGTGAGTAAAGGGAAAACAGGAAGAACTACAACACAAGAAGAATGGTGAGAATAAATACATATCTTTCAATAATAACTCTTAATAACAATGGCCTCAATGCCCCAACCAAAAGACATAGACTTGCAGACTGGATTAAAAAGCAGGATCCTACCATCTGTTGCCTCCAGGAAACTCACCTCTCATTAAAAGATAGAAACTTTCTTAGGGTGAAAGGTTGGAAAAAGGTATTTCAAGCAAATGGGCCAGGGAAACAAGAAGGGGTTGCTATCCTAATTTCTGACAGGATAGACTTCAAACCAACATTAGTGAGGAAAGATAAAGAAGGTCACTTTATACTGATTAAAGGAACACTCCAATAGGAGGATACTAAAATCCTAAATATACATGCTCTTAACATGGGGGCTCCCAATTTCATCAAACAAACACTATTAGACTTAAGGTCAGACATAACTCCAAACACAATAGTAGTGGGTGACTTCAATACCCCACTCTCATCACTTGATAGGTCAACCCAGCAAACAGTAAACAGAGAGACATCTGCATTAAATGATATCATGGAACTAACAGATATATACAGAACACTCCATCCAAATGCTGCAGAATATACATTTTTCTCAGTACCACATGTAACATTCTCTAAAATAGACCATATATTAGGGCACAAATCAAACCTTAACAAATACAGAAAAACTAAATAATCCCCTGTATGCTATCTGACTACAATGGGATTAAACTCAAATCAGCAACAAGAAAAACTGCAGCGAATACAGAAATTCATGGAGACTAAACAGTACACTATTGAACAATGTATGGGTCATTGAAGAAATTAAAAAGGAAATCAAGAAATGCATACACTCAAATGATGATGAAAATACAACATACCAAACCTTTGGGACACAATGAAGGCAGTCCTAAGAGGGAACTTTATAGCTCTAAGTGCCTATATTAAGAAATTAGTGAGTTCACAAGTAAACAATTTAATGCTTCATCTTAAGGCCTTGGAAAGAGAAAGACAAGGCAAATCAAAAATCAGTAGACGGGAAGAAATAATAAAGATTAGGGTCGAAATTAATGAAATGGAAACCAAAAAAACAATCAAAAGATTCAATGAAACAAAGAGTTGGTGCTTTGAAAGGATAAACAAGCTTGATAAACCCTTAGTAAATCTGACCAAAAAAAAAAGAGAGAAGAGACAAAAATCAATAAAATTAGAGATGAAAAATGCACCATAACAACAGATACCAAAGAAATTCAGAAAATCATATGGGCATACTTTCAGAATATATATGCCTCTCAGTTTGAAAATCTGAAAGAAATGGATGATTTCCTTGATTCATATGACCTACCAAAATTAAATAAAGATGAGATAAAACATTTAAATAAACCTATGACAAGTATAGATATCCAAGCAGTTATAAAAAGTCTCCCAACTAAAAAAAGTCCAGGCCCAGATGGATTCACTGGTGAATTTTACCAGACATTCATGGAAGAACTAACACCACTGCTTCTCAAACTTTTCCATAAAATAGAAAAGGAAGGAATTCTACCGAACTCCTTCTATGAAGCCAGCATCACCCTGATACCAAAACCAGACAAAGACAGAACAAAAAACAAAAATTACAGACTAATCTCCCTCATGAACATAGGTGCAAAAATTCTCAACAAAATATTGGCAAACAGAATACAAGAATATATCAGAAAGATTATTCACCCCAAATAAGTAGGCTTTATCCCAGAGATGCAGGGATGGTTCAACACATGCAAACTGATAAATATGAATGGTCTGAAGGACAAAAATCACATGATCATGCTCAATAGATGCAGAAAAGGCATTTGACAAAATCCAACATCCCTTCATGGGGAAGTATTACAGAAACTGGGAATAGAAGGAACATATCTCAACATAATAAAAGCTATTTATGACAAACTTACAGCCAACATAATACTAAATTACAAAATGGGGAAATACTTTAAGCTTTTCCACTAAATTCAGGAACAAGACAAGGGAGTCCACTGTGCCCACTTTTATTTAATATAGTACTGGAAATCTTAGCTATAGCAATAAGGCAAGAGACACTCATAAAAGGGATACAAATTGGAAGGGAAGAGATCAAATTATCATTATTTGCAAATGATATGATTCTATACATAACAGACCCTAAAGACTCTACCAGCAAATTGTTAGAGCTGATAAACACTTTTAGCAATGTAGCAGGATACAAAATAAACACACAGAAATCAGTAGCTTTTCTATATACTAACAACAAACATGAAGAGGATGAAATCAAGGAATCTCTCCCATTCACAATTGCCTCAAAAAAAAAAAAAACCTTGGAATAAACTTAACCAAGGAAGTGAAGTATCTATAGAATGAGAACTTTAAAACACCCAAGAGAGAAATTGCAGAAGACACGAAGAAATGGAAAGACATCCCATGTTCTTGGATTGGAAGAATCAATATTGTGAAAATGTCAATCTTACGAAAAGCAATCTGCACATTTAATGCAATCCCCATTAAAATTCCAATAGCATTCTTCACAGAAATAAAAAAAAAAATCCTAAAATTCATCTGGAAGAACACACACACACACACACACACAAAAAAAAAAAAAAAAAAAAAAAAAAAAACCAAATAGCCAAAACAATTTTACGCAACAAAAATCAGACGGGTGGTATCACCATACACAATTTTAAGTTATATTACAAAGCCATAGTAACAAAAACAGCATGGTACTGGCACGAAGACAGACAGGTAGATCAATGGAACAGAATAGAAGACCCAAATATTAATCCAGGCAGCTACAGCCACCTGATTTTTGATTTAAAAAAAATGCCACAAATATTCATTGGAGAAAAGATAGCCTCTTCAACAAGTGGTGCTGGGAAAACTGGATATATATATATGTTGAAGAATGAAAATAGATCCTTGTCTCTCTCCATGCACAAGAAACAAGTCCAACTGGATCAGAGACCTTAATATCAGACCTGAAACTCTGAAACTGTTAGAGGAAAAGGTAGGGGAAACCCTTCAACATTTTGGCATAGGCAATGACTTTCTGAATATAATCCCAATTACTCAGAAAATAAAACCACTAATCAACTACTAGGATCTCATGAAATTACAAAGCTTTTGTACAGCAAAGGACACTGTGAATAGAGCAAAGAGACAACCTACAGAATGGGAGAAAATCTTTACCAGCTATACATTTGACAGAGGATTAATATCCAGAATATACAAAGAACTCAAAAAACAGAACAATAAGAAATCAAACAACCCAGTTTAAAAAAAATGGGCTAGATTTACCATATGATCCAGCTATAGCACTCCTAGGCATATATCCAAAGGACTCTTCTCACTACCTTAGAGATACTTGCACAACCATGTTTATTGTTGTTATATTCATAATAGATAGGAAATGGAACCGCCTAGATGTCCCTCCACAGATGAATGGATAATAAATATGTGGTACATTTACACAATGGAGTTCTATTCAGCAGCAAAGAAAAATGAAATTATGAAATTTGCAGGGAAATGGATGGATCTGGAAAGGATTATACTAAGTGAGGTAACCCAGACACAGAAAGCCAAAAATCACATGTTCTCTCTTATATGTGGATCCTAGCTGCAAATGTATAGACTTGTGTGTGAGCTGGAACCAAAAATCGGTAGCAGAAGCCAGTAAGCTGGAAAAAGGCTATAAGGGAGGGAGGAGAGGGAAGGACTTAAGGGGATGGTATTATACATATGTAAGTAGAAGAACAGATTACAGGGAGAGGAAAGGCCTAAGCAAGGCCAGGGGAAGAGAATGTGTAATAGAAGGGTGGGGGGAGGGTCAATCAAAATTCAAGATATTCTGAATAAGACTTATGTAAACCTACTTTTTTGAATAATGGCACATTCAGAAGCTATAGATTGTTTCTAGAAAGTTTTTAGTGCCTGGGATCGCATACCTTCCAGTGAGTTGTTGGCCAAGTAGGTCCAGTAGCCTCCAAAACATTAAAGGCTTTTGCCAAGACCCTTGGTTTCCCTTGAGAAAGAGATGATAAGACCCTATTGCTAAAGACATCTCTTGCCTGAGAGGCAAGGTCACTGAGAAAGCAAGCTGGTGCTGAGCAGAAAACCTTCTCCCTGTAGACCAGCCAACTGAAAGCTGGAAAAAGCTGCACTGCATGCAGTTGTATGGGAGACAGAAGTCATCAGTGGTGAAAACAGTGGACACTGGAAACCTCAAGTTTGGCCAGACAGGCTCAATGACTGAATGGGTGCAATAGTGGCATGTCTGCTCTTGGAAAAACCAACTGCTCCTTAATTGGACTGAAGGCCCTCTCTACAGGAGGGAATACATGCGTGGTACTGAAAAACCTAATCAAGTCTATGGCAGGGGAGGTCATAAGCCTTAGGGGTATAAAGCCTGCTCTTGTCTGGCTAAATGTATATATTATTCCCACCAAACTGCCCTGAAAGCACTACACTTAATGTTCATATTCACATATTAATGCTACTCTCACTTCTGGTTAGAGAAGCTTCTCTTTTCAGATGGCGATGACCACTGGGATGACCCAAAAGGCAACATAGTGCTGAGAAGGGATGGAGGAGTGTCCAGCACTGAAATTATCTCTGTCTCACCCTCCAAGGCTCAGGGTCCATTGCGGAAGAGGTGGTAGAAAGAATGTAAGAGTCAAAGGAAGGGTACAACTCCTTACAATGCAACTGTCCAGACAGAAATTGGCCTCGATATCCATGACCTCGCAGTGCCTAGCAATACCTTCACAAGACCCTCATAACAGGAGAAAAAGATGATGAATTCAAATTAAAAGAGAGACTAATGGAGAGAGGGAGGGGATATGATGGAGAGTGGAGTTCTGTAGGGGAATGGAGGAAGGGAGGAAAACATCATGGTTTCTTGTCTGTAAGTATAGAAGTTGTCAATTAAAAAAGAGAGGGTCTGGAGAAATGGCTTAGCAGTTAAGGCCTTTGCCTGCAAAGCCAAAGGATCCTGGTTCAATTCTCCAGGACCCACGTAAGCCAGATGCACAAAGGGGCTCATGCATCTGGAGTTTGTTTGCAGTGGCTGGAGGCCCTGGCATGCCCATTCTCTCCCTCTCTCTGCCTCTTTATCTCTCTCTGCCTCTTTCTCTCCATCAAATAAATAAATAAAAATATATTTTAAAAAAAAGAATGAGAACTTCAGCAAGCCTGGTCCCATTGGCCATGGAACCTCATGGTTCTAATCCAAGTGATTATGCTCATGGCGTCTCTGCAGTGGGAGCCTCTATGAGGAGAAGCCAGCCTGACCTCTTCCTTCTTTCAGGCCAGGAGCTGTGAGAGGGAATTCCACACAGAACACAAGCTGAAACTCCAGACACAACTCAGACCTAGTCACTAGCCTTAAGGAACTCTGTAAGGACACAGTGCTGCCATCTGTCCCCTGAAGAATCCAAGCCTCATGGGAAGGTCACTGTATATCCTATGCAGAAAGCAGTCCAGGTGGGTTGGGAAGATTGCACCCTAGGGCAGGAGAAGTGGATGCCATAGTCACTTCCGAAGCCTGTCCCGTTCTTCCCATGAACATGTCCTGCCTGCCTATCATGTCTGACAGTGCTACAAGCATATAACACCAAGGATATGGCAAAAGAGACCCAGCTACATGACATACAGAGGCAACACTATGTGATCCATGTAGCACAGACCTGGTGTCAAAATGTCCCCACAGGAATGCAGGAGCCAGGGACTAGGGTTAGGACTAAGCTTATGGCACAAGAACCTGTCCCAACTTATTGTGGAGTTACTCAAGAAGTAAAAACAAAAGCCAGGTGTGGTAGTTTGAATATATGTCCCCCAATATATTCAGTGTTTTACTAGTTATAGTTTGCATCTGCAATCACCTTGCTAGAGGCAATGTCACTGGGGGCCTTCTTAAGGTGTTAATGGTGTGGGTTTGAGATTCCATTGTAAAGATATGCAAATGTGCCTAGCAGGAGTTCCTGAAGTGTGCTGTGTGACCTTTTGGCTGTAATTTTGCTCTGTGTGCTGTGGTGGCTGGTTGGCTTTCTCTCTCTCTCTGTTTGGCCCTGTGAAAGCAGGCTGCTTTTCCTGCCTTTATGGAACTTCCCCTGGATCTGTAAGCTTCAATAAATAATAGCCCTTCCTCCATAACTGTGCCTGGTCTGGAAGTTCATCTCAGCGAACCTGAAGCTGTCTGCTACACCAGGCATGGCAGCACATGACTTTAATCCCAGTACTCAGGAGGCAGAGATGGAAGGATCACTGGGAATTCAAGGCCAGCCCTGGGACTATAGAGTAAGTTACTTACTGGTCAGCCTAGGCTACAGTGAGACCCTACCTTGAAAATAACAATAGACTGAAAAAAAAATATACCTGAAAACATACTTTACCAACTGTGTCATCTCTCTAACCCTCTTTTTATTTCTTCTTGTTTGTGTGTGTTATGTGACACGCGAGCAAGCTGCACATGTGTGTGCAAACACACACATCCAGTGAACTCGCATCAGAGGCCAAAGCATAATGTCAGGTGTCCTCTTCTTTTCATTCCTTTGTGTGTCTCCATGAGATGAAGCATCTCACTCAACCCAGAGCTTCCATTTTTGCCAGTTTTGGTTAGTGAGCCCCAGTGATTCACCAGTCTCTGCTCCGCACAGGGGTGGGGTTACAGATATATGTGGCCATGCTCAGCTGTTTATGTGGGTAGGAACCAAACTTGGGCAGTCTCAGGTCCTCTCAGACCCTCATGTTTGCACAGCAAGCACTCTTAACACCTGAACCATCTCCCCAGCCCCAACTGTCTTTATTTCTTGACCACTTTCCTGTATCAGTCAAGAAATAGGAATGGGGCTGGAGAGATGGCTTAGCAGTTAAGGTGTTTGCCTGCAAACCCAAAGGATCCTGGTTCAGTTCTCCAGGACCCACGTAAGCCAGATGCACAATGGAGCACATGCATCTGGAATTTGTTTTCAGTGGCTGGAGGCCCTGGCACACCCATTATTTTCCTCTTGCTTTTTTTTTTTTGGGGGGGGGGTTGTGAGGTAGGGTCTCACTCTGGTCCAGGCTGACCTGGAATTCACTATGTAGTCTCAGGGTGGCCTTGAACTCACGGCAATCCTCCTACCTCTGCCTCCCGAGTGCTGGGATTAAAGGCGTGCGCCACCACGCCTGGCTCTCTCGCTTTCTCTTTCTCTGCCTCTTTCTTTCTTGCAAATAAATAAATAAAATATAAAAATTAAAAAATTCTTTTTTATATTTTATTTATTTATTTGCAAGTAGGGAGATGGAGAGAGAGAGCCAGGACCTTTTGCTACTACAAACTCCAGATGCATGCACCACTTTGTGCATCAGCTTTACATGGATACTGAAGATCCAAGCCTGGACCTTTAACCGCTGAACCATCTCCATCACCTCTATTTTTCTTTTTTTTTAATTCTCTTTAAGGTCACCCCAGGGAACTCATAAGGAAACATACATCATTTTCTTTAGATATTTTCAGTCTTGAAGGACAGCCCTGTCCCCTGCATATTGGGTGATGTCTCAGCACCCATTACATGTACCTCCCTTGCCAGGAGACAGTGACAGAGGAGGAGGCCCCAAATGCAAATCCCCACGCCTCCCTCTGGACATTGGCAGAGCCTGGGAGTGCTGGTATGGCCAACAGGGCTGGGGTAGGCAACAGACAGAGCCTGGCATCATGAGGAAAGTTTACGGAGGAGAATGAGACACAGGAACAGGCCTTGTACAAAGAAAACAATGGGCCACAGCCTTTATGAAGGTTTGCCTGGTTAGGTGAGGCCCACCTCAGGATAACCCCCCCCCCCAAAGCCAGCCATACATACCACAGGACACACCCTAACTGGAGAAAAATCCCACTATACCACAAGGGAGCAGATTGTCCCTGGCACACACTAGGAGACCACCTTGAGACCATCTTGGAATTGTGCCTACTACAATCTCTGGATTCCCAGTGTATCCTCACTCCCTGCCAGGTGCTTAGCATACCTGGAGCATTGGCTGAGACTTGCCCAAATTCTCTGCCATTTGGTCATGGCCTACAGGACCATGGTTAATATTCTTAAGTCCCATCTGGCCAGGCCCAGCCTGGCATCCCACATCTGCCTTGCTGCCCACACAGCTAACTTAAGCCAACGCACAGCTGCTGCCAGTGTTGCGTTGGCCCAGGCCTGCAGCACCCAGGGTAGGGAGCCAGGACCCAAGGGCAGGCTGTGCTACCACCAAGAGCCTGATCACAGCCTCGATGAGGACTTGCCTCAATCCCACTTCCCTCCACCTGCAGTCCACGGCCACGCTGGCTAGCTGACCAGCTCGGGCTCCTTCTCTGCTTGTGAGCAGGACACCCTCCTAGGACGGAGACAAGAGGCCAGCACAGGAAGCAACTGCTCTAGCGACTTGGCCATGATGGGCACAGCTGAGCTAGCAGGCTGCTGTGCCACATGGCAGCCTGACCCTCCCAACTCTTCCACCCTGTCCCTGCTCTGCAGCCCAGGATCTTGGGCCAATCAGGACTGCATCCTGAAAAACCACAGCTTGAGTGCTATGGAGAAGCTGGGGCCCATTGTTCATTTTAGACAAAGGGAAACCAATGCTCCATTCCAGCATGTCTAACCTCATATGAATTTTCTCATATGTTCCTCCTGACCCTCAGGGGGCAAAGGGCTCGATTCCTCTTCCATATGGAGGATAGCAGAGCCTCTGAGTGAAGGAGCTACCAAGGCCATAGACGAGTTTTAGGACAAACATCCAGTAGCTCTCATATTCAGTCAATAAACGTGCCGAGCCTCAGCTCGGGGATGGGCCTAGGTGAATAGAAACAGCTGCTGGCTCCAAACCCACAACAGCACCCTCAGCTCAGGTGCAAAAGGCAGAGGCTGGCTCATTTCACCACTGGCTACCTGAAAGCAGCCACCAAGATGCCATGACACTGAGGGTCTCTGGACCCAGGATGCCAGCAGATGGTGGGGAAGGCCCTCACCAAGTCACTTAGGGAGCCAGGTGGAGCTGATCACTCCTGGGCCAAGTGCAGACATGTCCTGTGAACTTCCTGGAGGCTTCCCTTCCAGAGAACCATGACCCTCAGCATTGACCCTTCTCAAGCACAACCCTTAGAAGCTAAGACTTAGGGGCAGCAAAAGCACTGAGAAGGCGAAAAGCTACAAGAGCCATAGTTGGGAGCCAAGAATAGGAGGACCACAAACCCCAGAAGAGTTAAAGAGCCAGCTCGGGTGTGAAAAATGAGGAAATGCCACGTGGACAGAATCTTGGTGACCAGGCCAAATGATCTTCACACAAAGCACGTCCCAAAGGCCCTTTGTGCTGCTTGGGGGTCAGAGAGGAATAAGGTCTGTCCCCAGCGTTCTCCACATGGTGCTCTGCCTTCTAAGCTGCCCACCCCCCCCCAGACCTCTCCCAATGCTGGGACTTAGCAGGCCCCACCCCACTGCCATCTGCCCTTGGCCTTGCTGTAACCCAGAGCCTTGCCAGCCACTCTCAGAGGCCAGCCAGCCTCCCAGATCAGAAACCTAAGGCTGCATTCCTCTTAAATTGGAATGTTTGGGATTCCACCAAGCAACCCATTGAACTTTGCAGAAAATATTTCCTACGCAGCAAATTTTTTAGCCTTCTTTGAAATGCATCCTCTTACAGTCCTGAGTTCTCTCTGCCTTTTGCCTCTTCACAGGCCCAGAAACTTCTCTGGTCCACAGGAGAGCCTCTGAGCCAGATTCCCATGAATTTGCCACTAAGCTTAATTGGCCACACTGTACTCAGGGTGCACCAGCTAGTTCCAAAAGAAAAGAGGACGGCAAAGAAACAAAATTATAGGTGCCAGCACCCTCACTTGGCAGGTAACAGCACCTTCCTAAAAAGGGAAGGGGCAAAGGTGGGCTGAGCCCCAAAAGGATCAGCGACAACATTCTTCTCTTTTTGTTATTAAGAAGAATCTTTGTATGGACACATCATGTGTTGGTATCACAAGTTCCCTCCTCCCCGCCCCCACTCCACTGAGGGCCCTCCTTAGTGGGATTGCTGGTATTCCCCATGGAGTTGTGAGAGCAGTAGTCAGTCATTGTGGCGAGCCTAGAACCTGCACCAGGATGGTGGAGACAGACACTGAGGATACTCAAAACGTACCACAGCAGAAATCCAAAAGCTGCTGAGAGCTCAATACTAAAGTAGACTTAAAACACACCCACCATGGCTCAAGGAATTTCACAACAGCGGGGGAGGAAAGACTGTAAGAGCCACAGAGTAGGAGGGAAATCCAGAGGCATTGCCCTCCCCCCCCCCCCGCCACACACACACACAAAATGGCTGAAAATTTTTTTCTTAAGGACCTCAGGTCAGATGGGGAAGATGTGTTCCACTGGCTCCATGCCACCTCACTCCATCACACAGAGCAGATGTAACCCACATCTGAGGCTGTCTCCTACTGTTCACCCAGACCTTGCCTGTGCCAGGCAGGATCTTGAAATCCAGGGGCAGAGGTGAGCAGAGAAGATGTTCTGGAAGAAACAGAGTGATCACATGCCAGCTTGGGAGAAGTGGCAGGGAGATTACTGAACTGCTTTCTCGTTGCGGAGCAGCTGCTTCTGAGAGCTGTGGAAAGACACCCAGGTCCATCATGTCACTACTGTTTGTGCTTTCTTCCAGGCACCCACGCCCTTCCAGAGTGTCCATTTCCAGCTACTTTTGGATATTTTATATTCCTTGAACTTCCAAGGGAGTTGTAGAAATGGTTTGTTGAGGCTAGGGAGATACATAAGTAGTTAAAGGCACTCGATTGCAAAGCCAATTAAGCTGGGTTCAATTCCCAAGCACCCACATAAAACTGGATGTCGAGTGGCACATGCATCTGGAATTTGTCTGCAGGAGCAAAAGATTCTGGCTTGTCCATACACACACACACACACACACATGCACATACACATACACACACACACACACACAGCATGTGAATAATTTTTTTTAAAGAATGGGTTTGTTGGTTGTTACAAAACAGCATGTTGAGCCCCTGTCAGGGGTGGTGTGAGCCTGTGTAGTCAGCTGGGGCGTGGAGGCAGGTACACAGCTTCTTGGGTCTGTACCTTTTTTTAGAAAAAGAGAGAGGAAAAAAAAAAGGGCATACCAGGGCCTCTAACCACTGCACAAAATAATTCTAGATTCATGCATTACTTTGTGCATCTGGCTTTGCATGGGTACTGGGGAATTGAACTTGGGTCATTGGGCTTTGCAGGCAAGCACCTTAACCACTGGGCCATCTCTCCAGTCCCATGGGTCTGTACCTTCTTTTAGAGATGAATTGAGATTTCCAGTAGACCAGTCAGGATTCCTCTAGTGTCAATTTACTCCTTGGTATTGCAATTTTGATATTATAAAGGAGCCTTTTAAATTTAAATTTTCAGCTGTTCATTGCTAGCCTATTAAAATTTTCATTTCAATGAGTCTTGGATCTTACAACCTTGCTAACCTCACTTACAGATGTAGTGGGTTTTTGTAGACTCCACCACATTTTCTAAACAGATGACTATATAGCACTGGAATAAAGATACCTTTGCTTCTTGGTATGCAATACACGCCTTTTATTTTTCTTGTCTTACTGCATTGACCAGAACTTTCAGCCTGATGTGGTGTAGAACTGCTGAGCACCAACACCCTTAGCTCATCTCCACTCCCCAAGCACTCAGTGTCTCTGCACTAAGCAGTGGTGACAGGTGACTATGGTATCTGAGATCAGGGGAAGAAGCTTCTAGTGAGCTGGGATCTTTTGTTAAGAACAGATGTTGGCCTGGGTGTACTGGCACATCCCTGCAATTCCAGGGAGGTGGGGCAGGAGCATTTCACTGAATTCAAGGCCAGCATGGGCCCGTAGCAGCACTTTACCTCCTTCTATCTACCTGAGATGGCCAAGTGTGTAAAATGCTTGTACCACAAGCACAAGGACCTGAGTTCAGATCCTCAGTGCCCACACAAAATGCTGAGAATGGTGGTAAACATCTGTAATCCCAGCGCTGAAGATATGGCAGCAGGGAATCCCTGAAGCCCACTTGCTGACTAATCTAGCTAAATGGATGAGCTCCAGGTTCAGCATGAGACCCTGTCTCAAAGAAGAACATGGATGAAGACACCCGACATTGACCTGTGACCTCCACATGCATGGTCACACACACAAGGACGTATATACCAACACATACGTCTACACACATACACACATGCATGCATACCACATACTCATACAACAAAAAAATTAAAAATAAAATGGAAAGCAACTGAGGAAGACACCTGATGTCAACCTCTGGCTCCCACACACATTACACACACATACATGTGCTCCTGGACATATAATTCACCCACAAGCATATGAACATGCACATCAGTACTAGGAACAAATACTCCACCAGAAGGAACTTAGGGAAGGAGTTTATGTTGGCAAAGTACATTATGGTGGGGAAAGTAAGGCAGGAGCAGGAACCTGGTGGCACATTGTCATATCAGCATGGAGAAAGGAGAGAGAATAGCATGTAGGACCAGGCTGAAAAACCTCAAGGCCCACCCCCATTGACAGACAGCAAGGCTCTACCTCCTAAAGGTTCCACATCCTTCCCCCACAGCACTACAAACTGAGGATTAAGTATTCAAACACATGAGTCCATGGGGAACATTTTATATTTCCACATGTATACATACCACATCCACACATACACCGAAGCAGGATTGGGATTTCAAGGCCAATCTGAACCAATTCAGGACGACTCTGTCTCAATCAATATTTTGTGTGTGTGTGTGTGTGCGCGCGTGCGTGTGTGTGCGCGCGTGCTTTCTCACCCTCTAGCAAGACTCTCCAGCTCAGGTCTATGTGTCAAGGCCTCTGCCATTCGTGGCACTGCATCTCTACATGCATCTGGAAACCAGCCTGCTCATTCTCCATGAGGCAGACGCTGGGAACTTTGCTGGGCAAGCCTTTCCTTTCAGCACTCTCAGACATCATCCTATTCCCTCTGGCTCCCACCACTCTTGTTTGTGAGCATGAAGTATTGCTTTTGGCATCTTTCTGGAGACATTTGAGGCCTGAGGAGGTAACTCCAGGTCATACAGGGCTGGGCTTCCTACAATCCAGCTCTTGCTTCCCAAGCAGGCTCACATTGGCCATCAGGGATAACCGAGAGGCCACAGGCATCACCCTGATTGCCACCCCCCCCCCGATTGCTTGAAGGTCCCCTTGCTGCATACTGAATGGCAGGCTTGGGTGGGTTCCCATGGGAATACGCAGCCTAGGTGGCACCTGGGTACCTATGGTGAGTTAAGGATAGCATGGGCAGGGTGTGGTGGAGAGATGGCCTGGGTCTGTCTTCAGTCACCTGGCTTCCAGCACTTAGAAAATGAACATCACTTACTACCTCCCTGTCTCGGGTCCTACCTCTTGAATTCTTTCAAAGGACAAAAGAAAAACTCCAGGAGGAAAGTTACTAAATCCTTCCAGGGAGCTGTACCCAGGACAGGCTCTGCACCACCTTCAGACATGGCTGGTGTGAGCACCTGTTGTTGCCAGAACAGGGTATGCTGGCACTGAGTGGAGATAACCAAACCCCTGTTATGTGCTGATAGCACCAGGGTGCCAAGGTCTGTGCCAGGAAGAGGCAGCTATGACAGACTCAATGCCTCCAGCCTCTAATGGGCCGGAGAAGTGAGGCCACCTGAAATAAGGCCAGTGTCCACAATGCCAAAGGCCAGAGTGGAGGGAACTTAGCCCTAGATCAAATGGCTGGCCATGGCAAAAGTGGCATGGAAGGGCTGAGGTAAAGCTATACCTTGAAGAAAGACAGGGGCAGGAGGAACAGAGGGCCTGCATTGCTGAGCAGAGAGGTGGAGAGAGGTCGCCACTCTCTGAGGATCGCACATGGCCAGCACCTGTCTGGGAACTCTGGTTATGGCCCTGGAGAGGCTGGAAGAAGGGACAGGTCTAAGATGGGCAGAACAATAAGTGACATCATCTCCTGCTAGACTGCTTTGGTTCCAAGAAGATACCCCATGCTGGGTCCTCTTAGGAGGGAACAGACTATAGAATAAGTCAGGATAGGACTGTTTCTTCTGTCCAAGACCCCAAGGGCAATGGTCCCTTGGGAACTGTGTGCTGACTTTGTGATGTCATAAAGACAAGGCTAAGGGTTATTGGGAGGGGCAGAAGGGAAGCAGCATCACACCCAAACCCTAGCTGGCTCCTCCATGCTAGCAGATGTGGGGTACTCCTTCCTGGATTCTTCTCCTGCTTCTCCCAATCCAGGGCTGACTGAGGAGGGACCCAGCTTCCGTAGGACATCCTGGTCACCACCAAGGCCAGAGGCAGCAAGACCGAGCAGATATGAACTTCAATCATTCCCATGGGTTTCAGATCACTCCCCCATTCCACATCTATCCTTCCTCTCCTGCAGCAACCTCAGAGAACACTTAAGCTATTGAGAGCGTATCTCTGCAACAAATCCTGTTTTAAGTAAACACAGAGAAAGAGACATAGATGTGATCATATACAAAAATCCTATACATAAGAATATGATTTATTTCCAACTGCACCACTTGAAACATAATGTAGGATGGTGAATGGGTGGATGAGTGGATGGGTAGGTGGATGGATGGATGGACGGATGGATGGATGGATGGATGGAATGGTGGTTTGAATCAGATATCTGTCAATAAAGCCATGTATTTTGAATGCTTGGTCCCCAGCTGATGGCAATTTAGGAGGTGGACCCTTGCTGGGCAAGCTGGGTTGTAGCCAACTCCCCACTGCCAGAGTTCAGCTCACCCAGCTGCTGCTGTTTTCCAGCTGCTGTGGCAGACGTGAGGTCCAGCTTCTGCTCATGCCATTCTTTCCCCTACCATCATAAAGCTTCCCCTCAAGACTGGAAGCCAAAATAAAAACTTTCCTGCCATCATCAGCTGCGTTGGGTCAGGTGTTTGGCCCCAGAAATGTGAAGATAACTAAAACATAAGGCTATATAGGTGGATGGATGGGCAGACATATGAATAAGTGAGTGAGCACATGAACAACAAGCAGCCAGGGAAGGTTAAGTACATTGTGAGAAGGAAATATGAAGAGCAAGCTGAGTTATATAAGGTTCCTGTGTCATGTTGACAAAGAAGCAAAGCATTCCTAAGGGGTAAAGATTGCAGTTATCAACTGAAAAAGGTGACTGTGAGCAGAGCCCATAAAAGATGACCCAGGAGTGGGCAGGGAGATGCTCAGTCAGTAAAGTACTTGCTGTGCAAGCATGAGGACCTGAGTTCAGATACCCAGCTCCCATGTAAAAGCCAAGTATGTCACTGTGTGCCTGTAATGTCAGAGCTGGGGAGGTGGGGACAGGAAGATCTCTAGGGCTAGTCTATCCAAGTTGGTGAAATCCAGGATCAATAAGAGATCATGTCTCAAAAATAAAGTGAAGGGCTGGAGAGATGGCTCAGCAGTTAAGGCGCTTGCCTGCAAAGCCAAAGAACCCAGGTTTGATTCCTCAGGACCCACATAAGCCAGATGCACAAGGTGGTGCATGTGACTGGAGTTCATTTGCAGGAACTAGAGGCCCTTGCACACCCATATCTATTCTCTCTCTTTCCCTCTCTCCCCCCTCCTTCCCTTCTTCTTTCTCTCTCTTTCAAATGAAATATTAAAAAAGAAAAAACAGGATTTAAAAATAAAAAATACAGAGGAGAGCAATTGAGGAAGACATCCAAAATCAACTTTTGACCTCCATATGCATGTGTGCACATGTGTGTGTGTGTGCACTGATACACACACATGCACCCACAAACATATGAGCATGCATACACACATACACACAACATACACATAAACAAAAAGATGTCACAGGCGATTAGCCCACTGGGACATGAACTGAACTCTCTGTACCCACAAGGCAGCAGCAAGCTGGGAGCCCCGTCGGGTCTGGTGTGGCCTCTCCACTTCCCAAGATCTGGTCTCTAAGGTGGGACACAGGCTACGAGGTGGGACCAAATCCAGAGAACATGGTAAACCCATCTCTATCAGCTCTTGCAAACCGCTGTGCATCCCACTTCTGAGGATTCACCTGTCATGCAGGTCCATGGCTGCCCTCCTCTGAATATTGCTCACCGAGTGTCTGCAGACCACCCACTGGCCCTCTGACCCTGGCTCCTACTCTTTGAATATGGTCTTTTCCCCCACATTGCTAATAAGGGCTAGTGTCCCCCTAGAGTGGCCAGCCATGAGGGACTCCCCCAGTCATCTGTTTCATAGGTGGCCCAAGAAACACAGGGGATGGACACTGAAATTCTGTACAGTCTTGGGGCTTCTTCCAAGAAGGACCCCAGACCTACCTTCTTTTCGGCTCTTCCATAACTCCCATGGCTTTGGCATGCGCCTTCTCTTCCTTGGGTTGTCTGGTCTCCTCCTCTCAGCACGAGTCTCAGAGGCTCTGGACAGAGACCAGCCAGCCTCACCCAGCCAGCCTAGCAACACCTTCCATTTGGAGCCCGGGGAGTTTGAACTGTTTCATTCCTGCCAAAAAAAAAAAAAAAAAAAAAAAAAAAAAGGCTAGAGCCCTGCTTCAGTAAGGGCCTGCTGGAGCCTCCTGGTGGGAGAGGCTGCCTGCCGAGCCAGGCTGGCTGTCTCCTCACCTGGCCCTCTCCCCTCGTTCAGTCCACTCAGCACTGAAAATGCATCCTCAGCACTTGGCTGGCAACCCTGGGGCAGAGCTGCTGCTTCCCTGGCCCTGGCCAAGAGAGGGAAAGGAACCAGATGGATCACGTGAGGACCCTGGGATCCAGCAGAGCCCAGAACCAAAGGCAAATCAGGTCAAGTGAAGCTGGCCACGATGCCGGCAATCTCTGAACACAGATCTTGCCTCTGCCCAGTGGCTCTCACTTTGCTCTCAGCTGACCTAAGGCCTGGGCATGCTGCTAAAAGTCAGGAATGTCTGCTTGCATGGGGTCTGAGAAGTGGGATTTAGGTGAATCTCGTCTGTTTCAATGGCTGCAGAGGCTACTTCTGTATTCAGTGTCTGTAGCAGCATGGGGACAGCCCAGTCAGAGCTTTGCAAAGCCCTGCTCCGGCAGGTCTCCAGTGTCAGACCTCCATAGAAAGAAGAAAGAAAGAAAGAAAGAAAGAAAGAAAGAAAGAAAGAAAGAAAGAAAGAAAGAAAGAAAGAAAGAAAGAAAGAAAGAAAGAAAGAAAGAAAGAAAAAGAGAGAGAGAAAGAAAGAAGGAAGGAAGGAAGGAAGGAAGGAAGGAAGGAAGGAAGGAAGGAAGGAAGGAAGGAAGGAAGGAGGGGCTGGAGAGATGGCTTAGCGGTTAAGGCGCCTGCCTCCTAAGCCTAAGAATGCTGGTTCCAATCTCCAGGTCCCACGTTTAGCCAGATGCAAAGTGACTCAAGGTCGCAATGCCACACTTGACCACAAGGGGGCACACACATCTGGATTTCGTTCTCAACAGCTGAGACTGCTGGCGCACCCATTCTCTGTCTCCTTTTCCCTGTCTGTCTGTCTCTCTCTGTGTCTCTCTCCAAAAACTAAATAAAATAATTTTAAAAGAAAGGAATGAAGGAAGGAAGGGAGGGAGGGAGGAAGGGAGGGAGGGAGGGAGGGAGGGAGGGAGGGAGGGAGGGAGGAAGGGAGGAAGCGAGCACAAGTGGGACGATCCCTTCTCTGGCTTGTATCCTGTACCCTCCCTGGGAGCACACATTTGGACTCAAACAAGCCAGGGGTATCTCTGTGGTGCTAAAGGTAACTGTGTGGCCTTGAGAAAATAATCTCTGCATCTTTAACACAGGTCATCGCTGATAGCAAGGACCTTATCTCTTGGGCTATGCCAGGATGAAACTTAAAACAGCGAGGTCAGGCATGTTCTCAGGGCCACAGCTTAACAAGGTTCTGTTGGGGCTCACAACTGGGGTGTACCTTCCTCAACGGCCTCTCTGGGCCTTGACAGAGGAGCTTTGGCAATCTCCAAGGTTCATGCTGAGACCAGGTGATCCAGACCAGTTCTTGGTGCTGGAATGACTTCTGGCCTCCAGACCTAGCAGGAGGCAAGTCACAGTGACAGGGAGTACAGTTAGGGTGACAGGTCCCCTGGAAATAAGAAAAAGGCAGGAAAGTCTGCACTTGCTAGAAATCAAAGATGATCTGACTTCTTATCTCTTGCCTAGTTCCCTAGACCTGCTTTTCCAGAAATAACCAGGACCCCTCCTAGGAGAAGTCTTTCATAGGATTTAAACATATGGTTAGTCAAGTTCAGCCCCTGGAACTTGGTGTCAGGGTCTTTTCCTGAGACAACCTCTAGCCCTAACCAACCAGCTGTCTCTCTGATTCACCTGAGCCAGAAGATAGTCCACCACTATAAGGTTACAAATACTTTTGCAAGGGGAGGACAGGCTCTCAAAATCACTTGGGAACTTCCAGCTGTGGGTGAGTTTTCCTTCTGCTGGACTTGGGCTCAGCTGGGAGGGCCCCTAGCCCTTACTCTCCACATGGGTTCTTTAACCCTTCCAACTGGGATATGGCAAGAACTCCTTGAACTTTCTTTTTTCTTTTTCTTTTTCCTTTTGAGAGAGAGACACAGAGAGAAATAGAGAGAGAGAGAGATAGATAGAGAATGGGCACACCAGCAGCCTCTCAGCCACTGTGAATGAACTCCAGATGTGTGTGCCCCCTTGTGGGCAAGTGCGGCATTGCGCCCTTGCATCACTGAGTCTGGCTAACCGTGGGACCTGGAGATTGGAACCCGCGTTCTTAAGCTTAGCAGGCAGGCGCCTTAACTGCTAAGCCATCTCTCCAGCCCTGAACTTTCTTTTCTCTCTTCTCTTTCCATGTTTTTTCCAGGCCTTCCATGTGGGATCTCTAGCCACGTGGGTGTCTTTCCTTGGATCTGTACTTCCCCCAATAAATACAATAATTTAAAAATCATCCTCAATCTTTTTTAAATTTTTTAAAAAAATCATTCATTAGACAGAGAGAGGCAGGTACAGATAAAGAGAATGGGCATGCCAGGGCCTCCAGCCACTGCAAACCAACTCCAGACACATGCACCACCTTGTACATCTGGCTTACATGAGTTTTGGGGATTCAAACCGGGGCCCTTTGGCTTTTCAGGCAAGTGTCTTAACTGCTAAGCCATCTCTCCAGCCCTTTCTCAATCTTTTCTTGATTCAATTCCTTGATTAAAATTGGAAACAAACCTAGGGTTTGGGGTTCAAGGACTTCCCTGGGCCTCTAACACCCCATTACAAAAGCAGATGGTACCCATCTCTGCATGCCCCACCACTACCAGCATCAAGCTGCCCATAACGTCTGATTCTGAGTGCAGAGGAGCAATCTCCGACTTTTGAGGCTCTAGGGAGCCCTTCTACCTCCTCCAGTTCCCTGTCATGTAACTCTAGCCTCTGGCTCCATCTTCAGAGCCTTCAGCTGTGTCTGTTCCCAGGACACTGTCATTTTATTAGGGCCCACCCTAACACTATACAACTTCACTGTATCTTTGTAAGTTCTATTTCCAAATTGGGAGAACATGATTCACCCTCTTCAGGAGTAAGGAAGAGTTTGAAGAAAGGCATACTGCTGACAGGCTCATGTGTTTGACACTTGGCAGCACTGTTTGGGGAGGCTGTGAAACTTTTTGGACAGGGGATCTGGCTGGCAGGTAGGCTTGAGAATTATAGCCCAACTCCACTCCCCAATCCAGTGATCCACCAGGATATAACAAGACATGCCACCTTCCATGATGCACTGTTACCGCTTTAAATCCTTCCTCCCTCAAATTGCTTCAGTCAGTTGTGTCATAAGAGCAAGGGGAAAAGTCATTAATGCAGGAAGATCGTCCCAGCAGAAAGCACATGTCCACCTGGTGCCTGCATAGTGGCAACTACCTTTGCTGGAATTGGGGGCACAAAGGCCCCAGGTCTCACTGGACTGTGACTCTACACTGAGTCCTCTGAGGCAGGCAACCTGGGTGAAGCTCAGTCAATGGTGCCCCTTTCATAGGCCAGAAGACGTTGGCAGAGACTACCTCCAGGGCAATGCTCTCTGCCTCCTGCCAGGGTATATGGGCCTCCACGTCTATCTGTCCAGACTGCATCTGAGCTGGGTTCCCAGGGACTGAGTCTGTTGCTCTTGGTAGGTTCCCATAGGCAGATGTTCCTACCGTGTCCAATCAGCTGTGGTCTGGGGTCCAGGAGGATGGAGGGCTGCCCTTCCAGGGGTCAGAAAGTATAGATTGGGATTTGGTAATTAATCTTGTCAACTTGATGAGATTTGGAATCACCTTGGAAACAAATCTCTATTAGAGTTTCTAGATTAGGTTGAGATGGGATCACCCATTCTGACTGTGAGTGGCACCATTCCATTGGATGGCATTCTGAACGGAATGCAAAGGAGAAAGCCAACTGAACACAAGCCTTCAGCTCTCTGCTACCTGACTGTGGATGCATTGTGACCAGTTGTCTCGTGTTCCTTCCATCAAGTCTTCCCCACCATGATGGACCTTCAAGCCTTAAGCCAAAATAAACCAGTTCTCCCTTAAATTGCTCATCAGGTATTTTGTTATAGCAACGAAAAAGGCACTAATACAAGGGAACTGTGTGGAAAACTCCCACCCCAGCAGATCCTTGGTTGAGCACTGGCTGGAGACTAGCCAAGCCCAACTGCATTGCTTGGCAAATGAGGAACCCCAGGGAGGACAGCCTGCCCAAGGTCACTGGAGTAGAGGTTGGTGCTCAGAATCCTAGCCAGAGTAATTCCATCTCACAGCGAGCTGTTCTAAGAGCCAGACTACTGCAGAACAAGCCATTCTTCCAATGCTTAGGCAGTGCTTACCAAGTCCAGTAGACCCTGCTCAAGGCATAGCCAGGCTTTCTCAGAGTCTGGTTTCTCTGTGCTAGCATTATCTAAGCCTGTAGCTACCTCTGGTGAGTGTGTGTGTGTGTGGTATAAGCACAGCGCATGCAAGTGTGTGTGCAGATGTGTGGCCCATGTTCATGTATGCAGAGACCAGAGAAGAACATTGGGTATCTGTCTCTATTGCTCATCTGGATTGATTCTTTGAAACATACTCTTTCACTAAATCCAGACCTGCTGTTTTCAAACTGATCAACCAGCAGCCCCAGCAAGTCTCCTGTCTCTGCACCCTTCAGAACTAAGGTTACAAGTGTCTATCAACATGCATCTCTACTGTTCTATACTAGTGAGCACTCGAGTCCCGATTGCACCAACTTTGCTGAAGTCTTAGAACTGTATCCAGCAGGAGCATGGGAGGCTGGGGAGAGCTCAGTGGTTATAGGTGTGTGCTTATAAAGCCTCCTGGCCCGAGTTCAATTCCCCAGTACCCATTTCAAGCCAGACACAAAAAGTGGGGCATGCTGCTGGCATTCATGTGCAGCAGCAAGAAATTCTGGTGCACACACACATGCATGCACACACTCAGATAATGTTTTTTAACTCAGAGTTTGACGGGTAAGGTGTTGACAACTTCAGGAAAATGCAGCTGTGGCAGTGGTCCACTGTCCCCTCAGTACACCCCAGTAAACTTATTTCACTTATCAAGATGCACGTGATTAGCTGTTGGTGCTGTCCCAGTCTAGGACCAGATGATAATTTTACATCTCCCCAAAACAGACACAGGACAGAAAGAAAACACAAGCCTGACCTCTTGGCTCTTAGGGTGTAGGTGAGGACAGAGGGGAGCCCCTCCAATGTGACACTTTACCTCATTGAATTATTTTTCTCCTTTCTTTGACCAAATACCTGACAAGAAGCAGCTTAAGGGAGGAGAGGAAGGGTTAATTTGAGTTCACAGTTTAAAAAGGAATAAAGTCCATCATAGCAGGAAGGGCATCATGGCAGGAGGTGGCCAGTCACTGCATCCCAGTCAGCAGAGCGTGAACAGGAAGTAGAAACCTCAAAAAAAAAAAAAACTTAAAAAAAAAAGCAAAACCACACCTCCAGGGACCCACCTCCCCCAGGAATGCCCTACCTCCTAGGTTCCACAACCTTCCTAAACAGCATCACCAATTAGGCACCCAATGTTCAAATACATGAGCCCATGGGGGACATTTCACGTTCAAACCACCATAGCCATCCATCCCACGCCACCCAGGCCTGGGGGGGGGGGTGCTCATGCTGACTTCAAGTGAGTGTGAAGTGGCTTCAGGCCAAACTGGAGAGTGATAGACTCTAAAATGCTCATGATCCCTGCCCCTGGTGCTCACTAAACTTCCCTGAGTGTGGGCAAAGCCTATACTCTGTTCCCACTAGTGGAAGCCAGCAAAGGTGTGGGACATCACTTCTGTGGTGATGTGACACAGATGGCAACTGGCTTGGTGTTGTCTGCTGGCCTGTGGAAAGAGCCACATGGCTGGCAGCTGGACATAGCCTCTGGCCCTCAGCCAGCAAACAGGAGTGTGAATGTGGATTTTTTTTCCCCACGGAAACTGCTGAGACCTCACATTCACTGAAGACAGGAGGGGCCTGAGCAGAGGACCTAGCAACGCTGTGCCAGCCCATCTCTCAGCCACGGTGGGGTGTCAGTGCTCTGCAGGAAAGCAAATACTCAGAGATCCCATCACCTAACCAAGGTCTGCTCCTGGCAGCATGCAGATGTGGTCAGCAGACAGAGGAGGGAGGCAGGCAGCTCCACTGCAAAGAACTGTCCCATGGCAGGGGACATGCAGACACAATACCTTGGGTCATTACCCATGGAGTGCCCTGAAACGCACCATCAGCCCTCACTGCAGACATTAACCGTTCTCATTTTCTGAGTCTGCAAACACCATGATGACTCATCAAGCCAAATTTCTTCTATGAAAGGAACAGTCAGTAGTCCTTCGGTTAGAAAATTCAGCTGCTGCTTTAAGTGCTGGCACCATGTTTCCTCAGAGGCCACTTCCCCAAGGAGGCCTGAAGTGGGGGGAAGGCCAGCTGCCCAGTGTGACATCCCCTCATTGGCCTCAGACCCCCGAAAGCATTGTGTTTGCTAACATATGAAGACCTCGAGTTCAGGAAGGCTAGAGGCTTACCTGAGATCATATAGCTGACTGGAACTAGATGGGGTGAGACCCCAGGTCCTGAGCACCCCATGCGAGCACCATTGCTGCAAACCTCCCTGCTAGCTACCCAGTAAGAAGGGGGACGGGCAGAGGCAGAGAGAAAAGAAAGGACACTGCAAATCCTAACTGCAGAGGAGCACTACATTCAGCCACAGCACAGGAAGCCCCAGAGTTCGCACTGTGGCCAGATGCTGTTCTAATGTTGTTAGGGCTAAACTTGGACCCAGGTAGTCAACCCCTGGCTGCAAGGCAGTTAGACAATGACCATTCTTCCCAGTCCTGCCCCCCTAAAAGGACACACATGTATACAGGATATGCCCATATACATAAACATGCATGTGAACACGTGCATTCATGCATGAACATACACATATATATACAAATCTATCACTGCCCTCTACTCCCACATTGTATAACACTCTAGGACTTTCTGGACCTTTCTGGTTGCTTGTGATCCTGTGCCTTCTGGTCTGTGGTGGGGGAGTGGGGACGGCAATACTGGCATTCTGGACAGCATCTCCAACCTTGCTGGGGAACCACCATCTTCAGCTCATTGGAAACTGAGTCACATGCCTCCACTGCATGGTTTCTGTGGACTCTTTCCCCTTCCCTTCATCACGATCCATTTATACTAAGCAAGGAGAGGCTTCACAAGACACAGCCAGAAATGTGTCCACCCACAGGTTTGTGAAAAGTACCCTCTCATGTCCAGCTCTAGAAAGGCCCTGGCCAAGGGGCATGGAAGATCCCCATATAGGGAACACTACTGGACTCAACAGATCCCAGGCTGTGGCAAGTGTTGGCAAAGGACCAGAAGGAAGCAAGTCTGGTGAGGTGGACGGGACTGGGCTCAGCCATTCCCTTTAGGGCCAGGGGCTTTGTGGGAGCAGGCAGATGGAGATCTGGTTTCACCTGTGGACCAAGGGCCATACTGAAGCACAGATCTTCATAGGTGTGGCAGATGGAAGCTAGACTTCCTCAGTGATGTCCAGCTGTTGAGAAGTGGGGCCACTTAAGCACGGGCCTGGGTTTTGCCATTTTCTGTGCCCGAGTTCATCCTCTCCCCATCATTACTCTGGGCCCACATGTTTCCATGCTCATGATGCTGGCTGCTCTTGTGGCCTTGGGTTTTTTAATTGCACCAAGTCTCAGGATAAGGGAGGGACGTTATAATTGGACATGAGGCCCTCAGTTCCTGGGGCACTGGGTATTGAGTCAATGGCCATTGAATACCTCAGAGCTGAGACTCGAGGCAGGACTGTCTGGGACCCCAGTTTGCAGAGGGTGTTTATGAAGCCCTGACCCTATCCAGACCAGGTCACAGCCTTCAGGGAGGACACACATGCATACTAAGAATGGCATCACCCAGCCAGCAGGGCCAGGGCCCATTCTGAAATAACAAGGCTCCTCGGTACCTGCCCACCTGCTTTGGGACCCAGTGACAGTGGCATTGGTCCTAGTTGAGGCCCCACTTTTGAAAACAATTCACACTCACCCCTCAAGAACTGCTTTAATCATGCATGCACATTTCTTGCCACCTATTAATCACAACAAAAATCTAATGTTCTTAACAAATGAGTTGAGGCAGGCATGGTGGTACACACCTTTCATCCTAGCACTGGGGAGGCAGAGATAGGAGGATGGCTGTGAGTCAAGGTCAGCCTGGGCTAGAACAAGACACTGCCTAAAAAATAAGAATTAAACGGGCCAGGCATAGCACGCACGCCTTTAATCCCAGCACTCAGGAGGCAGAGGTAGGAGGACCACCATGAGTTCAAGGCCACCCTGAGACTATTCCAGGTCAGCCTAGGCTAGAGTGAGACCCTACCTAAAAAAAAAAAAATAAATAAATAAAAAAAAAAAAAAAAAACAAGAGTTGAAAGTTGGGATATGGTTCAGTGGTTAAAGGTGCTTGCTTGCAAAGCCTGTCAGCTCAGGTTTGATTCCCCAGTACCCCCATAAAGCCTGACATGCAAAGTGGTACATGCATCCGCAGTATACAGCAGCAAGAGGTCCTGAAGCACCCATTTGGGGGGCTGCAGAAATTACTCAGCAGTTAAAGGCACTTGTTTGCATAGCCTAACAGCCCCGGTTTGATTCCTCAGTACCTACATAAGGCCTGATGTACAAAGTGACACATAAATCTGGAGTTTGTTTGCAATGGCAAAAAGCCCTAGTGTGTGTGTGTGTGTGCACACGCGCACACACACACACACACACACACACACACTTTCTAAGAATTGAGAGAAAGGAAACAGAGAAAAGGTTGAAAGGAAGTTTGTTCAAGCAGTGCAGGAAGGCAGAACAAAATGTGAAGGTATCAGACAGCATAGATATCACTGGACACCTAGTCCAGGTTCGTACTTGGGCCTGACACACGAGCCTCAGCTCCTGCACCACGAAACTTGTAGTGGGAGCAACAAACCCAAAGCTGGAGGATGGCCATCCATCATCACCATTCAGCAAGCTCCCCACTACAGAATCTCCAGATGATCCCACCTGCCTCCCCTCATTCAGCCTGGTACAGTGAGAACCCTGGCCAGCTCTGATACTACTGCCCACTCTGGTCTGCAGTTCAGTGTGCCAGACCTCCTCAGTCTTGTGAAAGCTCCAGCTGCACTCCAGCACCCAGCATGCAACCTGCCCAAGTGTCTGCTCACTGAGCAGAGGTACCAAAGGGTGTGTGGTAGTTTATACCATCAACTTGATAGGACCCAGAATCACTTAGGAAACGAGCGTCCATGATGAGGGCTCATCATGATTAGGCTGAGGTAGGAAGAGCCACCTCACTCTAGCCCAGGCTGACCTGGAATTCACTATGTAGTCTCAGGGTGGCCTCAAGCTCATGAGGATCCTCTTACCTCTGCCTCCTGAGTGCTGGGATTAAAGGCGTGTGTCTCCACCACGCCTGGCTAACCCTCTTTCTTACACTGATTTTTGGCACAGCAATGAGAAAGTAACATAGGGTGCTTCTGCTCCCACAGAAGGCACCATCTCACTCATGGCACCCTGCCCATCCTCCATCCATGAGATGGTAAAACTCAGCCATGCACAGGTGCCTTCAGGGGACAGACCTTTCTGCCCCTCACTGAACCAATCAGCTTGATTAAGTCAAAACTTGCCAGCTTCCTAATTACCCAAGGAGTAGAAATGTGCCAGCTTTCCAAAGTTGTCCTGGCAAGATCCAGGGAGGCCTGCTCTGTGTCTCCAGGGCAGATTAGTAATTGGCTTAACTAACCACTCACTGTATAACAATCTCACTCAGGCAGTTCCCTTCCCTCCAATACCTGTGTCAAACATCCTGCCTCCAATTCAGCACATTGCAGCAATGACCACTAAGGAGTTCCCAACCCACTCCTACTGTTTATCTCAGCTGCTTCCTGGAGAGCAGGTGTTCAGGTGCCACGTGCTCTTAATTCTAGTGGGTATACCTCCAAGGCCACTTTCATGATCATGGCCTCTTTATGAAGCCATTACTCCTCAAAAGGATTTCTTCTAAAAGCAAGCTTCACTTAGCCACAATGGGAAGCCAGACCCATGTGCCTTAACTAAGAGAAACAAACAACCCCAGCACCACCAGCCAGCAGCACCTCCCTAGAAGACCACAGGACTGTGAAGAGCAGATGGGAGCACAGCTCCATCTCTGTGAACATTTTGCTAACCCTGCTACTACAAGGCTCTGATGAGGCCCTGGAAGGGACGGGCCCATGCTGGAGGACATCCAGGAGCTGGTTCAAGCCCGGTTTTCTCATTCTGAATGTGCTTTCTGTGTCTTCTCCCAGAACAAGCCAGGCAACAGCACGGGGCTGAGTATCCAACACTGTCGTGAAGACTGGACCAGAATCCTGAGATGACTGCGCCCCACCTCTTATCCCCTGGATAGCATGGTATGTGGGGGAGGGGACAGGTGGCTTTGTTTCACATGGCTCATGAGACTGACCTGCACAGGCATGCTTGGCAATACCACTTCCAGTCCTGGAGGACTACAGGAAGGTTCTGGGGCACCAAGGACAGAGACCTACCGCACCGGCACAGGTGATCTCCCTCCCACAAGAACTAGTCTCTGGAAAGGGCCCTGAACCTCCTAGGCCCCAAGGTACCTGGAGAAGATGCAACTGTAGGTGGGCCACTGGGGACAGAATGAGCCCTACTGCCCTAGTACCTGACAAGAGGCACCGAGGAAGGAGGTGCTTCCTTAGGGCAGTGACCCTCCCCAGGGTCCCTTGAGCTTCACAAGGCAGAGCTGCCTCAGGGGCATAGGCCTAGGCCACCCCTGGCAGAGGGCAGGATTACTGCCTGGTCACAGACCACCAGCCTGGTAAAGGAGGAGCTGATGAGGGTGAGAAGGGACAACATCCAGCCCTCACCTGAAGGCAGGCTCTGCAGTCCTCATAGACATACCTGGGATGCAGCTGGGGCTGTCCTGTCCCAGGATGCTGCTGAGTCCACAGCCCTTCAGAGAAGGTTGACTTTATTCTCGTCACTCAAGCATCATTAAGTGCACCCTCACTAGGTTGTTAAAAATCAGCAAGATGGCCCAGGTGGAGCAGTCCCCAGGGTACAAGCCCAGACAGTGTATATCCAAGTGTATAAATGATTTTAAACGAGAACACACTAATTGTTTTGAAGAAATCAAAACGTCAGACATTTCAGGGGAGAGGGTCCAGTGTAGAAGGGCAGGGAGGAGGCAGTTCTCGTCCCGAGCTTCATACACAAGCCGCAGGTGAGGTGCTGAGGAAGCTGTTCTCTCCAAGACTGTGGCAATGCCCTCCACAGCAGGCCTCATGCCTTTCCAAAGCAGGAACCCGTGAGTGCCCCAGCACTGAGTTTCCACAGCAGAGAAGCTGGGGCCTGCATCCCCTTGGGGAGACCTGTGCTCTCCAGAGGCTGACTCGGCAACTCCGACCAGTCAGTGAGGCTGGAGAATGGACTGAGGGCTCTTGAGTGCTGAGGACACACACTGAGAGGAGCCCCTATGGGTGTCTTGATCAACATAGCTCCTCTACTTTCCCAGGGTGAAAATGGCAATCACCAGGGCTGGGGAGGTAGGCAGAGGAGCCATAGAACCACCAGCCCAAGGAGAGTCTGAGCTGGAGACATGGCTCAGTAGTTAAAGGTGCTTGCTTCCAAGGAGAGTGTCCCTCTTGGTGGCATGGCTCACTGGAGGAAGTGGCTCATGGACGAGACCTGCCTCTGCTTCTTGAATGTCCGAGGTGGGCGCAGCTCCTCAGGCCCATGGGCAAACGGGCAGCAGGCAGCAGGTAGTGCGCAGCCATCAGGATGGTGAACGAAGAACCAGCAGATGCGTGTCTTGACAGCCTCTGAAGACTGGTTCCGCTTGGCCTCAGGTGGCTTCTCCTTCTGCAGCTCCTGTCGCCAGTCACGAATGTGAACTTGCCCATTCTGAACTGAGGTTTGGAGCAGAAAGATACAACCAAAACATTAACCCAAAAGCCATCAACACACTATGATTTGAAAAGCACCACCTTGTGGGTGCAGAGTCAGGGCCACAGCAAGGACCCAGAGTAATGGTAAAGTCCTCAGTGGGAAGACTGGGGTACATGGTGGGTATTCCCTGGCAGGAGACAGCCAGGAAAGCCTTAGTGAACTGGGAGGCCTGCAGAACAGCTATGCACACAACACGTGAGGGCTTCAGGGACAGGAGGCAGCCCAAGGGACCAGTACAGACAGCTGATAGCCTGGGGACTATTCCAGAGCACAAAAGCTATAATCCCCTCTAGCTGCACCAGTAGATCTGGGACTTCCATGTTATAAGACTCATATCAGTGGCCCAAAGTATGAAAACTCACACCCAGTCCCTGACTTGAGATAAGCACTGGACCACATTGGCATTCTGATCTTTAAAGATACTTAGTGCCCCAGGGAATGGGCAAGGTGGTAGGTGAGGATCCTCTCTGCAGGAGCTACATGTAGACCTGTTTCCAGCTGCTGACTAGGCTGCTCACACTTGCGTCCAAAGCCAGGGCACCTACAGAGGTCCATGGCAACAAAGGAGGACCAAAGCACTAGAATCAAGGAGAGGGCAGCAGACCCTCCCACGCACAGTGATGCTCCCCAACATCCTGCCTGGAAGCACAGTGGTCCAAAACAGACCACAAAGCTGGGGTAGGAGGGAGACAGCTGTGGGCCACCTGAACCCACTAGTCAGGTGACAGGGACCAAGGGCCTGTTGTCCTGGCTGGGCTCCTCCTTGGCCCCTTCATGCTGGGAGGCCAACAGCTCATGACACTCAGCAAAGCAACCAAACTGTACTGGTTTTTCCAAAAGCTGTAAAAAGACAGACAGCACACGGGGGAAAAAAGAAAGCACCTCATTGAAAGAGTCACCAACTTCCGAGGTGAGCTGAACTGGATGTGTGTGAGTGAATACGAAGCTTCCTGTCAGCATTGGGATCCCCTATGATATGGCCACTGCAAGGCTGGCTACAGCCCTCAGCAGCCTGATGCTTGGTAAATACTGTCTCCTGAAAACCTGAGTGATGAGCTCAGAGAGGCCCCATAGCACCTTAGAGACACAGGGAGAGTTTTGTCTTCAGGGATGAATCAAAGCCTCCAGGGTCCTGTGACCCTGCTTGCAGCTGCCTCCCCTGAACTGAGGTTTGTTTTCCCTGACCTGAAGCCAGAGTTAGGGTACCCTCAAGACACTCCAAGGAGCATTTCCCACAGCTATGCGGGGAGCTTCAAAGGCCATGGCATCGGATCAGATCAGCAGGGAATGTGACCAGGAGTCCCTGCTCTGACTCGAAGGCCCGACAAGCTCATGTAATCCAAAGCACAGGTCAGGGCTTTCCAGGCCATGGTAGGCATGAAGTCTGCCCTCATTGACGGTCTAAAACTTCCATAAGTGGCTGTAAACTAGGAGCAAAACTAGCCACAGGTTGAGGTGGCATCTGCATTGCCAAGCCATGATGTCCACAGATCAGCTGGGGGCATAAAGAACAGAGGAACCCTGGAGGGGGAAACAGCAAAAGCCAGGTGCCCAGACTACCTGGTATGCCAGTGTTCACAGTCTACACTCCAGGACACCAGGCAGTTTCAGGCTCTCTGGGCAGCCAGTGCCAGGCACCAGAGGGCCAGCCCTTCCAAGGCACATGCCAGCCAGCTTTGACTTAGACCACCAGCACTTCTCCTTCTGGGAAATGTGCTACTAATTTGAGATGGAATCACAAGAGCAAATCCCCTGTGCCCCATTCACTTCTCTCTGAACTCACGCCTCCCTGCTGTGGGCGGTCCTCTTCCTCAGGCTGCAACGTGGCAGGAAACTTTCCACTCACCCCTCCTGCCCGACAACAACAGGCCCCTTTGGCCACTGTGTGCTAAGGAGCCGGGGAAAATAAAGAATGTACAGGTTGTGCCACATCCTTGAAAACCTAAGTGCTGGGGTCACACATGCTCTGGACTGTCATTATTGCTGGGAGACCCTGGGTAAGTTATCCAGCCCCTCTGAACTGTATCTATGTCTTCTCGATGGGGAGGCTGCTTCACCTAGGGAGCAGGATGACACATGCTATGTGGGCACACAATGTAGCCACTGGCCAGCGCTGAGCATGGTGAAAAGGGGTAAGGGTCCCTGCCCTTGTGACTTTTGCATCCCAGACTTCCTTATGATCCGGGCATTACAGCCCCAGGGACAATACTAGGCACACCGTGGTATTCAGCATAAGTTGATCCTAAGCCATCTGAAAACTTACTTCCTCACACTCACATACTTCTCCAGATGAGCTACACTAGCTTTAAAAAAAAAAAAAAAGCAAAACAAAGCCCTGTCCAGAGATAAACCCCAGCTTGGTGCATACTTGTTACATGACTGAGAAGAATGTTTACGTGGCGCTGGCTCCCCAAGCTTCCTACTCGTTAGTGATTCTAAAAACAATTCTGCCCCCGAAATGAACTGTACAGAAAAGCAATGACATGCATGCATATTTATAATGGAAAGGAAAGACAGTCCTTCGTGAAAGCAAAGAAAATATACTAGGAGAGCAGAAAGAGGAGACGTCCCTTGGTCTACCTTAGTATTTTAATTGATTAAAGCTTTGAAAGGAAGACCCACTTCCAGGCATCGCCAGGCTCATATGCTCATCTGGGAGCATGCCTCTCAGTTCCAGCAACTCCTCCTCAGGGGCTACTGTAAGCCACTGCTGTACTCTCCTCTGGAAACAGGGCTCCAGCCCCTTGACCAGCTGCCCTACACAGCAGTAGCCCCTACCCCACAAGCAGTACTCACCGAAGTGAAGGCCATTAGTTAGACAGAACCAAATTCAGATGCCCAAGGGCAACTGAACCACCCAAAGGCAAGTGTCAGGTTTACATGGTAGTACCCTCACACATGGGAGAGTTTCTGACACCTGTGTTCTCGTGCATACATACACAGGACAATGTATATACACACACAGCAGTGTGTGCACTGTGCTCACACACCCATGCTCACAATCATATATACAAATGCTCATACACACAAGGACAGGCCTGGGGTCTATAGGCTGAGGCAGAGACAGCCGTGTCTCTATCAGCTATGTGTCCCCATCAACGCTTTCTTATTGTCAGTCATGTCTGATGGCCCCTTTAAGCTGGAGCTAAGGCTATTCCCAAGCTATACCAATGCTTGGGGCATAGAAAGCTAGGGGGAGGTGCACAATAATGACCTCACTAGCCTCGTGAAACACAAGGTGGAGACACCAATGATGAGCTCAGTGCCACTTCGTCCCATCACCTGTATCCCCAGAGTCACACTGTGTGAGCCAGCACTGTAGTCCAAGGAACTTGACAGTGACCTGACCCTGGTGCACAGCAGGTCCCATGGGCAGGGACACAGGAGTGGGACAGAGCCAGGCTGTTCCTACCCAGGCCAGTTGAGTATCATTCCTCTGCGCTAAACACAGAAGCACCAACTCTTCTCTGGCCATGGCAGCTACCCCCTCCCCGCTCCCAGATCCTCATGTGTACACACAGTGTCTATGCTTGAAACCCTCCTCCCTGTCCCCACAGCATCCCCTCCTGAGAGAAGCCTTCCTTAGCACCTAAACCTAGACAGGAAATGTGTGCTTAAGGCACAGTGGCAAAGCAAGACAATACCCACTGTGTTTAAAGATGACATGGAACGACCTGGCGTAGCAGGCATGCTAAGTAGGAAATACTTTCAAGAAAAGGTAAGGGAGGGACTGCATAAGTAAGAGTGGGCCACCGGCGAGTAGTTGGTGAGAGGACTCAGATCCCCACAGCTCTCACTGCCTTGTTGCATACCTGCAAACTTATCAAATCATGGTAGTGTCTGAAACCTTGGCCCATGGGTGGATTTGTAACACTTCTCTCTCCTCTTACACACACTCCATAGGTCAGGGGCGAAGGAAATGACCCGCAGGGAAAAGGACCATAAACTTCCCAGCTCACAGCAGCCCTGGAGCCACAGGGTCCAATGCAGGTGCACAGCCTAACCTCATCCACCCTAAGGGGCCACCCCAGAGTCCCTGGCCCAGGTCTACAGAGTGGGAGTGTGGGTAGGAACCCAGCCAAGACTGGCAGTATGGCCCATACCACCTGCTCCTGTGTGGCTCATGTGCAAGTGGCCAAAGACAGACAAAAATGTCCTCAGGGACATTGTTGCAAGGTGAAGCCTACAGGCTTTGCAACTGGCTACCTGTGAGGAGCTCTGTGTGAGGGGCAGGCAACATGGAAGTATCGATGGGATGGGCATGTAGCTAGGCTGGGGCACATGAAGCCAGAGGAGGCTAAAGTGAGCCTAGGAGGGGAAGGTGGCCATGGCTTCCTCATGAGGTACAAGGCACAAGGTAACTTGGGTGGACTCAGGGGAAACCGTCCCCTATGTCAGGTTGTTCTCTAAGCTACCCCAAAGTGTAATAGCCACTTACTAAAACATGGGAAGAGAGTGTTGTGGCATGAGTGGGAAGAAACCCTGCCAGGGACAGGATCAGCAGCGTGTAGCCATCCTCACAGTACCACCCTTACCTTCAAACACCTGGTGGCAGTTCCTGAGCAGCGTCTTCAGGCCCCCACACTCCCGCTTCAGCTGGCACAGTGTCTCAGGGTCCAGCTTCCTGGCCACTTCTGCCAAGGAAAGGCTCCCTGGTGGAAAGCAGGATCGCCCAACACTATATTACAACACGCCTCAGATTACAACACTCCTGTAATCGGCAGAGACCATCAGCCCCAATGCCAATCCCAACCCTGAAGCTTCAGCAACGAGTCCTTGCCCATTCAGTTTAATGAATATACAGCTCACAGAAGGAACCATGTGCCAGAGGCTGTTAGCTAGTCATGTAGGGCCAAATGGTTCCACTCCCCACACAGGCTATGTCCAGTAGCACTGCCAATGTCTGGTGGGCAGGACAAGACTACCTCTCAGAAGCCCACTCCTCAGAGCCATTTTGGACCCTCAGTTTTTGGAAGGTTCCAGTCTGCTCAGGGAAGGGTTTCCATCCTAGATACAGCCCAGCAACCCCTGCTCCCATTACTTCCTGGGGCCAAAGTGAACCAGGAATCCTGCTGCAGCACACACACGAACTTCCTGACCTACCCAGAGTTCCAGCCCTAATCCTGTGCTCTGCTAGCCTTTAAGGACCCCAGCCTGGGTTCCTGGGTTTCTCGGTGCTGGTCCCACAGCACCTAGGTGGTGGCACCAGCCCCAAGGCACCCAGTGTCTGGTATGCAGTTCCATGGCCCATCAGCCCCTGGTGCCGGGGTTGCTCTGGCCAGGATCTCTGGAGGGCGCTTCTGCCTACATGCTATCAGAATTGGTTAGTTCTGCAGAGAAGCATGCAAGATAGTCCTGCACATTACAACAGAGAGAAGAGAGGAGGAAGAAAGAAACCTGACCCAGCAGTCACGGGGGAGAGAGGAGAGCATTACTACCCTACCCACACCTAGGACAGGGAAGGACTCTTCTGCAACATTCCCAACACCAGGAGCTGCAGTGGCTAGGGAAGCAGATGGTTCCACACTGCCCACTGGTGGCCAACCAAGGCATTCCAGCCCACACCTATGGAAGGTGAGTAGTAGAAAGAGCTAAACACAGCATCTTTTAAATGTAACAGAAACTCTGACTTTAGCCTGTCTCTGTCCAATGCCATAGATTCAGAGACAATGTTTCCTTTCACCTCACAGACCCTTGTATTTTAGGGATTTCAAGAAAGCATCTTTGCCAGGCGTGTTTGCAAATGCCCAGCACTTGGGAGGCAGAGGTAGGAGAATTGCTGTGAGTTCAAGGCCACCCTGAGACTACATAGTGAATCCCAGGTCAGCCTGAGCTAGGGTGAGACCCTACCTTGGAAAAAAAAAAAAAAAAAAAAAAAAAGCACCTTTAATTGCTGAGCCACTGCCCAGACCTTACTTTAGGGATTTCAAAGAGAAGTATCAAATTTGTAGAAAGTACTTTTTTTTTCTGGCACTGGTAATCTGTTTTCTGGTTGTATCATTTCTATGGACTGAACATGAACCACCCTGGCCTTTAAACCTGATCTCTTTAAGGTTCAAGGTTTAAGGGCTACTTAGCCTCAGCCTTCCACCCTTGAACAGCAAAGACCCTTCCTAAAGGCCAAGGCCCGTAAGGCTGAAGAGTGAGCTACAGATAGTACCTCACTACGAGCGCCTCTCTTCCAGTGCACTCAAACTAAAGACCCTGATTCAATGTTGGTAAGACAGCAAGTTTTAGAACATAGATGTGGCCACTTTAATGGCTCCCACTGCTCAGGAACCAGGGCCAGGTGGGAAAACAAAATCAGCCCTTCCCCGCAAAAGCATTGCCAGGAAACCCAAGCCACTTGAGTTACAGCCTTAGGTTGTACCTTAGAGCAGGGCAACATAGAACAGCCCTTCCCCGAGGCCCTGAAGGATCAAGGCCTTCTTTACTTCCCACTCTCCATTGTTTCAGTGTCTCCCAGCACAGAGGCAACTTGAGTTATGTGGTGTGAAATGTTCCCCTCACCCCCGGAAATTCATAAAAAATGAAAAGCTAGCTCCCCTTGTCCTTCAGATTTCCAGACCCCACCCTGGTGTCCTGGCATGGTGCTGCAACTCCAACAGAGCTTTAATTCTAAAAGGGAAATTCATTTCAGCTGCTTCTCTTCAAACCCATCTGCTTTCTCTCTCAAAAGATATCTATCAACAGCCTACCTCCACCATTCCAGGTCTGCAGGCTCCCGTCCTGAGATCTTTCTGTGTTTAACTTCTTCCCACCTAACAACAAATTCGCCACCTGCAAAACCACCTGGTCGATGAAGTCTCGAGGGAGAGTGGCACAGTTCCTCACAGGCTCAGCCTTTTCTCTAGGGTGGAACCCAGGCAGCCAGGACCCTTTGGTGGGGGGTTCTGCTCCACACTCAGCAGCCAGGACCTCAAGCACACACTCAGTCCCGGCATCCAAGGTTCTGTGACTACCTTGGTGCCCAGCATCACTGGCAGCAAACTGGGACACAGACAGTATGTGTTCCTCATCAGGCAGGCTCTGGGGGTGACCCCGCCTGCTGTGGAGGTACTCTGTCCTTTGCTCATCCATCCAAGCCTCTGCAGTGGGTGGGTATGTTCTGTATTTCCCAATGAGGCAGACCTGTGTATAAAAGACAAGGAAGTTCTCAGGAAACCCATGTTAGATACCTCAGCATTCCTCATCCAACACTCTTGTGCTGGAGTACAAACTACATAAACGTTTTAAACATGTATCAAAAAAGAAAATCCTTGTCTTGAACTTTTTGCAGTACTGGGGATGGAACCCATGGTCTCACACATGCTAGGGAAGCACTATACCACTGAGCATAACATCCCCAGTCCTAAAACCCTTACTTGAAAAACTAAAACCTGGTGGGACGTAGTGGCGCACGCCTTTCATCCCAGCACTTGGGAGGCAGAGGTAGGAGGATCACTGTGAGTTCGAGGATAGCCTGACACTACCTAGTGAATTCCAGGTCAGCCTGGGTCTATACAGTGAGTTCCAGGTCAGTTGGCTAGAGTGAGAACCAACCCTGAAAAAAAAAAAAAAAAAAAAAACTAAAACCTAAAACCAAAATGAATGATGACTTAAAAATAAAAAAGTGAACAGCAGAATCCTGCGGGTCTAGGGAAGACATACAAGCTAGGAACACCTCCTGTTTTAAACAGCCAAATCTACATGGGTCTCACTATCCCTACCTCTGCCCCAGGAGAGATGCAATATCACTTATGAAAGTCTCCAGAGGGCTGTGAGAGAATAGGGCTTTAGGTCAACCTGCCAGTGTCAACCTACACAAGGGTACCTGACAGAGCACTTGGTACAGTGTAAATACCCAATGTGTCTCAGGAGCTTCCTTCCTCACTCTGTCCATCAGTGACTGCCCTTCACTGAAACTGGAAAGGTGAGGCCTGTTCCAGCCAGCTGCACAGCCCCAGGCCTGCACTTCCCCTCTGGTCATTACCCCTAAAGCGATGAGGAAAGGTGGCAGATGAATTCTGTTAGCTACCCCTTACTGCCCCAGCCCTGCTGCGCTCCATGTCAGGAGCAAAGCAGCACTTGGCACGTGTTTGGTCCCCACCCCCATCCACGGCAGGTGGTCACTTACAAGGCATGGCACACCAATCTGGCATGGATCCACCATCCAGCTGTAAGAATGCTGAGGCTCAGAAACAGGCAGCCCTTTGTTGCTGATGATTAATAGAATGGCAGGTACAAACTCCCAACCTGTGGGACCCTTTAATCTACCCAGATGACCTACATTAGCAAAGTCCAACATTTTCCACTGATCCCGAAGACCAAGAGGTGCCAATATAAAGACCATCCAGGAGAATGTGCTTGGGCACTGAGGACGAGCCCCAAAGAACACCTGGGCAGCAATGGCACACAGCATGCACTTCCTGGTTCTGTGTCTGGCTCTAAACTCTGCACCAGGCACCAGCCTCCGCCAGGACATACCCGCTTGGTGGAAGGAATCCTGAGGCAGTCCTCCTGCACACAGAAGCCACAGGACATCCCCACCTCCAGCACGAAGTCCAGGTACTCCCGATACTGCGACTTTCTGCTCTGACGCCGGCGGTATCGCCCCACAAAGTCAAAGAAGCAACAGGGCAGGACGAAGAACCTGCAGTCGTAGGAAGACCTGGAAGAGCCACCACCACAGAAACCAAAGCTGGAGCAGGAAGCCAACAGTGGAAGGGCCCAAACATGTGAAGTCTGTTCTTCACTGTGTGCTCATATTTTTTTAAAAGGGTGGGGGGCTAGAGAGCTGGCTTAGCAGTTAAGGCATTTGCCTGGCTTATGTGGGTCCTGGGGAATTGAACCGGGGTCCTTTGGCTTTGTAGGCAAGCACCTTAACCGGTAAGCCATCTCTCCAGGCTGTGCTTTTTTTTTAAGATTTATTTTTGTTTTATCAGAGACAGAGAGAGGGAGAGACAGATAAAGAGTGAGTGAGAATGGGCTCATCAGGGCCTCTAGCCACTGCAAATGAACTCCAGACACATGCGCCTCCATGTGCATCTGGCTTACGTGGGACCTGGAGAACTGAATCTGGGTTCTTAGGCTTCGCAGGCATGTGCCTTAACCACTATACCATCTCTCCAGCCTGTGTGTGTTTTTTAAGACAGTCTCATGCAGCACAGGCTGGCCTTCAGTTCTCTATGTAGTAAAAGCTGGGCTTGAACTCCTGAACCTCTTGCATCAGTCACCTCACTGCTGAGATTATAGACATGTGTCACTATGCCCAGCTTCTTTCTAGGGAATTTCCAAAAACCATGTAGGACAATGTCTTTTCAGTAAAATAAGAATCTAAAAGTAAAAAATAATCCTCTAGTGTAGTTACTCTTTCCCACTGTGACCTAGGCTTGAAACACAGTGAAACTGGTAGGAATTAGAACTGAGATGAGCACAGCAAAGATAGGCAAAAATGGCCTGGAGCTAAGTGCCTCTGTAAGAGCAGGAACAGTGAAAAGATAGGACACTAACACAGCACTGAGGAGCAGCCACCTCATCCTGATGACACAAGCACCATCTCTGGACCCAAGAGTGGGTCTAGGCAGGGCGTGGTGGCGGCACATGCCTTTAATCCCAGCACTCAGTAGACAGAGGTAGGAGGAGTGCCATGAGTTCAAGGCCAGCCTGAGACTACATAGTGCATTTGAGGTCAGCATGAGCTAGAGTGAGACCCTACTTCAAAAAACCAAAAAGAGTGGGTCTAGCATAGACTTTCGCCTTGAAGCCAAACACTCCTGATATCAGAAAAACTTTCAGGCTGGTGAGATATCTTGGAGGCTAAGGCACTTGCCTAAGAAGCCTAAGGACCCATGATTAATTCCCATGTGCCCACGTAAGCCAGATGTACATGATAGCACAAGCGTCTGGAGTTCATTTGCAGTGGCTTGAGACCCTGGCATGTCCATTCTTTCTCTGCCTCTTTCTCTTTCTTTCTCTCTCTCTTTTCCAGATAAATAAAAATAAAATATTTTTTTAAAAGAAAAACTTCCAAAAGACTCATCTTTAAGTAAGGGGTAGAAATACTGTAGAGAGGGTTGAAGAGATGGTTTGCCTGCAAAGCCAAAGGACCCAGGTTTGATTCCCCAGGACCCACATAAGCCAGATGCACAAGGTGGCGCATGCATCTGGAATTCATTTGTAGGAGCTAGGGGTCCTGGCATGCCCATATTCTCCCTCCCTCCCTCTCTCTCTCTCTCTCTCTCTCTCTCTCTGTGTGTGTGTGTGTGTGTGTGTTTTCTCTTTCTCAAATAAAATAAAAATATTTTTTAAAAAAGAAATACTGTAGAGATAATAACCAACTTGATCAGTGCTGGCCAATAGAAGCATAAGATGAGGCACATGTGATTTCTGGTTTCTAGTAGCCATGAGTTTAATAGGTAGCCAGATGAGATTTTAAATTAACCCAATATAATCAGTATGCCATCAATTCAACCACTTGAGTCACCACATGTCAAATGTTGCATACTGTGATAGTTTGAATTAATGCCCCCCAATAGGTTCAGGAGTTTTATTAAAGCTTCTTGGATGTCCAGCTGCCTGGCTGGAAAAGATGTCACTGGGAGGATTCTAGGGTCCAGCCAAAGCGGTGTTTGGGGGTGGATCTGGAATTTCCCATCTAAAGATATGCAGAGTGCTTGAGCTCTGCCTGGGTTCCTGGAGTATGCTTGCTCGTGGTGGTGGTTGTTTTTCTCTGTGTGTGGACCTGTGAAAGAGGGCCAACTTCTTCTGCCATTATGGAACTTCTCCTGGATCTGTAAGCTTCAAATAAATACCCTTCCTGCCGTAACTTGTACCTGGTTAGGAGGTTCATCCCAGCCAATGTGAAGTTGACTGCTGCACATACTTTTTCCACCTGGGAGAGTGTGTGGACAGAACAAACCAATCCATCTGCTTCCTCTTTACCCACCTGGCTGCGATAACAGGTATCCAAGGGGTGAGCTCATCAGAATGGTTACCGATCAGCCAATCAACACCAGGGAACAAGGTCTCATCACTTGGAGTGATCACTCCTTCCTTAAGAATGGCACAGACAGAATGTCAGCACATCATCAAAGGTTGCCCAGAAAACAGGACACATGGGTAGAGGTTTTGAGCTACATGCCAAGCCACAGTCCTTCCAACACATGACCTTCCCCAACCCCCTCTGTGCCCCACATGCTTTATAAAAAGCCTTCATTGGTGTTCTGAACACAGCAAATTGCAACATTCATTTTAGATATGTAGTTTCACAAGATTAAGAAAATCTGAGATCACCTGACATTGTCATTATAAACAAGTATGTTTCTTAACACTCTTGCTTCAAGGAGGCTTTTGAAAGAAGCTATATGTCAAGGGCCAGAGAGATGGCTTAGTGGTTAAGGCGCTTGTCTGCGAAGCCAAAAGACCCATATTCAACTATGTAGGTCTCATGTAAGCCAGACACACAAGGTGACACAAGTACACAAGGTGGCACATGCATCTGGAGTTCAATTACAGTGGCTGGAGACCCTGGTGTTCCAATTCTCTCTCTCTCTCACTCACTCTCTTGCATTAAAAAAAAAAAAAGCCAGTCTGTTGGGCTTGCCTCAAAAAAAGAAGCAGCAGCAGCTATATGTCAAGCTTGCCCTTTGAATTTCTAGATTGTACTATTCACGGTAATCACTCAACCACAGCTAGAAGAAAATCATTACTGGGAAATAGGCCAACAGTGTGTAGCTGCCAACAACCACTCTCATGAGGCCATGTCTCTCGGGCAGAAAGCCTGACTGAAAGAAAAGAAAGACAGTCACAGATAGCAGACAGCCTGACTGAAATGCAGTCACCTTCCACCTCGTGCACTTAGCACTAGAATGAGCTACTCTAGCACTGACAGTGGAAGTTCAGGAAAATGAGAGAAAACCAGAGCTCTGTGGGGCAGGACTGCCCTGACTATGGGCTCAGGGTAGGGTTTCCAGAACAGGTGGCCTCACAGAAGGACCACAGGCAGGTGCTGGGGAATCTCCAATAAACAACTTGAGCTTTCTACTTATCTCCCAAGGGCACTCTCTAGTCAGGACTTAATCAGGGTCCTGATGGGTACCCAAAAAAAGGGGATATGACCAAGGTACATAGGGAGGCTGAAATCTGCCACATTACCCCTTCTGCTGGTCATCAGCCCACACCACAGTTCAGAGCCCAATGGTGCTAAATGTAAGGGTCTATGCTCTGTACACCAGCCAGACCCACAGCCTCCAAGCCTAAAATTCCCTCTGCAGCCTATCAGACCCTGCCTCTGCTTCCTGAGTAGCTGCGATTCTAGGCCTGCATCACCATGCCTTACTGATTTTTTCAATTCTTCAGTCAACAGTCTGTCCCCCAACACCAGCAGATAAGAACCTGTGACTTTGTCATACCCATGAATTTGATACAAACGAAGGTCCTGAGGCAAGCCCAGCAGCTGAGCAGTAGTCACTATGTCAGAAAGGAGAGCTGTGCCCACAGCATTATCTAGAAGGATGGTGGCCCCACTCATAGCCACCTTTGAGGTCCTGGCAGGCTACTTCCCACTCACTGCCCACCAAGTGAAAAGTCACCTGCAGTAGGCCTTGGGAGGATAACAAAAGGTACATCTTCTCTCTGTAGGCAGTGCAGGGCATCTCAAAACAGATGCAAGTGACTTGCCACTGGTTCAGGGGAGGAGGCACCTCTGGCCAAGGAGGTAGCATTCTCTTCACTGTGACCAGAGGATGTGCAAAGTCTAACACGTCCTCCATCTTTTTTCTTTCTAATTTCAGAGCACTCAGACTAAAGCAAATGCTCATGGTGTGGGCTGCCAGCTCTTACAGAGACATTCACCACAATATTACATCCAGGGAACACCAAACATAGGGGCAAAGCCAGTACCTCCAGCTGAGTCTGAGGTCCATACATGTCCCAGATTTTTCTTCTTCGGACATCAATCCCTCTGCCTGGATGCTGAAATGAGTAGTTTTAGAAATCAAGGGTCAAGTATGAGCCATCACAGTAAGATACCATGAAGAAATGAAAAGGGCTACAGGTAATGCCACCACCAGCACACAATCAGGGAAGAGACACTTGGCACTTGCGGGCAGCACAGTCCTCAGTTCTTGGAACAGGCTCCTGCGTGGCAGGTAAGAACCCATATCCCACCAGTGGTCACCATGAGACTTCAAGAGGGATTTGCCCTGGATTACCTCCAGGGCCAGTGCCCAGTAACCATGCGTGAAAAGGTGACCTTGCACTCAGCCCTTAGTCAAGATTGCATTTCTGACATTTCTGCTCTCTGTGCACCCTGACTATGCTCACTGACTCTCCCAAGACAACCTTACCCAGGTTAGGAGGGCAGCAGACACCCTGCTCAAAGGCCCCCACACTCTGGCTTCCAAGTCCTTACTGGTGTTATCATTACAAACTCATTGTTTATAAACACTTGGAAAAGTGTGACCTTACAATGCTTCTACAGATATGGGGCAGCATTCTGAGACAGGCCAACTTTAAGCCCATGCAGAACAGCAAGGAAGGATGTTGGGCCCTGGTGCCTGACCTGGAAAAACTCCAGAAGGGAAACTAGAGCTGTGCTCACCCCCTCACTGCTCAGGATGTGGACCAGGAGGCCATTTCCACAACCCAAGTCCACAAAGGACTGCTTGGCGGTGACTCCCCTTTCAGCTCTTTCCTCTTCCCATAGGATCTAAGAAAAGAGACAAAAGAAAGCAAACCAGATGGCAATTCACTTCATTCAAGAAAAATCCTAACTGGTACACCTGTAACCCTAGCTATTTAAAAGATGAGGCATGAGGACTACAAGTTCAAGGCTTGCCTGGGCAATTTGGAGAGACCCTGTCTTGAAATTAAAAATATAAGCCAGGCATGGTGGTGCATGCCTTTAATCCCAGCACTCGGGAAGCAGAGGTAGGAGGATCACCATGAGTTGGAGGCCACCCTGAACCTACATAGTGAATTCCAGGTCAGCTGGGATGAAAGTGAAACCCTACTTCGAAAAACAAAAATAAAATAAATAAATAAATAAAATATAAAATAAAATAAATAAAATATATATGCCAGGTGTGGTGGTACACACCTCTAATCCCAGCACTTGGGAGGCAGAGGTAGAAGGATCAGTGTGAGTTCAAGGCTACCCTGAGACTACATAGTGAATTCCAGGTCAGCCTGAGCTAGAGTGAGACCCTACCTTGAAAAACCAAAAAATAAAATAAAATAAAGGGCTGGAGATGGCTTAGCAGTTAAGGTGCTTGCCTGCAAAGGCTAAGGACCCAGGTTCAATTCCCCAGTACCCGCATAAGCCAGATGCACAAGGCAGTGCATGGGTGTGGAGTTCATTTGCAGTGGGCCCTAGCATGCCCATTCTCGCTATCTCTCTCTCTCTCTCAAATAAATAAATAATTTTTTTTTAAATTAAAATATAAAAAATACAAACAGCAAACTGGGAAATGGCTCAGTTAAAGCACTTGTCTAGCATGTATAAAGCCCCGAATTCCATCCCCAGTATTGTAAAGAACAAAAAGATTAATCCAGACACAAATCCCACTGTCCCTGGGTAGGGTAGAAGGCCTCAGTCTGGGCCTCCAAGCAGCTGTCATAGGTGAGCAGAGCAGAACCCGTGTCTGGCCCTGAAGACAGCTGGGATTGGCTACTGCTCTGTTGAAGCTTTGTTGATTCATCAGTAAAGCACATTCAGGGTTGAGATGCAGCTCAGTGGTAGTGTGTGGCCAGCATGCGTGAGGCCTTGGATCCTACCCTCAGCACCACCCAAAAGAAAAGGTCCACATCCAAGCAGTAGTCATCTCTGAACATGAGCATTCCACGATTGGGGTTCCTTCACACTTTCTCTACATCCTTCAAATTTTGTACACTTTGATAACTGGGGTGGTTTCAATCAGATATTCCCCATAAATGCATGTGTTCTGAATGCTTGATTCCCAGCTGATGGCAATGTGGGTGGTGTAGCCTTGCTGGAGGAGGTGAGTTGTTAGGGGTGGGCTTATTGGTACTTTGCCAGCTCCTCTAGCTAGAATCCAACTCACTCTCCTGCTGCAGTTTTCCACCTGCTGTGGCAGAAGTGATGCCCAGCCTCTGCTCATGCCATGCTTTCCCCTGCCAGCGTGAAGCTTCCCCCTCAAGACAGTAAGCCAAAATAAACCCTGTCCTCCCATGAGCTGCTTTTGGCTGGGTGCTTTCCCAATAATGAGAAGGTAACTACGATAACCAAATCAGATAGATGCGATTTCTAAACTGGCTAAAACAATCACAAGTTGAAGGGAAACTGAGACATTCTAAAGTAGATTAAGGAGAGTATATGAAGGAGCCAAACAGCTGCTAGTAAAAGAAAGACCTATGGGGAAAGACACTGAGGCACAGTGCTGGAAGGCATGTGCTGGCCTCATGGTGACTATTAATCACGGGCATGCAGCCTGGCCTAGTTCCTGTAAGTTAGTTTCACATTTTAAACAAGCTTTATCTTCATGCAAAAATACCACACGGGAGTGTGAAAAACACTGTGTAACCAACCTGGGCAAACACAAGTAATGAATTCAACAAATGTCCCCCACTGCTGGTGGCATCTGCCAAGGCAACTTCTATACACTTCACGTAAGTATGAACACTATACCTGTTCTTACCAGCAGGTAAGTAGCAATAGCCACATCTTCATATACAAACTTTTCAGGATCTGTTACTTCAGGCCACACCTAAAAGATTTTCAAGAACATTTGTAAACTGAAGTTCAATTTCCTCACCATTTCACAACTAAAAACAGCCCCCAAATGCTTAAGTTAAACTGAAAAAACCACACAATAAAATTCACAAATCCATACTGATTTCTAATAGAGAGTTACAAAAAACCACCAAAATTATTACACTATTCGTGTGTGACAAGACATGTCCAGTATGATGTGATTCAAAGCAAGACTTTGCAGTTAAAAAAATGAAAGTAAGCCAGGCGTGGTGGCACACGCCTTTAATCCCAGCACTCAGGAGGCAGAGGTAGGAGGATCGCCATGAGATCAAGGCCACCCTGAGACTTAAGAGTGAATTCCAGGTCAGCCTGGACTAGAGTGAAACCCTACCTCGAAAAACCAAAAAAAAAAAAAGTAAGACATTTAGATAGGCAACTGGACTCCAAAGGAAAGTGCTCCCTGTCTATCTTGCCTGTTATCTAAATAAGGACAGTAAACAAAGCAATGAGGAGGGTGGTGAGAAAAGCCATGGGCAGTGCTCAGGAAACAAGGCTCTGGCTTCCCTCAAGTGCTGGACCCTGACTGACATGCCAGATGATCATGAAGGCACCATAGGGTGAACCAGCATCCAAACACCACCCAAAGGTATGAATGCTGAGACTTACTTATTTATACCTGTGTGTCTGTTTGTGTGCGCGCATATGCCATGGTGCACAGGTGGAGGTCAGAGGACAACCTCAAAGTGCTGGTTCTCTCCTACCTTCCCTGAAACAGTCTAGCTAGCCTGCAAACTTCAGGAGTCTTTGGGTTCTGCCTCCCAGTGCCATAGGCACCATGAGATTACAGCCATGTGCATGTGCTACTTTGTGTCTAGCTTAATGTGGGGATTATGTGGGTACTAGATATTGAACCTGGATTGGCTGGCTTGCAGAGAAAGCAGCTTTCACCACTGAGCCAGCTCCCCAGCCCCAATGCTGAGACTGCTGTTTCCAAGAACAGAGCATGACACAAGGCCTGTGTGCATGTGTGCGTAATGCGGTGCATGTATGTGGTATACATGTATGTGCCCTTGTGGCACCCCATATGCTCACCCAAGGCAGGGGTGACACCTGCAGTGGCTGGAATAGAAGGCTGGATGTCCCACACCACTGCTCTTCCACCTGGTCTTTTCTGTTTTGAGCCAGAATCTCTTTTTATTGATTCCAGAGCTTGCAGTGCTCCAAAGATTCTAGGGTCTCTGCTACCCTGTGGGACTGGGGTTACCAGCATGCATAACCATGCCTACCTGCTTTCTATATGAGATCTGGAGATTACAATTTGGGCAGTCTCAGACCCCTGTAGGCCCGCATTAGTATACAGGAAGTGCACATAAGCACCAAACCATCTCTCCAGCCCCTGGGAACAATTTTAAAGGTGAAAAACCTAGCTGGGCATGGTGGTGCACACCTTTAATCCCAGCACTCAGGAGGCAGAGGTAGGAGGATCACGGTGAGTTCGAGGCCACCCTGAAACTACATAGTGAATTCCAGGTCAGCCTGGACCAGAGTGAGATCCTACCTCGAAACCCCTCCCGCCCCCCCAAAAAAATTTACTACCTTTTGGGAAGCATTCTCTTGTGACTTTAGCTTTTCACATATTTTAAAAATACCTTTAAATTAGCCAGGCCCACATGGTAGCATATGCCTGTAATTCCAGCACTCAGGAGGCTGACTCAGGACCATCTGAGTTCCAGGCCAGCCTGACTATATGGGAGACTCTGTCTTGAAAATAAAAACAAACAGTGGGCTGGAGAGATGTCTTAGTGATTAAGGCAGTTGCCTGAAAGCCAAAGGACCCAGTTACAATTCCCCAGGACCCACATAAGCCAGATGCACAAGGTAGAACATGCATCTGGAGTTTGTTTGCAGCAGCCAAAGGCACTGGTGTACCCATTCTCTCCCCCCCCCCTCTCTGCTTCTCTCCTCAAATAAATAAATAAAATTAAAATGTTTAAAAAAAAAAAAAAAAACCAGGGCTGGAGCAGTTAAGAGCACTTCCTATGCAAGTATGAGAGCCTGAGGAGGCCTGAAAGTCCACTCTAGTTAGATTCCCCAGGACCCACACAAACAGCTGGGCACAGCCACAAATGTCTATAACCCCCAGTCCCCATAAGGGACCAGACACCCAAGAATTGGCAGAGCTTGTGAAAAAAATGGCATGCTCCAGGATCAGTAAGAAAATCCAGCTCAAGTAAGAATGGGCAAGTCCCCCTCCAGCAACCACAGGCAAACCCATGGGGAGCCTCACAGGCACAATACACAGTCATATACCACACACTCCACAAATACACACATTATATACACACAAGCAAAATAGAAAGAACAACAAAAAAAAATTTATTTGGGGGCTGGGGGCTGGAGAGATGGCTTAGCAGTTAAGGCGCCTGCCTCCTAAGCCTAAGAACACTGGTTCCAATCTCCAGGTCCCACGTTTAGCCAGATGCAAAGTGATGCAAGGGCGCAATGCCACACTTGACCACAAGGGGGCGCACACATCTAGATTTCGTTCACAGCAGCTGAGAGACTGCTGGTGTGCCCATCTCTATCTGTCCTCCTCTCCCTCTCTCTCTCTCCAAAAAAAATTATTTTGGAGGGAGGGGGAATTGAAGAGATGGCTCAGCAGTTATTAATTAATTTTTGTAATAATAATAACTAACTCAATGACTTTCAGATTAAAATTTCCATTTTGATCTCTTTAAAAATGTACAAAAAGATCACTCCTCCCTAACACATCCACTGGGTTTATGCTTCTGTATGCACAATAGCATCTTCAGGGGAGGTACCTGGACTTCATGTCTGCAGCTGAACAAACTAGGACTGACCACGCAGAATGCATTTTCCCTAGCAGACACTGGCCAGGCCACCTTGTTCCATGAGGGGACCATGGGCACTCCTCCAGAATTACCTTGACCATGCTCTTGTACTTCTCTTTAAGGTCCTGGTAGACCTTGCTGTAGTGCATGATGGACACGAGGGAAAGAGTACTTTTAAACTCGCTCTTCCTGTTCTCCACAGCCCACCTGGCCAGCCTGGCCAGAAGCTCTCTTCCAAGCCAGGTAGGCTTGGGATAAACAACGCCATCTGAATACCACCTCTCTGGACAGAAAACTAAAACAGATATGAACCTTTAAAGATAAAAGAAACACCAGTGAGAAGGGACAGTTTTACTTTTTATTCCTAAATTACATGTTTATTCACCAAAAGAAGACAGCAAAATCTAAGACGTTGAGTGACAAACCAAGGATCACACCACTGGCAGGGAAACCCACGCTGCCCACTATACCTCCAGGAAGTCAGGTGCAGAGCACTGCAGTGACATGTACACAACCCCCAAAACAGTTCTAGAAGGTACCAGCCAGCCAGAGCTTCAAGAAATGAGCTCAGGAGGCTAAGGGAAGAGGATCGCTATAGAGTGAGTTTCAGGTCAGCCTGAGCTAGAGTAAGACTCTGTCTAGGAAAGAAAAAGCATCACTGGAAGAGTAATGATTGAATTCACTCTTCCTCTAATTTGTTCCTTTAAAAAATACCAAATGGAGCCGGGCGTGGTGGTGCATGTCTTTAACCCAGCACTCGGGAGGCAGAGGTAGGAGGATCACCGAGAGTTCGAGGCCACCCTGAGACTACATAGTGAATTCCAGGTCAGCCTGAGCCACAGTGAGACCCTACCTCGAAAAAAAAAAAGGGAGGGGGGGCTGGAGAGATGGCTTAGCGGATAAGGCGTTTGTCTGTAAAGCCAAAGGACCTCGGTTCAATTCCCCAGTACCCACATAAGACAGATGCACAAGGTGGCACACACATCTGGAGTTTGTTTGCAGTGGCTGGAAGCCCTGGCGTGCCCATTCATTCTCTCTCTCTCTCTCTCTCTCTCTCTCTCTCTCTCTGCCTCTTTGCCTCTTTCCCTCTCTCAAATAAATAGATAAAAATAAAAATGGTAAAAATATATATATATCAAATGGCAATCAACTAAATGTCACTCTCCACAACAGGTCCAGATGCCACATGGGACCAGGTGCTTGTTAAATGGTATGTTTTTTGGGGTATGGGGTGGTGGTGGTGCTGGGGTCAAACTCAGAGCCTAGCACATGCTAGGAAAGCACTCTACCACAGTGACACACTCAGCCCATAGTGTACTTTACAATAACATGCCACCCACCCTCAGGCCCAAGGTGTAAACACAGCAGCATGGTGTCAGAATGTATGTGAACTCAGTTTGGATTTGAAAGTCCCCTGTGTTGAAGGCTTGGCCTCGAATGCAGCACTGTTCAGAAGTGGTCTGCAGGGGGGGTAACTGGATCTTGGGGGCTTTGACCTCATCAATAGCTTCATCCACTGAGGGACTGGTGGCTTCCAGGTAGTAGTGAAAGCTTGAGAAAGTGGGCTGGTTGGAGGAAGAGGGTCATAGGGGGTGGCTGGCCTTGAAGGGTATAACTTCTCTGTAGTTCCTCACTCATGCAATCAGCTCCCTGACTGCCATGAGTGATCAGCCTGGCTCCTCTACATGGCCTTAGCATGATGTTGGGCCTCACTACAAGCCCAGAAACCCCACAGTGAGTGACCATGGGCCAAAACCTCTGAAACCACGAGTGAAACTAAGTCTTTCCTTCTTTGACTCTCCAAAGTATGCCTCCACAGTGCTGGAAAGCTAACTGACACAGCACCCAAACTGGGTGTGGCTAACCATCAAGGCCACATGGAATGTATTGACTAGGGAAGACTGGGAGGTCTAGCCAGGGTGCAAGCCCTAGACACAGGGCCAGCACCTACAAGAACTAGCAGGGTCATCACAGAAATACACTTCTCAAACCATCTCAACACATAGTCTCCGCTCTTCCACCCCCTGGAACCTTCCAGCTGCCCAGGGATATTACATACAGAACGAAAACCATAAATCAGGGAAATAGGACTGGCCATCTAGTTCTTACCATTCTCCTTCACTGTGACTGAGCTGAATCTGATACACATTGCTCTTCTTAACCTCCAAATTCCCTCTGTCGTCTTCTTCCAAAGGTAAGAAGGTGACAATTCCACTGGCAACATCTGGAAAGACGGGGGCAATAGCTCATAGCTGCTCAGTGGCTCACTTGAAAGTAGAACTGGGCAGCAATGACCATGAGGACAATTTCCAACCCTCAGCCACCTTATGACACTTAGGAAAGAAGGGAAACTTGGCATCTCAACACCCCTATCTCAACCACCACTGTGGTGGCTTGAATGAAAGTGTATGTCCCCCATAGCGTGAATTTTTTTTTATTAAAATTAAGCTTCCTACTTAAGTCTCCAGCATGTGGACCCCTGCTGGAAGTGGTGTGTAACTGGGGATGGATCTTGAGTCCAGCTTGAGCTTGCTGGTTTGGCTTCTCTCTCTCCCTCCCCCTTTCTCTCTCTGCTATGGATGAAGTGAACCAACTTTTTCCACCATGATGGAGCTTCCCCTGGAATCTGTAAGCCTGAAATAAACCCTTTCCTCACATAAGCTGCTTCTGGTTGGGTGTCTGTCCTAGCAATGAAAAGGTAACTGAAACAGCAGTCCAGCACCTAGAAAGTGCCAACTGCTGAAGGAGCAAGAGCTGGAAACTGGAGGACTGGTCAGCTCACATGAGTCAAAGAACAGAGCTTCTGCTCTCTAGCTGCCATACGTGATCTTGATCTTCTGGTGTGAGCAGCACAAAACACAACTATATCAGAGGTTGGTCCAGGACAGTGAACATCATTCCAGGGCCTGTCTTGTGTGGAGTCCCCAGTGTCTGCAGGAATGATGCACTCAACTTCTCTTTCATGTACAAACACAACACATTCTTAGTTATAGCATTATATCAATTTATATGGTAACCTAAAGCTTGGCTGTATGCAGTTCTATCTCTAAAGTCAATTGGGTTTATCTCTGACAAAATAGTTGCAGGCTGAAAAGATGGCTCAACAGTTAAGGTGCTTGCCTACAGACCCTAAAGACTTGGATTCTCCAGTTCCCATGTAAAGTTAGACATACACAAAAAGGCACATGCATCTGGAGTTCATTTGCAGTGGCTAGAGGCCCTGGTGTGCCCATTCATTCTCATTCTCATTCATTCATATTCTCTCTCTCTCTCTGTGTGTGTGTGTGTGTGTGTGTGTGTGTGTGTGTGTGTGTGTGTGTGTCTGTGTAAATAAAGCAAAATAATAAATAAATAAAATATAGTTGCCTGGGTACACCTGATACTTCAGGCTGGAAATCTCTATTAAGGGGCTGCCCACTTCTCTGCAGAACCCAGTAGCATCCCAACCCTTCCCTCTAGATTCTAGTGGCTCTTTACTCCCTGGACCTAGCCAGGCATGGTGCTCAAAAACATCTTAAGTAAAAAAAATTTGGTGGTGATGGGGGGGGTGTCAGAATTGTCCCTGGTTCATACTTTCTGCTGTAAATGAAAAAACTGAGGTACTAAATCATCTGACCTCAGACTTGTTTAACTCCAGAAACAATGTTCTTCACCACTGGGTCGCCCTGGCCCACTGATAGCATTACACTATCTTTATCAAGTACCAGGAACTCTTCTAAGCACTTTATAATGTATAATTTCCCTGAACCATTCCAGTGACTCTAAGAGGTTTTATCTCATCCTACAAATGAAGAAACTAAGGAAGAGAGAGCCCACCTAAACTGTCCACAGCCATGGGGCTAATAGTGGGCACAGCCATATTCAAAGCCAGGCCATGAAGTCTCCAGGAATGGCATAAATATTGGCAGGAACTGAGTGGAAAGTGATCCAAACACCAGCACTGCTGAGAAGTGGCACTTCCCTAAGAGAGAGGAAGAGTTCTGTCCCATCTCCCATTCCAAGCTGTGTGCAAAGCTGCCTTCCTGCACATTACTCACTGACCCTATCAATCTGCTGGGCAGGAAATGTCAAAAGATTGTTGTGATACCACTTGACAACAGCCCAAGAACTCCTACCCTGGACCAGAAGGGCCAGAGACAGAGCAGCGAGAAGCTTAGGACTGTGGCTGAGATGGGAGCTGTAAGCCAGCTCCTGGATGTGGGCCTTGCGAGGGACCCAGAGCTTGAAAACCAGCAGAGTCAGCCAGCTAGGATTCTGACCTAGAGCTGTGAAGGAGGACCAGTTTGTCCATTTGGCCATTAAGTGTACAGTGATTGGTTACAGCAGCAATGGGAAACATACACCGCCGAGAAAAACTTGAGGGAGGGAGTGGCTGAAGTCATGGCAGTTAAAGCACATGGCAGGTTGCTATCCATCTAGTCATTATGCTCTGTCATATCTGTCTATCCTGGCACAAAAGGCTTTCTTTTCACATCACTTCCAAGGTATGGGTAAGGGATGCCTCATTCCTGCTAAGCTCTTTTACATTCAACATCTGGCTCACCCTTCACTTTCTCCCTGAACCCTTTGGGACCACTAGCACCCACTCAAGGATCCCATCCTGAACCGAGGACACAATTCCCACACACCCTTCACAAACTACTCATCACCCACGTCATTCGCACAACGCAAAGGAACAGGCACAGCAAGGTACCAACAGTGCCTTGTCACCGGCCTGGGTTTCCGCGAATGCTTTCAAATCTAATCTCGCCCTTCCCACTCTCAAACACACTCTCACCGTGCACGACCATTTCCCTCTTCGGCACTGCAAGCGGGCGATGCGGGCTTGTTTTCGGGATGATGGTTCTGAGAACCAGGTCGAGTTCCCCGCGTGCTTCTGGCTGCGACCCCGCCCCGGAGCCGGACAGGAAAGCCAGCATCTCTGGATGGCCGTCGGCAAGGCTTGGAGAGAACCGCAGCCACAGCGAGTCGAGAGCCGCGGCGGGGTCGACGTCCTCGCGGGCTCCCGCCTCCAGGGCCCGCAGCCCGGGGTCCGCGGCGGCCGGCTGTCCCGGTCCGCGGTCTCCCCCGGGGGAAGCCTGCCCGGGTCCCGGTCTGCCTGTGGGCTCGGCCCAGGCTGCTTTCCTGCGGGCCTCCAGGCGGGCGCCGCACAGCCGCTTGTTGGCCACCTGCGGCCTCTCCACCCACACGGCCACCGCGCTCCAGAAGCCCGCGGGCAGCAGCGCGCTGGGGTCATCCACCCGCGCACAGCCCACCTCCACCATGGTCTGCGGCGCGCAGTCCCTGCGGCGCGAGATGATGACGTCAGGAGAGTGGCGCCTGGGAGGCCCCGGGTCGGCGCGTGGTGACGTCAGGGGAGAGGCGGAGACTGGAACTGAATAATGTGTGTATGGCCTTTTGGTCCTTGGTTTTGTTGGCCTGCTCACCTTTGTTTTGCTGCCTGCGAGGTGTTGATACCTTACCTTGTTGCGGGACCTGGAGTCGGTGTCTTCAGTGTCTTCGTGGGACCACGGCCCCACCTGGAATAACAGCATTGATGACCCATACGTAGGCAGGCCTGAGCCTGAGAACGCTTACGATTGGGCCCCTCATGCAGGCAGTCCTAAGTAAACTCAGTGAGTCCAGTAAGGTTCTGGAGTGACCACGACGAGGCAAACCACTCTGAGACAAAGATGAAAGCTTTTATTTGGGAGGAGCTGCCAGGGCTGGCTCACAAGACAGGAGCACAGTCCACCTGGGTTCCTCAGGTAGTGGGCTTTATAGGGTTAGTTAGGGGAAGGTGAGGAAAGGAAAAGAACTCCTTTGTTCTTTACATTAGCCATTTCAAAAAGCTGGGGTGTGGGACCAGAAGAGTGACTAGGCTACTTAAGAGATAAGGGGACAGGAAACCATGAACTGGGGCCATTGTGTTAGGCAAGGAAGGGATAATGGCTTGGTAGCTTCTTGAAGAAAGTGGATAATTCACTTCCTTATGTCTCTGTTGCCACACTGCTGTCCTTGACTCCACTTCTGGAGCCTGTCCGACCTAACAAGTCACACACAAAAAACACATCAAAGTAAAAGAGGGACTAGTTGGGAAGGTGTCCAGTGGGAAGGAAGCAGGGAGGACAAGATTGATGTTCAAAATACATTATATAGCCAGGCGTGGTGGTGCATGCCTTTAATCCCAGCATGTGGAGGCAGAGGTAGGAGGATCACCATGAGTTCAAGACGATCCTGAAACTACATAGTGAATTCCAGGGTCAGCCTGGGATATAGTGAGACCCTACCTCAAAAACAATACACATTATATACATGTATAAAAATTGCCAATAAAAATAAATCAGCTGGGCCTTGGTGCCTCACACATTTAATCCCAGGACTCAGGAGACAGAAGTAGGAGGATCACTGTGAATTAGAGGTCAGCCTGGGCTAGAGTGAAACCCTACCTCAAAAAATAATAATAATGGGGCTGGAGAGATGGCTTAGCAGGTAAGGCACTTGCCTGTGAAGCCTAAGGACCTAGGTTTGATTTCCTAGCACCCACGTAAGCCAGATGCACAAGGTGACACATGCGTCTGAAGTTCCCTTGCAATGGCTAGAAGCGGTGAAGCGTCCATATTCATTCTCTCTACCTCCCTCCTCCCCCTCCCTCTTTCTCTCTCTCAAGTAAATAAATAAATAAAAATTTAAAACAATAATAATAGGGCCAGAGAATTGGCTTAACAGTTAAGGCACTTGCCTGCAAAGCCAAAAGACTCAAGTTCATTTCCCCAGTACCCACAGAAAGCCAGATGCACAAGGTGGCGCATGCGTCTGGAATTCCAGTGGCTAGAGGACCTGGTGCACCCATTCTTTTCCTCTCTCTCTCTCTCTCTCTCTCTCTCTCTCTCTCTCTCTCTCTCGTTCCCTCTCCTTTCACACTCTCTCAAATAAATAAATATGTAAATATAAAATAAAAATAATAAGTAAATAAGTAACCCCCCACAAAAGATTAGTCCTATTTTCCAATGCACTGGTTTGCTTTTCTGTGTAGGATAAAGTGTTACCCCAAAAAAACAGTACACTCGCCCCACTCCCCACAGATGGACAGTGGGACCCATTGTATTCCCCACTCCCAGTTGGGACAAAGCCAATATGCACAACCTGGAAAGAGGAGTGCTGATCCAGTTTTCACTTACACAAATCAGGAAATGTAACATGAAATTTCCAGGAAAAAAAATGTCTTTGTTTGAAGGCTAATAGTTAATTACATGATTGTGAAGACTTAGAGTGTTATAGATCCAGGGCCAAATTGTAAGGAAAGTCTAAGAGAAAAGCAAAAGAGAACACCAGACTTGATCTCTACAGATAGACTGTTTATTGAGAGAAACAGCAAGGAGCAGCAGCCTTCCCACAGGATGAAGGCTGAAGCACTGGGCCAGGCAGGGTGCAAGCTTATAAGGAGAATCCTAAGAAAAACAGACTGGACCAGCTTCAGGTCATTTGTTTTCATGATGGTAGCCAATCTGACAGGGGTGAGATGGAATCTCAACATAGTTTTAATCTGAATTACCTTGATGACTAGGAATGTAGAACTTTTTTTTTTAGATGTTTATATGCAGTCTGTATTTCTTCTTTTGAGAACTCTCTATTTAGTTCCATGGCCCATTTTTTAATGGGGTTGTTTGATTTCTTAATACTTAATTTTTTGAGTTTTTTAATATCCTAGATATTAATCCTCTGTAAGATGTATAGCTGGCAAAGATTTTCTCCCATTCTGTAGGTTGCCTCTTTGCTATATTCACAGTGTCCTTTGCTGTAAAAAAGCTTTGTAATTTCATGAGGTCCCAGCGGTTGATCTGTGGTTTTATTTCCTGAGCAATTGAGGTTATATTCAGAAAGTCTTTGCCAAGACCAACATATTGAAGGATTTTCCCCGACTTTTTCCTGTAGCAGCTTCAGAGTTTCAGGTCTGATATTAAGGTCTTTGATCCATTTGGACTTAATTCTTGTGCATGGAGAGAGATAAGGATTTTTTTTTTCATCCTTCTACAGACACATATCCAGCTTTCCCAACACCATTTGGTGAAGATGCTGTCTTTTCTCCAATGAGTATTTTTGGCACTTTTGTCAAACATCAGGTGGCTATAGCTACCCACACTTACATCTGGGTCCTCTATTCTGTTCCATTGATCTACATGTTTGTTTTTGTGCCATTACCATGTTGTTTTTGTTACTATGGCTCTGTAATATAGGTTAAAATCAGGTGTGGTGATACAACCAGCCTTATTTTTATTGCTCAAAATTGTTTTAGATATTCGTTGGTTTTTGTGCTTCCAAATGAATTTATGTATTGTTATTTCTATGTATGTGAAGAATGCCATTGAAATTTTGATGGGATTGCATTAAATGTGTAGATTGCTTTTGGTAAGATTGCCATTTTCAAAATATCGATTCTTCCAATCCAAGAACAAGGGATGTCTCTCCATTTCCTAGTGTCTTCTGCAATTTCTTGCTTGAGTATTTTCAAGTTTTCATTGTAGAGATCCTTCACCTCCTTGGTTAGGTTTATTCCAAGCTACTTTTTTTTTTTAATGCAATTGTGAATGGGAGTGTTTCTCTGATTTCATCCTCTGTGTGGTTATTATTAGCAATATAGGAAGGCTACTGTGTGTTTATTTTCTAATCTGCTACATGGCTATAGGTGTTTATCAACTCTAACAGTTTGCTGGTAGAGTCTTTAGGGTCTGTTATGTATAGAATCATGTTGTCTGCAAATATTGATAATCTGATCTCTTCCCTTTCGATTTCTATCCCTTTTATGAGTGTCTCTTGCCTTATTGCTATGGCTAAGATTTCCAGTACTATATTAAATAGTCGTGGGGAAACTGGACACCCTTGTCTTGTTCCTGAATTTAGAGAAAAAGCTTCAAGTTTTTCCCCATTTAGTATTATGTTGACTGTAGGTTTGTCATAAATAGCTTTTATTATGTTGAGATATGTTCCTTCTATTCCCAGTTTCTGTAATTCTTTCCCCATGAAGGGGTGTTGGATTTTGTCAAATACCTTTTCTGCATCTATTGAGATGACCATGTGATTTTTGTCCTTCCGACCATTTATATGGTGTATTACATTTATGGATTTGCATATGTTGAACCATCCCTGCATCTCTGGGATAAAGCCTACTTGGCCAGGGTGAATAATCTTTCTGATATATTCTTGTATTCTGTTTGCCAGAATTTTGTTGAGAAGTTTTGCATCTATGTTCATGAGGGAGATTGGTCTGTAATTTTCTTTTTTTGATCTGTCTTTGTCCGGTTTGGGTATCAGGGTGATGCTAGCTTCATAGAAGGATTTTGGTAGAATTCCTTCCTTTTCTATTTTTTGGAAACGTTTGAGAAACATTGGTGTTAGATCTTCCAGGAATGTCTGGTAAAATTCAACAGTGAATCCATCTGGGCCTGGGCTTTTATTAGTTGGGAGACTTTTTATAACTGCTTGGATATCTGTAGTTGTTATAGGTCTATTTAAATGGTTTATCTCATCTTGATTTAATTTTGGTAGGTCATATGAATCAAGGAAATCATCCATTTCTTTCAGGTTTTCAAACTTAGAGGCATATATATTCTTAAAATATGTCCACATGATTTTCTGAATTTCTTTGGTATCTGTTGTGATGTTGCCTTTTTCAACTCTAATTTTATCAATTTTTGTCTCTTCTCTCTTTCTTTTGGTCAGATTTGCTAAGGGTTTGTCAATCTTGTTTATCCTTTCAAAGAACCAACTCTTTGTTTCATTGATTTTTTGTTTGTTTTTTTGGTTTCCATTTCATTAATTTCTGCCCTAACCTTTATTATTTCTTCCCATCTACTGATTTTTGGTTTGCCTTGTTCTTCTCTTTCCAAGGCCTTAAGGTGAAACATTAAATTGTTTAGTTGTGGACTCTCTAATTTCTTAATATAGGCACTTAGAGCTATAAATTTCCCTTGTAGGACTGCCTTCATTGTGTCCCAAAGGTTTTGGTATGTTGAATTCTCATCATCATTTGAGTGTATGCATTTCTTGATTTCCTTTTTAATTTCTTCAATGACCCATACAGCGTTCAATAATGTACTGTTTAGTCTCCATGAATTTCTGTATGCTCTGTAGTTTTTCTTGTTGCTGATTTGCAGCTTAATCCCATTGTGGTCAGATAGCATACAAGGGATTATTTCAATTTTCCTGTATTTGTTAAGATTTGATTTGTGTCCTATTATATGGTCTATTTTAGAGAATGTCCCATGTGCTGCTGAGAAGAATGTATATTCTTTAGCATTTGGATGGAATGTTCTGTAGATATCTGTTAGGTCCATTTGTTCCATGATATCATTTAATGCAGATGTCTCTCTGTTTATTTTTTGTTGGGTAGACCTATCAAGTGATGAGAGTGGGGTATTGAAGTCACCCACTACTATTGTGTTAGGGAGCCCCCATGTTAAGAGCATATATGTTTAGGATTGTAATGGCCTCCTGTTGGAGTGTTCCTTTAATCAGTATAAAGTGACCTTCTTTATCTTTCCTCACTAATGTTGGTTTAGAGTCTATCCTGTCAGAAATTAGGATAGCAACCCCTGCTTGTTTCCCTGGCCCATTTGCTTGAAATACCTTTTTCCAACCTTTCACCCTAAGAAAGTTTCTATCTTTTAATGAGAGGTGAGTTTCCTGGAGGCAACAGATGGTAGGATCCTGCTTTTTAATCCAGTCTGCAAGTGTTGCAGACAGCTTCAGGTTCGCTGAGATGAACTTCCAGACTGGGCACAGTTATGGAGGAAGGGATATTATTTATTGAAGCTTACAGATCCAGGGGAAGTTCCATAACGGCAGAAGAAGCGACCTGCTCTCCACAGGGCCAAGCAAAGAGAGAAAAAAAGCCAACCAGCCACCACAGCACACAGAGCAAAAACTATAGCCAAAAGGTCACACAGCACACTTCAGGAACTCCTGCTCGGCATATTTGCATATCTTTACAATGGAATCTCAAACCCACCATTAACACCTTAAGACCGGCCCCCAGTGACATTGCCTCTAGCAAGGTGATTGCAGATGCAAACTGTAACTAGTAAAACAGTGAATATATTGGGGGACATATATTCAAACTACCACATTCTGCCCCTGGCCCCCAATATATTTAGCTCCTGGCTCCCAATAGATTTATAACTATCACACATTGTAAATTGTACTCAGTCCAATTTCAAAGGTTCTCACAGTCTTGATCAACTTAAGATAGTGAGTCCTGTAAAATCAAACAAGTTAAATACTTTCAACATGTAAAGGCACAGAGTAAACATTTTAACTGTATAAGGAATAGCAAGGAGAGACTAGAACAATTGATTTGATGCTTAGGTTTTCTATTTATCTGCAGTGTTCTTAGATGTGGTGATCCACCTTTATATACTTTCAAGATATGAGTTTAAGGTGCCAAGTGTAGCACTTGTACCCAAGTCCAACCTCAGAAGTAATCCTAGCTGTTGTATTTGCTTGTTAAGCAAGTGTTGTAAGTGGACTGGTGGAACAATTTAGTAGCAAGTTCTAAACTTCAACTGAGCAAAATACACATTCAATTAACATGAGCACAGAGTATACAAGTGTGGGAATTGAAACAAACAGTCTTATAGGGTCAAAATCCCTAAAGGTGTTGAAAGGATGGCCTGACCCTTCTCAGACCCCAGAAGTTAGGAGACCTGAATACTTCAGATTCCAGGCCCGCCCTGCCAGTAAAATGGGAACTCGCCTTGCTGCCAGCAAGTGGGTAAAAGGTCACATTCCTTGCTGTTTCAGAGCCCAATATAGAATTGGGAAAAAGAATATAGGCTAGGCTCATAGATACGTGACCCTAGCTGAATAAATACTAGGAAATAGGATGAATAACTGCTTATTTGGCTTCTGTAGATAGATGCTTGCGACATGAGGGAAAAAGAATGCTCAGGGGAACGCCCAGCCCGACCTGACCGGCTCTGACCACAATTCGTCACCCCACCCTTAAGGCTACAGACCTCTGAGGTGGCGAAGAGGAACCTTAATGTGTTACAATATGATTGGTCCACAAAGCGCAGGCTTAGGCAATTTAAAATGACTGGTCTACAGTGCGCGGGCTTGGACAATTTGAAATAATTGGTCTAAAAAGCTGTGGTGTGTTACAAATGGGTTGGTCAGCACTGCGCGGGCTTCTGATGTTTTGAAATGATTGGTTCACAATGCTTGGGCTTTGTTGTAAACCCTATAAAAACTGCCTTAACCCTGCATTCGGGGTCCCCACAATCCTCTTCACCCATGTGGTGTATGACTGTGGGCCCCAGCGCGCTGTAATAAAGTCCTCTTGCCATTTGCATCAAGACCGTTTCTCATGGTGGTGATTTGGGGTGTCGCCTATCCCAGCCTGAGCATGAAAGGTCCCCACAATTGGGGGTCCCACAGTGTGTGTTGCTCCACACCCTTAATCCCATCAGCTAGGAATCAGACCCTGCCCCCAATAATGACAGAAGCAAAAGATAAGGGCAGCAATATTCAACACCTCATATTCAGCTTATTTGAAAATGGTAAGGCCAAGCACAAATATGTAACCCATAACCTGCCCTGACCTGGAAAGAGAGGTTAGCATTTCCAATGCAGGCCTTTGTTACCTTTTGGTGTGGCTTCCAAACTCACCAATGCTGAGTGCCCACCTCGTTCCCTGAGCTGTGGAGATTGGCTCAGCTGTGCTGGGTCTGGTGTTGGTGATGTGGTACAGAGCTGCTGCTAGTTGCTGGATTCTGCCAATTCCCTGGGGATCTGATGGTTGGGGGATGGGCGAGTTCAGGAAGCCTGTAGTGGCTCACACTGTTTCCCTGTTTCTCTTTCAGTAGCTGAGCAGACTTGTCTTCGATTTCTGGGCTCTGTGAGAAGACTGATGAGGTTGGAAAGCCCCCCCCCTTTTTGGGTGGCAGCTGCAGCAGAGGCTCAGCCTTTCTGAGTGGCGGCTTAGAGCTACAGGTTAGAGCAGCAGCTTGGAGCCACTGTAGAGCGGTGTGCTGTGGGTTGGGCCGCAATCTCCACAGTGGTTTTCTGACCGTCTCCTGCTTTTCCACTGTTTCCCGTAAAAAATATTCTGCTCTTTTCCAAAGAAGAGTGTAGCTTTGCTTAAATCCCTCCCTGACCCAGTTTGGTGTGGTTCCTATGCCACCATCTTACCTGGAAGTCCCACCTCAAGTTATATATTTTCAACATATAAAGGCACAGAGTAAACATTGCAACTGGTTAAGGAATAGCAAGCAAAGACTAGTATTATGCAAATTCAACCATCACCAACAATCATCAAACTTCTACAGTTCAAGTTCAATATATTCAGAGAATATCAGTCTTTGGGTTTTCCAATTTAGCCCCTCCACCTGGGCAGAGTAGCCAGGGAAAACTTTTATCCCAGGCCAACAGTGTGCTCCACAGTAGTCCTTGCATAATGCTGGTATATCCAAAACATCTTTGGGTCTCCATGCAAACCACTGTCCATCTTCTAAAGGCTCTCAGCCTATCAGGGTCATCATGCCCTGCCTCATGCCATATCAGTGGCTCCTGGAGTCATGTACACTTCATGATCATTCCATGCATTTTTCATGCTTCCAAAACGAATACCAGGTGTGCCGGACACAGCCATATTCTTAATTCATGGATGAAACAAATCTTAACCTTGAAAAGCAGGTTCCTTCTTCGGTCAATTCTTTCCAAAAGAGTTTGCATTTCTATCATAGTCTTTATTTAGCCATCCTCTCCATTGTTTTAATGTAAAGCAGTTGGGTCATCTTCCTTAATATTGCTAATGTGTTGACAATAGCAGTTTCAGTAACCAAAAACCAGTCTCAGTGCCTGTAATTTTAGCTTGCTTGAGGTTTTCCAACTTAAAATCTTAAATATTTCAGTCCAATATCTTTAGCTAAACACATCAGTCCATTACAAATTTAACTTTGATCAAACTCTCTGGGCCTGGGCAGCAGAATGTAGTCAGCCCTTATGTCAGTAGCCCAGTTCCAACAAAGTCCTCTGCAGTCTTTCTTTCCTCTTAAAATGCTCATAAGCCAAGCCTCGAAGTTCAGTACTGTCTGCACTTAGTATTTTCCAATTCTCATCAGAATAGTCCATAAAACTTGGCTAATCATTCCAGGAGGTGACTTCAGTTGTAAGCACCAAGTCCACGCTCATTCCTCCAAACAAAGGTTCCAAAAGACCAAAATCCACATGGTCAGGATCATCCTCACTCCACTCCTGGTACCAACTTCTGTAGCAGACAGCTTCAGGTTCGCTGAGATGAACTTCCAGACCAGGCACAGTTATGGAGGAAGGGATATTTATTGAAGTTTATAGATCCAGGGGAAGTTCCATAATGGCGTAAGAAGCTGGCTTGCTTTCACAGAACCAAACACAAAAAGAAAAGCCACAAGCCAAAAGCCACACAGCACAGCATACATCAGGAACTCCAGCTAGGCACACTTTGCATATCTTTAGAATGGAATTTCAAACCTACCACCACACCTTAGGGCTGGACCCTAAGATCCATTCAGTGACATTGTCTAGCCAGGTGGCTGCAGCTGCAAACTACAAACTAATAAAACACTGAATATATTGGGGACCATATATTTAAACTACCACACACATCTTTGCCAACATTTATTGTCATTTGTTTTCTTGGTGGTAGCCATTCTGACAGGAGTGAGATGGAATGTCAAAGTAGTTTGAACTTGCATTTCCCTGATGGCTAAGGATGTAGAACACTTTTTTAGATGTTTATATGCCATCTGTATTTTTTCATTGAGAACTCTCTATTTAGTTCCATAGCATGGTTTTTTTGTTGTTGTTGTTGTTGTTATTGTTTTTGTTGTTTTTTGGTTTTTCGAGGTAGGGTCTCACTCTAGCCCAGGCTGATCTGGAATTCACTATGTAGTCTTAGGGTGGCCCCGAACTCATGGCAATCCTCCCACCTCTGCCTCCCGAGTGCTGGGATTAAAGGCGTGCGCCACCACACCCAGCTTTCATAGCCCGTTTTTTTTTAATTGGGCTGTTTGATTTCTTATTGTTTTGTTTTTTGAGTTCTTTGTATATTCTGGATATTAATCCTCTGTCAGGTGTGTAGCTGGCAAAGATTTTCTCCCATTCTGTAGGTTGTCTCTGCTCTATTCACAGTGTCCTTTGCTGTACAAAAGCTTTGTAATTTCATGAGATCCCCAGTGGTTGATTAGTGTTTTTATTTCCTGAGCAATTGGGGTTATATTCAGAAAGTCATTGCCTATGCCAATATGTTGAAGGGTTTCCCCTACCTTTTTCTCTAATAATTTCACAGTGTCAGGTCTGATATAAAGGTCCCCCAGTGCCGGTTCCTCCCGGCAGGTAGAGCGGAAGAAAGAGCCGATCCAGCAGCTTTTCTTGAGGCTGAGTGGGATGATGGGTGTCAGTGGCTCAGACCCTCCCCCCAAAACACCAGAGAGAAAAACACACTGAGCCGGGAGTCTTGTCCAGTCAGGAACTCGTTTTATTATAATGGGAAGGTGTTTATATAGTTTTGAGAAAGAGGGTGGGTCTCAGGATGGGAAAAAGGTGTAAGGGCCAATATTATTTCACCACGTCAGCAGTAGCTGGGCAGAGGCAGTTTCGGCTTAGGCCTTGCTGAGTCACTCTTAAGCGAAAGTAGGCCAGAGACAGGTCGCTAAACTCTAGTCAGGCTCAGAAAGTTCCACTAGGCCTCACACCTAGGCCTCTTAGGGCCCAACATCCCAGATCCATCTGGACTTGACTCTTGTGTACGGAGAAAGACAAGGATCTGTTTTCATCCTTCTACATATAGATATCCAGTTTTCCCAGAATAACTTGCTGAAGAGACTGTCTTTCTTTTTGGCATTTTTGTCAAAGATCAGAAGGCTGTAGCTGCCTGGATTAATATCTGAGTCCTCTATTCTGGTTTAATGATCTACATGCCTGTCTTTGTGCCAGTACCATGCTTTTTTTGTTACTATGGCTTTGTAATATAGCTTAAAATTGGGTATGGTGATACCACCAGCTTTATTTTTGTTGCTCAGAATTGTTTTGACTATTCAAAGCTTTTGGTGCTTTCAAATGAATTTTAGGATTGTTTTTTTCTATTTCTGTGAAGAATGTGATTGGATTTTTGTTTTGTTTTGTTTTGGTTTGGTTTTTTGGGGTAGGGTTTCATCTCCTATCTCTCCCTCCCAAAATGCTGGGATTAAAGGCATGGGCTACCACGCAGCTGCCATTGGATTTTTTTGTTGTTGTTGTTTTATGATTTCTTGAAGTAGGGTCTCACTCTGGCACAGGCTGACCTGTAATTCACTGTGTACTCTCAGGGTGGCTTTGAACTCAAGGCAGTCCTCCTACCTCTGCCTCCCAAGTGCGAGATTAAAGGTGTGTGCCACCATATCTGGCTCATGCCATTAGATTTTTTTTTTTTTTTTTTTTTTTGGCTTTTAGAGGTAGGGTCTCACTCCAGCCCAGGCTGACCTGGAATTCACTATGTAGTATCAGGGTGGCCTGAAACTCATGACAGTCCTCCTACCTCTGCCTCCCGAGTGCTGGGATTAAAGGCATTTGCCACCATGCCCAGTGCCATTGGAATTTTAATGGGGCTTGCACTAAATATGTAGATTTCTTTTGGTAAGATTGACATTTTCACAATATTGATTCTTCTAATCCAAGAACATGGGGTGTCTTTCCATTTCCTAGTGTCTTCTGCAATTTCTCACTTGAGTGTTTTAAAATTCTCATTATAGAGATCCTTCACTTCCTGGGTTGTTTATTCTAATGTACTTTATTTATTTATTTTTGAGGCAATTGTGAATGGGAGAGATTCCCTGATTTCATTCTCTGCATGTTTGTTGTTAGTACATGGGAAAGCTACTGACTTCTGTGTGATTATTTTGTATCCTGCTATGTTGTAAAAGTGTTTATCAGCTGTAACAGTTTGCTGGTAGAGTCTTTAGGTCCTTTATGTATAAAATCATATTATCTGCAAATAGTAATAATTTCATCTCTTCCTTTCCAATTTGAATCCCTTTTATGAGTGCCTCTTGCCTTATTGCTATAGCTAAGACTTCCAGTACTATCTTAAATAAAAGTAGGCACAGTGGACACCCTTGTCTTGTTCCTGAATTTAGTGGAAAAGCTTCAAGTTTTTTCCCAGTTCGTAATTTAGTATTACATTGGATGTAGTTTGTCATAAATAGCTTTAATTATGTTGAGATATGTTCCTTCTATTCCCAGTTTTTATAGGACTTTTACCATGAAGGGATGTTGGATTTTGTTGAATGCCTTTTCTGCATCTATTGAGATGATCATGTGATTTTTGTCTTTCATTCCATTTATATAGTGTGTTACACTTATTGATTTGCATATGTTGAACCATCCCTACATCTCTGGGATAAAGCCTGCTTGGTCAGGGTGAATAATATTTCTGATATATTCTTGTATTCTGTCTGCCAATATTTTGTTGAGAATTTTTGCATCTATGTTCACGAGGGAGATTGGTCTGTAATTTTTTGTTGTTGTTGTTCTGTTTGTCTGGCATTAGTTCTTCCATGAAGGTCTGGTAAAATTCCCCAGTGAATCCATCTGGGCCTGAACTTTTTTTAGTTGGGAGACTTTTTATAACTGCTTGGATCTCTGTACTTGTTACAGGTCTATTTAATTGGTTCATCTCATCTTGATTTAATTTTGGCAGGTCCTATGAATCAAGGAAATCATCCATTTCTTTCAGATTTTCAAAGTTGGTGGAATTTAGTATGTTTCTATGAATTTTTTGAATTTCTTTTTTTTTAACCTCTAATTTAACCTCTAATTTTATTACTTTTGTCTCTTCTCTCTTCTGGTCGGATTTGCTAAGGGTTTATCAATCTTGTTTATCCTTTCAAAGAACCAACTCTTTGTTTCATTGATTCTTTGGATTGTTTTTTTAATTTCTATTTCATTAATTTCTGTACTAATCTTTACTATTTCTTCCCATCTACTGATTTTTGGTTTGCCTTGTTCTTCTTTGTCCAAGGCTTTAAGATGAAGCAGTAAATTGTTTACTTGTGAACTCTCTAATTTCTTAATATAGGCACTTAAAGCTATAAACTCCCTTCTTAGGACTGCCTTCATTGTGTCCCAAAGGTTTTGGTATGTTGTATTCTCATCATCATTTGATTCTATGAATTTATTGATTTCCTTTTTGATTTCTTCAATGACCCATTCAACATTCAATAGTGTACTGTTTAGTCTCCATGAATTTCTGTATGCTCTGTAGTTTTTCTTGTTGCTGATTTTCAGTTTAATCCCATTGTGGTCAGATAGAGTACAAGGGATTATTTCAATTCTCCTGTATTTAAGATTTGCCTTGTGTCCTAATATATGGTCTATTTTAAAGAATGCTCCATGTGTTGCTGAGAAAAAAATGTATATTCTTTAGCATTTTGATGGAATGTTCTGTAGATATCTGTTAGGTCCATTTGTTCCATGACATCATTTAATCTAGGTATCTCTCTATTTTTTGCCGGGATGACCTGTCAGTTGATGAGAGTGGGGTATGAAGGCACCCATTACAATTGTGTTTGGTGCTATCTGTGACCTTAAGTCTAATAGTGTATGTTTGATGAAATTGGTAACTCCCATGGTAGGTGCATATATGTTTAGGATTGTAATGTCCTCCTGTTGAAGCATTCCTTTAATCAGTATAAAGTGATCTTCCTTATCTTTCCTCACTAATGTTGGTTTGAAGTCTATCCTGACAGATTTTAGGATAGCAACCCTTACTTGTTTCCTAGGCCCATTTTCTTGAAATATTGTTTTCCATCCTTTCACCCTAAGACAGTGTCTATCTTTTATTGAGAGATGAGTTTCCTGGAGGCAACAGATGGTAGTATCCTGCTTTTTAATCCAGTCTGCAAGCCTGTCTTTTGGTTGGGACATTGAGGCCATTGATATTAAGAGTTATTATTGAAAGGTATCTGTTTGTTCTTGCCATTCTTCTTGTTTTCTAGTGCTTTCTGTTTCCCTTTATTCTCTTGTTTTAACTGTTATTTGAGTATAAACATAACATTTTTATAGGCTTTAAGAAGTTAAGATTACTTAAGTTTATGAATATGTACTTATAATGCCTTGTAATCTATTACCTAAACATTCACACACATTCACACTTAAACTGGTATACCAAAAATATATTAAAAGCAAAATTAAAAATAAGAGCATATTGATGTGACCACAAGTTTTATATATTTTGAATTTTATGGTTTTATGCTCTAATTTTGTTTTACTTTTTTTTGAGGCAAGCCCAACAGACTGTCCTTTTTATTATGCAAGAGAGAGAGAGAGAGAAATAGCACAATAGGGCCCACAGCCACTGCAATCGAATGCCAGATGCATGCACCACCTTGTGCGCATGTACAACCTTGCACACTGCTTCACCTTGTGTTTCTGGCTTATGTGGGATCTTGAGAGTTGAACATAGATCCATAACCTTCACAGGCAAGAACCTTAACCACTAAGCCATCTCTCCAGCCCTATTCTCTAATTTTTTAATAAAACAGCATATGAAAGCAAACATGAAAATATCATGGATACACATGAGAAATACATAAATCATAGGTCCACCTTAAAAATTTTGAGTTGAAACTTTTTATCTCTTGAAATGTAGAACTCAATAACAAAAACAGATCACAAGTGAATATACTTATGTAGGTCTACTAGAGATAATTTCCCATTTGTTTTTGAGAGCTAAGAAGTAGAGGGGTAGAATTTTTACAGATGAAAATGTTTTATTCTTGTATTAAAATTATCTATTTTGTCTTGAAAACTAGGGAAATGCTTTCAAAATATCTTCTAGCGAGGGTGTAGATTTAATGACAGCTCAGGCTCAGGCTCATAAGAAGAATAGCTATAAGTTCCTTTAAGTGAAGGACTTGTAGAATATCACTTTGAGAGTCTCTTTACCTGAGGCAGTTCAACTTAGCAGAGAAGATAAAGCAAAGAGGTAGGTAGGGAAAGGTTAGGGGTGAAGTGACCAATTTTTGTTTAGGATCCAAAATGTGCTGTTTTGAGGAGTAGTTTTTTTACTGTCTCCAGTTGCACTCTTGAGGGTAGGAGAATGGTTAGAATATCTGGGGACTCAGCCTGTATGTGAAATCCCACCAAAAAAGCCATGCACTGTAGAAAGAGGTAAACAAAATTATCCAACATTTGTTTGAAAGAAAAAGAGAGCCACGCCGGGCATGGTGGCACACGCCTTTAATCCCAGCACGTGGAAGGCAGAGGTAGGAGGATTACTGTGATTTCAAGGCCACCCTGAGACTACATCATTAATTTCAGTTCAGCCTGGGCCAGAGTGAGACCCTAACTTGAAAAGCAAAACAAAAAGAAAGAAAGAAAAGGGAAAAGAGAAAGATTGCTATTTGCTGTGGCACCGTGAAAGAAGGCAAGGTTGCCTCCTTGGGCCCAGGCAAAGTGTATGTTCATAGCTAGCAGTAACTGTTTAATGGGAAGAACAGAGGTTGCTCCCCCAGGAGGAGTACCTGGGTCTGAGAGCAGCACTAACAGCGAGGGACAACCCTTCTGATGAGCCCATCTCACTCTCTTTCAGGAAACCAAAGATTAATTTGGTACTATCTGCAACAGTTTCAAAAGCTGTTCCTCTGAGATGTGAGCCCCAGAGGATTTCAACAAGTGCTGACACCTTTATATATTCTTCTGATCTGTGGATAATGACTGCTCCATGTTACCCTGACTGAACCACACTCCCCAAGGATGGGTGGAATATCTGTTAACTTATGGTTCTGCTGTGGAGCTCCCCTTTGTTTTATATATTTACTTACTTTACTTTTTTATATATTTACTTACTTTACATGTTTTTTTCATGCCATCTGAGTTATAATGCCCCTATTCTGGATACCACTTTGTTTATACCATCTAGTGGTGTTTGGATAAAAGTGAAATGAACACACAGCACAAAAAATGTGGTTTAAAGGAGGGTCAGGGGTTTCCTTGGAGATAGAACCCCATATTGACTGTACTTGGAAGCTTTCATTTAGAATTCATCCATAGAAAACTATGAGGAGCTATAGCCAAATTGAAAGAATATTTCCAGTTATCAACATATGACAAATCACGGATTGATTGACATGTCCTCATAGTCCACAAGTTTGCTTAATCGTGCTTATCAGTTCAGATCACATTTACAAGTTATTTGGCTCATGATAATTTCATCAGGAAATCTTTGGAGAAGCTGTGAGCTCCTGCCTTGAAAACATTCCAACCAAGGTGCAGAGCTTTCCATGTCCTCAAGCTTAGCTTGTACGAAGATCACCCTGTTGTGAATTAGCTTAATATCCATGCAGTTGGACTGTTTGGATTAGGAAAGCCACACTGTAATTAATCACACATGATAAGGAAAGCACCAGCCTAGATGTACCTCAACTGATGAATGTATAATAAAGATGTCGTGTATATATATATATACATATACACACAATAGACTTATATTTGGTGTTAAAGAAAAATGAACTTATGAAAATTTAAGGGAAATGGATGGATCTCGATAGGATTATACTAAGTGAAGTCAGCCAGGCCCAGAAAGCAAAAAGGTGCATGTTCTCTCTCATATGAGGATACTAGCTACAAATGTTTAGATTTGTATGTGAGTTGAAGTAAAAATAAGTAGGAGAGGTCAGTAAGCTAAAAAAAAAAAAAAAAAAAAAAAAAAAGAGGGTATTGAATATATGTAAGTACATGAACAGATTATTCAAGGTGCAGTGGCCTAAGTGAGGTGAGGGGAAAGGATTGACTAATGGAAGGGTGGGAGAAGGGTTAATAAAAAATTAAGATCTTATGAATAATCCATATGGAAACCTATTTCTTTGGATAACACTATACCCAGAAGCCATAGATTATTACTAGAAAAATTTCAGTGCCAGGATGGGATACCTTCTAGTGAGTCATTGGCTAGGGAGGTCCCTGATGCCCTCAAAATATTATAGAGCTTTGCCCATGTATGGCACAGTGCAGGTCGGGCCCTAGCCAGGCCACCTGCTAGGAGGATCCAGGAAGTAGCTTCTGTGGACATGGCATTCTACACAGGCCTGGCATGACAACAGCTATAGCCCTGTGCCCCTGAACAACCTGCTGCGAGATGATCAGCCTGGAGACAGGCTGTCATTAGTCATAAGAAGGGAACAACCCTGCCCAGGACAGACTGTCATTGGTCACAAGAAGGGAACCACCCCATACAATGATTGGCCAGCCAAACCCTTAAAAACCCCTACACTTCCCTGAATAAATGAGTCTGCAGCAGCTTGCCCTCTGCCTGCTTTCACCCGACTCCCGGGGTCTGTGTCTTGACTCTGTACCTCTCACCCCCTGCCCGGTAGAGATCCCTGGGCTGGCCCTAGGAGAGACCCCAACATGCCCAGGCTCTTGGTTTCCCACAAGAAATAGATGGTAAAACCCTATTGCTGAAGACTCCCATATGCTTGTGCTGCAGGTCACTGAGAAATTAAGCTGGAGCTGAGCTGAAAATTTCCTTGTGGATTGCTGACATTGGAAGCCTTAATATTGACTAGCCAGGGTTGGAGGGATGGCTTAGTGGTTAAGATGCTTCCCTGTGAAGCCTAAGGACCCAAGTTAAATTCCCCAGGACCTATGTAAACCAGATGCACAAGGTGGTGCATGCATCTGGAGTTCATTTACAGGGGCTGCCCATTCTCTCTATTTGCCTGAGCTGGCTGAGATTTGCTCCTAGAACTGTTCATCAAATGGCACAGTAATGTCTGACATGGCCTGAATCTGTTTCTATGTGGCTTGTAAAACAGATGAGATATTAGGAGAGGTATCAGGAACATATGCACAACATTTAATCTTGATAAAGGTGAAAATATCTTATTTTGTATAATAGCCTTTCAGAGTGTACCTTTTTAAAAATGTGATCTTGGCATAGCCTGGGATAAAGGTTGGGTGCCAGTAGGGGCTGCACAATATATTTTTGTCCTAAAGACTTATTTAATGATGTCCTGGCACAAGTTAGAAGAGATTCACCATTGTTCCCAGTATAAGGAAGGTTTTTGAACTATCTATATATACATGTATCTATCTATATATTAGATTTGAAAATAACCATTGTGACATCTATGGTTGTTTTTTTCTTATTATAGAAGTAGAACTATTAGAGAAGGGAACAACATGTCTTAAGGCCTTATTTGTTATCCCTTTAGGAGTGCTCTTGTTGTGTTACTTAATAAGCCATTTATATAACATTTTAGGTATCACTTTATCTTTGGTTATACATTTTTCTGAGAGTTTAAGGCCAACCATGTACCCAAGATTTAATCAAGGATTAATGTCGGTGTCACTAATGGCTCTCCCAAGGAGACTTTAAGGACTTGGGAGTAGCCCTATAGCTTCTCTGATACTGATGTCTGTGAGGATGAGTCAGGGCCGTGCTGGCCAAGTAGTTTTCCCTTTTTGGGGGAGGCCAGGAGGACTGATTTTTTTTCAGTTGTGATGCTCTTGTTTTAAACTGTAAACTGATTTTGTTTTTGTTATTGTTGTTTCTGGGTCTCTGTATCCTCTCTGATCAGGAAGACAAGTGACATACAAGGGGGCCAGTGTAGAAGTGTCCCATCATCTCCAGTGGCCTCATGACCTGGAAGCAGGGGACAAAATATTGACCTTTTTAGCTCTGGTGATCCAATTGGCTTTGGCTTCTATATAGGTTATTAGAACACTTAGAAAGGAAGTTATACCAACCTTGAAGGGTGTACATATGTAGTACATTTAATTAGTAAAGCATATTTAGTTAAAGAATGACACAAATGCTTTAAGTTATTTTGTCTAACCTCGAAGTTTAGTAACCTTGTGATGGCATAGAACCATAAAAATTAGATACATTTTATCTTTTGAATATCTAATAGCCATAATGTAAGCAGAACCTGTTACCAATCTTGAAAACAATAAAAATATAAACCAATAATTTTAACCTAGAAATTGTCAGCAAAAAGACAAGTAAGACAGTATAAAGTCTTGGCACCTTGGTGTTTGAAAACATCTTTCATTAGTCCAGATACCTGCAAGGGTACCAATTACCCAGAGAATGTTGAAACAGAACCACCAAGCTTAAAATTATTTCTCTCACATGAGGACCATTGTTTGAGCATGAGGCTGTACCCTAAAGCAAAGAATATGTCTTAAGAATTATTATTATTATTATTATTATTATTGGTTTTTCAAAGTAGGGTCTCACTGTAGCCCAGGCTGACCTGGAATTCACCATATAATCTCAGAGTGGCCTTAAACTCATAGAGAGCCTCATACCTCTGCCTCTCAAGTGCTGGAAGTAAAGGCATGCGCCACCATACCCAGTTTCAAGAGTTAATAGTGTTATAAATATTGGACTTGAGATGCCAGAAATGAAACAGTTACTTTACATATGACAGAGTAGAATCTAGTTATTGTCAAGCCAAAACAGCTAAGCTCTAATACAACCTGTGACAAATCTGTTTTGAAAGATAAAACACTATTTGAAAACCAATGCTGTTTTTAGCTTAATCTTGGATAGCAATTGATCTTATGTATAACAGGAATTTTTTTTGTTTGTTTGTTTTTCGAGGTAGGGTCTCACTCTGGTCCAGGCTGACCTGGAATTAAATATGTAGTCTCAGGGTGGCCTCAAACTCTCGGCGATCCTCCTACCTCTGCCTCCCCAGTGGTGGGATTAAAGGCGTGCGCCACCACACCTGGCTATAACAGGAATTTTTACTAACATAAACCGATTTTATGTCTTACCCATGACTTAAAATTGATAAATCTTAGGCAAGATATCCCAACGCTTTACCTAACAGGAGGATAAAGGTTGTGGTGACTATAATTAAATCACTTAAACCTAAGTGATTAAACCTAGTGATGACCATTTGATAGAATTAGCATAAATAAAACAGGAGCTATCTTTAAAGTCACAATGTCTTTAGGTATGAGTACTTCATCATTGGAAATTAAACACTTATACATGAACCTTTATCTTAAGACTCAGTTTCTCCAAAAGTTAATACCTTGACAAATAGAGAAACCTAATTTACATTACTGAGAGTCTTAATGCCATCAACAAATTGACATCGTGAACTGCTGGTTAAAACCTTGGCATCAAGTAAATATATTTTAGATATTATCCACTTAAATGTTTCAATGAAGGGGCCCTTCCCTGATCAACCTTCATTACTGTTATGATCTCCTGGTTAATGTCTGTCCTTTTTTCTTTATCTCCCTTTCTGGTTTCTCTCTCTCTCTCTCTTTTTTTTTTTTTTTTTTTTTTTTTTTGGCTTTCCAATTATAATAAACAGGAGTTGTCACCAGTAGCAACTGTTTTAAGCTCTAATCTGGTTCAGCTACCAATTTTGTCATTTTTTATGAATATCAGGTGTTAAAGTAAAAAATTTATCTTTAAAAAAATTTATTCTCCAAGGTATCTGGAGTTACATTTGTTTAATAACTGTCTCCTTAAGTCTCTGGAGAAAAGTAATGGGCAATTTCTGTTCTGTTCTCTTTGTGTTATCTAAACAAGCCCAGTTTTGTTTTTTGGTTTTTTTTTTTTTTTTTTTTTTGGTTTTTCGAGGTAGGGTCTCATTCTGGTCCAGGCTGACCTGGAATTAGCTATGTAGTCTCAGGGTGGCCTCGAACTCATGGCAATCCTTCTACCTCTGCCTCCCGAGTGCTGGGATTAAAGGTGTGCACCACCATGCCCTGCTACAAGCCCAGTTTTTAAGAAGACAGGCTAACAGAGACTTTTGGGTATCTTGGAAGCCAACTGTCCAATCAGAAACAAAGTGGAGGAAAGTGAAGAGTCTAGAGTCAGATTATGCCTAATCCTGGCTTGCATCTTTTCATAGAAGGGGGCATCCCTCCAACCAGATTTGGGAGAAGAAATTAGGTTTTTTTTTTTTCACAAGGTAGGGTCTGACCTGGAATTCATTATGTAGACTCAAGGTGGTCTTAAACTCACAGTGATCTTCCTACCTCAGCCTCCTGAGTGTTGGGATCCAAGGCCTGTGCCACCATGCCTGGCTGAAATTAGTTTTTTTTTTTTAATCTCCTTTCTACAGGAGTCCTTACTCAAATATTTTTAATTTCTCTTCCATCAAATGGGGACACATAGCATGGTCTATGTGCCTCCTGGAGCAAGGAAGGAACAAGATAGGATATCCATGTTCATCCTACAAGGCCAGCTCCCAAACCCGAGTTCCTCCAGCATTCCCCCAGCCCTGCAGGTGTCTTACATCATGGCATGCAGTGCCACTGGCAAGACGGACCCAAGTGTGAAAACTCCTGCATTTACTCCTGTCTTGACAGCCTAAATGTCTGTCTAGGAGGGGTTCCTGGGACCACTTTTCCCACTCCACTCTGTGGGATCCTGAGATATGGGCACCCCTTTTTGCAAATGTTTCAGAATGGTCTAGGGACTAAAGTGTATTATTTTAAAGGTAATCTCTGGTTTTATTACCTTACATATAGTGATCTTACCCTTTGCTGATATTTGAGAGAGAGAACGATGAGAGAGATCACTTACTTGATGTCTTTTTATCATATGCTTTTACCCTGATATACACTTTGTGTTAGCTGATGTTTGTCTTATGTAAAGAGTTTGTAACCTGATCAAATACTTTGACTCAGTTTACCCATTTGAGCTTTTTTGTTTGTTTTTGTTTTTGTTTTTTGAGGTAGAGTCTCACTCTAGTCCAGGCTGACCTGGAATTCACTATTGTGGTAGTTTGAATATATGTCCCCCAATATATTCAGTGTTTTACTACTTTATAGTTTGCATCTACAATCACCTTGCTAGAGGCAAGGTCACTGGGGGCTGGTCTTAAGGTGTGGTGATGGTTTGAGATTCCATTGTAAAGATATGCAAATGTGCCTAGCAAGAGTTCCTGAAGTGTGCTGTGTGACCTTTTGGCTGTAGTTTTTGCTCTGTGTGCTTGTGGTGGCTGGTTGGTTTTCTCTGCTCTCTTGCCTGGCCCTGTGAAGAGCAGGCTGCTTCTCCTGCCTTTATGGAACTTCCCCTGGATCTGTAAGCTTCAATAAATAATATCCCTTCCTCCATAACTGTGCCTGGTCTGGAAGTTCATCTCAGCGAACCTGAAGCTGTCTGCTACAACTATGTAGTCTCAGGGTGGTCTCAAACTCACAGAATTCTCCTACCACTGCCTCCCGAATGCTGGGGTTAAAGGCATGTGCCACCACGCCCTGTTGACCTTGTTTATGTAGTGAGAATTTCATCTGACAGAGGCGACTTTAGATGTTCAAAGGAGAGAAACTATAAAAGAACCAAAGTTATATGCTGTTTGTCATTCTCTTTTTCTTGTTAGAGACAATTGGCCATTTTATCTCTGGACAGGATCTTGGGGACACACGGCTTAAACTTGTATGGAGTCTGAGATAAAGGGGTCACCATCCCTTTTCCAGAGTCCTGCTTGTCATAACTTTAAATAGCAAAGCAAGAGCAAAAGGGGGAAAAAAGCACAGAGCTAAGCATCCTGACATTTCTTGTCTTATTTTCAAATTGATTATTTGTTTTTACCTAGGAAATTTATTTTACCTACCTGTAATACACAAGATGATAGGGTCTTGTCTATGTCTAACCTGGTGAGACCTCCAACGACTGTGAATCACATCTGTGCTTATGACTTTGTGACACTCTGAGGGCAGGATATCACCTGTGTCTAGTGTAAGTTCAAGTTAGGTTAAGTCTGTGTCCCTATATAAAACTTTTAGAGCATCCTTAAGAGTCTGTAAAGAGTTGAAAAATCCTTAATTTTAGGCATGGTGTTTATCTGTTTAGCCTAAAAATTAGATTTTTGTTCCTTATAACAGGATACTAACTTTAGGCAAGATTTTTAGATCTCCTATATCTTTTTTATATGCACACACCTTCATCTACATATTTTAACATTCTGACCTAAGTTCCACTTAAAAAAGCATTTGTAGCTGGGCATGGTGGCACACGCCTTTAATCCCAGCACTCGGGAGGCAGAGGTAGGAGGATCACCGAGAGTTTGAGGCCACCCTGAGACTACATAGTTAATTCCAGGTCAACCTGGACCAGAGTGACACCCTACCTCGAAAATCAAAAAAAAAAAAAAAAAAAAAAAAAAAAAAAAAAAAAGCAGTTGTAACAAGTACTCTGTATCCAACATTGAAAGATTCCTTCCCAGTTCCTTCAATCATCTCATCTCAAGCCATAATTAACCATCTTTGTTATAAGACAAGAGAAACTACACCAAATTGGTTAATCTTTTATTTATTTTTGAAGAGAGACACAGAGAGAGACAGACAGAGAGGGAGAGGGAGACAGATAGAGATGGGCGCGCCAGCAGTCTCCCAGCTGCTGTGAACGAAATCCAGATGTGTGCGCCCCCTTGTGGTCAAGTGCGTCATTGCGCCCTTGTGTCACTTTGCATTTGGCTAAATGTGGGACCTGGAGATTGGAACCACTGGAGATTGGAACTAGCGTTCTTAGGCTTAGGAGGCAGGCGCCTTAACCGCTAAGCCATCTCGCTAGCCCAAATTGGTTAATCTTATTACCCACTACAAAGAAGCAAGTAGTCTAGCTTCAAAGGGTTAATTAATCATCTTATTGGAAATTTGTAGAGGAGCAGCCTTACCAGAAAAACTTATAATTTCCTTATTGTTATATCACCAAAAGATCTCTACAATTTAAGTGAAATTTAAGAAAAATAACAGCCAGACTTGTCTTCTAATATTAGCATATATACCTATAAATTTTATATTATCCATTGATTTGAGACATCTCCTGTTAATAAACTCCATGCAATACATTTTTAAAAGGTATAAGCCTCTGAATACAGGCAAAACATGACAACTGTTTGGGGGATAATCTTTTCTGGGTATGGTGGTGCAAACCTTTTTTATATTAAAAACAAACAAACAACCTTTAGGAGAAATATTTTGGACTATTTGGATTAGGAGAGCAATACTATAATTTATCACATATAATAAAGAAACCAAGCTGGTGCTGAGCAGAAAACCTTCTTCCTGTAGACCAGCCAACAGAAAGCTGGAAAAAGCTGCACTGCATGCAGCCGTATGGGACACAGAAGTCATCAGCAGTGAAAACAGTGGACACTGAATATTCAAGTTTGGCCATACAGGCCAAATGACTGAACGGGTGCAATAGTGGCATGTCTGCTGTTGGGGTAACCAGCTGCCCCATAATTGGACTGAAGGCCCTCTCTATGGGAGGGAATACATACCTGGTACTGAAAAACCTAAGCAAAAGTCTATGGCAGGGGAGGTCATGAGCCTTAGGGGTATGAAGCCTGCTCTTTTTTTTTTCCTCCCTCCCTGCCCCCTGAAGCCTGCTCTTGTCTGGCTAAATGTATATATTATTCTCACCAAGCTGCCCTGAAAGCACTACACTTAATGTTCATATTCACATATTAATGCTACTCTCACTTCTGGTTAGAGAAGCTTCTCTTTTCAGATGGCGATGACCACTGGGATGACCCAAAAGGCAATACAGTGCTGAGAGGAAGGGATGGAGGAGTGCCCAGCACTGAAACATCTCTGTCAGACCCTCCAAGGCTCAGGGACCATTGCGGAAGAGGTGGCAGAAAGAATGTAAGAGCCAAAGGAAGGGTATGACTCCTTACAATGCAACTGTCCAGACAGAAATTGGCCTCGATATCCATGACCTTGCAGTGCCTAGCAATACCTTCGCAAAACCCTCATAATAGAAGAAAAAGATGATGACATCAAATTAAAAGAGAGACTAATGGAAAGAGGGAAGGGATATGATGGAGATTGGAGTTCTAAAGGGGTATGGGGGCAGGGGAGGGAAATATCATGCATTTTTTGTATGTAAGTATAGAAGTTGTCAATAAAATTTTTTTAAAAATTCAAAACAAAAAGAAAGAAACAAAAAGAAACCAAGGAGATTGACTTCGTGATAAGATGGCAGCATAGGAGGCCTACTGAACCAGCCTAAGGAGGGAAATAAGCAAAAATACAGCAAAATACACTCTTCTTCCAAAAAGTGAAGGTGTATAAGATATTATCACCCACAGCACAGAAGCAGGAGAGGCTAAGATCATCCAGAAATGAGGAAACTAACCAGAATCCCAGCACTGGCCCCGGTCCAATCACCCACGCACTCATGCAGCTGGTGCTGAGCTGCAGGAGTAGAAACCAAGTGAGGGGATTTTCCACTTGCATTATCAGCCTCCTCACAAAGTCATGAAACCTGAAGGGGAAGACAGCAGGGGCCAGCTGAGCAGCTATGGCACATCTCCAAGCATCTTTCACTCTCCCATCCCCCAACCTTCAGTCCCACAGTGAACCACCAGAGAACTCATTCAGCTCCAGGCCACAGGGCATTTATCACAGCTGATCAGAACACCAGATCCACAGTGCTATACACAGGGATTGACAGCATTGATGAGATTGGAAACCATCCCCAAAGGCAATGGGCTGGCTAACAAAAAAGAAGGTACATAGGAATGCACTGGAAGTGCTAATCTTTTTTCCTGTCAGGGCAGGTTATGGATTATGTATTCTTTTTTTGTTTTGTTTTGTTTTGTTATTTTGTTTGTTTGGTTATTTTGGTTATTTTTGTTTGTTTGTTTGTTTGTTTGTTTGATTTTCAAGGTGGGGTTTCAGGCTAACCTGGAATTCACTATGCAGCCTCAGGGTGGCCTTGAACTCATAGTATCCTGTGCCTCTCATGTGCTGGGATTAAAGGCATGTGCCACCATGCCAGGCCATGGATCACATATTCTTGGTTGGCTTTACCATTTACAAGTAAGCTGAATTTTGGGATTGACTCTTGTTGCCATTGAGGCTTCCCGATTTATAGGGCCTTTATATTTTTCTTCTGTTATTATTGGGGGCAGGATCTGATTCAGACCCGGGCTGACCTAGAACCTATTTATAAACAGAAATCTCAACCTTCCTGTTGACAAGATTAAGGGTGTAGAACAACACACACCCTTATGGACTTTGGATTTATAAGGTTATCTGTTTGTTTTAATCCTCACTCTTGCATAAATACTCTGTGCTGGTTTGGATTGAATGTGTATATTGCTCAGTTGAACTTTAGAATTTGCCAGTGTATTTCTCCACCCAGCATACTAGAATACTTGAATAACAGGCAAACTCAACACTTAGGGTTACTTCTGATGTTTTATGGAGTACAAGATCTACACTTGGCACTGTAAACTCCTATTCTAAAGGTATATAAAGTTGGATTTACCCAGCTAAGAACACTGCAGATAATAAGAAAACCCAAGCATCAAATTAACTCAAGATGCAAAAATCTCTACATTAAGATGGGCGTGGTGGTGCATGCCTTTAATCCCAGCACTTGGGAGGCACAGGTAGGAGGATTGCAGTGAGTCCAAGGCCACTCTGAGACTACATAGTGAATTCCAGGTCAGCCTGAAGTAGAGTGAAACCCTACCTCAAAAAACAAACCTCTACATTATAATACAAGAAACACAAAGGATTAAGACAATACAATCCCACCAAAACAAATCCATCAGAAATGACCTCCTGTGAGACTGTTTTAGATGAAATGACAAAGATTTTAAAAAATTATTTTATCTATACACAAAGAAATCAAAGAAGAAAACAAAGGAATCAAAGAAGAAAACAAACTCCTGAAGGAGAACACAGGAAACCAACTTAATGAAATAAGGAGGTCATTATAAGACATGACTAAGGAAATAGAAATATTGAAGAAAAGCCAAGCAGAAATACAAGCAATGAAAAACACAGTAAGTCAAATAGAAAACTTTGTAGAAAGTCTCACCAGCAGAATGGATGAAGGAGAGACCAGAACATCTAAACTAGAAGACCAGGTGGCAGATCTAATACAGTCCAACAAAGAGAAAGATAAGCTGCTGGGCATGGTGGTGCACACCTTTAATCCCAGCACTTGGGAGGCAGAGGTAGGAGGATCATCATGAGTTTTAGGCCACCCTGAGACTACACTTGACCACAAGGGGCACATACATCTGGATTTCGTTCACAGCAGCTGAGAGGCTGCTGGCGCACTCATCTCTATCTGTCTTCCTCTCCCTCTCCCTCTCCCTCTCTCTGTGTCTCTCTCCAAAATAGTACAGGCCCATATGGATTCACTGGTGAATTTTACCAGACCTTCATGGGGAAGAACTAATATGATTGCTTCTCAAACTTTTCTAGAAAATAGAAAAGGAAGGCATTCTACTAAACTCCTTCTACAAAGCCAGCATCACCCTGATACCAAAACCAGACAAAAATAGAACAAAAAAAAAAAAGAAAGAAAGAAAATTACAGATGAATCTCTCTCATGAACATAGATGCAAAATTTTTCAACAAATATTGGCAAACAGAATATAAGAATATATCAAAAAAATCATTCATCCTGACCAAGTAGGCTTTATCTCAGAGATTCAGGGATGGTTCCACTTATGCAAATTGAAAAATGTAACCCACTATATAAAAGGACTTCTATAAATGGATTGAAAGACAAAAATCACATGATCATCTCAATAGATGCAGAAAGGCATTTGACAAAATCCAACATCCCCAATGGTAAAAGTCCTACCAAAAATGGGACTAGAAGGAACATATCTCAACATAATAAAGGCTATTTATGACACACCTATAGCCAACATAATACTAAATTAGGAAAAACTTGAAGCTTTTCCACTGAAATCAGGAAGACAAGGGTGTCCACTGTCCTCACTTTTATTTAATATAGTACTAGAAATCTTAGTTATAGCAATAGACAAGAGACACTCATAAAAGGGATACAAATTGGAAGGGAAGAGATCGAATTATCATTATTTGCAGATGTATGATTTTATACATAAAGGACCTAAAGACTCTACCAGCAAATTGTTAGAGCTGATAAACACTTTTAGCAACATAGCAGGATACAAAATAAACACACAGAAATCAGTAGCTTTCCTATATACTAACAACAAACATGCTGAGGATTAAATCAGGGAATCTCTCCCATTCACAGTTGCCTCAAAAAAAATAAATAAATAAAGTATCTTGGAATAAGCCAAGGCAAGGAAGTAAAAAATCTCTACACCAAAAACATTAAAACACTCAAGTGAGATATTGCAGAAGACTAGGAAATGGCAAGACATCCCATGTTCTTGGATTAGAAGAACCAATATTGTGAAAATGTCAATCTTACCAAAAGCAATCTACATATTTAATGCAATCCCCATTAAAATTCCAATGGTATTCTTCACAGAAATAGAAAAAACAATCCTAAAATTGATTTGGAAGCACAAAAAACCTTGATTATTCAAAACAATTTTTTTTTTTTGTTTTTTTGAGGTATGGTCTCATTCTAGCTTAGGCTGACCTGGAATTCACTATGTAGTCTCAGGGTGGCCTTGAACTCACCCTGATCCTCCTACCTCTGCCTCCTAAGTGCTGCATTTAAAGGCATGCACCACCATGCCAAGCCAAAAAGACTCTTAAGGAACAAAAATAAGGCTGGCAGTATCACCATACCCAATTTTAAGCTATATTACAGAACCATAATAACAAAAACAGCATGGTACCAGCACAAAGACAGACATGTAGATCAATGGAACAGAATAGAGGACCAAGATGTAAATCCAGGCTGCTACAGACATTTGATTTTTGACAAAAATATCAAAAATACTCATTGGAGAAAAGACAGCCCCTTTAACAAATGGTACTGGGAAAACTGGATATCTATATGTAGAAGAATGACAATAGATCTTTATCTTCTCTCCATGCACAAGAATCAAGTCCAAATGGATCAAAGACCTTAATATCAGACCTGAAACTCTGAAAGTGCTAGAGGAAAAACTAGGAGAAACCCTCCAACATATTTGCATAGGCAATAACTTTCTGAATATAACCCCAGTTGCTCAGGAAATAAAACCAATAATCAACCAATGGGATCTAATGAAATTACAAAGCTTTTGTACAGCAAAGAACACTGTTAATAGAACAAAGAGGCAACCTACAGAATGGGAGAAAATCTTTGCCAGCTATACATCTGTCAGAAGATTAATGTATAGGATATACAAAGAGCTCAGAAAACTAAGTAATAAGAAATTAAATAACCTAATTAAAAAATGGCTAAAAAACTAAATAGAGAGTTCTCAAAAGAAGAAATACAGATGGCCTATAAACATCTAAAAATGTTCTATATCCTTAGCCATCGTGAAAATACAAATTAAAACTACCCTTGAGATTCCATCTCACTACTGACAGAATGGCTATTGCTGAAGACTCCACATGCCTGGGCTGCAAGGTTATCGAGAAATGAAACTGGAGATGAGCTGAAAACCTCCTCCCTGTAGACCAGCTGACAGAAAGCTGGAACAAGCTGCACTGCATGTTCAAGCCCAATGGGAGACAGAAGCCATCAGTCATGAAAACAGTGGACACTGCAAGCCTCAAGTTTGGCCAGCCAGACCAAATCAGCCAATGGGTGCAATAGTGGCATGTTTGTTCTGGGGGAAACCGAATGCTCTCTAATTGGACTAGAAGCCTGCTGTATGGGAGGTAATACATACCTGGTACTGAAAACCTAATCAAAAGTTTATGGTGGGGGAGCTCATGAGCTTTAGGAGTTTAATACCTGCTCTTGTCTGGCTAAATGCATATATTATGCTCACCAAACTGCCCTGTAAGCACTTTACTTAACATTTACACCCATATATTATTAATGCTACACTCATTTTGTTCAGAGAAGCTTCTCTTTTCAGATGGCTGTGATCACTCGAATGACCCAAAAGGCACCATAGTGCTGAGAAGAAGTGACAGAGGAGTGTTCACATTGAAACATCTCTATCACCCCTTCCACAGCTCAAGGTCCATTGTAGAAGAGGTGGTAGAAAGAATGTAAGCGTCAAAGGAAGGGTAGGACTGCTTACAATGTCCAGACAGAAACTGGCCTTGAAAGCCACAACCTTGCAGTTCATAGCACTACTTTCACAAGAGCCTCATAATAGGAAGAAAAGATGATGACATCAAAATAAAAGAGAGATTAATAGAGAGAGGGAGGGGATAGGACACAGTGTGGATTTGTGAAGGGGAAAGTGGGGTAGGGGAGGGAATTATAATGTTTATTGTCTGTAAGTATGGAAGCTGTCAATAAAAAGAAAAAAAGAAAAATTTTTTTTAAAGAACCCAAAAGGTGTCTATAAACAGCATCTTATTTGTGTAAAGCCTAAACAAAAGAGAAAATATCAGGTATTGTTCAAATTAAAATTATGTATTTATTTTTATCAAGTAATTTGAAAGTCATGTGGTTTTAAAATGTGGAGTCTTGAAATGTGGAGTCTTTAAAATTGGAACCTTGAATTGGTGATCTTTTTGTCTGAGCTTCCCAAGTAGTTAGGATCATAGGCCTGTGCCATCAGGCCCAGCTCATTTTACTTTTTTTTTTTTGGTTTTTCGAGGTAGGGTTTCACTCTGGTCCAGGTTGACCTGGAATTAACTATGTAGTCTCAGGGTGGCCCCGAACTCATGGCAATCCTCCTACCTTTGCCTCCCAAGTGCTGGTATTAAAGGCGTGCACCACCATGCCCAGCTTCACTTTACTTTTTATAATACCTATGTGAATAAATGATTTACAGCTAAGTGGCATATGGCTGGGACCCAAGCCCGTTGGAAGAACTCCAGCCAAGGCTGGGTGTGGTGGCGCACACCTTTAATCCCAGCACTGGGGAGGCAGAGGTCAGCCTGTGCTAGAGTGAAACCCTATCTGGAAAAATCGGGGGAAAAAAAAAAAGAAACTCCAGCCAAGTGTCTAGGCCTGGGGCTTGACTGGGGCAGTTTTCATCTCCCTCCTCATTTAGGTGGCCAAAGACCTGCAATCTCTGGCTGGCAGCTCACTGCACTCTGTAGGTGCATCCTCAAGTTTCCTATTGAATTGGGCAGAGGCAGTGCCTCAGGAGGGGCAGAGCCCAGAGCAAGCGTCAGAGGTCTATTCTCCCATGCCCCATGAACAACCATGCGTCTTTTAGCAAAATGGTTTGTAATGGAAAAAAGAAAAAAGAACCTAGAAGCCATTCCAGCCAGTCATCTTTGGTTATCAAGTCTCTGTGTGGCCATGAGGCACCTCACCCTTGGCTCATCAGAACAAGCTCCCAAGCTCTGCAGGAGTTTACCTTTGTTAAGTGTGGTTAGGCGTCAGAGAAACTTAATTAAATGAATTTCCTTCCAAGGTGAAGTTGTCAGCTTTATAGGAGAGCCCTGCCTGGTGCCATCCCAGTTTGGCCTCAGGTGATAGCACACATTTCAACAAGGCTTGCAATCCCAGCAGCGTGGAGCAGGCCAGGTGGCTGGAGATGTGAAATGTGCAGCCTGGCAAGTGGGGGCTGTGGTGGAGAGTCTCCATTCGGGAGGGAGGCCTGTCTGCCTGCCTGGCCATCACCAACACCATGCACCATTCACTCCCCTCAGCTTAGTCAGAGATAATGGATCTTAACCTCCAGCAAGAAGAGAAAGCAGGGGCTGGAGAGATGGCTTAGTGGTTAAGGCACTTGCCTATGAAGCCAAAGGACCCAGGTTTGATTCCCCAGGACCCACGTAAGCCAGATGCACAAGGGGGCACACATGTCTGGAGTTCATTTGCAGTGGCTAGAGGCCCTGGCGTGCCCATTCTCTATTTCTCTTCTCTCTCTCTTTCTCTCTGCTTGCACATAAATAAAATAAAATAATAAAAATTTTTTGAAAAATGAAGAGAGGGCTGGAGAGATGGCTTAGTGGTTAAGGCGTTTGCCTGCGAAGCCAAAGGATCCCGGTTTGATTCTCCAGGCCCCATGTAAGCCAGATGCAAAAGGGGTGCATGCATCTGGAGTTCGTTTGCAGTGGCTGGAGGCCCTGGTGCACCCATTCTCTCCCTCTCCCTCTCTCTACCTGCCTATTTCTGTATCTCTCTCTCTCAAATAAATAAAGTAAAATTAAAAATATATTTTAAAAAAATGAAGAGAAAAGCAAACCAGTTTTCCTGCAAGTGGAGAGCAGTAGAAATACCCAAGTTGTGCTCACAGCTAGAAAACGTGCTTCCCATTTTCTCCCATAATATTATAAACATAAGTTTTCTTCTCAAGATAGTCTCTGCATGGTTGCCATCTGTAATAGGGTGCTTAGGGTCCAGGAAAGTCCTTGAACCCTGAAGCCTAGGTTCATTTTTATTGTTGTGGTTGTTGTTTTGAGGTAGGCTCTCACTCTAGCTCAGGCTGACCTGGAATTCACTATGTAGTCTCAGGGTGGCATCGAACTCATGGTGATCCTCCTACCTCTGCCTCCTGAGTTCTGGGATTAAAGGCATGTGCCACCACGCCCGGCTCATTTTTAATTTTAATCAAAGAATTGGAAAAAAAAGATAGTTATTAAATTATTATATTTATTGAGAGAAGTACAGAGCCAAAGAAAGGCACCCACCGTGGCTGGTGATCCCACGTGAACGGCCTAGAAAAACTGTGGAAAGAAAAAAAGAGAAATTTCAAGGAGCTCCTGCCATGTGGGGAGCTGTAGGGGGTAAAGGAGTCCATGTGGAAAGTAAGGACTAGAAGCTCTCCTAGTTGGGCCTGGGCCTACACCTGGGCCCAGACTGAGCCAGCCCAGGGCCAGCAGAGGGAAAAACTCACTCATAGATGGAAGTTCCCAAGTGGTCAGAGAGCCTGCCCTCCCCTTGCTTATAGTGGTGGGCTGTCTTCTGGTTCCGATTAACCAGAGGGCTAGCTGGCTAGTTGGGGTTAAGGGCTATCTGAGGAAGAGGAGAACCCTGCCACCAAATTCCAGGGGCTGAACTTGATCAACCACAATATTTAAATCCTATGAAAGACCTCCCTCTGGGGGGGAAGAGTCCTGGTTATTTTGTGGGAAAACAGGTTAGGCAACTAGCAAGAGATAAGAAGTCAGATTACCTTTGATTTCTTGCAAGTGCAGGCTTTTCTGCCTTTTCCTTAATCCCAGGGTTCCAGTCACCCTAACTACACCCCCCTTTAAATCAGATCATCCTTTGATCTCTAGAAAGTGCAGACCTTCCTGCCTTTTTACATTCAGGGGCCACCCTAACTGCCTGACAAAGATACCATACTCCTGGGCTGGAGAGATGGCTTAGTGGTTAAGTGCTTGTCTGTGAAGCCTGAAGACCTTGGTTTAAAGCTCAATTCCCCAGTACCCATGTAAACCTGATGCATAAGGTGGCGCGTGCATCTTGAGTGCGTTTGCAGTGTCTGGAGGCCCTGGTGTGCCCATTCTCTCACTCTCTCTCTGCCTCTTTATCTGTCTGTCTGGCACTCTCAAATAAATGAATAAATAAATAATAAACAACAAAAAAATTAAAAATATATACCTCACTCCCTCTCACTAATACCTCTCCATTCTGGGACCTGAGCATGTACTTACTGGAAGCTGGCTGAGGCTCAAGAAAGCAGTGTTGGGGTGCAGAGACACCAGGAACACTCACCATGGCTAAAGCTTCAGCCTTTGTATGTGCACTTTACACACAACTATTTATCTATCTGTCCCCAGCTCTTGCCCATCACCCTTTTCAGTTGTCACTGCTGTGTGCAGTTCAGTAGTGGGAAGGAGGCTGGTGGCCCTGGCAGAGTTGTCAAGGGGCCATGATTGATGTTGAATCTTCACCACATGGTCCCTAATGTGACCTGGTGACTCTACCCCCATACCACTTTCCTATGAATTTGGAACCAGGTGAAGGGTTAGAAGGGAAAAGGGATGGAGGGAGACAAGTAAGCAGAGTGTGGGAGGAAACTTTAGTTTTAATAATGTGGAGCAGGTCATGGTTGCACAGCCTGTAATCTCAGCACTTGGGAGATGGAGACATGAGGCTGAGGAGTTTAAAGGCAGTCTCAGCAGCATAACACATTCAAGGCCAGCCTGGTGTAAAATCTAGTCCTAATATTGTGGTTGGTCAAGTTTAGACCCCAGAACTTGCCCTCATGGCTGGCCTCTTCCTGAAACAGCCCCTAGCCCAGACCAATCAACTGTCCCTCAGCTTACCTGAGCTGGAAGGTAGGGCCCACCACCATAGGTTATAAATATATTTGTGAGGAGAGAACAAGCTCTCTGAGCTGCCTGACCACTTGGGAACCTCCAGGTACTGGTGAGTTTCCCTTCAGCTCCTCCTGGCTCCTGGGCTGAATGAAGGGGAGAGCCCCTAGAACTTACTTTCCACATGGGCTCTTTCTCCACATGGCAAGAGCTCTTTGAACTCTCTTTTCTGTCCTTCCTAAAGGGTTAATAGCCTTCCCTGAAAAACTAAAGGGATCTAAAGAGTTAATAGCTATCCCTAAAGCTTGCTGGGAATAAAGAAGTTTGGCATCCTTCCCTGATTGATGGATGTACTCCCCTTAGCCTAGATGGCCTTGAAGGACCAGAGGCCATCTGAGTCTCCTCCCTTAGACATTCCTGGCTGAAGAAACCTATTCTGAACAAGGACACAGCTACAATTTTCTTATCAACTACACCGGTACAGTATGTTTTTCTTAGGATTCTCCTTATAAACTTATGCCCTAGCTTGGCTCAGTGCTTCAGCCTTCATCCTGCGGGAAAGCTGAGGCCTCTTGCTATTTCTCTCAATAAATGGTTTTGTCTGTAGAGATCAAATCCAGTGTTCTCTTTTGCTTTTCTCTTACACTTTCCATGTTTTTTTAAAAAAATTATATTTATTTATTAGAGACAGAGAGAGGATGGGGAGAGAGAGACAGAGAGAATGAGCCAGGGCCTCTAGCCACTGCAAACGAACTCCAGACACATGCTCCACCTTGTGCATCTGGCTTATGTGGAATCTGGAGAATCGAACCTGGGTCCTTAGGCTTCACAGGCAAGTGCCTTAACTGCTAAGCCATCTCTCCAGCCCCTTCCCATGTTTTTTCCAATCCCACCACGTGGGCTCTCAAGCCTGTGTGTGTATATTCATTCTCCTTTCCTTGATTCTGTACTTCCCTCAATATATATGATAATTTAACAATTACCCTTCTCAATCTTTATTCTTTGCTTAAAAGTAGACATAAACCTAGGGCTTGGGGTCCAAGGACTTTCAGGAACCTCTTGCACGCCATTACAAGATAACCTACGCCATTCCTATCCTTTCTAGGATTTATAGAGCCCACAATAAACTTTCACACCGCTCCCATCCCACTCTCCAATCCATTGCCTCATCACACCACTGCCCCTGAGGCTGTCCTTAGCCTGCTGACCAGAACCTCCTCTCTCCTTCACTCTTGCGCACCTGAGGAAGTGGAGTTACTTAGGGCAACCAATCACCAACAAAAAGGAGTGGGGAGACCTGGGGCTGATTCTCAAGCGTATTTGCCCGATCACACTACCACAAAGGCTGCCAAATGATAACACTGCGCAACAGTCCCTCCCCGAGAAGGCAATTGTGGGTAAGGTGCATCTAAGAACAGCCGCTGGCGGAGGGCGGCCCCGCGATAAGACTCTGCAGCCGGGGCTCTGAATTAGAAGAGAGACAAGGGCCTGACTGCAAGAACGAGGAGGGCGTCCGGCCGCTGCGCGTGGGCTCTAGCCTGTGGATGCGTCCGGGTTTCCCAGGCAACGGGGCGGCGGCCTGATGACGTCACCGAGGCTGCGCTCCGAGGCTGAGGGAGGGGAGAATGGAAGGGGCGGCGCGGACGGATGGCGTCACGGACCGCCCAGGTCACGCCGTGGGACGGGGAGCTTCAGACCCGTTCCCAGTCTGCGTGGCTCCACTCCCGAGCAAGCTCGGCTCCGGCGCGGACGCTGCGGGGACCCGGGCCCCAGGCCGAAGCTGGAGCCTGCCGGCGCTTGGTGCGGGCCGGGCGGCTGCACGGTGGTGAGGGTGTGCCGCCGCCGCGGACGGGCCGGGCGGGACCCCGGGGGGCGCCGAGGACGCCGCCGGACTTTGCGCTCGAAGGTCACCCGCAGCTCTTCACTTGACAGCAGAATCCTCTGCGCCTCGGCAGCGCCAGGTCCCAGACCGGAACAGCACATTTAGCTGTGGGTTTAATTGGCTCGTGCTTCACGCCGAGCTGCCCCTGTTCTGAAAACCAGGACGGCGCTCTGCTGGGGCAGGGCAGCGTTCCCACTCCCCCTTCCCACATTCTTCTTGATCTCGGGCATCCTAGGAAGTCCTACGTGAACTACTCCCAAGTGTCTCCTAAAGTTTCCCAGGATGGCCTTGAACTCACAGGTCTCCTGCCTCAGCCTGGGTGTAAAGGAGGCTACCAACTTCTGCAAGAAGGGGATTTCAAGGCGAGAACAAGGAAAAACGACAGAAAAAGTAGAAGTAAAAGGTCACTCTGGCTACTTTGCAGCAAGGACTGTAGCAGAGAGGACTACAATCTCCTGTTTCCAGGAAAAACATATCTGTTTTCTAAAGGTTTCAGTTTGATAGCGCACCATTTACCACAAGTGACTCCATTTTGTGTAGGTCTGCTGTTGGGGTTCTGCATGTAAGGCCTAAACCAAATCTATTTTTCTTTTTAAACAGAGAGACTGGAGGAAGCTGGTGGCAGGGTAATGATTATCGAAGCCACTGTTTACACCAGGAACCATTCCAAGTGCCTGAAGTGTGTTCCAGGAGCCTAGGTGGCCCACAGCACAGTGTACTTACAGGCAGTGAAGCCACTTGGTAAGGTCTTCCACCTAGTAAACCATAATGTTGGGATTGGTGCCTAGACAATCTGTCTGCAATTTTTGTTTGTAACAGCTGTGCCACAGAACAGTAGTGTAGCCGACTTTGAGCGCAATGAGGCTTTTCTCAGCCCACATAGGCTCCACTCTTGTGGCTAAGGCTCTTCTTGATTTCATGTTGCCTGCCAAAGAAAAATAAAGGAATGGGGTGAGGAGGACAAATTAGACTTTATGAAGTGGGAGGATTTCCGAAAAGAAAGAGAGAGGGAATTGCTGGATCAGGGACTTGGAGCTGGGAATATCAAGGTGAAAAAACCTCCAAGTGTCAGAACAAGGAATTATGCCAGCATCCAAAGGAAAAAAAATGAATAAATGGGGTTGGAGAGATGGTTTAGCGGTTAAGCGCTTGCCTGTGAAGCCTAGGACCCCAGTTCGAGGCTCCATTCCCCAGACCCACGTAATCCAGATGCACAAGGTGGTGCATGCATCTGGAGTTCGTTTGCAGTGGCTGGAGGCCCTGGTGTGCCCATTCCCTCTTTTTTTTTTTTTTTTTTTTTGAGGTAGGGTCTCACTCTGGCCCAGGCTGACCTGGAATTAACTACGTAGTCTCAGGGTGGCCTCGAACTCTCAGCGATCCTCCTACCTCTGCCTCCCGAGTGCTGGGATTAAAGGCGTGCGCCACCATGCCGGGCTCCCATTCCCTCTTTCTCTCTGCCTCTTTCTCTCTCTGTCTCTCTTAAATAAATAAATAAAAATAAATAAAAATTTTAAAAAATGAATAAATGGAAAAATTACCCCTTTTGAGTTATAATTAAGAAAGGTGGGCAGGCTCTGAAGTGAAGGTCTGTCAGTGAACAACTGCCTCAAGGGATGGGCTTCTTGGGGTTATAGTGCGTGATATCCTTAAGGGGATAACTATTCCTCCCACCTCTTTAGCATGTCTGTAGGTGAGGAATGATCTCTGACCAGGTGAGTGATTGACAACTCCAGGGACCAGACTTTATTCCTCTGATAGGAGGAAGTGTTTCTTTCCTTTCTAATGTTACCAAGGAAACAGAAGGTGGGGTCCTTTCTTCAATGACTTCAGTGCCTAATGTCTGCTGTCTACAGCAATCCCCCCTCAAGAATTAAGACACTAAAATTAGAAGATGGGTGGAAACTCTTCAGGCTGAATGAGGCATAGATTGGGTTTCTAGGGTCTTCACTCTTTTTGACTTTCAGACCTTGGAGGTCAAAGGGGAGCCAGATAGATGGCATTAGATTGTTGTAGGACCATCTGAGGATGGCTGTTAACAGATTCCAAATGCCCTTGTCTTCAGGGACTGTATATTCTGTAATTCCTACTTGAATGTAGTAGGGCAGGTCAGCAGCTACATTCTCTAGAGCCCGTGACTCACTCTACCCACAAAAGGAGACTGCTTTGCTCTTAATCTCTATCACTAGTAATCAGTGACCTTAGGTGGCAGGGGACCATTGGGGCTGGTTAGAATCCTGGGATCTGGAGCAAATCTCTGCTCCTTGACAGCAAATTTTATTTTATTTATTTGCAAGAAGAGAGAGTGGGAGTGAGAGAATGAGTGAATGTATGGGCATGCTAGGTCCTCTAGCCACTGCACAACAAACTCCAGATCCATGTGCCACTTTGTGCAGCTGGCTTACATGGGTACATGGGTACTGGGGATTTGAACCTGTAGGCAAGCACCTTAACCACTAAGCCATATCTTCAGTCCCAGCATATGTTTTCATTTCATTTTTTTGTTGTTTTTCAAGGTAGGCTCTTGCTCTAGCTGAAGCTGATCTAGAATTCACTCTGTAGTCTCAGGGTGGCCTCAAACTCATGGAGATTCTCCTACCAAATGTTTTTATTTCTAATGAAATCCCATTTCTCTCCCCCCCCCATTGCCTGTGCTTTTGATGCTTTGTCTAAGAAGTCTTTGCAAATCCAAGATCAGAAATTAATCTGCATTTTCTTCTAATAGTTTTATAGTTCTACCTCCTATATGTAGGTTTATGGGCCACTCTGAGTTAGTTTGTGAATGTGTGTGAACTTCAGCTTCATCCTTAGTTATTTATTTATTGGTTTTTTGAGGTAGAGTTTCACTCTAGTCCAGGCTGACCTGGAATTCACTATGTAGTCTCAGGGTGGCCTCAAACTCACAGCAAACCTCCTACTTCCATCCTCCTACCTCTGCCTCCCCAAGTGCTGGGATTAAAGGCGTGCACCACCACCAGCTTCATCCTTTTACTTGTAGATGTCCAATTGTCCCAAGAACAGTTGCTGAATGACTGTTTTTTGCTTCTGAATTTTGGTATACCTGACTGGATGTGTATGGGTCACTTCTGTTTGTTTTTTGAGACAAGGCCTCATGTAGCCCAGACTATCCTCAAGGTAGGTAGTCAGGGCTGACCTTGAACTTCTAATCCGCTTACTTCTACCTCCCAATTGAATTACAGGTCTGTGCCACTATACCTGGCATGGGATAACTTTTTTTTTTTTTTCTTTTTGGTTTTTCAAGGTAGGGTGTTCTAGCCCAGGCTGACCTGGGACCTGGAATTTCCTATGTAGTCTCAGGGTGGCCTTGAACTCGCATTGATCCTCCTGCTTCTGCCTCCCAAGTGCTGGGTTAAAGTTGTGCGCCAACATGCCCGGCTAGGATAACTTAAAAAAAAAATTTTTTTTTAAATTTATTTGCAAACGAGAGAGGGAGAGGGAGGGAATGGGTGCTCCAGGGCCTCCAGGCACTGCAAAGGAGCTCCAGATACATACACTACTTTCTGCATCTTCCTTTGTGTGGGTACTAGGGATTCAAATTGGTGTTGTTAGGCTATGCAGGCAAGTACCTTAACTGCTGAGCCATCTCACCAGCCCAACTTTTTTTTGTTTTGTTTTTGAGGTAGGGTCTCAGGTAGGCCTCATACTCATGGTGATTGTCCTACCTCAGCATCCCCAGTGCTGGGATTAAATGTGATTGCCACCATGCCCAGCCTCCAACTTTTTTTTTCTTTCTAAGATTTTTTTTCTAAGATTTTTAAGTTTTTTCTTTTTAAAAAATATTTTATTTATTTTTATTTGAGAGAGAGAGAGAGAATGGGCCGCCAGGGCCTCCAGCCACTGCAAACGAACTCCAGATGTGTGCGCCCTCTTGTGCATCTGCCTCATATGGGTCCTGGAGAATTGAGCCTTGAACTGGGGTCCTTAGGCTTCACAGGCAAGCGTTTAACTGCAAAGCCATCTCTCCAGCTGAGTTTTATTTCTTATTAATAGCTTCTGTAATTATAGACAATAAGCCATAGTAATTCGCTCCCCACCACCCCCCTTCACAATTCCACTCCACTCTCCATCCCCTCCCTCTGTCAGTCTTTTCTTTTTCTTTTTTTTTTTTTTTTTTTTTTTTTGGTTTTTCAAGGTAGGGTCTCACTGTTGCTCAGGCTGACCTGGAATTCACTCTGTAGTCTCAGGGTGGCCTTGAACTCATGGCAATCCTTCTACCTCTGCCTCCCAAGTGCTGGGATTAAAGACGTGCACCCCTATGCCCAGCAAATTTTTCTTTTTTAAAATTTATTTTTATTTGTTAGAGAAAGAATGAGCACGCCAGGGCCTCTAGCCACTGCACACAAACTCCAGATGCATGTGCATCCTTGTGCATCTGCCTTTACATGGGTTCTGGGGAATCAAACCTGGGTCCTTTCACTTTGCAGGCAAGTAACTTAACTGCTAAGCCAGCAAGGGACCTAGTCTTTTATTTTTGATTGTATCATCTTTTCCTCCTATTATGATGGTCTTGGGTAGATAGTGTCAGGCACTGCAAGATCAGGAAATTCAGACCATTGTTTGTCTGGAAGAGAGTTCATTATAAGGAATCCTACCCTTCTTCTGGCTCTTATATTCTTTCCACCACCTCTTCCTCAATGGACCCTGAGCCTTGAAAGGTGTGATAGAGATGTTTCAGTGCTGAGCACTCCTCTGTTGATTCTTGGCACTATGGTGCCTTCTGAGTCATCCCAAGGTCTCCATCATCTGAAAAGAGAGGCTTCTGTGACCAAAAGTGTATATGGGTATGAATATTAAGGAAAGTGCTTACCAGGCAGTTTGGTGAGCATAATATATACATTTAGCCAGACACCTGCAGACGTTACACCCTTATGGCTCATGGTTTCCCCTGTCATAGATTTTCAGTATCAGGGATGTATTCCCTCCTGTGGAGTGGGCCTCTAGTACAATTAGAGAGCAGTTGGTTTCCCCCATAACATATGCCACTACTCCACCATTGGCTCATTTGTCCTGGCTGGCCTACTTTAAGGCTTGCAGTGTCCACTGTTGTTTTATCTCCACTGGTGACTTCTCTCTCTCCCATGGAGGTACATGCAGCATAGTTTCCCCCCCCCCACCCCAGCTTTCTGTCAGCTGGTCTACCTGGAGGATGTTTCAACTCAGCTCCAGCAGGATTTCTCAATGACCTTGTAGCACAAGCATGTGGAGTCTTCAGCAATAGGGTCTTTCCATCTATTCCTAGTGGGAAACCAAGCACCTTGGCAATGGCCTGTAATGTTTTAGGGGGCATCAGGGACCGCCCTGGCCCACAACTCACTGGAAGGTATCCCATCCCTAGCACTGAAAATTTTCTAGAGTTAATGTATGGCTTCTTGGTGTACCATTGTCCAAAAAAGTAGGTTTCCATATGACTTATTCATAGCCTCTTAGATTTTGATTAACCCTCCCCCCACCCTTTTACTCAATCTCATCCCCTGACCTCACTTGGTCTCCCCCCCCCATAATCTGTTCATCTACTTATATATATACACAATACCATACCCTTAAGTCCTCCCCTCTCCTCCCTCCTTTCTACGTTACTGGGTTCTGCTACTGAGTTTTATTCCAATCATAAAAGTGCAAACATTTGTAGCTAGGCTCCACATATGAGATAGAGAGCTTGCAGTGCTTGGCTTTCAGGGCCTGGGTTACCTCACTAAGTATAATCTTTTCCAGGTCCATCCATTTCCCTGAAACTTTCATAATTTCATTTCTCTTTTTTTAAAAATATATTTTATTTATTTATTTGAGAGAGAGGGGGGGGAGGGAGAGAACGGGCACACCAAGGCCTCCAGCCACTGCAAACAAACTCCAGACACATGCATCCCCTTGTGCATGTGGCTTACTTGGGCCCTAGAGCATCAAACCGGGATCCTTTGGCTTTGCAGGCAAATGCCTTAACTGCTAAGCCATCTCTCCAGCCCATAATTTCATTTTTCTTTACCACTGAATAGAACTCCATTGTGTAAATGTGCCACATCTTCATTACTCACTCATCAGTAGAGGGAATGTAGGCTGGTTCCATTTACTAGCTATTGTGAATAGAGCAGCAATAAACATGGTTGTGCAAGTATCTAAGGTAGTGCAAAGAGTCCTTAGGTTATATACCTAGGAGATGTAATGTATGTTTAGTATTTAATTGTAAATGTATTTTAGTATTTAATGGTAAATGTATTTTTAGGTGTCTCAGGAACCTTCATACTAATTTCCACAATGACCAGATTACATTCCCACCAACAGTGTTGAAAGGTTCCTCTTTGCATCCTCACCAATATTTACTGTCATTTGTTCTCTTGCTGCTAGCCATTCTGACAGGAGTGAGATGGTATCTCAGAGTAGTTTTATTTTGCATTTCCTTGATGGCCAAGGATGTAGAACTTCTTTTTCTGATGTTCATATGCCATCTCTATTTCTTCTTTTAAAATTTTTTTGTTTATTTATTTATTTGAGAGTGACTGAGAGAGAGAGAAAGAGAGAGAGAATGGGCGCACTAAGGCCCCCAGCCATTGCAAACGAACTCCAGATGCATACACCACTTTGTGCATCTGGCTTACGTGGGTACTGGGGAATTGAGCCTTGAACCAGGGTCCTTAGGCTTCACAGGCAAGCGCTTAACTGCTAAGCCATCTCTCCAGCCCTGTATTTCTTCTTTTTGAGAACTCTTTATTTAGTTCCATAGCCCATTTTTTAATTGGGTTGTTTGGTTTCTTCTTCTTCTTTTTTTTTTTGACGTGAGAAAATTTTCGCATTTTATTTCACACATATTTTTAACTTTCTTCCCTTTTCTGCAGTAACTTTTCAACATAATGATACTCATATGCATTTTCAAAGAGTTCTCTCTTTTTTTTATGTCTTGAATTATCCAAAGTCATTTCATCAAACCCATTAGAAATCCTCTTTCCCTACACTTACAATTGGCTATGCAGCTTCATGAAAAACTGAGGCATTAGGGCTGGAGAGATGGCTTAGTGGTTAAGGCACCTGCCTCCTAAGCCTAAAGAACACTGGTTCCAATCTCCAGCGGTTCCAATCTCCAGGTCCCACGTTTAGCCAGATGCAAAATGATGCAAGGGTGTAATACCGCACTTGACCACAAGGTGGCGCATGCATCTGGATTTCTTTCGCAGCAGCTGAGAGGCTGCTGGTGCACCCATCTCTATCTGTCTTCCTCTCTCTCTCTGTCTCTCTCTCTCTGTGTCTCTCTCCAAAAGAAAAAAAAAAACTGAGGCATTGTGCAAAGGCCAGTGACTGCAGCTGCCGGGACATCACCGTGTTTATTTGCGCCATGCTCTATGTTCCAAGCCAAAATGGCTTTAACGTTGCAGTATTTTCCTGCCCTTAGGTGCTTGTCTACAAGGAGTGCCAGGCTAGCAGTTCTTCCCCAGGTCCCACACCCAGTCCTCAGGGCTTCACCTTGCCACCCGCTGGTGCTGTAGGTCTGTCCAGGGAATGTTGCATCAACTTGGTGCCCATGCTGTCCTCGTGATAGAATGACAAGGGGGTCCTTTATTGATTTGAAACATGCATCTAGAGTTTGAAATTAGACATTTGGAACCAAGCTCGAGGGTATGTGCCAGCCATTCCTAGCTACTTGGGAGGAGGTGGGAGGAACACTTAAGCACAGGAGCTTGAGAACAGCTTGAGCAAATAGCAAGAGTGCATCACAAAAATAAATAAGCAAACAGGTGAAAGTTAATTCGGTGACAAAGGATAGCATTTTTTTTCAAAAAAATATGTTATTAAAGAAGTCCATCAAATACTTAAGAGGCACCTTGATTTACATTCCCACTTGTACATTGTTGTTTTTCCTACTTTTGGTCTGTCACAGTGAGCCTTACTTGAAGAGTTGAAGAGATATATTCTCTAGTCTAAGGTCATAGGTGAGTGTTTCCAATAACAAACTCTTCCTATAAGTTGAAGATGCACACTGCTAGAGTGTTGTCCTGCAAAACAAGCCAGGGTACAATATCAATGCTTAGTAGCAGCTGTGCTTGGGCGTTCTTCTCCAGAGACACCTGAAGTCCATGCTTAAGCCTGCTTCTCCTTCCTCTGGCTGTTGGTTACTGTGGTAGTTTGAATAGATGGCCCCCAATATATTCAGTGTTTTATTAGTTTGTAGTTTGCATCTGCAACCACCTGGCTGGAGGCAGTGTCACTGGGCAGATCTCAAGGTGTGGGTTTGAGATTTCAATCTAAATATATGCAAAGTGTGCCTAGCTGGAGTTCCTGAGGTGTGCTGTGTTGTGTGGCTTTTGGCTTGTGGCTTTGCTCTCTGTGTTTGGTCCTGTAAGAGCAGGCCAGCTTCTGCCATTATGGAACTTCCCCTAGATCTGTAAGCTTCAATAAATCCCTTCCTCCATAACTGTGCCTGGTCTGGAAGTTCATCTCAGCGAACCTGAAGCTGTCTGCTACAGATAGTAACTTATCTATTTTTTCTTTGTTTATCTAACCTATTATTCATTATTGCAGCTACTTTCTTGTTGCTGGGGCAAAACACCTATGCAGAAGCAGCTTATGGAAGGAAAGGGCTTATTTCAGCTTATAGTTATGAGGGGACTTCTATTTTGGCAGAGAAGGCATGACAGGCAGCAGGACATCACATCTTCTCATACCTAAAGCAGAGCTAAGACAAAGCACAGTTCTTCTGACAAGCCCTTTGCAATGTTCCAGGCCACTGGAAGATCCACTCAGCAGAGGCATTGACTTCAGCCTTGAACTCAGTGATCCTCCTACCTCTGCATCCTAGTGCTGGAATTAAAGATGTGTGCCATCATGCCCTGCTTCTGCTATGTTTTGATGCCTGAAACCTCTCCGCAGGACTCTTGGTTGGGTCTGGGGCGGGGCGGGCAGATCTCTACATGTGGCCAGTGATGCTCTGTGGCCACCTTGGGGCAAGGCCTCGGAATGGGGCGGGCCTTAAAGGCAGGCCTCCTGTTTTTTTTTGGTTTTTCGAGGTAGGGTCTCACTCTGGCCCAGGCTGACCTGGAATTCATTATGTAGTCTCAGGGTGGCCTTGAACTCTCGGCAATCCTCCTACCTCTGCCTCCCGAGTGCTGGGATTAAAGGCGTGTGCTACCACACCCGGCTTTACTTAGTTTTTTGAGTTCCTGTATATTAATCCTCTGTCAGATATATAGCTGACAAAGATTTTCTCCCTTACTGTGAGTTGCCTCTTTGCTGTATTCACAGTGTCCTTTGCTGTACAAAAGCTTTGTAATTTAATGAGGTCCCATCGGTTGATAAATGGTTTTATTTCCTGAGCAACTGTGTTTATTCAGAAAGTCGTTGCCTATGCCAATATATTGAAAGGTTTCCCCTATTTTTTCCTCTACTAATTTCAGAGTTTTAGGTATGATATTGAGGTCTTTGATCCAAGTGGACCTGGGTCCTTTGGCTTGGCAGGCAAGTGTCTTACACGCTAAGCCATTTCTCTAGCCCTTTTTTTTTTCCAAATTTTTTTATTTTTATTTATTTATTTGAGAGGGGGAGAGAGAGAGAAGAGGGAGAGAATCTAATTTCTTCTTCTTCTTCTTTTTTTTTTTTTGGTTTTTCGAGGGAGGGTCTCACTCTGGTCCAGGCTGACCTGGAATTAACTATGTAGTCTCAGGGTGGCCTCGAACTCTCAGCGATCCTCCTACCTCTGCCTCCCGAGTGCTGGGATTAAAGGTGTGCGCCACCATGCCCGGCTTTAATTTCTTAATATAGGCACATAAAGCTCTAAATTTCCCTTTTAGGACTGCCTTCATTGTGTCCCAAAGGTTTTGGTATGTTGTGTTCTCATTATCATTTGATTCAATTAACTTTTTTGATTTCCTTCTTAGTTTTTTTCATTTACCCATTCATCATTTAGTAGTGTATTGTTTAGTTTCTATGATTTTGTTTATGCTCTATAGATTTTCTTACTGTTGATTAGTAGTTTAATTCCATTGTGATCAGAGAGAGTGCAAGGAAGTATTTCAGTTTTCCTGTATTTGTTAAGATTTGCTTTATAACCAGGCATGGTGGTGCATGCCTTTAATCCCAGCACTTGGGAGGCAGAGGTATGAGGATTGCCATGAGTTCGAGGCCACCCTGAGACTACATAGTGAATTCCAGGTCAGCCTGAGCTAGAGTGAGATCCTACCTCGTTACCCCCCCCCCCCCGTCCAAAAAAAAAGATCTGCTTTGTGTCCTAATATATAGTCTATTTTAGAGAATGAACCATGTGCTGCTGGAAAGAATGTGTATTCTGCAGCATTTGGATGAAATGTTCTGTAGATATCTGTTAGGTCCATTTGTTCTGTGACCTCGATTATTCCAGATGCCTCTCTGTTTATTTTTTTGTTGTGATGACCTGTCAGTTGGTGAGAGTGGGTTGTTGAAGTCTCTGAGTACAACTGTATTTGGTGTTATCTGTGACCTTAGTTCTAATAGTGTTTGTTTGATGAAATTGGGAGCCCCCATGGTAGGTGCATATATGTTTAGGATTGTAAAGTCCTCCTATTGGAGTGTTTCTTTAATCATTATAAAGTGAACTTCTTTATCTTTCCTAACTAATGTTGGTTTGAAGTCTATCCTGTCAGATACTAGGATAGCAACACCTGCTTCTTTTCTAAGCCCATTTGCTTGAAACGCTGTTTTCCAACCTTTCATCCTAAGATAGTATCTGTCTTTTATGGAAAGGTGGGTTTCTTGTAGACAACAGATAGAAGGATCCTGCTTTTTAACCCAGTCTGCAAACCTGTGTCTTTTGGTTGGGGCATTGAGGCCATTGATATTAAGAGTTATTATTGAAAGGTGTATATTTATTCTTGCCATTTTTCTTGTTTTGTAGTTCTTCTAGTTTTTCTCCTTTATTCTCTTGTATTAACTATTATTTGAGTATGGTATATGTATCAGACCAGGCACAGTTATGGAGGAAGGGATTTATTATAGCTTACAGATCCAGGGGAAGTTCCGTAATGGCAGAAGAAGCTGGCCTGCTCTTACAGGACCAAACACACAGAGCAAAGCCACAAGCCAAAAGCCACACAGCATAGCACACCTCAGGAACTCCAGCTAGGCACACTTTGCATATATTTAGATTGAAATCTCAAACCCACCACAACACCTTGAGATCCGCCCACTGACACTGCCTCCAGCCAGGTGGTTGCAGATGCAAACTACAAACTAATAAAACACTGAATATATTGGGGACCATCTATTCAAACTACCACAGTATATTTTTGTCCTGTTTACTTATGTGTGTGCTTTTCTCTCCTCATGGAGGATCCTTTCAAGTATTTTCTTTTTTTTAATATATATATATATTTTATTTATATTATTTTGATTTTACATTCATAGTATTGGTTCCATTGTCCTCCTCCCTGTCCTCCCTCTTTCAAAGGGACCCTCATCAATGGGGAATGTGGGTCGTGCATTGTGAGGTTAGTCAAGAGTTCTGGGGGGTAGGCCCCAGTCTCTGTGCATAATGCCCCAACTATGACTCTTAACAATCTTTCCGCCCCCTCTTCCGCAAGTTTCCCTGAGCCACATTGGGGTCATTTTAGTTCTGCTTCAGTGATGCGGTTTTGGGAGCCTCTGTGTCACTGGATATCTGGCTTAGTTGGAGTTGGATGTTCTCTGTGTTTATCTCCTTCAGCCTTTTTCTGGTGCCGTAATCGCCATGCACGCTGTATTCTTGCTCTTTCCCTGCAGTTCAAGTATTTTCTTTGGAGCTGGTTTAATAATTCCTTTAGCCTTTTTTTGTTGTGGCATATCCTTATTTCTCCATCTATTTGGATGAATAGCTTCACAGGATAATATCATCTTGGTTGATAGTTGTTATCTTTCAGAACTTGGGATACATCATTCCAAGCCCTTCTGGCTTTTAAAGTTTGTGTTGAGTAATCTGCTGTTATCCTGATGGGCTTGCCTTTTTTTTTTTTTTTTTTTTTTTTTTTTCGAGGTAGGTTCTCACTCTAGTTCACTCTGTATTCTCAGGGTGGCCTCGAACTCATTGCGATCCTCCTATCTCTGCCTCCTGAATGCTGGGATTAAAGGTGTGCGCCACCATGCCCAGCAGCTTGCCTTTATATATGACTTGATTTTTCTCTCTGCTTTCAATATCTTTTCTTTGGTTTGTGTGTTTTGTAGTATAATATGATGGTGTAGGGTTCTTCCCTGATTTTGTCTGTTAGGCATTCTAAAGGCTTCCTGTATCTACATTGACATTTCTTTCCCTATGTGGGGGAAGTTTTATTTTATGATTTTGTTGAAAATACCTGCTATGCCTTTGGGATGAATTTTTTCTCCTTCTGCTATGCCCTGAATTCTTATATTTGATCTCTTCATAGTGTCCCAAATGTCTTGAAATTCCCATTCATGTGTTCCTATTAGTTTGTCTTTCTCTTTGTTGGACTTTATTAGATCTGCCACTTTGTCTTCTAGTGTAGATATTCTGTTCTCTTCTTGATCCATTCTACTGGTGAGACTTTCTACAGAGTTTTCTATTTGACTTACTCTGTTTTTTATTTCTAATATTTCTGATAGGTATTTTTTCATTATTTCTATTTCCTTATTCATGTCTTGTATTGACCTTATTTATTCATTTTTTGGGGGAGAGAGTCAGAGAGGGAGAGAGAGAGAGAGAGAGAGAGAGAGAATGGGTGCACCAGCAGCCTCTCAGCCGCTGTGAACGAATTCCAGATGTGTGTACCCCCTTGTGGGCAAGTGGCTTTGCACCCTTGTGTCACTTTGCATCTGGCTAAATGTGGGACCTGGAGAATCGAACGGGCGTTCTTAGGCTTAGCAGGCAGGCGCCTTAACCACTAAGCCATCTCTCCAGCCTGACCTCCTTATTTTGTTAAGTTGGTTTCCTGTGTTCTCTTTCAGTAGTTCGTTTTCTTCTTTGATTCCTTTGATTTCTTTGAATATAAATATAATCTTTAAAAAAAATCTTTGTCAGGCATTTCATCTAAAACAGTCTCACTGGAGGTCATTTCTGATGGATTTAGTTTATGGTGTGATTGTATTGTCTTGATTCTTTGTTTCTTGTCTTATAATGCTGAGATTTTTGCATCTTGAGTTAATTTGATTCTTGGATTTTCTAATTATCTGCAGTGTTCTTAGCTGTGTAAATCTGACTTTATATATCTTAAGGGTAGGAATTTAAGGTGCCTACTATAGCTCTTATATGCCAAGAAATGACCCTAGGTGTTGAGTTTGCCTGCTATTCAAGTATTCTGGTATACTGAGTGGAGCAATTTACTGGCAAATTTTAAAATTCAGCTGAGCAATATACACATTCAGTACAAACCAGCTGAGTATTTATGTAGTAGTGGGGATTTATGTAGTAGTGGGGATAATTCAATAAAACCAGAATCCCTAAATGTGTGTGTTGCTCCACACCCTTAATATTGTCAAATGGGAAGTTGCGATTTCTTGTCTGAAATTGCTTCCAGGTCAGCCTGGGGCCGAGTCAGATCCTCCACCAATAATGACAGAAGAAAAAGACAAAGTCCCTAGGAATCAGGGAATATCAAGTTCAACAATAGTCAATAACAAAATACAGCTTGTGAATGATAAAGACAACCAAGAATATGTCACACTCTATCTCTTGCTCTCTGTCTCTCTCTCTAAAATAATAAAATAAAATAAAATGCTGGAGAGGTGGCTTAGTGGTTAAGGCGCTTGCCTACAAAGCCTGAGGACCCATGTTCAACTCTCCAGATCCCATATAAGCCAGACACACAAAGGTGAGGTAAGCACAAGGTTGCTCATGCTCACTAGGTAGTGCAAGCATCTGGAGTTTGATTTCAGTGGCTGAGGCCCTGGTGTGCCAATTCTCTCTCCATGTTTCTCTCTCTAAAATAAAACAAATTTTAAAAAATTAAAAAGAATATTTAACACATAACCTTTCCTGACATGGAAAGAGAGATTAGCACTTCCAGTGCAGGTCCGTGTACATGCCTTTATGTAAGTTGGCCCTGTATCCTTTTGGGATGGCTTCTAACCTCACCAATGCTAAGTGCCCACCTTGATCCCTCTCTGTTGTGCTGTGGATCTAGTATTCTGATCGGCTGTGCCGGATGCTGTGCAACTGAGGATAAATGAGTTCTCTCACGGTTGGGGGATGGAAGGCTGTGCAAGATGCCTGGAGGTGTAGCACAGCTGCTCAGCTGGCCCTGTGTATGTTCTCCTTCAGCAACTGCTCAGCTGGTCCCTGCTGTCTTCCCCTTGAGGTTTCTTGACTTTTCGAGGGGGCTGATGTGAGTGGATGTGAGCTGCTCCTGCAGCTCTGTTTTTTGGTTTTTCGAGGTAGGGTCTCACTGTAGTTCAGGCTGTCCTGGAATTCACTATGTAGTCTCAGGGTGGCCTTGAACTCACAGCAATCCTCTTACCTCTGCCTCCCGAGTGCTGGGATTAAAGGTGTGTGCCACTACGCCTGGCTCTTTCCTCTGTTCTTGAAGATCTTAGTCACTCTTTCTCTGCTAGGGTTGTTAATAACTTATATACCTTCACTTTTCAGTAGAGAGGTGTATTTTGCTGTTCTTCTGCTCATTTTCCTCCCTAGGCTGCTTTGGCATGACTATTATGCTGCCATCTTACCCAGAAGTCTCCCAACTTTTTTTTTTTTTAAATAAGGGAGTATTTGTTATTTGTTGGTGTGACAAAATGCTAGATTTATAGATATGCTTCTAGGAGGGTATACCCAAAGAAGTTTAACTGAGGAGAGAAGACCTATGCTGAATGTGGTCAGCACAATCCCCTAGGCTGGCTTTGAGACCGAGTTAAAAGGAGTGAGTGAGCTAAGCACAAGCATTCATCTCTCTTTGCTTCCTGACTGTGTAGCAATGTGACCAGCCTCCTCATGCTCCCATCATGTTCCTGTGACCAAGTACCTGAGAACCATCAGCTTAAGAGGGGTGGCATGTCTGCAGGCAGCTTGATGGAGGTAGGAATGGGCAGCTGGGCCTCGTCTCCTCATACCTCGGAAGAACAGAAAGCACAGCAAGAGATGAATGCTGGTGCCCCACTCACTGTGTAATTTGTAGTCAGCCAGGACCTCAGCTTATGAGATAGTGTCTTCCACATGAGTGGGTCTTCAGATAAACCTCTCTGGAAATTCCCTCAGGGACACTCAGAGGTTTGTTTCTTAAGTGATTCTAAATCCTGTCAAGTTGACCATGAAGGTGAACCATTGCAGTCACTATAGGTCTACTTGGATTTTCTACTGCTTATAAATCAACTTTGGCTAATTGTGTTATTCTAGGAACTTGACCATCACATCTAGTTCCCTTAGTTGTTAGCACCTGTGGCTCATGGTGTGGCTCTGTATAATGCTGCCGATGTATCAGTCATGACATCCCCTCTGACTACCAATCAGGAACCTGAGCTCTCTCCCTCTCCTGAGATGAGGTGGTGGAGATTTGACAGGAAGCAGCTTTTGTTTCTTTCCCCTCTGTAGCAGTTACCTTCTGGGACAAAACACCTAGCCAGTTGGGCGTGGTGGTGCACACCTTTAATATCAGCACTCAGGAGGCTGAGGTAGGAGGATTGCTGTGAGTTCTAAGCCAGCCTAGAACTACAAAGTGAGTTCCAGGTCAGCTTGAGCTAGTGTGAGACCCCCCCTACCTTGAAAAAAAAACATCTAACCAGAAGCAGCTTAAGGAAGGAAATGGTTTATTTCAGCTCCCAGTCTCAAGGGGAGGTTTCACATGTGGGAAGAATAGATAGCTGGTTGGATGCAGTGAGAGTGAGCTGAGCTAGCATTGGCAAGTGGACTGGATTATAAAGCCCCGTGGCCCCCCGACTAGTCACACACCTCCAAGAAGGCTCCACAAGTTGGGGGTTAAGTATGAGGCCTAATCAGAAACAGGTTATGGGGGACCTATCATATCCACATCACCCACACCACACCCTCTGATGCTTCAGTGGAGACAACCTGCTTAGCTTACAGTTGTAGGAGGGCCACATAGGACCTTGTTGCAAGAGGGCAGGTACTGAGATGTGCCACCTCCCTGCTTGCCTCTGGCATGTAGGGAAACATCACTAGCTATGACCATCATGTGCAGAGTCCAACCCTAGACCACTAACAGTCACCACTGGATTTAAAAGGTCCCTGGGCCTCCTACCTGGACTCCACTCTTAGGTTTCTGTAGGTCAGGATTTTCAAGCCCTCCCCCAGTGTCTTAGAGCTCTGGAAGATGTCACAGCCTATCCAGAAAATTCCAGAGCAGTTTTTTGGTGAACAACACCTGTGAGTGGGATGAATGTCTGCAAGTTGAGTACAGTCCAGGATAAAAGCTGTGGTCAAAGTTCTCTGGTCAAGGGCCTGTGTTCTAGTGGGCAGGAACATGTATTAAGTATGGCCAGACTGTACCAGCCAGCTTTGGCCAGATTATAGAGAGGCAGCTCCCTGCAACCTGGGCCTGGTGAACCTTGAAGGCCTGGTCTCCCATAGACCGCAGTGGCCTCTCATATACTCTGGACTATCCCCGGCCATCTGGGTTTGTCACAGTCAGTTTACCTTGGTCTTCTTCCCTGCTCTGGCCCCTAATGGCTCTGCTCTGCCCTGTGTTCTCACTGTCTTGTTCAAGTGTAACCAGGACAGGAGAGCTAGCCTCACTCTGCCTCTTGGAAACCAGTGCTTACCATGCTGCCTCCCCCCACCTCTGGCCTACTCTGCTTCTGTCACTTTGGAGCTAGTAGCTTTTCTCTTACTCCAGTGTCCTGTGGTGTGGCTGTTCACGGGGTGCCATGCAGCAAATCACTTGAGGCTGACTACTCTGTGCAGGTCCACATCGAATGATGGCACCCCCACTGGGAGGAAGCAGTGATGCTCTGTGGCCTGATTTCCCCAAGGGACCCCTCAGCACCTACCGAGCAAGAGCCTCCTTTAGCTATAAGGAGCTGCTGTTGTTCTGGGAAAGCGAGGATATACTCCGCTTCAAGGTGAGACTACACCACAGCCTGTCACAGTGGTACACGCTGAGCCCAGGAGCATCTTTGTTCACTGGTAAAGATGGCTTTATAGTGCTAAAGCCCAAGCCCTCCCTGGGTCTCATCTGCTCTGTAGGATGGGTGGGTCTTGGGCAAGCATGAACTTGTCTTCTCTCACCCCGGGTGGGCCCAGGATTCCAGGGAGGGCCAAGTGGACACAGGTTCCCCGAGCTTCCAAAGCCTCCAGCCTCTTCTCCACTGGAACCTATGTTCTTCCTTTGAGTGGTTTTGGGTCAGCCTGGGTCCCAGGCAGCTATGGACCTGAGAGGAACCATACATGTAGGAGCATGAGAAATGCCACCTTTTGCCTTTGCCTGTCTCCTGCGCTTGTAGAAAACCATTTTCTCAGCTTTGGAGAAAGACCCTCTCTTTGCCCATTCATCATCTGGAGAAGATCTGTCACTGGAAAAGTACCGGGAGCTCACCTTCCTTCGATGCAAGCGAATCTTTGAGTATGGCTTCTTCAACATGGAGGACATGTGGGAGAAACCCCTGAGGATCCTAGCATTGATTCACTGCTTGGGCATGTACGACTGGTCCCTGTCCACAAAATATTTCCTCCACCTGTTGGTGAGTATTCAGCAGAGAGTAAGGAGTCCGGAGTCTACACAGAGACATGCAAACTGCAGCCTCCTGGTTCCTAAACTGCATGCAGCACACAAGATTTAGAAACAAGGCCAGATTTAAAAAAAAAAAAAAAATATATATATATATATATATATATATATATATATATATATATTTATTTATTTGAGAGAGAGGGAGAGAATAGGCGCACCAGGGCCTCCAGCCACTGTAAATGAATTCCAGATGCATGCACCACCTTGTCCATCTGGCTTACATGGGTATTGGGGAAGCAAGCCTTGAACTGGAGTTGTTAGGCTTTATAGACAAGTGCTTAACCACTAAGCAATCCTTCCAGCCCCACAGGGTCATATTTTTTTCCAGCTGTCTGCAAATTTACACTCACGGAATTTGGATAAAATACAGTGCTACAAAATTTACAGTGTCATAAGAAGAGGCAGGTTAAGAGAGCAGGTGGGGCAAATGTGAGATGTGTGGGCAGCCATGAGCTCCAAGCAGTAGGGTCCATCCACTTACATGCTGCTGTTAAATTTCAGATTTTTGGATCATCAGTTTTCAGCTCTGGTTCTGAGCGACATCTCAAATACATTGAGAAGATCTATAATATGGAGGTAAGGTCAGGTTCATGATCTGTGAGCCCAGGGTCATCTTCATTCTTAGTGAGCAACCTTGGGGAAGGGCAGGCCTTTCTTATTCAGGCTGGTACACTTCCTACCTGTTGGGCTCCTGGCCTGTGTGACCTTAGCTTTCCTATCTGAGCTGAACCCCTCTATGGCCTTCTTTTGGTGTAGAAGTCCTTGATGATACACAGCTTAGGCTGCTGTGGGGGTGCAGGGTGGGTGGCATCCAGGATGTCTCGGTGACTTAATCAAGTCAGCGGCTGGTTAAGTAGGCAAGTGGAGATGTGTGGGCCCAGGGCTTAGCAGTAGTGGGACCTCTGTAGGAACGCCCACCGAGACGTCTCATTCAGCATTGTTTTGGGCTTCAACATACAGATGTTTGGCTGTTTTGCTCTTACTGAACTGAGTCATGGGAGTAACACCAAGGCCATGCGAACCACCGCTCACTATGACCCCGCCACTGAGGTAGGAGCTGTCTTCCTGCCAGTCCCAGGGTGGAGTGGATGCATTGTTGTGAATGAACAATAATTAGCCGTAAACGCCAATCCCAAACTAGTGCTCATCAGAGGCCACTGAGAGCATACCAGGTGCTGCAGGGCTGGGCCTGTGCTTTCCATGCACCACATGGTGGAGACCAACAGGCCATGGTGTGTATATCTGCATTGCAGGGTGGAAGCCCGTTTTTTTTTTTTTTTTTTTTTTTTTTTTGAGGAAGGGTCTCTCTCTAGCTCAGGCTGACCTGGAATTCACTCTGTAATCTCAGGATGGCCTCGAAGTTATGGTAATCCTCCTACCTCAGCCTCCTGAGTGCAGAGATTAAAGGCATGTGCCACCATGCCTGGCTTCCAGTATTTTTTTTTAATATTAATTCCTTTAAAAACATGTTTGTTTATTTGCAAGCAGGGAGAGATAGCGAGAGAGACAGGCAGAGAGAGAATGGGAGTGCCAGGGCCTTTAGCTGCTGCAAACGAACTTCAGATGCATGTGCCACCTTGTACATAGGCTTTGCAGCAAGCACCTTAACTACTGAGCCATCTCTCCAGCCTGGAAGCTAGCATTTGCAGCATTGTTGCCAGGCAGTCATGATATGGGATGCATATTATTTCAGGTAGATCATGCTTTGTGAGTGAGTGTCCAGGGTATCATCCTGTCTGGCCCATTCTCAGCACCTACCTTACCTACCTATATGCCTGTAGGCCTTCCAGCAGCCAAGCAACTTGCCCATCATGGCCTAGGTCTTCCATTTCTTGTCATCCTCTTATCCTCCTTGTGACATCTTCATTGCTGGTCACTGCTCAGGACATAACTGAGCACCGCTCTGTATGGACACTACCTTCTGCAGGGAGGCACTGTAGGAACAGGCCATACCTGGCCCTCTAGGAACCTGTGGTATACAGACTGAGAGGGAGATTGGTCCCAAATGTCTTGAGGTAGCCAGTGCTGTGCGGGGAATGGGACCGTCCCCTCTACTCATTTTCATCCCATCTCACTGAGGCCCATACCTTCCTGCTTCCTTCCCTCATCTGCTGGGGAGGGTGGGGTGCTGGGACCCTCTCCCCTCCCCCCATTCTATGGAAGGGTGTCTAAGAAGGGTTCTCTGTGTAGGAAGTGAAGTTGGTGGTGTTTGCTCATGTCCATTGTTTTTTCATTTCTTTATTCATCCATATGGCCAAATGTGCTCTCTGGCCCAGCGGCTGCACAGTAAGAAAACGAGAGAGGACCATACCATGCACAGCCCTGCTTGGGTGGGGACAAGTAAGGAAGAGACCAACATGTCAGTGAGGGCCTCTGTATAGGTATAAGTGAGAGCTGTCTGCGTAACATGCCCTCACGGCTTCTTACTTTCTTCTTAAGCCTCAACTCTCTCACCCAAATGTGGCTCTTTTGGCTTTTCAGCCTCTCTTCTCCTGCAGCATTCTGATGCCTGCAGCTCCTGCATAGCTTGATGGGATAGCCTGTTGTAACCTGAGGACAGTATCCCATGGCTGGCTGCAAGGCCAAGGTCACACCTGGCTCTGGGGCAGTCCCTGCTCCCATTGGCCTCCTCCTGGCCTCTGGTCCTCAAATGCTGGGCTGCAGTGTGTGTTCATCTTGATGGCAGACATCTGGTGAGCTGCTGCTGGATGCTAGACATTGCTGCCAGACTGAGCAGGGGTCTGGTGGACCTGTTTCAGCTCTCAGTGAAGATAGCTGCTAAAGGAGGATGAGACTTCAGTGGGAAGCAGTGCTGAGGGCTATGGAGGATAAGAGTGGACAGGGGCAGCTGTGCGAACAACAGGTGGAGACCCGCGTGGCCAGAAGATGGTGGCTGTGTGAAACCTTCATGGAGAGCAAGACAATGTGAGGCATTCAGGAATTTGACTGGCCTTGGCTGAGAGCCTGTGTACCCACACGTGCAGAGGACAGGCTGCCACTGCCAAAAGAAGGGACTCGGCTGCAGTCTGTCACAGGAGCCCATAGTCTCATGGTCCCTTGGAGAAGGAACAGGCAGGACTGGCAGAGTTCTGCCCCTCTTTAGTGAAACTTACCGGGTAGAGTACTTCCAGGAACCTCACTCAGTGCCCTGCTCTGTGTCAGGCATTGTAGATTAGGGGAAGGAGTTCCTCTTTTGATAGACTCTTTCCCCTAGGAGACAGCAGTGGAACCAGAACATGCCCTGACATCCCTGCTATTGTTTGGCAACCATAGTAGTATGGTCAGACACTCATCTGGCTCCAATCTTTGAAGCCCCATTAAGAAGGCCTACTTTGAGAGTCCACTTCTGCCTTACATATATGTTCCCAGTGGATATGACACCCTGGGGTGGACACAGCAGGCCTGGCTCCCACGGCCTTTTCCTCTTCATGGCCTGCTGTCTCTTAGTCCCATGTCCCACTGTACCCCTCAAAGGGATTGCCATAGCTCATTCACCAATTCATGCTGGTTTCACTCAGCCCAGTGTTCCTGTGGCACACCTGAGCGTTTAGGGGCCAACCCTCCTTGCTAGAGCTTATAGAATGAGATGCAGCAGAAGGGAAAGGCATCATTCATTAGAATGATAGGAAGTAAAACAGGCCAACCTGTACTTACAGAACACACCAGGGCTGGCCTCTCTGGGATGAAATGTGATGATAAATACCATCTGGGGGTGTTTGTCAGCAAGCATTTTATTGTATAAAGACTGAGTGTCATTTTCTCATATGGCCTTGGAATATGCTATTTAAAAAATAAGGTCAGCTTGGCCCTTAAAGAAAACCAAATATGCAGTCCATTTTGACCACTTCTCAAAGATTTTGATTGTAGGAGGTTGAATCTGTTGACGAAGGAAAGCCGTTCTCTGTGGGTCTGACATAGTGCTGCCATTTTCCCCTCCACAGGAGTTCATCATACATTCCCCGGATTTCGAAGCTGCCAAATTTTGGGTTGGCAACATGGGCAAGACAGCGACTCATGCAGTGGTGTTTGCCCAGTTGTACACACCAGATGGTCAGTGCCATGGGCTACATCCCTTTCTGGTGCAGGTAGGACCCACATGGGACTGGCAAGGGTAGACAGTTACCTGAGGCCACATGCATGGTGTCTGCAAGCACAGACTTGTACTCATACAGAAACTGCCCGGGCTAGAGCTCAGCTCCCTGGAGTACGTTTCATTTTTAGATCAAAGGACCACAGTGCTTTCATCTCTTTATGAGCTATGCTAAAAATACTCACCAAGCCTGGTGTGCTGACATGCACCTATAATCCCTGCACTAAGGCTGAGGCAGGATTGTGAGTTCAAGGCAGCCGAGGGCTAAATTATGAGATTCTGTCCCATAAAACAACAACCAGTGGGCTCTGGAGATGGTTCAGTGGTTCCAGGTGTTTGCCTGCCAGCCCAGATTCATTTCCCAGTACCCATGTAAAGCCAGTTGCACAAAGTGGCACATGTTTATGAAGTTTGTTTGCAGCAAGAGGCCCTGGTGTATCCATTCTCTCTCTAGTTTTCGTAAAGTAAATAAATAAAAATATTTAAAAATTAAGTAAGACAACAACCACAAGAAAACCTCAGCAGAACCTTATCATTCCTCCCTCCAGCAGAGTGTCACTGTGTATCCAAGGCCTGGCACAGCCTACTCTCTCTGATTGAAGGTCTTTGTGGGAGGGGGGGAGACACACACACACACACACACACGTGCAAGTGCGTGCGCACACACACACACATTTAGAGAGAGACAGACAGAGTCAACCAAGCAAAATCCTAAGGTCATGAATTAGAATGGCAATTTTTTTTTCTTTCTTTCTGTGTGTGGTTTTTCGAGGTAGGGTCTCACTGTAACCCAGGCTGATCTGAAATTCACTATGTAATCTCAGGGTTCCTCAAACTCATGGCAATCCTCCTGCCTCTGCCTCCTGAGTGATGGCATTAAAGGTGTGCCACACCCGGCTGGAATGGTGGTTTTTGCTCCTGATCCTTAGCTGAGGAGGGAGAGGGTCTTTTTCAGTCTGTTGTGTCCTGTATGGTTTGCAGTATTAAGCACCATGGGAAATGTGACATGTTGAGTGGCACACATACAGTGGGTAAAGTATGACCTTAACTTCAGATTTCTTATCTCAATTCATGCATAGGGAATTCTTGCTATTGCTACATTTCCTTTCATTTTCTAAATAAATGGAGAACTGGCATGCGCAGTATTTTTTTTTGTTTGATTATTTGAAAAGTGTCAAATATTTTTGTCATGTTTGTCTCTCCTCCTGTGTTATCTTTCTGTTGCTGTGACAAAACACTTGAGATAGCCAACTCCATAGAAGAAAAGGTTTCTTCTAGCTCCATGGTCTCTTGGTCCTATGCCCAGCATGCCATGGTGGGAGTATGTGGCAGATGAAGCTGCTCACTGAATAGTGTCAGGGAACAAAATGAGGAGAGACAGGCAATATCCCTTCCAGGGCTGGCCTTGAGGTCATCTCCTTTCACAAGGCCTCACCTACCATACATAGCACCAAGGCTGGAGTCCAAGCCTTCAGCATGGACGTGTACAAGCTAGACTGGCTCACCTCTTGTTTGCCTCTATTTTTTCCCCCAACTATTTTTTGTTATAGCATTTGCTTCAAAAAGTTTTTAAAACTTTGTCTCTGAATCTTGAGGTTTAGAGATGAAAATGTGCCTACTGTTTGAGTTTTAGCCTATAAAGAGATCTTTAATAGGGCTGGAGAGATGGCTTAGCAGTTAAGGCGCCTGCCTCCTAAGCCTAAGAACGCTGGTTCCAATCTCCAGCGGTTCCAATCTCCAGGTCCCATGTTTAGCCAGATGCAGTGACACAAGGGCTCAACGCCGCACTTGACCACAAGGAGGCACACACATCTGGATTTTGTTCGCAGCAGCAGAGAGTCTGCTGGTGCGCCCATCTCTTTCTCTCCCTCTCTCGCTCTCTGTCTCTCTCTCTCAAAAAAAGAGATCTTTAATAAAGTTCAATTAAGTTAAATCCACAAGATAAAACCTAGTGATTCATACACGTGACTACATTCTAAATGTAGATTCAACTAGCCTTCTCTTTCTCCCACCTTCTCTCCCTCCTTCCCTCTCTTCCTCTTTCCCCAGGACCTCACATGTGCTAAGCTTGCACCCTACCCTGGGCATCACCTCCAGCCTCCTTATGTCTTTCAAACACAGTGTTTCAGCTGGGCGTGGTGGCACACGCCTTTAATCCCAGCACTCGGGAGGCAGAGGTAGGAGGATCGCCGTGAGTTTAAGGCCACCCTGAGACTACATAGTTAATTCCAGGTCAGCCTGGGGCCAGAGTGAGACCCTACCTCGAAAAACCAAAAAAACAAACAAACAACAACAACAAAAAAACAATACAAACACAGTGTCTCACCTCAGCTACTGCCTTTTTAGACTGGGTTACTCTGTGCTGGGCCATCCTGTGTTCTTCATGCCAGCAGTGTCCTTTAATTAGGACCACAGTATCGCCAGACATTGCCCCTTGTCCCCTTGAAGGGAAGGGGAGGTGGTGGGACCTCTGCAGTTGGGGCTCAGACATCGCCCTCAAGGGAGACAGGAGGTGGTGGGACCTCTGCAGTTGGGGCTTCCTGCTTTAAGTGAAATGCACCTTGGGCTCTTTCCCTGGAAGTCCACAGGTCAGGAGCCAGCAGCTAGTCCACTAATATTCCTTTAGGGAAGTGTGTTGAGTGGGTACCCATTGTGGGGGTGAGTTTATCCAAAGTCGACCTGGTAGTCTCTCACAACACACATGTGCACAGCCATTTTTGTTATTTGACTGGAATCCCTCTGTAGTAGTCAGCCTCACATTGCTGGGATGAGCTTCCAGATCAGACAGAGTTTATGGGAGGAAGAAGGGATTTATTGAAGCTTACATTAGAGGGGAAGTTTCATGATGGCAGAAGAAGCTGGGCCCCCTTTCACAGGTCCACCCAAGAGAAAAAGCTACCACCAAAACCTAGCAAGCACACTTCAAGAACTCCAGGCAAAGCTCAGGTACTTTGCATATCTTTAGATGGAATTCCAAATCCACCCCCACACCTTAGGGCTGACCCTAGGATCAGCCCAGTGATATCTCCTCCAGCCAGGCGGCTAGAGATCTAAATTACAAGTTTTAATAAAATCCTGAATACATTGGGGGGACATCCATTCAAACTATACACCCACCACAGGTCCTCTGAGACACAAACAGGATGTACCAATGTTGTCTAGGCATTGTGTACTACCAGCCCCAACCTACCCTGCTACCCTACCCTGCGACTGACACCGTGTCTCAGTCAGGGCTGAGACTGCAGAGCCACTGGCTCTGAGGCCACAGTCAGAAATTGGTGTGCTGCTTGAAGGTTTAGGGTGCTCCCTTATTGCCTCTGTCTTCTCCCTCCCACTCTTTGTCCATCTGTCCCCTTTAATCTTTTGTATGGACACTTGTCATGGATTTAGGGCCTACCTGGGAATCCAGGGTGCTCTCACATCATGGTCTCTCCCTCATTACACCCACAGAGACCCTCTTTCCACAGAAGGCCCTACCTCTATATCTGAGGGTTGGGACTGGATATGTTACTCCTGGGACCCACAGCTACTCAGAGCCAACCTGGCTCAGCCATCAGGTTGTGAACATGCCTATTTTGATTCTCTTGAGATTCTAACTGGCTGTTTGTTCTCTGTGACATTGTGTAGATTCGGGACCTGAAGACCCTGCTTCCCATGCCAGGGGTGATGGTCGGTGACGTGGGGAAGAAGCTGGGGCAGAATGGCCTTGACAATGGGTGAGTGCTGCTGGCCTCAGTAGTCATGTGTCACTTTCCCAGCTCCCCAAGATGCTTCCTGAGCCCCTCTGATCTCCTGTCCACATAGCCCCCGCATGCTCACAAGATAACTTGAGACTAGGGAAGAAGCCAAAATAGGTGTCCTCAAGCCTTGTGTCCCAAATGTTCTCAGTGCTACTCTACACAGTCCAGTCCTTAGAGCATAGGTAGCCACCTCCAGCAGTTGCCATTGCTGGCCAGAGTCCTGAGGTCTCAAGGAAACTGGCCTCCTCTAGTGAGAGAAGGCCGGCCAACGGCCAGGTGCTTCCCAAGCACCTCCTGGAGACATACCTCTGGCTACTCCTCCTCAGGAGGCTGGGGGGGAATGGGCCAGGGGAGGGTCTCAAGGTCTCTACTGGGGCCTTCTGGGTGCCCAGATTGGCTGTTGACTGTGTGGAGGGGCTAGAAGCTTAGCTGTACAGCTGCAACCTGTGCCTTGAGGACAAAGTGTGGGTCAGAAGTCACAGGTGCTGCCTTTCCCTCTGTTGAGGACTCTGGATGTGTGTGTGGCTTGGCATGTCTCTGCTTGTGGCAATTTATCACATGTAAAGGGTGGTAACAGAACTTGCTGTTTTACAGACCAGAACCTTGGAAGTTATTTAGGAACAGCACAGAGAAGCCCCACACTTGGCCTCTCAAAGCAGCTCCTGTTCGCAAGTATCCCAGCGTCAAGTCAGAAGTTTATAATGGACCTGTCACATAGATGGGCAAAGGCTCTTCTGAGACTCGGGTGTGCAGGAGTCTGTTGTGATGACCGAGAAGCAGTTCCCTTAGAGCAGAAGCACTGGTCTTAGAGGCCTTTATGCTAAACCACCCTCTCAGGTTCCTGTCCACCCTGTCTGCAGGCCGCCTGCAGAGGGCGCCAGAGCTTAGGGACATGTCTGCTGAACTGTCTTCTTTAATTCAAGGAGATGTGGAATTATATGTTGGTGTTTTAAAACCAATTTCAAGATCATCTACTGTGAAAAAGAAGTGGTGACAGTTTCTAGGTTAGCTTTCGCCCCTTCACAGGGCCCCTAAGCCCGTTATGACTGTCTAGGAATTGGACGCAGACACAACTATATGGATCAGTGTCAGCCAAACAGGTCTAAAGGACAATTTTTCCAAGTGACATTTTCAGCCAGTATATTGAGGCAGCTGAAGTAGTTTTCACAATGAGGCCAGAGCTTTGGGCCTTGGGTGTCTGTAGCAGACAGCTTCAGGTTCCTGAGATGAACTTCCAGACCAGGTACACTTATGGAGGAAGGGATATTTATTGAAGCTTACAGATTCAGGGAAGTTCCATAATGGCAGAAGAAGCTGGCCTGCTTTCACAGGTCCAAGCAGAAAGAGAGAAGGCACAAGCCAAATCCCTAAAACACAGCACACTTCAGGAATTCCAGGCACTTTTGTATCTCTTTAGATTGGAATGTCAAATCCACCCCCACACTTTAGGGCTGGACCCTAAGATCCACCCAGTGACACAGCCTCCAGTCAGGTGGCTGGAAATCTGAGAAGTTTTAATAAACTCCTGAATCTATTGGGGGCGGGGGGGCATTTATTCAAACTAATACAGGGTCCCTCTTGAAGTGACCTGGAGGGAGCCACAAGATGAAGGTCTGTTCAAGGTAGGGCTTGCTGTTGGTGGAGGGGGAGGAAGTTGCTGGGACTTGCAAGAGGAGACCCAAGAAAAAAGGTAGAGCACACATATGGCCCTGCCACAAGATCACATGCACTGTCACACATATACCTTATACTAACCCTTCACACTCCTCCAACATCATGTGCCCTGTGCTACATGTCCTTGTCATTCACACATGCTCCATGTCATAAGTACCCTCTATACATGCCACACCTTCTGCCACATACACCTTCCAAGACCCCCACACTACATGTCCCATGTTACTTGTCATCCCAAGTCATGCCCTGTGTCACAGTATAATACACCCATGCCCTGTGCCACATACATCCCATACTCCCTGTGTCACACTCCCTGTGCCACACTGTCATACCCTGTACTGCACACTCATTCCCTGTCTTCTAGAGACTGGCATGCTGGTGGATCAACCAGTTTACCTCATTTGACCATTTATAGAACTGCTCTAGGGGTGCAGAAGTGGCCCCAAAAGAACTTGTGAGTATGGTAGTTTGAATGTATGGTCCCCCCTATAGAATCAGGTGTTTTATTGAGCTTATAACTTGGATCTCTAGTTGCCTTGCTAGAGGAGGTGCCACTGGGGGCAGATCCTGGAGACCAGCCCCAATGTGTCACTAGGGGCAGACCTCAATTCTAGCAAGAAGGTGTGCAGAGAGGTTTGAGTTCTGCCTGGGTCCCTGCTGTTCGGCCATTCATGTTTGCTACTTTTGGTTTTTATGGGCTGTTTGGTTGTTTCTCTGCTTAGATGTATGGAAGCAGCTTCTTCCACCATTGATGGAACCCCCCCCCCGGATCTGTAAGCTTGACATAACTCCCTTCTTCACCTAAACTGTGCCTGGTTTGGATGTTCATCCCAGCACCATGAGGATGTCTACAACATGAGGTTTTGCTTTAGGTTAAAGCCGAGAAGAGATTTTACAAGTGCTAATGTGTAAGGAAGGGTGAAGATTTTCTACTCCTTAAAAAGTACACATTCCTAGAGTCATACTTGAAAAGTATTCCTTAGCTTTCAACTAAATAGCTGGAGCACCTTTGGGCCCTGGCACTGAGACTGGGTTTTCTTAAAAAGCGGGGCACTGTGTGTATAGCCTGAACAGGCACCTGCGGGTGCAGCTCACTGTAGCCCCCTAGGCTCTGAGTGCACTGTGTTTGGGGCTGGTGTGGTGCCAGTCTGCAGGGAACACATCTGTGCCTTGTCCACAGGTGGGTATGGCCCACAGAAATGAGCTCTGACCCAAATTGTCTCACTGGCTGATCCCCCAGGCCATCCCCGGATGGGCTGCCTGTCTTCTGGGACATGTGCTTGAGGGATGGTTTCTTCACTAGAGAGTTACATCTCTCTGCCTCTGTTCCATGCCACTAAGTCTGGTAAGGTCCAGGTTCTGTGTTGCTAGCAAGAAGCTGACTCAGAAAGGGACAGGAACACCACACAACAGGACCAATGGTGCCCTGGCAAGGGTCTACCTTGCATTCCTCTGGGGTAGGATAGAGAATGGGATGGACTTCTGGAGGAGGTGGCACCTTGGCTGCACTGAAGAGCACTGGGGGTTTTCAGGGAAGAGGCCAGGAGGGCCTTAGGTCAGAAGACAGCCTGGCTGGGTGGAGATGTCACAGCATGGTAGTCTCATGAAGGGTTTGCTGTGTTTAATGTAATGGAGGCAGCTCAAGTGAGGCAGGGCCATCCCTGAGCAAGGACCAAAGGAGGTCAAGTATGGGTGAGGAGCACCTTCTTCATCCAGCCAGCTGTCCCTGTCCACAGTACAGATGGCTGCTGGGGACTGATGGGGCCTCTGAGGACTTGTGAAGATGTTCTCTCTCATTGCCAAACAGTTTAGTCACCAGATCAATTGCTGTAGAAACCACCGATAGTTTCAAGCTTGCATTATTTTGTAGCTTTATATAATATCATAGCTTTATATGAGCTTCTCCTGAAACTGTTGTAGAATCTCTTGGATTTTTACCATGCACGGGTCCATGAAGATGGCTAGGGAACCTTTTTCTCAGTTGCTCAGATAGAGCAGATCACCGTCCCTAATCAGGGAAGCCGTCGTATAGGCTCTTAGGTTTGACTTGCTGTTTTAAAGCCTCTATTTGCTGATTTTATCTCACAGTGTTACAGAGATGCCAGTCTTTGGAATCAGCTCCCATCTTTCTGTAGGTAGTGGAAAGCTTTTATTCTCATAGGTTACCAGCACACTGGTGGCAAGTGCATGGGTGCTTGGCCTGGAGCCCAAACCACTCTTCCCTGCCACCTGCAGGGTCACCTTGTCCCAGAAAATGAGAAACCAGGCCTTGATGACTCACACATGACCCCCACCACATGTGTTCTTTTTGGGGGGTGGCTGTATCACCTTAAGCTGCACCAGGAGGAAGAAAGGATGGAAATTGTGGGACAGTGTTATGGAAGAGGGAGTCAGGTTGCTTTGTTAGGCAGTTAAGATGGCCCCTGAAAGTAAAAAGGCAGCATATCTGCACTTGCTAGATATCAAAGGATGATCTGCCTATCTCTTGCCTAGTTCCCTAGACCTGTTTTTTCATACCTGACCCCCTCCCTGGGAGGAAGGCCTTTTTCTAGAATCCTGACACTGTGATTGGGAACTTAGACTCTAGAACTTGGCATTATGGCTAGCTTCTTCCTGAGCCAGCCTCTAGCCCAGACCAATCATTTGTCTCTCTCTGGCTCACCTGAGCCTGAAGGTAAAACCCACCACCATAAGTTTATAAATATGTTTTACCAGAGGAGGGAAGTTCCCCCCCCCCCCCCTCTCTGTGGACTGCTTGACCACTGATGAACTTCCAGCTTCTGGTGAGTTTCTCCTTGTATCAGCCTGGCTGGGCCAGGTAAGGGGAGAACTCCTTAACCCCTACTTTCCACATGGGCTCTTCTCCACATGGCAGGAGCTCTGTGAACTTTCTTTTCTGTCCTCTCCATGGTTTTTCCAGGCCCAACACATGGGCTCTCAGGCCACATGGATGTATTCATGCTCCTTCCCTTGGTTCTGTACTTCCCTCAATAAGTATAATACTATTTTTATTTTTATTTATTTGAGAGAGATAGAGGCAAGATAGAGAGAATGGGCATGCCAAGGCCTCCAGCCACTGCAGACAAACTCCAGATGCATGCACCACCTTGTGCATCTGGCTTATGTGGGTACTGAGGAATTGAACCTGAGTCCTTAGACTTTGTGGGCAAGTATTTTAGCCACTAAGCCATCTCTCCAGCTATATATGTGTGTGTGTGTGTGTGTATGTGTGTATATATATATATATATGTATATTTTAAAAATTTATTTTGGTGTTTTGAGGTAGGGTCTCACTGTAGCCCAGGCTGACCTGGGATTCACTGTGTAGTCCAGGCTGGCCTCAAACTCACAGCAATCCTCCTACCTCTGCCTCCTGAGTGCTGGGATTAAAGGCATGCGCCACCACGCCCGGCACAAATATAATTTAATAATTCTCCCTCTCAGTCTTTTTTTATTCAATTCTTTGGTTGACCTAGGGTTTGGGGGTTCAAGCACTTTCCTGAACCCCTAGCACCCCGTTTCAGCCCCACCTTTTCTCCTGTGTAGGTTTGCCCTGTTCCACAAGGTTAGGATTCCTCGCCAGAACCTCCTTAACCGGACCGGAGACATTACCCCTGAGGGCACATACATCACCCCCTTTAAGGTACAGGCAGAGCTGTGGGAGTTTGTGGGTTGTGCTTCTCTGGCTCCTGTCCCCATAGCATTTGGGAGGGAGGCCCTAACCCAAGAGTGGCCAGTGCTGGGCACACCACAGGTCTGTTGGTTCCAGTGTCCTTTGCAGGGTATGGACTCAGCCATAGCACCAGAGCTGGTAGGCAAGGACAACCTAGCCTAGCAGCTGTTGCTGGACAACCTTGGACATCCATGCCTGCCTGATTTCTAGTTAAGAGTATTCAGAGGGGAGGGTCGCCTGGTATGCTGTGCTCAGATGGGATGACCAACAGGGTTGTCTGCTATCTGCTAAGAATAGCAGAGACAGTGTATCCTTCGGTGGAGATGGCTGATGGTGCAGAAGACAGTCCTGGGGAGTGTGGTGAGCTCACAGAGGGCTGACTCTGAAACAGGGACCTCCAGGAGACTTCCTGGAAGGACACACCCTGGAAAGACACTCCCCTGACAACTTTCCTATGTGTAGAGGGAGAGCAAAAACAACAGAACAGACAGTTGAGAAAAATTAGCACCCTGAAGTGAGAAACCACGTAAGATGTAGATACAATAATATAAAAATTAACCAGTAAAAGTCTTCTGTAAAGTAAAAGAATTAGAAGGAAGAACGTAGTAGACAGGTCACCGCAGCCCAAAAACACCCTAGAGAGGTGTGCCCTGCAGAGGGCAGCAGACACAGACTGAAAGTCCTGGTGAGGCAGCTTTTGGTGAAATAACAGCAAAATGTCCCCACGCTAGAGAAGGAAAGACCTTAGATCTAAAGGTATCATTGGTCCAAAGAGGAAATGCTTAATGACTCTCAAAGAGAAAACTGAAATTTTTCCCATCTGATGGACAATCAAGATCACGTTGACCTCAGTTTCTCAGACACTATTGCATGTGACACACAAGGACATAACATTTACAACCAGGAAAATAAATGTATTTTAAAGTGCATCAAAACTATCCTTACCCAAGAATGTGCTAAATGTTCCCAAGTACACAATATTTGGAAGATGGACACCAACACCACAGTGTTGGAACAAGGACCTAAATAATGAACCAGAGCAGTGTAGAGACCAGGCCATTCCTGTACCACAGTGCCACTGACCAATCTGTACACAGCTGCTGTTAATGTCATTGAAGAGCAGGATGGATGTGGTGGAAGCACTGGGTCACACACCCCACAGACTGAAAAGACACAGGATGTCTGCTAAGCCCAAAGAACGCTGAGCCTCATAGCTCAGCAGCTGGGTTAAAGGATGTGTTGCACTACCAGAGTGCTCAGTGGAAATGGAGCCATGAACTGGGCCGCTCTACCCTCTGGGGCCCAGGTAAAGGCAGGGTCTGGCATCCCCAAGTGGACAGTTTACAGGTATCCCTACACAGAACTTAGTCACATAGTTCCCTCTGCTCAGAGCACCTTTTCCTTTGGCAGGTGAATGTCTTCTCTACCCACAGTGTGCCAGTAACACCAGTGCCCACCTGCAGCGTGGCCTGCCACCTGTTAAGTGTCTGGGGGTCTGAGCTTTGGGGTGCTATGGCCCAGGCCAGCACCATGAATAAGGGGTGGTCTTTCATCTTTGTGTCACTCTTTGGAATGGCCTTATGGTCTGGCTACTGCATGACACCTGCTTTTTTTTCCCCAGGATGTCCGACAGCGTTTTGGAGTATCGCTGGGGAGCCTGTCCATGGGGCGCATCACCATCATCAGCATTTCTGCGGTTAACTTGAAGCTGGCCGTGTCCATAGCAGTTCGATTCTCGGCCACTCGCTATCAGTTCGGACCCACGGATGATGAGGAGATTCCTGTCCTGGAATACCCACTGCAGGTACTGGCTGTCCACTTTTCCCTTTGGCCCCTGGGATTTAGCTAACACTCTTGGTGATTCACACAGTGGGTGGGAGTGCACCTGTCAGGCAGCAGGCCCTCTGGGGGGTGGCTTTTAATTAAAGAGGAACACATATGAACAAAAGTAGGAGTATGGGAGGAAGTGAGTTGGGGAACAGGGATCTGGTGGCAGGTAATGCCTGCTGCACGAGCAAGTAAGGTCACACTGGTTTTGGCAGATGGCATTTGTCCCATGTCCAAACCCATCTTTGACTTATCCATGTCATCCCTAAGAAACAATGCCAAGAAAATGATTCTTGGAAGCAGCAGGTGAGCACAGCCTGCTTACTGTGTGGCCTGTCACAGAGCAGAAAGGATGCCTGTCCTTGTGTCTTTCGAGGAACAGTCAAGCAGCACCGGGCAAAGCATGGGGTACACATACAGAAAGGTGGTGCATCGTCACCTCAGCACCTCCCTGTGGTACTCCCGGTAGGAGCTTTGCTGGACATCTGGTCAGGTGTCATTCACAGTCTGGGGTCAGATAGGGTACCTAGTTGCTAAATCTGGCTCAGGTCTTGGGCTAAGTGCTGCATAAACAGGCAAAAGTTGGAGGACTTGAGAACAGAATGGCTTCCTCTTAACGTTTGCTTTGTCATGGCAGTGAGCCTATTCTGAATTGGAAGTAAAAACAGAGAAACAAAGTGTCTTATGCCTGGAAGGTCTGTGTTCCTTCCCATGGTGTCCCTGGCCCCTGTGGCCACAGCACTTTGACTCCTCCAGGTACCAAGGGAAACTCTGACTAAGGCACTCCATCGGGGTTCTCATGGTGCTGCCATTTGTGGGGCGTATGTAGGGCTTGAACACACATATCACAGCACTCCACATCAGCTAGCATGGTAACAGGCACTGTGCACTCTGGACAGCCATAATAGCAGCTCATTGGGTTCCTTTCAGGCCTCACCCGCCCCCTCCCATGTCCATCTGTACATCCAGTAGTTGTTGTGTGTGTGCTGGTATGCATAGGTAGAAGAGGTATTTCCCAAGGAACTTTTGTCCCTACGTGAGCCTCAGTCCCCTACATATACACCTTGGGCTTCATGGGCTCCAGAAGCATGGTCCACAAACCAGCAATGCCTGTGCTGAGCTGAGTGGGTGCCAGCAGCTGGTTCTTTTCATTTCCAGACGCACTGGGGTGGGGTGGGATGGTCAGATGAGCTGCCTCTCTGAGGACCTGTGATTTGTCATATTTCCCTTAGCAATGGCGCCTACTTCCCTACTTGGCGGCTGCCTACGCCTTGGACCACTTCTCCAAGTTACTATACATGGACCTGGTAGGGCTGCAGCGTGGCCTGCTAGAGGGAGACCGCAGTGCCAAGCAGGTGAGGCATCTCCCGTACTATGGCTGAGGTTGAGCAGCCCAGCTTCAATAATAGATCAAAACAAGGCCCAGCACAGTGGCGCATGGCTTTAATCTCAGCACTTGGGAGGCAGAGGTAGGAGAACTGCTGTGAGTTCAAGACCAGCCTGAGAATACAGAGTGAATTCCAGAAACCCTACCTCAAAACAACAAAAAACAAAACACAAAGCAGTTGGGTTCCCTGAGACAGAGACTGCACACATTCCTTCAGCCACCCCACCCATTTGGAGCTCTGCTTTTGAATGATTTGGGCAGCATCCATCACCCCATTTCTCAAAGAGTGCTGACATGAGGCTGACTCCCATCTGTGAGCTCAGCTGGTCTCCTCTTGAGAACATGATGGTTTTGCACAATCCTCATTACCAGTCCCTCAGAGGATTTCACGGTTCTGATCCTTTCATAAGCAACTGTCCAGAGGTCTGAGTCCAGCTCACTGGATCTGAGTTGACAGCCTAGGATTTGTGCCAGGAACAAGCATGCAAATCCACCGAGTCCCTTGCTCTGTGGCTTTCTCTACAAATGACCACAGTCTTTAGCCATTGTTCATTGTGTGCCCATAAACTGTGTACAGGCTGAGTCTCGTGGGTATTCTCCTGCAGTGTGTACACTTGAGATTCATCTGCTGTACAGTACAACCTGCAGTCCAGTTATTTTCATGCTGTGAAGCTGTATAAGTTGGGTCCAATATGGGAGACAGTTCTTTCAAGGTGGCCCTGAATCTGGGGTCTGACTTCGGGTGTCAAACTCTCTCCGCACCTCCTTTCCTTGAGTTCTCTCTCCATAGGCAGAGCTCGGACGTGAGATCCATGCCCTGGCATCAGCTGGCAAGCCCCTGGCCTCATGGACAGCCCAGCAGGGAATCCAGGAGTGCCGGGAGGCATGTGGAGGACACGGCTATCTGGCCAGTAGGTTTGAGAAAAATATTCAATGGTTTCCAGTTCTTGCTGTCTCCAGGGATGCTAAGCCAGGGGTCAGCAAAGTACAGCCTGTTCCTGTAAATAAAGTTTTATTGGAACACAGCTAGGCCCATTCATTCACATGTTTTCTTCAGATGTTTCTGTGCTCGTTAGTGGCAGCTCTGAGTTGAGGAGAAAGACCACATTGCTCACAAAGCCTGGAATTTTAAAGTCTGGCCTATTAGAGCATGAGTTTGCCAACTCCTACCCTAGATAGATCCCAGAACTTCAATGTCTGATGTTACCTGGTCAAAATTTTGGAATGAGCCGAGGGTGGTGGTGCACGCCTTTAATCCCAGCATTTGGGAAACTGAGGTAGGAGGATCACTGTGAGTTTGAGGCCAGCTTGAGACTACATAGTGAATTCCAGGTCAGTCTGGGCTAGAGCGAGACCCCCATCTCAAAAATCAAAACAAAACTTTAGGAATAAGTGTGTGTGTGTGTGTGTGTGTGTGTGTCCAGTAAGACACAGAGTGGAAAGCAGGTTATCTCTTTATTTCAGTCATGGCATTTGGCTGACTTGGTAGGAACCATGCACCAGGTTTTATTGTTATAGAAAATTCCAACTTGCTGATCTAGCCAGAGCCTGGCTGGGTCCTGCTGGCTTGGTAACTGGGTGAGTTAACCTCATTGTGCCTCAGTTTTTTTAAGTTTTTCGAGGTATGGTCTCACTCTGGTCCAGGCTGACCTGGAATTAACTATGTAGTCTCAGGGTGGCCTCGAACTCACGGTAATCCTCATACCTCTGCCTCCCAAGTGCTGGGATTAAAGGCATGCACCACCACGCCCGGCTTCAGTTTTTTTTTCTTAGAAAATGGGAGTATAAAAACACACAGCACATAGGGTCTTGCAAGAAGTAAATTAATTAATTCATTTAGTCATAATTTACTGCAGGGTCTGGCCTGCAGGCTGAGCCCAATAACATTTATTTACCATTAAGTCAGCAGAACTTCCCGCACATACAGCTTAAGTAATGATTGGTGCTGCGACTTGGCTGCTCAAAGGTGGCCATTGTGCTATATAGACAGCAGCTGAATCACAGTCCTCAGCAGCCTGAGCTGCATTTCAGGTTCCTGTGGGCTGTGAATGTGCCTGTAGTGATCTGTGGATGATGCCATTCCGAGTGTGCTGTCCCAGCTGTGCAGTGTTCTGGACAACTGCAGCGTGGGAGCCTGTCTGGAAACCTCCACATGCTCTGTTACACACTGACATGTGGTTTTCTGTGGCTGTGCATGTTATTTGTTTGCATGTTTTTGTCCACTGTGCAGTGTTCTTAGTTTTTATGTGTTGTAAAGACACTAAACAGTCTAGCTTTGTTCCGGTTTTAAATAGAATGAGGAAATTGAACTGTGCAGTACTGCAGATAGCAAACATGACTGAGTCACCCATACATGACTTAACTAACACTGGGCTGGGACCACTGAGAATGAAGTCAGTGATATAAAGGGCTGTATCTAGATTAAAATACTATCCTTAAGCTGGAGAGATGGCTTAGCTGTTAAGCACTTGCCTGTGAAGCCTAAGGACCAGGTTCATTTCCCGAGTACCTAAGTAGGCCAGATGCACATGGTATTGCATGCACCTGGAGTTTGTTTGCAGTGACTAGAGACCCTGGTGTGCCCATTCTCTCTATCTGCCTCTTTCTCTTGCTGTCTCTCAAATAAATAAAAATAAAATAAAATGTTCAAAAATGTTATAAAGAAAATACTAGTCACATTCCCCCCTAAGATCTCTCTGAGCTCTTATATTGGTAGGCCAACTATGGCATGGAGGAGTTGGGGCTGTCCCCTCCTCTCCCTTCTGGCTCCTCCTTCCACCCCACAATTGTTTTCCATCAGAGGAGGAAAAGCCATGAAGTAGAGTTCAAAGTATGCCTAAAATGAAGTGCACACATGCACTGGGCTGCTTAACTGGCAGGAGAGGTAAGAATATGAGAGCTGTTGCAGACTGAAGTTTCTTTGCAAAAAACATTCGTTTAGCTGTGCGAGGAGGAAGGGAAGTCCTCACCCCAGGAAGTCAGCACCCTTGGAAATGTACCATCTCTGGAGTGATCCCTATGTCCTGGGGAAGCTCTGCCAGATGATCCTGCAGGTGATACCAAGAGACAGGGAGGTGTCAGTCCTGCAGCCTCGGTGCCACCAGCCCTGTGCTAAGTGCCTCATGCACCACCTGCTCTTCTGTTACCCTCCTGGAGGTGAATTTTCTTCCCTAAGGATGGCATAGACACAGCCAGCAGGGGTGGGTCTGAGGAACAGGGAATCAAGGGGAAAGTAGGGATGTGGGTGGGCATCTCCCTGAATAGCATCTTAAATGACACAGATGTCATGGCTTCCTTGCAGTGAATCGGCTAGGTGACCTCAGAAATGACAATGATCCAAACTGCACATATGAAGGTGACAACAACGTTCTGCTGCAGCAGACAAGCAACTACCTACTAGGCCTCCTGGAGCGTCGGCTTCAAGGTAGGCACTGGGTACTAGTGGAGGCAGGGTGAGGTCCAGGGCTCGTATGGCCTCAGTGTATTGAGTGCTTGTATTAAGATGCATCCTCTGTTGGGGCATGGGGCACAGTTCTGTAATCCCAGCACTTAAGAGACTAAGGCAGGAGGACGTGAGTTTGAGACCAGTCAGGTCCATAGCACAACCCTCTCTCAACAACAAAAAGCAAAAGTGAAAGCAGGCTGGAGAGATGGCTTAGTGGTTAAGGTGCTTGCCTACAAAGCCTAAGGATCCAGGTTTGACTCTCCAGGTCTCACATAAGCCAGACGCACATGGTGACGCAAGCATGCAAGGTTGCACATGCACACAAGGTGGCGCACACATCTGAATTCAATTATAGAGGCTAGAGGCCTTGGTGCATCAATTCTCTCTCTCTTTCTCCCTCTCACATTAAAAAATAAAGTCAGTCTGTTGGGTTTGCCTCAAAAAACAAAACAAAGCAAAAGTGAAAGCAAAGGCCTGTCTACATGACAAGTAAGGGGCACAGCCAATGCCCTAGCAGCTCCCCAGGCACAGGCCCAGTGCATGGGGAATAATAGAGAGGGCCTGCTGGTGGGACAGGCTGTATGGTTTGGGACTCCAAAGTCACTGTATGTGCACCCTAGATGGAACTCGCTTCTCAAGCCCTCTGAAGACGGTGGACTTTCTGCAGGCCTATCCAGCAGTCCTGAGTCAGAAGTTCACGGGCTCCAGTGTGCCTGACTGGTTGGACTCAGCAGGTATGCTACTCTCTCCTCAGGCATGGTTCAGAGCAGACAGTTTCCCTGGCACCCTCATCCTTGTCATTACCCTAGGAAATGTTCATAGCTGTCGGGGGGCGGGGGGGAGGGCTGTAGCAGTTACTCTAGGTTTTTCTGGCCTGCATTATTTCCTTGGCTCTGTTATTCTAATACAAATCACAGAAACACTTCTTCAGATCCTCCCTTTCCTTCTGATTGTGACCATCAGTTCTAGGGGGAGAGTTTGAGGAACACCAGGCCCACAGAGTTTAAGAACAGGTGGGAATCACATGGCCTTGGCTATGGATATGGCTTCCAGAAGTTGATGATGACAGCTAAGACTCAGACACGAACATCAGGCAGTTTGGTGTCTTACTGTTCCAGGTCTGTCTGGGTGCTGAGAACATCAGACACATACTGTCTCTCGAGCAGAGGGAGATATCCAAGGTCAAGGTGTCAACAGGGCCTAGCTCCCTGCCTCTCCCAGCTCCCAAGGGGTCTTCCAGGCATCCTTGGATTCTGGCTACATTGCTCTGTTGTCACATGACCTTTTCTTCTTTGTCTCCTTGTAAGGACCTTTGCTTGTCATTAGAGCTGGGCACTGCCATAATACAGGGTGACTTCACCTCAGTGTTCACAACTTCATTCCACATGTAAAGACCCTTCTACTAAAACTATAGTTACATGCTCTAGCAGTCAGAACCTGACAGATCTTTTGGGTCTGCCAGTCAGTGCACCATACCTGGCATACCCAGGAAGGGTACATCATCCCAGACCCTTTCCCCTGTTTCACCTGTTGCCCAGAACACTGGTGTCTGGGGTCACAGCAACCATCCTGGTCTCTATGTGACTGTGGGCCACCTTCTTGACGTCTCTGAGCCTGTGAGGTAGTTTTGCTTGTCTTGTCTTTTTTTTTTTTTTTAAAATATATTATTTATTTGGAGGGGGCAGATAGAGTGAGTGAGAATGGGTGCACCAGGGCCTCTAGCCACTGCAAACTAACTCCAGACACATGTGCCACCTTGTGCATCTGGCCTGTGTGGGTACTAGAGAATTGAACCTGGTCTCTTAGCTTTGCAGGCAAACGCCTTAACCGCTAAGCCATCTCTCCAGCTCTTTTTTTCTTCTTTTCTTTCTTTCTTTTTTTTTTTCTTTCTTTCTTTCTTTCTTTTTTTTTTTTTTTTTAGGTAGGGTTTTGCTCTAGCCTAGACTAACCTAGAATTGACTATGTGGTCTCAGAGTGGCCTCGAACTCACAGCAGTCCTCCTTCCTCTGCCTCTTGAGTGCTGGGATTAAAGGTGTGCACCACCATGCCTGGCTTTCTTGCTTGTCTTTTTTAAAAAATATTTTATTTTTAGTTATTTATTTGAGAGAGGGAAAGAGACAGAGAGAAAGAGAGAGAGAGAGTGAGTATGCCAGGGCTTCCAGCCATTGCAAACGAACTCCAGATGCATGAGCCACCTTGTGCATCTGGCTTATGTGGGTACTGGGGAATCGAACTGAGGTCCTTAGGCTTTGCAGGCAAGTGCCTAAACCTAAGCTAAGCCATCTCTCCAACCCTCTTGCTTGTCTCTTAATGGGCTTGTGAGTTGAACCTTGAAGATTAACCAGTGTCACAACAGGGAGGCAGTGAGATGCTCTGTGGTGTCTTTTTCCCAGGGAATAGTCCATGACCAAGAGGAAATGGGCCCAGACCTAATGTAGCCAGGCCCTCATTTTCTTTCCAGGAACTCTTAGCCAAGAGCAGCTGATGAGCAGAGGGTTCCATATTCCTTGCTCTATGCAGCCTGCAAGTCCCTCAGAGTCAGGCACCCGGACTCCTGCAAAGAGGGAGTGAGAACATGGACCCAGACATGTGGTTGGTCCAAACCTACTCCTCACTCGCATCTGTGTGTCCCAACCTGCCTGGTGTCCTGTGTCCTCACTGGGGAGGGTACTGCCTTGGGAATTCAGCCCAGAATGTGGCTCTATTGCCTGGCTTGCTACCTATCTGTCTATCTAGCTGCTGCCTGGATGGCTAGCCCCTAGCCTTTCCATCAGCATCCTCCTCTCTCTCCCAGGGTTGAAGCCTTGAGAGCCAGTGCCAGCCCTCCAGCTGGCTAGTGAGGTTGGAGTGAGGCCTGGTGACAGAGGCACGGGTGCCCCTTGCTCTTGCCATCCTCTGCCAGTCAGGCATCCTGATTCTCATGCAGGTCTTGGTGGTGCTATCTGCCCAAGGTTAAGTGCACAGTGAGAGTCAGAGCTTGTTTATTTTTTTTTATTTATTTATTTATTATTTATTTATTTATTTATTTATTTATTGGGGAGAGAGGGAGAGGAAGACAGATAGAGATGGGCTTGCCAGCAGCCTCTCAGCTGATGCTAATGAAATCCAGATGTGGTCAAGTGCGGCATTGTGCCCTTGTGTCACTTTGCATCTGGCTAAACGTGGGACCTGGAGATTGGAACCGCTGGAGATTGGAACCGGCGTTCTTAGGCTTAGGAGGTAGGCGCCTTAACCGCTAAGCCATCTCTCCAGTCCAGAGCTCGTTGTTTTGTTTCCCTGTCCCCTTCTGAAGCCTCCCTGGCGGCATACAAGTGGCTGGTTTGCTACTTGCTCCGAGAGAGTCATCAGAGATTCAGTCAAGAAAAAAGATCCAGAGGCAGTGATTTTGAAGCAAGAAACAACAGCCAGGTATACTTTTATTTTAAAATGTCTTTTCTTTAATCTGTTCCTGGTTGCCCTGGTGCCCTGTTCCCGGAAGTCAGTGCCCTGGCAGTTGAAGGCCCCAGCCTAGCATTCCTATGTCCTTGGGATTGTGTAGTGCTTAACCTCTTGGCACCTGCGCCTGGTTTGCTCTGATGGCAATTGGAGTCATTGGCACCTGTCCTTCTGGGCCATTAAAGAAGTGGAGGGTATCATATTTACATTGTCAGGTGTTATCTGCTGTAAACCAGAGCTGTGACTGTTGGAAGGTGATGTGGAGCTGTGGGACCTTGGTCCCACCATGGGCTGTCCATAGGGCAGTGAGTCATCCAGTCTGCTGCACACCTCTTCCCACTTCTCTGCTCTGCTTTGCCAACCAAGACTTCCATCACCCTCAGCAGGACTTGCTGAAAATGAGCCACAGCAGCTTCTGACTGGTCCTCACACTAGTCTGAGCTACTGGTCCCATTCCTGGAATCCATGGCACCAAAACCCTTCTCTGTGCCTGGTGACACTATACCAGGCTATGTAGTAGGCCTACCTGTGTATGTATGCAAGATGATGGCTGTCATCTGAGGTGGCCCAGGAGGGGAGGCAGTGGACCTGGGCTGCAGAAGCACGTGATATACCAACAGGGACCATCTTCAGCAGGGAAAGCTTTTCCCCAAGAGGGGATCAGCCTGACCTGGAGTGGGGGAGAGGCTAGGAACCCACATGCTAAAGCCTTAAACCCGTCTTCTGGCTGGGGTTGGTGATAACTGCCCATCCTGTCTTTAGGAGAAGTTACTAGGCATTCCTCTGATAATAAAGTGTGCTTGCTCTTTTCCTTAGCAGGGCAGGGTGTGGAGGCTGCCTCTCCATCACCAGCCTCTGCCCTGTTTTGAAGGTGTACTATTGCCGGTCCCTGGCCCTGGCCTTCATGGAGCTCTCTGTGGTGCAGAGATTTCAGGAACACACGCATGGTCCTGGTGTGCCTCCATCTCTGCGGGCTGTGCTGGGGCGGCTCAGCGCACTCTATGCCCTGTGGTCCCTCAGCCGGCACACAGCCCTGCTCTACCGAGGTGAGGCTGGGATCAGGCACCTGCTTGTACTCAGTTAGCTCTGCTCCCACCTCCCCACCCTGTAGAACCATCACTTATGTGCACTTGTCACAGCCAAGGCAAAGAAGAGACAAGGATTCCAGATTCCACAGTGACACACGAGACCCACAGCTGGTCAGCTGGTCTGGGCCAGAGAAGCTTCAAATGGTGCTGGTCAGATGCAGCCTTCCTTGCATGCAGGCTCCTGGGAAGTCCATCTCTCCTTTGGGTCAGAGGTGCTTTCTAAGGTCCATGCTTGCTGGCAGTAGGCTGGTTTCAGAGATGAGCCTAGCCATCCAGGCCCTTGGCACTAATGTGGCCACACTTCCTGGGGTTGGTTGCACCCAGCCTAAGAGAGCAGGGTGAACCAGAATTGCCCACCTTTTCTCTGGTTTTGCCTGTAAGAAGCGTTTTCAGACATTCTTCCCCACTTGTCCCATGATACCTGCTGGCCTGTTGGGTACTGTGTACTATCCATGTCAGCACATGGCTTAGGAAGAGTGAGGTGAGATCACACACACAAACACACTCCTGTGACACCTCTGTGGAGGGTCTGAGTGCACAGGTCAGCAGATGGGGCCCCAAGGCTCTGGCAGAGGCAGGGCTGGATAGGGAGAGAGTCACTTGCTGTCTGATAAAGTCTTATGCTCAGGTACCCTTCTCCTGCTTCATTCCCTGATCACTTCAGAGGCACATGCTCCCCTCACACTGTAGCTCCGCAGCCTTTGCCAGCCCCTAGCCCTACACTCCTGCTCACAGTGTGACCATGCCCACGTGGCCATGCACTTCACCAGTACACACTGCTTCTTTCCCCCTGAAGCACTCCCCTGTCCTTCAGAAGGAATCTGTCCAGTCTCTCAAACCTCAGGGGTTTTCTGTCCCTCCTGCCTGTTGGCCGGGCCCTGGGCAGGTTCTGTATCCCCAGTCCCTGGCCTGGGACTTGTCTATCACATTCCAAAAGAACCAAGAGGGACAGGGAACTCAGAACTAGCCCTGACAGAGCCAGCTGCTCCTTCCCGGGGATCACTTCCGTGCAGTTTCACCCAGACATTTCCACCCAAAAGACGGGGTATGAGAAGGCCGCTTCTCATGCACTGCCACAGCACATGGGGTGAAGGTGCCAACCGAGCATGATAAAGGTTCTACTTGCAGGTGGCTATATTTCTGGTGAGCAAGCTGCAAGAGCAATGGAGGAGGCCATCCTGGTCTTGTGTGCACAGGTGAGTTGAGTCACCTCACCTTCAAGAGCGTCTGTCTGTGCTCTGTGCAGTTGCCCGATTCTAGGATGCACCCCCCCACACACACACACAATCTGAGGCTGTCTGCTTACTTTATGAAGTCACCCTGATACTAACCTGAATCACAGTGTGCTTGCCAGGTGTTATTTGAAGCTACTCTAAATTTGAAGAAAAAAAATGATTTGCATTTCAAGGAAGTTCTTGGTTATATACTTGGAGAGATTTTTCTCCGGTGGGGTTGGATGAGGCCTGGGTGAGGAGAGGAGTCACAGAACGCTTGCTGCAGCCTGCAAGTGTGGTGGCTTTTGCAGGCACTCATGGGAGCATTCTGTTTCCGTGGCTCCTAGACGTACCTCCCTGCTTCAGGACAGCAGTAGCCAGGGCTGGTGATGAGCTCTGGGGAGGGCACTGACTCAACAGGCCGCACTAACTCTCATGGCTTCTGCCAGCATCCCTACCTTGCTGAAAAACAAACATAGGCTGTCTTGAGTGAATGCGACATGGTGAAAATATGTGAACGCACACCCCAGGAGCCTGTAACCCAGGCCCTGTGTGCCTGCTCAGGTTACCAGCAGGCTGGAGCAACCAGTGGTGTGACTCTGTTACACAGCCGTCGCCCTGGAGACTGGAAGGTGTTGCCAAGTGGACAGACTTTTTTTTTTGTTTTCCAACAGCTGAAAGATGATGCAGTGGCCCTGGTGGACGTGATTGCCCCTCCCGACTTTGTTCTGGGTTCCCCAATTGGCAGAGCGGATGGCGAGGTAAGGGGAGCACCCCTGTGGCCTTTTGGAGTGGGGCTGGATTCTATACACATAGCTTGAGATAGTCTTGGGTGCCTCCTGGGAAAGTGTCATATTTTGGGGAACACCCAGGAGACAGAAGTTGGGTGATCTTACAGCTCTTTACTCCAGTTCTGTGGTCTCGGATACCTGTCCCTGGCCTTCTCTGCCCTTGTGGGGCAACAGAGCCCCTGAGGATCAGGAGCATGGCCTCCTGCTCCCCCAGCTGCCCTATCATGAGGTCCCTGCTACTCAGTCCCAGATATAGATGTCTTGGCTGCCCCTGCCCTGAGCCTTCTGGTCAGGAGTGTCCCTGTCTGCTTGGCCTCCTGGAATAAAACCTCAGAAACACTAGGTGTGGTGGCATAAGCCTTTAATCCCAGCACTTGGGAGGCAGAGGTAGGAGGATGGCCGAGAGTTTGAGGCCACTCTGAGACTACATAATGAATTTCAGGTCAGCCTGAGCTAAAGTGAGATACTACCTCAAAAAAAAATTTTTAATAAATAAAATAAAAATTTTTAAACCTCAGAAACATCTTCTGGCCTCTTCCACCCTGACCTTTAGCCCCAGCCATCTATAACCTCTGACTGTTCTGATTCTTGGCACTACTTCCCCTCTGTGCCCACCTATACAGTCCCATATCTCATATGATGTCTACTTGCACCTAAGTTCCAGACAGGTTGGCTCAGGCCTAACTCTATCCCCTGGGGCCCTCTGCCAACAGCCAGCCTTCTGAGACAGAGCAAGACCTTCCTACCCCCTTGCAAATGGGTTGAGTTCTGCTGAATCTTGCCCCTCCTTCCTCTAACTGCCACCCTGCCCTCATCTCTGTTCTCGCGTGCTGGGTTCATTCCCACCCAGGGCCTTAGCATCTGCTGTCCACTGTGTAGACCACCCTTCTGTTCTCTCAGCCTGGGCTGAGCCTGCCCTTTCTGTCCCTGTCCTGCATACCCCACTCTCCTGCCAGGTGGCCCTGGCAACTTGGAAGTATCTTACTATATTACTAATCTACAACATGTAGGATGACACTCAGCTTGATGTCACCTAGCACCTCACTACCCATGGGACTGTTGTCCCTTTTACCATGGGGGTATTTCATTGTATTGCAACTATGTGTCAGAGGGCTTACGGTTGTGAGCTGGGGGACAGGGTTTGACACTTACCCTACTCCAGGACTGTGTTCTGCTATTGAGGACCTGGGGCTCTACTGAGATAGATACTGATGGTGAGGGGACAGGATCTCATCTCTCCTTGGGGAGTGCTCTCCTTGACACGCCTGTGGTTTGTCCAGGGAGGGACATGTCTGGATGCTACATGATCAGGTTAGGCATGCATTGGAGTGGGTGCCTGCGAGCAGATGTGGGCCTGGTGGCCAGAGCAGAACAAAGGAGATTCCCAGTCATAGGAGGAACATCTGTAGGAGGGGCTGATGGCCTGCAGTTCCAGTACTGGCCCCTCAACAACCTCCTGTATGTCACAGTATAAGTTACCAGATCCTCTTTGTTGATGAGAAACAGAAGCTGGGTAGCCCATAGCCACCCATACAGGTCATGTCAAGCCAGGTCTTGGGTACATATCTGGTCCTGATGGTAGAAGAACTGACAGTCCCTTGGGCTCCAGGAAAACACTGAAGGCCTTTCCAGGAGGCCCCAACAGCAGGCAGGCCCACTGGGCATTTTCAACTGAGGCCTGTATGGTAGGAGGAAACAGACATAGAAGCTATCCCCTGCAAAAGGAACCTCAGCAAACACTGCACCTCTTCTTGTGACTGGGAGTGGTTAGAGGCAGAGGGGAGCAGTCCCCAATGGGGAGGGGCCTCTGGCTCTAGGTGCCACAATTCAACCTAAGGTACCGAAGTACCACCTGGCAGGGTGGCTAACCACATTTTCCAGATTTCAGGAAGCACTGTTTTGTTTTAGATGGGGGCTGCCAGGTAGAAATGAGCTTTCACTGTACAAACCCAGCTGGGAGATCATAAGAGCAGCAGGAAAGTCCCACACCATAAACTGTGATCAGGTCTGCCCTCGGGAGCTGACTCGACAGTGCAGGACAGGAGCTGGGTAGCACATTGTGCAGCTGCAAGCAGCTGTTTCTGCAAGTGAGTGTGGAGGAAGCTGGCCATGAAGAACAGCCTGTTTTCTTATATCTACACAAGCCAGTGCATTCAGGGCTGTGGGTCCTTCAGAGCTGTCTGGCCTATTGCAACTCTACCTCAGCTGACCCTCTGGGCCTCTGTCTAGAGCCATGTGAGATCAGGCCCTGACCAGGCCTGAGCTGCTCCTTCCACTAGTATAGCAGCCTCTCTCCAGTATAATAGCTGCTCTCTCCTGAGAGCAACTGAACAAAGAAGTCCCAGAGGAGACTCCAGTGGGGCTGCCAAATATGGGCAGAAAGAGGGAGCAAGGGACTTGGGTAGGGCTGCTTGAAGAACTCAGGTCGCCACCTCCCACTGCTTAGCCAGATCTGGCTTGTGCAGCCTGCAGACAGGATGGCCAGGGACAGGTCTTAGTGCAAACATAATGTGGCCCGGCAAATGTAGGGGTGGCTGCTCCTGTGCAGGTGTAGAGTGTCTGCTGTCTACACTGAGTCCCAGAGAAGGAGCAGGGCCAGCTCCCATCAGCAGTGACTTTATAGTACTTTATAATTGAATTTTCTTAATTAGTTTCCACCAAAACAATAAAAGGCTTATAGAAATTAAATTTATATTAGCATTTCCCAAAGAGTGACAGTGGAGAATTTCCTGTGTCCTCACAAGACCAGAGGGTGTCACACTGGCCACTTACTGTCTGAGGACTCTGCTCGAGCTGTTTCTCCTCATTTCTACCTGGTATATTTTCTGCAGCTGTATAAAAACCTGTGGACTGCCATCTTGCAGCAAAGCGGGGTGCTGGAGCGTGCATCCTGGTGGCAGGAGTTCACTGCAAACAAACCCATGGTGAGCAAGCTACAGTCCCAGCTGTAGATGCGATAGCAGCAGGCGGCCACATACCTGAGCAGCTGACCCAGGAGACAAGACATCAAGCCACGCACACCACACCTGTCCCCTTGTTGTTCTGCCACACCCATGTTCCCATGGGGATGGTCACATCCCCCATGCAGGGTCAGCCTGGGGTTGTTGTGATTTGCTGTGTGAAAAGGAACTTATATTACCATGTCTTTCTGGAGGACTTGGGACTTTTGATCATTGTGATTTTATGAGTTTAAGCACTTTCTCTTTGGGCATAAGTAGGAATGTGGCGGTGAAAAGTGCGCACAATGAAGAGGTTTTGAATCTATCTGAGATTTCTTACAGAGCTCTGCTTTACTAACTGATACGTGCCAGTCTGATTCTTTATTCTGCTGGGCCTTGACCACAGTGCTGTTTATATAACCTTCCTAGTTTGTACTGCAGACCATCAGAATGACCCAATTTAAAGATTCTGTAAGGAAAAATGTTATTAGTTTCTTTGGTGGAACTGGAAGTTTCCACAGAGGAAATGCCTTGTGACAGGGACCCCTGGATGATGACCATCTTTCCCCTCCTACGATGTCAGTGACTGTGTATGCAATGAGTTTAGTCTTTTTAGACCGAGAACAAGTGAAATGCCCATGCTGTTGTTCCCCACCACCACCAAGTGTCCATGGTAGCCAGAGTTTAAAGGCATCCATATGCTTCTGAAGAGCGCCTGGTCCATGGTGCCCATCCCTTCTTGCTTGCAGGAGGATGGGATGTATTCCTGACCTTTAGCCTTTCCAGTGAGTCAGTTCTGAGCTCCAGGTGCCCAAGAGGCTCACTCAAGAGCCTGCCTGGGTCAGTCATCCTGTTGGATTCCCAGCCCAAGCTCATGGGGGTCCTGCCAGCTGAGGTCCCTCATATTTCCACCAGGTAGCCTTTGTGGGTGTACCATGGTAGGCCATGGATGAGCTCCTCCACCTAGGTTCATGGCTTTTTCCAACAATGATGCGTGGCTCCCAGGTCCTTCTGGAAGCTCCAGATGTCTAGTCAGAGTTGGAATTTCCACCCTCTCAAATCCTGCCACATACCTTCAGATCTCTCCTCAGCCCACCTTGCCCAAGTGACCAGCCTTTGGTATTTTGTCTTATCATCTTCTCAGGAGTCTACAGTTGGGAATTAACCAGCAGGTCCTGGAGGTGCCCACTGTTAGGATAATGTCACACCGAGAAGACAAGTCTGTGTGGCTCTCAGGGTCAGGCAGCCTGGGCTTGCTGATTCAGGAGTCTTTGCCATAGTTATGGTGCCACTGTCCTTTTGTGTTTTTATCCCCACCTGTGGGAAATGTCCTTGCCCCCAGGGTGGGTGCTGGCTCCCTGTTAATGCAGATTAAGTGATGTTTGTATCAGTCAGCTTTTAAGCATCATGGGTGTTGTCTGTGGTCTGCAGAGGAGGCACAGCAGAGACACATCATGCTCTCACAGTCCCTGCTCCCATGCCACGCACTCGGCTGCCCAGTCCCAAGGATGAGGCTGGGTTGGTGGTAAGTAGAGCAGGTTGAAGTGCAAAAGCCACATTACTAAGATGACATTATAAGAAAATGTCACTTAAAAGTAAAGCATTTAAGCCGGGCGTGGTGGTGCATGCCTTTAATCCCAGCACTCGGGAGGCAGAGGTAGGAGGATCGCCGAGAGTTTGAGGCCACCCTGAGACTACATAGTTAATTCCAGGTCAGCCTGGACCAGAGTGAGACCCTACCTTGCAAAAACCAAAAAAAAACAAAAACAAAAACAAAAAAGTAAAGCATTTGTAATCAGCAGTAAAACCTTGAATAATTGCAATAAAACATTTAAGATGAATCATCATTTTCTTCCACTGTTTTTCTGCTTACAGAACTAGTGCAGGTCATTGGGTGCTCTGACAATATAGCAGAGTTCAAAGAAACCATAGCTGGTTACATTTTATTCCTTTACTTCGGGCCACAGGATAAAGGATCAGTTTACTGTGATCTTTGGCTCATGCAGGTTCCTTCCATCCAGAGGGGGGGCTGGAGCAGTGACAGTGACCTGTGTTACATGATGGCCTCTCTCCTTCCCAGGGGCCTCTGTCACCTGGCCCTCCATGTGATTTCATCTTGCCAGCTGGTGCCACCTTAACATGTGCCCTCCCAGTTGCTTTCTTCCCATGTGTGTTTGTGGGTGTGGGCGTCCTTTTCCTATCTAAATGCATGGCACAGCATTTCCCCCACCAATCCACAGGAGCATGCAAGGCTTACAGACCTCCCCTGGGGAGACTTGAGTCTAAAGGCCCACGCTCTGATCTCACTGTGGCAGCTGCACATGCACCTATGTCTTTGTACATGACCATGCTCTGTGCTCTGAGACTGAATACCAAGCTGGCACAGGATATGAGAAGGGGTGGGTGAAAACAGTGTCCTGTGAGTGGGTACTAGATGCACCAGTACTGGATGTGTGACATCCTTCCTTACAGAAAGCAAGGCCTAACCCAGTCCCTCTCATGCTGTGCTGAGCAGAGAAGTGGGCAAGCATGCAAACTAGAGCCTGGCATGTGATAGAATCTAGTTAATGCTCATCAGCTGGTTCCCCAGGAAGGAAGGAGACCTTGTGCTCTACAGGGTGTTTCACATCAACGGCCTTAACAGTGCTTCTTCCTTTAGCCCTTGCCATAGTGTATGTGTGGGAAGGAGCATGCTCTGGTCTTTTTCTCCCTGCTGGGGCCAAGCCTGTCTCCCTCACTCCTTCTTCATTTGTGCTTACTCTGCTGTGAAGAAGTCTCTTCTCATTCTTTGCCTAATAGAGCATTTAGACAGTCAAGATTTTTGTCTATAAAATATTTTTACATATTAAAAGTATTAACCCTTTAACATATCCATTGTAAATTAATTTCCATCAGTTATTTGTCCTCTGATTGTATTCACTTTTTGATTTAAAATGACACAGCTTAATCAATCATCACTCTAAATTAAAAAACCAAGCTTTGTGTGTGTCCCAGCTTTTGTGATCATGCTCAGAAATTCTTCTCACATCAAGATTATTTCCATCTGCATAAGATGGCGGTTTAGTAGCCACACCAGAGCAGCCTGGTGGGGGAAATAAGCAGAGAAACAGCAAAATACACTCTTCTACCCAAAAGTAAATTGTATAAATTGGAGTAAAACTCAGCAGTAGAGGCCAGTATGCTAGAAAGGGGCTATAAGGGAGGGAGGAGAAGGGAAGAACTTAAGGGGATGGTATTGTATGGGTAAGTAGATGAACAGATTACTGGGGATGGAATGGCCTAAGTGACATCAGTGGAAGAGATTGAGTAAAACAAGGGTGGGGGGAGGGTTAATCAAAATCTAAGAAGGTATGAATAAATCATAGGGAAACCTACTGTTTTGGACAGTAGTGTACCCAGGAGCCATACATTGTTACTAGAAAAATTTCAGTGTCAGGGATGGGATACCTTCCAGTGAGTTGTTGGCCAAGGCTCTTGGTTTCCCTCCAGGAATTGATGGTAAGACCCTATTGTTGAAGCCTCCACATGCTTGGGCTACAGGTCACAGAGAAATCAAGCTGGAGCTGAGCTGAAAACCTCCCTGTAGACCAGCTTACAGAAAGCTGGAAAAACCTATACTTTACGCAGCCCATCAGTGGAGATAAACAACAGTGGATACTGCCAGCCTTAAGTTTGGCCAGCCAGGCCAAATGCGCCAGTGGGTGCAACAGTGGCATGTCTGTTATGGAAGAAACCAGTCATTCTTTAATTGGACTAGAGGCCTGCTCCATGGAAGGGAACACATGCCTAGTACTGAAAACCTATTCAAAAGCCTATAACAGGGGAAGTCATGAGCCCTAGGGATGTAACACCTGCTGGTGTCTGGCTAAATGCATATATTATACTCACCAAGCTGTCCGGTAAGCACTTTCCTTAATGTACCCATATATTACATATACATACCCATATATTAACGCTACTCTCACTTTTGGTTAGAGAAGCTTCTCTCTTCAGATGGCAGTGACCTCTGGGATGACTCAAAGTGCACCATAGTTCTGAGAAGAAGTGACAGAGGGGTGCTCAGCACTGAAACATCTCTAACACACTTTCCAATGCTCAGGGTCTAATGTGGAGGAGCTGGCTGAAAAAATGTAAGAGCCAGAGAAGGGTAGGACTCCTTACAATGCACTCTTCCAGACATAAAATGACCTGGATGTGCATGACCTCACAGTGCCTGGTATTACTGACACAGGACCTTCATAATAGGAGGAAAAGATCAAAACATCAAAATACAAGACAGACTAATTGAGAGAGGGAAGGAGATATGATGGAGAGTGGATTTGTGAAGGGAAAAATGGGGGAGGGAATTACCATGGCTTAATATCTATAATTAAGGAAGTTGTCAATAAAAAGTTTTTAAAAAGATTATTTCCATTTTTATACATACTTCTTTGCATGTTTGGGGGGACATGGGGGTTGAATTCTGTATCCTTCCTAAACTCCTGTGTTTTGATTGCTTGGGTCCCAGCTGATGGTAATTTGGGAGGTGGAGCCTCCTGGAAGAGGTGTGTTTCTGGGATGGACCTTGAGGTTTATTAACCCTTAGCTTCCCAGTGTTTGGCATACTCTCCTGTTACTGTTGTCCACCTGCTATTGGCCAGGAGGTGATGTCCAGCTTCTGCTTTCATGTCATCCTTTTCCTGGCCTTCATGGAGCTTCCCCAAAATTTGTAAGCCAAAATAAGCCCTTTTCTCCCATCAGCTGCTTTTTGTTGGGTTCTTTGTGTCAGCAATGTGAAGGTAACCACAGCAATGTGTGTGGTAATGCATGCGTGTGTGCACAGATGTGTGTGCCCGGGTGCATGTGTGCAGAGGCCCAGGAGAACATCAGGTGTCCTCCTTGATGGCTCTTTTGTTTCCTTGAGGCAGAGTCTCACAAAATGAGCTACCTTTCAGTCAGATTAGCTGACCAATAAGTCCCGGTGATTCTCCTGCCTCCGCTGTGTGGCCTTGCCCAGCTTTTTTTTTTTTTTTTTTGGTTTTTCGAGGTAGGGTCTCACTGTGATCCAGGCTGACCTGGAATTAACTATGTAGTCTCAGGGTGGCCTCGAACTCTCAGCGATCCTCCTACCTCTGCCTCCCGAGTGCTGGGATTAAATATAGCTTTTTAAATATATTTTATTTGTTTTTATTTTATTTATTTATTAGAGCGGACAAGGCAGAGAGAATGGGTACAACCAGGGTCTCTAGCCACTGTAAACAAACTTCAGACGCATGTGGCTTACAAGTGTTCTGGGGAATCAAACCTAGGTCTTTAGGTTTCTCAGGCAAGTGCCTTAACCATTGAGCCATCTCCCCAGCCCCCTACTTTTTTTTATTTCAACTTTAATAGCCTCCATACATATGTACAATTACCCTGATCACGACCCACTTCTGCCACCCTCCTTTTTACTCATCTCCCATCCACTGGACTCCACTTCTTTCCAATGAGTCCCTCTTCTAGTTTGATGTCATTTTTTTTTTTTTGCCCTCCTCCAGCATCCCTGACAACATATTAATGGCCTCAATATTACACAGGTCTTGTGCAGGTAAACACAATTGCTGTGAAGTCATGAATGTCCCAGCCAGGTGACTGTGTCTGGAAGACAGCGTTCCTCCCCATCCTTTGGCTTTTACATTCTTCTGTCACCTCCTCCACAATAGTCCCTGAGCCTTGGAAGATGTGACATTGCTGCCTCACTTTGTGCTGAATACTCAACTATTACTCATGCACACTTTTGAGCCAGCAGTTTTGAGCCACCCCAGTAGAAAAGAGAAGCTTATGTAACCAAAAGTGAGAGCAACACTAATATATAGGTACAAACCTAAATATTTAGAGGGCAGTTTGGGCATAATATATCCACTTAGTCAAACAACAGGAGTAATTTTCCCACTAGGGCTTATGACCTAGCACTAGTCACGAGTTCCCTCCTGTGGAGCCGGCCTCAAATCCAATCAGTAGTTGATGATCCCCATAATGTGTGTCACTATTGCACTAGTGGGCACATCTTGCTTGACTGGCCAGTTGTATAGGTGACTGGGTCCACTCCTGGTTAAGACTACTGATGACTTTTTTCTTATGCAGGGAGCATTCCAGAACTATGACAGTCCACAGGGAGGAGGCTTCTAGCTCAGTGCCAGCTTGATTTTTCAGTGTCCTGTGTCTGAAGCATGTGTTGTCTTCAGCAGTGGGGTCTTATCATCTTGTTTTGGTGGGCATGTGTGGCCAGCTTTTACCCTGGGTGCTGGAACTCGGGTCCTTAGCTTGTGTTGCATGTGCTCTTACCTGCTAAGCTCTCCTCAGCCCTTCGTGCCTCTGTCTTTGGGTACAGTTCAGTACACTTACTGTGAGGCACAATGTAAGGTTGGGATGAAGTGTTATTAGCCCACTGAACGATGTCTGGTCTGAATGTTGTCTCTGCTGCATGTAGAGGCACCTCCACACTCATGGGCTGAGGGCATCTTCAGTCTCTCTTGGGAACTTCTGTGACCCTGGGCAGTCTCTGTTTTGATTCTCTGTAGAACTTGCTGTCACTGGGACTTACATCAGGGCATTTTCCTCAGGCTGGGGCTTAGATCTTAAATCCAGGAGATTAGTGTGGTTCTGTGTGAGCGCTCAGAGCCCTGTGGCTTCCAGGAATGCCCCTCTGCCCTGTTCCCAGGCAAGTGCAAGGACTGACCTCAGCTAGTTTTCATCCCTCCAACCTCCCTAGCAGCTGCTGGGAAAGTGACTCAGTTTGCCCTATAATGCTCAGAGGGAGAAGTTACCAGTGCCACAGTGATCAGTGAAGGTCAATGAGAACTGCATATGGAGGGACAGGCAATGAGAAGTGAAGCATGAAGATGTCCCTCCATTGACAGACTAGTCACAAGACAGAAGGCTGCACTTCTTCCCGGAGTGGCTCCATCCTGAGCTTCTAGCACTGAGCTCAAGGTGAAGTTTGCTGCTCCTTCCATAGGGCTCACAAGTCCATTCCAGTCTGTTTGCTTTGGGGCAGGGGAGACCGGTTGATGAGCATACAGGCCAGGCACTCCGGTTGTAACAGCAAAACCCCAGAGCCTTGCTCATTGCCTCTTCCTAGGGCTTTGCTCTGCAGGATGTTAATTTAATTTGCAAACTATCTAATAGCTATTGAAATTTTTTATCTTTAGGATAAAGCTTACAAAAGCAAAATGAAATTTAGGAGCTTTTTCCTATGCCATCATCCTTGAGGACCCTGGCTAGGTGGGTGTCCTTTAAGCTCCTGGGAGGGGCTGTGGGGAGGTATGGGCAGGAGGCCCAGGTTCTAATTCCAACTTGGTTCCTTGCTGTGGGACTTAGGATACATTTCTAAACTTACCTACACTCATTTTATCCTGTATAAGTTATGAAGTACCTGTCCCTAGTGTCATAGGACTGCCTGAGAGAGTATATCAATGTCTCCAACACACTCTGGTGCAGGGAAAGGCCATGACCCACTGAACTGGACCTGGGCTGGGCTGGGCTGGGAACTGGCACTGCTTCAAGCATCCCAGAGCAGTCCTGGCACAGTCTCAGGAGCACTGACATACATTCCTTGGTTGAATCTGGTGAGGAAGGGCAGCAGATGGTGGCCCTGGGTAGGGGAGGGGCCTCCTGAATTGCTGACGAAGACCCATCTGTGCTCTTGGTTCCTGCTTTTGTTGAGTGCTTGGCTCTGCTCTCAGCCTGCCCTGTGCCCATTGTGCCGGTTCCTCCCGGCAGGTAGGGCTGAAGAAAGAGCCGGTCCAGCAGGCTCCTCTTGGGGCTGAGCAGGATGATGAGTGTCGGCGACCCAGACCCCCTCCTCTAAGACACCGGAGAGAAAAACAGGGTCAGGAGTCTTGTCGAAGCAGGAACTCATTTTATTATAGTAGGAAGATGTTTATATGGCCTTGAGAAAGAGGGTGGGGTCTCAGGATGGGATAAAGGTGTAGGGGCCAATAGTATTTCACCACGTCAGCAGTAGCTGGGTGGATGCAGTTTTGGCTTAGGTCTTGCTGAGTCACTCCTAAGCGGGAGTAATAGGCCAAAGACAGGTTGCCAAACTCTAGTCAGGCTCAGAAAGTTCCACTAGGCCTCACACCTGGGCCTCTTAGGGCCCAACACACTGGACCCAGAATGAACCCTCCACTCTATGGATCCCACTGAGACGGCTCTGCGAGTCCTGAGCCCCACATAGGAGCCATGTTCTGTAGGTTTCAGTGCTTTTGGAGGCCAGTGCTATCTATGGCTGTCTTCCTTCTCAGCCTAGGCTTGTACCTGAGTTACCCTCGCCTCCCCTCCCAGACCTCCATGTGCTTCCCTGCCGCCCCACTTCTTGCCCAGCATGGTGGTAAGATTGAGAAGAGGACTTGCTGCCTGTCTGGCATCAGAGACGTAGCAGCCAGTTCCTTCCTCTGCCTACCTAAGACCCATTTGCCAAAAGGAAATGTTGGCTCACCTCCATCACCACATATGCCATAGAAGCCTGTCCTCTGGCTTGTTTGTGGTCAGTCAGAAATCTCATTGAAGTCAGCAACCCCATCTGAGTCATCTATATGCAGATTCCAGCAAAGATCCATATACAGGGAAAGTGCCTGGCAAGCACAGAAGAAATGGATAGTCCACGGGGTATGAATGGGTGGATGGACAGATGAGGGTGGGTGGAGGAGTGGAAAAAGGGTGTGTGGATGGAGGTGGATGGGATAGTCACATGGCCACTGAATGAAAATGTAGATGGAGCTAGGCGTGGTAGTACACGCCTTTAATCCCAGCACTCGGGAGGCAGAGATAGGAGGATCACCGTGAGTTCGAGGCCACCCTGAGACTACATAGTGAATTCCAGGTCAGCCTGGACCAGAGTGAGACCCTACCTCAAAAAAAAAAAAAAAAAAGGTACGATGGGGCAGATATGTGGGTAGCTAGGCAGTAGGTAGATGGGAGTGAGTGAATAAATGCACAAAGGAATACATAGATAATGAATAAGGGAATTAGTGGAGGAGTGAAATGACTGGTCCAGATGCTGGAGATGGAAGCAGACCACCTCTGCATGGTGGCCCAGAGTGACCCAAGCACATTGTGGTCTAATCACAGAGCTAGTAGGCTGCTCCTCATGTGAGACCCTCGCTGGCATCACTGCTCTGGGCTGGTGTGGCTACCTCCTTTCCTCTGCTGCTTGTCGGCATTGTCCGTGACAGTGCAGGGGGCTGCGTGTGGTTGCTACCCATGGATAAGGCTGCCTCCCCTTCCCTTCTGGAAACCAGGGACAGGGAAGGGGTGCTCTTGGGGGAACAGTGGTGAGCCGAGGGTGGACCCCGTCTCCCTAAGGATGGATGTAGCCACATGTTCCGTGGGCAGGGGGCTTCAGAAATGATGCTGAAATACAAAACGACTGGATAGAGAATTAGCCAGTGAAACATGCACTTTTCATCCTGCAATATTGTTGAAGTTCACATTCTTTAAAAACCATCAAGTGAAATAAAATTTTCAAAACGCTAAAGGCTGCTGTTCCCTTCTAGACTTATTAAATGAATAAATGCTGTTTCCAGAGGCACACTCTTGCCAGCTACAGTCACTGAGACCTTGGAAAGCTTGTATTGCTGTCCCCATAGATTCAGTGGAATGCCACAGAGTGCACGGGAAGACTGGAGAGTGAAGGTCCCCAAATGTTTCAGGAGTCTCTACTCACTGTGCTCAGCTCTATCACTGGATGAGATGCTGGCCTTTGAGAGGTACAGAAGTGGAGTATTATGGTTTGGACCTGAGAGGTAGCCCAAAAGGTTCTTAGCTGAAGACTTGCTCTCTAATGCCCCAGAATTCAGAGGGCCTACGGGAAGTGACTGGATCTTGAGGGCTCTAACTTCTGAATGGACTGGTCCACCATGGGCTCATAATCTGATGACATCATGTGAAAGTAACAGGTGGGGTCTGGTTAGAGGAAGAAGGGTGCTTGAGGGTGTTTTTTGGATTTTGCCCCTTCCCTTCCTCTCTCTGTCTCTGTGCTTCCAGGTTGCTATAAGGTGAGCAGCTGTGCTCCACCATGCTCTTCTCCCAGCATGCTCCACCTCACCACTGGAGCCAGCTGGGTATGGCGGCCTGAGTCCTCTAAAACAGTGAGACAAGACAAACACTTCTTCAAATAGTCTCAAGGATTTGACATGGTCACAAAAAACTATCTTACAGATTTAGACTGACATTTGAGGACAGATCCTGGCTCTTCTAGAAGGGGGATCAGTACATACAGACTTGTTTCCATGGTGATTTCAGACTCTATGAAGTTAACTACAGAGATTAACCATCATAAGCCCAGCCCTTGTTAACTTGACACTCCAACATAATGCTTGCAAGCCATTAATCTTCCACTCTGTGCTCCAATCAAAATGCATTCCATCCAACTTTAAAAGTCCTCGTACTTGGGCTGGAGAGATGGCTCAGCAGTTAAGAGTGCTTCCTGTGCAAGCATGAGGGCCTGAGGGGACTTAGAACCACTGTTTGATGTCCCCTGAACCCATGTAAACATGTGGCATGGCCACATATGTCTATAACTCAGTCCTGTGGGGAGCAGAGATCAGATGATCATGAAACTGGCAAACTTCTGGGTCAATAAGAGACTCAGTCTCAAGGTCTACAGACAAGTGGGTGAGTGATGAAGGAAGACATCCCATGATCTCCTCTGGCCTCCACAGGCAACAAAGGGGATACCACATCAGCACATACACATGTGCATACATCACACACTGCACCCCACACATACCATACACATGCAAAAATAAAATAGTATATGGGCCGGAGAGATGGCTTAGCTTTAAGGCGCTTGCCTGCAAAGCCAAAGGACCCAAGTTCAATTCCCCAAGACCCACGTAAGCCAGATGCACAAGGTTGCACATGCGTCTGGAGTTCATCTGCAGCGGCTGGAGGCACTGGCATGCCCATTCTCTCTCTCTCTGCCTCGTTCTTTCTCTCAAATAAATAAAAATATTTTTAAAATAGTATACACATAATCTTTAACAGTTCCAACACTGTTCAAAAGTGAAAGTGCGGGCTGGAGAGATGGCTTAGTGGTTAAGGCGCCTGCCTCCTAAGCCTAAGAACGCCAGTTCCAATCTCCAGGTCCCACGGTTAGCCAGATGCAGTGACACAAGGGTGCAACGCCACACTTGCCCACAAGGGGGCACATGCATCTGTAGTCCGTTCACAGCAGGTAAAAGGCTGCTGGCGCTCCCATTCTCTATCTTCCTCTCCCTCTCTCTCTGTGTCTCCCCCACCCCCCAAAAAAAAAAGTGAAAGTGCAAGCTTGGTCCCAGCACTCAGGAGGCAGAGGTCGGAGGATCACCATAAGTTCGAGGCCACCCTGAGACAACATATTAATTATTTAATTAATCCAGGTCAGCCTGGGCCAGAGTGAGACCCGACTTCGAAAAACCAAAAAAAAAAAAAAGTCTTTTCTGAGACTCAAGCAAACTCTTAGCTGTGAGTTCCTATGAATATCAAAAAAACACAGTTTACATACTTCCAACATGCAATGGTACAGAGTAAACATTTCCACTCCCAAAAGGAATGGCGGTATAGCAAGGAAAGATAAAATGAAAGCAAGAAGGAAACCCAGCAGGGCAAACACTGATCCCCGTTGCTCCATGTCTGGCACCTGCGGCTTATAATGGAATCATCTGGGCTCTAAAGGGCCTCCCCCTTTCAGAAACACGCAGCCTCTCTCTTCAGCAGCTCCACTTCATGCCTGTAGCTTTCCTTGGTGGATGTCCCAGATTCATCATGGAATCTTCAGCACTCCTGGGTCTCTACTGCAACTAAGGCCTCCTTGCAAGGAATCAAGCCCTGCCACACATTGCCTGGCCTCCCCAGCTGCTCTCTGAAACCATGAAGCAAGACTCCATGGCCCTCTTTGTCTTGCATCTTTCATGCCTCTTGATTTCAGAGGCCTGTGCCCTGTGGATAATATTGCCAATTTTTTTCTTTTGTTTTTTGCAAGGTAGGGTCTCACTCTAGCCCAGGCTGACCTGGAATTCACTATAAAGTCTCAGGGTGGCCTCGAACTCGCAGCAATCCTCCTACCTCTGCCTCCCAAGTGCTGGGATTAAAGGCGTGCGCCACCACACCCAGCAATGTTGCCAATTTTTGTTGGCAGCTCAGGACAAAACCTGGGCCCCTCGGACCAAAGTTAGAGTTGCATCTGTGTGCCTTGGTTACCTAATCTGTGAAAAGAGACTTTCCCTGGCAGTTATTTTTTTAATTATTAAACTTTTATATTTATAGAGGGAAACACAGAGCCAAGGAAAGGCACCCACATGGCTAGAAATCGCACATGAAGGGCCTAGAACAACAATGGAAAGAAAAGAATGAGAACAAAGTTCAAGGAGCTCCTGCCATGTGGGGAGCTGGAGGGGATGAAGAGCCCATGTGGAGAGTAAGGGCCACAGGGCCCCCTGGCTGGGCTCAACCCAGCTGCATTCTCACATGCGGAGCCTTCAGTGGGTGAGGTCTTGCCCTCTGGGCGCCACTTCCAATGTACCAGTGAAAAGGTGACATTCCTTTTTGATCTCATTAACAACTACAGATGCTTTGCTTTGTCCCCTAAAGTCTTCTTGTCTGGAACTTTAAGCTTGCTCGCTCTCTCTCTCTTTTTTTTTTTTTGTTGTTTTTTTTTTTGTTTGTTTTGTTTTTCCAGGTAGGATTTCGCTTTAGCCCAGGCTGACCTGGAATTTACTCTGTAGTCTCAAACTGGCCTTGAACTCAGGGTAATCCTCCTACCTCTGCCTCCCGAGTACTGGAATTAAAGGTGTGTGCCACCATGCCCAGCCTTCCTCTTTTTAAAATTAAATATATATATATATTATTTATTTATTTACTTACTTATTTGAGGAAGTATGAGTGAGTATGGGTACTCCAGGGCCTCTTGTTGCTGCAAATTCCAAATGCATGTGTCACTTTGTTTGTCTGGCTTTACTTGGATACTAGGGAATTGAGCATAGGCTGGCAGGTTTTACAAGCAAGTGCCTTTAGCCACTGAGCAATCTCTGCAACCCACTCTTTCCTCTCTTCTACCTTTTTGCTCTCTTTTTCTTTTCTTTTTTTTAAATGTATTTTTATTTATTTATTAGAGAGAGAGAGGGAGGGAAAGAGGCAGAGAGAAAGAGAAGAGAGAATGGGCACACCGGGACCTCTAGCCACTGCAAATGAACTCCAGATGCAAGTGCCTCCTTGTACATCTGGCTTGCATGGGTCCTGAGGAATTGAACTGTGGTCCTTAGGCTTTACAGGCAAACGCCTTAATCGCTAAGCCATTTCTCCAGCCCCTTGCTCTCTTTTTCTATAGATCTGAATAAAGAGCAGGGAGTAGTTAGCAAGCTTCAATGCTATGCTGCCTTGAGATGTCCTCCACCCAACAAATTAGCCCACTATTTTTAAATTTGAATTCAGGCTTAGTCAAGTCTCAGGACATAGGCAGAATGCAGTCAGACTTCTTGCCAGCATAAAACATGAACTGCCTCCAGCCCAGTTCCTGATAGAGTTCTTGTTCCACTCTGAAATTTTATGAGCTGAGCCTCCAATGTCTGCATTTCAGCATTCTGACCTTACAGACTCCCTCCAGAGTGGCCCTAAGTTCCATTTACATTAGTCTAGGGCTTTTTTCGCCCTGTTTCAAGATCTTCTACATTTCTCCCACAAACCAGTTCCAGCAGCCTAGGAACCACATGGTCAGGCTTACCACAGCTACAGCCTTACTTCTCTGTGCCAAATTCCTGATCACATTCAGTCCACAGTGAGCGGCAGAGACAGGAATGCTGCTGCTCACCTCACCTTCTCCTTTTTATGTACTTGTCCAGGACCCCCACCCATGGACTGGTATTGCCCACACTTGGGGTGAGTATCAGCTCAATTAACCTAATCTCGAAAATCTCTCATAAACATTCCCAGAGAATTGTTTCCATGGTGATTTTAAGTCCTGTCAAATTGACAACCAGAGATTAACATATCACAGTGAGACAGGCTGTTGGCATCAGATGTGTCTGGTCTTTGTATATGCAACTTCCTCCCATGCCAGGCTGCTGGGGATCAAAGATCTAAAACCAGGTGTTGTGAAGACCTTGCCTCCGGCCTGCATGCTGCACTGTCTTCAAGTGTTGATGCTGAGCTCAGAAAGGCATGAAAGGGATGCAGCAAGGTGGTGGTGGTGGGGGGGGGACCCAAGGAGATAGGGAGAAAGGAAGGAGAAAAGGAAGGGGTAAGCCAAGTGTGGTGGCACAACACTTGGGAGGCAGAGGGAGGAGGATCGCCATGAGTTAGAGGCCATCCTAAAACTACATAGTGAATTCCAGGTCAGCCTGGACTACAGTAAAACTCTACCTCAAAAACCAAAAAAAAAAAAAAAAAAAAGAAAGAAAAAAGAAAGAAAGAAAGAAAAAGGAAGGGGTATACACAAAACTAACAATGTTATGAATAAGTACTATAGAAACCTTCTTCATTAGGAAATTAAAAATACATGTTTTTTTTTCAAGGTAGGGTCTCGTTCTAGCCAGGGTGACCTGGAATTCACACTGTAGTCTCAGGGTGGCCTCGAACTCATGGCGATCCTCCTACCTCTGCCTCCCGAGTGCTGTATTAAAGGCGTGTGCCACCCACACGGCTCTACAATTTTTTTTTTTTTTTCAAAAGAGCGTTTGGGCAGAAATACCCTGCTGGGATGCAGAAAGCCATAGGTCGTTGCAGGTGAATTCAGTGCTGGTGATAGGTCACTCTCCCTCAACAGTGAGCTGTGGCCTGAGGCCTGTGTGTTAGTGAGTATCCATGAGGTCCCTAAAACAACTCAGGCCATTGCCAAGGTGTAGTTGTACCCACTAGAACTAACTAGATGGTAGGGCCCTGTTGTTGAGGATATTGCAAGCTATGGTGGCAGGTCATGAGAAATCATGCTGGAAGGTAGTTGAAAGCCTGCTAACTAGCTGTCACAGTGCTATGTGAGCTGCTGGGGACAAAAGTCATCAGCAGTCTTAACAAGCAGTGAATCCTACAAGCTACACCAGCCAGGCAAGATGTAGCCATGGGTGCAAGAGTGGCACACAAGTTTAGGGGTTTAGGGGTTCCCTAGAGGGAACCTTCACTCTGTTTTGGCTAAACAGAGAGGTTATGCTTATCAAAAAACTTTCCATTGGGGACTGGAGAGATGGCTCAGCAGTTAAGGCCCTTGCCTGCAATGCCTAACCATGTGGGTTTGGTTCCCCTGTACCTATGTAAATCCAGATGCACAAAGTGGCACATTCATCTTGGGGTTCATTTGCAGTGACTACAGGCCCTCACATGCCCATTCTCTCTCTCTCTCCTCTCTCTCCCTCTCCCTTTCTCTCCTTGAAAATAAATAAAATTAAGAAAAAACATCAATGCTGTTCTCCCTTTTGATTAGAAAAGCTTCTTTTTATAGATGGTGGTGAATACCAGGGAGACCCAATACTCATCAAGATGACAAGAAGAGAAAGCCCAGTGCTTAGCACTAGATGAGTCAACTCTCTCACACCCACAAGGGCTCAGGAGCAGTGAGGAAGAAGTGACAATGACTGTGAGTGTGCTGATCTCAGTACTAGCCCAAAAAGCTTTTCTGTGGACACTGAGGAGACTCAAAACTCATCAAAGTAGAAATTAAGAGGCTGTCAAGAGCTCAACACTAAACAATATGTCTCTCACACTCTCCATGGCTCAGGGAACACTATGGAGAAGCATGTAAGAGCCTCAGTGTGGAAAGGAGTACTTTGGGCACTATTCTCCTGACAGGAACTGACTGTCAGGTGCATTCATGTCCCCCATTGGTTACCCATACCCCCACGGGACCTGCACTGTCCTCAACTCACCAGCATTTAGCCTGGAGGACAGAGGAGTACAAAAGAAATGAAACAACAAAGAGAAGGGAATAAGGAAGTGGAATAAGGGCAGGGGAGAGGGGACAAAAGAAGATAATGAGATGGGACTATGATCAAACTACGGTATGAGTATTTGGTAAAAGTTCTCAGTTAAAAACAAAACAGCTTCTTTTCCAACTCCCTTAGTCCTCCCCATCCAGGACATCTCACCCCCGTCCAGCCCTCCCTTCCTCTCCACCCATCCCCATCCCCATCCAGCTGTCCCCAAAGGCTCCCTCACCATCTCTCTCTCTCTGCTCAAAGTGTGACGACCAGGAAGGGTGCACAGAGCCATTTGTCTCCAAAACTCAGTGTCCTCTACAGCAGAAGACTTAGCCCTCTTTGGCCCCCTGTGGTCAGTAAGTCAGTACCCTGCCTGGGTACCACTCTCTGCAAATTGGCTTTGCCTATCTGGTATCCATGGAAACATGCATGGTGTTCTCAGTGTGTGGTCTCAGGTCCGCTCTCTCTTCCACACTGGTGGAATTGTATGGTGCCCTGTCACAGCTCTGCTTTTCAGGCTGTGCTTTCACTGTGTGTCCCTAGGGCCATGTGCCTACCCTTCTACTGATGGATGTCGGGCCAGGACCTCTTTGGAACTGCTCTGAGAGCGAGTTCCAGGTCAGCCTGGGCTAGAGCAAGAAAAAAAAGAACAACCCCAAAGCAGAGCTGAGAACAGACTCAGAATGTAGGGCTCACCTTCACAGAGAGCCACTCTCCTGTGAGCCCCACGTCCACCCCCCATGCTGCCTGGGGTGTGTTGGACCCTACCTTGATCCATTCCCTAGGGGCGGCTGTGTACTCTGTGTGTGAGGTGATGTAAGATCTTCTTTCAGCTACACAGCCTCAGGCAGCCTTCCCCTGTGCCTCAGTTTCCCTATCTACTAAGTGAGGGCATTAGAAATCATAGCACCATGATGAGCATTCCAACTGAGGTCACTTCTCTCTTAAAACAGAATAAATATAATATCAAATGCTAAGGGCAAGGAGAAGAATCACCAGATGCTTTCTAGACAACAGAAGCTATCTTTGTCAGTCATTTCCCTTTTTTAAAAAAAATTTTTATTTTATTTGAGAGAGAGAAAGAGAGAATGGGCATGCCAGGGCCTTTAGCCACTGTAAATCAACTCCATGTGCCTCCTTGTGTAGCTGGCTTACATGGGTCCTGGGGAATTGCATCTGGGTCTTTTGGCTTTGCAGGCAAATGCCTTACAGCTAAGCCATCTCTCCAGTCCCACCCCACTTTTTTTTTTTTACACTATGTCATATTCCACAAAACAAGCTGGGCCTGAGGCCACTTTCTGCTTTCCTGCAGAACAAGCTGCAGGGTGAACAAGCGACCTTGGGTGTGTCCTTTACGTATTTGGGTGATTTCCTTAGATACACCCCGGAGCCAACACATTTCCTGCGTGTCAGATGGCTGATATGCGCTTGGTTTTCAAACTCTTTAACCTAATTTGTAAAGCTGTTGAAGTCAACTTCACCTTGCTGGCAGAAATCACCCAAACACGAGCAGCTTGTGGGGAAAAAGGGTTTATTTTGGCTTACAGACTCGAGGGGAACAATGATGGCATGAGCAGAGGGTGGACATCACCTCTTAGCCAACATCAGGTGGACAACAGCAGCAGGAGAGTGTGCCAAACACTGGCAAGGGAAGCTGGCTATAACACCGATAAGGCCTGCCCCAATTCCCAAATTACCATCAACTGGGGACCTAGCATTCAGAACACATAAGTTTATGGGGGACACCTGAATCAAACCACCATAAAAACCACCTGCCAAGCTGCATATGAGGCTGTGCAGTGCTGCACCAGTCGCAAGCAGGTGGAGAGGAACTGGTGCGGGTGCGGCTGGCCTCTGTGAACTGGCTGACTAGACGCTCTCCCAGGAGCCCCAAGGAGGCTTTGTCCTCCCCTCTCCAAACTCCACAGCCAGTCAGCAGGGAACCCGCGCTCTCCTTCTCACCTGGAGGCAGAGAGGATAATGAGCAGGCTCTGCAGAGTCCAGGCACTCTGGGGTCAAGCCCTGGGACCATAGCCTGTGCTTCCTTTTCCCTGTGACTTGTGCCATCCCAGAAAAGGGCACATCTTGGGGTCCCAGCCAGACACCAGGATCATTCTGGTCCCTAGGAATCTGGTGTTACCCATTCTCCAGGACTGCTTCCTCCACAGGGGCCTCTCTGAGCCGGCATCCCATTGGCAGCCTGTGAGGGGCGTAGCTGTGACATGGTGCTGGCTCCACACCTTCACTGTGCATCCTCTCTGGACTGGCATTAACAGACTTCCAAACCCAGTCTCTACGATGTCTGCTGGGTCCCCCCACCCTTCCTGCCTGGCACCAGCCACTACCAGCCTCTGCTGTCTGGCCTCTCTGAGCCCTCCCCTCCCTCTGCTGTTCTTGTGCTCAGGCTCCCTGTGATCCTTCCCCACCTAGGCAACTTGGGCTGGGGTGCCCGAACTTGGGATCCTGTCCTGGGCTTCTCAAGCCTGTCCCTTTTCGGCCTCCCACTGCCTCGGGTACCTTTTAAAGGCCTGGCACAGACGGTCAGTAGGCAAAGACACAGACATACAGATGTTAGAGCTCTTGGCCGCTATTCCAGGGCTAGGCAAGGGATACAAATAGAGAACCTCAATGCCATCATCTGTGGGACAGGGACAGCATCACCTAGGAGCCAGGGACCTGTGATGACCCGTGAGAGGCAGGAAAGCCCACACTACATGGTCAGTACATGACATCGGCTACAACTGCTGAGTGGGGACCATGACAAGGCCAAGAGGTACAAGATGGGTACCCAAGAGCCAGTGAGGCTGGCCCCACTCCAGCAAAAACTCACAATGGTAGAAACACTAGGTGGGACCACTCTGCAGTGGGTCTTGCATAGTTGGGTCTTTCAGCCTATTAAAGCCAGAACTGTAGCTGAGTCTGCCCTGTAGTCAGATCTGTGGACCCAATACAGCCTTGTCTGCTAGCCAGAAACAGCTCGAACTTCTGGCCTAAGCAGTTCCAGTCCAACACAGCCAGTTTTGTCTGCTCGAAACAGGAGAACTACTGGCCCACTGAAGCTGTACCTGCTCTGTAGTTGGATCTGTGGGACCAGCACAGCTTGGCTTGCCCACCCAGTATTGCCAAGCTGTGGCCTAGTGCAGCTGGTTCTGCACTAGTGCAGCCAGTACTGCTGACTCATTGCAACTGGATCTGCAGGTCCAGGACAGCTGAATCTGCTGGCCCAGGTCAGCAGAGTCTGTGGGCCACTGGTATCCGATGAGGCCCAGTCTATCAGGCCACTGTAGCAAGATCTGCCATCAAGGACAACTAGGTTTGTGAGCCCACGAGAGCTAGATCTGCCAGCCCAGTGGAGGCGCATCTATCCCATGGTGAGGTCTACAGGCTGCACCATAGCCAATCTGTTGCCCAGGACAGCAGGGCATCCAGTCTGCGGGCCCATGACAGCTTTTCTAATAAGTCCTGGACTGTTGGATCTGCAGGCCAGTTCATCTGGGTTGACCAGCCCAATAAAGCAGAAATTGTCATCTTGTTTCAGCTGGGTCTGGGGATCCAGGGTACTCAGATCTGCTGGCCCAGTATAGCAAGGTCTGCAGACCCAGTACTACCAGGTATTTAGGCCCATATAGTTGGGTCTGCCCTGTAGTCTGATCTCCAGGCCTAATATCTGCTGCCTTGTCTGAGCCTGTGGAGGTCGCTGATCTCATGGAGACTGGGGTTCTACTTCTGGCCCTGAGTGGTAACAGCTTGGCCCAGCTTGTGTGTTGGACCCTGTGGCTGGCTTTTCAGGGGTGGATGGTTTTGGGACATACCCGAGTTTGCAAATTGGATAGTCTATTCAGTTTTCCAAAACATCCATTCTCTCTCAGCCTTGCAGCTGTTTTTCCTTACACACACACACACACACACCCCAAGCAGGGAACTGGGGCTTGGATGCTTGAAATTGCCCCTCCCCAGCCTCACACTTGCCAACAGCTGCTCTGGGACACCAGCCCAAGAGCCCTGCCCTCCCTGGCTTGAATTCACTGGGCAAAGGTCAAGCAATGTAGGCCTAGGATCCCATAGGGCCTCTCTGAGGATAGGGGCAACTGGGCCTTTGCACAGGCTGTTCCCTCCACTTCCATATTGCTCTTCCCACTGCTATGCCCTCCCCTGGGCTGTTTCTAGACCAACCCCCTCCCATCTCTGCCCCCTGGGAGCTCTGCTCTTGCAAATGTAGCTTGTTCACGTGGTCCTTCTCTGGGTCTCTGGAGCCAGAGTCCCAGGTGGATGGCTGGTTTCTTGGCCTCTGCAAGTCCCTGGCCCCACAGTTACTACACCATGAATGTGCCAGCCATGTACACTCACCTCCACCAGAAGCACTGCCTCGTGTCACACTCCAGCCAGCTGGAGTCAGCTCCTGCAATGGCAATGCCTCAAGACCACACTTCCTGCTGACCTTATCACCCCACCTGTTTCCCACAGGGTCCTGTCAGCCTCCTCAAGGGCGCTGGAGCCCAGCCTGGCCTGAAATGGAGTGGGACTTATCCTATGATCTTTTACAGAGGAAGAAAGTGAGAGGTGGCAATCTGTATGTCCTTGTCACTGGAAGCCAAGCAGGCCTGGAGTGTCACTTCAAGCCCAGCCCTGAGTGCAGCTGTAACTTGGCTCCCAGCTGGTCCGAGAAACTTAGCAGAGCCTTGTTGCTCGCAACCATGCAAGATCTGAGTGACATTAAATCCCCGACAATAGTGAGCCGAGGCCTTAACCTCCGTGGGTTCCAGTGTGAGGACCAACTTGATGGATCTGGGAGTGTGGCCTGAGCCTTCTTTCCAGGGAGCTCTCTGGTGATGTGAAACTCTCAGACCCTTGTGAGAAGCAAGATTGATGGGTCATAAAACACAAGCCTAGGTCCAAGAGCTCGCAACCTATGTAGCTGACCCCTATGCCACCAGGGAGCAGGGCTGCTGCCCTGAGGCCTGTGTTTGGGCTGGGATGGTATCAGGGCAGATGTAGGACCCAGCAAAGCACTTGTGCCTGCCCTCTGGGCTCAGGAAGAAAGAAGAATATTTGACTGTGTCAAAACTGGAGAATCTGCCAGAAATGTGTAGGAAATTAGTCTGAAGCTAAAGGCAGATGGGCCTGAGACATGGTTCCACACCTCTCCTCATCCAGGGTTGTTTATTCCCACATAGGACAGAGGGACCAGAATGTCATTTTGTTCTCACAGTACAAAAGGGTCTTGGCCCTCACTCCTGTCTGTGACCTTCACGCAGGAAAACATCAGTGCTGACTTCACATCTGTTGGGAAACAGGACCAAGTTTTCTGCAGAAGGCATGGCAGCCGAGTCACCCAGTCAGTGTGGGGCACACCAGCTGCCAAGGGCTAGGAGCACCATTGCCCAGGCCTGTGTCCAAGGCCAAGAACACACTGGCCTTGGGGTGCCCTTAGGATCCAGCAGGGAACGCCAAGCCAAGAGACTTGAACCAGGTCTTGTACCCTGTGTGAGATGTCCCCATTCCTGTCTTGGGTCCAATGTCCCTGTGTTCTCTGTGCTCTTCCTTGTCTCTGGTACACCCAAGTTAATTTCTTTAACTTGTTTTCCGCTCACAATTTTATGTACAATCTAAGAAGTTAAACAATCCACAGGACCAGGCCACCCTCAACCTACCTACTCTAATAACTCTTCCCAGGGGCAGTCCTTCCTTTTTAAAGAGTGAATTCTGAGCCGAGTATGGTGGCATACGCCTTTAATCCCAACACTAAGGAGGCAGAGGTAGGAGGATCACTGAGTTTGAAGTCAGCTTGAGACTATATAGTGAATTCCAGGTCAGCCTGGACTAGGGCGAGACCCTGCCTCAAAAAACTAACAACAACAAAAAAGTGAATTATTTTGGAATTTCCTTTCCTATTCCTAAATAGCATCCTGCCTTAATATTCCTCAGCTTTTCAGCTTACTCAATCTCTTATGACTTGCCCTAACAGGGTCGCCAATAATAAAACACCCCTAAGGCCAGCCCAGGAGGGACAGTAGGGTCTCTGCCAAGTTGGGGGTGAGGCGCAGAGTCACAACACAGACTCCGGGAGTTGGGTGGAAGCAGCAGAGGGCGAGCTGCCGCAAATTCGTTTATTCGAGGAAGTGCAGGGAGTTTTAAGGGGCTTGGCTAGCTAATCATTGATTGGGGTGGTCCCCTTTTTGTGACCAATGACAGCCTGTCTCTGGACAGGTCATCTTGTAGCAGGTTTCTCACGAGGAGCACGGGACTGTAGCTGTTGTCACGCCAGGCCTGCGCAAAACGCCATGTTCACAGAAGCCACTTCCTGGTTTCTTCTGCCATGTGGTCTGGCTAGGGCCAGACCTGCATTGTGCCATACAGGGAGGCCTTAACTTCCTCTCAGCCTGCCTGCCCCATACACCTGCTCCTTGTCTCCCCACCTGACTAGATAGGCACAGTGTTTGTGTCACCTATAACAGAGCCACACAGTATACCATGGAAGCTTCTTGCTTTTTTTTCCTCCCTGAAGGTTTTTATTTTTATTAATTTTTATGGTTCTGGGGATCAAGCCTAGAGCCTTATTTATGCCATGAAAATGTTCTACTATGGAGCTACAGCCCAATATTGACAATATTATTTTATTTTGTATGTGTGTGTGTGTGTGCTTAATGCCTATTGCCTAAACCACCTGTGGACACATCGTATGCTCTGGGTCTTCCTTGGTCTGGGAATGCTCTCTTGTTTTTGTTTTCTTCCTGTTGTGTTAACTTTTCTGGGGAGACATGAACAAACATGTATTCACCCCAGAGAGAGCACCAACCAACCTCAGACCAAAGGATTCCACCAAAGTCTAGTTTAGTGAATTAGTGAGTTTACTGGGATTATTAACAGAAGCATGGACAACTCAAAAGCAGCCACATCCCTGAAAAGCCCACCCACCATCAGTGATGACTGGTGGATGCTTTATCTTGTGCTCTCCCAGTGACTTACAAAAGCTGACCTAGTGAGAGTCTCTTCTCCCAGGTAGTTCTTACTCCTCATATAACCTTGGGGGCAGGGCCTTGTGAATCTTCCACCTTTCTGCAGCTTCCTGAGCCTTGTGAGATAATCACATCTAAATCCTGTTTACTTCTTGAACTCTAAAGAGGAGTACTTCCAGAGTCTTAATGAGCTTATGTTTCACTTTAGACCTTCCCAAGGAACCTCCCTCCTGAATGGAATGTTTTAATTTAGAAGGAATAGCTATATAACACTGTTTGATTTGAATGGAGCTCAGATGCTACACTTCCTAGTAAGGGTTAGGAAAAGTAAAATTGCCCTGATCTCAAGTACCTGATACTATCTGCACCCCAGCACTCAAGTTTGGTGGACAGTTTGGCTGGGTATAGAATTCTAGTTTGGAAATTTTCTTGCAGAAAAGGGCAGCAGAGGTTGCTCCTGTCATTGTTGCTCCATCACCTTCTTGTTACTTGGGTAATTAATGTAGCAAGTCCAAAACCATTCTAATACCTAATTCTTTTTGTTGTTATTGTTTTTGAGGTAGGGTCTCACTCTAGCCAGGCTGACCTGGAACTCTGTAGCTCCATGATACCTGATTCTTTATACATTATCCTATTCTGTTAAAACAAACAAACAAACAAACAAACAAACAAACAAACAAACAAACAAACAAACACATGAGGGCCAGAGAAATGGCTCAGCAGTTAAAGCACTTTCCTGTAAAGCCTAATGACCCAAGTTCAGTTCCCCAATATCTACATAAAGCCAGATGCACAAAGTGGCACATGTACCTGGAGTTTGTTTGCAGTGCCTGGAGACCCTGGGGTGCCCATTATCTCTGTCACTTTTCTCTTTATTTCTCTCCCTCTCTCTGCTTGCAAAAATAAATAATTAAAAAAAAACTTCAAGAATACATGAAAATAAATGTCTTTAAAGGTCTCATTTGACCTTTATTCTCTCATCCTCCAAATGGGATGAGATCACAGAACAAGACCATAGTGTCCTTAAATGACCTACTGACTAAGTGGTGGGTTCGTTTCCCCTCAAACCCATCTAGTGTGAAGCTGACAGCTAGTCACAATGGAAGGGGCACTAGTTTATTACTGTCATGAGTATCACCCATGTTTGCTATGAGACTTGGCTGAGTGGTGGCTGTGGTTGCTGAACCAAATGCCTAGCATGCATTTACACCCCAGCTGGTATTCCAAAGCTGGCTTCTATAATGGAGCCTTACCCTCTCTCACCCACTCACCTGGAGCAGGGGTTCTCAATATATACCAGGCCCTGGCCCTCCCTCCACCAGGTCCCTTGGTACACAGGTACTTGGCCAATAGTATTCTGGTCTGGCTCCTGACCCAGCCAGAGAGGACCTGCTGGATACATTTCTTCCCAGGTCTGGGCTCTTGGTGCTCCCTGCCAGAGCCACTTGTCAACCAGTCCCCAGCTCAGCCTGGATGAGCATGGAAGAAGTCTCCTGAAACAAGTGTTGGTCATACACTGTGTGGCTGGGGGACAGTGAGCAGCAATCAACCAGGAGGACAGAGCAGGCACTGGTAGGTGTCAGAGGAGGGGCAGGGCTAGGAGGATTGTGGGCCCTAGAGCCAGCCCTGACTAGATTCCTGATCCTCATCACTAACTCATCATGGTCCCAGGGGAGAGGGTGGGGAGGTTGCAGGGTGAGGGGAGATAAAGGGGACCCCTAATGGTTACCAGGAAGCAGTTTCTTTGTGTTGACAGACTACGCAGATTCATATCCAAAGGCTGAGCCCTGAACACAGCAGGGCATTGCATTATATGTACTTTATAGTCTCTTTATCTCCCATAGAGGGTGATGCTCATATTCTGATTAATTACTTTGAGCTTGCTAATCAGAGTTTACAAAAAAGAAAAAAAACAGAACTTATCATTATTGCTTACAGGGATGGGGATCAGTGTCCTTGAGCCTTCTAGAGATGTTTTTCTTTTCTTTAGTTTCTTGGGGCCCCCTTCTCATTAGGACTCCCTTCCCCTGTCACACTACAATAGCATACTATTCTATGCTACTGGGATTATTCTGGGCTCCAAGGTCGCTGTGTGTACCTGCAACTGTCTTCTCTGTTCTGTGAGACCCTTACCACAGGGAAGAGGCTAACCCTGGGGCTTCTGGGAGCTGGGGGGCTAGGAGAAGCACCTGTTCCTCAGGAGCTGCAGCTGCTATGTCAGTGACTACCTCACTTGTGGGGTCCAGGGACTGGCTCACAGAAGGACTCCAAAGTGTAAGCTCAGTTGACTGGCAGGCATTGCTCTGGGAGTCTGAGGTACCTTCTTTGTATTCTGGGGTTAATCTCTACTGCCTAGGTGGAGGGAGAAGAGGATCTGGCGGGCTCCGGGCCATTGGGGCAGAAACAGAGCGTCTGCACTCATGCTAATGATGCCTGCAGCTAGCCAGTGGGTTCCTCTTCACCCGGAAAAGAATGAGGGACAGGAAGACAACACAGGAAGATGGAAGTGAAAGTTTACTGACAGGGTGACAGAAAAGCTCCCCCGGACATAGGGAGGAGTCCCAACAGGGTTGCAGAGTGAGATCTGGTCTTTATCACTTTTCAATGTCCCTCCCAGTCTCTCCTGTCCTTGGATTGGCCCTCAGGAGTGCATGTGCCCACACTGTTTCTAGACTTGTCATTGGATCTTCTGCCTTGGTCCACATGGAGGAGCTCTGGACTTGAAGTTTTCTTGACAGAATAGAAACCACGCAGGGGAAATCTGAGCCTTGAAGGATCCAGGTTTAGGAGCCCTGATGGGGGTGGTGGTGGTGGTGGTAATGACATCTGCCCTCCCAGAGATTGTGTGTGGGGAGTGGGAGATATGAAGCCCTGGAGCTGGGGTCCCCATGATATCAGAGAATCAGGAACCGGGTGGGGGAGATCAGAGATGGTTGGGACCTTAGTCTGGGGTCCTAGCTGTCATCTTGTCGTTCCAGAGCATCCATCATCCTGGGGCCCCCACTCATTTCTGGAAGGAGGATGCTATGAGATTTACCCTGGGGGGGGGGGAAACAAATGTCTATCTACCTCAGATAGGGCATTGAAAACAGACTGATGAAACCATTCTACTAAGTTCATTTTAGTGAACCAGTGAATTTATTGGGGTTACTTATGAACACAGAAGACAGCTTGAATGACTCAAAGGCCAAAAGCCCACCCTAGCATACATGAATGATGACCCAAAAAGCTATTATGCCTGGCAGGTACCTAGACTGGTGGGAGAGCTCCTTTCCCCAGCAGTTGTTAGCCTTATAGATCTTAGAAATTTCAGGAGCTTCCTGAGACTCATGAATTTTGCTTACTTCCTGAGCCTTGTACATTTTGTTTATGTCCTGAGTCTTAAGGAACCTCCATCCCGGAATGAATGTTTACATTCAAAGGAAATTGACACCCAACAGAGGAGAAGCTGAGAAGTGATCCAGGGCAGCAGAGAGGCGATGACTCCAATCTAGAAGAATCTTGAGGCAACTTTGGCCAAATGTACACTAGGGTCTCTTATGCCTTGATAGAGGAAGATGCTGGGGAACTCCAAGCCTCAGAGGCCGCTATACTGCAGGACACACACACACACACAGACACACACACACACGGGAACAGACTCCTTCCCTCCCATGTACTTTGGGTCTGAAGTGGGGTGATCCCCGTTAAGAGCTCAGAATATAAGGTTAACATCATAACACTCGAAACTACCTCTGATAACTGTTGCTGTGGCCTCACTTTCCTCATCTGTAAAATAGGGAGCTGGGACTTACCATGACAACTAAAATGAGATATGGTTTGGTGAGCATTTACTGGCACCCAATAAGTATTCAAATTTACTTGTACTACCAGCTATCAGTTTGCCTAAAAAAAGAGCCAAGGCCCATGGTGATCTAGATTCAGCACTCAGACCCTCTGGAACCTCTGCTGGTCCCCAAGAAGCCTGAGAGGTCTGAAGACCAGAGCTCCCTCAGCCCCAGCCCAGCACTACTCTGCTGTGAGATGCAGGGTACAGCCTGCCAGCAACCTCTGGTTCTCATTAGTACTTGTCACCTCCCCCACCACGGCCCTTCCCTGTCAGGAAGTGTCTCACTCTTCACTGTCCCCTGGGGACCTCACAGTCTGGTTGAGTGTGCTTGCCTGTGTTCAGCCAGGGAGCCCACTCCTTCCAGAAGGGAGGTGGCAGGAAGCCCAGCCTGTCTAGCAACTGGGACCAGAGAGCCCGGACTGGCCCATCCATATTCAGTGGCACCTTGCTGGAAGTTTTTCTCCTGCAGGCCTTGGCACCCCCAGCTAGGAGGCAGCTTGGGCTTCCAGCAGTAGAAGGCAGCCCTTACCTCAAGCCCCATGCTGGAGGTGGGGCTGGGAAGCCAGCATGTCCCAATGGCTTCTGAGTGGCTAGGATGGAGGAAGACAGTCAGTAGGTTGGTAGGTGCCTGGCTAGGTCTTGGGTGTGGCTTTCTCTGTGATCCCAGGGGCTGCCTAGAAGGCTGGTAATCATCTTTGCCTCGTAGATTCCATCTGCACCAGTTTTCCCTTCTATGTGGTCTTATCAACCCTTCCCCCTTCCCAGCCTCCCACACCACATGCCAATGGGCAGCCTGGCTCTGGCAGTGTGCAGTTGGGTGTGCACATACCTGAGTCCATTATGGGTTGCTATGACAAGTGTTACAGAAATATGACTTGTGCACAGTAGATATTATCTCCACAGGCCTGCTGTCTCTCTCCCACAGCTGCTATGTCTTGGCACATGGCACCAGATTCTATCTCACCTGCCCTGGACTGCCATCTGCAGGACCTTGGCCATGGCCAACTGACTCTAAGTGGAAGTCAGAGCTCCTGAGTCTGTCCAGTCCACACTGTGGGACACCAGGCTAGTGTGGCGTGGGGTGCTCAAAAATAGTACTTTATGAGTGGTAAAAGAAATTTCACAAAGAAACCAGACCCAAATTTCCCTCTAAAACACCAGTTTCTATTGTACAAGCCTCTACCAGGGAGCCAGCACGACCCTGAGTCTGCTCCCTATCTATACAGCTGCGCCTGCTTGTGTGATATCAGGGCAGGGCACCAAAGAGAGCTTTCTGTTCTACTCTCTTTCTTTCTTTCTTTTTTTTGGGGGGTGGGGGGTTTCGAGATAGGGTCTCACTCAAGCTCAGGCTGACCTGGAATTCACCATGTAGAGTCTCAGGGTGGCCTTGAACTCATGGTGATCCTCCTACCTCCTGAGTGCTGGGATTAAAGGCATGTGCCCCCACGCCCAGCTTACATTTGTACTTTCTTATCACTGACTTATTGCTAAGGAATTTTCTGTTTGTGCCCCAAAATCATGTAACCTTAGAAACTTGTAATCCACCAATAGTGTCAAGAATCAAGGCTGATGTCAGACTGTCTGCCATACTGTCTATAAAACCTCTGAGCTGTCAGAGCTTAGGACTTAGGCTTTGGAAGTTATTCCCTTGAGTCCATGGTAACATGAATAACTTTCTGAGTCTCCACTCTATCTCTGTGTGACTCAGTTTCCTGTGACAGTGTGAAGAATCCGGCCTTGCCCTTCACCTGTTGGACTTCCTGTGGACAGGGAAGAGGGACAAGTGAAGGAGGCTGCTGGCCTCTCTGAGGGCAGGTGTGTGCAGTACCTGCCCCAGGTGACCTCAGAGACTCTCTATACCCCTCTGAGGTGGGGACTCCATTGGACAGATGTGAAAACTGAGGCCCGAGAGTTAAACTAACTCTGGATGGCAGGCTGTAGGTGGGTATCAGTTCACATCCTTCTGTCATCAAACACAGTGCCTTTGTGACCACAGAAGGCCTCACAACCTCCCAAAATCCCACCAATGCCCTCCAACACTGAGAACACCCTTTTCATGGTAAAAAGGCCAGGTGGAAACCACACATAAACAGCTGGGCATGGCCATGCATGTCTGTAAACACAGTCCTGTTGAGGAGTCAAGACCAGAGAGTAATTGGGGCTTGTGAACAGCAAGCTCTGGAATCAGTAGGAGATCCTATCACAAGGAAAAAACAGGCAAATAAGTAATGAGGGTGGGCCCTCAATGATCTCCCCTGGCCACCAAAAGAGAGCCTATGGGGTGTTGCATGTAAGTTCATGGGCATTACAGCAATACATAAAGCATTTATACACCACACATACTATGCAAAAAATATTTTTAAATGTCAAAGTCAGATGCTATGAGGAATGTCTGTAATCCCAGCATGCCTACACAAGAAGGAAGGTGAAGATGGGAGAATTTCCAGGAAGCATGTGATCTACAACCAGAGAAACTGCATCAAAAAATGTGGAAGGGGGCTGGAGAGATGGCTTAGTGGTTAAGGCATTTGCCTGCAAAGCCAAAAGATCCTAGTTCAACTCTCCAGAACCCACGTAAGCCAGATACACAAGAAGGCGCATGTATCTGGAGTTCGTTTGCAGTGGCTGGAGGCCCTGGCATGCCCATTCTCTCTCTGTGTCTCTCTCTTTCTTTAGCTCTCTCAAATAAATAAATAAAATATGTTTTAAAAAATGTGGGGCTGGAGAGATGGCTTAGTGGTTAAGGCGCTTGCCTCCTAAGCCTAAGAACGCTGGTTCCAATCTCCAGCAGTTCCAATCTCTAGGTCCCACGTTTAGCCACATGCAAAGTGATGCAAGGGCGCAATGCTGCACTTGACCACAAGGGGCGCATGCATCTGGATTTCATTCGCAGCAGCTGAGAGGCTGCTGGTGTGCCCATCTCTGTCTTCCTCTCCCTCTCTCTCTGTCTCTCTCCAAAAAAAATGTGGAAGGTAGGCTGGTGTGGTGGTGCATGCCTTTAATCCCAGCACTTGGGTGGCAGAGGTAAGAGGATTGCTGTGAGTTTGAGACCACCCTGAGACTACAGAGTGAATTCCAGGTCAGCCTGGGCTAGAGTGAGACCCTACCTCGAAAAAAATTTTTTTTTAATGTGGAAGGTGAGAAGGACCAACACCTGAAGTTGTCCTCTGACCTCTACACCCACACTTCTACGAATGAACACACACACACACACACACGCGCGCGCGCGCGCGCACAGAATTTCAGGAACAGGTCTCAGCATGTCTACTAACAGAACTCTGAGGGGTCAACAGAGGAATCAAGGTGCAAGAACAAACCCTACAGAAATCACTTTAAGCCTGTGTTGAGGAAGTAATAGACCTGACCCAAAAGGAGGCTGCCCTGCGCCCTCAGGCTGGCAGGGCATTGGCAGATAACACCGCTTGCTGTCCTGACCTCACACCTTTAGGTGATTCCTAGGACCCAAATCCCCCAGTGCCTGGTGCCCAGGAGATGTGAGCCATGGCACCGAGTGGGTGCACAGGACGCGTGAGCTGTTTGGCTGATTCAGTGGTTGTAGTCCATGTTCTTTGCACACCTCAGTGAAGTGCTTTGAAGTTTCAGAGAACATGACAAACATTGTTGTGACCATCATTCATGGCAAGGTGGAAATAGCCTTGAGGTATGATACCAAGGAATAAACAGATGCATTGCTGTGTCTCCACACCTTGCAAAGTTCACTCCAGCGCTTAGAGAGCAAATGTTACACAGCGCTGTCAGGCAGCAGGACTTTATTTTCAGAATGTTCTCAATGCAACAACATCAAGACAGAGCTTTCAATAAAGATGCCATGTTCATGGATAGCAAGAGTCAGTGTCAAAAAGTCAGGCTGGCCCAAATTGATCTACAGACTCAACACCACCCCAGACAAAACCTCAACTAGTTATTTTGTGGATATCCAAAGAAGACTGGAAGGGTGTGTGTACATTCAAGCCGCAATAGGTGTTGTCATTTGTGCCAATATTATGAGCAATTGTCATTCTTTTCTTTGCACTTATCTGATTTTTCTGTGATGAACATGTGTTACTTTTAAAACATTTGAGAAGAGCAATAAATTTTTTAAAGGAAAAAATGCAGAAAGCAAGGAAAGCAGGCCCAGGAGGGGCTGGCAGATGAGTTTAGCAGCAGGGCCTTTTCAAAGTAACCTGGATGGGACCCAGGAGTGTCACCAGGGCGGCTGTCACACGTCTCCTTCCTGGATTCTGGCAGCTCCTCCTGTCCAAGGATTCTTATGGGGAGATGGCCTGGGGTCTGGGCCTGTCTGGGTTCCTCATCCGTGAGGGTAGATGCCTGGGCGGCCTCCCAGTTTCCATAGCCTGGGTTGGCTTGAGAGGACCATTTCTCCAGCTGGGTCCTTTATTTTAAAATGCACTTAAGATAAACGATGGAACAGATATTGTCAAGAAATTCAACACAGTTTCTCAGAGTCAGGGGCCCCCGCCTGCAGAGCCTGCAGCAGAAAGGCTGTGAGGAGGCCCAGGGGCGCTTGGGGGCTTCCCTCTGTGCTCAGCCTGGCTAGAAGAAATGCAGGAAGCCTCCTCAGATTCCCTGAACCTCCAGACCTAGCTTCTTCACTCAATTGGCCCTGGTCTAGGTCACTTCATGGCATGGGAGCCTTGTGAAGGAATGGAGTGGGCTGACACAAGGCCACGCTGCTTTCCTATTGCTTTCTGGCTATGGGGTGGGCTTAATGGGGGTTCTCCAAGCTAACCAGGGACAAGTTGATCCCAGAGAACCATGATTGAGTGAGGAGTGTGTCATGGGAGGGAGGAGGTATAAGTCATACCTATGTGGGGAGCTCTGGGGAGCTGCATGGAACACATCTTGAGGAGGGCCAAGGAGGCATGGAGCAGCTGGCTGACATCACCACCCACAGGCAGAGGACCACCCCTGGGCATGGTCTCCCAGGCACTCTGGAAATACCCCAAGCTGGTCTCATGCCCTTGGCTTGATGGTGGGAACCATATGAATGTGAGCATGCCCAGAGTGAGGGGACACGGCAGCCATGACCCTTCTCCTGTGCCCTCCAGTCATTCTGGGGCCAATAGTCTATACCTCTTGCCCTTTGATGAATGGTGTGTACATAGGACCCCAAGAGAGGGCAAACAGGTGAGCCCACTTGTCTCTTGTCTTGGGCCCAGAGTGAGAAGAACGCAATGTTCATTTGCTCATAAAATATTTATCACAGCCCATGCCTGCCACTGCCTGAGGCTGGCAGAGGCCCCGAGCCCAGGCCTAGGAGGGACGCCACTCACTGAGGACAGGTGCTACTGGCAGTGTGCCTCCTGCTCACAGCTTTGGATTTGGAATCAGATAGACTCAGGCTGAGGCTCACATTTCAGCTCTGCCATCTTCTATTGTGCATCCCAGGCAAGTCCCTTCACCTCTCTGAGAGAGTCTCCTCCTTTGCAAAAGTAGAACACAAATATGGCTTATGGGGTCACTTGAGGATTTGATGACATCATGGACATCAGTGCTCAACACAATGCCTTCCACATGTGAGTGGTCAACACAGGCATCTCTATGGTTACAGTGGTTAGATGGACTCTTTCTGACCAGATTTTGTGTCCCAAAGCAACGAGTTGCTAGATTCCCATGCTAAAAGAAGGTGCCATAAGGTCTCTGAGGGCAGATTAAGGGTGTCTAGGATATCTGTACTGTGGTAAACACAGCCACGTGGTTGGAGGGAGCTGGACACAGCTGGATATTTCATTCCAAGCTGGTGGAGAGGCGCCAGGCAGCTGCCACACCAGGTGCGGGCTTGGCCAGAAGCACCACTTACTAAGGAGAGGCAGCGGGCATGAGGTGGATGGAGCATGGTGAAGCCAAGAGCCTGCCCTGTGTTCCATAACTGATGCCACGGAGCTGCCCCCAGCCTCCTGCCTGGGAAAGGTGGCTGCAGGGACATTGATGATAGGAAGAAGATTCCCTTGGAAGGAGCCACAGAGACAACTTCCCTAGAGTCACCCCTTCACAGAGCCCGAGTTTATACTACTAAGTTTTTCCAGGAAGGGGACTTAGTAGTGGCTGGGGTCATAGGACTCCTGCCAGCATGGTTTTTGCACCTATATGAACAGGTCTAAGATTCAAGAAGCAGGATCCCTGAGCTGAAGGGAATGAGTGTGGAAACTTCTGGTAGGAGGTCAGAGCCAAACGTCCCTCCCTGCAAGGTGAGTGGGGTGCTCCCAGCAGGAAGATAGAGTGGCCCACGGTGAGCCCACCCAGCCCTGTGGTGGACGAGGTGTCTCTTCAGGGAGGACCCAGTGCAGATGATGGGGCCTACAGCTGGAAGACTCCAGTGTCCAAGCCCAGCAGCAGAGCCCGCGCCTTTCATCATGCAGGTGAGGAAACTGAGGCTCAGGGATGGTAACATGGTAGCTACCCACTTCCCTAGAGTCTGCTGGACTTATCTGGCTTCTCAGGCTGTGGGAGCTGGGGTATGTTTCCATCCTGTGTGGCATGGAGGAAAGGGCAGCAGGGTGGCAGGTAATGAAGCAAACACATCTCAAACCAAACCAAACCAGAGACTGCTGTCTGCCTGGCAAGTTCCATGGTGTAAGTCCTTTTGCCAGTGCCAATTCCAAGCTTCTTGACGGCAGCCCCATTAGGCCACACCTTTCAACGTCACACCTACTTCCTGGACCCTGGACCCTCCTCCTGATAGGCCACTCAGTAGAACTCATCCGTGCAGGAGCCCATTGAGGCCTGAGGCAGCATCGCATCATCCAGTTACCTCTCTGTAGCCCCACAAGCCGGGGCCAGGGCTGCAGCCCACGAAGGGTGCGTCTTTCCCCGCTGCTCCTCAACAAGAGCTGAGCCGGTCCACTGCTCCACATTCTCCCTGCCAAACTGCCCTCCTCACCATCACCCAGAATCAATGCAACCCAGTGACCACGCTCTGAAAGTCTGAGGCTGTAAGCCAAAATCAAACCTTGCTCCTTTTTGAACTGATTTACTCAGTGTTGCAGACAGCTTCAGGTTCGCTGAGATGAACTTCCAGACCAGGCACAGTTATGGAGGAAGGGATATTATTTATTGAAGCTCACAGATCCAGGGGAAGTTCCATAATGGCAGGAGAAGCTGGCCTGCTCTCCACAAGGCCAAGCAGAGAGAGAGAAAGCCAACCAGCTACCACAGCACACAGAGCAAAACAAACTACAGCCAAAAGGTCACACAGCAGACTTCAGGAACTCCTGCTAGACACATTTGCATATCTTTACAATGGAATCTCAAACCCATCACCACACCTTAAGACCGGGCCCCCAGTGACCTTGCCTCTAGCAAGGTGATTGCAGATGCAAACTATAAAGTAATAAAACATTGAATATATTGGGGGACATATATTCAAACTACCACATTCCGCCCCTGGCCCCCAATATATTTAGCTCCTGGCCCCCAATAGATTTATAACTATCACACATTGTAAATTATACTCAGTCCAATTTCAAAGGTTCTCACAGTCTTGATCAACTTAAGATAGTGAATCCTGTAAAATCAAACAAGTTAAATACTTTCAACATGTAAAGGCACAGAGTAAACATTTTAACTGTATAAGGAATAGCAAGGAGAGACTAGAATAATGCAAACTCAACCACCATCAGCTGTCATCAAACTTCTGCAGTTCAAGTTCAATATAACCAGAGACTAACAGTCTTCAGGTTTTCCAATTCCACCCCTCCAGCTGGGCAGAGTAGCCAGGGAAAACTTCAATCCTAGGCCAACACTGCACTCCATGGTAGCCCTTTTGCACAGTCCTGGTATATCCAAAACATCTTCAGGTCTCCATGCAAACCACAGTCCATCTTCCAAAGGCTCTTTCAGCCTATTCCTGAGGGTCTTCATGCCCTGCCTCATGCCGCATCTCAGCAGCGGCTCCTGGAACCGTGTGCAACTCATGACCACTCCATGCATTTTTCATGTTTCCAAAACTAATACCAGGTGTGCAGGACACAGCCATATTCTAAATCCAGGGACAAAATAAACCATTGCCTTGAAAAGCAGGTTCCTTCTCCAGTCAACTCTTTCCAAAGAGTTTGCATTTCTAACAGTCTTTCCTCAGGCATCCTCTCCATTGTTTTAATGTAAATTAAGTCGGGCCACCTTCCTTCCACCTTCCTTAAGATTGCTAATGCGTTGACAATAGCAGCTCCAGTAACCTAAAACCAGTCTCAGTGTCTCTGCTTTTAACTTGATTGAGGTTTTCTAACTTAAAATCTTAAAATCTCAGTTCGATATCTTTAGCCAAGCACATCAGTCCATTACAAATTTAACCTTCATCAAACTTTCTGGGCTTGGATAGCAGAACGTAGCCATCCCTTATGCCAGTAGCCCAATTCCAACAAAGTCCTTTGCAGTCTTTCCTTCCCCTTAGAAACCTCGTAAGCCAAGCCTCGAAGTTTAGTACTATCTGCACTTAGCATTTTCAAACTCTCATCAGAATAGTCCATAAAACTTGGCTTACCACTCCAGAAGGCATCTTTAGTTGCAAGCATAAAGTCCATGCCCATTCCTCTAAAACAAAGGTTCCAAAAGATGAATATCCATATGGTCAGGTTCATCTCACCCCACTCTCGGTACCACTTTACTGTTGCAGACAGCTTCAGGTTCGCTGAGATGAACTTCCAGACCAGGCACAGTTATGGAGGAAGGGATATTATTTATTGAAGCTCACAGATCCAGGGGAAGTTCCATAATGGCAGGAGAAGCTGGCCTGCTCTCCACAAGGCCAAGCAGAGAGAGAGAAAGCCAACCAGCTACCACAGCACACAGAGCAAAACAAACTACAGCCAAAAGGTCACACAGCAGACTTCAGGAACTCCTGCTAGACACATTTGCATATCTTTACAATGGAATCTCAAACCCATCACCACACCTTAAGACCGGGCCCCCAGTGACCTTGCCTCTAGCAAGGTGATTGCAGATGCAAACTATAAAGTAATAAAACATTGAATATATTGGGGGACATATATTCAAACTACCACACTCAGTTAAAACAAAGAACCTTTTTATTCCTACATGTACATGTGCACTTTGATCATAATCTCCTCCCATTGCTGTCTCCTGTCTCTCCTGCGTCCTCTTCCACTGAACACCTTTTTATTTCTACTAGTCCCAATTCTATTTTAATGTCTTTTTTTTTTTTTTTTTGAGGTAGGGTCTCGCTCTAGCCCCGGCTGACCTGAAATTCACTCTATAGTCTCAGGGTGGCCTCAAACTCCTGAGTGCTGGGATTAAAGGTGTGCGCCACCACCCGCAACCAATATCTTCTTTTTTTGCCCTTCTCCATCATCCTTTACAGAATGTTCATGGGCCCAATACCGTTCCTCCCCTTCCCCAATGTCCCCTCAGTCTTGGAGAGGGTGATATTGATGTCTCATTTAGTGCTTAAACATTCAGCAGTCACTCATTCTCAGCACTTTGATGAGTTGTGAGTCTCCCTAGTGGTCACTGCCATTATTTGCAAAAATAAAATAAAATAAATAAATAAATAGATATATACATAAAAGAAAGAAAAGAAAAAAGAAAAGAAAGAAAAGAAGCTTCTCTGGCCACAGCTGAGAGCAGCACTAATCTATGAGTGAGCGGAAATTTAAGTGCTTAGAGGGCAGCTTGATGTGAACAACATATATATTAAACCAAATAAAAGTAGTTTGCTCTGTTTTTTTTTTTTGTTACAGTGACAGAAAGCTGAGGAACAGGGCTGGAGAGATGGCTTAGCAGTTAAGGTGCCTGCCTGCCAAGCCTAAGAACACCTGTTTGATTCTCCAGGTCCCACGTTTAACCAGACACAAAAAGTGATGCAAGGGCCCGCAAGTGGTATCACATGTCTGGAGTTCTTTCACAGAGGCTGAGAGGCCGCTGGTGTGCCCATTTCCTGTCTCTCTCTCTGCCTCTTCTTCTCTGACTTTGTTTCTCTCTCTCTCTGTCTTTTTCAAATAATAATAATAATAATAATAATAATAATAATAATAATAAAAAGAAAGCTGAGGAACAGAGCTGGGATGTTCCTTCCACTCAGGGAGCCTTTAGTTAAGTCACTACTTTTGTCTTACATAATTACGCAGTAGATTCCTGTGCTGCTGCTGCTGCTGCTGGTGGAATGTCCAGGGATGGTGGTGGTGGTGAAAATGTCTTGCATTAACAAGGTGATGGTGGTGATGATGGTGATGTGGTAATAAAGGTTGCTAATATTTAAGGCAGGCTTAGCTTTATCTCACCCGAATCGGCCCTTTTCACCTGTAGAGATCCCTCGAAGCTGTGCACTGTGACTGCTTCCAGTCACACCAGGCAACAGAAGTGCTCATGTAGGTTCTGGGGTTCGGGGGAAGAAAGGAAGAAGACACCTAGGTACTCTAAGCCCTACTTCCACTCTCTCCGGGGGGACTGCTATCTGCTTTCTGGACCTACAAACAACTCTCCTGAGGTCACAGGGCTGGGACAGCAGAGACAAGGTGGGAACTCGGAGTGGGTTCAGACTCAGCTTTCATGGAGCACTCTGCTAAGTGCTGGGAACACAAGGCTGACGCAGGCAAGCTCAGCACCCACCTGCAGGAGAGCGCTGCCTGCTGGTAAGACAGGCTTGTCACCCATGATGGGGAAGAGCAGGGAGGCTGTCCAGCCAAGGAATCCCGGCAGGCCTACAGAGAAAGGGTCCACGCTAAGAGGGTGGGCTATGGAGACTGGCAGGCTGTGCATGCATGCACGATGCATTCAAATCCTCAGCCAGGGCCCACCCAAGCTCCCAGACCTTCCCCTGGCCAAGTGGGACAGTGTCCTCTGCAGCCACCTCTCACAGGCCTATTTTTAGATCCAATTCAGCAGTGAAAGCAAACACATTGTCAAGATAATGGCCAACTTGGATCCCATCCATGAGCAGGCCCTCTCTGTGACACTGACGTAGAAAGCAGGTCTGTGTGTGGATGACATGGACTTCTGGTGGAGGCCTTGACTTCGAGCAGCTGGCAGCCAGATCAGGCGGGGCCCTTGGGTGATCTGGATGCACTGAGGCCATCTCTGAGTTCAGTATGAGAGCATGAGATGTGGTAGTCCAGCTCCCACCAGGATAAACCATGATGTCAGGAGAGTGAGTGGGCATGGGGAAGGAGAATCTTGTTTGCCAGTGAGTTTCCCTGAAAACACTCTGCTGATGACTCAAAACTAGTTAGAAAGCTGGAGCTGGAGAGGTGGCTCAGGAGTTAAGGCACTAGCCTGCGAAGCCTAATGACTCAGGTTCAATTCCCCAACACCCACGTAAAGCCAGAAGCACAGAGTAGCACATGCATATGGAGTTTGCTTGCAATGGCCGGAGGCCCTGACACCCCCATTCCTCCCTCCCTCCCCTCTCGTTTCTGCTTACAAATAAATTTTTAAAACTAGTTAGGAAGCCACTGCTGAAGGGATTGAGAAGGCCATCGTAATATGACAATGCCAATGTTCCTAGGACTCATAGGCCTTCCCTGTGTGTGGGATCTATACAAACCACTGCATCTGCACCCTCCCTCTTCATAGGCTGGATAAATCACCCCATTTCATGGATGAGAAAGTTGAGGCTCGGGAAAGGTAAGGGACATGCTCTACTAGTTAATGTAGGAGGTTTGCAATTTAAATCCAAGTCCATTATGGTTTGGATCTTCAGTGTTTCCAAAAGCTTTGGTTGCTAGTCCATGATGCTACTGGGAGATGATGCACCCTTTAGGAGGCAGGACCTACAGGAGGAAGTTAGGTCACTGGGGGCAAGCCTTTGACGGGAACAGTCTCCCCGCTTTCTGACCACCATGAGGCAGGCAGCCTCCTCCACCAGGCACTCCCTGCACAATGTCTTGCATTCCCACAGGCCCAAAACAACAGGGCTGTCCCTCCTCCTGCGCATCTCAAAGGCCAGTTGGAACATCACCTCCTCTAGGAAGCACTCCCTGACTACCAGGCTGGGCTAGATGCTTCCTTTGTGAGAGCAGAGATCAAATTGAGATACCTTCTGCACCACATTGAGCCACTATAGGCCAGGGACTGAGTGGTCCTCTCTATTGTCCCTCACGGCCAAGAGAAACAACTCCCTCAGGACAGGCTTGGCATCCATCTAGGAAGGACACTAAATTTCGTATTTAGTGTTATCACCATTTTAAAAAATATTTTTTATTTATTTGAGAAAGACAGAGAGGAGGCTGACTGAGAGTGAATGTGGGTGTGCCAGGACTTCCTGCCACTGCAAATGAATTCCATATGCATGTGCCCCTTTGTGCATCTGGCTTTATGTAGGTACTAGGGAATTGAACTGGGGTTGTCAGGCTTTCCAAGAAAGGACCTTTAACTGCTGAGCCATCATTTTTCATCAATGTTTTCAACATTTCTTTTGTTTGTTTTTCGAGGTAGGGTCTCGCTTTAGCCAAGGCTGACCTGGAATTCACTATGTAGTCTCAGGGTGGCCTTGAACTCTCAGTGATCCTTCTACCTCTGCCTCCCAAGTGCTGGGATTAAAGGCGTGTGCCACCACACCCAGTGTTTTCATCATTTTTAAAGACACACATACGTCACTGCACAGCCATCAGCCTGTCCACACCCAGAGTTTTCCATCTTTCCAAATTGAAACTCTGTCCCCATCAGCCTTAGGTCACTCTCCCCTCCCCACTCGCAGTGGCCCCCATTCTACTTTCTGTCTTGATGAATCTGACTTCGGGGGTCCTCACATGAAGGAATCGGGCAGTGTGTGCTTTGTGATACTTATTTCCCCCAGCACGTTGCTTTCAAGGGTCGCCTGTGTTGACAGGTGTCAGAATTTCTGTCTTCTTACAGCTTATTGGAGCTAATTTGCATTTCTAAGATGACATACCTGATGGAAGCAGCTGAAGGCAAGACAGCTTTATTTTACTTCCAGTTCCAGAGGGTCCAGTCAATGGTCGCTTGGCTCCATGTGCTTGGGCAGAGCTTCCTGGCAGCAGGAGTGTGTAGTGGAGCAGCTCACCTCAAGGGGACAGGAAGCAGAGAGAAAGAGAGAGGGGAGGAGCCAGGGACAAGATACCGCCAAACACTTGCCCCCAGTGACCTGCTTCCTTCAGCCAAAACCTCCCCTTCTACAGCTTCTACAACTTCCCAAAATAGCACCACCAGATGGAACCAAGCATTCAAAACACAAACATTCAGGAGACGTTTTCATACCCAAACCATAATGGACTGACAACCATGTTTATGTTAATAAGCCATATATTTTTTTATTCAACCACCTGCCAGTGGATATCTACTCTGTTTGTAAGATGTGGCTTTGTGACTGTCAGAGAATCTATCAGCTATTATACTTGGGAAAACTCAAGAAAAGGTCATGGCCAGTGACCAGTAGCACCTGCACAGGGGACCATGTAGTGTGCTTAGCATGCAAACATGGTGTATGTGGAGACATAGTGTCTGTGTGCAGTACTGGATGTAATCCCACACCGTGTGTGTGTGTGTGTGTGTGTGTGCGTGCTGCTCGCGTGCCTGTGTGTGCGCGCGTGCGTGTGTGTGCGCGCGTGTGCACTGGGCACAGGTCAGGATGAGTGAACATGAGGGGTTGGGTAGATGGCACGTTGGATGGTTCCTGGGACACTGAATTAGAGGGACAGGAACTGTCACAGTACTGGAAGCCACATGGAGACAGCCATGGTGGGAAGGAATACAGGGCCGTGAGTATGAGGCCTGTTAACACCCTGAGCTCCCGTGAAAGGATCACTTTGACCTTGGGAGGCTTGAAGGCCATCCTCATCTGCAGCTGCTTTTCTCTCTCCTCCTCTCTCCTATCTCATTCCAGCCTTCCTTCTCCTCTTTCTTCTATTTTTTTTTACAACGTTTTAAAAAATAAAAGCCCTCAGTGACAACTAAGTCAGATAAAACCAGGCTTGAGTGGATTTAGCCGATGGGCTGTGGTTCACAGACAAGTCCTGAGACTTTCTGAGGTAAGGCTCCTCCACACCTGAGACTCTGATGACCAGAAAATGGCTGTTCCCAACCTGGGCAGAGCAATGGGAGTCAAAGGGAACACTGAATTCGGGGAGAGAGAACTGAGTATCAGACCCTGACAGGAGCCACAGAGCAAGGACCCAGAGCATTCTGGGTACCATTACGGAGCAGGCTCTGGCCAAAACCAGCTGATGAGCAACAGGGTGCAGAGCAGGACAGTGGCCACCTGTGGTGAGCCCAAATACTGAAAAGAAGGGTGTCCAAAACAGATCAGAATGGGATCACTTCATGGGGGTGGAGCCACTATTCAATTATATTTCATGTTTGCTATGAGTTTGGAATATATCATAATCTTAGCATTTTCATATTTAAAATATAAATGAGGGGAAAGGATGTTATGATGTAAGTTTCAATGAGTGCTGAACTATGAAGCCACTGCCACATCACAGCTCTCAGGGCCTGTGACAAAACTGGGTGCTACTGAGGCCTTGGAGTCCTTCACTTCCTCCTCTTCCCACCTCAGGGACTCTGGAAGCCCCTGCTGTAAGTGCCAGGGACTGCACACAGTGCACCTCAAGCTGTTGCCCATCCTCTTGGTCTTCAAGGAAAGTGGTGGAGTCTATGAGGAACTGGCCTTGGAATGGCAGGAGGCCCTGGTGTGTGTAGCAGGTGCCTCCCAGGGTGGGTGATCTGGGCACTGACTGTGGAGCAGACTCAAGAGTTAGCTTGGCTACACAGTGGAACCCAGGAATGCATGGGTCCAGGTATCTCATAGACTTAGGGGCTCTGGAAGGCTGAGACAGGGTGAAGATTATGACCCAGGGTCAAGGCTGCAAGAACAAGAGACATGTCTCTTGGTCTCTACTGCAGGTGTCCAAGGGAGAGCCTGGCACCCCAGAGGAAGACCCCCTCACTTTGCCATGGGCAGGGACAGGCAGGCTCAGCCAGGATCCCCTCTTACACAGGAGACCCTCTGCTGACATCAGGGTAGGACCAGCTTTGTCAAGGACGGGCTGAGGTTGTGTGAGAAAAACCACCCAGTTCCTTGTTCCTTAGCCAGGTATCCCAGTGCAAACTGAAGTAAGCACCAACAGATAGAAGATAGGGAGGCAGGGTGAATGCCAAAGCTACTGCCAGACAATCTAGCTCACAGTAGCTTCCTACGAGATGAATGAGAGACGGTTCATTACTATACCAGAAGAGATAAGAGGAATAGTGTCCATTCAATGAACAATTAGATTTGGGGTACTCTTTTAAATATATTTTATTTGTTTATTTATTTGAGAGAGAGAGAAAGAAAATGGGCAAGCCAGGGCCTCCAGCTACTGCAAATCAACTCCAGATGCATGCGCCCCCTTGTGCATCTGGTTTACGTAGGCCCTGGAGAATCGAACCAGGATCCTTTGGCTTCACAGGAAAATGCCTTAACTGCTAAACCATCTCTCCAGCCCAGATTTGGGGCACTCTTCTCTGTGTGTGCAAACCTTTACAATGAAAGTAACCGGAGAAAAAATAAACATGCCAGGTGTGGTGGTGCACACACTTTTAATCCCAGCTCTTGGGAGCAGAGGTAGGAGGATCACTGTGAGTTCAAGGGCAGCCTGAGACTCCATAGTGAATTCTAGGTCCGCCTGGACTACCTTGAAAAACTAAAATAAATAAATAAATAAATAAGTAAGATAAAAAATAGATACTTTAAGCATGCCAATACTCAGACGGCCCTGCAGACATAGCATGTGTTTGAATGTATACATGTGTTCATGCCAGCTATGAGTGTGCACACATGTGCATATTTTTACATTCTGATTGTTTGTGCTTGGAGCGCCCACCAGCTCTAATCTTTCCTGGGAACCTGAGCTTTTGGAGACAGGGTGGTGAGGGTGGCTGTGAGCAAAGGGTGGGGTGACAACAGGACTTCAGAGAAGGACGTAGGCACCCCAAGAAGATTGGGGGTCCAGCTTCTAGGAGAAACTGGGAGGGTGGCCCCAGAGTCCCAGGCACAGAAGCTCTTTTGAAGGGAGGGGAAGGAGTAGGGCATGAACCACAAGGCGAGGAGGTAAGGACAGCCACCTTCCTAGAGTCTCTCCTGGCCCCAGTGTCCCCAGAGCCTAGTGGAGACCCAGGCAGGGCGTGTTGATGGCTGGGGCGCAGGACTACATGTCTGCTGTCAAGGGAGCAAGTGTGAGGCGGAGGCTGAACTTCCATTTCCAGAGAAGATGCCAGGGCCACTGAGACCAGCAGTACTGGGGAAGTCCCTTCATCTTCCTCCTTGTCCTCAGAGCCTCCTCCTTCTCTGTCAACCCATCCTGGAAAGGAGGATTAGAGGGAGAAAGTAGCTCAGAGGCCTAGGAGTGGGTTCCAGGTAGGGAAGTCACTGAACAAAGGCTGAGGCTGGAGAGAGCAACAGCCAGTTCCCCAAAGACTGAGGACCAAGGGCACAGAGGCTGTTGGGAGGGAAGGATGACAGGGCTGGTGGGTGCCCCCAGGCCTATTCTTTCAATGTGCCACTCAAGGCTAGAGAACAGCCCCTAGCTTCTTCAGTTTCTTCAATTTCGTCTTCAGAAATTCTTCCAGAATTTCCATCTTCGATCACCATGTGCAGGGAGGAGGACACAGGCCACACAGGCCAGCTGCTGGTGCAGGGCCACCCTCCTGCAAGTCCTGACTGCCCTGTGATCCCCTCAGGGAAGCAGATGCTTGCCCCGCAGCAGCCGCCACCACAGCTGCCCAAGGGGCAGACAGAGCCCAGCCCAGTCACCTGGAGTCCAGCCACTAGCTAGTGTGTGACCTAGAATGAGTACACTCCTTCTTGGCCTCAGTTTCCCTTGTTTTTTAGTGGGGTACTGGAAGGCAGGCCCCTTCCTCCACACCAGTAGGATTCTACTTGTGTACTGAGGATCCAGGCTGGAACAGGGTGGCCTTGTGAACACCCTTGTTTACGCCTCATGGGACACACAGTGTGTATGGGAGCGGGGGGCGGGGGGTGGTAGGAACCCGGCCACTGGAGCCGCATGGGAGCCCAGAGTTGCACAACGTTCTGGCGGCAGCTGGAGGGCTCTGGAAAAGTTGTTTTTCACCGAATGCAGCTGGAGGAGCAGCTGGGGGTCAGCCCTCTCAGCTGGGAGTCAGCCCGCTATGCTGGGAACAGTCAGGGCTAGGGGCAGGAAGGGCAGGGGCCTCCCACATCCACTTGTCCAGGGACTCAGTCTTGGGTGGGCAGGGGGCAAGGGCTGTCTGAGAGTGGCCAGCATGCTTCAGAGGGGCAACCACAGCCTCCCTGGATGCAGCAGTTCACAGTTAAAGGCCCAGTAGGTCAGATGGGGGGGTATCAGAACCTAGATCCCAGCAGGCCCTTTGAGCTCAAACTCCGTCTCTCATCTCCCCATTTCACCTTGGAAAACCTGAGTCCAGAGAGGACAAGGGATAGCTGAGGGGCACTTTGGGGCCCAGAGACCAAGTCAGGAACCCTCTGCACACCGTTTCATTCAAGGCAATAGTATTAGCTTCACTGTACAGATGGGGAAACTGAGGTTTGGGGAGTGGGGTGACCAAGGTCATAGCTCTGCGGTAGGTCAGGCTGGAGAGACCTGAGAGGGCTAGCAGGGCCCTGGATATCACAGATGGCTGAGTGGGTAGCAGAGTGCCAAGGAGTCAGTGAGTTGCTGGCCTTCAGCTGCTATGGGGTGTACACAGGGTTGGAAGGAGGGCTGAGCTGGGATAAGACCTGCCCCTGTCAGAGGGCAGACACTGAAGGCATCTGGTCTGCTCACCATGTGGAAGGTGCCAATGCAGGGGCAGTGTGAGCAAGCAGAACCCAGGCCTGGGTCAGAAGTGCTTATAGTGACCTATGAGTCCCCAGCGTCAGGGTCTGCACAGTAGGGTCCATACTTTCCCTGGTGACCCTCACCCTAGTTTTGATGCTCTATCTACTCTCTGAGCCAGGTTTCCCAGGTAACAGGCCAAGCTCAGCTCCACCAGCCCCTTGTTCTCAGCTGGAGCCAGAGATGTAGGGACAGAGGACCCCTTTGAAGGTCACTGTGTGTGGGGGGGTGGGGGAAGCAGCAGACCCAGAGCCTAGGGGAGACCCAGACAAGCAGTGTTGATGGCTGGGGTACAGGACTGCACGCGTGCTCTCAAGGGAGCATGTGTAAGGCGGAGGCTGAACACTGGGCTAGGTCTAGTGTAGGGTCAGCATGGAGCAGGGCTTGCTGGGTTTGAGAGCAGCCTGAGGGGGAGCAGAGGGACAGCTCTGTGGCCAGCTCTAACCTCCCAGAAGATGCTGGTAGAAGGTGGATTGGAATAGGCAGTGGCACTTCTGAGGGCCACTAGGAGACTGTGACTTGGGTAGCAGAGGGGAGAGTTTTGCCAGTAGCCTCTGTGGCCAGACCCTGGGTCCCTGGGTGTGGTCATGCTATGGTAACCTGCACTGCAGTTCAAAGCTGGGAGTGGTGTGTGGTCAGTAGGTGCCTCCTTAACAGGTTGCTTCTGCTTCATGCAGCCCTTTCTGCATGGCCACGGAAGTTCTCTCCAAGTCTCCCTTTTAGCAGGCCAGTGCACACAGCACACCACCTGAGGCCACCAATACCGAAACCTTGGGATGTCTCTCTCCAGGGACACTCATGGGTTCCACAAAGGCATGAGACCTGCAAGCTGCGGCCCTGAGCGTTTGAGGTCAGTAAACAGGAGCCCTAGGCTAGACCATTCAAAATGCCTGGATGAGCTCAGAGTTTTGCAACCTCACGCTGGATTAAGAATTAGCCTGGGGTCACACATCTGGACAGACCCACCCTATGTGCGTGTTGGACTAGAAGAACCCAGCTCCTTCTGGGCTTAGTGGTCCAGAGCATCTGTGGGCCTCTGGTCCCGGCTGGGGCCCTTCCTTTTGGCCCTGATGCCCCACACTGAGCCATCCACCTGCGGTAACCTCAGTGTCCTGCCTCTCACAACTATGGGCTGTGTCCTGCCCAGCTTGATTTTTGAGGCTTCCTGATTCAGTCTTCCCATTCCTGGGTGGGGTGCAGTGAAAGATGGAGAGCAAGCTCTGCTAGGTGTCCACGGAGCAGCTTGGGTGCTCACTGGGAGCCGAGTATCCTCCTACTGCTCAGAATAAATGACTTTGTCTCCCATAGCAACCTAGAGGTGGACAGTATCAGTACTGTCCCTGATGGAAGGAGGGAAGGAGAGTGTCCGGTGTGAAGAGGGTACTTCATGCCTACGACCTAGGAGCTGGAAGTGAAAGCCAGAAACTGTCCCCAGCAGCCAGATTTGAGGCTGCCCCATAGCACCAGACAGCCCTAAGGTCCGGTGTCTCCCATGCTGCTGATGTTCAGCTGTCATGTAAACCCATAAAGGCCATTTTCCCAGGTCTTAGCTCAGGCACCTGGATGTGCTAGATGTAATCCCTGGGACAGGCGGGGGAGGAAACCCTGCTCAGTGCAGGGTAAACACCTCCCTGGCTGAGCATCACATGCTTGTAAACTTTAATGTTGTACAGTAGAGAAACATACAGTACAAGCAACACGGGCGATTTTACAGCGTATCTCACAAACACACCTTGAAACATGTGTGAGGGGGCTGCCTATGGGATCCTGCTGGCTTCTGGTACAGTCACCAGGGCTGTGTGGGGAGGTGAAGCGGCTCAGTCCTTGCACCTCCATCAGTTATCAGCTAGCCCCCTCTTCTGCCATCACTTGGAGAACGGGCTTGTGGCAGCAGGCTCTGCGCCTGGGACCTTGCTCTGCCTCCTTGGGCCAGCAAATGTCAAGGTTAGCGCCGGCTCAGCTCAGCACTGGGGACGTCACAGCACCGACTTCAGGCCAGGCCCCTCTCACTCTGGTTCTTCCAGGGGTCAGCTGCAAGGCCTGCTCTCCAAGGATGCCGGGGGGGGGGCAGGGCAGACAGCCCCTGTCTTACATGCTGCAGCAGACAGAAACTGGGGCAGAAAACAGCCATTTGTGGGGGAGGAGAGATCTGAAGGAGGAAAGTTGTGTGGGTGGGGTGGGAGCAGGGTGGGCCTTTCAGAAGGAGGTATGGCCAGATATGGGGCAAGAAGCTGGGGGAGAGGTGGACTTTCAGGGAGGTTCTCAGGTCCAGAGAATGTGGAGGGTGACATTAGGAGCACCTGGTCCAGGGGACCCACGCTTCCCTGCTGCCACCCCCATCTGGATAAGGGTCAAGGCTGAGACCCTTATCTCCAGGCCCCATCACTGGCTATGCCCTGGACTCTGGGGGGAGTGCTGGTCCTACTGAGGAACATGGTGGTCCTTCGTCCTGATCTTGGGGAGGCTGCAACCCCACCTTCTGCAGGTTCTGGCTCTTGGCGCTGGAGGGAGGCAGCTGCCTCACATGACCACCTCGGGTGCGATGCTGAAGAGGAGATCATCGTTGCCCCTCCGAACCTCCAGCAGCAGTGGAGACTCGTTTAGGACCGCTTCTTGCAGCTCGCTTGAGTCCGCCAAGGGCCGCCCGTTGACTTTAACGATGATGTCGCCATCTTGGATGCCCCCTCTGCCAAAGGGGAAAAGGGCTGTCACCACACACAGGCAAATGTGGGCTCAGCAGCAGCAGTTTAACCAGAAAGAACAGTGTCCCGCCCACCAAGCTTTTTGACCACCACCAACACCACCAACAACAACAGCAAAAATCACCGGCGTGTGGTAGCAGGTTATTATTATTTTTTTCTGAAGTAGGGTCTCACTCTAGCTCAGGCTGACCTGGAACTCACTCTGGTACTCCCAGGCTGGCCTCGAATTTACAGGGAACCTCCGACCTCTGCCTCCCGAGTGTGGGATTAAAGGTGTGCGCCACCACGCCGGCTACAGGCAATGTTTTAAACTGCTCATTGCAGATGATCATGCAGGTCTGTTTGCACCCCTGCAGAACCCAGACCCCAAGAGGACCCCACTAGTACTTATCACAGTTTAAAACCACTAATAATATCTAGCCCACCATGGCATGGATGAGATAGAGACCACATGGGTAGGGCTGGTGCCAAGTCCTTTCTGGGGCACTGACCATCTGTGCCAAGTGTGGTCACATAGAACACAACTGGTCTCAGCTCATGGTGTCCCAGAACCAGTACTTAATCAATCTTTCTTTCTCTCTGGCAGGTTCTCATGTAACCCAGCTGGCCTTGTACACACTAAGCAGCTGAGGATGGCCTTGACTGAACTCCTGACTCCATCTCCCGAGTGCTGGCATTACAGGAGATGCCACCACACCCAGCCTATACTTCAAGTTTCTCTAGTGCTTGAGGGTTTAAAATGACACAACGATTTATGTATCATTTGTCCTTTGTTAAATGTTGACTTTGTTAAAATCTCTGGGGTGGAAAGAGTAGGCAGAACCATTTGGTACAGATGAGAAAACTCAGATACAGAAAATCTCAGGTCTGCTCCTGGCCAGGGAGAGAGGGTTTGGAGACAGTTCTTGACCCAGGCTGGGATCCTTCAGTCTCTGGTTTATTTTTATTTTATTTTATTTTATTTTTTTTGGTTTTTCAAGGTAGGGTCTCACTGTAGCCCAGGCTGACCTGGAATTCACTATGTAGTTTTAGGGTGGCCTTGAGCTCACGGTGATCCTCCTACCTCTGCCTCCCGAGTGTTGGGATTAAAGGCGTGTGCCTCCATGCCCAGCTAGTCTCCTTTCTAGAGGAGTGATCCCTCTGGGACAAGGGTGTGCGTGGCCAGTGCTCTAAGGGACATATCACCCATGGCACAGAGATAGCAGACTCCATCACCTGCCCCTTCCAAAACTCTGGTAGGAAGCTCAGGGTCAGCAAAGGTCAGTGAGGAGGCCCAGCCCAGCCTTCCCCATACGATGTCCTGTGGCCTCCCATCATCCTCCTTGCCTCCACTGGCAGAACCTACCTCTGAGAAGGTGAGTTTGGAACGACTTCTTGCACATAAATTCCACTGCTGACGGCTGGAAAGTCTGGGTTGGCAGCCTTCAGCTCGTCCACCAAACTGGAAAGACAGTTATGTGTGAGCCTGTCTCAGCCTCCAGTCAGCTCTTTGGCATGCAACTTCCCCTTTCCACCACTACCCAAGCCAGACAAGCAGCCTCTTGTAGCCTCTCTCACTGCCCTGTCTACCTCTGAGCACTCTAGGCCCCTGCTAGACAGGGACAGGCTGCTCAAAAGCAGCCCAGTGGCCATGACTGACCACAAGTGTGGGGAGGGAAGAAGAAAGGGGTGGGTAGATGGAGGACTGGTGGTAAGATGGATTGTAGTAGGAGGAGATGTGGGTAGATGGGAGGGATGGGCAGAATAAAGGCAATGGATAGGCCGATGAGTGGATAGAGTAAGTGAGTCACTCATGGAATGGATGGATATTGGGGTGGGGTGGAGGGAAAAGAAAAAGAACACAATTTAAAGATAAATTGGGGGGGGGTTGGAGAGATGGCTCAGTGGTTAAAGGTGCCTGTTTGCAAAGCCTGATAACCTAAGAGTGATTCTCCAGTACCCACATAAAGCCAGGTGCACTATGTGGTGATGCATCTAGAGTTTGTTTGCAGAGGTAAGAGGCCCTGGTGCACACCCATTCTCATTCTCCCTCCTATCTCTCTCTCTCTCTCTCTGTCAAATAAGTAAATACTATAATAAAAATTTATTTATTTGACGGAGAGAGAGAGTGAGAGAGAGAGAGAGAATGGGCCTGCCAGGGCCTTCAGCCACTGCAAACAAACTCCACATGCATACACCTCCTTGTGCATCTGGCTTACATGGGTCCTGGGGAATCAAACCTGGGTCCTTTGGCTTTGCAGGCAAGCACCTTAGCTGCTAAATCATCCCTCCAGCCCTAAATAAATATTTTAAAAAGAGATTTAAAGCTGGGCATTGTGGTAAATGCCTTTAAAAGTACTTAGGAGGCAGAGGTAGGAGAATGACTGTAAGTTAAAGGCCAGCCTGGGACTACCAGAGTGAGTTCCAGGTCAGCCTGGGCTGTACAAGATTCTACTTTGAAAAAAAAAAAAAAGACTTAAAGATAAATTGGGATATTGGCCTTTATTGAAAATTGTCTTCAGACTTATTCCCTAGATTGACAGCTGTCCAAGTAAGAAGAGTGCTGATTCGAGGACTGGTGTGAGGTATGGCCAGCTGAGCATTCCTGAACATTCCTCCCCAGAGCTTTACAAAGCTGGGACTGCCTTCTTCAAACCCTTAGACTGGACTCTCCTCCTCCCTCTCTCCCTCCTCCCTTTCTTCCCTTTCTTTGCCTATCCCTTTTTGCACAGGTGTGTGTGAAATATGTATGGTATAGTGTGTGTATGTGTGTGATGTATGCACATGAGTGTAGATGTGGTGCCCCAGGAATGCTCAGAGGCCAGAAAAGAATGGTGGGTGTCCCCCTCCATCACTCTTCTTCCTGTTTTGCCCTGAGCCAGAGTCTCTTAGTGATTCTGGAGCTTGCCATTTTCTTTTTCACAAGCCCCAGCTATTCTCCAGTCTCCAGCCCTACAGGACTGGAATTATAGACGTGTGGCCCACACCCATCTGTTTACATCGGTTCTGAGAACCAAACTCAACAGTCTAAGGCCCCCATGCTTGCACAAGAAGTGCTCTTAACCACTGAGCCATCTCTCCAGCCCAGCCCACCGCCTTCCTTATCATGATTATTCCATATTTTCCAGCAGCTGCCCTGTTGCAGACCTCCATGGGGGCAGAGCCAAGGGATGAGTAGGACACACCCCTCTCCCTGGAGTACATAGTCAAGTCAGCAGGGCGGAGGCCACTGACCGACCAGTTGACACAGTGGGGCATTTTAGCACTAAAGGAAGCAGAGCTGTACAAAGAGGAGGCAGCTCCTCCTACCAGAATGGCCTGGGAGGTAGAACAGTGTCCCCCTTCCCACCCAAATTCACAACCACTCAAGACCTCAGGACATGAGCTTGTTTTCGGAAACAAGATCTTTGCTATGTATCTGCTTAGGGAGCTGGAGGTGAAGTCACTGGGATCGGGGTGGGCCTGCATCAGTGACTGGTGGTTTTGTGAGAGAAGCAGGAGGGAGGGTTGGACACAGACCCAGGGCAGAGGAGGCCCTGTGGATAGAAATGGGCAGGAATGACTGGCTGAGGAGCGCCTGCAGCCAGGGGGAGCCTGGACAGACAGGAAGGGAGTGTACTGGAGCCTCAGAGAGACTGCATGGACACCTGATTTCTGCCTCTGCCCTCCAGACTGTGAGGTCATGTTAAGTCAGCCAATTCTGATAACTTGTGGCAGCCCTGGGAAACCAATCCAGAAAGCTTCCTAGAGGAGGGAGTGTCTGCGTGGAATCATGACGAAGCAGAAGGAAAGGATCCAGCTGAGTGGGGAAGGCATCCGAGGAGGGCCAGGCCCACTGGGTTCTGTCCCTCGCAGTACCTGCCAGCAGCCAGTGTGTGGGAGGAGGGCTGCAGGAGGCCCAGGAGGTGGGCTGAGCGCCAGAGCTCACCTTGGTGTGATGGTCCGCATCCGAAGGCCTATGAAGCGCTTCTTCCAGTCTGGAAATGAAACAGCAGGGCTTGGTTAAGGCTGCAGTGCAGTTGTGCCTTCATGGAGGGGTACCTGCAGGGGACAGAAATTGCCTGCAGGACCCATCCTGCTTATGGCCACCCTGGAGCTGCCTGCTCCTGATCACTTTAGGATCTGAGCTCCAGTCTGTCCCTTGCAAGTGGCTGCAGCCTGCCCCTACTCTTCATCAACCCTGACCAGCATCCCAGCTGGGACCTGCACTCATGCCTCTCCCTGCTCTTCTAGTAACTAGCAACATCACCTGTTAACTCATTTTGGGGGCACAAGTCATAGGCAGGTGTGGCTTGATGAGGGGCCCACCCTACCTGCTCCACCCTCTGCTCAGGAAACATCACAGGGATGCCTTCCTACCCAGAGCAAGGCTTGATATCTTTACAATGTTCATTTCATTAAAAGTCTCTGAATACAGTGGGATTCAACTAGAAATCAATAATAAAAAGATTCTCCTTACAATGCAACTGCCCAGACAGAAATTGGCCTCAATATCCATGACCCTGCTGTGCCTAGCAATACCTTCGCAAGACCCTCATAATAGAAGTAAAAGATGATGACAGCAAATTAAAAGAGAGACTAATGGAGAGAGGGAGGGGATATGATGGAGAGTGGAGTTCTAAAAGGGAATGGGGGGAGGGGAACGAAATACCATGCACTTTTTGCATATAAGTATAGAAGTTGTCAATAAAAAAATTATTAATTAAAAAAAAAGATTCTAGAAAATCCCCAAATACTCAGAGACTAAGACTTTAAGCAGAAATCAAAGGGAGGAATTAGAAAGCTTTTTAACTTCATAAGTGAAAATATAACTATCAAAATTTTCGGAGCACAGCAACAGTTCTTAGAGAGAAAGTAAAGATACTGACATGGCCCTGTTAGACAGGACAATCTCGACACCAATGCCTCAACATCCCTCTTAGAATTAGAAAAAGCCGCCTGAGCGGAGCCCAAAGCAAGCAAAGGAATAACAAAATCAAGAGCACAAATCAATGAGATAGAAACAGAAACACAATAGAGAAAATTTGAGATGAATAAAATTGAAAACTGGTTAGCCAGTGTGATCCCAAGGAAAGGGGCAGAGCTATGGACGTCAGGAATGAGAGGAGGCGCGAGAATAGACCCTCAGGTCTACAAGGCTGCTGAGGTGTGCTCCCACAACTTCATGCCCATACATATGACCAGTTAGGTAAGATGGACAGATTCTGGAAATTCCCAAACACTAAAGTCCATTCAAGAAGAAATAAATGGCCGAAATAGTCCTCTACTTGTGGTTAAAATTCTTATCACAAAGAAAATCTTAGGGAAAAAAAAAAAGCAAACCCCAGGCTCAGATGATGTCTCTACAAGATTCTTGTACTTGTTCAAGGAAGACACAGCCCCGGCTCTACAGATGATCCAGGGTGCTGAAAATGGCCCAGTGCCTCTCAATTTGGTATCTCCTGATCAAAACCAGCAACTAGATCAGTTAGAGTTTCAGTTAGAGCCGAAACTTCTTTATACACTCCCAGCAAATCAAGTCCACAGCATACAGAAAGGATAATATATCATGGCTAAATGACATTTATCCCAGGGATGCATGATTGATTTAACATTCAAAGATTTAAACACTGGGGCTAGAGAAATAGCTTAGCAGCTAAAGGTGCTTGTTTGCAAAGCCTGCCAGCCAACCATGTAAAGCTGGATGCAAAGTGGATCAGATGTCTGTGATTCCAACAATGGGAGGTGGAGCCAGGAGAAGCTGAAGCTTGCAGGGCCAGCTAGACTGCCATTTGTTTGCAGCTGCAAGAGCCCCTGTCTCAAAGAAGGTGGAAGAAAAGTGCAGACTCCTTGAGTTGTACCCTGACCTCCACATGTGTGCCTATACAGATAGATACATACATACACACACAAATAAATATTTAAACAAGCTATCTAGGTATGGCGGTGCGAACATTTTATTTATTTATGTATTTATGAGCAGAGAGAGAGAGAAAACGGGCATACCAAGGCCTCTAGCCACTACAAACAAACCCCAGGTGCATGGACCACTTTATGTGGGTACTGGGGAATTGAACCTACTCAAGCACCTTTAACTGCTGAGCTTTCTCCCCAAGCCCATAAAAATATCTAAAAATTAGCCAGGCATGGTGGCACAGGCCTGTTTTACTAGCTACTTGGGAGGCTGATGCTGGAGGAGTGCAAGTTCAAGGCCTGCTTAGACTACAGAGTGAGTTCAAGGCCAGCTTGTGTAACTCAGTGAGATACTGTTTCAAAACAAGTAAAAGCTTAGTGGTAGAACACTTGCCTAGCATGCATAAGGCCCTGTCCAGATACAATCCCAGCACTTCAAAAAAAAAAAACAAAAATTATTTCCTGAGAAGAAAAGCCACACAATCAACTCAGAAGAAGCACAGCAAACATAGGACAAAATCTCCCACCTTATGCCTAATGAAGGCAACTGTGTCAACTTGATAAAAGACATGCACTTAAAAATAAAAAATAAAAAAAACCTTCAGCTGGGCTGGGAGATGGATCAGCAGTTAAAGGGACTTGTGTGCAAGGCCTGCCTGGTCCAGATTTGATTCCTTAGTACCCACGTAAAGCCAGATGCATAAAGTGGTGCATGGTGGGAGTTCATTTGCAGTGGCAAGAGGCTCTATATTACCCATACTTTTGTTTCTCTCACATGTAAACAAATAAAAATATTTTTTGGCTGTGTTTTTTTTAGTATTAAATTTACTGTTTACTTGACATGCACTATGCAACTCCCAAAATGACATATTTAGGAGTAGTTGGACATTTTAAATGTCTTTTGAATATTTTTACCTTATAACAGTCATGGACACATCTTTAAATGTTTATATATCTTACATAACTCTTACTTTCAGGATTGTGCATGATTACAGATAACAAATTAAAAATCATTTTTAAAAAAATTTAGGGCTGGAGAGGTGGCTTAGCAGTTAAGGCGCTTGCCTGTGAAGCCTATGGACCCATGTTCTACTCTCTAGATCCCATGTTAGCCAGATGCACAAAGGTGAGGCAAACGCAAGGTTGCACATGCCCACTAGGTGGTGCAAGTGTCTAGAGTTTGACTGTAGTGGCTGAGGCCATGATGTGCCAATTCTCTATTTCTCCTCTCTCTCTCTATCTGGTTCTCTCTAAAAATAAGTAAATAAATAAATAAATAAATAAATTTAGCTAACATTATACTTAATGGTGAAAGACTGAATGCTTGTCCCTACGGAGACTGGACAAGGATGTTCACTCCCAGCATTATTATTCAACTCTTACTGGAAGTTTTAGTTAAGAAGAAAGAGGGAATAGGAAGAGAAGAGAGAAAACATTCAGATGGTAAACAAAGAAGCATGACTTTTTTTTTTGAGAGAGAGAGAGACACAAAGAGAGACAGAGAGAGATGGAGAGGAAGACATATAGAGAATGGGCGCGCCAGCAGCCTCTCAGCCGCTGTGAAGGAACTCCAGATGCGTGCGCCCCCTTGTGGGCAAGTGCGTCATTGCACCTTTGCATCACTTTGCATCTGGCTAAACGTGGGACCTGGAGATTGGAACCGAAGTTCTTAGGCTTAGGAGGCAGGCGCCTTAACCGCTAAGCCATCTCTTCAGCCCGACTATTTTTATTCACAGACAGCACAACCATCATTATAGAAACTCTAGGACTGGAGAAGTGGCTCAGCAGTGAAGGCACTTGCTTACAAAGCCAAATGGCCCAAGTTTAATGTCCCTGTACCCACATTATGCCAGATGTACAAAGTGGCATATGCATCTAGAGTGCATTTGTAGGAGCTGGAGGCCTGGGCACACCCATTCTCTCCCTCTCTCTCTCTCTGTCTCTGCTTGCAAATACATATTTTAAAAAATTAAAAATATATAGAAACTCTAGTGAAATCTACCAAGAAACTGCTAGAAACAGTGAGTCATCAAGTTGCAGGGTATCTCATGATCAACATCTACAAATCAAATTTATTTGTAAATTCTGGCAATAAGTCATCAGAAATCAACTTGTATACTTAAAAGTCTAGCACTACTATTGAGTTAAAGCAAAGGACAACCTAGAGAGAAGCTATAATTAGTGAACAGAGAATTTGCTATATTGCTAAAATGCAAATTCTCCCAAACTTTCTACAGGTATAGTGCAACCCCACTTTTCATTCCCGCCCCAAAACTGAAAAGTTGATTCCTGATTTTATTTGAAAACACAAAGGACCGTGAAGAGCCAAGATGACAACCGAGAAGAGGAAGAACAAAATAGGAGGGTTTGTGCCACCCGACCTCAAGACTCACTGTGAGGTCACAGAAGGCAGGGCAGTGTCACAATGGGAGCCTTCGAGATGGTTTAGAGGGCTTCCCACTCAAGCGTGAGGGCCTGAGATGGCCTGAATTTGGTTCCCCAGCACCTGTGTCAACACCTGGTCATGACCAAACATACATGTAACTCCCAATCCTATGGGAAATGGAGACTGGAGAATCCCAAGCACAGCAAAATCTGGAATCAGTAAGAGACTCTCTCAGGAGACACATAGTGATGGAGGGGACACCCAACATTCTTCTCTGGCCTTTGCACATACACAAGGCCCATGCATCTGCATACACGTGAGCATATACCACACACACAGCACCACGCATACATATACTACACACATGCTCATGCCAAAAAAAAAAAAAAAAAAAAAGACAATGTAACACTGGGATAAAGATGAAGAGCAGGCCAGGAGTGGTGGCGCACACCTTTAATCCCAGCACTTGGGAGGCAGAGATAGGAGGATCGCTGTGAGTTCGAGGCCACCCTGAGACCCTACCTCAAAAAATAAAAAAAGAAAAAAAGAAAGAAAAAGAAAAGAAAATAAACAGCATCAAAGGCATAATCCATGACTAAAATGAGTAGACTTTATCAACATTTATAAAATGTCTGAGAACAGTCAGATAAAACACAGCTCAGCAGAAAATATTGCAATCCACTTATCTTCTCAGATCTAGAATGTATAAAGAACCTGCACTAATATAAATATATATAAATATGATAAAATCCTTACTAATAAGGACACAAAAATTTTATGGGCAAAGTACTTAAACACAACTGAGTGACAACTAGGCTATAGGGAAGGGAGGATTGCCTGGTCATGGAAGGCTCTGGGTTCTACAAGAATCTCAAGACAAGTTAGGCTTTAATTCTGAGGCAGCTCTGGCTTGAGGAAGGGTCTGGAGCAGCAGAGAGACCAAACCCCAGGTGAGTTCAGTGCACTGGTGGCCCGTGCTGAAGCATGATGGTGTGATAGTGGGTCAGGTGTGGATATGTACACCAGGTAGGGCCTAAGGACTTGCAAATAGGTGGTACAAGGTGTGGGAACTCAGGGAGGACAAGGTCATCTTTAACTGGGGACACAGCAGGTGAGGTGCAAGAGCGGGTGTCCTGTCAGGAGGTCTGGAGGGTGGAGTGGTCTCCTCACACCCATGTGATGTCACATAAGCACGTGTACCATATATCTAGTTTGGGTTGGGAAATGAAGCCCCTTCTGTGATCTGGCTGCTGGTCAGTCTGGCTCATAGCCCAAGGCCACATATAAAAAGCTCAAGGCTTGAAGCTGGGCATAGTGGCACACACCTTTAATAAATCTTATTATTATTTATTTGCAAGGAAAGAGATAGAGAGAGAAAAAGAGAGATGGGATCGGTATCTCAAGGTCTCTTGCTACTATGAACCCTGAATACATGCACCGCTTTGTGCATTTGGCTTTTGTGGGTACTGGGGAATTGAACCCAGGCTGGAAGACTTTGCAAAGGAGCACCTTTAACCACTGAGCCGTCTCTTCAGACCAATGTGGCACACATCTTTAATCCCAGCACTCAGGAGGCTTAGGAAAGAGGGGTGCTATGAGTTCAAGGCTAGCTTGGTCTTCAAAGTGAGATCCAGATCAGCTTGGGCTAAAGCGAGACCCTGGTTCAATGAAAAAAAAAAAAAAAAAAGCACAGAATTCTTCTGTTTCCCACATATGTGGGGAGCAGGGCTTCATCCCATCCCATCCCATCCCATCCCTTTCACTTGAAGGGCACCTTCGTGACAGAGATACAGCCTGGGGTTACCTCTGAGGACAGGGGTGCCCACCACCTACCTGGAAGAACCTAGCCCCATCCTGCAGAGGCCAGTTCTCTAGGGACACTCCTGGAACAGGGTGCAGACAGGGGTGGCTTGGTTGAATTCCTAAGGCCAGTGGAATCATGAACCCTAACCCTCTGATCCCCACCTCTAGGGAAAAACCATCTCTGAAGCATGTGTCACCGAGCTAGAAAGAGGCTGGGAGAAGGGGGAGGCACCCTTGATATTGTTCCTTTCTAGACTTGCACCCATGTTGCCCCCAAGGGCCCTCACTTTAATGTACAACAGAACAGTGATAAGCAGGGGACAGGGATGACTTTAAGTGCCCAGCTAACCTAAGGATCCAAGAACCTTTTAGAATCAGAGAATTGTTTGGTGGCTACAGTAAGTGTCATTGCATCGTGCTTGCTAATGGTTAATTGTGTTGTGTGAATTCTACCTACTTACATCCCTCAAAACAAAGTCAAGGGCGCCATGCCAGGGTTTCCCGTGTGTGAGGGCTCATCCTGAGACAGGTCATGGAGAAGAACTCTTTCTAAGGGTATCTGGCAGGTGTAAGTAAGCACCAGGAAGCCCTGTTGGGAATGTTAATTCTGTGTTTTAATTCTGTGTTTAATGCTTTCCTCCTCCTTTGAGGGGGGGTTTGCAAGGGTCTCGACCTGGAATTTACTTTGTAGTCTCAGGTTGGCCTCAAACTCACAATGATATGCCTCCCTCTGCCTCTGACTGCTGTCATTAAAAGCATGCACCACCATGCCTGGCTCTCATTTTTCTTCTTTTAAAAATATTTTATTTATTTACTTATTTGAGAAATAAGCAGAGAAGGAGAGAGACAGAGAGAAAGAGAGAATGGGTGTGACAGGGCCTCCAGCCACTGCAAACGAACTCCAGATGTATGCACCACCTTGTGCATCTGGCTTACGTGGGTCCTGGGGAACTGAACCTGGGTCCTTAGGCTTTGCAGGCAAGTGCCTTAACCACCAAGCAGTCTCTCCAGCCCTCGTTTCTTTAAATAGGCTAAACTTGCCAAGCCTAGTGGTGAGCTCCTTTAATCCCAGCACTCGGGAGGCAGAGATAGGAGAATCACTGTGAGTTTGAGGCCAGCCTAAGACTACATAGTGAATTCCAGGTCAGCTTCAGCTAGAGAGACTCTACCTTGAAGAAAACAAAAGTCCCAAAACAAAAGGAAACAAAATCAGACTAAGCTTTTAGGAGGGGGCCACTCAGTCTCTTACATGATGATTGACAGACTCTTCCTTTGTTTCCCTTCTTGGCTGCCTTAGCCAGCCTGGCTGCTTTGCACACTCCAGGCTTCTGGGGAAACTCCACTCCAGCTGCAGAAGGTGGGAGGAGGCCTTGCTCCAGTCACGGCTACTCCACACACTTCTGTTAAGCTTGGAAATGCCTCTGACCTCCAGATAACCCTTCCCACAGCTACTTCAAGGACCTGGTAGCAGCAGTCTTCAACCAGGTCCCAGTAACTCAGCAAATAGCTTGTGATGAACAGAAAAGAGGCTCATGATTGGCCCTTATATGAAGCCTGTGATTGTTTGAGCACGACTATGGCATGCCTCCTCTTTAGTCAGATGAGGAGGCTGATTTTCTGTCTTTCTGGGCTTTCCCGGTTCGTTATCCTTAGTGGTGTTTGGCTTACTTGTGGTCTTTATCCCAAGTACAGTGGACCTAACTGGTTACACTAAGGGCTGACAAGGCCTCAGGGTTCCCAGTGCAGGCAGCAGCAGGGAGGAGGTGGCTGAAGAATTCTAGTCACTGGGAGCTAAAACCTCTGTACCCAACACTCAGAGTTTGCTGTAACATCAAGAGGTGGCTGCAAGTTCCAAAAAGGCCCTGAGAGCTAAAGACCCCAATACCCCAGGAAAGACTGTCAGAGATAAACGTGGGGTAGACTCCTCAAGAAACTAAGAAGGGTGCCTGAAGAATCCCATACTACAAGATGAGACGTTGCGAAGAGTGGAAGGTGGGCATTCAGATTGCCAGTCCCTAGGAGCGATGGGGGTGGGGAGAAGCACTGCAGCTGAGGCTGAGGAGCACAGGGTCCCAGCACCCAAAGCTGGAAGCTGTAACTCTAGCTGCTGGGTGTTGGTGGTCTGAGCCCAGAGTAGTAAATAAATTCTGGCTTTGTAAAGTTGGAGCCCTAAGACTGCAGGAAGCCCAGGCTATGAGTCTCTGGAACTACAAGGCAGCAGTGCTATCTCCTGCCTACCTGCAATCCCTTCCTAGACAGAGCTAAGCATCACAGCCAGCTGGGCCTGTTCTTCATCTGCTTCTGGGCCCCCAGCTCAGGAAACGGCTCCTCAGCTTCCGGTTGCTTCCCCTTCAGCACTTCAGGCCCTCCCTGGCTGCCATGCCACCTCTTGCCTTTCTGCAAATCCCACTGTCCCAACCTTCAAACAGCTTCTGACAGAAGCATAAGAAGGCAGCTGTGTCCCGGTGTCTGCATACCTCCCTTTGGCTGACGAACCTCAAAGGCAGCCAGTGGAATTCTATTATCATTATTCCTGCTCTTAAACCTTCTTGTCGCCCCACAGTACCCATCCTGGGGCCATGTAAGCCCCTTGCTCTGAAGATCTCAATAGCCCCCACACTGGTCTTCCGGGAAGCTGAGCCACCCTACACACATGCCCATTGGTGGACATGGGCACTTTGCAATCTCCTGAGCCAGGCTCTCCTTTCCTGCAGTGTCTGCCACATGTTACTCTTCAGAGTGGTCTCCCACCCCTCTGCCTCCTGCCCAGGCTCTTCTGTCAGGTATCACATCATCTCAGGGTGGTCTGGGGTGTTTCCTCACTAGGGGAAGACTCTGGGTACAGCCTAGGGCAGGGCAGGGCATGGTGCATCAGTCAGGACATTCAGACACTTGCGGTGTGAGGAAGGTGCTGAGGCTGGGTCTGGCCTCCAGGTCCAGAGAGGTCAGAGTGGCTTCAGGTGTCAGGGTCCCCAAAGCAGTTCCCAGGGGAACTGCTTTCCCTTGAAGGACCCAGACAGGCACAAGAGGACCAATGCTCTGCCACTGGCTCCAGGGCTAAGCCTGGGCCCTCCGGCTCCAGCCCCTGTCTCTGTGCATGAATAGCTGTGTCCTTCCTCCGTCCACCTCCTCGTCTACGACCCCATCCAGTATGGATTCTCTAGAAGGAACCTGTGACCCAAGAGGCAGGGATAGGCAATATGGCTGAGAGGATCTACTGGCACGGCACTGTGCCAGTCACTTGGGACCCTGAAAATCCCCAGAGGCCTCCCTCTGCACTCAACCCCTGGATGAAAACAAGAAATATACTTAATGTCTCCTTGATTTAATAAAATGATCATGTTAAGAATGTTAACTGAGTTTGGATCATTTGTTTTTATTACAAACAGGAAAAGCACTAACTTTTGAACTTTAAAGTGACAGACTCTACTAGTCAGCTAGGCCTCACCAGCCCTTCAGCGGGGGGTACTATCCTTGAGAGGTGACCTGGCTCTAGGGACAGGAGTGAATGTTTCCCAGGGTCTAGGCGAGACCAACATCAACAGGGACGGTTTTTGTACAACACAGGACCAGACCCAGGCCCTCTCTGACGTGCTCTTGTCTGAGAGAGGAGAGGGAGAGTGGACTCTGTACAGGTACAGCTCTGCTGATTTTGGAGGGTGAAGGACAAAGTCAAAGGCACCCATGAACAGAGGCTAATTAAACTGGAAATGCTTGGTCATTTAAAAAAGGGCAAAGACTACCAAGGCTGAAAAGCAGGAGCTCTGGGTCTAGGCGTGAGCTTCTTAGCAGCCGAGAGGGAAAGGGCAGAGGGTGATGGTCCAAACGTGTCAAGAGAAGGCATCCCAGCTTCTTGGGAAAGCTCTGCCTGCTCCCAGTCGTTGTCACACAGGGAACAGAACCAGGGTCCTCAATGGCACTTCCTCCTGGGGACCAGTCCTCATGCACCAGTCGTGGCTGTACTGGGGTCCGTGTGCGTGGCTGGCAGAGTCGAAGAGAGGGGGCAGGCAGGAGGACGCCCCCTGCTCTCAGTGAAGTGCTGGTGAGGGGGCTGAGAGGAGACAGGGGGCAGTGTGAAGGTGTGGGTGGCAAGGGGGAAGGTCTGGGTATTAGCCATAAAGTAGTCTTAGGAGACAGGTGGCAGTGGGGAACTCAGTGGGCTGGAAACGGGAAGATGGGGGTCACAAGGAAAGGGCCTGGGCTCAGAAGTGGGATCCTCCTCTGGACTGTGATTACCACCTACAGAGGCTGGCATTCCCTCACCTGTGAGCCAGCTTGTGCTTTGCCAAAACCTCTCCTAAAGGATGCTGGTGGCCACCTAGGAAGGGCAGGGTGGACCCGGAATCCCTAGTTGGATAGGGGTGAGGAGTTGGAGGCTGGCAAGAAAGTGCCTTCCAAGGATCCGTCTTGGACTCTGCTCCTTTGGAATAGAGAACACCCTACTAGGCTGTCTGCATGATCCACTGGCTTAAGGATGGGAAGCAAGATGGAGGGAAAAATAGAATATGTGAGAGGAAGGAAAGGAGGGCAGACTAGGGAAGGAATAGATTGATGATTTGATGGATGAATCTATGGATGGATGCAAGATAAATGATTTAGAAGGAAGATAGATACATGGATGAATGAATGAATGGATGAATGGGAGGATGCATAAACAACTGGGTGGGTGTGCTGGTGGATGAGGGGATGGATGGAAGAGCAGATGGATGAACACAAATGGGTAGAAGGATGGATGAGTGGATGGGTGGATGAGTGAATGGATGGATGGGTGAATAGATGGGTGGATAGGTGGATGGATTGGTGTGCAGACAGATGAACAGATGTGTGGGTGAACAGATGGATGGATAGACAGGTGGATGAATAGGTGGGTGGATGGATGAAGGGTGGGTAAATGTATGTATAGATGAGTAGTTGGATTGGTGGATGGTTGCATGAGTGAATGGGTGAGTAAACAGGTGGAAGGAGCGGCTAGGCGGGTGGGTGGACAGACAAATGATCAAGTGATGGTTTGGAGGCATGGGTGGCAGGAAGGAGATGCCTTGTTCTGATGACTAAGAGGAGCTCAGGGAATTATTTAGGGATTTGATTAGGGAATTCTTTATGGAATCGTCTGGAAGAGCAGGGAGTGAACATGATCATGAACGGAAGCTGTGGAGGAGGATGCTGTGAGAGGCTGAGGCTGGCCTGGCCTAAGGTCTCATGCTGTGGGGAAGGTGAAGGGGCCCGCCCAGTTGTGGGGGTGAGCATGGCACAGGCAGCAGCACCTATAGATGGATCCTGGCTGGAGCTGGGCAGGGAGGGACCTCTCCTTGGGTGGCCCTGCCTTACCTGGCCCCTCCAGGTGAGCTCTTTACCTTTGTTGTGCTTATCTTGGAACTCGGAGAGGAAGCGCATGATGCGGTCCGAGGGGATGGCAAAGGAGATGCCCGCAGTGACCTTGAGCGTGTTGATGCCAATGACCTCCCCATCCTGGGCAAGGCAATCAAAGAAGAGGGTCACGTGATAGTGCCAGAAACCAACTGCAAACCACCAAGTGGAATGTGCACACTGACTTCTCCAGAGGCACAGCCTGGGTGTTAGTGCCTTCCTACACACTGGGGATTGCTTTGACCCACTCCTGGACAGGGCTCCTGGGGAAGCTGATAGCTTGAGCTGCCCACCCAGCCTCTCAGCTCCAGCCCCTCTGTCTGAGGAAGCAGAGCCCACTGTATGTAGATGGCCAGGCTACATTGTGACTGAGAGAAAGGGAGGCTATGAGACCTATCAGGGACCCAGATTCCTTCTATGCCTTCCTTCCAGCAGTGGGAGCCCACAAGTAGAACAAGGGTAGCAAACGTTGGTCTGTCTCTTTTGAGTTGGCCTCCCACTCTGCCAAGCTCCTACGTGGGGCTTAATGCCACTCAGGCATAGTTATCCTGGCCACTGGGACGCACTCCTGCAGCCTAGCTTGAACCCTGGCCACTCAGGGCAGCCCAGACACACAGCATAACCAGCTTGTTAGAGGACTCCTTTGGAGCCTGGGACATAGTTTTGGACAAGGTGGCTTTGTCCTCTGGACCCCTTGAGCTCATGATGTGGGAGGACAAGCAGGCTGAGATTCCATGTTGCCTTCCTACTGTCTGCCCATGCCCACCACCTGCGGCGTCTCAGCCGGGAGCCCTGAGTCGGCTCACATAAGCCTCTCCCACAGCAGTGGTGTCTGGAAGCCTCTTTGCAGGGGAGGAAGGAGCTGCCAGCATGTACCTGCCTCTTTGCTATCCCATTGCTGACCTCTCCCACCCTGGCTTCTGCAACCACAGTGCCCACTCCAGCCTCCATGTCCCCCATGCTGTGCCTCCTCTCTAGGACTCCCTTCCCCACCCAGTCCTCTATCTCCATGTCCAAACTAGATGCTTCTGGCCTCTGGGAAGCGCTCCCTGAGTTGCCCGCAATGGTGAAGTCCCTCTGGAGCCAACTCAGGCTGCTCCCATGGCCCATGGCCTCATTCAAGTCTGAGCGCCTCAAGGACGATCTCCCTGAGGTGAGCTGCAATGAATTGGGGTCCAGAGTTCTGAACTGAAACCCTATTCTGCTCTGGAAGAATCCCAGTGAGGATGAGGCTGAGCCTGACTCCGGGCCCTGCCTGTCCTGGAGAAGGGGACCGAGGGAACAGAAGAGCACTGGGTCGCCCTGAGGTCTTCCATGTGTTCCTGAAGACAGCAAGGTCCAGGATGGCGACAGTTACTTACTGCCACCGAGTGGCACACAGCCTGGCCTAGATGCTGGGACAGTCCTTGCTCTTGGTGTCTGCCATTATTCTGAGGGATCGAACAATACATGCCTTGGCTCAGATCCTTGAAGGCCTCCAAGGCAGCCACACTCTTGACTAAACTTGTAGCTTTCAGGGCCACACTGTGGGGCCTGTCCCCATCTCCACTCTGTGCCTCTATGTAAACAGAACCCCAGAAAATCAGACACTCCACTCTAGGAACACTTACCAAGTTCACCAGGGGTCCCCCAGAGTTCCCATACTGCAAGAGAGGAAACAGGGTATTAACTATGCTCTGAGCCTCCTGAGGGCCCCAACACTTTCTCCAGTTCTCGCTGCCCCAGAGACGAGATGGGTCACCAGAATTGACCTCCATAGCCTCAGCCCTCAGCCCCCATTTCAAAGGTAGAAAAGCCGAAGTGCAGGACTCACGTTGATGATGGCATCGGTCTGGATGTAGTCCATGTCTGAATCGCGAAGGCCCAGCTCCTTGCCGTCCCGCTGGGCAGTGCTGACAATGCCCGTTGTCACCGTGTTCTGCAGGGCGAAGGGGCTGCCGATGGCCACCACAAACTCGCCAGGCCGCAGGTCTGCTGAGTGACCCAGCAGTAATACGGGGAGCTTTTTCTTGGGGAGAAGAGGAGAGGGTGTGGGGAGGGAGGGTAAGAGAGAGGAACCCTGGAAGGCTGCTCTCCAGAGAGGCAGAAGCAGCTTCACAGAGCTGTCAGGGTGAGGCCAGGACAAGTCCTCAACTAGCTAGCTAAGACCCGGAGCTGGAGCCCACAAAACCAAGGCTCAGCTCGGCAGAACATGAGTGTTCATCATGGGAGTGTCCAGCTAGGCCTGGCCTCTCAAGTCCTGGAGCCCCACAGGTTCAGTGGTTATGGGTCCTTCTGCTACAAGCTACAGACACTACCAGGCTTCATGTGCCACACCCAAATGGATACACTTGATGAAGGGATCTGCAGCTGCTCAGAGTCTTGCCAAGGGCCTTGGGAGCCCTTGTTTGGAATTCTTGATACCTGATCTCCTAATATAGACACACAAGGAAACTGAGGCCAGAAGATGTGATGCCAGACTCTGCCATCCCTAGCACACTGGACATTGGGCACTGCACACTGTTCTGTTTCATATAAGGTCAGCATAGCCTGTCTGTCTGTCCAACTATGCCACCCTGCAGCTGACCTGGGGACCTTGGAGGGCAGCTCTGTCTGTGGCACTGCACTTGGAAGCTTCAAGGTGCAAGCTCTGAGTTTTAGAGGCTCCCAGGGTTGCGTGTGATGGGGCTGAGTGTGAGAGCATGTGACTTCAATAACAGGCACATTCTTCCAGTCACTGCAGGGCAGGATCCTGTGTGACTTTCTTTCTTTCTTTCTTTCTTTCTTTCTTTCTTTCTTTCTTCCTTCCTTCCTTCCTTCCTTCCTTTCTTTCTTTCTTTCTTTTTTTTTTTTTTTTGGGGTTCAAGGTAGAGTTTCACTCTAGCCCAGCCTGACCTGGAATTCACTATGTAGTCTCAGAATGGCCTCGAACTCACAGCGATCCGCCTACCTCTGCCTCCCAAGTGCTGGGATTAAAGGTGTGCACCACCACGCCCGGCCTGTGTGACTTTCTAGCAATACTGTGAGCTGTTGTCACAGGGAAAGCTGAAGAGGGTCTGAGGCACCTGGTGCCACCCTGAAGCTCCCACACCTGTGCATGGCAGATCACACACCTGGCCTGGCAATGGAGACGGCATAGCAGAGCTGCATAATGTGGTAGAAACCTCCAGGGTCTCCAAGAGTTCCTGTCTGGCACTTCACAGACAGTTGGTGCACTTCCGTCCCGAGTCTGCCCATCCAGCCTCAGTTTCCCTGTCACTTTAGTAGTCACTTCCTTAGTGGAAGTGGTTTGCTAAGCCTGGAATCAAGGAGGGCCTATACCAGGGTAACCCTTTATGTTCCTTCCACCTTGGCAGGGGACTTGGCAAGGACCTGTCTTTTAGGGCATCTGTATCCAGAAGGGGGCCATGCTCAACTCAACCACCCAGGCTGGCTTGGGACACCTCGAGGAAGCTGCGTGCCAGTCTCTGGCTCAAGGCAAATTTTCTTTTCTTTTCTCTTCTCTTCTCTTCTCTTCTCTTCTCTTCTCTTCTCTTCTTTTCTTTTTCTTTTCTTTTCTTGCTTGCTTTCTTTTTTTGCAAATGACCTTTTGATGTGGGGAAGGTGGCCCCCGAGACACTTCCAGAGACACACAGCCTCGAACCTCCCTGAGCCTCAGTTTCCTCTGCGAGAGTCTAGGTAATTTGAGTCCTTCCTCCCAGGACTGTGCTAGCCAGGCTTCCAGAAGCAGCTGCTCAAGGTCATGGCGGTTCCCATGGCTCTGGTGGAAGTAGATGCAGGTGAAGGGCGGAGGCTATGTCTCAAGTCCTCCCCAGCTGGGCTGTCACCCCACAGGGACAGCTGCATCCTCAGAAGTGGGTCCAGGAGAGACGATGAAGAGGTGGGGAAATATGGATATTGTCCTCCCTGTGGCCACAATTCCTGGCTAATTGTGGCAGTCCTGTTCAGTCCTACTGCTGGGGACTCAGCCAAGGGCAGGACTCCAGGTTTGATGTGGCTCAAGGCCCTGAGCCTATAATCCCTTAGCTGTCCCCAGGAGGTCTGGGAAGCGGCTGTTGTGCCAGGCCAAGGCCCTCCCATCCCTGCCTGCAATGTCCGCTTACCTTGGGGTGGATCTTGATAGTAGCAATGTCAGACTTCTTGTCCATGTCCTTGATGGTGGCCTCATAGGCATCTCCGTTCTGCAGCTGCACCTTGAGCTGCTGCCTGCCCGTGGTGGTGCTGGAGCTGGAGACCACGTGGGCATTGGTGACGATCAGGCCGGCCTCCGACATGATGAAGCCCGAGCCGCTGGACAGTGGCACGTTGCGGCCAAACAGAGGGTGTCTGCAACAGGTGAGCATGGAGGTATTCAGGGGGGGAGGCTCGGGCTGGGGGAGTGAGGTACACTGCAGGGACCAGAGCCATGGGGTGAGGAACACAGACTGAAGCCCCCCATCCCAGAGGCTGGTATGAATCAAGACTGCCACTTACAAGGTGCGGCCTTGGCCATCACTGAAGCTGACACCAGTTCGTGGTCATAAGGATGGGACAGTCATCTCTGACCAGCTATTCACTACAGCGAGGCAGGTCACCTGTGATGTGTCAGCTTGTGCCATCCCACAGCAGGCGTCAGCTGCCCGACAGCAAGGACTTGGAGCCAGACAGACGAGAACTCTGACCTCTGGTCCAGCTCCGCCCATGACCTGTCTGCCTTTGGGAAGGCTCTTTGAGCCTCAGTCTCCTCATGTGGGGACTGGGTTGTCTGCATAGGATCCACAAGCCTCATCTCAGAATAGTTGGGGTAGAAGGCAGGCTGCAGTTTGGGACCTTCTCCAGGGTGAGGCCTCTCTGTGTGGCATAAAGTGAGCACTGAGGCCCTGAGGCTACTAAGCAGAGGTAGGGGTCAGGTGACAGGCCTTTAGGGAACTGTCACCATGCAGGAGAGGAAACTCATAAAGGGGTGGAAGTGTCTGGAAGTAGTAGAGTCAAGAGGAAAGCCGGGGGCTTGGGAGTGCTGCCCTGCTGAGACCTAGAGTGGACTTCAGCCTTTATTGTTTAAGTCCTTACTGTCAGGGCCTCTATGACTATAGCCCTAAGAAGCTACTTAAGTACGTAGCTCTCAAGTCTCCACTCTGGAGGAGGGGCAACTGATATGGTCCAGATACTCAGGAGGGGACAGGGCAAAGAAGGTTTATACCAGGCAGCCTGGATGCTCAGCTTCCCTACCTGCTGACCATGGAGTCTGTCTACTTATGTCTATGGCTGGCTTCCTTCTATATCTTCCCAAGAAGCCTACAGTGCCTGCTGCTCCTGGCACAGTTGGGGCTACAGAAAGGGCCCGAGAGAGCACCCCTGTAGCCTCCTTGTCCGTGCCTAGACTCTAGGTCAGGAGTCACAGCTGGGAGGTTCTGTGCTAGCTGACTCATGTTGGCCTTGTCTACCACTCAGGTCCTGGCCTCACAGGCCAGGGTATCACCACTACCCCAGCCACTGTATCCCATGATTAGCTGGCTCTGGGCTGCTGCCCTATGCCCTCCAGAGATAGACACTGTGGCCTTCCAGTCACCAGAACACCCAATGGCCACTTAGCTTGCCCAGCTGTAATTTTTTCAATGATACATCTCAGTGTCTGGGGCCACAGGGAGGAGCAGCAAGGGGTCAGCATGTGGCAGAGGGATGGCTCTGCTCTGGGGCCAAAGAACCCCTGGGGTTAAACCCCAGTTTGGGCCCCCAGCAGCCACAGGGGACTACAGAATTACCTCCTGGGGCTTCATGGTGGGAGGTGCAATGAACCTATACGCTGTCAATCATGCTGGGGGGCCTGGCAGACCGAAGGGCTCCATGGGGCACCCCCACCCAGCAGCTGGCTCTCTCCTCCAGGAAGACAATGCTCCAGGGCCACTTTGGAGAAACACCCTGGGCAGAGCTCACACTGGCACTGGAAGGTAATTGTTCATTCCCGTACCCCCAAAGCTGTCACCCAGGAAGTTTACAGAGAGAGAGGTGGTGACAAAGCAGCCCCACACTGGAGGCAGCTAACAGGTCTGACTCCACCACCTCCACAGCTCCCTCCACTCAGGGCTGTGGGCAAGGTGGGTGGGGGCTAGGATTCCGAGCTCCTAGCATTCCTGTCATGACTGGCTTTGCTTTGAGGGTGCTAAGTCAGTTTGGGGGACACTTCAGGACCAGATGTGAGTGACAGGACACTTAGCCACTGTGTCTAGGGGCCAGGGCCTCCAAGTCTAGCTCAGACATCTCTGGACCAGGATGTGGGGGGAAGGAAGGAGACTCCGCCCATGTCTGCAAGGAGGGATCCTGCCAGGAGGCCAGCCCACACACCACACACCTCATATAGCTTCCTCTCCCAGAAATGAACATGCTTTCCTATCTACCTGTTCCTCCCCTCCTTCCTCCCTTCTCATCTACCCATGGACCCTCATTTGCACGTTATCCCTGCCCTGTCCTGCTCCTGTCACTCTGGTCCTATTGCTTTGGCACCTTGGTTGATGTGGGATTGTCCCCGTGTATCCCACTCCTTAGTTGTCCTCTCCAAGCTTAGCTTTATCCCCCCAGAGTCCTCAGTTTTCTCTGGCCTCCCTGCCCCCTCCCGAACTGGCTGATAATACACCTCTGGCTGCTGGAATCAAGTCTAGTTTGGGGTACAGCAGCCAGAAGGTATGTCTGCCAGGAACACCAGGAAGCCACAGGGTTAGGGGGGAACTCACACACCTCAGGAACAGCTCTATGTGGACCACAGCTGGAGCGATCTTCTCCACCACGTCAGCAATGAAGTTGAACTTGTACCGTGGGCTGCTCAGCTGGTGGAGACCTGCGCTGGCAGCAAGAACCAGGTGTGTCAGTGAGACCTACTTGAGACTCCCCACTTGGGTTCAGAGCCAGCCTTGTCATGTGTTGAACTCCAACATTTGGAAAGGGGACTCCCATCATGGAGAAGAGCTAACTGGGGCTTCTGTGAGCTGAGCCTCTGTACATGATCTCACTGGGCCCTTTGGGGTTGACCAAGAAGCTCAAAGGTGTTTGGACCTTTCCCCCAGGCCACACAGCATTGATGCTAGGCCCAGAAGCTCAGGGTCCTTGTCTGATCCCATTAACAATGGCATTTGTAGAGAGGGCTATCTTTCTCCTCCCTGGCTTTGGCAGCCCCTCCAAGTCCCTGGACTACTGTGGTGACAAGCATCCCCTCTGACCTACCCCAACCTGTCTGCAGAAGGCCCCTGCTGGCTATCTGGGCTGCCAGTTCCTGAGAGGGCATGGTACTCTACCTTTGCCTGGCACGATCACAACCCAGACCCATTTGCTAGGCAGTTTATGAACATCACAGGCATCTTCCCTGGCTCTCATTTCTGCTATCAGCAGTGGGGCTGAGACCTGCCAGAACCACAGGCCTGGGGTACAGACCCTGCTGAGTCCTCCAGGTCCCCACCCCTGACACCCACTCACAATGCCTATAAGTGGTCCCTGGTCTCTAGAAGGAGCACATGGGCTCAGCTGGCATGTCTGCCCTCCATCTTTGTAGCTTTGCGGCGGGAAGACAGGGTCAGGCATGAGTGACTGTGAGCCATAGCAGTTAACTCTGGGACCCAGCAACCAAGAAAGGCTGTCACCCAGACTGCCCTGGGCAGTCTCAAGGTCAGACAAATCCCCTCCAGCAAACAAAGAAAATCAATTGCCTGCAACCTCCAAAAGATGGGTACACCCCTTCTGAGAACTTCTCCCTCCCCTTTGTAATAAAAGCTCCAAGAAAGCAGGGCTCCGGAACTGCATGCTAGTTCAAGACTCTTCTACTCTGGAGTGGGTTCTGTGTGTGTGTGTGTGTGTGCGCACACATGCACATGTTCGTGTGTATGACTGTGGGTGCATTGCCACAGCACACATGTGGACATCAGAGGAGAACGTCAAGTATTGGTCCTCATGAGGCAGGGTCTCTCATGGTTCACTGCCACATTCGCCAGGTTAGCTGGCCTGTGAACTTGAGTGAGACTCTCCTGTCTCCACCTCCCACCTCACTGTGGGAGATTAGATGCTTGCACAACAATGTCTGGCTTTTGGTGAGCTTTGGGGAGGGGCCTGAACTTTGAACTTGGGCACTCACACTTGCACAACAGGTGCTTTAACCACTGAACCATCTTCCCAGCCCATATTTTATGCTTTTACTCTCATTTTTTTTTTTTTTGGAGGTAGGGTCTCGCTCTAGCCCAGGCTGACCTGGAATTCACTATATAATCGCAGGCTGGCTTCAAACTCACAGTGATCTTCCTACCTCAGCCTCCAAAGTGCTGTGATTAAAGGCGTGCTCCACCATGCCTGGATTCACTTTTTTATTTGTTTTTAATTTTGGTTTTCAAGGTAGGGTCTCACTCTAGCCCAGGCTGGTCTGGAACTCACTCTGTAGTTTCAGGTTTGCCTCAAACTCACAGTGATCTTCCTACTTCTGCCTCCTGAGTGCTGGGATTAAAGGCATGTGCTGCCTCACCCTGCTATTCTCACTTTTAATAATCTATACTCTCACTACTACTGATCTGTGTCTTGCTCAATTCTTCGAAACACAAAGGGCTCTCTGGGAAGGGGCCAAGCGTTGGCATCCTGAAAACCTATTTTTTTCACACTGTCCAATGGGAGATAAAAAAAAAATGTCCAGGGCTGCCACAAGAGGGCACCGGCTGCAGTATGCACCCAACACCATCCAAACATGTTCCCCTACTCTCCAGGAACATAACTTTGTAGAATTCTGCTTCCACATTCAAGGTGGAGAAACTGAGGCTTATAACACAAATCCTGAGGACACACAGCTAGAGGTGAAAAGAGCTCGGGGCAGATGGGATCCCTCTCCTGGGCACCCCTCCCCCATCTGTGACACCCCAGGTCCTATCTTCTGGTTCAGCCTGAACTGGAGGTACCGGCTGCACAGGTGCTGGGGGAGGTGTCCATGCCTCTCAGAGTAAGCCACAACTGCCTTTCAACTGGCTGGTGGGCACAAGCCTCAGTGTTCTAGGGCCCAAGGCTCGTTCATTGAAGGCTGAGCCCAGAGAGGCCCCCAGACTGGCCTAGACTCTAAGGCAGGGTCACCTCTCTCAGAGTCACCTGTCGCCATCACTCCTCTGCTCTGTCACCTGCATTCTTCCCCTCTCTACAAGATGCTGGGGAACCTGCCTTTGCATTCCTGCAGCTTCTCACAGTCACATGAATCCCCACCAGCATCACCTTGCCCACTGCCCTTGTGTACTCAGCCCTGCTAGGTATTACAGACACATTGGCCGTGAGGGATAGCACAGCATGACCTGGGCGGGGACAGCGGAAAGCCCAGGATCAGATGGGAACCCTCAGAGTGCCTGTGAGCGGGAACCACACCAGCAAAGCCACCCACTGAAACCAAGTGTGGCAGGAAGGTGGCCACGGCATTTGTGTTTCAGCAGGTTTCACCCAGGCCCAGTGTGATGAGACCCAAGGAGGGAAAAGACTGTGCCATCTTCACTGAAGCCATGAGAACGGGCTGTTTCGCACTGCTGCTGGCCTTCAGCACAGGCAGAAACCTGCTCAGGCCCCTGCTCACCTGGACTGTAGCAGAAGCCAGAGCGGCAGAGCTGGAGCAGGAGCTGAGCCTGCACAGGGTCCCAAAGTCTCCAGGCTGCCTGGACTCCTCTCTGACCACAGCCTTGGAGATGGGCTGTCCAGTGGCTTTGCTATGGTGCTCCTTTAGTGCTCTTAGGGCAGGCTGCACTCCACTCTGGGATGAAGGCCTGAACCCTCTGTAAGGTACTCATAAGTTCAAGACTGGAGGTGTTCTCCACACTCAGGGCCACAGAATCCCAAAAGAGAAGCTGCACCACCAGCACCAGCTCCCAGGGGCTGAGAGGCGTCCCGCTTACTCCACAGCCCAGTGATGACCAGTGCAGAGCATGGCCCCGAGAACATCCCGACAGGGAAAGAAGGGAGAGAGGATGAGGATGCCCCACTGTGCCCAAGGGGTGGCACCAGTACCCCAGGAAGCCAGCCTAGCCACCAAGCTGAAGCCATTGCCCCAGAGCAGCAGCCATGACTGAGTCTGGGGAAAATAGTCTTTCCTGGATGGCAGGCTTGGCCCCAGGCCAGCTCAGAGGATTTGGGAGCCGAGACCCTGTAGCCTGACAGGCCTGGCCCTTTAAGCCGGCCCTACACTCAGATGAGTCACAGTGAATCATGGAGGGGCCCCAGGCTCCCACCCTGCTTCCCACATGAACGGCCTCTGGGCTGGGAAGCACACTGTTTATTTGGGGTTTCTTGACAGCCCCACCCCCACGCCAGGCTGGAGCCAAATGTTCTAAAGGCCAAACTCAGCTATTAGTTTTTTTTTATTTTTCTTTTTCTTTTCAAAATCAACTAAACTAGAATCCAAAGGCCCTGGAAGTTTTGGTCTGGAGCCTGACATAACAAATCCACTTTAAAGCCAGGTGTCTTCTGAAGCCTCCCGGGAGAGGAAGAGAAGACCAGCACACACCGTGGGCTGGGCGATAGAGGAAGGGGGAGCCACCAGCAGGGAAGCTGCTTTCAGGACTGTCTCCAACATCCCTGCCTGGCAGGGCTTCTAGGAGCACTGAGGGACAAAGACAGCCCCTGAATGAGGACTGTGACCCTGCTCTGGTCAATCATAACTGCCATGAGACAGATGGGGAAACCAAGGCCCAGAACAGGAACGTGAATGACCAAGTCACACCGTAGAACGACCTCACGCCATTACAGAGGTTGTGCAGTGAGCAATTCTAGGATATCAGAAAGCAGTGTGGCCATGTGTCCTGGAGTGGGAACTTGTACTCCTGTGCATGTTCTGCCAGAGGCACATCCACAAGTTTCCTAAGCTCTTTGTGCCTCAGTTTCCTTATCTGTGAAATTTGGACAGCAGCAGGTGCCCTCCCTGGGTTACTGGACAGTTGAAATAATGAACTAGCTTGGTGAATGCTGGATGCACCGCCAACCAACCTAGATGCTGATGGATGGGGTGTTTGCTATGCAGAAGCATTTAGGAGGGTGAAAACAACCTTTGCTGAGAGCACCCCAAACTCATCATTTACACTGCATGCCCAGCCAGTTGCAGCCTGGAGAGCTTCTCATAAGAGGTGGCTGTGGTCCCTGGGAGGCTACCATGGCCTCTTGACACTGCACAGCAGAGGCTCGTAGAGCCTCCTCCTCCACAGCTGGCTCAGCCAGCTCGGTCTGGAACTTCACAACCAGAGGCACCCAGCTGGCCTCAAACCAAGGACAGGCCAAAGTTGGGCTCAGCTGGAGGCTGGACAGTCATCCCATTGATCAAAAGAGCAGCACGGGGCTGGGCGTGGTGGCGCACACCTTTAATCCCAGCACTTGGGAGGCAGAGGTAGGAGGATCACCGAGAGTTCGAGGCCACCCTGAGACTACATAGTTAATACCAGAGTGAGACCCTACCTCGAAAAACCAAAAAAAAAAAAAAGAGCAGCACGGGGCTGGGCGTGGTGGCACACCTTTAATCCCAGCACTTGGGAGGCAGAGGTAGGAGGATCGCCATGAGTTCAAGGCCACCCTGAGACTACAGAGTGAAGTCCATGTCAGCCTGAGCTAGAGTGAGATCCTTGAAAACCAAAAAAAAAAAAAAAAAAAAAAAGAGAGAGAGAGAGAGAGCGCAGCATGGACCTGGAGATGGGCCAGGGGTCATTGTATTGTATGGCTTTGTATCTTGGGTGAATCCTATGTCCTCTCTGAGCCCGATTTTCCCACCTGTAAAACCGAGTTACAGCCAGGCATGGTGGCGCACGCCTTTAACCAGCACTCTGGGAGGCTGAGGTAGGAGGATGACTGTGAGTTCAAGGCCACCCTGAGACTACATAGTGAATTCCAGGTCAGCCTGGGCTAGAGTGAAACCCTACCTTGAATAAAAAAAAAAAACAAACAAAAAAACAGAGTTATAGTTCCTGCCTTAGAGAACTATGGAAGAAATTCAGTGAAGTCAGACACTTGCCCAGTCTGGCACCACAGTGGCCAAGAAGGGACGGGGTGTGTCTGCTCCAGACTGGGTGGACACCTTCCCCACCTTGCTTTTGCAGGCAGGTCCTGGGCCCAAGGGTAAGAGAGAGCAGATCCACCCTCCTGGGATCCACAGCTGGATCTGAAGCTGGTGTTGTTGGCCGGGTGGAGGAGGGCTAGGGGTCACTTGGGGACAAACTGTCAAGTGGAGGAAAAACACAGGGAGCCGTCCATCCTGGGAATTGCGCAGCCAACAGAGAGATGGCTGTGGGGCTGAGGCTGCAGGGACCAGCCTCCAAGTGCCCAGGCCACAGGGATAGTCCAGAAAGATACTCCTTGGGGAGAGACAAGATGATGTTGTGCCCAGTGAATGGTCACAGGCCTGGGGTAGTTAGATGGATGCCCTGCTGGCCTGGGCATCTAGCCTGAAGGAAAAGATACCCTAGACAGAGGGGAACTGTGTGCAAGTGATATTGGAACCTGTGCCTTGAGAAAAGCCAGGACAGGATGCCCGGAGGTGAGGTCTCAGGCAGGGCCTAGACACCCAGATTCCCGAGCACTGTTTGGGAAAGCATCTGACCCACAGGCTGTGCTGCAGCCGTGGACGGATGGATATAGTGCCAAGCCAGACGCTCAGCTTGACCACGCTTTTGCTGCTCTGAGGACAATGGTTCATAACTTCATTGTATTTCTCACACTTATGTACATCCTCATCAAAGCTGCACAGGATGGCCACTTCCTTCTGGGGCTCAGAGTAACAATGAAAAGAAGTCTGGGGTCCAGGACTCAAGGTGAACTGTCTCTTGCCTTGAGCGCCCTGGGGACAGTACACTGCAGCATCAGAACCTGTTCTTACAAGGAACCAAGAACATTCCCCACCGTGTGGCACTGAATCCTAGGAATCTCTGCTGACCATCTCTCTCCTAACCTGCTGTGAAGTTTGCACAGGTATGAGGCCTGCAGGGAAGGCTGGCTGCTGGCCACACTGAGCTCTGTAGCTGGACTGGCAAGTGTGCAGAATGCAGATGGAACAGGACACAAGGGACCAGCAAGGGTAGCCCCAATACTCTGGCCTTGTTCATCAACACCCTTTCAAGGTGCATGAAGGAAGGGAACGGTATATGGACTGGTCCAGGTAAGATGTCTGGCCTCATAGGTCATGAAGCACACCCCCCCACACCTTCCCATAACACATAGACACTGTCCACAAACACATGGCCAGGACCACTGGAACCTGTCACAGCCCTACCTGCCAACACACACACACACACACACACACACACACACACACACGCACCCTACATGTGTCCCCTGCAATGTCTGGGATGAGTCTGTCCCTTGACTCTCAAAACCCCAGTGTCCTGCCTCCATGATAGACCCCACCATCCATCCCATCTCCACACCATTCTGTCAGTCCTGGGGTCAGGTCCTGTGGACTTCCTCAGCCATCACCCTCACTCGGGCACATCAGTCCTCCTGGCCCATGCTGGCCTTGCTGTAGCTGAGCTGGTGGGCACCTACATCTCTGGACATTACCAGTCTTATATCTGCAAGGGTCCTCAGCCTCCTGAGGACCAGCCATTCTACAGCTCCTCCAGGCTATTGAAGGCCTGGATTTGACTCTCTGATCTCCAAAGCTCGGAGGTAGGATGTCCTAGGCTGAGCCCTGGTGGGTGGCCAGTGTGCACTGGGCTGGGGCTCAAGCTCCCCTAGCTGGATTCTTGGCTGTGGCTGTCTTGGTACAGGCTAGAGCAGAGAGATCCTGGGCATACCAGATGCTACAGGCCAGCTCGGCTATCCCAGGAGGTGGAGGAGGACACAGGGAACACGTCATCTTGCCTGATTAGTCTCAAATGCTGAATTCCAAGACATGCTCAGCCCGGGAAGCTGCTAAGAGGACTGAAGACAAAAGACACCCAAAGCTCTTAAATAAACAAGGCTGGGAGAGGCCAGCGGAGCCTGCCCCAGGCCTGCATAATAAATGCTGATTTTAAATCTGTGTGTAAACCACCTCGGGGCTCCTTGTCCAGAACTAAAGTGCAAGGCCAGGTGTCTGCTGCTGCTGTGGAGCTGGGTGTGCCAGCTCTGCTGTCTCAGATGGCAGCTGCCTCAGTCAGAGCCCAAGTGTGGCTCATACCACAGACAGGCACCTCCACTCCAAAAATGCTCTGCTTACTTGAAGGTGGGATCCACAGGGGCTCTCTGAGCAGGGCTGAGCCTTCTATCACTTCCACTGGAACCACCCAAGAGGGGCTGGAGGGCCATGGGACTCCATGGCCAATGAATCACCCAGTTATTTCACCTACTGTGTGCAGATGGGTACTGGAAGAACTATGAGGTCCAGAGTGAGCAAGACGCAGGGAAAGCAGATGAGCCAGTGAAAAGCTAATTCAAGCCATGTCGTGAGGCTAGTAGAGGTGACCTAGGACAGTGGAAAGGAAAGTGGCTCAGGTGATGGGACATGTGAGTCCAGGCAAAAAGATGAACAGACTAGGTAAAGGCAAAGAGGGCAGCAGGCACAGCATGTGCAAAGGCCCTGAGGTGGGAGGGAGATTGGTGAGTTGGGCAGAGGAGGAGAAGGTGGTGTGAGATGGCATGAGTGGGGGGTTGGGTTCCAGATGGTAGGCACAGGACCTTGAGAGTCCAGATAAGTATGGGCAAGCCCTTGGAGGGGAACTTGCTGGTGACAGGCAGGGGAGATTACTTAGAGGCCCCTTGGCTGCTGGATGGAGGAGACATGATTGAGGAAGGATGAAGAAGATGGACATTAGCACAAGCCAGTGTTGGCTGGGCCTCCCTCTGCCCCTCCATCAGTGCTGTCACCCCCATGCTTCTGGACAACGATGTCCCAGTGTCACCTGCACAAGGAGCTCATCAGTTGCCCCAGCCCCCAACACATGCATGAGCCCTGGGGCGTCTGAGTGCTGTGGTTTTGTGGTGGGGCTGAGTGATGGCCCCAGTGACAGCAGATGGGAGGTGATGACAGGTGACAAAGGCTGGGACTTCAGCCTGCCAAGCCTGTGTTATCTGCTGAGCTGGGAGGACTGGTTAGAGACAGGCCAGTCCAGAAAGCTCCAGGCCTATATCCCCAGCTCTGGGGAGTGTTTAATGGCAGGGAACTGAGCCAGTCTTTGTTGGTAAGCTGCAGGGCTGGTCCATATGAGTGTGCAATGCCCTGAGCACCAGATGACAGTAGCAGGGAGGCGCAGGGTGCCTGTAGGAATAGGTGGCAACTGGACTGGCACTTATTCTATCACAGTCTCCAGACAGCCAGCAGCACCATGCTACGATCCCTCACCTATCTGTGCAGTCTGGAGACGAGGCCAGATGGGTTTCCCATTAGGAATGGGACTAAGGCTCTTAATATTTGGCATTGTACCCTTGGGCCTCTCCCCTATGCTGCCAGCTTGCCCTCTGCCCACTCTGTTTGGGCACACTGCTTCCCCCCCCTTAAGGGGACTTGGCTTTCCCCACACCACAGAGCCTGCATTGGCCCTGACCTTGGACTTCCAGCCCCAGCTGTAACATCCCTGAACAGACTAGGACATCTGCCTCCTAAACCCCCAATGGCCTGCCTGTGGCGCTTCCCGGTCTGGGTGTTCAGGGTCACCTAGCACTTGGGAGGAGGCAAGTGCTGTGCCAGGAAAAGAACAGTTCCTGCAACAACACCCGGGAAGCCCTGGGCTTGGTGCTGGTTTGCTTTGTGGCCTCAGGTTCTTTCTCAGCCTCTGATGGGACCAGGCCTGTGTGGGTGCACCTGAGGACCACGCTCAAGTTTCCAGGCGTTGGGCAGGTGCAGGACTTGGGTTTTCAGAAGGCGCACAGTTTGGGCAGCTCTGCCTGATAGGACAAAGTCTAAACCCTACTGACACCATGCTCATGGCCTCCTATTGTCCTATGTCTGTAGAACTGCCCAGTTGAGCTGTCACCTCCACCCTGACACCAGATCCACCTCCCCTAGCTGCTCTGAGATACCTGCACTTTCCAACTTGGTCCAGAACATAGAGCTGCTCCCCCTTTGGAGAAATCGCTTCCATCCTTCAAGATGCCACCTAGATGCCCCTGGTGCTCACCACTCAGGGCTTAAGGCTGATAGTATACAGGGGCCTTTCTCGTCCACATGAGCTCAGAGGCCGGCTGGACTTCAGCAAGGACCAGTCAGCATGTACTGGAGCAGAACCTGCTGCCCTCAGCAACACTCCAAACAAAGGCCAGGTCATAAAGGTTTCTGCCATTTTTCTCCATGCACAGGGTTCCTCTGGGAGGCAAGAAGTGATCTAGAGCCAGCTTGCAGGCCAAGGAAGGCTGTGCAAGGACTGAAGATTCTCTCCTGTAGCCTGTCTCCACAGAGACTTAGCCAATCACAGCACCCAACTGCCTTCTGGGGACCAGGCCAGAGGCCTACGAGGAAAGCAGCAGACTGTTCTCCACTGGCACACTTCAGGGCCACCTAAGGACCCTGAGGAAGGAAATCTGGCTGTATCCTGGTTGTGAAGCAGCTAAGCCTGCCTGATGCTACTGGGCCACTGCACTAGGTTTCAGTTCTTGCTCAGTGGTCTTGGGGATAGCATTTACCTTCCTGGGCCTCAGTTTCTCCACTTGAAAGCTCAAAGGACTGGTTGGACAGTTTCTAGAGTCGTGCTCAGGGAGTGTGAGCCTCGAACGCTGTCCTCCATCTGGACCTCAATTTCCCATCCCCTGAGGAGCTTACCCGAGGGGCAGGCGCCCTTCTGCAACTGGCGCACGGGCGTCCCCGAGAGCTGCAGCGCGCGGCGGCTGGCGGCCTGCAGAGCGCACACGTCGGCATAGGTGTGCCCGTCGGTGCCGCACACGGCGTGCGTCCAGCGGCAGCGGCATACGCCGCGCACACACTCCAGGCTGTCCCCGCACGGTGCGTCCAGGGGACGGCCGCAGGGCTCCCCCTCGCTGGCAGCGCACACCAGGCAACAGTTGCAGAGGTCGGGCACGTAGCCACCAGGACAGCGCGGGCTCGGGCAGCGCGACACATCGCAGCGCGCGGGGCACGGCTCCCGGGCCAGGGCCAGGGCGGCCAGCGTGGCGAGGAGCAGAGCGCACTCCTGCATGGCTGCGGGCAGCTGCTGAGGGCGACAGCGCGGGGACCTCCTTCAGGCCGCGAAGAGAGGCCCAGAGCTCAGGCGAGCTCCCGACGGGAGCAGGGCATGGCGCTGGGACCAGGGCCGCTCCCAGCCAACACTTTGAGGGAATGGGGCCCAGATGCTTTTAAAGCGACAGCAGGCCCTCCCTCGCTGGAAGGGGCGGCCTATCCTTCCCGGCAGCTCCGCCCCGCCTGGCCTGGACCCACCCACAACCTTGGGCTATGGCTGCCTGGGGGAGATGGGGGGGACACTCCAAGGGACAGGCAACTAGGCCCATGGGTGAGGGCCATGGGCAGGAGGATCTGCCACGAAGCACCTACGTCCTAGCTAGTTTTGTCCCAGGGACCTGGACCCCTATAGACACGAACAAGTCTAAGCAGGCTGTACCCCCAAATCCCGCTCCTAGTCAGTCTTCCCCCTCCACCCTCTGCAACAGGGGTGGGGTTGCTCAGTAGGGCTCCGTCCTAATTGGGGCTGGCCTCTCTTGCTCCCCATCGCTTCCCTGGGGGCAGTCCCTGGGAGTTAGCTAGTGTTTCAAATCACTTCAGGCTGGGGGATTTTCTCTCTAGTTTGGAAGAGGGCCTGTCTGCCCTCTGCAGGGTGTCCCGTCTTGGTTCTGTCTCCCAGGTCTGAAACTGTTTGCTGCCTGGAGTGCCTCTCCAGGTTTCCTGGCCTCTGAGGAAGACTAAGCAAGCATCTCTGACCTCAGGGCAGTTGGGAGTGCTTGGGATACCTGAGGTCAGAGGGCAGGAGCAGGAAGTGGGTTCTCTTCTGATGGCTCCGTCCTTAGCCCTTCTCTGAATCACAACGTCAGAGCCAGAAACCTGCACCTGGGCTCAGTCTGGTGACAGAACATATCACCTGCAATGAGGCTGCAATGGTCAGAGCGGCCAGCAGACCTCCCTGAGGAGGTCATCCTAGAAGGTGCCTGCAAAGCCCTTGGGTATGCATGCCACTTGTCTAGGCAGGACTGGCACACCTGGTCTGCTATTCTAGAGTGAGGGCAGAGAGCCATCCTGGGCAGCAGAGTGGGCTGTGTGTCACACCCTGCAGGAGAGAATCTTTACCTTCTGGCTTCTTGGAGATGCCAGGAGAGAGTTCTCAAAGAACAATGCAAATCACACACAATTAATTACCAAGGGAGTGGTCCAATCACAACATGGAGCGGTACATCATAATAGAGTGTTGTGTGGCTTTTTGGTGGTCAGGTGAATGGACCAGGCCTGGATCAGCTTTTACTGCTTGGGAGAAGGGACACCAGTGGGCCCAGTGTGGCATGGAGACTGTTCTGCTTTCTCAGGTGACAGTCCTAGGCATCACAGTGGCCAGGGCAGATGGCCCCACTTAAAAGCAGGCTGGACTACAGCAAGAACTGGCCAAATGAAGTTTCCATCCAAGCTCATGGACATCCAGGTGAGTGATGGAGAGAGTCTTTGGAGGGAAGGTTTGGGAAGAGGGACAGGAAAGTGGGAGGCTGCATCTGGGAGACAGTTTTGGGCACTGTCCAGGGGCTAGGCAGAGGAGGGACCACATCAGACAGAAATGTCTGAGGAAGTAGGTGGTGGGGACTTTGGGCATGAGTACACACAGGCCCCAAAGAGGCTGGTGACCTGAGCATGGGGCTCAGGGTCAGGGGCTCAGGTATGAGGACACTGGGCTCCCTCTTTCCAAAGAGTGACACGTGGCTCCCACTAAAACGTCAAAGTGCGAGTTTGCTTTGAAGTTGTAGACAACTTCACACCATTTCTTAGAATGACTCAGAATGCCATGGGTTGGAGACTTCAGGGTGGTCATGCTCTTGGCTCATGTCTCAGTGGGATGGGCTCGGGCCTGCAGCCAGAGGGAAGCTATGATCCAGGAACAGAGAGCCTCAAGAACCCAAGAGCTTTTCCTCCACTTTTCATCAGCAGATGGAAAAACTGGGTCTTGGGCTCCAGGGCTGGATGCTATTGCAGACCAGGGTTTAACAACTCTACAGTTTACAGGTGGCTACAGTTGCTGCTTCAGGCTGTGAGAAACCCCCCATGTATTATTTGGCCCCCTGTGCTCACCTGCCCTGAGAGGTGGGCATCAGAGCCTTAGCAAGAGGCTGGGAGAAGGCAGCATTCCTTGTAGGCCGAAGCCTCTCCTAGTCTATCTGCAGGTCAGTGTAGGCTTTCCCCTCCAGAGCGCTCTGTCTTTGGTGAGCACCTCATATGAGACTTATAAGTACTGTGGGTCCTTTAGTCCCCTGAGTACAGGGAAACTGAGGCTCAGAGTTAAAGAACAAGTAGCAGTAGCTTCCCTTATAGCAGGAGAGCTGGGGCGGGGCTGGGGGAGGGAGTTGGGGGAGAGGAGGCTGGGGAAGAGGAGGCTGGGGGAGAGGGGGCTGGGGGAGGGGGCTGCCTTGTTCTTCCCAAGCTTCTAGAAAGCCCTCTGCAGAGAGCAGTGACAGCGGCTCCCCCTGCTGCTTCTGCCCTTAACTGCTTCCTGTTCAGTTACCAAATGCCTGAGGCCCTTCCCTGGAGTCCAGGTGTCTCGAGCCCCTGGCCTCCTGTACAAAAGCTTCCAAGCATGCCCTGGACAGTCCTTGAGGGAAGGTCCACTCTCAGGACAGCCAAGGGAGATAAGACCTGTGACAGTCTCTGTCATTGGCCTGCATGTGCAGGCTCCAGGCTGGCCCTCCCTGGGATGAACTCAGCCAGGTGGGGTCAGGTTCAGCTTCTCCTGGGTGCCCCAGCCTGTCCCTCATGCTGGGCCAGAGCAGGACATCAGTGCTGGGTTGGGGCTTCCAGACCTTTCTGTTTAACCCTGGCTGCAGCCAGGGCTTCCCATCGAATGGCTTTGGGGTCCATGGCTTTGGGGTCCTTGGAGATTATCTCTGGTCACATTTACCTCTCCAGCTATGTTAGTGGGTGATTCACAGGGTGGCATCTGCCCGGGGTGACGACATGAGACACAGTCTGCTGCCCCTTCTTTGGGCACATCCTCACAGTGAGGGACAGAGGAGTTCAGGACTTTTGCAGCTAGCTGCTCTGGGGAGCCCTGTAAGAGAGGGATGCGGCAATCTTCATTTCGCCCCTGAGGCAGCAGGGTATAGACATGGAGTAATGTGTCCCAGGCCACACAGGTGCTTCTGCACAAGAGCAGCAGGATGGGGGTCCAGGAGGTCCTGGACTGTGGTCACTCTACCCTAGCTTCACATTCTCTACCCTGACTTGTGTGCAATGGATGCCCAGTGAAAGGAAGCCAGGGCCTGCAGGGCCTCGCAGGGCCTCGCAGGGTCATGAGGACTGCAGGACTTCTGAGTGGGAGCATTTGAGAGGGGCTGACAAAGAAGCCTGGGCCTGACCTCATCAGGTGGGGCCTGGAAAGGGACTGAGCCTTTCTGGGGGGTGGGGCGCGGGTCACGGCAGAACAGTGCTTGCAAAGGTGTGTATGTGGGTAAGTTGGGGCCCTGCAGTATCTGAGTGGTCCCTGCTGGCAGCCAGCGAGGTCCTGGAGAACTCCTTCCTGGAAACACAATCTGCACGATCTGAACACCCTCGTTCTCACTGGGGCTGCAGTGGAAGGCTTGTGGGATCTGAACAGAGGCTGCTGGGTCCAGGAACTGGTTGATAAATCCGGGTGACTTCAAGTCACAGGGTCTTTGGCTTGTTACATGGTTCAGGGGGCCTATAGGATGGCTGAGGTGACGGAAGGGCTACAGATGGAAAGGAAGGGCATGGGGGTGAAGGGCGCATGGAGACGGCCCTCCAGGTGCTGCCCTTCTCCCTGCATCTCCAGCCCATGGGGTAGAAGCACACTGTTCCTCTGCACGGTGCCAAGCACAGCACTGCGCATTTATGGCACCTGCCAGAGGCCCTAACCAGCCAGGTAAGGACTCCAAGTTCACACTCTCTCTCCAGCCCCTCACTGATGCTCTACATCCTCCCTCCCACCCTTCCTTCTTCCCTTCTCCCTCCCTCCCTCCTTCCTTCCTTTTTGTCTTTCTCTCTCTCTTTCTTTTTTTTTTTTTTTTTGAGACAGGGTTTTATTCTGCAGCCTGGTCTCAAATTCATGGTAATCCTACTGCCTCAATATCCCAAATTCTGGGATTACAGTAGTAAGCCACCGTGCTCTGCTTCCATGTTCACTTAAAACATTGTTCATTTGTTTGTTTGCAAGGGGGAGAGGGGGGAGAAAGACACAGAGAGAGAGAGAGAAAGAGAGAGAGGTGCTCCAGGTCCTCCAGCTACTGCAAAAGAACTCCAGATACATGCGCCACTTTGAGCATCTGGACTTATTTGGGTACTGAGGAATCAAACCTGGGTTGTTAGGCTTTTCAGGCAAGCGCCTTCACCGCTGAGCCATCTCTTCATCCCCCATGCTCATTTTTTTTTTTTTAAGGGTAGGGTCTCACTCTAGCTCAGGCTGACCTGGAATTCACTCTGTATTCTCAGGGTGGCCTCAAACTCACAGCAATCCTCCTACCTCTGCCTCCCAAGAGCTGGGCTTAAAGGTGTGCGCCACCAGGCCCAGCTTCTCCGTGCTCATTTTTATAGCAGGAGGCGAGCCAGAGGAAACTCTGGGACTTTGTGAAGGTTTTTCGGTGATCTTGAGGGGAGTGGATACACCATGTTTGTATCCTGGATCACACTGTACCTATAGCTGCTGCTCCTCAGCTATCAGCGGATCAAGCTGATGAAGCCTGTTAAGTGGGAGTCAATTTAAGTAGGGTCTTCTGAGGTTACTGCCACTCTGGTGGTCATACAGGGCACTAGCCCAACCAGACCCCAACAATGAGTAGGATTCAGCAAGGAGAACTCAGTTAGGAGCAGGCAGGTTGAGCCTGCCTCATGGAGAGGATCTGCTGTATGTGGCACTGTCCCCTGCTGTCACTGTATGTCATAGGCTGGGGACTTGTAAAGAAATGTATTTCTTACAGCTCTGGAGTCAGGGAGTCCAAGGTGGAGGGACTCCATCTGGTGAGAGTCTTCCTGCCATGTCATAACTTAGGGAGGACATGTGCTAGCTTAGGGCCACCTTCTGCTTAAAAAGCCATTGATCCCTTTGTTTACCACCTCATGACCTCTGTCCAGATGACCTTCAAGGGCTTGCAGAGAACAGCAACATAGGGACTGGGGACACCTTCAAACCACTGCAACACCATGTGGCAGGATTCCATGTCACAGGTGAAGTATGAGAATGAGAGAAGAGTAGTGACTCTGGAATCCATGTGGCCTTTTGGTGGCAGCTCAGAACCTGCACAGCTCTGGCTCCCAGGTGGCCCTGTCCAGCCTGGCCTGTGCCAACCACATTGGATGCCAGAGCTGGCCACTTCTCTGCAGCCACTGGCATCTCTGGGCAGTGTGCCAGAAGTATTGCCTTGGCGTGGGTGTCCATGTGATACTCATGCCCCTAGAGAGGAATATGTCGTTCACTGTAGGTCCTGATGTAGGGTCACTGTCCCATCAGCTCTGAGTGCTTAGACTTTGATTATCCAGCCTATGACCTCACTGGTGCCCATTAATCACTCTGACCTCAGTGTTTTCCTCTTTAAAATGGGTATGCAGGGCTGGAGAGATGGCTTAGGGGTTAAGGCACCTGCCTCCTAAGCCTAAGAATGCTGGTTCCAATCTCCAGCGGTTCCAATCTCCAGGTCCCACGTTTAGCCAGATGCAAAGTGACGCAAGGGCGCAATGCCACACTTGACCACAAGGGGGCGCATGCATCTGGATTTCGTTCTCAGCAGCTGAGACACTGCTGGCACACCCATCATCTCTGTCTTCCTCTCTCTGTCTCTGTCTCTGTGTCTCTCTCAAAATAAATAAATAAATAAATAAATAAATAAATAAATAAATAAATAAATAAATAAATAAAATGGGTATGCAAGCTTCTGCCCCCTCCTATACACTGTGCCTTTCAGCTGCTGGTGAGAGACCCATAACCAAGAAGGGCAGATCCTCAGCCAGCCTCTCAGAAAAGCCACCACCTTAGAGTGACCCGCCCAGTATGGATTCTGTGGCCAGTGGTGTCCATCCTAAATTCAGACGTTCCACCCACCTGGCATCTCCTGACCTCAAGGGAGCCGGACCCAGAACTTCCTTCCAGGTCAAGAGCAGCTCCCAGCCTGGCCTCCTAGTGACCCTGGCTGAGAGATTGCATTTCTGGCCTCTTTTCCAGGACCCTTCACTGCAGGGGCTCCCTCTCCCTCACTGACTTCCACACTCTCCTCGTCCATCCCAGAGCCTGCCCCAGCCCCCAAGTCTGTTTCCAGTACTCCTTTCATCATTAACAAAGGGCAGCTTTACTGAGACAACTCACCTAGTATATAACTCTCCTTTTACAGTGTATGTGTGGCTCAGTGGTTTTGGTAACTTTGAAGATATTGAAATGTTCACTGCATCAATGTTTGAACTTCTTCAGTACCCCAAGACCCCATATCTGTTATCTGCTACTCTCTACCTCCCTCTCTCAGCCCCTGGCTGTTTCTAGGGTTTAGCTGATTCTGGGCATTCCATGAGAATGATCATACAGTGTATGATCTTCTGTTTCTGCCTTCTTTCCGTGGCCATTTTGAGTTCAGGTTCATCCACACTGTGGCATAAATCAGTGCTTCATTCCTGTTTAGGGCTGAGCAATATTTCCCTGCCCAGAGAGACCACATTTGTTTATACATTCATCTGTGACAGACTGGGGAGCTGGTTCCCTTTGGCTATTACCAGTAACTCTGTAGTGAACATTCACATACAAGGTCTTGTGCAGACAGATGGTCTCAATTCCCTTGAGGGTATACGTAGGAATGGAATGGCTACGTCATGTGGTAGCTCCATGTTTAACCATTTGAGGAGCCACCAGACGTTTCTACATGCTTCTGCATGACTTTATTCTCCCACCCATGACATGTGAGGCCCTGATTTCCCCACCTCCTTGCCAAGTCTACTTTCCATTAAAAAAGGATAATTTTTGCTACCATCCCAGGAGCCTTGGCCTGATGTTTCATTGTGGTTTTGATCTGTGTTTTCTGGAGGACTGATGTCAAGTGAATGATCATGAATATTCTGTCACATCTGTCAGGAGAGATGTCTTGTCAGATGTCTTGGCCAGTTTCCAGTTGGGCTACTTGTCTTCTTCTTTTTTTTTAATTTACAATATATTTTTTTAATTGACAACTACTATACTTACATACAAAAAAATGCATATTTCCCTCCCCCCCATTCCCTTTAGACTCCAATATCCATCGTATCCCCTCCCTCTCTCCATTAGTCTCACTTTTAATTTGATGTCATCATCTTTTTCTTCTATTATGAGGGCCTTGTGAAGGTATTGCTAGGCACTGCAAGGTCATGGATATCGAGGCCAATTTCTGTCTGGGCAGTTGCATTGTAAGGAGTCATACCCTTCCTTTGGCTCTTACATTCTTTCCGCCACCTCTTCCGCAATGGGCCCTGAGCCTTGGAGGGTGTGACAGAGATGTTTCAGTGTTGGGCACTCCTCCATCCCTTCTTCTCAGCACTATGTTGCCTTGTGGGTCATCCCAGTGGCCATCGCCATCTGAAAAGAGAAGCTTCTCTAGCCAGAAGTGAGAGTAGCATTAATATGTGAATATGAACATTAAGCGTAGTGCTTTCAGGGTAGCTTGGTGGAAATAATATATACATTTAACCAGATAATCGCAGGCTTTATACCCCTAAGGCTCATGACCTCCCCTGCCATAGACTTTTGCTTAGGTTTTTCAGTACCAGGTATGTATTCCCTCCCATAGAGAGGGCCTTCAGTTCAATTGTGGAGCAGTTGGTTACCCCAAGAGCAGACATGCCACTATTGCACCCATTCAGTCTACTTGTCTTCTTGAGTTGTGAGAGTTCTTTGTATAGGCTGGGGAGAAATCTTACCAAATGCATCCTTTGCCAACATGACCTCTCCTCCTGTGGGTTTTTTTCTAGCTCTTGATGACATTCTTTGTTGCCCAAAGGTTAATTCTGAAGGGGTGCAGCCTATCTATTTCTTCCTTCCGTTATTTATTTATTATTATTTATTGACTTTCTTCCTTTTTTATATGTGTGAATATGTGTAGTAAGTCTGGGTGTGGTGGCACATGCCTTTAATCTCAGCACTTGGGAGGCAGAGGTAGGAGGATTGCCTTAGTTCAAGGCCAGCCTGAGACTACATAGTGAATTCCAAGTCAGCCTGGGTTAAAGTGAGACTACCTCAAAAAACCAAAAAGGGGCTGAAGAGATGGGTTAATGGTTAAGGTGCTTGCTTTTGAAGCCTAAGTACCTAGGTTCAATTCCCCAGTACCCACATAAGCCAGATGCACAAGGTGGTACATGTGTCTGGAGTTCTTTTGCAATGGCTAGAGGCCCTGATGTGCCCATTCTCTTTTTCTCTATCTGCTTCTCTCTCTCTGTCAAATAAATAAAAAAATATTTTTTTAAACCCCAAAGTCATTAAATGATATGTGGTGAGTTATGTGTGGCATATGCAAGCGAGTGTGCAGGTGTGCTTCACGCATGAGTGTGGAGGCAGAGGAGACCTTTCACTGTCCTCTTGTTGCTCATCTTTGTACTTCTTTGAGATGGGGTCTCTTCCTCAATCTTGAGCTGCCATTCTCAGCCAATAAGCCCCTGAGATTCTCATTTCTTTGTCCCCCTCTACCTTCTCCACCACAGACTGGGGTTACAGACATGTATGGCCACACCTAGCTTTTTTGTTTTTGGAGAGAGAGACAGAGAGAGAGACAGAGAGAGAGGGTGAGGAAGACAGATAGAGATGGGCGCGCCAGCAGTCTCTCAGGTGCTATGAATGAAATCTAGATGCTTGCGCCCCCTTGTGGTCAAGGGTGGCATTGCGCCCATGCATCACTTTGCATCTGGCTAAACGTGGGACCTGGAGATTGGAACCAGCGTTCTTAGGCTTAGGAGGCAGGCGCCTTAATTGCTAAGCCATCTCTTCAGCCCTTTTGTTTTGTGTTTTTGGTTTTTCAAGGTAGGGTCTCACTCTAGCCCATGCTGACCTGGAATTTACTCTGTATTCTCAGGGTGGCCTTGAACTCGTGGTGATCCTCCTAACTCTGCCTACTGAGTGCTGGGATTAAAGGTGTGCACCACCATGACTGGCCACACCTAGCTTTTTCCATGGGTTCTGGTAGAATCAAACTTGAGTGGTATGGCTTCTGGTAGAATCCAGTCTGAGTGGTCTCAGGTCCTCATGCTTTTGATGGCTGAGCCATCTCATCAGCCCCTCATCTAGTTATCCTTTACGGCCCTTGCTGCTGTCACATAGCTAAGAAGGCTGTGCTCAGCCCAAGGTCACGGTGGAATCCTATGGGTCTAGGATTCTTACTTTTGTGTTCATGATTCATTTTGAGCTAGTGTGTGGGGGGTGGAGGAGATGTCTGGCTTTACTAGTTTGTGTGGGAATAAGCAGTTGTCCCACAACCTTGGATGAGTATGGATGAGGGCTGTTCTTTTCCACATTTGGTGGGCTTGACACCCTCTCCATTCTCACCCCAACTTGTGGCACTGTTTCCCCACTGCCTGCCCCCATCCCTCTGTGGCAATTTTTTTTTGTTGTTGTTGTTTTTTCGATTTTTCAAGGTAGGGTCTCACTCTAGCCCAGGCTGACCTAGAATTCACTATGTATTCTCAGGGTGGCTTTGAATTCATGGTGATCCTCCTACCTCTGCCTCATGAGTGCTGGGATTAAAGGCATGTGCCACCACACCTGGCTCTCTATGGCAATTTTAATTTGTTCACTACTGGAATGTGCCAGGCTTGGCATTCTGTCTACTCAGCCCATGGGTCCTTAGAAGATGTCTGCCTTTCATTCCTTGGGGGGCTCAGACCTGGACTCCTTCCAGAAAGTTCTTGAAAATCCTCTCCTCTCCCTCTCTCCTTTCTCCTTTCTCAGCTGCTTCCCTAGTCACTGCACCAAATGTCAATAGCTATCAGCCCCTCCCTCTGCTGTGTAGCAGCTTTGTGGAACCATCTCCCCATCTTTTGTTTCTTCTCAGCTTGGGGTCTGTGTACATTCCTTGTGTCACTGCACCAAATGTCAATAATCTTTCTGCCTCAGCCTCTCAGTGTTGCCCCTCCACACTGTGTGTATGTATAGTATGTGTAGACCACCAGGCAGGTAGAGCAAACCACACCTGAGAGAGTGTGTGTGTATGTATAGTATGTGTAGGGCCAGCCGTTTCTCTCTTGAGGCTGAGCTGAGAAGACAGGTGTCGGCGACTCAAACCCCTCCCCAAAAACACCAGGAAAAAAAACCACATTGAGTCGCGGAGAAACGTCTAAAGCGAAACTCGTCGTTTATTGTCAGGGGAGATATTTATGTGTTTTGAGGAAGGGGCGGGAAGAGGGGATGAGAGAAAGGTATAAGGGCCAATATACTTTGAGGAAGGGGTGGGAAGAGGGGATGAGAGAAAGGTATAAGGGCCAATATACTTTGAGGAAGGGGTGGGAAGAGGGGATGAGAGAAAGGTATAAGGGCCAACAGTATTTCATCACGTCAGCAGCAGCTGGGTGGAGGCAGTTTCAGCTTAGGTGCTGAGTCAAGGGCAGGTACTCAGGCTCGACTAGGCCTTACCAGGAATAGGCCAAGATTGGCTGGGCTAACCACTCGGCTTCACACGGGCAGGGCCCAACATCTCCCCCTTTTGTTTTTGTAAGAACGGTGGATGGCATAGTCCCTGTCCTAGGTTGTTCCCCTCTGGGAACCTTACCCGTCTCTGGGCACTATGCCTCTAGCCCGTTGACCACTCCACGCCCTGTCTTAGGTTGTCTCAGCCTGTCTGAGAGCTTACCCGTCATTGGTTCGATGGAGGCGGGGAGGGATGTTAGGTGGATAGCCAGTAAGTGGAAAAGCCATTGTCTTTGAGTCGCAAACCTGTGGTGCCTTGGCCTGATGAAGTTTAATTGCCTCAAGCTGTTGGTGAATGAATTGTGTAATCTTATTAATTACACAGGGCCCGAGTGAGGATAAGAAGAAGGAGGGGTTCAGGGGAGGGAGATGGTAGGGTAAAGAGCAAGAAGAAGGAGGGGTCAAAGGGGAGGAGAAGGTGGAATAAAAAGCCATGTAAGCTCGTCTACAGCAGGTTGTCTTAGGAGTCCCGACTCCTCTTCTGTAAATCTTTCTGGAGCTTTTCTGGCTTCATTCAGGTCTAGTAGCATCCACACCTTCAGTTGTTCCTGGGAAGAAACAGAGGCATAGTTCTCAGGGTGTGACACTCCCTGGAAAATTGATTATTATCATCCCCTTGTTGGGGTAAATATTTTAAGTCTCTTGCCGGTACCCAAATAGGTCTTTTTTCCTCTTGAGGAAAGACACATCAAATCCTCTCCCTGCTGTGAGGAGGGGGTCTGGTCCCCTCAGGCCCCAGTTAATGGGTCCCTCCATTTGACCCAGATGGAGCTGTAGGTGACAGCTGAGGTCAATGTTTTTGAAAAGGGGACAAGTGTCTATCTTCTTTAGAAAAATTTAAAATATTTAGGGTTAATAATGCCTTTTTAGTTGGTCATGTGGGGGTAGAGATTCCCCCTTTTGTTTTTGTAATTGAGATTTGAGAGTTTGATGATATCTTTTTTCACGATGGCTTGGCCCAGGTTATATGGGATGCCTGTGGAAAGTGAGATTTTCCAGGTTTGGAGGAAATCTATAAAAGTTTTGCTTACTGAAGCAGGGACCATTATCGGTTTTGATTTGATCTGGCAATCCAAGGGTGGCAAAGCATTGAAGCATATGGCTAATAGCATGTTTAGTTTTTCCCCAGCATGTGCTGATCCTGTGACCTCATGGGAGATAGACTTTATGGGTATAGACTTTTCTCCCCTCCTTAGGGAGGGTAAACAACTAGGGAAGCTCCCAAGTGCCCCCCATCAGTGAATACGGTAAGGAAATCAGGGTTGGGTTTAGATAAAAAAAAGGTCTGGGGGTCTCCATTCCAACCTAGAGAAGGAGCTCATCCATTTATAAGGACCATAGTGACAATCAATTATACCCAGAAACCCCTCGAGGGCAATAGCAACCCTGTTGTTATTTCTCTGAAGCCAAGTGAAGTCTGTTACCTTAAAGGGGGTGACAATGACATGAGGCTCCGTGCCAAACAATCGGACAGAGGTGTCCCTGCCCTTTATCCAGTCTAATATGGGCCTCAATTAGGTTGGGTAACAGGTTAACAACATAATGGCAAGGCATTTAGCAGTGAGGTCTTAGAGATCAGATGGGTTGGAATGACCTAAAATAATAAAACATTAGGCTGATTAATCAAGGAAGAAAAGATATGAGACATGTATTGTTAGGGTTAATCCAGGGCTGACAGTTAGCAGTTTTTATGATATTGAAGCTCATAGATCTAGGGAAGTTCCATATTGGCAGAAGAAGTTGGCCTGTCTTTATAGAGCCATGAAAGAGAGAAAAAGAAATTAATTAGTCATATAGTACATAGAGCAAAATTATTGTAGTTAAGCCACAGTAAGCTTTAGGAACTCCTGTTAGGTACACTTTGTATATCTTTACAATGGAATCTTAAACAATTATTACACCTTAAAATTGGTCCCCAGTGACATTGTCTTTAGTAAGGCAATTGTAGATGTAAACTATAAATTAATAAAATACTGAATATATTGGGGGACATATATTTAAATTATTACATTTTGTCCCTGGCTTTTAATAAATTTATAATAACAGTAACAATAATACTTGGTATAAGGCATAGTAAGGAGAGAGAAAACAATTTAAATTTAACCATCATTAGCCGTCATTAAACTTTTATAGTAACCAGAGATTGACAGTTTTAGGTTTTTTTTTTTTTTTTTTTTTTTTTTTTTTTTTTTTTTTTTTTTTTGTCCCTCCAGTTGGGCAGAGCTGCCAGAGAAAACTTTAATCTTAGGCCAACATTGTATTACCGATTGAGTCAGTTGGGCTTAGTATGAATTGAGGTAGGCGGGTAGAGAGAAAATGGCATGTCAGGCCTCCAGCCACTGTTTACATGGGTACTGGAGAATTGAGCCTCGAATCAGGGTCCTTAGGCTCTACAGGCAAGTGTTTAATAATTAAGTCATCTCTTTATCTTTATGTTAATGGGAAGGCAGCGAAGGGTGGGACAATGGTGTGTAGGATATAGCCATATAGACTTGAAAAACAGGGTTTTTTACCTCTAGCAGGGCAATACGAATGTCTTTAGCTGTTTTTTTTTTTTTTTTTTTTTTTTTTTAAAGTAAATACTTTGGGCCCCGCAGGACACTCAGTTAAGAGCATAGAGGGGGGCACCCAGAGGTAAGGGGCGGGGACGGCAGCGGCTCGCCTCATGGCCTCATGGCAGACCGCCCGTCCATTCGTAAGATAAAAGTGACCAAAAGTGACGCCTGGAGGTGCAGGCGAGGCGCAGCCAGTGAGGCTCTGGGCAGTGCTCGGCCCGGGCTGGAGCCGCCGCTTAGGACCGTCCCATTCGGCTCGCTCCCCGCACAAGATGTCGGCGGAGCCTGGCGGACCAGTGACTTGTGCTCTACGCCCGCGAGGAAAGCTAACCTGGCTTTGGGACATTTGGGGAACTTGAGTTTGTATTTGATCATAGTTTACATTTACAGAAAGTTACATGGAGGAGTTGTCCTCCATCAGGGGTTTGAGCACATTTGCCTTAGGCAGTAGTTAGGGGCTGAAAAGAGCTGAAAAGATAGCTGCCGGGTGGCGGCTTGGGTGGCGGCCTTGGGAGAAAGGAGATTTTAAAAGTCAGTTTTAGTTTTTTTTACAGTTTTTAAGGGCAAAAATGAACTTTTCCCTGGAAGAGCCTTTAAGGTTGGCAATTAAGGCAAGGAGGACTGAATTAATCCATGGGGCTAAAACAAAAGTTTTGTCCCAAGAGCCACACTGTAGGAGGAGTAGGGCAATAGTAATATATATGAGTACAACATAAGCATAAAGTCTCAAAAAATAGTTAAGCATGTTGTAGAATTTTTCTAAGATGGTGCCCCCACTCCAAGGAGGGCAGGACATTTTGAGAGTTCTCCAGGTTTGCCCACGTGGTGAGCCTCCTCTAGGTTTGTCCACGTGGTGAGTTTTCTTTTTAGGTCTACCCACGTGGTGAGTTTCTTTTTTAGGTTTGTCCACGTGGTGAGTCTCTACCCACGTGGTGAGTTTTGTTTTTAGGTTTGCCCACGTGGTGTGTCCGCCATGAAATGGTGTTTCTAAGATGGCGCCCCCACTCCAATGAGGGGGCAGGACACTTTGAGAGTTCTCCAGGTTTGCCCACGTGGTGAGCCTCCTCTAGGTTTGTCCACGTGGTGAGTTTTCTTTTTAGGTCTACCCACGTGGTGAGTTTTTTTTTTTTTTTTTAGTTTGTCCACGTGGTGAGTCTCTACCCACGTGGTGAGTTTCATTTTTAGGTCTGCCCACGTGGTGCTTCTAAGATGGCGCCCCCATTCAAATGGGGCAGGACAAAATAATGGCACCGCAGAAGCGGTCTGTCGGAAACCAAAAATGAGAGGAAAGAGAAAGGAACAAGAGATGTTGAAGTTTGGGATGGAGTCTTTATTTAAATGAGGAGGCAAAACATTTAAAGTCTCCTCTAGGTCTGTCCACGTGGTGTGTCCGCCATGAACGTACTCGTTTAGAAATGGCGGCAAACGGGAAATGGAAGGAAAGAGAAAGGAAGTTGAAGTAAGCACAGATTATAGAAGTAAAGGTTAGAATATTAAATATGAAGATTACCTCATAACTTATGAGGATACACCCGTCAGCAGTCCGATTAGCTCGTCAGCTTAATTTTGAATTTTTTCTTCATCACGTCAGCAGTCTGTAGTCCGTTTTGAATCCTCACACGTCCTCACATGGGGCAGTAGTTGCTGTGCCCCACGTCTGGGCGCCAAAATGCCGGGGCTTTTTTCCCTCACCACCAGCAGGTAGAGCAAAAGAGAGAGAGAGCCGGGCCAGCCGTTTCTCTCTTGAGGCTGAGCGAGAAGACAGGTGTCGGCGACTCAAACCTCCCCAAATCACCGGGGAAAAGAAAACCACATTGAGTCACGGAGAAACGTCTAAAGCGAAACTCGTCGTTTATTGTCAGGGGGGAGATATTTATGTGTTTTGAGGAAGGGGGCGGGAAGAGGGGATGAGAGAAAGGTATAAGGGCCAATATACTTTGAGGAAGGGGGTGGGAAGAGGGGATGAGAGAAAGGTATAAGGGCCAACAGTATTTCATCACGTCAGCAGCAGCTGGGTGGAGGCAGTTTCAGCTTAGGTGCTGAGTCAAGGGCAGGTACTCAGGCTCGACTAGGCCTTACCAGGAATAGGCCAAGATTGGCTGGGCTAACCACTCGGCTTCACACCGGGCAGGGCCCAACAGTGTGCGTGTGTGTGTGTAAGTACACACACCCCACATGTGCACATGCTAAAGGAAAACATCTGGTGTCCTTCTCCATCACTCTTCTTTACTTCCCTGAGAGACTGTCTCTCACTGAACCTGGAGCTCACCTTTGTTTTAGCTAGACTGACAAGCTAAGGAGCCCTATCCATTCTCCTGTCTCCTTCCCTCTAAATACTGAGGTCAACAGGCACGTGTCAGCCATCCCTGGCTTATTATTGGGGAGCCAGAAATTGAACTCAGGTCCTCACACTTGTACAGCAAGTGCTCTTACACACTGAGCTATTTCCCCACCCCTAACGCCAGCTTTGACAAATCACAACTGCTTATATCCATGGTGGACAGCAGTGAGGTTTTGCTCTGTGTGAACACCATGCCATTAACATGGCCATCACTTTGCTCTCCAGCTACATTTAGGCATTTAGACATTTAGGGGCTGGTGAGATTGCTCAGTGGTTAAGGCACTTGTCGGCAAAGCCTGATTTCCCAGTGCCCACATAAATCCAAATGCACAAGGTGGCACATGCATCTGGAGTTCATTTGCAGTGGCTGGAGAGGTGGGTTAATGGTTAAGGTGCTTGTCTGTGAAGCTATATCCCTCTCCTCACACCAGTCCATTTCTATACAATGCAACCCTGCACAAATTCTCAGGACATGAGCATAACAGCAAACTTCTCACACAAACTGCTTGTAGCCCAGTCCAAGCAAAGCTCTTTCTCACCCTCATAAATCAAACCTCACAGTCCATAGTTCTTACTGCATCCAGGTCTTTCAGCTCTGACCAGAATAGTCCATCAGTCTGTACTGACTGCACTGCAAGGCATATCTTAGGCTAAGGTTTCAAATCCTTTCACATTCCTCCTGAAATTCAGCTCCAAAAGGCCAAAGCCACCCAGTCAGGTGTCAGCAGCACTCCTACTCTTCCAGTACCAACATTACTGTTGCAGTCAGGTTCGCATTGCTGGCACAAATCACCCAACCAAGGGCAGCTTTGGGGGGAAAAAGCGGGGCCATTATTTTGGCTTACAAACTCGAGGGGAAGCTCCATGATGATAGGGGAAAATGACAGCATGAGCAGAGGGTGGACATCACCCCCTGGCCAGCATCAGATGGACAACAGGAACAGGAGAGTGTGCCAAACACTGACAAGGGGAAACTGGCTATAATACCCATAAGCTGACCCCCAATAATACACTGCCTCCAGGTGTTAATTCCCAAATCTCCATCAGCTGGGAACCTAGCATTCAGAACACCTAAGTTTATGGGGGACACCTGAATCAAACTGCCACATAGGGTTTCCTCCTTTAGGGCTGAATAATATTCTGTCATGGGCATACAACCCATTTGCTTCATCTACCTATTGATGAACACTTCAGTTGCCCATATCCTGGAAATTGTGGACACTGCTGTATGAACAGGGATCTGCAGATGTCCTCAGTGTCAAAACTGAAGCCTCATGGAACCACTTGGCTAGCCCCACCTACCTCTGCTTTTCTCTGCCTTCCAAACACATGGCCACTTGCATCCCCTAGTCCCTTCCTTGCCCATTCTCATAGGAGACTAATGAGCCCTGACCATCCATCTCAAACTCAACCCAGTCTGCACAGCTTCAGATGCTCTGATGAGAGAGATAGCCAGTGCTGGCCACACCGTGTGGCTGCCCCCTCCCAAGACCATTCCACCTCTACTGCTATTTCTCTCACCTTGACATTGGTTGGTGTCCAGAAGCTATGTGCAGGCCTCCCCCTATGGTCTCCTTCTGAAATAATTGTAGTTGTGAAAAGTTGTACTGATACCCAAAGAATGCTATCCCCTCCTCACAGTCCAGTGGGCTAACTTGGTCCTTGCACAGCGCACCCTGATGCAGTCAATTTCACATTGCTGGACAAACACCCAACCAAAAGTAGCTTACAGGAGGAAAGGGTTTATTTCAGCCTTACAGATTCTAGAGGAACACCATCACTGCGGAAGAACCTGGCTCACTCCCATAAATGCAAGCAGAGAGACCCCCATCAAACAGCCAGCAGACCCCAACACTAGCAAGCAGGAACTGCTAGCGCTCCCACTGCTCTGCACACACCTTAGGGCTGGACCTAAGATTCGCCCTTGTAGTAGACTGCCTCAGGTTGCTGAGATGAACTTCCAAACCAGTTATGGAGGAAGGGGTTTACTGAAGACAGAGGGAGAAGTTCCATAGTGACAGAAAAAATGGCCCTCTTTCACAGGACCAAGCAGAGAGAGAGAAAAACCCCAAGCCACCACCAGCAAGCAAGCACACTTCAGGAACTCCAGGCACAACTCAGGCACTTTGCATATCTTTAGATTGGAAATTCCAAATCCACCCCCACACCTTCGGGCTGGACCCTAAGATCCACCCAGTGACACCTCCTCCAGTCAGGTGGCTGCAGATCTAAATTACAAACTTTAATAAAATCCTGAATATATTGGGAGCCATCCATTCAAAATGCCACAAACCCCAAGCACATCTTAGGGCTGAACTCCAAGATCCCCCCACCCAGTGACATGTCCCCTATAGCTGGGGCTCAAGTAGAAAGTTTAATTAAAATGCCTGAGTGTGGGGCTGGAGAGCTGGCTCAGTGGTTATAGACACTTGCTTGCAAAACCTGATGGCCTGGGTTCGATTCCCCAGTACCCACAGGAAATCAGATGCACAAAGTGGCATGTGTGTCTGAAGTTCATTTGCAGTGATGGGAGGCCCAAGCATGCCCATATGCGTGTTCGTGCATGCACGCGCGCGTGCACACCACACACATACACACTCTCTTTCTGTCAAATAAATAAACTTTATATATATATATATATTTAATTTTTTTTCTTAAATATTTTATTTTTATTTATTTGAGAGAGAGATACAGAAATAGGGAGGTAGACAGAGAGAGGGAGAATGAGCATGCCAGGGCCTCCAGCCACTGAAAACAAACTCCAGATGCATGCACCCCCTTGTGCATCTGGCTTACGTGGGTCCTGGGTAATTGAACCTGGGTCCTTTGGCTTTACAGGAAAGTGCCTTAACTGCTAAGCCATCTCTCCAGCCCAACTTTTTATATTTATTTATTTAGAGAGAGAAAGAGGGAGAGAGAGAGAGAATGAGTGTTCCAGGACCTCTAGCCACTGCAAACGAACTCCAGATGCATATGCCCCCTTGTGCATCTGGTTTTACTTGGGTTCTGGGGAATCAAACAAGGGTCCTTAGGCTTTGCAGACAAGTGCCTTAACCATTGACCCATCTTTCCAGCCAAAAAATATTTTTAAAATGCCTGAGACCATGTGGCCATATATTCAAACTACTACAACCCCCAAATTTCATGTGCTAGGAACTTCACCCCCAAATTCACATGCTGGTGGCATTAGGGTATGAGGTCTTTTGGAGGTTACGAAGTTGTGGCCACTTGAAGGCATTCATGGATTTGTAAGAAAAGGAGTCAGCAGCTTGCTGTCTCCACCATACCAGAAGCAGCATGAGGTCTCAGCAGATACTAAGCAGATGCCAGAGGCATGCTCTCGAGCTTCCAGCCTCTAGAATTGTGAGTCAAACAACCCTTTATTCTGTATAACTTACAAGTTCCAAGGCAAAGTAACAGAAAATGGACTAGATTACCTATTCTCACACATACATTTGTGCACACTGTTCTGGCCTGTCTCAGGTCAGTTGTTTCCCTGGCATTCCCTCACACCTCCAAGTGACAATGGTCAAAGTCAGATTCTGGCCTGCCTCTGTCAGATACAAAGAAGAGGTGAGATTTCCGGGTAAGATGGTGGTATAGGAGAATGGAATTTCAAAGGGAAAATGGGGGGAGGGAGGGAATTACCATGGGTTATGTCTACAATTATGGAAGTTGTCAATAAAAATAAATAAATAAATAAAGAGGTGAGAGGTCAGGTAGGTTTACTCGGCCAGAAACCTGGCCAGGAAAGGCAGAGCTGAGGTTTTGAACCAGGAAAAACAATAGCTCTCTGTGACTGTGACCATACTGAGGCCTCTGCACATAGGCCACTCTGTGGGACAGGGCTACACACCCCCTGAGGTCCGACGGAGGCCTGTGAGGGCTCCTCTTTGGCATGAGTGGGACTCCATTTGCCATCCTCCCTGGTGGTTCATCTTACAGGCCAGACTCCTGAGCTTGTCCTGACAGAGCGCTGAGGGCTAGGGAGGTGAAGTCCCCTCCCAGGCATGGTGGGTCAGTGGAGGACTGGACTGGCTCCTGGGAACCTGACTCCTGCCCTGAGTGCCTAGGGTGCTGGCACAAATACATGCAAGTCTGAGGTAGGATTCTCTTCCCAGGCCGTCCATGAGGGTGTACTCCTCTGACCTCAGCACTGAGCATGCGCTGAAGGCCTCTGCCTGGAAAGAGGGCGCGGGGCGTGGGGGTGGGTGGGGAGGGGGGCATGTTGGGAGGAAGAAAGGGAGGGAAAGAGGAGAGACCACCACAAACATTTGAAGGTAGTTCTGAGGCTGAGTATAAATGCAGGTGAGAGGCAGGCTGGAGAGTGAGGGCCAAGTTCATGCCTGGGCACGGAACAAGGGCAAACACATGGAGCAGCCAGAGCTAGTGACCTCCAGGACACTTTGATGGCACTTCGAGCTGCAGACGTGATGCCCTATTGACCTGAAGTGCCCCAGTGTGGATGTGGTCAGTGACACATTCTTCAGGCTGTGACACACAGAGGAGTGAGGGCTCGTGGCTTGTGCTTGCAGACTAAGCTAAGGGTGGGCTGTGTGGACTCCCCCTGCTGTGGTGAAGGCCTCTGTAATCTTCCTGCTCTGCGGGCAGGAAGCTCCAGCCATGGAACTCCTGTGGCTGCCCCACCGGAGAGGGGCTCTGCCTGTGAGGCTCTGGCTGGGGACACCACAGCCCTCGTGGTGGATTTGTGCCGATGCAGCAGAGGCGGAGGGTGACTTCACTCTCAAAGCATCCCCTTCTCACAGGCCTAGGCTGAGGTCCCCTCGTCTGGTCCTCTCGGTGCTGTGAATAGGCTTTGGAACCTCTTGAGGGTCTGGGCTAGGACCTTTCCCTCCCTTTGAACCCTGTATGGCTCCACAGTACCTAGTTCTTTACCTCCTGGCTCCACAAGGCTCCTACAGGATGTCTGTTTTTCACAGCACCAGGGCCTTCACTCTTGTTACAGGAAGCAGCCCATGGGCACCCTTCATACCACAGGATGACAGACCTCATGGCACTTGAGGAGGCCACATCCCTCAATGCCACGGGGCAGCATGAGGTTTGGCTTGGGGGGACCACTAGACGGTGTCCCCGTGCCTGTCGAGAGCCACACACTAAAGGGGTCACAGAGTGCCATTCTTATAAGAGCAAAAAGGAAACTGCACCTGTGTCCATCCAATAATATCCAGAGGAGAAATTCCAACGTGTGCATGCAGTAGAATTCTAGCTTACATGTTTTCTAGTCTACATTCAGCTGTCAGCTTTGCAAACTGCCCTGGACTTGCCCATGTGCCTTGTCCAAGTCATAGTGCCATCATTCACCTCACTCTGGCTGTGAGCGGTGAGCAGACGATGCCGGTGCCACCAACATCGGAGTGGACGCCTCAGCTGTGCAGTGGGGTGGGGAGGCTGGCCTTGGCCAAGGGGGTAAGGAGGGCACAAGAGGGCTCTGCACAGTGCTATCAGAAGGCTCCCAAGCAACTGCAGCTATGGCTCCTGTGTCACTCCATCCCTGTTCCTGTCATCTAGGTCTCTGTCCCCACATATTCAGGAAATGCCCATATGATGATGCCAGCCCCTTGTGATAGGATGGAGGAGAATCCTGCACCCAGGAGGGGTCTGAGGAAAAAGTGTCCTATCCCAGCAGAGGTCAGGGGAGGTGTATCCTGTGCCCAGAAGGGGTCTAGCCCACTGGATTGTTCTTATTCTGTCACTTGTCACTTGTCATCTGTCTCTGTTTCTTATGCTGGGAAAAAAACTTGCTTTTCGTTATTTATGTCTTACTACGGGTAGAATTACTAATGATTCAGCCAATAACAGAACTCTGTTTTCATTATGAACCTTTGGAAAGAGGTAGAGTCTAAAGGTTCTGAGCAGTCACCTCCTGTGGCAGGCTGCATGGTGGCTCTGAGAAAGACAAGCCTCCTGCCGCAGCCCCGACCCCTGCTTTTATTTGGGAAGGGTTTGTGCCGATAGGAAGCTAAGGTGACTGACCTTCCAGGTGGGCCCTAACTCAGTGATGAATGTCGTCACAGACATGGGGCGGAGGAGGCCAGGCCATAACAGGCAGGGACTAGAGTGAGGCAGCAGCCAGAAGCCTTGGAATGCCTGGCAGAGGCCGGAAGTGGGCTCCCCAGAGCCTGCAGAGGGGGTGCAGTCTGCCCATGCCTGGAAAAAGAGACATTTCTGTTGTTTTAACCCATTCAGTCTGGGGTCATTTGTTACAACAGCCACAGAGAAGGAATAGTGACATGCTGACACTACAGTCTCCGTAGTCAGCCAGGTCTGTGACAGCAGATTCTATGCAACTCTGCTGCAAATTCTTTGTGCATTTGTGGGTGTGCGTATGCATGCGTGCGTGTGTGTGTGCTTGTGTGTGTGTGTGTGTGTGTGTGTGTGTGTGGTGAGAATGAATGTATGTTTAGATCAACTGGCAGACCAATGCTGTTTTCATCTTTAAAAAATACAATTCCACCAGGCGTGGTAGTGCATGCCTTTAATCCCAGCACTTGGGAGGCAGAGGTAAGAGGATTGCCATGAGCTTGAGGACACCCTGAGACTACATAGTTAATTCCAGGTCAGCCTGGGCCAGAGTGAGACCCTACCTCAAAAAAACAAAAATAAATAAATAAATAAAATACAATTCCCAGCTAGGTGTGATGGTGCATGCCTTTACCTCTAAGGAAAAAAAAAAGAAAGAAAGAAAAAAGAAGAAAAAAAAGAAATAAGCAAAAAGAAAAAAAAAAATTCCAGCGATTGCACACACCTTTAATCCCAGCACTAGAGAGGCAGAGGTAGGAAGATGACTATGAGTTGGAGCCAGCCAGAGACTACATAGTGAATTCCAGGTTAGCTTGGGCTAGAGTGAGACTCTACCTCAAAGAAAAAAAAAATTTAAAACATAATTCCCTAAAACTCTTTTTTTTTGAGAGAGACACAGAAAGAGACAGAGAGAGAGGGAGAGGAAGACAGATAGAGATGGGCGTGGCAGCAGCCTCTCAGCTGCTGCTAACGAAATCCAGATGCATGCGCCCCCTTGTGGTCAAGTGGGCATTGCGCCCTTGCATCACTGCATCTGGCTAAATGTGGGACCTGGAGATTGGAACCACTGGAGATTGGAACCAGCATTCTTAGGTTTAGGAGGCAGGCGCCTTAACCACTAAGCCATCTCTTCAGCCCCCCTTTTTTTTTAAAGGTAGGGTCTCACTCTAGCCCAGGCTGACCTGGAACTCACTTTGTAGTCCCAGGATGGCCTTACACTCACAGTTCTGGGATTAAAGGGTGGGCCGCCTGGCTTCACTCCAGTTTTTTTGTGTGTGTTGTTGTTGTTGTTGTTTGTCAAGGTAGGGTCTCACTCTAGCCCAGGCTGACCTGAAATTCACTATGTAATCTTAGGGTGGCCTTGAACTCATGGCCATCCTCCTACCTTTGCCTCCCGAGTGCTGGGACTAAAGGCATGCGCCACCATGCCTGGTTCTCGACTCCTATTTTATCAGATACCTTTTAGAGAATTTTTTTCTGATTGCAAAATACATGTTTCTTCCATAAATGTTGGAAGAGTCAGAGAGAGATACATAAGGAACACAATTTATACACTTAATGACATCACCTGAAAGCAATGGCCATTTTGTTTTTCTTCTAGGTTTGGCATTTGTCAAGATTCCCTCAGGAAATGTAAGATGGTGTAGCCTCTGTGGAGAATGGTTCAGCGGTTCCTTAAAAACTAACCACACACATGTGACCCAGACGCTGACTCCTGGATGTTTGTCTCAGAGGAATGAAAATGTCCATACAACAGCCTGGACGGCCCACAACAGATTCATGTGTAATCACTGATGTGTGGCAACAGCCAAATGTGCCCAACCAGTGGGAAACCAGCCATACATAGTCTGTTCCCATCACACTGCAGACCACAGCTACCACTCAGCAGGCACAGGGGCAGCCCTGGCCCCACACTCCTCACAAGGACACAAAGCGCACAGTGGGTGAGGAGGACCCCTTATGGCACATGCATGTGATTCCACTGGTGTCATTTGAAATGACAAGCATTGGAGATGGGAGACAGCCCCGAGGTTGCCAGGGATGGATGGAAGTGGGTGTGACTGAGGGCCACATAAGGCAGCCTTGCTGGTAGCTGGCAGATGTATATGTCGGCTGTGGTGGTCACACGAATTTACTGCAGTGCAGTGATGTGGAATCATAGATGCTCATAATGGCCAGCACCCTAATGTCATTATTAGACTAAGGTCTGTCACAAGTAGTCATGGGAGAAAGCTAGATGAAGGGCACATGGGACCTCTCTGGGCTATCTTTGCAAATCTATAATTATTTCAAAATAAGAAGTAAAAACAGCCTGGATTGGAAAATGGAAGTCACTTCAGGTATTGCAAAGACAGAGAATGAAGTCAGGGGATTGGTCACCTGGGCCATGAGGGACACAAAGGTACCTGAGCAGAGTCGTGTGCCCCAGAGATAGTGGCTGAAGGCAGAGGATCACTAGAGCCTGAGGCTGCTGTCACCAACTGGAGGTAGGACCTCAGAAAACAGACAGTGGATTGCCTGGTGTTGGTCCTCAATGGGCCCAGGCTCGCCCAGGATGAGCCCAGCAGGAGGTCAGTGGAAAGGAAGCGGAAACACGTTCCAGAGTGGAAAGGAGGCAGTACTGGCCAGTGAGCATAAACTCTCTGGAGTCCCTCAGCAAGGATGACAATTGGCTTTCTAGACAATTCTCACAGCACGTTCTCCTCCTTGATGCATCTTTGCTGTGCAAAATACTCTCTGTAAAATGGAATTTGTCAAGCTGGGAGTGGTGGTTTATAAGCTCAGTGCTTGGGAGACTGAGATAGGAAGGCTGCTGTGAGTTTGAGGCCAGCTGGGCTACATAGTAAGTTTCAGGTAAAAAAAAAAAAAAAAAAAAAAAAAAGTCAGGAGAAACCAAGTGTAGTGGTGCACACTTTTAATCCCAGCACTCGGGAGGCTGAGGTAGAAGGTAGAAGTATCACTATGTGTTCGAGGTCAGCCTGGGCTAGAGTGAGACCCTGCCTCGAAAAAAAGTGAGATGGAGTTTTAGGTCAAGAATAGGTTTGGGAATTTATCATTTTACCTACCTGTACTGGTTTGTGGTGCTGGACAAGTGTCCACAGCACTGAGGTGATGGGTAGGGGTTAAGGACAGAAAACCAGGAAAAGAAAACCAGGAAAGGCTGGGCTGGTCTGAATCAGTGTGATTCCTGTCTTCCCTTGGTGACCCCTGACCAGCAGCTGCTCAAGCTTCAAACCCTCCCACCTGGCAGCCTGCATGATGGACCACTCCCTGCAGCCAGGTCTGCAGTCATACCCTGCAACTCATTGTCAGGGAGCCCCTCCCACGACTGAATCCCCCTGTCTCCTTTCTTCCTCTGTCTCCTCATTCACCGTCTCCCCAGTTCCTTCAGTCACATTCTGAGTCCTGGGATATATGAATGGGATCCAGGGTGATGACAGGGACAGAGAATAGTCAAGTGTCCTGCTCATTTTTCTGAGCTACAGACTCCTCTATGGCTTGGGTCCCAGGTAGGATTTTCCCCCTTTTCTCTGTGTCCCTGCAAGCAGTTGTCTGCTTGCCTGGAAGGTGCTAGAGACAGCGAGGCCTTCACCAAACTGCATCCACAGGGCACTAGCATTGCTGTCATGCTGTACCCACCTAGAGATGGCTGAGCGGTCTTGGAAGTTTGTAACTGTTTGTAGGGGGACCTGGCTTAGAATGCACCAGAGAGAATGGTAGGTGCTTACTGCCATGGTACAGATGCAGTGACTGGTAAAAGGAAGATGTGTGTGTGTGTCCAGTTCCATTAATACAGGATCCGTGGCTGCAGAGACTTAACATTGTTGAAACCTTCAGCAGTGGCCAGGGTAGGGTGTCTCCTGTTAGCAGTGGGTTGAGGCAACTTGCTTCTCCTTGTGCGGCCCCCATCCAGCCTCCAAGCGACTCAGCTCACTCATGGGAGGACTTGGGTCCCGAGTGCAGCATAGGCCAAGCCCATCTTCTCACCCTCTGCTTGAGCTCATCAGCTAATGTTTCCTGATCTAAGCCCCTCACTGCAGTCAGAATTCCATCACTGGGAAGAGCCATGCCCCCAGGGCCTTCTGCTGTGGTTCAGTGACACAGTCCTCCTGGCACATCTTTGTGAGGCTGTCCATGTCAGAGTGTGGACATGTGACCAGTAGGGAATCCCAGAGATGGTTGTACCATCCTCACTGCCCTGTCATCACCTCCTCCCATGTCATCACCATCCTCAGGCATGTGGGATGAGCTGGCTTCCATGTTGCCTGACTTGAATCTGCTTCAATGCCTAGAAAGCTGAGTGACTATAGCTGTTGTGAGCTATTTGCTGTCTCTCTTCCATGATCTGTCTCCTATTTTTGTCCCTTTGTTTACAGTAATTGTGTGTGTGCCCCCACCAGCCATGCTGTGTAGGCTGCCACAGTCCCAAAGCAGCAGGGCTGGGCCACCCTGGATGAATCTGCAGAGCTGTGGGCAGAGCCTGTCTTCCTCTGTGTGGTCATTAACTCAGGTCTGGCACTACGACAGGAGACCAAGGACCCTGAACTGGGGTCTGTTGTACCTGGTCCTGACCTTGTTGTCTTTCGCAACATTTAGAATCAGCTTCTGGCTATCTCTGCCTTTTGGGGATTTCTTCCAGTGTCTGTAGAGAGACACCCAGGACAGGAAATGTCTTCACTGAGCAAACTTTTAGATGCACGAGCGCAGCGAGGATTTGGTGAGATGTATCGACGCATATCTTGCACATTTTCTACTTTTGCTTTTGTTTTTGTTTGAGAGATAAGATTGCACTCTGTAACCCAGGCTGCCCTAGAATTCATGGCAATCCTCCTGCCTCGCCCCCTTCCTTGTGTGCTGGAATTACAGGTGTGTGTCATCAGGCCTGGCTGTATGTTCTCCATAAAGTTATTTTATTTTATTTTATTTTTTTGGTGTGTGAGTGTGCAGATATATACACCCTGTGCACACATATGTGGAAGCCAGAGGAAAATGTTGGCTGTCTTTCTCTAACACTCTTCTATTTTATTTCTTTGAGACAGAGTCTCTCATTGAAACTTTTAGTCAGACTGGCTGACCAGGAATCCCCAGTGATCCTCCTTTTTCTGGTCCCCTCAGCACTAGGGTTACAGGCATGTGCAGCCATGTTTGGGGGCGGGGGGAGAATGAGCATGCCAGGCCCTCTAGCAAAGGAACTCCAGATACATGCGCCACCTTGTGCATCTGGCTTTATGTGAGTATTGGGGATTCAAATCAGGGTTGCTAGTCGTTGCAGGCAAATGCCTTAACCAATGAGCAATCTCTCCAGTCCATGTCTGACTTTTTAAAATTATTTTATTTATTTTTGGAGAGAGACAGAGAGAGAGAGAGAGAGAGAGGCACACAGATAGAGATGGGCGTGCCAACAGTCTCTCAGCTGCTGTGAAGGCAATCCAGATGTGTGCGCCCCCTTGTGGGCAAGTGTGGCATTGCGCCCTTGCATCACTTTGCATCTGGCTAAACGTGGGACCTGGAGATTGGAACCAGGTTCTTGGGCTTAGCAGGCAGGCGCTAAGCCATCTCTCCAGCCGCATGTCTGACTTTTTAATGTGGGTGGTAGGGATCAAAGTCAGGTCCCCAGACCTGTGCAGCAACCACTCTTACACATTGAGTCATTTCTCCAGCCCCTGGATGATTTTATTTGTATTCTAAACTGTATGCTTTATTTTATTTTATTTTATTTTATTATTTTTATTTATTTTATTATTTTTATTTAGTTATTAGAGACAGAGAGGGGGAGAGAGAGAATAAGAATGGCGTGCCAGGGCCTCTAGCCACTGCAAAAAAAACTCCAGGCATATGTGCCGCCATGTGCATCTAGCTTACGCGGGACCTGGAGAATCAAACCTGGGTCCTTAGGCTTCACAGGCATGCATCTTAACAGCTAAGCCATCTCTCCAGCTGCAAACTGTGTGCTTTTAAAGCTTGTGCTTCCCGCTCTTTGTGGTGGCTCAGCAGGAGAATTGACTTTGACCACTTTCCTGGCACACTTGGCTTCTCAGACTCTAAGCTCCAGGATTCTCTGTCCATTCTTATGTCTCTGAACACTGAAGCTTTTTTTTTCTTTTCTGAACTGCACTCTGAGCTGGTGTGTTAGGTAATTCTTCATTGATGTGACCAAATGCCTGATGAAAGCCACTTCAGGAAGGAAGGAAGGAACGGTTGATTTTGGCTTACACGTGCCCCAGCCCATCAGGTCAGGGAAAGCGTGGTGGCAGCAGAAGCTTGAGCCTGCTGGTCACACTCTGTCCATGGTGAGGAAGCAGAGAGCGATGAGTGCCAGAGTTTAGCCATCTTTCTCCTTTTAAAAAAAAAAAAATTGGACTTCCGGTCAAGATGGCGGCTGCCTAACCTCGCCTCACTTCACAGGGAAGTAAAGAGAAGAATACTTAAGGTTAAAGGGACTTTTTAAAGGGTTTGCTGGCTCCTGCATGCTTCCAGAGGGAGGGGTGGATGTGCAAAATAAGGAATCCACTGATTCCCACGCTCTCGGCAGGCGCCACTGCCTGAAAGCCTGAAAGGTCCCAGAACCGGAGCACCATTGCAGCCAGGTCCCCAGGTCTGCCACTGCCTGAGGCCAGCCCCCAATGTTAGGTGCCTGGGTCAGCCAGAACCGGTGCCTGCACCACTGCCGAGTGCAGCCAGGTCCCCAGGTCTGTGGATCCACTGAGTGAGCCATATTCGCCCCACTTCCCAGTCCCTGGCCAGAGTCCCTGGGCACGCCAATGCAGTTAGGTGCCTGGGTCTGTGGATCCACCGAGTGAGACAGATTCATCCCACTTCCCGCTCCCCAGCCAGAGCCCCTGAGTGAGCCATTGCAGTTAGGTGCCTGGGTCTGTGGATCTGCTGAGCAAGACATATTCATCCCACTTCCCACTCCCTTGCCAGAGCCCCTGAGTGAGCCATTGCAGTTAGGTGCCTGGGTCTGTGGATCTGCTGAGCAAGACATATTCGTCCCACTTCTGGCTCCCCAGCCAGAGCCCCAGTGTGCCATCACAGGCAGGTGCCCTGGGCCTGTGGAGCCACATCACCTGCCTGGGACCTGTGGAGCCACATCGCAGGTCAGGTCCCACCCATTCCCCATGCCATCACAAGACAGATCCCACTGAGCCAGTGTGAGCTGCTTTGTTGCTCTGATCTTTCCCTCAACAGCTAGAACCCCAAGCAACATCCCAGGTCAGGTCTCGCTGGGACTTCCTGAGCCGCATCAGGCCCCACTGGGCCTGCCTGAGCCCTATCACTGGTCAGGTCCCTCCTTTGCCAGCCAGAGCTCCACATGCCACTGCTGGTCAGGTCCCATTGGACCTGCCTGAATGCCATCATTGGTCTGATCCCTCTCTTGCTGGCCAGAGCCCCAACAGCCCCAACATTGGTCAGGTGCCTTACCAGCCTCCCTGAATAGCATTACCAGTCAGGTCCCACCATCCTCCCCCCCCCATAGCAGATAAGGGATCCAGGGTAGTAGGCCAGTATTCCCGCACTACCATCCCTGACCCAACTAGGGCAGTTGCGGTCCCCTCTCCTTCCCACCTCAGACAGGAAACACGGGCCAGCTGGCCAGTGTCCCCCACCCCAGCCCATCAAAAATCCAGGGGCCACCTCCCTGACACCACTGCACCCCACCCCAACCCACCCCAGGGCAGCAGGCTAGCATTCCACATCCTAGGCTCTCTGAACTGGTGTGATGCGCAGATCACAGTGAAAAAAAGAATAGCATGAAAAACCAGATACAAGTAAATCCAGCTACACTATTCAGTCCTATAATGGATGTCTCAAATCAAATAATAGAAGAGACATTAGAGTCAGAACCCCAAAATGAAGAGACAAGCTATGCAACCCTGGCCAAGCAAATAGCACAACTCTCAGAAACTCAACAAAGAGCCAATAATTGTATGAATGTTATCCTTGCTATGTTAGACCTAATAGAAAAGAACCAGGAAGGGTTCCAAAGACAGTTAAATGATCTGAAGGAGAGTGAAAAAAAGAGGTCCTCAATAACCAGAAGGCTAAGTTCAATGAAGACATAAAAAAATGCAAGGATGAACTCCAAGAAAATGATTTGAAAAGGGAACTAGACAGAGGGATGGAAACTATACATTAAAAAAAGTAGAAAATATGAACCAAATTGAACAAACCCAAAACTCTATAGAAGCTCTTAAGAATAGAGTCAGCCAAGTAGAAGATAGAAACTCAGAACTGGAAGACAAAACAGAAGAAACAGTTCGTGAGTCCAGAAACTTCAACAAGTTCAAAAATTACTGTGAACAGAACATGAGGGAAATGTGGGATATCCTTAAGCATCCAAACATTAGGATAATGGGCATACCAAAAGGGGAAGAAACACAGACTAAAGGAATGGAAAGCTTATTCAACAAAATAATTGAAGAAAACTTTCCCAATTTCTAAAGAGAAAATCCCATCAAGTTACAAGAAGCTAGCAGAACTCCAAACAGACTTGACCAAAGGAGAAATTCTCCAAGACACATTATCATTAAGACTCTAAACATCAAACACAAAGAGAAAATCCTAAAAGCAGCCAGGGAGAAACAACACATTACATATAAAGGAAACCCCATAAGAATTACCTCAGACTTTTCAATGGAAACTCTAAAAGCCAGAAGGGCCTGGAATGGAACACTACAAACTCTAAGAACCCATGGCTTCCAACCCCAACTACTCTACCCAGCAAAAATATCCCTCATAATACATGGTGAAAGAAAATTTTTCCATGATAAAACTCATCTTTACAAATATATGAACACAAAACCAAACCTACAGAGAGTGCTTCAGGGAATTCTTCACACAGAAGAATCAAATAACCAATCTCAAGTGCCCCAAGAAGCATTCCACATTAACCAAAAAAAAAAAAAAAAAAAAAAAAACCTCACATAATCCACCATAATATGACAGGTATTAAATCAAACCTCACAGTTATTTCCCTAAATATTAATGGCCTTAATTCACCCATCAAGAGACATAAGCTAACAGGGTGGGTCAGAAAACTAGACCCTTCAATCTGCTGTCTTCAAGAAACCCACCTGACCACTAAAGACAGACACACCTCCTCAGGGTGAAAGGGTGGAAAATGATATTCCAAGCAAACACAAATAAGAAAAAAGCAGGTGTAGCTATACTTATATTGGATAAAATAGACTTCAAACTAAAAAAAAAAGCAAAAGACAAAGATGGCCATTTCTTACTTATCAAGGGAACAATCCAACAAGAGGATATCACAATCATCAATATCTACACCCCAAACACAGGTACACCACAATACATAAAGCAAAAACTACTTAGCAACAAAACAGAAATAACCACCAACACCATCATAGTCGGGGACTTCAATACTCCACTATCAACAATGGCTAGATCATCCAAACAGAAAATTAATAGGGAAGTAAGAGACCTCAACAACACCATAGAGCAACTAGACCTAACAGACATATACAGAACATTCCACCCCAAATCTACAGATTACACATTCTTCTCAGCAGCCCATGGAACCTTTTCTAAAGTAGATCATATATTAGGCCACAAAGCCTGCCTCCATATTTTCAAGAAAATTGATACAATTTCCTGCATATCAGACCACAATGCTGTAATGCTAGAAATTAACAACAAAAAGTATGCCAGAAATCCCTCTACCTCCTGGAAATTGAACAACACACATTTAAACAATAAATGGGTTGTGGATGAAATAAAAAATGAAATTGCAAAGTTTCTAGAATTCAACAACAATGAGAACACATCATGCCAAAACTTATGGGACACAATGAAGGCAGTCCTTAGGGGGAAAATCATAGCACTAAATGCCCTCATAACAAAAACAGAGAAATCCCAAATCAATAACCTAACCAATCACCTAAAGGCATTGGAAAATCAAGAAGAAGCCAACCCGAAAAGCTCCAGATGGAAAGAAATAATTAAGATCAGAGCAGAAATTAATGAATTGGAAACTAAGAGGACAATTAAGAAAATTGATGAAACAAAGAGCTGGTTCTTTGAAAAAATTAACAAGATTGATACACCCCTGGCCAATTTGATCAAGCGGAAAAAAGAAATGCTTCAAATCAACAAAATTAGAAATGAAAAAGGAGAGATCACAACAGACATGAGTGAAATAGGAAGAATTATTAGGACTTATTTCAAAAACCTCTACTCCAAAAAACAAGAGAATATGGAGGAAATGGATCAATTCCTAAACACATACCACCTACCAAAGCTAAGCCCAGAGCAAACCCATCACACCCTTTGAGATTGAAGAGGTAATCAAACACCTCCCCAAAAGGAGTCCAGGCCCAGATGGTTTCTCAGCTGAATTCTATCAAACCTTCATGGAAGAACTGAAACCAATTTTTCTCAAATTGTGCCATACAATCGGAGAACAGGGAGAGATCCCCAACTCCTTCTATGAAGCTAGTATCACCCTAATTCCAAAACCAGGCAGAGATGCCACAAGAAAGGAAAATTATAGGCTCATTTCCCTCATGAACATAGACGCAAAGATCCTGAATAAAATTCTTGCAAACCAAGTTCAACAGTACATCAAAAGCATTATCCACCTTGATAAAGTAGGCTTCATCCCTGGAACGCAGGGGTGGTTCAACATACGGAAATCTGTCAATGTAATACACCACATAAACAAGCTGAAACACAAAAACCACATGATCATTTCGATAGACGCAGAAAAGGCCTTTGACAAAATACAGCATCACTTCACGATCAAAACATTTGAGAGAATAGGAATGGATGGCCCATATCTCAACATAATAAAGGCTATATATAAAGCTCCTAAAGCCCAAGTAATTCTTAATGGGGAGAGACTAAAAGAGTTCCCACTGAGATCAGGAACAAGGCAGGGGTGTCCACTCTCACCTCTGCTCTTCAACATAGTGCTAGAAGTATTAGCTCAAGCAATAAGACAGGAGAAAGAAATCAAAGGGATACAAATTGGAAAGGAAGAAATTAAGTTAGCTCTATTTGCAGATGACATGATTCTATACATAAGTGATCTGAGAACCTCCATCTCAAAACTCTTAAAGGTGATCAGCGCCTTCAGCAAAGTAGCAGGATATAAGGTCAATGCTCAGAAACCAGTAGCCTTTCTGTATGCAAAAGACAAAGATACATAAAAAGAAATAATTAACATTGTCCCATTTTCAATAGCAACAAAGAAAATAAAATACCTTGGAATAACATTAACCAAGGAAGTGAAAGACCTATACAATGAAAACATAAAAACACTCAAGAAAGAAATTGAGGAGGTCCTACGAAAATGGAAAGACCTCCCATGCTCCTGGATAGGTAGAATTAACATTGTGAAAATGGCAATCTTACCAAAAGCACTATATAGATTCAATGCAATGCCGATAAAAATCCCAACTTCTTTCTTCACTGAGATAGAAAAAACTATCTCAAAATTCATATGAAAAGGCAGAAGGCCTCGGATATCCAAGCATATTCTCAGCAAAAGAAACACCTCTGGAGGCATCACCATACCTGATCTAAAGCTATACTACAAAGCCATTGTAATAAAAACAACATGGTACTGGCATAAAAACAGGAATATAGACCAATGGAACAGAATAGAAGACCCAGATTTCGGGTCAAATAACTACAGCTACTTGATATTTGACAAAAGCCCTACCAATGCAGAATGGAAAAAAGAGAGCATCTTCAACAAATGGTGCTGGGCAAACTGGACAACCATATGCAAGAAAATGAAACTCGATCCACACATCTCACCATGCACAAAAATCCTACTGTCGAAGATAGCATACGTGTGTGAGACCAAACACAGAGAGACCTGGCCAGAATCTGGAAGAAGGTCAGTCCCCAGACAGCTAGTCTAGTACCAGAGGGTGCTACATGAGCAACTGGGTGAAAATGTCCGACATTGGTCCAAACAACTTGCAGTCTAAGATACCCAGCAGGAAACAACTTGACATAATGCTCATACAAGTGCAGTAGTGGCAAACAGCCATGGTGGGTAACCAACTGCTCTTGATTTGGCTAACAGATCCACTCAGTGGAATGCAACTCATTGCTGGAACTGGGAAATAAGTCAAAACCAGGTACAAAAAATAAGCTCAGTCTTCAAGAGCAAGATACCACCAAATGTGGGCTAGAAGAGAGCCAACGCATATAAAATTCCCTCCAAAACATAGATGGTCATCCTTTCTATCTAGTACTAACTTCTCTCTCCGTTGGAGAATTTGCTTATCTTTTTTCAGGTGGACAACGAACCTGAAGGGAGGATCAGCTAACCACACCTCACCAGGGCCCCAGCTGAAACCATAGAACAATGCAGGGGAAGGCAAGAGTTCAGTGTTCATGGCGATCACGACACCAGAAAAAAGCTGAAGGAGATAAACACAGAGAACATCCAACTACAACTAAGCCAGATATCCAGAGACACAGAGGCTCCTAAAACCTCATCACTGAAACAGAACTAAAATGACCCCAATGTGGCTCAGGGAAACTTGCGGAAGATGGGGCGGAAAGATTGTTAGAGTCACAAGTTGGGGCATTATGCACAGAGACTGGGGCCTACACCCCAGAACTCTTGACTAACCTCACAATGCACGACCCACATTCCCCATTGATGAAGGTCCCTTTGAAAGTGGGAGGACAGGGAGGAGGACAATGGAACCAATACTATGAATGTAAAATCAGAATAATATAAATTAAAAAAGAAAAAAAAGTTGTATAAATAAAAAAAAATCAAGTCCAGATGGATCAAAGACCTAGATATAAAACCAGAAACTCTGCTACTACTGGAAGAAAAAATAGGATGAACTTTCCATGAAATAGGAGTGGGAAAAGACTTCCTGAACAAAACCCCAGCAGCTCAGGAAATTAAACAATCACTCAACCAGTGGGATCTCATGAAGCTGAAAAGCTTTTTCACTGACAAACATACCATAAGCAAAGCCAGCAGATTACCCACAGAATGGGAGAGAATTTTCACCAGCTATACAACCGACAGAGGCCTAATTTCTAGAATCTACAAAGAATGTAAATGTAAAATGGTTCAACCACTATGGAAAGCTATATGGAGACTCCTGAAAAGGATGACCATAGACCTACCAATGGACCCAGTTATTCCCTTATTGGGCATTTACCCTAAAGGCTCCAAGCCTCAGATCAGAGACATTTGCTCAACCATGTTTATAGCTGCTCAATTCATAATAGCAAAGAGCTGGAATCAACCCAGATGTCCATCACTAGATGAATGGATAACAAAGATGTGGTATATCTATACTATGGAATTCTATGTAGCAGTAAGGAAAGATGAAATAATGAAATTTGAAAAAAAAAAAAGGTCAAACATGGAACAGATCATCCTCAGTGAGCTCACCCAATCACAAAAAGATAATTGTCGCATGGTCTCATTTATCTGTCACTCCTAACCTGAATCCATCCGAGATGCTGCCAAGCCTAATAAGTACTCTGAGGACCAGACAATAGGGAGGGTAGGATGAAGGGAGGGTGATGGTGGGAGGGAGTGAGAGGGTGGGAGGGAGGATAAGGATGGGGGAATACAAATAGGGACCCAAAAGGAAACGATAGCATAAAACTGTGTATTCTGAACAACACGCTAAAACATTGATCCTTCAACAGGCCTGCAGAGGGAACACCTGAACCACAGGAAACTGGAGAAAACACCATGAAGAGCAACCTTAATTTTCTCCTGCTTTACTCTCTCTTCTCTCTCCCTCTTTCTCTCTCTTTCTATCCATCGCCTCTCTATACTCACTTTCTCTTTTATATTATCTATCTTTTTCTCCCCTCACCTTCCCTAGGCGCTGACTTATAACTCCCAGTACCAGCATGGGGTTAACTTTCACAATGAGCTATTGATCCGAGACACCTACAAGGTTTCCCAAAAAAAGACAGATTTCTGTCAGAGTTCTTGATGACCCACCAAAGGTTAATGGTAAGACCCTACTGTTGAAGACAGCTAAACATGTGAGACCAAACATGGAGAGACCTGGCCAGAATCTGGTAGAGGGTCAGTCCCCAGACAGTTAGCTAGTCTAGTGCCAGAGGGTGCTACACAAGCAACTGGGGGAAAATGGACGACATCGGTCCAAACAACTTCCATTCTAAGATACCCAGCAAGAAACAACCTGACGTAATGCTCAATCAAATGCAGTAGTGGCACACAGCCATGGTGGGTAACTAACTGCTCTTGATTTGGCTAATTGATCCACTCAGTGGAGTGGAACTCATTGCTGGAACTGGGAAATAAGTCAAAACCATGTACAAAAAATGAACACAGTCTCCAACCAAGATACTATCAAATGTGGGCTAGAAGAGGGCCTACTCATATAAAATTCCCTCCAAGCTATCTATGGCCATCCCATATATCTAGTACTAACTTCTCTCTCTGTTGAAGAATTTGCTTATTTTTTCCAGATGGACAATGAACCTGAAGGGAGGATCAGCCAATCACACCTCACCAGGGCTCCAGCTGAAACCACAGAGTAATGTGGAGGAAGGGCAAGAGTTCAGTGCTCTTGGGGATCACGACACCAGAAAAAGGCTGAAGGAGATAAACACAGAGAACATCTAACTCCCACTAAACCAGATATCCAGAGGCACAGAGGCTCCCAAAACCTCATCACTGAAGTAGAGCTAAAATGACCCCAATGTGGCTCAGGGAAATTTGCGGAAGAGGGGGCGGAAAGAATGTTAGAGCAACAAGTTGGGGCATTATGCACAGAGACTTGGCCTATCCCCCATAGCTCCTGACTACCCCCACAATGTGTGAACCACATTCCCCATTGATGAGGGTCCCTATGGAAGAGGGAGGACAGGGAGGAAGATAATGGAGTCACCACTATGAATGTAAAACCAGAATAATATACATACAAATAAATAAAATTTAAAAAATCAAAAATAAATAAATAAAAATAAAAACAACAAAAAAATTTTATTGACGACTTCTATACTTACAGACAATAAACCATATTCCCTCCCCTCCCCCATTCCCCTTCACAACTCCACTCTCCATCATATCCCCTCCCTCTCTCCATTAGTCTGTCTTTTATTTTGATGTCATCATCGTTTTCTCCTATTATGAGGGTCTTGCGAAGGTATTGCTACGCACTGCAAGGTCATGGGTATTGAGGCCAATTTCTGTCTGGACAGTTGCATTGTAAGGAGTCGTACCCTTCCTTTGGCTCTTACATTCTTTCCGCCCCCTCTTCCGCAATGGACCCTGAGCCTTGGAGGGTGTGACAGAGATGTTTTAGTGCTGGACACTCCTCTGTCCCTTCTTCTCAGCACTATGTTGCCTTTTGGGTCATCCCAGTGGTCATCACCATCTGAAAACAGAAGCTTCTCTAACCAGAAGTGAGAGTAGCATTAATATATGAATATGAACATTAAGTGTACTGCTTTCAGGGCAGTTTGGTGGGAATAATATATACATTTAACAGAAAAGGCTCATGACCTCCCCTGCCATAGACTTTTGATTAGTTTTTTCAGTACCAGGCTTGTATTCCCTCCCGTAGAGAGGACCTTCAGTCCAATTAGGGAGCAGTTAGTTTCCCCAAGAGCAGACATGCCACTATTGCACCCGTTCAGTCATTGGGCCTGTCTGGCCAAACTTGAGGTTTCCAGTGTCCACTGTTTTCACCACTGATGATTTCTGTCTCCCATACGGCTGCATGCAGTGCAGTTTTTTTCAGCTTTCCAGCTGGTCTACAAGGAGAAGATTTTCTGCTCAGCACCAGCTTGCTTTCTCAGTGACCTTGCCCTTCAGGCAAATGAGGTCTTCAGCAATAGGGTCTTACCATCTGTTTCTCAAGGGAAACCAAGGGCCTTGGCAATAGCCTTTAATGTTTTGGAAGCTACAGAAACCTCCCTGGCCAATAATTCACTGGAAGGTATTGGATCCCAGGCACTGAAAATTTTCTGGTAACAATCTATAACTTTTGGATATGCCATTATTCAAAAAAGTAGGTTTACATAAGTCTTATTCAGAATATCTTGAATTTTGATTGACCCTACCCCAGCCCTTCTTTTACACATTCCCTTCCCCTGGCCTCCCTTAGGCCTTTCCCCTGCCTGTAATCTGTTCTTCTACTTACATATATACAACACTATCCCCTTAAGTCCTTTCCTCTCCTCCCTCCCTTATAACCTTTTTCCAGCATACTGGCCTCTGCTACTGATTTATGGTTCCAGCTTACACACAAATCTATACATTTGTAGCTAGCGTCCCCATATGAGAGAGAACATGTGACATTTTGCTTTCTGGGTCTGGGTTACCTCACTAAGTATAATCCTTTCCAGATCCATCCATTTCCCTGCAAATTTCATAATTTCATTTTTCTTTCTCCTTTTTTTTTTTTATCTAGTCCAGGACCCTATCCCATGGAATTATGCTGCCCCCAATTAAGGTTGGTGCTTCTACCTCAATTAAACTAATCAAGACTAAGATAATCTAGATACTCCCTCTTGGCATGCCTGGAGACTGACATAATCTAGACACTCCCTCAGGGGCATGCCCAGAGACTAACCTAATCTAAATACTCCCTCACAGACATGTCTGGAGACTGACCTAATCCAGATACTCCCTCACAGGCATGTCTGAAGACTGTGCTAATCTAGACACTCCCTCACAGACATGTCTGGAGACTGACCTAATCTGGATACTCCCTCACAGGCATGTCCAGAGACTATGCTAATCTCCCCTCACAGGCATGTCCAGAGACTGACCTAATCCAGATCCTCCCTCACAGGCATGTCTGGAGACTGACCTAATCTGGATACTCCCTCACAGGCATGTCCAGAGACTATGCTAATCCAGATACTCCCTCACAGACATGTCTGGAGACTGACCTAATCCAGATCCTCCCTCACAGACCTGTCTGGAGACTGACCTAATCTGGATACTCCTCACAGGCATGCCCAGAGGCTAGTTTTCATCCTCATAGTTGGTTTCTTCCCCTGTGCTGAGCTATCTGGGGCCACCAGCATGCTTGTGTCTGAACATGGGTGTGCCAGGGCGTAGGCTTAACTGGGGCTCAGATGCCTGATGTCAATAGAGGTGGGACCCCTTGACTCAGGTGCCTGTTACAAGTGCTTGACTTATATCTTGGAACTTAGAGGTCCTCTCAGTTCTGCTGGACCTGTCCCCACCACACTGGCTGGAGTTTGGTGATACACACAGAACCACTGTGTTCACCACAAGTGGAGCCCCCAAGGACATGGCTGAGGTCAAGGCCAGCCCAGGCTCATTTGACCAAGATACAGATGGCACAGGAAATAGGTGTCTCTCCAGAGCCACAGGGGCGTGAGACTACTTGGTGGGTCCTCCCTGCTGACTGTGGTCTTGGAGACTGCCACCAAGCGTGAGTTTATCACTTGATGGGCCTTCTCCAGCTGCCTGGAGGACAGGTTACACATGGAGTTCCCCAGAGGCAGGTGTGGTGGGGAGGTGAGGAATGTCCCTGAAGCTCTGAGAATGGTGTGAGTGATGGGCAAAGGGATCACTTGCCCACTGCCCTCCTCCCCAGGGCTGGTCCTTGGGATGGTCACCTTCCTTCTCTGAGCCTAGCCTTGGCATTTATTTGCCCCTTGAATGAAGGGGGTGCAGAGAATGGCATGGCCTCCAAAGAGAGTGGATGTGTGACCTTGGGGGTGTTGCTTTCCTTCCCTATTTAGAGAAGTCTCAGCCCTGGGAGCCTCTTCTGTGTACCCTCATGGCTTGGCCTTTTCCCGGGCTGCTGAAGTTCATAGAACTGTGCACAGTGGGTATGCAGCAATACAGACATGCTAGGTGCACATTAAACATGAGTGGGAGAGTGGCTAAATCAAGCTGGGGGTGTATGGTGCCTCCTTCTATGGCCCTGCTTCTGGGCAGTGGGTCCACTGGCTGCTATGGCCTTGGAGGCCATGGGTCACCTCACACCCACTTTGCTAGAAGAATCTTCTAGTCACTGAGTGGTGCTGCCTAGTGCCCCACTTCTGAGAGGCAGAGCATGGCTGGGGTATAACTGGCCTAGGCCCAAATCTGAGCCCTGGCCTCCACCATTCTGCCTACAGATTCTGCATGCTGCTCTGTGCCCACATAGTTCTTCATTCCCAGAACCTCAAGGTTGGGTTGCAGATATGGACAGAGGGTCTGAGAGGTTAAGCTAGCGGCCAGAGTTACACGACCTTTGGTACAGTGTGCTGTGGCTTTTGGAGCTGATCCCGTGCTCAGTGGCATCCTAATGGGAAACAGGTACTGTGACAAGGCTGGCTGTGTGAAAGCCCCACATCTCACACCTCACTTCAGTGCTGAGCAGGCTGTGTACAGAGAGGACACCCCAAGACTGCTTGTGGCCCAGAGTGCCTAGGCTGGGCTCCACCTCTCTGGGAATGGTGGGCAGGTACAATCCATGGGGCCATGACCTCAGATATGTGTTCTCAGCCACTGTACAGGGGTCTCTGGCTGCGCCCATCATGAGTCACCATGTCCTCCTGCGTCAGTGATGCTGTTCTCCCCTGCTGCCCAATTTACCCATGGAGCGACCATACAGCATGTGGGTGGCGGGAGGGGCTGGTTCTGGAAAGCTCTCTGCTGCTCCCTGGTGGGCAGGCAGAGAAACCCCTCAGATCTATCAGGGCTGTGGAAGGTGCTGGAGGCTCCTTGACTCAGTAAACTTGCCTTCTGTAGTGTCTACAGGGCTCTGCCCAAAGTGTCTGGACCTTGAAAGGAGGGCTTGGGGGCAGGGGATGAGGAGTGACAGGGCGAGGACAATGTTCTGGGAAAGACAGGGCCTGCAGGGCACCTGTTGCACTTCTTGTTGTTGGGACAAAACACCTGACTAGAAGCAGCTTACGGGAAGAAAGGATTTATCTCAGGCTTACCGTTGTGAGGGGAGGCTTCATCATGGCTCACTTCATCATACATGCACAGCAGAGATCGAGAGAGAGAGAGAGAGAGAGAGCAGAGCCAGAGCTCAGGCTGGCTCTGAACACACCTTAGGGCTGAACTCAAGATCCACTTTCAGAAATACACCTCCCACAGCAAGGCTCCACCTCCCAAAGAATCCAATAGTTGGGGACTAAGTAGGAGACTTAAGCAAGAACACCAGAGGCTATGGGGATATTTACATTCAAATACCATAACAGCATTACTTAAGGGGGTGAATTGGATCTCAGCGTAGCACACATTTGAAGGAGGGGTTTGGAGCAGTGCAGGGAGCAGGAGGCTCATGAGACTCCACAGCCTCCATGTTATAATGGCTTCCCTTCCTGAGGTGGTGACGAGATCATCCTGGGCAGGAGACTCACCAGGTGGTGGCCAAGTGCCAGAGCACAAGCAACCACAAGGAGGTATGAACCAAAGTTCCCAGAGAAACCATTGCTGTGTTAAAGATTCCATACGGCTGACTGCTGAGAAGTCCACCATGGCGGGGAGTCGGAATGCTGCAGATCCAGAGACAAACTTATCTTGAGCTATCTTACCCCTTAAGAGCCATTTATTGTCCTCCTCTGTGTGTAACCCAACAACAACCTTGTGACTATTAGGTAAATCTTTTTGAAATGTAGGAACAGACCCCTAGCTTCCACCAACCTGAAACCCAAGAAAGTCATCAGACAGCCTCTGAGACCTACAGCAGAGATTTCCCCCTTTGCTGTAGCCCGCCTGCCTGATGTTTCCTCCAGTGTATTTGAAAAGAGTCTTGATTTATGACTTTCTTTTATTCTGTAACTACAAAAGCTTCAAAAAACGGTTTCCATGTTAGAACCTTGTGATGGTAGCCCAAACCTGTGTTCCCCAACCATGGTCATGTATATTTGGCTCCAGAGTAAACTTTTATTTTCTTTTTAAGGTAAGAGCTGTAGTTTTCTTTTCTTTTTCCTTTCTTTTAGAGCATGTGTGTATGGATGTTTGCGAGCGCACGTGCACATGTACACATGTGGACAATCTTGGGTGTAACCCTCAGGTACTCCATCCACCTCCTCTGAGACAGGGCCCCCAGCAGCCTGGACTCACCAATTAGGCTACACTGGCTAATCAGCAAGCCTCGAGGATTCACTTATTTCGCCTTGCCAGCGCCGAGATTACAGGTCTGTAGCACCACATCTAACACTTTTCTCTTTTGGCTTTTTTCAACGTAGGGTCTCACTCTAGCCCAGGCTGACCTGGAACTCACTGATCCTCCGACCCCTGCTTCCTGAGTGCTGGGATTGAAGGCATGTACCACCACACAGGGCTACATCTAGAATTTTTATGTGGTTCTGGGGATTGGACTCAGGACCTCATGCTTGCAAGACAAACTCTTTACCCATTGGTATCTCCCCTGCCTAGAGCTGAGGCCTTTTCACCCACCCAGCAGTCCACTGTGGCGCTTCCTGCAGGCTGGCCAAGTCCTACACCAGGGGACACTCAGTGAGGAGCATGGCTCTCCCCTGGCCTGCCACTCTTGGGACACCATCAGGAGAGGAGAAGTCCATGAGCCACCCTTGAGGCCCAACAGGCCGCATATCCCTCCAGGCAGGCTGGCAGGGTGGCCCAGTCTCACGGCACTGAGCTCTGAGGCTTGCTGTGTGACAATGGGAAACACATCTAAACACTCTGGGCTTCCATGTCTGTCTCCGTCAGTGGAGTCTGGACCTCCCTGCAGGCAGAGTGCTTTGAGGATGAAAGGAACGCATGAGAGATCAGAGAGGGAAGATGAGGCCACTTCACTTCCTGCCCAGGGACTTCCCACTTGGCATGCAAGGGGACAGAGGCTTGAGGTGAAGTGACTTGCCAAGGCCACCCTATGAATGAGCAAACAGGGGCCCTGCCATGTCTGGGCTCAGTCCCCACTGGTAGCCAAGGTAGGCCAGGCTACAGCGTGGATCCGGGAGAGGGGAGCACCCCAGGAGCTAGTGGGGATAGAGGATACCAACACCTTGCAGGTGCTGGTCATTGGCTAAAAAACATTTATTGCAGTTTGGCCCTTCAAGTCTCCATTCCCAGAAAATAAGCTGCCCAGGCCCCTAAGAGAGGCAAGTCTCTTTTTCACAGATCTCATTCCTTGAGGGCATCAGGGCGGGTGGCCTGGTGCCAGCCAGGGTGCCCGGCTGCAGAAACGCTGGGGCACCAGGTTAGTTCTCCGGAGATTAAGCTCAGAGGCAAACGTCCTCGCCTTTTGGTAGAAGAAGAGGGACATCTCACGGTCCATGAGGAAATGGTGGTAGATGGTGGCCAGGCGCATATATATCTTCATCTGTGCCTTCTTGTTGCCCAGGTCCACAGCTGCTGCCAGTGCCAACTGGTAATATCCGGCTGCGTCAAAGGGATCCTGAGGAACAGATGTGGAGTTGACTTCTGACTTACAGGGGAGACTTGGACGCCACTGCACGGACCTAGGGTCACTCCATCACCTCTATACATGCTGTTGCACCCACACTATGACATTGTGATGATAACCCGTGTTGTCATGTCACACCACTGTAGTTTAGCCTACAGGCCTGGCTCTCAGGCTCTGTCCTTTTGCTTCCAAGGAAGCAAAAAGCTTTCTTGTACTTGTGAGTGGACATGTTCTTTGAAGCTGTTTCAGTGAGGAGCCACACCAGCTCAGAGGCTGGCTTAGAGCAGCTCCCGACCCAGCCCAAGTATAAGCCAAAGGTCTAGCTGGCCTGAGGCAGCCTTCTGGCCAATCCCCGGCCCACCAGGTCTGCCTTGTGCACATCTGCACCTGTGTTGGAGAGCAGTGCTCTGCCCCTCCCCTGCTCTCCACTTCTTCCTGTTTCTAGATTTTTGACTTGTTATCTGCCTGCACAAGCCACTCCTTCTCCCAAGCCTTCCCTCCGGTCCACAATTCCACTTACCTCACCCTCTGCTCTACTGGACCCATGCAGCCTTCCTTGGGTGAGGGGGGTCCCCTGGGGCTGCAGGGTCCCACTGGCTCTAGGGGCCCCCCATGGTGTTGAATGATTGTTCAATTGGCACACACTGGCACCAGCATGACACCTAACTGACACACGTCTCAGGGAATCTTCCAGAGGACTTTGTCCTTCAGCCACATCCAGGTAAAGTGCATCTTTGCCTCAAACTCAACATCCCAGATCAGGATACAACATTGCCCCTTGACCTCATCTCTTACCCCAGCCTTGCCTCCATGCAAGTGCCCCAAGGGGTCTCCTGAGACCTAGACCCAGCCTGGCCTCCTCAGCTTAGCATCTTGCAACAGCTCCCTAGGACCAGCGTCTCTCTCTCTCTCTCTCTGCATCAGAGACAGGACCAAGAACTGAACAGAGCATAACATGGAGTGCGTGGTAGATACTCCACCCAGGTTCAGGGCCACTCTGCTCAGTCCTGGGCAGCTGAGGACAGACAGTGCCATATGAGGCAGTTAGCTCTATGGCAGAGGGGGTATATAGAGGTACCTGACAACACTTCAGGAGGACGATTAGGCTTCCTGGAGGAGGGGGCACCCCTGTTAAACAGGAAGGATGGTCAAAGTGTGTGTGTGTGTGGAGCTTGGGGTTCATGGTCAGGTCAGTCCTACTCTGAGCCTTAGAGTGAAGGTGACTCATAAGGAACGCTATTGTCAAAGGGAATATGGGCTCTGTCCCCTGCCTTTGGGGGGGTCATTCTAGCCCCTTTGCTCTTTTTACTCCCTCTGCCCCCAGCTGGGGTGATTGCAAGCTGCCTGATGGGATGACGAGGTGTGGGTCACGGTGAGGCAGAAGTTATAGGAGTCAGAGGTCCACAGGAAGAACATGGAGGGAGCTCTCTGTCTTTTGGCAGCAGCCCTGCCTCTTCCTTACTCTGTCCCGAGAGTAACAGGCAGGTCCCCACCCACCAGAGGAGCATCCCCACCACAGGTTCACACCCTGGCAGAAGGCGACATGTACCACTTCTGGCCACCAGGTGTCATCAGTGCCCATCCAGGCTCATGGAAGCCTTGGGCAGGGGCATGGTGTAGGGTTCCTTGATGCCTTCCAGCTCCCCCCATTCCATGCCCTCCTCAGCCCTCAGCCAGAAGGACAGCTCTCACTGCATAGGTGCAATGCTAGGCCTTGGCCTGGGCCTGGAGGCTGGGAAGGGGTTCATGCCAGGGCAGGGGACAGACACTGTAGGATTCAGCTCAGCAGCCACTATAGGGCTACAGGCAGATGGAAAAGAGGTCCCAGCTCTGAAGCTCTGACCAGCAAGGACTGAAGCCAATTAGCCCGGAGTCACTGCACCCCTCCCTGAGCCTTGGTTTTCCTCACTGTGAAGCAGAAGGGTAATATGCTGGCCAGCCCCTCAGGGTGACCTATAGAGCGAGTGTTTCAGGATTCCAGGAAGGAACTGAGACAAGCAGTGCCCTGGGTGGGCTTCCTGGAAGAGGACTAGCTCTTACAATGTGGGTCTCAGGGGTCAGTGGTGGCCTGCTAATGTCCTTGTCCTCCTATGTCTTTGTGTGAAGTCACTTCCTCCAGAAGACCACCTGACTACAATTCTGGTTTCCTTGACCTTGCTGCCTGCCCATCTGTCACAGAGAAGCTTCTGTCAGCTGACCTGGGCTCTGGAGAGCTGCGCCTGGCCAGTACGCAAAGCTATCCATGATTGCTGACCTTGCTGGCTTCTCACAGCAGGCTGGGATCCAGGGAGAGCACTCAGCCATAGCTGGGAGCCTTGATTGGAGGTGCAGACCCCAGACCCAGGCCAGGCAATGGACCCTAAACCCAGGTTTTGAGCCTTGCCTCTTCTACCCACCTTCAGGTCATAGAAGATGATGTCACCTAGTACTAGGTACACCTTTACGTAGTACAGGGTCTCCTCATCAAACTCCAGGGGTGAGTTGCAGAGTGACAGGGCCTTGAGGTAGAAGTGTTCAGCCAACTCACCATGACCCAGCTGGTGGTGCAGGGCAGCTAGCCTGTGGTAGGCCACACGCTCATTCAGCCTGTCACCTGGGGGTACAGCGGAGGGCCAAGTGTGAGGACTCATCCCCAGAGTGGGTGGGGCACAGGCCAATTGGGAGCAAGAGTGCAGGCACCATAGCACTGGCTGTGCATCCATGCCCACTTGCAGCCTTAGCCTGGGTAGCCCCCACTTGTCCCCTCCCAATTCCAGACTTGACTTGCATGCCCCAGCTCTACACCTGCATGGAGCCGCTGGCGTGCGTGCATGCGTGTGTGTGTGTGTGTGTGTACCTTTGGTTACTGTTTTGTTTTTTAAATAAGTTCATTGACAACCTCCATAAATACACACAATGTACCGTAATCATAATCCCCTCAGCCATCATTCTCCTGTGTCATCACCCCCCCCACCCCTGGTTACTGTTTTTAACTAGGAACTCCAAAGGCACATGGTCTGTGCATTCCAAAGACACAAGGCTCGGATCAGCCTGTAGCTGGACAGTGGTCCTGCCTGGCTGTACACTCAGCACAGCCCACAGCCTTGGGGAGCATGCCTGTCAGAAACCCAGGCTCTCTTTGACAAATGGACAGCTAGTCTGGGTGGTGTCTGGCGTCCTCCCTTTCCAGGCCTGCAGGCAGTGCCTTGAGTTGGGCCACATGCGTGCCTTCTGCAGGCCTGAGGCCCCTGGTCAGCCCACTCAGGGCTTCTTCCCTGAAGTTCCCACTTAGCAGTTACATGCTGGACAGAGGATAGCTTTGGTACTAAGGGACAGACTGCAGGAGAGGGGACACAGATTGCACCAGGAGTGGCTGATGCGGGTGGGGAAAGAGACACAGGGGAGGGCCAGCACATTTCAGGAAATGCTGACCAGCACTCAGATCAGTGGGGGAAGAGGAAGGGGAAGGCACATGAAGCCTCACTCTTTCCGAGACCCCATCTATGCTGGGCCTTGGGTGGGGCTTAGCAGGGCTGGTGTAGCCGGCACAGGACATGGGAAGAGGCCCCACAACCTGTGTGGCCCTGTCCTGCAGACCTGGGGCAGAGGTCCTGTTAGAGAGGGGGTCAGGGAAGGGTGTGGGGGTAGGGACTCACCTAGGGTGATGCTGAGTGACAGGGCTTCTTGGGCAAACTCCAGGCCCTCCTGGGGCGCCTCCAATGCAGCAAGCAGTGCCACCAGCTTGTTGCATAACCGTAGCTCTGCCTCTCGGTTTCCCACAGTCACAGCCAGGGGCAGCGCCCGGTCCTGTCCACACACAGAGGTCAGGCTTCTGCAGTGCCTGCCATTGTAAAGTTCCTTCTTGGCCCACACACGTGTGAAGAGCTCCACATCCCCATCCCCACTGTGGGATCCTCAGGCAGCTTGGTGTTCCCAGAAGAGGTCTGGACATTCCACATTGGGAGCTGGGATGACACCCACCCATCCAGCTACACTTGCAGCCTCAGGTCAGCCCCTGCCCCCCCAAGCAATAGGGTCTGAGTGGGAGGATTCAGCACTTTAAAAAAAAATGCACACTTATGTAAGCCCAGATCAAGCTGCACGCCATAGGCTACAGGGACAGAGGAGAGAAGCCTGTGTCTCCTCCTGGTGTGCTATGTGCCTGTCTACACATGTCTACGCTTCTCTGCTCCTCAGCTTCCTCACCTGTAAGATGGAGACAGGACTCCCCCACCCCTAGTGTTACTTAATTTTTTATGGTACAAGTATGGGACAAACACTATGCCTCATGGGGGTAGGGTCAAAATCATTTTAAGAAAGCAAGATCTGCTGGGGCAACCCACCTCCAGATTAGAGGCCTCTGTCTGCCATACCTATGCCTCAGTCCCCCTAACAAGGCCCACCTGAAGCTTGCATCATTCACGCACAGCGGCCACTTACCCGGTAGAAGGACACAGCTTTTTCCCGCTCCCAGGTTCCATTGAAGAAGATGTCTCCAGCTGCCTCAAATAGCTCTAGCCCCAGCTTGGGGTCCCCGTGTACAGGGCTACATTCTGGGCTACCTGTAAGAGCAGATAGTTCTCTGGAGATAGCACCCCAGGTGTGCACCCGGATAGTGCAGCTACAGCCAGCCTCCTTTTCCCTCACACCCAGAAGCAACAGCTTTTGTTTAGTCTCTGTGTTTCTGGTGCTGAGGACCACAACTTTCAGGGCCCGAGAGTCCAGCCAGAGCCCTGAAACCCAGCAGATACCGGTTGGCAAGATGCATGACTAGAACTCAGACCTGGCTTCCGCTCCTGTGTACCTTGTCCAGCCCCTGCCCTGTGTCACCCATGACTCCTGACACATCCTGTCCTATTATCCCCACTTCTCCAAGCTCTCTCCACATCTCCACACAGCCCTGACCCAGCCACAGTCACCTTCGGGCTCATCAGTGTCACAAGACAGGGCCTGAGGCTCCCTGCAACTTCTGCACTTGGCACCGGCAGGTCCCACTACCAAGTAACCCCTCTTCTAGTAGATGGTGGATAACCCCTCAAACTGACTCAGCTCCTCCATGCTCAGCCCACCCTCTCAGAGTCACCTGCCTGCCACAGTCCAGACCCCTCTCCCTCATCTGGGCTCCTGACCCCCGATCCTCAACCCTACAGAGCTCTTAACTCTGCCTCTGCCCCACTCCCGACCCATCATTCTAAAGCACACTGTTTAGGAAGTACATAAAAACAGCTGCTACGATAAATGCGTTTTTAAAGTGAATGTGTCCTGTGCTACTGAAGCAAGTTCTTGTGTGTCCCAAATCATTTACACATTTATTGAGCATTTGCCATATACTGGCACAGTACTGTCCAACCGGGTGAGAAGTCCACAGTGCTGGACACTGGACAAGACTGAAGGAGCAGGAGCCAGAGAGACAAAGGGGGAAAGATGTAGGTCCTAGGACACAGTAGGTACTCAAAACAGGCTCTGGAATGGATGTGTGGACGGATCAGTGGGTAGATGGATAGGTGGATAGACAGGGTGAGTAGATAGATGGATAAATGAACAAGTAGGAGAGAGGGTGGAGGGTGGATAGGTGAGCGGATAGGTAGGTAAATGAATGGCTGGATGGGTGGATAGGTGGGTGGGTGGGTGGGTGGATGCATGAGTGGACAGGTGAGTGGCTGGATAATTGGGTGCATGAGTGAGGGAGTGAGCACACCCTGCCTGCCCTGTGCCCGCACCTGGATGTACACGTCCACCAGCTCATTCTGGCGCAGGATGTAGTAGATCTTCCCTGCCTGCAACCAGGCATACGCCTCCTTCTCCTTCTTCTGCAAGTCAATGAATATCCCTAGGCTCCGCTTGGTGTACTCCAGAGCGGATTTGTAGGCCCTGGAGTCAGACATGGACATCAGAAGAGAAGCGGCTCTGACTCTGCCGACTATGAGTCTGCCTCCAGAAGGATCTGGAAGGCTGGGACTCAAAGGGACTTTTCACCATGGACAGCATTCTGTCCTTCTGCAGGTACTGGGAGATGGGGACCAATACCCCCATCACAGCACGGAGAGATAAGGGAACTTCTGCCGAGAACGGCAGCAGTGTGGTGAGAAGGGAACGTGTACTATCTGGCCACACCTGCCCAAATGCAGCCAAAGTCTGACAGAAGCCTGTCCTGGGTCCCAATGGACATCTGGCTCCTTCCCTGCCTTGTGAGCCTCCACATTAAAGGACTATCATTGCAAATATATCATTGACCATTGGCCTGGCCAGGACTTTAGCATGGGCCACACTGGGGTCATGACCCCGAGTTCCCACTCCAGGAAAGTAAACATGACAGCTGGCTCTGCCTTCTCTGATGAGAAGCCTTTAGTGCATGTAGCCACTGTCATCATATCTAAGAAGATAAATGATGCCAGACTGCCCTGGCCCTAGTGGTGGCAACTGAAGACTCAGAATGGGCATAGGTGAGTTCACAGAAGCTACCGTGGCCTCAAAATGCCTGCGATAGTGACATCCACTGAGGAACTGGGAGAAGGCTTGCCCCATCTAGGAAGTCCACTCTGGGACTCACATATCATGAACAACTAAGAGGATGGTCCCCAAGCCCAACAGATTGTAGCTCTGCTAATGCTAAGAAACCCAGCGGTCCCCAGGGGAGAGGCAACCCAGCTTCCATGCCCCGCACAGTCTGCCTGCTGCTCTTACCGCTCGGTGCCCAGCGACAAGTAGAGCCTGCTGATGACCTCCAGGAGCTGTCCCTCCAGCACCTTGTCAGCCACCCTGCGGGCCAGCGCAAGCTGGAACTCATGATAGATGACACTCTGTGCCTCATTGGGCACAACCTTGCTGTAGAAGTGGCACAGCTTCTGAACAGCTCGCAGCTGGCCTAGAGGAGGGGGAGCAAACACAAGGGAGACACCAGCCACATGACTTCATCACCTTCAAAGATCCCAGTGCATATGTGTGTGGGAGCTAAAGGCCCCACTCTGCGTCTGCCTCTCTCACACCTCCAAGATGACACACTGGGCCTGGAGACAGGCCACTTGGCCTATAGAAGGACACCACAAGGACCAGTGCTCAATGCACTGGAGAACTAGAGAGATAACACGGGCTCTTTCCAGCAACTCCAGGCAGGTCAGGCCAGGGGCCCCTACCACTCCACACCTTCTGTTTTAGCGTTACTATACTCTTCTCCCAGGACAGGGCTGCCTTCACCCTGAGCTGATGGCCAGGACAGCAGCACCTTGATGCAGATGGATTCATGGACAGTCCACAGCCAGTGTTCTGCCTGAAGCCCACAGCATGGACTAATGTATTCAGCCCCCAACTATGGCACTCACAAGCCTGGCCTTTATTCAGGAGGCCATGCTCCAAGCCACAGCTCACTGGCCTGTCCTGAACCCAGGGGTTGGAGCCACAGAGAATCCCCAGCTGTCAACAATAACCAGAGATCAACATGGGAGGAGAAGACTTAGCCTCACCATAAGCCAAACCAACCAACTAAACCTCATGGATGCCTGTGAAACCTCAGGCCCCGGCAGCTGAACATGGTTTTCCAATGGGACAGTCTCCAAGACAGCCATGCGTCAGGCCACGGGCCGCAACTCAGTAAATGCAAAAGGACTAAAGTCATAGGAAATGTGTTCTTCAGCTGTATAGGAATGAAATCAGTGATAGAGACAGTCTGGTGGTACAGGCTATAATCCCAGCTACTGCTTAGGAGGCTGAGGCAGGAGAATTGCAAGTTAGAGAAGGAGGAGGAGAAGAAAAATGAAGAACTTGAACTCTTCAAACCCCAACCTAAATTTTCACCTTAAGAAACTAGGAAGTTAAGAATTAACTATCACAAAACAAGTAAAAGGAAGAAACTAATAATCAGAGCCAAAATGTTAAAATTTAGAGAAGGGAAAACAGAGAAAAAATCAATGAAACCAAAAGTTGATTCTTCGAAAAGATGAACAGAATGGACAAATCTTTTACCAGACTGACCAAGGGAAAAAAAGATGGAGGTCTGGGAAGAGAGATCAGTGGCTAAAGGCACTTGTTTACAAAGCCTGCTGTACCCCATTATCCATGTAAAGCCAGATGCACCAAGTGGCACATGCATCTGGAGTTCATTTGCAGTGGCTAGAGGCCCTTGGCTCACCCATATTCTCTCTCTCTCTTTCTCTTCTTTCTCTTTCTGCTTGCAAATAAAGAAGAATATATTTTAAAAGCCTGGTGGTGTGTGCCTGCAATCCCAACACTGCTGGGGTGGCAGAGATTGGAGGGTCCCTGGGTTTGTCATCCAGTCCAGCCTGCTTGGTGAGTTCTAGGCCAATGAGAAACCCTGTCTCAGAAAATGTGGATGAGGTTCCTGAGGAACAATACTCAAGGTTTCTACATGCACACGTGCCTGCAAACCTGCACACGGGTACATTTGCACAAACAGGCACACACACACATATATATATATATATACACACAAGTATTTTTAAAGGGTGTAAATTACTAAAATCAGAAACACAGTGAGTTGCTGCCGCCTCACAGAAATGAAAGGCTTTGATGGGGACAGGCGGGACAGACACATTTATACTCCATATTGTAAGAACAATTCTGGACGTACTCGTTCTTAACAGCTGAGCACTAACACACTGTTAGTGGCTGGCTCTCTATCCCAGATGCCCCTGGAGGAGTATAGGTTTGAGCCCAGACACCCACAGAACAAGGGGCAGAGTGCAAGGAACAACAAGAGAGACACAGACATGGCAAATCTCGGAAAAGTGGCTTCCCACCTGACCAGAGGGCGAGACTGAGCTAGGAATGACTGCCTTTGGCCTCCTCCCTATAAAACCTACTGGCTGGGGCTGGAGGGATGGCTTAGCGGCTCAGGTGTTTGCCTTCAATGCCAAAGCACTCAGGTTCAATTCCCCAGGACCCACGTTAGCCAGATGTATGGGGGTGCACGCATCTGGAGTTTGTTTGCAGTGGCTGGAGGCCCTGGCATGCCCATTCTCTTCCTCTCTCTCTCTCTCTCTCTCTCTTCAAAAAACAAACAAACAAACAAAAAAAACCTACTGGCTGGAGATGCAATGGAAGGTGATTTTTGTTGTTGTTTTTGTATTTGTGTTTTCTGCATGTGAACCTGCTGCCATTTCAGATTGCCATGTCTCTGAATAAAGTATAACTTGATTCAATTTCTGTCTCTGCTCATTGGCTTTTGTGGTGACAAGGCTGCACAAGTTCCAATATTCCAATTATCCTATGAAACAGCACTGTGAACAATCACACACTGACAAATCAGAGCACCCCAGAAAGAAACGTACTACACTAATGGTGGCTCAACAATGTCCTGGTGGGAGGCCTTGTTGCCTCCCAGAAGCCTTCCTGGGTCTTCTGGGATGCTCAGCCTAGCAAAGGAGAGACACATATGGCTGAGTTCCTGCTGACCCAGTCCAAGTCTAATCCTTGCCTCCCAACCCACCTATGGAGGCCTGCTGTGCAGCCAGGCTGCTGGGCCACAGGGCTCTGCTGCCTCCTGAGGATCCCCAGGGTCCCCTTTCTGCCAGAGCCTGTCCAGCTAAGGCCTTGTTTGTTGGAACTTCGCTCCCTTCTTGGTCTCTTTATACAAGGCCATAATCCTTGTTCCTTCAGAAATTGTAAGCGTATGCCAGGCCTGTGCTGGAAGAATGTGCTGCACCCAGGCCTGCCTGCCCTCTACCCACTGCACAGCACAGTGATTGTTCTACAGCGCTCAATGATTCCCCAATGCTCATGAGAGAAGGCCAAACCACAACCTGGGGTCCCTGGGACATGCCTAACTTTCCAGCCAAGGTTTACAATCCACCACTGCAAACTGTATGAGCTCATCCACCCCCGGTCTTTGTACACACTGTACATCTAGCTCCCGAGCCACCATCCCTTGTTTGTCTAAACCATCCTCAACCTTCTAGTCCTAGACTACAGACACTCCCCTAACCCATGAGTTGGGGTGAGGAACTACCCACCAACACATTGGTAAACCCTCCTGGGTCTTTTCTGACCCAGTCATCTGCTTGTGATGGCTACACTCCAGCCACCATCGAGGACTACGTGGTTTTGCTTGTGAGTGGAGCCTGGCTTACACCTGTACAAGATGCTTTTGGGTTAACTTGAATTGTTCTGTGAAGAGGGTGTGTGACGTATGTAGGGTGGGGGAGACACTGGGGATGACAGGAGCTGAAGCACCCAGCATGGAGGCCAGGCTCAGGGAAGCATGGCTCCTTTTAGCTCTGTGGGGCCCTGAGTCTCTGGGTTATGTCTGTGGTGACCACAGTCCCCAATGAGGGGACTATGAAGTTCCCAGCATGACGAGGGACTTTCTCTACAGCCCTCGTCACTATTATGTCATGGGAACAGCCTGCCTCTGAGGCATTGGCCTGGGGCCAGGGAGGCCAATGCTTGCCTGAGGTAGTGGGCAATCTGGGAGGGAAGGCTATGGGCTGTCCTTTGGCTGTTTGGCCCAGGGACACTCTGGAGCACCAGGTCTACACTCCTCAGGGACCCAGCCAGTGATCCCTGGGTCCACAGGGAGGCCACCCTGAGGCAGCTAAGGGCCAGGTGGGGCAGGCACTTCCGGCCATAGCTTACAGCACTCAGCACTGTCAACAACGGAGAGCCAGCCTCTGGCCTCTGTGCTGTACCCCCAGGGTGCCCCCAACAGACATAGTTCCTTTTCTCTCCAGGAAGCCAGCATGACTGACACAGACCCCAGGAGGTGTGCAAGAGGGGGGGGACAAGGGTGGCACTTACTTTCTAAGTGGTCAGTCTCCACAGCAACGAAAAAGGCCCACTCATAGTAGCACTTGGCTTGCTGGGTGAGAGCCTGGCGGCTGTACAGGTGTCCCATCCACAGAAGAACCCGGGTAAAGTCCTGGCCACAGGCCCCACTAGGCATCTGGGAGAAAAGTCCCACAGCCTCCCTCACGTAGTGCTGGGCCAAGCTGCCGGCACCAGCCTGCAGGCACAAGGCTCCAAAGTTGGCCAAGACCACTGCCTGGTTCTTCATCTGGCCACAGTCACGGGCCACGCGCAGGGCTCTGAAGTAGCTCTCAGCTGCCTGCCTGATCCTGCCAGTTCTCTTCAGGGCTATGGCTGCCATGTTGGCAATTACACCATCCTGGTCCTCACTGGCCACGGTGGCATCTGAGATGGATTCCAGGATGTCCAGGGCCATGCAGCTCTGCCCATGAAGCATATACAACCAGGCAAGAACCACCAAGCGGTCCACAATAGTGCGGACCCCAGCTGCGGTGTCAGCTTCCACGGCTCGGGTCATGAAGGCAATGGCCTGGCCATACTGCTGGTGGTGGCTGTGCAGTTGGGCTAGGCTGGCGTAGAGAGGGCCATGCAGTTCCTGCCTTGTGCCTGGGGCCAGGGAGGCCAATGCTTGCCTGAGGTAGTGGGCAATCTGGGAGGGAAGGCTATGGGCTGTCCTTTGGCTGTTTGGCCCAGGGACACTCTGGAGCACCAGGTCTACACTCCTCAGGGACCCAGCCAGTGATCCCTGGGTCCACAGGGAGGCCACCCTGAGGCAGCTAAGGGCCAGGTGGGGCAGGCACTTCCGGCCATAGATGTCTGCCAGGAGCAGGTAGCAGTCCTTGGGCCATGAGGCCTGTGAGGACCCCAGATCCCTGTGCAGATGCAATAGTCTCTCCAGGTAGGGCAAGGCCTCCTCTGGCTGTTTGAGATGGATGTGGTGCTTGGCCAGCAGGAAGCAGGCTCGGGCCTCAGCCTGTGGGCTCTGTCCACGGATGACTCTTCGTAGCGCATACTTCAAGAGCTCTACCTCCGTGCTGCATGCATGGTCTGGTGTTCCCAGGAGCAAGGCCGCAGCTTTGGGAGCCACCTGGGCACACTTCTCTCTGTTCTTCTGCTTCAGGTACACTGTGGCCAGGCTGGCATACACTGCCACTACTAGGAAGAGGTCCTCAAAGCTGCCCTTCAGGGCTCCCATGGCTTCCTCAAAGTACACCCTGGCCTGGGATAGCTTGAGCTTACGGGCACACAGCCTCCCTAGCAGGAGGCAGAGCCTGGCCAGGGCCATACTCAGGCCGGCTTTCTTGGCTATCCCCCGGGCCTGTGCCAAGTGCTCAGCCAGCTCCTCTTCATCATCAAAGCCACACAGCACAGTGCTCAGCCAAGGCAGTGAGATGTCATACAAGCCCCGGAAGTGGGCCTCATACCTGGGGGCATTCAGGACCTGCAACAGTGAGTCCAGGGCCTTGGGGTCTGTCCAGTCATCTTCAGGGTCCAGACAGAAGGGGGGTTCTTCAGGATCTGGAGAGTTCACTCTGCTGGATGTTTCCCCAAGTCCCCAGGACACTGGCTCCCTGGAACTGTCTGAGCAGGCCTTGCACTGTTCTAGAATATCCTTCACCATCTGCAGGGTGTCCCATGGCTCTGGATTCAGGCAAGGTAGAGGCATTTCTGCAAGACATGAAAGAAAGGCCTAGTTGGATCAGCATATGGCTGTGAATCCTGGCATTGTCCTCTGCCTTGTCCCCTGTCTCTCCCATCAAACCTCTGTGTGTAGATGACACCGCCCCACGCCACTGCCAGAGCGCTCGAGACTAACAGCAGCACCTCAGTCATTGATTCCTGAGAGGATCCCTCTAGCCAGCCTTTCTACCCCATGTCCCCCTCTCAACCTGCCCTGGGATAAGGGTTATCTAAAAGACCCATGTGTCTCAGCCCCGGAGAAGCTGGCAGACCCCTTCCCTTTGGAACCAAAGCCACTGAAATAATCCACCGCAGTCCATGTCCTGACCATAAGTGTGTGATTCTACTGGAGCCTCAAGCCAGAAGCTATGAGATAGATTCCCCAACAGCAAATTAGAACAACCAATCAGTATGAGTTCAAAACCTGTCCCATGAGATAGACAAAATGGGCTGGGACACAAATCAATGGCAGAGGGTGTCCTTAGCATGCTCTGGCTTCAATCCTTAGTACCACACACACACACACACACACACACACACACACACACAAAGACAAATCAGATAAAACCATGCATGGTGAAGACAGGGTTGCTGGAACCACCAGTCGCTCCAGCTCATCCTGAGAAAGGGACCCTCTCCCACAGGACTGGTATGAATGGCTCGGCTCCCACACAGGCCTCCTTTGCTTTCAGTGGTTCAGGAATCTAAGCCTGGAAGCCGAAGGATTAACAAGGAGTTTCTGCCTACTAGCCAGACCATTGCTTTGGATGGGTGCACATCCAGAGCTGTGTTTCCTGGGGGGGGGCACCAGGGTAGACAACCCCATTCCCTGATGAAAATCACAAGCTTACTGGGTGATATTTTGGATGGAAAAAAACTTAGGATTAAACATTTGTGCCAGTTTCCTTCACCATGATTAAGCTTCCCATGGAATATATAAGCCTGAAATAAACCCTTTACTTTCCCCCCTCCAAAAAGAACAGCATTTGTACACCCCAGAGTTTACACTTAGATGGACCCATACCTGAGGAACTTCCCAGGGCCTTCAGGGGTTCACAATCCCTATCTCCCCTTTGCCTGTGGGGGAGATAGCAAGCGACTCCCAGAACCAGCTCCTGAGAAAGAGGACCCTCTGGTCTTGATTTGGGGGGAGAGGTTCCTCTCCAGTTCAAGGTCTCAAATCCAGCTCTGTCTCTGACCCCAGGAGTGCAGCTAGGCCCACTGAGGCAAAGCCGTGCAGCTTCAGCTGGCCCAGGTCACAGGAAAGGAACCCATAGCCAGGAGTGGGCTCAAGCAGGAGGAAAAGTGAACGCCCTTCTGGGAACCCTGCTGGGGTTGTGTGTTCACCAGGAGAGGTCTGGGTGCACAAAGGAGTGCTCCAGGCCATCCCTCCAGCCTCCCACGCCATACCCCAAGCTGTAGCGAGCAGGTAAGTAGCTTTGGTACCCGGCCCGCGTCTACAGCACTCAACACTGCTGCCTCCGCCCCTCATCTGCACCTCTCTCCCGAGACCCTGCTATGAGCAAAGGACCCAAGCCATGGGGCAGTGCCTACCTCTCTCCTCCAGCTGCTCACCCTCGGCTTCTTCAAACCTGTCTGGGAAGGAGGGAAGAGAAGCAGTCACCACTTCCACCAGCGCCCTGTGTCCTACCTCATTCCACCAGATAAACACAGGCCAAGATGCTCTGGTCACCAGTACCCATGAGGGAGAACTGTGGCTCAGGGCCAGAGAATCCATGTTCTTCATTCAGAGTCTCTAGGCTGACATGGGGCACAGTGCCTGATGGAACCTCATCCCCACACTCCCACTAAGGGTGCCCACCACCCTGATTAGGGGCATAGCAATGAATGGTGAGTTTTCTCCACCTCTGCTTTCCCATCTTTGAAATGGGCTGAAGTTCAATGCATACTGGGTTTCCATAGCAACCAAATGAGGAAAAAGAGCTGAAGATATGTGAAGAGTAATGAGCTGAGTGCTCAGACAGCAGGTGCATGGCTCCTGTCCCTGCAGCACACCTGCCTACCTCCTCCTGCCCAATAAGACCCCAACCCTGCCTCTTAAAACAGGCAAGAGGTGGGGGAGCTTGGAAGGGTGAGGGCACGTTAATCTTTGGCTGTCAGCTTGACAGGATTTAGATTTAGAGTCACAATGGAAAGCAATCTCTGGTCATGCCTGTGAGGGATTTTCTAGACTTGGTGTTGGGTTCCTGGACTGTATAAATAAGGAGAAAGCTAGCGAGCAGGTCATTCAGCGTTCATTGCTTTCTACTTATTCCCTGCTGATGGGACCAGATGAGTTGGTTTCTGGCTCCTTTTAGGCTTTCCCCACCATGCTGGATTACCTTCGAAACTGTAAGGCCAAAGTGACACCCTTTCCTTTCTCAAGCTGCTTCTGGTTTGGGTATCTTGTCCCAGCAACAAGGATGTAACTGATTCAGGCAGGCTGGACCTGTCCATTTAACTAGAGAAGTTCACTGTGGGTCCCACAAGTTTTGAAGATGTGTGTAGAAATGCATGCACACATTTCATATGCTTGAATATAGGGATGTGTAGGCATACATATATGTGTGTGCATGCATGCATAGCTGTGGACAGGTATGTGAGCATGTGTGCATTTATATGGTGTACATATATACATGTTTGTGTTTGCACATGTGAGTGTTATGTTGGCATGTACATATACATGTTCTCTGTGAGTATAGGAGTACATATAGGTGTACATATATGCATGTGTGCAGGCACATATGCACTTGTGTATGTGCATTTACATGCATGTCTCTGTGTGGCTGTATGCATGGGAAGGTGTGTGTATGTATAGATATGTATACATATCTTCATATGAATGTGTGCATGGCAGTGCATGTCTCAGTGTATACCAATGTGTGCAGGTGTGCCTGTGTGTCTGCACGTGCACGTGTGGAGGTGTATACACACCTATCATGGTGTGCAGGCTTGCATCACCCCATCAGCAGGATGGTGGATGGCATGTGTGTTCTTGTAATCTGCAGCAGTCTGTTCATGAGTCTGCCCATTGCCTTCCCTCGGCCACAGCTCTTTCCTTGTGCACCACTCACTTCCTATCAGTGCTTTGAGGGGTGCTGGGGGAAGAGGGGAATCACACTGCCTTTGGAAGAAGCAGTGCTGGGGCTCCTTGCAGCCAAGTGCCCAAGCTGACTGACAGCCATGCAGCTTGTTCTGCATGGACAGGAGCTGCGCATCCAAGCCCTGGAGACTGATTAGTGTTAGTGCGGCCTTGGCAAGGCAGGGCTGCACATGAAAGCAATGCTGACTGGACACTACTGGGCTCCACCAGTTGCAATCACTTTGGCCCACACCCTTTAGCCCAGTCCCTGTCCTTCCCGGGGTCTGCCCCAAGAAGATGTCTCTAGGTTATCTGCAGGATGCAGTCAGCATGACCACTCGTGTTCTGGCAGCTCGGGGGGGGGGGAATGGGCTATGTCCCTCATTGCCATACCTACCCAGGCTACAGGCAGTGCACACATCTGTGCCCGAAGTCCTGCTCAGGAGTCTCCAGGCATCCTCCTCGGAGAAACGGCCCTTGCTGCTGAAGAACAACCTTTCTTCCTCACTGAGGAAAATCGCATACTCCAGGCTGGGGAGATAAAGTGCTTTATTTAGAATCGTGTGTTTCCACAGAGTAAACAAAACTCAGGAGGCTGGGCTGGATTGAACTTGGTTGAGTCCCAACAGCACAGAGCAGAATGCCTCCCCTGGCCAAGGCCCTCACTTGCAGGGGAAACTGAGTTTCCCAGGCCTTTGGGGAGTTCAAGGATCTACAGGCTAGCTGCAGCCCCAAGGTAGAGAAGCCCCTCTGCTCTGCCTTTACAGAAGGCCCCATGCAAGGCAGCTGCCTCTTCCCCACTGCTGTCTCCTTGCTCCCCCCTCACAAAACCCACTCTACCACTGCCCAAGGGAGTTCCCTTCTGTTCGGTACAGTGGAGACATGTGGATTCATGAATCAGGAATACTTGCTATGATTTTTGTCTTTTTGACAAAAGCCAGCATTTTATGCTGAGACCCATTTCTACTCCCTCATTTGACAACTTGTCTTCACTCACTGTCAGTGAAGACACTGAGAGACAAACCAAACAGATCCTGTCCTCAAGGGGACCACTGTGTGGCCAGGAACAGGCGCCCAGCAGTAAGAAAGACAATGATGTCTGAAGGTGAGCTCTTAGGCAGCTTTCAAAGCCCCAACTGAAAGGTCTCCTACACTGAGAAACATTCTGTGACAGCTGCCACCATTCATCCCATACTGCCTGCCACAAAGCCAGGGCTCATCTGTTCCATAAAATCAGGGAATGGAACCAGGAAAAAACAGAGGAAGGAAGGGAGAGGGGAGGCAATTTTTGCCTACAGGAGAAAATTACCAGCACAGTACAAAACTTTAAAGTATATCTTGTTGATAAAGAAAATCAGGAGCTGGAGAGATGGCTCAGTGGTTAAAGTGCTTGTTTGCAAAGCTTGATCGCCAGGGTTCAATTACCCAGTACCCACATAAAGCCAGATACAAAAAGTGGTACATGCACCTGGAGTTCATTTGGAATGGCAAGAGGTCTTGGTATGCCTATTCATCCTCTCTCTCTTTCTTTCTCTGCTTGAAAATAAATAAATTAATTGATTTTAAAAATTCTACCTTTAATCCCAGCACTTGGGAGGCAGAGGTAGGAGGATTGCTGTGAGTTCAAGGCCAGCCTGAGACAACAAAGTGAATGCCAGGTCAGCCTGGGTTAGAGTAAGACCCTACCTTGAAAAACCAAAAAAGAAATTATCTGCTCACAGGACATTCTACAAAATAACAAGCCAGTATTCTTCAAATCCAGTGCCTGAAGACAAAGGCAGGTGGACAGTTTGAGATGATGGAGACAAAACGGGTGTGTGAGACGTGTTCTGGACACTCTTTGGCTGAAAAAAGCAATACCAGGAAGACTACAGTGTGATTATGTCTGGAGACAACAGCACTGTCAGTGTGAATTTCTCAACTTTGCCCTTGTCTTGGGGTTATGTAAGAGACATCCAGGCTTTAGGAGCTACACGGCATCACTTGAGGGGTAAATATGATACTTGCAATTTATCCTCAAAGGATCTAGAAAAAAAATGGTAGTAAAAGAGAAAATATAGGGGCTAAAGAGATGGCTCAGCAGTTAAGGTGCTTGCCTGCAAAGCCTAAGGACTTGGGTTCGATTCCCCAGTAACCACGTAAAACCAGATACACAAAGTTTGTTTGCAGTGGCTAGAGGCCCTGGAGAGTTCACTCTCTCTCTCTCTCTGACCATATGTGGAGAGAGAGAGAGTATATATAGAGAGAGTATATTTATATATCTGCCTCTTTCTCTCTCTCTCTCTCTCTCTCTCTCAAATAAAAACAAATATTTTTCTAAAAAGAGAAAAGATAAAACAAATGAGGCCAGAAACTAGCATTCTGGCAGTTGTTGGGTGATGGCAGACAGAATGTTACTCTCTTCTTGTATCTTGTCTTACATCAAGAGAAAAGAGATGGTCAGGGTGATGGCTCAGTGGGTAAAGCACTTACCACTAAAAATCAGGCTTGGTGGCATATGACTGCATCCCAGCACTGGGGAGGCAGAGACAGGCAGATCTCCAGGACAAGCTGGTTAGCTAGTCTAACCTAATTGGTGAGCTCTGGGTTCAGTGAGAGCTCCTGTCTTTAAAAATAAAAAGCTGGAGAGATGGCTAAGTGGTTAAGGCGCTTGCCTGTAAAGTCTAAGGACCTGGTTTGATTCCCTAATACCCACGTAAAGCCAGATACACAAAGTGGTACATGTGTCTGGAGTTTGTATGCAGTGGCTGGAGGCCCTGACACACCCATTCTCTCTCTCTCCCTTTTTTTCTCTCTCTCCTTGCAAATAAATAAAATATTTAAAAAACAAAGATTCTCTCTACCTCTTTATCTCTCTCAAATAAATAAATATTAAAAACAATAAATAAAGATTCAGAGTAACAGAGGGATGCCTGAAATCAACCTCTAGCCTCATGTGCATTCATATGTGAGCTCATGCACAAACATGCATACATATATGCATATTCATACACATGCAAAACATTTTTAAGAGAAAAGAGAACAAGAAGAGCCACCAGAATGTTCGTTGACCCAAAGGCAGGAAGACCAGGAAAGACACCCAGGAAATGTGGTTACCCACCCTAACTCCTTCCAGGAAGAAAGAGGGGTGCTTGGAACAGGCCCCCAGCTCTTCAAGTCACATGGACCCCAGACATCTACAGAGAAATATGTCCTTCCTTAAAGCTGGTGAGTATTTTCCAGAGTGAGTGACCCCAAGGAATGTCCTATGAGACCCAAATGGGCTCATAAAGTAAGAAAAAGATCCTGAGGAAAGCTCAGGCTTCCTGGTGTTCTGGGGATGGGGTGGGGTCAGGAGGTGATTATGGATGGGACTTGGGACACACAGAGCCCCAGGGATCCAGAAGAGGGTGAAGGGGACCCACATGCCATCTAGAGTTCAGAAGGGCTAAGCTGTTTTGCACAACTGGACAGGGCTTTGAAATCAGGGTCAACAGGGCCTGGACCATGGAGGCTTTATGGCCCGGCCTAGAAGCTTCGTGGAGCTTTGTGTAAGGAGCGACTGGTGAACTCTCCTGGCACCTGGGAAAGCAACTGGCTTTGGAAACTGGGTCTGTGTGGATGTTCCTAGTTATGATGGTTAATCTTGATTGTCAGTTTGACCAGGTTTAAAATTACCATGGACATACATCTTTGCACGTTTGTGAAGGGTTTTCTAGCTTGAGGCGGGAAGACCCACCCTAACTATGGGTAGCTCCATTCCATGGGCTAGAGGTCCTGAGTTGTATGAAAAGGAGAAAGGAGCTGAGTACCAGCATGCATCCCTCTCTAGACTGAAGGTGCAGCTGCTTCCTGCCATGTTCTCCCCACCATGATGGACTGCATCCTCCGGAACTGTAAATGGAAGCAAACCCTTCCTCGAGTGGCCTTTGTCAGGTATTTTGTCACAGCAACAAGAAGTAACTAGGACACTAGGTAAGATGAGCCTGGACAGGAGCAGGCAGGAGCCAGCCGCCAGCCACCGTATGCTAGAGGAGACAGCACACACAGGGGAGTAGGCCATCAGGGCAAGGCATGGGGACTGGTGACGTACGGCCAGAAACCAAGGACACTATAGTCAGTGGAGGCTGAATGAGAGCTGCCATCAGGAGTGTGGCTACCACATCTTGGTCTCAGACTCCTGCCCCAGAATTGCGAGAACAGATGTCTAGCGTGACAGAGCTGGGCTCTGACACCACCAAAGTCCCAAGGCACCTGGGGACAGTCTCACAATGCCCCCTCGTGGTACCCAGAGGAAGGGCTCAGCTGGGCCTTGAAGAACGGATTGTGTTGCTCTCCTGGCCAGCACCCAGATTGATCCCTAGGAAACTGGTGAAGGGTGGCAGGGTCCCTGCCTCATCACTCACTCAGACGCTGAGCCCTGCATGCTGATGAGGCCGGTCCTCACAAAGCCCACCTGGCCCGAGGCCACGTGCTGGCCCACACACCAGGGCAGGCCGGGCACCTGGGCACCGAGGATCTGGATGACGTCACCACTGCAGAAGGACATCTCTTCAGGCCCCAAGCCCTGGCAGTCTTCCACTGCAGAGGCTAGGCCAAGCCCTGCAGGAAGGAGGCCCTGTGGTTAGAGCTGGAGTCCCGGGTGGGCAGGCAGGGTAGTCCACAGCCACGTGTGGGTGTCAGAGGAGTGTGAAGTGGAGCCTGGCCCCCATGATGGGTGGGGATGGGCTGTCTGTGGTGCTCAGAGGGGCTTTTGACCTCCACCCTGGATATGGGACGCCGAGGTTCAGGGACATTGGTGAGCTCAACCCTGGCTGCCATCCTTCAGGACCAAGCAGCTTGGGCATCAGGTCCTTCCACCCTTACAGGCCTGTGTCCACTTAACAGGCACATGGCAGTCCAAGCACCAACCGGAGGGAGGAACAGGGTGTGCTGGGCCCCAGCCACACCGAAGGGCAGCTGCAGGATCAGCTCCTCACATAGAAGGTCCAGTACAGGCCTGGACTCCCTGTCCTCCATCATGCCCCAGCAGATTCCACCAGAGTGTGGCCCACCCAGCATAGGGTCTTCCATGGGGCTGGTCTCACTGAAGTATCCCTGAAGTCTGGGGGGTCCATGATGCACGCCCTGCCTGGTTCCTGAGTGCTGGGCTGCAGACACCACTGTGCAACATGGAGGAGATTCTGCCTTCCTTCTCAGGGATCATTCAGAACACACACAGAAGCTTTCAGAAGGCTGGTACCTACCAGCTCATCAGGCTGTCTCTCCCCAAAGAAGAGAGGAAGGTAGAGACACTCACCAATTAGTGGGATTTCACAAGTCCCAGGTTCAAGTATGGAGTCCTCGACGGGGTCCCAGGGGACCCTGAGAGCCCACCTGCAGTAAGGATAGGAGGTCTGTATTGCAGGGACAGGGCTCAGGTTGGGGATAGGTACATTTTACACTGAGACTGGTCAACAGCATCCCCTACACCAACACATGTGTACCTGCCCAGGTTTCTGGTCCTCAGGGTGCTATGTGTAGCCCTGCCCCCAGCCTGGTGCCCAATCCCCCTAACCCAGTGCCCAGTTGCAGGAGGCACTGCCAGTCCTGTTACCCAGAGGCCCTGCAGATTCTCAGGTATCTGCCCCTACTGCTCTCCTGGAGAGGGCAACATGAGGGGTGTTCAGACCAGGCTTTGGACCTGAATTCTAGCCCCGAGTGTCCTGCCTCCTTGTCTGCCATGCGGCCTAGACAAATCTCTCTCCTCTGCCTATATAAGAAAGCTGACTGGATGCTACAGCCCCTCTGTCAAGAACCTGACACTGAAGGACATCTGTCCTCAGTGGGGACACTGCTAACCCCAGCTACTTCAAGAATGTGATAAATATGGAAGCTGAATTTCTTTCTTTTTTTTTGGTTTTGCGAGGTAGGGTCTCACTCTGGTCCAGGCTGACCTGGAATTAACTATGTAGTCTCAGGGTGGCCTCGAACTCTCGGCGATCCTCCTACCTCTGCCTCCCGAGTGCTGGGATTAAAGGCGTGCGCCACCACGCCCGGCTTGAATTTCTTTCTTTGTTTTGGCTACCAGCATGTTCATGTTCAGTAAACTAACAGAAGCCTATGTGCTACCAGTCCTCATGGCCCAGCTTCTGTGTGTACACCTCCCTCCTGCAGTGTGAATGTAAGGAAACCCTCTCAGATGCTTTCCAGAGGGACGTGCACACCGCACATTCCCATGCCCTCTCATCCTGGGCAGTCCTGGTCCTGCCCATAAGATCCAAATAGTCCTTTAGGCAGGGGGTAGCCTGAGGCCCAGAGAGGTGGATTGTCTCTGAGGCTACATAAGAGCAAGCAGCAGAAGGGCCACTGCCCGGTCTGTGTTTGTCTGTTTAATACAGGTCTCTGTCCACCCTGGCACCTACAGAGAACCAGGCCTAGACAAGACCGTGAGATCCCACATGACCCAGAGATGAAAAATGGAGCAGCAAACTGGGTACCTACTGGTGGAAGGGAGTCAAGGGTTCCAGCTCAGCCGCTGCTGCCTGCGCAGAGGATCTGCTGGGCTTGGGAGGTGAACAGTCTGCTGCTGGGGCCGCCTCTTCCTGGGGAATTCCTGAAGCCCGCCTGAGGGGCTGGGGACCCTTCTCTATAGCCCAGGGTTCTGTTGATGCTGTCACATGGTTGTCAGGACACAGCACAAAGAAAGGCCCTTCAAAGGGACAGAAGTGGTCATGCAAGGTGACTAGATGAATGAAGCTATGTCTCTACCAGGTCAGATTGCTACTGTCGTCTCCTCCCCTTAAGGGGACACAGTGAGGGCAATACCCGCAGGAGCCACCCTCTCCTCAGGAGCCAGTTCCACAGTTCTGGAGGCCCAAAGGTGGTTCCACCGCCACCTTGTCTATCCCTGTGAGGCAGGTTGGTCTCATATTATCCTGGACCTTAGTTTCCCATCTGTGCTATCCAGCTATAGACATGTGATTCCCGTGTCTTGGACTGCCACCAAGAAGCCCATTCTCAGCTAAGTGTCCCCAGTCATGGCCAGGGAGGGATAGATTGCTTCAAACTCCCTTCCAGGGGAGTTGGTGCCCATCACAAGGCTGATTCATACAGGCACCAAACAAACCCTTTTCTGTCATTCCCCACACCTGACCTCTTTAAGGGTCACAAGCACCTTTACAACCCAGTGACAATGTCTGGGACTTGCACTATATAGAACCAGGCAGGCTCTCACCTGGGACCCACCCCGCCCCGTGGCCTCCACAGCCATCCCCTGCCCAGCCCATGTCCCTGGGCCCTGTGTGATCAGCTCACCTTCCTGGGTGAGGAGGTTCTTGTGTGTCAGCCTCAAGGCATCCTTCTTCACATACACCAAGATGGCCGTCTCCTCTTCCTCACTGGGTGAGAGCAGCCAGAAGGTCTGGTCCACCAGCAGGTTCTGCAGGCAGTGGTGAGTGAAGCCTGCAGGACCAGATCAGTCACCAGCAAGCTCCAGGGGGAACATGAGAGCCTATAGCAGGCCTGAGGAGCCCCTAATAAGAGCATCCTACCCTGGGCAGCCAGTAACTCATCTCACTGTCACAGCTGTGATTCTCATCACATCAGCCCCACCTATCAGTGTCTGGCCTCATTGTATCTCAGCATGGTCATTTGAATTTATGTCCCTCAATAGACTCAGGATGTTTTATTAAAGCTAGTAACTTGGACCTCCAAGGAGGAGGTGTCACTGTGGGCCGGTCCTGGGGTCCAGCCCTAAGGTGTTAGTGAGGGTGGACCTGAATTGCAGCCTAAGGTATGCAGAGTGAGCTCTGCCAGGATCCCTGTTGGGTTTTTTGTTTGTTTGTTTGTTTGGGTTTGGTTTGGTTTTCTGAGGTAGGGTCTCACTTTAGCTCAGGCTGACCTAGAATTCATGGCGATCCTCTTACCTCTGCCTCGTGAGTGCTGGGATTAAAGGTGTGCGCCACCACACCCCACTCCCTGTTGGTTTTTGTGCTTGCTTACTTGCTTGCTTTGTGGTGCTGGTGTGTGGTTGTCTCTCTCTGGATCTGTATCAAGGAGGCAGTTTCTTCCACCATTGTGGAACTTCCCCTAGATTTGTAAGTCTGAAATAAATCCCATTCCTTCCATAAACTGTGTCTGGTTTGGAGGTTCACCCCAGCAGCATGGAGCTGACTACAACACTCAGTATTCAAGTATTTAAGTCAGAGATGACAAGGTCATGTGGCCTCAGAGACCAACAATAAGGTGAACATTGGACATACTGAGTACCCTGAGCCCTAGTGTTCCAGCCAACATCCCCTGTGTCCATTTCCATCAATTCCATGTTGGGCTGGTGAGATGGCTTAGTGGTTAAGCACTTGCCTGTGAAGCCTGAGGACCCTGGTTCAAAGCTCAATTCCCCAGTACCCATGTAAGCCAGATGTACAAGGTGGCCCATGCATCTGGAGTTCATTTGCAGTGGCTGGAGGCCCTGGTTGCACCCATTCTCTCTCTTGCTATCTGCATCTTCCTCTCTCTCTCATATAAATAAATAAAATCTTTTTAGAAAAGAAAACCATCAACTCCATGCTCATGTCCTGTTTAAGGGAAGACCTTTTATCAAGCACCACCTGGCCAGAAGACACACCAGCCTCACATCATCATTTTTTAAAGTCAAGGCAAATGCCATTTATGCTAACTAAATGTGAGTGGATATATGAGGAGTGGGACTACAAGGGCCCCTACCTTCTGCATGGCACAGCGCCTGGCTAAAGTGTGGCAGATAGATAAGCTCACTCTTAAGAAACTAGACAAGGTTCCTTCACAAACTCAGGCTGGCTCCCATCTTCCTGCCCAAAGGTGCTAAGAAGTGGTCCCTGGGTCTGACTGTGTATCCTCCTCAACCCTTACACCAAAGTGTGTCCCCAAATCCGGGGAGAGGCTGCTAGCTTCTGAATGCCTCCAAAGAGCACTGTTTAGGGAGAAGGCATTCACCCTAGTGGCAGGTGTCCCTGGGTGTGCTCAGGTAGAAAGTCCAGCTTCCCTCTAAGCAGCTCAGGAAGGACCAGGTGGAGACATCCTGTCAGCCTGAAGGGAAGTCGCATCCCTTCAGCTTCCCCAACCCAGTGCACTTCAAGCCCAGAACCCCCCCCCAACACACACAGCCAGGTGCACACACAGTCACTGTGTTTTCTTCTGGAGAGGCTGCAATGTGACATAACACCCAGATGGCTACCAGCGTCCTGCAAGAGGCTGACACACTGCACTGTGGGAGGGTGGTTGCCTTTACCAAGGAGGTGGTAGGTGGAAAACTTCCAGATTTCTTCAAACGTCTTAAATGTCACCATGATCTGGTCCTGGTCACTGTGGATGGACAGCAGCCTGGCTGACAGTTCCTTGAGAGGAAAAAACAAAGCAACAAAAATCCAAAACAAAAAAACAATTAAAAAAAAAACAACTGGAGTTGGTGGCCTTCCCCATGGCCTTAGAGTATCTAGTTGCTACAGAAAAGGTGCTGTGGATGGAAACAGCTCGCAGAGTGGCCACTAGTTGAAGGGCAGATTGCTTTACAGCTCAAGTCTGCTCTTGTCCTGCTCATAAGCCTGCCGTGGCTCCCCAGTGACTGTGGAAGAAGATCCATGCTACTTCCCAGAGCTCGTGTGGCCTCCACACTCTAGTCCCTCACCTTCTACACCTCCCCCTGGCTTAACCCCTGATCACCAGCAACACTGAGCAACACCTGCCCCAGTCTGTGTGATCAGCGTGGAGTGATAGACTGCCTCCTTGACCTCCATTAGAGTTCAGCTCTTCTCTTCTGAGTTCCAGAACTCATGGTGATGATGCATTAAAACACCGGCTGCCTACAGGGCACTGGAGGGGATTGCCTGTTATCTCCATCTGTTGGCTTACCCCAGGTTCCACCTGTCACCCCTCCTCCCTGGCCTGGTTCCCCAGACGGGTCCAATTTGTTGAGGACTTATATGTGCTGTGTTATTCACCTAGTTCCAGTGTGCAGTTTCACACAGGCTGAGCAATAGGCAGAGGCCAAGCCATTCTGCCCCATAAAGCCATGCTGGTAAGTCCCAGCCCCCAAGGCCAGGCCCTCTGCCATGTGGAGAAGGAACACTGGGTCCTGCCCCATTCCTTATTGTCCTTGGAGTTAGCCTCCAGCTCTGTCACCTTCCTCTTCTATCCCAGCTTTCAAGTGAGTCACCTCCCATTCCCCTGGAGCCGACTCAGACTCACCCCAAGCACATGGGCCACCTCCCGGCTGTCATTCTCCAGCAGGCGGAGTCGGTCCCGCAGGGCCTGCTGCAGGCTTGGGTTCGGCAATCCACTTTTCCTCCACACAGCCTGCAGGTGCAGGGTCAGATCTGGAGGTGCAGTGAGGGGTCAGGGAGTATGCTTGGTCCCAGTGGAGGGGTGCTCCTCCCGACCCCCACATTCCTTACCCATCACTCTGGAGATCAAGGTCTGCTCCACACTGCTTGTAAGGCCTTAACAGTTGTACATATCTCAATCTTAGCTGTTTTCCTGTCCCATTGGGGACCAGGACCCAGGGCTGTTGTTTATCTCTCAGCCTCAGTTTCCCTAGCTATATCTTCCAAGTGGCCTCTATCAAATGTGACCTCCAGCTCCCTATTCCAGCAACAGATGGGGTACCTAACCTCAAGGAATTCCTACAAGTACCCTATGTCTCCAGCCTCCTTCCTTCCTTCCTTCCTTCCTTCCTTCCTTTCCTTCCTTCCTTCCTTCCTTCCCCACCTCTAGAAGGGCCCATCCCCTATCATCTGTCACATATCCCATTAGCCTACTGCCAGTCCCCGCCCTTGCTCCTGCTCACCCTCAGAAGGTACCAGCCCCAGCCACAGCCTGAGCTTCTCTTGAGCAGTATTCTGGTCTCTGCATAGCCAGAGCCATGTTGCAACATGCTCTGAGCTGGCCTGGCTCCTGGTCCCACAGGGCAGCAGCACCATGCAATGCATCTTTTTGTAGAGTTAGCATGTCATCTGTCTACGTGTTTTATGCAGGGGCCACCAACCATGTGGGGCCGTAGGACCCTTAAATGTTGGCCAGTGTGGTGGGGGAGCTAAGATTTTCATTCTTTCCAGTAAATTTACATACAAGTTGTCCATGTGACTCATGGCACCTAGGACTGCGAGGTCTACCAGTTATCCGTTCCCAGAGGAATAAAGCTGAGCTCCTCCCTCCACTATATAGCCAAAGCTTGTGGCCCTATTTGGTCTTCTCTGCTGCCTCAAGACACCAAGGCATCCTCAGCCCTGCTCCAGGGCCTTTGCTCTTGCCATGGCTTCCATTTGCCCCAGGTCTTCGCTCAGGCCAGGTTCCTGCTAGTTGCTACCTTGCCTAGCTCCCAGCCCCAGAAAATTCTCCCTTCCTCTCTCATGCCATGCAGGGGTCCTATAGCTACCACCTCCAATGGTTTTCTAAGGTTAGCTCTTGCCTCAAAATCCAGGATTCCATGGCAGCCAGCTTGTCTGTGCCAGTGCCCACCCTACAAGAGTCAAGAACTATGGGCATCATGAGGAAGGTGAAAGTCTAACCAAGGAGCTGAAGATAGTGTTGCAGTCAAATATGCTTTTGTTGGTTAAAAAAAAAAATACCCGGTTTTTGGAGGAGAGGATTTATTTTGGCTTACAGGCTCAAGGAGAAGCTCCATGATGGCAGGGGAAAACAATGGCATGAGCAGAGGGTGGACATCACCTCCTGGCCAATATTAGGTAGACAATATCAACAAGAGAGTGTGCCAAACACTGTCAAGGGGAAGGTGGATATAATACCCATAAGTCTGTCCCCAACAAAATAACTGCCTCCGGGAAGCTCCAATTCCCAAATCGCCATCAGCTGGGGACCTAGCATTCAGAACACAAGTTTATGGGGGACACCTAAATCAAACCACCATAGTTAGGGAGAGCTTTCTCACCCCCACTGTGCATGCTGCTCCCCAACCATCTTCTACAGATGCTGTGGTCATCAGAGCCCCTCCCTGGAAGTTTGTATTAGGAGCTGTGGTAGTTTTAATGTATGTCCCCCATAGACTCAGCTGTTTTCATTAAAGCTTATAACTTGGGTTTCCAGCTGCATGGCTGGAGGAGATGTCAATAGGGGTGGATCCTGGGGTCTAGACCTAAGGTGTGTTTGGAATGGGTCTGACTTTCAGCCCAAAGGTATGGAGAGACTTCTGAGCTCTACCTGGGCCCCTGCTGTTTTACTCTTTCTGGTGTTTGCTGTCTGCTTGTGGTTTTTATCTCCGCTGGGATTTATGAATGGGAGCCAGCTTCTTCCACCATTATGGACCTTCCTGGATCTATAAGCTCAAAACAAATCCCATCCTCTCATAAACTGGTCTGGTTTGGACGTGCATCCCAGCAGCATGAAGCTGTCTACAACAGGAGCCTCTGCCAAAGGCCCAAGCCACATAGTGCCAAGCACAGACTGAGCCTGTCTTTCAAGGATCATGGGGGAATCCTCAAAGTCCAAGGCCTTCTTCAGGGCCTGAAGCAGGACCTCAGGTGCTGGGCATCTGTACTTGGCTCACTAGCCCCTTGAGATAATAAGGTGGGAAGTGTGGGTCCACAATTGGAGAACCCTGAGTCTGTGTTCATGGGCTCTCAGAATGCTCCACACCTGCTAAGTGTGGGTCTGGGCTGATCCCAAAGGCCACACAAGTTAAAGGATTGGCCCCCAATCTAGGGTGTTACTAGGAGGCGGTGAGGCCTTTAAGAGGTAGGGACTAAACTGAGCATGGTGGCTCATATCTGTAATCCCAGCACTTGAGAGACTGAGACAAGAGGATTGCCAGCCTGAACTACAGAGTAAGACCCTGTCTCAAAAATCAAAAGAACAAAGAAAACAGGTGGGGCCTATTCACAATCTCCTGGGAGGCTTTTAAAGCATTGAGGGATGATAGAGGATTGTGGTTTCCAATCTCGTCCTCTTTGTCTTATGATTCTCAACCTTGAAGTAAGCACTATGTTCCTCCATGTGCTCCACCGTGATGTGCTGCACAGGCCCAAAGCAAGGGGCCAACTGACATGTACTGGACCCTCTGAAAATGACTTGCTTTCTACAAGACTCGGGTGTTTTGATACAATACCAGAAAGCCAACTGACGACACTGCAGGTTTGCCATCCCTGAGCATGACACAGGGCCATAATGCTCACCTGTGGGATACGCAGCCATCTGGCTAGAAGGGGTCCCAGCAGCCAGCCTGGTGATGCTGATAGGAGAAGCAGCATCTGCAATGCAGCGGGTGCCTGTGATTAGGGGGACAAGCACGTCTCCAAATACCTTAGTTCTTGGGAGGCGGGGATTGGTACCCACTGGCTTCCTTTCCCATTGGTTACCTGGCCCACCTCACCAAAGCCCAGCAAGGAGGGAGGCTGCAGACTCTCCAGCAGGATGCAAGAAACCAGTGCAAACTGAGCAGCTCATAGCAGCACAGGTGTGTTATCTTGTCATTCTAGAATCTAACAGGGGCTCAAGGTAAACCAAGGTGAGGCGGGATGCTTCCTCTGCAGCATTGGGGCAGGATCCCATTCTGACACTCCAGCTTTATGTAACCACCAATCTTCCATGGCATGGCCCAACCATCCAAGTTCAAATCTGACACTGTGCCCTATCCCCAATCTCTCATTAGACCCTTGTGATGACATCTAGAGCCAGCCAGATAATCCAGGGTGACCTCCCATCTCACAAGCCATCACTTCAACCCATCTGCAGAGTCCTTTAGCCATATGAAGTAACAGTTGTAGGTGTTGAATAAGGAAGTAGACATTTCTGTTCTGCAGGTTGCAGAGGTGGGCAACAGCCCTACTGGGGGATGGGAAGCAGGCAGCACTGCACCCAGATCTATTGGAAGACTGTTTATTGGATGAGGATGGCAGTGCTCACCATTTGGCCTTGTGAGGAGGGCTATGTGCGGCATGTTGCCTGGGGAGGACCAAGTGAGACCCTAGCAGTGGGGCAGAGGGGGTACACTGGGTTGGGAGGAGAGGGCAGGTTCTGTTTGCCTCCTGAGCATGCCACAGCCAGGACCTGAGCACCACTGGCTGCTAGCTATTTGCTGTTAAGTGCTTGGGATCCCAGTGCTGGTGCCAGGTCCCCTGTGAGCTTGTGTCTTGGCCAAGACCCCTCATTCATCCTAGTGGTTGGGGCCGGGAATGGTGGCGCACACCTTTAATCCCAGCACTTGGGAGGCAGAGGTAGAAGATCAGTGTGAGTTCGAGGCCAGCCTGAGGCTACAGAGTGAGTGCCAGCAGGTCAGCCCGGGCTAGAGTGAGACCCTACCTTGAAACTCCCCCAAAATAAGAGGAAAAAAAAAGAAATGGTGGTTGGTTTGTGCGGAGGGTGCCAAACTTCAGTATGGCGTGGCTGTGGTACAGCTTGGCCATACTGGTCTTGGGCTTGATGACCATGAATTTCACACAGCACTTGCCCATCCCCTGCCCAGTGTTGTCAGATCCTATGTGCAGGCCTCACTGTCTCTGGGCCCTGGGACCAAGCTAGGAACTGGGCACTCAGACCACTTAGAAGTCATAAGATGCCCATGGGTCTAGAGAGATGACTTAGCAGTTAAGGCACTTGCCTGAAAAGTCTATCGACCTGGGTTCAGTTCTCCAGTACCCATGAAAAGTTAGATGCACAAAGTGGTGCATGCATCTGGAGTTCATATGTAGTGGCATGAGGCCCTGGTGTGTCCATTCTCTCTCTCTCAAATCTCTATCTACCTCTTTCTCTCTCTCAAATAAATAAATAAAAATACTTTTACAAAGAAGCCCATGGTGCCCTGAGGGTGGGTTCTAAACTCCATCCTCCAGGGTCTACCTTTCTGAACTCAGAGTTTCTCCAGAGAAGAACATTCTAGGAGGCAGGGGAAGTGAGTACAAGAGGAGCGCAGGACATCTGTGGCCCCAGAAAGGATGGGGGCATGTCACAAACCCAAATTTAGGGCCATTGACTTTCTAGAACACATGATGAACATGACAGTCCTAGGACAAAACTCATGAACTGACTCTACAATAGGCAATAAGTGTCTGGGGCTGAACTTTCATAGTAGAAGGCTTGTGAATGCCAGAGGAAGGTGTGAACTGAGGTTCCTGAAAAGAAAATAGAATGCTGTTTCTATCCTGTGAGACTATGCAACTGATTAAAAATTTAATGTGGAGGGCTGGAGAGATGGCTTAGGGGTTAAGGTGCCTGCCTCCTAAGCCTAAGAACACTGGTTCCAATCTCCAGCAGTTCCAATCTCCAGGTCCCATGTTTAGCCAGATGCAAAAAGTGATGCAAGGGCACAATGCTGCACTTGACCACAAGGGGACGCACGCATCTGGATTTTGTTCTCAGCAGCTGAGACACTGCTGGCGTGCCCATCTCTGTCTTCCTCTCTCTCTCTCTCTCTGTGTCTCTCTCCAAAATAAAATAAAATAAAATAAAATATTTAAAAAACAAAACAAAATTTAATGTGGAGAGTTTGGAATGTTGCAAGTCCACAGCCAAATTATCTTGGCCTGTTTTTAGACCCCTTAATAACCACTCACAATCCATCTCTGTGTCTAACTTAACTCTCGAGACTATCGGATGATTAGTGAAGAGAATGTACTAACAGACTACCTGCTTCCGCCCACCCAAAGGCTAAGAACATCATCAGATAGCATCCAAAGCCTACACCAGGGATTCCCCTGCTTTGCTATAAATGGCCTGATGTGTCTGCCAATATACTTGAAAAGTACCTTGGATTATCACTTTCTTTTGGCCTGTAATTGTAAAACCTTCATGAAATTGTTAATACGTTGGAACATGGAATTTGGGGGAACCTAAATCTATGTTCCCAGGCCATGGTCACCTCATATTTGGCCCCAGAAGAAACTATGTCTTATCTCCTTTGCATTGAGAGCTGTGTGTTTTGCGTCAACACAGGGATGAATCATCATCCCCTTGCAGCTGTCTTGACCATCATTCCTGCAGCAGAGAATTGCCCAAGGATGGCCGAACTGCTGCATTCCGTTCCATTAGGACCAGGATATTCGCAGTCTCCTGGACAATGACAAAGGGGAGAATAAAACTTCCCCATGGAGGCAGCTGGCGGGGCAGCTCCTCACTCAGGGCTTAACCTCACAGCTGAGGATATGGCTCATAGCAAAGCACTTGCCGAGCACAGTAAGTCTTACCCAGAACCAGACAAACTGACTTCATGGGTATCAGCAGCAACTAAGGGACCCATAACTCTTGCCTCAAATTGCTGATGTGAACAGAAAGCCATGCTGTCTGGACCTGAGCTGAGGACACTTCAGGGTAATGTGACTATGTTCTCCTCATAGTAACCTCAGGGTCAAATGGCACCACTAAGAGGTGGTCTCAAGACACAAGACATGGTCTTGAAATGGATTAGGAGCAAGGCAGCTTCTTTCCTGATAGGTAATTAGCTAGGGACTGACCCACCTTGCCTTCCTTGGCAGGACTAGAACCCTCATTTTATCCAGTCTCATCCAAGATGGCTGCAAGCAACAGCCTCCTACTCCTTCCATAGCAATAGCTTCTCGTTTCTTCCCCAATTTCCTGGGCTTCGCTCCTGTGGACTGGCTCTTTCTGAGTCAACCTCAAAGGCCTGCCAACCAATCATGTCCCTCGCTTACCCGCCTGAGCCTGGTGGTGAGGCTTGTTCTAATGGATGTCTGATTCATATAAATGAGCCTGACACACGTGTGAGTCCCTTTAGCCTCTCTTCTCCTCCCTATGAGGGGTTCCTCTCACTCTTCCCTCTTCCCACTTTCCTGCTTTGTTTCCCCTCCTTTCTTAACTCTCCCTAAAATTAATCTCATAATTTATCCTTCTCTATAGTCTGCGTTATCAGTTCTTTGCAAATGTGGTTAAGAACCTGAGACTTGAGAGCTGCTGGTGTTGGAGTTCCAATCGCACAGAGCTCTCTCCCACATCAATCTAGCTTCTCATGTTCTACCAAGGACACTCAAGACAGCTGGCTCGCTCCTCGTAAGCTCAAGGCCAGAAGGCAGTATGATCACAGCCACAGATGGCTATTGTGTCACTGTTCTTGCACGGTGGCTTTGTGAGACAACTTACTGCTTGAGGAAGCCCTGATTTGTTTCCAGATGAATGTGTATCATGTCTTAAACTTGCCCTCGATAATTCAGAAAAATTTAGCATGTCCAAATATTCTTAGAGTGCACGATACCAAAAACACCGAGAAACCACAGCATTTGAAATACCTGGAGATGAGTGGGGGAAAAAATGTGCCATTCCTTGCAGCTTCTGTTGTCTCTCTAAAAACTAAGACATGGGGGGAGATATGAAGTCCTGTCCACTGGGTGGTCTTGCTACAGGCTGCCAGTCCAGCCTCTTAATACAGAAGTCTGCAGACTGAGTGGGTTGAGCTACAGGTTCATTCTGATGCCAGGTGTTAAGCAGCCTCCAGAGAGAAGCACCTGGCCACATGGTCAGTCCCCCAAATACTTTTAGTTCTAGTCACTGATTGGCTGAGGCTTCATGACTCACATTTCTGACACTTGTGTCCTCTTCCTGGGAAATAGGTCTGGGAAAGGCTCTGGGGATTTCCTAGCCTGTGTTTGGCTCCATGGGTCTGGGAGAGATCCAGCCCTATCTACCTGCCCTTCCCATCCCTCCCCTCCTGGCTGGACAACTTCTCCTTGTGAGTCAGCACCTGGGAGACCATGGGCATCTCCCCATCTCTGCTCATGCACTGAAGAACCAAAATGACACATCTAAATCTCTGTAGGCACTCGGCATCCACAAGGGAGGGTCTGGTCTGGCTACCTGCCAGGGAGATTCATACTCCCTTCTCCCAATATGTCATTCATTGGTTGATCTGTTGATAGTGACTGAGCATCTAGCACGTGCCCAGCCATGGACCCCAGAGATAGGATAGCTGGGCAGGTACAGGGCAAGTCAGACAATATAGAGAAGGTGTGGGAAGGGGGAGGGACTAGTGAAGGTTCTGTGTCCCCTGTCCTCTCTCTCAGGGACCAAGGATGGTCAAGAAGAGGTTCTTGGGGTAACTGAAGCTACCCTTCAGCTTTCTAACCGAGAAAACTGAGGTCTAAGTCAAGCAGCGGCCCGTGAACCACTGGGGTCAAAACCAGGTGTTGTGGAGTCCATCCATGTGGCTTTGGCTTCCTTCTGGTGCCCACCTAGTCATGTAGCAGGTGTGTCACTCCTCAAACTTCAGGAAATGGGTGCCAGGCCTGACTTGACCACTGACCACTGTGGGGTCTGGGTCTTGGTTTACTTCCTGGGGAACGAGGCCAGGCAGAACTGCAAAATCTAGTGGTTCTGGAGGCATTTCTAGAATATTCTACAAATGAGCAGGCTGGCCCAGGGCCCTTTCCTGCCCTCTGCCAGTGTGATTATCCTGAGATCCTTGGAACAATATAAGCAGAGTCTAATCAGCAGAAACCTCGCTGGACCCAAATATTCTCCAAATGCACAAGAAATGAGAAGTGCCAGGGTGCCTGTGGCAGCTTTGTCAATGTGGAGGGGTGGCATGGAAAATTAGGGTAAACAGGGTGGATGGACAAGGTGAACAAAGGTGACAGGAGGATGGGACAGGCCACACTCACCGCCTCTGACCATTGCCTGGGCTTCCTCGGGCCCTGCTCGTTCCTGGCCAGTGGGCAAGCTCTGGGCCCTGCTCTGGGCCTTGTCCTTGTGGCTGTAGTCTTCTGGGGACCCCACAGGGCCCTGCCCCATGGTGGCTGGCTCCTCAGCAGTCACCTCTGTGGGGCTCCTCCTCATGACCCAAAGTGGCCTCAGGGCTGAGGGCTGAACATGATGTTGACCTTCTGTGGGGAGAGGAAAGGTAGTTACGAGAAGCTTCTCAGGGAGAGCCCAGGGATGACATGAAGTCACTACCAGAGTCAGGCTGAGAAGAGAGAAGACTGGCTTTGTAGGCCCAGCCCCTCTGAGACCCGGAAGGGGCCTTTGCTTGTGGCAGGTGATTCAACAGGCTAGCCTGGGATGCATGAGCAGGCCTCATCCTAGGAGGTGTATTCTCCCCACCACTCCCTCTTCCTTTCAGAACTCAACTTTTCAGAACAACTTGGTCAAGCTCCTGGATGAGGCTCAGCAGAGCCTTGTACCCAGTAGACATTACAGCTACCTCATTCTACAAATCAGAGGTCCTCAGAACATGTGGAGCTTCTCTTCCAGCTGTCCAGCAGGCCCCTGAGAAATGACTTAGTTTCTGACCTGAGGCAGTTGCTCAGACATCCTTGCAGATGACCAAATACACATAATTGTATGGGGACAGAGAAGAGCCCAGATTCCCATCAGAAACCTACGGAATATGGTTTCTACCACATGTATCACACACCCCACCCATCTGAGCTAGAGTGATCAACTCCAAGGGAGAGGGAGGGATGGGGAGAACGCATCTTCTAGGTTAGAGCCACTGGGCATTTCTGGTCCCTCAACCTCAGCTATACTTAAGCTGGCCACAGATTCCCGAGAGTTCCTGCTGCTCCTAATAACATCCATCCTGCCAGAGTTGGCTCAGGGGACTTCAGTTTCTCCCTCCACAAGAGGCCAGTGTGACCCTCTCTAGCATGGTCTCTGCCCCCTGGTTCCTTGGGAGGGAAGGAGTCAGATGGAGAACTTCTGAGGATCAAAGTGTAAGCCTGGCCTCTTCTGACCTTCTTCTTTCTTGGCAGACACTGGGACTAAGGCACTCAGCCGAAGATCCAGAGAACACTGGCCACAGTGTGGGCTGGCGTCCATGTGAGCCACCACCCACCACCAAGCCAGTACCACCGCATGGTGTTGCATGGCCCCAGGAACCTCCAATCTGTCTCCACTTGGTCCCAGGTAAGGAACTCCCCCAGCAGAGATAGACAAGGAGGTAGACGGAAAGGGATCTGGGATCTAGGCTGCAGGATGCTGTTCTGAGGCAGATGAAGAGCCTGGGTCATCAATACTGGAGAATGAGAGGCATCGCTGAAGCCTATACCCAGGACTTAGGGGGCTGCCATATGCATCTGTAGGTTTGATTGATTTTGTGTGTGTGTGCAGAATATGCTGACAAAGAGAGGCTAGAGCCAAGCTGGTCTCTTACCACCAAAAACATGGCCTATGAGCCGGGCATGGTGGCGCACACCTTTAATCCCAGCACTCGGGAGGCAGAGGTAGGAGGATTGCCATGAGTTCGAGGCCACCCTGAGAATACAGAGTGAATTCCAGGTCAGCCTGGGCTAGAGTGAGACCCTATCTTGAAAAACAAACAAGCAAGCAAGCAAACAAACAAAAAACATGGCCTAGCTACATTCTCATCTCATATCTCATACTTCAAACATGGCCTTCCTCCTCCACCCTGCTCTTGGCCCAAGAACTGCCCAGGTCCATGGTGCTAGGTCAACCACACAGGCTTGACATTTTTGGTAGGGTGGGTCACAGGATGTCATTGGCTTCCAAGAGCTTCAGACCCACAGGCTTGCCAGCCACATCCTGTCAGGGGCCTTGGCCAGGCTGCACTAGCTAAGGCCCACACAATCTGCGGGCCCACTTTACAGACAGTGAAACTGAGGCTGAGGGTATAGCAGCTCTCACATGCACACACCCTCTTGCCAATATCTGTGTTCCAGTAACAGGCAGACACAGAGTGACCACATGTCTGCTGCTATTGTCTGTCCACAGCCCGGTGCCAGCACCTCTCACCTGCTGAGCTAGGCCACCCTGGGTGAGGGGTCTTCCCAAGATGCTGGTGTCAGGGACAGTAGCAGGCATTCAACACAGGGCAAGAAGGGACAAGTGAGGAGTAGGCGGGGCCAACACGGGCATCCATGTGTATTGCTGGTAGTCTGAGGACTCACTCAGGCATCTTCCCATTTGTAGAACAAGGCAGAAGGAGCCCCCGAGGGGATCTTTCTAGTGTTCTAGAAAACACCACTGAGCCCAGCTTTGTAGCAGGTGGCCAGGACCCAGAGAGTGACCAGGCCTGTTGGCATCTAGGAATCCAGATACAAAGTAGGCAGTGATGGCTACAGGTGGCATGTAAAAGAGGACCACCTAGTCCTAGAGGTGGCCAGAAAGTAACTGGACAGCTAGGCAAGAGGGGGAACTTATGATAAAGGGCCTCCACCCCAAGTTGCCAAGGAGACACAGAGCTTGTGGAAGCTACAGCCACACCTAGATGAAGTGGCCACAGTGAGCCCCTCATCTGCCTAGCTGGCCACCCACACATCTGTCTCACATGTGGCTGGATTGGCTGCTTTGTGGCCACATTCTTCTCCAGGGAGTGGGGTGGGAAGAACAGAAGGGGGCATACATACCAAGGACTCCAAGAGGACCCTGGACCCCTACAGACAGCCCTCCCATGGGTACTCACTCACTCTCTAAAGGAAGGATACCACGAACCCAGCACTGCAGTGAAGTTCTTGACAACATGGGTTATGGGACTGTATGCCAGGCCAGACCTTTAGCCTCTGCCTTCTGTTCTCTGTCCTGAGGCACCATCGCAGCTGGTCATGCACGAGCTCCTCCTGGGTATCTTTTAAGCTTCTGCTTGGGCAGCCTGGCCCCACTCCCAGCCTGAGTCCAGCCTCAATCTGTACTTTGCATTCTTCCCACCTCATGTGGTCAAAGTGCCTTCCTAGTCCCCACTACCACAGACACCCAGGTCTGAGAGGACCAGGAGCCCCATGCCCACGGGCTGGACATCTGCCTTCCCATAAGGCCCTTGAACCCAGAACTTGATCCTACCTCTTGAGAAGTAAGGGCCAGGCGGATGGGGTCTGTGGCTCCCATTGCTACCCTGTTGGGGTCCTGGCTCTCCTTTGTGCTGTTTCAAGAGGCGGGTCAATGTTCCACCTGTAGTCAGGTCTAATGTCCCCGCAGCTGGGCAAGCGTGTCTCTTTGCTAGCTGGCCACAGCCTGGCAGGTCGGCCTCCCTCCCCTGCTTACCTCCCCTAGGTCAGGAAGTGGTGCTAGGTCACCTGAGGGCCTGTGCTCAGGGTATTTCTTGAGAAAAGGGGATCTCAGGTAGGGAACTTCCCACCTGCTGGCTGAGGGTCCAGAAGTTTCAATCACACTTGGGAACCCTGGGAGGAAGTGGACTGTACCCCTGGAACAGCTCCTCCCATGCTCACAGAGCAGACTCCCCATGCACCTGTCTGCAGCCTGTTCCCACTGCAAAAGCGGTCCAGAGCCCAGCCAGCTGAGCCCCAGGAAGCAGCCTGCATCCCCCACCCGAGGGTGCACTTGCTGACTTTGAGTGACCACCAAGTAGCTTGCAGAGCCTCTGTTTCCTCCAGGCTTTTGTCCTCTGCTCAGTCCGTCATGGAGACAAAGCCTGGGAGGAAGGTAACCCCGGCAGGTGAGCCAGAGACCACGGACTCCAGTCTGACACGTGCTCTCTGGAGCATGAAGAACTGGGTCCGTCTCAGTGGGAAGAGAATGCTGCATGCCTCAGTTTACTCACCCAGAAAATGAGAACAAAAACATCTACTCACAAGGAGGTTGGATGGATTAAGTGAATGGAACTTTCTGGTTTGCAGCCAGCTTGCATAAATGTGGGCTGCAAGAAGGAAGAGCCACTTCGGTGGGCCCTGCCTGCATTCCTCAAAGTCTGGCTGGTGTTGAGCCAGTATGTACTTAGCCAGTATCTGGAGGGACCATTGAGACCTTGTCTGCTTCATGAAGGAACACCCCTGGAGGGTTGTCTGGTCACCTCACACTAGGGTAGATGGTAAATCCCCCAAATGCTAACCAGGAGCCTTAAGAGGGGACTCAAGTGGGAACAGAGCTTTGCTGACCTCAGGCATGGAGGTCATGCTGGGTTAGATTGGGCCTTCCACCTGCCAGTGGGTCCCTGTGAGAGAATGAGCCACAGAGGAGGACAGATATGACCAGAGGAGCAGGGACTACAGCAAGGAAGTCACTACACACGGAACAACTGGCCTTAGAAGCTGGCAGAGGCAGGAGGGGCCCTGCCACCCTCAAAGACAAGGGTCTTTGACCCCTGGGCTCCGGAACACTGGGAGAACAATTTCTGTCAATGTATGTCATGAGGCAGTCATCATTTGTTATGAAACTTACAGGACACAGCTATACCCTGAAACTTTCTCTCCTAGGTAATGGGGTTCACTCACCTATGTCATGGCATTTGTGACCTCACACGCCTACAGTACCCAACACAGAAAGCGTCTCCATGTCAGCAACATGGGGACAATCCAGTAATGGCAGCACTATTCTGCTGCTCACAAGCACCCTTCTCAGCCCTCACCTTTAACCCGGAGGATGAAGGTGCCCTTCTGCCTATGTCATAGACATACAAGCTGAGGTTCAGAGTCAGGGGACTTGATTCCAGGTGGATGAGAGTCTGGCTCCCAACCCAAGCACACCCCACTTGCATGCCCCTGTACTGCCTACAAGTATGGGGCTGGCCCTATTCCTGCTGAAGTCCCTATGGACATCTGGTCAGTGGATCTCGTCAAATCACTCATCTCATTCATTGAGATAAAGAGACCCAGAGTGACTTCTGAGTGGCTGGGTCATGACCCGGGGAGTATTATGGGCTATACATAGGCACTACACTAGCACTGTCATGTGGCCTGTGAAGATCCAACTGGCCTCTGAATCCCGTATTTCTGGTCACCTCCCATGTCTTGGTCAGACTTCAAGGACAGGGTCGCTAAGGGTCAGCATGAATGTCAGGTCACAGAATAGTACTTGGTCACATTTGACAATCCCTGTGAATCAACCCAGCAGCCAACAGCACCCTGGAGTTCTTCATGCCAGCCTCTAACAGCCGCCCCCTCCCCAATAGGATTCTGCCTTTCCTGGCTCCAAACAAGGCAGAAGAATATTCAAGAAAGAGGAAGATGGGAAGCTATTCTTAGATCCAACTGTGGCAAGGCCTGGCTGTACCCACTGCTGCCAGCTTGGCAAGTCCACAGCCTCCTGCCTGGAGCCCCCTGCCCGGCCCCCTGTACCTGTACTCTGCTCCTCAGAAACACCTCTGGGCCACCAGGCCTCGGAAACACAGGCACCAGGTGGCCACTCCAGGCTCAGCTCCTTGCTGGCTGGCCTGTGGACTGTCTCCAGCTGGTCCAGGCAGGCAAAGGCCGCCCACAGCCGGCTGACTGCTCAGAGTTGCCACCGCCCCCTGCTTCCTGCCTTACTTCCTCCCTGAGCCTGGGGGCTGGAAACCCAAGGCAGACCCATTGTAGCTGTAGGGACACCACTGGCCTGTTGATCATTAGCTCCTTCCTGGACTAGAGCCAGACTCTGCTACCGCCTTCCCACTGCCAGCTCTGTGCTCTGTGGTGAAGACCGGGGACACCCTTGGCGCTGAGATTGGGGAAGTCCATAAGTAGCTGTCCCTCGGGCCCTGACAACCCAGCTCAGCTCTCTGTTCCCCTTCCCCTTTGGTACATGTGCACATATATGCATGAACACATGTGTGTGTATAAAGCCATACGTGTGCAAGGGCACACAGATGTAGCCTACATGTATGCACACATGCACACACATGCCCAGCTCTGTCCTGACTCCCTGACCCCATCAATAGGAATGTTCTAAGGGAAGAGAAAGCCCAACCTCCTCCACTGCCCACAAATGCCCCTTCTCAGACCCTGGCCTATGGAGTCCCTGATGGCTATAGCAGGCCCAGGTAGAGGTCAGACAGGAGGGACTCTTAGCCCTGCCTGCTGCAGGAGCCTGAACTGGGCCTTATATGGGTCCTGACACAAAGCAAGAACTAAAATGGGGCCAGCTTCCTGCTCAATCACAGCTGCTCACTGTACCAGTTCCATGGGCTGGGCTGGCCTGTCCCCCGTACACTCTGGATACAGGGCATATACCTTCCACTTGCCTACCATCTGTGAAGAGATGGGGGAAGGGGGGGCTCATGCTCCACCTCTCTCCAAAGAGTGCAGATCCCAGGATGCTGGGCCTCCCCTGGGTATGTCTTTCTGGAAGCTGTGTTGGCAGAGGCCCCCACAGGCTCCATGTCCATCCAAGGGTCTGGAGGTGCTTCCTGTCCCGGTTATTGTCCCTGACTATGCCTGAGACCCCATATCCTGTTTGTCTCTGCAGCTGCACTCTGGCCCAAGGCCAGAGGGATTTTCCAAGAGCTTCCCCCACTGTGTGCAGGGTACCCCAAGGCCACCCAGCACTGGTGGCCTCCCAGAGGAAAGGGCAGGTGCCTTCCAGTGCCAGGTCTTCCCAAGAAGGGCCTTCCTGGAACTGCAGCATTCCGAGCAAGACAACATGGCCCTGCTTGCCATGGGGCCATCTAAACCCCAGTCTGGCCTGGGATGCCACTGGGACCACCTGTCATTTCCCTGAGCCTCCGTTTCCCCCTTGTAGAAAGTGGTTCTGGGTATAGAATTCTCCAAGTACTCTCAGCCCTCTTTGATTCCCATTCTTGACGTCATCGTAGTAAGATCGCATTGTCACTACCAAGATGCTAGGAGTCTCCCAGGTAGATTGTCACCCTGTGGGGCTTCAGGACAACCCAATGATCCTTTCATCCTTGTGCCCAAAGTCACACAGCTGTGGCCAGCACAGATGTCAGGGTCTTTGCTCTCTCAGCTCCCTTGCTTTCCCTGGCACTTGCAATGCAGAGATAAAGTCAGAGGGTCCCAACCCATGAACTCTGAGAGGAAAGTCCTGCCCAAGGAGGTCTCCAGATGACACAGGCTCCAGCCTTAAGCTCCAAACTAAAAAAAATAAATAAATAAAATAAAAAATGAATAAATAACAATAAAAAAACAAAACCCAGCAGCTCCACTCCTCTGTCTTCATCATCACTTAACAGTGATCCTGAGATCCTGAGTTACATCAGGCAGGGTGACCAGTGGCCAGTCTCCAGCCCTGCCTCTGCCCCAACCCTTTCCTCTCCTGCCCCAGGCAGGGAAGCTGCAGATAGAGCTGCAGGCAAGGCATTTAACCTGCCATAGGGAGGTCTCCCCTTCCAGGACCTAACACAACAAAGCCAGTACTTCCTGCCCTATAATGTCTAGGCTGCTCAGGATTCTACGCAGGCGAGGCCAGAGGGACATGCTATGCAAAATAATGGGCACAGCAGCCAGCAGCACTGGACTCCCCCCTAAAATGCAAGGCAAGGACAGGATGCATCCTGGGTGGGGTACAGAGCCCTCACAGGAGGTGGTGGCATTGCCATCACACCAGGAAGCCCAGGCTGAGTGTCATGTCGGAGAAAAACAATTATTGCCATCTTCATGAGCAGCAGCTGTGACCCCTCAAGAGACTCTTGTGATGGACCTGTTGAGGCTTTCTTACAGAAGGAGGGCTGTAACCCCCCACCTGAGATCTCAGGCACTCTCCGTGCCAGCTATATGTAATGCTGCACACAGTCTCATGGGCTCAGTGGGAGATAGAGGGTAGAAACTCAAGGAATGGGGAGCTCCATCTATGCAGCCATGGGGGGGGGTCACAGTCCAAGCTGAGCTGAGATGTTTCTTGATGCTAAGAGGTCTCCATAATCTTTCACGCAGCCCCTGGATCATGCTCTGTAAGCTAGCCCAATAAACCCATGAGTTCTGTATGATGAACTTTGGTGGAATTGTCCTTTAGTTTGTTGGGGGTGTATTGCCTGGGGGGAGCAAGTATTTGGTGGCTTCTCCCTGGAAACAAGTTTCCTCTACACTGAGGGAGGAGACAAGAAAGGCTCCTAGTGTTGCCTCCTGAAGGGGATGTTGGCTTTGACTGGCCCCTGATGCCCTTGGGTCACCCTAAACACATTCTTCTGCTCCAAGTCCATCTGTCTGTCTAGAGTCCCTCATGCGAACACATTCAAAGACTTCCTTGAAGATGACACCAAGTAACACGTGCACTTGTCCCAAGTCCTTCCTAAGGGAGTGTTCACATCCTGTCCACCAGAATGCAGCTATGATGGTGGCCTCACAACCCCCCTCCCACCAAACCCCTAGCCAGGGCAGCCTGCTACCCAGTTATGCCTCCTGGCGCCCCCTCACCACCACTCAAAACAGTTGGGAAGAAGAACCAGGAAGCACCAGGATTCCATGTCTGACTAGATGACAATGAAGTCTATAAAGGGAAGAGAGGAGGACAATCGGGGAGGGCTTCCTGGAAGGAGAGGCTCCTTGGCCGACACCTGGACGAAGAGAAACTAAGCAAGAGGGAGTGTAAGGGCTGTCCAAGGAGACAGAAAAGCTCAGAGGGGCACTGAAGTTCATTTGCATCCCAGACAGGATTGAGCCTCCCAAAGCCACTCAGGTCCTGGACATGGGCAGCCAAGAGAACCTGGGCACTTCGCTCTGTGCTTCTTCTACAGCAGGCTGTGAATGGGGAGTGCAGGAAGGCAGGAGTCTCCAGCAATCTCCTGGGTCTCTCATAAGCCCTGTCTAGTGGAAATAACATGCCAGAGCCTCGAGATCATTCAAGAACATGGAGGTAAGCACACCATGAAGGTCCAGAGAGAAAACACCACATTTGGCTTTGCTGGCAATCGGGTCTGACACGATTTTGCCAACATCATGAAGTGGCAGAGAAATAGTCAAGGGTGGTCACAGCCAGGTCCAGGGCCAGGGCCACTTCATACAGCAGGGGCTGATGGTGATGTGTTTTATAGACTGCTGTAGAGAAGACTGGAGGATCATGGGTCATGGACTGCAGAGCAATGGCTCACTAGAGAGCTCCCTACAACACCAACATCGAGCATGCAGAAGTTGACTGTGAGGAAGATATCTGGGGATGATTAGCTCCCATCACCAAGTCAAGTCCCCTTCCCTGCCCACCCAGGGCATGAAGCCAGCCAGTACAATGACAGTAAATAAGCCTGAACTTGGAACTCAGAGAGATTCCAAATGGCACTCAGGGAAACTGAGGGTCAAGGAGCAAATCAAACTCATTCATATGCACAGGAAGGAAGGTTCTTAAGGTACTTCATTTTAAAGACTTTCAGAGACTGGCCTCCACCCCAGGCAGGCATAGCCACAGGAATACACCCCAGGCCTGTTCCCTCCCCATGCCAAGATGGATCCTGACCCCAGGATGAGTGTGCCCGTTCTCTTTCCTGGCCCTCACACCTTCTCTGTGAAATACAGAGGCATCTCAACTTATCACATGTTTTCCAGAATGACAGGCACTTCCCGCCCCCCCATGCCCCTAAGGCACATCAACCCTGATCCCCACCAAGAATGCAGGGCAAAGCCAGACAAATGTGAGAACCAGACTCTCCTTGGACAGCACTGGCTGGTGCTAGAGGGAAGCTGCCGTGAGTGGACTCATGGAAATTACTAGACCAGTGTCTTCCTGGAAGATGCTCATCTGTTTGTTATTGCAGGCACTGTCCACTGGAACTGGCCCTGGTCAAAAATGTCCCAGGTCCAGATTGCTGTTTTGCAAAACAAGAGCACAGGAGCAAACAGGCTCCCAGGTGACTGACTGAGGGCCACTTGGCCGGATGGACGAGTAGCCTGCTGCCGGGGCGGAGGTCCACAGGAAGAAGTCAGCAGTTCCTGTGCCTCCGCCTCTGCGGACTATAAGACGCCTGATCCTGCCCTCTGGAAAGGGCTCTCTCTGTGCTCCTTGGGTGGTGACATGGGCCAGTGGTGTCCAGCTCTGAGAGGACAGGCATCACTCTGTGTCAGAAATTGCTGACACGGTGGTCCAACAAGTCCATGATTGCTTCTCTTCCCTGGGACAAGCAGGCCAGCAGGCAAGGGCCCTAGTATGTAGGACAAGCATTCCTGAAAAAGCCCTCTTCATCTTCATCTCAGCTGCATCCCAGGAGAGAGTGAGTGGTCAGGAGGAGCACAGGCTCCTCATACCCCAGATCATATGACACGTCCCCAGGGAGGAAGCTGGACATGGAGACCTCTTTTCACTGTTTGTCTAGTTTGCCATGCCATGGCTATACCCTTGATGCAGCCTGGCTCCAGTAGCTTCTCCTTTAACAGTGAAGAATGGAGGTCCCAGAAGCCCAGGTCACAGGGTACGCCATAGACAGTCTGGCCTGTGAGTTGTGGGGCATGCAGAAGAACAGGAAAAGGCCCTAGACTGGAGCCACATGAGTGTTTTTGTGGCTGCTTCTCTCTGTGAAAGCCTGGGGAGAATGGGTCCCAGCTCATAAGTGAGATGCCAGGACACTTCAACCCAAACTCCACTGGCTTTCAGTCCATAGAACCAACTCAAAGTGTGGGACTTTAGCTGGAACTTTGGGCATTCCCTAGAGCCCAGTCATCCTGTGTGACCTTGACCTTAGCTTGTATAAATTTTAACCAGTCTAAGCAGACACTTCCCACGTGCCTCCTTGGAGGGTGAGGTCCACCCAGTCAAGACTTCTCTTTGGAAACAGGTTCCCAGGCCAAGCCACTGCTTACCAATGGGGCAAAAGGACTCAAAGTGGGGATTTCTGCGTCCCCACCCCTCAATGCCATCCTTGGGCTATGTTAAAGCATGTGGGGGGCACTGGTCTTGCTAGTCAACTTTGTCTCTGCAGGAATACACTCTTACTCTCTCGGCTATTTCCCATTTCTCTGCTTCCTCCCAGCCAAACTGAGTGCTGTTCACTCTTGCCAGGGCTAAAACCTGCCACTCCACCCACTCCAAGCTTCCTCCATTCATGAGCCCTATTGTAGCTGCTGAGGCCAAGGGTCCCTTCCCTGTCTTGGTCTCTCCCATGGTCACCATGCCCTGAGCACCAATTACTTCCTGGTTTCCTCCCTCTGACATCATGGTCACTTCTCCCAGGCTCACACAAGACTGGGATGAAAGGAACCATCTGCCCACCCTAAGGACACCTCCATCCCTGGCTCAGATGGAGGCCTTGTGGTGACATTGTCAGACTTCTTTTCCTTTCTGTGGCAGAAATCCACCAGGCATCACAGAGAATGAGACAATAGCTCCCCCAGGCGTCTGCCCTCCCAGACTCAGCACCAACCTGACAGCTGGCCAGCCTCATCCCTCTGTCCTCAGTAGTGTCCCCTCACTGCCTTGCCCTTCTTATCCTCCAGGCCTTCCCCGACTACAGTCTGTGCTCATTGGCCTCCCCAGCACTCTGGAGGCCCTCATCAGTGCTGTGTTACACACATGCCGAATACAAGGGCCCCTCTGGCAGTGCTGGTGGGACCTCCTGCTCTGAGACTGTTTTTCTAGTGACCAACAAGCAGAGGTGCCAGTGGAGAACTGGACTATGTACACCAAGTTTGCCCAAGCCGACAGGAGCAGATGCCCCATGGTTGTGTGCAGGAGTTGTGGTTTCTAGGTGTGGGGGAGGTGGCAGGCCCCTGGCTAACCCCACCTGACTCTGGGAAAGTGACACTTGACATTGGACTCTTTCCTCCAGCCCTCCAGTTATACACAGTCCTTCCCAACAGCTCAAGTGACAGTTGTGTGGGAGGGAATTACTCAGCTGGAGCTGGACCTGGCTCCTTTGCTCTCTTCCCTCTCTCATGGGTGTCACAACAGGGTGTGACCCTGCTACAACAGGGACTGGGTATCATCCATCAGCAGGTCCTCCCTGGAGGCTCTGGAAGCAAGCCCCAAGGTGACAGCTACATCTGCGCCCTTCACAGGCTCAGACCCCCATCTGTGAAGCTTCCCAGGTGACATCATGGGGGTGTGGCCAGAGGGATCACCACTGTATGCCAGGCCACCCTGCTGCAGGGCATCCCTCACCTACCACAGAGCAATGCACACTCTTCACGGCCCCTTTGCTCTAGCATAGCTGTCTGCACACACAAAGGGCAGCCTGGTGGCAGGCACCTCACACACCTGCCCCTCTTTACCCTCACATGGCTGGCACAGCCTGGCTCAGAGGTGATAGTGATGAAAAGCAGGTGCCAGGAAAATGTCCTGGGCAGCTGCTCCATGCTTCACCTCAGCTGGTTTCCCAGTCCCGCACTTGTCAAGCATGAAAAAGGAGCCTTCACTATTGTCATGAAGACTGGACTGGCTTAGCACTGGGGACATGGTTGAGCCATGTGGCCTGGCCTACTCTCCAGAGCTCCCAGATGAAGGCAACAACAGCCACAGCCTGGGATCAGACAACCCCACCACCATGACTGGGACCAGGCAGGCAGACCAGCTGGAGCATCAAGCAACCCATGATCCTGCGTAAACACAGTGGGAGGTGGCCTAGAGGTAGGGTGCCAGCCAACCTTGTCTTGTGAAATGTGCCAGACAGGGCAGAAAATACACATGAGGGGCCTGGAGTATCTGGCAGTGCTGAGAGCTAAGGAAGTGCAATGTGTAGACTGACTGATCATCTAATTGTAGGCAGGTAGACAGACAGAAAGATAGGCTGACAGATAGGCTGGTAGGCAGGTAGATAGATCATAGATCATAGAAATAGATAACTGATAGCTCAACACTCCCCACTATGATGGAACTCTGCCAAGGGGACACGGGAGATGACTGAAAGAGGTCCCAGTGGCCTCAGTCAGAACAATTTGAGCATTAAATGATAACCCAAGGTATGAAGGACTGTCCCTAAGTTCAAATGATATAAATAAGACTGCAGAATAAGTGGGGGAGAACATGGCCCGCCCATGCTGAGCATTTTCACAGACACGTCACTCCTTTGCCCTGAAGGCAGAGGATTGAACAAGTATTCCGAGTGCTGGATGCACGTGTTGGCTTCCTCCCCAGAGGACAGTGTAGAAAGAGGGGGCAATGACCTCATAATGGAGCCTTCTGGCCAGCACACCAGGTGACCAAGATCAGCATCAATAGCTGAGTCCTAGTGACAGGTACACCCTGGGCACTGTCACCTAATTCCATGGTGAGAAACAACCAAGACCAGCCCAACTGTGTGTGTGGAACTGGATGGGTTGACAAGTTCGAGGCCACTAACTGGAAGTAATGGAAGGCTTTCAGGAGGCAATGAAACCTGAGTAGGGCCTTGGAGTATGGGCTGGTATCAGAGTGGGTGGGGAGGGTGGACAAGTTGGCAGAGAATAGGCTGGACAGAAAAGTGAGGAGGCACTGGGCATATGCCAGGGTGAGAAGCAGCTATATTGCCCACCCCAGCCAGCCCTCCTGTAACATGAGAAAAAGGTGACCCACAGTGGGACAAGTGACTATTTGGATAACAGCTCTCACTAGGCACCAACATTTGGCCCACAGTGACCAAAAGAGGGCAGACTCACCAGCTCCTGTCTGTCGTGCTGCAAAGCTGACCCTAAGCCACGCTTTGTTGTATTGCCACACCCTAGGCAGGCGTCTGAGAGCATGGTGCTACAGGGCCAACCTAGGGCAAGTCACCAAGTCACCAACCCCTATGAAACCATGGTATGTTCACCTTTGGCCAGTGGGCCCCATTTCTGGATACTCATTCTCCGATTGTTGTCTGTGGCTGAGCCGGCATGAGGACAGGTGCCAATCTGGCTGTTTACAACACCAGCACATTGGAAACAAGCCAGATGTCTGAAGTGTCACGCCCTCCACAAGGAATGCACTAGGGACATGTTAGCCAGGAAGCCAAACCACAGCAGTCTACCTGTCACCTGTGCACGTGCACGCTCTGATCCGTCTACATTTGTAGAAGGAACTAACCACAGGAGACAGAGCATAGGGCCAGCAGAGGGGTCGTACAGGGGACTTGGGGAGCAACCTGGGTGAGGCTGCAGAGGTGGGCGTGGCACGCTGATGGGGCTGGAGAGATGGCGCAGTGAATCTGCTTGCCTATAAAGCCTAATGACCTGGGTTTGATTTCCCGATGTGCACATAAAACCAGATGCCCAAAGAGGCACTTGCATCTGGAGTTCATTTGCAGGGGCTGGAGGCCCTGATGCCCCCATTTTCTCTCTCTCTTTCCTTGTAAATAAATAAATTTAAAAAAAATTTTTTTTAAGAAGACACGCTGAAGGCAGGCATGGTGGCGCATGCCTTTAATCCCAGCACTCAGGAGGCGGAGGTAGGAGGATGGCCATGAATTCCAGGCCACCCTGAGAAAACAGAGTGAATTCTAGGTCAGCCTGGGCTAGAGTGAGACCCTACCTCAAAAAACAAACAAACAAACAAAAAGACATGCGGACAATCACAGCAACATCCATATCTAGGAAAAGAGCAACAAACACTGTGGAGAACCTAAACACATAACAGAATTACAGAGGCCACAGAGAAGTCAACACGAACAGATAACACACTTGCCGAGGCTCAGGGACTGGTGGGGAAGTGGGGGTGGGAAGAATGTAAGAGCCACAAGGCAGTAGGAACACCTGAGGCACAGGTCCCCGCCCCGAGACAGAGGCCCCAATTACCCCACAGTGAACCCAATAACCCTTCTGAGAAGGACCTATGTTAAAATACTAATGAATTAATTTTTAAAAGACTATTAAAAAAGAGAGAAAACCTCTGTGTTCATGAAAATTAGGACAGTATCCCAGGAGGGACTAGGTAATAAAACAATCAAACGTCAGAAATGCTTGAACAGATTGCATCAATCTGGGGTGGGAGGGCAGGTGGGGGGTGCAGGCTGGACAGAAAGGGACATTCCGGGATCTGAATGCAGTACCTTTAGTTGATAATAACGCTCTGACCCCAGGGCCCGAGTCCTGAGCCTGCACTAGGACACTAACAACAGGGGACACAGGTGGTTGGGGGACTTTCTGTTCTAGCTTCCTGTTTGCAAAACTAGCATGTTCCAAATACTGAAGTCTGTAAAAACTATCCCAGTAGGTGGAAATAGGTCAGTCTGGGTGTATTGGAGGCAAACTACTGGCACAGATAGGTACTGTGGTTGCGATCCCAGCCCTGAGCTAAGCCCAAGGGTCTCATCCCAGCCCACCTTTTGCACGGTCCATGGCCACTTCTCCTTCTGCTATTTACTGCACTTGGTGCAAAATCTAGAGTTTTTCTTAATATTCCACGGTGCAAGAGAAGCTTAGATAAGCCTTTGGAATAGCATCTTGTTCCAGCTGCCAATGACCTTGCAAAATCATGCCACCATGAACCTTAGTCTGCTGGGCCCCTGGAGGAGGGATACACATGCTTCACCATGAACAGAGTTCCACCTGGTCCAACCCCTACCGTAGAACCCACACAGGACTGTGTGAACCCCAGGTGATCTGCACAGCCCTCTGGAGTGGGACAGTGGCATCACCAGACTCACTGAACCCACAGAGAAAGTAAGGCTCAGGGAGGCCCTTCCCCCTTTCCAGGGCCTGAACTGGTCTCCTTAGCTCCTGGACAAAGTCCATGCATTAGCCAGCCAAGGCCAGCCAAAAAATCCAAGGGCCAGCAGCCTCAGCAGGACCATCCCTCTGCCCCTGCAGTAAGGCTCCTTTGCTCACTGCCCTGCTGGCTTCTGCCGCAGACCCACCCCACAAAACAAACTGTTGCCAGGGACTGGCAGGGACTTTGGCCTCTGAGGAGTGGGGGGCTGTGACAGGGTTGAGATCCCCAAATCCCTGGTGCTGGCATCTGGGCAGGGTGGGCATGATTAGAGGGGCCCACCACTCTGGCCTCCAGCCCAGGACTACTGTTCCTCTCTAGGGTACCCAGCACCACCATCCATTATCTCACTGACCGTGTGTGGAAACTGCTCTGAGCACTCAACATCTTATAGATGGAGAAATTGAGGTTCAGAGAAGTGTAGTCATTGCCCAAAGACGTTTATCCAGGAAGTTTGGCATAGTGGGACCAGAAACCCTTAGTAGCTTAGTAGCTGTTTCTGGGGTCTGCACGATTCCATTCTTCTATCCAGCCCAGATCTCACCATGGGGAGACCACAATCCCGCAACATACCTTCTGCACTACCCACTTCTCAAACCTGGGGACACCAAACTACTTTTCCCAAGCCACCTGAAACTTGCCTCTTTGCTACTCAGGGACAGGCACTAGTTCAAGGCTCCTCACTCTGAGCACACCCTCCCTTGTCCTCCCTGTCCCCACAGTGAGCCAAACTATAGGTCTCTCCTGGGGCAAACCCAGGAAACATCTAGAACTTACCTAGCCAGGAGAACAGCCACAGCCAAGGAAAGACGAAAGGAAGGGAGGTAGGGGAACATCCAGGCCTCTCACCTGCTCTAAGTGGCTGCCTCAGGATGGTGGTGGCATAGCTGGCCCGGCCCAGGCCCCCAGGCTCTAATCAGACAGCCTGAGTCATCCTGTAGTAGGCCCGCCCCGCCCTGCTGGGAAAGGACCCAATCTCCTTGTGACCTTCCTCCTGCTTATCCCTCCTTATCAGCCATCAGAAGTGTCAGCTCAGGGCCAGCATTCCCCTGCTGGGCGGGGAGAAGCAACCTGGGAACTGAGAATGGATCTCCCAAGCCCAGCCCAGACTGTCCAGGCTTTGGCATGCAGAGTGTGTGTGTGTGTGTGTGTGTGTGTGTGTGTGTGTGTGTGTGTGTGTGTGTGTGTGCCTGGGCCCCACATGTCAGAGTAGAGAGAAACAGGAGCTCAGGACAGCTACCAGGGACATCACTTTGCTGGGACAGCTAGGCCTCTCTAGTCTTTTCTTTCTGAAGGTGTGAGACCCTAATGGAAGCTGATGAGGAAGTTCAGCAAGCATTGGTTGAGCACCTACTGTGTACCTCCAGTCCTGGTATACCAACAAAGGGACAACAGAGATCTCCCCAGGCAGCGTAGGACCACTGGTGTCCAGAGAGATTTGCCCCCCAAGCATCCTCAAGAGAGGAGTCATCTGGGATGTCCCTAAAGTTACAACAGAGATCTACTCCACACCCACTGGGTGGAGCTGGACGCTGAGGTTTTTAACAAGCTGCTAAATGACCCTTGTCCTCTGGAGTGCCTGGGAGCCCCATTCCAAGTAGCGCTTCTACTCTCAGATGCTAAAAGGTGGGCAGCTGCCTGAGGCCTCCCTGCCTACCCCCTAGTGAATCCCCTGGGCACCAGGGGTAAGGACACTGCCTCTTGGCTAGCTGGCTGACCAACAACCATACAATTGTCTCACCCTCTCTGTGCTTCCCTTTCCTTGGGTTTGGAATGGAAGAACAGGGACTTGACCGAACAGTAGGATTTTGGGGTAATGGATGAGCTAATAAATGTGAAGGATAAGCATGCGCAATCATAGTCCCAACCTTTAAAAAAAAAAGTATTTATTTATTTACCAGCAGAAAGAATCTGAGAGAATGGGCCCACCAGCCTCCAGCCACTGCAAATGAACTCCAGATGTACTACTTTTTGCATCTGGCTTTAAGTAGGTATTGGGAAGTTGAACCCAGGTCATTAGGCTTTGCAGGCAATCACTTTAACTGCTGAGCTGTCTCTCCAGCCCCCAACCTTTATTTTTATTAGGTATCCCGGTGTTGTAGTCAGGTTTGCATTGCTGGCAAAACAAAACAAAACAAAACAAAACAAAACAAAACAAAAAAACCAAAACAAAAAACCCCCCAACCAACAGCAACTTGGCCAAAAAAAAAAAAAAAAAAAAAAAAAAAGGCTTGGGGGCAAAAAAGGGTTATTTTGGTTTATAGACTCAGGGGAAACTCCATGATGGCAGGGGAAAACTATGGCATGAGCAGAGGATGGACATCACATCTTGGCCAACATCAGATGGACCACAGCAGCAGGAGAGTGTGCCAAACACTGGCAAATCCCTCTGCTCACACCCTGTCCATTTCATGCTGGCCTCTTGGAACATGGAGGGATCATAGTGACCCTAGACACCTGACTGCTCCAGAGGACCCAAACCCCTCGGGCAGTGTTCCCGCCTGGTCCTCTAGGCAGGAGTGGAGTCTGCTATCCACTTGGTGTGTGTGACCTCACCCACACCTGCCCACCCATGCCTGGAGCAGGAGTGCTGCTGGCTGGCGGACACCCTGCAGGGGAAGGTGTGGCAGAGCCCCGTGACTCATCCTGGAAGGCTGCTGAGACCTGAAGATCCCTCCCCCAGCTCTCCAGTGAGGACCAGCAGGGCCTGGTGACTAGGAATGCTCTCTGATCACTGGACTGGGAGATCAGGTCTGGGGGCTTACAGGTTCTTAGTGCTAGGCCACCCTCCCTCAGGCCAAGGCAGCTCACCTGGCGGCTTTCCTTGTGCCTTTGATTTGGATGTCCCCTGTCCAGCATTGTGGCGCTGTCCCCTTTTGTAGGCACACTGACCAACTTGAGTATTAGAACCACTTAAGGGAATGTCACCTTGGAGGTTCCCAATGGGCTGGGGGCGGGGAGATATACCAGGGCTTTCCCCACCTCAGGGGGTTCCCATTGTTCCTGTGCTGGTGACTGCCCTTTGTCCCCCAGAACTGGCAGGTCCCCTCACAGGACTGAGTTTCTTCAGTACCCTGCCTTTACCATCCATCCCGGTTGGCCGCTGACAGGCATCTCTGGGCCTCAGTTTCCCCTTCTTCACACTAGAAGGGAGCTCTCTGAACACCTTTCTACCAGAGCCTCCTGGAGCCCCAATACTGGGGCAGATACCCTCCCTGCCATCTACACTGTGACAGTATCACATACACCTCTCCCCTGTCACCAGGGCACTGCAGGCCCAGGGACAAGGAAGGTGCACCAGGAGCCTCTTGTGCCACACTCCTCCTCCTTATGCTCCAGGGCTCAGGGCACACAAGCTTTAAGCAGCAGCCTCATGTCTGCCTCCATTACTCCAACTTGGCTAGGCTCACAATTCACAAAAGCGAACGAGGGCTTCATGGATGTGCCCACAATTCACCACTGAGGACTTGCTCTGTAGGCCAGGCTTCATGTAAAGCACACACATGCCCAAGTTCTAAATCAGTTGCCCTATCCTTTTCAAAAACCTTTTGGAAATCTTGTACAAAGTAAATAAAGCCAAGTGTGTCTTCCTCTGCCCAGCCTCTGTCCCCAGAGTTCCAGCAAGGCAAATCCAAAGTCCAGAGGAGACTTGCCTGGGGACCCTCTAAGATAAGAGTCAGCCAGCATATAAGCATGCCCTGGAATAAGTGACAGTGTTGGGTGAGAAACGGGCCTAACCACCTCTGAGTAGAGACCCCCAAGGAGGGAAAATGAAGGTGTGGGGTAAAGCTGAGATGGGGAGGCAAAACTCCCATCGACAGCTGTGTTCAACCTCATTCTTCCTGGACTTTGAGGCCAGAGCAGGACAAAGACTGTGGCAGGGCAGACCAGGGGGATGTCATGATGGAGAATCATGTAAAGAAGGCTGAGGCCAGGGCGAAGGGTGGTGCTCAAGGCCACTCATGACCTGAACTCGATTCTTGTGATCTGGCCCACACGCTGGGAAACAGCAGGAACCTCCCCTCACTCCATGTCAGCCCAGGCCTGTACCTGCCTTGCTCTAGGGGTGGTAGGAAGCCCCAAAGCACTGTTATGCGTGTAGTAGCCAAACAGTTAGTGGGGAGTATTCTCGGGACAATCACAGGGCACTGGCTAGAGAGCCTGGCCTTTCCCTCACTCAGTGTTCATTTGTCACACTTTTTGCTTCATCTCTAGATGACTTGACAGCCAGGCCATGAGAATGCTAGGGAATAATTTCAATACTTTTCAAGGATTTAATGAAAAAATAGCTTATGTGTGTGCAGTGTAGATACAACTTTTTGTTTTGTTTTGTTTTGTTTTGTTTTGAGTTTGTTTGAGGTAGGGTCTCGCTCTAGCCCAGGCTGACCTGAAATTCACTATGTAGTCTCGGGACAGCCTCAAACTCACAGCAATTCTACTTCTTCCTCCCGAGTGCTGGGATTAAAGGTGTGCACCATCACACTGGGCTAGACACAACTTTTAAAACGTATTTCCATCCCTTGCTAGAATGAGTTAAAAAATTACTTTAGGGGTTGGGAAATGGCTCAGCAGTTAAAGGTACTTGCTTGCAAAACCTACCAGCCTGGGTTTGATTCCCCAGTACCCATATAAATCCAGATGCACAAAGTGGTGCATGTGTTTGGAGCTCATTTGCAGTGGCAAGAGGACCTGGCACCCATACTCTATTTCTCTCTCAAATAAATAAAAAAATTTTATTATTATTTATTTATTTATTTATTTGAGAGAGACAGATACAGAAATAGGCAGGTAGAGAGAGAGAGAATGGGTGCCTGCAACCTGGCTTATACCTGGAGGATCGAGCCTAACCGGGTCCTTAGGCTTCATAGGCAAGTGTTTAACCGCTAAGCCATCTCTCCAGCCCAAGTAAATAAAAATATTTTTAAAATACACTTTAGGGAAAAAAGGACCAAATAATATGAAAACATGTGCTGGGTCCCAGAGCTAAGAGGCAGGGGTGAAATGCCAACTTTGCCCTATTTTTAATCTCCAGTTATATCACCTTTATGTTCATGAGCTGATTATTTCCCACCACAAATAAAGTGACATAATAAAAGCCATTTGGGCTGGAGAGATGGCTTAGTGGTAAAGGCTCTTGCTTGCAAAGCCTAAGAACCCAGGTTTGATTCTCCAGGTCCCACGTCAGCCAGATGCACATGGTGGTGCATGCATCTGGAGTTTGTCTGCAGTGGCTGGAAGCCCTGGCATGCCCATTCTATCTCTCTCTCTTTCTCTCTCAAAGAAATGAATAAAATATTCTTTAAAAAAAATAAAAGCCATTTGTTGGGAAAAGTTTATAAACTTGTGTTTCTGAGTGAGTTTGTATAAGAATGGCCCTTGTTGGCTGGGAACATTGCTCAGTTATAAACTTCCTGTTGTAGATACCTTCACATTGTTAGGACCAAACACCCAACCAAAAGCAGCTGATGGGGGGAAAGACTCTATTGTGGTTTGCAGTCTTGAGGGGAGGCTCCATGGTGGCAGGGAAGCATGGCATGAGCGGAGGCTGGTGATCATTCCTGCCATATCAGGTGGAAAATAGCAGCAAGAGAGTGAGCTGATCTCGGGCAAGTAGGGCTGGCTAACACACCTTCTCCAGCGAGTACCCACCTCCCAACTTACCACCAGCTTGGAGCCAAGCACTCAAAACATGACTTTATGGAGGACATCTCCTTCAAACCATCACAGAGCCTGTCTCATAAGCATGAGGAGCCGAGTTTGATTTGTAACACCTATGGAAAAATGCTTGGTGTGGTAACATACACTTGTAATCCCAGCACTGGGGAGGTGGCAACAGGCGGATCCCTGGGCCTTGCTGACCAGTCAGTCTAGCTTAATTGGTGAGCTCCAGGCCAGTGAAACATCCTGTCTAAAAAAAGGTGGACAACATTTCTTGGATGACACCATGGTTGTCCTCTGGTCTCTACATGCATGCACAAATATGTGCATATGCACCTGCACACACACACACACACACACACACACACACACACACACACACACACACACAAAGAAAAGCCCCTCTTCATGGGTCCCAGGACCAATTTGTGGGCTGCTCTTCAGTGTTGTGGTCCCCCCTAAGGCCAGCCCAGGCCAGGAGGGATGGCAGGGTCTCTGCCAAGTTGGGGTGAGCAGCGCGGAATCACGACACAGACTCTGGGAGTTGGGTGAAAGCGGGAAGCGAGCTGCCACAAACTCCTTTATTGAGGAAGTGGATGCAGATGGGTTTTAAGGGGCTTGGCTGGCCACTCATTGTATGCGGTGGTCCCCCTTTTTGTGACCAATGACAGCCTGTCTCTGGACAGGTCATCTCGTAGCAGGTTTCTCGCGAGCATGGGACTGTAGCTGTTGTCACGCCAAGCCTGCACAGGACGCCATGTTCACAGAAACCACTTCCTGGTTTCTTCTGCCATGTGGTTTGGCTAGGACCAGGCCTGTATTGTATGATACACTTAGGGACCTTCTTCAGTTGCTCTTTTTGGAGGTTGTGACCTGCCCGAGATGACCAATGTGTATGACTGAGCCTGAGAGCCACTTATGGCTTTCTGCAGTTTCTCTCCCTGCCTCAGTTTCTCCATGTCTAGCTGGGTCATCCCCACCCCTCCAAGGGACATTTATGCTGCCCAATTAGGAGTCTCAGACTCATCACTTTTTCAGTTTAATATTTGATAGTCTCTATCTGAGGACAATTTATTAAATGAATTTTGGAAGTAGGAGTTGGAATAGCAGCTTGCTCCATCTACTCCACGCATCGACCTGGAGTTGCAGTACCTCCAGGAACGGTGCAACCCGGCCCCCCCCCGGCCCCTCCCTGCCCAGCCCGGGAAGCAAGCCTAAGTACTAAAGTTAGGCTGTTTCAAAAACAAAAGATTTTTGTCTTAAATTTGAAGAGTAAGGTTGGTGGTCAAGTGAATTCAAATGTGGCATGGAGACCACTGGATGAGTAGACCCTTCATATTACAATCAGGGGCCATTTTTCTATGCTCTGAGAACCAAACTTTCACCAGACACAAGGATGCTTCCAAGAGTCTCCGGCTCCTGATCATGATCATGCCCCGCGTTTGAAGGAGCCTGTCTGGCCTGCCACTGCCCTCTAGTGGAAGCCTGGAGACACACAAAGTGTGGTGCAGCCCTCTGACCAGGCCCTGGGCTGAGAGGATTTTCTGGCCAAGACCCCTTTGTGGAAAGCTCAGGGTGGGATTCTTCCAGGAAAGGGTACAAGGACTCACCTGGTTCTCTGCAGTTGAATGGTGACACCAGGGCCTCCAGCTACTGCAAACAAATCTCAAATGCATGTGCTACCTTGTGTGTCTGTCTTACATGGGTCCTGGGGAATTGAACCTGGGTCCTTTGCAAGCAAGTACCTTTAGCAGTTGCTAATCCATCTCTTAAGGCCTAATATTTTATTTATTTATTTGAGAGAGGCAGAGAGAGAGGGAGAGAATGGACATGTCAGGGCCTCTAGCCTTTGCAAATGAACTCCAGAGACATGTACCACCTTGTCCATCTTGTGTACATGGGTATTGGGGAATCAAACCTGGGTCCTTAACTGGCATCTCTCCAGCCCTATCAACAGTTTAATGGCACATAGTGTGCATTGATCACTGATGTAACTCTGGTCTATGGAACATGAGCTAACTCCTGGTGGCTGCCATGCACTGCCCCATTGGTTACCACTGCCAGATAGGCGTGTCTGGCCTCATACTTTAGAGCACTGAGTTAAGAGGCTAGTGACTCATGTTGGTGAGTAGGAAGAGCCCTGGAGCAGCCAGCCACATAGCGAGCCTAGAAACCAGCCAGGTTATGCCTGCCTTGGTGGGGTGGCTTTCCTTCTCTGGCCTGTGACACTGTGCTAGTCCAGAGGGAGGTGCAAGGCTAGGGGCATGCTGCTGATGAAGACTAACAGGTCTCATCCCAAGACCTGGCCCATGGCCACGTCTCTGGACATCCAGTAGGCAACATCTGTGAGGTCAAAGCAGAAGAGAGAAGAGCTGGCTATGACTGGGGATTAGCAAGTGGATGTCCAGGAAGCAAGCCAGGACTCCCGGGAGGTGGCCAAGCATAGTTACCCCACAGGTGGGCTTCTTTAAATGTCAGCCAATTGAAGTGGTTGAGTACATAGCCCGAGCTATTTGAGCACTGACAATGGCATCCTAGACCTCAGAGAGGCCAGACAGCACATATAATGGAGTGTCGTGTGGGAGAGAGACACATAGGAAGCAAGAACAGGGCACTTGACTTAGGAAAACACAGGGGCAGGGACTGGGGCTGGGATGGAGTCCCCCTGGGCTCTGATCACAGGACTTGAGACACAGGCAAGGAGCCGTTTACTCAGTGGCAGAACCAGTCTGGAGCTTAGGGGTAGTTATTCATTGCAGTGATGGGTGAGATGCCCAAGGACATCAGAGCTCAGCACTCTGGGTTCTGAGAGAGGCAGAAAGGAAGAGAAAGTGAGGGGTGCTGGTGACTTTAGAATCTTGCTTGATTCTTGGTCTCTCCTTCTCAGTCTAGCCCTGGGGAAGTGAAATGTTTGGAGGGACTAGGGACAACCACTGGGTGACCATGTCTGACCACCAGCCATGGATGGTACCTTCTCTCCTACCTGTCCCTAGCCCTCACCCATCCCCCACCCAACCCTCCTTGCAAAGCTTCTTTTGTGGTCCTAGGGACAGGAGTGGACCCACCCACAGAGGAACATCATGGAGTTGGCCACCAATGAGGCAACAGGACTGGACTGCTGGATCTCAGAGGAGTGTGCTGAATGGGTCTTGCCAATGTCTACTTGAGGGCTGGAGGATGGCTCAAAAATTAAGGCGCTTGTCTGTAAAGCCTAATGACCTGGGTTAAATTCCCCAGTACCCCAGTACCACCCAGGTGCATAAAATGGCACATGCATCTGGAGTTTTTTTTTTTTTTTTTTTTTGAGTGACACAGAGAGAGAGAGGGAGAGGGAGACAGATAGAGATGGGCGTGCCAGCAGCTTCTCATGTGCTGCAAACGAAATCCAGATGCGTGCACCCCTTGTGGTCAAGTGCGACATTGCATCCTTGCGTCACTTTGCATCTGGCTAAACGTGGGACCTGGAGATTGGAACCTGCGTTCTTAGGCTTAGGAGGCAGGCGCCTTAACCCCTAAGCCATCTCTCCAGCCCTGGAGTTTGTTTGTAGTGGTTGGAGGCCCTGGCATACCCATTCTCTCTCTCTCTGTAAATAAACAAACAAACAAACAAATAAATAAATAAAATATTTTTAAAAACAGTGCCTACTTGAGACTTGGAAGAGAGACCATTTGTCCATTGGATTCTCTACCTTGTGGTCAGGAGTGTTTGTGGTTGACCATTCCCTTGGCTACCCACTGGCACACGAGGAAATTCCCAAGCATCCTGCACTGGGATGACAAGCAGCAATGACCAGGGCAGAATAGAAGAGACATTTGCAAGGAGCGCTGTGTGTTTCTGGGCTAGGCCAGCAAAGACACACCCACCCAGGGGGCACTGGATGAAAGCATGATTGCAGCCCCCAAGCATGAGCTTAAAGCTCAAATTCAATCCCTGAAAACAGAAATGGAGCTGGATCTCAGCCCCAGAACAGGAATTCAGAGCTCCTGAGGATAGGCTGAGAGTGTGATCCCAGCACTGGCAACCAGATTGAGTACAACCTTTGAAGCACAGGCTCAGAGATTGCCCTTAGCCCCTGCCCAGAGGCTTGGAGACTGACCCTATCACCTGACTGCAGGCTTTGATCTGGACCGTAGCCCCTGAGCAGGGTATAGTAGATTGACTTCAGGGCCTGAGCCTAGTGTCAGAGTTCAACCTCAGCCCTAGAGCACAGGCTTGGAACTTGAGCCAGTTCTCTGGGCATAGGCTCTGAGATAGATCTTGATCTCTGAGCAGGAAGCTGGAGCCCAACCTCAGCCCCTGAATCTAGGCTTACAGCTTGACCAGTGCCCCTGAATAGGTTGGAAGCTCCATCTCAGGCCCAGAACATGGGCTAGGAGCCTGATGGCAGCCCCTCAGCACGGCTCAGAGCTTGGCACAGACTCCATGTTCTCTGTCTCTTCTTTCCACACTATTCCCTAACCTGAATTTTCTTATTGCTGCTTTTTAAATGTTTCTAAAGCAAGCCTCCTTGGGAAGATAACCCATATATTCTTTCTTCCCCATATATTCTTTAGGATGGTGAGAATGTGAGCATTCAATTCCTGCAGTTGAAAAGCCAAATAAAAGCCATCTCTGCATGGTTCTCTTGTTCCATCGTCTACCCAGATCAGTCTGCAACTCAGCCTCAGCCTCTTCCACAGAGACGGGTCCACAGAGCTCACTGAAACCCATGGAAGGGGCATACCCAGATGAAACCCCAGGGAAATACCTACCTCAACTCAAGCCAGAGGCTTCCAGGAAGAAGTGATAACTGGGCTGATGCCCGAGAACCTGGCAGGAGCCTTTAGCAGGCCAGCCACCCACAGCTCTGGAGGCCAGTGTCTCCCCCCACCACATGGGGCCACTGGTGATGTTGGAGGCTCCATGTGGTGGGTTAGGTTGTGCTTCTCAAATAAGAGGTGTTAAAGTCCTACTCCCTCCCTCCTGTCCCAGCTCCCCCTCACCTCCCCCCCACTCATGCTCTTTGCGCTTATAAGAGAGCACTATTTCCAAAACAGAGTTGGCCTTGTCCCATCCCTGCTCAAAGCCCAAGGGACACTGTAGTGCTTGAGGACAAGTACCATGCCCTCACAGGAAGCCCAGGGCCCTCCTTCTCCTGGGGATCATTATGGAGACACAGGCTATTGTGCACTTTCTGGGACTTCCTTGTCACTGCTGTCTCTCTGATTCAGGCCAGGGCATCCTTGCCCAACCCCCACCCAAGACAGCATGTGTCAATCCTGCTACATACCACCTGTTACCAGGAGGTGAGCTCTGTGTCTGTCGGTGCTGCTGTGTGCTGAATCAGGTCTGAATCGTGCTTTCCTGAGATGGTCATTGCAATGAGGTGTTGGCCTCCTGCCACTGCAAACTAACTGTAGACACATGCGTTACTTTGTGCATTGGAATCAAACCTGGACCATTAGGCTTTGCCAGCAAGTGCCTTTTTAAAAAGTATTTTCTTATTTATTTAAGAGAGACACAGATGGAGAGGGGGAGGGAGAGAATGGGCATGCCAGGGCTTCCAGCCACTGCAAACGAACTCCACATGAACCACCTTGTGCATATGGCTTACGTGGGTACTGGGGAATCGAACTTGGGTCCTTAGGTTTCCTCAGGCAAGCATCTTAAGCACTAAGCCATCTCTCCAGCCCCAGCAAGCAGCTTTAACCACTGAGCCATGTTGACACATTTCTAAGAGAGTTCAAGTCACCTTTCCAATAGCCCTTGGTGTTAGGCAGCCCTCATTCATCAGTATACCCATTTGGTCTGGACACAAGCTCCTCTCGCTCTGTTCTTTCTGGCATCAGGGCAGGTGTACAGTGGGCACTCAATAAATGCAGCACCTCGCTTTGAAGCTTGCTTCCATATCGTATGCTCTTGACTCATCCTCTGTTTCTGCTGTAGGTTCAAGTTCACTCAGGGGCCAGCCATGTCCAAGCCTCACTTGTCATTGCCAGAATTGGCCTTATGCTCCACCCTTTCTGTCTCTCTGAGCAACCATCTCTGGCGATTTCATGTGATAGCCAAGTGCCAGGGAGTCTACAAACCACTGAGCCAACCACAGCAGAAAGTGGGGAGCAGCCAGGCAGTCGGTGAAATAGTTAGTCCCTGCACAGGTAGTCTGCCAGCATGCCTCTCCTTTCTGGCTTGCCTGCAGGATTCTCAGATGAGACATGGATGGGTCTGTCTCAGATGACAACCTAGATGTGGAGACCTGCCTTTGAGAGCGGCTCTCACAGTTGCAAGGCACCTGCTGTTTTCACTCCTCACTCCTCATGGTGCAGCTTTAAATCACTGGGTAGTTGTGAACATCTGCCCTGTAGTTGGATTTCATCTTCTTCTCCCCTTGGCTGTAAAGTGGACCAACACCTGGCTGCATGTGGAGGCCAGGGCAGCACAGAAGAGCTGGAGCCTGAGCCTTCCAGGAGAAGCCCAGCTTTCCTGACATCTGGAGGCAGAGTGTGGCATGGTGTGGTCCAGCGGGACAGCACCCCGTGTCCTGACCATGTACTTGGCTCCTGTACTTAATGTCTTTTTTTTTTTTTTTTTGTTTTTTTGTTTTTTTGTTTTTTTGTTTTTTCGAGGTAGGGTCTCACTCTGGCCCAGGCTGACCTGAAATTAACTATGTAGTCTCAGGGTGGCCTTGAACTCACGGCCATCCTCCTACCTCTGCCTCCCGAGTGCTGGGATTAAAGGCGTGCGCCACCACGCCCAGCTCTTAATGTCTTTTGTAGTCAATGACAGACTATCCAGTACCAAAGACCCATCTCTCTGTCTGTCTGTCTGTCTCTCTCCAGAATGGCCTGGGTGCATTGTAGTTGCCCCACTTAGTAACAACTAACATCTCATTTCCCCCATTTGTAAAATTAAGGAGATGGTGTAGACAATGATAAGGTCCTTGGAAATGGCACTTATAAGCCACTTGGGTCCGACACAGGGTGGTCCCCAGGACACAGCAATCTTGGTTGTGACTACCTTGCTTGGCTTGGCCTCTGGGATGCAATTTTATACCATCCTCCCCTTCTCTGCTCTGTGCCAGGAATCATGTAGAGTCTATCCTACAGACTTAGGTTAACCCCACCCTCCATAGCTGCCCATACAAGCAGCCTCAGCCCTCCTGTCCCAGCTTCCACATACCTACTGTCAACCCACCTGCTGTCCCTGTGAGGGAAGTACTGGGGGATCTGCCTCAACATCCTTCCACACTTCCTGAGACCTCATGCCCTCCAAAGGGACGTAAGTGACTCCAGGATAAATGACCTTTATTTTTAAGGCAATGCAAATACCACAGAGTGTGGCAGAGGCCTGGGCTTCATAATAGAATAACAACAACAACAAAGCCCTCACCCACAGCCACAACACATTGTGGTCAGGAAGCCTAGCCATTCTGGACCATGCAGAAACCTTCCCCTGAGACACAGGAAGGTGGGCTGTGCTTGGCAGCTGTGCTGTTGGGCTCAGATGTAAGCACAGGTCTCCATGTGTTTGTCTTTTACCTTCAGGTTTCCAGGAACAAACTCCTAATGTATAACTTGGTGCCATGGCAAAGTGGGGTTTGGCTCAGGATGCTCAGAGCTCATTTGGCCACAGGTCTGGGGCTGCCCTCTACTTTTCTGTCCCTCATTATCACAGCAACCCACATCCCATAATCAGAGGTTAGGATATTCTCAGAAGGGTAGGAATGGAATAGTATCCTTGAGTGTTCCCCGGGCCCTGACCATCTTCTGTTTCCAGTGCACTCTTGTCACCTGCCTGCTGATCCTAGAACATGACCCTGAGTGATTCAAAAGCTTCAATATTGTGGCCTGATAATACCACAGATCTCTCCAGAGCTCAGGTTCAAAGTTAGGAGAGCACCTCTTGAGAACACAGAATGAGTGTAAATGACCTGCCTCAGTTTCTGAATCCTCGAAGGTCCCACCAGAAACAACAGGCAGAGTGCAGACAGCCTGTCCCTGGAGTGATCATAGGCCAATGACATCTCCTGAAGGTTTCAGTAGAGCACGGATGGTCCCTAGAGAAACATAGTGCTTTCTGGGTGTCTCTGGAATGAGAGACTAGCCAAGTTACTTCCCCCATCTTAGTCCACATACTGTCGCTATGTCAACACAGGTAGGTTATGCTGAATAAAGGTTTGTTTGGCTCATGGTCTGTAAGCTGAGAGTTCAAGAGTGGTGCTGGCATCTGCTGAAGCCTCATGCCGTGTCAAATACAAGTAGGAATTGAATGGTGAGACAGAGCTACTTGCTCTGGTCTCCTCTTTCTTGTAAAAATCATCGAGTGACCCCACCATATTCTTTTCTATTTCTGTTGTTGCCATTAAACAGCTGACTAGAAAACGTAGGTTTATTTGGGCCCATGGTTTGGGAGAGCACAGTCCAGCATAGCAGGGAATGCTGCAAGAGAAGCCCTGTGATCCTGCTAAAGGCCATGGGACCAGATTTGACATGGTGATCCTCAAGCGAGAAGAATGTGGCAATGGTCTGTGGTCTGGAGCTTGAAAGATGGGGCCTGGAGGCCCACTAATATGACAATCTTGAGAGGATCCCTAAGGGAAGTGATGGGATCCCCAGGGGGACACATAAGTACTCAAGGTACAGGGGCCCAGGAGGACCCCCTGCTGGAAGGGCAGGGAACATGCAGGGCATCCCTAGTGGTACAGAGGTGAGCTGGGCAGGCAGGGGATGACAGTGGCCCTAACTCTGCTTCTGCACCCACCAAGGCCCAACTTTGCCTCTAAGAGTCTCCATGGACAGTGAGATGGTCATGGTCCAACTGCTAAACTATGGAGATTCTTGTATCGGTGACCTTCTCATTGTTGGGACCAGACTTGACCAGAAACAGCTTATGGAAGGAAAGAATTTATTTCCAGCTTACAGTTTCAAGGGAAAGTTTCAGTATGATAGGGAAAACATCATAGGAGCAGGAAGCTGGCTCACATTGTTATATATCAACAGGGAGGAAATAGTGAGAGTACCTCACTAGCACTGGCAAGCTGAGTTGGGCTATAAAATCCCAAGGCCTTGGGCTGGAGAGATGGCTTAGCAGTTAAGGTCCTTGCCTGCAAAGTCAAAGGACCCAGTTTCAATTCCCCAGTAACTACGTAAAGCCAGATGCACAAAGTGGTGATGCCTCTGGAGTTCATTTGTAGTGGCTAGAGGCCTTACTGCACCTATTATTTCTCTTGCTGTCTCTATTTTTTCTCTCTCTCAAATAAATAAGTAAATAAATAAAATATTTAAAAAATTTCAAGGCCTACCAATAGTGACACCTCCTCCATCAAGGATCCATCTCCCAAAAGCTCTACTAGCTGGGAACTAAGTATGAGGCTTAATCACAAACCATATGGCTATGGGGAACATTTTACATTCAAACTACCACATTCTGCTGCTGGCCCCTACAGACGCATGGCTATCTCATACTGCAAAATGCCTTCAGACTTTAAAAGTTCCTAGTCTTTACCAATCCCAACATTGTTCAAAAGTCCAAAGTCTCATCTGAAATTCAACATAGTTTCTTAAGTGTGACCCTGTAAAATCAAAACACAAGTTAGGGCTGAAGAGATAAGGTTTAGTGGTTAGGTGTTTGCCTGTAGAGCCTAAGGACCCAAGTTCAGTTTCCCAGAACCCATGTTAGCCATATGCACATGGTAGCACATGTGTCTGGAGTTTGTTTGCACTGGCTAGAGGTCCTGGTGTGCCCATTCTCTCTCTCCCTCTCTCATAAATAAATAAATAATAAATAAAAAATATTTTTTAAAACACAAGTTAAATACTTCCAACATATAATGGCACAGTAAAGATTCCAATTCTAAAAGGGAGGAATAGGAGCATAACATGGAAAGAGTGTACTAATTAATGTAAGATTGAAAACCAGCAGGACAAACATCAAATCCTGCAGCTCCGTGTCTGACACATGGGACTCCTGATGAAATCTTCTGTGCTCCAAAGAGCTTGGGAAATTTCATCCCGCCTTCTCTGCTGCTTTCTTTCCAAGCAGAATCTACCCTGAGCCAATAGTTTTCCCTGACAGCTGTCCTATAGTTCTGGAATCTCCAAAATCCTGGGGTCTCCACTGCAACCCAATGGTTCACCTTCATAACTCTGTGCCATAGCTCCACACAGGGACTTCAACCTTGCTTTATGTTGCCTAGAGGCCATCTACAAAACCAGGTTGCAAGCCAATGACCCTTTATTTCCTGCATTTGTCATACTTCCAAAGCCAGTACCAGGTGGTGGCATTGCCAAATTTGTTAATCCAGCAGGGGGCGGGAGGGATAAAAGCCTGACTTAGAGAAGTAGGACACTCCTTCAGCATTCTTCCTTCAGGCCCCTCCTTTCAAAAGAATGAGCACTCCTCCCATTGTCCCAATGCAAAGCAGCTGGTCCATCACCAATGGTGGTAATCTCTTAAACAATAGCGGCTAAAGTGGCTATAGTCTTTGGGACCTCAAACTCATTCACATTTCCTTCTGTGACACTTTGTGTCTTTCATATCCTTCTGCTTTGTATTTTCCTCTGCCAAACTCATAAATCCATTAATTTAAAATTTAACTTTGTTCAAGTTCTTGGGACATAGGCAAAGCACCCAGCCTCTTCCCTGGAACATCTCAACAATGGCTTCTAGTCCAGTCTTGACTCTGAAATCTCATAAATGAGACTCTATGCTTCATACTTCCCTCTTTTTTTTTTTTTTTTTTTTTTTTTTTTTTTTTTTTGTAGGTAGGTTCTCACTCTAGTCCAGGCTGATCTGGAATTCACTATGCAGTCTCTAGGTGGCCTCAAACTCATAGTGATGCTCCCACCTGAGCCTCCTGAGTGCTGAGATTAGAGGCATTTCCACCATGTCTGGCCATACTTCCCTCTTCATATTGGTCTTTCAAACTTTCACCAGAATGGTCCAGTAAGCTCTACCTACAGCTCTGCAAGGCTTCCCTAGTCCAAAGTTCCAAATACTTCTATAGTCTTCCCACAAACCAGTTCCAAAAGACAAAAACAAAATAAAACAAAACAAACAAACAAACAAAAAAAAAAAAAAAACCCATATGGTCAGGTTTATCATAGTGACAGCCCCACTTCTCAGTACCAATTTTCTGTAACAATTAACTTCTCATTGCTGAGAAAAAAAGGGGAGGCTGGAGTGATGGCTTAGTGGTTAAGGTGTTTGCTTGCAAAGACAAAGGATCCCAGTTCGACTCACCAGGCCCCATGTAACCCAGAAGCACAAGGGGGCACATGGATCTGGAGTTCATTTGCAGTGGCTAGAGGCCCTGGCATGCCCATTCTCTTTTTCTCTTTCTCTCTGCCTCTTTCTCTCAAATAAATAAATAAAAAATATTTAAAAAAATCTGACCAGAAGCAACTTATAGAAGAAAAGGGTTTATTATGGCTTAAAGTTTCAAGCAGGAAATTTTATGGTGGGAAAGACATGGCATGAGGAGAAACTGGGTGTCACTTCTTGTCACATCACCAGAGAGGAAGCAGCAAGAGTGAGCAATACCCAATAGGTCTGGTCTAATAAACCTCAAGGCCTTCCTCCAGTAACATACCTTTTCCAAGGCTCCATCAGTTAGGGATCAAGGATGCATCTTATTCACAAACACATGAGGCTATGGTAGACATTTCATGTTGTAGAGAGGGAGAGAATGAATGAGAATTGCCACTACAAATGAATTCCAGATGCACTGGCCACTTTGTGCATCTGGTTTTATGTGGGTACTGGGGAATTGAACCCAGGGCATCATGCTTTGCAAGCAAGCACCTTTAACTCTGAGCCACCTCCTTAGCCTGACATTTCATATTTAAACTATTACATCCCTCTTTGCTCCTGAGGCTTTTGGATGGAGGCCTCTGGAGTGCCCTCACCAGACAGACTGCTCAAACAGCACCTGCAGCACTGTGCAACAATGAATCATGGGACTTGAGAATTATTTCTTGCTTCTTCCATAAACCCTCATCAAATGAATGAATGCAGGTGTGAGAAGGTGAGCCTTTGGAGGGGGTGATGGCACTCACTTCTCCCTGGTCTGTTTCAATGACCACCATTATCATAATTACTGTTTATTGAGTCCTGATTCTGCCAGCATCTTTGAAAAGTTTTACTTTTCTTTCACATTTAACCCAAAGGTATGCAATGTGACTTGAAGGATAAGGCAACTGAGGCACAGAGAAAGCTAGTGAGCAGCCAAGGTCGCATGCAGGTCACAGCTCTGCAGACTCTGAACAAAAGGCTGGCTCAATCTATTCAAATCAACTCATTTGATCCAAGTCAAATTCCCTAAGGTCCAGCCCCAGAGGATACCTTGAAGGGACCAGACACAGCTTGGTCAGCCCTACTTTGACCACTAGGTCCTGCTGGGATACTTGGAGTAAGACCTCTGGACCTTGTTGCTACCTTTGTAAAATGTGCTGGACCAGTCAGTCCTGAAGTCCTCCCAGGTTGACACCGTTATAATTCCCAGACCCTGCCTGTTGGAAGGTGCCTGCTCAGAGTGGCATGCTAGCTCCCCCAGAAGGCCCAGGCAGCCCACAGCACAGTGCCCTTTGGGACTAGCCCACAGCATTGGCTATCTAACTTGCAAGGCCTCTGCCAAGAAGTGCAATAGTGGCCTTGTTCAGAACTTCCAGGAGAGGAAGAAATCATACTGCTGCTGGTTGGGGGAGGTTGTTAGGAATCTAAAGACTCAGGGGGCTGACGCTTTATGCCTGGGTGAGGGACATGAAGGGAAATGGGAGGCTGACAGCTTCTCACAGGGGCTGCTCCTCTGCTGGTGGGTGCTCAGTCTGTCTTCCTTTCCATCCTGTTTCTTCAGTAGATATTTGTGATGTGCCTGTTATGTGCATATGGGAGGCACTGGGAATGTTATTCATAGCATAATGACAAGGACACTCATGGATCTCAGCTCATGCTGGGACATGCAAGCATGAGCTTACAAGGTCTTTGGAACTGCCCTAAAAGATGGGGACTGCCTTTAAGTCTAAGGATGGAGGTGGGCAGTCAACCTTGCAGGAGCAGGTGGAGGCTATTTCCTACCAGCAGACAGGTCCAGGGTTACCTCCATGGTTTCTGGTCCACTGGTAATTCCACCAGCCTGTGATGGACCAAATTTCACTCTGTCACACCACAGCCACAGCCCTGATGCCCACCTGGGGAGGGACTTGTTCAGAGTTACCCTCCTGAGCTGAGGAACTGGAACGAGACACCTGACTCTACTTCTGGGCTTCTTCCATTTCACTGCATTTGTATTCTGGGCAAGAGATTCCAGCAGGTAGCACTGACACTTGCTCTTGAAGTTACAGTAGCTAGTTGGACTTCCTGCTTTCCAGGGTGTGTGCATGCAGGGAGGCAGGGGTGCTGCATACTTCCCTAGGGCTTCAGCTCTCCCTGGGAGCCTCTGTTCTCTAGGCCTTTCTGACAGTACATGGAGAGGAATTTGCTCTTGTCTCAGTATTCTATGTGGAACAGCCTCGATCCAAGCCAAGTGTGCCTGGCGGTGCCTCACCAACCAAGGAAGATAATGCTTCGTGTCCAGGCCCTGCGCACCCTGTGCTTTCCCCTCTAGCAGGAATCTTCTGAGTCCCACCTGATGCGGCCAGACAGTAGGATAAACCTGCGCCTCCTTTCCCTTCTGTCCGCGGTTTCACTCCCAGAGTTAGGTGCCTGATGTCACAGAAGGGAATCGGTCACCGTGGGGGCCGGTGGCGACAGGGCATGACATGCGGGCTCCAGCCGAAGCGGTATGGCTGGAGCCTGTGGCATGTGGCCTGGTGGTGAGCAGCCCAACTCCGGAGACGAGAAACCCGCACCCAAATCCCAACCCTTTCTGGCCTCACCGAAGGTGTCAATAAATTCTGCCTGTGACCTGCCTTTCCACTGCCTCAGTTCCCCCCTTTTGTGTACAGGGAAAAAAAGGGGGGGGGGACTGGTCTAGAGAGGCCTTCCACGACCGAAGAGCTACTCAAAGCTCACTTTTCTCTGCTCCGCCACCCTCGCGATTCCCAGACTCCCGGGAGCCGCAGTCCTTCCCCCTCGGGCCACCACCTCCCCCGACCCCCGTTTCCCCGAGGCCGCCGTGACAGCTCTGCAGAGCGCTTAGAACCAAAGCGGCCGGCCTCCGCGGCTGTCGCCAGCCTGCGCCTGCGCTGGCCGCCGAGCCTGCTGGGACTTGTAGTCCTCACTTCTGGCCGTGGCGGCGCGAGGGCGTGTTACGGGAAAGCGGCGCCTACACTTCCCAGGGTGCGCCCCGCCCCGGCGCGGCACGGCACCCAGTGGGACTGACTAGAGGGGCGGGGTGGGCGGGGGCGGGGTCTGCGCGCCGAAGGGCGCTGCGGCTAGCTGCTGGGCGCGCGCTCACAGGGAGCCGAGCCGCCGGCCGCAGGCGCACGGAGCATCGCGCGATCGCGGCACCTGCGCGCCGGGGCACAGGGCTGCCGCAGCTCCAGGACCGCCCCGACTTGGAGCTGCTGCTGAGATGAGTGCTGGTGAGTGCTGGAAACCCAGGGACCAGCTGCATCCCTGAACTGCATCCCCCGCCGCGAGGGCTGGGTGGTATTCTGAGGCTGCACCTGCCACACGGAGGAAATCACGCAGCCGCTCCACCCAACTTTTGCTACAGGGTTTTGCAGTTCCGAGGGGCCGACTCGTTGCCTCCTGGTCCCTGCATCCTGGGCTCGTAGCTTGGTGGTGCGCGCAGGGGATTCCGTCTTACAGTGCCAACCCATGTGGCTGCGCAGGGATGTCTTGCAGGCGCCACTCCATTGCTTCTTATGGGGGTCCTGGGTTGTTCCAGGCTGCAGAAGGAGGCATGGGTCTCAGTGAGGGTGCCTCAGACCACCGCAGCCCTAACCATGGAGAGAGGTGTGATAGCAGGCGGAGCTTTGCAGCAGGGGACTCCGCCCTTGCCGCAGCGCCTGGGTGGGGGCGTCAGGCTGACTCTGAGCGCCCCAGGCTTGCTGGGGCAGATGTGGCATCCCAGAACCTATATGTGTATCAATCCCGGCCCTACCTCTGCGCGTCATCCAGTCAGTCCCTCAGCTCTACCTTTCCCACCGCATCCACCCAATGAATATGATCGCCTTGGTGCAGCTCTGGAAAATCCAGTTGAAACCCTGTGTTCTAGGAGACACTGAGGCCTAGAGCTGGAAGGCTTTGGTGGTCTGGAGTGCTGCCTGAGGATATACCATCTGACAGACTGGGGGGCGGGGCGGAGGGGGACCTCTAGCTAGTTCTTACATGCCCCAACAGGGAGGGGCTGTTGCTCCATTTTTCAGGGTGCTATGGGTTGGCCAGGCTTCAGTGACCTGGAAGAGGCGCATTCAGAACTGTCAAACTGGTGTGGATTTGATTCTTGGGCTCCCTGACTCTTTCATGTTTCCCTCCAAGATTGTGTTGCCACTGACTGCAGTGTGGGAACAGCAGCTTCCTCTGAGGGGGAAATGGACAGTGGCTGTTCACCGTGGGTTCCTAGCCTAGGGAGAATCTCTCCCAAGGGACTGTCCCCTCCCCCTCCTAGCCAACGATAAGACTGCTGTACTGGACATTGGGAGAGTGGCCTGGTGGACAGCAAGTGGAAGATGGAGGTAGGGTCTTTTGGAAGAGACTTTTTGAAATGGCCAACCTGTTACCTGGGAGTGGCTGGAAAGGGCACTCTGAGGCTTGGTAGGACCTCCAGACGTTTATCTAATGGCAGGGGGGATAATAGCTGGGTGCACACAGGGTAATTTCATGCTTTGGGTGACCATAATTGATGCCTCTGGCCCTCCTGTAATCAAGCACCCGCAGAGGAGCACAGGTGCCCCCTCCACATTTGTGGTTATTGTCCCCAGTGGACGGCCATAGTTGTGGCTATGGGAAGAGCAAGGAGACTGGACTTTGAGCCATGGTGGGGGCCTGGTGATCTCTGTGCTATGACACCCTCTCAGTCTTGTCTGGCTGACTTGGAACTGAGGCAGCGCTGCCTCCAAGTAAGAGACCCACACAGCCTGTTCTCTTGGCAGTGTGGGATGATCATGGTTGTTATTGGGTGACCAAGCCCACCACAGCCTCCCTTTGGAAAAGGAAATCAAGTACTGTCCCCTGTCCACCTGTCACCCTGGCCAGCTGACTACATGCATGGCAGTGATTTCAACCACATCCACAGTTGGGGAGAGTGGAAGTGTGATCTGATATGTCCAGTGGGTTCTAGTGTGTAGCCACCATGTATATTTGGCATGTCAGCAGCTTCTCTTGTCAACAAGAGCAACACTCCCTGTACCTCCCAGTGGAAAGCTGGCATTTTGGAGTTTGGTTGTGGCAGGTGTGATTGAGCCAGATGGGCAGGTGATCTGAGCCCATGACAATCTGTACAACCTCCTTGTACAGAAATATCTTCCCTATTGCCATCAGAGCTGTGGATATGGCTGGGGTCTGACAGCACAGGGAGCCTCATGCTTGCTCAGGTGTGGCATCGAGGCTCTTGTGGTAGTCACATTGGCTTTGGTTGCCTGTTGGTCTCAGGTGGCTTGGGAGAGGTTTATACTGTGCCATGGAAGATGGAAGACGGTATTCCATGGCAGACAGGCCTTGATCTGAATCCAGTGTGCTAGCTATGTGGCTTCCTGTGCCTGTTTCATCAGGCGTATGGAGGGAATACTTCAGCTTTGTACACAGTATGAGCCCCACACAGTAGACCCTGTAGATGGTGATAAGAATGGTGACACCATAGCCCACATGGTCACAATGGGGCAGGGGATTGGGCAGGCACCTGAGCTGGGGACAGTGGGTGTGGAGACCCAGTGCCAGTTCTGCCACCAACAACTTCGGAGTCTTTCAACAAGGCCTGTGTACTCTGAGCCAAGATGACCTTAGAGATGGCTGTAGGCCTGGCAGGTAGGCTTCCTCCAGCTGGGCAGAGGTGTGTCTGTGCATGTGTGTGTATGGATATGTGCGTGTAGTGGCTTCATAACTAAGTGCCACCCTTCAGGGGACTTTATGGGAGGGAGAAGTTTGTTTTTGGATAATACTGGAACCTAGATCAAGACATCAGCAGGGCTTGTTTCTCTCTTCTTGGCTTGTAGACAGTGTCTTCTCCCTATGTTTTCGTAGGGTTCTCTCTCTGTACTGTGTCTGGATCCTCTCCTCTTCTAAGGACATCAGGCTAATTAGATGAGGCCCACCCTAATTTACCTTGAGGATCTCTGGAAAGATCCTCTCTCCATGTACAGCCACTTTACCATGTGAATTCAGCCTGTCAGGTGGCAGCTTGGGAGCCTGGCTCAACTGGCTTCTGCTCCTACCAGGGCTGTGTTAGCAGCTGGAAGGGACCTGAGGATGCTCTGAGTGTTCCCCTCCCCCCACGGGGGACAGCGAGGTCTGAAGAAGGAAAAGCACCTGTCCACTGTCAAGGAGAAGATGTGTCAGATCCTAGAGTTAGCCTGGTCTTCCAATTCACTTAAAACAGTAATGGTCACTCTGGCCCAGGAGCAGATAGCATGTGGTCACTTGGGTGGGGAACCACCGACCATGGTTAGAAACAGTGGGCACAAGGCACCATCCTTCATCCAGCAAATGTTTCCTGAGCACCCCCATGTACCCACACTGCTTCAGGCCCTGGAACTCAGCAGCGGATAAGAATGTGGAGAACTCCATGGTATTTGGGAACTTGCATCCTGGGTAGATGTGGAGGGTACTTAATAGTTAACGAATGGGCGTGATGATTTCTTAATGTGAGCAGAAAATATTTGAGAAAACCAGTTTAGTTTAGAAACACTTAAGGGTAGAATCACACATCATGTGTGATCTCACTCTACAACACAGCAAAGGAAAAAAGACTGGAAGGAAATTTGTCAGCATGTCCACGATGTCCGTCTGAGTGCTCCTTGTGGTGTGTTCTCTTCTTTATAATGAGGTACGAGGCACAAAGGAGGAAGTAAGTTGCTCACAGCTCTGAGGACAGCACACTTTGGGGGGAGAGATGACGATTTCATTCTGCAGGAACCGCTGTCTTTAGCATAGAGTAGAGGGGACGTCGCCCCCATCCACAGCTGGATGGAACCAAGCACAGGTGGCTTTGCTGTGTCTGTCATCTTACTATGACTCCATTTTGGGCAAGATGCCACAGGGACAAGTCCTCTGGCCCTAAAATCCATCAGGAATCATGTGGATGGAATCCTGGGGGCCCTGAACTGAGATTCTTGACCCCACATAACCCCCAGTAAGCTCTTACCTGCATTCCCATGATGGTGAAGGTTACTTCCTCAGTTGACCACCCCAGAATCCTTTGTTTTTGTTCTTTTTTATCTTAAATTTTAAAATTTTATTTATGAGAGAATAAGAATGGGCATTCCAGAGTCTCCTGCCACATGCATCACTTTGTGCATCTGGCTTTATGAGGGTACTGGGGAAATGAACCCAGGCCATCAGGCTTTGCATGAAAGCTCTTTTAGCTGCAGAGTCATCTCTTAGCCCATCTTTCTTTTCATTTCTGTTCTTTTTAAAAATATATGGTTTCTGTCAATTGGTTGATGGACGACTCTTGGAAATTCCATGCCGAAGTCCCAGGAAAGGGAGTGTCCCTTGACCCCAACCCCTAAAGTGTGCAACCCTTGACCCTCAGAGCGTTGAGCTGATAAGGGGGAACAGCCAAGCCAGAAAGGAGGGAAAGGAGGAGGAGTGGCCAGGAAGAAGGCCCTATCCTGTCACTGGCCCTTTAAAGGGCACTGCCTGTCTTCAGAGCCAGGCCAAGCTATAGTTGCTGACACCAGCAGCTGCTAGAATCCCTGACCTGGAGTCCATGGCTCTCCTCTGCAGAAAACTTGGGGCCATTCTTTAAGCCCACCTGTGGCTGTACCCTGCCTTGTAGGATGTGGTAAGGCCGCCTCGGAAGCCAGGCCTGGCATTGCCTCTGTTGACATTCCCTTACTGCCATCTCCAGGTTCATGGAGGACTGAGGGTGCCAGGTGCTTTGCAGCCACCAACAGGCATGTGGCAGAGCCTCTGAGAGTAGGTAAAGCAACTGCAGCAGGAAGACACTGTGCCAGGCAGTGGCAGTTTCTGGTTTTTGGTGGTGATCACGTGCTGAGATCTGAGCTTCTGAGCGGCTGAGAGCCCTGTAGGCTTCAACTCACAGGCTGCCAGGGTACCTGAAAGCCCCAAGGCTGCTAGTTCTGCCAGAGCAACCTGAGTGCTGCATCTTTGTTTACTCAAGGAATGTTTCCACTGCCACGAGGCCCAGGGCATCTAGAGTGTCACCACAGCACCCTGGCAGGACAGGCTTAAATGTCCCAGCAGCTGTGGCTTGTGGGGTGCTTTCTCAGGGCCCTGGGCCAGATGGCAGATCTGTTTTCTCTTGGACTCTCCTCACACCTCTCAGGGGTGCTGCTGAGCTCCTCATGCACATATGGGGAAACAGAGTCTCAGGAGGTCCCAGGAGTTTCCTGGTGACATAGGATTTGTGAGTGGCAGAGCTAGGATTTGAATCCCAGAGAGTCTGGCTCGGCCCCAGGTGTTTGTATCTGCCTGGGGAAGCAGGCCCCTTCTGGACTTTCCACCTGTGCACATCTGCTTCCTTGTGATGTGTGGATAAGTGCTTTGTGTGTAGAGGCCTGGCCCTGGGGTGTCATGGTGGAGCTTCTTGGAGGGGTTTGTACATGAGTCATCTCACCTTAGTTCTGAGCACTGTTTCCATTTCCCAAGTACAGTGTCTACTGATACACAGCCAGCAGATCTCTGCCTTCTGCAGAGTCTCCTCCTGGGGTCATCACAAGGCCCCCGAGATCCACTCTAAGATAGCTCCAGCCATGAGAGAGCTTCTCACTACACGAATCTCATATGCTCCCCTGTACCCAACCTTGATTCCTGGTCCAAGCCCAAGAGTTCAGCTCCTGGGCTTTGGCATTCCAGAGCCCACTTCCCACTTGAAGGCAGTGACCCCACGAGTGCTAGGATCACTTCTCTGGCTCTCGAAGCTCTACTCTGCCAGGGTCTCCCTCTACGTGACCTTGGGTGAGCCGTCTTCCCTCCCTGTGCCTCAGTGTGCCAGTCTGTAAGAACAGGACCATTCAGAAGTGTGTGGTCTCCCTTTCTTTGGCAAGCTCTTGCCCTCAAGGTCTGGGTTTGAGGCTGGTATTATTTCAGGGAAACATGCCAGTCACTTTTTCTCATCTGACATTTTCACAGGCTCCCTGTTGAGGAGGTGCTTGACCTTCATGTTGCAGTTAAGGTTAGGGTTTGGGTGCCCTATGAGGGAGGTTCCTGCAGTCTGTTGGGGAGGGGACACTTGTGGACTTCTGCCCAGCACCTGAGATATGAGCACAGTTGCTCTGTATGAAGGACCAGGGCAGGCAGAAGGTCGACTTTTGTTTTAATTTTGTTGTTTGACTCAGCAAGCCCAGTGTTGCATTGTGTTGCCTGCCCCAGAGCTGGGGGTGGCTTCTGGCTGGTGGTGAGGAGGTGGGTCATGAGCAGACACTGTGGGGACGGTGCCTCAGGTGGGCTTGTGCCATTGGCTTGGGAGTCAAAGATTCTCCAGCCTGAGGGAAGTCTGCATTCTTAAGCATGATGTCCCCATGGCATAGTGGGGCTGTATGCCCATTGCTAGCTGTGTTCTTACAAGCCAGTTGGTAAACTGCTCTTTGCCTATTTCTCCACTTACAAAGTAGAGGTAGCATCTGCCTTTTGCTATTCTCCTAAGCACCAAGCTGGTAAGAGGCAAGGCCCAGGACTCGGCAGGCACCTGGAAGCAGGTTATATGTGGGGTCTGTATCACCAGTGCTATGGCAGCATCAGCTTTCCACCTAAGACAGATTAAGGCTTGTTTTCCTTTCACCTGCCTCCTCCAGCCTAGCACTACCTCAGCCTTGTTTATACCTCCAGTCTCCAGAGAGCACCGGTCAAGGGTACCAGCAGTGCATCCTCTGGAGACTGAGACATGGAGTGTTGAGTCACGCCTCCTGTCTCCTAAGGCAGGCTTGCTCCTTGTAGTATCAGTGGCCACTGGCCCTCTGCAGGAGGCACACACATTGGGCTTTGGGCTCTTCACACCCAGCAAAGGAAGGGACAGTGAGCCAGCAATGCAGTTCTAGCCAGCAGACTGGAATGGATGCTTGGTCAATGCGGTACAAGCTACTGGCTCCTGGCCCTGATGGTGTCTGTCCTCAGGGTAGGGTGACCCTTGTTTAAGCTATAGGGGAGGCATCTCCTGACACTTGTCAGCAAAGGCTGAAGGATGGATGGAGCTGAGTCTCACCTCACAATCAGCCTCCTCTGTTACTCTGGGCCCAGGACATGATTTTCTGGGACATCATTGTTCCCAGGATCTGACATGGCAAGTGACATCTCCAAAGCCTCTGGATGGCACCACAGTGGGCACAAAGCCCCAGCAAGGCAGTTGTGAGGACTGTCCAGACAGTGGGCCAAGTTTAGGTGTCGACATTGCGGCCTTTTTCCATGATTGTCTCTGCCTTGGCTCTCCAAGTGGGTACAAATGAGAGGTGGTATGGGTGGCTGCCTAAGAGGGAACCCTGGGTAGACAGAGGGAGATAGTGTGGAGGGAGAGGCAGGAAGGGATGTTGTGATGGGCTCCTAGACTGCATCTTCCCAGGTGGAGGCTGGTTCTGGGAGTATGGACTGCCCCCATGGGCTGAGCAGACTTCCTTGGTGCTGGGAAACCATGTCCCAGAGCTGAAGGAAGGCACAGCTGCAGGCCTGCAGAACAGGATGCTGGGCTAGGAGGTCTGACAAAAATGGTTTCACTGTGAAGCTACCACACCCCAGAGGTTCTGGCAGGGCTAACTGTTCATCCTCAGCTAGGTCAAGACCTCTCCAGTTTCCAGCCATAACGTCTTCACATCTGCAGCCTCAAAACTATTCCGGGACGTCCCTGCAGTCCCTAGCTGACACCACTGACACCTACCATGTCCCAAACACTTCTTTCTAAGCACCAGTTTGCCTCTCCCTGTCCTCTTCCCACCTTCACCCCCATCTGCCCCATCTAGGTTCCACCCCATCCATCTGCATTCAGCCTCTGCCTTTGCTGCAGCTCCACGTTGGTCACAAAGCTTCCCAGCTCTCGTGGGGCTTTTGACTACCCTTGAACTTGCTGGGTTCAAGGATTTGGGTCTGGTCCTGGATGCTGTGCAGCCCAGGGCTGGGTACTATTCTTCTCTGAAATACTTCCTGTAAAATGGTGTATGGGCTGGCTAATAGCTCCCAAAGGCATCCATGTCCTAATTCCTGGAACTTGTCACAGTGTTAGCTTTCCATGGCAGAGGAAGTGTTCAGATGTGACTAACTAAGGACCTTGCCAGGGGAATGTGGGTCTTCATGGGTGAGAGGCAGAAGGTTACAGGAGACTGCAGAAGCTGCAAGCAGGAGAGCAGCAGCTGGCCCTGGAGATAGGAGAGTCCAGCAGAGGAACGCAGGAAGCCCACAGGGCAAGGGGCAGGTCTTCCTGAGACTCTCCAGAATATCCAGCTCTGTTGCCTCCCAGACCTTTCTTTCCCTCGTGGTACAGATCTTGTCTTGATGTGGTTGATCTGTAAGTGCCCACTCAAATATCACCTCCTCCAGGAAGCCCTCCCCAACACCCTTAGGGGGCTGTGTGTGTTCACGGGCTTCCATGGAACACTCAGGGTGGCATAGTCTCTTTTAGGACAAAAGCCAGAGATTCTTTACTGTGGTTCTGGGTCCCCAGGATAAGGGGCTAAACAAGATGGAATGCTGGTTTCAGCTAGGGCTTTGGCTAGTATGGTGTGACTCTTGTTCCTGGTCATGGTTCTGGGGACCATACAAGAGTTTGATTCTGGCATTGTCATCTGGGTCCTGATGCCTCCTCTGGGACATGGGCTTTGGCTGGCTTTCAGTGTTTACAGTAAAGGAAGGGTACACCTGTAGGCCAGCTCCTTCTCAGCTGTCACTGGTCACCTAGAAACTCCGGTCACCAAGTCCCCTAGTGCAGAGTGAAGACCCAAGAGGATTTAAAAAAATTTATTATGAGAGAGTGAGAGGGGTGGCAGAGACAGAATGGGCCTGCCAGGGCCTCTAGCCACTGCAAACAAACTCCAGGCACAGGTGGCACCTTGTGCATCTGGCTTTAAGTGGATACTGGGGAGGTGAACCTGGGTCCTTAGGCTTTGCAGGCAAGCACCTTAACCTCTGAGCCATCTCTCTGGCTCCCAGGAGGAGTTTTGTGAATGCTGTTACTGGTGGCCATGTGGAGAGGGTGGGAAATAGCACAATATATCTGCTCCCAGCTCTGGAGGCTGGCGGCTTGGCTATGCTAATATTAGTGTGCAGCCAGCAGTGTCCCTCACAAGCTCTAGGAAAGCCAGTTCTCACCTCTTCCCGCTTTAGTGGTTGCTGGTCTTCATGGTTTGTGGCCACATCACTTCAGCCTTCAAGGCCAGCACCTGTAACCCTCTCTGCTTCGTCCTCCCATGGCCTTCTGTGTGTGCAAAACTCCCTCTGCCTCCTTCTCTTACAGTAAAGGACATATGACAGCACTTACATTACTCAGACACCCAGGATCAATTCCTAGCTCATGACCCTTACCTTAATCAATGCTCCCAAACCCAATTACCCACATGAGCCTATATTCCTGGGTTCTTTGAGGAGGACCAGGACGTTTTGGAAGCCACTATTCATGAGTAGCTTCTGGAACATTCTGTCTCTGGAGCCTTTGAACCTTTGGAGCCTCCAATGTATCTGAGAAAATAAGGATGACTTCTCTAAGAATGCAAAACATTTCTGTTAACTCACTAAATTTAAACACTCTGGGGCTGGAGAGATGGCTCAGCAGTTAAGGCTCTCACCTGCAAAGCTAATGACCTAGGTTCGATTCTCCAGTACCCACTTAAAGCCAGATGCACAAAGGGGCACATGCATCTGGATGGAGTTCTTTTTGCAGTGACTGAAGGCCCTGGAACACCCATTTTTTCTGTCTGACTCTCTTCTCTCTCTCTGCTTGCAAACAAATATATATATACACTCTGAGTGCCCCAATCTCAACACGGTCACAGCCTGCAGGGATGGATTTGCACAGTCTATAAGGGAACAGTTAAGGGAACAGGCTGAGGCTTAAACACATTCCTGCTTTCTGAGAGGAGGGTGCTTCCAGTGGGTTGCTGCTGGGGAACTGCTAAGTGCAGTTGAGGTTTGCACATGAGAAGCCATGGGTGGAGGACTTCATATCCATACGTCCAGCCAGAGAATGTGGATCAAGCAAACTACTGTCTGTCTCAGCAGCAGCTCCTAGACTTCTAGGGTTATCAGTTTATGGGGGCCAGGGGCGGAATGTGGTGGTTTGATTCAGGTGTTCCTCATAAACTTATGTGTTGTGAATGCTAGGTCCTCAGTTGGTGGCAATTTGGGAATTGAAACCTCCTGGAGGCAGTGTATTGTTGGGGGCGGGCTTATGGGTATTATAGCTAGCTTTCTCTGGCCAGTGTTTGGCACACTCTTCTGTTGCTGTTGTTCATCTGATGTTGGCCAGGAGGTGATATCCACTCTCTGCTCATGCCATCCGTTTCCCCTGCCATCACACAGCCTGCTCTTGATTGGTCGCGTGTTTTCCGCCAGCAGTGTGAACTTGACTACAACATGTAAATCCATGAGTGTTAGAGGCTGTGACATCTCTTTGTAGTTTTGCAAATCTTGTTAGCATCTGGCTTCAGCGATGGCTGACCAGACTCTGATGTGGGTATTTTGTCAGATCAGTTGTGTTGTCAGCATCACATGTGGCATAGCCACTGCAGAATCTACTATTAGAGAGAAAAGATGATGATTAGTCAGCTCCCAACTCCATCATGAGGTACACATGACAATTACTTACAAAGAGAAAAGGCTGGCTTTGATTCACAGTTTTAGTGGTTTCCCACCATTGTTGGGCAGACACAGGCCTTCACACCTTTGGTGGGCTGCGTGCATGGCAGGGAAGCAAAAGAGAATGAGGAAGGGGCTGGGGTCCTAGTACCCATTTCAAGGGCAAACCTTCTTGTCACCTAGAGTCCTAGGCCCTGCCTCCTAAAGATCACACTACCTTCCAACAGCACTCCCCTGAGGACTGAGCCTTCCCCACAGGGGCTTTGGTGCACATTCAGTATCCAAACTATAGCATCCAGCCCTGGCCCCTAAAAGCATATGTCCATTTCACAGTGCAGAACACTTCCCTCCATTCCCAAGAGCCCTCAGCCTCACCTGAACTTGCTTTGCTCAGAAGTTCAAGTTCAAAGTCATCTCTGAGACTCAAAACTCTTAGCTGTGAGCCCTGTTTTTTTTTTTTTTTTTTTTTTTTTTTTAAAAAAACAACACTGGGCTGGAGAGATTGCTTAGTGGTTAAGGCACTTGCCTGCAAAGCCAAAGGACGGAGGTTTGATTCCCCAGGACCCGTGTAAGTCAGATGCAGGAGGTAGCGCATGTGTCTAGAGTTCATTTGCAGTGGCTGGAGGCCCTGGTGCGCCTGTTCTCTCTCTCTCTCTATCTCTTCTCCCCCCCCGTCCTGTCTCTCTCTTCTCCCCCCCGCCATCTCGTCTCTCTCTTCTCCCTCCCTCTCTCTTTCTCAAATAAATATAAAAAAATTTAAAAACTTATGCCAGATGTGGTGGCACACGGCTTTAATCCCAGCACTTGGGAGGTAGGAGGATTACCATGAGGTCAAGGCCAGCCAAAGACTACAGGGTGAGTTCCAGGTCAGCCTGGGCTAGAGGAGACACTACCATGAACCCCCTCCAAAAAACACTTTATTGTGTGTGTGTAAGTGATGATGTATGTATATGGGCATGCACATGCCATGGTGCACATGTAGAGGCCTGAGGACAACCTCGGGGTGTCTGTCCTCTCTTCCACTTTGCTTGAGACCAGGTCTCCCTGGTGGCTTTGTATTTGCCACTTCGTGTGCTCCAGTCTAGCTGGCCCTCAGGCTTTGGGATTCTCCTAGCTCTGCCGCCCTCTGCCATATGCACACTGGAATCACTGATGCTTGTACCACTTTGCATCTGGGTGTGTGTCTGGCTCTGTACGGGTGCTGGGGAATTGAACTCAGGCTGGCATGCTTTCAGACAGGTGCCTTTAGCTGCTGATTTATTTCCCCAGCCCCCATAAAAATAATTTTTAAAAAGTCACATTCTAGCTGGATGTGTGGCTTACACCTTTAATCCTGGAACTTGGGAAACCTAGGTTGGTAGAAGGACCATCTTGAGTTTGAGGCCAGCCTGGGATACACAGTGAATTCCAGGCCATCCTGGGCTAGAGTGAAACCCTGCCTTCAAAAATAAAATCCGCCGGGCGTGGGGGCACACGCCTTTAATCCCAGCACTCGGGAGGCAGAGGTAGGAGGATCGCCATGATCAAGGCCACCCTGAGGCTACATAGTTAATTCCAGGTCAGCCTGGGCCAGAGTGAGCCAGAGTGAGACCCTACCTCGAACCCCCCCCAAAAAAAACCACAAACAACAACAACAACAAAAAATAGGGCTGGAGAGATGGCTTAGCAGTTAAGGCGCCTGCCTGCTAAGCCTAAGAACCCGGTTCCAATCTCCAGGTCCCACGTTGAGCCAGATGCAAAGTGACGCAAGGGCGCAATGCCGCACTTGACCACCAGGGGTGCATACATCTGGATTTCATTCACAGCAGCTGAGAGACTGCTGGCACGCCCATCTCTATCTGTCCTCCTCTCCCTCTCTATCTGTCTCTCTCTGTGTCTCTCCAAAAAACAAATAAAATAATTAAAAAAATAATAAAACCCATCCTTCTAAGGCATAAGTAGAGGGTAAATATTCCTATTCCAAAAGTGATTAGGAAAATGGTAAGGAGGGCTCAGCCCAAACCAAGGCTGGAACCTAGCAAGGCAAACATTAAATCCTAAACCTCCATGCCTAGTATCTGGGGCACTCTACGGAGATTCAGGCCCTCAAGGGTTCAGGGGTGGAACGGAGCTCCTCCCCTATGGCCTTGCTGACTACAGCCCCTGGGGCCTCTCTAGTGGGTTTGTATGTTACCTGTAGCTCCCCGTGGCAGGTGTTGCGCATTGCTGGCTCTCTTAATGTCCCAGGATGGAGACATCCAGCTGTAGCTTCAGCCTCTTGTTTCCACATTCCACCCTCCCAGGGGCTGATGACAGGCACTCCAACCCTGCAGTGCTGGCCTTGGCCTCCCAGGTCATCTTTTGACTTACCAGAGAAAGCCACCATGACCTGTAATTCTTGAATTCTGCACTCTTGTATGCATTGTATGGCAGGCTCCAAGATTGGCTGCTAGCCTGAGCAGTACTTGGGCCCCCAGGAACCACAGCTGTGGTGGTCTCTGGATCCCTTGCCAGTTCAGCATGGGAAATTGAATTCCTAGTGGTTTGGGGCACACAGCACACACAGGGACTCTTTTCTGAGGAATTCTGCCCTTTAATTCCTGTTTTTTTATTTGAGAGAGAGAGAGGCAGAAAGGGAGATACAGAGAGAGGAAGAGGCAGAGAATGGGCGTGCTAGCGCCTTTTCAGCTGCTGTGAATGAACTCCAGATGCATGTGCCCCCTTGTGCGCATGTGCGACATTGCGCACTTGCATCACTTTTGCATCTGGCTAAACGTGGGACCTGGAGATCCGAATGGCTGTTCTTAGGCTTCTCAGGCAGGCATCTTAATCACTAAGCCATCTTTCCAGCCCCTTCAATGTCTTTTAAATGTCTGCATTACTTGCCTGTCCTTGAGAAGCCCTGAGCATCATGACCACTGTCCCTATGTGAAGTACTTGACTCAGAGCTGGCAACCATGTTCACCTCAAACTTTACCCGTGGTCCTTTTCTGATCAAGGCACAAACTTTCCAAGTCTTTCTGCTCTGCTCCTCTTTGCTTCTAGTTCTCATTATAAATTTTGTTTAAAACAACTGGCAAAACCCATACCACAGCCTGACCACTGTGCTGTCTTGAAATGTCCTGGGTCAGATCAACCTGCCCATCTTCTTAAGCTCTACCCTCCCACAATCAGGGCATGACAAAATGTAACAAGGGTGGCCTCTACTCCACTTCCCAGTAGATGTCTCATTGCTGTCTGAATCTAGCTCAACATAGACTTTATCATGCACATTTCCTATAGGTTTCTGGTCCATGAGCTTTCCCAGAATGGCCCATCATGCTACAGCATCCTAGGCCTTCTCTAGCCGCTTATCCAGACTCTTCTAAACTCCTTCCCCAAGCTGATTCAGAAGGTTCTTCCTCCACCTCAGATTGTTGTAGTCAATGGCCCCTCTTCTCAGTACTGATTTTCTGTCTGCTTTCCACTGATGTTACACTGATGTACCACGGACAATTAACTTACAAGGAGCAAATCTTACTTGTACTCACAGTTGGAGAGGTTCTTATCCACGATTTGGGAGACTTGGTGCTTTTAGGCCTCTGATAGGGTGCCAGTGGCAATAGTACAGAACACATGGCAGAAGAAAGCTGTTCACACCCAGAGAGGGAAGAGAGAGAAGCTGGGTCCAAATATTTGCTTCAAGGGCACAACTCCAGTGACCGAAGGAGCTCTTACTAGGCACTACCAGCTAAAGGGTCCACATGCCAGCGGTATCACCCTGGGGACCAAGCCGTGAATACATGCGTCTTTGGAAGGTACTCAGTAAGCAATCCACAGTAATGACAGAGGCCCTGGTCCTATTTGGAAAAGGCTCTTGATCCTGCCAAGCCCTTATAGAGTCTTGGGGCCAGTCAGGGATCCTGGGCCATTCTTTGAGAACTTCAGATCAAGAATGGAGTACTAAGCCGTCAAAATGATCATGAAGGATTAGTGTATATCATTGCAGGGATGGATGGAGAGTACAGGATACACATTTGTGCAGTAACTTCTTTGCAAGATACATGAAACAGAACATTCATCAAAACTTAATAGCATTAAGCTAGGCATGGAGACTCATGCTTTCAATCCGAGGACTTGGGAAGCTGAGGTAGGAGAATTGCTGTTACTTCAAAGCTGGTCTGGGCTACAGAGTGAGTTCCAGGTCAGCCTGGGCTAGAATGAGACTGCCTCACAAAGGGGGTGGGTGGAGAGATGGCTTAGCAGTTAAGGTGTTCACCTGCAAAGCCAAGGGATCCTAGTTTGATTCTCCAGGACCCATCTGCACAAGGGGGTGCATGCATCTGGAGTTCTTTTGCAGTGGCTGGAGGCCCTGGCATGCCCATTCTCTCTCTTTCTCTCTCTCTCTGCCTCTTTCTCTCTCTCAAATAAATAAATAAAATATATGTATTTTAAAAAAGGTAATAGTGTTATGGACAAGCTTTCTTTTACTCTCAGTGCTTGGCTGCTTCACATTTTCAGAGCTGAATCATTTCTGGGATGTGTGAGTGACAGGCAGGCTTTGCTCTAAACTGGTCTCAAGGACACTCCTGCAGAGAGCAGCTGTTGGACTCCCCGCGCTGGCTGGCTTGCTCTGGGGCCAGCATGCTGTACTCATGGTAGAGCTGGGGCTCTGAGTGGCACCTGTGTGTTACTAGCTCAGGGATCCAAACTATGTGTGTGTGAACTCTGGGAATGTTTTGTCTAGGGCTACAAAAAAAGTTCTGCTCTAGAGCAAATTCCATGGTTGCTGATGAGAAATTAGAAGCTGTTCCAAAATTCTGTTTCCTCCACTGGGTAGAAGGCTCTTACCTGGCAGGGCCCCAGCAAAGAGCTAAATATATCCTGGGTTCATGTGGCAACCTCAGAAACCCCAGCCACTGCTCGGGTAGATCCACAGGGAGCCATTGGGGCACCTCACAGCGATCAATGCCTGAGGTGTTATGCAGCATTGGGCCCCTGGGCACAGTGTGGACTGGTGTAAACTTGACTTCCAGCCCCACAACTTCCAGTGGCATGATGTCATTATTCCTATTTGCAGACAGAGCACTTGACTAGGGCAGGGGGTGTGACCTACCCAAGGTCATGTGGATGGTAGAGCTGGGCCCTGGGATTCAAACCTGCAGCCCAAGAGCATATGTCTCCCACAGGGCTTTTCTAACTCTGAAGCCAGTGGGGACAGTGGCTTGACAGAAACGGGCTGTCTCCTCACTGGAGCAAGCTGCTTCTGTGAGTTGTGTGCAAAAGGTGCCTCTGCAGGTGCAGAGGGCAGAGCCTCAGGGAAGGCACACACTGCTTTGAACACTAGCAGCTTCACTTCCTGAGAACGTCACCCATTTTACAAATAAGAGCACTGAGTCAAGGAGAAGCCTGCCTAGCAGTGCTCAGCATCAAAAACATGCCACTGTCATTCTCCCAGGGTGATGGGGTCCTCTATGTTGGTCCCAGCTGGGCCATGGTGAAGTGACACCATGAGGTTAGGAGTGCTTGGTTGGGAGCAGGTAGCTAGGATGGTGGGACTACAGGACCATACAGACCTTGAAAGCCAGAGCTTCATAGAGGGGGCTTGAGCCAGCACAGAGACCCTGGCACTGCCAGCCCATGCTGCCCCAGTTCTGGAAAAGAGGGTTAGTCAGGCCAGGAATAGAACCTTCTGCTTCCCAAGGTGCCACCTGGCCCTGGGGGCTGTAGCAGCTTGGAGAGGGGGCAGTCATCAGCCACCTTCCCAGCATGGGTGGGGACACAGTCACATAGCAGCTGTCCCACCTACCCAGCAGCTGAGTCCCCAGGCCCCCTGCCTGTCAGCAAGCTTGGGGGTGCACAGTGGGTTTATATACTGGGACCATGCCCAGCTTTGCTCAGGCCATTCTCTGTCCACTTTTCTCCACCCACTCGCTGCTCAGGTGGGGCGTTTGGACATTTGAATGTTTAGATATTTGGAACACTTGGCACCTAGCGTGCAGACAAGAGATTGCAAGAAAGACCTAATGCTGGTTTGTTAATCTAGTAGGCTGCTGTAGACTCTCCTGCTTGGTACTCGGGGTCACCCTACAAGAGGCCACTGTGCCAGCCTGTTCTGCCAGACCAAGAATTGGCATTTTTTCATCAGCCCTCCCTTTCTGACTTACAGAAACTGGATTATTCTGATATCGACTACCTGACCCAAATTGCACTCATGTGTCTGGTAAAGGCTATGTCCCTTGGTGCTTATGAGTTTCTGGTGGGCAGAAATGGATTGCTGGGAGAGCTGTGAACGAGGTGGCTGGCTGCGGTTTGCTGAGCAGGAAGAGGACTGGTAATTAAAGCAGGTCAAGTCTGGGGCCTGGGCCTGTGGGCTTCCAATCATAAGATTATAGCTTCTGTTTGCTCAGGTCCAGGTGGTTTTCAGAGCTCTTGGAAGTTTGAGTCTTATTTGAAAATGCCTTGAAGTTCTTGGGCTGTAGGGGTAGGGAAAGGGAGGGCCAAGGGTGCATGACTGGAAAGAGACAAAGCTGTGATTGGAAGCTTGAGCAATCTGCCCCTCCCAGGCCCTTCTCACAACCTTGTGATATCCTGCAAAAGAGGGAGCTGTTGGACAGGGTGAGGCTAGGCAGAGGAGATGACAAAGGGAATGACATTTGACTGAGCTGAGGCTAGGCTGAAGACCTCCAAGAGCATGCTCTAGCTGTATAGGTTTTGCTGTTGATGGCAACGTTTTATTTATTTTTTTGAGGTAGAGTCTCATTCTACCTCAGATTGACCTGCAATTCACTTTGTAATCTCAGGCTGGCCTTCTACTTCAGCCTCCCGAATGCTGGGATTAAAGGCGTGTGCCACCACACCCGGCAATCTGGCAATTGTAGAGTTTTTACCAGCACTGTCCACACATTTTTGTTTATTGCTCCCAAGATCCTCTTGCCTGTCACACCCTGCCCTTGACCCCAGAGGGATGCTGAGGGAAGCCCAGGGCTCTCTGGGTACTGTAAGCTTGCTCCATCATGTGTGCATGTCTGGATGCACCCTTTGCTGGCCCTGGTGACCTCATCCAGGAGGGGCCTTGCTCTTGCTTGCAGCTTCTTGTAGATTTCCTGTTTGTCTTGAGTATCAACAGCTATAGTATTGGGTGAATAGGGATGTAATATACAAGATACATACTGGTTTTGGAAAGAGCACAACTGTGTACCCTCATGGAAAGGACTCTTGCTGCTGTCCACTTCCTCCTCCACTCTCCTCCCAGCACTGTTTCCTGAGCCTCCTCAGCTGCCAGTCAACTTCCTTCCACTGCCATCATCTCCATCTATTTATTTCCAGAACTCTTTCATCTTCCCACACTGACTCTCCCCATTAAACATCAACTCCGCTCCCTTTCCTGTCCCGCCATTTTCTATTCTGTCTCTGTGCATCTGACATGTCCTCCAGAGAGCTTGCATGACCAAACCCTGTGCTTATCTCTCAGTGACGGACTGATCTCACTTACTATAATGTCAAGGTTTATCCATGTTGCAGCAGGTGTCAGAATGCCCTTCCTTCTTTTTATTTTTTCTTCCTGAGACAGGGTCTTGCTCTGTAGCCCATGCTCGTCTGAACATTGTAGTCTTCCTGCCTCAGTCATCTAATGCTGGTGTTATAGGCATGCACCATCATGATCTGTTATCGTTTCTCTCCCAGGCTGGGGCATAGTCCATGGCATTCCAGACATACTGTGTTCACCCATTGCTCTGATGAGAGGCTCATGGCTGCTCCCACCTCTTGTCTTGTGTGGATGCCTGTCCATGCCCCTGTTTCTCATCCTTTTGGGTATATCTCAGATGTGGGATTGCTGAGTTTCATGGTGATTCTGTGCTTAAGCTTTTGAGGGAGCACTGTGCTGTTTTCTGCAGTGTCCACACTGTTTGTTCAACACTTGGTGACCATGTTTGGGTGGGGAAGCCTCTCAGGCAGATGGGGATGGCTCTGTAGCTTGGCTGAAGGTTGCCACTCGGCTATCTTTCCCCAAGCTCCCCATCACCTCCTCATGCTCCCTGTCTCTGCCATGCAGTGCTATGGGAATTTCGACCTGGTCCACACTTGCTTCTCCCAACGCATAGACTCTTCCCTATCTAATGTCCTCCCTCCGTGTGTCTCTCTCTCTTACATGCGTACACACACACACACACACACACACACACACACACACACACACCCTCCAATACCTGCTCGGGGGCAGCCTTCCTGCATGCTCTTCCCACTTCCATAGCTGCTAGCTGCCATTCTGGCTATTTTCCCTGCATAAGTATGTGCCTATCCACCAGCCCAGGGTCTGTGTGTGTCCTTCCTGTCTGCCTCCTTTGATCAGGCACTATTGGAGGGGTCTGCTTCTGCCAGCTGTGATTCCCTACTATAGGAGCCCCTGAGGCATGGTGGAACCCCTGTTCCTGCAGGCAACGGCATCTAGCTGAGTCCACAGCCCCTGGGGATGGCAGAACAAGGCCACAGACGAGGCCTGGACATCCACGGTGGACTTGTCATCATTCAGAGTCAGATCTCTAAGGCTCAGGAGGCAGTCTCTGGAGAGGGCCCATGTTTGGGTTCCTGGATGGTGCCTTCTTGCTGTGGTCTTGCAAAATGGTAGAGTCAGGGATGCTCTGGGCTTCTCACAAGGACCTTAATTTCATCCTGATTGCTTTGCTTCTGACCTTGGTACCTCCCAAAGCCTTCATGTCCTAACACATCACCTTGGGAGCAGAATCCCAACATGTAGATGGAGGGCCTGGACATTGAGACCACAGCAGTCAGTGGCTTGGGTCCCCAGCATGACAGACTTGGGGAAGGATCTGAACATTCCACAGCCTGGGATGCCCAAGACTAGAGCTTGGAAACTGGCTCCTGGCTCTGAGAAGATGAATTGGACCCAAGGCCACACCACAGGATATGTTGTGTGAGCTCAGCAGGCTGAGAGGAAGTACCCTGCTCTGCCTTCCTGCACATCCCTTGTCCCCAGTTCCCATGTGGCATGGAGAGTGGACATTGTTGCCAATATCTCATTAACCACTTCTATCTTGCAGCTCAGGGACTCTGGTGGACAAGACCCCCTGCAGGGTGGTAGGGTATAACTCTCCAGCCAGCCCCACCGAAGCTTTGCCCTGTAGGGCAAGCCTCACTGATACAGGTACAGAAGGTAGCTGCTGGTGATTTTTTAAAAATCATGCAACTATGTATATAGCAAGCTTAGGAACATGAAGTACACTGGCAATGTGTGTGACCATCACCACCTCCCACTTCCAGAACTTTCCATCCTCACTATAAATTTTTTCCTCTGGGCCCTCATATGAGAAGACACACAACATTTGTCCTTTTGTGACTGGCTTATTTCAGTGATGTAATGTCCCCAGGGGCACCCATGTGGAAGTATGGAACACAGTGTCTTTCCCCTTTAAGGCTGGATGCTATTCCTCTTTGTGGACAAGGCACACAGTTTTGCTTATCTCTGTGTTTGCCCATGGGCATTCCCACCTTTGGCCATCCTTCCCATGCTACTGTGAATGAGGGAGTAGACACACAGGTTGGCTAGTTGCAATTCCCTGCCACGTTTATTCTTCATCATTGTGAGGTGAGTGTTCCTGGTGTCCCAATATACAGATGGTAAATTCAGGGATGGGAGGTGGAATAGCCTGCCTGAGGCACTGGCTTTTGGGCAAGCACTGGACCTGCTAGCAGCTGGGGCTCTGGGTGATGGCTGCAACAGTCTATGAGGTTCATCTAGTCTCCAGATATTAGATGTGTGATAGTTCCCATCATATTGACTGGCTTCACTTCCCCTCCTCCACTGCCTTGGGCCAATCCAGTGGCCTACGTGGATCAGTTCCACCTCTAAGTAACCTATAGGCTAGGGGGGTCTGACTCACATGGGGTGAGATAGGCAGGTGACTGGTCATGTCTGGCCTGGATGTGGTGGGCAGAGGGGTTAGGTGGAATGCCATCCCCATTTGCCAACTCTGGCTACTTGTGGAGAAACCAAGATGAGAAGAGGGTTTGGGCCACTGTAAAGCCTGTTCTGAGGTCTGGTGTGTCTCTGCTGCTACAGCCTGCTTTTCAGGATCTTTGAAGGGAAAGTTAGTGAGTCAGGCTCCATCCTGTTTCCAGTGGAATTGTTTTCTTTTTCATCAGTTTTTCCACAACTTAACAAAATATTGTTGGAACAATAAGTTAAGCATGCAGAAATGTTGGAAAATAAAAGTACAATGCACACCGTGTAACCCACCTCATCTAGATATACTAGCACCTCACATTTTGTTAGTTTACACTCTCTCCCAACTCTGTAAAGAAAAGTTCGTTGAGCTGACAGTTGCAGAGGCTGGAAAGTTCAGTTGGCATTATGCTGGCCCCTGGCAAGGGCCTCAGACTGTGCCACTCTATCTCAGAATAGTGGAGAGGTGGAAAGGAAGCTGGGCACTAGTCATTTGCAGGGTGCCTGAGCACACTGGATGTCGTTGCATCAGTAGGCTGCTTTCATGAGATCTCAACTATCTCATGAGAGCCCAGTCCCTTTGCAGAGGAGAATCTCTGGGACCTACCCATCTCTCATAGGCCCCACCTTGTAAAGGCCTTGTCACCTTGATACTTTTAGTTGGGGAGCAAGATTCCATCGCACGGCCTTGTGAGGACCACACCTCAGCACTAGCCACCCCCGGGTGTCCTTCGTGCATGTGTTTGCATCTTCTTGGGGGAACCCTTAGGCTCATGCTGCTCAGCTGGACCTGAGACACTTATGTGGGGTCTCCAAAGTGCCATCCGGTGATCAGGGCTCCCTTTAAAGCTCACCCTAGCCTCCTGCCTCTGCTGCCTATTTGCCTCAGGGTCTGTACCCCTGTTGTCCCCAAAGAGGCTCAACCACCCGTGCCCCTGGCAGCTTTGAGCTTCCCTTCTGCTCTCTCATCACTGCAGTGACCACAGGTCAGCCAGACAGATCATTCTGCTTACCCTTGCCATTGGGAGTCATTTCTCTTTCTGCCAGACCACCAGTGCCATCTGGAATGAGACCCAGTGCATCATGTGTCTGGAACTGTGCCTGGCACCACAGGTCTTCCTTGCAGGGGCTAGGAGCGGGTTTCTAGTGGAGGGGGACATCTACCTAAGGAGTCTGACATCTGCTTTGTTTCCAAGGTGGTCAGTGCCTGTGGGAACCTTCGGAACGGGGGTGTTGCTGTCTCAGGGCAGTTGTGCCATGTCTTGTCCTGCATGTGCTCTGGGAAGGAGCTGTGGTATGGGTATGAGCACAGGTAGAGTGGTCACCTGGGCACGTATGCAGCACAGGAGCTCCAGGGACAGTGGAAGGAGGCAGGGCTGAAGAAAGAAAGAGAGCTCTCCTGGGATCTAGAGTGAAGGGTTTGGCCTCAGTGTGGGAGGCCTCATAAAGTTGTTCCTGTGTGCAGGGGACCTGGAGTTCATCATCAGGGACTGAGGGACCAGTTGAGACAGGGAGAATGAAGACCTGTGGGGCATGGGGGAAGGAACCTTCGGGGTCCTGGAATCTAGCTCTGGCTCCTCTGAACAGAGGTAGACTTGAAAATGGGTGTTAGGTAGAATGACATTCCCCAAAAGGCATGCCAAGTCCCCAGCCTCAGCCCCAGCACAAACACTAGTCAAGAGGAGCTCATGCTGAAGCAGAGTGGCCCTTTGCAGGCTGCCTGGCATCTTAAGAAGAAGATGAAGACATAAGGAGACAGTGCTGGGAGGCCATGGATGACGTAAACAGGGATAGGAGTGATGCAGCCATGGGCTAAGGACCCAGGATGGCTGGTGACCAGAAAGCCAAGAGGGACCCTCCCTGTATCTCAGAAGGGATGATGCCCTTGAACTCCTTGACTTTGGGCTTCTGTCCTCTAGAACTGTGGGACATGGGACTCTGTTTCAGCAGGCATGGACCTCAACAGAGTTAGAGCTAAGAGAGAGAGTCCCCTGTCCCTGAGGGCCAGTTACACACCAACACATCTGTTCTCCTCAGATTCCCTCTTCCAGCCCAGGCAGGAGGCATCCTGCAAGTGGGCCAATAGGCTCTAAGGAAAGGCCTCTGTGCCAAGGTCATAGACTGCTGAGGAGCGAAGCTCTTACAAAACCAGTACTGCCTGAACTGCAGAAGGGGGGCGGCTGGGAGCGGGTGTTTGTGATATGTGGCTTGTGAAAGAGGGCAGAGGTAAGCTGTTTCCTGCCTGTGAGCAGCTGGGGGCTTCAGGGGTGATATCCAGCGTGCAGCTATGTTGGAGGCTGAATTCATAGGAGTGGCTAAAGATGGCATTGGACGTCCTTACCCTCCTCCAGGGACTGGACTAAGTCTTAGGTCCCTCCAATCCTGAATTTCCATGTCCTTGGAAAAGGGTTGTCTGTATCCTTTGCTTTAAAGTACATGGAAAATCTTTGCCATCTGTCACCGAGTTTTCAGGCCCTTGATTTTACTTGACTTTAAGCTGTGTTCAGAGGTGAAGATGTTAGTCCAGTCTAGCAATCTGAAAATCTATATCTGAACACTAATCCCTAACCTGAAAATGTAAAATTCAAAATGCTCCAGACCCTAACATTTTGGACTCCGCAGAATGCCACAGATGGAAAATTCCATGCTATGAAACTTTGTTTCACGGACAGAATTCTTTAAAAATATTGTTACCTCCATACTGTGTGCATAAGGTGGATATGAAACATGAATGAATTTCAGGTTCAGACTGAGGTCTTGTATGTCTCATTATACATAGGAAAATATTCCAGCCAGCTATACTTGTGGAAGTCTAAGCACCTTCAGAAATTAACTCTCAGAAATACTTGTGGTTCCAGACATGTTGGATTATGACTCTCGGCATGTAACCTGAGCTACTGAAGTTCCTGTGATTGGTGGAGAACTATTTAGCAAGGGGAGCCGGGGGTATCCGGGGAAGGATCACTTCCTGTCTGTGGGGCTCAAGTGAGCAAGTGGAGGATAGCAGCCACCTGGGGCCTGATCACAGGGACCAGTGGCTTGCTTCCTCCAGCAAGGGCCCCTTGCCCATCAGAGAAACCTCCGGGCTCCTGGGTCCCAAGTTGGTTACAGCATGCTCCTGGGGTGCAGGTGGCTAGGGGGCAGCTATGGGGAGTGGTTTGAGGACAAGTACTGAGAGTCAGAAGACATCCATGTGTGGTACAGTGGGGCTCCTGCTCTGGGTGTGGGTCAGTAGCTCCCCTCAGTTTTCAGTTTACCCCCTCCCTGCCAGGACAGCTGGCGGGGGGTTGGGATAGGATGTTCCGCATTGCAGATGGCAACCCATTCTTGGGCATGAAATCAGTTTAGTGGGTCGCAGCAGCCTGCCTTACATAAGAAGTTGAACTGAATAGAAGACAGTGAAGCACATCACACGTAGTATAAGCGCAGGCTTTGTTTCGAAGAGACCCAGTATGTACTTGCACGTCACATTAGTTATCTCATTGTGTGTGTGGTAGGTTGAGAAGTGACCCCGTGGTATATATATCACTCCCCAGTCCCTCATCCTGAGTCATAAGTGTGAGCCCCAGACGCCATCCCAGCTGTTTTCACAAGAGAGGGGTGGAAGGAACAGACAGACCCACGGGGAAAAGCAGTGAGCTGGAGGCAGAGATGGAAGTGAGGCAGCCACAGCAGCTTTCAGATGCTGGGCTCTCCCCTAGAACCTCTGAGAAATGCAGGCCTGCCCCACCTGAACCTTCCAGGGAGCATCATGTGGCCTCTGTCCTCAGAACTATTGTGCTGAGCACCCAGTCTTTGATGACTTGTCCTGGAGGCATCTGTTGACAATGAATCGTCATTGCTCTGTGAGGGTGCAGCTGACTGGACCGGCCGTCCCCACAGGGCTCGGTGGGCATTGTGCTCCTCACCTTCCTCACATGCCTGCAGAAGCACAGGAGAGGAGGTGGGGATAGGGAGGTTTATTCAGGCCTGGAGTCAGATTGTCTCATGGTCCCTTCTGCCCGTGAGCCATGAGTCACCAGACAGGAAAACACATGGCCCCGTGCTGAGGTCCTTGGGAAGGCTGTGGATGCAGGAGGGCCAGACTCTACCCACCCACAAGTGTGTGCATGTGTGCAGAGGAGGCCGCTGTCTGCAGCGCTCAGGGTCCTTGGGTGCGCATTTTTCTCTTCCGCCCAGTAGCCCAGGAAGTGCTGCTGTAGGACAGTTGATGCCTCCTTCCCAGGTTGATTCTAGGGCATCGACTGCCCAGACCCTTACTTGTATTCAGCCTCCCTTACTGCTGTCAGCTCCGGTGGTCCTTTCCTAGGCAGGCCCTCTTTCCTCTCCTGGCACACCCTTCCTGCCTTCAAGCTGCTCCTGCTCCTCCCACCCATACATTGCTGGGGTTGGCTTCTGTGGATCACGTGCTCAAGGAGTTACCTTGGTCAGGCACTGGTCACCTGCCATGTCCTGTCTCTTTCATTCACAAGGCTGGGCCCACCCCTGGGCTCAAAGCCCAGGTCCTCTTCTGTTCACCAGAGCTGGCTCCACCCAGCTGCCTCTCTGTGGCAGCTTCCTCATTGGGAAGGTAGGGAGACCATTTTTGGCACAGAGTGTGGAACTTTTGGCATGCTCACTGGGCTTCACTGTCATTGTCACCATCATGGTTTTGACCTTGAGCTGAGCACAGGGCTACAGGACAAAGGTGGCTTCAGAATCCATGAAAGGGAAGCTGCTTCCATGCAAAGAGATGTGGAATTGTTTGCCTTGGACACACAACCCGTGCCCTTTTGTGGCTTCCTGGGCCCTGAGAAGTAACGCTCCATTGCACCCTGGGGATTCCCACATGGTGGCTCACAGGGTCCCTGCTGTGGATGTGGACCAAGGTGTCTGACGATGTCAGTGACGGTCAGTGGCAGTGAGAGCAGGCATCCAAGGCAGGATCATCACTCCCCACCCCAAGCACCAGCACCTGCTCCCTGATTCCTTCCTCAGAGCTGACTGGATAAAGTGATTGTGTGGGGTGCTACTTTAGGGTTACCACTAACCCTGCCTTGTAGACCAACAGCTGAGAAATGGGTGTCTGAGAGCGTGGCCCCAAAGCCTCTTAATGTGACTGGATTTGCAGAGTCATGAGCTTCAGCTAGCCAGGATAATGAATGAAGCTCTCTGGCGGCCACTAGTAGGCAGCAAGAGTACCAGGCCATTGTAGTATTCCCAAGAACATTTCCGCCCAGATACCCCAAGTATAGCAAAGAGAACAGTCCCCTCTTATGCCAGGGGGCCTCCTGTAGGTTACCTGAGCTCCCACTGCCTCAGTTTCTCCTCTGGCACATTGGGGCCCTGTTAGATATTAAAGTGCTCCTTTCAATTCACGTCCACTTGGCACCTCAGACAGAATGTTCCCTCTTTTGGGTTTTTGCACATGGAACTAAGGTAAAGATGTAATGAGGTGACAAAAGATAGGGTGGCCCCAAGACCAGTAACTGGGGTTCATATAAGAAATGACAAAGGACACAGGCACACTGAAAAGACAGTCATGTGGAGACTGTGACAGAGGATGGAGTGATTAAGCCACGGGCCCAAAAAACCCACCTGGTGCCCTAGAGCTGAGGAAGGCAGCAAGGTCCCCTGGGCCTCAGAGAGCTCCATTCCACCCACACTCCACCCCAGAGTCGGCCCAGACTGGAGAGGACTGGTGCCAATTGTGAAAAGCCCTGTTGGTTCTGTTAGGGCAGCTGGGGATGCTGGTACAGAGTGGAACCTCCCTCACACGGGGCCATGGAGGTTGTGAGTGTGCTGGCCCTGATACCGGGGGCAGTCACGCCCCCTCCACTGCCAGAGCATTTTCAGAGTCTCTTTTCCGGACACTGAGGAACAGGTGCATCTCTGTCCTGGCAGCATGGCAGGAGGCTATTTTGGTGTTTTGGGAAGGGCTTGGCCCTGCCTTGCCTTGGGCTTGAGGGTAATAGCTGCCCTGTGACCCTCTGGCATGTCATCAGGAGATGTGCCAGCCAACAGAGGCCCTCCACTCGCCCAGCTGCTGTCAGAAGCTTCCACGGTGCCGGGCCCAGCCTCAAGAACTGCCGACCCTTCGTGAGAAGACTGCTCTATGGGGATGCCCAGAGGAGGGACAGGTAAAGCCCAGAATGGCCTTCACTGAGACGTCCAGCAGGGAGGAGGACTTGTCTTCTAGAAGTTGAAGTTGTGTGACCCACAAATGAGATCTGAGGGGTCAGGCTTGGGAAGAGGCAGTGTTGTCTAGTTTGGTGTCTTGTGGTTGTAGTGAGAGTGCAGGCAGCCACTGACTAACATGCTGTTGCTGTCTGGTCAAGAACCAGCATCCTGGGCTGAGACATCAAGCAGCTGACGCCTGCTTCTGATGATAGTGGCAGGGTAGATGAGATTCTGCTTATGGAAAGTTACACAGAGAGAGTTAAAACAAAAGCCTCTGCAACAAAAGAAGCAGTGTAGATATATATTGCCAAAGATTAGGCAACAGCTGTTTAGAAATGACACAACACAAACCACCAAAGAAAAACCATCAAAATTGGGTTTCATCTAAGCTAAAATCATTTATGCTGCTAAGAATGCTGTGAAGAAAGTGATAATACAGTTCAGAAGACAGGACGGAGTCTGCCAGCCACAGATCGGAAGACAGACTTATGGCAGGAGTGTATAGACAACTTTTGAAGCTCACTCATAACTGACAGTCAGTCTGAAGTATTCAGAGGGCCTGAACAGACACATCTCCTAGGAGGGCATATAAACAGGCAGTGTGTATACATTTAGGGTGGGGTGCCCCCATCTTGAGTACAGAGAAATGCATCTCAGCATGAGGTAGCACCTCACCTATGCCACGAAGTTGGGAATAAAAGATCCCGTGTCCCCAGGGCTGAAGGCAAAGATGTGAGGAAATTAGAACCCTGGTAAGAAAGCCACTATGGAAGACAGCCGGAGGCCTCCAGCTCCAGAGATCCTCCTGTCTCTGCTTCCCCAGCACTGGGATTGCAGGCATGTGTGCCATACCTGGCATTTACATGGTGCTGGCAATCAAACACAAGTCCTCATGCTTGCGTGGTAAGCGTTTTGCCAACTGAGTCATCTCTTCAGCCCTAGAATATTAATTTGACAGTACCTCCAAAGTACCAGGGGCCAGGCATGGGCTTTGCCTTGTGAGAAATTATTATACTGTGCCATGCAGCTTATTTTACTATAGTGTGTGGCATGGAGAATCACAAGTAGAATGGTGCCAACAGGTCAGGGGAGGTTATCTCAGAGTCGAGGGACAGTAGGGGCTTTTCATGTCCCTCAGCTTTTGCTGACATTTTGTTTCTAACAATGAGTAATCACTAGATATTTTTGTCCCTGAACCCAGAAGCCCCATGTCTCTGGAGGCCATGGTAGTTCCGGGCCGGGCTGCCACCCAGGCTGTCCCCAAATCTCCTGCTGGTTTGAACAGGTTGAACAGGATTGGTCAGAGTGGTATAGTAGGCTGTGACAGGATGTTGGCATGCTCTGCCCACCCTTGGTCGGCATGTGGTCTGTGATCTGGGCCCTGCTGGCAAAAGCAAATTAATCCAGAAGCCTGGGTGTCTTGGGCAGGGCCTGCCACATGTCCTGTGTATTAACTCAAAGAGACAGACTATGGCCCTGTCCTCCCACACAGATTGGCTTTCCTGGCTCCTAGCCAGCAGTTCCAATGCCCAGTTTTAATTAGCCACTCAGGAAATGCTTTCCCAACACCAGTCCCCCTTGGCCCAGGGAGAACATTACAAGAGCCAGGAGGTGGAGGGAAGGGACCAGGGGTCAGAGAATGAGGTCCTTCTAGTCCTTCATGTACTGCGTGGCCCTGCCAGGGCACTGAGACTTTCTGAGCCTTGTTTTCTTCAGACAGCCCGAGGGTGACAATGCCTCTGGAACACAAGTTGGTGACAAGATGAGATGATGTGCCTCCCTGTGTTCACATAACTCCAGGGCCTTGAAACCCAGGTGACATCATCTGTGCCCCCAGTCAACCCGTGTTGGTGCCATGTTTACTTCAGTATATTGATCAATTAATTTTCAGACCGGGCTTCATGTAGCCCAGGCTGGCCCCAAACTCACAGTGTAGCCAATGATGACCTGGAGTGCCTAATCCTCCTCTTGCCTCCACTTCCTGAGTATTGGCATTACAGGGGTGTGCCATCACACCTGGTTTACTCAGTGTTGAGAATTGAACCCAGGGCTAGGTGAACACTCTACCTGCTGAGCTCTGTCCTCAGCCCCATTCAGATGCTTTCAGTGCCAGTGCTTCACAGCAGTGACTAGCTAGCAGCCCCACCTGGCAGCCACAGCCTGTCATAACTGTTCAGGGAAGGGCTCTAGCCTCAGAGTGCCTTATCTGCCCATGGCTCAGCAAAGGAGACTCTTTGTACAGAGAGTTCAAGCCTGTTTTCCTCTTGCAACAAAGGCCTTGACACCTAGATGTGGCTGAGGTCCATGGGTGGATGAGCCCAGCGGTCAGAAGTGTGTGTTGTCATGACATTTCATCAGAGCTGTAGCTAGCATATCTTCATATGTCCTTAGGGTGGGATTGGCACCCAGAAACATCTTCAGCTGTGAGGACAGGGAGGAGGCACTGCCTGCGAGGCAGAGGAGCCCTTGTGGAGCTTTGGGATGGACTCTGCATTCTGGGCTCTGGCCTCTGGAGCTAAGGTCTGGTGTCTGCTGGCTAAGTGCCTTCTTGGCCCTGTTCTGGCTGCTCTCACAGGTGGCAGAGGTGTTCCCCAGGCCAGGACCCCTTTCCACCCTGCAGCATCCAGGGCCATTTGGACTTCATGAAGGAACACAGATGACTGGTCATACCTGGTGTTACCTGCTGCACATGGCTGCAGAGGACAGGGAGAGCTGTGTGGGAAGGGGCAGCTGAGGTATGGCCAGGGTGCACAGGGCCCTTGGCAAGCTCGACACTAGGATGTGCTGGCCTCAGTCTTGAGAGCTGAGAGCAGGTTTGATCTGATCCTCATCAGTGCACTGGTCCACCGCAGCTGTGGGCCCAGAGCTCAGTGGAATGATCCAGGGCTGGGCCTGGCATTGACTGGAAAGGAGGGCTGCATGGAGATGACTGATTACCCTAGACACGCTTCCTGTTTCCCATTAGATTAAGGAGCATCTGTGGGCATCTACTGCCACTGAAGCCCAAGGCATTGTGACATGGGGCATGTACTAGGCAGGCGCCACCTCAGGCCTGCTGTGTGGGCTAGCCACTGGTGGTGATGGTGGTGGTAATGTGTGTATGTAGGGAGGGCAGCCCAGATGCCTGCCCAGCCCTGACCTTTCAGATGCCGCTGTAAGAGCAGGTGCCCTTCATCCTGAAGGGCTGGCTCATCCAGTGATGAAATACCATCCTGCAGGGATGGGGGTGGCAGGGCATTGGGACCAGCTGCTTGAGGCTCAAAGAGTCAGGGTCTTGCCAGCAGCCAGAGCCAATGCCCTTTGGGAGCCACACCAGCTAGAGCATTTAGGGTTGGCTCTCAGCTCCTGCCTCTGGAAAAGCCCCCCTCCTCATCCCACTGTAGGCCAGTTCAGTGCAATCACCCATATGATATCATTCCCAAGTGTTCTTCAATGGGTGGGGTCACAAGGACATTTTGCAGAAAGCTAGAGGCTCAGGGAAATGATCAGCGACCAGGCAGGCCATGGTCCCATGGTATGCGTTTTACATGGTTTGTCACACAATGCCACCGACAGGGAGACTTACCAACATCTGTGTGCTATCCCCTGGTTCTGGAGGAGGAGTCAGAGATCCAGCTGTGGGCAGGTGGGGAGTCTGTTGTGGGTGGAGTTTCTTTGAGAGAAACTGCTGGGGTGCTGTCTTGTGGGAGCTGCAGTGGGTGCCAGATCTTGGATCTCAGGGGCACTGTGAGAGCTCTGGACTGATGTTCTCATGGGGCCTAACTGTACTTGACTGCAGGGCTCAGGACTCAGGAGCAATTGCAGCTCTGCCCTTTGGTCTGAGCAAAACGGGGAAGAAAGCTACCCTACTGTGAATTCCAATTTCCAAACCTTTCTTTCTCTTCCTCTCTCTGTCTCTGTCTCTGTGTGTGTGTGTGTGTGTGTGTGTGTGTGTGTGTGTGTGTGTGTGTGTGTGTGGTGTATGTTGTGTGTATAGACACAACACCAGGATCTCTTACTTCTGCAAACACAATCCATATTCATGTGCCACAATGTGATACAGGAAATTTGGGTTCCTTGTATACCAAGGCACCAATAATTTGGTGTGTTCGCAGATCTTGTTGTATGAATTCGAAGAAAGAAATCCATGGATCAAAGGATAAGGTTCAGAAAGATATTATTACAGCTTAAAGCTTTAGGAGCACGAAGAGAAGGGGACTCAAGCCTAGAACATAAGAGAAGGAAGCAAGGTGGAGCTCTTGCCCAGGGAGGCAAGGGGGTTTGAGCAGCCCACCTCAAGACTCAGATCTGAGTTTCTTTTGGGGAGTGGCTACATGAGAATGACCAGGTCAACAGGTCATGGACAAAGACCATATTTTACAGCTTTGCCAGTAATCTCAGGTAAAGATCAGAGTTTCTGTCCTCTAGGACAGAAGTCTAGAAATCTTAATCTAGAGTTTTTCTTGGAGGGTGTAACAGTCATGTTTCTGCAAGCTTAGTGACATTTCCTGCTTTTAGTTAAGGAATAAAGGACCATTCACTTTTGGGGTTCTGGTACCCTGACTGCCTAGTCAATTTGTCTCCTATCAAATGCATCTGCATCTGGCTTTATATGGGTACTGAGGAACTGAACCCCAGGCCACCAGGCTTTGTAAATGACTGCCTTCAACTGCTGGGCCATCTCCCCAGATCCAAAATCCCTTTTTCAATGAAGCCACATCCACTACATGGGTTGGAAAGATAGCCCCAGAAGTCCCTGGGGATTTGTCACACTGAAGAGATCCTGCGCTCTTGACATTTCCACCCACCTCCCGTGCATCCACACACAGTGGGAGCCCTGCAGAGGAAGCCACCCTTCCATGTTCAGGGCCCTTACAGGATCCCCAAGGCTCTGGGGCACTGATGAGATTATTTGTTCCTGGACAAGACACAGGTATGATGGAGGTAAGAAGGGGTGGTGAGCAGGGCAACAGCAAGAATAGAGGGAGTTTCCCAGTTATGTGACATGTTGCTGTCCTGCACGGGGTGGGGAATGTTGTGTAAATGAGGAGCCTAGCTTAGCCTAGTGGTGTCCTAATACTCAGATGTTACCATGGGGACAGTCTGGTGTCTGTGGCTCTGGAACAAACTGTCCTGAGCTCAATGGCATAAGGCATTCTGAGGGTCAGTGGTGGGCATGCCTTGTCTCCTGCACAATGTCTGTGGCCTGGGTGACTTGGGAGCTGGAGCTGGTATGTTCTGGAGGCACCCTTTCTCATGTGTCTGGTGGCCAATGTAGCTGTGAGCTGGGACTCAGTTGACTTCCAGCCAGATAGTTCCACATGGTCTCTGAGTGGCCATTACTGAATGTCAGTGTGTGCATCTTCGAAGCCCGGCCTCTGCACATCCAGAGGCAGCAGGGCAAAAGCTGTGGCATATTGTGACCTGGTTTTAGAGTTACCTGTTGCTTCTCTCATATTCTTTTGGTGGCTCTGGGCTCAAGACCAGGACGTGGAGACCCCACAACTTATAGAGAGAAGGGCTAGTCATATTATAAGTGGGCACGTGCATTGGAAACTGTCCATGTGAGAATAGTGGTGTACTGTTCAGGCAGCCTCACACAGGAGTCTGGGTAGAGGCAAAGAGCAGATGTCTAGAAGGGCCCAGCCCAGTGCGAGAGGCAGAAGTATGTGGGCCAGACCAGGATGCTATGTGCTGTGGAGGGTGCACATGCATGCATTATAGCACACTGTGGGTGATCCTTGAGACTTGTCCTCTTCATGAAGTATCTGCTAGGGACCCAGATGAGTCAGGCAGGCATGGAGCCCCTAGACATCAGAGCAGATCAACTTCGGAGGACATTCAAAGCCTTGAATGAGTGTCAAAGAGGCCAGGCTCTGTCACCCATCAGCATGCACTGCTGTATTAATACCAGTCCTGGCAGGGTCCGAGCCCGAGAAGGCCCAGAGGAGTTAGGAGAGGCAGGTTGGCATTGTGAGGTTTCTCTCCCTTCAGGCCCCTGGACTAACATCTGTTCTCAAGCCCCATGTCCATTCTCTGGACTTCAGGATGGAGCCCAGCTGCCTGCCATCCTTAGAGAGCCATGGTCTGGGCAAGCAGACATCCAGGAAGGAGAAATGGAGTCTGCCCTGCTGCGGGGCTGGGGAGAAGCCAGTCACTTTGCAATATGGGAGTGGCCTCAGCAGAGACAGTATTCCAGGGCCCTGCAGGTCCGCTCCAGCTCAGGTGGCCATTGACCTGGATGCGGCAGGATCTGAGGAACCACATGCCTGTGCCTTGGTCAGTGTTGCTGGTGCCATGAACTAATTCACGTCTGTACCCATTTCTGCATTGATGTGCGTCAGCTGTGTAGGGGCAGAGCCTGTATCAGCCTCTCCACTTGGCCCCACATCAGCTAGGGAGTAGGTCCCCTTGCATCCTGGTTGAATAATGAACTGAATGGAGGCTGCGGACAGTCTAGGCCTGCAGATATGGCTCTCTGGCCCTCAGGCTGTGACTGTCTTGAGAGAGGGGCCATCCAAAGAGCTGTTTCCTGGCCAGTGGTTATAATTAGCAGTCCCCCCTTAATTGGGAGAGGAAGGCAGGCTGTGTGCCCCATATGATTTCCCAACAAGCAGTATGGGGACAGGAGGCAAAGCCAGAGCCCAGGAACTCCACCTGTAGTGCGACGAGGGAGATACAGGGGGACATTCTGAGGCACAGTTGGAGGGCAGTTTGGTGACAAGGCTCAGGGACAAGTGCCTTTGGGCCCATTCATTCCACTGTTAGAAAATAGGCCTGATGGAAAACACCTGCTAAGGCCAGCAAGGACCATAAAGGCAGAGCACCTACTGTCTCCCAGCAGGCCTGGCCAACTACTGGGGACAGAGACAGGGCCCAGTACCAGCTCTGGTCTCCCCAACCCTAGGGAGACAAACTTCTCAGAACTGACCATGACCCAGAGGGGCTTCCAGACGGGGGACCCAGGCAAGCCAGTGGAGGACAGCCACTCATGGAGCCACGCAGTGATTGAGACCAGCAGTGAAGCTTGCTTTCCCTTGCCCCAGAGACATCCCTCCCAGCCTCAGAGCCTCCACCTCACATCACCTCCTCTAGGAAACCCTCCTGGCCTGCTTCCAGTTTACTGTTTTCTGCCCTCAGCCCAGAACTTCCTCCCTGCTCATTGTCATGGTTAGAAAAAGATGGGAGAACAAAAGCTGGACCTGGATATCATGCCTCACTGTGCCTTAGCAAACACTGGATCTGTGTTTGTGTCTCAGAAAACTTATCATTAGACCATACTTCGAAATCTCAGAACCCTCAAGTAGGTCATGTTCATAATACACAGTAGCTAGGGGTTTTGAGTCCTCTGCTGGCTGAAACCATCTCTGTCCTGACTCTGAGACTGAATACCCTGTTAGATTTGCTTCCAAATCCCACCCAAGAAAACAGGAGACATGACAAACGTGGGCTGTGGGTCTCTGGCCAAACCAGAGTTTCTGTTCCAGGGACCATGTATACTCAGGAAAGGACAGAACTAAGTATGGAAGTCTTGACAATGGGCAGGCATCCCAAAGATTCAGAATAAGTTCTCTGCCATCCGCATGATGAGATAGGAGTTTGGTTCTGCCTGCACCCCCTTCCACCAGGCATGCTCCCTCATACCACCTGTCTCTGTGGTGCCCAGCTGACACACCTGTTTCTATCTGTGATTTTCAGTACAGCAGAGGTCTGAGAATCAGACCCCGCTTAGCCCTTCTCCAGCTGTGGCCAGGCCAGAGCCTCTCGTTCCTCCTCTGTATGAGGTGACTGGCCATTCCTGCGCCTTACTCACTATATCGGCTAGGGCCTAGGGCAATTCAGTACACAGAGCAGGGCTTGAATTGTCAGCCAGGTGAATGAGTGAATAAAGGAGTGAATGAAACAGCAAACACTAATAATACCCTTAAGGTCATAGTAGTTGGAGGGGGAGTACTGCCCTGTTAGTTCTGACTTCCAGAATGAGGTCACAGTGCCTTGCAGCGTGACTTCAGTCATCTTGAGGGATGGGTGATGATTCTAGGGCCATGGGCTCCTGCCCTGACCAGGACCATGTGGGAGAGAAAGGGGTCAAAGAAGATAGCGCTCACTCGCATGACACATAGTGTCACAGTGACTATGGGTTTGATGACTTGGGACATCTGGCTTGGGCAGTGGAATGGTGATAGACTAGCATTTAGACTATTAGCAGAGTGGGTATAGTTGCCTGGCAAAGACTGAGCTCAGAGAGGCACAGAGGCAAGAGGGTGATGTGGGTACATGGTGGGGAGTGGCCTCTCTCCAGCTATAGGGCAGAGGATTATGGAGGCCTGAATGCTTGGACAACCAGAACCAGGAAGCCCACACGAGCCTTCATCTGTGCTATAGAGGTTCCTCACCAGGAGGGTCTACAGAGCAGAGTCAGCCTCGAAGTCCATGTCAACTATGACCTTTATGAGGCCCAGCACTAGGTCAGTCCCCGGACTGGGCACAGCAGGTGAGGCACTAGTCTACACTGACCCGTGCGGAGGAGACCTGAGAGGTCATTGTTGGAGTCATCACAGCCATGCAACCTAGCCAAGGACTGGAAGCAGCGCCTTCCTCACCTGCAGCCTGTCCCATGTCTGCTTCCTGTGTTGGGCTGGTCACCCGTGGCACTTTTGTCATCTTGTCAGGTCCACCTTGGAGTTTTGGAAAGAGTTCCTGTTTTTCAGATGGGGAAATTGAGGCTCTGAGAGGTCTCAGACCTGCCCAGGGTAGTCTAGCCATTGAGTAGCACTTGTCTCTGTCCTTCCGAGTATCCCACCCGCCACCCACCATGGGAGACTCAAGCTTGAGGGCACAGCGAGAACCCTTCCTGATAAAGCTGGTATTCTGACAACAGTGTGTTTCACCAGAAACTCAGGGGCTGCCACCAAGGTCCAGTAGACAAAATTTTACTGGCTCACCATCATGTCTACTTGTTGACAGCCTATCTGTGGCTTCTTTTCAGACACAGTAGCAGTTGAGCTGTTGTGACAGGGAGTGAAGAGCTTTCGAGCCTAGAACATTTACTCTGGCCTTTTAAGAAAATGCTTGTGGGCCCCACGGTAGGCTGCACAGCCTTGAGGTCATCGGGTGATGATTTTTTTCTCCTTTTGTGTATAGATCTTCTCCCACCTAGTCCATCACAGCTCTGGCCTCTGAGCCCAGAAGGTAGAAGTTAGCTGTGTTCTCAGCTCCTGCCACCTGTCAGGCACATCAGGGTCTTCCTTTACCTCGGTTGGCATTGCAGATATGCCCACCCAACTCTCCAAAGTCACACAGCCACCCCTGCATGTGGCTCCTGTCCTGGCTTCTTCAGGCTCAGAGGCTGGCATTGAGTAGGGGTCCAGTTGGGGCAGCGAGGAACGGGTTGTGGTGAGTCCCTGTGGGCACTGTCGTGACATAGAGTTTCAGCTGACAATCCCTACGATCATTCTCTTTACTTCTGCGAGGCTCCCCAGGGACCCGGCTTCATTGTCACAGAACTTAAGTTGGCACGGCCCAGTGTGACTGATCCCTACCACTTGAGCTGACATTTCTGTAATTATCACTGTGAGAGGCTTGTTAACCACTTATTAGAGCTGATCTGTAAACTACAGAGAAAGGAACCTGTGGGCCTTGATTAAGTCTCAGGAGGTGTGGCTGATCCCTTTCCTGTGTTCCTAAACAGACTGTTCTTATGAGAGTTTTTGGTTTATAGAAAGGAATGCCCACCCAGCTTACCCCTATGATAGGTAATATCTTGCAGTGCTGTTGTGCTTGTGTTAGGACTGACAAGTCAGCATTAGTACATGCTGTTAACTAAAGCCTGTGGGCCTATCAGGTTCCATGCAAGTGTGCCTCTATGGTTTTGGACAGACACCCACCATTCCAGTATCATACAGAGGATTGTCACTGCCCCCAAATCCTCTATGTACTTCCTGCTCAACCCTACCCCACCCTAGGCAAACACACACGCTCTCTCTCTTTTTTTCTTTTCTTTTTCTTTTTCTTTTTTCTTTCTTTCTTTTTATTTGGGGGGGGGTTTCAAGGTAGGGTCTCACTCTGGTCCAGGCTGACCTGGAATTAACTATGTAGTCTCAAGGTGACCTCTAACGCTTGGTGCTTCTGCTACCTCTGCCTCCTGAGTGCTGGGATTAAAGGTGTGCACCACCACACCCGGCTTCTTTTGTTTTTTTTGAGGTAGGGTCTTGTTCTAGCCCAGGCTTACCTGGAATTCACTATGTAGTCTCAGGCTGGCCTTGAACTCACAGTGATCCTCCTACCTCTGCCTCCTGAGTGCTGGGATTAAAGGCATGTGCCACCATGCCTGGCCATTCTCCTTTTAACTGTGGTTATCCGTCCAATGTGCAGCCTTTCCAGATTGGCTGTTTTCACTCAGTGACACGTGCTGACACTCCCTTCCATGCCACTGCGGGGCTGGCAGTTCTCCCCTTCCACACCTGGGAGCCCCACAGCTTCTCCTCTCACCTGCTGGAGGCTTCCATTCCATATCAATCCATCATGGCAGCCTTTGGACAGCCTTTGGGGCCAAGAATGAATCCTATCTGGCTCCTCCTTCCTTTCCTGTCTGGGACCCTCTAGCATGCAGCATGTCTGCTACATGGCATTGACTTGGAAGAAATCTGGGAGAGCTTCCCAGTGGCAGGGGCACAGGAGATGACTCTCAAGGGAGGTATGGAGGAGACAAGGAAGTCTTTATCTCAGTTTCTGAAGGGCCTGTGTCCATGAAGGATGCCGAGGCTCAGGAGCTGTGGGGGGAGGGGAAGGGACCCTGGAGATGCACCCTCCCTGGAAGATGTGTGTAGGTGCACAATGATTGGGTAGTCCTTGCCAATCCGGGCCTCTGGCAGAGCCAGTTGGGACCAGCCTTCAGCCCTCTTCCAGCTTCAGCAGGGCAGGGGGTGAGCAGGTTCCAGGACTTATGGGATGTCCTATTCCTCCTTCCCCACATGCATCCCAGTGAGTGACCCACTCATGGGACAGCCATGGTCTGGTGTCCTGCAGCAGTGAAGATCCTAGACAGGCTGGCTCTGAATGTCTGGGAATTGTTTTGACTAACTGAAGGCATTTTAAAATTAAAATTCCTGGGTCCCCTATATTGCAGGTCCTGTGTGGGTTCTGGGGCTGTGCAATGCAGTCCCTGCAGCATGGTGCCACCATGTATGGGAGCCTCGACCTGGCTGGCGTGGGCCTACTCGGCTGCTCTTGGCCTCAGGCTTCTCACCTGTGAGGTGGGTACCACACTGGCCTCATGGTGGTATTGATAAAGATTCTGACCTGGTTTGAATGGAGAGGCACTGAAAGGATTTTTAGGTGGGATTCCTTTAATCCTCGGTGCTCTGTGATGGATAATTCTCAAGATAGTCAAAGGCAGAAGCTCTCAGAATAAAAGGAATGTGTTACTTTTATAATCTTTTAAAGGGATGGGTCTCTAACTGTAGATGGCCTTGCTACAAAGTAGACATGGCTTGGATGACTAGTGTCAGGGGCTCAGAGAAGGCACCAGATAGGTTACAGTCATAAATCAGAATATTATCTGGTCCTGCTGTCCACCCAGGTTGCCAGCTTCTCTCTCTCTCTCTCTTTCTCTCTCGCTGTCTCTCTTTCTCTCAATACCTGAGGTCTGGGGTCAGAAGGAGCTGCAGTGTGTGTGGGGGATGGGGTATATAGGACTAACATCTGTCCTCTTAAAGGAACAGTGTCTATGACCTAATAGGTATTGCTATAGCTGAGTAAACACCCTTCAGTCAGGGCCAAAGCACATACAGTAGGTCGGGGGAAAGGAGGACATGAGCTCTACTTCCACATTCGCTGGTGGCCTGCTGCTCACTGAGCCTAGGCTGGGGCCAGGAAGGGATCAGTGACTGTACCCGCCCGAGCTGCCCAACGTGGAGGACAGGAGACACCTGTCTCAGAGGCGCCCGGGTCCTTGGCAGCTTTGTTGGAACTAATTTATTATTCGGAAAGATTGCTTTTTATCAGTGGTTGTGCACTCCCTGGCTGCCAAGCTGTCTTTGACCTTCAAAAACATCTTGTTCAGCCTTGCTTCAGGCTCTTCTGTCTTTTGAGAGGGTTTTATGGAGGCAAAAATCACTGGATAAGCTACACTCAGTCCCTGCATCCTTGGGCACCCTTTCCCCTGTATTCAGCCCTACCTCCACCCCTGTGCAGGATGCCTCAGGCAACATGGGACAGTTGAGGACTCACTTCACACTACAACACAGGGTTCATCTGCACAGAGCAGCCCTGTCCTGTTGTGGAGCCACAAGGAGGAGTCTCTGAGCATTGTCCCACTCTGACCCCATCCTGATGTCCTCTTGCTCCTGCTGGCACTAGAAGGGTACTGTCACCGAGGTGCAAGTTGCTCACCAGTAGCTGTCTGCTGCCATGAAGGACAGTCCCTTCTGGGACACACTGTTATGGTGTCACCAATGATAGACTCGAGGTGAGGGCAAGGGAGAGGAAGCAAGCAGGCTTGGCAGGGTTGCTGTAGCCTGGCCTCTCTGTAGGAACACTTGACCTTACTATTCAACCCCGCAGCAGGTGTTAGGAATGAATCCCTTCAGGAGGCAAAAAGTTCACCCCCTCAAATCTTCAACACTTCCTCAGCTTGAGGCTTCTCTCCCTGTGCTAAGAGGTGCCAGGCCTCATGGCCCAACTCTGCCTCCAACCACCAGAGGGCAGCATCACTGCCAGACACACAAAAAGACTCAGGAGGTTCCAGGCTGCTCCTGTGGGCAGGATGGGTCTTCTCAGCAAATCTACTCTTTTTTTTTTTTTTTTGCGTTCATGCATGTGTGTATGGGCACACATACATGTGCAGGTATATGCACATGTGTACATATGCACAAGCATGTAGGGGGGTCACAGATTGACATTAGGTGTCCTCCTCAATTGCTGTCCAATTTTTTGAGACGGGGTCTCTCACGGAACCCAGAGCTCAGTGTTTTGGCTAGACTAGCAGTTGGGAGGCCCCGGGATCCTCTTGCTCTGTCTCCCCCAGTGCTCGCCTATAGGAGTGTGCCTCCATGCTCAGCCCTTACTTGGGTGCTGGGGATCCAAACTCAGGTCCTCATATTTAGATGGCAGGCACTTTACCACCTGAGCCATCTCTTTAGCCCCAAATCCACTCTTCAAAGAACTCTTCCCTCCAGCCAAATGCATTTGTAGTCACCTGGAAACTGGTGCTGTGAGGCCATGTTTTGTTGTCATTGTGGTACTGATGGCAGGACAGAACCCAGGGCCTTGTGCACATTGGCCAAGCACTCTAGCCCTAAGCTACACCCTCATATGTTCCTGAAGGCCGCAGTGGTCATTATTTATGGAACACTTGGTGTTTGTTGGACTGGTTGCTAGGCAAACCCTATTTCTCTTGATCCTAGCTTTCCTCAGGGCCTGATGATATGAGCAGAGGGTGGGTGGATGGATAGGACAGATGGAAGGACAAATAAAAAGTAGGGGTCAAGGGACTCTCCTAAGGTAGAACTGAGGCTCTTCCCTGGGTCGGCTAATCCCGTAGCCCATGGAGCCACTGAATCTGGAACTGGTGTTTCCCTTACTCTGGCTCTGAGCCCGATTTCCAGTTGTATAATCCATGCTTTGTCTGGCCACCAGGAGATGCAGCCCATTGTCCTTTGTGCCATTAACTGGGAGAACTACTCTCTCCCTGCCTCTCTGAGCTCAGACAGGACCTGGATGACTCATAACGATGTCACCTACAGGACCCCTGGTCGCCCAACTATGCACAGCTGTAAGGAGATGTGTCTGCCGTTACCACCCAGAGCTGCAAGGCCTAGCTGCACTGTCTCAGCATCTAGCTGAGCCCTGGCCTTCTGCTCTTCTCACCAGCTTTCTGTAGTAGTAGATGATGTGTTTCTGCCCTGATTCTGGAGGGAAGGGAACGAGAGCAAGCTGTAACTCACACCTTGCTGTGGTATATGTCACTGTCCTTCCCTGGGCTGCAGCTGAGGTCCTTAGTTGCTCTGGCTAGACTCTGCCCCATCCAGTTTTCTGTTTAGCTTCCTAAACTCCTGACCCAGGGGCAGGAACAGATCCTGAGCTTTCGGGGGTCAGGGCTGTGCCGAGTTCTTACCTCCTGTCCTGCATCCTCTTCAAGCTGGAACCCTACCTTGTTCCCAGGCAGTGGATACCACTACCCAAAGAGCCAGAGCTCTCCAGAATCCCTGTCCTCCGAAGGCCTTCTGTCCCCAGAATGGCTGGGTTCCTCCTCTTTGCTGCTCATCCACCTCACTGGAGGACAGGATCTGCATAGGAGGCCAATAGCCTGCCAGCCCTGGCTAGGAGGGCACCACCAGAGAGGGCTCTGGAGCATGGGGCAGGCTGGATGCTGGGTGAGATTGTCTTCCTGTGTGTGGTTTTCAGTCCAGGGACTAGGAAACTCCCAGACTCCAGACCCAGGAGCTCAGTCAGTACCATGTGTATGCAAATGTATGAGCCAGGTCAAAATGCTGTGGGAGGGCACCGAGCCTGACCTCCCTTAGCCCATCTGGGCTCAGCTACAGTCAGGCTGGCAGCTGCCTTGTACCTTCATGCAGGCTCCCACTTGTCATAGTCAGACCTCTGTGCCTGTGGTCCTCCACACACCCACAGGGGCAGCAGAACTTGCTCAGTCCAGGCCACAACCCAAGTTGGGCAGGGAGCTCTGTCTTTGGGGTGACCCTCACACACAGGGAGCAAGAGATGAGGGACCAAGCCCTGGGTTTCCTTCCCTCCCAGGGATGAACCTGTCAGTTGTACCTGATTCCCTGGGGGCTGAGTCACCCCTAGCAGCTACTCACTCAATGACACTTAGGTTTTTGTTCTTCTTACCCCACCCTTCTTCCTCCTTACTCCCCTGCCACTTGGAACTCCCCTTCCCCAGGTATGCTGTCTGCTCCCCAACCTTGTCTCAGACTTGGCTTCAAGGGAGCCAGGTCAAGACAGGAAGTTGGCACTCAGAGGTTATGGTAATAAAGAGATAATGGCTGTCCCAGATGGCACGGGCTGTGTCTCCAGGCTGTGGTAACTTGTGGCCAGTGCTGCAACTGGCAGAGTAGCATAGGCCACAGAGGAGGAGTGAGGAAGCATCGTGAGGAGGGGGGCTGAGGTGGGCCTGATGGAGGCCATTGGCCTGGGCAAGCTGAGGTGCTACTTTGAAGCAGGTGTCCTAGTCAGGTTAGGGACATATTTGGCTTCCCTGGTTGGTCCTGGGAAAGGGGGGTTAAGGCAGTCATTAGGGCAGCTGTGGGTAAGCAATCCCAGCCTGGCCACATTGGAGCCATTCTTACAGATCTGTGGTTTGGCCCTTAGGCTGCCACTGGAGATGGTGTCTGCTCTTCTGCATTGCTGACCACAGCAGGCTGGCCTTCGCTAGGTGTTGGGCAGGGCTGGGTTTCCAGCAGGCAGTGCAGTCTATGATCCCAGTCCTGATTTATGCATGGCCTGGCCACATCAGTTCACTTGCCTCTTAGCATCATTGTTCTGATTGTAGTAGAATGTAGTTGGTTGTTGTATGTGGAGCCAGGCCTGGTCTAGGGAAGCTGAGGTGGATATAGGGATGCTGCTGGTGGTGAGTCCCACCCACCCAGAAGATGGGAGAGGGGGTTGGACACCATGCCTGGCCCTACTCCTCCCCCCACCACACCCATATTCCCAGCCTGTGGGAAAGACTGACCATTGTGCTCAGGTCCTGTGGTCGCTGTAACAGATCATCACAAGCTCAGCATCTCTGGAGGACAGAGCCTGACATCTTGTGCTGGACTGAAGTTGAGGCTCTGGGCTGCTCCCTGGAGCTGCGGGTGGAGCCCTCTCCTAGCCTTGGCTGGCTGTTCAGGCACCAGCTCGCCTCGGCTCTCTGCTCTCCTTATCAAGAACAGTCAGCCGTGTCTTACATTCTTTCCACCACCTCTCCCATAGCCATGTGTCTCTCTAGACCACCTGAAAAAAAAAAAAAAGTCCTCTTGACATCAGAGTGACACTGGGCCACCCTGGACAACTAGCAGCTCCTCCCTGCTGGAGAAGTAGCTCACTCCGTCATGCCTGCAAGTCGATCTCACTGGGTTCCAGAGGTCAGAATGTGGGATCTTAGGGTCATCATTCTTCCCTCAGTGGTTTCCAGCCCTGAAATGCCTCTCCTGACCCTGGGCCTTGTGCCCAGGGACCCTCAGTCCTAGGTAGTGTTGGTTTGCTACCGTCACCTGAGCACAAAGTGCTCTTGTCTAGGCTTCGGCAGCCCCCGCCCTCAGCCACAGGCCCGTGTAGCCCTTGCATGACTGTCCCGTGTTGATAGCTCTGTCCTCTTCCAGCTGACTGACTCTTCCTTCCTCGAAACTCAAGTATCTCTCTGGGAGAGCCTCCTGGACACCAAGTCTGCCACCTCGGTGACACTGTTACAGGGTTATCAAGGGGCAGGTCTAAGGTTTCCTTGCCATGGCTCCCAGATTCTTGCATGCCGGCCTCTACAGCGGCCACAGGAGGTCATGGGGAAGGTGCGTTCTACCACATGCTGTGGCCATTCTGACCCTTGAACTTGTAGTTTCCAGCACTTTCTTTTTTATTATTTTTATTTATTTATTTATTTTTGGAGACAGACACAGAGAGAGACAGACAGAGAGAGAGGGAGAGGGAGACAGAGAATGGGTGCGCCAGCAGTCTCTCAGCTGCTGTGAACGAAATTGAGATGCGTGTGCCCCCTTGTGGGCAAGTGCGGCATTGCACCCTTGCGTCACTTTGCATCTGGCTAAACGTGAGACCTGGAGATTGGAACCAGGTTCTTAGGCTTAGCAGGCAGGCGCCTTAACCGCTAAGCCATCTCTCCAGCCCTTTATTTTTATTTATTTTTATTTTTAAAATATTTTATTTATTTATTTGAAAGAGAGAGGAAGAGACAGAGAGAAAGAGAGAATGGTCATGGCAGAGCATCCATCCACTGCAAATGAACTCCAGATGCATGTGCTCCTTTGCGCATCTGGCTTACATGGGTCCTGGGGAATCAAACCAGGGTCCTTAGGCTTCACAGGCAAATGCCTTAACCACTAAGCCATTTCTCCAGCCCTCCAGCACTTTCTTAAACAGCTTATACTGTGGCTGAATCTTAAGTGGTCAGCACAATATTAAGGTGAGTGTCCCAGGACTTAGAAGAAATGTGAAGCCAGCCCCTACTGGCTTGCTTTCCCTGTGCTGAGCAACCCTCACTTTAACACAGTTCCTTTCTTCCCACAGTGTCACAGCCTCAGACCACTCACAGCCCCCTGGAGAAGCCAGCCAGCACAGCGATCCTGTGTAACACATGTGGAAATGTGTGCAAGGGGGAAGTACTGCGAGTGCAGAACAAATATTTCCACATCAAGTGCTTTGTCTGCAAAGGTGAGTGAGTGTGGCTTGTTCCTTGAGCCCAGCCACAATTTGGCTTCAGAACTGAGCTTTCTAGCCACCTTTCTTGACCCTGCAGGCTGGCTGGTATCATAGATGCCAATCCCAGGTCTACCAGGGCAGTGGCCTTTGAAAAATCAGCAGTGAGCTAGGTGAGGTTTTTATTAAAGTTGTTGGGGTCAGAATCTGGGTGCTGACAGCCCTCGCAAGCTAGGCTCCACCACCATCGTCAACATACCAGATTAAACAGACAAGTAACAGAGAGAAGCAGAGAAAGGAGATGGACTCAATGTGACCATGTTGGGAAGGGGAAGAAAGAGGCCCACTGACCCCTAAGGCCTTTGGGGTTCTGACATGAAATTTAGGTTTAAGCAGAGAACAGGAGGTGTGTATAACTAAGCAGTCCTGGCCCATCACTGGCCCATCAATGTCTCCACTCCTGACTGTTCTGCAAGGTGACAAGTTGTCAGAACTGTGTGAAATCTCTTTCCAGAAGAAAGTTCCTTCTCTAAGTAGCACCGGGGCTTCAAGTTTTTCCTTCTCTCAGCATGAGATTTCTGGGCAAATTCCAATTTGGGGGCCCATAGTCTCAATAGTCTAATAGCCAGTGGGAAGGACAGCTGTGTCCCTCAAAAAAATCTCATTCCTGTGAGGACAGGGTCTCCATGGGCCAGAAACTGGGCCCCACCTGTGGTAACATGGAGTTACTTTCTGTTCCAGATGAAAGCCACTAATTTTCACAGTAAAATTAAATAATACCAGGAAGGTGAGGAAAAATTAAGACAGAAACACCTTAGGTAAGAAGACGGGAAGACAGTAAGACATAGGCGTCATGTGCAGCCCCTTCAGCCATGGTGGCTGGGCTTTGGGGCCGTCTCCTGCATTTTATTTGGAGCGGAGACCAAACCCAACTCCTTCCAACTTCCCAGAAGTATGTGAAAAATAACATTTAGGGCTGAAGAGATTGCTCAGTGTTTAAGGCACTTGCCTGCAAAGTCTAGTGACTGGGTTCACTTCCCCACTACCCATGAAAAGCCATATGCACAAAGTGGCACATGCATCATGAGTTTGTTTGCAGTGCCTGGAGGCCCTAGTGTGTCCATTCTCAATCTCTCTCCTTGCAAATAAATAAATGGAATATTAAAAAATATAACGGAGCTGGAGAGATTGCTTAGCAGTTAAGGTGCTTGCTTGTAAAGCCTAAGGACCCATGTTCAACTCTCCAGGTTGCACATAAGCCAGACGCACAAAATGAAACAAGCATGCAAGGTTGCACATGCGCACAAGGTGGTGCATGTGTCTGGAGTTGGATTGCAATGGCTACAGGCCCTGGTGTGCCAATTCTCTCTCTCTCTCTGCCTCTTTCTCTCTCACATTAAAAAAAAAAAAAAAAAAAAAAAAAAAAGCCAGTCTGTTGGGCTTGCCTCAAAAAAAAAAAAAAAATGACATTCAGAGCTGGGTGTGGTGGTGTGTGCCTTTAGCCCAGAGGTTGAGGTAGGAGGATTACCATGAGTTAGAGGCCAGCCTGGGGCTACAGAGTGAGTTCCAGGTCAGCCTTGGCTATCACGAGACCCTGCCTTAAAACAAACATGCAAATAATAACATTAAAAGGGTATGGTAGGCAAATCACACCAACTGGATATGTGGCAATCTTGGAGGGATAGTGGCCCCATGGACTGCTAAAGAATGCCAGAAGCCCCCATGAGCTTGAGCAAGCCTTGACAACTGCTGTGCATTCAGTTTCGGAGTGAGTCTGACCCCTGATGAAGAGCAAGCCATTTAGGGCCTTTTGAAACAGGTTCTCCCATTGTCACAGACACTCAAGATCTGCCTGGGAAAAGCCACCTGCGACTCCACAGGGGACTGAATTCTGTGCTTTGGGGTGGACTTGTTTTATTTATTTATTTAATATTTTATTTATTTATTTGAGAGAGAGAGAGAGACAGAGAGAACATGGCCATGCCAGGACTTCCAGGCACTGCAAATGAACTCCAGATGCATGTGCCACCTTGTACATCTGGCTTTTGTGGGTACTGTGGAATTGAACCTGAGTCCTTAGGCTTTGCAGGCAAGTGCCTTAACTACTAAGCCCCTATTTTGTTTTGTTTTAATATAGGGTTCCATTTTATTTTTAGCATCAAATGCTCAGTTAACCTTTTATGTCAGCTTCCAGAGTGCTGGGATGTAAGTGTGAGCCACCACACCCAGTTAGGATGTGTGTTAACTTTTCATTGTACCACGTGTCATGGCCTGGGAGTACCACAGTGCTGACAAGAGGTAGCCACAGCATGGTATGACTAGAGAAAAGTAGAGGTGTCCTCTGATCTGTGAGTCTTGGAGCTCGGGGAGGCTGGAAAGCCAAGAAAGTAAGGGGGAGGGAGGGAGGGAGGATCCAGAAGGAGCCCCGACCTGTGCCAGGAGCTTAGCCTAGGCTGGATGGCCTCTGAGACACACCCATCCAAACTGTACACAGTGCCATCAGCACTGCCCTTGACCATCCGAGAGTCACCAGAAATGGCATAAAATGCCCATATCCTGGCCTTACAGGGTATCTTGAGTGTGTGGGAAGCTCCAAACTTCCAGAACACATTAGGCAAGTACAGCTGGTCCCTTGTCTAGGGTGCATGGAGTCCTATACTGTGTAGCTTTGTGGGGCTGCCAGGAGGGCCATGGCTCAACAGGCTAGTGGAAGGTAGGCAGGGAGGGGATTCTGTGCCTTCTGTATTTGCAGGGGAGAGAGGTGGCAGGGACCCAAATCAAGTCTCAGACACCCTCCCAGGGGTGCTGTGGGTATTGATGATTACTGACATCCCCTCCCCAGAAGGACAGAGGGTGTGGAAGGGAGTGGAAGCACCCCACACACATAGTTCCCACTGGCGTTTGGGTCTGTGCTGCTCTGACCTTGCCCTTTGGATGAGGCTTGTTTGAAACCTGGAGGCGTGCCCTTACATAAGTGTGTATCCTGTGTTGGCTTCAACTACTGTGCAAGCATTTTCTCTGGTATATAAGCTCCCCAGCATCCATCCCAGTACTGGCCCAGGTACCTTCTAAGCCATGGCCAAAGTAAACAGACCTATTCCTCCCTCTTGGTTGTTACCTCATCTCCAGCCAGATGCTCAGCTCATCTCACTTATTTCTTATAGCCACTGTGTATGGTTGATTCTGCTAGTGAGGGCCTGAGGGTTAGGGAGGTGAAGTAAGGTGTCCAAGGTCATATGGTGAGGATGGAAACCCAGGCTCCTGACTCCAGAGTTGGGTGAGAGGCTGCACAAATATGGCTGCACTAGAGTTGTGGGTGGTCATGTGGTTTCCTTGGGGTGCATGCCCTAGAGATCTGAGGTTGGGGTAAATGGGAAGAAGCAGCTCTTTCCTTCTTTAGAGCCAGAGCCAAATATAATTCCAGGAGGTGGCCCTTCCCCCTCCACTGTGTGCTCCCCAAAGATGGCACTGCCCCCCCCACCTCCCTCAGTCATCTGCTAACTTGATCCATTGTGGGATGTAACACAATAGCAATATATTGTCTTGATAAGGGGCTCTCAAGTTACTGGTGAACTTGGACTTTTTATTTTAGGAGCAGAGGTCTGGGTTGTCACTTTTTTGGAGTGACCTTGGCTTGCTTAGGGAAGCCAGCAGCTGAAGTAACTTTACTAGGCGCCAGTGCAGGCTCAAGGGGGTGGGCAGGGTGGGACAGCTGTCTGTGTCCCTCTCTCTGTGTTTTTGGTGTGACTGTCATGGTTCTGTGTTCCCAAGGCCACCACACACCTTCCTCTTTCAAGGACTGGCCCATGCTGTCGTGATGGTATAAGAAGCAGACGCTGCCCAGAGTCAGTGCCTGTGACCATCTTGTCCCTGGCAGTGCTACATAAGAGTCCTGAGATGGCCTCTTCTTCCAATAGGGATCCATTTTTGTAGTCTAGTGAGATTAGATCCTGGGTTTCATTCCTAGACTGAGTGTGCAAAAGGAATCCAGCACCTGCTCCTGGCTGGCGTCTGCCTCAGGAAGAGGCACAGTAGAAGTAGTGGTGGGCTGGCCAAGTCCCATGTCATCCTCACTTTATTCAAGAGGGTTGAGGAGCAGGTCCTGGCAAGGCACACAGCGGAGTTTACAGGGGAGGGTGGGCTTGAGGCAGGTAGTTTTTGACAAGATCTTCAGCCATTCCATTGTAGATCTTCCCTCAGTGGAAGAGCCAGCAGATTGTGGAACAAAAGGTTTCCAGCTGCCCGAGAGGTCATGACTGGCTTACTACCAGGAGCTCACTGTGGGTTTGTAAGGGATGCTCTGGTCACTTTGGTTTTGATGATCCTCTGCACAGGTCCACAGTGCCCTCACACATAGGTGTGAAGGGCCTATCTTGCCATATGCCATAATCTGCCCTCTGCAAACAGTGTTGTCATAGAAACTTCTAGGTGCCAATTTTTATACCGATGGGCCTGCATGGTTTTTTAAACACAAGGCTTTAGAACCACTGAGCCAATAGCCTGTCAGAGTGGGAACTGACCAGCCACTGGTAGGACCAAATGACTTTCTCAGAGAATCCAGCAGGAAGGCCCAAGGCTGGTGGGACACACAGTAGACTGCTGCTTCTGAGGCCATGCATGGCTCCCAAGTACCCCTGGGGCTGAAGAGTGAGTGTCAGGAAGAGGGAGGAACACACATGTGTCCCCGAAGCCTCTGAGCTGGTGGTGACTGGCAGTCCTGAGGATGGACACTCCATTCCCCACCCAGCAAGTCCTGTGGGCTCCTGTCCTGGACTCAGGAGCCTCAGCTTCCTGGAATGGTGTGTTAGAAAGAGACAAAGTGAGATCACTTGCTCCTTCTGCCCTGGGTGTGGCCTTGTCTTGCTGCAGGGGCCAGGGGTTGAAGACTGTGGGAAAGGGGTGGTGGAGGAGAGTTTCCATGTGGACTGGTGGATGGAAAACAGTATCTCCTATGATTCTGCAGGATCATAGCCCCAGAGCAGAGCCCGGGTATCTCTCTCTCACTCACACACACACCACCACCACCACCACACCTTTCCTGCCCAGTTCTATAAATGACCTGAAGGAACTCACAGAGACTCAGGGCCTCATCCTGGAAGGGGCCAAGGAGCTCTGAGGTGCCATGGGAGGCTGGACCGGCCCTCAGTTGCCATTCTGAATCAGACCTTCTTTTAGGAAACTTCTACAAGAAATGTACATTCAATTCTAGGGCAGCAGGGAGCCAGTGTCTGTCCCTGGCCTGGGGTCTATGAGTCACCTGGGTTTGTGCAGAGGCATGAGGCCTGGATCAGGTGGGCAGGGCTGGGATCTGCTGGCCACTCCCCTCACCTGCCTGCTGTCTGTCCTCTCCCCAGCATGCGGCTGTGACCTGGCGGAGGGCGGCTTCTTCGTGCGGCAGGGTGAGCACATCTGCACACGGGACTACCAGCGGCTCTATGGCACACGCTGCTTCAGCTGCGACCAGTTCATTGAGGGTGAGGTGGTGTCAGCGCTGGGCAAGACCTACCACCCTGACTGCTTCGTGTGTGCGGTCTGCCGGTGAGTGACCCATGCTCAGTCCTGCTGGCCCTGCTCCTCCCTGCCCCTATAACCCAGCCCAAGTTCCAGTGTACCTTTGTGTGCTAGGCACAGAGAGGCCTAGCAACTTGTCTGGGCTGTCCAGCAGGCTAGATGGGCAGAGCTGGCTGGAATGCAGGTGCGGGAACATTCTCCTCTGCCTGCACCTCTTCCAGTTCTCCAACCTCTCCAAAAGCTCAGCTCACCACACACCTCAGCTCCCTCCCCAGGCCCGCCCTGGATCCTGCCCTCCCATCCTCTGCCTTATCTTGGCTCCCCATGACCGGCTCCTCACACTACCCTATACCCTGGCTGCTCCCAGCTTCTAGGAGCCCCTCCCTGGCCCCTTCCTGGCCTCATCTCAGCTCTTCCCCTGCATTGCTGCTTGCTGTGCCCACACCCACACAACAGCCCATCCAATTCCCATCTCTCTAGGCTTTGTTCCCTGTGTGTTTTTGTTCATGGTTAGAGAGGGTTCTGGCACGCTGGATGCATATGTGGATCTTGGTGTGTGGTAAGGCAGAGCTTTGCGGCTGCAGGATATGGCAGGCAGAGCAGCTTACCTCCTGGAGGACCACCAGAGGAGGACATCTGCCCTAAGGAGTTTCTTCCTCTTCCCCTTCCTGTTTTATTCTCTCTTGTCCTCAGCCTGGAAGATGGCACCACCATATTCTGCCCCTCCCCCTTAGCTAAGGCTTTCTGGAATCACTACCAGACATGTTGCTCATGATCTCTAGGTGCCTCTCAGTTCAGTCAAGCTGGCAGTCAAGATGAACCATCAGTGGGACAAAAATGCTGTGTAATCCACAGTTCCCAGGGGACATAGGGTCTGAGCAGAGCAGATGGTCTTTGTTGGGCATCACAGGGTCCCTATTGATGGTGCTGAAACATCCCCAAGTGGAGGCTACAATGCACCTACTCTTCTAGAGAGAAGAGTCTCCAGGAGCTCCTACAGATGTAGCCAGGGGCTGGTGGCCTACAGAGCCAACCCACACTCCCTACAAAGTAAAAGAACCCAGAACCCAGCCACACAAAGACACGACAGCAGCAACTACTCAGAAAGTACAGCCTCAGAAAGTAGACACCGTGACCTGGAGCCAGGAGAAAGGTTAACAGCCACAGGCCCCCAAATGACAGCAGAGGTGACATTGAAAGACACAGGACAGCTAAGTTGACATATGTCAGGTCTTAAAGGAGACCAGTATCAAAGACATGGGAGAATTGTGGAAGGTGCAAAAAGAAACCACTGGCAGTCTAGAAGTGAAACTCACAGTTCCGGAAGTGAAAATACCCTCGAAGGGAATTAGTGGTGAGGCAGGCAGGTAGGCAGGCATCAAGGATTGCAACACAGCAGAACCTGGAACATGGCAGAAGCCATCACCATACAAAGAGGGAGCTTTAGAGACCTGTGGATGCAGATAGAACTGTCTGCCTCCACTGGTGGATTGATCTACCTGTGTGGGTAGCAGAGTCCAAAAAAATACTTGCAGATATAATGGGAGAAAGTTTTCCAAACTTGAAGAAAAGTGTGAACTCCACAGGTTCAAGAATCTGGAAAGAAAAACAAAACTGCCCATCCATCATCCACAGGAGCCAGAGTGAGCCCAGCTGCCACCAGAGCTGTCTGCTGTCTGTGATGCTGGGAAACAACAGGAAGACATCAGTCAGGGCTGAAAGACATGAGCCCATCAGACAGTCCTCTACCACTTCCTAAAGTCTTCCAAAATGAAGGCGAGTCTGCTCCAGGTCATAAGGCCTCCTCTTTTGCTGAGAATTAAAATGTTTCAGAATTGACCTCATTCATTAAAAAGTTCAAAAATAATAGTGGTGATGGTGTCATGGCTCTGGACATGTTCAAACTCAGGGATTCTGCATGGTATCATATGTGAATAAACCCAGCATCGGTAAAGTCCCTGGCAACCTGCACTGCAACAGTTACAGAAAGTCTTGCAGGCCAAGGGAAAATGGCACCAAAGACATCAACAAAACCCAAAGGCAGCTGGGTGAGATGCCACATGCCTATAACCTCAGCACTCAAGCAGCTGAGGCAGGAGGATTCCAAGTTTGAGGCCAGCCTGGGCTATGCACTGAGACCCCATATCAAAAAAAAAAAAAAATCTCAAAGCGACTCACTAGCTGGTAGCAAGCACCCAGGACCCATGTGTCCCATGAAATACTGTAAAAATCTGTAAAAGGCTTTCATAACTCAGACACTTCACCAAGAATGGGCACATCCGGAAAACAGATGTCCATTAACACCATGAGCTTCCAGGGCCACTAAAACTACTGTGAACTACAACACACTGGCATGGCTGTAGTATAAGGTAGATAAAGGCAAGGGTTGGCTTCGCAGGTATGGAGACATTTTTACATAGCATGTGACCAGAAATGAGAACATGTGCACATAAAGACGTGTCAGACTTGGAGAGATGGATCAATGGTTAGGGTGCTTGCCTGCAGAGCCTAACAACCCTAGTTCAATTCCCCAGTACCCACGTAAAGCCAGATGAACAAAGTGGCACATGCATCTGGAGTCCATTGCAATGGCTGGAGACCCTGGAGGGCCCATTCTCTCTGTCTGTCTCTCTCCAATCTCTCTCTGCTTGCAAATAAATAAATAAATAATTTTTTAAAAAGACTTGTCAGCAAACATCCTAAATAGAGATTTGATTCAGACACTTGGGTCCAGGCAGTTGTTTAAGCACTTCCCATGCATGGATGGTGACCCTGTGATGCAGGTGTTATTAGTTAACTCCAGTTGCAAACAATCCAGCTGCCTTTCAACAGATGTGGCTTCTGCATGTAATGGAGTACTGCCCAGCCCTAAGAAGGGAGAAACTAGTGCTGTGAGCAACCATATGGGCACATCTCAAAGCGTGGTGCTGAACCGAACACCCCAGATAATGCTGTGTGGTCCAGCAAAGGCAGCTCTAATTCCTGGAGGCGGAATGCAGCTTGTGGATCCAGGAATGTGGGTTGAGGGGTGTGATAGGAGAGGGTCACAGAGGCTTTTGGCAGTGGTCAGATGTTCCATGGCACAAGGATGGTGATTTCATGGAGTGTCCCTTTTTCAGACTGTATCTCCATAAAGTGATTCAAGCTTTTAGGGAAATGGCTACTGTGTATTCATACCCCCTGGACAGGCAGTGTGCTAGCACTTTCCATGAGGTATGTCTGGGTACCAACCCATGAAAGGCAAGCTCCCCATGCAGCTGTTATTAGCCCCACTTTGCAGGTGACAAACAGGGGCACAGAGAGGCTGTGAAACTTGTTCTAAGTTACCCAGCAGGGCTGCACTCAGAGCACAGCTGGTGACTGTCAGGGACTCCCATTCTGTCCCAGAGTCTCCCTTCCCCTGGGGAGATGTGATATGCTAAGATGGAGAGTGGGAGGTGGAGCACAGTGCTGGCAGGTGAACAAGTGCTAAACTGCAGGGGTCCAGAGCAGCCAAGGGCTGCAGGACCAGTCAGCAAAGTTGGGACCATGCCCATCCAGCCTGCAAGGGTCCTTGGTCCCCAAGAGGGAGGACTGGTCAGATGGGGCCCAAGGACATACCTGCTGACTCAGCCAAGTGGTATTGTGCCCCAGAGCAGTGCTGCAAGAGAGAGAAGGGACAGAGGTGGCCTCTCAGGTGACCAGTTCTCTTGTTTTAGGCTGCCTTTTCCGCCCGGGGACCGTGTGACCTTCAACGGGAAAGAATGCATGTGCCAGAAGTGTTCCCCACCCACATCAGTGAGCAGCAGTGCGCACCTGTCCCAGGGCCTCCGGAGTAAGTGGAGTTGGGCCTCTGGGTGGAGTGCCCTCCGCAGGACCCAGGTTGTGGGACCAGCACAGGGGCAGCGCAGTGAACGGTAGGGGACCCACATAGGGAAGAGGACATAAACAGAACTCACTAAGCCTTGGCACAGATTTTGCTCATTCCACAGGTGCCATCTCTGCTTTTTCATTCCCATACATCTCCTGTTGTAGCCCAGGACTAGACCACCTCCTTTTCCAGGAAGACTTCCTAGCTTCTGTCCAGTCCTCTCTCTATGGCATTCACACTCAGCTCTCTCTCTCCCTCTCTCTCTCTCTCTCACACACACACTTCCAGGCTGACTGAAGCACTTTGGAGAGGGAGGGGGTCCTTAGATGGCTCAGAAGTTAAAGACACTTATTTATAAAGCTTGCTGGCCTGGGTTTGATTCCCCAGTACACCCATGTAAAGCCAGATGCACAAAGTGGTGCATGCATCTGGAAATATTTGCAGTGGCAAGAGGCTCTGATAGGCCCATATACTCCCTCTTAAATGAATGAATGGATAAATAAATAAATAAATAAATAAATACTTTAAAAAAAAAGAGAACCCTAAACTCTGGGTCCTTGAGGGCAAGATTCTCGCGCTGCTCACTCCCAGAGCTAAGCCGAGTACATGCAGAGGGTGCTTTATGGTGGTGACCTCCATTCTGACGCTGGGGATGCAGGTCCACTTGCAATGGCTAGTGCCTTCATCTGGACATGACATTGTGTCTTGCAGCTATGGAAGCTGGAAGTTCAAGGTCAAATCTATGCCCTGGTGTCTGGTGAGGGCTGCTCAGCACCTGGCACCTTGAGTTGTGTCCTGTACGGTGGAGAGCAGAAGGTCCAAGAGCTTCTTGCAGCCTAAGTCCTTCAACCCTATGCTAGGTGCACTCACAAGGGCTGAGCCCTGGATTCCCAGGCCATACCTCCTAATACCGATCGGTGTTGGAGGATTCATAAACCTTCCAGCCACAGGAGGGACTGAGTCTGGCAGCCTACAGGAGTGCTGGGTGACCACAAGTCCATGTGAGTGAACAGTGCTGCAGTGAGCACCCAGGAGTGGTGCTAGGGAGGCCAGGTCCAGTGAGACCTCCTCCCTTGCCATACTGAGGGTCCCACTGCCTGGGAATGAGGTAAGCCCTCCTGTTCAGCTTCAAGGCCAGTGGGGAGACAGTCCAGGGTCAGAGCCCCTGCCCGCCACCTCTCTGGCCACACACAAACCAGCATGGCCGTCCTGGGCCTATGACCTGTCTGGTGAGGCCCCATAGCCCGGGAGGCTAGATTATGATGTATGCCTAGCCTACAGCTGCCCCAGGCTCTTCTCTTACATGTTCCTTAATGAGCTGCCAGCTATGGTCTGACTTTGTGGTCATTGTCCAGTTCAGAACTCTGGCAGGTCTGAGCTGCCAAAGGTCAGAGTCAGAGTTGATCCAGAATCTGAGAACCTGGGGTGCCCTAGCAGGAGCAGGCAGCTCTTACCCACACTCCACCTCAAGCTCCCAGCTGAGGGTGCAGGTGCCACCTGCAGTCCCGGTTGCCTCCAAGAGTCACCAGTAGGTCTTGAGCTTGATCTGCATGACCATACCTTCTGGAGGAGGGAATGGCTTCAGGAACAGGAACCAGAAGGTTCTAGAATGGTCATGTTAAGAAAGAGGCCAGGTCAATCTCCTCACTGCTGATGGCAGAACTACACCCAGTGCTCACAGGCAGGGGCAGCTGGCACTGGAATGCCTGGTGAGTCTCAACTCAGCCTGCTAAGGATATCCCAGGCAGGCACTAAGTAGCCTTTATGGGACTCTTGTCACAGATGGCACTGCACATGGCTGTGTTGGGCTCTAGGTAGGTTTACGGTGAGCACTGCATCTCCATGACAACACCTCTGTTGCAACTTGCAGGGAGTCGGATGGAGAGAACAGTTGTGAGAACCAGTTGACCCAGGATCCCCCACTCCCCACACACTGGACCCGAGCAGAGAAACTGAGGCACAGCCCTATAACCCAACCCTTACTGCAGCCGTATGAAGTTGAGATTGGGCTGAGGGAGGCAGCGAGGCCAGCTGTGTAGGTGTCACCCCTACATACATTTATTTATTCATCAAAAGTTCTCTTCACACCTGGGGCCTGCACCAATATTTGCTCTCTAGGAACAATTTTTAGCCCAAAAAATGAGCCTGTTTTGGGTTGGAAAGGTGGCTCAGAGGGCAAGGTCACTTGCTGTACAAGCATGAGGACCAGAATTATATGGGACCCCAGAACCTACATAAAAAGCTAGGTGCGGGGCTGGAGAGATGGCTTAGTGGTTAAGGCTCTTGCTTACAAAGCCTAAGGACCCAGATTCGAGCCCCAGAACCCACATAAGCCAGATGCACAGATGGTGGCACATGTGTCTGGAGTTTGTTTGCAGAGGCTAGAGGCTCTGACACACCCATTCTCAATAAACGAAATTATATTTTAAAAAGCTAGGTGTGGCCACACATATCTGTAACTTCAGTGTTGAGGAGAGGGGAGACAGGAAGATCACTGGATTTTGCTGATCAGCTAGTCTGACTATAAAATGACAAGCTCCAGGTTTAGTGAGGGGCTCTAGCTCAGGGAAATAAGATGGAAGAATGATAAAGAAGACACCCAGTGTGCCCTCTGACCTCTGCACATGAATGTACACTTGCACACATGTGCATACAACACACACACACCATATACTGTACAGGAAGGGAGGAAGGGAGGGAGGAAGGAAGGGAGGAGGGAGGGAGGGAGGGGGGAGGGAAGGAAAGGGCCTCCCTTTCATGGAGGCACAGGGAGGTACTTGCCTGTGGTCACAGAGCTGGTGAGAGGCAGAGCTGGTGGTTCAGCCCCAGCAGTGGACCCAGGTCTACTTCTCTGACCCATCTTAAGGTGACCTGTCCTCTGATGTCCACGATAGCCTGGCATGGTGTCACCTGACTTCCTTGTGTATACAGAAACCAACCATGATTCAGATGAGGCTGCTTACTCCCAGCTGTAGGCATTTGGGGCCAGATTTCTCTGAGGTGGTGGCTGTCCAGGGTGAAGCAGGTGGCTTAGCAGCATCCCAGCTCTGACCACTGCATGCCTAGAACCCTGTCCCTTCTTGGGGCCATCAAAATGGTCTCTAGAAATTGTCAAAATACCCCTGTGAATGTGAGTAGGCTTGCATACAAATGCTATGTCACTTCCTAGAGGGACTGCTATCCCGGATAGGGGGTGGCCTGGACCCAATCCCCTGGATACTAAGGGACAACTGTATCTGTGCACATGCCCACAACACAGACCTATATGTCCTTTCACATAGAAACACACATGCTTATGGCATACACACATACATCTTCATTGCATACACTACACCACACGTGGCTCACAGTGCCAGATCTCTGCCTCCTTCTCCCCTTGCCTGCCCACTCTTGCTGAGAGCGCCCACACATCCATCAATGAGTGACAGTGGTTTGGGGTCCCCCAGTGTGGAAGATTTCTGGGGGTAGCACAGTCGGGGGAGGAGGGACACGGGGAGGCTGGTTGGGGACTCAGACCTGACTGTTGACCGTAGGATGAAGAGGTCCTGGAGGCGTGGCCAGGTCAGCAAACAGAGGGGAGAAATTCTGGGCTAGCTGCCTGGCTGAGCCTGGGCTGGGCCCCAGAAAAACAGGGGACTGAAAGAGTGTGGAGGGATGAAATATCCTTTATACAGGGGCCTCAGATGGCCAGAGAGGAGCTGGGACCATGTGGGCCACAGAGGCTTCCTGGGAAGGGCATCTAGGCAAGTGAGAATATGGAGCAAGGAGTAGAAGTGGTGGAGGCGGGCTGGGTCTCAGAACTCTCCAGGGTGGTTCATTTTCCTCTGGTGGGGAGGATTCGACCCCAACAGGGATGGGGGCACTCAGATCACACACTGCCAGAGTACTCGGCCACTTAGCCCCCTCCCTCAGGCCAGCCCCACAACAATGGCCCCTTTCTGTGCCCAGATGTTTGTGAGCTCTGGAAGGCAGGGTCTCCTCTCCATATCCATTTCCCCAACTCCAGCTGGGCTGCAGGAGCAAGCTTCACCATGCTTTGTCTATGGGCGTCAGTCAGCTGCCATTTGAGAGGGTCTCATCATGCCACTGTGGGGTCCCTCTCTTCTAGGACAGCTCCAGGTATTTTTGTGGGGTCTGAGAGCAGCGGGGTTAAGGTGCTTATGAAGGAACCACAACCTTCTAGGTCACCCCAAGAGTGCCCTTGATGGAATTGCTTGGGCATGTAGTACAGGCTCCCGGGCCCACAGTGAGGGATCTGTTTTGTTCTCTTTCCTCTAGGTTGTGGGGGCTGCGGCTTAGAAATCAAGAATGGCCAGGCCCTGGTGGCTTTGGACAAGCACTGGCATTTGGGCTGCTTCAAGTGCAAGACCTGTGGGAAGCTCCTGAATGCAGAGTACATCAGCAAGTAAGGGGGGCCTGGGTGCCAGCCAGGCATAGCACGACTCAGTATTGTAGTGGGGTGGTAGTACTGAACCCCCTCCTTGAATGGCTCCTGTTATCTTGGGGTCCCACTGCTGGGGAAGACAGAGCTAGGGCCTTGCTATTCTCACCTCCTGTACTTCCCTCCCCTGCAGTCCTTGATTAAATGAGCTGCAAAGTCTCTAGCTTGCTTGTGGTGGTTAGAAGCAGAGGAGTGGATCTGCCAGCTCTGACTTTGTAAAACGTCTGCCCTCCTTGGGGCCTGGTGTATCACCACCTCCACCCACCTGGTGATGGAGCCGCTGCCGATGCCAGCCACAGGGACTCAGAGAAGAAGGCTGGCTGCCCCGAAGTCAGGGATGGGGACCCACAGGCACATGCACCTGTGCTCCACAGAGCTGGCCTTTGGGACAGCAGCCTGCTGTCTGGTTCAGCATTCCCTAGGCAGCAGTCTAGAGGGTTGGGCTGGGTGGAGAGAGGAGCATGGGTTATCAAGGGCTGTGGAGAGCCTCCTGGGGGAGCAGAGGTGCCTTTTCATCCTGGGTCGGGAGCTGAGGCAGGAAGATCCCCACAGTGCAGGTGAGGCAAGTTAAGGAGGAAACTTGGAAGAGTGACCTAACCACTGAGCTCAGAGGCCCTCCTAGGGCCCTCCTGACAGCTGTTGCCAAAACCTGCCCTGCTAGTTCTCCATGCCCTGATGGGTTGGAGCTGGCTCAGAGATGATGGGGAAGGGGGAGCCCTATGATAAAACTTCACAGGTTGGACAAGGGCATGTACGTGGACTCCAGCAAGGTCGTGGATGTCCCCACACCAGCATCTAGTCCAGGTTGACAGTATACTCTGAATTGTGTGTTGTGTCACAGGGGACTGGGTGGAGGGCACGGGACAATAGCATGTGAGCCAGTTCACATCCCAAACTGAAATGTTCTAAGGCAAAATCCCCAAACAAGGTAAACTTCTACCCAGGTATACAGACCTGTGAAACCTCCGTCCCCAGGTTTCTGTCATGCCAGCACTTTGAAGTAAAAGTACCAGCCCCACAGGTATCGCCCCCATGGTGTTGGTGGCTCACCCACGTCAGCATGTTACTTAGCAGCCTCCAGAACATCCCAGAATTAAGGCAGTAGGAATGCTGGTGTTACCATGGAGATGGTATCTAGGAACTTCCTGGGTTGCTGTAAATACACAGATTTGTATCACACATCACTCTCTCTGCAAGGTGCCTCTGAGACCAGTGGAGGGTAGTCACACAGGGGAACCCAGCCTTGGTGCAGGCCTCCTGGGACCTCACAAAGGCTGTGAAGGAAAGAGGGTAGTGCTAGCTTAGTCTAACCAAGAGTTGAGGACTCTGCCTATGTCTTAGCTGCAGGAGATCAAGGCCAGGTTTGCAATAGCAGCCAAGAGAGGGGCATGTATTAAGTGGCAGGTGCCCGCTTTCTGTTACTTCCACACTCAGATCCTGCTGGGCTGTGGTCCATGGCTGAATGACAGCTACGGCTAACAATGACGGTGGCCTTGACCACTGACTTGCAAGTTTTTGCCATGGGTCAGACCTTGGCCACACCTTCTCTTATGTAGTCCTTACTATTATTTCTCCCATTTTACTGCTGGGGAAGCTGAGGCTCAGAGAAACTAAGTGGCTGGCTTAGTGTCACACAATAGATCATGGATTGCACCCTGCCTAGCAGCTTCTTCCCACACTAGTGTGGCCACTGGACAACTCCATGATGCTCTGAGCCTTCCCTCCTGCATGGACATTTGTCTGATATGAGGCTCAGAGTGGTGGTGAGGAGCCTTGAATACAGGAGCGCTATAGGTGTCTTGTCCTCACTGTTTCCTCATGACGCTGGGTCCACAGCCTGTTCCCCACTGTAACATGTGAGCAGAGTCACGCTCATCCAATGAGCGGCTTCCAGATCCATGGTCTCTCTCTACACCCATTCCCACTGCTTCCAGCAGCACCTGGTGCTAACAACATGTGCAAGAGGACGCACCTTGCAAGCCTCTACATGCAGCCTGTGCCCACATGTTTCCATGTCCCATCACACCTGCCACCAGGCTTCTTGTCAACCCATGCTCTGTTCTCAGGGTGGGTGCCCTTGTCATATACCCTCTCAGGCTAACCTTTTCCTATGGCTCCAGGTCAAGAGGACTGGGAAGGAAATCCAGGTCCATGGAAACATCTTTCACTCCCCACAAATGGCTGTATTTTTCAGCTCAGCCTACTGGCCCCTGACCCCTCCAGTGACGGGTTGCCTGGCATCCGTGTGTCCATCTGGGATATGGGATGGTTATATCATAGTTCTGGTGGGATGCTATGTGTGGATGGCCAATGAATGCTACCTGCCTAGGCATTGTCCCTTGGCATAGGAAGAAGTGAGCATGGCCCCCTTGTTGACAATAAGTCCTCCCGTGAGACTTGTTGCATCTTGGGGGCCAAATGCCCAGGGTTCTCAGGGTTGACCCTGCCCCATCCTGACTGCCTGTGTCATTGCAGAGATGGGCTGCCCTACTGTGAGGATGACTACCACACTAAGTTTGGTATCCGCTGTGATGGTTGTGAGAAGTTCATCACAGGCCGTGTGCTGGAGGTGAGTGGCCTGCACCTGCGCTGGACCTGCTGTGGGCGCTGGATTATTTGAGGTTCACCCTGGATCCTCTAGGTATCTCTTTTCTGTGCCCTGAGCTGGTTACAGACACTGAGCTTATTTCTGTCAATGCACAGTCACATTCTGTACCTTTCATATAGACAGACCATACAGTAGGCGTTTCTCATCATATGTTACCATGTTTTGACATGTGTGAAACCTCACGGTGGCACTCTCTAGATTTTTATTTCAGTAAATAAGACTGCGGAGAACATCTTTTCCTAAGGCTTTGTTTGCCTTCCTAGCCTTCTCCAGATCAGTTCAGACATGTAGAATCTGGGTCAAGACTGATATTTTTTGGTTCTTAACAGTTAATTACTTTCCAGATCCTTCTGATGGTATATGCCCTCTTCTGCCTCAGCCTTTGCCCACCGGATAGGCAGAAATACTGCTTTGACTCAGCTCTGCATTTCCCCAACCCCTGGGGGGACTGTTCTGTCTCTTGGCCATTTATAGTCCTTACATTTCCACTCTCTTTCATAAGCATTGTCTATTTATGTGTTGAGATCTTCAAGCTGTTTATGTGAGTGGGTTTGGGTGTAAGATTGTGATGTTTTTGTCTGCCCTGTGTCCTGGGAGGTGACAATGTCTGACATTATATAGACATCCCCTGGACATGGCTAGCTTGTCCCCCTCCACCACAAACCTGGGACACATTCCCTTTCCCACCATGGCCACTTTCACCTTCCCTGGAGCCTTCACCTGCCCATCCTCCTCCCAGCCTTCACCTACCCCAACCCCCACAAAGGCTTCCTCCCCAGCACATTTTATTTTTCTTAGTATTTTTATTTTTCCAGCCAGAGTCTCATCAAACTCCCTATGTATCTCCCTCAGCTGGCCTTGAACTCCTGCTTCCTCCTCTAAGGCTGTATACCACCATGTGTTAAAACAGCTTAAGTGTTTCTTATTAGAAGAGCATCTGCTGCCTCCTCCAGGGTGGAGCCCCCTTTGGGGCTATAGCTGCAGCTGGGGTACCTAGTCTCTTTCCTCCCTAGGATCCTGCCTTGCCTCCCTGCCTCTCCATGTCCCTCTCTATAGCACTCTGTCCTCTCTTTTGGGGACCTCCCACCTAGGAAACTGGGTCCCCTTGGTCTCCTGCCTCTCTTCTTAAGTCTCCAGGAAACCTCACAGTAGGAGACTTGGCTGTGTACCTGGGTGACTGTGCAGCTGTCCCTCTGTGTGACCCTCTTTTTAGGTGCAGGTGGCCCTAGAGCTTATCCAGTGTGGGGACTCTTCAGGAAGAGCTGCACTTGAGCCCAGGCTGCCCCATACCTCCTGGCTTAGGCCAGGCCAGAAACATAGGGGCTACCACATGACTTGACCTTGTTTCTGGGACTCAGTCACTGTCACTATTGCTGCTACAGGTGTGGGAGCCTGACCACCTTCACCTAGACAGGCCCTGGCCTGGACGGGCAGACATTGCCCAGCCTGACAGCCCTGCAGTGAGAGTCTGCAAGTACTGGTCCAGGACATGCCACCAGCTCCTCACTGCTAATTCAGGGATAACACCTGGGGAGAAGACCTCCCTATGGGGCCATTGGTGCCCCCCTGCATTGTGAGGGCAAGTGTACCCCACTTCTGCAGTGCAAGCATCCCTGCTATGTAGCCCTGGCATTGGGGCTAGAGAGATGGTTTAGTGGGTAAGGTGCTTGCCTGCAAAGCCTAAGGGCCCATGCTCAACTCTTCAGATCCCATGTAAGCCAGATGCACAAGGTGACACAAGCACTCAAGGTTGCATATGTGCACAAGGTGACATACGCATCTGGAGTTCAATTATAGTGGCTAGAGGCCCTGGCATGTCAATTCTCTCTCTCTTGCTTGCTTCTGCTCTTGCTCCCTCACATTAAACAAAAAAAGCCAGTCTGTTGGGCTTGTCTCAAAAAAAATGGGACTCCGTGTGATAAAGGATTCTTGGGGATACTGTGGACTATGTGGCCCAGCTGCTAGGAGCTTAACATTCTGGCTATTTTCTCTGTGGAGGTAGAGGATAAAGGACCTCCAGGGGAGATGCTTTTGTTTTCCCTCTTCTGGGAGGTGAATGTGCCCCTGTGGTGGTGTGGCTGAGTAGCACTGTAGGCTCTGCAAAGCTCTGAGCATCCTCCTGGCTGGTGCGAGGCGGGAGCTGCGGGCGGGCGGAGGCAAGCCAGCTCTGCAGAAGGGAACTGTGCTGCAGTGGCACTGCCTGACTCCGGGCCAGGCAGATTGGCACCCAGCTGGTGACACTGGGCTCTTGGGGATCTGCAAGAACAAGTGACAGATCTGAAGAAAGAAAAAAGGAATCAGAGTCCAGAGGCTGGCTGAGGGTGAGGTGATACCATCAGGGCAGGGAGTCCAGGCTTGAGCCCTGGAGGAGGGCTGGGGACCCAGCAATTGCACTGAGGCTAGTGTCCAGGCACCATGGAGGTAGGAAGCCTGGTAGGGTGGCAGGAGCTGGTGGGCACTGTGCTGGACCAGGTAGGTGAGCTTGTGTGTGAGGTTCCTAGAGTCACCTGTTCTGTTTTTTTCCCCTGTAAGATGCTTGTCAGTACTCCAAGCTGTCTTGTGTGGAGCCTGAGCAGAAAGGCCTCCCAGGCTCATCATCGCTGTGCCTATGTGAAGCTGGCACGGTGCCATCTTAAAACGCAAAGTGCCAGCAGCACTGCCGTGAAGTGCGCATTCCTGGTGATGGAGGGCTCTCCTCTTCCTGCTTGTCTCTGTCACTTCTCACAGCGTCCTGACTGTGGTGATGGAGGGCTCTCCTCCTCCTGCTTGTCTCTGTCACTTCTCACAGCGTCCTGTCTCTGGCATCTATCCCAATGAACCTGCACCATGGGGCTCCTGCAAGGTTGGGAGAGGGACTGAGATGGACAGCTGGGAGTGGGCACTATCCCCATACTTGGCTGCTGACTGACAGGGTTGGGGTCGCCCCACCGGGATGGGTACCTTGCTAGAGTCCACAGGGCATGGCCATAGGGAGCCAGTTGGAGCTAGATAGAAGAATAAGGGGAGATGTCCCTGGAGGTGCTCAGAATCTGGTCCTTAAGCAGCTCATCCCATCTGTTCTATTTCCTCTCCCTGCAAAAGGGAATGAGTAAGGGGGATAAGGTTCTAACTTAGCTCTTCCCCCTGTTAACCCTGAGGCTGATGGGGCTGTCTCCATGGTAGGAAGCAGCCCAGCTCTTTGTGAGACCACTAATGAATTCCTTTCTCGATTCTTCCCTCCATCTTTCTTTTCTTCTTTCCTTCCTCATTCATGGAGTTGACTCTTTTTTGTGTGTGCTTTTTTGAGGTGGGGTCTCGCTCTAGCCCAGGCTGACCTGGAATTCACTATGTAGTCTCAGGGTGGCCTTGAGCTCACAGTGATCCTACTACCTCTGCCTCCCAAGTGCTGGGATTAAGGGCGTGTGCCACCACACACCTGGCTGAGTTGACCTTGATGAACTTACTTTGTGCCTCGTCTGGGCTGAGGGGCTCATAGAAATAATGGGGACAACGGCCTGACCTGCAGGATGAGTAGTCACACATAGAGCCTCTACAGGAGAAGGGGCCACCCAGAATGCTGGGGCAGGTCCACACAAACAAATAGTATTCTAGAACATTGTTTCTGTCGCCTCATTTGGTCTTCCTGCAGGGCTTTCTTTCCACCCCATAAGCATGTGCCCTTCATCACTGACAGAGGAAGAGCCATGTTTCCAAACAGATGCATGCAGTTCCTGAGGATGGTGGAAAGGCAACTTCTCATGGTCCCCTTCCAAAGAAACCCAAATATGTTTATTTTAAAAGAGTACTCGGAAGGAATGCTGGCTTATCATAAAATAATAATGAAACCACTCCTAGTGAATCCCACTACAGTCTAACCAGCATTAAGAATCCATCCTTTTTGCTGGACGTGGTGGCGCACGCCTTTAATCCCAGCACTCAGGAGGTAGAGGTAGGAGGATCATGGAGAGTTCAAGGCCACCCTGAGACTACATAGTGAATTCCAGGTCAGCCTGGGCCAGAGTGAGACCCTACCTCGAAAAACCAAAAAAAAAAAAAAAAAAAAAAAAAAAAATCCATCCTTTTAATTTTATACACACACGCACGTGCGCGTCACAGAGAGACACACAGGTATAGGCACATACCCAAATAGACAATCCACACAGAGGCACTTGTCGACATGAATATACAATGCCCAGAGACACACACAGAAAGACACAGACACAGATACCACACACAAGCATCTATGGTGACATGCACACAGGAAATTTAGGTATACAGACACATACACAGGTATACACAGCCATATCTGCACACTTGCCTTCAGCCTCTTCATCGTGTTCCTTCACACTGTGACCAACACCACACAGGGCCTCCAGTCCTTTTCCTCATACACCATCCACAAGCCCCTGCCCCAGAAGCTTCCACAGTCATGTTCTTGGCCCTTGTGTTTGAGGGAACCCAGGACACTTGGTGGCAGGCCCTGAGTCTTGATGCAAGAGTGAATACTATACTAGGATGGGTTCCTCAGCTGTTTCCACACATGGTTGGCAGAAACCTCTGTCCCCAGAGACTACGTGTCCCCCTACAGAACACCTTTCATGGGTATCTTCCCGTGTGGGTCCCTACTTGGCATGTGGAGAATGATGGATGGCGCAACTTCCTAAGCTGAGTTTCTAGGTGGAGCTATGGTGAGACTGAAGGAGGGAGAGGAGGGGAGAGAGGCCTGTGCTTGTGGTGCTGACAGATCCTGAGAAGAGGGAGACATGAGATGACTGGGGAGGGATGAGAGCAAGGATGGAGCTGGGGCTCTGGGAAGGGGACTGCAGACCTTCTGAGGCTTTGCTGCTCGTGCAGGAAGTTGGACTTTCTTTTTATTAAAAAAAAAAACACCAAATTATTTATTTACATGCAGAGAGAAATGGGGGGAGGAGAGAAAAAGAGGGAGGGAGAGAATGGGCACATCAGGGCCTCTAGCCACTGCAAACAAACTCTATCCAGATGCATGTGCCACTTTTTGGAATTGAACCCAGGCCTTCACATTTTGAAAGCAAGTGCCTTTGACTGCTGAGCCATCTCTCGAGCCCTAGGCTTTCTTATTGAGGAGAAGTGGTTCTCACAGGCTCTCAAATGGAAGAGATGTGGGGACCTTGATGCCACCACTGCCATCAGACACCCCTGGGTTTTGCAGTATTTGCTCAGTTTTTTCTTTGTAAATTTGGTTTTTTCTATAGAGAGGTGGTTCCTGTCCAGGGTAGGGAAGGACATATTGGCTCTCTGGCCCCTAGCAGAATTCAAGTGTGTCAGACTCTTAACCTTTGGATTCAGTTCTGGAAATTCAAAAAGAATCTAATAGCCAGGCATGAAGGCACCTACATCTGTAAGCTAGGCATTTAGCAAGTGTAGGCCAGGAGAAATGAGTCTAAGGACAGTCTGGGCTATATAATAAGATACGGTCTCAACAAACTACAGGCTGGGGATGTTGCTCAATGGTAAAGCACTTGCCTAGCAAGAACAAGACTCTTTGGCAATGTTGCAAAAGATAAATAAGAATATAGGCATGGACAGTAAATACCCTGGGCTCCAAGCAGCCGCCTGCAGGCCCTGTCCTGCTCTCCATGGGCCACTCAGGGAGGACCCAGGGGCAGTTAGTGGTGTGGCTGAGTCTCTAGGGAGTGGAGATCATTGGCTTCATCAGATCCCATGGTTGAATCCAGAGGGGGAGGGGCAATGGCCTCAGGTGTATGAGGCCCAGGCTGAGAAGAGCTGGTCTGTCTCTGCTGGCCCAGGCAGGAAGGGATCTCTTGCTTTAACCTTCAGGGTGGTGGGGCAGAGTCCTAGAGCATGGGGCCTCTGCCTCACTTCTGTGTGCTGGCCCTCTCCACAGGGCCACTATAGGTCTGTCTTTGAAGACCTGCACATTAGCCTGACCCTGGTGGGCTCCTGGGGCCCTAAGCACCTGCGGGATGCTTATGCCACCCTCACCAGCCTTCATCTGTCTTGCTAAAAGTGACAGTCGGAAGGCACAGGCATTCTTCTAAAACTGCACAGTGAAAAAATTTATCAGCTTCTCCTGTACTTTTCAAATCCAAGCCATCTTGAGCCCCATGCAGGCAAGAGACCATGTGCCTTCTGGGGAGCCAGAGGTGGTTATACAGGAGAAATCACCCATTGCTGGCAGAGTGTCCCCAGGACTCCAAGAGCCCCACTGTCCTCTCCCAGCCTTAGTAGTAGGGGCTGCCTCTCTATCTTATAGTCAGGGACATTGACTCCCGAGTCAGCACACAAAGGCTAGGTCACACGCAGGAAGTGGGCATTCCAGTCAGACACATCATTGTAGTTAGGGCTATGATTCTGGTATGGGCCTGGACACCTATAGGCTCATTCCGTCGGGGGGGTTCACAGCCTGTGATGTCTCCCATGACACTTGGGCCAAAGACCTTCCACGTCATGATTCTATCACAGATGGATTATTCCAGAATATGGGGCATTCTTAAAATGTGACTCAGGTATTGCCTATCATACTTTAGAGATGCATGCTATCCTCCCAGAGTGGGGACTCTGGCTGCTCCTGACTGTGAGGCTTACTAGCAAGTTCTTGGCCACGGAGCCAAATCCCCAACCCCCTCACTGGATCTCTGGGCAGTGTGTATCCTGCTGCAATGAAATGAACATCATTGGAGTTTTTGTGTGGATATAGTTTTCATTTCCTGACGTCCTTCTTAGTCAGCAAGGAGTGAATTCCTGGTTTGTTTGATGAGTCTACGTTTGAGTTTCTCTTTTACAAAATTAGCTCTTTATTTGTAAGCAGAGAAATACACACATATACAGAGAGAAAGAGAGTATGGGCATACCAGGGCCTCTAGCCATGGCAACGAGATCCAGATGCATACGCTACTCCATGCATCTGGCTTACGTAGGTGCTGGAGAATCAAACCTAGGTTGTTAGGCTTTGCACACAAGCGCCTGAACTGCTGAGCCATCTTTCCAGCCCTGTGTTTGAGTTTCTGAGGGACTTCACTCTGCTGTACTCTTTTCTGTGCTACCATTAGGCACAGGTGCATTCCCTATGGGCTCACTGGTGCCTTCCCTATGGGCTCACTGCAGATGTCCAGCTGTCCTGTCCCTTTGGAGCCTCATTCTTGTGACTCTTTTTTTTTTTTTTTTTGGTTTTTCAGATGTCCAGCTGTCCTGGAATTCGTCTCAGGGTGTGTGGCCTCCTACCTCTGCCTCCCGAGTGCTGGGATTAAAGGCATGTGCCACCACACCCGGCTTCTGCCTGCCTGATTCTTAACTGGGCTGCATGTCTCATTGAGCGGCAGGGGTTCTTAGTATATCCTGAGCCCTGCAGCTGTACCAGAAACATGATTTTCAGCTGTTCTGTCCCATTCTGCACCGTCTTTTTTCTGCTCGGCTGATTTCCTTTGGTGAACAGAATTTTTAGTCTTGCATGCTCATGTTTTTGGTGTAAAAACCATCAAATCTGGTATAGCATGGGTTTTCTTCTAGGTTTCCCTTCTAATAGTGTCCCAGTTTTTCTCTCTTGGGTAGCCTACAATCCATTTTGTGGGAAATTCTTGTACAAGCATGTAACATACAGAGCAAGTCACCCAAATGACAACTGGGCAGCTAGACAAAATTTCCAAACTGGCCACACGTGGGTAAGCACTACTTAAATCAGGATGGAGAACGTGCCTCGCCCCCATGGGCATTCTTTCCTGTCACCTGCAGGGCAGTCACCCCTCTAGCAGTGTAGAGTCCCCTCTGCTAAGGACCTTGGTAAAAATAGCTCTGTCCTCTGTGTCTGCTTTTTCCTACTTACTGTTAGGTCTGTCAGAAATCATCCTTGGGCTGGAGGGATGGCTTAGTGGTTAAGGCATTTGCCTACAAAGCCAAAGGACCCAGGTTTGATTCCCCAGGACCCACATAAGCCAGATGCACAAGGTGGCACATGTGTCTGGAATTTGTTTGCAGTGGCTGGAGGCCCTGGCACGCCCAGTCTCTTGTCCTCTCTCTCTCTCTCAAATAAATTAAATAAATAAATAAAATCATCCTTGTCATTTGTTCAGGGACTGAGAGGTGGCAACATGTGGGGATGGGCTCTGTACCCAGAGTTGAGGAGTGCCAGGTGGGGTTGGGAGCCCAGAGGCCCAGACTAAACCATGAGCACTTGGGTCCATTCTACTAGGCTTTTAGCCCAGCTCTGCCTCCTGTATACTATGTGACTTTGCTCAAGTTTCTCCACTTGAACACACAAACTATCTGTGTGCTTCTTGTGAAAACCACAAGGAAACATGTTAATGTGAGTTAGTCATGCTAATGTGAATGTGTGTGGAGTGCTGCGTGAGCTGCAGAGGTGGAGGCCACTGTTACAGAGGAGAGTTGTATCTGTTTTCTAAGAAACTTTCCCCAACAGCTCTCCCTGACCTGATGCACATGTGGACTCTGTGTAGACACAGGGCTTGTTAACCAGGGGTGGGAGAAGGGGATGCTTTCTCCTCCCTGTGGCTGCCATGGACTTTCCATGGTGAGGATCACAGGGACTGTGGATGAGGTTGACGTGGGGACAGATTGGAAGTCACAAGCTAGGGAGTGCCTGTTCTGGCTCCCTACAAATATAGTAATGTCTCAGCTAGCAACTGGGACATGGCTGTAGGTGACATTTACTTCCTACCTCTCACTCAGACTTCAAAGCAGAGTGCTCCCCTACCCACACGTCACACTGGCGATTGTAATCACTGAAATGACCATCTCCCTTGTCCCAGCAGGCACTGGGTGTGACTGCTGTGCATACAGCTGTGTGTGACCAGCTGGGACAGCTGCCACCAGCAATCCCTGGAGGGGCCCAACGCTAGCCCTGCCAGCAAGGCATGCTGTCTGCTAGGAGAAACAGCCCAGCTGGGCTGGAGGGGATGAAGCTATGGAAGCACTGGGAAGGTTCTCAGGAAGAAGGTGGTTTTAGTAGAGGATAAACCACCCCAGATGGTAGGGACAGCATGAGCAAGAACCTGGGGCTCTGAGGATGTGATCTTCTCTTTTGTGCCCAGAGAGTCCCTTTGCAGCAACATGGGTGCAGAACTTTGGTGGCTGGAAGGTAGCAGAGCCCACCACAGGCTAACACAGGACAGGAACACCTTCTGTATTCTTCCTCCCATAGGCAGGGGACACTTTGGCTTCCTTCCTTCCTTCCTTCCTTCCTTCCTTCCTTCCTTCCTTCCTTCCTTCCTTCCCTCCCTCCCTCCCTCCCTCCCTCCCTCCCTCCTTCCCTTCCTCCCTCCCTCCTTCCTCCCTCCTTCCTTCCTTCCTTTGGGAAAAATACAGACAAGGGAAAGAAGTGAGATGAAGTACTTCTAAGACATCCCCCCTACTTTCTATTCAGGAAAATGCCAGTTACGACTCAAGTTCAGGGAATGAGTGTGAAGTTTCTTCCCATTTTAGGAAGTGCTGAGACTTGGGCTTCATAGCACATTTAGCAACAGGCCCTCCCCACCCTGCTCTGGGAGCAAACCCTCACTGTTGAGGAATAGTGAACAATATTTTTTTCTGTACCTTGCAGAAATAAACTAATATCAGATAGTGTAATCTGTTTTGGTTATTTCAGTATTATTATCTATAATCTAATTTAATGGATTTTAAGAATGATTAAACTAGAAAATGGTAATTGAACAAATTTAAGAATACAGCGACACAAAAAGGAAAATTATTCATTTTCCCACCCCTCCAGTCTTTCACTTGGGAAGACAATGTCATTACTTCCCTTCTTCCTCCCCCTTTGCAGTCCCTTCACCTACTCCTGCTCCTCAGGAAATACAGGGGTGAGGGGACTAGGCCCTCCTTTGATATCGACCCAGCCACGACCAGACCCAGCAGGGCTGCCTTTGTACCTGGTCCCCAGGGGTCAGCAGGTACAGCTGGGCTTCACCTGCCTTGACACTGACCCTTATATAGCCTGGGGCTATCACCTCTCTGTTCATCCAGAGTCTTTGGAAACTCTCATGTGTTCACTCTCCAGTCTCCCACAGACCTGTTGGGTGGCGGGGCTTGTCCCAGGCTGGTGTCAAAAATCTGCTTTGTGCCTTCTACAGGCCGGGGAGAAGCACTACCACCCTTCCTGTGCACTATGTGTCAGGTGCGGCCAGATGTTTGCGGAGGGTGAGGAGATGTATCTGCAAGGTAAGCTCCATGGTGGCAGGAAACCACCGTGTGCCTCATCCACACTGCACTTGAGTGTGAACATGGCCAAGCTGCTTCCCGGCCACATTGCTGTCACGGGGGTTGGTGTGATCAGGCTCCAGAAGAGCTGGTCTTATGGTCACACCAGTAAAACTGTCGCAGGGCTATTTCTGGAGCACCCTCACCCTCAGACCTCATCCTCACTAGGGAATTACCAGAGCTTCAGCTGTGTCACATCTAAGTCTCAGCCAGGCTCTCGTGGGTCACACTGCAGCTAGCTGAGGCTTCCTTCCTGCAGCGAGGGAAGATCGGCTTTTAGTCCATTAGTGCATTGACTAAAAAAAAAGTTTTGGAGGAAATAAACCAACTTACAAACACAGTTCATTGGTATCCTAATCTGCTCATAATTAAAAATAATTTTAAGGACTGGGGAGATGGCTCTGGGTAACAGCACTTGCTGTGCAAACAGGAGGACCTGAATTTGATTTCTAGCACTTATATAAAACATCAAGCTTGGCTGTGCCTGTCTGTAACCCAGTGCTGAGCAGGACACAGACAGGCTTGCTAGTCAGCCAATCTGACCAAAAAAAGAGTGAGCTCCATGTTCAACAAGAGCCTCTGTCTTAAGGAAATCAGGAAAAAGAGTATTAAGGACACCTGATGTCTTCCTCTGGTCTCTGAACACACACACATGGGGCATGAGCATCTGTGTACACATGTGCACATACCACTGGCACACATACCACACATATTACACACACACACACACAAATATTAATAATGTCAAGGGACAGCATCAGTGATTCAGCTTACATTATTGGTTTTATTTCCCACTCTTGAGCAAGGCAAGGCTCGTTCCCTAAAACAGAATGAACATCCACAAACCAAGACAGAGGTCACAGTGCAGACTGAACAAGGCCACAAATGACAAAAATAGCAAAGCCTGTTGGTCATTCTTGGGTCACGATCCTTGTGAGGAAGGACAGGGAAACAGAGTGACAGGAAGATAGCTGGATGCATCAGGTCACCACAGGCTGCTTTCAGGGGGAAGACTGTGGCAAAGCTTGCCAACCTAAACAGGCCTCGTGATGAGACGTGGGTGTTCTCCCTCCAGTCCTGTTGTGGGAAGGTCAGAGAAATGGCACAGTTTCATCTGTGAACTTGACTAGGAGTGACTTTATTTGTTTTTTTTGACATGTTCTGTCCGTGCCTGGTACAAGAGCTTAGTCCAATATCATAGCCCCAAGGAGCTACTTTATTGAATATAAAGGAATAAAAGAGGGGAGTCCTCTGGCTAATGAATAAGCCAGGCATGGCAGTCAGCCATTTCTCTTATTCTAGATTAGAGCTTTTGTAAAAAAAAAAAAAAAAAAAAAAAAAAAAAAATTGAGCCAGGTGTGGTGGCACATGCCTTTAATCCCAGCACTCGGGAGGCAGAGGTAGGAGGATCGTCATGAGTTCGAGGCCACCCTGAGACTACATAGTGAATTCCAGGTCAGCCTGGGCCAGAGTGAGACCCTACCTCGAAAAACCAAAAAAAAAAAAAAAAAAAAAAAAAAAAAAAAATTTGAGCCGGGTGTGGTGGCACATGCCTTTAATCCCAGCACTCGGGAGGCAGAGGTAGGTGGATCATTGTGAGTTCAAGGCCACCCTGAGACTACATAATTAATTCCAGGTCAGCCTGGGCTAGAGTGAGACCCTACCTCGAAAAAAAAAAAAAAAAAAAAAAAAAAAAAAAGCCGGGCGTGGTGGTGCACGCCTTTAATCCCAGCACTCGGGAGGCAGAGGTAGGAGGATCTCTATGAGTTCAAGGCCAGTTAGGGACTATAGAGTGAGTTCCTGGTCATCTTGGGCAAAAGTGAGACCCTGCCTCAAAGAAACAAAATATTTAAAAAAGAGGGCTGGCCGGGCGTGGTAGCGCACGCCTTTAATCCCAGCACTCGGGAGGCAGAGGTAGGAGGATCGCCGAGAGTTCGAGGCCACCCTGAGACTACATAGTTAATTCCAGGTCAGCCTGGACCAGAGTGAGACCCTACCTCAAAAAAAAAAAAAAAAAAAAAAAAAAAAAAAAGAGAGAGAGAGAGAATGGCCACTGCAAATGAGCTCCAGATGTATATACCTCTGGGCATCTGGCTTACATTGGTACCCAGGAATTGAACCTGGGTCCTGAGGCTTCACAAGCAAGCACCTTAACTGCTAAGCCATCTCTCCAGCCCAAGATTAGGGCTCTTGAGCAGGGCTCTTGTAGTCAGCTTCATGTTGCTGGGATGAACATCCAAACCAGGCACGGTTTGGGGAGGAAAGGATTTAATTCAAGCTTACAGATCCAGGGGAAGTTCAATAATGGCGAAGAAGCTGCTTCCATATATCCAAGCAGAGCAACAACCAAACAGCCAGAAAAAGCAAAAGCAGTAAACAAACCAGCAACAAGCAACAGGGTCCCACCAGAGCTCAGACTGCTCTGCGTACCTTTTGACTGAAATTGAAATCCACCCCTGGACACCTGAGGGCTGGACTCCAGGATCCATCCCCAGTGACACCTCCTCTAGCCAGGTGTCTGGACATCCAAGATATAACCTTTAATAAAACACCTGAGTCTATGGAGGTCATACATTGAAACCACCACAGTTCTCATGTTTACCATAGAATCTGTAGCATTGGATGACAGGAGCATCAGTTACTGCTTATTTCTTTTCTATACACTGAGCACAGAGGAGGGAGACAATGGGTCTTAGTGGGGACCCTGTGAAGAAGGCAGGTGAAGGAGAGATTAGAGAGAAGTATATGATGAGAGAGAACCAGGAATGAATGCATCCCAGGGTGGACCTCAGAGGGTGGCTTTGGTTTCTGGCTAAAATACCACCTTCTCAGCCATGAAGAAGGGGATTGAGAGGAACACCATGGCAGGAGAGGACCTTGGGGGTAGGGGTCTATTGCAGGTGTGAGTCAGGCCTTCGCACTGATAGGACCCCTTATGACTCAGCCTTGTCCTTCTGTTGTGTGACACACGGAGCTCCCCTACACAGACATGAATGTCCCCTGCAAAGGGCCGTTTCTCTGCTATTACAGCATTTCCTTTTTAAATTTTTTTTTTCAAATGAGAGAGAGAATTGGCATGCCAGGGCCTCCAGTCACTGCAACTGAACTCCAGATGTGTGTGCCACCTAGTGCACATGTGCAACCCTGCACTTGTATCACCTTGTGCATCTGGCTTATGTGGGATCTGGAGAGTCAAACATGGATCCTTAGGCTTCCCAGGCAAGTGCTTTAACCGCTAAGCCATCTCTCCAGCCCTATTGCAGCATTTCCGAGTTCATTATTTCCCCAAGTGATCATTTCAAAATATTTCTTTTTCCAACGAGTTATATTGAGTGCCACGTTCTACCTCCTGGTCATGTTAGTGTAGTGTGTTTTGAACCCCTCATTTCAAAAGGGAAAATCATGTGTAGGGTGAGGACCCTTGTTGGAGGCAGGCCACAGCTCAGATACCAGAGTGTCAGATGAGGAGTATCATCAGAGAGGTGGCTGAGTATCTAGTGAAGGATGCTTACCTTCTGATTGGTTGAGTTTTTGCTAAAATAGGCTCAGTAGGCCTCAGACACAAAGCAGGTAGAGGTGAAGGCCTGGGGCAAAGGTTGAGGCCAGGGTTGAACTGGATTTTGATGACTGAGTGAACAAAACTTTGTCCTCCCTGCCACTGAGTGCTGGGAATAGACAGATGAGGTGGCCCAGGCCATGGTGGACGTGCACAGCTAGACAGGGAAACTGCTGCTGGTGTAAGGGGACATACCCCACATACACTAGGTACATGGAGACGTGGCAGGGCGTGGCTTGACCATGGTGGGAAGAGGCTGGAGGCTTCAGGGTTAATGGGAGGACAGAGGGAAGGCAGAGCCCTATCAGGAGCCCTGAGCATGATGGGGGAGTAGCAGAGCCCAGTCATCTGGCACTTACCAGACTGGATGGGGGAGGGGAGAGTTCACTCCATGGCTGGCCGGGAAGGGATGGAGGGCAGAGGCTGAGGCATTAGGGGAAGAAGACTTGGTTCCTGCCAGGCAGGTGACTGTAGGGCAATGTTCATGTGTGGGAGGCAGGACACCAGCATATGGTCAGGCAAGGATGGTCTTCTGTTATGATCTTAACTCTCTGGCCACTTCCTTTGTGGGACTCTCTCCTGGGGTCTCAGAGATAGCTGAGCAGCACCAGGCAGGGGACACAGTTGGCGGTGGACACACTGACCCCAGATCAACCATGGAGTGGCTCACATGGTGGCGCCTTGAGCTGTGTGACAGAAAGGCCTCCCTTTCTGAGGCAATCCCAGAGGGTGATGTCAGATGGAGCGACCTCATCTCTACTGTCACCTGTTGGTTCCCAGTCCCTGTGTGAGAACCCTGAAAGGGGTCTTGTGAGCCAGGCCAGCAGCCCTCAGACAGTGGGCCAGCCAATGCCAAGTGCACTGGGACAACGGCTGAGGGCACAAGCTCACATAGAGAGAACCCTTGTCTTAGGGAACAAAGATTCTCTTCATGAGTCTGGATTCCCACACTGCACAATGAGAGGCTGGGCTGGCCTAGTGGCTTGATCTCTGTTCTGTGGAGTGCTGGAGCCTACAGCCAAGGGCCTCTGTGAGGCTCTGAAGTGCCTGGTCACCCTGAGGTTTTCCACTTGGTCCCCCACAACTGGGCTCCATGAAGGTGGTTTCTGAGAGGTGAATTCTGAGGTGGCCATAGCTCTGACAAATGTGAGTCCCCCAACTCTCACACTCTCCTGACCTTGGGAGCTGCTCAAGAGCCTCTTCCCATTTGTGCCTCTGCCCTTGAAGACACTCAGAGGCTCCTTCTGCTTGTCCCAGGCTGGGCTAGGCCCCATGCTGCCACCCGTGGGAATGCTTTCCTCTCTGTCATTGTTGATCAGAGCTGCAGGCCATCCAGTGCAGGGACTTGAGTCTCTGTGTCTCAGGCCTGGGGCCACCACAGTAGAGAGGAGGCTTGGGCCCATTCAGAGGTGGTGAGCATCCGAGCATGGACCACTGCTCTCTCTGACTTCCCATGTGAACCCACATCCGGGACCTGCCTGCTAACCTCCTCCTTTTGGGAATATGTCCACAGGTTCTTCCATCTGGCACCCAGCATGTCGACAAGCAGCCAGGACTGAGGACAAGAGCAAGGTTGGTGGGTTCGCTGTCTTCCCATGTGTCCTTCTCTGCTTAGATGCATCTTCAAGTAGGTTATGTCAAGGTTGCTTGTATAGGTTTCTCAGCCAGTGATGGCAGAGGACAGCCAGGCTCAGGAGGTGGAGAGTGGCAAGGTGGGAGTGAAGTGCCAGGACCCCTGCCTAGGGGCCAAGACCCTCAGTCACCCAGGAGTCACCCAGTGAACCACCACTGAAGCTGAGACTCTCGAATGCAAAACACAACAGGTTTCTTTATTGCAAGCCTAGGCCTGGACTCCGTCCACACAGTCCGACGCAGCGGTAGTGTGAGGCAGCAGCCCCGACCTCCAGAGGGAGGGGGTTTATATAGAGAAAAACCACAAGTTAGGAAGAAAAACTTTAACTTGGTTTAACCTTTACAACGGTAGGTTAAGGGAACTGATAAGCTGAGGAATTTCCAGGGGGCTATTTCAACAATGCAATTGCAACTTGTTTCAACATCAGAAGTAACTTGGTAACTAGCTTGAGTCTTTGAGGCCAGCTGTTTCTCCCTCTATTCCTGGAATCGACAGGGTGGGGGGTTTTTCTCAGAAGTCAGGCAGTTTCTCAAAGATGGCCGAGGAGTTACAAAATGGCTGTACCTGAGTCAAGTAAGCAAGCAGGGTTACAGAAGCTAAATGTAGCAAGTTAGTTATTTTTGGTTCCTCAGGAGCAGGTGCGTTGGGGAGTGATTACACAGGCCTAATGAGGCCCCAAGGAGCCTCCATAGCCTGACCTTGCTGACCTCCTTGTCCAGTGAGTGGACACAGATGATAATGAAATTTTGTTAGAGATCCCTAAACAGTCCTCATAACCATCAGCAAATTTAAGGATCCAAATTGCAGCCGTGCATGGTGGCACACACCTTTAATTCCAGCACTTGGGAGGCAGAGATAGGAGGATCGCTGTGAGTTTGAGGCTGCCCTGAGACTACATAGTGAATTTCAGATCAGCCTTAGCTAGAGTGAGACCCTACCTTGAACCACCCCCAAAAAAGAAAAAAAATCCAAATTGCTTCTGACTTGATATTTCCACACCCTCACTGAAGGCCCTTTGTCAGGGCTCTTGATGGGAGGATGGTCATATTGGCCAGAGAAAGACATGTGGGCTGAGTCCAGCCTGTCCCAACGTGGAGCTTCTGTTGTCATCTGCCTATGAAGTTGGGCATGTCTCCCTCCTTCCTGCAGTGATGTGGGATAGGGCACACTAAACTCTGCCAGCCAGGCAAGCTTAGTGCCAAGATTTCACTGGGGCGCCATTACAGAAGTGGAGTTTGATGGGTTGAACTTGACCCACATGATGGACAAACTGATCCGTGTGTGACCTAAAGCTCCTGCCCTAAGTCACAGGTTTGTCTCTGACATGGCCACCCCTGCCCTAAGATCATCAGGTGTGGCCGGCCCCTTTCTGAACACAGATGCTGCTTCGAGGTGAGATGAACATGACCTCCCAGAAGATGAGGGCAAAGGCAGGGCTCTTGGCAGGACCAGGTGCTAGAGCCCACAGGTGCTCTGCTGCAGGCTAGTCGCCAGGTCCCAGCATGAGCGAGACAGGCAGATCTGCCCTGCTGGAACTTACGTCCAGTCAGCAGCCCTGTGCGAGCAGTGCCTCGGCTCGCCAGCTTTGGCAGGTATAGTAGTGAAATCCACGGCCACCACAGAGGTTCACAGGGTGTCAGGGAACTGAGCCGTAAGAGGAGGTGGAGCCACTGGGAGGAGAGTTCTGATGTAGCCAGCACTTTGTGTCAAAGCCCTGAGGCAGGAGCAAGCCAGTAGGCCAAGGAGCTGGGAGGAGGCTGGGCAACTATTGTCAAGCTGGGGCAATTCTGCCCACCTCTGTCCCGTGGCAAGTGTTTTCCTTCTGGTTCAGCCAGCTTTCCAGGACAGTCCAGATGGGCAGAGCCTCATTTGGCTAGTGGCATGTAGCCCATGGGTCAGGCATGTCCTGGTCCATCCTCAGGGACACAGCCACCTGATCTCCTGCTTCCCCCTGCCCAGGGTATCCTGAGAACTTGTCTCATCCACCCAGCTCACTGTTCATGAGCCCGTCTTTACTGAACCTTTAAAGATGCTGAGCGACGCGTCTGTGCAGCAGGGCAGGGCTCCTGTCCTAGAGATAGATGAGGAGACAGCGGCCACTCCTAGAGGGAAGGAAGTACAGCATTCAGAGTATATGGTGGGTGTGGAACCGAGCTTGAACCTAGGCCTCTGGGAGCTAAGCCTGGGTGATGTCTGTTGTAGTGGTTTCTTCCCAAGACAGGGTGCAGAGCAGGAGGAGGAGAGGAAGGAGGAACAGATGGAGGAGAAGCAGAAAGAAATGAAGGAAGTGGAGGAAGAAGAGGAGGAGGAGGAAGAGGAGAGTCTGGCTGGAATAGATGCAAAAGGATAAGCAGGTTTCAGGGAGGAGCATAGAGAGCCTGAGGAGGCCATAGGCTGTAGGGAACTCGGCTGTTCCTGGGTCCACAGAAGCTGTCTGGCTGGGAGATGTTTAGGCCTGATGACTCTGTCATTCTGCCTCCCTTCATTACAGCACCATGACCTTAAGTTCCTGTTGTGGTCTCCATAGCTGGGAGGCCAGGAAGCAGCAGGTCCTCATCAGCTCTGTCCTTACCAGCCAGGGCTGACATGGGCCAATTTCACTTAAACTGTATGTCTGCCACCCAGTGTATCCTTGCCCCTGGCCATGGCCTTCGACCCTGGTGTGACCACAGGGCCTGACCTGTTTCTTTGTGGTGCCCCATGCAAAGGGAAAGTGCCTGGCACACCTGGAGGCCCAGACATACTCTCACACACATGGGTATGTATTGGACAAACAGAAAAGGGAAGCCCATGTGCCACAGGCCTCAAGGACAGGACAGGGTGGCCATGCCAGCTGCAGAAGGCCCCTACTATTCTTGCATCCCTTGCCAGCCAGGGAAGCCCTGAAAGCTGGTGCTGCCAGGCCAGGGAAGAAGGAAGCTTTGTCCTCCTGGCTCTGTGCAGGCAAAATTGGCTTCCTGGGCCCTGTGGTCTACCCAACTTCTGAACTAAGTATTTTAGAAATGAGTGCTTGTTGCCATCAGCCAGTATTTGGGGCAGAGGCTGGGCAAGCTCAGAACAGTGTGCTTTTAACATAGTGCCAGAACTGGCATGGTTTGGTCTCCTTACCAGCCAGTGCTCCCCTCAGGGCTGCTGCTGCCTGGCCTGGTCTGGCCTGAACTGCAGTTGGAGGGAAAAGACCCTGCACCACATTGCCTCCAAAGCATTTGGTGCCAAGAATAAGCTGGGCTCCTGAGTTGGCACAGGTCAGTGCAGCCCAGGTTGAGGGGGAGAGGAAGCCAGGGATTTAGGAGGGAAGAGCATGATGCTGAGGGTCAGGAGCTCAGGGCGGCAGATGGGATTGTGAGGAGTGAGGGAGAGATAGGTGTGACTATCAGACGTCCCTTCTCTCTCCCTTCTCGATGCACAACCCCGTTTGCAGCCAGACCTGCCCGGGCACCTCACCCTGTGCCTTACAGGTCTGTGCCTCCTGCTGCCTCTGCCCTGTGTGGCGCGTCTGGTTCTGGTGTTTACCTGTCCCTGCTGGTGTCATGCTGAGTGTAGGAAAAGCTGCTCTCTGGAGGGGAGGCCTCTCTGAACTGGGCACAAGCTCAGTTCTTAGGGCAGCTAAACAGTTCCACAGCCTGAGGCTTCAGCAGCAGAGATTCTTGTCGCTCAGAAAGGAAATGGAGTCTGAACGCCAGACAGGCAGGGCCGGCTCCTCTTGAGGCCTCTTTTCTCGACTTGCATGTCCTCACGTGCTTATTACTGTGTGTGTGTCTGTGTTGTGACCTCTCCTTAGGAGGACACAGGCAGATTGGATTTGAGCCACCCCAGTGAACCATTTCATCTCCGTGACCTCTGTGAAGATCCTAACTCCACATGGTCACACTGAGGTCCTGGAGTAGGGCCTCAACATAGAAATTTGGGGGATCCCATCTTGGTCCCTAACACTTGACAGCCACTGAAGGAATAGGTAGGGGCATGACGACAGGTGGGAGAGGCAAGTAATGGACTGCTGTGGAAAATGAGGCAGGGCTGGTGGCAATGGGGCTTCACTAATGAGGCCTAGTGGAGGACGTGGGGCCGAGGACAATGAGGTCAGAGTTCTTGGCTCCTGTGAGATGGCAACACCCTGGTTGGAGATGTGTTCTTCTCAGACTGGGAGAGTCAGAGGCATGGGAAAGCAAGCTGGAGGGGGTCCTAGGATGAAGGCTTGATGAGGAGAAGGCATGGGTAGCTAGGTGTTGGGCGTGCAAGAAGAACATGTGTATGCAGGGAGGGAGGAGATAGAGTAGAAAATCCAGTGGGGGGAGATGTAGTAAGCATGAAGCAGGGTGTCCAAGGACAGAACAGAGGCTTGGACGAGGCCAAGAGTGTGACAGTGGCATTTCGCAGCACTAACCTGAAAGGGCTGTGTCCAGAGGTGTGGGAAGGGAGCAGCTAAGAAGGGTGTGAATTTCAGTTAGGAGATGTGGAGGATGCAGCTGCAGGATGGGACTGGGGAACCACAGATGGCTCAGGAGAGGGGCTGCTGTCTCTGGAGAGACCATCTGAGGAGTCTATGTCTCTCATGGTCCACATACCTCACCCGCCCTGCTCTTGGTGTCTCTGCGCAGCGGCACAGTGGGTGATAGAGGGCTCTCCATGCTGTGGAGCCTGGGAGTCCACTTTCAGAGTCATAGATCGTCCCCCATGGCCTCTTAGGACTGTCAGGGCTGGTCAGCTGAGGTTGACACGTTGTTCCTTTCCTTGTCGCTTATGGCCTGCTGTGTTGTCTGAGTAGAGTCTTCAGCTCTTCATTCAAGGCTATGTGTTTGTTCTGACAATTCTGTCAACCCACAAAAAGGGACAAGCCCACCTGCTGAGCTGCACTGGCATTTCTGCTGGTGTCATGGAGCTGCCTCTAGAAGGTTCCTGAAGCTACTGAAACCCCAGCTCAGGCTCTGCCTCTTTGTTCTAGGAAACCAGGACTTCTTCTGAAAGCATTATCTCTGTACCTGCCTCCAGCACCTCAGGATCCCCGAGCCGCGTGATCTACGTAAGTGGGGCCCTGTGCAGAGAGACGCAGTTGGGGTCCTTGGGTCATCACTGAGCCAGTGCCATGGGGACAGCAGAGTCCACTTGAAGGTGGCCACCATGGGCAGCAGAGATGATCCTCTGGTCACTGCTTCAGAAAAGAAGTAGGTGTGGACTTTGAGGCTGACCTGAACCATGGCCTGGCGAAGCCTCTGGGAACTTCTTCCCAACTGGCTGGTGACTGAAGTGGCACTAACAGTTAGTGTCCATAGTGCTGCAAAGGTGGTGTCCTCCCATAGGTAAGCCATCGCTGTGACAACGCAGGCCTGTGATCCACAGAGCAAAGTGTGTCCTGTGGATATGATGGCATTGCCCTGCTTCCCAAGAGAAGCGTGCTGAGGACAGTGGATGTCATGGCAACCCGTTTTTGTTAGTATGTACGTGTGTGTGTGTGTGTGTGTGTGTGTGTGTATACTCTCATGTGCATATAGGAATAAAAAGTACTTGAGCATTTTAGCAAGTTGCTATAGTAGTTACCTCTGAAGACAGTTAAAGTTGAGAGGGCATGCTATTATGTGATGGCATTATCTGTGTACGTAACAAAAGAGAGTCCCAAGGTACACGATTAGGGGTGACATGTCATGAAAAGGAGACCAGGACCAGGCAGGAAGGTAAGTGTCAGGGGACAGGTCACTTCCATCACCCCCACACACACACACACTGGCTAGGTCTTCGATCTTCTATAACACAGTGGGAATGGGGTTCATTCTCCTCCATGTGCCTTTCACCCCATAATGTTGAACAGAGGATCACTGTGCACTACTGATGGATGGTGATAACAGGTGCCTTTTCCTGGGTAACTGTGGCCCCAGCCTGGAGAGTGAGGGTGCCAGAGTCCTTTGGAGTTACCTGTTCTGAGGTTCAGCCTGCACTTGTAAGGTCCACAGGCTGGCTGTGTGCCTCTGGGCCTCTGGGAGTTCATCTGTAAGCTGGGGTAAGCCCAAGCCCAGTGCAATGTCAAGGGCTCTCAGTAGACCAGCATGCAAGGACCCAGCTCTCTCCTAAGGACCAGCATCTCTGCTGACATTGTCATTGTCACCCCACTACCTGTCACAGCAAGATGCAAAACTGGAACCCAAGTAAGAGCAGTGTGTAGTCTCCCCACCCAAGCCTGGCAAACACAGTTTTTGTGGCTTCTTTTTGGCCATGGCAGTGGGCATGGTGTGAAAGCAGCATTGCCATAGCTGTGTGTGGCCATCAGCCGGAGCATCTTGCCATTGCAATATCATGTGCGGTCACATTATTATTTATTTTGCTGTATGGGCTGTGGGGAAGAAGTGAGAAAGCTTAGCCTGTTGCCACAGCAACCACAGAAGGTCTTGGTGTGGAAGGGGAGCTCTGCAAGGCCTCAGGGGTTTGTGGAGGACACTGCTGGGCTGATGGCGTCGCAAGGCTGCCCACTGAGATCCCTGCTGGGGGGAACCAGGTTGTACAGGAGCCTGAAGAATGAAGTGTCTGCCCAGGGCCAGATGGCTTCCTGCCTATCCACTATAGGCTGAGTAAGGAGAGCCAGGAGGACAGGTGAGTGGGGGAAGACACAGCAGCCACAGTGAGCTGGGAAATGCATGTCCCTGGCATGTCCCACTGGAGTCTTCAGGGCCCTCTTCACAGCATCTACCTGGGATGCTTACAGCAGTCCAAAATAATACAGGAGACAAAGACCCAGAGCATCCACCCAGCCTGTGCAACTGCCCTGTTGGTTTGAATTTCCTTTGGCAGGAGGCCCTGTGTGCAGTGGCTGGGTCAAGCTCGGAGTTAGGGAGAGGGACTCAGTGACAAAGCAAAAAGAGTCTTGGAGTGTTCTAGTCCTGGCCTTGGGACATAGGGAAGGACATACCATACATGTCAACAGAAGGTCAGCCCTCAATCCTAAAGAAAACAAAATCTAACTCAGTGAACACAAATGGTTGCCCTCATGGGCCAGAGCCACAAAGACAGCTGAGGTCCCCTCCCCACGATCACATCTCCATACTCTGTCAAACACTGGCCATCTTGCTACTGTACTATAATGCTCAAAAGTGCTGTGTGTATGTGCATGTGGGTTCTCATTTGGTAGGGAAAGTGAGTATACTGGGGGGGTGTGTAGGAGGAAGTCCTGGTGTTCAAGCAGATGCCATTGTATGAGGTACAAGTGTGTGGGTGTGTGGGTGTGGACAATTTTGTGATAGCATTTAGGAGTGGGTAGATGTGAGGTGCATTCACCCACCACCCCTGAGAGGCACAGAGTGTGTGCATATGGTATAAGTGTATGTGTGTGTGGAGGTGTATTTGGATATATGCATATGTGTGTTATGTGTTCATGCCATGTATCTATACTTGTGTGTGTATGTTTTTAAATTTTTATTTATTTATTTATTTATTTATTTATTTATTTATTTATTTATTTATTTGCAAGGAGAGATAGGTAGGTGGGTAGATAGATGGATAGATACATAGAGAATGGGCACACCAGGGCCTCTAGCTATTGCAAAATGAACTCCAGGTGCATGTTCCACTTTGTGCCTCTGCCTTTACGTTGGTACTGTGAGGAATTGAACTTGGGTTGCTAAGCTTTACAGACAAGCTCCATTAACTGCTGAGCCATCTCTCCAGCCCCCCTTGTGTGTATATTTTAAGCCACAGACTGAGTCTCAGCCTCAGCCCAGCCCTGTTACAGGCTCAACCTCTGACCCTGACCTCTGATCTCAGAGCCATCACTGTGATCAGGCCATTGGCTCCTGTCCTATCCTTGCTGGGGGCAGGGTATGCTGAGACTGTGCTGGAGTTGTGGCTGCAGCTGTTCTCATACCTGGCTGTTGAGCCCCACTGGCCCTGGTGTGTGCCTCACTGGCTCTCCCCTGCTCCCTGTGTGCCTCACTGGCTCTCCCCTCCTCTCTCCTCTGCACTTCACCATCTCTCCCCTGCTCTCTCCTCTGTCAGGCGAAGCTTGGCGATGAGATTCTGGACTACAGGGACTTGGCTGCTCTTCCCAAAAGTAAGGCTATCTATAACATCGACCGTCCTGACATGATCTCCTACTCACCCTACATCAGCCACTCGACCGCAGGGGACAGGCAGAGCTATGTTGAGGTACAGCCCTGCCCTACGTGTTGCATGCTGTGCCCCAGGTGGTATCCTGTTGGTGGCCCCTGTGGACAGAGTTTAGTCATCTGTACTGCTCCTCACTTCCTCACCTCCATATAACCTGTCCCTCTTATTTACGTCACTCCCAGTGCATTCAGGGTTTAGAGAAAAGGATTGGTACGTTGTAAACATCTCTATTTTCCGAGGCACTAAGTGCTTTCTTGACTCATGAAGTAAATTGTTTTCCCTATCTAGACCAAGCAGCCATGTGTCCACACTGTCTCGCCAGAATGCTCCTTTCCCTGGGCCCAGACCTCAGCAGGACTGTGTCCTTTATCCCTTGGTGACATCTTATTTCAGGCTCCCAGTCTCCATTAAGTTCCTGTTGGGTCCCACTTTCCTTTTGTGGTTATGAGCTCTGGTTCTGACTGTGGCTGCGTGGGAGCCTGGGTGCTTATCCAGGATGGGGAAACTGGTCCCTGAAGACCACCTCATTTTGTGGCTTCATCAAGGCCTATTGGAGAGTAAAGACCAAGACCTGGTGTGCCATGTGCATGTAGTGGTGCCAGAATGCTATGCCTAGCCACTTAGGTCATAGCTGCTGGTCGGGCCTACAGGGTTCTGAGGGCTGTGTGAGAACAGAAAGACAGAGGCCAGCAGGTGGCACTCCTGATGCACAGGTGTCTGAGGAGGTAGACAACTTGTGACTACTGAGGGGGATGAGGTGGCATCCCCACAGCACCACATACCATGTGTCCAGGCTGTGTGAGGACTTCACTGTCCCCCATCTGGCCTGCAAGTAGCAGACACTGGGAGAGAGTCAGAGGTTGAGCGACTTGGCTCCACCTTTCTCAAACCCAATGCCAGACCCCCACCCCTCCCCAACGTCACCTGGTGGCTATCCTTCTGGGATACATATTTCAAGTCTGACAATTGGGCTCAAGTCCCATTCTACTCAGATCTCCACCAGGGCCCTTCTGGACTAGAGTGCTGACATTCCTACATGCTGAGAAGGGCTGGAGTGAGCTGAGGTGATGTGTGAGGCCATGGACGATCTACACCCTTGTCGTATGTCCATGGGTCACAGCATCACCCGCTCGTGAGTGGAGGGAAGCATAGAGTGAGTGTACATGGACATGGGACCCTGAAACCTTTAGTACCTGAAGCCACACACCCGTCAGTGGCAGGGGCGTATGAACCCTGGATGACACAGGAGCTGTCAGGGCGGTGTAATGGGAGGGCTGTGACTTGGGAGTGACCCCTCACCCAGCACCTGCTCTGCCACACTTTGTGCCATTGGCCAACCATGCTCACAGGACCTGTCTTAGCATGGGACAGTGCCAGGCTTTCCTGGGATGGGGGTGTTCACACGAAGATTGCACCTCTTCCTAGGGCCCAGAATGGCCTCGGGGACTCAGCAATCCCATCACAGGTAGCTGATCACTTTCTCCCTGCCACTGTCATTGTCATTGTGCTATCCCTTAGATCTATTGTCAAGCCGAATTTGCATTTCTATTTTTTTTGTTGTTGTTTGGTTTTTTAAGGTAGGGTCTCACTCTGGCCCAGGCTGACCTGGAATTAACTATGTAGTCTCAGGGTGGCCTTGAACTCACGGCGATCCTCCTACCTCTGCCTCCCGAGTGCTGGGATTAAAGGCGTGCGCCACCACACCCGGCTGCATTTCTTTTTTTAAATTATTTTATTTTTATTTACTTGAGAGTTAGACACAGAGAGAGAGAGACCTAGAGAATGGGCTCGCCAGGACCTCCATTGCAAATGAACTCCAGATGCACATGCCACATAGTGCATCTGGCTTACTTGGGTCCTAGGGAATGGAACCTGGGTCCTTTGGCTTTCTAGGCAAATGCCTTAACCAATAAGCCATCCCTCCAGCCTGTGTTTGCACATCTGTCCCTGCCTTGCAACCCAGCTCCTCAGAATTATCAGGTACACCTGAACAAACTAAGAGGCATGAGGTACATCTGGTATTCACATGGGCCTATTTCCCAGCTCTGGTCTCTGCTGTCTGTATATCCCTGAGTGAGGTAGAAGATCTGTCCTCAAGCGATTTATTACAAGGGAGGGGCCTGGCAGAGAAATAAGCCGTTGGTTTGAAGCATGTTACCTGTACCCCTTCTCTGAGCCTCAGTCTCCCAGATTATGACCCAACTGCCCTTTCTGCTCCCCTCCACGATATTCTTTCCTCTCCAGAAAAAACTGAGGGGATGGGCTTCTAGGATATTGCTGTACTGGGCCCTGAACCACCAACAGTATTCTTTTTAGAAAACTAGGTTTATGGAGAAGGTGTAAGACAGCAAGTGGGCCAGGGAGGAAAAAGAGCCAAGCTCAGCAACGCCAAGTGCATCTCTCATAGTAGGACTATTTCCCACTCCTTTGGAGACTCAGCTAGCATGCGGGTGCCTGTGTTACCAAACGACCCCCTCACCCCAAAGCAGTCCCTGGTGTCACACACTAACAGGCCACTCTGTTGTGTCCACAGTCGCCTCAGTTGCTCTCACCAACGCCGACTGAGGTAATGCCTACCCCATGCCTGTGCCCTGTGTGCTCACAGTGCTGCCGCCCACAGGGTTATAGAGACAATCAGTGCAGTGTCCTAAAGGCCATGAAGCTGGGCTGCCATGCACCACGGCACCTGCCTTGCACTCGTTGTTTTTATAATCGTGTCTCATCTGCATGCTCCCCTGTGTGTGTGCAGCTGGGCCCTCGCGGACATCCAGGACATGTGTTGCGGAAGAGATCCTGGCCTGGGTCATGGCTTCCTTGGGTCAACTGGGGTCCACATCATGGCCCTGAGTGGGAGGTATGGGAAGCACTGGGCCTTTGAGGATACGCACATTGAGAACATCTCTGACAAGCAAGCTTCATGTTCACAGCCCAGGGCTTTATCTGTTTCTCATAATTTATCAGTAGGGTAGAGGCTGCCCCTCAGACCTAGTCTGCATTATGAAGCCTGATGGCCCAGAGGAGGATGTCATGGAGCCAGGAACAGTGACACAGCACACACTTGAACATTTTCTCTGCGCTTGGAACTGTATTTAGCATTTTATACCTAATTCCTTTACCCGTGACAACTCCTAGAGTCAGCTTCTATGATTCTCCCATTTTACCAATGGAGAAACTGAGGCATCGGGAAGTCAGATAGTTTTTCCAGCATCACAAACTGTAGGAAGAGACCGGATTCCAGCCTGCTTGGTGGTCTAGAGCCTGTGCTTACCACTGGGCTTCCTGGTCCCTTGTTGCAGCCTACTTGCCTAGAGGTGCTTTCGATGGGCTGTCATCTTTGCACTATTTAAGCCACAAAAGCACAGTGACCACTGGCCTGCTGAGCAGGGCACTCTTGTACCACCACCTAGTTCCCACAGAGGAGGCCTGAGGGGAGGGGTGCCAGCTAGCCCTACCCATAGGTGAGGTCAGGATTTTCCAAGACAAAATCCCCTAGGAAAAGCTGGCCTTGTTGCACCTCCCCCCCCAATCAGGCTGTGTCTCTTAAGCATGGATTCACACTGGGTCAGCAGGAGGCTGCTCACCTGAGGCTTCTGGTCAGATTGAGGCAGTGACTATAGCCAGGACCTCACTGAGACCCTTTGCTTTTGTTACTCCCTCATCCTCAGGAGGGGACTTCCCAGTCCAACCCACTGGATTTCCTTACCTCTCCAGGCCAAGGCTCACCCCTCAGTGCTTGTAGCCTCTGCAACAGAATCTATCACAAAGTCCCTGCCTTGTTCCTTCAAGGCTCCTCAGCCTGTTCCCTTGGATTTGGTGTTCAGGGGCCCAGGTGAGCAGTGGGCAGGGCCTGCCTGCATGACAGCCAGCTGCTGGGGAGCAGAACACCTAGGATCCAGGCATGCACAACCCAACATAACAGTGGAGAGTTCCCAGCAGGCTTTTCCACCCACATTAGCCTATAAGCCCCACACCCAGAAGCCAAGAGACAGGATGCCTGTAAGGGGCACAGCCATTAAGACTGTGCAGAGGAGGCCTGGAGGGACAACAGGGCATTATCTGGCTCAGAAGAGAGAGTGCCTGATGTGGGGCAGGCCAGATAGAGTGTGCCCTGGGAAGGCACAAAGGCAAAGTGTATAGGCAGCTCAAGGAGCAGAGGATCAGCTCAGACAGACCAAGGCAGCCATGAGCACCAGACCAGGCCCCTGCTATCCCCAGCTGTGCCATGAGGGCACTACAGCAGTGTCCACCCTTGGGAGGAGGCTGAGTGCCATATGGGCAGCCTGACCCTCCCACACCATGCCATCTCATGCCACTGCCACCTGCTCTGGCTGCTCTCAGCAGCTCCCCTTCATTTCTCCTCAGATGGGAGCTATGTTGTCAGTGCTTGTGTGTTTCAACAGCTGGGCTTCTGGGCCCCAGAGGGTTACCTGCCTCCACTCAACTGTGCCCAGAGCACTTGGAGCCCCTCACAGATGAGGAGCACCCACTGGGACTGAGGGCATCTCTGTGGTCCTCAAAATGTGTTCCCAGTGGCTCAGGGTATTGGGAAGGGTCAAATGGGAGGGGAATGGGGGGGATGCAGGTGGGGGTGCTTCCACCCTTACCAGAATCACCAGCATCCAGAAGGTGCAGAGGAGTGGGAGAGGTGGGTACCTGAAGGCCAAGGGGTATGTCAGCATCACAGCCAGGCCTCATCTGACTCTCTAGCTGTGCCTTGCCTGGTGCTGGGAACCCTGATTTAGAACCAGGTGGAACCAGCCTCAGGAATCTGAAAGGGGAAAGGTGGGTTCTTACAAGTGTGTCTTTCCACCCAGGGGGATCAGGATGACCGGTCCTACAAGCAGTGTCGGACCTCTAGCCCCAGCTCTGCCGGTTCTGTCAGCCTTGGGCGCTATACCCCAACTTCACGATCGCCCCAGCACTACAGCCGTCCAGGTACTCAACACTCCTGCCACCACTTCCTTTGACCCTGATGAAACTGTGCGTCTCCCTGCTCCTGTGGATAGGAAGTTTCCTCTATGCAATGAGAAATGTGGCAGAAGGGGGTGGAGGTGCCAGTGAGTGGGCAGTGGGGAGACCAGCTACTTACTGCTCTAGTAAAAGGGGCCACCTCGTGCCTAGGTAAGAGGCCAACACAGGGGTAGCTGATAATCCTGGGGTAGAGAAGCTGCCTGAATAGTGCATATCCGAGGAAGCCTGAGGCCCAGCACAGCTAGAGTGGACACCAGTGGCAGTAGCAGAGCGACTGGAGAGGCAAGATAACATGCAGGACAAGAGACCAGACTGTAACCCATTCTGAGCCCATGGGAGTCTGGGAAGACCTGGGTCACAACATGGAGTCAGAAATGTCGCTCAGTTGGTGACCCTAGAGACAGCTGTCCTCATGAGGAAATTAGCAAAAGGTCCCCAGTTCCCTTCCAGCTGGGAGAGTCCTATGCAGGGCCTCCTGCTGTGTCGCCTCATCCCCGCCTGCACCCATTGTCTCCCTTGGCTTTGAAGCTCCTCGGTCCCAGAGTGAGTGAGCGTGGGGCAATGCCTACCGATGCTGCCTTTCAGAGGGATTTTTCCAAGCTGCTTCCTTCTTGACCAGCCGTGCATGACCCCATTTTCACACCCATGGACTGCAGCTCTTATTTTTGCAAACTTTGGAAAAATCGAAATTCATTCATTTGCAGTCATTTTCACTGAGTCCTGGCATTACAACTGATATATCCTGTTCAAGAAAGGGGGTGGGTGAGTGCGAGAATGAGTATGTGAGGGAGCAGGAAAGTGAATGAATGAGTGGATGAGTGGCATGTGCAAGAATGAGCAAGTGAATAAGTGAATTGGTATGTCCTGCTCAGCAAGTGCAAAGAAAAGCATGCGTGAGTGTGTGATTGAGCAAACAATTGAATGAGTGAGTGGATGAGTGAGCAAGTGAATGAATAAGAGAATTCATGAGTGGATGAGTATGTGAATGAGTGAATGTGTGAATGAATGAACGTGTGCATGAATGAGTGAATGGATGAGTAAGTGAGTGAGTAGATGGTGAGTAGGTAGGTAAGTGAGAGAGTGGGTGGGTGGGTGAGTCATTGAGTGGGTAGGTGGGTGGGTGAGTGGATGAATGAGTGAATGAGTCAGTGAGTCAATTAGTGAGTAGATGAATGTGTGGGGGGATGACTGAATGAGTGAGTGGGTGAGTGAGTGAGTGAATGAGTGAGTTGGTAGGTGAGTGAGTAGTGATGAGTGGGTGAATGAGTGAAGGAAGGAAGGAACAAATGAATGAATGAATGAATGAATGAATGAATGAGTAGGTGGGTGGATGAGTGAATGAGCCACTGAGTGGACAGCAGGGTTTCTTGAGTTCTTCCTCTGAGGTCCCTTGTGACTTGACCACAGATCCTGTGTCACCAGGAGGACCTGGCTGTTGTCTGCCCAGAGAGCTAAGCCTTGTGCCTGTGGTGGCAAGGCTTAAAAGATGCTGGTGATAGACCACTTCCTGACCTCTGGAAGCTGCCTTCCAACTGTCCTTGACCTCAAGGATGTCCCCAAATGAGCCACAGGCTTTGAGAATGTCCTTCTCTGAACCTGACCACAGGATGTGGCCCTGGATGCCACCCTATGTCCCAGAGACAATGTCTCCTGACCTCACCTGGAGGAGAGTCACCCACAGCCTGGTGGGCAACCCCCTTCAGGTGCTTCGGGAAGACGTGAGCTTCTGGAAAGTGGGGGGCATTGTCCCTAGTGGAGTGGGGACTAGACTACTGTGGCTTTAAGGTGGGGGCCCAGGGTTACTGACTGCTCTCTGTCGCCTGCAGCTGGTACTGCAAGTGTTGGTACCAGTAGCTGCCTGTCCCTGTCCCAACACCCAAGCCCTACATCCGTGTTCAGACATCATTACATCCCCTACTTCCGAGGTAAGGCTTGCAGTGCACGGGCGGGAGTGCTAGTCCCATGTCACCGCATGGCTTACAGAGCCCCGTGTTTCATGCCTGTGTTCCTGTGTGTCTTGTGCATCCGGCTTTGTTCTCGTCAGTGTGTCCATGTTCCTGGAAGAATAGCACAGGTGGCTAGTCAAATAGACTGAAGTTGGAGGGAGTGGCCTAGAGCCAAGGCAAAGGAGACAGAGATCTTCCGAAAAACCCAGCTGTGTGTGTGGAGCCTGGCCTGAGTCACCGCATCCATTTCCAGTTTGCCCTATGGGAAGGTTTTCTGTTAATGTCAGCCTATAGGAATAGGAGACGAGGTATAGAGGCCATGATACTCACAGCCTCACACGCCTGGTATCAGGGCCAGAACTCATCTGGTCTTTCAGGATGCAGACCCACCTCCATCCATATCTCTGTAGATGCACACACACGGATCCCACCAGAAATGGGCGCCCTCTTTATTTCCTCTGTAATAAGGAGTGATTTCTATTTCCCCAAGTTCACATATTGAAGGACTAGCAGCTCCCCACCCCACATGATATTTAGTAATGTGACTTTTAAAAAGGGCAAAAGATGTATACAATCTAAAGAGAAACCACAGGACAGTAATGAGACTTTAAGGCAGTGATGGGGGTAAAATGAAGCCACAGGTGAGGGTTATCAGCCACTGGAGCTGGTGGTCGTGTAAAATGAGGAGGAGCCCTGGACATCTCTCTCACATGGAGAGCAGGAGAAGCGGCCATTGTGGACAATCCAGGAAGAGAGGACATGAGAAAGCACATTTGCTGGGCCCTGATCACCATTTCCAGTGTCAGGAAGTGCAAGGAATCAGTGTGTGGGGTTTTGGAGTTTTGTGATGCCGTCCAGATGATGGAGACACCACCAAAGGATGCTGGGAGTATTAGAGGATGTAGAGGCAATGCCGTCAGCCTCCAGATGATGCGCTACAGTGCCTGTCCCTTCCAGCCATGGAGTGGGAGGCCTCTGGAAGGGCCCTCCTGTAGGAGCTCCACTGCCAGAGGTCGGCAGATGGGTCTGTGGTTTTTCACATGCCTTCTTATCACTCACCTTGCCCTCATCCTCGAGAAGAGCCCTGACATCCTTCTGTCTTCCTCCCTCCTTCATGGGCCCTCTGCTGCTCCAGGTCTGTGGCAGGGGATGAGTCCTGGGAGAAGATCCATAGCCCAGAGCGGTACATTCCTAAAGCAGTAGAATGGCTGGCCGAAGCCTTGGGTACACCTGTGCCACATATCCATGGGCATCTCAGGGCGAGGGTGGCACCCAGAACCTGGAGGGAACCTGAGTGACAGACAAGCAAAACCAGTCTCCCAAGTGGATGTGTGCCTCACTTTGCCCTTTTGGCCTAAGTGTGGCTTTCCTCCTGTCTGCTGAGCCCTGCACCTGATGGGGCTGCCTCACCTGCCCAGCCTCTGGCTAGAGACAGAAGCAGGTAGGAGATGTTGGCTGTCCTTCCTGCTCTCACCAGTGAGGGGAGCCCAACCCCTTCAGCGGTCCTCTGGCATCAGCACCAGCTCAATGCCCTGGGGGCTATGTGACAAAGATGGCATGTCACTTTTTTTGGGGCGGGGGTTCAAGGTAGGGTTTTGCTGTAGCTTAGGCTGACTTGGAATTCACTCTGTATTCTTAGGTGGCCTTGAACTCATGGCCATCCACCTTCTTCTGTCTCCCCAGTGCCAGGATTAAAGGCATGTGCCACCACACCCAACTAAAAATAACCACACATGTCACTTTTGTGTCTTCCTTACCAAATCCAGTTTTTAAAAAATATTTATTTATTTGAGAGACAAGAGGGGCAGATAGAGAATGGGAAAGCCAGGGCCTCTAGCCACTGTGAATGTACACTGCAAATGAAATGATACATGTGCCACCTTGTGTATCTGGCTTACCTTGCTTCTGGGGGAATTGAACCTGGGTCCTTAGGCTTTTCAGGCAAGCACCTTGAACCACTCAGCCATCTCTCCAGCCCCCAAATCCAGTTTTCCAGTGTCCCACCAGTCCCAGTTGAGAGAATTCTACATACTCCCTGGCCAGCACTTCTTAGAGCTATCAGAGTCATCTGTGACAAGGACCTTGGTCACAGATGCAAGGAACCAAGATTGAACCAAGCCCATGAAGGGGAGAGGAAGACAGGTCGTGGGATGTCAGAGAAAAGTAGAGATAATCCAAATAAAGTATACTTGAGTCACAAGGTGGACCCCAGCTGCTGGAGGAATATCAAGAGTATGGTGCCTCTACATAGCAGCTAAGACCATTTTGTTGTTGCTGTTCTTTTCTGATGTAGGATCTCACTGTATCTCACACTGACTTATAATTCACTCTGTGGCCTTAGGAAGGCCTTGAATTCACAGCAATCCTCCTACCTCTGCTTCCCAAGTGCTGGGACTAAAGGTGTGTGCCACCACACCTAGATCTAAATAAACATTTATTTAAACTGAAAAGAAGACAAAGGCAGACCAATGTCTGGAGCTACCTAGCTCTGCCCAGAGCCCCTTCAGAATGAAGGATGCAGGGGGCTTCTCCCAGCTGGATATTGGAAGCATGCCAATGTGAAGTTTTCAGGAGAAGCCACAAGTCTGGCAAAAGGAGCCTCTTGGGTGACATTGGTGGCTTGGGGTCTTTGCCATTATGGTTCAGGGATGAAGTTAGCTCATAGTAAGTACACCCAGCTCACAGGACATATCCTCTTGTTTACCACAACAGTTGGCACTCCATGCCACATAGATGTGCCATGCAAAACACAGACAGTGCTCCAAGGTGGCACTGTGTTGTCCAGGTCAGCACTGTGTTTTTTCAGCTTCGTAGGGCATCCAGAAAGGGGAGAGGCCCATAGTGGCCTTGCCCTCCAGAGGGCTTGGCAGGTAAGACACAGCCTGAGCCTGGACCTGGGAGGGTTTGGGCCAGTGGTGACCCTGCAGGTCATGCAGGAGGACACAGTGGTGATGTCCCCGGCAGGAATCAGGGTGGCTAGGCCTTGAAGCCCTTTGTGGTGGGCATTTGTGGACCTACTAGGTTATTAGGGCCACCACATCTATGCCTCAGCTCCCTTAGTCTTGGTCCCACCAAACATCCGAGATGAGTGTGCACACATGTGTCAGAATTCCTTGTCATTTCAGGGTATACTGCACCATAGGCTGAGCTCTGGGGAAGACAGGAATATTGTGCTATGGTTAGAATTCTTAGCCAACTGGATGGTGGCGACAGAAATAATCATGAAATCTAGCTAGAAGAAAGAATGGGTTGAGCCATATGAAGGCATGGATTGAACTGGACAAGTTACCATGGCTTAACTGGGGACAGTCCATCTGGGGTAGAGTTTGTGTAGCTGCATGTTAAAAGCCACTGTTAGGGCCTGGCATGGTGGTGCATGCCTTTAATCTCAGCACCCAAGAGGGAGAGGTAGGATCACTGTGGGCTTCAAGCCAGCCTAGGACTACAGAGTGAGTTCCAGGTCAGTCTGGGATAGACTGAGACCCTGCCTCGCAAGACAAAACAAGACGAGCCACCGTTTCTGCCATGTTTTGCTGCCCTGGAAACTGATATAGTCATGGATGTCACAGGCAGAGGGGACTTGTGGTTTCCTTTTCCTGAACATGGGTCCATCTTCCTGGGTCAAGGCTCTGCTACCACTAGGAATGGCAGGGAGCGAGCAGCCACAGTTGAAGCTAGAGGGTTTTATGCTGCTTTCCACTTAGTGGAAGTTTCTGATGCAACATCAACACTAGCAGGTGAAGTTAGTGCCCCTGCCCTGGTGGGAGAAGGGCTCGAAATTGGAGTCATTAGTCCCGTCTGTGGCCATGGCTGGGGTTTGTTTGAACCAAGCCCCAATGCTGTACTGGCTTACCCCACCAGGGGGAAGCCTGCCTGTGGTGTCTACTGCAGTCCCTGGCTGGGCTACTTCTGGGCCTGGCTTCCCTCTCACTCTGAGGCCACTTAGAGTGTCCTTTCCTTTGCCAGGTTGTCAGATATTGGCCTGCAGGGTTTCCAGAGGTTAATGGAAGGGACCCATTGTGCCTTGGTGTGTTCCTACCTCACCGTGTGTCCAGTGCCATTACATTCTGTCCCTCTCCTCATGCTGACCGGGTGGGAGTGGGATATCCACCCAGGTCACCTAGCTGTCTCAGCTCATCCATGACTTGATAATCCAACCTTCCTCACAGAGCACAAAGCAGTTGCAACTGTGGGATGAAGTCCAGCACATATCCTATTTTGCTTTCCAAAACAGACAAACAAATGAAAGCTATGTTTAGGACCACAGCAACTGACTGACACTGACCCCACTCCCTCTGTAGTGACAAAAGTCTCCTTAATGATTCTGAGGACAACTTTTTGTCTATTCTCATTCCTTGGTCTCCTTCTCAGAGCTAGCTGGTGGAGTGTCAGAGAAAGGTGGACTCTCCTGACCCTTCAGTATTCAGGGTTCATTCCCCCTCACCCCCCATCCTGAGCTCGGCCCCAGCTGCTAGCCCATCGTTCCATGCACTAGCAAGCTGCCAGGCGTCGGTGTCACTACTGCTTTGTGGGGCCACTGAGCCAGGTTCCAGCCAAGGTTGGATTAGAAAGTCATCAGTCCCAGGCTGGAAATCTTGGGGTGGGGGGTCAGACTTCCCCAGACAGAAGTTTGGGTTTCCTTCAGTCAGGAGAGCTGGGGCTCGTCGCACACTGACATTTTGCTTGAAATGCTCTACTTTGCTTTTCTGCCCCTCATCTGCTATCTCTGCTTTTCATCTGGAGGCAGTGAAAGTGGTCGCAGCACGCCAAGCCTCTCGGTTCTCTCGGACAGCAGGCCTCCTTCCTCCACCTACCAGCAGGCACCACGCCACTTCCATGTCCCAGGTAGGCCCTGGCACACTTGTGGGCTCCCCAGGCACCATGGTGGCCACCTGAATAGTCAGAGTTGTTTGCCCCATGGCCTGGACTTGACACATGATTCCCAAGCCTCTCTTGCTCCCCCAAACTCCAAGATTCTTTAAAAGTCATTTGATGGAGCCAAGTGTGGTGGTGTACAACTGCAATCCCAGCACTCAGGAGCTAGAGACGAGGATCCAAGATCAAGGCTACCCTGGGCTCTGTAGTGAGTTCAAGGCCAGCCTGGAATATATATTCCTGTCCCAAACAAAAAAAAAAAAATGCATGCAATGGGTTTTCATGTTGCCCAAAACTGATGGGTATCTGAGTTTCTCACAAAGCCCCACAAATAGCAGGGAGACGGTTTTCAAACTGGAAACAGGCTAGAGAAAAGGGGCTGTCTGAGCTGGCTGCACTCTGGTGGCCCTGTCATTCTTGCTTGCCGTCTTCCCTAGCCATTTTTCTCCCAGTCCCCTTCTGATGATGGGTGGTGTCTGGGGTGGGGGATGCTTGATGGAGATGTGTGACTTTAGCCTTGGCCACTTGCTGGTGCCTGGGCCTTGCTGACGACTCTGACCTGGGCGAGGTGAGCTGAGCAAAGCAATGGGGCGGAGACACCTGTTTCCCTGCTTCTCCTCACACTCTCTCCTGTTTCCTTCTTCCCCAGACACTGGCGTAAGAGATAACATCTATAGGAAGCCCCCTATCTACAAACAGCACGGTACAGTTGGACTCTGCTGCCGTGCACTGCCTGCATGTCTGTTGCCCCCACTTGCTTCTGAATGCTCCCTCTGCTGTGTTCTGATTCCAGGCCAAGGCTCCAGCTGCCTGTTGGCTGAACATTAAATGCTTACTCACTAGTAAGCGCCTTAGAGGCCTCTCTTCTCCAGTGGCTATGGAGGAACACTGTGTGTGTTAGAGACCTGAGGCCGATGCATGGCACCTGGGGCTTAGTTGAGGGACCAGGACTGAGAGGCTTTGAGACAGGGCTACTGAGTGGGCCTGCTGAGATGGTGAGGGGCAGGGACTTTTCTGTCCTCTTCCTACTAGAGGCCTGATCTTTGGGAAACAGAATGACCTAGAAACAGTGGCTTACTCCTTGTGAAAAATTTCATCCCCATGTCTTCAGAATATCTGTAATACAATGGACTGCCTTTCCTTCATCTGAAGGGGTTTCCTGCATCAGCATGTAGGGGCTGGAGATAACTGGCAGGGACAGCAGCCTGCTGGGGACAGGTGTGAGAGGAGAACATTGCTCCAGCCACAGAGCAAACATCAGGAGTTGGAACTGGAGTTTTCTGGTGATTGGGGCAGATTGCTTCACAACCCTGAGCCTCTGTTTCCTTGTCTGTAAACCAAAATCCCTCCTCTACTTCCCTCCCTCCCACTCCATTCTCTCAGGCCGGGCAAGAGATGGTCTTAGACTAATGAGTGTGGCGATAGCTCTCAGCTGTAAAGAGTAATGCATATGGCGAGAACTGTTAACTCCATCATTAGAGATGGAAAGAAAGATCCCCAGTCATCGCCTCTTAGATGCCCCAAGGAAAGAAGTCTCGCCCCACACTGACCATCGGGTGAGTGCTGTCGTGTGGGATTCTAACCAACTTTCTGTGGCAGCCAGAGGGTCAGAGGTCTGGTTTCATTCTTCCACCATGGCGGTGGGCCTTGTAGTTAGCACATTTCTTTGTCTTCCCAAAAGGAAAGAAAGGAATTAAGTCTTGGCCTCCCAGGATCTAAGCAGAGGGGCAGAGAGCACATGTCTCCCCAAGGGTTTGGAAGGGAGGCCCAGGTAGACTCCCAGGCCCTTTGACATCTCAAGGACCAGCTTCCTCATCTTACAGATAGGGAAACTGAGGCCCAGCCAGAAGGAGGAGCATCCTATTAGGTGACCCTCACAGTGCCATTCTAGACAGCCTGCAAAGAGGGCCACGGATTGTGAAGCTGGAGGTTGAGTTCCAAGGCCTTTTTAGCCTCCAGAGCACCATGCCTTTAGTCATCCCCATAAGTGTGTGATTAACATGTTACAGGGGGAGCTGGCCTTTAGCAAGGGACAGCGATAACGAACCACCATGTGAAATTGCTCATTAGCATCTCACAGGAGGACAGGCTGAGACAGAGCACCCACTTGGAGCCCTTTACCTGAGCCCTCAGGGGAGGATCAGGTTTTACTATAGCCAGTAACCATCTGTATAATACAAGATGTTCCCCTGTCTAACAGCAAGGTCATTCCTATTCGAGGAACCCCAAGTGATTCCAAGACCCTTTCATCACTCCAAGATTTTGTTCATTAAGGAAATAGATCTGATAGTGTACTGACTGCCAGGTGATCAGCCATGGTCTGAGGCTAAACTTAAGTGAAACTTACACTAGGAATGGAAGTAGGCCATGTAAGTTGTGCATAACTACACATAAGTGAAGCTTTGGCAGGGGTTGTACGCTGTGTTTGACTGGCCTTCCTTAGAAACTCTCAGAAAATAACAGACATATAAGATTGCCTTTGGTTGCTAATGCATGCGCTTGAGATATTTTGCTTTTCCCCTCCAGATACATTGCAACCTGACAGAAGTGTGTGCATGTGTATATGTGTGAAAGCATGCATTATGTACACATGTGTGTTTGAGGCTCACTCACAGCCCCTGATCCATCAGAGTAGCCTGATCGTTGCCCCTTTACCTCCACAGAATACAAACTGGGCTTGAGTGGCCACAGACCCTGTAGGATGAAGTTCAATTCTTTCTTTCTTTCTTTCTCTCTCTCTCTCTCTCTCTTTCTTTCTTTCTTTCTTTCTTTTGGAGAAAGACAAAGAGAGGAGGGAGAGGAAGACAGATAGAGATGGGCGCGCCAGCAGTCTCTCAGCTGCTGCGAATGAAATCCAGATGTGTGAGCCCCCTTGTGGTCAAGTGCGGCATTGCGCCCTTGCGGCACTTTGCATCTGGCTAAACGTGGGACCTGGCGATTGGAACGGCTGGAGATTGGAACCAGCGTTCTTAGTCTTAGGAGGCAGGCGCCTTAACCACTAAGCCATCTCTCCAGCCCTCAATTCATTATTTTAAGCTACTTTATTCATCCAGTTAAAAAAATCAGACTTCTTTATTAATGTGTTTGCTTTCCAACTCTACTGATGTTACTGTTAGTCTGTCCTCTTGATGCAGTAGACAAGAAGCTAAGCACCAAGAAGTATGAGTGGCTTTTATTAATTTATCCAAGGGATCTTTTTGATTACCTAGTATGTGCTTAGCTCTGTCCCAGGGTTAGGAACATGTGGGTGACCAAACGTGGCTAGTCCGCGGAGCTGAGAATCTAATGGACTTGCATTCTCACACTTACTTTCTCAGTGTAATTTCTGTCCAACTTGAACTGTACAGACTGGCACATGCTCAAAATAGTAATAGAAGTCCTACCAACAGATTTTGTCCTCAGAAGCACAGTCTAGAATAGACGAGAGGAGCAGGTCTCCACAACCTCTGGGAACCCTGGTGTTGCAGTCAAGTTTGCGTTTCTGGCAGAAACACCCAACCAAGGGCAGCTTGTGGGAAGAAAGGGTTTATTTTGGCTTACAGACTTGAGGGGAAGCTCTATGATGGCAGGGGAAAATGATGGCATGTGCAGAGGGTGGACATCACCTCCTGGCCAATATCAGGTGGTCAATAGCAGCGGGAGAATGTGCCAAACACTGGCAAGAGGAAGCTGGCTATAACATCCATAAGCCTGCCCCCAACAACACACTGCCTCCAAGAGGCTCCAATTGTCAAATCACTACCAGCTGGGGAACCTAGCATTTAGAACACATAAGTTTAATGGGGGACACCTGAATCAAACCACCACATCTGGGGTCCCTGGAAAGGTGTGTGCCCATGAACACCTGAGCACCTCTCTGTGCTTCTAGAAACATCTTCTTTTGTTGTGCTGGACAGCATACCTGTTAGGTGCTAGCCAGGGCCTGGCTGCTACAGCCCCGGTGCTCAGTCACTCACAGACCTTGGCAGGAGTAACTCTGTTCTGGCAGCAGACAGAGCTCCAACAAGAACCTCCTGATGAGGCTGGAGGGATGGCTTAGCAGTTAAGGCATTTGCCTGCAAAGTCAAAGGACCCAAGTTCAATTCCCCAGGACCCACATTAGCCAGATGCACAAGGGGGTACATGCATCTGGAGTTCATTTGCAGTGGCTGGAGGCCCTGGTGCACTCTTTCTCTCTCTCGCTCTCTCTCTCCCCCATCTTTCTCTATTAAATACATTTTTAAAAATAACAATAAAAAGAACTTCCTGATGGCCAGAGACTACCACCCACCCCACAAGAGTGGCTGGAGTGCGCTCACAGCCCTACTACCACCTGGACATTAGGAAGAGGAGTCCCAGGGGTCAGGGCAATGAAGTGTAGGTACCCCTGAGAAGGAGGTAATGAGCTCTGGTGAAAGCCCTAGGCCTGCTCTGTGGCATCCATCCACTTCCTCTGTTTACCCACCCTGGGCAGGTCATATGAGGCACCGAGGAAGTGCAAGGCATATCCAATGCAGCCTTGAGCTCATGCATCTCCCAACAGCTGTGCAGCAGGGAAGCAGACTTGTATACAAGTTGAGGTGATGCAGCTGTGTCCCACAGTACACATCCTGCAGGGAAAACAAAGTCAGGCAGCTGGTGCTGCATAGCTCACTGTGGGCCTCATCCTGGTCCTGGGTGAATGCAGTTCACACCTCTCTTATCTGACAGCACCCTCAGCACATGTTCAGCCAGACCTGGGGCCAGGGCCTGTCCTGTGAGCAGGGATTCAGCAAGCACTCATCACATGCACTTCTTGGGAAACGCCTCTGTGCTCACTTTGTCACCCCATCAAAGCATTTGGTCTGATGACTGCTGCCTTCCAGTACAGCTGTTTGCCTCTACTTCCCCAGCCAGCGAGTTTCTGAAAGAAAAGGGTCAAGTCTGTGGTTTCCTGTGTCCTGCTTGGGACAGGGCAGCTGCATGCTGAGCGCTCAGGGACGGGAACGGGTGAAATCTGAAGGGCTAAGTGGCAAACAGAAAGTAGGGAGGAACTAATGGGTAAGAGCTGGGTGAATGATTGCATGCATTGGTGCCCAAACGAACGGATCGAGGAGGACAGAGGGGTGAATGGATTGGTGGTTGGATGAATAAGAAGATAGGTAGGTAGACAGAGGGATGAAGGGGTGGATTAGTGGATGGATAGATTAGTGGACAGATGGATGGATAGATGGATGCATGAATAGATGGATGATTAGTGGGTAGGGGTGGATGATCCAATGTGTGGGTAAATGGGAAGTTTTAAAAAGTAAGTAGGTAGATAGAAATGAGTGAATGAGTGGCTGGATGGATACATACATGTGTGCATAGGTATTCAGATATGAGTGAATCATGAGATAGAGTGTGCAAAGGAGGAAAGAGCTGCCTGTTATGAGAAAGGAAATTCAAGAGCTTTCACTTTCACAAGTTCACATCTAACAAGATTCCCCAAGGGACATGGAAGTAGAAAGTCTTCCCAAGAGGATTCTTCAGCATAGATGCTCTTCGGGACATAGGAAGAACCCTCTTGTGTGACACAGAAGACATCTAACTCTCTTTTGCTGATTGTCCTGAGTGAATATGGCTTTTCCTAATCCCCTAAGATAGCATCCTACAAATTAGCCTCCTGTTAGCCTTTTGCTTATCCCTAACTCTACAAATCGAGCTGGCTTCTCTGTTATTCTAGCATTCACATACATTACCTCGTGATCTTCACACCTTGGAGGGATAAATGGCATTTACCCATTTTACAGATCAGGAAACTGAAGCTCAGGGCCATTATGGAAGCAACCCACCAACAGTGCAAAATACCAGTCTGCTATGTCATCCTGCCCAAGCTCCCGGTCCTTAGGAGAACCTGTCATGGTTTTGCAAGCTAGTAAACTTGGCTTTGAGAAGCCCTGGGCTGGAGTTCTGTTGGCTGCACACCTGGCACAGCTGGTGGCATTTGCAGAGGGTCTTGCTGAATTTAGGCAGCATACCCCTTTTGGCAGGTGGAAGGACTGTCTGGATCGCTGAGGTAGCTCAATACCAGATGCATCTGGTCAACCTTTCCTCCATGGCCATATGAAGTCCTGGAAGCCAGGGTCCCTGGGCCCCATGGCTTGAACTCCTAGGCTGGGATTTCATATCCCAAAGGGTCTCTGAACTGGAATCTTTGGGGTGGACAGTGACAGAGATCTCAGAGTGATTGTGGCCTACGTGTCCCTGGATCCTGTTGGTCACCTGTGAAGAGTCGTTGTTGATGCCCAGCCACAGCTGTTGTCTGGGCAGTAGGAGTGCCCACACTGCCCATCCTCCATGTCCCTCCATCACAGCCTCCTCAGCAGGTCTGTTGTCAGTTAACTCGCTTCTGGGAGTGGAGAAAACCAGGGTTTATTGTCACCTGGAAAATCAGTGTCTCCTGGAAGGAGAAATGGGTGGCCATTAGAGTAACACAGCTCACATGTCCAGGATAGAAATGCTCAGTCTTGGTTTTGGCCCTGTCTTGTTAAGGTCCTGTAGCCCAGTCCCCAGTGTCCAAGCTCTCTGGCCTGGTGTCAGTCTTGTCCTTGGTGGTGCATGAGGCAGGGCGTTCCAAAAGACTGGCAGGGGCGAGCCCGCCGCGGGCTACAGGTAAGAAGCCTATCCATGTCCTCTGAGCTGAGCCTGGGCTGGGAAGGAGCCCAGGGTTCCCAACAATTGCTCTGTGCACGGGGTGGGGTCTCAGTAAGTCTTCCTTACCCATGCTGACTGGGTGCTGAGATACACCAGCATGATTCCTGGGGTTTCTTTGCTCGGTCCTGGTTGGAAACGGGGTGAGCGTGGTAAGTGGCAAAATGCTGCCTAGAGTATGCTTGGTGAATGGACTATTGTGGCACTTGCTCTATGAGCTCAATGCCAGGTGTGTTCTGTCATTTTCTTTGCTGTTCTTCATGAACTCCTTCCAGTGGCATAGCTCAGAGCTGGGTGAACAGCAGGCAGGGGAGGAGCTTTGCCTCTACCCTCTGTCCACGCTTGCTAGTCCATGACCTTGGACAAGGCATGTTGCTGGCTCTCATCCTCCCAGTCTTTGAAATGGGCAAAGCTCCTCCTTTCAGGGGTTGGGTGGGAGAGAGACAGTGATGGCTGCAAAGCCTCCAGCTCTGACTGAGGCCTCTGAAGCCAAAACCCTTTATTCCTTCATTGTCCCACTTGCACGTTAGAAGGTGTGTACTTCACAGCTGGGGCTCAGTTGGTAGAGTGCTTACCTAGCATGCATGAAGCCCTGGAGTCCAGCCCCTGCACCACATCAAACTGGGTGTGGTGGTACACATGCCTGTACCCCTGGCCTTTAATGGTACAAGCAAGATGATCAGCAGTTCAAGGTAATCTCAGCTATATAGTGAATTAGAGATCAGCCTGGCTGTATAAATCGTGTCGCCATAAATAGATGAGAGACTGATAGATACATAGACAGGTAGGAAGAAAAGACTGAAGGAACAAAAGGAGGAAGGGAAGATAGTGTGTCCTTCAAATGCCAATGAGCTGTCACTACTACCGTTGTTGCACACACACCCCCAAGCTGCATCAGGAGCCATTCCTGCTTAGGGCACGAGCCCACTCCCAGGCCATGGTCTTAAGGAGCCGGCTCCAGTTTGCTTTGTTCCTGGCCCCTAAAAGGCACTCATTCAACCTTTTCTTTGATTTCTATTTTTTTTTTATCATTACCGTGAATTAGGATCCCCAAAATACATGGCATGCTGCCTTTACAAATTTATTTTTCTCTTCTAGCCACAAAGCGATTGGATGGAGAGGATGAAAGTTTCGACCAGGATAGCAGGAAGGTAATCAGGACTCTGCAGCCCTGTGGGGGGATGGCTTCCCCAGCTCCTCCCCTTACTCTGTTCACTGGGATTCTGTGAAGCCAAAGGTGAGGGCCATACTCACCAGTCTCCTTCTTAAGCTCAGGGTAGGCTCATGCTCGGCAGCTTCCTAGCTGCGTGCCCTGCAACCTGGTCATATTCCAGTAATTGAAGAGAAGTGAACAGTGATGGTGAATAAATCCAGTGCATTCTGGTGCATGTGACATAAAGGTGCTAGAACAGGCTTGGCAGGTGTTTTCTATTAGGGGCCAGAGGGTAAAGATTTTAGACCTTGCCAGCCATACCTTTCTGATATAGTTATATACTATCAGAAAGCAGCCAGAGAGGGTGTGTGTGTGTGTGTGTGTGTGTGTGTGTACAGAGAGAGAGAGAGAGAGAGAGAGAGAGAGAGAGAGAAAGCAGGCTATGAATTCCTCTCTGCCTCTTCAGTCAAAGCCCCCTTCACTTGTCTTCAAGGTAGGAGGGGAGAGAAACTTGGAGAGCCTCACCTTATTCGCCTGGGTGAAGCTACTGAGCCCTAACTTCCCTGGAACCTCGGTTGTCTGGTCTAGAGAACTGGATGACATTGTTTCCCCAGCTATTTCACATGCATACAGAGCACATGGCTGAGGCACCCCAAAGTGTGATATTGGTGTTCAAAGTTTAACTTTTTTTTTTTTTTTTTTTTTTTCAAGGTAGGGTCTCGCTCTAGTCCAGGCTGACCTGGAATTCACTATGTAGTCTCAGGGTGGCCTCGAACTCATGGCGATCCTCCTACCTCTGCCTCCCAAGTGCTGGGATTAAAGGCGTGCGCCACCATGCCGGGCTCAAAGTTGAACTTTTATATGGGGAGTTTTCTCACAGTGAGGACAGCTTATGGGTATGGAAGCTACTAGAAGGTTCCTCCAGTGAAGTGTTTTCACCAGTGCAGATGACTTCAGTGCTTCCACAACTTTCTGTTTCTCTACAGAAGACCACTTGGCTGCTTCTTAAAGGGGACCCAGACACAAGGACTAACTCCCCAGATCTCGACAGCCAGTCGAGTAGCAGAGCTGAGCAAGATCCTCTCCAGAGAATGCAAGGAGATAGCCTCTACTCACGTGAGTGGCTCTTCTGATGCACACCAAAGACCACAGCTAAGGGCCCCACCGGAGCCATCCCACAAATCTCAGCCTTACTCCTTAAGAACCTAAGAACAGGAGCTGGATGTGATGGCTCATGCCTATAATTCCAGCATTGGGAGACTGAGGCAGGAGGACTGCTGTGAGTTTGAGGACAGCCTGGGCTCCATAGTGAGACCTTGTCTCAAAAAACAAAAACAATAACAAAAAAAAACCCACCTAATAAATAGCATGCCACAAAATGTGAGGCTGGCCAGTTAGAGTGCTGAGCCTTGATGGCCTCCCGTATGCAGTGACACAAGTAGCTAGTATGCACACAGTGCTTCCTGGTGGCTCTCCAAGGGATGGCAAGAAAATGGACCGCCAGAAGGGCTCCTGAGCAAGAATAGTTAAAAAAAAAAAAAAAAAAAAAAAAAAGAACCAAAGAACTGCTCTCAGCTTGGAGCAGGTGGGGGCATGGTCCAGGGAGTGAGCCCAGACCTGGAGCTGGTAACAAGGCACTTTCCCCATCTCCTGTGACATCCTGAACAAGGCCCTGGAAAGTCCTAGATGATAAGGCCTGACTCCATAGGTGACAAAGCTGACGTCTGCCTGACCCTGAGGGTGTTGTGAAGGTTGAATTGGCGGGATTCTCAAACATGGAGGAAACGCCCTGTCATGTTGAGTATTCAAGATACTGTAGATCACAGGTGAACCAGTGCAGGCCACAGTCAAACTCAAGGTCTCCCAGGCTAAGCTGAGCAGCAGTAGGGTTTCTTTGGTCAGGGTTATGGACAAAAGTGAAGCCCACGGAGGTGGATGTGGTGTGAGAAAGAAGAGGAAGCCCCTGGCTTCTCAGTGATGCAGACCCTAATTCAAATCTGACTAGAGGCCAGCTCTTCCTGGATGACTCTGAGGACGTTAGAAGTGGACATGCAGGAGTTCCCAGTGTGGCCAGTAGCCGATGTGCAGTAAACAGTCATGCTGCCCCTTCACCCTCCAGATTGTCAACACCCTGTGTGACCTCTACATGCCAGAAATGCCCATGGAGAAGGGAGGAGGAGAGACAGGGACACTGGACACTATGATGTGTTAAAGACTAACTGGAAACAAAGGCATGTTCTGTGTGGCATCTGTTTAAGCAAGTATCTAGATATCCCTGGGCTTAGGTGTCTCAGAGCACAAACATGGGCTGACGTCATCATTGAAGGGCACACAGGTCTGAGACTCCTGCAGGGTTTGCCAGGGACAGAGCTGGCTGTAGACAGTATGAAGGAGTGGTAGGGGGTACTTGTGTGCCAACCTATGTCTCCTGAGGGCAGCCACATACAATCTCTCAATCCTTTCTCTACCCCCATCGACCCATGCACCAACTGGTACAGTCCAGGCCATGGGCCAGGGTCATTGCTGGCAACAGTCCCACCTGCCTGGCATGCGCATGTGCCTCCTGGTACTTGAACTTAGGTGGTAGAGGCTCCTGCTAGATCCGCGCTCAGGAGCTGCCCACAGCTGTCCCTGCCTCCTGTGCTATCCTGCCATTCATCCATTAGCCCAGGACCAAAGGTGAATGTTTGGGGATCTCAGGGTGGTGTCCTCTGGTTTTCCTTGCTAAGGGCAGGCATGCCTGTTCCATGCCCGTGACTCCCCCAGACTTTCCCTGTGAGGTCATCCTTTGCCCGCAGTGATCCTGGAGTTTGTGACTTGCTCAGAGCCCAGGACTGAGGGAAAAGGAACACAGTGTGGGAAGAAACGCAGATGCAGAAGCCACAGCTGGGGACCCTCCCTGTGCTGCTACTTTGCCATGTGTCCTTCGCCTTCCTTAGCCTCCTGCTCATTTGCACGTGCCCGGGGCTGTCCCGGGAGCACTTGAGTGTTTACATAATCCGTAATGGTCCCTGAGAGGCAAGCTGTGCCAGGTGTCTCCTCTGGTCACTCCCACGGTGGCCAGGGCTGGCCTTCCAGCTCTGCTGACAAGCTGCATGGACAGTGAGGATTGAAAGGGGATGTGTCGTGCAGGTGTTCCTGGCTACAGAAACCCAGCTGCCTGCAGTGGGACCCCTGCTTCAGATGGCGAGGTTGCTGTACAGTGTGGACACTATCCTGCCATGTACCTGTGGTCATGACTGAATCCTGCCTCTACTTTGTCCTGATTTCAGATCTCCTGAGCAGGAAACCCAATGTGTCTAGCATTGCACCCGAGTCTTTCTGTCCTGATGGTGGCGTTGCCTTGTTCCCCACATGTATGGACTTAGCAGTGAGTCCTGCCTGTGTCCGGCATCCTTGCTATCTGCCAGCTGCATGAACGGTTCCAATAGAAAGGGGGCTGTTTTCTTTGAGGGTGTTCTTTTGAATCTAACCAAATACCCCCAGCACTCAGAGCCCATTTGCATATGACTTGACTCAGCAGTGTTTGCATATAGTGAGACACACTTGGACACCCATTGCAGGGTGCCCAAGGAAGGTAGGACTGTGGGCATTCAATAAATGTTGGTTGAATTGAGATGCATTCAATTCAGTGGGTATTTATTGAGCATCCACTCTGTGCCCGACACTGAGTGGGGCACCAACAGGGTGACGGGATGAGAACTGGCAGAGGCAGACCCTGACAGAAGAAGCGCTCATGTGTCCCCCACCACCAGCCTATTTGGGAGCCTTGTGTTCACAGGGACTAGGCCACAATTCCACCAACCCTGACACCATCAGCCATGCTGTGATCCCTCCCCCCAGTTTTTACTGAGCACCTATTGCATGCTAGACATGGGGTAGACAGACAGTAGGGAGGCAGAGGTGAATGACAAACCTGTGTGATGTCCCACAGAGCAGTGGGTTTCAAGTGGGCCATGCCTCTCTAAAGAAATGCATATTTTGTCAGGTGTGGTGCATGCTTTTAATCCCAGCACTCTTAGGTAGAGGTAGAAGAATTGCTATGAGTTCGAGACCAACCTGAGACTACATAGTAAATTCCAGGTTAGCCTGGGATAGAGCAAGACTCTACCTCAAAACAAACAGACAAGCTAAAAGAAATGCATATTTTATCAGACACTTTTTCCCTTCCATATCCCACCTGGGTATTTCCTGGACTCTGTAGTAGTCTGCATTAACAGTGGCTCTGGATTTGCATAGAAAGGGGTGAGGTTCACTTTTGTTATAAGAGGGACTTGAAGCCTTATATGATGAAACTTACTGCCTGAGACCCCCTCCCTCCTGTGCACCCTATGGACATGTGTGCTCTGGGTCCCATATTCCTGACCTTTCAGGCCCTACCCTCCCTCTTGAGGTCCCCTACACACACACACACACATGAATACATTCTTGCACATGCAGACATACACTCATAGTGATCAAAGGTGTGGAGGTATAATTCAAGCCAGAGGACTTTGTAGTGTTTAGCAAGGCCCCAAGACATCTAATGGGAGCAAACCCTTTCCTCAAACAGCAGGTCAGAGAAAGATGTGGGGTTTGGAGTGGCTTGAGGCTGAAGACCAGAGAGGAGCCCTGAATTCTCAATTAAGGCAACACAGGGGACGTCTCCTCATGGGCCACTTCTCCCACAAACCTGCCTGTGGCTTTGGCATTTGTTGCCACCTCTGTGTGTGCCCCTATATGAGGCCCTGCAGAATCTGCATTTGATAGGCTGCGCTTGATGTCACTGATGGCCTCCTTGTGGGCCATCTCCTAGGAGGAGGAGCACACAGGACACAGGGCCTCCATGGTCCTCCTCTCTTCTGGTAGCAGGAGGAAAGGTCACACATGGCCTATCTCTGCTCTGCGACCCCCGTGGAATTCATGGTGGGAAAGAGACTCCTCTCATTTCCTCTGTGGCGGAAAGAAACGGATTCCTGATCTGCCACTTGTTGATCTTGTGTGAATACTGGGGTGTGGTGAGGCACATGCCTGGTTGTGAGGCTGTAACTGAGACCCTGTGGCAGTGGAGTCTGAAGGTATCGGACCCGGGAAGATCATTGGCATCATTTCCAAAGGCAAGTAGGGCCGAGAGAGCAGCATGAGGTGTGTTGTCACCCACTGCAGGCCATGGATGCTTCTCTGTCTCAAAACTGTCCTGGGTGTGAAACAGAGCAGGGATGGAAATAGCAAGCTTCTTGTCCTGTGGAGCTGCTTCCAGCAGGATGGGGTAAGTCAGGTAGAGTGTACAGGTCATTGGCAGGGAAGTACTGTGGAAAATGTGGTATGAAATGCAGGAAGCTGGTGGCCAGGAACTCTTCAGGCATGACCCTGGACGTGGCAGATGCTTGGGAAGGGGCACTGCAGCCAAGAAAAGAGGCAGAGCCAGCAGGCCATGTGGCCAAGTCACTAGTGCCCAGTGGAGGGAGGCCCCGGAAAGCTCTGAACTCTTGGTTCCTGTGAGTCGGCTTGTATCTTAATAAGACTGAATTGACAGGAAGACAACAGGAGGATACCAGCCTCCAGTTTGGGGAAAGTGCTGTACATTCTGTGGCATACACAAAGGGTTAGAACCAGTGTAGGGAGGTCATCAGAGAGATATACGTTGAGAACATGGAAGAGGGGACTCGAGATGGGAGCAGGGGGACTTGATCAGGAAAGGTCTCGAGGCTGCAGATGTGTTTGGGAGCCCATATGAGTGGTTGGCAGAGAGTGCTACAGCTGTGTTCTGGTCCACTGGAACCCCATCTAGTCATTGCTGTGTGACCTTGGCCCACAAACAAACCTATTGGGTGTGAACTCTCCCATTTGTGACAACAGGAATGGTCTAGTGCTCCTGGCTGGGATTCTGTGGAGTGTGGTGCTCCCCATAAGTACACATCCCCACGGGGATGACAAGTGGAACACACTCAGATCCACAAGCCAGACTGCAGTCAGCCTCCCAGCTCAGGACTGTCCCCCGGCTTCCCAAGCACGAAGCCCACACTGCTCAGGACCTGTAGTCATCTGTGAAGAACAGAGCAGCCTCAGATGGGGACACAGATTCAGTGAGGGACCAGATTTGCCCAGGCCATGCAGCAAGCAAAGTCCCATAACAGACACATGATCCATTGGTGATATGTGCAGGAGTGGCTTACCAGTCAGTTGCCCGAGAACACCCTGGGATGCTGTGGCATGCCCAGCATCTGTGGATGCTTCAGGAACTGCCCTCTACCCACAAGGGTCTCATCCTCAATACTCTCAAGGTCTGAAGGACAGCAGAACCAAGGACATGAGCATGCGCAGGACCCAGGGGCAGTCCCAGCAGAGTGCTGCAAACCAAGTGGCTGCAGGGTGCACTTTGAAGAGTTGGAATAGCAGGTGGGGAAGAGTATGTTTAGGACAAGCCTGGGATTGGCCAGGAGTGGCGTCCAACAATTGCAGGCAGGGCCTGATGTGATCTGGAGTCATAATCACCCAGGTAAACTTGCCTGGAGTGCTCTCCCTGTGGCTTTCTGTCTCTAACACCCATGCACAGCCATACATTCTTGAAGGCCATCTGTTCTCATGAGACAAGCATTCCCTGGAAGACCCATCAGTGCAGAGCCACTGAAGCAGGGGTCTGAAGCCTTGAGCCCTCTTCAGGTAGAAACTGCTTGACCTTGTGCAGGTCCCTCAATTGCACTAGGCCGCAGCTCCTTTGGGCTGATCGAGGCCAGTGAGAAGGGGACAGAATCTCTGAATAAGTGAAGATATTTTTAAGACAGTGGTTCTCTGCCATAGGACCCTGGAACCTTTAAATTCACCCCATTGGCTGGTCCCTCCCCAAGACAAACTGATTTTTTTTTCCATCATGTGACTTTGCTTGCTGTGTGGCCCTGGGCAGATCTGGTAGATGCGCATGTGTATATGTGGTGTGCATGAGTGAGAATGCTTGCTTGTGTGTGGATACACAAGCACATGGTTGTGTGTGTGTGCATGTAGGGGCCAGAGGACAGCATCAGGTGTCATCCTCAGGCACACTGTCCCACCCCCTCCTGGCCTGGAGAGCAGCAATTAGACTGGGTGGGCACCTGGCCACAAGGATTCCCTGTGTCTGCCTCCCCAATGCTGGGAGTACAGGAGCACACCTCCATGTCATGTATTTTGTGTGGGTGCTGGGGATTGAACTCAGCTCCTCAATGCTTGTGACTGACTGAGCTGTCTCCCCTGCTGAAAGACTGACTTTAATGGGCCTAGATATGGTGAGATCGCATAGAGCCCTCTCTCCTTGCTCTCCTCGTTCAACACGTCTGAAGGAAGGTAGAAATACCAGAGCATGCAGCCACAGGGTGGGAAGGAAGAAGCTGATTCCCATATGGACAGAGGGTGGGTGGCAGTCCCCGCGTTCCTCTGTGTCACACCCAAAGATGTGGAGCAAGAAGCACCCTGCAGCCCAGAGAGGAGGCCCAGGGAGATTGTGTTCATTCACGATTGGGCCTTCCACCTGGTGGGACAAAGCAACACAAGGAAACGCCTTTCACCCCTGCAGGTGGGAGCACCAGCAACTCTAGGCAAGTGGAAAAGACTTGAATAACCTGTTGACAAGTGCTCTGAGAACCAAATTACCTTGGAAATCACAACCTAGTCAACACCAGACTCTATACACTGGGCCTAACAGAATGACAGCCTGCTGAAGTGGAAAATCTAGTCTCCTAACCTAACACAATATAAAAATTACTCATCACACTCAGAGCCATGAATTCAATGTTATGAGATATTTAAGATATTAATACTGAAAAGAATCAGATATTAAAGTTATCTGACAAGGATTTTAAGAAATCCATCATAAAAGTGCTGCATCAAGCAACTTAAATAGTTTTGAAACAACTGAAAAAAGATAAAAAGTCCCATCAAAGAACTACAAGTTTTTTTTAATGAGTCAAATAAAATAAAGTAAGAAAAAATGCACAAATGCAGTCAAGAACAGAGAAACTGAGTCTGACAGAACAAAGAATTAGAACCTTAGAAGGAAGAATAAATAAGAGTGTCAAGGCCTTGGCAGACAATGTTTTATCTTTGAATTCCCAATAGGAGAGGCAAATGAATGGTTTTGAAAAAGTAGTCACAGAAATAGTAAAAGGATCGCCATCGAGTTCAAGGCCACCCTGAGACTACATAGTGAATTCCAGGGCAGCCTGGACTAGAGCGAGACCCTACTTCAAAAAACCAAACAACAATAACAAAAAATTGAAATAGTAAAAACTTACTGGCAGGGCATTGTGGCACATGCCTTTAATCCCAGCACTCAGGAGGCAGAGGTAGGAGGATCATCATTGAGTTTGAGGCCACCCAGAGACTACATAGTGAATTCCAGATGAGCCTGGGCTAGAGCAAGACTTTACCTCAGAAAACAAATTTTTTTTTAATTTCCAAACTTGGGCTGGAGGGATGGCTTAGCTGTTAAGGTGTTTGCCTACAAAGCCAAAAGACCCAGGTTCGATTCCCCAGGAACCATGTTAGCCAGATGCACAATGGGGGGGAGGTATGCGTCTGGAGTTTGTTTGTAGTGGCTAGAGGCCCTAACATGCCCATATTCTCTCTTTCTCTCTCCCTCTTTCTCTGTCAAATAAATAAATATGTTTTTAAAAACCAAACTTGCCAAAAGACATACACCTACAAGCTCAAGAAAATTCATACCAAAGATACATAATTATTAAGCTGAATATTAAGGAACAAAAAAGGAAAAGGAAATAAAAATCTTGGAAGTATCTGGTGAGAAGAGAGGCATCACCTACAGGGAATACCAATAGAACGACAGCCTATTTCTCATTAGAAGTATTCAGTGTAGGCTGACAATTGTGGGCCGGATGTGGGAGGCATAAAATGACTTTGAAGTAGAAGTAAGGTCTCCACGCCGCATGTGAGAGGTTGGCAGAGATCCAAGGACAGCAGCCCAGGCACTGAGATTTGTCCCTGCTGTGCAGGTGGCTAGTGTGCAACTGGGTGAAGACCCCTGGCTTGAGTGGGGCAAGGGTACAGTTGAGGCATTTGTTTTCCTGGTATGCATCTATGTGACCTGGAAGGCTTGCCAAAGCACAGCTTATGACATAGTAGGACTGGATGGAACTGAGAATTTGTGTTTCAAACCAGTTCTTGGCAAGGTCAGTGCTGCTAATCAGGGACCCGATTTGAGAGCCACTACTTCTAGCATCTTTTGTTGACAGAAAGCTCCAAGGTCTCAGCTGGGGTCCTTCTGGACCCCAGAGTATGACCGGCTCTGTGGGTAAATTAGGAAGCAGGTATTTCTGTTAGGGTTCCTGGGACTGTAAATGAGAATCTTATCTGTCATCTGGGGCCTGCCACTGACTAGCTAGGTGGTCTCAGACACTGTGACATGTCTCCTGTGTCCACTTGTGTGTGACCTTTCACAGAACTCTGTCCTTCCTGGGCTCATGAGGACCCAAATATAGGGTACCTGCCCCAGCATGCTTGGAAGTGAGGCCTCCCAGGAATGGGCAAGGTGGGTGGGCAGCTGTGTCTGGTGCTTACCTCTGTCCTCTGTGTACGTGGCCTCGTGAACACTGAGGGGTGTGGTCCACCAACCCCTCTGAGTCCTACCCTGACTGTCCAGAAGCTCCCAGGGGATTTTCCCCTAAGCTCGGTGACTCTGCACGATAACTGGAAGGGCAGGCAGCTTAGGGACCTCAAGCAGGCCTTCCTGCCTAAGGGTTCTGGCCCCACACAAGTATGGAAGCACTGTATCACCTCCTTCCGGAACACATGACCCCTCATCCCTCTGAGCTTGCAGGTATCCACATGGGGCTCTCTCTGCTTTCTGTGGGAGACTTGGAAGAGGTAATGGGAGGTTTCGCCTTCCAGGGTCCACCCAGACCCCCCTAGGGAACATCAAGGACCCAGAGTCTCTGACTAGCCATTTTTATTACAAGAGAAGCTGTCAGTTTGGGTTTTATAGTGAGGTTTTCCCCTGCTGCAAAGACTCCAGGCCACCCAGCACAAAATGGCACAGCCCAAAAGGTCCCAAGTCTCGGTCCCTTCTATACTATTGAGGGGCTTGCCTGTGTGACATGAGGACGCAGTCCATGCCTTTTCTGAGCCTGCGTACCAGCTGGGCTGGGACCCTCTCCCTGAAGACTTCCTAGTGTCAAGAGCTGGCTGATTGGTGATGTTACCCTCAGTGACGTCCTGGAAACAGACCATCACAGGTGAGGCAGGGGCCTTCCGTGTGTTGTCCCCTGCCCCAGTCCTGTTCCTCTGCTAGAAGCATGTGGGGACCACATGCTCCCCCAGCTTGGCCGAGTGTGTATATGACCAAGCTGTGCTGTGTCTGTTGCAGGCTTCCCCTATTCCAAACCCGACTCTCTCCCAGGACACAGGAAGGATGGCCTGGACCTCCGGGTAGGTACTCAGACCCTCCCCACCCATGGGCCACTAACCACCCATGGCTGCTGACCCACACAGGGTTCCCATAGCTTCTTGACTCTCAGCCAGGAGGACTGAGCTGGACCACCTGCCTCTACTTGATGCTCTGTCCTGGGCTTCTACCACTGTAGCTTTTTTCCACCCAGGACTAACAAGACCATACCTAGCCACACTCAGGCTCCTCTCTTTTCTGTCCCAGGAGCCAGGGAGACCCCAGTGTGGGGTCAAAAGACCTAGAGACCATCCAAGTGGCCAGGGATACTCTGAGAGGCTTTTACCTTCACCTCCTTTCCTTATGAGTAGAGTTCAGTCCAGCTAGAATGTTCTATTGTGTGGGCCAGTGGGAGCCAAGTCTGGTCCAGGGTGCCCATTCCATCCCATTGTCACTCTCATGTAGTTAATCCTTTTAGTGGATGTGACATTATGCAAGTCCGTGTTCTATCCTGCCTCATACCTACAAGCTCAGTCTCCACTCTGAGAGCTCTGAGTCTTGGGGGATCTGAATGCCAGTGCAGGTGGTCTGCAGCCTGCTGGCCCCCAGGGCTTGTGACCTGACTCACACCTGTAAAGAGCCACTCGAATTCAGCACTTACCCTACAGCCATGTGGGGTCTCAGTGGGGTAACCCCAAACACATGTAAACACAGAACCCCTGGAGACCTTCCATTGCTCAGGCAGCCTCTCCCCACTTTAAGGAAGAGTATCCACTAACCTCTCAGGAGAGGTCACTGAAAAACTGAGCCTGAGTGTGGTGCTGCGGGGGTCTCCCCAGGAAGTGTGACTCAGGCCCAGGCACTGGGGCACATTCTGTCTCTACAGCCACAGAGACACTCCCAAGATCAGAATGGTGTCTCCGGGGGCTGCAAGTGTCCTACGAGGCTAGCCTTTGTTTTCTTAATCTTCTCAGGCTGTCAGATCTGTCACTATGTTCTTTTCTAAGACCCAGCAATGTCCCCAGTCCAGATGCTTCTGCATGGATGGACTGTAGAGGACCCCTCCCTTCCAGTCATATCTCTTCCTGTTCTGGGATGGATTGTATTTGTGGCATGCTGCTTTGAACTTCTGCCCCAGGACTTCTTCCTACTTTGTCTTCCATAGGGAAAGCAGGGGAATAAGAAAGTGCACAGGGCCTCTGCAATACTGAGATATAAATCCCTCCACCCAGGCTCGGGATTCAGTGGGCAGTGGGAACCCTGTCTGTCTATAAGATTCTCTTCATACCTGGAACAGCTGTTCTCTGACAAAGATATAGTGCTCCTGCCTAGAGCTAGCTAAGGTTTTACCCACTCAAGTCCTGGGGGGTTGTTTGGTATATGGAATGGCACTTTTTGCATGCCCACCCTATGTCATCCTCTGGGAGAGTCTTGAACTGAACAAGGCATTGATGAGGTTCATGCCTTGGTATCTGGAAAAGTCATGGTCTCCAGCACCTCCATGTGGTCCAGTTGAGAACAGCTGGCCTCGATGCTTGCGGGACTATCTTGCCCCTTCTCAGAGCCACTGTGAGTAGCATAAACTGTGTCGGATCAAAGCCAGACCCCGAGTGGATGTGTTTCTACTGGACTAGTGGGCTGGAGAAGAGCATGAGCAGACCTAGGAACCCTCACCGTGGACTCCCACAGTCCACCAAGGTGGGGTTCACCCTCATGAGATGATCCTGACTTTTTCTATGGGAGACCCCTGTGAATATCACTGAACACTTGGCTCTGGGATTCTTTTTTTCCATGCTAGTTCTCCTTCTTTTTACTTTCTCCAAGACTGTCATATACTTCCATGCCTCTTTCTCATCAGAGAAGCTGGACACTTGATCTGTCAACTGACCAGCCTTTCACTGTGCAGTCATGCCCAGCAACTCAACCCTGGTCCTTCTTCCTAGGGTTCCTGCTGGGTTCTTGTTCACATAGCCTGTGGTCATCTATTAGGTGGCTTTTTGATTTAGTTCCAGAAAGGATTTTGAAAGCCAAAGGAAAAGCACAGGTTTGATGGGACCAAAATCCATCATACCATGAGAGAGAAAGAGGGGGGCAGAGACTGACTGAGGGAAGACATTATATCAAAACAACGACGACAAAAGAGTACCTATGAGAAAAGATCAAAGTGTCCTAACAGCATAAGCCAGATAAATCGTGACCTTGATCCATTATATACTGCTGCTTGTCTGACCAATTGAAGGAAATCAGCTCTCTGAGGACAAAGGTCCTCTTAAGTGTTGCTCCAAGAGGATTTTGTCATGAGGGTCCAGTGATCTAAAGTGCCACATGTCCCAAAGGCAACAGAAATATCTGAGGACCAGACTTGCCATAAGAGGGAGCTGTTCCAGCCTGCCTGTGAGCAGACTAGCAGCCACCTGCTGTAGGTCTCCTGGGAGAGAGACAGTAATGATTCTGATGTGCCACCTGCTGTGTTATTAAGAGAATGCTTACTGGCTGCTCTCAGATCCTCATGAAAGCTCCCTGGAAGAAGACCCATTTTGAGAAACCCTAATTCTATAAACAGACTAAATTTCAGTGTTAAAAGAGAGAGGCTGTCAGGTTGAGCTTAAAAAAAATAGCATTGCTATAGTGTGTCTTTACAAGATATATACTTTCTCTTTTTTTTTGGTTTTTGGTTTTCGAGGTAGGGTCTCACTCTAATCCAGGCTGACCTGGAATTCTCTATGTAGTCTCAGGATGGCCTTGAACTCACAGTGATCCTCCTACTTCTGCCTCCCAAGTGCTGGGATTAAAGGCGTGCGCCACCACGCCCAGCTAAGATATATACTTTAAATTATTCTTAATAATTAGAAGTAAAAGAATAAAGATGCTGAACTCACAAATGGGAGGCAGGAATAGTAGTTAAAATAGAGGTTACAGTAATTCATGATAGAAGCCCAACTTAATGGAACAGATGTAGCATTCATAAACTTGAATGCACCAAACAACATGACAATATCAGACATCTTGTAAAATTACAAGTAATGTTGATGATTTAAATATAGCTCTTATGAAATAAATGGATCTAGTGAACAAAAAGAATTTGATACTACATAGAGTAATTGGCAATTATATAATCTAATATATATGTAGAAAAATTAATCCTCAGAATCTAGTTTTCATATGTTTGTAAAACATTTATGAAAATGTTTGTATCTAGACATAGGAAGATTGAGAGTATAAGGCCATCCTTGGCTACATAGAGTTCAGAGCCAACCTAGACTACATAAGATGCTGTCTCAAAAAGTAAAAGGGAGCCAAGTGTGGCGGCACACACCTTTAATCCCAGCACTTGGGAGGCAGAGGTAGGAAGATTGCCATGAGTTCGAGGCCACCCTGAGACTACATAGTGAATTCCAGGTCAGCCTGGGCTAGAGCAAGACCCTACCTCAAAAAACAAAAACATAAAAATAATAAATAAATAAATAAATAAAAGGATATGTCTGTTAGTATAAAAAAGTCCTAGATTTTTTTTATCATAATGCTGGAAAGAACATTATGTGTTAAAATCCCTGAATTTAAAAATCCCAGCTCTGTCTTTGGACAGACTACTAAAACTTTCTAAGTCTTTTATTTCCTAGAATTAAAAATAAGATTCTCACCTCTGAGTTATTATGAGGACAAATATGGTTGCAAGACATTTTCACAAGTTCCATAACATGTTTCATGGTTCCCACATGAGTCATGAAAAACAAGTACTTACCCCTGAGGGGGATCATTCCAATGTGACTTTTAGAAAAGAATGGCAGCCAGTGTGAGGTGCCACAGCCTCATTCTGACAGCAATTATAGTGTAAATTTTGGAAAGTAAAACACATTGGTTCAGTAGTCCCCTGTGATGATTGTGTGATCTCAGACAAGTCGCTTAACTTTATCTCTGCTGAGCCTTATCTGGAGCTAAAAAGATTAGCTGACTTTACTGTCCAGCACTGGAGGATCGCCGAGAGTTCAAGGCCACCCTGAGACTACATAGTTAATTCCAGGTCAGCCTGGACCAGAGTGAGACCCTACCTCACAAAAACCAAAAAAAAAAAAAAAAAAAAAAAAAAAAAGTGTGTGGAATGAATTGGAGAGGTAAATAATCTGTCACCTCCATTGAGAGCTGCAGGGAAGTTGGCCAGGGAAGAGTCAGGCAGTGCTGCCTTAGGCTGGTCCTAGGACACTCAGCTCTCCTGCCAGTCCATACATGTAGTGATAACCAAGACTCACTTGTACTGGGAGGTCTTGCAGAGCCCAGTGGGGCGCAGACTCCACTTTTGCTCCTCAGGGACAGTCCAACCAGTTCAAGGCTCCCCTTTCTCCACCTGAAAGACAGCTCACCTCTAGAAGGCCAGCCAAAGCTGGTTCTGCTGCTGGAAGGGGGCTCCACCTGTCCCAGACAGAGGCGGGGGCCTGGGTAGCTGATGGTCTGTGATGCAGGATGCCAGGCGCAAGGTGGCAGCATTCCTCCTCTGCATCAGGCAGGCAAGGCTGCCAAGGCTGGCTTTATGAGAGATACTTTATGGACAAAAATGCCTGGAGTACTGAGAAAATGCCTTAATAACTGCTTTTGAAAATGCCTAAGGAGAAGGGGTGTGAAGGTCTTGGAGAGGCACTGACAGGTGTGAAGACCTCTAGCTCAGCATCCAGGACTAGAATAAGGTGAGGCCGGCCAGGATGAACCCAAAGATAGAGTCATTGAGATGCAGCATATGTTAATACCACAGTTTTAGAAAGCCAGTTAATGCAAAACTTTCATGAAGAGCAAAATATCAAAAATTTAAACAAACACCCTTTCCAACCCTCTGCATCGCACACTTACCCTCTTGTCTGACTGGTCCCTGCCTGCTGGGTCCAGCTGTGTGGCAAGAAGGTCATGGATTCTCTTTATGCCTCAGTTTCCCTATTTTAGATGAAGCACTTTGGAAGTAGGGTCTTCCTGTTCTCACACTCTCTGGGGTTCCTAGCTAGCTCCCCATTCATCACTTGCTGCAATGCCAGTAGGTGCTGAAAGAAAGCAGCTGTCCTTGTAGTGGTATCTGCAGGTGGAGCACCCAGTCTCCTCTCACTGCAGCGCTTGTGCCATTGAAACGAAATCCCTGTGCTTAGTTCCAGACATGCTGGCCAACAGTCCTGACCCCATTTCAGCCCCTGAGCTAGTGCTGGGGAGCGGAGTATGAATAAGACACTTTCTTCATGGGGCTGAGACTCAGGCACAGTCCCCATGCAGATAGCAGGCCCTGATGGGGGCAGGAGTTGGACAGGAGAAGGTAGGGAGGACCCTGCAGGTGATGTAGGTACTTGTTTTTCAAGTGGGCAGAAGAGAAAGAGAATTCACTGGAATGGCAATGCATGCCACAGACAGGTAAGGGAGGTACCCGAGTCAGCTGGTAGGAGCCTTCATCTCCATGCCTCCCACCCCCCCGAAGTGTCACTCCTTAAGGATTATTATCAGGGACAGAGCTACTCTGTATGGGGTTCCAGGGACTTTCCGACACTGGGCTCCTTTCATCCTCAGAGCAATCATCATGGGGCTGCAGGGTTGCCTAGGATTCCCCAGGGGACAGGCAGAGGCCCCTCTTGTCTTGGAGCCTTGGGGTAGATGGACGTTGGCACTCACAGCCATGAAGCTGGGTGGGAGCTGGGGGCTCTGGGAATGGAATGGGAGATGGTACCTGGAGTTCCAGGGGTTCCTGGAGGCAGTGGTCAGTGAGTCCTCCTTGCCTGTCTTGTGGGCACAGAGAGTGGGTCCTGGGTTCATTCAGAGAACCAAGACAGCAGGCTATGGACACAGGAACAGACATATAACACCCTCACCCAGCACTGTATGAACAGAGGAAATGGTGCTGAGCTGCCCTCTGGGGGCCATGCCAGCTACAGAATAGGAACTGGTATGCCTGAGTCCAGACTGGGATTGCAGAGGTCTCTGAGGCAGGTCTGACAGCCAGCAGCAGCCTGTTGAGCAGGTGTCCTGGACATTCGCCTTCCAGTTTGGCTTTGCCATCCACCTGTCACCTAAGCCCACCATTCTGGTGCAGACCCTCTCTTTTCCAAGCTGCAAGAGGGCCAAGATGCATAGAAGAATATCACCCTTCCCCACCACTGCCCACCCGCCCCATGCAACCTGCCTCTTGCCGCCCTCTTTCTTTCTCTCTTCCAGAATGCCAACCTGGTCCCTTGTGGAGCAGACCTGGATGCCAGCTGGGGCATGCGAGGTACACACAGTGGGGACCCCTGTGGGTCTCTGGCTAGGCAGGGATTCCCTAACACATGTCCACCAGTCTCACTCTGAGGCCCCCTTTGGAACCTGCTGGCAGAAGGCTCTGTACCATTGGTAGAGTTCCTGGGAGGGGGCATACCCATTGACCTCCACGTTCTCTCCCTCTGTGCTGCTAGGGCCCATCCTGGATGGTTAGGCACTCTACATCTCTTGGGGTGGAGGGTACAGCCACAGAGATACCAAACAGGTAGCCTGGGCTTTTCCAAACAGTTCAGATCAAACCCCACTTCCTGCCATTGCTCACCATTGCCTGCTGGCGCGTGTGTGACTCTGGGCTTCAAAGCAGGAGATGGCCAGGAGGTGGGTGTGATTGCATTCCACCTGGTCTTATAGCAGGTACCCTGAGAGGACTTCTTTCAGCTCTGAGCAGAGCCCCTCTTTGTCACCCTCTGGGATACTGAGGGACCCCAGCTCTTGTGAACCATCTCAGTACAAGGATGATGGCATCTGGGTATCACAGGGTGCTTCTACAGTGGTTGCCCAAGTGCCCAGCCACAGAGCTGGCCATCGAGCCCCCCGTGGGGAGACCTAGAGACCACCGTCATAGGGATCTTCCTTCTAGAATAGTTTGAGACTAGGGTCTGAGTGCAGAGAACTCCATCTCCCAAACTGCTGTATTCTCACTAAGATGCTTTTGGTCTAGAAGGAAAAGATTGTCAAAAGCTAGAGGCAGAGCTCAGTAGTTTAAAAGCGGAGTGAAGAAGAAAAGACAGAAGAAGGCTGGAGTGTAAAGGATACATCAAAAAAGTGTCAGTCTCCACAACACCCCCCCCCAAAAGTTTGCATTGGAGTGCCCACTGCACATTTGGGTACACTAAGACAGGTGTCATTCTCAGTGTCCCAGCCATGGAGCACAGTGCCACCATCTAGCTTCCAGTCTGGCCTCCAGCCTCCTGACCATGCCTCCTGCCTCGGTTTCCCATGGGAGATCCTCAGGGCTCCTTCCTTGCAGACTGAGACCAGAACCCCATTTAGGCTGTTCAGGGGACCAGAGACCATGCATGGCAGAGCAAACTGCAAGGGGCATGGGTATCCCCTAAGCTGGGGATTTCTTCTACCCTGCGCTGGTTCTTATGCTTACTGAACTGGCCTGTGCTCTCTGCTTTCTCTTACAGAGTACAAGGTAAGAGAGGCTGCGCACACTACCGACCTCTTCCGCCATGTGTGCTGTCCCTGCCCAGGTTAAAAAGTTTCTTTTTGTTGTGCTTTTCCTATGAAATGTGCATGTCTGAAGCCCACGCAAGTATGTATCCCTTTTGGCCAATTCTTTGACCTAGTAGGATTTGCTTCTTGAGGTGACCCCATGGTTTCTTCATTGCAGATCTACCCTTATGACTCCCTCATCGTAACAAACCGAATCCGCGTGAAACTGCCCAAAGATGTGGACCGGACGCGACTGGAGGTAAGGAGGGCTGGGAAGGTCTGTGTCTGTGAGCCTCCACAAGCCTCGACAGTGGTGTCACATTTAGGGCTGCCCTGGGGACAATGTAGAACTCAGGGTCAAGACCTAGAAAGCTTCAAAGGTTAAGGAATTTGGCTCTGGAACCAACTACCCTAGCTTTGTAGAAGGACCCTGGCTTGTGGAGTGGGTGGGGCAGGCTGGGCAGCAGTAAGGGGCCCTCAGGGGTCTCTCTTGAGTTCTGCTATGGAGAAATGGCCCTGTGTGAGCCACAGCTTCTCAGTGCTCTGTAAGTTAGAACAGGGAATACATCCGAGGAAGCAAGTATTTTTCCATATGGCTGTCGGCAGAGTAGTGTTGGCTGAAAACACAAACTGTGTTGAGCACCTATTATGCACCAAGGCCAAAGTGCCCCATGCCATGTCTCTGTGTTCCTTAAATCCACTCAAAAGTCAGCAGTACCAGTGCGGGGCACAGGGGTCCCCCCCTGAACTTTGCACACATGCACACTCCCTTTCTATGCCTATCTCTGGGGGGTTGCCAGGCTCCCAAGGGCCCAGGCCAATGGCCCACCTATGCCCCGTTCTGGGAAGTATGTAAGGCAGTGGGCCAAGTGTCAGACCCTACCTGACCTTCTCTTTGGACAGTGGCTCTGTATAGAGCTAGGAGATGAAATAGTAGGTACACATATAGCTAAGTGCCCCAGTAGTGCCCAGAGCTTGGGAGGATGGACTGAGCAGAGACCCATTAGGTAGGTCTGTCAAGGACTGGCCTCTAAGGTGAGACAGACAGGTCTCGTGGGACCATGTGTGCTGGGGCACAAGGCATGGGGGATCCGGTCTGTGTTCAGGAGAAGGTGCTTAAGCTGGCCCTAAAAGATGATCAGGGCTTTCATAGGCAGCAGAGAGGAAGACAATGAGCAGCTAGAGCCTTCAGGATGTGACCCTGGGCAGGCAGGGTGTCAGAGTGGCAGCACCAGCTTTCCTAGGCTAGGTGGCCATACGTGCTTGACACTTCATGTCCACACTCTTCAGATGAGGACAAAGACCCACCTGAATGGGTCACTGTGCACAGAAGTCAGGTGGAGCCCTTTTCCTGTGAATAGTAATCCCCAGGCACAGAGAGGGACTGTAAGAAGGTCACATGATACAGCTGTGGCTTCTACACAGTTCTTCAACCTTCTGGGTTGTAACTGATAGGCACTTGACCCAGAATAACTTACACAGAAACAGAATGTACTTGTTCACATGACTGAGGGTGTAGCTTGATCAAGGGGAAAGTAATGTCTGCAAACCCAGGTCCTGTCCGGATGTCTCCTGACTATATGGCCACAGTGCTAGCTCTGGGGAGATATTTTCACCTCCCTTCTCAGGCCCAAGGTCTACAGGCCCATCTCTCCTCTTCATCTGTTCTTGTGAAGCCCTCACTCACTTTCTGAGTGGTCACTATGCCCATCTCTAAATCAACCAGTTTGTCCCAGGGGATACAACACCCAGCTAGCCAGTTCGTCCCCCATCTAGGTCTGGAGCTTAGGTGGCTACTGATGTCACCTGAGCTGAAATGACACAGGTAACTTCTGGAGGAAACTGAGGCCTACCCCCTAAGATGGAAAGAGGGTGCTGGGCAACAGGCAGCAAGTGACCACCACAAGGATGTGACAGCACAAGTTTTCACCAAGTGGTTGGTCAGTGCATGGTATGCTTTTTGTACCAGTCAAGGAACCACAGGGCCAAAACTGGCCAGTTAGCAGGACACTTGGATCTCACCTTGCAAAAGAGAAAGGCCACTGAAACATTCTTTTTGTTGTTGTTGTTGTTGTTGTTTTTGTTTTTCGAGATAGGGTCTCACTCTAGCTCAGGCTGACCTGGAATTCACTATGTATTCTCAGGGTGGCCTCGAACTCATGGCAATCCTCCTACTTCTGCCTCCCGAGTGCTGGGATTAAAGGCGTGCGCCACCATGCCCGGCACTGAAACATTCTTATACACTGCTGTGTGCACATCATCTATGCAGGGACAAGCAGCAGGGAAGCTGTGTGAGCTGGGGAGGGCATCCTCTGCAGGCAGGGCCAGCACCTGGGAGGACAGGAATCAAACAGTACTGCCTCACACCTACGAGGCCCTGCCTGCCCTGTGACCCTGAGCACTGGGTCCTGAGAGGCCCTGCCTAGATGTCAAATGTGACCGGAGGAGGTGCCCACATCAGCCCTTTCTATAGCTGACACCAACACCCAGTGGCCCCCAGGAAGCATCTTGGGCTCCTGCTGTAGCTGGGGCCTTGTACCAGCCTAGGTGCACTGCTGCTGTAGAAAGAGGGTGCTGCTGGCCACTGGGGCGGCTCACAAGTCAAGACCAGCACCAGCCCAGAGAGCTCCTATTTGTTCCTCCAAACAGGCTGTCCTCATAAACTCCTGGAGGTGCTATAAGTGCCTTCACCCCAGGAGGCATCTCAGATCTTAGGTGACACTGACCAGCGGCTCCTGTAACCCCCTGGGAGCCTGCCAGGACTCCCTGCTTTCCTTTGGGGTGAGGTGTGCCTTGAATGACTTCTGTGGGTCTGCTGAAGAAGCCTGGGGAGTCAGTTAATCTTTTGTTTTTTGGTTGTTTTTTTTTCCCCCTCTTCAAGACAGTCTCATGCAGTCCAGGCTGATTTTGAACTTGCTCTATAGCCAAAGATGACCTTGAACTTCTGATCCATGTACCTCTACTGGCCAGGCGTTGGGATTACAGGCATGCACTACCATATCTAGTTTTCTGGAATGTTGGGGATTGAACTCAGGGCTTCACATATGTCAAGCAAGCACTCTACCACTGAGTTATACTCCCAGGCTGGTTTAATCTTTCAAGGGTGTGGGTCTTAGTCATTCTTCTCCCTCAAGCTCACCCATCCAGGAGGAACTGCAGCACTTAGCACAAGTTAGGGCACATTTCTGTTTCCTCGTCAGCCAGTTAAGCCTCACCTCAGGCTGGAGACTGGTGGGAGCTTCCCAGAAGGATAGAAAGGCACCTCTGGTGTTTTGATGTAGGGAAACCAAACCTTTAGTTTTAAAATGAAGTAAAACCAATTCAAAGCCAGAGTGATAGACAAGCTTCCAGAAGTCTTGTACAAACACTGATGATATACAAGTTATCTTTTGGATAAGAAGACGCTCAGTATAATCAATGTGATATCCTGCATTTCCACTGAAATTTGACACAGACATTTTCTGTGTCAATTAATGGTGTCCACCCACTTATAAGTTGTATCGGTTTCTTGCATGTCCCAAGACCAGCCTGTGCCCTAATGAACAGCACTGCTGCTCACACACCATTGGCTGAGCTAGTCACATGACAATACTCATTGCAAAGCAGGCTGGGAGGTGGAATCACTGTGTGCCAGGAAGAGTTCATGGATAGTGTTCTCTGTGGCTCTTCAGGGTCTGTCCCCAGACCACTGACCATTGTCATGATCTCTCAGTGCTACATCAAGTGTCCGAGTCTTCTACTCATTCTATAAATACTCACTGGTACTGACCAGGCCACAGGGGAGGCCTGTGAGCAGATCTGGGCCTGAGTGCTGCCCTGGTAGAGCCAGTCTTATATGGGAAACATGGTTCCTTCAACTCATTATCCAAAAAGCATGCATAACTACACATAGACATTAGGGCTCTGAAGGACAGGGACATGGACCTGTGAGTATGTGTTTAAAATAAGTAAACTGGGCTGGAGAGATGGCTTAGTGATTAAGGTGCTTGCCTGTGAAGCCTAAGAACTCATGTTCGAATCTCCAGGTCCCACATAAGCCAGACCAGTGATACAATCACACAGTGTTGTACATGTGCACAAGGGGCCTCACATGTCTGGAATTCATTTGCAGTGGCTGAAGGTCCTGGGACACCCATTCTTTCTCTCTCTCTTTATTTCTCTCTGCTTCTCTTTCTCTTTCAAATAAATAAAAAAATAAAATAAGTAAATTATAACTGTGTAATAAGTATATATGCATATGTGTGTGCAAGTGCATGTATGTTTTGTGAATAAGTGGCAGGACAGCAGATAGAGAATTCCATAGAGAGCTGGAGAGATGGCTTAGCAGTTAAGGTACAGGCCTGCAAAGCCTAGGGACCCTGGTTGGATTCTCCAGGTCCCACATCAGCCAGATGCACATGGTGGCGGATGCATCTGGAGTTCATTTGCAGTAGCTAGAGGCCCTGGTGCACCCATTTTTTCTCTCCCTTTCTCTGTCTCAAATAAATAAATAAATAAATAAATAAATAAATAAATAAATATTAAAGAAAAGAGAATTCCAGAGAAAGCAAACTATATGTGCAAAGACACAAGACAGGAGGATACCTAGGGGATTTGAGGAATCATAAGAAAGCGAAGAGGCTGGGCCTGTCCAAGTGCAGGGGAGGATGTAGGCCTGTGCCAAGCAGCTTCGCTTTTAGCCTGAGAACAATGGCATTTAAGATGGGGACTATGGTTTAGCAGGCCCGTGGCTGCATTGTGAAACAGGCCTACTGCATGCATTCAGGGAGACTATTTAGAGGTAAAATGGGTTATTGAGCAAGACATGATGATATCTTGGACAGAGCATGGGTAGTATAGGCTGAGGGTGAGATGTGGGTTCAGGTAATCTTTGAGAGGTCCGGGTAGCAGGACTTAGCAATGATGGATGCATAGTGGCAGGGCAAGGGGCATTCCAGGTTTGTTTCCAGCTGGTCTAAGTGGGATGGGGAAGTGGAGCATGTTCCTGGACTGACAGTGACAGACACTATGGCCTCTAAGACCTGGCCAAAGGCATTTGGGACACCCAACCTGGCAGCATTAAGAGACACCATGTAGGTGCCTATTCCACACAGTGGGTGTTTGGTGAGTGTCAGAGACTTATGAGCAAAATGTGACCATTGTCTTAGATTCTGCAGGGGTCAGATGAAACTTATGGTGCCAGTGAGCAGGGCAAAGGTCAGCAGGGGACTCCCATGGAAGCTGTCTGGGGCTCCGTCCTCAGATGTGGGGCTCTTTGTCCTGGAGGATCTGAATTTCAAGTCCCTGGCTGCTGTATACAAGGACTCCCTGCCTGAGGTATCTCTGCCCACCATGTGCACTGAGGGCACGCAAGCCTGAAGCTGCCAGTCCAAAGTGCAGAATCACATGTTCTAGTCTGAGGCCATTCCTTGTACCTTCTGCCTCTCTGGTTACCAAAAGGTAGTATTGTGTTGTTCCTGAATTGGCTTCTGCTACCCTAGGTGGCATCTTGGGAAGGGGTGAACACTTGGATTCATGGTGACCTGGTATGAGTCCAGTCTTCATAATTTCCAGCTTTGTGAAATTCATAGAAACAGACATAAATACATGGGTGAACAATCACACGCAGACACAAATACATACACACATAGATACAAACAACATATTGGCATAAACAAGTACATAAACATAGGCATTTGGAGGTAGCCTGGTGGAGTACCTGAGTTCAGAACCGGTGTAAAAAAGCCAGAAGCTGTGGCAGACATTTGTAATCCCAGCCATACCTACAGTCAAGAAGGGAGGTGGAGACAGGAGAGTCCAGCAGGAGCTGGAAGAGGACTCCTAGCCTGATGAAAGGAACAGAAACAGTGTAAGACTCGGCCTCAGAGGACCAAGACTGAGGATTGACACCCAGGGGTGTAACCTCCACAGACATGTTATGGTGCATGTGTACACACATACACGTACACACCCAAACACATACACCATATCTATGTAGACATACATGATACATATATGTGTGCACAGAGACATGCATAATGCTGTGGTTTGGCTATGCAATGTCCCCCACAAAAGCTTATGTGTGAGGGTTTGGTCCCCAGATAGACTTGGTCCTAAGGGCTGAAACTGATGGAATCCTGAGCTTTACTGGAAGGTGAGGGAAAGGCTCAGGGCTAGGGACTGGAGGTGTGACCTAGAGAGATCTTCTCTCTCTTCCCTCTCTTTCTCTCTCGCTTGCTCCTTCTCCTCCTCCTCCTCTCTCTCTCTTCCAGCTTTTTGGGCAGTATGAGGTGAGCAGCCCTGCTCCACAGTGCCCTTCCACCATGTCTTGTCTCACCACAGGTCCAGCAATAGCAGGATCAACTGAACCTCTGAAACCATGAGCCAAATGAACTTGTCCTCCTCTGAGTTGTTTTTCTGAGGTATTTTCTTACTGCAGTGGAAACTGACATAGATACATAAATTCATGTATGCATACATACTTATATAAATGCATAGATTTGTGTAAATGTGCATACATAGGCACATACATGCACAGGCGTACCCATAGAGGAGAACTTACATGAAGGCTGACACATAGAAGTATGGGGCTGACCGTTCTGAAACTTGGGTACTCAGGGAGCTGAGGGCTTTGAAGCCAGCTTCCTCTTTCTCAGGAAACCCCATTTTTGTGCTTATAGTCTTCACCCCGTAGGGGAGGCCCGATACCTTTTCTAGGGTGATATGCTTACAGACACACCCACAAAACACCTTTGCACTAGTACCTGACTGACCACATCACCAGCCCCAGGATCTAGCTAAAATGGGACATGCAGTGAAGGCATAGAGAGAGGCAGGGAAGTGGTAGAAAGGCTCCCATCTGCTCTGAGGTCTGGAGCCATGTCTGGTGCTTCCTTCAAGGGTTGGTGGCTCCTGGGTGGGGGACTTGCTAGGTGCTGACAGGGTCAGATGACTGGGAGGAGGCTGCTGCAGAGGGCTGTGGTCTCCTGAGGGTCTTCATCACAGGCGCTGAGAGAGTCAACACATACATGTTCGCTTGTGCAGTGAGCCCAGGCTGGACTGAGCTTAAGTTTAAGTCTCTCGTCCTTATTCAAACACACTCAGCTGTCCAATGAGAAAGACCGAGCACCTCGACCCCTGATGATCACGGGTAACCATGATGGTTTGAGCTCCTTGGCCCCTTCTGGCAGAGGCAAAAGATAGGCACACACATGCTCATGTGGTTGGAGCCAGTGGACCGAGTACCTGTGGGGGCCAGGGGGCAGGGAGAGTGCCTTGGAGCTGCAGTGGGCACGAGCTGGTAGCAGAGGGGCAGGATACAAATAGCAAACATGCATTGTCCCCAGGAGAGGGAAGAAAGGCACAGTGAGCAGAGAGGCCCTGCTGACTTCCTAAAGCTGAGAGCAGCCAAGTCAGCCAGGACTCATTGTGGGGTACGTGGTATGGCTCTGATGCCTGCTGGGGTAGCACAACTCAGGAGGCCCCTGGAAAAGGTGTTATTTGGGTCAGGACCTGTGGGATGAGGAGTGCTGGTGACACAGTGGAAAGGGCACAACCACCCCTGCCAGGATCCCTCGGGTGCCACTGGACAGCAGAAACGCCCAGGGGCGAGGCAGGCCTGCTCTCTGTAGAAGCACTGCCCAGCTTCCTTCCTGCAGCTTCCCAAGGAGCCTTTGGCCTTGGCAGGCACCTGAGGGGCTTTCAGGAGCCAGAGACTAGGGAGTGACGGACATCAGACAGCTTCTCTAGCCTTTGCAGTCAGTTGCACCCCACAGTCCTCCCTCTATGGAAGGCATGTGGTGAGTTGAACCTCTGGCCCCCAGCCCTTCCTTACCAGAAGTCACAAAAAGTTCCCCTGCCAGGCACAGGCTACTCTTATCCTCTTTGCTTTCTGGAATGCAATCTGCCCTCTAAAATGAGGAGTCAGGTCTGAAGCTGGGGACATGATGGAGTAGGAGTGTGGGGGATACTGCTGGCTGCAGGCCTTTCCCTGAATCTGAAGTTTTCCACACCCAGAGCCATCAGCTTCTCCAGGGAGGAAGGCAGGGGACAAATGCAGGACCCTAGGCCTTGCACCCCTAAGCTAGTCTTGTAGGTTTCAGGTAGGGCTCAGTCTGAAAAGCACTCCAGTCTCCAGTGTTTCAGGTCAGGTCCTAGGGTTGGGAACTCAGCTGAGACCCCAGCTTAGCCTCCCCTCTTCCCTCTTTCCCCCAAGTCCTGGGCTCATACCCAGCCTGTGTGTTTGAGACACCCCCTGGCGTCCCTCTTGCTGTCATCTAACCATCCTGACCATTCCTGGAATCTCTGGAGACTCCAATACCCAGATCACACTGTCCTTCCCCTGGAGAACATCTGCCACCATGCATGGTAACTTAAGAATAACACAGATGCTCCCTCCATCACCTTGGCCACCACCCAACCACACCAACCTGAATCCCTCCCTGGTAGTGCCACTATGTCCCATATCCCCCTCCCCATGCCCTGCCATCCTTTGTCCTGCTCCTCACCCACCAGCCTTGTCCTCATCCTCGGAGGCTCTGATGGTGTGCAGCACGTGGTATCACCTCTCCTGCCTACCCTTCTCTCCTTCCCCAGCTTAGAGTGTGTCGTGTCTTCTCTCTTCTAGTAACCCCACAGCTGGGCTCCCAAACCCCATGCATACTACTACACAGACTCAGTGACCTGTGCAAGACACAAATGGCCATAATCCATGTATACTCTTTTCAGGGATTGCAAATCTCCTGTCCCACCCCCTCTCTTTTGCTCTCTCCCCCTCCATCTCTCTTTCTTTCATTACTATTTTTTTTTCTTTTGACACTAAGTCTAATGTAGCCCAGGCTGGACTTGAACTTGCTATGTACCCTAGGCTGGCATCAAACCCCTACTCCTCCTGCCTTAGCCTCCCAAGAGCTGAGATTACGGGCATGTTTCACCACACCCGGCTCTTTCTTGTCCATTTTCTGTCTTGATTATTACAATGACCTTTCGTATTAATGTCTCTGTTCTAAAGTTGAGGAAACTGTTCCTTGTTTTTGGCAAGAATTGTTTTTTAATGGTGATAAAAGTCGCCGTTTTTACCGCTTTGAAGTGTGTGACTCAGTGCATGCTGTGCATTCATAATGTTGCATAGCCATCACCATCATCTCGTTCCAGAACATTTTCATCACCCCAAAAGGAAAAAGCCCACACCCGTCATCAGTCCCTCCTGTTCTTCTCCTCCCACCCATGGAAACACTGCCTTGTTTCTGTCCCTTTGGGCTTGCAGGCTGTGGACATTTCATACAGTGGAGTCATACAGTACGTGGCCTATGACTGGCTTCTTTCACTTGGCCTGACATCTTCAAGATTTTTCCAACTTGCCCGTGTGTCAGAACGTGGGGGCTGTTTAGGACTGAAAAATGCTGTACTGTGTGGCTGGAGTGCATTTTATTTTGCTACTCCTGGATTGCCTGCCACCTGGATGTTCTTGCCTTTGAATCTTGGGAAGGATGCCATGACTGTGGGTGCTCAGACACCTATGTGAGTCCTCCTCTGTTCTGGACCCGGGGCCATGGCTGAGTCACTGCTCTCTTTGTTCAGTTGTTGAGGAATTGCCCGCCCATTCTCTGTACATCTGCCCCAAGGCCATGCTTGGGAAGCAGGCGGCAAGAGGACATCCTGGACAGGGCTTGCTCTCTTGCCCTCCTGTGGCCACACCCATCCCCAGCCTTGTTTCCCAGACTACCCTGTGGAAAGGAAACAGTGAGACACAGGGAAAACCCAACGCTCTCGGAGAGGCTTCTCGGGGAGGGTGCCTGACCCACCTGAGCCATGCCTTGAGGGATGAGAGGTGCTTTCTTTTTCTTGGGGTGGGGGTGAGACAGAGTGTCATCTATCCCAGGCTTCCCTCGAACTCACCTTGAACTCCTGATTCTCCTGTTCCACCATGCCCAGCTGAGATGTGGTTTCTAGAACCCTTTGTGGGAGTAAAGGGGCAGACATGGGCAAGGGAGAGGCTCAGTGCAGTCGTTGGTAAGGGGTGTCACTGTGCTTGCCTGATTGTCCCAGGCCATCATGAACACAGCCCATGAGCATGTCCATGACCAGCCTTAGTGCCAGATGCTGACCAGCACTGGTCCATTCATGCCCAGGACTTCAGGAAGTGGGCACTGGACAAGCATAGTACAGGTGTCCAGACTGAGCCTCCCACAGGTCATCTTGGTCATGCGGGCCCCAGGAGCATGGGCATCCAGGCATTTGAACGCCAAGTTCTGCAGTCTTCCCATGGTGCCCGAGCCTGGGAGCTGGGCTCAGTGACCGAGAATGACCTGCTTGCAATCACACACCAAAGGGAAGGCTTGAGAGGGTTTGTGCCATGACCTTGGTCTGGTCAAGCTTCTTTACTGCCTGTTCACTGCTCAGCTTCCTCAGCCAGGAAATGAGGTTAAAACATCCCCTGCTTTCTGCTCTCCAGCAGCAGCTATGACAGGTCAATGAAGTAATAGATAAAGCCACCGAAGGAAGTCTATCAACAGCTCCAGGCACATGGAAGACCTCTCTCAGGGTATTGCTGGGAACTTGGCTTCAGAGAAGGTATCAGTGGAAGTTTGGAGTCAAGGGTACTGGGCAGCTCTGTGCCGGTCCCTGTCCAAGCCTCTGTCCTTTGGGCTTGTGTCTGTCACTGAAAAGAGGCAACTTGAGACCTATTCAATGGCCTAAGGAGGCCCAGAAGGCTACCAGTCCTCAGTACCAGTCATGCCTCAGTGAAGAACCACAGGGAGCAGCTAGTCCAGTGAGTACATTGCTGCGAAGTTCAGGGTTAAAAGCCTTGGCTCTGGAAGTCCCAATAGACTGGGCTTGGCTGCCCTTCCCAATGTGCCCATTAAAGAGATGGGTAATGGTGAAGAGAAGAGATTTCATCTGCAGCTATGTTGGGAAGACCATCTTCAGGCACTGACATGAGCTTTAGGTTTAAACAGAGGAAGGGCTGAGGCAGGATGAGAGGCGTTCACAGTTAAGCTGGTTCAGTCAAGGTGTGGTCTGGCTGATGATTGTCTCAGTTCTGGCTCTGCAAAGTAGTTTGAAGGAGTCCTTTCTGCTTGAAGGAGCAGCTGGTGGTTCCCATGAGATGATCTGGGGATGGGGTGATCTCGTCATACGGTGATATGTCTGCGAGGCTCCTGGAATTCAAGATGACCACAGGATTAGGACAATGTCTGAAGACATTCAGGTTCCTTTTCAGGGCTGGAACAGGACATTGTAAACACTGATAGTAAACTACTTTAATCACTCTTTGCGCCTTCAGCCTTGGAGTAGGCTAAGGTAACTTAGGAATCACTGGTTTTTAGGTGGACACTCCTTTCATGCTGGATGAGGCAGGTTAGGTATTATTGAGTTTTGGACAGACACTCCTTGAATAATTAACATGCTTACGTGCAGAGCTGAGCAGGACCTGAAAAGTAAAGGAGAAAGACATAGAATGAGGCAGAGATGCCAGGTTTTCCTCCTGCTTTTAGGTCCCTTGTGGCCCAGGGAGGGTTAGTGCCCTTCAGCAAAAGCTGTTTCTCATAAACTGTTACAAAGCCACTTATTGTAGCCCATTTTTCCCTGTTTGAAGAGACACCTGTCACCTGAGGAGTTCCAGGAAGTGTTTGGGATGAGCATTGAGGAGTTCGACCGCCTGGCTCTGTGGAAGAGGAATGACCTCAAGAAGAAGGCCCTGCTGTTCTGACGGCCGCCAGCGCCTCACCGGGAGCCTGTGGGGGGCAGAGCCAAGGGACCCTGCCAGCCCCTCAAAACTCCCTCCTATACCTTGTTCTGCTTCTCTGTGTCAGTGGGGCAGGTGGGAGCACCTGGGGGAGTAGGGCCAGGGAAGGAGGAACCCCTCAGTAGATGTGGCCCCTGGTGTGCCCGTGATGCTCCACTTGTAGTTTAGGGCACAGTGCCTGCTTGACTCATCCCTTCCCTCTAAGGTTAGCATCGAGGCGATGCTACAGCTGGCTATCAAAGAAGATGGGTCGGAACACTCAGGCATCCTTGGGGTGCCCACCCTTGTGCTAGGCAGTTGGGTAGAGAGGTGGTAGGGTCATGAGCTGAGAGAGGCTTGCTGGTGGCAGACCCTCACACAACAGGGGTGGTGAGCACTCAGCTCCTCAGAGCATGTGCACTGTGGCCGGTAGGCTGGCTGCCAGGCCAGGGCAGGAGAGCCATGCAGAGGTCCAGGGAACAGTGTTGAATGAGGCTGTGGACTTTGTAGTCATTTGTGACAAGTCTCTTTGAGGAATGAATGTCGACTTGACTGGGCACCCCCAGCACTGCCAGTACTGTATGCACTGGCACTTCTTCCAAATCACCCCCTTAGATGCCTAAGTGATATCTTTCAAGTAACACAGAAGTTTTTATTTTATTAAAAAGTATAGCTTCCTTACACATAAGATGACATATATGCAGAGTTTAGTTTTACGGTTCCTTGGAAGGGGAGCGCCTCACCTTCTACCCTGCCGTGCAGCCCTCTGTGTTCCTGGGAGGCCTGGTTTCCCATCCATTTCCCTCATCTTTTTCCTTCATATGTGTCACGCAGACAGCCTTGAAGACAGACCCGCTAAGTAGTGCCGTCTGTAAATACATGTGAAATGTAATTACCCCTGTTTTCTTCGTCATTAGTTTTTCAAGTATTGGAGAGAAGAACTCCTGCAACGGCCAAAGCCTTAGAATAAAAGTTTCCTACTGCAGCCTGGTTCCTCACAAACCTCCCTTCCTCCTGGTGTAGGTGTTCACACTAGTCATCTGTGACACAAACCACACACACCCAGGAACAATCTCATGCCCAGCCTGACACAGCTGTCAAACACTCCAGGAGAGGACAGATGTGATATCTCTTCAGATCTGGGCATCCAGCAAGCATCTGGGCGTGGGAGGATGACTGACTGGGGGCCCTGGTGACAGTCATGCATGTCTGTCGTGAGATGAGGGTTAGGGGTCCACTTGTCATGGGATATATAAACACTGATGTCCTCAGTGTACCCTAACTGTCCCTCCTCAGCTTCCTCACATGCTGGAACACACCCAGTCCCATTTGGCATTTGGCTTCTCACCAGCCTTCCTGGCCACAGAGGAGAACCTTTGGCACCTAATCCACTTCCTGCCATTTAGCAATCTGGGCGTGCACAACTGGAAACCCCTGTGTCTTCAATCGTGTGCTGTCATGTCTGATCCCTGGGAAAATAAAGGGTAACTGTAACTCGTGAGAGGACAAAGACATTTGTTCAGAGCATGTGTGGTTTCTGATGGCACCAGATGAAGGGGTCGTCCTGTAAACAGTGCTTGGGGCAACCCAGGAGGTATGCAAGGGGCAGGGCAGGCCCTTGGCAAGGGACCCTCACCCAAAGGTTAGAGCCTTGACTTGGCCTGACCATTACTCTGTGGAGAAGGTCTAAAGGGACCCTCCTCCTCACACCCCAAGGTCAGGGGACACTTCAGAGGAGGTGTGGCCCAGGCTTAGTCTTCAAAGAGAGGAGGTCTTCCTGAAGCACAGGGTGCTGATGCTAGGAACATTCTCACAAGGACTAGACACTTTAGTGGCTGGTCATAGATGAACATAGGGCTGGAGAAAGAGCCAGAAGGAACGAGAAGGCTGGCAGGGATCCTATAGGGGAGAACCAATGCCATCCTATCTCGTCGTAATCGCTAACCTCTCTCTAGTGACGTTCTGTTCTTGTGGATCTAGGTTTTCTCAAAGCCTACCCAACACACACAATTTGTCTTCCTTCCTTCCTTCCTTCCTTCCTTCCTTCCTTCCTTCCTTCCTTCCTTCTTCCCTCCCTCTTTCTTTCTTTCTTTCTTTCTTTCTTTCTTTCTTTCTTTCTTTCTCCCTTTCTTTCCTTCCTTCTTTCTTTCTTTCTTTCTTTCTTTCTTTCTTTCTTTCTTTCTTTCTTTCTTTCTTTCTTTCTTTCTTGCTGTTTTTCTAGGTAGAGTCTCGTTCTAATGCAGGCTGACCTGGAATTCACTATGTAATCTAAGGGTAGCCTTGAACTCATAGTGATTAGTGATCCTCATACCTCTGCTTCCCTAGTGCTGGGATTAAAGGTATGCACCACCATGCCTGACACAATTTGTGCTTTTTTAGAGACAGAGTGAGAAAGAGCAAGAGAGAGCAAGCGAGAGAGAGGAGAGATAGAGAATTGGCATGCCAGAGCCTCAGCCACTGCAATTGAACTCTACACACTTTTGCCACCTAGTGGGCATGTGCAACCTTGCGCTTGCCTCACCTTTGCACCTCTGGCTTGCGTGGGATCTGGAGAGTTGAACATGGGTCCATAGACTTTGCAGGCAAGTGACTTAACTGCTAAGCCATCTCTCCAGCCCCAATCTGTACATTTTAAACATCATCCACTAATATTATCAAGCCAGAAGCTGGCATGTTCTTCTCAGTTCTTTCCCTCAGCAAGCCCAGTGTCCCAGTGTCCTCTGTATCTTCCCATCTGCACAGTAGCCATTGTGGGACAATCTAAGAATGGAAGGTAGCACTAGCCAAGGACCTCAGGTTGCAGCTACAGACCTTCCCATCCTAGATAGACAAGACATGTGATCCAGGCCGCCCTCACCCCTCAAAAGTCATTTCCCAGTTACCCCCATTTCCATCCCACAGCAATACTCTGAAAATGGCAATTGAATCATGCCAAGCTGAGAGTAGCCTTGGTCCGTGGACCTGGCCTCATGTTATCTTCTCATCATCTTCTCCCCAGTTGGGTCACCAATTGTAACAACGCTGGCTGTACCTATCCTGCACTCCCTCTGGCTTCCACACACCTTCTCCCTTCAGAGCAGGGCCGCTCCTCCTCTGGCTAGCCTCCTCCATGGCCCTTCTGCTGAACCAAAGAGCCCAGCCCTCCCTAGAACTCCTCAAGGTGCCTCTTTCCTCATATCCCCTGTGCATCCTTAAGTCTCCATCAGTTCATTGACTGTGTCTCTCAGCCAACTCTAAGCCCACAAGGATAGACAGGCGTATCACTAGCACACACTCAGTGTGCTGTGACTGTCCTAGAGTGTGGCACTTGCACTCACCCACACCCTGTGCCTAAAGTGTCAAGAGGTTTTGGTGTTTCTAGACTAGTGTGGTCCAATTGCATTCTCTGTTATGATGGAAATGTTCTATGCATGCTTTCTGCTACATTAGCGAGCAGTGTTTGAAATATAGCCAACATGGCTGAGTGTTAAATCTCAATCCATGTAAAGCTAAGCAGCCATGTGCAGTGGTTAGTACCAGGCAGCTCCAGAGGGTCAGAAGCCACCACTGCCTTCTTGTGGGACATGACTCTACAGGAGTCCAGGAGTCTCTTGTCCGCTCTAGCAGTGTGTGCGCACACAGGTGTGTCCATAGGATGGATGAACAAACCTGCTGAGCATCCTGTGCTTGGCCCACCCCAGGGGTGAGGAGCTGTGGCAAAGCCCTGTCTCAGCAGTCATGATGTCTACACTGAACTTTGGTTCCCCGGGTTCCAAAGCCCCCTGTTGAAAAACAACTCACTGAAGCCAGGCATAGTGGCTCACACTTGTAATCCCAGTGCTTGGGAGGAGTTGGCAGGAGGATCAGACGTTCAAGGCCAGCCTTGGCTATGTAAAAAGTTTGAGGCCATGGGCTGGAGAGATGGCTTAGAGGTTAAGGCACCTGCCTGCTAAGCCTAAGAACCCGGTTCCAATCTCCAGGTCCCACGTTTAGCCAGATGCAAAGTGACACAAGGGTGCAATGCTGCACTTGACCACAAGGGGGTGCACACATCTGGATTTCGTTCACAGCAGCTGAGAGGCTGCTGGCGTGCCCATCTCTATCTGTCTCCCTCTCCCTCTCTGTCTGTCTCTCCCTGTGTCTCTCTCCAAAAATAATAATAATAAAAAAAGTTTGAGGCCAGTCTGGCTACATGAGACCCTGCCTCAAAAAGCCAAAAATAAAAGTAAAATCACACTAATATTCCTCTCTCCTTACCACAACAGTTAACAAGGAGGCTGTGACCTTGGTTGACCAAGCAGCATGGGGCTTTCTCCTCATAAGCAAAAAGATCAGCAACCCAGATCCTGTAACAGACGTCTTCCAGATGTTCCTGATGCAATTCAATTCCAACACTGTCCCCAAGATTTTACCCCCCACTCAGGTGCCAATGACAACCCAAGTGGCTTCTGACTCTCTTAGCTATAAATCTTGGTTCCCATCAGCCCCTACGTAAGTTTGATTCCTTTGCTAAAGTGACTCTCGCAGCTCAGGGACATACTCATGTTTACCATGAAGGACATTACTGAGGGTATAGGAGAAAGGGGGCATAAGGCAAGGCATGTGAGAAGCGGTGTGGAGTGTCTAAGTGCTCTTGGGGTGCCACTTCAGATACCTCCCTGGGCTCTGCTTCCACACCCAGTCCTTTTGGGTTTATGGCTTCAATATCCATGCATGATTGAGTACATCATGACCATGGGTGACAACTCAACCTGTAAACCCTCTGCTCCCTGGCAGTGGTGACACCCAATTGGTCTTGCCCATAACACCCATGCTAAAGCTAGCTGGTGGCTTCTAGCCAAAACAATCAGTTTGGAGATGCCAAGGATTACTGGAGTTGTATGCCAGGAAACAGACAAGACTGAATGTGTGTTTCACAATATCACATCTACCCAAGGTCTAAGGCCAAGTTAGACTCAGTCTTCTATGCCAGCCTTACTGTCTGCCCATAGCCCCAAGCTTCCTGAACCAGCACCAGCCAGTGCCTATGTTGGGAATCCCCAGGACAGACGGGACAAAGAGATGTTAGAGCCTGCGTGCTTTCCTCCCTACACTTCTCTTCCTGGCAGCTGTGCAGGGGAAACCACTTAATTGTGAACATAGACCTTTAGATCCTGCTGGGGCAAGAAGAGAGCATGGGAACTCTGCTGCAAGTCTTAGTGGCATGTGGTGTCTGAGCCCATTGGCCTGAACTGGTCACATGACTCACAATTACAGAGGAGTTCAGGAAGCATAGCATCTTGTATCAGCGAAGTGGAAAGGGTCAGAGCTGCAGTAGAGAATAGCTGAATCTATAGCCAAGGCTGTGTGAACTTTCCTCCTCCCCATGACCAAGCTTGGTGGCTCTGTGTATAAACCCTCTTTGGAGCCCTCAGCAGCCCTGACTGCCACTGCAGCTGTCCACCTGTCCTCCAAGCACACCTGCTTGCTGTGACCTGCTGTCCTCAGTAGAGCAGATGGAAACAAGGGTTATGTGGGGGTCATTAACAAAGAGGATTCGATGGTGATCTGGTGCAATGGCTGTGACCCATAGAGATGCTTTCTACAGGGAGACCAGCCAGCCAGACACGCCCTCAGGAATAGTCAGGGAGTGTCCAGAGCCAGGAGCACCTAGCCAGCAGCTGTGAGCAGAGGAGGTGATGGGTAAGATAAGAGGACAAAGGGAGTGGCCAGGAGAAGAGGAGGGGTCAGGCATGGAGAGAGAGCTGCAGGAACTGAGCTATAGCCAGTGGACATCCTGAGCTGCTGGCATGCTGCTCTGCTCGGTAAGGAGTCCGTCATTCACTGCATCTGGTAGGGACAGACACATGAAATTATAGCATGGGCAGTGTTGATGCCTCCAGTGCGCCCACCCCCGAAACCAACGCCAAGCTTCGAAGACCCTTGAGCTAGAGAATGTGTGCACAGTGTTTTAGGCCAGAAAAGTTTTTCAGAGATGGCCCATGCATCCTTATCCCAAAGGTGGACCCAGGTTGCACCCAGGTAGAAGTTGGTGAGCCTGCCTGTGAGTTTGCTTAGGAGCCAGGCCTCCAGGCCCAGGACCTTCCTTGGCCTCGCCCAGGGCAGGCAAAGCAAGCCATCTGGCACACCTTCATCAATCTTTCTCAGGGATTGGTGAGGAGCCCAGGAGGGAGCTCCTTCCAAAAGCTTTTTCCATGAGGAGATGGAGTCTCCAAGAGAGGCACCATAAACATATCCAGGAATTCTCAGCTTCCAGTGTCAGATGAAAACGACACTCTAGAGAGACATCTGCTCTTGCCTGAGCAGAGCCTGGCTTGCAGGCCACCCTCAGGCCAGCTATGGCTGCCGGGCCTCCCCATGTCACCCGTCAGAGAAGATCCTTATGTGTCTGAGGAGGAGCATGTGGGATAGTGAGGCAAGGGACTAGAAGTGTCCTATAAGGCCACTTTCTTCCAGACACACGAAAAGAGGTCCTGCCTCCTTAGCTGGGGTGAGGCTGGATTCTGGCCTGCAGCTATGGGGACAGGTGGGACCCCATGTGAGTGAGGGTAGTGGCTAGCTTTGTGCTGGGAGATGAACATTGCTCTTTCTGGGAAGCCTGCCCATAAGGTCCTGACATTGTTTTCTGTCACTTTAGTTCTCTCCAGGACCTCAGATGGTCCCAGCACTGGAGGATGCCCAGCCTCTCTGATGCTTTCAGTCATGCCAGGATGTCCAACTGACCCCAGCCACATTCTTCCCTCTGTCCAAACCAACTGACCTGAGCCTTCATTCCGAGTCTCTACCAACCCCAGGGGTTTGGCATCAGGGAGCTGCTATGGGCTGGCTCTGCTCCTGGGGTCTGCCCCATTCCCCACCCTCTGAAACTCACCCCTCAGAAGTGAAGCCTATTGATCATGCTCACTCTGGTAATTTACATTGGTTGCAGCTGAATCATTCCAGAAGCTAGTCTTCTCCTCTCAGAGCAGGTGTCTTCATATTGGACAAGCAAGCATCCTATCTTATTCCAGGTAGGGTGGATAGGGTCAGGAAGGTTCTGCAGATAAACTCTGCCAGGTGCAGTCCCTGGCCCCAGACCTGGGAAGCCAGTCCCCAGTATAAGAGCACCTCTGATAAGTAGAATGGGAAGATCTGTGCATCCCTGAGTACCCATGGTGGAATGGGCTTTGTGAGTGACAGGCCACCTGCATGCCTGCCGAAGCTGGAGGCCAGAAAAGACTGCCATGCTATACTCCATTCCCAGGCTTCACAGACAGACTGGCCTCTTTAACAATTTGCCTTACACTCTGTCTTCTGACTCCTGGGTAGATCGCTCCCTCCAGTGTACAGCCATTGTCTGAAGCACAGATGAAATGAGTCGAGGACCTCCATGAGCTGCTTCCCTGAAGAAGTCCAGCACCCTCCCAGCCCCACCTGCCTCTCCCCACTTCTAGTCTCTTTTCGCCTTTCCCCTGTTGGGCCTGTACCCCTTGAGTGACTTCTCATATTCTCCCAAACACTGCAAAGGCTTTTCCTTCTGCCTTGTTTGCCCACCTGGCAAACTTCTACTCAGCCTTCAAGATGATCACTTCTCTGCAAAGACATCATCAACAAAGAGTCATCAACAAACATTTACTTTACTTAGCTGGGTGCTGATGAAACAAGTGAATAGGAGAAGAACATCCCTGATCTTAAGGACAGAGGCACTGAAACCCAGGGTGTGGAAGAAGGCTGGCGGCAGCAAGGCAGTGCACGTGGGAGACCTCCGACACCCAGTGCTTCTGAGCTGAGTCCAGAGGAGTGAGCCGGTTCAGCCAGTGCAGGACAGGGTATGGGGGGCTTCTGGGCAGACAAAACAGTGCAGGTGAAGGTGAGGACAGGAAGCTTATGGGTGTCCAGAAGTCAGGCTAGTGCAGTAAATGAGTCATTCCTTCTGAGCCTCAGCATGGCCAAAGGGACACCTCCTGGTCAGCTCAGGATGACCTCTACCCTGCTATAATCAGCCCTTCCTAGGGGTCTCACTCTTACCACTCCAGGCTTACCCATAGGCTGTGTGTGCAGATGCCTGCAACGCAGGTCAGGACAGGACAGACCTGGAGAGCCAGGTGTCCATAATTATATCGACCAATGAGGTCCTTGCCATCAATGGGGAAAAGTGGGCAGCTTAGAGGTTGTTCTCTTCTAGAATGGAAGCTTCTGGCCCACAGTGCCTGATGGCTCATTATTATACCCCTCCTTAACCCCAGGCCTCCTCCCTGATACTTCCTAGGACCACCTCCCACTTAAGCTCATTCCTCAAGGGTCTACTTTGGGGAGTACCTGGCCTCAGGCACCTACATTTCTACTGGCCTCACTTGACCAGGAGTACAAAGGTTTCCTCCTCAGAAAGACTGAAGATCCCAACATGTAGGGTAGAGGAGAAGTATCCTTTCTCAGCACGTTTGAGTCCAGATGGCATGACTCTGTATTACAGGGCCAGGCCAAAATCTAGGATCTCTGGCTCTGATGCTAGTGTTTGGCAGGTACTGATAGCAAAACCCTGATCTGTACCTACACTAAGGACTCCTGGGGGCTTGTGGACACACCCAAGGCATTGAGGCTCTTCTATCTTGGGCTCAAACTATAGATGGTAATTTCCTAGCCCTCAAAAATGAGATGATCTTGGGCTGGGGAGATGGCTTAGCAGTTAAGGCACTTGCCTGCAAAGCCAAAGGACCCAGGTTCAATTCTCCAGGACCCATGTAAGCCAGATGCACATGCGTCTGGAGTTCATTTGTGCACCAATTCTCTCTCTCTCTCTCTTTCTCTCTCAATCCCTCCTCCTGTCTATCAAGTAAATAAATAAATAAAAATAAAATATTTTTTAAATGAGACGATCTTGTAAAATTGTGTGTGTGTACATGTGTGGAGCTCAGGGGACAACCTTGGGTGTCAGTTCTCTCCTGCCACCTTGTTTGAGGCAGAGTCTCATTGCATGCAAGTGCCTTTTTAACCATGAGCCATCTCCCCAAGCCCGAGGTAGAGTCTTTGTTGCTCATTGCTGACCAACTGGCTTGTGAGTTTCTAGGGCTTCTCCTGTTTCTGCCTCTCAGGGACACTGGGATTACAGACACTTACTACTGCGTCCTGCATTATGTGGGGTCTTCATTATGTGGGTATGTGAACTTACCCTTGGTCCTCATGCTGATACAGCAAGCACTTTTACTCATTGAGCCATCACTCCAGGCCTAAGATGTTTTTAATTTGATGACTCCTGCTTGCAGTTTTCTGTCCACTGTACCTTATACCCTCCACATTGCCATACTTTTCTATAGCTGCCACCTGTTTGAGGCCTGGGGAGTACTTCTGTGCCCTTTGGGGCTGAGGACACCATCTTCAGGCCCAGCATTCATGGGAACTCAATGCTCTGCACACTTATGTCCTCTATCTCCTCTGGAGGCTGTGGTGGCAGTCAGGCAGGTGACCTGGCTGGATCTGATAGCTTTCTTACAGCAGTAAGAAGATGGCCACACAGAATATCAATTACTACCTGCCTCCCGTATGAGCAAGGTATGCCCTGGAGCAGGCAACAGGAGCTGCAGGTGGGATCTGCCTGCATGTTTCAGAAGCAGGGGCCAGACTCTCCTTTAATTCTATCCATTACTTCAAGACCATGGAGAACCTGTGAGACAAGACTTTTTAAAAAAACTTTAAAATTTTTATCTATTTATTTGCAAGCAGAGAGAGAGAAGAGAAACAACAAAGAGAGAATGGGCATACCAGGGCCTCTAGCCACTGTAAATGAGCTCCAGACACATGTGACTCTTGTGTATCTGGCTTATGTGGGTCCTGGGAAATCAAATCTGGGTCCTTTGGCTTCACAGGCAAATGCCTTAACCACTAAGCTATCTCTCCAGCCTGAGACTAGACAGGACCATCTTTCAGATTGACAATCCTGTGCTAGCAGCAGCTGAATTCTGCTATGGTGTCAAAAGATGCTATTTCCCAAAGGTCCACATATAAAGTCTTGAACTCCAGGATAGCACTATTGGGAGAGGCTGTAGATGTTTAAGAGGTGGGGTTTGGTGGAAGGTCTTAGATCATGTGCCCTCAAAGGGGATGATGCAACCCTAGGTCTGTCCTCTTTCTCTTCTTCTTGGCTTGTAATATGAACAAGTTTTTTCCTTCACCTGCTCCCTCCAGGGTGCCACTTTCACCAGAATCCCAAACCAACAGGGCCACCTGTTGTTAGACTAGAACTTCCAAACCTGTGAACTAAATAAAAAGTCTTTGTTTTGTAAGTGGACTGCTTCACAAATTTCAGTGTAGCAAAGTGAAGCTCACTTTTTGCAACTTCCAAACCAAGTTTGAAACACAGCAAGCCATATCTGAGCTCACAGGCCAATGTAACTGGCCTTTGGAAGGTGCCAGACAAGTTGATCTCAGCCTGGATTGACCTGTGGTCTGAAGCAGGAGGGAGTGGCCGATGTGAAGAAGATCCACATGGAGGAAATGAAATGAATGCCTGAAGGACCAGGTGAGGATCAGGTCAGGGTGGAAGTGGATTCTGCCCCAATCCTGGATCTAGAAACAAGAGAAGACAGCCTGAGATCATGGATGAGAAAAACTAGAAGGATAGGGAAGCCTGGCTCACCAGCCAGACTGAGCAACTCAATCAGAGGTTACAGACCATAGAGAGTAGCACAGAGGCACAGTCCAGGGTTACCAACCTAGGGCCAACATATGACATACCGTCCAGGGTCCTTTACATGGAGCTGTGGTTACAGCTCAGAATGCAAGTACCTAAGAAGACATAACTATCAGTGACAGAGGCCCCCTCTGAAGTGGGCTGATTGGTGGTACTGGAGCCCAGCTGTGCTGGCCTGAAGGTCAGAAGCAGGGCTATCAGAAGCTTATGGACATCAATCAAGTCCATGATGTTCACCACAACCACCTGGCAAACCCTGTGCTGCTGACTCAGTGGTTCCTGGGTTCCTGCCTTCTGCAGAAGAATTCCCCAGGGTAGGGGCTTAAGGGAAAGGGCCTCTTACCCCTGGCTCTTACCCTGGCCTGCTGAGTTCATCAGCTTTCTATTGTGGTTCAAAATGCTTATTGTATCTCATGATTCCCAAGGTTTCAGTGCATGGCCTGTTGGATCTGCTGCCTTTGGGCCTATGGTGAGCTAGCTTATCATGGTGAAAGCACATGGTAGAGGCAGCTAAGGGCAAAGACAGAAACAAGAAGCAGTGTCTTCAAGGACACTCCCTCTAGTGACCTCACGCCCTCCCATCAGGCACCACGTACTACAGGTTCTACCACCTCCCAACAGTGTCATCAGCCAAGGAGCAAGCCTTACACAAATGGAACTTTAGGGACATTTAAGATACAAACCATAACACCTACCAATAAAATGTTATGGCCCCAGTGGAAAAATGAATGAATTTTATTGGCTTTTGATATATAACAAGTTCTCATAAAGTACAATGTACATATTTTATTGTGAAAAGACATGTATGGTGAAAAGGCCTCTTCACAGCTATGATGACAGGTCGTGCTGTGCTTCCACTTGTCTCCAGCCTCCCCACTATTGAACAGTACAAAATCAGTACAATTTTCAAGAGATACCAGGAAAGTGGGCATCTTCATCAGGACCTGTCTTCGAGTTTCTACCCAAAGCCCCGTGGTGTCCATAGCCCAAAGCTATGGACTGCTATGTTTACAATGTTCAAGAAATTTATCCAGTTCTATTTTATTAATTGTCTTTTAAAAATCAAATGCCTTTTCAACATGTTGAGGTATGATTGTATGATTTTTCATAACTACATATATCAAAGGATCTTCTTTCTCCTTCTCCTCCTCTTTCTTCTTCTTTGATAGGGTCTTACTTTAGCCCAGGCTGACCTAGAACTCACTTTGGAGCCCAAACTGGTCTTGAATTCAAGGTGATCCTTCTATTTCAGTCTCCAAAGTACTGGGATTACAGGTGTGAGCCACCATACCCAATTTGGATTTTCTAATATCAAACCATCTTTGCATTCCTGTGGTAAATTCTACCTGGCCAGGACTTATTATTCTTTGTTATTATTATAGTAGAACATAACAATAGATATAATATAATAGGCTGTCTTATTTTGGTTTTGATGCTTATTGAATTCTTTTACTGATGTCTTATTTCAGAGTTTTACTTTAGCATTCATTAGTGAGACTAGTTTGTAGTAAAATACATCTCACAGAGGTCTTTAGAGAAGATGTTGTTATTTATTAATTTATTTGACAAAGAGAAAGAGGAAGAGAGAGAGAGAGAGAGAGAGAAAGAGGGAGAGAATGGGTATGCTGGGGCCTCCTGCCACTGCACACAACTCCAGACACATACACCACCTTGTGCATCTGGCTAACATGGGTCCTGGGGAATTGAACCTGGGTCCTTTGGCTTTGCAGGCAAATGTCTCAACTGCTAAGCCATCCCTCCAGCCCTAGAGAAGATATTTTTGTTATCCATGTTCTTTTTTGAAAATTATTAAATTCTAAAAACTGGAAAATGAAGAAAAGGAATTGTACATGAGCTCAGCAGACATGTATTGCTTTAATTAGAAAAGCAGACATCTCTCCCCTTGTTCCTGGGACCACAAAATCATGATGTATTGGTTTGCCAATATTCACAAGAGTCTCATTGGATTTGGGGACTGTTTCATATAAAATGCAATTCAAGAAAAACACTATACGTACTTCCCTGAAATCTGAAAATAATCAGAAAAGCAAATACTATCTTAACAAAATTCATCCAGGTATGGTGGCACAGCCTGAAACCCCAGCATGCAGGAGGCTGAAGCAGGAGGATCTGGAGTTCAAGCCAGCCTTGGCTCTGTAGTGAATTTGGGGCAATGCTGGGCTACATGAGGACCTGTCTCAAAAACAAACAAACAAACAAAAAAAACCCAACATACAAATGGACCAAACAGATATATACAGGACATTTCATCCAAATCCTATAGAATACATATTCTTTTCAACAGCACATGGAACATTCTCTAAAATAGACCATATATTAGGACACAAAGCAGATCTTAACAAATACAGGAAAATTGAAATAATTCCTTGCAGTCTACCTGATCACAATGGGATCAAACTACAAATCAATAGCAAGAAAATCTATAGAGCATACACAAAATCATGGAAACTAGACAATACACTACTAAATGATGAATGGGTCAGTGAAAAAATCAAGAAGGAAATGAAAAAAATCATGGAGTCAAATGATAATGAGAACACAATATAACCAAAACCTTTGGGACACAATGAAGACAGTCCTAAGAGGGAAATTTATAGCTTTAAGTGCCTATATTAAGAAATTAGAAAGGTCGCAAGTAAACAACTTAATGCTTCACCTTAAGGCCTTGAAAAAAACACAGCAAACTGAAAATCAGTAGACGGCAAGAAATAACAAAGATTGTGGCAGAAATAAATGTATAAACCAAAAAAAAAAAAAAAAATCCAAAGAATCAATGAAATAAGGAGTTGGTTCTTTGAAAGGATAGACAAGATTGATAAACCCTTAGCAAATCTGACCAAAAGAGAGAAGAGACACAAATTAATAAAATTAGAGATGAAAAAGGCACCATCACAACAGATACCAGAGAAATTAAAAAAATCATAGGGACCTACTCTAAGAACATATACTCCACTGAGTTAGATAGAAAATCTGAAAGAAATGGATGCTTTCCTTGATTTATAAATCAAGATGAGATTAACCACTTAAATAGACCTATAACAAGTATGGTGATCAAAGCAGTTATAAAAAATCTCCCAACTAAAAACATCCAGGTCCAGATGGATTCACTGGTGAATTTTACCAGACCTTCATGGGAGAACTAACACTAATGCTTCTTAAACTTTTCCATAAAATATAACAGGAAGGAATCCTACCAAACTCCTTCTATGAAGCCAGCATCACCCTGATATCAAAACCAGACAAAGACAGAACAAAAAAAGAAAATTACACACCAATTTCCCTCATGAACATAGATGCAAAAATTCTCAACAAAATATTGGCAAACAAAATACAAGAATATATCAGAAAGATCATTCATCACGACCAAGCAGGCTTTATCCCAGAGATGCAAGGATGGTTCAACATGCGCAAATTGACAAATGTAATACATTATATAGATGGACTGAAGGACAAAAATCACATGATCATCTCATTACATGCAGAAAAAACATTTGACAAAATCCAACATCCCTTCATGATAAAAGTCCTATAGAGACTGGGAATAGAAAGAACATATCTCAACATAATAAAAGCTATTTATGACAAACCCACAGCCAACATAATACTAAATGGAGAAAAACTTGAAGCTTTTCCACTAAAATCAGGAACAAGACAAGGGTATCCACTGTCCCCACTTTTATTTAATATAGTACTGGAAGTCTTAGCCATCAAAAAGGTAAGAGGCACACATAAAAGGAATACAAATTGGAAAAGAAGAGATCAAGTTATCATTATTTGCAGATGATATGATTCTATACATAAAGGACCCTAAAGACTCTACCAGCAAACTGTTATAAAAGCTGATTAACACTGATAGCCATGTAGCAGGATACAAAATAAACACACATAAATCAGTAGACTTCCTATATGCTAACAACAAACACGCAGGATGAAATCAAAGAATCACTCCCATTCACAATCACATCAAAAAAAAAAAAAAAAGATAAAGTACCTTGGGATAAATCTAACCAAGTAAGCGAAGGCTCTCTACAATGAAAACTTTAAAACACTCAAGCGAGAAATTGCAGAAGACACTAGGAAATGGAAAGACATCCCTTATTCTTGGATTGGAAGAGTCAATATTGTGAAAATATCAATCTTACCAAAAGCAATCTACACATTTAATGATTTCCAATGGCATTCTTCACAGAAATAGAAAAAACAATCCAAAAATTCATTTGGAAGCACAAAAAAAATCCTTGAATATCTAAAACAATTTTGAGCAACAAAAATAAGGCTGGTGATATCACCATACCTGATTTTAACCTATATTATAGAGCCATACTAACAAAAACAGCATGGTACTGGCACAAAAACAGACATGTAGATCAATGGAACAGAATAGAGGACCCAGATGTAAGTCTGGGTAGCTATAGCCACCTTATCTTTGACAAAAATGCAAAAATACTCATTGGGGAAAAGACAGCCTCTTCAACAAATGGTGTAGGGAAAACTGAATATGTATCTGTAGAAGGATGAAAATAAATCCTTATCTCTCTCTATGCCCAAGAATTAAGTCCAATTGGATCAAAGGCCTGAAACTGAAACTGGTAGAGGAAAAAGTAGGGGAAACCCTTCAACATATTGGTCTTGACAAATACTTTCTGAATATAACCCCAATTGCTCAGGAAATAATACCACAGTCAACCACTGGGACCTCATGAAATTACAAAGCTTTTGTACAGCTAAGGATGCTGTGAATAGAGCAAAGAGGCAACCCTCAGAATGGGAGAAAATCTTTGCCAGCTATATATCTGACAGAGGATTAATATCTAGGATATAGAAAGAACTCAAAAAATAAACAATAAGAAATCAAACAACCCAATTAAAAATGGGCTATGGAACTAAATAGAGAGTTCTCAGAAGAAGAAATGTAGATGGCATATAAACATCTAAAATTTTTTTATACATCCTTAGTCATCAGAGAAATGCAGAATAAAACTATGATGAAATTCCATCTCATTCCTGTCAGATTGGCTACCAGCATGAAAACAAATGACTATAAATGCTGGAGAGGATGCGGAGAAAGCGGAACACTTCTACACTGTTAGTGGGAATGCAATCTAGTCCAGCCATTGTGGAAATCAGTGTGCAGGTTCCTGAGACAGCTAAAAAATAGATCTAACATATTAGCCAGCTATACCATTCCTAGAGATATATCCTACGGACTCGTCTCACTGCCTTAGAGATAGTTGCTCAACCATGTTTATTGCCACTCTATTCACAATAGCTAGGAAATGGAACCAGCCTAGATGTCCCTCAACTGATGAGTGGCTAATGAAGATGTGGCACATTTACACAATGGAGTTCTACTCAGCAGTAAAGAAAAATGAAGTTATGAAATTTATAGGAAAATGGATGGATCTGGAAAGGATTATACCCAGAAAGCCAAATGTCACATGTTCTCTCTCATATGTGGATCCTAGCTACAAATGATTAGACATCTATGTGATTAGGAATAAAACTCAGTAGTAGAAGGCAGTAAGCTAGAAAAGGAATAGAAAGGGAGGGAGGGGAGACTTAATAGGATGGTATTGTATATATGTAACTAGAAGAACAGATTAATGGGGGTGAAAAGGCTTAAGTGAGGTCGGGGGAAGCGATTGAATAAAGGAAAGGTGGAGGGACGCCTAATCAAAATCTAAGAGGATATAAATAAGTCATATAGAAACCTACTTTTCTGGACAATGGAAGCCATAGATTATTACTAGAAAATTTTCAGTGCCAGGAGTGGGATACCTTCCAGTGAGTTGTTGGCCAAGGATGTGGTCCCTGATAACCCCAAAACATTACAGGCCATTGCCAAGGCCCTCGGTTTCCCACCAGGAATAGATGGTAAGACCCTATTGCTGAAGACTCCACATACTTGGGCTGCAAGGTCACTGAGAAATCCTACTGGAGCTGAGCTGAAAGCCTCCTCTATGTGGACCAGCTGACAGAAAGCTGGAAAAAGCTACTTTGCATGCAATTCAATGGGAGAGAGAGAAATCACCAATGGTGATACTCAACAGTGAACACTGCAAGCCTTAAATTTGGCCAGCCAGGCCAAATGAGCCAACTGGTGCAATAGTGGCATATCTGCTATGGGGGAAACCAACTGCTCTCTAATTGGACTGGAGGCCCACTCCGTGGGAGGGAATACATGCCTGACACTGAAAACCTATGACGGGGTAGTCATGAGCCCTAGGGGTGTAACGTCTGTTGGTGTCTTGCTCAATGTATATACTATGCTCACCAAACTTCCCAGTAAGCACTTCTCTTCATGTTCATAACCATGTATTAATGCTGCTCTGACTTTTGGTTAGAGAAGCTTCTCTTTTCAGATGGTGGCAACCTTGGGATGCCTCAGAAGGCACCATGGTGCTAAGAAGAAGGGACAGAGGAGTGCTCAGCACTGAAATATCTCTATCATACCTTCCAAGGCTCAGGGTCCACTGTGGAAGAGGGGGAGGAAAGAATGTAAGAGCCAAAGGAAGGATAGGACTCCTTACAACGTGTTTCTCCAGACACAAAATGGCCTGAATATCCATGACCTCACAGTGCCTAGCACTACCTACACAAGACCATCATAATAGGAGGAAAAGATCATGACATCAAAAGAAAAGAGAGACTGATTGAGAGGGGTAGGGGATATGATGGAGAGTGGAGTTTCAAAGGGGAAAGAGGGGGGGAGGGAGGGAATTACCGTGGGCTATTGTCTACAATTATGGAAGTTGTCAATAAAAAAATAAATAAAATTTTGGGGTTGGAAAAAATAAAACAATAGAGAGGGGCTGGAGAGATGGCTTAGTGGGTTGAGGTGTTTGCCTACAAAGCCAAAGGACCTAGGTTTGATTCTCCAGCACCCACATAAGCCAGATGCACAAGGTTGTGCATGCATCTGGAGTTCGTTTGCTAGCAGTTGTAGGCCCTGGTGCTCCCATTCTCTCTCTCTCTCAAATAAATAAATAATATATAAAGAAGTAAAAATGTCTTTTAAACAAAGAGAGAGAGAAATTATTTTGGCTAGGAGTGATGGTACATACCTGGAGCACTAGTACTCAGGATGCTAAAGCATGAGGATGGGGAATTCAGAGAGCCTGGGCTGTATAGAAAGGCTGTGTTTCAAAACAAAACAAAAAAACCTAGTTTTTATTGGTAAAAATTAAAAGAAAATATTCCATAGAGATGAGGCATCGCTGAGCTAGTTAAACCTCACAATTTTTCTTTTCTTCTTCCTTTTTTCTTCCTTCCTCCTCCCTCTTTCCTTTCCTTCCTTGGTTAGCACCATCATGCTGGGCGTTAGCTTCATCATTTCCAATTAAGAACTTCTTAGATGTCATCATCTTCATCATCATCAATATACCCATGCATTTATTAGGAACTACCTTTGGTATTCAGTGCTGGCTGTGTGCTGGAAGCCAGGATGGATGCTGTACAGACATTCTAGGGTTTGTCTCAGAATAGCTCTGTAAAACAGGTACTGCTATCTCTATTTTTTTAAATTTTTATTTATTTATTTAGTAGAGACAGAGATAGAGAGAGAGCGAAAGAGTGAGAATGGGCATGCTAGGGCCTCTGGCCAATGCAAACAAACTCCAGATGCATGCGCCACCATGTGCATCTGGCTTACGTGGGACCTGGAGAATTGAACTGGGGTCCTTGGGCTTCGCAGGCAAATGCCTTAACCACTAAGCCATATCTCCAGCCCAGCTACCTTTATTTTATAAGAGCAGAGACTGAGGCAAGGAGAGGCAATCCAGTGGTGTTAAATAAAACTTTGGGCCCAAAAAACTGTCTGTCTCAGTCCTCTATTCTCAAACCTGAATCTTACAGCCTCAAGCTCTCTCTTTGTCAGAGGCTGAAGATAGGGGCACCATGACAAGCTATTTCTTTTTATAAAATATTTTTACTGACAACTTTCATAATTAAACACAATAAACCATGATAATCCTCCCCCCACCACTTTCCCCTTCACAACTCCACTCTCTGTCATATCCCCTCCTCCTCTCAATTAATCTCTCTTTTATTTTGGTGTTATCATCTTTTCCTCCTATTATGAGGGTCTTGTGCAGGCACTGTGAGGTCATGGATATCCAGGCCATTTTGTGTCTGGAAGATTTCATTGTAAGCAGGCCTACCCTTCCTTTGGAGCTTACATTCTTTCTGCCACTTCTTCTGCAATGGACCCTGAGCCTTGGAAGGTATGATAGAGATGTTTCAGGGCTGAACACTATTTGGTCATTTCTTCTCAGCACTGTAGTGCCTTTTGAGTTATCCCAGAGGTCACTGCCATCTGAAAAGAGAAGCTTCTGTAACAAATAGTGAGAGTAGCATTAATATATGAGTGTGAACATTACAAAAAGTGCTTACCAGGCAGTTTGGTGAGCACAACACATGAATTTAGCCAGACACGAGCAAGAATTATACCCCCAGGGCTCATGAAATGTCCTGTCATAGGTTTTCAGTACCAGGCATGCATTCCCTCCAATGGAGTGGGCCTCCAGTCCAATTAGAGTGGTTGGTTTCCCTATAATAGGCATACCACTATTGCACCATTGGCTGGCCAGATTTAAGGCTTGCAGTGTCCACTGTTGTTTATCTCCACTGATGACTTCTTTCTCTCCCATAGAGCTGCATGCAGCCTAGCTTTTTCCAGCTTTCTGTCAGCTGGCCTAAAGGGAGGTTTTCAGCTCAGCTCCAGCAAGATTTCTCAGTGACCTTGCAGCCCAAGCATGTGGAGTCTTCAGCAATAGGGCCTTACCATCTATTCCTGGTGGGAAACCAAGAACCTTGGCAATGACCTATAATGTTTTATGGGCATCAGGGACCTCCCTGTCCAACAACTGACTAGAAGGTATCCCATCCCTGGCACTGAACTTTTTTTTAGTAACAATCCATGGCTTCTGGATGTGCCATTGTCCAAAAAAGTAATTTTCCATATGGCTTATTCATACCCTCTTAGATTTTTAATACCCCCTTCCTTAACTCAATCTCTTCCCCTGACCGTACATAGGCCATTCCATCCTCAGTAATCTGTTCATCTACTTACATATATATAATACCATCTCCTTAAGTCCTCCCCTCTCCTCCTTCCCTTATAGCCCCTGTGGTTAGTTCGAATATATGACCCCCAATATATTCAGTGTTTTATTGGTTTATAGTTTGCATCTGCAGCCACCTTGCTGGAGACAATGTCACTGGGCATTAAGGTGTGATGATTGTTTGAGATTCTACTGTAAAGACATGCAAAGTGTGCCCAATAGGAGTTCCTGTGCTGTGTGCCTTTTGGCTGTGGCTTTTCTCTCTCTGCTTGACCCTATGAAGGCAGGCCAGCTTCTGCCATTATTGGAACTTCCTTTGGATCTGTAAGCTTCAATAAATCATATCCCTTCCCCCATAATTGTGCCTGATCTGGAAGTTCATCTCAGCGAACCTGAAGCTGTCTGCTACAGCCCCTTTCTAACTTACTGGCCTCTTTAAAGCTTGCAGTGTTCACTGTTGAGTATCTTCACTGGTGTTTTCTCTCTCCCATCAAACTTCATGCAGCATACCTTTTTCCAGCTTTCTGTCATCTGGTCCACATGGAGGAGGCTTTCAGCTCAGCTCCAGCAGGATTCCTCAGTGACCTTGCAGCCCAAGTATGTGGAGTCTTCAGCAATAGGGTCTTACCATCTATTCCTGGTGGGAAACCAAAGGCCTCATTAATGGCCTATAATGTTTTGGGGGTATCAATGACCTCCCTGGCCAACAACTCATTGGAAGGTATCCCACTCCTGGCACTGAAAATTTTCTTGTAACAATCTACGGCTTCTGAGTGTTCCATTGTCCAGAAAAGTAGGTTTCCATATGACTCATTTATATCCTCTTAGATTTTGATTAGGTGTCCCTCCACCTTTCCTTTACTCAAGCTCTTCCCCTGACCTCACTTAGGCCTTTTCACCCCCATTAATGGGTTCTACTTACATATGTAAATACCATCCTATTAAGTCCCCCCTCCCTCCCTTTATATCCCCTTTGTAGCTTACTGGCTTCTGCTACTGAGTTTTGTCTTTTTCTCTCATAGAAGTCCAATCATTTGTAGCTACGATCCACATATGAGAGAAAACATGTGATGTTTGGCTTTCTGGGCCTGGGTTACCTCACTAAATATAATCCTTTCCAGATCCATCCATTTTCCACCAAATTTCATATCATTTTTCTTTACTGCTGAGTAGAACTCCATTATGAAAATGTGCTACATCTTCATTATCCAGTCATCAGTTGAGGGACATCTAGGCTGGTTCCATTTCCTAGCTATTGTGAATAGAGCGGCAATAAACATGGTTGAGCAAGTATTTCTTAGGATAGATGCCTAGGAGTGGTACAGCTGTGTCATATGGTAGATCTATATTTATATTTAGCTGTCTCAGGAACCTGCACACTGATTTCCACAATGGCTGAACCAGATTGCATTCCCACCAACAGTGTCACTTCTATACTTACAGACAATAAACCATGATATTTCTCTTCCCTCCCCCATTTCCCTTCAGAACTCCACTGTCCATCATATCCCCTCCCTCTCTCCATTAGTCTCTCTTTTAATTTGATGTCATCATCTTTTTCTCCTATTATGAGGGTCTTGTAAAGGTATTGCTAGGCACTGCAAGGTATGGATATTGAGGCCAATATCTGTCTGGACAGTTGCATTGTAAGGAGTCGTACCCACCCAAACTGCTGCCTGCAGCAGCCGTGCTCACAACCACCCCTCCTCCTCTTTATCCTTGGAAGGACCTCCACATGATCTGTCTGGGACACACCCAGGCAACTGCCAGTTTGCTGACTAGCCCCTTTGCCCCACCCTTTGCTGCCTTCCCCGTTAACGTTAATGTAGGGCCGGATGCAACAGCCAGGCCCTGGTACCCCATTCCCCTCTCTGATCTGGCTCTCATCCACAAGGCGGTCCAGGAATCTGACATTGACTCCTACTTTGAACAAGTCCTTTTACAATGGGCCGTCCACCTTCAGACTTATTGAACACGTTTGCTTGCACACTGGTCTGCCTGGCTTTATTGCTGATGGGAATTTGCAGGTAGACAAGTTTATTGCTGTCTCATCCTTGCCACCTTTAGAACAAGCTAGACATTTACACCAAAGGTTCCATCTATCCCCCACTAATTTAAGAACACTATAACCTGAGCTCTCGCTTAGCCAATGCAAACATTTAACCAGTACCTGTAAGGCATGTGCCCCCCTAGTGCCCTTGGGCCCCCTACAGCCTCAAGGGGTCAATCCTAGAGGCCTTACCCCAAATTCTATCTGGCAGATGGATGTTACCCACATATCTTCCTTTGTTGACCTCAAATATGTCCATGTCATTGTCTAAGCTTACTTTGCTATGGCTCTCTCAGGAGGGAAGGCATCCCATGTCATAAAGGTGATAAAAACTGCCATGTTGGTCATGGGCGTACCCTGGTTAATTAAAACTGATAATGGCCCTGCATACACATCTGCCCAATTCACATCCTTCATGGAATCTTGGGGAATAAAACACTCCCTTGGGATCCCCTACAGCCCACTAGGACAAGCCATAGTGGAGATAACTAACCGGACCCTAAAGGAACTAATTATAAAACAAAAGTTTTAATGCAGGGCCGAGAATATACTTATGTCTTTCCAGAAACTTCACAGATCCCAATCTGGATCCCTGCTAGAAACATCTGTCCAGCCATTGACTCGGGGATCAACCTTGATGAAGAGGATGATGCCAAACCCTTCAGTCTGGATATGGGACTGTAAACTTATTCCCCCTTTTTCTCCTTTTATCTCCTTTTCTCCCTACTACCACTTCCCAGAAACCATTTTGGACAATTCTTCTTAGGCCATACTTGTTTGGTGCGGTGGGCCTATATTCCCACACTTTTCCTTGGATTCATTTTAGCCACTCTATTTCACTGTATTCCTCCCCCTTCAAGCATGTACTTCTCCTTAGCCATACCTTTGCTTTTTTGCTTATTAATGCCTCTTATGGTAATGCTATCCTTCAACCAGCCATAAATTCCTTTGCAACTCCTTTGATTACATTGATCTGCTACCATTAAGGACACTCAGTGCTACTAACTATGACACTAGGGTGAGCTCACGACAGTCACCCAGCAACCTGTCCTACCCTAGTCTTTTTCAGGTTCTATAGTTAATTTTCACTTGCTGGGACAATTTGCACACCACAGAGCCACACCACTTGGCCCTCCCATGCCCCCTAGGTGACAGTCACACCCCTTGGGTTTTCTCACCAGGATGGCAGGTAGTCAATGATGGGTAAGACCCCAGGAGATGGGGCAACCTAAGACAGGCACTGTCACATGTGATGATCCCTTGGGGCCTGGGGTCAACAAGGGCTTGGCAAAGAACCATGCCTCCCAGGGTCGCCAATAATAAAAACAAAAAGGAGGATATGTATGGCACAATGCAGGTCGAGCCTAGCCAGACCACATGCTAAAGGAAACCAGGCCACACCCCTTGGTTTTTCTCACTAGGATGGCGGGTAGTCAATAACAGGTAAGACTCCATGAAATGTGGCAACCTAAGACAGGCACCATCACATGTGATGATCCCTTGGGGCCTGGGTTCAACAATGGCTTGGCAAAGAACCATGCCTCCCAGGGTAGGCAATAAAAACAAAAAGGAGGATATGTATGGCACAATGCAGGTCTGGCCCTAGCCAGACCACATGTCAGAAGAAACCAGGAGGTGGCTTCTGTGAACATGGCATCCTGCGCAGGCCTGGTGTGACAAGAGCTACAGTCCCATGCTCGCGAGAAACCTGCTTCGAGATGATCTGTCTGGAGACAGGCTGTCATTGGTCACAAGAAGGGGACCACCCCATACAATGATTGGCCAGCCAAACCCCTTAAAACCCCCTACACTTCCTTGAATAAATGAGTTTGCAGCAGCTCACCCTCTGCTGCTTCCACCCAACTCCTGGAGTCTGTGTTGTGACTCCACGCCTCTCACCTCCCACTCAGCAGAGACCCTGCCATCCCTCTTGGGCTGGCCCTAGGAGGGACCCCAACAATTCATTTACTTTATTTCTTTTTTTGTGTGGGGGGAAGGTGCAGGTCTTATTCTAGCCCAGGGTGACCTATAACTCATTGCAGTCCAGAAATCTTAGCATCCCAATTGATTGGATTAAGGTTGTGAGCCACCACACCTGCCCAGTTTTTAGGGGTTTCAGTTTTGTTAATTTTTTTGTTTTAATCTACTTCATGCAAAAAATATTGCATGCTAGTTTTGTTTGTGTTTGCATTTTATTCAGTTAGATTTTAGGTTTGGTCTATATTTTTATCCATCCAGTGTACTATTGGAATCTCTCTGCTACTCTTCCCATGCACAACTTTTTTTACTTTCCTTCCCTTTCCAACCTCTCTTCCACATTCTCTCCTCATTAAACTACAACCTGCAATAGCCTCAACAACCTCTGAAATTTATGAAAACTAACAGTTCCCAACTTCCCTCTCCCAGATACTTGTGCCCCTCCACTATTTCAAAGTTAATATGAATCCCCACACTGATTCACTTACACTGCTCCACTTTAAGGAATCAAAACCCTTGCACATTTCATACTGTAACAAGATGCTTGGGGTTCAGAAAAGTCCTTGAACCCCAAACCCTAGGCTCATTTCTAATTTTAATCAAATAATTGAATAAAAAGACTATGAAGGATAATTATTAAATTATTATATTTACTGAGGAAAAAACAGAGCCAAGGAAAGGCACACATGTGGCTCGAGATCCCACGTGGAGGGCCTGGGAAAACCCTGGAGACCTCCCTCGAAGAGGGGCCCAGGTTGTTTGTGAAAAACCAGGTCTAGGGAATTAGGCAAGATATACAAATCTTGATCATCCTTTGATCTGTAGCAAGTGCAGATTTTCCTGTCTTTTTTACTTTCAGGGGTCCAGTCACCTTAATTGCCTACTCCCTCTCAATACCAGCCTTATTTGTTTACCCACCAGCAATTATTGAAGTCAAAAGGAACATTGTTGTTAATTAGCTGCTAGGACATTTACATAGCCACCATCTTTGGCCCCTCCAGCCATTACTCTATAACATAGAAGCCACATCTGACACTTTGAGATCATACCCTGAAGAAATTACTTCACATCTAAGACTAGAGCTGTTAACTAGGAAACCCAAGAATTGAAATAACTTGAAATGCAAAAATCTCTACACAATAATATATGAAACAAAAAAAAAATCAAGAAAACTTAATTTCTCCAAAATAATTATAAATCCAACAGTAATGACCTCCAGGCAAAGCTGAATTAGATGAGATGACAGAGAGAGAATTAAAAAGAATGAGTATAAATACTTCCAAAGAAACCAAAGATGAAATCAAAGAAATGAAAGAAGAAAACAAACACTTGAAGGAAAACACAGGAAATAAAATTAACAAAATAAGGAGGTTGATTCAGGATATGAGTGGGGAAATAAAAATACTGAAGAAATACCAATCTAAATTATTGGAAATAAAAATCACAGTAAGTCAAATTAAAAACTCTGTAGAAAATCTCACCAATGGGTATTGGAGAAGACAGAATATCTGAGCTTGAAGACAAGGGAGCAGATCTAGAACATTCCAACAAAGAAAAAGACAAATTAAAAAGAAGGCACTAGTGGGAACTTCAAGACATTCAGGACACCATGAAAGATCAAACTTAAACATTCAGAGTATAGAAGAAGGAAAGGAATTTCAGGCTAAAGGCATAATAAGTATTTTCAACAAATTCACATAAGAAAATTTCCTACATATAGGGAAAGAGATGCCAATACTAATAGATACAGAAGGCATTTAGAACATCAAACAGACAAGACCAGAAAAGAACCTTCTTTTCCTTGCCATATTATAATTATATTGCTAAACACACAGACCAAAGAAAATATATTGAAAGCAGTAAGAGTAAGCACTTAGTCACGTATAAAGGCAATCCCCTGGGGATAACAGCAGATTACTCACCACAATTTTAAAAGCCAGAAAAGCTTGGAATGATGTATTCCAAGTTCTGAAAGACAACTGCCAACCCAGGATACTATATTCAGCAAAGCTACCAGTCATAATTGAAGGAGAAAGAAAAATTTTCCATGATAAAAACAGGCTAAAGGAATACATGACCACTAAGATAGCTCTACAGATGTTGAAGGGATCCACTGAACTTCAGGGAAAGAAAAGTACATACATGAGACCACAGGAAAGAATAAACAATGCTTAAATAATAGTTAATGCAAGAGAGGAACAGAAAAACAGCATGTTGTAGTTATCTTCTCATTGCTGGGATAAAGTATCTGACCAAGAGCAGCTGATGGATTGAGGAGATAGCTCAGTAGTTAAAGATGCTTGCTTACAAAGCCTGATGGCCCAGATTCAATCCCCAAGTATCTATTAAATCCAGATGCATAAAGCGATGCATTCATGTAGAGTTCATTTTTCATGGCAAGGGGTCCTGGTGTGCTCCTTCATTCATATTCTCTCTCTCTCTCAAACAAGTAACTAAATAAATAATATTTTTATTTCCAAAATCAGGTCAGGAATGGTGGTACACACTTTTTAAAATTTTTATTTATTTATTTTTCCTTTTTATCGACAGCTTCCATACTTACAGACAATGAACCATTATAATTCCCTCCCCTTCCCCACTTTCCCCTTCACAAATGCACACTCCATCATATTCCTTCCCTCTCCCCATTAGTCTCTCTTTTATTTTGATGTCATCATCTGTTCCTCCAATTATGAAGGTCTTGTGAAGAAAGTGCTAGGCACTGCAAGGTCATGGATATCAAGGCCAATTTTTGTCTGATCAATTGCATTGTAAGCAGTCCCACCCTTCCTTCGGCTCTTACATCCTTTCTGCCACCTCTTCTGCAATGGATCCTGAACCTTGGAAGGTGTGATAAAGATGTTTCAGTGCTGAATCTTCCTCTGTCATGTCTTCTCAGCAATATGTTGCCTTTTGGGTCATCCCAGTGGTCACCACCATCTGAAAAGAGAAGCTTCTATAACCAAAAGTGAGGGTAGCATTAATATATGGGTATGAACATTAAGTAAAGTGCTGATGGGGCAGTTTTGTGAGCATAATATATGCATTTAGCCAGACAAAAATAGGCATTATACTCCTAATGGTCATGATCTGTCCCACCATAGGCTTTTGATTAGGTTTTCAGTACCAGGGATGTATTCCCTTCCATAGAGCAGGTCTCCAGTCCTATTAGAAAGCAGTTGGTTTTCCTCATAACAGACAAGCCTCTATTGTACCTGTTAGCTCATTTGGCCTGGCTGGCCAAAATTGAAGCTTGCAGTGTTTTCACCACTGATGGCTTCTGTCTCCCAAAAGGCTGCATGCAGTGCAGTGTTTTCCAGCTTTCTGTCAGCCCCAGTTTGATTTCTCAGTGACCTTGAAGCCCAGACATGTGGAGTCTTCAGCAATAAGGTCTTACCAGCTGGCCGTGGTGGTGCACGCCTTTAATCCCAGCACTCAGGAAGCAGAGGTAGGAGGATTGCCATGAGTTTGAGGACACCCTAACACTAAATGGTAAATTCCAAGTCAGCCTGAGCTAGAGTGGGACCATACCTTGAAAAACCAAAAAAGGTCTTACCATCTATTCCTGGTGGGAAACCAAGAGCCTTAGCAATGGCCTGTAATGTTTTGGGAGCATCAGGGAACTCCCTGGCCAACAACTCACTGGAAGGTATAGTATACTTGGCACCAAAATTTTTCTACTAAGTCTATGGCTTCTGGGTGTGCTATTGTCCAAAAAAGTAGGTTATCATGTGGCTTATTCACAATATCCTGAATTTTGACTAACTTTTGCCCCATACTCCTTTTACTCAATCTCTTCCCATGACCTTGCTTAGGCCATTCCACCTGCAGTAATCTGTCCATCTACTTACATATATACAGTACCATCCCTTAAATCTACCCTTCTCCTCCCTCCCTTATAACCCGTTTCTAGTTTACTGGCCTCTGCACTGATTTTTACTCCAACTCACATCAATTCTGAACATTTGTAACTAGGATCCACATATGAGAGAGAACATGTTTGGCTTTCTGGGCCTGGGTTACCTCACTTAGCATAATCCTTTCCAGATTCATCCATTTCCCTGCAAATTTCATAATTTCATTTTTCTTTACCACATCTTCATTATCCATTCATCATTTGAGGGACATCTAGGCTGGTTCATTCCCTAGCTACTGTGAATGGAACAGCAATAAACATGGTTGTGCAAGTATCTCTAAGGTAGTAAGAACAGTCCTTAGGGTATATGCCTATGAGTGGTATAGCTGGGTCATATGGTAAATCTATTTTTAGTTGTCTCAGGAACCTAAACACTGATTTCCATAATGCTTATACCAGATTACATTCCCACCAACAGTGTAGAAGTGTTCCTATTTTTCTGCATCCTTGCCAACACTTATTGTCATTTCTTTTCTTGATGGTAGCCATTCTGACAGGAGTGAGATAGAATCTCAAAGTAGTTTTAATTTGCATTTCCCTTATGTCTAAGGATGTAGAACATTTTTTTAGATGTTTATATGCCATCTGTATTTCTTCTTTTGGGAACTCTCTATTTAGTTCCTTAGCCCATTTTTAATTGGGTTATTTGATTTCTTATTATTTATTTTTTTGAGTTTTTTGTATATCCTAGATATTAATCCTCTTTCAGATGTATAGCTGGCAAAGATTTTCACCCATTCTGTAGGTTGTCTCTTTGCTCTATTCACAGTGTTCTTTGCTGTACAAAAGCTTTGAAATTTCAGGAGGTCCCAGTGGTTGATTAGTGGTTTTATGTCCTGAGCAACTGGAGTTGTATTCAATAAGTCATTGCCTATACCAATATGTTGAAGGATTTCCCCTACTTTTTCCTCTAGCAGGTTCAGTTTCAGGTCTTATATTAAAGTCTTTGATCCATTTAGAATTGATTCTTGTGCATGGAGAGAGATAAGGATCTATTTTCATCCTTCTATATATAGATATCCAGTTTTCCCAGCACCATTTTGTAAAGAGCCTGTCTTTTTTCCAGTGCATGTTTTTGGCATTTTTGTCAAAAATAAAATGGCTGTAGCAGCCTGGGTTTACATCTGGGTCCTCTATTCTGTTCCATTGATCAAAGTGTCTGTTTTTGTGCTAGTACCATGCTGTTTTTGTTACCATGGCTTGGTAATATAGCTTAAAATTGTGTATGATGATACTGCCAGCCTAATTTTGTTGCTCAAAATTATTTTGAATATTTGAGGTTTTTTGTGCTTCCAAATGAATTTTAGGATTGTTTTTTCTATTACCATGAAGAATGCCATTGGGCTTTTAATGGGGATTGTATTAAATGTGTAGATTGGGCTGGAGAGATGGCTTAGTGGTTAAGGCGCTGCCTGCTAAGCCTAAGAATGTCAGTTCCAATCTCCAGGTCCCACGTTTAGCCAGATTCAGTGATGCAAGGGCGCAATGCCGCACTTGCCCACAAGGGGACGCACATGTCTGGACTTCGTTCACAGTGGCTGAGAGGCTGCTGGCGCGCCCATTCTCTATCTGTCTTCCTCTCCCTATCTCTCTGTCTTGCTCTGTGTCTCTCTCCAAAATAAAAATAAATATTAAAAAAATTTAAATGTGTAGATTGCTTTTAGTAAGATTGACATTTTCACAACATTGGTTCTTCCAATCTAAGAACATGGGATATCTTTCAATTTCCTAATGTCTTCTGCAACATCTTGCTTGAGTGTTTTAAAGTTTTTATTATAGAGATCCTTCACTTCCTTGGTTAGATTTATTCCAAGGTACTTTTTTTTTTTTGAGGCAATTGTGAACAGGAATGATTCCCAGATTTCATCTTCCATGTGTTTGTTGTTAGTATGTAGAAAAACTACTGATTTTAGTGTACTTATTTTGTATCCTGCTACTTTGCTAAAATTTTTATCAGCTCTAACAGTCTGCTGGTAGAGCCTTTAGGATCCTTTAGAATAATAGAATAATATCATCTGCAAATAATGATAACTTGATCTCTTCCTTTCCAATTTGTATCCTTTTATGTGTGTCTCTTGTCTTATTACTATAGCTAGGACTTCCAATACTATATTAAATAAAAATGGGGACAGTGGATACCCTTTTCTTGTTCCTGATTTTAGTTCAAAAGCTTCAAGTTTTTCCCCATTTATTATTATGTTGGCTGTAGGTTTGTCATAAATAGCTTTTATTATGTTGAGATATGTTCTTTCTATTCCCAGTTTCTGTAGGACTTTTACCGTGAAGGGATGTTGGATTTTGTTGAATGCCTTTTCTGCATCCATTGAGATGAGCATGCGATTTTTGTCCTTCAGCCCTTTTATGTAGTGTATTACATTTTATCAATTTGCATGTGTTGAACCATCCCTGCATCTCTGGAATGAAGCCTATTTGGTCGGGGTGAATGATGCCTTTGATATATTCTTATACATTGTTTGCCAATATTTTGTTAAGAATTTTTGAATCTATGTTCATGAAGGAGATTGGTCTGTGATTTTCTTTTTTTTTTTGTTCTGTCTTTGGTTTTGGTATCAGGGTGATGCTGGCTTTGTAGAAGGAGTTCAGTAGACTTCCTTCCTTTTCTATTTTATAGAAAAGTTTGAGAACCAGTGGTGTTAGTTCTTCCATGAAGGTCTGGTAAAATTCATGAGTGAATCCATCTGGGTCTAGACCTTTTTTTAGCTGGGAGACATTTTAATAACTGCTTGGATCTCTGTACTTGTTATAGGTGTATTTAAATGGTTTATCTCATCTTGATTTAATTTTGGTAGGTCCTATGAATCAAAGAAATCAACCATTTCAGATTTTCAAACATAGAAGCATATATATTCTAAAGTATGTCCTTATGATTTTCTGAATTTCTTTGGTATCTGTTGTAACAGCATCTTCCTCATCTCTAATTTTATTAATTTTTGTCTCTTTTATGTTCAGATTTGCTAAGGGTTTATCAATCTTGTTTATCCTTTCAAAGAGCCAACTCTTTGTTTCATCAATTGTTTGGAATTTTTGTTTGTTTGTTTGTTTGCTTTTGTTTCATTAACTTCTGCCCTAGTCTTTATTATTTCTTCCCATCTACTGATTTTTGGTCTGGCTTGCTCTTCTTTTTCCAAGGCCTTAAGGTAAAGCATTAAATTGTTTATTGTGAACTCTCTAATTCCTTTTCTTTTCTTTTCTTTTTTTTCTTTTTTCTTTTTGGATGTTCCAGGTAGGGTCTAGCTCTAGCCCTAGCCCAGGCTGACCTGGAATTCACTCTGTAGTCTCAGGGTGGCCTTGAGCTCATGGTGATTCTCCTACCTCTGCCTCCCAAGTGCTGGGATTAAAGGTGTGCACCACCATGCCCAACTTCTAATTTCTCAATATAGGCACTTAGAGCTATAAACATCCCTCTTTATTTCTTTTTATTGTATTATTTATTTTATTTTATTGTGCCCCAAATGTTTTGGTATGTTGTATTCTCATTGTCATTTGAATCTATGAATTTATTTATTTCCTTTTTGACCCATTCGTCATTCAATAGTGTACTGTTTAGTCTCCCTCCATGAATTTGTGTATGCTCTATAGTTTTTCTTGTTACTGATTTGTAGTTTAATACCATTGTGGTCAGATAGAGTACAAGGAATTATTTCAGTTTTCCTGGATTTGTTAAGATGTGCTTTGTGTCCTAATACATGGACTAGTTTAGAGAATGTGCTGCTGAGAAAAAATGTATAGTCTGCAGTATTTAGATGGAATGTTCTCTAGATATCTGTTAGGTCCATTTGTTCCATGACATCATTTAATCCAGATTTCTCTCTGTTTATTTTTTTCTGGGATGACCTGTCAAGTGATGAGAGGGGGTATTGAAGTCACTCACTACAATTGTGTTTGGTGTTATCTCTGACCTTAAGTCTAATACTGTTTGTTTGATGAAATTGGAGCCCTCATATTAGGTGCATATATGTTTAGGATTATAATGTCCTCCTGTTGGAGTGTTCCTTTAATCAGTATAAAGTGACCTTCTTTATCTTTCCTCACTAATGTTGGTTTGAAGTCTATCCTGTCAGATATTAGGATAGCAACCCCTGCTTGTTTCCTAAGCCTATTTACTTGAAATACTGTTTTCCAACCTTTCACCCTAAGACCGTGTCTATATTTTCTTTGGTTTGCATGTTTAGTATTTTAATTATAACCTGGCAAGGAGCGGTTCTTTCAAGATTTTGTCTGTTTGGTGTTCTAAAAGCTTACTGTATCTGCACTGGCATTTCTTTTTCAATTTGAGGACATGATTCTTCTATTATTTTGTTTAAAATGCCTACTATGCCTTTGAAGTGAAATTCTTCCTTTTATACTATACCCTGAATTCTTATGTTTTATCTTTTCATAGTGTCCTGAATATCTTGAAATTCCTATTCATACCTTCCTATTAGCTTGTCTTTCTCTTTATTGGACTGTATTAGATCTGCCACCTGGTCTTCTAATTTAGAGACTTTCCACAGAGTTTTTTTTTTTTTTTAATTTTTATTTATTTTTGGAGAGAGACATAGAGAGAGACATAGAGAGAGACAGAGAGGGAGAGGGAGAGGGAGACAGATAGAGAATGGGCACGCCAGCAGTCTCTCAGCTGCTGTGAACGAAATCTAGATGTGTCCGCCCCCTTGTGGTCAAGTGTGGCATTGCACCCTTGCATCACTTTACATCTGGGTAAACGTGGGACCTGGAGATTGAAAATGGGTTCTCAGGCTTAGCAGGCAGGCACCTTAACTGCTAAGCCATCTCTCCAGCCCTCTATAGAGTTTTTTTATTTGACTTACTGTGTTTTGCAATGCTAGTATTTCTGCCTGGTTTTTCTTCCATATTTTTATTTCTTTACTCTTGTAATGACCTCCTTATTTCATTAAGCTGGTTTCCTGTGTTCTCTTTAAGGAGTTTTCTTCTTTTTTAATTCCTTTGTTTTCTTCTTTGTTTCTTTTGATTTCTTCTTTGATTTATTTGAGTGTAGATAAAATCATTTAAAAAAAAAAATCTTTGTCAGGCATTTCACCCAATACAGTCTAATTGGGGTTGTTTCTTGATGGATTTATAGTTTTTGGTGTGATTCAATGGTCTTGATTCTTTGTGTTTCTTGTATTATAATGCATCAATTTTTGCATCCTGAGTTGATTTGATTCTTGGGATGTCTAATTATCTGCAGTGTTCTTAGACATAGAAGTCCCATTTTATATACCTTCAGGGTAGGAGTTTAAGGTGCCAAGTTTAGCTCTTTTTGTTTGTTTGTTTGTTTGTTTGTATTTTTGATTGACCCAAGTTTCTCCAAAGTACCTTTACTCATGTAGAGGTTATGGATGTCCATTACATTTAAATATTACTGATGCTTCACTTCTAAAAATATGTTTGCAGGAGAAAAAAAATAAAAATAAAAAGGTACAAAGTTCTTCATTAAAATAGTACCTTAAATAAATCAGTTAACACCAGTCAATGACTGAATCTGTACACAAAGTTCTGGGGTTTGTGGCTTTTGACACAATTACATGATCAGTCCACATCAATCTTCACACACAGTGCCACAAGAAGCGATTTTCCAGCTGCCACTTTAAGTAGCTGAGGGTGACTTCCAAGCACAACTTTCATTCTATTTGCCTTTTTGGTTCTTTGCTGTTTTCCCCTTTCTTTTCTTCACATGTTTAGAGATTTTGTTTTTCCTCTTCTCTCTCTGGGCTTCCTTGACCATCGTTTTTCTTTCCTTTTTATCAGTGTCAGGGCCAGGAGTGTGTTTTGTGCAGTGGACATGGTCTCCCTGCTCCTCAGCATCAGAATCAGAGCACTCAGAGTTTCCAGCATCTTCTGAATCAGAATCCTTCACTTTATTTTCTAGGAGCTCAGGGACCTTTTGAACTCCTGACAAATCTTTTTTTTAATCCTGTGACAGTCTGGTATAGAATATTGTCTTGTTGAGCATTCATGGCCATGTCTTCCTCCTTCAATTTCATCGTAATATCCACGTCCCTCTCATAATTTTTTACTTCATTCAAGGTTCTAGGAATATATGCTTGCTTGAACACCTTTTCATCCACATGATCTGGGCTCGACCTTTCCTTCTTGGTCTGTTGAGATGCTATTTCCATAGCCTTTGAGAGATAAGCATTCATGTTCTCACATGTGATGGAAGGGTCTGTGACAAACTCAAAGAGCTCCTACACAGTCATGACAGCAACAGAATGCTTCAGAAAGAAATCATTGACATTGGCACAGTCTTTTCTGAAGAACTCCAGAGCATGTGGGTGGTCTTGTTCCACGGACTGAGACACATAAATAATGCACACATCTCCACCATGGAACAACATGTTAAATTCACTGAGATCAGCATGGACCAGCCTGGCATCCTGATACATCTGCCTCATGTACTAAATGACCTGCACATACAACTCCTGAGCCTTGGATTCTGATAACTGGACATTTTTCAGTGGTGGTACAGGCATGTCATCTTTGCCAATGAAACCCATGACAAGAACATGATTCCTTAGCATTATTGTTTCTGGACAGGATATTGCTGCTGTGTTCAGCCTGATTAAGTTCCTCATTTCCTTTTCTGCCCAAGTTTTCACCATTTTTCTAGGGTTTCCTTTATAATAGCCATGATGAAATATGAATTCCCCACTCACATATTTATCCTGACCAAAATAGAAGTCATAAATTTTGATTGCTCTGCTCTGTCCATCTGCTGTGCTAGCATGGTGTATATTAGCCTCTTTTCCTGTGCTGATGCAGCCATTTATCTCTGATATGATTCCTTTAGTCAACATCTTGAATAAAATCATTCTTGTTCTGGGATCCAAAACATATCTGCTTCTTTTCATCTACATTTTTTGGTGACTTTATTAATGACAGAATCAGTAACATTGAGCTTATCTAGATTGACTTTATTTTCAAATTTTCATAAGACCTTGTCAGTTGGAGTAGAAATTTTACTTGAAATGTAGTTAGAAGTCTATCAATTTGCTGTGGGTTACTCCCTCCATTCCAGGCACAGCCCTGTGTTAGTTTCCCAGCTCCGTCATCCCAGTCCTAGTCACCGTCGTAATCATTGAAGTTCTCCTCTTCCTCCTCCTCCTCCATCTCACCTTTGCCATTCCTGACTGTCACATGATGTTGAAGGTCTTCAAACAGAATGTCATCTTCTGCTTCAACTATGTTCAAATCTATGTTTTCACTGCAAAGCCTCAGGACACAGGTTCAATTCCCCGGGACCCATGTAAGCCAGCTGCGCCTGTTGGCACACATGAATGGAGTTTGCCTTGTAGTGGCTGGAGGCCCTGGTGCAACTATGCTCTCCCTCTCACATACATAAATATGTTAAATAAATATACAGATAAATAAATAAAAATGCAAAGCCCTGTGTATCCTGGGTATCACCCAGAAGATTCCCTCAGACCGTGGCCCTGCACTGCGTATCATCTCCCAGCTGGCATCTCCCCAAGTATAGCTCTTGAACTCCAATCCAATAGCAGAAGTAAGCCTAGGTGTTGATTTTGCCCAATATTCAAGTATTCTAACTGGGCTGGGTGGAACAATTTATTGACAAATTCTAAAATTCAACTGGGCATTATACACATTCAACAAAAACCATCACAGAGTATGCAAGTGTGGGTATTAAAACAAAAAGATAGCCTTATAAAGCCAAAATCCCTAAGGGTATGTGTTGCTCTACACCCTTAATCCTGTCAGCTGGGAAGTTGAGATTTCTGTTCTGAAATGGGTTCCAGGTCAGCCTGGGTCTGAATCAGACCCTGCCCCCAATGACAGAAGAATAAGACAAAGGCCCTATAAATCTGAAAGCATCAAAGGCAACAATAATCAGCCCACAAATACAGCTTCATTGAGAATGGTAAAGCCAACCAAGAATATGTAACCCATAACCTGCCCTGACATGGAAGAGAGAAATTAGCACTTCCAGCCTATGTACCTTTTGGGGTGGCTTCCAATCTCACCAATGCTGAGTGCCCACCTCCATCCCTCTCTGTTGTGCTGTGGAGCTGGTGTTCTGATCAGCTGTGCTGGATGTGCTGCTGCCTGGGGCTCAATGGGTTCTCTGGAGGTTGGTGGTTCTGATGGTTGGGGGATGGGAGAGTGCAGGAAGCCTGGAGTTGTACTGGAACTGCTCAGCTAGTCCTGCCTGTATCCCCTTTAGCATCTCCTCGGGTAGTCTCTACTGTCTCCCTTTCAGGTTTCTTGATTTTGTGAGGAGGCTGATGTGATTGGAAAATCCCCTCATTTGGTCTCTGTTCCTGCAGTTTGGCATCAGTCTGGGTGGGCCACAGATTTGGGCCACAAGCACCTTGATGGGATTCTGGCAGGTTTTCTCCTTTCTGGTAGATCTTGGTCTCTCCTGCTTCTCCACTGTGGTTGAAGAGTATATTTTGCTGTGGTTTTGCTTAAATCCCTTCCAAAGCTGGTTTGGTGTGACTCCTATGCCATCATCTCACTCAGAAGTCTTGGTGGTACACACTTTTAATCCCAGCACTCAGAAACAGAGGTAGGAGAATCACTGTGAATTTGAGGCCAGCCTAGAATTACAGAGTGAGTTCCAGGTGAACTTGGGCTAGAGTGGAATCCTACCTTGAAGAACAAACAAAACTCCTAGAATCAAATGCAAAAAAACACACCAAAATCTATGGGATACAATTAAGAGATTCCTAAGACAAAAATTACATTGGTTAAGTGCCTTTATTAAAAAATTAGAGGGCTGGAGAGATGGCTTAGTAGTTAAGGCGTTTGCCTGCAAAGCCCAAGGACCCAGGTTTGATTCCGCAGTACCCACATAAGCCAGATGCACAAGGTGGCGCATGTGTCTGGGGTTCATTTGCAGTGGCTGGAGGCCCTGCCATACCCTTATTCTCTCTCTCTGCCTTTTTCTCTCTCTGTCTGTCTTTCCCTTAAATAAATAAATAAAATATTTTTTAAAGAAGGAAATTAGAGCAAATCACAAATAACTTAATGCTACACCTTAAGGCCTTGGTAAAAAAAGAACAAAGCAACCCCCAAATCCATAGATGGAAAGAAATAATAAAGACTAGGACAGAAATTAATGGAATATAAACTAAAAATAAAAACACAATACAATCATGAAATAAAGAGTTTGTTCTTTGAAAGAATAAATATAACTAATAAACCCTTAGCAATTCTGAGCAACAAAAATAAGGATGGCAGTATCACCATTCTTGATTTTAAAGTACAGAGTCACAGTAACAAAAATAGCATGACAATGGCACAAAACAGACATATGTATTAATGGAACTGAATATAGGACCCAGTTGTAAACCCAGGCAGCTACAACTACCTGATTTTTTGATAAAAAGCAAAAAAAAAAAAAAAAAAAAAAAAAAAAAAAAAAAAGTCACTGGAGAAAAGACAGCCTCTTTAACAAATAGTGCTGGGAAAACTGCATATGTATGAAAATAGATCCTTATCTCTCTACATACACAAAAGTCTACTTTGAATGGATCAAAGTCTTTAATATTAGACCCAAAACTCTAAATCTGCTAGAGGAAAATGTAGGGGAAACACTGCAACATATAGGCAGAGGTAGAACTTTCTAAACAGAACCCCAATTGCTCAGGAAGTAAGAGCAAGAATCAAGAATCATTAGGACCTCATGAAATTAAAAAGCTTTTGTATAGCAAGGCATACCATGAATAGAGCAAAGAGGCAACCTATAGAATGGGAGAAAATCTTTGTCAGCTATACATCTGACAGAGGATCAATATCCAGTATATATGAGGAACTCAAAAAACTAATAAGAAATCAAACAACCCAATAAAAATGGGCTATAGAACTGAATAGAGAGTTCTCAAAAGAAGAAATACATTTGGTCTATAAACATCTAAAGACATGTTCTACATCCTCAGCCATTAAAGAGATTTCATCTCACTCCTGTCAGAATGGCTATCATCAAGAAAACAAATGGTAATAAAGGGTATGGGGAAGACAAACCCTTCTCCTCTGTTGGTGAGAATGTAAACTGGTATAGCTATTATGGAAATTGGTGGGGAGGTTCCTGAGACAGCTAAAAATAGATTTACCACATTATCCTGCTATACCACTCTTTGTCATATATCCTAAGGACTGTACTCATTACTATAGAGATACTTGCTTTTCCACTCACAATAGCTAGGGAATAGAACCAGCCTAGATGATCATCAGCTGATGAATGGATAAACTCCAATTCAGCTTTATGCTGGCTTGTCCTGAAATTCTTTTCTGAGGCAAGTAAAGACTCCCAGCTTTACCTGATGGAGTTATCTTCAAAGATATCAGTCTGCTGTAGTCTGCAGTATAGAGTTGTGTCTCTAGCCCATGCCCCATTGCTACTGATAACATTTTATCACCCTTGCCACATCCTGTTGGTCAGAATCCAGGCACAGGTTCTGCTTGTATTCACTTTTGTGATGATTAACAAGGACATGGATCTGGGTGATATAGGAATTGGGAGGTCCTTGAGTGTGATGGAGCTTCTCTCAGTAAAACTTCCACTGAATCCTCTGGCTTCTTGCCTTATGAATTTAAAGAATTGAAGTCCACAGACAAGAATAAGGTTTCTAGAGATTTTATTAGATTATTGTTACTGTTACCTTCTCGTTGCTGGCAAAAAGCACCTAACCCAAAGCAGCTGATGGGAGGAAAAGGTTCATGATGGCAGGGGAAAGCAGGGCTGGACATCACCGCCTAGTCAACAACAGATGGACAACAGCCACAGGAGAGTATGCTGAACACTGGCAAGGGAGAGCTGGCTATAACACCCAACAGCACACCTCCTCCAGGAAACGTCCAATCCCCAAATTGCTGTCAGCTGGAAAGCAAGCATTCAAAGCACGAGTTTATGGGGGACACTTAGATCAAACCACCACAATTACAGATAGAACTTAATGATAAAGAGAAGGAGAGAGAGAGAGAGAGAGAGGGAGGGAGAAAAGAGAACTCCTGCTCATGAGAAGGCACCTAGAGCTCTAGACTGAGGTCTTTTGCAGGTTCTGAATGGGGACTGAGCTAACCAGCCACAATGTCAGGTTCAGGTTTAATCCTTCCAGGAATCTTAATTCTAATAAGGGGGAACTCCTTTTTAGGGAGGGACTCAGGAAGAGTGTAAGGAAAAAACAGATCTAGGGAATTCCTTTCTAGGGAGATTCTTCTTTCTAGAAAGGAATTCTGTGGTGGTTCAAATCAGATGCCCCCCACAAACGCATGTGTTTTGAATGTTGGGTCCCCAGCTGGTGGCAATTTGGGTGGTAGAGCCTTGCTGGAGGAGGTGTGTTGTTGGGGTAGGTTTAGGGGTGTTATAGCCACATGCCCCTTGCCAGAACTTGTATCCCTCTTTTGTTTCTGTTTTGCACTTGCTGTGGCAGAGGTAATGTTCAGTGTCTGCTTATGCCATGCTTTCCCCTGCCATCATGGTGCTTCCCCTTGAGACTGTAAGCCAAAATAAAATCCTTTGCTCCCATCAGCTGCTTTTGGTTGATTGGTTGTCTCAGCAATGAGAAGGTAACTACAATGGACTTCTTTCTAGGGAGGGACTCCTTTTGAGTTCAAGGACAGGCTCAAGGACATTACATTCATAGATTTTACTTTCGGGGCTCTGTCACCCCTAAATGGCCTCAATGGTGTCACCTTAGGGTGGAGCTACCTTAGCTGTACTTGGGGCAGGTGGCCATGGGTCCTTCCTGAGGATAAGTGACAGTTAGAATGACTTTTTATTTTTTATTTTTGGAGAGAGACACAGAGAGAGACAGACAGAGGGAGAGGGAGACAGATGGAGAATGAGCACGCCAGCAGTCTCTCAGCTGCTGTGAATGAAATCCAGACATGTGTGTCCCTTTGTGGGCAAGTGCGACATTGTGCCCTTGCGTCACCTTGCATCTGGCTAAACGTGGGACCTGGAGATTGGAACCGGGTTCTTAGGCTTAGCAGGCAGGCGCCTTAACCGCTAAGCCATCTCTCCAGCCCTAGAATGACTTTTTTTTTTTTTTTTTTTTTTGGTTTTTCAAGGTAGGGTCTCACTCTGGTCCAGGCTGACCTGGAATTAACTATGTAGTCTCAGGGTGGCCTCGAACTCTTGGCAATCCTCCTACCTCTGCCTCCCGAGTGCTGGGATTAAAGGCGTGCGCCACCACACCCGGCTCTAGAATGACTTTTGAAAAATCCACAGGAGCCAGTAGGACCTGACAGGAGAGTGTGGCAGACAGGGACAGGCAGAAGTCTGAGGTTCCTTAGAGTTGCAAATTGTCAGATTTTGAGTTTCAGATGGAGGCACCTAGACAAACCATTTCTTGAGTTCAATACTTTATTTTACCAGCAGAGCCTGGTGGTCCAAAGTAGAGCAAGGTACTGGACTCTGGGGATTTGACATGCCAAGGAAAGACTGAGAAAGCTGAGAGAGGAGGGAGACAGTGAAAGGATGGGAGGGAGGGAGCTTATTTCAAGGCTGATGAGAAGAAGAGGAGGAAAACTGTCCTGTGAGTGAGGGGCCTTGGGTGGTGTGCTAAGGTAGGGGCTAGGGAAGATGGGATTTCCCACCTCTCAACTCAGAGATATCCTTAATTACCATAACAGGAGGTGGTTACCAAATTGTAGATCTAGTCTTGGCAAGGCCAGGTGGGAGGAGGGAGAGAGCTCTTAAACAAATACGGCCCTCCCTGAGATTTTCCTTTCCAGATCCCTGAGAACATCCAAAACCACTGGGCACCTTGGCTGGAGAGGGGTCTGGAAGCTTCTTACACTTGAGTGGGAACGTTTTTGACAAAGCAGCTTAGCGGCAGGCTCTCTGCAGTGTGCAGAAGAGTGTGTGTGTGTATGTGTAGATGTTACCAGAGGTGTTAAGGTCAGAGGCTTGGCCCTGGCATCCCTAACAAGTTAGATTCAACCATCTGTCCTCAATAGTCCAATTAAACAAAAATAGTGAAAAGCAGAAAAAGATTTATTCAATGTGGGGACATTGGTAAGGGGAACAAAGAGGTCAAATGGCCCCCAGTTCTTTTCTGGGGGGCTGATACAGTGTTCAGGTTTAAACAGAGGCCAGAGGTATGCATAACTAAACAGTCCTGGTCAAGGCTCCTAGTCTCTCCAGTAAGGTGGTCTGACAAGTTGCAAATCTCTTTCCCAGAAACAAGCTCCCCCTCTACCTTCCACCAGCCTGCAGTCCTTTCCTTTCCATAGTATGAGATTTCTTGGGAAATTCTAATTTCTTGGGGTTCATAGTCTTAGCAGTAGTGGGATAGATACAGGGAGGGGCCCAAGTGTCTAAAGGTCTTCACTCCTGCCAGGGCTTACACGGAGATGGGATGGGCCTTCTCAGTCATCTTCCAGATCTTATCCCAGCAGCCCTCCCAGGGTTCCAGGTCCTGTTCTGGGCACAGGCAAACAGAAGAGTCCTGGCTCTACCCAGGGGCCCCAGTGTCTAGGAATGCAGAGAGCATGGGGTGAGGGGAGACATTGAAGAAAGACATGAGGTTTCCCAGAGAGGTTGCTCACAGAGGGAAGGGTGAGAAAGATTGGGTTAGGGTGCTCAAAATGAGCTGTTCGTATCTTTTGTTTTGGGCCCAGCTGGGGTCCGGGGCAGGTCAGGGCTGGCTGGATTGTATCTGGCAGTGACCAGGTATAGTTGTTTCCTGGTTAGGGTATCCACATAAATCAAAAAACTCACAACGTGGGTTCACTTTCCAGCTAAGGTTTGAGTAGATGCTTTATAGTTAGTAGGTGGTCAGAGGGTATGTCAGTGGGGGTTGGGTGGGGGAAATTGCATAAAGCCAAAGTTCTTTGGCCGGAAAGGGGAACGATTAACTCTTGGTTTGTAAAGTGAGACCTAGAAACAGACTGCTCCGCACAGCTTCAGGGAGGACCCAAGCTCGCTCGCTCTCCATTTCCAAGGACACTGTGAAGGGTTTGCTGAATGACGAGAACACAGGAGGGAATGAATCTGAACTTGGTAACTTCGGTTTAGGTGATCTCGCTCCCTGGGCCTCAGTTTCCCCATCTGTAAACCAGATCTGTCTCTCGCTTTTAGCCCTATAAGCCAGAGCTTGGGGTTTGGCACGATCACTGACTTCTGAGCCGACTCCAAGTGGGCGTTCAGCAGGGCCATCCCAGGAGGCGAATTGGGTCACCCCTGCCCGCGAGACCCTCACCCCGCCCCGCTCGGCGCTGCCCAGCCTCCCTTTGTTTCCCCAGTCTCCGCCCCCTTCGCGCAGCTCCTTCCCCATTGGTAGGGGCGTGCCCTGGCGGCGGGCCCAGGGGCGGGGCGAGGGCGGAGGGCGGGGCATCTCGCGCTTGCGCAGTGCCGGCCGACCGCAGCCCCGCGGCGAGCTGGCCCTGGGAAGCGCTGAAGCGGCGCAGGGCCCCGCCCCGGGGCTCCATTGTTGAGGCGGCCGCCGCTCAGTGGGCTTCGGGCAGCGATCCTCTCGGCCGGCGCAGCCGGGAGCGAGAGCTGCGAGCTAGCGGCTGGAGGTGAGGTGCGGGCAGTTCGGGCCAGCGGGGTCCCCGGGGCCACGTCCCCAGGGCCTCGCCGGGTCTCCAGACCGGGACCGGGAGGGGTCTCCCGACGGGCAAAGGTCGGGTGTCCGGAGGAGGTGGCGGGCCGGGCCGGGCGGCGACCCCAGCGCTGGGTGGCGTCTTCGGGGTGGGCTGGGTTCCCGGGGCCCGGCAGCCAGATGCGGTGGGTTGGAGCGCGCAGTGCCCGGGTGGTGGCCGCCGCCCTGACGGGACGGGGAGAGAGCAGGGTCGGGGCACGGGGAGGACGGGGGCAGCGCCGGGACGGGGCGGGTACCGACCCAGCGGCCTCGGGTTCGTGCGCCGGGCATTGTCTCTCCGCCGGGTGGCACCTAACTGGCCGCCGCCGGTCCCGATTGCGCTGCGAGTGGGGCTCGTCTCGGTCCTCCTCCCCCGTGTTCACAGCCACGGAGCGGGGACGGCCAGGACCCGTGCGTGTAAACCCCTTTCCGGTCCTCGCCGTGCTGTGGGTGGTACCATTGGTGACTGCGTGGACTTTTGCGCGGAGAGGGTCCCGGTCACCCTACCAGTGGGGAAGCTCTGTTTCCATCCCTCCATCGGTGCACTTGGTCCTTCCTGTGTCACTGAGGGTGACAGCGTGGATCTGCGCGCGCGAGGGATCCTGGCCACCTGGCGAGTGGCGTGTCGAGCCCCCTGTTGGGTGCGCGTCTGGGCGGTGGGGTGTCTGTAGGGGTGCGCCAGGCGGTGCGTGCAGCGCTCAGTTGGCTGGGGGCGAATGGAGTGTCACCGATCTCAGATTTACTGTCCTTGCCTAGACTGCAGAAGCCGACTGGCCTTTCAAAGCCTGTTTCTCGACGGGCTCGTCGCAGCGGAGCGCGGGGACTGTCACCGCTGGAAACCATGCTGGGTGGGGACTTGGGCTCGGTGGTCCGGGAATGGGCGCTGATTGGAGGGAGCAGAGCCCTTCTGTCAGACGCTTTTGGGTTTCTTCCGCTAAGATTGGGAAGGAAAAAAAAATCTGGAAAGTCAGATTTAACTTTGTAGCTCTCCGCGCTGGCAAGTGGAGGAAACTCTCCTAAGAATTTGGCGGGCTGGAAAATGCGTTTGAATCTGGGAAATCCACACCCAGGGAATGGGGCCAAGACAGTTACAGTTGGAGGTCAGATTTATGAAAGCAGCAGTGGGGTAAGGACCAGGGAGGGGAGACTTGATACTGTCCCCTAGTTTCTATGGTGACAGACACTAACTGAAGTGGGGCCATTCATTAGTTTACCATAGTGTCTTCAAACGTTTTAAACACACTTAGGTTCCTCTGGAGAAAGCAGACAGGACAGGTTCCCCTTTAAGAGTATTACGATCCCCATTTACATGACCCTCTCCAAGGCTCAGGGAATTTTGCTGAGAGTGGGTGGAAAGAATGTAACAGCTAGAGGATGGGGAGGGGTGCTTTGAAACGCTGTCCAATGGACATGAAATGGCCATTGCATTCCTGACCTCACAGCTGCTGTCATTACCCTCATAGGATCTTCACAGTATTGGACCCACCAACATTCTGTCTCTTGTAAAATGTAGGACGGGGAAGAAACACCACCAATAGCTATCAAAATAAAAAAGGGACAAGTTGGAAAGAAGGGGTTCACAGTGAGAAGGGGACCAGAGAGGTCAGATAACCAGAGGGATTATGGTCAAAATGCATTATGTACATGCATGCAAATTGTTTAAAAGGTTTAAAAATTTAAAAAGAGTATTATGGTATCAGGGGGACAATCCCAATAGGAACAAGGAGGTCTAATCTACACCTGCAACTCTTCCTAAATAAGAGGTTGCATCTAAATAACCCGGGTAGGAGACAAAGGTGTGCTGATAACCCAGTGCTGCTGTCCCAGTGATAAGACCCACATTACATTGTCTCTGCCCGTGCCTGTCTTCTTCCCTTCCACCAGTTCTCAACTCCAAGTACCCCTTCTGACCACAGCCTCTCCTAGTTGTACCTGCTCTCTGAAGCCTTCCCAGCCTTAGTCTTGTTCTTCAGGAAGATATAGTTTTCAGGGACATTGAATGTGGGCAATAATAAGTGGTTAACCAGCTAACTAGCACAGCTTGAAAAATGCTCAGATAGGAGTAGACCCAGGAGCGGGCAGGAGGTGCTATCAAGTGAGAAGTCCTTTTTCTAAGCCATGAATCCAAGTATTGGATGTTATTTTCACCCTGCAAATCCTTGATTCACCAAAGGGGTTTTAGATTTTTTTTTTTCATTTTCTATTCCTACTGTTTGTTACATAGTGTTTGATTACAATTTATTGAGTCTGGTTTTAGCCCTGTAATTTATTGCTTATTCTTGAATGGCTACTTCTTTAGATTTCAGTTTCCTGTCCTTTGAGGGCCTTAGTCTAAATAATTTCTAAAAACCTCAGCTCCAAACCTTTCAACCCAATGAAGCAGAGAGGAAAGTCCTTATTGGCAATGGTATAAATAATGGAGATGTTTAAATGTGGTCCAAAAAGAAACTTCCTTTCTTTTTAGTTTCTTTTTAAAAAGATTTGTTGCCTAGGTACACTGTCAGTATCCAGGGCAGGGATCCATGAGGAAAGCTTATGTCATTTTTTGGTATAGTCTTGGCACTTTGTATAATTGTGGTTTGTCTACAACATCTTTAGCATGTCACTTTGTTTTTGTTTTCCCTTAATGAAGTTGTTGGGTACACATCTCTTTTCAGGAGCATTTCATTGCTCTTTTAAGTGTTATATGAAATCTGCCAACTGTAGACTTCTCTATGTCTCAATCTATAACAGAGATTTTGTTTTGGAAAATCTGAAACAAATGGAATTTTGAGAGTGCCTTGAGGAGATGCACTTGGTTTTGTATAACTGTTTAAAGCCTAGTTTAAACTTAGTACTTAGGAAAAGTTACATCATCTATTAAGTAACCCATAAACGAGCTCTAATTCTAAGGAGTATAGGAATCAATCTTTTAAAAGGCTAATACTTTTTTTCAATTTATCTATCTGATAAGGTGGGAATTTGGTATGCTTGAGTTTCTTCTAGCAACATGTCTGTCTGTAGAAAGGACACACAATTTTCTCTGCTGTTCTTAGTTATTTGGATGCATAAAAGATTAAAGATAAATGGGGATGTGGCTCAGTTGGAAGAGTGCTTGCCTAGCATGTGCAAAGCCCTGGTTTTGATTGCCAGCACCACATAAGAGGAGTGTGGTGGCATATGCACTCCTGTAATCCCAACACTCAGTAGGCAGAGACAGGAGGGTTAAGAGTTCAGGGTCATCCTTAAATGTATATCAAGTTATAGACTATTTGGCCAAATTATGATAAGTGATGGTACTCAATTACAATTGTTAGTCAGGTTTTTTTTTCTGCCTTTTTGATTCCCATTCTTTTCTTGATTTAAAACAGTTTTTTGTTCTGTACTCCAAGAGTTTGGCTTGCTAGAGAATCTTATTTGAGGAGGAATCTTTATTTATTTATTTACTTATTTACTTATCTATTTATGTAAAAACTTTTAAAAGTTTTTAATTTTTAATATATTTATTTATTTATTTACAAGGGGAAAGAGGGAAGGAGGGAGGGAGGGAGAGAGGGAGGAGAGAGGAAGAAGAGAGAGAATGAGTACACCAGAACCCCTAGCCATTGCAAATGAACTCCAGATGCATGCACCACTTTGTGCATCTGGCTTTATGTTGGTTCTGGGGAATCAAACCTGGGTTGTTAGGTATTGCAAGTAAGTGCCTTAACCCCTGAGCAATCTCTCCAATCCTTAGAAACCTTTTTCTTGACAATTTTCATACATGTAGATAATATATTTTGATTATAACCCCCTTCCATTTCTTTCTCTTGTCTTCCTTTGTTCATTCCCCTTCCACTGAGTCCCTTCTTTCTAACTAGCCCCTCTTGTGCTTTGATAATGTTTTTTCCCACTCTGTCATCCATGATGAATGTTGATGGGCCCAAGCTTGTGTAGGTAATCACTTGCTGTGAGGTCATGAATACAGTGGCCACTTAATGCCTAGAAGTTTTAATTCCAAAGCGCTCCTCTCCATTCTTTGGCTCTCCTCTCTTTTTCATTGTTCCCTGAGCCTTGGAGGACATGATAGAGATGTCTCATTTACCGCTTTGTCCAGTTGACTCTCCCGAGTACTCACTGCCATCTGCAAAAAGAAGCTTTTCTTTTCTTTTTTCTTTTTTCTTTTTTGATTTTGCGAGGTAGGGTCTCACTCTAGCTCAGGCTGACCTGGAATTCACTCTGTAGTCTCAGGGTGGCCTTGAACTCTTGGCGATCCTCCAACCTCTGCCTCCCAAGTGCTGGGATTAAAGGCGTGCGCCACCACGCCCGGCTCAAAAGAAGCTTTTCTGACCAAAGGTGTGTGTGAGAGAGGCACTAATCTATTGGTATAAACATAGATATTTAGCTACTTAGACAAACAACAGTAGCAGTTTTCCGTTGGAGGAGGCGCCTTTAAAACCTCACTGAGTTTGTTAGATTTAAGTAATGTTTAAAAGCTGAAGTCTAGCTAGCTGGCTAAGGCTTGTTCTGCACTGAGTAGTTTTTACTTTTAGTGGGCTTGGTCTTTATTTAGATTAAATGAAGATAGTTCTCTGGGGAAGAGGTTGCATGGGGTCAGAGGAGATGATTTTGACTCTACTGTTTCAGAATTGCCCTCTTGTTCAGGGGCCCAATGAGAGCAAGGAGTCCACCCCATCACTGCCCTCCTTGGTTAGATGCCCACCATTCAGTGTCAGAGATTTGTGGCTGCCAGGAGGGTTGTAAGCAATGATGCCACTTCCTCTCTTCTAGATTATGATGCTTCTATAAGTCATCTACCCTTTATTTATCATTGCCTAGAAGTTCAGTAAACTTTTCTTAGACTTCAAATCTGTCTTTGTTATCACCTCCTCTTTTTCACCTCACTTTGTTTTACTACCTTAGAACCTTTTTTTTTTTTTTTTTTTTTTTTTTGAGGTAGGGTCTTTCTCTAGCCCAGGCTAACCTGGAATTCACTATGTAGTCTCAGGGTAGCCTCAAACTCACAGCAATCCTCCTATCCTCCTACCTTTGCCTCCTGAGTCCTGGGACTAAAGGTGTGCGCCGCCACAACATAGGGCCTCAGAACCTTTTTGCATGTACAGGATGTACACATGAATAGTATATAAAAGATTTATTCTGGGTCTCTTGGGTAGGGGCTGGGGGGACTTGAATTAGACCTTGACCCTCTTAAGTCTTTCCTTATGTCCAGGTTCTTTCAACTTTAGTTCCTTCATCTGAAAACAGGAGTCAGTTGTTAGTAATACTTTTTTTTTTAACCAAAGAATTTCTGGAGGATTAAATGAATTATGAATGAATGTATGGGAATTCTTTAAGTTGTAAAATACTGTGCTGTTAAAAATTAAAAAGAATGCTTAATTAAGGATTTAATATATATATACATATTTCTTTAAAATTTCAAACACTTAGTAGACTCAGTATCCTGAATGTATGTGCTAGGAACTTAATCTGGGATTGTTTTCCATCTTTAATTGACCAATATTGTTGGATGTACTTTTTGGGGAAATCATCAAGTTCCTATTACTAATTACTTCTAAGCAGAAGAATATGTTTAATTTAAACTTTGTCAGGCTCTGCCACAATTTACATAACAAGTGTATTACTTTTAGGAATAATTTCTTTCTTGATATTCTGGTTAAAGGACTTGTCTTAAGATTAGGGAAGCAAAGAGCAGTTTGTGGTCAAGGTCAGGAAAGCTGTCACCTCTAGTTAGCAGCCAGCATCAGGATACCCCTGCTGAGTCCTAGGAAGGTTTCTTTGGAATTTTCTCTCCTTGAGTCATGTTGCAAGCTGGGCAGTGCATCTCCTAACTGCTCCTGGGTTTCTAGCTGCCTGTCTCCTCCTTTGTTGCTTTTAGACATCAGCAAGCAGGAGAAACACAAAGGCTCAAACCTGGCACTGGGCCATAGAGAATTTACATTTCAAATGTAGATATTAATGAATCATCTATGAAGTATCAACAAACATTATGTAGATTTCTTTGACATGAGATAGCACCATGTTGAGACATGGTGACTTCTATAGGAAGAGCTGGGGCAGTCTAGTGGACAGATCAGTGTAGTCTAGTAAGGGCAGGGAGAAGTTCCTGTGGGGCTTTAGGGGGTGGGATGGTGTACAATCCTGCATTTATATGGTCTCTTATGTGACTTCTGGTTTACTAGTAAGACAGGTTTTGCTAGGCTTATAAGTTAAAGGAAAGGCAGTAAATTATGGGAAAATGAAAATTTGTAGGTGTTCTGGAAATTTTATAATTCCCCAAATCCATACCTGTTAGAGCAAGTCTAATCTGTTGTTATGGATAGAATATTGCCAGCCCTGCCTTTTGATTTAATGCCTTTTTTTTTGTTGAATGCCCACACTATGCCAGACACTCTATAGATATTTTTATAAATATCACTGAATTAGGTACCTATCACTGCTCTTACAAATTACCACAAGTTTAATGGCATCAACCAACGTACACATCATCTCATAGTTCTGTAGGCTAGAAGTCTGACCTGGGTCTTTCTGGATAAAATCAAAGTGTTGGCAGGATGGTTGTTCCTTACCTGAGGCTCCAGGAAGAATTTATTTCCAAGCTCACTCAGGCTATTGCCAAATATAGTTTCTTGCACTTGTAGGACTGGGTCTCTGTTTCCTCTGCCAGCTTGGGACCACCATTAGTGCCAAGAGGCCTTTTTTGTTCCTGGTTGTTGCATGTGGTCCCTTAAGTCAGAACCAGCCAAGACTAGCATCCTGTTCAAGCAATATGACACCCCCTGTGCATCTTGCTTTTCCAAGAGAGACAGTTTGCTGCTTTTAAAGGCTTATGTGATTAGACTGGGCACATCTACATAGTCCAAAATCTGTAGAAAGTCACTGTGTGGGTATGGAGAGATGTTCAGTGGGTAAAGACACTTGCTTTACAAGCCTGCTGACCAGAGTTTGTATTTCACCACCCATATAAAAATATGGACACAAAAGTGGGGCCATCTGTAATCCCAACACGCCTATGGCAGTGGGAGGCTGAGTCAGGAGAATCCTGAAGCTCTAAGGTCACCTGATTGTCCTTCCCAATGGAACAATGGGGGGGGGAGAGAGAGAGAGAGAGAGAGACCTTGTCTCAAGATGGAAGCAGAGGACTACATTCTTAGGTTATCCTCCAGCCTTGACATGTGTACCATGGCATGATTCACACTCATACACACATCAAACACATATACTCATATCTACACACACAAATTAAAATAATCACTTTACCTTGGAATGTAATAAACTCATGGGCTCTGGGATTGGGGCCGGGATGTCTGTGGGGGTAGTCATTCTGCCCACCAAAATGACCAGATCCTCTTACTGCAGCATGCTATGAGATTATTATTGTTACTCTAGCTTGACAGATATATAAAATAAGACACTAAATTTTTAAACAAGTTTGTAGGGCTTCAAGATCCCTCTTAAATAACACAATGTTAATCTCAGTGCTTGGGAGGGTGGAAGCAAGATGAGTTCAAGGTCAGCCTGGACTACATAGAGAGTTTGAGGCCAGGCTAACTAGGTAGACCCTGTCTCAAAAACAAACAAAGACAAATTGTTCTTAGTTGGTGGGGGGCTGCTCTGAGGCTCAGAGCAGTGGAGACTGGCCAGCCAGCCAGAGTTCAGCTCTGCTTTGGTGAATTTAAGTGTTTTGTTCTGATTATTGTTTTGCCAAAAGTGCTTAGAGTGATTTCTTCAGTGGAAGAAACATCCAGGTGGGGAATTCGAGACCTTGCCTACTCAAGGTTTATATGGAGGGCTCCTTGTTGGGATGAAAAGTACATGATTCTATGCCTGGTTCTGGAATGGACACAGCTGAGTCGACCCAGAAGCTACTCCCACTTCCCAGTTTCAGACTGTCTGATGGTTTTCAAGGCCTTGGAGGGAAGCTCAGTAAGTAGAGTTTGTACCATCCTTGGTAGGAGTCAGTGCAAGGAGACACTTGATCATGGCCACCAGGTGTAAGACCAAGCCTGACGCTGTTTGATTATATAGGTGCATCTTTTCTTTTCTTTTCTTTTCTTTTCTTTTCTTTTCCTTTCTTTTCCTTTCTTTTCTTTTCTTTTCTTTTCTTTTCCTTTCCTTCCCCTCCCTCCCCTCCCCTCCCCTCCCTCCCCTCCCCTCCCCTCCCCTTCTTTTCTCTTTCTTTTCTTTCTTTTCTTTCTTTTCTTTCTTTTCTTTTCCCTTTTCTTCTTTCTCTCCTCTCCTCTTTCTTTCTTTCTTTCTTTCTTTCTTTCTCTCCCTTCTTTCTTTCTTTCTTTCTTTCTTTCTTTCTTTCTTTCTTTCTTTCTTTCTTTCTTTCTTTCTGTTTTTATAGGTGCTTTTGATTGCTTCTCATGAATTGTTTTGCCCTGTATAGTAAGTGAAAGCCCTGTTTTGAAGTATTTTTTTCTATAAGAAACTAGAATTAGCACTAGGCTGCAGCTCAATGGTGGAGGGCTTGCTTGGGGTGCATGTGGCCCTGGGTTCCATCCCTAGCACTGTAAGAAAAAAAAACAGAATAAAAATAATAAAAAATAACTCAGAACCTTCAGATATTTAACATGGCCTTCATGGATTCATGAATTCCCTGAAATCCTATGCAACAGTTTTGTATATATATACTTGTATATGTTTCTTGGGAGAGGATTTATAGCTTTATGTCTTCAAAGTAGTTAGGCTCTCAAAAGTTTAAGAATACACCACTTAATAATTAAGTTATATAGGCACATTAAACAAAATTATTAAAAATTAAAGTTATATAGGCACATGTTTTTAAGAGTCAAAAGTTCTTCAAACATAAAAAAAAACATAGCAATCACTTGCCCTACCCTTCTCCACCCTAATTCTGATCCCTCAGGGCTTTACTTTTAATGTTTTAGCAGAGAGAAGGTTGGGTGGGGAGAGGATAGAGGAAGGGGGAGAAGAGAAGGAGAGCAGGAGGGGGAGACAGAAGAGGAAGAAGAGGAGAAGGAAAGAAAAGACAGCTATGGAAAGAGAGGATGATGATTTTGGCTATTTAACCTGCTTCCTACTCTTGCTATCCACATCTTTGGCTTCCATCCTAGAGTTCTTTTTTTTTTTTTTTTTTTTTTTGGTTTTGATCTCACAGTTCAGGCTGACCTGGAATTAACTATGGTCTCAGGGTGGCCTCGAACTCCAATCCTCCTACCTCTGCCTCCCGAGTGCTGGGATTAAAGGCGTGAGCCAGTTCTTGTAATAGTGTGATAGAATAAGAAATCCATACTTGGTTTTTGTTCTGGTTCCTGACCCAGAGTTGAAACTTAGAATTTCCTGAGAGATGGGGCAATAGGAACATCTTTCCCTCTAACATGTGATCTCAGTCCCCAAAGGTTGCAGGACCCTTGGTATAATTGTAGTGATCAGAATATTTTGCAAAACAATGAGATGACTAGTGGCTAGACTTCTTAACAGTTTTAGGCTGGGGGCTGGCTCGCAGAAAGACCAGGGCAACATTAGAGGACTGGGAATTTCAGCCCCACTCACTAGTCGGTTGAGGGTACCTGGGCTAAAGATTGAGTTAGTCACCTATGGCTAGTGATTTGACCAATTGGTCTCCAGGGTGAAACTTCTGTAAACCCCCTAAATGGGCTTAGAAAACTCTTGTGTTATAGAACTCCCGGAGAGATGCAGGGAGAGTAGCTGCACCCAGGGAGCTGATAGAAGCACCATCTTTCCTTCTGGTGGGGGGCATTTCCCCATCTTTTCCTCTAAATTCTTTTATGAAATTTTTATTGTTATGTTTTAAATACCAAGGACCTCTGTATGTTCCTGAGCATGAACACATACACACCTCACTCACACTCCATCCTTATTTCAAGGATGTGGTTAGATTTTTTTTATTTGAGAGAGGTAGAGGGGGGGGGGAGAGAGAGAGAATGGATGCACCAGCAGCCTCTTAGCTGCTGTGAATGAACTCCAGATGCATGCGCCCCCTTGTGTGCAAGTGCGGCATTGTACCCTTGCATCATGTTTTGCGTCTGGCTAAAAGTGGGACCTGGAGATTGGAACCAGTGTTCTTAGGCTTGGCAGGCAGGTGCCTTAACTGCCAAGCCATCTCTCCAGCCTGTAGATTTTAAAAAAAATATTTTATGTATTTATTTGTTGAGAGAGATTGAGAGCAAGGCAGATAGAGAGAATGGGTGCTCCAGGACCTGTAGACACTGCAAACTCTAGACACATATGCCACCTTGTGGATCTGGCTTACATGAGTATTGGGGAATCGAACCTAGGTCCTTAGGCTTTGCTGGCAAGCACCTTAGTGGTTAGATTTTTTTAAAGCTATTTTATTTATTTAAAAATTTTCAATAAATATTCTATGCATTAATAAAGTACAGCATGGTGTTCTGAAATCTTTATGTAGTATGAAATATTTAAATCATGCTGAGGTATCACCTCACATGCATAGGAGTGGGGAGACCACTGTGGTCACCACATTTCTGTTCCTGTAGCCATGGTGCTATTGTGCAGTATGAGGGATCTCCAGCCTTAGTTTCACTGGCTTCACTGTGGAGAAGTTTCCTTCTTAATGCTTTTTAGCTTGCCTTGCATTTGACAGTAGCTTAGAACACTGCTTTGGTTTGAAGGAAACATTACCTTTCAGTCCACTGTCTATTCTGTAATTCAGAAAAAAGAGGTACTTTTCATCCTTGTAGATAATGTAACATAACCTTCACATTCCTACATGTTTTACTTTCTGTTTACAACATTTCCTGTCCACCTATGGCCACATTGTAGCTCAGTTAATTTTGGGCTGGAGAGATGGCTTAGTGGTTAAGGTGCTTGCTTGAGAAGCCTATAGACTCAGGTTTGATTCCCCAGTACCCACGTAAACCAGATGCACAAGGTGGCACATGCATCTGGAGTTTTTTTGCAAACTGGAGTGGCTGGCGTCCCTGGCGTGCCCATTCTTTCTCTCTGTCTATCTGCCTCATTCTCTCTCTGTCTCTCTCAAATAAATAAATAAAAATAAAATATTTTAAAGATTTATTTTGAAGCATAGAGAGAAGAGAGATAGACAGAATGGGCACATAGAGCCTTCAGCTGCTGCAAATGAATTCCAGATGCATGCATCACTTTGTGCATCTGGCTTTTTGTGGTTACTGGGGGATCAAACCTGGTTCTTTAGTGCTTTGTAGGTGAGCATCTTAACCGCTGAGCCATCTATCCGGCCCTGTAGCTCACTTTTGTTCTCCTCTTTGTGTTCTGAGATTGTCCAGTTGCTCCTGGCTTTTGATTCTTTCATCAGTACGCTTTGTGCATTGTTTTGCCTCCTTATACATGACCCATCCACTTCCCCTGACTGATGTGCTCCAGAGCAGCACTGTGGAGGGGAGATGGAAGTACTGAGACACAGTGATGAACTGTCTCTTATGTACCAGGTTTGCCAGAGCTACATAGGCATGCTGGCTCTGCCATGATTAACACATGGTGTCTTAGACAAGTCATGGGACTCTGATCCTCTTCTTCATAAGAGCCCCCTTGTGCCCAGCGTGGTGAACAGTGGAACAAGGTGGTGAAGCCAAAGTGCTTTGTATGATGTTGGGCATGCAGTGAATGCCTAGGAAGTAGTACTAGTAAGTGGGGCTGGGCTGATACTAAGAACAGAGGGAGGAAATTTGGTGGCAAATTTATCCAGCCTGGGTGCTTGTGGTGGAGCTGAATGAAAGAGATTAGAAAACGATTACTTGGAAATGGCCCTGCAGAGGAATGGGGCTAGATTTGTTACTATCACTGAGTGGAATGTGGACAATTTACAACGAAGCACCCTCTTTACCTCAGGACCTCCTGTGTCTGGTAACACTGAGCCCCATCCTGGGTTGTGTGATGGTGTTGGTGGCTGTTTAATGTCAGCTGCAGCTGCTGGCAGGAAATGTATTGCTATCACGCGTGAGGAGCCAGGCTCTAGGAAACAGAGCTTCGTGATCTGACTCTGTAATGGGGACTGGGGACGACTATGTCTAGCCTGTAGAGGAGCCATGAGGAAAGTACAGTGCTTGTGCTGGCCTCATGGAAGCTAGGCCATGCCACAGGACCTCAGAGCACTTGGATGGGAGGGAGATTTCTTCTTTCTATAACTTAACCTTCCCAGAACAAGTTTGTCATAATTTGAGAATTTTTCAGTCAACATAATATTGTCTAACTGTCTGCTTAGGGGCAAAATTATACACATACATTGATTTAAGAATTAAAAAAAAGAAATTTCAGGTGATACAGAAATACACAAGCAGACTAAAATGTTGGAATCTTCACTCCCTTCTTCAAAGTTAAGCATGAATTCCAGGCATTCTTGTGCAATATGAATTCAGTGTGACTGTATGGAGATGTTTAACAATATCTAATATTTATTCACTTATTTAACATATGTTTATTGACCTCTCCTTCATGTGCCAGGCACAGTTCTAAATGCTTTGCATGTGACAACTAGCTCTATAATTGTGACCATTTTACAGTGAGGAAACAGAGGTTGAAAGACCTGCCCAACTTCTCACAGCCAGAAGTGTTGAAGTTAGGGGGCCAACAGTCTGGTTTCAGAGCTCTTAAAAGTTGCTGCAGATGGCCTGCCTAAAGCTTGCCTCCAGTACTTGCTCTTTCTCCAAGCACTGTGCAGAAGGTTTTTTTTTTTTACCCGTTAGGCTAATCCTAAACTGGCAGTTTGCTCCAAACCCTGCTTAGGACCCTTTGAGATGTGAGTGGAAGCACTTTTTGGACTGTCTCATGGTGTGATTGAGTTACTTGCAGGGTAGAGGTTGGAGAAAGTAATCTTCCCAGGAAGTGAAGGCCAGGATGGCTGAGGAAGTGACCCTTCCTTGAACCTTTACACGAGGAGTAAGGACAGCTGTCACGAGCCCTGCACAGTCAGTGTTCTGGACCTGGCTGCCTGTTTCTTCACCGAGGGTGGATGAAGGGTTTTCTTTCCTCCAGAGGCCAATTCATGCAACTTTTAACTAGGACACTTGTCCATTCGTGTCTGAATAACATTCCCATCACCAGCCCAAATGATCCTGGGCAGCATTTTGTGGGTGGCAAAGTGCCTCTTTTAATGCACTGCTGATAACTATGTTATAAATGAAAGCTTTGGTTTTGAATCTGAAGAGGACTAGAAAGACAGATACTATGGGCCCATCTAAGCCTGGTAAAAAGCAGTACAGGGTGGCATAAACTTTTAACGGTGGTCATAGGACATAAGCATTAGAAGCATCTACACCTAGTGGGAACATATCCTTTTCTCTGAAACACTTGTGAGTGTGGGGTCACTGTATTTGGCATGAACCCAGGATGCAGGGGTAGAGGAGCCTCAGCCTTTTTCTGAGACCTTTGGCATCCTCTCTGGGTAAGGTGGTGGGAGGAGAAGCCCAGTGTTTGCCAGATGTGTTAAGCATGGTATTCCATTTAATATAAGGTGGAAGTTTTATTGCTGCTTTTGTGTCCTGTACCCAAATACTTGACAGAATCAACCTAAGGGCAGAAAGATTTATTTTGGCTTATGGTTTCAGAGAGATTTCAGTCCATCCTGGCAGGATGGGTGGCAGTAGGAGTGTGAGGTGGTAGCTGCTCACACTGTGGCAGACTGGAAGGCAGAGAATAGAACTAGAACCAGGTCAGGCTATAATCTTCAACAGCTTGCCCCTAGTGACCTACGTCTTCCAGCTAGGCCTTACTTACCTCCTAAAGGCTCTATAGTTTTCCAAAAAGTGCCACTAACTGATGACTGAGCATTCAGAACATGAGCCTGTGGAGGACAATTCAGATTCAAAGCATAACACAGGTCAATACTAATTTTATGGAAGGGAATAACCAAAGTTTAAAGACGTTAAAGAGGATTGCTCCTAGGTATATAATTATAAGCAGGAAAGTGAAGTACTTGGTGAACATGGAGGTTTCACTTTAAAGCCCTCGGCCTTTCTGTAAGGCTTGGATACTTCCTTAATTCATGAAGAAGTGATTGATCTCTCCAGACTTGGAACTTGCCTCAGTGGGCCTCTGAAATACACGGGGTTATTCTTTGTGGAAGTAAACAGGCAAAGTACGTGAGAAAGGCACGGGTACTTACTTAGAGCTGGTCACTATCATTGTTTTTTTGAGATAGTGTCCTATATAGCCCAGGCTGGCCTCAAACTCAGTACGTAGCTAAGGCTGGCCTTGAATACCTGTCTTGCTTCCACCTTCCAAGTGCTGGGATGACAGGAATCCACACCTTGATGCCACCATACCCTGAAGACTTTCATTTATCTCTGCTTCCAACTCTTATTATCCCAGAAATTCTAGATTGATCTTTGTGTGTCAGAAATATAAAGTATCAGTGTGTTTATTAACAGGGTACTTTTTTTTTACTCCTTAATTGCTATTTTCAACATTACTGAAAGGACAGAAACTGAATCTTGTCATCCCCTCCATGTATATGATGGCACCCCAACCTTTAGTATGATAGGAGATGGGGCCTCTGGTAGGTGATTAGGGATGAGTTGTCTGATGTTAAGATAAATTCCCATATAGTGAGGGGCATCGGAGAACTTTCTCTGTCCTTGCCATGTGAGGACATACTGAAAAATGGGGCTGTCTACAGGGCAGCCTCGCCAGAAGGGGGGGCCTCACCAGAAACCAACTACCTGGAGCCTTGATCTTGGGTGTTCTAGTTTCCAGACCCTGAAAATACATTTCTGTTGTCTCAGCCTCCCAGTGTGTGAGGTGGCTGGCAGACTAATATAGGCATGGTTCTAGAATACTGATGACACCTTAAAAACAACATGTTGGTACCTTATTTTGTGTAAAGATAGTACTGTGACACCTGAGCCATACCTGTGTCATGTCCCTTGGATGTCTGTATGAACGAGCTTCTTGTTTTCTCCTTTCCCTCTCTGATCTGTCCTATTTAGCAGATTAAATCATATATGGTATGATCTTTATGCTTCTAGCATTCCACATCTATTTCTACTGTTAGTTATTCCATTGTTAAGGTGAAGTGCAGTCATTGGCTGGGCATTCAAAGCTGGTTATAGTCCAAATTAGTATCTCATTGTTTTCTTTCTTTTATTTTTAATTTTTTTTATTTGAGAGAGGCAGAGAGAGAATGGGCACACCAGGGCCTTTTCAGCCACTGTGAATGAACTCCAGATGTGTTGCATCCCCTGGTGCGCATGTGCAACATTGCACACTTGCATCACTTCTGCATCTGGCTATACATGGGACCTGAAGATTTGAACAAGCTTTCTTAGGCTTCGCAGGCAGGTGCCTTAGCCACTAAGCCATCTCTCCAGCCCTGTTTTCCTTTTTAAAAATAATTTTATTGATTTATTTGAGAGAGAGAGATTGAGAAACAGAGAGAGTTGAGTTTGGGTATACCAGGGCCTCCTGCCACTTACAAATAAACTCCAGATGCTTGGGCCACTTTGTGCATCTGGCATTATGTGGGTACTGGGGAATAGAAATCAGGCTGTTAGCTTTGTAAAAAAGTGCTTTAACCTCTGAGCCATCTCTCCAGCCCAGTATCTCATTGTTTTCAATGACATTCATCAACTTTCAACTCTAGTCAGTCTTATAAGCCCTTTGCTGAAGCTCTGTCTACCACTTAGGGCTTGTTCTTTTTTCACATTTCCATCTTGGCATGTGCTCCACCTTCCACTGGAGTTACCTTACTACTTCTGCCCCTTTTATTTTGCTTCCCCCTCAATTATTTTAAATATATTTTTAAAACTTTCTTTATTATTATTCATTTATTTATTAGAGACAGAAAGAGAGAGAGAGAGAGAGAGAGAGAGAGTGCGAATGAGTGCACACCAGGACCTCTAGCCACTGCAAATGAGTGCACCTGGGGAATTGAACTGGGGTCCTTAGGCTTCTCAGGCATGTGCCTTAACCACTAAGCCATCTCTCCAGCCCTGTTTTAAATATTTTATTTTATTGATTTATGAAAGAGATGCAGAAGAGAGGAGAGAGAAGGAGAGAGAGAGAGAGAGAATGAGAATGGGTGCTTTAGGACTCCAGATCAGGCTTATATTGGTACTGGTGAATCAAACCTGGGTCCTTAAGCTTCACAGAATCTGGCCCCCTTTTGACATGGGACCTGGGATTCATTGAACTCAGGCTGGCCTCCTTAGGTGCTTCTCAGGATGAACATTTAAACTAGAGCCACCCTCTCCTTAAACCACTAATTCAATTATTGTAGCAGTCCTGTTTGTTAGATAGTATTAAACTCCCACTTTTTGTTTTTGTATTTTTTGAGGTAGAGTCTTGCTGTAGCCCAGGCTGACCTGAAATTAGTCTCAGTTTGGCCTCAAAGAGCAATCCTCCTACCTCAGCCTACGAATGTTGAGGGTTAAAGGCTTGTGCCACCACACCTGGTTTAGAGTCCTTTTTTTTTTTTTTTTTTTTGTAGAGAGATAGAGAGAGAGGAAGAGAGAATGAGAATTAGTGCATTAGGGCCTCAGCCATTGCAATCTTTGAACTCCAGACACTTTTGCCACCTACTGGGCATGTGCAACCTTACACTTGCCTCATCTTTGAGTATCTGGCTTACATAGGATCTGGAGAGTTGAGCATAGGTCCTTAGACTTCACAGGCAAGAACCTTAACTGCTAAGCAATCTCTCCTGCCTGGTCTCCCTCTTTTTATAGTTAGGATAAAGCATTTACTTTATTCATATGCTCAGAATCTAAGTAGTGAACAACCAACCTTTCCCTCCCAGACCCTATCATATGAAAAGGAAGACAACATCCTGGAGGCCATAGTAAAGGAGAAAGAAGACAAGTGCTTGAGGCCCTAGCACAGGAAAAGGAAGTCAGTACCCTTGAGGTCCTCGCTCCTGAGAAGAAAGCTTCATCCTGGCACTGGCTCCTTTTGAACCCATCCAAGGAGGATGGCTTCAGAGCAGTGGTTGTGGAAGATCACACACATTTGTTTCCAAGTTGCTGCTGAGTTGTGCCGGTGCCTGACTGTCAGTAGTAAGGTTGTTCCCATTCTTTTGGATTAACAAGAAGTGCTGTGTTGTCCATAGTCACGTGGATTTGCAATAATTTGCATGATCAGTGGAGCGCACTCATTTAAGACTTTGGTTGGTATTGCTGGAAACTATCATGTTCCATTTTATTCTCAGTGTCTTCAGTATGCAACACTGCCTGTTTTCTAGTCCTTGCTAATACAGTGAATTCTGAAATATTTTATTCTCTGACATCTTATAGATAGGTTAAAAACTGAATAATACAGTGATTTGCCTAGTCTCATAGCATGAATTTCTCTTCTAATTTCAAAATTGATTTTTGTGGGAGGCAGGCTGGTTGGAACATGTACATTGTCCTTGATGAGTTACTCACTGTGTGATATTTAGTTCTTCTAGAATATAAGCTTTTTTCTCTGGAAGGTAATTTCAGATTTAGAGTTTTTTTTTATTTTATTTTATTTTATTTTTATAAAAAGTTAAGTAACCTGAAAATGTACTGCTGATAACCAGGCAATGGTTAAAGCAGGGGCTGGAGCTTGTTGGTTGAGACACCTATAAGTATTGTGAAAGGCTTTTATATGACCTGGAAAGAAAAGAGAGTGTGCAGTGGGATTAGGGCTCAAGGATCTCCATCTCTGAGGTAGAGTCTTTTCTAAAAACAATGGTGTGTATTTGCCTGCAGAGGCACTGGTGCCCCCACTGCATATTCTTCTCTGCTATTCTGGCACATCTCATTTGGGTGGCACCTGTAAAGAAGGTATGACATCAGGTTTTGCTACCAAGTATTTATAGCAGTGGGTGCTTCCTACATGGGTCACTTTTGTGCTGTGGTTTCTTGGGAAATAGTCTGTAGCCCTCCTACCCAAACCACACTGCCCATTTCAAGGTCTTGCTGGTTTCTGTACACCTTCCAGGAGGCCTTCCAAGTAGGAGAAGCTGGCTGAGGGAAGTACCACCCTATGGTAGGGTGGGATGAGTGGCCTATGAGGGAAGGCTTGTGCCAGCCCTGGGCCGGTGCTGGTGCTTGTGGTCTGCCATTTTCACCTTACTCCTTCTTATTTCTCTGTTCCCTTGTCTGTTTTAGAAAACATTAAAAGTTAAGCATTTTTGTTCCTTTATTTGCTATTCTTTGCTGACTATATTTGGGGTGAGTTTGGGAAAGTCTTTTCTGGGCTTCAGTCATAGTACTAGCTACTGTGATTACCCCACCTTGTGAACACTTTACAGATGACCTCCTTGCTGTCCTAGTGCACCCGAGGAAGTGACATTCATCCCCAGTTAGTGTAGCCTTAAGTGGTTAATAGAACTTTTCATTCCCATGGTTAGGAAGCGGCATGGTAGACTAAACTCAAATGGGCTGAATCAGACAAGTCCTGATTCCAAATGGGCGCTTAACCTGTGCAGATAGAAACACTGGACTGGGTGAAATGCTGTGAGGTAGCCAGCATCTTAAATGACCTTCAAAATGCAAATGTCAAACTTCTCTCAAGTCTTCATGCTTCCTAACAGAAAGCAATTTGGAAATTTCATTGTATAGAATACTTTATGAAGTTCACTCATTTATGTCTTGGAAAGATTGTTCCAGTGCAGTCTGAAGAATGAAGACTGGTGTGAAACCTAGACTGCCCTTGACAAGTTAGTCATCATGCACTGTGCAGTGTATTTCTCTTGACCTTTCCCTTTGTTTGATATTGTTCTCTTGATCTTTCCCTCTCTTTTTTTTTTATGAGAGAGAGAGAGAGCAAGAGAACAAGAGAGAGAGAGAGAGAGAGAGAATTGGCAGGACCTTAGTCACTGTAAACAAACTCTAGATGCATGCATGTGCCACCTGTGTGCATGTGTTACCTTGTGAATCTGGTTTATGTGGGCTCTGGGGAATTGGACCTGGGTCCTTAGGCTTCATAGACAAGCACCTTAACTGCTAAGCCATCTCTCCAGCCCACCTTTTCCTCTCTTTGATATCAAAATCAAGTTGTCCTGCCTTTAGTAAGTGTGAAGCACTTAGATGAATTTCAGCCTTAAACTTTATCATGTAGAGAAGGGACCTGTCAGGCCAGCTTTAAATACACATTGTCCAGCTACAATGGTGACCTTTTTTGCACATTAAATGGGAAACAAAACCCTAATTAATAGGCATGCCAGCTATGAGACTACTAAAATGAGCTATAGTCTGGGAGAAAATGTTTACAAATCTAATCTATCTAATCTATCTAATGATGGATGAATATCTGCAGTATTGGAAGAAGTCCTAAAGTTCACCAGTAAAACAAACCACCCAATTAGAAAATGGGTTAACAGCTGGAGAGATGGCTTAGTGGTTAAGGTACTTGCCTGTAAAACCAAGGGACCCAGGTTTGATTCCCTTGGACCCATGTAAGCCAGATATACAAGGGGTCACATGCATCTGGAGTTTGCAGCGCCTGGAGGCCCTGGCATGTCCATTCTCTCTCTCTCTCTACCTGCCTATTTCTCTCTCTGTCTCAAATAAGTAAATAAAAATGAAAATAAACTTAAAAAAAAAAAGAAAAGAAAATGGGTTAAAACATGAAGATACCTTTTACCAAAGAGGATTACCAGCAAACACGTAAAAAGATTCCCAACAACAGCAGCCATTAGGGAAATGCAAAACCATAGCCATGGCCTGGGGCTGTATAGCCTGATGCCAGAGTGCTTGTCTAGTGTGGGTAAGGCCCTGTGTCCAATACCCAACACCGCAGACAGAACAAAACAAAAGCCTGCCACAGTTAGACATCACTATATACCTACCAGAATAAAATGAAACATAATGACAGTGTCAAATGCTGTTGTGGATGTTGGGAACTGGACCACAAATACATTGCTGGACGGTATGGAAAATGGTGCAGCCATCCTGGAAAACAGTTGGACACTTTTTAGAATACTAAGCAGTTGTACTTGTGGGCATTTATGCCAGAGAAGTGAAGACATGTTCATTCAAAATCTGTGCATGGATGCATCTAGTGGCTTTATTCTCAAAACATCTCAGATGCCATGTTGGGGTGAAATAAACTGTAGTTCATCCACATGGTGGATGATGGATGGATTGGGTTCATCTGTCTTTCAAGCTAGAAACATTGCTACACTTAGCTCCCTTTTCATGTGGTGTCTGATTGGACCTCATCTTGGTTACTTTTCTTTCAAAGGCACCTCATCATGGTACCTGGTTGTGATAACTGCTTTGCTCTTTCTTTGCTTCAACACTTCATTCTTCAGACTGCACTGGAACAATCTTTCTAAGACATAAATGAGTGAACTTCATAAAGTATTCTATGCAATGAAATTTCCAAATTGCTTTCTGTTAGGAAGCATGAAGACTTGAGAGAAGTTTGACGTTTGCATTTTTAAGTTCAGAGAAGACTCCTTTCCTCATCCCCTCAGGGTTCATATGGCATACTGGCAAAAGTGTTGATTCTAGAATCAAAAGACTGCTACGTCTTGGTTGTAATACTAGTGGGATGTTCTTGCACTGAATTTCTGTGAGTTTTGGTTTCGTTCTCTAAGAAACTAGAGCTAATGAAACAGTGTACCACCGAGGTTGCTGGGAGGGCAGGCAAGTCCCCTTGAGAATGCTGTAAGCAGCTTTTCTGAATCACTGGAGGAAAATTCAGAAAGTGCATTTGTAGTTCTGCCAAGAACCCCAGTGGGTCATAGTGCATGTCTGTGATACTGTGGGTGAGACCCAGCTTGGGATAGCTCAAGCTTATACATAGATGGGCCTTAATGGCAAGCTGCACCAACCTAGGATGCCTGCCCACTGCATAGCTGTGGAAAGAACATGTTAGTATCTGCTGGGAGATCTGCAGCAGGGCGGGACAGAAATGTGCACTGGAGCTTACAGAAAAAAGCTCATGAGACAGTCTGCTCTCCAGGAAGGGACAGAGGGAGAATGAGAGATCTAGAGGGATCTGGTAATCTGCCAAAGCCTCTCTGCTGACAAAGTGACCTGCACGACAAGTAGGGGACTGTTAGAGACAGATGTGCCCAGTTAGCCCAGTACTTTCAAGGCTTTTGTGGCCTCAGAGCAGCCAGAGACAGAACTAACTACCAGCTTGCTGGCTTTCTGGAAAATGCTGGGTCAGCCAAGAGGCTGAGACAGTTGAGAGGAAGGCAGGCAATTTTTTTTCCTGAGATGTAGCATGGGAGTGACTGCTGGGAATTGGTATAGGACCTGATGGGGTCCCCAGAGCCCTCTTTCACCATGTGAGATACTCATTGTGACCAGCTCAGACCTTGGTGGTTTTCATCTGTCACATAGTTCTCACTAACAAAAGGGCTCCTTGGATGATCAGACAAGGCTTGGTGATAATGATGCTATGAAACTGGTTAGGTTTGTGGCAAATGAAGGCCTGAATTGGTATTTGCAGAATTTGTGTAGGCGTAGTAAAGTAGGGACACTTTTTGACTTTTTGTGTTCCCTTGGTTGTATAAGAATAGTGTGTGTGTGTGTGTGTGTGTGTGTGTGTGTGTGTGTGAAGGGTGAAGAGACCCAAAGAGAGAGAGAGACAGGGAGAAAAGGGAAAGAGGGAGGAGAGAAGGAAGAGTGGGGAGGGAAGAGATATCAGTCTACTTGGTGTGCTGATTGCTAAGTTCCTGCTTTCACTTTTGCTGTCTTAAGAATGGGAGGGTCTCTTCACTTACCTTCTTGTTTGGTGGGCCCTCTATGGAGCCTTTTGGACTGGGGATGTAGCTGAATGGTAGAGCCCTTGCCTAAGTTGCACAAGGTCCTAGGTGCAGTCCCCACGATCATAAAAGGCTTTGTTGAGGGCTAGAGAGATTGCTTAGTGGTTAAGGCACATGCCTGTGAAGCCTAAGGACCAGGTTCGATTCTCCAGGTCCCATGTAAGCCAGATGCACATGGTGGCACATACGTGTGGAGTTCATTTGCAGTGGCTAGAAGCCCTGGCGAGCCCATTCTCACTCTTTCTGTCTTCCTTTCTCTCTGACTGTAATAAATATAAATTTTAAAAAAGGCTTGGTTTATAGAACAGCTTTATTGCTATTGTAGATTCTGCATGGGAGTCACATCAGCGTTTCTGTTGTTTGCCCGTCCTCCATCTATTCCTCACTCAGACCAGAGCAGGTAGTGACACTGGGGTGGCTGTGGGGCCAGGGATAGATTCCCTGACCTCTTGAACTGACAGAGCTGGCTTTTGTTTTGTAAATGGCAACTCTAAACCATCAAGGTGTGCTTGTGCACATTTCATTGATCTACAGCTCAAAAGCGATTTTTTTCCTTAGAATTCTCCAGGCCAAATGGCAGAGAGAAACAGGAAGTTGTTTTGTATGGAAGCCCATGGGATCTTTTTTCACCTGGGAGTTTATTTGGTTTGGACTGGAATAAATCTAATATCTTGGATTCCTTATCCTAAAGCTGAGCAAACACTCAGCTGTTGTTAGGGGTGGAGGCCCTCTTGTCTTACTCCACCAGTCTCTAGTGCCTAGAATCTCAATGAGTTTTGAATGAACCAAAATGAGCGCATGGGATAAGGGTTTGAAACCCTAGCTGCATCTAGGGGATTCTGAGAAAAGCATGCCTGCTCATAGCAGACCAGCTGAAATAGAATCTATAAGAGTGGAGCTTGGGCAGCTGTTTTTTTTTTTTTTTTAAGTCTTTACAATTAAAGCTCTCCAGATAAAGAAGCACAGTGAAGGCTGAGAGCTCCTGTTCTTTGGTGGACTGGAGTCACAGATAAGAGCAGTCAGTATGTGATGTGGTCACTAGCTTACCTTGGTTTTGGAGTGATGAGCATCTTGGAAACATACTCGGGAATGCTACCTCTTGCTGATCTCTTCCATGAAGGATACTTCCCAGTTTTCCATTTGTTCTGACCTCTCTTTCTCCTCTCTCTCCACGGAGCAATAGCTTGACAGTTAATTTTATTGGCCCAACATTGAGTCTAGGTTTAGTAGTGTGAAATAATCTTGGGTATAAAGTGGTCTCTGGATGTTTCCTGAACTCTTGTTTGCCCAGTTTGTGGGGCGTTTGTAGATACTGCTTCAGCAATGGCTATGCAGTCAGGGGGCTTGAGCTTTGCCAAGCAGTTGTGTAACTTGAGGCTTGTGTTTGAGTTTGTCTACACCTGACTTTGTTCCTGTGGAAAATGGGATAACATTACTGTTCCACAGGGTTGTCTGGAGCTTTTAAATGCAAATGTATGGAAAAGTGCTCAGCTTAGTGGACTCTAGGAAGTGCTCAACAAAGTTGTCTTATTGCATCATTGTCCTGTCACCATTTTCAGAGGTAATCAGCATGTCAAAGATAATGCCTGTTTTACTCTTGAACCAAGGAATGAATGAATGAGTTAATTCTTACCTTTAACTAGCATGGTTAATTCACTATTTAAATATTATCTCTTGAATATCTTGAATTTCAGATGAATGTGGCCAAGGGGTTTCATAATTGGACTGTTGTTACCAAAAGCTGAATTTAACTTCTGTGCATGAAGAGTCTAGGGATTGGTTTATTTCTTTGGTTTCTGTTCCTGAGCCAAGCATGCAGTTATGCATTCCTTGACCATGACTTCTGGAACTGAGGGAGCCAGCTCCCTGAGGAACATGCGCTTCTCCTGAACATAGCCTTCAGATGCTGTCATTAGGGTGCTGCCCAGCATAGCTAGGTGCTTCTCTGCCAACCCCTGCTTTTTTTTTTCTGTGTGTGCTTATGTGCCTGCTGATGTTCTTTGTCCTTCTACTCCTCATAGACTATCACTTTCTGTTTTTGTCACTACAGAGTCCCCATTTTCTAGCAATATCTGACACACATTAAATATTCTCTGCATATTCAACAAATCATATTCTAGCAGAATACAGGATAAATCCCTAAGCTGTGGTGTGAAACTTACAGCAACAAAACTTAAATTCCTTTCCATGGTGCAAGTTTACAGTGTTTGAACAACTTGGATTAATGATCATTTATTGAGGGTGATACAGTTTAGAGGACTAATGGGATCCTTGCCCCCATGAGCATGTCATCTGTCCTATGCAGTGGACAGACCCAGGGGCCCATGGCTGAAGATATTTGAGTGTAACGTAAGGGGTACCTATGAGTACTGCGAACATGGTACAGGCTGTGCTTCATGAGCACAGACTGTGAGAGAGACACAGTAGAACTTCTTTTTACAGGCTCATGAGGGAACCGCATGCCTTTTCACAACTGCAGTATAATCTCTTGAGTGGCTTTAGCGTGGGTGGAGTGGCCTGGGCTCGGGCCTCTCCCCCTTCATTAGTAAGCAGTGCAGTGTAATTGTCTAGGGCCATACCCCCCTGAACACACCCAATCTCATCTGCTCTTGGAAGCTAAGCAAGGTCCGGCCTGGCTAGTACTTGAATAGGAGAGAGAAGTGCAATATCACGACAGTGTCATGCTCTGGAGCAGAGGTGAGTGCCTTGTTTTTTGGTTTGGCTCTGTCCCCAGGCTATTCCTTCTATGACCTGAGCTTTTGATCCATGGCTATGGAAGGAGGGGCTGTGTTTGTGATGTACAAGGCCTCTTTTAGTTCTGTTTGACTTTGAGATTTCTCATTTCTGTCTTTTTCAGGACAGGACAGGGTGCATAGTTACTTGGGAATTGTTTTCTGCATTTACTTGGCAGCTCAGAAAGTGCTGGGAAAAGGTTGGTGGTCTCTGTTCAGCTGTGGGGGACACAGCTGCACTAAGTTTCCTGACATTAGTAAAAACATTGTGCAGCTGGCAGCTAGCTGGAAAGAAGAGGCACATTGTCACACGTTATACCGAGTGTGTCTAAACAGAAGTCTGGTGTCTTTTTTATGAATACATTTTTCAAAGGTTCTAGCACTGTGTGATTTTTCTGGGTTATGCTCAGGAAATTTAATATGGTGATATTGAATGCTCTTTGACTTATGCTAAGGGAATATACACAGGCTAACTTTTGCATTTGGTGCTAAAAAACCTTTGCATACTTAGCTATGTGTTGAATTTGGGTGACTTCAAGCCCTTTGGAATTTGCAGTCAGCCCCCTTTTCTCCCAGCTGAATGAGCACTTAGAGGAGTGATGCAGTGGAAGGAAGTATGTCTGAGGCACTCGCTGGGAATCCTTTGCTTGGGTGCGAGTAGGGAAGAGGTGCTCGATTTAATTTCACCCCATTGCACAGACTTAAAATCCATGATCTTTTCTTCTGCCCTCAGCAGTTTAGTGAGGACAGATAGGCCTCCTAACTTCTGAAGTTGCTGCCCTAACCTGCTCCTGTTCAACCTGGGAGTAGGACCTGGCCTCTGGTGACCTTGACTTTGATGTTATCCCTCTAGGTCATGACTGGCACATTAACATCAGTCCCCTAGGAGCACCGCCTCACTTGGGAAAGATCTCAATGTCCTTGTCCATTCTTGGAGCTCGTAGACCCAGTGCTGTGTTCTGTTCCTCCCAGGTGCTTGGACCTGAATTGTGAAGGCCCCTGCTTCTTAGGACCAGAGCTGGGGTTGCTGTAAGCAGTGGTCACTGGTTTAGGAATTGTGGTCATTGGAGTGTTCTCCTGATAGATCCCTAGCCTGCTATGGTTATTTGTGTTCCTCACAGTGCCTGGCTTAGTCCTGCCAAGATAGACATAGCATCTATGTGTACTGCCTGATGAGACCTGGAGTGGCTTTCAACCTGGAAAACAACAACAGAGTTAAAGGAATTTTTACTTGAGATATTTGCAAAAGAAATCTCTAGAAGAGTTGACCTGTTTGCCCCCTGGAGTTTAATTTCAGCTCAGAAAAGCAGCTGTGTGCCCAGAGGGCTTTGGGATTTCAGTCTGTGACAGATGAATTTAATTTGTTATTGTATGAGTGTATTATCCTTCTGTGGTTTTATTAGCCCTTTCTTCCAAATGGAACAGATTTTTCTATAAAAGTCACACTTCCTTTTTGAGAAGTGTGACATTAATTCTACAGGATGATTTCCAGAAAGTTTACCTGCCAGCAGCCAAACAGGCTTTTAGGCACATGGCCCTGGGCTCCTGCCTTAGCAGATGAGGAGAGAGGAGCCTCTTGGTGATGGAAAACCCAGAGCAGTTCTGTGGGTTGGTTGTTCTGCATTGTTTTTTCTGAGGTTCTAGGTTGGTATTTCGTCTGACATTAAGGAGCTAGTGGGCATGTGTGTGTGATAGTGTGGAGGAAGGACATGGCTCCCTTACTTCAGGAAAGCCACACAGGCTCACTGAGGGCCTTTGCTTTTCTATTAGGCTTTCATACGAGAGTTTTCCCAAGTGTCAAAAGGTAGTATATATGGAAGCTGTTCGTACTTTTAAAGTTTGAAAAATTTCAAACCTACTTGCTACTGTGTGTGTGTGTGTGTGTGTGTGTGTGTGTGTGTGATATGGATGAGCTGTGTCCATGTGGCCTCCCTTGTGCTCACCTGCAGTGGGGTGTGTTTGCCTATGGTGGCCAATGGAGTGTTGGGTATCACTCAGCTGCCCATTCTTTTTTTTTTTATTAACTTTTTGTTGACAACTTCCAAACACATAAACAATATACTATGATTATAATCCCTTCCCATCACTCTTCCTTTCCCCCTTCCTGAACCTCCCTTCCACTGAATCCCTTCTTTACTACTCTCTCTTCTATTTTTTAATTTTAATTTTAATTTTTTTTTGTTTTTTTGAGGTAGGGTCTCGCTCTAGTCCAGGCTGACCTAGAATTTACTATGTAGTCTCAGGCTGGCCTCAAACTCACGGTGATCCTCCTACCTCTGCCTCCCGAGTGCTGGGATTAAAGGCGTGTGCCACCATGCCTAGCCATATTTTTAAATTTTTAAATATTTATTTGAGAGAGAGAGAGAGAGAGAGAGAGAGAGAGAGGGAATAGGCAGGTAGAGAAAGAGAGAGAGAGAGAGAATGGGCATACCAGGGCCTCCAGACACTGCAATTGAACTCCAGATTCGTGCACCCCCTTATACATGGTTTATGTGGGTCCTGGGGAATTGAACCTGGATCCTTTGGCTTTGCAGGCAAGTGCCTTAACTGCTAAGCCATGTCTCCAGCCCATCTCTTCTTCTTCTTCTTCTTTTTTTTTCCAACGTAGGGTCTCACTCTAGCTCAGGCTGACCTGGAATTCACTATGTAATCTCAGGGTGGCCTCAAACTCACGGTGATCCTCCTACCTCTGCCTCCCAAGTGCTGTGATTAAAGTCATGAGCCACTACGCATGGTCCATCTCTTCTATTTTTTAAATTTTTATTGACAATTTCTATACTTACATACAATAAACCATGATATTTCCCTCTCCTATCCTCCCCCACTTTCCCCTTCACAACTCTGCTCTCCATCAGATCTCCTCCTTCTCTCCATTAGTCTTTCTTTTAATTTGATGTCATCATCTTTTTCTTCTATTATGAGGGTCTTGTGAAGGTATTGCTAGGCACTGCGAGGTCAAATTTTGCCTGGACAGTTGCATTGTAAGGAGTGGTACTCTTCTGTAGGCTCTTACATTCTTTCTGCCACCTCTTTCACAATGGACACAGAGCCTTGGAGGGTGTGACAGAGATGTTTCAGTGCTGGACACTCCTCTGTCCCTTCTTCTCAGCACAATGTTGCCTTTTGGGTCATCCCAGTGGTCATCGCCATCTGAAAAGAGAAGCTTCTCAAACCAGAAATGAAAGCATTAATATGTAAATATGAAGGGTGCAATAGGGGAATGTCTGCTCTGGGGGAAACCAACTGCTCTCTGATTGGACTGGAGGCCCACTCTATGGGAGGGAATACATGCTGGTTCTGAAAACCTAATCAAAAACCTATGGCACTGGAGGTCATGAGTCTTAGGGGTATAAAGCCTGCTCTTGTCTGGCTAAATGTATATATTATTCTCATCTCTTCTTTTTGATGTCATCATTTCCTGCCCATTCTTACTAGAGTTGGTGTCTCTTACTGATCCTGGAGTTTGTGATTTATTTATTATTTTGTGAGCCCCAGAAATTCTTGGGTCTCTGCTTCCAATGGAATTGGGGTTACAGGCATGTGTGGCCATGCCCAGCTGTTTATGTGGGTCCTAGGGATCAAACTTGTAGTCTCTCAGTTCTCCTCAGGCCTCATACTTGTATTTGTACTTGTGCTTGTACAGGAAGTACTCTTAACGACTGAGCCATCTCTCCAGCCCTACTTGTACTTTTTTTTTTTTTTTTTTTTTTTGGTTTTTCAAGGCAGGGTCTCACTCTAGCCCAGGCTGACCTATAATTCACTATGTAGTCTGCCTCCCAAGTGCTGGGATTAAAGGTGTGTATTACCATGCCCCGCTCTACTTGTTTTTTTTTTTTTTTTTTTTTGGTTTTTCGAAGTAGGATCTCACTCTAGCTCAGGCTGACCTGGAATTCACTATGAAGCCTCAGGGTGGCCTTGAACTCATGGCGGTTCTCCTACCTCTGCCTCCAGAGTGCTGGTATTAAAGGAGTGTGCCACCACGCCCAGCTCTACTTGTACTTTTGAAACATTAATCAGTTAATCTCACTAGGTGCTGAGGATTGTATCCTGCCATTGTTATCCTTATTTTAAAGATAAGGAAGCCAAAGCACAGGATAGTTAAGTACCTTGCCCAAGATTACAGGACTATTTAAAAATTATGTATATATTATCTACATATGTGTGTATGTATGTATGTATTTTGTTTTGTGAAATGGAGTCTCTTGTAGTCCAGGTTGGCCTCCATCTTGCTCTGTAGTGAAGGCTGGTCTTAAACTCCTAATAATCTTTCCTCCACCTTCCATGTGCTGGGATTACAAGTGTGAACCACTGTGTCGGGCCTTAGTTTTATTTTTAATTGACACATAGTAATTGTAGATGAGGTACAATGACATTTCAGTACATGTTTACACTGTAATAACTTGCAACTGGCATACATCATTTTTTTGTGTTGTGAACGTTCAAAATTCTGTCTTTGAGCTATTTTCAAATACTTGGTTGTTCAACCCCAAGGTCACAGAAACCTTAACTAGTAGTTCAAGGGCTCAGGCCTAGGATCCCACCCCCAGCTGCAGTAGCCTCCTCCTCACCCAGCACACCTTCCTTATTGTTCTAGTGCACAGCAGCCCCCTGAGCTGTGGAGACCCCGTGTTTTATCCAGCACTTTATCTCTAGGAACCTTACATATAGTAGGCATTATTGAATGGTTTCATAGGAGTTTCTAGCATTTTTTTTTTCTTACGAGGTAGGGTCTTACTGTAGCTCAGGCTGACCTGGAATGCACTATGTAGTCTCACGGCGATCCTCCTACTCTGCCTCCCGAGTGCTGGGATTAAAGGCGTGTACCACCATGCCCGGCTTAGGAGTTTCTAGTGTTGACAGTTTATTGTTAATAAGTAGAATTTTGGCACATCCATTTCTTCGTTTGACCCTTACAGCTATGAGGCAGATAGCATCTCCTTCCCTTTCATCAGTAAGAGGTCTAACCCAAGCACACTATGTGGTGGGTTCATAGATCAAGCGCTTTTATATCTCAAGGCTACACATTTCAGTCCTTTTCCCTGGACTTTCAAATCATCTAACATTCTGTTCTTTGGTGGAGATCATCAGAGGAAGTACAGGTAAAAAGGTTTTGTGGTTTTCAGATTCAGTGAGACTTGTGAGGAAGACAGCTTGCAGACAACTGGAATTGTGCTGCCCGGAGGTTCTACCAGTGGAGGTCTGTGTGCTCCTCAAGGTCCCCATGCAGGGCTTTGTCCGAGAATTTCTGGGGTAGAAGTGGAACCTTATGATGAAGATAACTGTGCACCCCTGCTCTTTCACCTCTATTTCATCTCTCTGTGCTCTTTCATTTCCTCACTGGTATCCTTGCTCTGTCTTGCCTCTTTGCTGCTTTTCTGGTCTGTCTGTCTGTCTGTCTGTCTGTCTGTCTGTCTCTCATATCCCAGAGTTGCCTTGAATTCTGTATGACCATGAACTTCTCATCCTCCTGCCTAATTCCTCTCCAGTGCTGGGATTACAGGCTTGTACTAACACCCAGTTCATGTGATGCTGGGATACTGTTCATGCCAGGCAAGTACTTTACCAACTGTGCCATATCCTCAGCCCTCTGGTGTCTTTTTGATGTTATTTCTGAATATTAGAGAAGTTTAAATCTGAGACTTGGTATCAAACAGATTTTTTAAAAAAGAGTTCACCGTTTCCTGATTATTAAGGAAATACATGTTCACTGGATCTGGGCACTTGGATTGGGAATGGTGACCTTCTCTCTCTCTTTATCTGTCTGTCTGTCTGTCCATCTGTCCGTCCGTCCATCCGGACATCCATCCATCCATCCATCCATGCATCCACCCACCCACTCACCCACCCATCTATCTCCCCTTTCCAGTGCTAGGGATCAAACCTAGAGCCCTGTACACTGAACTACCCAGGCCCCCTCTCTCTATAATATATGTTTAATATTTTATTTATTTGTTTATTGGAGAGAGAGAGAGAGAGAGAGAGAGAGAGAGAAAGGCAGATAAAGAATGGATGCACCAGGTCCTCCAGCCAGTGCAAAGAAGCTCCAGATGCATGTGCCACGTTGTGCATCTGGCTTAAGTAGGTACTGGGCAATCAAACCTGGGTCATTAGGCTTTGTAGGCAAGTGCCTTAACCACTAAGCAATCTCTCCAGCTCTCCCCCTGTACATTTAAAAAAAATGATTATTATATCATTACCTTTAGAATCTGTTTTATTTTATAAATGTCAGCGACTATTTTGTTACACCATTAAGTGCTTTTTCAATATAGGATTTAAAATGATCTTAGATGATAACTTGGGCATTTATGTAGTGAGTTGAATTTATATCATTATCCTGGGCAGTAGGATTATATTGTTATCCTTGCATGTAGAGCTTGTGTGCATCTGATTATCCTTTGGAGTGGCACGTTAAAAGGGTATGGAGCCGGGTGTGGTGGCGCATGCCTTTAATTCCAGCACTCGGGAGGCAGAGGTAGGAGGATTGCCATGAGTTTGAGGCCACCCTGAGACTACATAGTGAATTCCAGGTCAGCCTGAGCTAGAATGAGACCCTACCTTGAAAAACAAACAACAACAACAAAAAGGGTATGGTCCATGGATAGGTCTGATTGTTCCTGAGAGAGATTGTCTCCCATCATTCTCTGCTTAGTGATGTCCAAGGCAGTCAGCTTACCAAGTCCTCACTGATGCTAAGGGTATTCATTTAAAAAGCTACTTGTCAGTTCAAGCCGGACGTGGTGGTGCACGCCTTTAATCCCAGCACACGGGAGGCAGAGTTAGGAGGATTGCCATGAGTTCAAGGCCACCCTGAGACTACATAGTTAATTCCAGGTTGGCCTGGGCCAGAGCGAGACCCTACCTCGAAAAAACAAAACAAAACAAAAACAAAAAAAAAAGTTACTTGTCAGTTCAATGTATAATTGATGGCATTATGCTTTAATTTGCACGCAAGGATAACAATATAATCCTACTGCCCAGGATAGATTAAGGAGGTGCAGACTCTTGGGCGTAGTTTTCAACAGGTCAGCAAGCCAGAGAACAAATTGGGTAGACGGTTCTGAAGGAATATGCAGGATGCTATCAATGTTGGCTGCCTCAGCAGAGGGCAGCAAAATGAAGATTATGGGGGAAGGGAGGATTTCACCATTTTGTATGATTTTGAATATTTATTGTTGCTATTATTATTTTGTATTTGTTCTTTTTAAGTGTAACATTTGTGATTAAAACAATATTTACTTTTAAATCCGAAGAAGGTGCTATGTAATAGGTGACCATAAACAACTTTATTTCTCTATAGGCCTCATTTTCTTTATCTCTTTTTTTTAATTATTATTTTTTATTGACAACTTCTATACTTACATACAAAAAACACATATTTCCCTCTCCTCCCCCATTCCACTTTAAAATGGATAATATATACTGATTTCCTGGAGTTGTAAGAATTATATGGAATAAAAGTCTGATCTAGCATTGTGAGTGTGTGCTTCATGTGATGATTTCAGTGTTTTTAGAGGAAAAGAATGGGAATAGGTGATTGTGACTTCTTGCTCTTGCTCTTGTCCCATCTGCACAGTGTAATAAGAGTCTTGGGCGTTGGCTTTGCTGTGGATTGGGATCACTCATTAGCCTGAAATCCTGGGCAGTGCATTTGATTCTGTAGCTCATTTCTGCTCTGTAAGATGGGCTCAGTAGTACTTTTATGTTGCTGTGTATGTGGAGGGGGTATTACACAATGCATGAACAATATGTAATCTGAATGTTATAGAACAGGAAAATATGGAGCAAACATATTTATAGAGTACAGGACTTTATAGAATAAAGTGGCCTGTCTCATGCTGGGAATTGGCTCTCCTGTTTCTGAACCGTTATAGGAAAGTGAACACTGTGGAATCCATTGACAGTCCTAGATCTCCTTGTACTGATCTGACTAGTTGTCACATGCTGTCATCACAGCAGCAGTAATTGCAGGCACAGCTTGCCTTGATTTGCATCTTTGGGTGTTTGTGCTATTTATAAACAATGAAGGAAAGATGAAGAAGCCTGTTTATGGCAAGCTGGCAAATTCAGTCCAATGTGAAGAAATCTGTTAGCATGGTTTGCATGCGTGCGGATACAAAGCACTTAAATAAACATGCACATTTCTCTTAAAAAATGACATTGAATCTTTAGCCAGATGGTGCACAGAGCTTTTTCCTTAAGTGTGAGAGTATAGCTATCAGACACTTGTGATCTGAAGCCATTTTAAACATCATATAATTGTGATGTCTCTCCACCCTCTTATGGGGCGTTTATGAGAAGCGTAAGATCAAGGGGAGGTAAGTGTCATCTTACAGAGACCTTTGCTACAGCTAACCCCCCATGGTCTATGATCTTTCTTTTGTGTCCTACTTCCTATCTTCATTTTATGTCAGCATCTTCACCAGCTACAGGGCAGGGACTTGGTTTCCTGCTGCCTATTTCTCCATAGCCTTGATCACTCACAAATACTTTTTGGTTTGCCTTTCCTCTGTTTGCAAAGAGATTTTTCCTATTATATGACTAGTGCCTGACACAGAGATACTTAATGAATTTGTTGAATGCATGAAGGAATAGGCTGAAAGAGCCATATTCTTCTTCTGCCACCTCATGTATGGAGCTGCCATATGATAAGGGACTTTAGTAAGAACAGACTCCACAGATTGTTGTAATAAGTGTATGTTCCACAGGGCTCTGTGGGTGTAGTAAACAGAGACTTTGCAGGCAGATGGAATAACAGTGAGGCTAACCTTCCTCAGCTGTTTGCCTGAAAGGCGGTGTGGTGCTAGAATAAAAACTCTGGAGATACTTTTAAGGGAGTAAGGTGTGTGTTATAGCTATTCACATAGGGATATGATGTCTGCATGTGTGCTACAACCTGGAATCCTAGGCATTGGTAACCTGGAGTCCTGGGCATAGAGGGTTCTATCTATCAATCATCTATCTGACTTACTAATTTGAGGGATTACATGCAGGGTCTTCTGCATTCTAAGCAGAGGTGTGCTGAGCCCAGTCCCCCAGCTCCTTTGTCTTCTCTTTTTTTCACAGTATCCTTGAACCTAGCTGACCTGGAATTCACTATGTAGTCTCAGGGTGGCCTCGAACTCATGGTGATCCTCCTATCTCTGCCTCCCGAGTGCTGGAATTAAAGGCGTGCGCCAGCACACCCGGCTAAGGCAGCATTTTTAACAAGACCCTTCAATTACACTTTTCTCATACATTTTATCAGCATATAAGAAAAAAGTTTCGAGAATGACTGCATTTCCTTTTAGAAAAAGGAAAAATGTCAGTACAGAGCATTAGAATTTACTTTATTGTTGGTTTAGACTCATGTTTTAAGGACAACTCAAATTTGATCAGAAGCTATTGGGTAGGCATAATTCCTTGTAGTAGTAGAAAGACAGATGTCTTCTAAGAGAGGGCTTATTAATTTTAAATTTGCATGAAGGAGAAGCAGATGGCGTGGTGCAGTGAGTGGTCAGATGTTAGGTCATTGATAGCCTTCACTTCTGTGCATTGCCTTGGGAGTTGGGACCAGAAGCCTGCTGAGAACTGATTATTATTTGTCCCCTGACCAGCTGGGCTCTCTTTCAAGCTGGGTTCAGAAAGATTGCTCCTATTGCAGGCAGTAAAGACTCATTGTTGATAGTTTTTAAATTGTGAAACTTTACTTATGCCTGCCACCTAAAAAAATGAAAGTAGAACTGTCCAAGTGGTCTCTATTATATTTCCAATCACAAGAGCAAACGAAGGTGTTTTTAAGGTTAGTATTTTGTGTGTGTGTGTGTGTGTGTGTGTGTGTGTGCCTGTGTGGTATATACATGTTGTGTGTTTCATGTAGATCCTGTGCTCTTTCTTGTTTTTATATGTGTGGAGGCCAGAGGAAGATGTTGGTTTTCCTGTAACTCTCACTGAACTTGGAGCTCCCTGTTTTTCAATTCAACTGGCTAACCAGCAACCCAGAAATCCTCCTGTTTCTGACCCCTTCAGTGCTGGGTTTACAGGCATGGGCAACCTTGCCTGGCTTTTACATGGATACCGGGGATTGAACCCATGTCCGCATACCTGCAAACAAGCACTCTTATTCACCAAGCCACCTCCCCAGTCTGGGTAGAGTAAGTTTCATGTGAAGGAGAGGCATGTTCCATTGTACCATCCTCAGGGCTCTGCAAGGACGAGAGCCTGAGAACACGGAGCCGAGTTTGTAGATAGTGGTGCAGGCAGGACATGGAGCCTGACAGACATTTATTATAGTGTCTCTGTGTTGTCTGAGTCCAGATTTTACACAGGAAAGCTTCAGTTTCTCCTAACTGAAATGTTTGGAGCCAGAGTGGTTAAGACTTCAGATGTTTCATCAGCTTCACTGGCTGCACATCCCTGACCCAAAAATGAGCTGCAGGAAGCTTAGAAAGTTTAAGATTCTAGACCACTTCTGAATTCAGATCTTCAGCTTTGGCTGTTTCAGATGTATTTAGGAAGTCAACAGAAGAGCTTGGAGGAATATTCTTGCTCATTCAGCCCAGGTTTCACCCACATCTTCATAAAATCCAGGATGTGTACATGCCTGGTGTGCTCCCAGCTCTCACCCTAGGTTCTCCCACTTGCACAGCAACTTCCAGCCATTCCCACCTCTTCCTTCTTGCTTGGGTCCCTCCTCATAGGAAGTGCCTTTAGCTGCAGTTTTTCTGAGGGCGTGAGGTGATGAGCAGGGTGTCTAGGTGGGGTTATTGTCATTATCCTTGCCTGCTGTGCAGTCTGTGCACCAAAGGTGTTCAGCTGTGCACAGAGAGAGCTGGAAATAATGGCTCCAGTGATGTGCTCACGGGGTGCTCTGGCATTCTAATCATGGGTGGAAAGCATGGGCAAGTATGTGATGTGATCCCCTCAGTTTGATTTCAGGAGGAAGTTAGGGAAGTTGGGGTGCATAGACCCCATTAGCTTTATGGAATTTGACTTCTTCCATTTCCTTACTAGGCACACTCAACCATGCATTCTTGTTTATAAGTTTATCTTGTGAACATACTTCCAGCTGAACGATTGCACTCTTTCTGTGAAGAAGACCTCAAACCACATTACACACCGAAAGTATTCTTGGTACACAGAAACTTTCACTATCAAGGGGGAAAGCCATGCTAAGGTGTGGGCTGGACTCCTAGTGAGAAGGAGCTGGAAGACAGCTGGGATCAGTAGGCAGAGCTGCTGCTGCTGAGTAGACAAGAGCAGAGAAAGCAGAGGAGCAAACTCACAGTCACATTTATTCTGGCTGCTACATAAATCCACTCCTGGGTTTTGGTGAATCACTGCATCACCACCAGGCAACAGCAGCCCCGAGTGGGAATGGGTAGCACTTAACCTTTCCCAGGTTTGCAGCTCTTAGGTGCTGTGCTCTGGTTTCTGGTTGATTGAAGGTCCTGCTTCAGAAGCCACTTATGAGGGGTATGTAGGTCTTGGTTAGGACCTAATCAGAGTCAGTGGGCAGGGACCCACTGTCTTCATGGCAGACACAGCGCCTTGTTGCTGTCCTTACTTGTAGTCTTTTCATTTGCCTTGCATTTACACCCTTTAATTTCACTTGGTCTCCTTAGATATTTTAATGGACAGCTTGAGGCTGTAAAAAGAGTGATTTCTGTACACATGGCTGTGTTCTTTTATACTTCTGTCAGGGCTGCAGATTTCTGGTGGTGGCAGTGGTCACTAGTTGTTGAGAATGTCATTCTTGCAGGTTTTAACTCAGGGCTTTTTACTTTGTTAGAGATAGCTGTATTTCCAGCTAAATCCCCGTTCTCCTGGCATGGCTGTGAAGGGTATTGCTATGGCTTAGTCTACATGGAGGCAGATGAGATTGAATATAGTCCAAATCATTGGTGGTAGTTATTAATCATTGGCAAGATGGTGAACTCTTGAGCCTCCCAGCCCTTCAACATACTCTTTTTGTTTTGTCTTAAAATCACCACCTCTACCAATGATTGGCCACTACCAATAAACTGGTATTTTTTATTTATTTGAAACCTGTTCACCATCCTGTTTTGAGCCTGTCCTATGCCCCCAGTGCTTGGTTTGCTAGACCCTGTAACCTGCTTCTCAGCCTGTCTCACTTCTGCCTGTGCCCTTATGTAGGATTCCAGACAAATGGCTGGGACACCTGCATGCTTATCAGGACTTTCAGAACCTGTTTCACCAGTTCTGGGGGTGGAGAGATGTCACCAGAGGCTGAGGCTTGTTAGGTGGTGGACCACTGTTAATGGTGAGCTATGGTACTATAGGACAAAGATCTGCCCTTTTTGGGAAAAGATCATTTGTGACCCTGACCTTGTTCCCCACAAGAAAAATGCAGTTTAGTTATCAGTGCATCTTGTATGATTGAGTACTGATTAGTAAACTGCTTTTAGTCTCATTTACTCAGCCATATTAGCCTATTGTAGCAGGACCTTGCTTGGCTCCTGATTGACCTTTATGAGATTGGGGGCTTAGGGGAAAGCAAATGTACACACTGTGAAGATTCTGTAAGTGCATTAGTGGGGTACCTCTCTGGTGCAGAGTTTAGCTCATACATTGTCTGTATCCCTGCATCAAAGTATTCTTCATGTTTGATTTATGTATATTTCCTTTCCATGAAATTGAGAACCTATGAAGGACAAGCTGTGGGATTTTTTAGCCTTATTATATAATAATTACAGAACACTGATATTATATATAATATTCCCTTTGGTAAGCATAGTAAAGCAAAAGATGGAAGTGTTAGTCAGTTTTCTGTTACTATGAGGAAATAATGCTGAGCTTGGAAACTATGAAGCTTCTTTGGCTCATAGTTTTTATGGCTGAAAGTTGAAGATCAGATGGCCTTACTGATTTGTCTATGGTGAAGGTCCCCTTGGCTGATCACAGGATAGGAGATGATATCATTGAAAGAACATAGGGGAGAACAAGTGGGCACTTGGTGAAGCCAGAGAAAGACCACTTTGGAGCCAGTAGGCACCTTCTATTAAGCTGTGCCTCTTAAAGGTCCCACAACCTCTTCACATAGCCATACAGAGGACAGAGCTTCCAACACATGAATCCCTGAGGGACATACTCAAACCAAATCCAAACTGCAGCAATAGGTTCCTTTGGTGGTTCATGGAAAAATAGATGGGATTAATGGGGAGAGTCCTTAAACTGACCAGGAGTAAGACAGACCAGGAGTAAGTTAACTGGAAGGGATAGTGGTTTCCCCCCATGTTTACTTATTTTGAAATAATTCAGATTTTTGGAAAGGTTGCAAAAAGAGTAGAAAGAATTCCTGTCTGCCCCTCATTCAGATTCTTTAAATACTGTGCCTCTCTCTGTGTGTCTATTTTCTTAGATGTCTGAGTATGGAATTCAGAGATAGGCGGAAAGAGGGCTTTTCTGGTGGCCTAGGTGACATGATGTTGGCTCAGCTGAGGGTCATGAGGAGAAGAGGAGAGGTGAATTGGGCAGTTGAAATGAGAGCCTGGGAGATTTGTTCATGTGTTGGGTGATGGGCATGACAAGAGCTTTAGGGATAGCATCACAGATTTTGTCCTTAGTAACTAGAAGCTAGAGATGCTGTGGCTGGAGTGGGGAAAACTATGACTGGAGTGGATTTTAGTGGAGGAACAAGAACTTGGTTTGGGGCATGCTAAATTTGGCATCCAAGTAGAAATTTGGGGGAGAAAAAGCAGAAAGCAAGATGCCAAAGAATAGGAACAATAGACTCTGGGTACACACAGGGACAGTGAATGACTATAAACACCTTGTGTTCTGCTCTGTTTATGTGGAGTTAAGCCGACACTGACTGTTACCTTCCTGTCATTTGTTAGAAGACACGGGAGATGCTCACCAAGTTCCAAGTCCTGCTTTTCCTATAATTTGTGATTCCCTGAAGACTTGTTTTTGCAATTCTCCCTTACTACCCGAGGTTTCCCGGTGCATCTCACACCTGGGGTTAGTCATTTTCACCAGCATTCCACAGTGAGGTTATGCTGAGTTCAGCTTCCCCAGAGAAGGCTGTTGGAATCCAGGACAGAGTTCTAAGCTGAGATAAAATTTTAGGTATTAGCATTGTACAGATGGTACTGAAAATCACAGGATTGCATGACAACAGCTTGGGCTAGAAGAAAAGAAAGCTGTGGCCCATAAGTGGATTCTTCCAAGGAGGGGAAGAGGAAAGAAGACAGCTGGACCAGCCACTAAGTGATAGAGATGTTATTTCTATAAGAATAGGTGATAGGTACATTTGTCAGGTGACACCAGCTTGTATGAAGTAGGGCTGGCATTGAGTGACTCTGATGAGTGTTACCTTACGAGTCTGGTGAGGCACAGGCCCGAGGGTAAGGTGAGCTTCTAGCTTCTGGACCTTTGTGCTAGAGAGCAGACTAATACTCTTTAGCTGGGAAATGAAATGCATATTAAAAAAAATCTTGGGATGGTGGATTGTAATGTGTTTTGGGTATTACTATGACCATTTTGTCTCTAGAAATGGGCCCTTATAGTAATTCTTTTAAAAAGCACCTCTCAGGTGTGCACACACTGTCATGTGTAAATGGCAAAGTGAACTAGCAGCTTTCTCTAGATTTTTTTTTTTGCTTTAAATTTTTTACTTTTAAATTTACTTTAAAAAAAATTTGGTGTGTGTGTGTGTAGTGTGATGTGTGTGTAGTGTGTACAGGTGTCTGCATATATTTGGAGGTGTTCCTTTTTTTGCTTATCTGCCTGTTTGCTTGAGAAGGAGTCTTACTTAACCCAGAGTTGCTGGTTTTTTTTCCCTGATGAACAACTCTTAGAAATTCTCTGGTCTCAGCTGGGTATGGTGGCGCACACCTTTAATCCCAGCACTCAGGAGACAGAGGTAGAAGGATCGCTGTGAGTTCAAGGCCACCCTGAGCTAGAGTGAAACCCTACCTCAAAAACCAAAAAAGAAAGAAAGAAAGAAAGAAAGAAAGAAAGAAGGAAAGAAAGATTAATTCTCTGTTCTCCACTACCCACAAGACTGGGATTATAGATGTACATGGCCATGCCCAACTGTTTTTAACACCCAAACTTTTATAACTGCTGAGCCATCTCCTCAGCCCCCTGACTTCCCTATTAAAGCCCATATTACTGAGGTGGTAATCCTTGAAACTGCAAACATTTTTTGAGAGGCAGCCATTGTTTAATGAATAGACAATAGTTGGCTATGTGTTAGTGTTGCAGTTACCTTCTCATTGCTGGGACAAATCACCCAACCAGAGCAGCTTCCGGGTTTATTTCATCTTACAGATTTAAGGGGAAGTTTCATCATGGTGTGGTAGAATAAAGGCTGGACATCACATCTTGTCATAGCATCTGGGAGGTTGCAGCAAGAGTGAGCTGTCTCTGGCAAGTGGGGCTTGAGCTAATCAACCCCAAGGCCTGCCCCAAGTAGCACACATCCTTCAGTAAGGCTCTGCCTCCCAAATTACCACCACCTGAGAAATGAGTATGAGTATAATCACAAACACATGTGGCTCTAGGGGACATCTTATATTTAAACCCCCACCATGAATTTTATGTCCTTAAGTAAGTTCCTTGATCTTTTTGAGAGCGAGTTTTCTCTCCTGTGAAGTGATTGTATCTTTCTTCCCTAAGGAAAGCATTATGATTGAAAGGAAGAATGACTTGTTAAGAAAAGCAGGTATCAGTCTTCTTGGTGTCTCAGAACAAAATGCAGGGGACACTAAAGTAGGGGGAGTTAACAGCTAACAGTTACTGAGTATGCACAGTGTGGTGACTATGGAGTAGGCAGGTTGAGTATTATCTTTAAAGCTTGAAACAATCTTTAAGGTGTAGATTATTCTTTAAAAACATCTTTTTTGGGGCCAGGACAATGGTAGAAGCTCTTGCCATGCAAGCTTGAGGGCCTAAATTTGGATTCCTAGCACGTACGTAAATGCCAGCTATGGCAGTATGCTCCTGTAATCCCTGCCCCTCAGGAGATGAAGATAGGCTGCTCCTTGGGGCAAGCTGTCTAGCTAGACTAGGCAAATCAGTGCTCTCTAGATTGAGCACAAGACCCTGCTTCAATAAATTAGGTGGAGAGTGATTGCAGAGGACACCATATATTATTTTTGGCCTCCCAATTCATGTATGCGCACCCACTCCCTCCACATACAAATGCACATATGCACACATGCCACATACATGTGCAAAAATAAGTCTTTTCTATAGATAATTACATGGATTATGGCAGTAGTCAAATTAATCAAGGTCTTTTGCTATGTCAGACTGTGCCACAGTCTTCACATAGGACATTTAAAAAATAACAAACTGCAGCCAAGCCTCTGGTCACCCTGGCTTTATAGGGAGAGGTAAAATAATGTGCCTCACTCAAGGCCATATCTAGAGAGCTGTGAGCAGAACTTCCCAATGCCTTCAGGGCCACAGTCTGTGGTCACTTCTGTTACTGGTAATTCTGTCCTCATGGCTCAGTGGAACCTGGATCTCAGCCATCATGTGAGCGCAGCAGCTCCAAAGCCTGAGGAACAGCATGCGAGACAAGCCTCTTCTCTAATTTGCTTTCATTAACACCCTGGCATATGCTACCCAGAGTGAGGTGCCCACTGCCTTGCCTCTTGTACCCAGACACTCAGGAGGAGGAACCATCTGCTTACAGAAAGCAGCCTAGAGACAGATGCCAGCTTTTCAGCCTCCTGTCCCTGGGGAGCCACTCCAGCCTTCCTTCTTCAGAGGTTTGAAGCTCTTCCTGGGCCTGCTGTCAGAAGCCAGAGGCTTTCCCTCCCCACTTTCAGAAGAGGCTTGGGGGAAACAGCCTAGATCCTTCGTACTTCCCATGACCATATGAAAGGATGCCCAGTGCAGATTCCATTGGCGGCTGTTGTGAGGGGCCAGTGAAGGAAGGGGTTGCAGATCCAATTTAAAGCTGTCTCCCTATCTGCAGACTCTGTATTCTTGAAGAAAGCCACTCCACTTACCAAGTGGTCAGGCCTTGCATTGCTACTTGCTCCCCGTCACCCCCCACGCTCCCAACCAAATTCCAGCTTTCCTCATGCTTGCCTGGGAATGTACTACTTCTCTGTATGTGCATATGCATATGCCCTTCCCAGGCTCCCACCTTGAGAATGGTATCCTTTGTCTTGCGTTTCAGGAGTTTCCATAAGCAAGAGAAAAGGCTGTTTTTGTAAAGGGCCAGATTGTTACCAACTGCATAGGTTCTTTCCCTGTTTTACAGATAACCCACTAGTTGTGGTAGATGGCAGGACATTACATTCAGTGGTCAACGAATGAGAAGGGGGGCTTGAGAAGGGAAGCCAAGTCACAAAAGGCATCTCTCATGGCCAATCTGTGGTCTCTTTTCTGAGGGGGTGTGGCATGATTCATTTTCAATGAGAAGGGAGGAGATTTCCAGGAATGGGGTACTACCCCTTTTCTACTCTAATCTGGGCACAATCCAGTCTGTCATGGCACTAGGGGTCTGATTATCATTGTAATAAGATTACCCTGGGCTGGAGAGATGGCTTAGCAGTTAAGGTGCATGCCTGTGAAGCCTAAAGACCCTGGTTTCGATTCTCCAGGTCCTACATAAGCCAGGTGCACAAGAGGGCACATGTGTCTGGAGTTCATTTGCAGTGGCTAGAAGCCCTGGTGCGCCCTTTCTCACACACTCTCTCTCTTTTTCTGTGTCTAATAAATAAATAAAAATAAAATCTTTTTAAAAAAAGATTATCCTGAGCTGAAGGTCCTGGGGGGGGGGGTGCCAATATGGTGCCCAAACCCTATCAAATTGGTTTCCCTTGGTCTGTGATAACTGGGTGTCTGTAGTTGGAATCTTGTAATTATCAACTTCTGTTTTTAAATCTCATAAGCAGGCAGCATCTGTAAGCACTGTCAGTGATTTTGGGGTTCAGATGACAGGATGATTTCTGCTGTGTGAAAGGAACCTGAGGTGTGGCTGAAGTGGGTAGTGGCCTAGCTTTGGGCTGTGGTGTGTCCTCTGAAGTAGATAAGGAGGAGAAGCCTGTGCACAGACCCTGACTGTTCCTGAGCCCCTGCAGCTCTGTCTGAGCCAGAAAGTGTGGCAAGCATCAGCTAGGTACCAGTGCAGCTGGTGGACACCTTGGCACACTGGGCTGTCTCCTCTCCTGAGTCCTTTGCTGGTAATTTGAATTTATTCCATGTGGAAGATCTGGGAGGGGCCACAGGGAGGGGGTGAGCAGTGACAATAGCATTTTCATTGTCTCGGGGCTATTTCTTCTAGCCTGCACCCTCGTTGCATTGTATGTCTCTCTTCCTTGGTATCTCAGTATTGGTGTGGCTTAGGAAATGCCTTCTCTAATGCGACCCCTGGCTAGTAGCATTGGTGTCATGCCTGTGCTAGTGGAAACACTGACTCGAAGGCCCCACCCAGACCCAGGGTGTCAGAGTCATGTTAATTAGATGTCCAGGGGAGGTATGTCCTAGAGGTAGTCTTGTAATGGGGTGCTGGGGGTCCAGGAAAGTCCTTAAGCCCCAAGCCCTAGGTTCATTTCTAATTTTAATCAAAGAATTGAGTAACAAAGAAGACTGAGAAGTTTAATTATTAAATTATCATATTTATTGAGGGAAGTAGAGAGCCAAGAAAAGTTACTTGCATGGCTAGAGATCCCAAGTGGAGGGCTTAAAAAAAAACAACATAGAAATAGAAGAGAGAATAGAAAATTCAAGGAGCTCCTGCCCTGTGAGGAGCTGGAGGGGATGAAGGACCCATATGGATAGTAAGGGCTAGGGGGCCCTCCCGGCTGAGGGAAAAACTCACCCTCCCCTGAAAGTTCCCAAGTGATCAGAGAGCCTGCCCTCCCCTTGCAAAGGTATTTATAACTTTTTAGTGGAGGTGGGCTGTCTTCCGGCTCAGGTGAGCCAAAGGGATGGCTGGTTGGGTAGGGTTAGGGGCTGTCTCAAGAAGAGGTTAGCCCTGGCACCAAGTTCCAGGGGCTGAACGTGACCAACCACAATGTTTAAATCCTTCGAAAGACCTCCCTCCCAGGAGGGGTCCTGGTTGTTTGTGGAAAAACAGGAACTAGAAAAGTGATAAGTCAGATCAACTTTGATTTTTAACAAGTGCAAACTTTCCTGCCTTTTTTACCTTCAAGGGTCCAGCCACCCTAACTGTACCCTATATCAGTCTGAGAAGTGCAGGCTTAAGGTATCCAGACCAGAGGACAGAGAAGGGCACTTCTTTTCTTCCTTTGTTTTCTTTTTGGTGTGCATGTGGGGTGCATATGCATGCGAAGGCCAGAGGTTAGCATTCAATGTCTTCCTTAATTGTTCTCCACTTTATTATTAGGTTCTTTTGAGATAGGATCTTGCACTGAACCTGGAGCTCACTGATTTTGGCTAATCTAGTTCATCAGCAAGCCCTAAGGATCCTCTTGTCTCTGCCTCCCCAGTGTTGGGATTACAGGTGTGTGCTACCATGCCTGGCTTTTACGTGGGTACTAAGGATTGAACTCAGGTCTTTATGCTTTTGCATCAAGCACTTTACCACTGAGATGTCTCTCCAACCTGAGAGAGAGGCAGATAGAGAATGTGCGCACCAGGGCCTCCAGCCACTGCAAGTGAACTCCAGACACATGCGACCACCTTGTGTATATCAAAAGTCCCATGTTCCCTTAGTACCTTAGTTTTTTTTTTGTCTCTGATGGGAGGTGCCTATGACATAATAGTGAAAGCATTCCAGTATGAAGTGTCCTCTTTCATATTTTCAGGCCATGTGCTTCTCTCTCCCTCTCTGTCACCTAAGGAGCACATTTCCAATCTTATTCATCTGTGACTCCTACCCCAGCCCTCCTTGACTGCCAGGCTACAGTTTCATCCCAGCTGGCTGGTATGGGAACAGGGGGGTGGGGGAAGTTACAAGGGACAGAGGCATGTTCAGAGGAAAGCCTGAAGTCTCGGGATCCTAGAAGCTGCTGCCTCTGCTGTATCTCCCTGGTCCAAGTTGCAGTTTCAGGACCTTAATTACAGCAGGTTTTACTTTTAATAAAATAGTGGCCAGAGAGTCATTTGTTAAGGTTGGACATATGTAAAGATGGAGCTGACTAGGAAGCATCTGTTCTCCCCATTGTTGAATATTGCAAGTTGCCTGGAGGTTCGGGACACCCTCCTTCTCTGAGCCCCTCCCTCTGTAGATGCAGAGGGGGTCTGTGGATGCTATCAGCCTGCTGTCCCAGTGGTCAGGCGGTTTGCCAGGCTGCCATCTGCAGCACGGGTGGTGGGCCTCTGGCTGGACACAAGGGCTGTAGCAAAGGCTGGCAGTGTCAATGGTCTTTCATTCCTTCCTCCTGAGTGGTTTTCTGTATGAATGTTTCTCTGCTTTGAGGTGGTGCCATGGCCACTGTGACCATCTGTCTATTCCTGTAGGGATTTAAGAATCTAGGTATCTTAAAACACCTTTTCAATAACCAGGCTTGATTTTAGTCTTTCTGGGCCATCATTGAGCCTTGTGCCCTGGAATGATCCTTTCCTTCCTGGGCTTCTGTGTCTACATATATAAAACTAGCCTCAGAGGACAACTGCTTGGAGTCCCTGAGATACAGAATCCTTGTCACCAAGAGGGAGTTCAGTCAGGGGGATATGAGTGGACCAACAAAGGCACATGATGTCTTCTGTTTCACGTTCACACCTAGGGGGTAAAAGGCACAGGTACTGTAGCTGGGTGTCAGCAGCCTTTCCTTTCCACAGAGGTTACAATACAACCTGTGGGCTGGCACTTTACATCTCGCTGGCTATTCTCCCTGACCTAGCCAACTGTGCGAGTGTTTCAGCAGGTTTGCATCTTTGGACAGAGACAGAGGTGGGTTTGTTGCAATGGCTTCTGTTCTTTCTAGCCATGTGCTATCTTTTACCTCTCTAAATGGTGAGAAGAAAGTCACTTTTAATTATTTTTTGACCTTAATGAGATCATGCTTAAGTTTTTGCTTTCCTTTCCATTTTGTGTACTTGTACACCCTCTCTGGTTAGAAGGACACCAATCCTGCTTGTAGTCCTTATGGTAGTGAGCAGTCCATGATTCACAGGTGCTGGTGGCTAGAAGCTTGCCTTCTTCCTACAGGAAGCGACTGAGCACTTCATCCTTGTTCTTAGTTCCCAAGTTGATTGCTGGTAAGTTAACAGTCTTTTCTTAATATTCCATTTGTACATCTCATATAACCAGAGAAACTACAATGTTTCCTGTTTAATTTGGTCACCTTGATCTGCTAGGGATATTTTTTCTTTGACATGTGGTCCAACCCTGATGTGTTGCTTTGACTCAAAAGTCCTAGTCTGTGAAGCCAAATGAACATGTTGCTGAGCCCTGGAATTGACCTAACGAATCCTACCTAGTTCTGGAAATCTTTGGATCAGGCTGCTACATTGCTATGGATTTGCTTATGCCAGGAACTCTATAGGAGTGGAATCATCTGTGTTTGACCAATTGTCGCTACTCATTTCACTCATTTAGGTCTGGTGTTACAGCTGAGTAACAGTCCATTACATATACACTGCCTTTTGTTTTTCTATGGACATTTGGACTTGTAGAAATAGTGAGAGGTCCTCAGAGATAAAGTACTGGAGAAAGAAGTAAATCAGGTATAGCCTGTCTTTTTAAACTCTGTTTGTGATTTTAAGCATGTGTGTGCCATGGCATGCATGTGGAATTCAGAGAATGGCCTCTGGTGTTGGTCCTTGCCTTGCCTTGCCTTATATCTTTGTTTGAAGCAAAGTCTTGTGTTATTTTTCATTGTGTATGCCAGGCTAGCTGACCTGTGAGCTTTTGGGGATTCTCCTGTGTCTGCCTCCCATCTCAACATAAGAGAGAAACCAGGATGTCTTGAGCAAACTCAGGATTGATGCTGACTCTAACTCTTATGTGTTTATTTCTCCCTGCAAACTAAGGAGACTGATCCTTCTGTCTTCTCCCACTCTTCTTTTTGTATGCCATTATTTTCCATAGATCTTTATATGGAATTCAATAAAAGCCTGTTAAATGAATCAGCAATCTAGTAGCATGTAGAACATGATCTGGAAGACATTTTGTGTGTATGTTTGGGTTTGTGCATGTGTGTATGAGTAGAAGCTAGAGGCTAATCTCAGGTGTCATTCTTCAGGAACCATTGTCTACTTTTAAAAAATATTTATTTATTTATTTGCAACAGAGAGAGAGAGAATGAAAATGGGCACACTAGGCCCTCTAGCCACTGCAAACGAACTCAAGATGCATGCATGCGCCACCATGTGCATCTAGCTTACTTGGGACCTGGAGAATCAACTAAGCCATCTCTCCAGCCCCATTTTCTACTTTAAAAAATATATTTATTTAGTTATTTGCAAGGAGAGAGAGAGAGAGAGAGAGAGAGAGAATAAATGAATGGGCACATGAGGGCCTCTTGCCACTGCAAATGAAAATGAATTCCAGATGTATGTAGATACTTTGTGCCTCTGGCTTTACATGGGTACTGGGGAATTGAACTTCAACCATGAGGCTTTGTAAACAACTGCATTTAACCACAGAGCCATCTCTCCAGTCCCTATTTTTTTCTTTTTTTGAGACAAGATCTTTCATTTGAGCTTACCAAGTAGTTTAGACTGGCTTGCCATTGAGCCCCAGGGATCCTCCTGTCTCCACCTCAGAGTTGGGATTACAAGCACCTCCCACCACACCCAGCATTTTCATGTATGTACTGGGAATTAAATTCGTAGGCTAGCACTTTTCCCACAGTTATCTCCCCCAGCCCCTGGAAGACCCCCCCCGAGGTAGGGCCTCACTCTGGCTCAGGCTGACCTGGAACTTGCTGTGTAGTCCCAGTCTGGCCTCAGACTCACAGTGATTGTTTCTCCTACCTCTGCCTCCCAAGTGCTGGGATTCACTAGTGAAGCCATCTGGGCATGGATTCTTCAATGTCTGCTCTTCAGAGTGTCCGTTTCTTCTAGCCTGCCTCTCAGGGAACCTCTCACCTCACTCTAGCTGTTCTTTGCAGGCATGAGGTTATTATAGGATTCCTCTCTCCATCTTACCCAGGTTATCTACCTGCCCTATGATGTCCTCTTTTCTGACACTGGGAAGACAGGTGTTCAAAACTCACTGGCCAGTAGCCCTGAGTGCTTATCCTAGAACCAGAGACTATGGACTTGATAGAAGGTGTAGAGCTATGCTGCCAAGGATTCTGTGGCTGAGTCTGGGTGATTTGAAGTAATTTGGTGTGTTTAGGTGATTCATAACATAAATTCTTTTTTCTTTTTTCTTTTTTTTTTTTAGAGATGAGAGAGAGAGAGAGGGAGAGAGAGAATTGGTGCACCAAGGCCTGAGCCGCTGAAATTGAATTCCAGACACTTGCACCACATAGTGACATGTGCAATCTTGTGCTTGTCTCACCTTTGTGCATCTGGCTTTACATGGGATCTGGAGAGTCAAACATGGGTCCTTAGGCTTCACAGGCAAGCATCTTAACCACTAAGCCATCTCTCTAGCCCTATAATGTAAATTCTTTCTGTATGCTAAACAACATGAGTCTCTTAAAATAATCCACCATAAATTTTTTTGAAAATCCAAGCTTTTGCATTAAAGCAAAGTTTTCCTAAAGTTAATAACTGCTCTTTATGTGGTAAAAACAAATAGTATAACAATTAAATGAACCATAATAGTTCTAGCCAAAGATTGTATTAAGAAAACACTGTAAACCGGGCGTGGTGGCACATGCCTTTAATCCCAGCGATTGGGAGGCAGAGGTAGGAGGATCACTGAGAGTTTGAGGCCACCCTGAGACTACATACTGAATTCCAGGTCAGCCTGAGCCAGAGTGAAACCCTACCTCGAAAAACCAAAAAGAAAGAAAGAAAGAAAGAAAGAAAGAAAGAAAGAAAGAAAGAAAGAAAGAAAGAGAGAGAGAGAAAGAAAGAAAAAACAGAAAACACTGTAGTTAAGGGCATGTACACACTGCATATTTAGAGCTAGTGTGTAGGCTGGTAGCAGTGCTGCTTAAAAATAGAAGTGCCGACTTGATTTAAAGCCTCATCAATGCTCATTGCAGATGGTTGCATCACTGTCCTATTTTGGTTCAGCTGATTTAACTTTTGTCTTGAATAGACTGCACAACATCATGTAGGTGGCTGTAGCAGACAGTTTCAAGTTCACTGAGATGAACTTCCAGACCAGGCAAAATTATAGAGGAAGGGATTTATTGAAGTTCACAGATCCAGGGGAAGTTCCATAATGACAGAAGAAGCTGGCCTGCTTTCACAGAACTAAACAGAGAGAGAGAGAAGCCACAAGCCACATAGCACAGCACACCTCAGGAACTCCAGCTAGGCATACTTTGCATATCTTTAGATTGAAATTGTACACCCACCACCACACCTTAAGATCAGTCCAGTGACACTGCCTCCAGCCAGGTGCTGCACACTACAAACTAATAAAACACTGAATATATTGGGGGCCATCTATTCAAATTACCATAGTGGCTTTGTTCAAATTTTACTTGTTTACCCTAATTTATTTCAGCAAAAAGCTGAGATTTTTGAAAAATAAACATAGAATTATGGGCTAGATACCTTGTTTGTGATGCTGGGGAGCCAACCTATGGCTTCCTGCATCCTAGACACAACCTCTACCACTGAGCCATACCCCTAGCCTAGATGTTTTTATCATTGTCATTATAATTCTGGACCTTTTTCACTTTCTTGTGTGCTGATTGTTTCTTCACTTGAACAGAGTGGATCATGTTTGTTTTGCTTATTTATCTTTGTTCATCCTACCCTTATGTTCACAGATATTTCTGTAGTGAGTGTGTACTTCTGTAGTGTATGAAATTTCTTGCAATGAATAGAGCATAAACTTATACTTATAATAATATATACTTATAATATACTTATACTTCCCTTTCTATCCTCCTCTATCATTCTTTATCATCTTCATATTGACTGGGTATGCCTCTTCTCATTCTGCCTTTTCACCACCCCAGTGCATTTTTACTGCTGATTCTGTAATGTCTTCTCAAAAATGGAGAAAAATTGGGCTGGAGAGATGGCTTAGCAGTTAAGGCATTTGCCTGAGAAGCCAAAGGACCCAGGTTTGATTCCCCAGGATCCACGTAAGCCAGATACACAAGGGGCACATGCATCTGGAGTTCATTTACAGTTGCTGGAGGCCCTGGCATGCCCATTCTCTCTCTTTGTCTGACTTCTCTCTCTCTCTCCTTGTGCTTACAATTAAGTAAATAAATTTTTTTTAAAAATGAAGAAAAATTAATACCTCTTTTTCTTAAAGAGCTTTTGTCACTACCATTCCTAGAGTTAACAGTTCCAAGTGTCATGGCTCTAGGTTGAGCCTTTGGATGTGCTGGACCTCATTGTTCTTTAAAGTCTGAATACAACTTCTTGAACATGGTATTTCGTTTAATAACTGGTTAAGTTGAACTGAGTTAATTGAATAGATGTAAGTAGGATTGAAGTACAGTGCTTTCCATATCACATTTATGCTTTGGTCTACAACCTGCATGGTTTATGTCTGGAGTCAGGAAATCTGGTTCCTGTGTTATCAAATGACAACATACTGTGAGGAGTAAAAAGCATGCCCAGAACCCAGTCTGTCTTTTGCTTCTAGAAAGCAATGGAAGGATATTTTAACTATCTTTAAAAATTGTGTTATTATTGTTATTTATTTTTTGCATGCCTGTGGGTATTTATATATGTGGGTATAGGAATGTTGTAGTGTTTGTGTGGCATATGCATGTGCATGTGTATGTGTATGTGTATGTGTATGTATGTGCCATATGCTCATCTGCAACAAGGGTTGCTCACCAGCAGTGGCTGGAGTGGAACATTGGGTGTCTAGCTCTATTGCTTTTCTGCCTGGCCTTGATTTTGAGCCAGAATCTCCTTTTTACTGATTCCAGAGCTTCTGGGGTTGCACTGAATCTTGGTTCTCTGCTCCTCTGCAGGACTGGGGTTACAGGTGCATGTGGACATGCCCAGCTGTTTTATTTGGGATCTGGAGATTTGAGCTCAGTCTCAGGCCTTCATGCTTGTACAAGAAGCACACTTAACTACTGAGCCATCTCTTCAGTCCTGGAAGGATATTTTATTTAGGACTTCCATCTTCCATTCTTGAAGTGGTCTGACTCTCAAACATCATAATAGTGCTCTACATGAATGGATTCCATGGACTTTTACATCAATTTCTTTGGGGATTCCTTGTCTAACCCAGAAAAGAAAATACTCAGGACAAAATTTACATCCCCACACCCATCCTTTCAAAATTAGACTTTCCTTGGGATAGTGATGATTCTTTCACAAGTCCAGCATATAGAGTCTGCCCTGAAACTGAGCAGATTGTCAATGTCTGTTCACAAGCTGAAATAGTAAGTAGAAAGGGTATTTAACTTCATTTTCTAGGTTCAGGTTAAACTCCTGGCCAGTGTCTGAAGGCAAAGACTTTTATTTATAGTCCTCTGGGACCTTCACAGCAGGTCTGCTGGGCAGATAACTATTTTTATCACTGTATCACAGATGAGAGAATGGGAAGTCAAAAAATTTAGTGTCTTGCATTCAAAGTCACTCAGTCTTTCAAATGATAGTTTTCTCCAATTTTGAAGTCCATCAGATGTAGTCCAGCCCAGAGACACTTTCTCCCCAGGCGGCTTTTAAAGCTAGGCTGCTTGTTCCGAGGGTATTTAGATCAATTTTCAAGCAGCCCCTTTAGTTTATCTGCAGAGGCCTGTGGAAATATTTGGAAGAGGCCGCCTGAGGAGTCTGAGCTGTAACCCTATAAGGGAAAATATGCACAGGCCTTGCTTGGATATCAGCCCCTTTGCTGCCATGCTCCACGCATGCCGGATCCCCAAGCATGTTTGTGAGTGTGTAGAGAGGGGCCCAGGCCAGGTGTAATCAACTACCACAGAATGAATATGTCTGAGCTGGCTCTGCAACAAGAGATATAGCTACTAATGTTATAAGGGCAATGTATTTTCCCTGTCATTTTCTCTTTAAGATCAATCTCAGGGGTCTTGTTTGTTAGGGAGAACTAGAAACACTCAAGTGAATTGATTCACACACATGTGTTGAGTGTTTGTCAGGCATCATGCTAGATATACCATTAGAGAGAAGTCAAACTGTGGTCCCTACCTAGAAACTGCCTCCTGTCAAGGGGAAGAGATAGACATAAGCCCCTCAGCACAGATTCAAGTGGAAATGTGAAGAGGATGGACTAGAGGTGGTGGCCACTCACCGTAGTCCTGCAGGGTTGTCAGGGAAAGGGAGCCAGGTATAGAATGGCTGTGGTGTGTCTTCATTAGGGATAAGACATGACACAGTAGGCAGTAATTAGCAACATGCCTGTGAGCCTAGCAAGCAGGCTGGACACAGGGTGGGAACCAGGCAGTTCCCAGGCAGGAATGCAAAGAGATGAATCTGGGACGGTTAGCCAGTGAATTCAGATTCTGACATGGGGTCTGGAGAAGTCATTGGAAAGAAGATCCTAAGGGGTGAGAGTTTCTGACTGCAGGTTGGTCTTAAAACTTTTGTAATTGGAGCCTCAAATCCTGCAGCAGCCCTCATCCAACAGCGTGAGATGGGGCTCTGGAACAAAGTTCTTTAGTGTGCTGTTTTTGGTTGGGAAAGGGTCTGACTAGGGCCCAGCCTTCTAGAGGCAGCACAGAGAGTAGATGTGATTTCCAGTTGCCTGGTGAGGTTTAGAGCAGGAGTGCTTTGTGTCAGTCTGCAGTGGGGTGAGGGAATGCATTCACATGTATCCTCTAGCAGCTCAGGCGTTTTCTACATGGTCTCACTGATGCCCATGTTATGAAAGGATTGATTTCACTTCCTCTTTCTTCTGCTACTTGAATATTTTCATTTTTAATATTCAGATTCTCAAATATCTTTTTTCTTGGTGTATTATCTACATTTCCACATTTGATTTTATTTTTCTATTTTTCCTATAAGTTGCAATGACTTTGAGCTATTAACAGCCATCTTTCTCATTGATTTTTGAGACAGTGACTTAAATTTTTATAAACAACCTCCATACATACAGAAAATCATGATCATAAGCCTCTTTCACCACTATCCCTTTGCCCCTTCTGAATCCCACCATTACTGAATTCCTTCTTCCAACTATTCTCTCTTCTATTTTTATGTCATAATTTTTCCCTCCTATTATGCAGGTCTTATGTGGGTAGCATCAGCACTGTGGGGTCATGAATACCATGGCTACTTTGACACTTTTTATCACATGCTGTTGTTTCCATATGTACTTGAGTATATTTTGGTCATATTGATCTGACTGGGAATTTATGTGTGATAGCACACTGTTTTAATGATAGATTACATTTTAATAGAGTGTAGGGTATGGGACTGCACAGCATGGGCTTTTTAAGGAAGAGTAGATGATGGTGACAGGGTAAAGGAATTTCTGAGGAAGGGAGTGGGTCAGCATGGGAAAAGGATCAGGGATGGTTTCATCTAGAAGTGGGATGGGACTGTTGGTAGAAGCTGGAGGATGGGGAGGAGCCAGGCCGGAGACCCTGGGGGGCATGATGATGATCCCAACTTAAGTGGAGGCAATGTCAAGAGCTCATGGATTAGATTAGAAGGCCTTGGAGGCTGCTGGGTAGAATGCCAATTGAGAGGGCACTCCTAACACTACAGAAAGAGGGCACTAGGGGTTTGGAAGAGGCAGGTACTGTGGACTAGATAATGGGAAGCCACAGAGGTCTAGGTTCTGAAGTTTTTGTACCCCACAATTGGCAACTGGCAGTTTCTTGCAGGCTTCCTTCTAAGGTGAAATCTGAGGCTGTCCTGCTCTGGGCCCAGGAGACTGTGTCAGATCATTTCAGGTGGATCTTTTTTTTTTTTTTTTTTTTTTTTTTTTTTTTTTTTTCGAGGTAGGGTCTCACTCTGGCCCAGGCTGACCTGGAATTAACTATGTAGTCTCAGGGTGGCCTTGAACTCACAGCGATCCTCCTACCTCTGCCTCCCGAGTGCTGGGATTAAAGGGGTGCGCCACCATGCCCGGCTTTTCAGGTGGATCTTTTAGTCACTCTTGATGGTACTGCATCTGAGCTGGGCAGATCTTCTAGATGTAGACATCCAGGCGTCACGCCTGCTCGTATCACTCCTGACCTCATCAGTGAAGATGCTCTGAGAGTATTGGGAGCCTGTAAGGCTCTCATGGTGGCAGGACAGACTTTCCAGACTTCTTATTTCCACTTGAAATCTCAAATTTTGTCTTTAATTAAGAAAAAAAAAGTCATTTGTTTACCTTGAAGTGATAAATGCACTTTGGTCATTTCTGAGAATACATCTGAAACCTGCTCAGGTATAAATAGTTGTAGCTGGGACTAGGGTTTGGCTCAGGGATAGCATGCAAATGGTCCTTGGTTCCAGAACTGCAAAGGAGAGAATGAATGCATGAATGACTGGCTTAGCTGGCTCAGCATTCTTTCTTTCAAGTATATGAAATAATGCTGCATGAAAGAAGTGGCATAAGGTGTCTCCCAGCTCAGTCACTCCTCTAGATGACAAGCATGGCTCTGTGCAGAAATGCTTCTTATGCTGTCGGGCAAAGGGCTGGCCTTAAGGGTGGAGATAATGAAAGGAATGGTTTTTACTACCTAATTACTGTCAAGGGCATATGAAGGACACTCTTCAGTGAGAGTGCCTCTCAACTGTGTAGGACCTCACTAGTGTGGCTTGGTGCCACTGCCATAGTATATGTCACTATGCAGGCATCATTATAGCAGCAGCAATGTAGGGTTTCAGTGTTAGGAAAATTGTGGACTTACAGACCCTTGAAAGAGTTTTGGAGACCCCTAGAGGCTCACATCATTGCTGATTCAAGCCCATGTTCCAGTCTTGTGGAAAATGCCTTCTGTCACTTCTAGAGAGAGGAATGGAGGGAGGTCAGCACTTGAACTTGTATTTTTGGTACCTGGATATTGAATGTCCTTGTGTGTAAATGTTCTCATGTCGATCTGACCATGGAGGCACAGCCCATAGCAGCAGAGAGTTGGATGTTGACCTTCTGAGTTTATATGCTGGTGGTTATTTGAAAACTGGCAATTTAAATTTTGATCTGCTTCACATGGAAATTTAGCATCACACATTGAAACCAAATGCTGATGTCAAACCTTTGGGTTATGACATTGTCTGTTGGCAGTTGGCTTTGGTTTGTCTCTCGGATGAATTTCGCTTCTGCAAAGAGAGTGAAGGAGCAGTGCCTTTTTTGAGATGATACATGAGCCTTCAGTGGACCTATTCTGGCAGAGTTGGTTTTTATGCTAGAAAGTTTTGTTTTTTGAGATTGGGTCTCACTCTAACCCAGGCTAACCTGGAATTCACTGGCCTCCAGTTCACAGCAATCTTCCTACCTCTGCCTCCCCAGTGCTGGGATTAAAGATGTGTACCACCACATCTGGCCATGCTAGAATTCTTTATTCAGTGATCAGGGTAAAAGTGAAATGCCTCAAGTAAAGCTGAGATTTACCTATAACATTGGCAAACTGACAACCCTAATAATGCCTGTCTTCCCCTCTCCTTTGTTTTCAGCAATGGAAGAGCTAATAGTTGAACTTCGCCTCTTTCTTGAGCTCTTGGACCATGAATATCTTACATCAACAGTCAGAGAGAAAAAGGCGGTACTTACCAACATCCTAATGAGGATACAGTCATCCAAAGGTGAGACACTTGGATAGCCAGTCTTTCTTCTTCCAGTCTTTTGCCTTTCAACCCCTCTTTCATTCCACCTTATTTCTAACACATAGTCATCTATGCATTGAATTGTAAAGTTATTTCTTTATCAGCTTTTCACTGAAGGTTTGGACTTGTGTCAGGTGCCATTAACCTCTAGGTTGTAGATAGAAAAAACTCTTTAGGAATTAAAAGAGTGTTGCATCTCAAGAACAACCTGGCATTAACTTGAAGGACCCAGAATCTAGCATGTGCCCAGGGTACACAGCTATACTGGATGGAGAGAAAAAGACACCTGTATGTTGGATTTGCATTCTGTCCCTTCCATGAGGCTCACCCAGAGCACTCTCTTTTCTCTGCAAAGCACACTCTTTTCTCTGCAACAAAATGCCACACCTTGTATGCTGCAAGCAGTGTTTCTGTTCAGGGAAGCACCTTGGCAGCCCAGTGCCAAAATTTTTTCTTGGGCTGGCCATGTAGGCATCCTCTACCCACCTGTGATGCACTAGACTTCCAGACTTGCAGAAAAGCAGGTGTTCTACATAAGCCACCCTGTACAAGCAGTGCACTATCCATATACTAACCTTACTTCTAAAACCCCATCCCTAGATGTCAGCTGACCCCTCTTCAGCTAGCAGCTCAGCCTGCTGTGTGGACTCCTTTATGTGGACTCCTTTATGTACACTGGATAAGACAGAAAAGCAGGACTGAGGAGGCCTGTGAGAATTGCTGTGTAGATAGTATCCTTAGAAGAATGCTAAAGAGGAAATTAAAAAATATATTTTATTTATTTATTTATTTAGTTAGTTAGTTAGTTATTTGAGAGAGAGAGAGAGAGACAGAGAGATTGAGAATGGGCATGCCAGGGCATCAAGCCACTGCAAATGAACTCCAGACACATGTGCCTCCTTGTGCATTTGGCTTATGTGGGTGCTGGAGAATCGAACCAGAATCCTTTGGCTTTGCAAGCAAATGCCTTACCACTAAGCCATCTCTCCAGCCCTAAAGAGGAGATTTCAGCCAGGTTACCCAGAGACAGATTGGGTGCAGGGCAGCCTGAGAGATTCTCTTGCTCCCTTGTGATGTATCTTCTGACTTTCCACTCAGAACTTCAACTCTTTAATTCTTCAAAAATCCATCCATTGATTTCTAGTTTTACTATGTAGAGTTTCCCTTCTCCTTCCCTCACTTCTCCTTTTTGCACCCAATCCTGTCCTGTGTAGTCTTACCATAGATTCTTCACATGTAAAGTGGAGAAGGATGATATCTACTTTGCAGGATTGTTGCAAAGAATCAGAGAGAGTAAGTATTTGCAAAGTGTTCTGTGTTGAGCTTAGGTAAAGCTAACTCTTGGTGGTCCCCTCTTCCTCCTCCTCACTCAGCTCTGTGGTTTTGGTTCATTTTTGCAGGCTTTGAAGTGAAGGACTATGCTCAGAAGCCAGAGACCAGCAGCCTGCCGGCCCCGCCTCAGATGCCTCTGCCGGAGATCCCTCAGCCATGGCTGGTGAGTGCCCGGCACTACAGCATTGCCATCCTCATATGCTGAGACCCATGCTGGAAGACTGTTCTGGAGAGTGAGAGGCCCTCCTTTTGCTTGAGGTGCTCCTTGCTGCTTCTAGTACCCAGAAACTGTCACTAGCAACTGGTTTGCAGTTACCTTTACGTTGTTGTGACCAATGGGAAGCTGGCTTTTCTTTGAAGACTGATAGAAATACAGGTTCTTGGAATTTTGCTCCTAAATCAGATTAAGGATAAAAAAAAAATCAGAGAATTTGGCAGGAAAAATAATGTCCATAGGGCCTGAAGATTTGACCCTTAGTTTAAGCTGACTCTTAGTGCCTTAGGCTGAGACTTGAGTATTCATTGCTGTGCTTCTTCTGGGTTAAGCATTGTTTTGTTCAAGAGGGAGAAATGTGAACATATTCACAAATGTATATTTTGATTTTATACATTTATAATTTGTCCAGGGCTTTAAATGTTTTTGCCATTTCCCCAGTGTTGTCTGGTGTGGCTTCACATGAGCATTTGGCATTTCCTGCATTTTTTATTCTTTAAGTAGTTTAATCAGAGTAAGGGCAAATGGGTTGCTTAGTCATTCTCTTTTCTATATTTGCTTTTAGAGTGAAGCATCTTACTCCATCACTGCTAGTATGTGAACTGGGGAAGACAGGATCATGTCTTGTTCATCTGTGTCCATCTGGGCTCTAGTGTAGTGAGTAGTGTCTAGTGAGCTTTCAGGAATGACTACTGGAGCCAGGAACAGAGGAAATGAGCACTTAATGAGCTCCTACCACAGGCCATATTGGTATTTCTTCACCTAAGCAGTGTGGTGGTTTGAATGCAAATGTATGTCCCCCATAGCCTCAGGTGTGTTTGGATTGAGATTAAGCTTCCTTCTTAAGTCTCTAGTAGGCATAGCCCTGCTAGAGGTGTGTCACTGAAAGTGGATCTTGACTCCAGCCCTACTACATATGTTGAGAGCAAGTTGAACTCTGGGTGTTTGTGCTTGCTGGTGATGGTTTTTCTCTTTGCTATGGATGTATGGTAGAAGTAAGCCAGCCATGATGGAGCTTCCCCTGAACTCTGTAAGCATAAATAAATTCTTTCCTCCCATAAGCTGTTTCTGGTCAGATGTTTGTCCCAACAATGAAAAAGCAACTGCAAAAGCACCCCTTATCCATAGGGGGTGCTCAAGCCGTGCATAGTGCCTTTTTCAGGCTGTACTTTTCCATCATAAATACCTGTGGTAAAGATTAATTTATGATTGGACACAGTGAGATGTTAATAGCAGCAATAATGGCGTATAATGATATTCTGTAATGTTATTTAAAATTTAGGAATTCCTTCAACTATCAGAACCCCAGGGTCCTGTTACAGCAGCTTTCCCCCCTAATTCTTTGGTCTTTCCTCTCTCTCTTTCTCAAACAAGTAAATAAAATATTTTAAAAAAGAAAATCCTAGAAGTTGGTATGTTGGGTCAAAGAACACGTACTTGATAGTTTTTATAAATTGTATAGATCTTGTCAAGTTTTCTCTGTGCGGTTGCATTTATATCCACTTACACTTCATGAACAATATATGAAATCCCTATTTCCATAGCCTTCCCCAGAGTTTAGTCATACTCTCAGATTTTAACTGCTGAACATATGTCAAAGCAGTCTCAGTTTATATTTCTCTTATATTGAGCTTTAATATCTCTTCAGCAATAAATTTCTATATATTTTGATGTAAAAAAATTTTTTTTTCAATTTGAGAGAGACAGAGAGAGAATGGGTGCACCAGGGCCTCTCAGCTGCTGTGAATGAACTCCAGAAGTGTGTGCTCCCTTGTGGGCAAGTATGGCATTGCGTGCTTGCATCACTTTTGCGTCTGGCTAAATGTGGGACCTGGAGATTGGGACAGGTGTTCTTAGGCTTTGCAGGCAGGTACCTTAACTGCTAAGCTGTCTCTCCAGCCCAGGAATTATTTTTAGAGATATCCACTTAATGGTTTTTTGTTGTTTTTTTTGTTGTTGTTTGAGGTAGGGTCTCACTCTAGCCCAGGCTGACCTGGAATTCCATATGTAGCCTCAGGGTGGCTTTGAACTCACAGTGATTCTCCTACCTCTGCCTTCTGAGTGCTGGGATTAAAGACATGTGCCACCATGCCCAGCTCACTTAATGTTTTTGATGTACTATAGGTAACTAAAACTGTGGAAAGTGAGAACACATATGGGGGACAGCTATTATTGCTTTTTAATTAATTTATTTACTTAATCCTCATAATATGGCTTTAAAAATATTCCCCAAGGGCTGAATCCCTGGCTTACTAGCTATATATATATAAATATAAAAGAGCAGGGGACTTCTGGGTAAGACAGCAGTGTAGTAGTCATGCCAAAGCAGCCTAAGGGGAGGAAGAAACAGAAAAACAGCAAAATATACTCTTCTGCACTTAGCAGTTAAGTGTAGAGCCTGAGGACCCAGGTTCAATTCCCCAGTACCATGTAAGCCAGATGCACAAGGTGGCACATGCGACTGGAGTATATTTGCAGTGGCTAGAGGACCTGGCATGCCTCTCTCTCTCTCTCTCTCTCTCTCTCTCTCTCTATCTGCCTCTTGTCACCCCCTCTCAAATAAATAAATAAATGAATAAAATATTTTTAAAAATTCTCCAAACACTTCTCATTTTCCAGAAATAAAGTTCAGTGAAGGTATGTGATTTGCTGAAGACTATTTGGTATGCAGAACCAAATCTTTGACACATTTGGGGGGAGGTAGGGCATCTGTGCAAAGTGGGCGTGTCCCATGACGGGAGGGGACTGTCAGGCCTGGGGTCTGTTCCCTTAATGGCCTCCTGGGAAGACAGGAGGGCAACACAGCATAGGCACAGAAGGGAGGCTGCCTCTGTTCATCAGCACACTTGTGAGGTTGACTTTAGGAGTTCATTTCTCCAAGGAGTAGAACATCAGTGTAAGGAGACTGATGGCTTAGCATGTTTGCAATGTATAGCTATGTGCTTCATGCAGAGCCTGTGCAAGCCTTAGAGCAGTGCTTCTTAAGTACTTGTGTCCACAGATCGCTGAGGATGTGGTTGAAAGTGCAGGTTTGGGTTCCTTAAGTCTGTATGGGATGATAACTCTTGCATTTCTTAGTAAGATTTCTGTAGCAAATATGGGCAAAAACAAAGTGATGTTAAGTCAAAATCGTGTCTGTTCCCTTGTCCCCAACAGAGTCACTGTTTCTGTTAGTGTCTTTTTCTTGTCTGTGCTCTCCACCTGTGCTGATCACTACAGAGCCATTAGCCTGAGTGGTTGTTGAGCCCTTGCTCAATTGAGATGTGATGTAAATTTAAATACATCCAGGGTTTGAAGGATTAGCATGAAAAAAGAATCTAAAACATCTTAATAGTAATTATTGCATCAATGACATGTTGAATTCTGCTATTTAAGATTTATTGAAAAATAGGGCCAAGGTATACCTTGGTGGTAGAGTGCTTACCTGGCTTGAGCAAAATCCTGAGTTCATCCACAGCACCATCTACATATACTAAAGAAGACACAAAGTATGCATCACTTATTGACAAGGATACAATCCAAGAAATGCATTTATCATATACTGTTGTATAAACATCACAGAGTATACTTATGCTTATATATGGCCTCATGATATCTATAATATATTTGTATATATTATGTATTTAATATATATGGCTTGGGGCTCCAAGGTCCATGATGAACCCAATGACAGACACAAAATTCAGTGAAGCACACAGACAGAATATCAGAGATGGGGCTGCTGTCAGCATACTATACGGCACTGTTCTACACACAGTAAGATTTTTTTTTGAGGTAGGGACTTGTTTTAGCCCAGGCTGACCTAGAATTTACTATGTAGTTTCAGGCTGGCCTCAAACTCAAAGCAATCTTCCTACCTCTGCCTCCCTAGTGCTGGGATTAAAGGTGTGTGCCACCATGCCTGACTTTTTTTAAAAAAACATGTTCAAGAAAGGGGCTTTAGAGATGGCTCAGCAGTTAAAGGTACTTACTTGCAAGCCTACCAGCCCAAGTTGGACTCCCCAGCACCCACATAAAGCCTTTGGCAATGGGAGGTAGAGCCAGGAGAATCTAGAAGCTTGTGTGTGGGCCAGTTAAACTGGTGTACATGACATGAAGTAACAAAACAAAACAAGGAAGACTCTATCTCAAGCAAGGTAGAAGAGGAAGACTAAAGCTCCTACCCTGAAGTTGTCCACACACCTCCACATATGTGCCATGGCTGGCATACACACACCCTCACACATATATGTGACACACACATGCACAAGTATATACATACATACATCATATCAGATTAACTGATCTAACTGCCTACTCTGGAACCCCCCACGGGGCCAGCACACCCAGGTGTACTGAGCTTAGGAAGAAGCAAGAAGCTGCTGCTGGGCAGTGTTGCTTGTATCCATCTTGGGTCAGACTGGATCAGAAGCAGGTTCTAGTCCTGGCAAGTTGGCATCTCATTGTGCCTGAATCCCTGTCTTACTAGCTATATATATAAAAAAGAGCAGGGAACTTCTGGGTAAGACAACAGTGTAGTAGTCATGCCAAAGCAGCCTAAGGGGAGGAAGAAGCAGAAAAATATCAAAATATACTCTTCTGCTGAAAAGTGAAGATGTATAAGAAATTATCAACCATAGCAGAGAAATAGGAAAGACCCAGAACTTCTAGCAAGCAGGAGGCACAAAAGTGGCTCCTGCCTTGGCTCCAGCAGCCCCAACCTATGTGCCTGCCTGGCCCAGTACAGCACAGAGCTGCAGGAGGAGAAGCCAAGTGAAGGAATTTTGCACTCACATCAGCCTCATTGCAAAGTCAACAAACCTGAAGGGGAAGACAGCAGGGACCAGTGAGCAGCTGCTAAAGGAGATCTGGTACAACTCCAGGCACCCTGCACAGCCTCCCTTCCCCTATCTGCCAGTGCTGTTAACCACCAGTGAACTTATCTAACCCCTAGCCACACAGCATCCAGCACAGCCAATCAGAACACCAGATCCAGTGACCCAAGCAGCCTAACTGAATCCACAGTGCAACAGAGAGGGATGAAGGTGGGCAGTCAGCATTGGTGAGATTGGAAGCCATTTCAAAAGGCCTACTTACACAAAGCCAGGTACACAGGCCTGTGCTGGAAGTGCTAATTTCACCTTCCATCTCAGGGCAGGTTATGTGTTAGATTTGATTGGTTGGCTTTACCATTCTCAAATAAACTGTATTTTGGTATTGAATATTGTTGCCTTTGATATTTCCTGATTTATGGGGCCTTTGTCTTTTTTTTCTGTCATTATTGGGGGCAGAGTCTCACTCGGCCCCAGGATTACATGGAATCCATTCCAGACCAGAAATCTCAGCCTCCCAATAGAAAGGATTAAGGGTGTGGGGCAACCTAAGAGACTTTGACTTTATTAGACTGTTTGTTTTACTCTCCACTGTTGCATAAATACTTTGTCCTGGTTTTGATTGAATGTGTATATTGTTCAGTTGAATTTTAGAATGTGTCTGTATTTTGGTTCACCCAGCCTACTAGAATACTTGCATAGTAGGCAAACTCAACACCTAGGGTCACTTCTGTTGTTACTCTGGGAGTATAAGAGCCACACCTGGAAACTTAAACTCCTGAAGATATATAAGTTGGATTTACATGTCTAAGAACACTGCAGATAAGTAGAAAACATAAGCATCAAATTAACTCAAGATGCAAAAATCTCTACATTATAATAAAAGAAATCAAATAAAAAAATCAAGGCAATACAATTTCACCAAAAATTATAAATCCATCAGAAATGACTTATAGTGACACTGATTGAGATGAAATGCCTGACAAAGATTTCAAAAGAATGATTATATCTAATCTCAAATAAATCAAAAGAAGAAATCAAAATAATCAAAAAAGAAAACAAACTCCTGAAGGAATCATAAAAGAACATAAGAAGCCAACTTAATGAAATAAGTAAGTCAATACAAAACATGAGTAAGGATATAGAAATAATGAAAAAATACCAATCAAAAATACTAGAAATGGAAAACAGAGTAAGTCAAATAGAAAACTCTGTAGAAAGTCTCACCAGTAGAATGAATGGATCAAAGAGAGGACAGAATATCTAAACTAAAAGACTAGGTGGCAGAGCTAATACAATCCAAAAGAAAAAGAAAAAGAAAGACAAACTACTAGGAAGGTATAAATGGGAATTTCAAGACATTCAGGGCACTATGAAAAGATCAAGCAAGAATTCAGGGTATAGTTGAAAGAATTTCACTCCAAAGGCATAGTAGGTATTTTCAACAAAATCACAGAAGAAAATTTCCCACAAGTAGGCTTTATCCTAGAGATGCAGATGTTTATTTTGATTTTATTTCTTGAACCTGTGGTCTTTTGTGACTTGTCTCAGCATGCTATGTCTTGTATTTCATTATTATGTTTCAAATCTGGGAATATCTCAGGATCGAGGAAGGAAGCAGGAACCGTAGAAGCAGCCAGGGGAGAAATGATGCAATAGGGACTTGATTGCTCTTATGTAGCTACAGAGCATCCCAGCTAGCCCGCCCTGGACTGTGCATCCTGCTGGACCAGCTGAGGGGCAGGGTGACCAAGAGTCTCCATTGCTGGATCTGTACTTTTCAGTGTTTGAGTGCTCAAGTCATTTCATAGATTTCCCTTCAAATCTTGTCTTTGGCTACCAAATGGCCTTGGCAGATTGGCCTGCCTGTGGTATATGAGAAACTTCCTAGTCCTGTAGGAGTTGGTTAGTCAAAAATATTGAGTAAAATTTAAAGGTTTTTTTTTTTTTTAAAAATAAGCTTTAAATATTTTAAACTTTTGTTTTTGTTTTTGATTTTTTGAGGTAGGGTCTTGCTCTAGTCCAGGCTGACCTGGAATTCACTATGTAGTCTCAGGGTGGCCTCTAATGCCTGGTGATCCTCCTATTTCTGCCTCCTGAGTGCTGGGATTAAAGGTATGCACCACCACACCTGGTTTATTTTAATCTTTTAACAAATAGAAGCTTTAAATATTTTTAATCTTGTTAAGTATGGTGGCTGACAGCTGTAATCCCAGTACTTAGGAGGATGAAGAAAAGGATTGCTATGGGTTCAAGACCAGTCTGGTCTCCATAGTGAACTCTAGGCCAGCCAGGGCAACACAGTGAAACCCTGTCTAAACTAAATGACTGACTGACTTTTGGGTAATAGTTTGACCAATGAGTAATTTCTCCCTTTGGTGCCTCTTACATGAGGCTCAAGATGATTTGCCCTCCCACATCTAAGTGATGCTGTCACTTGCTGCCAAGTTTGTTTTTCCGTGTAGGATGAAGATGCATTCTACCATTATGGGCTGCTGTTGGATTCTTCACAGCTCATCTGTGTACATGATTACACTGTTAATAATCCCTACTTTTATAACTAGTACTCTATAATCTGTGACAGTCTAGATTGCCAGTGCCTGCAAAGGTCCATTTTTAACAGCTTGGTCCCCAGAGTGGTTTAACTGGGAGAAGTTGCAGACCTTTTGAAGAGGACCTGGTGGGAAGTCCTTAGGTTATTGGGGATATGTCCCCAGAGGGATTGTGGGTCCCTGGACTCTTCCATCCTCTCTGTCTGGGCTTCTGTATTTTTTCCCTCCATTTTCATCCACCAACCCACCAGAGGCCTACCAGCTGTGGTCCACCTGATGTGGACTGGGTCCTCTAAAGCTGTGAGCCAGCATAGCATCAGTATAGACTTTTTCTTTTTAAGCTTTTCTGTTTATAGTTACCTTTCTCAAGTGTTAAGGATTTTCTTACAGTGATAGAAAGCAGACTAATGCAGAATCTTTAAATTTTTATGAATGCTGCCATCTTCATTTGTGTTGACTTGTCCATACTCCATGAATGTTTAACTGTTTGATAAGATTATAAGGCTCTTCGAGATTATATGACAGGATTAGTTTTGCAAGTTATAGAGTTAAGGCTGTAGCTCAAGATTCCAAGCCAGAAAGCCACTGATTTCCCTGAGCAGCCACATGTGACTGTTTAATGGCTGTAAATCCTTGCATTAATGTTTGTTTCTTGTCTTTTGAGAATCTCAGAATTTGGTCTTCTGTGTAATGTGGTGGTGTCTTTATCTTCCATTCATTGCAGGATTCTAGATAGTTAGCCACTTTCTACTTGTGTTGGCTCTATCTGATGGCCTTCCATCTCAGTGGCAGCTACTGATAGAGGAGGAAGGAGATGGGATAGCCCTGCAACATGCATTAGTAAAGCTGAGAAAGCATAAGGAAATGTGGGTGGATCTTCCCAGTGTGAACTCACTTGCTGTGGGGAAAGTCAGATAGCAATCAGATGGAATGGTAGAATATGAATAAAGATTTATTTTTCCAAGGAGAGCACTCAGAATTCTTGATGTTGAGAAATAATTTTTACAGTTTTTAATCCATTGACCATCTCTGTACCATCATACAGTATGGATATGACCCTTGGCTAAGTAAACTCAGATTATGGCATGTGCATCCTGTGTTGCCAAACATGCTTGTCAGCTGGAGAAGGATTTACTGACATGGTAAACTCACTCGAACCTTGATTTTATTTTAGATTTTATAGGTGGTATCTGCTACTATTAATAGATTTGATTCACTATAACCAGAAAAACAATCTGGATGCACCATTGTATATATAGAATTGAAACCAGAAAAACATACTCCCACATTCTCAACATATTTTCTCAGCTGAAATCAGGCCTGGTAATTTATTGGTGTTTCTCATGCAAAGAACTGAAAAATTGGGATAGGCATGAAAAGTACTGAGGAGGCTGAGGGAGATAAGAGACAGAATGCTAGCTCTGAGGAAGTGGGAAGTTGCAATGTGTCGGATAAGATGGAGTGACAATGGGAATTGGGGTCTACTTAGGAAATGCAGGCCTGCTTGACTTTGCAGCCTCAGTGGAGGACTTAGTTGTCAGTTCCTTCCTCCCATCCTTCTCTGCTCAGTACTGCAGCATCAGGCGCTGAGAGTCGTGGAGGTGCAGGCCCTGCTGTTCTGTTGCTCTGATCCAGTGAACACTCTGGTTAATTCTATAGCATATACAGCCCAAGCAGGGTCTTTGGTCCTTTGCGCCAAAGTTTCCTGTGTAGAATTGTAGTTGTGTAACACTGACATCTTAAAGTTACTTTCTGAGCTAGAGAAAAAACGTAATCTTTGTCTCAGAATAATAGTAGGCAAACAATGAATAGTAATTATTATTGTTATGTTGCAGAAATAATGGCAATAATAACAGTTCTTTTTCTATATATACCACACAATTCTATGAACATAATTGCTATCATTAGAGAAAGAATTCTCTGTGATACTTTCCCCTAAAGGAGAACAGGTATATCCTAATGGCAATTTCTTTCCAAAAAGATGTAATTGAAATCATGTCAAGTACTTTGAGTCAAGTGAGAACGTGTTGCTGCGCAGCTTTTTAAGTACTTATTTCCTCTGGTAAGAGGTGGACAAGCTTTCTCAAGTAAAATGTTAAGACATTTTCACTCAGGTATTAAGTTGAGAGAGAAATACTTCAGGCAAGTTGAAAGTATCTGGCATCTGGCATGGTACTATTTATTAATTTAATTTCTAAGCACAGTGGAGGCCAAGGTCAGCCTCCCTTTGAAGGAGGGAGGGTAGTTACTCCTGTTCTTTCCTAGGTATCCAAAGCTGCAGTTCTTTATTGCATGAGCATGTGTGTTGTGAGAAGTGTAGGCAAACATGGAACAGAAGTGAGCCAGGGTTAGAGCTTGTTTGCGCAGACACCAGGGGAAAGTTGTGGTACCAGGTAGAGTAATCCCGTGAGGGTGTCCCATTGTAACTACAGGTGCCTTTGAGAATTCTGCTCTGGCTGGAGACCATCATGCCATTTATCCTTCTGTGAGGACAAGGTCAGCTTGCACTTACTTGAATTATACCTTCATCAGAATCCTGAGTTGGAATCTGACAGTATGAGAGCACCTTCACTTTCAGGAGGAAGCAGCATGTGAAAAAGCATAGATGTCTGGGGCATCCCTTTCCGCCTCTGCCCTTGATCCTATTGATGCTCAGAGCTTTAGAGTCAAGCGCTCCTGAGCAGGCTTTCAGGAGTCAGTAGTAGAGTGGACTGATGATCCTTCTGGTGGGGTGTGTGTGTGTGTGTGTGTGTGATTGCTTCTGTAGGAGTATTTTTGAGGGGTATTGTTTCAATGATGTGAAAATATTCTGAATTATTTTTCTTTTTCCTTTTTTAAAAATGTGTGCATCAAAAAGGCCTCTAGGTACTGCAAATGAACTCAAACTCCAGATGGCATGCACCAACTTGTGCATCTGGCCTTACGTGGGTACTGGGTAATCGAACCTGGGTCCTTTGGCTTTGCAGACAAGTGCCTTAACTGCTAAGCCATCTCTTCAGCCCCCTGAATTTTTATAATTTTAAAAATGATAAGCATTAGGTATAAAATCCAAGCTATATAGGTATGTATGAAAGAGGCAGCCATTTGTTAACATTTTTGGTGAACAACAGTCTGTCTGTCTTTGTATTGTGTAAGCAGAAGCACACAAATGATCTAAGAAGGGGTGGTGAGGCAACTGTTCTCTTTCACTCAGCAATGTCTTGTAGGGGTTTTGACTGCGTGACCAGACTGAGGTGCCCTTTATGTGTCTGCTTGTGGATGTAGCAATGCATCTGGGCATTCTTCTTTTGATGATTGTTTAGATTTGGCCAGAAACTTTTCCTGAACATCCTTGTACAATTTTTTCTCATGGGACTGACTAATGGACTTTCTTGGTGTACATTTCTAGAGGTGAGATGATCAGGTCTAAAGCATGTTTCTAAAGCTGTGCCAAATACATACATAGTATCTGTTCAGTTAAATAAGGAGGGTAGCCTGGTCTGGATACCTATCAGGCATTAGTTTGACTTACCTGTTCTTACTATGGTCCAGGACATGAGTAATCTGTTTCACCATGCTGAAAAGTTGAAATGCATAAATTCTCATAGATAAAACACACTTAATGAATCAATCAGCTTTTCTAAAGCAGCAGCAGGATTTGAACCTGGCTGTCTTACCCAGCTTCGCCCTATGCCAAGCACAGGGTGCCAGATTCCCTTTTAGGACAGCACCTATAGCAAGATGAGAAGGCCCCAAGACAGCTCTGGAGTGTATCATCTTCAGTGAGTGATAGCCACCTAGCACAGCAGCCCTTGCCTGGATGTGTGACAGCAGGATAGTGACCACCCAGGGTCTTGGAACTGTTGAGTCCAGGGAATAGGTCTGGATGGAAGAGTGTAGCTGCCCTCAGCTATCTGAGGGACTGTGGGCAGAACCAGGCATAAATCCTCTCTCTAGCTGCAGGAGGAATGAGGTAGATGTGTGGTGGGTGATTGACATTCACAAGGAACTTTTTGGGTTCAACAGTCTAGTCATATTCTCAAGAATTTACATAAAAGTAAAAACAAAACCCCATGATTTCATTGGAACATTGTTCTACTTAGAACTGATACTTGATAGATGTTGAGTTTGCAACATCTCCTCCACTCCGTTCTCTGTAATGTCCCCAGTTATTGGTTATTTACAGAAGACAGAGAGTGTGAGATACTTATACGAGAGAGAGAATGTGAATCTTAAAAAGGTCTTGGCTATGGCAGGTACAAGCATCTAATTTGAGCAGGATGCTTTAGATTCTGGACCTTACTCTGCATCTGTAGAATGTGAGACACTGTAATGGCCAAGGAGTTCAGGGAGCGGTGAACTTGGGCTGCATCTTGCAGGCTGGGTAGGGTCTGTCTGAGGGGTGGGGCAACTCCTGCCTTTCCCACACCTTAGAGTTGTAGGGAGGTGGGATGGGATAATGGATTTGGGAAAGGAGCAGATGTCCCTCCAGAGAGCAGAGAGCTGAGTGTGGCTCATGGGTGGTCTACACTGCTTTAGACTCATTTCCCAGCATCAGGAAGAATACATGGGAATGTGGGCACACCTCTTCCATGAATGCAGCCATTGTAGGTCTAGAGTTTTTTTTTTTCTCTGCTCTTGGGTGACAGGCCACAAGGGTCTTAGTCATGGAAGTCAGGGAGGGTCAGTGGAGGACTGTAGGACAAAGAGAAGCACACAAGCCCTGTCTCACCTGCGGAGGGGCTGACAGGGCAGGTGTGAGTCAGCTGGATTTGGAGGATGAGCTTCGATGGTTGACAGTACTCAGGTGAGGTATTGTGAGGTGAATGTGAGACTCCTTCCAGATGCTGGTAAGGGCTGAGCAGTCTGTGTCCAGAGGATGAGGCTGAGGATCAGATGTGAGCAGGAAAGTGGTGCCAGTGCATGAGTCACTGATGTTTGAACCTCTCATTGGAGGAAGGTGCTTTTGGTACCTGGGAGATGCAGAGTTGCCTTCACAGGTTCTTACTAATCGTGACATGGTTTCCTTTCCCTCAGCCTCCTGACAGTGGGCCTCCACCCTTACCAACGTCCTCTCTTCCAGAGGGTTACTATGAGGAAGCCGTGCCACTGAGCCCTGGAAAAGCTCCAGAGTACATCACCTCAAGTGAGTACCAGCCACTCACCAAGGTGGCCCTTGAATTATAACAGTGGTGGTGAGCACAAGTGCTTTTCTTGGTATGGGGAGACAGGCCTATCTAGCACTACAGAAATGGATCTGGAACCTAAGGAAGGCAGTATCTCTTGGATTAATAACTGCCATTATTCCATCTGCTTATGAATCAAGATCAACAATGCCTTATGCTGTAGAAACAAGTATTAGTGGTTGAAATGAGTTCCTTGTGGTCAGGTCAGGAGAGAAGTGGCTTTTTGGCACATTTGTATAGGTGGACGCCCTTAGTCTTGATAGACCACCTCCACAGGCCAAGGTTAGGATAGTTTCTACTTATGCTAGGCTATCTGCAGGTGCAGAACAAATAGGCCTCATCATTGGGGGAAGGGTGTAACAGGTCTTATTGGAATTTTTCCCCCCAAGTCAAAAGTCCTCAGGCTCCAATAGCTGCCTGCTGTTAACTTGAGAAGTTTCCCATTTCAAACTCTGATCCGTGATGACACACTAATCCAGAAACCTTCTCTAACTACTGCTGGAATTTATTGAGTCATTGATGCTATTTCTTCTCTCACTATTCTGTCATGCAGTATTATTACCTCATAAATAAATAGATTAACAGATGAGCATATGTCAACTAAAGGAGTCTAGCTTGCTTTAAAAATGTTTTATTTATTTGAGACACAGAGAAAAAGAGGGAGAGGTGCATACACACACACACACACACACACACACACACATGCACACACACACCCCACATGGGGTGTGGGGAGAGTATAGATGTGCCAGGGCTTCCTGCCACTGCAAACAAACTCCAAACGCATGCACCACTTTATGCATCTGGCTTTACGTAGGTATTGGGGAATTGAACCTGGGCCATCAGGGTTTGCAAGCAAGGGTCTATAAGTGCTGAGCCATCTCTCAGCCCCTAGCTTGCCTTTTCATAAAAGATGGATACATGGGAGGTGAGAGAGTGACTGCTAATTTTAGTCATGAAAATCCCCAGAACATGACTTCATTCTGTGTTCTCTCCCCTCATCTATCTTCCTGTGAGGTGATACAATATCACCTGAAGCCTCTGCTCTATAGAGACTTGGCCTTTTCAGTTCCTTCTCTTCCCTGGAAACAAACAAGTCTGGCTGTTTCAGCAGAGCGAATCTAATTTAATGTTGAAAGCCACTGTTTCAGGAGATGTTCCCAGTGATACACTGTTGGGAAGGTGAAGGGGTCAGCAGAAACAGAGCCTGGGTGCACAATTATAAACAAGTGTCTTTCCAGTTGCTAGCCCTGGCCATCCTGACACAGAACTGCAGTCCTGCTTATGCACTGTCCACTGCTATGAACACCTGCAGTGCCAGTGAGTACAGAATGGCTCTGGTTTAGACCCTGATACATGTTAGCTACAGTCTATGGTTTTTCCTTCATTTAGAAAGTACCGGGTAAAATGCATTCAAGTGATTTCTTGGTGTCCACTATTAAGATAGCTGGTTTATTAGAAAACACAGAAATGAAGTGGTTTGATGTTTCTCCTGACTGAGCTGGATTCCTTTCTTTCATGTGGGCATTTTCTAGTTCCATCCTTCTCCTCTTCCTCCCCTACACACCTTCTAAGGTGAGACTGAGGGTTCTGTCTGATTTGGGGCCTGTGGTGATTCCACCTGAGAAGCTACACATGGCTTTGCTCTGGTGAAGCCCTTCCTCAGCTGCTGACTGCAGAGCACCTCATGTCACCTTGATTCCAGAAGATGGGGTGGCAGAAGACCTTGCCTGCTCGGGAAAGTGGCAGTCATTAGAGATTCCCTGTGTTCTCTTCAGCAGTTATCTCATTGCAATGTCACTAGTGGCCTGTGATGCAGCTGCCTCTTCTTTATCAGATCTGTAGAGACTGTGGGGCCACCAGATGAGTGACAACAACTTTTTGGGAGGTGCCTAGCACCTGGCACCCTCTGCTAGCCCTTAACCCAGAATCTTACAAGAAAAGTTCTGTCTAGATATGGACACACAGTTTAAAACACGTCAGTTTCTCTTGTGCATGCCTCCTCCTCTCGCCACTCCAAACCTCCAAGGAAAGCTACAGAATAGTTCTTCCTGAGCCTCACATCATCAGCTGTCACCTATATGATGGAACCTCTGGGCTCCTCAAAGAATGCTCTTCCAGGTGAACACCCTCTTTTCTGTAACTTAGATTCTCAGATGAAAGGCTAGCCACTGTGCACACTCTGTTTAGATGAAGAGGGGCCAGAAGAAGGGAAGGAAGGAAGGAATGAAGAACTAATTTGTACATTTACAAATAAATCCTTATGGAAAAATAGAAGAAAAACTCCTAAGTAGCTCAGTCCTTCCTTCTGTTGCAGATCAGTACTATAGCTTGTGTTTATGATTTTCTTGTGACTCCCAGTTCCACATTTCCTTTGTTTGAAGCAAGCCTGTAGATGATCATGGCGTCTCTCATGGGGTGACTCAGCCTCTTTCTGGAAAGATCTAGGCCAGTAGCATGATTTCTTGTTTGGATGGCTATAGCTCCATCAACTTTCATCCCTAGAGCATGAGAGGACAAAGAGGATCCCAGGGAGCACCTAAGTCCCAAAATACTTTTTTTTTCCTACTTCTTCGTATTCAGGACCAGTGTCTCTACTACCACGGTGACCATTTCTCAGCCCATGCATTACTGATCTGAGGTACTCAACATGGCTGGGAAGCAGTGTCTACTTCTACTGTCATGGAATCATCTCTACATCTTGCCTTTAGACCTGTGCAGTTCACTCGGAGAGGGAAAACAAACTGTTAATAGGGTGAGAGGACCCTTCACCCTTCCCAGTCCCTGTTCTTGGACTTAAAAGAGTCCTGGCTGTGGGAGCTGGAGTATACCCTATTGGAAGATTCCAGAATGGAAGACATCACCCCTACCACACAAAGTTTTCCTAGTTGGCTGGTACTATAATAGCATTCAAAACTCAGTTCTACCTACCTATTGGGCCACCTTCTTTAGGCCAACAGGAATGTGATGAAACTGAATGTCCTTAGCCATAGCTCATTGTTGAACTACATCAGCAAGATATGCCCCTTGGTTAGAGAGAGTGTGCTGTGTGGAACCTCATGATGGTGATTCTGGCTTTCTGTAAGAACACAGATGGTGCTCATGGCAGGAATACTGGGACTATGAAGGTAGATTTACTCTTCATGTTAGCAGTAGGACCAGTGATGAAAACTTGCTATGACATAGACAATTGACAGGAACATGGTTATATGGTTGGTGGTGATGGTCAGTTCAGGTAGGGTATCAAAGTGCCTAGAGGTAGCTTTTCTTGTGAGTGGACCTCTGTTGCTGAGTTCCATGCTAACCCCCTTCTCTGCCAGCCTGACCACTTGTACAAGAGCCCTTTTAGTTAAGAAGTCTGGGGAAGGAGGAGACTGACATGTGCATGATGGATCATATGACTAGTCTTGAGTATGAAGATCTGCTGCCAAGAAGGCTTTGCTAGACCTTGGCCTGGTATACTGATATCCACACTGCACAGGGCCATTGCACTTGCTTCCAGAAGTTTTAAGGTCACAAAACCCCCTCCTGTGTCCTTTTCTGGTCCTCATGGTAGCTCTGAGCATAAGATTGTCTGAAAGATATGAGTCTCTGAGAGGAAAAGTATCTCTCTGTGTTTCTCTGGAGTAGGACTAGAGTGTAGCTAGACCAGCCATTTCAAAACATAACCAGACACTTCTTCACTCAGAAGTGGAATCCATGGTCCTCATAGTGCCTTATAAGGCCCCATGGCTAGTTCTACCCAAGGACTGTACCTGTCCAAGCACTCTGCCTATCTGCTTATCAGAGCGTTGAGGTGTGGAGCAGGTGAGATGACTCAGGAGACAGCCCTTTTTGGATCTAGAAATTCTAGACCCTAGCTTCCAGCACCATGCTCATTGTCCTGCAGCATAGGAAGGAGCATCTCAAAAGCAGTATTTCTAAAGGTATTTTATTTGGCCATATTCCCATCTTTGAGAATTCATATGCTTGTCATCACTTTCTTCCTCACTAAAATATAAGACCAAAGAAAGTAAATTTTTTGTCTGTTTTGTGTCTGGCATATAAGTGCTCAATAAATACATGTTGAATTAATAATGCATGACTGCTTTTTTGGCTCTGTTGCTCTTTTTTCCTTTCTCCCACTCTTCTCCTCCCCTTTCTTCCTCCCTTCCCTCTGCTGTCCTCCCATGTTGTGAAATACCTGATACTGTCTGTGTTCAACTTTGTACCCATATCTCTTGAAACGAGAAAAATGAAGTACCTGAGGCAATTAAGAGGAAAGATGTCTTTTGGCTTACTGTTGGCTCTAGTCTATCAAGTGTCCCTGTGGCTTTGGGTCTGAAGTGAAGGTGTACATCATGGCAGGAAACTGTTCGTGTCATGGCTAGGAAGCAAAGTGACAGGAAGAAGGCTAGGTTCCACATTCTCTTTGAATCACATCCTCAGTGTCTAAAGTCCTCCCACCAGGACCCATCTCCTTAAAACATCATCACTTGGGCCGGAGAGATGGCTTAGCAGTTAAGTGCTTGTCTATGAAGCCAAGGGACCCTGGTTCTAGGCTCCATTCCCCAGGACCCATGTAAGCCAGATGCACAAGGTGGTGCATTCATCTGGAGTTCGTTTGCAGTGGCTGGAGGCTCTGGTGTGCCTGTACACTCACCCTCTCTCTCTCCCTCTCCATCTCTTTCTCTCTTTCTCTGCCTCTTTATCTCTCTGTTGCTAATAAATAAACAAAATTTTTTTTAAAAACATCACTTTTCAATACTGCTAGCCTGGGGACCCAGCCTTTAGAACACGGGCTTTGGGGACCCTCATTCAAACTGTAGTCCCAGAGCTGTCACTCTGAGTAAGCAACTGTCTGTCCTGCTTAGGTTCACTCTCCCCATTTAGAAAATACCAAGCTAGAAGCGTTTACATTGGCTTATCCACTCAAAGCCAAGATGCCAAAATGCCATGGCCAAGCCCCAGGTTCCTCCTGCCTCCTTGGGGATGCATGTAGTGGAAGGGAGGCTAATGCTTGCTTTGCTCCTTTTTGTCTAGGCATATAGCCTAAAAGGACCAATTCTTAAATACTTAAGTGGGAGAGAGCTCAGTCCTCTGGAAAGTTGTGACAACATCCACTTTTCCAGAATATATGTTCTTGTACAGCATCCATTGCCTTGTAAAGTAATGTACACCCCTGCTCAATACACATGGATCCCTAAGGTTTTCCACCTATGGATCCCTGAGGTCCTCTCCTACTATAGATCACTGAGGTCCTCCACCTATGGATCCCTGAGATCCTCCCCACTGTAGATCCCTGAGATCCTCCCCACTATAGATCACTGAGGTTCTCCCTACTATAGGTCCCTGAGTCCTCCACCTATGGATCCCTGAGTCCCCCCTCATTGGATCTTTGAAATCTTCCTCCATTATTGAGTCCTAGACTGCCATGTAATATATGGAAAATGAGACTTCTGATGTCTTTAAGAGCTATTGCTGGGGACATTCTTTGGAGAGGCTGTTACTTCTGGCCATTCTTTGTTTCTTGCAAAGTTGGCTGACATTTTTCTAGAAGTGGGTCAATTAGTTCTGCTTTCAGAAGGTAGCATGGAGTGTCTAGTGCATTGTTAAGCATTGTTGACCTCAGCCCATTCATTCCCACATGAGGAGTGCTCCAGGGACATGGTGTTCTCCTTCTGTCTGAGGTCAGGAGACCTGGCTTCTCCTTCTAGCTGTCATGCACTAGGGATGTGGTCTTTGGTGAATTCCTTAGTCTCTGAGCATTACTTTTCTTTTTCTCTGAATGAGCTGTGCCTGTCTCCAGATCTTTCTTTACTACCCTTTCTGGAACTGGTAGACAGTAAGTGCTTAGCTTGTAATTATTGAGTTAATGAAGCCAACTGCAACCTCTCATTCATGACTGACTTATTCATTAGTTCCTTTCTTAATTTACTCATCATTATGTTCTATGTGATGTTCCAGAAATTGGTCTGAGCTCTGAGGGCTTCCATGAGACATTGTGAGAATTGTTTCTTAACTACAAATACGACTGTGCCCACTGCCATACTGTTCCCTCAGTGAACACGGGACAGCAATGACCTCTCTGTGCTGTCTATGTGCCTGACTTGTGTTTCCTGTTCTGTTGCCTCCTGTGCATCCCATACTCTTGCCTTCTCAACTTTGAAAAAACCCTTTATTGTAAAATAGCTATTTACCAAAAAGCATATAAAATGTGAATATATGCCCTGTCCTAAAGCAAGCCATCTTTGTGGCCTGCTTTCAGGCAGGTACAGAGCATTGCCAGCCCTTGCTGACTGTCCCAAGTCCGTTGCTGCCTGCTCCATGCTGTTGCAGTGTGCTTTCCCTTCTGGTGCTGCTCCTCGGACTTCTGGCTGGTGGCCAGCAAGTTGTCTAGGGTCAGGATGATGAGCCTGTTCTCCCCATGTTCTACAGCCTGTCATCCGAGACAAGGTGAGCCTCACTATCTTGTCAAGAACAGTGGCCCTGTTCTGCCTCTGTGCTCTGCAGTGTGGTGTCAACATAGCCACTAGACTTTGGGGCAAGAGTAAACAGGGAGCAAAGTGAAAGTGTAAATGGCCCTGGTGGCAGCTGGGTGAAGAAGAGGCTATGGGCAGATGCAGACACTGGGGTGTTTGTGTTGGTAGGGTGGAGGCTATGGGGGCCCATGGATGTCACTGCCAGAGGGGAGCCTGCAGAGACCCTTAGTTCTGAGTGCTTAGTACCGGTCCAATCAGTAGGTCGCTTAGCTCCATAGCAGTCGTAGCACCTCTCATGGATATCATTGTAGTTCACCTTGCTCCAGCTTGTCTCAGGGCTGTCCACTCCATGTCTCCTTCATGCTTGTCTGAAATCCTTTGTCGTCTTCTCATCATTGAAAATGAAACCTAGAGTGCATATAGTGAATATAGATTTTTTTTTTGGTCAGGAAATTAAAAAGCTAACAGAAGTCCTGAGTGCAGGCTGAGCCCACTGTCCACTAGTAGCAAAGGTGAGCTCTGCACCAACCAGAGCTTCTCCTTACATATTAGCCATGTGTCATTCATAGTTCACCCCTTCCGTCATCATTCCAGTGACTCACTACAGGCAGTCCTGGGCTTAGGTGATCAGAGGTGCATCCAAGCTGCCTCCAGCAGCACATCACCCAGCATGGCCCAAAGAGTCAGGTCGTGTTGATGACAGCTGTTTGTGTGCACTAAACACTGAATGTGCCACTGTCCCTCTGATGGCTTTGCACATGCCGTTTAATCCATGCACTGATTCTTCCTTCTGTTTGTATATTTGCTGTCTATCAGGTTCTTCATTAGTGCTGGGATATCACACGCAGCAAAATGGTCATCCTTCCCCAGGGCTCCCTGCCTGGCATGGGAGGTGGACAGGTGCATGTGGTGCTAGTGGGACATGAGGTATTCTGTGCTGGGTTATGTGGGGACACCAGGAGGACTTTTGACTAGATTTCAGTCTGCTGTCACAGAAAACACCATCCAGTGGAGACAGTGCTTCTCTCATGGTGAGGTTCTGCTGATGGCCGCTTCCTGGCTACAGGCGCTACCTTCTTGCTGTGTCTTTATGTGGCAGGAGACAGTGATGCCTTCCACCTAGTCTCATACACAAGTCTTCTTTATTTATTTGAGAGAAGGAAAGAGGTACACACACACACACACCACACACCACACACAGGGGAGAGAGAGAGAGCCTTGCAAAGAAACTCCAGATTCATGTACTACCTTGTGCATCTGGCTTACGTGAATTGAGGAACTGAACCTGGTTTTTTGACTTCTCAGGCAAGTGTGCTAACCACTAAGCAATCTGTCCAGCCCACAAATCTTCTTGAATTAGGATCTTACCCTTATGCTCATAACCATATTAGTAACTTAATTAATTACTCAATACCCCTAAAAGCTCCCTTTTGAAATAAATTGTGTTAGCATGAAAACCTCAGCCCATGAGTACTGAGCATTCCCTCTTGAGCCCCTGGCACCTGCTCTGGAATCAGGTTGCTTTCTGGAGGCATCAGTAGGTTAAATGAGTGCTGGCAGGAGGGTGAGGGGATGGACAGGAAACTTGTGGCATGTGCAAAGTCCTTAAGGCAAGTGAAGACAGGATATGTTTGGGAGACTAACTTTAACTCTAGTCTGAGTACTAATGTGTCACAGAATGAGGTTCATTCTCAGAAGAATGAGATGAATTCCTGTGACCTAGAGGTTGTTGGGAAGGTCTGTGCTTGTGGCAATGCCATCTGGATGTTTCAGAAGGTCTTTCATTGAGATGTGGCACAATAGAGCTGAGATCCTACATGAACCAGCATCCTATGTGGTGCCCCTGGCAAAGTACAGCTAATGTTTGCCAGCAGGGGTGATGCCAGCATCATCGGGGCCGTGCAATGTCCTGTCTACATGGAAAAAAGTCTAGAAATGTGTTGAGTTTTTTAAAATAAAATAAAATAAAATAAAAACAGACATTTAGTCACTTCTGTTTGAAGCATTTCATTCAGTTTCCATTGCTTAAATCTTAGAGTTAGTTTCTTCAGGGACATAAGCCCCTCACAGAATAAGTATGGTTGGAAATGTCATTAGGTACTTGTGACCATGAAGGTGAACTCAACTGAGGCCAGCCTCTTACCTTTGCTCTTCATCTTTTGGTCAGATTATGACTCAGATGCCATGAGCAGCTCCTATGAGTCATATGATGAAGAGGAGGAGGATGGAAAGGGGAAGAAAACCCGGCACCAATGGCCCTCGGAGGAGGCCTCCATGGACCTGGTGAAGGATGCCAAGATCTGTGCCTTCCTGCTCCGCAAGAAACGCTTTGGCCAGTGGACCAAGCTGCTCTGCGTCATTAAAGACACCAAGCTACTGGTGAGGCACCCAACAAGCACATGTCTGTGTCTGTGAAATGGGTCAGGTGCCATTGATAGGCTAAAGCCACTGCACTGAAGCTGGTGCATGCAGACACGGGCAGGGAAGTGCAGGGACCTTGGTGACTACCAGAAGCCTCCAGGATAGCTGTGCTGAGCTCAGCCAGGCTGCTACCTCTGCAGGGCCCATGGTTTCCCCATGTCCAGAATCATGTGGCTTGTGTCAGTGGAAATGCACAGCATTCTGGCTCTGACTTGCCAGGAGCTGCAAGATAGACATCTTCGTTGTAGTGAGTCAGTGAATTCCTCACAGCCAGGTCACAGCAGTGGGCTGGGGAGCCTGTGGAGGAGGCCCTGGGGTAGGGGGAGGAAGGCAGAGAGGGAGGAAATTCTTTTGGAAAGCCTAACGCCAAGTGCTTTTTTTTCCCCCTTCCATTTTAACACAAGAGGCAGAACAGAAAGATGGAGTAAGTAACCAGAAACAGAGGGTGTAAAGCGCACATCCTGGCCATGTCTAGTGTTCCCATAGGGGACAGTCACATTCCTCCCTCTTTCTTCCCACCTTCTGCAAACATTTGATTATTTGATTAAGTGCTTTACAGTATAATTTTGCCTTTTCTTCCTTTCAAGTTAAACCTGAGGAAATAATTGCTCAGAAGTATTTCATTAAATCAGAAAACCTGAGAATTTGTGTTTCTGTATATCATGTTTTAGTGGAGCACATAATATTTAAAAAAATAAAACTAAGGGTCATCTGTGAATTATAGGAGTCTATTTTCCTAGATTCTTAGGACATCATATATTTTTTAATGTTTTTGTTCAGTTTTTTTTTAAACAGAGTACATATTTTTTCCACATGTGTGGCCAGAATTTCTCTAAATTCATATTTAGAATATGCCAAAAATGATGCCATAGGGAATTTTAAACCATGAAAAATATTAATATGGTCCTTATTTGTAATCTGATGTAATAGCTACAAGATGTGAATATATTATATAACTGCTTTAAAATGCACAATAGGCTCTCATTTAAAAGAAACGTTTAACTCTGCAGGCAGCCTCATGGCTGTATGTGGGGGCAGCAGCAGTCTGGTATACAGGTCTCTTTTCCACACCCCATTATTTGATCTTCCTTCTGTGCAGCCTCATGGGTGTATGTGGGGCTTGCATTTTTGGGGTCCACATCCTCAGTCCCTCTGCCCTGTTTGTCCTCTTCCTCCTTACCTACTTTACCTGCCATTTGGCCTCCCACAAATTTCTCTTCTTCATACCAAGATGACCATAGCTTCCACTTGGAGTAAATATTGGAGAAGAAATGAATGGAAAGCTAGAGGAAAACACTATTTTTGATAGAATGCAAGATCAAACTTAGTTTTTCATTTGATTTAAAAAAAAATTTATTTATTTATTTGCAAAGAAAGGGAGGTGGGATGGAGAGATGGCTTAGCAGTTAAGCACTTGCCCGTGAAGCCTAAGGACCCTGGTTCGAGGCTCGATTCTTCAGGACCCACGTAAGCCAGATGCACAAGGTGGTGCATGCATCTGGAGTTCGTTTGCAGTGGCTGGAGGCCCTGGCATGCCTGTTCTCTCTCTCTCTCTCTACCTGCCTATTTCTGTATCTCTCTCTCTCTCAAATAAATAAATAATAAAATATAAAAAAAAGAAAGGGGGGATATGATGATTATGGGAATATGGGCATGCCAGGACCTCTAGCCACTGCAAACGAACTCCAGATGCATGTGCTACTTTGTACATCTGGCTTACATGGGTCCTGGGGAATCCAATCTGGATCCCTAGGCTTCTCAGGCAAGCGCCTTAACTGCTAAGCCATCTCTCCACTCCTGTTTAACTTTTAATTTTTTAAAAATTTTAGTCAGGGCGAGAAAGAGAGAGAGAGAGAGAGAGAGAGAGAGTGTGTGTGTGTTGGCGTTCCAGGGCCTCAGCCACTGAAATTGAACTCTAGATGCTCGCGTCACCTAGTGGGCATGTGTGACCTTGTGCTTGCCTCACCTTTGTGCATCTGGCTAACGTGGAATCTGGAGAGTAGAACGTGGGTCCTTAGGCTTTGCAGGCAAGTGTCTTAACTGCTAAGCCATCTCTCCAGCCCTTATTTTTTTTAATGACAGGGTTTTACTATAGTCTCAGGTTGGTTTTCAACTCACTGTTGAGCAGGCCCCAAGCTCTCAATCCTGCCTCAGTCTCCTGAGTGCTAGGATTACAGGTGAGCACTACCACACATAGCTCAAAGTTTTTCTTTTGTGGAAGTTGTTTTATTCAGAAATAACCAACCCATATGACCCCTGTTGACATAAAATTTATCAGTGATATAGACAAGTGCTTCCTAAATTTACACAGCACAGAAACTATGACAGAAACAGAAAGCATTCTCTTCCCTAGTGCCCCATCTGAGCACCACAGTTTTCGGCTTTGTTTATTCTACCTCTAGGCCCTTCCTTTCCATGCCCAGGTGGCTCTACACCCAGGACTGAAGCAGTAACTCCCTGGCTCATTGGGAGTGCTGCCAGGACCACGTGGGGGTTGCCTCCATTGAAAGGACATTAAGACCAAGACCACACCCCTTTCCCAAGGTGGGCATCCATGCTGAGTAAAAGGCCAGCCTCGTGGAGTCTTGTAGCTCCAGAGCTCGTGGGGTCCCTTAGGCTTTCACCTGCACTGCATGTTGCTCCTTCCCACTTCTGGCATTGCTCTCAGGGCTGCCTTGTACTTACTGTTTGGAGGAAGCTTCCCTTGGCTTGACCCTCCCTGCCTGTACCTAGACTGTACTTGTCATGTTGACAATGTAGGAAAACCTGGGATAATATGCCCTTTCTTCCACTCTGCTTCCATTATACTGTTAATTTCACTTCTACCCTCCCCCCTCACCAGAAAGGCACTCACAAAGAGGTGAAGTGAAATTAGTTGGCTTTAGAGTATTTTTCCCCCTTTTTAGACAGAGCTACTATTTTAATGTGGATATGTTCTTTACCTGGAATCTGAGAGTCATGGATTTGAAACTGTAAAATAAGAAGGTGCTCTAGAAACAGTTGCTGAAAGTAACTGTTTGTTTATTCCTGATCAGTAAATTATCAGTGGTGAAGGTGCTGCAGTTACGCTGTTCAGGACTGGAATCCTAGTCTACTGCTCTCTGCCCAGTTGTCTTGATTGGGTGACTTAACCAGTGAGTGGACAGTGAGACATATGAAATGCCTCATATAATTCTGACACTCAGTATCTGTAGCAGATGATATAGACCCTGATAGCTTAATGTAAATTAGTAACATAACAATAACAGAAGTAGTAAAAATAGCATTTCACTAATGAGGAAACAAGCTCAGAATGCTTAAGGTACTTCCTGGGACCCAGATCTAGTAACCAAGCTAGAATCCAGGGATATGGTCATTAGTACTGTGTGGACAAAAAATATGTCTCAGTCAAAAATAAACTGAACACATTAACAAAATGCAATTTTCTATGAATCTAGGATGATAAGATTTCCATAATTCATAGATCCATTTTATCTCACAGCTAGGGAGGAGCAGGAGTGGTATGAAGCAAGTCTTGGCTGGGAGCTAGTCAGCTGACACATCAGAGGGATGTCGGCCTCTCTCTCTCTCTCTCTCTCTCACACACACACACACACACACACATCCCTGCATGAGTTCTGGGTCCACAAAATGTACATCTAAGCAGACACTTGTCCACTGTGGACTGATGTTTATGCTTTCACTAAGCAGCTGATTTGCCTTTGAGAGGGAGGCAGAAAGGATACCAGCAGATATCAAGTGATTCAGGTTATACAGGGTCTGGATCATTGTACTGGCACCTGCAGTAGGTCTAGGCAGATACCAAGCAATGCAGGACTGTGCAACTGCAAGCTATAGTACAGCACCCATGTCAGTGTGAGTAATCTGAATAATTTTATGAAGAACCTACATTGGAACATAAGAGCCACCCTCATGGAGACCTTTCTCTTGAATTAGGTCTTAGCTTTTGCTCAATAAATTTTTGCTGAATCAACACAGATGCCTTTCCTGGACATGGAGGGAGAGTAGGCAGGAAGCAGGGTATTGTGTGTGTCATACCTGCTCACCAGCAGTCAAGCAGTTCCACAGTGTCATCAGACCTTCTGAAACCTGGAGAACACTCATGGTTTCACTATGCTGGGATTTGTCAATATTTCTGTTCAAAGTTCCTTATACTGTAAATTGGTTTGGTGTGTTGAATACAGTGCTATAAAAGTTCTAAGGACCAGCAGCCTCAGATGGAACTGCCACTCCAAGGCTGCAACATTACCTACATCCCAAAAGACAGCAAAAAGAAGAAGCATGAGCTGAAAATCACCCAGCAAGGTACAGACCCGCTCGTTCTTGCAGTCCAGAGTAAGGAGCAGGCCGAACAGTGGCTGAAGGTAGGCTATCTGCTGTGGCTCTCTTTTTCTGGGGTCCTTGGTTATTCTGATGCTTAGCGTAGACAAATAGATTAATTGAGACTTGTCTTTGATGGTGAACACTATGTCCTCAGAATACTATTTCACCTGACTCCTGTCCCATCTGCAGGCTGCCTCTAGGACTTTCTTTTACTTTAATCATTTTTTTAAAAATTTGTTATTTATTGATTAGTTGGTTTTTGTGCTTGTGCATGTGTGTGTACTGCAGTATGCATGTAGAGGCCAGGGAAAACTTTGAGGTGTCTGTGATTCAGGGTCTCTTGGTGCCACAAATGAACTGCCAAACATACATCAGTCTAGTTGGTATGGGAGTTTCAAGTCTCCTGACTCTACCTCCCATGCATGAACCACATTGCACACAACTTTACATGGGTGCTGGGGAACTGAATCTGGCTGGCAAGCATTTCTAGCAAGCTCTTTTAACCACTGAGCCATCTCCATAGTCCCTACTTTTATTTTCTCTAGTTTCACTATTTTTTGCATCTGCTTAGAGTATACTGGATTTTAAAATTTGTAATCACCATCTGCAATGAAAAACATACTGCTTTGCCCTATTTCCCCCTTCTCTGAGACAGTATTTAAGTATGTTAGTCTTTTTCAATTCTGTTGCCTTGTCCAGGGTAGCCAAGATGGCCCAGCTGCTGCTGTCCATCTGGGTTCCATGTCTGCGGATCTTGGCCAGTTCTTTGGCTCTTTCCTCTGTATCACAACAGCTCCTCCCATTTTGAGGAAGATGCTTTACATGCTTGTCTTGCTGTGCTAGTTGACTTCATGCTGAGGATCAGCCTGTACTTCTTCAGCATGGCCTGCATCACCTGCGGGGAGCCATACTGGGACACTTCATCTTCATGATTCCAGCAACAGTGTGGTGTGTCAGTTACTTTTCTCACTGCTTCCATAAAATATCTGACCAAAGCAACTTATGGCAAGAAGGGTTTATTTTGACCCACGTGCATACAGTCTGTTATGGAGGGAAGGCATGGTGGTAGGGGCATAAGGTGGCTGATCACATTGAATCTATAGCCAGGAAGCAGAGAGTGATGAATGCTGATGTGCAGCTTGCTTTCTCCTTTTTAAGTCCAGGAGCTCAGTCCAGTGGTGCCATTCACATTCAGGATTGGTCTTCTCAGTTAAACTTCTCTGGCAATACCCTCATAGACAATGCCAGGGTGTGTCTCATAGCTGATTCTAAAACCTGGCAAGTTGATAGTGGCGATTAACCATCACATGTGGTACCTGTGAACCCATAAGCCTAGTTTCCCTTTGCCCCAGGAAGCACTGAGATCACAGTCAGGACAACACTGTTCTGGTGGCTTCACAAAGCCATGCATGGATGTGTCTCTGATTCTGTCAGCAGTAGCTGTGGCTTTCCTGAAATGTAACACCCAGGAGGGTTGAGAAGAGCTTTTTTTCCCCCCTGTCCTCATGGAAGTCCTGTCTCAGAAATTTGTCCTGCCAAGATTGCAACTTTGTGTATCTTGCCAGACTGGGAACGTGATTGTGCTACAGAATCTGCAAAGCCCTTGAAGGTTTACAGAATAATTTCCTACCTTCATTGACTCTTAATTTCCTGTCAGCCTTACAGTTTTCATTTTGAGTTTTGAGAGACTGAGTCTTAGGCCACATGTTGCTGCGATCTATAGGGATAGAGCCAGAAATCAAGGTCAGGTTTTCTGGCTTGATTAGTTTCATTCTCATTCTGCTGGGCAGTCTGACAGCTCACCATTTTCTCTTTTATCCCTCATTTCATGGTCTTGGCCTGTCCCTTCAGTAGGAAGGAAGACAATTGTGGAGTGAGTGAGAAGCTTTCATGGTGATAGTTTTCTTCATTGGGCCCCTCTCCTGGCTGCTGGACCCTCCCTTCTGTGGTTGGTGGTCTGCTGTTCCTTACTGGGGCATTTGGATGAACCACATGGCCCACTCTGAATCTCCTCCAGTTGTCCCTATTTTTTTCCAGTTTGTTAGATACTCAGAGTACAGAAGAACTGCTCCATTCTCACTACTGCTGGTCTGACATGAAGTCACTCTAAGAGTCTTTGGGCAGCTGGCAAACAGACAATCAAAACAGCACTATTCCAAGATGCTGATAGAGTGAAATAATCTTATATCCTGCTTCCCAGCTGTGAGGTATTTGCAAACCAAGGCACTTAGCTAATTATAGCATGACGATCCCATTTGTGAATGGTAGTTACTGCAAATTTTTTTTATTTTAGGACTAGTACTTTTTAAAAGGGAAATAACACAAGGTAAATATCTTTTTCAAAAGAGTTTGAATTGCTTACATCATTATTTGTGTTGTTATTTCTTGGGGGGGGGCAGGGTTTCGAGGTAGGGTCTCATTCTAGCTTAGGCTGACCTGGAATTCACTATGTAGTCTCGGGGTGGCCTCAAACTTACGGTGAACCTCCTACCTCTGCCTCCCGAGTGCTGGGATTAAAGGTGTGCACCACCATGCCCGGCTTTGTGTTGTTATTTCTATAATATATAGTATGGTACCACAGCCCAAGAGGTTCTGATTAGAAATGGAAGTCAAATGACAAAAGCATTTCAGTCAGTTACAGGATTTTATTTTTTTAGGCTAGCAGAGCCACAAGATAGTCTAGTTTCTTCCAGATATGTTATTAGATTAGTTACCTTTTCAGAACCACCTGGAGATTTTAAAAACAAGAATCTAAATGGTCTAGTAATTAGGGCCTAACAGTCTTTCAAAATTTCTTTGCTTTTGTATCTTTTATATTTTTCTAAGGTTCAAAATGCTATCCTGTACAGATGGGATTGAGATATGCCTTCCCTATTTAACTCTCTCTTCAAAGGGAATGTCTATCTTTATTATTTTGGTGCACTTTTAAAATTTTTGCTTGTTTGAGACAGGATCTTATTCAGCCTAGGCTGTCCTTGAACTTCCCATTCTCTTACCTCAACTTCTAAGTGCTGGAATTACAAGTATGCGTTCACTCCTGTGTAGTTTCAAACTCCCGCAGGACTCCTATCATTAAGATTTGTCTTATACTGGTTCTTGTGTGCATACCCTCAGAGTGTGTTTATGTGTCACAAGCACTCTGTTACATGTTCTGTGGTCTCATGAGTCCATAGCCTTTCTAGATGGACCCCTCACATAGACCTTGTGGTTTTAGGATGTGTGTGGCTGTGTCAATAGATGTTGCCAAATTGCTGTCCAGTGTAGTCAGTACACTCACACTTCCACTAACAGTGAAGGAGGGTGGTCATTGGTCACTGAGTGTTTTTTTTTAAAGTTCCTTTGCACCTGTGAAACAGACAAAAATTCAGAAAAACAAAACCAATTAGGTGGTGATTTGGGTATTAGAACCTTGCTGGAGGAGGTGTGTTGTTGGGGACAGGCTTATGGCTGTTACAGCCAGCTTCCCCTTGCCAGTGTTCAGCACACTCTCCTGCTGCTGTAGTCCACCTGATGTTGGCCAGGAGGTGATGTCCAGGCTCTGCTTATGCCATGTTTTCCCCTGCCATTGCTTGGTAAGATTGTTAATGACTTTCCTTCCTAGCAGCCATCATAGGACTTTCCAGCACTATGTTAGCTGGGCATCAAGTAGGCCTTCAGCTCCACTTCAGCTTGATGCTTCTGTGTCCTGTGGAATCTTCAGGAATAGGGTCTTGATATGTGATTATTTCTGTACAAGTTTACTGTGTCAGTGCCGTTCCTGAATCAAGGCTGGGTGCGTGTTTACAGAAGGGTCTCTGGTGCCCCTCTCTGGTGTTCTTCATCCTCTTACAGTTGACCCTCTACCTTGTATCATTCCCTTTACCCTGAAGACATTCATTTAAAAACATTTAAATCATTTCTTACACAACAAATCTTCTGAAAATAAACTCTCAGTTTGTCTGTCTGTAAGTATCTATCTTTCCTCTTCAGTTGTGGGAGAAATCAGCTTCTGTTTGTGGTGTTTGTTCCTGAGTTTAGTGTGTCACTGTTCACTTGTGCTTTTGAAGAATTAAAAAAATATTTTATTTATTTATTTATTTATTTATTTATTTATTTATTTATGGGGAGAGAGAAAGAGAGAGAGAGAGAGAGTATGTATGCAACAGGGCCTCCTGCCATTGCAAATGACCTCCAGACACGTGCGCCACTTTGTGCACCTGGCTTTATGTGGGTCCCATGGAATCAAACCCAGACTGTCAGGCTTTGCAAATGTCACCTTTTACCACTTAGCTATCTCTGTAGCTCAGAATTGTTTTCAATTTTGGGTTTTCAGCAGGTGACCACATGGTGCAGAGGAGTGGTCTTCCTGGCCTTTCTCTGTTGATTGTGTTTCCTAATTCTTCTTTCATTGGTTTTGGAGTGCTTGAGCCATCGTCTCTTCCATAGGTGTCTCTGCCTCTATCTCTTCTTTGGCGGCTCCCTCTGTACATGTACTCTCCTTGGACAGTCCCATAGTCCTGAGTTCTCTGTGCCACTGCTCTTCACTTTCCGGGTGGCCTTGTAAGTGTGTGCTCCTCACAACCTGTAATGGCCTCTTTGGAAGCTTCTTTCTGGGAGCTTGATCACACTGGCTTCAGTTCTGCCAATCCTGGTTTCCATTTCTAGCATTTTCCTGTTCTCTTTCTTTACTTGGGTCTGTTTGTGCATAGCCTTCCTTATTTTGTGACTGCATTAACATTTCCTTCATAGTTAAAGGGAGATTATTTTGCCTGGGCTGGCTCAGGAATTGCTTCCGAATTTGTCTTGGGGGGGGAGTCTACATTCTGTGGAAAAGAGCAGCAGACATGAGAGTGTGCCTGTGTCCTCCAGAGTGGGGTGCAGCCTGGACAGTCTCACTTTTAGAGTTGGAATTCATGACAGTGTTGCTTTGTTTTGTGACACCCTGCCTTCAGAGTGGAACAAGTGCCAGGTTGGGGATTTCCCATGGGCATGACCAGGGCTCAAGAGCTTGTTGGGACACCTAAGATCTCAGCAGTAGGTTTTCAGCCTTGAAATGCACTTTTACAGCTATCATAAACAGCTGAAATATGGAAATATGATATTGTTATATCACTACTGTTAGTCTCTATGGAGGCTTCATCATCCACTCTCTAATAGGAATTGTTTTATAAACAAAGACTGGGACCTTTATTATCATAGACTGCTGTTATCCCATGTTGATCAAAACATATTCAGGCTTTGGTATTTGGAAACACAGCTTTAATATAACAACCAAATCTCCTGTAACTAGGACACATGTGCTTTTGTCAGGTGTAATAAACAGGGTGGCATTTAACCAGTGTGTGACTGTGCACACCCTTCATGATTCAGCTTCCATTACCAACAGTCCTTGCTAAAATCAACTATGTGCTGCAAACATGAGCCTTTGTGAGGAGGTCAAATAAAAGACAAGAGCCAGTATTCCCAGAAGCAGAGTGGTTGAGTTTCCTTAAAAATGTGCAGAGATTGTGTTTTGGGGGGAGGAGGGTTCAAGTTAAAAACAAACAAAATACCACAAACAGAACAGTTTGTTGTTTGGAGGAGTTGTGATTTTTGAACTTGAATGCAATTATTTTAAATACATGTTTAGCTTCTCACAGAACATGGCTCTTTAAATAGAAAGACATTAAAGAGCTCATTCAAAGGCAATTCAAAGGCCTTGACTGACACAGCCTTTGTTTTAGAGAGAACTCCTAGGCACCTTTGCACTAGATGTGAGGCAGGGAAGATGAACAGTGCCATGGAATTGCCTGATCTCTCCCACTGGTGGAGACCTCATGGGATCAAGGCTGGCTGTGCTCACCTTCCCGCTCATAGCATCGTCTCCGTGGTCTGGACATGATGTTGAGTCTAGGAGGACAGGATGCTTTCAGGCCCCAGGTGGATCTTTCTAGGTGAATCTGGGTCTTTCTGGGTTTCTGTGTGCCTGTTCCTTCCCTGAGCACTGTAGGATACATGGTTCTCTTCCACAGGGAATTTGAGTTCTAGCTGAGCACTAGGGCTGTGTGGCCTGTTCAGGAGGGTGTTGGCATGAGAAGCTCTGATGGCCAAGTGGCATCTCTTCTTGAGAGCAGGGACAGGTATGGAAGAAGGGACGCCATGCTGCCCCAAGAGTCCTAGGGTATGTGAGGGCAGGCGGGTTAGAGGAAGTGTGTATGTACCAGGATCCCAGTCCTGCCAGTTCTTGGGTCAGATCCCAACACCAGTGAAGCCATGGAGATCTGGGGCAGGCTGTGAGATCAAGTTGCCATGTGGCATGCAGATTGGGAACACTGGCAGTTCTGTTTGCCCAGGAGTTTTGTTTGAATCCTATTGCAGCTTAGTTCTTGAAATAGAGGGCATTCTGAAAGATTCACCTGCCAACACTGCACTTGTGAGGGTGTAAGTCCTGCAAGTGCTGGAACTTCCCCTGTCCTGTTACTATGTGTCCTCATGACCAGGCCACATGTGGATGTTGAATGAGCCCAGTAGTGATGGAGAAATGAGCAGTTGACCATGCAGGGGTGGCTGAGAAGGTCATTTGTGTCAGGATGATAGCCATAGCTGGGCAGTTCTCTCTGTGGTAGCCCAGAATCATGAGTCATGTTCTGAGTTCAGCAGAAGTCAGAAGGAGGCTCACCAGAGTAGCTGTGTTGACATCATGGTGGCTCCCACACCTGGAAAGTGTGTGTGCCACACACAGCCTTGCATGTAGGGTCTCTCTTTCTCAGAATCTAGCCATAGTTATTCAAGACAGGTCATCTTCATTCCTTCTTTGCTAGTGAGAAAACAGGCTCGGAATGATTCATTACTTTTCCCAGAGCAAGGAAATAATGTTCTTGCCTCCAAATTCACTGAGGAGAGAATTGATCACATAGGAGTGTTCTTAAACCTCAGTATGGGACTGGAGAGATGGCTTAGTGATTAAGGTGCTTGCCTGTAAAGCCTAAGAACCTAGGTTTGACTCCCTAGAACCCACGTAAGTATGTGCACAAGGTGGCACATACATCTGGAGTTTGTTTGCAGCAGCTAGAGGCCCTGGCATGCCCATTCTCTCTCTCTCTCTCTAATAAATAAATACAAATAAAAGTTTAAAAACCTCAGTATGGACAGCCTTCCTTTGCTCACATTCCACTCTGTATGATACCTCTGGTTGGCAAAGAAATACAGAGAAGTCCTTCCTTTGTGCAGCTCCTCCCAGTCTCTGCTTCCCTCACCAAGATTCTTCTCATAGGGCCACCTGGCTTCCATTCCTTTCCTGCACCTCTTCTTCCTGGAGCCTTTTCTCCCATTCCTTTGAGCATATCCCTCCTGCTCACTTTCTGCCACCCCGTCCTGTCTTGCTCAGTTTCCTTCACCAGTTTTTCTTCTTTATTTCTACCCTGAAATACTAGGGGTTGGAAGGCATGATCCTACTCTGTTTTCTGGCTTATCTTCCCCCTGATAAACGCACCATTCCATGTTTGGGAGGACTGACTTTTTTGCCCATGTCTGTAACAGCTGCATATTTCAAACTCTGACGGAATACACCTTTGGCTCTAAGCTTCTCTCCAGCATCCTGTGTCTCTGTCTTCCCCATCTGCACCAATGTCCTGTTGCTAAGAACAGAAATTCAGGAGTGACTTTGTAGCCAGATCTGCCCTAGGGTCTGTGAAACCTGTAGCAAGGCCAAACCTGCTGCTTCTTGCTCCAGGTGCAGTGCCTCCTGCCCCACCTCCTCAGCCTCCCTGCCATGGCTGCTTCCTGTGTTAACTACTGTCCTTTATCTCAGCTCCTGAATGGGGGCCACCTGAGTTCCTATACTGTTTTTTCTTTTGCTTCTACATAATTCTTTCTTCTTCCAATACGTAGATATCACCGTATGTTTTAGGTACTGTCATAAAGGCACTCAGTGTTCAGAGGTGGGTATTTTAGTAACAGATTTTTACTACTGCTTTAAAAAGATACTTTACACTGGGCAACTCATAGATAACAGAAAGTTATTTCTCAGTTATAGAGGGGAGCTATGAGATTGAGAGAGTGGTGAAGGCTTGGGCTATACTTCATAGATGGTGCCTAGTTGCTGCGTCCTACAAGACAGAAAGGCACAAAGAGGACAAATAGACCCTTTAAGTTTTTTATCAGATCTAAGATACTGAGCTCTTATGACCTAGTTGCCTTCTAATGCTCTGCTGTGGGGATTAATTTTCAACATGAATTTGGAAGTATATAAATTTAGAGTCAGCAAGGGTAATACTGTACATGTGTTTTTCACTCAGGGGCACTTGGTCACAGAGGAGTTGTTAATTCCCAAGGTAGAAGCCAAGATTAAAGCCCAACAGTAGAGTCCTGAGGCTTGGTTCTGGAATCCTGCCTCCTCACCTTGAAATGCACCCGGTCTCTCCTTACACTGATACAAGTCCAGTCTCTTCCCAAGCCCAAGGGTGCTATGCACCTGGCTCCTAGAATCCCTCTTCTATACTGTGATTCCCCCTTGTCCTCTCCTGCCACAGCACTTTGGGGAAGGGGGAGGGGATTTCCTCAAACACTTGCCAACTATTTCAGGGCCTTTCCGTTAATGTGCCCTCTGCCTAGAAGACTTTTTCTTCAGTTTATATGGTCAGAACCTTCTAGCACTCAGCTCATAGCTTGTGCATCAACTTGGGAAGGCTTCCTAGCCTTCTGTTTTTTTTTTTTTTTTTCTCATCATCTTTTTTTTATTAACAACTTCTATACTTACATACAAAAAAAAAACATGATATTTCCCTCCCCTCCCCCATTCCCCTTCAGAATTCCACTCTCCATCATATCCCCTCCCTCTCTCCATTAGTCTCTCTTTTAATTTGATGTCATCATCTTTTTCTTCTATTATGAGAGTCTTGCAAAGGTATTGCTAGGCACTGCAAGGTTGTGGATATTGAGGCCAATTTCTGTCTGGGCAGTTGCATTGTAAGGAGTTGTACCCTTCCTTTGGCGCTTACATTCTTTCCGCCCCCTCTTCCGCAATGGACCCTGAGCCTTGGAGGATGTGACAGAGATGTTTCAGTGCTGGACACTCCTCCGTCCCTTCTTCTCAGCACTATGTTGCCTTTTGGGTCATCCCAGTGGTCATCACCATCTGAAAAGAGAAGCTTCTCTAACCAGAAGTGAGAGTAGCATTACTATGTGAATATGTGTAGTGCTTTCAGGGCAGCTTTGTGGGAATAATATATACATTTATCCAGACAAGAGCAGGCTTTATACCCCTAAGGCTCATGACCTCCCCTGCCATAGACTTTTGCTTAGGTTTTTCAGTACCAGTCATGTATTCCCTCCTGTACAGAGGGCCTTCAGTCCAATTATGGAGCAGATGGTTTCCCCAAGAGCAGACACATACCACTATTGCACCCATTTGGTCATTGGGCCTGTCTGGCCAAACTTGAATATTCAGTGTCCACTGTTTTCACTGCTGATGACTTCTGTCTCCCATACGCTGCATGCAGTGCAGCTTTTTCCAGCTTTCAGTTGGCTGGTCTACAGGGAGAAGGTTTTCTGCTCAGCACCAGCTTGATTTCTCAGTGACTTTGCCTGTCAAGCAAGAGATGTCTTCAGCAATAGGGTCTTACTATCTGTTTCTCAAGGGAAACCAAAGGCCTTGGTGATAGCCTTTAATGTTTTGGAGGCTACCAGGATCTCCTTGGCAAACAACTCACTGGAAGGTATCCCATCCCAGGCACTGAAAATTTTCTAGTAATAGTCTATAGCTTCTGGATGTGCCATTATTCAAAAAAGTAGGTTTACATAAGTCTTATTCAGACTATCTCGAATTTAGATTGACCCTCCCCTGCCCTTCTTTTACTCATTCTCTTCCCCTGGCCTCACTTAGGCCTTTCCCTCCCTGTAATCTGTTCTTCTACTACATATGTACAATACCATACACTTAATTCCTTCCCTCTCCTCCCTCCCTTATAGCCTTTTACCAGGTTACTGGCTTCTGGTAGCCTTCTTGATCTAAGGTAGCTGCCTACTTTCTTAAAAAAGCATTATCTTTCTATTTTTATTTTTGAGACAGCATCTCATGTAGCCCAGACTAGCCTTGAACTCATTATGTAGTAGAAGATGACCTTGAACTTCCTATCTTTACCTCCCCCTGAGTGCTAGGATTTCAAGGATGTGCCACCACACCAGGTTTATGTGCTTTTAGAGATCAAACCCAGAGCTTCTTGTATGCTAAGCCAGGACTCTACAACCTGAAATATGTCTTTTATTCTTGTAGCTCTTCATGTTATCTTCATTTTTTGAGGACCGATATTATTTATGATGATGTCTAATTTTGTGGAATGAAACTTGAACTTCGAATGCATTTTCCTGCCATTTCTCCAGGATTTGTGTCAGTACCAAGGCTGAGTAGATGATCGAGATGACTGAGAGAATGATTGAACAAATGAGTATCATATGTACTCAAATGCCAGTTACTGTTGACCCACTGTTAACCCCAGGAACTTCCCTGACAAACTGTAGGCTTCTGCTTACTCACTTCTGCTTGACCACCACCTGCGTATCTCTGCTTCTGGTAGACTCAGACCATGTCTCTACTCCCACAGGTGATCAAAGAGGCCTACAGTGGCTGTGGTGGCCCCATGGATCCAGAATGTGCTCCCCTTCCCAGCGCCCCAGTGCCCAAGGCAGAACTGGAGAAGGTAAGGGCTAGTCATTGGGTCTAGAACCTGTCAATTGGTTTGGCTCTCATTCAGGGTCATTTAGTGAGTGAATTTCATTTTTAGTTAATACACATTAATTGAACCTATTTAATGGGGTAAGGGTGCCATTTGAACATATGAATACAATGCAATGGTCAGATCAGGTTAACTGCTGGTATGTATGCCAGACATTTATAATTTCATTATAATAGGGAAGTTTACATTCCACTTGGAAAATGTAATCTGTTGTCTTTTTAAGTGTCTGCTGTGAAAAAGCTGCAGGTAGTCATTTTTCATAATGAAGACTTTGTGGTTTGTTTCATTCCCAGCAATGAATGAAAATGTGGACTTACAGGGGTGAATGCTCTGGTTCAGTCATATAGCTACTAATGAGATCTGAGCATAAATGCATCTACTTGCAGGCACCTTACAAATGCATCTTCCCAAAAAGATCCTCAACCAGCCAGGACACAGCTCCATGTCCCTCTGAGTTCTCATTTTCCTCTGGGGAGACTGCATAAAATCACAGTGCTTGTGGGGTTAGGGAGCCTGTTGTCTGCACACTCCTACTTTCCTTGAGTGCATGGGACCTCACTGCACTGTTTGCGTTTTGTCTATCCATAACCAATACTGTTTCCTTGGGGCCCCAGCTTCCCAACACAACATCTTCTGTTGGCAGCTCATATCACCGGAACTCAAACTCCCCCTCTCCGCTGCCAACCAGTGGACAAGTGGATCCTTTTTTTGTCTGCCCTTATATTAGTTAGGGATCACTAGAGAAACAGAACCAATGGGATATGTATGTGTGCAGGAGGAGATTTGTCATAGCAGTTGGCTCACATAGTGTTGGGGCTGCACGTCTACATCTGCAGAGTGGGCCATAGGCGGAGAGCCAGAGAATGGGTGTGCAAATACGGAAAGTTCCCTCTTGCTCAGGATGGCTGGGTTATCTGTTACATTCAGGCATTCAACTAATTGATTGAAGCCCACCACATCATGGAGGACAGTCTTGTTTGCTCAGAGTTCAGATACAGGCTATCCGGAAGTATTCTCCAAATTGACACATCTAGTCAACCATCTCATCTCAAACAGATTAGCTCTGTTTTTTCCTAATATAAAATGAATTCAGAGAAACACATATATGGAAAAAAGTCACTCATAAGTCTGTCTTATAGAGGAGGCAGCCCCTCTTATTTGCCTTCCATGTTGTTAATCAGGTTTTCCTGTTCATTTGTTTGTTTTACAATTTTGTTAATCATATGAAATAAGATTTCTTACACTACTAATATTATTAGGAGTTTTCTAGGTTTTAAATTCATAACAAGGAATAGTGATTTCATACTTAGACCAACTAAGTAACAAACCTGTTTGGCTCTGGTCACTTAGCTAACTGTTCTGTCCTTCCCGTCATGATGCTGGTTTTCTTTTCTTGGCTGTTTGGAATAACACAGTGGTTGATAACTTTTGCATCAGTCTTTCCTGCTTCTCTCTGCCCATTGTCTAAGGATAGACACCTGGGAGCTAAATACCTACATTGATTTTTTTTTTTTTCTCTAATATTTTGATTCATTCAAATTGCTTTCTTGAAAGGTCAATCCAGCTGTGCTTCCTGTCATGTGGGGTCTGGGTTATTTTTCACATACTTCCATCTGAAGTGGGGTTTTCCTTTCCTTGTCTCCTGTTCAAAGGCTGTCCTGTGGCTCTGACCCCAATGGCTTCCTGGGTAGTAAATGGAAGGGATCCAGCTGCAAACATGGTAGCTCATTCAGACCTAGATGTGGAGAACTCTCATTAGGTCCAATGTGAGATGGAAGTAGTGACAACTGTCCCTACATACTTTTAAAGGCATTGCTAGTCACTTGCTTCTCATTGTGTACATGCTAAGAAAACTTGCTACAAATGAGAACTTGACAGTCCTCCAATACTGGTGCATGTCAGGAGGAAATTAAGTAGATGATTATTTCTGCAAGAGGAATACACAGCTGTTTGCTAGAAAAAGTAGATGAAATCAACCTGGTACCATGGGTGTGTTCATATGGTATAGCCAACAGAAAGTTGTTTCTTTACTTGTTTTGATTTTTTCAAAGCTGCCATAGCAGTCTTACCAGCCACCTGTGTTGATGTGCTTTTTGAGCATTGTTGAGAATTCAGCCCCTATTCTCTTTCACTTGTGAGATAACTTAGTTGATCCATTATTGTGCCCATTGTGAGAATACTATACCCCTTTCATCTTACAGAAACTGTCTTCAGAGAGACCCAGCTCAGATGGGGAGGGTGTCGTGGAAAATGGAGTCACCATGTGTAATGGAAAAGAACAAGGTGAGTTTCTTCACACATGCTAAGAACATATGAAGTTTAAAAAGCAATTGCAGCTGGGAAGTGTGATTGTGTGAAAGGTCTTGGTGCCTCGGTTGTGCAGATGTCACACACTGTCCTTGTCACACTGATAACACAGGGAAGGTGCCTTGGCTGGCACTGGTCTAGCATCTTCCTCTTCCATCCTGCTAGACCTTCTCAGGGCTGCTTACTGCTATCTTCATTCTGCCATGCATGTGTCTTAAACTGAGGTTGCCAACAGACTAGTTCCTGGCTTGATTTAGCACTGGGATAGATTTGTATCAGGACAACAGTCTTGCTTAGATACCTGTTTTTTAGTGAGCTTGAGGCCCACATTCCCGTTCAGCTCTGCCTGGAATTAGCCAGTGATTAGCTGGTTTTCTGGGCTGTGAACCTCAGGTTCTCGCCTTTATAACTAGGGGGCCAGGCCTATAGATTTCTACAAATCTATAGATTTTCTACAAATGCCTTTATTTTAATCTGTATCTGTAGTATTGGTAATTGTGGGCAAGTGCACATACCACAAATTTATCTTCTTACCACTTGTAGTGTTCAGTTATTCGCAGTGTTGTGTAGCCATCATCTGCAGCCATCTCTAGAACTGTGAAACGTGGGTGCCTTGCCCCCTTCCCAGCCATTATACTTTTGAAGTACAGAGAGGGGGAGACAGAAAGAATAGGCACACCAGGGACTCTTGCCACTTTAACTAACTCCAGATGCATATGCCACCCTGTGCATCTGGCTTTAAAATGGGCACTGGAGAATTGAATCCAGGTCATCAGACCTTGTAGGCAATGCCTTTACTGAACTACATCCCTATACCTTCTGCTTTCTGTTTTTATGGGTTTAAATGCTCTAGGGACTTGGTGAAAATGGAACACTATAGTATTTAGCCTTTTATGATTGGCTGGTAATATCTTCAAAGTTCATCTGTACTGTAGCTTGTGTCAGCATTTCCAAATTCCTTTATATGACTAAATAATAATCCATTGTATCCATAGACAGCATTTTTACACCCATTCATGTCAGTGGACACTAGTATTGCTTCTCCCTCTTGGATATTGTGAGCAATGCTACTGTGAACTGGGTGTGCAGATGTTGAAGCCTGTTTTTAAACTTAACTTTATAGTGATGCAAATTACATTCTGTAAAATCCACCTGTTTTGGCCTACTATTGTGTGAGTTTTGATAAGCACAGGCGAGTAACCATCACCACAATCAGGACAGAAAAGATTTTTGTCACCTCCAATGTTCCTTTGCGCTCCTTTGAGTTTATTCTGCCCCATCCAGGTAGCTGCTGCTATTTCCTGCCTGTGCCTACAATCCTGGGTGTGTAGCCTCTTGGGGCTTCTTTCCCTCAGCTCAATACATTGCAGATTTACCTTGTTGGAACCATTGTCTGGCATCCTCAGTGTACTCTTTGCTGTTGCTGGGCAGTGCAGTATTCCTTGAATGGGTTAAGCCCAGCAAGTTACCCACTCAACATTCACAAGACATGGTGGGGTTAGTGTAGTCATTCTGATACTCCTGATAGGCCTTTGCATGAACTCATGTCTCTGTGTCCCCTGAGGAGATACCCAGCAGTGGCATTGTGGAGACAGCGCATTCTCACCATCTCAGGATTACAGTTTCTGCTTCATTTGGCAGCCTTTATCTGGCATTTCATAAATGTGTGGTACTGTAGAGCTTTGTTTCCATAATTGCTCAAACTGGTATATAGTTGAATACACTGGTCGTCCATGTTCTCTTTGTCTCCTCAGATCCCATGCCCGTGTATTTTGTTTGTGTGCTTATACTTATAGCTTGTCCTGGTTGAGCTTTGAGGGTCCTATGCATATTCTGAATGCAAGTCCCTCTGTAACGTGTGTTTCCTACAGATTTGCTTTCTTCTGTGACTAGACTGTTTCTTGAGTGTTCACTGAGGGGTGTGACTTGTCAAGAGTAGAAGAAGCTGAACTCATATAAGGCCAAGTTGCCAAGGTCTCTGTGTCCTTGATGGCCTGTGCCTGACCTATGTGGCTCAAGAAAAAGAGCACTGGTCCCACCTGGTAGATGAAGTCACTGCACCATAGCAGCCCAGGCCCTGAGGGCTCGGAAGCCTGGGCAGTGACCGTCATGTAAAGTTCACTGTGCACAGGTCACACAATCTGCCTCTTCATTGTGGTTTTCCAACTCAGTCCCATCTGAGTGTAATTTTAGTGCTGCTTGTTGGAAGCTGCCTAGTATAATGTATTATCTGTGCTGTCCACAGGCACATTGTGTATAATGAAAACCCCAGAACCCAGTAGCTACCTCTATCCTTTGCCCTGAGGTAAAGTACCCTACATTCTCCATGTTCCTGGTTTACTCTTCCTTTATGACTCCTTTCTTCCTTCCCTCCTCTTTTCTTCCCTCCCCTCCCTCTTTCCCTCCCTCCCCTCCTCCCCCCTTCCCTCCTCCCTCCTTCCCTCCCTCCCTCCCTCCCTCCCTCCCTCCCTCCCCTCCCTCCCCTCCCTCCCTCCCTCCCTCCCTCCCTCCCTCCCTCCCTTCCTTCCTTCCTTCCTTCCTTCCTTCCTTCCTTCCTTCCGTGGCTAATCTAGACTCCCTAAGTTCAAGTGATCCTCTAGCCTCCACATCCTGAACTGGGCCCTCACAATTGCTTACCACCATATGGGTTCCTCCTCACTGGGGAGGCACAGAGGACACTAGTTTGGCAGCTTGTTTTCTAATTTAATGTGTCTTCCTCTGTGGGCCCATGTGTGATTGGGGCTATGGAGTATGTATTTGTCTGGATGTACATGTAGGTTATTTATCTGTCCCTAGGATTCTTCTGTTCCCTTTTAGCAAGATGAGCTTTTTGTGTTTTGGAATGAACCACACATTTTTCCTTTTGTTTGGGACTATGCTTTGTATATGGTAGCTGCTCACTCTTGACTGCTTTGCTGTGGAGAGATGTGAACCGAGCTCCCTTTAGCTTGATCATGACTCGTATAGGTTCCTGTGCTGCCCACAGAGAGGAAGCCTGAGCTTCACAGTGCTGCCTACACATTATCATCTTACCAGAGATAGCAGCAGTCCAGATTCAGGTCAAAACCAGATATCAGCTCAGAGACACTCATTTCTCCTTTTAAGGTGGAACCAGTGCAGTGCTGCTTCTCATGTACCGTGAACACCTCTCATCCTGTAGCTTCTGAGAGGAGAGAGAATCTAGCTCCTGGGCCAGTCTGTATGGAAACAGCCATCATACTCCACTAGTGCTACATGCCCTTGAGATTTAGTATTTGCTGGTGGTCTGTGGGGAGGCCTATTGAACTAGTGGCTCAATAGTGTTACCTCTAAGCCCTCTCCCACCCCTGCCTAGATTAAAGAGCATCTAATTACTGCAGGACAGTTGAGAACTGCTTGGGTTTATGACATTCATAGCTATTAAATATGCACAAGGTGAGCTAAGTGGGCATGTCACCATTGTATCCTGCTCATCTGCCACTGCCCTCTGGCCCCTTTGCTATGTACCTTCAGTGAGTTGAGGATTCTGAGTTTTGAGTTTGCCAATGCACTCAATTCTGACTTTTTTTCTGAAAGGGTTCTTAATGGTTTTGCTCATGTCCTTACACAGCTGGACATTTCTTCCAAGGATGACCTCATTTTTGCAAAAAAAAAAAAAAAAAAAAATTAATCAGTGGTTAGAGAATTAAAAGCATTCAGTATTCTCTCTTGGTAGTCAGAGTCCAGCAAGTACTGTCCAGAAAGCAGCCAGTCTCACTGGAACTGGGAATAAATGTAAAGCCTAGCCTCTGAGGTGAATGGCATTGCTTGCATGGCAGTTTTGCTTCAGGCTCCCAAGCCTTGGGGGCAGTACATTTGTCACCCTGATGTGGAGCTTGGCTGGCATGCAAGGTAATGAAAGGTCATCTGCAGACTCCTGGCAAACACGGGGAGTGGCCATCCACTGCGGCTTCCCCTCTGGCTTGGCTAAACTGAAGTCAGTATGACACAGCTGTCCTGACCTGGACTTCTGCCTGGTGGTGAGGGAGCAGCTGTGCCTGTCCTGAGGCCTTGGATAGTCTCCTAGTGCTTTCCTTAGAAAGCCATGTGTACATGAGGGCATGGAAAGGGACTCACAGACATTCCCATGGGCTTTTCCCCCTAAGATCCCAGGAGCCCTTAATCTGATTTCTGTTGATACAAAAACACTAGGGTACCATAGCAAAATTCCACAGGCTAGAGAGTTAACCAGCAGACCATATTCATTAATGGTTCTATAGGCTCAAGATCAAGGTGACAGCAGGAATCACCTTTGGGAATTATCATTGTTGTGGCTTATTGGTCCTTATGTGGTCCTGTGCATGTGCAGTCTCTTAAGTAAAGGACACTAAATTTTGGATCAACCTCCTGCCTGGTGTGACCTCATGTACCCTTCTTCCTTAGGTCTCCATCTTTAGGTCAGCCACTCTGAAGATCATAGCCTCAATCTATGAAATTGCAGGGAGAGGAGCACCAACATTCAGTCTAGAATGTGATTTGCCCTAAAATTTAACATGGTTTCATTTTTAGCTATAGCATAGCATTTCTTGCCCCAGACACTTGCCATACCCTCAAAGAAGAGGTCAGCATTTTAGTAATGGCTGGTCTCACAGACTAAGTCCCTCCTAGCAGGTACTGAGTGGAGGAGGGCATGCCATGAGATAGTAACTCATCCCGAGGGTCCACTGCCTTGGTTGTTTGGCTTTGACCACTTGGCCTGCTGGGAGCAGCATAGTGGAAATAGGAAAGGGGGCTACTATTTACTTCCCACCATTAGAGGCAGATAGGGAGGAAAGGAGAAGGACGCTTGTGAGTTAGTATACATATATGTTTAGAGGAAGGGTCAGAACTAGGCTATAGTTTACCTTGTGTCCCTGGATGTCCTTTCTCTGAGATGATTCCATGGGATATCCTGTGTGTTCATTTCTTCCCAGGGAAGTAGAAGGGGTCCTTGATGACATTAATAAAGGGTATGTGTTCTTATATAGGGCTGAGTGATTGTGCTTAGAGCAGGGGTGGTTCTTGGGTCAGGGTGATGTTTTGGCCTTGACACAGTGAGAGGCTGCATCTCAATGGGGGTCCTTGGGATGAGGCTTTGCACACTGGTTCCAGTGTGTGGCAACTCTTAGAGACTGAGATAGGCCCACTCACCTCTGTCAAGATTTGCTGTCAGGATCAGGGCTTTACCAGTCCATTATGACTTCTTCCTTGATCCCATCCTTCTAACTTGGCTTGATTTGTGGATAAAGTCCAAGGGTAGGAGAAGGAGATACAGGTGACTAAGTGGGGGCAGATATAGAATACCATCTGGCAGCTGACCACTACCCACCCTCATGCCACAGGGTATGGAGAGAGAGGACTGCCCTGTTGGTGATTGTGACAGCCTGTCCTCATCTGCATGGACTCTATACCCAGATGCTTATCCATGTGTGGGTCAAGGTCTGTCATGTCTTCCTGTTTTTCAAGGGAAGCCAGAAATCCTTTCTGTGCAAAATGTCTGTGGATTTTTGTCTCTTAATCCTGTTAGTTCCTAATTGAACACTGTCTTGGCCAAATGGGAGAGTACAGGAGAGTTAGTTCCTAGTCATATACAGTCTGAGAGCTCTGGACAGGACAGAGCAGAAGCAATGCCCAGTGTCCAGGGATGGATAAAGGGACCGCCCCCAAGGAGGACATAGTTCCTCTTTCCCACCCTGTGGATCTGCTTATGACTAGCCAGACTGTAGCTGCACCGGCTTACCTTGGCTCCTTGAACCCTCTGAGCTGACAGCCTTGCATCAGCTGATCATCCCACCTGGACATTTCCCCTTAGCAATGCATAGGGCTTCTTCCTTGAGTGCTCAGCTGAAAGTTAGCCCCAGGTAGGCTCTCCCTGACCACCCAGCTACTCTCCCATGTAACTGATCTCCATGTAGTCCTTGCCACCATTTTGACATCCTTTGTAGTTGGGTACACATGTGCCTGTGTGTGTGTGTGTGTGTGTGTGTGTGTGTGTGTGTGTGTGTGTGTGCAAATGCATGTATTAGCATGAATGCTCTTATCTTCCTTGGAGTACAGGTTTTCTGAGTGTAACCCTGTGTCCTCTTGTGACCTCAGCATCTGGACCCCCAGCTAGTCCATAGACAGCAGGTACTCATGTACCTAATAAGTAATAGTCGGGGAAAAAAGACTTGCAGGATGGTTTATGTGCTCATTTTTCAGTTAATGTTAATGGTTAAAACATGATTTTCTGTTGCTGTTGACAGTGAAGAGAAAGAAAAGTTCCAAGTCAGAGGCCAAGGGAACTGTGTCTAAAGTCACTGGGAAAAAGATTACCAAGATCATTGGTTTGGGAAAGAAGAAGCCATCCACGGATGAGCAAACTTCATCTGCTGAGGAGGATGTGCCCACCTGTGGTAAGACTTGTCACGTGCCAGCATCAGGGGCTGTCCCTGAGTGTGCTTTGGAGCTCCTGTGTTCTCTAGGTTTTGTTTATGGAAGTGCTTCCTTCTTAGGCTTGTGGGCATCTGACTTGTAGGAAATAGTTTTCCTTCTTTTTTTTTAACTTTTCTTTTATTTATTTATTTATTTATTTATTTATTTATTTATTTATTTGAGACAGAGAAAGAGGAAGAGTGAGAATGGGTGCTCAAGGGTCTCTAGCCACTGTAAAGGAACTCCAGACACATACGCCCCCTTGTGCATCTGGCTTACATGGGACCTGGAAAATCGAACCTGGGTCCTTAGGCTTCACAGGCATGTACCTTAACCACTAAGCCATCTCTCCAGCCCTAGTTTTCCTTCTTATTAGTGAAAGAACTTTCTGGGGCTTGAGGTGCTCTCTTGGGTTCTTTCAAGGTAAAACAGCATTTTATCTATCATATGAAGTTCTCCCCAGTTCCTTTCCAGTGTTTCCAAACTAGGATACAGCCACCAGCCATTGGTGAGCAAAGGGAGGGGTTAGCCAGTATGGGAATGGACAGAGTACAACAGTTTTCGTGTTAGTTTTTCAAAGTCAGGTTTCAATTCCATTGACACGACTGTCCATCCCTCAGAATGTCTTCGATCCATTTGGGTTTTTTGTGCAGGGGCTGTCTGTCAGGGACTGGGTGAAGCACGTGGTATAAAGCAGCCACCAGACAGCTGTGTCCTATGTGGCTTCTAGAGCTAAGTCTCGAGCTAAGAAGATGGAGCAAACAAGGACCTGAGGGGATGAGGGAGGATAGTGGTGTATGTAGCATACCAATTTGGGTTGGGTAGTGCCATTTGAAGCAGCCTCCAGGCAGCATGGGGAGATCTTACCTGTGTGATGGGTCCTCAGCAACTTCGTTTAAGAGACTCATGTAGCTACCTCTTTTAGTGAGGAAATTGTATAAGTGGACAGAAAGGTAGTTACTTGCCATTTGTTTTTACCTTTTGTGGGTTTTTTTCTTAAAAAGTATTTATTTCTTGAGAGAGAGAGAGAGAGAGAGAGGCCTTCAGGGATGCTGAAGGAGCAGAGGGAGAAGGGAGAGCCCCTGGTGGCTTTCATGGTCATGGTTCTAGAACACTGCATGACACTGAGTTTTCATGAATTCAGTGAAGTCACCTGGGAAAGGGCTCAAGGGTTGAAGATGTTGTCTTGCAAAGTGAGTACCTGTGAGGCTGAATTGATGAACACTTCTGGCTTTGTACAGGGACCAGTGGCCCAGTAGCCTGGTGTGCCCCAGACCTCTAGACTGCCTGTCAGTTTCTTTGGGAGACAGAAAAAGATAGTGGTGTTCTTTCTGATCCTCATTCCTTTCCATTAGGAGAGAATTTGATTGCAATTCAGCCAGCTAGACAGAGCTGTGGTACAGTGAGGAGGGTCTGGAGGCAGGCTGTTCTCTATTAGCCTCACCTGCCTGGAGCTCTTGGTTATATGGCCTTGTCTCCTCACTTACATCATCAGCCCTTGTGACAAGAAGAAGTTAATGATTTTAAAGTGTGTTCAGGGCTGGAGAGATGGCTTAGTGGTTAAGGTACTTGCCTGCAAAGCCAAAGGATCCAGGTTCGATTCCCCAGGATCCTTGTAAGCCAGCTGCACAAGGTGGTGCATGTATCTGGAGTTGATTTGCAGTGGCTGGAGGCCCTGTTGAGCCCATTCTCTCTCTTTCTCTGTCTTTCCCTCTCCCCCCTCTCTATCTCTCAAATAAATAAAAATAAAATATTTAAAGTGAGTTAATCTTTTGTTGTTTAAACTGCTCTATCTATCATACCCATGGAGGAAATAGAAATTCTTCCATGAACAACATTTGCACACTAATGTGGAAGACAATTCTGAGGCTAGAGTCTAGATCCTCCTCTTGCAAATGAGAACAGTGGTGTTTAGAGAGATTGCATGCCTTGCTTTGAGTCATACCGTTCCCCAGGGCAGAGCTGGCCCCAGCCTAACTTGCTGATTCCCTATAGCTCACACACTGTCTCCGGACTATGTCAGAAAGTGCTTTCCACTTACAGGCGTCTGCCACTCTGTTATTGTTGGTGCTGAGACCAGCAGTACATGTCGCTACCCAGCACTTGCTTGGAAGCATGGGTGGTTCTGAGAGTGGGAGGAGCACACCTTGCACACTCACATTGCCACCAGCTCTCAGAACTCAGCTCTGGCCTCCGGGAGACAACACCCTCTGTCTGCATGACTTTAAAACTGTCATCCAGTTCTTTGCTGGGTGAGGGGCAAGGGAAAGGGTTTCTGTGGCCATGGGGGCAGTGACTATTTCAGCTATTTCAGTGCAGCTGTGGGGCTTCAGGCAGAAGAAGGGAGCTGGACTCAGGCCCAAGGGGCTGACCCTGCTGGAGTCTCTGCAGCTGCTGCTATCCGCTTCAGGGACATGTGGTGTGGAGCTGATGGGCCAGAAAGACAGAGTAGCTGAGCAGGCAGAAAAGGCTCCATGAAGCCACCGAGTTGAGCAAGACCCCCAGCATGTGGTGTGGAGAGGCAGGATGGGGCCTGTTGGGGGCTCTCTGCACCCAGTTATGGGTGAGGAGTGAGGACCTGTGCATCAGCTTGGCTGCAGTGGCACATCTCTTCCCATGAGACCTGTTGAAGGAGTCCTTGAGCAGAGGTCTGTCTGGCCACCTCTTCACACAGCTGCCTAGATAATGTGATTCAAGAGATATACCAAGACTCCTAGCTAAGAACTGTCTTCCATTCACTCTCACCCATGCATGTAAGCCCTGGGATTATTGTCACTTAATAAATGAAGCTCTTATACCAGGAAGTGTGCTTCACTCCCCTCTCTTCCCCTTTTCCTTTGTATATCCTCCAGGCCACCATATGAAATTTCTAAAACCTGAACTAGTCACATCATCCTGGGCTGAACACACAAAGTTTCTTTTGCTGCCCATGTCAGAGCCCCTAACGGTCTTGCCGAAACCTCACTTTTCTAAATCCATGCATTACTAGATTAAGACTCAGTCTTGCTATGTACCTGCTGTATCCCCAGCACCTGGAACCCAGCTGCAAGATGGCAGCAATGGCCAATACTTTGTGGATTCAGGCACCTGCAGAGTGGTCTCCGTAGTAGGTTCCTTGGTTTCTGTGAGAATGTAAGATGAGATGTGTGAACACCAGGCTCAGTGTCTGCCTCCTGAGTCACCATCACTGTTACTATCCATCGGTTCACCTGACAAACTTCAATGTAAACAAACCCTTGAGCACCAGCTCTGCCCAGGGTCATATAGCTGTGTAGACAGTGAGAAATGAGAGAAAGCCTGAGATGGGAGGAGGGGCCTGGATGGTGTCTGTAGTCCAAGCTGAGTCTGGAGGACCTGTGGGATTCTACAGTAGCAGCATACCATGATTTCATGACTCTTCTAGCAATAGGCTTTTAGTGGCATTTGGCAATCTTACAGACTTCCCATTTTGTATCAGGGTCACTTCCATAGAAAATCAAGTGTCACTCGGCTAGATGTGAGGCTTTTCAGTCCAAGAGCCGACATGGGAGTCTGTGTACAAGCTCCTTGACCCTGGCCTAGTAGGAGACATGCTAGAGGGTTAGAAAGGAAGAGACTGCTAACACTGGCAGCCCTGGATTAGCTATTGCAGTCCCTGGACATATGTTGTCACCATGTGCTGCCCAGCTCTTCTCATTTCTTGTGAGTATTGCTGATACAACCAGCAAGGGCATGAGATCGAGTGCCTCTCAAATGTGCCCACCATGTGGCCACAAATGACCATGACATAGCAGCCTCTGAGGCAGGCACTGCTGCTTGTTCTCCATAAAGAGAAGAGAGTGGAAATGTGGCTCCACTCGTGAAAGGCTGCCCTGCCTACCTCACTTGCTCCCTCTACCACCTGACTCAGGGACCAGAGGCCCAGACATCTGGACAGGTGACAGTGGTGGAGTGGGGGAGGGAAGGATGGGTGAGTAACATCTCTCTCCTTGCTTTTAGATTGTTTATTTAATCTCAGGCCTATAATGTTAATTTTATAGTCCTAATGAAATCTCATGTACTCTTAATCAATTCTTTAGAATTTGGAGCAGATATTATCTCAAGACATTAAACTGAAATTCCACAGTTTTTAAGATACAATAGCACCATACTATAGTGTTAAGTGGGATCAAAATGACCAGCCAACCAAACAACACCCCTGTGCACATACCACCACCACTTAATTATGGATTAGAAAGCTTAGGATGCAGCTCACTAAAGCCCCTAGCCTCTCTGTCTAGCCCAGGCTCCTGGCTACACTCTGGTACCTCCTGGTTGTAGGTTTCTGCTGTTGCTTGAAGATTTGACCATTTTATCAGTGAGGATGGGGGTGTTGGGCTGGGACAATATTGGGGGTACCGGGACCCATCCTTTGACTCCAAATCCCTTCCCTGAAATACTTTGCCAGTTCTCTGCCTGTGTTTTCTCTTTTCTATGTTCCCTTACCAGAAAATGATAACTTAGAGCCACTCCTTTTTGAGAAAGTGGGGTACCATGACTCTGCAGGGTGGCCAGCTGACAGATGTAGACACATGAATATATTACCTTAGAGCATCCTATTTATGTAAGCAGTCTGTTATCCAGGGAAGTTTTCTTTTTCTTGTTTTGAAACTTAAATCCCAGGAATGTGTTAAGTATGGTAATATCTATGAAATCATGCTCTAAATTAAGTGTGGATCTGTCTCATATAATCATTCCTTTTGTGGCTAAAATGTCAGGAAACTCATAGTGTTTGGTAAATGTGGACCAGGTTCTGTCAAGAGAAAAAACTCTGCCAGAGCTTATGCGCCTCTTCCTTTGGTCAGTGGGCAGTCGCTCCCATGCTATGACAGAGCCATAAATCTGAGTCCTGTTCCTCAATTCCTAGGTGGACATTTAGCCTGCCACTTCCCTGATCACAATGACAATACCATCTGGGTCAAGGCCAGCCTGCCTGGCCCAGTGTCTGAATCTATCTGCCATGTGAGTCACTGGTGCTCCTATGGCTCTGTTTCTTTTGCTCCTTGTTCAGATCCAGCCAAGCCCTATAGAACACATATCCTTCCCCCCTCAGCAGCTCTGAACATAAAGCTAATGGTGTTCTATAGCTTAATACTTTTTTGGTGGGGGTAGGGGATGGGGAGGGCACAGAGTCTCCTATGAAGCCCAGGCTGACCTCAAACTCATTCTCCTCCGGCTTCTACCTCCTGAGTGCTAAGATAGTGAAGGCCTGTACTACTTATATTACCTATGTTGTTTCATTTTGTTCTCTTGAGGTAGGGTCTTGTTAGCCCAGAGTAGTGGAATTCATGGTCACAGGGTTGTGCCACTGCTCCTGGCCTAGGGCTTCTCTTTAACGATGCTTTCTGTGTATGAACCTTATATGTAGAGTATATCAAGTTATTTGAAGGGTTCTTGCCTTGTAATTCTTTTGAGAACCACCATCCTGTTTGTGGACTCATGCTCGGAAAATCCTTAGAATCCATTGATGTGATGACATTCACTTGGTAAAAGCCCAGCACCCAGCAGTTGGCTTGCAGCATGATTGATTGCTGTAGATTGTGTAAAAGACATGATAGCAAAGAGTTGTAGTGGGTGTGCTAAGATGTACTATTGACTGCATTTTTTAACAACTGTACATGTTTTTATTGTACATTACTATTATTGAAAGCAAACCTTTATAGAAAACATTTTATATCGATACAAAAATTCCTTGGTTAAGAAAAGCCATTTATGTGTGTACATATACACAGATACATACATTCATAGATTTTATATCATTATAATTTACAAGTATACTATTTAAATCATTTTACATTTTTCAAAGAGGGAATTATAAAAATAAAAATGAATGAAAAGGCAAACTAAATAGTTGTTACATTTTTTAAAAAGTTATTTCATTGACTACACTTTTAAGCAGGGCTTTCCCTTTTCAGTAATAATGTGTTAGAACTGTGTTGTTCACCAACAGTATTTGGCAGGATGAAAAGCTTGCAAGGCTTTTTTATCTGCCACCTTCAATCCCATGTGGGCATTAGGCCTTGCGGTACCTACAGGTGCTTCCTACTTCATGAGTGGCCCTTTGAGACTCCATCCCCTTCCATACTCTCCTGTATGTGTAAACTTTGCACAGGGAACTTGGTAGAGCTCATTTGTACTCTCAACACAAGAGGGCAGCAAGGTCCCTATACTTGAGCCTGCAGGTGACTCACGCTCCAATGACAGTTTCCATTCCAGCAGAAAGAGGAGCACTAGTCTTCACTGTGTGTTGATAGAAATGACCTTTAGCCAAATTAGGCTTAAACTTTGAAAATGTGCCTATTCAGTGAGCAAACATTTTTAAAATATTCAAAGTAAGATGCAAAGCCTCATTCTGGGTATCAAGCATATGTGTGTGTGCGTGTGCATGTGTGTGTGTGTGTGTGTGTGTGTGTGTGTGTGTGTATGTTGTTTATTTGTTACTAATAAAGTATGTAAGACTTAGCCTCCCAAGCCTTGAAACTCAGGTTGGAAAAGGGCATGTTTTTGAGTTAGAAGTCTATGACATGAGTCAGAATCCTTGTCTTATTTCTTTTCACCTCCTGTCAACCTTTTCTACACTGTTCAGTCACTTTCTAATCTTTATTTATTTATTTAAGAAAGAGAAAGAGGCAGAGGGTGGAGAGAGAATGGGCGCACCAGGGCCTCTAGCCACTGCAAATGAACTCCAGCTGCATGTGCTCCCTTGTGCATTACGTGCGTCTTAGAGAATCGAACCTGGATCCTTTGGCTTTGCAGGCAAACACTTTAACTACTAAGCCATCTCTCCAGCCTCAGGAAGCAGTTGGAGGCCACAGTTGCTATAGCCAGTGTGGAGCCTACATCACATGCCTTGGTATTGGCTAGGAAAATGTGCTTTGTGACAATTGAACATTGAGGATTTTCCCTTTTTAATAAAATAGAGCTAATTCTGCCTGTAATTCCATCACACATGGCAATGTACCTCTCTGTGATATGCCAAAGATACAGTACCATGCCAGAGGTATCAGTATCAAACCATGCCAACCCAGACTCAGGAGTTTAGGTTTCATTTGGGCCAGCCTCCCAGTCAGACAAAAATCCTCATCTCAGCATGCTGAAGTGGAACAGAGAGGCCACAAAGACATCTTGGGCCTGTGGGTGGGACTCTCATTCCAACAGCATTTTATCATTTGCTGGAATGTTTCCCATGCTGGGAACTCATCAATCTTAAGGCCTCCTACTTTACATTTTCAGAAAGTTTTCTTTTCTCATGTAAACCCAAAATCTGTCTTCCTGTGGCTCTTGCCCTACCTATAGCATATTTGCAGCTGAATTCTGTTGCATATAATTTCCCCTCAGTTATGTGGAGGCAGCTGTTGTGTCCTCTTTCTAGCCGTCCCACACTTGCTGCCTTAGTATCTGTCACATTCTCAAGGTGCTTTCCAGGTTTCCTTGTAAACACCAAACATCTGAAATAGGTTCTTCCACAGTGAAATGGGGCTTCTGGACTGGCAAAGTCTCTACACCTTGTTGTAGGTGAATTCTACTGTACCCACTCTTCTTATTTTGTGGATTTGCGTTTAAAACTAGTGTGCTAGAACTTGTTTAATGATGCCATTCCTAGTCCTTTAGGAGACCACAGACCTGGCCCCAGACCAGTCCAACCAACCTTAGCTTTCCTCGGGAGGCTGAAGTGTGGCTTTTTTTCTCCTTGCAGGCTACCTAAACGTGCTCTCCAACAGCCGCTGGCGGGAGCGCTGGTGCAGAGTGAAGGACAGCAAGCTCATCTTGCACAAGGACAGGACTGACCTGAAGACACACATCGTCTCCATCCCCCTCCGTGGTTGTGAGGTGATCCCAGGCTTGGATTCTAAGCACCCGCTCACTTTCCGGCTGCTTCGCAATGGTCAGGAGGTGGCCGTGCTAGAGGTATGGGCTCTCAGGGGCCAGTCTCCACAGAGGAACATGCAGAGTCTCCTTCAAAAGCCCTGTTCTGACTCCCCTTCCAGACTCCTAGGTCTCACTGGCAGCACCTGGCTTCAATTCAGCCTCTTTTCCCTCATTTACCCATTCTGTTCGTCTTTCCCTTCTTTGGAGCAGGACTGCCTTTTTATAGGGGTTCACTGGCCCAGTAGTCTCAGTGGGAGGACAGATTGTGCCCCCTGGTGACTGCTCTGCAGCAACCCTTGCTCCAGAAAGACTGGTTTGGCCCAGGTCACAGTAGCTGCATCAAGCCTTGGCTTTTGTAGACTCTTGAAAACAGCCAAGTTTGTTCTCTCCCTTGGCTTCTTATCTATAAAGCATTAATTAGAATTAGGCTAGAGTCTGCTATTTGTAAACACCTCTGTGTGTTGAACACTGTAGGGTGGATGGCAAGGCAAAAACAAACTGAAAACTCTAAGCTGTCCTTTAGGCATTAAAATGCAAGTCTCCAAGAAACCTTTGGCAGTAGGACAGAGAGAGGCCCCAGAAGAAGTGTAGCATGAGTTGGCATGTACTTAGTGGGAAATAAGGAGTGAAAATTGGGCTGAAGGGTGCCTATCAAGCATAAGACCCTGGGATCTATCCCCCAATATAGAAAGAAAGAAAGAAAGAAAGAAAGAAAGAAAGAAAGAAAGAAAGAAAGAAAGAAAGAAAGAAAGAAGGGAGGGAGGGAGGGAGGGAGGGAGGGAGGGAGGAAGGAAGGAAAGGGAGGGAGGGAGGGAGGGAAGGAGGGAGGGAGGGAGGGAGGGAGGAGAGGAAAGGTGAAAAGAAGAGAAGAGAAAGATAAATAAATAAATCACACATGCACACATATCCAAACCATTCCAAACTAAGGGAGCCAATAGGGCTGTAGTCTATGCTTCTTCCCATACCATTTTAATTTTTATTTTGAGATAATTTTGAATTTACAGAAAAGTTGCAAAAATAGTACACAGAATGCTTGTATTTTTTTGTGACTTATTTTGTATCACTTAACATCCCTACTCTATCTGTATGTAGTAAGTTTTCCACATGATTTGTAGATTTTTTTTTAAGAATTTAGTATGTTTGAGAAAAAGAAGGGTATTGCCTTGTTATAACCATAGTATTTTGTTCATAAATGGAAGCAGACACTCTCATGTGACACCTAGGCCTTAATCCAGCCTTTTCACTCATCCTAGCATCATCTCCTTCCACACAAGAGCATGCCTGAGAGCTCACACCGCCTTTAGCTGCTAGGTCTTCCAGCCTCTTGTAACAGTTCATGACTGGTCCTTCCCAAGTTCCAGGCCAGGTATTTTACAGATAGTCCTTCCTCACTGGACTCTCCTTAACCCCCTCAGCAGGAGCTCTGTGGAAGCAGTGGCACTTTATAATGTGACCAATCAGGAGGTGGGTACATGGCATCAGTGTCTCACTAGTGACTTAGGTTAATTTTATTTTTACTGAAAGTTGGTGCATTTCCTTTTTGTCATGTGGATGGAAACTTTGAGACCATGTAACTCTCCTGTTAACAGTGAGATTTTCATCTGCTGATCTGAGCCTCCATTAGAGACTTGTCTGAACACTTTCATGGAGGTGATGATAGTGGGGACTCTCCATTGCATTCTTTTTATCTACTGAGAGGAAGATTTTCTCTGCAGCCTTCTCAGTAATTATCCATTCATTGTATATGCAGGTATATCAGGGGGCTCAGCCAGCTACAGTGATCCTATCTTATCCTGATTTGCTCTCGTGTCCTCTGCTTGGCCCTGAGATAGAGACTGATTCACCATCAGTCTTTCAATCCCTTCCTTTGGCATGGCACAGTCCAGGGCTCCCAGCCGCCTGGCTCTTCTCTCTGCCTTGGGCCTGTGTTCATTCCCATTTCTAGGCATGGTGGTGCCCTAGTGCAGATCAGGATCAGGAAACTAGAGGCTGAGGCTGTTACTGTTTCCTTCCCTTTGCAGTAGGCAATCTTAGAAAACACTCACCAATCCCTGCATGCTTTAGTGTTATACATATGCACACGAATGCACCTCCCCACACACCTCAGTCTACTTCTCATGTCTATGTGCTGCTAAAAGCCAGATTATAGTCTAATGCCACAGGCTTAGTTTTAAAAAGCTTAGGAGAAAATTTCATAAAAATAAGTGAGCTATGAAGAACAGTCAGTAGGACTGTGGAGATGGCTTAGCAGTTAAAGGTACTTGCTTACAAAGTCGGCTGGCTCAAGTTCGATTCCACAGTACCCACGTAAAACCAGATGTACAATGTGACACATACATCTGGAGTTCATTTGCAGTGGCAAGGGGCTCTGGCATGCCCATGCTCTGTGTGTGTATATGCTACATAAATAATAAAAATTTAAAAACAATTAGTAAACTCTACTGTGACTTATCCATCACAGCTTAGATACTTAAAATGTTCCCCTAAAGTGATTGTAGACACATAGGTGTAGAATTAGTGGCACATGCCTTCTTTTTATATGTTTGTTTGGTGCTAGGCATGGAACTTGGCCTCCAGCATGTGCTCAACACCCACAATAAAAGACTGTAAAGAGAATGTATTTGTGGGTTCCTAAAATCCAGATGTTTATATGAATTCACTTTAGTTTAGCAGACACTGACTTCATTCTTCCTATAAGACAGGAGGTTAAAGTGCCTTCATTTTGCTTGATGGCCTCTCTTACACTGGCACTGGTTGGGAGGAACTTGCCATGAGGAAGCATCAGCACCACTGTAAAGAAAGCAGCCAATTCTTGCTAATAGCTTTCCCCTTTCCCAGAGGCTTTTGTATGTGCTGTGGAATTGAATAAAATAAAGCCCAGTTTTTTTAAAGATCAATTTATAGATCATTATTTTTAAAAGTAGTGATTTTTATTCAAAAGTATATTGTTTCTTCATCATTCATTTCAGCTAACTCATATTTGATGGACTGATTTCTAACCTGGAAATGTTGACATATTTGATTTGGCTGAATAATTTAAGCCTTTCAAATACCACTTTAAAAAGGTGACTGATTTTCTAAATGACTTAATAAGGCTGTCTTAAAATCTTAGGATAATTTAAAGATTCATTTCAGGCACACAAATTAAATAGATCAAATGGGGGCACTTGCAGACATCTTACAGATGGTTTATTCAAAGCAGGTTATAAACAGAATCACACTCGCAGAGATGCTGTGGCATAAAGGTAATTGATTTTAAATATTTTTATGTATTTATTTATTTGTAAGCAGGAGGAGGCAGAGAGAAGAGAGACAGAGAGAAAGATTTGAGAATGGGTGTACCAGGGCTCTAGCCACTGCAAATGAACTCCAGATGCACGAGCCACATTGTGCATCTGGCTTTACGTGTGTACTGTGGCATTGAACCAGGGTTGTTAGCCTTTGCAAGCAAGTGCCTTAACCACTGAACCTTATGCCATCTGGTAAGAGTAATAAAATAACCATCACGAACCACCAAGTGGAACCTCATGGAGGGCCTCAGGGCAGGCCCTCAAGCAGGCTTTCTGAACAACTTCCCTTGGTAAAGATTTCATCACTCTTGTGAATTTCCATGTCCATCACATAGTGCTTTCCCTCAGTAAAGGGAAGGCATTTTGGTGGCTCATATTGTTAGTACATAACAATTGTGTACTTGTTCTATAACCACCAGCACTAGGACAGTGTAAACTCCAGGCTGATCCCCTCACTCAGTTCATGAGTACATCTGTCTTCTCTCATACTTAGGGCTTTTTGTTTCATTGCCTTCCCTATCAGGCAGTGTCTTTAAAATTCAAAAGCTATTCATCTTTAGTTGAATAAACTGCACTTTCTTCCCCATGGCAGGCGTCATCTTCTGAAGACATGGGCAGGTGGATTGGCATTTTACTTGCTGAGACAGGGTCCTCCACAGACCCAGGGGCCCTGCACTATGACTATATAGACGTGGAGATGTCTGCAAATGTCATTCAGACTGCCAAACAGACCTTCTGGTAAGACCTATAACCATGTGGAATGGACCTATAGCATCTATATCTTTTTTTTTTTTTTTTTTTTTTTTTTTGGTTTTGTGAGGTAGGGTCTCACTCTGGTCCAGGCTGACCTGGAATTCACTATGTAGTCTCAGGGTGGCCTCGAACTCACGGTGATCCTCCCACCTCTGCCTCCCGAATGCTGGGATTAAAGGCGTGAGCCACCACACCCGGCAGCATCTGTATCTTAATAAAGACAAATATCTTTCTCCTCTAATGTGTTATTTTAGGTTTCGAGTAACTATATAGACCAAAAACGCACCAAAAGATTTTCCCGTTATGACAACCCTAATTTCGCTCACCTATTTTTATCATTTCAGCCCTCTTAGGATTTCTGTTACAGCAAGCTTGGCAAACTTGTATAAAAATAGCAAAAACCACCTTGTCCCTGATAGTCACTCTGCTTTGCCGAAGACAGTGCAATAAGTGAATGAGTGTGACTGTGTTCCAATAAAACTTCATTTGCACCAATAGGCAATGAGCCAGGTCTGGCTTATGGGCTGTAGTTTGCCAACCCCTGTATGAGAAAAACAATTCTGAAGTGAAAATGATGCTACATATTGCTATGATGAGGACCAAGATTTTACAGATGTCAGCCTAGTACTTTATGTTAATTTTAAATGGTGAAACAAAATGTGCTTTGCAAAAGTGTTCTTTTGAGCTGGGAGTACTTCTTCCTTCGCATGATGGCAGCAAGGGCAATGCAGCAGCAGCTCCCATGTGGGACATTCAGGAGCCCGTCTTGCACTCTGCGGGATCTTGACTATTTTCATAATCACCTGATTTGTTATTGTTTTGACAACAGCAGTGGTGGGGAAGCATCTCAGCACTACACTTCTGGTGTGTGAGCACCTCATGACAGTGATAAAAGGAGGCACTTACTTTGAGAAGGCCTGGATGCATCAGGAAAGCCATGACTTTTCCACAAAAGGCCAGCTAGTAGAATGAGCACCCCCACCCCCAGTCCTGTGGCTGCAGAGCTACATGGCGAGCACAAGGAGGAGCTCTTGGGCAGTGTAATTGCTAATAGATTAGCTGCCCTGTCCAACTTTCTTGTTTTTATCTCAAAAGACAACCCGCACATAAACTGTTACGTACAGACTTCAGGCCCTGCAGACTTTGTCTTAAAGTGGACCCACTGCTCCTGTTACCATTGAAAAGCAAGGCTTGTGCCTGTGCAGGGAACATTACTCAGTGGTGGCCTTACATATTTGCATCTTCACTGTGAGCACGATGGCTTTCCAGTACACAGGGTCTCTTCTAATGAGAAAATGGCAGGATCAAGGAGTGGTGTTTCTGGAAGCTGCACAGTGCAGGGTGTAGGTATGGGCTCCCAGGGGCAGGCTCACCTGTGGTCTTGACATCAGGCCATAAGAGAGTGTGCTGCACCTTTAATCCCAGCACTCGGGAGGCAGAGGTAGGAGGATCATTGTGAATTCGAGGCCACCCTGAGACTACATGGTGAATTACAGGTCAGCCTGGGCTAGAGACCCTACCTTGAAAACTCAAAAAAAAAATTTAGGACTGGAGAGATGGCTTAGAGATTAAGGTGCTTGCCTACAAAGCCTAAGGACCCAGGTTCTACTCTCCAGAATCTGCATAAGCCAGATGAACAAGGTGACGCTTGCATACAAGATCACACATGCACACAAGGTGGCACATGCATTTGGAGTTCCATTGCAGTGGCTGGAGGCCCTGGCATACCAATTCTCTCTCTCTCTCTCTCTCTCTCTCTCATAAAATAAACAAATAAATAAAATCCTTTTTTATTAAAAAAAAAAAGAGAGAGAGAGAGAGTGCTGACAGCAAACCACCAAGGGACTGGCACTTGTCAAGCTTTGTGTAGTATCAAAGAATGTGCACAACCACTTGAGAACCTGAAGAAGTGTGCCCCTGTCTTCCACTTCACACCTGTGTGAGGCTGCACTGTTGTCAGATATGTCACCCAAGCAGCAGACTAGCTGGCAAGGTGTAGGAACCAGCACTGGAATCCAGCCACTTTCCTCTGAGACAGGTTTATAAATGTGGAAGTCAGTGTTCTTTCTTTATTAATAATTATTTCAGAAAACAGTTTCACCGAGAAATATGTGTGTGTGTATATATAGTGTTACCTGTGATAAATTATGATAGACTATTTTTGAAGCAAAGTTGAATTTATTAAAAATGGAATATTGCTGTGACAAAAGCACACCTGAGAGGATGAGTTTGGGCTTCTGCCACGAGTGAAGGTTGTTGAAAGTAAGACGTACTCAGGTGGGAGATGCTGGCTTCTCAGGGCAGAGTCACACTCCATTGTTTTTACAATGCCTTGTATAGAATTTTGAAGGATTACAACTATTGTTTTTTAAAATTATTTATTTATTTATTTAAGAGAGAGAAAGGGAAAGAGAAAGATGCAGACAGGAGGAATGGGTCTTTAGCTGCTGCAAATGAACTCCAGACACATGCGCTACCTTGGTGAGTCCTGGGGAGTCAACCTGGCTTCTTTGGCTTTGCAGGCAAGTGCCTTAACCATTAAGCCATCTCTCCAGCCCACAACTATTTGTTTTTTTACTTATTTTTGAGAGAGAGAGTCAGAGATAGAGAATGGATGCACCAGGGCTTCAGCCACTGTGAAAGAACTCCAGACACATGCGCCCCCTTGTGCACATGTGCAACATTGCACACTTGTGTCACTCTGCACCTCGCTACATGGGATCTGGAGATTTGAACGTGAGTTCTTAGGCTTCATAGGCAAGCACCTTAACCACTAAGCCATCTCTCCAGCCCCACAACTATTATTTTTAAGTGAATATATTTCTCAAGTTTTCTTCCAATTATAGTAGGCAGTAGGCAGGAACTCTTGGTTCTGAGCTGCCATGATCTAATCATAAATAACTTTACACTAGGCAGTCTGGGAAATGCTTCATAAGGTGGTTGCTACATGTCAGCACACACCCAAGTACATAGATCAGTCTCTGGATGTGGACTCCCCATGCTTTCAGGAGATGCTGTGGACCTGAGTAGTATGGCTGATACTGATGTTACCAGGTATACTGGAAGTTTCATGGTCACCTTTAATAAACAAGTAGGAATCTACTCGAAAATCATGTTAAAAGTATAGTAGGGTGCCCAGTAATGTAGGCATTGGCTTTCATTATCAAGAATTATTTACTACATAACTTGCTTGATACCTACTTTTAAAATTCTCCCTTCTCTGGGACGGAGGAGAGTCCAGCACTGAAACATCTCTGTCCCACCCTCCAAGGCTCTATGTCCATTGCAAAAGAGGGGGCGGATAGAATGGAAGAGCCAAAGGAAGGGTACCACTCCTTACAATGCAACTGTCCAGACAGAATTTGGCCTCGATATCCACGACCTTGCAGTGCCTAGCAATACCTTCGCAAGACCCTCATAATAGAAGGAAAAGATGATGACATCAAATTAAAAGAGAGACTAATGGAGAGAGGGAGGGGATATGATGGAGAATGGAGTTCTGAAGGGGAATGGGGGGAGGGGAGGGAAATATTGTGGGGGGGTTTTTTTGTATGTAAGTATAGAAGTTGTCAATAAAAATTAAAATTAAAAAAAATAAAGAACTCCATAAGATAGATGTAAAAAAAAATCTCCCTTCTCCATGGTGCTGGGGATTGACTAGTCCCTGTTCTGCCACATACCAGGCAGGCAGGCACTCTGCCATTATGGAGCTGTAGCCTGGCCCCTGTGTGCTGTCCTTGCATTGGGCTGGCAGTGAAGTAGGTTCTTTTGTACCCACAGCATCACTGACATGTGAAAAATCAGCACTCTATCATGTTCCTTATTGGCTCAGTGATAGAAACCCTTCAGCCCCATCACCAGCTTCTGGAGCACCATGCACAAGGTTTTGTCATTGAGCAAAGTGATGTTCTTTGATGCATGACGCATTTACCACTTGGAGAAGTCTGTATGAGCCCATTCATAAGGGCTGTGCTCTTCTTCCTCGTGTAGAAAATAGAGAACGGGCAGACGTCATTGCTACCTTGGTTCCTGCCTGTAGTTCCCTCATCCTCAGTCTGGAGTTTGGGCTGAAAAGAAACCCATGATGAAGAGTAACAGTGATTACTTAAGCTGCCATAAACTTGAGAGCCCTGGGGCACAGACACTTTCCAGCAGAGATGAGCTTCAAAGCCCTGACTGTTATCTGCCTGTGCATATCAACCCCTCTTGGGACAGGGCATGGCAGTCTCTGTGATCCCAGTTTTTAATTGAGACACTCAAGAGGCAGAGACAAGGCTATATAACAAGCCTTGACCAAAAAGCAAAACCAACAACGCCGTGGTCTAGGCCCCCACACCAGTGGTGTTTATGAGAACTCGCACATTCTTCTTTGTTGATTGCATGGTGTCGGAAAGTGAACTCAACACTTGTCTAGGATAGTCTGGGCTAGGAAATCATTTTCTTAAAGTAAAGGTATGTGTTGGTATGTGTGAGGAATACAGGTGAATTATTTGCTTATAGGTTTGCTTGCTGCAAAATCCCCACCCATTCTGGAGGTTATCTACAGCCATCCCCTCCTGTTGTGTGAAAATCAGGGGAGGTGTACTCACTTTGCTGTTCGTGCCCATTACTGATTAAAGGCACTCTTTCTAGTCGCAAAATATAGTAAATTGCAAGGCATCCCCTAAGCATTGAGTATAGTTCAATGCAATGAATAAGGCACATTTGAGAGGCTTTTTAAAAACTGTGTCATCAGGAAATCTTGTTCTGCACTTTATTGATTGTACCTATGTGGAAATTACTAAAATTACAAAAAAAAAATCTCTCCTAAGTCCACATGCAACTTTGACTATAATTAGCAAACAGATGACTACATTTAGGAGAAACTCTGGATAAAAATATTTCCCTCAGAATACAATTCAGCTGTTACTTTGTAAAAGAGTAGAATTTTAATGTAAATCAAACATTATAATTTGGAGAAATGAATTCAGATTGCAGTATCAAAATACTCTTCATTAAAGATGCATGTCATAAACTTAGTATAAAAATCTTTTCTACCTCATGAAAATCTTTTTAGGAGATGTCAGTTAACGATAAAGTTAATTTTAGTTTTTTAGTTTTCTAGCCAAACATTCCCATAAAACTTAACAGAGATGGGATTTAATAAGGAAACAGCATTCAGAATATGGTAGCTTGCCAGTGTGATAAATAATACAGGATTAAGTTAACTTTTTCACTTTTTGTTTTAACTTGGCAGCTGGCTGATGAATCTCTTCCAAGTTATTTTTTACATTTATTTTATTTTTTTAAGTTACTTTCTGTGTTTATTTCCCCTTTAACCTCCCTGAACATACTTTGTTAAATTCGTCATTCTTTTTTTTTTATTGACAACTTCTATACTTACATACAAAAAACGTATGATATTTCTCTCCCCTCCCCCCCATTCCCCTACATTTATTTTTGAGGCAAGCCCAATAGACTGGCCTTTTTTATGTGAGAGAGCAAGAGGGAGAGAGAGAGGGTGAGAATTGGCATGCCAGGGCCTCCAGCCACTGTAATCAAACTCCAGACACATGTTCCACCTTGTGCGCATGGGCAACCTTGTGCTCTTGTGTCACCTTGTGTGTGGCTTACATGGGACCTGGAGAGTCCTTAGGCTTTGTAGGCAAGCACCTTAACCACTAAGCTATCTTCCCAGCCCTCTTGCAAGTTATTAAGAGAATTGTCATTGATTGTATCTGTCTGAAGGAAAGAAGGCAGTAATGGAATTTGAAAATAGAACAGTAAAAGAAAAGATGAATTCTCCCAGGCAGTATGCATTTAGGACTGTGAATAATGGTAGATGCTTGAAGAATGTCCTAGAGCTGACAGAAGTAAAATGCCCTGAAGTTTTCTTATGGACCTTTTTAAAGTGTCACCTGTTGCAAACTTACCAGTCTAGCTGAAGAGAGAAGAACAATGAAAAGGGAGCAGATTGTTGCTCCCCAGTTGCTCTTTCACCTGGGTCCCTGTGTGTTATTTTACAATATTTTCTATGAAGTTCTTATGCTTTGGGTCTGTTAAAAGAGCACCCATTGGGATATGGGAAGCCCACACTTATTCTTGACTCCACATGGTCTTCTGGGCCCCAGAGTTGTACTGCTCTCTGGTCTGGTGCTTTTCTATAAATTTGAAGTCTGTTGGCCAGTGGAGAAGGTCTCTGCCAGTGTCTGTGACGTATAAGTATCATCCTTTGGGCATCTCCATTGGAGGAAGCAGAATCCTGGAAGTAGGGACCTCTGTTCTTTCAACTGCCCCTGCTCCTTCCTCACATGCATGCCTCAGTGTTAGTACTGGGCACTATGCCAGAAGCTGACACTGCCAACCAGATGTGAGACGGCTTCTTCTGAAAAGAGAAAGCTGTGCTTACATATGTGTTACAGACTCAGTGTGCCGTAGTGAGCATGTGCTCAGGGCCAGCAGGTGTACACACAGCTGGCCTTCCTGCCATTCCTGTTTACTGTCTCACTCATAGTATATGGATTGCCTTTCCCAACAAGTAACAAAGCCGTAAATAGACATGTAAAAATGTAAATCTATCATTGAAGAACTCCTAAGTAAATAGTGTGTGTTTCCTTCTTGTATTTATCTCCTCCTATGCATTTCATGTTTCTACACATTTATGTAATTTAAGTATAGAATAATTATATCAAGTTTTATAATCAGAGGAACACTTAGGAAGATTTATTGTCTTCTCCAGCAGAGGGCAGCAGTGCACTCTGGAAGGAGAGTTCTGACACCTGTGAGTGAAGCCACAGGTGGACTGAAGCTGTTCCCCAAAACTACTTTTTGAAAATAAGTATTTTTTTAATTTAATTATATTTAGAACTCAAGCTTAAGAAGAATATAATGAATTGTGGAATCAGAAGCAATTACTAATAATCTAAGGTGGGATTGTGAAAAACTATAGAAAAAATACTATGTTCCATAAAAGACCTACTTAAAATTAATTTATTTATTTATTTTATGAGAGGAGAGAGAGAGTAAGTGAGTGGGTGGGTGAGTATGGGCACAGAAGGGCTTCTTGCTACTGTAAACGAGCTCCAGATGCATAGAAGATGCATAGATTTATGTGAGTACTAGGGAATCAAACCTAGGTTGGTAGGCTTTGTAAGCAAGTACCTTTAACTGCTGCACCATCTCTCCAGGCCTCTCCAAAGCTACTTTTCTTTGCTTGCTCCTCACCTAGACCTGGTAGAAACTTTTTAATTTCATGTAGTCCCACTTGTTCATTCTTGTGGCTATTTCCTGTGGCATTGGAATCCTGCTTAGAAAGTTCTTGCCTATGACTCTATCTTGAAGCATGGTCCCTATTTCTTCCCCTAGTAGTTTCAGTGTTTCAGAAATTAACAAATTAAAAGTTTCTGAACAGTAAAAGCAGCCATCAGCAAAGCAAATACACAGCCTACAAGGGGCAGTTAACCAGAATTTATAAAGAACTGAAAAAATTAAACACCAAAAAATCCTTGCCAACTATCAAGTGGGCAAAAAAAAGAATAGTTTACAAAGGAAGACACACAAATAGCCAATAAGTATTTTCAAAAGTGTTCAACATCCTTAGCCATCAGGGAAATGCAAATTAAAATCACTTTGAGGTACATCGCACCCTAGTCAGAATGGCTATGGTCAAGAAAATTGACAACAAATGCTGGCATGGGTGTGGGAAAGAGACATCTTACCCACTAGTGATAGGAGTGCAAACGGGCACAGCCATTATGGAAATCAGTATGGAGATACTGCAAAAAGTTAGAAATAGAATCCCTAACAGCCAGCTCTGTCACTCCTGAGCATAATCCCTAAGGACTCCACATACTACTGTAGAGATACTTGTACATCCATGTTCGTGGCTGCTCTGTATATAATAGCTAAGAAATGGAATCAGCCTTAATGCCTGCCCATCATCAGATGAATGGATAATGAAGATATGGTACATATACACAATGGAATTCTATTGAGCAGCATGGAAAAATGAAATTATGAGACTTTCAGGAAAATGGGTAGACCTAGAAAGAATTATGTTAAGCAGAGTGACCCAGGCTCATGGTTAAGAGAAGGACTTCCCCATTACAGACTGGTAGTGGTAAAAATGGTTGTGACTACCCAGCACCCTTCACTTGCAGGTACTGCTGAGTATTCCCACACATGGCATCACCAATCTGCTCCAGCTCTGGCATGGGCCTGTCTTTGCTATGGGTGTGGAGTTGGCCACAGTCCGTATAAGCTTGCCTGGGCCCTGAGCCTGATGTTAACCTTGTGTTAGGGTTTAAAAGAGACTGCTGATTGATGGAGGTGTTGACTGTTCTCTCTGTCAGCTTCATGAACAGGCGTACCGTGTCCACCAGCCCATACCTGGGGAGCACCTCCAATGGCTATGCCCACCCTAGCGGGACTGCACTGCATTATGATGATGTCCCCTGCATCAATGGCTCGGTAAGCCACTGTTTTGTTTTGATCAAAGGTAAATGTCTATAAAATTTATCCTAGAGTACCATGGTTTCTTCCCATCCCCTAATGAGGCAACACCAATAGATGGCTTGTTCTTGTCAGTGTCATTAATCATATGTTTTAGTACATTCTGAAATATGATTAAAAGAATAATAGATTCTGTAAGTTGGATAAGTCAGACACAATACAGTATAAGTTATCCATGAAGGGTCTAGGAAGCACTCGGGGTGAAGATGGTGGTGGAGCGGCAGGACGCACTGAGAGTTCGTGGTGGTGACAGGCGCCGAAGAGGAGCGGGCCTGCTTCTTCCTGGAGTCTGCCGACTGGGACCTGCAGATTGCGTTAGCAAGCTTTTATGAGGAAGGCGGGGACAAAGACATTGTGACCATTTCACAAGCAACCCCCAGTTCAGTGTCTAGAGGCACTGCCCCCAGTTGGATTGTGCAGAAATAACTCCATCACAGAAGGGTGCTGCCACAGAACCAAGAAGACCAGATTAAAAGCAGAAAATGTAATACAGGACTTCTTACTACTCCAGTGTACCAGGGTAGCATGGGAGTTTAAATGCCCCCAAATGGAAATTTCTGAGGCATTTTGTCAAATTATGAAGATCATAGAACAGAATGCTGCAATTGGTTATGTGCCAGCACGTCTGTACCATAAGGTGACTGTCCCAGCATTCCCCCAGCACTGGTTTTGAAACTTGAGGGTGCATCAAGATGGCCTGTGGGTCCTTTTTCCCTTCTCAAGCAGGGACTGTGCTTGGTGCCCCTTCCAGAGTTTTGATTCAGAAATTTTTGAGGTAGGGCCTGAGGAGTCACATTTCTCACAGGTTCACAGATGGTGCTGATAATCCTGATCCCGAGACCACACTTTTAAGAATGGTTACTGGGCTGGAGAGATGGCTTAGCGGTTAAGGCATTTGTCTGCAAAGCCAAAGGACCTTGGTTTGATTCCCCAGGACCCATGTAAGCCAGATGCACAAGGGGGCACATGCATCTGGAGTTCATTATCAGTGGCTAGAGGCCCTGGCATACCCATTCTCTCTCTCTCTCTCTCTCTCTCTCTCTGCCTCTTTCTTAAATAAATAAATAAAAATAAAAAATAATAATTGTTACTGAAGGAAAGTAGTGCTTAAATATACCCCAGTGTGCAAAGGGTTCTGGTGTGTCAGCACTGTCACCCCAGCCATTCTCAGAGAGCCCAAGAGGTTGGTGCTGGGATTATGTCTGTGCACACATGAGAAGATGAAGGCTTAGAGAATTTAGGTAGCATGCTCAAGATCCCAGGGTAGGAGGCAGAGTTGGCATTGGAACTAGATGCATGGACGGACACCGGAATCTGCCATCAAAATCTGGGTGTATCTATTTGGGAGAAAGGAAAAATATCCATATGCAGAGCGTGTAGTTTGCTCATAGTATATGTGTATATATGAAAGGATTTAAAACCAGGAAGATCACAGTTTTTTTCCATGGATACCTATCCTAACCCTGTCATTCAAAGAGACTTCAAACTGAGCATCTCTGGAAAGCTCCCCCTGAGAATCTGAATCAGTGGAATAGCCTCTCCCAGCACTAGTGCAGATGTTATCACATGGATCCTTTGCACCACGCCACATACCTCCCAAGAACTGCCCAGGGAGGCTGCTCTGAGCTAACTCAAGCAGGGACTACATTTCTTGTAGTGGTTTGGTTTTTGTCTTTTTATTTCTGTTGATAAAACCTCAGAAGTTTCTCTTGTCCCGATTGTCTCCTTGAAATAAATCTTTTAAGACTTAGCTATAAATTTCTTCCCAATAAACAGCTACTACTCTAAAAAAAACGTTATCCATGAATAGTTATTTCTCAAAACAATGAAACTGCTGCCTAGCCACTACGTGGGCCGACATAGTACCATAGAGTGGCTTCCATGTTGCCAGTTTGGGACCATTTCCTCCTTGTGGCTAACATGGAGGAACTGGGACCCACCCCAGCCAGTGCTGTGTGGCCTTACCCACATGTGAATGTTAGGTCCAGTTCGTGGCAGTTTTTTATCAAGCTCACTGTCTGGCCTTACAAGGTTTTTATTTGTTTTGGTATTTTCAGCGTCATTAGCTCCTCAGTGATTATTGGTCCTGCCAGATCTCCATATTATTTGTCTAATGGCTCTGTACTGAACATCCTTTCTGATCAGGCCCTGCACCTGCCTACACAGTAACCAGATGTGAGCTGGGGCATGTAGAAAGCCCTTATACCTTCTGTCTCCTGGTTCTGGGTGGGTTTGTAGTTGGTGTCTATGCTATGGTATTTTTCAAAGGTAAGCAACAAGTGGCTTTATGATTAGTTTCTCAACCTTAAGGAGTATCTTAGAATTTTTTCTTATTGCTTTGCATGAGAGTACCAGGTGAAGTAGGTGCTATAGGAACTCCATGGAGCTGCACTGTGTCCTGATGTCATCATGCTGGCTCATGTTGGGGACTCTCTCAGGCAGCAGCTCCATTTGCTTAGGGAGTAAGAATGTGTCATCCTATAGGGCTCTGTGCTCAGAAACTGTCTCTGTGCACATGTGCTGTGCTACAGTCGGAGCTGTGACATAAGGTCCTATGTGCACATGTCCAGCCCTTTTGCTTTCTTGGGTCTTCTCTGCTCGGCCCTTCAACTTGGTTCCTATATGGAAGTCTCTGTTACCAGATGGATTCCTTCCTTGAAGGCTTTGCTTGCAGGTTTCATAAGACCTGCACTTTATGACCCAGTACCTAACATTTTATCAGTGTTTCTGTGATGACTCACCAACCCCCTTGATTCTTTGACAGAGAAAGAGTCTGTACACACTCACTTTTAATCTAGAAACTTCTATGGGATTTCTGATCCTGTTTGCTAAGTTTTCAATATGACTTGATCCTTGGTATTTTTAGGAAAATGAGAGTCTAGTATAGACCATCTCTGGATGGATACACACTTGATGGGGAAGGGTTATCTGCATTGGGTTTAGACTGAATGTAGGTCCCCTGCATCACAAAAATAGACACAGTGGAGTGATTGCAGAGGGATAAAGATACCCCCACCCTGGAATTTTAGACCCTTCCTATTTTTGCAACAAGAGGCTGTAATTATAGTCTGGCAGAAAGGAGAGCTGCAAGAAGAATTTAAAAGCAGGGTGAAATGAGCAGAATATATGAATTAATATTTCCTTTTTAAATACAAGGCCATTTATAATGACCTTTAAAATTTAAAAGGGTCTGGCGGTAGCTAAGAGTTTGGAGGTTTTATTTTTACTCTAATGCCCATGCTTTGAAATCCCTGTGTCCCGTGAAGTAGCTTTTAGCTATTTTAGTTCTTTGTTCAAGGTTTTCTGCTAAATTTTAGTGCTATTTTCCACACTGGCATTTGAAGTACTCTGTTTTCTACAATAATTTGGTTTTTTTTCAACAGACGTTTTTGGCTGTGGCACTTTCTTGAGTATGGGGCATTGTTCATGTTGACCTTGACAGTGACCTGAACTGACTGTCAGAGAGGGTAGTGTAGACAAGTCTGAGTGGCGTCTGTTCTAGCCCTTGTTTCTCCTTCAGAGCCTAGCGCTTTGTGGCAGTGTGGTATGTAGAAGCTCTGCTTCTAACAAGCTGTGTGGCGTGCCTCTGCCTCAATTCCCCCTGCCTGCTTCCTAAGCTGACTCCAAGATAAGTAAGCCAGTGTGTCCAGAGTACAGTAGGTGCTGTGGAGTAAAAGACATTTGGTTAGGATCTCATGTCTCTTCATAACTCCTCCTAGGTCCCATGTATGTATGTATGTATGTATGTATGTATGTATGTATGTATGTATGTATGTATGTATATTTTAGAGAGATAGAGACAGAGAGAGAGAGAATTGGTGTGCCAGGGCCTCAGCCACTGAAATTGAACTCCAGATGCTTGCACCTTATGTTTGTCTCACCTTTGTGCATCTGGCTCACATGGGATCTGGAGAGTAGAACATGGGTCCTTGGGCTTTGTAGGCAAGTGCCTTAACTGATAAGCCATATCTCCAGCCCCAGGTCCCCATTCTTAATGTCCTGACACTTCCTCATGGCTCCAGGTTCTGCCCAGCTCCCTAACTTCCTTTTACTTCTACCTCCTACACCATAGAGCTTCTGAATTTTGGTTGTCTAATGTAAGCAGTGTTTTTCTGTTTAGAGAAACAACAAAATGACAGCATCATAATCCAGTGACTCTTGGAGCAATTATAGGAAAAATAAACCTTCCTGAAGACCCCAAAGTGAAGGGGTTCTTCTGAGTCAGTCCACCTGCTGTATGTGAGGGAGATGTGTGTGTATGTATGTATGTGTGTGTGTGTGAGAGAGAGAGAGAGAGAATTGGGGCCCCTGTGTGCTGTGTGTTGGGGTGCTGCTAACATCTCACTGTGCTAAATCTGTTGAATCTGCTGTCTCCTGTTGGATCATTAACAACCAGGCTATGTGTGTTGCAGTGGGACGTGGATGATGGCTTTCCTGGCTGCGGGAGCAGAGGCCTGGCAGAAGAGGTGCTTTATGATAATGCGGGCCTCTACGATAACTTGCCATCTCCAACAATCTTTGCTCGCTCCTCTCCTGCTGACCGAAGGGCTTCTCGGCTGTCCTCTAACCACTACAAATCCCCTGCCTCCTGCAGTCCACCCTGCTCCCCGTCTGTCACTAACCCCTCTTCTGTGGGGAGGGCATCTCTTGGGCTGCACTCCCAGGTAACAGATTATGTTCCCAAACTCCCTGACATCGCCAGTGAAGGGCCAAACGTAACATTGTCCTTAGCCACAGTTACACTCGTGACCAGCTCCCACCTTATCTACATACCATGCTGTACATCTGGCTTTCTTCCTGCTCCTGGAAAATTCCCCAGTGAATTTTGTGAATTTTTGAACTACAGACAAAGATTCTGAAGAGAGTAAGACTCCAAAAGATCCTGGAGTGATAGAATATATATGAATGAACAAACACTGGGTATGTTTTCATGAATTTTTTTTTGAAAGAGACACAGAGAGAGAGGGGGAGAGGAAGACCGATAGAGATGGGCACGCCAGCAGCCTCTCAGCTGCTGAGAACGAAACCCAGATGTGTGCGCCCCCCTGTGGTCAAGTGTAGCATTGCGCCCTTGCGTCACTTTGCATCTGGCTAAACGTGGGACCTGGAGATTGGAACCGGCATTCTTAGGCTTAGGAGGCAGACGCCTTAACCGCTAAGCCATCTCTAGCCCATGAATTTTTAATCTAAGCATTTGTGTGTTCTGCTCATACCCCTAAGCATCTCATTTAAGAATACTCTGCAACATGAAGCAGGGGCCAGGCTTTCTCTCCATTCTGTGGGCAGTCATGAGAACGTAATGGACACTGGGCAAGGTTCTAGTTCGGGTAGTGATGGCTCACTGCAGAACCTCCTGAGACATCCAGCTTCATCAGACCTGTAATGAAGGGTTTGAGATGTTAAGCACAGCCACTCAGATGCCATCCCTGGAGATTTTTAACTCTATAAGCTGAAGATGCAGCCTGCTGTGTGGCTGGCATGAGTACCATTGGTACCTATTGATTTTACAAGGTACCAAAAATCCAGGCCCTGGTGTTCCATTTACTGAGCAAACATGCATGTGTTTATGTGGTAAATGTTGCATGTTGAATTGTCCCCAGCCAGTCAGGAATCATTTGCTCATGGTTCTGTATGGAGCTTTCACTGGTACTCATCTTGGTTTTTGTTTTAATGGCAAACACATCACAAGTTAAATTCTAGAGGCTATAGTTCCCCATCCTCATGTGGTCATTTTATTGGGAGCACCAGTACATGCCATCTCTGTTGCATGGCTGTGCTGTGGCACTTAGGAACCCTATGGAAATGTACTGGTATCTACACTTTTAAAGGAGAAAGCAGAAGGTTAGAACATTTTATGGCTTGCACAGCATCTCCTAAACAACAGGCTAGACTTTACAGGAAGGTCTGTGTACATCTCTGTACCAGGTACCTGACCAAAGGAAAGGAGGGCTCCCTCTGTCACCACCTGACTGTGTAGCACATGGAGGCAGTGTTGCCTGCTGAATACAAGCTGTCAGCTTGCAGCAGTCAGAGAAGTAGGGGTACCATGAATTCTTTTTAAACCTGTACTTGGTCAAGACTTATTTTCACTATTTATACCTTTTCTGTATTAATGTTTCTCACATCCTTCCTCAGACCCATCAGTGACCTAAAAGGTGGTTTATGTGTCCCATTAGTAAGTCACTCATTTCACACAGGAACTTTGCTGCAGCCAGGACCTCCCCTGGAAGTAGTTCCCTAAAGGAAGAGCTGGTAGCTCTTTCTTTTCCTTCCAGCCTCTCTGATTGTTGCTGCACACTCCTGCCTTCCTAGCCACCTTCCTTTTCTTTTCCTTCCTTCCTCCTCCTCCCTCCCTCCCTCCCTCCCTCCCTCCCTCCATCCATCCTTTCTTTCTTCTTTCTTTTCCTGAGGTAGAGTTTCACTCTGAAGCTCCAGGCTGGCCTCAAACTCAGAGGTCTTCCGACCTCTGCTCTGCCTCCTGAGTGCTGGGATTAAAGGTGTGTGCCACCACATAGAGCCACTTTCTTGTCAGCATTCTGACCCTCAATAGAAGCACTGCTTCCACAGCCTTCCCACTGCAGACTTCGGGGTGTCTTGGGTGCCTTGCTGTCATGGTGAAACCTTTGCAGCCATCACAGCAGCCCAGTGGCTAGAAGCCATGTTGGTTTCCTTCCTCTCCTTTCCCCCACTGAGCACACTAGGTTTTACTTAAAGAGTCAGAAGCTAAAGAAATTTCTGCAGAATAAAGTTATTTTGTTTGATTTGTTTTTAATTTTATGTATCTGTTTCAACAGTTCAAGGGCAAAAAACCCCCAGTGACATCTAATGGGATTCCTGGAAAAGGGAAGGCTCCAAGCAGTCAACCGAAAAAGGTGGATTCTACAGGTGGCGTGAAGCGGACAGCGTCAAGTGAGTGTCCCTGTGATCCCTCGCACTGTAACTGGTGCAGTCTGCAGAGATGAGGCTGAATGAGCCACTCCTGCAGCAGATGCCAGGTATAGGTGTGCACCCTTGCCCTCCGTCCTCCACTGGCCACGAGAGAGAGAGAGAGAGAGAGAGAGAGAGAGAGAGAGAGATACATGATTTATGGAGGGTTGGTGGCTTGCATATATGTAGATGCACATGCACCATGTACATGGGTGTGGAGGTCAGAGAAAGCCATCAGGTGTTTCTCTTCTGATTTCCTCCAGATAGAGCCTCTCTCTCTGCCCACACCCAGGGGAAAGGGTTTACAAGTATGAGGGCCATGCCTGGTGTTTTACATGGGGGCTCTCTGCCCACACCCAGGGGAAAGGGTGTACAAGTATGAGGGCTATGCCTGGTGTTTTACATGGGGGTGCTAGTGTTTGTGCAACAAGTGTTCCTACTCTGCAGCTACTTCTGCAGGCCCTGGCCAAGACATCTAATCCTGCCTCGGTGACTGTTGTCTAGAGAAACGGGTCGTTGCCTTCCTGAGCTGTGGCATTAATGCAACATATGCAGAACTTGGAAGAGCACCTGCATGTGTCCTTGGACCGTGCTAGGAGACCTCAGTTTGTGTCTCCTGTGTGCTGTTGACAAATCACGAAAACCCTGAGTATGCTCTTTTGTCCGTGTGGTGCGCAGACAGACAGCCACTGTGGTTGCTGCAATGGAAAGGGTGGAGGTAGGACATGGACAAGGCACTAGGGCAAGTTAAGAGTATGGTAGGACTCCCTTCTCCTATGCGGGTCATGGCCTGCAGCCAGCATCCTTTCTCCCATCCTGCTGACCTCCCATAGCCGGACTGTCAGCCAGGTGGTATGTGATGAACAGAGGTCTTATAGCATACAAATTGCAGAGCTAGAGCATGGGCAAGAATCTCAGACCACACAGCTACCACAGGCACGTCAGAGAGGTTGGCAGAGAGGTTGCAGGCAAAAGGAGATGTTGACTGCACAGAGCACAGCACATTGCCTTCATCTGCAGCGAGGTGAACTTGGGCATGCTGGGTTTGTGTTTGCTTCCACCCTCATTTAGCCAACCAGGCAGTGGCACAGAACCTAAGATGATGATGACATAGCTAAATGTGTAAGGGATGTGCAGGGCTCTTCAGGTCTTGGAGATCCTCACTAAGCTGGGCTGAGAAGCTTTCATGCAATTTCATGCCACTATCACTGGGATTCCTTCCTGAGCGTCTCACATCTGCAGCCATGGAATTGGTAGAGCGGTCTGTTTTAGTGGAGACAAGTTAGCCACCTCTGCCTGGTGACCTGTGTACAGGCCCGGTGCCAGGGAGACCTCATGGTGACATGCACTTTCGAGTCAGATCTCACAGGGGAGGAAGAGACCTCCATGGCTGACATCCACTTTAGAGTCAGAGTGCACAAAGGGAGGAACAGGCCACAAGCATGATGAGCCTTGAACTGCATAACAGGAGTTGGCCTTTGGCCCTAAGTCTCTATGCATTCTTGACATAACTTGTTTACACTTCTGTTCTCAAACCTGTGTTTCAGGTAGGCATATTGGGAGCCAGTTGGGCCAGGAACCTCATCATCACGGTGTGTTCGGTGCCTTCCCTTTGTAATTGGAGATGCATTGTGTATGCTGATATTGTTGTTGTTCTTCTTTTGAGGAGGCTCGGGAGGGGGAGGGAGGAGGCAGCCTGAAAAGCGTTGTTAGGCTTGATTTGATTCCCATGAGATTTGCAGCTGAGCGTGCTCACAGCTCATTGCTTACTTTATTTTCTGGATGATTTATCCTTTTTTCTTGTGAGACCTTCCATAGGGAATGCTATATTAACTTTGGTGGCATCTAATGGTCATAAAAATGAACAATAATTGTCTTGTGTATTTCTGCTAAATTTGGTCAGTTGTATTAGAGGTTGTATGGAGTTTATTGCACAGGAACCAAATGGAGGGAAATGTATATGCTGTTGTTTGGAGGTTTGGTAAAGACACAGGGGAGTTTGTCTTAGCCAGAAGAGCAGTGTCTTAGTTCTTGTTTTCATGTGGTTGTATAGTCATCCTTGGGATCCTGACCTGCTGAAGTCATTCTGTGATCTTCTTTCTGATGAGGGAGGGAGTGCTGATTGGAAGTGAGAACTGTACATGTCTTCAAGAACAGTGTGTCATGAAGCTCTGACGGTGGTTCATGTTATAAGCATTCAGGGCAGGTGCTGTACATGGCTCCCATGGACCGGGTGACCAGGGCTCTGGGCTCTCAGTCATCACTAATCACGATAAGAGCTACTCATGAGTGTCCATTCTACCCTGGACATCTTTTTTTTTATTATATATTTATTTTATTTATATTATTCTGATTTTACATTCATAGTATTGGTTCCATTGTCCTCCTCCCTGTCTTCCCTCTTTCAAAGGGACCCTCATTAATGGGGAATGTGGGTCATGCATTGTGAGGTTACTCAAGAGTTCTGGGGTGTAGGCCCCAGTCTCTGTGCATAATGCCCCAACTTGTGACTCTAACAATCTTTCCGCCCCCTCTTCCGCAAGTTTCCCTGAGCCACATTCTACCCTGGACATCTTATCATTTAGATAAATGCTGCTTTTGGACATGTATCTCATTTTAAAAACTCGCACAGCAGTCCTTGTGCTTTCTACTTTGTGGAGGGAGAAGCTGAGACCAGAATCACATAGAAAGAAGGGCCATATATGAACACGTGCCCCTTCTGAGTCCACATCTTTATTACTGTCATGTGTCCTCCCTGCTTCTGCTCTGAAGCGAAGCAACATGCAAGTGTCAATGGAAAAGGTGCAGGTAGAGGGCTGGAGAGACGGCTTAGTGGTTAAGGTGCTTGCATGCAGAGCCTAACGACCCAAGTTAGATTCCCCAGTTCCCACATAAAGCCAGATGCACAGTGTGGCACATGCATCTGGAGACCATTTGCAATGGCTGGAGGCCCTGGAGTGCCACTTTTCTCTCTTTCTCTCTCCTTTAAAATAAATAAATAAATAAATAAATAAATAAACAAATAAATAATTTTTTTTTTAAAAAAAAGCTACCCTTGGAGCTATTAGGTGATAAAGCAAGCAGAGGTGATAAAACCTTGTCAGTGACCTGGCCAGCTTCTTTGGCATCTCCATTTCTTCATTATCGTTTCTAAAGATGCTTTTTTTCTGAATTGCTGTTACTGAAAGGCACACATAATACTGTGAGAACTGTGTGATGTTGACCAGGCCTCTCTCTTTCCTCCAAAGCTAGTTTCCTCATCCATTCATTCTACTTAACAAGCATTTACATAGGGCTCATTTTTGAGACTCTTCTAAATACATTGTGAATATTAATTTAATCCCTGTAGCAGCCCTATAAAGTATCTACCCTTATCCTCATTTCATAAAAGAAGAAACTGAGGCACAGAGACTTGTTCTAGTTCACACAGCTTCAAACTCCTCAAGCAATGGGGCTTCAAGTACCACTTGTGTTGCCTCTCTGTTTGATCTGTCTTCCTCACTGGAGAAATCTTTGCCATCTGCTACCACTAGGGAGTAAACAGCTTCCAGCAAGTTAAAGCAAGCTGTGAGGCAGTGAGGGAAGGATCTGAAAATACAGAGCAAGTGGATCAGAGCATTAGAGAACTTGAGCTAGGCACTCTTCTTCCTGTTCAAGCCCTCTTCTCTCCTGAGTCAGCAGTGACTAGCTTTGTGGTATGCTGAGGGCTACTGATCACACAACCCCTGCAGCCCAGGCTCTGCTGGCTGAGCTAATGCCTTATGCTCCTTGTTCAGATGCTGAACAGTACAAATACGGAAAGAACCGGGTGGAAGCAGATGCCAAGAGATTACAGACCAAAGAGGAGGAGCTGTTGAAGAAGAAGGAGGCCCTGAGGAACAGGCTGGCACAGCTCCGGAAGGAAAGGAAAGACCTAAGGGCTGCCATTGAAGTGAATGCAGGTGGGGCTGTCACTTAGAAAGCGTGTGTCATTCATTTGTGAATTGCCTCCTAGAATGCTGGTGTGTCTGGCACCAGTGAGGTAGGACAGTGCCACTGCAAGAGAGCCCAGCTGCTCAGTGAGGCTCCAGAAGTTCTGGCCTCAGGTGCTGACAGCCAAGATAGTCTGGAGGGCAAGCTGTTGTAACAAGGTGCTCGAAGTACAAGAAAGCCCTTAAACCCCAAACCCTAGGTTCATTTCCAGTTTTAATCAAAGAATTGAATAAAAAAGACTGAGAAGGATCATTATTAAATTATTATATTTATTGAGGAAGTACAGAGCCAAGGAAAGACACACATGTGGTTGGAGATCCCACATTGAGGGCCTGGGAAAACCATGTAAAAAAGATAGAGAAAAGAAAGTTCCAAGAGCTCCTGCCATGTGGGAAGCTGGAGGAGGTAAAGGAGCCCACGTGGAGAGTAAGGGCTGGGGGGCTGTCTCCTTGGCTCAACCCAGCTGGGCCCCCAGCCAAGGGAAAACTCACTCACAGCTGGAAGTTCCCAAGTGGTCAGAGAGCCTGTCCACCCCTTGCAAAGGTATTTATAACCTTATGGTGGTGGGCTGTCTTCTGGCTCAGGTGACCCAGAGGGACAGCTGGTTAGTCAGGCAGGGCTAGGAGCTTTCTCAGGAAGTGGCTAGCCCTAACACCAAGTTCTGGGAGCTGAACTTGACCAACCAGAATGTTTAAATCCTATGAAAGACCTCCCTCCCAGGAGGGGTCCTGGTTGTAAAATGGGTCTGGGGAACTAGGCAAGAGATAAGTTAGATGATCTTTGATGTCTGGCAAGTGCAGACTTTCCTGCCTTTTTACTTTAGGGGCCCAGTCACTCTTAACTGCCTACTCCCTCCCAGTCTGAGTCTGTGGGCTTAGGTAGGTTCTGACCTTGTCTGAGTCAGACCTTGCTGAAGGAAGGCAACCCCCAGGTCTGAGTAGTTTTCACAGGTCCTTGCCTGGGTAGAAGCAGCCCTCCATTCTCTGAGAAGGTATTGGGAGAGCAAGGCTCTTCTGTACACCTCACCCTTTAATTCCACTTTTCTAAACAAGAGCCCTTGGGCTTGTGTAAACCAGGCCTGGTTCCTGGCCCTGATCTCACACAGTAGCAGGTACTGGACAAGGACCTGGGCTTCTTGGAGAGCAGCTGAGCTAGAGCACTGGGAGCGGGACCTGGTGGAGCGCAGCTAGAAGCCTGGCTAAAGGCACCCATCTGTGGCCAATGGTGCTGTGACTATGTGTGTCTGGACTTTCAGGCAGAAAGACCCAGGTGGTCCTGGAAGACAAGCTGAAGAGGCTAGAGGAAGAGTGCAAGCAGAGGGAAGCGGAGCGGGTCAGTCTGGAGCTAGAGCTGACGGAGGTCAAGGAGAGCCTGAAGAAGGCACTGGCTGGTGGAGTTACCCTGGGGTTAGCCATTGAGCCAAGGTCGGGGACATCAAGCCCACAGGTAACAATCCACCAGTGCTTCTCCACATGAACACCAGGGTGGGGTGTGGGGAAGATGTCTGGATTTGTGGCACCTTTGAAATCCAGTCACCTGCCATGCCCCTGCCTATAGTCCCACCATGCTGCTTCATTCTCTCTTCCCCAAACTCCAGCTTCCTAGTACACCTGTTCTCACCTTAGAAGACTAACTGCTAGCAGAGTTAATTAATTCAGGCAGCCAGGGAGCTGCCCCGTCACCAAACCTGCAATATCAGCTGTGCCAAACTTCCACTGAGCCACTGCAGCAATGGCCCTGAGAGGAGGCTGTGGGCAGACTGGCCGGGATCTGGTCACCCTCAGATTTAACCAGTGTTTGTATCTGTGAGAGGCAATAAGTGTCTGCTGTGTGAGGTCATATGGTCATAGCTGCTGACACACAGCTTCCTGGGCACACTCATTTGTTCCTGCACATTAGCCTGTGAATACTCACCCATCTATCCTTTCCTTAGCACCTTCCACAATCAGCTTCCCTCCCAGCATTGGAAGACTGTCTGGTTTGCTGTGTCTTAAAGGATTGGGTCCTAGCCCTCAATCCTATCCATTGTCTGTCCTGTCCTGTCCTGTCCTGCATTGATCACCTACCCTTCCAAGTGAGAAGGTACACAGGCAGAACAAGACTCCTGCACTCATGGTGTTCAGCTTACCTCTCTTGGGTCAGCTGTGGCATGGCTTTTCTCTGGCTTGCCTCCTCCAGGGTAGCCTTCAGGACTCAAAAGCCAGTGAACTTCTCAGTGTTCCTCCTTCTGGCTCTAGAAGCCTTTTGGTATAGTTTCTTACTTCCTCTAGCTGCGGAGTCCTGAGACTCTGGTCCCTGCCTTTAGAATTCCCCTGGTACCCTTCATAGATGGCCTTCTGCTTACTGCATGCCCCTCTGGCCAGGAGGTACCTCAGCGCGTGGAGGCTCAGGTGTGGGTTGTCAAGCTGCTTCCCCTCCTGTCGTGTACTGCTGCCTTCATGAACCAGGTGAGTGCTGTCACCTGTCACCCTCCTGGCATGGATGGCAAGATTCTGTGTAATTTTGACCAGACCACATCCTCTGAAGAGTGGCTTCTTAGTCAGGTGCTGCTACCATAGGTAGCTGCTATGTGGCCACTCCCAGAGACCCATGTCATTGTTCTGTCTTTGTCCCAGCCACCACATCTCAGCCCACAAACAGCACTTCCATTTCTAAGGACAGCTGTCCCCTAGCTAAGAAATAGTGTTTGGGGATCAGTGGTCAGTAAGCTCTCACAGAGTTGTCAGCTATTAGAATGACAATCAAAACACTGTTTTAAAGCAATATCCTGCACATCGAGTGTGCTGTTTAGCACTGTGTATTGTGGAACTCTATTACTGGGGAGGGATGCAGACATCCACCATGTTTTCCAAAAGAGAGGTTTGTTATCCCATACAGAAGAGCCAAAGTTAGGCCCATAGTGCTGAGGACATGTGTTTTTCCATTTCTTTTTCTTTTCTTTTTTTATTGACAAGTTCTATACTTACATAAAATAAATCTTGATATTTCCCTCCCCTCCCCCATTCCCTCCATCATATCCCTCCCTCTCTCCATTAGTCTCTCTTTTAATTTGATGTCATCATCTTTTTCTCCTATTATGATGGTCTTGCAAAGGTATTGCTAGGCACTGCAAGGTCATGGATATCAAGGCCAATTTCTGTCTGGACAGTTGCATTGTAAGAAGTCATACCCTTCCTTTGGCTCTTCCATTCTTTCCGCCCCCTCTTCCACAATGGTCCCTGAGCCTTGGAGGGTGTGACAGAGATGTTTCAGTGCTGGACACTCCTCTGTCCCTTCTTCTCAGCACTTTGTTGCCTTTTGGGTCATCCCAGTGGTCATCACCATCTGAAAAGAGAAGCTTCTCTAACCAGAAGTTGAGAGTAGCATTAATATATGAATATGAACATTAAGTATAGTGCTTTCAGGGCAGCTTGGTGGGAATAATATATACATTTAGCCAGACAAGAGCAGGTTTTATACCCCTAAGACTCATGACCTCCCCTGCCATAGGCTTTGGATTAGGTTTTCAGTACCAGGCATGTATTCCCTCCTGTAGAGAGGTCCTTCAGTCCAATTAGGGAGCAGTTGGTTTCCCCAAGAGCAGACATGCCACTATTGCACCTGTTTGGTCATTGGGCCTTGTCTGACCAAACTTGAGATTTCCAGTGTCCACTGTTTTCACCATTGATGATTTCTGTCTCCCATAGGGCTGCATGCAGTGCAGCTTTTTCCAGCTTTCAGTTGGCTGGTCTACAAGGAAAAGGTTTTCTGCTCAGCACCAGCTTGATTTCTCAGTGACCTTGCCTCGCAGGCAAGTGAAGTCTTCAGCAATAGAGTCTTACCATCTGTTTCTCAAGGGAAACCAAGGACCTTTGTAATATCCTGTAATGTTTTAGAGGCAACAGGGACCTCCCTTGCCAACAACTCACTGGCTCTGAAAATTTTCTAGTAGCAATCTATGACTTCCGGGTGTGCCATTATTCAAAAAAGTTTACATAAGTCTTATTCAGAATATCCTGAATTTTGATTGACCCTCCCCCATCCTTCTTTTACACAGTCTCTTCCCCTGGCCTCTCTTAGGCCTTTCCCCTGCCTATAATCTGTTCTTATACTTACATATATACAATACCATCCCCTTAAGTCCTTCCCTCTCCTCTCTCCACTACAGCCTTTTTCTAGCTTTCTGGCTTCTGCTATTGATTTTTGGTTTCAGCTCACACACAAGTCTACACATTTGTAGGTAGGATCCACATATGAGAGAATATGCAACATTTGGCTTTCTGGGTCTGAGTTACCTCACTTAGTATAATCCTTTCCAGATCCATCCATTTCCCTGCAATTTCATATGTTTTCCATGTTAAGCCTTCCAGAGATATGTCTCTTGGTGCACACAAAGGGGACTGCAAGTGGTCAGAGACCCTCACTATCACTGGGACTGCTTCTTGTCCCTAGACCCTAAGCTGAGCTGGTCAGGTAGTGGCATCTTTTGCCACCAGGCCTCAGCCTCTCAAGGGCAGGCAGCCATGGCAAGCTTTTGTAAATTTGGGAAGCATGGACAGATAGACGCATGGAAAGATGAACAGGTGAGGGTGATGCCCCACGAGTGGATGTGCTGGTTGTGAAAACCCTGTGCTGGGATCCAACCACAGCAGCAAGAGCCTTGTCTCCCTGGAAGCAACTCTTCCAAAGTGCTCTGGAGAAGCAGGCGCTGGTTGTGCTGGTCCTCGCCAGTAGTTGTGCTTAGTTCCAAAATCCATTTCCAACTTGTCATTTCCCCCAGGAAAACCACCCCCCACACAGGGCTCTCCTTTTGTTCACAGTCTCCTGGGTTCCGGCATCGGACACTGGAAAACTCGCCTATCTCCAGCTGTGACACAAGTGACGCTGAGGGCCCCCTGCCTGTGAACAGTGCAGCTGTTCTGAAAAAGAGCCAGCCAGCTTCAGGCAGCTCCCCCTGCCGTGGGCACGTGCTACGGAAGGCCAAGGTGAGTCTCCTGGCAGGCCCCTGGTGCTCTTGGGCTTGGCGTACGTAAGGAGATTGATCTGAATCACTGTGCTTGGTGCTCACCTCTAGCCAGAAAGTGCCAATTGAATGTTTCCTAAGACAACCTTCAGGAACTAGGATTCAAAGCCTGAACCCCCAAAGCTCTGGGTTCACCTCAGAAGTGAAAAAACCCTGTCTCCCATAGACTTGTCCTTCTACTGGGGCATAGAAATTAGGTTAAGTGATCCAGTACTTTAAAAAGACCACTTTGATTGTGACAAAACTAGCTCTAACCTCTTCACTGTTTCTAAGTGTGTATTAGTGGTCTCGAGTACACTCACGTATAATCCTCAGCTCTATCCATCTCCATACCATCTTCCCAGACCTCTCCCCTGAATTGCCCAATTCTGCTTTCCTTACCCACTTGGCACCCACCATGCCTCTTTCTGCCACCATGAACTTGACTGTTTGGGGCTTCCATATAAACAGGTGGTAAGTGGCCTTTCACTTACATAGTGTCCTCGAGACCTCTCACGCTGTTGCAGGGGTCAGAACTGCCTTCCTGAGGCAGGCTGGCCAGTGTCCTGTATCTAAAGGCACACATCTTGCTCGCTCACTCACCCCCCTCTTTACATGGGTTGTTTCTGTCTTTGGCTAGATGTCTCCCTAGACGAGTTAAGACTTTGGTTTTGGAGAGCTTCCCTGTGTTGTCTGTGGTTGAGCACTCGTAATGTGTACATCCCCAAACTCCTGACCCTGCATCTTGTGCCAGCCAGGGCCAGGCCACTTGTGCTGATGCACCTCTCCTTCTCTCTAGGAATGGGAACTGAAGAATGGGACATAGAGGGGCCACTCTGTGTCCAGAGACTGCACACTGCCGCCAGCCTCCTCACGGGCAACCACCGATACTCCCCCAAAGTGGTCTGAGCATGACTTCAGAGGTTTGCAGCCGAGCTCTGATGCTGACACTTCGCCCGGCTCACGTGTCCTCTTTCTACTGTATAATGGTGCCCTGTAGAAAAGTTTACTTTTAGACTTTGGTATCCACATTTATTTGTTTAAAAAGCAGAAACAAACTGTTGTAAAGACCCCTCTGGCAGGTGGGGCAGCCACATCTCAGCCCAAACACAGCCTGCAGACAGATGCACCATGGTTCCTATGAGCTCAGTAGGACCTAGAGCAGATTGCACCCCCTGCTGCCGCCCTCCCCGCATGTGACCTGCACCTAATGTCAGCATTCCCTGTCTGCCAGAGGTCAGGCTGCACAGCCTCAATGTGAACATCAGGAATGACCTCTGTGTCTGTCTCTGCACCCCTCCCATCCCCGTCCCCTTATCACTGGAGGTGAAGCCATGAGGAAATTGTGCTGTGAAGTGTCTACTTTTAAGTTTTGGGGGTTTTTATGACAGATGCTTTTGTCACCAGGACAAGAAAAGCTGCCGTTCTTTATAACCTTTTTATTTTTTTTTAAGATAATGTCACTGTTTATGACTGATTTTCTTGCTCAGGAGAGGTGGCAGAGTGGTTGCCCTTGGCTAGCATGCCCCTTTCTGCCTTAACCCAGTGCCCCAGTCTTTCCCTACTCTCCAGGAAAGGTGAGCTTGGGTTCATCATCCATTTATGGACCCTCTCTGACAAGTGCAGCCAGGGATTCCTTTGCAAAGGAAGGTGGTTCTGGAACCCATAGGTTCAGACCTGGACTGTCCTAGAGCAAAGATGGCCTTCAGAGCTTTTCCTCTCCCCTCCAGCATGTAAGTAGAAGCCATGAATCGTGGTGCACTTGGCCTTGCCATTACTCCCCCAAGTGTTGTGAGCAGGTGGCCTTCTTCCCCTCTTCTCCTGCTTGCACTTGGTGCTATGTTTCTTGGGGAGTTCAGATGTTCAATATGCACAGAGGAAACAGCTCATGAGTCAGGCTAGCCTCCACCCTGTAGATCTGAGAATCAGACAGACTGGCATTTTGGTCTCCCCAGGCACTGGAGAAGACATAATCGGTCACCTGTGTGGAGTGATTCGGGCTCCGTCACACATGAGTTATGGGCTCGTTCCCCAGAGTGCAGAAACTGGGCATGCTCTGTTGGAAGTGAGCCTTTCAGCCACAGTCCCAAAGCCTCTTGTCATACAGGAAGAGAAGATTAGACAGTCTCCGCTCTCTAGAGGTGGCTAGGGTCTACTGTAGGCAGCCAGAGCATCTGCAGCCTTCATGGTGAGGGGAGTGTTCGGTATAGTGCCCTCCAGCCTTGTAGCACCACCTTGGAGTTCTAAGGAGCAGCAAGGTTGTCCCCAGTGTATAGTGTAGAAATCAGAAGCTGCTCCACTGGAACCCCCCTGAAACCTTACTTCATTGTAGAGCCACCTTCCAGGAGACTGATTCATAAGCTGTCACATAGCCCCCTCACTCTGCAGCACCTTACCCCACAGGGCAATAGATGGGCATGCTACATACCAGCATCTGTGGCCATCCTTTGCTGCTAGAAAACCATGCAGGGAGAACCTGGAAGTAGGGAAGGAGGAGGCAGCCTCCACATAAACCAGCCTGTTCTCACAGCAGCAAGTTAGAGTCCTGCGTGATCATGGGAGCTGTGACCACTTCGTATCATATGAAACGAATGTTCTGTAGAGGAAAGAATATTTGCCTACCATAGATTTTTGCTGCCTTCAAGGCTCTTGGCCCTTCTGATGGGCAACCTGCTTTCCCAGGATTGTTACCAAACGAAAGAGAAAATGCCCACCCTGAAGTTTAAATCTGGGCTTCAGTCCTGGAAGATGCTAAAGTAGAGTGGGGAACATTAGTGGAACATCGTGCCTAGCAGAGGGCGTCAGGTCTCACTGCCACAGCTGCATATTGCATGTGATGACCCAAGGCTTGGGATGTTAGTCCTGCAAGAGACACAGTTCTTTTTGTTTGGACTCTGGTCTCAGGCTCCTGGCATATGTATTTTGTGTTTAAAAAATCCAAGATTGTAATGCACCCCGTAACTGAGTCTGTAAGGAGGAGCAGCTGAAGTAGATGCTGTAAGCTGAAGTAGGAGCCATTTAAAGTGGGTCCCAGGAAGGCAAGGGTCCTGAAGCAGGGCCCTGCTGGCTTGCGTTCCCCTTGATAGTCTTAGATTTAATCAGAAAGTTAGTTTAAAGCATGTGCTTCAAAAGAAGTTATTTATTTGTATATGTTCAATTAATATGGTTTTAATTTATACCTGTACATACTGAACACCCAGATGACATCTTGTCAGAATCCTGACAACAATCTCATTTTATGATTTGCCCCAAATGTGCCCAGCAATAACCCCCAGTCTGTGGGACAGTTGTCAGCACTGCAGTCTTGTTTTGTCTGGAGTCAGACTGGCAAAAGGCCACCCCCTTGCTGCCATAAGCTTTCTTTTGAAGTATAGCCCACCATTGTAACCCCACCAGTGGTTGCTGGCCACATGGTGATGGTGCCGTGCAGACCTTGGGGAAGGGTGGCTTTGGACATGCAAGGCAAGGTGGCCTACCTCTTCAGGTCTCTGTTACTCTGAGGACACTGTGCTTTCACTTTCAGCCATAATTTGGAGAGATACCATTAACCTTTAGAAATCATCCGTTTTTGTGTCATAATGCTCCCTGACCAACTCTTTGCATAGAAATAGCTGCGCTGGTTGGAGGGCTCACCTGGTCCCTAAGAGGCTCATTCGTAGACACTCGTCACACAGCCTGTGCCAGTGCCCTGAAAGGGTAATCAGCACAGGTTGGCCAGGTCAGACCAGGTACCAGAAAGGCCTGTCCAGCTAGATGTAAGCCTGCCACATATGGACTCTTCTAGAACCATTCCTTGAGACCCACAGTGACTGCTTCCCAGTCTCATGTGTCAGTTTCACTTGTCCCCTCTCTGCCTGGTCATCTGCTTCACCTTTCCCACTTTCCCTGAGTTGCTTTGGCCATTTCCAAAACACTAAAAGACATGCTTATGGGCTGGAGATTGGCCACTTCTGGAAAGTATGCTTCAAAAAGCATGTCCAGGCCCTGAGGTGAAGAACTGTAGCCTCCATTGGGGACTTCTTCAGGTCTGCCCTGGCTTGGGGTAAGGGCTGGGCACAGAGCTGTGGGCCAAGCTCGTGTGGTCATGGGCACCTCTGCAAATGTCCTTTACTCTCTGCCCCATGCTATCCACAGGCAGCATTGTCTGTGTGCCACAGCCATTTCCTATGGCGTGTCCCAGCCTCTTCTCCAAAACAGGGCAGGACTCTGTGCTCTGGTGGGAGAGGCACTTAAGCCTGGCAGCCCCTCTAGCCACAGCCATGGACAGGAGCTCCACCCATACTCACCAGCAGACAAGACACCCCATATCCTATGGTTGTGGCAACTTGAAATGATTACTACCTTCAGTTTTCTAAAATAATGTTTTTAAACCAGAACAGTTCTCAAATTCATAGTCTCAAATATATGTATTTGAATATTTGAGTCTGTTACAGCTGTCTTATAACTGACCCCATAGTGGGCTGGGTTCACACTGTGAAATAAACTGAAAATAAAAATAAAATGTGTGTGCCATGTACACACAGCTCAACCCCAAGGGAGAGGCCACAGCAGCTGTGTATGGACTGTCACTGGCAGAGGGAAGCCTACCTTCATCCCCTTGGGATGCCCTAGCTGGTGCTCCCTTGGTGCGTGGCTACAGAACGCCACTACCATCTTCAGCGACCTCAGCCTCCCCACACACTGAGAGCCCCAGAGTGGGCTCTGCAGTTCTTGAGTCGTAGGGACCAAAGGTGTTTTTAAGAAGATGACTTCGGGATTGATTTTTCTAACAAGAAAAGGACAGATTCACTTTACATTTTAACACCAATGTTAGGTGATAGTTATTCAGAATTAACTGACCATGACTATAAGTTGTAAAATGTTTTCATATTAAGAATGTAATTACTTCCTTATTGTATTTTTAAAAAGACTAAAGTCCTATTTAAAATTCTCTTTGAAAGAACCAGGCAAAGAAAAGGGTTTTTGTTTGTTTGTTTTTTTAACCAAGTATATTGGCAGTGCCCATTTGAGCTATTGTAAATATATTTTGGCTATGTTTATCAGTGTATTTAATTCATAAAGTAAAAATTTTATGTAAAGAAACTCACAATGAAAATACAAGTTTCAGCCCATTTGCCCCATTTTGTAGTATTCTCATCTGGATTGATTTTTCTACTGTTGTACTGGTGTAGCCCATTGACTGGCGCCTTTGGCGTGAACCACTTGTGTATTATTAATAAAACTGTGGGGTGTGGGGGCCAGGCCTCAAACCCTCCCAACCATGCCTTGTAATGCAGACTGAGGCGTTACTCGGTTACCTGAGCCCTCATTTCTTGGGAGCAGAGGTCACTGGACAGATGAAGGGCTGGGCAGTCAAGGGGAAGGCAGCATGTGAACAAGGGTCCTCTACCACAGAGGAGCCACAGTGGCTGTTTGCGTGCTGACATGAGTATTCAACTCAAGGAACATGTTGATGCACATGCCCGTGTCCCAACCATTTGCAAAATGACTGGGCAGATGTCAGAAGTCAGGGAGGAGTCCTGCCAGTATAAAGGCAGGATGGATGTGACTAGAACACTGATATGCTTTCCCATTGAAGGACTGCATGGAGATTTCGGGAATTTCTGGATGGCTATCTTGGAGACCATTTGGTAGGGTTTGCAGAGGGGTGGGGGTTAGGTGATGGCATTTAAATAGGAGTTCAACCAAGAGAGAGGCAGGGAAGATGTTCTAGTCCAAGTAGTGGTGTCGAGGGTAGGACGTCTGCGTGCAGCTAAACAGGGTACAGGGAAATGGGTGTGAAGAGCAGGCTAGAGAGGGCCCTGTGACATGAGAGAGGTGGAACGCATCCAAAGCTTCTCACACTCAGGGCTTTCACAGGCACACACACCAGCCCGTTGGTAGAACACCAGGGAGCCAGTACAGGGAAACCCACCTGTGGTGGCTAGCTGGCTTCCCCAGAGCAGATCCTTCCAGCTTTATGGCTTTTACATAGTCAGGGGCCTGAGCTGATGCAGTGGAATGAGATGCCCAGGGGGGAGCAGCATGGAAGTATGGCATGTGTGACAGACGAGGAGCTATTTCTGGGGCCTGCTGTGTGTGGAGGATCAACAAGAACACATGGGAAGGTGTGGCCTGGAGGCTGCCATGTGAATGTATCTGTGAGGCCTTAGGGACATGCGGGATGATTCTGGCATGGTTCACTGTAGCCTTTTCCCCACTGTGCTGAGTGGAGCCAGCACAAGTGATGACAGGTCCCCCTTGAAACAACTAAACTGAAGTTGAGGAGTACTCGGGCTCCAGGGCGGTTGTGAGGATTCAGAGCTGTTCCTTGGCACTTGGCCTGTGGGGCTCCTGATCACCCTAGAAGACCTGAGAAGATGGATCCCACCCTGCTGACCTTGACCTTGGACAGAGCTGGCCACTGGGCCCTCAATGCCCAGCAAGCTTTCACTGAGCTCAGTATTCAGGGCTTAGCCAGAGACTAAAGCAGTGTTTCATATTTTGGCTAAAAATAAGCCACAGATCTGGTGGCATGTGGCCTCCTCCTCCACAAGGCAGGTGCCCACCCCTGCCCCTGGGTGCTAGATAAGCTAGATTGCATCTTGGTGCAGGGGCAAACAGACCCAGTGGGCAGGACTGCTATCTTGTCACGTGAGATGACAGTTGGCTCACATGGAACTCCCAGGTCCATTGTTTATGTGAGGCTTCTGCCACCAGCCACAGTTAGTCATGGAAAAGGGCTCCATAGGGGATGACTGTGTGGCAGTAAAGTACCTTGTCACACACCATTAACTCTTTCCTTGGAAGATACGCCCCAGGGCCTATCATCACAGCATCATGACACATCACAGTGGCAGACTCACAGCATGCCCATGGCATATCTGCAAGCAAACCATGGTGGTGCACCTACATCCCACACCCACTGGGACCCACAGTGTCAGAATGACTAGTCCCAGTGCCATCACTGTGTTAGAACAAGCAGAGAACATGGTACAGTCCCATCCTCTCTAAGGCACACTCCCTTTTCCTCTGGAGCACTGTCTCTCCTCTCTCTCTCTCTCTCTCTCTCTCACACACACACACGCACCTCTGACCTTTATAAGTCCCTCTCCAGCCACTTTTGCCCTTGTCCTCACCTGCTGTCCAACAGAGACCCTGCACCTGTTCCTGAGCTAGGTGGGCCTCTGGCTCTCTGGTTGACTGTGGCCACCACCAGCCTGAGATCACCCACAAGGCCAAGGCTTCTACCTCTTCATGCTCTGCTCCAGCCCAGTATTCAACCACAGTGGCTCAAGTTCAAAGGAGCCTGAAGCCTGGAGGAATTTTTCAGCAACCATCTTGTGACACAGGGAAAGATGCATGTGTGCACTCATGCAATTAGCTATGCCTCTCTACACATCCATTGATCCAGTTAACCAATCCAAGCATCATCCTTGCTGACAATTGGAGCTCAACCTGGAGGGATTTTCTTGCCCCTCAAGGATGCATAGTGGCACTCTTCAGACATAGCTCGAAGGGCCAGACAGGGAGCTAGCCCCTGCTCCTTGGAAAGAAAGCTTGGTTTCATTGGAAAGTCTTAATGTACTTGCAGAAGTCCACTATATTTGAGGCATCTGTGGAACTGCTGGCTGGTGCTGGTTCACTGTCTCCTTGGCCAGCTCTGCCTATGAGTGCCCATGGGTAATTCCAACCCCGTTTACTTAAGAAATGCCTTAGTAACACTCTTGTCTCTATCTCGCCTACCTCTTACGGTCTCTTACCATGGACAATGAGCCTGAGAAAACATTAGAAAGATGTTCTTTACAAAATAGTGTATTTGAACTTACCAAGTCCCAGTCCCTTTGGCCATATGGATGGTAAACATGGCAGAGCCGTGCTATGGCAGATGAGGCCAGGCCTCTGCCCGTCTACTCAGAGACCACAGCCAAGTGTAGGTGTGGGACGTGTCATACAGAGTCACCCCGGCTCTCAGCTCCACAGCCTCACTCATCAGCTGTGCCAGTGAGGCTTCTGGCTTCCTGGGTGCTGACCACAAGGGAAGAGATGGGCTCATGGGGACAGACTGATGTCTGATGTCCCCTGAACCCTTTTGCAAGCCTCAGAAGCAACTGTCCATTCCTCTCAGGGTCCTTTGGCCATACTGCTTCTGAAACTGCAAGTTTAGAGGTGTGTACGTTGTGTGGTATGTGTGTGGCGTGTTTGTGTAGTGTGTGGTGTTTGTGCATGCACACGTGAGTTAAAATACCTTTAAGGGAAAAAGCTGACTATGTTCATTTTATCTTTGTTAAAAGCATCACAAATGATTTATTGGTTTTTAAAAAGGAAAAAATAAGAAAGAATGCATTGCCTGTTAGGTGCATATGCCAGGTATGTATGTGATTCAAAGGAGTGATGAGTGAGACCCCAAGCTGGTGGCATCTAGCCCCTGTGCCAGTATTGCTCTTTGACATATGTGGCACCTCAGCTGACAACCAGGGAGCCTTTGCGCCTGTGTGACGATCTGCAGTTATGAAGATGGGCACATGGAAGGTGTCTCAGGTGCCACCTTAGTTGCCAGACTGCTGGGTCTACACACCCACAATGTCCTTACTAGAAATAATAACATAAAACACAAGGAAAGACAAATAACTAAGAAAAAAACTAACCAAACAGCTGCAAGAATTAAAACTAGTGGTCACAGAAGGTCCGAGACCTATAGTTGGCTACCCCCAGGCACTAGTGAGCTGAAGTTGGGGGCTGTATCCCAGGGGTTCTGTGCTGACTTTGGGCCTTGTGGGGACTGTGCAATATGTGAGAATCACCCCACATGTGTGTGACACTGGTGGGGATGGGGACAGATACGGGGGTGAGTCTCCACATAGGTGTCTTTCAAGACTATAAGCAGGCAGGTGGGATGGGACAAAGGTCTTCTGTAGTCACGGTCTTCACTGGCACTGAGTTCATGTCCCTAGCCTCTCACAAGAAGGACAGCTTTCCAGGCTATCTCGGGAGGGATCCAGAGTCCCAGGCAAGGGGTGGCAGAAAGGGAGCAAGTTTGGGTACACCTGGGACACCCACACCCAGTTATGTGCCCTTGCAGCGGCTGCTTTGGTGCCTGTGGTCCCTATCCTACCTGTGACCTGAGCGCCCAGGTGCCAGGGACCATCCACTAACAAAGCCTGAGTGTCCACTGTCCTGGCCTTTTCCCTTCCCCTTCCCCTGGGGACAAGTTTCTTCCCCAGAGAGAATGGGTGGGCGTCCCTATGATGTGCAGATACCCCAGTCTCATTCTAGGCCAGTGACTGACATCCTGAGCTCTGGAAAGCCACCAAAGAGCTGGGCATGGAGGAGGAGATGAGGCGGGGAAAGGGGGGGGGAGGAGACTGACTTCAGTTTGAAGGCAAAAGGTGAACTGTGCTGTGCAGCTGTCTGCTCACAGCACCAACCTGCGCTAGGCCCGTGACTGGGTAGCTGGAGTGGGTGGAAGCTGCTCTGCATGGGGACAGCAGAGGGCTGCTCCTGCTGCTGTCTTCCTTGACCTTGAAGAGGCTACCCATTTGCCTCAGTCCACCAGGAGGGGCTGTACTTCTTAATAGCCCTACTGCTCTGCCTTCCCACACCTCTCCAAGTTGGCTCTATGTGGGTCTCTCAAGTCCTAAGGAAGCACAGAGAACCTGCTATGTGGAGGGCTATTGTGCCTTTTGGGGGCCTTGGGCCTCTTCCAGAGCCCAGACCTTGTTGGGGGCCAGAGCCATTTGCCAAGAGACAGTAGAAGGGTGCTTCCTGCTGGTGGGGACAGGAACTGTAGCCAGAGATATCTCCCCTCTGGCCACGCTCCCCACATCCCCCAGGGAAAACTAGGGAGGACTTTGTCCCTTTGGGCCCATGTGAGGATCCCTGGGGATCCTGAAAAAGCTCTCAGAGTGATGCTGTGAGAAAAAGTAGGTGTCTACCACCTGGCCTTGGATACAGTTAAAGGAAAGTGCCCGAAACTCAGCTACCCTGACAGGTATTTACATCATTTGCAATGTGAAGAGAAGGGCAGGCTTCCTGAAAGGTGGCCCAGGGCAGGCTTGACCTACAAATTTCCCTAGACCTTGAGGGCAGAGGGCTGTGCATGGACTGGAGCTGTGCACCAGGGCTGAGCAGGTCTGGAGCAGCCCCCCTCTTCCCCAGGCAGGCTCACCCTCGGCTTCCACTGGCCAGCCTCAGCCAGGAAAGGCCAGGCTTGGGCTGCAGTGGCACGTTGGAGCAGCCAAGGCAGCATGTACAGGTCCAGGGGCAATGATGCCCCAGAGTCAGGGGTGGGGACTTTGGGCGGCACTGCAGGCCTGTGTCCAGATGGGTCAGGAGCATCCCATGGGCTGGTTGGGGCTGACAGAGGGAGGAGTGCCTGTCCCATGGGTGGAGACAGAGGAAGTGGCCTTTCCACAGGTCTCAGAAGGGACGTTGTTCCAGCCGCGTTTGTAGTCCTATGCCCTCCACGGGTGAAACAGGAGGAGCATGTCCTGGCCAGGTGCCATCAACTCACCAGGTAGCTATGCATCTCCCGGGAGTTGATACTCAGGACCACGCCTGAGTGGTTGCCTAGGGAACAGAAAAGCATAGCCCATTGATTAAGGACACCAAGAAACAGGCCACATGGGGACATGGGTGGTGGCCTTAGCAGCACATGGAGAAAACATGCAGTGGTCACCCTAAGGTTCCCTCAGCCTGTGCTGGGTGCAGGGTGAGGAAGGGGTCTCCAGTGTCCTAGGTGGTGGTTGAAGAGGGGCATGCCCAGTGCCACCACAAGCAGTGGCCCCAAAGGCTGTGAGATGAAGCACCCACTGACCTGTGTGGGGGCCACCCCTGGTACTGGCAGCAATTGGGAGCAGGAAGCGCTGGGACTCCGCCCCCTCCTGGCACCAAGTACTGTGGGGCATGGTGTGGTGAGGCCAGGAGACGAGAGGGGAGAGAGGGGCATGGTGACAGTCAGAGGTTAGTCGGTGACCTGAGGAGCTGCGTTTTGAGACTAGGGAACTGGCCAAGGACCCAGGGCTCGTGCTTCTCCCTGCGCTTATGGGCACAAAGTAGACAGCAGCATCCAGGAGTGCCTTGGGCTCACTGGCTATCCGTGCCAGACTTCCTCAGAGCTGCTACCTCATTGGCTTTGGCTTACCATCTGTGATATCAGAGTCACCTGGGCACTCCTGGGAAGGACCATCATGGACAGTGCCTAGCACACGCTAAGGGCTCCGTCAGTCTTTATTCTGCCCCTATTACCAATGAGGGGCTTTACACAACTAGCTGTTTAGGATAGGCTCCTTCCTTCCTGACCGCACACCCTCCTGGTAGGGACTGTGATCTGCCTGCGTAAGAGTGGTGCCAGGCTCTGGAGCCTGTGCGGAGCCCTAAGACCGAGCCTCTGCCTGGGCAGCAGAGAGACCTGTGGCACTAGGGGCTGCAGAAGCACCTGTACTGTGCCCAGAGGTCACGTCAGCAGCTGAGAAGCTGAGTGTTGGTGCCATTTACCAAACCAAGCATAGTACCAGCTGAAACTCGGAGCCAGATAACAATTGAAGCGTTGAGCCTGTGGCCACATGCATGCTCAGTATGTTATGTGGTGTTATGGTCCAGGAGGCTATAGATGTGCCACGTAATAAAAACACACCTGGGCTGACAGATATGAGAAGCAACAGCAATTTCCCAGTTGGCTGGATGGGGAGGAGAAGCTGCCCCAGCACTCGGGAGGTTTGCAAGATGCAGGCTTTGGGGTCAGGCTGACCCGATGGGGATACAAGGTCAGCCACTGAGACTTTGTGGCCCTCGGTGACTGCTGACCTCGCTGAGGCTCCACTATCAATGGTCCCAAATGCAAGGGCCATCACTTCTGTCCCACACAGCTCTAAGGACCAGTAGACCAGGGTGTGCATAACTGTCAAGGCAGATGCCAGTCACATGACAGCTGGGTTTGATGGCATCTCATGATATGCCATGCTCGGCTTGGATGCCCCAGCAGAATGTTCATGGCCACTGTGGGTGGGCAGGCAGTGACCCTCTCACCATAAAAGGAACATGGTTGGGAGTTGTCCACGGGCAGGGCAGGCTCTAGGTAGGCCTGGATACCATTCCAGTTAAACAGCCATTGTTCAGCTGTTCAGAGAAAATAGGATAGAGGGTGTTGCTCCTTGGGGGTAAGGGAGAGGTGCTGCAGTCACTGGTGACCTGCCCTGGCTGCTCTCTGTGGGCAGGTAGGAGTGAAGTCACCTTGGTTAACACGCTGTGCAAACTGTGAAGAGCTGTGCTAAGGATCTGTCTGCACAATGCTCATGGGATTTGCCATTTGCAGTGAACAGCATGGTGGGAGTGTGAAGTATAGCTGGCCATGATCAGGCTCCCCTCGGGGCTGCTCCCCGCCTCTGCAGAGCTATGCAGACTTGGCCAGCCACTGCCTAGCTTGGTGTCCTGGGCCTCTGACATTATCCTGCGCAGCCTTGGAGCCCCCAACCCAGTACTAGGAGGACACATGGTCCAGGGGGACCCGCCAGCAGGGCCAGCCTGGTCCCGTGTCCCCTGTATCATGCCAGGCCCCTTGGGAAGGGGTGGGGACAGGCAGAGCCATTGTGTACCAGCCCTACCCTGTATGGTGCTCTGTGCGTCCTCGCTGTGGCTCACGGGGCTCGTCATTTCCTGTTCCTTTTCATTGTGCATCTGGGCGTACACTGTCCTGCCCGGGCGTTTCCTGCTGGGTAGAGATGGCCGCTTAGCTTTGCCTGAGCCCTCAACCAGCCCCTAGTCCTTTGTGGGGAGCTGGTGGACATGTGCAAACAATGCTGCACAAAGCTGTCCCCACAAAGGAGCCTTTTCTAGTGCTCTCTGCACCCTGCATTCAGCTACCTGCTGGGGCCACTCAGGGTCATCACCCATTCTGGAGCAGCACACATGCTGCTGCTGAAGGGACAGTCTTATCTTCTATCTCCCAGCACCTGGCAGCTGGGGATAATGACATAATACACTCACCTACCTGGTCCTGAGGGGTACCTGCTGAACCCTGTACCAGGGCCCCACTGTCCACTTTCCTTCCATCCAGGCACCAGAGAATGTGGAGAGGGAAGCACAACACTCTCGATGCTAATTGGGCCTGGGACTGCAGGCCAGGCCCCTTTTGTGCGAGACTAACCCATCATTCCAATCCAACTCTATACCAGAGACAAGGGGACAGAGGCCCAGGAAAAGTGTGCCCAGAGGTGGCAGCAAGCATCCCCTAGAGTCATGTTAGAGACAGGGTGCGCATTCAGGCCTATTGAGTGGTACCAGCTATGGCCCGAGGGTAGCTGAAGTGAACTATGTCCCCTCAGGCAGTAATATTCAAGTGTTAGACAGGGACTCTTCTGTGACCGGGGCAGCCCCTGCCAGCCCTCAGGGGACACAGCACTATGGAAATACAGATGCTTGGAGGCAAGGGGGTGGCAGAAAAGGAGCAAGTTTGGGTATACCTGGGACACCCACACCCAGTTATGTGCCCTTGCAGCGGCTGCTTTGGTGCCTGCGGTCCCTATCCTACCTGTGACCTGAGTGCCCAGGTGCCAGGGGCCGTCCACTAACAAAGCCTGAGTGTCCACTGTCCTGGCCCTTCCCCTTCCCCTGGGGACACGTTTCTTCCCCAGAGAGAATGGGTGGGCGTCCCTATGATGTGCAGACATCCCAATCTCATTCCAGGCCAGTGACTGACATCCTGAGCTCTGGAAAGCCACCAAAGAGCTGGGCATGGAGGAGATGAGGTGGGGAGAGAGAGGGGTTCAGAAGAGAGGGAGGAGAGGAGGGTGGTTTGTTGTATTGAAGATAACAGGGGGAACTGAACCAGCTTCCAGATGCCTCGGCCTATTGCAGAGTTGAAAGCGTGGAAGGAAGGATGGATGGATGGATGGATGGGTGAGTGGGTGGAGGGAGGGAGGGAGGGCAGGTGGGTACTGATGGAGTCTCCTTCTCCCCAGCTGCTCGGAGCTCACTGGCGCTGCTCTGCCCTCTTCCCTGGGGTAGCCTTCAGCTAGTAGGGAGGAGCACTCACCGTGCCTGAGCACTTATTTCCATGGAGCGCTTCCCTACTCTCCACCCTCCCGGTTTGAGCTGGTTCAGTAAGAAAGCCTTGGCCCAAGTATGGCCTGTCTCTGGCACTTCCGGGTCCCTCTCCATTTCTGTGTGTGGCGGGTAGGATCCTGTTCTTCTGGACCCTTGTATTGAACCCACATCACTGCAGTTTGTGGAAAGACTGGCTCTCGGGAGGTCTGGAAGGTAGGGCTGACACATCACCCAGGGACCAAGTTCTGTCATGGACACCAACCTCTTCCTCCTTGGGGCAACATGCAGCTCTCGGAACATCCCCCAGCCCTGCAGGGTCACGTGACACTGACCAAGCCCAGGGGAGTGTAAGTACCCCCACTATTATCCAGAAGTTCCCCTCTGCCCCTCACAAAGCTTGGACATAGGTGTCCCACCAAGGGCTCATCATCCGGGACTCCGCTCTGCTGGGCCTTTCAGGGGGCCTCAGTCAGCCATTATGGGGTCATGCCAGTAGTCAGCTGCAGAGTGAAGAAGGGCCTGCTCCTTTCCTTTCCCCCTACCTCCTCCTCTTCCTTCGTTTCCCTTCTTCATGGCCCCTTTTGTAGACAAGAATATCAAGGCTCCAAGAACAGGGCTATGTCCTGAGAGTAGAACTGTAGCCTTCCTGCTTCAGCACAAGCCCTACCTGCTGCCAACCTTACACTTGGAGCTTCTGCCTTTTTGGACCTGGAGTTCTCGTTGGTGGCACCCACAGTGTGTGTGAGGAGGTAGGTACCAGGTGACACGGAAGGGGAGCCTGCCACCAGCACAGGGCAGACTCACACCGCCTCCCTCCATGGCCCCGTGGGAAGCCACAGCGTGTCGAGTGTCTAGAGCGGCTCACTATGTCAAGCCTGCCTGGAGCCTTGCCTTTTGAACTTGTAGAGGATGAACGCTCCCATCGCAAAGAGTCCGATGATGAAGAGAACCACCACGGCCCAGTACCCACTGCTGCCACTTGGCCTTGGAGAATCTACAAGCAGAGCAGAGAGAGGGACAGCTGTGGCTGGTCAGCCCCAGTCCTGGACAAGGCTGAAGGGACATGGGTTAGGAAAGAGGACAGAGGAGTAGCCTTGAAGGAGTTGGCTTTTGTCTGTGCTCAGCAGGCAGGACTGCTGCGGCTGGCCCTTGACAGGACAGAAACCTCCACTTTTATACTGACATGGGGTGAGTACCTTCCTGACAGGTATAGTGTCTGCAGCACAGATGCAAACTTCCAGAGACCTTGGCCTGTGGGGGGACACAGGAGTGACCTAGAGGCTTGTGCCATGAGAGAGCAAGGGCAGAAGTCTCTCGAGTTCCTGTGAGTGTGAATGAAGGGTAGCTTCCTTGGCAGAAGAACTGAAACCCAGACTGACTACCTGAGGGTCAGTGGCTCTAACCAGGACCCATCAGCCAGCAGGAATGGGTAGTCAGCAGGGGAGGGTCCTGGCCTGATGACCACAGCTGCTCTCATCATCCAGGGGCCTGAATTCACTCCCACCCCACAGGAGACCAAGACTAGGCCTCTCACCTGCACCTGTGTCCCTCAGGGCCACCAGGATTCGGAGCCCGCCTCGAAGGAGGAAGCTGATCTTGTGGGCACTCAGCACCTGCTGGATGGCCGTCAGTCTCTGAAAGCAGAGAGAGCATGAGTCCTCAGGGCCAGAGTGCTAGAGACCCAGCAGTGGGGTTGGTACCACCCAACACTAGTGTTGGTATGGGAGGGACGCCACGTGTCCTTCAGTGTCTTCCACAGGGAATGGAATGAGAGTGTGCCAGCTGGCTTTACCAGGAGCCACAGATGGCACAGGGAGGGGACCTCAGCAAGCTCTTGCTTTTGTAGGGATGGAGAGAGACATAGGTGTGTGCTATGTACTCAGCATGCTCTGGGAGGTCTTGTTCTGTCCATGGTTGGTGGAGCTCCTGGGGTGGAGGACCACGAAGAGAACAAGGCAGGGAGGACACCTGACCTGACAGAGCAGGCGGGAGGTTATCTGGACTGGACAGCCAGATGACAATGAGCCTGGTGAACCACAGCACCATGTGACATGGCAGACAGCTGTGGCACCGAAGCATAGCAGGGTTCTTCTGTGCCTCACCATCTTCCCTGCGTTGTCATGCAGAAGGCTCTGTGCAGGATGCAGAGTGCAGGCCTGACTGTCTCTGCTGCCACTCATCCCCACATTTCTATGTCCCTGATCTCAGAGCCCTTGGGAGCTGTGACAGGCCCAGCCTCAGAACTCATCACCTTCCTACCTTCGAGCCCTGGGGGAAAGTGGGCTTTGCCTCCACCTGTATTCTGGACCCCACCCTCCTTGATGCTCAATCCTAGTTACCAACTGGACAAGCTTTAGGATCACCATGGGAACAAATCCCTGGGCATATCTGTGAGGGGTTTTCCTAGTTAAGTTGATTTAGGTAGGAAGGCCCATGGTCACAGTAGGCGACATCATCCCTGGACTGAGTGATAGGGAAAGTGAGCTGATCACCAGCGTTCTTCACTCTCTGCTTCCTCACTGAGGGCTGAACGTGACCAGCTGCTCACACCATGATGGACCATCACCTCCAACTGTAAGCTGAGATAAAGCCTTCCTTTCTTAAGATGCTTCTGGCCAGGTATTTGGTCTCAACAAGGGGGAGTTACTGAGTTAATACAGGGCCCACTGAACCCCTGTAACACTGCCACCAGGGAGCAGCCAGCCAAGGGCCTCCTGGGTGCCCAGCTGACTCACATTGTCCCAGGATGGAGCCAGTGGAGGGTGGGGGTGGTTATTTAGGGGTTATCTTGCACCAGGTATAGGAAAGGGGCCCCTGGGGATGGTCTACCCTAACAGGTTATCTCGTACAGCACATTCTGGGGCTGTGTCCCAGTTGGTGAAGAACATGCATGAGCATGTGAGACCCTCCAGGCTGGACAACTGGCCTGTCTGGTGAGGGTCCTAGATCTGGGCAGGGAGTGGCCCCATGGTACGGGCAGCATCTTCCTGTGGCTGGACTTTCATTTCCTGATGAGAAGCAATATGAAGTACTTCCTGGGCCTGCTGGCTCTGCTCTGGCCCTCGGCCCCATTTGAATTGGGTTGTTTTCCTGCAGTGTGGTTGGTTGAGTCCCTTGCATATTTTGCATATGAACTCCATGTCCAAGGCACAGCTGGCTGCTTCCCTCCCGCCCGTGGATGGTTTCCTATTCTCACACATGCACCTTAGTTTGATGAAACCATTTGTCTCCTTTGCCTTTGCTGCCTGTGTTTTAGAGGTCACTCCACTGAGATGGGCCTACTTAGGGCCAATGAATAACTACGCTCTGCGGACATGTGGATGTGTGTCTTTGTTTCTCTGAGGAAAAACAAGAAGTGGGAGTCCCTGATCACACACATGGTCACTGTCTCTTGCCTAAACCAATATATCATTCCACCCCCTCCACCATTTCTTGAAGTACTTTTATAGTTCCAGAGTTGGGTCTTTAGTCCGTTTTTAATTGATTTTTTTTTTTTTTTTTTTGAGGTAGAGTCTCACTCTAGCCCTGCTGGCCTGGAATTCACTATGCAGTCTCAGGGTGGCCTTGAACTCACAATGATCCTCCTACCTCTGTCTCCCGAGTGTTGGGCTTAAAGGCGTGCACTACCATGCCTGGCTCAATTTCTTTCTTTCCTTCTTTTTCTTTCTTTCTTTCTTTCTTTCTTTCTTTCTTTCTCTCCCTCTTTCTTTCTTTTCTTTCTTTCTTTCTTTCTTTCTTTCTTTCTTTCTTTCTTTTTTTCCTTTCTTTCTTTCCTTTCTAATGTGGCCTGAGGCAAAGGTCCAATTCCCTTCTTCCACATGTGGCTAGGGGTCTAGTTTCCCAAGCACCATTATATTGGCGAGACTGCCCTTTCTTCACAGTGGCTCCTTGGTGAAGGTCGAATGGGCACACATGCATGGATTCATGTCCGGCCTCTTTTCTGCACCCTGGGCTGCTGTATCTGTTTTCAGGGCCATGCTGTGTGGGCTAGGTGCCCATAATTTGGATGGTGTGTCCTGCTTCGTGTTTGGTTCAAGACCACTTGACTTTTTCATTGCCTTTTGTGGCTCCATGGAAATGTCAGAGTTGTTTTCTAGCCTGTTAAAATCCCAATGGACACGTGCCTCAGTAGATGGAATGGGTGAGAAAAGCATTTTGGCAACTGATCCTTTTACTCTGAGCCCAGATGGTCTCTCCATTTCGAGTCACCTTGGGTTCTCATCCTTGTTTGGAGCTCATTTCTAAGTGCTTGATCTGTTCTGGTGCAATGTGAAGCGGGATGTTTCCTGAGGGCTCACTGTTGACCTGTAGCAGCACTGTTGATTGCTGTGGGCCTCGGGGCTCTGGCTCACTGGCCTCCCTCCCTCAGCGGCACCGCGAGACCTACATGGAACATTAGGTCTGCACTGCCCAGGCCCTGACCTTGGCTCTGAACACTACATTCAGGTCACTGGCCACCCTGCCCTTGTCATATCGCTGGCCAATTCAGATGCCATGCTTACTTCTGCCCTCTTTATGTGTTCTGAGCTAGTATATGTGCTCCTGAGCAGCACCCTGGGGTGTTGTAGCATGTCCCCATGTTCACACAGCTCCCCACTGCTTGCCTCATGACTGTTGTCACCTTCAGAGGAACCCCTTGCTTCATCTGTCCCTTCCAAGCCTCTATCCCAACAACTACTGCCCAGTTGTCTGTCTTGAGGGGTCTGCATACTCTGATGTGTCATAGAAACAGCCTGAGGTTTCTGGCTGCTATCACCGAGCCTGCTGTGTTGCGCGGGCTTGTCACACCACTCAGGGAAGATGCTTCCTCACGTGGATACTACTTTGCTCATTCATTCTTCAGCCCAGGGACACTTGATTGTCCCTATTCTGGGCTACTACATATAACATATGTATGTGCAAATACTGGAACATACACCTGCCCTTTCTCTGGGGTACTCACTAGAAGTGCAACTGCCAGACCACGAGGTGACTCTGTGCCACTTACTGAAGAGCTACGGGCCCATGTTCCACAACGGCTGTCCATTACCACTAGAACATGTAAGGTTCTGCCTTCTCCTTGCCAACACTTACGGTGTTTTTGAGTCTGCTACCCAAGTGGGCACAAAGGGTTTCCCGTTACTCTTTGAGTCCCTTTCCCAGACATGTCACTCAGCAGCTCTTCCACGAGGGTTATACATGGCAGCTGTCCTGTGGAATGTTTGGTAACTGCACGGAACCAATTTCTAGTCTGTCTTGGATCCTACAACCCAGGGTTTCACCTATGCACCCCAGTACTCCTTGAAGTAGAGCTTGACCATGTGACCTGCTCCGGCCAATGGCGGGAGATAAGAGAAACCATCCCACCACAGTGGCGGTGGCCTAGTCTGCTCCCATCAGGCTGCCTGTCTCAGTGACTTTGGAAGATATATGACCTCCAGAGGGAAGAGCCAGATAGACTACAACATAACAATTAACCTTTATGTGATGCCCCACAAAGCTAGCCCTGCTTATCTGCAATGGCCTCACAGTCCTGCTGTGCAGGGAGGACCTGGGACCAGGAGGCTATACCCTACCTTGTCACCTGTGAGGCTCCTCTTCCTTGTGGGCCTGGGAGGGGGCAGGAGCACATATAGGTCAGCCAAGGTGGGCAGCCCCGGCTTCACCACAGTCACTAGCAGCTCCTCGGGGATGCTGGTCTCCTGTGGGGACAAGCAGGCCACTTTGATTTCCTTTGCGTCATCCTCAGACACATGCCTGACCTCCAGAAACACCTGTTCTCCCTCCTGGCCTAGATAAATCCAGTTCACCTGTCTTACACACTGCTTCTGTCCCCTACATACCTATACCTGGCTGAGAATCCCAAGGCATCCTGTGCCACCTCCTATCTCATGCTGCTGTCCCTCAGCCCTGTGGGGTCTGGGCCATGGCCTTCATACTGCCTGTCTTGCCCAGGCCTACCCTTAGGCTCATTGCTAATCCTGAGGTTGGGGTGGCTACTGTGCCCCAGCTGTGGCCCTCTCTGCTAATTCCTGCTCCGGCTTAGCCCCAGCCCCATACCCACATATTCCAGCCCACCAGGCTCAGCTCCTCTGCGTCGCTCTGCCTCCGGTGAGGTCTATCATTTGACGGACTCTTGCTCATCTTTCACTGCCCAGACCTCTGCCTGTGATAGCTTTGGGTGTTTCTAGGGGGCTGGCCTCTTGCTCCCTGGGGCCCAAAGACCTTAGGTATCTCACTGCACACTCGAGGGCACTGCCTTCATTTCTAGCTGCCCAAGAGTAGCGGTTGCCCAGCTTTCTTTCTCTGTCTCCAGAGTTTATCTCAGAAGAGAAATCCAGCTTTAAGAGTGCTAGAGGACACAGGCCACACAGCCGGCATGTGCGGTGACAGTCACGTCTCTCCCTTTGCATTCCCAGGCCATGGCAGTCATGCTGGGTCCTGAGCCCCCCTCTTCTGGCCCTGTCTTGCCCATGATGCCCTGGCCCACAGCCTGTGCTGCAGCTGTGGGGAGCCTGATGCCCAATCCACTGGCACCTTGGCGAGCAGCCGTGTGACCACCAGGCCTACGTCATCCCTCCATTCAGGGGTGTTGGGGTTGTAGGTGTCCAGGTCCCTGGAGAACTGAAGAGGCACCACCTGGAATTGATCTGGAAAGAGGACAGAGCAGGAGCCAGTCAGGACTGCATGGCTCTTGGACCCTCCAGGAGGGTGGCACGTGCCATGTGTCCCCATGGTCTTCTGAAGAGGCCAGGGTGGTCCTGGCTCTGAACTTGGAAGACAACAGCTGTGCAGCTGTTCCAGGCAGGGCTCACTCACTCGGTGATGGTGATGATGGCTACTGACCGTGGAAGACAGCTTGGCACCATGTAAGCATGTTCTGCAAGATCAGCCTTTCACAGGGAGATACACCCTTTGAGGCTGGCCTCTCCTTCCTCAGGAATCCCTGGACTTCAATTCACTGGTCCTTAAAGAGGCCCCCATCTTCTCCTTCCCCAACATTTCCCAAGCCTCACAGCTCACCACTGTTTTTCTTTTTATGTATGTATGCACATGCACGTGTGCATGTTCATATGCAAATGCACACATGTGTGCATTTGAAGGCCAGAGGACAACCTCGAGTGTCATCCTCTGCCACCCACTTCTTTTGAGACAGGGCCTCTCAATGACCTGGAAATCACCAATGAGACCAGACTGGCTGGCTAGTGAGCCCCGCAGACCCATCTGGCTCTGCTTCACCAGTGCTGGGGTGACAAGTATGCACTGTCATACCCACCTTGGCAGGTGTGGATACTGAGGCTCAAACCCTGGTCCCCATGCTTGAAAAGTAAGTGCTTTACCCACTAAGACATCTCCCCAGCCCCCGGGGCTCTGTTCTTGAATCACAGGAGTTGAAGACTCATCTCCCCTGACTTTCAGTCCTCCTTTTCTCAAAGGATAGAGCTTTGTGATCATGACCCAATGTCCTACAATGAAGACAGCCACAGCTGGACAGTGAAGGGCAAGCTCACTGCTGTGGTGATGGGGAACAGTGTGTGGGTCTCCTCCTCCTCCTACATGGCTTCTTCTATGTTAAATATTTCCCTGAGGTGCCAAGCACCCCAGGGAGCATGGATAAGTGAGCACCTAGCTTTGGCAGTTCTCTTATAGACAATCTTCAGAGCGCTGGGTGCAAGAGGCCTTCCTGTGGAGGTGGCTGGCCTAGTGTTCTTTCTGTAGGTGATCTTGTTAAGTTGCTTGAGCAACAGGCTGTGCTGTGGCTCATGAGTGTCACCAGAAATAGAGGGGAAATTGAGGTCAGAGGGACTAGGACACTTTGTCAAGGCTCCACAGCCAGTTACAGATCTCAAATGCACCTGGGACCATTCTCTCTAACCCAGGGCCACTCAGGGGTGACCAAGTTCTCTAGGGCTGTATGCTTATGGGACTCAACCGTGGGCTCAAAGCTGAGGCCACGATGTCCTGGAAGCGGAGCTCACCCAGCACACGGACGACCCTGGAGTCCTGCAGCACCGAGTTCCCACAGGCAGCCTGAACCGTCACACGCACCTCTCCCGTGTCAGAGAAACGTGTTGTCACCGAGTTGTCCAGAGAGAGCAGGGGCTGTGGGCATAAGCAGGCTCAGGTCCAGACTGGGAGGACATTGGGATGCCGGCTCTCAGTCTGCTGCCAGGGCCACTCTGGTACTGTTCCTGGCCTGGCTCTCATCAGCAAGTAGGCTGGTGAGGCTTCCATTATGACAGTGCCTGAGAGGTGTGGGGACAAGGCACCCCAGCTCTTAGTGGTATGGGAAGCAGACAAACCCCAAGAAGATGCTCATGGTGGGTGTTGCATGAGGAAGGCCAGGACTGGTCCCTCACAGTGGCCTCAGGAGGGGCTTCAGAGTGGGCTGCTACACTGTGCCCTGCTGCCACGTCCCTGACACAGCATCCTGCCCACTTCATACCCTGGACGGGAGCCTACAGGAGCAGGTCCAAGGCTGTGGGACTCACCTGCAGGCTGTGGCCAATCCACCAGTAGAAGACGGTGAGGTTGGGGTTCAGGGGCAGCAGCACAGCAGTGAGGTTCACCTCCTGGTTGATGCCAATGACAGGGACCACCTCCAAGTAAAGGGCCTGCAGAGGAGCTACAGGGTCCCCAAACGTCCACAGTTAGAGGACAGTGAGGGAGAGGACCTTTCAGAGGGGCCTGTTAGTCACTGCCTAGGTCAGCTTGATTGCTACATTACTACCATCACCACCACTATCACCATTTCCACAGCCACCACCATAACCATCATCACCAACATCACCATTTCTACCACCACCACAACCATTAATATCACCAAGACCATCACCATCACCACTACTGTTACTGCCATTACCGTCATCGCCACCACAACCAACCATCGGTCTCACCACATTACCATCACCATCGTTGCCACCATCATCCCCGTAATCACTACCATCACCACCATCATCACCATGACATCAGTCATCATCACCACCATTACCATCCCCATCATCACTACCACCATCATCACCATTGTTACGGTTATCACCGTTAGCATCACCACCAGCACCATCATGTGTTATGGTTTAAATCTACAATGTCCCTTCACCCGTATGTTTTGCATGCTTCTTCCACAGCTTGTGACACTATTTTGGATGGCTGGGGAACCTTCGGGAGGTGGGCGCTAGCTGGTGGGTGTAGATCATTAGAGGCAGGCCTTGAAGGTTGCAGCTGGGCCCCTAGTCCCAGTGTCACTCTCTGCCTCCTGTGAGGAGCCTCTAGCTGCTGCAGGCTCCTGCCACCGTGAACTCCACTGTTCCTTCCTAACTGCAATGAACTAAAAACATAAGCCCAAGGAAATCCCCCTTACACTATTTCTGTAAGACTGGTTATAGCAACACAAAAGCACCTAATTCAGAAAATCGTTAACAGAGAAGTAAGGTTGTGGCTTTGACTAAACCTGACCACATGGTTCTTAAGCCTTTGGAGCTATTTTATGTATAGAATTTGGGTCACCACCACCCCCCTCACCTCCAGAACTATCATTACCATCACCACTATCACCAGGATCATCAACCACCACCGTCTCCACCACCATCATCACGAGTGTGCCCGCCATCCACATCCTCACACAACCCCCCGTATCAGCACTGGGAAGGTCATCAGGGTCGGGTCTGAACCCAGCACAACTACCTCGGGATGCCAAGCACCATACTCTACCACCACCTCATCCTCATCACCATTAGCATGATAACCCACACCGTCATTTGTTAGGGTTTAAGTCTTGGCTTTGGCATGCCAAGGACTGGGACCTGCGGCAGCCCCCCAGAACTCTCCGAGTTTCTCCAAGGCCCAGGCTTTCTGTGTCGCAGGAAAGCCTCCCAGCCTCAAAGGAGCCCTGGACTTACAGTTGACCTGGACAAAGAGCACGGCCTCGTCGTGGCCCGCCATGTTCTCCGCCCTCACAGAAACACGGTAGACACCAGGGCTCTCATAGCGGTGCCGAATGGGCTCGTCTGTCAGCGTGAGATTCACGTACATGGCCTTGAAGCCATCCCCAAGGTCCACCTGGTACTTGGTGGTGAGGACATCACCCTGCGGGGAAATACCACAAGGCCTCTCAGGACTGGCCATTGAGGCTGGGGTCCTGCACCAGATTCCAATCCTTCCCTCCTTCCCCCAGGGAGCTGGGCTTGGAGCTCCAGCCTGCAGTAGGTGGGCTGGGAGGTGGTTCAGGGGATCATGGCTGGGCTGTCCTTCAGAACAGTCACCCAGCTGCTAGATGAAGACACCCATGGGTGACTTCAGGGAGGCAATCAGGTCGGAGTGGATCCAGGAAGAGCCTTAAGGCCCGAGCCAGGTCACAGGGCTGGGAAGGCAATCTGGAGTCTCCCCCAGGAGAGAGCTTTGGCGATTCTGCCCGAGGTCTCTTCAGTAGCAAATAGAACACGACTGCTAGAAGTGCAAGTGTAGGGTTCTTAAGGAGATTTGGACACCAGGAAGGGCACATATGGACACAGAGGCAAACCCAGGAGCAGTGCAGCCACAAGCCAAGAGGCCGTGGAAGCTGCTTGAGGCTGAATGGGTCTCTCTCTGGAGTCTCGTGTTGTTTGAAGTCAGTTTACCATTTGATGTCATCCCCAGGACCTAGCATGTATGGTATTCTGTCACATCCATTTTATAGTCTACAGGACTGAGGCAGGCTTGGGAGGCAGACTCCCTGCCCACTGTTCATTTGCAGGGTGAGGGGCGAGGGATCCATCCCACGTCCTACTCGCTCCAGTGAGGGAGGTTTTCTGCATAGTATCCCAGAAGTGAATGCCACATGCAGTTTCAATGTGCCTAACCATGTGCCTAACCATGCATCCTTTCATGTGATTGCTTATCACCTGCAGAGCCTGCTGGTCCACTGTCTTATCATACCTCTTGCCCGTTTTTGTTGGTTTTTTTGAAGTAGGGTCTCACTCTAGCCCAGGCTAACCTGAAATTCACTATGTAGTCTCAGGCTGTCCTCAAACTCACAGTGATCCTCTGCCGAGTGCTGAGATTAAAGGCATGTGCCAAAATGCCCAGCCTCTTGCCCATTTTTGAATTGGCTGGTTTATGCTCTGACTGTGAACCCTAAGAATGCTCTATACAGCCCAACATGGGAACCTGCTAGACTGTGGATGGCAAATGTGCCCTCAGCCTCTGCAGCAGCCTTTTATTTTCTTGACAGCATCTGGTTGTTTGAATGTATAGACCCGTAGACTCTGGCATTTTTTAAATTAAGGTTGAGCTTACAACTTGAGTCTCCAGTGGGTAGAACCCTGCTATAGAAGAGGTGTCACTGGTGGATATTGTAGTCCAGCCCCAAGGTGTGTTCAGAGCCAGTCGAACAATTTGCACTCTGGCTATTGGTGTTTGCTGGTGTTGGCTTTTCTCTGCTGTGGTTGCTGGAGGGAGCCAGCTTCTGCCATGATGGAACTTCCCCTGGTCTCTAAGCCTGAAATAAACTCTTTCCTCCCATAAGCTGCTTCTGGTTGGGTGTTTTCCCCATGAAGATAACTGCAACGACATCTTTGCCAGAGCTGAAGTTTCAACCTGAAGCCCAATGTTTCAAGGTTTCCCTGTGTGGGCCTGACTCCTCATCTGCTCTAAGGACTCCCATGCTGCTCTGAGGTTGGCTGAAGTACGTGCATCTTTTAAAAATTGCACACTTGTTCTCATGTTCTGTTTAGGTGTGTGATTCATTCAGAGTTCATGTTTGAACTCTGTGAGTTCTGGGTGGAGGTGTTGTCTCTGTATGGAGGGACTGTCCCCCTGATCAATCCGTTCTATACCAGTCAAGTGCAGGAAAAATGTTCACAAGTCTGCTCCTAGGCAGCTAAAACATTAATTCTTGATACTTACAAACCTTGGGCTTCCCCAAACCCAGCATTGCTCCTAAGCCCAACTTATGCGTACTTGAGTAAGTATGTATGTGTGTGTGCATGTGTTACACACTGTGCCTATGCCTTCAAGTGTGTATGAGTGTGTGGACGTGTATGTGTGCATGTGTCATGGTATGAGTGTGCATGTATGTGTTTTCACTTTCTTGGGCAGCCAGGCCTGAGTTACCTTAGAGCCCCTCTTCCAAGGCATCTTTGGGTCGTTCCCCTCGCCCCTGCCTACCCCAGCCTGGGCCTTCTGAGCAGCCCTAGAAAAGGTCCTGGTGCACCACACAGGGTTGCAGTCCCTGAGCCGTCTGGGGCAGCCAGCTATGGGGACTGACAGGCTCCACCAGTTTGGGCTTCCTCTGTCTGCAGATGTGATGCAGATGCTAGATCAGGACTCTAGGGGGCAGCAGATGGCCGTGTTTCCAGGAAGTCTGACCAGGAATATGGGTGCCTCAAGTGTGTCACTTCTAAGGGTCTTGGTGAACCCCAGGTTGGGCAGGGCTTTGTCCTCTTGTCACCCTAATGCACTGCTGTGAAGAGAGGCACCCAGCCCTATTCCAGGTCTACCTGCTGGCTCCTGTGAACGCCCAGGCCAGTTTCAATCAGCAAGAGTACCTGGGGGCAGAGGGAATCAGAGCCAGTGGACTGCTCGGGTCTGGGACTACAGACTTGGTCTCTATGTTCTTGGAGTCCTGAGGCCTGGGACCCAATGCCATCTCTGCCACATGTTATGTGTGGCTTTGTCCAAGCCTCAGTTTCCCCACCTGTAAGATAGATTGCCAGTGCAGTGTGGGATTGTGCTATGAGTAAAGGAAGTGGCTGTAAAAGTGCTGGTGCACAGGTGGTGTGTAGCCAGTCTGTCTTCAGCCTCAGTCTCCCTGGTTGCAGACAAGGTTCCTGCTTCCAACATGAAAGACCTTCATCATCATCGCCCACCCCACCATGGTTCTGTATTCTAAAGGACATTGAATGGCACATACACAATCTTAAAGCCACACATGATACCTTATGTTTGTTAACCATCCAGAGATCGGGAGTCCCACTGACCTGTAAGAAGGGCCTGCCTCGCGTGCCAGAGGCACAGGTGACTGTGAGCAGGGCCTGCCTGATCCTGAGGGGAGACAGGAGACTCTCCATTGTCATTTGCTTCTGCACTTTTTGCATGTTTGTTTTTCTAATTGTCATTTTAAAATTTCCTGCCCTGGGCATTTTATATAACTAGAAATATAAGCAGACTAAGTATTAATTTGAAAAGATCTGGAGGAAATACAAAAATTAACAGTTCTGACTGAAGAGATGGCTTAGCGGTTAAGGTGCATGCCCGCAAAGTCTAAGAACCCTGGTTTGATTCTCCAGGTCCCATGTAAGCCAGATGCACATGGTGGCGCATACGTCTGAGTTTGTCTACAGTAGCTAGAGGCCCTGGTGCGCCCATTCTCACTCTCTCTCTCCCTCTCTCTGTCTCTAATAAACAAACAAATAAAAATAAAATCTTAAAAAAATTAACAGTTCTTCCAGGGAGCAGGATTTTGGGTAATATTTTTATCCTTGATATATTCTTAATATATTTCCAAATACTCTATAATGATCATACATTATTTTTAAAATCAGAAGAAAATGTAACATTTGTTCTAAAGTAAAAATAGAAAGAGTGGGAGACTGGGCAGAGATTTGTATATATATCTGTGTGTATATATAAACCTGTATTTATATCCTTATATGCATTTATTATATATTTATATCCATATATGCACACTCACAGGATTTATCTTTGGTTGTGTAAGTATGAGTACTAATTTTTTTAACTTTATGCCTTTGTTGGGATTCCAACCCAACTAAATCAACGCAATTAGAAGTTTAAATAGTTTTAGTGCCAGTCTGGCAATGTGGCTCAATGGTGGAAAGCTGGCCTCACTTTGCACAAGGCCCTGGTTTCCATCCCCAGCACTAGAAGAAATAAATAACATGAATAAAAATGTTTTACTGTCCCCTTTGGGGAAGAATCAATATTTTTCGGTATTGTGAATACACATATACATATGCACACATGTAAATGTGTTTATACACATGATGTGGGGCCCATGTTTCCCACTGACAACCTGGCATACTCACTCTGTATGTCGGCTTCATCTCAAACACAATAAAACTCACCCCCACCACTTCCCTTCTGCCCTTGGGGACAGGATGGCCTCTGTGGGTGTTCCACACTGTACAGTGCCTGCCCCTGGTGTCATGCTAGAGCCACCCTCAGAGATGACAGACTGAAGGTCAGCTGCTCACCTGCTCCTGCCGCACGACAAACAACACATCCTCTCCGGGTTGCACAGCCACCGCCTCGGCTTGGATGCTCACCTGCAGGCCCCGTGGTGGCGTGAGGGGGCACTGCAGCTGCACTGGGCTCTGCTGCAGGTCCACACCGCCCTCGCACATGTTGGACACCACCTTCCGGTACCTGGGTGGACAAGTGAGGGTCAGGGAGTAGCAGACAACTACATGAGTTAGAGGGATGTGCTCCTGGTCTAGAGGCAGCTCCTGGCTCCGATCTCTACAGCTCTGTTTGTTCCCCACTCCTTGCTCTGCCTCATGGCCACTTCTGCCCATTTTAGAGCTGAGAGCACTGAGGTTGAGAAGGGAGAGACAGGCAGTGCCAATCTGCTGTAGTGAGCTGGTGTGTCTTTAGGCTGACCACAATAATAATAACAGTCACTGTTGTTGAGAGATAATGGGAGGACCCAGTCTGAATCCCAGGTCTTACTGAGAACATGGACAACAGAGAGTTCAAGAGGGGCTGGAGTGTGGTCTAGGCCTTTCCCTGGATTCCTGGGTGGCCATGAACAAATATACTTTCCTCTTGGGATAATTCTACTCTTCCACCACTCATCTACCCACCCACTCTTCTCAGCACCTCACGGGGCTGCCTGTATCAAGGGCAGATGGATGATGGATGAAGCGTTGGGTGGGTGGGTGAGTGAGTTAACGGATGGATGGATGGATGAACAGATCAGTAGGTAGATGGGTGGAAGAATGGGTGGGTGGGTGGATGGATGATGGATGGATTGATGGATAGGTGGGTGGGTAGATGGATGGGTGGATGGATTGATGGATAGGTGGATGGGTAGATGGATGGGTGGGTGGATTGATGGATAGGTGGATGGGTAGATGGATGGGTGGGTGGGCTGATAGTTGGATGGATATGGCATGGATAGATAGATGAATGGGTGGATGGATAGGTGGTTAAGTGGCTAGGTAGGTAGGTGATGGGTGGGTGGGTGGGTGGATTGCTTGATGGTGGATCAAATGACGCTGCTGCTGCGGCCACAGCCTCCAGTGTCCAGCCCTGCCCTGTGTCTTCTGGTCACTAGGGAAGCAGTGGGAGTTCCTCACAGAGGATGAGGCAATGGGGCCCTCAGAGAGAGCATGTTGAAGTTGAAGGCTCACAGCTTTTATGCACCCTGGTTTTCTATGAAGTTAATACTTTAGAAGCAGTGGGCTCAGCCCCCGGGAGGATAAGAACCTATGTACCACACTTTCTCTCATTGCACAATTGTTCTCGGCACTACACTGACTGTAGGAACAACCAGTATGTGTCATAGGCTTGGGAACAAGCAGGGAGGATAGTCAAGTGAGCGGGATGGTGACCAAGATGGATTATGACAGATATGACAGAAGCAGGGCAGATGGTCCAGGAAGACTTCCTGCAGGGGGTAGCATTTAAGCAGAAACCCCCCTCCCCCCTGGTAGCAGGAGGGTTTCAGACACCACTGAGGGCTGGCTGCTGAGCATCGGTATGTGGGACACTTGGGAGGATCCCTCTCTGGGGATCTCAGCCCCACAGTAGGTGCAAGCCTGTCCCCGCTCTCTCCATGCAGTGCTGATTCAAGGCTGCTCTCCTGACACTGGCCATAGGGGCCCATGGTACCTGTGGGTTCCTATGCCAGGTGCTGATGACTCGGGCTCCACAAACCTATGGTCACAGCAACCTGACCTTGGCTCCTCCTTTAGACCCCACTGGAACCACAGCACAGTATGTAGTGCCCTTGGCTCTGCCCTTGGAGTTGCTCAAGGAGTCGCTACCATCCACACTCACCCGAAGCTGCTGGTGTAGGTCTGACCCAGGGCACAGTCATCCGGAGGAGACAAAGGGTTAAACCAGAAGTTGGCAGAGCACTTGTTGGCCGCAGACTCTGAGGATGGCAAGCGCTCAAACCCATAGTCACTAGGGGAGGAAAGACATGGCAGACAAGTGGGATTGGAGGTGATGGTCAGGGGGAGGGTGATGAGGGAACCTTACACCTAGGGCCTAGGACCCATCTTTGGGGACACAGGTCTGAGCCCACAGTCTGTCCCAGAGGGAGAGACAGGCAGAACATGCCAACTCCACCTCAGGGTGAGGGGGATGACAGGATGGTGAAACTCAGTGGAGGTTACAAGGCTTCCCCAGGAGAGTGAGCTTCCAAAGGATGTGAGAGACACAGAGGGGGAGGCAAGGAAGGGCCGCACAGCCAGAGCCCCGCTGCCCTGGAGACAGGCACAGGAGGCTGGAATGTGGGAGAGCAAGATAAGAAGGGCCAGGTGAAGTGGCAAGTGGTGGGCAGAGCCCTTGGGAAGTACAGTATCATGTGGGCAGTGGGTTTCTGAGTGAAGCATTGGATGTTCAGGGCATTTAGCAGTGTCTCTGCTGGAGGAGAGGGGCTGGGTAGACATGGCTTGCCTCCAGTATGCTGTAAAGCAAAGATGACAGTGTGTGACTGGAGACCAAGCCTTCAAGGACACTGTGGTCTCTGCTCTGCTTCTGGGGACGTGGCCAGCAGGTTATAAAGATACTGGGAGCAGCCAGGAAGGGAGGAATGGATGGGTAGAGTCACATAGTGCTCACCAGAGGAAGTCAGAGTCCCGGCATTTGCACACGCGTGATGTGAGTGCAGATGTGAAGCTCTTCCCCTTGACACACCAGGATGTGGACTTCCTCTTCCGGAAGCTTCTCTGCTGACCCATGATGCAGTGGTCACCCTGTAGCAATAACACCAGGATGAGGAGCTGGCCATTGGCTTGTCCTGTCATTCCTGCCCTGGTGGCAGCCAGAACAGGGTCTTGCCCCCTTTGACACACAGGGAAACTGAGGTCCAGAAGAAAACCTGGCTTGTCTGTGGTCAATGGCACAGCTTCCCTCTACCCCAAGCCACCAACACTCATTGTACCTCTACTGATGCCAGTGTTAGCTAGGCCATGAGAGGTCACAGAACTGCTAGATGTGTGGCCCCTGGGCTCAAGGGTACCAGGCCTAGGAGGAGCCTCAAGTGCTCCTGAGTAGTCTCTGGCAGCACTCAGCAGCCCGCACTCTGGCAGTGACAGGGTGGGTCTGTCAGGGACTCTGCTTGGCCACAGGGGAGTCAGCCTCAGCCCCTTCCCTAGTCCTGTGTACTTCCTGTAAGGCAGTTCTGACCAAGAGTCCTGCCAAGTCACATTAGCCAGATCTCTACCTCCATATTTGACCTCTTGATGTCTGATCCTGCCCCTGGTTCCCTGACTGCCTTTAAGTGCTGTCCTGCCAGGTGGCTCAATCACAGTCCCCAGCCCTACATGTTTCTTCCTACGGTTTGCCAGCTTCAGACTGTCCCCTCCCCACAGGTAAACATCCCTACTGGCTGTGGCATATTCTCCATGGAAGCAAACGCCCATGGTGAGTCCTGAGGCAGCCCCTACACCTTTACCTTGGCCAGAACAAAGCCCTCCAGGTGGCCTTTGGCTTTAACCACTAAGTATAGTTTCAGATTCTACACTGACGTGCCCCGCTCTGCAGCACAGCCTGCTGGGAGCTGATGTGGGACCTGATGTCCTCTTCACCAGTGTGTTACACTGGTGATGGAGACATAGTTATGTGTGAGGATAGTGGGGCAAGCCCACCCCAGACCCCACTGTCAGATACAGTCTGTGCCTTTGGTGCCTCCCTACACAGAAAAATCCCTGAATTCTAGCGCACAGACTCCCAGATGAGGGTCGTTTGGAACCTGTGTCCCTGAATGTCAGAGCCACAGCTCAGAGCAGCTGTAGAGACAGGAAGGATCCAGAGACTGCCCTGGGAGGGCAGATGCTCAGGGTGGGCACCTGGGAGGCTCCCTGGAGGAAGAGAACATCTGTAAGCTGGTGGATGTGTACAGGCTCACCTGGAGGTCAGTGAGATCCCAGGAGCTGTAGTCCTCCTCGCCACAGTGTTTGGGAAAGGAGGGCCGGAAGTCCACCTTGACCAGCTCCCAGTCAGAACGGAAGCTGATGTGGCCAAAGACCCTGTGGAGGAGGGGTAAGGAGGGGAAGGAAAACCACCTTAGACTGGACCCTTTCCTTCTGTAGGCACTCCCCCCACAATCCACGCTGCCACTCTTGCCCTTGCTGGGGTCAATGACTGTCCTCTACTGGCATTTGTTAGCGTAATGATGGCATCCCCCAAATGACCACTCTGTCTGTGGGTTCATGACTGCAATAGCATGGGTCGTTTGTCTGACCTCTCAGGGTCCCTGTGCTGGAAAGGAGCAGACCCTCATCGGGGCAGCCTGTCCCCCTGCTCCAGGTCGTGGGCCATACCATGGCCTCATAGGCTGGGCCCAGCACTGTGTTTTGTAGAGTGATGCATAGTTGGGAGCCATGTCTGGTGCTGTCTGGCACCTCTCTGCCTTTCCCTCAGTCTTCCTATGCATGGCCATGTGGGGTGCATTCTGCAGAAACAGCTTCTCAGAAGGGTTCTGAGCCATTCACTCCCAGGTAGAGCTGGCACTCCAGAGACACAATGAGTCACTGTGGCACTGTGATGGCTCCAACTACAGGATGAGAAGGGTTTGGTAGGACAGTGCAGCCAGGCCTGCTAGCTAGGGGGAGGGATGTAGCCCTGCAGGACGCATTGCACTGTGCTGACACTATCCATGCTCAGAGGCCTGTTGAGCAGAGACCATAGTGGGCTTCTACTCCTCCTATCTAACTTCTGCAGACCATGGTGGCTTGGCCCCAGGGCCTCTGATATTCAGATAGGCATCCTTCTTGTCATGGCCCCATCCTCCCCCTGAAAAAATCCCCTGCCAAAAGGAAAAGTGTTTTTTTTTCTAACATCACCAGTGTTCATCGAAGGGGACATGCCTGGGCCCCCCGGGGGGTTCCGCACACAGCATGAGCCAGCTCCCCTCTCCTGCGGGCTATGGTTTTCTGCCTGGGTGCCTGAGTGCCTACTCTGTGTCTGGCATGTGCCCAAGGCCTGGCCTCTTCTTTAAGACTTAAAGCTCCCTGTGAAGAATGTGTGTCAATGATTCCAGTTTTTAGGGAGGAAACAGGCCAATCCAGAAACTCGCCTAGTAGACCTCCCTGAGGAGCCAGAGTTGGATCCAGGGCTGGCAGCTCTGGAACTGTGAGGTTCAGACTGGGACACAGAGCCAGTGTCACCATGAGCGTGTGACAGCCCAGCCAGCTGCCTGCCATAGATCTGCCCCTGGGACCTCTGTTTCTTCCATATTCCCTGCTTCTAGCTTAAGCAGAGGAGGGAGTGGTCTTGCTGGTCCAGTCCTGCCCTTCTACGTATTCCTCAGCTCCTGCTGCAGAATCTGCTTGAGACCCTAAAGAAGCCCACTGACTGCTGCAGAGCTATGGTGGACTGCCCCGCAGAAGATGGCCTGAGCTTGAGTGAGCCCCACCCCATAGCCCAGGGCTGGGGGACCCTCACAGCTCTGATATCGTGCTTGGGGAAGCAATTGTAGACAGTGCTGTGAACAATTCCCTGAACAGGTGGCAGTGGGGAGCTCAGATGTGACCTTTGGTTGGATTGGGACAAAGATGGCATGTGGAAACCATGTGGAAAGGAGGAGGGACAGAGGGGGGAAAGGCAGAAACCAGCCCCCTGAGCTCCACCAGGCAGGGCCCTATGAGGACTCCAACATGGGCCTGTGCAAAAAGCCTTTTCATTCTTGCAGCTAGCATCCCTTTTGCAATGTGCTGCCTGGAATCTGAAGCCTTTGAAGCCATCTCTATGAAAGGCACTGTAGCAATCGTTCTGATGTTTTTTAAAAACTTCAAGTACTAAAGCACCTGCCTGCGAATTCTTCCATTATCTTTTCAGATGAAATGACATCTTTGGGGGATGAAAGTGGCTGTTTCAGGGCCCAGACCTGGCTCTGACTTGATGGTGATCAGCACAAAGGGCTAATGTCCCAAAGCATCTAAGAAACTCAGCCATGTGGTGCTCTGGGCAGATAAGTGCCCCCACAACCAGAGAAACTGGAGAAAGTGAGGTCTGGAACCTGCTGGCTTGCTAGAGTTCTGTCTCTGCTTTGTGGGCTCTGGTCCTGCAAACCACTGGATCTCCTCACAGAGGGACTAGGATACAGTCAGACCCAGGCCACGTGATCCTTCCTCACTTTCCTCTCCTGGTGAACATCCAGTACCACCTCCTATGACCTCAGGAAAGGCAAGTGCCTCCTCCTGCCTCAGACCGTCGTCTTCACAGGGGACAGGGACAGGCCTCCTAGAGCCTTGGCATGTTACAGAGCATCACAGGGAACCCTGAGGATGCGGTACCACATGGCGAGTGTGGACCACCCGTGACAATATCCCGGAGCCATCAGGAAGAGGCAGAACAGCCTTGGAGAAGAACGTGCCCTTGGACCAGGCATCTGGACGGGACAGAGCTGGACCAACACAGTTTTCTGAAAACCCAGACCAGGAGCACAGTTTGTCCAGCTGGGCCAAGGGTGGACATGCTGCCTCTGTCCTGAATTAAGTCTGGCTTGGCTTCCTGCTGGCCACCCAGGAAGGAAGCTGCCAGGTCAGTGTCACTGTGGGCTCCTCCACATAGCCTGACCATGGGCTCTATGGGGGCTGTGGACACTCCATGGTCTCTGTGGGGGTGTGGATGCTCTGTGGATAGTACATGGGTTCCATGGGGGGTCATCGATGCTGTGGGTCTCTATGGAGGCTGTGGATGCTCTGTGGAATGTTACTTGGGGTTCTAAAGATTTCATGGCCTCCAGGGGAGTTCTGAGTTCCATAGTCCCTGTGAAGCTCTGGGGTTCTGTAGGCTTCAAGGCTTCTGTATATGCTGCTATAGGCTCAGTGGGGTCACCGCCTGCACTAGAGAGGGGAACCTGAGGCTCTGGCAGTTGGAGTGGCTTTCCTGAGCACTGAATACATCCTTTCCTGAGATCCTCCAATGACTCTTCAGCCTGCTCCTTTGTGCTGACCAGACGGAAAGGGAGCTGAGGTGCAGAATGCAAAAAGCCACCCAGGGTTCTGGGAGAGACACAGGCAGCGTGCCACCACCCAGCCCTTTTTAGGAGGTTAGTGGCTGATGGAAGCAACAGATGCAGGTGGTCAACATGTCCTGGTTCCCGGTGGGGGTCACCCGGTCTGCCCCTCCCTTGGTTGCTGGCACGTGGGAGGTCGTCACCAGTGTGTCCACCATACCTTCCTTGAAAGCCTGTCTAGTGAGTCCAAGTGCACATCAGGCTCTGCTCAACCAGGCACATTAGTGAAGCAAGGGAGACCCCACCTTGGAATGTCAAGGTCACAGTACGGCCATACAGCAGGCAGAGCCCCATACAGGGACAGGGCCCTTGAAGGGGTGGGGGAGGGGCGATCAGGAATCTACACTTCTCTGACTCTAGCCTCACAGGCCCGCGAGGGTGTCAGTCTCGTGGCTCTAAGTCCTTCTGTCCTGCTCCATCTTTAGTCCCTAGCAGCTGGCTCCTGGCACCAGCCTGGCTGGAGCTGCTCTCCTGGGATCCTGACTGCCTCTTGCTGCTCAATACAATGGGACACTCGATCTGTCCTGGCCAGGAGCAAGACACGCTGTCTGTCTCCAATGGGAGGACAGGGCTCCTTTCTTCACCCTAAGAGGTTCATCATGTGCTCTGTAGCTAGTTTACAAGGGCCTCAGTGTCCACACATTGCAGGCCCTCAATAAATGAACATTAAACAACAAGCAGGTGGAGGAGTCCTGACAGGGGCATAAACCCCCTGCTACCTGCTCTGAGGGTGTGCCGCCATAGCTGGCTCACAAACTCCCATCTGAGCTGGCCTCAACTGCACAGCTGTGACCCCACTGGGCCTCGGGAAACCTGTGGGCATCTGAGGAGGGTGGATACACAGATGGAGCAGGGCATAGTAAGGAGCTCTAGGGGCTTCTCTGTGTGGGCCTCTTTGGGCCCTTCCAAGCCAGTGGGCAAGCTGAGAGGAGTCGTGGGAGGGCAAAGGTGGGATGTGAGCCACTGAGAGCCAGCCCCTCATGCTGAGCATGGCTTACAATCAGCAAGTCATGCCTGCTGGGACTCAGGAAGCCACTCTCGGTCAAAGACAGGTAAGGTAAGGGCCACCCTATTCAGCCAGTCGTGGGTGCAGGGAGGCCCAGGTGACAGAGCAGCCAACAAGCTAACCACAGTCACAAAGTCCAGTTCCACCAGCGGTCACCCTGGCCTGGGCTAAGCAGCAGGATGGGAAGAGTCCAGGGTTTTGTGACCATATCCTGGGGCCACTGTGACATAGCACTGCCATGATAGAAACACATCCTCTGTTAGTCCTAGAGGCCACACACAAGTCCTGGGTGATGCCAGACCATACTCCCTCTTGTGCCTCAGAGCAGACAGCACTCTGAGAGTGCAGCCCTGGGAGGGCTGGTGGTCTCTAGGTCAGAGGTCACTTGTCAGGAGAATCAGAGTAGTCAACACAGGCTTGGGGCCTCACAGTGGCCAAGTCCCCTAGGGCAGGCTGGTCTGAGGGTTCCACATCACAGGGTACCTGGAACGCTCCCTCACGTGATTCAGTGCATGCTGGAAACATGGAGGCAGATGCCTGTTCTAGACCCAGGCTGAGGAGGAAGGTGAATGAACACTGTGGTGGACCCTCCCTGCCTCCCGCTTCCATAGCTCTAGTCTGTGGCTTCAGTCTGGACTTCATCCCCACAGGGCCATCCTCTGCATCTGCCTCTTCTCAGGACACAGTCCGTGTTGTCTGCCCAGTGTGATCCCCTCTGTACTTAATCACCTGTGACCAGGGAGGTGGATTTGGAGGATACTGTCAAACCATCATCAGTGTCATGGGCAGGGGTAAAAGGAGTCCCTGGGGACCCCATTCCCAGCCTGCTTCAGCCCACAGGTCCTGTAACAGGTCCCAACACTGCACAACACGCCCCAAGGCATGAGGGGGTGTCCCAGTTTCATGCGTCTCTGGAGAATGCCTTCTTTCCTCAGTGTGGCCAAGGGGTATGAGTGAAGCCCTGCATGTGCCCACCATCCTCTGGATCTGCTGTTCAAAGTAAGCCAGGACACTCTGCACACCAGGGATTCCTGGGCACTCCATTCCTTCTCCAAGGGCCTTAAGCAGCGTTTGGCCCAGGGTGGGCTCAGCACATGTGCTGGTGGGTGGGAGAAGGACTGGCTGCTACAGCCTCAGTCACCTGTGGCAGGTAATTAATGCTGGTTCTCAGCCAGGCCCCTCCTCCTGCAGAGCCCTTTGGGCTCTGCCATGTGGCCAATAAAAGTACTGTCTAATACCATCAGCTACAAAGGCAGGATGAGGCAGTGGTTAGAGGCCAGACTGTAAACCTCAATTCCATTCCTGACAAGCCCACCTCATGTGGCTGGGTGAGAGGAAATAGGGTGGAAGATGCTGGGGACAGGGACAAAGGAGGCAGGTGTACACAGAGCCTGTACCTGCTCCCAAGCTCAGAGGCTGAGGAGGCCCAACGCAACTCACCCTGGAGTGGCTCTGGCCTGTGCCCACCTCCTATCTGTCCGCTTCCTGACCCTTGCACTCACGTCATGACCAGTGTCTCATCCCCTGGCTCACTCAGCAGCCCATCCACAAACACTGAGGTGCTGGTGAAGTTGTGTGTGCTCCAGGTGTGACCTTCATCCACGCTGAACCTGCAAGAGGCCATCAGTGCCCATGGGGCAATGTGAGCACATCTATTCTGGGATTCTTTGTCCCTCAGGCTTGGTCCCCAGAGCCTAGCCACAGCTGCACTCCAGCCTCCCTTCCTGGAGTGAAGCCATGCTAGCTACTTGTCAGCAGCAGGTGGCATTCCCCAGCTGATTAATAATGTCATGCTTAGTTCCCTGCACATAGTGTGTAGGTCCCACATAGGCATTGCTCCACCTGAGTACTAGAGACATCCAAGCCTTGGAAACATCCAGTACACTTGAGCCCCAAGCCTGGACTAGGGCCTCCCAGGCCAGTGACAGAACCAGTATTACAGTGCTGGCATTTCCAGGGCTACACAACTCTTTCTCAGACTAAAGCAATACTGCTAGCCTGACAGAGTGCCAGCTCTACATTCTGGATCCCAAGGTCACGATGCCCTCCGATCCCGTGAATCCTTTGACTGTCCGAAGGTGCTGTTCAGGTCACACTCACTTGGGTAACCACTGCTGGCCTCCTTGTATGGCCCCACCTTCCTTCACCAACTTAGTCCTGCTTATGCTTAAGTCTCGTCTTTTAGGAAGTCCTCTCTGTCTCCCAGGCTAGACCAGGGGCCTCTCAGGCCTTCTCTGGGATTGCCCTGGCTGAGCTGTGGAGCTATTTGCTCCTGGAGGCTGGGAGTCTATCTCAGAGACACCTCTAAGCAGCTCTGTGCCCACTGCCCACCCCCAGCTCGTGAGCTTACTTGAGGATCTTCAGGGGAATGGAGGTGTCCTTGATGGCTGCGATCACACCACCGTGGTCCAGGTAGAGGACATGGTGCTCCTCCTCAAACACCTGTAGACAGAGTGCACACTCAGGGCACACACGGGCACTACCTCAGGCTCCTCCCTTACCTTGCACTTCAATGTCTCCTGGGTAGGGGCCTTGCATGCATAGTAACAGATGTTCTCCCAATTGGTTCTGAGGCCTTCAAGTTGAAGCCTAAGCTAACTGCTCTGTGAAAGTTGGCCTGACCTAATGAGGGACAGATGGTGACCTTTAAGAACCTCAGGCCCACTTCACTGGCTTTGGCAAAATAGAAATATCATAATACGATAAATCTCTGCTCTTTCCAAAATGCCTAGCTTCTTGCATAAACCCTTAAAACCCTCTGCTGCCACAGACCTCAGTGGCAAGTGAGCTGTGTGCATGGGGGGGGGGTGAGTATGTTTGTCCATCTTGGAGGATATGTGTGTGACAGTGCAGGTGAGCAAGGGAGATGACCTGGGAGCAGGCCTGTCCACAGACAGGGAGGGTGCACATTGCACTCAGTGCAGTGAGGGTTTAGAGCCAAAATCTCCTCTCCATGAAGTTGGCAGAGTGGACTGAGCAGGACCCCATCTACCCCAGAAAGGTACTGAGTGTCTGTCATACAAACTGGGACTCTCCTGGGGAAAATGTGGGGTGAGGTCCTGCAGGGCCACTGCCGCCCTTCCTTGGTGGCTGTTCCTGTGCTGGAGGCTGGGGGCAGTCAGTGCTCCACTAGCTGGCAGCTCTGGCTTCCACTTGGGGCTGCGCGAGGGCTTCTCTGGGTCCTGCTGCTGAACATATGCCCTCCAGAGGCAGGCTTTCCTTCCGTCCTTTCCTCTTTCTCATCTTGAGGCACTCTGCTCCATTGTATCAGTGCCATGGCCAACCCAGAGGACCCAGCCTAGGCCCCATGACCCCCAAACTACCTTCACCCACCCATTTTCCTGCAGCCATGTGTCCAGCATCCACTCATTGCTACCCTGCAGAAATCTGGGGTCACTGTGGCCACCTCCTTGCCTCTGGGGGCTGAAGGAGCTCACAGCCAGGTGGGAAGTAGCCATGTGGCCTCCTATGGGGCCCTCTTTTGCATCTGTGGCCTGGCCTCTATTCGCCTTCGTCAGTTATTCCCAGGGACACATTTGACTGTGTCAAGCTGACTGGGAAGTACTTCTTGGATCTTTAATACCCAGACGGCCACAAAGTATGCTAACCACTGGGCCTGCTCCCTGACAGCTCCTTGGACGTTGGCAGAGGCGCCAGCTGTTCTAGGAGCCATGGCCATGCCCACTGAGGCTGGTGGACAGGTGGAAGCATCTGGTTCAGATTTCTGGAAAGGGAGAGGTGGCCGAAGAGATGTAGAGTCCTGGAGGGCTGGGTGTGGCACAGAGGATACCAGGCGCCCCTACCACCTTACCTGCCGCCAGGTGTGCCCGCAGTCTGATGTGATATACATTTCCTCTTTATACTCTATCAGCTGTGAGCCCAGGTTACCTGATCCAAAAGAAAAGGGTGGCATCCTTCTTAGGATCAATCAAAGCCCATCTTGACCAAGATGAGCCCAGAAAATCCCCAAACAAGGGACTGTGCGAGGCCTGGGCCTGTATCTTTATGACTAGTGGGTCCCTTTGTATCTTCTTCCTCTTGTGACACTGGCCCTGCTGTGGCTGCTGGGCTGGGACTAGGTCTCCCCAGCACAGGCAGCTCCAGCTCAGCCCAGGGGTAGGTGGGCTCCCAGGGGGTTTCCTGATGAGCTCAATTAGCTGCTTCAGGATTGACTATCATCCATTCATCCATCCGTGCATCCATCTGTCCATCAGTCCATCCATCCATCTATCCATCCATCCATCCATCCATCCAACCATCAATACATCTATCCATTCACCCCATTTTGGTTTGAATTAGGTGTTCCCCCATGAACTTATGTGCTATGAATGCTTGTTCCCAGCTGAGGGCAATTTGGTGCTCCTCCTCAAACACCTGTAGGCAGAGTGCACACTCAGGGCACACACGGGCACTACCTCAGGCTCCTCCCTCACCTTGTACTTCAATGTCTCCTGGGTAGGGGCCTTGCATGCATAGTAACAGATGTTCTCCCAGTTGGTTCTGAGGCCTTCAAGTTGAAGCCTAAGCTAACTGCTCTGTGAAAGTGGCCACTGAATATCTATAAATGAGGAAGCCCTCCTGTAGTGCCCATTGGCCTGACCTAATGAGGGACAGATGGTGACCTTTAAGAACCTCAGGCCTACTTCACTGGCTTTGGCAAAATAGAAATATTATAATATGATAAATCTCTGCTCTTTCCAAAATGCCTAGCTTCTTGCATAAACCCTTGGTGTGTCATTGGGGTGGGTTTAAGAGTGTTCTAGCCACCTCCCCTTTGCTAGAGTTCAGCTCGCTCTCCTGCTGCTATTTTCCACCTGCTGTGGCAAAGGCAATGTCTAGTTCCTGCTCATGCCATGCTTTTCCCTGCCATCACAGAATTTCCCCTTGAGAGTGTAAATCAAATAAAAATCTTTCCTTTCATCAGCTGCTTGTGGTAGGGTGCTTTGCCCTAGCATTGAGATGGTAAATATAACAACCCCTCTACCCATCCACCCACTCATTCACCTTTTCATCCAACCCATCCATTACCCACCCACCATCCAACCATTTACCCATCCATTATATCCACCATCCATCCCTCCCACCAGTCATCACCTATCCAGCCACTGTCCATCCTTCCACTTCTCCATCCATCTTCCACCCTTCATTCACACATAGGGTTTTCCAGGAGAGCTAGTTCTCCTCAGAGGCAGGGACACTGCCCTTAAGTGACATAGCATAGCCCTAGGCCCATGGACCACCAGTCTCCCCCCTGAGAAGGAAGAGTCCTGCAGGCTGTAGAGTCCCCTACATCTCCTGCACCAAGCCACCCACCTGCACCCATGATGAGGCCTGGGGCAGTATCCTTGGTGTGCACGGTGCCAGACACATAGGGGTTGTCTGCCCAGCGCAGATGCAGGTGCAGGTGGCAGTCCGGCTGGGGGAGGGGAGAGGACACATGATCAACAGAGGCAGGCAGAAGCATCCTAGGAAGACCATTCTGTGACCAGATCTTCCCCTGTGGCTTTTGTGGCGAGAACACAGGGCCAAGGGGCCTTAAAGGAATGGATGGAATGGGAGCACTCAGGATGGCAGCTAGGAGCAGGGTATGAAAGACAAAGAGGGTTTCAGCAGGACCCGCTGGGGCCTGCAGAGCAGAGAGTGGAGTAGGGACCAGGAAGGTGCCCAAGGCTGGCAACTCTGCTGGAGAACTTCCATGTGGCTACAGCATCTCCATGGGAAGGGCCTTGTGGCCTGGGTCACTGCAGGATGGATTTTCCCTGGACCCTACAAGCAGAGCCAGGCCAAGGAACGAGTTCTGGGGTCCACGTAGCATGAGATCTTGTTTAGACATTCGTTTATTCCTTCTTCCTTTCCTCCCTTCTTCTTTCATCCAGAGCCTTCATTTGGGCCAGGACTGAAGTATAGCTAGTGGTAGACCCTGGCCTATCAGCCACCTGGAGATCATAGGATGTCTAGGGGTTGCCCTTTCATGTAAGGGGTGCCATGCTAGAGTCCCATGTCTTCTGTCCTCCCTGCAGTGGCCTGGCTGGCTGAGCCCAATTTGATGGCTCAGAATCTGCAGAAAGATCCTTGGGTGGTGGGCAGTGGGGGCATTGACCCAGGCAGCATTTCTGCTTCACTAAGTCAGGCACTGCACAGAATAGGGAGCCAGGATGGGCCCCAGGGAATGCTGGGCTGGGACTCCTCCAACTCAATGGAATGGTGGTGGGGCCCTGGGGAAAGTGCTGAGCATCTCTGTGCCTTGTTTTCTCTGTGAGACGAGGCAGTAACCTCTGCTCCATGGGAGAGTGGACTTGTAACACAAATTCTGGCATCCAGCACCGTCTGAAGTGTTTGTTAACTGTTACTTAGAAGACAGGCAGACATTTTCCTTGACCTCTTTTAAAGGAATTTTTTGTTTATTTTTATTTATTTATTTGAAAGTGACAGACAGACTGAGAGAAAGAATGAGCGCACCAGGGCCTCCAGCCACTGCAAATGAACCCCAGACTGCATGTGCCCCTTGCGCATCTGGCTTATGTGGGTCCTGGGGAATCAAGCCTTCAACAGGGGTCCTTAGACTTCACATGCAAGTGCGCTTAACCACTAAGCCATCTCTCCAGCCCCCTCTTTTAATTTTTTCTAGGAAAAACGTCCTCCAGTTTAGATTTTTTTTTTAAACTGGGCATTCAGAGATCCCTTGTCTGCAAAATGGAGTCAGTAGGGCCAGTTCCCCATTCCTGCAAGAAGTGACTCCAGAGACACATTGTCATGAGCCTTGGTGCCCTGGAGAGTGGTCACCCCTCTGTTTCATATTTTTATAACATTTCCTTTTGCCCCGTAATAATTTATGCTGACTACTCTGAGTTAAATACTAAACTGATGGGTAAGTTGGCTGTTTATCTGAACTTGCTCTCTCTGGGTGACAACCCCAGGTGGCAAATGGCCTACCAGGTGTTAAAAGTCATGCCAGGTCCATGCTGTCGGCTTCCATCCACAGACGTGTGAAGCAGGGTCTCTACACAGACAGAGTGGTCTGGAGCCAGGTGACAGGGACAGAGTAAAGGGGGAAATGCTCTGAGGTGGACTGGGGAGTTGGGACTCAGCTGAGATGACACCAGAAGCCATGGGGCCATGCCCTTTGTAGGTGAACTGTGGTCTGCTGACCTATTGATGGAGATGTGACAGCCCAAATGGGAAGTGAAGTGATGAAGTGGGCAGGTGGTCCATCTGTGCCTTCTGTAGAGGCAGCCTTCTCAAGGATGCTGGGGGTACTGGAGACCATCCTGGGGTAACCTGGGGACCCAGGCTAAAAATGGACCCTGGTGAGCTGGGGGTGCTGAGACACCCTATTGCAGGTGAGCCCAGGGACTTGCAGGAGAGGCTGGCTGGGAGGCAGACCACTCCTAGCACCCTGCTCCTCTGCCTCTTCCACATGTTGGAGCTGGTGGACATTCCATAAAAGTGTCCAGCCAGGAATGGTGGTGCATTCCTTTAATTCCAGCATTTGGGAGGCAGAGGTAGGAGGATCGCCATGAGTTTGAGGTCACCCTGAGACTACATGGTGAATTCCAGATCACCCTGGGCTAGAGTGAGACCCTACCTCAAAACAACAACAACAACAAAGTGTCCAGCAAGTCTTAGACTGTCAGATGGACAGAAAGGTAGGGGCTGAGCCCCAGCCACTCATCCTCAGACCTCCTAGAAGGCTTTCTAAGCCTGCCAAGTGCACAGGTTTCTGCTCAGACACCAACTGATTCAAACCCATTTCCTAATCAAGATTTATCACGTGAAAAGACCTGATCAAGCACTCCAATCTTAAAATGCCCCTTATTTTCTTGTAGATGGAAGGAGCCATCTTCAGATGAGCTAGCTGGAGGGCTGGGGAAAGATGCATGGTCAAACGAATCACGGCAAAAATGAGGCCAAGAAGTTCTGTTCAGTGACAACTCCAAGCACCTGTGCTACTGTTGTTTCTGGGTGCTGTGGCTCTAGACAACTCTTTTCATAAATTTACTTCCCTTTTCATAAATTCTTATATTTTCCAGGAATTCTAGGAATTCCGGGAATTCAGGGACCAGTCTCACTGTGGGAAATGTTGCTGGAATGCTGATGGGCTGCGGCTGAATCACACCATTAGGTACAAGGCCGTGGCAATGGGCAGCTGTCTGACCCTCATTGTCTTGCTCTGGAAGGACGATGCAGCCCGAGGTGGGAGGTGGGAGCCGGGGCTCCTGACAGGCTGTGGTTCGGTGCCTTTTGGCCTGTTGGCTCCTGGACACGTTGCTCTTTGATTCCCTGTGTGCTGGTCACTCAGCCGCTTCCCCAACTCTCATTTGTCTCTAGACCTAGACATAAACTTCGCAAAGGCTGCCTCCTCACTGAGCTGTGTAATTGCAGACAAGAATCTTCCCTTAGCAGAAACTGGCTTTGGCAGATTCATGTGGCTTAACTTTCCCAGGGATGACATAAAAATTAGCCTATCATAGCAATTCTGGGCCAGGGAAGGCTTTTACAGGTGGCAGGCAATTCACTCCATCTGATGGCTCCTTTGGGGCCAGCCCATGGTGGACAGGAACAGTGGTCAACACTTCCTGAGCTCTCCTGAGTGTCAGGCAGTGGTCAGTTCTGATTTATTGACATATCTGAACACCCAGACCAGGGCACCCACACATGCAAGTGCTTGGTGCTTTTATTGGAAGGAAGTCTTATAAAACAGGCACAGATTTTCTTCATTGTTTTACTGAAGGGTACGGAAGCAGAGTGATGATGGATTCAGGTGACCCTAGTGTGTGGCCCCTGCCTCGAGGGGCTGACAGTGTACAGAGAAACCAGAATGTCTGGAAGGTTTTCAGTGTGTGTGTGTTGGGGGTGCTTGTGGATAATGTTTTCGGGTATTGATAGGAGTCTTCTCAGGACGGAAAAGGAATAGGCTCTTTTAGGCTTCAGGAAATAGTGTACTTTCCCACCTGTCTGCTCTGTACTGGGGATTGTGAAGAGCGTGCTATATCATTTCATGCCACAGGGACTTTCCCACTTCCTGCTCCCACAGAGGCTTGAAGGCCATGGTTCATTTGGCCAAGGTCACAGTCAGTCAGTGACTGAGCCTGGGGAGATTCCAGCTCTGTGCCCTGCCCTCATCCAGAGCCACTGGTGCTGGGCTATGATGGGAGATGCTGGTGGAAAAGAGCTCCCCATGGCATGCAAGGAGAGGCTCTGGGAGAGGGGGCCTCCGTGCAGGTGAGGAACACTGATACGCATGGCTAGATTCCTGCGGTCCACTCAACCTCTTCCTTCCTCACAGCTCTTTGCCTCTGGGAACGGCCAGGGCCAGGAACAGCTTGTCTTCCCCAGTCCATGTAACCCCTGGATTTCAGGCAGCCACATGGACCAAGATGGTCTCCACTCCTTTGGAACCCTGCCTGTCCCTCTAGCAGTCAAAAGACTCAGCAGTTCACAGAAGTTTTCATGTGGAAGGGCGGCCTGAGAGAGTGGGACCAACGCTGGGACTCGGAACACTTGGCCGCTACCTGGTGGCTGGCTGGATGCTGCCCTTGGTGGCAGCTGTCATGCTTTGCCTCTCCATCCTTATTGAGCTCTGATGTCAGCCAGTAAGATGCACTGACGCCACAGATGCGGGACTGGAGGACACTCAGTGGCTCCTCATGTCCTTTAGACCTCTGCTAGCACCACGGCAATCCACCTGCGCTGGCCAACAGGAGGACAGGCCAGCCGACATCAGTGACTTCCAGACACAGGGCTGCCTGGACAGGGCCCCTAAGCTAAGCACAAGCCAGTGGCTGTTGTGTTGGGTGGTTTCTCACATAGCAATTTTGTGAACAAATCTCACCAACATACTTCTATCTGTGTGCCTCTCTATGCCTGAAAGAAAACGGTGGCTGATATGTCCTGGGTACAGCCTGGCAGTGGTGTTCACAGCACCCCAAGGGAGTATGTGACAAGCAGAGCACCTACCGGCTGGCAGTTGGTGGGCTTCCCATTCATGTCAGTGCTGGGCGGCCTCAGGAAGTCCCAGTCACGGCCTTTGTTGTATGTTATGAGTGTTGTCACCTTGCCATCCACTTTCTGGTTTGCCAAGAAGACACCCTTCACCCCTCTGACCTGAGGAGACACAACACGGACTATAAGGCCCACCCAGCTCAAGGAGGCTATGGGCATACACCCTACCCCTACACAACACCCTGCACCCACCCTAACCCCCTACATGACACCCTGCACACACCCTACCCCCTACACAACACCCTGCACACACCCTACCCCCTACACAACACCCTGCACACACCCTACCCCCTACACGACACCCTGCACACACCCTACCCTCTACAGAACACCCTGCATGTAGCTTCACACTTGGCCAGAACTGGAGGCCGGTGGGCTTGTGTGAATGGATGGAAATAGGCGTCGGCTGGGATAGCAGGTGTGTCTACTCCAAGGCCTATGTGTCTTGTAGCACACGGAGTTGTCCACTGTAGACCTCTGACAGTCAGAAGTGACAGAGCCTTGGTCCCCAACCCATCCCCTGTATCTGAGCCTCCCATCCCCACCCTGGGCTCAGGATCCCCCTGCCTTCTGTTTCTAACTGCTTCTGGGCTTTCTCTGGGGACCCTGCTGCTCAGTCTTCTAGAATATGCCAAGTGGTGGTGACAGGAAGGTCCCTACTTATCTCAGCATGCCTTGACAAGACTCCATTCTGTCCTCATTGATTCCTTTCTCAAGGGGTCCTGCAAGGCCCATGGCCGAGGTCCCTAAACATCTAAGAGTGGCCATGGAATTGCTCCTAAGAAATGCACAAGAAGCAGCCCCGGTAACCTAATGGAGAAGGCACTGGTTTCCTAGAACTGGCAAGGGCTGGTGATTCCATCAAGTTTAACCCAGTGGCTCCCTCACAGGGATGGCCTTTGCTGCAAGCTCCTTACTGATGAAGGACTAAGAGCCAGCCTCTCTGAGAACTTCTAGGATGAAATGACAGCCATAGACATGCCCCTTTCATCCAAGCCCCATGGCAGAGGTAGCTCACTCTTTTCTGCTCACAAAGCACCTCAGGAAACTGAAGCCCAGAGAACCCTGAATTTTACCTAAAGCTCCACAGCCGAAGATTATAATTATGCAGATGGAAATGACACATTAATCATGCTTTCTGTGGATAGGCCTTGGCTCAGCCCTATCACTTAAGTCTTGCAACTTGGGATGTTGATGTGAGGTTCTCCTCAATGTGTTGGTCTGCAAAGGCAGTGCACGTGGACAGTGCCCCAGAGACGCAGGGTCAGATGGCAAGACTGGTGGATGGGTAGGGAGGGGAAAATGGATGAATAGATGGGTGGATGGATAGATGGATGAGTGGGCAGGTGGATGGATGAATGGATTGTTGGATGGATGGGTGGATGGATAGATGGATGAGTGGGTAGTTGGATAAATGTATGGATAGTTGAATGGGTGGCTAGATGGGTGTGTGGGTAGGTAGATGGATAGATGGACGGTTGGGTGGGTGGGTGGAGAGGCAGGAGGAGGAACACGTTGGTGGGCAGCATATCAGTTTCCTTGAGTGCTGTAGCATTCAGCATTCATCACTCTGTGCGTCCTACTGATGGACTGAATGTGACCAGCGCCTGCTTCCACACATGTCCTCCCATGGTGGGCTGTAACCTGGAAGTGTAAGCTGAAATAAACCCTTACACCTCTCTTAAACTGGATTCTGTCACATATTTTGTCTCAGCAACAAGAAAGTAACTGATATATTGCCCTTTCCCTCACTCTGAGCAGCAAATGGGTCCCAGGCCTTACTCCCAATCCCTGGCCTACACACGTCCTCTGATAAATGCACACACATTGTTCATAAAGTCTGACTTGATCATTTTCTAGTCTGTAACAAGGACGCCTTCCTATGTTTGGGAAAGCACGTCTCTGGCTTCCTCTAAGGTTCACCAGCAGCCATCATGGCCATTTTCCTACCAGCAAGCTGTGCACAGCAATCCAGAATTTTTCTATTAAGCTCCTCACCGTTTTCCTGGCTTTGGCCAATTTCAGTGTCTCCTCCACAGTTACAGACAGCACCTCCCTTCTGATATGGGCTAGTGTCTCAGCCCTGCTATGGGCCATTACACCACTTGGTCTTGGTGGTTTAAGCAACACGAATGCCCTCTGCAGGAGTGGACCTCATGTCACTGCTGTGGATCTGCAGGAGCTGACATCGTGTCACTGGTCCATAGTCAAGGCATGGCAGGGCTGGTCCTTCAGAAGACTAAGAGGCACGGCCATCTGTCCCTCACCCTTCTGGCTTCTCGAGGCCCTTCATCTTCCATACTGACATCTGCCTGACTCCTCTTCAGCCTCCTTCTACCTTTAGAAGCTTCTGTCATTCTGTTTTGCTCAAAGATTCCCCAGCTTAAGGTTCTTGGTCATATCCAGTAGAAGGGGACATATTCCCAGGTCCTGGGGATTAGGGTGTGGCCATCTTTGAGGACACCTTTGTTCTGCCCCCCTATAGAGAGACTGGGGGACTTAAGCCCTCATTTAGAGAGCTGTGGGCTCTTCCATGGGGGAGTGGAGTGATGTTCTCTCTCTCTCTCAGGATGTCTGGGTCCTTTTGGTATGGCCAGTGGAGTTAAAAGGCAGCAGTCCCACTGTAACCCTCCTGTTTTCTCAGGCTGGGGGTGCACCATGTCTGGGGTGCTTGTTTCTATTGTCCATCACTCAGCAGTGAGCCCTGGGGAATCATTTGAGCCTCAGGGAGAGCTGCAGCCACGGACCCACACAGAAAACACATATCAGAACCTGAATATAAACCCAGGCCCAGCGCTGTGCCTGTGACCCTTGTGTGACGGAGGCCAAACGTGAGGTCATTGCAGGGCCTCAGGGAATTGGCAGTGGTGACACCTGTGCACCGAACTGCCACGAACTCCGTTAGTTCCTTGTTATTTCCCTGGTATTCTCTGTGCCAGATCTGGGTTGCCAGTTCTTTGTACAGCTCCCCAGTTCCTCACCTGACTGACTCTCGCACACCACTGCACCCCCTCTTCAGGAAGCCTGCCCTGACTCTTAGCTGGGCTTGCCAGTGTGTGGTGCACTGTGTCCCACTGCTGTGTTACACTGCAAGGAGTGTCTACCTATTGGTGGGGAGCAAGTGGGGATCCCTGTGTGTGACAGGGCGTGGCAGGCAGTATGTATATGACAGATACACACTGGACAGAGCAGACTGCATATCCCCCATCAGACTCCCTGTGCCATCCTCCCAGCTGGTCACTGCTCACTTCCACCTTAAGCAGCAGTTGCTGCCTATGGGGGGCTGGTGGCCAGGAGCTTCTGGAGCCATCCTGCTTGACTGAGCTCTAGGTGGGGGAGGGCAGCTGTAGGAGGGGGACAAACCTGGATACCCCAGCAAGAGGCAGCCCTGACAAATGGGCTCTTCTCACAAACAAATGATTACATTTATCATTTGCTGGGGACAATGGCTTCAAGCTGCTGCTGACAGCTGGAGATGTATGGAGGCTCCCTCTACCTGGGAGGTCACCTCCCACTCGCAAGGATGAACTGCATTGCCTGCTGAGGGCCACTTCACCACCTAGCACTGGTCCAGTGTGTTCTGAGGGCAGGCATGAGGGAGGAACTTGTGAGAGAGTGACTGACAGAGGGATCCCAGAAGAACAGACAGCCTTGGCTGACTGCTTTTCCACTCAGCCCAGCAATTTGAGCAGGTGGGGGAGGGGCTCCCCTGAGCCTCAGTTTCCTGACCTGTACATGAGCTCACCTCTGGCAGTGTCCATGAGGCCAAAGAGAGTCCTGTGAATGGCTTGTGTTGGTCAGAACCACAGCAGGCACCTGACAGATATTTACAGAGTCTAAGAGCATAGATGGGACCTGGGCCTGGGCCGCCGTTGCTGGTGGAGAGCCTTGGTGTGATGCTAGGAGCTTAGATTAGAGCCACATGGGGACTTCTGTGGGTTCATGTAAGGGAGGAGCAGAAGGGAAGGCCCTGCCATAGGAAACTAGGCTGGACAGTACTGCCGGGCTCAGCTCCATATGTGAGGAGCAGAGATAGGAGTGGGGTGATGAAGGATGAGTGGGAAGATTAACAGCAGGGAAGAGACACAGGGACTCAGCCACATGGACAGAAGGAACGAAAAGAGGAGACACCTGCAAGAGAGGAGCACAGAGTAGGAAGCTGCTCCCAGAAGGAGGGACACTCAGGCCAGCCCTGGTTTAGCTGCTTTTGGCACAGTGGAAACTTGCAGGCTAAGGTCAAGTTTAATTTTGCAAAATGTAACATGCCAGAGTTCCATTTTCATTACTCATAAAAAGAGGGCATTTATTGTCTCTAAGAAAAACCTTCACAATAGCCTGTGGCCCCAAAGTCTAGATCACCAGGTCCTTTGCAGGTGTCTGTGGCCCTAGGCTGGGCAGGGATGGGGAGAGAGAGTATGGGCAACCTTCTCTCCTCGGCTGGGTTGCCTACCTCAAGAATGTCAATGACCACGCTCTCTTCAGCCTGCCGTGAGCTGCGCACATTCTCCAGCACCAGCGAATAGTGCACCCCGCGCGGGTCCGACTGGTAGAGGTTGTAGGTATCCACTTGGTTCCACTCCTGCACGGCCACGAACACCTGCTGCTCATCCGTGCTGATAATCTGCAGGTCCTGGGATAGGGGAGCTGGTCAGAGATGGTGGCCTGTGTGTAGGCCATCTCTGTGCTCCCTTAGAGCCATGCTGATCTAGGTTGACATCTGGTCGACCAAACTTGGTTCTGTGACTATGGACAAGTGGGTTCACTTCCCTAGGTGTTCATAGCACATCTCTTAAAATAGGGGTGATATTTGGCCCCTCCATACCAGGTTGTGGGTGGCCTAGGGATGGCTCCTCCTCTCCACACCCACCAGGCCCTCTGTCATGTCCCTGCATGTCCCAAGCACCTAGCGTGGTCATAATGATGGACAAGTGTGGGGTTACGCTCCCCACCCCATCTTCTGATCCTTCACTTATCCAATGCCTATTTGTGCCAAGCACTGCCCTTGGCACTGAGGAGCATGACCTGGTGCCAGCCCTACTTACACATGGACTCTAGAAAGGGGAGCCTTGTTTTAACCTCTGAGAGCTCTGTGCCTCTGGATACCACCCTAGCCCTGACAAATGAGCCCCCACATGTCCACCTTTCCCTGTGTCAGCCCCGCACCCAGCCCCATGGCTGCTCAGACAGTGCTGAAAGAGCAGCATCCCAGCAATGACTCCCAACCTCAGTTTCTCCCTGTGGGTCAGGTAGCTCTGCAGGGCTCAGAACAATGGCTTATGGTATCTCTTTCAGACTGTACAATTCAGAAAAGAAGGGTTCCAAAACAAATGGAAAAGTAAGCCAGGGAGCCAAGGAGATAGTTTGGTCAGCTACACAACATTAGGACCTGTGTTGAATCCCCAGCACCCATTTAAAAGCTGGGTGCCACCATGGTGCATACTTGAAATGCCAGTGATGGGGAGATGGAGACAGGAGGATCCCTGGTTTAGCCAAATTGGTGAGTTCCAGGTTTAGTGGAGACCCTGTCTCAAAGAATAAGGAGGAGAGAATTGAGTAAGATGTCTGACATCGACCTATGGACTCTACATGAATGTGCACACACACACACGTGCACCCACACACATGTGAACATGCATGAGCATACCACAAATGCATGAAGAAGAAAAAAGAAAGGAAGGGAGGAAAAAGGAAGGAAGGAAGCAAGCAAGCAAAGCAATCCAGACTGACTTTGGCTCCTTGCTTTTCTTGTCTGTCCAGGCCAGTGCTGAATGCTGTGGAATACACTGGAGCTCTTAAGCTCTTAGACCCCTGACATGGGACTTCCAGGATAGAAGAGTGGGAGGTGTGGTACCTTTGCTCAAAGACTCAGTCCCTCCTCCGCCCCTGTGTGTCTGGTGCTCTTTGGGTATGCTCACTTTAAAAGGAGTGGCTTTTATTTCTGTGTCCCTCTGCTCACAGGTCTTCAGCTGAGGGTGTAAATGCTGCTCAGGGTCCACTGGGCTCCTGAATGCTGAAACTAGTCCTTCCCCTCACTGCTCAGCCTGTGTCCCTGTGTTATGAGTCCAAAAGGGCCTTTTGAAAAAGCCAAATGTCATGGTGCAGACCTGTACCCTAGCAGCTGGGTAGTAGAGGCAGAAAGATTATGAGTTCAAGGCCAGACTGGGATACATAGTGAGACCCTCATAAAGTGGGGTAGCTTTGCAGACAAAGGATGCTGTCTATGAAGCACCTAGCATGTACCACATTAGCAGGGAGGCCACACAGACACACAGCCCGGCCCTATGTCTACAGACATAAATCTGACAGAAGTGATGAACCAAAAGGTACATATCACTAAAAAGATTACAGAGGGCCAAGGCCTGGGGAGTTCTCATCTGTGACATGGGACAGAAGGGTGATGAGAGACTGGAATATCTATGAAGCACTCATAGGAGCCGGCAGATCACCACTTCTTGACTGCTCACCTCCTCTCCCCTGTGTTCTCACTCAGAGCAGGATACAGAAGGCCATGGCAGACAGCAGCATGATCAGAATGAGGGTTCAGAGGGAGGCTCACTCACTTCCCGCCTGAAAGGGTGGTGGGGAATTGTGAGCTTGTTACAGCCAGTGAGCGAGCACAGGGGAGCCGGCACAGCAGAATGTGATATTTAAGATGACCACTCTCATCCAGACTGCATACATAGCTGGTTAAACACATTGGGTGAATGCTTCCTGTAATCTGGGAACAGAGAAGTGTGACAGTGACTCACTGTGACTGTAGAAAGGCCTGGCACTAACACTTAAGCATGTTTGCGTTTGGCCTTTTTACTAAATGTGATTCACACACTTTCAACGTTGTGGCATGGGGAGCCTTCATGAATGCTACTTATAAAAAAAAAAAGAAAGAAAGAAAAATCAAACAAAAAATGAATGCTACTTATAAACCATCCTTTTTTTTTTTTTCAAGATAGGGTCTCACTCTAACCCAGGCTGACCTGGAATTCACTCTGTATTCTCATGCTGGCCTCCAACTCACAGTGCTGGGTTTGGTATGCACTACCACGCCCAGCCTATAAACACTACTTTTCATGACTGCACATGGCCAGCCATAATTCACTGAGCTGCGTTTCTGCTGGCAAGCCTTTGGCATATCTAGTACTATCACAAGATGGCTGTGGATATTTCCAGACCCTCCCTGCTTCTCTGATTCCTTCCCATAAGTTTCAAGAAGGGAAACCACCACGTCAGAGGCTGGGAGCATCCCTAATGGGCTTGCACTGTTAGCTGCTGTCGGAAAGTTCAGGTTCATTCTTCCCCAGAAGGGTTACAGGCTCTGTCTCTCTTCATGTAGGACAGTTCCACAATGCTAGGATGAATTTCCACACAGACAGTTTACGGGTGGACCAGGATTTATTTCCTCCTACAAATCCAATGGGAAGTTCCATCAATGGAAGAAGAAGCTGGCTCCAAGCAGAGAGGGAGAAACCACCAGCAGCAGCAAACACCAAAAAGCAACAGCACAAACCGGCAACAAGCAGGCCCCCAGAGCTCACACTGCTCTAGTACGCCTCTGGGCTGGAATTCAGATCCACCCCAAACACACCTTGGGATGGACATCAGGATTTGCCAGCAGTGACACCTCTTCCAGCCCAGCAACTGGAGATCCAAGTTTATACTTGAGTTTAATTTTAACACCTGAGTCAATGGGGGACATACAGTCACACTACCACAGCCAGTATGGAGGATGGTCGCTTAAAGCCCTTGCCAATTAGAGAGTGGAAAAGTCCCTGAAGCTTCTTCAGAAGATCACATTTACTTTCTTTCACTTTTGGGGGAGGGGGTTGAGGTAGGGCCTTCACTCTAGCCCAGGCTGACCTGGAATTCACTCTGTATTCTCAGGGTGGCCTTGAACTCACTGTGATCCTCCTACTTCTGCCTCCCGAGTGCTGCATGTGCCACCACGCCCGGCTGTTTCACTTTTTAAGAAGGAAGCAGGGGCTAGAGAGATGGCTTAGCAGTTAATGTACTTGCCAGCAAAGCCCAAGGACCCAGGTTTGATTCCCCAGAATCCATGTAAGCCAGATGCACAAGGTGGCACATGCGTCTGGAATTTGTTTGCAGTGGCTGGACACTCTGGTACACCCATATTCTCTCCCTTTCTCTCTCTCAATAAATAAATAAATAAATATAATTTTTTTTAAAAAAAGGAAGCAGAACAAAGGTTGCAGAGAATTTTCATATCTGTAACTGCATTGGTGCATGTGGCTTAGAGAAACATGTGGAAGGAAGCTTTGAGATTATTTTTGTAGCAACTGAGATTAGGTGACTTTCTAGACAGTGTCCTTTTCTTTTTCATATAAGAAGAACAAGAGGTAAATGGAATACCATAGAAGCCTACAATTTCACCAGGGGCAGGAACTCCTTCTGGGTCATGTTGGCACTGTCCCATGACATGGCTCTTGTATTTGTGGCCCAGGATGAATGCTAGAGTTCTGGGCATCTTACTAACATGAAAAGCTTCAGGAAGGAGGAAGAGGAAGGCTGACCTTTATATAACATTCTCAGTAGTCTTACATGACAGTTTTAGTAATATCTCATCGGCTGAGTTGAGAAGTAGGAACATGAGAAACTGCAAAGGAAAGGAGAATGGGAAACAATGGAGAAGCTAAAATTTGGATTTTGCTCAGGGGGATGAAAGGCAGAATGGATACTGACAACACTCCAAGAATTTCATACATGCCAACCTTGAAAATGAAGAAATAAGGTTGTCAGAAAAAAAAAAAGAGGAATGAAGAAGATACAAGCAAGTAGAAGCTATATATGTATAAATTATATAATTTACATAGTTGTTGTGGTAGTTTGAATAGATGCCCCCCAATATATTCAGTGTTTTATTAGTTTGTAGTTTGCATCTGCAGCCACCTGGCTGGAGGCAGTGTCACTGGGTGGATCTTAAGGTGTGGTGGTGGGTTTGGGATTTCAATCTAAAGATATGCAAAGTGTGCCTAGCTGGAGTTCCTGAGGTGTGCTGTACTGTGTGGCTTTTGGCTTGTGGCTTTTCTTTCTCTGGGCCTAGTCCTGTAAGAGCAGGCCAGCCTCTTCTGCCATTATGGAACTTTCCCTGGATCTATAAGCTTCAATAAATCCCTTTCTCCATAACTGTGCCTGGTCTGGAAGTTCATCTCAGCGAACCTGAAGCTGTCTGCTACAGAAGTATATATAATTACTTATATATAAACTGTAATTTATATAATACATATGGGAAAGATTTAAAACATTTTAATTTTTAGTGGGAACTTTAATATATGAACACACTACAAATTGATCATATTTACATCAGGTTATTCTCTTTTGTTCCCTCTCCCCACCCCCATTCCACTAAGGGTCCTCAGCGGGGGTATCAGTAATCGCTGTTGGGTCATGAATGTGCCAGTTGGTTCATGTCAGGAGTGTCCACAGCACACCTTCCCAGCCTGTGGCTCTTGCAGTCTTTCTGCCCCCCTTCTGCAATGTTCCCTGAGCTTTGGAGGGCATGTTACAAATCTCCTTTACTGTTGAGCTCTCAGCAGCCTCCAATTTTCTTCTTTGGTGAATTTTGAGTCTCTTCAGTGTCTACCACCTCTCCATACAGAAGGCTTCTCTGGCTAGCAGTGAGAGCAGCACTCCACATCCTCTGTAATGTTTCCTGGTCCCTGGTGGGTGTGATAGAAATGACTCATCCAGAGCTAGGTACTTGGCTTTCCCTTGTCATTCTGATGACTCTTGAGTCTCTCTGGTATTCACCACCATCAGTAAAAAGCAGAGTCTCTAACCAATAGCGAGAGAGCACTGATAAACATATATATTTAGAAGGCTTCTGATGGGTATAACCTGTCTATTTGGTCAAAGTGGAAACTTCCCTTTGTGGCCTATGACATTTCAAGCCATAGGCTTCAGGCTTGGTTCTTAGTTCCAGGCATGAATTCCCTCCCACTGAATGAGCTTCATGTACAATCAGATAGCAGCTGATTACCCCCATAACTTATGTGCCATTATTGCACCCATGGGTTCATTTCTCCTGGATCCACTGTTTAACACTGTTGATGACTTTTATCCAGCAGCTTGCATAGCACCTTCCAGCACTAAGTCAGCTAGCTGGCAGGGTGATGGCTTCCATCTCAGTTCCAGCTTAATTTCTCAATGTCTTATGACTGCAGCCTGTGGTCTCTTACAATCTAGTTCTGGTGGGTAACCAAGCACTTTAGTAATGGCCTGTATTGTTTTGTGGGCCTCATTGGGGTCTCCTTTCAACAATTCTCTGTGGGGGTGGGTGACCTATCTATAGCACTGGGATTCACAACCATGATTTTAGGGTAAAGCTTTTTCTACCTCAGAAAGGTACTTCCATCTAAATTGTCTTTTTATCTCTTTCTCCATATATATATTTATTATATATATGTATGTATGTGTATATATATGATCTATATATCTTCTAATTAGCTAATGTTGATGTAGGTTTCTACAGAACTTAATCAAACTGCCATTTATTTATTTATTTATTTATTTATTTATTTATTTATTTATTTTTGGTTTTTTGAGGTAGGGTCTCATTCTAGTCCTGGCTGACCTAGAATTCACTATGTAGTCTCAGGGTGGCCTCGAACTCACAGCGATCCCCCTACCTCTGCCTCCCGAGTGCTGGGATTAAAGGTGTGTGCCTTAGTTCTATATATCTCTCCTCCCACCTTTTCCCTGCCCTCCCCAGCTTATACCTTTGCATGCCCTATAGTCTGTCTTTCCACTTGCCTGTCTACTATCCCCTTCTGATCCTTCCCCATTTCTCCTCTCTCCAAGCCCCATTCTAGCTTTCTTACCAGCACTACTGTCGCGATTCCTACAACCTGTAAACAAATCAATCTATTCAATGTTAGGATCCGCATATGATAGAGAACATGCAGCATTTGCCTTCCTGAGCCTGGGTTATCTCACTTAGTATAATTCCTTCCAGATCCATTCATTTTCCTGCAAATTTCATAAATTTATTTTTCTTTACAGCTGAGCAGAACTCCATTACGTATATGTACCATATCTTTGTTATCCATTCATCAGTTGATGGGCATCTGATCCAACTCCATTTCCTAGCTATTGTGAATAGAGCAGCTATAAACATGTCTGAGCAAATATTTTTATATATTTCTAAATATTTCATATATATATATATATTTATAAATAGACAGTTTTTAGGGTATGTACCCAGGCAAGTGTTCCTGTGTCTTGCTAGCATTTATTGCCATTTGATTTTTTTGATGATAGCCATTCTGACCAGAGTGAGGTGGAATCTCAAAGTAGTTTTAACTTACATTTCCCTGATAGCTAAAGCTGTTGAACATTTTTGGATGCTTATTGGCTATTTGTAGTTCTTCTTTTGAGAACTCACTGTTCAATTTCTTGCCCCAGCTTTCGGCTGGGTTGATCAATTTTTTACTGTTTGGCTTTTGAGTTCCTTGTATCCTCTAGCTATCATCTGGTGGGTGTGAAGATTTTCTCCCATTCTGTAGGTTGCCTATTGGCTGTTTATGGTTTGTTGAGCTGTACAGTAGCATTTTAGTTTCATGAGATCCCATTGGTTGAAGGTCCCTGGGCTACTGGAATCTTATTCAGAAAGTTTCCCCCTATGCCTACATCTTGCTACATTTTCCTCTAGTCATTTCACAGTTTCAGGTCTTATACTGAGGTCCTTGATCCATTTGGAGTTGATTTTTGTGAGGGTGAGAAAAGAGAACCTAGATTCATTTTTTCACATATAGTTATCCAGTTTCTCCAGCACCATTTTTTTAAAATGTTGTCTTTTCTCCAGTGCGTATTTTTGGCCTCTTTGTCAAAGATTGGAGCGAGGGGACATAGTTATTTAAACTTATATCTGGATCTTCTATTCTATTCCATTGATCTGTGTGTCTGTTTTTGTGCCAGCACCATGCTATTTTTATTACTATGGCTTTTTAGTATGTCTAGAAATCAGATATAGTGATACCACCAGCAGTATTCTTTCTGATGAGGACATCTTTGGCGATCTGAGGCCTTTTGTGATTCCTTATTAATTTTAAGATTATTTTTTCTATTCTTTGAAGGATGATACTGGAATTTTGATTGAAATTGCACTGAATCTGTATATTGCTTTTGGTAGGATGGCCATTTTCATGACATTAATCTTTTTAATCCATGACCATGGGAGATCTTTCCATCTTTTCCTGACTTCCTCAATTTCCTTCTTAAATGTTTTAACATTTTCACTGTAGAGGTCTTCTACTTCCTTGGTTAGGCATATTCTAAGATATTTATTTTTATGGCTATTATGAATGGGACTATTTCCCTGATTTTTTCTCAGTATGTCTGTGTCCTAATATGTGATCTATTTTACAAAAGGTTTCATAAGCTGCCAAGAAGAATGTATATTCTAAAGAATTTGGATAGAATATTCTGGAGAGTTTGGATGAAATATTCTGTAAATATCTGTTGAGTCCATTCAATCTATGTTGCCATTTAGTTCTGCTGTTTATGTTCTTCTTAGGTGATCTGTCTATAGATGATAGTGGCATATTATGGTCATCCATTATTGTTGTGTTGGGATTTATGTTTGAGTTTATGTCTAGTAGATTTTACTTTATAAAAATTTGGGGGCTGGAGATATGGCTTAACAGTTAAGGTGCTTACCTATGAAGCCTAAGAACTCAGGTTCCAGTCCCCAGTTTCCACATAAGCCAGATACACAAAGTGGCACATCCATCTGGAGTTTGTTTGTAGTGGCTAGTGTCTATTATGTAAGATATACCCATACCTGCTTGTTTTCTATTTCCATTTGCTTGGAATATTTTTCCCGTCCTTTCACCCTAATGCGCTGTTTGTCTTTGACAATAAGGTTTCTTTCTTTCTTTCTTTCTTTTTCTTTCTTTCTTTCTTTCTTTCTTTCTTTTTTTTTTGTTTTGTTTTTCAAAGTAGGGTCTCACTCTGGTCCAGGCTAACCTGGAATTAACTATGTCATCTCAGGGTGGCCTTGAACTCACAACAATCCACCTACCTCTGCCTCCCAAGTGCTGGGATTAAAAGCATGCACCACCATGTCCAGCTTGGTTTCTTTTTTGTTGTTGTTGTTGTTTTAAATTTTTATTTATTTACTTGTTTGAGAAGGGAAAAAGAGAGAATGGGTGCACTAGAACATCTAGCCACCACAAACTCCAGATGCATGCGCCACCTTGTGCATCTGGCTTATGTGGGTCCTGGGGAATCAAACCGGGGTCCTTTGGCTTTTCAGGCAAGCGCCTTAACTGCTAAGCCATTTCTCCAGCCCAAGTTTGATTTCTTGAAGACAGCAAATGGATGGATCCTATTTTCTGATCCAGCCTGTTAACCTGTGTTTTTTGAGTGGGAAGTTGAGCCCATGGATATTCAGAGTTATTACTGAAAGGTCTGAGTTAATCTCTGTCAAGTTAATGATTTGTGGAGTTTAGTCTTTTTAAATCTTCATTTGCTTTAATAGGGTGTTCTAGTTTCGATTATTGCTTTATCCCTCTTGTACCTTATTAGATTTATATTTCTCTTCAATGTGAAGCATTCCATCCAATATTCTCTGTAGGGGCTGGTTTAGTGCCCATATAGTCAACTTTTATTTTGAAAAATGTTTTTTCCTTCTATTAAGAGGGATAATTTTATTGGGCATAGTTTGGCAGCTATAGTTTTTCACATAAAATTTGAAATATATTTCCTTCCAAGCTGTTCTGGATTTTAGAGTTTCCATTGAAAAACCAGATTTTATTCTGATTAGATTACCTTTATAAATGACAAGCTATTTCTCTCTTGCAGATTTAATACTTGTTTCTGTGTTTAGTGGTTTTTTTTTTTTTTTTTTTTTTTTTTTTTTTGAGGTAGGATCTCACTCTAGCCAAGGCTGGAATTCATTATGCGTTTCAGGGTGGCCTTGAACTCATGGCAATCCTCCTACCTCTGCCTCCCAAGTACTGGGATTAAAGGTGTGTGCCATCATGTCAGGTTGTGTTTAGCATTTTAACCATAATGTAATGTGGGGAATTTATTTTCTGGTCCTGTCTGTTTGGTGTTCTGTATTCCTCTTGTACTTGGATGGACCTCTCTTTTGTATGGCATAAAATTTTTTCTTCTTTAATTTTCTTGAAGATATTCTCTTTGCCCCTGACCTGAAGTTTTTCTCTTTCTTCAATGCTCATGATTTGACTATTTGGTCTTTTTTCAAGTGTTCTACATTTCTCTCAAGTGCTTCTTGTAGTTTTTTTTTTTTTTTTTGTTTTGCAAGGTAGGGTCTCACTCTGGCCCAGGCTGACCTGGAATTAACTATGTAATCTCAGGATGGCCTCGAACTTTTGTCCTCCTTGTTGTTAAAGGCGTGTTTTTTTTTTTTTAAACTAACTTGTCATTGATTTTGGTCTTCTGATCTATTTCCTCTGTCTTGTCCTCAGTCTTGGTATTCTGTCCTGCAGATGATCTATCTTATTGATATGGCTTTCCTGGGAACTTTGGATTTATTTTTATTATTTTATTTATTTTGGAGAGAGACACAGAGAAAGATAGAGAGAGAGGGAGAGGAAGACAGATAGAGATGGGCATACCAGCAGTCTCTCAGCTGCTGTGAACAAAATCCAGATGTGTGCGCCCCCTTGTGGTCAAGTGTGGCATTGCACCCTTGCATCACTGCATTTGGCTAAACGTGGGACCTGGAGATTGGAACCGCTGGAGATTGGAACTGGCATTCTTAGGCTTAGGAGGCAGGTGCCTTAACTGCTAAGCCATCTCTCCAGCCCTATTTTTATTTTTTAAAATATTATATTTAGGGCTGGAGCCTAGCAGTTAAGGTGCTTGCCTGCAAAGCCTAAGGACCCATGTTTGACTGTCCAGATCCTATGTAAGCCAGATGCACAAAGGTGAGGCAAGCGCAAGGTCACACATGCCCACTAGGTGGCACAAGTGTCTGGAGTTTTATTGCAGTGGCTGAGGTCCTGGAGCTCTAATTGTCTCTCTTTGTCTCACTATCTCTCTCTCTCTGAAATAAAAATTTTTAAGAATATCATGTTTATTTATTTGTAAGGGAAGAGAGAGAAGGAAGGAAGGAAGGGTGGAAGGAAGGATGAGGGAGAATGAGAATACAGATACACCAGGGCCTCCTGCCCCTGCAAATGAACCCAGATGCCTGTGCTACTTTGTGCATGTGGCTTTATATGGGGACTTGGGAACTGAACCCAGGCCATCAGGCCTTGTAAGAAAGGGCTTTTAACTGCTTAGTCTTTTCCCAGCCCTGGGAGCTTTATAATTGAGTTGTTTCACTTTTGATTCCCATTATCTTTCTTCCACATTTTTATCTTTTGCATTCCATTTTCCTTTCTGGGTTTGAATTTCTCATGGTATTTAGTTGATTGTATTCTTTTGGAATTCATTCAGGTGTTTGTTCGTGATCTCTTTAAGTTTGATGTATATGTTTATTATGTCTTGGAATTCTTCATCTGAAATTTCCTCTGAGTAGTTCTGATTGGAGGCTTCAATTGTGGGACTAGGCATTCTTGGTGAGGATATCTTGCTTCCTGTGTCATCTGCTTTGCACTGGGGTTTGCCCATCTGAAGATAATTCCTTTTCATTGCTGAAAATATAGCAATAGCCACTCCACTGGGGGATACAGGGTGGCATAGTGTCAGGACTCCTCCAGTAACAGCCATGTATCTGGACAACAAAGTCACTGGACATGGGCCTGGACTATTCCAGGTGGTCTATTGAATCAGAGGTAGAGGCCTGTGCCAACGAGCCTGGTCCTCCTTGCTTAGGAATGATCAGCCTACATGAGAGTCTTGGCTGGGTGCAGAAGGGAGTGTATTGTGCACTCACTAGGGCCTAGTGCTGCATGGCCTCGTCCTTCTTGCTTTGAGTGGGCTGCTAACAAGTGTGTCTCAAGTTTCAAGACATTTTAAGAACCACGAGAGCAGGAATTTCTCCTTGGACCTTTATGTGAAATTCATAGAACAATAATGAACCAGTATCTTACACCTATTTTGAGAACTATTTTATTTATTCATTTTAAGAGAAAGAGATAGAAAGCATATGTGCACCAGGGCCTCTTGCCACTGCAAATGAAGTCCAGACACTTTATGCATCTGACTTTATATAGATATTAGGAAGTTGAACCTAGGTCAGCAGCTTTGCAAACAAATGCTTTTAACTATTGTGCAATCTCCCCAGCCCCTCTTTTTGTTTTGAAGTATTGGACTCACTAGCTTTTGGCCTCCAGCATGTCTTGTAAGAAATCTTCAGGTCATCTTATTGTGAGAAGGCAGTCTTCTCTTGCTACTTTCCAGATTCCCTTCTTTTTGGCTTTTGATGTTGACTATAGGGTGACTTTATTCCTCTTGGATTTCACCAACCTTTCAGGTATTTATTTTTAAATGTTTCAGGAATCTGGGGAGAATTTTGGCCATTGTTTCTTTAACTAATCTCTCCCCTCTTCCTCTTTCTTCCTCTTCTAGGACTTGCACAATGCATATGCTGGTCTGCATGGGGGTGTTCAGAAGGTACTAAGACTTAGTCATTTCCATAGTCTTGTCTTCAAGTTCCATTGTTCTTTCTTTTGCTGTCCAAATCTGCTTTGTGCACCTTTAGTGAACATTTCACTCCCATTAACATTCTTATTTGTTTTTTTTTTTTTTTTTTTTTTTTCAAAACTCTAGTCCAGGCTGACCTGGAATTGACTATTTCAGGGTTCGAACTTGAGTGCTGGGATTAAAGACCACCACGCCCAGCTCTTATTTGTTTTTTAAAAATATATTTTATTTATTGATTGATTTGAGAGAGAAAGAGGTAGAGAGAAAGAGAGAGAATGGGTATGCCAGGGCCTCCAGCCATTGAAAACGAACGCCAGACGCATGCACCCCCTTGTGCATCTGGCTTATGTGGGTCCTGGAGAGTTGAACCGGGATCCTATGGCTTTGCAGGAAAATGCCTTACCCACTAAGCCATCTTTCCAGCCCTCTTATTTGTTTTTAATTATTGCTTCAGGATTTCCTTGGTTTCTTTCTGGCTCATCATTGGCATTCCCTTTTTCCATACATAATTTTCTTGGTTTATCTTCCTTTAGTTGTTTGAGCTTCTGTCTAGTAGGTCCACCAGCTGGTCTTTCTTAGATACCGCTTCCATTTTTCTTTGAATGGATTATACTTACCTGTTTTTCTGTGTACCTTGTGAGTTTTGTTATTGGTTTTTTTTTTTTTTTTTGATTGGTTGGTTGGTTGTCTGGTTGGTTTTTTGAAAGTGTCATTCTGTAGCCCAGGCTAGCTTCAAACACATATCTTCCTACCTCAATCTCCCAGATACTGGGATAATAAGTGTGGTCCCATCATGCCCAGCTCAATTTGGACATTTGAATCTATAATATGGGAACTCTTGAAATAGACTGCCCCCTTTCTTCAGAAAGTGCCTTTTTAAAATTTATTTTTATTTTTTCACTTCTGATTGTCACAAGCTATCTCTGCACCAAAACTCATCCTGACATGGTGTGGTAGTTTGAATACATGGCCCCCAATATATTCAGTGTTTTAGTAGTTTATAGTTTACATCTGCAGCCACCTTGCTAGAGGCAATGTCATAGGGCGGATCTCAAGGTGTGATGATGGGTTTGAGATTCCATTGTAAAGATATGCAAAGTGTGCCTAAAGGGAGTTCCTGAAGTGTGCTGTGTGGCTTTTGGTTGTAGCTTTGCTCTGTGTGCTATGTGCCTGGTGGGCTTTTCTCTCTCTTGCCTGGTCCTGGGAAGGCAGGCCAGCTTCTTCTGCCATTATGGAACTTCCCCTGGATCTGTAAGCTACAATAAATATCACTTCCTCCATAACTGTGCCTGGTCTGGAAGTTCATCTCAGCGAACCTGAAGCTGTCTGCTACACATGGCTACCTGCCCTTTTCACCATATACATGTGATTGCATTTAAGTGTTTTGGTCCTTTGAGGCCTGGTTTCCAAAGGTGAAAAAAGGCCCCATCCAGGCTTCAGCTGGTGTGGCCACATGTTCTCCATCATAGCAGCTGTCAATATCAGAGCATAGGCCCAGTGAATAGAGGACAAGTCCCTATGGCCTGTCCTGGCTATGAAGGAAGTGTGCCAGCTGCTCTGGAGGACACACATTTGTCTGTTAAGAAGTGAGGGTGGGCATGAGTAATATTCCCAGGCCAAGAGTTCAAATTGTCAAAATTCACCTTGTTGTGCCATTTGGTGCCTGGACACTGGAAGCCTTAGAACAGACTCCAGAGTTCCAAAAGAGCTCCACGGGCTCAGGCTGTAGCACAGGTGTGGCTGGGGAAGGTGGAACCTTGGGCTGGACCTGGAATCTTCCCCAACATTGTTCTTTCTCCTAGTCTGTGTCATGAGTTTTATTTTGCTTTAAATAAGTCTGTTGTAAATGCAAGAATATTTTTCTTTAAGTCAATTCACATTTACCTTGTTCTTATGAGTGTTTTTACATAATCCCTAATTATTTGCATTTACCTTTATAAATTTATCTTTATAAATGCTTTTACATAATTCCTGTTATTTATATTTTTCCTCCTTTGTTTATAGCCATGAATAATTTTTCTGTTGGAGAACTTCAGTATTTTTAAATTTTTTTATCAGTTTGAGAAAAAAAAATGTGAGAGAGATAGAGAGAGAGAAAGAGGAGAGAGAGAGAGAGAGAGGGAGAATGGGTGCCCCAGGGCCTCCAGCCCTGCAATAAACTCCAGACAAATGTACCACCTTGTGCATCTGGATTTACGTGGGTACTGGGCAATCAAAGCCAGGTCCTTGCACTTTGCAGGCAAGTGCCTTAACCACTTAGCAATCTCTCCAGCCCTACAGAACTTTTTAATCATTGCTAGTCAGCAATACAGACCAAGGAGACTGATATGTAATAGCTGTCTACTCTCAGAACTTTCATAGACAGATAAGTAAAAACAGCAGAATGGTGTCACTTGTCCCTTTGACAGGGAGGGAACACAAAAACATGTAAAATGGAACTTAGCACAGTGTGCTAAGACTGGCCTAACTTGGTGGGTGGCAGGATGGAGCTGTTAGAATGTAATTAAGATACACAAAGACCTGTGTCCTTTGTCTGGAAGATTCTACTGGACTTCACTCAGAAAATTCACCAGGAACACCTGCAGGGGAGATGTGTTTATCACCAGCCCATGGGTAATCATGCAAACTGAATCAACCCAAATGTCTGGACAAGAATCTGGCTTGGGGGCTGAGAGATGGCTCAGTGTACAAAGTACTAGACAAACAAGCATGACACCTGGAGTTCAGATCCCCAGCACCCACAAAAATGCCAAGAGGGTGTGGCGGGCCACCTGTAATCCCAGTACTTGGGAAGTTGGCGACATGGGATCCCTGGGTAAGCTGGCTAACCAAACTAGCTGAGTTAGTGAGGTCTGGCGACATGGGATCCCTGGGTAAGCTGGCTAACCAAACTAGCTGAGTTAGTGAGGTCTGGCTTCCGGTGAGAGACCTTGCCTCTGTAAAAAAGGCAGACAATTCAGGAAGACACCCGATGTCACCCTCTGGCCTCCACATGCATGCACACAGGTGCACCAACATGCATACAGGCACTATATCCACATACATATGCAAACATGAGAAAGGAATCTGGCTTGCTAATGAGGACCCAGGCTCCCCAACAGGAAGTCACTCTCCTGATTCCATGTCGTGCAGAAGTGGGATTCAGGGGAACCTACTTGTGATTCAACAGAATGACAGTGACTGGCATGTGCACCACCCCCACACCAGGTCAGGGAGGAACGGGAGAGGGGGCTCTGTGGGTGAGCCTTCTACTCTGTGCCAACCATTCTAGTTTTCATGGCATTCATTATTTGGGCAATTTCAAAAAGAGAAAGAGGGCTGGAGAGATGGCTTAGTGGTTAAGCGCTTTCCTGTGAAGCCTAAGGACACTGGTTCAAGGCTCAATTCTCCAGGACCCACGTAAGCCACATGCACAAGGGGGCGCATACATCTGGAGTTCATTTGCAGTGGCTGGAGGCCCTGGTGCACCCATTCTCTCTCTCTCTCTCTCTCTCTTTCTTTCTCTCTCTGCCTGCCTATTTCTATATATCTCTCTCAAACAAATAATAAAATGTTTTTTAAAAAAGCTCAGCTAGAGTGAGGCCCTACCTTGAAAAACCAAAAAAAAAAAAAAAAAAAAAAAAGGATGGGGGTGGTTTGTGGTGAGGAAGCAGGCAAGAGTTACAAATTCACCATAAAACAACTAAATCTGATTAGGAAATTCAATTAGCCAGATCTGGGAGTTGTGCATAGGAACTCTGGCTCTGCTCTCTGCGGAGCTGAGTGAGGAGGAGGAAGTAGGCGGGCAGGCTGCAGGGCAGAGGGCTCAGGGTGCTGGGATGCCTCAGGAGACAGCATCACTCAAGGTCACAGAGGTCACCTGGTCATGGCCACAGGCTCCTTGGAACACCCTGGGGGCTAGCAGGGAACAGGGAGGGACTGGATGACCAGCTCCCTGCTAGTGTCTTCCTCCTCACACTGGGACCAGGACTCAAGCCCTAGAAACTCTTGCCATAGTTTAGGGTGGGTACCCCAGCCCAGGGAAGCTCCTCAGCCCCAGGGACACCAGTGTCATTGCTGAAATGAGGGCATTAGCATTTAATTTACTTACTCAGCCAAGCCTGAACGTGGTCCTCTTTCTCTCTCTTTTTTCCCTCTCTTCTATTTTTAAAGAGAGGCTTAACAAAGGCATCATGGACTTTCCCACTTTGGACTCAGGGGAGGTCTGATGGTCCCTAGCCTGGCAACTCCTAAGGGTGTATAGAGACATTAAGTTGACTAGCCCCCAGGCTTGGAAGCCCCTGAGCAGCTGTCTCCCTGGTCCAACTCTCTCTGCTCCTGGCCAGGCTTTCTGCCTCAGAGCCTCTTTGCTCATGCCCCACCTTGACCCTCTGAGCTGCATGTGTTTTCTCAGTCTTGTGCTTCAGAGGCACTGTGCCCAGACCCACCTTCCCTGGTGCTGGGTCTGACTCAGCCACACACATGTGCATGCATATAGAAACATGCACATGCATGTGCATGTACACACGTGTGCACACCCATTCCATCACTCTCCATCTCTGCCTCTTGCTCCCTTCACTGCACAAATCATGGCTAATAGTTACTTCTATTATTACATTTATACATATTTATACATCTGTCTGTCCCCCTGGGCTGGCTGTCCCCTATGTGAACACAGCACAGGCACTAGCATCTGATTCATGGCTACAGCAGCCCCTCCTTGCCCAGTTCCCGGCTTCTGTTTGGCATTCAGTGAATATGTGTGGAGGAAGGGAGAGCATGACCTTTTTCTGCATCATCCTGGGGAAACAGCGCTAAAAAGGGAACCACGTGAGCAGCCTCTGGAGGGAAGCAGGGCATGAGGCTGACCTGGGAGCCCCAGTGTGGGAGCCTGCAGAGCCTTGGGATTTGGCATGGGGCCGGGCCAGGGACACCTTACCTTTGGCAAGGCATACTTGGGCAGCTTCATCAGGACAAAGTCACCTCGGCGATATGAGACATAGTATTTGGTTCGGTTTGCTGATGTTGCCTGATGGAGAAAACACAGATTTAAGGGCCTCGGATGTGACAAGGCCTTTACTTATAGCTAGGTTTAGAGTTTCCTGGAGGTGGGCCTCACTACTTCCTAGGTAACTCTAAACCTAGCTGAGCTGACAGTCAAAATTAACCATCACTGGTATCAGTAAAGGCCCAGAACCTGTCTGCTGCGTAACTCCAGAGACGGAAGCAGGGACAAGACTGGCCAATTTTCATTCCCTGGGGAGCCACGGCAGCTGTTCAGCCGACTGTGATGGCAGCTTGGCCTTCTATGAGTGGAGAATGGATGAAGCCCCTCCTATCTGCAGGCCATGGGGAGTGGGAAAGGGGGCGCACACACTGGAGCCAGAAGACAGACCCCAATGTTTGCCTGGTGAATGACATGGGGGCTGGCCACAGTGCACACATGTTCTCAACAGCAACTGTGGGGTGCGTGAACTGCCCACATTGTCCCTTTCAGCCTGGGGAGAGCCACTGACAGGCCAGAACAAGTCCAGAAGACTTGGGTTATGTTATCTATGGGCCCAGCAGGGCATTTCCTCAGCATGAATGCCTTCATGGCTGTGGAAGGACTGTCCCATGACTACCTCATAGAAGCTCAGAGGTCAGCCAGTGCCAGTAGGTGGCACTATTGGGTCTGACACCCTGTGGTCTGATAAATTACCCTACACAGCCCATTTCCTTTGTCTTGGGGCCTCTGTCCCTCTCCTACAGGGGGTATCAGTTTTAGGCAAGAGCTTCCCAGCATATGGACTCAGATCCCACACACTTGGCCTTCTCTAGGTCCAGGTGGATTCACAGAGGGCCTGCTGTCCCTGAGCAAGCCAGCTTGCTTCTGACAGGGTGACACTGCATCTGCCCAAGTCTTCCCTGCCAGGCTGACAAGGTTCTGGGTGTGCCTAGGCCAGATGCCAGCTGTCCCCATTAGAAGGCGACAGTCACCATCTTCTCTGATGATGAGGCCAGGCACACAGAGGAGGCTGAGTCCTTCTTGACCCTCCTGGTATCACCTTCGCCCCAACAAGAGAACAAATGTCCCGAGAAGAGGAAGGAATGCTGTTCCCCTAGTGACACTGGCTGTTTAGGTTTTCTGAGGTTTGTTTTTTTTCTCCAGTATGAGGGTCGCTGCAGAGACAAGACAATCTCTGATCAGGAGCTTATAGGCACTTGTTATATCGGAGCTGCTTCTCTGTCACTGTGGGTGGGGAGGACAGATGGAAGTGGTGTCCTCAGGCTACTTGCCCCTTGGTCATGGGCTACAGCGGTGCTAACCCCTAGGGCTGGGCGTCTGTCCCAGGTTCCAGGTCTCACTGAGCCAGTGGGCAGAAGAGAGGCAGGACCAGCAGCAATCCTCACCAAAGTTCTGGTGTTCGGGGATGCCTGCAGCTGCAGCACAGATGCAGAAGCATTATGACCTGCTAAGTGGCACTTTGAGGTAAAGCAGCCATTTTATTGTCTCTCTTTTTATGGTTCCGTTTCCCAGGGAGGTTCATGCACTGGCACCACAGCCAACTTCAGCTTCCAAATCACTCACCTTCAGGAACACATAATCATCCTGCACGGTGAGAGAGCCCTGGTCGATGGGGCGGGCAAACGGGGCCTTGCGTGACTGAGCAGAGCAGTCCTGGATCTTGCAGGTGAAGTACCCAAACCCTGCAGAGACAAACGGAGCTGCCAGGATGTGGACTCACCGGAAGCCGTGGAGGCATGAACATAAACCTCCCAGTCCAGCTCCTCAGTGGCACCTGTACCCACTGCAATGTGTGTTTCAAAGCATCTTACCTGCCAGAATGCCTGCTGCAGGCCCAGTGAGGCCACTAGGGGCCAGGCACCCTTGAGGAGCCTTTGACCCCTGAGGGAAGGACTGGCAGTATACTGGTGAGCCATCTATAGGGATTTCCAGGCAACACAGGCACGTAACCAGGCCACCCCTTGGCCTGGGCCCAATCCTCCCACAGATCCTGGCACCTAATGGAGCAGAAGGGGTGGCTCTGGGCATTATTTCCCCCTAACTCAAAGCTTCTGCTATTCATCTTTCTTCTAGTTGAGCAAATGAAACACTGGCTTTGCTAGACAATTGCTGTTTCCATTGTTAGAGGGCATGTCCATGCTGTGGGGACAGCCTCCTTACTTGATCACTCACTCACTATGATGGCTAATATAGAATCCTAGGACATAATAATCTAGAATCCTAGGACATAAATCTCTGTGAGGAGGTTTCTAGATTAGACTAACTGAAGTGGAAAGAACCGCCCTAAGTGTGGGCAGGATCATGCCATGGGTTGGGGTAAAAGGAGAAAGAGAGCTGAACAGTCGCATTCATCTTCCTGTTTCCTGACTGGATTGAACATGACCAGCTGCTTCCTGTTCTTGCTGGCATGCATTCCCCACTGTGATGGAATGTATTTCCTGGAACTGGAAGCTGAAATATAGCCTTCCCTCAATAAGGTGAATCTTTTAGGTATTTGACCACAGCAATGAGACACTAATAAAATTTGTCTGGGTAACTAGGGCTGTTGCTGTGAAAAACTTGACATTGTGGTTCTTGAAACTGGTTTGCAAAAGGAATGTGGAAGAGTTTGGGAATTAGGGCTACAACAGCCCTAGAATTCTGTAAGCAGAGCTTAATGAGACATTCTTGTAGAAGTCTGGACGACCAGAATGATGGCAGGAATGCAGAAGGCAGAAGCCCTGGCTTAGGGGCTAGCAGCAGTCCATGCTATATTCTGACAAAGAACCTGGCTGCACTCTGCCCCTACCCTGGGAACTTGAATGAAGCTGAATTAAAACGCAGTGAGTTGTTTAGCAGAGGAAATATCACAAGAAGATCACATGCAGGCTGGGTGACGCAGGCTGGGTGATGGCTACTGCTCGGTGTTGTGATCCAGATAGATAGTGGAAAAGAGAGCTACAAGAGAAGCAGAAAGACAGGAAAACTGCGCAGTTCAGCAGGGAAAGGGGATGAGTGAGGTAGGTTGCGTAGTGGTACTTGTGTAAAAAAAAAAAAAAGTAGCACCATTAAAGAGAAAGCTGGCACTACACATGGAAAGGTACCCAGGGGACAAGATCCTACCAATTGAAGGTCCCATTTAATGAAAATGCAAATTCATTTGAAAGGAGAAAGTCTAAACTGAGAATGTACCTGAAGGGTTCCCTCCTTGAAAGCAACAGCCCGGGGGAGTGTTTTCCCAGGATCAGCCTGAAGGTACTCAGAAGTTGGTGTGATTGTGGACCAAGAAGGCCATGTTCCATCCCAAGCTGGCAGAACTTGGCTATATTGTCCACATGGTACTCGTTTTGCAGACATGAAAGAGGCAACCTTGAGGTTTGCATCATGGTTCCAGAGAGCCTCTGGGAGGCAATATGTGGCAGGGTCAGACTGTGCAAGGAAGCCCAGAAGGGCCACTGGGTGAAGCTATGAAGGTGAAGCCTATGTTGCAATGGAGACCCATGGATGTTAAGATGCATTGAACCACAGGATGTCTGCCAAGGAAGCTGCAAGCACAGAGCAGAACTGGCCCAATAGAGAGGCTATGTGTGCTGCAGGGAGTAGAGCTGGAGGGGTGGGGCGGCCCAAGCCCTTTGAGCCTGGGTGGTTCCACCCCGAGCCCTGGATTCCAGAAATGGAGATGCGGGATTTGGTGTTTGCCCTGCTGGATTTTGGAATTGATTTGATCGCATCTTTCCTTGCTATGTTCCAATTCATCCCTTTTGGAAGGGGGATGTTTACTCTGTGCCACCATATACTGGAAGCATGTAACTTGTTTATTAATTTTATAGAGGCTATCAGTTAAGTAGTTGCTGAGTCCCAGAAGAGACTTTGTATTTTTTGTTGTTGTTGTTGTTGTTGTTTTTTTGAGGTAGGGTCTCACTCTGGTCCAGGCTGACCTGGAATTAGCTATGTAGTCTCAGCGTGGCCTCGAACTCATGGCAATCCTCCTACCTCTGCCTCCCAAGTGCTGGGATTAAAGGCGTGTGCCACCACGCCCGGCTGAGACTTTGTACTTTTGAACAGTCTGAGGCCTGAAAAAGACTTGAAGATGAACTAAATGCATTTTGCATCATGAGATGACCATGAGTCTATGGGGACAAGGGGTGGCTTAAAGGTGATATGTATGACTGTCAAATTGACAAGGGGTAGACTTCTGATGGTTAATCTCTGGTTGCCAACCTGACAGGATTTAATCACCTAGGAGTCACACCTAGGTGTTTCCAGAGGTTTAACTGAAGAAGGAAGACCCACCGGGAATGTGGGCAGCACCATCCCATGGGCTAGGGTCTCAGAATGAATAAAAAAGAGAGAGCAAGTTTAGCAGCAGCCTTCCTCTCTCTGCTTCCTGACTGAAGTATGACCAACTACCTCCTGCTCCTGCTGCCTTGCTTTCCCCACTAGGATGGCTGCCAGAATCAACTCTTCTTCTCTTAAGTTCTGCTTATCACATATTTAATCCCAGCAAAGATAAAAGTAGCCAAAATACTAACTTATTCCTCACTCCTTCCTCATCCATCTCTCAGTCATTCACTCACATCATCCATCCATTCATCCTTCCCATGACTGTCAGCCAGGTCTAGTGTTAGTCAGGCAGACAAGGTCACCCATCACACAGCTGGAGGGTCAAATGTACTTGCCAGTTTCTGGGTTATATACTGCCTCATGGCCATGAAGAGCCTGCCTGAAGGAAGCTCCTAGACAGGGAGAGTGAAAGGTGTGGACAATCGGCTCTCGTAAACAGCACAAGCTGCTCCTCTGAAGACAAGAAGAGAGACAGACAAGGCCACCATGGTGTGGTGAGGGAAAGGAGCATCATTCTGTCCATCTCATGGCCATCAGATGATTCACACATGGTCTACTCAGGGCCAGTGGTTTCTGGTTAGGGTATATTCATCCAGCAGTTCTTCTGGAGACCCTGGGGGACTCCATTAGCCTTGATCCTCAAAGAGCTCTGGGATCAGGGAAATGTGCAGATTTGTGTCAGGGGAAATGGATGCGGGGCGTGGGGTGGGCAGAGAAGTGTCTGACAGGGTGGATGGGGAGTGGCCAGGGGTGGCGAGAAAGAACTCCATGATGGAGAAATGAAGATGGGCAGTGTCAGTCGGGTAACAAGAAGGCAAGTGAGCTCAGAGGACGGTCCTCTAGCATGCCATGCTAGTTGGAGCGTACTGGGGACAACAGGGGAGAAAAACGAACCTCGAGACCCTGAGTGGCAGGCCACTAGGCTCGGCATACTGCATTCCAGGCGGCTCCAAGCTGAAGCGGCTGCAGAGGCCCCGCTCACAAGCAACGTCAGTCCTGAGGCTCTGGATGCTGCTGGACACAGACTCTACCTTCCCCAGCTGCAGGAATGAGCCCCCACTGCACGGAGTCATCTCCATGCCTGCACAAGGCCTGGCACCGGACGGCCCCAAGAGATGTGTGGCTTAAGAACTTGTGACCCAGGTGGGGCCCTGTAAGCCAGATGGTACCCACTCTGAGCAATGCTCCCCTGCTTATCAAAACAGAAGCCACACTGTCATCTGCCCTGCCTCACAAGGTGTGGCCTGTACATAGTGGTGTGGTCAGTGTGAATCCTATGCTGAGTGCTATGTCAACCCACTCCCTCTTCCTTCTTTACAGGAGAGGGGACTTTATAGGTGAGGGGTTCCTGGTTCTTTAGGTCTCTACCTGGCTGATATTAGCAGATCTCATAGAGCCTGGCCCACATGGGGCCCTCTACCAATCACCCTTACAACCCAAGGGATTACCATGCCTTCTGAGGCTACACTCAACATGGTCTAAGCAAAAGGAGCAGCCAGGCATGCGAAGGCAGTCTTTGAGTGATTCTCCCAGACCTCAGCGTCCACTTGCCTGCTCTCTGCCAGGCTGGGAAGTCCCACTCCTTCCACTGGGAGTAAATTTGTACCGTCAACCCAGAGTGTCCACAGTGTCTGAGATAGCAGGGACTTCATACATGTTTGTTGGATGAAGGTATAATTTATGGTTCTTATACCTCTGAAAACACCCAAAGGCTCTAGAAGGCCCCATGGTTGTAGACATGCCATGATTTCACAGTGGTCCCTGCACAAGGATACAAGGGACTTCCTCACAGAGTGAAGGTCCTGTGCTGTTGGTGGCTTAAAGCCTGAGAGCTAGGGTTGTTGAACTCTGCCCACAGGAGAGTTATAGAAGCCCTTAGTTGCCTTGGCACTCAGCCAGCCCAGGTGGGGTCACGTGGGCGGAAAATGCTCAGTGCTCAGGAGCCAGAACAAATTGCCCTTTTAATAGACTTTCCACTGAGTGCAGCTCCTTGGCTTCAATTTATCCCCAGCAGGAAACAAGCATGTTTAGAATTATGCCACATCAGAGCACAGCGAGGTCGCTATGCAGGGCCAGCCACTGAGGACGAGCCAGTGAGCAAGGGCAAGGCTGAGCTGAAGCACCAGAGGAGGACATTCAGGGACACCTATGACCACACACCTCCTGCTTACCTCCACTGAGGTCCTGGGATTCCATGTGGACCACGCTGGGGTCGGTGTCCACCCCAGACACAGCCCTGGAAAAGAATGGGCTCAGGTTGACATGTGCAAAGAGGTTGCCAAGCCACCCAAAGCAGGTCCTCTGCATCCCACTGACCATGTGGCCTCTCTGGGTCCAGAGGCCCCAAGCCCTTCCCTGCCAAGAATTCACATGTACACACAGAAGCCCAGAAGGAGATGGCACCTTTCTGTTCTAGGACTTTTCCCAAAAGACTCACTTCTCCACCAAGACCTTCCCACTCCACCAGGAAGCATAGGCTGGGACCACCAGCCTAAGTGTGCAAATAAGGAAATGAGTTGTGCAAGGTTGCACAGCCCTGAGAGGGTCATGAGGATTCCAATCCAGAACCAAATCTGAGTGGCTGCCCTCTCCTTCACCTGGCTGCTGACTGGTCAAGCTGCCCACCGCAGTGCATGCTGGGAGGATCTGCTCTCTACCCTCAAGCCTCTCAGAGCTCCCCAGAGTGGCTCCAACCCATTCATGGGGGTGGAGACTCTGGTGAGAGCTTTGTGTCTCCATCACTGTCCCTGGGGCTTGAACCAGGCTCTCTCATGCCCTGGTTGAACTTTGTGTGGCTGGGTAGGTGTCCTCATTTGCACTGGGAGCCCATTGGTTCTGTGACTCACCAAAACCCAGGTTCCCACCAGTTCTGCCTGACCCTGACCTCATACTTTTCTGAGCCCACATGCTCCCTGTTCAAGGCCAACTCCTTGTCCTGGTCTCTATTCAGAGGACTGTGTCATGTATTAGGGAAGCAGAGGTGAAGACAGGGCTGAGAGGCACTTTGCCACCTGGAGCCACCTGTGCCAGGCTCACCCCAAGTTTTCAGAGCCAAAATAAATGAAACAGGGGGTGGTGACTTTGGGTCAGGGGTCTTAGGCTTGGAACCTCATATCAGTGCCCCTCCTCAGCCAGGCCCCTCTCTTATCCCAACCTCCCAGATCCACTTCCCATTCATGAGCGCAACATAGACACTCACTCACTCATCCACTCTCCAATGTACTCACACACTCACTCATCCACTCACTCATCTACTCTCTAATGTACTCATTCATGCACTCACTCATCCATCCACTCTCTAATGTACTCATGCACTCACTCACTCATGCACTCACTCATCCACTTACTCATCCACTCACTAATGTACTCATGCACTCACTCACTCACTCACTCACTCTCTCACTCACTCACTCATTCGCACTCATGCTCATTCTCCCCAGGGCTACTGACAGGTGGGGAAGGGCAGGGACAGGCACCTTGTCCACCTGCAAGCAGCCCCAAGCCCTAATAAGCAGTGTGCAGCTTCGCAAATGCTAATGAGGCTGGCCTGAGACAGAGGAGGGCCCTGGTGATTCCTGTCCAAGGACAAAGTTGTCAGAATAGCATTATCCATTGCTTACAACAGCAATCCCTGGCCTGTCATCACATTCCAGAAGGATCCCACGACCAAGCTGCCAAGCTTCTGTGATTCTCCCACATACAGCATAACAGCTCTAAGCCATTGGAAAACCATGTGGGAAGAACTAATCTGATTGTTGAGATAATAGCATTTTGTGCCAATTTCCTCTCCATGCCCTTGGGCTGGTTTTCTCTCTAGCAAGAGAATCTCCTCCGTGAGCCTGCTGGGCTGAGATGCCCCTTGGCCTGGCCTGGCCTGGGATAGGCTGCAGAAATCGCTAGGTCCCCAGGCCCATCCAGCTAAGAAATCTCACTTCCAGACCCTAGTCTCCACCTCTTAGGAGCCAGAGGTCCCTTAAACCAGCAGCTTCTATTCCCAACAGGTGCCAGACCTGTTGCTGGTGACAGCTCTCTGCTTTTGAGGAAGGAACAGGGCCTATTTTGGGCCACCAAGAGGGACATCTGTCACTTCTTCCCAGAAGCAGAGGGCAGAGATATCGGGGCCAGAACTCAGAGGAGGGCAGAACCTCCTTCAGTATCCAGGGAAATGAACCCTTGCGGGGCAGCATGCAGTTACAAGTGAATGGGGCTGGGAGGCTGTTCCTACCATGTGTCCCTGCTGGAGATAGGACTGCAGCCTGGCTGGGAGGCCAGCACAAAGTCTGGTACCCATGTGCATTAAGACAGAGAAAGGATATGAAAGCACATGTGTGTGCATGCAGGAGAAAGAGTGATATGCTGGGGAGACAGTGTAGGTAGTTGGGTGTCTGGAAAGAAGTCATGGTCACAGCTTGGGCTCCAAGCCAGCTGCCTTGGTTGCCCACTCCATGCCACCTCCTAACATGTCGGGCAGGTGCCCATCCTTCACGGCTTCACCCAAGCATCCAGTGACTGCTTCAGTGGGCCTGGAATACTGCCCAAGTCCCGGGGGGGGAAGGGGCTCCCACAAATTCATGCAACTGGGGACCCAAAACTCCTTGGTCTGAATGCAGAGTCCCCAAGCTTGCCCTCTGCCCACCTCACCTGCACCTGCCCTTTCCGCCTGTGTAGGACCTCTGTAGGACAGGTGGGCATGTGAGTCCTGTTTTACCCTACCCACCTCCCTTCCTTGGCACCGAGCAGGGCTGAGCAGGTGACATCCTTGGCTAGGGGAATGGAACCCAGACAGTGATGAAATAGGAGAGGGGCCTAGGTGGGCAGAGCACAAGCAGTCTGGGGCCAGGGGAGGTTGTGCCTCAGGACACCTTGCAGGGGGCAAGTGGGGCAGAATGAGGGTGGGGTTGAGAAGAGGGCTTTGAGGAACCATCATGTACCAGTGCTAGGCCAGGGTTCCTGCCCGTCACACTTTTTTCCACTAGAAGGAAACAGAGGCCCAGAGAAGGAGTTTGGGGTTTGCAAAGCCACACAGCTGGGTCACTGGGGAAACCAGGCCTGAAGGACACCAGAACCTAAATTCCTTCTGGTTTCCAGTGCCACCTTCCAGAGGCAGACAGAGGACTCTGGGGGTCCCTGCGAAGTGAGGGAGAGCAGAGCTTGGGAGGGAGGTCCCAGTGGAGAGAGCTCTCACCAAAACACATGGTCCTTGGTCACTCGCTCCTGCAGCAGTGCCCACTTCTTCCCCAGGTCAGACGACACGTAGAGCTTCAGAGCAGACAAAAGAGAGAAACAAAAATGTGGTTATGATGTCAGGAACAAGCCACTTCCGAGAGATGGTGACCTCACTATATGGATCCCCCAGGGGACATCTCAGGCCCTGTAGACACACAGCAGCTCTGCTTGCACCAGAGTTGCAAACCAGCCTCCAAGGACTGAAGGCAGAGGGACACTCCGTGTAGAGTTCTTCTTGTTCAGGCTGCCTGGAAGGACCCAGGGCATGTAGCGCTCTAGGTGAAATCCCTGGGGACCAGCAGCACAGGACATTTAGGTCACCTGTGAGAGGCACAGCTCAGGGTGGGGCTGAGGTAGATGCAGAAGATGGAGCAGCTCAGGAAGCCAGAGAGCTCCATACAGGCTGGCTGAGGCCCGCAACCCATTGCACAGGGGTGTAACCCAGAAGGGCCCCTGGCTTGGGATGCAATGCTTTGCAAGTATAGACTTGAACTTCTAAATCTCGTTGCAGTCTGAGAAGTATGGGTGCATGTGCTAGCCTCAGAGTCTGGGCTTCTTCTAGAGGTCTTGCCACTGCCACACCCTGGGACAGGTTCTCAACTGTCCTTGCTGACCTCTCTGCCTACAGGGGCCTGGGCACAGAAAGGGCCAGGGTTGGGTGCCCTGAGTTCTGAGCCCAGCCCAGGTCTGCATGTGAGCTGCCAGTGGTGTGCCAGCACATAAGAAGTGCAGCACAGGAAGAGAAGGGGACAGTCTGGGCTTGACTCTGAGGCCTTTTACACTGTGTATAAGCCTGCCATGGCTCGGTGAGGCGAGGAGCTCAGGGGTTGTGTTCTGATGGTGTTGCAGGGAGATCTCCTGCCAGGGATGAGGCAGGACCCCAAAGAAGCAGCTCAGGCCACTGGGGAAGCAGTGGTGTGGGTAGGAGGAAAAGGCTAGGCCTGGCGGCACAGGCCTGTAATCCCAGCTGCTTAGGAAGAGGCTGAGGCAGAAGAATGACAAGTTCAAGGTTAGCCTGGTCAACTGTGAGAGACCCTGTCTCAAAATAAAATAAAAACATGGCTGAGGATGTAGCTCAGAGGTGGAGAGCTTATCTAGTTACAAAGAAGAAAGGGCAGAGGGGCCTGTTTGGGACAGGAAAGGCAAAGTTGGTAAGTTGTTCTCTGAGCCTTGGGGAAGGGGTGGGGACATTTGTACCCTGGGCTTGGACCCAGGGCTCTGGAAAATGGATCTGGGTGGAGGTTGATAAGTGCTAAGTAGAAGTTTCTAGGACCACACAGAAACCCAAAACTATTCCCTGTAGGACAGGGTGTATCTGCTTCACTGGTGAGACAGCCCTGAGGGACAGGAGAGTTGCGGGCAGGTGGAAGGCCAGCTCAACTGGCAAGGTGGAGCAGAAGAGCATCTATGTCCAGCACCACCTTTTCCATCCTTCTCTCCTCCTCCTCCTTTCCATCCTTCTCTCCTCCTCCTCCTTTTCCATCTTTCTCTTCTCTTCCTCCTTTTCCATCCTTCTCCTCTCCTCCTCCTTTTCCATCCTTCTCTCCTCCTCCTCCTTTCCATCCTTCTCCTCTTCTCTCCTCCTCCTCCTCTTCCATCCTTCTCTTCTCTTCTCTTCTCCTTCTCCTTTTCCATCCTCTTCCTCTCCTCCTTCTCCTTTTTCTTCCTTCTCCTCCTCTTCCTTGGCCCCCTTTTTCTGCAGCTGTTGGAATCCATCATTTTCTCCTGCACCACTGAGCTTCCCTGCAAATGTCTTTCCACCTGGCTGGCAAAAAGGTGCCACACACCCTCACTTTAGGAATAGTTGTTCTATCTGGGAACTCCATTGGGCCACCGGAGAGACAAGCCTTCTGGAAAATTCTCTGATTGAGTTCTTTGTTACCCTTGAAATAACAGTGAAATTGTTGTCCCTTTTCCTTAAACTCTGGAGTTCTGTACACTATGGCTCCTATCTTTGTGAATGTGGACACAACTCTTACTGACTGAAGATTTTCCTACCCAAAGGTTGAGAGCTTATGTCTTAGTTGGGCCCTCAGCCAGCACTCCCAGAGCTCCAGGCCCCTCCTGTGTTGGCTCTGTGTTGATCCCTCCCTGGAACAGTCCTTCTCTGCTCTCCCATATTCTCCCTTGGTCCTTCAGAGAGCTGCAACTCAAAAGTTCATTTCTCCAGCCTAGTGACAGTCCTGGACCCATTTCCCACTGAGCCTCCCCCAGCATAGCAGAAATCACACATTCCACCAGAATGAAGCACCTCCATCCCCAGCGTGCATGCCTTCCCAGATCAGAGCCTGCTTTCTCTGTGTGAGCTGCTGTACCACTGTGCCTGACTTGCCAGGACACATGTCATAGATCCAGGACTCAAACAGTTATTCTGTGTTCTGGAGTGGGACACACGAGATCCAGGTGACAGAGGACTGACTTCTGTCTCTCTGGCTTATGGGTCTGAATCTTCTCTGTGTCCTCACAGGGCTGTCTCTCTGTGAGCAGGTATGTCTAGACCTCCTCTTTTTTTTTTTTTTTGCCTTTTCGTGGTAGAGTCTCACTCTAGTCCAGGCTGACCTGGAATTTACTATGTGTCTCAGGGTGGCCTCGAACTCACTGTGATCCTCCTACCTCTGCCTCCCGAGTGCTGGGATTAAAGGCATGCGCCAGCAGACCTCCTCTTCTTCTAAGGACACACCAGACAGATGGGGTTGGGACAACCCTCATGACCTGTCTTGGATAACAGATGTCCACTCTCTTCCACGTCCACCTCTGAAGTCCCCTCAGCCCAGGTGTGCCTGCATCTTTGGGGTTCCTTCTCTGGCTGCCTGCCGTGATATGCCATAAGATGGGATGTGCCCCTCTGGAGATCCTGGCCACGGGCTCACTTCCTTCCACACGAGGGCACTTTATTTAATGCTTCTTGTGTTTTCCTGGGGGCACTTACTGGCCTAGCTCACCTCTGCACCATTGCTGAGCCAGATCCTTTACTGCCAGGTGCGCATGGTGAGTTTTCTGAATGAATAAGCACATTTGGCCCTAGGGCAAGCATTGACAAACTCTGGCTGAAAAGGACAAAAGAGTAAGTTATTTTCATCTAGGCGGTCAGGTGGTTGCTGTGGCAGCCCTCACCTTTGGCCTTTGGAGCAGAAGCTGCAGATTGGCCTTGAACTCACAGTAATCCTCCTACTTTGACCCAGTTTATGTGGTAATGGAAATGGAACCCAGGGCTTCCGTCCTCCTAAGCAAACACTCTACAAACCGAGATTCATCCCTAAAAAGACTTTTTTTATTTTTATTTTTTTTATTTTATTTTTTATTTTTTGAAGTAGGGTCTCACTCTGGTCCAGGATGACCTGGAATTCACTGTGTAGTCTCAGGGTGGCCTCGAACTCACGGAGATCCTCCTACCTCTGCCTCCCAAGTGCTGGGATTAAAGGTGTGCACCACCACGCCCGGCTCCTAAAAAGACTTTTAAGCAAGGTTTTGCTTGCAGGATACCTGTCTGACAGGGCAAGGAGCTCATGTGCCCTGTCAAGCATGTGGAAAGGACCCAGGCATTTCCTAGTAAAGGAACAGGAGAGGTGACGACACACAGCTGTGCCTCAGTGAAAGCTCCTGACAGCCACAGTGGATTTTTATGGAGCCAGGAGCCGAGACATGCTTGTAGAATGAAGTCCGACTTAATGTGCACACAGGCACGCAACTCATACACAAATTTTTCCTCTCTACAAATGAATTTATGCTCAGAGAGGTAAATAATTTGGTTAAAGTTCCACAGCATTCACTTACGCAGCCATCCCCACCTCATGGATCTGAGTTCATACTACCATATCAGTGGCTGGGAAGTGCCTAGGAAGGAGGACTGGTCACCTCTAGCTCTTCCTCTGAGTCATCTGAATGACCAAGGCCAGGCTCTTTCCATCTCAAGTCAAAGTTTACTCATCTGCAAGTTAAGTGGGCACTACTCATGCCCACAATTGGTGAATGAGATATGTTTTGGGGCCTAGTTAAGCCCCACATTTGTGGCTGATATTCTCACTGTCATCACTACTGATGCATCTGCACTGTTAACTCCTGTCCCTGACCTATTTTATGGAGTCTGTCTTTCATTCTTTTCCTTTTCTTTCCTTTCCTTTCCTTTCTTTTCTTTTCCTTTCTTTCTTCCTTCCTTCCTTCCTTTCTTTTTCTTTGGTAGTCTCAGACTGGCCTGGAACTCACAGTGATCCTCCTACTTCGACCTCCTGTGCTGGGATCAAAGGCGTGTGCCACCACACCTGGTGAGCCTTTGTGATGCAGCAGTCTCACAGGAGGTGATCAACTGCTGTGAGGATAGAACACTTCTGTTTAATAAAACACAAACACAAGCAAATCCACAAAAGCAAACACTGTAGGGACATCCCAGACACCCACAGCCAAAACCTACACAGAGGTGGCCCATGGCAGGATCATGAAGCCTCTTCTCAGAGGAGATCATGGGCATATCTCAAGGGGAGTGGATGGAAGGTGCTTCAGGACATTTGCTCTCAAAACAGCAGTGAGAATCTGGCCAGGGCAAGAACTCAGGTAAAAGAGCAGGGGAGGTCAAGGGAGGGTGTATCACAGGATCCTGAGCTGGTGAACCTCACATGGGGACCTAAGGGGCTACAGCCATGCCCGGGGCTCTCAGTGGCTGTGCCTGTGGTTGGAGGTACTTAGCACCTGTCCTCCCTTGCATAGGGTATCTCATTCTTGCAGGTCAGGAAGCTACTACCCAGCCTTACACAGACTCCCTTGCAACTAGAGTACTGGTCAGAGGAATGCACTCACGAGATTTGGAAGGCCTGAAGTGAGACGAAGTGGGTACTTCTTTTTCTTGGGGGGGGGTTTCAAGGTAGGGTCTCACTCTGGCCCAGGCTGACCTGGAATTAACTATGTAGTCTCAGGGTGGCCTCGAACTCATGGCGATTCTCCTACCTCTGTCTCCCGAGTGCTGGGATTAAACACGTGCACCACCATGCCTGGCCTGGGTACTTCTTTCCTACCCACCTTGGGACATTTTTGACAGCCAGCAGGTCACGGGGCATGCTCAATTCTACAATGCAGAGAGGAGACCCAGATAGACACTGCATCCCAAGTTGGGAAGGATGGCTACAGCAATGGTAGCTTCTTCCTGGGTCTGCCCCAGCCACATGCTCTTGATCTTGGTGAGTACAGAGGGCTTCTGGTTCCCCATTAGGTAGCAAGCAGAGGCTTCCAACTGGGTGGGTGCTGCAGGCTTATGGAAGCATCTGAGGGTATCCATTTACCTGAAGCCCCCATTCAGCTCTCTAAGAATTTACAGACCCATCATGCCTGTGAAATCCTCTTTGTATTTAAATGTCCAACATGGGCCCTGTCCAGGCCTCCATCCTAGAGACACCAACATCACAGTGAAAACAAGCAGTGCCAAAGTGGACAGTTCTCACTGTTCACAAGATGGTTCCATCACTCAAAAGTCTCATGTCTTTCTGGTTCTAAAGGCCAAGGTCAGAGACAGCTATGAAGCTCAGAGCCCTGCTGGCCACTCATGTACGTGTCTGCTGGTAGTTGTAGCACCCAGCAGGGATAGGACCACTCACCTAAAGTTACATAAGTCTTCCTTCCCACATCGCATGCCAGGGTCGACCATGGCAGCATGTTGGTCTTTACTGGGGATAAATGCAAACTCCATTTCCTTGGGGGTGGGGACTCAGGGGCTTACCTTTCATTTCCTTCCCTGTGTGATCACCTTGATTGCTCTAGTAACACCCTTCTGAGCATTCTTTTGATCAAACCTTCCTCCTGGCCAAGCACACTTCCTCCAGGAAGACTATTCTGATTACCTACTCAAGAGTGTCTTTGCTTCCCTAAGTGCCTGGAAGGTAGCTCTGGGCTCTGATCAATCTCCCACAGTGCTTAGGAGGTGGAAGAGGCTCTGTATGGGAGTAAAATAAGAGGAGTCATAGAAACGAGCCTGTGTGTTGGAAGTAAGCTTGACAAAAAGCGGGTTCACTTCTGTCTGGAGTCCAAGGACTCGGGTTGATGGGTGCCAAGCCAGAGGTCCCCACAGAGATGGATCCTAGGATCCCAGGACCCCTAAGTCTTGGAAGGAATATGTACTGGGTGTCATCTGGGAAGCTTGTCTGGGCTGTAGGAAGGTGCCTTGAAGTGCCCCAAATCATAGGGACGTAGCAAGGGATGAGCAGAGGAAAGCACCCCAAAGATGGTGCTCTGCCACAGCAGCAAGGGCCTGCAACTAAGAAGAGAGGGAGGGGGAGTGGGGAGGGCTTTGGCTTGTGTGAACCCGCACATCTTGTACATACAGCATTCATGCCCATTCTGGTGATTCTGGACTTCCTATGTGATTCTGTCAGGCCAATGGTGTGTAAGTGGGGTCAAAGAGAACCTGGTAATGCTGCTGTGTGCTTGCTCTGCCCATGTTCCATGAATGGCATGGTCTTTGGACAAGAACTATGTAGAGGCCTAAACCTCAGTAGCCAGGAGCCAGATCTCAGGGATCCTAACAAAGCCCACAGTGCCCCAATCACCGCAGCACCCAGGGCCACTTCCCAGTGCCCATCCCTGAACTGCGGGGCCTTGGGGCCACTCAGCTGCTAGCCCAGATGCCTGCCTACATAGAAGATTTGTAGAGCCCAGAGCCACTGTTGTGCCGCACCACCCAGCCCCGTGGGCATCTGAGAAATCATAAAGTCCCCTCCCCAAACCCAAACCTAAGCCCAACGTCATTGTTACTAACCTCTCCAAATCCCTCATCCAGTTTACAACTGCAACTAAGCCTTTTTTTTTTTTCTTTTTCTTTCCTTGTGTCACAGAAAAGAAGCAAGGAAAATAACCAAGATTTCGGCTCCATTAATTTTTCAGGGCACCATAAATTAAAGAGCAATTGCAACGCAGTCAGTTTCTGTAGGAAATAACTTGTCGTGATTGTGCTTTGGTCTAATTACATAGAAGGCTAAGTAGTGCTATTAATACCCAGAAATGCACAAGGCTCTGAGGGAAGGAGCTGGGAGCAGCCAGCCAGCCACAGGGCAGACTGTAGCCAGAAGGCCAGGCCCACCTGAAGCTCTGACCTGACTGATTCATCGGCAGAAATCTGTCATCCATCCATCTAACCAACCACCATACATTAATTTATTTACCCATCTACTTCTCACCCCCAGCCCTCCACCCACATATCTAGCCATCTCCCCACCCATCCATGCATGCATCCATCCATCATATATTTATCCACCTAGCATATATTTTCAGCTAAGTCCCTGAGGTTAAAATAGTGAAAGAAATCAAATACAGGCCCTGTGGGGGCTGCACAAGATGGTCAGAGAGTAGCACAGACACACAGTTGCACGTCAATGCTAAGGAAGACCCACAGGATCCCAGCACAGAGTGGGATTTGGGCTCATGCTAGCTGGGCTTTGCGGGGGTCAGATTGCTAACTAGAGAGCAACTATTGCCCTCCAGCCCCACATTGGTGCTCTCACCCATCCCTACTTTATAGCTGGCATATCCCCCTCCCAGGCACTGGGGGCTGACTAGAGAACTGGCCTCCCTGCTCTGACCTCTGGCTGGGTATAGCCTACAGAAGTAGGAGAGGAGACCGGAGGGCAAGAGGGAGAGAGTTAAGGTGACTGGGCCGCTGAAAGTGAAAAAGGCAGGACGGTCTGCACTTATCTCTTACCTAGACCTGCTCATCTACAAGCAACCTGGGCCCTCCTGGGAGGGACGTCTTTGATTTAAACCTTGTGGTTGGTCAGTTCAGCCCCTAGAACTTGGCTAGCCTCTTTCTGAGGGAGCCACTAGCTCTAACCAATCAGCTGCCCCTCTGGTTCACCTGAGCTGGAGGTTATAAATACCTTTGCGAGGGAGGGCACACTCTCAGAGCTGCCTGACCACTTGGGAACTTCCAACTGTGGGTGAGTTTTTCCCTCTGCTGGGCCTGGGCTCAGCTGGGAGGGCCTCCTAGCCCTTACTCTCCACATGGGTTCTTTATCCCCTCCAGCTCCCCACATGGCAGGAGCTCTTTGAACTTTTCTTTTCTCTCTTTTTTCCAGTTTTCCCAGGCCCTCCATGTGGGATCTCTAGCCATGTGGGTACCTTTCTTTGGCTCTGTATCTCCCTCAATAAATATAATAATTCAATAATTATTCTTCTCGGTCTTTTTAAATTCAATTCTTTGATTAAAATTAGAAACAAATCTAGGGCTTGGGGTTCAAGGACTTTCCTGGATCTCTAGCACCCCGTTACAGGAGGAGCAGGGCTGAGGATCTTCCTTCTGCCCCCCCCCGACCGTCAGCCCCAGTGCAGTGGGGGCTGCATGACTGTTGTCAGGGCTGGCCCCCTTCCTGAGACCTTTCTCATGCCTGTGATGCAGCAGGTTCAAATGTATGTCCCCACAAGATGGCCATATCTGGATGCTTAGACTCTGTGACTATTCCTTTATATGGCCAAAGAGGGCTTTCTAGAGGTGCTTGCTAGGGTGTGTAGACAGATGGTCTTAGATTGTCTCATGTGCCTGAAGTGCAGTCACCTGTGTGTTCATGCAAAAGACGGGCTGTGGGGTGGTTTCACATCCATGTACCCATGCACACACGTATACCCTGCAAATGCATGCATACATGCAATGCATATTGTGAAGATGGATGTAGAGATGTGACCAGGCTTCACTGGAGCCACAAGCCAAAACACATAGCAGCCACCAGAACCAGAAAGGCAGGGACACTGCCTTGTTACTTCTGGTCTCCAGGGATGTAAGAGAACACTTTAACCCTCCAAGTCTGGTCACGAGCCACTGTGGCTGCAGACGACCAACCAGGATTCTGTCTTCCAGCTACAGCTCAGCCCCTGCACTCCTAGCATGAGGCAGAAGGGGTGGGAGACAGAAGGCAAGGACCCCCGAGTTATGTAGGACCTTACCAAGGACCCCGTGGCCCTCATTGTCACTCACCCCTACTAGGCAGTGACACTCTCAACACTGACACGTGGCTGGCTACATGTTGGCTTCAAGAATAATGTTGACTCCTCTTGCACCAGCCTGAAGTTCTGAGTCCCTCTAGTAGGAAACGCTGCTTCCATCTTAACATATGGCCTGATTGGACAATGTGCCCCGTTCTTTTACCTTGCTATCCTTGGTATAGGCGAGGACCTTGTCCGCCTCCTTGGGGTGGAAGAGGAGGGTCTCCACGAGGAAGGGGACAGGATGCTTCTGGAAGGTAGCACCCTCATCCGTGCTCAGGAAGAGGCTCTGCTCCCGGTCACCAAGCGAAGAGCTCACTAGGATGATCTGAAACACAAAGTGGGTGTGAGGTCCAAGCCAGCCATTGGTGGGGTACAGGTGCCCGCTCAACACACTGATGCTCCGACCCTTGTCACCCAGCCCTGACCACAGCCATTCTGCTCATTCATGGAAGGTCCCTGGCTGGCTGGGGTCTATTTAGGATCCAAAGTTCAAGGTCTTCACCATTAAGGAGAATTTCTGGGGTGGGGGAGCCAAGGCAGGTGTATATGATAGCCCTCACTTCTGAACTAGGGTTTCAGGAACAACTAATGCCCTTGAGGGGGCAAAGCAGTACAGGGTATGGTGGGAAAGGTGTGACAGCCTGCCTGAGAAAATGGCACTGACCCAAGTGGGCAGTGGCCAGAAGTGCTCAAGGGAGAGGACAAGATCAAGTTCTAGAAAGTGAGGAGGACTGCAGCTGTTTGACTGTGTCCCCTGAAATGATGTGCCCCCATGTTAATCCCCATGCCTGGAAAGGACTATTGAGATCAGGCTGTGCCTTGTCCTAAGTGACTCCATATTGTGGAAGACAGTGGTATTTCCAACTGTGCCTTGGCCTCCATTTTATAAGCAGCATTTGACTCCATTTTGAGGATGGAGAATGACTCTTTATCTTAGCAGACATGTCTGGCACTAACCACAAGCTTATTCCTTGAAGTAGAAAGGGTTTCACCCTATACATTGATCAAAGTAGACTTGGAACATTTGAGCCCATGGGTGTATTAGATATGAGGAAAATCAAATGTGACCGACTGAGGCAAGGGTACAACTCCCTCATAAAGAGGAGGGCACCTAACAGCCCCACTGACTTGTCACCAGATCTGGTGTGAGCGTCAAGGGACCAAGCGGCAGAGAACTCCTGGTTGTCCCAGGGACTTCAGCTGGGCTTAGTCCACGCTGCTGGCATGGTTTACTTAAATTACTATCTTGCACATGCCTGTTTGTCCACCTGGACCTGTCATCCATTAGTCACCCATTCACCATCTGGACCCAGTCCAGCCCTTGGCCTCTACATCCTCCATGGTCTGCTCAGCTCAACTCTGACCCTGCCCTGACTCTGCAGCAGGTCTTTTATTACCACAGAAGACTCTCTTTGCCTCCTTGTCAGCTTCTCTTCTACCTCTCTGGCCTCTCTGAAACTCTTTGAACTCTACAGTGGCATCTTTAACCAGTTGTAGTCATTCCGCAACCCACCCACATACACACACATAAATATTTGCTGTGTTGTGTATAACATGTTATCTGCCAGTTAATATTAGCAGCCAAGACTGGAATAAAAGAGCTTGTGTTTGCCTCAGCCAGCTATCAAGGGACTCAAGACTACTTACTTGGCAAATTGTTGCCAACAAAACCAATGTACCTTGTGATTTTATTGTTATTCAAAACATTCTGACATTGTGGGGAAACGCAGACACATCTGTTTCTGACAGGACACTCAGGACAGTGACCGTACTTGGAAGTGGGTTCTCTGATATTGCCGCGGAGGACCTCCAGATGAGGCCATTCTGGACTCAAGGGGGTCTTAATTCTAGTGATAGCGTCCTTATTAGAAATGGGGGGGGGGCAGAAAATGGTGAATTTGAGAAGAATGAGTGAGAGATTCACCTACATGTCACTGACCCCCATGGGCTGCTGGCCATGCACACTGGAAGATGACTGTCCCCTGAGCATCCAAAAAGAGTAGACCTGCCACACCCTGGCTTGGATGTCCAGCCTCTACCTTGAGAGAACAAGCTCATGCTATTCTTGGCCCCCAGGTGAAACTTTGTTAAGTGGCCACAAGACACATGCTTTGCTCTGGGGAGCTCTGCCATGGTATAGGGAAAAGACACTTCCACAGCACCCACTTGGTTCCACTGGAGACGGATCTCTAAGAGGCTCACAGGAGAGGGTCATTTGGGAGGCCCCGGCAGCTTGGTCAGGTGGGGGTGGCCACATCTCTCCTTGACTGTGCACACCATACATCACTGTGGAGCATCCTAGGTGACAGAAGGCCCACAGGCTGAAGGAGTGTCCTGGGGAACTATGTGAGTGTGACACTGGCCAAGAAGACTCTGAACAGGTGATGGATAGCTCACCACTGCACCCCACCTTATCAAAGGCCCCCTGAGGGGAAGTTTTGCAGTAGCATCTGGCTTTGTGGTGCCAGGGATCCATCAGGACACCCACATCCCTTCCAGGTTCCTCCTTGCCTCTCAGCTGCATCGTCATCTCCAGCCAGTGTGGTTCTCCTTATTTGTAGCCACTCTCCCACCCAGCCCTCTGGCTCCTTCTGAGTTCTCATTTGGACATTTCAAAGCCTCATATCCTCAGGTGGGCCTCCCTCACCCAGGCCTCGGTGATCTGCTGCAGGGGACCCACCCATTCCATCCTCTTTGGAACTACCAGCCTATTAGGACAAGGCCACATACAGAGTTCAACCCCTCCTGGTCTCCTGGGCCCCATCCCTGCGGGGCCCAGTGTCTGATGCAGGCTAGGACTCCATGTGTTTGTTGAATGAGAAAATGAATGAATGAATGAATGAATAAAGGAAATGATTAACTAGACATGTGTACTTACAAAGTTGGGAGCTGGGGTACACACCCAGCCTCAATAGCCCAGTCCAGTTGTATACGTGCCTTATTAAATCAGTTACCTTATTTGTCAAATGGGGTAAACAATGTTCCCAGCCTCTTGTCATGGCACAGACACCCATGAACATTTAACCATTCTTGGGTGTGGTCTTCATAGAACTCTGAAAGGGAATTCTCTGATGCTATTACTATCTCTGCTTCCTCGACGCAGAAGCTGAGACATGGAGAGGGGAAGAAGACTGTCAAGTCACATGAGCCCTTAAGAGAAGGCTCAGGTCAGGCCTGAGCACGTGACTGCAAAGTCAGCTCTCGGCATGTTCTGTAGGGCACCAAAGCAGGAGGGTCACTCTAGTGCATCTGGAGTTGGGCAGACACTGGGTACAAGTGGCTCAGCTGAGGTGCACGAGGCCTTCAGAAGGGTGTGCACTGAGAAGGCTATGCATGGATGGGGTGGGGTCCCTGAGCGGGGGGGGGGATGTTTATCTCTGGAAGGCAATTAAGCATCTGCACTGGGGATCAATGCACTGTACAGCATGCCTGCCTCTAAGTGAGCAGATGATAATCTGATCTGCTTTCTTTCCAGGGAAATTGAATGAGCTTCCGGGAGCATTAATTAGTTTCCTCCAGCATAAAGTCCCCTGTCCCTGTTCCACAGAGGCCTGGGGGAGACCCCTGCAATGGTGACAGAGAGAACTCCTCTGAGATGTGCCTCCTGGTGTGGAGCCAGGGAAACATGGGAAGGGCTGCCGAGTGGTGAGTGCTGAGCCACAGAATGGTTTTGATAAAGGAAGGCCAGGGCACAGAGTGTATGCAGTCTGACAAAGGCAGGGTATGAAATCCTAGGGAGGGACACTTGCTACCCATTGTACAGTGACCCAGTTAAAGGGAAGCACATGGCACTCTGCCAGTGATGTGTGAGTGTACAAGCAGGAATGATCACATAGGGAATGTCCCATGACCAGGGTGAAGACGGCACCATGGCTGGTTTTAAGCACTCTTTATTTTGGGATGGTTTCTGATTCCCAGACAGACATGAAGATGGTACAGAGAGGGCCTCTATACTTGGTAGCAGCTTTTGCTCCTGTCCTGCTGTTATGGTGCACCTACCACAATCAGGGCATCAACGCCAGCCTATTAGTATTGTCCAAATGCCTCACCGTGCTCAGATGTCATCAGCTTCACCGTTTCTGTCTCGGGACCCCATCCTGGACATCATGTGACTAGCTACCACATCTCTTTGGCTCCTCTTGTCAGGGTCAATTCTTGAGCACCCTTCACTTTGATGGCAGTAGTTCAGTGTGCTACCTGTCAGGCATCCTGCAAGGGGTACCTCCCAGGAGATTTGTCCTCGGGATGTGACACTGGCGCCAGTACCCTGGCTGGAAGGTGGCACTTGCCTGGACCCTTCATTGTGAGTTGCTCCTTTCTTCTGTCCCCACTGTCCTCTTTATGCTTCACCTCCCTGAGGGTGCAGCAGCAATAGTTTCCTGGAATTCTGCACAGGAGTTTGCTTCTCCTCCCCTGTCATCACTTAATCATTCATTTATATCACTCGGGTTCATGAATATTTATTTCATACTTGGAGTCATAATTCACTGTTTTGCTCAAAGCATTTGGCTGGAGCGCTTGGGAACTTTCAGCTTGCTCCAACCATGTCTCTATGGCACATCCCATTGTCTTGTTCTAAACAGTTCACACTACACATGGGTCCCCTGGACAAGGAGAAAAATAACACAAACCACCCAGCCATCCCTTTCTCTGTCCCTGGCTTACCCAACACCCTTGCTCCACCTCAGGCTCTACCTGACTCTGCGGGGCCTGCGCCTATAGGGTCCAAACAGCCCTCCTTAAAGAACTGGGCCCATGACTTGTTTTCATGGCATTCTGATGCCAACTCTGCAGCCACTTGCTTCACACCTCCCAGTTGCCCTGGGCAACTCCTTTCTGGTACACTAGCACCTGGTAGAGGCCTGGGTGCCAGTCATTCGGTGCTGGGAAAGAATGTATACCTGCATAAGGGATTGGACAGCTCTACCTCCCAGCTCACTCCCTCTGGGGTCCTGTGTTTGCTTTTTTTCTTTGGGAGGAGAACATCCTCATGAATATTCAAGTAGCCTAAGGGCAACAGCCAGAGAGTCTCATTCACTCATTCCTCTTCACTGCTCCAGGTTTCACACATCAGTGAAGTCTCGCTCATTCATTTGTTCACTCTTCCATGGCTGAACCTCATGCTCTACGCAAGTCCTGGGCTCTGCTGGGGCTTTGCAGAGCTGAGGAGAAGAACAAGTTCTTCTAGGGCAGGACAGAGAGGAGAGCAAGAAGGGCTCCCTGGAGGAGGGCCACCCAGTTGGGCCTTGAATGAATGGATGGAAATTTCACTGTCAGTCTTAGGGGAGGGTGCTTCAGGTTGATGGGAAAGGGCACTCAGGGGCAGGCAGGGTTAGGAGCCTGCCCTGCCTCACCTCCTGATTGCAGGCTATGATGCCAGCCACACTTGACTCCTGTGTTTCTGTTCAGGGCTGAGATAGTTCACACCTGCCCAGTCAGGAGCGTGCTGTTCCCTGTGTGCACACACAGCTTGGCTGAGATCATCCCCCACTCTGTCCCGCCACCAACTCTGCTGCTGAGGGTTCAGAATCCCACCTTGAATTTCCACTGCGACATGGGGCCAGATGTGATTAAACTAAAATAGCTTCCTCCAAAAATGTTCTTAGCACAAACTTCCAGGCTATGCCAACAAACCTGGAAGACTGTCCTTGCCCATCCCACCCCACGAAAGCCTTGCCTGTAGAGGGCCCAGCATCAGTCAGCCTGGGCCTAAGGGCAGCGCCTTCCCTTGTCATTTGCTTGCTGAGCAGGTTACTAAACACAGAGGCCACCTCCTCTAGAAGGCCCTCCACAGTAGAGTCACACTGTTTGCCAGCCCATCACCTAACATGTCACGTGCCTCAGCATCCTTCCTGTTCTTTCCAGGGCTGCCTTCCTCTCAGCCTGGCAGTGCTAGGTCCTCTCAATGGCCATATCCAGGTCAGGGCTGGGTATCCAGTAGATATCAATGCCGTTCACATACTGAGTAAGGGCTCTGGAGGCGGGCCACCACACTCTCAGATAAGCCAAGAGTTCTGCTGGGCGACCCCATGGTGAAAGGAGGGGATACCTGGCCAAGAGCCCAGCAATCTCAGAGGACTCTCTTCAGGCTCAGCGTTGGAAGAGTAAACCAGGAAAGATAGGAAGAGAAAGTGCTGACAAGAAGATGATTATTGGAGCAAAAAACAAATCAATTAGCATCGCACCAGGCGGAGGCGGGCAGATTGCTCTTCCAAAATGGGAGGCAGAGTCTATTTTCAATGGTGTATTTTTACTGCTTACTATTCTGGGGGAGACATATGGTACCTTCACTAGGTTCTGGGGGCCCATGAGGCTAGGCTTTCTGAAATCAGCAGCAACATGCTACAGAAAGACCTGACACATTCATTTTGACCAATGTCCAGGCTAGAAAAGGCTGACTATGCTACAGAAGCCCACATGGGTCAGGAGTAGGTATGGGGACAGGGAAGTCCCTTGCATGGTAGACTCAGCATACCTACTAGGAAGCTGCAGTTATCCCCCGTTTCTCAGATGAGAAGCCAGGGAAGCTCAGTGACGTCTGGCTGCCACCCAGGCCTTTCCCTCCTGTTCCCCTGCACTATCCGACAAATGCCAAGGCCAGGAGAAGGCAGATTGCAAGCAACCAGGGTTCCTGATGCTACAGAGTTGGAAAATTCTAGAAAGATCCTTCCCACCCTCAAAGACCATGAATGGCTTCCAGAAGTCTATAAGTCCAAAGGAACTTTTGGGATGAATTCTGAACTTCATGAAGCGGGGGTGGGGAGGGGTAGGAGAGGGAGGCTTCATGATACTCCTTTCCTCTTGGCCAGTGGGTTCCTTTAAGAACATTCACCGGTAGCCAACACACACACTCCTGACCACTACTAGAGCCAGCCCCTCCCCTGTGGGACCCCTGCCCTCAGGGCTCACAGAACCAGGGAATGGGCCTCAGTGGTGTGGGTCCAGGCTGCTCTGTGGGGATCAGAGGTGGACCAGGGGTTCTATGCAAGGTCAGTCCAACCACACACAGAGGGTCCCTGCAGAGGTGGGACCTGAGCTCAACTCCTGTCTCCTTATTGGGGCCAGGAGTTGTGCCCTCCTGGGACCTACATGCCTGCCTCTGGCCCTCCAGCTTGAGCTGCCTCACTTACCTGCCTGTTGTATCCCATGGGACTCCTGCTTATCCCTGCTGATCTGGCACATTTCCATAATTAACTCTTGCAGATCCTGACAAAGTCACTCCCCTGGTCCATACTCCCTTCCCACCATGAGGCTTCCAGCCCATTTCCTCCAAAAGGTGGTGACAACGTCTCAGCCTGCCACAGTGGTGCTGATCAAATGGGAATCACAACACTTGGAGTTTAGAAAAAAATTCAAAAGAAACCAAACAGCACCCAGAAAGGTTCCTTGCCTGCCCGGGCACCCCACAGATCTTTCTTTCCTCTCCACGGGGTGTACATGGGGAGAGGGGACTTGTCTACCCTTTACCAACTTTAGATCCAAAAGATCCTTCAGCTGAGGTCCCAGGAAGGGTGTCTCCTGGAATCACCTGTCTATTGCCCCTCTTCCTCCCTTTGGTCTATTTCTAGCCAGCCAGTTGGGCCCATCTGGGGATTCAGGAAACTTGGATTTGATGCCAGGAGAGGCAGACAGTGGAGGCAAACACGCAGTGGCAACCACCCCAGAGCTGAAATTAGAACCTGCCAGAGTCCCCTCTGGGCCTGTGAGTCACAGGCAAGATGCTCCTGCCTGGTACTTCCTCTTGTCCCCCAAGCTGTGCTGCTCAGGGCTAGAACCCTGGAGCAGGCTCTCTGTAGAGGCAGGGGTGGTCAACTGTTTGGGTCACTCTCAGGACACAGTCTACCTAAGATGCGGTCTTGGGTACCCTAGATACTAGGGCTGGTAGAGATGGAGGGTGGAGTTTAACCCCATGAGCCACAGGTGACCTGGCCTTGGACAGAGGTGGTCAGAAGGGGCAGTTTCTGAGGAGGCGTCAGAGTTGGGGTTCTGCAAAGCTCAGGTGGAATGCATAGAGCAGGAGCTGCTGGTGTGGGCAGACGGGGATGGCAGTGTCCTTCACAGAGATGGGAATGTAGGTTGGGGCATCTGTTTTAGGGAGGGCAGCAGAGGTCAGTCTGAGGTCTGACCAGATTCTGGTGGGTGGGAGGGGCTGGGCATTTGGCCTCAAGGCAAGGCTGGTAGGAATCTGGGCTGGAGGCAGGCATTTGGGTGCTCCATTCCTGCATATGTGGCTGAGGGCCAGCCAGTGGCCCAAGGAGGTCATCTGAAATTGGCCTGGAGGCTGCATCTGCCGACCCTCTGACATACTAGACTAATACCTTTCACATGAGAGCCAACAAGTACGAGAACAAAGTCCCCTATCTTCCTATAGATTTTCTGGACAGAGTAGGTCCCTGCCAGTGTTTCCAACCTCCTTCCCAAGAGGAGTGGAGACAGCAATTGCTAAGGCTTGTGTACTGCAGCCTATAGCCTTTATCCTAGCCTGTGACCATCTACCACTAGGAAAAAAACCCCTCTGGTCTCTGCATTAAACCCCTTCTTGGTGCCAAGTATGGTTTCTGGGAAAGGTGTGGCAATGGGAGGATCTAGAACTATGCTACCAGCAAAATGCAAGGAGATGATCTGTTCCAGCTGCTTGCTGAACAACACAACACTCAATGGAAACCGCTTCCTGGGCAGAGCTCTGCCTCTGGCTCCCCTGGGCCCATGTTTGCAATTTCTTCTTTCTTACCTTTCTGAACCCAAGACTTCAGCTGCTTCATGGCCTGTGGGACCACCAGCAGTGTTGGCGCACTGGTGTCAGACATCCAGTTCCCCACATCAAAGCTAGGAAATGGAAATCGCCGTGGGTGGGGCCCAGATGACATTGTTCACTACATGATTCTCCAATCACTCCAAACAGGCATGAGAGACGCATCTTCCCCACTACTAATTAGTGTGCCTTCTTAGGAATTCATGAGGAGGGTGGGTGGTGCTGTCCATCCATCCCAGAGCAGAGGCACTTCCAGTGCTCAGCAGGGAGTCCCCCTGTTCTCCCCAGTGAGGGACTACTTTAGAGCTAACAAGGAGGAAAGGGGGGGGACTGGGCTGTGATCATAGGCAGTGATCGCTGGGAGGTGGAATGGCGGGGACGGGACATCATGCACACAGGATTGCTGTTCTTTATCCATTGGCTCAGCACAAAGCCATGGGGTGATCAAGGTTGTGTGGAGTGTTGGGGATATCATGGTGAATAGAACAGGGCACATTACCCCACCATGGGCTCACACCTGTGCCATGACAGGTGGTGAAATCAATGTGGGAGTAAGACAAGGACAAATGGAGAAGCTGTGTACAGAGGAAGGTCGGGCAGATGGCCCACATATGTGTGTGTGTGTACATACACAGTTAAGCATCTACAAAAACACATTATATGAGTATGCATGTGTACAGCAAGAATGCAGGCACAAGCCAGCAGGTTCTCAACACTGTCCATTTCTGAACAACAAGGCTTGGCTTCCAGGCTTTTCTTCCTTTAGCAATATCCTCAAGCTGGTTGTGATGGGCTGCCTGGTCTGAGGCATGTACCCCATCCATGAGTGTGGAATGAATAAACTTTTAAAAAATATATTTTATTTTTTATTTGAGAGAGAGAGAACGAGAGAGAAAGAGGCAGAAAGAGAGAAGGAGGAAAGAATGGGCAAGCCAGGGTCTCTAACCACTGCAAAGGAATTACATGTGCTACCTTGTACACCTGGCTTTATTGTTGTGTTGGAGAACCAAACCTGGGTAATTTGACTTTGTAGGCAAGCACCTTAACCACTAAACCATCTCTCCAGTCCATGAATAAACATATTTTAACAGTGGATATTTTTTAAATGATGTGCTAAATTTGTAATCAGATAAAACTAATAAATAATGATACTTTTTGAAAAAGCAATTCCTTGTGAACCAAGGTCGAAGAATGTTTGTGAGCAAGAGCAGTGCTTAAAAAGGTAAGGTTAGCTGGGCGTCGTGGCACCCACCTTTCATCCCAGCACTTGGGAGGCAGAGGTAGGAGGATCACCATGAGTTGGAGGCCACCCAGAGACTACAGAGTGAATTTCAGGTCAGCCTGGGCTAGTCAGACCCTACCTCGACAAACAAACAAACAAACAAAAAAGTTAAGGTTTACTTCTAGACAATCTTTGAATATCAGTTTTAACTCATTGTCCTCCACGTCTTCCCCTTTTGCCTCCCTCATTTCTTCTCTTTCTTCTTCCCTTCCCTGAAATTGCTCCAGGAGAGAATGAGAGTCCAGGGACTTTTGTCATTCACAGCTTAAGTGCCTGCTGTTACCTTTCCCTGTAACCTAATGTCTCCCAAGATTGGCTCTGTAGAAACTCAGTTCTCTGGAATGGGGCGTGAGAGGTGTGGTGTGTTTTAAACATAAGCCTTGACCTTACTTTCACAATAACGGGGGTGGAGGATGTGCCTGTTGCTCTTCCAGACCTAGAGACAGGAGCCTGGAGGGAGCCTGGCCCGCCCCGGCCACCCAGCCATCTTGTTCATTGGTGGTATCAGCACTAAGCGCCTCTGTCTGCTTCCTGGCTGTCCTGCCTCTGCGTGGAGATGTGAACTGACAAGTATCCATTGTGATTCAATGAAACAGCCACTCAAATGCAATTACTGAATTGATTGTCAGCAAAGGGCTGGTTCAGTTTTAATTACTGGCCTGACAATTGCTGAAATGCCAAGAAACATCTCTGAGAGCACCTGTAAATTAAATAGAGAAGTAAGCCTTTTCCCTTGGCCAGAAACTGACTCAAAACCCAGCACTGGATCGATACTCATGGAGGAAAACAGACGTATTTCAGGAGATATAAAAATAGCTCTTCACCCATATTTTATGGCCTTGATTTGTAGGCAGTCTTGTCAATAGCATTTTAAGCACAAGGCCCAGCCATCATGTTGATGACCTCGGTTCTTGGAGGGGCTGCACATGGAGGCTCTGGAGAGAGTATGGTGTAATTGTGTTTTGTTTGGCTGTCTGAAGACATTTTGCAGACAATGCTAAAAAGCTTGTTTGCCTGGGCAGAGTGTGGGGGGCGGCAAATTCTCTGGAGTGCCTGTGTTTTGGATGATTGTCTTTTATCAGGACAGTTGTATTAACTGTGAGCGATTAGATCAGTGAACAATTTGTTCATTTATCTGCCCCTAATTGAACAGCCACACCTTTGTAGTAAGGATTAGCAGCAACATGTGGGCCCTTGGGTAACGATGACAGCTTTGGGAATGACAGGGGTCCCCTAAGGCCTTCCCTTCAAATATTTGTGACCAGAGACTAAGACATTATTGTCACTGCCCATCCGAGTGACTAAAATGCTGTCTGAGCATAAGCTGGAAGCCATTCTCATTCCTGTCTCTAGAGGCAGATGGCCTTGGCCATTGAATAAGTCAATGTGCACACAGAGGTCACAGGCTCAAAGATCCATGTAGGGAGTGTTAGTCTGGTCAGAGAACCTAGCAGGGACAGAGCTGAGTGGCTGCTATTACAGCTTCCTGTTTGGCAGAACAAACTGAACCTCATGTGGAGAAAGCTGTAGCTGGTAGCAGCTTGAGTGATGGTAGCCAGTCGACATACTGATTATTTAGTGCAGATAACACTGGTGACAATGTGATCATTCCTGGCACTTACTGAGCATTTACTGCAAGCCAGGACTTGACGGAACCTTTCTGTGTCTTCTAAATGACATTCTGCTTAAGGAAGCCAGACCTTGCCAACATCAGGATGTATACCCCCGAAAGGTCCATGAGATGAAGGTTTGGTCCTCTGCCTGTGGCATTACTGGGAGGTGATGGAGCTGGAGTGAGAACTGGTCCAGTGGGAGGAAGGTCACTGTGGGTGTGCCCTCAAAGGGGACATTACCAAGGCCCTTCTGTTTTCTTTCTTTTTGCTTGACTGTGGACTTGAATAAGGACTCAGTCCTTCAACAGGGAGACAGGGAAAAGCCTTCTTGTTGGAGAAGACACAGGGAGACCTTTTCTTGTCAGAGAGGATCTTGTCAAGATCCATAGAAATTGGACAAGCTAGGTGGCCCACCTAGTAGGAAGGGTACAAGGCCATGGGATGGGAGAAGGACAGGACCATAGAAGCTGTGAGGAAGGTAGAAGAGGAAGGACACAAGTCGACAGGAATGGGAGGCCCCAGGTGGCTGCTGTGGGACAGTGGAGCTATCTCTCCTACAGCAGTGGCAGGGAAGGAGATGAGAAGGAATAGACAGAGATAGGATAAGGACCAAACAAGACAAACATGCTGGACAGGATTCCATTAATGCTCAACACAAGTGTCTCTGAGCCAGTCTCTGAGAGACCCAGCAGCCCCACAGAGCTCAAACATGCTGGACTGAAGTTCCATTAATGCTCAACACAAGTGTCTCTGAGAATCACTGACTGTGACGCTGGGGTGCTGGAGTCTCTGAGAGTCACTGACTGTGATGGTGGGGTGCTGGAGTCTCTGAGAGTCACTGACTGTGATGCTGGGGTGCTGGAGTCTCTGAGAGTGCTGGAGTGCTGGAGTCTCTGAGAGTCTCTGAGAGTCACTGACTGAGAGTCACTGATGGTGGGGTGCTGGAGTCTCTGAGAGTCACTGACTGTGACGGTGGGGTGCTGGAGTCTGCTGAGAGAATCACTGACTGTGATGGTGATGGTGGTCACTGTGCTGAGTCTGGAGTCTGAGAGTCACTGACTGTGACGCTGGGGTGCTGGAGTCTCTGAGAATCACTGACTGTGATGGTGGGGTGCTGGAGTCACTGAATCACTGATGGTGGGGTGCTGGAGTCTCTGAGAGTCACTCTGAGTCTCTGATCACTGACTGTGATGGTGGGGTGTGCTGGAGTCTGGAGTCTCTGAGAGTCACTGACTGTGATGGTGGGGTGCTGTGATGTTGATGGGGGGTGCTGGAGTCTCTGAGAGTCACTGACTGTGATGGTGGGGTGCTGGAGTCTCTGAGAATCACTGACTGTGATGGTGGGGTGCTGGAGTCTCTGAGAGTCACTGACTGTGATGCTGGGGTGCTGGAGTCTCTGAGAGTCACTGACTGTGATGGTGGGGTGCTGGAGTCTCTGAGAATCACTGACTGTGATGGTGGGGTGCTGGAGTCTCTGAGAGTCACTGACTGATGTTGGGGTGAGAGTCACTGACTGATGGGGTCTGGAGTCTCTGAGAATCACTGACTGTGATGGTGGGGTGCTGGCACTGACTGGGTGGTGCTGGAGTCTCTGAGAATCACTGACTGGCATTGAAGGGTGGGGTGCTGGAGTCTCTGAGAGTCACTGACTGTGATGGTGGGGTGCTGGAGTCTCTGAGAACACTGATATATCAAAATAGTTCTGTGATCAGGATGCTGGAGAGATGGTTTGTGATGCAGTGCTGGAGTCTCTGAGAGTCACTGACTGTGATGGTGGGGTGCTGGAGTCCTGAGAATGACTGTGATGGTGGGGTTGGAGTCTCTGAAATCACTGACTGTGATGGTGGTCCCATGTTTCTGAGAATCACTGAGATGGGGTGCTGGAGTCTCTGAGAGTCACTGACTGTGATGGTGGGGTGCTGGAGTCTCTGAGAGTCACTGACTGTGATGGTGGGGTGCTGGAGTCTCTGAGAGTCACTGACTGTGATGGTGGGGTGCTGGAGTCTCTGAGAGTCACTGACTGTGATGGTGGGGTTCTGGAGTCTCTGAGAGTCACTGACTGTGATGGTGGGGTGCTGGAGTCTCTGAGAGTCACTGACTGTGATGGTGGGGTGCTGGAGTCTCTGAGAGTCACTGACTGTGATGGTGGGGTGCTGGAGTCTCTGTGACTGTGACGCTGGGGTGCTGGAGTCTCTGAGAATCACTGACTGTGTGTCACTGACTGTGACGAATGGAGTCTCTGATTCACAGTGATGGTGGGGTGCTGGAGTCTCTGAGAGTCACTGACTGTGACGGTGGGTGCTGGAGTCTGAGAGTGACTGTGACGCTCTGAGACGTCACCCATTCTCTGGAGTCTCTCACTCTGTGAAATAAAATAAATAAATAAATAAATAAATAAATAAATAAATATTAGTGATCAAAAATGGTGCTGCTGGAGTCTCTGAGAGTCACTGACTGGTGACTGTGGACACACATTAATTGCCAGTCACTGGTGATAGTGGGGTGCTGGATTTGAGAATCACTGTGTTTGCTGGAGTCTCCAGACATCAGTTACTGTTAATCATGGTGTCCTGGGAAGGCTGTGCTGACAGGTTTAAAATCTCCAGGTCCCATGTTTAGCATCTTTTTGCACTTGACTTCACTCTACCTGATCAAAAATGGTGCTACATTGGTGACTGTGGACACCATTAATTGCCAGTGGTGGGATTTTTGTGTTTCAGCCAGTCCTGGGGCTGTTGTGCCTTGGTGGCAGGAAGGGGTCTGTGTTCTGCCCCAGGAACAATCCCTGATGGATGCTCCAGAAGGGATGGGTGAGTTGAATGAGTGCATGGAGACAATGGGGATGATGAAAAGTCCGTTTTGTCAGTTTTTTCTCATCTTCCTATTGCTCATGAAGAGTGATTTCATTCAAGTCCCTGGGACAAAGGTTTTAGAGATTTTTCCCTGAGCCCTCATCTAGTACATGGAGACCAGTGTGGGAGATATTCTAGTTTCCAGAAGAGCTGGCAGTGTGCATGATTCTAAATAAGAAGGGTGGACATTACCCTGTACCTAGAGCCCTCCCTGTGGAGGCCTGGCTTCTATAGGTGCAGACTGAAGGTTAAGGCAGGGGCTGGGTGACCTTCCTCCTGTCACACCTAGGGCATAGCCTGAGCTGCAGAGCAGGGTTCAGCCAAGTGCCAGCCAGACCCAGACACTTTCTGTCGCTGAAATTATTGCGATCATCCCAGATTGGGTACTCCCAGTGAGGGGAGGCTCACCACCTCTAACTGTTTTTCTTCATAGCAACTTTACCACAGCAAGGCCTTTCTAGGGCTTTGCAGCCAGCAGACCTGTGGTGAATTCTAGCCTTGCAGGTACAGTTTGGTAGCCCATAGGAGTCAGCCCCCACCATCCTTTGAGAACAAGAGGGACACCCTTGACCCTGCTTGCTCCCCTCTCTTTTGTCTCTTTAGTTCCCTGGGATTTACGTATAGTTGGGAGGGGAGTGAATGAGGAGGCTAACTGCCTGGTAAGACAATGGCCCCTATTGAACTTGAAGCTGTTCAGGGGCACCTCTTCCTCCAGAGAAGGGGGTTAGAGTACAGGACAGGGAGCAGGGGTTCCTGGGCCATTCTCGACCTGAATGCCATTTCAGCCACACCCCATCCTTGATCATACTGGTTATAACTCACAGTATTGCTGTGACATTGAGCACGTGGATGATGTGTGGAACTCCAGCTGAATAGCTACAGTGACAGGGTGACACTGAAAGATCAGGTGACACGGTAACATTGTTGCCTGATGATCAATGCTTTGCCATGTTCACTCTTGGCCCCTCCTGAAAGGTGGCACCTCATTAGCTTCCTTTTCCAGAGATTTTGTTTGTTTGTTTGTTTGTTTGTTTTTTGTTTTGTTTTTTGTTTTGTTTTTCGAGGTAGGGTTTCACTCTGGTCCAGGCTGACCTGGAATTAACTATGTAGTCTCAGGGTGGCCTCGAACTCTCAGCGATCCTCCTACCTCTGCCTCCCGAGTGCTGGGATTAAAGGCGTGCGCCATCACGCCCGGCTTCTTTTCCAGAGATGTTAATTCACTCCCCTGAGGGTCCTCAGCTGTGTGTGACAGGGAATGCCCAGAAGGTGGCATTCCTAGCCCCAGCCTGGCCACAGCCACATTATCTGATTTTAATCTGATTTATTGATTGGGTGCCTGTGTAAGATTTTGTTCAGCAAAAGGGCTTTGCAGTTTAGGAAAACATGTTCACCCAACTTTGATTTCATCATCACTGCCCCAACACACACCATGAATATGCAAGACCACTGTCTTGCCAGCATGACAGGTTAGTGTCAAGAGGATCAGGAAATGCTCCTCTATCCCATTCCACACAGTGCTCTCCCCTAGCCAGGCTCTGGCCAAGCTCTGTCTGGGAAGCTGCCCATACCCCACAAGGGCCTGGACACACTGCAGGGCAGCACAGCCCCCACCAACTGTTCAAAAGTCCCCTCCCCACAATCAATAGCAGATGGTCTCAGAACTGTCCACACCTGTCACACTGTCCAGCAGATTTGAGGGTGGCAGGCAGGAGAGGGATGCTTAGGGGACACTCAGGGAGACTAGAATCTCGAAGGCCAAGAAGACTGATCTGACCACCTGCCCAGGTGTGAGGCAGGAATCTACATGTTGAGAAGAGATCTGTCGTGAGCCTGGCCCTTCACCTGGAACACCAAGTTCCAGAGTCAGGATTAGCTGCAGAGAAAGAACAGAACTCCTGCCAGCCACATCCCTGGCCCACAGTGGGAGCCGCTGTGCCAGTGTGTAACAACCCAAAGGACCTGGTGACAACAGGCACTTGTCACCTATTGGAGACAGCAGGATAGAGCCTGATGCACTGATGAAGAATACAGGGACAGAGAGTGGCCCTGCCTTCACTTGAGATCACATGGAGTTATTTCCTGAGCTGCCTGTGCAGGTGGCCAGGGAGCAGATGGAACATTTGTAAGATGGAGACTCCTGGGCATGGAGCTACCTGGTGGAGGTGTCAAGAAGCAGCTGTCTCAGCTGGAGTCTGACAGGGTGCAGGGGACTGGGGGTCCCTGGGGTGCTATTTGAAGCCATAGAATGACAAAGGAGAGAGAAAAGGAAACTGGGGAGTTGGAGAGAAACTGCCCCTCCCTAGAAATTCCCAAGGGAAACAGGAGCCAGAAGTGAGGTACAGCTGGTGTGTTCTAGGGGAGGGGGACACACCAAGGAAGCCTAATCACTTTACCTCCATATATGAAGAAACTGAGTGCCTAAGATACTGAAACTTGTCCCTCAAAATAGCTAGTGAGGGGCTCGTTAGAACCCAAGCTCAAAGGGTTTGAACGTCAGAACAGGAAGTGCTGCCCAGAATATTCTTCACATATTCACACAGTCAGCTCCAAACATCGTTCAGGCCAACTCAAACATCCCTTCCCCTACTTGCTCCCTACTTGTGTTCAACCCCCATCATGGACACATAGCAGTTCACGCACTCTTCCACTTTAAGAGTTATTCTTCCTCAGGACAGCTGTTTGTGAACCATGGGCTGAGTTCCGGGGGGTAGAGTGGGGACTGACTACTCAGCTACCTCTGTTTGCCCAGAAACTAGACATATGAAAAGTGATTCTAGATGGAGGGACAGAAGAGTAGGTAGACATGTGTGGATGCATGTATGGGTGGGCAGAGAGTTGCGTATACTGAGAGACGATTAACAGATGAATATAAAGGTAAATGGGTGCATGGACTGACAGGCGAGTGAATGGGTGTGTATAAATGAATGTATGAGTGGAGATGTAGAGGCATAAGTAGGTAGAGACATATGACAGTGGGTTCATGAATATGCAGCTCAGTGGAAGATGGTGGGTGGTGAGTAGATGGATAGACAGATGCATGGGTGGATGAGTGGATAGGTAAGTAGACAGATAGACGATAGATAGATAGATACATACATACATAGATGAATGGATGAGTAGATGGGTGAATGGCTAGGTGGGTGTGAGTGTGTATGGATGAACAGATGAGTGGATGGGCAGATGGCTGACTGGCTGGCTGGATAAGTTGATGAATGGATGGATGAGTGGGTAAGTGAATGGCTGGCTGGCTGGCTGGGGTGGTGGGTGGGTGGGTAGATGAGCAGATGTGTAGAATGGCAAATGAAGGAGTGGATGTAAGAATCCAAGGTCTGTCATCAGGCATTCAGAATTTTGCCATGCTTCCCTGCTCACTAACTGCCAGTCAAGCATTACCAGTCCCTGTCAATGGGCCCTGTCAATGGGACCTTTGCTGTGGAGACGGGGGAGGGGGGGCAAGTGACCAGCTTGTGGGTCTCAGAGACCATCAAAGGAGCTTAGGAATAGCATGGGGAGGCCGCCTTGGGGAACCTGGAAAGCTCTGAACCTCTGTGGAGTTCTTTTTCCAGAAATCGCCTCCAAAATGCACGGAGGGAACATAATTTCCACATGGCTGGTTTTAAAACTCAGTAATTAAATGGTTTTATAGTCAGTTTTTACAACAAGCTCTCTGAGTTATGAGTATAAGACACGTCTCCGTCATGGCCAAGTTGCTCTGTTGGTGATTTCTAGAGCAGAGGGTTTTATAATTAGGCTGTGCACAACGCCACTGGGGCTGAGGCCACTTGGCTGAACTTTTAGCCTGTTGTGATCCAATTATCTCCAAGCGTTCCTGGGGGAGGAGTTCTCCTGGAGGGTGTTTGACAGGGTCACAAAATGGATCAGAGAGGCTGGAGGGGAGCTGGGACTGTGAAGGTAGGCAGGAGGGAAGAGAGATCTCAGCTTGTAGTGGGGAGGGGTGGGCTCAGGAAACTGCCAGATGAAGGCAATTCTTTACTGGGTGTGTAATCATGGTGATGGGTCTTGACTTAAGCCACATGGCTTGGGGGCTGTCAGCAGGCTTGACCCCATCCCATAAGACTGTTCTCAGAGGCTGGAGCTGAGGGAAAGCAGGTGGCCAGTAAATAGGACATCCAGCTAAACTTGAGTTTCTAATACATGAATAAATGTTTAGTATAAATAAATCTCAAATACCATGTCATTTGGTATATGCATACAATATTTGAGATACAGTAAAGGTAGTTCATTGGCTAAATGAAATTCAAATCTAACTCTGTTATTTCTAAACTTTTAAAAAATTTTGTTTATTACCAACAAAGAGAGAGAGAGAGAAAGAATGGGCACACCAGGGCTCCAACCACTACAAATGAACTCCAGATGCATGTGCCACCTTGTGCATCTGGCTTACGTGGGTACTGGGGAATACAGCCTTGAATTGGGGTCCTTAGGCTTCACAGGCAAGCACTTAACTGCTAAGCCATCTCTCCAGTCCTAAACTTTTTTTTGTTACATCTGACCCAGATTTTCCATACACGAAGCAGTCATTAAAGTGGGTTTGGACTTTCTAGTCAGCATGAGGCCAGTCATGGATCCTCTTGGCCAAGGTATGTAGCAGGTCCCATGACAGAGGAGAATTTAGGCCTGTTGGATGCTGAGGAGCCAACTAGTTTCCTGGGCAGGAGAAGGGAGCTCCATGCAGGTGCCACTGAAGAATAGAGAGTTAGGGCTGGAGAGAGGCTTAACTGTTAAGGCACTTGCCTGCGATACCTAAGGACCCTGTTTCAATTCCCCAGTACCCACGTAAGCCAGATGCACAAGGTGGCACATGCATCTGGAGTTTTTATGCAGTAGCTAGAGGTCCTGGTGTGCTCATTCTCTATCTGTCTCTTTCTCTCTCATACTAATAAAAAAAAGTACACTGAGTTATAGGAAAGTTTCTTGTAGAGAAAGTGATTCTGGTGAGCAGAAAAGAGACAGTGGACATGGCAGGAATGGAGGTAGCAAGGCTGCATGCCACATGTCACCCCTCCTTCAGATGTCCCAAGATACGACAGGGCTGCTTACCTGATCAGAAACCATGTACATATTGAAAGGTGCTATCCAGTGGGCATAGTCTTCCTGGATGCATGCCTGGAAGGTGGTTGCCCTCTTCATGCCAGGAAAAAGTTTTCCCCACTCTAGGACAAGGTAGCATCCCAGAGCACACAGCACAATGGAGGTGGCTCAGGTCTGTGTGTCCACAACCAAGTGCCCTTGTACAGTGCGCTACCTGCCCATCCATGGTGCACTGGTTCTGCACGTGAGCTGTAGTAGTGACAGGCAAATTGCTGTTACACTGGTGTGGGGTGGAGGAGAGTGGGTGGATGCATGGATGGATGAAGAGGTAGGAGGATTGCAGTGAGTTCAAGGCCACCCTGAGACTACAGAGTGAATTCCAGGTTAGCCTGAGCTAGAGTGAGACCCTACTTAAAACAAACAAACAAACAAACAAACAAACAAACAAACAAACAAACAAAAAGAGCTTCTGTACTGCAGTGGGTCCAGCATGCGCCTTCTGGAAGGAGCAGTGAGCTTGAGGGCAGAGAATGAGACTTGCAGATGGACTGGCTAGTCCTCCACACTTAGTCCCCACTCCTATCAGCCCAGATTCTGGCCCCTCTGGCTACTCTTTACCTGGGCCCTAGGATTTTGCTGCCAGCTTCAACAGTACCCAGTGGGCTCTGGAAGTACCAACTCCCACCATGCAGGCTCCAGGCTGCAGAGGCCTCATGTGTGTGTTCTGAGACAGCAATTCTCTGGAGGGACGTCCCCTCCTTGGCTGGCTTTCCATAGCCCCAGTAGCTGCCAACAATCCACCACGTCCTGCATGTGGGCACCAGTGTGTCACTGTCTTATTCACTTCTATGGTGTTCTCCTCCTCCTCTCTCCTCCCTGTGTGGGTCGACACCTTTATAAGCCACTAGCTACTCTGAATGAAGGAAGCCACAGCGCCCAGTCATGCACTTCATCCCCGGGGGTCACTGCTTGCTCACTTTGCTTTTCCTACCCTCACTCTCCCATGTGGTCAAGGATTTGCTCTCCTGCTGCTCCAGTTCCCAGAGCTTCACCCATTGCAGTGCAGGCTGTCATCCCTTTTGCCTGTAACTCCTTTGTTAGCTGGTCATTCCATGCTTTGCGGTTCTAAACCCTTTGAGCTGAAGGAGGAAATGGATTCACTGCAGTGGACATAGTCTTTACGATATCCATGGAACCCACTCCAGATAAAAAGACCTGAGACAGAGCAGGTGTGCTCAAGCCAGCACCAGAGCAGGGTCAGCTTCCATTCTCCACATGACAGTGAACCACATGACCCTCACTCCCACTCTCAGCTGTCAGGGCATGTGCAGACTCAGAAATAGACGGAGGCCCAGGACGCAGGACTATGTCCCCACAATGTGAGAAGCCCTGGCCTCTGTGGGATGTGGCCCCTGCCTCTTGTTGACTTCTTTATTTCATTGGTAACATGGTGTCAATGTACTTTGGGAGGACACAGGCCAGGCTGGTGGCAGGGTGGGTGTAACTCCTAAAGATCCTTTCTCCCACAATTACCAGTCCAATCTCAACTCACTGCATCTCCTGTAAGAATCCGGCAGTCAGTCATCCCCACACTGTAGGATTTCCAGGAAGGCCTCCAGGTTGTGAGCTCTACTTAGCATGTCTTTGTAATTCCTCTGGACTCTGAGGGGAACCTGGACCTGGCATTAGTGAGCTAGACTCCAGATAGCCATTTCAGAGTGGCTTTCAGATGATGGTAATCAGGGCCTCACTGGCTTGTCCACCACAGCACAACTGCCAAGGAAGAAAGGGAGTTGGATGCTGGCTGCAGTAGGTGAAAGTCAAACACAACACATATGGCACTTGCCCACAGAACCAGACAGACTCTGTTTTAACAGGCACCAAAGAGAGATGCATAAGAAAAATGGCTACTAGGAAGGAAGTAAGCAGCTCCCTGTTCCATTGTCAGGGTCCCTCATCCATCTCTGCTGCTACTCTGGTTTGACAGCCACAGCCCATGTGTGAGTCAAGAACACAAAGCAAGACATGGTCCCTGTCCTCCCAGAAACTCAGTCTGGACAGAAAGAAGACTTTTTATAAGTTATGGGGAGGACTGAGAAGGTAGGAAGCCCAGGGGTTGGACAGGGGAGAATTTGTAAATTGTAAGATTATCTGGAGGGCTGCCTGGAGTGGGTGATGCACAGCTACAATTCTATTAAGTCTAAGATAGTCACATGGATTAGAGAGGATGCTGCAGGCCAGAGCCAAAAACTGAGGCCTGGGCTGGAGAGAAGGCTTAGCAGTTAAGGTGCCTGTCTGCCAACCCTAAGAATACCCATTTGGTTCTCCAGGTTTAGCCAGATGTAAAGTGACACAAGGACGCAATGCTGCACTTGCCCACAAGAGGGCGCATGTGTCTGGAATCCATTCACAGCAGCTGAGAGGCCACTGGCACACCCATTCTCTGTCTCTAAAAAAAAAAACAAACCCAAAAAAACCAAAACAAAAAACAAAAAACTGAGACCTAACAATATGATGATCAGATCTCTGTGGCTTCAGACAAACCTAGTTTCCCCTGTCTCTTTTGTTATTCTTAGTAAGAGCCTTGGATACAATGAGACTCACTAGCTGAGACTCTGTCCTAGATAGCTTTTCCAGCCTCAGCTTCTATTGTTCCAAGCTTCCTACCTGCCACTAATACGCCTGCTCATGTGTGGAGCATGGCACCAGTATGCTCCGTCTCACTGGATTCACATGTGCAGGAACCTGTTCACATGAGCTTGCTGGCATGTGCATGGCAGGGCTGGAGCAGGGATTCTGCTCCCGGACTCAGAGCCTGCACAGGCCAAGAATCATAATTTACAAGAATGTAACTGTGGGGTCCACGTTAGTCCTCTACCTTTCACTTTTTTTTTTTACATCTTATTTATCTATTTACAAAGAGAGAAAGAGAGAGAGAGAGAGAGAGAGAGAGAAAGAGAGAGTGAGCCAGCACATGAGCAAGCCAAGGCCTCCAGCCATTGCAAATGAACTACAGGTGCATGCACCTCTTTGTTCATCTGGTTTTACATGGGTACTGGGGAATTGAATTCAAGTCCTTGGGCTTTACAGGCAAGCACCTTAACCACTGGGCAATCTCTCAAGCCCATCTTTCACTTTTCTAAGGAAGGAAGGGCCCAGTGTGTTCAGCCACTGATTCCTAAGAGAAAGGACACATCAATGCTCCCCAAGCATGAGGCTCCACCTCACAATAATGCTTTGGTGTTTCTCAACCTAGCCAAGTCCTACCCAGAGACCTTACTTGGAACACACTAAAGATGGTGCTATAGTTTGGACTCTCTGGATTGTCCCCTAAAGGCCATGGTAGAGGGCAGGATTTAGCTTGGTGTTATGGGAATGTGGAGGAACTAGGAGGTGGAGCCTAGTGGGAGGAAGTTAGGTCACTGGGGGCAGGTCTTTGAAGGGGACAGTGGGACCCTGACCCCTTCCTCCATCATTGCTTCTCAGCTGCCAGGAGGTAAGTGGCTTCGCTCCACCACACATCCCTATGAAAATGTACTGCTTCACAACAGGCCCAAGCAATGGAACTATACCTAAAATCCTCCAGACTGTGAGCCCAAATCAACCTTTTCTCCTTATTACTTGTTTCTGGCAGGTATTTTGTTATAGTAATAGAAAACTGACCATAAAAAGGCAAGAAAAATATAGATAGAAAAACTTGTGAAAACAGAAATCAAAATTAAGATGGTGAAAATAATCCCACATTATCAGTAATTACAATAATTCTAGATGGTTGAAATATCCTGTGTGAATTACAAAGTCTGCTAGACTACATTAAAAATCCCAACTATATACTTTTTTTTTCAGAGTCACTGTTTCTTTATGCTAAAGGATAAGAGTTTCTCCATTGCTGGTTTTTTAAATAATTTATTTTTATTTATATTTGTTGCAGTCAGGTTCGCATTGCTGGCAGAAATCACCCGACTAAGAGCAGCTTGTGGGAAAAAAAGAGGTTTATTTTGGCTTACAGGCTCGAGGGGGAAGCTCCATGATGGCAGGAAAAATGATGGCATGAGCAGAGGGTGGACATCACTCTCTGGTCAACATAAGGTGGACAACAGCAACAGGAGAGTGTGCCAAACACTGGCAAGGGGAAGCTGGCTATAATACCCATAACCCCGCCCCCAACAATACACCACCTCCAGGAGGCTTTAATTCCTAAATTGCCATCAGCTGGAGAGACTAGCATTCAGAACACTTAAGTTTATGGGGAACTCCTGAATCAAACCACCACAATATTATTCTGATTTTACATTCATAGTGTTGGCTCCCTTATCCTCCTCCCTGTCCTCCCTCTTCCAAAGGGACCCTCATCAAGGGGGAATATGGGTCATAGATTGTGGGGGTAGTCAAGAGTTCTGGGGGTAGGCCAAGTCTCTGTGTATAATGCCCCAACTTGTGGCTCTAACATTCTTTCTGCCCCCTCTTCTGCTCAAACAAGTGCAGTAGTGGCACACAGCCATGGTGGGTAACCAACTGCTCTTGATCTGGCTATAGATCCACTCAGTGGAATGGAACTCATTGCTGGAACTGGGAAATAAGTCAAAACCATGTACAAAAAATGAGCTCAGTCTCCAAGATCAAGATACCACCAAATGTGGGCTAGAAGAGAGCCTACACATATAAAATTCCCTCCAAAATATCTATGGCTATCCCTTCTATCTAGTACTAACTTATCTCTTCGTTGGAGAATTTGCTAATCTTTTTCAGATGGACAATGAACCTGAAGGGAGGATCCGCCAATCACACCTCAGGGCCCCAGCTGAAACCATAGAGTAATGTGGGGGAAAGGCAAGAGTACATCATTCTTGGTGAACATGACACCAGAAAAAGGTTGAAGGAGATTAAACACAGAGAACATCCAACTCCAATAAGCCAGATATCCAGAGACACAGAGGCTCCCAAAACTTCATCACTGAAGTAGAACCAACTATATACTTTAAAAAAAAATTTTATTTATTTTTGCAGAGAGAGACAGACAGAGAGGGAGAGGGAGACAGATAGAGATGGGCGCGCCAGCAGTCTCTCAGCTGCTGCGAACGAAATCTAGATGTGTGTACCCCCTTGTGGTCAAGTGCAGCATTGCGCCCTTGCGTCGCTTTGCATCTGGCTAAACGTGGGACCTGGAGATTGGAACCTGGTTCTTAGGCTTAGCAGGCAGGCGCCTTAACCGCTAAGCCATTTCTCCAGCCCCAACTATATACTTTTTAAAAATATTTTTTTATTTTTATTCATTTGACAGAGAGAAAGAGACAGAGAGAGAGAGAGAGAATGGGCATGCCAGGGCCTCCAGCCACTGCAAACAAACTTCAGATACATGCACCACCTTGTGCATCTGGTTTATGTGGGTTCTGGGGAATCAAACCTGGGTCCTTTGGCTTTGCAGGCAAGTACTTTAACTGCTAAGCCATCCCTCCAGCCCCCAACTATATGCTTTTAATATATACTTTTTTTTTTCTTTTTCAAGGTAGGGTCTCACTCTAGCCTAGGCTGACCTGGAATTTACTATGTAGTCTCAGGCTGGCCTCGAACTCATGGCAATCCTCCTACCTCTGCCTCCCGAGTGCTGGGATTAAAGGCGTGCACCACCACACCCGGCTATACTTTTTTAATATACTTTAATATACTATATACTTTTAAGGAAGGAAAACCTAAACTACAAGACAAAGGAATATTGTTTAGAAATGCAGAAAGTTCAGACAAAAACCAAAGAAAACAAGCTTATGTGCCTATGTAAGTAACATGCGAGATGTTTTTAAGGTTAAAAAATCATTGCTAGGGAGATAACAGAGGAACAATATAGTGACAATTTTCAACTTACAAGAAAGTGTAACATATAATACTGTGCTCTTATCTACATCTAAAATATAAACAAATTTTAAAGTTGACAGACTGCCAGGGAAAATTTGACAAACTCTTCTGTTTGTTGAAATTTAGGGTCAAGTAGACAAAAGTCACCAAGAAGGTAGATGATTTAAATCAGTTTCCACAAGCTCCACTCAATAACGGGTGTGAGTTTCTTAGTATACCAAGGAACATGGACTCTGTTAGACGTGCACAGAATACTCAGTACAGCATTCCACACCCGATGTCACAAGTGACTTTCTACTGACTTCAAAGAATGGACTCTAAGCTTCCTGTCTGTCCACCTGTGTGGAATTGGGGCCACTAAAGATGTTCCCGCCCAGGATCACCCAAGACCAAAAGAGTCTTGGCAGATGGGACTGAATCAGAAATACTGTGGTATGCAGTCACTTTGGATCACCTGGAGAAGTATAATGTCACAACTCAGGCCACAACCACTTGCCCCAGGTGTACCACTCACAGAATAAGAAGTCAACAAGGACTTGCACATGCAGGGGAATCATGCTCTTAAAAAGGCAGCTTAGGGACTGGAGAGATGGCTTAGCGGTTAAGGCGCATACCTATGAAGCCTAAGGACCCTGGTTCGATTCTCCAATTCCCAAGTAAGCCAGATGCACATGGAGTTCGTTTGCAGTGGTTAGAGGCCCTGGTGTGCCCATTCTCCCTCTCTCTGTCTCTCCCTGTCTCTCCCTCTCTCTGTCTCAAATAAATAAATAAATAAATAAATAAATAAATAAATAAATAAATAAAGATTTTTTTTTTTTTTTAAAAGAGGCAGCTTAGGCATAGAGGCCAAGGGCAGTCCATGAGCTGGAACTACTGGGAGAGAGAGTTCAAGAATCCTGTATCCCGACAGCTTCTCCCTGTCACAACAGTCCCTTCCCAGCCTAACAACTCATTCCCGTCACAGCATCCTCTCCCGATCCCACCAGCTCCTCCCGCTACTGTGGGAGCCCTCCTATTATCGAGACAGCCCCTCCTCATACGTCACTAATCTTCAAATGATCAAGTCTGGATTTTGTTGGATGCCAAAGGAAGCCTGTAGCCCCAAAATGGGAACAAGCCTGTCTAGTCACTTCACTGGAGTGTGTCATGGCTATACTTGGCTCCTTCCAGGTTTAAAGAGCTGAGCCTTAACTCTTCAAAGTACCCAGGACTTCCAGGAGACCCCTTATCTGATGTGGTGGCTTCCTGGTTCTCTGACGGAGGTCCTCCTCAGTGGGGCTTATCTCAAGTCAAGGACCTGTCCCCACATCTCCCTCCTGCCATGCTGGATGGTATGGGCGGAATCAGGGACACCTTTGTGCAGCTTGGCATGTAGTAGGTACTCTGCAAATTTTAGAGGAGCCCTGGATGTCCCATCATGGAAAGCCATTTACCTTTGCTCAGCTGTGAGGTGCTAAAGCAGACATATCTCACCCACTTTCCCAAAGAATGCAGATTCTTCCTGAAATGCCCTGTTGAAAGGACATTGAAAGAAATTAATAAGCTTGTGCTAGGGGGATGGAAATAGGTTTTAGCACAAAAGGAGAGGAAATTTGAAAGAGCAGTTTCTTCCAGCCCAATTTAACTCGTAATTGGGTATCTTTTGGAGCCTGCTAATTAAACGGCACTTTCTCCGAGTCAGAGAACTGCATTGGCACCCAAAGGGCACTTTGCAGACAGAATCTGACACACAGGTCTAGCAAGTCTCTATAAAAAGCAGCATGAGTCAGAAGAATGCTGTCTGAGCTCTAACTAGAAGTGAACTGTCTTTACAGCGAGGAAAGAAGCTGGCTCCCTTCATAGACCACCCTGCCTCCCACACCAGTCAGCGGCCACTGTGATGTCTCCAGAATACCTGACCCTATTTCCAAGCAGTCTCTAGTGTGGATATCCATACAAGCCCCACAACATCCTTTTTCAGAGCCTTACTTCTGCCTATCCCAATGTGGAGTTGTGCTATGCAGACACTGGATCAAAGGATGTGACATGCTGGGAAGACAGATTTGATAGGAGGAATGTTTCCTTGTGCCAATTAAAACCCTCATTTACAGAGATGCAGCCTTAATAAGCCCCTGCCTTCTTGCCATAGGGATGCAGAAACAAAAGAAGTGGAGGTAGATAATGACACTATTGCTTTCCTAGGGGAAGGCATGAAGTACACCAAGGATAGAGTCTGTGTTGGGCCTGCCCACAACCACGGTGGAACAGGCTATCACCCAGTGTCCGACTCTTAGTGCTCAATGAAGGTTGTGGGGTGCACCAATGGCGGGTCAAATGAAACCTATGCTCCACCCATGTGGGAGGATAAGCTACACTAGAATGGCAGCTTCCAGGTCTAATGCCAAGGGCATTGCTGTACTATAGCCTCCAGAGATGCATGCTTGATCTTGGCTCTGTCCCAAGCCCAGACCTTCTAGACTCCTTGGGGTCTTCAAAGTAAAATAGAGCCTTTGGTGGGCCAATGAGATGACTGATGGCTGGGACTCCAAATAGTCTCGGGTTGAAAGCTGGTCCAGAAAGACAAGGCAGGGAGGCGTATGAGGAATTTCAGCCTCATGCAACCTCAGAGCAGGGAAGATAGGCTGTCTTCATCGGAACAGCCAGTTACCACACAACCCTTAAGCTCAGCTATGGAGTTAGTTCTCAGGGAACGGGGAATGAACCAGGAGGTTACACTCCGCTCATACTTTGCCCTCTGCACTGCCTCTATTGAATGCTGTTGAGCTCATTGAGTGGAGCTTTTTCCTGAGCTCTGTGTGCTGTCCTATAAAATTCTCCAGCCCAAGTAGAAGCATGGGGACCCCTGAACTTACATACCGCTAGCCACAAGCACAGGAGACATCCTGAGCCTGCTCTGGTCTCCCACGATTGAGCACTTACTTGGCTGTGGGACTGGACACTAACTGCAGGCAGAGTATTAAAACAGAACTGAGTTGCAAGATGCCCTATGGGAGTCACAACCAGACAGGTGCTGTTGGGAGATATTTTGCTGTCAGTGTTGTGGGTAAAACAAGCTATTGTGCTATAAATCCTGCTTTAATCCTCAAAACTCTCAATAATGTTGCCACAACTGTTGTGCCAAGTATGCAGATGAGGAACTGAGGCACACAGACACTATGGCCCCAATGCACTGGTATGAGCTTGTGTTGGCTCTGGGCACACACCACTCTCAGATGCCGAGCACTATGCCTATGGGGTTGACTGAAAAGGAAAGCCTCCTTGATGCCTCAAACTAGGGCTTCATGCATTTCTGGGGAACAGCCGCTGGCTTCTCTGCCCTCTAGCTAGTGTCCACCTAGGTGTCATTTAGAGGTGGCTCATCAGGAGGAACATTCCCAGGTCCACATCATCCACATTGCAGGATGCTGGGTCTCTGGAGGTCCTTGGACTGCACACAGTCACTAGCTAAGAAGACTAGGGCTACCTCAGTTAGGCGTACCTAAGCCCACAGTCAGTACAGCCCCGTGGCTCCTGCTTGGCCTCCCGGGTTCAGAGGTCCTCTCTATCCTCTTTGGAATCCTAGCTACTATGCTGGGCAACAGAAATCATTTTATAAGTGGATGTTAAAGAAAGGGAGGAAGGCGTCTGGGGAAGTGGCTCAGTTGAAGCATGTGGATCTGAGTTTGATCCCTAGAACCACATAAAATGCTGGGATGTGGTGGAAAATGCCTATAATTCCAGACTAGGGAAGTGGCAACAGGAGTATCCCTGGGGCTTGCTGGCCAGCCAGTCAAACTAAATTGGTAGGCATGGTTTAGAGAATAAAGTGGAGCTACTGAGGAAGACACATGATGTTGGCCTCTGGCCTCCATACACCAGCACACACATACATATGTCTACATGCATATAAATTTGCTTATACACATGCATGCAGACAACACACATATATAAAATAAAAGAGATGGAGGGCGGGAAAGACAGAGGGAGAGAATGAAAGAGAGTCTATGTCCAAAGTTATAGACTATTCCAGGTAGTTCTGCTTCTTGGGGGTCTTAGCTTTTAAAATTAATTAATGTATTTATTTACTTGCAAGCAGAGAGAGAAAGAAGAGAGACAGAAAGAATAGTATGGCAGGGCCTCCAGCCACTGCAAACGAACTCCAGATGCATGCTCCACTTTGTGCATCTGGCTTACATGGGTCCTGGGGAACTGAATCCAGATCATTGGGCTTTGAAGGCCTCATCTTAATGGTCTTTGATTATAGTTCTACCCACAAAGCTGAGCAGCAGGGTCAAAGGAAGGAGGAAAATCCACCTAGCTTTTCACAATCCATGGTCTCTTCACTCTTGCTTTGCTGTCCTGGAGAATGGGGATGTTGACGTGCAGGACTTGGATGCTTTCATTTTGGAATTGATGACCCTAGCCCAGGTCCTGGCAGACAGGCAACAGGGACCTTCCTCTATGAATGAAGGAACTGGTCCAAACGGCCCAGAGTGGAGAGCCCCGGATGGCTTCTTGAGTGTACACTTGGCCTCCGTTTAGAGTAGCAGGAACATTTTGATTTATGAGCAGTGACTCTCTAACAGGCGCCTTCTAGAACGAGGCTCCCAGGAGGGGCACAAGGATCGCTAGACTTGACGAGTTGAACGATAATGACAATATTATTCATTTAAAATTAGGCAATTCCTGTAAAATACATTACAACTGCTCAGCAGCAGTGCTCCTGAAATAATTGGCAAATGGCACCCCTGCCTGTAACTGCCAACATCTGCTGTGGCTTTTCAGTGCCTGCCTGGGGCTGGCCTGCCACACATAGGCAGACAACACGTGGTCCAGCTGTGGCTGGGCTCCAAGCAGTAGCCACGTCACATGGGGATGAGCTGCCATTGGGGCATCAGAGAAGGGCTCAGGCAGGTGCGAAGATGGCAGTCTCTGTATGAAGTGAGGAAGGCTGGACAGAGAGGACCCAAGCACCTGAGTCCTTGATGGCTCTACATAGACAGGGCACTTGCTGTGACTTGCACAGGTATGCTGTACTTTGCTTCCAGGCTCTGCAGCAGACTATATTTTCCAATGACAGCAAATGTCTGCCATCCCACCTGCTCTTCTGCAGTGTGACCCCAACCCCTGGCTTCTGGGCTGGTCTTAGCCACTTCTTTGCAGCAGAGGAGAATCCAGGGGCTCAGCCATTGGAGGCTTGTCTTCTCACTCGAGCCCATGACTATTGAGGGACCTTCCTCTATGAACCCAGTCATCATGTTGGGAGGTGCCTGAGTAGAGTTCCAGCAGAGCCTCAGCCAGTGGACAGCATCATTGTCAGCCACATGAGCCTTCAGGCAACAGTAGCTCAGGGGCTAACATCTAACAATGACCATGTGTGACACAGCAAGTTATAGCCCTTCAGCCCACACATAGCTAAAGAGATGACCCACCGGTGTTCATTCAGGCAACTATCTTGGGCACTGTTCCACAGTGAATGGTATAAGCAGACCCCTGTCGGCCTCCACCTTCTGTTATTAGAATTATACCCTCCACGAAGCAGGTTCTGCTCTGTGTTTTGCGCCATTCTTTCATACTGTGAACAAAGCCTTGCCACACCATGACACAGAGCTTCTAAATGCAAGGAATGGGATGCTTTTGCTGCAGGCCCACCCTGGGCCCTGCTCCATCCCTTCTAAACCTCAGTGGGTGTACAAAGGCTGTTTCCCACAGCCACCTGGGATCCATACTGGCCAGAAGTCTATTCTCTGAACTCTTGTCACTGCGCTGGATTCACACATGAGCGTCCATGGTTCTAGGCAGGAAGTGATCATTATCTTTTCCTTCCGTGTCAGGGGCCCCAGCTGGCTACACCTTGCTGCAAGGGAGCTGGGGAACTGTCTGTCACCCGGATGGCCAAAGGGAAGTAAGGCTGGTGCTGGAAGTGTCCCATAGACCCTCACTGCCTTATCCCTTCACAGCACAGCACACTAGTCTGGGGTGCCTGAGACCCAGGCTGTCACCAGTCTAGTGCACACTTCCCTGGCGGTGGGTTTCATTCATGCCAGGGCTCCTGGTTCCAGTGATACTTTGTTTTAAAATGAAAATTAGAGTAGCAATTGTGGGTGGCTGTGGCTTAGTGAAATCCTTACCAAAAAGGACCCAGAAAGGGAGTTGCAAACACTAGGCTGAAGTCAAGGGAAATGGAAAGGGAAGGCAGGGGTGGGTGATGGCATAGAATTCTGAGAAACTGTCCTTCTCAGCAGGAAGGGGCAGGTCAAGGCTGCACACAGTGGTTCAAACTCAGCTCAGAAGCTGCTTTGCTTCCTGGCTTCTTTGCCAATTGAAAGGGGATTTTTTTTTTTTCTCATCTGCCACCTGGTGGGATATTCAGTAGTATCTGAAATGGCTCCATATAGTATAATGCTTTGAGGAGGCCCTGAATATCCCAGAGCCTGCTGCAAGAGCCCAGGGATGCTAATCCCAGATAAACACAGACAGGGCATGGCCAGGCAGCGGGTGTCTGTGGGAAACCCAGCCAGCAGAGCTCAGGCACCCGAGGAAAGGAGAGGGCTCTGGTCAGAGGTGTCCGCACTATTCACTGGGGCCTTCAGCAGCTTTAAAAGCTCTGCAGGCCCATGGGGTTGGGAGGGGCATGGGGAAGGCCTGGGATTTCCTTCAAAGCCTCCCTTAGTCATCTTTAATCCTCCTGAGCCTACATTCCGAAAAGTGGCTGGCAAATCTGTCAAGGGCTGGGGAGGCTTCTTGGGGCTATGTAGGTGGCAGCGCCGTAGCAGGCTCCTAGGCTAGGTGCCGGCCCACCCAGGCCTGGGAGCTCAAGCCTCCCAGTCAGAGAGAGTGTCAAGCTCGGCTGGGGATCTACCAGTCCACTGGAACCCCTTCCTCAGAAAGTCTTCAAAGCTGTGTACATCCAGAAGGGTCTGACAGAGACCTGAAAGATGGCAGCCCATCTCAACTCCAGATTCTCTGTGTTCCACAGGCTAAAAATGGGGGAAATGGTGAGAGGAGAGGGTTGGGGAACCACCCCAGTGAGAAGAAACTGGAGGAGGAGGTAGGGGTGGAGGTTGGAGGCGACATTGCTTTAAACAGAAGAGGACGATGGAAGACAGTTGAAGGAGCAGGAGTAGGATATGGATCCCCACCCAGGTTGCCCTCTGTGATCCTCCCCCTCAGCTAGGCTTGTACATGAGGACCCCGCTATATGATGAGCCTGCTGTGAGGGAGACTGGGCCATGCAGACCCCCAGCCATGTTTTGATTTGATCCTGCTAGCATTCTGTCAGGAAAAGCTTGCCCTTGAAGAAACATGGGCGGTGCTGGTTTTCTATCCCTTCCAGACCAGGCACAGCAAACTTGGAACTCTGGAGGTCAGAAGCCTGACCTTGGTCTCACTGGACTCAAATCAAGGTGGCAGTGACTGCATTTTCTCTGGGGACTCTGGGGGAACCCTGGACCTGATTCCCCATCTTCCAGGGGCATTTTCATTCTGCACATGCATGCTTTGGCTCCAGCTCCTTCCCCATCCGCAAAGCCAGCAGTGGCCCACAGCTACCACAGCTGTAATCCCAGCACTCAGGAGGCCAAGACGGGGACCACAGTGGAGGCCCACCAAGGCTTGGTCAAAACAGTAACACACACAAACCAAAACCAAAGCACTCACCCAAATCACCTCCTGTTTGCAGGATGAGGGATGTGGAGCCCATCCCCTATCTCTGTTAGCAGAGTACCTGTGCAGCTTTGCACACGTCTGGATTTCCACCTCCTCCCTTGTACAGTGTTTCATGATCACTGTGACACTTAGCAGACGCCAGCATCCAACCCTGCTCTGGAATGTCCACATTTGGAACCCCAAATCAGAGTGCTCTAGTCCTGTGGCCTTAAGAGGGGACCCCAACTCTCCCTCAGAGACTGCTCCTTGGTAAATCACAGAGGCCAAGCAGGGATGAAAGTCTTCCATGAATATGCATGACCCAGTCAGCAATCACACACCCAGTGCTGCCTGAGAAGGGAGCCTGGTGCAATTTTCCGCCACATATTTAAATTCAAATGAGTAATTATTTAATGTTGCCAAATGGAGGGAAAAGGTCATGTCTTCAGTTTAATGTTTCTTCTTACTGATGGAGGCTGGTGCCCAGGCAAAGAAGATGCAGCACAGTACCATGCTTGCATACATTCTCTCCCCTGCCCTTGTTTTCACAAGTGGACGTCGAAATGGCCCCAGCAGCTGGTCAGTGCTCCGTTTACTTTAGTGATGCCTGCTCCTGACTCTTCTTCTCCAGCCTCCTTACCTTTCCATGCTGTGCTAGTTTGAATGTGTGTCCCCTATAGATTCAGGTGTGTTGTATTAAAACTTGTAATTTGCTGGGCGTGGTGGCGCATGCCTTTAATCACAGCATTCGGGAGGCAGAGGTAGGAGGATCGCCATGAGTTCGAGGCCACCCTGAGATTACATAGTGAATTCCAGGTCAGCCTGGGCTAGAGTGAGACCCTACCTTGGAAAACTGAAAAATGAAAAAAAAAACCAAAATAATAATAATAATAATAATAATAATAATAAAACTTATAATTTGGGTCTCCAGCTGCCTGGCTGGAGGAGGTCACTGGGGGTGTAGCCTGGGGTCCAGCTCTAAGGTGTGTTGGGGGCAGATCCGATTTCTAGTGCAAAGGTATGCAGAGAGGTGTGAGCTCTGCCTGGGATCCTGCTTGTTGCAGGTTTGTGCTGCTGCTTTTTGGTGTGTGTGCTGGTGCTGGTGTTTGCTTCCTTGCTCTCTGCTTGGATGTATGGAAGCAGTTTCTCCCACCATTGATGGAACTTTCCCCACTGAATCTGTGAACTTGAAATAAATCCCCCCCTCCCATAATCTGTGTCTGGTCTGGATGTTCATCCCAGCAGCGTGAAGCCGTCTACAACACCTGCCCTAGCCCTTCCATATGTGGGTGGTCATCCCCTGGAGCGCCAGGGGTGGTTTGGATATCAGATAGATCCAGACACCTGAGTTCCCAGGTCCATCTGCCACTTCCCAGCTGTGTGACCTTCTACATGTTATTTAACTTCTCTGACACCTCCGTTTTCTCCTCGTAAAGTCAGAATAATGATGGCTCCTACTGCTTCTGGCATCGTGGGTCGCACTCCATGCAAGGTGCTTTGAGGGATACCTAGATCCAGATACAGTCCTGCATGTCCGTGATGTGACCACCACAGACACATCACCAGCACTCACACAGCCGGCCGGCCACATATGCTATTTCTCCTGAGCCAACTTCTGAACCCTACTTTCATCGCTTCAGCACCACGTTTCTCCCCTGGGCTATAGCAATGGCCTCCTAGCTAGCTTCATAGAAGGGGTGTGCTGACTCCTGCCAGGAATGCCAGGGTGCGGGGCAGAGCTCACCCTACCAGACCTTCAGCCCACATGCTCCTTTCCATGGACCCACACTGTTCATGGTCCCCTGAATTGCCAAGGACCCTTCAGGAGCAACTAGAGGTCTGCGCCCTTTGGGAGGGCCCAGCGCAGCTCTGAGCAGCGTGTGCTCTGTGCTCAGGAAGAGTGATTTAGCACAACTAAAGCAAACAGACTGACCAGCATGTGCTCTGTGCTCAGGAACAGTGATTTAGCACAACTAAAGCAAACAGACTGACCGACCTAAGGCTAGCCCAGGCGGAGGGCCAAGAGTGGTCGCTGCACCACCCTGAGTGAGTTAGTGGCTCAGGACTGTCTTCTCTTGTCTCTTCTAGCAACTTCCTCTTGCTGGACTACTTCCCCCTCCCCACCAAAGCAGTCAGCCCTAACTTTCCAGGGAGGGTGTGACATGACTCCAGTGACCCGGTCTGCACCTCTGTGTGCATGTCCTAACTGCAGTGCTGTATTGGGGGTAGGGCCACACAAATTACCATAGGCCTTACACTGCAGTTCCTAGGGATCCAGCGCCCAACACTAGTCTAGGGGACACAGTCCCCAGGAAACAATGCCCTATACCCTGAGCAACCTCAGACCCTCCGCCATCATTCTGAAAGTTCCATGTGTGGTTTCCAGCATAGCTCCCTCAGCTTGGAATCCACCCTAAATGCTGAGGAATCCAGTCCTTCTCAAGTGCATGAGCAGGGCAGAAGGGTACCTTGGCCCATGCCAGGGTGCAGGTAAATGTCCAGTTACAAGGGGCCACTTGCACAGAGTCCGCACTGAGAATTGGCCTCTCCAATAGTAACAAACAGCAGCTGCTCAGCACCCTCCACCCTGAGAAACCCAGGCCAGCCCCACAGGGACACACGGGTGCGGCACTGGGGACGTGGGACTTCACTGTGGTTGGCCGCTGTGCTAACTGCAGAAGACCCTGATAGCCGTGGTGTCAGTCAGTAGAGCTGCAGCTGTAATCCTGCTGAGCCCTCCCCAGGGAAGCAGGGACAGGGGACAAAAGAAGGTGACTGTCAGGCCGGCAGGAAAACTGTCCCCAGGCTCTGATAAATCCTATAGGACCACCTTTTACAGTTAAAGGAATGGGTTTTAAGGCCCAATAAAGTGCACTCGGTTGTTCCAAAAAGCAATCCCTCTTTTAGTGTTGTTGCTATGAAGATGATAAATGGCTTCTAGAAAATGTCCCCATGGGGGTGGCTCATAGGAGCAGGGTGTAGATACCATGTCAGAGCCCCCCTCCCAGGTGCAGTGGCCCACAGGCCATCCACCCTCAGCAAATCTGCTGTAGCAGGGCTGGAGCTGGCAAAGCCACTGACCCGACAGACCTGCATCAAGAAAGAAAAGATAGCAGCTGGATAGAGCTCACACTTTCAAAGTGACACTCATGGGAGTTATTGAAGCCAGGCCTGCAACAGAGTCCACCCTCCCAGGAGGGAGGCGGACTTGTCATTGGCCACAGGAGCCGGGAGCAGGTCAGGTGAGTCCAGGCAGTATAGATCACTATGGAGAACATGGGTTATGCTGCCACTGCACCTGGAACCATCTTGACCCATTCAATGCCTGACACCAGGACTCAGTGCTTTCCCGCTTGGCTATCAGTCTGTCCTGTCCCAAGCTTAGCAGTCATGCCCTAGAAGCCACAAGCCCTCAGAGTGGGCCTCGGGCCTCCATTGTCTCACTATGTTCCCAGAAGGGAGCCAGAAGGTGGAAGCAGGGAGGGTCAATGAATAGCCATACATGTAGGAGCCATGGACTTCAACTGTCAGAGGAGAACATCGAGGCTCAGCAAAAGTGACTGCACTGCTGAGCATGTCAGCAGTGAGGCTGTGGCCTAGCACAATGTCTGTGACACCCAATCTTTCTTAAAAATAGGTGCTGGAGCTGGGCGTGGTGGTGCATGCCTTTAATCCCAGCACTCGGGAGGCAGAGGTAGGAGGATCACCATGAGTTCAAGATCATGCTGAGACTACATAGTTAATTCCAGGTCAGCCTAGGCCAGAGTGAGACCCTACCTGGAAAAACCAAAAAAAAAAAAAAAAAAGACACTGGGTCTTGAAAGTCCTTGCCCAGGGATGAAGGATTCCAAAGACAGGCTACACTACAATGATGCTCTTCCTAGTGGCTGTCCAGCCTGCTCTGCTTACATACCTCCTTCAATGGGGAGCTCACCACTTTCCAGGGCATCCCTCCCATTTGAATATCTGTAGCTGTTAAAAGTTTGCTCTTATTTCCTGCTGATGTCTGCCTTGATTCTACATAAGAACTAGCATGCCCTGTTGGATCCCCAGTAGGATGGGTTCTGAGCCAGCGTGCCAGTTTTCAAGTCCCACCTCTGCCATGTATTGGTTGAATGGGGTTAGGTGAATGACTGACATCCCTGAACCTCAGTCCCTCCTCTTGGAGTAGGGACAATGGTGGCCCCTGCTATTGAGCTGAGTCCAGGCAAATGCCACATTGTCTTGGAGGCTGGTCATCTCAGAGTGACCCTTCCTCTCCTCCAGGAAGGCCTTTGGGTCCTGTGGAAATAAATGTACACCACAGTAACCTATCTGTTGGCTCAAGGAGCTGTCACATTGTACCATACGCTAGTGGCTTCACGACAGTGCTGGGGAACAATGAGCTTGAAGGAGCCAGCAGGGAGGGCACCCTGCCTGACTGCAGGCAGCTGATTCTCATGATGCCCTCCTGGGCGCGGGGAGAGGGAGAGAAGAGAGGATGAGAACACACACATGCTCCAGTGTCTTCTCTTGCTGAAACATTAAGTGTACCCAAGAAGCACCACACTCACAGCCTCATGCACATTCGTTGGCTTCTTAAAGTCTTCATCTGCAAATGCATCATACAGAGACTTCATAATGAGACCTCACAGGGGACACATTTCAGCCCATAGCAACCCTCCAAGGATTTGACAACAAGGACTTATAACAACAAAACACAAATAATATGTGACATGTATTTATCTAATAACTGGTTACAGATAAAAGAACCATTAAACCAACATCCATTAATGATATGCCAACTCCTTTATGTCAAAGTTGCTAAAGGTTTAAAATACAGAGAGCTGAACTGATTATACTTAGAGAAAAAAGTGCAACTGAAGGAATAATGGTGCTATTTGTGTAAAACTAAAAATCTAATTTAAAAAAAAAAGAAGCTGGATTTTCAACTGTAAAAAACAAACAAAAAAAAAAAAAAAAAAAGAAAGAAAGAAAAAAACCTTGCTGGACACTTGCCAAATTTCCAGATTAATTTTATTTAAGATGACCTCTTATGTATAGAAATATTTCTGTATTGATACCTTGTAAACTTCTATATATAACAATTATTAAGTGCCTATACAAGCATATAGGTTCAAAAAAGAAAAAACAAAAGAGAAAGGAAGGAAGGAAGGAAGGAAGGAAGATAGAAAGAAAGAAAGAAAAGCAGAGGTCACCTAGCATCAAGAATGCCTCGGATGTCATGGAACTGCATTTTGCAGTGGTTGACACCATTTTTTGTTTGTTTTGCCTTTTGTATGTGTGTGATGTTCATATTCATGTGTGTGTGGCACAGGTGCGTGTGCATGTGAGTGACCTCTCATTGAACCTAGAGCCACAGATTCAGCTAGTCTAGCTGGCCAACAAGCCCCCAGAGGTTCCCTGTCTCCACTTCCCCAGTGCCAGGTTACAGGCATGTGTCACTATTGCCAGCATTTTACATGGGTCTTGGGGATCTGAACTCAGGTCCTCATGCTTGTACACTATACCATCCCTTCAGGTTGACACAATGTTGTGTGAATTTGACTCAGTGGGTGCTGAACGTGGTGTGTGGAGTATCAGAGCTCACCAGTCCTTTCTTTCCAGTCAAGAAATACTGGAAAAAAATACCAGGAAGAAATTCGATGAGATTTGGTCCCATCCTGAGGCACTTACTTCCTGTGGTGGTTTTCCTTTGCATGTATGCTTTCCTTGTGGGAGATTAGGAGACTGCTGAGCATGGTTTGGTAACTAGTTGTGGCTCAAGCACAGATCTGCCATCTGTCCTTCCAAAATGGTCTTCAAATGTTTCTCAGCAGTTGCCTAAACTCCATGGGCTGGCTGGGCAAACTCACTTTGAGTGACTTAATTCCATTCCTGTTCGGCCCTCATCCATGTTTGAGCTTCTGTGGGCAGGGATGACATCTTTCCCCCAGACACCTGGCCATTCTCACTTGCTGACCTGCTAGTGGGGAGGGAGCGGCATGCTGGGAAGGGACAGTAGGAAAAACAGGTTGGAGGCTGGGAAAGTGGCTTTCAATGGGGGACAGAGTGGGGATGGAGCAAGGCAGGATGGACATGAATGCAGGGGTAGGAGGCTGGACAGAGTTTGGAGGAGAATCATCACCCTGGGAGCCAAGTCACCCTGAGGGAGGCAGATCAGACCTGGGGTGCTAAACAAGTAGCTGAGTTCTCAAGATCAAGAAGCTTTGCAAGAGATGCCCCAGCCTTTGGCATCTGTGAGGCTGCAGGCAAGCCAAGCTCTCTTACTGCAGAAAGGACCAGCCTGGCAAGACTCCTGGAATCTTGTGGCCTCCATGCTCACCCTATTTGACATGATTTCAGCCTGTGACTCACTCTGGCTGGCCTTGTGGGCTTTGTAGCATCAGCAAAGAATAAAGCGGGGAGTAGGATGGGATGAGCCTTCCCTTGGGGGCCATGTGGAAGCTAGAGGAGGTCCTAACATGTGTCCAGCCTGTCTGTACAGGGCTCCCTGCATGACTTAGTGTTGCATGGGGGTTTCTGTCTTCCTCCTAACAGTGCCACCCTGGCTGGTACATGTGGCACTCAGCTGCAGGGACTTCATTCTGAGCTGTCAACCCTTGAGGCAGAGGCCACCAGCATCCTCATTTTATAGACAGGGAACAGAGGCCCAGAGGGGTGACACAGCTATCTCAAGGTCACACAAAAGGTGAATGGCATACCACAGCTACCTCAATCATCTGCTGTAATGTGTATTTGAGACTCCACCTTCCACTCATAGCATAACCCCACAGGACCAGGACCTTCTTAGTATCTACCCTCCCCCTAGGCCAGGACTGGCAATGCCAGTAAATAATGGTAAATAATGATGGAAGTCAAGAGAAACCAAGCACATGATTGTATGTTTCACAATACTTGGGCCCCAACAAGTCACATAAATTTCTCCTGTTGCTGAACAGAGCCTCTCCATCCCCCAACACACATCTTCCTATGGTTATATTTTTTTAATTTTTGGAAAGAGACAGACAGAGAGACAGAGAGAGAGAGAGAGAGAGAGAGAGAGAGAGAGAGAGAGAGAGAGAGAGAGAGAGACTGATAGAGAATGGGTGCGCCAGCAGTCTCTCAGCTGCTGTGAATGAAATCCAGATGTGTGCGCCGCCCCCTTGTGGGCAAGTGTGGCATTGCACCCTTGCATCACTTTGCATCTGGCTAAACGTGGGACCTGGAGACTTGGAACCGCGTTCTTAGGCTTAGCAGGCAGGTGCCTTAACCGCTAAGCCATCTCTCCAGCCCTCTATTTTTAAAATTTTATTAATGAGAGAGAGGGGGGAGAGAGAGAATGGGGATGTCAACACTTTTAGCCTCTGCAAATGAACTCCAGATACATGTGCCACCTTGTGCATCTGACATCGAACCTGGCTTCTTAGGCTTTGCAGGCAAGTGCCTTAACCACTAGGCAATCTATCCAGCCCCTTCCTATGGTTATTTTGGTGCTGAAACAAATACTACATGCAGAGGGTAGGCTTGGCACAGTGAGTCCCTTCACTTCTCTACGCAGCATCGCACTCCAGCTGGAGTCGGGCCACAGGAGCGAGACGGTCCTACTGTACTCCTGCATGTCTTCACCAGCAAATGAGTAATGGACTAGGAATGAGACGTACCTGGATTTCAGCCCCCGGTTGGATGTTTACTGAAGCACCCGTGTCTCTGAATCTTGCACTATTTATGGAGGGATAGGAGCAAGAAGATGGCATGCCTTACCTACTCACAGCATCCTAGGGCTTTGACACTGGGCCTCCTGGGCCGTTTGTAGAGGCCACGGATAGACAGGGTTGCAGGCTCTCAGATGCTAAGATATTGCCAAATGCTCAGGATTCTGGTGTCTCTGAGGACAAGAAATTCTAACTTTTCTGTACCTTTTCCTCCCAGCATGGGAACAGGCTTGGTCTAGGGCCAGTGTGGGCTAGTTCTATTCAGAGGACACTTCATTAATGCTCCAAGAAACCAATGACCCCCTCAATTATACTCAGCCTCTGACAAGGCCCCTCCTCCACCATGTCATGAGAACTGTATGTCCTTTTGTGCCCCTCAGTATGGAGGCTGCTGCAATCCAAAGCTTTGGTCTGGTGGCAGGAAGTGCACCCTAATCTCAGCCCAACTCTTTCCTTTTAAAACCAAACTTGGCCTGTGGTTCTGAAGTACTTTCCAGACATGTCTACCGTGCCCACACAAGCCCAGGAAATCATGACCTCCACCAGGTTGATAAAAGCAGGGAAGAAAGAAATTGGTTCACTGCTGAAGTATGGGTATGTCTGTGGCAGGCAGCACTGCAGAGCTAGGGGAGAGCCCATGTTGGCTGACATGTGTGCCTGGATGTCTGCACTACTGCCCCTCTGTCAGAGGGTTAATCAGCATCTAAGAGGATATGAATAAGCCAAATGGAAACCTACTTTTTTGGACAATGGCACACCCAGAAGCCACAGATTGTTACTAGAAAATTTTCAGTGCCAGGGATGAGATACCTTCCAGTGATTTGTTGGCCAGGGAGGTCACTGATGCCCCCGAAATATTACAGGCCATTGCTGAGGCTCTGGGTTTCCCACCAGGAAACACTGTCCCTGCACGGGGCCTGCAGATGTGCTTAAGCCATGGGGAGAGGAATCAAAGGAATAACTCAAGAATGGAACTAGCAGGCACAAACCAATCGTTGTCTTCACAACTGTAGTAAATGCAATGATTAAACAATGATTATCAGGAGCACAATATGTATGCGGCAAAAAAGTGAACGCTGAACAACTGTGGCCTAAAGAGTCCTCATGATGCAGAGGTGGAGGGGGAGAAATCCCTGCCCTGCTCTTCCTGGCATGTGTCTAGAAGTTCCAGCAATGCAGGTACACGTGGGAACAGTGACTGGTCTCACTCAGGGGGAGATTTGGAGGCAGCTGCTGACTGCACTTTCCAACCCTATTTTCTGTTGAAGCTGGACAGTTTTGAGGGGCAAGAACATGGGCCATCCTACTGACTTAAAGAAAAGCTCAGTGCCATTGCCTCCAAAGGCACCCTAGCCAGGCACATCCACAGCCCAGTGTGGAAGAGTCCTTTGGGAAATGCCCTTCTTAACCGTTATGACACCCGTCTCAGGTCTTTCCTCCCTGACCACGCAGCAGTGAACTCTCCCAGGCTCTCTCACCCATCCGTCCAGCACCAAGGCATGCACCTCCCTCCAAGTATGAGCAGGCCAGACACACACCACAGTGGGGTCACAGAGCATCTCCCTATGCTCTGCAGTGTGCTAGCTTTGTTTCCAGCCTCAGCCTCACACACAGTCCATAAAGGCACAGGGCTTGGCTGAGCATTTATTTCACTTTCCAACTGAGGTGTGGGTGGGAGACAGGGAGGCCACAGAAAGACAATTAATGATGCTCTTGGAGCTCTGTCTGCAAATGACTTGGTCTTGGACAAGACCCATTTTGTTGAGCCCTGGGGTGGAAAGGGAGCAGACACCAGCTCCCACTGGTATGTTCTCAAGCCCCATAAAGGCAGCCTGGTGTTATGGCACAAGGGTGGTAGAAAGTCAACTTGACACTCAGGAACTCCTGGCCTGGCTTGCTTTTGTCATTGTGGAGGGCTGTCTCCCTATTCTGCAGACATTGGCCTTCACTCTGGTAAGAAGGGCCTGTCTGGTCGCTGTCAGAGATCACTGAGACTTGAATGTCCAGAGAGGCTCTGCTTCCAGCCACCACAGAAAAGCACCACCTACTTCCTCAATTTACAATTTTAGTTTCTAAAGCATGCCTGAGCCCTGGACTAGGACACACAGTGCAGCAATGGGGCCCTGTGATTTGTCATTTTCTGATTGATCCATTTCCTCTTTGCCCCATACAGAGAACATTGGGAGTCCCATGCTTCTATCCTCTTCTTCCTGACCACAACAACCATTTGTTACTTTTTGTTTGCTGTTATTTTGGAGGTAGGGTCTCACTCTAGCCCAGGCTGACCTAGGACTTACTACTGTAGTCCCAGGCTGGCCTCAAACTTACAATGATCCTCCCTCCTCTGCCTCCCCAGTGCTGGAATTAAAGGCGTGTGCCACCACACCCAGCCATTTGTTACTTTTATAATAACAGTTTATTTTTCCAGCACTTAGAAAACATCTGCAAAATGATGGGCACCATGATAGGAGCCAGCTCAGGGATTGTTTGTTAGCACAGGCAAAAGTGTCATAAACATCCTCATCCCCTACTGTGCCGGTACCCCAGACTTGTGCTCTTCACCGGTGAAGCACAGAGATGAGTCTGTGTCGGGTAAAGTCACACGAGGTGCAGAACACGGGTTTTCCTACCCCAGACTTGTGCTGGCCCAAGTTTGGAAGGAAACAAGCACGCAGGAGCCTTGTGAATGATGGGGCTGGAGCTGAAGGTGAGGTGTAGGGGCTCCAAGACTACCCCTCTGTCTGCAGATGGTGGCTGGGGTAGAGGAGGGGCTACAGTGCATCCTGAACACATGTCCACAGCAAACTCTCTGCAAGGTGGGCATGCTTCCCATGGTGCTTCTTGGACTCTAAGAAAAGAGGACCAGGTGCCCATAAGGTACCTCAAGCACCAGGAGGCAGCTAATGTTGGGCCAGAAGGATGAGAGAGAGATGACAGAACATTTCTGAACGACCACTTCACCCCCAGAGAGAGCGGCTGTCCTAAGCTGACCTGGGCAGTCTTTTCTACTGCTTTCTGGGTTGTGTTTCAGGCACTGTGGCATAGTCCTCAGGAACATGAAGCCAGCTGGCTTTATTTCTGCCAGTGTGTACCAAGCAGCTACAATGTGCAGGTAGAGGAAACCATACAGCTACAAGGGAAGGGATGAGCCCAGGGTGGGCAGGGCCTGACCCAGAGGAGCCAACAGGTGAGGATGACATGGTGCTTAAGGTCCACTTAGTCAATCCAATTGTTTCTAGGCTAGAGATGTCAGCTGTTGCTAAGGGAGTCAGAGAAGCGGCTGGCTCAGGTGGAAATGCAGAAGTTCCACAGCCTCACTGGATAGAGCATGCCCCTTGGGGTGATCTCCAACCAGCTTTTTCATCAGGAGACTCCTGTGGTGCCCCAGAAGCATAGGTTCCCAGCTCTCTGCTCAAGGCTGCAGGATTGCCGCTTTTGCCATGTTCAGTGCCCAGTCCACATGTTGGCCCAGCCCTTCCCTGTCCCTCCAGGGACATCCTCTGTGCATGGGGTGTCTACTGCAGCCCATAATCTCTCCCAAACAGGCAGGTACCAAAGCGTGCCAACACCTGGGCACTTCCTCAGGAAAGAATCAGGAAAAACTCAAGAGATGAGTTTAAGAAGTGGTTCACTATGCAAATCCATTTCTTTTGTTTTTGTTTGTGTTTTTTAGATTTTGAATCTCAAGATGGTCTAGAATTCACTGTATAGCCCAAGCTGGCCTGGAACTTGTTGCAATCCCAACTCCCAATGCCTCCAACTCCCAAGTACTGAGATTATTGATGTGATCCACCCCACTTTTGCAATTTCCTTCTTTTTTTAAAAAAATTATTTAGTTATGGGGGGGGGGTAAGGCAGATAGAGAATGGGTGTACCAGGGCTTCTAGCCACTACAAATTAACTCCAGACACATGTACCACCTTGTGCATCTGGCTTACATGGGTACTGGGGAATCAAACCTGGATCCTTAGGCTTTGTAGGAAGTGCCTTAACCATCAAGCCATCTCTTCAGCCCAACTTCTGCAATTTCTATCAGCTAATATAAGCATTGTCTTGTCTATGTATAGATGACATACCTACCAGGGTGGATGGAAGAGTTCTGCATAAACCCTGTAAGCTCAAATCAGTCAGTCATTCCAAGCATACCCTGTGACTGCTAACTCTGGGCCCTGGCTCCCAGCCTCTGTCCACACCTCCCTTCTGCAGGCAGCTTTCCTGAACCTCACAGGAAAGTTCTACTATGTCCTCTCTTTTGAGGCCCAGATATATGTTGGTTTGTCTCCCCTCTAAGAAGCAAGCTCTTTGGCATAGCTGTCTCCCATCTGCCATTCAGTGCTTCCTTCTGGGTCAGGCCAGATGGAAACTCAGGGCAGAGCCAACATGCCTCAGGTGGAGGCAGAGAATACAGCACACATCCCACCAGCCCTGAAGCAGCCCCAGGGGTTGTGGGGGTGAGGAGGATCAGAAGGTCAGCTGGGGATCAGAAGACCCAGGACCCCGGTGGAGTCTAAGTGGGAGGGACTGACAGTGTGTGACTGAAGGGTAGTTCTCCAGAGAGGATGATGCCAGCTCCAGGTGATGAGAATGTGAAGTTATATGCAAGCACACACCATGCACACACATATATGTTTATATACACACATATAATACTCAAGTATGAGTGAGAGATAGCTAAGTGGATGTAATTCTGTAGGTACTCAGTACATGTCATTATCATAAAATGAAATGATACAGGAAATGATATCAATTCCCATTTCATAATTCACAGAGAAAACCAGTGTCCTTCCCAGGGGAACATGAGGGTGGAGGTGTTGTCTCGGATCAGGGAGCCCATGTGACAAGTGATGTGAGGATCTGAGCTGGTGGCAGGAAGGGGACACTTGGATACTGGCTATTAGCTGTGCATATGTCTGTTCCCCTCTCCCAGCTGGGGCAAATCCCACATAAGTGGGAGGCATCACAGGAATCCCTGACCCTCCTAGAAACAAGCCTTCAGTTGAGGGGTTCATGGCCAGTATGTAGAGATGTAAGAGTCAAGTGGGAACATATAAGAGTTCATGAAATTAAGACCTTCACGAAACCCTGGGTGTGTATCCTTCACGGTTTCTATCTTACAAATGGGGAAGCTGAGTCTACAGAGGTTTCATGTGTGGCCAAGGCCAGTAGGCCAAGCAGGCAAAGTCCCTCCAGACCTGGATAGAGCCAGCATCCTTAGTTTTTTAAAATAATTTTTTAAAAATTAAAGTAATTTATTTATCTGGGACAGAGAGAGAAAGAATGGGCATGTCAGAGCCTTCAGCCACTGCAAATGAAGTCCAGATACATGCGCCCCCTTGTGCATCTTGCTTAATGGGGAATTGAACCGTGGTCCTTTGGCTTTGCAGGCAAATGCCTTAGCCACTAAGCCATGTCTCCAGCCCCCTTAGGCTTTTTAAATATTTTTATTTATATTTATTTATTTGAGAGAGAGAGAGAGAGAATGGGCACACCAGGGTCTCTAGTCACTGCAAATGAACTACAGACACATGCGCCACCTTGTGCATCTGGCTTTTGTGGGTCCTGGAACACTGAACTGAGGTCCTTTGGCTTTGCAGACAAGCAACTTAACCGCTAAGCCATCTCTCCAGCCCCTTAGTTTTCATCCCTTTAGACACTCTGCATGCACAGAAGAGCTGGCTGTGCCCCAAGCACTGCAGTCACATGGTGGAAGCAGAGCAAATGAATGAGAGTGGTGGTGGTGGAGGACTTGAATAACAACTGGGCACAGCCAAGAGCCATTGGCAGCATACCAGGAAGCTTTCCAGAATGCTCTAAGTCAGGAGTCCTTTGCTCCCCTGCCCACCTGGCCTCCCTTTATCCCTACCCACTTGCTCTCTCTTTGCCCACTCAAGTGTTGATGCTGGGAACAGTATGGTCTGAGGCATTCTGTCCTTAATTCTGCCTTAATTACTTAATTAATTACTTAATTACTGCCCCTCTCTTCCCTTGCTGCTCTGGTCACTTCCATGGTCTCCCACATGTCCACCCCCATCCTGTGCTCTCCACTGTGCCCTCTATTATCCTCCTCTGAGACCTTGGAGAACAGAACCCCAACCCCAATAGCAGTGTCATAAGCATACACCTGCCTGCCTCATGGGGCTGAACTGCTATGAAACTGCACGGTCTTATGTGGTGGTAAAATGATCCTCACAGGCTCATGTGCTTGAACACTTGGTCCCCAGCTGGTGGTGCTGTTTGAGAAGGTTGTAGAACCTCGAGGAGGTGGAGCCTTGCTGGAAGAAGTGTGCCCCTGAGGGTGGGCTTTGGGGTCTGTTCACATGTTACTGTCTCTCCTCTTTCTCCCTGTTGCTGTTATGATGGGACACTGGCTTCTTGCTCCTGCCATGCATTCTGTGCATCTTGGACTCCACCCTCTGGAATTGTAAGTGGAAATAAACCCTTCCTTCCCTAAGCTGCTTCTGGTGCAGTATTTGTTCACAGCAACAAGAAAGTAGCTGATTCAGCCTATCAGCCACTCTTATTTCCCTTGAATATCAGAGCACTGTGATGCTCATTCCCATGGTGGGGAAATCAACTAGAGCTGATGGCTGGGGTCTTTTGCATGAGGCACACATGTGCTTATGTTCTGCAACCATGTATCTATCATGTACTTTACCAACCAGGCCCCTTAGGCACTTGTTTGGGTAGCCTCACTCTCTATGGCAGCCTCTCAGGCCTCCTACTGACATTCCATAACCTTACTCTCTGAAAGTAGCTCTGGGATCCACCTTCCCTCCTTTGTACCGCCCGTCATGTGTACACCTCACATATGTGACTCTCTGTCTCATATAAACAGGCTCATGAACACAAGCTTGTCAAGTTTTCTTCAGATAACTCTTGCTCATCCCTCAACACCCAGCACAAATATCCTCTTTGGTAGTAACACACCTCCTGGCATGAACTGACCCCTTGATGGTCCCACAGGGCTTGGCACCTGGCAGATCCCTGATAGCTGCTGTCATCTGACTTGCCCTCCCATCACTGCCTTTTGCTGTCTGTACTGCCATGGCACTAGAACCACTTTAGAAAATCAACCCTGTTTTACAAGATTGTCTAAAATCATTGCTAGAAGTATGCTCACATTTTTGAATGCTGTTAACTATTACTTGTCCCCATTTGGACTTTGTCATGGACACTCTTAACAACCAGGGGCCAGCTTTTCATTATTGGGACTGCATTTGAATTGAGTGGGTTACTTAGGTTGAAAAGGCAAAAGCTACAGACAGGTGCCAACTGGGTTCTGACATGTTCAACCCAGCCTTCAACAAAGGACATCCCAGCACTGGGGACCTGCCTTCTCCTTCCCGACACCCACAGCTCATGCACACAGCTGTGCTGGTCACTGAATTTTGTTGGCTCACTGAGATGTGACTGTTCCCAGACATGTGACAATCTCAGCTTCATCAATCAACAATCCAACAGAGCATTGCAAAAAAAAAAATGAATTTCTTAGTTATGAATTCCCATCATTTGTTTGTCAAAGCACTGGAGGGAGATATAAACCTCCTCACCCACTGCAAATGGCAGGTCAGCCAAGTCAGGCCAGAGCACCCTCTGGCCTTTTAAAAGTATTTTACTTATATGTTTATTTATTTATTTGAGAGACAGAGAGAGAGAGAAGCAGATGGGGAGGGGCAGAGGAGACACATCAGGGCCTCTAGCCACTGCAAATGAACTCCAGACGCATGAGCCACCTTGTGCATCTGGCTTACATGGGTACTGGGGAATTGAACCTGGGTCCTTAGACTTCATATGCAAGCACTTTAACTGCCAAGACATCTCTCCAGCCCCCCTCCGGCCTTTTTGATCCCAGTGTGCCTACTGAAGCCAGCACACAAGATGGAGAAGTGACTCTCCAGTCATAGGAGTATGGCTGAGGAACCAAAATGCTAATTTAACCCAATTTAAGTTTACTTTAGAAAAACTGAAACTTGCCTGTGGTAGCGAAAGCATCTTTAAAATAACTTGGGCTCATGAATCTATGTTTTCAAGTTTAACTGGTTAAATTTAAACATAGGTCAAGCAATTTCCAGTGAAAACTGAGCATATGTGTAGAAAACACACTAGACTTCCAAGATGGGGGTATGGGGGAAAGAATAAGGATGAACATTATGTGCTGATATAACCACTGGCATTGTGCCAGGACTGGGCAGGCTGGACCAGAGGTTGTCTACCAGGAACCCACTCAGGGAGAAGAGTGTGTTGGAGCCAGGGTCCAGGGGAGTTTACAAGCCCACTCAGGTACCATCTCCAGCCCCAGGACTTCACCATGTGATGTCATAGCACAAAGTACTTCCACTGTCCCTTTATGGGAAGTCAGACTTGGGCTCCTCAGCACCTGGAACTCTCATGAAGGATGGTTGGGGCCAAAAAAAGAGCTACTCAGGAATTGGGAGGGCAGTGTCTCTATTGGAGAAAGGTGGATGTTCTCGGTCTTCCCAGCCTGGCTTGGAAGGGGAAAGAATTTCCTTTTGCTTGAGTGCTTTCCTGCTTTGCTTTCTTAACTTTTCCCCAAATTCATTACTTACCCTGCTCTGAGTCTACATTCCCAATTTGTTAACATAGATGAGAACCCTAGACTCAATAGCTGCTGGTATGGGAGTTCTAATCCCCCAGAGCTCTGTCCATCATCACTGCAACCCATCAACATGTGGATGGGAAAGGACAGCCCTGGAGTGGCTACCTTGCTAAGGCCAGCAGCTTCCTGGGGTAGACTCCTGCAGCGAAAGAGAACAGTATGGAGGGCTCCTGTACTTGTGAGGGTTGATGGTGGCTCAGAAACCAGGACTCGCAAGAGCTGTTGAACTCCTGAAGTATGTGTTTTCCTTTCACTAAAACAGAAGCTCCAAATGGGGACTGAAGATAGCTGTTGGCATTCACACATGACGTGTGCACTTTCAGAAAGAATTGACATGCAGCTTGAGCCACTTTGGTAATAAGTGAGAAAAACCTTTCCAAGAGATCCAGGCTATGGAGGGAGGGCTTTGAAAACCATTGTTCGGAGTCCCTGGTGCTCTGAAAAGATGAGTGCTGCTTATAAAATCTCTCCAATGTGCAGATATAGAATCCAAATATCCTTAGCCTCTGAAAATCTTCCATTTGTTGAATCTTCTATTTGTTGAAAACATTTAAAAATGCAACCACTTCTAATGAGTTTAAGAAAACTGGTGATTGAGGGGGCTTACGAATTGAACATCAACATGGCTCCACATAGCTGCTAGATGGGACTATAAAGGAGACCCAGGAGTCAGTGGATGATGTTAGCAGCACCCCTCCCACATGAGTCACGATGTCTGTGTGCACAACACATCTCATCTTCAAGGCCATTAACATCAAACATTGTAAAAACCACCACAAACTCAGTCTTGCTGCATCCCCAGGGTGAAAAGATAAAACAGTGAGGTATTTCTCTCTTTGCTCGCACCCAAATGCTATTTACATTAACATTTCATTGCAAATATAAAATTCCATGGAAGAAATTTGAATTAATGTTTCATTTCATATTCAGTTTATCCTGTTAAATGTGTAAACTGCCTGTTTGCAATGAGCATTGCATGAGTAAACTCGGATGTGAACATTATACGCACACAAACAGTGGCATGGCTAACACCTCACAACTTCTAGTAAAAGGTATGTGATTGGGAAGGTTTGGCTCTTCAGCAGCACATAGCCCTTGGTAGCATGCTGACTCATAGAGGACCCAGGCCCTTCTAGAGCAGGGTGCAACTTGAAATTTTCAAATTCCAGAATGGCAAGTGGGAAGATGAGGAGGCTTCAGATACTAGCTGTCATCCTGACATGTCTGGTGGGCATCCCTGGGCAGGGCCTCTCTGCACACAGGCCTCTGGCCTCTCCCCGTCTGTTCATTTACTCATGCATGCTGCAGCCTGGCTGGCTGTTAGTATACACCCATCACCCAGAAGTCCTTTTCCTCTAAATATGGCACAGTCCCAGGAGCTGCCTCACAGATTTGTCTGGATAGTAACAGAGACATGACATCTCAAGAGGCAGAATCCCTGACATGCAGCGGCCCTGGGCAGAGGTGACAGTCTGAGCTGGACAGTGGGATCACTGCTTCTGCTCCATGAAGACCTGGTCTCCAGGAATAAACTGGACATTTGTGAAAATGACCAGGTATGAGGATGAGACAAGGCAGGAGTAGGCGAGCATTAGAGAAGGAGACAGTCACTGCCAGGGAGCCACTTCCTGAGTATGGCTGCCTCTCTTCACCGCTGCTTACCCAGGCCAGCCTGCCAAGGTCACCCTGTCTTCTCTCAGGAACAACAGGGAACAGGGTGAGTTGTACAGGGGGTGCCTGAACTGCAGGACAGCATGCTTGCACAGAAAGGTGTTGGCTGGGACCTTGGTGGCCACCTCATGCTAATATAGCCCATGGCAATAGATATTGGTGACCCTCCTAAAGCCTCAGTGTTTTATAAGCCCACAAACGGAGACTCCACAGATAGTAGACCATTCTGACAGAGTCCTCAGTGCCACCCTCTCTGAAAATTGAATGGAGTTCTTCTCTATCTGCGTGCGCGCACACACACACACAGAGCACAAGTGTGGTGTGCAGTGCTTAGTGCAGAATCCCCTGCACAACTGAGCTCTGAGGCCCTTGTTCCATGTGTGGGCCTCCTTCATGGTGTGGTGGAGGTCCTGTGTCATCCCACCACACAGCCTGCCCTCTGCTGCAGTGGTGAGGGCATCCTTGCTCCTAGAGTCCATCTTACCTGCTAGTGTCCTGCCTCTTCTCATGGGTACACCCTGAGTTCCTGAGATTTAACACATTAAGGCCACTTGCCTGGATATCACATTCCTGTCTACTTCATGATGAGTTACACTAAGGCAAAAGGACTGTGTCACACTGTCCTGGATGACACTGGCAGAAAGCACCTTGCGCTCCTCCCTCAGCTTGCAGCTCTTTTGAATGCCACCCCGCCCCCGGCAGGGCCCAATCAGAAGCAATAAAGGAAGGAAGCAGGGCCCTACATTACAGCTGTCTACACCGTGAAGGCACTCAGCATACTGACATCAGAAACACCCAAGGATGAGGAGACGCCAACTCTTAAGGCCTAGCACATGCCGCAGGCTGGTGTTCTGCCTCAGTGGCCTACCTCTTCAGCTTCTTTCTGGAGTAAAGAAGAGACCCTACATGAGCAGGGACACAGGAGCAAGTTCCTCATGGCTGTAGTTGGGAAAGTAGAGGTGATTGTTGGTCATGAGCTGGGACTTGGCTGAGGGCTTGTTATAAGAGCCCATGAAAGAGGGAAGGACATGCCTAGGTCACAACTATGTTTGGGACAACAACGTCCCCTGCCAAAAAATACCCACACTACCAACTTGAAATAGTAATCTGACCAGAGCAGGGAAATGGAAGGTGGGATGGCACCTCTGTGGCTTAGAGTACAGTATCATGAGAAGAGTCTGATGGCAAAAGGGGTTCTTTGGTCCACTCTTAAGTCCACTGGTGGCAGGAAGTTGGGGTCGGGAGACAACAGAGAGGAGAAACCCAACAGCAAGGTCTCTTTGGAGTTCAGTGCCCAGATGGCTGAGGTGGTGGAGGGGACATGGTGCCCAGAGAAAGGGAAGAGCCTGGAAACAATGAAGAGCAGGCAGAGGGAGGGTGTGAGATGTGCCTAGACGACAGGCCTGGGTACCTGTGGGACTCCATTGTGGGAGGGCTCAGGATGCAATGCTGTCCTGTCCAGGGGTCAGGCGACTGAGCCCCAAGAAAGACCTTGGTTCCAGCCCCGTTCCTCAGTTTTCTTTTCTGGGAAGGATCTCAGGGATACATCCCCCAAAGTTGAGCTGTTGCAGGCAACTCTCCTGAGGGACAGGACTCCAAAACTTTCAGCAGGAAGTGATATTTTATTAGTACATGTCAACACAGGCTCAGCAGATTCACAGCCACAGGCTAGGCCCTGAACACAGTGGGGCATTGTTCTGGGAAGGACCTTACTACAAGGCTGGTAGGAGAAGTCATGTAGTGAGCAGAAGAGCTCCAAGGAGGAAATATCTGCTAAAAGGAGAGGCAGCCTCAGTCTCCTCTGATGTGATGAGGATGTGACATATGTAACAGGGTCACTCCTTCTCTGTGGTGCTTTGGTCCACCACTATCTGTTCTAGGTAACAGGTTGGGAACAATAAGAACATCTGCTTCAGGTGGCTGGAGCCCTGGCTCTACACCCCACTGGCACAATAGGCAAGGACCCCAACCACCCCCATCCCACACCACACATTAGCCCGGTTCCTGCCCAGCTAGGAGCCAAGGTGGCTTTGTGAAAAAGCAGCCAGGGTCATCCCTCCCTCACCTTCCTCCAGCATCACATCTAAGACCTTGACCTCCGATCTGTGACTTACTCCTTAATCATTTTCCCCAAAGCATGGACAACAGGACAATATACCTTTGAACAAGTCCTGGAAACCTGAGCAGCATCCTGAGTCCCTCTGGCTTATCACAGCCATGGAGGCCACAGATGAGAACTCTGACAGGAAATACAAGATCCCTCGGGAATGTGGACTGCACAGATCCATAACACATGGGCACGTTCTGAGCCACAGTGGCCTCCAGCCTCAGTGAGCAGCCCCCAAAGCCCTTGAGATCCTTCTGAACATGATGGGAATGTCACCATCTAGGGCAGGCTCGACCCAGGACCTTTAGTGGCAATATGCTAAGTTGCACAAGTGAATTAAATCCAACAGTGGGCTGGAGAGATGGCTTAGTGGTTAAGGCATTTGCCTGCAAAGCCAAAGGACCCAGGTTCAACTCCCCAGGACCCACATAAGCCAGATGCACAAGAGGGCACATGCATTCTGAAATTTGTTTGCAGTGGCTGGAGGTCCTGGAGCACCCATTCTCTCTCTCCCTGCCTAGTTCTGTATTTCTCTTTCTCTCAAACAAATAAATAAAAATAAAAATAAATTTAAATTTAAATCCAGACAGTGTCATAGGACCCTGTAAGAGTAGCAGGCCTCCATCTTCTAGCAGGGTTCCTATGCTGCACTACTGACGTAGGCACCCCACAAGCCATCAGCCAATCGCAGGACTGCATTGGGAAATGTTGTTTTCCATGAAAACAGCGATGTTTGACCCCTCTTGGCTCTCATACCAACCATCAGCTTGGGGATGGTCACAGGTGCAACTCAGATGGCATCACATGACCTCTGCATAACACCTGGGTCACAAGATCAGGGTGATGGTAGTTATATGTGAAACAAGGGAATCAAGTGGGGCAGGAGGGAGGATGGTGTTCCTGGGTAGAGAGGGTGAGCCAGGCATAGCAAGTTCATATCTTGTCCATAAACAGTGGTGAGCAAGAAAACACACAACCTTCCCTTTCAGTTTGCATGTGTCTTTTTAAAATGACTACCATGTAATTAAGATATCTATATTTATTAAGTTGTTTGGACCTAAACGTGGAAAATTTGAGACCTTAGTAGCTTAGAGGTGCTAAGGGCACCGTGAGCTGGCAAGGTGGGACTCCCTGGCAGAAAGGGGAAGTGAGGAGCACAGTCTTGGTTTCTAACTCCATTCTCCAGTAACGGGAGCCGGAGCTGTTTAGAGAAGTGTCGACTGCTGGGCTTGGCACGAGGTCGATGCAGCAAGCCTGGAGCAACCTGCAGAGCCAGGAAGCAGGAAAGAGCTCAGAGCCAAAGTAAGCTTCCTCACGACAGGAGCTGTCAAAGGGACACAGGAGAAAGAGCTCCCCACAACAAGAGCTGAAACGATTAAATACAGCATTATTGGATTATAGCTGAGGATGCAATGAATACGTCTGAGCCCACCGTCATGTAAGCAGATGATTGAATGAGTAAATAAATGGGGAGGAGAGATGCGGCTCCCACATAGACTCACACAGTCTCTGCCCTGATGGAGGGTTGTGCTCCGTACCTATGGGCTATGCATGGTGACTTTCTTCCAAAGGGTGTGGGCCACACAGGGGTCACAATGGAGAAACCTGCAAATACCAGACATTAGAAGAGTCCTAAGTGAGGGGCAGTGTGAAGAACATCCCTGGCCAGCACTCCACATGGAAACAAGGGAAGTCGAAGAGACTGTCACCACCTCGAGAAGCCTAAGAGGACAAGGTGACCAAAAGCAATGCAGTGTCTTGGAATGAAAAGGCAAACAAGGCTTCTGAATATAGTTTCCAGTTAGCCGTATACATCAACACTGCTTCTTCAGTTGTGGCCAGCATCACATGCTACTCTAAGACACTGGGTACAAAGGACTGGGCGAATCTCTGTACCATCCTCATCATTTCTGTGAATCACTTCTAAACTGATGAAAGATTTAAAACTCTTACAAACATATGTAAGAGAAGCTAGGGAGAGAGCTCAGGCCATAAAGTGCTTGCTTTGCAAGCATGAAGACCTGTGTTTGATTCTCCAGAGACCACATCAAAAGCCAAGTGTGATAGTGCACACTTGTAATCCCAGCGCCAAGGAGGTGGAGACAGAAGGCTCCCTGGCGCCCATCGGGCTAGCTACCCTAGCTTAGCTGGTGAACTCCAGGTCAGTGAGAGACCCTATCTCAAAAATGGGGAGGGTGCCTGAGGAAGAACACCCACTGTCTTCTACACACATGCACATACAGATGTACACACATCTGAACCTCCCATGTACATACAGATGCATGTGAGAAGTAATATGGGTGCTAGAGTTAGCAGACCTGCATCTGACTCTCAGCTCAGGTATTTCCCAGCGGGGTGGTGAGGAATTCCATGCTCATCAAATATCCATGCATCCCTAGCCAGCCTCTCTTGAGGCAAAGCAGGTCACGTGACCATTGCTGGCCAGTGAGCAAGAGATTGCTGGCCAAGTGTCCCTGCTTCCTTCAGGAGGCACAGTCCTGTACTGTGCTGATGGACTAAGCCACAGCTGATGTGAAGCACTCCAGCTCTGATCTGCTGGGGTACCACTACCATCTAGTGCCTTCATCAGCAGGACAGTGGAATGAAGAACGGACATGGATCATCATAGAGACTAGTAAAAAAACAGCTGTGCAAAGGATTATCACAGTCCTTATCATCACATCATCTCTACTTTCAGCAGCAGCAAGACCACCACCATCATCATCACCACTTCACCATCATCTTCATCTCTTCGTTGATATCCTCTTCATCCTCCACTATGCCATTCCAAGCACTATACATCAGCATCAGTTCTTCTTCATCACTGTCATCACCCTCACCTTCCGCATTATAATCCTGCTATCCTTTTCTTTTCTTTTTTATACATGTGTGTAAGATGTGTGCACATGTCTACGTGGGCAACAGCATGCATATAGAGGTCAGAGGACAACCTTGGGTGTTGGTCCACTTTTTCTTTTGTTGAGGCAAACCCAAGAGATTGCCCCCCTTTTTATGAGACAGCAAGAGAGGGGGACTTGCATGCCAGGGCCTCCGCCACTGCAGTCAAACTCCAGACATGTGTGCCACCTTGTGCATATGTGCAACTTTGTGCGCTTGTGTCACTTTGTGTGTCTGGCTTATGTGGGATCTGGGGAGTCAAACATGGGTCTTCAGGCTTCGCAGGTGAGTGCCTTAACCACTAAGCCATCTCTCCAGCCCTTTCTTTTAATATATATATTTATTTTTATTTATTTTGGTTTTACAAGGTAGGGTCTAACTCTAGCCCAGGCTGATCTGGAATTCACTATGCAGTCTCAGGGTGGCCTTGAACTCACGGCAATCCTCTTCTTCTGCCTCTCAAATGCTGGGAGTAAAGGCATGTGCCACCATACCAGGCTTTTTCTGCTATCTTTTTAAGACAGCGTCTCCTTTACTGTTTTTGCTACTGAGTGTGTGCCAGTCTAGCTGGCCTGCAAGCTTGGGATAATCCTGCTCTGCCTCCCATCACCATAGGTGTGTTGAAATCACAGACCCCTGGGCCACTTTGTGTTTGGTTTTATATGGGTGGTATAAAATTTAACTCTAGACAACAAAGTTGCAAGTAAGTGCTTTTATCCATTGAGCCCTCTTTTTTTTGAGTCAGGGTTCACTATGTAGCTCAAGCTGGTCTTGAACTTGTGACCCTCTTGCCTCTACCTCCTGAGGGTTATCTCCTCCTCCTTCTGACAAGAGAGACAGTAACAATATTGATAAAGAGCCCAGAGCGTTTATTCCTTCTTGGTGTGCCCAGGAGGAGGCAGGCATTCCTGTCATAAGAGGGGCCTGAAAGCTGTTTTAAAATTCTTCAGGGACCAGTTGTTTATTTTTAAAATCCTGTTGTATCGATCCTCAGTCAGGAGAAACAAATGCATCCTGAGCCAGTGCAATTTCCACAGCATTCAGAAATCCAGAAACACCAGGCAGCCGCTTGCCCTCCTCTGAGCATATGGGCTCCCGTAGCTGACAACTAAGGCCTAGTGTGAACATGATGAGGAAAATTGGAGGGGGAGAGGTCATTCTGAAAGCTTGTTCATCTGGAGGGAGCCAAGGAGAAGGGAGCTCACTGATACAGGTAACAAGCCTACTGGAACCCAAGGCAGGCCAGATAGCTGTCCAAAAGACAGGGATGCTCTCTTAGTTATGGGGACCATGTTTCCTTTCTGGAAGAGAATGTTTGTAAGACTGACTAGATTGGAGCCCATGGGGCAGGGCTTCCTTCTACACACAGTATCTGAGGAAGGTCTTGTTGCCATGGAGGTACAAACAGGACTCAGGTGAGTGAGTTGCATTTGAATCTAGCCAACAGCCCCTTCCCAGGTTGTGAGCCCAGACAAGCCCTGCCTTCTCCAAGCCTGGCTTCCTGACAGGTGAGCACTGTATTGTTACCCAGGACTATCAGCGCTATCTGCAGTGTGACCTGTCCTAGGCCGCCACCACTCCACCGTGGAAAGTGAGTGACCTTATGTGTAAATGGACCTCTGTAGAGATGAGTCTCAATCCTACGTGTCTGAGGTATGAAAAGAGAAAGAAACACACACACACACACAGAGATTGAGACAGAGACACAGAGATACAAAGACAGTCCTGTTTCCATGAAGGCAGAGCGCCACCAACAGTGAATGCCAAGGTCATCCAACACCTGACAGGAGCAGGAGGCAAGGAGGGCTCTTCCTGCAACCCCTGAGGGCCATTCCCTGAGAAGGAGGAGGCAGGATCATCCCAATTCATGGCGGAATGGCTTTTAGTGTGTAACAGTGGATGGCAGAGCCCAAGACAGGTCTGTAGCCTCACGGCCCTGCTCATGGTGGAATCACCAAGTTCTCACCAAACTGCAGGGGAACATGGTCCTTGGCTGAGTTCTCAAGCAGTCTTCGTGGCTGGCTGCATGCTGACCCAACTCAAGAAGCAGAGGAGAGGCCTGTCATCAAATAAATTAATCTGACATTTTGTGATACAAAGTAATTTCTAGCAAGTACCATTTCCCTAGAATTAGGTTGTTTACATTTTAGCCAAATTGTTCCCACTTAGGTTGCTTAGCGATAGTCCAAAGCAGCAGGGCCCTCTGCATTCGTAACGGTTAAACAAATGACTAGGCCCATTTGGATTCTAGTAAGTGCACATTAGATAAACAAGCAGAATTCTCAGCTTGTGTGTGGGAGAGGGAATAATCTCACTCTGTGCAAAGAGAGCCTGCAGTGCGCTCCCAGATGCTCTGTGGGGGCGACGCAGTGACTTCCCCAGAGGTAGGGGTTAGTAAGGAGAAGTGGATGGGGTCTGGTCAAGGCAAGTCAGTCCTCCCCACCCTGTCCTGGGATCCTCTCATTCAGATAGAAGGGTCACCTAAGGAAAAGAGGAACCCATGCTGGAGAGGACCCTCAGCTGACTCTTATCTAGAAGAGATGGTAGTAAACTCTGACAGATGAGGAAAGGGTGGCTGTCCCAAGGCTGCCAGGGACAGCAAGTGCTCCCTTGAGCCTCAGTCCTGTTTTGGTCACAGTGGAAATAAATGGTGCCTACAATAGGGACTGCTGTCCATGGTGGAGCTGAGTTCCCAGGACCAACCACCATGGTGGCAGTCAGTGATAACTTTGCAGCACCCACTAATGGGAGAAACGAGGAGTTCCATCCCTCCACATAAGGTCTGTGAGGGCCCCTCACCTGACCCCAATGCCACCTCAGAAAGAAAGCAAGACCCACTCATGGGTCCTGAGATCAGGAGATGGAGTTTTGTATGGCTGGGAACTAAGCATGTGGATGGGACTCAGTACTGTCCCCCTACTGTCTGTCTAGCCAAAGCCTCAGACCATGACCTTATCTGGGAACAGGGTCTTTGCAGCTGTGGTCAAGGAAGATGACATCATATTGACATAGACTGGAACCTAACTCCAGGGACTATATCCTCCTAAGGACACGAGATGTACACACATATGCACGCATATGTGTGCACATACACTTATGTGTGTGATAACAGAGGTAGAGCTATGGGTAGCTGGTGAGGCAGGAATATCCCCAGAACCAGAGGGAGAAGTCTCACATCTACCCAGTTCTCAGCCTTCAGGCCTCTAGAAGGTGACAGTCAATGGCTGACATTTAAAGTCCTCATTTCTCTGGCTTTATTCTAGCAGCCATGGTTAATAATGCAAATCACATACGCAAACAAGACAAAATGAAATGAAATAATGCAAAATAAAATAGACTACACAACAGACATAGCATGTAACATACCAGCCTAGAACATTTACTCTCAGACCCTTCACAATCCTTGCTCCTAGGCAAACTCCTGACTTTCTGTCAGTGTCACAAGCTCTGAACTCTGCTGCCCAGACTCACTCAAGGCCATCCCCCTCTGCTGGCCCAGCTGCCATTATGACCATCTCAGACCACATGCTGACATGTCATCTCTTCCCACCTCAGGGCCTTTGCGCAAGTCATGCCTCACTCTTGGAGCAGCTCCCTCTCCAGCTTCTAGCCCCCCTATGCCCTGGTTAAGAGTTTTGTCAGTTTGCTTCAGAGGAACCCTGACCTTTTTTAAAATGACACTATGAAAGAGTAATTAAGTACAATTAATAGGAAGTGATAATTAATTCAATGTAATAGTTACATGTAACTAATTTGACAGTTCTTTAAAAAATATTTTATTCTTATTTATTTGAGAAAGAGATACAGAAATAGGCAGAGAAAAAGAGAGAGAATGGGTGTGCCAGGGCCACTAGCCACTGCAAACAAACTCCAGATGCATGTGCCACCTTGTGCATTTGGCTTATGTGGGTCCTGGGGAATTGAGCCTTGGTCTGGGGTCCTTGGGCTTCACAGGCAAGCACTTACCCTCTAAGCCATCTCTCCAGCCCCTCAGCAGTTCTTAATCCAGTTCACATGAAGTCATCAGTTCTGTGAGCTAGGCTCTGCCAACACTCACCATGATGCCTTGGTTAGATCACCAAGTCCTTTAGAAATACTGCTTGACAAATGGACAGATGGATGCACAGATGGACAGACAGACCCACGGATAGCTAAGGTCCCAAGCTGGCCTGCATTTCATTGTCTCTGCTTTGTCTGCACCTGTTCCTGTGAGATTCCCCTGGACCTCAGCTCAAATAGCTGTGTGATTACTGTGTGTCGGCCTTGGTGGACCTGTGGGATGGCGGATTGAACAGACAGTCATTAAGTCTGCTATGGCTCAGAAGCCACTGGGCTGGGCACTGGAGGTCCAAGATGGATGCGACCCAGCTGCTAGCTTCAATGTCCTAAAGCGCTGGTCAGGGTGACGTCCTCATATGTCCCATTGCAGGGCTTGGGGTCAAGACGTCAGTTCCTCCTCCTAGTCCTCCTCCTCGTCCTCCTTCTCCCCCTCTTTCTCCTCCTCTTCTTCTTTCTCTTCTTCCTCTTCCAAGAAAGCACCCAGAAGGCCCCACTTCTGCCCAACTTGGTATGTCTTAGCCGCCCAACACCAGGGTTTCCCCTATGGGGAAATGGGATAAACTCCCACGAACTATTCCCCTGCTAACGAGCTGCACTATGCCACCTTACCAAGTAAGAGCAGAACATGATACAGTTTTCTCTCTGGGTGCTGAGGAGATGTCTCAACAGGTAAGAGCATTTGCTGTATGAGCACAAGGGCCTGAGAGAACCTGATTTGCTCTGAGTTTGATTCCCCAGCACCCACCTAAACAGCTGGGCATGGCCATGCATGTCTGTAACCCCAGTCCTGTGGGGAGTAGAGACTGGAGAATCGCTGGGTCAACCAGTCTAACCAAAGAATGGCAGCTCCAGGTTCAGTGAGAGACTGTGTTAAGGAAATAATGTGGAAAAGCCACAGTGAAAGATACTGGACACTCTCCTCTGGCCTCCACACACATGCTTCTGAGACACACACATCTGCACACACACATACATTCATCACTCACATGACACTTCACACATACCACACACAAATACCACACATGTAACAGGAAAAAAATCAAAATAAAGATTTCTCTCCTTCCTTGCAGCCAGCAGAAGAGTGCAGGATGATAACATGAGGGTCTTGGTGCTGAGCTCCCAGTAGCATGAACCAGAGCCTGCATGTTTTTTTAACCATACTTTGCCTTGGAGAGCCAAATTCTCTGATGAACACTGTCATGGCCTCGGGTGCAGAGGGCACCCTCCCCGCCCCCGCTCTTCTCATGGATTGCTGGAGAGGCACTGACACCTTCCCAGTAAAGGTGGTGATAAGCTGCAGCCCACCCCCACTTGTCATCCTTCCATCCAGTCCAGCTTCCTCATAAATTTCTTTTCATGTGGAAATGTATCCCACACTCTCCTCTCCCCCCAAACAGGGGGTACCTTGTCGCTCTTCAGAGGAGCTGAGTAAAGACTGCCAAGTGTAGGCAGCCTGCCCATCGCCTCCTCAGCCCGCTACCTCGATGAGGATGAGTGAGACAGAGCAAACAGATCGATGGAGGTCATTACCAGTTGCTTCTGTGGACTCAGCCACCACACTTTCCCTTGCTCCTAAGCCCCAGGATGCAAGTGTCTGCTTAGCCCATTTCCTGTTCCTGGAATTCAGGCTGCCTCTGGGCCTTTGAGTCAGCTTCCACAGCAAACAAAGGACAACTCAGATGGTGTCCTCAGTGCTCCCCAGCCAGCACTACACCACAGTGTCTGCACTTGGCCTGGACAGCATGGCTCACAGTGTGACATCATCCCCCATCCCCAACACACAGGTGACAAAGGTGGCAGGAATGATCCTGGGAAGTTGTCATTGCAGTGGGGCTATGCCTCATGGGGAACAGCCTCCTCCTGTTCTTCCGCCATCCATCCTGGGGGATTGCTGTTACCCATTCTAGAGGCCAGCAGACTGAGGCACAGAGGGAGATAGGGACTCATAGGCCTCACAGTGGCATGGTGGCAGCACAGGGCTTAAACTCAGGCCCCTTCATACTTGAATCACCTCTGCAGCTGGTGTTTCAAGCCCAGCCAGGCTGTTGCTCAGGGAGATGCAGGGAGATGTCAGCTGTGACCATCCAACCTGGACCCTATTGGATCACCTGCTAAACATACTCTGTTGAGTACATCTGTTGAGAGGTCATTGGAATCTCTCAGAGGATAGATCACTGGCCTGGCTCTGTAGTATGTCCTGCCCTCTACTGACCCCACAAGAGGCCCATCAGTCCGCTATGGTGGCTCAGGATGGTGTCCATGGGCCATCCAAAGCCTTGCTCCACTTCAATCCAGCTTCACAGAGCTGGTCAGAGATTAGTCAAGAACTCATGGGGTCTGCAGAGCCCTGAACATGAAATGGGAATTTTGGGGTTCCTTGCCAATGCACCAATGTACCAACAAATTTAGGGTACCCTAGATTATTATGAATTTAAAGAATTAAAATCCATGGATCAGAGGGCAAGGTTTAGAGAGCCTTTATTAGATTAAGAGAAGGAGCGAGGAGAGATTTCAAAGAGCTCCTGCCATGTGGAGGGCAAGAGGGGGTGAGAGCTCATGTGGGAGTAAGTAGCGGGGTCTTCCTCATCTCAGCTTGGCTAGGCTAAGATGAGGGAAGACTTATCAGAACCTGGAATTTCAGGAGAGATTATCAGGCAGCCAAGCAAGCTTGACACACCCTGGTGAGGGTCTATGTATAATCTTATTGTGATGGCTTCACCTTCAGGCTCAGGTCAGCCAGGGTAAGGGCTGATTGGTCTGAGCTAGAGGCTGGCTCAGGAAGAGGCCAGCCATGAGGCCAAGTTCTGGGGGCTGAACTTGACCAACCACAATGTCAGGATTAGATTTAAATTCTAGGAAAGAGGAACTCACCTCCCAGGAGTGGCTAAGGTTGTTTGTAGAAAAACAGATCCAGGGAACTCCTTTAGGCAAGAGATAAGGAGAAGCCAGCTTCTCTGACTCTAGCAAAGTGGGACTGCAAGGTCAGACTTAAGGACATTCCTGCCTTTACTTTTGAGGGCTGAGTCACCCTAATTGCCTTAAACAGAGAGCCACAGGAACTTGGGATATGGCTTGAGCACAGGGGTCCCACAAGGCTTGTTCGGGAAGGCACAGTGACGGGGACATTGTAGGCAGAGGGAACAGTGAGGCTAATATTGGAGTGGAGTACCTCAAGGGCTCACAACCCTCCATTGTTATCCCCAAAGTCACACATGGAAAAAGTAGTGGTTCAGTATGTGAAGAGAAGACCTCTTGGGGAGGAGCCACACTGCAGGTCAGAAGCCCAGAGCAGGGCAGGGCAGATGGTAGGAAAGGCCTGGGATTGGTCCCCTTGGAGGGAATCCAAAGACCTTAGAGACAAACTCCAGGAGTGGCGCCAGAGCCCACCCCCCATAACAGTCCCAGGCTGTAGTATGGGGCCAGGAGGACAGGGCAGGGTGTGAGAGTGGGTTCATGCAGTCAAATGCTGTACCACTGAGCTGTACTTCCAAGAGCAGGAGTGTGAATAGGCTTCCTGGGCCAGACTAAAGTCTCCTGGGGAGATTCTGTGTGTTGACAGGGCCCCAGCACCCACACAATGAGGGTTCAGGGCCTGGGTGCCCGTGTGCTCGGCTGAGGGTAGTGCTTCCCAAAGTGCTTTCTCCTCAAATGTTTCATCACCATGGGTAGCTGGGGAGTCGCAGCCCCAAGGACCTGGTGAGCTTCTCCTGACCAAACAGCCCTTTCATCCCCCTGTGGTGTGGCAGGGGGCTTTAAGGCCTGGCTATGGACCCAGTCCACTTACTCCATTTCCTACCCTGCCTGTAGGAAGTTATGAGCTGAGCCTCATCTGCAAACATGTGTCATAGCGGGCAGAACACCTGTAGACATGGAGCACTCATGAGCATGAATCACCACTCACAGGGGTGGAGCACTCATGAGTATGGAACATCACAGGTTCCTACACAGGAAGGAGCTTGGTGAAGGGAGCTTGACTCAGGAAAGCACTTGGGTGAACAAACGATTATCATTATGGAAATGGAATCTAGCCTGCAGCAGTTAACTCAATTCTTATTCTCCATGGTTGGTTATTAATCTCTAGCTATTTAATAAGTGTGATAAAGAGAACGAGCCCTCGTATTGCTAGGCCACTTCACAGTCTGTGAGCGCATGACAGTCATCAGGGTCCTTTCTTATCTCTATGTCGATTGGGTCTGACAATAGCCAGGTCGCCACACTATCCCCAATTTGCAGATGGAGTAATCCAGGCTCAGATATGAAAAGTCATTCACCACCCAACCACCCAATGATGAACCCACCATCATAAGAGAAAGGAAGAGGCAAAGAGCCAGGTCACTTTCGAGAACGGATTGATTAAGCACAGATTCAACTGCCCTATCCTGTGTCTCCATGGAAGTCTCTTGTACCATTATCACTATAATTGTCCTTCTTATGACCTCTGCATACTTGTTTGCCCACTGAGCTGATAGCAAGTCAGTCATAGCCTGGGGCAGAAGCAAGTGAGTAAGTGGGTGGATAGATGGATGGATAAGAAGGCTGGATGGATGAATGGGCAGGTAAATGGGGGGGTGAAAAGAAAGGTGGATGGAGTGATGGATGGATGTGCTCTGCATGTGTAGATGAATGAACATATGGATGAGTGGATGGGTGAATAGATGTTCAGGTGAACAACTGGATGAGTCGGTAAGTGAATGGACAGACAAATGGATGGGTAGATGAACAAATGTGGGATAGATTAATGGATGGATGGGTATATAGATGACTGAACTGATGAATGGATGATTAGATGAAAAGACAGGCAAGTAGATGGAGGGAGGATGGATGAATGGACAGATGGATGGACAGCTGGACAGACAGGTAGGTGGATAGATAGGTACACTGAAGAACAGATGGGTAGAAGACAGTGAGCTGTGGGGCCTCATGGTTTGAGAGTTTGTAAGCACGTCTATATTGTTCTTTTGAAGATTTCCAGCACTCCAAGACTAGGTCTCAGTTTTCTCTCTCTTTCTACAGCACCTACTTTTTACATCATTGTCCCTGTCCCCTTCCCTGTCCCCAAACCTGCACACTCCCACACCCCCATAAGGAGGGGCTGCTTCTACTGAGGTCAGCTGAAGTATTGTTGAGCACCTGTCTGGTTATCTCCTTGCCTATGCAGGCTGTTGTGGGGTGCCCAAGCACCCTACTCCATGCCCTACAGGCTCCCATCAAGCTGTGGCTTGGCTGCCTTTGGAAAAGACCCTGTTAGAAAGTTCCATCAGAATGTCGACTGCCCTAAGTCATCTGCAAGCAATTTCAGAGGGATTGCTTCTAAATGCTCCTTGGAAAAGTGACCATTAAAATGAGACAGTTTAATAGCACCTCATGCCCAGAGCAGGAGGTTCTGGAATGGCCCCGTCTCATGTAATCACCATCACTTTTACACGGGGAGTGTGAGAAGCTTGGGAAGTTGTTCACAGATTTTTAGATCTGAGCTCTAGTTTTCAGGGGTTAGCTGGAACAATGACCTCTCACTGAATTTTGCCATGTGACTGGCAGGCCAAAGCCACTGACCCTAGACTCCAAGGACTGTTGCACACTTCCACCTGTCTGTTAGCCCTCGACCCCACCTACAGGGCCCTAAGCACAAAGGCATCTTTTATTTCTATCTTCACATACTCTGAACTGAAAAAAATGATTGCTAGAGCTGGAGAGATGGCTCTGTGGACAAAGTCCTTCTACACAACTATGGAGACCTAAGTTCAGGTCCCCGGCACCCACTTAAGAGCCAAGTGTGGCATACATGCCTGTAATCCCAGTACTATGGAGGTCTCCTAGGGCATGCTGGCTAACTAGCAGAATCTATGAGCTCTAGGTTCAGTGAGAGATCCTCTCTCAAAGAAAAAAGTGGAGAGTGACTGAAGAAGACACTCAATGTCAACGTCCAGTCTCTACACACAGGTGCACACAATCTGCATGCACACCCTCATACACGTGTGCACCCACATACAAGCATGCATACACACACTCATTAAAAATGATATTAAGGCTGGGCGTGGTGGTGCACGCCTTTAATCCCAGCACTCGGGAGGCAGAGGTAGGAGGATCACCGAGAGTTCGAGGCCATCCTGAGACTACATAGTTAATTCCAGGTCAGCCTGGACCAGAGTGAGACTGGAGAGATGGCTTGGTGGTTAAGGTGCTTGCTTGCAAAGCCTAAAAAACCTCAGTTTGATTTCCCAGGACCCACATAAAACCAGATGCACATAGTGGCACATGCATCTGGAGTTCATTTGCAGTGGCTGAAGGCCCAGGCACACCCATTCTCTCTCTCTTCTCTCTATCTCTGTTTGCAAATAAATAAATAAAAATCTGTTTTAAAGCTGGGCATGGTGGTGCATGCCTTTAATCCCAGCACTTGGGAGGCAGAGGTAGGAGGATTGCTGTGAGTTTGAGGCCACCCTGAGACTAAAGAGTGAATTCCAGGTCAGCCTGAGCTAGAGTGAGACCCTACCTTGGAAAACAAAATAAAACAAAAAATCTGTTTTAAAATAATGACATCAGGGTTGGAGAGATGGCTTAGTGGTTAAGGCACTTGCCTGTGAAGTCTAAGGACCCATGTTCAACTCCCCAGGTCCCACATTAGCTGGACACACAAGGTGATGCATGCGCAAGGTGGTGCACATGTCTGGAGTTTGATTACAGTGGCTGGAAGCCATGGCACACCAAGTCTCTTGTCTTCTCTCCCTCCCCCTCCCTCCCTCCCTCCCTCTCATAAAAAAATGTCAGTCTAGCTGGTCATGGTGGCGCACACCTTTAATCCCAGCACTCGGGAGGCAGAGGTAGGAGGATCGCCAAGAGTTCGAGGTCACCCTGAGACTACATAGTTAATTCCAGGTCAGCCTGGACCAGAGTGAAACCCTACCTCACACACACACACACACACACACACACACAAAAAAAAAAAAAAGTCAGTCTGGGGGCTGGAGAGATGGCTAGGCAGTTAAGCGCTTGCCTATGAAGCCTAAGGACCCCAGTTCAAGGCTCAATTCCCCAGGACCCACATAAGCCAGATGCTCAAGGGGGCGCATGCATCTGGAGTTCGTTTGCAGTGGCTGGAGGCCCTGGTGCACCCATTCTTTCTCTCTCTTTTTGCCTCCTTCTCTGTCTGTTGCTAATAAATAAATAAAAATAAACAAAAAATTTTAAAAATGACAGTCCGTTGGGCTTGTCTCAACAAAAGACATCAAAATAAAAGAGAGACTAATTGGAATGGGGAAAGGATTTGATGGAGGGTGGATTGAAGGGCAGGAATGGGAATGGAGGAAGGGAATTATCATGGTTTTATTGTCTATATTTATGGAAACTGTCAGTATAAAGTTCAAAAAATAATTAAGAAAATGTGGTTGCTGAGAGATGGGAACTGAGTATTATAATGGTGGAGTATCTGGCTCCAGAGCCACCTCATGGGAAAAGTATCCTTGGATAAGCTGGGGACTGGGAGAGAGCCAAGGGAGGTAAGGGCTGAAAGAACACAGGTGAGAGTTCTACTCATACTCATTGTGATGATATTACAAGGTCATCTATCCACCGATAAACAACTTTTCAGGGTCACAGTAGTCAACCCTGGGAGCATGTCCAGTAGGATCCTAGGAAGTAATTCACAGGTTTGGTCTTCTCCCTCTCTTCCCTCCCTCCTGCTCCTTCACCTGTCCTACTCTGTGATCATCAGTGATTCTAGCTCACGTTCATTCCTGTTTGACAAACATTCTGATTTTAATAATTCCTTGCCATTCTGTGTACTTTGTGCCCTTGCTACGTGCCTTTTTACTGGTGTAGATGGAAAATATCCTGACTGGATAAAGCAAACGTTATCTGAAATTTTACTAAGATATTTCTCAGGGCTGGGGAGCTGTCTCGGGGGGTAAAAGCCCTTGCTGAGCCTGGTGTGGTGGCGCACGCCTTTAATCTCAGCACTTGGGAGGCAGAGGTAGGAGGACTGCTGTGAGTTCAAGGCCACCTTGAGACTACATAGTGAGTTCCAGGTCAACCTGGGCTACAGTGAGACCCTACCTCGAAAAAAAAAAAAAAAAAAAAAGCCCTTGCTGCACAAGTCTGAGGATCTGAAAGGCCTGAATTCCATCTCTATATTCCATGTAAAAAGCTGGACATTGCCATGCATGCCTGTAACCCCAGTTCTGAGGTGGGGCAAAAATTGGAGAATCCCTGGGGCTCACTAGTCAGCTTGTCGGATAGCAAAGCAGCTACTTAAGACTGAGAGACTCCATCCCGAGTGATCAAAGAGGACATCCAGCGTTCTCCTCTGGCCTCTGCACATGTGTTCACAGGGCATGTGCATCTGCACCCACACATGCCAAAAATATTTCTTGGTGTATATTTTCCCAGTGACTAATATATGGAATACCCCCTGGGCTGCAGCACCCCTCTCTCACCTGCCTATCCCCCTGTCTCCCCAATATCACACCTTTACTAATACATTCTGGGATTTTCCTTTCCAAGCATGTAGTATGGCATAGGTGCTGGCTGCCTACCCTTCCTTAAAGCTATTTCAGTTGACTGTGGTGTCCACATGGCTCTTGTCCCTACCATGCAGGGTGCCACTGCAGCAGATGCTTTCAAAACATTGTCCTTGGGTTGGAGAGATGGCTTAGCGGTTAAGGCATTTGCCTCAAAGCCAAAGGACCTCAGTTTGATTCCCCAGGACCCACATAAACAAGATGTACAAGGTGGCACATGCGTCTAGAGTCCATTTGCAGTGGCTGGGGCCCTGGTGTGCCCATTATCTCCTTCCCCCCTCTCTCTCTTTCTCTGCTTCTTTCCCTTTCTCACTCTCTCAAATAAATAAATAAATAATTTTAAAAATACTTTAAAATACATTGTCCTTTCAAGAGCTACCTTTGATCAAGGAATTCAATGTTCTGCTATCTGTACATGGCTTTATCTCAGCCTGCAAAGACAGCTTTGTTGGGTATGAAATTCTGAGCTCAGGCCCTTTCAGAACCTATCTGTAGGCTTTGAAATCCATTTTATTACTTTGAATTTCAATACTGAAAGTATATTTTTAGTCTTTCATTTTTAAAGTACAAGTTATTTGCCCCTCAAAAGTAAAGAAAAATGTCAGACTGTGCAAACAACCTCAGCGAGGGTGCTGTTTCAACTCTGCCTCTTGGTCTACCTCCAATGGCTGCTTTTGGTGGCCACCAGGCCTCTCGGGGTGGCACTTGCTCACTGTTCTGTCCTCAAGGGTCCCATCTGAAAGCTCCCTCAGCCTATCCTCCATACCACTGACCTTCTCCACAGTGTCCTGCACCCCCTGTGTCCACAGCGGCTCAATGCTATCCTTCAACTTTTCCTTGCCATGGGAATAAGATTTGTTCCTGAGCCCCTGGCTCCTACCTCTGCCTCCTCTCCTCACTACCTTTCATCCCTGTCACTGTTCCCTCCTCATCCTCTCACCTATGCAGCCTACTCACACGGAACGTGCACCACAGGACACAATCTGCCCCTGCTCTCTCCACACCCTAATTCCCCTTACAGCCAGTATGAACACTGAGGTTTGGAGAAAGTGGAGGGGTAGCATGTAGGTGAAAAGTTGCCCAGCCACCTGGGAGCAGATGCACTATAGGAAGAGGCCACCGCTGGGTGGTGCTGTAGAGCCTCTGCAGGTGGGCAGGCAGCTCTGAGCTTGCTCCTATGGAGGGAGGAGGACTCCCTTCTCAGCAAGTCTGTCTTTGTTTCCTGCATTTATCTGGTGCTCTGTCTTCATAGTCATAGTAGGGTGAACTCTGGGAGCTAGAGGGGAGATGGAAACAGCAGCCGACATGGTTTTTTTTTCCAAGAAATGAGGAAATCAATGCCCCCTTGGGAGGGGCCCCACACAAGATTGCAGGATAGCCAACCCTTTTTGTTCCATGTGAAGTGTCACTGTCCAGAGGGGAGAAACTGTCCTGTGCATATTTACCTTCTAGACCCTAACACAGATAATAGCTGGTCAATGCTGAGGTCAGAAACCCCAGAGACACTGAGGCAGGAGCCCCAGGGGTTCACCTGCTCCCTGTCAGCAGGGTATTATCTTCCTGTCACTGAGGGAGATGCCACACCTTATTAAAAGTACAACAGATCTGGGAGGACAGCTAATGGCTAATTTATATGGGACAAATAGCTGTTTAATTGTTCTCTAATTGTGTGACAATCCACATTCCTGCCATAGCCATGTCCTTGGGTTCCTATTTATGACCAATGTGGAATACAGTTACGTGCCTGCAGTCATTTAGGACACCCCGAGCTGAGGTGCAGAACACCGGTAATTACACAGTGGTATTATCTATATATTACAATTTCTTCATACATCTAATAATGGTCTCCTTTCATGAACAGGCCAGCCTAGTAGGTAGTAATTAATTATTTCGAATAATATAAGGACATCTGTGGGCAGCTGGAATGACAAGCTGCTGGTGTTCACTGCCCAACACAGAGGGGCAAAGACCCTGGGGTAAGGCAGCTATGAACATACATCTAATACCAAGTTTCTCAAGGTTGATTAGACCCAGCTCTGCTGTAAGGCAAGGAGCAAGTATAGAACACAGAACTGAATCCATGGCAGTCCACTCTACTGCTCAGGGCTGGGCCAAGGCCTCTCTACATGTCCTTCCCCTGGGCCTCTGACCAGTATTCAGGTGATATCCTATATAAAGCCCACCCACTTCTTCCTTCCTTACATGGCTCCTCCATGTAAAAGAAAACAGGTGCTGATGTAAAAACAACAACAACAACAAGGAAATACAGTAGAAGTTGGAGTCTGTCCCTTTCCCTACCATGCTGAGGATCTCAGCCTACCTGGCAATCCCAGTGTGGAAATCACTTGCAAAATCTAAGCTGTTTTTTTCAGTGTTTGTTTTTGTTTTTTTTTACCAGGAAGTGATCCTTCAAGCTTTAGGAGTGGCCCCACTGAACAAGGGATAAAAGGGATAAATATTGTTCACCACTATTTTCTATATACACAGTTTAGAAGGACATAAGGTTAAAGTCAGGACTGCAGCAAACACAGCTTATAAGATAAAGTGTCCTCAAATACCATTTCTTGTTTAACAGGAAAGTTGAGCAGGTGAATTGTGGAGGAACAGGAATCAGCCATGAGAATGGGTTTCAGTCATGGCAGTGGGGATCAGTTGTGGGAATGGGGATGAGCCATGGGAACAGGGAGCAACTTCAGAGTGAGAATTCACAGAGGGAGTGGGCATCAGCCATGGTAGCAGGGGTCAGCAGTGGGAACAAGGATCAGCAGAGGGATCAGTCATGGGAACAGGGATCAGTCATGAAAGCAGGGATCAGCCATGAAAGCAGGGATCAGCCATGAAAGCAGGAATTAACTATGGGAGCAGGAATCAGCCTTGGGAATAGGGATCATTTGTGGGAGCAGGGATCATTTGTGGGAGCAGGGATCATTTGTGGGAGCAGGGATCAGTTCTGGGAGCAGGGATCAGCTGTGGGAGCAGGGATCAGTTGTGGGAGCAGGGATCATTTGTGGGAGCAGGGGTCAGCCGTGGGAGCAGGGGTCAGCCGTGGGAGCAGGGATCAGCCGTGGGAGCAGGGATCAGCCGTGGGAGCAGGGGTCAGCCGTGGGAGCAGGGGTCAGTTGTGGGAGCAGGGATCAGCCGTGGGAGCAGGGGTCAGCCGTGGGAGCAGGGGTCAGTTGTGGGAGCAGGGATCAGTCGTGGGAGTGAAAGGATGAAGAAACATCTGATAAAAGAAATTGTTACAGAATGGTTACAAAGATTGTAATGTAAAAGTATGTAGATGGAGATGAAGGATAGAGAATGTGAGCAAGAAAAGCCCAAACTAAAGTAACGCCATGACAGGCTTTAAGGATATTCACAGGCCTAAGTTTCCATTTCTGGGCAGAGCTGACATAGCACTTTTGCAGTTACTGGAAAAACCACAAACTGCCCAGTACCCAAAATAATCCTTGTAATGAGCCAGTCAGAAGAAACCAAGTAAAATGTTATGCATACTTGTGGCCTTCATACTATAGATAAGTTTGCTCAAAGTGCCTCAGCAACCAAATAACCAATGAGCTTACTACATGTACATTCTTGCTAACTGTTAACCAATCATGTTATGAATTCTCCTCTCCTTTGTTTGAACCCAATAAAAGCCGTCCTGATTCTGCACTGGGAGGGGATCCCTGTGGGAGCAGGGATTGGGCCTTCAGTCCTCTACCCCTGTGTGGTGTACGACTGTGGGCCCCAGCGTGCTTGGAATAAAAATCCTCTTGCTGTTTGCATCAAGACCATTTCTCGTGAGAGATTTGGGGTGCCGCCTTTCCCGAGACAGAGCCTGGGAGTCCCCGGATTGAGGATCTTTCAGGAGCAGGGATCAGCCGTGGGAGCAGTTATCATCTGTGGGAGCAGGGATCAGTTGTGGGAGCAGGGATCAGTCATGGGAGCAGGGATCAGTCCTGGGAGCAGGGATCAGTCATGGGAGCAGGGATCAGTCATGGGAGCAGGGATCAGTCATGGGAGCAGGGATCAGCTGTGGGAGCAGGGATCAGTCGTGGGAGCAGGGATCAGTCATGGGAGCAGGGATCAGCTGTGGGAGCAGGGATCAGTCATGGGAGCAGGGATCAGCTGTGGGAGCAGGGATCAGTCGTGGGAGCAGGGATCAGTCATGGGAGCAGGGATCAGTCATGGGAGCAGGGATCAGCTGTGGGAGCAGGGATCAGTCGTGGGAGCAGGGATCAGCCGTGGGAGCAGGGATCAGTCATGGGAGCAGGGATCAGCTGTGGGAGCAGGGATCAGTCGTGGGAGCAGGGATCAGTCATGGGAGCAGGGATCAGCTGTGGGAGCAGGGATCAGCTGTGGGAGCAGGGATCAGCTGTGGGAGCAGGGATCAGTCATGGGAGGAGGGATCAGCTGTGGAAGCAGGGATCAGTTGTGGGAGCAGGGATCAGTCATGGGAGCAGGGATCAGCTGTGGGAGCAGGGATCAGCTGTGGGAGCAGGGATCAGTCGTGGGAGCAGGGATCAGTCATGGGAGCAAGGATCAGCTGTGGGAGCAGGGATCAGTTGTGGGAACAGGGATCAGTCATGGGAGCAGGGATCAGCTGTGAGAGCAGGGATCAGTCGTGGGAGCAGGGATCAGTCATGGGAGCATGGATCAGTCGTGGGAGCAGGGATCATCTGTGGGAGCAGGGTCATGGGAGCAGGGATCAGTCATGGGAGCAGGGATCAGCCGTGGGAGCAGGGGTCAGCTATGAGAATGAGAATGATCCATGTATTCTTTCAGAAATCCCCTTACCCCCAAAGGCAGGAGTGAGAGCAAGGTCCTGCTCACAGTTGCACAGGACAAAGCTGCTGGTTTTCCAGCTGCATGACATGGTCACCTTGCATGCCTGGGACCTCCCAGTTGCTTTTTGCCATGAAGGAAATAAACCTATCATTTCCTCTCTTGTCCAAAGGACATTGCTGTTGGCCATTTACCTAATGCTAAGCCCACAGCGGCTCCCATCAGAGACATGCAGCTTCCAAAGTCCAGGGAGTCATCCTCACTCAGGATTCCTACAACCAGCAGAAGAAGCAAGGCTGGTACCATGCTCCTGCATTGGCTCTGCCATCAGATAGCTTGGTGATCAAGGCCAAGTTCCTCAGTATGTCTGAGTCACCATTGAAATGGTGACCTCTCACTTCCTAGTCACGAGGGAGGAGAGATGGTTCTAAACTAAATAGCCTGTAATACTTGGAAAGCTTGCTCCTCCCCTTGCCTGTCAGAGCCCTATTTATAAAAAGACCCAAAGCCAAGCAGTCCCTTTACAGCATGAGGACATGGAGAGGTGGCATTTGAAACCCTAGAAGGGCTGTCCTAGAACCTAGCCACACTAGGCACTTGGATCTTAGATTTGGAAGACAGAAAGAGATCAATGGTGTTGAAGTCACCCACTTTGTGCTAGCAGTCTGAGCTGATGTACATGGGTCATTCCACCTCTCCCTGATGCCAGTGCCCCACAGCCTTGAGTGTACACAGATAGGTATGTGGGTGAATGGGCCCCACTCAAGTGTCCTAGGACCATGGTAAGTATCAGCTGAGGCTATAAGGAAAGAGGGGTTTGGGTTCCAGAGAGATGCAAGACAAATTCCACATACTCCCCAGCCCTCGCTAGCCAGGGACCTCAGCTAGTCAACATTCCTTATGAATCTGACAATGTCTCAGCAATGCTGTTGTACCCTTGGGTGACTGTCATTCCCAGGTTCTCCCCTCTCACCCTGAAGTACTGTCAGGCAGACACATAGGCAGTCACTGAGCTGAGCCCCTTAGCTTGCAGCAGGCCCCCAAGGGGTGTCCCAGGGCCACTGCAAAAGTACTGGGATTCCCTGTGACACAAGTGGCACCCGGAGACCCAAGGTTCTTTTACATTCCAGCTTTGAGCTATTAGGTTGTGCACATCTTCAGAGGAGAGAGAAGTGAGTCTCATTCCCACCTTTGATCAGTTTCCGAGGTCTGGGAGAGCTGTCTCCTGAGGAACCAGGGCTCTCTCCATCTCTCCCTCTTTCTCTAACCCTAACCAATTGCCTTTTATTTAATTAATTTATTTATTTATTTGAGACAGAAAGGGAGAGAGATTGAGAGTGAGTGAGAATGGGCATGCCAGGGCCTCTAGCCACTGCAAACAAACTCCAGATGCAAGAGCCACCATGTGCATCTGGCTTACGTGGGAACTGGAGAATTGAATTGGGGTCCTTAGGCTTCGCAGGCAAGCGCCTAACTGTTAAGTCATCTCTCCAGCTCCTCACTTGCCTTTAAAAGATTTTATTTATTTATTTATTTATTTATTTATTTATTTGAGTCAAAGCAAGAGGGAAAGAGTGAGAACAGGCACACCAGGGCCTTCAGCCACTGCAAACAAACTCCAGACGCATGTGCCACCATGTGCATCTGGCTTATGTGGGACCTGGAAAATCAAACCTGGGTCCTTAGGCTTCGCAGGCATGTACCTTAACCAATAAGCCATCTCTCCAGCCCCCAGTTGCCTTTTAGAGGGAAAGAATTTTTCCATATATTAGGCTGGTGTTCCAAGGTGTTTGTTCTTTTTTTTGAGACAAAAACCTTGGACACTAACAGGCTCTGTTGAGCCATTTTCCTCCAGGACTAGAGAGGTGCGTGGTTATGAAGGAGGCGCAGAGCCTTGGTGATCAGGAGGGAAGACCACTGAGCCCACTCCAGGGCCAGGACCTCTACAGAGCCCCATTCTCTAGCTTCTCTCACCACCAGGCAGTCCCCAGACCCCTGCAGGGAAAAGAGAATTAGAAGCCCTGTCCCTTCCTAAGAGGTGACAGCCCAAGCCCCCTCCCCTATAGCAGGGGATCAGCACCCAGGCCCCTCTGCTTGCTCTTTTGTAAAAAAAATTAAGTTGAAACTTTGTATGGACACATCATGTGTTGGTACCATTATTCCCCTCCTCCCTGTCCCCGCTCCACTGAGGGCCCCCTTAGTGGGATTACTAATATTCACCATAGAGTTGTGGGTTATAACTTGTGAGAGCAGTAGTCAGTCATTGTGGGGAAGGAATACTTCTGGATATTCCCTCCCATTCTGTGGCTCTTACATTCTTTCCTCTCCCTCTTCCACAAATTCCATGAGCCTTGGTGGGTGTGCTTTAAGTCTGCTTTAATGTTGAGCTCTCAGCAGCTTCTGGATTTCAACTTTGGTGCATTTTCAGTATACTGTGTCTGTCTCCATCACCCTGGCTCAGGTTGTCATGCCAATTCCTTTGTGTTTTCCCCTGGGCCCCAGCTGATGTACTTGAGGTGGTTCACCTGCTGACATGAGTCAGCAATCCTTGTCCTGTTATAGACTTTGGTTGTCCTTGGTTCTTCCTGCTTGCTGAAAAAGAAAAACAGATTCTCTAGCAGATAGTGAGATCAGGATAGGTTAAAGGGGATAAGCATTGTTAATTTAGAGAGATTTTGATGAGTGTTTCCTCACTTTTGGCCAAAAACTAGTGGGAGCTTCTCATTGGAATCCATAATCTTGGTCTCCTTATGATTCTGACTTGGTTCCCAGTTCCAGATATGGTTTCCATTCCACTAAGTAGATCTCTTAGCCAATAAGAAAGCCATTAGTTACCTACCTAGGGTGGGTGCCACTACTGCACAGGTGTGTACATCTTGTCAGGATGGTTGCTTACATATAACAGGGCCCATGCTTGCTCACAATGTTATTGGCTGTTTTTGCCCAGCATTTCATGTTGTGGTTTTCATCAGTATATGAGCTAACCATCTGGGAGCTGACTTCCTTCTAGATTGAGCCAGATCTCTCAATGTTCTGCATCGGCAGCATGTGTTGTCTTCAGTAATAGGGTTTTACCTTTCCCTTCAAGTGGGTAATCAAGTTCTGCTTCCTCTAGAGAACTCGGGACCAAATGGGGAAAGAAGCAGAAGAGGTCCATCCCAGACTGAAGCCTCCAAAGAGCCCACCAAGAAATCCTGACCAGAAGCAAACAGATGCCCTAGGCAGTGGACTCTCAGGTCCTATCCCAGGGACTTTATGCTCCCCAAGGGCTTCTCATCCTTTCATCTCAGGGAGTAGCACCCCACTTCAAAGAACACATCACCTCATGAAGAAGTCCTGTCACTGCCAACCCAGGGTCAGATATAGCATCTCTCAGTTGGCTGCCACTTCAGGGGGTCAGGGGCACTGCATATGGTTATGGGACAGATTCTGATGGATGGATTGACTGACTAAATGAATGAATGAGTGAACAAGTGAATGAGGGCAGAAGGGACATATGAATAGACAGACAGATGGATGGACAAGTGGGTGGATAGATGGGTGAAGGAGACCTCTCTCTGCCTCTCACTGGACTCTCTTTGATGAGGTACTGGGACCCCATCCTCCCTATCTTTTCTTGCCCATGTTGTCATAAAGAGGGGTATCTAGTCTCTTCACAAATGTGACAGTCCTAGACCCATGGGCTGAGGAGTGACCCTAGACTATGTTCATACCTGAGGAGCAGCATCCTATTGCTAAGCCAGATGAGGAACGTAGGAGAGGAAGGGGCAGTGCCCCACATGCAGGAACACCAGACCTAGCTGGCTCTGTTCAGCCACCCCCCAGCCCTGTGAGCCCTGGTCTTTTTGCTACAGAACCGGGCACAGCAGAGCGCATTGTTCTAGAACTACTCAAGAGGCCTGGCTGCGCCTGAATCTGGAGCTGCCATGACCAAGCACCACAAAGGGAGGCTTTCAACCACAGAAACATCTTCTCTCACAGCCTGAGACTGGACCTCTGGAGTCAGGCTGCCAACAATACCAAGTTCTTTCCAGAACTTGGGGAGAACCTGTCTTATGCTTTGTTCGGTGCTTCTGGACTTGGTGATCTTTATTGATCCTGGGCTTGATGATCCTTTGTGCTTATGGGCTTGGTGATCCTTGGTACTCATGTGCTTGATGATCCTTGGTGCTCCTGGACTTAGTGATCCTTGGTACTCATGGGCTTGTAGCTTGATCACTCCAGTCTCTGTCTTTCTTGGTCATTGCAGATCTCTTCCCCCTGCATGTCCCACATCCCATTCTCTTTGAACCTGTGGGTCTCCTTGTCTATTCCCACTTTAAAAAATTTTTTTTATTTACTTGAGAGAGAGAGAGAGGGAGAAAGAGAGAGAGAGAGAGAATAGGTATGCCAGGGCACCCAGCCACTGCAAACAAACTCCAGATGTGTGGGCCACCTTGTGCATCTGGCTTATGTAAGTCCTGGGGAATTGAATCTGGGTCATTTGGCTTTGCAGGCAAATGCCTTAACTGCTAAGCCATCTATCTAGCCCTTTTATGTTTCTTTTAAAATTTTTATTTATTTTTTCCCACTTTTTATAAGAATACCAGCCAAATTAGACATGGCCTCATCTCACCCAGATAAGAGCCATTTCAAAGACTACCACATTCACAGTTACCAGGCAATAGAACTGTTGCAGTCAGGTTCACATTGCTGGCAGAAAACACCTGACCAAGAGCAGCTTGTGGGAAAAAGAGTTTATTTTGGCTTACAGACTCAAGGAGAAGCTCCATGATGGTAAGATAAAATGATGGCATGAGCAGAGGGTGGACATCACCTCCTGGCCAACATCAGGTAGACAATAGCTACAGGAGAGTGTGCCAAACACTGGCAAGGGGAAACTGGCTATAATACCCATAAGCCCGCCCCCAACAATACACTGCCTCCAGGAGGCGTTAGTTTCCAAATCTCCATCAGCTGAGAACCTAGCATTCAGAACACAGAGACACCTGAATCAAACCAACACATTCTGTCCCTGGCCCCCATAAACTTATAACCATACATGATGTAAAATGCAATGCGTTCAGTCCAACTTTAAAAGTCCCCATAATTTTTATCAATTCCAATGATGTTCCAACATCCCCATAGTGTGTCTCCACTGCAACCCTCAGTTCACCCTCATGGCTACATCAGTCTCCATGCAGGCATCCAGCAAACCTGTATCACACTGCCCATGGCCATTTCCAAAACACAACACCGTGTTGCAAACTCAATGACCCTCTCTTTCCTGCATTTCTTATACTCCACAATACCAGGTAAGGTGCCAATTTGTTAATCCGGGGGGCGGGTAAATAAGACTTTAAAGAACAGGACACTCCTTCAGCATTCAGACCCCTTCAAAAGAGTCTACATTCTTCCTGTTGCCCCAATGTAGGTCAGGTGGCCCAATCTCAAAGGTTGTAATCTCTCATATAATTGCAGCTGAATGAGCAGAAGTTTCAGCCCAAAGATTTCATTCTGTGCCATATCCCTCTGCACACACCAGCCCATTTCTATGCAAAGCAACCCTGCACAAGGTCTCAGGACATGGGCATAACAGCAAGCCTCTCATACAAACTGCTTCTGGCCTAGTCCAGGCAAAGCTCTTTCTCACCTTCATAAGCCAAACATCACAGTTCTTAGTTCTTTTTTAAAAATTATTTGAGAGCCGGGCGTGGTGGCGCACGCCTTTAATCCCAGCACTCGGGAGGCAGAGGTAGTAGGATCGCCAAGAGTTCGAGGCCACCCTGAGACTACATAGTTAATTCCAGGTCAGCCTGGACTAGAGTGAAACCCTACCTCGAAAAAACCATAAAAAAAAAATTATTTGAGAGAGACAGAGACAGAGAGGAAAAGGCAGACAGGGAGAGAATGGGTGCACCAGCAGCCGCAGCTGCTGTGAACGAACTCCAGATGCATGTTCCCCCTTGTGGGCAAGTGCAGCATTGCGCCTTTGTGTCACTTTTTGCATCTGGCAAACGTGGGACCTGGAAATTGAACGGGCATTCTTAGGCTTGGAAGACAGGCGCCTTAACTGCTAAGCCATTTCTCCAGCCCACAGTTCTTAGTTCTTACTGCATTCAAGTCTTTCAACACTGACCAGAATAGTGCATCAAGCTATACTTACAGCATTGTGTCCCTAAAGCCAAGATTTCAAATTCATCCACATTATTCTTGAAAATCAGCTCCAAAAGGCCAAAAGACCAAAAGCCACACAATCAAATTTCAAGCAGCAATGACCCCTCTCTCAGTACCAACTTTACTGTTGCAGTCAGGTTTAAATTGCTGGCAGAAAACACCTGACCAAGAGCAGCTTGTGGGAAAAAGAGTTTATTTTGACTTATAGACTCAAGGGGAAGCTCCATGATGGCAGGGGAAAATGATGGCATGAGCAGAGGGTGGACATCACCTCCTGGCCAACATCAGGTGGACAACAGCAACAGGATAGTGTGCCCAACACTGGCAAGGGGAAACTGGCTATAATACCCATAAGTCTGCCCCCAAAATACACTACCTCCAGGAGGAGTTAGTTCCCAAATAGCCATGAGCTGGGAACCTAGCATTCAGAACACCTAAGTTTATGGGGGACACCTGATTCAAATCACCACAAGAATACAGATGTATCTTTTGGGGGAACAACTTAGCCCCAAACACCATGTGCAGCTCTCCTTTGTGCAATAGTGCTAGTGACAGCCACTTTTTTGCATATGTAAGAGCAGATGGGACAGAGACACCCACAAGGATGGAGGTGGGGCTGAATGGTTTGGTTAAAGTAGGTATGTGACTACATGTCTCTTCAGCTCCCCAGCCTTTATCTCTGATAGCACAATTCCTTAACATCAGCACAGAGGGACAAGGGGCCCAACAGGGAGCAGGCAGGGACCAACACATCACCAGGGGTACTGAGTACCTGAGCATACCACTCCGAGTACATCTTTGATACTCATGCTGCAGTGTTGGGATGAAAGATAGCCCAGCTACTCTCACATCCTCTAGCCACCTTTCTCTCCAACAGTCCTTGCAGATCATGTCAACACACAGCAGGCTGCATGTTCGTGTGCCATGCCAGGATGCCTCATGGAGGAGCTTTCCCTTCATCCTTCCATACCCCTGCCACCCTGCAATGCCTCCATTTCTTAAACAGCCCATGTCTGGGCAAGAGTGAAAGATGCTGAGAATCTGAACTCTGAGCTGTCTCTGTAGTAGGTTCTAACTTCACTGCTCAGGTGCTCAGCAAGGGCACAGCAGATATCAGAGAGATCCAGCTGCCTTGCAACCATCACAGGGCTCGTCATGTGCCCCTAGAGACCCTGCCAACACCTACCCATGAGAAGAACTCAATGCATTCCTTAGTGATGCCTCTACAGAGGAGGCTGGGGACCCCTTCCCAACAGCTTGCTGGGGAGCATCATTGAAAATAACCTTGCAAATGTGTGCTAAGACAATGGCTACAGGTGATCCCAGGCACTCATATAGCCATGCAGAAGTGGAATCAACATGGCTGGCTGCCTCTCACCCCAGAGAAGGAAAATCTCACCCTTTCCCTCATGCCCACCCTCCTCAGTAGGTGGAACACACACCATGCGGGTGTGTCACAGCCCTCCAAGTGGTTATGCCAATGACAGTCCAGCGTTCTTGGGTGTGGCAATGCATGCTGAGTAGACATACTTGAAAGGCTTCTGCAAGCACACAGTGGGAGGATCCACTCCCTGTGCCACGCCCCCCCCCCAATGCCAAATGCCTGTTCTGCCACAGCCCAGATCAGACTTGGGCATCCTTCACTGCTACCCGAAGTTAAATGTGGATCTCAGATCATTTCCCCTCCATGGAGAGCCAGTGATCCTCCTGTAGGTGGTAGAACATCCAGATGGCTGGTTTTTAGGGGTTTAACTCAGGGTCACTTAGAGTAAGACTAGGAAAACTACTACATAGTAGGCGAGCAGTTCCTTCAGAGTCACACACTGACGGGGCTTTCAGAGCAGCCTGTATGTATGTGTGTGTGTGTTGGGGAGGGGGCTCCATTAACTCCCATCACTGTTCAGAGTTGATAACTTCAGCCCACAGCAGCCAGGCGCTGTAGTATAAACTTGTGCATCATTTTATTTAATCCTCAATAGGCTCAAGGAGGCAGATAATGTTATGATCTATACCTGAAACCCAAAAAGGGTATTGGAATGGAGGTTAAAGGCAGAACCTGGGATTCAAGTCCCCCACAAAGCCTGTTCTCCTCCATGCCTCAGTCCTTTCAGAAGCATACCTCTCCTCAGATGCTGGGAGATGCTGACCTAGGACAGCAAGGTGCTAATCAGAACCTTGGGAGGATCCACCCTCAAATCAACGCACAACAAGAGAACATGTGCATTTCAACAAGGAAGGTGTAGCAGACAGCTTCAGGTGCGCTGAGAATAACTTCCAAACCAGGCACAGTTATGGAGGAAGGGATTCCTTTATTGAAGCTTACAGATCCAGAGGAAGTTCCTTAATGGCAGGAGAAGCTGACCTGTCTTTTACAGGACCAGCAAGAGAGGGAGCAAAGCCACAGCCGAAAGGCACATAGCACATTATGTCTCAACTCAGGAACTCCAGCTAGGCACACTTTGCATATCTTTAGATTGAAATCCTAAACCCACCACCACACCTTAAGATCCACCCAGTGATTCAGCAAGGTTGCTGCAGATGCAAACTATAAACTAATGAAACACTGAATATATTGGGGGCCATCGATTCAAACTACCACAGAAGGGCAGGCCCAACTGCTGCTGGGACATTAACCCGTGGAGTCATGGAGGCAGATATAATCCAGCTTCCCCAATTCTCCACACAGCTGAGGATGGCCATGCACCAGGCTGCTGTTCTCCCACTAAACTGGAGGAGCCCTGCCCTGTGTGTCCTCCCAGCAGAGAACCTGAGCTGATCCTGGCACCATGCACTACTCTAGCCCCATGAGGAGAGGAGAAGAGACCTTGGGTGGAAACATGGGACCTGTGAGCCTGGCAGGCGAAGAGGTCCACAAGGGGGTAAGGCAGGAAGGTCCAAGGCCAGGGCTCACCTTAGAAATCAACTTTAAGGCTAGGAGACAGGATGTAGTAGAGAAGAAAGAAAGAGGTTGAGGGAGAGAACAGCTGGGAGAAGAGCGAGCCCGAAGGCAGCAGGCCCACCCACATATGTACTCTGTAGATACTGTTCTGTGTCATACAGGGCAGCAGTATGATGAGGCTCATGGGGCTGAGGCAGCCTTGACTCCACCACTTTCTCACTGGGTAGCTTCTAGGGAGCTATGTGACCCATCTGGGCCACTCCCTTTTCCCTATAAGAGTTCAGAGGTCCTCACCCTGGGGTTTGTTGGGACAGGAGGTGTGCACAAGAGGCTTCTCACAGCAGTTTGATCAGTTATGGGGGGGGCTATGGGACACGCACCTTTCCACCCATCATGGGCACTACTGTGGAGTGCAGGACACTAGCAGCTTCTCAGAGGAGAGAAACTGCGGTTTGATCCACTTGTTGCCCAGAGTTCATGGCTGGCAGGAGGGCATCAGGGAAATGATTAGGGTGAGTGAAGAGTGACTGATGGAGCTCTGGCCCTGAGTCACCCCAGAGGGTCTCAGTGGGGAAGGCCTGGCTCCTTGGGACTCAGCATTTGCCCAGACCATCACTTCTGAGTGGGAGGAGGCAGTTAGGGTGACTGGGCCTCTGAAAGTAAGAAACATGAATGTCTTTGGGCCTACCCATGCAGTCTGCACTTTCTAGAGATCAAAGGATGATCTGATATCTTATCTCTTACCTAGATCTGTTTTTCCACAAACAACCTGGGTCCCTCCTGGGAGGGAGGTCTCTCCTAGGATTTAAATCTAATCCCAGCATTGTAGTCTTGTAGTCGGTCAAGCTTAGACCTCAGAACTTGCCCTCATGGCTGGCCTCTTCCTGAAACAGCCCCTAGCCCAGAGCAATCATCTGTCCTTCAGCTCACCTGAGCCAGAATGTAGGCCCCACCACCCTAAGGCTATACTGTTTGTGAGTACAGAACAAAGTCTCTGAGCTGCCTGACCACTTGGGAACCTCCAGCTGCTGGTGAGTTTCCCTGTGAGCTGAGGGAGAGCCCCTAGCCCTGACTTTCCACATGGGCTCTTTCTCCACATGGCAGGAGCTCTTTGAACTCTCTTTTCTGTCCTTCCCATGGTTTTTTCCTAGTCCCACCATGTGGGCTCTCAAGCTACGTGTGTGTATTCATCCTCCTTTCCTTGATTCTGTACTTCCCTCAATAAAGATAATAATTTAATATTATCCTTCTCAGTCTTATTTTATTCACTTCCTTCCTTATGAGTAGACACAAACTTTCCTGAACTCCTAGCACTCTGTTATAGTTCAACAGAGTTGGTTTTCTTTTTTCTTTTGGTGACAATATCTGTGCATGTATGAAATTTAGCATTTAATTCAACATCAATACAATGGTATTAGATGAATACTCACATGAATTTTTAACATAAAACACGATACTTGAAAGCAGTTCCCTGTTAAGAGTCCTTCCAGGCTGGCCCTTCATACCTCTCCATGCCCTAGCACTCTTGGGGTCCATGCAGAGGTGCTTGTGCCACCCAAGCTAGTGTAGCATCTGGGAGGGAAGTGTCAGGGGGCTGAAGCCCTGAGTCATGCCATGACAGTGGCAATGGTAGAACACCTTGCCCAAGAGAACCAAGGCAGAAGGTTTTGATATACTGAAAGGGAGTTTATTCTGGAAGATAGCTTGTGCAATGGTCTCCTAAGAAGCTATAAAAATCTGCTCAGCCTATAATTGTTGCTAAATATATCTCTAATAGGATTTCTATATCCCATCAAAGCTATCTATTACCCAGTACGAAGAGGACCCAGAACCACAGGCTCTGCAGATGCCTCTGCAGGAAAGGGCCCTGCCACCCCAGATCACAGTCAGGGGTGGGGAACATTCACTTTGGTTGCTTTTCTTAGTCCTCTCTCAAACATGCAACATGGGCTCCAGGTTCTTAGGCCCCCTCTGAGCCTCAAAGGTTCTAGAAGGTTCTAGCTGTTCATCCAGTTCCCTAGTCCTAGCAAAGGACTGTGCCAGAATAGATCTTTAGCCTGTATCTGGCCTAGACAAAGGGCTATGTATCCAGCACCAGGCTGCAGCCTGGCACACTGCAACACCTCTGCGCAGATCTGTGAGTGGACGGTGTGGGTGGTGAGAGGCAGCTTGGAGAGACAGTTTCCTCCTGCAGAAGAGCTGGCCAAGGCGTGGATTCTACCCAACTGGTTATTCCCCAGTGGTTTGTTGGCCCACAAGGGTCTCCTGGATGCTGGAGCTAGGAGAAGCTTTGCACAGCCTTCAGGTTACCCTCCTTACAAATGGGGAAACTGAGGCCCAGAATGGAACCAGGATGTGCTAGTCACACAGCCCAACAGCCATCAGACTGAGCCTGGAGTATGGGAAAGAGCTGTGGTCTTCCAGTCTCCAGCAGCAAGGGCTGGGCTGGACATTGGAAGCCTGTGAGACTGGATTGTGTCAAGGGGGTGCCCCAGGTTTCCCAGTGAGCCTGAAGGGATTCAAATCCCTTCTCCCTGGTCTTGCCAGTCATGTCTGATTTTGAGATGGCAGATGTCTCACAACCTGTCCCAGTGTCATCTGCAAAGGTTGCTCTGCAGAGCTCCCCTAGTGGGAATCCCACCCGCCAGCCCGAAGAGAAGCCCTCCTCAATCTAGAACTCTCTCTGCGGGGCCCCCACACTATATGCACATCACCCCATTAGCCCCTGCTCCCACCCAAGTATCCAGTCTGCAGGCTGAAGCTCAGAGGAACAAGGGCCCGCCCCCAGTCTATAGCCAGTTCTGTCTAGCCTTCCAGGAAAACCCTCCCAGCCTCTGAGACTCTCCCAGTCCTGTTAGTGCCTTAGTTACCTCACCCTCCTCTTTCCATACATGTAAGAGGACTGCAGACTCCCCTGGAGCCACCTCACCATCCTGAGCACCTGTGGACCCACCAGCTTGTGAGCAAATGGCTGGGGGTCCTTGTGTAGGCCTGTCTACATGGCCAGGACAGCAGCCTGGATAGGCCACCAGGACTTTGTCGGCTGTACGGGTGTGATCTGAGGGATACTCCAAGTAAGGGGAACATGGCCTTGGCCACTGCGAGATGGAGTCTAGAGGTCAGCACCAGTCCCCAGAGGTTGCTTCTGTCTCTCACACAATCATAGAGGCAGCAGGAAGGATGATTGCTGTAGGCCAGGTGCTCCTAGCAGGTATTCAGGGCTCCTGCTAAGTGGAGGCCTACTCTGAGCATGCATGAAGTCTTTCACTCTCCACTTCAGACTCTGGTGGAGCTGGGTTCCAATCCAGACCTCCTGCCCTGACTGTGTGATTGGGTGACTCTCACCTCCTCCTCTTGATTTTCTGCCCTGGAAAGTAGAGTAACAATGCCTCTTTCCTTGGGCCACTGTAGCTAGTGAAATCACCTGTGTGAAGCACCATAGAAGAGTCTAGAAAGCGGCAACCTCTTTGTCCTCTCCTTCCAGAATCCCAAGGCCAGGGTTCCCTCGTCCCCTGCTGCAGAGCCCCTCTCACCTATACTTTCCCATTCTGTCCACCCAGAAGCTTTCACAGCAATGAAGTCCAGGAAGGCAAAACAGAACAAGATGATCGGCTTTAGTAAGCAATATTATGTCCCTTTAAAAATGTAGCTGAGGAAGCCGGGCGTGGTGGTGCACGCCTTTAATCCCAGCACTCAGGAGGCAGAGGTAGGAGGATCGCAGAGAGTTCAAGGCCACCCTGAGACTGCATAGTTAATTCCAGGTCAGCCTGGACCACAGTGAGACCCTACCTCACAAAAACCAAAAAACAAAAAACAACAAAAAAAAAATGTAGCTGAGGGCCAGGCGTGGTGGTGCATGCCTTTAATCCCAGCACTTGGGAGGTAGAGGTAGGAGGTGGATCACCATGAATTCGAGGCCACCCTGAGACTACATAGTGAATTCCAGGTCAGCCTGGGTTAGAGTGAAACCGTACCTCGAAAAACCAAAAAAAGAAGAAAAAACAAAAAACAAACCATAGCTGAGGGGTTAGGTAGATAGCTTGGAAACCTGAGTTCAGGTGTGGGGCTATTCCCCAGTATCCACATAAAGCCAGATGCACAAGGTGGCACATGCATCTGGAGTTTGTTTTTCAGTGGTTAGAGGCCCTGGCATGGCTATTCTTTATCTGCTCCCCCCTCTAACAGGTATATGCTAAGTGTGGTGGAGCACACCTGCAACCCCAGCACAAGTGAGGCAGGGACAGGCAGATCCCTGCGGTTTGTTGGCCATCCAATCCAGCCTATTTGGTAAATTACAGGACAGTCTTGAAAAAGTTGGACAGGAATAACACCTGGGGTTGTCCTCTGGTCCCCACATGCAAACACACATACATGCACACCCTGCACACACACTGCAACTGAAGTTCCCAAACTGCCCAGTGAGTGTCTTTGCAGGTCCCACCTCCCATCCTACAGATCTGTTGTGGGACCCTCAGTCTTTGCAGAACCTATGCATTTCGGGCCCCACTGACCCGTCTGAGTCCCTATGCACCTTCCATCTCTGTGGCCATCAGAACACAGTCTCTATCACAGTGCCATCTCTGTGGCCATCAGAACACAGTCTCCATCACAGTGCCATCTCTGTGGTCATCAGAACACAGTCACTATCACAGTGCCATCTCTGTGGTCATCAGAACACAGTCACTATCACAGTGCCATCTCTGTGGTCATCAGAACACAGTCTCCATCACAGTGCCATCTCTGTGGTCATCAGAACACAGTCACTATCACAGTGCCATCTCTGTGGTCATCAGAACACAGTCTCCATCACAGTGCCATCTCTGTGGTCATCAGAACACAGTCACTATCACAGTGCCATCTCTGTGGCCATCAGAACACAGTCTCCATCACAGTGCCATCTCTGTGGTCATCAGAACACAGTCACTATCACAGTGCCATCTCTGTGGCCATCAGAACTATCAGTCCATCTCTGTGGTCATCAGAACCATCTCCATGTGCCATCTCTGTGGTCAGAACACAGTCACTATCACAGTGCCATCTCTGTGGTCATCAGAACACAGTCACTATCACAGTGCCATCTCTGTGGCCATCAGAACACAGTCTCCATCACAGTGCCATCTCTGTGGTCATCAGAACACAGTCTCTATCACAGTGCCATCTCTGTGGCCATCAGAACACAGTCACTATCACAGTGCCATCTCTGTGGCCATCAGAACACAGTCACTATCACAGTGCCATCTCTGTGGCCATCAGAACACAGTCACTATCACAGTGCCATCTCTGTGGCCATCAGAACACAGTCAGAACCATCTCTGTGGCCATCACTCATCACAGTGCCATCTCTGTGGCCATCAGAACACAGTCTCCATCACAGTGCCATCTCTGTGGTCATCAGAACACAGTCACTATCACAGTGCCATCTCTGTGGCCATCAGAACACAGTCACTATCACAGTGCCATCTCTGTGGTCATCAGAACACAGTAGCACCATCCATCTACTACACATCCTTTCTGGGATGCTCAAACATAGGCCCTCAGCTCTAACAGTGTCTGAGCCTTTTGGGGTCAGCTTGGCAGAGGCACTCGTTTCCTCTCCCTTTGCCTAGCATTTTAAAATCCTAAAGAAGAGCCACACCTGAATGATTAAGAGGTTAGATTTAGATTTTTCAGATCCTTCTTTAGACTTACAGAAGCCAGACCGTCTAGTGACCTCAATGAGCATCAGAAGCTTCACGTTACTCTGACAGGATGTAAATTACTATGCTTAACTTGCAGGAAAGTAATACGTTCATAACCAGCTCCAGAAGGCCAAGGTTGATTGCAGTGTCTGGCCACAGAGGGGAGTGCAGGTGGGGGTCCATGACCCGGATGGTGCAGACATCACCCAGCATGGACATCTCACACACTCAGGGCCACTGTCCCAAAACAGGAATCAGGTGGTGGTACAGGTAGTCTTGGGGAGCCAGGCCCCAAGGGTCAGCCTCCCTGGACCGTCACGTACCTTCCTCTTGTTGGTCGGGCAGATGTAGAAATTGTCGATGACAGTAGTGACACCAGGCTGGAGGGTGAGTTTGGTGTAGGATGTTCCAAAATCCGAAGACCTAGGAGAACAGGAGGAGAGCTGTGAGTGTGTGCCCTCCCAGCGTAGCCTGTAGGGAGCCCATACTCTACCCAGCGCTGGATATGTGCTTGCGCTGGCAGAGTGGACAGGACATCCAAATGTCATCCTCTCCATCTTCCCAGGAGCAGCAGTCTAAAGCCCAGGTCTAGAGCGAGGACTAGAACTCAAGTCTTCCGGGGCTGGGGAGATGGCTCAGTGAGCAAAGAACTTGCCACACAAGCATGAGGACCTGGGTTCAGATTCCCAGAACTCACATCAAATACCAAGCACAGTAGTGTATGCCTGTAATCCCAGCACTGAGGAAGCGGAGGCAGGAGGATCCATAGGGTTTGCTGGCTAGCTAGTACAGCTGACCTGGTGAGGTCCAGATTCAGTGAAAGACCTTGTCTCAAAAAGACAAGGTGGAAGGCAACTGAGAAAGGCACCTTAACATTGACCTCTGGCTTCCACACACACATGCATACATGTGCATGCACATCTGTAAATACATGTGTCTACATGTATGAACAGACACACAAAGATAAAACTCTTTCTGACACCAAGCCCCAGTCAGTCATCTCTCTGATGCTTACCAAACCCTAACAGACTACGCCACTGTCTCTACCAGATAAGTGGAAGGAAGCCTGGAGGGGACAGTGTCCTGACTGAATCCACCCAGATAATAAAATAGCCAGTACAGAATTCAAACACTACCCCATCTGATGCTAAGCCACATTCTGCTTGCTGCTCAGCACAGCCACCAACTATGCAGAGACCCCACAGCACTCATCCACTCACCCCCTTCCCTCTCTGGACCCTCAGGTCCTCGATGAGCACATAAATCCAGGTGACTGCCACCTTGAGCACAGGGCCACAGCAGGCAGGGGCATGCTTAGTAACTGCCAGGAATCAGTCCAAATTTCTGGGCTGCAAACTCATGGTGGTAGAGCAGGCCTGTAACTTCATACCACCTTGAGCAAGTCCCTTCCAGACCCTCTCCTCATCCATAACATGGGGACATGTGGGTAGGCTGGGAGTCAGTGATACATCAGGTTGTAGAATTAATTAATTCTACATTGAATCTTAAGGTTCTAGTCACTCCCAAACCATGATGATAACTCATTACAACATGTGGGAATTGCAAACTCTGCTGTGCGCACTGGGGAGTCGGGCTGGACAAGGCTGGGACCCAGTTGGTGCTTCTGCCTTAGATAAACTTACGTGGCCTGGGCTTGAGCTCTGCCTATGATGCTGCATGCTTCCTGCACTTGCTGTGTGGCAAAAGCAGCCCCTTCCCCTCTCTGGGCCCACAGTGGGACCAGAGGAGGCAAGTTTCTCGTGCTGGCCCATGCTATTCCGGGGCCAAAAGGGAGTAAACACCCCAACCCACAGGAATATTCAACCCCCTTCTATAGTCTAGCCTCACTGTTCTCACATTGCTAGAATGCCTCCCTAAGTCCTCAAGTGAAAACAGGCTTCAAGAAGTCTTGCTGGGCTGTGCTATTGCTGGACTTGCTGGCCACTTGGTCACACACACTCCTAAGCTTATGTCCTCCATAGGCCTCAGGGTCACAAGGTCTCACCTGGACAAGAACAAGGGTCAGCCCATTCCCTTGCCCTCTGACCCCTCAGGATTCCCCAGCAGGAGCAGCCCTTCTCAGGGTCACCAGGGGCAGGGGGGACCATCTGATCTGGCTGTTTCAGGTCTCCCCTGGTGGACTGGCAGGAGAGAACAAAGACACACCCTGTGGTATAATCAGGGCACATTTGCTCTGTAAACCATGAAGAATTGATTTTCTTTGGGAAGGAGGGAGTAAGAGGCCCATTAGCAGAGGATCGATTTGGAGACCTGGGATAGTCCAGAGCCTGGCAAACTAATGGCTGTTTATGAGCTGGTGCACGCAGCCTGAGCAGCTGAACTTGCTCTGAGCCAGGCATTTGTCTCCCCCGACTCTCTCCAAGACCCACCTATGGATCCTACCCCTCAGAGTCCATTCTATCCTTCCCCACCACCCACCACCTCACCCAAAGATCCAGCTGACCTCCTCCCTACCCAAGAGGAGCTGCCTGAAGCCACACATTCAGGTGTGGGTCAGTCACAGTGAGCAGAAGCACAAAGGTCCTATGGTCCAGGCTACGTGTCAGTGGGTGAAGGGAGGTGAGTGGATGCTAATTAAGCATCAGAAATGTTGTCTGCACATAGGCTGGAATGAGTACAAGGGACAGAGGGGCAGTGAGATAATGGTCTCACAGAGACAGTGACCCTCAGACAAAGTGATGGGTGAGCAGAGCCCTGAGGGAGGAAGAGAGAAGCTACACTTGCCAGGGAAGGCACCAGTCCTGGGCTGAGCAGTGTTCTCAGAACACATCATCCCGGATGTGACTGTGGCCTTGTATGAAAACAGGACTCACACATGTCATCAGGCTGAGATGAGGCCACACTGGGCCACAGTGTCACAGAACAGGTGACACACCAGGGAGGACCATGTGCAAGGCAGGTAGACACTAGAAGGCTGCAAGCCACAGGGGCTGGAAGAGGCAGAAACAGGTTCTCCATCTTCCCCAAGAGGAGCTAACTCCATGACACCGTGATCTCAGGTTTCAGCTTCCAGAGCCATGGAGGGTTCAGTTTCAGTTAATTAAACCACCATGCAGGATTCCAGAGAGAGCGAGAACAGAGATAGAAACACGCAGATAAGAGAGGGAAAGACAGACAAATAAGAAAGAAGAGGAAGGGGAAGACACACACAGAGACAGAGACAAAGAGGACCTAAGAAAGAAACAGAGATAGAGGGAAAGAGAAAAAGAGTGAGCAAGTGAGTTGAAGCTAGGGAGACAAGGAGAAAGCATCAGGAGGCATTGGCGTGGGGAAGGGACAGCAGTTGTAGATCCAGTGGGTCCTAAGAGATGCCAAGGAAGATGTCAAGCATGACCCATCCTCTACCCCCAGCTGCTCTTCACCCCATCTAACCCATCCCCTTTCCTGTACATACATGAGTCCTCCTGGGCAGGGTGGAGCTCCTCTCAGTGGGGGAGCAATGCTGTCCTGGCATCTTGCTTCCAGAAGGAGGGTGTGCAAGTGTCCTGTGGCTGCTGGAACAAGCTCCCAGAGCACAGCACTTAAAACACGATGAATTTCTCATTGTACAGTGTGGGCAAGTTTGAAGTGGGGCTTTGGGGGCTAAAGCCAAGGTGTTGGCATTTTAGGGATGCTGGGTCACCGGCTCTACTTTCTAGAGGCCCCTTGCTGCTTCCTGTCTTTGTGATTGGCTACTATTGTCAACTTGACAGAAGACATGCCTCCAGGCATGCCTGTGAGGAAGTCCCTAGATTCAGTGAACTGAGGTGGGAAAATCTACCCTGAATGCAGGTAGTGGCATGCCATGGGCTGGGTTCTGGACACAATAAAAGGGAGAAAGTAGGCTGAGCACTAGCATTCATCTCTCTTTCTTTCTTCATCTTTCTTGCCTGGGACTCAATGTGACTAACTGCCTCCTGCTGCCATGTCTTCCCTATCAGATGGACTGTAAACTGAAACTGTGAACCACAATAGAGCCAGCCATACTTCCTTCCTCCCTTTCTTCTTTCCTTCCTTCCTTAAGTAGCTTTTGTTAAGCATTTTGTCACAGCAATGAGAAAAGTCACCAATACAGTCTTCAAAGCCTGTACTCAGCATCTATCCTAACACTGACCCTACCCCCCATGAAACCACTCTGGCTCCTGATGGTTGCCCAGGGTATATGCAGACAATCCAGAAGAGTCTCCCCAGCAATTCTCAATCCCACATGCAAAGTCCTCCCTACCAGGTAAGGAAACATTTGCACAGGTTCCTGGTCTGGGATGTGAATATCACTGAATGGCATTATCCTGCCACCCATAAATGAGTATTTGATCCAGGTCTTGAAGGCGTTAGCAAGGTCAACAAATCTCTTTATTGAGGCTCTCAGGAATTCCGCAGATAATTCCTGGACCCACGGAGTCTGTCTGGAGATCATAAAACTGCCCAGTTATCTCAAAAGAGAGCAGCCTGATGACTTGTGACCCTGGGAGACCTGGACACCTGGCTGTCTATCTCGAGAGAAAGAAGTTTGCTTCCATCACTCCCTCATTCCCCCCCTCCTCTTTCTGCTAGCATGCCCCAACCCTTACATAAAAGCCCTCTGCAAAAAGCTACAGGGGCTCCTCTCATCCCCAGAGTCCCAGGACTGCTGAAATGTGAGGTGTCCCTCTATGACCTTGGAATAAAACTCTACTTCCTGCTGGAGATGTCTACCTGCTTCTTCCTTTCAAACTCGCCTCTAAACTTTTTCTTTACAGGTCTGACATATGTGTAGGAGCCCCTTGGGGAGCAGGGTGCAGTGGCTAATGGGTGGGCATGGGCTCTGAAGGACAGCAGGCAAGAAGTTAAAAGGGGGAGGGGCAGGGCAGGGGCTGTCCCCAGCATCACAGAGAGAGCTGGACATGCTCCACAACACATGCAGGCAACCAGTGCTTTATCTGGACTGAAATGTAACTATAAAATGCACACTAAGTCCAGGGCTGGAGACATGGCTTAGTGGTTGAGTCCCTTATCTGCAAAGCCATGTTCTGCTCTCCAGATCCCACATAAGCCAGACACACAAGGTGACGCAAGCACACAAGGTTGCACATGCACACAAGATAGCACACACATCTGAAGTTCAATTGCAGTGGCTGGAGGCCCTGGCATGCCAATCCCGCCCCCTTATAAAAAATACACTAATTCCAAAGACTTAGTATGAAAAACAGAATGCAAGATATTTCATTATGATGTTTATTATATAGATCACATGTTGACATGTTAATACTATGTATATATTGAGTTAAAGACATTACTAAAGTAGTGAGAAGAGTCCTTCGGATATATGCCTAGGAGTGCTATAGCTGGATCATATGGTAAATCTAGGACTCTTCTCACTACCTGAGAGATACTTGTACAACCATGTTTATTGCTGCTCTATTCACAATAGCTAGGAAATGGAAGCAGCCTAGATGTCCCTCCACAAATGAATGGATAATAAAGATGTGGTACATTTTTACACAATGGAGTTCTATTCAGCAGTAAAGAAAAATGAAATTATGAAATTTGCAGGGAAATGGATGGATCTGGAAAGGATTATACTAAGTGAGGTAACCCAGGCTCAAAAAGCCAAACGTCACATGTTCTCTCTCAAATGTGGATCCTAGCTACAAATGTATAGACTTGTGTGTGAACTGGAACCAAAAATAGGTACCAGAAACCAGTAAGCTGGTAAAAGGCTATAAGGGAGGGAGGAAAGGGAAGGACTCAAGTGTATGGTATTGCACATATGTAAGTAGAAGAACAGATTACAGGGAGGAGAATGGCCTAAGTGAGGCCATGGGAAGAGAATGCGCAAAAGAAGGGCAGGGGGAAGGTCAATCTAAATTCAAGATAGTGTGAATAAGACTTATGTAAACCTACTTTTTTGAATAATGGCACATCTAGAAGCTGTAGACTGTTACTAGAAAATTTTCAGTACCTGGGATGGGATACCTTCCAGTGAGTTGTTGGCCAAGGAGGTCCCGGTAGCCTCCAAAACATTAAAGGCTTTTGACAAAGCCCTTGGTTTCCCTTGAGAAACAGATAGTAAGACCCTAGTGCTGAAGACATCTCTTGCCTGAGAGGCAAGGTCACTGAGAAAGCAAGCTGGTGCTGACCAGAAACCCTTCTCCCTGTAGACCAGCCAACTGAAAGCTGGAAAAAGCTGCACTGCATGCAGCCGTATGGGAGAAAGAAGTCATCAGTAGTGAAAACAGTGGACACTGAAAATTCAAGTTTGGCCAGACAGGCCCAATGACTGAACGGGTGCAATAGTGGCATGTCTACTCATGGGGTAACCAACTGCTCCATAATTGGACTGAAGGCCCTCTCGACAGGAGGAATACATACCTGCTACTGAAAAACCTAAGCAAAAGTCTATGACAGGGGAGGTCATGAGCCTTAGGGGTATAAAGCCTGCTCTTGTCTGACTAAATGTATATTTTATTCCCACCAAGCTGCCCTGAAAGCACTACACTTAATGTTCATATTCACATATTAATGCTACTCTCACTTCTGGTTAGAGAAGCTTCTCTTTTCAGATGGCGATGACCACTGGGATGACCCAAAAGGCAACATAGTGCTGAGAAGAAGGGATGGAGGAGTGCCCAGCACTGAAACACCTCTGTCACACCCTCCAAAGCTCAGAGACCATTGCAAAAGAAGGGGCGGATAGAATGGAAGAGCCAAAGGAAGGGTACGACTCCTTACAATGCAACTGTCCAGACAGAAATTGGCCTTGATATCCATGACCTTGCAGTGCCTAGCAATACCTTCGCAAGACCCTCATAATAGAAGAAAAAGATGATGACATCAAATTAAAAGAGAGACTAATGGAGAGAGGGAGGGGATATGATGGAGATTGGAGTTCTAAAGGGGAATGGGGGTAGGGGAGGGAAATATCATGCACTTTTTGTATGTAAGTATAGAAGTTGTCAATTAAAAAAATAGATAAAAAAGACATTACTAAAATTAATTTCACCTGCTCCTCTTTTTAATTATCAGACTTTATTGAAATTTTAGGATCACAGCAGAACTGAACAGTAAGTATAAGGCTCTCACTCAACCTCCCCCTCTGCCAACCTTTCCTCAAGAGCGGTATGTTGGTTATAAGACTGAACTGGTACACAGATCATTGCCAACAGAGCCCATGGTTACATGAGGGGCCTCTCACCAGATGGATCTATCATGACAGGTACCCATGCCTGGTGTATAGTAGTACAGAATTGTGTCCCTTCACTGCCCTAAATGTCCGCTAGGCTCTACCGCTCCTCCTCCTCTCCCCAAGCCCATCCGTGGCTGGAGTCCCACAGTAAAGGTCTTCCAGACAGGCTTCTTTCCATTAGCCATGTTCATGTAAGTTCCCTCTACAACATTCCGTCACTGTTCTTCTTTCTTTGTCTGGTGAGCCCTGGACCATTTCTCGTGGCACCTGAGGCTCACATCCTACTCCTGGAGGACACTTGGGTCAGGAAGAAGTTGGGTTTGGGACACAAGCAAAGCTGGGAGCACATCTGTATGTGTGTGTGGATCTGCAGTTAGACGCCTGTGGTGCCTGGTTCCTATGTGCAGCTTCCAATTTCCACTGTAAAACAGAGATTGGGTAGAAAGTGGATGGCCCAGCAGGTCGGAGGCCCCTACCCACCCCGAAGGAAGTATTGGATGCTGGTGGGAAGATGTGGGCCACAAGAAATCCCAGGACCCAAGAAGGGGTGGAGGGAGCTTGGGCAAAGTTGCTTCAGAGAGAAGAACAGCAGCCAAGGGGAACACTTGGACGTGGTGAGGGGCCAAGGTGACCCGTGCACTTCCAACCCTTCTCCCACGCAGGCTGAGGGGCTGCTACATGCAGCAAAGTCTGCTCCAGTGATGTTTCAGAGGCTGGCCAGGCAGGGACACTGAGTGGATCTTAAGTTCTTAAGGAAGGAGGAAGGAGACATGGGGGTGGGGTGGAAGCAGGGAAGGGGGCATCAGCACTCAGGAAGCTTGTCCCTTCCCAGGTGACCTTTTGGGCTCTCAGTATGCATACATTCACTACATTCAGCCGTGTGATCATTCTGATCTATGTTCATTCAAATTAGGAATTAAAACTCAGAACCTAAAACGGGAGAGTAGAGGCATGGAGGAAGGCAAGCACAGTGGGAAAATTGCTGTCTGCAAATTAGCTGCTTAATTGCCAAGTGTTTGCACACATTTACTTTAAAAATGATCTCATTAAGCCATTTTCATATTCTATAATTATTTCACTGACAGGGCACATGCACACACCCCAGCCCTCCTCCTGTGATGAGCCCCTGCTCTGCCACTCGGCTCCCATGGCTAACTTGGAAAGCATACACAAGCAGGGCAAGTGCACCCTTGCCAGGATGGCATCCCTGTGCCTCCCAGTGGAGGCTACCTACCAATACTGGCCTCACTTGAGCAGGACCTATGACTCCTGGGTTCTGAATGTCCAAAGGACCCCGATGGCACATGTTCTGCATGTCACAGCCTACAGGACACCTCACCACTCAAGACAGGTACTAACACCTGCACTTTGCATAAGGGAAAACTGAAGCCCAGTAGGGGAGGGATGGGGACCCATCCCTTGAGCTGACTTGAACTCCATCTTTGGTTGCTCCATACATTTGGCAATAGAGGATGCCAAGGGGAGAAGTTGTGTTCAGGAGGCCATGAGCCCAGAGTGGCATGATAAGAGCACAGCAGGCAGAGCTTCAACAGGCCTCCATGTGTTAAACCCCTGCCAGTTTGCAGCAGCAGCAGCATTGTCCTGCATGTCTGGGAGTCAGTGAAACACACAAGTGTCCCTCCAGCATGCTCCTTTCAGCTTACACACAAAGGCTCCTTCCCCGCCCACCTGGCCCTGCTTGATCCTCTGTGCAGGGCCCTAGAGGTCTGGCTGGGGCTGAGGTGGCTCTAAGAATGCCAGTGGCTGAGTGAGGCCACCTGGCAGTACTTTCTACACCTCACCCAGTGCCTCATAAAGGCAAGGCAGGTGACAAGCCCTGCCTTCCCCAAGATGGTCTTCTGGACACCTCCAGAGTTAATGGGATCATCATTGCAGGGAGTGATCTGCAGCTGTGGTCCATATCACACTCCCACAGAGGCCGTGTGACCACTGGTGTCTCTCCTGTACAGTGAGGAAAACCATGTCCTCCACAGGCTGAATGAAGAGCCACTTGAATGAAGCACACTGTTTCTCTTCCTGCCCACCCTTCCCAGAAGCAGAAGCACATGACGTGACAGCTGTGCAGGGAGCATAACACAGCAGGTCTAGGTTATCCCAGCCCTGCACATCACAAAGCATGATCAGCCCCTGGTACCTACTGGTACCTAACCCTAAGGAGTCAGTAGCTTTGTTGGATAGTTTAGTCTGACTGGGCCCCAAAAGTTTAAAGCAGAAATGTCCGAAGTCTGCCCTTGCAATCTCCACATTATAGAGCTCAAGAGAAGGCTCTCTCCTCTCCCATCTCTTGACTAAAGGAGTTCCCTTTCCTAGAATTTAAATCTGACCCTGGCATTATGGTTGGTGAAGCTCAGCCCCAACACTTGGCTTCATGGCTGGCGTCTTCTGGAGCCAGTCCCTAGTCCAGACCAATCAGCCCTCACTCTGGCTCACTGAGCCTGAAGGTAAAGTTCACCACAGTAAGCTTATGTATAGATCCTTGCCCAGTTGACAAGGCTCTATCTTTGCTGGCTGTTCATCTCTCCTGAACTTGAGTCAAGGGGAGATCCCCACTCCCCCATGAGCTTTCTACCCACCCCAGCTGCCTCCCACCTGGCAAGAGCTCTCTGCAGTTTCTTCTCCCTCTCTAAATCGCTTTTCGTGTTTGTTCTTTCACATGGGCTCGTGGACCGTGTGGGTGTACCCATTTTCCTTACTTGCTTTGCCAACCCTCCCTCTCCCCCACATATTCCTGAAGAAAATGTAATGGTTTATAAATTATCCTCAACCTGGTTTATCCCAAAACAGACATGAGGGCTGGAGAGATGGCTCAGCAGCTAAGGCCCTTGCCTGCAAAACCTAAGAACCCTCAGTTCAGTTCCTCAGTATCCATGTAATGCCAGAGGTACAAGGTGGTACATGTGTCTGGAGTTTGTTTGTAGTAGCTAGAGGCCCTGGTATGCCCATTCTCTCTCTTTCTACCTCTCTCTCTCAAACAAGTAAAATATATAAACAAATAAAATATTTTAAAAAACAGACACAAACCCAAGATTTGGGATTCAAAGATTCCTGAACCCCAAAACCCCATAATTACCCCTAAGCCTTGGGATACCCTGCCTAAGAGGAGCCTTGCTTACTAAGGCCCCTGAGCCACACTAGTAGTGATTGATGGAAGGGCCTTAGGCTATCTGTGGCATAACCCTTACTTCCATTAATGCCTGGACATGAAGGCTTGGGGAGCATCCCTGGGGCAGCACTTTCTGGGGATATAACCAATGTGCCATGGTGTCCAGGGATGTGAACTGCATGTGGGGCACCACCCCAAGGCCTTTGTACTGCCTCTCTCCTCCCAGGTTCTTCCTACAAAGAAACTCCTACTACATTCCCATCCTGCTCAAGGGATGCACCCCAGCATCTGGATGAACCATCCATGGCTCCTCCATGTCTCTTATTACTCTGCTTGGCTTCAGGGCAAACACACATGGCTCCCTCACATCCAAAAATCTGATAGTATACTCTCCTTTTATTCCATCTGTCTTCTGCTCTGGAACATCAGGCTCTGGGATCCAGGAGTACCAGTGTAGTGTCTGCTTCCAACTCTGGGCAGCAGCAGCACCTCTCAACCCTGTAGAGTCCGAGGCTGGCAGCTCCCTCAGGCTCAATATCTATGGAACCAGAATCCAGCTGCCTCTGCTCCTGTGTATACTACCTCAGGAAGTCTCCATTCTCCTGCTCTGCCCAGAGACCCTGATCACATATCAGGTGCCCCTGGGTGTGGTCTGGCATAGCCCTCATGAGTGGTCCTGGCTCTGGGTGCATGGCACTGCTGGTCCCAGCTACAGATTAAGGCTACACCTTAGTGAGTATGGGTTTGCCACTAGTCCTGCTTCTGTGTCCCCAGTGCCTAGCCTAAGCAGGCATCAGGGAAGTTATTGAATGGATCAGCGATGCCCACATGATTTCCATAAGTCAGGAAAGGACAGTGAAACCTTGTAGCCAGCAAGTAGTCCCAGCATTGCATCCCCACCTGCCCACCATGGAGCCTCATATAGGCGTCTGGCCACTCTCATCTACAATGTGCTGCACTCCCAGACAAGCCATCCGAAGACAGTGGCAACAGGCAGAACACATTCCTCCAATTCCACCTGAAAGTTGAATAATAAGAAGACCTTTTATACACTTAAAGATGACAAGTGAAGCCTTCTGTTCCCAAAGCATGCCTGCCTTCCTCCAGACATGTGGAACTGGCTACTCCACATACGGGGCTGGAAGCCTGGGACTGGCTGATGACCCCATCTCACTGGAGAGCCACCTCTCCCCACAGCTGCAGGGTCTCCTCTCTGGCACAGGCTGCTAGCCACACTGTGCTAACAGTCCTAGTTCTGGCCAATGTGGAGCCCCTTGTCCCAGCCAGACTCTAGGTCCTCAACTCTAGGCACTTTGAAGAGACAGTATAACCCAAGGTGAAGCCTGAAGCCCATCTTCCCCAGAATTCTGCCCACAGGCCATCTGTGGGGGTAGGGGGAGAAGCTCTACCAGTATTGACCAGGGAGGCAGGACTGTGGTCCAGGACTCCCATTGGCCAGGATATATTGTGAACTTATGCCCACTTTAGAGACCAAGAAACAGACAGAGGCACAGGGAGGTTCCGAGACTTATTCAGATCTCAGGGTGAGCCAGGTGAGGTGGCTGGACTAGGTCAGTCTGTCTCTAAGGAGTGTAGTCCTGCCCTGCAGTCAGCCACCCTCCTGTGGCCTGAGACACACTGAGGTCCTCAAGGAAAAGGAGCCCGACAATACTTCAGACCGAGGCGGGTCAGCCAAGGCCACGGAGCGGCAATATATGGGACAGGCTGGCAGGCTGGGGGAAGGAGGGGCTGTCCCCAACCCCAGCTTCTAGGCTAATAGAGATGGGTGCATAATTGGCAGGGCAGGGCTCCCAAGGACAGGCACATTGAGGTGAGTGAGGGATGAGCAGAAGTCCAGCCACGAGGAGGTTGCTTTCTTATGCCCAGGGAGAAGAAGAATGGAGGAGGAGGAGAAGAATGGAGGAGGAGGAAGAGGAGGAGGAGGGAGAGGCAGGCTTCCTTTCATTCACTGTCCTTGGGAGACCAGGGGAGGTGGAGGACGAGGTCTGAGGCTGAGCTATGGCAAGCCCCAGCTATGGAGCTATGTGAGACCAATGAATGTTGCTTCTAGCTGGCCCCAGCCTCTAGGGACACTTCCCATCTGCCTAGCCCTCCTTTCCTCCTTCTCTCCCTCCAACCCAAACAACACAGATTCTGAGGACCTGCTGTGTGTGACCCTGAGCTGGGTATTAGGATGGGTACAATTGTCTTAGAGAGGCTCCACTTTCCAGGAGCCAGGGGACATTTGATGAGTGACTGGCAAACAGGCCTTACAGGTGTGCTCCGTCACTGTGGTACCCTCCTCTTCCTGTCTCAGCCACCTCCAGGTCTCCTTGAGAATCAGTCCTGTTTGAAATGCACACACGTGCCGGCTTCAGCACCCTTTGAAGAAGCCCGGGCAAAGACCCTGGGTCTACACACTTCCCACTTCCCAGGGTGCAGCTCGCCAGGCGTTTGGAAGAGATGCCACCCAAGCCCAGAGGCTCGCAGTTCTTGACCTACATTTCCAATAGGGAGGCTGCTCCTCAGGACAGTCTTCCTGGGAAAGGTCAAGGGTCTTTGGTGCTGGGAGCAGACACTGGGCACAGGGGCTGGAATTTTCAGCTTGGGAGGAGATGGTTGCACTACCTGCCAAACCCAGTTTTGTTCTCACCTGCCCCCAGGAACATGGAACAAGCTCTGCAGACACCCCACCCCACCCTGGTGCCATCTCTGTCTTTTCATCTCTCCGCCTCTCCTACTGTCCCTGTAACCATGTCAGTGTCTCTGTCATTTCCCTTCTACCTGTGGCTCCGTGTTCTCCATAAACATGCTCTGTCCCTTGTCATTCTGGGTCTGTGTCTCCCAGTCTCCCTGGATGGTTCCTATGTTCCACATGAGCCGTTTTTGCCATCCCTTTCCATGCTAAGACCATCTGCAGAGTAGTGCCCCACAGCGTGGGTACCTGAGGACAATGTGTGGTCTTCATCACAGGGAGTAGAAGGCTGTGGTCAGGCCCCCCACCCCTGTGGGCACAGCCCAGTATTGCTGCCCAGAGAGCTGCTGCTCTGGGCTCTGGGCATCTACACTGGGCACACTCTAGGTTTTAACCTCAGTTGCTTTGACCAACTTGATGGCCAGGTGACAGGGCACACACCCTTCTAGAGGAGGCCAGGCAGAGAAATACTGCACAGCAGCGCCAAGGGCAGTGTGGAGGGCAAGGCAGCTGTCCTGTCCTGGGTCCTCAAGCAGGGCCTTCCACAGATAGGAGTCTCAGCAGAGGGAGCTTTGGCTCTTTGGCTTGGTTCCTGAGTCCTGAGAAGGGGAGGCGCTTGGGTCGACATCAGTTTCAGTTTGGAACTGGGACTCAGTGATGGTGGAAACAAGCAAGCCACCTTGAGAAACCCACTTCACAGACCAGCAGCACACTGCTGTCCAACCTGGAAGCCATGCTAATATAGCATATAAACAGCCTTTAATGATCAGAGGCGGCACAATTACAGTCTATGAAGTTAAATTCACTGTCAAGGGCAGAAGGAGATAAACAGGATTATTTCAGTCAGGGCAATTAAAAAGAAGAAAGGCTTAGAGAAGGATATAATTTCGTGATCCCAGAGCCATGTGGTGCTGCCTGCTGGGGCTTGTGGCTTGGAAGGACAGGGCTGTGGTGCGGGGCCACCCTCTGTTCCTCATGCTACCTGTTCCCCTTCCAGGGCCCGCCTGAGACCACAGCCAGAGTCTGGCTATGATCCTGGAATGCCCAAGAAGTTGGAGGCTGCACTGTGCCAGCCTTCTCTGAACAGCCATGTGGACCACGGCTAGGAGCATCATGGCTTCCAAGTCCCCCCCCCATGCCTGCTTTTTTCTTTTACTTTCCTACTATCCTCACCCCTCAAAGACGCTTCTTTCTAGGGGCTTGTCCAACTCTAAGAGCTTCACTTTTCTCATCTGGAAGCTAAGAGGCGGCTACATTAAAGCCCTGTGGGTGTGGACAAGAATGGCTTTGGCTGGGATGAGGATGGGTAGGACTCTTTTTGGCTTCTGTCTCCAGAAAGGCAACAAAAGAATGGACTTGGGGGCTGGGAGATGGCCTGGTCAACAAAGTCCTGAGTCCTGACCTGCAAGCTGGAGGAACTGCGTTTGTACCCCCAGCATCCACATAAATGTCAGGTAGGCAGGGCAACCAGCCTGCAAACCCAGTGCTTGGGAGGCAGAGACAGGAGCCTCAGGAGCAAGCTGGGGCCAGTCTAACGGGCAAGCTCTAGGTTCAAATGAAAGACCTTGTCTCAGTCAATAAGGTGGGGAGTGATGGGGTGACATCAACCTATGGTTGCCACATGTACATGTGCAGCCACACACATGTGCAACCACACATATGTAAAACATGCATAAGCATATTCATGAACATAACATGCACACACAAAAACTAAGAAGATAACAGATTTGGAAACCTGTGAACAACTCACACACCCCATCTATGTAGCCATTCAGCCTTTACTGCTCCCTGTGCCCCACCTTGTTCTGAGTCTATCCACCACCTCTCCCTGGTGTCTGCTGACAACTTCCTGATGGGCTCGACCAGAGGCACTGCTAGGGACTGGCTGGGGGTGGGAGACATGAGGACCCCCTTCCTCTGTGCAAGCTTCCAGCAAAGGCTATACTCTTGTAGCTCCAGCTTCCACTGCATAACCTCTTGTTGATCCTGGTACCTGAAAGTGGCCTGGGCCCCAAAGCCACAGAACCATCCCACCTCCCCTCATCTGTTGGCTCCAGCTGTGGCATGGAACTGCCAGGCTTACTCTCAGGGTTAGCCCTCTGACACCAGTGGATCTAAGCCTTGTCCACACCATCATATTGCCTCATCCACTCTGGTCAGAGCTGGAAGCAGAGGCAGACTTCCTGTCCTGGCCTTGGTATTTGTTAATTGTCAACAATGTTCACGGTTACCAGGGCTATTGTGCGTGCTCATTGCATCCTGCATGTCCCTGTCTCATGTCCCTCACAGGTGACCATGTGACCACACTTCCCATACCATGCGCTTTCTCTGGAGAAAGATGTCCACCACTGGGTGGCATTCTGAACTTCTGGTTAGTCCTCCTTCTTCTCACTCTCGACTGGCCTCAAGCTGTGGCCATCCTCCTGTCCCAGTTTTCCAAATGCTAGAATCACAGGCATGAGCCACCACACCTAGCATCTACATTATTCTTTGTCTGAACTTATTTTTGGTGCTAAAGCCCCTCCTCAGAGGTTTAATATCAGACAGACAGACAGACAGACACACACACTACACAAACACATTTTTGTGGTACCGAAGAAGAACCTTAGGCCTTTTGTGTGCTAAGCAAGTGTTCTATGAATGAACCATGCCCCTACCTAGAAAAGTCATTTGGAAAAAAAAAAAAAAACCTGCTGTGAAAATAGCTTTGTTGCTTGATTCCAGATTCTGTAACTCGTGATAAGTAAATGTGCAAGAAAAGTGGTGGCAGCATACACTCACCATTGCTACAGTGGGATGAGAGGCTATGGCGTGCTGGCATCCTCCTCACCCAACCTCACCTCATCCATGCTTTGATGAAACGCCATCTCATTCCTCATAAAGCTTTTTCCCGACTCCTAATCCAACCACATACCCCACACACTGGCTCCTGCTGGGTACTTGTATATACAACGATCTGCCTGCCACTGCTGGAAAATTCCAAGTAGAGGGGCACACACCCACTTCCACAGCCAATACTGAGCCAATTTCCCTTGTGGATCAGGCAGAGCCATGCCAAACCCAGCAGGATGCCACATCCTGCCCACAAGCAGTGCAGCCAGTTCTCACTGCGGCCACAATAAGCCCTGGCCAGTCCACAACCACTCCTTGGTGCTGGAGGTCTATTAATTTTAGAGACCATCACTGCACATATGCCGATTCCTGAGACACAAACAAATAGATACTGCAGATGTCAGCCAACACACACACACACACACACACACACACACACGCGCGCGTGCACACACGCACGGAGTCTCCCTGGGCTGGCTCCAATTGTCTCTGATGGCTTCCACAGACTACTCACAGCAAATCAACACCCCATCCTCAGAGTGGGATTTAACTCTTGCAGGGCATGCATGGCCGTGTACACCTGTGATCCCCGTGGAGTCAGCAGTTACTCTTATCTTAGCAATGGGGAAACAGAAGCCCAGATGGCTTAGGGGTTTACAACATTTGATGCCATGCCAGTTCTCAGCGGCATTCATACCTCACCCCTCCATCTTCTGTTTTTTTGTTTTGTTTTGTTTTTGTTTTCGAGGTAGGGTCTCACTCTAGCCCAGGCTGACCTGGAATTCACTATGTAGTCTCAGAGTGGCCTCTGCCTCCCGAGAGCTGGGATTAAAGGTGTGCGCCACCACACCCAGCTTCCATCTTCTGTATAGCCCATGAAGACAGTGCAACATCTATCCCCATTTTCTTATTTTTAAAAATTTACTGATTGATTTTCAAGCAGAGAGAGATAAAAGAGAGACAGAGAGCAGGGGGCGGAGAGCATGGATGTGCCAGGACCTCTAGCCACTGCAAACAGAGTCCAGATGTATGGGCCACTTTGTACATCTGGCTTTACGTGGGTACTGGGGAATGGAACTAGGGTCGTTATGCTTTGTAGGCAAGTGCCTTAACCACTAAGCAATCTCTCCAGTGCCCTATCTCCATTTTATTTATTAATTTATATTTATTTATTTATTTGAGAGTGGCAGACACAGAGAAAGAGGCAGACAGAATGGGCATGCCAGGGCCTTCAGCCACTGCAATTGAACTCCAGATTCATGTGCCACCTGGTGCATCTGGCCTATGTGGGTCCTGGGGAATTAAGCCTTGAACCATGGTCCTTTGTCTTCATAGGCAAGCGCTTAACCACTAAGCCATCTCTCCAGCCCCACACCCATTTTTGCTATGAGAAAACTGAAGCACAGAAGTCAGCTGACAAAGTCCCCAAAGGGCAAAGAAGCAGAACTTACCGGCTCACCTGCAGGGCCTGGCATGGAATCTTGCCTGCTGAGAAGCTGACTTTGGGTATTATACCTGGCTCCGCCCACTTCAGCTAAGGGCACTAACTACCCTCTGTGAGTCACTGTCCTTCCTCTGCAGATACCCAGCAAGGAGGGCATGGCTGTCACCATTGTAAGCCAAGAGGTAAAGCCCTTGCCCAAGGCCACCAGCGGCTCATTGTAAGTCACATGATGAGAGCAGAGGAGCACACTCGTGTGGGCCCACAGTCCTGTCCAGAGTCATTCATCGTGGCCTTCTGCAAAGAGACCTCCTCGTGGCAGGCCAGCTTTAAGACTCCTCATACCTTTTCACAGATACTAAGGCCAACCCAAGAACACTTGTCTACCCAGGGACAAGGAGTTCTACCAGAAAGGTACTGAGACAATGTCACAGAACAGCGTGGCCAGCATGGACCTTCTGCACTCAGACCATTTCTGCCAGTTCTCAGCTCCCACAGGGCACAGTGGGAATAGCACAAGCCTGGGAGCATAACTTCCTGCTATCACTGCCTCTCTGGACCTCAGTCTGCCCAATCATTAATGGGGCCATTTGGTCTAGATGACCCACACAAAAGGCCCCTCTGTTTCCACTCACGGTGGGGCTATTTCTCTTGCTCTTTCCTATGGCTGGGGAGACAAACCCTTGTGTCTGGCTGCAGTTGAGTGTGGCTTGACCCAGGCTGTGGACCACAGGTCAATCCTTTTGAAACAGTGTCCGGGACTGTTGTCCAGCCTACAATTCTGTCCCCCACTCTCCCTGCCTTGCTCCCTCTAGTGGCACAAAGGTGTTCCCATCTGCCACATAGGGTTCTGCTTGCTGCCACTACCAAGAACACATTTATCCTTGCTCCATGTATTGCCTCTTCAGTAGCCTCTGATGAGTGTCATTTCTCAGTTTAAGAACAAGGGTGATGTTCTTGTACAAGGCAAACAGGGTGGCCCAAATGACCCTAATTACAGGACCATGCTCTGCATCATGGTTCCAGAAATCCCATAACTGGACAGGGCCACAACTGCTGTCCTCACTCTTGGGCTTCTGGGAGCTCAGCCTAGGGAACAGGCATGGGTCACAGGCACCACACTACATATGAAACCATATAGCCTCCAAGATAGGACATCTCTACAAAGCTGTGAACTCAAACCTAGGTTCTTACAGATGCTACATGCCCAGCTGGCCAGGGAGCACTGAGGAAGCCTATATACCTATTCCTCATGTCTCGTCACAGGGAAATGGAATCCTGGGTCAGGGGTCACACCTATATGTGTTCTGATCCCGTGATAGTCATGTGTAAGTTGAATGACATACAGTGACTCTAACTGTCTGAGTCTGGCTTCCTGGCTTAGGAAGTAAGCACTTAAGGATGGCAAGCAAGACAAAATGAACTGATCAGCATAATAAAGCTGTGGCGATGCCCAGCATCCAGAGGGTCCTTCAAGCAGCTCCATCCTTTGCCCCCAACCAGCAAAGCCACAAGAATATTAGGCATGGTGAGCTGATAGGCTGGACCATTGCAGAATGTTCTGGACCACACACTGATTTTTCAGGCCAAGTCATAAAGGTCTAGATCATGCAGGCATTTTGGGATGTGGGAAGAGATACAGGCAAGCGTAAGGAACTCCACATTCCCATCTCTCCAGAGATATGAGTCTCTGAGAGAGGCCTGGGGTGCTGATGGAGGCCTGGACATTCTTTCCTAGACCTTGGAAGCAGTGCAGTGACACAGGTAAGGCCTGTGAGATCCAAGATCTATGGAGAGAACACTGGCTTTTCCTCTCCACTCCAGGCCTGTGAAGAGGCTCAGCAGAGGCCTAGCCAGGATGTTGAACAGAGTTGAGGGTCTCAGAACCCCATACCACCAGCCATATACCATGTATACATGGAGATTGGCCTGTGGTTCCTGGTGAAGTTGGAGTTGGAGGCAAAATACTGAAAGTGATGTCCTATCAGGGACTGCCAGCTTTCTTAGTTTGGTATATATGACAGGCCTGAAAGCCACTGGGGACACATGGTCTCACCTAACTGCACCTTTGTCCCACCTCTGCCTGTGCCCACATCTCTTCCTGCATCACCTCAGCACCTCTAGGCATATCAGCCCCCTCTCCAGCTCCACTTGTGCCATCACCACTGGTACCATCGCTGTCATGACCAAATCTGCCTCCAGGTGGTACTTCCTCTCTGCAGGTTCAATCATCTGGGGGTCCAAAAATGTTAATGGAAAATTCCAGAAATAAATAATTCACAAAAGTTAAGATGTTCACCATTCTGAATAACATGATGAGGTCTCATGCTGTCTTGCTCCATTCCCTGGGACGGAATCATCCTTTTGTCCAGCATATCTATGCTTCATTCACTGCCCACCCTGGGGTCCCACCATCACCTCATCAGGACCAGATCCATGGTTCCTGGTATGCTAATGTCTGCTCACAGTGCCTGTATCACCCTCTGAATTCCATGCCATCACGTAGGCACTGTGCCATCTCACACCATCACCAGAAGAGTTACACAGGAGAATGAGACAGTGGAGAGGCAAGGACATGTCCTTATGAGTTTATTACCTAACAAGCTTATAAATTGTCCTGCTTTATTATTAGTTGTCATTTCCAATCTCTCACTGTGCCGAATCTATAAACTCAACTTTATCATAGGCATGTGCAAGGAAAAGGACAGTACTGTATTCTACATTGTTTGATGGTATCTGTGGCTTTGGCCATCCACTGATAACACTTGTCCATTCCTCTCTATCCCTGCTACCTCTATCCTTGTGTCTCCTTTGTGTGGCCAAAGCTGGAAGAACCTGTGTGGACCACACTGCAAACCTCATTATTGTTCTTAAAGATGAAACTTGCTCAGAAACCTGTCACTTATTTCTAAACAAGTGGTCTTACCACTACCTTTTTTGCCTATATATATGTGTGTGATATGCATACATGTGTGTATGCATGTTCCTATGTGTGTGGGCACATGTGAGTGGGAGTGCACATGTACATATGTAAGCATGCATATGAAGGCCAGAGGTCAACATCAGATGTCTTTCTCAGTCACTCTCAACTAATTTTATTTTGCATATGCATGGTACATGTGGTGTGGTGCATGCACATGTACATGCTGATGTGGCACCCTGTGCAGGTCTGCAAAGGCCAGAGGAGAATGTCAGACGTCTCTTTCCATCTCTCATCTGCCTGATTCCAGAGCTTTCTGTTTTTCACAAGCCCCAGAGATTCTAACATCTCTGCTCTTCACAGGACTAGGGTTATAGGCATGTGTAGCCACACCCAGATGTTTATGTAACTGTTGGGGGACTTGAACTTGGACAGTCTCGGGCTCTCATGTTTGAGTAGGAAGCACACTTAACCACTGAGTCATCTTCCCAACTGGTTAGAGTAGGTAGCCAGGCAGTCTTAGGGATTATCTTGTGCTGGGATTACACGTGCACACTGCTATGTCTGCCTTTTATGTGGGTGCTAGGGATCCAAACTCAGGTCCTCATGCTGCCACAGCAAGTACTTTACCCACTGAGCATTTCCCCAGCCCCTGACATCACTATCTTTAAAGGGGCCAGGAACTCTGAGACCATGAATATGGGCAATGTAAGAATGAATGGTTTGGGGGCTGAAGATATTGCTCAACAGTTAAGGCATTTGCAAAGCTTAAGGACCTGGGTTCAATTCCCCAGTATCCACGTAAGGCCAGATGCACAAGGCGGCACATATATTTGTAGTTTATTTGCAGTGGCTGGAGGCTGTAGTGTACCCATTCTCTCTCTGCTTCTCTCTTAAGTAAATAAATATATTTTTTAAAAAAATAATGAGCAATTTTACCCCTTTTGAGTTTACTCTCAGAGCTTAGCATTAAGAAATAGTAAATGCTCTACTTGGGGCATTGAAAAAGATGACTATAGTTGGAGACATTCAGATATATATTTTTTAATTTTATTTTTAATTTTTTTTGAGAGAGAGAGAGGGAGAGAGAGAGAGAGAATGGGTGTGCTAGGATCATTTCAGACGCTGTGAACGAACTCCAGACACATGCGCCCCCTTGTGGGCAAGTGCAGCATGGCGCCCTTGCATCACTTTTTGCATCTGGCTAAACGTGGGATCTGGAGAATCAAATGGATGTTCTTAGGCTTGGCAGGCAGGCACCTTAACCACTAAGCCATCTCTCCAGCCCTTAATATTTTTATTTTTATTTATTTATTTGAGGGAGAGACACACACAGAAATAGGCAGGTAGAGAGAGAGAATGGGTGCACTAGGGCCTCCAGCCACTGCAAACAAACTCCAGATGCATGCACCCCCTTTTGCATCTGGCTTATGTGGGCCTTGGGGAGTCAAACCTGGGTCCTTTGGCTTTGCAGGCAAACACCTTAACCGCTAAGCCATCTTTCCAGCCTTCAGATTATATATATATATATATATTGGTTTTTCGAGGTAGGGTCTCACTCTGGCCCAGGCTGACCTGGAATTAACTATGTAGTCTCAGGGTGGCCTTAAACTCACAGCAATCCTCCTACCTCTGCCTCCCAAGTGCTGGGATTAAAGGCCAAGTGCCTGGGATTAATATATATATATATATATATATATATATATTTTTTTTTTTTTAAAAACATAGATCGTTTATTGTGCAGAGAAGTCCAGCATGCCCACCATTTGCACTAGATGGTGACCTAAGCCCTGGCAAAGGTAAACAAAGACCTCTCCTCAACTATTTTTTAACTGTCCCTCCCTGATGTGTGTGAGTCTGTCCATCTATGATTGGGTGCCAGGATTCTGCAGCTGTCTGTTAGATTTTAAAATGTGAGGTCAGCTGGGCATGGTGGCGCACGCCTTTAATCCCAGCACTTGGGAGGCAGAGGTAGGAGGATCGCCAGGAGTTCAAGGCCACCCTGAGACTACATAGTGAATTCCAGGTCAGCCTGGGCTAGAGTGAAACCCTACCTCGAAAAACCAATAAATAAATAAATAAATAAAATGTGAGGTCAGGTAGAACTTGTCCAATCAATGCAGCAGGAGATAAAGGAGGTTCTTAAAAGAAGGGAAATCACATTTAAATCGGTTTTGCTTCCCTGGGTCACTGACCCCCTAACACCTTCATAATATTCTTCTCTGCCTGGACTGCTGCTGTGAAAGAAATGAATCTCATGCTGCCATGCCTAGTGGTCATGCTGCCGAGGTGCAGAAAGCCCTTCTCCTCGCACAGTGCTTTCTAAGTGCACAGGTTGAGTCTATAGGTAGAAGGATAGAGTACCTGACTTTGAATCCCAGATTTGCTACTCTGGCCATGTGACCTGGGCAATGGCAACCCTGCCTCTCATCTGTGCTCCTATCCTCAGACAGACTTGGTATGGAAGTCACAGGGTGAGACACAGTGATGGGGGAACTGGGACAAGAGGAAGAATGACAAGAACCGTTCACCGTCAGGTAGGTTTAACCCACCGAGGCTCCTTTTATAGAAGGCCATGGTCACTCCCATCCTTCCCCTGAGTGTCCTGTCTCTATCCATCACTGCGCAGGGTCCACTCTGACCACAAGATCCTCTTCTCCACTGGGCATATTCAGTCATGTGGAGCCCTGTGAGGTCCCTGCTGGCTTCAATAGTCAGGCTCTGTAGTTTTCACCACATGCCTTCCTAGTTGTGATGGATAGTTAGAACTTGAGCCCCAGACATGGCCTAGGGCCCATTTCCTCACACCAGACAGTCTCACCTTGGAAACAGGATGACTCTCCAGTCACTGCTTTTTAACTAAAGCTTCCCTTTTTCACCGCCTGGGCTTATGTGACACTGGGGAGACAGAATCAAGGGACAGCACTATCTGGGATGAGCCAAGGACTCACTTGGCATCTAGTGCAGAGGATTTACCTGTCAATGCACAGCCTGGGCGTTAGGTTCGGAGGCTGTGCTGGCTGTGCAGCCTGTGCCTGCCCCATGGAGACCAGGGTGACAGCTCCTGCAGTATAATTACAGTGGAAATTAAGAAAATCACCCACCCTGCCTCCAGGTGCATAATTAATTTGGGAAATGTAATTGTGCCTTAGCGGGGGAGGATCTCCCTGCTGGAGATGTACTTGGAAAAGAGAACAGAGAAGGAAAAGCACCTCCGCGCACCACGCCTTCAGTTGAGACGCTCAGAGGCCATGGATGTTGCACAAGGGCAGCAGGGAAGGTGCTGGGATATAGTCTTTTCCACAAAGAGATAGGCGTAGCAGGGTCTGGTCTGGGCACACTGGGTGTAATGGTTGATATTGCTTGTCAACTTGACAGGATTTAGAATCACCATGGAAACAAATCTCTGGGTGTGTCTGAAGAACGTTACAGATTTGATTAATAGAGGTGTAAGGACTCCAGCCAGGTACTGCCCTTACTCCCTCTCCCAGTCTCCCCTCACCTCCTTTACCAGTGCATGCTCTGAGAATACTTACATGTCTGGGCCAGCTCAGGCCCTGCTTGCTCTTGGCTTTTCTGCACCTACCTCGCCCACTGTGTATCCCAGTGGAGTGAGAGAGGGCAGACATAAAACATCCCTGGATATCTATCTTGGGGAAAACACTTCAGGGCCTGTGTCAATGCCATGATGTCCCTACCTGCTACATTCCTTCTGGAATGTACCCTTCCCATCCAGACTAGTGGTCAGGTCCCTCCCACTCTGGATACTTCTTAGCTAAGGACTCTTTCACTTCCTGAGCCCCTCCTGTCAGCAAGGTCCACAGGCCCAGAGAAGGAACCAGTGTGACCATGTCTGCTGCTCAGGCTCTGCGACAGCTGCCCATGCCCTCTAGGGTTAAATCTACAGCTGAGCCCTCCAGAGCCCAGCTCCTTCTCTCTCCCTGCCCCACAGAGCCTCAGAGTCATACGACACATGCTGCAGGCCATCATGGGTAACATACTCCAATACATGCATACACACATCTACACAGAACATGCAAACACACAATACACTCACACACAAACACTGCAACATATTTGCACACACACCTGTGCATGCACAGGACTATGCACATTCACATCTTGTGCCTCATTCTCCTTCCTGTCTCTGTGGCCCCTCCTAAGTGCCTTTGCCCAGCCTCAGCCTAGCTCCCTGCTGTGGCTTCAGGACCCTTGCCAGGGAGTGGCCCCCAGAAAGCTACTGAGCCCAGCTATGTGCAGTCCTTGCTGGGTCCCCCATCAGCACTTGTCCCTTTAGAGCATCATTCTGTACATGTGAGGACAGTGCCTGAGGGTGGGGAAGATGGTTTCCTGGATCTGTGTCCCCAGTTTCCAACAGGTTCCACTCGAGCATGTGTCTTACAGGTACACACTGCTGTGTCACTGTTTCCTTCTCACAGGACCATGAGGCTGCCCTCAGCTCACAGCAGTGAGGTAGGCAGCCCCATGCAGGGAGCAGCCACCAAATGGCCCAGGTCCCAGTCCCCTAGGAGACATGGGCTCATCTGGATGATGTGTGTCATGTATGTACCTTCACAACCAGGATTGGTGAACCTGCACACTGGTCTTCAGCCTCTGGGCAGAATGAGCAGCTATTCCCTAGTGCTCCCTTAGCACTGGCCTCCATCACGGGTTTGCAGCTGGCAGCTACATTCTCCAGTCTACTTGCCATCTAAATTATTCAAGGATCACACATGCAGCCAGTCCTCTGGCAGGCTCTGGTTCTTCCAGTCACCTGTGGGGAAGCACTGGGTCATGATCCCTAGACAGATACACAAGTGCAGGTCAAGATCTAGGTTACAGGCATCCACAGATCACTGAATTCTGGATGTCAGAATCTGGCCATGGCCACCCAGAGGTAGAACATGATGTACCCAGCCACGGGGAACAGGAAGACTGGGAAGCATCTCCAGCCTTTGCCTTCCAGGGTCCCAGACTCATCCTTCTCCATGTGAAATTGGAGTATATGGACATTACTCAGGCACAGGGGCTGGTTCAATGCTGTAATGAGTCACATAGAAGCTAATTTCTTCAAACGCTCCTCTTCTCTATGCAATCCAGGTTTGCCCTAAAGTCCTGCCTTGTGGCTGTACACAGGACTGGATGGAGCCTATGTCTGGCTTTCCCACTAGACTGGGTGCCCAGGCAAGTCATTCACCTTCCCCAGGGCCCACTCTGGTCAGTGGAGACTTGGCAGCATCTCCCTCCTGGGGTCATAGGAGAAAAATGTGGGGTATGCTGGTTGCTCAAGGCAGGGCTAGAAACAGGACTGGACCTCAGTGTGTGGCAGGGACAAGAGTTTCAAGCTAATGGAGAAACCTAGCCCAATGACACCTGTTTCGGCCCCTACCAGGCAGAGCATCTCCACGGGAACAACTGAAGGGCTGGGCTGGGCTGCTCATGGCAGGAGACTGGTCCACTTCACTCCATGTCAGTCTGGGACAGACTAGCGAGGAGCTACTTTTCTGATGTCTAGTCCTCATCTCAGCTGCAGAGAGGACAGGATTTTCACTCAGGGCTTCTGAGGGTGAAGGTTACCTAGATCAGCAGCCATATTGGTACCACAAACCTAATGGTTTCAGTTTTCTCCTGTCCTTCCCAAGATGCAGTTCACACAGCTAGAAGTTGTACAGCCCTGGGCAAGTCCCCAGCTTTGGTCTCCCCATATGACAACAGTACCAAGCCTATAGGGCTACGGGAAGGTGGAATGAGACTCTCCTTGGGAGAGCCCAAGTCTTGTAAGAGACACACAGTAGGTCTTCCGTGCTATCTCAAGTCCTTAAATTCTCTAACAGATTGACTCAAGGAAACGGGCAAGTGAGGAGAAGCAAGGCAGAGGAAAGACAGATGCTGCCCTGAGCCTGGGGCCTCAGCTATGGAAATCAATCATGCGGCACTGGCTATCTCCCCTGCCTCTCTGAACCTCAATTCTTCTTCTGTCCTGTTGTTTAGTGTACACTAGGCCACTTTATCATTACAGTCCCCACCCCAGTTTCACTTTGACCTATCCCCCTGTGGTAGTTTGAATGTATATCTCCCAATAGACTCAGATGTTTTATTAAAGCTTGTAACTCGGATTTCCAACCGCCTGGCTGGAGGAGGTGTCAATGTGGGGGGATCCCGGTGTCCAGCCTCTATGTGGTTGGGGGTGGATCTGATTTCCAGCCTGAAGGTATGCAGAGTGCTTGAGCTCTACCTGAGTTCCTGTTGTTTGCTGCTAGTTTTATGCTTGCTTGCTTGCTTGCTTGTGGTGCTGGTGGTGTTTTTTCTCTCTGCATGAATCTGTGAAAGGGGATTAGCCTCTTTGTCATTATGGAACTTCCTCTGGATCTGTAAGTTTCAAATAAATCCCATTCCTCCCATAAAGTATGTCTGGAAATGTCTGGTTTGGAAATTCATTCCAGCAGCATGGAGCTGACTATGGCATCCCCCATGCCAGACAACTTCATGGATTCTAAGTGCAGAGGGGACCCACAGTTCTGAATGCACAGAATGTGACCCTGTCTGGAGAGGCCATCTTACTCTGCTGATGCAGCTGAGCTATACTGGAAGCCATGTACCATCCACAGCCTTGTCCTTTCTCCCATCTACAAGTCTTCTGTCCTGGTTACAGTTACTTCCCCCGTCTTCCTGCTCAGTGGAGAAGGTCTCTAGGATCCAGCATAGGCCCTCCCCACTCATGCCTAGCTGCTTTCCAAAGCTCTGGCCTTTTCAAATACAGCCCATGAATAATGAATCCCAGTTATAAATTTAGAAAGTGTCCTTTCTCCCTGTGACTTGGCCTTTCTCTTTATTTTTATCCTGCTGATTTGTAAGAACCCCCTGAAAACACATATTTCCCTCCACTGATTTCCTGACAACCAGAATTTAGCTGCTAAATTTTCAGCCTCCATGCAGAGCACCACTGCACTGGCCCACTGCCCTGAGTAGGGAGACAGGAAAGGGGTGACAGACTCCAGCAGCTTTCTGGAAAATTCTAATTCCTGGGAATGGGTGATGTGAGGAGAAGGGTTTGGTCTTGCTTGGCATAAAACCTATGTCCTGATCCCTCTCCCTGTCTCTACAGCCAGACACATGTGCACTGTGAGGTTTAAATAATATCACCTTCCAGTAAACTATAAACAAAAAAAGTGTGCCAACCCTGGTACAAGCCCTCACAACAAGCATCTAGTGTCTGGTTGGGATCTCACATATGCTCTCAAGAATACACACACACACACACACACACACACACACACACCGCCATTCCCTGTCCAATCTCTTCTGGGAGATGTAGGAGCTGATTTCTAGCCTATGACTTCTGGGTCACTCGGAGCCTGGCTTCTCTCAGTGCCCAGCCTCGCCCCTCCCTCTGTCTGGGAGTCTCATTCTAGCCAAGTCCTTGCTCTTTCACTGTCCCCCACATGCCAGCTCTGCCAGGCCCTGGAAGGTGTGGCCCAATCATAGGATGTAGCAGTTACTTTCTTGTTGCTGAAATAGACTAATCCAACAAAAGTGGATGATGGAAGGAAAGGGTTTATTTCAGCTTACAGTTTTGAGGGAAAGTCTACCATGGCTGGGGCAAGCATGGCAGGAGCAGACAGCCAGGATCACATCTTAAGGTCAGTAGGGAGGAACTAGAAAACTCTAGAGCACAAAGCAGGGCTGGATTGTAACACCTAATGGTTCACCCTCAGTGATACACTTTCTTTAGCATGGCTTTACTTCATGAAGGTTCCACAAAATTGTCACACATTTCTACCAACTGGGGGCTAAGAATTCAAACACTTGAGTCTAAGGGGGACATTCCACATTCAGCTATATTTCTCTCCTGGACCCTAAACACTACTGGCCATCCCACAATACAAAATGAATTTGGCCCAACCTCAAGGTCCCCACAGTCCCCACCAGTCTCAACACTGTACAAAAGTCCAAAGTCTCATTCTATACTCAAGGCAGCCTCCTAACTGTGAGCCTTGCAAACTCAAAACACAAGTTACACACCCCTAACATATAATGCATAAATATTCTCACTCCTAAAGGGAAAAATGGAGGCATAGTAAGGAAAGACTGGGTGAATGTAGGATCAAAAAACCAGCAGGGCAAACATTAAATCCTGCAGCTCCATGTCTGGCACCTGGGATTTGTGATGAAATTATTTGAGCCCCCAAAGGCTTGGGCAGCTCTGTTCCTCTGCTTTCAGCCCCTCGCCCAGGTAGAAGCTGTTCCCAGCCCACAGCTTTTCCAAGCGGATGTCCCACAGTCCTAGCATCTCCAACATTCTGGGGTCTCTATTGTAACCTATAGGTCATCTTCACAACGTCACACAATTACCTCACAGGGACACCTTGCAGGGATTCTGACCCTGCATCACATTTCCTGGCCTCAGTGGCTCTTTGGAACTGTGGTGCAATCCATGACTCTATTTCCTGGCTTTTTCATGTCTCCAAAACCAGTACTACATGGGCAATGCTTCAAAGTTTTTTTTTTAATTTTTAATAAGAGAGAGAAAGGGGCTGGAGAGATGGCTTAGCAGTTAAGGCGCCTGCCTCCTAAGCCTAAGAACACTGGTTCCAATCTCCAGCGGTTCCAATCTCCAGGTCCCACGTTTAGCCAGATGCAATGATGCAAGGGTGCAATGCCGCACTTGACCACAAGGGGGCGCACACATCTAGATTTCGTTCACAGCAGCTGAGAGACTGCTGGCGCACCCATCTTGATCTGTCTTCCTCTCCCTTTCTCTATGTCTCTGTCTCTCTCCAAAAATAAATAAATAAATAAATAAATAAATAAATAAATAAATAAATAAGAGAGAGAAAGGCAGATAGAGGGAGAGAGGGAATAGGCTTGCCAAGGCCTCCAGCTGCTGCAAACAAACTCCAGACACATGTACCACCTTGTGCATCTGGCTTATGTAAGTCCTGCAGAATTAAGCCTGGGTCCTTTGGCTTTGTAGGCAAGTACTTTAACTGCTAAGCTATTTCTCCAGTCAGCTCCAAAGTTTTCATGCTAGGTGAAGATGAAGCCCAACTTCGAGGAGCAGAAAACTGCTTTTCCTTCAGGCCCCTTTCTTTCAAAATAATTAGCATTCTCATTAGCTTGAGCCTTCAGTCAGATGGGTCTTACGCTTAGGGCATCTTTCCTATTGTCCTAATGCAGAGCAGCTGGCCCATCTTGGCACTCTTTTTAACAATTCCAGCTGAAGCCAGTTCAGTCTGTAGGCCTGGGATCTGAAACTTGTTCACATTTCTTTCTGTGCCAGGCTTTATATTTTTCGTATCATTCTGCTCTATATTTTGCTCTCTTTCACAAGAGCAGCAAAAAGAAGCCAAACCACATACAATGCTTTTTTATCTTGAAATTCCCTCTAACATACACAGCAGTGTATCACTTTTAAATTCAACTTTGCTCAAGATGTCAGGATACTGGCAGAATGAAGCCAGTTTTCTTGCCAGAATGCCACATGTACTGCACCTAACCCTGCTCCTGACAAAGTCTCTCTTCCCTTCTGAAACTTCCTAAGTTGAGCCTCCATTGTCCACATTCCAGTCCTCCAAACTCTCATTAGAATGGCCCATCATATTCTGCCTACAGCATTGTAAGGCTTCTCTAGTCCAAAGTTCTAAATCTTTCCATATTTCTCCTACAAACCAGTTTCAAAAGACCAAGAACCACATAGTCAGATTTATCATAGTCCCACTTCTCAGCACTAATTTTCTGTAAGAGTTACTTCTTGCTGCTGGAACAAAATACCCAACCAGAAGTGGCTTATGGAAGGAAAGGGTTTATACATATTTAGGCTTATAGGGAAGTTTCCATCATGGAGGTGAAAGCATGGCAGGAACAGGCAGCCAGCACCACATCAACAGGGAGGCAGTAGAAAAGCTCTGAATGTTCCAAGTAGAACTGGACTATAATACTTTAAGGCCCTCCCCTAAGACACACCTCCTCCAGCCAGGCTGAACCTCCAAAAGGCTCCACAAACTTCCCAAACAGTGCTACCAACTATGGATTAAGTATTCAAACACATAGACATACGGGAGAATTCTACACTCAAACCACCACGCAGAGTAACCTCAGTAAAGCACCCAGGTTCTCTGGGAATCAGTGGCTGCCCTGGGTCAAGGGAACGGCCACTAGCCATGAGCTCCAAGTCCTGGTGCAGATATGAAGATCCAAGGATAAATCTATTTGTAAGGACACCAGGAACCAAGTGAGGTTGTGGCCCCCAGATTTCACAGCTATTGCCATGGACTAAATATCTTGTTTTCTTAGTGTGATTGCGTTAGGAGACAGTCTTTGGGGTGTGACTGGGTTCAGAAGAGGAAGTAAGTGGGAGGCCTCATCCCACAGGATTAGTGGCCACATAAGAAGAGACATCAAGGTTGGAAAGATGGCTCAGCACTTAGATGCACTTCCTGCAGAAACATGAGGGTCTGAAGGGGCCTGAGACTGCCCAAGTTCAAATCTGTAAATCCCAGGTAAAATAGCTAGGCAAAGCCACGTGCACCTGTAACCCCAGTACCACAAAGGAGCAGACCCAAGAATCAACATAACTCCAAAGCTCTGGAAACAGTGAAAGGGGAGGCTCTACCTCCACAGTGGCAAGGATTCAATGCTGTAGTAACATACTTTGGTTGTGGCCACCTAAATCACTGAAGACATTCAAGGCAGGATTGCTACAAGGAATAAAATAAAAAACCATTTGTATGGGTACTTAGGACTGGCCATGCCAGCCATGGGCAAGCTTTGGGAAGTGTGTCTTCCCATGGGAAATAAGAGTATAGCAGGGCACAAAGCTGGGTTGAACATATCTCAGTGTGGAAGTTTGCATGCAGGCACTGTGTCATGAGTATGTGTGCATACACACCCATGCATGCACATATGTGAAGGTCCAGGTATCTGTGAGCTTTGCGTGTTGAATGTAACAATCAGCTGTCAGATCTAGGGCTCCCATTCCACTCATGTCCCAGTGTCAACACACTTTCTTATTGCTTTGTTGGGAGGTATTTAAATTTTACATTATGGATTTGTCAGTATTAAAATACCAACAGGAATTTTTTGAAGACAAAACTTGCTTGCCCCCTTTAGGCCAACAGTGAGGGTCTTCTACAGTGTTATCACATCCACGTCCTAAACACCACCCCAGATGGTCCTGACCTATCGCCTGGGGGCTGGATTTCCCAAGACATAATGCCCATCCTTCTTATCATACCATGAGGTATACAGTGGAGGGGGTGTGTGTGCTCAATTTTATCTTCCTGCTGGTGAACCCAGGCCTGAAGGTGAACTGGGGGACTGACCATGACTATGATCCAGATGTACTCCCAAGGACACCCAGTCTTGAGTAGCTGCTAAGACACAGGAGTAGTCAGAGCCAGTGGGATCAGGTCACAGTGACCTGCTCTGCCCTGCAACCCCTCATTCAGTCAGTTCCCTCTGGCCCTGAGGCACAGGCCTGGCTGCACTTTCCAGGCTTCATGGAATTCTGTTCCTAGGACTTCATGGATCCTGGACTCAGTAAGTCCTTTCCAGGTGCACATGGGCAAAAATGGCACACATATACTGCTTCTTGGCCAGGTCCCAAATGCTTCCAGCTGAGACCGCCATTGCCCTCTGCACCAGCTTAATGTTGGTGGCTGTGGAAGGCCACACTCCATTAAGCCTAGTCTCTGGGTGACAGGCAAACTCTTGGGAGAGCCTCAGATAGACTGTGGGAGTAAGAAGGGAATGTCTACAGTCCAAGCCATTGTAACCCAGGTTTAATGGCTGCAGCGACAGGCATTCCTTCTCTGAGTGAACAGAGGAGACAGTGGATATGCCTCCCTGGGCTCTGGTGCTCAGCATGCACATGCCTTCTCTTAGGCATCCCAGCTCCTGGAATCCTGGCTATATTATGAACAAAGTAAGCTCTCATATTAAATAAAACATCCACGTCCATTTTCAAACCCATTTCTTTCAGGTCAACCTGTCAGGCCCAGTCTTCACAGTTGGGAAGGGACTCACTAATTAATAATTCACAGAACCACCTTCATTATGGAAAACAATGTAGAGATTTCCCAAAGCATTACAAACAGAACTATCATGTGATCCAGCTACTTCACTGTAGGGTAGGTAGCTGAAGAAATTGAAATTGATATGTCAGTAAGCCACCCACATGACCACACTCACAGAAGCAGCTCTATTTACAATGGCCAGGCATGAACTGACCTAGGTGTCCTTTGCTGAGGATAAAAGAGGGGTGATATATTCATGGAGCATCATTCTGCCATAAAAAATAAGGAAATTTTGTCATTTGTGATAGTGTGGACACACCCAGGAGACTTTATGCTGAGTGAAGTAGGCCAGGTATAGATAGAAAACCAGACACCACTTGTCCCTCTCCTGTGCAGGACAGAGCAGAGAGAAATAGCAGAATGGTGGTGACAAGGCTGAATGGGAGATACTGCAAACCACTTTATTCCAGACGTGCAAAGTGCTGCTTCACTTGCTTGGGGCAGACAGCTACCCTGTCAGAGGTGGATGGGACAGTATTACTACGTGGATGAAGTCAGTGTCCCTCATGTAAAAGTCAGCAGGCCTGTCAGTGTTGAGAAAGGTGGGGACTTACCTGCCAAGTTGAAACACCAGCTCTGGGATCAGTCATAGAGCAGCTTAATAAGGAATGAAACGGCGACAATCTCATCTAGATAACTCAGACAGCAGGAAAAGTAGACTTCAGAATTATTAGATGTCTGTACAGCAAGGAACAGAGATACCGTATCTTCACTGACCAAGTGGCCGGCATGTGTTCTTATCTTGGCTATGTCCCTTGCTGGTCTCTCCACCACATGGAGCCTCAGTTTCTATATCTAGATATGAAGTAGCCTTAGCTGTTCCAGCAAGTACCCCTGTGGGGAGAAGGATGGAGGCAGGGAAAGCCACTAAAGGACAGAGTGCTGCAGAAGAAGCTGGTACAGGGTCTACAGGAGGCCAAGACTACATAAGCAAGAGAGTTTGTGTCAGCTATGTAGGTGGGGGATCTACACCACATGAGGTGGCAAAGTAAGGCCCACGAGGCCAATTGTTCCTTCTTCTGCCTCAATGCCTCAAGCTCCGAGACTCAAGCTGCTGCATAGGGTTTCACCCAGGGCCCCACAACCCAGTTTTGAACCCCTTCTTTGTCAGTGATAGTAGGTTGCACAGCTGTGGCTACCACTCTGAGTCTCACTGAGCTGAGCTGGGCTGGAAATGATCCCTTGGTGATAGCAGAACAAGAAAGTCAGACCTGAAGGGCCTCACTGGAGACAGTAAACAGAAGCACATGGATCCAGTAGCTTGTCCTGGGGGCATGGCAGACATCACTAATTGATCACCACACTTTTCACTACTGAAACTATTTTACTTTCACTACCTCTCACATCACAGAGTTCAGGTAGCAGAAAGTCCAAATTTCCCTGAATGCCAAAACCTATCTGCATCTCCAGGCTTGGTTCTGGGGGCAGCCAGCACCAATGAAGACAGCTAAGAAAGAGTGTGACTCACTAATGAGCAAGCAGCTCTGCCTGGATTCCAGTTTTCTTTGTCCACGGGTAGAATCAGCCAAGGCCTGATGTCTACAAAGAAAGATTTTAATAGAACCACGACAAGGAAAGCCTGGGAAATAATACCATTCACAGTGACCCCTAATTAAAGTGCAAAGAATACATAGCCAGAGTTCCTCGGCTCCTAGCTGCTGGGGCTTAATTGAGAAAGAGATGCAAAGAAGTGCACAGCCTGATAGCAGGGGACTGAGAGTGGGAAGCCAGGTCCCACTGAAGGGCTCTGAGCTCCACAGAGCAGGGCCAGCTAGCTCCACCACACTCTGGAGTCTCGCAGAAACTTATCTCAGCAGGCTGTCTCCCTGAAGGCTGGCAGTCCCTAGGCAGGACCAGCAGAGGCCAGGGGCACTCAGCTTGTTGTCTCTGACACAGGAAAATGAGAGGGAAGTCACACCTCAGCCCCAACTATTTTCCCACACAATCTGCGCTGTAGCTGACAAGCCAGAAGTCCAGTATGGGCCCTGGAGGTGAACAGAAGGCCCAGGGTCCCAGATAAGTCTGTCTCTGCTTCTCTGTGTTGAGAGGGCTTCTCAGGAAATGTGTTGCAGCTTCTGGGTTAGGAATGGGTCCTACAGTGACCTGTCATGCACACACAGAAGGTGTCACATGGCCACCACCCTAGGAGGAGGGCAACACATCAGGCTTTGAGGCAGAACATTGATGTGGTGGGAGAGCACGGTGGAGGAGAGTGGCTCACCTCATGGCAGCCAGCAGCAAGACAGCACCCTTCAAAACCATGCCCCTAAAAGTATGCTCTTATCTAAATGTATATACTACTCCCACCAAGCTGCCCGGAAAATACTACACTTAATGCTCATATTCACATATTAATGCTACTCTCACTTCTGGTTAGAGAAGCTTCTCTTTTCAGATGGCGATGACCACTGGGATGACCCAAAAGGCAACATAGTGCTGAGAAGAAGGGATGGAGGAGTGCCCAGCACTGAAACATCTCTGTCACACCCTCCAAGGCTCAGGGATCATTGCGGAAGAGGGGGCGGATAGAATGGAAGAGCCAAAGGAAGGGTACGACTCCTTACAATGCAACTGCCCAGACAGAAATTGGCCTTAATATCCATGACCTTGCTGCACCTAGCAATACCTCCGCAAGACCCTCATAATAGAAGTAAAAGATGATGACATCAAATTAAAAAAGAGACTAATGGAGAGAGGGAGGGGATATGATGGAGAGTGGAGTTCTAAAGGGGAATGGGGGAGGGGAGGGAAAACTATACACCTTTTGTATGTAAGTATGTTTTGTTGTCAATAAATATTAAAAAAAAAAAAAAAGAAAGTGCAAAAAAAAAAAAAAAAACCATGCCCCTAGTGACCTGCTTCTACCACCTAGGCCCATTCTCACTGATGCTAGTACTTTCTCATGATATAATCACCTCTCAATAGTGCCACCAGCTGAGGACCAAGCCTTCAGCACTTAATAAACCTTACAACACACTTTACACACAAACTCTAACATATTTCATTTGGAAAAACATCTTTGCTGGTGTAATGAAATTAAAGGGAGACTATCCTGAATGGCCTTAAATCCAGTGACCAGTGTCCTTACAAGAGAGAGAGAAAAGGAGAAGCCACAGAGGGAAGACCATGGGAGACAGTGGCAGGATTGGAAAGGGAGTGACAAGCCAGTCTTGCAGGTCTACAGCCACCCCCAGCACACAGGACAGAAGATCCTCCATTGAGGCTGTCCAGCAGAGCTCAGCCCAGCCTTCGCCTTGATTTCCAATTGACTTTTGGTCTCTAGAATGAGAGAAAACAGAGTGTGGTTTCAGTTTCTGGACCTTGTTTTGGAGGCCATGGGAAAGGCCCAAGGAGAGGCCAAGTCCAGTCCGGCTGACATCCAGCGGCCTGGCTTTGCACAGCAGCTCAAGGGTCTATGTAAGCTTAGAGAACAGCCACTGGGGCCAGCTGGCTAAGAGCTGAAACAAAGCCTGTAGAAAACCCGGGGCCCTCAGATGGGTGAGGCTTATATTCAGCAAGCTTCCAGAGCAGATATTGGGTTCCTGCTGTTCGTGCTAGGCTCCAGACACTAGCAAACTCCATGGAAGACCAAAGGGTTTCTCCATAGAGGAAGTTCCAAGGCTGGGCTGAGGGCAAAGTCTATAGGCATCCCTGGTGGCCCTGATGGAGAGGGAGTACTGAAGCAGAGTGCACACTTCCCAGCCTGGACACTTTGCTTTAGGGATATGGATCCTAGCACCTTCCTCCCTGTCTCCAACCCAATACCACCCCATGTAGCTCCTCTCCTCACCTCTCTTGTGTAACTTGACTGAGCTGGCTACAGGGAGGCTGTCTCTGGATGCCTGTCCTCTCTCAGCCTGGACAACTGTAAACTGAAAGCCAGCCCTGTCCCCAGCATCCTAGTGCCCCTGTCCCCGGTACAGGTGGATCTACCTGAGGTCAGCAACTTCAGCCCTCTGTGTCTGTGTGGTATGTCCACAATTCGGGGGAATAGCAGTAGGTCAGGCTGGATTCATGGGTGATTCTTTCCAAAGGAATGCTCCTTATGGGATTAACAGGCAGAGCATACTTACCTGGGGAGCCCTGGCTTCTGGTAGGGGAGACTGGTTGACTCAAGGCTGTGATGAGAGCTGTATCACCAGAAGGTGCTGTCATCATGTTACCTGGAGTTTGCTTAACATGGAGATGGGCTGTCCACAGTGATGGAAGGAGTAGGCTGTTAGACCAGGCTAGTGTCTCACCTAGGGACCACAGGCTGCAGGGCCCCTCAGGAGGGCAATGAAGCCCTCTAAGTGGGTGAGAACAATGGGTGTCATTACACTCAACAGTCTGTGAGCCCAGGATGGGTCAGATCACTCTGTTGTGTGCTCAGCCATTCAACATGTGCCTGGTGTAAGTAGTGCTGTCCCTGGTTGACCCCAGCTATGCAAGGGCCTGATCTAAGCAGCAGCCCACTGCAAATGAGTGAAGACTATAGAGGGCTGGTGTGACAGTGGCCTGGGGCAGTGACAATCATTCAATGTATAAAGGCCTTCCAGCTCAGAAGATGGGATCATTTGAGGTTTTCCTTTGAAAGCTGGACCCATGACAGAGGTAGAAAGAAAAGTGGGCAGAGCTCCACCACTGTAGAGGGATACAGTGTCCTTAACACCTCTGGCCATATCCTTTTGTGTCCCTATGAGACTGCACTTGGTGATTTTGCTCCACAAATCCAGTGAAAGCCAACTTATCTGTGTCAGTGTCCCTCCCAAACGGCCCAGTGCATCCCCATCTGGTGCTCCACTGGCGCCATTAGTGACAGAGTCCATAAAATACAAGAAAGATGAACTAGTTTCCATGCAAGCCACTCTGGTTCCTGACCAGAGAACTGAGGAAATGGGTGAGCATAGGAGCCCCTTTGTGGGAATAGCAGGATATGAGGCTGCATATACCTAAATCTATCACCTTGTAAACACGATTGGATTCTGTGGTGAGGGAGATGATGATGAAGGCTGTGGAGTTCTTTAGAATGGATTATAGGGGGCCTTTGGGTACTTTGAGATGTCTCATTATATTGTCATTTTTTATTGAACTATGTTTTCCTAAGGAACTGGGGAAGCTGGAAAAAGCTGGTAAACTAACATTCACAGACACACAGGACTGCCTGAGGACTACAGACATATGAGCTTGAATTTTGGAGCCAGTCCTTCCCGAGCAAATATGTCTCCAACTCTTGACTTCAGACTCTCAGAAATGCACAGGAACAAGGGGACACTCAATGTTGTGCTACTGCTGCAGAGATGATGCTGCGCTGGGACTCAGCTCCTAGTAAGTGCTTTTGCTGGGGGTCAGACATGACAACCTCTGTTCTCACATACACAAGGAATAGAAGTTCAAACCCAGGGTGAGGCTGTAGGGAGGCCCCTCCCTGTCTTCTCTGGCTCTGGGTAGTAGTGACATTCTGGGAACACCTGGCTATGGTACAACCCTCATCTCTGCCCCTATGGTCACACAGTCTACCATCCATGGCTTGGTTCCCTTTCTTCTAAAGACCAGAGTCACACGCCACCCTATTCAGTAAGGAATACATTCCAACTACAAAGATCTGAGGGTCTAGTGGCTATGGCCTTGGCCTTGACCCTGGCCTTGGGGGAGCCCTCTTTATCCAGCACAACAACTGAGGTTTGCTCTCACAGGGAAGGAGGCCTGGCTGTGACCCTGTGGCATGGATTTCCTGTCACTGACATTTCTACTGGCTGTGCAAATCCCTGTTTGGGGGAAAATTCTGGGTCTCCCTAAGGATCTCCCTCTGACCTCCCACAAAGACTCAAGTTTTGCCATGGCAACTTTCCTGCTGACTAGGTTTGAGGCTTGTCCTCACCATAGCTGTCACTCAGGTGTCCCTGACACATGTTCTCTCACACCTGCTGGAGTGTGATTGGGACAGACAGGGAGAATATGGCTTGGTCACAGATTTCCATGGGGAGTGATCAGGGAAGCTTTATGGGATAAATCTGAGTAGTGGGAGCCAGGTGGGTCCTCTTGGCCTCAAAAAAACAGGTATACAAGACACAGACACCTTGTCTTTCTCTATAAGCCCTCTGTATTTCACCAGTGAAGTATCAAAGCTGCATCACTCATGGAAATCAACATTCCAGGGAACTGAATTCCAAATAACAGTCTTGGTATGGTCTACAGAGTGGAGAAGCACAGGCCGGTGGAGAAGCACAGAACAGTGGCCATGATGAGGTGGAAAGGAGGAGCTTGTCTTATTAGACCAGTGGTAGGTAGGTCTGTAAGACTTTCCTGGAGCTCCAGGTAGAATCTAGGCAGCCATAGCACCACACACTTCTGAATGACATCCATGCCCCGCCCCCCAACCCATGATCCCATTCTAGTGTGCTGAATGGAAATGTTTTGCTAACATCACTGACAAGGAGGCTAAGGCCTGGTAGTGTGGCTGCAGCCCAATAGGACACAGGTAGAGCAAAGACTGGACCCCACACCCTCATCTTGGGCCAGCCACCCATTTCAGGCATAGACTGCATGACTGATGTGTGGCCCTGGTTTCCAGCTCCGTCTTCTTAGCTAGGGTGGGCCTGTGGTTCATACGCAAGACCCTATAAGCGCCTAATCTGTGCTCTGTGGATGACTGTCCTGGCTCTATAGGCAGCGGGGGAAGAGCTGGCTGGCAAGATTTGGAATCCAACATCTTCTTATTTGTCCCCACTTCTAATATCGAGCCGACATCATCACTGTTGTTCTTTCCCCACACAGGGCCGCAAGCTGCAATTGGTCACTAGCCCACATCTGATCCCAGACACTGAGTAGCATCTATAACAGACCAGTCCATGCTTCCAAGCAGAGCTCAGGATGTCACCCTGTGACCAGCCCTTCCTGCCTAAAGGCAAGGGCTCCTGCTGCAAAGACCCTCCTCTCCCCATTTACAGCTCATCCATGACCCAGTGTCCCCATTCCTTAACCTGCCATCCTAAGTCCTTCCTGGGGCCTGCCCTCTGCCACAATCCAGGATCTACTTGGGATTTCCCAAAGGAATACTGTAGGTGGACCCAGTCCCCTAAATGCACCTTCAATTCTAAGCCTGGTGCCTGAGAACATGAGATTTGAAAGAGGGCCTTGGCACTGTCATCAAGCTGTCACACAATGACTGACAGGATTCTAGTGAGAATGTCTGGTGAATACAGGGGAGGGTGGCTATGTGGACATATGAGCATAAACTGGTTACATTTCTCCCTGAATTCAGTTATAGGAATGTATGACTCATAGAATAGAGTTTCACTGGCCCATGCCGTCCTTGTGGACGGGGCCCTGCTGTGGACATATGTCCCAGGGCAGGCACAAAGTCTTCATCCAGTAATGAACTGGCCAATGGGAATGATGATGGCTTTATTTGTCAATAAAGCGTATGCTGTAAAAGCATAATAATTGAGTTTGATCTCTAGCACTCACATAAATGCCAAGCATGGTGGCACATATCTATAGACCCATGGGAAGTAGAGACAGGAGGATCCCTGGGGCTTGCTGGCCAGCCAGTCTTGCCTAAATAGTGAGTGTCAGGCCAATGAAGACCCTGTCTTAAAAAAAAAAGTGGACAGTGTGCCTGAAGACGATATCTGAGGTTCAACTCTGGCATCCACACATTGCACAGATATCCACATGTAACCCCCAAAACACACACACATATACTAACACAATGCATGCACACATGCATATTACACACATATACACACACAAAAAATAAAGAAACTGAATAAGATCTACCCAATAACTTAAGAGTGGGCTTCGGAAGAGCTCAAGAGGCTTAGAGGTGGGATGTCCACTGGCTTCCTAAGCCATAGTCAGAGGCTGAGGAGCAGGGTACAGAAGCCACGGAAACCTGGGCGGCTGCTGCCCCACAGCCTCGTACTCATGAGCAAGGCTGTGCCCCTGCTTTCACTCCCTCACAAGAGTGCTGAGCACTCGGCAGTCTGAGTGCTTACTGAGCATTGAGCAGGCGGGCTCTACAAGGATCTGAAGATGCAGACATGGGCAAATACTTCACAGAGGTCCAGTTTCCAAGGGCAAACACCAACCAAAAAACTTCGCTCAAGGCAACGTGGGGAGCCCCACTTGAGACAGCTGGAGGGAGCTTTTTGTGTTCGTCTGCGTGCATGTTTTAGACAGGTCTCATGTGGTGGCCCAGGCTGCCCTGGAATGCACCATATAGTCCTGGCCTGAACTTGCAGTGATCCTCTTTGCCTCAGGCTCTCAAGTTCTAGCATGACAAGTGTGTACCCCGACTTGGAGTTTTATTTTAAAGCAGGTATGGTACAGCCGTGTACTGTTATGTAGGGGTGTCTTCCAGTTTCCCCTCCACCATGGCAGCCAGGCTTCCTCCATTTGCCTGGATGAAAGCCTCCAGACCTGGTGTCCCAAGCAGGATCTGCCCCTTCCCGCCCCACCAAGACACAGCCTGCCATCCAGCAGCAGCACATCCAGCCTGGCTTCTGCCTGACCCACCGTTACAGCCTCCAGAGTGACACCTTCTGTTCCACGTCTCTGTGGTCTGCTTCTACCTTGGGTTTCCAGCGGCTCCCAAGGTCATCTACAAAGTTCTAGAAGGTGCCATGGGCATTCTGCCCCTGAATCTCTGTTCTAGCCTTACTGGACTCCTAGGGCTAAGTCCATTGTATACAGCACCCCATGGCAAGGCAGGTTCTTCCTAACATAAGCCCCTGAACACCCTGGAAATCAGTCTGCATGGCAGGAAATGTATGTGTGTGAATGTCTTCCTCCCCTTCAGCCATCCAAGCCTTGTGCTGGACTGTAGCTCCTCAGGACACACACTCTGCCTCACCACTTAAGGCCAGCTGGCAACAGACCTTCTGCCATGGCCCCTGAGACTGTCCCTACTCCTTATGCTCTCTTGGCACAGTGCCTGTGGTATTCATTGTCCTGGGGGCAGCGTCTCACAGCTGAATATTAGCATGCTTGTCTGTGATATGCATGTCTAGTGCCCCTTCTATTTGGTGTCTTAATACCATGAAAAGTAACGATCAAGTCCAGAATGAGGATTAGCTGATCCTGGAGGATTAGACTGGTAAACTGTCTGGCACAATGACCACACATGGCAGAGGCGCAATACAATTTTTGGGAAAGGAATCAATGAAGTAGTCTACAATTGACAGTGATGGGAGAATGTATTTGTAACCAGCACTGTAGCCCCATCACTGGGTGGGGTGGTGGGCCACGCTCCTCTGCATGTCCTGAGCAGAGGAAGCTTGATTGATTTGGCTGAGCCCAGCCAGTTCCAATCAAAGCCAGCTCTAGACTGTGGGGTCCTCGCTGTGGGAGGCTAATGATGAAAGTAATGAGGCCCCTCAGGCAGGAGCAGACTCCACACAGCCCTGTTTAATGGAATGCAGCCCAGGACTGCCATCTTGCCACCAAAGTGGGACAGACTGGATAGAGGTAGTTCCTTTCCTAACCGCTCAGTGGGCGTTTCCTTGTCAGCCCTATCTGGCGGACTGCAAGAGCACATGGTTTTGGATCTAGAATCAGCATCAAGCCCATGCGTGCGGGATCAGCTTTCCCTCTTGCCCCACCACACCTTCCCCTGACAAGCTGGAAGATCTCTGGATGCTCCAGAGCCCTCATCCTTCTGAGGAAGCCACGTCACTACATGGCTTGGCCACTGTGTCTCTGTCCTTTCCTGACTAGTGAGGGCCACTCAGCTCCCACTTTCTCCCAGAAGGCTGTTCTGAATCTCCCCCACATTATGCAGGCAAGAAAGTGCCTCATTTAACCCTGACATCATCCATGGGCCTTGGAATAGCCATCTGAGAGCTCTCTATGCCCACAGCAGTCAGCTCAGATAACTGGGGACCAAGAGCCAGCAGGCCCTAGCATTCTCATGCCCAGACTGGATGCTGGTCTTCACACGTAGTTAGGGCTTCCCAACCCCACCTTGAACATGGGACACCCAACCTCAGAGGCATCCAGGTCTCCCTTTGGAGGCTGGAGCTTGCAAGGGTGATGGTGGGACAGAGTGGGCAAGGACCGCTTGGACTGAGATCAGTGTGGTGAAGCTCTCATTCCACAAACTGTCTCCACAGCAGCATGTGTCAGACCCGAGGAGGAACACAGCAGGCAGCAGAGTCAATAGCAACAAGGATCACCTCTCCTACACATGCCCCTCTGTAGATAAGTCTCCTTCCATAGCCAGAGCTCCATGTGTGTGGTGTGGGGACAGACCCTTCCACCTCATTGAGAGTCCTTGACAGCTTGCTTTGCAATGCTCCAGGAACCCGAAGTCAGAGTTGGAGAGCCTTCCAACAGGCAGCACCGGGCTGCATTCTGCCTTCCCTCCCCGGATACAGGGGAGGTGGCTCAGTCTCAGACCTACCTGATTTCAGATGTGGTGTACTGAATAGGGGAAACAGGGTACAATGTCCAGATGCAAATCCCTGGCTGTCAGAGAACATCCTGGGGCTTTAACTATTCAATCCCTGCACCCAGCACTAACTCTAAGACGCTGTTGGTGAGTAGGAGGCATGAAGAAGCCTGTAAGGAGCCAACAGGATAGAGTGCATTACCACTGGCCAAGTGGCTGGCTGCGAGGAAATGTGGGCCCAGCTCAAGTTATGTCAGCACACAAGCATCCATTCATTAATGCTCTCCTTCATTCACTCCATAATTTGGTGCACTTGTTGCATCTTTCCCCAGTGCCCCAAACTGTGAGGCATCTTATATTAGCACTCAATGTTTACAGTAACATCTTTTGGGGGTTATGCTTCTAAAGTAAATGGATTTTTGGGCACCACTCAGTCCAAGCCCTGAGCTAGTCCAAGGAATATAGACATGGCCTGAAGTTTAGGAGGCTATGCATGCAGTTCAGCTTTGGTCATAAACATCAGGCTCTGGCTGACAAAGATGGTGAGGTCAGCCAGACTTCACCTCAGGACCTGGTCCCCATGAGCAAGACTGCATCCGAGGCCATATTAATATAAGCAGCTGTGCACCTGTAAGAAGGGTTAGGAGGCCCACCCAGGTCGGAGCTGTTCACATGGAAGCCTGTGATGGTGCTCAGGAGGATGGAGAACCGGGTCCTGCTCAGAGATGGAGCACAGAGTGGTAGGATGGAGACCCGGGCCCTGCAAAGGACAGCTGAGATTTTCATAGCTGTGAGGATGGGAAGTATGGTGAGGACCACCACATGCTCACACTGTGGAGGCTCTATGGGCCGAGGGACACAGGCCTAGCACCTAAAGCCAGGGAAGCTGAGCCAGCTCCATGGGCAGAAGCCATTCAAAGCCATTCTTACACCATCTGCAATGGTGGGGTTGTGACTATCCCAAGTCCTGCAGACCAGACTCCCAAGAGGTGGGCATGCATCCAGGGGAACATCTGGGGGGCCTGTGCTGGGAGAGCCTCTCTAAGCCATGGCAGCCAGGCTATGAGGGAACGTGGGATGCAGCCCTCATTCTGTGAATGTGGCAGCTGAGGCCAAGGGTAAGCGTCCTCTCTCCAGAATGAGAGTCAGTGAGGAGACTCACAACCTGCTTGTGCAGGACTCTGGCCCCAGGCAGCCAACGTGTTTCCTCCCAGGTAGGCATCTCAGGACAAGTCAATGGGGCTCTAGAGTCAAGTGTCTCTGCTCCTCACTGTTCCCACTGCAGGTTGGAAGAAGTCCCCACCAGATTCCCTTGTCATCCCCTGGCTCGTCAGTGCTGCTACCAGGAGCCAGGCCTTCCAGAAAACTTGCCATGGCAAGGTCTGCAGAGAGCATATCAAAGTCGTTTCTGAATGCATGATGCCTAGAAGTAGGCCCATGACCCTTGATGAGGAGGATTATGGATAAACTTTTTCCTTTCACTAATCACTATTGCCTACATTTTCTTTTTTTTTAATTTTGAGGTGAGGTCTTGATATGAAATTCACTATGTAGTCTCAGGATGACCTTGAACTCACGGCAATCCTCCTACCTCTGTCTCCCAAGGGCTGGGATTAACGGTGTATGCCACCATACCCAGCAGAGTTGCCTACATTTAATGCCTATGTGTAATGATGGTGTATGTTTATAAAGAAGTATATGCTTGTCTCTGGCACAGGGCCCTTGAGATGGCGGACGCATTCTGACAAATGTTAAAATTAGAGGAACTGAGAAAATGCCAGTGCTCCAGGTCCCCAAAGATGCTTGGCACCCACCCCATCCTCAAGAGTGCAGCCTGTCACTCACCCTGTAAAGGTCCTCCCCTCTCCTCCACATTTCCACCACAGAGGGAAGCCAGAACCCTGCCAACACTACACTCAGAGGAGACCCTACCATTGCTGGACTGTAGCGGGAACAAAGCATCAACAGTGCAAAGAACAGGTGGCTGCTGGACTGAATACTGATGCCCTGGCGATAGCAGTGCCCCACTAGGAGCAAGGAGAATGGCCAACATCAGCTGCCAGCCAGCTGGGGTCACACAGGACTGATGGTCAGGTGGGGTACTAATAACCAGCACTTCCCTGTCATTTAAGTACTGGACCCAGGGTGCTTTTTGCCCTGTTCTGGGCAGTTGTATGGTCGAGACCACATCACATGTCTACAGTATCAGGCCACTGTATACCTGGCCTACAGCTAGAAGTGAGGCTGTGGGTGAGGCTAGGCTGCACACACAGGCCATATGTGTCTATATGGAGCTGGGCAGCTTTTACAGGAAGGTCATGAAGCTGCCTGCTGTTGCCCTCCCTCTACCCCTGTTCCTTGCCCATCACAAAAATTCCCACATAGCCTACCTTTACAGAGTCTTCTCCAAGTTCCCCAACTAGCTGGTAGCTCTCCCACAGTGTCTGGCCATTGTCACAGTCATTGTCACAGTGATAACTGGACAGTAAAACTGTTTGGGGCCATCTTATTCTTCTAGTCCAGAAAGTTCCATGTTGTACAAATGGGTTCAGTTCACTGACTTCTAGATTACTCGTGGTCCAGTTTAGAAGCTCACATGCTTCACATCAATGAATGAGTTAACCTTGGCTCAAAATGCTAAATTAATAAACTAGACACTCAGACCATCTCTTCATTTTGTTTCCTGTGGCCCATGGTTGGGAGGGTGCAGGCTCCCTATTAGAAGTTTCCGACAGCTGTTGTCACCAGGCTCCCAGCGTGGTGACTGGAGAACCAATTTCATTCCAGTCTGGTGAGCATCAGTATGCCATGGACCAGGGGCCCCCACTGGAGGATTAATCAGGCTATCTGTATGCATGAAGCAGCACCCCGCACAGTGAAGTGGAGCAGAGGCACCATCTCCCTGGATCCACCAAACTTTCCTCCCTGCTGTCTCCAAATTCAATAAGCACAAGTCACTGGCTTCATCCCCCAAAGTTAAACAACAAATTGCTTCACCAGCTTCCAATGCTTGCCTGTCAAGTGGGGATGCGGAGTGAGGAGAGGCCTTCTAGCCCATCACATTTGTCATCACTGGAAGCCCTGGAGTCTGGGCCTCCCACACTCCCCACCACTGGGGAGGGATCACTCAGGGAGCACCTACTGTGTGCAGGCATTTCTTCCTAAGAATATGTGATTTGAGTTCCAAGTAACCAATGCATTCCCCGAGGTCAACATCAGAGTTTGTCCAGGGTTCAAAACGAGGTCTCTTGCCCAAGCCTAGGTCCTTTCAATGAACAGGCTGCACAGCCCATTCTAGTGACATGGGACCCAGTGCTCCTGAGGCCACTCATTCCTGCAGGCTTTCATGCAGAGAGGCACCCTCCCAGAGATCAGAACTGAGTCATGACGCCAGCCTCCCTGGCCTTCTGCTTGGCCTCTGCCTCTCAGTCCTGGGTCATGTACTGTCAGTGACTCTGTTTCTTTACCTGTTAAAAGTCACCATCCCAGCCGGGCGTGGTGGCGCACGCCTTTAATCCCAGCACTTGGGAGGCAGAGGTAGGAGGACTGCCACAAGTTCGAGGCCACCCTGAGATTACAGAGTGAATTCCAGGTCAGCCTGGGCTAGAGTGAGACCCTACCTCGAAAAACCAAAAAAAATAAAAAAGTCACCGTCCCACTGCTTCCAAGAAGCATAGGTCAAAGGCCAGAGCTCAGCCTTGGGCTTGGCTGCCTACAGTCGGTCTGTAGATAAGGATGCTGGCCTTCTACCCATTCTATGGAGAAAGAAACTGAAGCTTGGGAACAGAGGTCATTTGTTCAAGACCTCCACGAGGGACTGAAATGAAGATAGTGTGATGGGCAGTGAGACCCAGTGAGTGCTCACATGTGCCCATTAACCCATTCACTCAACGCTAGACACTGGGCATTTTCTATACACTGAACCAGGTGAGTGCCAGGCACTAGCTGGCCTTCATTTACCCTCTGAACCCTCCCAGTGTCAGACCTGGCACTGGGCACAGAAGTCATCAAGACCCACGAGAAGAGACTCTTTTCCTAGAGAAGGTCTCTGAATAGCCGAGGCCCTGTAGGAGCAGATGTCAATCACAGGTATGTGGGACAGGGTGGTGGGGGGCTCTGTGATATATAAGAAGACAGGAACCAATTCAGTTCAGCACCAGCCTTGCCAGAGTGTGTTGCATCCATTTCTGTCTGATTTCCTAACATCAGGGGTCACTGTCATACTGTTATCACACAAGAAACATAAGAAAAAGACCAATACTTAGTCCCACAACCAGCTGCTGAAGCTTCATGATGCTGGTCTCCTGCCCATTCTGTGGAGGAAGAAACCAAGGCTTGGGAATTCAGGACACTTGTTTACATCCCAGCTCATGGGTGGGGAGCTGAGGCTCAAATGCAGGTCCCAGTAACTGCTCTGTGGGCTCCCTTCACTGTTAATTTGACTAGATTTGGAATCACCATGAAAACACACTGCTGAGTGTCTGTGAGTGTCTGTGATGGTGTTTCCAGAGAAGCTTAACTGAGAAAGCAAGACCCACTCTGAATGTGGGTGGCTCCATCCCATGGGCTGGGGTCCTGAGCTGAATAAAGGTGAGAAAGCAAGCTGAGCACTGTCACTCATCTCTGTTTCCTGACTGTGAACACACATGATCAGCTGCCTTCAGCTCCTGCTGCCATGCTCTGCCATGATGGTCTATAACCTCAAACTGGGAGCCAAAGTAAAACTTCCTTCCTTCAAGTTACATTTGTCAGGGACTCAGCCACAGCAATGAAATAAGTAAGATGCCACCCTTCCATCTTTCACAGTTACTTGCAGGCCCGAAGGTGTGCAGCCTGGAATCAGGCTCAAAGACTCTCCTGTGGCATCTCTGGCATCCTTTCCCTGAGCTCATGCTATGAATTTTCTAGAACGTCACTTTCTATAGAGTTATGGCATCTACATAGATGAGTCTGACACAGAACCAGCTGTGTCCTGCTGTTACATGATAATTGGGAAACTGAGGCAAGTACTGCAGTGCTTCTCAACCATGTCCTCACAATCCTGGGCGATGGGAGTGGGCATAATGCACATTCCCAAGGGCCAGAGGCGAGATTACTCATTGTAAGTTTGCCCCCTGGCATCCCCAGCCCAATTAATAGTATAGCCCTCAGGATGTGGAAAACGGTGGAATTCCATTATCATTTGTGAACATTCCTGCTTGGGGCAGGACTTTATCAAGTGCATAAATACCCTACCATGGTGGTCTCTGAATTTGAGGCATTTACTGATCAGTGTTCTGTTTTTCCCTCATTAATCATGCAGAGTTTGTGGCCACCATGAAGAAAAGGGTCTCAGTGAACAGGCTGGTCCAGAGGTCAGCCGGAAGCACAGCCACTAGGAGAGGATGAAGCTGGACCTGGACAAGGAGGCAGCTGGCTTAGAAGAAGGGAGGATGGTGGCTTTCAGTTCTAGGCTCTGGGGACTCCCTAACAGCTTCTTTTACATTCTGAGACTGAAGCCAATCTCTTTCCAGGGGAGGGGAACATGTGAAGGCAGTAATTATTTTATTAAGGACCAAGAAATGATGAATAATTTAATTTGGAGAAAAAACGGCGTGGCTGATTGAATGTTGCTTCTTTGGGCCTGACATCACCTCTAACTAATTTCCTTTGACATTTCTGGCAGGGCATCATGAACAAGGTTCTGGAGCATTTGAATTGTGCCTTCAGCCTGGGCCTTTCTGATCCTTCCAGGCTGGAGGAGGGAAGGGAAAGATCAAAGTCTTGGATGGCAATGAGGTGCCTTTCACAAGCCTGGCATCATAAAAAATTCAAATCTCCAGTTCAGCCCTGTGTGTTGAACAAGTTGTCTCAGGCCTCGGAAGGCCACTGTGAGTTCACAGAGGGGTCATGGCCACAGATGTGAAAATACAACTCTAGGCTGTTAGATGGCCACGCAAAGTGGTCCCTTGTGACAGCCAGAATCAGGGAGTATGTGAAGTTACTTCCCAGATCGGAGCCTCTTGCTAAGTCACATCACCTTTCATGAGTCACAATTGCACAGCTCTGCACATTAGATGCTGACAAGCCCTCTGCTGCTCCTACTGCCCAGATACCACTGGAGGCCCAGGACTCTGCATAACCTAAGGCCTGGGACTATGTACAACCCATCTGCTGGAAAGCCGTGACAGGTCACACCAGAGCTGTGACAGCCAAAAGGGAAAACACTGTGTGCCACTGGGGGTCAACTGGACCTGGTATCTGGGCCCCCAGTGGCACCTCTGCTGGCAAAACCAGCTTGAAAGGACTGCCACTCCAAATGCCCAGGCCTCAGACATACACAGGACCCTCGAGGTTGCACTGACCACTGGGTTCTGGCTGACCAGTGCCTTCCTGGCTGGGTCCCCAGAGAGCAGTTCCATGGGCTGGGCATCCTTAGAGCTTGGGCTGTGCCTTGCCCTGCACTAGGGCTGGGAACCCAGACAGGCATCATGAAAAGTACCACATGGCTTCCACTTCTTGGTGGCCCAGCATGGTGTCTGGTGGCTCCCATGGTGCAAAAGGGATACCCATTGGGTAGGAGTCATACCTTGAACTCTATTCTGTTCTTTTTCCAGGTATCTTTGTCAGTTTGGGGCCACTGTGACAAATGTCTAGTCGACTTATAAAGAGAACAGAGTTATTTGGGCTCAGGTTTGTAGGTTTCAGTTGATGATATAGGGACCATTATTTCTATCCCTCTATAGGAGGTGGTGCCAGGACGGAAAAGGGAGAAAGAGGAAGGAACTGGGGTACCACTGACCCAAGGCTTCCTACTAGGCCCCAACTTTTAAAAGGCCCTACCATTTCCTATAGTGCCATGGCTAGGCCTGAGGGGACAGTCAAGATCCAAGCTACAGCCCCAGTCTACTAATGTTTGGCATAATACTCTTGTGATGCTGGGCAGTAGCAGCAAGCCACAGGTCCCAGTTGGCCTGTGACCTCGAGGGACCCGCTGAAGTGCATGGTGTCCTACATGGCTCATCTAGGAGCTAGGCAGAGTCAAGGTTACTTACTCAATGCCACCTGCACAGGGTTCAGTGGAGTGCAGCCCTATTGTATGTCAAAGAACAGGTGTGATGACATGTCATCACTGCCCCCTGGCTTGGGACCCTGAGGAGAGTGTGCTGCTTGGGGGAAGGGAGGAAATGTTCATGCAGCACAGTCAACAGGCAAACACCAGGCTGGCCAGCATTTCCTTCAGCCTTTATCAACATGTGTCAGTGCCTTCTGAGCCTCTGTTTCTCCTTCTGTCAAGTAGGATAACAACATGTCCCTCTTGCTTCCAGTGCCAAGCATGGTGGCTGGCCTGCAGCAGACGAAGGAGACATTTGTTGAGTGGCTTACTGAGGGCTGGCTTGGAAAAGGTGTTCAGACATGGTTAAGCCCGACTCTCAGCACCTGACCAGAGCAGCTGCCTCTACCTTCTCCTCAAGGCTGATAAGAGAGAGGCATTCAGAGACGCTCTTGGGCTTGAACCCCTGGCTCTCCAAGGAAGTGTTCCTACCAACAACGGCGCCAGGCCAAACAGGGAAAGTGAACATGAGAGCACTTTCCAGAGTGCAAGCTGTGCCCAGTAGAGCCCAGCAGAGCCCAGTGGGCTACTGCGATTCACAACAGCATCTTCACTGAAGCTCCTGACTCCACAAGTGTGCTTGACGCTGATGGAAGCCTTCATTTCAGAGCTGGCGGCTGCGTGGGCTTCTCCTCTGATCAGGGCCTGCAGGGTCTGCTCAGGGTCCCCTTGCTAGCTGTAGAGCTCTGGAAAGGTGGCAGTTTCATAATCAGCATCTATAGGTTGGGAACACTGCATGTCTCAGGATGAGCACCCCAAGAGGCCACAGTTCCCTTTGTAAGGACCCAGCCCAGACTTCTATGTATTGATGGGAGTTGCTCACAACACGGACCTGGCTCAGACCTCCCTCCTTTGGGTGATTGCCCAGTCAGGGCCTCACAAGCTCCTGTGTTACACAAGGTCATGTGGAAAGATGCTGGGCACAGGGCCTAGCACTCTACAGTAGCACCCCCTCTTCACCCAGCAGCTCAGATGAACCAACAAACTCTGCAGGAGAGGCTTGAGTGACAGGGAGGACCTGGCCATCACCTCCAGTGGCTCCACACATCTCTTAGTGGTTGTCTGCTGCCCTTAACTATTGGGGACCAGATCAACCACACCTCACCAAGCCTGGCCCAGGTCCCCATGCATGGCTTTGCATCCCGTGCCACTTGTGCCTTTCTTCATGGTCCCCAGAGCCACCCCCATAACCTATTCAGGGCTTTGGAAGTGTCACTTTTTCCAAGAAACCTTTCCCCACAGTGCCCTGTTTTCTCTCCATGCAGCCAGGCCCTGCCTGGGTTACCCACAGGACAGCAGGCTCCACCAGGCTAGTACTTGTCTGGGGCACCTGAGTCCCCGGCACTGCCTAGCCCAGCTTAGATTTCATTTAGGCTACATTTGATGAGTGAGTGATAAAATGAAAGTTAAATTGTATCACATAGTCTACTTATGCAAGGCGGGGGAACTGGTTCAGTGAGTCAGAGCACTTGCTATATAAGCACAAGAACCAAAAGGGCCCAATTTGCTATGGGCATCCCTGCAAACAGTTGGGTCTGACAGAAAAAAAAAAGGCAGCTCTGGGTTCAAGGAGAGACTCCATCACAAGGACAACTGCATGAATGATAGAGGACACCCAATATTCTCCTCTGGCCTCCAAGCACACACACAGGGCACATGCATCTGCTCACACACGTGCATACACCACACACACACCATACATATCACATAGGTGTACACATAGCCTTGCTATGCAAATGTTTTTAACAAGTATTAGGAAACTGTCCAAAATGAGGCCTTACCCAGAAGTACAGCGTACAATTGGAGCCCACAGGGAAGCTGGGGGAGGAGCATGGGAGGAGTGTGATCTCAGACTGCTTCCCCACATCTGTGCATTGGGGGAGTCCCCAGAGGGCTCATGGAGGCACCTTGGATGAGCACTAGTGCTAATGTGTAAGACTGGATTGTCCACACACCCTGCATATGAAACACAGCCCTCTTCTGGCTGAACACCAGTGTCTCCCTGGGACCCTGGCCACTTTTTGACTCACCCCAACCTCCTCCCAGCCCTGCACAGAGACAACAACAATGCCTTCATGGGGCCCTGTATTTCTTACACACTGTTCCCTCATCATCTCTTCTCAGAATAAGTCTCTTCTAGAATATACAGGGTGCTGTATAGCCTATGGTGCCCATGCACCCAGCTCCATGGGCAGGTTTGTTTTGGGGTTACCCTTCACCAAGACAGCTGCAGGCCAGAGACCCCTGCCCTGCAGCCTCTCAGAATGAGTGAGATGACACGCTGCTCCTGCACTGCAGGGGCTCAGCTCACAGCTTCTATGTTGAAGCCCACAGGTCTGCCAGTTTCCCTTCTTGGAACCGCCCCCGCTCCGTGTCAGGCTGGACAGCTGAGTCTATCAGTTGGGGATGCTCAATGCACTCACGGCTGGCTGCTTGGTTGAAAGCCTCCTGTGGCCAGGACAAGCCATGACCCCATTTTCCTCTCCCTGCTTAGACCTCTGCCCCCAGGCCTAGCTTGGAGTCCTTGCTGAATAAAGTCTCTCAGGCCAAAGAACAAAGTGCACAGAGAAGACAGTGCGGACTTAGGGCAAATGGAAGGTAGGTAGAAGAAAGGAAGGGGGGAAGACAACCCATGTTTTGGGGTTCCTGTTCATCTCCTGCCCTGTATTACTGGTCACTACACATTCATCAGCACTGCTGTGTGCTGGGGCAGAGGAGGTCTTGCTGTCCCAGGATCACACAGGGTTTATCACCCCCAGAGGCTGATGTCTGTCCATACCTGTTGTTGGGCACAGCTGTCACCCTGACCTCCTGTTAGTACTCCAAGACAGTCTGGGAGGAGTCTTCCAGGGGCTAAGAGAAGCCCAGAGGAGGCAAGCCACTCATCCAAGGTCAACAAGGCTGAGGCGACAGAACCTCAGGCCCTGTTTCTGTCTTGCCACCCCAAATGTGGAGGAATGATGCCCTAGGGGAGCTAGGACTCTGCCAAACTACAGGCTCCTGGCTCTCAGCAGAGCCACAGCCCAGCAAAACGCCTCCCATGGGCACTGCACCTCAAGCTATTCCCACATGGCTTTTCTGTCCTCCATAGAACCAGGGCTGCTGTCCACAGGAGCTGAACACAAAGGGGGAAAGGCTCCTGCCCTTGCCCGGGCACTAACATGGCCCCTCCTTCCTCTCTTAGCAAAGGGTCTAGCCACCAAAGGAGACCTACTCCACACACACATGTACATGTGCACACACACACATGCCTGCCGGGCAGGAAGCAGGGTGGAAAACCACCTTCAGAGGAAGATCTGTAGCCAGCTCTGAATAGGAAACAGACCTCCTCAGCACCAAGGAAGCTTCACCTTTGAGACTGTCACTCACTTTGCAAATTCATACACTTCACAAGAATCAGTTGACACTTGTCAGAGACTGCGCGACCAGAAGTTCCAATATTGAGGCTCACCCCCTCAGTGTGAGGCTTCGTTAGAAATGGGATCTTTACAGAGGTTACTAAGATAAAGTAAGGTCACTAGGGTTGCCCTGATACATATGAAAACACACACACACACACACAGAGATCAGTCTGTACAATGCCAGCTCCTGGGCAGTACTTTCGTGACATAGTTGAGGGACAGCTACATATCCAGGCACACACTGGTTGACTGGTTGGCACTGGTAGGTACACATGGAATTCTTCCATTCTCCCAGCAACCCTGTCTTGTTGTTTTACAGCCGTGGAGTGGAAGTCCCAGGCACTATGCTAGGACATTGTCTCTGCCCTCATAGACACCTGATTGTCCCATGTAGGTGTCAGGTGAACACGTGACCAGGAAGTGGTCAGAAAACTGCTGGGAGTGAGGAAGTGGGTTCATGCTCCAGTCATTCTATACTTTGGCCAGCAGAGAGGAGGGAGTGGACATAGAATGGGACGTGTAAGATGACCGGTTGAGAAGACTCAGTAATAGGAAGGCTGGCCTAGGCCCACCTAAAGTAGCTGGGGGCTGAGCCTGGGCAGAGCCCAAGAACCAGACTTGTACCAAATTGGAAAGGGCCTTTAATGCTTGAGCCCAAGACGTTCACACCCAAGGGTGGAAGGAACCCTCACTCTCATTCTAGGAGAAGGAAGCTACCCCGTGTCCTGGGGAGAATGACTGTTGTGAGAAGTGGGGACTGCAAGAGGTGAGCAGAAGGGACAGTCTGTGAGGTTTGGGGCTACCTAGGGCACCTGGGCTCCAAGATGGCCTCTGAATTTGGATGGAGAGGGGCAGGTGCAAAGTCCCTGAGACAACCAGGGTGCTAGGGCTTTATAGGCCTCCCCTCCTGGACTTCTCCAAGGTAGAGGGAGGATGTGGTACCTTCAGGGGTCACACAGACATTTAGTGGTGCCTCCTGATCCCAAAAGAGGAGGCAGAGTCCCCAAGGGAAGATGCAGAGCCCCCAAAGGTACCCCTCCTTGCCACATCTCCTGTACATCTTTAGGACCTGGGGCTGGTACCTCCATAATGACACCTATTTTAGCTTCCCAGTTTGGGCTTCTCGGCCCTGTAGTGAGGGTGGGGCACCTGCTATAGCTGGGAGCAGGTGACATGACAAGGGCCCCCTAGGCCAGCTGTATACTTACAGTGCAGCTCTAATGTATACCAGCTATGACTTCGCCACCTGTCTCATTCAGGAGTTAGCAGACAAAGGTATGTGCTAAGAGAGTGGCCAGTCTGATTCTCAGAACAGAAGTGACTACTGGGTAGAGACATCTGGGAGTGTTTGCTGCAGCTTTGGAGGGTGAGGATACCCTGGGACAGATCCAGATCACTGTATCCAAGCAGAGTACCCCATGAGAGGGCAGGGGGAGGCCTGGGAGCTCAGAGCTGCCAAGGCAGGTCTTTTGAAAGGTCCACCTTTCAGGAGCCAACCACAGTATTCTGCATCCTCTCCATAAGCCTTCTGAGAAAGTGTCCTTTGGCTCCAGTTGCTAGGATCAGGAACACCTGAGACCAGAGGAGCAGCATAGCCTCACATAAAAGCAAAGGAAGCCAGTTCCGTGTGGAAATTCCTGCTCCATAAACACCTGTCGCCTCAAGACAGGGCACCCACACACCCCAGGTAAGCAGGAGGGTATGGGTTGATCTTGTTGGTAGCCTGCTAAAATCCAGGCTCAGGCTTCCCACATGTAAATGTTTCAGTTTCCTCATATCTTTCAGTGGGAAAGGCCAGGCATATACAAGGACCTGGACTCTATCCTATTGGTTGCTCCAAGACAGTGAGGAGGTGGGAGAGGGACTTCCAGCAGCCACTGTCTGGAGGCCTTCCGACTCCTGGTCTGAGGCCAGCTGCTACCTCCACTTCTAACGCCACCACTTACCCTCACTCACACCTACAAGCTACATCACTTCTCTGGCAGCAGCTTCCTGGCCTGTGGAAGGGGTGATGTGCCTGCACCATCAGACCTATACAAAGAGGAAATGAACAGGCCAGCTGCACCAGGGCCAGACAAACAACTAGGGAAGAATTCCTTCACTGTTGCCAGCTTCTGTGCTGGCCTTTGCTAATTCCATCTTGTCATCTCATTTCTCCCATCTACCCACTGTTCAGTTCAGACAAGCTCAGGTGGGGTTGGGGCTTCCTTCTGAGGCCTGGCATTCCAGGGAGAGGGTATGAAGTGAACAGGGTGGACCAGCAGGTAGACCACAGTCCAGGATCCAGGTCTATACCGGTGTCTCCATCCTGCCCCCTGGTGGCAGGGCCTGGCCCTCATCCCTTTTTCGATGGACACCAGGAAAATGTCATTGCTTCTTAAAGGCTTGGGATATAAAGCTGGCCAATAAGAGAAGGGAGGTGCCCACGTCCCTAGCATTCAGGCCTACCTGGTAGACCCTCCCTTCCTATGACAAGCAGAGGGACTAAAGTACAGACAGATCACAGACACCTCTCTCTCTCTATCCCCTCCCCTGTGTCCTCCCCTAAGCCTGGCTTGAGCCACCAGCCTCCCCTCTGATATCCTGTCCCATTCTCATGTCTTCAAAGTCCACAGCTAGTGCAATCTTGGACTCAAAAGAGCCTTGAATGCTTGTGCTCTGAACGTCTCCACAACTCCCCATTACCCCAGAGACAAGTCCACATTCTTTGTAATGGCAGTAATCTGTCCACCAGTCCAGACCTCCAAGCTTATCCTTCTGTGTGTCCCCAGAACCCATGGGACCCATGGGGTACCAGAAATGCAGAAGGCTGGCTCTCCATATCATCACTAAGTAGCTTGGGCAGGGAGAGGTCTGGCCACTGGGGATTTCCCAGGGCCCAGCACTGGACAAGACAGGGGCTGTGGTCAGCTGAGCACTCAGATGATAAAGGCGGAGGCACGTCACCTTATTCGTAGGATACTGGGAAGCAGGCTGACACCTTATCTGACCTGGGAGACCCTGGTTTGCAGGTCACAATGACACAGAATGCCCCTGATGAGTCCAGGGACAGGAAATCCAAATCACAGACTTGTCATCAAGTCCCAGTGCCAGAGTGGTGCACAGCAGTGTGACATAGTGAGCCTAGGACCACCAGGATCAGGCTGTCCTTAAAGTTCCTCCTGGAAGTTCCTACAGGTTCAGGGGAGGAGAGACCACAGGCCTGGGGGGATCTGGAGCCAGGATTCCAGGGAAATGCAGGCCTGACCTCATCCATCCTATACTCCATCATCTGAGAAGTTCTCAGCCTGGACAGAGCATGCAGCTCCTTCTGCCCTACATACACAGCTCTCAGGACCATTGTTAGTGTTTTCGAGGAGGAGAGTAGATGCCATTTGATTGATGTCAATGATCAAGGTGTGGTATCACAAGTCTGCCATCCCAGCATTCAAGAGGCTGAGGCAGGACTACTGTGAGTTCAAAGCCAGAATGGGCTACATAGTAAACACCAGGCCATAAAACAGATAAATGACAGATGATAGACAGATAGATGAATGATAGAATTTCAGATGTCTGCTAGTTCCTGCCCATTTCTGCCAGCCTCAACTACCTTTCTTGGGAGACTAGCTGGAGGCAGGTTCTCCCAGGGCCCCAAGTGGGGATGGATAACTCTGGTAGAGCCACCAATAAGGAAGCCCAGAGTCCTGGAAATCTGCATGTCACAGCCCCAGGGGATGACACAGAATCTATATTCTGTGCCCTTTATGCCAGCTAAGGTGGGTGCTGTGGTGGAGGAAGAGGTGGTGAGGACTGAGGGCGTGGCACAGAGCATGCCCAATCTACATAACTATAAAGGCTCACTGAAGACTCTCATGGGCTTTGGAACCCCTAGGCACACCAGTGGCAATGCCACACGCACCAAGCATGACTGCATACCTATCGGCGCCACATGCATACCTATGTGAGCACTAGCCACTGTTGCAAGTTCACCCAGAAACAGGAGGAGGAAGGATGGCACCCTATCAGGCTGTGACTTCAATGCTGGGCATCTGAGAAGGGCAGTGGGGAGAGAGAGAGGGAGGGAGAGAGGGAAGCAGGGAGGGAAGGAGGGAGGGAAAAAAGAGGAAAGGGGAGATACAAAGATAGGGAGGGAAAAAGAGGGGGCAATTTTTTTTCCGATGCTTCACGAATAGCCCAGCTGGCCCAAGGCTTGGAGCACTTGGTCCCTGTAGTAACTCAGATGCTGCAAGCTCCTGAGATGCCTTCACACAGTGTTCCTCACCATGGGCTGAGCTGACTGCAACAGTGGAAAGGTAAGGACAGGACACAAGTGTCCCTCAGAAAAGAAGTAGTGAAGCTGTGCTCCCCATGCTGCCATCCTGCATGCTGAAGTCATAGGCCCCGATGGCAACCATCCCCACATAGACCAAGGCTACCTGGGTTCAGTGACGGGTCACCAAAGCAAGGCGTGCAGGGGGTGTCTGAGTCCTGTGATGTTTCTGCTCTTCCAGAATCTGCAACACATTTGCAGCTTGCTAGCCTCTGTCTAATGCTGGGGATGGGCAGGGCTCAATTTTAGCTTCCCCTACCTACTCTGTACCTTGAGTCACTTCCTAATTGTAGGTTTTAATGCTCAACTCCATCTTTGCTGGGACAGCTGCACTAGTAGCAAGAAGCAAGCAAGAGCCCAAGAGCCGTGTCCCTGACCTGAGCTCACCTTGACAAGTCACTGAACCTGGAGGCCTTGAACGCTGGGATGGCCACATTTTGAAGGCCACATATGCAAAGTGGATGGCTGACCTGTGAATCATGTATCTGCCCCTCTGGAATATGACACTTTCCAGAGTGCGATTAAAAACCAAATGGAAGTGGTAAGCTAAGGAAGAGGACCCAGCACCACAGGTGCAGCACTGGTGACAGCTGGGAAGGCCAGGCTGGGACCCCATGCTATGGCTCTTGTTCCCTTAGGAGGGGGCACTAGCCTCTTCATCGTCCTTCATACATTGAATTGCTTTGGATCTTAGTGGCAGCGCAAGGGACAAGGATAGCATCCCAGTTCTGCCAAGGAAAAACTGGTGGTTGGACACCCCCAGACCCAGGCTCGGGCCCAAGGATATGCACCCTGACCCTTTAGGTCCTGATCAAGGGTCATATCCTTCATCCACCAGAAGGACCTGGAAGAGTATGGGCTTTATTCTGGGGTGCTGGAGATCCACAGAGTTGCTGGAGCCCAGAAGGGATGGGTACTAGGTAGCTGGACTGGTACACGCTGCTCTGCTGGGAGGTAGCTTCAGGCTGGGGAGATACATTCTCAGGCCCCAGGCCTCCTATGATAGGAGGCAAGCGAGCTTTATCCATTGGCAGAAGGTGGCCAGCCACTGTCTCTGTCCCTTCCTGAGCAGTTCTAACCCGATACATTTGTGTCACATAAATCTCTCATCAGATGGGTCCCCTTGAAACCCCAGACATGGTGCTGTAGGCCAGGAGTGGACTTAGGAGAAAAGATGATCTGAAGGGATGCTGCCAGCACGGAGGGTGAGAGTCACAATTGTGGGGACAGTTCAGACTGCCTTGGGGACCCCTGGTGTGAGTCTTCCATATGAGGGGTGGGGGTGCAGTGTCTGTGCCTCAACTCCTGTCTACAGGGACAAGGCAGGTTATGGGAACTGAAAGTCACCATGGTGCTGCACCTGGAGACTCCGAGGTAGGTGGGGACCCCAGGCTGGAAGCACTGGAGGGTATGGCTTGGAGAGGGCTGAGTGGATCTTCTCTGCATATTGTTATTTTCTTAACCCTCAGCTGGTGCCACGAGGTGGCTGTCTCTATAGCTATAGCAGGGCGCAGAGGCTAAGGACAAGTATCGAGGTGCAGATCACCAATAGTGTGACCTGCTCACTGACTGTCCCCCACCCAGCAGTCCTCACCTCCATACCCTGCTAACCTCTTCCATGAGGATGATACCTGCCTCCATGACAGGGCAAGAGATCCCCAAGGAAGCCCTTCTTACTAGAACACAACAGTGCAGGTCAGCCAAGGCAAGACAGTGGTGTTAAGAAGGTCATGGAGACCACCCACTGAGGCCCTGCCCTTAGTGGACACAACCTGGGCTGTAGTGGCCTTGGTGGCTCCTCCAAAACTCCATGCCCAAGTTTGCCTCCCAACAAATGAGGTTGACCTCAGTGGATCCTCAGAGCAAAGCCTGGCACAGCCAACACAAATTGTTGTACAAGAGACATGGTACAAAAGAAGTATGTCCCCAGGGTTAGTGGCCCCTCCTGTGAGGTAGATTTCCCTGGATGGAGGAGACAGACAATATCCCAGCAGGACACTCAGCACAAAGCTAGGGCAGAGGCGAGGACTCCCGATTCTCCTGAGGGTTCTGGGAAGGTCAGTCACAGAAGTGACCCCTGAGCAGTATCCTGGTAGTCTAAGCTGGGTGGAGTATTTCTATGGTATTGCAAACACTGATGATTTACTGTGGAGCTGTGTCCCCCAAGTTTATATGGCTTCAGGCCCTTAACATGGCAGGGGCAATGATTTAAGATGTAGATAGACTAGAGTGAGGGTGTTGGGGGGGCTGTAATCCCATGGGACTGGTATCCTAATCTAAAGGGGAGTTTGGCCACACAGGAACGGAAGGAATGCCTTGTGATGACTGCAGAGGAGCCCCGAGTGCCAGTCAAGGAATGCCAAGAGACAGGGAGAGGCTTGGGACAGCCCCCCTGCGGCCCCAGAAGCCCCAGCCAAGAGGTCATCTTGATCAGGAACAGTCATCTCAGAACTGGGAGACACGCAACTTTTGCTGTGGAAGTCTTTGTCATAGAACCCAGGAGAGGGTGCAGGCTCTAAGGAAGGGAGGGGTTCCTCTTGCCATCCTGGTCCAGATGCTGCCAGCACTCATGGGCTGGCGGGACAGCTAAGGTCAGCATCATCTAGACCACATTGCTCAGCTGTATCCGAACATTAGGCTCTCTCCCTGCCTGCCCTTCTCTGGCTTGGTCCTCTACTCCAACCCCCTCCAGTTTGTCCTCTCTTACTGGCTTTAAGAAAAAGAAAATTAAACAAAAACAGTCGTCTTGGGAGATGGCTCAATGGTTATAGATACTTGCTTGCTTGCAAAGCATGCTAGCTTGGGTTCAATTCCCCAGCCACACATGCAAAGCATGTCAGACATTCATTTGTAGTGGCAAAAGACCTTGGCTTGTGGGCAGGCATGTGTACGTGCATGCATGCACACATGTGCACATGTGCACACATACACACATAATAAATATATAGAAATGGGAAGGATGGTGGCTGGAGAGATTGCTCAGTGGTTAAGGCACTTGCCTGCAAAGCCTAATGACCCGGGGTTCAATTCCCTAGTACCCACATAAATCCAGATATACAAAGCAGCACATGCATCTGGAGTTTGTTTGCAGTGACTGGAGACCCCATCATGCCTATTCTCTGTCTCTTTCTCTCTCTCTCTGCTTGCAAATAAATAAATAATATATATTTTTAATGGGAAGGAAGGTATAGAGGGTAAAAGGGGAAGAAAGAACAAAGGAAAGTATGTGATTCGGCCTAGAAGTCCTTCCCAGCAAGACACTGGCACACACAGCAAGCAGGCCTGGCCCTATCCTGCCCTCAGGTGGGTGGAAGCTCAAACTGGGAATAGCCCATGCAGGATCCAGTGGTCCCCTGAGAATCAGTGTGACCCAGATTAAAGGGCAGGTGAGGGGTTGGCTGTGGCCACAGCATCTAAACCACCCAATTTAGAGAAAGGCTCCAATGCTTCTGCCCACCTCTATTTTCCTACCTTTGGCCTGCATCTGGCTTCTGGGGCAAGGCCAGGATGTTCAGCAAGGGCTGCCCACAGGCATCCACCTGCCAGGGCCATCCCAACAGCTTCTGAAAAACTATGCAGGGTTGGAGAGATGGCTTAGCGGTTAAGGCGCCTGCCTGCTAAGCTTAAGAACCCAGTTCCAATCTCCAGGTCCCACGTATAGCCAGATGCGAAAGTGACGCAAGGGCGCAATACTGCCTTTGCCCACAAGGGGGCACACATCTGGATTTCGTACCCTGCAGCTGAGAGACTGCTGGCGTGCCCATTCTCTATCTGTCTCCCTCTCCCTCTCTCTCTCTCTGTCTCTCTCTCCAAAAATTAAAAAATAAATAAATAAAAATAAAAAAAAACTATGCAGATCCCTTTGGCTCCTCCCTGCTGCAGCCTCATATTCCCTGGGGCTCCTGACCCGCCCCAGCCCCCTCATCCAGCTCTGTCTCACTGATTTCCCTGGACATCCTTGGGCCTCAACTACCACTACAAGCTATGATTTCTATACCTTTGCTGGGGCCTGACACCCTACTAAGACCCAGCTCCTGTGAGGAGAGTTGAGGCTCCCACAAGGAGGGTCCAGTCCCACAGGCTATCATCCACACTATGACAGTCCTGAGGTCCCACTACATCCTCTGCCCGGTGTGCTCTTCCTGCAGGGAGGGACACCTGTCCTCCAGTGCAAGCCTGGGCTTCCCCTTGTCTCCTCATCATTGCCACAGCAATGGCACATTCTATGTGCCTCCCTCGCTTCCTCCACATGTTTGGTCAGGCACCTGCTCTCCCCTGGATGTCACAATGACAGCCCAACAGGTCTGCCTGCCTAGGTCCTTCTCCTGTCAATCTTTATAGCTCAGGCCAAATGTGTGGTATTTTCTCAAAAGCCTTCTCTCATCTACATCCAAACTCCTACAAATCTATAATCTCTGGCTTCCAGATTTGTACTCTGAGGCCACAACCTGCCTTCATCCCTGGGGTTCCACTGCCTCTCACCTGGCTCACCACAGTCAACCCTGACTCTTTTCACCTTCTCTTCCTGCTTCTGCCCTTGCCTCAGACTCATCTCTGTAAAGGCACTCCCACTCATATCACTACTCTGCTCAAAACATGCAGTGTTTCTCCATTTCCCTCAGGACTAGCCAGAGTCCTCAGCATGTGCTCGCTATAGCCCTGAGTTCTTCTGAGTCCTTTCCCATTCACTCTATCCCAGCTGCCTGCTTCTTGCCGCTTCTGTATCACTTGCCACAGGACCTTCGCACATGCTGCACTACTCTCTGCTTGGTGCAAATCCAGACTCCCTCCTGGTTTCTCCCACACTTTCCCCAAAGACCTCACTCAAATACTGTTGGGTAGCCAAGGCCTTTCGTGACCACACACTCTTGACCCTCCCAACTCCCTTGCAGCCTATAGAATTTCTCTCGTCTCACACATCACTTTCTATTATATAACCCTACTCAGCATGTTTGCTATTAATTCCAGCGCCCTCCTCTGGAGTGTAAGTCACAGAAGCACTAGGTTACTGTCTGTTTAACTCAAATACCTATAGTGCTCAGAACAGCACTTGGCACAGAACTGGCTCCCAGGGAATAACTGCTGCATACATACATGAAAACTCAGTGAAATATACAGGTCCCAGCCATCAGCTCTAAGGATCTGCTTGTTTTCTCTCTTCTGACACTGTAAGAGGGCCTCTGGCCATTGTTCTAGCTTCTCCCTCTGCTTGCGGTAAGGTGACCTACTTTACCCTGGGTGGCGACCTTCCAGCAGCTTGGAGTGGGCAGGCCAGTGGAGCTCGCTTAGATCCCAGCTGCAGCCAGGCTGCCTTGGGGAACACCAGGGGAGCCTGCACGTACTGTGGGAGGACTGGGACTTGTGCTGGCACGAAAACACTTAGCCAGTGTTGAGGACCTGAGCTTGTCCCCAGGTCCCGAGCCTTCGGAGCTAACCCTCTTGGTTCCTGTGACCTCCAATTGTTTCCCACCCCTCGGCCTCCCTCTCCTTCACAGTTGGGATGGGCTTCTGGGCCTGGAGAGTTCATGTCTCACAGGGACTCATGATGGAGGCGCAAACGTGGATCCTCACCACCAAAACCCTGGCCTCTCAGATTTGTGTGGCCTGAGTTCCCATCACACAGCACTTGCCATGGGTAAAAGAGGGCATCACCAACACGCAGGGGCTCTGCAAGGCCCAGGTTCCTGGACCTGACCAATCTTCCACCACAGGACTGTCTCACCCCCAGACTTCCCAGGACCAGGGGCCATCTGAGCCACAGCATAAGATTAAGGTCAAGGGCGCCGGATCCAGAATATACCTGTTGTGGGTTGATGTATACCTTCCCAAACCCCCAAATTCATGTTGAATTGCTAATCCCTGGCACCTGGGATTGTGATCATATTTAGACCTAAGGTCTTCAAGGAAGAAACTGGTTAAGGTTATATTCCCCCCTCCCCACCAGAGGCCCTAAGTCCATGACTGGTATCTTTACAAGGAGGACAAAGCAAACACACGGACAAAGAGAACAGCCATCAGGTAAAAGGTACAGAGATTGGGTGACCAGCTACAGACCCAGAAGCCAGGAGGAGGGAGAGGGACAGCCCTGCTAATATCTGGCTCTCCGACTCTGGCCTCAGAACTGAGAGTCCATTGTTCTTGTCTCAGCCAGCTCCCAAGAGGCTCCAGCCTGCAGCAACCTGCTCCACCAGCTGAGTAACTCCGTATCTTCCATTCACTGCTCATGGTCCAGTACCCCTTGCCAGAGCTGCATGAGTAGGGCTTGGGCTGGTCTCTGGCCTCTGTTTTGTTATTGGGAAACAGAAGGCCAGCAGACAGACTCCAAGCCTTCAGACTTGACCTCTGAGACCAGTGGTCCCAGAGGAGATGGTCAGGAGTGGGAAGAGTAAATTTCCCCACAATGCTCATCTGTGAACTGGCCAGACACAATCTCTGCCACCTTCGGGGGGGGGGGGGTTGAGGTGCCTGTATCAGAGAGGAGGACACCCCAGGAGCTGACTGTACCCAGGATGATAGTGGATGGTGAGCTGGACTTGGCCGATGCACAGGTCCAGCTCTGCCCAGGCTCAAGAGTGACAAGACCTGTCCTGACATGCTCACCTGGGGCCCTCACTGCAGCACTCTGCCCTCACTGAGGGGATCCAGGGACCCCAGCCTCCCCTCACCACCCATCCCATCCAGGTTCCCTTAGTTTCCTGCTGGCTCTGCAGCCTCTCCCATGTGAGCTTATGCTGGCGGACTCCTGAGGCTCCCAACTCTGCCTCAACCCCTCCCTCTAGATGCCCACTTGGTGCCTCTCTCCCCAAACTCCTCCAAAGAGGCATGTTAAAGAGAATCACCTCTACCCTGGACTCTGAGCTGACTGGGCAGCTAGAGCCCACCCAGCCCCTCCTCACTGCTGGGCAGGGGCAGCATGTACCCCTTGGTGCCTCTGCCCTTGCCACGCTTTCTGTGATCTTTCCCTAGGGACCCCTATTCTGCCACTGACCTCACATGGCCTGGCCTGCCGTTGCTCACATGTCAGGGGGTCCTTTTTCCACATGCTGTATCCGTTGTCTGCACCTGGTTATCTACATTAAATCTATCCTTACAGGTCCCAGATCACAGCAGGGGCCTAGAGAATACTTGGAAATGGAAAATCAAGTGGATTCTACCTTCTGGTCTACACATGACCAAATGGTGATGATGAGCCCTGAGTAGGGGCCAAGTGTGTCACCCAGAACACTCAGGGATGGCAGAGGGGAGGAGAGAGGGAACCTGGGTGGGAACAGGGATTGTGTGACTGAGGTGGAGGGCTGGGGAGGACAAGTGGGCTCTGGGGTCCCACATCCAGAAGAGGTTTGGCTAGCACTGGAGGCAGGTAGCTTCATTACATAGCCACAGAGCACAGTGAGAGGGACATCAAATGAGTGAGTGGTACTGTAACTCCATGCCCTCCTGTATGGAGTCTGATGGTGATGGTGCCATGGAGGGGAGAGGCTGGGCAGAGCATGTGGAGAAGGGCCTGAGTGTCCCAGGTCTGAGCCTCACCAGTATCAACCAGGCTTCTCTTAAGATCCTCCACCTAAGCAATGTGTAAGCAAGCTCTCTCCTCTCCAGAGCAACCCTCTGGGGTCCACAGATCCCCACCAGCTCCTCTTCCTGGCCCAGGTTCCAGGTTAGGCATCCTCCACAGAGCAATCCTCACCACCACTGCCACATCCCACTGTGATCAGGCTGGTCTTTACTTGGGAAGAAAAGGCAAATCACTTTCAGAAAGCTGATGAAGCAAACTACAGCCAGTTGTGGCATCTGTTACACCATAGGCGGTAGGTACACATTTGCTATGACATTTCTACAGGGCTGAAATCAGAGCCATGGGAGTGGCAGGCACCAGCAGCACTGCTGGGTGGTGGCAGCAGGTGTGGCTACTTCAGGCTGGGAGTGGGAAGGCACGCTCAGTACAGACAAGCCCCATGCTCCACCGCAGCTCTGCACACACCCCACAGAAGTCCACACAGTCCACCTCGTGCCACCAAGAAAGCTGAGAGCAGCAAGGGTCCAGCAACCCCACATCGGAAGTCAGCAATGCAATCCCAGGGTAGGCTCATAGTGGGCACATAGTGGGCACAACTCAGCAAGGGAAACTGAGTCCACACTGCTATGGCAGAGACCACTGTGATAAGGAGGGCATGACTGGAGATGAGGTGGAATGAATCCATGTCAAAGAACAGTCAGAAGAGACAATGTGCTCTCTTACAAGAGCAACTGGAAGAAGCCCAAACGAGCACAGTGCACATTGATTGATGCATGATTTACACACGTGTACACATTGGCTTTAGTCACTGCATTCCCTACGTAGGATGTGTCATTTTGCTATGTAGAAATCTCACCTCGGAATAAGGCAGTGTCTACAAGTGCACAGTTCTCCAATTCTAGTTTATGGGTTTTGCTTTTCACACTGGGGTGGGTTAGTGCTTCTGAAATTAATTTTTAAAATATATTTTGGATTCAGAAAGTGAGTAGATACATCAAGGATGAGTGCCAGGCTTACTGCTGGGCAGGAGAGGGACAAACATTGAAAGGAAGACAGCTGGACTTTTCACTGCCACACTGGAAGTAAGCTTGTGAAGATGGGAGACTGGCTGGCTGGGTGTGTGGTAAGTGGGTGGAAGGGAGGATAAAGGTGTAGGTGGATGGATAAATGCATGGGTTTGTGGTAAATATATCACATGGACCCACAAGCATATAAGTACACACTGGTTTCTCGATGAACATACTTTTCCACAGTTTGACATACCTATCTTCCTACCTCTGACCCTCTTTACCCTCATCAATAAGAGGAAGGATGGATGTCACTATTTTGTTCCCCAAGAGTCTAGAAGTGAAAGAAGGCACATTTGGCATCCAGATCTGGTTTCTAAATCCACTTTCTTGGAGAAGAGGCTGAGTCTGTGTTGACAGAGGAAAGTACAAGCTGAGTCTGCAATGACACAAAAGATACAAGGGGCTCACAGAATGATGGGGACAGGTAGAAGAGACATAGGACAGCTCTAAGCAAATTGGTCTAAAAACTAGAGCAATTCGTGCTTCAGGAGCAGTGAGGGATAGAGTAGATTACAACACAAAAACACAACTTAAAATCATAAGATTTAAAAATAATACAATTAAAATCCATGGGCCTTTTATAAAAATATTTTTTATTTATTTGCAAGGAGAGAAAGAGAAAGAATAAGAGAAGGAATGGGTGCACCAGGGCCTCTAGCCACTGCAAACAAACTCTAGATACATGTGCCACTTTGTGCATCTGGCTTTACATGGGCACTAGGGAATCAAACTAGGGCCATCAGGCTTGCAAGCAAGCGCCTTTAACCACTTAACCATCTCTCCAACCAAATGGGACTTTCTTTTAAGGAAGAAATATGAGGATGGTGGAAAAGAGGCATTAAGGAGGGAAAGGAGAGTAGAAAGCTAATTTTTTTTAATTTTTTTTTTTTTTTTTTTTTTGGTTTTTCGAGGTAGGGTCTCACTCTAGCTCAGGCTGACCTGGAATTCACTATGTAGTCTCAGGGTGGCCTTGAACTCACGACAATCCTCCTACCTCTGCCTCCCGAGTGCTGGGATTAAAGGCGTGCGCCACCATGCCCGGCCTCTATTTTGTTTTTATAGAAAAATGCTAACCAATATGAGGTGTGTCTGGACCCATCACACTGAGAGGACCCAGGGTAAAAGTGGGGTCCCATTGTACAGCCTAGCTGGACCAGATGAGAGTCATCACCAGGCAGACCCAGACCTACAGGGTCACTAAGAAGGGGGACTGAACTGTGCCCCAGTCTCACGGAAGATAAGTGAGTCCTCCAGGACACCAGGCAGACGTGACTAAAGTGACTGGTACAGCAAGTACATTGTGCGACTGGGCTGGAACCAGGCCTGGAGATAAGTTGCCCATACAGGGCAGCACTGGTGCCCAGGGAAAGCCTAGACGCAGGTGTGGGGTGTATGACAGGGTTGCATCAACATTGCAATTCTAGATTTTGATAAATGCACCATGGTTATGGGAAAGAATGTTTTTGTCCTTATGAATGACACATGGAAGAAATGGGCAAAGGGACAACGTCTCTAGCTATACCTGTTGGGTTATGAATCATTATGTTTGATATGTATGTGTGGAGAGATAGAGGTATATAGATGACAGGTGATGACGACAAATGGAAGGGGGAAAGGGATGGACAGGTAGATAGAGAGATGAATTGATAGATGGAGAGATGGGTAGAGAGACAGATGAATGGATTGACAGATTGATAGATTAATGGATAAGAAAAAAGGAGGGAAAAGTGGTATAGAAAGAATAAAGCAAATTTGACAAGTGTATCTGGGAAAGGGACCATGAAGCTCCTTATTCCATTCCTGTGAATGTCTTCTAAGTTAGAAATTGTGTACAAGGGCTAGAGAAGTGGCTCAGCAGTTAAGGCACTTGCCTGAAAAGTCTAATGACCTGGGTTCAATACTCCAGTACCCATATAAAACCAGATGTTCAAAGTGGTACATGTGTCTGGAGTTTGTTTGCAGTGGCTAGAGGCCCTGATGTGCCTATTCTTTCTCTCTCCCCACCACACCCCCCCTTTCTGTGTCTCTCTCAAATAAATAAAAATATTTTTTAAAAATAGGGCTGGTGAGATAGCTTAGTGGTTAAGGAGCTTGACTGCAAAACCTAAGAACACAAGTTTGAATTTCCAGGTCCCACGTAGCCAGATGCAGTAACACAAGTGCTCAATGTTGCACATGCACCACAAGGGGATGAGTTCGTTTACAGGAGCTGACAGGCCCTGGTGTGCCCATTCTTTTTCTGTATCTCTCTCTCAAAAATAAAATAATAAAAATAAAGAAACCTCTTAATGTCTGGAAATGTGAAAGACTATCTTAATACATCATAAATCATTCACATTCATAACAAGCCCCTTGGACCACTCCTGAGTTTATGCCAGTGCGGTGACTTGGGCTGGGGTCCTTAGTAGCCTCAGGATTGGGCTAGTCACCAGAGAGACTAGAGCACTGGAACTTTCAGCCACCCTCCCATGACTTCAGGAAAAGGCTGGTGCTCTGGCTAAAGTTATTATTATTTAAATTCTAATCTTAAGATTAGGCAATTCAAGCTGGGCATGGTGGCACACGCCTTTAATCCCAGCACTTGGTAGGCCAAGGTTGGAGGATCGCCATGAGTTCAAGGCTACCCTGAGACTACATAGTGAATTCCAGGTCAGCCTGAGCTAGAGTGAGACCCTACCTCAAAAAAAAAAAAAAAAAAAAAAAAAGATTAGGCACTTCAGGGCTGAGGAAGGTATGAAGGGATTGGAGGGTAGCACACACAGAGCAGCCATAGAACCTCACAGACTGGCCCATCTCTGTTGGCATTTCCCCCTGGTAGTTCCTAAGGTAGTTCCATTGCTTGCATGGCCTAGGCCTGGAGCAGGACTGCACTGGTAAACTTTAGGACAGACTCTTCCTGAGTTCTATAAACCTTTTTATCAGTGGCCAAGCCTGAAGACCAGTGTGGAAGGCCTCAGTGTTCAGCTGCTGGTCAGAAGCACAGGTAAAGCCACTAACCTGCAGGGTCTGTGTGAACTTTGGGGACACTCAGTGTCATAACTAAGTGAAATGGCAGGACACCCATTTGACAAACAGAGAGTTGATTGTGAGGTTGATAAAACATCTAACCCCCAAAACAAAGCAAGTGGGTGCTCCATAAACAGCAGTAACAGGGTAAGGAACTTGCGTGTGAGTCAGCGGGCCTGCCCCTCCACTTCTAGATAAGAGTTCCCTGTCTGCAGCCCCACCTCTGTTTAGAAACTTGCCTAGCTGGCCCCTGCATCCCTGCAGCTAAGAGAACCCAGCCCCACTTCTTCCCTAAGCCTGGCCCCAAGGAAGCAGAGTCCTTGGAAGTCCTTTAAAGGGCTCAGCCTCATTCATTATTCTCTCTGTAAGCCAGCCTCCTGGAAGGAGGGCGAGGGGAGGCACCATCTGCATTCCTCGCAAGATTCTTGCAAGGGCAGCTGAGATGCCTGCCCCACATAGCCGGGAAGAGGCTTCCTCTGGGTACCCAGAAGCCTAGCACCTGAGCGGCAGACACCCCCATGTGTGGTTCACACCACTGAGGCACTCAGAGGCCTTATGGCGCTCCTTCCCAGGCCCCCTGACCTGCCCACTCCTGGGAGGGTCATGCGGAGGTTGAGATCTGCAATGTAATCAGACCAAAGGCAAGACTGGCTCTAGAATGCTCCATGGAATAATCAGGCTGCAGTTCAGGCCACCTGTGTGTTTGCCCAGTGCCAATGCTCTTGCCTAACACTATTTCCAAAACTAAGGAAGCAAAAATGAAGATAACAAATGACATCAGGGTGAAACAAATCCCTTTTGTGCATGTGTGCTTTCTGCAAACATCTCACGCACGTCAGCAACCAAGAAGCAGCCCACGCTCACCCTTCCATAGACGTTTCCAGAAGGGAGGGCTCCATGTGGCCACAGCCTTCACACAGGTGCTGGGAGGGCAAGGCTCCACTCATTCTACAGGTGAGGACAAGGATCAGCAGGCTGACCCCCTGAACAATAAGCCTAGAACCAGAGCCTGTGGCAGAGGCACAAAACCATGTGACCCAGTTAAAAGCCAATCACTTCAGTTCTTCCAACCTCTGCTCCTCCCAGGAGGGGTCCAGGTTCCCCCTGAAATCCCACTCCAGGAGGGGCCCAGGCCACATAAACACATTAAGGTAGTATAAGGCATAGCAGTGGGGAAATGCATCCTGGAGCAGCTGTAGTCCAGGAAAGAAGGGCCCAGCCAGGGGCCTGGATGTGGGACTGGTATGGGAAACAAGCTTCATTCAAATAAAAGCTGGGTTTTGAAACTGCGAGTTTATCCAGGGGAGGAAGGGGAAGCTCTGTGTTCCCTGCAATATAAAGGCAAAGAGAGAGACAAAAGCCAGGGAGGCTGGTTAAGGCATGCTAGGTGGGCGGGGCTCTGAGTCAGACTAAGGAGGAGGCCAGAGGCATCCTGCCGCGCCTGCTCCAGGAGCTGAATTTATAGAAGGAGGCCGGTGGTGGCAGGCAGTGGACCAGAGAGTCACTGGGCAACATGCTGTATGTACTGCTTCTCCTGTCCAGCTTCTTGGGGGCTTACACGGCCAGCCCCATCTCAGGTCCCCAGGAATGTGCCAAGGGCTCAAAGATGTGGTGCCAGGACCTGCAGGCAGCTACAAGGTGTGGGGCTGTGGGGTACTGCCAAAGTGCCGTCTGGAGCAAGCCCACTACCAGGTCCCTGCCCTGCACTGTGTGCCAGGATGTGGTGGCCGCTGCCGGCAATGGAGTAAACCCTGATGCCACTGAGTCTGACATCCTGGCGTCGGTGATGAAGACTTGTGAGTGGCTTTCCAGCCGGGAGTCTTCGGCCAGGTGCAAGTGGATGGTGGAAGCCCACAGCCCAGACATCCTGCGCATGCTCAGTGAAGCCTTGGACAGTGCCCCAACTCAGGTGTGCACTGCACTCACCCTCTGTGAGCCACTGCAGAGGCACCTGGCTGGCTCTGGGAGGCCATTGTCCCATGAGGATGCATCAGAAGTGGTGGCTCCATTCTTGGCCAATGGAGCCCTCAGCTTCCATCCACAGCAGCTGTCTGGAGATGCTGTATGCCAAGACTGTGTCCGGCTGATCTCCCAGCTCCAGGGTACTCTGGGATCCAACTTGACCTTGGCAGAGGTGACAGTTCAGGAGCAATGTGAGTCCCTGGGACCTGGCCTGACTGCCCTCTGCAAGAACTATATCCGCCAGCTCTTTGAACCTGCTGAGCAAACACTTCAGATTCTGCCCCCGCCAGAGGTCTGTGTGAAGGGGGGCTTCTGTGAGGAGCAGAAGGGACCTGCCCGCTGGCCAGCTCAAGTGGCTGCTGTGAATGGGGTCCCCTCCCTGGAGCTGGGGCTGTCAGAGAAGAAGAGCGAGATCCAGATGCAGTCCGGCCTGACCTGTGAGGTGTGCCTGAGCGTGATCCAGGAGTTGGACCAGTGGCTTGAGACCAACAGCACGGAGACCATGATCAGCCACGCCCTGGAGCGTGTGTGCTCCATCATGCCCACATCTCTAGTCCAGCAGTGCATCACCCTGGTGGACACCTACAGCCCCTCTTTGGTGCAGTTTGTGAGTAGGCTCACCCCAGACCAAGTGTGCCAGACCATTCGACTATGTAATAACCGAAGGCGGACCCGGTCTCTTCCCAAGACCCAGGAAACTGTGCCATCTCTCCTGTTGGATGAGGAAAACCAAGGCAGCTTCTGCCACGGCTGCAAGAGACTGTTGGGTGTGTCTTCCCAGAACCTGGAGCGCAAGAGCACCAAGCGGGACATCCTGAAGGCCTTCAAGAGTGGCTGCAGCATCCTGCCACTGCCCTACTTGATCCAGTGCAACCGCTTTGTTGTCGAGTATGAGCCAGTTCTCATTGAGAGCCTCAGGTTCATGATGGACCCCACAGCTGTGTGCAAGAAGGTGGGGGCCTGCCACGGCTCCAGGACCCCACTGCTAGGCACCGATCAGTGCACCCTGGGCCCCAGCTTCTGGTGTAAGAGCCAGGAGGCTGCCGAGATGTGTGAAGCTGTGGAACACTGCCAGCGCCTTGTGTGGAAAGTGAAGCCCTCCCATGCCAATGAGCAGCCATGATCATGGCCGCAGCCACTGGAGCCTAAGAGAGCTGGCCTGCTGGGGTGGCTCCTGTATCCCACAGAGACTCCAAGACGTGGGTGCTGTCCCATCCCCCACCACAGATGAGAAACTGAGGCTCTGAGATGGGGGCTGGGATGGAGCAGAGCTAATATTCAAAGCCATGTCCTCCTGATCCTGAACAGCTTCATCTTCACATCCTGCCATATGGCTTTACCTTCATGAAATCATCTAATGAGTGAGAACAGCCTTGCACCCCAATAAGCCTGCTCCTCCCCCAACTTCATTCTGTGATGCTGCCAGCCTTGGGAACTGGACTTGAATGTCACTTCTATTCCTAACAAGTGAACAACCAGGGTGAGCCAAGGCAGGAGCAGAGCGGGAGGGTGGAGGGGACTGTCTCTAGTCAGAGGATCCCTCTTGTCTAACAGCTTGGGGTGGGGGCTGGGTCTTGCTTGTTCATGCCACAGCTGAAGCTAGGGTCTCTGGGGGTGTCTTCCAAGGGGCAGGTGAGATGCCATTGGCTCTGGAATTTTCTAGGGAGGAGTCTTAGACTTTGGCCACCACCCAGGAGGGGAATTTTGAGCTTCAGAATAGTCTGTCCATGTCTGAGCCCACTTTGGGGACCCTGTCCTCACACCCAGACTCAGACAGAGCAGAAATCTCTGAGCAGTAGGCTGTACTCAAAATTCAGAGACAAAATATCTGGGGACATCTTAGGAACAGCCCTGAGAGGTGTGGAGTGGCCGCTGCATATAGGAGGCAACAAGCAGAGGCAAGAGCAAGTCTGGTGAGTAGGCCTGTCAGAGCCTCGGTTTTTTTGGTGTATAGAATGGGAGGATCATGACTGCCTCACAGGGATGTGGAGACAATTCAAGGAGACATCTTCAAATTTCTTCCCCAGAGACCAGCACCTACTGAAACCAGCAAAACCCATCTTGGTGGGGGTAGGGGATGGGGTCCCCAAGGAGTCTGACTGAGCAAGTGCTGTATAAACCACAAGCATTCTCCAACTGGTGTTTGTTGTTGTTATTCTGATGGAAGCTGTGTTCCCCAGGGTTGCAAACTGTCCTATTGATGTGCCTCCAGTGGAAAGCCTCCCTTGGGCCATCAGCCTGTCTCAGGTACCCACTGGCTTCCTCTCACACTGGTAGACTCCCAGCACCTCATGAATCTCTCAAGGACAGCCCCTGGTTGTGACATCTACCTTAGCCTTAAGCCCAGAGCAGGGCCTGCATGCAGTAGGCGCTCAACTATTCGTGGGATGTATGTGAGTCCCTGTGCATAGGTCACCATTGCCCGAGAGCCTGGGCTGGTGAGGTCCACCCTCTCAAATGAGATGGATGGGCTTGGCTGGCCTAGGCAGCTATGTGAGTGGGAGCTCTCTCCCAAGGGCTCTTAGGCAACTGCTCTGGGATGGGCCATCATCTTAGAGATAGAAGTATGCCTACCTAGCATTTCTGGACTCCTTCATGCTGTCAGTTAGCTAGATAGCCCTGAGTCCACTGGTCAATCTTGCACAAGATGAGGGAATGGAGGTGGGTGAACACACTGTACCCTGGTGGTTCCAGTCCAAATTTGGTTATGGGAAGGAAGCTCCATGTCAGATTTCAATACAGATGCCTTGAGGCTTCTGGCCTCACTGTCCAAAGCCCACCCTGCTCCCAGAGGTTTAGTCTGCAGATGTGTGTCCACCACACACACCCCTCTGAGCCAGGATGGAAAGGCTGCCTCTCGTCTGGCCTGGCAGTGGCCCAAAGGAGCACTTGGTGACCATATGTGTGACATGTGTCCATTTTCCTAATCTGAAGCTTCTCTGGAGGCATCACCAGCCACATAAGACTGGCCTGCCAGACACCAAGACAGGGTGAGTCCATGCCCCCCTCCAGCACCCCATCTACACACAGCTGATATGCTACTTACCAACCCTTTGTCCCTGAGCCCACCCACCTACCTCCAACCCAGAATTACTATGAGGGCCAGTCAGGGTGTGGGCTCTCTGTACCCCTTCCTTCTACCCATACCCCTTGAGACCTGGAGCCAGCTGCTCCCTCAAACTAGTGTCCAAATGAATCTCCACATATCCAGTGGAGTGTGTTGTGGAACACACCTGGAAAGATCCCATAGGCCCATTGCCCACTGGTGTTGGCTGGGAACCTGGCTCCTGAGCAGTGCAAAGGCCCCTGCTCTCAGGCACAGGGACCCCACCCAATCAAAAATCTTCACTAGTCCCATTCCACAGCCAAGGCCAGGGTCTTTCTCACTTCGCCATCCCTAGGGGCCCAGCCCATGGTAGATGCACCAAACATCAATGCAGGACAGTGGTCTGCAGGGCTGATGGCAAAGTGACAGGAAGAAACAGGAAAGGGCCCCCTGGAGGTGACAGCAACAGCTGCCATCAGGTCCCCACAAGTCTGTCCAGTAACCTCCATGGCTACTTTGTCCTACTTTGCTGCCAGTTGCATGAATAAGAGTAGTGTGCCCCACCATAGCCAGCAGTGTGGGAGACCCAGTCTGTGAGGGTGGAGAAGCAGGACGCTGAGCAGCATGGGGCCTTCTGCAAGTGCTGCCCATGCGGCTGGATGCCCAAAACTTCTGTCAGACGGGTCATGAATGTCCATCAGGTGCCACCACTGGGAAAAGGCCTGATCAACTAGTAGACTTGCTAGTAGTAGACTAGTGGTGGCTTCCAAGTCCTTCACGGTACCAGGGTATGAAAAGCCTGAGGAAAAGGATTTGGCTCTTGGCTTGTGTGCTGGAAACTTTAAAGCAGTAAGTCAGTAGCTACTTTGGACCAGAATCAGACATGCCTACCTTTCTTTTGCTTTCTTTGAAAAGAATATAAATTCAGAGCTGTTCTGGAATACCCAGAAGAGCAACCCACATGGCAGACCCTCCCAAAGCAGGAGCTCAGCAGAGAAGCAAGAAGACATACGCCACTGTGGCCCCCCTCCTCCCATCCCACATCCTCCTTCACCTCCTCTTCTCTGTTAAAAGTATCTGCCAAGAAGCGCCACCGGCATACTTGAGAACAGAGCCCAAGGACAAATCCCTTAAGATCACCCTCAGGAGAGCTATGTATCTTGAGAGATCTCTTAGAGCTCCTTGGCCAGCAAGACCACAGAGCGATGGTGGCTTCTCAGCTTGGCTTGGGTGCCAGGAAGCTGCCAGATCCCACAGTCTGTACTTTGAGTGTGGAAGAGAACAGCAGACCTGCCCCACCCTGGGACCTTCTCCAAGAACCACACAGCCTGGCCTGCAGTGGCACCTTCCTCCACAGCTAGCACTAAGCCTCAGCCAAGCGCCACCACACTGGGGGAGTGGAAGGTGGTGTTCTTTCTAGGGGATAGCTATCAAGTGATAGGCCATGAGTGTAGAAGTCATAGCATACTCCATTCCTGATAAAAGACCCATGTGTCTCTCTGGAGGCTTGAGCTCCAGGCTCAGTACCCCAGGCCTAGACCATGACTCCTTTGGGCCTATTTCCCTTCTATAACTAGAAAGATGTTAGGACATGTTGGGACATAGGCTTTAATATCAGCAGAAACCCCTGAGTATGAATAGAAGCAAAACCTGGGTCCCTCTTGTGGCCCAACCCAGTCCCAATAAGGAGGTTTTGCAAGAATGACAGCCTGCTACTGACCTCCACCCATGTCTCCAGCAAGGCCCAAACCCCAGGCTATCCATGCAAGAACTCCTGATTACTCCATGCTGACAGCTGTATAAAGGAAGATTAAAGTCCTCTGCTGGTCTGAACAAAAGTCAGGTTTAGGCTCCTCCACAGGCTGGAAGCCACCTGCTGTGGAAGGAAGGAGCACAGGCCTGGACATCTCAACACCCTCCTGGTAGCTTGGGAATTTTGTTGCTTCTCCTGAAACCTCCAGCAAGTTGGGAGAGGCCAGAAGCACACTGCATGTAGGTTCCTGGCCCAGGAAGATGACACATGGCTTGACACACTTATTTAGGACAATGGGAATAGTTGCAGAACACAGGGGAAAGTCTCACCACTCCCCAATTAGTTTCTCAGGGTGACAGTACCAAGGCCACAAGAAAAGGAAACCCCAAAGACAGCAAAGAGAGAGTGACCTCTTGCAGAGGCAGGGCTCTTTGGGAATTGGACAAGAAACAGTCACTTAGGAAGTTGCTCAAAGTTACCCAGGCCAGCCTTGTGGGACTCTGGAGCCAGTAGTTACTCCACAGTGATTCAGGGACTGGTGCTTGGGGCATGCAGCAAGCTGAAAGTCTGGGGCTCTCACACTGGGCACCAGATTCAGGGAAGCCTGATGTTCTGGAATCAGAAGGAATGACGCAAGCCTAGGAGTATCCCACACAGCCTGGAATCTAAAAGCCTCACCCTGACCTGACCAGCACATCTGGTTTCCCTGTTCCCTGGCTGGCTGGGCCCACAGGTGGTGCAAGGCCACAAAAGGGCAGGAATCCATTCCACCTCCACATCAAGGCAGAGCCCAAGTCAGCTTCCTGGGAGACCCTAAAAGAGGTGTGTGTGTGTGTGTGTGTATATATATGGAGAGAGAGGGAGAAGAGAGAGAGAAGGAAGGAAGGAAGGAAGGAAGGAAGGAAGGAAGGAAGGAAGGAAGGAAGGAAGGAAGGAAGGAAGGAAAGGGGCAATCTGAGGCCTCTAGCCACTGCAAATGAATACCAGACAAATGTGATCCCTGTGCATCTGGTTTTATGTGGGCATTGGGGAACCAAACCTGGGTAGTTGGGCTTTGCAGGCAAGCACCTTAGTCATTGAGCCATGTCTCCAGCTCCGATTGTTTAGGCTTTTGTCTTTTTTCCTCAGGCTGGCTTCAAACTCCTGATCCTCCTGCCTCTGCATCTTCAGCAATTTCCTACCAGCATGCACCAATATAAGGGATGACTGTGTGGTCTTAATTCCCTGAAACCCAGATTATAGTGCTGGCCCCAACATATATCACCTAGGTGACTCTACAGGGGCAACTGGGATCCCATACATGGTAACAAACTGGCAAAAGGACTTACAGAGCTCTTAAATGCACCGCACCCCTTCCGGTACATGTGCATGACAAAGCCCTGCTGTCTCTTGTTGAGACCCTCCTGGGCAAAGCCACTGTGGACACCCTTTCTGAAGACTCTATACCAGTTGAGATGGCTGTTGCTGCCACCAAGAGGAGGTGAGAATCAGTGGTGAAGAGTCTGTCACCAAAACACAGGGTAACGTCAGTGAAGCATCCATATCTTTCCTCATGGTCCTTCCTCCACCAGGGCAAAGGATGATCCTCCAAGGCCAGGTTCACCATCCAGGCATGGAGACAAAGGTATGAGGTCAACAGAAGCAAAGTGACACTTCTAGGGTGTATGGCTCACAAGCCCAGATGAATAAGGCAGCGGAAGTTCCCCCAAGTGTTCTTGCCCAGGGACATCCTGACCTGAGGCCTTTCTGTTGGGGTGCAGAGGAGGGAGTCAGAGGTTTGGGACTGGGACAGAACTTCCCAGGACCACACATTGAGCAACAGCAGAGTCTCTCATCGCATTCGCTGGAGGAAGTGGCTTCCATCACCTGCTCCTCACACACGCTCAGGGATAATAGGAGGGGCTAGGTGACAAGCTACTGGGCTAGAGCACCCAGGGAAAGCAAGCAACATCCCATTTGCCGGCGACATCCTCCCAGGCCACTGTCCACAGACCCACAGGCTCCCAAGAAGCTGGAGCCTGGCTGAGCAGCGGTGTACTGGAGCTATGCTCCAGCCATTATGCTGTTGCTACACTCAGAGCTATGTAGAACCAATGATTGACATACATCTTCCAGCTTTCTATTCTAGAATGTTGCTCAAGCAGCTTGGACTGGGACACTGGCCAACCCCACAGGTCAGGGGTGTCCTGCTTTTCCCAGCCTCCTGGTTGTCATACACTCAGCAGTACCCTACTGCCCTCAAGGCCTTAGGACTCAAAAAAGTTCCACCCCCTGAAAGAATCCTGGGCAGTCCAGGCTCTTTGAGTGCCGGCCCGAACCAGGAGCAGAGTGAAGGTGTAGACTGGGCCTTCCTGGCAGAAAAGCCCAAGTCCAGTGCTCTGCTCCACCAGCAGAAGCTGGCTGTACTGTGTTGAGCTGCTCTATTTACTCTGCTGGGTCAGCTGTCAACAAGGCATTGGGAGTGAGAGCTCTTCACAGCCTAGATTGTTGCTCCCTCAAGCTTTGGCCTAACAAGCAGGGCAGATGAGTCATGTGCAAAGAAATAATTCTGGGCTAGGGAGATGGTTCAGTGGATAAAAGCTCATCACTCAAGTTCAATGCCCAGACCACATGTAGAAAGTCAGAGGCTTCTGTAATCCCAGCAAGCTGACAATGAGATGGAAGCTCATGCTGAACACAGCAAGAACAGACAGTGACAATTCAGAGTGAGAAACTGCCTCAAATGGAGTGGAACAAGAGAGACCCAACCCCAAAGTTGTCCTCTAACCTCCCCACATGTACCATGGCACACACGCAGCTATACTCTCCCTCACACACAAACACACACACTCACAAGTATATAACAAAGAAAGAATGCTAACACCAAAGCTGGAAAATGAAAACTACATTAAAATAATATTATAAACACAGTTCAAATCCCAGGAAAGTGAAACCACTCAATGGAGAGAAAACAGCATTCAGTAACAGCATCTCCAGGGGAAAGGAGGCTTAAGATAGGGTCTGTAGATGGCTGTGGGGAGAGGCATTCAGCTGGAAGCTGGTGTCAGGGACAGAGGACCTAGGACAGGGCTAAGCTGGGATAAAGGCTTGTAGGTGGAGGCGGGAATGGTGGGGTGACTGGAGTGAATGAATATTTGGCTTTGGCCCAAGAGTAGGGGGCTAGGGATCGTGTGATATGTGTCCAAGGACCACACTGACCTCTGAGTGCAATGGAAGGCCATGTGTCAGTAACAAGCTGGGAAGCAATGGGGTCTCTTCTGCTCTTTGGAAGTTTGCTTGTGTGGCCTTGGGGACAAGAAGGGAGCAGGGGACCATGTGGTGACTGGGACAAGTGTCCAACTGGGAGTAGTGAGGGATGGAGAAGAGGGTCCAGGCTATGGGACCACTATAGGGCCAGATGGTGGCTGAGATGTGAGAGAGAGAGAAGCATCCAATCAAGGTGTAAAGGGTCTCAGCACAGCCCAACACGCAAGGGGCCTGGGGCTGGCACACAGAGCGTGGGGAAGGGTCATCCTCTTTCCCTCCCAGCACTGCTGCACTATGAGAAGCCTTGAGCATCTTGGCTCTCAAAGACCCCATGCCCCTTCCCCACAGGCAGCCGTCCCTGGGCCAAGAGGAACCCTCACTCAGAGAAGGACCGGGGAGGTAGCTGCCTAGCTGTGGCAGGTGTAGGGGCTCCAAGAACTCAACAGGGCCCCACCATATAGCCCACAAGTCAGCAAGCCACTTGTACCACAGGGAGGGCAGTGGCCTGTGGAGGCCCAGCAGGGTACATGGGAAGAATTTCAGGCATCCAGGTCTGCCAAGGAATTCTGGGAGATTGCAAGTCCCCAAGATGAGGGTGAGAGAGGGGCAAGCCAGAAACAGTTTGATGGGGAGTCAGGTTCCACCAGGTTAAGTAAGTGGTTAGATAGTTTATGGCACATCCTTGCAATGGAGGCACTCTGTCTTCTAAAATGTGGGGTGTATGGAGGAAATATAGCAAAAGGTGGCATAGGGGCTGGAGAGATGGCTTAGTGGTTAAGGCACCTGCCTCCTAAGCCTAAGAACGCTGGTTCCAATCTCCAGGTCCCACGTTTAGCCAGATGCAAAGTGACGCAAGGGCGCAATGCCGCACTTGACCACAAGGGGGTGCACACATCTGAATTTCGTTCACAGCAGCTGAAACACTGCTGGCGCGCCCATCTCTGTCTTCCTCTCCCTCTCTCTCTCAAAAAAAAAAAAAAAAAAAAAAAAAAAAAAAAGGTGGCATAGGCCATGTGGGAGGCTACTTTCTGTGATGAGAATGTGTCCTTCAAAAGTGCATACATAGAAGCTATGAGAGAAGGCCCCAAGGTGGTATTGGTAGCTTTATAGGAAGAGGAGAGACCAGGCCAGCAGTTGTTCTGCCTCACCATGAGAGACTAGAATCAGAGGATACGTTGGAAAAGGCCCTCACCAGAGGCTGAGCCTATGCCAACATCATTCTCTGGGACCCCCAGACTCCAGAACCATGAGCTAAATAAACCTTCATGCTTTGTGAGTTGACTAGTTTTAGGTGTTTGTTATAGCACCAAACAACAAGCTGAGATTCTGCTGAATTTTCTAGTCTGTTCCTATTTCACAAATGAGAAGGCAGGGATCAGGAGAGCAGCCAGAGGCCAAGGTCACAGGGGGAAAGCATGAACCTCTGCCCCAGTCCTCCTCCAATGCCTTTCTCTTCAGCAAGAGACCCTCTGGATTCTTCCTAAAGGTGATGAAGGCCAACCTTCATCTAGGTCCCCCCAGCCTGGAGGAGATCAAGGAGACACAGGGAAACAGGACAGATATAGTACTATCCTCACGGAGGGGAGGGGAACATGGACCAGTTTCAGAGGCTCTAGAGCCCTGGAATGCCAGGACAAGGCACGGTCACTCACTGCCGCCAGTGTCCAGTGGGGAGAGATGCAGGGCCTGTGGCCTTGAAGCCATATACCCACTATATAGAGGAAGACACATGAGTTAGAAACATGGACCTTGTCCCAACACTACCAGGAACAGGTGCTGCTCAAAGAATGGCATGGAATGGTGTCAGGCAGCACCTGACGTCAGGCACCAGGATATCTACTTTCCATCCACTGATCTGATTCAACAACCAAGGCCATATCAGCCTCCTCATTTCACAGAAGACATGGGCTCATAGAGGGAAAGCAATGGTCTCATAGCCACACAGCTTATAAGAGGAAGGGCTAGGGGGCTGGAGATGTGGCTCAGTGGGTAAAGGTATTTGCTTGCAAACCTGATGGCCTGGGTTCAATTTCCCAGTACCCATGTAAAGCAAGATACACAAGTGACTCATGTTTGGAGTTCATAACCCATGCCTCCCAAATGTCTCTGGCCAGCAGCTCCTACTGGGGACTCAAGCAGAAATTTAAACCTATGCCAAACAGAAGCGATGGCAGCCATCTGCTGGCGAGTGTGAAGTGCAGGCGGTCCCTTGCGGTCCTCAGCATGGCATGCACGGAGGCTGTGGTGGCTCTCTGCCAAGCCTATGAACTACTTAAGCTTCAAGTGGCATTGTGCACACTATGCAGGCCTGGCTGACTGCAAGTCCCGAGTCCAACACACTCCCTAGGGTGCCACAGCTGTGCTTAGCTGGTGAGGGAGGCTCTGGAGGTACAAGGAGATGAGCTTGGTAGGATTAGGAGAGAGCAAGCAGGTAAGACTACAGATGACACTACAGCCATGCTCAACACCTGCCTCCTGGGGCCCCTGGCATCTGCCTCTAGCTGGGCAAGAGAGAAATTTATAGAACTTCAGATTTAAGCACTTCAGATACCCACTGGCTTGTTCTGCTAATTAGACCAGAGATCAGGGCACTTTCTCTGTGTTGGCCATGGGCATCAGGGCCTGTGCTTAGCCAGGCCACAGCTTTATGCATCAGAGGCCAAAGGACCCTGCAGGGCCTATCACTAGGCTTCTTTACAGATAGGAACACTGGTCCTCCAGGGAGACTTCCCAGGGTCCTACAGCCAGTCTGTAGGACAGCCTGTTTTGTACTTGGGACTACTGACTCCAAGGTATAGGGTACCACCACTGGATTCCAGCAGAGAGGCCAAGTTGTCACAGCCAGCCTGCTCTCAGGCATACATTTAGTCACACTTCCCAGCCATGGAAGTAGCTGGTGGAGTGAGGGCAGTCCCTCTCTGCCTGAGGCAGGTCTAGACTGGACCTCTAACCTAGTGGGGGCAGGGAGTTTGTGGAGACATATGGTGGCAGGAACCTGGGCCTTAGTGATTGCTTAGAGAGCTGTCCAGAGAGCACTCCTTGTGAGCTTCCAGGGAATAAGCTTCTAGACCACTGCGCAGATAACTCCCCTTTCCCCTGTGCATACCTCAGCCAGACCCCTGGGCCAGTGCAAAAAGCTGCTGACCTGGGGTCAATAAAGTAAATGCATGTGTTATTCCATCACCTCCCACTTGGAAGTTGGGAAGCTAGGTGGACAGATGATGAAAGTTCACAGAACTGCTAATGTATGGAGCACTGGGAGCCTGGAGCTAGCAAGCAATCTCAGACTCTACCAGCCAGTCAGGGGAGATGCATTACCTACAGAAAACCATTTTGTGGTGCTTTGAATGCACTGTCCCCCACATAGACTCATGTGTTTGAACACTTGGTTGCCAACAAAATGATACTATTTGGGAAAATTGTAGAACCTTTAGAAGGTGGAGCCTTGCTAGAGGAAGTGTGTCACTGAAGGTGGTTTTAAGGTACGAGCCTGGCCCTGCTTGCAGTTCTTTGGCTCTCTGCTTCCTCCCTGCCTATGTGAAGATGACAAGCTGCCTTCCTGCTCCTGCCATGCTTTCTCTGCCATGATGGACTCTACCTTCTTGACTTGTAAGCTGAAAAAAAACTCTCTTTCCTTCCCTAAGTTGTTTATGGCCGAGCGTTTGTTTATAGCAATGAGAAGATAACTGATACATGTTTCCTCATGAACCCACTCAGTGATTCCCATGCAGTGAGCCTGGAGGGCAGTGACTTTAATCCAGGTTTGCCTGTGGACCGCAGGCAAAGGCGTGTACTCAGGACATGAAAGGCGGGAAGATAGTCCCAGGACTCAAGGATGGCCTTTGCACTCAATGTCCTGCAAGGTGAGGAGGGAAAGGGCTCTGTGAGGCAAGCTCTTTCCCAGGGGCTAACTGCTCTATTCTGAATGGTCTACCTGCCTCCTTCCACGGTCTCTCCTTTTCTCCTTGCCACCTACTGGGAATGCTTCAGCCCAGCACTTGCCCAGGTCACAGGCCCACCTTATTCAACCCCCATGCATAGCACCCATAACCTCTAATGCAGAGCTCAAGCTCTTGTATGGCACACAAAGCTTTCTTAATCTCATCCCTGATGAGCACCAGCCTGTCTCCCTACCCACCTCACTTTCTAGCTACATTCAACTCCTTAGGTTTCCTTCTACACAAAGCTACTACAGACCTCTGTGTCTTTGTACACGGTGTTTCTTTCTGTCTACTATACCCTTCCCCTGGTTTGTCTATCTGGAAAATTCTTATCCACCATTCAAAGTCCATCTAAATGTCATTTGAGACCCCCACTCTTATATGAGCTCCTCATTGCTAGATGGCTAGCTTCCAGAACTTCCATGTTCTTGCCTTATACCTGGTGTCTCATTCATAATCAATGATGTAGTTACAGAGTTGTGAAAAAATGTCTCATTCATGTGTATTCAGCTTTGAGATGTGGCGATGGGATGACTACTCTGCATCAGTACAGGGTCCCTGCATTGCAGGTACTTAAGAGGCACCTTGTCTGTCTTGGTCAGAGAACAAGATGCACAGTTATGGAGGGTTATAGGGAGGGACTTCACTGTGGGGGGGTATATAGGGAAGCACATAAGCTGAGTAGATACCCCACCCTGGAAGCTGAACTAAGCAGAATACAGCCTGTCCCCAGAGCCTGGGGAAGGGAACATGACTCCATCTACCTAGTTTTAAACCAGTGAGAACCATTTGTAATTCTGACCTCCAGGCTGTAAGATAACAAATGGTGTTTCCTTAAACACCGAGTTTATGGGGGTTTGTTACAGAAACCCTAAAAACCAAGCATACCTTCTCTGGTAACCTGGCTAGACAGCATGGAGCCCCCCCCCGAGCCCCTCATCTTAGGCATGACCCAGCCTCCATGCTATTGCCCCATTTTACCCTTCCTCTGTTCTGCCTGTCTGGTGAATTTGTGTTCATTCCTCATAACATATTTCCAAGATCACTAGGAATGGGACCCACACCCTCTGAGGTCCTACCATGTTGCCCCCTCCCCACAGGTGTGGATGCTACCTTGGAGTACCTGTTCTGATTTTGGTCTGTGACGTCTTGGGGGGCAAGCTCACATCTGATCACCCTTTCTTTAAGATCTGTGCAGAACCCTGGAGAGTGACTGACCTATGACTGGGCCAGAGGTGATCATAGAGATGCCTCCCTCCAGGAGTAGATAGAACCACAAATAGGACTGGAGAAGCAGTTAAGGTGCTTGCCTGCAAAGCCTGATGACCTGAGTTTGATTCCCCTGTGCCCATGTAAAGCACATAGTGGTGCATGCATCTGGCATTTGTTTGCAGTGGCTAGAGGACCTTGTATGCCCATGTTCTCTGTCTGTGTCTGTCTATATATCTCTCTTTCTCTCTCTCTCTCTCCCAGGTGTGGTGGTACATGTCTTCGGTTCCAGCACTTGGGAGGCCAAGGTAGGAGGATTGCTATGAGTTTGAGGCCATCCTGAGACTACATAGTGAAATCCAGGTCAACCTAGGCTAGAGAAATGTAGAAAGACACACCCATCCATCCATCATCTATCCATCTACTCACCCGTTATCCATCCATCATTTGTCTATCCATCCATCATCCATTCATCCATGCTCTGGGTTGGAGTAAACCATAACTGGCACCAAAGACTCCTAGTTAGTGATGGTAGAGGGGAGGGATAGTACATGATAGTATAGTGTAGTCCACAACTTTCACGAAGCTAAGGGAGACACCCCACTCTGCTGGAGTAGAGAAGATGGCCATCAGAGAAGACTTCCTGGAAGAACACAGAAAAGACAGTTCCAGGGAGACAGACTGGACATCACAAGGAACATTTCAATGTAGGCACTGAAAAAAAGAAAAAGAACCACAAATGCATCTGTCTTGCCTTGCTAAGCTTTCCTTCAGTAAAAGATACAGCCACAGGGGGAAGGAGGCCAAGGATACATCTTTCTTCTTTTCATTTTGCCTAAAAGGCTCTTCCATTTCTTCATTCCCCAGTAGCAGCATGAGATGAATCCTATATGTGCTCAAATACACACCAGAATCCCAATGCCCAAAAGAGAAAGCCCACTCTTGAGAACTTAGCCCAAGAAAAGAATCTGAAATGCAAGATAGTAACCACAGCTATTTCTTTGAACATCTTTAAAATAATGAAAATTGAAAATGACTCAGATGTCCAAAGCCGAGGACCTGGTTAAATAAATAATGTCTTCTTCAGGCCAGAGCATATTATACAGCCATTAACAATAGTGGTTGTGAAAATATGTCAGAGCATAAGAAAATGTTTAATACATAGTTCCTTTGGGATTCAGAATTTATAAAACATGTATATATTTGCATCTTAAAAAGCCTGGCAAGAATATTCATCTCTGATATTAATAGTTTTAATCTCATGGGGTGGGATTAACTGGAGAATTGTTTTTATGCCTCATCTATTTTATAGTTTTCAAAATTCCTATGATGATCATGAGTTATATTAAAAGCAAGGAATTTTTTCAGGGAGAATTATCTAAAAAAGAATTTGTTAACACTGCACCAAGGACCTTTTAAAGATTCCCTGCCTTTCACAGAACCCTGTGTGGAAAGTAGAGAGGCCTTGACACTGGAAGCAGGGTGGTATCTTGTCTGTGTTTTTCCACTCAGCAAGACCCAGGTTCAAACCTGTGCTAGAGCAGAGAACACAGAAAAACAGTTCAGGGAGGCGGACCTGACATCACAAGGGATATATATAGGAGGAAGAGGTACTGTTACCCAGGCCTGAAAGACCCAGAAGAGGTGCCTGGCTGGCCATGGTGGGCTGTGAGGCTGGAGAAGAGCTCCTAAAGGAGGAACAGAGGTTACTGGGAAGACTCAGCCCAGGCATGGGTGACTATGATGGGACAACTCCAGAGGGAGAAGCCTTGAAGAAGAAGGAGGATCCGGCTCAATACAGGCCACCAGCTCCCTGTAGCAGCATCTGATGTCTACTCAGAAAAGCATCTGGGACTTCCGGGTAAGATGGCGGCATAGGAGCCATGCCAAACCGGATCAGGGAGGGAATCAAGAAAAACTACACTCATCTGAGGAAGAGAGCAGAATATTTTCTCTGGGAAATAGCGGAAAAGCAGAAGACAGCCAGAAACCCACTGTGGAGAGTGCGGCCCCCGGCAGCTCGCTCCCCAACGGCTCCACGCCATGGGCTCCCCATCCACGGGCTCCCCATCCGCGGGCTCCCAGTGGCTACGCTCCATGCCGAGGGCACCCCAGCAGCTCCGCTTCACTCAGCGGGCTCCCCAGCAGATCTGCGCCAAGGCTCCAACCCTCGGTTCAAAGCTGCCACCCAGATCAGCTAAGCCCCGCTGAGCTTCCGCTGCAAACGCCACCCGAAAAAAAAAAACAAACAAAAAAAAAGGGACTTTTCAACCTCATCAGTCTCCTCACAGAGCCCAGAAATCAAAGAAAAATCTGCGGAGCTACTGAAAGAGACACACACTGTGAGCTGCTGCAGGCTTCCTGAACTCGCCCATCCCCCAACCATCAGTCCCCAGGGAATTGGTAGAATCAGGCAACAACCAGTGGCAGATCTGATCCACATCGCCAACACCGGACCCAGCATACCTGACCCAAGCTCCACAGCTCAGGGAACAAGGTGGGCACCCAGCATTGGTGAGTTTAAAAGCCACACCAAAAGATAACAAAGGCCTGCATTGGAAGTGCGAACCACTCTTTCCAGGTCAAGGCAAGGTATGTATTACATATGTGTGGGTGGCTTTACCATTTTCAAATAAGCTGAATATGAGGGGTTGAATATTGCTATCTATACTACTTATAGATTTAAAGGGCCTTTGTCTTCTGCTTCAGTTATTATTATTATTATTTTGTTTTGTTTTGTTTTGTTTTGTTTTTTGTCTTTTTTTTTTCTTACTGCTTCAGTTGTTATTGAGGACAGGGTCTGATTCCCAAGCTGACAGGACTAACGGCGTGGACCATCACATGCCCTTAGGGATTTTGACCCTATAGGACTGTTTGTCTCAATTCTCACACTTGTATACTCTGTGTTCATGTCAATTGAATGTATATTTTGCTCTGTTGAAGTTTAGAACTTGCCTCTAAATTGTTCCACCAGTCCACTACAATACTTGCTTAACAAGCAAACTCAACAGCTAGGAGTACTTCTACTTAGGTACAAGTGCTACACTTGACACCTTAAACTCATATCCTGAAATTATATAAAGGTGGATCACAACACCTAAGAACACTGAAGATAAATAGGAAACCTAAGCATCAAATCAATCCAGGATGCAAAAATCACTACATTATAATACAAGAAACACAAAGAATCAAGGCAATGCAATCCCACCAAAAATTGCAAATCCATCAGAATGGTTCACCAATGAGACTGTTTTAGATGAAATTCCTGACAAAGATTTCAAGGGAATGATGATATCTATGCTCAAAGAAATGAAAGAAGAAATGAAAGCAATCTGAGAAGAAAACAAAGGAATTAGAGAAGAAAACAAACTGTTGAAGGAGATTACAGAGAAACAGTTTAATGAAATAAAAAGGTCATTAGAGGACATGAATAAGGAAATAAAACTACTGAAGAAAAACCAGGCTGAAATCCTAACCCTGAAGAACACAGTCAGTGAAATAAAAAACTCTGTGGAAAGTCTCGCTAGTAGAATGGATGAAGGAGAGGATAGAATATCTAAACTAGAAGACCAGGTGGCAGATATATCACAGTCCAACAAAGAGAAAGACAAGCTAATAGAAAGGTATGAATGGGAACTCCAAGACATCCAGGACACTATGAAAAGATCAAACATAAGAATTCAAGGTATAGCAGAAGGGGAAGAATTTCAATCCAGAGGCTTAGTAGGTGTTTTCCACAAAATCATAGAAGAAAAATTTCCCCAAATTGGGAAAGAAATGCCAATGCAGATACAAGAAGCATTTAGAACACCAAACAGACAAAACCTAGAAAGATCCTCTTCTCGCCATGTTATAATTAAACTACTAAATAGGCAAACCAAAGAAAATATATTGAAAGCAGTTAGAGAAAAAGCAAATGACATTTAAGGGGAAACCCATCAGGGTCACAGCAGATTACTCAACACAAACCTTAAAAGCCAGAAGGGCCTGGAGTGATGTATTCCAAGTTCTGAAAGATAAAAACTGTCAACCAAGATTACTTTATCCTGCAAAGCTTTCTATCCAAATTGATGGAGAAATAAGGACATTCCACAACAAAGACAGGCTAAAGGAATTTATGGCAACTAAACCAGCTCAACAGAAAATACTTGCAGGAATCATTCATGCTGAAGAAAAAGCAAAACACACACAGCAGGAAACAGGAAAAAAGAAAACATACTCAACAGTTAGAACAAGTGAGTAAAACGAAAACCAGGAAGAACTACAAAACAAGAAAAATGGACAGATCAAATACATATCTTTCAATAATAACTCTTAATATCAATGGCCTCAATGCCCCAACCAAAAGACATAGACTTGCAGACTGGATTAAAAAGCAGGATCCTACCATCTGTTGCCTCCAGGAAACTCACCTCCAATGAAAAGATAGAAACATTCTTAGGGTGAAAGGTTGGAAAAAGATATTTCAAGCAAATGGACCTAAAAAACAAGCAGGGGTTGCCATCCTAATTTCTGACAGGATAGACTTCAAACCAACATTAGTGAGGAGAGATAAAGCAGGTCACTTTATACTGATTAAAAAAACACTCCAACAGGAGGATATCACAATCCTAAACATTTATGCTCCCAACATGGGGGCCCCCAATTACATCAAACAAACACTATAGGACTTAAGGTCAGAGATAACACCTAACACAATAGTAGTGGGTGACTTCAATACCCCGCTCTCATCACTTGACAGGTCTACCCAACAAAAAATAAACAGAGAGACATCTGCATTAAATGATATCATGGAACAAGTGGACCTAACAGATATATACAGAACATTCCATCCAAATACTGCAGAATATACATTCTTCTCAGCAGCACATGGGACATTCTAGAAAATAGACCATATGATAGGACACAAATCTAATCTTAACAAATACAGGAAAATTGAAATAATCCCTTGTATGCTATCTGACCACAATGGGATTAAACTGCAAATCAACAACAAGAAAAACTACAGAGCATACAGAATTTCATGGAGACTAAACAGTACATTATTGAATGATGTATGGGTCATTGAAGAAATTAAAAAGGAAATCAAGAAATTCATAGAATCAAATGATGATGAGAATACAACATACCAAAACCTTTGGGACACAATGAAGGCAGTCCTAAGAGGGAAATTTATAGCTCTAAGTGCCTATATTAAGAAATTAGAGAGTTCACAACTAAACAATTTAATGCTTCACCTTAAGGCCTTGGAAAGAGAAGAACAAGGCAAACCAAAAATCAGTAGATGGGAAGAAATAATAAAGGTTAGGGCAGAAATTAATGAAATGGAAACCAAAAAAACAATCAAAAAAATCAATGAAACAAAAGTGTTGGTTCTTTGAAAGGATTAACAAGATTGACAAACCCTTAGCAAATCTAACCAAAAGAAAGAGAGAAGAGACAAAAATTGATAAAATTAGAGATGAAAAAGGCAACATCACAACAGATACCAAAGAAATTCAGAAAATCATATGGACATACTTTAAGAATATATATGCCTCTAAGTTTGAAAACCTGAAAGAAATGGATGATTTCCTTGATTTATATGACCTAGCAAAATTAAATCAAGATGAGATAAACCATTTAAATAGACCTATAACAACCACAGAGATCCAAGCAGTCATAAAAAGTCTCCCAACTAAAAAAAGTCCAGGCCCAGATGGATTCACTGCTGAATTTTACCAGACATTCCTGGAAGATCTAACACCAATGCTTCTCAAACTTTTCCATAAAATAGAAGAGGAAGGAATTCTACCAAAATCCTTCTATGAAGCCAGCATCACCCTGATACCCAAACCGGACAAAGACAGATCAAAAAAAGAAAATTATAGACCAATCTCCCTCATGAACATAGATGTAAAAATTCTCAACAAAATACTGGCAAACAGAATACAAGAATATATCAGAAAGATTATTCACCCTGACCAAGTAGGCTTTATCCCAGAGATGCAGGGATGGTTCAACATACGCAAATCCATAAATGTAATACACCATATAAATGGTCTGTAGGACAAAAATCACATGGTCATCTCAATAGATGCAGAAAAGGCATTTGACAAAATCCAACACCCCTTCATGGTGAAAGTACTACAGAAACTTGGAATAGAAGGAACATATCTCAACAAAATAAAAGCTATTTATGACAAACCTACAGCCAACATAATACTAAACGGGGAAAAACTTGAAGCTTTTCCTCTAAATTCAGGAACAAGACAAGGGTGTCCACTTTCCCCACTATTATTTAATATAGTATTGGAAGTCTTAGCCATAGCAATAAGGCAAGAGACACTCATAAAGGGGATACAAATCGGAAGGGAAGAGGTCAAATTATTATTATTTGCAGATGATATGATTCTATACATAACAGACCCTAAAGACTCTACCAGCAAACTGTTAGAGCTGATAAACACTTTTAGCAATGTAGCAGGATACAAAATAAACACACAGAAATCAGTAGCTTTTCTATACACTAACAACAAACATGCAGAGGATGAAATCAGGGAATCTCTCCCATTCACAATTGCCTCAAAAAAAAAAATACCTTGGAATAAACTTAACCAAGGAAGTGAAGGATCTCTACAATGAGAACTTTAAAAAACTTGAGCGACAAATTGCAGAAGACACAAGGAAATGGAAAGACATTCCATGCTCCTGGATTGGAAGAATCAATATTGTGAAAATGTCAATCTTACCAAAAGCAATCTACACATTTAATGTGATCCCCATTAAAATCCCAATAGCATTCTTCAAAGAAATAGAAAAAACAATACTAAAATTCATCTGGAAACACAAAAAACCTCGAATAGCCAAAACAATTTTGCATAACAAAAATCAGGCAGGTGGTATAACCATACCCGATTTTAAGTTATACTACAAAGCCATAGTAACAAAAACAGCATGGTACTGGCACAAGGACAGACAGGTAGATCAATGGAACAGAATAGAAGACCCAAATATTAATCCAGGCAGCTACAGCTACCTGATTTTTGACAAAAATGCCAAAAATATTCATTGGAGAAAAGATAGCCTCTTTAACAAGTGGTGCTGGGAAAATTGGACATCGGTATGTAAAAGGATAAACATAGATCCTTGCCTCTCTCCTTGCACAAGAGTCAAGTCCAAATGGATAAGGGACCTTAATATCAGACCTGAAACTCTGAAACTGCTAGAGGAAAAAGTAGGGGAAACTCTTCAACATATTGGAATAGGCAAGGACTTTCTGAATATAACTCCAATTGCTCAGAGAATAAAACCACTAATCAACCACTGGGACCTTATGAAATTACAAAGCTTTTGTACAGCAAAGGACATTGTGAATAGAGCAAAAAGACAACCTACAGAATGGGAGAAAATCTTTGCCAGTTATACATCTGACAGAGGATTAATATCCAGAATATACAAAGAACTCAAAAAACAGAATAACAAGAATTCAAACAACCCAGTTAAAAAATGGGCTACGGAACTAAATAGAGAATTCACGGAAGATGAAATACAGATGGCATATAAACATCTAAAAAAATGTTCTACATCCTTAGCCATCAGGGAAATGCAAATTAAAACCATTTTGAGATTCCATTTCACTCCTGTCAGAATGGCTGCCATCAAGAAAACAAATGACAATAAGTGTTGGCGTGGATGTGGAAAAACAGGAACACTTCTACACTGTTGGTGGGAATGTAAGCTGGTCCAGCCACTGTGGAAATCAGTGTGGAGGTTCTTGAGACAGCTAGAAATAGACTTACCATATGATCCAGCTATAGCACTCCTAGGCATATATCCAGAGGACTCTTCTCACTACCTTAGAGATACTTGCAAAACCATGTTTATTGCTGCTCTATTCACAATAGCTAGGAAATGGAAGCAGCCTAGATGTCCCTCCACAGATTAGTGGATAATAAAGATGTGGTACATTTACACAATGGAGTTCTATTCAGCGGTAAAGAAAAATGAAATTATGAAATTTGCAGGGAAATGGATGGATCTGGAAAGGATTATACTTAGTGAGGTAACCCAGGCTCAGAAAGCCAAATGTCACATGTTCTCTCTCATATGTGGATCCTAGCTACCAATGTATAGACTTGTGTGTGAACTGGAACCAAAAATAGGTACCAGAAACCAGTAAGCGGGTAAAAGGCTATAAGGGAGGGAAGAAAGGGAAGGACTTAAGTGTATGGTAATGCACATATGTAAGTAGAAGAACTGAGTACAGGGAGGGGAATGGCCTAAGCAAGGCCATGGGAAGAGAATGCATACAAAAAGGGCAGGGGGAAGGTCAATCTAAACTCAAGATATTATGAATAAGATATATGTAAAAGTACTTCTTTGAATAAGGGCACGTCTAGAAGATGTAGACTGTTACTAGAAAATTTTCAGTACCTGGGATGGAATACCTTCCAGTGAGTTGTTGGCCAAGGAGGTCCCAGTAGCCTCCAAAACATTAAGGCTTTTGCCAAAGCCCTTGGTTTCCCTAGAGAAACAGATAGTAAGACCCTATTGCTGAAGACATCTCATGCCTGAGAGGCAAGGTCACTGAGAAAGCAAGCTGGTGCTGAGCAGAAAACCTTCTCCCTGTAGACCAGCCAACTGAAAGCTGGAAAAAGCTGCACTGCACACAGCGTATGGGAGACAGAAGCCATCAACAGTGAAAACAGTGGATGCTGAATATTCAAGCTTGGCCATACAGGCCCAATGACTGAACGGGTGCAATAGTGGTGTGTCTACTCTTGGGGTAACCAACTGCTCCATAATTGGACTGAAGGCCCTCTCTACAGGAGGGAATACATACCTGGTACTGAAAAACCTAAGTAAAAGTCTATATTAGGTGAGGTCATGAGCCTTGGGGGTATAAGCCTGCTCATGTCTGACTAAATGTATATATTATTCCCACCAAGCTGCCCTGGGGACACTACACTAAATGTTCATGTTCACAAATTAATGCTACTCTCACTTCTGGCTAGAGAAGCTTCTCTTTTCAGATGGTGATGACCACTGGGATGACCCAAAAGGCAACATAGTGCTGAGAAGAAGGGATGGAGGAGTGCCTAGCACTGAAACACCTCTGTCACACCCTCCAATGGCTCAGGGACCATTGCGGAAGAGGGGGCGGATAGAATGGAAGAGCCAAAGGAAGGGTATGACCTCCTACAATGCAACTGCCCAGACAGAAATTGGCCTTGATATGCATGATCTTGCAGTGCCTAGCAATACCTTTGCAAGACCCTCAAAATAGAAGAGAAAGATGATGTCATCAAATTAGGAGAGAGACTAATGGAGAGAGGGAGGGGATATGATGGAGACTGGAGTTCTAAAGTGGAATGGGGGAAGGGAGGGAAATATCAGGTGGGTTTTTTTTGGTATGTAAGATTAAAAGTCAATAAAAAATAATAATTAAAAAAAAAGAAAGATAAGCATCTGGGATGGTCTCATGGATCTGGAAGGAGGTAGGGGTCACCTGCCTGGGCTTGCTGCCATCCCAGCAAGAGAGAAACCAGCCGCCTACCAGGAGCTAACTCTAGGCAAGTTATCTGCCTGTAGACAGCCGCTGGCTCACAGGATAGCTTTCTCCCAAGAGCACTTCTGGCACCCTGGGTGGTCCATGGGGTATGGGCCAGTAAACAGGACACAGAAGGATGGGAGAGGACAATGGACAGGTGACCCAAGGCAAGAGTGAACCCTCTAGAGCTGAGTCTCAGGAAAGGCCCTATGTAGAAGCCAGGCCACAGGTCTGGCCAGAACCAGGATAAACAATGTTTTCACCACCCTCCAGGGCCAGCGCTGCCCCCACTGTTCCTCTGAGATGCAGTCTAGTGCAAGCAAAGGCTTGGGGGCATCTGCTGTGCAGATTTCACAGAGCTTTGCAGGAGAGCTGGCAGGGGCAGGAGGGAGGAGCTGCCCTGGAAACCACACAGAGAGCGCTGTCTTGGGAGAAAGCAAAGGTTGTGGTATATGAGGCCATGGGCCAGTGTTCTTCCAGGAAGTCTTCCCTGATGGCCATCTTCTCTACTCCAGCAGAGTGGGGTGTCTCCCTTAGCTTTGTGAAAGCTGTGGACTACACTATACTATCATGTACTATCCCTCCCCTCTACCATCACTAACTAGGAGTCTTGGGTGCCAGTTATGGTTTACTCCAACCCAGAGCATGGATGAATGGATGATGGATGGATAGATAAGATGGATGGATGGTGGGTGAGCAGATGGAAGGATGGATGAGTGTGAATGGGTAGATAATGGATAGATGGATGGGTGTGTGAATGGATGGATAATGGATGGATGGAACAAAGGTAAAGCAAGAATGAGTAGGACATGGCTAGATCGACGGATGGATGACAAATGGGTGGAAGGATGAGTAGAGGGATGATGGATGGGTAAGTGAAAGATGGAAAGATTATGAATGGATGATTGGAATGATGGTAAGAAGGTAATGGATGGGTGGCAGATGAATGGATAGATAAAAGGGAAGAAAACAAAAAAGTAGAACTAAGGGAAGGTAAGAAGGAAGGAAACACTGGTAGTTGAGCAGATGGACAGACAGATGATAGAGTGCATGGAAAAAGGAGAGAAGAAGGGATGAAAGAAGGAGAAAGGTTCAGCAGGTAAAAACGATAGAGCTGGGCGTGGTGGCTCATGTCTTTAATCCCAGCATTGATCCAGGAGGCTGAGGTAGAAGAATCATAGTAAGTTCAATACCAGCCTGGGCTAGAGTGAGACCCTGCCACAAAAACAACTAATAAAACAAAACAAAAGACATGATGGGCCAGGCACAATGGCATATGCCTTTAGTTCCAGCACTCAGGAGGCTGAGGTAGAAGAATCGCTGTGAGTTCGAGGCCAGTATGGAGGAACAGAGTGAGTTCCAGGTCAGCCTAGGAAGAGTGAGACCCTGCCTCAAAAACCCTTTCCCCACCACCCTTCCCCCTGCACAAAAAGAAATGATAGGAGATTGTTGACAAACCAGGGACACTATAGATATCAACAAATGCCTGTCACCTCTCAGTCACCCACATCTCATCACTGGCTGGCATGGTACTTGTTGTGTGGCCCAGACTGGCCTCCAGCTCCTGGTGATCTTCCTGCCTCACACTCCCAAGTGCTGGGATTATAGGTATGCACTGCAATATCCAGCTCCCAGTTTCAGAATAAAGCCCGTATCATTGATTCATACTGAATTATTATTATTAATTGCTTAGGCTCAAACCCTGAAAGCTTTCAAGTCAGGGCCTCTCTTGTGATTCCTGTCTGCCCCAAGTCTTTTTTGAATCAAACTTGGTGTTGGTAATGCTTGGGCAACATTACCTATTTAGGGATCACAGATCTGCTTCCTGCCTCTCCATCACCTCCACACTGCTTCTCAATAATGCATATACACTTGGAAAGCCATCTTTGTGACAGCCATAGGGTCTGTATCCAAGTCAGAGCCTTGCATAAGAAGCTCATGAGGCCACCAGGCAGGGCAGTGTTGTGTGGCAAATTCCTCTGCATTGAAAGCAGGAAACAACTATTGCCAGCTTGATCAAAAGCAGCTGGGACCACTCACAAGAGACTTGAAATTGGGCCTATTGACATGGCCCTGTAGAGGGAAGGGCATGGGGAGGGTCATCAGACCCACATGAGAGCTCAGGCATCCCCTGTGCCAGCTGTATGAAATAACACACAAGCTTTCCTGGCCTCAGGGGGAGACAGAGTACATACAGGGTAAAAGGTCAAAGGACAATGAGCCCCATGGAAGCACTGCTTTGAGGTCTCCATGCTGACAGGGGTCACCCCCACACAGTGAGCACCACCTGAGCAGTCATCTGTGCTGGGATGAGACTTCATGGTGGTGTGGCTGCTTTGGGGTCTCATGCTCTGTGAGCAACCCTATCTGGGGTGAAGGCATGTGCTTGTGTCTCCCCAGGGGAAAAGTTTACCATGATGGGCAGTGACAGACCAAGAAAAAAGCCAAGCTCTGTGTGTGGGCACAGACCACACCAAAGTGTGGCCCAAAGGGTACAGACAATGACTGCCACCTTTCTGATAACACAGAATAAATTCACCCTGACCCTTCCATGCTTGCCTCTGAGAGCTTTGGCTTCCATGAACTCGGTTCCACCATTGCCAAGGACCTGCCAACACTCTGATGCAGTGTTGGACACTCAATCTGGGAGTCTCAGATGCCCAGTGGGCATACCCTGCCCCCAAATATGTCTACCTCATCCTCAAGACTGGTGAGCCCTGGACATCTGCTGGATGGCATCTGTCTGCACAGAAGACTGTAGTATTTGACAGCAGCCAGTTCTAGTAGCCTTGTTTGGTTTTACCCCTCTAATCCCTCCCATTCAGCATCCACACCACAGGGTGCTGAGATGCACTCTATCTGGACTCACTTGGGGGCAGAGTGTGTGCTATGTGTGTGTCAGGCCCTGGGCTCAAACTATAACACAAGATCAGGGGAGACACTATACAAAGATGATCAAATCTAATTTTAAACATAAAGATATCTAACAACACAGTAACCTTAAAAGGGGACTAAAAGTGGTCTGAAAACCTCAGATGTCAGCTCTTTTAGAAGATGAAATTACTCAAGAAGACAGTTTCCAAATGCATGCTCTGTGGAACTCTGACCCAGAAAATGATCAATAGAAGAAAAACACAACTTAAGTATTAATGCTTATAACTAAAATAACATAGAAACAAAAAATTCAACAAGTAGCCAGACATGGGTAGCATAAGCCTTTAGTCCCAGCACTCAAGAGTCTAAGGTAGGAGAATCACTGAGTTTGGGGCCAGCCTGAAGCTACAGAGTGAGTCCAGGTCAACCTGGGCTAGAGTGAGACCCTACTTAGAAAAAAAATCAGGGCTGGAGGGATGGTTTAGTGGTTAAGGCGTTTGCCTGAAAAGCCAAAGGACTCAGGTTCGATTCCCCAGGACCCATGTTAGCCAGATGCACAAGGGAGTGCACGCATCTGGAGTTTGTTTGCAGTGGCTGGAGGCCCTGGCATGCCCATTCTCTCTTCCCGCCCCCCTTCTTTCTCTCTGTCAAATAAATAAATAAATAAATAAAAAATAAAAAAGAAAAATCAACAAATAATTAAAATTAATTTTAATATGGAATGGAATGAAAATTAAAGATTGTGAAATGAAGTGGGCTTGGGAGACCTTGCAAACTTCTCTGTGGAAACCAGTCACCCTTCTTCCATGCAAGCATGTTAATATGGCACAGAGCATGGATTTTTCTGAAAACAGTCCCATGTACCTATGATATTTTTTCAATCCGAAAACTTTCCTCATCCTCATCCTCATCCTCTAATGGGCCTGACCTTGTACCTGCTCTGAGCCAGGGAACTCTACCAGATGCCACATGAGCAGAAGCCATGAAACTGCTCCAAGAGCTACCTTGGCTTTGGAGCTCCAGGGTCACACATGAGGATGACATGTCTTGCCTCTGTCCCATCCCTGTTAGTGAGGAACACACATGGAGGAGGAGGCCAAAGCCAATGGCTTACAGTGAAAGCCCCACCACACCCTGCCTCAAGTGGGTTCCCATAATGCTCTGTCTAAAGTAATCAAACCAGAGGTGACCAAAAGCTGAGAAAATAAAGGCTGAGTTTGGGGTGCCTTGTCTCATGGCCGAATTGGTAGAATACTGACAGATGGTGCTGCCCCACACAATTACTGTGTGAAGAATGGCACTTGCAGTCATACTGTGGCATAATAAAACATTCTCAGAGATGCTGGGCACAGTGTAGGGGTCAGGTCACATTCAGAGGAGATACACCTTGACATTCAGGGACTCCTCTTACAAGGAGAAGTAGGGATTAGAAGGGGACAGGGCAAGCCATGCATACATTACAAATCACACAAAGGAGACCTGCCAGTGAACATGGGAAGGTATGCATCACCTCAGGAGGAAACATGACATCAGACCCTGAGCCACAACCCCAAAGCACAAGTCCAAGGATGTGGAGGAGGAATCACCACAGATAAGCTAGAAAGGGAAGGAGGGGAAGCTGAGCTGGCCCTCAACCCCATCCCAATAACTGCCTGGAGATAAGGCCTGAGTCTGGCTGCAGCCCTGATTGGAATAGCAACATCCCAGGGGAATCAAACCACCCATCTGCTCCCATGCAGGAGAATGCATAAATCAGCAAGGTTACATGACTACATGGGTAAACCACCAGAACAAAGCTAGGAATATAAATCAAATGCCAGGAGCGAGGATGATGTCATTCATATCAACTTTTAAAGCAAGCTGAACAGAGAACGACTAATGACAGATAGAATATAGGAACTTGTCCAGAATCAATATAAATCATGATTTATGTATTGTTTCATGTTTGTCAATTCTTATTTTAAGCACAGCCAGGGGAAGAGAATGTGTAAAAGAAGGGCAGGGAAAGGGTCAATCAAAATTCAAGATATTCTAAATAAGACTTATGTGAACCGACTTTTTTGAATAATGGCACATCCAGAAGCTATAGATTGTTACTAGAAAATTTTCAGTGCCAGGGATGGGATATCATCCCGTGAGTTGTTGGCCAGGGAGGTCCCTGTTGCTTCCAAAACATTACAGGCTATTGCCAAGGCCCTTGGTTTCCCTTGAGAAACAGATGGTAAGACCCTATTGCTGAAGACATCTCTTGCCTGAGCAGCAAGGTCACTGAGAAAGCAAGCTGGTGCTGAGCAGAAAACCTTCTCCCTGTAGACCAGCCAACTGAAAGCTGGAAAAAGCTGCACTACATGCAGCTGTATGGGAGACAGAAATCATCAGCAGTGAAAACAGTGGATGCTGAATATTCAAGCTTGGCCAGACAGGACCAATGACTGAATGGGTGCAATAGTGGCATGTCTACTCATGGGGTAACCAACTGCTTCATAATTGGACTGAAGGCCCTCTCTACGGGAGGGAATACATACCTGGTACTGAAAAACCTAAGCAAAAGTCTATGGCAGGGGAGGTCATGAGCCTTAGGGGTATAAAGCCTGCTCTCATCTGGCTAAATGTATATATTATTCCCACCAAACTGCCCTGAAAGCACTACATTTAATGTTCATATTCACATATTAATGCTACTCTCACTTCTGGTTAGAGAAGCTTCTCTTTTCAGATGGAGATGACCACTAGGATGACCCAAAAGGCAACATAGTGCTGAGAAGAAGGGATGGAAGAGTGTCCATCACTGAAACATCTCTGTCACACCCTCCAAGGCTCCAGGTCCATTGCGGAAGAGGGGGTGGAAAGAATGTTAAGAGCCACAGGAAGGGTATGACCCCTTACAATGCAACTGTCCAGACAGAAATTGGCCTTGATATCCATGACCTTGCAGTGCCTAGCAATACCTTTGCAAGACCCTCATAATAGAAGAAAAAGATGATGACATCAAACTAAAAGAAAGACTAATGGAGAGAGGGAGGGGATATGACGTAGAATGGAGTTCTGAAGGGGGATGGGGGAGGGGAGGGAAATATCATGGTTTATTGTCTGTATGTATAGAAGTCATCAATAATTTTTTTTAAAGTTGTCAATAATAAAACAATTTTTAAAATGATACAAAACATAAATGGAGAGCACCACACCAAGTTCAACAATGAGATTGATTTTAGGTAGACAGTGGGGTGGTAGGACACAGTGTGGGTTTCATTATAATTGTAGTATTTTTCTTTAAAAAAGAAAAAGATGAAGGGCATGGGGAGGTATCCCAGTTGGTAAAGCGCTTGCCTCTCAAGCATGAAGACCTGAATTTGGTCTCTAAACATAGGGTGTGGTGGCACGTGCCTGTAATCCCAGTACTGGGGAAGTGGAGACAGAAGGATACCAGGGGACTCGTTGGCCAGCTGGTCTAGCCTAGCTGGTGAGCTAAAGCCAATTAGAAACCCTGTTTGAAAAACAGGTGGGTAGGGTACCTGAGGATGATACTCAAGGTTGTCCTCTGGCTCTCACATGCACAAGGTCACATGCACACATGCACACATATGTATAGCCACACATATACAGACATGCACATACATACATATTCAAAAGAAGGGGAGATCCCACAGAGATGAAAAAAAATGAACAGCTATATAACCAGCTGAGCTGGACTAAGCTCCACGATGGCAACTAATGACACTGTATATTCCAGTGCTTGCCTTGTGTTCCTCCCACTGACCATCACTGGCCACATCAATCCTATGACCCTAAACTAAGTACAAGGGAGATGAGAGCCGGGCCAGGGGGAATCACTGAACATTCATGAGCACCAGTCTGCTCTACTAAATGGCCCCAAGCATGTGACCTACTGTAGTCTGTACTTTCTGTAAATATCAAAGACTTCATAATTAAAGCAGAGCTAGAAGACAAAACCTCCCCCATTCCCAACAAAAATGACAGGACACAACCAAGCCACATGATTCTGAGAGAAACTTGAGGCCATCCTACCCCAAAGTGCCCTGGCTAAAGGTCCTGCCCAAGACCAAATGTGACTGTGGCATGATGGGTTGACAAAGATTTAATACTACCCTAGTCCAGGGATGGCACAGGTAGAGTCCTCTGAGTTGTGGGAACATGTCCTTATTTCAAATCCACCTTGCCCAACAGCCACCCTCAGTGTAAGACAGCCAGCATTCTGGAGCCTGTCTCCCAGGTGGGAGGGCGGACATGGGAAGGTGGGTCACAGTCAGCTTTCTGCCTGGCCTCAGAACATGCCCAGCCTCTATGTGACAACATCAGAGCCAACTCTGTGCTTCTGGTTTCATGTGAACATGAAGGGTCTTCAAGAACCCAGAAATATTTCCTCAAATCATACCACTTATCCATCAATCCACCCTTTTATCCATAGATCAGTCCACCCACCTATCCATCCATCCACCCAGCACACCCATCATCTACTTATATCCATCTTCCTACAACCCATTCATCCATACATCCATCTACGTAATGCCCACCCATCTACCAACACATACATACTGTGGTAGTTTGAATGTATGTCCCCCAATAGACTCACGGGTTTTATTAAAGCTTGCCTCCAGCTGCCTGGCTGAAGGAGGTGTCACTAGGAGTAGATCTGGAGTCCAGCCCTAAGGCACCTGGAGTGGATCTGATTTCTAGCTCAAAGGTATATAGAAAGGATGCTGAGCTCTGCCTGGGGCCCTTGCTGTCCATTTGTGCTTGCTTGTGTTGCTGGCTGCTGGTGGTGTCTCTCTGCTTAAATTTATGAGTAGGAGCCAGATTCCATTGATGGAACTTCCCCCTTGGATCTGTATGCTGAAATAAACCCTTCCTCCTATAAACTGTGCCTGGTTTGGTTGTTCATCCCAGTGATGTGGAGCTGACCATAATACATACATGCATGCATGCATACATACATACATCTGTTCACCACCATCCACCCATCCATCATTTCATCCACCTCTCCATCTATCTGTCCATGTATCCAAACACAACATGCATCAGTTGCACCAGCCAGTCCTTGGTTCCAACATCTTATGTCCAACAAGATGGTCTCCATCCTCAACTGGCTCACGTTCTAGTGAATTGGGACACCATAAGCAAGAACACTTCAGTGACAGAGGGGACAAAGAATGCCTGGCAGATCTCTACACTAACTGGAGGGGTGGCTTCTTAAAGGAGGTGAGCTCTGTACTGAACTGAATGAAGGTGAGGAGCCAGCACTGAGGACAATGCCATATGTGTGCCAGGCAGGTGGAGGCAGGATGCCCAGGCTCCTACATGGGCAGAGTCCAGTCTGATCCAAGTTACAACAGAGGGCTGCGTAGCACTGTGGAGACATTTGGTGACCCAGAACCAACACAGCCTAACTACCCTGTGGACCAGCAGCACCTGTATCTCCTGAACTTGTTAAAAACATTTTCAGGACACTGCCCCAGACCCAGACAACGAATTCACACTTTATCCAGACCATTTTCTGGGCAGGGAAGGCAGAAGCCTGCTTCTCTGAGATACCCCCTTTCCCTGTTGACAACAGCACCCCCTGGTGGCCAACACTGGTTCTTGGAACGGTGAAAGATTTGGAGATTTGGAGATATAAAGCACACACGCAGAGCAGCACTTCAACAGAACCAAAGTTATGTAGGAGGTAATTAGGAAAATGATGTCTAAAAAGCTTGGGGACAATAGTGGAGAATAAGGTTCAGAAACACAGATCTCAGGCATGGAACACTTGTGTAGGGTCTGCCTGCCTGCAGGGCTGTCTTCCCCTATGTTTCAGGGGACCAATTTGTCCCTAAAGCTGGCCCAAGTTTTAATACTCGGAGTCCTGGGTACCTTCATTTTCACCACAGTGAATGCCTCTGCGCCTTGCCTGAGTACCTGAGCCACGGGACCAACCTAACAACACCCCCCGTAGGGCAGGGTGGGTGGACAGTTATAGAATGTGGTAACATTCTTATTTTCTGTATTTCATGCTGCGTCTCCATCCTAGAACTGCTACAGCTCTCTTATGGAGCCAACACAAATGTCACATAAACTCTCCAGAAATACCAGGAGTACCCCCATTCTTCCCTACTCCCACAGAGGCTGCTGGCTCTGCCTACCAACCCCATACGTGGGGACTAAAGGTTGGACACAGAGAGGGTTAGAATGGTATGGGCTATAAGAAACTACTGAGGCAGAGTCAACAGGATGAGACGATGTGTGTGTGTCGAGTTCTTGAGCCCTGCTAGGACAGGGTGGGTGATGGTAAGGTGGGAAGCGGGGGAGGGTGGGCAGATCTAGCTGTGGATGAAGAGGCAGAAAAAGAGTGTGGTTGAGGGACAGAGGACAGGGAATAAGATGGGCCATTTGGGAAGTCCAATCCAGGTGGACTCCCCAGAGGCCAGTGATGGACTGTATCGTGGGCAGAATGGTGACCCCTGAGAGAGCTATGTACATCCTGGACCCCACACTTGTGCCTGGGGTCTTTGCAGATGTGACTGAGTTGAGGGTCTTAAGATAAAAATCGTCTTGAATTATCTGGCTAGGCCCTAAATCAGTGTCTTGAGAAGGAGCACGTGAGATGAGAAGGAGCACACGAGCATGGAGGCAAGGCTATGTGATGTAGCACGGGGAGCTGCTAGGGACAGGAAAGGTCCCCTTAGCCTTCAGAGGAAGTGCTACCCTGTGAAACCATGGTTTGGACCACTGAGCTTCAGGGCTTCAAGAATCCATGGTTGATGTTTAAAGTTCCTTAGGTGGTGGTCACTTATTACAGTAGCACAGGACTGTCCAGTAGACCCAGACAGTTGTCAAGTTAGACAGTGTGGACTCTCATGCCAGTCTTGGTTCAAGTGAGGAGGGCTTAGCCAGGCCACATGAACCCAGGGAGAGAGGAGTGGGGAGGTTTCAATTCACTGGTGCTACCCAGGACCTTCCAAGGTGGGGGGTCTTGCTCCATACTGCCAAACCCTTCGCACTGTTTTAGAAGCCCAAGGCTGACAAAGGGCTCCCAGGAAGAGGAGTCTGGCGCTGTCATGGAAGCCAGGAAGGAGATGCTGCTGACGTGAGGCCCATGAAACACAAGACAATTAAAAATACATTCAGCTTAGATTTCCAAGAGCCATTTCCGGAGTGTAAATACCAGACCTGTCATTAAAATTGTATTTATTGTGATTACACAGGAGAATACTTGGGAGGTTCTGTGTGCATTCAATAAGTGTGTTTTTAATAATCCCATTTAATACATGCTCACCAGACATGGGCATTTGAACACTCTATCTCAAGGGCCTCAAATGCAGAAAGAGGTGTGTGGAAACCAAGGAATGACCCTCAGCAGGCTTTCCACGTCCCCATCCCAAGGTAGGTGGGGAGAAAGGACTCAAGAGCAGACGACACTCCAAAGTGATGAGGAACTGAGCAGGGAAACAGCTCCTCCTCACCAGGAATCAAGCAGATGCAAGCCCGAATAATAACACACTGGCAAGTTTTAGACAAGGTCTCAGGCGATGTTGCGGGTGCAGGGTCCTGCCCCAGCGGCAGCCACACTGCTCTCCAGGAAGAAGCCAGTGCTCAGCAGCCCTGTCAAGCCACTCTTTCAGGCTTAGGAACCAAAGTTACTAGATCCGTACAAGGCACAAATGAAAAGGAAAGCTGCATGCTTCACTTTTTTAGAGGAGCTTCAAATTGAGCATGGCTGAATTTTTGAGTATCAGTTTGAGGGCCTGTATGCAGCCGTACAAGAAATGGTGATGCAAGCGGGCAATGTGGCAAAGCTGGAAGCACGGTTGGTCTGTAAGTGAAAAAGAAAGAATTTCACTCTAAATCTACATCTATGTAAGTATGTCAGCATAAAAAAAGATAATATAAACAGAGAAAGTAATTGCGCCAGTGGAGAAGGATGTGGGAAAAGTTTCTTGAAATGACTAATGTTTTTGCATGCATTTTTAATAAAGGCGAGGAAACGTCTGGATAGAGAGACAGTGATGAGAAAGGAACATTGAAAATTAAAATCTGTTGCTTCGCTTTGGGGAAAAATCCAAATTTAGATGATGTGCTCTTCTCCGGATGTTTTGTTCTCGTTCAGTCTTAGAGCCTCCCCATCCCGCTTGTCGGTCCCCTTCCATAGATACGGAGACTGAGGGGGCAGAGCTCAGCCCCAGCTCTGATGGGTGAGGAGGGGTTAGCCTCAGGACTTCCTCACCTACTTCTGAAGGTTCTTCCTGAAGCCTGTCCCTCAGGGGTGCTCACTGAAGCATGTTCCCACCATCCCAATCCCTACACCTTATCAGGTCCCATAGAAGTATGAATTCCACCAAGTGCCAACTGTCCCAACAAGCTGCTCACGTCACAAACATCATTCCAGACAGTCCCGTTTCCTGTTCCTCAGCCAAATGAGATGCCATAGAGGAGGAAGCTAGCCTGCTGGAAATCCCTAGGGCAGGCATCCAAGCGGATGGGTAAGGTAAAACAGCCAAATACTGGCACCCCTGAGGTGTTGACTGTAATGCCCAAGTCCTCGAATGAGGTAACTGAGGAACATTGTTTAGGGGAGGGCAAGACTAAACTACCTCCTTCCACACAGTAGCCAAGGGGAACATTTATCCATGGACTACCCACCTACCAATAAGGGGCATTTGTGCCTGTCCCTGCCTATGGTGATGGCCCCTAAACCAACCCTCAAGTGCAGCTCCTCAGAGAAGCTGAGGCCACTGGAACTTAACTCCTGCGCTACTCCAGCTCTCATCTAGCAACAGTGGACTTGCCTCCCTGCTCAGGAGTAGCAAGACTCTTTTGAGAGCAAGTATCTGAACATAGAAAACAATAGGATCATGTCAAGAGAGCTTGTCCTCTGTGCCAGAACATGACAATGGCATACCCCTTTTCCTGGAGTTGGCTATGGAATTGAAGGAGCAAACTGGTGTGTCAGGAGGTGAGTGACAAAAACTCAGGGCTCTAAGGCTGAGTCCCACAGTGACTGGCCAGCGGGCCCCAGGTGACACTCTTCCTCACACAGGAAAGACCCTCACTGGAGGCACCATCTCAACATCTTCCCAACATCACAGAGAGGTCCCTCCAGCAGAACCCAACTGTGTGGGCTTTGTAACTCCTTTGGAAAGAGGTTTAAAAAAAAAAAAAAAGCTAAAAAATAAACCCATTTCTGCTAGGTGTAGAGGTTCCCTCCTGAAAATCAGTTCTAAGGTGTCGGGGCATGGGAACACAGATCTGTAATCCCAGAACGTTGGAGGCAAAGGCAGAAAGATAATGAATTTGCAGCCATCCCAGGCTATAGAGTAAGACTGTCTCTCAAACAAATAAATAAACAATACCGATCAGGAGGTATTTTCTAAATTTGAATTTAAAATGAATTAATTACACATTGAAAGCCAAAACAGTTCCATCCTGAGAATGGCAAGAGAAGCAAAATCCTCATGGGAAGAAGACACCAATGGTACAATCCAAGAAGGCCCTCCCCTCTGCAATGACAGTGATAATGACCAAAATGGTCTCTCCAGTCTTCCTCTCCCTCCTCTCCTGAAGACATCAAAGAAGGCCTAATGTCCTCAGGCTGAATTCACATTTCACATATAAAAAGATATCCTGCCTTGGTGGGTTATTTATTTACAGCTCTTTGGCTAATCCCAAAAGAAATAAAGTCCACCCCAACAATGAGGCCAGCCAAAGCTTTGGGGGGCTCAGGAACTGCCTATGGAGCCCAGAGCAGAGTAAAGGAATTGTGCACTGACCTGAATTCACAACACAAGCCTCCTCCTCCAGGGAGGAGACAAAGGGAATGAGGAGAGGACAACAGAAAGAAAAGGAGAGTGAGCAAAGAAGCCTTCAGAATAGTTGTCCATCCGCCAGCGTCCTTTGTCCTACTGACAAAATTCCTAATCTGCTTTCAACGTCTGCTTTATGCCTTTCTAGCCACAGAAAATTGGTGGGGCTACCAGTGGCAGTGAGCTGCTGGAGCCAAGCCGAGACTCTGTCCTTAGCCTCTAGCTCAGGAGTTGATGACATACAGGTAGGTGTAGGAGGAGAAAGGCTCACAATTGGGCTGACTTACCGCCACAGAGAACTCTCTAGAACCTTTCCCATGTCTGCATGATAGTATTTCGTCAGGATCAAGATGACCTGTTGTGTCAAGAGAAAAGAAAGTGGATATCAGCAGGTTTTGAGGTTCTCCAAAAGGGACATACACACACACATTCTTGGGGCCTCTCAAATACAGCTGCCCAAAGGCCCTGCTTAGACACAGGCTTGTTTCTGCTCTGTTAACTTGCTTCTTCTCTTCAGAATAACTTGGGGACATCCCAGCTGATGAGTAACACGCCGGTTATTTTTGCTGGGAATCATTAAACCTAACCCTGGACAATCCTGAATTGTGGCCAAAGGTTTCACAGGCACTGATCCCACTATGAGCACAAACTCACTTGGTGAGTGTCTAAAGACAGACTGTCCCCGCATCCCCACTTATGCATTAGCACCCCTGTAACTCACAGAAACAGCTGTCTGCAGGAGGCTGCCACCCCAGAGAGAAATCAGCCCCTGTGGCCATGCTGTCATTACTTGTCCTGGATTGCAGAGTGATGACAGGGGCTGGGGGGGGGGAGGCAGCCAGAGAGGGCCCATAAATCATCAGCAATATATACTTATTTTGTTCTCAATCTACTCAACACTCATGGATAACCCCCTCCACAAAGCTAAGCAGAAAATGTAACTGTTTAGGAAATGGCAATAAATGTGTTTAAGAATATTCAATGTTCTTCAAAACCAGTGCAGAGGAAAAGGGAAAAGAGGATTCATCAGCCAGTGGGAAACAGAGATTGATCCACAATTACTTCTCTAGCCACAGAATCCTCACGTATGTCAAATTTCATTTCACCCGCTACCAGTCCATATTAACAGCACCTAACAATTCCATTTTCAGGGAAACCCTAAAAGATGAACTGGGACAGCCCTGGTTCCCATAGTGGCCATTGGCCAATGTGATGACCCCAAATTAACTAGGCTATGTCCATCTGGTGCTCTTCCCTCATTGTAAGTAGAACTTTCTGGGCACTGGGTCCTCGGGGCATCTTTGTGGCAGCCCAGCCGGCTAGCTGATCAAGTGTCTGTATTTCCCAGATGATTAGAACAGGAAGATAGGAGGAGAGAGTGTAGGAGAGCCAGGACAGTGCACAGCGCGAGGTGCCGATGATTAAAGAGAAAAGCAAGGTCCTGTCCATGGAGGTGAGATTGGCTATGCCTTGTGCCAAACAAAGCGATTTCCTCTCATGGCCTGCTTAAGTCAGAGACAAGAGGAGGCAGGGGAAGTGACAGAGCACCAACCAGCAGGAGACAAGTGTGTTCTTAACCTACGGATTTATATTTCATGTGGTCTGCCATCCCCAGGGGGTTTCTGAGCAGCCAGAGTGTGACAGCTGGAAGGGACCTCAAAGTAGGTTTTATCTGCCTGTGTGGGATGAAATCATTGCCCTATCAGATGTCCATCAATTAAGGCACACATTCCACGACTAGAAAGATGGCTCAGCAGTTAAGGTGCTTGTCTGCAAAGCCTAACCACCCAATTTCAATTCCCCAATACCCATGTAAAAGCCAGATAAACAAAGTGGCACATGCATCTGGAGTTATTTGCTGCGGCTGGAAGCCCTGGCAGACCCATTCTGTCTCTTTCCTTGGAAATAAATGAATAAAATATTAAAAGAAGACACACATTCTAGAGCTTAATTTCTGCCATGGCCCCAGGCCCTGCTCAACTTAGAAGCTAGCCCTTGGGGAAGTGAGTGGTCTCCCCAGAGCTCCTGCCTGTGTAGACCTATTCTGCTGTTGGGAATGGTTCCTGCACAAGTCCACTTCCGTACTCCCACCCAGGAAGAACCTGACTGAGGACCACACTTCATGCTGTACTCTGCCCAGCCAGACCTATGCTCAGGCTGTGTCTCACACAGGACCCTCATCCCCAGGGACACCCCGTTGTCTCTTGGTTACTCCTCATAGATCTCTGTCTATACCACACTGCCTCCGGGATGGCTCCCAGACTCCACACTGGGTTCAGCACCCTTATGCTCTCACGCCTCACCAAGACCATAGCTCTGTCCTGCATATGAGGGTGGGGGCCTTGTCTGGTTTTATGTTCCCAGTGCTGGGCACAGTGCCTGCCGCATAACAAACACATCAATTGTTAAAAGAAACATGGGCTGCTTTACCCTAAGAAACAAAAATCAATACTACAAACTCTGGCCATGCAGTCATGAGCTGCTCTCCTGCCAGGAAGAGGACACCATCCAATCCTTGTGCCGGGGAAAAGGGGTACTGTCCTTCTATTGCCTAACTCAGTAAGCCAAATGAGTGCTTGAGCTCTCAAGCCTGGAGACGTGGGTCACCCTTGTGGAGGAACTACAATAAATAGGGCACCATACAATCTAGAGCTGGAGAAGCTAAACAGCAGGACAGTCCTGGCCCATGACCAGTCACCCTCATGTGCTCACTTCCCTGATCTGTGGGGACAAAGCAGCATAGAGAGACCTATCACCAGAGGCATGACTGCCAAAAGTGACGGGCTTACCCCTCATGTGCCAGACACCTTGTTACAGGGCCTACCCACTTAACCCTTCACACCTGGGCCCTTGAGATGGCCTTATTGTTCCTGTCCATAGATGAAGAAACGGACGCACAGAGAACCCAAGTGTTTTAGCTACCATAAGCCGCTAAGCTGGGATGCAATCCCGAGCCCCTGAACACAAACGAGGGCTCCTCAGCACCGTGCCAAAAGCTGCTTCAGAGGAAACTTGTATCAGAAGTGTTTTCAAAGAACTAAAACTTGTGACATGCCCTCCTAAGGTCCTGGCTAACAGCTTTGGAAATAAACCTCCGAGAAGCAGTCTCTTGGCCCCTGTGGGTCTCCACAGCTGTGGATGCTTGTGGATGCTTTCATCTGGGGAGAGAAGAAGCAGTGAAAGTGGGCCCAGGGAGCGGCAATCATGGGGCTCCCCTGCCTGAGGCTGCCCATGCCTGCAGCCCACATGGCAGGGATAACCAAGGAGAAGACAGGGAAGTAACAGTAACTCACTCTGGCTGAGGGTCACTGGTCACTCCTTACTGTCACCCTGCATGTCATCTCACTTTTAGTTCTCTGGGCTCCAAAGGTGCAGCGTAACCATTTGTCCCCATTTTGCAATTGGCTCAGGGCTACTGGACACCTGCTCTGCTGGCCACATTCATGGGCCTGAACCCATCTGACCTTGACTGGTATGACACCATCAGACCCCACAGGGAGAGGCTTCTACAACTGTTCTCCTTTCATTGCTGAGGAAACTGAGGCAAGGGCCTGGCTGACATCACACAGATCACAGTGAGGATCTCTTGAGCCCAAACTGAGGACCGGGGAGCCTAGAGGGCCTTGGGCCCTGCCCTCCTTACCCAGGAGTGCTTTCCTGCTTGGAGGGTCCCCAGAGGCCAGAGAGAGAGACAACTAGCCTGTGAGCTGGGCAGCCACACAGCACCCACACTTGATGTCAGCCTCTGCTGTCACCATCCCAAAATTCTTGCAAAGGTCTGAACTGAGGTCCCGCGCACTGTCAATCAGCAGCTAGTCCTGAGGAACTCAGTGCCTGTAGGTTCCTCACAGGACAGTGCCCCTCTACCTCCCTGGACTGATCTGGTATGAGAGCACATGTCTACTAGATGCTGGTCCTCACCCACCCTGCTGGGCACCCACCTGCTCCTGGGAGAAGGCAAGGCCACAAAGGGCAGGGCGGAAGGGACATGTGAGTGCATACCAGATCTGACCTTCGGCCTCTGGGAGGGAGTCACCCAAGATCCCATTCAGCATGTACCCTGGCATCACTGAATCTGGCTGCATTTCAGGGAATGGTCTGTTCCAGCCCAGAGATGCCACCAAGGGCTCTCTCCCCACAAAGGAAAAGAAATCTCAAGTCCACACTGAACTCATTCATGGAGTGAGTCTCAGGGCCTGATCTCCATAGCCAACTCTGCCTGCACCACCAGTTTAATGCCAGGCCCAGGGTGGATGGTTTCTCTGCCCCTTGCTCATAGGAAGCTGCCTCAAGTCCAGGGTCCTTAAGCAACATTAATAGATCTTGGTCACACAGCAGAGAGGGTAGCAGGCACACAGGAAGCCTCCACCCTGGACTGATGAAGGCCACGACTGACTGAATAGCCAAGGGCTGCCTGGGCACAGCTTTGGTGGGGTGGGGGAATGCCATGCTTCCTTTGTCAGGTTGTCTGGGCAGCTGCATCTCCTCAGACCTGTTAGAATAAAATAAGTGCGGTGTAGTCAAACTGTCTGAGTCTCAGTTTCCTCACTTGCTAAATGGGGTGACATCCTCACTAACAATGTGTCCTGTTCAAAACACCATCACCATGGATCAGTCCCTCAAGTCCTTCCTCATGCTTCACCACCATCCCCACCAGGTCAGCTACTTCCAGAACACTGAGCAGGGCAGTTCACCAGAACCTCACTGCTGAGGGGAAGTTCATGGTGCTCTGCAATGCTGAGCCTGTGCCTGCTATGCTCCAGGGGCCCATCTCACAACAAGGAAACCAGCAACCCAGCAACCAGCAGCCCAGTCCTTGACAGTAGGCAATAAGCCTGGCCGCCTCCTTAGCGCCCAGTTTAGGACAAGAAACCAGGGCAGTCCTTGCTCTGAAGGCCTGAACTTTCCTACTGAACAGCCTTTGGGAAATGGTTTGAAAGCAACCTTATAAGTGTGTGCATTATTCTCAGGGTAAAGTGATTTAATTTCAGTCACTGTAATTTTTATCCTCCTGTTAGATAAAATATGGGTAAGACATAAAATTGTTTTATGTTAATAAAAACTTCTTCTTAAAATTATTTTTATTTTTTTATTTTTTCGGAGAGAGAGAGAATGGGCATGCCAGTGGCCTCTCAGCCACTGTGAATGAACTCCAGATGGGTGCGCCCCCTTGTGGGCATGCGCAGCATTGCACACTTGCAGCACTTTTGTGTTTGGCTAAACTTGGGACCTGAGATTGAATGGGCATTCTTAGGCTTCCCAGGCAGGCACCTTAACCACTAAGCCATCTCTCCAGCCCAGTAAAAACTTCTAATGTACATTAGATTTAGTGCTGTCCAAGATTAAGCCAAAAACATTGGTTATCAAATAATGTTTCGGGCTGGACATTAGATTTAGTGCTGGACCCTGGTTCGAGATTAACCCACGCCAAAAAGGGGTGCATTCTGGTTATCAAATAATGTTTTCTTTCTCTTTTCAAAATAAATAAATTAATAAAATATTTTAAAAAAACAAATAATAAGACAGATTTGTGAAGGGTTATATTAGAGCTCAGTTGTTTTGGATCAACAACAACCAGGTTCTACTCTATGATGTGTAATCAAATAATTAAAATCAAGATTTTGTTCAAATAACTGTCTCATTTTTTGATATCCCAAGTCCACTGCCTATTAGAAAATTAACTCAAGATATATTCCCTACTTTTGGGTGCAGCCTCATGCTCAAACAATGGTCCTCATCTGAGAGAAATAATTTCAAGCTCTGTGATTCTGCCTCCAGTGTTCTCTGGGTAATTTGTACCCACACAGGTATCTAAACTAATCAAAGATGTCTTCAAACACAGGTGCCAAGACTTTATACTGTCTTACTTGTCTTTTTGCTGACAATTTCTAGGTTAAATTAATTGGCTTAGATTTGTATTGTTTTCAAGACTGGTAACAGGTTCTACCTGTATTTATAGCTATTAGATAGTTAAAGGATAAGATATGCCTATTTTCTATGCTTCAGGTGTGGTCTATGCCATCACAAGATAACTAAACTTCGAGGTTAGACAAAATAACTTAAAGCATTTGTGCCATTCTTTAACTGGATATGCTTTACTAATAAAATGTGCTACATATGTACACCTTCAAGGTTGGTATAACTTCTTTTCTAAGTGTTCTAATAACCCATGTAGAAGCCAAAGCCAATTGGATCACCAGAGCTTAAAAGGCCAATATATTGCCCCTGCTCCCAGGTCATGAGGCCACTGGAGATGATGGGACACTTCTACACTGGCCCTCTGATAAGCCACCTGCCTTCTGATCAGGGAGGATACAGAGTCCCAGAAACAACAAAAAGAATTGGTGTACAGTCTGAAACAGGAGAGTCACAACTGAGGAAACATCAGTCCTCCTGGCTTCCCAAAGGAGGGAAGAACGTGGCCAGCACAGCCCTGACTCATCCTAACAGACACCACCAGTACTGGAGAACCACAGTGCTCCTTCCAGGTCCCTAGAGTCTCTTTTGGAGAGCCACCAGTGACCTTCAAAATTAATCCTTGATTAAACTGTGGCTATCTGCTTGGTCTTAAACACTCAGAGAGGAATGTGTAACCAAAGATAAAGGGATACCTCACATATATAAATGGCCTATTAAGTAACACAACAAGAGCTTTCCAAGAGGGGAAACAAACAAGGCCTTAAGGCATGCATGCTGTCCCCATCTCTAATGGTTATAATTCTACAATAAGGAAAAATAACCATAGATATCAAGACAGTTATTTTCAAACCTAAAATAAATATGGATGACTCTGACAAAGGGTCGTTTAGTTTAAAAAACTTCCTTATACTGGGAACAATGGTGAGTCCTTTCTAACTTGTGCCAGGACATTATTAAATAAGTCATGAGGCCAAAAAATATATTGCACAGCCCCTACTGGCACCCAATGGCATTATGGTACTAACCTTGGGCCCTGGCTACCTTCAGGACAAATTTAAAAAGTGCACTCTGGAAGGCTGCTATATAAAATAGGATATATTCACCATTATCAATGTTAAATGTTGTATTTATATATTCCTGATAACTGCTAATATCTCATCTGTTTTATAAGCCATACAGAAACAGATTCAGACCAGGTCAGACACTACTGTACCAACTCATGCTCTGATGGTCCTGAGACAATCCAATTCCATCTACCTGGGTTTCCTTGAATGCTCCCCAAGGCCTAGAAATCCTCAAGAAGGAAAACCCTAAAGGCAACCAGTTTGCTGTGTGCGCGCTTCTCATTCACTCCTTACTTTTGTTCTTTCGCCCTTTTCTTCCAAGACTATTGTCCTACACTCCATTAATACACTTTCAGGGTCCTTTAGTCTCTGGGAGAGACTCTCTAACTGCCATAGTGCTACACCCCTGTTCAGCCGGAAGCAGTTAAAGACTGACCAGTCATCATCCTCTTTCCTCTAACAGCAGTTAGTGTGTCTTCCCAAGAAAGTTGGGGAATGAGAGGGAACAGGCAGTTAGGGTGACTGGGCCCATAAAATTAAAAGGCAGGAAAGCCTGCACTTGCTAGAAATCAAAGCTGATCTGACTTCTTATCTCTTGCCTAGTTCCCTAGACCTGTTTTTCCACAACCAGGACCCCTCCCAGGTGGGAGGTCTTTCATAGGATTTAAACATCATTTAAACATGGTTGGTCAAGTTCAGCCCCAGAACTTGGTGTCAGGGCCTCTTCCTGAGACAGCTCCTAGCCCTAACCAACCAGCTGTCCCTCTGGTTCACCTGAGCTGGAAGACAGCCCACCACTATAAGCTTATAAATATTTTTTCAAAGGGAAGGCAGGCTCTCTGACCATTTGGGAACTTCCCTCAGCTGAGCCAGGGCTCAACCCAGGCCCAGCCAGGCTGAGCCAAGACAAAAGCCCCCTAGCCCTTACTCTCTACATGGACTCCTGACCTCCTCCATCTCCCCACATGGCAAAAACTCTTCAAACTTTCTTTTTTCTCTCTTTTTTCCATGGTTTTCCCAGACCCCCATGTGGGATCTATAGCCAAGTGGGTGCCTTTCCTTGGCTCTGTACTTCCTTCAATAAATGTAATAATTTAAAAATTATCCTTCTTAGTCTTGTTTGTTTGTTTGTTTGTTTTTTAAGGTAGGGTCTCACTCTAGTTCAGGCTGACCTGGAATTTACTATGTAGTCTCAGGGTGGCCTTGAACTCAGTGATCCCCCTACATCTGCCTCCCGAGTGATGAGATTAAAGGTGTGTGCCACCAAGCCTGGCTAAAGTATTTTATTTATTTATTTATTTATTTGAGAGAGAGAGAATGAGTGCACCAGGGCTTCCCACCACTGCAAACGAACTCCAGATGCATGCACCACCGTGTGCATCTAGCTTACATGGGTCCTGGGGAATTGAACTGAGGTCCTTTGACTTTGCAGGCAAGCGCCTTAACTGCTAAGCAATCTCTTCAGCCCCCAGTCTTGTTTTATTCAACTTTTTGATTAAAATCAGAAAAAAAACTAAGGTTTGGGGTTTAAGGACTTTCTTGGACCCTGAGAACCCCGTTTCAAATCAATACACATGGGACACCAGGAAAGGAGAAGGAAAAAGAAGAAAGAAGGAAAGGAAGGGAAGAAGGGGAGGGAATGGAGCAAAGAAAGGAAGAAGAGAGAAGTAAAGACAGCAAGAACTTACCAGACAATCAATATCCCCTGGGAAAAGAGGGAGGCCAGAGTCCCTACATTGTCACAGAGGCCCCTGCATCAGAAACTACTTGACCAAGTGACCACCTTTGGTATAGTCTAGCCTGGGACTTCATTCCCCCAGTCTGGGACCTGTCACTAGGATTCCTGGAGCTGCTAGCTATGCACACTGTGGTCGGACCACCCAAACTGGGCTCAGAATCTGCGTGTGACACACAGACTCAGAAAGAAGCTGAACTGGTGCTCATATTCTGAGAGGGAATAGACAGGGCGATTGGGCCCCTGAAAGTAAAAAGGGCAGGATGGTCTACACTTGCTAGAATTCTTATCTCTTACCTAGACCTGTTTTTCCACAAGCAACCTGGACCCCTCCTGTGAAGGAGGTCTTTAATTTAAACATCATGGTTGGTCCAAGTTCAGTCCGTGGAACTTGGTGTCAGGGCTAGCCTCTTCATCAGACAGCCCCTAGCCCTAACCAACTAGCTGTCCCTCTGGTTCACCTGACCAGGAAGACAGCCCACCACTGTAAGGTTATAAATACCTTTGCAAGGGGAGGACAGGCTCTCTGACCACTTGGGAACTTTCAGCTGCTGGTGAGTTTCCCTTGACTGGGCTAGTCAAGGAGAGAGCCCCGTAGCCCTGACTCTCCACATGGGCTCTTCATCCTCTCTAGCTCCCCCATAGCTGGAGCTCTTTGAATTTTCTCTCTTTTCTTTCCATGGTTTTCCCAGGCCCTCCACATGGGATCTCTAGCCACGTGGGTGTCTTTCCTTGGCTCTGTACTCCCCTCAATAAATATAATAATTTAATAATTATCCTTGTCACTCCTTTTTATTACAATTCTTTGGTTGAAATTAAAAATGAGCCGGGCGTGGTGGTGCACACCTTTAATCCCAGAACTAGGGAGGCAGAGGTAGGAGGATTGCCATGAGTTCAAGGCCACCCTGAGACTACATAGTGAATTCCAGGTCAGCCTGAGCTAGAGTGAGACCCTACCTCGAGACACCAAAAATAGATAAATAGAAAAAAAGGAAGTAAGGAAAGAAGGAAGGAAGGAAGGAAGGAAGGAAGGAAGGAAGGAAGGAAGGGAGGGAGGGAGGGAATAAGGGAGGGACGAAGGAAGGAGAAAAAGAAAAAAATTAGAAACGAACCTAGGGCTTGGGGCTCAAGGACTTTCCTGGACTCTGAGCATCCTGTTACAGTTCCATCACTTCCATAGGGACTCAGGCTCCTCTGTGACTCAGGTGTGATCCTCTCTGTCCTCACTGTCACAGTCCTATCCCCATGGGCCAGCCTTTTGGAGACATTGCAGCCCAGGAACCAAATGCCATGGCTATCACCCTGGACTTTTGCATATGTGATCCCTCAGACACTCCTTCTTGCTCTGCACTGCCCCTTCTTGCTCATTTGTAAGGCCCCTTCCTCCAGGAAGAGTTTGCTGACCACTAACAAAGAAACATTCCAGGAAGGGAGGGAGTTACGCCAGCCTCTGGCCCCATGGTATCCAGAGTCTGGCCAGGTGCCACCATATTTAGAACTGCTGAGCTGGGGAATCACCTGAGCGCCAGCTCACAAGAGGTAAGAGAGGCTCCTGGCTAGGCCTTTCCCCACTCCTGTCTCACCTGTCACCTGCCCAGGTGTAGAAGTAGCTGTGGGATACTGAAGAATCCACCTGCACGACACCCAGGGTCACCTGACAAATGGATCTAGTAGGATCCAACTTCTGCCTCCCTATACTGTGTTATGCTGGCCCCCATTAAGAGAGCTACTGATCTGGGGAGACCTTGAGAAAGGAGGAGGCTACAGGCCTCTCACTAAAACCTTCTTTCACAACAGCAGCAATGACAGCAAACCATCGCCTTCTCTACCTCCCCCCCCCCACAGCCCCATGAGTAGGTCAGGTAACTGACACCATTAACACAAATGTACAAAGTAGGGAACACAGATAAAACAATGCCAAGTTCAAATGGCCAGAACAGGGTGGGCTAGAGTGACGGGACAAGTGAAACAGGTCAGCATCAAGTGTTAGGAAGAAAGGGTACACGAGCAAAGAAGGCAGAAAATATGATTTATGGTGACCTTAGGTATTCATCCAACAAACCATCTGCTCTCTGGGTATGTGAGGTACAGAGACCAGCATGGGAAGGGCAACCAGGGCTCTGGTACCTATGGGCACCTGCTTTCCTCAGCCTCAGGGATGATGCCCTCCTGCACTTCAGTTTCTAGATGCTCAGCAGAGCACTGGCAAGGGTGCGGGGTGTGGGCGGTGGATGCACATGTTCACAGAGAGAGGGGAGCGATGCCCATACTTGAGGTCTTCACCACTTTGTCTGGGAGAAGCTGTGAAAACACCATCCCTCCATGAGGGAGCTTTCTGCAGCAAGCTGTGAACTATAAGCTCTGGGTGAGCAAGGGCCTCTGCAGGGGCCTGCCCTAGCTCTGCACCTTCTACCCTGTTCCAAAAGGAACAAACTTCTCAGAGAGGCCTGGGTTCCTCTGCGGCCCCAGCAGGAGAGGCCTCTGGGGTCCTGCAAGGGGCAGTAGCATATTTACTCTGCCCTGTAGCTGTTCAATCTCAGCAAATTCTCTGCTCTTTCAGTCCCTATTTTTTCATGTAAAATTGGGCATAGGAGTCTTTGCTCCATGGTGATCTCATTGAAAGATTGCTGACCCTCAGAGAATGGCTTTGCAAGGATGTTACACACAGAAGTGCTGTCCCCAGGGAAGGGGCTGGCCATCAGAACACTGAAGGAGAGCGCTTTGATTGCACTGACCGGAAAGAGCACTCACCCAAACACTCAAAGCAAAACGGGAGCACTGGGGCTGCTGGGCTCCAAGAGACCCCTCCGGGCCCACAGGGAATTAGACATGGCCTAGTTAAGTTTACTGTGGCACTACCTCCCCCTGCAAAGGAGCAAAGGCACGTCTGCCACACAACAGCCATTGCCTGCCAGGGAGGTAGCTGTCACTGGGGAGGGAGAATGCCCCCCACAACTCTTTCCTTCCTGCACAAAGGAGGCTGGCTATCACTCCACAGGCACTAGGGCTGGCAGCTTTGACAGCAGGGCACTGACCCAGGTGTATGTGGCGCCACACACTTGACCTTTCTGCACCTCACTGTCTTCATCCATCCAGGACCTGGTGCAGGACTTGGCTATATTTGAGAGCCCTAACTAGCAATGTCACATCCAACTTCTAAGACAGCTCTTGAAGCTGCCCAATTAGGGTATTCTGGGGAACCCTCACTGGGCCACCTCAATGCAGAGAAATACCTTGAAGAGCCACAGGCAGGATGGGACAGCCAGGCCTGTTCCACCAATGAGGAGGCTTTTTCCAAGACTCTTGAACATGCAGCCAGTGAGAAAATTAGTAGTCCCCACACAGAACAACTACGGAAATCTCAAACTTGTTTGCCCTGTGGCCTGGCAACTCCATGTCTAAAGCTATTCTGTGAATGAGATACAGATTCTCATAGTGACTCTAGCCATGATGGTAGCAATAGCTTAAGACTCAAAATAAGCCACATTTGGCCCAAGCTGGGATGAAGCACCCTTGCCTGAAGCACCACAATGCTAGACAAGACAAAAAGGGACTCCCAAGTTAGGTGCAGATTTGGGTAAGAGGAAGGCCTAGAGGATCATGCTGTGCCGCTTGCATGTTGGAGCACAGGGGAGGGGAGAGCCTCTATGTTGAGCATGTAATGTTACCTCGGCTTAAAATCGCAAGGGTGAGTGAGGATCCCTTTTTTCTTTTTCTCAAAAGTGCTGAAGAAATGCTGGGAATGACCTTCCAACTCAGCACCATTGAGGGACGTGGCAGAAATTTTTACTAGAGAACATTTGATACTTACCAGATTTTAACCATGAACTGACTCTATTTGCTAAAGAAAAATCTGCAAATCAAGTCAGAAGGCTGCCTCCTTCCAAGGTCTCCATTGCTCCCTTCTCTAGCAAGGAAGCCCCAGAATGCAAGCAGCTTTCTTTCTCTGGCCCAAATCACCCAAGGTCAATCTTGCTGCTGGGTAAGATCCACCAAGAAGAGCTACAGGCCATCTGGCTGAGGGGTTCCTGGGGCCTTGTCCCTCCCGGTCACTGCAGACCACCTTCTTGCTTCTAGAGGTAGTGTGTGTGTTGTGAAAGAAAGGACCACTCCAGAGTGTGGTCCTCCTGTGGATGAAGCTAGCGTTCTCCTGCCCCCTGATATCTAAAACATGGAAAGATGTTTGTTTCCCACAGTAGCACTGGTAGCCATGACAGGGGAAGACTGAATCTGAAGGAAAGCAGTCAGTTGGCCCTCAATAAATGTCAGCTTCCTTTCCCCTCCAGTGCTGGCCACTTGCAAACTTGAATCTAGAGACATGGCTGTAAAGCACATCCACTCACAGAGAGGAAGCAGGGTTGGGATAGATGAGAGTAGACTGAGGCAGGAGCCCAGAAGCTGACATCTGTCCCTCATTGCAGGCCTGGAGCAGCTCTGGCTAGTCTCCTCTCAAGGGATCAGCTTAACCCTAATTGGACTTCCACTTGCAATGCATGGACAGCTGGGGACCTAGGAAGAACCCCAGGCTTCCTGCTGTGGCTTGTAGGTGAGCAGTTGAACAGAATGGCACACCTTTGAGGCACATGTGGGGTTATCATGAGAACAGTCCCTTCTTCCCAGATCAGAAGCCAAAGCACCAAGAGGGAATGACACCACCCACCAGGAGACCATATGTTGGGGTCCCTCCTAGGGCCAACCCAGGAGGGACTGCAGGGTCTCCGCCAGGTAGGGGGTGAGAGGCGTGGAGTCACGACACTGACTCCGGGAGTTGGGTGGAAGCAGCAGAGGGCGAGCTGTTGCAAACTCATTTATTCAAGGAAGTATAGGGGGTTTTAAAGATTTAGCTGGCCAATCATTATATAGGGTGGTTCCCTTCTTGTGACCAATGACAGCCTGTATCCAGACAGATCATCTCACAGCAGGTTGCTCGTGAGCATGGGACTGTAGCTGTTGTCATGCCAGGCCTGTGCAGGATGCCACGTCCACAGAAGCCACTTCCTGGTTTCTTCTAGCAGGCAGCCTGGCTAGGGCCTGACCTGCATTGTGCCATACAACCACAGACCATCCCAGGCACATCAAGAGGCTCAGACCATGTTGGTCAAGGCCACCCTTTGTGGATTAGGCCCTGGGGCTCTCCTAGCCTGATTCCCAGCATTGCTCCCAACACTACAGACCCACTCCTAGGAAGGCAGCTGGGCTCGGCTTGGGGCCTTACTACCTGTCTGGCCAAGATTCCTCACTTCTCTACAAAAAAATTAATTCCAGTTAAGATAAATTGACTGGGCATTCTTCACAGGCAAGAGGAATTGTACTCCCCTCTGCTTACGAGAATGAGATGGAAAAATCTGACCAGGCTCAGAAAGCCAGGCAGAGATGCTCAGTCAGCACTGTGGCAAGCCTCATAACCCTCCCGGGCTCTGAATGTGGCTCTGCTCTCACCCTCTCCTGCCCCGAAGCCCCACCTCCAGAAGCCCCATCCACTCCCTGCGGCCTAAAGCGCCCCTGGGCCTCCAACTCGACATCCGCAAACACCTCAGGATCCTCCCTAGAGTCAGAGTCCCTGGTGAACTGTCTATAGAACAGAATACCTGGGTCCTCCACTACCAGACCCTCCTCCAATATGTCACCAAGGACCCCTGCTAAAAGCCCCTAGGTCAGGGGCCTCTTCGGTGCCCACTGTGTGTTCTACTTGGCAGCCTGGAGCTGCAGTGGAGACAAAGTGAGTTCAGGGTACAGCCTGTGCACAGTGGGTGGGTCACTAAGGCAGGTGGTTTACAGTCAGGCCTGAGGTCAGGAATCAGGTTATAGTTGGGTTTGGTTTAAGGTGAATCATGGGGAAGGTGTTACATGTAGGCTGAGAATAAATATTGGAGTTTTGTTAGGCTAGCTCAGGGTCAGAGCTAAGGTTAAGGTTGGGGTCCAGGTCAGGCTTTGGCTGAGACAGGCTTACAATAAGGGTGAATATTAGGCCTGTGGTTGAAGAAATTCTGTTCCTTTATTGACATATGTGGGAGCAGTGTCCAGCAGTCTTGGCCATGGGGCTGTGCACAGTGAAGTCAAATGTGTGATACATCAAGCCCTAAACTTGGAGGACATGGATACCGCATCCCTAAGGGGCTGGAAAACAGCACAGTCACATTGGTGGAGACCTGCCTCATGCCAGAAAACTTGACACATGATGGTCCCCTTCCTTCCTCAAGAGCTGGGGTGGTGGGAGAAATGGACACAGGTCCTGGGGGATGCCGTGCCATGCTCTGAGTCACAATGGTCCAAACAGGACCCTTTTCTCCTGGAGCCATGACTTCATTCAGCCACTCTGTCTTGGCAGCTGGCACCCAGCAGCCTGATGGGGCAGAAGTCTTTGTGGCATGTGGGTTCACCCAGACTTGGATGCATCTTGCTGCAAGGGCCTGGGCAACCTCCCTGCTCTCCTCCTCAGTGCACTGAAGAGGAAGGTTAGTTTCCAGGCCCAGGGGTTAGAGCTGTTGCTCTCTACAAGTGCAGAAGCAGCTCTTAGGAAGTGCTTTGTTTCACAACTGGTGCCAAGGCAAAGATGGGGGCCCAGCACAGGCATTGGCAGCAGGGTAGAAGAGGAGAAGGGAAGGTTCTGCCAAGTCCCTCTTCCTCCTAGAGGAACGGCCAGGAGATGAACATAAACCCTGTGGCCCTGACCAGACAGAGGGCAGGCTCTGCCTGGGCTGTCAGGGCACAGGGGACTTTTTCCTGTGAAGGGGTTAGGGTCAGGTTCCTGGCTTTGGGATGATCTAGTGGTTATATGAAATAATCCCACCAAGGAAGATGTGGAAGCAATCACAAGTTCTCTGCAAGAGTATTTCTGTAATCTTGTTACTGTTTTATCATCATTTTCAAAGCAAAAAGTTCTCCTAATAAAAAGAGAGATTTAAGAGACCCCACCAGTCAGATACAAAAATAAAACTGTTCTGAATGCATGTGAGTCTCCTATCCCACTTGCCTCCACTTCCTGTGAGCATTAGGAAACCCCCTCCAGCTAGACTCTTGTAATCCCCAGCATGGGCAAGGCCACCACACATGGGCACCAGGAACCTAAGAGGCAGCTTCTTCCCACCCAGGTGTACCTGGCTCACAGTATCAGAGACAGAACCAGATGTGGGATATTGAAGAGAAGGGGAAGCAAGAGCAGCCCTCGTGTGCCAGACCTGATTCATGCCATCTCCTAGCCTGTGTCCACAGCCCTTCCTCACTGGGAGAAGCCAGAATGCTGGTGAGAAACAAGATCCATCATCCCCCAGGCAGGGACCTGTGCTGCTCTGTAGGCTGAGCATTGGTAGTTTGTACAGCTAGGCTAGCCTCCTGGGAGGTGGCGTGTCTGGGAGATCAGGCTCTGGCTTTGGCTCCATCTAGTGAACGGACAGAACATGGTACCAGTGATGTGTATTGCCTGCCCAAAGAGCCATAAAGCTCCTCCTCATGATAACTTCGTATTGAGATCACACTCAATAGCATGATAGCATGCTAGGACAGCACGGGCTATCACCTCACCCTTTGCAGCCCTCATCCCTGGGAGCCATATTGCTCCATTTGGAGGAAGATGAGGCACAGAAAGGGAGGTTTATTTAGGCCATGTCATAGAGCTCAGAGATGGAGGGCTGACATCTGACTATACCTCACAGCCTTTGAATGGCAAGGAACACGTTCTTCTAGCCTCTGTAAGGACAGCTTGGGGAAAAGAGTGCCTTTTGGGTACATTAGTACAAGATGGCGGACCAGGGGACAACAAACTGAGTGCTGCTATATCCGAGCTTTGGCCTTTGCAAAGCTACCTCCTCATAAAGGACACCTGCCCTCCGTACATACTAAACTGCTAAGCCCCACACTGGACGGCAGTTAGAAGCAGCTGGGGCAGTACCCAAGGCCCCACACCTTCAGGGTTCCCCTGTGACCTTTGAGAGTCAGTGGGTCAGGGCCATTCTGGGAGGTTCTAGGACTGATAGCACCTGCTCCCCTGCCATTGCTCTGGGAAAATTAACAGCCCCAGGAGAGGAACCAATGAGGTCTCCATCAGCTTGCAAAGATGAGTTTACAGTGCTAGTTTCAAATGGAGGTGGGGCCATACTTCCCCATTCGTCTGACAGCCAAAAGTCTACATTCAGCGGGACTGATTGGGGAGGTGTCAGCATCCCCAATGCAGTTCCAAGGGGCAGGTCAGGCAAAGATCATGCCCCTCCCACTCACGTAGGGGCATACTGACCAGCTTCCCAGATCCCTGAAGGCCCTGGTCAGGCTGGCCATGGGTCCCCATCTTGGCATTGCTAATAGTCACTCACAAATGTATGGGAACTAGACAGATGAACAAATGCACACATTTGAAGCTCTAGTCAGACATGGGGATTGACAGATACACAGTTCACTTTGGGCATGTCCCATCCTTCCACAGCTGGGATTTCTGTCGACTGGGCCTTCAGCAGGTTTCCTCTGCCCCACCCATCCCAGGGCTCACTGTACTACACACCCTACTTGGGAGGACTTTTAAGACATGCTCCTCACATCAGCCAGGGTGGCGCTACCTCTGGGGTCCTAGTGCATCCAAAAGATCTGTATGCCTAGAACCTATGTGTGTGCTCTTGTCTGGAAGGGTCTTTGTGCATGTCATTTAAGATCTCAAGGTGAAATGGTCCTAAACTCCCTGACAGGTATCTTTATCAGAGACACACAGGGAAGGAGGGAGTGAGGGGTCTACAGCCAAGGAATGGCAGGAGTTACCAGAACCACCAGAAGCCACAAAGCCTGGGCCCACTCTCTCTTGTGGCATCCAGAGGGAGCCAGCCCTGGGACACCAGTTCTCAGACTTCCAGCCCCCGAGCAGTGCGAGACAGTACTATTTATATGTTCCTGCTGGTAGTCTGGGTACTTTGCCTGGATGGCTCCACAAACTGATACAAACATTCCACCTGTTTTACAAATGGTGACACAGGCTCAGCCTATCGGTGGTGATACAGCCAGGAACTAACAGGGCTACCAACCCACTGGCAACTGTCTGACTCCAAATATAGGTCCCCTTTCCCCTGTATGATGGCCGAAGGAACTGACCCCAGATGGAAGGAGAAGTTGGGGCCCACTCACTCACTCCCTGTGCTCTACCTGAGGAAGACACTGGGGTCCTGTGGAGCTCCAAGCACAGAGAACACAAAAGCCTAGCCCTCCATCAGTCATATACCTTTCATGAAAGCATGCACTTCAAAAAAGTGCTGAGAATGAGCTGGGAAAGAACCCCATAAATCAAAATCAGTCAGCATAAAAAAATGTGAGCGTTACTGATCTGTGGAAAATTGCGTTTTTACACTGAACCTGTTTAAGGTGTAATGTGTATTTTAATAGGTAGGTTTCAGCAGACTTTTCCACCCCAACTGCCCTTTGAAAATATTATTTACTCTCAATTTCCCATAACCTGATTGAATTTGATGTCACCCATCACTCCTTTTTAATAGTCACTGCAAGCGAAATTACAAAGCCTTCTTTTTTCCTTTTGGTCATTGCTGTTGAGTTGATGCTCTTGGGCTCCTTCCTGGAAGGCTAGAAGGGCTGGTATTGGGGGTGTCTATTAATGGTGATCTGAAGTAATTGGACAAGCTATTGTACCATTTCTGCTCAGCTGCTATGGCATAAGATGTCCCGGGGATCTTCTGCAGGTGGGTGGAAATTGCTGAATCCAGTTTCAAACCAGAAATCCCTCCCCACCCTAGCAGGTACCCACCAGACAACCATATGGTTCCCTGCTGCTATAGTCTCTCTGTGAGACAAGCTGTCATGTCAGAACTGAGGACCCAGCACCAGGCAGATGCAGGCTGCAGCTTGCTGGAGGAGAACGTGGGGGTGGAAGAGGAATTCTTGTAGGCAGCATCAGCTAGAAAGAGTGATTTTGGTCACAGCAGCCTCTGAACAATGGTCAGGAAGAGGCGAGCTTCTGTGCCAGCTGGGGAAGAGGCACAGTGGATAGCCCAGGCCCCGACTGCAAATGTGGGGGGAGGAAGGGCTTCCTTACTGGTCTATCCCTTCACTGCTTGTGCTATATCTTCCACTCTGATGGTTCTGAGTCACTTCCCAGAGTCCCCTTGGCACTGCACGCTCTGGAGCCCAGGGACCCAGCCTGCTGGCCCAGGATCCCAGTTCTGCCACATAGTAGCTCCCCAGGCTGTGCATGGCTGCAGGCCGGGGCCCGTGTCCTGAATAGAGCTGGGTGGCAGAGCCCTAAGGAATTATGGTGTTTCTCCCAGAGACATGTGGGGAATATGGGATAAGAAGTTCAAGCTTTCTGGGAAATGCTTTCAAAGAAAAGGCTGAAATGATATTTTGACAGGAGAGGGGATCAGGAGGAATGCCTCCTCCCCAGTCCTTGACCCCAGCTCTCTATAGACACCAACTTGTGGTTGTTTCCCTACTACAGGGAGGGGAGGAAGCCATAGGGATGTGGGGGCTTCCTGAAGGAATGGGTCTTTCAGGTGTAACTTGGAGGGGGCTCTGATACTACCTACCAAGAAAGACTGACCTTTATGCTCATGGCCTTGGGCCTCATCCTTCTGCTCTGTGCCTGTATGTTTAACTCTTGCATGGGAATGCCCACTCAGCTAGGATACAGGTCAAACTCCTCCACATATAGCTAGGTGTCATTATCATCATGAAAAACCAATCTGCTCAAGAAACCTAGTATATGGAGCAGGGGACACAGCTCAGTGGGTAAAGTTCTTGCCTGAGGACCTGAGTTTGGATCCCCAGAACCCACATATAATGCCCAGTGTGGCAGCACGTGATTAATCCCAGCAAAGGGACAGCAGAGACAGGGAATCCCTGGTGCTCACTGGCTAGCTTGACTAGCCAAAATGGTGAGCTGTAGGTTTAGTGAGATCCTATCTCAAAAAATAAGGTGGAGAATGACTGAGAAAGACCCCTGATGTCTACCTCTGGCCTCCACACACACACGAACACACATATAAACATGCAAGTACACATGCATGCACACTACACACATATACATATGCAAAAAGAAAGCCAGTTTATGATCATTCAAATACCTGTACCAGAATCACTGGCATATTAGGAAGTTTTCCTATAGTTGGGATCTTGCATGTTCCCTAAAGACTTATGTATTAATGGCTTGGTCCCCAGAGTGGGCCATTTGAACTTAGTGGAGCCTTTAAGAATTAGAAGTCTTTAGGGCATTGGGGCTTGAACTGTGGGAGTTCAACCTCTTCCTCTTTCTCCTTTGGTCCCATCCATGAGCTGAGCAGTTTCGTTCCACCAGGTGTTCCCACCATGATGCCACCTCAGGCTCAAAGCAACAGGGCCAAATAACCATGGAACGAAAACTCTAAATCACGAGACAAAATAAAGATTTCCTCCAGTAAGGCTTTCTCAGCACTGTGTTATAGTAACAGAGCTGACTGACAGCTTCCATTCCTAATTAGCTGGTTTCTTTTCCTTGGACAGGAAATTTTATGTCATTATCAAAAACAAGAAAAAAAAAAGCACGACTTGCCAAATGTAGACATTAGCCACAGAAACAAAGGACAGCAGAGTGCCTAGGACAAATGAGGGAAAGGGCTGCCCTGTGTCACCAAGAAGAAACAGCAGGCATCCGGCGCTCACCAGCCCTGGCCTAGCTGCTCCCTACATCAGTGGAAGACATCAGGGATAAGATGGATGTCCTCTTCCTGGGCTCTAGGGTCATCAGATGCTGGCACCTCATCCAGATCCTCACTTAGGGACCACACAGACTGTACCAGCGCCCATGAGTCCAATGATAGGTAGCTCACTGTCTGCCTAGAGTCCCTCCAAGGAAAGACTGACAAGTGTTTCTCCAGAAAGCCCGTCATCCCCCCAAAGCCTGTCACTAATACCGAGAGGTAAAATGGTGAATATTGACCATCAACTGGCAGGGTCTGCAATCACCTAGGAGACAAACCTCTGCACATGTCTGTGAGTGAGTGTCTAGATTGAGTTAACTGAGGTGGGTGTGGTAGCATTCCATGGGCCAGGAACCCAGACTAAATAAAAAGGAAAAAAAGTGAACCAATGTTTATTCTCTCTCTCTCTTTCTTTTTCTCCTCTAACTTCAAACAGAATGTGACCAGCTGCCTCACACTCTTGCTACCATGCCATCATGATGGACTGTACCCTGTGAGCCAGGACAAACCCTTCCTTCCTTCCTTAAGTTGCTGTTGTCAGGTATTTTGTCACAGCAATGAGAAAGTAATTATACACTATGAAATGCTGCTGCTGTTTAAACCAAATGCCTCTGGCTCAGAGGCAGAACCCACAAACTCAGGAGGCTCATCTCAGATGGAGCCAGGCCTGCACAGAGGCTCACACTGAGCACCCAGTCCCATGCTAGTGCTGAGCATGCCTTTGTGAAGAAGAGCCCATGATGCTTGTGTAGCCATAACCATGCGCTTCTCTGGAAGGTCACCACTGAACCGCTTTGAGGGAGACATTCCTGGTGACCAATTCTCTGGGCTCTGCTGATGCTTAAATTGCTTCTGGAGGTTGCCATTACTGAGAGCCCCAGGGACCTGGGAATCTTTCTATGTCCCCAACCAAGCCTTGGGAAGCCAGGGTGACAGATGGAGCCAGCATATTGGGCAGGAGGAGCCAGGAGAAGAAAACTCATCACATTCACACGGAATGCCCAAGACTCAGCATTTTAAGAGTATTTTTTTAAACAATGTTTGGTGGTTTCTAAAAAGCAAGTTTCTGCAGCTGTCTGCAGCATGTTGTGGCATAAAGGAATGTGGCACTTCAGAGGGGTTTGGGGATAAACCCAGCATGCTTCTAGTGAGTCCCTTGTCTCTGCTTAGAAAAAGAATCCAAAAGCCTCAGGGCCTAGAAAATTCTGTTTTCCCGACTACATGGCTGTGGGCATGTGACCCATCTCTCCAAGCCTTGGGTAATATGTGGGTAAAGTGGAAATCTTCCTGCATGTGGTGGAAAGACGATTACGTGGGTGTTGAGTGCCACATGAGGCTCACCTGTGGGCCAAGAAGCCTCTCTGATGTTTACCAGGTCAGCAGCCTTTCCATTTGCATACCTCAGATGACAGGGCACTACCTACCTCCCCAGACTCCCTCAGCATGTTTAACTGAACCGGTCTCTTTGTGCTTCTACCCAGCAGCCCAGCTCTGCCTGGTGGACCACATAGACTATGTCTGTGCCTCCAGCCATCCTATACATACCCCACAATACCCGTGACCTCCTTCCTGGCTGCCCACAGCTCAAGCTGCCCCAGCTCTTGACAGACATGTACAAACGAATTAATGAAGTAAACGATAGTATGCATTCAATGTCTAAAAACATCTTTTTATTTGTTTATTTTGGCAAGAATCCTCATTATTAAAGCAGGTTTGCAAGAAGAGTTGGCCCACACCCACACTGGGTTCCCAGGAAGCTGACATCCTTAGCCACCATCCCTAGTATAGGATTTAGGAGGTGACGGGACCTCACAACACTAGGCACTTCTGTTTCAATTGTTTCAGTGTACACAATACACAGATAGCAGACACAAAGTGGGGACATGTGGTACTGGAGAATTAAAGGGGTCTGACATGACACTTTTTTGCTGTCTATTTCAGCCAAGGCCAGTTGTAACCACCGCTGGATTGTCTGTGGTGGGCTGTGGAAAGGGAATGTGAGCTTTCCTCTAACAGCCACAGAGCACGTCCAACACAGACAAGATAAACCAGAGCTGGCTGGCTCTTAGCCACCTGGGTGATTGGGTGAGGTAGGGTGGTGAAGATGGATGGTGGGGCTCTAGGGACAGCAGGTGACACTTGCACCTATAGTATGGAGGCAGAGACACCCAGAAAGGAGATTACCCAGAAGGAGTTATGGACACGAGAGCAGCAGGTGAGGACACATTGAATAACTTTCAGCAGCCATGTTGGCTTCCTTTCTTTGGCCATGAAAACCACTCTGGAGCCCTTGTATTTTTTTAAATTTTTGTCCACAAGTGCATGCACTTGTTTGTATGTACATTCATATGTGTATGGAGGTGCATGTACCTGTATGTTGGCGTGCTTGTGAGGAGCCCAGAAGACAACCTCAAGTTGCAGACTAGCCATCCAGCAAGCTCCAAGGATCCTTCTGTCTCCACTTCCCCAGCTCTGAGATTATAGGCACATGTCACCATACCTGGCATTTACATGGATTCTGAGGTTTAGAACTTTACTCACAGAGCCAACTCCTAGCCTTCAGTATTCTATATAAACATACTTGTAACTAACAGTGGTGGCCCTGACTTCTCCAAGATGGTCAGGTTAGTCTAGTCTTTGCTAAAAGACCAAAAAAGAAAAAACAAAATACACAACCTTCTTCAAGAACACTGGGGTTCACATGTTATGACTTGCCAAGAGGAAAGAATGTGGCAGAAGGGTAGTTTCAAGACACACACACAAAACATTTCTTAAATGTACTTTACAAGATTTTCCCAGGGCAGACTCAATGTATCTTCTACCAAAGGATGGGGCTGGGAAAGGTTCTGCTGAGGCCCATAAGAAATTACTTTAAGAATATCAACTGGAAAGCTCTTTGAACAGTGTGACTTGCTATAAAGCAGACCCATATAATCAGGGTCCCAAATAAACTTCCTGGGCTGACTGAGCTAAATCACAAGCCTGGCATGCCATTATCAGCTGGGACAGAAAGCATTCTACCTCCAGGATGAAGGAGGGCCCCTCTGCCTTCCCATAGGGGCTAAAGACAGAGCCATTTCTATCAATGTGACACAGATAAAAAATGAAAATTAAGAGCCCTGTCTAAAATTAACAGTGATGGAAAGTTAATGATGGAGCAAATTTGGCAGAACTATTTCCACATGCATCATGATGGGAGCTGTGGTGAAGGATGTCTCCTGAGATCCCGCAGCGCACCCAGCCATGTGGCTTTGTGATGTGCCCCTTCCCTTGCGTCAGATCTGTCACCACAGTCACATCCCAGCTTGGCGGTCAGGCTGACACATCTGCTTGTCAACATCCCAGGCTGAATTCTTAGCTCATCTGCACTGTTTATTTATAATAACAAGCCAGAGACGATCTAGTTGGGGACTGTTCCAGAAACTAGCAGAGCTACTTAACTCAATCAACAAACACACATCACAGGGAAAATGGCAAGCAGTGATCTGAGAAAACATTCATGGTGCAGTATGACATGAAAAACCACTTGGCACTACATACACAGTGTGCCCTCCCTGCTCTTCCACACAGAAATGGAAATGTGTCTACTTATCCATTTCCTCCTTTTTAAGAGCACAGACCATGTTCATTCCCAGTCCTGTGGAGCCAGGATCCAAGAGACAGAATAAGAACTGAAATTGGAATGTAGTACATGATCTCTGCACAGTAGCTTTTAAAATTTTTTTAATTTATTTTTATTTTTTGGTTTTTCAATTTTTCCAGGTAGGGTCTCACTCTAGTCCAGGCCGACCTGGAATTCACTCTGTAGTCTCAGGGTGGCCTTGAACTCACAGGGATCTTCCTACCTCTGCCTCCCGAGTGCTGGGATTAAACCATGCCCGGCTATTTTTGTTTTGTTTTTTTGAGGGAGGGTCTCACTCTAGCCTAGGCTGACCTGAGATTCACTATGTAGTCTCAGGGTGGCCTCAAATTCACAGCGATCCTCCTACCTTTGCCTCCTTAGTGCTGGGATTAAAGGTGTGTGTCATGACACTCAGGTTCATGGTAGCTTTAAAGAAATGTTGGGGCTGGAGAGATGGCTTAGCAGTTAAGCACTTGCCTGTGAAGCCTAAGGACCCCAGTTCAAGACTCCATTCCCCAGGACCCACGTAAGCCAGATATACAAGGTGGCACACACACCCCAAGTTCGTTTGCAGTGGCTGGAAGCCCTGGTGTGCCCATCCTCCCTCCCTCTCTCTCTCTCTCTCTGTCTCTGCCTCTTTCTTTCTGTGTCTGTCCATCACTCTCAAACAAATACATAAAAATAAACAAACAAAAAATTTAAATAAAGAAATGTATATATACACACCTTCATAGAAATTTACAGAGACATATGTACATATGCATCTCCATAGTAACACAGAGGCATGTATGTGCGCACCTCCATAGGATCAGAGATGTGTGTGCACAGTTCCCTAGGAACACAGACACATGCATGCATGCACACCTTTACAGGAACACAGAGATGTGTGTGCACACTTCCATAAGAACAGACACATATACATGTACCTCCACAGGACTGCAGACATATGTGTGCATGAATACCTCCATAGGAACCTACAGAGACATGTACATGCACACTCTATAAGAATGTAGAAATGTGTGCACATCTCCACAGGAGCACAGGCATGTGTGCATGTGCATGCCTCCATAGAAAGCACAAAGGCATGTGTATGTGTACACACTTCCATAGGAACCTCAAAGGCATGCATACATTTGCACTTCCATAGGAATACAGAGATTTGTGTGTGCATACCTCCACAGGAACCCACAGAGCTGTGTGTGCATGCACACCTCCATAAGAACCCACAGAGACATGTATGTATGCACACAGACATGCACACCAAAAGCAAACAGGCAAGAATGGTGTCTGAGTGAGAAACAAGGGCATCTAGCCATGGTGTGTTGGCTTCTTGCTCTTCTGTATCCCTTCCTGGTTTCTATGGCAGGCATGCTGGGGAAAAGCCATACAGTAAGAGAGGTTGTGTTCGTGACAGCTGCACAAACATGTGCTCCTACTGTGCACCAAGCATTTCCCCAGACCTTCCTGCATGTCGTCATCACAGTCAACTGGCTTATGTTTATGTCACAGCACTGATTAGAACCTTCTAAGTTATAAACATCCACCTAACTAATCTATATGACAGTTCTCCATTTAGGGCTATGATCCACAGTTCACAGTGGTTGCTCAGAGAGAAGGGATGCCGTATACAGACCACAGGGAGAGCACTGGAAAGAGACAGATGGAGGATCTGTGACCCCAGGGCAAGCAAAGACACACATCCCCCTCCACTACTCTGCAGAGGCTTCTCACAGCCTCCACTCTTGCAGGCATACCCATGGGTTCTGTGTGGTGAGTATTTGAAGATACACTGCACATGCATTTTGAGATTCTGGTTTTTGTTGGTGGTAGTGTTTTTTTTTTTTCTTCTTCCACAGGGCAGGCCCCGGTACGTTTTGATAGCCTGGCCTGAACTCAGATGTGCTACCCTACCTGCCAGCTGCCCACACTGTGGTTCACATGAACTGAACACACACAAGAACCAGCTTCAAAGTTCAGCACTGGCGAGACCAGAACTAGCCTCATAACCCACACTGCAGTGGCCAGCCCAGCTCTGCGCAGTGAGGTCCAGGGTCCTGGGCCTAGAGTCTTTCATCCCACACAGGAACCCAAAACATGAGCCTTTCCATATTTGAGCTGGAGTCCCATGGAGTGGCCTTGATAGTCCAGAACTTTCCATGTATCCTATGAATGAAATGCTGAGTACCCTGGTCCAATAGTCCTACATTCCTACCCTTGGTCCATGGGTGGGAAAAGATCCAGTAGTTTATCTGAGTCTGTTTCCCCTTGATCAGAGAAGACAGTGCCATATCATGGGTGCTGACCTGATCGTGGTGGTAAGGAACCTCATATGTGCTAGGTCCTAGAGGGTCACCTTATAGGGCCTTCCTTCTCTATTCTCCACAATTGATCCTGGGAATCCCTCCTCATCACTGTATCTAGATTCCTATGTTTCTCTGATAGGAGTCAGATGAGGATGAGTCTAATTTCCCAATGGGGAGGCAGGCTCTTTTTTTTTTTTTTAATGCTCCTGTCCAGTCTGTGTACCTAGTTGTGGCCACTGTCTGTCTACCTACATCAAGGCAGGCCAGAGCAGGAGGCACTGTGGAGCTGGGTGTACCTGCAGGACCCTGAGCCCAAGTCTTTGTCAGGGAGTAACAGTACTACAGGGCTACTTCTGATACCCCGGTGAAGGTGAGGCTGCTCAGGGACCACACCCAGTCCCAGGATCACAAGATGCCCACCTGGCCTCAGCAGCAAAAGAGACAGGGTCTGGCCATCCTGCCAACAAAGGTGGTATGTGGCAGAGGGGTGAAACACAGGCATATTATACCAGCATATCTAAAAAACCACAGCCTATCATGAGAGGCCAGTGCTGTTCCCCATCACATGGAGAGAGATAGTCGGCTGTGCAGAGCTGGCCATATCCAGGAGGGACACGGCAGCACACACCTCTCCTCCTCCCACTTGGGGTAAGGCTGGTCCACATCACCTGCCTTTCCAAAGCCAGCACTGTCCTATTGCCAAGGAACTGGCCATGCCTCCGCTCAGCCTATGGAGGTGATCATTAAAACCTGAACAAATGTGAGGTGCTCAGCTCTGCACACAAGACTCTCAGTCCTCACCCTGCAACTGGGGCAAAAGGTAGCTCAGAAAGGATCATGATCAGAGTAAACTGCAGAACTGTAAAACCACAGTATAATGGGACAGAAAAGCCATAACTTTAGGTTACTGAAAGATTCTCAGATGAGACAAAACATAGGTCACACAAGAAAATATAAATTCGATATAGCACTATTGAAAACCTGGGCTTGAGTGACACTTAAGAAATAGAGAGGCTGGGGTAAGGCTCATTGGGGAGCACATCCACAGTATGCAGAAGGCCTGGGTTCCATTCCCAGCACTGTGGGAGAAAGAGGGAGAGAAAAAGGAGAGAAAAGGAGAGGGGAAGGGAAGGGGAGGAGAGGAGAAGAGAGGGAAGGAAAGGGAAGGGGAAAGGAGAAGAAAGGAGAGGAGAAGAGAGGAGAAGAGGAAGGACAAGCCACAGACTAGAAGAGCATGCTTACCAGTGCACATCTACTGAAGAATTTGTCTGCAGACTAGAAAAGGCCTCTCGTGATCAGATAATACAAAGAATAACAAGGAAATAAAACTGGCCCCCAAATTTGAACATTCACATGAACAAAAAATGTATAGAAGGTAAATGAGCCAAGGAAGATATGCTCAATATCATTAGTTACGTGGAGTAAATTAATCATAGTGAGATATAAAACTACACACTTAGAAGAACGGCTAAAATTTAAAAGTTGACAATATAGGTGCTGACAAGGACAGGGAGCAACTGGAACTCTCATGCCTTGTGTTGGGGTTGCAAAACCATACAGTGGCTTTGGGAACCACCTAGAAATGTCATACAAAGTTAAACACACTCTATCCCATGCTGAAGCCATCCCACCTTAGGTATTATCCAAGAGCAAAGACAGCTATGTCCACACAAAGACCTTTACACACTGTTCATAGCCACTTACACATAAGGGGGAGGGAAATGGAATCAACCAACATGTCCTTCAGTTGGAGGAGGGATGAACAGACTATGCTCATCATGCAGATGAAGACCAAGCCACACCACAGAGGAACAAGCTCAGGACACACATGACACAGATGGTCCATGGGTGTCATGGTTTGGATGTCTCCTACAAATACATATGTAGAAGGCTTGGTCCCAGCTCGTGGTGCTATTTCAAGAGGAAACATTAGGATTTGGGGCTTATGGAGGAAGTAAAGTCATTAGGAATGTGTCCTTAAATGGGAATCTGTTGCAGTCAGGTTCGCATTGCTGGCAGAAATCACCCAACTAAGAGCAGCTTGTGGGAAAAAAGAGGTTTATTTTGGCTTACAGGCTCGAGGGGGAAGCTCCATGATGGCAGGAAAAATGATGGTATGAGCAGAGGGTGGACATCACTCTCTGGCCAACATAAGGTGGACAACAGCAACAGGAGAGTGTGCCAAACACTGGCAAGGGGAAGCTGGCTATAATACCCATAAGCCCGCCCCCAACAATACTCTGCCTCCAGGAGATGTTAATTCCCAAGTTGCCATCAGCTGGGAACCTAGCATTCAGAACACTTGAAGTTTATGGGGGACACCTGAATCAAACCACCACATTCCGCCCCTGGCCCCCATAAACTGATAACCGTACATGATGTAAAATGTAATGCATTCATGCAAATTTAAAAGTCCCCATAGTTTTTATCAATTCCAATGATGTTCATACATCCCCATGATCCAAGGTCTTTTAACTGAGCCATAATACCAAAAATATCCCCAAAAAAACCCATAATGGCACAGAATAAAACATTCACACTGCAAAGGATGGCATTGGGCAAAACAAAGAAATACTTAACCAATACAAGATTTTAAACAACCAGGGCAAACGTCAAACTCTGTAATTCCAATCCAACAACTAGTCAGTGACAAATCTCCAAGTCCGATACTTCTGAGCAGCAACAAGTCTCTGAAGTTCCAATTCCACCCCTCCAGCTAGGCTACTCACAGTCCTGGAAAACTTCATCCAGGGCCGGCAGCTTTCCTCAGCAGCCATCTCATAGTCCCAGCATCTCCACTGGGTCTCCACTGCAACCCACGGTCCATCCTCATGGCCCCATGGGATCTCCATGCAGGCATCCAGCAAACCTGCTTCACACTGCCCATAGCCATTTCCAAAACACAAGACCGTGTTAAAAACTCAATGACCCTCTCTTTCCTGCATTTGTTATACTCCATAATACCAGGTAGGGTGCCAATTTGTTAATCCAGGGGGGAATAAATCAGACTTTGAAGAACAGGACACTCCTTCAGCATTCAGGCCCCTTCAAAACAGTCTGCATTCTTCCTGTTGCCCCAGTGCAGGTTAGCTAGCCCAATCTCAAAGGTTGTAATCTCTCAATTGCAGCTGAATGGGCAGAGTTCACCCAAAGATTTCATTTTTTTCTGTGCCTTATCCCTCTGCTCACACCAGTTCATTTTTACGCAAAGCAACCCTGCATCTTCTCAGGACAGGACGCTTCTCACACAAACTGCTAGCCCACTCCAAGTAAAGCTCTTTCTCACCCTCATAAGCCAAACCTCACAGTTCATAGTTCTTACTGCATTCAGGCCTTTCAGCTCTGACCAGAATAGTCCATTAAGCTGTACTTAAAGCACTGCAAGGCATGTCTTAGGCCAAGATTTCAAATCCTTCCACATTCCTCTTGAAAATCAGCTCCAAAAGGCCAAAGCCACACAGTCAGGTGTCTAGCAGCAATCCCACTCCTCGGTACCACTTTACTGTTGCAGTCAGGTTCGCATTGCTGGCAGAAATCACCCAACTAAGAGCAGCTTGTGGGAAAAAAGAGGTTTATTTTGGCTTACAGGCTCGAGGGGGAAGCTCCATGATGGCAGGAAAAATGATGGTATGAGCAGAGGGTGGACATCACTCTCTGGCCAACATAAGGTGGACAACAGCAACAGGAGAGTGTGCCAAACACTGGCAAGGGGAAGCTGGCTATAATACCCATAAGCCCGCCCCCAACAATACTCTGCCTCCAGGAGATGTTAATTCCCAAGTTGCCATCAGCTGGGAACCTAGCATTCAGAACACTTGAAGTTTATGGGGGACACCTGAATCAAACCACCACAGAATCTAAGACCCTGGTCCTGTCCTCTTTTTTCTACTTCCTGGCTCCATGAGGTGAGCAGCTCCATTCCACCATGCTATTCCGCCATGATGCTCTGCCTCACCACAGCCAGCAGAGCATGAGCTGAAACCGTGAGCCAACACGAACTTCCTTTTTGTACCTGGTTCTTTTAGGTATTTGTCATGGTGATGAAAAGCAAACCAAGAAATGGCAATACAGAATGGAAGAAGCTTGGCTCAGAAGGCAGCACACGCTATATGAGTCCACATATATGACATTCTGGAAAAGGCAGGACTTTCTAGTGGGAAACAGATCCCTTGTTCGCCAGGGTGAACAGGGTGGAAGGTATGAAGTAAAAAGGGCACCAGGAAATTCCCAGTCTCCCCGTGCTGGTGCTAATGTTGCACACATGAACAAAACCCACCAAGCAATAGTCTTCGAAGCCACATTTAAGTACATACAGATTAGACCTAAACAATCTGACCTTTAATGAATCTAAAGCATTATTGTTGCATTCAACCTTTAACACCCGATTTCCAAACAGATTCACACATAATCTCTGACTAGCGAGTCTCTGGAATGTTCAAAGCTGAAGCAGACTGGCTGAGTCATACCAACAATGTCTGAGGACAAAAGTCCATGTTCCCTCTGTAGCCAGACTGGAAATCCCAAATCTACTCCACACTGTCTCCTTGGTCACCCTATCAGTGCAGGCTTCCCATGCTGACCTCCTCCTGTCCCCTGTCCTTCACCACCTGCCAGCACCAGACACCACGAACTCCCCAACCACCATGGCCTTGAGCCAGAGATGACTCCGTCCTTCTAGGGGCCACCAGGGTGCAGACGCCCTAGTTCTGTCATCTTGCTCAGCCATCATAACAGTCAGGCAAGAAGCTGCTATGATCACTGGCTTGTGCACATGTAAACTGGCTCAAAGTCAACACTGCATCCTCTAAGGGGCATGCGGCTCCCACGTGACATGCTGATGCCCCAGCTCAGCTCTAGCCCCACACCCCTACCCTCCAAACAGTTCCCAGGCCTACATGGAGGCTCCGTTCATCTACAAGTCATTAAAACTTCCAGCTCCAGAGCCGGTGGCAGGCCACAGGGATCCATACCAGTGACCAGGTATCTTCAGGTCTGCTGGCTCATCTGGGGCTATACAGGAGAAACATTAGTTTGGGCTCTGACTCTTGTTAGTGTTTTTCCTCACTAGATAACAAATGAATAGAGTCCCTGCCAGGACACTGAAATCTGGAAGTAAAAGGAGGCAAAGTGCAGGACCCCCATGTGAAATAATGAATTTATAATCCCTCTGAAGACAGCGTGGGAAACTGACATTGCCATGGAAACCAGGAAAGAATGGCAAGTCCCCAGGAGGGCAGAGCAGAACCATGTAAGCTCTAGCCTCCTCTCTGGACACGGCAGCCTTGGCGTGGGTTCTAGTGTCTAAAGCCTCCTACAGTTGGCTCCCAAGGGCCAGAGGGGCCACAACTGCCCAATATTATCCTGGGGAAGCTCTCCCAGCTCTCAGATTATTGGGGGGATAGGGGAAGAAAGATGTTCTCTGGGCTGCCAGGCCAGTAGAGGGCAGCTTCCTGCATGAGTGGCTTTGGGGCAGGTCTGGCAGAACAAGCAATGGTTACATAGAGGACAGACGGGCACCTGCTGGCAAGGGAGTACAAAGAAAAAGGTGGTGTGGAGAGGAAGTGACAGGCTAGGATGCATGAAGGAATGGTGTCTAGCCAGGGGAGATCTGGAGAAGGTAATTGCCCATGCATCTGAGAAACGGCCCGAGACTGAGGCATGCAAGAACATCACCAGGTCCGTGGAGCTGTATGGAGATAAGGTGATGAAATGAACAGTGACCCTGGTGCCCCCATGGTGCCTCCCCCACCCAGTGAGCAGGTATATGCAGGGACAAGAAGGGTTCAGGAGGGAGAAAGGGTGGTAACCACAGGGCCTCCTCTCTCTGGAAAAGCTCAGATTGCGTCAATAGCATACCTGTTTAGTTGTGCCATCAGAAGTTAGGGGCTAGAGACACGTGTCACACACATACAAACAAGAATATGCATATTACACATACATACCATATAAAAATAACAAATTTGATAGGGAGTCCGGTAGCTCTGTTAGGTACTTTAGGGTGACTGGGCCCCAAAAGTAAAAATGTCTCAAGTCTGCACTTGCAATCTCCACATTATAGAGCTCAAGAGAAGGCTCTCTCCTCTCCCATCTCTTGACTAAAGGAGTTCCCTTTCCTAGAATTTAAATCTGACCCTGGCATTATGGTTGGTGAAGCTCAGCCCCAACACTTGGCTTCATGGCTGGCGTCTTCTGGAGCCAGTCCCTAGTCCAGACCAATCAGCCCTCACTCTGGCTCACTGAGCCTGAAGGTAAAGTTCACCACAGTAAGGTTATAAGCAGCCACTTACCAGGTGGGGAGGTCTCTCCTTGATGGTTGTTCATCTCTCCTGAACTTCCAGGTTCCTGTCCTGATCAACCACCCCTACTCCCCCATGAGCTGTCTACCCTCTTCTGCCCTCCACATGGCAGGAGCTCTCTCTACTTTCTCCTAATCTTATAAAGTCTCTCTAAACCTTATCCTCTGGTCTATGGATTTTAATTATTTAAATTCATAAGATAAGAATCCAGGACACCCTAAATTTATTAGTGCATTGGTGTATTGGCAAGGAACCCTAAAATTCCTGTTTTGAGTGTGGGGAGATAAAGTAGGATGGTAGGAGAGGATTATGTAAATGATTTAATAAAGTTTATTTTAATTAAAAATGTATTCTTTCATTTGTGGTTCCCAACTGGGATCAAGTGGAGATGAGTACAAATGAGCGTTAGCACCAGGAATATGGCCATAAAACTAGAATGAGATTAGGAAAGAGAAGAAATACGGAGAGAGGAGAGGAAGAGGTCAGGGGAAGGACAGATTATGTGGCAGGGACTTGGAAGGAAGGGTAGGAGGTGAGAAGGGTTAGAAGGAAGTACACAAAAGTTAAGACAACATGAATCAGTTCTATCTAAACCCTCCTTCTTCCTAGTGTTCTATAAGATATAACCACCCATAAAGATGGAAGGTGGACAGTGCAGATAGAAGGCGGGGGGAAGCTTAACTTTAAAATCATGGACTCTGGCCAGTAAATCCCAGGCCTGGAATTGGGTTTCCCCCCACAGTACGCTGTTGGCCAAGGAGACCCATGAGGTCCCCAAAACAATGTAGGCCACTGCCAAAGCTTGTGATTACCTGCCAGAGCTATTTATTTTATTTAGCTATTGCTAAAGACCTCATAGGCTGTGGTCACAGGACATCAGAACACGATGCTGGAAAAGAAAGGGAAACTCCCTCCCTCCTCGCTAGCCCTCATAGTGCTGGAAAGCCCTGTGAGAGCTGATAGAAGACAATGGTCACCAATGGCATGAATAAGCAGGGACTCTGCAGACTATAGAATCAACCAGCCAGACAAGAAGTGCACACTTGTGCATTAGTGGCACATAGCCTCTGTGGGTAACCAACTGTTCTCTGAATGGACATGAGGCCCACTCAGTGGGAGAGAACTTATTCCTGGTACTGGAAACCACGTCAGAATCCCATGGTCAGGAAACTCAGACATCAGAGAGAAGCCTCCACTGCTCTCTGGAGAAGAAGAGTGGGCTTATACACTAAAAATATATCTCAAAAAACTGTATATCACCTTTAACCAAAGCTGCTCTCACTCTTGGTTGCAGAATCTGCTTTATTTTACAGGTGTCAGAGAAAATGGAGGAAAATTGTGATCCCTCAATAACACAAGAAAGATAGCAGACTGTCCACCATGAAATGTGCCACCTCTACCAGGGCCCAGGAGAAACTGCAGAGGAAGGGGCAAAATGAATACTTCTTTTACTACTTAGCCTGACAACCAGCTCCAGGGTGATGGTGACAGACACCGTGATCAACCAAAACCTCTCAAAGGAGAACCACGGGTAACACAACACTAAATCAGACTGCCAACAGGCCTGCCATGGCTCAGGGAACATTGCAGAAGAGGGGGAGGAAAGATTGCAGGAGCCACAGAGTGGGTAGGTAGACCCCAAGGCATGGCCCCTCCTCGCCCACTCCACAGGTGCTGACTGAGGCCTTCAGGACCCCACAGTGAATATTATTAAGCCACTGAGGGGGGCCTCCATAGTAATGGTAGTAGGGGCAAGGGGATAAAAGAGTACAACCTGTTATAATAAATATAAAATTAAATTAAAATTAAAAGTGAAAAAAAACAGAAATAAATAAAAGTTTTCCTGGAACTCGTTTTCAGGCTAGCTGTGAGAACAGTATTCATGTCATCGCTTCCTCTGTAATGACTTCTGGGCCCGGGATGAGGTGGAGGTGACCCATCTCATGGTAGACAGCTCTCTCGTCTTGTGGTCACTCAAACCTCATCAAAACAGAGATCCAGAGGCTACAGAGAAAGCAACACTAACTCAGATCCCTATCTTGACTACCAAGGCTCAGGAAAACATTGCAGAAGATGGGGTGGAAAAATTTCAAGAGTCTCAGGGTAGGTGGGAACAGCCTGAGGCACTATGTTCCCCGCCCCCGCCCCAAGAGACTGACTGACACCTCTTGGCACCCACATTGAATACCAATAACCCAACTGAAGAAAACCCCCAGCAGAATTTCGGTGGGGGGGCGAGGGGGTTTAAGAGGGCAACCTTTTTATAAAAAAATCAATAAATAATAAAAAATTAAAAAATAAAAATAGCATAGCTGGCAGAAGTGCTATCTACAACAAGCCAGTGGTAAACTAGTCAGATAGACAGATAGACAGACACACTTATGACAGCCCTAAATTTAAGTAAGTCTCGCTGAAGTAATTCTGTTCTCAGCTTTCTTACAATTCATTGAGAATTGCTGTAGTAACCTTTTCACTGCTGGGATGAAACACCTGACCAGAAGCAGCTCATGGGAAGTTGTTTATTTTGGTTTGCAGTCTGCAAGAGAAGCTCCATGATGGCAGTGGACAGTACAGCATGAGCAGAGGCTGGACATCACCTCTGCCATATCAGGTGGAAAACAGTAGCAGGAGAGGGAGCCAGACACTGGCAAGAGGGAGCTGGCTATAGTACTGCCTAAGCCCATCCCCAGCAACACACTTCTTCCAGCAAGCCTCGAATTCCCAAATTGCCATGAGCTGAGGATACAGCATTCAGAACACATGAATTTATGGGGGACACCTGAATCAAATCACCACAAGAATTGTTACTGACAAGAACCCAGGTTGACTCTGCTGTCCCCTGAATATACTTCTCCCCTCCCCTCTAGATAGAACCATTTGCAAACCCAGGGCCCATCACAACCTCAGGCCAGTGCTACAGCTGCATGTTCCATCCAGGTTCACATATCAAAGCCAGGGGACTCTAAAGAGATCCCAAGGGCTTCCAGCCTCTGTGGAGCTGTGACCAGATCTTGAGCTGAGGGCCAGAGAGCCCAAGGGACCCAACCAGTCACTGTCAGAGGTTTTGGCTTTATCTGCACACAGTTACCTAGAAAGAGCCCAGGGACTGGGCTATAGGCAGGAATGGAGGGCCAAGAAAGCTGGCAAGTACAGGTGGGGCTGAACCCACAGGAGCAGAGCTGAAAGTGCTGGCCTTGGGTGTGCCTCCATGCTCTGTCCCTGCACTGACGAGGCTGACTGTGACCCAACTTTACTAGTGAGGAAACTAACCAAGACCCAGAGAGAAGGATTACTTTGCCCAAGGCCAAACAGCTGCTCTGCTCCCTACCTTCTAGAAGCAGAGGAGACAGGAATAGGGAGAAGGTGCAGGGCTGTGCAGAAGGCTGCCCTACATAGGAAAAAAAGCAGAGACATGAAGTCCGGGGAAGAAGCTGAGAGGGGAGGGGTTGTAACCAAACCAGGCCAGGCCATTCCCCCAACCCATCCACAAAATAGGTTTTTATTCTTTTTTGCATAAGTGCATGTGTATTATGTATGTGCACATGTATATAATGTATTCATATGGGTGTGTACACATGCATGTGGAGGCCAGAGGTTGAAATTGGGTGTCTTCCTCAATCATTCTCCACCTTTTTTTTTTTTTGAGATGGGGTCTCTCACTGAACCCAGAGTTTACCAATTCAGCTAGACTAGCTAGCCAGCAAGCCCTAGAGATCTTGTCTCTGTCTCCCCAGCACTGAGATTACAGGCACATGGTACCACTCCCTGCATTTTCCCTGGGTACTTGGGGGTCTGAACTCAGGTCCCCATGCTTGTGCAGTGAGCATCAGCTCCCTGAGTGCACAAGGAGAAGGCTGGGCATGACTTACCCCAGCCTACCTCTACAACCCTTAGAAATTATAAATGTGATTTCTGAAGCAGACAGTTTGCAGAGAAGGTTTGTGAGTAGCATGAAGTGTGCCCTAGTCACCCCACACTGCTCTTAGCATCAGTTTTCCTCATTTGTACAGCCAGCAGTCCAGGTGAAGAGCAGGGACCTGGTGAGGACCCAGGCAGAGCCAGCTCACTGAGCTATCCCTTTCCACCCAGTCTTGGCCTCTCAAGCTTAGTTAGAAGATGCTTCAGGGGCCGGGAGCAGTTCTCAAGCCCAAGTCCTTCTGAAGACTGGTCCCTGGTGCTGTGACTTGGATAAGTCCCTAAAAGTGCCTGCTGAGAGGACCTTGCAAGACCTCCCTACCTCCATCACCACCACCAGTGATCAGGAAACATAAGCTAAGGCACTGGAGGCGCAGCCACAAGTCCAGGGTGGAAGAAAAGATCCCAGCCGAGTTCTAAGTCTGGAGCCTTCCCCAAGGCAGAGCCAGGGTTGGAGGGCTGGGAAAGCTCACTCTGCTGAGACAAAGAAGAAAATCCGCTGACACACAGCCCTGGGCACTGGGAGGGTGGGAGGTATCTGTCACTGGCTGGGGCTCCTAAGCTGGGATTTGGGGTCAGGTTTTGGGGCCCTGCCAATGTCTTCATTATGCTTGGAGGACTTTCTTTTGAAATCGTCTCTTTCTGTTTTCCCACTCCCCCAAATTTATTTAAAAATAAACTGTGTGAATTCAATGCATGCTTTCATGGCCAGTAATGAGCAATTTCCTAGGGAGAGTAGGAGCCAACACAGGCTCAGGAGCGGGCTGGCAGCATTCCCTATGCAAGCAGACAAAATCCTTGCAGAAGCACGGAACAACCAACCTAAAAAGCAGGGCGGGGGGGGGAGCACTATTAAAATACACCCAGAACCCCACTCACTGGTACTGCATCAACTCCTCCAGACAGGTTGCTATGTGAGGCTCTTTTCAATCCTGCAGCCTAGATAAGGTTGCTTGGAGGAGGAACTTGAGTTCAGAGAGGTTAAGTAGCTTGCTCAGGTTCACAAAGCAGAAACTCAAACAGAAACACAAAGCAGACTGTCAGGGGTCTTGCACTTCACTATGAATTTGCTGGGTCTCCCTTCTCTGAACACACTCGAAGTTGCCATGTCCTTCTCCAATGAGTGACCTTGTCTAAATGGTCAGTCGGTCCCAGGTACAACAAAAATACCACCTCTGTTGCTGGAGACCCTATATGTGCATTAATACAGCCTGAAGTGATGGTGTCCTTGCTGGGGCAACATCACCTGGCTCCTTCTTGGGGCCTTTCTCCAAGAACACCTTTGGCAGAGCTTGTCACCTGTTTCTGGGCTTCTGGTTGGAGCAAGAAATGAGGGAAGAGACCTGGAGTACCTATAAGACCAGCCTGGCCCTCCTATGGAATGGAACCCCCTTAAGACAAAGGGTGTCAATGTCAGACCCAGTTGTCAGACCTCAGAGGAAAGTGGGGTTCTTGAGTCTAGGTAGATGCAGGATGCTGTAGAGATGTCTGGTATACAGGGAGGGAGCAGCAATGGTTCAATGCAACACTGACACCATGATGGTGGAAGACTCATTCTTGGGATCACACTAGATCATATGGCCTGCCAGACCCAGCTGTGTGGTAAAGAAGCTGAGAGAAGTCAGCACAGAACAGCTGCTCTGGGGGACACAGGAGATACAAATACTCAGATCAAACCATGCCTGAGGGGAAAGGGCTACCTGGCCCCACTTGACTATGACCTCTGCTGAGAGCAAAGATCACAGATATGGTTTCATGAGCACTCACCGTGAGGTGGTGACAACAGTGATGGCAGAGATGGTGCCGAGGAGGCAGGAAGCAGGGCAGTGATGGTGATAATACTAGTGGTTGTGAGAATGGTGGTGATGATCAAGATGTTTTAGTGATGGAGGTAAGGGTGGTAGTGATAGTGGTGGTGGTAGTGATGGGAATAATGATGGCAGTAGTGATGGAGGTGATAATGGCTCTGACATCTTGTCCCAGAAGCCCAGGAGCTGACCAGTGGCAGAAGATGCTCGGTGAGTGTCTACCAATGGCTTTTCCATGAAAGGACAAATGTGGCAGAGAAAGTTGGTGGTGGCTTTTCCAGAGGGTCAGATTTACTAGATCAGTAAAATAACTGTGTGGAAGAGGTGTGGAGATGAAGTGGGGCTTACTATGTGAGGGCTCTAGCACAAAGCAATACCATTTCTTGGCAAGCCCCACAGCTTACCTGCTATAATGTCAGTCATTTGGCTTTGACAGGCTGAGATGGGCAGATTCCAGAGACATGAGTTTAACTTTCCTATGCCCTTACCTTTAGACACGTGGCTCCCTCTGTCCTTCCACACCCCATCTCCCTTGCTCAATGTACTACCTGATTAGAAGGGAGGAGAGGTTTATTTTGGCTCATTGGTCAAGGAATACAGCCCATCATGGTGGAGAGAACATGGCAGCAGGACCAAGTCCTGTCTGTGGCAGCATAAGACTGCTTGCTTACATTTGGACAGATCAGAAAGCAAGGGTATACCTGAGCTCAGCTGGCTTCCCCCTTTTCTCTTTCCATCCTGGCCTCCAGCTTGTGGGATGAGGCTATCCACATTCAGAGTAGGTCATCCCCTCCCAGTTAATCCTCTCTGGAATGCCCATGTGTCTCTTTAATGCCTTAGGCATTGCTTAATCCAATCAAGCCGACAATGGAAATTAACCATCACATTCAAGATCACAGAGCTGACCAAAGGGGAGGGCAAATCCAGGCTGCCCCTTTGAGCCCATTGTGGTGGTTTGATTCAGGTGTCCCCCATTATCTTAAGTGTTCTGATTGCTAGGTTCCCAGTTTATGGAGATTTGGGAATTAATGCCTCCTGGAGGCAGTGTATCTTTGGGGGCAGGCTTATGGGTACTGTGGCCAGTGTCCTCTTGACAGTGTTCGGCACTCTCCTGTTGCTGTTGTCCACCCAATGTTGGCCAGAAGAAATGTCCACACTCTGCTCATGCCGTCATTTCCCCTGCCATCAAGGAGCTTCCGCTCGAGTTTGTAAGCCAAAATAAACCCCCCTTTTTTTTTCTCAAGCCACTCTTGGTCAGGTGATTTCTACCAGCAAAGCAAACCTGACTGCAACACCCATATTACTGTTAGGCAGGTGAGAATGGGTCACAAATGTCCTAAAATCACCTCAGCACCAAGATGAGGCACAAGAGGGCCATTTCCAACAAAGGAACCAAGCCTGGTTCCCTGTACCCCATCTCTGTACTCCTCTGGGCCTGGAACCTGCTTTGTCCCAGCACCAGTCCTGCAGTGTCAGCCTCTGCCTGTATGCTGCACTGCTGCCCTCCTCTCCCCTGGCTGCTGCAGGCAGGTCAGTCCATCACATGAACAGGTCTCCTGTTGTGTGGGACCCTGGCAAGCAGGTTCGAGTTTTATTGATAAACAAATGCTATTCACAATTGCTAACTCCCAGAATGATAATTACTGAGGTGGGGCCTACTGTCACTCCATCATCCAGCCCACATCAAGCAGCAGGACAGAAGGCATGTGACCCCCACCCCCACACTGCCAGGTCAGCCCAGGGAAGGCTGCCACACGTGCTTAGGAAGAGTTGCTGCTAATTTGGGTAACAGCTGTAGGCGTTCACATCACCAACAAATCAGCCCTCACTACCTTGCCTTTCTCCTGCTTGGCAAGGGGTGACATTAATGGGGGAAGCAGTCATCAAGACACGGACTCATTTTCAAAGTCATCATGTTGACAATATTTCCAGGAGGAAACTCACATTGATCATCACTTTTGAAGCCACTTGGCACCTATGCAGTACAATTAAGCCTGATGAAGTTACCTTTGTTCACTAAATTATGAAGCTGCTGATGGGGAACGTGTGGGGAGGAGAAAGAAGGATGAAGAGAAGGCCTGAGAAGAGCTGGTTAAAAATAATCAGGAGAGAGATGGGAGAGGCTTTATGCTGGTACTGCTGCTCAGGAGCTTGGGTTGCAAAGGGACCCAGGAGCCAGATGCAAGAACCATGGGAAAGGGATGGGCAGAAGCAGCACTGCCTGGGATCTGGGCTCTCATCTCCAAAGCAGAATTAAAGATACACAGAGAAGTGCTGGAGAGATGGCTCAGTGGTTAAGGTGCTTGCCTGCAAAGCATAATGACCAGGTTGATTCCCCAGTACCCATTTAACTCAGATGCACAAAGTGGCTCATGCATCTGGAGTTCATTTGCAACAGCTGAAGGCCCTGGCATGCCCAGTCTCTCTACCCATCTTCTCTCTCTGCTTGCAAATAAATAAATAAATAAAAGTATTTTTTTTAAAAAAATATGCACAGGGGGCTGGAGAGATGCCTTAGTTGTTAAGCACTTGCCTGTGAAGCTAAGGACTCCGATTCGAGGCTCGATTCCCCAGTATCTAAGTAAGCCAGATGCACATGGTGGCACATGCCTCTGGAGTTTGTTTGCATTGGCTGGAGGCCCTGGCATGCCCAATCTCTCTTTGTCTCTAATAAGTAAATAAATAAAAATAAAAACTTTAAAAAATAAAACAAAAAAATTAAAACAAAAGATGCACAGAAGCTGGGCGTGGTGGCTCATGCCTTTAATCCCAGCACTTGGGAGGCAGAGGGAGGAGGATCGCCATGAGTTCGAGGCCACCCTGAGAATACAGAGTGAATTTCAGGTCAGTCTGGCTAGAGCGAGACCCTACCTCGAAAAAAACAAAAAAACAAAACAACAACAACAAAAAAAGATGCACAGAGAAGAGGGCAGGAAGGGCAGGGAAGCAGCATCTTCCCCACACCCAGCCTCCAGCAGGTCTCCAGGCTGGAAATAGAAAACAAAGGAGGAAGCTCAACTAATGAGCTCATGACTTCCCCATCCTGGGCTAAGATTACATGGTGAGCTACAGTGAACCCAAGCCAGGAGTGGGAACACAGTGGGGAGACTACCTGACATTAATACCCCTCCTTCTTGCTTGTCTGCGGAGCTCCTGCTTTGGTAGATACATGTCCTCAAACTTCTGAGCAGCCGAACCAGCTGCACCACTATACCCACTTCACAGATAGTAAAACTGACCTCAGGCCTTAGTCACAGATCAGACTTCTGCTTGACTGACTGACTTTGGGCTCCCAGGGAGAGTAGAGGGCTGCCGGAGGCCTGGAGAAGATCAGATACTGCATTTTCAGGGAAAAAAGGAAACATCGGAATCTAGACGGAACATATCAATCTGCAGCAAAACCCACTATCAAGACAGAAGAGTGATGAAGAAACACTCTTGCTCAGACAGACCCTGAGGATACTCAACACCTACCAAAGCAGAAATCCAGAAGCTCCTCACTGCTGTTTACTGAAGTAGTCTTAAAACATACCCACCTTTTATGAGTATCTCTTGCCTTAATGCTATAGCTAAGACTTCCAGTACTATATTAAATAAAAGTGGGCACAGTGTACACCCTTGTCTTATTCCTGAATTTAGTGGAAAAGTTTCAAGTTTTTCCCCATTTAGTATTATGTTGGCTGTGGGTTTGTGATAAATAGCTTTTATTACGTTGAGATATGTTCCTTCTATTCCCAGTTTCTGTAATACTTTTACCATGAAGGGATGTTGGATTTTGTCAAATGCCTTTTCTGCATCTATTGAGAGGACCATGTGATTTTTGTCCTTCAGTACATTTATATAATGTATTACATTTATGGATTTGCATATGTTGAACTATCCCTGCATCTCTGGGATAAAGCCTACTTGGTCAGGGTGAATAATCTTTCTGATATATTCTTGTATTCTGTTTGCCAGTATTTTGTTGAGAATTTTTGCAACTATGTTCATGAGGGAGATTGGACTGTAATTTTCTTTTTTTGTTCTGTCTTTGTCTGGTTTTGGTATCAGGGTGATGCTGGATTCATAGAGAGATTTCAGTAGAATTCCTTCCTTTTTTATTTTATGGAAAAGTTTGAGAAGCATTGGTGTTAGATCTGCCAGGAATGTCTGGTAAAATTCACCAGTGAATCCATCTGGGCCTGGACTTTTTTTAGTTGGGAGACTTTTTATAACTGCTTGTATCTCTGTAGTTGTTATAGGTTTATTTAAATGGCTTATCTCATCTTGATTTAATTTTGGTAGGCCATATGAATCAAGGAAATCATCCATTTCTTTCAGGTTTTCAAACTTAGAGGGATATATATTCTTAAAGTATGTCTGTATGATTTTCTGAATTTCTTTGGTATCTGTTGTAATGGTGCATTTTTCATCTCTAATTTTATTACTTTGTATCTCTTCTCTCTTTCTTTTGGTCAGATTTGCTAAGGGTTTATCAATCTTGTTTATCCTTTCAAAGAACCAACTCTTTGTTTCAATGATTCTTTGGATTTTTTGTTTTTGTTTCTATTTCATTAATTTCTGCCTAATCTTTATTATTTCTTCCCGTCTACAGATTTTTGGTTTGCCTTGTTCTTCTCTTTCCAAGGCCTTAAGGAGAAGCATTAAATTCTTTACTTGTAAACTCTCTAATTTCTTAATATAGGCACTGAGAGCTATAAATTTCCCTCGTAGGACTGCCTTCATTGTGTCCCAAAGGTTTTGGTATGTTGTATTCTCATCATCATTTGACTCTATAAATTTCTTGATTTCCTTTTTAATTTCTTCAATGACCTATATATCGTTCAATAGTGCACTGTTCAGTCTCCATGAATTTCTGTATGCGCTGTAGTGTTTTTTTTTTTTTTTTTTTTTTTTGTAGAGAGAAAGAGGGAGAGGAAGACAGAGATGGGCAGGCCAGCAGCCTCTCAGCTGCTGCAAACGAAATCCAGATGTGTGCGACCCCTTGTGGTCAAGTGTGGCATTGCGCCCTTGCGTCACTTTACATCCAGCTAAATGTGGGACCTGGAGATTAGAACCGCTAGAGATTGGAACCAGTGTTCTTAGGCATAGGAGGCAGGTGTCTTAACTGCTAAGCCATCTCTCCAGCCCTGCTCTGTAGTTTTTTTTGTTGCTGATTTGCAGTTTAACCCCATTGTGGTCAGACAGCATACAAGAGATTATTTCAATTTTCCTGTATTTGTTAAGATTTGATTTGTATCCTACTATATGGTCTATTTTAGAGAATGTTCCATGTGCTGCTGAGAAAAATGTATATTCTGCAGCATTTGGATGGAATGTTCTATAGGTGTCCACTTTCCCCACTTTTATTTAATATAGTACTGGAAGTCTTAGCTATAAAAATAAGGTAAGAGACACTCATAAAAGGAATACAAATTGGAAGGGAAGAGATCAAATTATCATTATTTGCAGATGATATGATTCTATACATAACAGGATACAAAATAAACACACAGAAATCAGTAGCTTTTCTATACACTAACAACAAACATGCAGAGGATGAAATCAGGGAATCTCTCCCATTCACAATTGCCTCAAAAAAAAAAACCTTGGAATAAACTTAACCTAGGAAGTGAATGATCTCTACAATGAGAACTTTAAAACACTCAAGCAAGAAATTGCAGAAGACACAAGGAAATGGAAAGACATCCCATGCTCCTGGATTGGACAAATCAATATTGTGAAAATGTCAATCTTACCAAAAGCAATCTACACATTTAATGCAATCCCCATCAAAATTCCAATGGCATTCTTCACAGAAATAGAAAAAAAATCCTAAAATTCATCTGGAAACACAAAAAACCTCGAATAGCCAAAACAATTTTGGGCAACAAAAATCAGGCTGGTGGTATTACCATACCCAGTTTTAAGTTATATCACAAAGCCATAGTAACAAAAACAACATGGTACTGGCACAAGGACAGACATGTAGATCAATGGAACTGAATAGAAGACCCAAATTTAATCCAGGCAGCTACAGCCACTTGATTTTTGACAAAAATGCCAAAAATATTCATTGGAGAAAAGATAGCCTCTTCAACAAGTTGTGCTGGGAAAACTGGATATCTGTATGTAAAAGAATAAAGATAGATCCTTGTCTCTCTCCATGCACAAGAATCAAGTCCAAGTGGATCAGGGACCTTAATATCAGACCTGAAACTGTAAAACTGCTAGAGGAAAAGGTAGGGGAAACCCTTCAACATATTGGCATAGGCAATGACTTTCTGAATATAACCCCAATTGCTCAGGGAATAAAACCACTAATCAACCACTGCGACCTCATGAAACTACAAAGCTTTTGTACAGCAAAGGACACTGTGAATAGAGCAAAGAGACAACCTAAAAAATGGGAGAAAATCTTTGCCAGCTATACATCTGACAGAGGATTAATATCCAGAATATACAAAGAACTCAAAAAACAGAACAATAAGAAATCAAACAACCCCGTTTAAAAAAATGGGCTATGGAGAACTAAAATGACCCCAATGTGGCTCAGCGAAACTCACGGAAGAGGGGGTGGAAAGATTGTTAGAGTCACAAGTTGGGGCATTAAGCACAGAGACTGGGGCCTACCCTCCAGAACTCTTGACGACCCCCACAATGCATGACCCACATTCCCCATTGATGAGGGTCCCTTTGGAAGAGGGAGGACAGGGAGGAGGATAATGGAACCAATACTATGAATGTAAAATCAGAATAATATAAATGAATTTTTAAAAAACCAAAAAAAAAAAAAAAAAAAAAAGGGCTATGGAACTAAACAGAGTTCTCAGAAGAAGAAATACAGATGGCATATAAACATCTAAAAAAGTGTTCTACATCCTTAGCCATCAGGGAAATGCAAATTCATACTACTTTGAGATTCCATCTTACTCCTGTCAGAATGGATACCATCAAGAAAACAAATGACAATAAGTGTTGGCGTGGATGAGGAAAAAAAGGTACACTTCTACACTTTTGGTGGGAATGTAATCTGGTCTAGCCATTGTGGAAAGCAGTGTAGAGGTTCTTAAGACAGCTAAAAATAGATTTACTATATGATCCAGCTATAACACTCCTAGGTATATATCCAAAGGATTCTTCACACTACCTTAGAGATACTTGCACAACCATGTTTATTGCTGCTCTATTCACAATAGCTAGGAAATGGAACCAGCCTAGATGTCCCTCCAAAGATGAATGGATAATAAAGATGTGGTACATTTACACAATGGAGTTCTATTCAGCAGTAAAGAAAAATGAAATTATGAAATTTACAGGGAAATGGATGGATCTGGAAAGGATTATACTAAGTGAGGTAACCCAGGCTCAGAAAGCCAAACATCACATGTTCTCTCTCATATATGGATCCTAGCTGCAAATGTATAGACTTGTGTGTGAACTGGAACCAAAAATCAGTAGCAGAAGCCAGTAAGCCATTAAAAGGGAGGGAGGAGAGGGAAGGACTTAAGCGGATGGTATTGCACATATGTAAGTAGAAGAACAGATTACAGTGAGGGAAAAGGCCTAAGCGAGGCCAGGGAAAAAGAATGTGTAAAAGAAAGGCAGAGGGAGGGTCAATCAAAATTCAAGATAGTCTGAATAAGACTTATATAAACCTACTTTTTTGAATAATGGCACATTCAGAAGTTATAGACTGTTACTAGCAAATTTTCAGAGCCTGGGATGGGATACATTCCAGTGAGTTGTTGGCCAGGGAGGTCCCTGTAGCCTCCCAAACATTAAAGGCTTTTGCCAAGGCCCTTGGTTTCCCTTGAGAAACAGATGGTAAGACCCTATTGCTGAAGACCTCATTTGCCTGAGTGGCAAGGTCACTGAGAAAGCAAACTGGTGCTGAGCAGAAAACCTTCTCCCTGTAGACCAGCCAACTGAAAGCTGGAAAAAGCTGTACTGCATGCAGCCCTATGGGAGACAGAAATCATCAGCAGTGAAAATAGTGGACACTGGAAAATTCAAGTTTGGCCAGACAGGCCAAATGACAGAATGGGTGCAACAGAGGCATGTCTACTCTTGGGGAAACCAACTGCTCACTAATTGGACTGAAGGCCCTCTCTATGGGAGGGAATACATGCCTGGTACTGAAAAAACTAATCAAAAGGCTATGGCAGGGGAGGTCATGAGCCTTAGGGGTATAAAGCCTGCTCTTGTCTAGCTAAATGTATATATTATTCCCACAAAACTGCCTTGAAAGCACTATACTTAATGTTCATATTCACATATTAATGCTACTCTCACTTCTGGTTAGGGAAGTGTGGTAGTTTGAATATATGTCCCCCAATATATTCAACGTTTTATTAGTTATAGTTTGCATCTGCAATCACCTTGCTAGAGGCAAGGTCACTGGGGGCCCTGGTCTTAAGGTGTGGTGATGGTTTGAGATTTCATTGTAAAGATATGCAAATGTGCCTAGTAGGAGTTCCTGAAGTGTGCTGTGTGACCTTTTAGCTGTAGTTTTGCTCTGTGTGCTGTGGTGGCTGGTTGGCTTTCTCTCTCTCTGTTTGGCCCTGTAAAGAGCAGGCTGCTTTTCCTGCCTTTATGGAACTTCCCCTGGATCTGTAAGTTTCAATAAATAATATCCCTTCCTCCATAACTGTGCCTGGTCTGGAAGTTCATCTCAGCGAACCTGAAGCTGTCTGCTACAGTAAAGTGGTACCGAGAGTGGGGTGAGATGAACCTGACCGTGTGGATATTCGTCTTTTGGAACCTTTGTTTTGGAGGAATGGGCATGGACTTGGTGCTTGCAACTGAAGATGCCTTCTGGAATGGTAAGCCAAGTTTTATGGACTATTCTGCTGAGAGTTTGAGAATGCTAAGTGCAGACTGTATTGAACTTCGAGGCTTGGCTTATGAGCTTTCTAAGGGGAAGGAAAGACTGCAGAGGACTTTGTTGGAACTGGGCTACTGGCATAAGGGATGGCTACGTTCTGCTATCCAGGCCCAGAAAGTTTGATCAAGGTTAAATTTGTAATGGACTGATGTGCTTGGCTGAAGATATCGGACTGAGATTTTAAGATTTTAAGTTGGAAAACTTCAAGCAAGTTAAAAGCAGAGGCACTGAGACTGGTTTTAGGTTACTGGAGCTGCTATTGTCAATGCATTAGCAATCTTAAGGAAGGTGGAAGGAAGGTGGCCTGATTTGATTTACATTAAAACAATGGAGGATGCCTGAGGAAAGACTGTTAAAATGCAAACTCTTGGAAAAGAGTTGACTGGAGAAGGAACCTGCTTTTCAAGGCTATGGTTTATTTTGTCCCTGGATTTAGAATATGGCTGTGTCCTGCACACCTGGTATTAGTTTTGGAAATATGAAAAATGCATGGAGTGGTCATGAGTTGCACATGGTTCCAGGAGCTGCTGCTGAGATGCGGCATGAGGCAGGGCATGAAGACCCTCAGGAATAGGCTGGAAGAGCCTTTGGAAGATCGACCGTGGTTTGCATGGAGACCTGAAGATGTTTTGGATATACCAGGACTGTACAAAAGGGCTACCATGGAGTGCAGTGTTGGCATAGGATGAAAGTTTTCCCTGGCGACTCTGCCCAGCTAGAGGGGCGAAATTGGAAAACCTAGAGACTGTCAGTCTATGGTTATAGTGGACTTGAACTGCAGAAGTTTGATGACTGCTGATGGTGGCTGAGTTTGCATTATTCTAGTCTCTCTGTGCTATGCCTTATACCAGTTAAAATGTTTACTCTGTGCCTTTACATGTTGAAAGTATTTAACTTGTTTGATTTTACAGGACTCACTATCTTAAGTTGATCAAGACTGTGAGAACCTTTGAAATTGGACTGAATACAATTTACAATGTCTGATAGTTATAAATCTATTGGGGGGAGGGAAGAGCTAAATATATTGGGGCCAGGGGCGGAATGTGGTAGTTTGAATATATGTCCCCAATATATTCAGTGTTTTATTAGTTATAGTTTGCATCTGCAATCACCTTGCTAGAGGCAAGGTCACTGGGGGCCCTGGTCTTAAGGTGTGGTGATGGTTTGAGATTCCATTGTAAAGATATGCAAATGTGCCTAGCAGGAGTTCCTGAAGTGTGCTGTGTGACCTTTTAGCTGTAGTTTTGCTCTGTGTGCTGTGGTGGCTGGTTGGCTTTCTCTCTCTCTGTTTGGCCCTGTGAAGAGCAGGCTGCTTTTCCTGCCTTTATGGAACTTCCCCTGGATCTGTAAGTTTCAATAAATAATATCCCTTCCTCCATAACTGTGCCTGGTCTGGAAGTTCATCTCAGCGAACCTGAAGCTGTCTGCTACAGTAAAGTGGTACCAGGAGTGTGGGGTGAGATGAACCTGACCGTGTGGATATTCGTCTTTTGGAACCTTTGTTTTGGAGGAATGGGCATGGACTTGGTGCTTGCAACTGAAGATGCCTTCTGGAATGGTAAGCCAAGTTTTATGGACTATTCTGATGAGAGTTTGAGAATGCTAAGTGCAGACTGTATTGAACTTCGAGGCTTGGCTTATGAGCTTTCTAAGGGGGAAGGAAAGACTGCAGAGGACTTTGTTGGAACTGGGCTACTGGCATAAGGGATGGCTACGTTCTGCTATCCAGGCCAGAAAGTTTGATCAAGGTTAAATTTGTAATGGACTGATGTGCTTGGCTGAAGATATCGGACTGAGATTTTAAGATTTTAAGTTGGAAAAACTCAAGCAAGTTAAAAGCAGAGGCACTGAGACTGGTTTTAGGTTACTGGAGCTGCTATTGTCAATGCATTAGCAATCTTAAGGAAGGTGGAAGGAAGGTGGCCTGACTTGATTTACATTAAAACAATGGAGAGGATGCCTGAGGAAAGACTGTTAGAAATGCAAACTCTTTGAAAAGAGTTGACTGGAGAAGGAACCTGCTTTTCAAGGCTATGGTTTATTTTGTCCCTGGATTTAGAATATGGCTGTGTCCTGCACACCTGGTATTAGTTTTGGAAATATGAAAAATGCATGGAGTGGTCATGAGTTGCACATGGTTCCAGGAGCTGCTGCTGAGATGCGGCATGAGGCAGGGCATGAAGACCCTCAGGAATAGGCTGGAAGAGCCTTTGGAAGATGGACCGTGGTTTGCATGGAGACCTGAAGATGTTTTGGATATACCAGGACTGTGCAAAAGGGCTACCATGGAGTGCAGTGTTGGCATGGGATGAAAGTTTTCCCTGGCGACTCTGCCCAGCTGGAGGGGGCGAAATTGGAAAACCTGGAGACTGTCAGTCTATGGTTATATTGAACTTGAACTGCAGAAGTTTGATGACTGCTGATGGTGGCTGAGTTTGCATTGTTCTAGTCTCTCTGTGCTATGCCTTATACCAGTTAAAATGTTTACTCTGTGCCTTTACATGTTGAAAGTATTTAACTTGTTTGATTTTACAGGACTCACTATCTTAAGTTGATCAAGACTGTGAGAACCTTTGAAATTGGACTGAATACAATTTACAATGTGTGATAGTTATAAATCTATTGGGGGCCAGAGCTAAAAATATATTGGGGGCCAGGGGCGGAATGTGGTAGTTTGAATATATGTCCCCAATATATTCAACGTTTTATTAGTTATAGTTTGCATCTGCAATCACCTTGCTAGAGGCAAGGTCACTGGGGCCCTGGTCTTAAGGTGTGGTGATGGTTTGAGATTCCATTGTAAAGATATGCAAATGTGCCTAGCAGGAGTTCCTGAAGTGTGCTGTGTGACCTTTTAGCTGTAGTTTTGCTCTGTGTGCTGTGGTGGCTGGTTGGCTTTCTCTCTCTGTTTGGCCCTGTGAAGAGCAGGCTGCTTTTCCTGCCTTTATGGAACTTCCTGGATCTGTAAGTCCAGACAGATATTGGCCTCGATATTCACGACCTTGCAGTGCCTAGCAATACCTTCGCAAGACCATCATAATAGGAGAAAAAGATGATGACATCAAATTAAAAGAGAGACTAGTGGGAGAGGGAGGGGATATGATGGAGAATGGAGTTGTGAAGGGGAAAGTGGGAGAGGGGAGGGAAATAATGGTTTATTGTCTGTAAGTATAGAAGTTGTCAATAAAAAAAAAAAAATACCACCACGGCTCAGGGAATTTTGTGGAAGAGGAGACAGGAACATTGTAAGAGCCACAGGTTGGGTTGTCATGCCCAGAGGCATTGCCCCCCTCCCCAATGCCTGACTGCTGCTCTCACAACTCATAACCCACAACCCCATGGGAAATACCAGCAACCCCACTCCACAGGGCCCTCAGTTAAATGAGGGCAAGGAGCAAGGAAATGATGGTACCAACACATGATGTGTCCATACAAAGTATATTCATAATACAAAGAACAAGCAAACAGAAGAACGACCATCACAAGACATTGATACAAGTTCCCCGAGAGCATTTCTTCCCTCACAAGCTCAGTCCCCTACTCTCCATACGCACCACTGATATGCTGACAGTCTCCTGGGGTTCAAGGTCTTTCCTTATCCCTCAGCCTCAGCAAGGTCAGTAGCCTAAAGAGCAAGCCAGGGAGTCAGTGACTAAGTGGGCATCAGCATCTATGGAATCAGAGGTGCCACAGACCATGAGTGGCACTGTGTCATGCCAGTTGGAGACATATTTGTCTGCATGCCCCTGCTATCTATTTTATCTCCTATACCTTGTACAACATGAGTTTTCAGAACAGTCTGTTAATCCAAATGCTTGCTGCCTTTGAGGGCAAAAACAGAGGGATGGAGAGAATGTTTAGTGGTTAAGGCACTTACTTTGAAGCTTAAGGACCCAGGTTCAATTCCCCAGATACATAAGGTGGCACATGCATCTGGAGTTTGTTTGCAGTGGCTACAGGCCCTGATGTGTTCTCTCTCTCCCTTTTGTGCTCTTTCTCTCTCTCTCCCCCTACCTTTCTGTCTTTCATAAATAAATAAATAATACATTTTTTAAAAATCACAAGACACCCCCTAAGAGGAATAACGGAGGTGAGCTTGGTATTTTTGTGACTTCTTGTCCATAGCCCCAAGCTCCATATCCCCCACTTAGCAGTCAGGCACAGACCCCAGCTTCCCAAGCTCAGGTGCTCACTAATGCATACTTCCATAGCTGGAACCCAGAGGGAGCATGAGGGGGCTGCTCAAGGTGCTTGGGCCTTGCAGGGGACCAGCTTCTGCCTCAGGAGGTAGGACCCCCAGGGACAGCATGTAGAACCAGAATGAGGAGTGGAGAGATGTCAGATACCACCAGACTCCTTCCCTATCACTGTATCACTGGGAGACTGGGGCATGTGACCTGACCTCTCTGAGCCTTGCCTGTCAGATGGAAGTGCAATGTCGAGGTGGCACAGCTGTGAAGATGGTAGCAGCCGCTCTAAACAGAGCTGCCCCACTCTCCGCCAGGCTCACAGCAAACAAATCCGTGGTGTTTAATAGATGGTCGATGGTGGGAATATTAAAAGGGTAATTATGCACCTCATGAGCATTGCTGAAATAATAAAATACTGCAAGGATTTGTTAAATCGTGCATGCAACTCTGTCATCATATCGTGGCAGTTGCAGTGGGCTCTTTCCATAGCAGCCACCCTCACAACACAGCAGTCACTAGTGTTGTTTGGGGCAGATTTCCCTCTGTCTCAGGTGGTCCCTCTTCACCTTCCCATGGTCACCTTCTGCAGTGTGAGCCCCTGGGAACACCATCCTGACATCAGAACAATGGCCTCTTAATGAAGGCTGCCCCTTGGTGACCACCTGCATTCTTCAGGTTAAAGAGCTATTTATTTTCAATCCTGTTGACCTGATTTTTATCCCCACTACCTAATGCCTACAGCCATCAAGTGGGTGAGCAGGAGACTTGATCCATTCTTACAAAGGGAGGCTCCTGCAGCAGAGGTCAAAGTCAGAGCACGTTCTCTGCCAACTGAAGGAATACAGGAATCTCTGACACAGATCTTCAGAAACTCCATGGGGCCTTCCAATGCATGGATGCTGATGAGGAAGTCAACTGGGTATTTTTAGAACCTGCAAAGACCTCTGCTTCTATAACGGCAATTAAACAAGCCGAGATGCTCCAGCCCACATCCTGAGTAGCTTTTCCTAAAACTAAATGATCAGTGTTGTGGACCTGGTGTCTGTGGGTACCCACAACTGTCAGACACGTATGGGAAATGTCAGTATATGCATTTTCAATGGGATACTCTTCATTGGGGTTACTGAACACTTAGCTGCAACCCCTAACCTTCATGCACCCAGGGCCTGGACATGCTGTCAGTATTAATAAAAATGGCAACTAGGTGCTGCCTATGCACCACACACAGGTCTAACTCAGCTAGCATCGGCTCAGGAGAGGGGACAGTGTGCTTGTGTAATACAGCAACACAGCCTTCCAGAGGTTCTGTAACCTGCTAGACATCTCCGGGTCAGAGGACACCCAGGATTTGAATCCAGATCCACTGAACCCAAGAACCTGTGTCTTCAGCCAGTGCTCCAAGGCTACCAACCACAGTTCTTTACAGACAGGAAGGCCTGTGGTGAATTGGACAGGACTTGGATGAGATGATGCCCTGCATAGTGGCACCTTCTATACTGTCAAGAGGCAGCCCAGACTCATAGGTAAGAGCTCTTACATTGTATGTGTTGATTTGAGCCAAAACCCACATGCAGGTCCTCCCCCAGACCTCAGAATGTGTCTGTTTGGGGATAGGTTTTTGTAGAGGCAAGCAAGGTCACTGGAGTGGCCCTCATCCAGTCTGATAGTCCTTAGAAGAAGAGCACAGGACACACAGGGAGGGGACACGATGCTCACACTAGGGACAGAGGCTGACAATCTCTTTTTTCCAAAGCCACCTGAGCTGTGGGAGTCTGTCAAAGCCACCCCAGCAGGCTAATACAACTTTTTTTTTTTTTTTTTTTTGGTTTTCTGAGATAGGGTCTCACTCTAACTCAGGCTGACCTGGAATCCACTATGTAGTCTCAGGGTGGCATTGAACTCTTGGTGATCCTCCTACCTCTGCCTCCCAAGTGCAAAGCCACTATGCTCGGCTCATTTTAAGATGTCTGAAACCCTTGTGTGACACATAGCACTGTAAGTTTGCCATGTCTGTCCTCCACTGACTTGTGAGGACACTCTGGTATAATGAGTGACTGTGGGAGAGAGGGTGAGTCCCAAACTGGAGCCTCTTCCCATAAGGGAACAGAACTCTCGAAACTCAATGTCTATGTTCTAAGTCAGTGACCCCCAAATCCCACAGGGAACACCAATGTGCCATATCATGGAACCCATCCTGGGAAGCCAGCTGCTACTCCCCAGTAAACCACACCTCCCTGGTGGGGTGGTGATAATGGCACCACGACAGGAGAAGCACTTACTGTGGATGTGCATTTTCAAAATCTTCTGCAGTGATTGGATCTGGAATGTCCCCAAGTCTGAGACCCCATTGAACTAAAGGCTGAGACCCAACTCGGGAGGCAGAGGTAGGAGGATGAACTAGAGAATGTGGACCAGAGTTACCTTGCAAAAAAAAAAAAAAAAAAAAAAAAGAATGTGGACCTTTAAGAGGTTAGGCTTGGTGGGAGGTCTTCAGGTCATTGGGGTCTTTGTTGTAGTCAGTTCCACATTGCTGGGAAACAGTTATAGACAGAAGGGGTTTACTTCAAGCTTACAGATCTGGGGGAAGTCTCATCAGTGGCGGGAGAAGCTGCTTCCATACATCTAAGCAGAGAGAAACAAGCAAACAGCCCGTAAAAACACTAAAGCAGCAAGGATGAATGGGCAGCGAGCAGCAGGGACCCTGCCACAGATCAGACTGCTCTGCACACCTTTGGGCTGGAAATCAAAACCATCCCCACACATACCTTAGGGTTGGACCCTAGGATCTGCCCACTGTGATACCTCCTCCAGCCAGGTGGCTGGAGATCCAAGTTAAAAGCTCTAATAAGAGCCGGGCGTGGTGGCGCACGCCTTTAATCCCAGCACTCAGGAGGCAGAGGTAGGAGGATCGCCGTTTAACCCTAAAACACCTTAATTCCAGGGGTGAGACCCTGATGGATGGGCTGGAGAGATAGCTTAGTGGTTAAGGAGCTTGCTTGCAAAGCCAATGGACCCAGGTTCAATTCCCCAGAACCCACATAGGCCATATGCAAATGGTAGCACAGATGTCTGGAGCTCATTTGTAGTGGCTGGAGGCCCTGGTGTGCCCATTTTCTCTCTCCCTCTCTGCCTCTTTCTCTCTCTCTCTCTCTCTCTCTCAAATAAATAAAAATAAAATATTAAAACAAGCCAGGTGTGGTGGCACATGCCTTTAACCCAGCACTTGGGAGGCAGAGGTAGGAGGATGGCCAAGAGTTTGAGGCCAGCCTGAGACTACATAGTGAATTCCAGGTCAGCCTGAGCTGGAGTGAGACCCTGTCTCAAACAAAGTAAAACAAAAAATCCCTAAAACAAAACAAAAATCACCTGAGTCTATGGGGGACATACATTCAAACTACCACAGCCTTGGTGGAGATAATAGAAACTTGGCTTCTCCTTGGCCATGAGGCGAGTAGTTTTACTCAGCCACGTGATCCTGCCATGACTTGCTGTCTTGCCACAGTCCCTAAGCAACAGAACCAACCATGGGATGGAGCCTCAGAATACATGAGCCAAAATGAACATCTTTCCTGTATGAGCTGCCTCCCACCTCATTTTTTTTGTTACATTGAGGGAAAGCTGACTGACACAAAGGGATAATTAATGAAGAAGAGACAATAGTTAAGATCTTGTCACCAAGTCTACCCAGCATCGGCACTCGTCAAATAGGAACTGGAAAGAGGAAAGAAGGAACAATTGTTCACAGTGCAGCCTTGTAATATCCTGCTGAACAGTATAACCAAGACCTTGCACTGACTCACAACTCGAACCTAAGCCAGCACCTTCTCCATAGCCCATGGGATATCCATGAGAAACTGCCAAGGAGGAATCTCCACAAGTCCCCAAAATTCCTTGTAGAAAAATGAACTTCCCTGTCCTCAAGAGTATCCCCCCTTCAAAGATGCTGACTTGGGAGTTGCTCTGTGACTTGCCAGGACACTTACCCATGGGGGACAGTACACTGGACTCCCCATTTAAATAACAGAAATGTAACTTGAAAAAATAACAAACTGCTTTAGGAGCTTAGGAGTGCACAGAACAAGCTACTCATTGCTTTGTGCCTCTACCTTCATTTCTGTGAAGCAGAGTACCAACCAGTCAGTAAATACTGGCCTCTACAGCAGTGTGACTCTGGAACTTCATGGAAGCCTCCTGGAGCCCGTTTCCTCACCTGTAACATGGGTTAAAGGGAATGTTCATATTAACCCAGAGGTTTGGGATTAGAGGTAATGTAAACAAGGTGCCTGGTATGCAGCTGAGGCTCCCCAAATGTCCCTTGGTGGCCCTCTCCTCTCAGAACCCCCTCCTCATGCTTTGGCCAGGTGCTTCCCACAGATCTGAAACAGCACAGGTATTGAGAAAAAGTGGCCTCTGTGACCCTTCTTAGAGCATGCATTCCACACACTTGAGATTGCCATATTATTTTCTCTCTGGCTGATCTTGGAAACTCAAGCCAGCTGCTCCCCTCCTTGGGAACTGGGCACACAATGCTGTCAGCAAGGGGTGGGGCACAAAAGCAGCAGATGCTCCATAGGCCCTGAAAGCCTGAACCAGAGGAACTGCATTCCTCTCAGATTTTCACATGAACCTGTTGCAAGGTGCTGAGTCCCCTTTAACCACCACCCTTGCTGCTTACAGAGGAGCATCCACCCAGGGGAGAGCACAGGAAGAAAGCCTGAGGGCCATCTGGCATTTACTCAAGACTCTCCTCATTCTCAGACCAGTCCTGGAGCACATGTGGGAAGCAGACATTACACTGAAAGGAAACTCGCAGCTTTAAACCAAGGAAAAGATTCCAAGTGATTCCAGTTCTCCTTTCTCCACCAGAGCTCAGATGATCTCTTGGCATTTTTCAGACAACCTTGGCCTTGGCCAGGTTAAACCACCTTGGAAGACTGAAATCACTCCATGCGCTGAGGAGCCACAGCATTAGCAGGGAGGGTGAGGTTGGCATCTCCTCAGAACCAGACATGAGCCTATCCCCTTGTGGGGACCTCAGCTCCCTGTAGCTCACTCTCCAGCCCAGGTACACAACTGGATGCTTCATCAGCTGGAGTGCTTCAGGCAAACTCTGAGGACTCAGGAAAATGGCCCCTCTGTTGTCCCTTTATAAAAGAGAGCCCACTTTCCCATCTGGGTCTCAGAAGCCAGAGGCTACCGATCTGCCCTCCCCAGCTCACAGAGGCCACATCTGCCAGCCTCCCTGGGAACCTAATTCAGCACCCACCACTCAGCCATGGGATTCTGACTCTTCAGCACAGCCCCCAGTGCTTGAAGCTGCCACTCACTTCATCTTTTAACCCCTTGCTGTAAACCTCTGCCCACTCACCCATGGGAGATGAAGGACTTAGAGGCAGGCCCTGGAAACACCAGCATCACAAGGCAAAGGTCCTCAAGTCACCACTACAAGAGCCCCACCCACCAGGACCATGTCTTGGTTGACTACATGAACAAAGAAACAAGTGTTCAGTGCTAAGCCTATAATTTGGAGGCCTTGTGGTAACAGCAGCCAACCTCCTATGACTGTGCACAGTGTATATCAGAGTTGTTTCTCCCAACGAGTTCTAGGATGGCCTTGAGCCAGGGGATGTGTCCTCAGGCAGGGGCAGACACTAGAGACACCATGTACCCAGAACCTACAAGTCTGGTGGGGAAGGAGGGTGAAGGGTAAGAGGTCTCACACTGACGGAGCTCTGGAGCTTGTTTGGAGGGCAGTATGGGGAACTGGCCCAAGTTCCTCCTCCAAGGCCAGGTTTCCTTCCAAGTCCAGAATCATACTAACAAACAGAAACACCATTGCTGGACAGATCTATGGGTTAGATACTGTGTTGTCAGCAAAATGTGGACTGCTTTGTTGTTTTCTATCACGTTTTACTATTTGAAAACAAAAGATGAGACAGACATGGAAAGCATCAATAAAAGCCACATCCTATCTTACAAATACAAGATGTGCTCAGAAACATTCCTTATCACACAAGAAGAGGAAACCAGCGGCTTGGGGATGGATGAGGGCCAGTCTGGGTCGCATTGTAGACTGTGCTTGTGATGGGACCTAGGCCCAGGCCCAGCTCGTAGCTGCCCACATCATCCTTCCTCCTCTCTCACTCACCCTGTTACTTTTCATCCCATGCTGGGTGACCTTTATTCTCTAATCCATGCATGTTCCTTCCAGCTCCAGCTTGTAAAGCTCTCAGCCATCCACCCATGAGGCCTTTGTGGGGGGTCACAGGAACACAGGCTGGTCTTCCCCCATTACAAGTTAACACACATAACCTGCTTCCCACTGGGGCCTCAGCTGCTACCAGTCCACCTGCAGGGGCAGGGCAGGGTAGCCTCTGTCCTGTGCTCAGGGGGCCTACTCACAAGTGTATCTCAATGCCAAGAAAAGGAGAGATTCATGCTGAAAATAAAAAAATAAAAAGTTCATGCTGGTGATGTGTAGTACAAAGCTGGTGCCCAGAACAGTTCCCCCAGGAAAATGAAACCGTGGACTCTGGAAGCCATAGCTTCTGGGAGAAGACAGATCTTGTCAGGTGGGGCAGGGCAAGCCTTTCAGGAGGAAGCAGAGAAAACTCTAAGAGGCAGTGCCCATGCATCTCCATGCCCAGCCTCCTCTTTGTCCCAGAGCCCTAGTAAACAAAGGTGCAGAGGACTTTGGGTAGGCAGGAACCGTGGGGCTGGCTAAAGGGTGGGAGGCAGATGGGACATGGCAGGGTAACATTCCCTGTGTTCTGGGCAATTTCATGCCAGTCTCACTGCCCTTTCCACAGTATGTTAGGTCATGAGTATTTCACCAGCAGGGAGCCTGCTCAGGCAAGTTGCTCCTAGAGCCCCAGTTCTAAAACTCAGAGGGCCATAGGTCCTCAGCACTCTGTACTCTGAGATGACAAGGTCTCTGACTTGTGAAATGAAGCATGAAAAGTTCCTGGCCTTAAGATGTTTACCCTGACCTCCCTACCCCTTAGTCCCCTAAAACAGTCCTTCCTATCATTTACACTGGGGCAGCTGAGTCTCCAGGGTGTCATTGAGGATGCGACACTATACACACTCATCTGCTCTCACGTCACCAACTGGCATCACACTGTGCCTGGACCAATGCAGAGGTGGCTCAGCCTTCCACCAGGCACATGCCACAGGACCCACCACTGGCTTGCTCCCCTGAGACTAAACCCAGGATAATCCCTGTAATTCACACCCAACCCTAGCTCAGAGTTGAAAAGAGATGGCAGCGTGCAGGGGACAGCATAGGAAGAGGACTCAGGACTAGACCTGTGGTGCAGCGCAGGCTACAGACCTCAGCATTTCTGAGGTCACATATGTTGCTTCATCCATTGTCCCAAATGAGGGTACACTGAGAACTACTGCTTCAGTACTTGGCTCTGTGGGTGAGGGAATAAGGACCTGACTCAGTTCTGAAGTTGCTCGATGCCTGATGAGAGATAGAGAACTGTATGTACACATCACTGTGCATTTAGAGTGACTGTGACTGAGCGCCTGGAAGAAACTAACCGCAGTCCAGCTGTCCACCACTGAATAGCCAACACCTTGCACAGAGCAAGTGCTCAGGCAACCTTGTGTGGGAGACTGGATGGGTAAGCGAGTGGATAGGTGGTCAGGTGGGGAGAAGGGATAGAGAGATGAATGGATGAGTGGGTGAATGGGAGAATGTATGGTTATATGGGTGGGTAGATGGACAAGTAGATGGTTGGATAAAGGGTGGGTAAGCAATAGATGAGTAGATCAATGTACATGTGGGTGGATGTGTGATTGAGTGGACAAGAGATTTGATGGGTGGGTAGATAAAGGATGGGCAGGAACCATACTGACTCTTCAGAGGACCATGAGCTTTTTCTCCTATATGGCTCATACACACTCCCTCAGCAAGGCCTGGCCATATCTGTGATTCAGAACCCATTTAACAAGAGAGTCGGGCAGACAGAGGTCAGGAAAAATAAGCCAAGCCAAGAAAAATGAGGGGAATGTACAGAGAGCTTGGAAACAAGTGGAGGGAAAGCCAAGGGAGGGGGGTGTCAGCCACGGAGGGCACAGCCAGGTGGTAGATGATGGTTGCCCCCAGTGCCATCTGAGTGCTGAGTACTGTCCCATTCTGAGCAGGTCAAGCTGTTTTGTGCTCTCAGAACACTGTGAGTAACGGATACACAGCCAGCAGAGGGCTGGGGGCTTTGCCAGCCAAGAGCCAGGGGTCATGGGTGGCTAAGAGTGTTGGGCACAGCATGTGCTGGCCACAAGGCAGGGGTCTGCCTGTGGGTAGGGACCACTTGCTCTTGCTGGCAGCCTGAGCAAGGCAGGGTTGCATACAACCATAAGCAGATGTGATCATGCAGACTCCACTTTGAAAACACCAGCCTTGAACACACACATGTACACAGGTCCCAGAACAGCACTCAACACCACCCCAGCCATGCTTCCAGAAAGCACAGCCCGGGAAGACGTATGCAGCACAGAATGAATGTGCAGAGTGAACACGGATGAAGAAGCCACCCCTTGGGTGTGCTCCAAAGTGTGCCTGACTCTGCCCAGGAGCCCAACCATTATAGCAGCAATTAATAGTCAGAAATTATTCATAGACAATTAAAAAAGGCAATTTTGGCTGGTGGTACTTTATTAGCAAAGTAGAAAAGAAGGGTTGCCAAGAGGCCTCGCTAAAAGTTCCCTAGTCTACCTTCCTCACCAGCCTTGTCACCCTAGTGCAAGAAACCCCTACCCATGTGTATGACACAATATAGGCCTGGTCCTAGCCAGACCACATGGCAGAAGAAACCAGGAAGTGGCTTCTATGAACACGGCGTTCTGCGCAGGCCTGGCATGACAACAGCTCAGTCCCATGCTCGCAAGAAACCTGCTATGAGGTGACCTGTCCAGAGACAGGCTGTCATTGGTCACAAAAAGGGGACCACCCCATACAAGGATTGGCCAGCTAAGCCCCTTAAAAACCCTTTGCACTTCCTCAATAAACGAGTTTGCGGCAGCTCGCTTTCCGCTTTCACCCAACTCCCAGGGTCTGTGTCGTGATTCTGCGCTGCTCACCCCCAACTCGGCAGAGACCCTACCGTCCCTCCTGGGCTGGCCTTAGGGGGGACCATAACATCTGGAGCCTGAACAGGGACCTTCTGCCCCATCGGCGTTGGCGAGACACCCCATCCATGATCATCAGTGAGCAGCACCCCCCCAGCATTGGCAAGACCGCCCCCTTCTTGATCGTTGGTAAGAAAAGCCCCTTGCTGTTTCATGTGCTGATGGTTGCCCGGGGGTGAGCGGGCAGCCCACTCCTCCCCCCCCCTTTTCCCTTGTTTGTCCTTTTCCCCCGGTAGGAAGGCACACACTGCCACACGGCCCCGAAGCCTGTGTCAGCCCCTCCATTATTTGGTTCATCCCGGCGAAATCACATAAGGGTCTGACCAACCCGATTTCGGAACCAAGGTGAGGCCTTTGGCTGAGCCTCCCCGGAGACATCATGTGAGCATACAGCCATGGAGTAACAATCCACGGAAGTCCCCCACTAAGCACAAGACACGTGGGTCCTAAACATTCTATCCATATGTCTGAGCTAGCCCCGGCATTAGGACTTGTGGTTTGCATGGTTATCCTTTGGTCTATCATTTTTGATCTGGGTTATTATTTTCTCAGTCTCTTTGACTCAGGAGTGTCCCAGCCTAGGGCCACCCTCAAACACCACCACACCATAATGGGCAACCTCCTTCCCCACCAGAGGATGCCGCAATTACAGGCTCTTAAGGCCCTCCTCCTGCAATGTGGCTTAAAAGTAAAACAAAAAGACCTCCATAGCTTTTGGGATGAAACTCTTGTTTTAGCCCCATGGATCACTCAGAGAACATCTGGGACACTTCCATTTGGTCCCAGGTTCTCTTCCTCATGAAGAAACAAGAGGTTTACAAAGGGCACACACCTCCTGCCCCATTCTTTCCTATCCTCCTTGCCATAATTGCCAGCCTTAAAGGCTCCACTGTGGAGGAAGTCATTTCTGCCCATAACGAACACTATAAGGAAGAACCTAAACTGGCTCTTCAAAGTTTGTTCCTCCCAGCCCCTCTCTTATGATAACTCAGATGAGGAGGAAGTCAAACCTTTAAATGATAATAGACCAGCACCCCAACCCCCTCCTGCTACAGCCACACTCACAACCACCCCTCCCCCTCTTTACCCTTGCAAGGACCTCCCCCCACTCAGTCCTGGACATACCCAGGTGACTGCCAGTTCTCTGACACGCCCCTTCGCCACCTTCCCTGTTAACGTAGGGCCGGATATGACAGCCAGGCCGTGGTACCCCACCCTCCTCTCTGATCTGGCTCTCATCGGTAAGATGGCCCAGGAATCTGGCGTTGACTCCTCTTACTTTGAACAATGGGCCATCCACCTTCAGACTTACTGTGACTGGTACTCGCTCATCAAGGCGGTCCTTCTCCCCCCTGAATTCCTCCAATGGAAAGCCGCCTATAGTGAGCTGGCTGAATCCCAGGCCTGCCAAAATCTTAGGAGTGGAATTCCAATTACCCTGGACATGCTCCTTGGCACAGAACCTTATTCAGACCCTGTATCACAAGCCACAGTGGGCATACATGCCTACTTTGACCAAGTAAAATCTTTATCCCTCCAAGGGCTTAAGGTCTGCCTCCCACAGAAGGCAGATACCTATTTTTGTAACCTGGTCTAGGGCCCATCCGAGGGCTTCACGGATTTCCTCTCTCATGTGATGGAGTCCGTGGACTGACGCACTCCCCCTGGCCCCGCCAGGGACGCTTTAGTTAAGCAACTGGCATGGGAGGGAGCATCCACAGCAGTGCATAATGCTATTGCTGCCGTGTGCAATGAGGATCCCCATAAATGGATTGTAGCTACCAAAGATATCAATCCCATGTCTGCCCCCTTGAGGCCCTGGCTGCCTCAATACAAACCCTGACCATGGGTCAAAAGCCTCAGCCTTTACAGATGCCAATAAACATACTTATGGACTAATTATTAAGAGAGACAATCGACCAGATGAGGCCCTGAAGTTCCCTAACCCCCATTCAGTCCAGCTAGGGGAACTATATGCCATCATCAGAGTCTTAGAGCTCTCTCAACAAGAGCCTGTCAACATCTTCTCTGACAGCAGTTACACTGTTCAAATGACAAAGGCACTACCCTCAGCCAATCCCAGGCCCTCTTATCATCCCATAGACATTGCCATCTCCACTTTACAATTACAGATGGAAAACAGGTTGTACCCTTGGTTTATTGAGCATGTTCGCTCACACTCTGGTCTTCCTGGCTTTATTGCTGATGGGAATTCGCAGGTAGACAAATTTATTGCTGTCTCCTCCTTGCCACCTTCAGAACAAGCTAGACGTTTACACCAAAGGTCCCATCTATCCCCCACTAATCTAAAAACCCTATACCCTGAGCTCTTGCTTAGCCAATACAAACATTTAACCTGTACCTGTAAGGCATGCCCCCTTGGGCCCCCTACAGCCTCAAGGAGTCAATCCTAGAGGCCTTACCCCAAATTCTATCTGGCAGATGGATGTTACCCACATACCTTCCTTTGGTAACCTCAAATATGTCCATGTCATTGTGGACACTTACTCTAAACTTACTTTTTTTAAAATTTATTTATTGTTATTGACTTTTAATCTTACATACCAAAAAAACCCCACCTGATATTTCCCTCCCCTCCCCCATTCCACTTTAGAACTCCCGTCTCCATCATATCCCCTCCCTTTCTCCATTAGTCTTTCTCCTAATTTGATGACATCATCTTTCTCTTCTATTTTGAGGGTCTTGCAAAGGTATTGCTAGGCACTGCAAGGTCATGGATATCGAGGCCAATTTCTGTCTGGGCAGCTGCATGATCAAGAGGTCATATCCTTCCTTTGGCTCTTCCACTCTATCCGCCCCTCTTCCCATAGACATGGTCCCTGAGCCACTGGAGGATGTGACAGAGGTGTTTCAGTGCTGGGCACTCCTCCATCCCTTCTTCTCAGCACTATGTTGCCTTTTGTGTCATCCCAGTGGTCATCACCACCTGAAAAGAGAAGCTTCTCTAGCCAGAAGTGAGAATAGCGTTAATATGTGGACATGAACATTTAGTGTAGTGTCCCCAGGGCAGCTTGGAGGGAATAATATATACATTCAGTCAGACATGAGCAGGCTTATACCCCCAAGGCTCATGACCTCACCTACCATAGACTTTTACTTAGGTTTTTCAGTACCGGGTATGTATTCCCTCCCATAGAGAGGGCCAACTGAAAGCTGGAAAAAGCTGCACTGCACGCAGCATATGGGAGACAGAAGCCATCAACAGTGAAAATAGTGGATGCTGAATATTCAAGCTTGGCCAGACAGGCCCAATGACTGAATGGGTGTAATAGTGGCGTGTCTACTCTTGGGGTAACCAAGTGCTCCATAATTGGTCTAAACTTACTTTTGCTATTGTTCTCTCAAGGGAGAAGGCATCCCATGTCATTAAGGTGACAAAAACCGCTATGTTGGTCATGGGTGTACCCTGGTCAATTAAAACTGACAATGGCCCTGCGTACACATCTGCCCAATTCACATCCTTCATGGAATCTTGGGGAATAAAACACTCCCTTGGGATCCCCTACAACCCACAAGGACAAGCCATCATGGAGAGAACTAACTGGACCCTAAAGGAACTAATTATAAAACAAAAGTCCACTATGTCACCCAAAGACCCCCACTTGGTCCTAGTGGAAGCTCTATTCACCCTCAATTTTCTCACCTTTGATGAGGCAGGACTCTCCCCAGCCTACAAACATTGGAGATCCCAACCAACCACAACACCCTTACCCTTAGTCTGCTGGAAGGATCCTCTTACTAATATCTGGAAGGGGCCCCACCCTCTTTTAACACAGGGCCGAGGGTATGCTTGTGTCTTTCCAGAAACTTCACAGATCCCAATTTGGATTCCTGCCAGAAACATCCATCCAGCCACTGACTCAGGGACTGACCTTGATGAAGAGGATGATGCCAAACCCCTCAGGCTGCATACGGGACTTTAAACTTATTCCCCCCCTTTTTTCCTCCTTTTATCTCCTATTCTCCCTACTACCACTTCCCAGAAACCATTTTGGACAACTCTTCTTAGGCCATACTTGTTTGGTGCGGTGGGCCTAGATTCCCACACTTTTCCTAGGCTTTATTTTAGCCATTCTATTTCGCTGTATTCCGCCCCCCACCTTCAAGCAAGTACTTCTCCTTAGCCACAACTTTGCCTTTTTTGCTTATTAATGCCTCTTATGGTAATGCTATCCTCCAACCAGCTATAAATTCATTTGCAACTCCTTTGATTACATTGAGCTGCTACCATTAATGACACTCAATGCTACTAACTATGACACTAGGGTGAACTCATGACAGTCACCCAGCAACCTGTCCTACCCCAGTCTTTTTCAGGCTCTCTAGTAATTCTCGCTCGCTGGGACTGTTCATACGCCACAGAGCCACCACCACTTGGCCCTCCCATGCCTTCTAGGCAACAGCCACATATGTATGGCACAATGTAGGTGTGGCCCTAGCCAGACCTCATGCCAAAAGCCATACCAGGTTACACCCCTCGGGCTTTCTCACCAGGATGGCGGACAGCCAAATGCCGGGTAAGATTCCATGAGATGGGGCAACCTAAGACAGGCACCATCACATGTGATGATCCCTTGGGGCCTGGGTTCAACAATGGCTTTCAAAAAACCATACCAGGCCATACCCCTCAGGTTTTCTCACTAACGTGGCGAGTAGCCAATGACGGGTAAGACTCCATGAGATGGGACAACCTAAGACAGGCACTGTCACGTATGATGATCCCTTGGGGCCTGGGTTCAACAATGGCTTGGCAAAAAACCATACCTCTCAGGGTTTCCAATAATAAAAACAAAAAGGAGGATATGTATGGCACAGTACAGGCCTGGTCCTAGCCAGACCGCATGACAGAAGAAACCAGGAAGTGGCTTCTGTGAACATGGCGTTCTGCGCAGGCTTGGTGTGACAATAGCTACAGTCCTATGCTCATGAGAAACCTGCTACGAGATGACCTGTCCAGAGATAGGCTGTCATTGGTCACAAAATGGGGACCACCCCATACAATGATTGGCCAGCCAAGCCCCTTAAAAACTCTCTGTACTTCCTCAATAAACGAGTTTGCGGCAGCTTCCTTTCTGCTTTCACCCAACTCCCAGAGTCTATGTCGTGATTCCGTGCTGTTCACCCCCAACTCAGCATAGACCCTCCCGTCCCTCCTGGGCCAGCCTTTGGGGGGACCACAACACCCATGTACAGCTGATGCCTCTCTAAGTCCCAGCCTGCAGGGTCATACTGAGTATCCCCTAGATTCTCTCAGTAGTCACTGTGCCTGGCACTATACTGGGCGCCAGGAATCACATGGCCTGCCACACCACTGCCCTAAGAGTGACCCGTCTTCTGTCATTCAGGCATAACACTTAACATGAAGGACCCGATCCCAGAGTATGACACCCACTGCCCCAGCCTGAAGGTGTAGGACCCAGTTGTCCAGGCATGGCTACACTCTTTCTACATCAGCATCAAAATAGTAACATTTAGCCCATGATCCCAATGGCAATCCCAGCAACCAGGGAGTACAGTGGGTCATATCCCAAACATGTTTTTGTCTAGATGAGACTATCCCACCAGGATAGTGCATTTACCCACAACACAATGGCAGAAAACCATAAACATTTAAGACCTGAGGCTGGAGTTCCTTCCCAACTAGCCGTGTGGTGTTAGTCAACTAGCTTCTTCCACTAGAACCTCAGTTTTCTCTTCTGTGCACTGGGGGTGATACAGTGGCCATGCTATAGGAAGGGCAGAATAAATTAACACATGAAGAAGAAAGTCACTTACGAAACATACCAGGCACATTGTGAGAAAACAAAAACTAGGCATTAGCAATTCTTTAAGTTCACAGTGATATGCTTTCTGCCTGAACCCCAGTTCCATCAGGATTGGAAGAATGAAGAACCAGAACTCAAGCTGCGCTGTTTCCCCAGGAATTCAGACCCACGACCCACCTTGGTGTCTCACATCAGCTCTCCTGCCCAGGCTCTACCAAGGGACATTCTTAATTAACTGTTATCTATGTAAATCATTAGACAACTACAGAAATCATCCCCACTTCCAGTCATCAACACTGTGGTTACCACTGCCTGCTCACTCCGTGTGGTTCACAGAAACTTGTCCTTCTGAACCAGCGTGGTTTGCGGGTGTTAATCACAAGTCTATTAGTGCAGACACTGTCATAATGAAGTGAAATTTACATCATGTGTAATCTCATTAATTGTGCAATCATATCGGGTTTGACAGTTTTAATACATTACAAAGGGAAATAGTCTAATACATGACACTAAAGATCTTATCAAGGTTAATTTGCCTTAAAATGTAGCTACTACAGAATTTCTCATTTCCGTCTTCAACACTGAGCTCCAAATACACAGTACTCTGATCTTGAAAGACAGTGTCCAGAGATACCCACACATTTGGAGAAGCATCCTCACCTCTCAGAGGAGAAGCAAGGAGCTAAGTATGGGATTGGAAGACAAAGATGAATTTTGCAGCTCTGCCTGACTTTAGTGTTATCTGGTCTTGGGCAGATTGCTCACCCTCCTTAGGCTTGAAATTCTTTATCTGCATAGAGTCATGGGAGTCCATACCTCATGAGATTGCATGAGGCTAAAATAGATTTATGAAACGTCTGGCACATAGTAGGTACTTTTTATTCTTTCACTGTTTGAAAAGTTGATACAAGGAGTGGAACGCAGGCAGTCCATCAGAAACAGATCAAGGGAAACCAGGACCACTTGTGAATAAACAGATGGGCAACATCACCAATGCCAAATCAAAGAGAAAGTAGAACTGAGACAGGTGCCCCACCTCAGACAGGTGATCAAACATGGAAACTTGGACAAGCTGTCCTGATCACTTCCCTGGAAAAGGTTGTATACTAATTTCATCATGTTCAAGAGAACCTATGTGGCACCTTAGTAGTCTGGGTCAAAGCCATTCCATGCACTAAGCTTTAAAATAACAACTATTGGGCTTGAAGAGATTAAGGGATTAAAGAGTACTTCCTGTGCAAGCATGAAGGCCTGAGAGACTATTTGAATTTGATCCCCAGGACCCACATAAACAGCTGGGCATGGCCATGCACATCTATAACCCAGTCCCGTACAGAGACCAGAGAATATTTGCAGCTACAGCAATCTATGGAATCAGTATGAGACTCCAGCTCAAATAAGAACTGGCAGAAGAATGATGGAACAGGACAACCCACGTTCAGCTCTAGACCCTACGGGTTAGTGCACCTCGACACAGATAAGCACATGGGACACTGCATAGGCAGAATACCTGTGCATACATCACAGACACACACACCCCAACTATTAACATGACATTCCCTATGGGCATGAACTTAACTCATTCAGTCAACAAAGATTTACTAGTGTAGAGGGGCACAGGCTTTGTATTAGGTGCTGGCTGTAAAAAGCTGAGTAGGTATGACATGCTTCCTGACTTCTCAGATCTTTCAAGCAAATATAATACAGCTTGATGAGTGTGACAATGGACAAGCAAGAAACCCTGGGAATGCACAGTTGAGAGACCAGTGTATATAAAGTCTGGGAACTCCAGACTAGAGAAGAGGAGTTGGTTAGAGGCAAGCTGGCAGAGAAGGGAGAAAGCATTCCATGTGAAGGAAACGCAGAGATGAGAGAGGGTTGGCAAAGAGAGATACACCAGAAACTGGAGTTTGGTGTGGGGTGTGGAGGGAAGGCTGGTCTGTGAAGCAGGATTACTGAAGATCTTGGGGGCTTTGCTGACACACCTGGGATCTACCTCAAGAGCATCAAGCCATCACTCCAAGATGTTAAGCAGAAGAGAGCAGATCTGATATCAGGTTTTAAGGTCAGTATAGCTTACAGAAGGGACACGGAGGCATGGAGAGGTACTTAGGACTCGCCTCAGGTCAGCCAATGAGCCAGCAACATTGCTGGAGCTCTGACTTGACTACATACAATCCAGTCATCCTTCAGAGCACGGCATGGTGGGGGATCAGGAGAACCCAGAGTCCCCCTCACTGAACTCTGTTACCCCGCTTCCAACTGATACGGCTGCCGGCAAAGCTCCCCGCAGGCTCTCCTGACAGCACACATAATTCTGCATAAAGAGACAGGTTGGTGCTCTCCTGCTGCTCTGAAATCACGTCTAATCCATGTTTTCTATACTTAATATGGGTCTGTGAGCACAGTGCAACTCAATCTTTCTATGCCACAACATTGTGAAGTTCTGGGTTTCATGTCAGATGCCGAGAAGAAATAAACACTGTGGTGTCAGCTCTTAGAAGCAAGCTCGCTCAGCTCTAGCGGTCTGCTTTGAACACTATCCCCTAGCATGGTATGCATGACATTTTTATCACAGCTTAAGTTCTGCCCATCCACATCTGATCCATCCACATTCCTGGAAGGGAACCCATAGCAAGCACCCCAACCCCCTCCAGCAACAAGGGAAAGAAGATGCTGTGCTCCCCCCAGCCTCACAAGTGTGGCTTGGAAAAGCATGTTGAATGAGACTTAAGGTTACCATGCCACCCACTTCCCATGGTGGCAATGAGTGGCTCCCAGCCCTGGAAGGCACAGACTTCCAAATACCTCTCCACTCCCACTGCCTTCCCTGGACAGTCCTGTGTGGGCTGTGCACGGGCTTTGAGGATAAGCAATGAGTGTCTGTGGGGAAGTCAAGAAACATCTATTGGCTTTGCCATCCAGGCCTTTCTGAAAATGAACCAGTTCCTTCCAGTTGGGCACATCCTCCTGACCTCCTGTGCCAGTTTGGAACAGGCTCAGTGGGTCAAAGTCAGTCCTACCCCATCATGATGTTTTCCTCTCTGCCCATGTGCCCTGCTGGTGTGAAATATGAGCACCTGACCTGTCCCCCCCTGCAGCCCTCCATTAGTGGCCATCTAGTGATCTGTTCTGGGGGCCCAGGTGTCAAAAGCACAGGGCCACCGTTGCAGCGGAACAGTATATCAACCCTCTGTATAGCTCCTCTTCCAGTCAGCAGCAGTAGTAAAAGCCTGGGGGTACTGGCAGATTGGCTGGGTTTCCTTCATTTCTAGAAGGTTCCATGGGATGTTTGGGTTGGCCTCCTGGGGAGCTGTGGCCTCACACATCTGGATGACTAAAAGATGACCCAGTGGCTCAGGACCCTGAAGACAGGGAAACCTGAGTTCCAACCCCATTTTGATGGCAGAGGGGGCACTGGTCTGATTAATAATTCAGTATAAATGACAAGAGACACACAACACAGCCCTGCCTTCATCCCTACAGGCAAGGCAGTGGGTATTAGGACCCAAGCCAAACTGCACTCATAACCCTCCATGTCCATATGTGTGGGCCTGGGAAAATAACTTCTCTGGGTGCTTGCAATCTGCACCAGGTCCCAGAGGACCAGTGCACCCTGTCAGCCACCTTCCCAAGATATGTCACCAAGTAACACGAGGACCCATCACATGTAAAGGGCCACTTCCCAGCTAAGGAGCCTTGGCCAAGTTACTATACCCAAAGACCTCTGAACCTTAACAAGACCTGCCAGCCTTCCCCGTGGATACCTCATAAGCAGGGGCAGCCACTATTTCTCAGCATTTACCATGCGCTGTGTGTTAGGGCAGCCCCTCAAATGATCCAGTGAGGTGCCACCTCCCATCCAGTGCAGACCTCTGACATTCTACAAGGCCTTTTATCCAGATGTGGAAACCAACATAGGCAGGTTAAAGAAGCATGTGCCCAAGGTGACCCAGGTGGAAAGCAACAACAGCTACACTGGGCTCTGAAGCCAAGCATCTGTTCCCACACAGAACCTCAGCTCCAACTCACTGTCCTGTACATCAGAAGAACAGAAGCCAATGGGAGTACCACAGAGGCTTAAGTACCTGCATGGAGTCATGCTCCAGGTCAGAGGACCAATCACCCACCTCATGTGAGAAGATGAGACTCAGACCTGTCACCTGCTCTTCCTAGTGCCAGCAGTATGAGTTTCAGACAGGAAGTGGATCCTCAGAGGGTCTGTCACAAAGGCCCAAGTGCTTCCTTTAGTACCACAGGATGACATTGGAGTGGGTGGTCATATACAGCTCTGGCCTTCATGAGCCTGCAGAAGTCTCCAGAAGCTAGGGCTATGGACCTGCCCACCACAGTCTAAAAGCAGCAGAGAGGCCTGTTTGCAAAACTGCAAACAGAAGGGCCTGGACAAATATCTAACATTTCCATATGAAGGACAGGCAGCACACACACATATGTGCCCACCTTGCTGGGGGGGGGGTAGGGGACCACCCATCACATGGTTCCCTTTCCTGCCATCCCTTTCACAGACCTGCCCATAGCATTACCTGACAATCTTTCAATCTGTGTCCTCCTAGGCTGTTTAGTTTTGGCAGAGACCTAGGCTAGCACCAGGGAAGTGGACATTGCCACCTTCAAGAATCACCTCCTTTTGCCTTGGCAACTGTTATTTACAATGGAAGACATCCACTTAGTGGATCTGCCCACCCACAACTGGGAAGGTTAATGGCCTTTATGATCACTGTCCACATCAGTGGCCAATTAGCCACCTGGGCATTCTCGAAGGGTCTATTTTGTATGTAAAACTTTCTAGAGGACACTTCATTGCCCTGGCTGTAGAAATCCTGCAGGTAGGGAAGGTGAGTCTTATGTGGCCTTCTTCTTAGGTTTAGCTTAGGAGCACAGAGTAGGCTGGGCCTACAGGTTCCTGCCAGTGGTGTCTCCACTTCCCTTTCAGACCCTATTGTCAAGGACCACAGGACATATATGAGCCTGTAAAAGAGCCCCTGAGGCCCCTACAACAAGAAATAAAAGAGGTTTATTCCCCACTAGACTCAGGAGACCCCAAGGCCAGTTGCAAAATGTGAAGGCCAGGTGGAAAACAAGATGTGGCCCATGCCCAGTGACTCCAAATGCTAAAATACAGGAGCACCAGCAAGCCCACATGGGCCTCCAGGCTTAGCCAGGAAGCAGCTCCTAGAAGCTGGGCCACCTTGAACACCAGGCTTTAGGCACCATGCTTTGGTCACAGGCCACTATAGAAAGGAGACCCCAAAGAAGATAGTTCATTTAGTACAGTGCTTGCTCTGCAAGCATGAAGACCTGAGTTTGGTCCCCGGGACCCATATAAAAATCCTGGATGAGGTAGCATGCACCTATAATCTCAGAACTGGGAAGGCAGAAACAGGAGACTCCCTGGACTAGCTGGCAAGCCAGTCAAACTTGATTGGTGAGCTCCAGGCCAATGAGAGGTCCTGTCTCTAAAAAGGTGGGCAACACTCCTGAAGGTTGTCCTCTGATCTCCACACACGGGTACACATGTGCATGTACACACACACACACACACACACACACACACACATCAAAAAAAAGAAAAAAAATGGGCTGGGGAGATGGCTTAATGGTTAAGACACTTGCCTGCAAAGCCTAAAGACACAGGTTCAATTCCCCAGTACCTACGTAAGCTAGAAGCACAAGGTGGCACATGCATCTGGAGTTCGTTTGCAGTGGCTAGAGGCCATGGTGCGTCCATATTCTTTTCCTGAACCTCCATCCATCTATCTATCTATCTATCTATCTATCTATCTATCTATCTATCTATCATCTCCTGTTGGGCCTTGCTAGTAACAGGCTGGACCTGTGAGGAGGCTGGCCTGAACTATTGGACATGGCCAGGGACCCTGGGCTGTGGGGTTGCAGCTGGCCCTCTCAGGGAGTCCCTGGCGATGGTGATGGCCTTCCCTATGTTGTAGGTTGTAGTGTGTTGTCATCGCCCAGAGTGGGCAGAACTGGCGAGGCCCTCCCCACCCCCGGATCCCAAAAGGCTCTGACCATTCCATAAGTCAGACTTTGCCCCCCACAGTTCCTGACCTTTGTGGCTAGCTGCCCAAGAGACCCTCATGTGGCTGGAAGTCATGTAGCCTTTCACCATCTCTCTCTCATCCCCCCCCCAGTCTTTGAAGTCACAGCCTTCGCCCTTCCCCTTATCATTCCTTATCCTTCCCCCATAGCTTTGAAGTTACTAGCCCTTCCACCACCTAGATAACAGCCCATCAACTATGCATCCAATTGCCATATGGTCTGTATTTGCCATCTCAACTTTCCCCAAGTGTTTATAAACCCACTCCCCTTTTGAATAAACGAGTGCTGTCCATCAGATGGTCTCCCGGGTACTCATTGCCCCGTCATGTTCGCGTCGCACTCACCCGCTGCTCCAGGAAGGACCCTGCTGCTTCCCTCCCAACTCCTCTCTCCTTCGCCAGGGACGTCGGTGGCCAACAACCCCGGGGAACAGGAACGGAACAAAACCCACAATCTCCCTCTTTCTCTTTCTCTCAAATAAATAATAGAATATTCAAAAAAGAAAGAATGAACAGGTCATCTCTTGCCCTTGCCTAACCCCAGCCCCAAGGAAGTTCTCTGGAAATCATAGAACCTTAAAACCCAGAGGCCTCTTTCTACAGTGACCTGAGACACCCCTCCCCACCTCAGCTCTGCCTGAGAATTGAGGATCCTTGTTCTGAGTACTGGACTTGACGTGAGGTGAGCACTCTGTCCGTGAAGGTCTTTCCTGACCACTCAGATGGAAGTGCCGTGCCCCACTCAACTCAAGACACTGCTTCGCCCTACCTGGAGGAAGGAGGGAGTTCTAGACAATGGCACACAAGTTTTATGCATATCAAGTGTGCCCTTCATGTGAATAGAGACTCTTGTGATGCCAGGATGGCCATCCCAAGTGCCTCCACTTAAGTGAAGTGGAACACAAGCCAGCATAGGGTCCAATGTTTGTGAGGACCAGTTTACCCAGCCCCACATACTATTCCCTGGACTTCCCCAGGAATGGCTGAATGTGGCACTTGTTCTTCTGGAAGTACTCACCCCCATGATGTCCCTGAGGAGCTCCTGATGTCAGCCCACTGGTCTCAGTTTCCATGTGGCCTTGCAAGATGTGTTACCTGAAAAAGGTATTTGTAGCCCAGCCCTCTGCTTCCAGGATGGTCCTCACAGCAGCCCAGTAACAAGACATGCCCACTTTACCTAAGGCCTGCAAAGCCAGCACTATTGAGCAGATCACACCACCCTGGAGGAAAAGGTTAGTCCATATACTTAGTCCCATTCTACATTTGAAGACACTGAGGCTATGGGAGATACAGTGGCTTCCCAGCGCCACTGGCTTGTGAGTGTTTGGATCTCAGCATCCACCTGTTCAGCTATTTGCTGAGCTGCTTCTCCTCAGAGCTCCAGCCCTCCAGAGCATGAAGACTGAGGTTCCAGACAGGCCCCCATGGTGCCCAGCATAGGGAGGTACCCACAGGATCTAAGGAACCCTGAGCTCATTGGTTCTGGTCCCTAGAAACTCTCTGGGGTCAGCAACATGTAGGTCCCACAGACCAGGTCACAGTCATGTATGGGCTCAGAGCTTAGCCCAGCACTGACTTTGGACAAGTCACTAAGCTTCTATGGATTCCACTTTTCTAAAAAGCTGTCATAATAGACAGGAGGTGGAAGCCACCCATATACTCATGTGGGTCTCAAATGAGACAAGGCTGTGGTATCTCCAGGGCTCCAATGATGGGCATCTCCTCTTGTCCTCAGTCTTCCTTCTGGCTCTGAGAGGACGCAGGGTATCTCCAGCAAGTAGGGGGAGTCCATAAAGCTCTTGCCTCGGGAAGAGGCTAACTTATCGTCAGGCATCAGGGGACACCCAGAGCCTGTGACAGTCACCAAGCCTACTTAGTGAATTCATTGGCACCTCTTTTCCAAAGCAGAGCCAGCACAGCCCACAGCCAGGTCTGTGAGCTCTGGGATCCTCCCCACAAGTACAGAGAGAATCAGGGAGTCTCTTCAGCTTTAGCAAGGGCAAGTGGTCAGCCCCGCTGCCTGGAACCATCCGCGTTTTAGCACCAAATGTCTCACATCTTGAGAACCACTCAGTCACCAGCCCCAGCCCAGCCTCTCTCAATGACACTAATGCTGGTTGCCTCTTCACTATCCTTCACATGAGGCAGAGCTTGGTGTGGTCAGAGAAGCAAGGGGACATATGGGTCTGGATTCTAGTCCTGAATCTGTCTCTTTCTAGCTGAGAGAGCCCGAGGCATTATTATCTTTTCCACATCTAGAGGGTTAAGGGCAAAAATACTCACCTCTGGGTCCTGTATCCACAGCCTGGCAGGCTCAGCACAGTGAGGGGGACCCTAAGGCCCTCAAAAGGACACGTGATTGTGAGAAGTATTCAAGACATGTGGCAGTCACTGGACTGGACTCAGTCTTGGTTCAGAGCAATGTGCCCTCAGCCCTTAGGAAACCCTGTCCCAAGGTGTCCCATCCTAGGCTGGCAAATATGAAAGGGTCTGAGCTGGTTTTTGCCTTTGCCACGTACTGGTTGAATTGTATCTTCAAATCCATAGATTGAGGCCTAGTAGCTCAGAAGATGGTAGAAGTTTGGACAGGTCATTATGAAGATGCTGAGAGCAAAAGGAGCCATTAAGACTAGCCCAGCAAGACAGAGACAGTCATTAGGATGGGGCAGAGGCAGGTGATGTGTCCACAAACCAAGGAGCACTAAGAATGGCCATCAATCACAGGGCAGCGGGAGGAGGGAAGGGGGCAAGGGCAGGAGAAGCCATTCCCAGGCCTCCAGAGCTGTGAGAGAATATGTTGTGCTGGAGCCCATGTCTGGTGCTCCTATACATAGCCCTGGCCACATGCCACAAATCCTCTGCCCTCACATTTGGCTCAGGAAATATGTTTTCCTGCCTGCATCCTTGGCTTATATGACAAAGGCCCTGCCAATTATCCTATGCCTCCCTCCCTTAGACAGCTCCTGTCAATCACCATGATGCCTCCCTCTAGTGTACCTAGACCACACATGGCACTTGCCAATTACACCTCCCCCACCTGGATGGCACCTGCCAATCACCCTAATGCCTCCCTCCCCTGGATAGCAGCAGTCAATCACCACTGGATGGCCCTTCCCATTCCATCTTCACAGCGGGCACAACTCAATCTGAGCTCCCCAAATGTTAGGTGATACTAGGTTGCCCATCCCAGAGTCACACTCAAGAAGTCAGAGCCACACAAACTAACTTTCATGGAAAGCCTCTGTAGTGGGTTGACAGAAGTCTGGGAAGGCAGAGTAGCTAATAAATTTCCAGACACATGCGTGAGCAAGCCCATGTTGGCAGAAAGGTGCCCCTAGCAAACCCTGCCTTGCAGAAGTAACTTCTGAGGCGCCGTGACCCATGGCGCCTTCCCTTCTCAGAAACAGCAGCTTTGAAATAGGCTGAGTGGGCCAGAGGATTGTAACCAATTAGAGCAGCTGTCTAGTGTCCTGCCACTTGGGATTAATTAAATGGTTTCCAACTGCGATTGAGGCGCTGCATAAAATATTTTTAGATTAATTTTTAAAGAATAAATGAGAGCATTAACATTTTATGTGCTAGCTGAGGGATGGGCCAGGACATGGGCAGGAAGTACAGAGGGGGTGCCTCTTGTCCCCCTCCAAACTCAGTTCTAATGGGTGACTCTGGGCCTCAGTTTCCCCACCAGTATAGCACATCTCAGACAGACTGGGAACCCATCCCCCTACCAGTACCATTTGCTAGCTGATGAATTCCCATGAAGGTCAAAATCCCTTGGGGTGACATTTTGGGGTTCTGCCCTCCCTCTGGGGCCTCCTGGGTAGGGGGAGGCATGGCAGGACTCTGACATGAGAGCTGAATCTTGTCTGACTGAGCCAACCACTCACTGCTGAGCCAAGGTCACTTATTAAACTCGTGGCATGTACCCTATATTTTAATACACATAAGTCTCACAAGTCTTCATACCCATGCTGGGCTGTAAGAGTTCTGGTCCCACTTCTCAGATGAGACTGGGGGGCTCCAAGCAGCTTGGTGGCAACTCTGAGACTTCATAGGACCTGTGCACAGACCCTGGTCCATTAAGCAAAACTCAGCTCCAAGAATGCAGCCTCAGCCCCTCACTCCCGAGACCAAAGCATACTGGTCTGCACTGCTCACCTTTCATCAGCTGTCTGTGTGAGCTGTGCTTGGCCCTTCTGAAAAAGATTCTAGATTTCAGGAGAAAGTGCTCTTTCAAGACCTTTTCTGGAGACTACTGCCTGCATGCTCACTTGACTTTCTCAGCCTGCGGAGAGGACAGCTGGGAGAAGTCAGGGTCTCAGGGCAAAAGGACAAATTACCAGCTCCCCCAGGGGACTCTACCCATCCAGTAGCCTCTCTCACCATATTAATTACTTTCTTGTTGCTACAAGAAATGCATGACAAAAGCAACCTATGGAAGAGAGTCTTCATTTCATGGTGGGGAAGGCATGGCGACAGCAGTGTGAAGCAGCTGGTCACATTGTGTTCACAGTCAGGATGCAGACAGAGATGAATTCTGGTGTTCAGCACAGTTTCCCCTTTAAATGCAGTCTAGGACCCCAGCCCATGGAATGGTGCAGCCTACATGTAGGATGGGTCTGATCCCTTCAATTAATCTAATCTAAAAAATCCCATGCATAGTCCAGAGATTTATTTATATGGTGATACTAAATGTTGTCAGGTTGACAACTGAGATTAACCACCATAGCACCAATCTTCTTGTGACATGCACCCTCACGTCCCTGCAACAGATCAGGAGTGTCCTGACTTTCCAGCAGGAGTTCACTGGGGACTAAGGACTATGGGGATCAGCCAGGGTCCATAGGTGAGGGAAACAGCAGCCAGGTGTAGAGACATTGGGGCTAACCCTAGCTTCCCTGCCTGGCAGTCCGCACCCTCCTTCATCCTGTATCTCAGATGACCACAAACTGGAATGTGGAATCTGGCAGTTGCCTCCTGTCTGGGAGTCCAGGTGAGAAAGCCAGTCCTTGGGCACAGCCTGGTGGAGAAGATGCCCTTACCTTGTCACAGACTAGAGAGCAGGTACACTGGCCAAGCCCCACCAGGAGGGGGCAGAGCTAAAATGTGAGCAGTCGACACCCAAGTACCCTGGTCTCCCATAGCACCCCCTAGCTTCACCCCACTCATATCCCCCTAGACCATCTCCCCCTCCACCCACACTGGGACCTCTGCCTCGGTAACAAGGCCTAAGGTGGGACTCAAAGCCAGAGCAGCTGTGTGCCTGAGGCTAAGGATGACACCCTGGGTCATCAGCCCTGGGAACTGCCTTGCCTCACCCAAGCAAGACCACGCGGCCCCTGAAACACCACACCTCAACCCTGCGAGTCCAGGAAGAGCAGAAAGGGGAGATGAGAGCAGGAGGGAAGTGGGAGGCCAGCCTGCAGGGGAGGAAGCAGAGCTGTCCAGGAAGGCAGCCCTCCGTCTGTTTGGGGTTTGAAGGAGCCTAAGGAATTTCTCTGGCATGTTTGTGAGTTCTCTGTTAAATGGTTGAGCTTTCAAAGCTCCTCTTCCCCCAAGATCCCCTTCAGTCCCAAGGGAGGGACCAGAACAAAAGCACTTTCTCTTTTTCCCTTTCCCACAATAAGTGGAGACCCAAACAGATCACTAAAGACAAACCTGCGGGGCCTAAAACTTAAGGAATATATGTGCATATGAGAATGGCACAGCTAACCAGCTTCAGCCTGGGTACTGCAGAAACAGAGTTGAAGGAAAGAAGTGGATGGACGCTTTCTTGCAAAACTCTCCATGGCTCCCACTAATGCCTGGACCAGCTTCAAAGCTTGGCCCAGCAGACTGCATCTCAATTCACCTCCTTAGCTTCCCTCCTTCCCCCTTTCTCTAAACTTCCAGCCTCAGAACACTGCTTTCTGCTGTCAGAAAATTCCCAGCACTCCAACACTTGCTATTCTTTCTACCAAGAATTCCCATTGCCCACCCCAGGGGCCAATGCCTACTCATCCTGCAAGGCCTGCCCAGGGCAGCTAGCAGAACAGGTCCCTTCTCTGTGCCCTGGTCACTGCAACTGTGCATCAACGTCACCCAATCAGTGTCCTATGGAAGGCAAGGCCCTGTCTGGCCTCCTCTTCTCTGTGTCCCCAGGGGCATGTGCATCCTTTGAACCCCTGCTTGGAATATCCAAGTGTCCTACCTGACTGAACTGAGCCTGGTCCTCCTGTGTCTGTGAGGGGCTCTAACTAGCTCCAAATCAAGGGTCAGCAGTGATTTACTGTCACAAGCCACCAGCTACAGATATTATTGTGAGCCTAGGCCTGGGACACAGTAATAAACACAGCCAAGGCCTGGTCACCAGAATTCATGGCCTTGAAGCTTGGGCAGACTCTGAATATGGGATGTGAGGGGTGCTTGAGGCTGTGGATTTTGCTGGAGCCTGAGGAAACAGACAGGTGAATGCTGGTCATGGCCTAGGGCAGGAGATGGTACATAGGAAGGACAGCTAAAAGAGAGGGCTAGAACTGGTGGGGAGGGAAGGTTTAAGATTAAGATTAAGTAGCCCCCCATACAGGCCCACCTGCATGGGAGGGAAGCTCTCAGGAACACCTCCTATGGCCAGATCCACAGGCAAGGTGAGCCACAGAAGGTTCAGAACTACACCTAGCCCAAAGACTCTGGCTTGAGGAAGCTGTCCCAGCAGTGCACTGAAGGGGACACAAAGGGTAAGAAGTGAAGAAGAGAGGTCAAGAACCACTCCCCAAGTGAGAAACTATCAACAGACTCCAGCTGGCTGCTCCTTGTGAGGTCCAGGCTGAGACAGGCAGCTTCCTTGGCCCTTCCCCCAACAGCTGGACTAGGAGAAGTGTTTTGACAGCAAGAAGCACAGTCCACAAGATAAAACTTCATGTTAAAGGCATTTCGTCCCTCGCTTCTCCATTATTACTTTCAGATGGTTGGAAACAGCCAGTGTGGAAGGCTGCTGGGCTCTGGCCAAGAAGCGCAGCACACAGAGCCAAAGCTGGACAGCATGGAGCCTCAGTCTCCCCACTCTGAACCTCGGAGGCTGACCTAGGTCTCACAGGTGAGCACCACTGTGTGTCTGCCTCCCACCCAGACACCTTAAGAGCCCAGGGATACCAGGAAACTCCCTCACACCTGGGGACCCACTAAACACCTTTGATAACTTAACTAGGACAAAGAAGCCTTTCAAGCCCAGTGGACCTAGCAAGCCCAGCCAGTTTCCTTTGGTTTCAGTGTAAAGAACAGGTAGGGGGAGCTGGGCATGGTGGCATATGCCTTTAGTACCAGCACTTGGGAGGAAGAGTGCTGTGAGTTCAAGGCCAGCCTGAGACTATATAGTGAACCCCAGGTCAGCCTGGGATAGAGTGAGACCCCCTACCTCAGAAAAAAAAAGAACAGGCAGGGGGGAAAAGGGAGCCCTGGGGGCAGAGGGAGACAATCCCCAATCCTGGTGTGGTCTCCAGGACCCCAGCCCAATTACTCCTTCAAAACCCAAAACAAAGCCAGGCCAGAGATGATGGGAGACCCTGGGGGACTAAAGAGGGGACAGATAACCCTCCTGCCTGTTGGCCTTGGTTATCTCCCCACTGTATTTCCCGTCCCGCCTTGGCAGGACTGTCTACACTATACCAATGCACCCTGTGAGTTAAGATCTCATCCAATGTGCCTGTCCGCAGTCAGGAGCTTGCCATGGGCAGTGTAGATTCGAACCCTCAGCAAACGTGGCCAGTTCAGCAGGATTCTCTTCATTTTACCAATGGGAGAATGAAGTCTGGTTCAAGTATCACTTATGGTAAAAAGCAGAGCTTGGGTGCAAAGTTCATCCCTTTGGCCTCTCCATCAGCTTTGACTCTCTAGATGACAGAAGCCAGGCCCCAGCACAGGGCAGGTTACATTACGTCGAGGTTACTCTGGATGAGCAGAACTGTGACTGAGACTGTGACTGTGCCAGTTAGCCCATCAGCCTCTGCCCTGGAGATGGCCTTTGTGGGATTGAGACATGCTTTTGCATGTTCAACCTAGAGTGACACCCTGGGGACCTCCCAGGCTTGGCCTGACTCTTTCATGACCCTGAGCCTGGCAGAGACGGTATGGATATGGGAGCTGCCCACCATGAAAAATGACATCTTCACCTGGAAAGTGCCTCACCTTCAGGGCCCGGGGTACCTCTGTGGTCATGCTTCCAGGAAGCAGATGGTCTCGGAGGAGCCAAAACATGGCCAAGTCCCCAGGGCTCCCATGTGGAGCAGCACCCAACCATTGGCAGGTGCCAAGGTCACCCTAGCCTGGTTGGGAGATGCTCAGCTACTGGCACCAAGGGAGCAAGGGCAGGATGCTGACCTGCAGTGAGGACCCAGCAGTTTCTGGCACATAGCCAGGTGCTCACCAGACATGGGCTCTTGTCCCTCCTGAACACAGCTGGCTTGTAAAATGTTCATGCTTTAAAAAAATTATACCCTAATCTCACTCTCTGGGAAGAACCTTCATGACTTGAGCACCCTAAGCCCCTTCCTTCCCATGATGCCTCAGACGAACTTGCTTCCCTTTTGGGTGCCTTAATGTCCTCATCTGTCACATGAGGGTACAGACATCAGCCAGGCAGGGTCTGAGAAGTTAACAGAGGTGACAGATGTAAGCCATTAACCCCTGTTTCCCTCAGCACTCTACAGACCAGCATCATTGATCACCTGGGACCTCATTAGAAGCAGACTCTGGCTTTACTCTGACCCACTGCATCACAGCCAGCATTTTAACAAGGTCCCAGGGGCTGTGGTTGGACCACCATGAGGAAGAGCTGCTACAGATACTTCAGGAAACCCTCCACTCACCACTTAGGTTATCTCACTCCAGCTTGCTCTCCTTTCAACATCCTTTCCTCCTTCTGTGGCAAGGTTCAGCTGACCCTTCTGGTAACGTCTTTTAGGATCCCCCATTCCTATATTGCTTGTAGGTTCTATCAGTCCCCAGCTGCACAAAGACATACACTGTGGGGTTCATAGTACAGGTCTGTCACCTGCTGGCACCACAGCCTCACTGTGGACCAGATCCGAGCTACCATCCCACCAACCCTGAGGTTAGGTAGCTGGGGCCTGAGAAGACAACCTCATCCCCGCCCCCAACCCTGACCAAAGAGCCATGGCCAACCATGGCTGGGAATAGGATGGGCTCAAGTCATGTGAGCCCCAACCTTAACCCTCCCACAATGGTCTTAACCCCAATTAAAAGGGAATCTAGACTCCTCCATTGGAATGAAGCTCCCAAAATGTGGCTTTGACCCTCCCTAACCCATTCTTAAACCCTATTCCTCATCCCCTGGCCACCAGCTTCCTCTGTCCCCAGAGTACTCTGGCACCAACTCCCTGGGTTTGTCTCCATCAATCCTCTTGGCTAGATGCACCCCCTGGGTCTCTTTGTCTTCCTTGCTTTGCACTCACCATCTGTTTCCCCATGGGAACCCTTGGGACAGGGACAGTGGGCTTTGTTCATAGATATGCCCCAGCAACAAGAACTGCTCCTCCCAGGGTTGGCTCTGAAGTTACTTGTAAAATAAACGTGGTGAGAGACACCTGGGGGCCTTGGGGACTCCTTAGTTAACTGTGGGATGCCAGGAAGCCTCTGGAACCTTCCTTCCTTCTATGTCTCTCTTCTCTGTATCATCTGAGCCAAAAGAAACCTCCACAAAGTTGTAGGACAACTTATTGCTCAGTTTTTGCCTCATTTCTAAATTCCAGGATTACTGTGCCAAGTAGGAGGAGCAGGAGGCCTTGGAGAAATCCCAGCTATGGCGGCTGACTGGGACATGACTGACTCTGTTGCTCCCTGGGTCAGGATGTATATAAGTGGGCAGATGAGAGTCATAGCTCAGCTGAATGCCCTGCCTTCCAAAAGAACACAGAAGTCTTTGGCACAACCACTTGAAAGGGAGTACTGGACCCCTGAAAGTAAGAAAAAGGCTTGGAAAGTCTGCACTTGCCAGAAATCAAAGATGATCTGTCTTCTTATTTTTTGCCTAGTTCCCTAGACCTGTTTTTCCTCAAACAACCAGGACACCTCCTGGGAAGGAGGACTTTCATAAGATTTAAACATTGTGGTTGGCCAAGTTCAGCCCCTAAGAACTTGGTGTCAGGGCCTCTTCCTGAGACAGCCCCTAGCCCTAACCAACCAGCTGCCCATCTGGTTCACCTGAGCTGGAAGACAGCCCACCACTATAAGGTTACAAATACCTTTGCAAGGGGAGGGCAGGCTCTCTGACCATTTGGGAACTTCCAGCTATGGATGAGTGTTTCCCTCCGCTAGGGGGAGAGGCCCCTAGCCCTTACTCTCCACATGGGTTCTTTGTCTTCTCCAGCTCCCCACATGGCAGGAGCTCCTTGAGCTTTCTTTGCTTTCCATAGTTTTTCCAAGCCCTCTACAGGCATGTGGGTTCTTTCCTTGGCTCTGTACTTCCCTCAATAAATATAATAATTATCCTTCTCAGTCTTTTTTATTCAATTATTTGACTAAAATTAAAAACAAGGGCTGGAGAGGTTGCTTAGTGGTTAAGGCACTTGCCTGAGAAGCCTAAGAACTCATGTTCGACTCTCCAGGTCCCACATAAGCCAAAAGCACAGTGACGCAAATACATGCTGTAACACAAAAGGGGGTGCACGTGTCTGGATTTTGATTGCAATGGCTGGATACCCTAGTGCACCAATTCTCTCCCCTGCCCAATTCTCTTCCTCACCCCCCCCCACATTAAAGAAAAGGTCAGTCTGTTGGGCTTGCCTCAAAAAAAAATTAGAAACAAACCTAGGGTTTGGGGTTCAAGGACTATCCCGGACCCTGAGTACCCTGGTACACACTCAGACCTGAAATGCCACCAGACTGAATAGTGACCCCAGAGATGGCCATATCTGAAGCTGTGAAGCCACGTCATACAGCAAAGGGGCTTCTGCAGACATTACATGTTGAGGATCCCAGATGGGGAAATGATGTCAAGATTTTCCACATCACGAGTTGGAGGGAAGGTGACTACAAAGGATAGGGGAGGCAAGGGGCAGGACTGCAGGTGATATCTGGCCCCTGAGGAAAGCAGGGAATGGGACTTTCCCTCAGAGCAGCAGTACTCACCGCCTCTCCTTGGTTGTAGGCTGGCAAAATGCATTGCAGATTTCTGGCCTCCACAAATGTGAGTTAACACACTAGTATATTGTTCCAAGACATTAAGTCTATGTCCTCGGAAGTCACACAGCCCTCATGCATTCACTCACAGTCGTCCTCTGAAATGGGGCTGGCATGGTGTGGCTGAACAGGACATTGCCTTGGTGGAATTTTTCTTTCTCACCACTGGCTCTGCCTGAAGCCCTTCCAGGCTTCCACTCCTCAAGCAGCAGATCTTCCAGGCAAGCCAATGGCTAATTGCCACATTGCCTGCACAGACAGCCTGCCACTTGCCTTTCCAGCCCCAGGACACCTACAGAGGAACTCCAAGCCCCAGTGCCTTCCTGCTTGGGAGCTCTGCATCACAAGACAGGAAAAGGGTGCTCTCTTCTCCCCCAGAGCTAGCAAAAAGGATGAGGGAAGGACAGCCTCTGACGCCTCCTTCATGCACACTGATTTCTGTCTGTCTGGGCCTGGGAGAACTCACCTCACTGACTAGCTGTCATTGCCAAGGGCAGTCTGTCTGGGATCCACAGACTCAGGACTTCAGCCCACCCCTGTATTAAGGGCCAGGATGAGCCAAGCACAGTAGGCTGTTAGTTTTGATGTGCTATGTTTGATAGTCTCTGGATCACCCACTACAGGGCTCCATGCAGATCTGAGCTCCACCTACTACAGAGCTCTAAGTGAGTGGCTTAGCTCCCAGAGCATCTATTCCTCCTCTGTAAAATGGAAATAAAAACAGACCTGCTCCTAGGGTGCCCATAAGGACTCAGTGAGGGCACATCAGAAGCCCAGCGTGGCAGGCAGTCATGACAGCTCACCTACCTAAAATGCCAGTACTCAGTACATGGGAAATGAATCCCCAGGACAAGTTGGATAGCTAGTCTAACTGAATAGGCAAGCTCAGGGTTCAAATGAAAGACAATGTCTCAGTAAGTAAGGAAGAACACAATTGAAGGGGATGGTGTGTGGGCAGGTGCAGTGGCACAGAATGAGTAGGTCAGACCCGTTTCCCTGCTCCTCCCAGCTCCCTGGTCTGGGTTCCCTGTGCCAGTCAGTAGGACAGTGTGCAGGCAGGTGAGGCAGCATGGAGTGAGTAGGCCAGAGCCCTGTTCCCTGGCTCTTCCCAGGCCCCTGGTCCTGGTAGGTTCCATTGTGATTTGCTTGGGGAGGCCTGGTCCCTGTGTGGGCTGTGGAATCAGGCCTTTTACTCTGGTATCCTAACTGGTTACTGGGTACCAACATCCCTGTTCACCTGAGACAGAGGGTGCATGGGCCAAAGGACAAAAACTTGCTTCCTCCTTAATAAAATAAAGAGTATCCCTAAAATGAGTAGACAACAATGCAAAAAAGCCAACAAAAGTCAGAAAACTGAGAGATCTCCACCAAGGATGCCTAGTCCTACAATTGAAGCCTTCAATGAAATCATAGAGAAATCAACAGAAATTCATTCTGGAAATGAAAACACAACAACCAATGAGACACTGATCAAAAAAATCACTGAACTAGAAACAAACCATCAAAGAACCAACAATCGTATCAATTAAATTGAATCGTCTCTTAGAGCATTCAGCTTTTGACAGTAGACTTAACTTGATTGAAGAAAATTTTTAAACCCTCAAAAAAGATATGAACGAATTGAAGGCGAGTCAAGAAATGGAAGATCCCAACAGTGGTTTATTAACCTTAATGAAGAAATGATCAAATGCAAGAATGAATTCCAGGAAGCATTTAGAAAATCAGAACTCAAACTGAAATTGTACCTCAAAAAAAGAGATAGACACGATTCAAAATAACACAACAGAAAACAAAAATCAAATGGAAATTATAAAGTCCTCTCTAGAACCCCTCACCAACCTGGAAGACAAGACAGAAGAAATGGATTGGGAGGCCAAAAACTTCACTAAGTTCCAAAAAATCAAGTGAACAGAATACAAGGGAACAGTGGGACACTCTAAAACAACCAAGCATCCAGATCATGGGTATACCAGAAGGAGAGGAAATCCAGGCCAGAGGCATAGAGAACATATTCAACAAAATTATTGAAGAAAATTTTCTGAATCTCTCAAATGAGAGTCCCATTCAGATACAAGAAGCTCACAGAACACCAGACAGAACCAAAGAAGAAACTCTCCAAGACACATCATAGTTAAAACTCTTAACAATGAAAACAAAGAGAGAGTGTTAAAAGCAGCAAGAGAAACAATTCACAACATACAAAGACATTCCCATCAGAATTACATCAGATTTCTCAATGGAAATCCTGAAAATCAGAAGGGCCTGGAATAGAACACTTCAAAGTCTAAAAAACTATGGCTTCCAACCCAAGCTACTCTACCCAGCAAAAGTATCCCTCATAATGGATGGTGAAAGGAAAACTTTCCATGAAAAAAGTCAACTCTATGATTATATGAACACAAAACTAACCCTACAGAGAATACTCAAGGGAACATTCCATACAGAACAGTCAAACAACCAATCTCAAGAGCCAACAAGAAGAAGAGCACAATAACCAAAAATAGACCAGGCTCAATATAGTACAAAACACACGAGAGCTACAAACTCCATAAAACACATAATCATGGCAGAGATTAATTCAAACCTCACAGTAATAACCTTAAATATTAATGGTCTTAACTCACCATCAAAAGACACAGGTTATCAGGATGGATCAAAAAACTGCACCTTTCTATCTTCTACCTTTAAGAAACCCACCTCACCACTAAAGATAGACACCTCCTCAGGGTGAAAGGATGGAAAATGATATTCAAAGCAAATGGAAATAAAATACAAGCATGTGTTGCTATATTAATATCTGATAAAATAGACTTCAAATCAAAAGTAATGAAAAAAGACAAAGAAGGCCACTTCTTACTCATCAAGGGAATGATCCAACATGAGCACATCACAATCATAAATATATATGCACCAAACACAGGAGCACCACAGTTTATAAAACAAAATCTACTTGACAATAAAACTGAAATAAGCACCAACACATCATAGTCAAAGACTCCAGTATTCTGCTATCATCAATAAACAGATCATCCAAGCAGAAAATCAATAGGGAAATAATAGAGCTCAACAACATCATACATCAACTAGACCTAATGGCATCTACAGAACTTTCCACCCCAACTCTGCAGAATATACATTCTTCTCAGCAGCCCATGGAACCTGCTCCAAAATTGACCACATATTAGGCCATAAAGCACGCCTCCATAAAGTCAGGAAAACTGAAGTAACTTCTTGCATCATGTCAGATCACAATGCTTTAAAGCCAGAAATTAACAACAAGAGACACATCAAGAGCTCCACCATCTCCTGGAGACTAAAGAACACACTTTTAAACAATGAATGGGACATGGAAGAAATAAAAAAATTGTAAAATTCCTAGAATTGAATAATAATGAAAACACAACCTACCAAAACTTATGGGACACAATGAAGGCAGTCCCAAGGGGAAAATTCATAGCCCTAAATGCCTTCATGACACAGACAGAGGGATCCCAAATTAATAACCTAACTGTCTACCTAAAGGCACTAGAAAAACAAGAAGAATCCAACCCAAAGAACTCCAGAGGAAAAGAAATAATCAGGACTTGAGCAGAAATTAATGAATTGAAAACTAAGAAAACAATTTTAAAAATCAATGGGGGCTAGAGAGATGGCTTAGCAGTTAAGGTAATTGCCTGCAAAGCTAAAGGACCCAGGTTTGATTCTCCAGGACCCATAAAAGCCAGATGCATGAGGGGGGCACATGCATCTAGAGTTCATTTGTAGTGCCTGCAGGCCCTGGCATGCCCATTCTCTCACTTGCACACACACACTCTCTCTCTCTCCCTCTTTCTCTCTCAAATAAATAAATAAAATATATAAAAATAATGAATTTTTAAAAATCAGTGAAACAAAGAGCTGGTTCTTTGAAAAAGTAAACAAGATTAGCAAACCCCTGGACAATTTGATCAAGCAAAAAGAGAGAAAGAGAGAGAGACATCTCAAATTAACAAAATCAGAAAGGAAAAAGGAGAGATCACAACATACATCAATGAAATTGGAAGAATCATCAGGGCATACTTCCAAAACCTCTACTTCACAAAATTGGATAATCTAGAAGAAATGGATGAATTTCTAGCCACACATCACTTACCAAAACTAAACCCAAAGCAGATTAATCTCCTAAACAAACCTATCACATCCATGGAGATTGAAAAGGTAATCAAAAACCTCCCCAAAAGAAAAGTCCAGGACTGGATGGCTTCTAAGCCAAATTCTATCAAACCTTCATTGAAGAATTGAAAGCAAATTTTCTCAAACTGTTTCACATAATTGGAGACCACAGAATCCTCTCCAGCTCCTTTTATGAAGCTAGCATCACCCTAATACCAAAACCAGACAGAGATGCAACAATAAAAGAAAATTATAGGCTTATATCCCTGATGAACTTAGATGCAAAGCTCCTGACCGAAATCCTTGCAAGCTGAATTCAATGACACATCAAAAGCATTATCCACCTTGACCAAGTAGGCTTCATCCCAGGGATGGTTCAACATATGGAAATCAGTCAATGTAAATAAATAAATACACATAAATAAACTTAATCATAAGAACCACATGATTATTTCAATTGATGCAGAGATGGCCTTTGACAAAATAGAACACCACTTCATGATCAAAATGCTGGAGGGTTTATATCTCAACACAATAAAAGCTATATATAAAGCTCCTAAAGCCCAAATACTACTTAATGGGGAAAGACTCAAGGAGATTGGGACCAAGACAGGGGTGCCCATTCTCACCACTACTCTTCAACATAGTACTAGAAGTACTGGCCCAAGCAATAAGATAGGAGAAAGAAATAAAAAGGATTCAAATTGGAAAGAAAGAAGTCAAGTTAGCCCTATGTGCAGATGACATGATCCTGTACATATGTAACCCGAAAGTCTCCAGCTCAAACATTCTAAAGGTGATTAATTTCTTCAGTAAAGTGGCAGGATACAAAATCAATGCATTAAAAATCAGTAGCTTTTCTATATGCAAAGAACAAATACACAGAGAAAGAAATCAGTGAGGCTATCCCATTTTCAATAGCAACAAAAAATTAAATAATTTGGGATAACACTAACAAAGGATGTGAAAGACCTATATAATGAAAACATAAAAACACTCAAGAAAGAAACTGAAGAAGACTTGAGAAGATGGAAAGACCACCCATGCTCATGGATAGGTAGAATTAATATTGTGAAAATGGCAATTCTACCAAAAGCAACATACAGATTTAAGGCAATACCTGTAAAAAAATAAATAAATAAATAAATAAAAATTCAGCATCATTCTTCACATAGATTGAAAAAAATGATCTAAAAATTCATATGGAATGGCATCAGGCCTGGGATATCTGAACATAACCTCAAAAAAAAACCCTCTGGAGGTATCACCATACCTGATCCAAAGCTATATTACAAAACCATACTAACAAAAACAGCATGGTACTGGAATAAAAACGGAAACAGAAATGAAGACCCAGACCTTTCGCCAAGTAACTACAGCTACCTGATCGTTGACAAAGGTACCAATAATGTAGACTGGAGAACAGACAGCATCTTCAACAAACAGTGTTGGACAAAATGGATGACCCTATGTAGAAAAATGAAATTAGACCCACTCATTTCGCCATACACAAAAATCAAGTTCAAATGGATTAAAGACCTCAATATAAGGCCTGAAACTCTTCAACTACTGGAAGAAACAATAAGAGGCATGCTCCACAATATAGGACTGGGAAAAGACTTCCTGAACAAAACCCCAATAGCCCAGGAAATTAAACAAGCACTCAACCAATGAGATTTCATAAAGCTAAAAAGCTTTTGCACAGACAAACATACCATAAGTAGAGCCAATAGATTACCCACTGAATGGGAGAAAATCTTCACCAGAAGCCTAATATCTAGAATCCACAAAGAACTGAAAAAACTAAACAAAAAATAATCAAACTACCCACTCCAAAAGAGGGGTAGAGAACTGAATAGGGAATTCTCAGAGGAAAAATTACAAATGGCTAACACACACTTAAGAAAATGTTCAACGTCCCTAATCATCAGGGAAATGCAAATTAAAACACCTATGAGATTCCACCTTACCCCAGTAAGGATGGCTAACATTAAAAAAATCTAATGACAACAAATGCTGTTGAGGTTGTGGAGAAATAGGAACCCTCATTCACTGTTGGTGGTAATGTAAGCTGGTACAACCACTGTGGAAATCAATATGGAGACTCCTGAAAAGGATGAATATAGAGTTACCAACAGACCCTGTTATTCCCTTACTGGGCATTTACCCTAAAAGCTCCACACCTCAGTTCAGAGATATTTGCTCAACCATGTTCACAGCTGCTCAATTCATAATAGCTAAGAACTGGAATCAACCCAGGTACCCAACATTGGACAAATGGTTAACCAAGATGTGGTATATCTACATGACGGAATTCTACTCAGCAGTAAGAAAAAAATGACACAATGAAATTTGTAGAAAAATGGTCGAACTTGGAACAGATCATACTAAGTGAACTCACACAATCACAGAAAGACATTTGTTGCATGGTCTCATTCATCTGCAGTTCCTAACCTGGGTCAGCCTGAGCCGCTGACATACCTGAATAGCATCTCAAGGTTTGGACAATAGGGAGGGTAGGGCTTGGGGGACAGTGAAGGGTGGGCACAAAACTGAACTCAAATTGAACTGGTGCCATAGAATCCTATATCCTGGAATTTAGACTAAAAGGTTGAACCCTCAATAGGATCTTAGGGGGGAGTACCTGAATCAAAGGGCCTTGGAGGGAGTGAAATGAAGCCTAACCTTAAATTTCTCCTGTTTCTCTTTTGTCTTTTTCTTTTTTTCTTTTCCCTTGGCGCTGGCCTGTAATTCCCTGAACCAGGATGCAGTTAACATACACAACGAGCTGTTGACCTGAAAGACCTACAAGATCTCCCAAAACAAACAAGACAGACTTCTATCAGAGCACTTAATTACCCACCAGAGGTTAATGGTAAGACCCTACTGCTGAAGACACCATACACTGCTGGCACAGACCATGGAGAGACCTGGTTGGAATCCAGAAGAGACCCAGTCCCCAGACAGTTAGCCCATCTAGTGTTGGAAGGCACTACATGAGCTACCGGGGCCAACATCTGTTTAAGCAACTCAAAGTCTAAGCGACTCAGCAGCAAACAACCTCATGTGATGCTCATACAAGTGCAATAGCAGCACACAGCCATGGTGGGTAACCAGCTGCTCTTGGACTGGCTAACAGATCCGCTCAGTGGAAGGGAAACCATATCTGGAACAAGTCAGCGTCACATCCAGATAATGATTCTGCTTTCCATTGTTCAAGCTCCCACTAATCTTGGGCTATAAAAGGCTCTACACCCTTTAAGTTCTCTCTAAAATATCCCATTTAACCAGTTCTGACTTCACTCTCCATTGGAGAATCTGCTTCCCTTTTTTTTTTTTAATTGACTTTTATACTTACATACCAAAAAACCCCACCTGATAGTTCCCTTCCCTCCCCCCATTCCACTTTAGCACTCCAGTCTCCATCATATCCCCTCCCTCTCTCCATTAGTCTCTCTTTTAATTTGATGACATCATCTTTTTCTTCTATTTTGAGGGTCTTGCGAAGGTATTGCTAGGCACTGCAAGGTCATAGATATCGAGGCCAATTTCTGTCTGGGCAGTTGCATTGTAAGAGGTCATACCCTTCCTTTGGTCTTCCATTCTATCCGCCCCCTCTTTCTCAATGGTCTTTTTCAGATGGGAACAGGACCTGAGAAGATAAACGACCCAGCGCACTTCACCCTGTCCCCAACTGAAACCACAGAGGAATTGGGGAAATGAGCAAGAGTGCTGCTTTCTCGATGAACCTGATATCAGCACATGGGAAGGAGATAGACACTGAGGACACTCAACACCTACTAGAGATCCAGACGCTCCTAAGAGCCCATCACTTAAGTAGTCTTAAAATGCACCCAATATGGCTAAGGGAATTTTGTGGAAGAGGGGCGGAAAGATTGTTAGAGCCACAAGTTGGGACCCTATGCACAGAGACATTGCCTCTTCCCCATAACTGACTGCTGCCCCCACAATGCATGACCCACATTCCCCAATGAGGAGGGTCCCTTCAGAGGGGGGCAGGGATGAAGGTAAAGATGGTACCAACATGTGCTGTTTACATACTAAGAATGTACATATCTAATAAAAATAATTTTTAGAAAAAGAACACAATTGCTGGGTGTGGTGGCACATGCCTTTAATCCCAGCACTCAGGGAGGCAGAAGTAGGAGGATCACCATGAGTTCAAGGCCACCCTAAGACTACATAGTGAATTTTAGGTCAGCCTGGGCTAGAGCAAGACCCTACATCAAAAACCAAAAAAAAAAAAAAAAAAAAAGAAGAAAAAAAAACACTGTATGTCAACTTTTGGCTGCCTTCACACATGTGTGTGCGCACATAAACACACACACACACATGTCTAAATACATACATCTGCCCACACACACATGCTAACATGCAGACACACATGCAGACATACCACATACCTACACACGCAAAAACAAAAACAGGCCCAGCATGACACCTAACACAGGGTATCTAACAGCCACTACAGCAAAGAGAAAGGTGGTTGAGACATGCCACAGAGGGTCCCCCTAACCTCAAAGAAGACAAGAGAAGCCACTGAGTACCTTTAGCTGCCCAGAAGAGCCACAGTGTGGGGGTGCTCCCACACACTGGAGCTCTTGTAGAGGCTTCAAGGAGGAAGACGTCAGGGCTGAGTCTGAAAGGACAGAGCTTCACAGGTAAGAGGAGACCCAGGGGCAGGAAGTGCCTGGCAAAGACCTGAAGAGGCCCTGGATGGTTCCAGAACTGGAAAACAAATGGGGGGGGGGCAGGTAGGGACGGCATAAGAAGCAGCTGTGCAGGGGAAAGGTCAGCTGGGGCTAGGCCAGGATGCAAATGAGGGCTGGTACCTGTAGCAGGGTAAGCAGTGTCCCCCATATATATATCCCTTAGGACTTCAGAGTGGAACCTCATTTGGAAATAGGGTCTCTGCCGATGGGCCTGAGACAGGATAAGGACATTCTAGGTAGAGCAGGCCTCATCCAATGACTGGTTTCTACATGAGAAAGTAGAGATGTGGAGGCCGGCCACAGAGACACATGGGGAAATGGCCACTTGAAGACTGTAGCAGAGATGGGATTGCCAAGCTAGCAAGACAAGAAGTCAGATCATGAAGCCTTTGATAGTCCCAGGAGCTAAACAGTGGGAAGGAGGAGCCCTGGAGCCTCAGAGGAGCTGGGATGACCACACCTTAATCTTGTGCTTCTGCCTCCAGCACAGTGAGGGACCGTTGCTTGCCACCATGCACCAACACAGTGGGATGCTGCCACAGCAGCCTCAGAAGCCTTGTTCAGCCCCTAACTCCAGCAAAGGAGGACAGAGCCAGGACAGAGAAGAGCTGACTCCATGTCCAGATAACACAGAGGTCCAGAGATAGGGGACAGGAGCAGTGCTCTATATCCTGCCAAGGCCACTGCCCATCAATGGGCCCTTCACAAGCAAGCAGAGGCATGCTGGCCCCACACCAACCCCCAACTGCCCTGCCCTTCAGTCTCCAGTGACCAGAGCTTCCTGTCCAACATTGGGCCCATGAAAGCTTGGCTGGCCTTTGGCCAGGGCCTGAACTCAGTACTTCCATTTCCCCTGTGTGGTAGTTTGAATATATGGCCCCCAATATATTCAATGTTTTATTTATTACTTTATAGTTTGCATCTATAATCACCTTCCTAGAGGCAATGTCACTGGGGGCCAATGTGGAGGTGGGTTTGAGATTCCATTGTAAAGATATGCAAAGTGTGCCTAGCAGGAGTTCCTGTAAGTGTGCTGTGTGACTTTTTTGGCTGTAGTTTTGCTCTGTGTGCTGTGTGGCTGGGGGCTTTTGCTCTCTTGCCTGGTCCTGTGAGAGCAGGCCGCTTCTCCTGCCATTATGGAACTTCCCCTGGATCTGTAAGCTTCAATAAATAATATCCCTTCCTCCATAACTGTGCCTAGTCTGGAAGTTCATCTCAGCGAACCTGAAGCTGTCTGCTACACCCTGCTATCCCAGTTTAAGAAGCATGATTACAAGAGTGACAAGGACATCAGTCTATACCAAGAAGGATGCACCCACCTAGAGTCCTGGCCTCTAGGAGGCCCCTGCGGTACCTGTCTCTGGAGTACCTTCCAGGGAAATGAAGGTGGCTGGGTATGGTGCAGTGTGCAAGATGGTGGGGGCTCTGGATGGCCTTCACTGACCTGCATAGGAGGGAGAAGTCTCCCTTAGGGGTTATGAACTGGAAGATACAGCAATGTGGACCATAGGTCAGGTCTGGCTTACAGGACCAACTTTCTCTGTTCTCCTCACGCTGTTGGTCTTTGGCTTCTTTCCCAAGCAGAGGAGCTGGACCATGACTGTGGTTTCTCTCTGCTTGCAGCTCCAGAGACCTGGCTGCTGGCTCTAAAGACTCTTCCCCCATCACTATCCAGAAAGCCAGGGCCATGCTGAGGGTGATGACTTCTGGGGGAGGCAAAGGCATCCACCATGGGGCTTGGAGCCACCGAGAGCACATGAAGAACACTGAGATAAGGCCAGTCCATGTGTCTCACAAAGATCTAATGTCTCGTGCCCTGGGGAGAATGTTACAGTGACTAGAAAGCCAGGCAGGGAATGACTGGCTTCCAGAGTTTCAGGTGCTGAGCCCACATGGAAGTGCAGCCCCATCCCTTCACTCAGGCCCAGCTGGTCACATCTAAGGGGACTCCATGGCCACACTAACAGGTCTGTGTCCACTTGGCATGAGCATAGGTCCATGCTGAGCCTTGCTGCCACTCAGGTGTGAAAGTGGCTCCACACAGACGCATCTCCGTAACATTCAGATCAAGTGACAAGTCTGTATAAAATACACCTATCCAGGGGAAGGGTCACATGTGCACAATCAGGACATGTTCAGCTCAGACATAGGGGAGAAGTGATAGCCATGGGCAGTGGGCCATGGGCTCTAGACTTAGGCTTATATCACTGCAGTCATAGTAAGCAGAAACTATGTTCCCATTTCACAGGTGAGCAAACTGAAGTGAGGAGGCCACCCAATTTGTCCAAGGCCACACAGCACTGTAGACCAGAACCTGATTCTGTACTAAGGACAACCCCATCTCACACCCTCACTAACTTGACCTGCTGTCCTAGCCCTCCAAGGTCCCCACATTTGGTTTGTAAGGGAAGGGAATCTGGCTCCAGAAGCTCCCAGAACATTGTCCCTGATCACTTGTCTCTGAACCAGCCACTGTTGAGCCCTCTACCTGGAGCCCTCTTTCAGATTTCCACATTCCATGAAATCCACTTGAGCATCAAAGGTACCTCCTCTGAGAGGCATACCTGCTTTCCCCCATCCTCACTAAAAGAGTACTGGCATTCCCACTCTTCCAGCCTCCCTCTGCCACTGTGTTGACACTGTCACCCCAAAAGCCATGTGTAGAGTCTCCCAGGGCTCTTTGCATACATCCAAGGATGGTGGGACCACTACCTCTCAGGAGAGCCAGTCTGTGTACACAGTGAAAACCAAGGTGTCAACATTCAGTAGAGCTGCCCCTCACACCCTAAGGGAACCCTTCTGAGATCCCAAAAGCTCTGTTGATCCCTGGAGCTTATCCTTTCAGAGAAAGAGAAAAAGAGAGAGACAACCAGCTACTTTCCTTAGCTATTCTTTCTTGCCAGCTTGCATCCACCCACTCATCCATCCATCCTTCCATCCATCTTTCCACCTGCACATTCGTCAGTCCATATGTCCGTCCATCCAACTACCCACCCACCCATCTACCCATCTATTTCCTGGACCTCTTATGTGCAGAGTACCACACTCTAGTCGATCACATCACCCTATTTAAATATTGGTGGTGAAAAGTCCATTTCACAGATGAGGACACTGAGGCACATCAACCAGCAGATGTTAAATCCACCTATACCTGAAGGAACCTGCATTCTGGAAGAGAACCAAATATAACACCCCTAGTTCTTCCTCCTCAGGAACCTGCTCATTTTAAATGAGGCTGATACCTGTGTCCATCCCAGAGGGGCTGATGGGACCTACGGGGACAGTGCATAATAGCCTATGTCTGCACACAGTGACCAGGTACTACTGCAGTCCTTTGATCCACCCAAAGATTCACTTTAAGTAGCAGGAACAATGGCTTTCCATGCTCCCATTTCCAGAGGATGGCTCCTCACAGATCCAGCAGCTCAGCAGAGGCCAGCTCAATCCAAGAAGTGGACACACCCTCTGTGGGTTCAGTCACTGCACTGTCAACCATAGGAGTCCTGGGCATGGCCTAGGAAGGTGACAGGAACCCCCTTGCCTAAAGGACACTCGGGTGACAGTTTTGTGTCTTCGTCCAGTCTCACTCACCACCCTTGCTCTGAGACCCTCTTATGAAGTAAGAAATAGGAAGTAGAAATAGATCTGGGTGTGGGGTGACAAAGCCTCCTGGCAAAGAGTCAGTCACCTGGTCTGACGACCTGGAAAAGCTGTCCAGCCAGCCACATCAGAGGGATCCCAAGGACGTCCCAGGCAGCAAGAGCCCACTCTCCCCAGCGTTCTACCGTGTGGGAGTCTGAACGCCAGGAGTTGAATCACTTGACAAGGGCTCCCAGCATCAGTGCCTGGGAATGATGCTCTCTCCTGACAGCTGGGCAGGCTGGCAGGGGTGGGAACGTGATAGACAGTCTCTCCCTGTCAGAGCTCCAGGGCATCCACTATGTAGGGAGCTGCAGTGAGTGCTGGGCATCTATCCTCAAGGCTCCATGCCTCCAAATACCCAGTTTCTCAGCAGCTGGCATGGCACACTATAGTCACCTGACCATCACTGTTGGATGTTGGGTGGGAGAGGAAGCAGAGCCCAGCACTAGCACCACCACACCAAATCCTCCACCTAGGCAGTCTGGCTTAGTGGAAAGGGAATAGGTTTTAGAGCCAGACTTCCTGGGTTTGAATCCCAACCTGCCATCTGCAGCTGTGGGTCTGGGTACTTCCTTCCAGAACCTGTAACGACCAGGTGGTCTCTATGGGAGATGTGCTACACACCCATAATGGATGCCTTAAGTGGCAGAACCAGGTACACCATGTGGTACCAAAAGGGACCTCAGGTATTGTCAGTCTCCAGCTACCCCCACCATGAACTGTGTCCTGAATGCCCATGTCAAAAGTAGAGGCCTTAAAAGTCTGGGGAGAGGGCTCAGCAAGTAAGAGTGCTTGCCATGCAAGCATAACGGTCTGAGAGGGTCTGATTTGCCACGAATTTGATTCCAAGCACCCACGTAAATAGCTGGGTGTGTCCATACATGCCTGTAACTCCAATCCTGTGGGAAGCAAGGACAGGAGAATCACTGGGGCTTGCTGGTCAGTCAGCCTGATGGAAAACAGTAAGAGACTGTCTCCGCTGGGTGTGGTAGTGCTCACCTTTAGTCCCAGCACTGGGGAGGCAGAGGTAGGAGGATTGCTGTGAATTTGAGGCCACTCTGAGACTACATCATGAATTCCAGGTCAGCCTGGGCCAGACTGAGACCCTACCTGGAAAAAAAAAAAAGCTAGGAAGCATGTGGAGAACAAGAGCAGGATGATCCATTCTTTTCTGGCCTCTGAATTCATATGCACAAGGTGCACACATCTCACACACACACACACACACACACATGCAGACATACACACACAGGCCACTCATACTACACAAATGGGAGTGCAAAAATGAAAGTACAATTGATGCTGGGATGGCATACCCAGTTGAGAGTCAGGAGCACGTTCTCCCGCACAAGCCCCAGGGATCCCAGCAGACGGGTTCTGCTCCTGCTTCTTAGATGGGGAGATGGACACTCAAGATTCAGGGGGAAAACTAACTTGAAAATGGCAAGCAAGTCAGGACATCAGCAGGAGGTGAGACAGGATAGGGCCACCTTTAATCCCTGAGCCAGCATGCTCTGTGTGCTGTTTCACACAAAAACCCACAGCACACGTCCCAGTCCCCTGGAATCTAGAGAAAGTCATACCTCTCCAGGCCTTATGCCTGCTTTACCTAGCGGTTGCTAAACTGCTGCACTCAACCCAGCATCCTTTTTGCCAGGAGACAAAATCTTGAGCATGTCTTTATATCTGTGAGGGAGTTTCTAGAGCAGATTAATTGATATGGGACAACCCACCCATCCTATGGACTAGGGTCCCTGACTGAATACAAGGAGAAAGTGAGCTAAGCACCAGCATTCATTGCTCTCTGCTTCCTGACCGTGGTCTGAATGTGAACAGTGTCTCCTAGGTGATTCTAGAACCAATCAAGTTGACAATCTAGAGAAACCATTACAACCCTCGAGCTGTGAGCCAAAACAAACCCTTCCTTCCTTCCTTCGATCGATTGATCCATCCATCCATCCATCCATCCATCCATCCCTTTTGTTAGGTATATGGTGACAGGAGGGAGAAAAGTAACTGATACAATTTAGCCTAGGCTGACTGGGACTTGCAGCAAACCTCCTGACTCAGTTTCCACATGCTGGGAATAAACCACCACACCCACCTTGCTTTTGGTTTTCTTCTTATGATGTGTCTTTTGTACTAATTCCCTCAGTGGCTCATCATTTTAGTGAAATACAAACACATATTTTAAGTCAACTACCTTGAAGCCATTTGTAGAACTGGGCAGTTATGAAGGCATAAATGATATATGCCTCATTGCTAAGTGATCTTTGAGTAATAACACAACTTATAATGGTTTCCCATATGTTCCAACACCCATCACACTACAACAAGCAGAGTATTGTAAGGAAGACAGGGGAGGGCAGACCTCGGGTTATAGTTGAGGACAGGTCCTTGCCTTTGTGGAGAGACAATAGGAGGCTAGCTGGACTGATGGCCTCAACAGAGCAGTGCTCTCCCAATGCCTAGCCCTCTCTCTCCAGGGCCTGAAACTGCAGCATTTCCAAGTCACAGAGGTCTTCTCACTTGAATTCAGAGCATCAGGTCTTCCCAGAAAACACCCTTTTGCAACACTAGTGGAGAATGTGTAGGTGGAGGAGGGGGATGGAGGGCTGGCCCAAAGCGAAAAGTCCCCCCTGCTCTTCCTGCATTCTCAGCAACCTTTTTGTAAGTCATTCAGCAGAGTTCTCCCAGGGAGTCAGGGGGCAGGGGGCCAACCCCATATCAGGCCCACTGGTGGAAGTGAGAGATAGCTGTTTACTGGGCAGGGGTCATGGCAGCATGGGGTAGAGGAGTTGGCACATCAGACACTGAGAAGGGGGTATAGTTAGGGTGAATGGACCCCTGAAGGTTAAAAAAGGCAGGAAAGTCTGCACTTGCTAAGAACTCAAAGCTGCTCTGACTTCTTATCTCTTGCCTAGTTCCCTAGACCTGTTTTTCCACAAACAACCAGAACCCCTCCTGGGAACCCCTCTTTCTGGGAGGGAAGTCTTTCATTGGACCAGTTCAGCCCCTGGAACTTGGTGTCAGCTGTGGGTGAGGCAGCCCTCAGCTGGGCCAGCTGTCCCTCTGGTTCACCTGAGCCTTAGCCCACCACAATAAGGTGGGCTCAGGCTTTGACCCTTCCAGCTCCCAGCTGTGGGTGAGCTTTCCCTCAGCTGAACTTTCTTTCTCTCTTTTCCCTTCCAGCCCCCATGATTTTTTGAACTTTCAGGCCCTCCACCATGATTTTTTTCAGGCAACATGGGTCTGTAACATGGGTCTGTAAATAAATGTAATAATTTAATAATTGGCCTTCTTGGTCTTTTTATTCAATTCTTTAATTAAAATTAGAAACAAACCTAGGGTTTGGGGTTCAAGGACTTTCCCGGACTCCTAGCAACCGCCATTGCTATAGGACTGCAGAGGGTGGGGCCAGCAGTAGCAACAGCCATGCTACACTGAGCTCAGAAAAGCAGGGAGGAGGAGAGGAGACTCACTCTGTCCAGGGGAAACTGAACATTGGAGGGCAAAGGAGGGCGGATTGTGTCCTTACTGATATCTCTGCTCCCGACTCTCAAGGCTGGATGCTCATGTGACCTGTTGGGTTTCTAAGGTCAGGGCCAGAAGAGTGGCCACTCCCTTGGACTCTGATTCTAACTCAGCCTGTCTGATGGCAGAGGTACATTGTGGCTTGTGGCTTAGGAAGGCAAGACCTGCTTTGTGGTAGACTCCTTGGGACAAGCTAATGGGCAGGACGGCTTTATTATTTTCATCAAACAAGGTCACCATAGGTCACAAGCAAAGCCAGCAGAGCTTGACCTCCATAAGCTGTACAGGAAGCCACAGTCCCATCTCCTTTCAAGAGAATCCAACACCCTCCCTGGCCTTGGCCACAAGACAACCATGCTAATACTTCCTATGTAACGAGGTACCAGGCACATGAATATCCTCATCTTAGGACCTTTGTCTCCTATGTCCCTCCCCCATGTGATGCCATCACAGTGTCATCAACACTCCCCTCCTCTCCACTTCTCAGCCAGTCAGCTCTGCTTCCAGGTGGTCCCTGCCCTTTTGTCCATTGATAGTCACCATGCTTAACTAATGTGCCCACTTCAATACTGTCCCCTCCCCTGTTGCAGTATCAATTCTGCTTCTTTGGTTGTGTTTCCTTCCACTCTGACCTTCCCCAGCTTCCACAGACAACTGACAGTGACCTGGGGCCTGGCTTGCAGAGCTCCACAGAGCTTTTGCCAATTTCACTGAAATCACAGGCCTGGTCCTCTTGTGTGGAAACACTGCCGGCGAAAACGTGCAGACGTGTTTGTATATCTGGATGCTGAGGCAAGGTCTGGGGAATGTCAGCTGTCTCTCCATCCATCTGGCAACAGGCTCAGAAAACTGTGTCCTCAAAATAAAACGTCAAGTGTGAATCTTCCCAGCAGGTAACATCACATGCTGCAGGCAAACACAGGAAACCCTGGTCTTCTGCATCCATCCTTTTATGCAGCTGTGAAATGCCTTGTCTCCCAAAGGACTCCCTGTCCATCCTTGAAACTACACATCCGCCTGGTGGTGGGCACATCTGCCCATGAGCCAAGCCATGGCCAAGAAAAAAAATCACACATCTTGGAGCTACCACTGAAGACATGTTCCCTGGAACTAAGTCTCCCCAAAACCTACAGCATGGCTCCAGTTATTGACTGAATTCTCACCATTAGCATGGAACTCTATTTCTTTTTTAAAAATTATTATTTATTTCTTTCTTTGACAGAGAAAGAAGGGTGGGAAGAATAGGCATGCCAGGGCCTCCAGCCACTGCAAACGAACTTCAAACACATGCGCCCCCTTGTGCATCTGGCCAACATGGGTCCTGGGGAATTGAACCTGGGTCCTTTGGCTTTGCAGGCAAATGCCTTAACCACTAAGCCATCCCTCTATCCCGGAACTCTATTTCTAACTGATGCACATCTTTCCCTATCAGAAAAACATATGCCAGTGACTGTTCAGTATTCAGATGCCATCTTCAGGAACAGGGAGATGCCTGAGGCATATGGACTGAGAAGAAAAGCAGAGTGCCAAAGGCAGGCAGCTACTACTCCATACCAGCCAACCTCTGACCTCTGGCAAACTAGGGCCACCACAATTGCCCAACTTCTACTCTTTTTTTGTAAATTATTTGAGAGAGAGAGGGGGGAGAGAGAATGGACACACCAGGACCTCTAGCCACTGCAAACGAACTCCAGGCACATGTGCCACCTTGTGTATCTGGCTTATGTGGGTCCTGGGGAATCAAACCAGGGTCCTTTGGCTTTGCAGGCAAGCACCTTAACCACTAAGCCATCTATCCAGCCCCATCAACTTCTACTTTTGAACAGAAGCCAGAATTCCAGATTTGCCTTTTTAAATACTAGAAAATGCCACATAAGTCTGATATGTCAGAGGGTCCAAACTTAGTCATTAGGCAAGCTCCAGTTGTGCAATAAGTTAGCATTTGGTACTTATACAGTTATAAAACCACAAAACCTTAACCTAGCTCAATGTGAAAGGAGCCCCCACCCCACCCCTGCAGCCTACCCACCACAGGACGAAGCTGCTAAGCAGAACCATTCCCAGGTATGACAGCACTTGTGATTCTTCCAAGCATACACCTCTGAAATTACCAAAAGCCTGAAACAAACTGGTTTTTTCACATAAAACCAAAGAGTAGATGACAGACTCATGACACAGGTAAACCTCGAGTGCAATCAGTGAAGAATTGTCCCTAAGGCTGCACACCAAGTCATGTCAACAAGGACATACAAGGAAATCTGGGGAAGCAAAAGAGTGGTTTTGTGTCTCAGTAGCAGTAGTGTTGACATGACTACATACTCTGGCCCAATGGCATCACAGTATCCAAAAACAGCACACCTTCCAGGAGGTGGTATGCTCAGCAGACTGGGAGAGAAAGGAGAGTGGTCTGCTATATCAGTTACTTTCTCATTACTGGGACAAAATTCACAACCAGGAGCAACTTATGAAAGGAAAAGGTTTCTTTCAGCTTACAGCTTTAAGGGAAAGTGACCATCATGGCAGGGAAGAGCATGGCAGGAGCAGACAGCTGCTGTCACATCTTTACACTAGCAGGGCTGGGTTCTGATACCACAAGGCCTGCTCCCAGTGACAAACTCCTTAAGCCAGGGTCCACGTCCTAAAGGCTCCACAAATATCACATGCAGCATCACCAACTGTGGATTAAGTATTCAAACACATGAGTCTACAAAGGACATTTTACATTCAAAACACCACTCCTAGCCTGAAAGGGTCTCTAAGGGGGAACTGCTCAGTACTATCTGCCACTAAGTAGACCAGCCAGGTGCCAGCTGCCAGACTCATTTAATCCTCTCACAGCCCAAAGCAGAAATTCTAAAGACATCTCAAGACAAAACCAGGCACCAAAGAGGCAAAGTGAGTTCACAAGCTCACAAGAGGGAGTGGGAGTCAGGTTCTTTTAGCACGCGTGTACTTTATGGACTCTGGCAGGCACTAGGGTTTATAGGGGGAGGTCAATGGGCACTTGAGGGCAGGGTGGGCTCTGCACTGCATCTTTGGTATTCAGCCCAGTGTCCCGACCTTACAAGAGGCTGCACACCAGCAGTCTACCCAGGCGGAACAATGTTTAGGCACTAGCAGCATGAATCCTCCAGGGTTATGGCTACCTATTCCCTCACTCTTCCCAGAGTTCACTTCCTGAATGCCTGTCCTGTAGCCAGTTGTGTGCACCAAAGTGTTCTTACCTAAGAGTGGGACTAAGTCACTGTTGTGGCCCCCAGCCAAGCAGCACCCCATACATAGTAGACGCTCAGTAAGTGCTAAGCTGTGGAGTAGATGAACAGTGCCCAGCTATGTACTTGGAGTTGGTGGCTTAGGCTGATTTGGGCTCCTGGGCTTCCTGCAGACTGAAGCTCACCACCCTGGAACTTCAAAGGTAAAGACTGAAAGGTTAATTTCCTGTAAGGGCTGATCCGTGAGCAAAGCCATGATCAGAAGCCGGGGTGTGTTTTCTCTCTGGACAGTGCAAATCACGCAGACGGCCATGACCTTTCATTTTCAGCAACAACACAGACTTAAATTCCCCCGAGACAGACGAGTGTGTGCATTGCATGTTTGCAAACTTCTAAGTAAGGCACATGCAGAGCAGAGGCGCCTCTGAGGTGCTGCAGCAGCAAGACAGACAGCAAGGCCAGCTGTGGGGATCCTCTCTCCTCTGGGTCCTTGTTACCCGCCTTCCCCAGGCTTGTCTGAAACCATCTGTGAGACAGAGAGATTCTATTTCACCAATTGTTTCTCAGTCTCTCTGAAGTTCGTGTGAAAGGGGCTCCCACAGCCATGGGGCCAACTCCATTAGGCTGCCATATATGTTCTAGGAAGTAGGGATTACACCTTTTCCACCATCCTTTTCCCACGACAGCACACAAAAAGAGGAGGGAAGTAAGTCCCCAGCCCAGCCATGTGTCACCAGTGGGTATAGCAACTTTGCTACAATTGGAGACTTGAGGCCAAGTGGGGTTCCCATCTGTGTAAGGTATCTGGGGACATGGTGGGGTGGAAGGCAGGGCAGAATCTGCAATAGTGAAGTCCTCCATCTGCCCAACTTGTCCACTGCTTAGGTGGCCTTGAGAAAGAGACAGAACCTCTGTGTGCCTCTGTTTCCTTTGTGTAAAATGAGAATTATAATTTCTACCTCACAATGGGTTGTGGGTTAGGGAAATCTCTGAGGACTTTGGCATAAAGACAGAGCATCCAATTGCAGCTGTAAGTGGGTCCCAGTTCAGCCCACAGCCTAGCTGACCATCAGAGAGCAAGGGCTTGCAGAACCCTAGTGTAGCAATGTGTGTGACTGCATAACAAAGCAACCCTGGCAGGTGGCTCACACAGCACAAGTCTATTGCCCCAGCTGAAGAGCATACAGTCAGTCCCATATAAGCCAGGTCTACCTCCTCCTCCTGAGACTTCTCTCCTTGTCTCACAGTTGGCGTCTTCTCCCTGGGTCCTCACATGGTAATCCCAGTGTGCGTCTGTGTCCTGACCTCTCCTTATGAAGGCCATATTGGATTGGAGCCTACCTTTGTGACCTCATTTTACTTAATCACATCTGCAAAGTTTCTGCCACATGTCAGAGTCTCAATACATAGATTGAGGGGACTCAACTCTGCCCATAGCAACTGGGTACCTGTGCTGAGTCAGGTGGACCATGAAGGTGGGTGTCTGGGTCAATGGCCCACTGATAGCCCTCCTCACCTTCAGACAGTGCTTCCAGGAACCTGCAAATGACATGGGTGACATTTACAGGGCACTGCCCTATAGCAAGTTTATGACAAAGGAAGACTTGGGTTCCTGAGGGTAAAGAAGCCACCAGGCTCTCCATGTGGCAGGGAGACAGGTGGAGAAAAGGATGGGCTACAGGTCACAGTAAGAAGGGTGCATTTGGACGGAGTGTGGGCTGCAAGGCTGGGAGAGCAGCTGACCAGGCTCTGGGCAGGCGGAGGATGGTGAGATCCTCCCCGGAGGAGACATAATGGACATACCAGGAACAGCCACAGACCACTTCCCAGATGCCAACTAGTCCCCACCCCTGGCACACAGCAAGATACATTCCGCACCAGAAACATTTCAGTTGTGTGGATGCAACACATGCACATGCTGACTCAGAGCCTTCCTTACTCGCCTTTGAGTCTTAGTTTAGAGGCCCAGCACGTCCTCTACCCCAGAATGGGGGCCCACAGTCCTCAGGCATCTGGCACTCCTTATTGTCATGGCATCTCTGGCATCTTTGTCACAGTTGGGTCCCTAGGCTGTCTATCCCAGGCACATACTGACCACCTGTTGATGTTTTAAATGACCAACTCATGAACTGCAAACTCACCTCAGGGGAGTAGGGATTCCCAGCTTTGTTCTGGGATCCTAAAAGCCTCAGGCCCTCTGGCCACCTGGGAAGAGTGCCTGGTCCTCAAGCAGTTGGGTGGCTGGCAAAGCCCCAGGGAGGGGTGTGTGGAAACCTGTCCACCCTCTGGGACCCCAGTTCTAGGAAGAAACAGAAGCTCCAAAGGACCAATTCAATCCCCTTCCCTGAAAGGTTCAGGCCTGAGGCTGGTTGACAGCCTTGGGTCTCCCTCCCTTCCAAGAGATGTAGCATCACACCTCTACCATTTTATGAGTCCTCCACAGGAAAATGGGGGACTGGGCTTCTAGAAACACATCCAGAACGGCTGGCAGCTGGGTAGGAACTCAAGCCTTTCAGGCCCTGCCTTTCCTTGTATGAACAGAGTATTTTAGCACTCCCCTTACTTCACCCTGTCATCCCTCATAGCTAATAATAAGAGTTGACATTTTCTAAGCCAAGTACTTTATATTCTTCATCTCATCCAGTTCATGCGAAGGTCAGCTAACTTGTCCAGGGTCGTGTTACTAAATACAAATGAGGCATCCAGGAGCCCACTCTCACCAGCATGCATGGGGACTGTTCTAAGCCCTTGGTCTGCATTCACAGGTGTATCCAACCACACTGGCACACAGTAGGTGCTCAAGAAAAGCTCAGTGAAGTCTTTATAGCTTCCTGTGTCTCAATACCAACATAGTGTTAGGGATACTGGAGATATTCAGCAAATATTTATTGTCTGGATGAAGTATCAAAGGAAGGAAGGGAGAGACAGGGAAGAAGGGAGGGAGGAATAGAATGGTTAATGGAAAGATGGTGGCTGGATGGACACCTGGTGGCAAGCAGAGGTATAAATTGTAGGATGGGTAGATGATGGCCATCACTCCTCCATGCTTGGGAAGATAGAGATGCCAGTACACAGGAAAGATTCTATAGACATCAATAACTGGAGAAAACAGAAGAAAGAGCTAAGGAATGTAAGGGGGTCCTCACTGGAAAAAGGGAGGCTTCCACACAGAGGTGGCCTCTGAGAGGTGTGGGACAGTCCCCAGGTTGGAAGGAGAGCATGAGCAAGTGACGGGGGGGAAGAATCCAGTACCTCCTTGGCACCTCATACCCTCATCTAACTCCTTGACCAACCCTGAGCTCTTTTAGGTCAAGGACCCTTCTGCCTGCACACCAGCTGAGGCCTGCTGTGTCTGCTCTGTTCAGGTCCAGCTGCTCAAACACTGACTAGAATGAGAACAGCATGAACTGAACCAGGACTGCACTCATGCAGAGGACCTGCTTTGTGCCACCGAGTTCAGGACCTCAGTGACGTCTGCAATGTCACGCCTGACACTCACAGGCAGGGATGCTGACTTACCTGGCATGACACAGCATGAGCCAGGAGCAGAGATCAATGTTGGGTGTCTTCCTTCACCACTCGCCACTTTTTCTGAGACAGGTTCTCTCTCAGAACCCGGAGCTTACCAATTTGGCTAGACTGGCTGCCAACAAGTCCCAGGGATCCTTCTGTCTCTGCTTGCCTAACACTGGGGTTACAGGCATGTGCCATCATGCCTGGTTCTTAGGTGGGTACTAGGGATCCAAACTCGGGTCCTAAGGCTTACACAGCAAGCACTTTACCAACTGAGCCAAATCCTCAACCCCTTGTTTTCTTTTTTGAGTCAGTCTGGCTCTGTAGCCCAGGCTGGCCTCAAACACAAAGCAATCCTCCTGCTTCAGCCTCCCTAGTGGTGAGATTATAGGTGTGCACCTACCACCTTCCCCAGCCATGCAATGTTTATATGACTAGTTAAGATGCCCTAAGAAAACCCTTAACTTTCTTCAGCTGGAGAGAGTGACTGTGTGAACATTGACCTGTTCACACTATGCCATGCTGCCTTGTTTGTCACTTGTGAGATGCCACAGAGGGGTCCCTGAGCGAGGCCACCTTGCCCAAGCCCCTCCCAGCTAAGCAGGCTGGCCCTGAGCCAGGGTTCCTATCTCTGACCAACATCACTGCATAACCCCAGGCAAAAACTAGAAGGTGACCAGGCTTGGTGGTGCACGCCTTTAATCCCAGCACTTAGGAGGCAGAGGTAGGAGTATCGCCATGAGTTCGAGGCCACGCTAAGACTACATAGTGAATTCCAGGTCAGCCTGGGCTTGAGTGAGACCATACCTCAAAAAAACAAAAGTAAAAACAAAAATTAGAAGGTGGTTGTGCCATGGAAAGCACTTTGAGATGGAACTCTGAGGATTTCAGCCTCCAGGGAAGTGTCTGGAAGCTTCCTGAACAAAATGCCAGCTACTAGCACATGGGCCTCCCAAAGGTAGCTGACACTAACATGCTGAGCCCTGCTATGGGGTGAGCTGTGGGCCTGGCTGCAGCAATGTAATTAGGTGAGGAGCATGACAAGAAACGGGCACCTTCCCAACTGCCACCCCCAGCTTAGGCTGCTCTCCAAGAGGCCCAAGTCCAAGAACAGGACATCCACTCTTGCCATGGCTTGCAGGCAGCCATCTTCTTGCTGTGCCCTCACACATCAGAGAGCCCATCTCTCTGGAGTCTCTTTCCATAATGGTATTCATCCCATCCTAAAGGTTCTACTGCATGACTTCACCCCCCTATCTCACAAGGTTCTCATCCAAATCTTGGGGGACATAAGCACTCAGTCCATCAAAGGCCAAGATCTATAGGCAGGTAAGCTGTCATTGGGCTTGGATGAACCAGGCAACGGGGACTCATGATAGGACCCACTGTCTGGAAAGGCAAGGAAACCCCACAGAGGACGGGATGTGGGAGCCAGCTTTGAAAAGAGGTGCTAGAGTGTGCTAGGTCAAGGAGGAAGAGAAGGACCTTCCAGACCAAGGGAGCAATGACCCCACAACAACAAGGGGACATGGGCTAAAGGTCCAATGGGGCCCATCTGTAGAGACTCAGGCTTGATCTCATAGCATGCCACTGGAGGAGTTTGAGAAAGGCTTAACAGCAGAATCCTCTCCTGGCAGCACGATTTGGAAGATTATGACCCATCAGACGAGATAAGGAGGCTCATAGGCAGCAATGTTAATGGTGAGGCAGCCCAAACAGACAAGACCACACAAATTCCTGGGAAAGAGACACTGTCTAGGCTGCCCATGTCATCTGCTGTCCTTGAAGTCCCTGGATGAGCCCAGCTCAGCCCCCCTTCTTCCCCCACCCTTAGATACAGACCTCCCTCCCCTGGAGCATCCTCTCCAATGCCTGCCCTGACTATCCCAATACCTCTAGCTATTCCTCTCTGTCCTCTGGCACTTCTGTGTAGAACAATACCCTAGTACAGGCATGTCCCTCTCCTCTGTTGTCTCCTACACAGTGAGGGCTTCAGGAGGGGGACTATGATGCCATTGCCTCATGTCTCTAGTCCTGGCCTCAGCAAGTATCCCAGGACTCTCTAATGTCTGAATACATTATGCATGAGCATCTCACCAGACCACACCCCCAGGGGTTGATTTGGACTTCCATATTTATATCCCACACATCGGTTGGATTAATGACTGTGTGGGAAGAGGAATCTTGCAGTAGTCATTTGTTTGAGTGACATTCACCATTCTGTACCCACTGTCTGGTCCCTATGCACAGCAGGGAGTCATCCACAAGGATGCCCTCCGGGGCCAACACAACCCCACACACAGGTGGCAGGGCTCAACTGCATATGCTATTCTTGAAGACTAGGGTCACTGGCTCCTGGACCAAGCTGAGAAAGGTATTTCCTGGTGGACTGGGTCAGGAGCCTTGGAGATCCTAGAGGCTTCCCTGTCCCTTTCTTTAAGAAGCTTTCCAGAGTAGAAAATTGCACCACCCTGAATCCCTATACTCAGTTCTTCCACAAGCATGGCCTTGCAGAGGTGCTACTGAGATGGGCAAGGCCAGGTCAGCACAGGAAAGTTGGGTTGCCTCTGCTCTGCCCTGGCTGGATCTGCATGGGGGTACAGCCAGGCCAAGTCCACTTTCTAGCAGCCAGCAGGAGCCAGGGAGCATAGGGTGGAGAGGAGACTGAGGGAGCCCAGCTCCATTTCTGCTGCCTGGTGGATACATTTCAAAAGAACCAAGAATTATGAAAACAGCTCAGAACACTAAGCTGTAGGCTGGAGAACTGCAGGCCTGTGGCAGGGTAGGCTTGCTCATGCATGCAATCCAAATGCTTTGGACAAAGAGTTCCTGCCTCAGTTGTCCTGATGTCCAAACCCTTTGCCCCCTTTCCAATCCAGATTCTGATTGGGACACCCAGGAGCACACCATAGTGCACACTTACCCTTGAGAAAATATATTCTGCTCCAGGGAGCACCACAGTTCCAGCATGGTTAGCAGGTGCACAGAAAGTGTTCTGAATCCCTGAGACCCGTTGCTAAGAAACAGGACCAAAGTCAGGAGCCCAATGTTCCTGCTTTGCTGGGCAGCCTGCAGTGAATCACTTAACTGCTCTGGTGCTGCTTCTTGCTTACACCCTGCAGAAAGAGCTCCTATAAAGACGAGGAGGACACAGTGCTTTCAAACAGCACTTGACATCCCAGTTCCTACCAAGTGCTGGCACCAGGGACAGTCAAGGGCCTCTAAGCTGGCAGAATTCCAAACATAACAGCCCCAGGTTTCCAGGAAGGCTGGAGCAAAAAAGGCATGTTAGAAACAGTGTGAGGTAGGGGTTCCCCACTATGAGATCAACAAACACTGACCTCCTTGGAGAGCATGGAGCCAGTAGGGGCTCTGGCAGAGACCCAGCCAGGGTCAGGGCTGAGGAAGCACCCTGTGGGTTTGGCTAGCTAAAAGGGCCTGGCAGAAAGGTCACTGGCAACTGACTAAAAAAGGCTCCACTTGTCAATATTGTACCAGATGTATGCAGCACAGAGGGGCCCCAGGGAGTCAAAGACAGGTTCTGACAAGTAGCAAAACACCTCCTACACCACACACCCATGCACACATGAAGGCCCATACACACATTCACACTCTCACCCACACCCATGCCAATGTGTATATACACACTCCCTCACACACATATCCATGCAAATGTGCACACACACACTCCCCCACAGAAACACCCATGCCAATGAGCAAACATGCACATTCCATCTCAGACACACGAATGCCAATGTGCACACAGTCCCTCGCAGACACACCCATGTCAATGTGCACACACATTCTGGCTCAGACACACACATGCCAATGTGCACACATGTACTCCCTGACAGACGTACCCATGGCAATGTGGACACACAAACACACACTCCCAACTCACAGGTTCACTGCCTGCCCTGCAGCCTCCACTAAACTGTTCTCCTTACTGGCTGTTTACAAAAAAGCTGTCAGTACCCACTCTCAGAAATTTCCCTCAGATGGAAAATGCCAGCAATACTAGCAAGCTGTATCCAGAGTAGAAATCATGTCTGCAAGCCCAGGCAGAAATAAAGACTGATCCATGGTCCCTCATGGTGAGAATAGCAACCTCATCCCCAGGAATTTACTCTCCTGCTCCACCAAGGGAGGGAACTACTCCCCATTGTAAGCCCAGGAAGGGATGTAAGAACCCAGGTCACACTCTGAGCACGGTGAGAACCTGGGACACACTCTGAGCACGGTGAGAACCTGGGACACACTCTGAGCACGGTGAGAACGTGGGTCACACTCTGAGCACGGTGAGAAGCTGGGACACACTCTGAGCACGGTGAGAACGTGGGTCACACTCTGAGCACGGTGAGAACGTGGGTCACACTCTGAGCACGGTGAGAACGTGGGTCACACTCTGAGCACGGTGAGAACCCGGGACACACTCTGAGCACGGTGAGAACCCGGGACACACTCTGAGCACGGTGAGAACCCGGGACACACTCTGAGCACGGTGAGAACGTGGGTCACACTCTGAGCACGGTGAGAACCCGGGACACACTCTGAGCACGGTGAGAACCCGGGACACACTCTGAGCACGGTGAGAACCACGCTCTGAGCACGGTGAGAACCCGGGACACACTCTGAGCACGGTGAGAACCCGGGACACACTCTGAGCACGGTGAGAACCCGGGACACACTCTGAGCACGGTGAGAACCCGGGTCACACTCTGAGCACGGTGAGAACCCGGGACACACTCTGAGCACGGTGAGAACCTGGGTCACACTCTGAGCACGGTGAGAACCCGGGACACACTCTGAGCACGGTGAGAACCCGGGACACACTCTGAGCACGGTGAGAACCCGGTCACACTCTGAGCACGGTGAGAACCCGGGACACACTCTGAGCATGGTGAGAACCACGCTCTGAGCACGGTGAGAACCCGGGACACGCTCTGAGCACGGTGAGAACCGGGACACGCTCTGAGCACGGTGAGAACCCGGGACACGCTCTGAGCACGGTGAGAACCGGGACACGCTCTGAGCACGGTGAGAACCCGGGACACGCTCTGAGCACGGTGAGAACCCGGGACACGCTCTGAGCACGGTGAGAACCCGGGACACGCTCTGAGCACGGTGAGAACCCGGGACACGCTCTGAGCACGGTGAGAACCCGGGTCACGCTCTGAGCACGGTGAGAACCCGGGTCACGCTCTGAGCACGGTGAGAACCCGGGACACGCTCTGAGCACGGTGAGAACGTGGGTCACACTCTGAGCACGGTGAGAACGTGGGTCACACTCTGAGCACGGTGAGAACGTGGGTCACACTCTGAGCACGGTGAGAACCTGGGTCACACTCTGAGCACGGTGAGAACCTGGGACACACTCTGAGCACGATGAGAACGTGGGTCACACTCTGAGCACGGTGAGAACCCGGGACACACTCTGAGCACGGTGAGAACCCGGGTCACACTCTGAGCACGGTGAGAACGTGGGTCACACTCTGAGCACAGTGAGAACCTGGGACACACTCTGAGCACGGTGAGAACCTGGGTCACACTCTGAGCACGGTGAGAACCTGGGTCACTCTCTGAGCATGGTGAGAACCTGGGTCATTCTCTGAGTACAGTGAGAACTTGGGTCACTATGAGCACAGGGAGAACCTTGGTCACACTCTAAGCACAGTGAGAACCTTGGCTGTATACTGAGCACAGCCAAGGAAGGTGCTGTTTTTCTTCTTTTCTGGATGAATTCCTTATGGAAGGAATTTCCAGACTGTTTGCAAGTAGAGGGTCATGCATGGAATCTTCCATAATGACCTCCAGGACCTGTGAGCAGTCCTTCCCAGACACAGCACTGCCTTTGTGTGGCTCTGAAAGGCCTTGGGAGGGGGTAGGGATAGGATATGACTCACTATATGGCTAATATATTGTCTCAGAGTCCCAGCCCAGCTTCTAGCCCAGCTGGGGAGATCACTTAGCCTTTCCTCAGCCTTGGTTTCCCTACCGTACTGTAGGCCCTCAAGAACTGGATGCCTCAAAGATTCCTGGACAGAGCCTGCTCTGGATCACACAGTGGGTGGGCGGGCAGACCCTGATTTTACCAAAGAACTGTTTCTAGGTGCTTTACATCTCAGAAATCTCTCCAACTCCTTATGCCACTGTCCCCCTGAGCCCACAGGCTGGCACTTTTGGTGCATTCTTCCAGGTACAGCTTCACTGTGACCTCCCAGTAGCCCTGTACTTGGCATGGAGGGAGACCTGCCCCTGCCAGCCCCAGGCCAGCACAGGGACACCTGTACCTCAAGCCCCATGAGCCACCTTCCATGAGTTCAGAATCTCTGATGTTTCTGATCTATCCTCTAACTGCCCTGTTCTGGGCATGCTCTGCACAAGTCTTATCATCTCTGGAATGGAATACTGGGGTCAAATTCCATCCACCTGTGTTTGTCCAGTGACCTGAAGAATGTGGTGAGATGCTGAGGAGCTACATAGAGGCCTGGTGGGTAAAGCTGCAGTCCAGAAACACATCAAAGGCATGTCCAGGCCCAGCCCAAGTGCACTTTCACACAATCATGCAACTCTCTTCCATTTTCCACCACTTGGCCCAGAAGCCATTATGACCTGAGGGTAGGTCGACAGGGCCCAGGCCTCTAAACAACCTAAGGGAGCCGCTGGCCAGATATCCTCTTTGAGCCATGTACTCCAGCCAGTAAAACACTTCTATTGTCCTCTGATCTGAGACACTGGATGTAACCACAGCTTTGCTGACACACGTGCCATCCTCATCCACCATGTGCTGTCCTTTTCAGGGAACAGAGAAAGGGAAACAGAACCCACAGGTGCTGAGCCTCATAGGAGGTCCTCTCTTGCTTTCTCTCTCCTTTGGTCCCTCTGTTTTCTTCTTCCTCAGTGCACCTTTCCTCCTTCCTTCATGCATTATTCCTGACAGCTTAGTGGATCTTCTAGAGGCTACTGGGAGCAGGGGATGCACAGGGAAGGCAGCCTTCCTCTCTCACAACCATGAGTGCTATGTGGGTCCCATTTGTATTTCCAGACCTGAGCAGGAATGGATTCCATCAGAAGAATGTTCTGAGGTTGAAACAAGCATGAAAGCAGTTAAAAACTTAGGCATGATGGTACAACTCCCGTCATCCATCACTCACAAGGCTAAGGCAGGAGGATTGAGAGTTCCAGGCCATACTGGGCTATATGAAAAGATCCTATCTCTCAAAGATAGATAATGGGATATGGTAGTGTATGCCTTTAATCCCAGCACTGGGGAGGCAGAGGTAGAAGGATGGCCGTGAGTTCAAGACCACCCTGAGACTACATAGTGAATTCCAGGCCAGCCTGGGCTAGAGTGAGACCCTGTTTTGAAAAACAAAAACATAAACAAACAAACAAACAAAAAGGATAGATATATAGACAGGCAGACAAATGGAAATGTTTGGCCTGGATCAGCCTGGTTCCCAAGCTGCCAGGCAGGGTAACAGTACCTGAGCTAGCTGTTCTCTTGGTGGTGGGAATTTAACACAAAACCTCTGCTGTATTTCCCAGCTGGGCTGGCCCAGCTGCACCTATGGCAAACATTGTAACTTCAGGTTAAGAACAAGTGGGGACAAGACACAGTGAGCTACACTGGTTCTTTGTGAGTACAGTGCTGGTGATGGAACCTACCACCTTATAAGTGCCAGACACATGCTCTACCATCGAGTCACACCCACAACTCAGGCATCTGCTGACTTCTATGGCTGGCCCTTCACCAGCCAGTGACCTCCTCATGGCCTGTGCCTACAGCAGGCTCCTGCCATCCTCGAGGCTCTTGCTCTTGGCTGTGCACTGCCAGGTGTTCTGGCTCTGCTTGCCTTGAACACTTTGCTCTCTCCTCCTAGCTGAAGGTCCAGTTCTTTGAGAAAGAACTAGCTCAGAAGGCATCCATGCCTACTGAACACTCATGATGAGTCATGGCCCACAGCACCTTCCCTACCCTGCAGGCTGGGAACAAGGCCTGTTTTACCTCGAGACCCTCCTATGACCATTCCTTCAATGAGCATTGAATGAGAAACAGAGTTTGAAGCAGACAGATGCACCCCTTCTGGGTTGCTGGATATTCCCGTTGCCTGTTGGTTTTTATCTGCCTTTTGCAGCCGCACATGAGTAAACGGGGCCGATGGAGAAATCTAGAAAGTCAAATGTGCCCTTGGCCATTTGCCCACAGTGGAACTCTGCTTATCACATAGTAGGTACTCACAAGTGGAACAAATAAATGAATGAGTGATAAAAATAACAAATGAACATAATAAAAATAATAAAATGAATGAATGGATGGATGGATGGTAGGACATCTTGGCATGGAGTTTCCATGTATGAGCTGAGGCTATGAGGCTCTGTGACATACAGCTCTTGGGAGGATCCCACACATGTGTGTGGAGCCAGCATTGGCATACCTAGCTGTGGGGGCCCTCCCCCTCCTGCCCCTTATGTCCATGTCTCAGAACACTCTCAGGATGGGTCCATAGTGAGTGCTGCTATCACCACCTGGAAGGTGAAGTCCAGGTGGTGTTACAGGTGTTTTCCATCCCTGTATTCAACATTACATAAGGCCTCAATAAATGCTCCTATTCCTGGCCTTAGAAATGGGAAGCAGCTAGGGGGTCCCTCACCCTGAAATAGACTCCCGAAAACGCAGCACTATAAACCCAAGGGCAGCAATTAACTCTTTCCTTAGAAAGTCACATCAATGGGAGACAGAGGTCAGAAGATAGCAAATTCAAAGCTATTCTGGGCTAAGAAAAAAAAAAGCAAGTGGCATTGAACGTGACAACAGTACTGGATCATGGAGTGTAGACAAAACGATGCTGAGAAGACAGGCCAGGAGCTAACTGGGAGCACTGGAGTGTGCTCAGAGTAGCACTTGTCCTCATCCAGAGAGAAAAGGGAGTGAGCAAGAGAAGCAACGAGACTCTGCTTTCTTTTCAGAGAAGACCGACCAGCGAAAGCACAAGACCCACCACAGACCACCACTGTGCCCAACAGAAGTCACCTATTAGCCACATCTCGACCTAGGGGTTTTTGACACACTTGGGTCCCATCTCTTACTTAGCATAGTTGGGAATGCCTAATGGAATATTGGATTTCCTTCCATAACTCCCTTTCCTCACTGTGGCTGTCTGCCCCTTGACCCCAAGCCAGCATTTTACAAACAAAAAATGTCTTCCAGGGACACTCATTTTGAAAAATCAAATTAGCCTTGCTGTTTATTGCCTTGCCTGAGCTCTAATGCACACAGAGGAGCAGCCAGAAGTGCATGTCCTATTAACACCCAATGTGGGTGTCTCAGCCCAGGTGTGGGGAGCCCCTTCCTTCCAAGGATGAGGGCTCAAAGTGAAGGCAGTACAGGGACCTCCTTCAGGGGGGGACACATGCTAAGATTAGTCACATATGATGAGGGAGACTTGGAAGTGCCCATCAGGTGAAATTTTTATAATGTCTATTGACACTATAAAATACAATGCAATACTTTAGTGCATCAGAGAATACAGGGACAAGAAAGGGAGAAAAAACATTTATTACCCTGTGTGTAGACATTGTTCTAAAAACTGGGGATATAACCATGAACAAAATGAAAAACGTGTGCTTACGGTGCTGGGCAGGAAGATGAAAATCAATAGGTAAAAGACACAGGTGGGTCCAGCTGTGGTAAACATCACACTGAAAAACAGAGGGAGGAGCTGCTCAGTGGGTAATGTGCTTGCTGCTCAGGCAAAAGGACCCGAGTTCAGCTCCCCAGTATCCACATAAATCCCAGGTGTGATGACACACACAGAGCTGAGGAGGTGGAGACAGAAGGATCCACCAGGCTCACTGGCTAGCTAGTCTAACCAAATTAGTGAGCTACTCATTCTGTGCAAGGCCTTGTCTCAAAAAAAAATAAGGTAGAGGGGTTAGGGAGATTGCTCAGTGGTTAGGGGTCCTTGCTTATAAGCTGCTGGCCTGTGTCTGAATTCCCCAGCCCTCAGACACAAAGTGGTTCATGCACATATCTGGCCTCTCAATGTTCCTGCAGCACACACTGTGGCAAGAAGGGCTCTTGTTTTAGGATGAGAAGACCACTAGGGTGAGCACGGTTTTTAGTCCCAATGCCCTGGGCAATTTTTCTGCACACACCTTTAAGAAGCTACTCCCAAAGGAAGTCCCAGCATCCAAGTTGCTCCACTTCTAGACCAGGGGTGCCCTCACCCTGTTCTGGAAGGAAAGGGAAACAATTCTGGTCTAGATGGTTGCCCAGAGCAATTTATCAGGGGCTATGCAATCCGCATCAAAGGAACTCAGCATCCTTGTGGGAGCAACACTGGGGACCAGCATTTCATGGGGGAAGAGATCCAGCCCTGAGCCACGACTGGGACCACAACAGGATCCCTCGCAAGGACCAGCCTACAACCACTGAGACCTCCGCCACAGCACACCACCAAGAATGACCAGTTTGGCTGAAAAGCCTGTACTCAGCTCACTGTTTCACTAATTCCTCCTGCTACCCCTCTGCTCCCCTGCCCCCCCCCCCACTGTCCTATACCACTCTCAGCTTCTGTGCCCACCTGGAGGACAGGGAATGGTAGCAAGTCAAGGCAATCTTTGGTGAGGCCTCCTGCTCACACGCACTGGCTACACAACTCTGCAACATGTATCCCAGAGGAGAAAGGATACAGGTTTTATAGAGGTGGTTAGGGAAGCCACATCTGCAGCGTGATTCTCCAAAGTATCTACAGCAGGCTTGGGACAGGATTCCGGGTCAAAAAAAAGTGCAACCTCCCACTACAGGCCGAGCAGGACGAGTGCCCAGGGGCCTCAAGCTCATAGATGTTTGCTTCTGGCTTGTCTTGGACCAGAGCTAATGAAAACCTGAGCCTAGTCCAGAAAAGAAGAGCAGAGGACTTCCAGTTAAGATGGTGGCATAGGAACCACACCAAAACGGGCTAGGAGAAAAAAACAAAACAAAACAAAAAAACAACAAATACACTCTTCTACTAAAAAGTGAGGTGTATAGTAAATCACAAACCGCAGCAGAGAAGTAGGAGAGATCCAGAGCATCTAGAGCCCACAGAAGCAGGCAGAAGCAGCTCCAGCAGAGTTCCACACGGCTGCAGCCGCCAGGCTCTGCCTGAGCCGTAGGATTTTAAAGCCAGGTGAGGGGACTTTCCAATCACACCTGCCTCCTCGCAAACTCAAGAAACGTGGAAGGAGGAAGGCAGACACCAATGGAGCGGGTTGTGAGGAAGAGATTCACGTAGACAAGCAGACAGACTTCAGCCACCATCCACAGCCTCCCCCAGAGACCTGGGGAAGAAAGCTCACCAACCCAGCATGCAGCATGGTTAAAGCAGTGATCCACAGATGCAGCCGGCCTTCCTGAGCCCACAGAGCAGCAAAGAAGGACCCAAGCAGCCGTTCAACATAGCTGAGACCAAAACCATCCCAAAAGGTAACTTGGATTACACCAGATCAGTACCCACCAAATAAGCCCGATGTATAGGCTTACATTGGAAGGACTAATTGCACCTTCCATGTCAGGGTAAATTATATGTTAAACCTGATGGATGGTCAGATCTGACATTCTTAAATAAGCTATATTTTGGGCTGCTCATTTGTTGCCTCCTGATTTATAGTGCCTTTGTTTCCTCTTCTGTCAATCATTGGGAAAGGGTCTCAATTGGTCACAAGCTGACCTTGGAACCCTCTACAGACCAGAAATCTTAGCCTCCCAGTTGACAGGATTAAGGGTGTGGGGCAACACACATCCTTAGGGACTGTGACGGTTTTAAGGATCTGTTTGTCATAACACCTACTTTTGCACAAATACTCTGTGCTGGATTTCATTGAATAGGTACATTGTTTAGTTAAATTTTTAGAATTTGACTGTATTCTGTTCCATTCAGCCCACTTGAATACTCTCATAGCAGGCAAACCCAACACCTAGAGTCACTTTTGTGATTACTCTGAGAGTCTTAGGAACCATACCTAGCACATTAAGCTCCTACCCTGAAGATATATATCAGATTGATTGATACATCTAATATTACTGCAGATAATTAGAAAACCCAAGCATTAAATTAATCCAAGATGCAAAAATCTCAACATTATAATATAAGAAACACAAAAGATCAAGACAATATAAATCCACCAAAAAGTATTAATGTATCAGAAATGACCTTCAGCCGGGCATGGTGACACATGCCTTTAATCCCAGTACTCAGGAGGCAGAGGTAGGAGGATTGCCATGAGTTCGAGGCCACCCTGAGAATACATAGTTAATTCCAGGTCAGCCTGGACCAGAGTGAAATCCTACCTCGAAAAACCAAAAAAAAAAAAAAAAAAAAAAAAAAAGAAATGACCTTCAGTGAGACTGAATTAGAGGAAATGCCTGAGAAAGATTTCAAAAGAATGATTATAAACATGTTCAAAGAACTCGAAAAGGAAATGAAAGGATTCAAAGAAAACACAGAAAACCAATTTAATGAAATGAAGAGGTCAATACTAGACATAAATACAGAAAAAGAAAGAATTAAGAAAACCCAGTCAGAAATACTAGCAATAAAAAATACAGTCAGTAAAATTAAAAACTCTATAGAAAATCTGTCTAGTAGAATGGATGAAGGAGAGAACAGAATATCTAAACTTAGAAGACCAGGTGGCAGATCTAATACAGCCCAACAAAGAGAAAGACAAAATAATAGTAAGGTATGAATGGGAATTTCAAGATATTCGGACACTATGAAAAGATCAAACATAAGAATTCAAGGGATAGTTGAAGGAGAAGAATCTCACTCCAAAGGCATAGTAGGTGTTTTCAACAAAATCATAGAAGAAAACTTCCTCCAAATTGGAAAAGAGATGCCAATGCAGATACAGGAAGCCTTTAGAACACCAACAGACAAAACCTGGAAAGAACCTCTCCCCGCCACATTATAATTAAACTACCAAACATACAAACCAAAGAAAATATATTGAAAGCAGCTAGAGAGAAAAAGCAAGTCACCTACAAAGGCAAGCCCATCAGAATCACAGCAGATTACTCAACACAAACTTTAAAAGCCAGAAGGGTTTGGAGTGATGTAGTCCAAGTTCTGAAAGATAAAACTGTCAACCAAGATTACTTTATCCTAAAAAGCTATTTATCCAAATTGATGGAGAAATAAGGTCATTCCACAACAAAGACAGGCTAAAGGAATTTATGGCAATTAAACCAACTCTACAGAAAAAAATTGCAGGAATCATTTATGCTGAAGAGAAAGCAAAACACACATAGCAGGAAATAGGAAAAAATAAACCATACTCAAATAACAGTTAAAACAAGTGAGTAAAGTGAAAACAGGAAGAACTACAAAACAAGAAGAATGGTGAGAGCAAATACTTATCTTTCATTAATAACTCTTAATATCAATGGCCTCAATGCCCCAACCAAAAGACACAGACTTGCAGACTGGATTAAAAAGCAGGATCCTACCATCTGTTGCCTCAAGGAAACTCATCTCTCAATAAAAGATAGAAACCTTCTTAGGGTGAAAGATTGGAACAAGGTATTTCAAGAAAATGGGCCTAGGAAACAAGAAGGAGTTACTATCCTAATTTCTGACAGGATAGACTTCAAACCAACATTAGTGAGGAAAGATAAAGAAGGTCACTTTATACTGATTAAAGGAACACTCCAACAGGAAGACATTACAATCATCAACATATGTGCTCCTAACATGAGAGCTCCAAATTTCATCAAACAAACACTATTAGACTTAAGGTCAGAGATATCTCCTAACACAATAGTAGTGGGGGACTTCAATACCCCACTCTCATCATTTGACAGGTCTACCCAGCAAAAAATAAACAGAGAGACATCTGCATTAAATGATTTCATGGAACAAATGGACCTAACAGATATATACAGAACATTCCATCTAAATGCTGCAGAATATACATTTTTCTCAGCAGCACAGGGGACATTCTCTAAAATAGATCATATAATAGGCCACAAATCAAATCTTAACAAATACAGAAAAATTGAAATAATCCCTTGTATGCTATCTGAACACAGTGGGATTAAACTGCAAATCAGCAAAAAGAAAAACTACAGAGCATACAGAAATTCATGGAGACTAAACAGTACATTATTGAACGATGTATGGGTCACTGAAGAAATTAAAAAGGAGATTAAGAAATTCATAGAATCAAATGATGATGAGAATACAACATACCAAAACCTTTGGGACACAATGAAGGCAGTCCTAAGAGGGAAATTTATAGCTCTAAGTTCCTATATTAAGAAATTAGAGCGTTCACAAGTAAACAATTTTAATGCTTCACCTTAAGGCCTTGGAAAAAGAAGAACAAGGCAAACCAAAAATCAGTAGACGGGAAGAAATAATAAAGGTCAGGGCAGAAATTAACAAAATGGAAACCAAAATAAATAAATAAAAAATCAATGAAACAAAGAGTTGGTTCTTTGAAAGGATAAACAAGATTGATAAACCCTTAGCAAATCTGACCAAAAGAAAGAGAGGACACAAAAATTGATAAAATTGGAGATGAAAAAGGCAACATCACAACAGATACCAAAGAAATTCAGAAAATCATATGGACATACTTTAAGAATATATATGCCTCTAAGTTTGAAAACGTGAAAGAAATGGATGATTTCCTTAATTCACATGACCTACCAAATTTAAATCAAGATGAGATAAACCATTTAAATAGACCTATAACAACTATAGAGATCCAAGCAGTTATAAAAAGTCTCCCAACTAAAAAACCCCAGGCCCAGATGGATTCACTGCTGAATTTTACCAGACATTCCTGGAAGAACTAACATCAATGCTTCTCAAATTTTTTCATAAAATAGAAAAGGAAGGAATTCTACCAAAATCCTTCTATGAAGCCAGCATCACCCTGATACCCAAACCGGACAAAGACAGATCAAAAAAAGAAAATTACAGACCAATCCCCCTCATGAACATAGATGCAAAAATTCTCAACAAAATACTGGCAAACAGAATACAAGAATATATCAGAGCCAGGCATGGTGGCGCATGCCTTTAATCCCAGCACTCGGGAGGCAGACATAGGCAGATCGCCGTGAGTTCGAGGCCACCCTGAGAATACAGAGTGAACTCCAGGTCAGCCTGAACTAGAGTGAGACCCTACCACAAAAAACAAAACAAAAGAATATATCAGAAAGATTATTCAACCCGACCAAGTAGGCTTTATCCCAGAGATGCAGGGAGGGTACAACATACGCAAATCCATAAATGTAATACACCATATAAATGGTCTGAAGGACAAAAATCACATGGTCATCTCAATAGATGCAGAAAAGGCATTTGACAAAATCCAACACCCCTTCAAGGTGAAAGTATTACAGAAACTGGGAATAGAAGGAACTTAACATAATAAAAACTATTTATGACAAACCTACAGCCAACATAATACTAAATGGGGAAAAAAATTGAAGCTTTTCCTCTAAATTCAGGAACAATACAAGGGTGTCCACTGTCCCTACTTCTATTTAATATAGTACTAGAAGTCTTAGCCATAGCAATAAGGCAAGAGACACTCATAAAAGGGACACAAATTGGAAGGGAAGAGATCAAATTATCATTATTTGCAGATGATATGATTCTATACATAACAGACCCTAAAGACTCTACCAGCAAACTGTTAGAGCTGATAAACACTTTTAGCAATGTAGCAGGATACAAAATAAACACACAGAAATCAGTAGCTTCTCTATACACTAACAACAAACATTCAGAGGATGAAATCAGGGAATCTCTCCCATTCACAATTGCCTCAAAAAAAAAAAAAAAAAAAAAAAACCTTGGAATAAACTTAACCAAGGAAGTGAAGGATCTCTACAATGAGAATGTTAAAAAACTCGAGAGGCAAATTGCAGAAGACACAAGGAAATGGAAAGACATCCCATGCTCCTTGATTGGAAGAATCAATATTGTGAAAATGTCGATCTTACCAAAAGCAATCTACACATTCAATGTGATCCCCATTAAAATCCCAATAGCATTCTTCACAGAAATAGAAAAAACAATCCTAAAATTTATCTGGAAACACAAAAAACCTTGAATAGCCAAAACAATTTCGCGCAATAAAAATCAGGCTGGTGGTATTGCCATACCCAATTTTAAGTTATATTACAAAGCCATAGTAACAAAAACAGCATGTTACTGGCACAAGGACAGACAGGTAGATCAATGAAACAGAATAGAAGACCCAAATATTAATCCAGGCTACAGCCACCTGATTTTTGACAAAAATGCCATTAATATGTGAATATGAACATTAAGTGTAGTGCTTTCAGGGCAGATTGGTGGGAATAATATATATATTTAGCCAGACAAGAGCAGGCTTTATATCCCCAAGGCTCATGACCTCCCCTGCCATAGACTTTTGCTTAGGTTTTTCAGTACAAGGTATGTATTCCCTCCCGTAGAGAAGGTCTTCAGTCCAATTATGGAACAGTTGGTTACCCCAAGAGTAGACATGCCACTATTGCACCCATTCAGTCATTGGGCATGTACGGCCAAACTTGAATATTCAGTGTAGAGTGGAGGTTCTTGAGACAACTAAAAATAGATATACCATATGATCCACCTATAGCACTCCTAGGCATATATCCAGAGGACTCTTCTCACTACCTTAGAGATACTTGCACAACCATGTTTATTGCTGCTCTATTCACAATAGCTAGGAAATGGAACCAGCCTACATGTCCCTCCACAGATGAATATATAATAAAGATGTGTACATTTACACAATGGAGTTATATTCAGCGGTAAAGAAAAATGAAATTATGAAATTTGCAGGGAAATGGATGGATCTGGAAAGGATTATACTAAGTGAGGTAACCCAGGCTCAGAAAGCCAAACATTACATGTTCTCTCTCATATGTGGATCCTAGCTACCAATGTATAGACTTGTGTGTGAACTGGAACCAAAAATAGGTACCAGAAACCAGTAAGCTGGTAAAAGGCTATAAGGAAGGGAGGAAAGGGAAGGACTTAAGTGTATGGTATTGCACATATGTAAGTAGAAGAACAGATTACAGGGAGGGGAATAGCATAAGCGAGGCCATGGGAAGAGAATGCGTAAAAGAAGGGCAGGGGGAGGGTCAATCTAAATTCAGATATTGTGAATAAGACTTATGTAAACCTACATTTTTGAATAATGGCACATATAGAAGCTGTAGACTGTTACTGGAAAATTTTCAGTGCCTGGGATGGGATACCTTCCAGTGAGTTGTTGGTGGCCAAGGAGGTCCTGAAAGCCTCCAAAACATTAAAGGCTTTTGCCAAAGCCCTTGGTTGCCCTTGAGAAACCGATAGTAAGACCCTATTGCTCAAGATATCTCTTGTCTGAGAGGCAAGGTCACTGAGAAAGCAAGCTGGTGCTGAGCAGAAAACCTTCTCCCTGTAGACCAGCCAACTGAAAGCTGGAAAAAGCTGCACTGCATGCAGCCATATGGGACACAGAAGTCATCAGCAGTGAAAACAGTGGACACTGAATATTCAAGTTTGACTGCTCTCACTTCTGGTGAGAGAAGCTTCTCTTTTCAGATGGCAATGACCACTGGGATGACCCAAAAGACAACACAGTGCTGAGAAGAAGGGATGGAGGAGTGTCCAGCACTCAAACATCTCTGTCACACCCTCCAAGGCCCAGGGCCCATTGCGGAAGAGGTGGTGGATAGAATGGAAGAGCCAAAGGAAGGGTACGACTCCTTACAATGCAACTGTCCAGACAGAAATTGGCATTGATATCCATGACCTTTTAGTGCCTAGCAATACCTTCGCAAAACTCTCATAATAGAAGAAAAAGATGATGACATGAAATTAAAAGAGAGACTAATGGAGAGAGGGAAGGGATATGATGGAGATTGGAGTTCTAAAGGGGTATGGGGGCAGGGGAGGGAAACATCATGCATTTTTTGTATGTAAGTATAGAAATTGTCAATTAAAAAAAAGAAAAGAAAAGAAAAAAAGAATAGCAGAGGACCCAGATGTAAACCCAGGCAACTACAACAATCTGATTTTTGACCAAAAAAAAAAAAAAAAATGCCAATAATACTGGAGAAATGGCAGCCTCTTTAACAAATAGCACTGGGAGAACTGGTGTTCTACATGAAACAGATGAAAATAGATCCTGATCTCTCTCCATGTGTAAGAATCAAGTCCAGCTGGGCGTGGTGACGCACGCCTTTAATCCCAGCACTCGGGAGGCAGAGGTAGGAGGATCACCGTGAGTTCAAGGCCACCCTGAGACTACATAGAGAATTCCAGGTCAGCCTGAACTAGAGTGAGACCCTATCTCGAAAAAACCTAAAAAAAAAAAAAAAAAAAAAAAAAAAAAAGAATCAAGTCCAAATGGATCAAACACCTTAATATCAGAACTCTGAAACTGTTAGAGGAAAAAGTAGGGTAAACACTTCAACATAAAGTCATATAGTCATGGGCAAGGACTTTCTGAATAGAAGCCCAGCCACTCAGGAAATAAAACCACTAATTAACCATTAGGACTTCATGAAATTAAAAAGCTTTTGTACAGCAAAGGATACTGTGAATAGAGCAAAGAAGCAACCTACAGAATGGTGGAAAATCTTTGTCAGCTATATATCTGATAAATATCTAGGATCTACAAAGAACTCAAAAAAAGTAAATAATAAGAAATCAAACAATTCAATTAAAAATGGCCTACAGAACTGAACAGAGTTCTGAAAAGAAGAAATACAAATGGCCAATAAGCATCCGACAGCATGTTCTACATTCTTAGCTATCAGGAAAATGCAAATTTTAAGATGCTTTGAGATTCCATCTCACTCTGTCAGAATGGCTATCATAAAAAAAAAAAATCAAATGACAATAAATACTGGTGAGGATGTGGGAAAAAAGAATCCTTCTCCATAGTTGGTGGGAATGTAAATGGGTGCAGCCAATTGTGGAAATCTGTGTGGAGGTTCTTGAGACAGCTAAAAATAGACTGACCATATGACCCAGCTATACCACTCCTTGGCATATACCCTAAGAGCTCTACCCATGACCATAGAGTTACATGCTCATTCATGTTTATTGTTGTACTCTTCACAAGAGCTAGGAAATGCAACTGGCCTAGCTGTCCTACAACTGATGAATGGGTACTAAAGATATAGTATATTTACACAATGGAATTTTATTCAACTATAAAGAAAACTGAAAGTATTGAATTTGAAGAAAAGTGGATGGATCTGGAAAAGTTTATACTTATTAAGCAAGGTAACCCAGGGTCAGAAAGTCAAATGACACACGCTCTTTCTCATCTGTGGATCCTGAGCCACTTAGTAGGTTCATGGCCTCCTCTTTCCACATGACACTTTCAGCTGACAGGTCTGAGGCTAGAACCAGGGCAGCCAGTGCTCTCCCTTCTGTGTGGGAGGAAGACGCTCATCCTTTGTGCCTGTCCATAGCATCCAGCTCCAAACCCACCAGTGTGTCCTAGCCTGCAATTCTAACAGGAATCTGACTAGAAAAGTTTTTGGCATCTTCCGCAAAAGTCTGTTTTGGTTCCTGATTCAGGGTGTCCTGGTCTGTGAAATCACCTCCGATTCCAGAGTAAGACCCTGAGAAAGATGAGGTCTCCAGCACCCCAACATCCCACTCCCTTTCTGTGGTCCAAGCCTTCTTCATTCATCCTTGCTGGATAAGACACAAGCTGAAGACTCCAGCTCCCCTTCCTTCAGCACCTCAGACCCACCCTCCATCCCAGGAGCTTCATATTCCTGCATGTAGATGCCAGCCTGCCCAGCCAAGCTCTGTCCTTCTAGCCCATCCCTCTCAAACTACATTGGGCAGCCCTTAATCCCCAAGTTTGCACACTGGCCACATTGCCCATTGAAGGACAGCCCTGGAGGACACAAGTCTCTGGCTCTGGAAGCCAGCTCAGTCCACAGGATGCAGAATTCCAGGGTCTGGGCATTTGAAGGGGAGATGTCAGCTCTAGATGGTTCAGATGCTTGGCCCCACAGACTTTCTGACCCTCAGCAAGGGTCATGGCCAGAGGAAGGATGGACCCGGGCCTCTGACATGGAGGAGGGGCAGGATCTGGCAGAATGAACACAAAAGTGGCATTCATACTGAGGACAGGGCCACACCCTAATGATGTGGCTCCTCCCACCAGCCTGGCTGGGATGGGGGGAAGGCAGCATTCATAATTCTTCCTCTGGCCACTGTGTCCCTAGGGGAACTAGGGTGACTGTGTCTTCCAAAAAGCAAAGAAGGCATTTTGTGAAATCCTGCCCTTGCCACCTAATGCAGAGCCCACAGAGATAATGGGCATCCAAGGGAAGTAGACATGCCCCCCCAGGCACTGATAGATATACACAGCCAGCTCAGTCCTATAAACTGGACAATGGGCATGGACATCTCAGGGATAGACCCAATTATATGTACAGATCCCCAGAGGCTAGAAGATGGCATCTGGGGAGAGAATGCCACAAGGCAAAGACATTAGAGGCTGGGCAGGTAAACTTTACCTAAGGGCACACTGGAGAGTGGAGGTACCCGTGCCCTTCATGTCTCAACAACAGGTACTGCAGAATGATTAATGGTAAAGAAGAAGTCTTCTCCACAACACAGAGTGCCTACAGCCTCTCCCAGAGTCTTCTGTGCATGACTGGGGTGATGGGAGATAGGTTCTGGTTAGTATCTGTAATTCTTCCTCACAGTTCTGAGAGGCTGAGGCTACTGTGACTCCCATTTGACAGATGGAGAGACTGAGGCTCTGAGAGATTTGGTAGCTCCCCAGTCATACTTGTAGCCAACTAATGGCCTTCCATTGACCTTAGCCACACTGAGTTCTGTGTCCTTGCTGGATAGACCAGTACAAAGGGAGAAGGAAGTCTCCCAGGATCCCTGGGCTGTGGCCCCAGGCCCACTCCACAGCCTTTGGAGAGGAGACAGAACTTGTGTCCAGCAGCCTAGCCTTGACTCCTAAGGTAAGGACAAGAGTATGCACATCAGGGCTGGAGACATAGCTTAGCAGTTAAGGTACTTGCCTTCAAAACCAAAGGACCAAGGTTTGATTCCCCAGTACCCACATAAAGCCAGATACACAAGGTGGTGCATGTGTCTGGAGCTAATGGGCACATCGGGGCCTCTAGCCACTGCAAATCTCTCTGTTATTATTTCTTTTTTCTCTCTCCCTCTCAAATAAATAAAACTTTTTTTTTTTTTTTTTTTTTTTTTTTCGAGGTAGGGTCTCACTCTAGCCCAGGCTGACCTGGAATTCACTATGTAATCTCAGGGTGGTCTCGAACTCTCGACCATCCTTCTACCTCTGCCTCCCGAGTGCTGGGATTAAAGGCATGCGCCACCACGCCCGGCTCAAAACATTAATTTTTATGCCCATCAAATACAAGGCTCATGCTGACACACCATCAGAAAGAAAAACTAGTGTCCACCCAAGAGGCAGAGACTCTGACCCCCTGGACCACCCTGCACAGAGTGACTCACACCTCCACAACACAGCTGGCCCAGCCTGCCCTCCACAACCCACGGCCATCACTGCCTTTCCTCCCCACTACCAAGGCAACGTGGCGCCCTGCCAGGAACTCTTCATTCTCGGACAAAGGCTTGAAGCAAACCACCCAGCTGGCTGCCTGAGCTCAGGTTGCTGCCTGCAGGGTCCTGGCCGGGAGTCTAATCATTCATGAAAACCAGGCTCCCTCCATGTTCCTGGCCTTCCATGGGCTCATGTTCACAATTCCCTTATTGTGCAGGGGGCCATGATGGCTCTGTGCAGGGCAGGAGGGAGAAGAAGGGTTGGGGTTTAAGGGAAAAAGAAAAGAAAATGAGTAGGAGGAGAGGATAGGGATAGTAAGAGAAGAGCAAGTGAGCATGGAGGAGGGGAAGGGACAGGAAGGAGAGGGCAAAGGAGGAGGCAGGAGGATACAGAAGGAAGGTGAGGGAAGGAGGCACAGAGCAGCTACCACTGGCCCCAGGGACAGAAGTCTCTTCCTTCCAAAGCCAAGTTCCCAGGAATAGAGAGAGTGGTCCCTGATGATAATGCTCCCTGCTCACTGCCACAGGGCACTGTGATGACATGAAAATCTCCTTTATCCCCTCTTGGAAGACTGCCATAGGGAGAGATCTCCCAGACCACAACTAGTAGGCACAATATGAGTGGTCCAAAGGAATCCTCAGTCTCCCCAGCTGCACAATGGGTAGTGTCTGTCCTCCCCAGACTCCTTAGGTAGGCAGCAGTACCCAGGGGCCACAGACTCAAGCTGACCAACTTCAGATCTTAGGCACATTTTTTAACCTATAAGGCCTCAGTTTCCCCACCTCTAACTCAGAGATGACGTCTATTTCCTCCTCAGTATGCGACCTGGAAGGTGAGATGTGACTGGCATGCATCAGGTGTTCAATCACCAGCCCTCATCCACTCGAGAGGCTAGTGCAAGCAGAGGGGCCACCCTAGGATGGCTCCACTGGGCTCCAAGAAAATGCTGACGTGCTCTTCTCAGCAGTGGGAAGTACACACAGCTCTCCTAAAGCAACTGGCAAAAGAAGGAATGTGTGCTAGAGATGACATCAAAATAAAAGACTGATTGGTAGGGGGAGGGATATGATGGAGAGTGGAGATGCAAAGGGAAAGTGGGGGGAGGGAATTACCACGGCTTATTGTATGGAAGCCATACATATATATATATAAAGGAATGGATAGATGGACCACTGGAAAACAGACCATGGACAAAGGAAGGAACAAACATGGGTGAAGAAAGGCTTCCCAGGAGTCAAAGCAGAAAGGGAGCACCATGGGGCTCTGAGAGGCAGGGAGGGAAAGGCACTAACCTCTGTGATGCCCAGGCCCCCCAGCATCCTGGCACAGGATAAAACATTGATGGGTGGAGACTGGCACACAGGAGGATTCAGGCAGTAGAAGACAAGTCTTTTGAACTCAAAGCATGTGGCACACAGGACCGAGGCCCACTTCATGAGAAACACCTGTCCGGGCACACACAGTAGGCTAAATCACAGGGGTGAGCTCCATGGGGGACTTCAGATGGTGGGAGACAAGAGAGTAGGGGACTATAGGCGGCACAGCCCAGGACGGCTGGATTGTCACATACCAACTCCCCTCTCCTCCAGCCAAACTCCTCACAGCCAGGTGGTATGACACAGGGTGGTAGCAGAAAATAATAAGGAAATAGAAATGTGTTACTACTGTTCTTGCCAACTTGTGAGGGATGAAATCAAATCAGGCCAGGTTCTACTCAAGGACAGTTTCTTAAACATCTGCAGAGGAACTCAGGGTGCCCAATATAATAAAATTCCAGCCCCTCCCACTGGCTCTTGAGTCTGACCCCAGCCACCCTCCCTACTTCCCTTCAGCTCCCAGACACTGTCCTATAGCCCAGGACATTCTGTTTTCTCATCTGTACTTCTATTGCCTTTGCTCCAGTCTTCCCTATATAAGAACCCCCCACACTTGCCTACAGAAACCCTGTCTGCCCATGCACCCTTCCCCAGCAAGATGTCACCCTTCTTCAGCCTGGATGATCAGAACTCTGTGTGTGACGCTTTCTCCACCTTGGAGGAAGGCGTGGTCCTGGGCTGTGGCAGTAGGGCCTCTAGACAGCATGAGCAGAAGGAAAAAGTGAGCCACAGTTAACTCACATATGCTAATGTGCCTTTGGCAGACAGGAAAAATCCCAGTGGACCAAGTTCTAAGTGTGACCCTCCCCCCCTACCCCCACACAGGGACTCTCGCACTGCTCCAAGAAGTTACTGCCATAAGCTATGGAAATGAGCCCAAACAGGTGTGGCCTGGTGCATGCAAAGAAACATCTTAGCTCAGCGAACCATCCGTACATCCATCACTGTGCACCATTCATAGGATGCTTCTGCTCAACTGAGGCTGCCTGTCCCAGAATTCTAAATGTTGGCTCGCATCCAGCAGCTTGGGGTAGTCGTCTGTTGCCCCCGCTGAGCCAGCTGTCCTTGCCTCACAGCTCTGTGGAAGGCAAGAGGCTAGCCTCACTCTGATCCCCAAATGCCCATCCTCTCTGACTGGGAGTATCTGCTCAGGAAATACCTCAATCAGAAGCCAAATGTTCCCACTCATGGAAAACCAAAATAACCCAGAGCAAAAGAGGACTCCAGTGCCTTCTAGAATAGCCACTCAATGAAAATTTAGGCCACATCTCCCGGGAATATAGAAGGACAAAGAGAAGGTGTGTGACATTAATTCAAGAGAGAAACAGATCAAGAAACAAAGGTATTTGGTCTGGAAAACCTGACTTCAAGTCACCAACTTCTGTTCTGAAAGAGCCAGAGGGGAAATTGAGCAGAGAAACCAGCTGTGGCTATCTTCCTGGACCAGCTTTCTTCTTCCTGCCTCTCTCAGTTTCCTAATGAGCATGCACTATTTTCATTTTTAATTAATAATGCCTTCTGGAAAAATTTCAGCAGGGTGCCAAACTCCATGGATGGTGTGGGCTCTGTGCCAATGTCATCTTCATCAGCACACGGAGATACCTTGGACAAAAGTCACAGATCCTAGCTGCCACAGATGCTGGACCTGACTCAGCCCACCCAGCTCTAACGGTGCAGCCAGATGCAAACAAGCAGCAGACAGATGTCATCAAAGACCCCAGAGCCCTACTTTTGTTAGCTCTAGATGGCGGCCAGGGCCTCCTCTCAGTATCACATCTCAGCAGAGCAGACTAAGGAAAGCCACAAACCAGCACAGCCATCCCCTGTGATCCCTACTGGCAGGTGAATCCCCCTTCCCTGCCTACCAAGTCCCTGGTAGCACACAAACCAGAAACAAGTCCGCTACTCTGCCTTCCTAGTGAGTGTGTGTGACACCATTGCCTTAGGTTTTCTTTGTGTGCGGGTGATATTTGTTTGGATCACTATATAGTCGAGGCTCTGTCTTGGGTTTTCTGATCAATGCAGCCTGGGTACTGCACTGATAGGAGCTATGGAAGGGCAGGTAGATTTATTGCAAGGAGCAGACTCCCCTAAAGAGAGCTGTGATCTGGCCTGGTGTTGGTGGCACATGCCTTTAATCCCAGCATTTAGGAGGCAAAGGTAGGAGGATTGCTGTGAGGTTGAGACCAGCCTGGGACTAGAGAGTAAGTTCTAGGTCAGTCTGGGTCAGAGTGAAACTCTACTTCAAAATCAAACCAAAATGAAAACAAAGATAGCTGTGACCCTAGGGCGCACTGGGGCACCAACAGCCAAGATCCAGGCCTCCTCCACACACCAAGATCCCCTGATAAGTTACAAATTCCTTCTCCCCATAACCAACTCCCTTCCACTTCACCTCAACCAGCCTATAGACCGAGGCATCTACTTCTTCCATCCTTCAGTGGAGGTGGAGGAAATAATAGTGATTGGCTTGTGGCAGTCAAGTGGGAACAAGCTGTGCTGTTTACACGTTGTGACCTGGAGCAACCCATGTGATCTTCCTTTCCATACTTCAGCTACCTCCAATGCAAAGACAAAATTACTCATTGCTCTCTGGGATCTGGTGAGATGGATACAAAAGACTGGCCAGCCACACATGGGACTTGCTGGCAACATCAGGCCTGCTGTCTTCCTCAGCTTTTTCCCATTGCAGATTCTTCCACACACTGGGGTCTGGGTGAGTAGGCCTTATCCAGCTCTCATGCCCACTCTCAGTTTACTGATGTTCACACTGAGACACTGTGGGACATGGGTAAGTCTAGATCTGCACATGGTAGCCAGGTTCTGAAACGCTCAGGAGCAGAATGGGCCATCACCACAGCTATCTGGCAAGAGACTTGGAAGTCCTCCTGGGGGCATCTGCCCTCACCTTGAGCCACTAGCAGGCCTGGCAGTTTTCTGTTTTCTGCTACCTCATCCTGACCCCGGGCCTCTATGTTGGCCTAAGCTTTGGCACCAGCTCGCTGCACAGCTGCATCTGACCCAGGATCTGTAGCACAGGGCTCCTGTGAAATGCAAACTTCCCCTTCCTCTCCTCTCCTTTTGTTAAAATCTCATCAGTGACGTGTCCTTGTAGCCCTTCTCCAGCATCATATGCACCCAGCCTCACCTCTCCCTGTGTCCCAGCCACCTCCGCATTGACCTCTCTCCACTTCAGGGTCTTCCACACACTGCACCTCTGGAGAGTTCCTCTAAGTGCCTCACTTCACTCAGCCATCTTCTATTGGTCCCATCCTCCTCAGTACCCGATGAGTCTGTTGAGGCAACTAATACACCTGTGGCATCTTTGTCTTCCTGGTCCCTTGTGATGTTCCCAAGTCATGAGCACAGTTAGATCCTGCCTGCATCACGAGTGAGTGAACACAGCCTCATACAGTCAACATGTCAACTCAGAGGCTAGCCCCAGCCTCAACACACACATGCAAGCACATACAGAACTATACACACATGTGCATATGCACATAAATACACTTATATCCCCACATGTATACACACACACACCACACACACATGTTCATCCAGGCACAACAACAGGTGGAGAAGCATCAGCTTGAGATCTGAAGCCTGGTCTCCATAGGGATCACATTTGCTGAATGGCCTTTTGATTGCCCCATCTGGCCAATGGAAATATGTGGTAGGGAGACCTAAAGGCATGGTACCACAACAGCAGAGGTGCCAGGAAGATGCTGCCCTGCAGGAGCTGGAGCCAAGTAAGCACAGCAGGAGTGGGTAAAGGGGGTGACCCAGGGTCTAGGGAGGCACTGGAGGCAGCATAGATGAGACTTACCCACAGGTAAAACCACATGTGATGTCCCAGAATCTTCTTACCAGTCACGACCACCCCATTTCCACCCTGCTCCATGTTTTACCTCACAGGTGAAGCAGCTCAGGTCTGAGAACTCCCAAGGCCCCTGTGATACTCTGTGAGCATTCCTCTCTAATCCAGCTCATCTAAATGAGAAGGCTGAGGTTGCAAGATACAGGAGGAGCCATCAACAGAAGGGGAGCCACTTGACAGATTGTGGGCTACTGCTCAGAAGAACCTGGCCTCATGAAAGCAAAGGAAATTGTCACTGTGTTAGACACTGAGGTGTGTTTTTTTCAGCAATGGAAACTGCTTTGCTGACTAACACACAATACAATGATAGTGACCCTAATGGCTAGGGATGGTGCCCTCCCCATGGGCCTACCATACTACAGCTATTTCTGGCCTTAACCCTCACAGCAGTGTCACAGGGTACACACAAATAGGGAAACTGAGGCTCCGAGTGGGAGAGTATCTCCTCAAGGCCACATAGCAAGTATGGACAGACAGTTCTGATTCCATTTCCCTTCACAGCATGGGCAAGCTGTGAGGTGATGTTCAGAATGTCAAAACAATGCAGATAATCAGAGGGGGAATCCAGGCTCATTACTGTTCAAAGACACTTGCAAACAAATAGCCGTGGCTTCCATACTTTCCCCCAGGCTGACGTCAGTGATCCGGGTCCTGCAGGGTAGCCCATGATCATTTGAAGCAGCCAACATCTCACTGTTAGCATCTGGTCTGGTTGCTGAGCCCTCTCCCCCTGCATCACTCAGACATGAACCAGGTCTGCGAGACAGGCGTGGCCACAGCCCTGGCAAGAGCCCAACAACAACACATCTTCAACATCTTGAAAATCTAGCCCCAGGGAGGGGCTAAAGCTCATTTGGTACCAAAATGTAATCCCCTCCCAGACCCTAAACAGGAAGCAAGTGGAAGGATGAGATCAGCACACAGGACCCTCTAGGCATCAGAACAAGAAGAGACTGTTGTTGTCTTCCTGAGTATGGCCCCTTGGACGTCTACAGGGAACTAGGATTGTTCCAGTGAAAGGACAAAGGACATTAAAAAAGAATGTCATGAGTTAAGGCTATGGTTCAGTGGGTAAAAGGGCTTACTGCTCAAGCATGAGGACCTAAGTTCAGATCCCCAGAACCCATGTAAATGCCAAGTGTGGTGGCATAAACCTATAATCCCAGCACTGGGGAGGCAGAGACAGGGAATCCCTGGGTTCACTAGCTAGCTAGTCTAGCTGAAGCAGTGAGCTCCAAGTTCAGTGAGAGACCACCACCTCAAAGAATACGGTGGAGACCAATGGAGTAAAATACCCAATGCTGGCTCTCCCTCCCCCCCACACACAAAGAGAGAGTGGGGGCGAAGAGAAAAAATGTCACTGTGGGGATCTAGGGTTGTCATTGTGCTGGATCCCTAAGCTAAGGACCTGTGTGTCCTGCCAGTCTCCTAGCCAGTGGCTGCTGGGCACAATAGCTCCATACTTCCCACCAAATTTTCTACATCTCACTGGGATGCATGCTGGGCCACAGGGAAGGAGTGTGCCTTCCCTGAGGTACCCATCACTTCCCACCACCCAGGGCCACACAGCTGTCTGGGGTCCATGTCTCAGTCCCAAAGGAGTCACTGAAGGTGACAAAGACAGCTGCCCCTTCTGGAAAACCTCCCCCACCCCAGGGTCCTAGCCCTGGAAAGGACCCCTCCCTGCCTTAGAGCCCCAGATGGCAACGATGATGAGATGACCTCAGGGCGAAGCCCCACAGCATCTCTGGGGCAGCTCTGTACGTGTCCCTTCTATTAGGGATGAGCAAATAGCCTGTGTTTGTTCTCCTATGCCATTGTCTTCTGCAGCTCTGCCGCTTTCTGCAGCTCTGGCTTTTTGAAGTGCTTCTGATAAGGATCTGGCAAATGCTAATACAGGAGGAAAGTCCCCACAGAGTTATAATGAAAAGCTTTACATATATTGTGATATTTCACTCGGGTCCCAGGTCTGCGAGGGCTTTATTAACTGCAGCTTGCTCTCTTTGGCAGTTGCTGTTGATCCACGATGCTGACTTCAATGACTCTAATTCATCAAACATTTATCATATGCAGGCTATGTGGCCGGCACTGGCACCAGCACCTACGCTGTTCCAGGCACCAGGAGAACTCATTCCATCAACAAATACTTATTAAGCTCCAGGCTAGGAGACAGGTACATGGAGCAGTAGGATGAGTGTCCGGCCTGATCTGTGAGAGACTCAGAGATGGTGAGGTGGGCTCCAAGCCATGTGCTCCAGGAAGGCTTCCTGCAGGAGGAAGCCCCAGGATACATCCAGAGAAGTAGACCAGACAAAGAAAGGAGAAGCAGGATATCCAGATGAGAGACCTACAGCTCCACCTGAAAACCCAAGGGGAGGGAATCTCAGTGTCCAGAGAGCCACTGTTCACATGGCTCAATTACAGTCCTGGCAACTACCCAGGTCTTCAGAAATGCTTTTCCAATTACACCTAGTTCCTTAGGTGAGAGACTTCACTGTGCCACCTGTACAGGGACAGACCCGACAGATATCTTCTACTATCCCTCAATCTAACCTCAGTACCATCCCCAAAGGCCAGCAGATCCATACAAATATCAAAACAGTATGGAAGCCCAGGGAGGGGAGGGAAGACATCCTAAAGGAGGTGGCACCTGGCTGACAACAGCCACCCCAAGCAAGGAGGACTCATGTAGTATAGAGTTGTAACCCTTCATTCCCAATCCACATGTGATCAAGAGATGGGAACTAGGGCTAGGGAGACGGCTCAGTGAGTAAAGGTACTTGCTTACAAAGCTTGGTGACCTGAGTTCAATTTCCTAGTACATACATAAAGCAATACATACGAAGTGGTGCGTGAGTCTGGAGTTTGTCTGCAGTAGCAAACTATGAAGAGGTCATGAAAGTCTTAGAGGTCATAGCAGTAGGGCCCAGCCTAGTAAGACTGAAAGCAGGGGGCTAGATGATAGCTCAGTTGGTAACATGCTTATAAGCATGACGACCTGAGTTCAATTCCCAGAACCCACATAAAATGTCGGGTGTAGGGCTGGAGAGATTGCTCAGCAGTTAAGGCTGCAAAGCCTAACCCACGTAAAGCCAGATGCACAAAGTGGCACATGCATCTAGAGTTTGATTGTAGCGGCTAGATGCCCTGATGTGCTTATTCTCTTTCTTGCAAATAAAAAATAATAAATAAAATTAATAATTTAAATAAAAATAATAAAAAATAAAATAAACAATAATAAATAAATTAAATTTTTTAAGTGTTGGGCATGGTGATGCATACCTGTAATCCCAATGCTGGGGCACTAAAGACAGGAATATCCCTGGGGCTCACTGGCCATCTACTCTAGCCCAGCTTAATTGGTACACTCCAGTGACAGATACTTTCTCAATAAAGCACCCAGTTTTTGTTCTCTGACCTCCACATGCAAGGGCACACATGTGCACATGCACCTGCATGAACACACACACACACACACACACACACACACACACACAAACAAAAGACAGTTCTCTCTTCTCCCATGTGAACACACAGGCAGAAGGCAGCTATCTCCAGCCAGAAGACGGTCACCCAAACTCTAGCTCTTCTAACCTTAATCCTTGGCCTTGGATCTCCAGCCTCTCACTCTCCAGGTGAGAACCAGATTCCCGTTGTGTAACCTCTCTTTGGGCAGCTACCACAGCCCCTTGCTCCCTTCTCTACTCCCAATGGCCTCCAAAATGGGAAGGAAAGACCTTGTCACAGCAAGGTGACCCACTCTGAGGCCCCTGCATGCAGGGAGGAAGCTCTTCTCTGGGTTCATGGAAGATTAAGACTCTCATAGTCTCTTCCTTTGGGACTTATCTTGAGGACAGTGGCTAAAGATTGTGGCTAATTCTGGGGATTTCCTCAGATTAACAACTCATTAGCACCCAACTCTGCATCAGAACTCCAGGGATGCTGTCTGAAATCAGCAGCTGAGCCAATGGCATGGACTGGTTTCCATAAAAGCCCCATACTGTCATGGGACAGATTAGTTAGGTGCCCCAATACCCTACTTCCTTTCTTCACAGGCCCAGAGAGCTGAACAAAGCAGTGGGAAGAGGCTGGAGATGGGGGGGCCCATGGCTTTGATGTACAGTTTAAAAACTTTTCCTCCAAACAAGAAAATATTTTTAAAGCAACAGAAGCAAGCAGCCTTACTGTCACAGCGAGAGCAAATCCCTTCGTCCTGTACTCTTTAATTCCTTCGAACAGGGAAGCCATAAGCCGAGATCTGCAATGCTAGATCAATACACCCAACATCACCAAGAAACTATGCTCTTCCTTCTCATTCAAGTGTCCAATCACAGGATGTCAATACCAGTATTGTATCTTTCTTTTAAAAAGACACATAATCAGATGCACTGTAAACTTATAATACTGGACTTTATCTCCAAAGAATGCTGGAACATGTCAACTCACTTCCTGCTGAATGATTGTGGCTGTGAACTCACAGGGCTGTCTCTGCCTCCCACCTTCCCAGCTCAGTACACAGTCCCAGATTTCCAAGTCCACTGCCCAGACACCATCTTTCAAAGAGCATCGTTTCTAGTCTGCTAGTGCTACCTTTCTCGGAGAGGCTGCAGGCTGAACACCTGCCATGCAGAAATGTCAGGGCCCATTTGTCTGGGAACCCCAGATGGTGGTGGATGACTGTGCTGGTCTCAGCAATGACCTGTACCACACTGAGGCCCTGGTACCTGCCTCCAACCCCCAGGGCTATGTACCTTTGAGAAGCTCTGGGTATAGCCAGTGAGTTTCTGATCACTAGCAGTTTCAGTGGCCCATGACCCTTTTCCTCTTTCCACCCTTTGAGACTCCATAGCCTGGGCCAGACTAAAGAAGAGGATTAGCCTCAGGTCCAGAATGCTCTGGAAAGTTCTACTACTGGTCTGGTCCTTTCTCCTGGTATAGTGAATTATTGTGGCTGTAACCTCACAGGGCTCTCTGTGCCTCCCACCTTCCCAGCTGGGTGTACAATGTGTGGCCCCATAGACTAGGGCTTGAATCTTGAGTTTAGTGGGCAGAGACCAGCTTGGGAAGAGGTGTGTCACTGGGGGCAGATCTTGGAGTCCAGCTCCAAGGTGTGTTTGGGAATGGATCTTAAGTCCAGCCCTAAGGTGTGTGGAGAGTAGTTGGAGCCCTAGTGGTTTTGTAGCATTGGCTCTTGGTGGTCTCTCTCTACTTGGATCTTATGAAAAGAAGACAGCTTCTTCTGCCATTAATGGTATTCCTCTGGATTTGTAAGACTGAAATAAACTCTTTCCTCCCATAAGCTGCTTCTGGTTGTATGTTTGTCTCAGCAACAAGACGCTGACTGCAACACCAGGTAAGTTCCTGGACCCACCCAGCACAAGCACTTTAATAGCCCCAGCCACCCTGGCCCACCACTTCTGTGGACTTTGTGCAGCTGGAGAGTTGGCTATATAACAGCAGAAAGCCCTGAAGTAAAGAGCTCTGCTGCCCCGCCCTACCATTCCTGCCTAGGCTCCCTTGCACTTACTGGGGAGTCGAAACAGATGCTCAGACCGAGACTGCGCAGATGGTCCTGGCAGCACACAGCCATGTCCTCGTTCAGTCAACATGGAGCATGGTGTATAGCAATCACATGACACAACCCTAGTGCACTTACACAGTCACCCTGAGCTCCTCATCCACCACCATCTGGGGTTCTCAGGCAAATGGGCCCTGACATTTGTGCATGGCAGGAATTCAGGCTGCAGCCTCTCCCAGAAAGGTGGCACCAGGGTGCTAGAATCCTCCAGATATTATGAGTCCATACATTCAAACCATGGCATTTTCCCTAATAACATACTGTGAGCCAGCTAGACTGGTGTTCAGCTTCAGTGCCAAGAGGTCTTGTTTCAAGAGACCAAAGAAGAACAAGGGCACTTCAAGGTTGTCCCTGCAGGGAGACCCAGCTCCAGCAGCTCCAGTGATGTGCTTCCTTCTCCCTGAGGCTCTTTCCACCTGAGCTTAGGTCACTGCAACATCACCTCGTCCCTCCCAGCCAAAGGCCACCTGCTCTAGAGCTCTGGGAGACCAAAGACCTCTACCCCCTTCTGCCTCTGTAGATCACAGCTGCTCCCTTCTTTCCAACCCTCAGGAGCACACCTCCCTGCCTTGTATTGGGCATCACCTTGGGTTTCCTTCTCTTCTTCCTCCTCTTCATCTTCCTCCTTTTCCTTCAGTGAAGCAAGATCTCAGTATTCTCAGGTGTATGAGGTCATGCGTGTAGAACACATAGGAAGTGGCTAGCACTCAGCTCCACTGCTTCCAGAGGCCCAGCATGTGACCATCCATGCTGGAGCACTTCTTCCCTCAGGATAGAGCCTTACCCAACCCCAAGACTGCCTTTTTGATCCTGGACTCAAGGAATCTATTAAAGCCACAATTGGAGCTCTGTCCACCAAAGGTACTTTTCCAAAAGACAGCACACCTCCCTGAAACCCCAGTCCTGCCCTGTTCTTTACTGGAAGTCTCTGGCTCTCAGTGAGACTCACTCCTCATGAAGAGAGCTGTTTCCTACCCATAGGTGGGTCTCCATGATACCCACACTCAGCTCTCCTGAGAAAACCCATATGCCAGAGACACTTTGTTCCTGGACACACCACTCCACCAGTAATACTAAGAGGGGCAGATGAAGCAACTCAGCTTCTTCACTACCCAGGTGTGACAACACCCATGATTGTCCACACTGTCTCCCAGAGGACCTAAGCTCCAATTGCCCACAGTGAAAATTGACCAGATACTGCATGTTGGGCAGACTGGCCCTCCCACCTCACCCCTGCCTCACCATAGGGTCTGCTTCTGGGGACTCGGACCTAGATGCTATAGAAAACAGGACTGCAGACATAGTTTCTAAGTGGGTCCCGAGGCAGGAGGAGGACTGAGTGGAAAGAGAGACTTCCTGCATGGTACCTGAAGCAATGACTCACGTTTCTGCTCTCCACCCCTTTCATGATAGTTCTCCCTGACTCAGGTAATACTGTCAGCTAGTGTGTGGGTTTACTATTGTATATTTGCATGTATTTAACATCTTCCTAAATATTTATAAGAGGTACTGGGAATCTAATCAGAAGCTGCCAGGCAGATTCAATTTAAAACTCAGAGCCCCAAAATCCACCCCAAAAGCATATGTCCTAACAGCTAGTTAAGGCTGCTCACAGGAGTGACTTGGCCCTGAGAAGGAAGCTCTGCAGCCCATCACTCCACCTGTAGCTCTGCCACATGGCAGGTCCCTGAATTCTGCCATGATGCCATGATGTTCACTGAGTGGGTAATATCAGCCCTCAGGGATGAGTAAAAATGATTACAGAGCATAGGGTTCTTGAAGAGCCTTACGGATGAGGGATGTCAGCAAGGAAACACTTTGGAAACTTTTGCAGGCTTCTACTTAAAGGAATCTTCCCAAGTCAGAGTTCAGCTTATACCCCCAAGCACAGGATCTGATTGCGATGATCTCAGGCTGTGGGCCCCAGAATGCAGGGCTGTGTCTCCAAGCTTCCTCTGTTACAAGACCCAAGTCTCAGCTCACATGGGTGGGGCATCCCTGCAAGGCTAGCTCTCTGGAACACACAGAGATTTCACCTCCACAAGCCTAGGGGATGGGGCACGTCCCTGCCTATTCACTGGCCTCAGAACATGAATCTGACTGCACGCATTTAATGACAGAAGCTGGATGCCAAAAGATGTGTCTGTGTGCTCCACTGGTCCCCTATTTCAGTGATTCTTGGACCCACATTGTTTGGCATTTTAATGTCTCTAAAGTCAGAATGTGGCTGGATGATCAATGCCATCCCTCAGTGGTGAGTAAAATAATGATGCAGGGATCAACAGGGTTCCTCACTAGTGAACAAAATAACGATGCATTCAGAGAGCGTCTGAGTTTTCAACCTGGATACAATGTTTAAAAAATGGCAAGAGCCAGGTGTGGGGGCGTACACCTTTAATCCCAGCACTTGGGAGGCAGAGGTAGGAGGATCGCCATGAGTTCGAGGCCACCCTGAGACTACATAGTGAATTCCAGGTCAGCCTGGTTAGAGTGAAACCCTACCTCGGGAAAAAAAAAAAAAAGGCAAGGGCAAGGCAAGACTGCACCTCCTTGTGTTGCTGACCTCCCTCCTCACCTTGCCTAGACAAACTTGCCATGGCTTTTAAGGCTATTTTCCCTCTGGTAAGGAGAGTAGACGTCTTTTCAATGGACTTCACTAGAAAGAAAGAATTGCAAGTAATGGTCTGTCAACCTACTGGGACAATTTCTGTGAGTCCTCCACTTCCTCCAGCCTGTGTGTCCTCCTCATGCACATATCTGCTTACACATACTTCCACATGCTGCCAGATTTACCACAGAGAGACCTCCCTGTTTTCACTGGGCCAGGTTAGACCAGGCCTCTTTTTTTTTTTTTTTTTTTTTTTGGAGGTAGGGTCTCACTCTAGCTCAGGCTGACCTGGAATTAACTATGTAGTCTCAGGGTGGCCTTGAACTCATGGCGATCCTCCCACCTCTGCCTCCCAAGTGCTGGGATTAAAGGCATGTGCCACCACGCCTGGCCCAAGGCCTCTTTAACAAACACCCAGAGCCCACCACCCTCCAGACCAGATTCTGCATCCATGGTCTCCACCCAGAGCCCACCTTCCCTGTTTCCTGGATGCATTCTCTCCCTACCCCAGCCCTTTTGCATATATTCATCTCTCAGCTCTTTTCCACCCAGGAGTAAAGTCTTACTCATCCCTCAAGACCCCAGGCTACGCACTTGTGCACTCGTCATTTATTCAGCTTCTATCACTTGCCAAAGCCTGCCTCAAGCTCGGAGGATGGCCCAACAAACCAAAGGCAGAGTTCTGCCCTCACAGAGTTTGAATTTTAGAGGAGCCGTAAGATAAATGTTTTGATTAGGCACCTAGTATTTAGCCAGCTACTCTGGAGTTCACAACATTAGGAAAGAGCAGAAATGGGATCCTGGGTGACAACACTTTAGAGTAGCCAGGGGCATTTTAGAGCAGATGATGTCATAGTTCTAAAGGAAGTAGGAAGGGGAGGTGTGCAGCTACGTGGGGAGAATCATTCCAGGCCCAGGAAACACTAGATACACAGGCTGTGGCTAGAAGGGGTCTGGTAGGTTCATAGAGCTCACAGGTCCCCAGTGAGGAGGTGAGGTCAAAGAAAGGACCCAGGATGTGATCAAGAGAAAAGGGGACTGGATTCCTAGAGCTTTGTGAGCCACTGAGACCATGTGACTTTCTCTAAGGGGTAGGGGACTTGGGGAAGGGTTCAGAGCAGAAGAGCAGTGGTTAGAGGGTTCCTCTAGCTGCTGCTGGGGGCGGAGGAGAGGAAGGGAACTGGAAGCTGGCTAGGAAGCTGACTAGGTGCCACCAACCTCTCTTGCAGGACTTTGCACAGCTGCTACACAGCTGCATATCATGGTGGTGTGGCCTGCTGGTATCATGGATATGTCTCATCCCCAGCCTGCACTCCTCCTTGTGTCGGCCAGCCATCCAGCAGCGTGAATTCATTCATTGGCATGAATGAATGAATGAGTGAATGAGTGAATGAATGAATGAACAAGGGAATGTGCCCTGGAAAGCACAAAGATACCATTGTCCTTTTGGTTCGTCCCATGTCTGGCTGGAAGGCAGACCAAGCAGGGCCAGTATACAGGCTGGTCTGACCCTGGACTTCCTTCTCTGGGGCCACAGGGCTCTATCTCAGAAGGCAGTCTCTCCTTCCCGACCCCCTCCCAGACCTGAGCTTGCTCTATTCATTCTCCATCTGGTAAGCACTTAGTGAAAGTGAGAGGAAAACTATTTTGGTCTTCACCTCCTTGACAGTGGCTTCACAGGAGCCGCAAAGAGCTGTGCCAGATCCTTCTCTAATGCAAAGGCACATTTTAATTTTAGGTTAAGTGTTCTAAGCCACAATTTTCTCAGCAAGAATTAGTTTCCAGACATGACTTTAAAAATATCTAACTCCAAGAGATGGGGGAGTCTTAGCTGAGGGGTGGGCCACCCCCATCTTAAGTAGGGCAGGGTACCACCCACACCAGAGGAAAGGACCACAGGCTATGCTCACATTTGTTCCTGAACATGCATGCCTGTGGGCCCATGTGCACACGCCCATTCACTCAGCTCATGCAGCCTGTTCTGCGACCCTGCTGGTGATTAGAGCCCCCTAGCAAGGCAGATGTCTGGGTGAGATTTTAAACCCCACTAGTTCCTTCCAAGGGCTGCAAAGAGTGAAGCACCTGAGACCCACAGGCATTCCTTTTTCTCACTGCTCTGGAAAGCAGAAGTCTGAACTCTGGATCACTGGCAGAAACCAAGGAGTTGGGCTGGGCATGGTGGCATCAGCCTGTAATACCAGCACTTGGGAGGTGAAGGCAGATGGGTTAGAAGTTCCAGGCTAGCATAAGCTACATAGGACTTTGCCACAAAAACAAAAAGGTGTGATGGTTCAGAGGGTATACAAGCATGAGGACCATGAACATTTGAATAAAAAAAAATCCGGGTGTGGTAGCATATAATTCTAGGACTGGGGAGGCAGAGACAAGAGACTTCCAAGGCTTGCTGGCTAGCTTGTTTACACATTTCTCATATATGAAACCTAGGTATTATACACACATAACACAATAGAGAGGGAACTATTTGGGAAGACGATGGTGTCTAGCAAGAGGACTGGACAGGGGAAGGGACAGGAAGTGAATATGGTCAAAGCTCTTGATACAAGTGAATAAAAACACCACTAGGAAATGCATCTCTATAAATGAATATACACTAACCCAAAAAAAATTAAAAGAAAAAGGGCAGGAAAAAACAGGGTAGGAGGGAAAAAGGAAGGAGGAGAAAAGGCCTTTTCACCAATGTGCCAGAAGCCACAGGGAGGGTATGAACTTGCACCTGATCCCTCCTGTTTTCAGCCCCTCTGTGCTTGGATTCCTTATAGAGGGGGCACCAACACCAGTCTGCCCATCAGGGGAACAGAAAAAAAAATCTCAAAAGATATGAGGATCCCTATGGGGAGCAGGCCTACCACTCAGGTCATGTTTTGGGCTAACCAGAAGACCAGGATCCCATCCATAAACCTCTTCTCCACACAGAAGCAAGATGACCAACATCCAAGCTCTGATCAGCAAGGGAGGGTGCAAATGTCCCCACATGCAGGTTACCGCCTGCCCATGTGGCTATTGTAGGGCCACAGTCCCCAGCCCCACATATCAACTGGCATCCATGTTTTAGTCTTCCCTGCATGTATCCAGCAAAGGCCATGGCTAGGGACACCAGACATCTGCATGCCTCTCTCCCATCCATTCCAGGTGGGTTGCAGTGGCAGACCCCACCTCAAACTGACCCTCAGAGCTAGAATAAGCTATCCCATGAGGTTTCTCCAAGTATCCATGCAGGTGTTTCATGTAAAGCATTAAAACTAAACATTCATGAGTTCAATACTCTGCTTCTAGATGGCATCAATATCCAATAGAAACTTAAGCACAGGCCCTCACCCAGCCTTGGTCTTCAGGTAATTTCATCTAAAGAGCCCATCATGGAGTTTCACCAGCCCCGTGATTCTAGTACAGAAGACCAGCCTGTGACCTTCATGGTCATCCATGGCCACTTCAAAGCCAGTCAGCAGAGCTTATGGGTTTAACAGAAAGTAGTGCCCAGGAAAGGGTATTTATCAGCTAAAGACTTCCTGGAGCCAGGAAGGTTAGAAGCACAGACTCTTTAAGGAGTCTACCAGGAAGATGGTGACAAACACCCAGGCTGGTGGCATACTACTCAACTTCACAGTGTCCAAGGACAGAATGTCAGGTAATTTCTTGGACAAGGTCCTTGCCCCTCCTCTTGGTGGGGCTTTTCCCAGGTGATAGTTCGGAGACCAGGGAGGGGATGTGACCTATGCAGGCCTGCAGCCAGCATGAGAGACCCAGTACTCCCACCTGCCTCCACCCAAATCTTGATCCATTCACTCCCAGTACATGACTGCACAGGGTTCCACAAGAACTACCATAGGTCCCATGACACCAGGACTCCCAGCCATTGTTGCTGACTTCTAAGGTAGTGTGAGGGTCCCCACAGGCCTTTGCCCTGGGTGTCAGTTGAGGTGTTGTGCACCTTTCACAAAGGCTTACTGGGTGACAGATCATCCCAGAGCCCCTGTTCTCTCTGCAGCCTTCTGTGAACAACAAGGGAGTGCATAGCTGAAAGCAAGGCAGGCACAAACCATAGGTAGACAATGCCCAGAGCTCCTTAGCGCTGGACAACCAAATCCTACCCTGGTTGCCTGCACTCTGCACAGGTTTCCCAGGAATTTTTGGTCTGTGAGTTCCAAAGACTACTTTCCCACACCTTCTCAGGGGATACCTGAGCTGGATGTACAACCCCTGGATGGATGGTGCACAAGACCCAGAATGCCGTCAGGGTGTCACAACAATTGAAGGTTGTCATGGAATTCACTGCCATAGTGGATGAGTGGATGGATGGATTAGTGAGTGAGTGGATGTATAGATGCAAGTGGTTCCCATCCAGAACATGTCACAGGATAGATGAGTGGACAGGTATAAAGAAGAATCAAGGAGAACAGATGGCACAACAGCATCTGCAGCCACTCTTTACAAAAACAACTCCCAGAGTGCTGTGTCAATTCAAAAGCAAGATAGGGGAGTCAGGTGGGCTCCTTGGAGGAGGTGGCCTTTGAGATATTCCTGGAATGATTGTGCACAGACCAGTTTGGTAGAGTGGGGAGGTAGGATCACACCCTGTATTTCTGCTGGGCCCCTTGGAGTCTCCATCCTTCTTCCAACGGTACTAACATTAAAAGCTAATTTCCTCACATACACCTCCTTTCCCAGGATCCCCATATCTTGCTCAAATCTATTTTGTATATACAACAACATATTTATCAATATTGTTCTTTTTTCTGGAATGAAATGTAAATTGCATTCCATACATAATGCATATTCCCCAGTCCACACAAATCAAATGGAAAGAATCCTCAGTCAGTGTGCTCACAGATGTCTTTACAAAGACATCCCGGCCGAGCACACAAGGACCCAGGGCTGGGCCTAGCCCTGCACCTTCTCTCAGCCCCAGGGAATGCCAGCATGAAGGCTGGTTCAAGGGTGTTTTTTTCTCATTTTATTATTTCTCACCCCAGTGCCTCAGGCAGCTCTCAGAGGAGCCTCACTCCTGATCCACTATAATTGAATAACCAATTTCCTCTTCCTTAATAACTGAATTTATTAAATGCGCAATATATACAGCTGATCATTCAAGGAACTAATTTGCAAGTCAGAGCTGTTGAGGGATTGTTTGAAGAGAAGACCCCTATGTTTCATAAATCTGGGCTGGAGGGGAAGGAGGGAGGAAACAGCAAAGCAGGGAAATAAATTTCTTTGGCATGATTTGCATTCAGTACATATAATCTCACTCCTTGGCCACGTGGGCCATCCCCGACAGACACAGCACAGTTATTAACAAAGCCACACAGTCTGCCTGAATCAATAGCTAAATATCATTTATCTATGGTGGTCATGGTACTCCATGGGACTGCTCAGAGGATTGATTTCCTTTTGAGCAGCTCCTCTGGGCCCTACAGGCTGGATCAAAGGCCTACCTGTACAGATTGGCACTAAAGAGGCTCAGCAGTTAAAAGCAAATGCTTGCAAAGCCTCCAGCCCAGATTCAATTTCCCAGTGCCCATGTAAAGCCAGATGCACAAAGTGGTGGAGGCATCTTGTGATAGTTTCAATCAGATGTCCCTCATAAACTAAAGTGTTCTGAATGCTTCGTCCCCAGCAGATGAAGGAGGTATGTTGTTGGTGGAAGGCTTAGAGGGTGTTAAAGCCAGCTCCCCCTTGCAATAGTTCAGCTCACTCTCCTGCTGCAGTTTTTCACCTGCTGTGGCAGAGATCCAGCCTCTGCTCATGCCATGCTTTCTCCTGCCAGCATGAAGCTTCCCCTCAAGACAGTAAGCCAGAATAAATCCCATCCTCCCATGAGCTGATTTTGGCTGGGTGCTTTGTCCCAGCAACATGAAGACAACTGCAACACATCAGGAGCTCGTGTGCAGCACCAGAGGCGTGCCCATTCTCTCTTTGTCCCTCTAGTAAATAAACATTTTTTAATTAGACCCAGAGACTATATTAGAGCAAACACTTGGGGTTGGGGATTTAGCTCAGTGGATGAGTGCTTGCCTAGCAAGTGCAAGGCCCTGGGTTCGGTCCTCAGCACCGACCAAAAAAAAAAACAAAAACACTTGCCAACTAGATGAGACTGTAAGGGCTACCATACCCCAGTACCATCCATAGAGGATGCATAAGTTATAACTTCATCTGTAAGATAGTGTCCTGCACATGTTAATAGATGTTCTACTATTAATATCTATTGACCACCAGTATCTCCCAAACACAGCTGCCCAAGTCCCCCCTGACCTTTGGACTGCTGAGTTAATATGTTTTAAGTGTGCCCACATTGTAGGACTTTTAAAATATTTATTTATTTATTTATTTGCAAGCAGACACAAAGAGAATGAATTGGTACTCTAGGGCCACCTGTTTCAGGACTTTTAAAAACTATTAAAGGCCTCTATGCAAACTGAGACCCTGAGACATGTCCACAGCCTTCCCAGCCTTTCTCCCAAATCCAGTAGGAGACTGCAGAGCTGCTTCCCTAGAGCCCCACCCTGGAGACGCCTGTGAAAGAAATGGGAGCCACCAAAGGCCAGAAGGCTGAGCTCTCTAACCTGTCAGGTATTGAGGCCTCTCCTCCCATGGAAAGCAATCAAAGACTGTGGGAAATGAGCTCCTGGAAGCATCAATGGGATGATTTAGCTCATGAAACAGACTCGGGGGCCCTGGCCAGCTGGTCAGCCTAGGACAGACTCTAGTCAGGGATCCTCTCTCCCCACAGACAGACAACCTGGCCCAACACGTGGGCTCAGACACCATGAAGTTGACATGCCAGGGGTCACACTTGTGACAGCCTCTCCACATGGCAAAGGGCACCAAGAAACTTCGGTGACAGTGACCAGCAGCCACTCAGGCTTCCCTGCTGGTGGGGTGGTCATTCAACCTGCCTGACACCCTCAACAGCATAATAGAGTCATCCTGATCCCTGCATGGGTCATAGAGTGAGAGTTAACAACAGGCCCAGAATGGTGTGCCACAGAACTGTGACCAGGCCTCTGCAGGAAAAGGGCAAAGAAAGTGTTAAGCAGCATGGAGGCCAGGGCAGTCCATCCAGGTGACTGGGGGGATACTGCTTACAGGGATCTTGCTGCCAAGCATCAACAGCCTACTTATGGATGGGCATGTGATAGCACTGTCAGTCCTCATGATTCCAGGCTGTCATCCTTAAGGTATTCACCAGATAAGTGGTCATCCTGCTACATAGAGGCACTGCACTGTCTGAAGCCAGGTGTCTGTTTCTGAGCCTGGGCAGGACACCTGGGCTCACGGAATGCTGCACCACGCTAAGGGGTAAGCCCTACGGTGGGTCTGGCTTCTGCAGCTGGGAGTGCAGGTTGAGGAACAGGCTGCAGATACCCCTTCCAGGGCACATACCAAGGGGATGAGTGCTGGGGAGCCATACTGTGACCACACAAAGCACAGAGTTCTTGCTACCTCCCAACAGCTTCCAACATGTCCACTTTTCTTATCGCCTTAGTCTACAGGTGACAAACCTGGAGTTCAGAAAGGATAAGTAAGGGACTTTCCCCAGACACACTCAAGTTAGTGAGGGGCAGAGCAGAAGACCAGGCACCTTGAGAAGGAGTCCAGTAGCTCTATTAGGTACTTTAGGGTGACTGGGCCCCAAAAGTAAAAAGGAGAAATGTCTCAAGTCTGCCCTTGCAATCTCCACTTTATAAAACTCAAGAGAAGGCTCTCTCTTCTCCCATCTCTTGACTAAAGGAGTTCCCTAGATGTGTTTTCCCATAGGATAGTTTTTTCTATTTCTGTGAAGAATACTATTGGAATTTTAATGGGGATTGCATTAAATGTATAGATTGGTTTTGGTAAGATTGACAATTTCACAATATTGATTCTTCCAATCCAAGAACATTGGATGTTTTTCCATTTCCTTGTGACTTCTGCAATTTCTCGCTTGAGTGTTTTAAAGTTCTCATTGTAGAGATCCTTCACTTCCTTGGTTAAGTTTATTCCAAGGTACTTTATTTTTTTTTGAGGCAATTGTGAACGGGATAGATTCCCTGATTTCATCCTCAGCATGTTTGTTGTTAGTGTATAGAAAGGCTACTGGTTTGTGTGTTTATTTTGTATCCTGCTACAAGTGTTTATCAGCTCTAACAGTTTGCGGGTAGAGTCTTTAGGGTCTGTTATGTATAGAATCATATCATCTGCAAATAATGATAATTTGATCTCTTCTTTCCAATTTGTCTCTCTTTTATGAGTGTCTCTTGCCTTACTGCTATAGCTGCGACTTCCAGTACTATATTAAATAAAAGTGGGGAAAGTGGACACCCTTGTCTTGTTCCTGATTTTAGTAGAAAAGCTTCAAGTTTTTCCCCATTTAGTATTATGTTGGCTGTAGGTTTGTCATAAATAGCTTTTATTATGTTGAGATATGTTCCTTCTAGTCCCAGTTTCTGTAATACTTTTACCATGAAGGGATGTTGGATTTTGTCAAATGCCTTTTCTGCATCTATTGAGATTATCATGTGAGTTTTGTCCTTCATTTATATGGTGTATTACATTTATGGATTTGCATATGTTGAACCATCCCTGCATCTCTGGGATAAAGGCTACTTGGTCTGGGTGAATAATCTTTCTGATGTATTCTTGTATTCTGTTTGCCAATATTTTGTTGAGAATTTTTGCATCTATGTTCATGAGGGAGATTAGTCTGTAATTTTCTTTTTTTGTACTGTCTGTGTCTGGTGACACTTTGTCAGGGTGATTTTGGCTTCATAGAAGGAGTTCAGTAAAATTCCTTCCTTTTCTATTTTATGAAAAAGTTTGAGAAGCAGTGGTGTTAGTTCTTCCATGAAGGTCTGGTAAAATTCACCAGTGAATCCATCTGGGCCTGGGCTTTTTTAGTTGGGAGACTTTTATAACTCCTTGGATCTCCATACTTGTTATAGGTCTATTTAAATAGTTTATTTCATGTTGAATTAATTTAGGTAGGTTATATAAATCAAGGAAATCATTCATTTCTTTGAGATTTTCAAACTTAGAGGCTTATATATATATCTGAAAGTATGTCCGTATGATTTTCTGAATTTCTTTGTTATCTGTTGTAATGGTGCCTTTTGTATCTCTAATTTTATTAATTTTTGTCTCTTCTCTCTTCTGGTCAGATTTGCCAAGGGTCTATCAATCTTGTTTATCCTCTCAAAGAACCAACTCTTTGTTTCATTGATTCTTTGGATTGCTTTTTGTGGTTTCTATTTCATTAATTTCTGCCCTAATCTTTATTATTTCTTCCCATCTATTGATTTTTGGTTTGCCTTGTTCTTCTTTTTCCAAGGCCTTAAGGTGAAGCATTAAATTGTTTACTTGTGAACCAACTTCTTAATATAGGCACTTAGGGCTATAAATTTCCCTCTTAGGACTGCCTTCATTGTGTCCCAAAGATTTTGGTATGTTGTATTCCCATCATCATTTGATTCTATGATTTTATTGATTTCCTTTTTGATTTCTCCAATGACCCATTCATCATTCAATAGTGTACTGTTTAGTCTCCATGAATTTCTGTATGCTCTGTAGTTTTTCTTGTTGCTGATTTGCAGTTTAATCCCATTGTGGTCAGATACAGTATTTGTTAAGATTTAATTTGTGTCCTAATATATGGTCTATCTAAAAGAATGTTCCATGTGCTGCTGAGAAAAATGTATATTCTGCAGCATGTGGATGGAATGTTCTGTATATATCTGTTAGGTCCATTTGTTCCAAGACGTTATTTAATCCAGATGTCTCTGTTTAGTATTTGCTGGGATGACCTGTCAATTGATGAGAGCGGGGTATTGAAGTCACCTACTACACTTGTGTTTGGTGTTATCTGTTATCTTAAGTCTAATAGTGTTTGTTTGATTAAATTGGGAGCCCCATGTTAGGTGCATATACGTTTAGGATTGTAATGTCCTCCTGTTGGAGCGTTCCTTTAATCAGTATTAAGTGACCTTCTTTATCTTTCCTCAGTAATGTTGGTTTGAAGTCTATCCTGTCAGATATTAGGATGGCAACCCCTGCTTGTTTCCTAGGTCCATTTACTTGAAATACCATTTTCCATCCTTTCACCTTACCACAGTGTCTATCTTTTATTGAGGGATAAGTTTCCTGGAGGCAACAGATGGCAGGATCCTGCCTTTTAATCCAGTCTGCAAGTCTTTTGGTTGGGGCATTGAGGCTATGGATATTAAGAGTTATTATTGAAAGGTATGTAATTATTCTCTCCATTCTTATTTTGTAATACTTCCTGTTTTCCCTTTACTCACTTGTTTTAACTGTTATTTGAGTATGGTTTATTTTTTGCTATTTCCTTCTGTGTGTGTTTTGCTTTCTCTTCAGCGTGAAGGATTCCTTCAAGTATTTTCTGTAGAGCTGGTTTAGTTGTCATAAATTCCTTTCACCTGTTTTTGTTGTGGAATGTCCTTATTTCTCCATCAATTTGGATAGCCAGCTTTGCAGGATAAAGTAATCTTGGTTGATAGTTTTTTCTTTCAAAACTTGCATTACATCATTCCAAGCCCTTCTGGCTTTTAAAGTTTGTGTTGAGTAATCGGCTGTGATTCTGATGGGCTTGCCTTTGTAGGTCCTTTGCTATCTCTAACTAATTTCAATATATTTTCTTTGGTTTGCGTGTTTAGTACTTTAATTATAACATGGCGAGGAGAGGTTCTTTCTAGGTTTTGTCTGGTGTTCTAAAAGCTTCTTGTATCTGCATTGGCATTTCTTTCCCAATTTGGGAAAATTTTTCTTCTATGATTTTGTTGAAAACACCTACTAAGCCAATGAATTGAAATTCTTCTCCTTCTACTATACCTGAATTCTTACGTTTGATCTTTTCATAGTGTCCCGGATATCTTGGAATTCCCATTCATACCTTTCTATTAGCTTGTCTCTTTGTGGGACTTAATTAGGATGGCCACCTGGTCTTCCAGTTTAGATATTCTGTTCTCTCCTTCATCCATTCTACTGGTGAGACTTTCCACAGAGTTTTTTTATTTTTATTTTTTTTATTTCATTCACTGTGTTCTTCAGAGCTAGGATTTCAGCCTGGTTTTTCTTCAGTATTTGTATTTCCTTACTCATGTCCTATAATGACCTTTTTATTTCATTAAGCTGGTTTCCTGTGTTCTCTTTCAGGAGTTTGTTTTCTTCTTTGAATCCTTTCATTTCTTTGAGTATAGATATAATTATTCTTTTGAAATCTTTGTCAGGAATTTCATCTAAAACAGTCTCATTGGTGATCATTTCTGATGGATTAATAATTTTTGATGGAATTGCATTGTCCTGATTCTTTGTGTTTCTTATATTATAATGTAGTGACTTTTGCATCCTGAATTGATTTGATGCTTGGGTTTTCTACTTATCTGCAGTGTTCTTAGGTGTGATGATCCACCTTTATTTACTTTCAGGATATGAGTTTAGGGTGCCAAGTGTAGCTCTTGTACCCCAATCCAACCACAGAAGTAATCCTAGGTGTTGAGTTTGCTTGCTAAGGATGTATTCTAGCTGACTGGGTAGACCAATTTACTGGCAAATTCTAAACTTCAGCAGAGCAGTATAAACATTCAATAGAGACCAACACAGAGTATACAAGTGTGGGGATTAAAGCAAACAGTCTTATAAAACCAAAATCCCTAAGGGTGTGTGTTGCTCTACACCCTTAATCCTGTCAGCTAGGAGGCAGAGAATTCTATTCTGAATTGGGTTCCAGGTCAGCCTGGATCTGGATCAGACCCTGCCCCCAATAATGACAGAAGCAAAAGACAAAGGCCCTATAAATCTGAAAGCATTAAAGGCTTATTTGAAAATGATAAAGCCAATCAAAAATATGTAACCCATAACCTGCCCTGGCATGGAAAAAGAGATTAGCACTTCCAATGCAGGCCTATGTACCTGTTTTTGTTGTTGTTGTTTGTTTGTTTGTTTTTGTCAGTTGGCCTCATTACCTTTTTGGTGTGGCTTCCAATCTCACCAATGCTGAATGCTCACCTCGATCCTTCTGTGTTGTGCTGTGGAGCCTGGAGTTGCTCACACCATCCCCAGATCAAGCCCCTGCTCTATCTGCAGAAGGACTCCATGTTCCCTGATTCAGTGTCTGTCCTGGAGCCTCCAACACCAACACCCTTTCTGAACACCCCCATATCTCAATTGTCCAAAATAAATGTGCAGTATGAAGGGAGCCAGAAGATATGGCAGCATCTTGAAAACAGAAGGCGACATGCTACATGTTCAGGGGAGCACAATAGGAAGGCAAGAGGAGTCCGGAATAGAAGCCACTGTGCTGGCATTAGTGACTGAATCCCAGGCATCTTTTAATGTAAAAATGAATAAATTCCTGCCCTATTAAGCTACCAGGAGCTGATCATCATCCAGAGCAGAGGCTGAACAAAAATTCAGTCATGTGGACTAGAAGCAAGTGGAAAATAACAGGGTCAAAGGACTAAGGGGTATTCAGGGACAGATGCAAGATCAGAAGAGCTTGCTGTGCCGTGGCTTTGGGTATTCCCAGCCCATCATTAAGGCACTAGTAGGCCATCATGAGGCAGGGAGAGAGGAGTCCCTCCCAGACCATGAAAACTGTGGAAGTAACCATCCTGATCCTCAGTCACTTGCTCCCTGGCAGGTGAGTGCAGAAATATGGCTAGCATGAAGCTCTGCATCCCCAGTGCAGGTTCCTGTAACAGCTATGTGAGGCAAAAATCAGTACCAGTCCTCAGACACCCTGTGGGGTATGCGTGTGTTTGTGTGTGTGCACGTGCACATGTGTGTTTAATTTTTTTTTGTCTCTTCAATTCCCAATAAAATTTATAAGAGGGCTGGAGAGATGGCTTAGCAGTTAAGGCACCTGCCTCCTAAGCCTAAGAGCGCTGGTTCCAATCTCCAGCGGTTCCAATCTCCAGGTCCCACGTTTAGCCAGATGCAAAGTGATACAAGGGTGCAATGCCGCACTTGACCACAAGGGGGCGCACAAATCTGGATTTCATTCACAGCCCCTGAGAGGCTGCTGGCCCACCCATCTCTGTCTCTGTGTCTCTCTCCAAAAAAAATTTAAAAAATAAAAAAAAAAACTTTATAAGGACTCCTCCATACCCTCAGAATAAAAGCCCTCCATACTGCAGAGCCCAGAGACAAAAGAAAGAACTCAGAAGATACTGTGCAGTCCCTGGATGAAGCCATGCCTCAAAGCATCCTCCCTGGAGCTTCAGCCTATCTTATGCTAGTGTGAGTACAGCTTCTGCCACCAGCAGAAAAAGCCTATCACATTAATGAACCCACTTTGCAGACAAGGAAACTAGGGCTTAACAAGCTCAGTCTTCTCCTAACTGTTCAGCCTTCAGTGGCAGATAAGAGAACTCTGTTCTCCTTGTTCCCACTGCAGTGGCTCTTGTCCACTGGGTAGGCTACTCTGGAGCCCTGGCAGAGGCCTGGCTTTCCACTATTCCACAATAAAGCAGAGGGACATTGCTGCCAGCAGGCGGTTGCAGATATGGCAAAGAGGCCACTCTGCCTCTCTATGAAGCATCTGGTGCCTGCTGGCACATACCAGCCACAGGCCACCTGAATCCATTCTTTCTCCCACTCATACAAACACCCACAACATTTGCCTCCTGGCCCAGGAAATCTGTAGAATCTCAGGGGTCATCAGGGAGAATATTATTCCACAGACTCCAAAGTTAAATCTTGGCGACATAAATCTTGGGAAGTCTCTATGGAAACACATAAAACGCATGTTGTTTTTATTAATAACCTCAGTGCATCAGCTCTGGAATATGCTGGCTCACTTGAAATCCCACCAGGAGAGCCAAAAGTTTCCTATTGCAGAGGATCCAGGACCCATGGTACTTTAGGGACAGCACAGAGCAGTTGAGAGGCCAAGGTCCAGGTGGCAGTGTGCTTGCAGACATGAGCTTCTTCTTACAGAGATGCATTCCTGCCTTGCCTGCCAAGGGCACAAGCTTCAGGGAATGTGCAGGAGTGACTAGGTGAGCCAATCTTACTAGAGTGTGAAATGAGGGTCCCAGCATCTCTCTGTGTGGTGTATACATGTCCAAACTGCAGCAGAGAGGGTTCTAGGTCTGAGTCTGGCTCCATCACACATTGTCAAGTACACAGCAAAATCCCTCCTCTGTCCACCTTCATCTTCTCATCTGTAAAGTGGGGATCACAGTGGCACCAGCCTCCTAGGATATGCTTGTGGTGACACGGGCCAGTCACAAACAGTGCCTGGCCCCTGTAAACTCTCACAACTGGTGACTGGCAGATCAGAGATGTCTACATGCATCAGGAGCTGAAGGTTATGTCCACTCCCCTAAGAGAAACTCTGTGCCAACTCGGACTATAGGGGATAACTCAAGGGATAGCATGCTGGCTTCTCATTCCAGTGACACACCAGATTCTACTGTGTCTGGAGGAACACAGGCTCCTAGGCCCACCCTGCTGTGAAGATGGTACAGCCATCTGAAGGAGAGAGAGAGAAAGACAAGAGCCACCATTCTAGAGCTACCTCAGCCCTCAGAGGAGGACTCAGCCCCAGCCACTGACCCCCTATCAAGCAAGAGCCATGTAGGTGAGACAGCCAATCCATAGCTCCATGAATAGTAATAATAGCAAGCAATCACTTTATGCCGCTGATTTGAGGGGGGTGTGTTACTGCAGTGTTACCTACCTGATAGAAACTACATAATCCCTCACACCATAGCCAAACCAGGCCACAATACACAGAATGGGCCCAGGACCCTTTAGGCGACAACTGAAGCTCATGATGTTTCCACTGACCCAGGCACAGCTACTAGGTCCAGGGCCCCACTCTGAGCTGCCTTCATGCCCTGTCCTAACGGATGCTGCCTTGCTCACAAGCCATGAGGGAGAGCCTCGTCTCTGCTATGGGTACCTCTCTTGAGATAAGGCAAAGCCATGTTAGGTCTGATCAGGACTTCCAGGATCACAAGTCCTACAAAATAAGTGTGTCCCCAGTGGAAAAGTAAAATTATAGATGAGAAACAAGAGCAAGTCCAACCAGGCACCCAGCCCAAGTCATGTAGCCCATGGCATTATGACCAATGTTACTTTCCACATGCAGGAAACTTCTTGGAAGCAGTCTCGAATCCTCACAAATAAATAAATAAATAAATAAATAAATAAATAAATAAATAAATAAAAAGCCTTCAAGGAATGGCTACCATCTTATTTCTACAGATTAGGGACTGGAGACCCAGGGAGGTCAAGTAACTTGTTCAAAGAGCCACAACTAGGATGTAGAGCAGGTATTGTGATTATGGAGTCTGAGCCACCCACTATCCTTGCACTGCTCCGCACATCGCCAGAATGGGGACCTGGCCCACAACTTAACAAGTGTAAAGCGTTCCAGCTGGGGAATGTTCTCCATGAACCTTATCCCCACTTGGCCTTCTAAGACAGTGCAATCACAGAATCATCGGGGTTTTTTTTTTGTTGTTGTTGTTGTTTGGCGGTTTTTTTTTTGGTTTTTTTCAAGGTAGTGTCTCACTCTAGCCCAGGCTGACCTGGAATTCGCTATGTAATCTCAGGGTGGCCTTGAACTCATGGTGATCCTCCTACCTTTGCCTCCTGAATGCTGGAACTAAAGGCGTGCGCCACCACGCCCGGCCATCTTGATTTCTTGATTGAGGCTCCTTAGCCTGTGTGGCTAAGAGAACCTTTCCTAGTGCCCATGTCATCAGAACATGAGTGACACGGCTCACTTTTCAGAGGCAGACATCCCACTCCCAGGGCACCTCTTCCCTGAGGACCCCATCAAGAGAGAGAATTTGCCTTTTAAGCACCTTGGGTGGGTCCACTGGTGACAAGACATTCACACCCTCCTTGGTAATAGCAGAGTTGTCAACAGTGGTGGCTCAGGCCTCAGGTTCCACAAGCCCTTCCCTACTGCCTTCTTACTGATCCCACAATGGTTCTCCAGGGCTGGAATCTAGAGCCTGCCCTTGGGGTGGTAAGCCAGATTGTCCCTATAACAAGACGAGGCAACCAGTTGGCCCACCAGCTCCCTGACACTGTGTCCATCCCAAATTTACCAAAGAAAACATGCAGGAAGTGCCCAGTGAAGACAACAGCCTAGGTCGGCTGTGTTTCACAAGGTCACACAAACTCATAGAGGAGGTCAGGAAGAAATGCTTTCATTCTAAGGCATGTTGGGGCACGAATATTGCATTGTTTTTTCATTCCAATAGTCTTCTCTCTGCCGCAGACCTGATAATGATTTCGTTATCCAGAAACATTAGAGCCACCAGTAAACCCATCCATGCCAGAGATAAAAACACACACAGCTCGGAAAGCAATCGGGGCACACCAACACCCTGCTGAGGGTCAAGCCTGCACTAGCCCAGCCGGCTTTTTGAGTGGCTCCACCCTAGCATCACTTCCTGCTGGGGACACATCCTTGCTGGGAGCATCAGAGAGGACTCCCTAGGGGTGGGGACATGCCAGTAGGGTAGAAGTAGGCAGCAGACACAGCACTGGAGGGAAGGAAGAGTCCTGCATCTTCAGCATCTGTCATATGAACACTCAGGACCCAAACCTCGAATGAGACACATGACAAGCCCGTCCCCTATGGTCAGGGAAGACATCTGGGCCTCAGCATGCAGGCCCTTCCCAGTGCCCTGAAGGTGGCTCAACACCTGCCACCTCTGACATGAGTACAAAGGTCCTCAGTCAGCAGAGATGGACCCCACTCCCTCCCAGGCATAGCACCTCAGCTTGGAGCTGCTGGTGAGATCTGGGTGTCATCTGAGCCTTTGGTGAGATGGTTTCCTAGCAACACATGGAAGGGCAGGGTGTGTCTGCTCAGAGTGCCATCAAAGAGGTAGAATGTCATGGTGATGTCACATGACCTGTGGCCTCTGGATCCTGACATTTTGGGGGTAGACACAGGAATTTAGTTCCCACAAAGGGTAAGGGCATGGGCAGGAATTCTGATTTATGTGGCCAAGTGCCCCAAAATCAGCCCCAAGGGGCCTATGCGTAGAGCACCCAGCCATGGAAGGATCTAGCATTCAGTCCTGGCATTTCCACCTGGCTGTGGCTACTGTGGATACTCACCTAGGATTGAAACTACCATGCAGCCTCAGGGAGTTGCCAGCCACCCAGAGATTTGGAATAAGAGCAGTGGGGTGAGCCCACTCTGGGGTCTACAAGACAGCATGCTACCCCTCCTTATCCAGAAGATTAGTGCTAAGAACCAGCCTGCCAATGGCCCCACAGCTGGGGTCAGACCCACAAACCCATGGCTTTGGAAGTTCTATAACCTCCTTAGCACCTATCACCACTCTATCAAACTTGCAGTGCAGCCTCTAGTCAGGCACTGGGTTCTCAGCGCAGAAGTAGATGTTGCGCTGAGTAAGGGGTTGCTGCAGGCTTCTGGGGTCATATCCCACACACGTCTTCCAGACAGGGACAGAGTGCCAGATGCACCAAGACCTACTCTCCTCACTTCCCACCAACTCCTTCTGTAACCTTCTTTAGTCTCACAAGAAACCCATCCGGTACCTGGCCTCACCTTCTGGCAGCCTTCACTTCTATATTAGTTATCTTCTCATTGCTAAGACAAAGTACCTGGCAAAAAACAGTTGAAAGGAGGAAGGGTTTATTCTAGGTTACAATCCATCATGGTAGGGAAGGCATAGTGGTAGGAGCTTGAGAGAGCTGGCCACATTTAGGTCACAGTGAGGAAGCAGAGAGCAGTGAATACTGATGCTCAGCTAACTCCCTTTTATCGAGTCTAGAGCCCCAGCCCATGGAATGGTGCCACTCACAGTTAAGGTGGGTCTTCCCACCTCAATGAACCTAATCAAGATAATCCCTTCCAGGATGCCCAGGAGCTAAACTACCTAGACAATCCCTCATAGATGATCCTAGGTCCTGCCACATTGACAATCAATATAAACCATCACAACTTTGACCCCTACCAGGCACCGTGCTTCCTTGGAGGGTTGCTGGGTAACACAGATGGCTCTGAACCTGCAGCAGGTTGAGGACAGGGCTGCTGTGGCATCTACTACAGCTGAGAGAGGAGACTACAACACAGACCTCAGGACATCCACCTTCTCCTGATGCTATGTGTCTGGCTTGTCGCCTCCCTCAGGACAGAGTAGTGCCTGTATGGTCTATGCCTCTCTTCAGAAGGCAGGAAACACCCACCAACACATCCTTAACTCACTCTGCTCTTCCACTTACATTTGTGCCCTGGGCAAAGTGAGTGTCACTTCACCTTCTCTGAAATAGAAACATCCCTGCCACAGGAGCCTGCTGTGGACAGAATGAGTAAGTCCTACACAGTTCTGAATACCATACTTGACACTAAAGATGTTCCAGGTCAGCATTCCCTGGTAGTCAGATTTTGAGGTCATATGGCAGGACGTGAGCTAGATGGGCAGGCCTTACCTGTATTGGACACCTTGCCAAACCCCAGACCAATCTGGTAGAGCAGGCCTAAGCTAGAATAGCAGAGGCTTTGGCCTCAGGCTGCTATCCTCAGCCTCCTTGAGTACCCCAGCAGCTGAGTCTGAAGAGCAGTCATACTTCCTGAGGACAGGGCCAGCAGGCTAATGACCCTTGCACACATAGGCATGGGGAGGATATGGCCTCCCAAGAGTCCTGCTGTTACAGTACCTCTTGCCCCTCACTGGGCACACCTCACCATCCTTCTCCTATGAGCACAACATCATCCCGCTCCATGTGCTCCTTCAGGAAGACCTCCCGATTGTTCTACCCTTCCTGGCATCTGCAGCAGGAATGGCCAAGTTTGTGGGACTATGCCTCTCAGTACCTCTGCTTCCTCCTCAGGAATGTGGAAAGGTCCCACCTCATCCGAAGAGCCATGAGGACCTTAGGAAACTTGTCACCTCTGCTTGCCATCCACAGCCAATAGCCTCACCAAGCATACAACTGACAACTAGGCACATTAACTGGCCAATTTTCCAAACCCTCTTCTGAAAATGAATCCTCTTACAATGACAGACCAAAGGCCCCCACATCCCATCTGTGGCACTCCTTAGAGCCTACTATCTCTCGGCTTCTCAGCATATGGGAGGAAGCACAAGAGCCTGGGGACAACTTTGGGGCAGCTAGTCCCCACAACAGATGCTTCATAACCCATGGTGAGTTCCCAAGCCTGATCCCAAACACAGCAGAGTTTATCCTGGGCTCATCACTATCCATCCAGTGGCCTCAAGATTGCTGTCACAGTCCAACACTGGTTGGTTATCAGACCTTGCTCCCACAGCTCTGTCAACACCCTTCAGTCTCCCCTTGCTTTCTTTTTATTCTTTTCTTTTTTCTTTTTTGTGCCACCACTCCTGGCTTTGAACCTAGGAAATGGAACCAGCCTAGATGTCCCTCCACAGATGAATGGATAATAAAGATGTGGTACATTTACACAATGGAGTTCTATTCAGCAGTAAAGAAAAATGAAAGTATGAAATTTGCAGGGAAATGGATGGATCTGGAAAGGATTATACTAAGTGAGGTAACCCAGGCTCAGAAAGCCAAACGTCGCATGTTCTCTCTCATATGTGGATCCTAGCTGCAAATGTATAGACTTGTGTGTGAGCTGGAACTAAAAATCAGTAGCAGAAGCCAGTAAGCCAGTAAAAGGCTATAAGGGAGGGAGGAGAGAGAAGGACTTAAGTGGATGGTATTGTACATATATAAGTAGAAGAACAGATTACAGGGAGGGGAAAGGCCTAAGTGAGGCTATGGGAAGAGAATGCATAAGGGAAGGGCAGGGGGAGGGTCAATCAAAATTCAAGATAGTCGGAATAAGACTTATGTAAACCTACTTTTTTTGAATAATGGCACATCCAGAAGCTATACACTGTTACTAGAAAATTTTCAGTGCCTGGGATGGGATACCTTCCAGTGAGTTGTTGGCCAAGGAGGTCCCTTTAGCCTCCAAAACATTAAAGGCTATTGCCAAGGCCCTTGGTTTCTCTTGAGAAACAGATGGTAAGACCCTATTGCTGAAGACATCTATTGCCTGAGTGGCAAGCTCACTGAGAAAGCAAGCTGGTGCTGAGCAGAAAACCTTCTCCCTGTAGACCAGCCAACTGAAAGCTGGAAAAAGCTGCACTGCATGCAGCGTATGGAGACAGCGGTGAAAAACAGTGGACACTGGGAAATTCAAGTTTGGCCATACAGGCCCAAAGACTGAATGGGTGCAATAGTGGCATGTCTGCTCTTGGGGAAACCAACTGCTCCCTAATTGGACTGAAGGCCCTCTCTATGGGAGGGAAATACATACCTGGTACTGAAAATCCTAAGCAAAAGTCTATGGCAGGGGAAGTCATGAGCCTTAGGGGTATAAAGCCTGCTCTTATCTGGCTAAATGTATATATTATTCCCACCAAGCTGCCCTGAAAGCACTACACTTAATGTTCATATTCACATATTAATGCTACTCTCACTTCTGGTTAGAGAAGCTTCTCTTTTCAGATGGTGATGATCACTGGGATGACCCACAAAGCAACATAGTGCTGAGAAGAAGGGATGGAGGAGTGTCCAGCACTGAAACATCTCTGTCACACCCTCCAAGGCTCAGGGCCCATTGCGGAAGAGGGGGAGGAAAAAATGTAAGAGCCAAAGGAAGGGTACGACTCCTTACAATGCAACTGTCCAGACAGAAATTGGCCTCGATATCCATGACCTTGCAATGCCTAGCAATACCTTCACAAGACCCTCATAATAGGAGAAAAAGATGATGACATCAAATTAAAAGACTAATGGAGAGAGGGAGGGAATATGATGGAGAATGGAGCTCTGAAGGGGAATGGGAGGTAAATATCTTGGTTTACTGTCTGTAAGTATTGAAGTTATCAACAAAAAATGTTTTAAATATTTTATTTAGTTATTTGAGAGAGATAGAGCAAGAGAAAGAAAGGAAGAAAGAAAGAGAAAGGAAGGAAGGAAGGAAGGAAGGAAGGGAGGGAGGGAGGGAGGGAGGGGAGGGAGGGAGGGAGAGAGGAAGGGAGGAAGAGAATGGGCATGCTAAGACCTCTGGCCACTGTAAACAAACTCCAGACACATGCACCACTTTGTGCATCTGGCTTACTTGGGTTCTAGGAAACTGAACCTGGGTCTTTAGGCTTTGCGGGCAAGTGCCTTAACTGCTAAGCCATCTCTCCAGCCCACCCCTTGCTTTCTAATTATGCTGTGAAGTTCTAGCCCATGGAGCATTCTTTAGAGATGGAGCTCCAGGATTCTGATCCCACCAGGTTTCTATCTGTCCCTTTACTGCTACCAGGCCAGGAAACCTGGTGGCCTTCGGGCACAGGGAAATGGCAGGCCAATATCTACTGCTGGGGATTCCTTCTTCCAAGGAGGCCCTCAGAAGTGAGGGTGGGGAGAGGGCTGCAAAAAATATGGAGGCACCCCACTTGGAGCAGCCTCCGTCTCCATGAAGCTGGATCACAGTAGCTGACCTGCAATCACCCCCAGGGTCTCCCCACATTTGCCTACACAGCTATCTAGGTTAGAACTGCTCCTCTGGCCACACATACAGCTCACAGACCTTTCCCAGCCTCTAATCCCAGAGAACTTGGGCTACCCTAGGCCTCTGCATCCCTCCTGCCAAGAGCACCTCTGCTGGCCAAGAACACCTCTGGCTTCTCTTGTACCGAGCAGGCTTGCTTATGGTTTCCAAAAAGCAGGAAGAGGACATGAAGCCTAGTTATAGAAGGACAGTCAGAACTCAAGGGTCTCAGAAGTGAGGCCTTCCAGGGATCTAAACTGTGTGGAACCTCATGACCTTGCACACATCTCCTAAAGCTATGCACCTATGGGTACAGTAAGCATGGAGATAGTCGGCTTGCTCCTATTCCACATCACCATCAACACAGTCTCTGAGCGGCAATACCATAGCCATAACATGTGTCATCTCATCATGTCCAAACACTTGGAGCCTGGCTGTGTGACTCTGGGTGAGTTACTACCCATCTCTGAACATCAATTCCCTAATCCTTAAAGGTTCTTCTGGCTCCATGGCAAGTGCAGAGCCCACATTCCTGACCCCCAAGCAGCAAAGGTTCCCTCACCTCAACTCTACTCACCAGGCCCTGCTCTGGCCCTCAGGACTGGGAGCATACACAGCAATATTCACATCATCTGACACATATCTGAGTGTTCAGGCACTTTCTAAATACCCTGTGTGTATTCTAATCTCCACCACCAGCCAGCGTGAGAGGCACTAACACTATCCTTGTTTTAAGGGGAGTGAGCCATAGTAATACATGTGGTGCAAGGCAGTGTTGAGTCAAGATCTGTCAGAGCCTAAAGCTCAGGTTATTACAAAGAGAATGAAACCAGGATAGTTCAATCCATTAATTCTGCAACAAAGATCCCCCCATCAGTCCCAAAACAAAAGGTGTCTGACAAGTGCCAGCTGCCTCCCCAAGCAGTCATGACAAGAACAATGCTGTCCATACTTACAGAACACTGATGCTATAGGCCAAATACCCTCTTCATTGCTCTGCACAGGGCTAGGGACATTACTGTGATTTTGCCTTCATTACAGTAAAGAGAGTCCCTGGGGAGGCTGCCAAGGAGCAAGGAACAAGTGATGATTTGAAAGGGAGCTGCAGCCAGCTATGGTGGCTCATGCCTTTAATCCCCTACCAACCAACACACACACACACACACACACACACACACACACACACACACACTCTGGAAAGGAGTTGCCTGTGGGCACCTATAGAATTTTCAAGGGCAGTGAGGAGGCCCACCCTCTATGCCATCCTCACAGTGTATAAAGCCCTTTAGGTTCTTCAGGGGAAAGGATCCTGGCCCTCTGTCCTTTTCGGCAGTTACTGGCCCTGAATTCAGGGCCCCAAGCAGATGGCACATTAGTTCTCATGGCTTTTTCTTCTCCTCTGTGGGCTTTCCACTCAGTTGGCTAAAGAGGGGCAAAGGGCCTGCTGGGCAGCCTGGCCCCAAAGTGCAGGCCTTGCCACCTTGCATATTAAAGTACACAGTTCCCTTGCCAACACTGCCAACTCCCCAGAACAAAGCCTGCTCGGAGAGCTTGTGTTGACTCCGTAACTTTTCCTAATGGCTCAGAAATATTTCCTCTAATGATAACAAAAGGAGGTGTCTGTAGGTGTGGAGCCGTGGAAGTGTTGAGCAATAGCACACAGTGGGTATACAGCTTACAGCTCCCCTGTGGCTCTATGGGGTCTCCAAGGATAAAAGCCCAGGGCGCAGGGCCAGACCCATCCCCCATAGCGCCTGCTCCCCACTCTCCATCACCCCTGGGAACAGGGCCCTGAATGGACCTGGCAGGCCTGCTGCTCCCTGTGTTAGTTAATATGCAGAGTTGTGGCCCAGGGCAGGGAGGCAGCAAGGCCCTCAGATAAGGATGGACGATCTTTGTCCTGGAGGAACACACCACTTAGAAACTGTAGCAGAGCAACGGGCTGCCCTCATGGACAGCACCAGGCCACAGGCAACTGCAGAGTAGTTCTGGTATGGAAATCACAAACTCTCACCCCAAACTACTCATGGAGAGAAACCTCCATAAGGGGTGGGGTGGGGAGACTGCAGGAGTCCCCTGTGGTACTGCCAGCTCCGAGGAAGAATTGCCCACTTTATAAGCCAGGAGGAGAGTCTGGCTTCCACAGATCCCCTGTCCGTGTGCTTGGGAAGTGGGGCCTCTCCCTGCTACAAGGAAGCAAGGAGAAATAGAGCCATGGCAGAGGGCTCAGCAGAGTAGGGAGGGACAACAATTCCAGATTGAAAAGTATGTGTTTCCCTCCTGACCATGAGCCTAAGCCCACCTAGCCTACCATCAACCCACCAGAACCCAAATGTACTGGCCAAATGTACCCAAGCCTCAGATAGGAGGTCATGCCTGAAGACAGGAGAGCAGGCTCTCTGCCCTATGATGGACACAACAGGCTACCTCTCCTTGGGGAAGCTTGGTGCTCAGCCAGTGATGGGGAACCTAGATCAGGGCTGATGGGAGGGGCTCCCTGTGTCTTTGTTGGCTGTGTAGATAATGTGGCTCATGCCCACACCTGCTTTCCTTCAGGTGGCCTGGAATTTTTATAGAGGGTGTCTGCATGACCAGTGAAACCTCTGGACACCAAGTCTCTACTGGGTCCCTGGCTGGAGGAATTAAGTGCTTCTCTGTGACTCCCCAGAGAGAAGATTCTAGAAGCCCGATTTCCTTTGCTGACTTGCTGTGTCTTCAGTGGAATGAAATATAGCTGTGATTATGACTGTATGCCTTGTTTGGCACCTCCTAAACAATCATCAAACCTGGAGGTAGTCTTGGGGAACCCAACACAGAAGCAAGCCATGCTCCTCTCTCTGAACCCTAGCCCAGTGTAAGGAGAGGATGCTCAGGGTTTGCCTGAAGCCCAAGTAACACACCCAAATCTAGCTGCTGCTGTTTCCTGGCCCAGAGAGCAGCTCTCCATCAACAGGACCAGAGCTGTCCATATGACAATTGGGATCACACCAGTGTTCATTCTTGGCGGGTGACCACTGACCTTGCACAGGCTCCACAAGGGAACCACAACCAACATCAGACCTGGCATCTTTCAGACCGCACAGCGATGTGATGCTGCTGATGCTGTTGTTCTGGAATCCCTTCCCACCAGCACTGCCAGGTGCTGGCCTCAGGACAAGTTATAATTAGAGGGGCTTGGGGATGGTGAGACATGGTCCTTTCCACTGTGGGGTAACAAGCCAGGGTCTAGCATGCTTACAGTAACTCTGGTAGAAACCCAACTAAATGTGAGCTGGGATCCTAGGGAAAGTAAAAGCAGTACAGCCTGGGTGGCATTCTAGCAGGGTGGGGAGGGTTCACCCAAAAGCTGACTGAGCTACTACTGGGTTTGAAGCATAGGCAGGCTTGGAAAAAGCAGAACAAAAGTAGGACTTCAGAAAGGTGGAATAAGGGAGGGAGGAACACCGGTAGGTAGGACATGGGGGTGGGATGAGCAGGGTGGAAGTTAGACTGTACTTTCAGTCTCATTCAAGGGTCCAGAGGCCACAGAACCAACATGGTGATCAGCATAGATAGGTCAGGTGACAATATGCTTATCCATTGCCCCCCTCGGGGTCCTGGATAGTCCATCTGCACCATTCAGCCTTCCATCAATTCTTCTGTTTCCCTACTTGTCTCTGGACACCAGAGCCTAGCACAGAACAGTCCCTCTTCCCAGTGACCAAACACGGTGAGCTCATGACACCCCACACAACTGTCACCAACTGAATTCATTTGTATACCTCCTCCCTCCCTCCTCATCCTTCTTCCCTCCTCAGTATGTGTGGTCTAGGTGTGACACAATGCTAGGATGTCTAGGACCCTCTGGGGTTTATGGGAGACCAGATGTCCCTTCTCATGGCACTAACCAGCGTCCACAGGAGGTACAAAGAGTGGTAAAGCTTTGGCAGTAGAAGAAATTAGGACCTTGCAAAGCTAGGCACACTTGGACTATCAGCCAAACCCCTCCCCAGTCTGCTTCAAACTACTTCCCAGCATAACACAAGGGTCTAGAAATATCTCTGAGGCTATGGGAACCTGCAGAGCAGAGAGGAGCAGAATAAGCATGTAGCCAGATCTCCCTGGCTGGTGAGGTAAGGATCTTGCTTGCTGTTTCCAGCCACTCTGAGACCTTCAGTGGAGTGGAGTGTCATAGTCAGTCCTACACAGTAAGGATGGAGCTCTGGGGCAGCAATAGAGGAGCCAAGGGCCTGGGCCATCCAGGTCCAGGTTGCGGGGATAATGGATAAAAACACGGGAGGTACAGGGAAATTTGGACTTCAAACAAACAGCAGCTTGTTCAGAGTGTTTTAATGTAAGTATGTCCCATGTGATATTTAAATTTGAATTTCAAATAAACGATGAATTATTTTAACATCTATCCCATGTGATATTTGAATTTTAAGTTCAAATAAACAGTGAATAATTTCTTAGTTTAAGTCTGTCCCTGGGTAATATTTAGGATGTTCTCATTCCAAAAATCCATTGTTTATATAAAACTTAAGATTCTGTTGAGTATTCTGTGTTGTGTCTGGCAACTGAGGCTAAGGGTCAAGGTTGACATGAAACACATCTTCCCATGCCAGAGGTACCCACAGACTCATTCTGCAAGGCTGGCCCACAAGACCACTAACTGTGATAGTCACAGTCATTCTCACTGTCTGGCCAGGGAGACATTTGTAAGTTGCAGTTTCAGGGCTCTAGAGGGGCCAGGCCTTAGAGGTGAAGGCCATGATAGAAGGTAGTGCCCCCACCCCCAGCTGTAAAGTGGTCTAGGCAGTGGAGAAAGAGCAGGACCCAGCCACTGGGGTAGCCAGGCGCAGTGTCCTGTGATCTAGCCATTGCAGGGTGCCAACCTCCACTCTGAGAGGGGGCAGTTGTGTTGCAGAATGGAGAGGATAATGGCTTGTAATTATCATCACTCCAGCAGTGCATTTCCTAGTAAATTAGAGTTTATCTTTCATTCCAAGTGACACCACATTTTGTATCAAACAAATTATGAGTCCCTGGGAAGGACCCGTCAAGGTAATTTGCAGGTGAAACATTTTACACAGGAATAAAACCTGATTAGACAGGGAGCCAGGTGGGCTCCACTCTTCAGTCCATTTTCCAGAACAGATGAAACCTAAGCCCATTCCAGGGCCCAGTCCTCAGCCACCACCAGAGCCCATTCCCAGGACGTGGGAGGCTCTTTGATACCAGAGACAGTGATGCACATAGCCACCTACAGCATGTCACCATGACACATTGTCTTCAGGTTTCAAGACACCCTGTGGTACTGGGACCATTCCCACAGCCTGGTGACACTGCATGCCACCCCACACTCTGATAGGCTGGAGATGAAATGGGAGCTCACATCCACCAAGACCATTTGTGGTCCCTTCCCATGGCATCAAACCACATGCCCTGCTCACGGGCAAGGCATGAAGCCATCCCAACAATGCCCACCTTCCCCAGAGCAGTTTCAGCTAGACAGAGCGGGTAAGACCTCACCCTTTTAGACAAATTCCTGAGCTTTTATCTTCAAAGACAAAGAATCAAAGGGTTGTTTCTTGGTTCCTTTATCTCTCTCAGCATTCTCTTCAGAACTTCTCAACCAGAGCATCCATTTTCTCTTTCACAGGAAGGAAGTCATATTTGAGGCCAAGTGTGGATCCTGCCCTAAGAGCATCATTGGCTGCTCCCCAAAAGCTGCTTCCACCTCTCTCTGTTCTCGTAAGTTCCTCCCAGATTCTAGGCTCAGGATTTGCCACCTGTGAATAGAGACTGACCTAGGGGAGTATACAGCCAGGAAGATTCAAAGAAAACAGAATTCCTCCAGGACGACAAAGAGAGGCAGTGTGTGGGAAGACTGCACAAACTGTGGGTTGAGGGCCTGAGGGCTCTCCGGCAGGTGGGTTTCATCAGCAGAACTGCTTGTGGACACAGTCCTACCCTAGGTCCCTCAGGGCCAGGCTCAGGCCTTTCCTCAGAAGCCAGAAGATGCCACTGTCTCCAGGTACAGCCCAAGCATGAGAAATAGGACTTGACAGGATCTAGACTCACTTAGGAGACAGACCTGTGACATGTCTTGTGAGGGTGTTTCCAGGCAGGGTGGACTGAGGAGGGAAGGCCCATCCTGAATATGGGCAGCACCATCCCATAGGCTGGGGTCCTGGAGTGAGTAAAAAGGAGAAAACATGTGAAGCACTAGCATCTATCTCTCTGCATCCTCATTATGGATACAAGGTGACCAGTGACCCCCTGTTCCTGCCACCATGAACTGTAAGCCAAAATAAACCCTTCCTTTACAAGTTACTTTTGCCAGGTATTTTGTCATAAGTGGCTTACACTGACACCTTGCCCAAGAGGAAGACATCACAGCAAGCACAAGACCTTGACTTCAGTGGCATGGAGTGTAGCCAGAGAACCAGGACAGTCCTGAGAGGGGACATCAGAGTGCCTGTGCTACTGGCACTGGAAAGGAAGGAGTTACTTTCTCTAGGCAAAGGCTAAAGCTCCTGGCTGGATACAGGGAGGAGCTGTGCTTAAATCCAGGCACAGCCCAGGGGAAGGCTCCAACTCACACCGCTCATTGACACAAAAACATGAGGCTGGTTCAAGCCAACTTCTACCTCACACCAACCCACATGTGCACGCGCACACACGCACGCACACACCAGCCTGGCTCACACCTGAGCACAACCAAGCTGCTCTGTGCCACAGCACCTCTCTGAGGACACTATGAAGAATGATTGGCCTTACTGATGCTTCCCTATGGGTCTTCCAGCTAGACCCTCAGTTTCCTAAAAGGAGTTTGGACAACATCATTATGATAGTCTTAAGAAAGGACTGACTGCATGTGGACTGGGTTTTACACAAAGTAAAGGACAGTATTACCTGGCACCCAGAGACACTCATCCGTACCCCAGGGCTCAGTAACAACCCTCCTCCACCTCCAAAGCCTCTTCTAATTACATCTAATTGAATCTAATCTAGTTCCGGTATCTAAATTAATAAAATCACTGTTTATTCTTCTGAGTTCATCTAGCTCGTGGAACAGTGGCATCATGATAATTTCATCCCCACAAACGTGGCCTCTTCATTCCCCCATGAGCTACAAGTTTCAAAGAATCTCGCCCTTTTCCTGGGGAGCATCAGAAAGCAGACTGTCTGAGAGGGGCGGCATCTCCTGGCTCAGGTGGAAGACATCCTTCACTCCACTTCACCCCCCAGACGTATTTTATAAGTTGAAACATCTCAGCTCCACCTCTTTCACTGTCAAGTTAGAATAAAACAAACAAAAACACCATTTTGGGCCAAGTATGACTGCACACACCTGGAATCCAAACCCTAGGCAAGTGAAGGCAAGAAGACCCCATAATCGAGGCCAGCATGGCTTGACAGTGGGGTGATGCCCCCATATTTTGAATGGATCATGATAAAATCTTAAAGAATTCCCCCACAAAACAATCCAAAAAGGACATGTGGTCCCCTGGGGCTTTCCACACAATATCTTGGTAGCCCTGAGGCAGGTTTGATTCTTCCTTCTCTACAAATGGAATGACAGAGGCTCATCCAAGCAGCTGTAGAAGGCCTGAATACTCTAGGATGTGGAATTTCACTCTCTTCCTCAAACTGCAGCTTCCTGGGGGCAGAAGCACTGAGTGGAATCCTCACCCATGCAACTGGAATCTAGTACAATGGCTTAACAGGTCCTATAGCACACTTGCCCATAGTTGGTGCTCGTGAAATTTGGCTGAATAAATGAAGTAGTAAAAGCATTGGATGCTAAGGTCAGACCCCAGCTGTGGGGTCTAGGGCTCAGGCTGGTTCCTCCAACAAGACTATGAAGACACATGTAGAAATGGGGATGCTCCTGGAAGAAGCATCTGTATTGGCTAGAGGCCAGAAGCCAAGAAGATCTATTCTAGAAAGATCCACTCTCAGACATGGCCTGCAGAGCTGCTGCAAGAAAAAGCCCTTTTCCTACTAACAAAGGAAAATTGTTTGAAGCAGGAATCCCTTTGGAGCATGGGCTTCTCTGGGCGTCATGAAAGGCCATCTATTTTTATTGCAATCAATTTGTTAGAGTTGGATTTACTAAAGAGGATGGTGAAAATTGCCCGTGTTATCTGCTGCTTGTCAGAAACCTCACATTTCTATTTCCGTTCCCGCCTGGACTTGAGGACAAAACTCCTCCACTTCCTCTGCCAGGAACTAAAAATAGCTATCTGTGCCTACAGAGGCTAGAGAGGCCAGCGCTGTGAGTATGGCTGGACCAGGCACAGGGCCTTTTGCCCTTCATGAGTGATCCTGCCCCCAGCCAAGCAAGTCCCCCAAGGCCAGGTATCCATGCAGAAAGTACAAGAAGCCAGGTGTGTTGGCACACACTTTTAATCCCAGCACTTGGAAGGTAGAGGTAGGAGGATTGCTGAGAGTTCAAGGCCACCCTGAGACTATAGAGTGAATTCCAAGTCAGTCTGGGCTAGAGTGAGACCCTACCTCAAAAAAACACAAGAGCCGGGTGTGAAAGAAAGAAAGAAAGGAAAGAAAGAAAGAAAGAAAGAAAGAAAGAGAATTCCAGGTCAGCCTGGAGAGAGAGAAACCCTACCTCGAGGGAGGGAAAAAAAAAAAAAGGGGAAAAAAAAAAAACCAGGGAAAGAAAGAAAGAAAGGAAAGGGAGGGAGGGAGGGAAGGAAGGAAGGAAGGAAGGAAGGAAGGAGAAAGTAAAAGAAGCTTCTCCCTCTGTGATACATGAGCCTGCATTAGAGTCTAAACCTCAGTAAGGACTTCACAGTGTGTGCCAGGCAGCAGGAAGCCAGGAGGCCAGGTATATTCATGTCAATGCCCTTTGCCTACACCATCTGCCTTCCCTACCCATCACTGTGCTGAGACCCCCCACACATACATACTCACAGTTCTGCTGCCAAGGGACACACTCCTGGTGCTCCTGTCTGCCTCAGCGCTTTTGTAGCTGCTGGGCTACTATCTGAAATGCTGGGGTCCCAAACTACCCCCATGCTCCTTTCTCCTCTTCTCCACAAGTAATCTCAGGTCACTTTTACAGTGAGACTTCCTCTGGCCACCCTATTACCAATCCCCTGTCCAGATGTTTCTGATTCCTCTTTCCTAATTCATTTCTTCTGTTGCACACACATATGCACACATTGGCAGGTGAATACATGAACATACATGTGTACGCACTGGGCTGCACACATATGAAAGCAGGCAGATGTGTTTAACTTGTGAGGATGTGAGATTGGCTGAAGTTATCAAGGCACAACAGCACAGGATGGCTACTGCTATGTCCTGGTGGGAGGACACAGAAGAAAATGGACAACCCCAGAGAAAGGGCACCCTGTCTTCTAAACCCAGACAGCAGAACACTACCATAGGCAGATCCAGTCTTAGACCCTGGGGAGGACAAAAGGGACAAAACCTAAGAAGCCACAGAGCCCAAGGACCTTGCATGCAGGTAAGGTGTGAGGCAGAGTGGGTCTTACATAGGAGCCCCCTCAAGGACCAGGCTACAGCGGCCTGGGCTGCAGGGCATGGGTATTTAGTCCTGACCTGAACAGCAGGAGGAGGACTCCTAGTTAGCTACAGAAGTGCCAGACCAGCTACAGAGTCCATGACAGAGTGGCAGCCCTGGGTCACATAAGCAGAGGGTCGCTGATGGATGCCTGATGACTCAGTAGCCACCACAGAACTGATGTGGCTGGAGGGTTGAAGGCTCAAAGCTCTGACCACACTGCAATGGACACACAGGCCTGGAGCTGCCTAATGAAGCCAGTTTTGCCCCTCTGGACAGACAGGTTCCAATTCCAGGGATGGACACTTGCAGGCTGTGATCTAGTGTGAGTTCTTTCACTTCTTGGTGTCTTGACTCTGCCATCTGCAAATGGGGTGAGAACAGTTCTTGCCTCTTCGGGTCAAAGCAACTTGCTCCTGCAACCTGGCTGAGCAAATGTTGCCAAGGAAATGTTGATTTGACAGGGAGCCAACAGCCCTGCCAGGTCATCTGTGATCACTGGGGCTATGGTCTGCCCTGCCACTGGTGTGCCCAAGCTTGGTCTTGCTTGGTCTCTTACAATATACCCAGACCCCAGAGAGAGTTGCACTCCAACCTGTAGACTCCCTACATTCCCATAGCCTCTAAAGAGTCTTCTACAGAGAATGGGTCCAGGGAGTCTCTATTGGGTCCCATGCAAAGCCCCCTCTCATACTTTTGTGACAGTGAGTATGACAAGCAGGAGCTTTCAGGTTCAGAGATCCTGTCTGAGCTATGGGGAGAAATGGTATTTGGGTGAAGCCCAGCCAGATTGCATGGGTATTCACAAAGCACAGAAGGGACCTGGGTTCATCTGAGCCTTACCTTGCCCCCACGACAATATCCAACATGCCTCTTGCTGACCTGGCACATTACCAGTTGTTCCAAGGAAGTCAGGGACCTGCTGGGGGAGCACCTAAGTTCTGCCCCCCATCCTTCCAGGGCATCATCTTCTTCAGGCAGCCAGTGAGAGACTGAAGAACTGTATTGGGAAGGGCTTGGTGAGCATGTCACATGTGCAGGTTCAGAGGGTCATAGAAGACTGACAGAAATCAGGCAGAAAGGGAGGAGTTTTGTGATAAATGGTCACTCACTGGGCCAGCTGCTGACCAGGTGCGGACCCTGAATGCCCACATTTGTGTGGAAAGGGCTGTATCTGATAGTTCTCCATAACTTAACATACCAGAACACGGGGAGGGGGGGGGGCTCAGCAAGTCAGAGGGCCTCTATCCCTGGCTCTATCCCTGCTAAAGTACTGGTGGAGACACAGATGCTGAGTGGGCATTAGAGAAACCTGACTATGGAATCTCAAACCCTACTTCCAGCTGCTTCAATTCTAAAGAGCAGCCTCCTGAGCTAGAGGTGTAGCTCACTAGCATGCCCAAAGCCTTGGGTTCAATCTCTAGTACACATTTAAAAACTGGACTTGGTGGCATATGCCTGTAATCCCAGCAGTTGGGAAGTAAAAACAGGAGGATCAGGAGTTCAAGATCACCCTTGGCTATATAGCAAGTTTGAAACCAGCCTAGGCTACACGAGGCCCTGTCTCAAAGAAAAGTAAAGAACAACTTCCTATAAGTACAGGCCATCCTCGAGCAGAAACCCTATAGGGAGATACCCCACCCATGGGAGCTAGACTCCACCTGCAGTTGCAGCACTCACAGGGAGGCAGAGGCGGGCTGTTGGGAAAGATGACTATGGCCCCGATCTGCCCATCTGCAGTGGACCACTCGGCTTGGGACCCACAGCCTCAGCTGCATGCCAGCCATCTGTCTCCCTACAAGCTCATGCCACCTTGTTGCAGTCAGGTTTGCACTGCTGGCAGAAATCACCTGACTAAAAGAAGCTTGTGGGGGGAAAAAAAAAGTTTATTTTGGCTTACAGGCTCAAGGGGGAAGCTCCATGATGGCAGGAAAAACGATGGCATGAGCAGAGGGTGGACATCACCCTCTGGTCAACATAAGGTGGACAACAGCAACCGGAGAGTGTGCCAAACACTGGCAAGGGGAAGCTGGCTATAATACGCACAAGCCCTTCCCCAACAATACACCGCCTCCAGGAGGCTTTAATTTCTAAATTGCCATCAGCTGGAGAGACTAGCATTCAGAACACTTAAGTTTATGGGGGACACCTGAATCAAACCACCACATTCCACCCCTGGCCCCCATAAACTGATAACCATACACGATGTGAAACGTAATGCATTCATGCAACTTTAAAAGTCCCCATAGTTTTTATCAATTCCAATGATGTTCATACGTCCCCATAATCCAAGGTCTTTTAACTGAGCCATAATACCAAAAACAATCCCCCAAAAACCTATAATGGCACAGATTAAACATCCACACTGCAAAAGATGGCACTGGGCAAAGTAAAGAAATATTCAACCAATACAAGATTTAAAACAACCAGGGCAAACATCAAACTCTGTAACTCCCAAGTCCAACAACTCTAGTCAGTGACAAATCTCCAAGTCCGATACCTCTAACCAGCAACAAGTCTCTGGAGTTCCAATTCCGCCCCTCCAGCTAGGCTACTCACAGCCCTGCAAAACTTCATCCAGGGCCGGCAGCTCTCCTTGGCAGCCATCTCATAGTCCCGGCATCTCCATTGGGTCTCCACTGCAAGCCACAGTCCATCCTCATGGCCCCATGGGATCTCCATGCAGGCAGCCAGTAAACCTGCTTCACACTGCCCATGGCCATTTCCAAAACACAAGACTGCTGTTACAAACTCAATGACCGTCTCTTTCCTGCATTTGTTAGACTCCATAATACCAGGTAGGGTGCCAATTTGTTAATCCGGGGGGGGGGGATAAATCAGACTTTGAAGAACAGGACACCCCTTCAACATTCAGGCCCCTTCAAAAGAGTCTGCATTCTTCCTGTTGCCCCAGTGCAGGTCAGCTCGCCCAATCTCAAAGGTTGTAATCTCTCAACTGCAGCTGAATGGGCAGAGTTCACCCAAAGATTTCATTTTTTCTGTGCCATATCCCTCTGCTCACACCAGTTCATTTCTACGCAAAGCAACCCTGCACAACTTCTCAGGACACTGGCATAACAGCAAACTTCTCACACAAACTGCTAGCCCAGTCCAAGTAAAGCTCTTTCTCACCCTCATAAGCCAAACCTCACAGTCCATAGTTCTTACTGCATTCAGGTCTTTCAGCTCTGACCAGAATAGTCTATCAAGCTGTACTTACAGCACTGCAAGACGTCTCTTAGGCCAAGGTTTCAAATCCTTCCACATTCCTCTTGAAAATCAGCTCCAAAAGGCCAAAGACACACAGTCAGGCGTCTAGCAACAATCCCACTCCTCGGTACCACTTTACTGTTACAGTCAGGTTCGCATTGCTGGCAGAAATCACCTGACTAAAAGCAGCTTGTGGGGAAAAAAAGAGGTTTATTTTGGCTTACAGGCTCAAGGGGGAAGCTCCATGATGGCAGGAAAAACAATGGCAAGAGCAGAGGATGGACATCACCCTCTGGTCAACATAAGGTGGACAACAGCAACCGGAGAGTATGCCAAACACTGGCAAGGGGAAGTTGGCTATAATACCCATAAGCCCACCCCCAACAATATACCACCTCCAGGAGGCTTTAATTTCTAAATTGCCATCAGCTGGAGAGACTAGCATTCAGAACACTTAAGTTTATGGGGGACACCTGAATCAAACCACCACACACCTCCACCACTGATGCTGCAAGACTGCTGCCAGAGGCTAGGAGGGACTCCTAGGAATCCTTCAGTTACAAAGATAGGGAAATTTCCAAGGGCACTGGTTTGGTTATACATGCCAATGGAAGTGATGGGGAGGTGACAGTACAGTCACTTTCAAAGAAATCTTGATGCTATAGAAAAGCACCTGCCATGAAAGAATGGTATGGGTAATGAGCAGGCAAGCCTTTATTGTTTTAATACTATGTTGTGGATGGAATCCAGGGCCTTGCATGTGCTGGGCCTGTACTCTGCCATGGCCCACCCCAATTGTCCAGAGGATTCTGCTCACACAAAGCCCTAATCTTTGCACAGGCAAACCATGGTTAGCAAAAGTCCTCAAAGGCTGACATTGGCATCTGAGGTCCTGTAGATTTCTTTTTTCTTATCTCTTTCCTCTTACAAGATCTAAAATGAATGTTAGCTCCAGGCCTCATCCAAATGTGAGTCTGAGTTCATTTTGCAAGATACACCAAGCTGGGATAAACTGGGGGCTCAGGAGTTCAGAGATATTAGCATTCTAGAAGCCAAGGCCAAAGAGAACAAAAAGCCATTGTGAGTGCAGTGAGGGAGTCCAAGGTGCAATGGAGCAGAGCCCCTCTCAGCAGCCTAGGACTGCCCTGGGAGAATGTACCTCTGTGCCTGCCCCACCCTGTGCAGATCCCCCTTTGTCTGTAGCACCACTCCTTGGCCCAGCCACATTGCCTCACTTAACCATGTATGGACACTCCACTGTCATCCCCACAGTGAGGTGTAGAGTTCAAGTCTTTGAGCGCATCCACACATCACCCATTCCAGGGTCCTTCCACATACTCATCCTTTGGCTATCAAGTCCGACCTCCTGTCTATTTTCTGTCTCTAGAGCTCTGTACTGGGATGCTTCATGTGGAGGGAATCAAACATTATGTTGTTTTCTGTGACTTGTACTTAGCATGAAGTTGTCACAGTTCCACCATGTTACAAGGTATTTTTGCTTTGTTCCTTTTCATGACCAAGTAGCACTCAATTGTGTAACCATAACACATGCCTGTGGCTGAACATTAAGGTTGTTTCCACCTTTTAACTATTACAAATAGGGTGGGACATTCCTGTGAACATTGCAGCATATACATGGCTTTCACTTCTCTGGGGTATGTGCCTAGGAGGGGGAATACCAGGTAAGACACTGCCATACTTTCTGTCTCCCTAGGGTGTTACACTCCTCAGATCCTAGAAATCCCCCGCCCTGGCAGGGATGCAGAAAAACAGGAACACTTCTACACTGGCAGTGGGAATGTAATCTGGTCCAGCCATTGTGGAAATCAGTGTGGAGGTTCTTGAGACAGCTAAAAATAGATCTACCATATGATCCAGCTATAGCACTCCTAGGCATATATATGAAGGACTCTTCTCACTACCTTACAGATATTTGCACAACCATGTTTATTGCTGCACTATTCACAATAGCTAGGAAATGGAACCAGCCTAGATATCCCTCCACAGATGAATGGATAATAAAGATGTGGTACATTTACACAATGGAGTTCTATTCAGTAGTAAAGAAAAATGAAAGTATGAAATTTGCAGGGAAATGGATGGATCTGGAAAGGATTATACTGAGGTAACCCAGACCCAGAAAGCCAAACATTGCATGTTCTCTCTCATATGTGGATCTTAGCTACAAATGTATAGACTTGTATGTAAGCTGGAACCAAAAATCGGTAGCAGAGGCCAATAAGCTGGAAAAAGGCTATAAGGGAGGGAGGAGAGGGAATATATATGTTGTATATATGTAAGTAGAACAGACTACAGGGAGGGGAAAGGCCTAAGCAAGGCCAGGGGAAGAGAATGTGTAAAAGAAGGGCGGGGGAAGGTCAACAAAAACTCAAGATATTCTGAATAAGACTTATGTAAACCTACTTTTCTGAATAATGACACATCCAGAAGCTATAGATTGTTAGTAGAATATTTTCAGTGCCTGGGATGGGATACCTTCCAGTGAGTTGTTGGCCAGGGAGGTCCCTATAGCCACCAAAACATTACAGGATATTGCCAAGGCCCTTGGTTTCCCTTGAGAAACAGATGGTAAGACTCTATTGCTGAAGACCTCACTTGCCTGAGTGGCAAGGTCACTGAGAAAGCAAGCTGGTACTGAGCAGAAAACCTTTTCCCTGTAGACCAGCCAACTGAAAGCTGGAAAAAGCTGCATTGCATGCAGCCATATGGGAGACAGAAGTCATCAGCGGTAAAAACAGTGGACACTGGAAACCTCAAGTTTGTCCAGACAGGCCAAATGACCATACGGGTGCAATAGTAACATGTCTGCTCTGGGGGAAACCAACTGCTCCATAATTGGACTGAACGCCCTCTCTGTGGGAGGGAATACATGCCTGGTACTGCAAAAACTAATCAAAAGTCTATGGCAGGGGAGGTCATGAGCCTTAGGGGTATAAAGCCTGCTCTGGTCTGGCTAAATGTATATATTATTCCCACTAAACTGCCCTGGAAACACTACATTTAATGTTCATATTCACATATTAAGGCTGCTTTCATTTCTGGTTAGAGAAGTTTCTCTTTTCAGATGGAGACGACCACTGGGATGATCCAAAAGGCAACACAGTGCTGAAAAAAGGGACAGAGGAGTGTCCAGCACTGAAACATCTCTGTCACACCCTCCAAGGCTCAGGGTCTGTTGCGGAAGAGGGGGCGGAAAGAATGTTAAGAGCCAAAGGAAGGGTACAACTCCTTACAATGCAACTGTCCAGACAGAAATTGGCCTCGATATCCATGACCTCACAGTGCCTAGCAATACCTTTGCAAGACCCTCATAATAAAAGAAAAAGATAATGACATCAAATTAAAAGAGAGACTAATGGAGAGAGGGAGGGAATATGATGGAGAGTGGAGTTCTGAAGGGGAATAGGGGGAGGGGAGGGAAATATAATGCTTTATTGTCTGTAAGTATAGAAGTTGTCAATAAATTAAAAAAAGAAGGAATTAGGAAGTTCACAAGTAAGCAATTTAATGCTTCACCTTAAGGCCTTGGAAAAAGAAGCACAAGGCAAACCAAAAATCAGTAGATGGGAAGAAATAATAAAGATTAGGGCAGAAATTAATGAAATAGAAACCAAAAAAAAAAAAAAAACCCAAAGAATCAATGAAACAAAGAGTTGGTTCTTTGAAAGGATAACCAAGATTGATAAACCCTTAGCAAATCTGATCAGAAGAAAGAGAAAAGAGACAAAAATTCATAAAATTAGAGATGCAAAAAGCACCATTACAACAGACATCAAACAAATTCAGATAATCGTAAGGACATACTTTAAAAATACATATGCCTCTAAATTTAAAAATCTCAAAGAAATGGATGATTTCCTTGATTCATATGACCTACCAAAATTAAATCAAGATAAGATAAACCATTTAAATAGACTTATAACAAGTATGGAGATCCAAGCAGTTATAAAAAATATCCCAATTAAAAAAAGTCTAGGCCCAGATAGATTCACTGGTGAATTTTACCAGACTTTCATGGAAGAACTAATACCAATGCTTCTCAAACTTTTCCATAAAATAGAAAAGGAAGGAATTATATCAAATACCTTTTATGAAGCTAGCATCACCCTGATACCTAAACCAGACAAAGACAGAAAAAAAAGAAAATTACAGACCAATCTCCTCATAAACATATTTGCAAAAATTCTCAAGAAAATATTGGCACACAGAATACAAGAATATTTCAAAAAGATCATTCACCCCATCCAAGTAGACTTCATCCCAGAGATGCTGTGATGGTTCAACATACACAAACCAATAATTATAATACACTACATAAATAGGGTGAAAGGAAAAAAAATCACATGATCATCTCAGTAGATGCAGAAAAGGCATTTGAGCAAATCCAACATCCTTCATAATAAAAGTCCCACAGAAACTGGGAATAGAAGGGAAAAATCTCAACATAATAAGGGCTATTTATTATCAAACTCACAGCAACTGTAATACTAAATGGGGAAAAATTTGAAACTTTTCCACTTGTCAGGAACAAGACAACGGTTTCCATTGTGTCCACTTTTATTTATATAGTACTGGCAGTCTTAGCTATAGCAATAAGGCAAGAAACACTCATAAAAGGGATACAAATTGGAAAGGAAAAGATCAAATTATCATTATTTGCAGATGATATGATTCCATACAAAATTGACCCTAAAGACTCTACTTGAAACTGTTAGAAAACTGTTAGAGCTGATAAACACTTTTAGCAATGTAGCAGGATACCACAGAAATCAGTAGCTTTCCTATATATTAACAACAAACATGTGGAGGATGAATCAAGGAATCTCTCCCACTCACAATTGCCTCAAAAAAAAAAAAAAAAAAAAAAAACCTTGGAATAAACCTAACCAAGGAAGTGAAGGATCCCTACGATGAGAACTTTAAAACACTCAAGCGAAAATTGCAGAAGACACTAGGAAATGGAAAGACATCCCATGTTCTTGGATTGGAAGAATCAATATTGTGAAAATGTCAATCTTACCAAAAGCAATCTTCACATTTAATGCAATCCCCATCAAAATTCCAATGGCATTCTTCACAGAAATAGAAAAAACAATCCAAAAATTCATTTGGAAGCACAAAAACCTCGGATATCTAAAATAATTTTGAGCAACAAAAGTCAGGCTGGTGGTATCACCATACCAGATGTTAATCTATATTACAAAGCCATAGTAACAAAAACAGCATGGTACTGGCACAAAGACAGACACGTAGATCAATGGAACAGAATAGAGGATCCAGATGTTAATCCAGGCAGCCACAGCCATCTGATTTTTGACAAAAATGCCAAATTATTCATTGGAGAAAAAAAAAGCCTCTTCAACAAGTGGTGCTAGGAAAACTGGATATCTATATGTAAAAAGATGAAAATTGATCCTTGTCTTTCTCCATGCAAGTCCAAATGGATCAGGGACCTTAATATCAGACCTGAAACTCTGAAATTGCTAGAGGAAAAGGTAGGGGAAACTCTTCAACATATTGGCATAAGTAATGACCTTCTGAATATAACCCTAATTGCTCAGGGAAAAAAAAGTAATCAACTACTGGGATCTCATGAAATTACAAAGCTTTTGTACAGCAAAGGATACTGTGAATAGAGCAAAGAGACAACCTACAGAATGAGATAAAATCTTTGCTAACTACATATCTGACAGAGGGTTAATATCCAGAATATACAAAGAACTCAAAAAAAAAAAAAAACAGAACAATAAGAAATCAAACAATGCAATTAAAAAATGGGCTAAGGAATTAAATAGAGAGTTCTCAGAAGAAGAAATACAGGTGGCATATAAACATCTAAAAAAAAGTTCTACATCCCTAGTCATCAGAGAAATGCAGATTAAAACTACATTGAGATTCCATCTCACTCCTGTCAGATTGGCTACCATCATGAAAACAAATGACCATAAATGCTGGTGAGGATGCAGAAAAAGAGGAACCCTTCCTTCTACAATGTTGGTGGAAATGCAATCTGGTCAAGCCATTGTGGAAATTGGTGTGGAGGTTCCTGATACATATAAAAATAGATCTACCATATAACCCAGCTATACCACTCCTAGGCATATATCCTAAGGACTCATCTCACTACCTTAGAGATACTTGCTTGACATGTTTATTGCTGCTGTATTCACAATAGCTAGGAAATGGAACCAGCCTAGATGTCCCTCAACTGATGAGTGGATAATGAAGATGTGGCACATTTACACAATGGAGTTCTACTCAGTGGTAAAGAAAACTGAAGTTATAAAATTTGCTGGAAATGGATGGATCTGGAAAGGCTTATAGTTAGTGAGGTAACCCAGGCCCAGAAAGCCAAATGTCACATGTTCTCTCCCATATGTGGATTCTAGCTACAAATGATTGGACTTCTATGTGAGTAGGAATAAAACTCAGTAGCAGAAGCCAGTAAGCTAGAAAGGGGATATAAAGGGAATAGAAAGGGGGGGCTTAATACGATGGTATTGTATGTATGTAAGTAGAAGAACAGATTAATGGGGGTGACAAGGCCTAAGTGAGGTCAGGAGAAGAGATTGAGTAAAGGAAAGGTGGAGGGAGGGCTAATCAAAATCTAAGAGGATATAAATAAGTCATATGGAAACCTACTTTTCTGGACAATGGAACACTCAGAAGCCATAGATTGTTACTAGAAAATTTTCAGTGCTAGGGATGGGATACACTTCAGTATAGGTCATTGCCAAACCCCTTGATTTCCCACCAGGAATAGATGGTAAGACCCTATTGCTGAAGACTCCACATACTTGGGTGGCAAGTTCACTAAGAAATCCTGCTGGAGCTGAGCTGAAAGCCTCCTCCACGTGGACCAGCTGACAGAAAGATGGAAAAAGCTATACTGCATGCAGTTCAATGGGAGAGAGAAAACACCAGTGAAGGTACTCAACAGTGAACACTGCAAGCTTTAAATTTGGTCAGCCAGGCCAAATGAGCCAGTGGGTGCATTAGTGGCATGTCTGTTATGGGGGAAACCAACCACTCTCTAATTGGACTGGAGACCTACTCCATGATACATGATACATGATACTTGATACATGTATACATGATATACTTGATATATGATACCTGATACTGAAAACCTACAACAGGGGTAGTCATGAGCCCTAGGGGTTTAATGTCTGCTGGTGTCTGGCTAATTGTATATACTATGCTCACCAAACAGCCCAGTAAGCACTTCTCTTAATGTCCACACCCATATATTAATGCTATTCTCACTTTTGGTTAGAGAAGCTTCTCTTTTCAGATGGTGGTGACCTTGGGATGACTCAGAAGGCACCATGGCGCTGAGAAGAAGGAACAGAGGAGTGCTCAGCACTGAAACATCTCTAACACACCTTCCAAGGCTCAGGGTCCATTGTGCAAGAGGGGCGGCGGAAAGAATGTAAGAGCCAAAGGAAGAGTAGGACTCCTTACAACATGCTCCTCCAGGCACAAAATGGCCTGGATGTCCATGACCTCACAGTGCCTGACACTGCCTGACAAGACCATCATAATAGGAGGAAAAGATCATCAAGAAAAGAGAAACCATCAAAAAAGTGGGGGAGGGAAAACCATGATATTGTCTACAATTAAGGAACAACCTCAAACTGACAAGGGTCCCTTTGAAAGTGGGAAAGAGGAGACAATGGATTGATGAAAATCAAAATAATATAAATAAAAATATATATATATTAAAAAAATTAAAAACCTGGAAGCAAATTTCATCCTTTGGGGAGGGAGTAAACCATGACACATTAACAAAATGGAATATTATGCATCAATTAAAACTAATAGGGAAAATGTCCTGGGAGTAATGTTAATACAGTCATAATATAAAATTATACCTACAACTATTGTCTAGGGACATATAGATAAGTAAAGAAAAATAGGAATAATATTAAAGCCATAAATTATTTTCATTAAAAAAAAATAAAGAAAGAAATAAAGAAAAAAGAAAATAAATGACAATAAATGTTGGCGAGGATGCGGAAAAAGAGGAACACTTCTACACTGTTGGTGGGAATGTAATCTGGTCCAGCCATTGTGGAAATCAGTGTGGAGGTTCTTGAGACAGCTAAAAATAGATTTACCATATGATCTAGCTACATCACTCCTAGGCATATGTCCTAATGACTTCTCACTACCTTAGAGAGACTTGCACAACCATGTTTATTGCTGCTCTATTCATAATAGCTAGGAAATGGAACCAGCCTAGATGTCCCTCCACAGATGAATGGATAATAAAGATGTGGTACATCTACACAATGGAGTTCTATTAGCAGTCAAGAAAAATGAAATTATGAAATTTTCTGATAAATAGATGGATGTGGAAAGGATTATACTAAATGAGGTAACCCAGGCCCAGAAAGCCAAATGTCATATGTTCTCCCTCATATATGGATCCCAGGAACAAATGTTTAAAAATGTGTGTGAGCTGGAACCAAAAAAATTGGTAGCAGAGGCCAGTAAGCAGGAAAAAGGTTATAAGGGAGGAGAAGAAAGGGCTTTAGGGGATGGTATAATATATATGTAAGTAGAAGAACAGATTGCAGGGAGTGAAATGGCCTAAGTGAGACCATGGGAAGAGACTGAGTAAGAGAAGGGTCAGGGGAGGGTCATTTAAAATTCAAGATATTCTGAATAAGCCATATGAAAGCCTACTTCTTTCCCGAAGCCAAAGATTGTTATTAGAAAATTTTTATTGCAGATACCTGGCCAGGGAGGTCCCTGCTGCCTCCAAAACATTACAGGCTTTTGCCAAGGCCCTTGGCTTCCCAGGAGTAACAGATGGTAAGACCCTATTGCTGAAGACTTCACATACATGGGCAGCAAGATCACTGAAAAATCAAGCCGGTGCTGAGCTGAAAACCTTTTCCCTGTAGACCAGCCAACTGAAAGCTGGAAAAAGCTGCACTGCATGCAGCCCTTTGGGAGACAGAAGTCATCAGTGGTGAAAACAGTGGACTCTGGAAGCCTCAAGTTTGGCCAGACAGGCCCGATGACCTAATGGGTGCAATAGTGGCATGTCTGCTCTGGGGGAAACCAACTGCTCTCTAATTGGACTGAAAGCCCTCTCTATGGAAGGGAATACATGCCTGGTACTGAAAAACCTAAAAGCCTATGGCGGGGAGATCATGAGCTTTAGGGGTATAAAGCCTGCTCTTTTCTGGCTAAATGCACATATTGTTCTCACCAACCTCCCCTGAAAGCACTACACTTAATGTTCATATTCATATATTAATGCTATTCTCACCTCTGGTTAGAGAAGCTTCTCTTTTCAGATGGCAGTGACCACTGGAATGACCCAAAAGACAACATAGTGCTGAGAAGATGTGACACAGGAGTGTCCAGCACTGAAACATCTCTGTCACACCCTCCAAGGTCAGGGCCCACTGTGGAAGAGGTGGTGGAAAGAATGTAAGAGCCAAAGGAAGGGTACAACTCCTTACAGTGCAACTGCCCAGACAGAAATTAGCCTCCATGACCTTGCAGTGCCTAGCAATACCTTCACAAGACCCTCATAATACGAGAAAAAGAGGATGACATCAAATTAAAAGACAGATTAACAGAGAGAGGGAGGGGATATGATGGAGAATGGATTTGTGAAGTGAAAGTAGGGAAGGGGAGGGAAATATCATGGTTTATTGTCTGTAAGTATAGAAGTTGTCAATAAAAATTTTTTTAATATCACCTCTTAAAAACCATACACAAAACAACAACAGAAGGCCTATGTAGGCACCACTTAATCATTTACTTTCTATAGCAGTTTGGAAACAAAAGGAACAAAACATAATGTGACAATTAAATTTCTATTGTCAGCTTGAGCAGATCAGGAATCAAGTAGACACACCTCTTGGGCAGGCCAATGAGAGGCTTTCCTGGACAGATTAGCTGAGTGGGGAAGACCTTCTCCCTTCTGGTGGCAGTTTATACATAAAGAGATTTTAGGAAAAAGTAGTATCTTTCGTCTGTCTGCCCTTGCTCCTTGCTGGAAAATGTCTCATCCATGTTGCTGCCATCCTTTGCAGACACTGGAACCCATCTTCCTCAGCCTTCCAACACAATCTGAACAGCAGCTCTCCAGGAATCCTTTAGGTCTTCAGCATCAGACTGGGACCACTGAGGCATCCAGCCTTGTAAACTGAGAAGGTACCGGGTTCTCAGCCACTCCAGCATGCAAATAGCCATTGTTGGACTACCCAGCCCATAAGCCAATCTAATAAAATAAATCCCTTTGTAATATACATTTATTCTATTGGTTCTGTTCCTCTAGAGGACCCTAACACACATAAACTCCCTTTTAATTTACCTGTTACTGCTTGGAGCCTTAAGCTGGCACTAGGGGAAAAGCCAGTCAGTCGCATATCCACAGTGGCCACTCCACAGATTGCAGAACTAGCACTGGAAGAAGTCGTGGTGTCCCTAATTCAAGTCTCTACACATCGAAGTTTTCAGAACTGAGGGAGTATCAACTGGTCCCACTGCCTCTGAGCCAGAAAGCACCCCCACCTCTTGTCTAAACCAGGCCCACCTATCTAAATGAACACTGAATAGTAATTTCCAGAAAACCGTTTGATAGTTGGCCCTGCCCACAGTGTGCCATACAAGCTCTACTCAGACCCAGGAATTGGCACAGTGGCATGTTCATCTCCTTCTCCTCCCTCTCCATGACTCCTTCACACATTCACACCCTATCTTCTGAGACCCTCCTAGACACCAGGACTTGAATTAGGTACTGAGGTACAGAGAGGAACAAAAAGAGGTATCTGTACCCAATACTGCCCACAGAGGGTGGGAGGTTACACCATAGTCACCACATGACTACACACACACCAGGGAGAGGGTAGTCTGTCACCTGTCATCCCCCAAGCCTTGGTTTCTGCTTGAGGAGACTGTGAGGACAGCTCCTAGCACTGACATCATGCCCTTAGCACTAGGCAGCCTCACCAACAGAGCTTCACCCACTAACCCAGGACATGAATACATCAGGCCTCATGCCCTACAGCCCCATTCTAGTGAGCTCAAGGTCAGAGGTGGGTGTGGTGTCATACTGAATACTGCTGGTGATGGCCTTGCTCTGAAGCCATCAGATGAATCTCAGGCTGCTTACATGAAGTAAGCATTATCTTCATTACCCTCCCCATGGCCTCGTGAACCTAACCATCATTACTGCCCCTTAAGTAAGTGCCATGAACAGGAGGGCATTGGGCCAAACTGAAGGGCCTCAGATGGTGAGGGTTCAAAAATGGGTCTTTTCCTTCTCCTTCAGAGTCCTAAGTGCCTTCCGCATGACCCCAAATGCCCAGCCATGGCTGCAGCTCTGGGAAGGGATGCACTTTCCAACTAGCCAAGCACCCAGCCTGACGCAAAGCCAGGTAACTCCGACCCCGAGGTGAGGCCCAGACAATGGACATTCTAAAGCTGAAGTAAGAGAACCTAGGGACACCTCAAATCAACATGGCCCCAAGTCAGACACTGCCCTGCCTTTACAAACCTACTTTTTCTGACACAGACAGATAAGGACATACAGCCTTACACACAAAGGCAGAGTAAACACAAAATAAAACCTAAATCCAGTTGTAGAAAACATCCCCCTGTACCTATCTATGAAGGCCAATTACAAGATTCCCACGAATGCCTGAAACTGAGACTAGCCCCAAACCCTATTGATACTATGGGCTTCCTTTATGCACATCCACGATAAAGTTTCACTTATACAGTAGATACAGTGAGAGAACCTCAGCTTCTGGATGCCCATCTGACTGCGCACACACAGCCACCAAGAGAGTCCCTCACACATAGGGAAGTCAGGCCTCAGAGGCCACCACCTACCCAGTGTCACTCTGCTGACCATGGCAGAGGCAGGCCTGGACCTGTCCTTGCAACTCCAACCAGCTGAGCTGTCCCATCTCCCAGGCTCTCTGACTGTACACCCTAAAACACAGACATCCATGGAAGCCCTCAGGTGTCTTTATCATCCAGAGCATTCCATCCCACATGTTTCTCTCCTGACTTTTCCTTGTTCATGCGTTCCTACCTGCTCTAAGCAGTAAGAGAAGAGCCTTGCGTGCATGAACCACGGGCCCTAGGCCTGTTTGGTGGGCGCAGTGGCCACTTCTCTTTTCCCATCAGGGAATGCCTGATCTCAGAATTGCTTACTGGACAGTTGCAGCTTCCAAGTGGCCCAAAGTCCTCTGTCCTAATGAAAAACGGGGATGCTGAGCCTCATTCTGTGATTGTCTGCCCTACAGAACCACAGGCAGATCCACAGTCAGAAACTAGATGGAGAAGCCCCATGGCAGGCAGTCTGCTCAAATGACTTCAAAAATTCCCTTTTTTTCATTCAATGGCAGCTCATTATACCCTGAGCCATTTGCTAAGCACCGCAATGTCCATGGCCATAGCATGAACTGGTCTTCAGGCCTCAAGGTGGGCACAGAATGCAGAGGAGACAGCAAGGGCAGCGTGTCACTGTCTCCCATGTGCAGGACCACAGTAGGGCAAGAGTAGGGAGTTCAAAGGCTAGGAGGCAAGAGGAAGGGCAGCAGGATTTAGAGGCAGAGGACCACCAGTGCAGGCCAGTGCAAGGTGGGGAAGGTATGAAGGCAGTGTGGCTCAGAGGAAGGGAGGACTTGCTCCTAAGCCAGCTAGAGAGAAAGACTTTGAGGGATTTTAGGCTAAAAAATCAAAAGTCACTTGCACTGTGGACTGTGGGTCACCAGAGATGCTCGGGTCCAGAGTCCACAAGAAAGGAATCATGGTAGCACAGTCACCAGATTTTTTGTTTTGTCACTGGAAGATTATTGCAGATAGATAATATTCCCAAAGGTGCCCACAGCCCACCAGGTATGTCCAACGCTTTGCCCAGGAGAGCTATGAACACAAGCCAACCCCAAACCATAAACTTACTTAAAACATTTTTAGAGTTTCTCTTGTAATTCAATTATACAGTTCTCAAGCATGAACTTTGTATATGATAAAGTCATGGCACAATGTCAAAATGTTGGACACATCTGAGTGCAGGTGGCCTACGGTCATCACAGGGTCCTTCCCAAGGGAGGCAGGAGAGTCAGCATCAGAGAAGGACCTGTGATGTTGGAAGCAGAGATATGAGGAAGAAAAGGATAGAGCACAAGACCAGGAACTGGAGCAACCTCCAGCAACTGAGCTTCCCCACCCCTCAGAGCCTCCAGAAGGAGCCAGCTCTGCCCACACACTGATTTTCAGCCTCAGGACTGAGAGAGGACAAACCTACACTGTGTTGATCCACCCAGTTTGTGTGGCTTGTCATGATAGCCAGGAACAGCTGAGACAGGGTGTGGCCTACACCTCTCAGGCAATAGACTCGCCCTACGTCTACTCTCCAAGTGAAACTGCCCTGGCCTAAGTCTTGGCCATAAGATGATGAGCTTCCTGTTCTGAGAAGGAAGCACGCTGATCTCTTAATTTCTGTTTTCTAACACTTGCCACGGAGAGAAGGCAAAGTTGGGGCCATCAGACAATGCTCAGTGGCATGGCTTCACTCCACCTTCCCTAAAGTCCCTGCATAGGACTGACTCAGAGCTGGGAATCCCAATAGCTTCCGCCATCCTCACAGCCCCTTGTGTACACACACAACCCTGCTGCAGCATCCTCTTCTTGCACAAGCTGGGCTCCATGCTGACCTCACCAGTGCTCTGAGAGATCAGACACACTGGAATGTGCTTGCTCAGCAGAGGGTGAGCCTCCCATCCTGGGATATATACTGGCAGAACCCTGGGAATTCACCCAGGACTACTCCTTAGCATAGCAGGTGCCCACTAGGCATTTTCTGAATGAATCTGTCTAAAGTGTCTCTACCCTTCAGCTATCCCTAGCAGGCTGAGCTGTGGGTAGAGGCTGGCTTACTTCTTGGAAGGTGTGAGGAGACTCATCTGGGTGTCGCCTCTACTCCTACTTCCACTGCAAGCACTCAACACTGGGCTGGAGGCATCTAAACAAACCTCCCAGACAGAAGGGAACAAGTCCAACCCATGGCTGTGGTGAGGCTCACTGGCTTGTTGCCTCAGAGAACCTTGTAGCTCTGCTGCAGGAACTAAGAAAACAGGGGAAAAAAAAAAAAACCAGAAAGACCTGTGGCCAGTTCAGCCCAGCTCAACTCCTGAGACATGGACTGTTCCCAGGAACAGCCCAAGTTCTCCAGACAATGATGGCTTGCCAAGAGCAAGCTATGGCTGAGACCCCATTCCAGCTCCCAGGCTGGACTCAGCTGAGCCCCTCCCATCATGGTGCAGTTTCATCCCCAGTATGATGAGAGGAAAAGCCAGGCTCTGAGACTCTTGGCAGCAACTTTCACTGATTCTATGCAGTGATTTTAGGGGTGTACCAGATTGCCAAAAATGCATCAATCATGTTAAACAAAGCTTCAAGGTACTTCTGTCTCCAGAGCTGTGATAAGCATGCTCAGTATCTAACCATTTCTCTGACACCTTCTATTGGGCTGTTGTGCATGCCCAGGGCACAAAACTCTCCACAGGCATGCATGTCACCTCGCCTGCACCTCACCCCTTCATGTGTCAGCACAGCAAATTCATAGGGCATGCTGATCCAAAGACAGCAAGACAGAAAGATAGCTGTGGAACCACAAATGGGCTTCCTCCACTTGAGTTGGGGACTACTGATGCAAAGGGACTGGGCATGTGACTGCTCACATTCCACCTTTCCCAACAGCAGTCACAGCCCAGAGCTGATGCCTCAGGATGGCGGGGAAGGGGTGGCATCCTCCAAAGGTACTGGCTGGCTTTGTCCCAAGGCAGCAGAGACACTCAATGGGGAAGCCAGTAGGAGTGGGAGACGGCTGCTGAGCCTCCCACATAGAGTCCTTTCCTGAATCATCCTCTTCCATTAACAGTACTTGATCTGCACTTAGAGAATAACTCCATCTCCAGAACCTGTATCCATATGGTTCCAGGGTAGGTTTCATGAGCCTGGCCTGGCCTGGCCACGAAGCATTTTAGCCTCTGGCCAACAGGAAGAGAACAGGGCTTCTCCATAAGCTGCAGTAGAAACAGCCATCTTTAGCTTGACTCTTGGGGCAACTACCCAGCAGGGCTGCTGAGAAGGAAGGCAAAGCTAAGATGTGGACAAAGGGACCTAGGCTGGTACCTATAGCCAAACCTTGAAGCCAACACCAGGACATTCCAGTTCAGAGTGCTTATGATTTCCACTTTTTCCCATGAGCTAGTTGGAATCTGTGACCAAAATACGTCTTGTGCACAGCCTTACAAGAGATACTCAGGAGTGGGAGCATGCCCTCACCTTCACTTAACTTCAAACCTAACTGGGGCCCAAGCCCAAGTATAGATGTGGACCATAAATCCTAACATGGGTTGAGAGAAGAGGAAGACCTCAGAGCTGAGCCCAGGAAAAGGAGGTAGCACGAAGGGATAGACTTCAAAAGCCATTCCCAAGAACCCCTGGGACGCTGCATCCATTTTTCCTTTCTATAAGAATAGCTCTCCACTCCACCACTGCCACCACTGCCACCACATACGTAGAGGACCACAGAAACTCAGGCCACAGAAGACAATTGACTTACCTCAATGACTAGGACATGCTTGATAGAATTATGCAGAAACTGACACCTGATAACATTCATTATCTACTTTCATTACCATAAAATTTCCCTTTTCAATTACTTCCAGGTGAAAAGGAATAAAGGGGATTAATTATGAGAGGATTAGGGATGGAGTCTTAGTCACACATGCCCCTTTGTCCGGATGTGGCCCCCACCTCATCACACCTGCTTCCCTATTAATGGCCCATCGGGATGTGTCCCCACTTGGTAGAATGTCACAAGAATGTTCTATGTCCTTTAAAAGCACCACAGCAAATGTTAGCACCACACATGTCACTACTAGTCTGCCCTATAGATATGCCCTTCTAGGTTCCTCCCCCAGCCTCATCATCTCTAGAAGCTTCCAGATTTCTCCAAGCAAGATGATTGCAGATTTTCTTTCCTGCCAAAAATGAGGATTCATGGGAATTCATTGCCTTGAGAAAAAATTATGAAATTTTTTGCACAAAAAAGTCTGTGGCCACAAACCAGCAGAGATCTGAGGAGCTACGAGGCCAGCTCCACACCTCACAGCAGATGGTCATGGCAGTGTTGGTGGCTGGCTAAGCCCCTCTCAAAGGGCTCAGTGGTCACAGGCTCATGAACGGCCACTGACTTCAGCAGATCACAGGTACTTGATCCCTTCCAGGAATACAAGAAGCACACACTGAAGGAGTACCCAGCGTGGAGCCCACCACCATGGATACCAGCTTCCCTCCCAACCACAACAGTTTTCCAAGGGGGTATTTCACATTCCTATGTTATAGAAGATCTATTCAAAGAGACCGGACAGCTAGCCCAAGGCAGCACGTTGGGTTGGTAACAGTGTGGTCAGCTGGGATCTAGTACCAAAGTCAGGAGCAGGATGATGATCCTCAGCAGGCAGGAGACTGGTAAGTATGTAGAGTGACCAAGCCTCAGCCTAACAATGACCCCGAATATCCTCCTACACTGTCACACTCTTCAGTGGGCCTCTTTGTCCAGGCTCCCTCTCTCACCCACCTCATCACTATGTTCCTTCACACCCTCCTCCTCTCAAGTGCTGCCTGCCTCTGCCCAGGCCATTGTCCATACCCTCCCACTGGGCTGCAGCCACAGGTAGGGAGGAACTGACCCAGCTACAGCACTTCTTGCACCAGGCAGAGGGTCTGGCCCAGATTATCCCTCATTGCATCATGGATGAATCAGCCACTCCAAAGCACCACTCTCAATGTCTGGAGCAAGCCCACATATAGGCCAAGCCCAGGTGTAGCCAATGTGCAAAGACTCGTGGCTTGGAGGGCTCACCTAGTATTCTGCCTCACTCCCCAGCATGCCCAACCCTGACCCCACATCTTGGGGTTAGCTCAGAGACAAGAAAAACCAGATGGAATTGATCTCAAAACTCATAGACCAGCCAGTGCCTTGCAGGGATGAAGCAGGCCGCCTCACCGCAGAGGCTTGGCTGCCACCCGGTCCAGACACAGTGTGAAGGACCCAACCTCCAGAACATTCCATCAGAGAGACTTCCAGCATCAGGAAACAGGCAAGCCAGCTGGTCCCACTCAGAGAGTTAGGGGCAAAGACCTTTCAAGTAGGTAGTGCACAGGAGCACCCACCGAGAGCACATGGCTTGAACACCTCAAGTCTTCCATCTCTGAGACAGCACTCTCAGGACCCCAAGTTAGGCCAGGCCACCCTGATGGTGGGACAATATAAAGACCCAGAGAAGGGGGCCTTTGGGACCCAGGAGAGGGATACAAGAGCAAGTCATGGCAGCCCTGAAGCACAGGGTGGCAGTGTGGTGAGTACAGGTGAGCAGGTGACATCCATTCAGCAGGTTTGGGTCCCCAAACGTGGTCAGTCTCACCACTGCTCCCCTTCAGGTAGAAAACAGTTCATAAGGATAGCAATGTATAGCGACAACACACAGCAAGGAGGGCACAGTGTGGTCCCAGGAGATGATGGCAGCAAGATCACAGGGGCAAACAGGACAGGCTATCCATGGAGAGGGTTAGGTGCCCCCACACAAGGCCCTTCCAGTGCACACAGACCCATGGACCTGGCTCCCAGGCAGCCTCAGAGCCCCCTTCTGTGCTCAAAACATTCTAGGCCATGGCTGTGAAGGAGAAACAGGAGAAATAGAGCTTTATTATAGTCAGCCAGGGACAAAGGCCCAAGGAAAACATGACTGTCACTTTGCCTGCCCTGGCAGGACTAGAACCCATGTCTGACCCAGTCTTACCCAAGATGGCTGCAAGCAACACTCCCCAGTAGCAGCTTCATTCTTCTGCAAGCCTAGTACACCTGGGTGAGCTGGCCTCTCCTGAGTCAACCTTTTAAGTCTACCAATCAGGTCTCTCCCGTGCACACCTGAGTCTGATGCCAAGGCTCATCCTAATTGGCCTATATGTCCCATATAAATGGGCCTGGCATGTGTGTGTGTAACTCTTTCTTCATTCCTTTTCCTCTGGCATCTGAATCTCCGGATTCTTGCTTTGGTAAGCTCTTTCCCCTTCCCAGTTAGGAAGGTGGGGGTGGGTACAGGCACTTTCCTGTTTTGTTTTTGGGTGCTTTCTCACTTTGCTATACGTACAATGTCTCTTTAAGCCCTGAGTTCTTTACTACTCAATCTCTGGCCAATTTTATTTTTATTTTTTTGTATTTTATTTATTTATTTGAAAGAAAGAGGCAGATGAGAGAGACAGAATGGACATGCCAAGTCCTCCAGCCACTGCAAACAAACTCCAGATGCATGCACTACCTTGTACATTTGGCTTATGTGGGTCCTGGGGAATCAAACCCGGGTCCTTTGTCTTTGCAGACAAGTGCCTTAACCGCTAAGCCATCTCTCCAACCCTGGCCAATCTTTTCACAAACCCCCTATGTGAAGGTGAATGGCTTATGCTCTCATGCTTTGCTTCCTCTGCGTGTGCGCACCCTCTCCAGAGGCTTCTTTCTTGGAAATTTCTCTATATGAAGGTGATTCTCTCTATTCTCTCCTCTCCTGCCAGGCAAGAAGAATTCCCTTCTGGCTTGAGTCTGCATCTAGCCTTTCCCTGTATCCTAATCTGCTTAAAATAAACCTCATCATTCATAATTTACCCTTCTCACAGTTTGTTATTTCAATTCTTTGCTAAATAGGATAAGGACTCAAAAGTTGGGGTTCACAAGCCTGGGATCTCCTGCATCTATATGGAGTTCCTCCCTGTACCCAAAAGTCCTGCATCAGCCAGACAGAAACACTCTGCAAGCTCCATGAGGGACCAGAGGGAGAGAGATTAGCATAACTCATCCCACATGAGCTGGTGTGAGGGACGAATGAGGGAAACACAACTGAGATGCAGCCAGGCCTCAAGCTCCAGGGATAAACACAGAGGACAGAGCCACACCTCACATCCTTATGGCAGCCCTTCCTTGTGGCTATCATGTCCACAGGCAGCAGATACCATCAGGGCACAATGGGTGTCCTGAGCACGGAGCCACCCACAGTATCTGCCTCAGCCCCCAGGCAGCACTGGCTGGGCCAAGGAGCAGGGTTGCAAAGACTTTCTGCAAATCTGAAGCTTCAGAGGCTTCTTGGAGGAGGAACCTGAGCCCTGGAGAATGGCAGTGTGGTCTCTGATGGTAGGGATAACATGGAGACCAAGTGACCAGTGTAGAAGCTCACATACTAGGAACAAGGAAGCTGCAGCCAAGGTGGAGGCCTGTGATTATTCATATATGGTGTATATATTCACATATATTAATGAACCCATTCTAGAGCCCTAGTGCTAACCCCCATGTTCCCATGTATGGTGTCCTGGCCCATCACATCCCCCTCCCCTGCCCTACAAAACTGAATCACATGAGCCAGGAGGGTCTTTTGCTTCTCTGTGCTCAACAAGCTTTTAACAAAGCCTGACACACAATGTCTGTGCCATGCCCAAATTCTCTACCAGACACTGCACACAGGAGATTACTGGGAAATGCGGTAGGAAGCTGGGATCTTCCATGTCCTGAAAAAGAAGGTCACTATGTCACTTTTCCTGACATGCCACATGGATGAACAACATCCAATTCTGACCATCCCCCCAACTCAGAGGCCCAGGTGGCCAGATTCAACTGCTAGGCCAAAGAAGCCAGGCCAGGCCAGGGTGAGGCCACCTACTGTCACTGCTGGTCTTTGCCAAGCCAGCTGCCAACCCAGGGTCAAGGGAAGTGGTGGGAAGGAATCCTGAGCAAATCCAGCCCTGAAATCCATCCATCCTGGCCCTAGGAAAGGCCTATAAGTCCCAGGTTTCCGATTTCCTGGTCACTGCCAGGCCTCTGCTCAGCCTTAGGCAAAAGGAAAGAAATTCTAACTGGTTCCAAGCAATAATTCACATCAGGAAAGTTGTGAAAAACCAGATGTCAATGAGAGTCTCCAGTAGAGGCTGACTAGGCAAGGAATGTCTCACAAAGGAGCTCTGGCCTTTGTTTTACACCAGAGATGGAGTGCAAAATCCCCTTCTAAGAAGACTGTGAGTTCTGATTTCTGGCAACTGTACTGTGAGACCCTCCCCTGATGGGACCAGAGGAGCTTATCAAACCAGGAAACCGAGGCCCAGAAGTTCAAGGATGGAGCTCCTCATCAGAGCCTCATGCACAACTCCCAAGCTGCTCTTGAGGAGCCCTGACTGGCTGGCCACTATGGAGGCCACAGTCCAGCAAATAAAGGCTACCGAGGTGACTCACCATAGCACCCAGCCCCGACGACATAGCAAGGTGTGGTGGGGGTGGGAAGGGAAGCAGCAAGTGTCCCTACCACAGTTCCAAGATTGGCATGTTTTCAGCCTTTTCAGACATAGCACATTGAGGGGCTAGAAGGATGGCTTAGCAGTTAAGGCATTTGCCTGCAAAGTCAAGGACCCGGGTTCGATTCCCCAGGACCCACATTAGCCAGATGCACAAGGGGCATATGTGTCTGGAGTCTGTTTGCAGTGGCTGAAGGCCCTGGCATGCCTATTCTCATTCTCTCTCTCTCTCTCTCTCTCTCTCTCTATCTCTATCCTATTTCTGTATCTCTCTCTAAAATAAATAAATAAAATATAAAAAAATTAAAAAAAGAAATAGCACATTGATTTGAGACACAGAATAAAGGCGAGGTCTCAGGCACATGCAAAGGTCATTTGTGGGGGTCCCTCTCCAGATGTCTCTGAGACATCAGAAATGGGTTTCCCCAGGAGCTGTCTACAAGGACATGTCTAGGATAAAGATTGAAGGTGGCTGAACAGGCAGGCCAATATCAGATGAGCAACACTTAGCAAGGCCTCTAATGGAAGGCCTCTCTCTCTTCTCTCCACTCCTCTCATTGGCTCACCCAAGAAAGCTCTCCTGTGGCTCCACCTGCCCCCACAGCCTCTCTTTGCTGACCCTCTTTGTTGAAAGTTGGACAGGCCCACCCCATGGGTTTTCTGGTTTGCTCTGCCTTTTGTAAGTAAGATGAGGCTGGGAACAAGGACACTATTTGAATGTCCCAACTTCATTTGGAACTGGTGTTTTCTCCCTGATGAATGTCCTGGGTCCTGGCTGACCTGGTCAAGAGGGAGGACAGAGGCTGTGTCCATGGAGGACCCATCCTGCACTGTGGCCTGGTTTAACAGCCTCCAACAAGTCAGGAACTGCCAACTTTTCTGCACTCCAGCAGAGCTGCTGTCAGAAGCCTGTGCCTCTGTCAGTTGCTCTTCTCTGCAGAGGTGCATCATGGGCCTCACTGCACTGGGTGGAGGCTCATTAACGCTTCCAACAGCTTCTGAGAGTACCATGGTATGGGCAACCAGCCAGGGAGCCCAGCCCTGTCACACACTGGCTGTGCAGTGTATCCTTGCTCTTATACCAATGGGCTAGGCCACTAAGCTGGGTCAGTAGTTTCACACCATAAGTCACCTGGTGTTTATTAAGCATTCACCACATTCCGTGCCAGAAGACAGTAGGAATCAAAATGACCACAGTCCCTTCTCTCAGAGAGCTCACTCCTCTCCAAGCAGTGGGAAGCCTGGGGAGGCAGGAGACTATATAGAGCAAATGCTGGGGCTCCAGGTAGAGGAGGAGAGGAATGCCTGTTCCCTCTCTTTTCCCATTAACCTAATCCTACCCTGTTTTACTGTTACTTTTGCATGTGTCCCTCTCTGCTAGATCTTCTGGGACCCATGAAGTTGGATGAAGAAACAATTACCTCTTTGTTTTCATAGACTCCCACTGCAATGAGCACTTCCTCCCTTTATGAAGGCCACAAGTCATGACAGCATCACTGGGACCTGAGCCTCCATCACCAATGGACACCACAGGGCTTCACTGGGTAGGTCATGCATCTCAAAGCATCATAATTTACACATGAAGAAACATCAATCACACATTTACAACTTTGTGATCATAGCAACCATGGAGGGCTGCTGGCTGTTATTGCTGTGATATTAAAGAAATTAGCTGTGATATTTCAGTAACTTCACTGCCAAATAATGTTTCCTTTGAATCTATGCTTCTTATGCTAATTACAAAATCTACATTTTGAGGGCTGGAGAGATTGCTTAGTGGTTAAAGCACTTGCCTGCAAAGCCTAAGGACCCATGTTCAACTCTCCAGATCCCATGTTAGCCAGACACACAAAGGTGAGGCCAATGCAAGGTTGCACATGCCCACTAGGTGGTGCAAGTGTCTGGAGTTCGATTGCAGTGGCTGAGGCCCTGGCGCACCAATTCTGTATCTTTCCTCTCTCTCTTTGTCTCTTTTTCTCTCTTTAAAAAAGTTGTTTAAAAAAAAAAAGAAAGAAAGAAAGAAAGAAAGAAAGAAAGAAAGAAAGAGAAAAAACCTATATTTCAAGAAAGTTCCATGGGCTTCTTCAGAGGCAGGTTTATGCACAAAGATCTAAAATCTACCATGCCAAATATGAGGGAGTACACAGAGACCAGAATCCCCCAGTATATGTGCTGGAGTCCCCCAAGGTACCTGTTCTGAGGAGGCACTCAGGAGCCACCCCCAAATTCCCAAACGGGAATTATTTGTTTTGGAAGAATCAAAATAGACACCCAGAAGCCCCACTCAACCATCAAATGATAAATCAGAAAATAAACTTAGATGGGGTTAAGTGGTATTGATGGGAATAAGTTGAGAAAAACATAGGGTTTTTTATTGAGTGCTTTATTTTTATGGAGTAAAAATTGAATTACTTAGCTGGTCAATGAGGAAGTCAATAGGAAAAAAATGCTTAAGAGCAGGGAAGGAAGAGAAGTGAGCATGAGCTTGAGATGCAACCTGCATCTCTCAGGAGCCCAGTACCACACAAGTCTACCTCCTGCTCTCCTTTCCTAGGGGACAGAGGAGATTTCCTGGGCTCAGTAACAGCCCCTCCACCTCTGTCTTCGGCCACACATGACAGAATCCAGAGGTTAGGACAAAACAAAAGAACACTGGCTGCCACGACAGTGGTACCACTGCCCTTTCTAAACACAGAATGGCTGTAGTGTCATTTCCCCTTCAGAACCCTGAGGTTTCTTTGGAGACTGCAGCCATACAACTGCCTGACAAGTACACAAACTCAAGGAAGACATCAGAGGGACTTTGCTACAATTCAAATTTCAGGATCAATCTAAAAATTAAGGGCTGGAGAGATTCTTGGCAGTTAAAAGGCACTTTCCTGCAGAGCATAATGACCAGAATTCAATTCCCCAGGACCCATGAAAAGCCAGATGCACCAAGTGGTACATGCATCTGGAGTCTGTTTGCAGTGGCTAGAGCCCTGTTACACCATTCTTTCTGTCTCTCTTCTATCTCTGCTTGCAAATAAATAAATAAAAATACTTTTTAAAAACAAGAACTTTCCCCTGCTATCCCATAGGGAATGAGGCCTTCATGACCCCACAGTGAATACCATAACTCACCCCACTGAGGAGGGCCACCAGGGTAATGATGATATGAGTATATCCTGTTATATATAATAAAAATTGTTTTAAAATTAAAATTAAGAATCACTATATAATCCAGCAATTTTAAAAATATTTTATTAATTAATTTATTTATTTGAGAGAAATAAAGATAGGCCCTGAAGTGCTCATTCTCATTCTCTCTCTCTTTATCTCTCTCTCTCCCTGTCTCTGTCTCATCTCTTTCTCTCTCTTTCCTTGAAAATAAATAAATAAAAATATTTTTTTAAAAAGAGCTGGGACTCGAGAGTAACAAAATTCAAATCACACCTGGGATGTTTAATAACAGTGACAGAACAAGTCCTGAGGACCCCTGATGCATACTTGTATAACTTGTATAATAACATGTAGCACATATTAATGCATGAGACCCACCTGGGTGACAGTGGGCTCGGAGGGAGCCATGATTATTAACTTTATTGTTATTAATCAGACTGCTATGTAAACAGGGAGGAATGTTATAGGTGAAATTGCATCAGGGCAGAGGCACAGAGGTGATACTTGCAGGCACTCTCCCCAGAAGATGGTATCAACATCTGACGCTTTGCAAATACACACAGGCAAGAAAACGCATAAAAATCTCTCCCACTTAAAATGCATCTGAATAGAAGTGGCACACTATGCCCATCTCTTTTCTTATTTAATTTATCTGTGAGCATCAGGAAATGGCATGCACAAGAGATGTGCCTGCTCGAGTCACGGCGAGCTTAACGTTGGAGCAAATTATCCACTTCCGTGAGAAAATTGCTATGGAAGGAGAGTGCTATTATTTTCCAATGTTCGAGCTGGTGTGAAAGAAAGTAATTAAATGATTGTAATTTTCTGTGCAAATAAGGTAAATGCTACAGAAGTACAAACTAGGAAGGGATGTCCTCACCTTAAAAGAACAGTTTTCATTTCTTTATTCTATCCCTCCCAAATCCCTGGTCAGTGTTTAGAATGAGAAATGAAGCTGAACTGGATTCAGTGCTCTGCAGTGTCCCTGATCCTAGGGTGTCACCATCACCCGGCTATGCCTGAATTTGCAGACTCCAGCCCTGCAGGGCAGGTCTGGGAGGATCTGTACTTGTGTGAAGCCTGCCAGGTGGGGTGTATGGCATACCTGCCCCACCACCACTTTAGCCGTAGCTGCAGGTATTCATGACTTCTTCCACACACAGAATCCAGCTCACTGCCACACAAGACTCTCATAGCAAAAGCAGTGCACAAGGCAATCCAATGCAACAGACAGGTGATGTGCTGTCCTGAGGGTCCCAGCAGGTTTCTGCTCCCTGCTGCCCCAGGGGAAGGGCAAGGGCCCAAAGCAGAGGCTGCAGTGACATCAGGGCCTCCCTCCCTGGCTCACAGGGCTAAAGCCCAAGAACACCATTGGTAAGTCTATAAGGACCTCACTCAGAGTCAGAGGAATGCAAGTCCAGGAGGCCCAGCCAGAAAGCAGCGTACAAGCTCCCAGCTTCTGGCTGCTTTTCCATGTGCTTTGATTCTGTCCTCCCTGGCGTCCCCTGGCAAGTCTCAGCCTGAATGAAACCTCATCATCACCAAATAACGGCAACTCTGGAGAGGCCAGTGCAAGTACAGGTGCTCTCTAACCCAAAGAGCATGCCCCAGACAAGCTAATTTATGACCTCCTTAACATGCACTCAGGAATCTTCTGCGAGGGCAAATTAAACAGCCCCTTCATTAAAGCATAAGTGGGCTGAGGAGACATGAAGGGAACTTTGCTAAAGAGCTGCCCAGGTGCCTCTGAGCCAGGCTTCTGGATGGAGGATGTGTCCCTTCTCTGCCTTGAGCTCCGGAGGAGGCTTCTTGCCCCTTTGCCTCCCCCACCCTCACCTCATCACAGTCCCAGCCCCCACCTCCAGTTGAGTGATGCTCCTCTCCTGGTCCTTCCCATGGGCTCCCACTACGCCCCTCCACGAAGTCTCTCTGTTTTCCCCAGCACATTCACAGGCCCACGAGGACATGCTGAAAATTCAGTCCCAATTCAGAGTCTCACCAGTCTTGGAGTGTGGACAGGCTAAGCATTACAGCCCTGGCAGTGAACTGGGCTGGGCACATGAGAGAGGCTACTAGGAGGTGAGTCTTCAGCCAGCTGCTAAAAGAGAGTGATGGAGGAAGTAACTTCAAGGTCCTGAAAAACTATAAAGTAAAGGAGAACCTTGGCAATAGGCCAGCCAGGCCTGGCCTGACACACATGGGCACTACATGCTTTACAAACTAAAGACATGCTCAGAAAGGTCTGTCCTCATTCACAGTGAACAGCAGGTGCAGGATAAGACCAGCTGCACCTATGTGGAGTCTGCGGGTTCCTGGAGCATCAAGGCTTGCACAGCAGTCATTGAGAAGATGTTTGTGTGCACCACCCTGGGCCTCACCAGCTCTCCTAGCATGCAACTCTGCTTTCCAAGTCTATGAACCAAAGGTGAATAATTGATTAATGTATATAAAACGTACACAGCATGGTTGATAGTGACCCAGATGGACATCACCTGACCCTTCCACTTGTTTTACAGATGGGAAATTAAGGCCCACGTAAGTGTAGATCAGAAAGATGGAAGGAGACCGTACTTCCAGCAGAGGGCAGGCACTGAAGGGGAGAGCTTGTGACTGAGCTTGTGGGAGGGAAACCCATAGGCCTGTAGATTGCAAAAGGCTCTGTCACTGTCACCTATCAGATAGCACATACTTCCCTGTCTCCCTTATCAGTCTTCATGCAGACGCCAGACCCAAGGGTCCCAGCAGGCTGACAGACCAACAGCCAGCTCCTGACAGCCACTATGACAGAGAGTCAATGCCAGGCACAGTGTCCCTTGACCTCTGTCTCACTCCTGGTGGCCACTGGGACACCTTGGTGGTGGCTGGCAGGACATTGAGGCACTTCAGCTGAGCAAATAGATACCCAGTGCTTATGGGCCACTAGCCTCAACGCCAATGGAAAGCCACACCTCTACCTCACCAGCACCTGGATGCCAGAACTCAGGAATTTCTGTGCCCTAGAGCCACCAAACTGAGGTTAAGAGGAAGCAAGCTGACACCAAAAAGCCACAGCTCACAGGCAAGGTCTGCTTTTTGCCAAGTTTGGACCTGCTCCTTGCAGCCCTCCTCAGGTGGAGCTGACCTGGAGCCTCGACGCCTAACACTGCCCAGGAAAGTGAGATGCTGGCAGAGCAGGGGGGCACAGTGATCCCCAACTCAGAGACATCCTCAGACTTCTCTCCCTCACACAGCCCAGCTGAAGGCTTCCTTCCTTCACAGTTCAGTATTCCACCAGCCCTAGCCCCACACTCTACCTGTGCTCTCTCTACCTACACACAACCTACCAGGATGCCATGTGCTGATCTATTCCTGGGCACCACACTCTGATTACATATAGGAGATAGAATATCTCACCCCACAAAACTGACCTATGAGACTGCACACTTTCCTTTCCATGATGTGGACAATGAGGCCCAGAGAATGTTCTCCATCTGCCTGGGACCCAGATCCAGAAGGGCCAGGGCTGGAACACAAGGCCAGGCAAAGTAGCTCAGAAAGTATCAGCCTCATTACTCACTGCCCCACACAGCCACAGGAGCTCTTCAGCTGTGCTGCAGGGCTCACTGGAGGGCAGCTGACTTCACTCTCCTCCCAGATTCTTTCCCGGGATTTTTGTCACCACACAATGCATTCAATGTCTCCATAAGATACACTTAAGTCTTCAAATTCCCACCTACAGTCCTCACTCAGGCTGTCCCTCTTATCATGGGCTCTACCTCATATCATACTCAGTGCCACCTCTTCCATGAAGTCTTCCCTGGTGATGCCCTTCTTATACCTAGCTGTTCACACCCATCTCACTTCTCCCATTAGATGACTGAGCTCCATCATGCTAAGCTCAGGGGAATAGGAAAGGGGGTTCTATTAAGGAGGGAATTGTATCATCACCCCCTGAAACGATCTGCAAATTGAAGTCAACGCCAGGATCTCAAGCTGTATTATTATTTGGAGAGAGGGCTTTCACAAGATGATCTCATCATGGTGGGACAAGATGTGCCTCGTGTCCTCATAGGAAAGGGTGATCAGGCTACAGACTCACAGAGAGGGGCAACATGTGAGGACACAGAAAAGACACTGTCTGCAAGCCAAGAAGTTCAGCCTTCAGGAAGGAGGCTGCTCACTCTGGGGCAGTGCTTTGTCCCAGAAGCCAAAGGGGCAAACTAATTCACCTGCCCTCAAGAACCTGACACCCTGCAGGAGCCTTGATCAAATTCCCCTGCAATTCAGCGGATAGGGCAGAGTATTTCCACACAAGAAACTGCCTTAGTCTTCCCTTGACCTTCCAACACAGACAACCCACTTTCTGATATGTCTCTGGGTTTCTATAAAATAGTCCAGAGAGAGTCTGTCAAGATCTCAGAGTAGAGTATGTTTAATATGCTCAGGATAATCTGTACACCCCCACCTTAGCCAGCAGGGAGACAGAATATGGCAGGAGTGTGCAGGAGAGGGAAGTGCTAGTCAGCATGGGGAATAAGGGTGGAACCTTGGCTAGAAAAAGCTCAAGATCAAGTCAAAGGATGCCACAAATTTAGGGCTCAGGTGCCATATAGGAAGAGTTGTGGTTAAAATAAGCCCCATCAGCAGGAGATTTCCCAGAAGCAGTACTATTGGGTCAGGGCACCCCACATTCCCATCACACTAACAGGATCCCAGGGCACTCAGTATTTATCTGCCTTCAAATAGCCCTGCTGCCTCCAAAGCCAGCACTGGATACATAGAGCACTATGTACATAGCCCTTTCTGGGCCCATCAGAAGGAAACCCAGGTCCATTTCAGTGAAACATTAATCTCACATATAACTGTTTATTTCTACAGCTAACCGTCATCTAGAGAGGCAGTATTTGAACTTCCAAGTGAGTCCCCTTCCATATCTCCATGGGAGCAGGAAGAATCAAGCTGTTGCAAGGAAAACTCACATATGTTCACAGAGAACTGCAGCAACAGGACTTCCTCAGAACCAGCTTGCATCCTACTATGCAGATAGTCTCAGATGCCATTTTTAAAAGTCTATCCCCCTCATCCAAATCTTTTTTTATTTTGAGAAGCACCTGAGCTGATGAAGTAAACACTGCTGTGGGCCACACGTCTGCAGAGGACAGTAGCAAAGTGGTGGAAATAAAATACCAGCAGAAGCCTCAGGTCAATGTCTTTCTGGGAGTTTGAGAAGATGGTGCTTCAAGTGGCGGTGAAGCCAACTGCATATGGGACAGTTTTACTGGGGCAGTCTTGGTCACAGCTCTAATCTGTCTTCCTCCACTACTTCTGGGGAAGGTAAGCCTTCAAGCAACATAAGCCTCTGAGGGCATCCCTAGCCACAAGTGTTGGGCTTTTCTAGAGAGGACCCCATCTTTCCCACTGTCCAGAGCAGAGCATGATGAGTAGGGAGGAAGAGAGGCAGAGTTTAAGCCAAATGCCTGGGCAGTGCTTCCACATGGTCTCCTTCTCTTGACCTTGCACACACCCACAGACACTCACCAGAATGAGCTTGTTCTGCCCATAAGGCATCTGCTAAGCACCAGGCTGTGCCCTGCTGACCACTACATAGGCTTGCCCCCAGCTTCCCACTGGCTGCAGGAGAGGACCCCTAAAGCTCCTCTCTGGTTCCTTGGCCAGAAACTCTCCATCCTCTTCTATTCAAGGAGGCTGCCTAGGGGTCCAGGCCCTGAGCCCAGAAGGGGGTCAGCTGGGCACCAACCCGTTTCCTGTGTCTCACTCTCTTCTTTATCACCTCCCCCATGAAGCTAAGTGACAAAGGCATAAGAGTCATCATGTTGGATCAACAACCTTGGCATGGGGGCTGGGAGAGAAAGATATTTCCAGAACCACTTTCAATGTTTATTTGGCCCTTTGACATGCTATTTTCGGGGTTACCTTTCCGTCCTGGGGAACCCGGTTTGTCCACAGTACTGAAGGTCTTGGCTCACAGCAAACCGAGCCTTTGCTCAAGGTTCACATGAGAAGAGCACCTGCAGGCCCTTCTGGGGAGGGGCATGCTCTACCTTCTGCAAGGCACCCCGCTCAGCACCCTGACTGCCCCCTGCTGGCCAGCCAAATCGCAGCATCAGCTCTGCCCTCTGAGGGCTGCTAAGTCTTCCTGGAGAAGCCAAAGACTACCCAGACAAAAAAAGGCACCTGCATCCTGGCAGCATCCGGCTGGTGGGGGAGGGAATAACAGGACTAAGCCCTCCTGGCCAATCCAATCCAGTGGGCGCTTCCCCTGCCCCTTCTCCAACATAAATGGAAGCCACCTGGATTCCACTCAAGAGTGCTAGGAGAGGAGACAAGGGCAGAAGTGCCCAAGTGCCCACCCACAACTGGGTATACCTTCTTGGTTGCCAAGAAGGTAGATCCCACCCATTCCACCTCCAGTGCTTGTAAGGGCCATGGCACTTTGCAGCTTCCTCAAAACTTCCAGGCCAAGGAGAAGTGGAGTCACTCCATTGGAGAAAACCCAAGAGGAGACACTGAGGGGATAGTGATGCAAGCAACTGAGGGGGATCCCACTCTCTCGCCCTCCTTGAGCAAATCCGCCTCCCTGGAGAGTACACATTGCCAAACCTAGAAAGGACACACCTAGTGGCCCAAGGGTACCGCATTTCAAAGCCCCTGGGTGCACTACTAAAGAACAGGACAGGATGGGAAGGGGTAGGGACCACAGCTGTTGGCTGAAGGGACTGGACATGGGGGGAAGGTATAGGGGAAGGCAGGGAGTCACATCCTTTGCACTACAGTCAGCGTAATGATGAACACACACTTCTTCCGTGCTTCCTCCCAGGTTCAAACAAGACCCCAAGGCACAGGAGGCACTAGAAGAATCCCAGGAAAGGAGCAGTCCTAGCAAAGAGTAACCCACCAACCCCCGCCACACACACACAAAGTCCCACAGCAGGGCATGGAGCTGATCAGGATGTCCTGGAGCACATGGGTAGGGGTAGAACTATGGCAAAGAGGACTCCAGAGCCAGAAGCACACTGAGCTGCCCCAAGCAGTAGAGGGCGACCCACCATGCACACAACACAAAGCTGGGTGTTTCTCATCGACCTAAGGGCATCTCGTGCTGCCCAAGTCCTAAAGTCATCAGGGACCTCCCCACAGTACCAAATCTGGAGGTCAAAGTAGACCTGGGTCCCCAAAATTTGGGGAATACCCCCTGAGACATATGCTTGCATATTTAGGGGCCCTTCCCTAAGTGACCTGTGGGTGACTAGAGGCCAGCATGGGGCTCAGCCTAAGTGACCCGCATCCCCAAGTAGCTGAGAACACAAGTCTGGGAGTGACCGCGGGTGGTCCGGAAGTGGGGGCTTGTGGGGGTCTCCCGGGTGTCCAGACGTGTGGGGCAGGCTGTGGGGCGCGCGTAGGTCACTTACACTGCTGTTCTCGCCCGTCCAGTGCACCATCGCCTGATTGTGCGTCGCGTCCCCCTTGAGCACGAACGACGTGCTGATGAGCGAGACCTGCGCCCGCGAAGCCGCTCCGGCCACCGGCGCCGCCCGCGCCCTGCGCCCCTGGCCGGGAGCTTGGGGGCCGTCTTCGCCAGAACCCAGAACCGGACCCGGACTGCAATCCGGGGCGCCGGGCTCCCCACCGTGCGCCCGGCGGTCCTCGCGGTGTCCGGACTGAGCGCGCCCCGCGGGCGGGCTCCGCGGCACCCGGGTGAGCCTCGCGCGGGGACCTGAGCGCTCGGGCTGCGGGGAGCGTCCCGCCGCCCCGCAAGCGGCCAGCAGCAGCAGCAGCAGCAGCAGCGGCGGCGGCGGCAGGAGCGGCCGCCAGCGCGGCCAGCGCAGTAGCGGCGGCGCCCCGAGAGTCGGGGCTCGGGCGGCGAGGCCGGGGCCCTTCGGGGCGCTCGAGGGGCCCGGGTGAGCCATGGTCGCCAAGGGGCGGCGGCGCGGCGGCGTGGCGAGGGAGCCCGCGGCCGAGAGAGCGGGAGGGCGCTGGGAGCCCGAGCGAGAGCGTAGAGAAAAGAGCCGGCGAGGGGAGGGAGCCGCGGGAGGAGGGGACTCTCCGGATCGCCGCCGCACGCAGCCGAGGACGCACCGCCACCTGCCGGCCGGCCCAGGCCAGCCCGCGGGAGCACCCGGCGCTCAGGGGAGTGCGAAGTAAGAAGGTCTTGAATGACCCCACCTCAGGGACCCCACACTTTGCCTCCCGATGCTTTCGCCTGGACTCCTTACCAGCTTTCCTTCGCTCTCTCCTTCCTCTCTGCCTCTCTTTGAACATTTACTGAGCACCTTACTCTAGACCAGCCTGAGTTCCAAGCATGGGGCTACAGTGGTGGCAGCAGACGAAGACAGACCACAGTAAATGCCAGACAACTTCAGAGTGACCCACCAGGTGAGTTGTAAGGACCCTCCCCTTGGCGCCTCTGGAGCGGAGCTGGGACGGGCTTCAAGGCCACCGACCAGTAAAAAGATCTTTCAGGCAGAGGAGGGCAGTGCCAACCTGGCCAGACACCCAGCACTACTCCATCTGCTCCTGCTGGGGGACCTGAGGCAGTGACTTTATTTCCTGCCCTCAAAGGCCACAGAGGAGCCGCTCCCTGAAGGGCCGACAGTGCCTGTTGGGCAGTGTGAAGAGGTCCCGGCAAGATACCATAGACACTGAGATAGAAAGTCCGTCCATCAAGGCCCCAGACAAAAGCACATATATATAAAAAGTAACCCACAGAGTGCTCCACATTGGCTTCAGGGAGAACACCCAAAGGCAAGTGTCTCCTTAGGCAAGGCCAGAGGTCTGGATCATCCTTGTATCCTTTGCCAGGCCAGGACCTCCTCAGGCCACACCCTGCCTCCCATTAAGTCTTTTCATTCCAGAGAGTACTAAACAGAGCAGAGGAGCAAAGTGCCGTCCTTGGAAAGATGGAGATCAAGGTTGAACCCCAGCACCCTACCCAGGAGATTCCTTCCAACACAGCCCCTATGCCCAGCATTGGACAAGATGGAAGCTCTGGCCAGGTGTCTAAGAAGTCCTCCTCCTGTGGACTGTGTTCTGTCCCCCCACCTGTCCATTCAGATGCCAGAATTGGGGGCGGGGAGGAAAGGAAGGCTGAGTGTGTAGCTGTAGGAACATCTGGTATAGCAAAGAAGGCGGAGTAAAATGGAGTAGGTGTGGGGCTGAAGGGAGGGGGAAGAAAAGGGGGACCTGGGAGAGGATGGGATGTACATGGCAGGGAGTCAGAAGGGACAGCTCTAGCCCAACCCAGTCTAAACTTACTTTAGGCTTTTCTCAGATATAGGAATCACCATCTTGACTTGTTTTATATTGTTTTAAAAGGTCCCTATGCAATAAAAAGGCCTCAGACTATGAAAAAATTATTGAAAATCTTAAATGTGTTGAGCATTTTCTTCAGGGCCTCTGTACCTGGCAGGTTGCCACTGCATCTTGTCATGTGTCACACCGTGAACATGCTGAGCAGTCTGTACAATTCTTCCCATTCACAGATGAGGCAACAAACTGGGAAGTTCAGTAACCACCTGAAGTCACCCAGCCAGTACACAGCAGAGGCCAGATTCCAACCCAGATCTTTGACCCTTGGGGCCACTCTTGGCACCACCTGCATTGCCTGTCATTTGGATGTGACACCCTCCCTCTTTAGGGCTTGGATCCAGGCTGCTTGGCCAGGCAGAGAGGAAATGGGAGCCACCACTGCCATCCCTTCTTACTTTGAGACTCAGAGCCCTGAAAGACTTGGTCAAGGTCCCCACAGATGGAGGTCTGGAATGCAGATGGTACAACTCCTAACCAGAACTTTCCATAACAATCTTTTGCCTCTGTCCAAATGAGACTACAGGCATTGGGAAGAGCAGGGCTGATTCATCCTTTCTGTGAATGTAGAGCTCAGAGCTGCTGGGACATTCAGTTCACAGCTGCAGCTGGACACACAGAGACACAGACATGAAGGAAACTATCTTGGTCACAGTGGATGGACACATGTTCAAGAAAGCCAATCTCAGCTACTAGCAGGCCTCCAGTAGGAAAGAAATCTGCATAAAATGAAGGATGAAGGGGCTCTGGGTATCAAAGAAGCCAGACTCCTCTGGAGGGAACATGGAGCTTTAAACCAAGGAAGAGCAAGTGAAGAGAGGGAGCCATCCAGGGGCACTGTGGAGCTCTCCCAGTGGAGGGAAGAGCCAACCAGGAGGAGCAATGCCATCTTGGGAGCTGGCATACCTGGGAATAGCTAGCAGCAGCCTGGGCTTGATTGGTAGTCACAGGTTCATGGAGAATTGCTGGAGTGTTTTAAATGGGGGAGTGAGATTATTGGCTTTTTTACAGCTGTCATCCTGGCTACCAAGGATAGGCGTGGGAGGCCCCTTAGGAGCCTACTCCTCCAAGGCTCCAGAGAGAGGCTGTGGTGACTGGGATGGAGAAAAGAGTAAAGGAAAACCCTGCAGACTCACCACTCCACCTCCAGGCACCTCCCACTTCCTTGCACCCCCCTTCTCCTCACTGACACACACAAGGACTCAAAAATAAAAGGGGAGTGTAGGAAAGAAAAGGTCCTGAGACCAGCCATCCTCCCCTATCAGTTTGTTCTGTTCTGTGCCCCACACTGGGATCATAGTTGCTCCTTCCTCCTGAGGACCTCACAGCGTTGCCAGTGACACCAAGGAAGCAGGTGCTCCAAGGGAGGAACCTGGGAGCTGAGGGGAAGGACTGGCTGTCAGGGGCCCAAGGGAGTGCCTGTTGCTAAGTCATGACCTCCACACTTCCACCCCTCCCCTGCCAGGTCAGCTCCAGGTGGACGTTCTTACTGACCTCACACATCACAGACAGTAAGGACTGTGTCCCCCACAGGAAGGCATAGAGCATGCAGCAAGGAACTTTAAGGACTGGATGACCTGCTCCCCAATGTACCACACCTCCACCTGTCTCGTGTGCCTTACCTGTTAACTGGGCCCGTCCTGTCCTGATACAGACGTTCTCAGCTTGCCCTTCCCGAACCATAGTGGTAGCTCTAACAGGAAACTGGTTAGAAATGCTGACTCCAGGCCCATCCAAACCTCTGGAACCAATGGCTCCCAGGTAGGGTTCAGGAATTTGCATCTTAACACACTCTATGACAGCTCTGATGTATATCAAGTTTGAAAGCCACTCAGTGTCCCAGGCTGCACATTAGACTTGCCTCAGGAACACTAGGAAAACCCCCACTCCCAGGTTCCTCTCCTGCCCTCAGCCTTTCTGAGGCCAGAACCCCACTATTCAACCATCTATAAATCCCTGTGATAATTCAAATGAGCAGGCAGTACAACTCACTTCCCCCAACCATGGTTGTTCTCCCATGGGCCTCACACATAATTGGTAAGTGCCCACCACTGAGCCACAACCCAGCCCCCACTCATGACTTGCTCATGAATCAGAAGAATGGGTTTGATGGTGCAGGCTGGCAATTCAGCACTTGGAAGGCTGAATGGCAGGTTTGAGGCAGGCTTGGGCTACATATCTATCCCATCCCCTCAAAAAAGAAAGGAGAAGAAACAAGAAGAGATAAAATTTAAAAAGTAGGGTCTGAGGAGATGGCTCAGTAGATAAAGCACTTGCTGTACAAGGATGCCAGGTGTGGTGGTGCACACCTATAATCCCAGTGCTGGGAGGTGGAAACAGGGAGTCTCTGGGGCTTGCTGGCAGCTAGTCTAGCCAAACTGGTGAACTCTGGGTTCAGTGAGAGACCCTGTCTCAAAAATAAAGTGGAGAGTAATTGCAAAGATCACCTGATTTTATTATCTGCCCTCTACACATACATGTGCCCAAATACATGTGAATGTGTATATACAAATGTATTCGTGCTACATACACATACAAAAAAAGAAAATTAATAAGCATGCCTTTAGTCTCAGCACTTGGGAGGCTGAGGTACAAGGACCACCATGATTTCAAGGCCAGCCAGTGGCTACAGAGTACATTCCAGGTCAGCCTGGGCTAGAGTGAGATCCTGCCTTGGGGGGGAAATTAGTTTAGGAAAGTTAAAGGATTCAGGAGAAAATGGATGCAAAAACTCAGCATATAGTAAGCCCCAACAATAATGCCTACTGTGAGAGGTCCATAGGGCCTCGCTGAGCCCGATGCAGACCTTTTTACCACAGAGCCGCTCATCTGCTGGTCCTATGACAACATCCTATGTGCAGGAAGGAGGAGAAGAGGTACTTTGTCTGTTCTACTTGCTCACTAGAAGTCCCTAGCTTTCTTAAATTATTGAAGGTCTCAGTGATAATTTTTTTTTTTCAAGGTAGGGTCTCCCTCTAGCCCAGGCTGACCTAGAATTCACTATATAGTCTAAGGATGGTGACGATCCTCCTACCTTTGCCTCCCAAGGGCTATGATTAAAGGCATGGGCCACCTTGGCCAGGCTTGGTGATAATAACTTAATTGATCTTTATAAATGTGAACAAGCTCAAACTGTGAATCTGCCTGGGGGGGGGGACTTCCTCTGGGACAAGGAACCCAGGAGCAATTATACCTGAACATTGGGACTCTACCTACTCCTGACCTGAGCTTGGCCTCCAACATTAAGAAGTTCTATTCCTGGGGCTGGAGAGAGGGCTCACTGGTTAAAGGCTTTTGCTCTTCCCCTCCATCCTTGAAAATAAATAAAATATTTTTTAAAGTTCAAATAGCAGTGCTTCACTGTTTCCTCTAAGAACTTTCAGCAAACAAGGAGTAAGCACAAAAGATCAAATATGACATTTCATGATCAGGTTGTCAGGGGCAACAGAATAAGTTTGTGGGGACACTGAATCAGAGCCTTAGACCAGGATCCAGAGTGTGATGCTGATGAAGGAAGGCTATTCAAAGAAGAACAGGCCTCCAGCAAGCCGGTGGAGGGAAGGTGACATATGAAGGAGAGTCAGAGCCTGCCGTTCTTTGGCATGGCTCATTGTAAGGGTTTGCTTTTGGGTTAAGGCACATACCTCTTGTCTTTGGAACAGCATCTCTGTGGATCAGTTAGTTTAAGTGTTTGTTCTTTGCTTCAAATGTATATTGAGCACCTACTATGCACCTGACACTGTTCCAGGCCCCAGAAAGACAGTAAGACAAACCAGCCAAATCTCTGCCTTCATGGGCTTAGGTGCTGGTAGAAGCTCAGACCACTAGCCAGGAGAATGAGAAGAAAAGATCATAGCTGGAGCCAGGGAACAAAGAGAGAGACTGGAATCCCACAATCCCTTCTTAAGGGCATGAGCCCAATGGCCTAAGGACCACCTCCTCGGCCCCACATAAGGGGACCAATCCTCCTATCACCGAGGACTCCAGAGAGCACAATAAATCATACCATGTTGCAATAAGATAAAACAAGCATCTACACAGTGCTCAGAAGACCCTATCTAGACAAAGGTGACTGTTATGTGCACTGGCAAGACTGGGCCTTAGAACATCTGCTGGCATCCTGCACACATCATGACATAAGGTGGGGTCCGTCATAGCCCCTTCTGAAGTCTGAAGTGCAGTCCCCTGGTTGCCAGCTTGGGTACAGAGCATGATCATTTACAAGACAAGCTTCTACTAGGCACCACCCTCTGCTGGAAGAGGGGCTACCCTAGCAAGCCCATGGCACCACTGCCACCGCAGCAGCCTCCTCTCCACCTCTCTCAGCTGGGTCATTCTCTGCTCTTCCCAGCTCTGGGAAGTTCCCCCCATCCAATGAGAGAATGGACTCCCTTAGGACCCACGGTAAAATCTAGTCCCACAAGGCACTCTCCAGAAATGCATCAGGGCTCCGTGCCCCTCCTTGATAGTCACATGACATTGCATGATCAGGACAGCAAAGTTCTACAATCTAAAACTCTGTTTGACTTTGATAAATCCCATTGTCTCCCGGACTTTGTGACCCTGTAGCTCTTTATTTCTGCTTAACAGCTATGAATACCCTGGAGAACACAGGCTATTATGGAAATATGTGCTGAGGACAGTGGAAGGAAGGAAAAGAAGAATTCATTCTGCCTGAGGTGCTAGAATCTGAGAAAAACACATCCTTTCAGGCCTTGAGTGATGAGTCAGGGGAGGCAAATCCTAGCCCACACAGGTATGGGTTGGCCATTTGAGAAGCAGCAACGACCCTAAATAGAGGCTGGTGGGGAAGATGGGCCCAAAGACTACAGGTCTTCATATTAAGGTGTCTGTGCTTTATTCTGAGGTCAAAGAAAATTTTCTAGGCTTTTCAAGAAAAGGAGTGATGGGTGAGTTTTGGTAGCTCTTAAAGGCTAGAGGGAAAGAAACCAGTGCACCAGGGTCAGGTCCAGGTTATACAAACAGAAGAAACAGGGAGAGGTGGGCCATAGAACCCCAGTGATACAAGGTGAGAATGAGGGAGCAGTCGGGAAGCCCTGTGGTATTTGGGGACATGATGCTGTTCTTCCTCAGGAAGTCACAAATGTAATAAAAGTGCCTGAGCATTTTTGACCATGTAATCTAAGGTATCTGTTGACCTCCTGAAGGTACTGATCAGAAATGACAAGTGGCTGCAGTGTCAAACTGGCCCCAGGTCTCCTTGTTCTCCCCAATGCTTTCCCTCTCAAAGCTTTCCCCAAGGCTAGTACAGATGAAATGCCCATTCCCCAGCTATAGCCTTGCCTTCTGGAGTTAGTGGCCCCAAGATCACATGACAGAGAAGAGAAAGCCCAGGATGTTTCAGAAGTTGGAATCTGGAAGTCTCACCATTGCTGGCCTTGCACTGTCCAGAGCTTGGGGTTCATGACCCCTACCCACCTGTGCAGGAGGCTGAGTCATACATAAGTTCATGACATTGGGTGGGTCCTGACCATCACTGCTCCAGGGAACTCCGGGGGTCTTATGGGATGAAGACCTGACCCTGGCCATGATGGCTGAATGAACTCAACAAGAAGATGATGCACTGCCCCCTAATTCTCTCCTAGGTTGTATTTAGGGATTTCTAGAGAATGACCCAAAATTTAGCCAAAAAGCTCCTGTTTCCAGAGATGCAGTCATTTGTTGTCACACAAATCCATATCCTTTGCTGAGTTTCTCTAGTTCCCATTTGGTTACCTGGAGTCACACAGGCAACAGAAAGCAACTGGCAAGTGATTGAACACTCTGCAGGCCCTGCCATTCACCATGAGGGCCAAGGCCTTGCCATTCTAGGTTTCTCCAAAAGAGAGGCTTACAAAGCCTTCCATTTTAACTAGTCTCCACAGAGTTCTTGCCTGTAAGACTGATTTCAGAAATCAATAATTTTCTACCAAATTAAAATTGCTACCAATTAAAAATGCTACTAAATTAAAATGGACTTGGATTCAGATGGCTTTCCACTGAAAGCAAGCTTAGTGGATTCAGATGTCTTTTAAGAATTCTGCTGCCGGGTGTGGTGGCGCACGCCTTTAATCCCAGCACTCAGGAGGCAGAGGTAGGAGGATCACCAAGAGTTCAAGGCCACCCTGAGACTACATAGTTAATTCCAGGTCAGCCTGGACCAGAGTGAGACCCTACCTCGAAAAACCAAAAAAAAAAAAAAAAAAAGAAAGAAAGAAAGAAAAGAAAAGAAAAAAAGAATTCTGCTATGCAAGAAGCAAAAAGCAAAAGAGTCATTTACCTCATATTACAGACACAGTGATGTGCTGTGACATTGTGTTTATCATACCACATCCAGATCCAGACTGTGTGATCGGATTAGGACACTGCTCCGGATGATGCAAGAGTCCTATAGGTAGATTCATATAAAAGACAAGAAGAGATCTGAAAAAACTAACTAGGATTCTGATCCTGGCTTGAGTCTTGAAGAAGTTATTGCTTTTGAGTCCCCAAAGAAGTTCATTATATGGCGGAATTTTGCATTCAATAGGCTTCTGAAGAGCATGACAAAAATGGTGATGGATTTGCTAGTATAGAAGAATTTCTTGGTGATTTCAGGTAAGACTCAACTGAAAATGAATATACCAGGATGGATACTGGTTGAGAAAGACAAATTCATGAATAAATATGACAAAGATAGTAATGGCAGGCTTGATCCCCACGAGCTATTATGGTGGGAAGCGCCCAATAATCAAGGCATTCCTCAAGAAAAGGTGCTTCATCTAATTGGTGAGCTGGATTTACATGTTGACAAAAAGCTCTCTGGGGAAGAGACTCTAGAGAACTGGGACTTGTTGCCTACCAGTGAAGTCACAGATTATGACCAGCAGCTCCATGATGACTATTTCTATCATGATGAAGACGACTTCTGGTTAAGCCTTGCATAGCAGCCTGGTGGTTGTGGGTGGGGGAATAAACAGGAAAACAACACAATAGACTCTCCTACCAAAAAGTGAAGGTGTTTAATGAATTATCAACCACAACAGAGAAGCAGGAGAGACCCAGAGCTCTAGCAACCACACAAGCAGCCAGAATCAGCTCCTGCCACAGTGCCAGCGGTCCTGGTCCACACACACTCTGGCCCTGCCTGAGTTAGCTCCAGCAGAATCACAGGAAAGGGTTTCTCCACTCACACCAGCTCCACAAAATCAAACAAAACAAAACAAAACAAAACAAAAACCTCAAGGAGGACACAGCAGGTACCAGTTGAGCAGCTCTTGAAGGAGAAGACAAATGGGACCAGCTGAGCAGCTCTAGAACTTTAGGCACTCTCTACAACCTCCCCTCTCCCAACTGCCAGTACCAGCAACCACTGGAGAACAACAAGGGAGCTCAGCCACACAGCATCTAGCACAGCCAATTGGAACAGAAGATCCACCGACCCAACCAGCCTAGCCAAGGATACAGTATAAGTGAGACCAAAAGCCATCCCCAAAGGTAACAGGGCCAGAATAATCTGGGTCAATACATGCCTCAAATCCAGATATATAGGCCTGCTCTGGAAGTGCTAATTGCACCTTCCATGACAGGGTAAGTTATGGGTTAGATTTGACTGATGTACTAGTGATCAGCTTTAACATTCTTAAATAAGCTGTGTTTTGGGTTTGACTTCTGTTACTTTTGATATTTCTGTCTTTCTTGGGGGTAGGGTCTCACTCAGTCCCAGCCTTACCTGCAATCCATTACAGACCAGAAATCTCACCCTCCCAGTTGACAGCATTAAGGGGGTGGATCAACACACACCCTTGGGGACTTTGGCTTTGTTAGATTATATGTTTGTTTTAATCCCCACTCTTGTATAACTACTCTGTGCTGGTTTTGATTGTATATATTGTTCAGTTGAATTTTAGAATTTGCCTGTATTTTGCTACATCCAGACTACTAGGATACTTGCTTAGCAGACAAACTCAACTGAGGGTAATTTCCGCTGTTACTCTGGGAGTAACATAAGAGTCATACCTGGCATCTTAGGCTTCTACTTTGAAGGTATATAATGCTGGATTTACATGTCTAAGAATACAGCAGATAAGTAGAAAACCCAAGCATCAAATTAATTCAAGATGCAAAAATCTCTACATTATAATATAAGAAACACAAAAAAATCAAGACAACATAATTCCACCAAAAATTATAAATCCATGAGAAAAGATCTCCAGTGAAACTGATTTAGATGAAATGGTTGACAAAGAATTCAAAAGCATAATTATATCTATGTTCAAAGAAATTGAAGAAGAAACCAAAGTAATAAAAGAAGAAAACAAAAACCTGAAATAATCCCAAGATTATTCCATAGGAAGCCAACTTAATGAAATAAGGAGGTCAACACAAGACATAAATAATGAAATAGAAATAATAAAGAAATACTAATCAGAAATACTAGAAATGCAAAACAAAGTCAAATGCAAAACACTGTAGAAAGTTTCACCAATATAATTGGTCAAGGAAGGACAGAATATCTAAACCATAAGACATGGTAACAAATCTAATACAATCTAACAAACTAATAGGAAGGTATAAATGGGAATTTCAAGACATTCAGGACACTATGAAGAGACCAAAAAAAAAAAAATCAGAGAGTATAGGGCTCAAGAGATGGCTTAGTGGTTAAAGAGCTTGCCTGCAAAGCCAAAGGACCCAGGTTCAACTCCCCAGGACCCACGTAAACCAGATGCACAAGGGGGTGTACACATCTGGCAGTTGTTTGCAGTGGCTTGAAGTCCTGGCGCACCCATTCTCTCTCTCACATGCGTGCACGGCAGGATCATTCTGTTTGTTGCCTCCAAGAAACTCACCTCTCCATAAAAGACAGACAATATCTTATGGTGAAAGAATGAAAAATGGTATTTCATGCAAATGGGTCTAGAAAATAAGCAGGTGTTTCTATCCCAATACCTGACAGGGTATACTTCAAACTAACATTAGTTAGGAAAGATAAAGAAGGTCACTTTATATTGACCAAAGGAACCATTCAACAGGAAGACAATTCTAAACATACAGGCACCTAACATGGGTGCTCCCAATTTCATCAAACACTATTAGACTTAAGGTTACAGATAACACCAAGCACAGTTGCAGTGGGTTTCTTCAATCTCCACTCTCATCAACTGACAGGTCATCCCAGCAAAAAATAAACAGAGAAAGTATCTGGATTAAATGATGTCTTAGAATAAATGGACCTAACAGATACCTACAGAACATTCCATACAAATGCTGCAGAACACACAATCTTTTTAGCAGCACATGGAACATTCTCTAAAATAGACCATATATTATACACAAAGCAAATATTAATTTGTTACAGGAAAATTAAAATAACTGCTTGTACTCTATCTGATCACAATGGGATTGAACCACAAATCAACAACAAGAAAAACTATAGAGCATACACAAAATCAAGGAAACTAAAAAGTACACTACTGAATGATGAACTGAAGAAATCAAGAAAGAAGTAAAAAAATCCATAGACTCGAATGAAAACACAACATACTATAAAACCTATGAAACAAAATGAAGGCAGTCCCAAGAGGGAAATGTATAGTGTTAAATGCCTATATTAGAAAATTAGAAAGATTACAAGTAAACAAATTAATGTTCTATCTTAAGGCCTTGGAAAAAATTACAAGACAAACCAACAATTAGTAGATGGTAATAAATAATAAAATTAGGGCAGAAATTAATGAAATAGAAACAAAAAGATCAATACAAAGAATAAATGAAAAGGATAGTTGGTTCTTTGAAAGGATAATCAAGATTGTCAAACCCTTAGCAAATCTGACCAGAAGAAAGAGAGAAAAGATACAAATTAATAAGATTAGAGATGAAAAAGCCACCATTACAAAAGACATCAATGAAATTCAGAAAATCTTGAGGACATACTTTAAGGACATATACCCCACTAAGTTTGAAAATCTGAAAGAAATGGATGATTTCCTTGATTTAGATGACCTACCAAAATTAAATCAAGATGAGATAAACTATTTAAACAGACCTATAATAAGCATGGAAATCAAAGTAGTTAATTAAAAAAAAAATCTCCCAACTAAAAAGAGTCTAGGCCCAGATGGATTCACTGGTGAATTTTACCAGACCTTCACAGAAGATCTACCACCAATGCTTCTCAAACTTTTCCATAAAGTAGAAAAGGAAAGAATACCACCAAACTCCTTCTATGAAGCTAGCATCACCGTGATACACAAAGCAGACAATGACAGAACAAAAAAAGATTACAGACAAATGTCCCTCACAAACAAAGATGCAAAAATTCTCAACAAAATACTGGCAAACAGAATACAAAAATATATTTAAAAGATCAAGCCTGGGGCCAGGCATGGTGGTGCACACCTTTAATCCCAGCATTTTGGAGGCAGAGGTAGGAGGATTGCTGTGAGAGTTCGAGGCCAGCCTGAGACTACATGGTGAATTCCAGGTCAGCCTGAACTAGAGTGAAGCTCCCCACCCACCCCCCCCAAAAAAAAGATCAGGCCTGGAGTGGTGATGCACACTTTTAATCCCACAATTTGGGAGGCACAGATAAGAGGACAGCCATGAGTTTGAGGCCATTCTGGGACTACAGAGTTCCAGGTCAGCCTAGGCTAGAGTGAGACCTTACCTTGAAATTAAAAAAATAAAATAAAAATCCTTCTCTACAAACTAGGCTTTATCCCAGACATGCAGTGATGATTCAATATACACAAATCAATAAATGTAATACACTACATAAATGGACCAAAGGACAAAAAGCACACAATAATTTCAATAGATGCAGAAAAGGCATTTGACAAAATTCAACATCACTTCATGGTAAAAGTCCTAAAGAAACTGGGAATAGAAGGAACATATCTTAACATAATAAAGGCTATTTATGACAAACCTATAGCCAACATAATACTAAATGGGGAAAAACTTGAAGCTTTTCCACTAAAATCAGGAACTTTTATTAAATATAGTACTGGAAGTTTTAGCTATTTAGCAATAAGGCAAGCAATAAGACACATAAAAAGGATTGAAATTAGCAAGGAAGAGATCAAACTATCATTATTTGCAGATGATATGTTTTGTACATAAACAACCCTAAATACTCTACCAGCAAATTGTTAGAGCTGATAAACACTTTTAGCAATGTAGCAGGATACAAAATAAACACACAGAAATCAGTAACAAACATGCTGAGGATAAAATCAGGGAAACACTCCCATTAACAATTGCTCCCCCCCAAATAAAGTACCTTGGAACAAACCTAACCAAGGAAGTAAAGGATCTATACAATGAAAACTTTAAAACATTCAAGAGAGAAATTGCAGAAGACACTAGGAAATGGAAAGACATCCCATGTTCTTGGATTGGAAGAATCAATATTGTGAAAATGTCAATCTTACCAAAAGCAATCTGCACATTTAATGCAACCCCCTTTAAAATTCCAATGGCATTCTTCACATAAATAGAAAAGATAATTCTCAAATTCATCTGGAAGCACAAAAAACCCTCAAATACCCAAAACAATTTTAAGCAACAAAAATAAGGCTGGCAGTATCATTTTACCTGACTTTAACCTATATTACAGAGCCATAGTAACAAAAACAGCATGGTACTGGCACAAAAACAGACACATAGATCAATAGAACCGAATAGGGGACCCAAATGTAAATCCAGACAGCTACAGCCATCTAATTTTCAACAAAAAGCCAAAAATATTCATTGAAGAAAAGACAGCCTCTTTAACAAATGGTGCTGGTAAAACTGGATATCTATATGTAGAAGGATAAAAACAGATCCTTATCTCTGTCTGTGCACAAGAATTAAGTCCAGGTGTATCAAAGACTTTAATATCAGATCCAAAACTCTGAAACTATTAGAGGAAAAAGGAAAAGAAACTCTTCAAAATATTGGGATAGGCAGTGACTTTCTGAATATAACCCCCATTGTTCAGGAAACAATGGGACCTCATGCAATTAAAAAGCTTTTGAACAAAGGACACTGAATAGAGCAAAGGGGTAACCTACAGAATGGGAGAAAATCTTTGCCATCTGACAGAGGGTTAATATCTAGAGTATACAAAGAACTCAAAAAACTAAATAATAAGAAATCAAACAACCCAATTAAAAAATGGGCTATGAAGCCGGGCGTGGTGGTGCATGCCTTTAATCCCAGCACTTGGGAGGCAGAGGTAGGAGGATCGCCATGAGTTCAAGGCCACCCAGAGACTACATAGTGAATTCCAGGTCAACCTGAGCTAGAGCGAGACCCTACCTCAAAAAAAAAAAAAAAAAAAAAAAAAAAAAAAAAAAAAAAAAAAAAAAAAAAGGGCTATGGAATTAAATAGAGAATTTTCAAAAGAAGAAATACAGATGGCCTATAAACATCTAAAAACATATTCTACAACCTTAGTCATCAGGGAAATGCAAGTTAAAATTACTTTGAGATTCCATCTCACTCCTGTCAGAATGGCTATCATCAAGAAAACAAATGACAGTAAATGCTGGCAAGGATACAGAAAAGGAGAAACTCTTCTACATTACTGGTGGGAATATAAACTGGTATAGCTATTTTGGAAATCAGTGTGGAGGTTCCTGAGACAGCTAAAAATAGATTTACCATATGACCCAGCTATACAACTCCTAGGCATATATCCTAAGTATTCTTATTACCTTAGACGAGATTGGGAGCATTCAGGGTGGTATGGCAGTAGACCTCACTACCTTAGAGGTACTTGCTCATCTATGTTTATTGCTGCTGTATTCACAATAGCTAGGAAATGAAACCATCCTAGGTGTCCCTGGAATTCTATTCAGCAGTAAAGGAAAATGAGTTTATGAAATTTGCAGGGAAATGGATGGATCTGGAAAGGATTATACTAAGTGAGGTAACCCAGGCCCAGAAATCCAAACACCACATGTTTTCTAGCATATGTGGATCCTAGCTAAAAATGTTTACACTTGTATGTGAGCTGAAATAAAAATTGGTAACAGGCCAGTAAGCTAGAAAGAGGATATCAAGGAGGGAGGAGAGGGGAGGCCTTAGGAAGAAGGTATTGTATATATGTAACTAGATGAACAGATTGCTGGGGATGGAATGGCCTAAGTGAGGTCAGTGGAAGAGATTGCATAAAAGAAGGATGGGGGAGGGTTAATCAAAATTTAAGATGTTATATATAAGCAGGACAGAAACCTACTTTATTGGATAATGATGCACACAGAAACCATAGATTGTTACTAGAAAAGCATCAGTGCCAGTGATGGGATATTTACTAGTGTGTTGTTGGCCAGGAAGGTCCTTGATGCCCCCAAAATGTTACGGGCCATTACCAAGGCTCTGGGTTTCCCACCAGAACTAGATGGTAGGACCTTATTGCTGAAGACTCCATATTTTTGGCCTACAGATCACTGAGAAATCAAGCCAGAGCTCAACTAAACACCTCCTCCCTGTGAATCAGCTGACAGAAAGTTGAAAAAACTGTGGTGCATGCAGCCCTATGGGAGAGAGAAGTCATCAGCAGACATAAACAACAGTAGACACTGCAAGCCTTAAGACTGGCCAGCCAGGCCAAATTAGCCAACAGGTTCAATAGTGGCATGTCTGTTATGGGGACAAGCAACCACTCTCTAAGTGGACTGGAGGCTCACTCCACAGGAGGGAATACATGCCTGGTACTGAAAACCTAGTCAAAAGGCTATGTCAGGGAAGGTTATGAGCCCTAGGGATGTAACACCTACTGGTGTCTGGCTAAATGTATATACTATGCTCACCAAACTGCCCTATAAGCACTTTTCTTAATGTTCATCCCATATATTAATGCTACTCTCACTTTTGGTTAGGGAAGCTTCTCTTTTCAGATGGTGGTGACCTTGGGATGACTCAGAAGGCACCATGGTGCTGAGAAGTGACAGTGGAGTGCTCAACACTGAAACATCTCAAACCCACCTTTCATGGCTCAGGGTCCATTGTGAAAGAGGTTGTGAAAAGAATGTAAGAGCCAAAGGAAGGGTGGGACTGCTTACAATTTAATCTTCCAGACACAAAATGGTCTGGATATCCATGACTTCACAGTGCCTGGTACTACATACATAGGCCCTCTTAATAGGAGGAAAAGGTGATGACATCAAAATAAAAGAGAGACTAATTGAGAGGGGAAGGTGATATGATGGAAGATGGATTTGTAAAGGGAAAAGTAGGGGAGGGGAGGGAATTATCATGGTTTATTGTCTATAATTATGGAAGTTATCAATAAAAGTTAAAAATTTTAAATATTAAGCATCAGCTTTTGCACACTGCAAGAGAGAAGATGAATTCCATAAGTTTAGCACAGGTAAGGAGTGAAAGTCACAAGTATGAAAGGGCAACAATCATCCAGGCACTCAAATCCATTGATGATATTAGCTAAACTATCTCATTTTCAATCTGCACAACATGAGAAATACAAAGAAACAGGAAACCATGATCCTCACTTCACAGGGGCTGTGTAGTCTCTGAGTGTCTCCAGGAGTTGGGCTTGGCAATGAAATAAATAAAAACAGATGTTATTGTTAACAACAATAAATCAATATAATACATATATAATACTCAATAAGGAAGAAAATGAATATAAACAAAGCAATTAGAAATTATGGAGTTGAAGAATCCAATAATGGGGAAAATCACTAAGGAAGCTCAACAACAGATTTGAGATTTCAGACAAATAGTGAAATTAAGCAATAAAACCTATCTGGCTTAAAGAACAGAGCAAAGGAAAGAGTGAAGACAATTGAACTACCTCAGCTGCTGGTAGAGCAAAATGTAGCACACCAGCACACAAGTAATGGGAATCCCAGAGAAGAGGAGAAGAGAGGAAAGAAGATGAGAGAATAGGAGGGAAGAGAAGAAGAGAGGAAAGGAGAGGAGAGGAGAGGGAGGAAGAGGTCAAAATATACCTAAAGGAATTATATTGAAAATGTCCTAAGACTGATGAAAAATGTTGACTATAGCCATCCAATTAATCTGCTTATCTGAATGTGTTTCTGCAGAAATTTAGAAACAACTGGCAATAGTGATGCCATTTCATGAGCCTTAAGGACAACTGAGGTCATTACTGTCCCTCAAAATGGCTACAATATAATGTTGAAGTGTTTTCATAAGACTTTATTAAAATTTTACTGTAACTTGTTCTAAGCTTAATGAAACTTTGAACAGTTAATAAATCATATGAAAAATAAAATAGAAATTAAATGTTCAACATCCAGGAAATTCAACAATTCCCAAATAGGTTAAAGAGATGTGTACTCAAGTACATCACAAGAAATTAAAATACAGAAAACCATGAAAGAAACAAGAGAAAAACAAATCATACATTGGGGAATAAAAATACAACTAACAGTTAACTTTTCATCAAAAAAAAAAAAAAGTGGGAAGGCAGAGGGTTGTGGAGTAACTATTTAAAATACTGAGGAAAAAAGCCTGCTAACTAACAATTTAACACCTAGAAAAACTATCCTTTAAAAATGAAAGTGAAGCTGGGCATGGTGGCTCATACTCATGGTGGCCTTTAGTCCCAGAACTTGGGAGGCAGGGGTAAGAGGATTGCTGTGAGTTCAAGGTCAGCCTGGGATTACAGAGTGAGTGCCAGGTCAGCCTGGGTTAGAGTGAGAGCCTACCTCGAAAAAAAAACAAAAAACAACTGAAAGTGAAAAACAAAACAAGAAAAATGATGTGGTAAGTTAAAATCCAAAAAAGAAATGAAAAGCACTAAAAATGATAAATGTGAAATACTAAGTACAGTTTCCTTTTGAATCATTTAAAGATTTAAGTAGTAATTATAAGAGTACATTGTAGAGTTCATAACAAAATGATGCAATGAATGTACCAATAGAAACACAAAGGTAAGGAAAGAATAAAGCTAAATTGGCACAGAGTCCCTACATGTGATCAGAAATAAGTTAGTATTAATCCAAAGTAGATGATGATAAATTAAAGGTGTTTAGTTAGCCAGGCATGGTGGCGCATGCCTTTAATCCCAGCATTCAGGAGGCAGAGGTAGGAGGATTACTGTGAGTTCGAGGCCACCCTGAGACTACATAGTAAATTCCAGGTCAGCCTGGGCTAGAGCGAGACCCTACCTTGAAAAACAAAAAGAAAAAAAAAAGTGTTTAGTTAATAGCAAAGCTAGGTTGAGGGAGTGTTGTGATTACCTTCAGGTTGTTGGGACAAAACACCTGACCAAAAGAAGCTTATGGGAGGAAAGGTTTTATTTTGTCTTATAGTTTCAAGGGTAATAGGAGAATCTTCACGATGGCAGGGAAAACATGGCATGAGCAGAAGCTGGTCATCACATGTAGCCACAACAAAAGGGATCTGGGCTCTGGCATGGGGGGAAGCTGTTCTATAACACCCCAAAGACCACCCCTAACAACCTCCTCCAGCAAGGCTCCATCTCAAGTTGCCATCAGCAGGGGACCAACCATTTAAAACACAAGAGTATATGGGGGACATCTGATTCAAACCACCACAGGGGAACCCTTCCATCTCAAGGAAGCAATGGATGAGCAATAGAGAATGGCATACAAAGTTCTCCTTGACATCTACACATGCAAGCACGCATACACACATGTGCATACACCTCACATACTTTATATACACACATGCAAAATGCCAGTAATAATAACAAAGTATTTTGTAGTTCCTAAAGTAATCAAGAAAAACAAAATATATGTGGCCTTTTAAAAACCAGGAATTAAAATGAGACCCTAAAACTATTTATTTAATACAAAAGAAAATATTAAAGAAGGGCTACAGAGCTACACATGGTAGCACATGCCTTTAATTCCAGTACTCAGAAAGCCAAGGTAGGAGGATCACTGTGAGTTTGAGGCCAGCCTGAGACCACATAGTGAATTCCAGGTCAGTTTGGGGTAGAGCAAGACTCTCTTGGGGAAAAAACCAGAAAGGCTGGAGAGATGGCTCAGTGGTTAAGGCACTTGCCTGCATAGCCTAATAAGACCTGATTTCAATTTACCAGTACCCACTTAGAGCCAGATGCACAAAGTGGCCCATGTATCTGGAGTCTGTTTTCAATGGCTTGAGCCCCTAGCACATCCATTCTCTCCATCTGTCTCTTTTCTATCTCTCTTTGTTTGCATATAAATAAGTAATAACTTAAAAGCATTTAAAAAAAAAAAAAAAAAAGAATAGAGGGGCTGGGAAGATGGATCAGTGGATAAAGCACTTGCTGTGTAAGCATGAGGACCTGAGTCCAGATCCCCAGGCCCACATAAAAAAAATTTTTTTTCAAGGTAGGGTCTCACTCCAGCCCAAGCTGATCTGGAATTTACTATTTAGTCCTAGGGTGGCCATCCTCCTACCTGAGTGCTAGAATTAAGTCATGCGCCACCACGCCCAACAACAAAAAAATTTTATTTATTTATTTATTTATTTATTTATTTATTTATTTATTTGAGAAAAAGAGTAGAAAGAGAGAGAGAGAAAGAATGGGTGTGCCAGGGCCTCCAGCCACTGCAAATGAACTCCAGATGTATGCACCCCTTTGGGCATCTGATTTACGTGGGTCCTGGAGAATTGAACCAGGATTCTTTGGCTTTGCAGGCAAACATCTTAACCACTAAGTTATCCCTCCATCCCAACAAAAAAAAAATTAAGAAGGAATAGAAGAACAAGAAAAAATGGAAGACAAAACAAGGACAACAAAAATGGTGACTATAAATGCACTAAATGTGAATGGCCTAAACACCCCCCAATCAAAGGCAGAGATTGTAGGATGAGAAAAATAAGCAAGATACAGCTACATACTGTGTACAAGAGACTTAACTTAGATTTAAAAACACAAGTATATTAAAGGTAACAGGATGAAAACATTATATAGCATGAAAACAATAACCACAACTAAACTGGAGGTGATAATTTTAATACTTAACAAAATAAACTTAAGGACAAGAAACATTACTAACAACAGAGAGGGTAATTTCATAATGATCAATGAAGCAAACATCAAGAAGATACAAAAATTATAAACATATCCACCCAGAATAAGATAGGCTCAAAATATGTGAAGTGAAAACTAATAGCATTAAAAGGAGACACAGGCAGTTCTGCAGCAATAGTTGAGAATATCCCTTCTCAGTAACTGATGAGGCAACTAGTTAAGAAAAACTTCCTCAGGAACATGCGAGACCAAAATGTGTCCTTGACTACCCCATCCAAATGAACCAGGACTGCAGGGGCACAATCTCCCCAGTCACACCTGGAGTGCTCTTAGAATAGCATATAAGCAACACTGACAATGAGCATTGGTGAACGTGACAAGACTGCAGGCATAAAAAGCATGGCCTCTCACCATACAAGTAGGAAAAACAGATATTATAGAAAGAAATCTGCAAAAGGCAACGACTGCAAAATTGGACACTACACTTCTAAATAACTCCAGGGCAAAGAAAAATTATGAGAAAAGTTAGAAGAAAAATTCTGGCATAAATTAAAATTTTTTATATTTTATTTATTTGAGAGAGAGTAAGAGGTAGAGGTAGAGGCAGAAAGACAGAGAGAAAGAGAGGGAAAGAAAGAATGGGTACTCCAGGGCTTCCAGCCACTGCAAACAAACTCCAGATGCATGCACCTCCTTGTGCATCTGGATTATGTGGGTCCTGAGGAATCAAACCAGGGTCCTTTGGCTTTGTAGACAAATGTCTTAACCACTAAGCCATCTTTTCCAGCCCTGAAATTAAAATTTTAAAATGCAAATTAAAGTACCCCACACCCACTAAAGCAACTATAATAATGACAGGACTCCTAGGGAGATAAAATGGAATGGTACAGCACTTGCCTAGCAAATGCCAGGCCCTGCATTTAATCCTCAGAACTGCAAAAAAAAAAAAAAAATAAGTAAATCAAAAGAGATGGCAATATCATGCATGGCTAATGGCAGTGTGTAATGGCACAACCACTTTGGGGGAAAAATGATAGTTTTAAAAAGTTAACATGAAGGCTGGAAAGATGGCTTAGTGGTTAAAGTGCTTGCCTGTGAAACCTAAGGACCCAGGTTCTATTCCCCAATACACACATAAAAAGCCAGATGCACAAGGGGGCATACGCATCTGGAGTTCCTTTGCAGTGGCTGGAGGCCCTGGTGTACCCGTTCTCTCTCTCTCCCTGCTTTCCTCTCTCTCTCTCTAATAAATAAATAAAATATTTTTTTAAAAAGTTAACATGAGCATTACCCAACATAGAATCGTGAGCCCTACTCAACTGTCTGTAAGGGGGATGTTAGAAGTACCCTGTTACGGGGCTATGAGAGTGATTACATGACTAACAATTCACCCAGGAGAAACTAAACATCACTGCATGAATTGTAGGTGAAGATTCCCAGCAGCCTGGAAAGAAAGCAATGAGAATATCCAGCCCAGGGAATGATCCATGGAGGCAGATGCACACAACTAAGTATCAACAAAAATAAGAAAATATGCTGTGACAGGGATAAACCACAAAAATGTTTTGCAAGTGACAGGAAATCTGACAGAAAATACTACACCTCATCTTGGATGACTGCATTTATTTAAAATTTGCAAATACGGAAAACAGGGCCAGGGGAGCATGGCAATTGGCTGCCAATGGAAAAGGTGGGGTGACGATGGGTAAACTCTAAAACTGGATTGCAGGATGGATGCACACTGACTTAACTGACTTAAAAACAATTGAAGGGTACACTTACAATGGGTGGATTTTATGGTGTGTAAGTTATACCTCAATAAAGCTTTTTTTTTTTTTTTTTAAGACAAATGTGCCTGAGGCTTTCATGGTTTGTTTGGCTGCCATTTTTCATGTGCATGCCTGTGCCTACTCCATGCAGCAGCTGGGGACACAGAGTACAATAATAGCACTCGAAGCTGACATGACTAAAAGGTCAGTGTGTCCTCTGCCTTCCAGCAGCCCTCACATCTGTGGGAGCTGTGAACTTTCATCCCATTTTACAGATGAACAGAGTGAGGTTCTGAGATGTCAAGTGGTTGTGCTAGGTCACATAACCTGCTGTCAAAGTCTCACCTTAAACTCCACAGCCTATAGCCAGCCTGCCTTTGCCCCCTGCTCCCCAGCCTTCAGGAGCTCTGATCCTCAGCTTCTCCTGATGTAAGCCTGCTCTGTCATGCAGATTGAGCTCTGTTGCACCCCACACCTCTCCTGGCACTCTTGTGCTAGTGCCCACAATCCACTCAACTAATGGTGTGACTTCTCTGACCTCTGCCTCTCTGGCTCCCAACCACCCTTTGAGAACAGGCCCATCCTTCCTCCTACCTAAGCTTCCTGGTCCTCTTACCCTTTGGGTCTGGGCTTGGCTATTGGCTATTGTGATGCTCGTCTTACCAGCCTACTCTGATCCTGAGGGCTGGCCAAAGCAGTAGAAGTCTAGAGTAGTTAACATGCATCTCTCAAAAAGTATGCCCTTGGGCTGGAGATATGGCTCAGTGGTTAAAGGCACTTCCTTGCAAAAGGTTCAAATCCTCAATACCTATGTAAAGCCAGAATCACAAAGTGGTACATACACCTGGAGTTTGCAGTGGCAAGAGGTCCTGGAATGCCCATACAATCTCTCTTCTCTCCTTGAAAATAACTACTAAATTAAATGTTTTTTTTTTTAAGTATGCCCTTATTTGGAAGCAGGGTACTGTGGATGGGATTACCTAAGGATTTCAAGATTCAAGCAACCTTGTTTAGGGTGGACCCTCAATCCCTGACTGACACGTAGCCTTAGAAAAGACAAAAAAGCCAGGAGGGAAAGGCCATATGGAGCCAGAGGTCATGGAGTTGTGTATGTACAACCCAAAGAACACAGGCTCAACCAGCAAGGGATCAGAGTCCAGGAAAGAGGGATGCCTGGGCAGGATCTCCATCACAGCCTCAGAAGGGTTGGCCCTGTTCACACCTTGACCTTGGCCTTCTATTCTGCAGAGCTGATAGAGTAGATTCCTGTTTATTATGGTGTCTCTGGGAAAGGAAGGGCTCTAAACTTGCCACTCCTCACCCCCATGTATGGCTGGCCCTGTTTAGGCTCAACACATGCCAATTTTGCCTAGAGAAACCAGATGTGATTTGGGGCCAAACCTCAGCCCCCTTTCATAACTATCAGTCAGAGCCCCTCCCTGAGATGACAGGCATGCATGATGGAGGGTTTGACCATCTCTAGAAAATCAGATGCTGCACAGTGGCCCTCCAGCCCCCATTTGCCCAGGCTCTTGTTACCAGAGTAAAACCAGGCCTAACAGAAAGACCATTCTGCTGAGTCCTGCTCAGAGCAGAAATCAGAAAGGGATAGCCTGGGGAAGGAGCTCATGAGCTCTGAGCACAAAGTGAAATAAAATAATCAGGATTGCAAAGGGTGAAACTGAGGCTCACTTCCTGCTCTGGGGTGGTTACATGGGTATGCTCAGTTTGTGAAAATCCACACAACTATACCTCACAACAAGTGTCTTCTTTTAAAAAAATATTTTGTTTATATATTTATTTGCAAGGAGAGAGATAGAAAGAGAATGAGAATGAATGATTATGGCCGCACCAGGGTCTCCAGCAAATGAACTCCAAATGCATGTGCCACTTTGAGCATCTGGCTTTTTGTGTATACTGGGGAATTGAATCCATGTCATTAGGCTTTGCAGGCAAGCACCTTAACTGCTGAGCCATCTCACCAGCCCATAAGTGTCTTTTTAAAAAGGTTCCAGGCCAGAGAGATGGCTTAGCATTTAAGGTACTTTCTGGCAAAGCCAAAGGACCCACGTTTGATTCCCCGGGACCCAGATGCAAAGCCAGATGCACAAGTTGGAGCATGCATCTAGAGTTTGTTTGCAGTGGCTAGAGGCCCTGGTGTGCCCATTCTAGCTATCTATCATCTATCTATCTATCTATCTATCTGTCATTTATCTATCTATGCCTCATTCTCTCTCTCTGTCAAATAAATAAATAAATAAATATTTTAGAAAAGTTCCCAAAGAAGTCAAGAATTATGAACATAAATTAGTTTTCCCTAACATATAACATGCTTCACATCCAACTAGAATGAAATGTTTCTTGAAGAACAGCCAACTATGTGGCCATGTTCATGGTAGAGCATCTTCTTGTACAACTTTTCCAACAAAGTCTGTGATAGCATGATACAATAATAGAATATTTTTTACTGTGTGCTTTCTCTCTTGTTTTGCATGTGGAAATGTGTATGACATGCAGGCACGTGTGCTTCTGTGTCTATGTATGTGTTCAGACCAGAGGTCAACATTGGCGTCTTCCTCAGTTGCTCTCTTCCTCATTTAATTTTAATTTTTTATACTTTTTAATTTATTTAATTAATTTATTTCAAGCAGACATAGAGAGAGAGAGAGAGAAAGAATGGGTGAGCCAGGACCTCTAGCTACTGCAAACTCCAGATGCATGAGCTACTTTGTGCATTTGTATTTACATGGGAACTGGAAACTCAAACTCAGGTCCTTAGGTTTTGCAGGCAAGCGCCTTAACCACTGAACCATCTCTCCAGCCCTATTTTAATTTTTTTTTTGAGACAAGGTCTCACATTGAACTGACACTCATCAATTCAGCCAGACTAGCTAGCCATCAAGCCCTAGGGATCTTCTGTCTCCTCCCCAGCACTGAGATTATTGGGTACTCGTAACCACTGGCTTCTACGTAGGTGCTGGGGGTCCAAACTCAGCTTCTCAGGCTTACATGGCAACCACTTTACCCACTGATCATCTCCCCAAATCCTGCTGTGCATTTTCATCCTAGCACCATCATAACAAGAATTCCATGCCAATTTGGCTATGCTAAGGAAAGCAGGGATAGCTGGTTCAGCATTGTTTCAGGTATGTCTAGAACGAGAACAGCATTTGAATTGGTGGACTCGTTACAGCACTGCCCTGGGGCCTGGAGATAATAGGCAGGAGGAAGGTTATCTGCTTGCCCCCACTTGGACCTTTTCCTGCTCTCATGGCTCCTGGCCCTTAAGCCTTGAGAGCCAGGCTGTGGTCTACACCACTGTCTATTTTCAGGACATCACACTACACTGCTAGCTCTCCCAGGTCTCCAGCTTGCAGGTGGCACCTATAAAGCTATTCAGTCCCTGTAATTGTATAAACTGAGTCCTCACAATAAATCCTATTCTGGAGAAATGCAGGTAGATAAATAGATAGTAGATACATTGATAGATGTATTGATAGATACATTGATAGGTGGAATGGATGGATGGCTGACCTGGAATTCACTATGTAGTCTCAGGCTGACCTCAAACTCAAAATCCCCCTGCCTCTACCTTCCATGTGCTAGAATTACAGATATGGGTCACCACACCCAGCCTTCCTCACGAAGTGACTGATTGCCTCCATGACCTCCTGTAACTCCTCATCAATCCTATTGTGCATTCAGGCTACAATGTTGTGTCAGATTCTTGTCACTGTGACAAAATGCCTGAGGGAACAACCAAGAGAAGGGTTAAAGTCTCTCATTAGGCCTGGGGCAGTGACTTATTGGGAAAGTGCTTGCCACACAAGCATGAGGACCTGAGTTTGACTCTCCAGAACCCATCATCAAATATTTGGTGGCTCCTTATGAAGCCTCTGCAGTTGTGTTCCCAAAACAATGCTTTAGAAAAGATTAAGAGCAGCTGGGTTTTCATGCCACTAAGCAGTGGGGGACCAGAAAGGTCAGCTTCTGGCTGGCCCAGCACTGCTTCTCTGTGCGATGAGCTTCCCAGAGAACTGCAGAGAAGCAGTGCTTGGTCACAGTACCTACCAGAGAAACAGAGCAAATGAGATAACTAACTAGCTATCCATCCATCCATCCATCCATCCATCCATCCATCCATCTTTAATCCCATTGCTTTGGGCCTGTGGTGAGACACAGTATCATGGCAGGAGCAAACAGCAGTCTGTGGAGAAGCACAGCTGCTCACTCATGGCAGCTAGGAAGCAGACAGGTGTTAACAGTAAGGGACCAGGGCAACATATGCCCCCAGACACCCCTCCCAGTGCCCACTTCCTCCAAGTATGCCCTACGTTCCATGGGTCCAACATCTCCAGTATTCTACTATGATTTTCAATCTATCCGTGGATGAAACCTCTCATCAGTCAAGCGCCCCCTTGACCAAATCCTCTGTGGAAACATCTTCACAGGCACACCCAGAAGGTGCTTTACCAATCTTCCAGGTGTCTCACAATCTGATTAAACTGGAAACCAAGAACAACTGTCCCAGATGGGAATGTCTGCCAGGAGTGTCCAGTTGAGACCAAGACTGAGTAGAATTGTGCCTCGGGTTAGCAATATCTACCATGGGCTGAGGGACCTGCAGTTGTGTGGTGTGGTTCTCAGTCCTGGCTTAAGATGTTCGTCCTCCCAGGGATACTTGACTTTAATAGGAGGCTCAAGGGTGACATGAAAAGGCAGAGCCTCTTTCAGGAGGAACACCATGAGGAGAGGGAGCGCTCATGGAGCCTTCATCTACAGAGTCAGTTCCAATTCCAACCTCAGGTCGGGCCTACAGCAGAACTGCCCAACAACCCACAGGACATCCAGTTTCCATGCAAAGTCGCAGGCGGGTTTTCATCATCTTTTTCAGATGGATGGAATCAAATACTGTGCAAATGGGGAAAAAAGGACTGCTGAACACCAAGGCATACCATTCTCCATAATCACAGGCAGCCCCTGCTCAGTTACCATGCTAAGAGGTGACTGACCGTATGATTGAAATACATTTGTACTAAAAATATTTTAAAAGCCCTTCTCATGATTTATACCCCCGAAAAAAAATATCGCAAAGGAGAATGAGTTTTCAACTCAAGTAGCACTTATTTCTGATCTAACTAAATTAGCTCTTTTGATCAGGCGGTTTTGCTCTGATGCCTGTAATAAAAATAACAATAATGTGCATTTAGAGGGTGTTTCATCCTCTCAAAAGCACAGGTCTTTCACAGAGTGCAACTCCCCGCATCTACACTGCTGATCAGCATGACAGGGCTAGTGGAGGGGGAGCTGGGGATCACAGCCAGCAAAGTTTGTGTATTCCAGTACAAGAACAACAGAAGGCTGACTTCACAGTGCCACAGGGGCCCAGAGCCAAGAAGACTGAATTCTGGGTCTAACCTTCTATGGACAGAAGGTGTGTCCCCTGACATGCACACTCAAATGTCAAAGCCCTGGCCCCTGGGATAATAAGATTTGTAGATGAGGCCACTGGTAAGTGAATACAATTTTGTTTAGGGGCAGCATCTGCAAGCCCAAAGACAGCCCACCTCCATGCCCACTGTGGCACCCTGGTCTTAGACCTCAGCTCCCAGAGTTTTGAGAAATAAATTCCATTGTTTAAGCCCCCCATCAATGGCATTAAGCTATGCTATCCAAGCTCAGCCCTGCCCTAACATGAAGTTTCAGGACACTGTAAACCTCAATGGGCGAGCACTAGACTTCTCTGCCACTCACCAGGAAGTCTTAAGGGTTAAAAGAAACCAACCCCACCCCTCTCAGACTGCCCCACATCCAATCCTCATTCCCCCAAACTCCATGCTCATGTTTCCTTGGTCCTTGGTCCTTGGCCCTGGCTACTTGCTTTCTGCTCAAATTAATGCTTTCAGTATCTCCTCCTCTAGTAGGTGTCATCACACCTATTCACTCTTGGGTGATGATCCTCCTGCAGGTCCTGTCACTCTGCAGTCTCTGTCTGTGTGCATGTTCATCTCCCCACTGGAATGGGACCTGCGGGGAAGAACATGGGCATTATTCTCCCTTGAGACTGTGCAGAGCAGCCTAACAGGTGCTTATGGAATTGAGTTGAGCAAGAGCTTTGTTGGCCCCACCCCTGAAAGCTCAGGGCTATCCCAGGATCTGGGCACAAATAGGAATGCATCATCTACTAAGTTGAAGTGGTTTGCAGAACCTGCAGTTAGCACCCATTCACAGCCTAACCTCCAGCTAGAGAATAATATGACCACCCACCGACCTGCCCCAAACACTATCCTGCCAGAGCCAGGGTGTCTACTGAACTAGCTCTACTGCTGCATGCAGGCCCACCCTGGACACATCACCTCCAGTCTTAGGTGGTGAGCATCACCACCTTGTTTCTTAGGTGAAGAAACTGGAGCTCTGAGAGGTACTTAACCAGGTCCCCATTACCAGCAAATGTCAGAAATGGGATTGGACCCCTCAGTTGATTCCAAAGATAATGGAGGCTGAGATGGCACGAGATGTTCTCAGTGGTGGGCACAGTGGAATAGAGCAGCTCACATTATGGCAACCAGGAAGCAGAGAGAGGGGGACTTCAAGAAAAGGCCAGGAAAGATAAGATATAGCCCTTAAAGGGCCCTCCTCCACTGACCTATTTTCTCTAACTAGGCCCTGCCTCCTACTTCTCACCACCATATTGTGAATCTAACAAGGGATTAATGTAGGCCAAAGCCCCAATGCTGTTGTGCTCTACTAATTTCCTAAGAACTTACTAATCCAATCAAGTGTACAAGCAACTTCAGCCTTCACAACATGCCCCATTAAGGGCCTGATGGACACCCTAATGTTAGCCTAGAGGTTGCATTCCCACTACTCCATAAAGGCCACTTATTGGGAACAATGTTAGCACCACAATACACAGTTCATGCCACACAGACATCCTGAATATTGTCAGAGCTAGTCAGGTAGAGCCTCGAGTCCCCCTGCTGTCTATACTTCTTAATGTTTGGCAATAAAAATACAGGGTAGGGTACCTTTTGACACCCACCCTTTCTATGACCATTGGGACCAAATCAAGACTCAGAGCCACTTCCAAGAGCTGCCTGGTGCTGGGGGTCTCAGTAAACAGACCCCACTTACCACACTGATTCTGGAGCAGCTCAGACTGGAGGGGAGGAATCTGTGAATGGAATCAAGAGGGCGGTTTAGCAGGCCCAGGCCCCAGGCTGGGCCTGGTTAGATCAGGGATGTGGACAAATGTGGCCGAGATGGTCCTCTCAGAGTCAGGTTGCACACCTGGACCCTCCTAAGCATGGTGGCTTTCACACAGATGTGCTTGTGGTGGGACTGTTCTGACTAAAGTGTGAAGGACACACAAGTGGGAGAGACAAGAAGAGGGAAGAGGACTTGGGTCCACATGCAGATGGTGGCTGCCTGGCCTGGCTGGCACACAGGAGCATACCACAGAGGCAGCGGCTATTTGGGAGGGAGAAGCTACAGGAAGTGGTACCTGTTAGAGCAGCCAGAACATACTGGGAGTATCTTTTCCACCTGTGTCCTCTGGCCTTCGCCCAGGAAAGTGAGCTCCTACCTCCCCTACCCGGGCACTGAGTGGCTGAGAGCTATGGAGGGCAAGTGCCAGAGGACTCTTCCACCCCAGTGAGCCTCTGAGCCTGTGCAGACCAGCGCCAGGGAGTGCAGAGCATGACCACTCTCCACCCACACCCACAGGCAGAAAATCAATCTCCATTTGGGGTAGGAAAGGGGGATCTGCATTGTTACCCACAGGAGAAAGCAGAGAGACTGCTCTGAGAGACAAGAATGATTAATAACTGAGCTGTGATTTATGAGGGGAGATTAGGAAAAGCAGATCTGAGTACCTGAGGGGGGGAATGATGTCAACCAGAGGAGCTCAAACTGAAGGAACACCAGGTCACAGAAATTCCACCGAGGGGCTGATCTGTGGAGAAAGGATGATAAATGAACACACAGTTGGAATGTCAGAAATGGCTTTTTGATTCCAAGTTGGGATCTCCTGCCAGGGAAGCGAGAAACACCCAATGAGAAACAAGAACAAGCAGCCCCTGGCTCCACAGGGCCACTTAGCATGTGGATGCCTATGCAATGGCCAGGGTAGGAGGTCAGGTCCTCCTACTCTAAGGGACCACAAGGGTTGCAGGACCCAGGGAACGGAGATGCTCCAGCCATCAAAGGGCCCATCTGGGTCTGCGAGGGAGCAGGCAGTTAGGGTGACTGGAACCCTGAAAGTAAAAAAGACAGGAAAGACAGCACTTGCTAGAAATCCAAGATGATCTGACTTATCGCTTGCTTACTTCCCTAGACCTGTTTTCCCACAAACAACCAGGACACCTGCTGGGAGGGAGGTCTTTGATTTAAACACTGTGGTTGGTCAAGTTCAGCCCCCAGAACTTGGTGTCAGGACTAGTCTCTTCCTGAGACAGACCCTATCCCTAACCAACCAGCTGTCCCTCTGGTTCACCTGAGCCGGAAGACAGCCCACCACTCTAAGGTTATAAATACCTTTGCAAGGGGAGAGCATACTTTCTGAGCTACCTGACCACTTGGGAACTTCCAGCTATTGAGTTTTTCCTCAGCTTGGCCTGGATTTTCCCAGGCCTAGCTGTACTGAGCCAAGGGGAAAGCCCTCTAGCCCTCGTTCTTCACATGGGCTCTTTATGCCCTCCAGCTCCCCACATGACAGGAGCTCTTTGAATTTTCTCTGTTTTCTTTCCATGGTTTTCCCAGGCCCTCCACATGGGATCTCTAGCCACATGGGTGTCTTTCCTTGGCTCTGTACTCCCCTCAATAAATATAATAATTTAGTAATTATTCTTCTTAGTCTTTTTTATTGAATTCTTTGATTAAAATTAGAAATGAACTTAGGGTTTGGGGTTCAAGGACTTTCCTGGATCCCAGGCACCCCATTACAGGTGAGGGTTCTATGGAGTAACAGAAGCAGTAAGAGGGATTACACAAGTCCCTCCCTGTCCACAGGTTGGCTTTCCATACCTTCAGTTACCCTCCATCATTCTTTTTTTTTTTTTTTTGGTTTTGAGAGGTAGGGTCTCACTCTGGTCCAGGCTGACCTGGAATTCACTATGTAGTCTCAGGATGGCCTCGAACTCTCAGAATCCTCCTACCTCTGCCTCCCAAGTGCTGGGATTAAAGGCATGCACCACCACGCCTGGCCCCTCCATCATTCTTGGTCCAAAATTTTTAAATAAAAGTTTCTAGATGTGGTAATTTCGTAGTGAAAATGAGTTTCTACTAAGTAGAATAAGAACTCAAATAGTCTTGCTCTGTCCCAAATGAGACACAATTCATTTATTTTTCTCCAGGGTGCCCATACTGTATACACTACTTACCCATTAGTCATTTGGTAGCCATGTCAGTTATCACAGTGCTGTCATGCTATCAGTGTGCATTTAAGGGACCCTTACTTGACTTACTAAAGTCTCTAGAGCAGGGGCTGGAGAGATGACTTAGCAATTAAGGTGCTTGCCTGCAAAGTCTAAAGACCAAGGTTCAATTCTCCAGTGCCCACGTAAGTCAAATGTACAAGGTGGCGCAATCATCTGGAGTGCTTTTGCAGTGGCTAGAGGCCCTGGCGTGCCCATTTTCTATCTGCCTCTTCTTCTCTCTCAAATAAATAAATAAATAAAATATTTTAAAGTCTCCAAAGCATAAGAATAGTGATGGTGGTGGTTCAGATAAAAAAAAAAAAAAAAAACCATAAAGTGCTTCCTTTAACGGAAGGGGTATATCTTACACATAGCAGGCACTCCTGTGTGCACACAGCCAGCCCCACTCTGGATCCAATGGTCCCACACCCATGAGTTCAACAAACCAAGGATGCACAGTACTAGAATTGCACCTGTACTGAATATGCATAGACTTCTTTCTGGCCTGAGGATTAACACATAATCTACCAAATGACTTAACTCTGCAGGAGGGTGTGAACAGGGATTATGCAAATGCTCTGGGCTGAAGTCATGGCTTGCCATGCAAGTGTGAGGTCCTGAATTCAATCCCCAGCACATACAAAAAATGCCAGGCATGGTCGTGCATATCTTTAATCCCAGCACTGGGAGGTAGAGACAGGAGGATCCCTGGGGCTAGCTCACTATTCAGTCTAGACTAATTGGTGAGCCCCAGGCCAATGAAAGACCCTGTCTCAAAGGAGGTGGATGGTGTTCTTGAGGATGACAATTGAAGGTGTCCTCTGACCTTCCCCACACACATACACATGCATGCATTAAAAGATACTACTACACTGGTGGTTTTTTTGTGTGTGTGTGAAAATGATCCCAAATCTTCTGGCATGTAAATGTTAAACTCTATTGTGGTGAATTTTTACCTCTTATGATTCTGATAAACATTGGCTCACTTTCTCTTTTTCTAAAGGATTTTTCTTTTCTTAGCTCCCAAGGTGGAATTTTGTGGGCTGGGGAGTAGGTAATATGTGGTGTGTGTGTGTGTGTGTGTGTGTGTGTGTGTGTCTGTGTGTATTTTGTTTTGTGCACATGCAGAGGCCAGAGGAGGAGGAGAACACTGGGTGCCCTCCTTCATCACCCACCAGTTTTTCCTTGAGATGGAGTCTGTAACTGATTCTAGTTTGCAGCTGTTCACAAGCCCTGGTGGATCTCCAGTCTCTGTTCCCCACATAACAGGGATTACCAATGTGTTGCCACACCCTGGTGTTTACATAGGGTGCTGGGGGAATTGGATTCAGGCAGTATCAGGAACCCTCAAGCCCTCATGCTTGTGTAGGAAGTAGACAGAGCCACTGAGCCATCTCTCCAGGTCCCTAAAAATGGAATGCTTAAGCTATGTGGGAAAGGTCTTGAGGCCACAGTGACAAATCACCTTCCAAAACCTCATTTTGACATGGTTGCCTAGAAGCTGATAGAGACCCTGCAGCTCTCCAAGGACCCTAGGTGTGCTTTCAGGGGCCTGCTCTCAGTCCTGGCCTGCTTGCTTGCTTGCTTGCTTTCTTTCTTTCTTTCTTTCTTTCTTTCTTTCTTTCTTTCTTTCTTTCTTTCTTTCTTTCTTTCTTTCTGAGAAAGAGAAAGAGAGAATGAGTGCACAGGGCCTCTAGCCACTGAAAATGAACTCCAGACACATGTGCCACCCTGTGCATCTGGCTTACATGGGTTCTGTCTCCAGCCCAGGCATGGATTTATTGTCTGAATTTTCCTTTGATCTTGATTCCCACAAAGGTGACCTGACAGAGCTGTGCACCCTGAGGCCAAGCAGGCACACATGGGGACTTGCAAACCAGAGGGAGTACATGGTAGCCTTCCCTTTCATGGCTGCCTGAGACCAGTGATTACAAGAAATGAAACCCTGAATACTGAACTCCTGCTCTTCCCAGGGCACTGTTCTCCCTGCCTTTCCCTTGTCACAATTGGCTGGAGATGCTAAATAAGTGTCCCAGTTTCTTACTTTCACTACTTATGACTCCATACAGAGAATAGAGAACTATTTTGTGTTTTTTAAATGTAGTAGCTGGTGCAAGGTCACTGAGAACTCTTGCTGGAGCTGAGCTGAAAAGCTCCTCCCTATAGGCCAGCTGACAGAAAGCTGGAAAAAGCTATGCTACGTGCAGCCCTATGGGAGAGAGAAAAGTCATCAGTGGAGATAAACAACAGTGGACACTACAAACCTTAAGTTTGGCCATCCAGGCCAAATGAGCCAATGGTGCAATAGTGGCATGTCTGCAGTGAGGGGAACCAACCACTCTCTAATTGGACTAGAGGCCCACTCCATGGGAGGGAATACATACCAGGTACTGAAAACCTATTACAGAGGAGGTCATGAGCCCTAGGGGTGTAACACCTGCTGGTGTCTGGCTAAATGCATATATTAGGCTCACCAAACTGCCTGGTAATCACTTCTGTTAATGCTCATACCCATATATTAATGCTACTCTCACTCTTGATTAGAGAAGCTTCTCTTTTCAGATGGCAGTGACCTCTGGGATGATTCAAAAGACACTATAGAGCTGAGAAGAAGTAACAGAGGAGTGTTCAGCACTGAAACATCTCTATCACACCTTGCAAGGCTCAGGGCCCATTGCGGAAGAGGTGGCAGAAAGAATGTAAGAGCCAAAGGAAGGGTAGAACAGCTACAATGCAATCTTCCACACACAAAATGGCTGGGATATCCATGATCTCGTAGAGCCTGACACTCCCTACACAAGGCCATTATAATAGGACAAAAAGATGATGACATCAAAATAAAAGAAAGAGTAATTCAGAGGGGAGAGAATATTATGGAGACTGGAGCTGCAAAGGGGAAAGTTGGGGGCAGGGATTATCATGGTTTAATGTCTATAATTATGGAAGCTGTCAATAATTTAAAAAATTTTTTAAGAAAAAATGTATTAGCTGGGAGTTGTGGTGCATGCCTTTAATCCCAGCACTCAGGAGACAGAGATAGGAGGATCATCATGAGTTCAAGGCCACCTTGAGACTACATTCCTGGTAAGCCTGGGCTGCAGTGAGACCCTACCTCAGAACACTAATAAAAAAATGTACTAGACAGGGCTGTAGAGATGGTTCAGTACTTAAGGCATTTGCCTGCAAAGCCTAATGACCTAGGTTAGATTCCCCAGTACCTACATAAAGCCAGATGCACAAAGTGGTGCATACATCTAGAGTTCATTTGCAATAGCTAGAGGTCCTGGCACACTCATTCTCTCTCTTCCTCTCTTTCTCTCTCCCTTCCTCTCTCTCTCTCTGCTTAAAAATAAGTAAATAAAATATTTTATTAAAGTTATAAATAAATAAATGAAATTATTAAACAACATAAAGCATAGATTCAGCAATTTGCTCCTTTGCCCAAAATGCCAATTACCCCAGTAAGGATAGCAAACATTAAAAAATCAAATGAAGATGGCAGCATAGGAACCACACCAAAACAGCCTAGGGGATAAAAAGAAAAAAAACTAGCAAAATATACTCTTCTACTAAAAAGTGAGGTGTATAGTAAATTATCAACCACAGCAGAGAAGTAGGAGAGATCCAGAATGTCTAGAGCCCACAGAAGCAGGCAGAGGTGGCTCCAGCAGTGGTGGCGAGTTCCACATGGCTGCAGCCACCAGGGTTGGCCCGAGCTACAGGATTTTAAAGCCAGGTGAGGGGATTATCCACTCACACCGGCCTCCTTGCAAACTCAAGAAACGTGGAAGGAGGATGGCAGAGACCAATAGAGAAGCTTGTGAGGAAGAGGATCATGTGGACCAGCAGGTAGACTTCAGCCTCCCTTCCCCCACTGCCAGCACAAGTGCCAGCAAGCACCAGAGACCTGTGGAAGGTAGCTCACCAACACAGCACCCAGCATGATCAGAGAAGCAATCCACAGACCCAGCCAGCCTTCCGGAGCCCACAGCACAGCAAAGAGGAACCCAAGCGGCCGTGCAGCATAGCTGAGATCAAAGCCATCCCAAAATGTAACTGATATTACACCAGGTCAGTACCCACCAAATAAGCCTGGTACATAGGGTTGCATCAGAAGGGCTAATTGCACCATCCATATCAGGGTAAATTATATGTTAAATCTGATGGATGGTCAGAACTGACATTCTTAAATAAGCTATATTTTGGGCGGCTCATTTGTTGCTTCCTGATTTATAGCACCTTTATTTCCTCTTCTGTCATTTGTTGGGAAAGGGTCTCAGTTAGTCACAAGCTGACCTTAGAACCCTCTACAGACCAGAAATCTTGGCCTCCCAGTTGACAGGATTAAGGGTGTGGGGCAATACACATCCTTAGGGACTGTGACTTTGTTAGAGGATCTGTTTGTCATAATACCTACTTTTGCATAAATACTCTGTGCTGTTTTTCATTGAATGTGTACATTGTTTAGTTAAGTTTTTAGAATTTGTCTATATTCTGTACTGTTCAGCTTACTTGAATACTCTCATAGCAGGCAAACCCAACACCTAGGGTCACTTGTCTAGTTACTCTGAGAGTCTTAAGAGCCACACCTAACATCTTAAGCTCCTACCCTGAAGTTATATAACATCAGATTGATTGATACATCTAATATTACTGCAGAAAATTAGAAAACACAAGCATTAAGTTAATCCAAGATGCAAAAATCTCTACATTCTAATCCAAGAAACACAAAAATCAAGACAATATAAATCCAACAAAAATATGAATGCATCAGAAATGACCTTCAATGAGAATGATTTAGAGGAAATGCCTGAGAAAGATTTCAAAAGAATGATTATAAATATGTTCAAAGAACTCAAAGAGGAAATCAATGGAATCAAAGAACACAAAGGAAACCAATTTAATGAAATAAGGAGGTAAATAAAAGACATGAAGGAGGAAATCAAAAGAATTCAAGAAGACTCAGGAAACTGATTTAATGAAATAAGGAGGTCAATACTAGACATGAATAAGGAAATAGAAATAATAAAGAAAAGCAGTCAGAAATACTAGCAATGAAGAACACAGTCAGTGAAATAAAAAACTCTGTAGAATATCTCTCCAGTAGAATGGATGAAGGAGAGAACAGAATATCTAAGCTAGAAGACCAGGTGGAAGATCTAATACAGTCCAACAAAGAGAAAGACAAAATAATCAGAAGGTATGAATGGGAATTTCATGGGACACTATGAGAAGATCAAACATAAGAATTCAGGGTACAGGTCTTCCGGTCAAGATGGCAGCTACCTAACCTCGCCTCACTTCATGGGGAAGAAAAGAGAAGAATACTTAAGAATACTTAAGGTTAAAGGGACCTTTTTAAAGGGTTTGCTGGCTCCCGCATGCTTCCAGAGGGAGGGGGTGGATTTGCAAAATAAGGAAACCACTGATTCCCAAGCTCTTGGCAGGCGCCACTGCCTGAAAGGTCCCACTGGACCTGCCAGAGGCCCCTGGCCAGCCAGAAACGGAGCACTGTTGCAGCCAGGTCCCCACGTCAGTGGACCCACCGAGCGAGCTAGATCAGCCCCACTTCCCCGGCCAGAGCCCCTGGGTGCACCAATACAGTTAGGTGCCTGTGTCCGCACAGTGAGATGGATTCGTCCCACTTCCTGCTCCCCAGCCAGAGCCCCTGGGCGCAGCAATACACTTAGGTGCCTGGGGCTGTGGTCCCACACAGTGGCACAGTGAGACAGATTCGTCCCACTTCCTGCTCCCCAGCCAGAGCTCCTGGGCGCAGCAATACAGTTAAGTGCTTGGGGCTGTGGTCCTGCACAGTGAGACAGATTCGTCCCACTTCCTGCTCCTGGCCAGAGCCCCTGGGCATGCCAATACAGTTAGGTGCCTGTGTCCACACAGTGAGACGGATTCATCCCACTTCCTGCTCCCCAGCCAGAGCCCCTGGGCGCAGCTATACAGCTAGGTGCCTGGGGCTGTGGTCGCGCACAGTGGCACAGTGAGACAGATTCGTCCCACTTCCTGCTCCCGGCCAGAGCCCCTGGGCGCGCCAATACAGTTAGGTGCCTGTGTCCGCACAGTGAGATGGATTCGTCCCACTTCCTACTCCCCAGCCAGAGCCCCTGGGTGCAGCAATACACTTAGGTGCCTGGGGCTCTGGTCCCACACAGTGGCACAGTGAGACAGATTCATCCCACTTCCTGCTCCCGGCCAGAGCAGCACAGTGAGACAGATTCGTCCCACTTCCTGCTCCCCAGCCAGAGCCCCTGGGCACAGCAATACAGCTAGGTGCCTGGGGCTGTGGTCCCACACAGTGGCACAGTGAGACAGATTTGTCCCAGTCCCACTTCCTGCTCCCCAGCCAGAGCCCTTGGGCGCAGCAATACAGTTAGGAGCCTGGGGCTGTGGTCCCACACAATGGCACAGTGAGACAGATTCTTCCCACTTCCTGCTCCCCAGTCAGAGCCTCTGGGTGCAGCAATACAGTTAGGTGCCTGGGGCTGTGGTCCTGCACAGTGGCACAGTGAGACAGATTCATCCCACTTCCTGCTCCCAGCCAGAGCCCCTAGGTGCACCAAGGCAGTTGGGAGCTTGGGTCTGTGGATCTGCCAAGTGAAACAGATTCACCCCACTTCCTGCTCCCGGCCAGAGCCCCCAGGTGTAGCAATACAGTTAGGTGTGTCTGGGTCTGTGGATCCAATGAGTGAGACAGATTGGTCCCACATCCTGCTCCCCGGCCAAAGCCCCTGAGTGAGCCATTGCAGTGGGGTGCCTGAGTCTGTGGATCTGCTGAGTGAGACAGATTCATCCCACTTCCTGCTCCCTGGCCAAAGCCCCTGAGCTCGCCATTGCAGCCAGGTTCTTGGGTCTGTGGATCCGCTGAGCAAGACATATTCATCCCACTTCTGGCTCCCCAGCCAGAGCCCCGGTGCACCATCGCAGGTCTCTGAACTGGTGTGATGCGCAGATCACAGCGAAAAAGGAATAGCATGAAAAACCAGATACAAGTAAATCCAGCTACACTATCCAGTCCTACAATGGATGTCTCAAATCAAATCATAGAAGAGACATTAGAATCAGAACCCCAAAATGAAGAGACAAGCTATGCAACCCTGGCCAAGCAAATAGCACAACTCTCAGAAAGTCAACAAAGAGCCAATAATTGTATGAATGTTATCCTTGCTAGATTAGACCTAATAGAAAAGAACCAGGAAGGGTTCCAAAAACAGTTAAATGAGCTGAAGGAGAGTGAAAAAAAAGAAGTCCTCAATAACCAGATGGCTAAGTTTAATGAAGACATTAAAAAAATGCAAGGATGAACTCCAAGAAGCATTAAGAAGGTCAGAAAATGATGTGAAAAGGGAACTAGACAGAGGGATGGAAACTATACATTAAAAAACAGTAGAAAATATGAACCAAATTGAACAAACCCAAAACTCTATAGAAGCTCTTAAGAATAGAGTCAGCCAAGTAGAGGATAGAAACTCAGAACTGGAAGACAAAACAGAAGAAACAGTTCGTGAGTCCAGAAACTTCAACAAGTTCAAAAATTACTGTGAACAGAACATGAGGGAAATGTGGGATACCCTGAAGCGTCCAAACATAAGGATCATGGGCATACCAGAGGGGGAAGAAACACAGACTAAAGGAATGGAAAGCTTATTCAACAAAATACTTGAAGAAAACTTTCCCACTCTCTCAAGAGAAAATCCCATCAAGTTACAAGAAGCTACCAGAACTCCAAACAGACTGGACCAAAGGAGAAATTCTCCAAGACACATTATCTTTAAGACTCTAAACATCAAGCACAAAGAGAAAATCCTAAAAGCAGCCAGGGAAAAACAACACATTACATATAAAGGGAACCCCATTAGAATTACCTCAGATTTCTCAATGGAAACCCTAAAAGCCAGAAGGGCCTGGAATGGAACACTGAAAACTCTAAGAACCCATGGTTTCCAGCCACAACTACTCTATCCAGCAAAAGTATCCCTCATAATAGATGGTGAAAGAAAAACATTCCACGATAAAACTCATCTTTACAAATATGTGAACACAAAGCCAAACCTACAGAAAGTCCTTCAGGGAATTCTCCACACAGAAGAAACAAATAACCAACCTCAAGAGCCCTCAAGAAGCAGTCCACATTAACCCCTTAAACCTCCAAAAAAAAAAAAAAAACACAAAAAACTACAACCCACCACAATATGGCTGGTATTAAATCAAACCTCAAACTAATATCTCTGAACATTAATGGCCTCAATTCACCCATCAAAAGACATAAGCTAACAGGGTGGATCAGAAAACTGGACCCCTCAATCTGAACGCCTCGTAGCAGTACACCATATAAAAGCAGCTGCAGATTTGCGCCCGCCCCTTCTCGCCATCAGCTTTCCTGTTAACCAAGGGCTCTCCAATAAAGTGTGATACAAGAAGAATCCTCGTTTGTGGCCGTTCCTTTCCTGCTGGTCGGGAGGTTCGCTGCAAAGTGGTGCCGAAAACCCGGGACGCCGGGTGTCTTGAGGTCGCCAGGCGAGGGGCCGAAGAGGATCCAGAACTTGACACATGGAGAGGAAGGCGCCGGACCAGGAGTCACTCCACTGGGTTCCAAGCCGGTTGGTGAGAACAGTCCATCCTTCCTCAGGAGAAAGTTTGGAGATTCATAATGATTTGTGGAAACCGGATGGTCATCCAGATCTTGACACTCAGTAAAGCAGAGCAACGTTGGGGAATTTTGTCAGCCTTCCCGAAGCCGATGCCAGTTCCTCATCAAGCGTCTGTGTTTCCACGTTTCTTCACCACGAATAAGGAACTAGGCCTCCCTTCCCTTCAGGAGGACCAACAGGTGGTCCCCATGGGGGAGTCCCGCTCCTTTGTTGAAAAAGGAACTCTTTGTTTTACTTTGCAGTGGAATCAGACTGATGACTCTTGTATAAGACTTCACAGCAGAGTTTTGCCTGGTTTGAAGGGGAACTCTGGCCATGGTCAGAGTGCCAGAGCACTTCGTCGCCTGGGCTGATGCAAATCATCTCTTCACCATATCACCAGCTATGAGGGGTCCCCTGCCTAGGTCAGGGGCATGGTCGGAGGACTCTTTCTTCAGGATTCCAGAATGAATCCTTTTTCAAAATGGATGGTGTGTGGAGTCAATGGTTCCTGTACGGATGTGTCTCCATTGGTTTTACTGTTGGGGGACAAATTGCTTGCAACAATGTGTCAGGGCATGAGACCTCAATGTCAAAAAGAAGGAGGAAGCGGAGGGGGATTTCTCAGCGGACTGGAGCCTCCTGAATATCTCGGGGGGAGTTTTCACTCTGGGTCATCCTTGTGAACATTATGCTCGTAATCAGACATTCCCCCTGCCCCGGTTTGTGTGCACCCCCTTTTCTGCTTATTGCTATTAATTCCACGAGTGTGGATCTTAGTCTTACACAGGGCCTTACTTCCTGGATCTCCTCTGCTTTTAATTTTTTTAAGGAATGGGTTGGAGTGGGACTGTTTGCTGCCTGCTGTATAGGAGGATGTCTGCTCTGCCTATGGTTGACTTGCAAAATGCGAGCCCAAGCTAGGAGGGACAAGGTATCTCTCAGGCACTAGCTGCATTGGAGTGTGGGTCCTCCCCAGATTTGGCTGTCGGCCCTAAAGAGCACCTAGTTTCCCCTGGCCCTTGCACCCTTAGGGCTTGAAGTGCCCATTGCACAAGGATGGGCAGAGGATTGGTGTTGGGAGCACGGCACTCATCACGCTCAGGATGCGAGACAAAGTACTGCACGTGGGGTGAGCTCTTAGCAGCTTCATGGAGGGCATGTCTGATTGCATATGGGTTGGTACTGTAATCCCATCTCTGAGGAAAGGTACTGGACGGGTGTGACACCAGCCTGGCTGGCCACTAGGTCTGGGGTCATCACAATGTCCTCTCGAGCATCAGAGATCAGACCTCTACCCTTGCCTGTTGCATTTAAACAAGAAGGGGGAACTGCAGGGAGCTGTAAGCAGTCGCCATTACAAGATGGCGCTGGCTCCTCCATATTAGGCAGTGCCTTGGCGCCAACCGTATCTAAGGTATGCGCATGCGCTTGACGCAACCTGTCCCAAGCCTATCCCGTGGAGCCTGGTGATGGCAAGCTGGTCACAACCAATCAGTAAATGCCTCGTAGCAGTACACCATATAAAAGCAGCTGCAGATTTGCGCCCCGCCCCCCTTCGCCATCAGCTTTCCTGTTAACCAAGGGCTCTCCAATAAAGTGTGATACAAGAAGAATCCTCGTTTGTGGCCATTCCTTTCCTGCTGGTCGGGAGGTTCGCTGCACTGCTGCCTTCGAGAAACCCACCTCACCACTAAAGACAGACACCTCCTTAGGGTGAAAGGGTGGAAAATGATATTCCAAGCAAACACAAATATGAAAAAAGCAGGCGTAGCTATACTTATATCAGATAAAATAGACTTCAAACCAAAATTAACCAAAAAAGACAAAGAAGGCCACTTCTTACTTATCAAGGGAACAATCCAACAAGAGGACATCACAATCATCAATATTTATGCACCAAACACAGGTGCACCACAATTCATAAAGCAAAATCTACTTGGCAACAAAACAGAAATAAACACCAACACCATCATAGTCGGGGACTTCAATACTCCACTATCAACAATGGATAGATCATCCAAACAGAAAATTAATAGAGAAGTAAGAGAGCTCAACAACACCATAGAGCAACTAGTCCTAACAGACGTATACAGAACATTCCACCCCAAATCTACAGATTACACATTCTTCTCAGCAGCACATGGAACCTTCTCTAAAATAGATCATGTACTGGGCCACAAAGCCTGCCTCCATATTTTCAAGAAAATTGAAGTAATTTCCTGCATGATATCAGACCACAATGCTGTAATGCTAGAAATTAACAACAAAAAGTACACCAGGAATCCCTCTACCTCCTGGAAATTGAACAACACACTTTTAAACAATAAATGGGTTGTGGATGAAATAAAGAATGAAATTGCAAAATTTCTAGAACTCAATGACAATGGGAACACATCATACCAAATCTTGTGGGACACAATGAAGGCAGTCCTTAGGGGAAAAATCATAGCACTAAATGCCATCATAAGAAAAACAGAAAGATCCCAAATCAATAACCTGACCATTCACCTAAAGGCATTGGAAAAGCTAGAAGAAGCCAACCCAAAAAGCTCCAGACAGAAAGAAATAATTAAAATCAGAGCAGAAATTAATGAATTGGAAACTAAGAGGACAATTAAGAAAATTGACGAAACAAAGAGCTGGTTCTTTGAAAAAATTGACAAGATTGATACACCCCTGGCCAATTTGATCAAGCGGAAAAAAGAAACACTTCAAATCAACAAAATTAGAAATGAAAAGGGAGAGATCACAACAAACATGAACGAAATAGGAAGAGTTATTAGGACTTATTTCAAAAACCTCTACTCCATAAAACAGGAAAATATGGAGGAAATGGATGAATTCCTAGACACATACCACCTACCAAAGCTAAGCCCAGAGCAGATTAATTTCCTAAACAAACCCATCACACCCTTCAAGATAGAAGAGGTAATCAAACACCTCCCCAAAAAGAAGAGTAAAGGACCAGAGTCACAACACCAGAAAAAGGCTGAAGGAGATAAACACAGAGAACATCCAACTCCAACTAAGCCAGATATCCAGAGACACAGAGGCTCCCAAAACCTCATCAAGGAAGCAGAACTAAAATGACCCCAGTGTGGCTCAGGGAAACTCACGGAAGAGGGGGCAGAAAGATTGTCAGAGTCACAAGTTGGGGCATTATGCATAGAGACTGGGGCCTATCCACCAGAACTCTTGAGTAAACTCACAATGCATGACCCACAGTCCCCATTGATGAGGGTCCCTTTGAAAGTGGGAGGACGGGGAGGAGGACAATGGAACCAATACTACGAATGTAAAATCAGAATAATATAAATAAAAAATATATATTTAAAAAAAAAAAGAATTCAGGGTATAGTAGAAGGAGAATTTCACTCCAAAGGCATAGTAAGTGTTTTCAACAAAATCATAGAAGAAAACTTCCCCCAAATTGAGAAAGAGATGCCAATGCAGATAAAGGAAGCCTTTAGAACACCAAACAGACAAAACATGGAAAGAACCTCTCCTCGCCATATTATAATTAAACTACCAAACATACAAACCAAAGAAAATATATTGAAAGCAGATAGAGAGAAAAAGCAAGTCACCTACAAAGGCAAGCTCATCAGAATCACAGAAGATTACTCAACACAAACTTTAAAAGCCAGAAGGGCTTAGAGTGATGTATTCCAAGTTCTGAAAGATAACAACTGTCAACCAAGCCTACTTTATCCTGCAAAGCTATCCATTCAAATAGATGGAGAAACAAGGACATTCCACAACAAAAGCAGGCTAAAAGAATATTTGAAGACAAAACCAGCTCTACAGAAAATACTCGAAAGGATCCTCTATGCTAGAGAAAGAAAAGCACACATATAAGGAACCTGGAAAAAACAAACCATACTCCAATACTAGTTAATACAAGAGAGCAAAGGTAAAACTGGAAGAACTTCAAAACAAGAAAAATGGCAAAAATAAATACACACCTTTCAATAAAAACTCTTAATATGAATGGCCTCAATGCTCCAACCAAAAGACATAGGTTTGCTGACTGGGTTAAAAAGCAAGATCCTTCAATTTGTTGCCTCCAAGAAATTCATCTTTCTACAAAGGATGGACAATATCTTAGGCAGAAAGGTTGGGAATCAGTGTTTCAAGCAAATGGGCCTAGAAAATAAGCAGGGGTCACTATTCTAATATCTGACATGGTAGACTTCAGACCAACATTAGTTAGGAAAGATAAGAAAGGTCACTTTATATTGATTAAAGGAACACTCCAGCAGGAGGACATTACAATCCTAAACATATATGCACCTAACATGGGGTTCCCAATTTCATCAAACAAATGCTATTAGAAGTAAGGTCACAGATAACACCAAACACATTTGTAGTGGGTGACTTCAACACCCCACTCTCACCAATTGACAGGTCATCCCTAAAAAAATAAACAGAGATGCTTCTGGATTAAATGAGGTCATAGAACAAATAAACCTAACAGATATATACAGGACATTTCATCCAAATGCTGAAGAATACACATTCTTTTCAGCAGCATATGGAACATTCTCTAAAATAGACCATATATTAGGACACAAAGCAAATCTTAACAAATATAGAAAAATTAAAATAATTTCTTACACTCTATCAGATCACAATGGGATCAAACTACAAATCAATAACAAGAAAAGCTATAGAGCATACACAAAATCATGGAAACTAAATAACACACTATTAAATGATGAATGGGTCAATGAAGAAATCAAGAAGGAAATAAAATAATCATGGTGTCAAATGATAATGAGAGCACAACATACCAAAACCTTTGGGACACAATGAAGGCAATCCTAAGAGGGAAATTTATAGCTTTAAGTGCCTATGTTAAGAAATTAGAAAGGTTGCAAGTAAACAACTTAATGCTCCACCTTAAGACCTTGGAAAAAGAAGAATAAGGAAAACCAAAAATCAGTAGATGGGAAGAAATAATAAAGATTAAGGCAGAAATTAATGAAATAGAAACAAAAAAAAACCAAAGAATCAACGAAACAAAGAGATGGTTCTTTCAAAGGATAAACAAGATTGATAAACCTTAGCAAATCTGACCAAAAGAAAGAGAGACACAAATTAATAAAATCAGAGATTAAAAAGGCACCATTACAAAAGATACCACAGAAATTAAAAACCATAGGGACATAGTATAAGAACATATACTCCACTAAGTTTGAAAATCTGAAAGAATTATGTCCTTGATTTATATGACCTATCTAAATTAAATCAAGATGAGATTATCCACTTAAATAGACAAGTATGGAAATCCAAGCAGTTTTATATATAAAAAACTCCCAACTAAAAACAGTCTGGGCCCAGATGGAATCACTGCTGAATTTTATCAGACCTTCATGGAAGAACTAACACCAATGCTTCTTAAACTTTTCTATAAAATAGAAGAGGAAGGAATCCTACCAAACTCCTTCTATGAAGCCAGCATCATCCTGATCCTAAAACCAGACAAAGATAGAACAAAAAAGGAAAATTACAGACTAATCTTCCTCATGAACATAGATACAAAAATTCTCAACAAAATATTGGCAAACAGAATACAAGAATATATTAGAAAAATCATTCACCCCGACCAAGTATGCTTTATCCCAGAGATGCAGGGATGGTGCAACATATGCAAACCGATAAATGTAATACATTATATAAATTGACTGAAGGACAAAAATCACATGATCATCTCATTAGGTGTAGAAAAAGCATTTGACAAAATCCAACATTGCTTCATGATAAAAGTCCTACAGAGACTGGGAATAGAAAGAACATATCTCAACATAATAAAGGCTATTTATGACAAACCCACAGCCAACATAATACTAAATGGAGAAAAACTTGAAGCTTTTCCACTAAAATCAGGCACAAGACAAGGATGTCCACTGACCTCACTTTTATTTAATATAGTACTGGAAGTCTTAGCCATAACAATAAGGCAAAAGAAACACATAAAAGGGATACAAATTGGAAAGGAAGAGATCAAGTTATCATTATTTGCAGATGATATGGTTCTATACATAAAGGACCCTAAAGACTCTACCAGCAAACTGTTAGAACTGATAAACAACTATAGCCATGTAGCAGGGTACAAAATAAACACAAAGAAATCAGTAGCCTTCCTATATGCTAACAAAAAACACAGAGGATGAAATCAGAGAATCACTCCTATTGACAACTGCATCAAAAAACAAAAAAGAACTTGGAATAAACCTAACCAAGGAAGTAAAGGACCTCTACAATGAGAACTTTAAGACACTCAAGTGAGAAATTGCAGAAGACACTAGGAAATGGAAAAACATCCCCTGTTCTTGGATTGGAAGAATCAATACTATGAAAATGGCAATCCTACCAAAAGAAATCTACATGTTTAATATAATCCCCATCAAAATTCCAACAGCATTCTTCACAGAAATAGAAAAAGCAATCCAAAAATTTCATTTGGAAGCACAAAAATCCTCTGATATCTAAAACAATTTTGAGCAACAAAAATGAGGCTGGTGGTATCACCATACCTGATTTTAACCTATATTACAGAGCCATAGTAACCAAAACAGCATAGTACTGGCACAAAAACAGACATGAAGATCAATGGATTAGAATAGAGGACCCTGATGTAAATCCAGGTAGCTATAGCCACCTGATCTTTGACAAAAATGCTAATAATACTCATTGGAGAAAAGACAGCCTCTTCAGCAAATGGTGCTGGGAAAACTGGATATGTATATGTAGAAGGATGAAAATAGATCCTTATCTCTCCCCATGCACAAGAATCAAGTCCAAATGGATCAAAGACCTTAATATCAGACCTGAAACTCTGACACTGCTAGAGGAAAAAGTAGGGGAAACCCTTCAACATATTTCTCTTGACAAAGACTTTCTGAACAGAACCCCAATCACTCAGGAAATAAAACAACAGATCAACCACTGGGACCTCATGAAATTACAAAGTTTCTGTACAGCTAAGGACACTGTGAATAGAGCAAAGAGGCAACCTACAGAATGGGAGAAAAATCTTTGCCAGCTATACATCTGACAGAGGGTTAATATCTAGTATATACAAAGAACTCAAAAAATTAAATACTAAGAAATCAAACAACCCAATTAAAAATGGGCTATGGAACTAAAAAGAGAATTCTCAGAAGAAGAAATACAGATGACATATAAACATCTAAAAAATGTTCTACATCTCTAGACATCAGGGCAATGCAGATTAAAACTACCTCGAGATTCCATCTCACTCCTGTCAGATTGGCTACCATCATGAAAACAAATGATTATAAATGCTGGTTAGGATGCGGAAAAAGAAGAACCCTTCTACACTGTTGGTGGGAATGCAATCTGGTCCAGCCATTGTGGAAATCAGTGTGGAGGTTCCTGAGACAGCTAAATATAGATCTACCATATGACCCAGCTATACCACTCCTTAGGCATATATCCTAAGGACTCGTCTCTCTACCTTAGAGATTCTTGCTCGACCATGTTTATTGCCACTCTATTCACAATACTAGGAAATGGAAATAGCCTAGATGTCCCTCAACTGATGAGTGATAATGGAGTTCTACTCAGTGGTAAAGAAAAATGAAGTTATGAAATCTGGTGGAAAATGGATGGATCTGGAAAGGACTATAGTTAGTGAGGTAACCCAGGCTCAGAAAGCCAAATGTCACATGTTCTCTCTCACATGTGGATCCTAGCTATAAATGATTGGACTTCTATGTCAGTAAAAATAAAACTCAATAGCAGAAGCCAGTTAGCTAGAAAGGGGATTTAAAGGGAATAGAAAGGGAGGAAGGGGGACTTAATAGGATGTATATATGTAAGTAGAAGAACAGATTAATGGGGATGAAAAGGCCTAAGTGAGGTCAGGGGAAAAGATTGAGTAAAGGAAAGCTGGAGGGAGGGCTAATCAAAATCTAAGAGGATATAAATAAGTCATATGGAAACCTTCTTTTCTGGATAATGGAACACTCAGAAGCCATAGATTATTACTAGAAAATTTTCAGTTCCAGGGATAGGATACCTTCCAGTGAGTTTGGGGCCAGGGAAGTCATAGATACCCCCAAAACATTATAAAACATTGCTGAGACCCTTGCTTTCCCAACAGGAATAGATGGTAAGACCCTATTTCTGAAGACTCACATACTTGGGTGGCAAGTTCACTGAGAAATCCTGCTGGAGCTAAGCTAAAAGCCTCCTCCATATGGACCAGCTGACAGAAAGTTGGAAAAAGGTATGTTGCATGCAGTTCAATGGGAGAGAGAAAACACCAGTGAAGATACTCAACAGTGAACACTGCAAGCTTTAAATTTGACTAGCCAGGCCAAATGAGCCAATGGTGCAATAGTGGCATGTCTGTTATGAGGGAAACCAACCACTCTCTAATTGGACTGTAGACCTGCTCCATGGGAGGGAATACATCCCTGATACTGAAAACCTATGACAGGGGTAGTCATGAGCCCTAGGGGTGTAGCATCTGCTGGTTTCTGGCTAAATATATATACTATACTCACCAAACTGCCCAGTAAGCACTTCTCTTAATGGCCACACCCATATATTAATGCTACTCTCACTTTTGGTTAGAGAAGCTTCTTTTTCCAGATGGTGGCGACCTTGGGATAACTCAGAAGGCACCATGGTGCTGAGAATAAGGGACAGAGGAGTGCTCAGCACTGAAACATCTCTAACACACCTTCCAAGTCTCAGGGTCTATTGCGGAAGAGGGGGCAGAAAGAATGTAAGAGCCAAAGGAAGAATAGGGCTCCTTACAACGTGCTCCTCCAGACACAAAATGGCCTGGATATCCATGACCTACAGTGCCTGATACTACCTACACAAGACTATCATAATTAAAGGAGAGACTAATTGAGAGGGGGAGAGGATATGATGGGGAACAGAATTTGAAAGGGGAAAGTGGGGGAAGGGAAGTACCATAGAATATCATCCTTCTACAGATACATATCCAGTTTTGTCAGACCCATTTGCTGAAAAGGCTGTCTTTTCTCCGATGAATATTTTTGGCATTTCTGTCAAAGATCAGGTGGTTATAGCTGTCTGGACTTACATCAGGGTCCTCTATTCTATTGATCTACATGTCTGCTTTTGTGCCTGGCTCCCAGAATTTTTTAAACACCTGAAATTGTACAGTAATGAAAATACTGCATATCATGAATATCTCCATTCTGGGAGACTGGGCTATTTTCTGTTGCTGTGACAAAATACCTCAGACTGAGTAATATGTAAGCAAAAAAGGTTTATTTAGCTCAGTTTTGAAGGCTGAATGTCTAAGGTCAGGTAGACATTAATGTGGCCTCTGGTGAAGGCTTCACAGTAGATGAAACATGACAGAAGTATGTGAGAAAGAGGGACAGCAGACGTTGGGCCAATAAGGCAGGGAGGGAGCAGCCTGTTCTATAACAAGCTTCTTATGAAAAGTAATCAAGGTTCTAAAAGAACTGCATTAATCCCTTCCAAGGGCATACTCCCACTAACCACTCCCCACTAAACCCCATCTGTGGTAGTTTGAATGGATGTCCCCCAATAGATTCAGGAGTTTTATTCAAGCCTGTAACTTGGTGTCAACTGTGGGTGGATCCTAGGGTCCAGCCCTAAGGTGTATTTGGGGCCAGTTCTGAAATTCCAGTCTAAAGATATGCAGAGTGCTTGAGCTCTGCCTGGGTTCCTGGAGTGTGCTTGCTTGTGGTGTGGGTGGTGGTTTTTCTGTCTGTGTGGATCTGTGAAAGGGGGCCAGCTTCTTCCACCATTATGAAACTTCCCCTGAATCTGTTAGCTTCAAATAAATGCCATTTCTTCCATAACTATGTCTGGTTTGGAACTTCACCCCAATACCATGAAGGAGACTGAGACAGAAAGAGGAACTGCAGATGTTGGGACAATAAGGAAAGGAGGGGACAGCCTGTTCTATAAAAACCTTCTCATGACGGGCTAGAGAGATGGCTTAGCGGTTAAACGCTTGCCTATGAAGCCTAACGACCCCGGTTCGAGGCTCGATTCTCCAGGACCCACGTAAGCCAGATGCACAAGGGGGTGCATGCATCTGGAGTTCGTTTGCAGTGGCTGGAGGCCCTGGCACACCCATTCTCATTCTCTCTCTCTCTCTCTCTACCTGCCTATTTCTGTATCTCTCTCTCTCTCAAATAAATAAATTTTAAAAAAAAAAAACCTTCTCATGAAAACTAATCAAAAGTTCTATCAGAATTACATTAATCCCTCACAAGGTCATACTCTCATTGATGACTCCCCACTAAACCCCATCTCTTTAAAAAAATTTATTTATTTGAGAGACAGACACACAGAAAGAAAGATAGTGGGTGCTCCAGAATCTCTTGCTGCTGCAAATGAATTTCAGATGCATGCACCACTTTGTGTATCTGGCTTTATGTGGGTACTGGGGAATTAAACCCAGGCCAGCAGGCTTCACAAGCAAACTGTAGAGCCAATTCTCCAGCCCTAGACCTCATCATCACTGCAGTATAGAGCAAGTTCCCAACAAACCACATCCAAATCATAGCAAATATTAGTACCAAAACCAAAGAATGAAAAGTAAAGTGCAGCCCATACTATACATGAATAAAGAACAAACCCTGAACAGTTATAGTAAGAAGAATCCAGTCTTATAAATAAAAAGACACATTTAAATGTCTCATGGCCAAGAAGGCTTTCTCCTGGGACTATAAGGATGGTTTACATCAGAAAGGTGAAACACCGCCCCCCCCATAGACTCATGTATGAATGTTTGTGAAGGTTGTGAAACTTTTAGGTGGAGCCTGGCTGGGGGAAATATTCAGTGGGGGTGAGCCTTGAGGTTTATTTTAGCCTGTCCCCCCACCTGTTGTTCTTTCTGTCTACTTCCTTCTTGTGGATGTGATGATGTGACACCAGATTCCTGCTCTTGCCATGCTTTCCCTGAATGATGAACTCTCCCTTCTGGAACTGTAATGTGAAATAAACTCTTTCCTTCTCTAAATTTCTCAGGTTGGGTATTTTGTCCCAGCAACAAGGAAGTAGCTGATACAGAACATGATACAGAGACATTATGATCTGTGTGATCATCATGTGACCAGATGAAGGAAGCAGGATCATCTCTATAATGCAGAGCCAGGTTCTTATAAAACTCAACAACCATGACTTAGAAAACTGGGAAAACAAACATGTTTTCTTAACCTAAAAAAGAATACATCCATCAATAAACCTTGAGTAAACAGTTTTTGCTTGGTGGCATTCCCTCTAACAAGGACTAAGGCAAACAACAACAAAAAAGGTCCATGTACTAGTTGTATCCAGCAAGCCTCTACCTCCCAAAAACCCATGGCTAGACATCCAAGCCAATGTAATAAGACAAGAAAAATAAATGTATAAGAAAGTAAGACATTCTTACAATTGACATACAACCTGTCTACATATAAAACCAAAGGGCTGGAGAGATGGCTCAGAGGTTAAGGCACTTGCCTATAAAACCCAACGACCTGGGTTTGATTTCCCCATACCCAGATAAAGCCAGATGGACAGAGTGGCCCATGCATCTGGAATTTGTTTGCAGTGGATGGAGACCCTGGCATATCCAATTCATTCTCTCTCTTTCTCTCTCTCTCTCTTTCTCTCTCTTCTTGTAAATAAATAAATAAAATACTTTTAAAATATTTTATTTATTTATTTATTTATTTATTTATTTATTTATTTGAGAGAGAGAATGAAGCAGAGAGAGAGAGGCAAATAGAGAATGGGTACATCAGGGCCTCTAGACACTGCAAATGAACTCCAGACGCATGTGCCACCTTATGCATCTGGTTTACATGGGTCTTAAGGAATCGAGTATAGGTCCTTTGGCTTTACAGGCAAGTACCTTAGCCACTGAACAAACTCTTCAGCCCTAAATTTTTAAAATAATTTTTTTTTGAGGTAGGGTTTCACTCTGGCCCAGGCTGACCTGGAATTAACTATGTAGTCTCAGGGTGGCCTTGAACTCACGGTGATCCTCCTACCTCTGCCTCCCGAGTGCTGGGATTAAAGGCGTGCGCCACCACGCCCGGCTAAAATAATTTTTTAAAGAATTATTTATGAGAGAAAGAGACAGAGAATGGGTGCACCAGGGCCTACATCCACTGCAAATGTACTCCAAATGCATGCATCACCATGTGCATTTGGCTTAAGTGGGTTCTGGAGTCCTTAGAACCTGGGTCCTTAGGCATCACAGGCAAGCACCTAACCGCTCTAAAATATTTTTTTAAAAAGAAAGCCAAAGCCAGGTGTGGTGGCGCATGCCTTTAATTCCCAGCACTAAGTAGGCAGAGGTAGGAGGATCGCCATGAGTTCAAGGCCACCCTGAGACTACATAGTGAATTCCAGGTCAGCCTGGACTAGAATGAGACCCTACCTTGGAAAACAACAACAAAAAAGAGAGAGAGAGAGAGAGAGAGAGAGAGAGAAAGAAAGAAAGAGAAAGGAAAGGGAGGGAGGGAGGGAGGGAAGAAGAAAGGAAGGAAGGAAGGAAGGAAGGAAGGAAGGAAGGAAGGAAGGAAGGAAGCCAAATAAAATATGTAATCAAGTTATTGGGAGTGCTAAGAGAGTACAGAAAGGTCTAAACTTAAGCTCTACATAGGAAAATTAATTACGTTTCTATATACCAGCTACAAGCAGAAATGGAATCCAAAAAGATACTATGTGTAACATCAACAAAAAATACCACCTAGAAATCAATCTGCTGGATTCAACAGCAAGCTTCCCCCAACTCTGTCTTTTGCCCCTGTCACCCTTGGCCTGTCCACTCTAGCCCTCTACAGATGGGGAGTAAGAGCTCCACAGGGGCTATAGGAAGAGACAGGTGGGTATATAGGATGCATCATGAGCCCCGAAGAGGCCTGCCATCATTTCTGTTGCCAGCCCATTGTAAGTGTTACAGAATGCAGACATCCCTCCCCCATGGCCTCTGGAAACTGGAAGGATGCAGGGAGATAAGGCCGCATCACAGACAGAGAACACTGAGGCCGGGATGCACTTTGGCAGGGCAGCTGATAATCAATGCCAAGTCCAAAAGGATTTAGGAGGGTCCAGAATTAAAGTGCAGGGGCCAGAAAGGGGTAAGATGGTAAGAAGGAAGGGTCACACTGGGAGAGGAACACCACAGTGGGAGACACGTTCAGGATGAATGAGTGGTGGCTTGCCCTTCTCTACCAGAGGCTGCCACCATAGCCATGTGAGGCTCCTCTGGGCCCTGGGGAGGCATCCCTCTAACCTGGGGTCAATTTTGAGGACCAAAACTGATGATACATCAGGAAAATACCAGTGGCTGGCAGCCTCAGGGCCAGCATGAAAGTGCAACCTCTGCCTAGCAGGGGCTTCTGGGTGAAAAGGGACAAGTGCCAGGTGGAGCAGTTTTTCCCCCATGTGTACATCCCCTAACACTTCTGCCTCTGCCCAGACATCATGGGGTTCCACTCTACCTTAAGCAGGTAGGTGACAATGAAGATAGCTTTTGAGAGAAATCACCAACCTTGTCATCATGCATCTATGAACACCTGCTAGTGCCAGGCACAGATGGGTCATGAGGACATGCAGGAAGAAGAGACCTTGGCCCTGCTTCCTGCCCTGTGGAGCCCATCATGCAAATGGGTGTTGCTGCCAACCCAGTCCCTAACTGCACCAAGATGGACCAAGAACAAAAGACACCTGCTTTCATTGCATATGGGCAGAGTGCAGCTCCCAGCAGAGCACCAGGGCCCAAAGTCAGGAGGCTAAAGCCCTAGCCAGTGAGCCCAGGATACAGGGCCAAAGGGGAATGCGTGGTATTCAGGGCTCCCATCCTAAACATCTGCTTCCAGTACTCAGATGTCAGCAGGGCCTGGGAGGTTGAGGTCTGAGTACTCACCCACCATGGAGCCTATGAGGAGCTAGAGGAGACAAAGACAGAAATTCCTATAGAGGATCTAATGACCACCAAGTGCACAGCAGGCTTATGATGAGGGCCAGAGACAGTAAAAAGAATCTGGACCCTGTCCTAAAGGCGTCCACAGTGAGGTACAGACAAGAGAAACCGGGCAGTGGCAGTCAATAGGGTAAGAACACTTTACTTCCCAGAAGTCTAGAAGCCAAGCAGAGTGGAAGGGGATATGCTGGGGCCAGGCTCCTCACCCCTGTCCTGGGTATGAGGAGATAGAAAGATCCAAGATCAGTAACGAACATTCAAGAAGCAGAACTTACCAGGCACCATGTTTCCCAGTGCCTCCCACCCACCAACTCACTTGATCTCCCAACAGATCTGTGAGGTGAGGGATCTGATCTCCACTTAACTGACTAGGACACGGGCACAGAGTCTATTACACTCAGCCAATATAATGACTGAGCCAAGATTTGAGCCCCAAAGCTCATGTGTTCTTTGTTGATACTTTCTTACCTCTTGGCTAGGGGTCACTCAGGGTTACTGAGTGTGAGAGTGGCTGGGTTTCATGGTACCACGTGCAGAAGAGATGGTAGATGGAACCAGAGACCAGGCAGTAGACCTAATCACAACCTTTCCCCAGGGCAGTAAGAAGCAGCATAGGGCAGGAGAGACAGGTGACACAAGTCCTGCAGCCATACCACATATGGACACACTCACCCTGAGGACTCTGTGAGCTTCTGAATGCATCTCCCACACCTTCTACTGGGGCTTTGTGGACTCCCAGATCTGTCCCCAGGCCTAGACAGGGCTTCCTAGTTGCACACCTGCAGCTGTCTCCTCTCTCCCTCTCTGCACATTGCCCAGGCCAAGGCCCAGCCTCAGACAGGCCTGAAAGACAGACCTGTGCTGAGCTCCCATGAGCCCCTCCCCAGATGTCCCTGTACCTACTCTGAGCAGGTTGGCCATGCTGGGGTTTCGACTTATTGCTTGTAGGTGGAATACAAGGGGAGGAGGGACTTCCTCCAACCTAAACTCCAAGTGCCTGGGGGGGGGTGCACTGGGATGTTAGGGGGACCTCACAGTGCTGCCACAGTGGCTGCAGGAGGCACAGCTGGGTCTGTGAAAATAAAACCTGAAATCCATATTAATTTTCTGTTTAGGAGAATTTGAAATTAAAATCAGGCTCTGTGTGGGTTTGGACTGACTGCAGCCTGTCTCCTAGGACTGTCAATCAACACCAGCCACACAGGCCCCCAGGGATCCCAAGCAGCTTTGTCTGGGAAGCCCAAGGTGTCAAGACCAGACTGAGTGCAGGCTTTGTGTCTCAAGGCAGACAGGTGGGCATACCCCAGGCCCTGAATTCATATGGAGGGGTGCTCTTGATCCCCTCCCTGGTTTTCCACATTAGTCTTTCCTAGAAAAGCCCATCCAGCAGTGGCCTCCAGTGGATAATGTCTTGCTCATTATGCTAAGCTCTGCTGCCTGCTCTTATTCGTCAAGCTAAGACCTTGTACTCATGGTCGCTCCACCTTTACACATATCTACTGCTGTGGGGAACAGGACACAGCCTGGCACTAAACCTGGCCAGAGATGACCCATGGTCTCTGCAAGTGATGCCCACCCAGACACTGAGTGCTGTGGGAGCCTGGGAGGTGACATGGGGCTCTCCTGGGAGGCCAGGGTACAAATTTAAATCTGGGCATGATATCACATGTCTGTCATCAAGCACTCTGGAGGCTGAGGCAGAAGGACTGCCCCAAGTTCACAGCTAATCTGGGCTGCAGTGTGAGACTCTATCTCAAAACAAAAAAACTGCAAAGGAAGGGGTTCTTTATTTCTTCACCACATCCCAGGAGAGGGGAGCCACATGTTGAACTGAGTCTTTTCTTAGAAGAAACTCTTGTGCAGGTGTTTTAAAATTCTTTTTCTTCTTGAAAAACATTTCTGGTTTCAATTCTGCAGTTTTGGCAGCCTCATCCATCCTCTGCTGAGAGTCCCTCAGGGTTCAAAGGAAATGATGCTCTCAGAGGAGGGCAGTGCATGTCAACCAGGGAGAGGGGCCAGGGAGGGAGGGTTATGTTTCAAATGGGGAAGGGCCACTTTGTGCCTAAAGAGGGCAAGCCACACTAGGGCACTTCCGGTTTGGCAACCCACACTCAGCACTTCTTGAAGCAGATGATGCATCAGTCCCAGCTGGCCAACAAAATAAAGCTCCCACTGTGTGCACACAGTGTGTTGACCCATTTACACATACCCACTGAGTAGCCTGACATGCCTGAATACAGCCAGTGGTTTGAGTTCCAGTTCTACCTTTCAACTGGTAACATTAATAAAGCTCCCAGTATGTGCCAGCACCGCCCATTCTACACATGCAAAACTGCTGAGATCAATTGATACTTCACATCCCAGCTCTGCCTGCAGCCAGCCAATACAATCTGATACCTACTATGTGTGTGGTGCCCCTAGTATCTTACAGAGAAGGACTTATACTTTGATGGCTGGTTTCCCCTATCAAGAGAAGCAGTTTGCCTCTTACATCAGAGAATAGCTAGTCAGCTAGTTAGAGACTAACACTGAGCCACAAGATAGATGAGGAAGACTTAAAGGCATCACTTAAAGGCATACCCAGTGAAGGAGGCCCAGAGCAGGCAGTAGAGAGGAGGCAGGTGACCTGGAGGAGCAGGGGTGGCTCAGAGCTTCATGACTGGGCTCCACTCCCCTCTTCACTGGCAATAGGGTCATACCAGAGACTTGGCCAGCGGCCTGGAGAAGTGCAGTCAGGGGACAAATTAGTGAATAAGCTGAGTGCTAGAGGCCATGACTCGACCCCACCACCCTCTCCTAACCTTGCCTGGTCTGTGATTTGTGTCAGCCAATGAAATATGTATTAGTTACTTTCTCATCGCTATGACCAAATACCTAACAAGAAGCACTTAAGGAAGAAAGGGTTCATTTGAGCTTACAGTTCAAGTTACGTGGTGGCAGAAGTTTAAGACAGTAGTCACAGTGAGTCTGCAGTCAGAAAACAAGCAGCACTGAGTGCTGGTGCTCAGGTCATTGGCTCTCTCTCTCGCTCTCGCTCTCGCTCTCGCTCTGTTTTTTTGTTTGTTTGTTTTTTACTTTTTGGTTTTTTGAGGTAGGGTTTCACTCTAGCCCAGGCTGACATGGAACTCACTATGTACTCTCAGGCTGGCCTTGAACCCACAGTGACCCTCCTATCTCAGCCTCCAAGTGTTGAGATTAAAGGCATGCACCACTATGCCTGGCAAAGAGAGATAGAGAATGGGTGTACCAGGGACTCCAGCTGCTGCAAATGAACTCCAGATGCATGCACCACTGTGTGCATCTGGCTTTACATGGATAGTGGGGAATTGAACTCTGATCAGTTAGGCTTACTAGCAAGCGTCTTAACTGCTGAGCCATCACTCCAGCCCTCATTGTCTTCTTTTTATTCAATTAGAGACCCTAGTCCATGGAACTGTGCCGCCACCCACATTTTAGGTGGGTCTTCCATCCTCAAGTAGCCTAATCTAGAAAATCCCTTTCAGACATTCCCAGAGATTTGTTTCCATGGGGATTCCAAATCTCTTCATGCTGACAACCAGAATTTGACTGCCACAGGACGTGAAACCAGCAGCTTGTGTCTGAAGCACAAGTGTACTGTTGCACTTGGCTGCCAGAGGTCTGTCACGAGCTGGGGGCCCAGAACAAGATGCCTCAGGTACCATCAGCACCTTTCCCTCCATCCTCCATACACAACCTCATATAGCCATAGTCCTAGGGCACAGCAGGGGACACTTAGGTAAATATTTCACCCTGGCACAGTAGGAGTCACCAGCTCTTTCATCTGTGCTGAGCCTGGACAATGCCACATTCCTCCTCATCTAGCCAACTCTACATTTTGATTTGGTGACTTAGGGTGGCCAGTTTGTGGTGAAAAAATCCTCTTGGGCCAGGTCTTCACTGTGTTATACATGATCAGAGCCCCAAGATAGGACCCATCCAGGGTGGCTATCCCACAGGGCAGCACATGTACTAGAGACCCAGACCTAAGAGGAAGAGGGCCCTCAGAGGACCACTGGGGAGTGTGAGGGGGCCCTGTAACTTTCCTGTGAAGGAAGGATAGTCTTCCTCTCTCATACCCTGAGACAACCATAGCTGCTCTAGGAGCTTCAGACTCAGGCCACCCCTCCCAAGGCAGCCTGACCATCAGGGCCAACTCATCATAATCCAAAAGGGCCCCGGAGCTCCAGTCCTCTGCACAGACAGCATCCTGCATGGCTCCTCCCTCTGCTGAGCGCTGCTTCCTCCTACCCCACCCACCGTGCACACCCCTGGTTGATTTCCCAGTGCCTTCCTGAGCAGAGCCTGCACTACCCACTCCAGTCTCAGTCTGCCTCCCAGAAAGCACAGCCAACATGCAGATGTGACATTCACATGACATTCACTTCCCAAGTGGCACAGGGGTGCTCAGCTGTGAACACTAGAGAAAAAGAGACCAAGACAGACATCAGAGGTGAGACATGGGACTAGCAGCTCTAGGCCAAAGCTACAGAAGCCCCTTCCCCACATTCAACAAGGACAATGTGGCCAAGCTGTGTCGGGGGTGGTGCAATGAGGGAAGTGAGCAGTGGGATCAGGGCAATCATGATAGCACTTGTTGGCAGAGCCAGCATGGAGATGTAAAGCCCTTGAACCTACTCTGTCTGCCCCTCTCATCCTGGGGATATCAGGCAAGCTCTCTCCATTTGGGCCTGGGCCTAGAGCTGGCTGCAAGGGGACTTCCATTCAGTGCATGACCATCAAGTACTGGACCTCAGCAAATCTGTGTCCCCTGCTGGACCACTCCTGACTGGTGGCCCCCCTCTTGTTACCAGGTTCCCACTGCCCCAGTATGTGCCACATCCCTGGCTAGGAGCCTGGCCCTGGCAGTGACAGCTTGGTGCAGCAGGGCTGCAATGAGTTGGCCTGTGATCAGGGACAACGGGTGTCCAAGAGAGGCCTCAGGGTTATCACAGGCAGTGAGGGCCTTCAAGGATGTAGAGACTGGCAGAGTGGGTGGTGGCTAGGAACAGACTGGTCCCATCCATGGTGTTTGGTGAGGGATAAAAAGGGCAAAAGAGGAACTTTGCCAGACAGAGTACTGGGCAAAGGGCCAGGGGGACTGGAGGCATGCCCTATCTCTGGCCTCGACACTGCCATTCCTTTCTCCATTCCTGTGCACAGAGGCCATAAAAGGCTGTCCTCCTGTCCCTTCTTAGGTAACAAGCAAACTAGAAAGCAGCAGTCCCAGGTGCAGTGGGAGACTCCAGCATGTGTTTAAGGGCCCGGGCTCTTCCTGTTATCTTCTAGGGTCCTCAGCATGGACTTCTCTCTTCATGGTCACAGATGGCCACCAGAATGACAGGCATCATGTCACCATTCTAAGTGAGAAAGGAAGAGGAAAAAGTCAAAGACAGAAGATGTTCTAGAAGCCCCACCCAGAAAGTCCCACCATATTTTGGGAGCTAGCACTGGGTCACGTGGCCAGAGAGCCTAGTGAGTCTGTATTTTATGTGATCATAGTATTACGCCATGTGAAAATAGGGTTCTCAGGATGTACAGAGTGGAAGGTAATATGGAGTGGGCAAGCACGGGGGCTTCAACATGGAGGCAGGGACCCAAAGGAGAGGCAGGAGCAGTGGTGGAGAAGAGTGAGGTAGAAGGTAAGGAGAAAATACCATCATCCCCCAGGGCTTCAGGAAAGTGGGGAATGTGTACCAGGGTCTCTTGCTGCTGTAAACAAATGCCATCGGCCTTTATGTGGGTGCTGGGGAGTTGAACCCAGGCCAGCAGGCTATGCAAGCAAACACCTTTACCTGCTGAGCCATCTCCCCAGCTTCCAACCACTCACAGGCCTCTTCCTCTCCTTGGTGGGGTTGTCAAAGTCAACAAATAAGAACAAAAGAGGAGCTGGGTCTGCAACTCAGTGCTGGAGTTCAGATCACCAGACCCTACACAAATGCCAGAAAACTTGGTGGACTCCTGAAATGTGGGAGGTAGTGACAGGAGAATTTCCTGAAAGCTCACAAATGGAGCTGTTGATGATAGACTGTTGGGGTCCACCCTAGGACCAGCCCAGGAAGGACAGCAGGGTCTCTGCCGAATTGGGGGTGAGAAGCACGGAATCACAACACAGACTCCGGGAGTTAGGTGAAAGCCAGCAGAGAGGGGGCTGCCACAAAACTCGTTTATTCAAAGAAGTGTAGGGGGCTTTAAGGGGCTTGCCTGGCCAATCATTGTATGGGGTGATCCCCTTTTTGTGACCAATGACAGCCTATCTCCAGACAAAGATCATCTCATAGCAGGTTTCTCGTGAGCATGGGACGGTAGCTGTTGTCACACCAGGCCTGCGTAGGACACCATGTTCACAGAAGCCACTTCCTGGTTTCTTTTGCCATGTGGTCTGGCTAGGGCCAGACCTGCATTGTGCCATACAATAGATCCTGGCATTGGGAAGGAGCAACCCAGGAGTTGTCTTCTGACCTCCATGTACATGCCATTACTCACACACACATCAGTTGAAAAGAAAGAGGGGGAGGAGACACTACGCTTTGGTAGGCATGGTGGTACTCATGTATAATCCTAAGAGGCAGGAGGATTAAAATGTCTAGGTCATCCTCAGCTACATAGCAAGTTCAAAGTCAACTTGGGGTTTATGAAACCTTATTTCAAAAATTCCAAAACAAGAGGCAAAAAAATAAAACTGGGACATGGCTCAGCAGTTAAATGTGCTTGCTTGCAAAACCTGCTAGCCTGAGTTCAATCTTTAGCACCTATATAAAGCAGGATGCAAAGGAGCTCATGCATCTGTGGTCCCAACTTGTCTAGCCTACAACAACGGGAAGTGGAGCCAGGAGAATCTGAAGTTCCAGGGCCAGCTAGATTGATATTTTTTTGTAGCTACAAAAGACCCTGCCTCAAAGAAGGTGGAAGAGCACAGACACGTCTAGGTTGTCCTCTGTTCTCCACATGCATGTGTAGTACCTATAAGCACACACATGCAAATAAATAAATAGGGATGGAGAGATGGCTTAGTGGTTAAGGCACATGCCTATGAAGCCTAAGGACTCAGGTCCTCCAGGTCCCACGTAAGCCAGATGCACATGGTGGCACATGCATCTAGAGTTCATTTGCAGTGGCTAGAGGTCCTGGCATGTCCATTTCACTCTCTTTCTCTCTTTCTCTCTCTCTCTCTTTCCATCTCTCTGTCTCTAATAAATAAACAAATGAAAATAAAATCTTTAAAAATAAATAAATAAATAGAAAAAGTTTCCAGGATGCCCAGTTGAGTTTGAATTTCTGGTAAAATATTTGGTATAAGTATATCCCACACCTTGTTTAGGATATATTTATATACAGCTCCCAATTTATAAAAGCTCAACTTACAATATTCAGCTTTACAATGTGGCAAGATTAATATCCATTTGATGGAAACAGTCCTTAGAAACTGGACATTTTCCCAAGCTAGCAACATGTAGTGTCATGCTTCTGAGATACTAGGTGATAGAAGCAAACCGCAGCAACCAGTGGCCAGGTGACATTAGAACATCCTGCGTCATTAGTCAGGCATGTTAACACACTTCCAGCTTAGGATATGTTCGACCTGATGGTACTGAGCCTTGTAAATGTCCCCCAAAGGTCCATCTGTGAAGGCTTGGTCTCAGGATAGTGGCAGTAGGAGGTGCCTGGGACCTTTAAGAGATGAGGTCCTCGGGTCATTTGGGACTATGGGGACCCAGTTCTCTCAGTCTCACCCTGCTTGAGATGTGAGCATTCACTCTGACACATACTGCAGCCATGATGTGCTCACCTCAGCCACATTCCCATGCCAATGGGGCCTCCAAATAGGGACTTGAACCTCCAGAACTATGCGCCCAAATGCATATCCCTTCAAGCTTTAAGTAGCCTTGCAAAGTGATAGAAAGCGACAATCCTGGATGGGTGAGCCTCATCTTGCCTAGCAATCCTTTCCACGCTGACCATAGCTGCCTCCAAGAAAAAGGTCTTGGTGGACAGGCTGAGAGAGAGGGAGACCACTTCTTGGGAATTCTGTGGCATGATCCCTTTAATGTTTAAATAATTATTCTAAAAATGATACCCAATATTAACATTAGGGAATGATGTACTGGCCTTTTGACATTATTGTGATGTTAAAAAGAAAAATGGGTATTACCCTAGGTTCAGAGCTCAAAGGTATAGCTTATCAATCCACCAGCACACCTGCAGGGCTCCTGGGTTTTTTCTTTTTTTTTTTTTTTTTTTGAGGTAAAGTTTTTTTTTATTTTTTTTTTTTTTTTTAATTTTTATTTTTATTGACAAGTTCTTTAATTGTAGACAATATCCCATGTTATTTCCCTCCCTCCCCCCACTTTCCCCTTTGAAACCTCACTCTCCATCATACCCCCTCCAATCAGTCTCTCTTTTCAGTTTGATGTCATGAACTTTTCCTCCTATCATGATGGTCTTATGTAGGTAGTGTCAGGCACTGTGAGGTCATGGATATCCAGGCCATTTTGTGTCTGGAGGAGCATGTTGTAAGGAGTCCTACTCTTCCTTTGGCTCTTACATTCTTTCCGCCCCCTCTTCCGCAATGGACCCTGAGCCTTGGAAGGTAGGTTTGAGACATTTCAGTGCTGAGCACTCCTCTGTCACTTCTCAGTACCATGGTGCCTTCTGAGTCATCCCAAGGTTTCCACCATCTGAAAAGAGAAGATTCTCTAACCAAAAGTGAGAGTAGCATTAATATATGGGTGTGAACATTAAGAGAAGTGCTTACTGGGCAGTTTGGTAAGCATAGTATATACATTTAGTGAGACTCCAGCAGACATTACACCCTTAGGGCTCATGACTACCCCTGTCATAGGTTTTTAGTATCAGGGATGTGTTCCTTCCCATGGAGTGTGCCTCCAGTTCAATTAGAGAGCAGTTGGTTTCCTCCATAACAGACATGCCACTATTGTACCCGTTGGCTCATTTGGCCTGGCTGGCTAAATTTAAAGCTTGCAGTGTTCACTGTTGAGTACCTTCACTGGTGTTTTCTCTCTCCCATTGACCTGCATGCAGTGTAGCTTTTTCCAACTTTCTGTCAGCTGGTCCACATGGAGGAGGCTTTCAGCTCAGCAACAGCAGGATTTCTCAGTGAACTTGCCACCCAAGTATGTAGAGTCTTCAGCAATAGGGTCTTACCATCTATTCCTGATGGGAAACCAAGGGCCTCGGCAATGGTCTATAATGTTTTGGGGGTATCTGTGACCTTCCTGGCCAATAAATCACTCGCACTGAAAATTTTCTAGTAACAATCTATGGCTTCTGAGTGTTCCATTATCCAGAAAAGTAGGTTTCCATGTGACTCTTTTTATATCCTCTTAGATTTTGAATAGCCCTCCCTCCACCGTTCCTTTAATCAATCTCTTCCCCTGACCTCACTTAGGCCTTTTCACCCCCATTAATATGTTCTTCTACTTACATATATACAATACCATCCTATTAAGTCCCCCTCCCTCCCTTTCTATTCCCTTTATATTCCCTTTCTAGCTTACTGGCTTCTGCTACTGAGTTTTATTTTTACTCACTTAGAAGTCCAATAATTTGTAGCTAGGATCCACGTATGAGAGAGAATATGTGATGTTTGGCTTTCTGAGCCTGGGTTACCTCACTAAGTATAATCCTTTCCAGATCCATCCATTTTCCAGCAAATTTCATACCTTCATTTTTCTTTACCACTGAGTAGAACTCCATTGTGTAAATGTGCCACATCTTCATTATCCACTCATCAGTTGAGGGACATCTAGGCTGGTTCTATTTCCTAGCTATTGTGACTAGAGTAGCAATAAACATGGATGAGCAAGTATCTCTAAGGTAGTGAGACGAGTCCTTAGGATATATGCCTAAGGAGTGGTATAGCTGGGTCATATGGGAGATCTATATTTAGCTGTCTCAGAAACCTTCACACTGATTTCCACAATGGCTGGACCAGATTGCATTCACACCAACAGTGTAGAAGGGTTCCTCTTTTTCTGCATCCTCAGCAGCATTTATAGTCATTTGTTTTCATGATGGTAGCCAATCTGACAGGAGTGAGATGGAATCTCAAGGTAGTTTTAATCTGCATTTCCCTGATGACTAGGGATGTAGAACATTTTTTTAGATGTTTATATGCCATCTGTATTTCTTTTTCTGAGAACTCTCTATTTAGTTCCATAGCCCATTTTTTTAATTGGGTTGTTTGATTTCTTAGTATTTAATTTTTTGAGTTCTTTGTATATCCTAGATATTAACCCTCTGTCAGATGTATAGCTGGCAAAGATTTTCTCCCATCCTGTAGATTGCCTCTTTGCTCTATTCACAGGTTCCTTAGCTGTACAGAAGCTTTGTAACTTCATGAGGTCTCAGCGGTTGATCTGTGGTTTTATTCCCTGAGCGATTGGGATTATATTCAGAAAGTCTTTGCCAAGACCAATATATTGAAGGGTTTCCCCTACTTTTTCCTCTAGCAGTTTCAGAGTTTCAGGTCTGATATTAAGTTCTTTGATCCATTTGGACTTGATTGTTGTGCATGGAGAGAGATAAGGATCTATTTTCATCCTTCTACAGATGCATATCCAGTTTTCCCAGCACCATTTGTTGAAGAGGCTGTCTTTTCTCCAATGAGTATTATTGGCATTTTTTCAAAGATCAGGTGGCTATAGCTACCCAGACTTACATCGGGGTCCTCTATTCTGTTCCATTGATCTACATGTCTGTTTTTGTGCCAGTGCCAGTGCCATGCTGTTTTTGTTACTATGGCTCTGTAATATAGGTTAAAATCAGGTATGGTAATATTACCAGCCTTATTTTTGTTGCTCAAAATTATATCCGAGGTTTTTTGTGCTTCCAAATGAATTTTTGGATTGTTTTTTTCTATTTCCGTAAAGTATTTTTTAATATTTTATTTTTATTTATCTGGGAGAGAGAGTGAATAGGCACACTAGGACCTCCAGCCCCTGCAAACGAACTCCAGACATCTGCACCACCTTGGTCATCTGTCTTAACATAGATCCTGAGGAATTGAACTTTGGTCCTTTGGCTTTGCAGGCAAGCACCTTAAGTACTAAGCCAGCTCTCCAGTCCTGAGACAAAGTCATATTAGATAGCGAAAGCTCTCTAAGAATTTGCTATGTAGCTCAGGCTGGCTTCAGACTCATAAGCCTCCTTCCTTAGCCTCCTGAGTGTTGGGTTGACAGAAGTAATGCCATCACCTTGGTAAAGGGGAAATCAAAAGTGTCAGCCTTGAGTTGAGAAATAGAAGCCAGACAAGGTGGCACAAGGTCCTGACTCCCTAGAGAGAGTGCATGGTGGCACACACCTTTAATCCCAGCACTTGGGGGGCAGAAATAGGAGGATTGCCGTGAGTTCAAGGCCACCCTGAGACTACATAGCGAATTCCAGGTCAGCCTGAACTAGAGTGAGACCCTACCTCAGAAAACAAAACAAAACAAAAATTAAGGGGATTCCCATCCAGCCTATCAAGTACTTGGGATGCAATGAGCTAGTTACAGCACTCATATGTCCAGATCTGAGTTTGGACATGCCACTTACAAACCACAAGCCAGCATCTAAGCCCAGTGCAGAGCCTGTGCCAGACCTCTGGCTCTGGGCCATGTGCACTCTCCAAACTGTAGGCCCAGGTCTGCTGGGATGAATGGCACTGGGTCCTTTGATGACACACAGGAAAGGCCTGGGAAGCCCTTCTGTCCAAGGAGCCAGCAGAAGGCTACAATTAGGTGCTGCAAAAACCAAGTTAAAGTACTGCACCACAGGCAGCAGGGGCCTCCCTAAAGAACTCCCTTCCATGAAAAACATCACAAAGGTCTTCAAAGAGGAGTTATTTTTACTTCAGTTGGTTTGCAGGTAAACATGTTCACGGTGTTGGCTGCCCAAACAGATCTGAATTTCTGCTCCGTCCTCAATCAGGTTCTGCACTCCCTGACATGACCAACCTGCTTCTCCACCTTCACCTGGGTCCTCTGATTGTTCTTTGTGGGCCTGCCACCTTCTGGGCACCTCCCAATCCAGCCATCTCTTCAGCTCCATCACTGACTCAGAGCCTGAGCACCAATCCATCCTTAAACAATGTCCTCCTCCCATGTCTGTGTATGGACCTGGGAGGGTGAAAGATGCCTGCTGGCTCTGGACTCTGAGTTCCAGTGACCTTGGAGTTTGACCTGCAGACAGCTTTCGCAGCCACAAGAGAGGCGGGAATCTCTGGGAGGTGAGGGAGGCAGAGGCAACACACAGCCCAGTTTAGCAGAACCTGATTTCAGCCCTGCACCTGCACCTCCCCATGATATGAGTCATGGACTCCCTGCAGTGGGAGCAGCACGAATATGTGCTGCTTTCCTGGCACCTATGTGGGCAGCCACTGCCAAAGCAGCTACGTCAGGTCTGTTTGTTCCAGAACCACTCAGTGAACTGAATTCTGACACCACCTCCATGATGGTTTCTGTGGCTCAGTTTCCCTGCCTTTTTTAAAAAGTATAGCCGATATCCACAGTTGTTCCTCTACACCCAGTGTGATCTGCTCGAAGCTGTGAGAGCAGGCCTGAGCCAGAATCAATCAATGTTCCGTGGGATGGCAGATTCTAGGGCCACAGAGGGAGTGAGGAGTTAGTATGGAAAGAGACAGTTTCAGTTTGGCAAGATTAAAAACTGTTCTAGAGAACTGGTATCACATACCTGTAAACCCAGCACTCGGTAAGTAGAAGCAGGCAGTTCAGGAGTTCGAGGTCATCTCTACTACATAGAAAGTGTGAAACTAGCCTGGGCTACATGAAACCCTGTCTCACAAAACCAAAACAACAACAACAAAAGAGTGATGGAGGTGCTCATTGCCCAGTATGAATGTGATTAATGCTGCTGGGCAGAACATTAAAAAGGATCATAATGGAAAAAAAAATTTTAATATTTTATATTTACTTATTTATTTATTTGAGAGAAAGAGGCAGAGAGAAAGAGAGAGAGAGAGAATGGGCACGCTAGGGCCTCCAGCCTCTGCAAATGAACTCCAGACATGTGTGCCACCTTGTGCATCTGGCTTACATGGGTCCTGGGAAATTGAACCTGGGTCCTTTGGCTTTGCAAGCAAGCAAATTAACTGCTAAGCCATCTCTCCAGCCCATGATGGAAAATTTTATGTGTATTTTATTATAATTTTAAAAATATTTGGACAGCATGACTTGAAATATATGGAATAAATCACTTTGAGTAACTTCAGCAAACCAGACAGGGCAGCCCAAACCACAGTTTATTTGCCATGAAAATTGTTCTTGGAACTCTGACAGGAAGCTGGCCTTTGCTAAACCCTAGTCATGGCTGGTGTTGGCTCAGCAAAACACAACCTGACTATGAAACTGTACCTGCAGCATTGAAGCAGAGCCCAAGGTCAGAGGGCCTGGGGACAGGGTGGGTCACCCTTGGGGCAGTGTAGCAGTGGTCCTTGGCCTAGCCAGGTGGTTATGAACACACAGATAGTGAGAGGTGAAAGCCAGAACAAGCCTGGCCTCCCTGCCTGTGCCCCCTCACTTCTACATGTTTCTATGTTTACAGGGAGTAAAATGTGATCAGCAGCCAAACTTGAGATTCAGAGGCTTTGGATTTTATGAACTTGTATGCGGTTCAACTTTTCTCAACGTGTGTGTTTCAGTTTTGTAGTTTTTTAAAGTGTTAAAACAGGAATATTTTATTACAAGAGAAGGTTGGACTCAATGAAGCAAAAGTCTTAAGAGGTCTATATTATTTCCAGAGAGCTATAATTGTTGTTTGATTTGGTCTTTCAACTGACACTAGACCGAGCACACGGGACCATTTTAGAGATGGGAGTGAGTATGGGCTAGACAACATCATGACCCAGCTAGAGAGTGAGGAATTGGCTCCCAGGGCCTCTCCCTAGTTCCTTAAGCTGCCACCTCTCATCTCCCTGCTTCCTTCACACATGGTCATAAATAGGACAGCCTCATGAGCTTGCTTCCTGTGAGAGCCAGGTGTGAGCAAAGGTTCCTTTTCTTTTGCCAACTTCACATGGAGGGGGAGGGGCTCCAATAAATGCTAAAAGGGTTGAGCCTGAAGGGAGAGTGGGATAAAAGGAAGGAAGAGGATTGGGAGACCATTGTCATGTAGCATTGACCAAAGAATAATGACTAATGGGGTAATTAATCCTGTTAACTTGATTGGATATAGAATCACCATGGAAACCAATGTCTGGGCATGTCTGTGAAAATTTCTACATTAGGCTGAAGGGGGAGGACTCAACCTAATTGTCAGTAATCCCATTCCATGGGCTAGGATCCTGGATTGAATAAAAAGGAGAAATCAGGGCTGGAGATATGGCTCAGTAGTTAATGCGTTTGCCTGTATAGCCTAGTGACTTGGGTTTGATTCTCCAGTACCCATGTAAAGCCAGATGTACAAAGTGGCACATGCATCTGGAGTTCATTTGCAGTGGCTAGAGGCCCTGGCCTGCCCATTCTCTCTATCTGTCTCTCTTCTATCTCTCCCTCTGCTTCCAAACAAATAAATATTGTAAAAAAGGAGATAGTGGGCTAGAGAGAGGGCTTAGAGGTTAAGGCACTTGCTTTCAAAGCCTAAGGACTCAGGTTCAATTCTCCAGTACCCACATAAGCCAGATGTACAAGGTGGCACGTGTGTCTGGAGTTTGTTTGCAGTGGCTAGAGGCCCTGGAGTGCCCATTCTCTCTCTCTCTCTCTGCCTTTTTCTCTCTTCTCTCTCAAAAATAAATACACAAATAAATAAAATACATTTTTTTAAAAAACAAAAGACAAAGCAAATTGAGCACCAGTATTCATCACTCTCTGCTTCCTTACAACTGATTGTGACCAGTTGCTTCGAGCCCCTGCCACCATGCCTTCCCTGCCATGATGAACTGTGACCTCAAACAGTGAGCTGAAATAAACCCTTCCTTATGCTGCTTCTGGTCAGGTATTTGGTCACAGCAATGAGAAAGCAATTAATACAATCTCTCTGTTTCAGGTATAATGTGAGCAGCTGTTTCATGTTCCCATCTCTGTGCCTTTCTCACCATGATGGACTGGATCCCTCAAACTGTAAGCCAAAATAAACCCTTTTTCTCTCAGTTGCTTTCTTCAGGCATTTGAGCACAACAGTGAGAAAGTGGCTGATACAGCTATCCTCTTAGGAGTGATGCACACCAGAAGAAGAACTGTTTCTTGTCCTCAGCAGGACAGCTGCATGAATCTGAGAGGGAGGAGGTAGTTAGAGCGACTGGGCCCTGAAAGTAAAAAAGACAGGAAAGTCTGCATTTGCTAGAAATAAAAGATGATCTGACTTCTTATTTCTTGCCTAGTTCCCTAGACCTGCTTTTCCACAAATAACCAGGACCCCTCCTGGGAGGAAGGTCTTTCATAGGATTTAAACATTGTGATTGGTCAGGATCAGCCCCTGGAACTTGGTGCCAGGGCTAACCTCTTCCTAAAACAGTCCCTAGCCCTAACCAACCAGCTGTCGCTCTGGTTCACCTGAGCCAGAAGACAGCCCACCAATATAAGGTCATAAATACCTTTGCAAGGAGGAGGCTTGGTAACTTCCAGCTGCTGGTGAGTTTTCCCTCAGCTGAGCCTAGGGGAGAGCCCCCTAGCCCTTACTCTCTATATGGGCTTTTTCTCCCTTCCAGGTACCCACAGGGCAGGGGCTCTTTAAACTTTCTTTTCTCTCTCTTTCCCCCCCATGGTATTCCCAGGCCCTCCATGTGGGATTTCTAGCCACGTGGGTGCCTTTCCTTGGCTCTGTACTTCCCTCAATAAATATAATAATTTAATAATTATCCTTCTCAGTCTTTTTATTAAAATCTTGATTAAAATTAGAAATGAACCTAAGGTTTGGGATTCAAGGGCTTTCCTGGACCCTGAGCACCCTGTTACAAATCATGTGTTCTTCAAAGTCCTCACTCCTAGACAGAGGCTCCACAGCACGGGGGCGAGGATGGTGTGGTTTGTTGTTGATTCGGCACACGATTTGGAGCCCTGGCTCCCACCAGGCCATACAGCATACTTTCCAGGGGTTGTGTAGGACAGACAGCAATGCTGACAGTGACGGCGAGTGTCTTAGTGGCCAGCACAGTGCAGGCAGAACTGAGCCTGTGTGATACCCTCTCACTTTACCTTCGCAGGGGATGCCTTTTATAGACGCAGAAACTGGGGAAACGGAGATGTCTGAACTCTCAAGGCCTCTTGACCCACTATGGTTGAGCCAGATCTTGAACCAGGTGGCTCAGCTCCCAGCCTCCTCCTCAGCAACCATGCTATTCAACCTCCCCTGGACATGCAGGACACATGCACGGAGAGGCCCACTGGGCAGGGCAAGCAGCATCCAGAGGATCTAAGATGGGGGGGGGGGTTGGAGGATGAAGGGGACAAGTTTTCAAACAGGATCCAAAGCTGTTCAGAGCTCAGAGACAGGTCTCTGAATCTATGAAGCATTTAAGGCAGAATGTTCAGGCTTACATGTCAAAAATAGCATGAGACTCAAGAAAATCAACTGAAGCTGTCAGCAGGGTCACTTAGCACTCCAGCACTTAGTACCGTCACAAATGATGTCTGACTACACTTAGAAATTACGCAAGTTTACTGTGTGTGCAAACGGATGGATTTCAAAAATGGCAACTTTAAACCTTATGGCAAGAAGCCCCACTCACAAGTTACAGCACAGCACAAAGAAGGAAGATGTGCCCTTTCCTGTGACTGACTATTTTCAATCTTTCCTTTTCAGGCAAGAAGGAATGTTGAACAGTTCTGTCTGTGGCCATTGGTTTAGGTTCGATGAACCTTGCTAGGAAAGACAAAGCCACTTCTTGAGTTTGGTTCTGCTCAGAGCTTGCCTTATAGAAACTGGGAAGGCTTTGGCTTCTGTTGTGTGGTTCTGAGCAGTTGACCACAGGGCCTTTTTGAACCATGACCACCATTTTTATTTTTCCTCAAGGATTCCTGCCTTTTATTGTCCTCTCAATGGAACTGATAATGTGACCAAGGGATTTAGAGTGATGCTGGTCACCATGTCTTCTCTTCCTTGGCCATCCTAGGTCACACACTGGAATCTCAGCAGGCCTTGGTGAGTCATGGCTGCTGGGGGACACTTATAGAGCAAGTGCCTTTGTATAAATAAATATGTATATTTATTTATTTGTAAGCAGAGAGAGATAGAAAGAAGAAAGACAGACAGAGAATGGGCACACTAGGGCCTCCATCCACTATAAATGAATTCCAGATACATGTACCACTTTGAGCATCTGGCTTTATGTGGGTACTGGGGAATCAAACCTGAGTCCTTGGGTTTTGCAGGCAAGCACATTAACTACTGAGCAATCTCTCTAGCCCCCACAAGTGCCTTTAACTGTTGGGCCATCTCCCCACCTCCTGGCCAGCATTTATGACTTTTGAGAGAATATAGCACATGAGGGCACATTATCAATCTAACTGATAGGGGAAACGGCAGCAGTAGTTGGAAGATAACCCAAAGCAAGGTCCCGAGAGCCCAGATCTCACCAGCTACCTGTACTGGCTCCACTATTAGTGATCTCTCAACTGTAAACCATCTTCAGCTCTCTAGGGCTTGGGGCAACAATTTTTGGTCATTATTGACACAGAAGCAACATTTATTTATTTAATATAGCGGTTCAGACTCCTGGGACTTCCTGGACTTGTAGTTTGAATATCTCTGGTGTTCCAGTGATGATTTTGCAGGGCTACAGGCCCACCATCAACTCTTGTGTGTTCTCTGAAGTTTTTATCAAATCTCTGGCTCATCTTGGAAACTGTAGGGATAAAAACAACCCAGTTTTGTGAATTTCAAAGTTGTCAGGAACCTGGATTTATCAGTATTTTCTGTTGCTGTTTTGTCTTATAACATGTGAAAGCTTTGGAGATAGCATTGGAATGAGACCATGGCTACCTATGGATGACAGAGGCTGGATAGGCCATAGTCCAAAACCTGGCTGAGCTCTCTGGGCCTGTGTTTCTGTGCCAAGTGAGTTGCAAGTGTAAGAGTCAGGTCCTGGCAGTGTTGGTCAAATGTCCCCAGTTCCCTTGTCCTTGCTTGAGGCCAAAGGTATGAGGGCCCAGCAGTCTACAGTGGTCTAGCCATACTCCTTGGCCTAATTTTTTCACTCTCCCCCTGGCATGTCCTGGGTCATTTCCTCATAAACTGCCAGTTTCAAGGTCAGCTGCTGTGGGACCCACCTCAGACCGGAATGAGAAGACAAGAAGCAGGGCTATCCATGGACCTACAGGGCCACAGAGTTGGAGCAAAAAATCAACCTTTGCTTCAAGCTTGTGGGTGGAGGGAGGGTGGCTTGTCCCACCCATACCACCTTCCTCACTGATAATTATTATCTCAGGGTCCGGGGAGGACTTGAGCTCTCATCTCAGAGAAGCAGGTAAGGAACCTGAGGCCACAGGCTAGAAGGTGCAGGTTATGTGGCCCCTAGAGCTGCCTCCCTTCTTAGCCCACCTTTGTCCTGCAGAAGGGAAAAGGAAAGGAGGGTGTAGCAGACAGCTTCAGGTTTGCTGAGATGAACTTCCAGACCAAGCACAGTTATGGAGGAACGGATTTATTGAAGCTTACAGATCCAGGGGAAATTCCATCATGGCAGAAGAAGTTGGCCTGCTTTCACAGGTGCAAGCGGGGGGGGGAGGGGTGGCACAAGCCAAAAGCCCCACAGTATACTTTAGGAACTCCAGGTGGAAGTAGGCACTTTGCATATCTTTAGATTGGAATTTCAAACCAACCACCACACCTTAAGATCCACCCAGTGAGACCTCCTCCAGTCAGGTGGCTGCAGATCCAAACTATAAACTAATAAAACACTGAATATATTGGGGGCCATCCAGTCAAACTACCACAGAGAGGAAAGAAGGGGAAAGCTCACCCTTAGGTTGAACAACGCAAGCTATTACAACAGCAGGAGGAAGATGATGGCTAGGGCTCTATCTGTACCATGAACTGGCCAAGGACATGTGACTGGTCCTCTCTCTCCCCACCATCCTCAGTGCTTAGCTCCCTGTCATTTCCTAGAACCACCAGCAAGAGTCTGGCCCTGTAACGAGACCTTGGCAGAATGGGTGGCAGCACAGGCATTGGCAGAGTCTGAGCAAGATGGTGGATAGTCATGTATCCTTTTCTCATGCCTTCAGGAAGAAGCTGGCTGCCCTCTGGACACAGCACCCCTCTGAAGAACGATGTCCCTTTCTCAGACCTTCCTGGGATTCAGGTTCTGACCTTGGCAGTAGACAGTCTTTGCTTAGACTCTCCCTGGATATGGCCAGATGATACTAGCCAACAGATCATTTTGTAAGTTTGCAGAGTTCTGGGAGAGCAGTTCAGGCCCTAGAAATTCTCAAGGGGTTTCTTGTTAAGATTCTTTTATAGCTTGGGGGATAGAAGAAGACAAGAAAGAGAAGGAAGGAAGGAAGGAGGGAGGGAGGGAAGGAGGGAGGGAGGGAGAGGGAAGGGGAGTATGGAGAATGATGGGGAGTAAGGGAGAGGAGGAAGAAACCAGGGAGACAGATTGCTTTTCTAAGCCACCTGGGATCTGCTTATTCTTCATGTTCAAGGACAATCTGGGGAATGCAAGACCCTGCTACCAGCCACAAACTTGATCAAGCATGGAGAAGCTGGACAGCTGTACCTTCTGGCCTGGGTGTAGTTTCCCTAAACACTTCTTTAATCACCTTGACCAGAGCCTGGCTTGTGTGAGGGACTCCCTCCCTACCTCTTGCCAGATACAATCTCGACTGCATTCCGGTTGCTACCTGCATGCCAGTCTCCTCAAGGACTGTGAGATCCTCAAGGAGAGGCCTGGGTTCTCCTGGTGCCACTGAGTCTGGAACAGGTATGTTGTTTGCAAGTGTGAGGGGCAGAGGCAGAATTGTGAGCTCAGAGACTCTCACTCGCAGTGTGGACACCTGAGTTTCCAGCCTTCTCCACCCAGCTCACTACATCTGAGGGTTGAAGCTGACCTCAGCCTTCAATGGGGCAGGAGAGATAGCTCAGTGGTTAAGGTACTTGCCTGCAAAACCTAATGACCCAGGTTTGATTCCCCAGTACCCACATAAAGCCAGATGCACAAAGTGGTATATGTGTCTGGAGTTCATTTGCAGTAGCTGAAGACACCCTGGTGTGTCCATTCTCTCTTTCCCTCTCCCACCTTTAAAATAAACATAAAAATATTTTAAAGAAGAAAAAGAAATGAGATGTTGGCTAGTATCATCTGGCCAAATCCAGGGAGGGTCTGACTCAGAAAAACCATACAAGGGCCTTCTGCAACACGAAAGGTCACCATGGTGAGGATAATGGCCATCACTGAGAGGGGGTCCCAAGGACCCTCTGATCAGTCTCTGCCAGTGTTTCAAACCTGTTCTCAGCTGAACCAGAAATCTGCTCACGGTAAGACCTCAGCTCCAGGGACCACTGAGTCCTGATGCTCACTGCTGCTTCCTTATAGCACTGATGCTTTTCAACACTGAAGGGCACAGTGGCTGTGCTTTGAATGCTGGGATTTGTGTGGTGTCCTGGGTTATAAACCACTGAATCTTGAGGTGCTAAAGCAAATGATGGGCATTCAGGCAATCACTTTGCATCTCCTCTCCATCACCAAGGCTCAGCTCTCGACTGGCACCATTTCCTGGGGATTGAGCATCACAGGCCAAGACAAAGGAGTACAGTGAGTTTCTGCTTTCAAAAAACCCTGAAATGGCATCTTCCCATCTTCCCCTCACAGTCACTCTCTATAGTCCTCATCTTTCTCCACAGAGCTGTTAGTTCCTCCACTTTGCAGATGAAAAAAACAAGGCTCAGAGCAGCTAAGCAATTTGTCAAAGGCCATGTAACCTGGAAGTGATAAGACTGGCCCAGACTCAGTGTGGCCTGGGTTCTAGCACTGGATTGCAGCAGAGACCAGCAGTGGCTGTGTGCTTACTGGAGAACCTGGACCCCAGTAGACCTGCAGGGCAGAAAATCCCTAAGGTCACCTGGGAAAGATGTTCAAAGACTTGGGATAGACAGGAGGGCCCCAAGAGACCATGGCTAGATCCCAAGCAAGCAGGGAGGGTAGGATGGCCAGGTAAAGGAAAATCATCGGAGAAGAGAAAGCACATATTAAGGTCCTGCCAAAAAATGGTTTTGAAGACATCTAACATCTCTCCTTGGGCTGCTGTTGCTTCTTTTCTCAGGTTGATATTCATGATGTTCTACCATTGTGGCCACTCATTGCTATGGCCTTGTGGCCCAGAAGATGATCCCAGCCCCTACCTCAGCTCAGAGTGCTTGAGGCCGAGGTGCTCAGGATCCTATGGGGTCCAGTTCTTGCTTCAAATTTCCCTTACTAGTGATGGGAGCCCTTGGCCACCTCCTCATCTGTGGTTACTAGAGACAGCAAACATACTTGGTTTCAGTCTGTGTTTGGAGCCCTTGGGAAAACTGAATAGCCAGTTCTGGGGAAAGCAGGAGGCCAAGCAGGCAGCTGCAGAAATAGCCTGAGAGAGAGGGAAGGGCAGGGAGAGTGTTCCGAAGGGGAAACCAAGGCTATAGCACCTGGAGCTGCAGCACACCAGTGCAGGAGGCAGTTCTAATGTACCCATCTTTCCAGCCAAACACCCAGGCCCCATAGGGCTGTTTCCCCTAAAGGACGCTCCTGATGACAGCAGGTATTCCTGCTACCCAGGTTAGAGGTCAAAGTTGAGTGTTGTAAAATCCACCAAAGACTCAGGTTCTTGGGGGGAAAGTAACAGGAAAAAAGTCCTCCTTGTCCTATTGTAAAAGCTAACTTTTACAAAAAATTTTACAAAAAAATAACTCCATTTTTTGGGAGAAATAAAATAGCTGGCACTTTTGCCTGTCAGGGCACCTAATTTCCTAAGAGGACCACATTTGCATTAATAACACTTTTGAGACTTCCCATGTCTTCAAACATGGCTCAGATATGTAAATAAGTTATCTCCAGGATTAGTGAGACAACGGCCAATGTTACTCAGACCTACATTGGACACTAATGTCATTATTTTTATGATCTTTTGCCTTTAAAAACACTGTACCCCTGAGTTTTTGCACTGAGAGCATTTTCTGGTGTGAGCCCCCTCTTTGTTGCTGGCTTAATAAAAAGGACTCCCAATTGGCTACAAAATCATAGTGGTCAGTAATTCTCTTGTGTGGACTATAATACTATAGAACCCTAGACTGCTCTTGGTGAGAGACTCATGGTGTAAATGGCCCAAGTTATGGAATGTGGGAATCTGACATAGAGGCCTTCAGGCCTTACTGGGTAACTGGAGCCAACCCATGGTGGGCTGAGAGAGGAGACAAGGTTAGGCCCGTGGCCAAAGCTCCTGGGGCTATAGGTAAGAGGAGCCATATGGCCTCCTACACAAGTGGAGGCAAAGTCAATGGCAAGTCTCTTCTCTTAGCATGAGTGAGCCAGGTCATGGGATGTGTTCTCACCCTGGCCCAGAATGCATCTGACCTCTGTTCACTAACCGATCCACTGCAAATGAGGAAACTAATACTGGTTGGGTTAAGTGGCCTGGCCAAGTTACACCACTGTGAGGCACAGGCTGGAATTGAGCACACATGTATGCTCTGTCACATGTGCACACATACAGCACAGCTCGTGTGTATATCTCACATGTGTACACATATAGACTTCCCATATGTACTCCTTTACACCTGTGCATATACACAGCAAACATGTGTGCTTTCTTCCAGGTGCTATAGCAAGAAGTGATGCCCAACCTCTGCTCTGTCATGTTTTCTTCCATCATAAAACTTTCTCTTGAGGATATAAGTAAAAATAAACTCTTTACTCCCATCAGCTGCTTTTGGTTGAGTGTCTTTTGTTGTTGTTGTTTTTTAGGTAGGGTCTCATTCTAGCCCAGGCTGACCTGGAATTCACTATGTATTCTCAGGCTGGCCTTGAATTCATAGTGATTCTCCTACCTCTGCCTCCTGAGTGCTGAGATTAAAGGTGTATGCTACCACACCCAGCTTTGTTGAGTATTTTATCCAAGCAATGAGAAGATAACTACAACAAAAAACTGGTACCAAGAGTGGGGTCACTTTGTTATGCCTTCTTTTTACAGGGGAAATGCTTACACTAAAAGTATATAACTTACATTTTGAATTTACAGGCTCTTAATTAAGAGACTGCCTCAGATAAAAATTTGAATGTTGGGCTTTTGAATGTTATTGGGACTGATAAAGACTATATGGGCTTTTAAAGTTAGACTGAATTCATTTTGCACATGAGATAATCATAAGTCTATGGGGGCCAGGGGAGAATATTAATGAATAAGAATGCCATTTCAGGCTGGAGAGATGGCTTAGCAGTTAAGGTGCTTGACTGCAAAGCCAAAGGACCCACACTCAATTCCCCAGGACCCACATAAGCCAGATGTACAAGGGAGCACATGCATCTGGAGTTCAGTTGCAGTGGCTGGAGGCCCTGGCATGTCCATTCTCTCTACCTATTTTTCTCCCTCTCTCTCTCAAACAAATAAATTAAATTTTAAATTTTTAAATGAATGCCCTTTCTTCTGCAATAGTCTCCATAACCTCATGAATGCTTGGTCCTCAGCTGGTGGCAATTTGGGAGGTGGTACCTTGCTGGAGGAGGCATGTTGCTGGGAGTGGACTTTGGGATGCTATAGCCCAGCTTCTTTCTTTTCAGAATTTAGTTCACTCTTACTGTTTTCTGTCAGATGCTATGGCAAGATGTGATGTCAATCCTCTGCCATCCTTTCTCTGCCATGATGAAATTCCCCTTAGAGAATGTAAGCCAAAATAAACCCTTTTCTCCCACCAGAAGCTTTTGGTTGAGTGTTTTGTCCCTGTAACATGAAGGTAACTACAACAGAAAAATCTGAGACAGTCGGAACTTGTCTGTGATTCAGGGTAGGAAAGAAAGAGAGTTCAAATGCAAGTGCATGGTCAGCACCAGTAAGCCACTTCTGTACCTGGGACACCAAACTTGGTGTCATCTATCTCCAAGACACCGCCACCAGATTCCCCTCTTGTTCTTCCATCATAGAACACATCATTATTACCAGGAGGCTGGCAGAGCTGCCCCAGCACTGTTGCCTCTCTGATGATCTTAGAATCAGGGTTTAACAGGGGAATTGGGGTTCTGGGGTACTTCCTGGAATCCAAGCCTTGAATTCATATCTGTAAACTAACCCAAGAATTGGCAATTTCAAATTTAAGAGAATGAATTTTAAAAATCACACTTTATTTACATTTTTCAAAGGAGTGGTGAAAGGAGAAGCTGGGTGGTAAGGAGAAATAAAGTGGGGAGAAGAGAAGTACACCACATGGAGCCCAAAAGCCCACATGGGCCACGTGTAGCTCAGGAACCCATGTGATCAGATACAGATCTTAGAAAAAATGTGAGAGGAAATTTTATAAATAACATGCACTTTCTAGAAGAATCAAGAGTGAAGATAGTGATAAAAGGGAAAAAAGTGTCTCTTCCCACCCCGGTATGGAAGATCTGAAAAACGTTGCTGCCAGCTCTGGAGAGAGAGAGAAAAAAATGGGCCTCTCTCTCCATGAATCCAGGGGGATATAGGATTCGTGTCATCCCACCTGAGCACACTACACCAGATGTCCCAGCCAATCAGCCTGGGTTTAGAGGAGAAATCCACCCATACCTGGGCAGGGTGCACACTTGAGAGAGATTTAATTGGGTGAGATGGATAAACACTAAATCCCAGAATTGGCGAGGTGGGGCAAGCTGAGATGGGGTGGCATCCTAAGGCCCCTCCCTGTAAGGGTTGCCCAGGTCCTACCTATTTAATCAAACTGCCTACTCTGGCACCACCCCACATTTCCTCCTCTCATTGAGAAGCACTATAACTGCTGTTAGAGGAAAAGGGGCAATGATGTCAGATCACGCTAAGAGTCCAGGAAAGTCCTTGTACCCCAAACCCTATGTTTGCTTCAATTTTTTTTTTCTTTTTAAAAATATTTTTATTTATTTGAGAGAGAGAGAGAGAGAGATAGAAATAGGCTGGTGGGGGGGGGGTAGAATGGGCACACCAGGACCTCCAGCCACTGCAAACAAATTCCAGATGATGTGCCCTCTTGTACATCTGGCTTACATGGGTCCTGGGGAGTTGAACTTGGGTCCTTTGGCTTTTCAGGCAAGTGCCTTAACTGCTAAACCATCTCTCCAGCCCCTCTTATGGCTTTTTGGAAGCATTTGGTAGAGAGAAAGGTGGGCTACTCAAAATGGTCTTCTATCTCCAAACTAGCCAAAGAGAACTTGACAAAGTGTAGCATCTCTGGTCCTGTTTCCTTCTGTTACAATGAATTGGACAAATCTCCTTTGTTGTCCTTTTGCTTAACATCTTCTGATTCTGGTACCCATGCTCACAAAATCCTCCAGGAAGGAGGACCCTGGGACAGGGGTTCTGACTCTAGAGCGTGGAAAGACACTAAAGGAAAGGATCTTCCTGTCTGTCGTCTCCTTTCTCCATGCTCTAGGGCATTCTTTCCCCTGGTTACTTTTTTTAAAATTAATTATTTGTTTATTTGATAGCGACAGACAGAGAGAGAGAGAGAGAGAGAAAGAGGCAGATAGACAGAGAGAGAATGGGTGTGCCAGGGCCTCCTGCCACTGCAAACGAACTCCAGATGCATGCATCCCCTTGTGTATCTGGCTTATGTGGGTCCTGGATAATAGAGCCTTGAACCAGGGTCCTTAAGGCTTCACAGGCAAGCGCTTAACCACTAAGCCATCTCTCCAGGCCCTCCCCTGGTTTCTTTAAAAGCACTTTATCTGCAATTATTTACAAATAATAAAGGACACAAATCTTTTTTTTTTTTTTTTTTTTTGGTTTTTCGAGGTAGGGTCTCACTCTGGTCCAGGCTGACCTGGAATTAGCTATGTAGTCTCATGGTGGCCTCAAACTCATGGCAATCCTCCTACTGCTGTCTCCCAAGTACTGAGCTTAAAGGCGTGCACCACCACGCCCGGCTTTTTTTTTTTTTTTTTTTTTTTTTTTTTTTTTTTTTGGTTTTTCGAGGTAGGGTCTCACTCTAGTCCAGGCTGACCTGGAATTCACTCTGTATTCTCAAGGTGACGTCGAACTCATGGTTATCCTCCTACCTCTGCCTCCCAAGTACTGGTATTAAAGGCGTGTGCCACCACCCGGCTAACAGAAATCTTTTTTTTTTTTAAGTTTTAAAGTTTTTATTAATTATTTTTCTTCCATTAAACCTAGCATTCCAATATATTCTGGTTTGGGTGGAATTTTTTTATTGACAATTTCTATACTTACATACAAAAAATGCATGATATTTCCCTCCCCTGCCCCCATATCCCTTTAGAACTCCAATCTCCATCATATCCCTTCCCTCTCTGCATTAGTCTCTCTTTTAATTTGATGTCATCATCTTTTTCTTCTATTATGAGGGTCTTGTGAAGGTATTGCTAGGCACTGCAAGGTCATGGATATCGAGGCCAATTTCTGTCTGGACAGTTGCATTGTAAGGAGTCATACCCTTCCTTTGGCTCTTCCATTCTATCCGCCCCCTCTTCCGCAATTGGCCCTGAGCCTTGGAGGGTGTGACAGAGATGTTTCAGTGTTGGGCACTCCTCCATCCCTTCTTCTCAGCACTATGTTGCCTTTTGGGTCATCCCAGTGGTCATCACCATCTGAAAAGAGAAGCTTCTCTAGCCAGAAGTGAGAGTAGCATTAATATGTGAATATGAACATTAAGTGTAGTGCTTTCAGGGCAGCTTGGTGGGAATAATATATACATTTAGCCAGACTGCTTCTAATTTTTTTTTTTTTTTTTTTTTGGTTTTTCGAGATAGGGTTTCACTCTGGTCCAGGCTGACCTGGAATTATCTGTGTAGTCTCAGGATGGCCTTGATCTCACGGCAATCCTCCTACCTCTGCCTCTCGAGTGCTGGGATTAAAGGCGTGTGCCACCACGCCCGGCTGCTTCTAATTTTTAATCAAAGAACTGAATAAAGAAGACTGAGAAGGGTAATTATTAAATTATTATATTTATTGAGGGAAGTACAGAGCAAAGGAAGGGCTCCCACGTGGCTATAGATCCCATGTGGAGGGCCTGGGAAAAAGCATGGAAATAAAGAAAAGAAAGTTCAAGGAGCTCCTGCCATGTGGGGAGCTAGAGGGGATAAAGAACATATGCAGAGAGCAAAAGCTAGGGGGTCCTCCCAGTTGGGCCTGGGCTAGGGCCTAGGCCGAACCCTTTCTGGCTGGGCCTGAGCCTGGGCCAAGCCAGCCCAGGCCCAGCCAATGGAAAAACTTAGCCACAGCTGGAAGTTCCCAAGTGATCAGAGAGTTTACCTTCTCCTTGCAAAGGCATTTATGACCTTATGGGGGTGGGCTGTCTTCTGGTTCAGGTGAACCAGGGGCCAGCTGGTTGGTTATGGTTAGGGGCTATCTCAGGAAGAGGTTAAGGACTGAACTTGAACCAACCACAATATTTAAATCCTATGAAAGACCTCACTCCCAGGAGGGGTGCAGGTTGTTTGTGGAAAAACAGCTCTAGTCAGATCTTTGATTTCTAGCAAGTGTACACTTTCCTGCACTTTTCATCTTCAGAGGTCCAGTCACCCTAACTCTACCCCACTCTCAAGAGGAACAATGCATGACAGAAGAAAAAGTCTCCTGTTTTGTCACCTTCACATTGCTGAGATGAAACACTGGACCAGAACAGCTGATTTATTTTGGCTTACAGTCTTGAGGGAAAGCTTCATGATGGCAGGGGAAAGAATGGCATGAACAGAGGCTGGACATCAAATCTGCCACAGCAGAGAAAAAGAAGCAAGAGGATAGTGAGTCAACTAACATTGACAAACTAGGGCTAATAAACCCTCAAGATCCACTCCAGCAACACACCTTCCCCAGCAAGACTCCACCTCCCAAATTGTCATCAACTGGGGATTATGCATTCCGAACTCATAAGTTTATGAGGGACACCTGATTCAAGCTATTACATTTCTTTTAGGGCCTTCTTGGAGACCACAGTAGGATTAAGAAGCAAAGAAAGGTGCTACAGGCTGGAATGATGTTTCAGTTGATAAAATGCTTGCTATGAAAGCTTGAGAATCTCATGTAGGATCCCCAGCACCCACACAAAAAGCTGGGTGTGGAGCCAGGCGTGGTGGCACACACCTTTATTCACAACACTCAGGAGGCAGAGGTAGGAGGATCACCATGAGTTTGAGGCCACCCTGAGACTACATAGTGAATTCCAGGTCAGCCCGGACTAGAGTGAGACCCTACCTGGAAAAACAAAAAAAACAAAACAAAACAAAACAAAAAGCTAGGTGTGATAGATCTTGTCTATAATTCTATAATTCCAGCACTGGGGAGGTAGAGATAGGGGGATCCCCAAGGTTTACTGGCTAGCCAATCTAGCTGAATCAGTGAGTTCCAGCTTTAGAAAGAAATCATGTGTCAGAGCCGAGCGTGGTGGCGCACGCCTTTAATCCCAGCACTCGGGAGGCAGAGGTAGGAGGATCGCCAAGAGTTCGAGGCCACCCTGAGACTATATAGTTAATTCCAGGTCAGCCTGGACCAGTGTGAGACCCTACCTCGCAAAAACCAAAAAAAAAAAGAAATCATGTGTCAAAAAAAAAGTATAGAGGAATTGAAGAAAACACCACAACTACTATTGACTACTGGCTTATACACACACACACACATGCCCATGCGCGCACACACACCATAAAATAATAATTGAAATATTTTTTAAATAATATAAAATAAAATAAATAATCCTAGGCACATAGAGGAGGGATAAATTGGCCAAGGACATCTGACCTTCTCCTTCTCCACCCAGCTCCCTTGCCTAGCCAGCATGAAGTCTCCAGGCCACAGTGAGGACCTGACCAAGCCTCTAACCATTTTTAGCTTACATTGCAGAGCCCAGGAAGGGGTGGCAGAGGGGTTCCTCCCTTAGTGGGCCCTCCTCAGCAGGTTCTCCACCAGTCCAGAGTCCCAGGAAGGGTACATTCTGGGCACCATGGAACTATGTTTTCCACCCAAATCACCCAAGAGCCAAGGGTATCAGAATTTCCCCATGATACAAAGCAGCCCAAGCCCCTGCCCCTCCTGAACTTCTTGAGGACACCCGCCATACTGTGGTCACTCTCGAGGTCAGAATTCATCTTCTGGGAAGAATATAAACAGAGGGACCAAAAGAATTCCATCTTTCCTGGCTAAAGAATATATTGAATGCAATTTGCCACATTGATTTTTCAAAACAAATAGGACATACAGGATACTTCCAGGAACCAAGAAGAAATGGGGGGAGTATATTTCAACTGTCTCTTGGCTGAACTCTGCTATCAGAGGAAACAGAGGCAGCTAGGGCTGCACCACTCATGCTTGCTGTCTGCAAGCTGAGCCCCACTGCAAGGCATTTATCACCCCAAAGCAAACCACTTGCTTCCAGACAGGGCCAGACACCTGGCAAATGGGCCCAGCAAGTCCAGTAAATCAGGCTGGCTTGGAGAAACTGAAGGCAGGGAGGGGGCTGGACTCAGCAGGTTGTAGGGCTCACTGAGCTCTCTGCCAGCTCTGTAATTATCCCAGCATGTGGGGAATCAGCAGAGCAAGGAAGATGAAGACTCCCAGCAAGGAAGGGAGGGCAGAAAGACAGCTCAGTCAGAGCTCCAGGGAAACTGCCTGCAGCCTAGAGAAAGTAATGATCTCCCAGCATGGCCCCGAAGGAGCAACACACAGAGGGGACATCTGAAGTGGACTCACTAGACATTCCTGAAATGCTGCCCAGAGGAGGTGCCAGCCAAGTTGGCACCTGAATAGGAAGATGGCTACCAGCCAGGCAAAGGGAGATTAGGACAAGGTTCTAGAGTAAAGAAGGGAGGAAGGTCTGAAAGGGAGCTTAATTTTTAAATATAAGCAAAGGATATAAGTAAATGCTTTCCCAGAAGTATATGAAGACACATTAGAACACGTTATAAGTCTCCATTTCTAGATACATGCCTGCAATTGCTCCTCTTCACTGTCTCCTGAATGTACTTTGAGTCACCTAGGAGACTCTCCTCTGGACATGTCCATGAGGGTGTTTCCAGAGAGGTTTAACTTCCAGTGAAGACTCATCTGAAATGTGGGCAGCACTATTCCATGGCTGGAGTCCCAGACTGAATACAAAAGTGAAGGCTAGCTGAGCACCATCTCTATTTCCTGACTGCTGCTTCAGGCTCCTACCATCATGCCTTCCCCATCATGATGGGCTTCCAACCATGAGTCAAAATAAATCCTCCCTCGCATGAGGAAATATCTTCCTGTCAGATATTTGCTCATGGTACTGACAAAAGTAACTAAGAAATGAAGGCAGAGGTAGGAGGATCGCCATGAGTTCAAGCCCACCCTGAGACTACATAGTGAATTCCAGGTCAGCCTGGACTAGAGTGAGACCTTACCTTGAAAAACCAAAAAAAAAAAAAAAAAAAAAAAAAAAAGAAAAGAAAAAGAAAAAGAAATGAAAATAGAGCTGGAGAGATGGCTTAGCAGTTAAGGCACTTGCTTGTGAAGCCTAAGGACCCAGGTTTGACTCCCCAGAACCCATATAAGCCAGATGCACACGGCGGAGGCAAATGCATCTGGAGTTTGACTGCAGTGGCTAGAGGCCCTGGCACATCAGTTCTGACCCCCTCTCCCTCACTCTCTCCATCTCTCTCATAAAAAAATAAAATAAGTTTTTTTAAAAAAGAATTGAAAACATGTTCTCACAAAGATGTATATGTAAGGTTTGGGAGTGACCAAGACCACACAAACCACTCTGAGACAAAGATGAAAGCTTTTATTCGGGAAAAGCACTAGCCTCGAGGGCTGGCTCTCAAGAGCGGAGCATAGCCAACCTGAGTTTGTAGTAGTAGGCTTTTATAGAACTTTTAGTTGGGGGAAGGTGAGGTAGGGAATAGAACTCATTTGTTCTTTACATTAGCCATTTCAAATAGCTAGGGTGTTGTATGTCACAAGGCAGGTCTGGCCCTAGCCAGACTGCATGCCAGAAGAAACCAGGAAATGGCTTCTGTGGACATGGCATCCTGTGCAGGCTTGGCATGACAACAGCTACAGTCCCATGCTCATGAGAAACCTGCTACGAGATGATCAGCCCAGAGACTGGCTGTCATTGGTCACAAGAAGGGAACCACCCCATACAATGATTGGCCAGCCAAGCCCCTTAAAACCCCCTACACTTCCTTGAATAAACGAGTTTGCAGCAGCTCACCCTCTGCTGCTTCCACCCAACTCCCAGAGTCTGTGTCATGGCTCCATGCCTCTTACCCCCTACCCGGCAGAGACCCTGCCATCCCTCCTGGGCTGGCCCTAGGGGAACCCCAATATCTGACACCCAAACAGGGACCCTCTGCCCCCTCGGTGTTGGCAAGACCTCCCCTCCTTGATCGTCAGTGAGCAGGCCCCTTGGTGTTGGCAAAACACCCCGTTCTTGATCGTTGGTGAGAAACACCCTTGCTGTTCTGTGTGCTGATGGCTGCCCAAGGGTGAGCAGGCAGCCCCCTCCTCCCCCCTTTTCCTTTTTTTCATCCTTTTCCCCAGTAGGAAGGCACACATTGCCGCATGGTCTCGAAGCCCATGTTGGCCCCTCCATTATTGGTTTGTCCCGGTGAAATCACATAAGGATTTGACTCACCTGGTTTCGGAACCAAGGCGAGGCCTTTGACTGAGCTTCCCCAGAGACACCATGTGGGCATATGACCATGGAGTGACGACCCACGGAAGTCCCCCCACTAAGCACAAGACACATGGGTCCTAAACATTCTATCTGTATGTCTCAGCTGGCCCCGGTATTAGGAGTTGTGGTTTGCATGATTATCCTTTGGGCTACCATTTTTGATCTGGGTTATCATTTTCTCTGTCTCCTTGACTCAGAAGTGTCCCAGCCAGCCCCCCCCCCCAAACACCACCACACTGGAATGGGAAACCTCCCTCCCCATCAGAGGATGCCGCAATTGCAGGCTCTTAAGGCCCTCCTCCTGCAACATGGCTTAAAAGTAAAACAAAAGGACCTCCATGGCTTTGGGGATGAAACTCTCGTTTTAGCCCCATGAATTAGTCCGGAGAACATCTGGGACACTTCCATTTGGTCCCGGGTTCTCTTCCTCACAAAGAAACACGAGGTTTATGAAGGGTGCACACCTCCCACCCCATTATTTCCTATCCTCCTTGCCATAATTGCCAGCCTTAAAGGCTCCTCCATGAAGGAGGAACTGAAACTAGATCTTCAAAGCTCATCCCTCCCAGCCCAACCCTTCAATGATAAAAGACCGCCACCCAAACTGCTGCCTGCAGCAGCCATGCTCACAACCACCCCTCCCCCTCTTTACCCTTGGAAGAACCTCCACCTGATCCATCCTGGACACACCCAGGCAACTGACAGTTTGCTGACTAGCCCCATTGCCCCACCCTTTGCTGCCTTCCCCTTTAACATAGAGCCAGATGCAACAGCCAGGCCCTGGTACCCCACCCCCCTCTCTGATATGGCTCTCATCAGTAAGGTGGCCCAGGAATCTGGCGTTGACTCTTCCTACTTTGAACAAGTCCTTTTACAATGGGCCGTCCACCTTCAGACTTATTGAGCACGTTCGCTCACATGTTGGTCTGCCTGGCTTTATTGCTGATGGGAAGTTGCAGGTAGACACGTTTATTGCTGTCTCATCCTTGCCACCTTTAGAACAAGCTAGATGTTTACACCAAAGGTTCCATCTATCCCCCACTAACCTAAGAACCCTATACCCCAAGCTCTCGCTTAGCTAATGCAAACATTTAATACGTACCTGTAAGGCATGCACTCCATATCCCCCTTGGGCCCCCAACAGCCTCGAGGAGTCAATCCTAGAGGCCGTACCCTAAATTCTATCTGGCACATGGATGTTACCCACATACCTTCCTTTGGTAACCTCAAATATATCCATGTCATTGTGGACACTTACTCTAAGCTTACTTTTGCTATTTCTCTCTCAGGGGAGAAAGCGTCCCATGTCATTAAGGTGACAAAAACCACTATGTTGGTCATGGGCATACCTTGGTCAATTAAAACTGATAATGGCCCTGCATACACATCTGCCCAATTCACATCCTTCATGGAATCTTGGGGAATAAAACACTCCCTTGGGGTCCCCTACAACCCACAAGGACAAGCCATAGTGGAGAGAACTAACCAGACCCTAAAGGAACTAATTATAAAGCAAAAGTTTTAATGCAGGGCCAGGAGTATGCTTGTCTCTTCCAAAACTTCACAGATCCTGATCTGGATCCCTGCCAGAAACATCCAGCCAGCCACTGACATGGGGATCTAACTTGAGGAAGAGGATGATGCCAAACCCCTTAGTCCGGATACGGGACTGTAAACTTATTCCCCCCTTTCTCCTTTTATCTCCTTTTGTCCCTACTACCACTTCCCAGAAACCATTTTGGACAATTCTTCTTAGGCCATACTTGTTTGGTGTGGTGGGCCTAGATTCCCACGCTTTTCCCACGCTTTATTTTAGCCTCTCTATTTCATTGTATTCCCCCCTTCAAGCAAGTACTTCTCCTTAGCCACACCTTTGCCTTTTTGCTTATGAATGCCTCTTATGGTAATGCTTCCCTCCAAGCAGCCATAAATTCCTTTGCAACTCCTTTTATTACATTGATCTGCTACCATTAAGGACACTCAATGCTACTAACTATGACACTAGGGTGAGCTCACGAGTCACCCAGCAACATGTCCTACCCTAGTCTTTTTCAGGTTCTATAGTTAATTCTTGCTCGCTGGAACAGTTCACATGCCACAGAGCCACCACCATTTGGCCCTCCCATGTCTCCTAGGTCACAGCCACACCCCTTGGTTTTCTCACCAGGATGGCAGGTAGTCAATGACAGGTAAGACCCCAGGAGATGGGGCAACCTAAGACAGGCCCCGTCGTGTGTGATGATCCCTTGGGGCCTGAGGTCAACAATGGCTTGGCAAAGAACCATGCCTCCTAGGGCTGCCAATAATAAAAACAAAGAGGAGGATATCTATGGCACAATGCAGTTCTGGCCCTAGCCAGACCGCATGCCAGAAGAAACCAGGAAGTGGCTTCTGTGGACATGGCATCCTGTGCAGGCCTCGCATGACAACAGCTACAGTCCCATGCTTGTGAGAAACCTGCTATGAGATGATCTGCCCAGAGACTGGCTATCATTGGTCACAAGAAGGGGACCACCCCATACAATGATTGGCCAGCCAAACCCCTTAAAACCCCGTACACTTCCTTGCATAAACGAGTTTGCAGCAGCTCGCCCTCTGCTGCTTCCACTCAACTCCCGGAGTCTGTGTCATGGCTCCATGCCTCTCACCCCCAACCCGGCAGAGACCCTGCCATCCCTCCTGGGCTGGCCCTAGGGGAACCCCAATATCTGACACCCAAACAGGGACCCTCTGCCCCTCGGTGTTGGCAAGACCTCCCCTCCTTGATCGTCAGTGAGCAGGCCCCCTTGGTGTTGGCAAAACACCCCAGCTTCTTGATCGTTGGTGAGAAACACCCTTGCTGTTCTGTGTGCTGATGGCTGCCCAAGGGTGAGCAGGCAGCCCCCTCCTCCCCCTTTTCCTTTTTTTCATCCTTTTTCCCAGTAGGAAGGCACACATTGCCGCATGGTCCCAAAGCCCATGTTGGCCCCTCCATTATTGGTTTGTCCCGGTGAAATCACATAAGGATTTGACTCACCTGGTTTCGGAACCAAGGCGAGGCCTTTGACTGAGCTTCCCCAGAGACACCATGTGGGCATATGACCATGGAGTGACGACCCACGGAAGTCCCCCCACTAAGCACAAGACACATGGGTCCTAAACATTCTATCTGTATGTCTCAGCTGGCCCCGGTATTAGGAGTTGTGGTTTGCATGATTATCCTTTGGGCTACCATTTTTGATCTGGGTTATCATTTTCTGTCTCCTTGACTCAGAAGTGTCCCAGCCAGCCCCCCAAACACCACCACACTGGAATGGGAAACCTCCCTCCCCATCAGAGGATGCCGCAATTGCAGGCTCTTAAGGCCCTCCTCCTGCAACATGGCTTAAAAGTAAAACAAAAGGACCTCCATGGCTTTGGGGATGAAACTCTTATTTTAGCCCCATGAATTAGTCCGGAGAACATCTGGGACACTTCCATTTGGTCCCGGGTTCTCTTCCTCACAAAGAAACACGAGGTTTATGAAGGGTGCACACCTCCCACCCCATTATTTCCTATCCTCCTTGCCATAATTGCCAGCCTTAAAGGCTCCTCCATGAAGGAGGAACTGAAACTAGATCTTCAAAGCTCATCCCTCCCAGCCCAACCCTTCAATGATAAAAGACCGCCACCCAAACTGCTGCCTGCAGCAGCCATGCTCACAACCACCCCTCCCCTCTTACCCTTGGAAGAACCTCCACCTGATCCATCCTGGACACACCCAGGCAACTGACAGTTTGCTGACTAGCCCCATTGCCCCACCCTTTGCTGCCTTCCCCTTTAACATAGAGCCAGATGCAACAGCCAGGCCCTGGTACCCCACCCCCCTCTCTGATATGGCTCTCATCAGTAAGGTGGCCCAGGAATCTGGCGTTGACTCTTCCTACTTTGAACAAGTCCTTTTACAATGGGCCATCCACCTTCAGACTTATTGAGCACGTTCACTCACATGTTGGTCTGCCTGGCTTTATTGCTGATGGGAATCTGCAGGTAGACAAATTCATTGCTGTCTCCTCCTTGCCACCTTTAGAACAAGCTAGACGTTTACACCAAAGGTTACATCTATCCACCACTAATCTAAAAACCCTATACCCTGAGCTCTCTCTTAGCCATTGCAAACATTTAACCTGTACCTGTAAGGCATGTGCCCCCCCATCTCCCTTGAGCCCCCTACAGCCTCAAGGAGTCAATCCTAGATGACTTACCCCAAATTCTATCTGGCAGAGGGATGTTACCCACATACCTTCCTTTGGTAACTTCAAATATGTCCATGTCATTGTGGACACTTACTCTAAGCTTACTTTTGCTATTGCTCTCTCACGGGAGAAGGCGTCCCATGTCATTAAGGCAACAAAAACCGCTATGTTGGTCATGGGTGTACCCTGGTCAATTAAAACTGACAATGGCCCTGCATACACATCTGCCCAATTCACATCCTTCATGGAATCTTGGGGAATAAAACACTCCATTGGGATCCCCTACAACCCACAAGGACAAGCCATCATGGAAAGAACTAACCAGACCCTAAAGGAACTACTTATAAAACAAAAGTCCACTATGTCGCCCAAGGACCCCCAGTTGGCCCTAGTGGAAGCTCTCTTCACCCTCAGTTTTCCAAAAGGCAGTACTCTCCCCAGCCTACAAACATTGGAGATCCCAACCAACCACAGCGCCCTTACCCTTAGTCTGCTGGAAGGATCCTCTTTCTAATATTTGGAAGGGACCCCACCCTCTTTTAACACAGGGCCAAGGGTATGCTTGTGTCTTCCCAGAAACTTCACAGATCCGGATCTGTATTCCTGCCAGAAACATCCGTCCAGCTACTGACTCAGGGACCGACCTTTATGAAGAGGATGATGCCAAACCCCTCAGGCTGCATACGGGACTTTAAACTTATTCCCCCTTTTTTTCTCTTTATATCTCCTTTTCTCCCTACTACCACTTCCCAGAAACCATTTTGGACAACTCTTCTTAGGCCATACTTGTTTGGTGCAGTGGGCCTATATTACCACACTTTTCCTAGGCTTTATTTTAGCCACTCTATTTCACTGTATTCCTCCCCCTTCAAGCACATACTTCTCCTTAGCCACACCTTTGCCTTTTTTGCTTATTAATGCCTCTTATGGTAATGCTACCCTCCAACCAGCCATAAATTCCTTTGCAACTCCTTTCATTACATTAATCTGCTACCATTAAGGACACTCAATGCTACTAACTATGATGATAGGGTGAGCTCACGACAGTCACCCAGGAACCTGCTCCTACCCCAGTCTTTTTCAGGTTCTATAGTTAATTCTCGCTCGCTGGGACTGTTCACACACCACAGAGCCACCACCACTTGGCCCTCCTACAGTTCACACAGCCACATATGTATCACCATTGTAGGTCTGGCCTCCCTTGACCTCACGCTAAAAGTCATACAGCCACACCCCTTGGTTTTTCTCACCAGGATGGCAGGTGGCCAATGACAGGTAAGATTCCATGAGATGGGGCAACCTAAGACAGGCACTGTCACATGTGATGATCCCTTGGGGCCTGGGTTCAACAATGGCTTTCAAACAACCATACCAGGCCATACCCCTCAGGGCTTTCTCACTAATAAAAACAAATGACAGGTAAGACTCCATGAGATGGGACAACCTAAGACAGGCACTGTCACGTATGGATCCCTAGGGGCATGGGTTCAACAATGGCTTGGCAAAAACCATACCAGGGTTGCCAATAATAAAAACAAAAAGGAGGATATGTATGGCACAATGCAGGCATGGCTCTAGCCAGACCACATGGCAGAAGAAACCAGGAAGTGGCTTCTGTGAACACGATGTTCTGTGCAGGCCTGGCGTGACAACAGCTACAGTCCCATGCTCGAGAGAAACCTGCTACAAGATGACCTGTACAGAAACAGGCTGTCATTAGTCACAAGAAGGGGGACCACCCCATACAATGATTGGCCAGCCAAGCCCCTTAAAACCCACCTGCACTTCCTCAATAAACAAGTTTGTGGCACCTCACCCTCTGTTGCTTTCACTCAACTCCCGGATTCTGTGTTGTGATTCCGCGCTGCTCACCCCCAACTCGGCAGAGACCCTGCCGTCCCTCCTGGGCTGGCCTTAGGGAGGACCACAACAGTATGCTGATGGTGATTTTGATCTAATACTACATAAATAGAACTTAGGATTTATAAAAATGATTCTCCAATATTATGTGACTGCTGTCATTTAACACTTTTATTATTTTCTACAATTAAAAATAATCGTGTGTATGAATGGGTGTGAGAGAGATAAGGGGGAGGGAGATTTTTAAGTATTTTATTTTATTTGTTTGAAAGAGATAGATATAGAAAGAGGCAGAAAGAGAATGGGCATGCCAGGACCTTCAGCTGCTGCAAATGAACTCCAGACATATGCACCACCTTGTGCATCTGGCTTACAAGGATCCTGGGGAATCAAACCTAGGTCTTCAGCCTTCGCAGGCAAGAGCCTTAACTGCTGAGCCATCTTTCCAGCCCTATTTTTAAAATTTAAGTCATTTTTTATTGAGAGAATATTCCATCTGCACCAGTGTAGCATGCTTGCTCTAGCTCAGGCTGAATGAAACAGACTTTGTAGCCTCAGGTTGGCCTCAAACTCTAAGCAATCCTCCTCACTCTGACATCCAAGTGCTGTGATTAAAGGCAGATGGGCACTGTGCAGCTTTTTTTTTTGGGAGGACAGAAAACATCTTTTTCTCCCAAAATATTTCCAGAGTTATTACTGGGTACTTCTGAATAAAATTTATCTCACTGTGATATTTTGCCATTGATTTTGAAACTTAAATCTGATTTTTTACTTAATTTTTAAGTCCTTAATCTAGTTAACATTGTATATTTAAAATTTTTAAACTCTTCTTTCATTTTACCAGTACTTTTTTGTGACTCATCATTTAAATTGAAAAACACAAGATGATCAAATAATGGGATATGTTTTTATTGCCTGAGATGTTGATGGAAGTACAACACGGAAATGCTGTATGATTTGTTAGGTTGCAGTCTTTGCATGCATTAACAAAATTCAGTGTCTAAGAGTTTAATATATTGGCCTGCACATTCAACACCATCTGTCTCTTCACTCCCATGACTATTCCTGAGTATATGCTTCATTTCACCATCATAGATGCCTTGTTGTTATTGTTCTCTCAAAAATAATTTAATATACTGATCATGTTTTTGTACCCCCTTTTATCCTCACTCCCCAATTCAGTCCCTTCTTTCTGCTTTCATACTATATGTTTACAGTTGCTGCTCCTCAGCCATGCCTAGAGTTGGGATAAGTCAAATTGGCTGTCATCCAAGTGGCCCTGGCATCACTTTCCTTAGGAAGCCTGTACCTGATTTTCCTCCAAAGAAGTTTTGGTCCTGAGCAGAGATTTTATTTCCATTTCATAGTTTTCATAGCCAAGGGAAGGGATAGGTGAACACGCAAGATGTGACAATTTGTATATCAATCATTTCTGTAGTCAGGCCACCCTAACATTGAACTCCATTTTACTCTGTTTTAACCTAAATTGTCTTTCCTTCTTATCATACCTTTGGGGGGAGGGAGAGGACAGTTCTTTCTTTAGAGATTTTTACATCTGCCAGCAGCCTCTCAGCTCCTCTGCAATTAACTCTTACAGTAAGTCAGTTAATCAGTTTAACTTTTAGCTTTTTTTACTACCACATTCCCTCCTCTTTGTCATCATAACACCTAATGATTTTCTATAGAATGGCTGGTATACCTGGAGTATTACCTGTATTTTGGTTATTTTCAAAATATGTATCAAAACAGATTTAGTTTTTAAAAAGTGGCTATCTTTTTTAAAATCAATGTTTCCAATTGGTTTTGGCCTTAATCCCAGCACTCATTAATCAGAGGTAGGAGGATCATCTGAGTTAGCAAAACAGATTAGTTAAATTCCAGGTCAGCCTGGTTAGAAAGACCTCTGGTTAGAAAAATGAAAAAATAATTTAAAATCATTCTGATTAGTATTTAAGTTTAGTTGTCAGGTGACAGTGTAAGCTATATCTAGTACACAGAACACATACACATTTTATCTTTAAATTATCTGTCAGTTATAAGTATAGGCAGAACATTTTAGTAGCCCTGAAAACAATATTTTTTCAATTATTTTATCAATAACTTTAAGCCAATTGATTTAATGTAGAAATTGTATGCCAGGAAAAGACAAGACGGTATACAAACTTGGCATCTGTGTTTTAAAACTACTCTGTATACCAATGCAAGTGCCAATTACCCCCAAACTGGAAGCAGAAAAGCAATTTAAGATTATTTTTCTAGGGCAGGAAACATGTCTTAAGTATCAATATCTCTATAAGCAATGAACTTAAGATACCAGAAATGAGACAATTAATTCAGTGAAACCTTGACTGAGACTGATTATACATAGCTTAAGAATAAAATAAAACCTGGTCACATGAGGCTACAGAGAGTAAACTATGAACAAAAATCTGCTAACAGAATTCAAAATAAATAAGAAATCTATATTATGTAGTAACATTTTTTGGCTTAAATATGAAGACATGAAAATTTTTACCATATATATATATATGAGATTTAGCACTTTTAAAAGCTAATAAGATGCCCACCCAATCTATAAGTCAATTTCTGAAATTAATTCAGCTATATCTAACATACCCAAAGAATAGAGGAAATGGACTAAACTGCCATGATCTAATGAAAAAGGAAACAAGTCTCATGGAAAAGAGAGGGAATGGTCATTCCAGGGTCACTTGCCACTGCAAACAATCTCTAAATGCATGCTCCACTGTGCGCATCTGGCTTTGCAAACAAGCACCTTTAACTGCTGAGCCATAAAGAAATATTTTCAATCTCCTCCAAATCAATTTTATAGAACTATATTGAATTCCAAATATACACAAAATTTTATGGCACAATCTATAACTGCTCAAACCTTAACCAAGTCTATAATTCTGCCTGTGGCACTCTGATAAACTTGCCCAATAATGATATAAGATAAATCTAAAGTAATTAAGGTTCTGATTGTTGGAGGAATTGAGGAATTACATCTTAAATCACAATATAACTTTGTTTACAATTGTTTTTTACTGTTCACCATGAAGTAAATAGTTTCCAAGTGTATGACAGATAAATGCTGTTCAATGTTTCTAAATGTGGTTTATTTACCTTATAAAATAGGGAAAAAATGAGTAAATAATTTTTCTATGAGATTTTTTGAAGCAGGGTTTTAGATATAATAACCATATGAGAGAATTAAATACTAATGAGTCAATTTTGTCTCTAACCTTCTGTTTAAGCATACTCATACCTTCATCCACATACTTTTACCTTACAATGTATATAATCACTCTGCAACAATCATTTTCATCAAACATTTAACATCCAACATTTAAAGTTTTCTCTCTAGTTTATCTTCTTTAGTCAGTTCATATCATAACTACCAACAAAAACTTTCATTGTCTTTACCATAACTTTTTTTCATAAGACTTTTAATATGACCATTTAAGATTTTTTCCCCGAAGATGGCGACATAGGAACCTCGCCAAAAGAGGGTAGCGAATAAAAGCAAAACAAACCCCAGAAAAATACACTTTTCTACTAAAAAGTGAGGTACATAGTAAACTTTCAAGCCCAGCAGAGAAGTAGGAGAGTTCCAGAGCGTCTGGAGCCAACAGAAGGGGGCAGAAGCGGCTCCACAGCCGCCGCCTGAGACAGCTGATCCGCAGGACTTTTAAAGGCAGGTGAGGAGAATTTTCCACTCACACCGCCTCCTCACAATCTCAAGAAGCGTGGAAGGAGGACAGTAGAGACCAACAGAGAGGCTGGTGAGGAAGAGGATCATGTAGAGGAACAGACGGACTTCAGCCGCCACTCACAGCCTCCCCTCTCCCACCACGAGTGCAAGCATGGCGAGCAACAGAGATTTGGGAAAGCGCTCGCTGGCAGCATCGGCCGCAGGGAAAGCAGAGTTCAACAGACGCAGCTGACTTCCTGAATCCACAACACAGCAAAGGAACCAAGTAGCCATGCAGCATAGCTGTGATCAAACCCGTTCCAAAAGGTAATTTGGTTTTCACTAGGTTAGTACCCAACAAATAAGCCTGGTATATAATCCTGTTGGATGGTCAGATCTGACATTCCTAAATAAGCTATTTTCTAGGCTGCTCATTTGTTGCTTCCTGATTTGTTTCCTCCTCTGTCATTCATTGGGGAAGGGTCTCTCTTGATCACAAGCTGACCTTGGAACTCTCTACAGATCAGAAATCTTAGCCTCCCAGCTGACAGGATTAAGGGCGTGGGCTAACACATATCCTTAGGAACTGTGACTTTGTCATAATACCTGCTTTTGCACAAATACTCTGGGCTGTATTTCATTGAAGGGGTACATTGTTGAGTTAAATTTTTGGATCTTGACTGTATTCTGTTCCATTCACCCCACTTGATAATCTCATAGCAGGCAAGGGTCACTTCTGTGATTACTTTGAGAGCCTTAAGAACCACACTTAACACCTTAAACTCCTACACTGAAGATATATAATATCAGATTGATTGATACATCTAACATTACTGCAGATATTTAGAAAACCCAAGCATTAAATTAATTCAAGATGCAAAGATCTTTACATTACAATACAAGAAACACAAAACATCCAGACAATATAAATCCACCAAAAAGTATTAATATATCAGAAATGACCTTCAGTGAGGCTGACTTAGAGGACATCCCCGAGAAAGATTTCAAAAGAATGATTATAATTATGTTCAAAGAACTCAAAGAGGAAATGAAAGGGTTCAAAGACCTCAAAGAAGAAATCAAAGGATTCAAAGAAAACACAGAAAACCAATTTAATGAAATAAGGAGGTCAATACTAGACATAAATACGGAAATAGAAAGAATAAAGAAAACCCACTCAGAAATGCTAGCAATAAAGAACACAGTCAGTGAAATTAAAACCTCTGTAGAAAATCTCTCTAGTAGAATGGATGAAGGAGAGAACAGGATATCGAAGCTAGAAGACCAAGTAGCTGATCTAATACAATCCAACAGAGAGAAAGACACAATAATAGGAAGGTATAAATGGGAATTACAGGATATTCGGGACAGTATGAAAAGATCAAACATAAGAATTCAAGGGATAGTAGAAGGAGAAGAATTTCACTCCAAAGGCATAGTAGGTGTTTTCAACAAAATCATAGAGGAAAACTTCCCCCAAATTGGGAAAGAGATGCCAATGCAGATACAGGAAGCCTTTAGAACACCAAACAGACAAAACCTGGAAAGAACCTCTCCCCGCCATATTATAATTAAACTACCAAACATACAAACCAAAGAAAATATATTGAAAGCAGCTAGAGAGAAAAAGCAAGTGACCTACAAAGGGAAGCCCATCAGACTCACAGCAGATTACTCAACACAAACTTTAAAGGCCAGAAGGGCCTGGAGTGATGTATTCCAAGTTCGGAAAGATAAAAACTGTCAACCGAGATTACTTTATCCTGCAAAACTATCTATCCAAATAGATGGAGAAATAAGGACATTCCACAACAAAGACAGGCTAAAGGAATTTTTGGCAACTAAACCAGCTCTACAGAAAATACTTGCAGGAATCATTCATGCTGAGGAGAAAGCAAAGCACACACATCAGGAAATAGGAAAAAATAAACCATACTCAAATAACAGTTAAAACAAGTGAGTAAAGGGAAAACAGGAAAAACTAAAAAATAAGAAGAATGGTGAGAATAAACACATATATGTCAATAATAACTCTTAATATCAATGGTCTCAATGCCCTATCAAAAGACACAGACTTGCAGACTGGATTAAAAAGCAGGATCCTACCATCTGTTGCCTCCAGGAAACTCATCTCTCAATAAAAAAAAAATAGAAACCTTCTTAGGGTGAAAGGTTGGAAAAAGGTATTTCAAGCAAATGGGCCTAGAAAACAAGCAGGGGTTGCTATTTTAATTTCTGACAAGATAGACTTCAATCCAACATTTGTGAGGAAAGATAAAGAAGGTCACTTTATACTGATTAAAGGAACACTCCAACAGGAGGACATTACAATCCTAAACATATATGCCCCTAACATGGGGGCTCCCAATTTCATCAAACAAACGCTATTAGAATTAAGGTCAGAGATATCTCCTGACACAATAGTAGTGGGGGACTTCAATACCCCACTCTCATCACTTGATAGGTCTACCCAGCAAAAAATAAACAGAGAGACATCTGCATTAAATGATACCATGGAACAAATGGACCTAACAGATATACACAGAACATTCCATCCAAATGCTTCAGAATATACATTTTTCTCAGCAGCACACGGGACATTTTCTAAAATAGACCATATACTAGGACACAAATCAAATCTTAACAAATACAGGAAAATTGAAATAATCCCTTGTACATTTTCTGACCACAATGGGATTAAACTGCAAATCAGCAACAAGAAAATATACAGAGCATACAGAAACTCATGGAGACTAAACAGCACTTTATTGAATGATGTATGGGTCATTGAAGAAGTTAAAAAGGAAATCAAGAAATTCGTAGAATCAAATGATGATGAGAATACAACATACCAAAACCTTTGGGACACAATGAAGGCAGTCCTACGAGGGAAATTTATAGCCTTAAGTGCATATATTAAGAAATTGGAGAGTTCACAACTAAACAATTTAATGCTTCACCTTAAGGCCTTGGAAAAAGAAGAACAAGGCAAACCAAAAATTAGTAGACGGGAAGAAATAATAAAGGTTAGGGCAGATATTGATGAAATGGAAACCAAAAAAACAATCAAAAAGATCAATGAAACAAAGAGTTGGTTCTTTGAAAGGATAAACAAGATTGACAAACCCTTAGCAAATCTGACCAAAAGAAAGAGAGAAGAGACAAAAATTGATAAAATTAGAGATGAAAAAGGCAACATCACAACAGATACCAAAGAAATTCAGAAAATCATACGGACATACTTTAAGAATATATATGCCTCTAAGTTTGAAAACCTGAAAGAAATGGATGAATTCCTTGATTCATATGACCTACCAAAATTAAATCAAGAAGAGATAAACCATTTAAATAGAACTATAACAACCACAGAGATTCAAGCAGTTATAAAAAGTCTCCCAACTAAAAAAGCCCAGGCCCAGATGGATTCACTGCTGAATTTTACCAGACATTCCTGGAGGATCTAACGCCAATGCTTCTCAAACTTTTCCATAAAATAGAAAAGGAAGGAACTCTACCAAAATCCTTCTATGAAGCCAGCATCACCCTGATACCCAAACCGGACAAAGACAGATCAAAAAAGAAAATTATAGACCAATCTCCCTCATGAACATGGATGCAAAAATTCTCAACAAAATACTGGCAAACAGAATACAAGAATTTATCAGAAAGATTATTCACCCTGACCAAGTAGGCTTTATCCCAGAGATGCAGGGATGGTTCAACATACGCAAATCCATAAATGTAATACACCATATAAATGGTCTGAAGGACAAAAATCATATGGTCATCTCAATAGATGCAGAAAAGGCATTTGACAAAATCCAACACCCCTTCATGGTGAAAGTATTACAGAAACTGGGAATAGAAGGAGCATATCTCAACATAATAAAAGCTATTTATGACAAACCTACAGCCAACATAATACTAAATGGGGAAAAACTTGAAGCTTTTCCTCTAAATTCAGGAACAAGACAAGGGTGTCCACTTTCCCCACTACTATTTAATATAGTACTGGAAGTCTTAGCCACAGCAATAAGGCAAGAGACACTCATAAAGGGGATACAAATCGGAAGGGAAGAGATCAAACTATTATTATTTGCAGACGATATGATTCTATACCTAACAGACCCTAAAGTCTCTACCTGCAAACTGTTAGAGCTGATAAACACTTTTAGCAATGTAGCAGGATACAAAATAAACACACAGAAATCAGTAGCTTTTCTATATACTAACAACAAACGTGCAGAGGATGAAATCAGGGAATCTCTCCCATTCACAATTGCCTCAAAAAAAAATAAAATACCTTGGAATAAACTTAACCAAGGAAGTGAAGGATCTCTACAATGAGAACTTTAAAAAACTCGAGCGACAAATTACAGAAGACACAAGGAAATGGAAAGACATCCCATGCTCCTGGATTGGAAGAATCAATATTGTGAAAATGTCAATCTTACCAAAAGCAATCTATACATTTAATGCGATCCCTATTAAAATCCCAATAGCTTTCTTCACGGAAATAGAAAAAACAATCCTAAAATTCATCTGGAAACACAAAAAACCTCGAATAGCCAAAACAATTTTGCGAAACAAAAATCAGGCAGGTGGTATAACCATACCCGATTTTAAGTTATATTACAAAGCCATAGTAACAAAAACAGCATGGTACTGGCACAAGGACAGACAGGTAGATCAATGGAACAGAATAGAAGACCCAAATATTAATCCAAGCAGCTACAGCCACCTGATTTTTGACAAAAATGCCAAAAATATTAATTGGAGAAAAGATAGCCTCTTTAACAAGTGGTGTTGGGAAAACTGGACATCGGTATGTAAAAGGATGAACATAGATCCTTGTCTTTCTCCATGCACAAGAGTCAAATCCAAATGGATCAGGGACCTTGATATCAGACCTGAAACTCTGAACCTGCTAGAGGAAAAAGTAGGGGAAACCCTACAACATATTGGCATAGGTAAGGACTTTCTGAATATAACCCCAATTGCTCAGCGAATAAAATCACTAATCAACCAATGGGACCTTAGGAAATTACAAAGCTTTTGTACAGCAAAGGACACTGTGAGTAGAGCAAAAAGACAACCTACAGAATGGGAGAAAATCTTTGCCAGCTATACATCTGACAGAGGATTAATATCCAGAATATACAAAGAACTCAAAAAACAGAATAATAAGAATTCAAACAACCCAGTTAAAAAATGGGCTATGGAACTAAATAGAGAATTCACAGAAGATGAAATTCAGATGGCATATAAACATCTGAAAAAGTGTTCCACATCCTTAGCCATCAGGGAAATGCAAATTAAAACCACTTTGAGATTCCATTTCACTCCTGTCAGAATGGCTTCCATCAAGAAAACAAATGACAATAAGTGTTGGCGTGGATGCGGAAAAAGAGGAACACTTCTACACTGTTGGTGGGAATGTAACCTGGTCCAACCATTGTGGAAATCAGTGTGGAGGTTTTTGAGACAGCTAGAAATAGATTTACCATATGATCCAGCTATAGCACTCCTAGGCATATATCCAGAAGACTCTTCTCACTTCCTTAGAGATACTTGCAAAACCATGTTTATTGCCGCTCTATTCACAATAGCTAGGAAATGGAAGCAGCCTAGATGTCCCACCACAAATGAATGGATAATAAAGATGTGGTACATTTACACAATGGAGTTCTACTCAGCGGTAAAGAAAAATGAAATTATGAAATTTGAAGGGAAATGGATGGATCTGGAAAGGATTATACTAAGTGAGGTAACCCAGGCTCAGAAAGCCAAACGTCACATGTTCTCTCTCATATGTGGATCCTAGCTACAAATAGACAGACTTGTGTGTGAACTGGAACCAAAAATTGGTACCAGAAACCAGTAAGCTGGTAAAAGGCTATAAGGGACGGAGGAAAGGGAAGGACTGAAGTGTATGGTATTGCACATATGTAAGTGGAAGGACTGATTACAAGGAGGAGAATGGCCTAACCAAGGCCATGGGTAGAGAATGCATAAAAGAAGGGCAAGGGGAGGGTCAATCTAATTTCAAAAGATTGTGAATAAGACTTATGTAAAACTACTTTTTTGAATAATGGTACATCTAGAAGCTGTAGACTGTTACTAGAAAATTTTCAGTACCTGGGATGGGATACCTTCCAGTGAGTTGTTGGCCAAGGAGGTCCCGGTAGCCTCCAAAACATTAAAGGCTTTTGCCAAAGCCCTTGGTTTCCCCTGAGAAACAGATAGTAAGACCCTATTGCTGAAGACATCTCTTGCCTGAGAGGCAAGGTCACTGAGAAAGCAAGCTGGTGCTGAGCAGAAAACCTTCTCCCTGTAGACCAGCCAACTGAAAGCTGGAAAAAGCTGCACTGCATGCAGAGTATGGGAGACAGAAGTCATAAGCAGTGAAAACAGTGGACGCTGAATATTCAAATTTGGCCAGACAGGCCCAAAGACTGAACGGGTGCAATAGTGGCATGTCTACTCGTGGGGTAACCAACTGCTCTATAATTGGACTGAAGGCCCTCTCTATGGGAGGGAATACATACCTGGTACTGAAAAACCTAAGCAAAGTCTATGGTAGGTAAGGTCACAAGCCTTAGGGGTATAAAGCATGCCCTTATCTAAATGTATATACTATTCCCACCAAGCTGCCCGGAAAATACTACACTTAATGCTCATATTCACATATTAATGCTACTCTCACTTCTGGTTAGAGAAGCTTCTCTTTTCAGATGGCGATGACCACTGGGATGATCCAAAAGGCAACATAGTGCTGAGAAGAAGGGATGGAGAAGTGCCCAGCACTGAAACATCTCTGTCACACCCTCAAGGCTCAGGGATCATTGCGGAAGAGGGGGCGGATAGAATGGAAGAGCCAAAGGAAGGGTACGACTCCCTACAATGCAACTGCCCAGACAGAAATTGGCCTTGATATCCATGACCTTGCTGTGCCTAACAATACCTCCGCAAGACCCTCATAGTAGAAGTAAAAGAGGATGACATCATATTAAAAAAAGAGACTAATGGAGAGAGGGAGGGGATATGATGGAGAGTGGAGTTCTAAAGGGGAAGGGGGGGAGGGGAGGGAAAAATACTCACCTTTGGTATGTAAGTATGTTTTGTTGTCAATAAATATTAAAAAAAAAAAAAAAGAAATAATATAGTAATACCAGAAAACCCAAGGCTGGAGAGATGGCTCAGCAGTTAAAGGTGCTTACTTGCAAAGCCTGGTAGCCCAGATCTAGTTCCCCAGTGTTCATATAAAGCCAAATGCACAAAGTGACACTTGCATCTGTAGTTTGTTTGCAGTGGCAAGAGGCCCTTGTATGCCCATAATCAGTCTTTCTCTCTCTGTCTCATAACAAAAAATATTTACAAAAAGAAAATCTATGAGCTTCATGAAGTTATACTACATATTATTAATATATTTCAAATTACTTTAAATAAATTATAGATATCATCCACTTTATTCATTGTTTAGTCACAAAATAATGTGGAATATAGGGGCACATGTAGTTGTGCAAATGCATTTTGTCCAACTAGATTTCAGAAAAAGATAAAGGAAAGCTAATGTTTAAGATGGCTCTTAATGGGGATTTCTGTGTAAAACTACTACAGGAGAATGCACAGCAAGAGGAAACTCCTTGAGAAGTCTGAAAGTTCTGGAAATCCTTGCTTGTTCCATGTGACTGATTTCGAGTTTGGGTAGTAGGAAAGTTATGTCACCAACCTGCAAAAGCCAGCCATGGCCAGAAATCCAGACTTGAAAGCAAAATGGTGACTTTCTGTTACAGGTGTTCTTTCTACTCCAGACTTCATGGATATAAACATGACATATGCATTCTTGTAATTGTCTAGTCTATGAAATGACCTACACCAAAGGAAAAAAAAAAAGGTCAAAACCACGTTTTCTAGGAAGGGTTCTTACTACATAGGTTAAATACTTGTATTAAAACTTTGATTGGTGAGCTAAGTAAATCAATGCTGATTTTATAACACAAACCATTTAAAATAGCAGGGTATCAGATCAGGCATAACAGCTTGGTAGTTGTTTGCACTGTGATCGTTCAAGCTAGTATGTCTAGCTGTATTGCTCCACAAAGGTGAATACAATGGTCACAAAAGTTCTAGGCTTTACCAGCACAATACAGCAAAAAAAAAAAAAAAAAAATCCTGATAGAAACAGCTCTAATGCATGAGAATTCTACTAGAACTTCACTTTTTCTAACGCCTCTGCAAACCTCCCAAATTGTTAACAAAAGATGGTAGGTCTGTATGTGACAGCTCTAGAGAATCTTATGAATTAATAGAACTTTTAAAAAGAAAATTATCATGTTGATATTCAGCAATAGAGGGTGTTTTTTTTTAACTTAATATAGTCTTACTCCATAGTCTGATTATTGGAATTACTGTTTAAAGCTTTTGTAATTATTGTCCAACTATTATTTAATGAAATGTTTTAAAACGGAAAAAAAAAAAAGATTTTTTTCCCCTCAAAAGGCCTTTTTTTTTTTTTTTTTTTTTTTTTTTTTTTTTTTTTTAGGTTTTTCGAGGTAGGGTCTCACTCTGGCGCAGGCTGACCTGGAATTAACTATGTAGTCTCAGGGTGGCCTTGAACTCACGGTGATCCTCCTACCTCTGCCTCCTGGGTGCTGGGATTAAAGGCGTGCACCACCACGCCCGGCTTTCAAAAGGCCTTTTGAAATAACCTTTTTATAAAAGAGTAGACCAGACTTGACTTATACTATTTACCCAGAATAAAGATATACTTTTATCATTTATTGATTTTGGAACTTTGTTTCATATAAATTTCTTGAAACACATTTTTTAAAAAAAATATGAAAGCAGATTTGAGCATTATTAGAAATTTTAGAAATTTTCTTACAAACTTGGTATCAAGTACTTTAAAATTTAAACAAATCTTGAAGCTTTTGTATGTTATAGTTCCATAGAAGTGTAAAGATAAAGTAAATATAAAAACAGTTACAAGTTTTTTATAAGAAGCCCCCATCTAGTCACAGTGATTTGGCTCTCACCCATTATCATGCTGGGGCCAGGACCCTGAGATTCCCTGTGCCTGCAGCCCCTGGCTCTGCAAGGCAGAGAAACTAAGAAAGAGCCATTAGGGATTTTCCTGGGGCAGCATTTTGTCTCTCTGTCCAACAATGAGATTTGTGTGTGTTAGGTTCCCCTCTCACTCCCAAGGCCACATGGCCATCTACAGATCAAGCCCTTCAGAAGAAAGCACTAAGTAACACATTACTGGCACGTTTGTCTGGACTGGCCCAGAACTTAATTATTTTTTATCTATTTCTTGCCCCTGGGGAACACAGTAGGATAGCATTACCCCTCCCCACTTTTTTTTTTCTTTCTAAATTCCAGGGAGACTTTTGGACTTTCCTCAGGGCTACAAGGCAGCTTTCTGGTCTTGCCATGTTACAACTCTTTAAGAGTAGGAGAATCTTGCATTTTTTTCTTGCCTATGATCTTAATTACTTTTAGTGTTTCTTCTGGGAGACAACAGTAAAAGTTGGCCATGCAGTCTAGTACAGTGGGCTTGGTGGAGAACATCACTCACAATGAAATGGCACTGTTCAAAACAGAAATCAGTCTACAGCCTTAGAGCTGTCAGCCACATACGTACTCATTCATACATATTCATTTCAAGTGCACTTTTCATATAGACTCCAGACAACCATTTTCTCCTCACACATTCACTCATTCATTCATTTAGGAGCTATGTATTCTCACTTTAAATTTCTATTCTATTTACAACTCTGGAAACCAAAACCAAACCTTGTTACTGGAAACATGGTAGAGAAGAGAGAAGGCCATGCACGCAGAGTGAAAAATGTTTGAATATAGGGTATTTTGGACTACCTGTCTGTACATTGGCAGAAGTTTTTTAAATCAGTGAGAATTTGGAAATTAAAAGTACCATTCTCAGGCCATTTGGACCCATTGTTCAGCTTATATTGTTGCAGAGAGCTGCAGAGAAAGATTAGACAACAGGTTTGATGTCCTCCAAGAGTCATAGAGGCTTTAAGTTCTTAAGGAGACAGGGAAAAGAGCAAAACAAGGGTGAGAGAAAGGAACCAGGGCTTAAGCTGGGTTTACACAGAATACCAATATGACCCCCAGGCCTATTAGGGTGAATGGGCCCTGCACCTCCCATGTGGGCAGAGGCTGTACAGGTCACAACTGTCAGCTTTTTAGCCTGTTAGTGGGCAAGGCTGACACCTGTGTTCCTAATGGTGTAAGCAGATGGCAGTGAAAGATGACACTTCAGGAGGGAGAGGTGGAGGAGAGAGAGTGTCTTAAGATGGTGCAACCAAACCAAAAGGCACCCCCTTAGGGTGCAGTAGACCAGAGAGTGAGAGACCTGAGGTGTCAAGAGTGTATCTTTCTTGAGACCTGGGGTTGGGGCCCAGAAGCAGGCAAAGGGTGTAGCCTGGCATGCCAGCATGGCTTCCACCAGGAGGAATTAAACCTGAGAGCAGGCCAACCTGAGAGGGAAACTTACCGAGAAGGAGGGAGGAGATGAAGAAGGGAAGAAGAGCAAGGCCAAATTGTGGTAGTTGTGAAATCCAGTATCAGGCAGCGATGGTCTGAAGCCTTCAGAGGTTCAGTGGCATCTTGGTGGTCTGTCAGGGGAAAGGAGGTCTGACCTCCCAAGAGGGCAACCGGAAGCCTCCTATCCAAGTCAGGGCACCAGATATAAGGTTTGAGAGTGACCAAGACCACACAGACCACTCTGAAGCAAAGATGAAAGCTTTAATTCAGGAAAAGCATGAGCTGCTAGGGCTGACTCTCAAGAGCAGAGCACAACCAACCTGAGTTTTCACATAGTGGGTTTTACAGGGCTTTTTCAGTTGGGGGAAGGTGAGGAAGGGAAAAGAACTTGCTGCCTAAGCATGCAGGCCTCTTGGGCTATAGACCTCCACCTTCAACTCCCCAGAACCCATGTATGTATGTTGTCCATGTGACTAGGAAGCTTACTCCAAGGGTATGCCATATGAGGCTGAATAGGCGGGAAGGCACTTGTTGTGGTCAGCTCCTTGTTGCTGGGACAAACAGGTGACCAGAAGCCGCTTATAGGAGGAAAGGGGTTTATTTCAGGCTTACAGAATCCAGAGGAACATCAAGGGCAGAAGAAGCTGGCTCACTTCCATAGATCTAAGCAGAAGGACATCACCAAACAGCCAGCAAACACCAACACCAGCAAGCACAAATAGCCAGAGCTTAAACTGCTCTTCACAAACCTTAGGGCTGGACTCAAGATCTGCCCAGTGACATACCTCTTCCCCAGTAGGGCTCTGCCCACTGGAGACTCAAGTTTCAAGCCTGAGTCTATGGAGCCACACATTTAAACTACTACAGTAGTTCTTCAGTGAAAAAGATATAATTTAGTCTACAATGTTGTTGTTAAAAAAAAACTCCTGGATCATACTAATCTAATTAGCCATTATGACTTGGGTCTTAATTATAAATTTTTTCTGTATCTAACATGGCATGTAATATAACAAGTAACATTTAACATGCCTTGAAAAGAATTTAAGAAATTAACCAACTTTGAAGTTTTTAGTTATGAGGTTTAAAAGTTTCTTATAATAGTTTTTAATGGAGAAGGCTCATGGTTTTTACTTACTTGTACAGAACTCAAAGAGGTCTTAGATTTAGAGGTATTAAAGAAAGTGTGTCAGGTTGAGAAAGCTAAAAGCTTGTTTAATCATAACAGTTTATTATAACCAGTTGTTTATGCAACCTCCATTGTACAGGATAAAAGATAATAGGTAAGTGAAATTTTGTATAAGTAAGCCTGGGTGTTTATCTGTTAAAATGGGTTTTCACAGTCAGGTGTAGGGTATGCCTATAATCCCAGCACTCAGGAAACAGAGGCAGGACACTCACTGTGAGTTTGAGACCAATCTGGGACTACAGAGTGAGTTCCAGGTCAGCCTGGGCTACAGTAAAACCCTACCTCAAAAAAAATGCCATAATAAGTTTTCTATTAAGCAAAGAAAGGCTTTTCCCAATGAGAAAATGCACAAATTTAGCATTTGGATATCATCAAGTTTAAGAGAGTCAGTCTGCCCCCTCCTTTCTCTAGCTCTGTGACTGCTGGCCATCCCTGTGGCATCAGGGCAGTCTCTGCCTTCACTGTCACCCAGTCTTCTCCATGGATGCCACCTGTGCCCAAATGCTCCTGTTCATGAAGACATCAGTATGTTGAATCAGAAGCCACTAATGACTTTATTTTAATTTGAGCAGCTCAATAAAACCTTATCTCCAAGTAAAGTCACATTCAGGGGTCTGGGGTTGAGGACTTCAACTTTGGCATATGAAGAAGGAGACAGTTCACTCATAGCATCTGTTCAGTTTTCCAAATTTGTCTTCTCTCTCTGTCTCTGTCTCTGTCTCTGTCTCTCTCTCTCTCTCTCTCTCTGTGTGTGTGTGTGTGTGGTGCATGTATGTATAGTATGAGTGCATTACATATGCCTGTTTGTAAGTATGGGTGCACATGTAGGTGCAAGTGCATGTATTTTTGCATGCACATGGAGGTCAGAGGTTGATAATCAGGTTTCTTCCTCAGTTTCTCTCCACCTTATCCATTGGGATATAGGTTCTCTCACTGAAACTAGAGCTCATTGATGCATCTCATCTAGCTAGCCAGAAAGCCCCATGGATTCCCTATCTCTGCTCCCCCGGCTCTGGGATTACAGCACACACTACCATGCCCAGCATTTTTACATGGGTGCTGGGGATCTAAACTTGGGTCCTTATGCCTGTGTGTCAAGCACTTTACACACTGAGCCTTCTCCCCAGCCCCTTATTTCTCATCTTGGTTAAAAACTAACTATGCAAATGGAACAAACAAGCAGTCTTGTTTTTGTGGGAGGCTTTCAATTTGTTGGTCATATATATTTTACTACTTAGAAGAAACTAAAATTGAGCTGGCTTAGTGGTCAAGGTGCTTGCCTGTGAAGCCTAAGAACCCAGGTTTGATTCTCTAGGTCCCATGTAAGCCAGATGCACATGGTGGCACATGCATCTGGAGTTCCTTTGCAGTGCCTAGAGGCCCTGGTGTGCCCATTCTCACTCCCCCCCCCCACCCGCCGTCTCTGTCTCAAATAAATAAATGAAAATTTAAAAAAAGAAACTAAAATTGCCCAGGTGAATTTAGACTGCCGTTCCAGCTTGGTCAGAGTTTTCCTAGGCAAAGCCCTTTCTGCTCTTGGCACACTTTTACAGACCTATCCTAGGTATGTTTTTTTTTTTTAAATATTTTATTTTATTTGCATGCAGAGAGAGAGGGAGGGAAAGAGAGAGATATAGGTAGACAGACAGGCAGAGAGAATGCCTTTAGCCACTGCAAACAAACTCTAGACACATGTGCCACTTGGTGTGTCTGGCTTTATGTGGGCGCTGGGGAATCGAACCTAGCTAATTAGGTTTTGCAGGCAAGTGCCTTAACCACTGAGCAATTTCTTCATCCCCATCCAGGCATGTTTTTTGCATTTGTAAACTTAAAATATTTTATTTATTTACTTATTTATTTGAGTGGGGGACAGAATGGGTGTACCAGGGCCTCTAACCACTGCAAATGAATTCCAGATGCATGTGCCTCCTTGTGCATCTGGCTTTATGTGGGTACTGGGGAATTGAACCTGGGTCCTTTGGCTTTGCAGGCAAGTGTCTTAACCACTAAGCCCCTTTTTGAACTTTTTATTGACAACTTCCACAAGTATAGCATTTTCACCTCCCAAATTCATCCTCCATTAAATCCTTCCTTTGAATCTCTTCTTTCCAATTAGTTCTTTTCTATTCTAAGATCATTTTCTCCTCCTATTATGAATGTCTGTGTAGATAGTGTCAGGCACTATACAGTTGTGAATATCAGGGTCATTTTGTGTGTGGAAGGCAAGTGTTGTTTTACATTACTAAGTTTTTACTTGTGGGAATACATAAAAACATAAGATCTGTCATTTTAATCACAGTTAAGAGTCCAGTACAGTGGCCTTGAGCACAGTCACAGTGTCAGGCAACCATCACTTCCTTCACCTACAGAAAATTCCATCTTCCAAAACAAAGTGGTCTCCACTGAGCATTGAACACTAATTCTCCTCTCTTCCTCGGTCTCTCTCGTCCCCCTCGGTCTCTCCCTCCCTCCCTCCCTTTCTCCCTTTTCTTTCTCTCTCTCCTTACATATCCTGAGTCTTCATATAAGTGAAATTGTGTTTCTTCTTTTACTACTAGATTGTTTTCATTTGGCATAATGTCCTCAAGAGGTTGCAGCGTTTGTCAACATACCCTTCCTCCACAGGCTGAGCCATGTCCCTATAAGAGTCTGTCACTCTCCCCTTACCACTTGGAGCAGGGCTTCCACCTCTTTCCTGTGTCAGTGGTGCTGCTATGCACACTGCACATGGATTTCTGGTGGAGCCAACTTCTCTGTTCTTTTGAAGTGTATGGGAGTAGAATCGCTTGTCAAAAGTGTTCTTGACCTTCCCCAAACGAGCATACACTAGGAGCTCACCTGATCATCTGACAGGTTAGTTGAGGATGGGAGAACTTTTAATTTCCAATCTGTACCTCATGGGAAGGGTGCCCAGGGCTGCCAGGGCTGAGGGACCCCTCCTCTCTCCCTGGGAGGGCAGTGATGGCCACACAGGATGACTATACTAGAGAGTAGACACGCAGCAGCCTGATAGCCCAGCACTTACAGCACATCAGGACTGGCTCCCTGTGTCCTGAGCACAGAATGATTTCATCTGGGAGCCCAAAACCTGGCAGGAAGCAGATGTGGGTCATGTTTTTGAAGAGTGCCAGGTTCATTAGTTTCTTTTCTCATTGCTGTGACCAAATACCTGACAAGATGCAACTCAAGGGAGGGAGGGTTTATACTGGCTCAAAGGGAAGTCATGGCGTGGCAGTGGCTAGTCACATTGGGTTCACAGGAAACAAAGAGAGATGGACGCTAGTGCTCAGCTCACTTTCTTCTTTTTATTCAGTCTGAGAACCCAGCCCATGGAATGGTTCCACCCCATAAGTTAGAGTAGGTTTTTCCACCTCAAGTAAGCTAGTCTAGAAACTACATCATAGACATGCACAAAGACTTGTCCCCTATGTGATTCGAAATCTTGTCAAGTTAAAATCAGTGTAAACCATCACAAGTCCAATCCTTGCCCACTAGACATCCAAGCTTACCACTTTAAAATTTTTTTATTTATTTAATTGAGAGAGACAGAGAGAAATAAGCAGACAGAGAGAGAGAGAGAGAGTGTGTGTATATGAATGTGCCAGGGCCTCCTACCACTTCAAATGAACTCCAGATATATATGCCACATTGTGCATCTGGCTTTATGTGGGTACTGGGAATATAAACCAGGCAGTCAGACTTTGCAAGTAAGCATCTTTAACCACTGAGCCATCTCTCCAGTCCTCAAGCATATCACTTTTAAGCCATAACCTTCCACTCCTGAAGCTGGTGGTCATCTCATAATGCAAAATGCATTCAGTCCAACAGTCCAACCTCAAAAGTCCAATTTTTTTTTTTTTTTTGGTTTTTCGAGGTAAGGTCCACTCTAGCCCAGCCCAGGCTGACCTGGAATTCAATATGAAGTCTCAGGATGGCCTTGAACTCATGGTGATCCTCCTATTTCTGCCTCCCAAGCACTGGGATTAAAGGCATGTGTCACCATGCCTGGCCATAGTGTTTTTTTTTTTTTTTTTAACAGTTTCAACATTGTTCAAAAATGTAAGTTGCGGTGTCTCTGAGACTCTGGCAATCTTTGAACTGTGAGGAACTGTACAAGCAAAAAACAAGTTACATAGAACCAATATCCAATGGCATAGAGGAGACATTCCTATTCAAAAAGGAGGAATGGGGCCACAGCAAGAAAGATCAGACCCAAAGCCACACCAAAACCCAGCAGGTTAAGCACAAAATTCTACAGCTCCATGTCCAGCTTTTATCATCTGGGCTCCAAGGGGTTTGGGTAGTGTCTTCCCTCCAGCTCTGCTAACTGTAGCACACATAGCATTTCTGTTGAGCTGGCTTCACTCCATGCCTACATCATAGTTCTCGTATCTCTAACATCCTGGAGTCTCCACTGCAAGTTGGACTTCACCTTCACTCTTCAGTTAGTGACATCTCATGGTCACCTTGCAGAGACTCTGATCCTGCAACACATTGCCTGCAACACACAGCTTCAGTGGCTCTCTCAAACAACAGAGGCCTCATCAATTTTATATTTTCTTGCCTAAAATAATAACCAGTACCACATGAACAATCTATTCATCCCATATAGGACACAGATGGCAGACTAAAGCACAATTACATCAAAACCAGTTTTGGTAAACCAGTGAGTTTAATGGGGTTACTTTCAGAGCAGGTGAGGGGTTACTTACAGTAATGTGGAGCCCCCAAAACAACCATATCATCAAGAAGTCTCATGCCAGAATAGATGACAACCTCCACATGGCTGCTTGGAGCTCTCTGTGTCAACAGGCCCAATCTTGCAAGTCTTTCATGAGTTGTCCCAGATGCTTTTGATAAACCTGACATTTGTCATTTATTGCTTTCAACATGGAGGAATTTGTCATATAATAGCTGCCAAGCTCTATTGCTTGCTTGGTTTGGAGCTTGGCTCCTATGGACCACAGGTGCAAGGCTGACCTTGGGAAAACACTTTCCCAGGCAAGTATTTTTGAGAAGGGTACCTCTACAGCAGCATTCTCAGTTTAGGGTCTCTCCTTTTACATAAATTTGCATTTTCATAAAATGAAGCCTTCCATTGATGGGGTCTTACCCTCAGGGCACCTGTACTGTTGTCCCAATTGTAGAGTGCCAGATTTCTCTTAATGACACAAATCTCTTTATCAATTACAGCTACTCTCACATATGCCTTGCCTGTAATGTTAAATTTGCTATTTTTCTTGCTAAATGGCATATTTTTCATATTTTTCTCCACTTCTTTCTCTCTCTCCCTACCTATCTCAGAATATAATATTGAGCAATAACCATTACACAGCCTGAATGCTACCCTGTCTTGAGATTTCATCCACTAAATAAATTGGTGCACTACCTTTGAATTCATCCTCACTTGAGTTCTCAAGACACACCAGAATACAACCAGATTCTTTGCCAGAACACGAATGGCCTCTAGCTCAGTTCCTTATAGAGCCCTTGTACCCCTTCTGTCAAATCAGGTAAGCTGGACCTCCACTCTCCTCATCTGTGTCAGCATTCTGGCCTTCCAAAAATCCCAGAAACCTTAATCTCTATTCACAGCATTCTAAGGCTATTCTACCTTAAAGCTCTACACTCTTTCACAAACCAGTTCCAAAGGCCTATGAACCACATGATTAGGTTTGTCACAACTATGGTCCCACTTCTTGGTACCACATTTCTGTATTAGTTACTTTCTTGTTGCTATGACCAAATACATGACAAGTAGCAACTGAAAAGAGTAAGGGTTTATTCTGGATAAGAGTTTGAGAGATACAGTTAGTTCATCATGATGGGGAAGGCATGATAGCAGGAGTAGAAGGCAGTTGGTGATATCTGTCCAGAGTCAGGAAGCAGAGAGAGATGAATGCACATGCTCAATTCCATCTCTCCTTTTTATTCAGTACAGGAATAGTGCCACCCACAGTTCAGGTGGATCCTCCCTCTTTAATTAACTCAATCTAGAAATTCTCTCAGACATGTTCAGAGATTTATATCCTAGGTATTTCTAGATCCTAGAAAGTTGACAATCAATATTAACCATTACACTAAAACATACATACATGTAAGTGACACACAGAAACATGCATGAGGAAACACAAACACACAGAGGCATATGTTCTTTCTCTCTCTCTCTCTCTCTCTCTCTCCCAGAAGAGGGCGCTCCTTGATAGAAAGCCTGAAATGAAGAGGAACAGTCAAGTCACAGAGCTGTGTGCAAGAGATACCAATGCTCCTCTGTGGCCCATGAGGGACATGTAGGTGATGACAGGTAGATGAAATCGAGCCCAGGGTAGATGAGGGAGAAGCATCAAAGAGGCCCTGAGCCCTCCTCCTGGCAAACCTGTGGTCGTAGCAGCTGGCTTTAGATAACTGCTGACTCTAAAAATGTCTGTCCACCTGCTTACTTCCCATTCAGCCACTGGCCAGTGTTTCTGTGGGTACTCCTGGCCAGGATCCCACAACTGAGGAGAATGAGCCATAGTACCAATTCTCTGACCACTGCCCACCCCCAGGAGCCTGGAGTGTAGTACTGAGGACATCATGGAAATAGACCTCTTCCCTGCTTGGATATAACCAAAACTTTCCCATCCCATGTCCCCAGCAGTGAGGTCTGGGACCAGCTCTGGTCAGTGACCACAAACAACACCATCTTGTGCCCCTTTGAGGGATATTTTTCCTACTGGTCACCTGTGCAATAGAAAATCCTCTGTCCATCCAGGATCCCTGATGACCTGTGGGAAGAGCCCTGATCGTACATCCAAAAGACCAACATCCACTTATCTGACGTGGCAGGCAGCAGTGGGTGTACTCAGCAGCATGCTGGACACAGGTTCTCCCTACATGAGCTTGAAAACAGAGGCTGGTCCTTGAGGATGTGGGACAGCAGAATTGATGAGGCCAATGGCTGCCATAAACCAGGCATGCACCACAGTGCCTCTCTTCTGCCAATGGCCATGGCCTCCTGAGGCCACATACCTCAGAAGCCATGATCCTTCTTGGACTACAGCAAGCTAGTGAGAATCGCCCCTGCCCTGAGCCCAGAATGGCTGTCATTGTGAAGGGCTGGGCTCAAGTTCTCCAAATGAGCACATGGCCTAGTGGCAGCTGCTGGGCAAAGAGAAGCCCAGCTCAAAGTCAGCTCCTGCCCCTCCTGCTGGGTCCCGTTGAGGACAGCCGTGTCATCTGTGGACAGGCTGTGGTGAGGCATCCAATATCCTCCACAGCTCCTTAGTCTAGAAGGCAGCAAGAAGCAAGGTGTCAGGTGCACTTTCTGAAGCCTGCATAGTGGGTCCATAGGTAGTGGTTGGCTCAGCTTGCTGTGCATGTACAGATAATTGGTTTGAAAGGTCAGGTCCATCTCTGTGACATGCGTTTGCTTGCGAGTGAACTTTTTTTTCAGATAAACTGTCTTTTCTGCCTCAGAGAGGTGACCCAGAATAGCCAGAGCTCTCCAGGGCTGGAAGGAACTTTGCAGATCAAAGCCAAGTCAGCATCAGCCAAGTGAAAAGGAATGAGAGTCATTATGAAGAAATTCAATTAAAATAAGAGGCACGCCATAAACATTGATGGGTAAACTCCAAATGTAGCTATTATGCCTTGGCTAAGTTACATAAATAATTGCTTTCACTGCATATTTTTTGAGACATAGCTCACTATATAGCCCAGGTTGGCCTCAAGCTAACAATCTTCCTTCTTCAGTCTTCTAGTGCTAAGATTATAGGCATGTGCCACCATGTCTGTCTTTAAACTGCATCTAATTACAAGAGACCAAGCAAGTGTGAAAACCTGAGTCCCAGATGTTCCCCTTCCTTCCTTCAATGACTCCTGAAACCTTGGTAGGTCTCAGAAAAGTCAAGCTGACCTGCCTTGAGGTCCCAGGTAGCTGGGTAGCTGGCAGCAGCATGTGGCCTCAGAGGTAGCAGAATCCCAGATCAGTCTGGCTACACTAGGCCTCATGTACCAGTCCTTTTTCTCCATGCTGTCATCCCACTGGTCGCTGGTGGGACTTCCTGGGAAGGTGACATGCAGAGCAGTGATAGGAAACACTCGCCCACTGCAGATGTGCACATCAGGAGTAGATGACCATGAATGTGTGTCTAACGTAAAGCTGGGAGGAAAGTCTCCAGGTTCCTGGAAGGATGGAGCAATGTCAAGTACCAACAGTGAGTTTGGAGATAGCTTAACCATAACCTCCAGGATTAGCCCAAGAGCAAGCAGCTGAGGAAAAATAAGTAAAAACCTGGGGGAAGAAATTAAAATAATAAAGCAATAAAAACAAAACCCTGCATGAAAGGGCAGCAAAATGTGGCTTCCCAGGCAAATTGGCCCATAATGTATTTTTTAAGCTTTTTATTGACACATCCCTACATATTGACAGCATACCTTGATCACAATCTCCTCCTATGCCCTCTATTTTTCTCCCTCCCGGATCCCCCCTCCATTGAATCCTTTTCTTCCCAACTAGTCTCCCTTCTATTTTGGTATCATCACTTTTTTTCCATCATGTATTTTGGTAAATGAAGGTTTTTTTTGCAGGGGAGGGGGAAGTACAGTGGTGACCATTTATGAGAGGTCCATGGCTGCAACTTTGCATTGAAACTTCAGGGTTGTGACACAAACCACAAAACCTGAAAGGAGTCAAACACTTGCCTTGTGACCTTTGTAGAAAACATCTGTGACCCGGAGAGTTATCTGCAGGAAATTCACAATCAGGGTAAAGGTGAAAGATAGCTCATTTTCAGATGTCCAAAGGGTGTCCTACCCACAGACCTCACTGAAGAAGGTGTCATTACACTTCAGCAAGGCAGAAATAGATTCTAGGAGGAGAGAATAAAGCAAAGAAAAATAACAAGCAGCCTGTAATCACCCCCACAGCATGTTCTCACCTCTTCCAAGGCAGTCAGAGTCTGGGTGATACAAGGTTGTAAGAACGCTTGATGCTCTGACCCCGGCTGGCTGGGGCATAAGACTTCCTCCTTTGCCCAAATGTGCTCAGCCCACCCTTCCCAGTGAAGCACCCCCTAACTGCATGTGGCCACTCTCCATCTCAGCATCTTCGCCAGAGAGCCTACCCCACAGCCACCTTCCTGAGATTGTACAAAAGGAGTTTGGAGTTTGTGCTGGCTGAGATGAAAAGCCATGGCAGGTTGTGAGCAAGAAGTGATTTTGGGTCTGGAGAGATAGCTCAGCAGTTAAAGTGTTTGCTTGCAAAGATTGATGGCCTGGGTTCTATTCCCTAGTACCCACATAAAGCCAGATGTGCCTGAAGCTCATTTGCAGTGGCAGGAGGCCCTGGCATGTCCCTTCTCTCTCTCCTCCCCCCTCTGCTTGCAAATAAATAAAATATTAAAAAGAAATGATTTTGTAAGATAACTTGAGCTTCTTGGGGGAAGGGTAAGGTGTCAAGTGTGGGAGTGGGGGAAGATAAGAGCTCCCTGTATTCATTCCAGAAAGAGTGATTGCTGGCTGGAGAAAGAAAATAGCTGGGAGCGTGGTAGTAAGTGAAGTGTCTAGGACATATTTTCAACAGAGGGCTAGCCTGCATTGACAGTCTGTAGCAAGAAGCAAAGCCTTCCAGCCATTCTCACTGAAGTCAGGGACAAAACACAGGTGATCACCAACACTGCTCAAATTCAACACCAAATAGGGGTGGAGAGGAAGGGGGAAAGTTGAACAATGCCACCAAGTGCTACACAGTAGGACAATTGTAGCTAACAATTGTAAGGTTTGTGAATGACTGAAGAGAAGACCATGAAGGACCACTCTGATGCAGGAAAAGAGTGGGGTCATAGTTTCTGCGCTATCTCATGGGAAAAGAGAGAGAGAGAACAACCAGTGTGAATCTGGATAGTTTGGGATTTTATAGAGTTTTTCTTTTTTTTAATTATTATTTTTTTTATTGATAACTTCTATACTTACATACAAAAAACACATGCTATTTCCCTTCCCTCCCCCATTCCACTTTAGAACTCAAGTCTCCATCATATCCCCTCCCTCTCTCCATTAGTCTCTCTTTTAATTTGATGTCATCATCTTTTACTTCTATTTTGAGGGTCTTGCGGAGGTATTGCTAGGCACTGCAAGGTCATGGGTATCAAGGCCAATTTCTGTCTGGGCAGTTGCATTGTAAGAAGTCATACCCTTCCTTTGGCTCTTCCATTCTATCCGCCCCCTCTTCTGCAATGGGCCCTGAGCCTTGGAGAGTATGACAGAGATGTTTCAGTGCTGGACACTCCTCCATCCCTTCTTCTCAGCACTATGTTGCCTTTTGGGTCATCCCAGTGGTCATCGCCATCTGAAAAGAGAAGCTTATCTAACCAGAAGTGAGAGTAGCATTAATATGTGAATATGAACATTAAGTGTAGTGCTTTCAGGGCAGCTTGGTAGCAATAATATATACATTTAGTCAGACAAGAGCAGGCTTTATACCCCTAAGGCTCATGACTTCACCTGCCATAGACTTTTGCTTAGTTTTGTCAGTACCAGGTATGTATTCCCTCCCGTAGAGAGGGCCTTCAGTCCAATTATGGAGCAGTTGGTTACCCCAAGAGCAGACATGCCACTTTTGCACCCGTTCAGTCATTGGGCCTGTATGGCCATACTTGAATATTCAGTGTCCACTGTTTTCACTGCTGATGACTTCTGTTTTCCATATGGCTGCATGCAGTGCAGCTTTTTCCAGCTTTCAGTTGGCTGGTCTACAGGGAGAAGGGTTTCTGGTCAGCACCAGCTTGCTTTCTCAGTGACCTTGCCTCTCAGGCAAGAGATGTCTTCAGCACTAGGGTCTTACTATCTGTTTCTCAAGGGAAACCAAGGGCTTTGGCAAAAGCCTTTAATGTTTTGGAGGCTACCAGGACCTCCTTGGCCAACAACTCACTGAAAATTTTCCAGTAACAGTCTACAGCTTCTAGATGTGCCATTATTCAAAAACGTAGGTTTACATAAGTCTTATTCACAATATCTTGAATTTAGATTGACCCTCCCCTGCCCTTCTTTTACACATTCTCTTCCCATGGCCTTGCTTACGCCATTCCCCTCCCTGTAATCTGTTCTTCTACTTACATATGTGCAATACCATACACTTAAGTCCTTCCCTTTCCTCCCTCCCTTATAGCCTTTTACCAGCTTACTGGTTTCTGGTACCTATTTTTGGTTCCAGTTCACACACAAAGTCTATACATTTGTAGCTAGGATCCACATTTGAGAGAGAACATGTGACGTTTGGCTTTTTGAGCCTGGGTTACCTCACTTAATATAATCCTTTCCAGATCCATCCATTTCCCTGCAAATTTCATAATTTCATTTTTCTTTACTACCGAATAGAACTCCATTGTGTAAATAAATGTACCACATCTTTATTATCCATTCATTTGTGGAGGGACATCTAGGCTGGTTCCATTTCCTAGCTATTGTGAATAGAGCAGCAATAAACATGGTTGTGCAAGTATCTCTAAGGTAGTGAGAAGAGTCCTCTGGATATATGCCTAGGAGTGCTATAGCTGGATCATTATGGTAAATCTATTTTTAGCTGTCTCAAGAACCTCCACACTGATTCCCACAATGGCTGGACCAGATTACATTCCCACCAACAGTGTAGAAGTGTTCCTCTTTTTCCGCATCCACGCCAACACTTATTGTCATTTGTTTTCTTCATAGTAGCCATTCTGACAGGAGTGAAATGGAATCTCAAAGTGGTTTTAATTTGTATTTTCCTGATGGCTAAGGATGTAGAACACTTTTTTAGATGTTTATATGCCATCTGTATTTCATCTTCTGTGAATTCTCTATTTAGTTCCATAGCCCATTTTTTTATTATTTTTTTTATTGACTTTTAATCTTACATACCAAAAAAACCCCACCTGATATTTCCCTCCCTCCCCATTCCACTTTAGAACTCCAGTCTCCATCATCCTGTATGGCCATACTTGAATATTCAGTGTCCACTGTTTTCACTGCTGATGACTTCTGTTTTCCATATGGCTGCATGCAGTGCAGCTTTTTCCAGCTTTCAGTTGGCTGGTCTACAGGGAGAAGGGTTTCTGGTCAGCACCAGCTTGCTTTCTCAGTGACATTGCCTCTCAGGCAAGAGATGTCTTCAGCACTAGGGTCTTACTATCTGTTTCTCAAGGGAAACCAAGGGCTTTGGCAAAAGCCTTTAATGTTTTGGAGGCTACCAGGACCTCCTTGGCCAACAACTCACTGAAAATTTTCCAGTAACAGTCTACAGCTTCTAGATGTGCCATTATTCAAAAACGTAGGTTTACATAAGTCTTATTCACAATATCTTGAATTTAGATTGACCCTCCCCCTGCCCTTCTTTTACACATTCTCTTCCCATGGCCTTGCTTAAGCCATTCCCCTCCCTGTAATCTGTTCTTCTACTTACATATGTGCAATACCATACATTTAAGTCCTTCCCTTTCCTCCCTCCCTTATAGCCTTTTACCAGCTTACTGGTTTCTGGTACCTATTTTTGGTTCCAGTTCACACACAAGTCTATACATTTGTAGCTAGGATCCACATTTGAGAGAGAACATGTGACGTTTGGCTTTTTGAGCCTGGGTTACCTCACTTAATATAATCCTTTCCAGATCCATCCATTTCCCTGCAAATTTCATAATTTCATTTTTCTTTACTACCGAATAGAACTCCATTGTGTAAATAAATGTACCACATCTTTATTATCCATTCATTTGTGGAGGGACATCTAGGCTGGTTCCATTTCCTAGCTATTGTGAATAGAGCAGCAATAAACATGGTTGTACAAGTATCTCTAAGGTAGTGAGAAGAGTCCTCTGGATATATGCCTAGGAGTGCTATAGCTGGATCATTATGGTAAATCTATTTTTAGCTGTCTCAAGAACCTCCACACTGATTCCCACAATGGCTGGACCAGATTACATTCCCACCAACAGTGTAGAAGTGTTCCTCTTTTTCCGCATCCACGCCAACACTTATTGTCATTTGTTTTCTTCATAGTAGCCATTCTGACAGGAGTGAAATGGAATCTCAAAGTGGTTTTAATTTGTATTTTCCTGATGGCTAAGGATGTAGAACACTTTTTTAGATGTTTATATGCCATCTGTATTTCATCTTCTGTGAATTCTCTATTTAGTTCCATAGCCCATTTTTTTATTATTATTTTTTATTGACTTTTAATCTTACATACCAAAAAAACCCCACCTGATATTTCCCTCCCCTCCCCCATTCCACTTTAGAACTCCAGTCTCCATCATATCCCCTCCCTCTCTCCATTAGTCTCTTTCCTAATTTGATGACATCATCTTTTTCTTCTATTTTGAGGGTCTTGCAAAGGTATTGCTAGGCACTACAAGATCATGGATATCGAGGCCAATTTCTGTCTGGGCAGTTGCATTGTAAGAGGTCATATCCTTCCTTTGGCTCTTCCATTCTATCCGCCCCCTCTTCCGCAATGGTCCCTGAGCCATTGGAGGGTGTGACAGAGGTGTTTCAGTGCTAGACACTCCTCCATCCCTTCTTCTCAGCACTATGTTGCCTTTTGGGTCATCCCAGTGGTCATCACCATCTGAAAAGAGAAGCTTCTCTAGCCAGGAGTGAGAGTAGCGTTAATATGTGAACATGAACATTTAGTGTAGTGTCCCCAGGGCAGCTTGGTGGGAATAATATATACATTTAGTCAGACATGAGCAGGCTTATACCCCCAAGGCTCATGACCTCACCTACCATAGACTTTTACTTAGGTTTTTCAGTACCAGGTATGTATTCCCTCCCATAGAGAGGGCCTTCAGTCCAATTATGGAGCAGTTGGTTACCCCAAGAGTAGACATACCACTATTGCACCCGTTCAGTCATTGGGCCTGTCTGGCCAAGCTTGAATATTCAGCATCCACTGTTTTCACTGTTGATGCCATAGCCCATTTTTTAACTGGGTTGTTTGAATTCTTATTATTCTGTTTTTTGAGTTCTTTGTATATTCTGGATACTAATCGTCTGTCAGATGTATAGCTGGCAAAGATTTTCTCCTATTCTTTAGGTTGTCTCTTTGCTCTATTCACAGTGTCCTTTGCTGTACAAAAGCTTTGTAATTTCCTAAGGTCCCATTGGTTGATTAGTGGTTTTATTCCCTGAGCAATTGGAGTTATATTCAGAAAGTCCTTGCCTATGCCAATATGTTGAAGGGTTTCCCCTACCTTTTCCTCTAGCAGTTTCAGAGTTTCAGGTCTGATATTAAGGTCCCTGATCTATTTGGACTTGACTCTTGTGCATGGAGAGAGACAAGGATCTATATTTATCCTTTTACATACAGATGTCCAGTTTTCCCAGCACCACTTGTTAAAAAGGCTATCTTTTCTCCAATTAATATTTTTGGTATTTTTGTCAAAAATCAGGTGGCTGTCGCTGCCTGGATTAATATTTGGGTCTTCTATTCTGTTCCATTGATCTACCTGTCTGTCCTTGTGCCAGTACCATGCTGTTTTTGTTACTATAGCTTTGTAATATAACTTAAAATCAGGTATGGTAATACCACCAGCCTGATTTTTGTTGCGCAAAATTGTTTTGGCTATTTGAGGATTTTTGTGTTTCCAGATGAATTTTAGGATTGTTTTTTCTATTTCTGTGAAGAATGCTATTGGGATTTTAGTGGGGATCGCATTAAATGTGTAGATTGCTTTTGGTAAGATTGACATTTTCACAATATTGATTCTTCCAATCCAGGAGCATGGGATGTCTTTCCATTTCCTTGTGTCTTCTGCAATTTGTCGCTCGAGTTTTTTAAAGTTCTCATTGTAGAGATCCTTCACTTCCTTGGTTAAGTTTATTCCAAGTTTTGTTGTTGTTGTTGTTGTTGTTGAGGCAATTGTGAATGGGAGAGATTCCCTGATTTCATCCTCTGCATGTTTGTTGTTAGTGTATAGAAAAGCTACTGATTTCTGTGTGTTTATTTTGTATCCTGCTACATTGCTAAAAGTGTTTATCAGCTCTAACAGTTTGCTGGTAGAGTCTTTAGGGTCTGTTATGTATAGAATCATATCACCTGTAAATAATGATAATTTGATCTCTTCCCTTCTGATTTGTATCCCTTTTATGAGTGTCTCTTGCCTTATTGCTATGGCTAAGACTTCCAGTACTGTATTGAATAGTAGTGGGGAAAGTGGACACCCTTGTCTTGTTCCTGAATTTAGAGGAAAAGCTTCAAGTTTTTCCCCATTTAGTATTATGTTGGCTGTAGGTTTGTCATAAATAGCTTTTATTATGTTGGTATATGTTCCTTCTACTTAGAGGTTTTCTTTTTGCAGGGAGATACAGAAGACAAAGGACTGAGGAATTCAGGGGAGAGCAGGGACCAAGCTGAGGAAGTAATTAATCAGAGAATGGATTGCCATCAGAAGAGGAGCCAGGTTGTCTTGGCGGGAAAACTGTGGCTGAGGGCATTGTTAGGTCAGGGGAGCAATGGTTAGGCAATGTAAACATCAGAAGTTGCATCAGTCAGGCTGCTGTCATTCTCCTCCTTCATCTCGACTCCATCCTGGGACTCTTGTCCTACCTAACATTCCAACATTTTGTTAAAGATGAGGTGTGGTCATCTCTCATTACTGCTTCCTGCTATGAGAGGCCATCATCAGGTGTTTCAGGGGATGCTGTGACAGCAGCTGACAGGTCCCCTTGGAGAAGGCAATGGGGAATTGAGTCTGAGGAGGCTAAAAGTTGGTACTGAGTTGAAGAGGTATAGGTTAATAAAAGTTAATAAAAGTTGATTAATAAAAGAGTGATGTGTGAGATAATGTAGCTGGTTTTTGATGTGTTCCCAAAGACAGGGGGGCTATCAAGAGTAAAAGAAATATCCCCATTAATGGCCTGAGTAATAGTAGTAGCCAAGGCCAAATAGTTTCAAACACAGTGAGGCATCTGTGGAGTCTGTCAGCCAGAGTTTGGAGTTTTTTAATCTCTAATTCTATTGTACACGATTGGTTTATATAAAAGCAATATTCCTTGTTTACGAAGAGATTTCCTCCCTTTTCAGCTGTGATGAGATCGAGAGCTCCACAGTTCTGAAGGGCTACTGGTGTCAGTGAATGAGCTGTTGCTGTAGCAAGTGACAGGCCATAGCAGAGTCCTTAATAGTTATACTCACTTTTATGGAAAGCTGTTGATAAGAGATTAGGCTGTGTCCTAGCCTACCTGCAGCTAGTCCAGTAGCTGTTATGGAGGAAGCAAGACTTTTTTTTTTCTTGGCTTCTCAAGGTAGGGTCTCACTCTGGTCCAGGCTGACCTGGAATTAACTATGTAGTCTCAGGGTGGCCTCGAACTCTCGGAAATCCTCCTACCTCTGCCTCCCAAGTGCTGGGATTAAAGGCATGCGCCACCACGCCCGGCCTTATTTTTTATTAATATAAGTAAATGGACTGTGAAAAGCTCAGCCTTCTAGGATGTACTTCCCTTAGGTAAAGGGCCAGTCTCTATTATCTGGTCGTCTGAAACAATAGCATGTCTTGTTATTAGGGACCCCTGTGGAGTGGTAGAAGAGCTTCCATCTATATTTACCATGTATGGTCAGGGTTAGGGAAGGGAGACAGTGAAATTCTGGGATTGTGGTAGGTAAGATCTTCTAAAGTCTCTAGACAGGAGTAAGTTGCTTAGGTAGAGGTAGAAGGGTAGTTGGGTTAAGCAGGGGCAGGAGTCTAAAGCAATGTTTGGGTTGCCTAGAAAGGTAACATGAAAAAGTTGAAGTTTGGATGGAATTAGGGTTTAAGTATCCTCTACTCGAGCCCAGGGTTCCCATTAGCATTTTAGGCCTTGGAGGGTGATTCAGAGGATCCAGGTAGATGGAGTTGGATTGTCACAGAACCATCTGAGTGTGAGTTAACTATAGATGACAGGCTACAAGTTAAATACACAATCCCAAAATTAGCAGAATTATTACAGGCATGATCATTATGAACATCTAGAAATTTACCAAATGATGTGGTCTTTATCTATCCTTGTCACAGTGAGCCCTTCTATCTAAAGTTATATATAGTCTGGGCTGTGATGATAGATGTACCTTACTTTTGACTATATTTTTCTATTGAATGTTTAAGACCACGTAGGTGGCTGAAGTTTAATTTTATATTGTAATTTTGAAGGTCTGTTGTGGCTCTTTAAAGGAGACTTTTATGGACCTGGGAGGAGCTCTATGGCTCTCTCAGCATTTGTGCCATCTGCTGGGATGAGTCAGGGCCATGCTGACCATATGGCTTCCCTTCCCTTGGAAAAGATATTGGTTGAAATCCATTTTTTTGGGTCTCCATGTCCTTTCTGATCAAGAAGACAGGTGACTTACCAAGAGCTTTAGGATCCTCTCAAGTTTTATAAAAGATATAATCTAACTTTATCCATCCCCATATTCTGATAACTGTATAAACTGCATACTTTCTCAATTTTTGAGGAGCTCCATTCACAATTCTTGGGCCAAAATGAGTTGTAATACTAAAATCTCTTATTTAGAAACAGTGTAATTTAAACATAAATTATCAGATATCTGGTCAAAGCTTCATTTAATAGTCATGGGTAACAAAAATAATGAGACATAAGATTGGTTTATGTTAATCAAGATAACCTTAAACAAGGTGCATCAGATTGCTCGTTACAGATTTCTCCATCAGGATTAAGTTTGTGTCTAGTCCAGTTTAGACAAAAATGTGCACAGGTACATACATATATTTAAAGGTGGTTCTAAGTTACTAAAGACAGACTTCTTGGTTTTCAACTTTAAAACCAGAAGTGCTTGTTTAGATCTGCTACAACAGTAGCCAGAGTTTAAAATTTTTTATTTTATTTATTAATTTTATTTATATTATTTATTTGAGAGAAAGAGAGAGAGAAAGAAAGGAAGAGGCAGATAGAGAGGGAAAGAGAATGGGTGCACTAGGGCCTTTGGCCACTAAAACTGAACTCCAGATGCATGTGCCACCTGGTGGCTATGGCTTATGTTGTTCCTGGGGACTTAAACCATTGGCTTTGCAAGAAAGCGCCTTAACCACTAAGCCATCTCTCCAGCCCTAGCCAGAGGTTTTTAAGTACAAAAATCCCAATATTCAACTCTGATCTTAAATTGCCTTACAGACTCAATTAAAAGGTCAAAATGTAGATGGAAATTTAGAGAGGCCAATCTGTGAGAGACACTTACTGAAAAGGAGAGGATGAGAGAAGGAGAAGAAGTGAAGCTGAATCATGGTGAGTAAGGGAGCCTGCACCTGGCAGATGGTCCATGGCCATCAGAGGGTCAGTGGCTGGTGAGGTCAGGGCAAAGGAGGTCTGGCCACCCAAAAGGACAACTGGGAGCTTCCTATCCAAGTTATGGCACCAGATGGAAGGTTTGTGAATGACCAAAGACCATGCATGACCACTCTAAGGCAGGAAAAGAGCTGTTTCGTGGGGCCTGAGCTGCTGGTCTCTCTCATCTTAGAAGAGAGAGAGAGAAAAAGAGAGAGAGAGAAAGAGAGAGAGAGAGAACAGCTGGAGTGAGTCTGGATAGTTTGGGTTTTTATAGAGTTTTTCTTTTTGTGAGGGGGATATAGAAGACAAAGGACTGAAGAATTCAGGGGAGCAGCAGAGACCAAGCTGAGGAGGTAATCAATCAGATAATGGATTGCCATTAGAAGTGGATCTAGGTTGTCTTGGCAGGAAAACTGTGGTCAAGGGCATTGTTAGGTCATGGGAGTAAGGGTTAGGCAATGTAAACATCAGAAGTTGCATCAATCAGGTTCCTGTCATTCTCCTTCATCTCAACTCTATCCTGGGACTCTTGTTCTCTCCTGGGGGTTGTTGGCCACCCATATCCCAGGCACAGGAGGAGCTGGGGGAAGCAGGGTCTTGGAGCGGTTGAGTTTGACAGGCAGTGAACCACCCTGGAGACCGTCTGATGGACAGAACTCATTTATTCAAATGGGGAGTGGGTTTATAAACACTTGAGAAAGGTTGAGAAAGTACATACAGATCATAAAGTGATTGGATACATAGGTTTATGGGTTTCTATCTAATTGGCTGGTGTTGGAAGGCAGAAGTTGTGAGGGAAAAGTTGCAAGGGAGATAACAGAAGTGGTGGGAAAAGCTATGTGACTTCAGCCACATATCAGATGGCTACAGCTGCAGGGAGACTGTTTACTACTATATAAGGGTCTCTTGGGTAGCTGGTCACAAGGTCACGGACCTGTGGGGAAGGCAGAACCTTAGGCTGTGGAATACTCAGGTGCTCTGGGATGGGGGGAGGGCCCATTGGTCCCGTTTCCTCTGGACAAAGATGAGGCACACTATGACCTCATGAGAAGGGAGGGCCAGCTCTGGCACCAGAATGGGTTCCTGACAATAAGGCCAGCTGCAACCCCTACAGTCAATGTCCCTGGCCATGTCCAACAGTCCAGGCCAGCTTCCTCACAGTTCCAGCCCATGTTTAGCAATGCCTGACAGTCTTGGCAGGAAAACTGTGGCCGAGGGCATTGTTAGGTCAGGGGAGTAAGGGTTAGCCAACATAAACATCAGAAGTTGCATTAATCAGGCTGCTGTCATTCTCCTTCATCTCAACTCTGTCCTGGGACTCTTGTCCTACCTAAGAATAATATACTGCCAGGGGCTGAGAGGTGGTCCAGTGGATGAAGCACTTGCCACACAAGCCTGAAGACCCATGTAAAAAGCTCTCCAGATGTGGCATTGTTAGATTTATAATCCTACTATGCTCATAGCAAGAAGTAAGGCAGATAAGAGAAGCTCCCAGAAGTTGGTGAACACAGCAGTACACAATGAGAGACCCTGCTTTAAGCAAGTTGAAAGGCAAGGACCTACACCTAAAGTTGTCCTCTGATCACATGCACATCATGGCATATACATGCATGTGCACATGCACACACACACATAATTTACAAAAACCTAAAAGAGAGGATTTGGGTTTTTTTTTTAAAGATTTTTTTAAGAAGTTTATTAGAGCTTGATAGAGAAGGAAAGACTCCTGTCTAAGTGAGTACCCAGGGAGGAGGAGAACTCATTGGGTCATTTTATTTAGGGGTTTTTATGGAACATTGCACCAGCTGCTATGTGTCAAGGACCAGATTCACAGGTCTCTATGTGACAAGGACCAGTGTAGCAGGCAGTTTTCATTGTTGAGATGAACTTTTAAATCAGGCACATTTATGGAAGAAGGGATATCTATTGAAGTTTGCAAATATAGGGGAATTTTTTAAATTGCAGAAGAAACAGAATTCCTCTTAAAGAACCAAGCAGAGAGTGAGGTCCTAAGCCAAAAAAAAAAAAAAAACATCATATACAAGCACACTTAGACATTTTAGATGTTATGTATATCTTTTTTTTTTTTTTTTTTTTTGTGGTTTTGCAAGGTAGGGTCTCACTCTGGTCCAGGCTTACCTGGAATTAACTATGTAGTCTCAGGGTTGCCTCGAACTCTTGGCGATCCTCCTACCTCTGCCTCCCGAGTGCTGGGATTAAAGGCGTGTGCCACCATGCCCAGCTTGTTATGTATGTCTTTAGATTAGAATTGTAAATCTACCATCATGTCTTAGGGCTAGACCCTAAGACCCACCCAGTGGCACCTTTTTTAGCCAGGTGGCTGTAGATCCAAACTATAAACTAATACATCATTGAACATATTGGGGCCATCTATTTAAATTACCACATTTTGTCTTTGGCCCCCAATAGATTTATAACCATCTCACATTATAAGTTGTATTTAGTTTAATTTTAAAGACTTCCACAGTTTTTACCAACTAAGATAGTTCTAAAGTCCCAGGTCTTTTTTTTTTTTAATTTTATTTATTTATTTGACAGAGAAAGAGGAAGAGAGAGAGAATGGGCATGCCAGGGCCTCCAGATGCATGCACCCCCTGTGCATCTGGCTAACATGGGTCCTGGGGAGTTGAACCTGGGTCTTCTGGCTTTGTGGGCAAACACCTTAACTCCTATGCCATCCCTCCAGCCCCCAAGTCTCTTTTGAGATTTAAGATTGTTTGTTAGCTGTGAGTCTTGTAAAATCAAACACGTTATATACCTTTAACATATAAAGGCACAGAGTAAACATTTTTAACTGTTATAAAGCAAAGCAAGGAGAGACTAGAATAATGTAAACTCAACAACCATTAAGCAAAAATCAAACTTTTGTAGTTTAAGTCTGAGATGACCAGTGACTGACAGTCACTGGATTTTTAAAATTTGCTCCTGAAGCTGGGCTGAGTATCCAGGGTAAACTTTTATCCCTAGCAAGCAGGCTCCATGGTAGCCCTTGCATAGACTTGGTACATGCAAAACACTTTTTGGGTCTCCATGTAAACCACAGTCCATCTTTAAAGGCTCTTTCAATCTATTTGTGGGTCATCATATCCTGTCTTGTATTGTATGTTGGCAGCAGTTCCTGGAACCGTGTGTAATTTATGACCACTCTATGTATTTTTTATGTTTTTAAAACCAATCTCAGGTATGTAGGACATAGCCATATTTTTAATTTAGGGGCAAAGTAAATCATGACCTTGAAAAGTAGGTATCTTTTTTCCAGTCAGCTCTTTTCCAAAAGGGTTTTTGTTGTTGTTGTTGTTGTTTGTTTTGGTTTTTCGAGGTAGGGTCTCACTCTGGCTCAGGCTGACCTGGAATTCACTCTGTATTCTCAGGGTGGCCTCAGACATCCTTTCCACTTTTTTTTTTTTTTTTTTTTTTTGAGAGAGTCAAAGAGAGAAAGGGAAGAAGATGCAGAGAAAGAGAGAATGGGCACACCAGCAGCCTCTCAGCTGCTGTGAACAAACTCAAGATGCATTCGTCCCCTTGTGGGCAAGTGCGGTATTGCACCCATGCATCACTTTGTGTCTGGCTAAACGTGGGACCTGGAGAATCAAATGGGCATTCTTAGGCATAGCAGGCAGGCACCTTAACCACTAACCCATCTCTCCAGCCCTCCACTCTTTTAATGTAAAGCAGTTGGACCATCTTTCTTAAGGTTGTTAAGGTGTTTGACAATAGAAGCTTCAGCATCCTAAAATCAGTCTCAGTGTCTGTAATGTTAACTTGTTTGAGGTTTTTAAAAAATATATATTTTTTAATTATTATTATTTTTTTGAGAGAGAGAGAGAGATAAAATGGGCACACCAGGGCCTTTCAACCACTGTGAATGAACTCCAGATGTGTGCACCCCTCCCTGTGGCACATGTGCAACACTGTATGCTTGCATCACTGTGCATCTGGCTATGTGGGACTAGAGATTCGAACATGTATTCTTAGGCTCTGCAGGCAAGCACTTTAACTGCTAAGCCATCTTTCCAGCCCTTGTTTGAATTTTTTTTACTTAAAATCTTAAATCTCTCAGTCTAATATCTTTAGCCAAGTATATCAACTTATTACAAATTTAATCTTGATTAAACTTTCTGAGCCTAAGCAGTAGAACACTACCAGCCCTTATGTCAATAGCCCCATTTTAACAAAGTTCTTTGTAGTTTTTAAAAAGTTTATAAGCCAAGCCTCAAAACACAATTTTTTGTGCTTAGCATTTTAAACTCTCATCATAATAGTCCATAATACTTGGCTTACCACTCCAGAAGGTGTCTTTAGTTGTCAGTACTAAGTACTGACTCCATGCCCATTCCTCCAAAATAAAAGTTCCAAAAGACCAAAACCCACATGGTCAGCTTTATCACACCCCACTTCTGGTACAAATTTTTGTAGTAGACAGCTTCAGGTTACTGAGATGAACTTTCAAACCAGGCACAGTTATGGAAGAAGGTGTATTTATTGAACTTTACAGATCCAGAAGTTTTATAATAGCAGAAGAAGCTGGTCTCCTCTTAAAGGACCAAGCAGAGAGAAGTCCCAAGCCAAAAAAACCCAATAGCCACCACACAAACAAGTACACTTAGAAATTCCAGGTGTTTTGCATATCTTTAGACTGTAATTGTAAACACATCACCTCACCTTAGGGCTGAACCCTAAGATCCACCAAGTGATACCTCCTCCAGCCAGGTGGCTACAGATCCAAACTACAAATTAATAAAACATTGAATATATTGGGGGGCATCTATTTAAACTAATACAACCAGATTTCACAGTTTCAAGGTGAGAAAGACTGGGTTTCAGCAATATGGGGCAATATTCCCAAAAATCTTAGGTAAGGATCAGAGTTTCTATCATGTAGGAAGTGTGCAAACTTAATTTAGAGATTTTTTTTTCCTGGAGGGTATAACTTTCCAGGAAGAAAGGAGATAAGGAAAGCATTCAGGTTTCTGTAAACCTAGTAGCATTTCCTACTTCTAATCAAATAAAATCCACTTTTGGGGTTCTGTTACCCTGACTTTCTAGCCAATTTCGGTCTCCTTCTAACAGCAATAGTGAAAGTAAGTAATAGAGAGAATTCCTTTGAGGGAGGGAGTCGCTAATTTTTTGGGGGGGGCGGGTAGGATCTTGAGTTTTTAACCAGAGTTGGAAACTGTTAGAAAAGAAAGACATTCTTACCCTGAGCTTCACAATATGTGCACATATAGAAACATCATATGACACCTCACCAAATATATCATTTTATGTGGCAAAACAAAAAAAAATAAAGTATTTTCATAACTAAAGATTGAAGGGATGTAAATTCTAGGTCAACCTGGAATACACAGTGAGACTTTGTCTCAACAAAATAAAAATAGGAGCTGCAGAAGCAGCTTGGTCAGTAAAGGGCTTGCCTCACAAGCATAAATACCGCAGTTTGATGCTCTGCATCCACATGATATGCTAGCATGGTGCTGCATGCCTGTAATCCCAGCACTGGGGATGCAAAGACAAGAGGATCTCTGGGATTTGTTGACCAGCCAGTCTAGTCTACTCAATGAGCTCCAGGCCAGTGAGAGGACTGGCTCAAAAAAAAAAAAAAAAAAGGTGGATATGGGCTGGAGAGATTGCATAGTGGTTAAGGCATTTGCCTGCAAAGCCAAAGGACCCAAGTTTGATTCCCCAGGACCCATGTAGCCAAGGTGGCACATGCATCTGGAGTTACTTTGCAGCAGCTGGAAGCCCTGGCGTGTCCTCTCTGTCTCTTAAATAAATAACTAAAAATAAAATATTTAAAAAACTGGATAGACAGCATACTGGAAAGTGACACTTAAAGTTGTGCTCTGGCCTTTGCCCATATGTGCACCAATGTGCACACACACATGCACACACATACACATGAACTGCTTACACACCACACACATGTGATAAATGAATAAAGAATAAAAATAGGGCTGGAGAGATGGCTTAGCAGTTAAGGCACCTGCCTGCCAAGCCTAAGAATGCTGCTTTCAATCTCCAGGTCCCACATTTAGCCAGACGCAAAAAAGTGATGCAAGGGTGCAGTGCCACAGTTGCCCACAAGGGGGCGCGTGAATCTGGAGCTCGTTCACAGCAGCTGAGAGGCTGCTGGTATGCCCATTCTCTCTCTTTCTCTCTCTCGGTCTCTCTCAAATAAAAAAAAAGAATAAAAAATGAAACAATAAAGATTTAAAATTCCTAAAATGTCAACCTTAATTTAAGGAAAATACAACAAAAAATTTAAAAAAGGAAAATACAAGAATATGAAATGAGATGTAAATGACAGAAAGCAAGACATACAGAAGCCAGAGTTGACTATACAGTTATTTGAAAAATAACATTAATGAAGTGAAACCAATTTCAAGTGGCAAAAGTATCAGCAAAGGCTTGTGAATCTGGGGACCCAGAGCTGATCAAAGACAAACATGTGGCCACAAGGCAGCAGTAGTGTCATGGTATGCTTGGGCTGGGCTCAGCAGTTGTGGATCATGTGGAGACTCCAGAGACAGAAGCCCTCAGCCACACCCAGAGAGGAAGAGGGCATCGTCGCTTAAGGAGAAGGGGGCAGTTTGGGGCATCCAATCCAGGACAGCCTTTGGGTTAGAGGGCTCCAGGGAGCAGCCTTTGAGGTCTGTCACAGCCTTATTCTTATCATGGCTGCAGTTTCCAGGGGAAAGCATTGCATGATATTATAGACATATCAATGTTCCCTACATGAATGAATTCATTTAATCCTACTACAGTCAAAGCCCCAACAAACAGTCCCAGGTCTGAATAGCTAACCCTAAAGTTAGCCTGAAAAAAGGTATCACCTCTGGGCATGGTGGCACATGCCTTTAATTCCAGGACTTGAGAGGCAGAGGTAGGAAGATCACTGTGAGTATGAGGCCAGCCTGGGACTACAGAGTGAGTTTCAGGTCAGTCTGGGCTAGAGTGAGACCCTAACTTGAAAAGAAAAAAAAAAAAAAAGACAACAAAAGAGTATGACCAAAACATTTGGCTTTCATGGTGAAAAAGGGGACCAAAATATAGGAAAATTGCTAAATAAATTAATAGCTGCTAGCAAGGAATCTATTTCCTGGCATGGAGGCAAGAGTTTTAAAAAGTGATTGTAGGGTATTTAAATAATAGGCTGTTATTCATAAAACTGATGCTATCCATCTATCTACATGCATGTACTTACACACATGTGTATGCACACATGTGTAAATGTCAAGGACCACATCATGGCTCCTTTGTTTCTGGGCCTGTGGGAAGGCAGAAATACATGGAAAAGCAGAGTTACTTGCCTCACAACAGTCAGGAAGCAGAAAGAGAGCTCATTTTTGTAACTAAGCTCCTCCCCTGTGGTGGTTTGATTCAGATGTCCCCCATAAACTTAGGTATTCCGAATGCTAGTCTCCCCAGCTGATGGCAATTGGAAATTAATGCCCTCTGGAAGCAGTATATTGTTGGGGGCAGGCTTATGGGTGTTGTAGCCAGTTTCCCCATGCCAGTGTTTGGCACAATCTCCTATTTCTATTGTCCACCTTATGTTGGCCAGGAGGTGATGTTCAACCTCTGCTCATGCTGTCATTTTCCCCTGCCATCATGGAGTTTCCCCTCGAGTATGTAAGCCAAAATAAACCTTTTCTCCAACAAGTCGCTGCTGGCCGTGCAAACCTGACTGCAACAGTACAGTTGGTACTCAGAGGAGTGGGGTTGCTGCTGACACCTGAATGTACGGCTTTGGCCTTTTGGAGCTGATTTTCAAAAGGAATGTGGAAGGAATTGAAACCTTGGCCTAAGAGACTCCCTTGCAGTGCTGTAAGTATGGCTTGATGGACTATTCTGGTCAGAGTTAAAAGACCTGAATGTAGTAAAACCTATGGACTGTGAGGTTTGGCTTATGAGGGTGAGAAAGCTTTGCTTGAACTGGGCTAGAAGCAGTTTGTGTGAGGCTTGCTGTTATACCCCTGTACTGAGAATTTCTGCAGGGTTGCATTGTGTGGAAATGGACTGGTGTGTGCAGAGGGATATGGCACAGAAAGAAATCTTTAGGCCAAAACTGCTGCCTGTTCAGCTGCAATTGAGAGATTACAACCTTTGAGATTGGGCCTCCTGACCTGCACTAGGGCAACAGGAAGAATGTAGACTCATTTGAAGGGGCCTGAATGCTCAAGGAGTGTCCTATTCTTCAAAGTCTACTCTATTCCCCTTGGATTAACAAATTGGCACCCTACCTGGTATTATGGAGTATAAGAAATGTAGGAAAGAGAGGGCCATTGAATTTTCAATGTGGTCTTGTGTTTTGGAAACAACCATGGGAGTATAAAGCAGGTTTGCTGAATACCTGCATGGAGAGCCAACGGAGCTGTGAGGATGGACCATGGTTTGCAGTGGAGACCCAGTGGAGATGCTGGAACCATGAGATGACTGCTAAGGAAAGCTTCTGGCCCTGGATAAAGTTTTCCAGAACTGTGAGCAGCCTAGCTGGAGGGATGGAATTGGAACTCCAGAAACTTGTTGCTGGTTAGAATTTTTGGAATTGGAGACTTGTCACTGACTGGAGTTGTTGGACTTGGAACTACAGAGTTTGATGTTTGCCCTGTTTAAATCTTGTATTGGTTGAATATTTCTTTGCTATGCCCAATGCCATTTTTCCAATGTGAATGTTTATTGTGTGTCATTATGAGTTATTTTGGGATTTTTTTTTTGGTTAAAAGACCTTGGATTATGGGGATGCTTGAACATCATTAGGATTGATAAAAACTATGGGGACTCTTAAAGTCGTACTGAATGCACTGTATTTTATATCATGTATGGATATCAGTTTATGGGACCAAGGATAGGAATGTAGTGGTTTGATTCAGGTGTCCCCCCATAAACTTAGGTATTCTGAATGCTAAGTCTCCCCAGCTCATGGCAAGTGGAAATTAAAGCCTCCTGGAAGCAGTGTATTGTTGGGGGTAGGCTTATGGGTATTATAGCCAGTTTCCTCTCACCGGTGTTTGGCACAATCTCCTGTTCCTGTTGTCCCTCTGATGTTGACCAGGAGGTGATGTCCACCTTATGCTCATGCCATCATTTTCCCCTGTCATCATGGAGCTTCCCCTCGGGTCTGTAAGCCAAAATAAACCTTTCCCCCCACAAGCTGCTCTAGGTAGGGTGATTTCTGCCAGCAATGTGAACCTGACTGCAACATCCCCCAAAACCATTGGCCTATGGATTAATCAATCTACTGAGGAAGTACACACCCTTGTGATCCAGTCACCTCCTGAAGGCCCCTCCTCTGACTGGGGACCAACAAGCCTTCAACACAAGAGCTTTTGGAAGACATCAAATCCAAACCATGACATTCTATCTGCTGCAAGTCTAAGTGATGGCACCCATTTATGCCCCCACCCAAATCTATGACCCTGTAAATGTGGAACTATGCAAAGGTGATTAAATTAAGGAGCCTGAGATGGTGAGCCCATCCTGGATGATTGTTGGACTAGCATGATCACAGAGACCTTATGAGGGGAGCCCAGGGGCAGGATGATGAGCAGAGAGACTGAGGAATACATGGGTGGGACTGCAAAGTCCTTCCCTGGGGCCCTCAGAGGAAGCCTACCATATACCATACCTGTCTTTATCCCAGTGAGGCTGACCAGACTTCTGATCCCCAGAACAGTAGGGAATAAATTTATGTTCTCTCAGGTGGCATGTGCAGTAATCATTTCCCTCATGTAGTATGTGAGCAGAAATGATGGCATAGCAGGGCCAGTGATGGACTTCCTATGCAGGGCAAGGGAAAGGAACACAGGAGCGGAAGGCTGTCATTTTTAAAGATCCCATGAGTCAAATTTCCACAGTAACCATTCTAAGCAGTCATTATTGCACAATGAGAATGCCCTCTCACCAAGCCCTTACCCATGGCACTTTTGCAGTTCTGCCTAATGACAGATTTAACCAACATACAGGAGGTTCAAAGGCCACAGGGCTGTGAGGAACAATTAGACCAGTTTTATGTTCAAACATAGCTGAGACACTTCCCTCAGAATCCAAGGACTTTAGCACCTCCCCTCTCCTTCCTTGTCCTCTGACCTGTTAAGTTCACCCACTTCTTTGTCTGCCCTGGTGGCATTAGGGTCATCTGAGTCACACCTGGATGCCAACAGGCCCAATTCACTATATTAATCATTCAAATGTTCCCAGGGAAGTGGCAGTTATCTAATTTTGCGCTGGCTCCTTCCCTATGCACCTATTAGCCTAAATCAAAAGCTCTCACATGAAGTCTGCCTCTGCAGCAGGCCATGTTAAAGTGCAGTCCCTCTTGTGGCATTTTTCCTCCAAGAGCATTCTTTCCTGTTTAGAGGCCATATGCCCGGGAGAAGCTCCCGGTCCCGGAAGGCAAACTTCCCTGGGTGGGATTCATGAGGGCAAGATGGGAACCAAGGTTTAAGACATGTTTCCTGAGTGTGTGCCAAAGCTTGCAGTAAAGACATGATAGAATGGGGAGGAGGTAGGCAGTGCCCACCTCAGGACTATGGCTGTGGCTTCAGTGAATTAGGGTAGACTCTCCTCTCTGGGTCTTACAAGATCAGAGTCAAGGTGTGGAGACTGTGACTCTCACCTGGAGACTCTGAGAGAGGGCCTCCTCTGACTTCAATCTAGTGGCTGGGGAAGTCCAGCCCCTTGAGGCTGCAGATGGGATGTCTCCATTTCCTAGGTGTCTGTCAGCCACGTTCTACCTCTCTACTCCTCACCATCCTTGTCACTTGACCCTCTGACTATGAGACTGTGATGATTCCAGCCTTTCTCACAGACTTCAACCACACTTTATCTTCTGTGCTATTTTTTAAAATTGTAAGCTTATAATTATTTTTTATTCCCCCTTCCAAGGGTCTCAGTGTAGCCCAGGTATCAATCCACACCCGCGAAGTGGTTCTTGGCGGAAGGGCTTCGCTGCAGGATGCACCTCTCTGAAGCAAGAGGAAGAGCACTGGCAGGCGCGTGTGGGGGCAGCGGGGAGGATGAGGGCAAGGGGTGTCGTGTCAGCACCTCTGCGTGTTCGTGGTGAGACCACCGAGCACCACTAGCTTCCTTCCGATTAACCATAACAGGAGTCTGTGGGCCTCGCTGCTCTCTCCAAAACTTTCCCAGCACAGCACGCTGTTATTGTAGTTTTCCTGTTAATTCTGGTAAAACTGATGGTACAAAAATAACACACTCCCATCATGCAACAGCAAACCTGCTGCTGACACTATCGCGTTTGCGTCCTGGTCTTGTTTTGTTCACTGAAACTCAGGACAAGAGATGAGGAGCCCTGTCCCATCCTGGTCCTCTGCTACCAAGCCAGCGACGCCGTGACGGGGGCTTTCCCGGCCCACCCTCGCCGCTCGACTTGTGAATGCTCTGGAAACGGCTTCCACCGCCAAGGCCACAGCCCACCCGCCCTCCACGAGGCGCGCTCCGCACCACCCGAGACGCGAGGGTCCCGGCCAGCGTTCCTGGCCGCAGAAGCGCCGGACCACGACGCCCGGATTCAGTCAAGCTCTCAGCCTCCGCACCCACCCAGCCCCCGAGATCTTCTTTCCCATTGGCTCCGCTGACATAGCCACGCCCACAAAGGGTCTCACTTCATCTTTCACCTCCTCACCTTTAGGGGCTTCCGGAAGCTTCAGCCCCGCCCACCGAGGAGGGGCCGCAGTGCTCAGCTGTGACTCGCAATTAGTGGTGACTTGGTCTGTCCATCACAGCATCAGCGGTTACGGATTAGTCACGAAGACCGGTGGGCGGGGAGGTCGGTGCAGAGGCTTCCGTTCATGCCCAGCTTGTGTGCGCAGTGGCGTCCGCAGGGTCTATCATGGCGGCTGGGTGCGTGCGGCTGGCGCGGCGTAGTCTCCCCACCTTGGCGTTCTCTCTCAGGTAAAAGACACTGGGCTTCTCGAGGGGGAGCGCAGATCCTCAGCGCCTTCCTTGCTCGCGCTTAAGCTTCTCGCCCCGGAGCTAGAATGCCGGTGCCCACGGCACCGGACGCCCTACGCGGGCCACCCCCAGGGCCTCATCCTATGTCGGGATTCCCTTGTCTGCTGCACCCTGGCACAGGCCGCCCCTGGGGCCTCATCCTTCGCGTCCCCGGGATCTGCGCAGCCCTGAGTCGCGCTGCCCGCTTCGGACGTTTGGGCATCAGGGCGCAGTGGGCAGGAGTAGGCCGAGCGCCGCAGCGCTGGGTGTTTGGAGTAAAAGGTGTGCCACACACCCGTCGGTGACGGTAACTTGCTTACTAGAGACAGCCTCGCCTGCGATAAAGGACAACAGCCAGAGAAATCGGACCATTGCCCAAGGTCATGCAGTGAGGCCGAACCTGGCCGGGCGCAGCCTGGTTAGGGGCTGTGGCTTCCCAAGATCTGCAGCTGCTGTGCGCAGCTCAAGGCCCAGGCCAACTCGGGAAAGTTCCGTGTGGCCAAGGCGCCTGTCCTCACGTTCACGAGCTTTTTCCACTGTGCCTCTAATTCCTTCTCCCCCTCTGCCCTCCTAGAAATGTGAGGTCCAAAGAGCAACAGAGCCCGCTCGCTGCGAGGACAGTGCAGACTTCACCAGCGTCTTGACTGTTTTTCTTTTAACCCATGGCTTCTAGTTTTTGAAAAGACCCATCTCGAAAGTTAGTAAGGCACATACTTAGTCTCTTTATTTCGTCCGATGGAGAATCTTCTAGAAGTTAGTTATTGATTAAAGACAAGCGTCTCTGGCCAAACTTTGAGTAAAAACTGGGCAGAATGGGAGCTGGTCTTTTCCGACTTGGAAAGAGCCTACGCGGTAAGATCCCACAGGAAAGGTGGTGATTGCCAATAGTAACAGTGATGCTGAAGAGAAGATCGAGCTTAGGAAGTTGTGCAAAAAGCTATGGGGACAAAACACAGGAAGATTTGTGTAAAAGGGCTTCTTGCTGGAGTCATTTGTGGTTTTGTATTCAGTATTATCAGGCAACATGGTTTCTGTTTGAAATGGTGGCTTTGGAGAAAGATGCTCAAGTAGGGAGATGAGGCTTTCATGGTTTGACCTCCCTCTGGGACACAGCCCTAAGGCATTCCTTGTAATACCAGCACCACTTCACTTCGGGATCCTCGGGAAGGCATCCACAGCTGATCTATAGAAAGACAGTGACTGCCACAGCCAGGGACAGAACAACTCAGAAGGCAGGTTTCATAACCTGTGGCTTAGTTTTTAGACTTTTAACTTTAAAATCACAAAGGAAGGGGCTGGAGAGATGGCCTACCGGTTAAGGTGTTTGCCTGCGAAGCCAAAGGACCCAGGTTCGGTTCCCCAGGACCCACGTAAGCCAGATGTACAAAGGGCACGTGTGTCTGGAGTTAGTTTGAATGGCCCTGGCATGCCTATTCTCAGTCTGTCTCTCTTCTCTCTATTTCTATCTCTCTGCTTGCAAATAAATAAATAAATAAATAAATAAATAAATAAAATAAAAACTTTAAAAAAAATCACAAAAGTAGCTGGGTGTGGTGGCACCTGCCTTTAATCCCAGCATTTGGGAGGCAGAGGTAGGAGGATCACCATGAATTTGAGGCCACCCTGAGAATACAGAGTGAATTCCAGGTCAGCCTGGAACAAAAATCACAAAAGCAAAAATAATAAAAACATCATTGCTTCCCACACCCCTGTAGTAACGAGAAACCCAAATAAATGCATAAGCAGGCTTTTTAGCATATCTATAAAAATGGCAGTATCTATAAAAATGGCAGTATGTTTTGTGTATCATTGCACTGCATAACTTTTTTAGGGGATGGACTGAGTGGACACATGATTGTATTCCCTAATGACATCTTAGCCATCTTAATTTGTGTAAATCTCTTTTAAATCAAACACCCATAAATGCTTCCACAGGGTAGTTGTTTAACTCACTTTTGTGGATGATGGAAATCACAGCTTAAGCATTTCCTCACTGATAAACACTGTTTCCAACTTGTTGCTGTCCAGTGCTGCTGTACCCACCCTTGTATGTATATAGTCTATGTACTGATAACTTTCCTTCTTCTTTTCATTGAAGGAATAGTCTTTAATCCAAGAACAATGTTGAATGTAGTTTACTCTGATTGGACTGTGGCACAATTATAAAGAGCTCCCACTGGTCTAATGAAGTCATGTTGAACTTAACCTTTTCCTGTGTAAGTCAGACTGGACAGCATAATGCCTTCAGTCACTTCCAAGTCTAGACTACTGTAACTTTCCCCTGCACATAGCTCATGTTCCTGTCTCCAGTGTTGTCCAGGCAAGCCCCTTTTACTGAAGTGCATTTCTTCCCAGTCACCCTATTCCTGTTAAACACTCACCTGTCTGACATTGGGAACATACATCTGTAATCTCAGCACACAGATGTATGAACAAGAAAAGCTTCTCCTGGTCTTGTACAGCCCCAAGCTTCCTATCTCCTTTCTTGAACCTCTCACAGCCACCAGGTTCTGGTCATCACTGTGAAGCCCCAGACCACCTTGCTTTGCATGATGCTAGGTGCTCTATGGGTAAGGTCTTTGCTCAGCCCACTGCTTGTATCCAGCAGTAGCTGCTCCACAGCAACAGGGGAATCTGGGCTCCTCTACCTTAGAATACCTTGAATGCAAGAGGGGGAGGTTAGGTACAATTTCAGAGGATTTTATATGAATACAGAACTGTGTGGATGGCTGTGTATTTACACAGCTGGTGGTAGTCATCCACGCTTTCACTTGTCAACTAGAAACTGTTGTGTGTCCTATACAGTTATGTGTATTATGTGGTCTATACAGCTGCCTTTCTTGGATCTAAGTCATTCCTGCCAATAGTTTGAAATGACCCACATACCTAGAATCATGTCTGGCTTTAATATGCCAGAAGGTTGTCTACATGTCTCGTGCTTGGGCTCTTCTCTAGGTCTTCTCCTCGGTTGTTATGCACTGCTACAAAACAAAAGAACAATGGCCAGAACCTGGAAGAGGACATGGGTCACAGTGAATCCAAGACAGATCCACCTTCTACCGACAAGATTCTTATGGAAGAGAAAGTCAAGCTGGAAGAGCAACTAAGAGAGACAGTGGTAAGGACTGTGGACTCCCGTGGGACATGGGTACCACTGGATTGTTGCTTGGGTGGTCCACTAATGACAGACCAAAGCCAGATTTGCTCACTGCTGCAGTTGGCTCAGGAAGCAAGTTATTGCCAAAGCAGGGGAAAGAACCTAAGTCCTCAGTGGTTCTACTTCTGACCTAGAAAGAACGTTTACATGCTACTTGATTATATTAAAGTCTAAAATAGTCTTTACAAATGAGGAGTGCTCAATGTGGTTAAACTGGGACTTAGGAAAGGAACCAGAAAGTTCAGGGTACAGAAGTTGGGTGTGGGGTGGTCATGTGGATGTCTATTATATGTGGGAAAGCAGAGGTACAAGTCACGTTCCTCAAGTATGTGGGAGACTTGTGCCATCAAACACTTATGTGGCTGGCATGTGAGCAAATGAGTATATCTGCTTACAAAAAAGGAAACTGAGGCACAGAAAGGTGAAAGGATCTTCTGAGGTTGCCAGGATTAGTTCAGGCCAGACTTGAGAGTCTTGCCCCATGAATGCCTGGAAGTTGAGATGAGAGGTCAAGTAGAAACCTGAGGTCCTGTGGTAAGGATGTCAAGTGGGTGCCTGCAGTAGGGAGATGCAAGGTGGTGATTCACCTGGGTTAGAGGCAAGCCACTGTCTGCTCTCCTTTCCTTTGTGTCTGGAAACTTAAGGTGGGTGAGCTGGAGCAAGGTGCTTGGACACACTGAAGTTGGACAGGGAACTTCCAAGGTCATCAGCATAGGACTTCTCTTGGATATGGCTCACACCACTTCCCATTCACCAGAGACATTGTCCTGTCTATCAGTAGTTGTTATTGTCTGGTTTTGTCCAAAATCTCAACAGTACTGACAGTGTTGTAGTTATGAAGTATTGCTGGGGCCAAACACCCAACCAAAAACAGCTCTTTGGAGGAGTTTATTTTGGCTTACAGTCTCAAGGGAAAGTTTCATGATGACAGGGGAAAGCATAGCACGAGCAGAGGCTGGCCATCACCTCTGCCACAGCAGGGGGAAAATAGGAGTAGGAGAGTGAGTCAAACTCAAAGGGGGAGCTGGCTACAACACCCCAAAGCCTAATAACACACTTCCAGCAAGTTGCCACCAGCTGGGAACGAAGCACCCAGCACATGAATTTATGGGGGACATCTGATGCACACAACTGACAGGTTTTATTTCTATTTTGACTTGAAGTTTGTTATATAATCATTTCCAGGTGGAAATGACTTTTTTTACATATTTAATTCATGTTAATCTTTGTCCTTTTTTTCTTAGGAGAAATATAAACGAGCTTTGGCAGACACTGAGAACCTGCGGCAGAGGAGCCAGAAGCTGGTGGAGGAGGCAAAATTATATGGTAAGTAAGCATTATGTTATCAGGCAGGAGAGAGAAAACAGGACCTGTCAGAGACTAGGTGGGGAGAAGAAAGGATACCTGCTCTCATCCTAGAAGCCTTTCCTGGGATGTCTGGTTATTGATATAGAGGCACTGTGATTTGATTAAGCTTCATGAAATGACCTGGCCATGAGGTGCCTGTGTGCTTGACACCAAATCATCTTCTCTGACTCCATTCAGGCATCCAGGGCTTCTGCAAGGACTTGCTGGAGGTTGCAGACATCCTGGAGAAGGCAACCCAGTGTGTTCCAAAGGAAGAAATCAGTGATGACAACCCTCACCTGAAGAACCTGTATGAAGGGCTGGTGATGACTGAAATCCAGATTCAAAAGGTGTTCACAAAGCACGGCTTGCTCCGGCTGGACCCTGTCGGAGCCAAGTTTGACCCTTATGAACATGAAGCCTTGTTCCACACACCGGTGGAGGGGAAAGAGCCAGGCACAGTGGCACTGGTTAGCAAGGTGGGCTACAAGCTACACGGCCGCACCTTGAGGCCTGCACTGGTGGGGGTGGTGAAGGAAGCTTAGCCACTTCCCACAGGTCTTTGGACTTTTCAGGTCACTTGTTAGAACCCTTGAAAGGTGGGTTTCTTTTTTGTCACATTTGACCTTTACCCAGCCTTGTGGAAGCATAAGTAAGCTAAACTGGAAGCGAAGCCACTGTGTTCAGGAACTCTTGATTCAGGAGCCTGGCCACTGAGTCTTAGTACCCTAATAGCACCATGTACTTCAGAAGACAGGTCCTCTGGAGTGGTGTGACTAACACTGTATCTGCTCAAATTGGTGATTGCAATGTATTTTACACAAATAAAATATTTGGGAATTTGGCTACGACATCTGTACCATATTGTCTACAATTCACTGAGCACCAAGGCATTGCTGCCTCTAGCACAGCGAGATTCATTCAGGAAGGCCAGTTCTGTTTGTTGTTCTTGCCAACAAAACTTACAACATTTGAGAACATATGGCATGCTTTATAATTAGCATGGTGCTGCTCGAAATAGCCTTTGAGCTGCAAGTGAATATGTAACATTAACATTCTAACCACCTTTATTTTGCCAATGGTTTGGTCAAGTTTAGCTTTTTTCCTGTGTTCTCATTGTTTAAATTCGTATTTTACTAGATACTAACAATCTCAAGCCATATTCCTTTTTTAAAATCTTTTATTTATTTGAGAGTGACAGGCAGAGAAAGAATGGGTGCATCAGGGCCTCCAGCCATTGCAAACAAACTCCAGATGCATGTGCCACCTTGTGCATCTGGCTTACATGGGTCCTGGGGAATCAGGCCTCGAACCGGGGTCCTTAGGCTTCACAGGCAAGCGCTTAACCGCTGAGCCATGTCCTTAGCCTCAAGCCATATTCCTTTTTAAAGAGGGACCTAGAAATATGAAGATTGCAGGTTTCAGATTGCAGTTCAAGAACTACTTAATTTTCAGCTTCTATTTAAGATTAACAGGCTAATCTGTCTTGTGCTACAGGTGAGCTCCTCATGAGGAAGTAGGGCTTAGCTCCAATTTCTCCAGCTCTGGAGCTGCACAGCTTGGCTTTGACACCTGTGAGAACACAAACTAGAACGGTACCACAGCCAGAACATATACAACTTGTAGAGGCTGGCTGGAGGTGCTTTCTAGCCAAAGGTCATTTCCCATCTATGCAAATATCTAGGGCTTCAAAAAGAAGTGTCTGGTCGGGCTGGAGAGATGGCTTAGGAGTTAAGGCGCTTTCTGGGAAAGCCAAAGGACCCAGGTTCGATTCTCCAGTACTTATGTAAAGCCAGATGTTCAAGGTGGTGCATGCATCTGGAGTTCATCTGCAGCGGCTAGACTGCACACCCATTCTCTACTTCTTTCTCTCTCAAATACTGGAAAAAAAAGTGAATGGTAAGTCAAGGAAAGCTATGCCTGAGTGATTTAGGCATAGTATAAATGAGGAAAGTGACAGTGCTAATAACACACTTACTGCATAGAAGAGGTGGGTGTAATGCCAACAGTTTCCTCCCTCTTCTTTAATCTGTCTTCATTTATTTGGTTGAAACCAAGTACCAAAACTAAAGGCAGCCTAGCACACTAGAGAAAACTGCTGGGCCCAGTTCTTTTTAGTGTTAATGTGATATGCTTGTGGTACACATAGGTATGCACATACATGTAGAGGCCAGACAATTCCCTTTGGTGTTAACAGGTATGCTATCAACCTGTTTTTTGAAACACGGTCTCACTAGCCTGTTGCTATTTAGGCTAGACTGGCTGGCCAGTGAGCCCCAGGGATCCTTCTGTCTCTACCTCCCCAGTACCATGGAGTACTGGGGATCAAACTCAGGTCCTCAAGTTCATAAGGCAAGCACTTTATGGACTGAGCTATCATTCTCCAACCCAGCTCTGCCACAGTTTTTATGCTGTAGCTTTGCATACACCAGTGTGCATTCTGGGAACGCATGTGAATGAGAAAAGTAATGTTCAAACTTGCTACCATGAATATGTGCACGCTCTTTTCAGCTGCAGCTACTGCTACACAAAGTTTAATGTACAAGGTTTAGTCAGACCTGTATGTCCATGGGTTCCACACTGGATTCAACCAGAAACACTGTCAGTACAAGAACACATATATGCACCTTGTCATTCTCTAAATGATAGTTTGTGTACGTAGCATTTATAGTGTATAGATGGATATTTAAAGTTTATAGAAGGAAGTACATAGGTTATATGAAACATGTTTTTTTTGTTGTTTGTTTTTGGTTTTCTGAGGTAGTGTCTCACTCTAGCTCAGGTGACCTGAAATTCACTATGTAATCTCAGGGTGGCCTTGAACTCTCGGCAATCCTACCGCTGCCTCCTGAGTGTGGGGATTAAAGGTGTCCAGCTTAATATGTTTTATTTTTAACAGTATTTTTTGTTGTTGTTGTTAAATATTTGAGAGAAAGAGGCAGATAGAGAATGGACATGCCAGGGCCTTCAGCCACTGCAAACAAAATCCAGACACATGCACCACTTTGTACATCTGGCTTACATGGGTACTGGGGAATCAAACTTTGGCTTCACAGATTAGAGTCTTCTAGGCCATCATTCTAGTCCATGTTTTATTTTTTTATTTTATTATAATTTTTTTTGGATTTTCAAGGTAGGGTCTCACTCTGGCCCAGGCTGACCTGGAATTAACTATGTAGTCTCAGGGTGGCCTTGAACTCACGGCAATCCTCCTACCTCTGCCTCCTGAGTGCTGGGATTAAAGGCGTGCGCCACCACGCCCGGCTTCATGTTTTATTTTAAAATAAGAGATTTGAGCATCCTCAAATGTTGGTGTCCTGGGAACTACTTTATAGTATGCTAACACTTTGAATGTGGCAAAGTTGTTTTTATAGGAAGTTCCAGCCATTCACAATCACCATTTGGCAAGCATGTTTTATGTACACATTTACACTACAAATTAAAGCCTTGTTAGCTACAAGCTACTCAAATCCACATGTGCTGTGTAGTCTGGACAGTCAGAACCAGAACCCAGTCTGAAACCTGCTCTGCTCCCTAGACCTACTTTAGGAAGGTGGGGAGAGCCAAGTGCCACATGTGGGTCTGAATCCTTGGTCGGAATGTTGGCTTGCTGCTGACCTGTGTGATTTCCAAGATACCTGCACTAAGGCTGGAGAAAGAAACAGACACAGTTTTGTTCTCAACTTGTTTAATATGTAAAAGGACAATAAAAATGATAGAGCTGCAGTTTTTAATACATTCTTGGAATGTTGGCCTCCCAGAGAACATCATTTCAAATAGTGGAAGAATCCTCTAACTTTTCTAACTCAGATACTTTCAATTTGAAAAGACCTGGTTCCACAGGATTGTGGGAACTAACATGGGACTTAAATGCAAGCATGTCAGGCCCTGAGCTACCAGTCAGGGTAATGTGACAAACAGCTGGAGCAGACAGGAAAAGAGGCAACCAATCCTGAAATTACTTTCCTTTGTAACAAAATTAGTACTTGAACATAAATTATACATTCATTATGATGTTTTAAAACAGTCAAGCCCAAATGAATTTATGCCATCAAAGGATATACACACAAGCCTGCGGAAGCACAGCTTTTTGCCAGATAGCCAGCCGCTGGCCACATATTAACAGAATCCTCTGCTTCTCAAGCTAATATAGAAGTCTGCTTGTCATTTTACAGAAGAAATAAACTGAAACATCAAACCTCACCAAGCTGTAACTCTAGTGTTATGGAGACCCAGGACAATTGAAGCCAGTGGTTCTCAAATGAGCTTGCGTTCCTGCTGCCTCGCAGGTTCAAAATCACCTACACCCTGTCCCAGAAGCCCCAAGAATTCAGACACTCTCAAGAGTGCTATATAGGGTGTGGTTCTATATTTCTAACAAGTACCTAGGAACCCCACTTTGAGGACCACTGGCTAAAGCAAGTAGGAACAGTGCACCATCCTACTGCTGTTCAGTGCACCAGCTTTCTATCCACTGACCCTGCAGGGGGCAGTGTGGAGCCGGTTTTGTGTCTTCTGGAGTCAGAGAAATATGGGCCTAGCTAGCTAATAGGGCACTTCCCTGCCAGCCCACAATGCACTTTACAACTAAAGCCAAATACAGTGTATTTGAAATGTTTTATTTAATGCTGAAAAACTTACAGAGGTTGTAAAATGAAAAGGCACGTCATCAAGTTGTCCTTGGAAATGAGTTTTTTCTTCAAATAATTTCACTTGAACTTTTGAGCCCAAACACTCTGGGAGGTACCTTGGGCAGAGGGGAGTTCAGAAGAAAGGGGGCTGGGGCTGTGGTCACTCCAGGACTCTAAAGCAGGGTCTGGGCATGAGAACCCTGAGCAGCTGGAAGACAAATGCCTTCCTCAAGTTTAGAAGGAAGGTACCATGTGCATCCTTAAAGGGGGCCCCAGAAATAAGCTTTTCTATTGGGCTGGGAAGGAATCATATATGAGTGTTTCAAGACCATAAACAAAAGCAGCACACAGGCTTCAAGGCACAGGCAGATTGCTCTGCACTCGCCAGGGCCACCTGTGAGCTGATCTCATGGCTCGGCCTGGCTGGTACATACCCTCAAGTTTGCTTAGCCCAGGTTACCTAGCATGGTCCTATTTTTTCAGTGAAAAAGGTACTTAAACTTACTTGCAACTGATGAAAATCCTGAGGAAGCTAATGCCCCAACTCAGACACCAAGCACTTAGCCTTGAACTCTAAAGCAATCTTCTAAGCCAAATGTACAAGGACAGCAGCACAAAGCAACCCTCACTGAGTCCTGTCCCCTCCCATTACCTGCTTTCCCAGTTTGGGGGAGATAGTCTTACCAAAGAAGGCTACCCTGGGCACTGCTCGTTCCAAAGGCAGCAGCAGGCCAGGCCACACTGATGAGGCAGGAACGGTGTGGGGGCCAGGAATGGCAAGGTTGCACACTGTTGCTGTCAGTCAAGTGGAAGCTCATGTCACTGTGTGCAAATGAGGGGCTCATCCTCTATGTGGCTCAGGGGGAGCGGACCCAGTGTGTTTTGGCCTCCTAGGAGGGTTCTGTGCGCAGCCTGCCTCCTGGTAAAGTGCAGCGTGCAGGGGCTGCGCTTGGGGTGTTGGCTGGGGACAGCAGTGAGCTCAGCAAAGGGCACTGGCAGTAGCCCACCTGAGTTGAGATTTTGTCACCCAGGAAAGGCTGATGACAGAAAAACAGCTCCTGGCACCCCCAGCACAATAGCTTTTGAACCCAAAGGGGGAAAGGCTCATGAAATAATGGATATCCAACCTCATCATAGTCTCCAGAAGGAACACACAAAGGCAAATCTTCATGAAGGATTACTCTTAGGACTAAGTTAAAACAGACACACACTTATCTCCCCCACATCTACTATAAAATGGCTACTATTGCTTCTTTCAGAGAAGAGAATGGAAGCTTTGAAAAAAGGAACTCAATTTGTTAAAAAGAGCAACAATGTGGGGGAGTGCTCCAGCTCATTTGGCTCACAAGCTGCTTTAACCTCATCTGGCCTCAGGAAGCATCCCTGGATATCCACCCACTTTCTGTGAGGAAATTTAAAATCCTTTTCTTTAGGACTTTGTCCAGATAACTGGGAAGGCGACTCTTGGAGGGGATTCCTTGTCGCTTCTGGAGGTGGTCTTTAATTATAATGGTCTTCACAGTTACATAGCGTGCAGGACTCAAGTTCAAAGAGCTACAGAGCACCTTCTCTCTGTCTGACAAGAGCTCAAACCCAGGAAGGTTCTCAATAGCTGCAAACTCACCATCCTTGCCATCCTCCTTGCCCCTCTTGGAGCCAGCCAGGTTCTTGTTCTCCTTCCTCCTCTCCCGTTTGTGCCTGGCGGCCTCATACTCTGCAGACTCCTCCATCTTGGTGATCCCGTTCCGTCGGTAGCGCTGCAATTCTCGGATTTTGGCGCGAAGCATCTTCTCTTTGTGCATATTTTCAAACAAATCATCAAACTCTTTGCACGACATGAACTGGTAGAGCGGCCGCAGCTTCAGCCGCAGCTCCTTCTCCTCCTTGGTGATCTTGCGCTTCAGCGTCTTCTCCTTCTCCTTCTTGTCCTTTCCCAGGAAGGCTGGCACCAGGTTGTAGTCACGGGCAATGTTCTTCCGGCGCTGCCTCTCCTTGAGCTTCCGGACGTACATGTCCACGTGGGCACGCTTGAGCTCAATCTCCACATCGTCGTCATCATAGTTTACCGAGAGCCCACTGATGAGTGTCTCAGCATCCTGGTCATACTCAATCTCATAGTCATCCCGCAGGGGCATGTAGCCCAGCTGCTGCTGCTCAGCCACTGAGATGTCCAGTGGGGGCAATGGGGTGGTGAGGCTGGGTGAGAGGGGACCCCCACTGGGGCAGGTATGGTCTGTCACTCGATTTGGGATGGTGTCAGGGATGCAGGCTTTGCCCAGGTTTCCATGGATGTACATGCTTACGTAGTGCTCCATCACTTCTTGAGGAGTTCGGGAAGCACCTACATGTGCAGCCATGTCTTCCTACAATGACAAAAGCCCAGCATTACTTCCAAAGCCAGAATATCAGACCTGTGTCTCATACAAACTCCTCTCACATTCTTGTAAAGGCTGATCTGGAATACTTCCTATCAGTACTCTTACCCACTGTGGTAGTTTGAATGGATGCCCCCCAATAGATAGAGTTCACTAAAGTTTGTAATTTAGATCTGCAGCCACCTGGCTGAAGGAGGTGTCACTGTGGGTGGATTATAGGGTCCAGCCCTAAGGAGTGGAGGTGGATTTGGAATTCCAATCTAAAGATATGCAAAGTGCCTGAGTTTTGTCTGGAGTTCCTAAGTGTGCTTGCTTTTTTTTTGTTTCTGGTAGTGGTTTGTGGCTTTTCTCCCTCTGCCTGGACCTGTGAAAGCAGGCCAACTTCTGCCATTATGGAACTTCCCCTGCTTCAATAAATCCCTTCTTCCCATAACTGTACCTGGTCTGGAAGTCCACCCTAGTGACATGAGGCTGTCTGCTACACCCATCCTCCCAAAGATGCTCAGACACACATTCTGTCAGGTCAGTGCTGAAGAAACCTGCACCGATTCTGTATGTGTAAGAGGGAAGGCCCATGGAGATACAGGCTTTCCCAAGGTTGGGGGTGGTTGGTGGCAGAGCTGAGAGCCTCTCAGAGCCATACTTTGCCCCCTGGGTTCTTAAAAAGACTAAGCCACCTGCCACTGGCTACTGTACCCACTATAAACACAGAACTCTCAGGGATGCTCTGTGTGTCACAGGTATATGAGGCCAGAAAATGTCCAAGGCCCTCATTCAAACTAGAAAACAGACTTGCCTATGGGTATAAAGCAAGGCCACAACCCAGCACCAAATGAAGAAAAGGACTCATTCTCTTATACTGCCTTGCCTCCCAGAATAAGGCCAGGGCACATGTGGCACTTGTCCCAGCCTTGTGCTCTAGGAGGGCTAGTTTGTTCCTCTCCTAGGCAGTAGCTGCAGCTTTGCAAGGGAGGAGTATTCACTTAGGACACCTTCCACACCTAAGAAGCAGCTGCAATGCTGCCAATGCTGAGAGGACTCACTATTCCTGCAAGAAGGTAGGCCAGAAACACAAGGTTTATTAAAGGGAGGAAACTTATTACTCCCTCAATCTTTTCCTTCTGCCAAGAGGCCTCTTCCTTAAAGTCAACCGCTAAAGCCACTTCAGAAAGCAATTGCTCAAAACACACACTCATTCCCTCAACTGCCACTCTCAGCACCCTCCCCAGCCCCAGAACCAGCAGTGCCTTCCTGTGCTGCAGCCTGTACCTGCCTCTGAAGGACAAGCTGCTTTTGGAATCAACTGGCTACACCTAGTCTGGTCTTTACATATCCAAAGGCCTGCTGGAGCCAAGGGCCCGGTCATTCACACTGCTCTGTGGGAGGGGAAGAGGCCCAGCTCAGAAAACTGGCCCTCCATTCCAGCTTCCTGTGGGACATGTGCCTGGAATACAGAGCTGGGACCATTCCCACTCATCTGGGAGGGTCATGGGTGGAACTTAACAGAGTGGAATGAAGGCAGTTCTGAGACTCAGCTGTTCTCTGAAAGAATCTTAAAAGAGAGGGCTCCGTGGTTAAAGTTGCTGTTTGCAAAGCCTGATGGCTTGGGTTTGATTCCCCACTAAAGCCAGATGCACAAAGTGGCTGATATATGCATCTGGACTTTGTTTGCAGTGACAGCAAGCCCCCAGTGTCCATTCTCTCTCTCTCTCCCAAATAGACAAATAACTTTTTAAAAAGAATCCCATGGCAAAAGGTGAAGATAGAAAAGAGGCAGATTGATAGGGTCCCATGGAATTAAATTTTAGAAATATCACTACTGGTATCAAGATCAAGCTGGTGACTCTGAGCTTCTGATCCTCCCCTGCAAAGTAGACAGACAGCTCTGTCCTCCTGCAAGAGTCTGCAGACACCGTACTGAAGTCCGGAGAGTCTGAGCCAAGTCCCCACTACTACAGGCATAGGGAACTGTGGCCATTGCAGCTCATTCCCTCCCTACCCCTCTGCAGCTAGAAGACCCAGGGACCTACAATGGCCTCTGGGACAGAGGGAGCGACTGGTCAAGTAGTCTCGAACCCACTCTCTGGAAGGAAACATACTATCAGGTAAAGCACCCTGGCCACATCCTCATGTGGTATCAGGAGGGCATAAGTGCCCAGCCCCAGCACCTCTTGAACATGTTCTCATCTCAGCCCATGCAGCTTCTCCAGCCTTAAGCAACAGCTTCTGCCCAAGGCTAAGAGAGCTGGGATAGCCACACTCACAGCACTGTGATGGTTCCCAGGCCAGGTGTGGCTCAAGGTTCCATGAAGACTCAGAAGTGCCAGGTTGCTCCTCTGTTAGCCTGGTGAAGAGCTCTTGGCAGATTTTAAAGTTAATAACCCTAGGTTAGCTTTCAAAATTCTTTCTTCAGTTTCACTATGAATCTGGGGAGCACTGATCAACAAAGGACAGCCAGACTCTTCAGCATGCCTCTCAATGCATGTAGACTCCATCTGTTCTTGGCTCCAGCCTGTTTCTCTCAGAACTATGCAAGGCCCAGCAGACACTATAGACCTGTTGCTACCTGCATGGCTGAACAAGACCTTTTTGTGCAGGCTCCAGACCTCTACCCTCCCTAGCTGTTTAAATGGACAAATTCTGCAGCCTCTATGGTCTCTGCTCCACCGCTAAGATCCTTGCAGGGTGGTGAGAAGGCCAGATGCATTGGGAAACACACACATAACACTCTGGGCAAGCAGTCTGTGAGCCACACCAGCCATTCCTGCCATTTGGAGCCATTAGCACTTCAGCTTCACTCTGAAACCGTGTTTCTCCCCCTGGACACAAGTCCTGAACTCCAGCAAACCTTCAATGGCTCATTCTGGCCCCTCTACCCCTGCTGCATCAGAAAACATACCTACACGGATCACCTCATTGACTCCTCACAGCCATTCTTACTACTCACAATCCCACAGTTCAGGAAGACAGTCAACATGAACCACATCAATTCAACAGTCTGACTGGAAGCACTCCTGTCACCATGTGCTTATGACCGTAGGTCTCTCCTAGTGGGCAGTGCAGTGCACACTGAGAAGCCCCTGCCTGCTTCACACAGTTCCTGGTGCTGTAAGCATACAGGGCAGGCTGGACCATAGGGCTCTGCCTCTTCTTCCTGGTCTAAGCACCACTCAGAAGCACCATGGAAGGACAGGCTCTGACCCCAACACTCAAAAGGAAGGGCACATGTATGCAGCTTCTGGTACTTCCGGCACCTTCACACTGGCAGGCAACCTTAACACAGGAGGGCCTCACAGAGCTTCCTTCTTGACCTTCCTCTTCCTTAGATTCAATACCACCATCATCCTGAAGGCACCTGGGCTCCTCTGCTGTCTTTACTCACTTAGCAGCTGCACTGTGAGGCATGAAGGCTGAGGCTGGCCCTGACCAGGAGCTGGGCTTCCTTTCCCAAGTAGTTTAGGATGAGCTCTGGAGTGGGTATGGGGAGCTTTAAGAGGAGCTCTGGGAGGTTGTAAAAGCCAGAGAAGGCCATCTTTTCTGGGGAGCTGTAGTGAGAGGCTGCCAGTTGTACATGTGAGCACAGCTTCCTAGGAGTAGCTGAAGTGCCAGTAGGAAAAGGGAAACAGAGTCTGACTGGGAGCATTCTTTTTTTTTTTTTTCTTTTTTCTTTTTTTTGGTTTTGCAAGGTAGGGTCTCACTCTGGTCCAGGCTGACCTGGAATTAACTATGTAGTCTCAGGGTGGCCTCGAACTCTCGGCGATCCTCCTACCTCTGCCTCCCGAGTGCTGGGATTAAAGGCGTGCGCCACCACGCCCGGCAGACTGGGAGCATTCTTAAGGTCTTGAGGGAGCTATTATCCCAGGGGAAGAGTTTGGTACAAAGCATAAGGTGCCCTATGGTGCTCCTAGAAACTCATTCATTCTCTCACCCCCAGATGACAGTCGGTACTAGACAAAGCTGCCTTATAGTTTTTTAGGCCTGCCATCCCCTCCCACAGCTAAGCCACTGCTCTACCACTACAGCTCTGCTCATCTTCATACCCAAACCCTCTTAGGTCCTCCAAAGAGCAGCAAGATAGTGTGTCTAGTCAAAGGTACACAGGCTCAGCTGGCTCTGAGGTCAATGAATCATACTGATTTTGCATCTACCTTTCTAATGGACAGCCTCAAGATCCCAATTTTCTGAGGACTACTCCAAACCATTTGATGTGCTTAACACTCCATCTCTGGGTGTTCTGAGGCACATTAAAGCTTGAAATCCAGCTTTGCACAGCTCCATTAGATATGTTTCCCCACCTAGGCTCCTTCCTCCTCCTGCTCTCAGCACCAGCAGTGAGAAGGAGAAGACCCACTGCTGCAGAGCCCTTGGGATCCTACAGGTACCAAGTCAGTGGCAGGCTGACCCCTGGCATCAGCAGACCTCTGCTGTGCTGTTAGCGATCTACTGATGTGTGGAATCTGAAGATCTAGGCTCAGATTTCAGTCAGGCCCCTTTCTTCAGCACCAGTTGTTTCTCATTGGTAAGAGGAAGAATATCTGCCTCAGGATGTGTGTGGGGGGGAAGGGGGGATAAAGGGCAAGAGAGAGAGTGAAGGAGCAGTGTATGCACACATGCCTTATGGCCTGGCACATGGGGAGTGAGAATCAGCTTCAAAACCTGTCATGCCCCTGCCTAAGGCTTAAGGCTTTACCAACTATGACCACACACAAGCTACCTACCTTCCTTAACTTCCCCGCGGGGACAGTCCTCCATTTCAGGCAAGTTGGCTTCTGCCTAGCCTCCAAATATACAGGATTCCTAAAATGCAAAACATCCCCTTCCTTCACAATACCTTCAGTCTTTGTCATTTTCTTCCCACTAATAGACATGTTCACCCACACAGCATGTACATGGGTCACAAAGCTGTCCCACCACAGGGGCCGGCACACAGCAGACTATTGAGCATATACAATGGGATGAACCGTACCAAGCACTTCCCAGCCTGTGGATGTCAACCAATACCTGGAAAGGCAAAATGCACTACCCAGATCACCCCAACCACCTGCACCAGAGTGGTAGTTTGAATAGATGTCCCCCAATATATTCAGTGTTTTATTAGTTTGTTGTTTGCATCTGCAGCCACCTTGATGGAGGCAATGTCACTGGGCAGATCTTAAGGTGTGGTGGTGGGTTTAGGATTTCAATCTAAAGATATGCAAAGTGTGCCTAGCTAGAGTTCCTGAGGTATGTGTGGCTTTGGGTTGTGGCTTCTCTCCCTCTCTGTGTTTGGTCCTGTGAAAACAGGCCAGCTTCTTCTGCCATTATGGAACTTCCCCTGGATCTGTAAGCTTCAATAAATAATATCCCTTCCTCCATAACTGTGCCTGGTCTGGAAGTTCATCTCAGTGAACCAAAAGCTGTCTGCTACAAAAGTGGTACCGAGGAGTGTGGGATGAGATGAACCTGACCATGTGGATGTTTGTCTTTTGGAACCTTTGTTTTGGAGGAACAGGCATGGACTTGGTGCTTGCAACTGAAGATGCCTTCTGGAGTGGTAAGCCAAGTTTCATGGACTATTCTGATGAGAGTTTGAGAATACTAAGTGCAGACAGTATTGAACTTCAAGGCTTGGCTTATGAGCTTTCTAAGGGGAAGGAAAGACTGCAGAGGACTTTGCTGGAACTGGGCTACTGGCATAAGGGATGGCTGTGTCCTGCTGCCCAGGCCCAGAGAGTTTGATCAAGGTTAAATTTGTAATGGACTAATGTGCTTGGCTAAAGATATTGGACTGACAGACTTAAGATTTTAAGTTGGAAAACATCAAGCAAGTTAAAATTAGAGGCACTGAGACTGGTTTTAGGTTACTGGAGCTGTTATTGTCAAACACATTAGCCATTTTAAGGAAGGTGGCCCAACTGCTTTACATTAAAACAATGGAGAGAATGCCTGTTAGAAATGCAAACTCTTTTGGAAAGAGTTGCCTGGAGAAGGAACCTGCTTTTCAAGGCTATGATTTATTTCATCCCTGGATTAAGAATATGGCTTTGTCCTGCACACCTAGTATTAGTTTTGGAAGCATGAAAAATGCATGGAGTGGTCATGAATTGCACATGGTTCCAGGAGCCGCTGCTGAAATGCGGAATGAAGAAGGGTGTGATGCCCTGATAGGCAGAGAGAGCCTTTGGAAGATGGACCGTCATTTGCATGGAGACCTGAAGATGTTTTGGATATACCAAGATTGTGCAAGGGCTACCATGGAGTGCAGTGTTGGCCTGGGATGGAAGTTTTCCCTGGCTACTCTGCCCAGCTGGAGGGGTGGAATTGGAAAACATGGAGACTGTCAGTCTCGGGTTCTATTGAACTGGAACTGTAGAAGTTTGATGATTGCTGATGGTGGCTGAGTTTGCATTGTTACAGTCTCTCCTTGCTATGCCTTGCACCAGTTAAAAATGTTTACTCTGTGCCTTTACATGTTGAAAGTATTTAACTTGTTCGATTTTACAGGACTCACTATCTTAAGTTGGTCAAGACTGTGGGGACCTTTGAAACCAGACTGAATACAATTTACAATGTGTGATAGTTATAAATCTATTGGGGGCCAGGGGCAGAATGTGGTAGTTTGAATAGATGGCCCGATATGCAAAGTGTGCCTAGCTGGAGTTCCTGAGGTATGTGTGGCTTTGGCTTGTGGCTTCTCTCCCTCTCTGTGTTTGATCCTGTGAAAGCTGGCCAGCTTCTTCTGCCATTCTGGAACTTCCCCTGTATCTATAAGCTTCAATAAATAATATCCCTTCCTCCATAACTGTGCCTGGTCTGGAAGTTCATTTCAGTGAACCAAAAGCTATCTGCTACAACCAGTCAGCCCCAGCATGTGAATCCAGACACAAAGCCCTTCACAGTTGGCTTACTTCACTAAATTTGAAACCACCCAGCTAGCTCAAGCACCAACCCAAAGTGCTGCTGGTTGCCCCTGCAAAGGAGCTGGCCTCAAACTGCCTCCTTAGTGACAGTCCCATGTCTTTGGAGCCAAATGACAAACTGATAGCCCTTCTATCAAAGACTCAAGATGTCTTAAAATACTGCACATCTCTGTGTGTTCACATGTTCCACAGGATCTGTCCTTTGACCTGTAGAACCCTCCTCAGATTAACAGCCTAGAGGTTCTCGCTGTCCCTACAGGTCTGACTTGTGGGTTACTCCTGAGGGCCAACTCTTTTCCATCATTGTCATAGTCTGGTACCCCACTTCTCACTGTCAAACACAAAGGTACACATATGCCAGACCCTGGTCCTATCAATCAGCCCCAAGCCACCCCATGACTTAAATGGTTAACATCCATCAACAGCATTTAGCTCCCCCATAGCTTCTTGAATCATCTCACCATGAGTTCCACATACAGCAGTGCAGCCCCAAGGTCATCAGGCATCAGCTGTCACCTAAAATCATCATGAACTGTCTCATCTTCTTGATTTCATTCTCTTCACTGCCTCTTCCTACAGTCAACTTCCAAGCCATGGCATCTTCATGTGATCTCTGTGGCACTGGTAACAACCTAGCCCTGTAAGAAGCTACCATACTCCAGCTGCACCAGTGAGCTCCTGGCTTCCAACCCACATTACTTAGTGCTCTTGCAGTGGGTGGCTAAGGTCCAGACTTTGCAATCACACAGGACTGCATTCAGCCTTGGCTGTCACGTGCAAAGGAGTGGAATCCTAGACAAGTAGCTTAGATTCTCTCAGTTACTGTCTTTCAACTATAAACTAAGAACAAGTACACACCCCATAAGGCTGCCGTGCAAGTCACATGAGTTAGAAACACAGAAAGAGTATACAGTATAGAACTGGCACAGGCAAAATAGGTCCTAACTGGGACACACCACTTCTGTGTATACATTTGGCTACATGCTAAGAAGAGAACCACATATCTTAGCTGTGGCATCTCTTGTGAAGAAAAATGAAGCCTAGAGAGATAAAGCAACTGGTCCAAGATAGCAAAGCTTGAAAGGTCATAGAACCTTCTAATCCCAGTGTGCGAGGAACCTTGAGTGGTATGGGCAGCACTTGAGGCCTAGTCAGCAAGGCAGCATCTCCTCCTGGTCCTCAGCCTCCTACTGGTAGCAGGTATCCAGGCCTTGCTGATGCTAAGGTAGCCTCACCCCAAGGCCCTTCCTTCTGGAGCTTTGCCTCTTCCAGAGGTGAGACTGGGCCTGCTCATCAGACTTTTACCACAGGATCCTCAGAGCACTAAAGCTTAAAAACATTGGTTCAGACTCCTCTTCCACTACTTTCTCCCACTTCCAGCCCATTTCTTCCCAGACACTATAAATGTGTTTTAAGTCTCCAATTGTCTGCAGGAGATGCAACATAAACACTAGAGTGTAGAGTAGACTCTGCAGCCCCACCAGCCCTTCCAAAACCTCCTGCCTTGGGAGTCCAGCTCAGTGCTGGATACTCCATGGCACTCCTGCCAACTATTTTCAGCTGGTACAGTGTAGATAAGCACTAGAGGAATGATAAAGGAAGGGAAGGTCTCTCTGAGGCACTGATAATTTAAGGACAATGATTAGTCATTCTTCATGACTGAGGGCAGAAGAAAGGAAAAATGATCAAGAGAGTAAGCAATGAGATCAGAGGGAACCCCAAACATTGTAAGGCCTTGCAGGTGGTGAAGTCTAAGTGTCCTGGATGCCACTGAGGGCCACAGAGATGTATGTGGCTTTTGTTTTAAAAGATCACACTGATGATGGTATGTATGATGAGCTGCAGAATATAAGGATAAAACAGTGAGACCATGAGAAGTAGTCTTAGTGAGAAGGGAACACCAGCCAGAACACAAGTTGCATGCTGCATGTATTTTGAAAAGGTCAACTAGTCTTGGACAAAGGCAGTCAGGGTTGGTGTGTTTACAGTGGGAATAAGGCTAAAGATTCTCTCCTCTGCTGTCCATCACTGTCTATCTACACAACGTAGATGCTCAATCCACACCAACAAATAGTGTTTAAACACAAAGTGAAGTAAAGCAGAGGGTTTTGAAGGGTGGCAACTACAGTACTGGCCATTAGGTGAGAATCTACAGAGTGGTGTCTTCTAGTCTAAGGAGTAGAAGATAGATTTCAGGGCTGCAGAATGGACCCTGAAGTAACTACTTACTGTATGAAGAGGAAATGAAGGCAGTGCAGGCCTAGTAATAGGAAGGCAGTATGGCTGGAGGAGGGGAAGCTGAGAGAAGCAAAGGACCCTAATATACCTGGGAAAGAATATGTAAAGGTTAGGACATGTCTGGCTCCCCTGCTTTCTGGCCTGAAGATGTCCACATATCCTTGGCAGTAATAGTGACAATGTAGCCAGAGCCTTTTCCTTTCTAACACAGGTGAGGAGTGGAAAGAGAGCTCCTTAGAGACTGCTAGAGAGCAACCAGGAGAACCTGGTCCATTATCTGGCTAGCGCAGATGAAGGCCCTGTCTTTTCTCCATCACAGCCAGCCATCTTCACAGAAACTTGACAGCCAGAGAGCAGTCCTCAGAATTCATCATGTCTCCTCACACAGGCTCCTTTGTTCATTCTGTAGTGACCATTCATCAGCCATGCCATAGGTGCTGTGATAAACAAGGGACTGCCATCCATGGGAAACCTTAGCATTGGTCATCATACAGGGCACATGCAGATGCCCACAAAAAGCACCAGGGCCCTGAGTGCAGAATAAGTGCATGGAGGGAGGATAGCCCAGGCCTTCACCACCACTGTACCCAAAGTCAGCCCTTCCTAGGGTGCACCAGAATCCCAAGTACCTGGCTACAGGAGAGGCCTGGCTAGGCACAAGGCCTACCCTGCGCCGGTCAGGGCACTCCTCCTGAAGGCAAGTTTGAAGAGCAGGGACGACCCCAAGTCAGGAGATATGGGTCCAGTCCTGGCTGTGTGGACCGCAGGCGCTCACTCCCTGTCAGGGCTTGGGTCCCGTCCTCCCCTCCCCTCCCCCCGCCCTGGCCCTATGTGGTGTGTGCATGGAGGCAGCCGGCACTGCCAAGCCCTCCACCAGCCTGGGCACCGCCGCTCACCCAGTTGCCGAAGCCGAACTGTTCGATGGCGTCCAGCAGCAGCTGCTCCTCGCGGCTGGTCCAGCCGCCCTCGGCCTCGGGCCCCCAGAGCGTGAACCGACCACCGTCCACCAGCTGGTAGCCGTGGTAGCGCCGGTGGTGGCCGATCTCGGCGCCCGCGGAGAAGCACTCGGGGCACAGCTCGATGTCCTGGCACTCGGTGCAGCGGAAGCGCAATGGGCTCACCTCCGCCAGGCAGTACACGCAGTACTTCTTGCCCAGCTCCGCCATCTTTCCCCGCTCGCCCGCCGCCAGGCAAGCGGTCGCCACCACAGCTGCGCCTCCGGCCGTCAGCGCCCCACTGCCCGCCGGGCCCACGCTGCCTTCGGCCGCTGCCACGGCCGTCCCAGCCCAGGTGCTGCCAGAGTCGGCCAGGCGGGTCGCGTCCCGCCTCAGCACGCAGGCGCCCTCCGGCCCGGCCCGGCCGCCGCCGCCGCCGCCGCCGCCGCCGCAGCAGCAGCCGTCGCTTCGCCGCATCGCGCAGGCGCCCACGCGCGCCCCCTCCCGGGAACCCGACCTGTGGCTCTACGCCTGCGCGCTGTTTGCTCCCGCCTCAGAGTCCGCTAGCGAACCTGTGAGGCCCCGCCTCCGGCCTGACGGACGGCCACCAGGAGACCGGAAGTCCAGCGGGCGCACCATGTCCAATCAACACCTCCCTTTCCCTACTTACGCCTCTCCATTGGTCTGCTCTGCCAGGAGGCGGAGTGAAGGGGGGGCGGGCGTCCAACGAGCGCCTGACCAATCACCGAGCCCACCGCTCGCGCCCCTGGTTGCCGGGGAAACGTAACTGCGGGCAGTTGCGCTACGCAGCCCTGGGGAAGCTACCGAGATGGACAGCCTGCCCGACCCTGATGGAGACACCGAGGGCGAAGGCGGAGCTAGGGAAAGCCTGGCCTCGCAGATCCCAACCGAACCGGCAGAGCCCGAGCCGGCGCCAGGGCCAGAGCAAGAGATGGCAATGGACGGCGGGAAGGTAGAGGCTTCCGAGGAAGGCGCTGCCGCTGATGAGCAGGCAGAGACCCGGGAAAAGCCGGAGTTCACCGAGCCCGCGGACGAAGAACACAGAGAACAGGACAGTCCGACCGAACCCCAGCCAGAGCCCGAGGAGCCTGCCAAGGCCCTGGCTGAGGAGCCAGCTGAGCCCAGGGGCCCGGAGGACAAGGCGAAGCCCACGAGGGTGAAGGAGTTACGGTTCAGGTCCATTCCGCCGCTAAGCACCTCCGCCGAGGAGGTGGCCAAGGGCCAGAGAACAAAGCGGGAGGACGAGGAGAAGCTGGAGAGCGAGGCCAGTGAGGAGGAAGGTGCGGAGAGGAGCAAGGAGGAGCGGCGGCCGTCAAGTCAGGACGTAGGTGAGGACGACTATGAGTGGTCTGAGGAGACCCAGAAGGTGCAGGAGCAGCAGCTGCGCGGCGAGCTCGTGGACCAGTACCACGCCCTGCTGCAGGAGCGGAACCGGTACCAGCGCTACAACGTGTACCTGCAGCACAGGATCAGCGAGGCGCTGCGCAAGAAGGGCCTGGAAACAGGTGAGGTGCAGGACAAGAGCGCGGAGCCTGAAGCCCCTGAAAAAGAGCAAGCATACTTGGGCCATCTGGCCATGCTGGAGGAGCTGAAGAAGCAAGAGGCGGACGACTTGGAATGGTACCACAAGGAAGTGAGCGAGCTGAAGCAGCGGTGCCAGGAGAAGCAGGCCAGGGTGGAGAAGGAGTGGCGCCGTTTCCAGACCCTAAAGAAACAGGTGGTGATGCAGGTCATGGGCAGCTGCCGCATGCGCGGTGGGCGCCAGGCGGCTCTGCGAGAGGTGGAGCAGATCCAGGCACTGGAGGATAAAAAGGAGAAGGAGATGAGCGCTGTGCGGCTAGAGAATGTGCAGCTGAAGCAGAGCTTAGTGCATTTCCAAACCAGGATGAAGGCCCAGGAGGACCTGGCTGAGGGTCTGCTCCTCATCGACTTTGAACAGCTCAAGATTGAGAACCAGACCTTCAACGAGAAAGTTGAGGAGCGAAATGAGGAGCTTCTAAAGCTACGCAACAAAGTGACCAGCAATGTGCAAATAATAACCCACGTGAAGGAGAAGCTGCACTTCATGGACATGGAGAATGCATGCAAAAAGACTCAGCTATTGGAAATCGAAGCTCAGGTGGCCCTAGGAAGGGACATACTTACAAAAACTAAGCAAGCTCGAGAAAGCCTACGGCTTGACAACGTCAGGCTGAATCAGAAATGCGGGCTTCTGGGAAAAGAATCACTGCTCCGAGACCTGGAAGAAAAAGTGGAGAAGACAGAACTGCTCAACCGTCGCCTGGAGTCACTGAAGCGCCATCATGCCGGGCTTACCTTGTCCTGCAAAGGGATGAAGCAGAAAATCAGGGAAGCCAAAGCCTTCCTCCCCTATAGACACTCTACTGCAGAGGACAAAATCTCTCAGTCTCAGCCAGCTTTGCCCTCCACTCTTCTCCCTTTGGAAGGCCTGTGATTTTTAGGGTAGAACTTTTATTTTTATCTGTTTTCAGCTTCCAAATGAGTGCTAAGCCCCAAATTGGCTTAGCAGTTCTACATGGAATAAAGTAAAATAGATCTAAAGAAACAGAAGTCGGTGACTCAATGTAACGACATCTCACAAAGTGTGTTTGCAACTAAGCAATCCTGTAATCTCAAGGAAGGAATGTTTGGGAATACTGAACCTTCTCTACTTGGAAGGATGGCTTAAGGGTTCTCAGCGAATGGGCCAGAACACAGAAAAATTCCTATGCATTCCTCTGATTTTTCCATCCACTTGGGAATTATTAAAGAGTGCAGTCTTGAATCACCGTCCCAAATTAGAAGCTAATTTTCTTAATTTTGATTATTTTTTATGTCTCTATGTAACTAGTATTTGCTTGTGGGGCTTTTCTTTTTTAATTCTAGGAGTTGGGGATTTAGCTCACTATTAGAGCTGGGTTTAGTCCTCAGCAGCAAAAATAATAATAATAATAAAACTTTAAAAAAGTCTAAGAAGCGGTAAAGACCAACAAGAAAAGGAGCCTGCATTTCCTCAGCTTTTTTTCAGTGAAGGGAGCTCCATTCACTAGTCATGTTTGCTTCTGTCTTGGGTTTTCCATTAGAATTAAACATATTCTTAGATCCTCTGGAGGAACACAGTGATATGTACCAAAAAATGGACACTTGTACAGATTAGTGAAGTTGTACAGATTTGTGGCTGTTGTGCTTTTCATGCCAGCTAACTTTAGAAAATGGTAAAATCCTACTAGGTGAAGATAGCAGGGCTGGCTGTGAGCCTCACCCTTGCTGTCTTTAGATGACATGAATTTGTTTTCTAAAGTGTTATTCTCTTTGAAATCAATGAAAGTAAAAAATCCTTGTTTAACTTCCATGGCTTTGAATACAGTTTATTTTTTATTTATTTGAGAGAATGAGAATTGGAGCACCAGGACCTCTAGCCACTGCAAATGAACTCCAGATGCATGTGCTACCATGTGCATCTGGCTTATTGGGTCCTGGGGAATCGAACCTGGGTCCTTAGGCTTCACAGGCAAGTGCCTTAAGCCATCTCTCCAGCTCTTGAATACACTTTTTTTTTTTTTTAATGTACAAAAAGCTGACTTGTACTTTCATCTCCTTGGTCTTCCCTGACCTCTGCCTGCCCATCAAGGCCAACATGAGGCAGCACATCACTGGACTGGAAGTGTTCTTGTGGCTCCAAGAGCAGTGCATCAGGGCTTCCCATGAAGTTCTGCAGCTGGGAAAGCTCCCCAGTGAAACCGTCAGTGCTTCTGTATATGTTAGCAAGTGGGGAGAAAAGGTGTTTTCAGCAGATTTTGACCCATCAGTGATTATTCAATTCAAAAGTCCTCAAGCCTTGAATATGGTGACCAGTTGTAGCCTTTACCTTCTGGTTGCTGGGAGAGAACACCCAACCAGAAACAGCTTATGGAAGGGAAAGTTTTATTTTGGTTTACAGTTTTGAGGGGAAGTTCATTATGGCAATAACAGCATGGCAGAGTTGACAGCCAGGGCATCACATCTTGTCACATCAGCTCAGAGGAAGCAAGAGAGCTAGGCTCTGAATGCCCACTGGGGTTAGGTTAATAAACCTTCAGTCCCACCCTAAGCTGCACACCTAACCCAAGGCTCCAAATCCCAAAGGCTCTACTAGTTAAGGACCAAGTATGAGGCTCAATCACAAATTCATGAGGCCATGGGGGATGGCCCACATTCAAGCTACCACACCAGTGGACTTCAAAGCACCAAGACGCACTTACAAGTTCAGGAGTGTAAGATATGAAAAGTTTAGAGCTGGAAATGTAGCTGTGGTGGACTGCTTGACTAGCATGTGCAAGGCCCTTAGTTGGACCCGCAGTACTAAAGATGAAAATACAAACTCACGTACCAGTTTCAGCTGCACTTGGTAGCGCATGCCTTTAATTCTAGTCCTTCAGAGGTAGAGGCTAGAAGATCACACATTTGAAGCTAGCTTGAACTACATAGTGATCCCCTGTTTCCAAAAAAAAAAAAAGTTTATAGGCCAAGGGTGAGTCTAGCTATGAAGGGGAATGTTTATGGGATTGCTTGGTGCAGTTATAGTTCAGCCTCTTATTTATTTATTCTTGGCTTTTTGAGGTAGGCTTTCACTTTAGCCCAGGCTGACCTGGAATTCACCATGTAGTCTCAGGGTGGCCTCAAACTCACAGTGATCCTCCTACCTCTGCTTCCCAAGGGCTGGGATTATAGGCGTGTGACACCCTGGGGCTCTCTTATTTTTTTTAATAATCTTCATAAGCCAGGAGATTGGAGCTAGACTTCTTCTTAACCAAAGGTTACAGAAAAAGGAAAGGAAGCATACAGAATTTCAGGAAATTCTCCAAGGTCAATAGTTGGCTGCAAGACTTCACTTCAGGACCCTATTATTATTACCGTCTAGCCAAAATGTGCCTTGAGCCTGTTTCTTGTGGTTTGGAGCACTGCTCCTTGAGTTCACGAAGCAAAGAATCTGAAAGCACATGTAAGACAGGACTGTAGAGAGAGAGGCTCTAGGCTCCAGAGCAATGCTGCTTACTCCATGGTGATGTGTTCAGTATTACTGAAGATAGTTCCCCTAGCTCCACACACAACTCCTTGTAAGACCTAAGCATGCTGGGAAAGTTGGTTTTGACAGCTGAGCCAAGGACTCAGGATCTATCCAGGGAAGGAGCACATTGTTCCAGAGCAAGCTGGCTGTGAGGGTGGCAGGTAATTTTGATAGGGGGACCTATAGCACACTGGATTTCTCAGAGGTATCTGGGCAGTGTATGTCATACCAAGTTCTTTAGGGAGCAAGCAAGGGCCTGAAAGACATCAAATATTTGAATACTTTTCAGTACCAATGCAATACAGATCCATCAATTTTCCCCTGAGAGCCCAAGTTCTTCCATGTTCCTAGGCTCTAAGGTGGCCTTCTGCTGTCAGGCCCTTCCCCTGTTCACCTGGAGCCCTAAAGCTCAGCTCAAGGTCCAGTACAGGGCCACATACCTCCTGTTGCTGTGCCCTATCTTCATATCCTCAGAGTCATTAGGCTGGCTCACTGTGGGGGTGATTTCTGAAAGGTTGGTCCCACCTCTTGGATCCAGAGCACTTGCAGCAAGTTGCTGCTCCTGTCATGTTTATACAATGACAGCTTCTGATAATGTCCCAGGGCTCCTTCCACCTTCCTCTCCTACCTTTCGTGCACACAGAGACTCTTGGGAGGAATAAGAATCCATGACTTACCCCAGGCTTGTGCTTAAAGAATCAAAACTGAAGTAAGGACCCCAAAGCAAATGTAACCTCTTCAAAGGGTGTCTCAGAGCTAGCACTCCAGCTCTGCCACCAACCACTTGGTCGTAGAAGCCTGAGCAAATCATTTTCGGCATCATGTACTTGGAGGGAGGAGAGTCTCTTCCAAAAAGCTGCTGTGGAGACTAATTCACACAGCTCCTCGCCCAGAGCCTGGGACAACTAGCACAGCCAGCAGCCCTCAGCAAATGTGATCACTGTCAAATGTCAATCCTACAGTCCATCACCTCACCTCACCTCACCCTGTGGCTTGCCAAGAACAGTAGCTCATAGAATAAAACCACTATTTAGCTGGGCATGGTGGTGCACACCTTTAATTCCAGCACTTGGGAGGCAGAGGTAGGAGGATCACTTTGAGTTCAAGGCCACCCTGGGACTAACTACATAGTGAATTCCAGGTCAGCCTGAGCTAGAGGGAGACCCTTCCTTGGGAAAACCAACCAACCAACCAACCAACCAACCAAACAAACAAACAAACAAAACTAAGGGAAGGCAGAGTCTGTGTCTAAGGTCGAAAGAGACTGGAACAAGAGGACTGTGGCACACTAGGCAGTCTCCCAACATAGTCTTTAGAGGCTCAGAAAGAATAGCAGTGGGGAAGCTCACACATTGAGTCCTTATCTAGCCTGGTTCCAAGTAGTTTCTGGACCACAGCCACCTTCCCACTGGTTTACAGGCTTCTACAAAGACTCTCATGGGAAGGTGTAGTAGTTTGAATAGATGGCAGTTTGCATCTGCAGCCATCTGGCTGGAGGCATTGTCACTGGGCGGATCTTAAGGTATGGTGGTGGGTTTGAGATTTCAATCTAAAGATATGCAAAGTGTGCCTAGCTAGAGTTCCTGAAGTGTGCTGTGCTGTGTGGCTTTTGACTTGTGGCTTTCTGTGTTTGAGCCTGTGAAAGCAGGCCAGCTTCTTCTGCCATTATGGAACTTCCCCTGGATCTGTAAGCTTCAATAAATATCCCTTCCTCCATAACTTTGCCTGATCTGGAAGTTCATCTCAGCAAACCTGAAGCTGTCTGCTACAGAAAGTGAAGAGCCTTTGGCTGGATGGCTGGCACAGAGTACCCACCACTGCCTGCTGTAATGATGAGAGTGCAAACATGGGCTGGTTTAAGTGGCTGGCTTAGTAGGCCTGGCTGGCCTGGGATTCTCCCACAACTTGGAGACTGCTGAACTCTTGAATCTCCTAACTGAAGTAACTGCCCCCCCCCTTTGTTTCACAAAAGCCCACCAAGTGAATTTTAAAGCAATATAATGGTCTAAGTAAATTTTTTTGCTACACTTCAAGAATCTGTACTTTAAAGCAAAGAATATCATGAACATGAGTAACAATTCTACATGACTTTATTTTAAAACCATGTATTTACAATTCAAAAAATTCTACTTTGATACACGTTACTAAGTAAAATTAAGGGTTAACTGTACAAGCAATTAAAACATGATATGTAGCAAGTGTTACCAGGAACTTTTTTGGGCAAACTATTTAAAATAGTCAAAATCTGAGCAATTAGGAAGTACCTTAGAAGTGAGCACTGCTCCCAGGATGCTGGGAGGTGCACTCTGCCCACCCTCTACTGTGAGCTGCCCAGCACACTGAAGTTGAGGACTGATAATCAATGTCAGGTGAGGTGGGAGGGAAAGACTTCTGCAGAGCAGCTTTAAGGGTCTGCTTCCAGGTTACCTAAATGATAAGGACCACCAGAAGCCCACACTGCAAGAGCCAGCAGACCTCAGTGCAGGGGACAGGAATGTGAGCCCTATGGCTCCTAAAAACACACCAGGATTGTCTCCTCTGGAGTAGAGATGCAGTCAGTGCTCCGAGCTGGTATGGAGGCTTGTTTGAGAACTTCATGCATGCCCAGGTTGACATCAAACAAGAAATGGAAAAGCTGGGGTGTGAATACATAGGAGCTCCACAATGGCATCCAATAAGCTGCCTAAACCCTCTGTCACATCATTCTGCATAGTAAAGGAGTATCTTTATGCACAGAAAGAAAATATATACACCTTTAAAGCACAGAAAACTCACATCATGGAACAGAACTAAGTACATCTGTGAGGAAGGACAGTACACAGGGCTGGGCAGTCCACTTCCTAAAGCCCAATGGGCCTGAGTTACATTCAATATCTCAGTGTCAGGAATGGCTAGGTCTGGAGGCTGCTGGACTGCTGGTGAAAACAGTACTTCCTCCAAGAGGTCAGGCTTTCAAAGTTGAGGCAGAGGGCCATATCCAGGATGTTTGGAGGCCTCCCTGGAGAAGTCATGTGAGAATATGAATGGGACTCCAGGAAAAAGAACAAGTAGTGAGGGGATGGTGGGCATGAGGATGACAACCTGCAGCTGTGCTGACATCCTGCAACAGCACAGCAGATAACAAACATGCTGCCACCAGACCTGTCCTGTAGCCTACTCAGGTCTCCCTGATGCGTGTTGCAAGGTCACAGTCAAGGGCTCCCCAGTGACAGAAACCAGAACAAGCTAGAGGGATGTTTTCTGGGGTTGGGAGGCATGACTAAGAAGGGCTGTGGAGTACAGACCACATGGGATTTGCTGTACAACTGACTGTGCCTTGGTCTTGGCCTCCCTGTATGCATCCCCAAGAACCAGCGTGCTAGTGGGCCATGTAGAAACCTGTTTCTGCTGACACTATTCTATGCAAAAACTTCTCATTTCTGTGAATTTGGACAATCAAACTTCTTACAGTAAGTTCTCATCAAGGAAAAGCTAGAACAAAAAACCAACTACCTTGGGGAAATCTGCTACAATGTTACAGATAGTGTGCATTCAGGTAGGCTGTCTGGGCTGTTGCTTGCTCCCCAGTCCTTCCAGCATTTGGTAAAGCACTGACACTTAGGGTGGATCCAGCTGTTCAAAGAATGTTCTGCTAAAGCAGAGGAATGACCTTCCACACTGTGGTGTTTTCAGAGGTTGCACCTGCCACACCCCAGCCTCCACACATGCAGGTAAGAAAGGGGACTCTTGCATTATCTTCCTGCCACTTTTCTTAAAGGGGGCTGCTTCCATCAGATTTTGGACCTGTCTCTAGTCCACAGGCATTCTTGGCAAGTAGCTCCCCTGCTCCAACTACTGGGGCTTGACAGAGTCAGGGACAGGTTCACACTGAAACCTCATGAGCATTTTCAGCCTTCCCCCAGGAATTGTCAAGGCAACATGGTCAAATGCCAACACAAATGTCAGGTGGATTTCCAGGAGCCCAATAACACTCACCAGCAACTACCCTATAAAGGCCCATCTTCCTTATGCTGTCTTTGGTAGGAGGTTTAAAATGTTGCCCTTCAGGTCTGGAAAGGTAATCTCAGTGACTAAGTCAGTAATTTCTTTCTTATCCAAAATTTGAGCCAGTAACTTCTCCTTATAGGTCTTGGCTAAGAAGAATTATGTTCTTTCCTGTAGTTGGTATAATAGCATTGCAATTTAATTAACTGCTGCTGAAATAAAGGAGAGGGAGAGGACAGCCACTATACTGTCTTAACCCATGTTGAAAACGCAGTGGCTGGCCACGGCCAAGGCCAGCACATCAGGCCATTTAACTGCTTAAGGCTAAGCCTGGGTTTAATTCTTTAAAGCTCCTTTGTTTGTTTAAGGCCAACTCCAGCATCAGGAATCCAATGAGAAAAGAGACCCAGTTCTTCCCAGGTGTCAGTCTGAAAGTACATAAGTGGCACTCAGAGATCCACTTCAGTGGCAAGTGGAAGGTACACCTGCAGCCTCAATGTCTGAGAGACGGACTTCCTTTCTCCATTTCTCGGTTGTCTTTCTGCAGTGCAGCCAGCACCTAGAATCATAAGAGACAACTATGTTAACCTGCAGTGCACACTGAGCCAGAGACACAGGAACAGTGCAGAAAAACCATAGCCACCTCATAACCAATCTCTTTTTCCCATTTCCCAGTCTCTTGCCTTTTTTCTGGGATGCCTACTAGCCCTACATCAAGGTGTTCTTTCTAATATGTAAACACACCATGCTCTCTGAGCCAAGCTCCAACATGCACTTTTCTTAGCCATAGCACCAACACTGGAACCGAGCTGTGGGGGTTGTCTCTTCTTCCACAGCCTGGTGCCAGCCCCTGCACACAAGTCACTTTAGCTCAGGCTTCCTCCCCGTCCTCTCTGTGCCTTACATACCACTGCTTCTACAGACTGTTAAGAACTCAATCTAGCCTGTCTGATCTCAAAAACCACAGGAAGGCTTACCTACCTGGGGTGGGTACCATGCTATTCTGTGTCACCAATGATGGAAGCAGGAACCTATTCTGTAAGTTCTAAGCAAGTTGCGCGAAAAGAGTAACAGCAGACAAAAGTATACCTCTCCACCTCCAGGAAAATGGGATTGCCAACTATGGTAGTTTGAATGTACGGCCCCATAGATCCAGGTGTTTTTGATTAAGAATTGAGCTTGTAACTTGTCACTGGCAGCAGATTTTGGAGTACAGCCCTAAGATGTGTTTTGTGGGGGGATCTTGAGGTGTGTAGTCTGAGCAGTCTGAGCTCTGGCTGTTTCATGTTTGCTGGCTGTTTGGTGGTATCTTTCTGCATTGATCTATGGAAGTGGGCTAGCTTCTTCCACCATTGTTGGTGTTCTCCTGGAATTTCTAAGACTGAAATAAACCCCTTCCCCCCATAAGGTGCCTTTGGTTGGGTGTTTGTCCAGCAACATAAAGCTGACTACAACACCAACCAAGCATGAACATTTACTTGTTTTAAAAAAAAGTTTGCCAGTGCCTTAAACTCAAGCACAGAATCTAAGAGAAATGTGCACTGACCACATTGCCATGAGCTGAACTGAATAAACTCATCAAGGCTCCCCCATCAGGCTGGCTGCTATCATTAACATACTAATCAAAAGACGTCTTACCATTCAAATAAACCATGGCCTATTTTAAACCAATAGTTTTTATGTAGTCTCTAAAACATGAGAAGCAAATGGCAAAATTCAGGTTGAATTCTTCTCCCTGTACATGTATATGTATGTGTATACATGTGCAGTGGGGTGTTATGCAAGCCCTTCTCTCTCAGGAAGCAACAGGGAAGGAAGGGCCAACAGGCTATGACTGAACAAACAAGCTGGTAGTCAGAGAGGGGACAGTCCTGTGTGTAAGGAAAGGCTTGACTTCCTATCTGGATTCAAAATGTCACTATAGGGCTGGAGAGATGGATCCATGGTTAAAGTGCTTGCCTGTAAAGCCTAAGGACTGGGGTTCAATTCCCCAGTACTCATATAAAGCCAGATGCACAAGGTGGCACGTGCCTGGAGTTTGTTTGTTCATTCATAAATAAAAAACAATAACAAGTCGGAAGATTTCAAAGCACACTTTCACATACAGTGCCAACTTTAAGGTCATTTGACTAATCCATGTGGTCCCCTACCCAACATCCAGGGGAGCTCTGCTTAGCTTCAGCTCTGTTGCTGCCACCTTGAAATTCTCAGTAACTCTGGAGTCAGAACCCCACATTATTACACTGATCTTGTTTATCAACCACAGAAGGCTCTCCTCTGCTCCTGGGTCCCTCATGACAGACCTATCAGTCCTGATCACATGTGAGCTGAGCATCTTTTAAGTGTTTTTCTGAAATACAATTCACACACAGCTTGCTTGTATATATCACACAACACGAAAGATTTTTCGGATCTTGACAAAGATGTGCAAATCTCCCCCAAAGTCAACTTTATAGCATATTTATCATTTCAAGAAATCTCTGTTGTCTCTTCTCCCTAACTCCCTTACCCTCAGCCCCAGCAACCACCATCTTCTTTGTATCTCAACAGATGTCCCTGTATATGCTTGTGTGTGTGTGTGTGTGTGTGTGTGTGTGTGTATGTGTGTGTAAGCAAACATTATGTTCTTGCATGCTTGGCTGTTTTCACTTAGCATGATAATTCATGGCTCACCCACGCTATAGCATGTGTCAGTACTATGTTCTTCTTTGTGAAATGACTGTATTTTACAACTCAGAAACATAACTCACAAGACCCGGGCCCAAAACAGTGTGTCTAACTACTAATAAAATCAGGGGAAACATTTCATGCTGTGTGTGACCCTAGGTCGCATTCCAGCAGCTATGTTTCTTACCAACAGATTCCCAGGAGGAACGGAATCCACCAGCCACACAGAGCATGAGGGAAGGGAAGAGGAGGGAAAGACAGAACTAGCTCGAGAGCCAGAGAGAAGGCCCAGTTGAAAGGGAAGCTCTCTTTGGTTATTAATTGGCACTGAACTATACATGCTAAAAAGGTGAACCTGCCAGGCGTAGAGGAACAGGCCTACAATACCAGCACTCAGGAGGCTGAGGTAGGAGGATTGCTCTGAGTTCAAGTCTAGTCTAGGCTAGAGTGAGGCTCAGATCAGCCTGGCCTAGAGTGAGATCCTGCCTCAAAAATAACAACAAATACAAGGGTAAACTTTATGATATGAACACACACCAAGGTGTGTAAATTTCAATAAAGCAGTTATAGAAACAAATAGGCTGTCAAAGAACTACAAACCTAATTGGTAGGAAGTATCTTGCTAACCAAACACATCAACAAGCTTATAACCTTAGGCTTTAAGTCAATTTACAGAAAGTGCAGAGAAATCCTAGCAATGCCACCACACAGAAATGCAACTAGGGAGCTCCAATCTGTAGGAAATGCTGGAGGGTCTGCTTCCTTCACAAACAAAAGGGCAAGAAAGGGATGTGAGGAAGAAGGTGGAGGAGCATATGTTTTCAAAAAGACTCAAAAAAACTGTTCAATTAAGCACAATGCATGGACCTAGATCTTTTTTTAAAATTTAATTTCTGCATATGTGTGATGTATGCAGCTGCATGTGCACTATGTGCACACATTCATGCCATTGCTTATCCACGTATTTCCTTGTGGTGGAGTCTTCTCTGAATCCTGAGCTGCTCCAGTGAGCCTTGGAGATTTTCTAGTCTCTACTCCCCACAGACCTGGGGCTGTAGGTATGCCTGGTATGCCAGCTTCTAATGCATGTGCTGGAGAATCAGACTCTCTCAGGCCCTCATGCTTACAGAGCAAGCGCTCTTACCTGCTGAGCCATCTCCTTAGACCTGGATTCAAACAAACTCTAAAGCCATGACATCTGAAACAATCAGCAACTTCTAATCCCCATTACACATATGGCAATGTTGAAAGTAGTTTGGGAAGCAATGCATTAACACTTACAATGACATAACTACCTAGCATTACCTTCTGAACTCAGGAGGTGTGCTTAGCTGAAAGATCATTGATTCTCCTCCATCAATGGGCTACACATCATGATTACTGAAGCAGGATGACAGATGAATGGGGCTCCCAGTTTTATTTTTGTTCTAGCTCTGCATATAGCTTTTTTTTTTTTTTTTTTTTTTGAGGTGGGGTTTTGCTCTAGCCCAGGCTGGCTGACCTGGAATTCACTATCTAGTCTCAGGGTGGCCTCAAACTCACAGAAATCCTCCTACCTCTGCTTGGGATTAAAGGTGTGTGCCACCATACCCAGCCTGCACACAGTTTTAAACCTTCCATTAATAAAAAACCTAAATCAAGAATAGGCACTCATTGACCAACCAGGCACTGCTTCTCAGGCAACTTTAAGCACATGCAGGGAAAACCACTATGGCTGGGTTTCTCCTCTCTAGATGATAACCTTGGAGCTAGTCAGCACTGGTCAATGCCACAGGAGAAGACCTATACGGAACATTTGGAGGAATAAAGAAGTGGGTCTAGGGAAGAGCTGCTCAGACAACCCAGCTGCCAGAGGGTGTAAGCAGCTCATCAGAAGGGAAGAACTGGGAGGGCCCTTGAGTGATTGCTATCTCTTTGGGCCTCCCTTTGGTATCTGAAAGATGGGCCAATCCCACCAACTTTTCAAGTACACAGGGGCAGGCCCTTGACTAGTTGGTCCCTTCTGTCCACTCTGCTGTTACTGACATTGTTGTTATTATTTTTGACATTATTTTAAGGTGTGGAAAGATTCACAAAAACACTTTCCAGGAACTGGAGAAATGGCTCAGTGATTAAAGAAACTTGCCTGCAAAGCCTGATGACCCAGATTCAATTCTCCAACCATCCACACATACAGCCAGACAGGCACTTGTTTGCAGAGACAAGAGATACACACACACACACAAACAAGTTTTAAAAAAAATTAAAACACTCTTTAGCACACACAGCCCCACGGGAATGACCTAGAAGTTCTAAGGCTCCCAGAATGGGGGGCAGTTTTCCTATTCACAGCCTTCCTGATGATAGTAAATCCAGAGGACCACAGAGGCAGAGCCAGGCTATGCACCAGCTCTCCTTATCTCCACTTAAACCCCACTTTCAGATTTCCCTTTTCTCAACAGGCTCTGTAAGCAGCAAACTTCCTCACTGCAGGCTGTGCCAGCTGCTCTACAAGAAGAGAGAACAGCAGCCTCACTCACCTGTGCCCACTTCTTATTTCGACTCTGCATCTGGACTGTGGCAATGGCTGCAAACACCTCATCTGCTGGCAAGTCCTCGGGCAGCCTGGTCAGGAACTGGGCACTGTGGATGAAGTCCATCCTGGTCAGAATGTCCTCAAACAGCTTCAGGATGCCCAGGGCTGTGCGGAAGAGGAACTCCTCTCCATCCCGACAGAACACATCCCAGATGCGGCAGGCCAGGTCCAGAGGCAGGGACTTACTGTACAAAGTAAAGATCCTGGGGAAAGGTTTGGGATAGCATAAGAGAGAACTCTCGATTCCAAGCTGAACCTGTGTAGTATATTGAGTCAGTCTTTTCATACAGTATAGAGGGCACTGGCTTTCACACACTTTGAAGGCCAGTTTTATAAAACAAAGCATTTCCAGCTTCCACATGGTATTAAACACTACACAGCTACTGATTTACACTGGTTACTCCTGCTTGTGCTACTAAGTGATGGCTCGTAACAAGAGCTTGGAGCCAGCTGGGAAATATGAACAGGGAACAAGAACTCATGAGAGTGCTGTCCGCCATTACCCCTGCAGACTGATCAATGAAGCAGGATCAAGTTTTACATATATATATTTGGTTTTTGAGACAGTATTTCAAATGGCCTGTGGAACTCCTGATCCTCTAGCCACAACCTCTTGAGTGACAGGATTAACAGGTGTGTGCCACCATGAAGCTTTCCCAATATAATAAAATTATGACAATCACAAGTTGAACTGCCTATTGTCAAGGTTAAGCCCTTCTGTGGCACTTTGAATGTCCCCAAATAGACTCAGGTGTTTTTCTTAAAAAGCTTGTCTCCATGGGATGGAGGGATAGGTTAGCAGTTAAGGCACTTGCCTGTAAAGCCAAAGGATGCAGGTTTGATTCTCCAGAACCCATGTAAGCCAGATGTGGCACATGTGTCTGGAGTTCATTTGCAGTGGTTGGATGCCCTGGCACACCCATTCTCTCTCTTTGTCTCTGCTTCTCTCCCATATATATATATTAAAAGCTTGTTTCCAGCCACGTGGCTAGAGGAGGCATCACTGGGGGCGGATCTGATTTCTAGCCCAAAGTTATGCCTCGTGCTTGAGTTCTGCCTGGGTCCCTGTAGCTGGCTGGCTGTGTCTCTCTGCTTGGATCTGCGAAAGGGAGCCAGTTTCTTATGCCATCTATGGAACGTCCCCTAGATTTGTAGGCTTCAAATAAACTCCTTCCTCCCACAAACTGGCTGGTTTGCAGGTTCATCCTAGTGGCGCAGACCTTCTAACCTGGATTGGTCCTATGTCACCAGGTATATCCAAGTGAGAATAGGTGAAACTGTCTCTCTGGATAGTCCTCCTAGCTTGGTGGTAAGAAGCCACTCAGAGTCCTCTCTAGGGGTACCTTCACCGTGAAATAGCTGGATGCTCCCCTCATCTGGCTATCTTTGCTGAATTAACAAGTGGGTTAACAAACTCCCATGCTGCTTTAGGATTTCATAGGTAGCATTACTTTTCTATTGGCAATGGCACTCAATATAAGCGGTGGTTCCTAACTGGGTAGGGCATTCCCCATCCCTTCGGGATGTCACTGTTCTTCAGACTTGAGCCTCTTTCTTGCCAGTTCCAGAGTCAACACTGATCCCTGATGAAGATTAAATCTATGTGACTCCAATCTTCAGATAGCAGATTCCTTTGGAAAGTTGTAACACTGATGATGTGTTCACAAACCAGGGGCATGGGCTTTCCATCTGCCATGAACTCCAGGGTACAGGTAGCTCTGACCTCTCTGCCCAATACCAATTTTCTGAGAAAAATGCATCCAAGGACATGTGCCCAGAATAGCACACTCTGAACACTGGGCACCTGCATTCCAGATTATCCTGCCAGTGTCTTAACCCTCTACGAGATCCAAGAAAGGCCTCATACTTTAGATTTCATTCAGCCCAGATGATGGTGCATGAGAGCATGCTGCAGGAAACCCCTATCCCCTGAAGACAACAAAGCTCAAGCCCAGTGTGTGTCATGCTGTACCCAATACTCAGAAGCATCCCTTACTGTAGTCTAAAAGCCCCTGGCCAATGGCCTCTGTCCTCTCATCTTACTTGGGGCATTGAATCAATGCAGGATGCACTAAACAGCCCCAGACACAACCTTCAGAAACTGAACTGCATCCAAACCCCATGGCTCTGATATCCTGCTATGCTACACATTGCTATGATCTGGAAGGAAATGTTTTTTGAACTGATAATGAGAAGCCCTCAGTCTGGGTTTCTTTTTTTCTTTCTTTTCCTAAGGCACAAACTACAATTTTTATTATAGTATTATATTAATATAAAGACCCAGTTTTGTTTTGTTTTGTTTTGTTTTGTTTTGTTTTGTTTTGTTTTTTGGTTTTTGCAAGGTAGGGTCTCACTCTGGTCAAGGCTGACCTGGAATTAACTATGTAGTCTCAGGGTGGCCTCGAACTCTCAGCGATCCTCCTACCTCTGCCTCCCGAGTGCTGGGATTAAAGGCGTGCGCCACCACGCCCGGCAAAGACCCAGTTTTGATCATCATACTGTGATTACAAATTATACACACACACACACACACACATTATACCTGCAATTTTCTTAAAAAAGATATACATTTTTACAAATATAGAAAAGATAAAGAAGCCTGGTAAAATATGAATATTAAGGGAAGTAAAGAAATTGTGTGTTCTAATTGTGTGTTTGGGTGTATATGCCATGGTGCACATGTGGAGGCCAGAGGACAACCTCAGGCACAGGTCCTCACCATCCACTTGTTTGAAGCACAATTTCTTGTGGTTCACCACTGTGTTCGCCTGGTAAGATTCTTGTGTCCACCTCCCAGCTCCCCATAGGCACCATACAATTATAGATGCCCACTATAGCTTCTAGCTTTTTGTTTTATAAATGGGTTCTGGAAATCTGATTTTAGCCACTCACACCTGCTCAGCAAACACTTTCTCCACTAAGCCACCTCTCCAGTCTTGTTCTACTTTAATTTATCATAAATCTAATACATAAAAGACTGCCCAAAAGGTAGCATTCTGCTTCTAAATTGGTTGGATTGTCCCCTGTATAGGCCAGTCAATACCATGAGCAGATTTCTCGTTCACGACTACTCAATACTACCTTTGTGTCACAAAAGCACCAAAGGACAATATTTAAATGCATGAATGGTTGTGCTCTGTTGTAGTCAGATTTGCACTGCTAGCAGAAAACACCTGACTAAAAGAAGCTTATGGGAGAAAAGGGTTTATTTTGTCTTATAGACTCTAGGGGAAAGCTCCATGATGGCAGGGGGAAACGATAGAATAAGCAGAGGGCGGACATCACCTCCTAGCCAATATTGGGTGAACTCATAGCAACAGGAGAGTGTGCCAAACACTGGCAAGAAAAAGCTGGCTATAACACCCATAAGACTGCCTCCAATAATGCACGGCCTCCAGGAGGCTTTAATTCCCAAACTGCCATCAGCTGGGGACCTGGCATTTAGAAAGCCTAAGTTTATGGGGGGCACCTGAATCAAACCACTACATTCTACTCTGGTCCCCATAAACTGATAACTATACATGATATAAAATGCAATGCATCCATCCAACTTTAAAAGTCGCCATAGTTTTTTAAAGTTTTCATTGTAGAGATCCTTCACTTCCTTGGTTAAGTTTATTCCAAGGTATTCTATTTTTTTTGAGGCAATTATGAATGGGAGAGATTCCCTGATTTCATCCTCTGAATGTTTGTTGTTACTTTATAGAAAAGCTACTGATTTCTGTGTGTTTATTTTGTATCCTGCTACATTGCTAAAAGTGTTTATCAGCTCTAACAGTTTGCTGGTAGAGTCTTTAGGGAGCTGCACTGCATGCAGCCGTATGGGACACAAAAGTCATCAGCAGTGAAAGCAGTAGACACTGGAAAACTCAAGTTTGGTCAGACAGGCCCAATGACCGAACTGGTGCAATAATGGCATGTCTGCTCTTTGGGAAATCAACTGCTCCATAATTGGACTGAAGGCCCTCTCTATGGGAGGGAATACATGCCTGGTATTGAAAAAACTAGGCAAAAGTCTATGGCAGGGCAGGTCATGAGCCTTAGGGGTACAAAGCCTGCTCTTGTCTGGCTAAATGTATATATTATTCCCACTAAGCTGCCCTGAAAGCACTACACTATATTCACAAATTAATGCTACTCTCACTTCTGGTTAGAGAAGCTTCTCTTTTCAGATGGTGATGACCACTGGGATGATCCAAAAGGCAACATAGTGCTGAGAAGAAGGGATGGAGGAGTGTCCAGCACTGAAACATCTCTGTCACACCCGCCAAGCTCGGGGTCCATTGCAGAAGAGGGGGGTGGAAAGAATGTAAGAGCCAAAGGAAGGGTATGACTCCTTACAATGCAACTGTCCAGACAGAAAATGGCCTCGATATCCATGACCTTGCAGTGCCTAGAAATACCTTCACAAGACCCTCATAATAGAAGAAAAAGATGACGACATCAAATTAAAAGAGAGACTAATGGAGGGGGGTGGATATTATGGAGAATGCAGTTCTGAAGGGGAATGGGGGAGGGGAGGGAAATATGGTTTTTTTGTATGTAAGTGTAGAAGTTGTCAATAAAAAAAAGAGTGAAAAAAAAAGGCCCCATAGTTTTTTATCAATCCCAATGATGTTCAAATATCTCCATAGTTCAAGGTCTTTTAACTGAGCCATAATACCAAAAAAAAAAAAAAAAAAAGAAAGAAAGAAAGAAAGAAAAAGACCATAATGGCACAGAATAAACATTCGCAATACAAAAGGTGACACTGGGCATAGCAAAGAAATAATCAACCAATACAAGATTTAAACAGAGCAAACCTCAAACTCTGTAGCTCCAAGCCCAACAATTCTAGTTACAAGTCTCCAAGTCCCATAATTCTAACCAATGACAATCTGTGGAGTTCCAATTCTGTCCCTCCAGCTAGGCTACTCCCAGTCCCGGAACACTTCATCTGATGCTGGCAGCTCTCCTTGGCAGCCATACCATCATCCTGACATCTCTGTTGGCTCTCTGCTGCAACCCATGGTTCATCCTCACAGCTCCATGCAGGTAATCCAACAAGCCTGCTTCACACTGTCCATGGCCATTTCCAAAATACAAAACTGTGGTACAAATTCAATGACCCTCTCTTTCCTGAATTTATTATACTCCATAATACCAGGTGGGCTGCCAATTTGTTAATCCAACAGACTTTGAAGAACAAGACACTCCTTCAGCATTCAGGCCACTTCAAAAGAATCTATATTTTTCCACGCCTTTAATCCCAGCACTTGGGAGGCAGAGGTAGGAGGATCACCATGAGGCCACCCTGAGACAATATAGTGAATTCCAGGTCAGCCTAGGCTACAGTGAGACCCTACCTCAAAAAAAACAAAAATAAATAAATAAATAATTTTTAAAAAGGCTCCTTTCTTCCTGTTGTCCCAATGCCGGTCAGCTGGCCCAATCTCTCAAACAATTGTAGATGAATGGGCAGACATTTTAGCCTGAAGATTTCTTTACTTTCTGTGCTGTATCTCTCTGTTCACACCAGTCCATTTCTACACAATGCAATCTTGCTCAAGTTCTCAGGACATGAGCACAACAGCAAACCTCTCACACAAACTGCTTCTAGCCTAGTTCCTTTAACGTTCTCTCTCACCTTCTTAAGCCAAACCTCACAGTACATATTTATTATTGCATTCAGGTCTTTCAACTCTGACAAGCTGTACTTACAGCACTGTAAGGTGTTCTTAGGCCTAGGTTTAAAATCCTTCCACATTCCTCTCAAAAATTAGCTCCAAAAGGCCAAAAGCCACAGTCAGGTTTCAAGCAGCAATGACTTCACTTCTGGTACCAATTTTACTGTTGCATCAACTTTGCATTGCTGGAAGAAAACACATGACCAAGAGCAGATTGTGGAAGAAAATGGTTACATTGCCTCCAGGAGGCTTTAATTTCCAAATTGCCATCAGCTGGAGACCTAGCATTCAGACACCTAAGTTTATGGGGACACCTGAACCAAACTACCACATGCTCCAATAAAACTTTATTTACAAAACAGCCCACAGTTTGATGACCCCCATAGTGTCTGGTCTGTACCCAAAATAATTAGTTGGATTAATCACACTTCTGACTAACATATTTTGAAAGCATGCCAGACACTGTTGAGTACTTTCACAGCATAACCTCATTCATCCTCTCATCAGTCATTTGGTAGGCATTATTAGTTCTATTTTCTCATTTCTGTACGTGTCCATATGCATGTGGGTGCACGTGAATGTGGAGGCCAGAGGACAATGACAGGAATCATTCCTCAGGCACTATATGACTTTTTTGAGACAGAGCTCTCACTGGCCTGGAACGTACCAAGTAGGCTAGATCACTGGCCAGTTAGCCTCGGAATCCACCTGTCTTGTCCTCTCCAGCACTGGGATTATAAATGCACACAAAAATGCCCAGCTGTTTTTGTTTTTTAATATGTGTTCTGGGGAATCAAGCTCAGATACTCATGCATACAAGACAAGCATTTTACTCAGAGATATCACCAGTCCTTTTATTTCCATTTTCAACAGAGAAAACTGGAACTTAGAAGAATCAAAAACTTGCCCAGTTCACACAGTATGAACCACATTGTGTCTGATTCTACAAACTCAATTGTAACCAATATGCTGTACTTCACATATGGGTTAGTTACAATGTTATACACAGTAAAAAGGCATTACAACCTTTTTATTTTCTTTCATATTTTGAGGGGAGGGGAGTCTTGAGATCGGGTCTCACTCTAGCCCAGGCTAACCTGGAACTCACTCTGTAGTCCCAGGGTGGCCTCAAACTCATTGCAGTCCTCCTATTTCTGACTCACAAGTGCTTGGATGGGTTTCTTAGTATTGCAAAAACAGAAAACTACTTCATCACACTGTCTAGAAAGTACAGTTCAAGAAGGTCAGAGAGGTCTCTTTTCCAATCTCCAAAATACTCTGAATTTCTATCAAGAGAACACATTCTTTTTAAAAAAATTTATTTACTTATTAGAGACAGAGACAGACAGAGAGAGAAAATGGGCACACCAGGGACTCTAGCAAACGCAGATGCATGCGCCACCATGTGCATCTGGCTTATGTGGGTACTGGGGAATTGAGCCTTGAACCTTAGGTCCTTAGGCTTCATAGGCAAGTGCTTAACTGCTGAACTATCTCTCCAGCTCCCCACATTCTTTTAATGTTATTGTATATATGTATATATATTTCACTTATTTGAGAGAGACAGACAACAGAAAATGGGTGCATTGGAGCCTCTTACCACTGCAAATGAACTCCAGATGCATGTGATACTTTATGCATGTGGTATATACAGAACCCAGGGCTCACAGGCTTTGCAAGCAAGCACCTTTGTCAGCTGAGCCACCTCCCCAGCCTTCCTTAATGTTATTTCTTTTAAAAAAGTGAGAAGGGGGGCTGGAGAGATGGCTTAGTGGTTAAGGCGCCTGCCTGCTAAGCCTAAGAACCCAGTTCCAATCTCCAGCGGTTCCAATCTCCAGGTCCCACGTTTAGCCAGCTGCAAAGTGACACAAGGGCGCAATGCTGCACTTGACCACAAGGGGGCGCATGCATCTGGATTTCGTTCCCAGCAGCTGAGAGACTGCTGGTGTGCCCATCTCTATCTGTCTTCCTCTCCCTGTGTCTCTCTCCAAAAATAAAAAAATATTTTAAAAAAGTGAGATGGCCATGAGATGTGATGGAAGCATTCAGTAGGCTGAAGCACAAGGCCAGCAAATTTGAGTCCAGCCTAAGTTACACAGCAGGAAAGACAAAGTGAGAAGGCAGTGACCTAATGAGTGCTGCTCATTCTCAGGTAGTAGTTCATGTGTGGAAACCAAACAGAACCTAGGGAAAACAGATGGGAAAAGAGCAGCTGTGGGCACTGGGGAGATGGCTTAGGGTTAAAGGTGCTTGTTTGTAAAGCCTGCTGACCTGGGTTTGATTCCCCAGCAATAAAAGAGATTCCCCTAACATGTTCCCCTCCCCTCAGAGGCCATGAATAAATTTTATTCTTTTTTTATTCTTTTATTTAACATAATGTCTTTAGTTTTTAGAATCATGTATGGGTGTGGTGGCTTGATTCAGGTGTCCCCCATAAACGTAGGTGTTCTGAATGCTAGGTTTCCAGCTGATAGAGATTTGGGAATTAATGCCTCTTGGAGGCAGTGTATTATTGGGGGTGGGCTTATGGTTATTATAGTCAGTTTCCTCTTACCATGTTTGGCACACTCTCCTGTTGCTATTGTCCATCTGATGATGCCCAGGAAGTAATATCCACCCTCTGCTCATGCCACCATTTTCTCCTGTCATAATGGAGCTTCCCCTCAAGTCTGTAAGACAAAATAATCCCCCCTTTTTTCCCCAAAATCTGCTCTTGGTCAGGTGATTTCTGCCAGCAATGCGAACCTGACTGCCACAGTACAGTTGGTACTGAGAGTGGGGTTGCTGCTAGACACCTGACTATGTGGTTTTGGCCTTTTGGAGCTGATTTTTGAGAGGAACATGGGAGGATTTGAAACCTTGGCCTAAAAGACACCTTGCTGTGCTGTAAGTACAGCTTGATGGACTATTCTGGTTGGAGTTGAAAGACCTGAATGCAGTAAGAACTATGGACTGTGAGGTTTGGCTTATGAGAATGAGAAAAAGCTTTGCCTGGACTGGGCTAGAAGCAGTTTGTGTGACAGGCTTGCTGTTATGCCCATGTCCTGAGAAGTTGTGCAGGGTTGCATTGTACAGAAATGGGCTGGTGTGTGCAGAGGGATATGGCACAGAAATGAAATCTTTAGGCTGAAACTTCTGCCCATTCAGCTGCAATTATACGAGAGATTACAATCTTTGAGATTGGGCTATCTGACCTGCACTGAGGCAAAAGGAAGTATGTAGACTGGTTTGAAGGGGCCTGAATGTTCAAAGTGTGTGCTGTTCTTTAAAGTCTACATTTCCCCCCAGATTAACAAATTGACACCCTACCTGGTATTTATTATGGAGTATAAGAAATGCGGAAAGAGAGGTTCATTGAATTTGCAATGTGGTCTTATGTTTTGGAAATAACCATGGGAGTGTGAAGCAGGTTTGCTGGATGCCTGCACAGAGATCCTATGGAGCCTTGAGGATGAGCTGTGGTTTGGAGACCCAGTGGAGATGCCGAGACTACCAGATGGCTGTTAAGGAAAGCTGCTGGCCCTGGATATAGTTTTCCAGGACTGTGAGTAGCCTAGCTGGAGGGGCAGAATTGTTACTCCAGAGACTTCTTGCTGGTTAGAATTATTGGACTTGGAGATTTGTCACTGACTAAAGTTGTTGGACTTAGAGCTACAGAGTTTGATGTTTGCACTGTTTAAATTTTGTACTGGTTGAGTATTTCTTTGCCATGAAGTGTGTCTATTCTATGCCATTACGGGTTTTTTGGGATTTTTTTTTGGGGGGGTATTATGGCTCAGTTAAAAGACCTTGGATTATGGGGATGTTTGAACATCATTAAGATTGATAACTACAGGAACTTTTAAAGTTGGACTGATTGCATTGTATTTTATATCATTTGTGAATATCAGTTTATGGAGGCCAGGGGCAGAATGTGGTGATTTGGTCAGATGTCCCCCATAAACTTAGGTGTTCTGAATGCTAGGTTCCTAGCTGATGGAGATTTGGGAACTAATGCCTCTTTGAGGCAGTGTGTTGTTGGGGGTGGGCTTACGGGTATTATAGCCAGTTTCCCTTTGACAGTGTTTGGCACACTCTCCTGTTGATTGATATTGTCCACCTTATGTTGGCCAGGGGGTGATGTCCACCCTCTGCTCATGCCATTGTTTTTCTCTGTCATCATGGAGCTTCTCCTCCAGTCTGTAAGCCAAAATAAATCATTTTTTCCCCAAAAGCTACTCTTGGTTGGGTGATTTCTGCCAGCAATGCAATCCTGACTGTGACAATGGGCCTCCATGCACTCCTTTAGGCAGGTACTAAACCAGTATCAGAATAGTCCAGCATGACACAAGTGATGCTCATGTATTTGATACTAACCACCACCCTAGGCATGGCCATGTCACCATGAGAGATGGCTGAAAGCCATGCCCTTCTGATTCTATGAGCTCTGATTAGACATTTTTTGTTTTGTTTTGTTTTTTCAAGGTAGGGTCTCACTTTAGCCCAGGCTGACCTAGAATTCACTCTGTAGTCCCAGGCTGGCCTCCTACATCTGCATCCTGAGTGCTGGGATTAAAGGCATGCACCACCATGCCCAGCTTCTGTTTTGTTACATATGCAATCCAGAGTGGCTTCAGCTTTTCCATTTTTATGCTTCATGTCCTGGCATCCTAGGTCATGAATATTTTTCAAATCCTACTATGTGCTAGTAGGATACAAAACACTAAACAAAGCAAACATTTCTTGTTCTTAGGAACAGAAGGGATAAACCCAGCTGGAGGTTTCACTACAAGGGTAGAAAGGGATTGTCAAGAGGGGTATGCGTGCAAGGGGACCACATGTGTGGGTGTAAGCTTTTCCAAGTAAGAGTGGTGGGAAAGAACATAGTGCTGAGAAGATGCAGTTGTGTCTGCCCTAAAGAGAAAGCAGCAGGCCAGGATAGGTTCTGCAGGCATCCAGCTAGAGTAAACTGCATCTTGCCAGCTGAGGCAGGAGGAAGATTTATGTGTGAGAATATCAGGGTAGCTAAGGGAGAATTCAGATGTTTGTAGGAGAACAAGAACCCAGAAGGAACAGGGACTTTCAAGCTGTCATAGAGGATTTGGACTATATTCCGAGTGAACTGGCAGATGAGTGGAGGGTCTGAAGGAGCAGCATGCTGAGAACACCTCTGGGTGATGCAGGCTGAGCAGGAGATGGTCCTGGCAGCTCTGACAGGAATGTAGACACAGAGAATGGTGGAAGCTGGGGTAGTGACCAGGAGCAGGTACAATCTAGACAGAGTCATGGGAAAGCTAGAGTGAAATCTAAGATACTGGGTCTCTGGGTGAACCACAGAAAGGACAGAGCTATCATTTTTAAAACTCTCTTGTCTAAAGAGAAGATAAAGCTGGGCATGGTGGTGCATGCCTTTAATCACAGCACTCAGGAGGCAGAGGCAGGAGGATTGCTGTGAGTTCAAGGCCATCCTAAGACTACATAGTGAATTCCAGGTCAGCCTGACCCTACCTGGGAAAAAAATAAATAAATAAAGAGAAGATCAAGACCTATGTAAGAGACATGTTACTTGTAGATAGTTTGACATCCAAGCATCAAATGGATTGATCAGCAACTCAAGGTGGGGTTTGGGCCAGGAACATACCTGTGGGAATGGTTTGTGCATAAGAGGCACCAAGCCAAGGATCAGACCAAAATCTATTGAATGCTGCTGAAAAAATCAAGTAAAACTGAGAACTGCTCCCCACCATGTATTTCATGTAGAAAAGTACACCCGGGCCTCCTTTGCCTCACTTATTGTTTTATACTGAATGTCGTCCTTAAGGCTTTGAATGTAATTGTATCTTTATAGTTATGTGCCTTTTATGTGTGTTTGTGTATGCGTGCACATGCACAAGCATGCATATGCCGTGCTGCGTGTGTGGTCATGGGATAACTTAAAATTTTTTTTAAATTTTATTTATTTGAGAGACAGTGAGAGAGAGAGAAAGAGAGAGAAAGGAAGATAATGGGCATGCCAGGGACTTCAGCCATTGCAAATGGACTCCAGATGCATGTGCCACATTGTCCATCTGGCTTACATGGGTCCTGGGGAATTGAACCTGGGTCCTTCAGCTTTGCAGGCAAGCACCTTAAACACCAAGCTATCTCTCCAGCCCATGGAGACAAGCTTTTTGGTGTATGTGTTTGTGAGTATGGGCGTGCCGTGCTGCATGTGTGAGAAAGGATAACTAGGTGTCAGTCCTCACCATCTCCATTGTTTGAGCAATGCTGGGATTACAGGTACCTGCTACATCTTCTGGCTTTTACATGATTCTGAGGATCTGAATTCAGGTACTCAAGCATGTGTGGCAAGTGTTTTATGCACTCAGCCATCTTGCCTTTTTAAAAATGAAAAAGAAAAAAACGAGTTTAATTAAAAAAAAACAAAAACTCTCTTATTTTACATGGCAGATGCCTTCTCATCCAAGCCTCTGCCTCTGTGACCATTTCTTGGAAGGAAGGTTGGTGACACTTGGATAGGCTGGGTTTCCTGGGATTTTGTTTGGGAGTATTTTGTCTTATTTTAGCTTAAACCTGAAAATTTATTTTTTCTTTCTGTAGTCTACACATGTGAGATCAAGATGTGAACAGAAGCCGGGCGTGGTAGCGCACACCTTTAATCCCAGCCCTCGGGAGGCAGAGGTAGAAGGATCGCCGTGAGTTCAAGGCCACTCTGAGAATACAGAGTGAATTCCAGGTCAGCCTGGGATACAGTGAGACCCTACGTCAAAAAAAAAAAAAAAAAAAAACCTGGGGGGAAAAAAAAAAGAGAATAATTAAAAAAAAGATGTGAACAGAGCTGCCTGGCTCCTGAGGCCACCCCCTTGGCTTGTAGAAGGCCAATTCCTCCCTGTGTCTTCACATGACCACCTTCCCCTATGTCTCCTGTCAATGTTCATACTGTACCTCATGCATCCCCTTTCCTAACCATCATCCCCAATGCCCCTTGGAGCCAGCACAGTGTTGGAATGGACAAGCTCTCTCACTATACCTGACTACTTTCCCACTGCCTCAAGAGAGCTTCAGGGCCCAGCAGGTCTCAGTAAAGTCCCCCACTCAGGTCAGGAGACACCCATAGTAAATCCAGCCCAAGAGCTCTACTCTAAGAGCCCAGAGCTGTAACTAAGCTCCTGCTGTCCTCTGCTCTTGGCTGCAAATCCCCCAATGTACAGACCTCTGTCCTCAGCAGTCCCTTTCTATCCTCTCCTCCCAGAAGGGATGCTTGAAGGTGGTGATCCCTTTCCCCTTTATGTGACAGTCATCTATTGCCAGCTTGCAAATGCTCAGCTGACTTTTGTTTTAAAACCATGTTTATCTTCAAATCCAGCTATGTAAAGGGCAGACTCTCCAAAAGGTGACTGGGCAGCACCTTCACAGATTAGGCAGCCCCTTGACCCAGCCACAGGACCGGGAGCCCACACCAGGATGGCCCTGGCCCTACAGTTGCCCTGCCATGAAAGATGAGAATGAAATAGAACTGCACATGTCCCTCATCCCCGTTACCAATTTCAAGGCCCATGTCTACCTTTCTGTCTCTGTCTTCAGGCTCCATCCTACTCCCAGCCAGTGACTGTGTACATAAACAGGGATGGGCAGTGAAAACCACTTGGCCTTCCCAGATCGCCTTAATGGTACTTTGGTGGAAAGAAAGAATTTAAGGATTTTGTTTCTCCCAAGAAATGTTTGTTCCCTTCTAGGCCCCTGCCAAATGACTATCAAACAAGGTACCTTCAGGTCTATGTCCAACTAATGCAAAGTACTGCATTTTCTGTGCTGCTAAATCAGCACTACAGAAGACAGCCACACCAAAGCTGTATGCGTTTAAACATGGATAAAAATGCCCAAAACTTTAGAACAAGGAAGAAGACAACATATATGCCCTAGCTCTGATCTCTGTGTCTACATCAAAAGAGCACAAAGCCCCAGCTGAAAAAGGGCTCTTACAAGGAATGGGCACAGGAAGTAAGCCAGCTTTGTTATAAGGCTCTGTTCTGCAAGGCTGTGGGAGGCAGAGCCTGTAGTGGGTCTCAGGGGCTTCAGGAACAGAGGTGGCCTGACCTATAATTTGAGCTGAGCATGGGGCCAACCCCTTGGGACACACACATTAGGACTTATGAGGTTCTGACTACAACAGCAAAAAATGGACACCTCAGAGAATGGTTGGCAGCAGAGGAGGACAAAGAGCGGGGTAGCAAGAGGTTTGCCCATCCTGACCACTACCTTCCTGAAAACTCTGAACACCCATGGAGCCATACAGTCCCCCAGGGAAGGCCTTGAAGTGGCTTTTTCACTCAGTTCTTTGAGCCCTGGGACTAGTCATGCTTCACACATCACATACACTGTACAGGCCACAGGCACATGTGATTAGAGGAAGGCTTGGGATTCCAGGTACAGATGTGGATTCAGGATGGTGGCATGAAGCAGCAGGTGCAAAGGTTCTAGAGTCAGACTAACCTGGATTCACACTCGAGAGGGCAACACTAGATGAGTGGCTACAGGGACCTCCTCCATGTGCAGACATAAATCTTTTCAGGGCACCATTAAGAAATAAGTGGTTCCGGGCTGGAGAGATTGCTTAGCAGTTTAGGCACCTGCTGCTAAGCCTAAGAACGCTGGTTCCTATCTCCAGGTCCCTCGTTTAGCCAGATGTAAAGTGATGCAAGGGCGCAATGCTGCACTTTGCCACAAGGGGGCGCACACATCTGGATTTCGTTCCCAGCAGCTAAGAGGCTGCTGGTGTGCCCATCTCTATCTGTCTTCCTCTCCCTCTCTCTGTCTCTCTCCAAAAAAAAAAAAAAAAGGAAGGAAGGAAGGAAGGAAGGAAGGAAGGAAGGAAGGAAGGAAGGGAGGGAGGAAGGAAGGAAGTAAAGAAGGAAGGAAGGAAGGAAGTAAAGAAGGAAGGAAGGAAGGAAAGAAGGAAGGAAGGAAAGGAAGGGAGGGAGTGGTTCCCACATGGCAGTCCCTAGGCTAGATCTGAGCAAAGACTATTCCTGCCATTTGCTTCCTCCCACTGCCTACTTTCACCTGACTATCAGCACCCAACAAAAGAGCCAGGTTTTTTTTTTTTCAAACTGTAAGCAAACATCAACTAAACAAATCAGGAACTGGAGAGATGGCTTAGCAGGTAAGGTGCTTACCTGTAAAGCCTAAGCACCCAGGTTTAACTTTCCAGAATCCACATTAGCAGATGCACATGGTGGTGCATGTGTCTGGAGTAAGTTTACAGTGGCTTTAAGTCCTGACACACTCTCTCTAACAAAATATTTTTTTTAATTAGAAAAAATCAGGAGCAGGGCTTGAGACTGTTCAGTGGTTATCTCAGTGGTTAAAGGCACCCAAGACCCACACAAAGCCAGATGCACAAATGGCACTTGAGTCTGGCGTTCATTTGCCACGGCAGAAGGCTTGGCAGGTCTCTCTCTCTCAAATGAGTTTTTAAAAATCAGGCAGGAGAGATGGCTTAGCAGTGCCTGCCAATCCTAAGAACCCATGTTTGACTCTCCAGATCCCACATAAGCCAGATGCACAAAGGTGAGGAAAGTGCAAGGTCGCACATGCCCACTAGGTGGCTCAAGTGTCTGGAGTTGGATTGCAGTGGCTGAGACCCTGGTGCAGTAATTTTCTGTCTTTCCCTGTCATTCTCTCTGTCTCTCCCTCTAAAATTTAAAAAAAAAAAAATCAGGAGTGGGTGTTCCATGTGCTCAATTCAGCTTCAGTATAAGACTCACTCAGGACTCCCTGTGATCCTGTGCTGATCTGAAACTGCATATATAGCCAGCACCCACTGGCTTTGCTCTACAAAGTAGCCAGTGGGCAGCACTCAGAGAGCCGCAGGCACCAACCACACCACAGCATCAAGGGCTCAGAGCAAAAGTCTTTATAGCTTGCTTTCCATGTGGGCATTCTGGACTCACAGCTACCTGCAGGCTGGGACAAAACAAAGCTGTCCTCCAGGCAAGACCTGGCTGGACTCCAAAGTCAGTGAGGGTTAGACCATCACTACAGAATACTTTCCACATCATCACAGATGGCTCTACTTCATGAAACTTCTCTCCCCAGTATAGACATGTTCAATTTCTGCACAAAGAGCTAATAACAGTGAAAAAAAATCTACAAGACCCTATTGACTTCCAGTCTAGATTCCTAAGACTCATGTGGAAGTCCTCAATGAGACCAGGTATATACTGAGGCTCAGGGCTGTTGGGAGACCCTCCCTCCCAATGCCCTCTGTCCTAGGCTCCAGGCCCAGGAAATGTGAGGGGTCAGGGTTGACAGTCAAATACAGACAGAGGGCTGGAGAGATGGCTCAGTAGTTAGGTCACTTGCCTGCAGGGCCTAACAAGATGAGTTCAATTCCCCAGCACTCATGTAGAGCCATAGAAACACAGTGGCACATGCATCTGGAGTTTGTCTTCAACAACTTGATGCCTTGGTGTGCCCATTCTCCCTGTCTGTCTCTCTTCTATCTCTGCTTGTAAATAAAAAACTAAAAATATTTTAATATGGATACAAAAATTGGGGTGGGAAGGAGCCTCCTGTGCTCGGGGGGGGGGTGATGAAAAAAATCATTTGTTGAACAAAAGGTATACTATAAAGGGGAGTCAAATACATTTCAGGCTAGCTGAATGTCCTCACCAGCAGCCAGTTCAGCTTGATGTCTACTGTTCTAAAGCATATCAGCTCCAGCTTCAGTTTCAAGTCCAACCACCAAGCCCTCAAAGCAGGCAGTGGAACCATAACAGTCTTTGGATTAAGACAGAAGCAGTCACCACCAACACTCATTCCCAAGCATGGACAGGTTTGCTTTACCAAAGAGTTTGGCTTTGTCTTGGATAGTACTCAGATTTTATCTTCTAGAAGGCCTCCTGAAGAAAGTAAGGGGGGAAATCAAACTAGAGGCTGTGATTACAGTGGCTCAGCCTGGTTTCCTAGCTGAGTTAGTACTGCAATCCAAATGGGCCTTGGGCCAAGTGACAGCTCTTCCCTACAAAGCCCCTTCTCAAGACAGGAGTGGTCACCTTGAAATACCCTAAAAGGCCTCATCATGGTCTCTGCATGAGCTCAAATGGCACTCCAGTACAGCAATTCAGGAGGTAGAGACCTGGCCTGGAGCTGGGGTTCCTGAGACACACTTCCACCACTTGACAACAGCTCCCTGCAGCACTTAGGTCTCCAGGACCCACACCTGACCTCAACCTGGTGCCCTCAGGGGTGACAGCCACTCTCTCCTCAGTGGCCCCAATAACCTCTGTACAAAAATGCACCTGGTCTGCTGCTCTAGTTCAAAACTCTGCAGTCTCCTCCTTACAGGTCTCAGGATACCTTTACTTAGACCTCCATAGGCATCTTAAAACCCTCATGTCCAAAGTCAAATATGGCCCTTCTGTGTTTTAGATCCCAACTGATGACACTAGCAAACCCCTCATCAACACCATTAGCAACATCACAACTTCCTGGCAAGTCCACATCACATTCCTAGGTCCTACCAATGCCTTTTCTCCCTATTCTCCAGTGGCTCCTGCTTTCCCCTACTGAGCATTCTTGCCCAGAAGCTTCTGCCTCTCAAATTGCTTAAAACTGACTTGTACTCCAAGCATAAATTGTCAGCTTCTCTTGTGGCCCAATATGCTGCCTAAACCCTCGGATGGCCTGGCCTCCTAAACTTCATGCCCATTGCCCTTGGTCCTTTGTCCTCCAACATCATCAACCCAGCTGTTGCACTTGGCTTACTCTAGGGCCCCACACACTGCTTCTTCCCATCACCCTAGGCAATAGTCTAGCACCTCTTCCCACTCTCCTTGCCAGGTGACACAGTGCCTATAGTTCTGGGGCCTGCCCATTGCTTCTCCCTGTCACACCTACATCCTTAGATTGTGCTCAAATACCTCAAACCTCCCTCCCTCCTGGACAGTACCGTATCTGTGGATTGTGACTCTCCACACCATAGCAGTTCCAGACATAGACTTGCTGTCCAGAGACATCTCATATAATGGCTGGGCAAAAAAACTTCGAAAACAAAACAAAAACAGGTCCAAGACACTCTTTGAGGGAGTCTAAAAGGCCAGGTAGAGGAGTCACATACTGTGGCAAATAGGAATCTGGAGAACAAAGAGTGGATACCTCATGGGCAGAGGAGAGCTGGAAGATATAGGACTGGGGAATACAGCTGAGCCCTCCAAGAAGTTGGCAGTGAGTATAGGGAAAAAGGGGTAGGGGTGAGAAAATGCTCTAAAAACTAGAATGCTCAGTCTTACCAATCGATTAGGTAGATGTCTGGAGTTAAGTTGTTTTTCTTGAAATGTGCAAACAATTTCGGCAAATTTTCTTCAAAGAATACCTCAAATGCAGCAAAATAAGTCAACATCTAGGGAAGACAATATGAAATACACTAATAAACTGATTATCAACACAAGTTTCCAATCTACCAGAGTTATATTTGTATATCTAAGTCTAACAATACCTTCCTATGTAATTGCTGTACATTTTCAATGGCAGCTTGCCATAGGTATCATGAAGGTCAAGTGAAAATTAGTACTGTCTCTAATCATCCCAGCAGCAGGTTAGTATGCTAATACCAACACACTATATTCAAGGTAAGAATCTCTCCTAAAGATTTTTAAAGCATTTCTGATCACTATTTTTCTTAGAGAGGGAAGCTCTTACCCTATTATGGCTCAGTGAAGAAAAGTTAGGAAACACAGAAGCATTACAAGTCAGGCATGGAACTGCACACCTATAAACATGCAATGAAAGCTGGGGCAGGAGGATTAGAAGTCCAAGGCCAGCCTGGGCTACATGGAAAGAGAACACACATGAAACAAAACAACAATGAAAGACTACTTCATAATCTGCTTGTGCATAAACACTAACCTTGTGATGTATTTTCTATGGTTAAAAATGATTACTGAATATGATCCATTTTACATAAATTTGGGGAAAACTCCATTTTATCTTAAATACTTCTTCATAATGTGTCATAACTGTGGGTTTTGCCAGATATTAATGTACATCTGCAGTCCTCTTAACCATGTAACTCCATTTTAAACTGTTTTTATACTCACAATTATAAATAATTATGTAATAATCTCTGTGCATCAATAATGCTTCACATTTGACTTTTCTCAGAACTGATTATTTATTTATTTTATTTGGGAGAGAGAGAGAGAAAGAGACAGAGAATGGATATGCCAGGGACTCTAGCCACTGCAAACGAACTTCAGAGGCATGCGCCATCTTGTGCATCTGGCTTTATGTGGGTACTAGGGAATCAAACCTGTGTCCTTTGGCTTTGCTGGCATGCATCTTAACCACTAAGCCATCTCTCCAGCCCTCAGAACTGATTTTTTAAGAGGGAGGGGATATGATGGAGAGTGGAGTTGTGAAGGGGAAAGTGGGAGAGGGGAGGGAATTATCATGGTTTACTGTCTATAAGTATAGAAGTTGTCAATAAAATTTTTTTTAAATATTTTATTTATTAATTTGAGAGAGAGAGAGAGATACAGAAATAGGCAGGTAGAGAGAGAGAGAGAGAGAGAATGGGCACGCCAGGGCCTCTAGCCACTGCAAACGAACTCCAGATGCATGCGCCCCCTCATGCATCTGGCTTACGTGGGTCCTGGAGAATCAAGCCTCGAACCAGGATCCTTAGACTTCACAGGCAAGCGTTTAACCACTAAGCCATCTCTCCAGCCCTCAATAAAATTTTTTAAAAATTTTATTTAGTTAGTTATGAAAGAGAGAGAAAAAGAAGGAGAGAGAGAGGGAGAGGGAGGAAGGAGGATGGGTGCACCAGGGCCTCTAGTCACTGCAAATGAACCTTAGACAAATGTGCCACCTTGTGCATCTGGCTTTATGTGGGCAAAGTTACGTGGAGAATTGAATCTTGGATTTTTGGCTTTGCAGCCATCTCTCCAGCCCCAGAACTGATTTTTATGCATTCATTTATGTTTGTGTGTATGTACACATTGTATCTGTAGATGTACATGTGGATGGAGGCCAAAGGACAACTTTGGGTAACTTTCTTCAGGTATACCATCTGCCTCCTTTGAGACAGGATTTCATTGGTCTAGAGCTCACCAATTAAGAAAGGCTGGCTGACAAGTCAGCTCCAGGGATCTTTCTGTGTCAACCTTCACAGTCCTGGGATTATAGGCATGTGCCACCATGCCTGGCATTTTTACATGGGTACTGGGAATCAAATTCTGGTCCTCATTCTCAAGAGGCAAGTGCTTTACCAACTGAGTTATCTCCTTGGTCCCTCAAAACTGATTCTCACAAACAGAATTGCATACCAATGCTGTTCTCAGTTGCTGGCATAGAATACTACCCCCACCCCCGCAAACAAACAAACAAAAAAAACACTGCTAGATGATAAACCCAAAACAGCCTCAAGTTGAGAAGCATTTTCAGGATAAGGAACATTTGAGAGTCCTCAAGGCAATTAAGGAAAAAGGTTAGTTTGGGTCAGATAGTTTAGGTCTTGATGACAAGTGATAACAACTAAGAAGTCAAGGCAATGCTAACTTATAAGCTGATGGACTGATGGCTTTTCTCTTAGGGTATAACAGAACAAAGGTTTAGAAACCAGAATGGATTCAAATCTCAGCTCTCCAAGTACTAGATGTGTTTCAGACAAGTCAATTCTCTCCTGAGTTTCCTCTCTCATCTAGACCATGCTAGGGACTCAGCTGTGAAATATGGGGGCCTCCCAAGGGCCACCAATGTCAACTCCTTCCATTGATTCAATGTGGAAAGATCATCTACAGCAGCACACTAAAACCATTGCTGTTTAAAGCATGTCTCCTTTCTCTTGTAAATAGAGTCCCACTGTGATAAAAGCAGGTCAGTTCTGAGGTGTGGGCCTCAACAGATCCAGTGAGGACATGCCTATTATGTCTTCCTGATACCAAGGGTACAGAAGTCAACCCCCCCTTCCCAGGGAAAGAACAGTTTTTCAAAAACATTGTCTCTCTAGAGGAATGCATTAATACATTCATATAAGTGCCTGCTGGTCATGTGTTTTCTACATTTAAGTTCAAATGCCTTCGTTATAAATATCATGATGGAGGGCATTTGCTTTTTCCCTCCTGAAAAGACAGAATAATCAAGTAAACACAGAGCATACTTACAAGGCCATGGTCCACTCGGAAAAATGCCATTTGACAGGGTTTATTCAAAAGATTAGAAAAGGCAATAAAGGCATCTGCAGTATCTAGGTTCAAGATCAACACTGCGGCTATGAAGGACATGCCCTGGACCTAAGGAAGGAAAGAAAGATTACACTAACAGTAGCCACAAAGGTCCGAGCAGTTTCCATTTACTAAGAGAAGACCGTACCCCCGCCTAAGGGCCCACACAGCCACCCACTTGCCACCACCCACCCAAAAGTAAACCGGCAACCCCCTCAATATCCATTTGTCCTCTTCAGAGCCTCTGCTCCACCCCATTACCGACTCTCTCTCTCCTCCAGCCCCATCCTCACCAAACAGAAAGCCTAAGCCAACTACCCTCCCTTAGATCTTTCATATCTGAAAGTGGTCATACTGACCACTATGTGCCATGCTGTGTCCTGTGCTGCAGATGTGTGCACCTAGCTTAGCATGTTTAATGTCAACTCATGCACACATACATGTAGCAGCACACTGTTATACATGGTTAATGGCAAAGGCTTTTAGGATTTAATGTTGGTAAAATCACATGCAAACAGTGACCACCACATCCAGCTAAAATATGAGGTATGACAAAGCAGCCGAGTTAGCCCAACTTCTTTGAAACTAGGTCAACTGATTTACCACAAAACCCCCTCAAACAAAGATCTGGGCAATACTTTGGTTTATTTTATAGATGGTAACATTATTAAACACTGAAAGTATCACTTACATAACCCACATCCGGTCGGTAACAAGTGTATGCGCCCAAAATGCTGTGCAACATGTCATGATATGGGCCACCCTAAAAGGATTGACATACCAAAAACAACACATGCATAAGTATTGTTAGTTGGAGAATAGCATTTGATGCTGTCACAGCTACTACCGCCACTGGTCACCTTACACACAGGAGGACTTGCCAAGTAGAAAGCTAGCAGCTCTATATGTGAATTAACATTCAACTTGCTGTTAACAAGAGAGTCTGCAATTAAACTAGGAGGATTAGGAATAAGCACCATAGTGGGAAAATGCCCTTCACTTATCTCCTACTCTATAATCATGTTCCCTTCAAAGTTCAATAGGTGTGCCATGTAGCCAGAGCTCCTCAAAACAGGTGACAGTTCAGGACTGTTTAGACTGCCTCTGGCTGTGCCCTAGACATCGTGATCCTTCCTACAACCCTCCACCTTGGCCACCTGTCATTCTCTTTGCTTCTTTTGCATCTTTCTGTGACAGATTTGGACAACACATTTTAAGTCTGAGCTCCTGGTAGCTTCCACTCTATTCCAAACAATCTCCCATCCTGCTAAGATCTCTATTTGCTCTTGCAATTTTTTCCAAAAATATGTTAGTTTCTCCCCCTCCCAAGTGAACATAGAAACCCAGAGCTGCTTCCTCCTACTGTTGTGTGCCAGAAGATGACATATATATATATATATATATATATATATATATATATATATATATATATATATCTCAAATGTGGCACCTGCTGTCCACGCCCACCATATATATTCCCCAGTAACATAGGAATAAACATTCCTGTTATGTGGATTAGAAAGTCACTCCACAAGAGACCTCAGGTGACTTACAAAGGAATGCCAGAGACCAGACTATCACATTTCCTTTGCTGCTGTTGTTGTGTGTGTTTGAGATAGGGTTTAACTATATAGCCCAGACTAGCCTGAAACCTGCAATACCCTGCTTCAGCCTCCCAAGTACTGTGATTACAAGTGTATGAAAGAACTGTTTGCAGAGACCATTATACTCTGACCTATTAAAAAAAGCTAAGAAAAAACAGAGACATTTCCAAATCACAAGAGGGACAAGAGAAGAAACTATAATGAGAGGGCCAAAACCAGAACATACAGAGCTAGAGCAGAACCAAGAGAGGACCTAAGGACCAAAGTGACTGCAAAATGTCTTATGCCATCGGAGACTAAAAGAGATAACCACCCTGCTCTTTACTTACAGCTCATTGTTCCTGTGGAAGGGATTTTCCATCACTGTAATTCCATCCTCCTGCTCTGGTACCTGCAGGTGGCAACTCTCTTTTCTAAGTACGCTTCATTTGTTCTGGGCGTCTCCATTTCCCTCCCCCAGCTCATTGCATTTAGTATTATCCACTCCTGATCCCTGAGATGTAGAATCTTGGGGCTAAGGGAGGCTCACACAAAGGAAGCCAGAGAGAAAGGGATGAGGCAACTCCACCAGAAGGCACAGCAGAGCTCCCCTGCTCTCTTCAAAGCCCTCCCTCTGCTCCCAGATACACACCCATGGAATCTCCAGCTCAATATTTCTGAAGCTCAGCCCCTGGACAATGTCCAAAAGAAAGTCTGGGGCCTAGGGAATGGAAAGCTAGGTCTGTCTCTACAGGGTTTTCACAAGACCACTGAGCTCTACTACAGTGAGGGGCATATCAAGTGAATCCCAGAAACCTTAAGCGTATGTACACCAGAACCACCACAGGAACTGTTCAGGAAGACCCTGTCCCAGCTATGGTCTAAGTTTCACTACCTTCCCTCTTCTCAAGTCAGACTTTCTAGAATTTTCCCTCTGCTAATGAGAAAGGTTACTAGCCTCCTTCCTGGTGGGCTGACAGAACTACAGTACAATGAGAGACCAGGAATGGTAAGTTCCCTCTAAAGACCTCCCTTCATTCTGTCTTCTACACCTCCAATTCTGGGCTGCCTGATGTAAAAGGTCTTTCAGTCTTAGGTCAGATTCCATTGTCTTTTAGTTTCAAATTATAGTCACAAATAATAGTAAGACTGACACTAATGGCTTCCCCACAGTATGCAAGTACTGTCAACAGCCTTGTAAGGCTCCTCTGGTATCTCCAGGTACAGATGAACAGACTATTGCTCAGAGAAGTTGAGTGATTTACCCAAAGCCAAGACATTAGGGAAAATCTGTCTAAGATCAAAAGTCAAACCCCTTCCTGAAGCATCATCATCTGGGCACCCTCCAGAGCTGGAAGTAGGTGAACCCTCTGAGAGAGATGGGGAGGCCACAGAGGTCAGGTAGCAGAAAGCCTTTCTGTTCCAAGGATTAAGCTAAGAAGCAGCTCTGAGAGGCCACAAGGTGGCTACAAAATGTGCTGTGGACTGAGGCTTATAGAAATGAGCTGATGCCCTCTTAAGTCCGTATCTACCACAAAGCCAGGGCCACACTCTTGGGGTTTACTAGCCAGACACTAAGACCAAACTTCTGAACAGCATTATACACTCCCTTTCCTCTTCTGCAGATGCCCAAAGACCCAAATGAGAACATTTCCAGGAAATGGGAAACTGAGAGTGAAGAAGTTCCCCCAACAAGTGCCACTGAGATCCTCATTCACCTTGCCCTGAGTCCGTGTAGGACAGCAAAACACACAACAGTCCAATCCCGGAAGCACAGGGCCCAGAGAAGCAGTAAGGGAATGTAGACAGAGAGCAGGAGAGACAAGGGACAGTAACTCACAGGCAGGATGTGGCACCCTATGTATGAGCATTCTCAATATCTAGGCCCTTGTATCTGTTTAATAGAGTCACAGAAGCAGCAGCAGCCCAGTCAAAGGAAGTCAAAGCCTCCTTTCAGCCTTCCCCTTCCCAAGTACCCATAGTGTTCAGGTTGGTGCTGCCCTCTAAGTTGACTAGTCTCAATGCTTGGCCATGTCTCTCCTGCCCCTTTCTCAGACACAAGCAATAGTTCTAGAGCTCTGCCTTCAGAACTCTTTCTGTTCAGCATAGAAGCAGTCCCTATTAGTTTTTCATCCTCAGTAGATTTCCACTGGAACTGAGCAACTCCTCCTTAGGAGGCTACATGGATTGAGCTGTGTCCTGCTTGTGCGCTCTTTGCATGGCTCCCTCCACAGTAACAGAGATCTCTAAATACTTCTGTACTTGCTGTTCTTCTGCTTGGCATTGGCATAAGTCCAGTCCAAGCATAAATGAGAGCGCCCCCTTCCTCCTCTCAAGTCTACCCAAATACTATGTCTCTAGCCTGCTCATTCTTCAGCCACTTAACATTGTTTTGGTTTATTCCACCACCCTTTACTGGTAAGCCACTGTGTATAAGGCATAATGCTGGTACTCTGGACACACTGGTGTGCCACTAATGATTCCAAGACTGCTCTGCAGATAACGAGAGAGTGGGAAGGAGGCAGAACAGGAGAGGTGAGGCAGGTTCAGGCTGAGGTTGGGGCAGACCTACAATGCCCAGACTCTCAAGTAAAGCAGTGAGCATGAAGGGACAGACGCAGGGATTCTGGAGATGAGCTGGCAGTACTGTTAGGCCACATGAAATGGCTCATAGGAGACCCCTGGCTGGAGGTTCACTGGCTCACAGAATAGGTCTTGAAAGAGTTCTGCTCAGAGGGCTCCAAAATCTACTGCTGGCAGCCCTGGTCTGTGCCCAAACACCCACAGGAAGGCTTCCTTTATTCCTACTGCCATCCAAAAACAACAGTTCACCTAAGCAGTTTGCTTCAAGACCCACTAGTGTCCTCCATATCTCCTGATCCACCTGCTCAGGGACCCTTATACCAAAGCTGTGAGGATTTCTCTCTATCTCAGTCTCTGCAATCACACCTGAATGGCCCTGCCAAGTGCACACAGCTGCCTATAGTCCTAAAATCAAAAGAGCTGATAATGCAGCTATGCACAGGACCTTCTGCACCATCTAGAGGCTCTGGAATGTGATCACTATTAGAACAGAAGTACGACCATAGTAATGTTTACCAGAAACAATCAGTAACATGTATTTCAGATGTAACATCAATAATACTATATGCTCCCTCCAAACAGCAAACTATCTTCAATCTGATAACAAATGCATGCAGCTCAGCATTCATGAATTTTAGACAGAACACACTCAGGACAAATCACTTACTTGCTGGAAAATGCAGAGACTAGGAAATGTTCTAGAAATGTCCAGTTTAATAAGCTCCAGGCTGGCCTCTCTGTCTGCCGCTGAAAACCCAGCATCTGTCAAAAGATTAAGAATCATTACACTCTTCAGAGTATAGGCGTGGGATAGTTCCCATGCTCTGAAGTTATACAACATGAAAGAAAGAAGTCCTTCAGAAGTACACCCACCCAATTCCATCTTGACCCAGACAGTTCACCTTCAGAGTGCATGACAGGAGCACAGTCTCTCACTTTAGAGAGCAAAATATCTCATGGTACCAGCCAAGGCCAGCATACCACCAGATGATTCTCTGGAGCCAATAAAATAAAATAAAATAAAATAAAATAAAACAAAATAAAATAATCGAAATCTAACTTGATATTGCTTGTCAACCCCAAGTAGAAAATAAGTACAAGCTGAGGAACACATGTGAATCAACTCAGACACAGAAAACCATAACAACAACAAAACATTGTCTGATCTGAAGAATTTCTACTGAGAACTTGGTGCATGTGGTCTCAAAGAATTAAAACTAGAACTGCATATGATCCAGCAATCCCACTCAAGGGCATATGCTAAAAATGAAGCAGTATCCGTATGTAGAAGAGTTAACTACACACTCCTATATTAGTGCAGTATTGTCTAATCACCAAGAAATGAAACCAAACCACATGTCCATCAACAGATGAATGGATAAAGACACATCCAAGGGGATACTATCAACCATAAAAGAAAGGAAATCAACATGGACAGACCTGATGAACATTACACCAAGTGAAATAAACCAACCACAAAAAAACAAATGGTGCATGGTAGCACTGTACAACTCGTAAATGCAGAGAGCAGAATAGGGGCAGGGAGGAACTGAGGAGATACCGGACAAATTTTCAGGCAGGAGGAGTGAGTTCAAGAGTTCTCTTGTACAAGTTGTGACAGCAGTTAAGTATGCATTGTATTCTTGGGAAAATGCCAAGAGAATGGAAGTGTTCTCACTTCCTCAATAAAAAAAAATTTTTTTTTTCTGAGCTGGGCATGATGGCATACACCTTTAATCCCAGCATTAAGGAGACAGAGGCAGGAGGACTGCTATGAGTTCCAGGTCAGCCTGGGACGACAGAGTGAGTTCCAGATCAGCCTGGTTAAAGTGAGACCCTGTATCATAAAAAAACAAATACAAAAAATTTTTCTAACTAGGACCAGAAATATAGTTTAGTGGCAGATATGCTCCCTAGTATGTTTGAGACCCTGTGGTTCTATCCCCAGTGCTACTGAAGAAAAAGAGAGGTGGGCTCTAACTATGTGAGAATTGCATACATTAATTAGCTAGATTTAGTCATTCCACATTATATATGTTTCAAAACATGCTGTATATGGTGTTTATAATATTGTCAATTTAGAAAATAAGATTAAAATGGGGGCTGGAGAGATGGCTTAGTGGTTAAGGCACCTGCCTGCTAAGCCTAAGAATGCTGGTTCCAATCTCCAGCGGTTCCAATCTCCAGGTCCCACGTTTAGCCAGATGCAAAGTGACGCAAGGGTGCAAGGCTGCACTTGCCCACAAGGGGGTGCACACATCTGGATTTCATTCACAGCAGCTGAGAGACTGCTGGCGTGCCCGTTTCTATCTGTCTCCCTCTCTGTCTCTCTCTCTCTCTCTCTGTCTCTCTCCAAAAATAAATAAAATAATTTTAAAAACTTTTAAAAATTAAAAAAAAGAAAATAAGATTAAAATGGTAACAATACATGCTGGAGCTTTTTCACTGTAAAACTTGTGAAAATTTTAACAAATATTCAGAGATAATTTGTTTTATATTTTTGGAATTTTAATACCATGAAAAAGCATACTGCTTAAACAAAAGAAGCACATTCTTGTATACAGTGGACAAATCTAAAGTCTAATGTAACATATCTGCAGTGCTACCACCTCTGGGAGCAGACTTGATGTTCCTCTGTAGGCCAGCACCCAACCAATGAGATACCAGGCCACTATAAGTCACATAAACAGCTTGCTCAGAAATAACAGTGGCTTGCATAGCCCTCCAGCATGCTGGGACACAAACTCTCTCAGGAGCTGTTATTTCCCTTCTGTCTTTGTTTAAAAAACCCCTTTGCCAGCCGGGCGTGGTGGCGCACGCCTTTAATCCCAGCACTCGGGAGGCAGAGGTAGGAGGATCGCCGAGAGTTCGAGGCTACCCTGAGACTACGTAGTGAATTCCAGGTCAGCCTGGGCCAGAGTGAGACCCTACCTTGAAAAACCAAAAAAAAAAAAAAAAAAAAAAAAACAAAAACAAAAACAACAAAAAAAAAAAAACCCTTTGCCATAAAGCCACACTGTCACCTGTGTGAAGCACTACTATAGAAAGGTGACCTCTGGTCTGTGAGGGAGGACACTCACAACTGACCCGAGTGGCACCAAGGCTTCAGAACTGGACGTACCTTCATTTTCCACTTCCGAGCCTCCCATGCTGAGGGTCCGCCACCGCTCCTTGGCCCGGGCAAGACAGATGTCAAACAGCTCTGGAATAAAAGCCACCAGATGAGTATTACATGTATATAAACACCAGCAAAAACTATCTCTTCAGCCATAACAGAACTAAGGCACACTTAGTCATCGTCTTCTTTTTTTTTTTTTTTTTTTGGTTTTGCGAGGTAGAGTCTCACTCTGGTCCAGGCTGACCTGGAATTCACTATGTAGTCTCAGGGTGGCCTCGAACTCTCAGCAATCCTCCTACCTCTGCCTCCCGAGTGCTGGGATTAAAGGCGTGCGCCACCACGCCTGGCTCACAGTCTTCTTGAACAATCTTCAGCTTGGCCTGAAAGCATGTTGACTATTTAAGATACTGCCATTTAAAAAAAAAAAAGACTGTGGGCTGGAGAGATGGCTTAGCGGTTAAAGCGCCTGCCTTCTAAGCCTAAGAATGCTGGTTCCAATCTCCAGTGGTTCCAATCACCAGGTCCCACGTTTAGCCAGATGCAAAGTGACGCAAGGGTGCAATGCTGCACTTGCCCACAAGGGGGTGCAAACATCTGGATTTCGTTCACAGCAGCTGAGAGACTGCTGGCACGCCCATCTCTATCTGTCCCCCTCTCCCCCTGTCTGTCTCTCTCTCTGTGTCTCTCTCCAAAAATAAATAAAAAATAATAATAATAAAAATTTTAAAAAAAGACTGTGAGGATGGTGGGAAACAATTTGTTGTCTGTAGTTATGAAAGTTGTCAATAAAATGTTTGTTTGTTTTTAAGGAAAAGAAAGACTGAATAGCTACCACTGGGCTTGGTACTTTCTTTGCTACACAACCACCCACAATGTACCTTGCTCTGATTTGCTGTGACTGGTATACTACCTCTCTCAGGTAATAAAGGTCTTTCACTCACCTTTGGACCAGAGCAAAAGGTCCTGGGACTGACAGAGAACAATAAATGAATAGCTGATCTATGGACACAGAAAGGAGTGAGCAGAAGTCCATTTGGTTTCAAAAAGGTGGGAGTCATAATCACAAAAGGTACAATCCAAAAATGCTAAAATCCCCAAAGATAAAAATCTCTATAGTCTAAAGTCCTGACAATATAACACTGAAAAAATTTTGAATTGTTAAAAAAGACATTTACTCTCATTTTAAAAGAGGGATTTATTTGAAAAACAAAAACAAAACACTTCACAGGCTGCTTTACAAAATAAAGTAGACAGTAAGAGTGCTGTAAGCATAAACAGTATATTATAATGGTCAGCTGTAGAGGCATAAATTATAAGCAGATGAATTACATTCATACAAATAAACTGAAAAGCAAAACACAAACACATCACTATGAGTAACTGGCAACTGTGTGCACACTGCTTTAGAATTCTGACCATCTGAAACACTGTTGGGCAACCCAAGTCGTATAACAAGATAATCAAAAGCCAAGATGAATTATCACTGCACATTCAGTTGTCCAAGTAGCCAAGACCTCAATAAATTCTTTCTTTCACAATGGAGAGGCCCCCAAAGGACATCTCTTCACTAAAATGTCTTTATGCACAAACACAGTCAACATGGTAATCTTGTACTCTCACAGAGCGAAATTTGCAAGAAATGCATAAAATGAGTTAGAATGCTCTAAAGCTTTTGTAGGATTCATTTCCAATATTGAAAAATGATTATAAAGATTAAATACATAGCATAGGAAGGTAAAAAAAATAATGCCAGCAACTTTAAACAGTGGGGAGGGTACTTGGAAAACAGGGAAAAGCAAACCTGATATATTTAACAGAGAATTACAGGGTGCTGCAATCAGGTTTGCAGTGTTGGCAGAAATCACCTGACCAAGAGCAGCTTGTAGGGGAAAAAAAAGGTTTATTTTGGCTTATAGACTGTAGGGGAAGTTCCATGATGGCAGGGGAAAATGGTGGCATGAGCAGATATTACCTCCTGGGCATCATCAGATGAACAATGGCAACAGAAGTGTGTGCCAAATACTGGCAAGGGGAAACTGGTTATAATACCCATAAGTCCACCCCCAACGACATACTGCCTCCTGTAGGCGTTAATCCCCAAATCTCCATCAGATGGGAACCTAGCTTTCAGAACACGTAAATTTATGGGGGATATCTGAATCAAACCACTACATTCCACTCCTGTCCCCTATAAACTAATAACCATAAATGATATAAAATATATTCAGTCCAACTTTAAAAGTCCCCATATTTTTTAATCAATCCCAATGATGTTCAAACATTCCCATAGTCTGAGATCTTTTAACTGAGCCATAATACCAAACAACAACAACAACAACAAAATCCCCCCAAAACCCATAATGGCACAGAATAAGCACTCACACTGCAAAAGATGGCATTGAGCATAGCAAAGATATATTCAACCAATACAGGATTTGTTTAGAGCAAACAAACTCCATAGTTCCAAGTCCAACAGCTTTAGTCAGTGACAAATAATAATTCTAACCACCAATAAGTCTCTGGAGGTCCAATTTTGCCCTTCCAGCTAGGCTACTCACAGTCCTAGAAAACTTCATCAAGGGCCGGCAGCTCTCCTTAGCAGCCATCTGTGTTCCTGGCATCTCCATTGCAACCCACAGTCTATTCTGATCACTCCATCGGGTCTCCATGCAGGCAATCAGCAAACCTGTTGCACACAGCCCATGGACATTTCCAAAACACAAGACCATGCTGCAAATTCAATGACCCTCTCTTTTCTGCATTTCTTCTACTCCATAATAATGGGTAGGGTGCCAATTTGTAATGGGTGGGGAAATAAAGCAGACTTTGAAGAACAGGAAACTCCTTGAGCATTCAGGCCCCTTCAAAAGAGTCTACATTCTTCCTGTTGCCCCAGGGCAGGTTTGCTGTCCCATCTCAAAGATTGTAATGTCTCATATAATTGCAGCTGAATGGACAGAAGTTTCAGCCCAAAGATTTCATTTCTGTGCCATATCCCTCTGCTCACACCAGTCCATTTCTATGCAAAGCAACCCTGCAGAAGTTCTCAGGACATTGGCATAACAGCAAGCCTCTCACATAAACTGCTTCTACCCCAGTCCAGGCAAAGCTCTTTCTTACCCTCATAAGCCAAACCTCACCATCCATAGTTCTTACTGCATTCAGGTCTTTCAACTTGGACCAGAATAGTCCATCAAGCTGTACTTATAGCACTGCAGGGCATCTCTTAGGCCAAGATTTCAAATCCTTCCATATCCTCTTGAAAATCAGCTCCAAAAGGCCAAAGCCACACAGTCATCACTAGCAGTAAATAACACCATTCATCAGTACCAAGTTTACCGTTGCAGTGGAGTGTGGGCAACTGGATAAAAGTGGCTCACCTTCCAGATTGTATTTGGGTCTTACAGAGGTACTTAGCTACTTTCTTTCCTTTGGGGGCATGGCTTTCCTTGAAGACATGCTCACATTGATTTTCTACGTGGTGCTGCTCTTTATGAACTCCTTCTATGACATGAGCATTCCCTATGATAGGGCCCCATCTCCTATAGCATGCTTCTGTATTGCTTAGGGAATAAGACATCCACTAACTGCACTTGCAGTCATATACAGATCACAGACTTGCAGAATCCATACTGTCAATCAAGAGCAACCTGTTGCATGCATGCATGGGATAAGAAATGTCCCATTTTTTTGTGGGGGGGTTGAGGTAGGGTCTCACTCTAGCTCAGGATGACCTGGAATTTACTCTGTAGTCTCAGGGTGGCCTTGAACTCACAGAGATCCTCCTATCTCTGCCCCCCCAAGTGCTGGGATTAAAGACATGCGCCACCATGCCCCGCCGCCCCATGATTTTTGACAAGTCAGTAGCTGCTGGCTCCTTCAGATCCATGCAGCTTCAAATCTTCTAAAGTTTACATGCATCTCTTTTGCTTGAAGGAATGCCCCTGAAGACTAACAAAGTTTTTTTTTTTTCTTTTTTGATTGAAGTTTTAGCCCCTGCTGCTTTGCCTTCCCTGACATGAAAAACTTCCCCTCAAGACTGTAAGCTGAAATAAACCCTTTCCTCCAATTGGCTGCTTTTGACACAAGAAGGTAACTGCAACACACTCCATGCTAATGCACTTTATTGGATTTGTCACTCAGGGCCCATCTCCTGGACTATTCAACACAGGAGTTTCCTGTGTCTCTGGCTTTTGAAATTTCACAGTTCTTCATGCTCTGGATTATTGAGGTTTGCTAACCAATAATTGAGGCTTCAACTTAAGCTACCTATATAGAATATTTATCACTATTTTCCATCATTTCTTTTGAAAAATAAAACTGAGCACATCTGCCTTCAGGGGAGGGCACACTATTTGACTAAAATTTAATTCAAATTCAAGTAATGCAATTATAATCCAACAAGTAGAATCTTGATTAGTGATCCTGGATGCTTTTACATACATTTAACCTATGCTTGTCTGCATGCAGAAGGGCACTTATGAAATACAGCTTTATATCTTCATTGTCAAGAAGTCCAAGTGTGCACAGGAGCAATGGAGAGTGCTGGGAGCTGGTGGCTGAAGCAGTCGAGGTGACCTCTGCCCTCTCTTAGCCTCTAGGAGGTGAGCTGGCCCATGATCTGACTTGGAAAGGCCCAGAGTTTTGCTATTTTTATGGTTATTCAATTGGAAATTTGCTGTAACTCAACCTAATGGTACCCCATCCACAGAAATGAATCTTGGACTCAAATCAGGAGTAGGAGTTTGGAATCAAAAGATTTCCATCATTTTGGTAGGAGACCAGCAAAACAACTACACAGCCTGTGATCACCAGGGACCCACGTCACAAGTGAAAAACCTTGCCAGTCAAAAGCAGATTCTGGCTGCCCCAGAGTGAGTGAGTCAGTGTCAGAACTTCTGCTTCATGAATTTGCATGTCATCCTTGCACAGGGGCCATACTAATCTCTCTAATTATTCCAATTTTAGTATATGTGCTACTGAAGCGAGCACAGAATGTCAGAACTTACAAAAATCTCCCCCAGAACTTTACTGACATGTGCTGGGGGGTAGAGAGCAGAATAGTAGTTATACCTTTTCAGACACCCAGCCCCAACTTTAGGAACAAACCTAACTTCCTCAAGAATGAAATTTAGGGGTTTCTTTTTAGTTATTTTTTACATATCTAGTTAGTTAATTTTATTCATTTTTGAGACATAATCTTGCTATGTAGTCTAGATTGGTTTGGCAGTTACTATGTAGACCAGGGTGGCCTCAAACTTAAGGAAATCCTTCTGCCTCAGCTTCCTGACATGAGCTACCCATCTATATTAAGAGTGAAGTTTCACTAGAACTATTAGATCCTATGAGTTTCAGGAAGTTTCCAGTTGTACAACTACCCAACCAGAAAACTCTGAGTCTTTCCAAGTCAGAATCAACCAGACACACTTGCCATGGGCACAGGGCACAGAACCTAACCTTTCTCAAGAGGAAAATGAGGTCACCAAGGCTGCCCTGGCATGAACACAGCCAATTAAACAAGACATGAAGGTACAGAACAGAAGGTGATACACTGTTGAGTGAATCCATGATTACTATCTCAGACTGACTTGGAGAGGCAAGAAGGTTATGGCTGAGGTCTGGTAGGAGCCCATATGGTATATTCACTTACTCAACAAATACTTGGTGAGAGCCTGCCATGTGCAGGAGGCTAGACTGGGCTTAAGTGACAAAGCAGACAGTAGGGTAGTAAGGACCCAGCTTCTGAGGCCATGCCATTAGGGATACTACACAAACAATTTACATAAAGTGAGCCAGTATCAGGTACAGACAAATGACAAGATATGGACATGGTTAAGTAGCTGTATAGCCCTATGTCCCATGATCCCTCCAGCATAGGTTTTAATTTAAGTAAAACCACCAAGCATGAGTGAGAGCCAAAAATTTAAATATAGACACAGGCACACTGTAGCCACTTACATACACAGAGGATTTTCAACAATACAGACCTTTATACACAGACATTTATGCTCAGTAACTTCTCCAAACCTCATCTTCTGAGGATGTTTAAGAATTATCTCATTAAATGTTACACATTTTCTCATGTAAAGATCTTAAAACAAACTTCTGTCAGGATCGATTTAGCCAGAAAAGGAGTTTGGAGAAGGTTCTCTGTTATCCCTTTTGCAGGAAGCCAAGTCACAATTTGTGATATTTAAACTCTGGTTATCAACTTGACAGGATTTAGAACCACCATAAATACAAGTCTCTGGTAATGTCTGTGGTCTGTGAAGAATTTTCTAGATTAGGTTAGTTAATAGGAGGCCCTTCCATAACTGGCACCATTCTATGGGCTGTTACTGGCTGTACAAAAAGGAGAAAGCTAGCTGAGCATTCAGCATTCATCAGTTTCTACTTTCTCCCTACTGATGTGACACCAGCTCTCTGCTCAGGCCTGCCATGCTTTCCCCACCATGATGGACTCTGGAACTATAAGCCAAAATAAATGCTTGCCTTTCCTGAGCTGCTTCTAGTCTGGTATTTTGTCCCAACAACAAGAAACTAATGGATATTCCATCTAACTGGCAGCTCTACTACTAGAGGAGGAGGCAATGCCTGGGACAATGCTATGGTCATGGAGAAGCCAGGCTGTCCAGAGGACACAATAACCTGGCTACAGAAAGAAGGAACAAAGCAATCTGCTTTGAACTTGAAAGCCATCACCAGAGTAAAGGCAGTTGCCATCAATGCACAGGCAGGTATGAGGCCCCAGTAGGAAGGAGAGTAGGAAGGCCTGTCTGTCCTTGGGCAGTTCAGCCTGTGTGTGTGTTCCTGCCACCCATGTCCCTCTGGATATTCAGAGACCTGCAGGGTGCTCAGAACATACTAAAGGAAGTGAATCATAGCTGATGTGGTGGATGCACATGTAAGTTGAGCACTTGAGAGGTGGCTTAGGAGGGGCTTGTTTTGGAGACAGAGTCTTGCTCCTGTCTCAGTCTCTTGAATGCTAGAATTGGAGGTGTAAACCACCACACTCAGCTCCTTTCTCCCAGTGATTCAATACTGGGGATTGAACTCAGAGTATTGCACATGCCAATCAAGCACTCCACCACTGAGCTTATCCCCTGTCCATAAGCTGAGTACTCAGGACACAGCATGACAAACAGTCTGAAAACTGAGTATAAGTCTCAGCTCCTTGACATTTTATTTGCTTATGCCCAAGGACACCAGCCCTAACACAATATGCTGTCCTTTCTAAGGCTGCCTGAAAAAGAAATTCCACAACTCAACTAAGAAGTACCTCAACTACCTTAAAAAGTCCCATCCCCATGTCTGATGAGAGGTTCTGTCTACTCCTCTACACCAAGGCTTTGAGGCCTGTGCTTGCTGTCCCTCAATTCAGGGTATTTGCTTTGAACTCTCTGAAAAAAGAAGTATCCAGCACAGAACAGGCCTGCCAACAGCCCCTTCCTGGCCTTTCAGCTATGGCTTCATGGAAGCAGCTGTTATCCTTCTAAATAAGCAAAAAAGGAGTCCCCATGATAGATTTCCAAGTCTATGATTAGGCAAGCCACTCACCATGGGTGATATTCAACTCATTGCCGATGGCCAAGCTCCAGACTTTACCTCTTACACTCGGAGGGATTCCCTGCCACCACAAGTCTCGAACTTTCCTAGAGTACCACCTAGATAAAATGGAAACACAAATTTCTGAGTTTGCTCTTGATGGAGTCTGTACATATGCCTCATCTCACACCACCAGGAGATAAGGAAACCTCACCCTTTCCCTTAGGGAACTCAATCATCCAGGTTCTACAGAGATCAGACTAACATTCCACTGCTATAACAAGTACTCAAGGGAGTACCACAGACCAGAGGGACAGGGCACCTCTCAGAAAAGAGTTCAGAGTGACAAGTAGCAGTTTACACACACAAAGGACTGGAAGGGCTTTCTGAGCAGTAAATACAGACATGGAAGTGCTGAATGGCTCTACTGCAGAGCTGGAGGTAGAAGGCGGGCCCCAAGGGGCCTCATAAGGCAGCCCAGAGAGACAGAGGCCAGCTACATAGCACTGTACACAGATGAAGCCTCATGTGTGAGCTTTGCCAAAGTCTGGTGCTAACTGGAAACACCTTAATAACACAGTCATTCAGATCTGTTGGTCCTGATAACACATACTGCTGAGAGTAGACAGGTGCACACACACTGATTCTCATGTGCTTCTGGACACAGTGTAGAGGGGAGTGCTGGCTCTAGCGCTATAGACCTCAGGCTGCCTCCCAATACTAGCCTGACTTCTCTGAACCATCCTCTCTAAAAGCCAGAGGTTGAAATTTCCCAGCAAGGTTGCAGTGAGAAGTGTGTGGAGTAAAATACAGAGTGCCAAGTATGGAGTCTGGCAGAGTCCATGTACAGTCAATAGCAGTTGATGTTGTGTGTGCACCTGGGCTATACCCAACACAGGACAAAGTTGAGGTAGGTTCAGCTGCCACTTTGACAGTAAGGGTCTAAGCAGCTTTGCCTTGTGACTGGGTCCTATTTAAGAAAAGCATTCAATATATCTGGCAGCATTCAGCCTTTGATGGATGAGGTCTAGAAAAGCATGCTATGAGCATGGTGTATAGTACCAGAGGAAACTTCAAGAGGTCTATTTGGCCCCTGTAAGTGAGAGTGAGTGACATGAGTGTTGGCATGAAACCGCAGCACTGTTATATGTGCATCAAAAGAGGAGTATATTGTACAGCCCTGGAACTGTTCCTACACTAGCCTCCACCCATGCTGACCTTACAGGAAAAAAGCAAGATACACAGCTGACCCTCAGAAGTGAGGATCCCACAGCTGCCAGACCTTGCAGGGTATGTGCACACTGTACTGACACCACAAGTAACTATCAAAGACAACCCAGCCTCCACCCTCAGAGAGAAGACAGAAGCTTGAGCAGACAGCTCTAGGGGGAAGCAGAGGAGTCTTCTATAGGTAACTATAGTCAGGGTGGGGGCAGAAAAATCTTTCCTGGGGAAGAATGGACCCTAGAGGAGGGCACTGTAGTCACAGGGGATAGGACATGCAAAGGCCCCAAGGCTGAAAGTGAGCAATGAGAATCTACAGAAGCAGGTAGGTCATCTCACAAAAGAACCTGTCAACTAAGTCACAGTATAAGTTACTGAAATGTCAGGCAAGGAGTGACACAGACACATGCTTTACAAGAGAGCTCAGGGTGCTGAGAAGATGAACTGGAAGGAGCTGTCACAGTGTCCAGGCAACAAACAACTAGGCTGGACCAAGGCAAAAACTTACTCCATCAAAGCTTTCACAAATGTGACTATAGCTGCTGCCCAGGAATTGGCAGTGCCCAGGAGCCAAACCTTACATAGTTTCCCAGTTTGGTAAGATCTCATTATTCCAGGTAAGGACGGCGTTGCCAATGCTTTCTTCAACTTTGCACCTTTCCTCCAGCTGCTTTTTCCTCCGCTGAGCTTCTTTAATCTCTGGAAATCATAATTAAAACCAAGAAGAAGACATTTAGTAACTGGTTCCCACCATCTTTAAACTAGGAGACTTTTCTCAAAGAATCATTTTGCAAAAGCATAAGCAAACAGCACCGAAAAACAGCAAAGGTCCACTTCCTACACTATGGATTTTATTAATTCTTATTTATTTAGTTAGTTAGTTTTTTTGAGGTAGGGTCTCACTGTAGCCCAGACTGACCTAGAATTCACTCTGTAGTCTTAGGGTGGCCTTGAACTTACAGTGATCTTCCTACCTCTGCCTCTCAAGTGCTAGGATTAAAGATAGGTGCCACCAAGCCTGGCTGAATTCATCTTTTAAAGTCAGGGTCTTGTTATGTAGCCCAGGCTGCCCTCAAACTTATAATCCTCCTGTTGCAGAGTGCTGGGATTACAGGGTGTACACTATCACACCCTGTTCCCCATAGATTTTAGAATGCTTAGAACTACTACTTATCTTTTAGTAAATGTCTTAAATACAATATAACTACCTTTATAGAAAAGAATAAAAGCACCAAAACAGTTCAATTAACAGAAAATACACAAGCCTAAGGAAATCATGCTAATCAAAGTAACAGAACACACTGAAAAACACTGAAAGCCCCTCTTATTCTTCCTACCCTACTCCTTCCAAATGTGAGCTCCAAGCCCATCATAACAGTGTGTGTTACTTTTTATCTTATTTTCATTTTTTAATTTATGGCATTTTCAAATCCAATTTGTTTTTGTTGATTCCTGTCTCTCCTCCTATCTCCCTGTGGTAGTTTGAATTGATGGCCCCCAATATACTCAGTGTTTTATTAGTTTATAGTTTGCATCTGCAGCCACCTGGCTGGAGGCAATGTCACTGGGCGGATCTTAAGGTTGTGATGATGGGTTTGAGGTTTCAATCTAAAGATTTGCAAAGTATGCCTAGCTGGAGTTCTAGAGGAGTGCTGTGCTATGTGGCTTTTGGCTTCTTTCTCTGTGTTTGGTCCTGTGAAAGCAGGCCAGCTTCTTCTGCCATTATGGAACTTCCCTTGGATCTGTAAGCTTCAATAAATATCCCCTCCTCCATAACTTTGCCTGGTCTGGAAGTTCATCTTGGTGAACCTGAAGCTGTCTGCTACACCCCTTTTCTCTCTTCTTCCCAATTTCTTTCCCCATGTATTTTTCTTCCTGTTTACACATCACAAGTAGCCTTTTGCCAGTCACTCCTCCCTCTTCCAACTCATCTCTTTATGTTCACTTTTGGTTACAGGTCTATGTTTATAGGTCTTATACTATATTTGCACCCCCATTTATGCATACTTAATAGATATTATAAGCTAAGGCCTGGATATCAGAGAAAATTTGATTTTGATCTTTCTGAATTTGAGTTGCTTCACTTATGTTGATTCTTTCCAGATCCATCCACTTTCCTCCAACTTTCATAATTCCATTTTTTCCATACTACAGAGTATTATGAGTATTACACACTATTGTGTATATGTACCACATTCTCCATTTTCATGATCCATTCATCTGTCGCTGGGCATCTAGGCTGTTCCCAATTCTTAGCTGTTGTAAGTAGAGCTACAGTAATATGGATGCACAGCATCTCTACAGTAGAGTGTGAGAGTGCTTTATTCCGGATGTATCAATAGCAACTCTGAGGAAGACCATTCACTATGGTCCACATTAATTTCCATGGCCATGGAATCAACTAACCTCAGATTTGAAAAGATTTGGGGAGAAAATAATCATGTTTCTATCACACATGTGCTGATGGTTTTTCTTGTCATTATCCTTAAATAATCCCCTAATACAATATCTTGATAGTGTAACAACTACATAGACTATATTTATACTTTATTAAGTATTATAAGTAACTTATACATGATTTGAAGTATACAGGAGTTGTATGCATAGAATAAAGACAAATATTATGCATTTTACATATGACACCTGAGCATCTGCAAGTTCTGATGCCTGCACGGAGTCCTGGATAAACTCAGAAGTCCCCTTGGATACTGAGGGACAGCTGTGAGTATGTGTGTATGTGTGTACATAGTTTGCATGTGTCTGTGCATGTCTGTGTTTATGTGAGCATTTCTGTGTGAGTGTGCATTCACATGTGTGCACACATATGTGGATGCCAAAGGACACCTCCAGGTCCTTTGACAGACTAGATTAGATGGCCAGCAAGTCCCAGGAATCCTCCTGACTCCATCTCCCCAGCACTGAGATGACAGGTGCATGTTACCACTCCCAGGATTTTGTGTGGGTACTGCGGGGAGTGCAGGTCCATATGCTTATGAAGAAAGGAATTTAATGACTTAGTTATTTTCCCAGCCTGACAGTGTACTTTTATGTTTTTTTTTGTTGTTGTTGTTGTTTTTTTGTTTTGAGGTAGGGTCTCACTCTAGCCCAGGCTGACCTGGAATTCACTCTATAGTCTCAGGCTGGCCTTGAACTCACATTGATCCTCCTAACTTGGCCTCCCTGGTGCTGAGATTAAAGGTGTGTGCCATTGTACCTGACCCACTTAACCATTTGAACTACACAGTTCACTGACATTTACTCACTGTTGTATAGACCTCACCACCATTTCTCATTTGTCCCCTAACTGAAACTCTGTCATCTTAAAAGGCTAACTATCCATCTGCCCCTCCTCCTGGAAGCCCCCATTCTACTTTAAAAGAATTTCTAACTCACAGAAATGGAATCATACAGTAACTGTCATGTGGTGCCTGACTTATGTCACTTTGGATCATGTCCTCTAAGTTCAAACATGCTCTGACATGTATCAGAATATCTTTCCTTCTAAAGACTTCTAAAGTCATAAAGGTAGAGAGAAAATCCCCAGATACAGAGCCCAGCAACCCTCATAGTACCTCGCTTTTTAGCCTGCACCACCATCTCTTCATACTGTTGTCTGTGTTTCTGGGCTTCTTCAGCTGGTTTTGCTGGGAGATTTCTTGATAGGAAATAAACAGGATTTCATCATTATAGATAAAAGGTTTTTTGGGAAAAATATCTGAAGTATTATTTATAGAAAAGTTATAAAGCCTAAAGATCATTTAAAAAATTTTTAAATTAAAAAAATTACACAGTTCTTAGGCTAGGGAAATAGCTCCGTTAGTAAAGTAAATGGGAACCCACATAAAAATGCCAGGTGTGGTGACATGCATTTGTAATCCCAGGGCTGAGGAGGCAGAGATAGGTAGATCCCTGGGGCTTACAGGCCAGCCAGTCTAGCTTGATAGGTGAGCTCCTGAGGAACCACACTTAGAATGTCCTCTCACCTGACACACCACATATACAATACTTACAGTTCTCATATAAACTTGAAATTTTTTGTTTTGTTTTGTTTTGTTGAAGCAAAATCTCACTGTGTAAGCCAGGCTGGCCTCAAACTCACAGCAATCCTACTGCCTCAGCCTCTCAAGTGGTAGGATTACAAGCATGTACGACCTTGCCCAGCTAGTAACTGGACCCAGGACCTCACACATGATAATTAAGGTCTTTACATAGAACTATATCCTCTAGCCCTAAAAATAGTCTAATACAAAAGCAACATGCTCACTGTGAAACAACTGGATGATAAAGATGAGTAGAAGAAAAAAACAATGAACTGTATGGTCAATAAACAATTCATTATGGTATTTTTTCACCCCATCTTTCAAAGAAACTTTGATTTGACCACAAAGCAGTAGTGATTGTCAACAGCTAACCCTGGCATCTGGCATGCTATACCCATGTTTGAAGGCATTCTCTGCCAGTTTTTTTAAGTGTCCCAGTTACAAACTAGCTCTTGTAATGGTTCCTCTTCATTGTCAATTAGAGTCCCTAGAAAACATGCTTTTGGGCATGTCTGTGACAGGTGGTTTCTGGTTGAACAGAGCAGGGAAAATCCACCCTGAATGTGGGTGCTACTACTCCATGGGCTGGGGGTTCAGAGCTGAACAAAAAGACAAGATGAGGACCTGCATTTATCTCTTTTTCCAAGTCCTTACTGTGGATACAATGGAGCCAGCTGCCACATGCTCTGCCACCATTCCTTTCCCGCCATGATGGACTTGTGCCCTCAAATCATGAGCCAAAATAAACCTTCCTTCCTTGAGTCACTACTCAGGTATTTTGTTGATACAAAGAGGAAAGGAACTAATAGAGCTCTGTAGCTGATTTATTTTGTTTAAATACAGACATCTATGCACTCCATTTAAAACAGTAACATACGCTCAGAAATATGTTTGCGCACCTACAGATGCTCACTTGATGGGAAGGCAGTGCGCCTGGCCTACATCCCTTCATACATCATAACCCATACTCCCTGGAAGATTCTAACCTATTGCCACTAGAAAGCCCCCAGTCCATGTCCCAGAGCACTAAAAGGCCTGTTCTTAACCACAGTGGCCATTCCTAACGTCCAGCTCTCTGCCTCAGGGTTTCCCTTACTTACTGTTTCAAAGAACCAAGAACTAACAGTAGAGAGACACATATCTCCTTAGACTTGTTTTAAATTTCAAGGATGGGCAAAAGCCTGGGATTAAATAATCCAATGTTGTGCAACTATTATTTGTTGTTTTCTCTTAAAGCACAAAGCCTTCTATCTCAAAACAAGGTTCTCTGGAAACTAAATAATTAGAAGATCAGTTGTGACCTACTTCATGAAGGTCACCAAACATGATTTCCTCATCACACAATGGGGAAACAAGAGTTTCAGAAAGAGGGGAGTCCTGCCTCACTTCACCCAAGAAACTCCGTGGGCCAGTCTAGGAAATGTACTGCAAAATCAGGGCATTTCCAAAACACACTAGAGTACACTTTCCAGGGTTTCTTGCAGCTATAAACAGTCTGGTATTTATATTAGCTACTTAAGGATCTTAAATGGAGTCTTCTTATCACTAAGAAGGGAAATGGCCTGCATGGAAAAGCCTGGTCACATTTCTATGATTCAAGGCAGTTTTCAGTATCAGCCATATGATGTCATTATAGAACACAAGCTGACATGGGCAGTACCAATCCCTTCTCCTAATTTTCTTCTTTTCTCATGACAAGGAACATGTCCCCTAAAACAGAAACCCAGAGACTTCCTGAGACTCACGCAGGTCTGTCCTCGAGGATGAGGGCAGTGGTGGACAGTGGTTCAAAATCCAGGTTCTTCCTCACATTCTGCTTTGGAGAGGGTGGCCTGCTCAGTCTTCCAACCTTGTCTTCATATTCCTAAGACAAAGACACCAGGGTGACTCTAGGCCCAGCCAATTCTCATGTCAAGTCCTTCCAGAAGCAAAAGAGCTGCTTTGTAATCAAAGTCCATGCAGTCTGTGTAAGAATCATGCACTGACCATATTTCCTGCCCTGATTTAGAGTGACCCTTGGCCTGGACAGACAAAAGAGGTCACAGAGCTCCTAGCTGAGGCTACTGCTTCATGACTAGAGGCCAACATACTTCCTTTGTTTGTGATAACAAAACTGAAAAGGTAGTCTCTCACTAAGAATTCACAAATACGGATTCAGGTCTTCTGTGCTCCAGATGAGAAGTGCTTCTCATATTTTCTTCTGAACTGATGACTGTAATGGCCACAAGGATGCCATCAATGTAAGGTGCCATGAAAATAATTTTACCACACCATGGAAATCTTAAAGTGACCCCCATACCCACTGAGTCACTAATTTTTTGTTTGTTTGTTTTTTGTTTTTTCGAAGTAGGGTCTCACTCTAGCCCAGGCTGTCCTGGAATTCACTGGGTAGTCTCAGGGTGGCCTTGAACTCATGGCTACCCTCCTAGTTCTGCTTCCCAAGTGCTGGGATTAAAGGCATGCACCACTATGCCCGGCTTCTGAGTCACTAATTTGTTCCAGAACTGCTACCACAAAGCTTAGTCACACCTTGTGACCCACATTCCAAAAACCCAGCTAGAGGGTTCAGAAGAGCCAGCAAAAGTTGGTGCTTCTTGAATAATGCATGGTTATGACTTATTGAAAAAGTAAAATATGCTATTTTCTAGGTGTCCATTATAGACAAGAACCATGGGAAGGTAATCTAGTTGGAAAGAACAAATAAGTACCGAGATTTTAATACCATTTTCAGAAGACAAGAGTAGCATTGTCCTGAAGTGATTGATAGTTAGTTACCTGCTAAATGGATTTTACTGACATTGTCAAAGGTGTATTTGGGAAAAATATTTTCTAATCAATTATTTTCTCATCCAGAAAGGCTTCCAAAAATAGAAAGGGGAAATTATTTCTTTTAAATATGGAAGCTCTGAGAAACTGGGGTGGGCAGTTTCTACACTGTGGGATATAAAAGGTTAGTCATACCCTGCTTATTCAGAAGTGATTCCACTCAAGTACCAAGATCACTTCCACTTAACTAAAATCAAGACAACAGATTCACTAGTTAAGGGATCCAAATGTCGGAGGGCATCTACCCTGTCTAAGACACAGCAGTGATAGCATGGCAGCAGTACCAGGAAGCTTTTAGTCCATAACCTTGATGCTAGCATCTTCAACTTTGCAAGAAACCTACCAAAAGCTATGTGCTGACAAAGATTCTGAGGTGTATGGCATTCTGAAAAGAATGAGTACAAACACCCCATAAGGTGCAACTTATCTGCTCAGTTTAGCCTAGTGAATGTTATGCCAAGGCCACAGATCATGGGCTACAAATGTGCTGTTCCAGAATTGGGATGCTTCTTCCCAAGTGCGTATGGCTCTACAAGCTGTCTCACTTGATCTCCCCCTAACAATCTCGAGAACAAGTGTTATCCCATAGATTGGGCAGTTCAAGTCCAAAGTGTAGGCTGGGGTAGGACATCAGGCCCCTCTACATTGTTACCAGAAGAGGGCAGGTCTCGTTTGTGAACACACTCAAACAGATGCACAGTTTTAAGAAAAAGTGGAGTCCTTAATGGGTTAGGGAGGTCTCTAGAACCAGACAGGTTTCAGAGCAAACTCAAGTCCACTAACCAGCAGCTGATACTCAGGCAAAGTATTTTCTTGGAATGGTTGACCTTGTTCCCTCAGCTGCAGGGTAACCAAGAGCACTATCAAAGCAAGCTGCTGCCAGCAACAAGGAGACAGCCAGGCAGCAGTCGGCCACAGCCTTTGGTGCAGAGATGGAGTGGAATGCACCATCATTCCATTTACCCTAGACCTGAAATGACTATAAGACAGAAAAAACACTCCAATATCAAACACCAATCAAGAAGTTCTGAAATTTCAAAAGCCTCAGAAATAAAATAGTAGGAAAAGGAAGTGAATACCTTGATTTGTGACCAGCATCAGATCTTGTCAGGAGCAGTGGGGTAGCAGTACTGTGCCAAGTTAATAGACCATGTACTGTCCCAAGAACCCCACATGTGGAAGTAACTGAATTTAATCTGTACACCAGTCCTCAGGGGCAAAAGGTGCCACCACCCCATACCATGGTGGAAATATAAGTTCCTGAGCCATCACTGATGTACCGAGTACAGAAATGGAGTAGGGAAGTTGGGTCAGACACCAAAGAGTAGATTCTTTAGCTACACTTGTCACCCATCCATACAAGTTCCTCAGGAATCCATCTGAAGCAATCTTATCATGTTCAGCCTCTGTGAAGCTTCTGGCCCCAACAGAAACCCATAATCCTGTGCTAAGTGCTGGTAGTGCAGACGCAGGGTCAAACAGTATGCTATATCACACAGTGATGCATAATTAAAACAACAGAGGAGGTCTGGCCTGCCCGAACATGAAAGCCCAAGTACAGCCTTTTCAGAGTCCAAGTGGAACTTTCAATTATGAATGGAGGGGGGTGCTAGAAGTTTCAGGTCTTGCCTGAAACCTAGTTCTGCTCACATGGCCACCTAAAGGTTCAGTATTTCTAATGGCCCAAAAAGTTATCTATAAAGCCCCTAAAACACTCACTAGTGGGCCACCAGTATTAGGGTCACATATAAGGACTAAGGTTTTAGGAGCTAAACAGGAAAACCTTAGACAAGTCATCTGGACTGCCTCATGCCTCCTTGTATGCTATAGACAGCAGCAACTGGAAAAGTCACTGTGATGGTTAAATGGTATAACCCAAGATGGCTAAGCCCTTTCTGTGTGCTAGGCAACATCTGTGGAATCCTTGCCTCAGTCCAACTTACCACTCCAAAGTTTCTTCTGCATGAGACCAAGTGAGGGAATCACCTCGCTGAAACTAAGCCACAAGTCTGTCTTGCTGCGGACTAGTCAGTATATCAAACTGTCCATACAGGTAACAGCTGTCTAACCCACCCAGGACAAGCCAGTAGAGGGGAATTCAGAACAGGATTCCTTAAAAAGTTTTAGAGCAAGTCAGTTCAATCGGTCATGAAAGGACTTTTGAAATGAAAAATACTAGAGTACACATAGTGAAAAGCAGTTTGTTTCAGTTCTGTATCTAGCTGTATCTATGCACTGAGATTCAAGCTACCTCACTGAGGGTAATTAAAAAAAAAAAAAAAAACCTGAAAGCCACAGATTTAGAAGCATCCTGGATTGAAGTCACTGCTCTGAAAAGTTCCTAATGAATTCTACTGTGGAAGACGAGACCAAGCCAATGCAGCTACAAACCAGAAAAGTTGTGGGGTGTGGTCTAATGAACAATAAGTTCAAAAAAAAGCAGCAGAGAGCCAAGCATCTGAGTAGGGCCTTACCTCCGGGAAGGGTCCTTGAGGAAAGCAGATTTAACAGGACAAAGAGGGCAGCAGGCCACTCAGAACAGAAGAAGCTCATTTGTGGAAAGACTACATGGGCTCCACTCTTTGAGAAAGCCTAATCCCCAACTTTGTAGAGCTCACTCTGAAGGGATAGTAGGGGTGCAGACAAAAAGTACTGCACAGGACAGATCATGAAAATACCCAAGAGGGATGAGAAACAGGAAGAGGCCAGAAGAACAATACACAGCCTCCATGACAGTACCATTTGAGCAAGAACACGTAAGGTCTAGGCCTGAGGCCATAGGGAGAGGCCTTCTAACAGTACAAGCAGTGGCCAAAAAGATACTCAAGAGCAGTCTGGTTTGTGGGTTAGCAAAACACTTTAAACAGGGACAGATGCTGAGTCAAGGCAATTCTGCCAAGCTTTGATGGTTCAGCATGCAGCTACCAACAGCTGGTGGAACAAGCCTGAGAGATGAAGAGTCAGACTTGGTTCATTGCTTTAAACTGAAGTGTGAGTATCGTAGGGTAGGCCATACTTGCAGAGAGGTCCAGGTCTAAAAGCCAGAAGAAAAGCACTAGACAACTGAATTTGTCAAAACACACACACAGGAGCCTGCTTCAACAGACCTTTGTGTTAAGAAAAAGAAAAATTCAGAGAAAGAAAAGAAAAGATCAGGATTTTCATGCAATGAAAGAAGGTCTTCCAGGTAGAAGACAAGATGGATCACTGATGCTACTTACAGATCTGGGAGAATGCTACAAAGATATCCAAGGACCCACTGGCTTCCTGAAAATCTATTCCAGCAAGAAGAAGAAAGAGCCATCAATCAGAACTTGTGCTCACATCTGACTCAGCTGTCCACAGCAACAATATCTGCCTGTTGGCATAATCTCAGGGTCCAGAAGGTATATCTGGAATAAGAACATCCATATAGGTAGGCCATCCCAGGAGATACCCTTAAGGACTAAGTTGACCTAACACTGGACATGGTACAGCCATCTCATCAAGAACACAGCAGCCAGCACAAGTGCTGGCTGTTGAACCATTCCCCCCAGCAGTGCCACCACCCTGAATGCTGTCTTCCTGATTCCATATCTGTTTTGTGTGTATCAGTGATGATTATATGAGAACTAATAAGCAAGAGACATGTACCCAGAGCAGGTGCTCAGAAAATGACAGGGGTATGGTTATCATTATTACTATATTTTTTCCAAAACATTTCTCTAAAAGGGATACTTAGTGGGATGTGGCAAAGACAAGTAATACCATGAAGCTGGTTTTGCCCCTTGTTATTGTCTGTAACAAGCCAGTATTTGGGAGAGAGTGGTTGTTCTGGAGCTCAGGGGCTGTTAACAAGCACTAGGCATTCCAGGAGGCAGTGGTGACCAGTGTGCCTTGACCACAGTAACAAAGCCCATAAACACCTGGGATCTACCACCCTGGGCTCTGTTCTCTAACAAGCATCCTCCAGAATGCATTCCCTGTTAGCTGGAATGTTGGCATTTGGGACAGCTCCTCTCAAGAGATCTTTTCAATGGTCAAATTTCTTACAAAGCATCAACAGCATAAAGCACAAGTATAAAGGACTGAAGACGAGCTGGGTTCTACAAAGCCAGATTGCCGCATGCCTAAGTAGCCGCACAGTCCCTCATAGACCCCCTTGGACAGGCCACTCTGTCTTTAGGTTGCCCCTGACTGGGGTGACCTGGCTCTGGAGAGAGAGCAATTATTCTGGGGGGTAATAATGAAGACTGGACTGTGAACTTCACAGTAGATCCTGGAATTAAACCATGTGAACCACAGACACAAAGAGGAGGCGCCTCACTGGTGTCCCTGTGCAAGCTTTGCTCAGAGTGACAGACGTGGTGTGCCTACATCTGCAAACATGCATATGCTGGTGCACAGGGCTGCACAGGCCGGTACAGTGGGGGGAAGGGATGAGGGGTGGACAGCAGAGACCAGGCAAGAACCACACACAACAGACTCACCATGAACGCCAGGCCTCAGAGGCTAGCAGCCGGTGGCTCCATGTCCAGTGTGTTGAGGCCCGCCTCCCTCCAGCCTCTGGATGCAGCTCCAGGCGGGCGGGGCGGCAGGACACTCAATCGCTCACAGATTTACTGCCGATCCTGATTCTCACTCAGGCGCTCAGCATTCCTGCCTAGGCCTGCCTGCCAAGAACTCCTCCTTGGAGGGCGGGGCAGGCTGAGCTGAGCATGAGGCTGCAGGTCTCAGGTCAAACCCTTCATAGCCTCCTAGCCGCCTTATCTCCACCTGCCCTGCTTGGGCAACCAGCAACCTGCTTGGGGCTGCCTCAGCTAACCAGAACTGGGAAACAAGCGTGATGGAATGAAAAGGCCAGACTCTACTTTGTAAGATTACAGAGGAAAATGTATCACAAAGGGTACAATATGTATTTTTTAAATGTGTATCACATGGTTGTGAGCATTTTTTCTTATCCTAGGGTACGTGTGCAAAATGCACACAGAAAGCAATCACACACTAGAGATTCCTTCTTGGATATGCATCCATCAAAACTGATCAGAGCACACCACTGTAAGTGTACCACATAAAAAATCTTTAAAGTCAGTGTAAAAGCCAAAATTATTTCTGGTGAGCCTGCCAGTCCAGTGGGCTGGCATAAACAAACTCATGTAACACTTGGGTCTGTCTACTGGACCCTCATACAAGTGTCCTGGGCTAGGGGTCAGAAAGTATTAGGACATGACCACCAGCAACTTCCCCACTCAGAAGCTTATGAGATCCACTAGGATCAAAATAAAAAAGGTAATTAAATGATAAGTGAGGGTGTCTGTGGAGTTGCTGGGAAGCTCATAAGCTCTTGAGAGGAATGGAAAATGGTGCACTCTCTTTAGAAAAGTTTGGCAGCTTTTTGTGTAATCCAACACACACTGAGCACACTTATAAGAACCTACCAAGAGAAATACACCCACATAAAGATTTGCAATGAAGAACTTGTGGCATTTTGTATAAAGACCAAAGCCTAAAAGCAATCCAAACATCCAACAGCTGAGGACCAATGGCACAGCAGCACTGAACTGGCAATGGGGAAACTGCTGCCATGTGAATGTGCCCCAGAAACATCATGATAAGACAACTAGCATGGCTCCATTCATAGGAAGCCTCTTCAAAAGGCAAGCCCGGGCTAGAGAAATAGCTTAGTGGTTAAATCACATGCCTGTGAAGTCTAAGGATCCAGGTTCAATTCCCCAGTACCCATGTAAGACAAATGCACAAGGTGCACATGCTCCTGAAGATTGCTTGCAGTGGCTAGAGGCCCTGGCATACCCATTCTCTCTCTCTCTCTCCCCCTCATCCTCTCTTTGTCTCTCTCTCTTTCAAATAAATAAATTAAAAAAAATAATTTTTTAAAAAGCAAGCTCAAGAAAGCAAATCAGTGCTTGCATGGGGGTAGGAGTGGAGACTGGCTTCAAACTGTTGGTTATGAAAATCTCAAGTTGGATTGTAATGATAGGTGTATAACTACATACACGAATCACGTAACATTTACAACAAGTGGGTTTTATGGTATATTATATTTCGATAATTTTAAAAAGCAATAGTGTAAGAGAAATAGTTGATCCTGGCCAGAATTAGGGAAGAATTGTTTAAAAGTATCCAGGGAGACAGATCTGCAGCACACCCTATGCTCAGTTCTAAGCTCCCAGCTACAAAGAAAACTGCCTGGGGACCCCAGCACCAGATGCTACTGGAAATTCAACTCTGAAGTTGAAAGGTCCCCAGGAGAGTGCAGGCAAGTGCCAGATGAGGGGTTTAGAAAATTGAAACTATGAGATTACCAAGCTATGCACTGGAGCCTTTCTGACACAAGAGTATGTGCAGCTCCAAGGTGGCCAGCCAGGGCTGCCAGTTATGGGCACAGCCAGGCTGCTGTCTACTAGCTTGTTCAGCCACTGCTCCACCCAGCCCTGTTCCTGTGCTGGCTACCCACCATCTGTGTGAGCACTGAGACCAAACTGCTGAAGACAAGCAAAGATAGCACATGGGCTGTTCCCATGTCAGGATGCATGGTGTCCTGTCACTTAGGGCCATCTGACTAGAAGCTCCACTGAATTGTAACACTATGGCTCCCCTGTGACAACAGAAAGCCAATTTCCATGTACCCAAAGGAGTCACAGACACATGGGTAGAGACATTCTTTAGACCCACTCCAGAGGCTTCTGCAAGGAATGACTATAGTGAACATCCAACTCCCACGTTTGTATTTAAAACCTCTATCCCACCAAATAGTCTTTCATGACTGTCCCTCATGCTTTTCTACATTTTATAACTACGATAGCCTCCATCCTTCCTTGCATGCCTCTAACCCATATACTTATCTCCCTATCCCTCCCTCCCTCCATCTCCTCCTCCTTCACTACTCCGATACTCTTACATTTTACTCTTAAAAAATACCCACAAACCAGGCTGGAGAGAAGGTTTAGCAGTTAAAGGTGCTTGCTTTCCTATAAAACCTGCCAGCCTGGGTTCAATTCGCCAGTATACACATGGTGCATGTGTTTGGAGTTCCTTTGCAGTGGCAGGAGGTCCTGGTGTGCCCATGCTTTCTTTCTCTTTGTATCTCTGGTGTGCTCATGCTCTCCCTCTTTCTCAAATAAATATTATTCTATTTTTATTTATTTGGGGGGGCAGATAGAGAATAAGAGAATAGGCACAACCAGGGTGTCCAGCTGCTACAATCTAACTCCAAACACATGCATCACCTTGTTCATCTGGCTTATGTTGGTCTTGGGGGGTTGAACCTGGGTCTTTTGGCTTTGCAGGCAAGCACTTAACCACTAAACCATCTCTCTAGCCCAAATATATTTCTTTAAAATCCACAAACCACATTCTCTTCAACCAATTCCTTGTCACAGACTCTGTAAAGGTAACAGAACGGCAACATAAAAGCTGTAAAAAAAAAAAAAAAAAAAAAAAAAGAGCTACCAAGAAACCAAGAAACATGCATTTGGAGTTCGTCTGCAGTGGCTAGAGGCCCTGGTGTGCCCATTCTCTCTTTCCCTCCATCTGCCTCTTTATTTCTCTCTCTCTCTAATAGATAAATAAAAGTAAATAACTACCAAGTAATGCTTTACCCAGAAAAGATATCTTTCAAAAATTGATAGAGAAATAAGGATATTTCAAGACAAACACAAACTAAGGCAATTCATGCCAACCAAACCAGTGCTATAGAAAATTCTGAGTGGAATATTATATAGGGAAGGAAGAAGAAAGAAACAGATGGACAAAGAAGAAATGGAAAAGAATCAATTATGCTTTTTCCAACACATCAGCAAACTTGGAGGAAAAGGGAAAAATGCCAATAACCTAGCTAATCAGAAAAGCATCCAACAAAATATATATAATAACAAGCCTCTTTTAATACTAACCATGAACATAAATAATGTCAACTCACCAGTAAAAAGACACAGATTAAATGACTGGATTAATAAACAAGATCCAACTATCTGCTATCTCTAAGCAACACACATAGTCACAATGATACTCAAAAATTAAGTATCAAAGGATCTACCAAGCAACTGGAAGTTGAAAACAAGCAGAATGACTATCCTATCAGATAAAGCAAACTTCAAACCAAAATTAATAGGAAAAGACAAAAACCAACACTACTAATTAATAAGATAACAATTCATCAAGAAGATATAACAGGGGCTATGGAGCAGTTAAAGATGCTCACTTGTTAAGCCTGCTGGCCTGGAGTCACATAAAGCCAGACACAAAACGTGGTGCACATGTCTGTCATCTATTTGCAGGCATGAGAGCCTGACCTGCCCATACATGAAATACACACACAAAGAAAGAAGATATAACAATTGCAAACATTTATGCTCTTCATTTCATAAAACAAACACTAGAAATCATAAAAGATCACATAGGTCCAGACACAATAGTAGTGGTAGACTTCAATACTCCACTCTCACACTTCAATAGTCATCTAAACTAAGAGTCAGAAAAGAGACACCAGAGCTAACCCACACCATAGATCAACTGGATGTAACAGATAGAGTACTGTCCCCAAAAGATAGGGAATACACATTCTTCTCAGCAGCACGTGAAACCTTCTTTAAAATTGACCACATACTAGACCACAAAACAAACCTTAACAAACACAAAAAACTGAGGTAATTCTATGTATCCTAAAGTAGAAATCAACAGCAAAAGAAATACAGAAACTATACAAATTCATGGAAACTGAACCACATACTTTTGAATATCAATGGGTTATTGAAAACATCAAGGCGGAAACTTACAATTTCTTAGAAACAAACAAAAATAACAATACAACCTACCAGACTCTCTGGGATATAGCTAAGAGCAAAGTTTATAGCTATAAGCAAGCACCCATGATCCACCTCAAGACTTAAGAAAAAAACAACAAGCCAATCTCAACCCCAGTAGAAAATAAGAAATAAGAAAGGTCAAGGCAGAAATTATTGAAATAGATACTAAAAAAAAAAATACACAAAGGTAATCAAATGAAGAGTTGGTTCTCTGAGAAAGTAAGATTGATAAATCCTTAGCTAAATTAACAAAAAGGAGAAGGCCCAAATTAACAAAATCAGAGACAAAAAGGAAGTTGTTACAACAGACCCCCATGAAATACAAAACATTTGAGAACACTTAAAAAGTTGTAGGTTGAAATAGTTGAAAAAGCTGGGAAAACCTAAAGGAAATGGAAAAATTTCTAAACACATGTAGCTTCTCAAAGTTAAATTTCGCAGACATCAACAACCTAAACAGACTGACAAGCAATGAGACCGAAGCTGTGATTGAGTCTCCCCATAAACAAAATCCCAGGAGTTTTTCACTGCTAAATTCTGTGAATTATCTTTTTGTTTGTTTGTTTGTTTGTTTTTCGAAATAGGGTCTCACTCTAGTCCAGGCTGACTTGGAATTCACTATGTTGTCTCAGGGTAGTCTTGAACTCAGGGTGAGCCTCCTACCTCTGCCTCCCAAATGCTGGGATTAAAGGTGAGCACCACCATGCCCTGGTTCTATCAAGTTTTAAAAGATGACCTAATATCAACTCTTTTCAAGTTGTTTCACAAAACAGAAAATGAAAGAACACTTCCAAATTCATTCTACGAAGCCAGTATTACCCTGAACTAGAAACCAGATAAAGACACAACAAAAAAAGGAAACTACACACCAACTTCCCAATAAGATTCTCAATAAGAAAACATTAAGAAGATTACCTATCATGACCATAACCAAGTGGACTTCATACAAGGGATCCAAGAATGGTTCAAAGTATGTAAGTCAATAAATGTAACACACTATATAAGTAAGCTTTAGGATAAAAATCACATGATCATCTCAATTAAGGTAAAAAAGGCACTTGACAAAGTCTAGAATGCCATAATGATGAAAACCCTAGAAAAAGTAGGAACAGATGGACCATATTTCAAAGTAATAAAGGCTATATATTATAAACCCACAGCCAACACTTATGTTAAATGGAAAAAACCTGAGACATTACCTCTAAAATCAGGAACAAGACAAGGATGTCCACCCTTGCCACTTCCATTCAATACTGTGCCCAAAGGCCTAGCTAGAACACAAAAAGACATGAAAAAATAAAAATAGAAAAGGAAGAAGTTAAACTATCCCTATTTGCAGATGACATCGTTCTACACTTTAAAAGACCCAACAGAATGCATAAAAAAAACTCCTAGAGCTAATAATAACTTTCAGTAAAGTTGCAAGATTCAAAATCAACACACAGGGCTGGAGAGATGGCTTAGCAGTTAAGGCACTTACCTGCGAAGCCTAAGGACACAGGTCCGATTCAGGTTACATGTAAGCCAGAAGCACATGGTGGCTCATGCGTCTGGAGTTTGCAGTGGCTAGAGGCCCTAGCGCACCCATTCTTTCTTTCCCTTTCTCTCCCTCTGTCTCAAATAAATAAAAATTTAAAAACTAACACCCAAAAATCAACAGCTTTCATGTACACCAATAATAAACTCACAGAGAAAGAAATCAAGAAAAATGGACTGGAGAGAAGACTCAGTGGTTACGGCACCTGCATGCAAAGGCTAACTACCTGGGTTTGATTCCTCAGTACCCATGTAAAGCCAGATGTACAATATGGCACATGTGTCTGGAGTTTGTTTGCAGTGGCTAGAGGCCTTATTAGTCTCATTTTCTCTCCCTCTCTCTTTCTCCCTCTACCCCCTTTCTTTCTTCTCTGTCTCCCTCTTTTTGCAAATAAATAAATAAATAAATAAATAAATAAATAAATAAATAAATTTATTTAAAAATTAAAGAAAGAAATCAAGAAAACATTCCAGTCACAATAGCTCCAAAAAAAAATTAAATACCTTGGAATAAACCTAGCCAAAAATATGAAAGTCTTATATAATGAAAACGTCAAGACATTAAAAAATTAAATGCTGGGTATGGTGGTACATGCTTTTAATCCCAGCACTCAGGAGGCAAAGGTAGGAGGATCGCAGTGAGTTTGAGGTCACCCTGAGCCTACATACTGAATTGCAGGTCAGCCTGGCCAGAGTGAGACCCTACCTCAAACAACAACAAAAATGAAATCAAAGATGATACTAAACCATTGAAAGACTTTCTATGCTTCTGGATTGGCAGAATTACTATTAAAACAGCTATATTACCAAAAGGAATATATCGATTCAACATAATATCCATCAAAATCCCAATGATACTCCTCACTGAGCTGGAAAATATTAAGCAAGAACTCATATGGAAGCATAAAATATCACAGCTAGCCAAAGCAATCCTAAGGAGAAAAAACACAGCAGGTGATATTGTAGAGAGCTGCGAGGTGCCGCGCCTTAAAGATGGCGCTGGCTTCCGCCTTCCGCCTTCCCGATGGCGAGTGCTCTCCTGGATAAACAAGTCCTTATTTGGCTTGGGCCGTGATCTAGGCTTGCTTCCGCATATGTGGACCTATCTGCATTCACCACGTGGCTTACCAGGGTTGGCTGTTCAAAGGCTTCTTAAGCTTTGGGCGGGCTTGTCCCGGGAGTAGTGAGGCAGTGAGTCGGGCAGTGAGTGAGTGAGTCAGTGAGTGAGTGAGTGAGTGAGTGAGGCAGTCAGTGAAGTGAGGGAGTCAGTGAGTGAGGGAGTGAATCAATCAGTGAGTCAGTGAGTGAGCAGTGAGTCTGTGGGTCAGTGAGTGGCAGGCAGTGAGTGAGTGAGTGAGTGAGTGAGTAAGGAGTGAGTGAGTGAGCAGTGAGTCTGCAAGCAGTGAGTCAGTGAGTCAGACAGTCAGTCAGTCAGTCAGAGAGCAGGCAGTCAGGCAGTCAGTGAGTGAGTCAGTGAGTGAGTGAGTGAGTGAGTGAGTCAGAGAGTGAGGCAGTCAGGCAGTGAGTGAGTGAGTGAGTCAGTCTGGGTCAGAAGATTGTTCAAGGTTCCTGAATAAACGGCTGAAAGAAGAGTCCGAGTGTTGCGTCTTCCTTGCTGGTCGAGGCGGTCGCGACATGATATCACAACACCTGACCTCAAATTATACTATAGAGCAGTAATGACAAAGGCAGCATGGTGCTGACAGCAAAACAGGCATGTAGACCAATGGAACAGAACAGAGAACACAGAAATAAACTCACACTGCTTTGGCCACCTAATCTCTAACAAATGAGCCAAAAAGAATGAGTGGAAAAAAGTGCCTATTCAACAAATGATGCTGGTAAAGCTGGATATCCACCTGCAGAAAAATGAAATCAGATCTTTTACCTAGTACCAGCTCAAAGTGAATCAAAGACCTTAATCTAGGACATCCAGAAGCTATAGACTGTTACTAGAAAATTTTCAGTGCCTGGGATGGGATACTTTCCAGTGAGTTGTTGGCCAAGGAGGTCCCTTTAGACTCCAAAACATTGAAGGCTATTGCCAAGGCCCTTGGTTTCCCTTGAGAAACAGATGGTAAGACCCTATTGCTGAAGACATCTCTTGCCTGAGAGGCAAGGTCACTGGGAAAGCAAGCTGGTGCTGAGCAGAAAACCTTCTTCCTGTAGACCAGCCAACTGAAAGCTGGAAAAAGCTGCATGGCATGCAGCCTTATGGGAGACAGAAGTCATCAGCAGTGAAAATGGGCCACTGGAAAGTTCAAGTTTGGCTATACAGGCCCAATGACTGAACGGGTGCAATAGTGGCATGTCTGCTCTTGGGGAAACCAACTGCTCCCTAATAGGACTGAAGGCCCTCTCTATGGGAGGGAATACATGCCTGGTACTGAAAAAGCTAAGCAAAAGTCTATGGCAGGGGAGGTCATGAGCCTTAGGGGTATAAAACCTGCTCTTGTCTGGCTAAATGTACATATTATTCCCACCAAGCTGCCCTGAAAGCACTACATTTAATGTTCATATTCACATATTAATGTTACTCTCACTTCTGGTTAGAGAAGCTTCTGTTTTCTGATGGCGATGACCACTGGGATGACCCAAAAAACAACATAATGCTGAGAAGAAGGGATGGAGGAGTGTCCAGCACTGAAACATCTCTATCACACCCTCCAAGGCTCAGGGTCCATGGTGGAAGAGGGGGTGGAAATAACGTAAGAGCCAAAGGAAGGGTACGACTCCTTACAATGCAACTGTCCAGAAAGAAATTGGCCTCAATATTCATGATCTTGCAGTGCCTAGCAATACCTTTGCAAGACCCTTGTAATAGAAGAAAAAGATGATGACATCAAATTAAAAGACAGACTAATGGAGAGAGGGAGGGGATATGATGGAGAATGGAGTTCTAAAGGGGAATATGGGGAGGGGAAGGAAATATCATAGTTTTTTTGTATGTAAGTATAGAAGTTGTCAATAAATTTTTTTTTTAAAAAGACCTTAATCTAAAACCTGAAACACTTTTTGGTTTCATGCACGTCTTTAATCCCAACACTCAGGAAGTTGAGGTGGGAGGATCACTGTGAGTTTTAGGCCAGCCTGGTCTACAGAATAGTTCCAGGTCAGCCTGGGTGAGAGTGAGATCCTACCTTGAAATAACAGGGGGGGGGGGAAGCAGGCAATACCTAGATCCTCAAGTCTTTTTGGAATAAGGTTCAACATGGCTTGTCTCAAGGCAATAAACAAATATTGGACACATGGACATCTCAGAAAGGGAAATATGAGAGAAAAAGGTAGAAGCATTTTATACTGAGAGAATAAAGGGATGCAGAATAAAGGACAACACATAAAACCAACTGGATCCTTGGTACAACTGAGGTAAGAAAAGTGGCATGTGGCTCCATACTGGACACTGTTGGGGGATGACTGGTAACTCCCTTAAAAAGAATCTCACACTTGGCAGTGTGGTGGTTTGAATCAGATGTCTACAAATGAACTCATGTGTTCTGAATGCTTGATCCAAACTGGTGGTAATTTGGGATGAGGAGCCTTGCTAGAGGACGAATGTTGCTAGGGATGGACCTTGAGCTTTATTAGCCTTTGCCAGTGTCAGTTTGGCTCACACTTCTCCCTCTGCCACTTGCTGTAGTAGGGTTGATGTCCAGCCTCTGCTCATGCCATGTTTTCCCTGGCCATCATGGAGCTTCCTCTTGAGACTGTAAATCAAAATAAATAAACTTTCCTTCTATCAGCTGCGTTTGGTCAGGTGCTTTGTCCCAGCAATGAGAAGAAAACTACAACAAGCAGAAAAATGCCTTTACTCATGAGGACTGTATGCTGCAGGTCTAGGAGTAAGAAAGGACATCAGCAGCCCTGTGCATAGGCTTGCTGTGTAAAATTCAGAGGTGGGATGAGGTAAGTACTGCTACATGTTCACATCATCGTGACCAAAGTGGAGCATATGTGGGCTCATTAAACTATTCTTCAACCCTTCTAGAGGCTTGACTTTTTCCTCACAAGAGAACAATCCTAGTGAGATGGAGGGCTGACAGTCCTTCAGGTCTTACCTTCACTCTCGCCTGCCTCAGCACAGCAAGGCCTTGCATGTCCTCTCTTAGCACCAGTCTGCTTCAGTGGCACTCACAACTCCTAACTAATGCTCATGTGACTCATGCCCTTTCCCTAGATGCTAAACCTCTGAACTGGGGAAAGCCTACTGATGACGCAGCAGAGGAGGCTCCCATGCATCTGTGGAATCAGAGTGTTGTCATATGAAGCCATTTGTCCCTTTTAATTGGGTAAATAACTAATATATTTGCTATATATCAACAATGACATGATGTAATTTAAGAAGGAACATTTCAAGGTCACTATATATCCATTGTCCAAAAGGATTACATCTGACAAGTTTCTATCTAATGTGGAGAATTAAAGACATTGAACTGTCCTGTGCAGCAACACGAACAACAAAAGGAACAGGGCTCCTCATGAGTCATTCATGGACAAACAAATAAGCAGTAACCATAACACCCTGCGGCTCAATGGCACAACAGAGCATGCTAAGTTTGGGAAGGGACTCCAGCAGCCACTAGCCCAGACTGGAGGTGGTTAATAGTGCCTTATGGAAATAATGCTTTGTAGTTAGAAGTGGGCTTCAACACTGCAAAGCTCAGCTGTCCAAGGAACAGGAGCAGGGGCTCAGCTTCTCCTCGCCTGTTACCATCCCCTGCACCCAGCCCAACACCTAGTACCTGTCCCTCAACTTAAGAAGTTAGCCAATTGATGCCAGCACTGAATCCACAGATTCACTCAAGTGAACAGGAGAGCTGCACCACAAGAATTAGGGTGTGGGAACTTCTGGGTAAGATGGCAGCATAGGAGCCATGCCAAACCAGCCTAGGGTGGGATTTAAGCAAAACCACAACAAAATACATTCTTCTTCTGAAAAGTGAAGTATAGGTCATTCTTAGACACAATGGGAAAGCAGGAGAGACCAAGATCCACCAGAAAGGAGGAAAATGGCTAGAATTCCACTGAGGCACTTGCAGCCTGCCAATCTGCACACCCGCTCAGCACCGCCCGCCAGCCTCCCCTAGCAGCGGCAGCAGAGACCAAACAAGGGGATTTTCCAACCTCATCAGCCTCCTTGCAAAGTCAAGAAATCTGAAGAAAAGACAGCTGAGATCAGCTAAGGAGCTACTGAAAGGGATACAGGCAGGACTACATGAGCAACTCCAGGCTTCCTGCAACCTCCCATCCCCCAACTATCAGATCCACAAACCTTTGACATTCAAGTACTAGTGGTAGCCCATTCAGCACAGCTGATCAGAACTCCACCTCCACAGCACAACATGGAGGGATGGAGGTAGGCAATCAGCATTGGTGATATTTGAAGCCACACCAAAAGGTAACAAACCCAACTGACAAAAAAAAAAAAAAAAAAAAAAAAAAAAAAAAAACATAGGCCTGCATTGAAATTGCTAATCTGCTAATCTCTCTTTCCCTGTCAGGGCAGGTTAGGGGTTGCATACTCTTGATTGGCTTTACCATTTTCAAATAAGCTGTATTTGGGGTTGAATACTGTTGCCTTTAATGCTTTCAGATTTATAGGGCCTTTGTATTTTGCTTCTGTCATTACTGGGGGCAGGGTCTGATTCAGATCCAGGCTGACCTGGAGCCCAATTCAGAACAGAATTCTCTACCTCCCAGCTGACAGGATTAAGGGTGTAGCAACACACACCCTTAGGGATTTTGGCTTTATACAACTATCTGTTATTTTAATACTCACACTTGCATACTCTATGCTGGTTTAAAAAATTTATATATATTTTTTAATTTGAGATATAGACAGAGAGAAAATGGGCATGCCAGGGCCTCTAGCCACTGCACCAAACTCCAGATGCATGCGCCCCTTGTGCATCTGGCTTATGTGGGTCATGGAGAGGTGAACTGGGGATCCTTTGGCTTTGCCTTAACCACCCTCCAGCCCCTCTATGCTGGTTTTTACTTAACATGTATATTGCTCACTTGAAGGTTAGAATTTGCCAGTAAATTGTGCCAACAAGTCCGCTAGAATACTTGCTTAGCAAGCAAACTCAACACCTAGGATTACTTCTGTGGTTGGATTGGGGAACAAGAGCCACACTTGGAACCTTAAACTCATATCATGAAAGCATATGAAGGTGGATCACCACATCTAAGAACATTATAGATAAGTAGAAAACCCAAGCATCAAATCAATTCAGGTTGCAAAAGTTGCTACATTATAATACATGAAACACAAAGAATCAAGACAATACAATCCCACCCAAAATTATAAATTCATCAGAAATGATCACCAATAATACCTTTTTAGAGGAAATGACGGACAAAGATATAAAAAAAAATTTTTTTAATCTATACTCAAAGAAATCAAAGAAGAAAACTACTGAAAGAGAACACAGGAAACTAGCATAATGAAATAAGGAGGTCATTACAAGACATGAGTTAGGAAATAGAAATACTGAAGAAAAACCAGGTGGAAAGTCTAGCTCTGAAGAACACAGTCAGTCAAATAAAAACTTCTGTGGAAAGTCTCACCAGTAGAATGGATGAAGGAGAGAACAGAATATCTAAACTAGAAGACCAGCTGGCAGACCTAATACAGTCCAATAAAGAGAAAGACAAGCTAATAGGAAGGTATGAATGGGAATTTCGAGATATCCAGGACAGTACGAAAAGATCAAACATAAGTATTCAGGGTATAGCAGAAGGAGAAGAATCTCAATCCAGAGGCATAGTAGGTGTTTTCAACAAAATCATAGAAAAATTTCCCAAAATTAGGAAAGAAATGCCAATGAAGATACAAGAAGCTTTTAGAACAATAGACAAAACCTGGAAAGAGCCTCTCCTTGCCATGTTTTAATTGAACTACTAAACACACAAACCAAAGAAAATATATTGAAAGCAGTTAGAGAGAAAAAGCAAGTCACCTACAAAGGAAAGCCCATCAGAATAACAGCAGATTACTCAACACAAGCATTAAAAGCCAGAAGAGCTTGGAATGATGTATTCCAACTTCTGAACAAAAACTGTCAACCAAGATTACTTTATCCTGCAAAGCTATCTATCCAAATTGATGGAGGAATAAGGACATTCCACACAGAAATAGGCTAAAGGAATTTATGACAACCAAACAAGCTCTACAGAAAATACTTGAAGAAATCATTCATACTGAATAGAAAACAAAACATACATAGGAGGAAATAGGAAAAAATAAACCATACTCAAACAACAGTTAAAACAAGTGAGTAAAGGGAAAACAGGAAGAACTACAAAACAAGAAGAATGGCGAGAATAAATACATACATTTCAATAATATCACTTAATATCAATGGCCTCAATGCCCCAATCAAAAGACACAGGCTTGCCAACTGGATTAAAAGGCAGGATCTTGCCATTTGTTGCCTCCAGGAGACTCATCTCTCAATAAAAGATAGACACTGTCTTAGGGTAAAATGATGGAAAACAGTACTTCAAGCCAATAAGCCTAGGAAACAAGCAGGGGTTGCTATCCTAATATCTGACAGGATAGACTTCAAACCAACATTAGTGAGGAAAGATAAGGAAGGACACTTTATACTGATTAAAGGAACACTCCAACAGGAGGACATTATAATCCTAAACGTATATGCACCTATCATGGGGACTCAAAATTTTATCAAACAAACACTATTAGACTTAAGGTCAGAGATAACACCCAACACAATAATAGTGGGTGACTTCAATACCCCACTCTCATTAACTGACAAGTCATCCCAGGAAGAAATAAGAGAGACATCGGGACTAAATGATGTCATGGAACAAATGGATCTAACAGGTATCTACAGAACATTCCATCCACATGCTGCAGAATATACATTTCTCAGAGGCACATGGAACATCCTCTAAAATTGACCATATATTAAGCCACAAAGCAAATCTTAACAAATACAGGAAAATTAAAATAATCCCTTGTGCTCTATCTGACCACAATGGGATTAAACTGCATATCAGCAACAAGGAAAACTACAGAGCATACACAGATTAATGGACACTAAAAATACACTATTGAATGATGAATGGGTAATTGTGTGCTGTGTGGCTGGTTGGATTTTCTCTCTCTTGTCTGGTCCTGTGTAGAGCAGGCTGCTTCTCCTGCCATTATGGAACTTCCCCTGGATCTGTAAGTTCATCTCAGTGAACCAAAAGCTGTCTGCTACAGTAAAGTGGTACCGAGGACTGTGAGGTGAGATGCACCAGATCATATGGAAGTTCATCATTTGGAACCTTTGTTTTGGATGAATGGGCATGGACTTGGTGCTTGCAACTGAAGATGCCTTCTGGAGTGGTAAGCCAAGTTTTATGGACTATTCTGATGAGAGTGTGAGAATGCTAAGTGCAGACAGTATTGAACTTCGAGGCTTGGCTTATGAGCTTTCTAAGGGGAAGGAAAGACTGCAGAGGACTTTGGTGGAACTGGGCTACTGGCATAAGGGATGGCAAGTTCCGCTACCCAGGCCCAGAAAGTTTGATCAAGGTTAAATTTGTAATGGACTGATATGCTTGGCTAACGATATTGGACTGAGAGATTTAAGGTTTTAAGTTGGAAAACCTCAAGCAAGTTAAAATTAGAGGCACTGAGACTGGTTTTAGGTTACTGGAGCTGCTATTGTCAACACATTAGCAATCTTAAGGAAGGTGGAAGGAAGGTGGTCTGACTGCTTTTCATTAAAACAATGGAGAGGATGCCTGAGGAAAGACTGTTAGAAATGTAAACTCTTGGAAAGAGTTGACTGGAGAAGGAACCTGCTTTTCAAGGCTATGATTTATTTTGTTCCTGGATTAAGAATATGGCTGTGTCCTGCACACCTAGTATTAGTTTTGGAAGCATGAAAAATGCATGGAGTGGTCATGAATTGCACACGGTTCCAGGAGCCACTGCTGAGATGTGGCATGAGGCAGGGCATTGAAGACCCTCAGGAACAGGCTGCAAGAGCCTTTAGCAGATGGACCATGGTTTGCATGGAGACCTGAAAATGTTTTGAATATACCAGGACTATGCAAGGGATCCCATGTAGTACAGTGTTGGCCTGGGATCAAAGTTTTCCCTGGTGACTCTGCCCAGCTGGAGGGGCGGAATTGGAAAACCTGGAGACTGTCAGTCTCTGGTTATATAGAACTTGAACTGCAGAAGTTTGATGACTGCTGATGGTGGTTGAGTTTGCATTGTTCTAGTTTCTCCTTGCTATGCCTTATACCAGTTAAAAATGTTTACTCTGTGCCTTTACATGTTGAAAGCATTTAACTTGTTTGATTTTACAGGACTCACTATCTTAAGTTGGTCAAGACTGTGAGAACCTTTGAAACTGGACTGAGTACAATTCACAATGTCTGATAGTTATAAATCTATTGGGGGCCAGGGGTGGAATGTGGTAGTTTGAATATATGGCCCCCAATATATTCAGTGTTTTATTAGTTTATAGTTTGCATCCTCAGCCACCTTGCTAGAGGCAATGTCACTGGGCATTAAGGAGTGATGGTGGGTTTGAGATTCCATTGTAAAGATATGCAAAGTGTGCCTAATAGGAGTTCCTGAAGTGTGCTGTGGCTTTTGGGGCTGTAGTTTTGCTCTGTGTGCTATGTGGCTGGTTGGCTTTTCTCTCTCTTGCCTAGTCCTGTGAAGAATAGGCCGCTTCTCCTGCCATTATGGAACTTCCCCTGAATCTGTAAGCTTCAATAAATAATATCCCTTCCTCCATAACTGTGCCTGGTCTGGAAGTTCATTTCAGCAAACCTGAAGCTGTCTGCTACAGTAGGATATATGTGCTCATCCTACCTGACCAGCTACTAAGCCCGAGTACCTCCAGCATTCCCCCAGCCCTACACGTGTCTTACTTCATGGCATATAAGCAGTGCCACTGGCAAAATAGGCCCAAGTGTGAAGATTCCCACACTTACTCCTGTCTTAACAGCCTATATTGCCCTTCTGGAGGAGGGATTTCCTGGGACCACCTTCCCTTCTCCTCTCTGTGGGAGCCTGGGATATGGGCCCTCCATTTGCAAATGTTTCAGAATGATATAGGGACTAAAGGGTATTATTTTAAAGATAATCTTTGGTTTTATTACCTTAAATACATGAATCCTACCCTTTGTTGATATTAGAGAGAGAGAGACAGGTGAGAGAGATCATTTACTTGTGTTTGTCTATCATATGTTTTTACCCTGATATACATTTTAGGTAAGCCTGATGCTTGTCTTAGGTAAGGAGTGTGTAACCTGATCAAATACCTTAACTCAGTTTACCTATTTGACCTTTTTGTCTAGTGACAAATTTCATTTGCAGAGGTGACTTTAGGTGTTCAAAAGAGAAGAATTATAAAGAGAACCAAAGTTATATGTTGCTTGTCATTTTTTGTTGTTGTTAGAAACAATTGGCCATTGTGATGGTTAAGTTGTGTCAATTTGATTTGTTTAGGAACCCACAGACATTCCTCATAAGTGTGTCTCTGAGGCTGCCTCTAGGAAGGATTAACTAAAGGAAGAATCCTTACCCCAGGGGTGAGCCCTTCCCCCAGAGTGGGCGGCCCAGAGTGGGTGGTCCCTCTTGGAGGAGGGGGCTGGTTGATAAAAAGGAGCTCTGGGAAGAAAGACTCTCTCCCACCTGGCTGCCGGTGCTGATAGCTGCTTGCCACTGGGTGCTTGTTGCTTGGTGCTTGCTGTTTGGTACTTGCTGCTTGGTGTTGCTGCTCTCCAGTGTGGACTGAAGACCAGGGTGGACTTGAAGAGCAGCGTCTCTCCAGGAAGCCTCCAGGCCTTCAGTGCCGGTTTGGGACTGCTGAGGTCTCCAGCCTCATGGACTGAGCAGCTACCGGGTTTCTTGACTCTCGGACCTGCAACCTGCTATTGCTGGACTGTGTAAGCTAATCCAATAAATTCCCTTTTAATACAATTCATTCTATCCATTCTGTTCCTCTAGAGAACCCTGACTAATACAGCCATTTTATTTCTAGACAGAGTCTGAGAGACACATGGCTTAAACTTGCATGGAGTATGAGATAAAGGGGGCGCTTATCCCTTTTTCCAGAGTGTAACTTCTCATGCATGACTTTAAATAGCTTATAACAGTAAGCAAGAGCAAAAGGAAATGACACAGCAGAGAGCTAAGCATTCTGACATTTTTTGTCTTATTTTGAAATTGTTTGTTTTTACCTAGGAAATTTATTTTATCTATTGGTAATATATAAGGTTATAGGGTTTTTTTTATTTTTGGTTATAGGGTTTTGTTTATGTTTTACCTGGTTAGACCTCCAAAGAATGTGAATTACATCTGTGTTTATGACTTTGTGACCCACCTAGCATAGTTCATCACCTGTGTCTAATGTAAGTTGAATTTAAATTAAGTCTGTGTCCCTATATAAAAATTTTAGAGCATCTTTAAGAGCCTGCAAACAGTTGAAAAATCTTTTAGGTACAGTGTTAATCTTTTTAGCCTGAAAATTAGTTTTTTGTTTCTTTTTATTTTTTGGTTTTTCAAGGTAGGGTCTCACTCTGGTCCAGGCTGACCTGGAATTAGCTATCTAGTCTCAGGGTGGCCTCGAACTCATGGCGATCCTCCTACCTCTGCCTCCCGAGTGCTGGGATTAAAGGCGTGCGCCACCACGCCCGGCTCAGTTTTTTGTTTCTTATAAAAGGGAATTAAGTTTAGGCAAAATTTGGTCTAAAAGATCTTCTATATACTTTCTACATACATATACCTTTATCCATATATTTTAACATTTGATGTCAGTTCCACTTTTTTTGGGGGGGGGAGACAGAGAGAAAGGGAGAGGAAGACAGATAGAGATAGGCATGCCAGCAGCCTCTCAGCCGCTGAGAACAAAATCCACATGCGTGCGCCCCCTTGTGATCAAGTGTGGCATTGCGCCCTTGCATCACTTTGCATCTGGCTAAACATGGGACCTGGAGATTGGAACCAGCATTCTTAGGCTTAGGAGGCAGGCACCTTAACTGCTAGCCATCTCTCCAGCCCAGTTCCACTTTTTTAAAGGATTTTTTCTTTCTTTTTTTTTTTTTCCTTTTTGAGGAAGGGTTTCAGTCTAGTCCAGGCTGACCTAGAATTCAGTGTGTAGTCTCTGGGTGGCCTTGACTCATGGTGATCTTCCTACTTCTGCCTCACAAGTGCTGGGATTAAAGGCATACACCACCACATCTGGGGGGAAAAAAGGCATTTTTAATAAATAAGCATTCTATGCCTAACATTGAAAATTTTCTTTCCAGGTTCTTCAGTCATCTTTTCTCAACCCATAATTAACCATCTTTCTTATAAGACTATTAAGGTGATGAACTATGCTAGGTGGGTCACAAAGTCATAAACAGATGTAATTCACATTCTTTGGAGGTCTAACCAGGTTAAACATAAACAAAACCTTATAACCAAAGGGAAAAAAAAAACACCTTATAACCTTATATATTACAAATAGATAAAATAAATTTCCTAGGTAAAAACAAATAAACAATTTTAAAATAAGACAAAAAATGTCAGAATGCTTAGCTCACTGCTGTGTCATTTCCTTTTGCTCTTGCTTACTGTTATAAGCTATTTAAAGTCATGCATGAGAAGTTACACTCTGGAAAAAGGGATAGCGCCCCCTTTATCTCATACTCCATGCAAGTTTAAGCCATGTGTCTCTCAGACTCTGTCTAGAAACAAAATGGCCAATTGTTTCTAACAACAACAAAAAATGACAAGCAACATATAACTTTGGTTCTCTTTATAATTCTTCTCTTTTGAACACCTAAAGTCACCTCTGCAAATGAAATTTGTCACTAGACAAAAAGGTCAAATAGGTAAACTGAGTTAAGGTATTTGATCAGGTTACACACTCCTTACCTAAGACAAGCATCAGGCTTACCTAAAATGTATATCAGGGTAAAAACATATGATAGACAAACACAAGTAAATGATCTCTCTCACCTGTCTCTCTCTCTCTAATATCAACAAAGGGTAGGATTCATGTATTTAAGGTAATAAAACCAAAGATTATCTTTAAAATAATACCCTTTAGTCCCTATATCATTCTGAAACATTTGCAAATGGAGGGCCCATATCCCAGGCTCCCACAGAGAGGAGAAGGGAAGGTGGTCCCAGGAAATCCCTCCTCCAGAAGGGCAATATAGGCTGTTAAGACAGGAGTAAGTGTGGGAATCTTCACACTTGGGCCTATTTTGCCAGTGGCACTGCTTATATGCCATGAAGTAAGACACGTGTAGGGCTGGGGGAATGCTGGAGGTACTCGGGCTTAGTAGCTGGTCAGGTAGGATGAGCACATATATCCTACCCTGGACCTTTGCTCCCTGTTTGATTGGGAGGAAAAATTTGGGTGAAGACTCCTGTAAGAAGGAGATAAGAAAAAGCCTTAATTTCTTCTCCCAAATCTGGTTGGAGGGATGCCCCTTTTCTATGAGAAGATGCGAGCCAGGCTTGAGTATAACCGACTCTAGACTCTTCTTTTCACCTTCCTCCACTTTGTTTCAGATTAGATAGTCGGCTTCCAAGATATCCCAAAAGTCTCTGCTAGTCTGTCTCCTGAGAAACTGGGCTCATTTAGATAATACAGGGAGAACAAGAATTGTCCATTACTTTCCCCCAGAAACTTAAGGAGACAATTAAAAAACATACTAATGAGCCGGGCCTGGTGGCGCATGTCTTTAATCCCAGCACTGGGAGGCAGAGGTAGGAGGATCGCTGTGAGTTCGAGGCCACCCTGAGACTACATAGTGAATTCCAGGTCAGCCTGAGCTAGAGTGAAACCCTACCTTGAAAGACCAAAAACAAAAACAAAAAAAAATACTAATGTAACTCTATATACCATAGAGAAGGAAATTCTTCTTAAAGATAAATTTTGAACTCAGTCAACACCTGATATACGTAAGAAATTACAAATATTGGCAGCTGAATCAGGTAAGAGCATAAAATATTTCCTTCATGTGGCCACTTCTGCTTATTATACTCAAGAAGCCAAAGGGGAAAAAAAGGTACCAAAAAGGGATATTAAAAGAAAGGATGGGGGGGTGGCTGGGTGGAGGGGTCGAGGCAGAAGAGTTTGAGGAAGCGCATGTGGAGCTGCTGTAACCCACGCTCTGCAACATCATCGAGCAGCACAGCCTCAAGTGGATCTTCGTCGGGGGCAAGAGGGGGTGTGGGGAAGACCACATGCAGCTGCAGCCTGGCGGTCCAGCTGTCCAAGGGGTGTGAGAATGTTCTGATCATCTCTACAGACCCAGCCCACAACATCTCTGATGCTCATGCTTTTGACCAGAAATTCTCCAAGGTGCCCACTAAGGTCAAAGGCTATGACAACCTCTTTGCTTTGGAGATTGACCCTAGCCTGGGTGTGGCAGAGCTGCCTGACAAGTTCTTTGAGGAGGACAACATGCTGAGCATGGGCAAGAATATGATGCAGGAGGCCATGAGTGTCTTCCCGGGGATCAACGAGGCCATGAGCTATGCCGAGGTCATGAGGCTGGTGAAAGGCATGAACTCTGCTGTGGTGTTCGACACGGCCACCACGGGCCACACACTCAGGCTCCTGAACTTCCCCACCATTGTCGAGCAAGGCCTAGGCCACCTCATGCAGATCAAGAACCAGATCAGCCCATTCATCTCTCAGATGTGCAATATGCTGGGCCTGGGGGACATGAATGCAGACCAGCTGGCCTGTGATCCGTTCTGTCAGCGAGCAGTTTAAAGACCCGGAGCAGACCACTTTCATCTGCATGTGCATCGCAGAGTTCCTGTCCCTGTACGAAACAGAGCAGCTGATCCAGGAGCTGGCCAAGTGCAAAATTGACACCCACAACATCATCACATCATTGTTAACCAGCTTGTCTTCCTTGACTCCAAAAAGCCCTGCAAGATGTGTAAGGCCACAAGATCCAGGCCAAGTACCTGGACCAGATGGAGGATCTGTATGAAGACTTCCACACTGTAAAGCTGCCACTGTTACCCCACGAGGTATGGGCAGCAGACAAGGTCAACACCTTCTCTGCCCTCCTCTTGGAGCCCTACAAGCCCCCCAGCTCCCAGAAGCACCCCACCCAGCTCCACGGCTGCCACTTCACACTCACCCTTCCAACTCCCCACCTGGGCAGAGTTTGCACAAAGTCCCCCAGAGTACAGGGGGCGAGCCATTTGGGGTGGGAGGCTGGGAGGGAGTCTGTTCCCCCTGGTGAGGTTGGGGGTGACTGCAGTGCCCCCCATCTCTCCTTGCCTCGTGCTCCTCAATAAAATAATCTTAAACAAACAAACAAAAAGGATAGACATCACCAGGAGATCATCACAGTAATGAAGGTTGCTCAGGTTAGGGCCCCTTCATTGAAACATTTAATTGGATAAAATCTAAAATATGTTTAGTTGATTCCAAAGTTTTAACCAGTAGAGAAACTGAGTCTTATGGTTAAGGCTTCACTCACTAACAGCTCACTGATGCTATTTTGTTATGGTTTAAGGGTCATAAAGACTGGCTTTAAGACTCTCAGTAAATTAGGTTCCTCTATTCATCAAGGTTTTAACTATTGGAGAAACTAAGTCTTTAACACTTAAACGTGAACCTTTATCTTAATTTCCAAAGATGAGGTACCTAAAGACATCGTGAAGATAGCTTCTGTTTTATTTATACTAATTCTATTGAATGGTCATCACTATGGTTTTTTTTGTTGTTGTTGTTGTTGTTGTTGTTGTTGTTTTGGTTTTTCAAGGTAGGGTCTCACTCTAGCTCAGGCTGACCTGGAATTCACTACGTAGTCTCAGGGTGGCCTTGAACTCATGGCAATTCTCCTAACTCTGCCTCCCAAGTGCTGGGATTAAAGGTGTGTGCCACCACGCCCAGCTATCACTAGGTTTAATCATTTAGGCTTAAGTGATTTAATTTCAGTCACTATAACCTTTATCCTCCTGTTAGGTAAAATGTTGGGATAGCTTGCCTTAGCTTTATCAATTTTAAGTCATGGGTAAGACATAAAATTGTTTTATGTTAATAAAACTTCTTATACCTAAGATCAATTGCTAACCAAGATTCAACTTAAAACAATGGTTGTCAAATAATGTTTTCTCCTTCAAAACAAATTTGTCAAGGGTTGTATTAGAACTTAACTGTTTTGGCTCAACAATGACCAGATTCTGCTCTATTATATGTAAAGTAACTGTCTCATTGCTGGGATTTCAAGTCAGTACTTATAATAAAATTAACTCTGAAGACATATCCCCTACTTTAGGATATAGCCTCATACTCAAATAATGGTCCTCATCTGAGAAAACCAATTTCAAGTTCTGTGGTTCTGTTTCCAATGTTCCCTGGATAATTGGTACCCATACAGGTATCTGTACTAAGCAAAGATGTTTTCAAACACAGGTGCCAAGACTTTATACTATCTTGTCTTTTTACTGACAATTTCTAGGTTAAATTAATTGGTTTAGATATATGTTATTTTCAAGACTGATAACAGGTCCTGCCTGTATTTGTAGCTATTAGATATTTAACAGATGAAATGTGCCTACTTTCTATGCTTCAGATATGGCCTATGCTGCTACAGGACAACTAAACTTAAACTGGAAAAAATGCCTTTAAGCACTTGTGCTATTTTTTAACTAGATCTATTCCAGTAATCAAATGTGCTACATATGTACATACTTCCAGGTTGATGTAACTTCCTTTCTAAGTGTATTAATAACCTATGTAAGAGCCAAAGCCAGCCAGGCATAGTGACACACACCTTTAATCCCAGCATTTGAAAGTCAGAGGTAGAAGGATCATCATGAGTTCGAGGCCACCCTGAGAATACCAAGTGAATTCCAGTTCAGCCTGGGCTAAAGTGAAAGCTTACCTTGAAAAGCCAAAAAAAAAGAAAAAAAAAAAAGCCAATTGATTATTGGAGCTAAAAAGGCCAATATTTTGGCCTGTGCTCCCAGGTCATGAGGCTACTGGAGATGATGGGACACTTCTACACTGGCCCCCTGGTAAGTCACCTAGCTTCCTAATCAGGGAGGATTCAAAGACCCAGAAACAAAAAAATCCATGTACAGTCTAAAACAGGAGAGTCATAACTGGAAAAAAAAAAAAAAATCCGTCCTCCTGGCTTCCCAAAGAAGAAAAAACTACTTGGCCAGCATGGCCCTGACTCATCCTAACAGACAACAGCAATATTAGAGAAGCTATATGGCTACTCCTGAGTCCCTAAAGTCTCCTTTGGAGAGCCATTAGTGACCTCCAAAATTAATCCTTGATTAAATTTTGGCTATCTGCTTGGTCTTCACTCAGAGAAAAATGTATAACTAATGATAAAGAAATACCTCAAATATATAAATGGCCTACTAAGTAATATAACAAGAGCTTTCCAAGAGGGGAAACAAACAAGGCCTTAAGATATGTTGTCCCCATCTCTAACAGTTCTAATTCTAACTATCTTATTTTTATTTATTTGAGAGAGAGAAACACAAATAGGCAGGGAGAGAGAGAATGGGCATGGCAGGGCTTCCAGCCACTGCAAACGAACTCCAGCTGCAAGCGCCACCTGTGCTTACGTGGGACCTGGGGAGTCAAACCCGAGTCCTTTGGCTTTGCAGGCAAGTGCCTTAACAACTAAGCCATCTCTCCAGCCCCAATAGTTCTAATTCTATTTTAAAAAAAAAAAAAAAAAAACCATAGATGTCAAAGGGTTATTTTCAAATCTAAAATATATATGGATGATTGTGACCAAGGGTTGCTTAATTCAAAAGTCTTCCTTATGGCTAGAGAGATGGCTTAGTGGTTAAGGCGTTTGCCTGCAAAGCCAAAGGATCCCGTTTGATTCTCCAGGACCCACAAGGAGCCAGATGTACAAGGAGGCACATTCATCTGGAGTTCTTTTGCAGTCTTTAATGACACCCAATGGCTCTATGGTACCAACCTTTGGACCTGGCTGTCTCCAGGACAAATTTAAAAAGGTACACTCTAAAAGGTTATTATGCAAATATGATATAGTCAGCATTATCCAAGATAAATGTTGTGTATATGTTCCTGATAATTCTGCTAATATCCTGTCTGTTTTATGAGCCATTACAGAAACAGATTCAGGCCATATCAAACACTACTGTGCCATTTGATGAACAGTTCTGGAATAAAGCTCAGCCAGCTCATGTTCAGATGGTCCTGAGACAATTCAACCCCATCTACTTGGGTTCCCTCGAATGCTCCCCAAGGCCTAAAGTCCAAAAAAGGACAACCTAAAGATGACCAGTTTGCTGTGTGTTCACTCCTCTTCTTCTATCTCTCCAACATTTTCTTCCAAGACTTTCTGTACTCCATCAATACACTTTCGGGGACCTTTAGAATAGTTCCCCTCTCTGGGAGAGACACTCACTGCCTCACTGCCACAACTCCATGACCCATTCAACAGAAAATACTCATGACCTGATGTCATTGCCCTTGTCCTCTAATAGCAGTTAGAGTGTCTTCTCTTGAGAGGGGAAAATGAGAGTGGGGGTACAGTTAGGGTGATGGGACCCCTGAAGATAAAAAGGGCAAAAAAGTTTTCACTTGCTAGAAATCTTGCCTAATTCCCTAGACCTGTTTTTCTACAACCAGGACCCCTCCTAGGAGGGAGGTCTTTCATAGGATTTAAACATTGTGGTTGGTCAAGTTCAGCCCTTGGTACCAGGGCTAACCTCTTCCTGAGACCAACCAGCTGTCCCTCTGGTTCACCTGAGCTGGAAGACAGCCCACCACCACTAAAAGGTTACAAATATCTTTGCAAGGAGAGGCAGGCTTTCCAACCACTTGGGAACTTCCAACCCAGGCCCAGCCAGCCAAGGCCTAGCCCTTACCCTCCACATGGGCTCTTTTATCACCTCCAGCTCCCCACATGGCAGGAGCTCCTTGAACTTTCTGTTTTCTTTCCACACTTTTCTCCAGGCCCTCCACATGGGATCTCTAGCCATGTGGGTGCCTTTCTTTGGCTCTGTACTTCCCTCAATAAATATAATAATTCAATAATTATCTTTCTCATTCGTCTTTTTTATTCAATGATTTGATTAAAATTAGGAACAAACCTAGGGTTTGAAATTTAAAGACTTTCCTGGACTCCTAACACCCTGTTTCAAAAGAAAAAAACAAAAACCAGGGTTTCTACCTCTTTCCCAGACCAGACCACAAAGCATCTCCTGGTGCTCTGTCATGTTCACATGGCTTTCTGGGTATGGACCTGACTGAGTTCAGGATAGGCAATGTCAGAGAGGGAAAAAGTCTGCCAAGTCAGTTTCAGCTCAGCAGTACTTTGAATTCTGGTCTTCCACAGTCTATCCACTACCACATAACTCTCCAAGGCAATCAAAGAGATAGCCCATGCATTCTGTTCATATTAAGCTGCATTCACTAGGCAAGACAGGTTAACATACACTTATTCTCTTGTAGCCAGAACTGAGACCTGCTTTTATTTATTTCTATAAGCTTATTCAGACCTATTTCCCAAAGACAAAGGGACTTAAGACTCCTTATTCTTTTATTATTATTCTTATTATCTGTGACGTTCTATGTCCTTCTGTATACCGCATACCTCTCAGAACTCAAAGTGGAGAATGAGCATCACTCTAAGCTTCTCTGTACTTGTCACCTTCTGGTGTTCTTTAACAGCTTACTTGATTTCCAGAAGATCACCCAAGCCATTCCTGGTTATACCAACCCAACACAACAAGCCATTTGTTCATCTGTGTGCACATGACAACACTGTATCCAGGACACTGAATCCCTAAACCTATCCTTTTCTGCAGCTTCTACTGTCACAATCAGTAGCTGCTTCTGCAATAAACAAGGACATAAACTTTCTGCTCAGTTTTATTGCAAATTCCTCAAACCTGTGTAAACAGTGTCCACAGAAAGAAGGTGCCTCTACTCACAAAGTAAAGGACTGTACTTCCCAAACAGCATCACCATCCCTGCCAACTGTCTAGAGCCCCAGTTCACTAAACCACAAAGAGTGGAGACCTGAAGGCAACCTTCAGATACCTTCTCCGCACCTTTACTCTCCAAATCTTCTCTGGTTCACTAGTAGTCACCAAAATCTGCATGCTGGTGTGCTAAGGGCCCTTGGTGTCTGTTGCAGTTACCTTCACATTTCTAGGACAAAACACCTGACCCAAAAGCAGATGGTGAGAAGAAAGGGCTTATTTGTCTTACAGACTTGACAGGAAGCTTTACAATGGCCAGGAAAAGATGAAAGAGCAGAGGCTAGACATTACTTCTGCCACAGTAGGTAGAAATCAGCAGCAAGAGAGTGAGCCAAGCTCTGGCAAAGGGGAGCTGGCTATAACACCCTAAGCCCACTCCCCAGTAACATGTCTCCTCCAGCAAAACTCCACCTCCCAAAGTGCTCCAAGCTGGTGACCAAGCATTCAAAACATACAGGAAGCCACTGTGGCAGTGCACACCTTTAATCTCAGCACTGGGGAAGCAGAGGTAGGAACCCTGTGAGTTTGAAGCCAACCTGGGAAGGCAAGGTGAGTTCCAGATCAGCCTGGTCTATGGTGAGATCCTATCTCAAAACAAACAAACAAACAAACAAACAAACAAACAAACAAACAAAACGCACACATATGGAGACATCTGATTCAAACCACCACAATGTTGCCAGCTAGGGTAAAGAGGACTCCAACACTGACTTATTTCACAGCAGTGGTTCTAGAACTGAGCATGCATTCAGATGACCTGTAGGGTTGCTACAACATGGCTCTAGGTCCAGCTCCTAGGTTCACTTCTATGTGCCATTTCTCACATATGCCAGGTGACAAGAATGTGCCTTGTTTGGTATCTATACTTCAACTGTTTCAAATTATTGTGATTCTTTTATCCTTGGTCATTTTTGTGTCCCCTGCTAAGAAAGTCTGGAATCATAATATATGATGACAGATAGCACTTGATTTTCATAAAATTTGAAAAGATAAGTGAAAGTAACATTTCAACACTTCCAAAAGTCTGGCTTGGGGTGGAGGAGATTGCTCAACAGTTAAAAGTGCTTGCTTGCACAGCATGCTGGCCCAGGTTCAATTCCTCAGATACACCTAAAGCCAGATGTATAAAGTGACACAAGTAACTGGAATTCATTTGCAGTGGCAAGAAGCCCTGGCACATCCATATTCATTCTCATTTATATTCTCTCCTGCCTCTCTCCTTGCAAATAATAAACACATACATAAATAATGAACAAAAACTGGTCTGTGAGGCCCAAGCCAAGACAATGTGGCCCATTTAGAATAAGGCTAGGTATGCCCTGGGAAAAGCATAGAGTATCCTCATCACAAAGTAGGTCTGTTTATTAGCTGATAGTTGAGACAGCCATTCCTTGATTAACTGAACAAAAATACGTCACTGGGGCTGGAGAGATGGCTCAGTGGTTAAGATGCTTGCTTGCAAAGCCTAATGCCCTGGTTTCAATTCCCCAGTACCCACATAAAGCCAGATGCACAAAGTGGTACATGCATCTGGAGTTCATCTGCAGTGGCTAGAGGCCCTGAAGCACCCATATTCATTCCCCTCCTACCCCATGTGTATGTCTCTCTCTGCTTGCAAACAAATAACTACAAATATATTTTTTAAAATATGTCACATAGGGCTGGAGAGATGACTCAGTGGTTAAGGTGCTTACCTGAAAAATCTAAGAACCCAGGTTCAGTTCCCCAGTACCCATGTAAAACCAGATGCCCAAGGTGGTGCAAGCATCTAGAATTCATTTGCAGTGGCTAGAGACCCTAGCACACCCATCTTCTCTCTATCTGCCTCTCTCTTTCACAAATAAATAAAATATATTAAAAAAATAGATCACATACTGTGGTAGTTTGAATAGATGTCCCCCAATATAGTCAGTGTTTTATTAGTTTGTAGTTTGCATCTGCAGCCACCTGGCTGGAGGCAGTGTCACTGGGTGGATCTTAAGGATCCAGCCTTAAGGTGTGGTGGTTGGTTTGAAATTCCAATCCAAAGATACGCAAAGTGTGCCTAGCTGGAGTTCCTGAAGTGTGCTGTGTGGCTTTTGGCTTTTCTCTGTGTGTTTGGTCCTGTGAAAGCAGGCCGGCTTCTTCTGCCATTATGGAACTTCCCCTGGATCTGTAAGCTTCAATAAATTCCTTCCTCTATAACTGCGCCTGGTCTGGAAGTTAATCTCAGCGAACTTAAAGCTGTCTGCTACACATATACAATCTCTAATTTACAGCAAACTTATGAGTAAGTAGCATAACACCGATTCCATACATGAGGAAACTGAGAACACTGCCCCCCAAGTCACACAGATAAAAGGAATCCTGAGCCCTTAGATGTTCCATATTTCAGTCCTCTTGCCCCACTACAAGCAAGGCAGAGGCATGCCAGCCAAACTGCTTTTATGCTCCTGGTGTCCAGAACAAGACTTGGCCCTGGCATAAACCAGTGCTTGTTCAACAAGCAAGCAAAGGCATCAGTTGAACAGTTCAGGTTCATTCTCACACTAGGCTTCATATCCTGTTGTTTGGGGCTAACTTGTCCTGGGAAAGAAACAATGGTAACAGCAAACACTTCTGCCACACTGACTACAATTCGATACAATTCTGAGTACATGATATGTATTTTCTTGTTTAATCCTATCACTACAGAGAGCGGTATCAGCTTTCTCCAAATAACAGAGATGAGAAAGTGTTGGAGAGATGGCTGAGCAGGTAAAGGTGCTTGCATGCAAAGCCTGACAGCCTGGATAAAGCCAGATGCACAACATGGCACATATGGCTGGAGTTCATTTGCAGCAGCACTAGATCATGGAGAGCTAATTCATATTCATATCTCTCTCTTTGCTTGCAAAACAAACAAATAAAAATATTGAAAAAATATAGACATGAGAAAACTCTGGCTCAGAAAGCTCAAGTAGCCTGCCAAATTGTGGCCAACCTGGGATACAAACCCAGGCAGTCTGACTCCAAAGTCCATGCTCTTAAGGCACCATCTGATGCTTCTCCCAAGCAATTAAAAAAAAAATCCAAAGAGAAAAGTTAAAGAGTTTCTTAATGCCAGGTGTAATAGCACACACCTTTAGCCCAGCACTAGGGAGGCTGAGTGAGGTACGAGTGAGTTCTAGGTCAACCTTTGGGTAGAGTGAGAACCTGCCTTGAAAAAAAGAAAAATGTGGTGCTGGGAGGGGGAGGAGCTCCTGGAGTTAAAGTCACTGTTTTGGATTACAACTATAGATTATCAAAGTCCATCTCTGGCCTCGAAAGTGGAAACTGATACCAGTGACTGCCACCAGCCCAAGCCAATGCCCAGAAGCCTGTCTATAGGGCAGGCCCTGAGAGATAAGAGGGTCAGAGACATAAAGCACCCACAATCAGGTCAGGAAGGAGTGACTGGTGGAGGTACAGTTTCACTCTTCATTGTTGATGCTGAAGCCAGCCAGTTTCTACAGGACTGTGCCTCCACACGTCAGCTGCCTGTTCAAATTACCAAACAACCTAGAGCACTGAAAAGGGAAATAGTCAAGCATGGTGAAAGTGCTATTAGAGCCAAGGGAACATTTCTTTTTAACTTTTCTACTTTTTTTTTTTTTTTTTTTTTTTTTTTGAGGTAGGGTCTCACTCTGGCCCAGGCTGACCTGGAATTCACTCTGTAGTCTCAGGGTGGCCTCGAACTCAGGGCAATCCTCCTACCTCTGCCTCCCAAGTGCTGGGATTAAAGGCATGCGCCACCATGCCCGGCTCAACTTTTCTACTTTTTAATGTTTAAATTTATTTTAAAACATTTCTAACAACATGTCTACTTAGCCTCCTAAGAAATTTACAGCTGAGTTTTACATAAAGATATATAATATTTTAAATGTATGCTCATTTAAAAAACCTCCATTCACAATGATCCAAAATCAAAATGTGACAACTATAGAACTGAATTCCAGAAATGATTTCCTTAGTTAGCCTCCCATGAGTCACCAGAGGAAATGGTAGACAACATTCTAACAAATTTATTTTACCCAGGCATGAATGATACACTGTGTGGAAACCCATCTCATATTTCACACTTGCACAACCCACATATGACAGGTCACCAGCCCATTTGGTTAACACATATGGCACCCCACAATAACCTCAGCTGGCCATGCTCCACTCCTGCTCATGTGCACCTAACAAGATGAGCTAAGGAAAGCCCTCCAGCCAGAGATAGGCACCAGCACACCACTCTTGTCATGGCTCCCTGGGCTGAGCCCTCATGTCATACCCTACTGGCCTAGCCCTCTGGTGTCTGACTGCCCAAGGTAGTATTCTAGCTCTGCCACTTCTCAGTTGTGTGAGCCTGCCCAAGTCACTGGGTCTCTGGATCTCAGCATTTCTTTAGCAAGAGAAGAACAACTATATCTTCCTTCACAAGGTTGAGTCACTAACATTTAACTGACCCAGATACCCAAATGCTGAATTGTTTACAACTTGCATGGAGTAATCACAGTCCACAATCCTCACTGTAATTAAACATACCTTGAACTCAAGTGCCTGTGCCACCCCACAGAACAGGTCCTCCCTAAGGTGCTCCTTGTCAACCTGCACTGGGCCATGTCTTTTCTCAGTGCTAATCATGAGGCCTAGCACTCTGCTGGTTCTTAAGAGGGTTCATGGAACAACTTTCAATTCATATGAGCCTCAGGGGAGAGGAATACGACTGCTGAGGAAAACATCGCAGTGCTAGGCCAACAAAAGACCATCATGATAACAGGTTCAGGGCTGATGGTCAGGGCTGTCCAGGCCACAAGTATACCCTCTCTGGAATGAGCTTCTCTCTGTGGAGATAAGCAGGTGCTCCAGGTGCTGGCATGACTACAATCCAAGGGGCAATGCAGCCAGTGGATATGCTGCTGCAGGCCTGGCATGGTCATGAGCCCCAAGCCCAGAGTTGCAATCTCAGTGAGCAAGGGGCTGGGCTCCTTCCCAGCCTGGGAGCATGGTGGCCTAGACTGCCTGTCCAGAGCACCATAAAATAATTTAAGCTCCACAAGGCCTGAGGAGAATTTTTTACTATTAAACACAATAAAAACTTAATGTGAAACACATTTTCAACTGTTTGGGGGAACACTGATTAAATTTCATCAAGTTTTAAGTACCTAAAGTCTAGCCTAACTTTCCTGCATTCATATTACAAGTTATCAGAAATAAAAAGGCTAAGTTCCTCCATGTTCTGAACATGGACTTAAGTTTAAGAATGTGACATATAATGAATACTAAGAGCTTTCCAATTTCAAAGCCTCAGTGATGGTCACTTATGCACAGTTCACAAACATATGCTACACACATACCGGCTCTTTCTGTTTTGAGTGAATATACCTTTTGTATTTTCTTTGAATCTTTCTGAGTATTCTCTCGGAGTGGGACTTTTCCAAATAACTTCCATCCCAAGTCTCTTTGTCTGTCAAGTCTTGCATTTTGTTTTCTAGCAAGCAAATTCCTATGAAGAGAAAACAAAAGGGTTAGCTAACTTCTCGGTGTTTAGAAATACTAGGGCAGCCAAATCAATTTTAAACTTTACTCTGAGAGGGACAATGTGCGGTGGGCCACATACTATAATTCTTCAGGCTTGATTTTCACATAGTCAGAATTATAAAGCAGGACAAAGACCTTAAATCACAAGTTCATTTTCTATTATTCAACTGTTATGTACATAACTTCTATAATTTAGAGTAAGCAAGCATGTTAAATGCTTAGTAAATGTATCAAAAATGAGCTAAAGTGAATTGAAACCCTAGCTCTACTATTCATCACTTGCATGACTGGACCAGGAGAGTGTCCTCTGTTTCCTGTTCAACATGAGGACATTAACTATGATCCACAAGGTTGATATACAAATTGAAATTTCAGGTACACATTCAGTGTTTAAGAGTAATACATGCTTTACTTTAACCTTTGGCTTAAATTATCTATAGGATCAAGCTATGAAGTCTTTGAGGACCATAAAAAGAAAAGACGGGGGCTGGAACTATGGCCCAGTGGTTAAAGAATTTGCCTGCAAAACCTAACAACCTGGGTTTGATTCCCAGTACCCACATAAAGCCAGATGTACAAAATGGTACATGCATCTGTGGTTTGTCTGCAGTAGCTAGAGGCCCTGGCACACACACACACTCTCTCTGCCTCTTGCAAATAAATAAATAAAAATAAATTTTTTAAAAAGTCAATCATACTAGGAGTGGTGACGCACACCTTTAATCCCAGCACTCAGGAGACAGAGGTAGGAAGTTCGCCGTGAGTTTGAGGCCACCCTGAGACTAGATACTAAATTCCAGGTCAGCCTGAGCTAGACTGAAACTGTACCTTGAAAAAAAAAAGTCAATCATGATATAACATGGTCACAAGGTCTTTTCTCCTAAGAATGTGTAAATAAAAGCTCCACAAAATGCAAATCCCAAATGGCAAGACAAATAACCATGTTCTGAAATGTGCTGTGCAGGTATTTTCATTAAATTAAAATGCTTCCAGACGTTCCAGAAAGCACAAGGTGACCCTGTAGCACCTGGCTGTTCAGGAAAGTGCTCAAAGAACATGGATGAAGTGTCTAACAGAAGGAACTGGCTTGAAAATGCACCCCATCCCAGCCAAATCTGGAACAATTTAGTCCTCAAAATAATGAGAAAATGACTAAACCAGAGCTGTATGAACCCAGGAGAAGTAATACAAACACACCAGAAAAGGGAAAACTCTTAGGATGCTACCTAGTAATGTGCTGGTGGTCTACTACTAGAGTTAGAAAGAGAGCAGTGGGATGCACAAACTAGTAGGGGGAAAGCGGATGAAGAAAAGAATTTTTAGATAGTCTGAAAACATCTCCACAGATTATTAATTGCCAAGGTAAAACCAGTTTACTTTACACTGGAGAAACCTAGGTATACCACCCTGGGGCCAAGTATATCATCTACATGAGGACAAGAGAACAAGGTGAAACCATTTTGACATGTACACAGCAAAGAATGCATCATGTGACTATAACCACATCCAAGCTGAGGGCCAACCTATAAAAATCATGGATTTATACTCTCTAAAAATCCAATGTTATGAAAGACACTAAGGAACTATTCTGGACTAAGAGACTGGAGATACCTAATCAACATACTCCATGAACCTGTTGGACATCCTGGACCATAAAATTCAAAGGGCTACAGAGATGACTGAACTTCTAAACTGTCTGAAAATAGCCTTGGAATAGTGTTAAACTTCCTAGGGTTGACAATGATTACTTATGAGAATGCTCCTTTTTTTTTTTTTACATTTTAAAATTATATTTTTATGATTTTTTTATTTTTGGAGAGAGACAGAGAAAGAGAGAGAGAGAGAGAGAGAGAGAGAGAGAGGGAGGGAGAGGAAGGCAGAGAATGGGTGCGCCAACAGCCTCTCAGCCGCTGAGAACGAAATCCAGATGCATGAGCTCCCTTTGTGGGCAAGTGCAACATTGCGTCCTTGCGTCACTTTGCATCTGGCTAAACGTGGGACCTGGAGATTGGAACTGACTTTCTTAGGCTTAGCAGGCAGGCACCTTAACCGCTAAGCCATCTCTCCAGCCCTAAAATCATATTTTTTAGACACAGACGAGAGAATGGGCATGCCAGGGCTTCTCAGCCACTGTGAATGAACTTGATCCATGTGCACATTGCATGATTGTGTCACTGTGTGTCTGGCTATGTGGGACCTGGAGATTCAAATATGTGGTTTTAGGCTTTGCAGACAAGTAAGTGCCTTAACCACTAAGCAATCTGTCCAGCCTGAGAATGCCCTTCTTTTAAGCAACATACCGGCACATTTAGGGGTAAAGGGACACAGTGTTTCCAAATCAAGATAATGATCCAGGAGGAAACATGCATGTAACATGAGAGGAAGGGTGGTTGTGCACAAATGGGGCAAATATGAACAGCTGGTAAATCTGGATCAAGAATACATGGAAGCTCCATGTATTTTTTTCTTGTAACTTTTCAGTACATTTGAAATATCAAACTAAAGTCAGAAAAAAAATCTTCAAAAAAGAAAACAAATGACAGGTATGGTAGAGCATGCCTATAATCTCAGCACTTGAGGACACTAAGACAGGAGGTTTGCTAGAGTTCAAGGCCAACCTAGCTTCATGGTGAGTTTGAGGCCAGATTAATGATACACTACAACAAGACACTGTCTCAAAATAAAGAAAAATGCTGGGAGTGGTGGCACATACCTTTAACCACAGCACTTGGGGGGCAGAGGCAGGGGGATCACCATGAGTTCAGATACCCTGAGACTACATAGTGAATTCCAGGTCAGTCTGGGCTAGAGCAAGACTGTACCTTGAAAAACAAAACAAAAAGAAAGAAAAATAAAAATAAATTAAAAAAAAACCAAATGAGTTCACTGTTTTCTTTCATATATATATGATTTATTTATTTATTTGAAAGAGAGTAGGAGGCACCGCGCGCGAGAGAAAGAGAGAGAGAGAGAGAGAATGGGCATGCCAAGGCCTCCAGCCACTGCAAACGAACTCCAGATGCATGTACCCCCTTGTGCATCTGGCTTATGTGGGTCCTAGAGAGTCGAATTGGGATCCTTCGGCTTTGCAGGCAAATGCTTTAACCACTTAACCATCTCTCTAGCCCTCTTTCTTGTATTTCTGCTGTGGTTACAACAGAATTGACTTTAGAAATTATTTCACTTCACAGACCAAGGAAACTCCTCCATCACCTTTCTCTACCATCTAAGACTCTACCTAATCACTGAAGGACCTATGCAATTTAGATCAGGTAAAAACCTTGGGGACACATAGATATTAAGAAGTGGGGACAACTATAGGCTGAGTTCCTATAAAAGTTACACCTGGACAAAGGAGAGCTAGCTTTCTCTAGAGAAGGGAGCCAGGACAGCAACAAGAAGTGGGGAAACAAAACACACCCAGGAAGGAAAGACACTGAGAGCACGGAGGTCCAGTGCTAGGGGTATAGAGGCCTCTGGACAGAGTAGTGAGGTATTGGGGATGAGTGAAAAGAGTTGGGCACCTGACTCTGATTTGTGGGGAGGTTGAGCACAAAAGGTACTATTCACTGAAACAAGTCAGGATGAGGAAGTGCCTCTGTCTCTTGCCAGTGCCATTAAGAGTCTACACAAAGGTAGCTCAGTCAAAACTCAACAGCACGCAAATTCAGAGCTGCAATTCCATAGAAATTCCATAGAAAGCAAATCCAGAGCTGCAATTCCATAGAAATTCCATAGAAAGCAAATCCAGAGCTGCAATTCCATAGAAAGCATCTTGGATACATTATTTCTGATGGAAAGAGGTCCAAAATCCCCAAAACAAGCCACCACAAGTAAAACGGCCCTACAGGCAGGTCCTCCAAGCCCAAAGAACTATCCCTTTTATCACTTCCCTTCCCACAGAGACAGAAGCACAGCTTCACTCAGTGTTTTCCACAGTGGCCTGAGGAGTTCCCTTTTCCCTTAGGAACCTTCATTTGGACCAAACTGGGATTTGTTGCTTTACAAAAGAAAAGAATCCCATGAAAAGTGCTGGGTTGATGACTCAGTGGTTAAAAGCACTACTTGCAAAGCCTACTGGCCCAGGTTTGATTCCCCAGTAATCATGGAAAGCCATATGTTCAAAGTAGTGCATGCATTTTGAATTCTTTTGCAGCAGCAAGAGGCCCTGACATACCCATTCTCTCTCTCCCTCCCCTCCATTCTCCTCTTGTCTCTCGCTCTCTTGCTCTCTGCTTGCATTATTATGTATTATTATTATGAAGTAAAAAATATTTTTTAAAGATTTAAGAACTCCAGAATGAGCCAAATGAACCAGAGTTGCAGTTTATTAAGACACCCCCCCCCAAACATAGAGGTTACTAGAAAGTGATACCAAAGGAAAGAGTAAGACAAACCCATGTGTAGATATAGGCTTCTCAATAGATATATGCAGGGGTTTGGTAGCTCCAAAGTAACATCTCTAAGGGTGGAAAAGTGGCCTCCCCTTTCTTTTTACCATTGTCCACAGAATACAGCTTGCAACAAGGAGAAAATCATAAGACTTTGCCTGAGTCAAGAATCACTGTGAGGTGGACTTACAAGGAGTGCTGTCCAGATCTAGGTATAGGAAACAGTAGTATGGTGCTTTGAGTCAGATGTCCCACATAAGCTCGTGTGTTTTGAATGCTTGGTCCCCAGCTAATGGCAATTTGGAAGGTGAAGCCTTGCTGGAGGAGATGTGTTGTTGAGGGTGGGCTTAGGGGTGTCATAGCCAGATCCCCCTTGCTAGAGTTCAGCTCACTCTCCTGCTGCTACTGCCTACCTGCTGTGGCAGAGGTGGTGTGTAGCCTCTGCTGGTGCCATTTACTTTCCTGTCACCATGAAGCTTACCCTTGAGACTGTATGCCAAAGTATAAACTTTCCTCTCATCATCTCTTTTGGGCCAGGTTCTTTATCCCAGTAACGAGAAGGGAATTACAAGTGGTGAGCACTCAACTTTATACACCATTTAGGCTCTAAACACAGTGCATTTACTGTCCTTGACAATATGCCATTTGGGCTTTATCAGTGACATCTCAAGTCTCCTGGTTTATTTTTCCGCAAAAAAGGCAGATCAGATCCTGAAAACAAAGTTTCCTCCCTCTTTCATGCTTCTCTTCCCATATCACCATAACTACCTCTCTTTTATCCTGCCTCACTTTGAGTCCAAAGTGTATTAGAAGCCCAAGGCCTGACACAGCTGGCCAGTGGTTGGGCCCAGGAGGCAAAGTCTGCTTATCACATGACCAAAGCTCATGCTCAGCCAGGCACAATAAGCATATATGGAGACAGGCAGGCATAAGACTAGGCAATCATAAGACTAGGCAATGCCAACCCTCTGACCCTATAACACCCATGCTATCTTCCTGCCAGGGGTCTGGTAGTACCCCTGGTATGTTCTTTATGAATCCACAAACATTGCCACTCCTGCCCAGTGTCCAGCAGCCCATTCCCAGGCTGTGTGACCCAGTGAAGTTAGCTCACCCTTGGGCCCTAAGATGCTGGAGCACACAATGTCTACTGACTACACTTTCCAGGGAGCTGCTGGGTTCAAGTCTACTTTTTGGGGATGTCAGAATGTCTGTCCCATCCCAATATCTCAAGTCCTCACACTTGCCCAAGGGGTCACTACAACTGGCTACCCAGGCTGGGTGTCCATCTCTGTTTCCAAAGTACTCACCACTCTGCTCTGTGCCTTCAGGATGGATTCCTTCCCTGCCTTTTCCCTCCTCTGCAAGTAAAACGGCCCTACAGGTAGGTCCTCCAAGCCCAAAAAACTATCCCTTTTATCACTTCCCTTCCCACAGAGACGGAAGCACAGCTTCACTCAGTGTTTTCCACAGTGGCCTGAGGAGTTCCCTTTTCCCTTAGGAACCTTCATTTGGACCAAACTGGGATTTGTTGCTTTACAAAAGAAAAGAATCCCATGGAGAGATGGCTTAGCGGTTGAGGTGCCTGCCCGCTAAGCCTAAGAACGTCAGTTCCAATCTCCAGGTCCCACGTTTGATTCCCAAAGTAATCATGGAAATGCCATATTGACCAAAGTAGTGCATGCATCTGGATTTCATTCACAGCAGCTGAGAGGCTGCTGACATACCCATCTCTCTCTGTCTTCCTCTCCCTCTCTCTGTGTCTCTTTCCAAAATAAAAATAAAATATAAATTTTTTTAAAAAAACAAAAGAATCCCATGAAAAGTGCTGGGTTGATGACTCAGTTTGGCTAAAAGCATTACTTGCAAAGCCTACTGTCCCAGGTTTGATTCCCCAGTAATCATGGAAAAATCATATGCTCAAAGTAGTGAATGGACTTATTTTGGTATAGGAAACAGTAGTATGGTGCTTTGAGTCAGATGTCCCACATAAGCTCGTGTGTTTTGAATGCTTGGTCCCCAGCTAATGGCAATTTGGAAGGTGAAGCCTTGCTGGAGGAGATGTGTTGTTGAGGGTGGGCTTAGGGGTGTCATAGCCAGATCCCCCTTGCTAGAGTTCAGCTCACTCTCCTGCTGCTACTGCCTACCTGCTGTGGCAGAGGTGGTGTGTAGCCTCTGCTGGTGCCATTTACTTTCCTGTCACCATGAAGCTTACCCTTGAGACTGTATGCCAAAGTATAAACTTTCCTCTCATCATCTCTTTTGGGCCAGGTTCTTTATCCCAGTAACGAGAAGGGAATTACAAGTGGTGAGCACTCAACTTTATACACCATTTAGGCTCTAAACACAGTGCATTTACTGTCCTTGACAATATGCCATTTGGGCTTTATCAGTGACATCTCAAGTCTCCTGGTTTATTTTTCCGCAAAAAAGGCAGATCAGATCCTGAAAACAAAGTTTCCTCCCTCTTTCATGCTTCTCTTCCCATATCACCATAACTACCTCTCTTTTATCCTGCCTCACTTTGAGTCCAAAGTGTATTAGAAGCCCAAGGCCTGACACAGCTGGCCAGTGGTTGGGCCCAGGAGGCAAAGTCTGCTTATCACATGACCAAAGCTCATGCTCAGCCAGGCACAATAAGCATATATGGAGACAGGCAGGCATAAGACTAGGCAATCATAAGACTAGGCAATGCCAACCCTCTGACCCTATAACACCCATGCTATCTTCCTGCCAGGGGTCTGGTAGTACCCCTGGTATGTTCTTTATGAATCCACAAACATTGCCACTCCTGCCCAGTGTCCAGCAGCCCATTCCCAGGCTGTGTGACCCAGTGAAGTTAGCTCACCCTTGGGCCCTAAGATGCTGGAGCACACAATGTCTACTGACTACACTTTCCAGGGAGCTGCTGGGTTCAAGTCTACTTTTTGGGGATGTCAGAATGTCTGTCCCATCCCAATATCTCAAGTCCTCACACTTGCCCAAGGGGTCACTACAACTGGCTACCCAGGCTGGGTGTCCATCTCTGTTTCCAAAGTACTCACCACTCTGCTCTGTGCCTTCAGGATGGATTCCTTCCCTGCCTTTTCCCTCCTCTGCAAGTAAAACGGCCCTACAGGTAGGTCCTCCAAGCCCAAAAAACTATCCCTTTTATCACTTCCCTTCCCACAGAGACGGAAGCACAGCTTCACTCAGTGTTTTCCACAGTGGCCTGAGGAGTTCCCTTTTCCCTTAGGAACCTTCATTTGGACCAAACTGGGATTCGTGGCTTTACAAAAGAAAAGAATCGGGCTGGAGAGATGGCTTAGCGGTTAAGGTGCCTGCCCGCTAAGCCTAAGAACGTCAGTTCCAATCTCCAGGTCCCACGTTTAGCGAGACGCAAAGTGACGCAAGGGCGCAATGCCGCACTTGACCACAAGGGGGCGCATGCATCTGGATTTCATTCACAGCAGCTGAGAGGCTGCTGGCGCGCCCATCTCTATCTGTCTTCCTCTCCCTATCTCTCTGTGTCTCTTTCCAAAATAAAAATAAAATATAAATTTTTTTTTAAAAAAAAGAAAAGAATCCCATGAAAAGTGCTGGGTTGATGACTCAGTGGCTAAAAGCATTACTTGCAAAGCCTACTGTCCCAGGTTTGATTCCCCAGTAATCATGGAAAGCCATATGCTCAAAGTAGTGAATGCATTTTGAATTCTTTTGCAACAGCCAGTGAAAAGTATACATCCTAAAAGGCAGTAGTGTGAGCCATAAGCTCCTCTGCAGGCTGAAACTAGACAGACCTCCAGGCCTCATTCCCACCAAGTTTCCTGAGGGCTTCAACTACACCTAGAGACAAAAAGGCAGTTTTCAAGTGCACCAATGGACTATGGCCTTCAGCCTCTTCCTAGGTTAACTGCCCAGCCTTCTCCTGTAAGTCTCTGGTAAGACTGTCCTTCCTGTGCATACCACCTTTCCCTTGCTTTGTGTTTTCTTCAGGCATTTGTTCCATAATTCACTGAGAGGTGCACCCCACAACTGCATCTACTAGAGCATTATTTTAAAGGCACAAGGGAATCATGCAAGCCCTATTCCCAAATCTCTCCAATGCCTTGCAACTGTTTTTTGTGGCATGTGGCTTGCCCTGATCCCATGAACCTCCCTGCCATCTGCACACTGAAGTCTGTCAATCAGGGATCACTTGGACCATCTTTGCTCCTCTGCAGAGGAGACATAAAGGTTAAATGAAGTGAGGAGGTCAAGACTCAGCACAACCACAAACCTGGCCCCTAGGACAGCTTGCCTCACCCATCACACATTTCCACATTTTTCCAGAGAACAGGGAAGTCCTCACAACACTGTTCCCCCTTCCCACTGTGCCAGTGTTCGGCACCCCCAAAACACACAGATTTGAGAGGAATGGCTTGGCTTCCAAGAATGAGGTTGTAGCCATACTCAGGGGAGGATATCACCTAGCTGCCTATACAATGTGATTTCAGAATAATGTTGAAACTGCCTCAACCTCCCCAAGATAATGCGACTGGAGAAGTGTGTAAAGGGTGAAGCCGCAACCAACTATGAGGGATGAATCTGGTCACAACAGCCTGAGGGAAGCCAAAAGAACCTTAGAACAGGGAAAAGGTTCACTGTGGCCAATTATTCAGTAGCTTGAAAGTATTTTCATCTCAACTGGTAATGACTCAGGAAAAGATAGAGGACATTGATGACAAAACAATAGAGTGTTAGTTTCTGTGACGCCAGGAAAGAAGCTTACAGGTACACTGTGGGGTGCCAGACCACAAATACAGTCACCAGAGTCAGAAGCAAGATCAATTGCTTCCACATTCACCTGGCCCTTCAAGGTACTGCCAGAGAGAGACAGAAACAGTGTGAATGGCCTCCCTAGGACTTTACTGTCAAGGCCTGCCCAGGGCACCCTGTTAGGCAGGAGGCTGGGGGCGAGTTTGGGGCAAAGTGCCAAACCTCCTGAGACATCAGCACCCCTCACCTGCAGAAAGTGTGTGGACCTGCACTATGCAACATGGAAACCACTGGCCATTGTGTCCACTGAGCACCTAAAACATAGCCATTACAGAGAGATGTGTTGGCTGACATATAATGTTTTAAATGTCATAAAAAGACTGAAAACCAAGGGCTCATGACACATTTATAAGCAGCTTTAAGGATGAGGAACATTTTCTTGGAGATGGTGGACTATCTGTTGCCAACAGACAAAAGCCAAGAACCTAACAGTATCAGGTAAACCACATGACACAAGAGCTTGGCCTCTGCTTGTCTAGGCACAGATACTCTGGAAGACACCCTCTGAGACATGTTACTAAGTAAGAAATGAAACTTTTCACCATAAACCCTGTAGTAGATAGCTTCACATCACTGGGATGAACATCCAAACCAGGCAGTTTATGGGAGAAGGGGTTTATTTCAAGCTCAAAGATCCAGGAGAAGTTCCTTCAGTGGTGGAAGAAGATGTTTCCATACATCTTAACAGGGAAACACAAAACAGCCAGCAAACACCAAAAGCAGTAAGCATAAACCTACAGCAAGCAGGAAACCCAGAGCTCAGATTACTCACCATACCTTTGGACTAGAATTCAGATCTGTTTCCACCCAGCATGTGGCTGGAGACTTAAGCAGGAATTTAGCCTTACTAAAAAAAATACCTCTAGCCAGGTGTGGTGGCACACACCTTTAATCCCAGCAATTGGGAGGCAGAGGTAGCAGGATCATCATGAGTTCAAGGCCACCCTGAGACTCTATAGTAAATTGCAGGTCAGCTTGGGCTAGAGCAAGACCCTACCTCAAAAAAATCAAAACCAAAACCAAACCAAAACAAAACAAAACTCTGAGGCTATGGGGGACATACAACCAACCACAAACCCCATCATACTTTTAAATTTGGAGCCATGCACATGTACTCTTTTCAAAGATCATAAACAATAAAAAGTCACTGCCGGGCTGGAGAAATGGCTTAGTGGTTAAGGAGCCTGCCTGTGAAACTTAAAGACCTAGGTTCAATTCCCCAGAACCCACATAAGCCAGATGCACAAGGTGGCACATGCTTCTAGAATTTGTTTGCACACCCATTCTCTTCCTCTGCCCCCCTCCACTGTCTCAAATAAATAAATAAATAAATAAATAAATAAATAAATAAAAAGATTTTTTTAAAAAGTCACTGCCATGCTAAGTATTTCTGTCACTTGAAAACAAAACACAAACGTACAACAGGGGTAGTCATGAGCCCTAAGGGTGTAATGTCTGCTGGTGTCTCGCTAAATGTATATACTACGTCACCAAACTGCCCAGTAAGCACTTCTCTTAATGTCCACACCCATATATTAATGCTACTCTCACTTTTGTTTAGAGAAGCTTCTCTTTTCAGATGGTGGCAACCTTGGGATGACTCAGAAGGCACCATGGTGCTGAGAAGAAGGGAGAGAGGAGTGTTCAGCACTGAAACATCTCTAACACACCTTCCAAGGCTCAGGGTCCGTTGCAGAAGAGGGAGTAGAAAGAATGTAAGAGCCAAAGGAAGGGTAGGACTCCTTACAACATGCTCCTCCAGACACAAAATGGTCTGGATATCCATGACCTCACAGTGCCTGACACTGCCTATCATCATAATAGGAGGAAAATGTCATGACATCAAACTGAAAAGAGAGACTGATTTGAGAGGGGGAGGGGATATGATGGAGAGTGAAGTTTCAAAGGTGAATGTGTGGGGGGGTACCATGGGATATTTTCTACAATTAAAGAAGTTGTCAATAAAAAAATAACAAAAATAACAAAAGAAAAAAGAAAAACAAACACTTTTGCATCACTCCCAACCAGCCCTTTAGAGCATTAAGACTACCCAAGCCCCAAAGAGGTACCTGACATTCTACACCTAGCAACTCATCCCAGTGAGTACAGCCAAGCCATAGGTGTGTGGCAGAAAGGCCTCAACGAGTGAAAATTAGACAAAATGAGATATTCAAGGATGCTCCAAAAACTAAGATATCTTGAATGAAAATGAGTTTATTCAGCTGCTTGAGTATAAACTTTGATGGCAGTCAGTTACTATTCTTAACATGCAGCTTAAGCAGATGAGAAAGAGGACTTGATGTAAAGTGCATCTATACACTGTGTATCCACACACTCACCCTACATGTTAATATACTTCAATAGCTCTTAACTGAGCACCTTTTATTCTGTGTTCCCTGGAGGCTAAGCCCCTGCTCTGAGCTTACACCCCCCCCCCCAAAAAAAGTGGTAATAGGCTGTAGATCCCAGCCTTCACACTGAGCCTGGAGAAAGGTGGCAGGGATAGTAGACACTTAGTGAAACAGATCAAAGCAGGCCCAAGAGCTCTGAGAGACAGGTAGAACAAGATCTACACACCAGCTCCATTCACTGTGGTAGCCCTTTATTTTGAGCCCTCTTTCCATCTCCCAGCATTCTGTATGGCAATGAGGTAAGAAAGCATGTGCTTACCACAAGACACACCCAGCATGTTCAGCACAGTCCCATATACACTTACTCACATGTACAGTGTTAAAAGTCTAGATTGTAAGACAGGTGAACCCTCAAGAATCCCTCAGAGAAACTGGGCCACTGAGATATAGGTGGTAATTCCTTGAAAGGCAACTAAGGAGCAATGTCCAACACCAGGGAGAAGAAAAAGGAAAAGATGAAGACTGAAAGTATTCCTGAAGAAAGCATTAGCTCCTCGCAAAGTCAAGAAACCAGAAAGGGAAGACAAGCAGGGACCAGCTAAGCAGATATTGAAGGAATACACAAACGGGACTAGATCAGCAGCACCAGTATAACTCAGGCATCTTGCACAGCCTCCCATCCCCCAACCATCAGCGCCATGAACCTTCGCAGAACTTATTCATATCCAGCTGCACGGCATACAGCTGATCAGAACGCTAGATCCACAAGGCAACAGAGAGGGATTGAGCTGGGCACTCAGCATTGGTGAGATTGGAAGTGATCCCAAAAGGTAACAGGGCCTTCTTACACAAAGCCAGGAACATAGGCCTGCACTGGAAGTACTGATCTTTCTTTCCATGTCAGGGCAGTTATGTGTTACATAGTCTTGGTTGGCTTTACCATTCTCAAATAAGCTGTATTTTAGTGTTGACTATTGTTGCCTTGATGTTTCCTGATTCACAGGGCCTGTAGCAGATAGCTTCAGGTTTGCTAAGATGAACTTCCAGACCAGGCACAGTTATAGAGGAAGGGATTTATTGATGCTTACAGATCCAGGGGAAGTTCCAATAATGACAGAAGAAGCTGGCCTGCTCTTACAGGACCAGGCAAGGGAGAGAGAAAGCTACAAGCCAAAAGCCACACAGCACAGCCCACTTCAGGAACTCCAGCTAGGCACACTTTGCATATCTTTAGAATGGAATCTCAAACCCACCACCACACCTTAGGGCTGGACCCTAAGATCCACCCAGTGACAGCCTCCAGCCAGGTGGCTGTAGACCCAAACTACAAGCTAATAAAACACTGAATATATTGGGGGCCATCTACCACAGGGCCACTGTCTTTTTCTTCTATCATTATTGGGGGCAGGGTCTGACTTGGCCTCAGACTGACCTAGAACCCATTTCAGACCAGAAATCTCAACATCCCAGTTGACAGGACTAAGGGTGCAGGGCAACACACACCCTTATGGATTTGGGCTTTAATAGATTATGTTTTTTAATCCCTACTCTTGCATAAATACTCTGCTGGTTTTGCTTGAATTTTAGACTTTACCAGTAAATTGCTCCACCCAGTCTACTAGATTACTTGACTAACAGGCAAACTCAACACCAAGGGTCACTTCTGCTGTTTTCTTGGAGTATAAGAGCTACACCTTGGACCTTAAACTCCCAGCATGAAGGTATATAAAGTCAGATTTACATAGCTAAGAACACTGCAGATAATTAGAAAAACTAAGCATCAAATTAACTCAAGATACAAAAAACTCTACATTATAATACAGGAAACACAGAAAAAAAAGGCAATACAATCCCACCAAAAATTATAAATCCATCAAAAATGACCCCCCCCCAGTAAGACTGTTTTAGATGAAATCCCTGACAAAGAAGTAAAAAAAAAAAAAAAATTATATCTATACTCAGAAATCAAAGAAGAAAACAAACTCTTGAAGGAGAACACAGAAAACCAACTTAATGAAATAAGGAGGTCAAAACAAGACATGAGTAGAGAAATAGAAATGATGAAAAAAATACCAATCAGAAATATTAGAAATGAAAAACAGGGCAAGACAAATAGAAACTCCATAGGAAGTCTCACCAGTAGAATGGATCAAGGAGAGGACAGGATATCTAAACTAGAAGAACAGGTAGCAGATATAGTCCAACAAAGAGAAAGACAAACTAATAGGAAGGCATGAATGGGAAGGTCAAGATATTCAGGACACTTCTTATGAAGAGATCAAACATAAGAATTCAGGGCACAATAGAAGAGAAGAATTTCACTCCAAAGATATAGCAGGTATCAAAACCATACAAGAAAATTTCACCCAAATAGGGAAATTGATGCTAATGCAGACAGAGGGGGCACACACATCTGGAGCTCGTTTACAGAGGCTGCTGGCGTGCCCATTTTCATCTGTCTTCCTCTCCCTCTCCAAAAAAAAAAAAAAAAAACCTGAAAGATCACAAGTAAAACTTAATGCTTCACCTACAGGCCTTGGAAAAAGCAGATCAAGGCAAACAAAAATCAGATGGGAAGAAATAATAAAGATTAGGGCAGAAATTAATGAAATAAAAACAAAAAAAATACAAAGAATCAATGAAACAAAGAATTGGTTTTTTGAAAGGATAAACAACATTGACAAACCCTTAATAAATCTGACCAAAAGAAAGAAAACAGACACAAATTAATAAAATTAGAGGTGAAAAAGTCACCATAACAACAGATACCAAAGAAATTCAGAAAATCATAAGGAAAAATTTTAAGAAAACACACTCAACAAAGTTAGAAAATTTAAGAGAAATGGATGATTTCCTTGAGTTATATGACCTACCAAAATTAAATCAAGATGAGATTAACCATTTAAATACACCTATAACGAGTATGGATATCAAAGCACTTATAAACAATCTCAGAACTAAAAAAAGTCTAGGCTCAGATGGATTCAGGAGTGAATTTTACCAGACTTTCACAGAAGAACTATCACTAATGCTTCTCAAATTCTGCATAAAATATAAAAGGAGAGCTGGGTGTCATGGCGCATGCCTTGAATCCCAGCAGAATAGAGGACCCAGATGTAAGTCCAGGTAGTTACAGCCACTTGATCTTCAACAAAAATATCAAAAAATACTCATTGAAGAAAAGACAGCCTCTGCAACAAATGGTGCAGGGAAAACTAAGTATCTATACGTAGAAAGATGAAAATAGATCCTCATTTATCTCCATGCACAAGAATTAAGTCCAAATGGATAAAAGACCTTAATATTAGCACTAAACTCTGAAACTGTTAGTGGAAAAATAAGGGAAACCCTTGGTGGTGGTTTAATTCAGGTGTCCCCCATAAACTTAGGTGTTCTGAATGCTAAATTACCAAATGATGGAGATTTGGGAATTAACACCTAATGGAGGCAGTGTATTGTTAGGGGTGGGCTTATGGGAATTATAGCCAGTTTCCACTTGCCAGTGTTTGGCATACTCTCCTGTGGCTATTGTCCACCTTATGTTGTCCAGGAGGTGATGTCCACCCTCTGCTCATGCCATCATTTTCTCCTGCCATCATGGAACTTCCCCTCAAGTCTATAAATCAAAATAAACCTTTCACCCACAAGCTGCTCTTTGCTGGGTGATTTCTGCCAGCAATGAGGACCTGACTGCAACATCCTTCAACTTATCAGCATAGGCAATGACTTTCTGAATATAATCCCAGTTGCTCAGGAAATAAAACCAATAATCAACCACTGGGACTTCATAAAATTACAAAGCTTTTGTACAGCAAATGACACTGTGACTAACAAGGAACCCTGCAAAATGGGAGAAAATCTTTGCTGGCTATACATCTAACAGAGGATTAATATCCAGAATATACAAAGAACTCAAAAAACAGAACAATAAGAAATCAAACAACCCAGTTAAAAATTTGGCTATGGAACTAAATAGAGAGTTCTCAGAAGATGAGATACAGATGGCACATAAACATCTAAAAATGTGTTCTACATCCTTAGCCATCAAGGAAATGCAAATTAAGACTACTTTGAGATTCCATCTGACTCCTGTCAGAATGGTTATCATCTATCAAGAAAACAAATGACAATAATGCTGGCGAGGATATAGAAAATGAGGAACTCTTCTACACTGTTGGTGGAAATGTAATGTGGTATAGCCATTGTGGATATCAGTGTGGTGGTTCCTCAAACAGCTAAAAGTAGATCAATCATATGACCCAGCTATACCACTCCTAGGCATATATCCTCAGGACTCATTGCACTATTGTAGAGATACTTGCACATCCATGTTTATTGCCACTCTATTCATGATAGCTATGAAATGGAACCAACCTAGATGTCCCTCAACTGATGAGTGGATAATGAAGATGTGGCATATTTATACAATGCAGTTCTAAACAATGGTAAAGAAAAATGAAATCATGGACTCTTCAGGGGAATGGATGGATCTGGAAAAGTTTAGATGTAGTAAGGTAACCCAGGCCCAGAACGCCAAGTGCCACGTGTTCTCTCTCATATGTGAATCCTAGCTACAAATGTTTGGACTTGTATGTGAGTTGGAATAAAACTCAGCAGCAGAGGCTGGTAAGCTAAAGAGGGGCTATAAAGGGGGGAGGAAAGTGGAAGACTTAAGGGGATAGTATTATAGATATGTAAGTAGAAGAACAGATTAATGGGGGTGGAAAGGCCTGAAGTCAGGGGAAGAGATTGAGTAAAGGAAGGGTGGGGAAAGGTAAATCAAAATCTAACAGGGTATAAATAAGCCATATGGAAACCTACTTTTTTTTGACAATGGCACATCCAGAAGCCATTGATTGTTACTAGAAAATTTTCATTGCCAGGGATACCTTCCAGTGAGTTGTTGGCCAGGGAGGGACCTGATGTCTGCAAAACATTACAGGGCATTGCTGAAGCTCTTGGTTTCCCACCAGGAATAGATGGTAAGACCCTATTGCTGAAGACTCCACATGCTTGGGCTGAAAGGTCACTGAGAAATCTTGCTGGAGCTGAGCTGAAAACCTCCTCTGTGTAGATCAGCTGACAGAAAGCTAGAAAATGCTATGACACATGCAGTTCCATGGAACAGAGAGAAGTCATCACTGGAGATAAACAACAGTGGACACTACAAGCCTTAAGTTTGGCACACCTGGCCAAATGAGCCAAAGGGTGCAATAGTGGCATGTCTGTTACGGGGGAAACCAATTGCTCTATAATTAGACTGGAAGCCCACTCCACAGGAGGAAATATATGTCTGATACTGGAAACCTAAGACAGGGAAGGTCATGAGCCCTAGGCATACACCTGCTGGTATCTGGCTAAATGCATATATTATGTTCACCAAACTGCCTGTAAGCACTTTTCTTAATGTATGTATGTATGTATGTATGTATGTATGTATGTATGTATGTATGTGTGTGTGTGTGTGTGTGTGTGTGTGTGTGTGTGTGTATATATATATATATATATATATATATATATATATATATGTATGTATATATATATATACATTTTTTTTTTTTTTTTTTTGGTTTTTGCAAGGTAGGGTCTCACTCTGGTCCAGGCTGACCTGGAATTAACTATGTAGTCTCAGGGTGGCCTCGAACTCTCGGCGATTCTCCTACCTCTGCCTCCCGAGTGCTGGGATTAAAGGCGTGTGCCACCACGCCCGGCTATACCCATATATTAATGCTACTCTCACTTTTGGTTAGATAAGCTTCTCTTTTCAGATGATGGTGACCTCTGGGATGACTCAAAAGGCTCCATAGTACTGAGAAGAAGTGACAGAGGAGTGCTCAGCATTGAAACATCTCTATCACACCTTCCAAGGTTCAGGGTCCATTGCGGAAGAGATGGTGGAAAGAATGTAGGAGTCAAAGGAAAAGTAGGACTCCTTACAATACACTCTTCCAGACACAAAATGGTCTGGATATTCATGACCTTGCAGTGCCTGACACTACCTACACAAGACCATCATAATAGTAGGAAACGATGATGACATCAAAATAAAAGTGAGACTGATTGAGAGGGGCAGGGAATATGATGGAGAGTGGAGTTGTGAAGGGGAGAGAGGGGGTGGATTACCATGGTTTATTGTCTGTAATTATGGAAGTTGTCAATAATAAAAAAAATTAAAAATAAAGCATTAAATCTATTGTGCAAACAAGCTCTGTCTGTATGTTTATAAGTGAGGACCACCCATTAACACCTTACACCTTTACCTGCTCCCCAGAATTACTGATGTCAGGATCTACCCAGACTCAGCTATTAATATGAAGCAGGTGAAGCTGCTGGCAGGCAGCTGCCAGGATGGCTGTAGGCACACTCTAACTGCATGTCCATGCTGTGGGAGACATCTAGCATAGCTACCTGGACAGCACATATCAACCTGATCTGTACCAGACACAGTGCTCAGCTATAGAGCATAGGAAGCCTCTGGAGACCTCAGAACCCATGAGCAGCATAAGATTGGCTCACCTGTGGGGCCAACCCAAATATGAATCCATGTTAAATGTGAACTTAACATCCACAATAGAATAGGGATAGCTGAAGAGGATAACAAAACCATCCCATAAAAATAGCCAACACTCCTGACTTTCTAAGACTAAACCTAAACCACATGTCTTCCTCCTAGGAATGTCCTACCACCAGTCCAGATGCAGCTAACAGTTGAGGAGACTGCAGGCAAGAGGAGACAAGAGCCCCTAAGTTAATGCACCAAAAAAGAACAGGATCACAGCTTCAGGAACACAGAAACAAAGTGCTACCACATCACAGGGAGGCTCTATGTCATGAACCAAATTTCACCTTCACTCTGTTCAAACACTTAAGGACCTACACCACCCACCTGGCACTCATACCCAAGCCCTTCAGGCTTTATCCAAGTTAAATGGCAGCAGAAAGCTGGAGTTGGCTCCACTAGATGCAGCCCACAGCTTCCTCCTAGTGTCCTCATGGAGGGTCTGCCCCTATCCTCCAAGGTACACACAGCAAGTAGAGTGGCTGCAGTGCAGGCAAACGCTTTGTTACTCCAATCTCCAACTTCTGAGTTTAGGCATAGGACACATGGGAGAACAATTTAAAATAATTAAAAACAAAAATTCAAAGATGACCAAGTGGTCATAACTACCCTCATTTCCATAACACCTGCTTCCAGGCAATCAATAGGTTGGGTAGAACTGCTTTTGCAAAGGAAAAGACCCCCCCCCAAAACCTGAACCCAGTCAGACACCCCAGAATTCCCAATTCAGACAGCTCAGGCACCTACATGAATCAAGAAAGTCATGCTGGGGCTGGACAGATGGTTCAGCGGTTAAGGCACATGCATGCAAAGTCTAATAGCCTGAGTTCTATTCCCCAGTATCCACATAAAGCCAGTGGCACATGCATCTGAAGTTCATTTGCAGTGGCTAGAAGCCTTGGTGCACCCATCATTTCTCTCTCTCTCTCTCTCTCTGTCTCTCTCTCTCTCTGTTTGCAAAATACATGAACTCCAGGCTAGCCTAAGATTACATAGTGAATTCCAGGTCAGCCTGGGCTAGAGAGAGACCCTACCTTGAAAACAAAAACAAGAAAGCCATACTGGGCTGGGTGAAGCACAGGAAGCTCCACTGAGCCCAGCCATCTATGCCCCTTCTTGGAGCATCAGCGTGGGACAAACAACCAGCATCCAGGGGCCCCATGTTCTTCTTCCACACATGGGAATTCTAAGAACTTCTTTCTGCAACTACTGAGAGAACTAAGTGAGATACTGCACAAATCAAGGAGAACTCTCAGAGTTCAATGGCATTATGTGCTGGTGGTAGACAGAGGCCATCAGCAGACATGACTCACCAGAAGCCTTTAAAGTGCTTTGGTCTAGGGCTGGAGAGATGGCTTAGCGGTTAAGGTGCCTGCCTCCTAAGCCTAAGAACGCTGGTTCCAATCTCCAGCGGTTCCAATCTCCAGGTCCCACGTTTAGCCAGATGCAAAGTGATACAAGGGCGTAAAGTCGCACTTGCCCACAAGGGGGCGCACACATCTGGATTTCGTTCACAGCAGCCGAGAGACTGCTGGCATGCCCATTCTCTGTCTCCCTCTACCCTCTCTCTCTGTCTGTCTCTCTCTAAAAATAAATAAATAAATAAATAAATAAATAAATAAATAAATAAATAAATATTTTTTAAAAAAATTTTAAGTGCTTTGGTCTACACAGTGTTCTTCAATGTGAACTACTAGGTGAATATTGTCCAAACCTAGAGATCCAGGCTGGGGATGTAGCCCAGATGATAGAGTACTCACCCCAGCTAGTACGCATGAGACACTTGGCTGTATACATTGTATGCATAAATGGCCAAGTATGGCACTCCAGACTGCTGTTATCATCACAGCACTCAGGAGGCAAAAGAAAGAGGATCAAAAGTACAAGGTCGTCGTTATTTACACAGAAAGTTTAAGGGGCTGAGAAGATGGCTCTGTGGTTAAAGACACTTGCTTGCAAAACATGTGGGCCACAATTCAATTCCTCAAGCCACCCATGTAAGCCAGAGGAAAACAGCATTTGGTGGTGTTTCCAGTGATGAGGCCCTGGCATGCCCTGCACCATGCACATGCAAATAAATAAAAATTTCACAATTTTTTTTTTTTAAAAGTTAGTTCCAAGCTAGCCTCAGCTATATGAAACCCTGTGTTCAAAAAAAAAAAAATTCTAGAAGGGGCTGGAGAGATGGTTTAGTGGTTAAGGCACTGGCCTGTGAAGCCTAAGAACCAGGGTTCAATTTTGCAGTACCCATGTAAGCCAACTGCATAGTGACGCATGAGTCTGGAGTTCACTCGTAGTGGCTATAGGTATTAGTGCATCCATTCTCTCCCTCCCTCTCAAATAAATAAATAAAAATTTTAAAAAATCTTGGAAAACTACCAGGTAAGATGGGAGCATAGGAGTCACTGCAAACCAGCCTATGGAGGGACTTAAGCAAAACCACAGCAAAATATACTCTTTTTCCTAAAAGTGAAAGTGTATAGGTTATTATCAGCCACAGCTGAGAAGCAGGAGAGACCAAGATCTACTAGAATGGGGAGAAACAAGGAGAAACCTGCCAAGGCGCTTGGGGCCCCAATCCATGCCAATACGTGCACCCGCCCGACCCAGCACCGAGATACAGGAGCAAACGCCAAACAATGGGATTTTCCAACTGCTACAGTCTTCTTGAAAATTCAAGAAACCTGAAGAGGATACAGGTGAGACCAGCTGAGCAGTTCCAGTACACCTACAGGCTAATGAACTCTCCCATCCCCCAAATGTCAAAACCAGGAACCTCCAGATAACTCATTCAACCCCTAGCAACAAGGTATTGAGCACAGTTGATCAGAACACCAGCTCCACAGCACAACACAGAGGGATCGAGGTGGGCACTCAACATTGGTGAGATTGGAAGCCAATCCAAGAAGTAACAAGGCTAACTGACAAAAAAGCAGGTACATAGGCCTGCACTGGAAATGCTAATCTCGCTTTCCATAACATCAGGGCAGGTTATGGGTTACATCTTGGTTGGCTTTACCATTCTCAATTAGCTATATTTGGAGATTGACTATGGTTGCCTTTGATGCTTTCAGATTTATAGGGCCTTTGTCTTATTCTTCTGTCATTGGGAGCAGGGTCTGATTCAGACCCAGGCTGACCTGGAACACATTTCAGAACAGAAATCTCAACCTCTCAGCTGACAGAATTAAGGGTATAGAGCAACACATACCTTTAGGGATTTTGGCTTTATAAGATTAGCTGTTTAAATCCCCACACTTACATACTCTGTGCTGGATTTTATTCAATGTGTATAATGCTCAGTTGAATTCTACCCAACCCAGTAGAACGCTTGAATACCAGGCAAACTCAACACCTAGGATTACTTCTGCAGTTGGATTGCACTACAAGAGCTAGACTTGGCACCTTAAATTCCTACCATTAAGGTATATAAAGTTGGATTTCCAGGTCTAACAACACTGAAGATAATTAGAAAACCCAAGCATCAAATCAACTCAGGATGCAAAAATCACTAACTCATAAGAAACACAAAGAATAAAGACAATACAATCCCACTGTGGCAGTTTGAATAGATGCCCCCCAATATATTCAGTGTTTTATTAGCTTGTAGTTTGCATCTGCAGCCACCAGGCTGGAGCCAATGTCACTGGGAGGATCTTAAGGTGTGGTGGTGGGTTTGAGATTTCAATCTAAAGATACGCAAAGTGTGCCTAGTTGAAGTTCCTGAAGTGTGCTGTGTGGCTTCTGGCTTGTGGCTTTTCTCTCTGTGTTTGATCCTGTGAAAGAAGGCCAGCTTCTTCTGCCATTTTGGAACTTCCCCTAGATCTGTAAGCTTCCATAAATATCCCTTCCTCCATAATCATGCATGGTCTGGAAGTTCATCTCAGTGAACCTGAAGCTGTCTGCTACAAAAGGTGATACCAGAAGTAGAGTGAGATGAACCAGACCATGTGGATGTTGGTCTTTTGGAACCTTTGTTTTGGAGGAACAGGCATGGACTTGGTGCTTGCAAGTGAAGACACCTTCTGGAATGATAAGCCAAGTTTCATGGACTATTGTGATGAGAATTTGAAAATGCTAAGTGTAGACAGTATTAAACGTGGAGGCTTGGCTTATGAGCTTTCTAAGGGGAAGGAAAGACTGCAGAGGACTCTGTTGGAATTGGGTCACTGGCATAAGGGATGGCTGTGTCCTGCTGCCCAGGCCCAGAAAGTTTGATCAAGGTTAAATTTGTAATGGACTGATGTATTTGACTAAAGATATTGGACTGAGAGATTTAAGATTTTAAGTTGGAAAACCTGAAGCAAGTTAAAATTAGAGGCACTGAGACTGGTTTTAGGTTGCTGGAGCTGTATTGTGAAACACATTAGCAATCTTAAGGAAGATGGCCCAACTGCTTTAAATTAAAACAACAGAGAAGATGCCCAAGGAAAGACTGTTAGAAATGCAAACCCTTTTGGAAAGAGTTGACTGGAGAAGGAAACTGCTTTTCAAGGTTATGATTTATTTTGTCCCTGGATTAAGAATATGGCTGTGTCCTGCACACTTTGTATTGGTTTTGGAAGCATCAAAAATGCGTGGAGTGATCATGATTTGCACACAGTTCCAGGAGCCGCTGCTGAAATGCGGCATGAGGCATGTGTGATGCCCTGAGAGGCAGAGGAGCCTTTGGAAGATGGACTGTGGTTTTCATGGGGACCTGAAGACGTTTTGGATATACCAAGACTATGCAAGGGCTACCACAAAGTGCACTGTTAGCCTGGGATGGAAGTTTTCCCTGGCTATTCTGCCCAGCTGGAGGGGCGGAATTAGAAAACCTGGAGACTGTCAGTCTCTGGTTATATTGAACTTGAACTGCAGAAGTTTGATGATTGCTTGATGGTAGTTTAGTTTGCATTGTTCTAGCCTCTCCTTGCTATGCCTTATACCAGTTGAAAATGTTTACTCTGTGCCTTTACATGTTGAAAGTATTTAACTTGTTTGCTTTTACAGGACTATCTTAAGCTGGTCAAGACTGTGGGGACCTTTGAAATTGAACTGAATACAATTTACAATGTGTGATAGTTATAAATCTATTGGGGGCCAGGGGTGGAATGTGGTAGTTTGAATAGATGCCCCCCAATATATTCAGTGTTTAATTAGCTTGTAGTTTGGATCTGCAGCCACCAGGCTGGAGGCAGTGATCACTGGGAGGATCTTAAGGTGTGGTGCTGGGTTTGAGATTTCAATCTAAAGATACGCAAAGTGTGCCTAGCTGGAGTTCCTGAAGTGTGCTGTGCTGTGTGGCTTTTGGCTTGTGGCTTTTCTCTGTGTTTGATCTATTGTGATGAGAATTTGAAAATGCTAAGTGTAAATTAAACGTGGAGGCTTGGCTTATGAGCTTTCTAAGGAAGGAAAGACTGCAGAGGACTCTGTTGGAATTGGGTCACTGGCATAAGGGATGGCTGTGTCCTGCTGCCCAGGCCCAGAAAGTTTGATCAAGGTTAAATTTGTAATGGACTGATGTATTTGACTAAAGATATTGGACTGAGAGATTTAAGATTTTAAGTTGGAAAACCTGAAGCAAGTTAAAATTAGAGGCACTGAGACTGGTTTTAGGTTGCTGGAGCTGTATTGTGAAACACATTAGCAATCTTAAGGAAGATGGCCCAACTGCTTTAAATTAAAACAACAGAGAAGATGCCCAAGGAAAGACTGTTAGAAATGCAAACCCTTTTGGAAAGAGTTGACTGGAGAAGGAAACTGCTTTTCAAGGTTATGATTTATTTTGTCCCTGGATTAAGAATATGGCTGTGTCCTGCACACTTTGTATTGGTTTTGGAAGCATCAAAAATGCGTGGAGTGATCATGATTTGCACACAGTTCCAGGAGCCGCTGCTGAAATGCGGCATGAGGCATGTGTGATGCCCTGAGAGGCAGAGGAGCCTTTGGAAGATGGACTGTGGTTTTCATGGGGACCTGAAGACGTTTTGGATATACCAAGACTATGCAAGGGCTACCACAAAGTGCACTGTTAGCCTGGGATGGAAGTTTTCCCTGGCTATTCTGCCCAGCTGGAGGGGCGGAATTAGAAAACCTGGAGACTGTCAGTCTCTGGTTATATTGAACTTGAACTGCAGAAGTTTGATGATTGCTTGATGGTAGTTTAGTTTGCATTGTTCTAGCCTCTCCTTGCTATGCCTTATACCAGTTGAAAATGTTTACTCTGTGCCTTTACATGTTGAAAGTATTTAACTTGTTTGCTTTTACAGGACTATCTTAAGCTGGTCAAGACTGTGGGGACCTTTGAAATTGAACTGAATACAATTTACAATGTGTGATAGTTATAAATCTATTGGGGGCCAGGGGTGGAATGTGGTAGTTTGAATAGATGCCCCCCAATATATTCAGTGTTTAATTAGCTTGTAGTTTGGATCTGCAGCCACCAGGCTGGAGGCAGTGATCACTGGGAGGATCTTAAGGTGTGGTGCTGGGTTTGAGATTTCAATCTAAAGATACGCAAAGTGTGCCTAGCTGGAGTTCCTGAAGTGTGCTGTGCTGTGTGGCTTTTGGCTTGTGGCTTTTCTCTGTGTTTGATCCTGTGAAAGCAGTTCAGCTTCTTCTGCCATTATGGAACTTCCCCTGGATCTGTAAGCTTCAATAAATAGCACTTCCTCCATAACTATGTGTGATCTGGAAGTTCATCTCAGCAAACCTGAAGCTGTCCCCTACACAGACCAAAAAATTATAAATCCATCAGAAATGACCCACAATGAAACTGTTTTAGATGAAATGCCTGACAAAGATTTCAAAAAGAAAAGATTGTATCTATTCTCAAATAAAAAAAGAATCAAAGAAGAAAACAAAGGAATTAAAAAGAACACAAACTCCCGAAAGAGAACACAGGAAACAAGCTTAATGAAATAAGGAAATCATTACAAAGCATGAGTAAGGAAATAGAAATACTGAAGAAAAACCAAGCAGAAATACTAGCACTGACAACCACAGTAAATCAAATAAAAAACTCTGTGGAAAGTCTCACAAGTAGAATGGATGAAGAGAGAGCAGAATATCTAAACTAGAAGACCAGGTGGCAAATCTAATACAGTCCAACAAAGAGAAAGACAATGTAGTAGGAAGGTATGAATGAGAATTTCAAGATATTTGGGACACCATAAAAAGATCAAACACAAGAATTCAGAGTATAGTAGAAGAAGAATTTCACTCCAAAGGCTTAGTAGGCACATTCAACAAAATCATAGAAGAAAATTTGCCCCAAATTGGGAAAGAAATGCCAGTGCAGATAGAGGAAGCTTTTAGAACACCAAACAGATAAAACCTGGCAAGAACTTCTCCTCACCATGTTATAACTAACTACTAAACACACAAACCAAAAAAAAAATACATTGAAAGCAGTTAGAGAGAGAAAAGAAAGTCACCTATAAAGGCCAGCCTAACAGGATAACAGCAGTTAACTCAATACAAACTTTAAAAGACAGAGAGGGCTTGGAATGATGTATTCCAAGATCTAAAAGATAATAACTGCCAACCAAGAATACTTTATCCTACCAAGCTATCTATCTAAATTGAAGAAATAAGGACATTCCACAACAAAAACAGGAATTTATGACAAGTAAGCCAGCTCTACAGAAAATACTTGAAGAAATAATTCATGCTGAAGAGAAAGCAAAGCACACACATGAGGAAACAGGAAAAAATAAACTATACTGAATTAACAGCTAAAAGAACAGAGTTAAGGGAAACAGGAAGCACTACAAAATAAGAAGAATGGTGAGAATAAACACATACTTTTCAATAATAACTCTTAATATCAATGGCCTCAATGCCCCAACCAAAAGACACAGGCTTACAGACTAGATTAAAAGACAGAATCCTGCCGTTTGTTGCCTCCAGGAAACTCATCTCTCAATAAAAGTTAGATACTGTCTTAGGATGAAAGGATAAAAAGTGGTATTTCAAGAAAACGGGTCTAAGAAACAAGCAGAGGTTGCTATCCTAATATCTGACAGGATAGACTTCAAACCAACATTAGTGAAGAAAGAAAAAGAAGGTCACTTTATATTGATTAAAAGAAAAAGCCAACAGGAAGCCATTACAATTCTAAACATATATGCACCTAACATGGGGGCTCCCAATTTCATCAAACAAACAGTATTAAATTTAAGGTCACAGATAATGCCAAACACAATTGTAGTGGGTGACTTCAATACCCCACTCTCATCAATTGACAGACCATCCTGGCAAAAATAACCAGAGACATCTGGATTAAATGATGTCATGGAACAAATGGACCTAACAGATATCTACAGAACATTCCATCCAAATGAGGCAGAATATATATTTTTCTCAGCAGCACATGGAACATTCTCTAAAATAGACCATACATTAGGACACAAAGCAAATCTTAACAAATACAGGAAAATTGAAATAATCCAGTATTTTCTATCTGACCACAATGGGATTAAACGGCAAATCAGCAACAAGAAAAGCTACAGAGCATACACAAATTCACAGAGACTAAACAGTACACTCTTGAATGATGAATGGGTCATTGGAGAAATCACAAAGGAAATCAATAAATTCATAGAATCAAATGATGATGAGAATACAACATACCAAAACCTTTGGGACACAATGAAGGCAGTCCTAAGAGGGAAATTTATAGCTCTAAGTGCCCATATTAAGAAATTAGAGTGCTCACAAGTACACAATTTAATGCCTCACCTTAAGGCCTTGGAAAAAGAAAAAGGCAAACCAAAAATCAGTGGATGGGAAGAAATAATAAAGATTTGGGCAGAAATTAGTGAAATAGAAACTGTATTAGTCAGGGTTCTCTAGAGGAACAGAATGGATAGAATGAATTGTATTAAAAGGGAATTTATTGGATTAGCTTACGACAGTCCAGCAATAGAAGGTTGCAGGCCTGAGAGTCAAGGAACCCGGTAGCTGCTCAGTCCACGAGACTGGATGCCTCAGCAGTCCCAATCTGGCACTGACAGCCTGAAGGCACCCTGGACAGACGCTGCTCTTCAGTCCACCCTAGTTCTCAGTCCACACTGGAAAGCAGCAAGCACCAAGCACCAAGCAGCAAGCACCAAGCAGAGAACAGCGAGCAGCACCAGCAGGCAGGTGGGAGGAGAGAGAGAGCCTTTCTTCCCAGAGCTTTTTATCAACCAGCCCCCTCCTCTAAGAGGGGCCGCCCACTCTGGGGGAAGGGCTCACCCTGGGAGAAGGATTCTTCCTAGAGGCAACCTCAGAGACACACTTATGAGGAATGTCTGTGGATTCCTAAACAGATCAAGTTGACACAAACTTAACCATCACAGAAACCAAAAACACAATACTAAGAATCAGTAAAACAAAGAGTTGGTTCTTTGAAAGGATAAACAAGATTGATAAACCTTTAGCAAATCTGACCAGAAAAAAGAGACAAAAAAATGGATGATTTCCTTGATTTATATGACCCACCAAAATTAAATCAAAATGAGGTAAACCATTTTAATAGACCTATAACAAGTACAGAGATCCAAGCAGTTATTTAAAAAAAAAAATCTCCCAACTGAAAAAAAGTACAGGCCCCAGTGGATTCACTGGTGAATTTTATTAGACTTTTATGAAAGAACTAACACCACTGCTTTTCCCAAACTTTTCCATGAAACAGAAAATGAAGGATTTCTACCAATCTCCTATGAAGCCAGCATAACCCTGATACCAAAACCAGACAAAGATAGAACAAAAGGGCTGGAGAGATGGCTTAGCAGTTAAGGCGCCTGCCTCCTAAGCCCAAGAACCCTGGTTCCAATCTCCAGCGGTTCCAATCTCCAGGTCCCGTGTTTAGCCAGATGCAAAGGGGCGCAATGCCATGCTTGACCACAAGGGGGCGCATGCATCTAGATTTCGTTCGCAGCAGCTGAGAGGCTGCTGGCGCGCCCATCTCTATCTGTCTTCCTCTCCCTCTCTCTCTGTCTCTCTTCCTCCCCCCCAAAAAAGATAGAACAACAAAAGAAAAATACAGGGCTGGAGTTAGCAGTTAACAGGCATGCCTGTGAAGCCTAAGGACCCAGGTTCAATTCTCTAGGTCCCACGTAAGCCAGATGCACATGGTGGCACATGCATCTGGAGTTCATTTGCAGTGGCTACAGGCCCTGGTGTGCCCATTCTCTTGCTCTTTCTATAATAAATAAATTTTAAAAAATTACAGACCAATCTCCCTCATGAACATAGATGCAAAAATTCCCAGCAAAATACTGGGAAACAGAATACAAGAATACATCAAAAAGATCATTCACCCCGACCAAGCAGGCTTCATGCCAGAGATGCAGGGATGGTTCAACACATGCAAATAGATAAATGTAACACACTACATAAATAGGCTGAAAGAAAAAAAAATCACATGATCATCTCAATAGATGCAAAAAGGCATTTGACAAAAATCCAACATACCTTCATGGTAAAAGTGCTACAGAAACTGTAAATAGAAGGAACATACAAAAGGCTATTTATGACAAATATACAGACAACATAATACTAAATGGGGAAAAACTTGATGCTTTTCCACTAATATCAGGAACAAGATAAGAGTGTCCACTGTTGCTACTCTTATTTAATATAGTACTGGAAGTCTTAGCCATAGCAGTAAGACAAAAGACACTAATAAAAGAAATACAAATTGGAAAGCAAGAGATCAAATTATCATTATTTGCAGCTTATATGATTCTATACATAAAGGATCCTAAAGCAAACTGTTAGAGCTGATAAACACTTTTAGCAATGTAGCAGGATACAAAATAAATATACAGAAATAGGTAGCTTTTCTATACACTAACAACAAACATGTAGGGGATGAAATCCGGGAATCACTCCCATTCACAATTGCCTCCAAAAAATAAATAAATAAATAAATAAATAAATTGCCTTGGAATAAATCTAACCAAGGAAATGAAGAACCTCTTCAATGAAAACTCTAAAACACTCGAGCATGAATTTGCAGAAGACGCTAGGAAATGCAAAGACATCCTGTCAGAATGGCTATCATCAAGAAAACAAATAACAATAAATGTTAGGGAGGATTCAGAAAAAAGGGAACCCTTCTACACTGTTAGTGGGAATGCAATCTGGTCCAGCCATTGTGGAAAACAGTGTGGAGATTCTTGAGATAGCTGAAAATTGATTTACCATATGACCCTGCAATAGTAAACCTAGGCATATATCCTAAGGACTCTTCTCACTACCTTAGAGATAATTACACAACAATGTTTACTGCTGGTCTATTCACAATAGCTAGGAAATGGAATCAGCCTAGATGCCCCTCAATAGATGAATGGATAATAGAGATGTGGTACATTTACACAATGGAGTTCTATCCAGCAGTAAAGAAAAAAATGAAATTTGCAGGGAAATGAATAGATCTGGAAAGGATTATTCTAAGTAAGGTAACACAGGCCCAGAAATCCAAATGTTACATGATTTCTCTCATATATGGATGCTAGTTACAAATGTTCAGACATGTGTGTGAGTTGGAGTAAAAAATGGTAGCACAGACCAATAAGCTAGAAAAGGGCTAAAAGGGAGGGAGAAGAGGGGTGGACTTCAGGGCATAGTACTGTATATACCTAAGTAGATGGACAGATTACTGCGGGTGGAATGGCCTAAGTGAGGTTAGGGGAAGAGATTAGTAAAAGGAGTGTGATAAGAGTGGTAATCAAAATTCAGTATATTGTGAATAAGCCACATGATAACCTACTTTTTTAGACAATGGCACAACCAGAAGCCAAAGACTGTTACTAAAAAAATTTCAGTGCCAGGGATGGGATACCTTCCAGTGAGTTGTTGGCCAGGGAGGTCACTGATGTCCCCAAAACATTACAGCCTATTGCCAAGGCTTTTGGTTTCCCACTAGGAACAGATGATAAGACCATATTGCTGAAGATTCCACATGCCTTGTCTGCAAGGTCATCAAGAAATCAAACTGGGAATGAGCTGAAAAACCTTCTCCCAGTAGACCAGCTGACAGAAAGCTGGAAAAAGCTGCACTGCATACAGCCTTATGGGAGACAGAAGCCATCAGTGGTGAAAACACTGGACACTGCAGGCTTCAAGTTTGCCAGCCAGGCCAAATGAGCCAACAGGTGCAATAGTGGCATGTCTGTTGTGGGGGAAACCAACTGCTCTCTAATTGGACTGGAGACCTGCTCTGCAGGAGGGAATACATGCCTGGTACTGAAAACCTAATCAAAAGCCTATGGTAGGGGAGGTCATGATCATTAGGCATGTAATGCCTGCTCTTGTCTGGCAAAATGCATATAATATGCTCACCAAACTCCCCTGTAAGCACTTTACTTAATGTTCATGCCCATATATTAATACTACTGTCACTTTGGGTTAGAGAAGCTTTTCTTTTCAGATGGCAGTGACCATTGGAATGACACAAAAGGCACCATAGTGCTGAGAAGTCATAACAGAAGAATGTTCTGCACTGAAACATCTCTATCAGGGTCAATTGCAGAAGAGGTGGCAGAAAGAATGTAAGAGCTGAGGGAAGGGTAGGACTGATTATAATGCAATTGACCAGACAGAAATTGGCCTGGATACCCATGTCCTCACAGTGCCTAGCACTATCTTCACAAGATTCTCATAATAGAAGGAAAAGATGATGACATCAAAATAAAAGAGAGACTACTGGAGAAAGGGAGGAGATATGACAGAGTGAAGATTTGTGAAGGTGAAAATGGGGGAAGGGAGGGAATTATCATGGTTTATTGTCTGTAAGTACAGAAGCTGTCAATAAAAAGAAAAAATAAATAAATCACCCAGAAAAGGGGGGGAAAAACAAGAACTCTGTTCAGTACCATGCCCTGTTTTTTGATTGTGTTGTTTTTTTCACTTGCTTAGTTTTGTTTTTTTGTTTGTTTTTGTTTTTGGTTTTTCGAGGTAGGGTCTCACTCTAGCTCAGGCTGGCCTGGAATTCACTAGGTAGTCTCAGGGTGGCCTCGAACTCACGGCGATCCTCCTACCTCTGCCTCCCGAGTGCTGGGATTAAAGGTGTGCACCACCACGCCCGGCTTTGCTTAGTTTTTGAGTTCTTTGTATATTCTAGATATTAATCCTCTGTCAGATGTAGAGCTGCTGAAGATTTTCTCTTAAATTTTTTTTGAAGAGAATTCAGTCTGAAGGATCCATGGCTACTCTTGAAATATGTCTAAAAAATGAACATGCAAAAAAATAAAATATCTTACTCTACCCTCAAAAAAAAAATCTAAGTTTCTGCCTTCCCTTAAATATCAGATCTGGACACCCTTACAGAACAGGGAGCTGGGGCCCAGCAGCAATCTATAGGGCGCTCTATTCTGCATCCCACCCTCTATGCTGATCACATCTACAACTTCAGTACTTCCATTGTCTGTTGGCCAGGAGGGGCTGACCCACATTTATACAATTTCGAAGATCCTCTTTAAGAAAATGACTTATTAGAGAAAAGTGAGGGGTCCTAAAGGCCACATATCATTAACACTGTCCCAAACTCAGTCTTGTCCTTCCGGCAGGTGAGGCCTGAAGCATCTCAATGCTGAGTGTCCTGGAGATGAGACTCACAGCCAAAGTCCCACCTCTGTTACCACAAAGGTGGAGCCCAAGGAGCAAGAACCTGTTTCTTCTTAGGTACTGCTACTCTTGCCCTCACTACCTTAACTTTAAGGATGTACTGAGTCAAAAGAAGGTGATTTCAGAAGCAATATGAAATGACAAGCACTACATACCTAGTGCTGCACCTGAATCCTCCTTCTAGGGTTTCCAAGCACTTGCACTGAAAGGCATTTGGGAAAATGCCAACCTGCTTGATGTTTTGTTTTCTCATGCTGTCCCTGCCACTCACTGCTCTGTGTCTAATGCCTACAAGAGGTCCTGGGCACACGCAGCACATAGAGAATTTCATAGTGGTTACAGGCAAATCACTGTGTATTTCAAATAGAAAAGGCTAGGATCTAGAGTGGTTAAAGAGACCTGCCCAGCTGGGCGTGATGGCACATGCCTTTAATCCCAGCACTCGGGAGGCAGAGGTAGGAGGATCACCATGAGTTCAAGGCCACCCTGAGACTACATAGTGAATTCCAGGTCAGCCTGAGCTAGAGTGAGACCCTACCTGGAAAAAAAAAAGAGAGAGAGAGACCTGCCCAGAGATACTCAGTCATAGGGAACTGAGACACAAGTGTCAAGACTGTGGCGGCAGGCAGAGGCTAAGTAGATCAATGACAGTCCCACCCTGGTAGAGCAGGTTCCACCAGCTATAGACACTCCTTAGTGATTTTGCAAAGCTCCACTAAGTGTCAAAGAAATAAACCTCATGTCTACCAGCTTCAGGATACTGCATATCTGAGCTGCAGCTCATATTTCAGTCATAACTTGAGACTTCTCTCTCTTTCCCACCTTTGTTCTGTTTTGGGGGTTTTTTGTTTGTTTGTTTTTCGAGGTAGGGTTTCACTCTGGCCCAAGCTGACCTGGAATTCACTATGGAGTCTCAAGGTGGTCATGAACTCATGATGATCCTCCTACCTCTGCCTCCTGAGTGCTGAGATTAAAGGCGTGAGCCACCAAGCCTGGTTCTTTCCCACCTTTGTGTACTGACAGAGAAACCATTAGCAATTTCTGGTCCCAAGCAAAGCAGAAACAAGCTAAACTGTGCAGCATTCAGTCACAATGAAAACTGCCTCACTCAGAAGGTAATCATTATGTCCTGAGTCACAGCTACCTCTTAGAGGTCACCTTCTAGGGCCTTGGAACTGAACTCAAGTAAATTATATTCTCCTCCCAACAACCCTATGAAAAGGCTCTAAATACAGCCAGCTACTAAATAAACAGAAAGAGACTATGGACCACCCCTCCCCAAGGGCACATAAAAAAGGTAAGACTCTTGTGGTGTCTTCTCCAGCTCATTCACAGGTATATTTTCATCCTCAAACTGGGACGTACATACATCTACACTGATCTCTGACTTGTCTTTGAGAAAGTCCATTTCAATTGTCACAAAGGTGTCAGGCAAAGCTATATTCTTTTCCCTTGTCATCAAATCCCACAACTTCACAGGAAACAGGAAGAAAGAAAGACACTGAAGACTTACTGCTCTGTAGTAAGTACCAGACGTGTCCCAAGCTAGACACACAGAAAACATCCATTTTAAACAGAAGGACACCAGCGGAGACTCCCCTGTCAGATCAAGGGCAAGAGGCTGTATCACACTAAAGTCTTGGCAATGGGAACGACCCTGCTTCAGTTGTTATGGAAGAAAGAGAGCAGAGCTAGTCACCTACCTGTCCATGAACAGGAGCACAAGGGAAACAGCCATGGCGACTACTGTAACCACACGGCTCTGAGGGGCCAACCACAGATGTGCTGACTTTCCAGATACCACATTTCTGGTACACTGCAATAGTACCAGGAACACACAACATGTGTCCTTCTTCTGTCCAGTCTGGAAGTCAAAGGCATGCAGGCTGGAGCAAATCAACTGGAAGGGCAGGGGCGGGGCACTTCATGAGTCACAGGGAGAGTGGGAGGTGGAGAGGAGAGGCAGGCCAAGCAACAAAGCCTGAGTGTCTGGGCTCAAAGGCCAAGACGCAGTTGTAGTAGTCCAACAGTCATGATGGGATAGGTAACCTTTGGTCACAAAATCAATTTTCACTTCAGACCTGAAAGCAGGGCAGCATCACACAACCTGCCATCCATACATTTCTTGAACACCTGCTATGTACCAAACACTGTGCTGTGAGAGAGGCCATCAGATACGTAGGTGGACATTGGTCATGTGAGTCACCTCCAAACACCCACAAGAAAACTACCACTGGGGGATTCTTCTCCCTCACTCACAACTTCAGATTGTCTTAAAAAGGGGGAGGGGTTAGAGAGACAGATGGCCTCATGATTAAGTGTGCTTCCTTCACAAGCATGGGGGCCTGAGGGACCTGAGACCACTGGAGTTCTAATATCTAGAACCTATGTAAACAGCTGGGCAAGGCCATGTGTGCCTGTAACCCCAATCTTGCAGGGGAGCAGAGATCTGAGAATGATAGGAGCCCTGCAAGCTCCAGAATCAGTAAAGATACTCCAGCTCAAAACAAGATTGGGCAGAAGAAAGAAAGGGACACCTTCCACTCTGATCACCACAGGCAAACACAAGCCCCTGCCTCATGCAAGCATATGGAGTGCAACACTATACACTTACCACAAAAGCAAAAAAAAAAAAAAAAAAAAAAACCCTGAAAAATTAAAAATAAATAAATGAGGGCTGGAGAGATGGCGTAGCAGTTCAGGCACTTACCTGTGAAACCTGAGGACCCATGTTCAACTCTCCAGGTCCTACATAAGCCAGACGCACATGGTGATACAAGTGTGCAAGGTTGCACATGCTCAGAAGGTAGTATACACACCTGGAGTTCTATTATGGTGGATAGATACACTGGCATGCCAATTCTCTACCACCACCATACCGTCCCCCGCCTCAATCTCACTCCCTCTCATTAAAGGGGGGCTTGTCTGTTGGGCTAACCTCAAATAAGTAAAAAAGCAGGCAGGGTGTGGTGGCGCTCGCCTTTAATCTCAGTATTCGGGAGGCAGAGGTGGGAGGATCACTATGAGTCTGAGGTCAGTCTGAGACTATATAGTGAATTCCACATCAAACTGGGCTACAGCGAGACCCTATCAGGGAAAAAAAAAACAAACAAGTATGGTGGGGCTGGAAAGATTGCTTAGTGGGTAAAGAAGGTGCTTGCCTGCGAAGACTGCCACTAATGAAGAAAGTAACACATTAAGGGTTAGACATCTTTAGTTAGTAAAAATTGATCTATAAATTCAACAAAACCCTGGAAGGAAATATATATATTTGGCTATAAATGGCCAAGCTGTAAAACTGATATGGAAATGGCAAGGATCAGGATAGCCCAGGCAATCTTATAGAAGAATAAACTAGGAAAGCATACTCTATTGGGTATCAAGACTGGAGTAATTAAAAGATTAGTGTAGCCAGGCATGGTGATGCATGCCTTTAATCTCAGCATTCAGGAGGCAGAGGTAGGAGGATCACCTTGAGTTTGAAGCCACCCTGATACTACTACACAGTGAATTCCAGGTCAGCCAGGTCTAGAACAAGACCCTACCTTGAAAAAACACACACACACACACACACACACACACACACACACGATTAGTGACATTAGTGGTGTTACTAAAACACCACAAACAATGAAATGCAAACAGTCGCCTGATTTTCTTCAGAGGTTCAGTGAGGATGATCTTTACAATAATAAATGTTAGCTATTCCTTCACACCACACATAAAATCAAGTTCAGGTGGATCATGGATCAACTAGATAATAGCAAAAAAAGCTTCTTGAAGATAACAAAATAGATTTTGAACAGGTCAGAGAAAAAAAAAAACACAACACTAGCCATAGAAGGAAAAAGACTTACATACTAGATTTGATTAAAATTAATAAATGTTGCTCATAAAGAAAATAATGGGGGGCTGGAGAGATGGCTTAGTGGTTAAGCGCTTGCCTGTGAAGCCTAAGGACCCCAGTTCGAAGCTCAATTCCCCAGTACCCACATAAGCCAGATGCACAACAAGGCACATGCATCTGGAGTTCGTTTGCAGTGGCTGGAGGCCCTGGTGCGCGCGCTCTCTCTCTCTCCATGCCTATTTCTGTATCTCTCAAAAAACAAATAAAAATAAAAATAAAAGAAAAAGAAAATAATGGGGCTGGAGGGACTGCTTAGTGGTTAAAGCCTGACATCCTAAGTTTGATTCCCCAGTACCTACGTGAAGCAAGATGCACAAAGTGGCGCATGCATCTAGATTTCATAAGTAGCCAAAGGGGCCCTAGTGTACCCATATTCATTCACATTTTCTCTTTCTCTCTCAAATAAATAAAAGTATTCAAAAAAGAGAATTAAATATAAGCCACATACTGGGTATAGTGGTGTGTACTTGTAGGCCCAGTTGCTTGGGAGACTAAGGAAAGGATCATTTGAGCCCAGAAGTTTAAAACTAGTCTGGGACAACATAGGAGACACAATCTCCCTCATGGAAAAAAAAAAAAAAAAAAGCCACAGTACAGAAGAAGGTATTTGTGATACATATATCTGACAAGAAACACTTATCCTGAATATATGAAGTATACTTAAATTCAATTTTTAAAAAGTTGGGGATGAAGATACATATCATTAGTCATTATAAATGTAAAATAAAGCCATGACATCCCTACTGTCATCAGGGTGGAAAAATAGAATAAACTGAAAATACCAACATCTGGAGAGGCTCTAGACAACCAAAATCCTCATACAGTGCAAACTATATAGCTGATGCTGAAGATGTTTAGCATGGACCAAGGCAGACTGCAATTCTACCCCAGGTGTTCGTGCCCCAGGCACATGCACCAGAGTAGATGACCAGCATAATCCTTCAGTGTCAGAATTGCACACATCCAATATCCATCCACAGGAGCACATGCAGTAGTGAGCACAGAAAGCCAGACCCACCCAGAATGGTGGTGCATTCTTTTAATCCAGCATAGGGAGGTAGGAGGATCACTGCCAGTTCAAGGCCAGTCTGGAATTACAGAATGAGTTCCAGGTCCCAGCCTGGGCTCGAGTGAGGCCCTATCTCAAAAAAAAAAAAAAAAAAAAAAAAAAAAAAAAAAAAGGAAGGAAGAAAGGAAGGGAGGGAAGGAGGGGAAAAGGAAAAGGAAAAGGAAAAATAAAAAGCCAAACTGACCTTCAGTGACAAAAGTCAAAACAGTGGTCACCCTTAGTTAGAGAGGTGCTGCAGAAGGGATCCAAAGAAGGAAGATCTCTTTCTGCTGATCTGAGTGGCATTCATGTGAACATGTTCCCTTTACTATACACATAGCATTAACAAAGGTGAACTCAGTTTTGCCACCCTCTACCCCACACAGCCCTGCTTTGCTCTCAAAGCATTTCTACCTTCCACAGCATGGAATTGTAGTTTTTTACATGCCTGCCTCCCACTACACACACTGGGGCAGCCTACTTGGTCTCTGTATCCCTCAAGCTTGGTATAAAAGCTGCTGGATAACACCATATTAATAGGTAACTCATTAACTAACCCTGAACTGACACCTCTGCAAGTCTCCACAGAAAAATCACGGGGTCTGTAACAAGGTTCAGTGTTTTTTCCACCCCATTAAGAGCCCCAAATATCCTCCAAACACTCCCTAACATGCAGAAGAAAAACTGAACAGAGACTCCATTTCCTAATTATGGAAAGTAATAGTTACCCTAAAAGAAAATCATTTCAAGTTTCGAACATGTCTGCCCCTCCCTTATCTTTTCGTAGTTGGGCCCGGGTGGGTCAGTCACCAAAATGGGATTTACTATCTTAGTTGTACCTGATGTATCATCACCAATTGTATCAATTCTAAGGCAGGCACAGCTGCAGAGTACTCCTCCAATGTAGTCTTTATTGTCATGCGGCCTCCTTACTTGATCATGCCAGTCAAAATGACTGATTCCTGGTACTCCAGCTTCGGAGCTCAAGTGTTCCAGCAGCTCAACAGACTGATGACATGAGAAAGAAGATTCATAGAATGGCTAATTGTGGAGATCATTGCTACAATCACCATCATCGCCTCTTCCACCACAGCAGCAATATCCCCGGCACAATCAATAAAGACAGCTGATCATGTTAATGGACTGACTAAAAATGTATTTCAAGCCCTTTCATCACAGATAGATATTGATAAAAAAGATGTTAATCCTCTAGATGCTCTAGAGGATGTATTTAGGAAGATGGGTTGCCAAGCTGATGGCTCAAATGCAGTTGGTCTGTCATGCTAATTATCAATTTACATGTTATCAATTTACTGAATGGTGGAAGGTTGAAAATCATATTCAGAGTATTTGGAATCATAACAATCTCAGCATAGATTGACAAAGTTTACAAAAGGAAATATCTGTTATTTCACATAGTCATTTGTCTTTTGGTGATCCTGCTAAGGCAGCAAAAAGATTTTTTGATGCCTTACAGAACATATTACAAAAGTTATCTCCCAAACAGTTTCTTTCTCAGCTGTTCGTTTTGCTACTATTGGTGTCAGGCACCCTGCTACTATTCTTATGCATAATTCCCTGTATGTGTAAATTAGGACTCAAACAATATAGACAAATCTTGACCAATCAGGTCTTATACATCATCTGGCTCTAACTGGACCCGCAGTAAGCCACAAAACTTACCCAAGATGACACTGCCCCATTTTTAAAAACAAAGGGGGAGTTGTTGGGCATTGCTAAAAACAGGCTGGGACTGTGAGGAAGCTGGCCTGAACTGTTGGACATGGCTAGGGACCTTGGGCTGTGGAGGTTGCAGCTGGCCTTATCATCAGTAACCCACCCTGACCACGGTGACTGGCCCTCCCTGCCCTCGGGCAAGGTTGTAGTGTGCCCTTTCATCACCCAGAGTAGGCAGAATTGGCAAGGCCCTTCCCCCCTTGATCCCCAAAAGCATCTGACCATTCCATAAGTCAGGGTTTGCCCACCCCCCACAGCTCCTGACCTTGTGGCTAGCTGCCCAAGACACCCTTATGTGGCTGAAGTCAAGTAACTTTTCTTGCCATTCCTGTTACCTCTCTCACAGCTCCTCCCTCATAACTCTGAAGTCACTTAGCTTTTCCTGCCACTATCACCCTTACACTTCTGCCTTTCAACCAACTAGATAGCAATCCATAAACTATGTATCCAATCACCATATAGTCTGTATGTGCCTTCTCAACCTTTCTCCAGTGTTTATAAACCCACTACCCTGTGAATAAACGAGAGTGTGCTATCCATCAGACTGCCTCCCGGGTGTTCACTGCCCCTCGTTGCACTCACCCACTGTTCCAGGACCCTGTTTCCCCCCAACTCCTCCTGTACCCGGGACGTCGGTGGCCAAGAACCCCTGGGAACAGTGAGGACCCACAGCGAGCAGTAGGGATGGTAACCACCCTTCAGGGAATGTGCTAAAAGCCTTATGAAGCAAAGTCTGACCTAAGGTAGAAAGTATACTCCTGCAATGTGGACCCCAGCAGAATGGGGCTCAAATCCCAGCTTCTTATCCAGCTGCCTGACCTTGGGTGGGAATAAATCTCCCTAGCTGCCATCTTCGGTAGAGTGGTAATGCTGCCATTCAGTTTCCAGGGCTATGCCTGGCCATGTGCTTATTAAGATGCATAAGGCATCTCAGTCATTTACTATTAACCATATCCATCCAAGTTATGCTTTCATTCAACGAATGCATACCAAGAAACAACTACATCCTAAGCACTGTGCCAAGTGCTAGAAATGCAATCACTGATGACAAGAGGTTTGCCATTGGGAACCATTGCCAAAGTATGATTGACATCATAAATGATGATTTTCCCCAAAGATGAGGAAATCCAGACTGGGAATATAGCTCAGTCACTAGACTGCCTGACTAGTAGGCAGGAGGCTCTGGGCTCAATCACTAGACCTACATAAAACCACATATGGTGGGGCTCACCTGTAATACCGGGACAAGGTCATCTTCAGCTACACAGTGAGGCAAGTTTAGGCTACAAGAGACTTCATCTCAAAAACAAAACAAAACAGGGCTGGAGAGATGGCTTAGCAGTTAAGGTGCCTGCCTGCTAAGCCTAAGAACGCTGGTTCCCAATCTCCAGGTCCCACATTTAGCCAGATGCAAAGTGACCAAGGGTGCAATGCCGCACTTGACCACAAGGGGGCGCACACATCTGTATTTTGTTCACAGCAGCTGAGATGCTGCTGGCGCGCCCATCTCTATCTGTCTTCCTCTCCCTCTCTCTCTGTGTCTCTCTCCAAAATAAAATAATAATAATAAAAAAAAACTAACAACAACCAAAAAAAAAAAAAAAAACCTGAAGAAATTTAGAGATGCCCTCAACCTGCCTGGGGCTCTGAAGCCACAGTTCATAGTTGTCTCACCTGTGCTATGTCAGAATCACCCAGAAAGTGTTTCAAATTCTTGACACCCACATCTCATCCCAAATCACTCTGAGAGTAGGACCTAGACATTATTTTTTTTCAACAAATAGAAGTTTATTTATTTACTTGTTTATTTTTGTGTTTTTTTTTCCAGGTAGGGTCTCACTCTAGCCCAGGTTGGTCTTGAACTCACAGTGACTCTCTTACTTCAGCTTCCCAAGTGCTGATATTTAAAGCACATGCCATTACCCATCCTTAAGTTTGCTTATTTATTTATTTTCTTACTTACTTATTTTAGTTTTCTCGAGGTAGGGTCTCACTCTAGCCCAGGCTGACCTGGAATTCACTATGTATTCTCAGGGTGGCCTCAAACTCATGGCAATCTTCCTACCTCTGCCTCCCAAGTGCTAGGATTAAAGATGTATGCCACCACGCCTGGCTTTAAGTTTATTTTTAAATTATTTTATTTTCAGTGCTGAGGACTGAAGCCAGGGCCTGTAACATACTAGGCTATTGCTGAGCTACATCTCCAGCTGAATATTTCTTTTCTTTTTTTCTTTTCGTTTATTTATTTTATTTGAAAGAGAAAGAGGCAAATAGAGAGAGAATGGGCACATCAGGGACTCTAGCCACTGCAAACAAACTCCAGACACATGCACCACCTTGTACATCTGGCTAATGTGGGTACTGGGGAATTTAACCTGGGTCCTTAGGCTTCACAGGCAAGCACCTTAACTGCTAAGCCATCTCTCCAGCCCTGAATATTAATTTTTAAAGTGTCTTGGACAGTCCTATTGTAAGGTTCTGTCTAGACCTTTGCTCTTTAACTAGTCAATATTTCCCTTACTAAGCCTGTTATTTCTTTAACAGAAGTTTTAATCTGCATGAATTGAAAATAACACTTTCCAGCTATTTCCATTAACTGTAAGTAATCTTTTAGGTTTTAAGTTGTGTTAACATTTCTATTCACTAAAGCAAACTCCTACCTTACATCAGACGCTTTCTAGTATCAATGTTCCTCCTAGGCTGGGTACAGAGTCTTAGCCAAACTGGTTTCTAAATCTCGGTATGTTATTTCCACAGAAGCCAGCAGATCCCTTGTCTTCTCTCATGTGGCAAAAACCTAGTCATAAAACATCCCCTACCAAAAGGATTAAATAAACAATTTATGGGTGCTGGAGAGATGGCTTGGCGGTTAAGACACTTGCCTATGACGCCCCAAGGACTTAAGTTCGATTCCCCAGAACTCACATAAGCCAGATACACATGGTAGTGCATGCTTCTGAGTTTGTTTGCCGTGGTTAGAGGCCCTGGTGTGCACGCTCTCTCCACCCCCCACCCACTTTCTCTAAAATAAACAAATATTTAAGAAAGAAAGAAGAAAGGAAGGAAGGAAAGAAGGAAGGAAGGAAGGAAGGAAGGAAGGAAGGAAGGAAGGAAGGAAGGAAGGAAGGAAGGAAGGAAGGAAGGAAGGGGAAAGGAAAGGAAAGGGAAGGGAAGGGAAGGGAAGGGAAGGGAAGGGAAGGGAAGGGAAGGGAAGGAAGGAAGGGGGAGGGAAGAGAAGAGAAATCACTTACGTTGGCTCCAGGAACATGAGTCCATTCTGTCTGAGTGGCATGAACAGGACCAAGCCACTAGTGTTCTGCTGACATTCCAAAACTGATCAGAAACAACAGCTGGGGGTTGCCTAAGATCCAGGACCAGTCCCTAAAAAAGCTCACAAAAAGGGCAAACCCAACATAACAGTGAGCCTGCAGGAAATAGGAGAGGAGGGTGCAGTGTTCTGCTAGGGGCCACCTCTGAGAAGCTTCAGAGGTGTCAGCTGTGATGGGCCTTAAGAATGCTGCAGTTGGTCAAGGAGATAAGGAATATAGAAGAGGGAGTGCCTGCCTAGGGCAGAGACAGGGAAGCATGAACCACAGCATTGGAGCTAAGGCCTGTAAGGAACAGAGAAGGCCAAGACTATACCAGCAGAGGATAAATCTTTCCCCATGCCCAGTTCATAGTAACCACAGGCCAATGTAATGGTGAATTCCAACAGCCACTGGCTACTGCTAGGAGCACCCTCATTCATAAAACAGAGTTTGGGTACTCACTCCCAGTAAGCTCTCTCCAAGAAATGAAGGGTACTGACATGTGCAACCATGATTTGTGATGAGGACAAGTCAGCTGACCAGGGATCAGGGATAGTGGTCATGAAGCAGCAAGCAGTTCAGGAAATGCAGCCTATGGTTTCATCACCTAAAATGCAGACACAGCAGGCTAAAGTACATACAGGCAATCTTAAAGTGGAAATAAAAGCCATAACCTTATTGTTGAGCAATAAGTAAATGACTCACAGAGTAGAATACCACAAAGGCATTAATAAAAATGTGGACAAATTAAGTAGGGCATAGAGGCACACGCCTTTAATACCAGCACTTGGAAGGCAGAAGTAGGAGGATCGCTGTGAGTTCAAGGCCACCCTGAGACTATATAGTGAATTCCAGGTCAGCCTGGACTAAAGTGAGACCCTACCTCGAAAAAACAAAAACAACAACAAAAAAAGAATGTGGACAAATTTTAATTAGTGAGGAACAGTTTTCCCTAAGTAAAGGAGCAGGGTCAATGGGGTTTTGTGGAGCTAATTTTGTTTTTGTAGCGGAAGATACTGAACCCAGGTCCTCACACATCCTAAGCACATACTCTACTAATGAGATGGATCCCCAGCACCAGCCTGTATTTTACTTTATTCATAGAAAATCTATGAGGAAATAAAAATTATAGTAGGTATAATGATGGAGAAACCCAAAATAAAATTATGCTAGCCAGGCATGGTGAAGCACTTTAATCCCAGCACTTGGGAGGCAGGAGATCAGTGTGAGTCAAGGCCAACCTGGGACTATAGAGGCAGTTCCGGGTCAGCCTGGTCTAGGGTGAGACCCTACCTTGAAAAATAAATAAATAAATAAAATTGTGCCAAAAACCCTACTGCATATTTTTAAACAAGAAAAATCTTAAATGTAGGTGTTATTTAAAACAAATCAATCATCAGATATCAAAACCCAATCCTTTTATTGGTTTGTATGTACCGTGATTGGGTCTCCCACACCCACAGCCTTGTTACAATGTCAGCACATTACCTGTCTGATGTAAAATAACAAAAACAAAAAAAAACATCAAAACCCACGAAAGAGTGTAGCAGTCTCACAGATCCATAGGAGTCAATGCAATATGTGCAATGTGAAACATTGGGGCTGTGATGTTGACAAGGTGCTCTAGTGGTGGCATAGGTTTCTCTCAACATCCACAACAATATATAATTAAAAAGAAAATATTTCCATTTTAAAAGTTAAGGGTACCAGGTCTCATTATTACTGCTTTTAGATCTGTGTTCTGCCTCTCATCCACTTAAGTTTATATATGGAATGCCCTCACTGGCTGGGAAAGCAGAAATCAGGCATGGCCCTGGCCTGGGTTAGCTCATGGTCCAAAAGTGGATATAGTGATTAGTGCTGGCTCAAAGGACATGCAGAGGGGGACTCACATGAGGGCTCTGAAAGGGGTAGGGTGGGTCACAGGAGGCATGAGTTAGGCCAAATCATAAAGGACAAGCACAAATTTACCAGGAGAGGTATCAGACTCAGCAGAGGTATAGAGACAGGCACAGCCAGCTCCAGAGGCAGAAGATAAGTGCCATGGATCCAGAACTCTCGATGTGGCACACCAAGCAGCCCAGACTCCAATCCCAGGTGAGAACTTCTATCTAGGCAGGAGGATGATACAGTCATTCTACTTTGGGCATTTAATTCTCAGAAGGGGATAGGAAAGAAAGTCAAGGAAAATAAGTCCAGGCTGAGTCTCCTAGCAATTCACAAACCATATCCTCACTGTCTCTTGTTTCCTGACCCACAACACATGTGAGAGTGGTCATCTGAGAGAATTCCATTTAACTCGGAGTAGAATGGAGTGGTCTACTTTGCTTGTGCCTGGCCCCATCCTGTAGGCCCCACACAAGCTAAAAGGAAATGTCCTCTGCACATAATGTTTGCTATAGTAGCTACTATCTACTAATAAGAGAGATATTCATGTGTTTGTCCCACAAACTGTGATGAATGCTCAATGTCTTCTGCTTTAAAAATCACCTCCGAGGCTGGAGTTTGATGCCCAAGTAAAGCCAGATGCACAAAGTGGTTTGCAGTAGCTGGAAGTCCTGATGTGCCCATTCTCCTCACCCCTCCTCCTTTCAAATACATAAATATTATTTTTTAAATAAACAAAAACCACCTCTAAAGAAATGGGCCAATTTCATGACAAAATCCAGGTAGGCAGCCAGAAAATGTTTTTCATCTTTCCTTAGGCCCTCACCTACCTTCCTTCCTTCCTCATACAAGGCTCCTTCCACCTGTGTAGGACATAGATTTGGGGCACAGGTACTGCTCTTAACCCTCCTTCATGTCCCCATTTCCTCAGTAGGGAATGTGTTTAAGGCCCAGATCTGAAACCTAAATGGAGATTAGAAGTTAGATGCAACCCCTAATTTTGTTGTTGTTGTTGTTTGAGGTAGGGTCTCACTCAAGCCCAGGCTGACCTGGAATTCACTCTGTATTCTCAGGGTGGCCTCAAACTCATGGCGATCCTCCTACCTCTGCCTTTCAAGTGCTGGGATTAAAGGCGTGCACCACCACGCCCAGCAGGTGCAACCCCTAATTTTTAACACCCAAAAACATTTAGGATTCCCTACAATACTCTATACACATAGTCTGGACTTTAAAAGCCTCTTGCTGGAAACAAACAATGAACATGCAAAGTAGAAAGATGGCTATTCCGCAAATCTACATGGTTCACCATCCTCCATATAGAGAGCCACACAGGAATCCTGGGATAAACCACAATTCACAACAAAGAACCAGCAAACCTGGAACTGAAACCACTCTGATTGCAAACCTAGCTTACAGGACATAAACAGGAACTGACATGATGTGGCAATCCAGCAGCATGCCAGTCCACACAAAAAATACAGGAGGGGGCTAGAGAGATGGCTTAGCAGTTAAGGCGCCTGCCTGCTAAGCCTAAGAACTTCAGTTCTAATCTCCAGGTCCCATGTTTAGCCAGATGCAATGAGGCAAGGGTGCAATGGCGCACTTGCCCACAAGGGGGCACACACATCTGGAGTTCATACCCAGCGGCTGAGAAGCTGCTAGCGTGCCCATTTTCTGTCTGCCTTCCTCTCTCTCGTCTCTCTCTGTCTCTTTCCCCCCCACCCCAAAATACAGGAGGCAAGGAAGAGCTCGATATCAGCTGTACCAAACATTCAACTAAGGACAGTTCTAAATAAGCTCTATTCAAGGTTTAAACTGAGAAAAAGCAGATTTAATTACCAGGTTATTCTAATATGCACTAACACTTGTAAAGCAGAACTGATTCTCTTTGGCAAAGGGAAGTCAGTCTCTGGGTAGAAAGTAGCTGATGGCATTTCCAGGGTCTACCAAATTCCCTGAACCTCGTATTAAATCACCCACCACTTGCTTCACAGACTAGCCACAACCTCAACATGCACACAACAAAAGTGAGTCAGAGAGCTACCTGCTGTCTGGCTGCTCCATCCATGTTGGACATGATCAAGAACAGCTATAGTGGGGCTGGATAGATGGCTGAATGGTTAAGGCATTTGCCTGCAAAGCCAAAAGATCCCAGTTCGATTCTCCAAGACCCACATAAGCCAGATGCACAAGGGGGCACATGCATCTGGAGTTCCATGTGCAGTGGCTGGAGGCCCCAATGTGCCCATTCATTCTCTCTCTCTCTTAAATAAATAAATAATATATATTTTTTAAAAAAAGAACAGCTATGGTCACTTGCACAAACCCCTCACAAGGCTGGCCCCACTAACATTCCCACTGTCTCTAAATTGAGCAGGCAACTCCAACCATGCAGCTTTTATGAGGCATCGCCTGGGTGAGGTGGGCTTCTTGGTGATGCAGTGTCCTAGGTTGCCCATATGTCTGTAATTAAGCCTAATAAACTTTCTCTGGTCTCTCATTGCCTCTCTATCACCAGGGAAAAATCATACAACATGACCTAAACCCAAAATGTGGTCTTTCCATGAAGACAAGGTATACTATTTCCTGAGAGTGCCAACATTCTTCAAGGTGTTCCATAAACACAGGAGCAAATTCATTCTTCTGTCCCTGACTTCCCAAAACAATCTTGCTGACTGTGACATTTCTAAGGACAATTCTGAGTAGAAACAGTGGCTCACAAATGTGATCAGGAACAGGACCGGCTTTTCAGCATATCACATGAACATATGTGCAAACTGTAGAAGTTCAGTTCATACCCTTGAACATTACTGACTGACACTTCACAGCGAAAGTGTTTGCCATCTTCCCCACCTGAGATGGTAGAATTGTGATGTTAGTACCAATAAAAAGTAGATGGAATTTGGGCTGAAGAGATGGCTCAGCAATTCAAGGCATGAGCTTGCAAAGCCTGATGGTATGGGATTTAAATCCCCAATACCCATGTAAAGCCAGATGCACAAAATGATACATGTATCTGGAGTTTGTTTGCAGTGGTGTGCCCATTTCCTTTCTCTTTTTCTCTGCTTGCAAATAAATAAAAATAAAAATAAGTTTTAAAAAGTAGCTGAATGGGCTGGAGAGATGGCTTAGCAGTTAAGGCTCTTGCCTGCAAAGCTAAAGGACCCAGGTTTGTTTCCCCAGAACCTATGTTAGCCAGATGCACAAGGTGGAGCATGTGTCTGGAGTTCATTTGCAGTGGCTGAAGGCCCTGGTGTATCCATTTTCTCTATATGCCTTCCCGCCCCAAAAAAAACCGAAATAAAGCTATTTTTAAAAAAAAGTAGCTGGAAAAAATGTGGCTGGAACTTGATTATCCATCTGAGGCAAAAGCTAAGACCCTACTGCTGAAGACACCATATGCTGCTGACACAGTACGGAGAGACATGGCTGGAAATCAGAAGAAAGCCAGTCCCCAGACAGCCTATCTAGTTCTGGAAAGTGCTACATGAGCTACTGAGAGAAAATGGCCAACAACAGTCTGAGCAACCAGAGGTCTAAGCGATCAGAAGCAAAAACCCTGACAGGGTGTACATGCCAGTGCAGTAGTGGCACATGGCCTCAGTGGGTAAGCAATAGCTTTATGATTGGCTAAGAGAACTGCTCAGTGTAAAGGAAACCATAAGTGGAAATGAGAACCAGGTCAGAATCCTATGGAGACAAAGATTATGTTCTCCAATGTCAAACTCTCACTAGTCTTTGGCTAAAAGAGAGGTTACATATTTTCAAATTCTCCCTAAATTAATATTATCCCATTTAAACTATGCCGACTTCACTCTCTGTTGGAAAATCTGTTCTTTTACAGAAGGTAGCAAGATCAGTGGAGATAAACTACCCCTTCACACTTCACACAGTTAAAACCACAGAGAAATTGAGGAGATGAGCATGGGCGCTGCTTCTATTTTGTTCCTGATAATCAGAGCCAGGGTGAAGGAAACAGACCCTGAGGATACTCAACACCTACCAAAGAAAATATCCAGAGGCTCCTAAGAGCTCATCACTGAAGTAGACTTAAAACTCACTCACCATGGCTCAGGGAATTTTGTGAAAGAGGGGGCAGAAAGATTATAAGAGCCACAGGTTGAGACATCATGCCCAAAGGCATTCCTTCCCCTCCAAAATAACTGACCGCTGCTCCCATAAGGCATAAACCACAACCCCATGGGGAATACCTGGAACCCCACTGAGGAGTGACCCAATAGAATGGGGGTAGTGACAAGGGAAATGAGGGTACCAACTTATGATATATCCATACAAAATATGTTGTTAATAATAATAATAATGATAAACATTTTTTTAAGTGGCTGGAACTTGAAAGTTGCTTTCCTCACAGACAGGCAAGTTTCTTAATCCAGCAAGGCCAAGAAAGAGACCATCAAGCCCTGCTGACATACAGAATACACAACCAGATCTCAGAAAAACCATCAGTGGCCTGCACTGAGTCAACTCATCAACCACACAAGGGAGATCTCTCGTGTTCAACCTGTAAGACTGATTATCATCCTTTGTTGCTTTCTTTCCCCTGCTTTTGCCTTCAGACATTGTAAACTAGGTTGCCCTCAAATTTGCAATCTGGATAAAAGCCATTTTAAGCGGCACCTACCCCTGCAGTCACAATAACGTGTTTTAGAAGGGAGGGAGTGGTCTCAAACAGGTTTTCATAGTGCTCAGATTGAGCTCCAACCTATGATCCTCCTGCCTCTGCCTCCCAAGTGCTAGGCTTGCCACAGTCATTTTGTTTAAGTATGATTTAACTTTCTTTGTTGGTAGCATAGAGAGAAGTAGTTATTTTCCTTTAGACAATGTGCTCTGATGTTACAGTCTCAAAGAAAAGAAAATAAGCTTAAGGTCAAACTATATTTTTCCAAGGGCACTCATTTAATCTTTATATAAAGCCATATATGAGAAAACATGCTGTTGTTACACCTCTAGATGAACAAGTTTTATTGACATTTACCTTTGAAGACCAATGTTATGAATCTAATTTTTTGTCTGACTGGAACCTCACACAAACTTCAATTTTGAAAGACCTTTTACATTTTGTCAGGCTAAAATCACTTCAAGATACATGGTATCTTGTATCCAGTAGAATGCAGCACTGGCTACACTACAAAGAAGCAGATTTGAATCTTAAATTGGCCAATTGACATTTATCTAGTTGACCTAAGACAGCTACTGTTCCTAGCCTTCTTGAGCTCTTTCTCATACTAAGGAGCTTTTGGACGCAAACTAGAGCTCTACAGCATTGCTTAGTTTTTCATACTATGAGTTAATTACCTACTGCTACTAACATTTTTAAAAATTTAAAATAACAGAGAAATGTACATAATACAAAATACTGAGTCATGTTGTTTACTACTGCTCGCCCTCATTATCATTTCACTTAGTCTACAAATACTAATCAAGAACAAAAACAACACATCAATTAACAACTGCTCATCCACTTAAACAGAACTAATAGCTAATGGCAATACAAAAGCGCAAAGCCACATCCTTAAGAAAGTGACATTGACTCTGCTACAGAGCACCTGTGTGTGGAAATACTCTGTTCTCGAAACTTGACATAGTGTGTTTTCCCGTGGTTTCTAATTGAGTAGAAGTGGTTGGCTCATTCTGTTTGTTGCCTTTAGCAGCCATTCCAAACACTGGCTTTCCAATCCTGAAGGGAGTGGCCGGGATGTCTAATTTATACATGTCTGTGTAAATGTAAAAGTGGCCTATATTTAAGGCTAGCTCTTTAGTTTGTCTCATCCTCTTTCATTTAATATTAGTTTCAGGACTGAAACTCAAGAGCCAGTTTTATAAAAAAAAGTGTATTTTAATAATTCTAAGTGACCAAGACTTAAATAGAGGACAACAAAAAAAAATTTTTTAAGAGGGCTGGAGAGATGGCTTGGCAGTGAAGGCACTTGCCTGCAAAGCCAAAGGACCTCAGTTCAATTCCCCAGGACCCACATAAGCCAGAAGCACAAGGTGGCACATGGCATCTGGATTTCGTTTGCAGTGGCTGGAAGCCCTGGAGTGCCCATTTTCTACCTCTCTCTCTCTCTGTGTCTCTCACTCTGACTCTTTCTTCTCTCAAATAAATAAATAAAAATAAAATACTAAAAATAAAAAAAGAAGAAGAAAAGTTCTGTTTCTCTACTTTAAATTTCAAGAAGGAAAAGAATGTATTCAGCTCGGCCTGGAGTTAGTTTTAAGGATATATGGTTTGATGAAACATTTAGGGGGTGTAAATTTGGAGGTTTAGAGGCATACCTAGAAACAAAGTCAGAACACTTGAAATTAGACAAGCTAGGGTCAGAAATAAAGCTTATAAATAAGGAAATGTGAACAGAGAAATAACAATTTTTCTCCTTCCTCTCATTTTAATGCATTTAAAACTAGCAAAGATATAAACATTATGGAGAGCTAGATGGCCTACATTATATTTAATATGGATAACCCTTGAAGACTCACTAGCTTCTTAAAATTTGTAGCTGTCATCACTTAGCAGCATCACTTACAATTTTTAAACCAGTAATCTACACTTCTCTGAAAATGAGAAACTAAAAAAATGTCCTGTGTATAAATTTGGGTATAGAAAATACAAGTTATACAAAAATGAAAATGTTCTGTTGCACAACCTTGTAAAGTTTTCATTTAAAAATTACTTCATTTTTCAGTCCACAAGGTGCTTCATTCAAGTTTGTGGGATATTGTACCATACCATAAATTCCCCTTCACCCAAGCTGTGTTTGAAATAGACAGACTTCATCCTAAGGAGTGTTTCCTGGAGATTGATTCTTTATGGTATACCACCAGAAGCTACCAGATTTACATACAGGTCTTATTAAAGTATTAGAATAGTCAATATTTAATTAGTTAAATAAGATGAGGGTGAGGAAAGCCCTTCAATTTCACTGATTTTGCATACCATGAACATATTTCCATCAGTACTGATAGGATAGCAAATGGCCATCAATTGTACATGATTTATTTTCATATGCTAACTGTTCATGAGAAACTAGTCATTTGATACCCTTAGGAAAAATTCAGGGACCCTGAAGCCCCCATGTTATTCTCTTGGAGTAAATTATCAGTCTAATTGTAAAAACTTTTTTGTTTTGTTTTTGAAATTTTATTTATTTTTTATTTATTTCAGAGAGTAAGAAAAAGAAGTAGAGACACAGAGAGAGAGAAGGAGGGAAGGAGGAAGAGAATGGGCATGCCAGGCCTCCAGCCACTGCAAACAAATTCCAGACACATGCACCACCTTGTGCATCTGGCTTACTTAGGTCCTGGGGAATTGAACTGAGGTCCTTTGGCTTTGCAAGCAAACACCTTAACCGCTAAGCCATCACTCCAGCCCAAACTTTTTGTTTTTGGTTTGGTTTTTTAAAAACTTAGCTAGAGGACTTCCGAGTAAGATGGCAGCGTAGGAACCATGCCAAAGCAGCCTAAGAGGAAAAAAAAAAAAAAAAAAACAGCAAAATACACTCTTTTGCTGAAAAGTGAAGGCATATAAGAAATCATCAACAACAGCAGAGAAGTAGGAAAGACCCACAGCATTTAGAGACCACAGAAGCAGGCAGAAGTGGCTCCAGCAATGACAGCACCAGGTCTGTGGACCGCAGTCACCAGGCTCTGCCTGAGCAGCAGGAAAAGCCAGGTGAGGGGATTTTCCGCTCACTCCAGCCTCCCTGAAAACTCAAGAAACCTGACGGGGAAGACAGCAGAGACCAGCAGAGTGGCTCCTGAGGAAAAGGATCACCAGGACCAGCAGGACAACTTCAGCCATCATCCACAGCCTCTCCTCCCCCCACCACCAGCACAAGAACCAGTAACGACTAGAGACCTAGGGAAGAGAATTCATCTACACAGCACCCAGCACAGGTTATCAGAGCAGCGACCCATACAACCTACCTGAGTCCACAGCACAGAAAAGAGGGACCCAAGCAGGCACACACCAGAGCCGAGACCACAGCCATCCCAAAAGGGTTTACACAAGGTCAGTACCCACCACCAAACTTGGTGTATGGACCTGCGCTGGAAGTGCGAAGTGCACCTTCCATACCAGGGTAGTTTATGTGTTAAATTTGATGGACGGTCAGATTTGCCATTCTTAAATAACCAATATTTGGGGGCTGACATTTGTTGCTTCCTGATTTATAGTGTCTTTGTCTCCTCTTCTGTCATTTGTGGGGGCAGGGTCTCACTCGGTCACAAGCTGACTTTGGAACCCTCTACAGAGCAGAAATCTCAGCCTCCCAGTTGACAGGATTAAGGGTATGGGACAACACACATCCTTAAGGACTTTGACTTTCTTAGAGGATCTGTTCGTTTTAATACCTATTCTTGCATAAATACTCCATGCTGGTTTTCATATAATGTGTATATTGTTCAGTTATATTTTAGAATTTGCCTGTATTTTGCTCCACCTAGTTTACTAGAATACATGCATAGCAGGCAAACCCAACCTCTAGCTAGGATCACTTTTGCTATTACTCGGAGAGTCTTTTAAGAGCCACATCTAGCATCTTAAGCTCCTACCCTGAAGATATATAACATCATTATATATCTAAAAATACTGCAGTTAATTATAAAACCCAAGTATCAAACTACATTATATCAACATTATAAAACATGAAACACAAAAATCAAGATAATATAATTCCACCAAAAATTATAAATCCACCACAAATGACATCCAGTGACACTGATTTGGTGGAAATGCCTAAGAAAGATTTCGAAAGAATGATTATAACTATGCTCAAAGAAATCAGACAGGAAATCAAAGGAATCAAAGATGACACAGGAAACCAACTGAATGAAATAAGGAAGTCAATACAAGACATGAATAAGGAAATGGAAATACCAAAGAAAAATCAGGGCTGGAGAGATGGCTTAGCGGTTAAGGTGCTTGCCTACAAAGCCTAAGGACCCCGGTTCAATTCCCCAGGACCCACATAAGCCAGATGCACAAGGGGGCGCATGCATCTAGAGTTTGTTTGCAGTGGCTGGAGTCCCTGGAGCACCCATTCTCTCCGTGTCTATCTCCTCTCTGCTTGAAAATAAATAAAATAAAATAAATTTTAAAAAATCAGTCAGAAATCCTAGCACTGAAAAACATAGTAAGTCAAATTAAAAAAAAAAAAAAAACTCTTTACAAAGTCTCACCAATACAAGGGATGAAGGAGAGAACAGAATATTTAAACTAGAAGACCAGGTGGCAGACCTAGTACAGTCCAACAAAGAGAAATACAAGCTAAGAGGAGGCATTAATGGTAATTCAAAGATATCTGGGACACTATGAAAAGATTAAGCATAAGAATTCAGGGTATAGGAGAAGGAGAAGAATTTCACTCCAAAGGCTTAGTAGGTGTTTTCAACAAAATCATAGAAGAAAATTTCCCCCCAATTGGGAAAGAGATGCCAATGCAGATATAGAATACAAGAATATATCAGAAAGATTATTCACCCCAACCAAGTAGGTTTTATCCGAGAGATGCAGGGATGGTTCAACATACACAAATCGATAAACGTAATACATCATACAAATGGTCTGAAGGACAAAAATCACATGGTCCTCTCAATAGATGCAGAAAAGGCATTTGACAAAATCCAACATCCCTTCATGGTAAAAGTCCTACAGAAACTGGTAATAGAAGGAACATATCTCAACATAATAAAAGCTATTTATCACAAACCTACAGCCAACATAATACTAAATGGAGAAAACTCTGAAGCTTTTGCACTACATTCAGGAACAAGACAAGGGTGTCCACTGTCCCCACTTTTATTTAATATAGTACTGAAAGTCTTATCTATAGCAAGAAGGCAAGAGACATTCATAAAAGGGATACAAATTGGAAAGGAAGAGATCAAATTATCATTATTTGCAGATGATATGATTCTATATATAAAGGACCCTAAAGTCTCTACCAGCAAACTGTCAGAGCTGATAAACACTTTTAGCAATGTAGCAGGATACAAAATAAACACCCAGAAATCAGTAGCTTTCCTATATACTAACAACAAACATGCGGAGGATGAAATCAGGGAATCTATCCCATTCACAGTTGTCTCAAAAACAAATAAAGTACCTTGGAATAAACTTAACCAAGGAAGTGAAGGACCTCTACAATGAGAACTTGAAAAACCCAAGCAAGAAATTGCAGAAGGCACAAGGAAATGGAAAGATATCCCATGTTCTTGGATTGGAAGAATCAATATTGTGAAAATGTCAATCTTACCAAAAGCAATCTATACACATTTAATGTAATCCCCATTAAAATTCCAATGGCATTCTTCACAGAAACAGAAAAAAAAACCTAAAATTCATTTGGAAGCACTAAAAACCTCAAGCAGCCAAAACAATTCTGAGCAACAAAAATAAGGCTGATGGTATCACCATACCCGATGTTAAGCTATATTACAAAGCCATAGTAACAAAAAAAGCAAGGTACTAGCACAAAGACAGACACACAGATCAACAGAACAGATTAGAGGATCCAGATGCTAGTCCAGGCAGCTACAGTCATTTGATTGTAACAAAAACGTCAAAACAATTCATTGGAGAAAAAACAGCCCTTCAACAAGTGGTGAGTGGTGCTGAAGGATTACAATAGATCCTTGTCTCTCTCCATGTACAAGAATCAAGTCCAAATGGATCAAGGACCTTAATATCAGACCTCAAGCTCTGAAACTGCTAATGGAAAAAGTAGGGGAAATCTTTCAACATATTGGGATAACCAATGACTTTCTGAATATAGCCCCAGTTACTCGGGAAATCAAACCACTGATCAATCAATGGAATCTCATGATGTTACAAAGCTTTTGTACAGCAAAGGACCCTGTGAATAGAGGAAAGAGAAAACCTACAGAATGTGAGAAAATTTTTTGCCAGCTAGCTATACATCTGACAGAGGATTAATATCCAGAATCTACAAAGAACTCAAAATCAAAGAATAAGAAATCAAACAACGCAATTAAATAACGGACTATGGGGTTGGAGGGATGGCTTAGTGGTTAAGGCATTTGCCAGAAAAGCCAAAGGATGCTGGTTCAATTCCCCAGAACCCACATTAACCAGATGCACAAGGGGGTGCATGCATCTGGAGTTCATTTGCAGTGGCTGGAGGCCCTGGTGTGCCCATATATTCTCTCTCTCTCCTTCTTTCTCTGTCAAATAAATAAATAATAAATTTGAAAAATGGGTTATGCAACTAAATAGAGAGTTCTCAAAAGAAAAATACAGATGGCATATAAACATGTAAAAAAAAGTTCTACATCCTTAGCCATCAGGGAAATGTGAGTTAAAACCACTTTGTGGGGCTGGAGAGATGGCTTAGCAGTTAAGGTGCCTGCCTCCTAAGCCTAAGAACGCTGGTTCCAATCTCCAGCAGTTCCAATCTCCAGGTCCTACGTTTAGCCAGATGCAAAGTGATGCAAGAGTGCAATGCCGCACATATGTAAGTGGAAGGACTGATTACAAGGAGGGGAATGGCCTAACCAAGGCCATGGGTAGAGAATGCATAAAAGAAGGGCAGGGGGAGGGTCAATCTAATTTCAAAAGATTGTGAATAAGACTTATGTAAAACTACTTTTTTGAATAATGGTACATCTAGAAGCTGTAGACTGTTACTAGAAAATTTTCAGTACCTGGGATGGGATACCTTCCAGTGAGTTGTTGGCCAAGGAGGTCCCGGTAGCCTCCAAAACATTAAAGGCTTTTGCCAAAGCCCTTGGTTTCCCCTGAGAAACAGATAGTAAGACCCTATTGCTGAAGACATCTCTTGCCTGAGAGGCAAGGTCACTGAGAAAGCAAGCTGGTGCTGAGCAGAAAACCTTCTCCCTGTAGACCAGCCAACTGAAAGCTGGAAAAAGCTGCACTGCATGCAGAGTATGGGAGACAGAAGTCATCAGCAGTGAAAACAGTGGACGCTGAATATTCAAATTTGGCCAGACAGGCCCAAAGACTGAACGGGTGCAATAGTGGCATGTCTACTAGTGGGGTAACCAACTGCTCTATAATTGGACTGAAGGACCCCTCTACGGGAGGGAATACATACCTGGTACTGAAAAACCTAAGCAAAGTCTATGGTAGGTAAGGTCATGAGCCTTAGGGGTATAAAGTATGCTCTTATCTAAATGTATATACTACTCCCACCAAGCTGCCCGGAAAATACTACACTTAATGCTCATATTCACATATTAATGCTACTCTCACTTCTGGTTAGAGAAGCTTCTCTTTTCAGATGGCGATGACCACTGGGATGATCCAAAAGGCAACATAGTGCTGAGAAGAAGGGATGGAGAAGTGCCCAGCACTGAAACATCTCTGTCACACCTTCCAAGGCTCAGGGATCATTGCGGAAGAGGGGGCGGATAGAATGGAAGAGCCAAAGGAAGGGTACAACTCCTTACAATGCAACTGCCCAGACAGAAATTGGCCTTAATATCCATGACCTTGCTGCGCCTAGCAATACCTCCGCAAGACCCTCATAATAGAAGTAAAAGATGATGACATCAAATTAAAAAAGAGACTAATGGAGAGAGGGAGGGGATATGATGGACAGTGGAGTTCTAAAGGGGAATGGGGGGAGGGGAGGGAAAACTATGCACCTTTTGTATGTAAGTATGTTTTGTTGTCAATAAATATTAAAAAAAAAAAAAGAGTGCAATGCCGTACTTGACCACAAGGGGGCACACACATCTGGATTTCGTTCGCAGCAGCTGAGAGACTGCTGGCGTGCCCATCTCTATCTGTCTTCCTCTCTCTCTCTCTCTCTCTCTCTCTCTCTCTCTCTCTCTCTCTCTCAAAAAAAAAAAAAAAAAAAAAAACTTTGTGATTCCATCTCATTCCTGTCAGAATGGCTATCATCAAGAAAACAAATGACAATAAATGTTCATGAGGATATGGAAAAGAGGACCCCTTCTTCACTGTTGGTGGGAATGCAATATGGCACAGCCATTGTGGAAAGCAGTGTGGAGATTCTTGAGCCAGCTAAAAATAGATTTACCATATTATCCAGCTATAGAACTTCTAGGTATATATCCTAAAGACTCTTCTCACTACCTTAGAGATACTTGCACAACCATGTTTATTGCTACTCTATTCACAGTATCCAGGAAATAGAACCAGCCTAGATGTCCCCCAACAGATGAATAGAAAATAAACATGTGGTACAATTACACAATGGAGTTCTATTCAGCAGTAAAGAAAAATGAAATTATTGTAGAAGAGGTGGAGAAAGAATGTAAAAGCCAAAAGAAGGGTAGGACTGCTTACAATACAACTGTCCACACAGAAATTGGCCTTGATATCCACAACCTCGTATTGCCTAGCAATACCTTCACAAGACCCTCATAATAGGAGTAAAAGATGATGACATCCAAATGAGAGGGAGTCTAATGTAGAGAGGGAAGGGAATATGATGTAGTGGGGATTTGTGAAAGGGAAAGTGGGGGGGGAGGGAATTATCATGGTTTATTGTCTGTAAGTATGGAAACTGTCAATAAAAAGTGTTTAAAAGATAAAATATTTGGAGACTTCTGGTCAAGATGGTGTCCACCTCACCTCACAGGTAAGGAAAGGCAAGACATTTAGGGTTAAGTAGGGTTTTTAAAGGTCTGCAGGTTCTAGTATACCTCCAGTGTGAGGCTGCGGAGGAGCAAAGTAGGGAATCCACTGATTCCCACGCTCTCAGTAGCCCACCAGTCACCATTCCCCTCAAGCAGCCATCACAGCCACACTCCCAGCTGCAGGTTCCTCCAGCACTAACTGCAGGCTTAGTGGACCCAGGCCAGCAGGCTAGCATTTGACCCTCCCCACCCTGACCTAGGCTTTCTCACCCCCATGCAGCTCTGCAGGCAAATGCCATCCTACTCACTGCCTCCAAACAGGCTAGTGTTCACCCCACCACACCCCAACCTAGGCTCTCCCACCCCCACAAGCTCCATGTGTGAAAGCCATCCCACTTGCCACCAACATCCTCCCCCATGAATGGGCCCAGGCCAACAGGCTAGCATTCACCCCACCCCGCCCCAGGATTTCCTGCCCCCATGGAGCTCTGCAGGCAAACGCCATCTCACTCGCCATCGCCACCGCCACTGCCTCCCTGACCATGGACCCAGGCCAACAGGCTACCGTTCGCCCTGCCATGTCCCTACATAGGCTTTCCCACCCCCACAGAGCTCCATGTGAGAAAACCATTCCACTCACTGCCACCACCCCACATGCGTGGACCCAGGTCAAGGGTAAACTACAACTTCCTCTTAAATTTAGTAAGATTCCTTCACTGTGATGGGCAGACCATAGCACAAAAAGAATAACATGAAAAATCAAATGCAAGTACATCCAACAAGATTGTCCAGTCCCACAATGGATATCTCTAATCACAACATAAAGATACAATAGGATCAGAACCCCAAAATGAAGACACAAGCAATGCAACCCTGGCCAAGAAAATAGCAGAAATTGCAGAAAATCAACAAAGGGCCAACAATTGTATGAATGCTGTTCTCGCTAGATTAGACCTAATAGAAAAGAACCAGGAAGGGCCCCAAAGACAGTTAAATGACCTGAAGGAGAACAAAAAAACAGAGGACTTCAATAACCAGCTGGCTAAGCTCAATGAAGGTATAAATAAAAGCAAGGATGAATTCCAAGGAGCATTAAGAAAATCAGAAAATGACATGAAAAGGGAACTTGACAGGAGGATGGAAACTATACATTAAAAAGCAGTAGAAAATACAAACCAAATTTGAACAAGCCCAAAACTCTCTAGAAGCTCTCAAAAGTAGAGTCAGCCATGGGGAGGATAGAAACTCAGAACTGGAAGACAAAACAGAAGAAACAGTTTATGAATCCAAAAGTTTCAATAAGTTCAAAAAATGTTGTAAAGAGAGCATGAGGGAACTGTGGGATATCCTTAAATGTCCCAACATCCGGATCACAGGGATACCACAAGAGGAAGAAGTTCAGACCAAAGGCATGGAGAACTTCTTCAACAAAATTATAGAAGAAAACTTTCCCACTCTCTCAAAAGAAAGTCCCGTTAAGTTACAAGAAGCTAATAGAACTCCAAACAGAAAGAACCAAAGGAGAAATTCTCCAAGACATATAATCATTAAGACTCTAAATATTGATAACAAAGAGAAACTCCTAAAAGCAGCTAGGGAGAAACAACACCTTTACAATATATAAAGGTAACCCCATCAGAATTCCTTCAGACTTCTCAATGGAAACCCTGAAAGCCAGAAGGGCCTGGAATGGAACACTGCAAAGTCTAAGAACTTATGACTTCCAACCCAACCTACTCTACCCAGCAAAAGTATCCCTCATAATAGATGGTGAAAGAAAAACTTTCCACTTTACAAATTATATGAACACAAAGCCAAACCTACAGAAAGTACCTCAGGGAATTTTTCACACAGAAGAATCAACCAACCAACCTCAAGTGCCTACAAGAAGCAGATCACAATAACCAAACTCAGAGAAGGCACAAAAAACTACAAAGTCCAAGAAAACACCAAACCACATAAACCACCACAACATGGCAGGAATTAAATCAAACCTCACAGTTATTACCCTAAACATTAGTGCCTTAATTCACCCATCAGGAGACATAAGCTAACAGGGTGGATCAGAAAATTAGACCCCTAAATCTGCTGTCTTCAAGAAACTCACCTCACCACTAAAGACAGACACCTCCTGAGGGAGAAAGGGTGGAAAATGATATTCTAAGGAAACAGAAATAAGAAACAAGCAGGTGTAGCTATACTAATATCAGATAAAATAGACTTCAAATCAAAAGTAATCAAAAAAGACAAAGAAAGCCACTTCTTACTTATCAAGGGAATGATCCATCAAGAGGATATCACAATCACATCTTTATGTGCCAAACACAGGTGCACCACAATTCATAAAGCAAAAACTACTTGACTACAAAACAGAAATGGCCACCAACACCATCATAGTTGGGGACTTCAATACTCCACTATCAACAATACATAGATCACCCAAACAGAAAATCAACAGGAAAGTAAGAGAGCTCAACAAAACCATAGATCAACTAGATCTAAAGGACATCTACAGAACATTCTACCCAAAATCCATAGATTATACTATCTTCTCAGAAGCCCATGGAATCTTCTCTAAAATAGATCATATACTAGGTCATAAAGCCTGCCTCCATATATTTAGGAAGATCGACATAATCTCCTGCATGACATCAGATCACAATGCTGTACTGCTAGAAATTAACAACAAAAGATGCGCCAGGAATCCACCCAGCTCCTAGAAACTGAACAACACACATTTAAACAATAAATGGGTAGTGGACAAAATAAAAAATGAAACTGCAAAATTTCTAGAAATGAATGACAATGAGAACACATCATACCAAAACTTATGGGAACAATGAAGGCAGTCCTCAGGGGAAAATTCATAGCACTATGCCTTCATAACAAAGATAGAGAGATCCCAAATCAATAACCTAACCATCCACCTAAAGGCATTGGAAAAACAAGAAGAATCCAACCCAAAAAGGTCCCCGGCAGAAAGGAATAACTAAGATCAGAAATAACTAAGAAATAACTAAGAGCAGAAATTAGTGAATTGGAAACTTAAAACATTGATGAAACAAAGAGCTGGTTCTTTGAAAAAATTAAATAAGATTGTTAAACTCCTGGCCAATTTGACCTAGTGAAAAAAAGAGATGCTTCAAATTAACAAAATTAAGAAATGAAAAAGGAGAGATCACAACAGACATAAGTGAAATTGGGAGAATCATAGGACTTATTTCAAAAACCTCTATTCCACAAAAATGGAGGAATTTGGATGGAATTTGGAGGAAATGGATGAATTCCTGGACACATAACCACCTACCAAACCTAAACTCAGAGCAGATTAATCTCCTAAACAAACCTATCATAGCCACTGAGATTGAAAAGGTAGTCAACAACCTCCCCAGAAAGAAACTTCCAGGACCAGATAGCTTCTTATCTGAATCTATCAAAACCTTCATGGAAGAACTGAAACCAATCTTTCTCAAACTGTGCAACGCAACTGTAGAACAGAGAAAGCTCCCGAACTCCTTCTATGAAGCTAGTATCACCCTAATACCAAAACCAGGCAGAGATGCCACAAGAAAACTATAGGCATATTTCCCTAAAGAACACAGACACAAAGATTCTGAACAAAATCCTGGCAAACTGAATTCAACAACACATCAAAAGCATTATCCACCTGGATCAAGTAGGCTTCATCCCAGGAACGCAGGGATGGTTCAACATATGGAAATCTGTCAATGTAATACACCACATAAATAAGCTTAAACACAAAAACACATGATCAGTTCGACAGATGCAGAAAAGGCCTTTGACAAAACACAACATCACTCCAGGATCAAAACATTGGAGAGAATAGGCATGAATGGTTTACACCGCAACATAATAAAGGCTATATATAAAGTGCCTAAAACCCAAATAATATTTAATGGGGAGAGATTGAAGGAATTCCCATAGAGATCAGGAACAAGACAGGGATGTCCACTCTCACCTCTGCTCTTCCACACAGTACTGGAAGTCCTAGCTCAAGCAATAAGAAAGGAGAAAGAAATAAAAGGGATACAAATTGGAAAAGAAGTTAAGAAAGCCAAATATCACATGTTCTCTCTCATATGTGGATCCTAGCTACAAATGATCGGACTTCTATGTGAGTAAAAATAAAACTCAGTAAGCTAGAAAGGAGATATAAAGGAAATAGAAAGGGAGGGAGGGGGACTTATAGGATGGTATTGTACATATGTAAGTAGAAGAACAGATTAATTGGGGTGAAAACGCCTAAGTGAGGTCAGGGGAAGAGATTGAGTAAAGGAACAGTGGAGGGAGGGCTAATCAAAATCTAAGAGGATATAAAAAGGTCATATGGAAACCTACTTTTCTGGACAATGGAACACTCAGAAGCCATAATCCCACTGAGGCACCTGCAGCCCCCATCTGCCCACCAGCGCCAGTGCCAAGCAGCAGCAGAGACCAAACAAGTGGATTTTCCAACCTCATCAGCCTCCTTGCAAAGTCAAGAAATCTGAAGGAAAGACAGCTGAGGTCAACTAAGAAGCTACTGAAAGATACAGATGGGACTGAGTGAGCAACCCTAGGCTTCTTGCACTCTCCCATCCCCCAACCATCATAACCATGAATCTCTGGCATTCAGGCCCATGGTAGAGCAACCACCACAGCTGAACAGAGCTCTAGATCCACAGCACAACACGGAGGGATCAAGGTGGGCACTCAGCCTTGGTGAGATTAGAAGCCACACCAAAAGGTAATGAGACTGACAATAAAAAAAAAAAAAAAAAAAAAAAAAACAGTTACATTGGCCTGCATTGGAAGTGCCAATCTCTCTGTGTCAGGGCAGGTTATGGGTTACATATTTTCAGTTGGCTTTACCATTTTCAATTAAGCTGTATTTGGGGTTGAATATTGTTGCCTTTGATGCTTTCAGATTCATAGGGCCTTTGTCTTTTGTGTCTGTCATTATTGGGGGCAGGGTCTGATTCAGATCCAGGCTGACCTGGAACCCAATTCAGAGCAGAATTCTCTACCTCCCAGCTGACAGGATTAAGGGTGTAGAGCAACACACAACCTTAGGGATTTGGGCTTTATAAGACTATCTGTTTGTTTTAATCCCCACACTTGTATACTTTGTGCTGGTTTTTATTGAATGAGTATATTGCTCAGCTGAAGTTTAGAATTTGCCAATAAATTGTTCTACCCATCCACTAGAATATTTGCTTAGCGAGCAAACTCAACACCTAGGATTATTTCTGCAGTTGGATTGGGGTACAATAGCTACACTTGGCACCTTAAACTCATATCCTGAAAGTATATAAAGGTGTATATCCACATCTAATAACACTACAGATAAGTAGAAAAACACAAGCATCAAATCAGTTCAGGATACAAAAGTCACTACATTATAATAAAAAAGAAACACAAAGAATCAAGACAATACAATCCCACCAAAAATTATAGATCCATCAGAATGAGACTTTGTGTTAAAAAAATAGATAAATAATTAAATATTTTAAAATAAATTAAATTTTTAGAAAAGAAATCTGTCAAGCAATGAAAATGCCTATTAGTATTAGAAAGAAGGCAATCTGAAAAGCCCATATAAATATGATCTCAAGTACAAGTAGGCAGGGTTAGTGCGGGGAAGGGTAAGCAAGTGGCAGAGGATTTTTAAGGCAGTGACATTGCTTGTAATACTACAATTGCAGACACATGTCATTATACATTTGTTCAAACTTGTAGACTGCTTGACATCAGACTGAGCTTGTACTGTAAACTGTGGGCTTCCAGTAATAACAACATATCAGTGCCTGCCCATCAATTAGAAAGAAAAAAAAAATGTACTACTCTATGGGAGATGTTGAAAAGGGGAGAAGATGCAGGGAAAGAGACAGAGAATCAAGAGAACTCTGTTTTCTTCTTAGTTTTGCTATGAGCTTAAAACAGTTATAAAAATTAATGTCTTTTTAAATAAAAAAAAGTAAACATGTTAAAATTAAAAATCTACACTCAGAGCTGGGCATGGCTGGCACATGCCTTTAATCCCAGCACTCAGGAGGCAGAGGTAGTTAGCTCAACTGTGAGTTTGAGGCCACCCTGAGACTACATAGTGAATTCCAGGTCAGCCTGGGCTAGAGTGAAACACTACCTTGAAAAAAAAATCATCATCATCATCTATACTCAGGGACTAAGTATGATGTAGCTCAATGGAAGAATGCTTCCCTAGCAAAATGAAGTCCCAGGTTAACCTACACATGCACATGTCCACACAGCAAGCAAAGCAGTCTGGAGGATCTTAGGGCACACACCATGGAGCCCCACAGCCACATCCTTCATACCTATGCCTATACACTGGTGCTGGCACCTACTGCCTGCCTAGTTCTCCTCTCATTGATTCCAGGTTCCAGCCATGCAGACACAACCCAACGACAATGTTCTAGCAATTCTCTCCTCTGATAAGTTCAATTCTTAAGTATTCATCAAGTCATCCCAACAGGAAACAAAAAACTGTTGTTTCTCCAGTCTTATAAGGAAATAATTGCACACCACTTCTTCCAGTTATGGCTCCATTTCTTTCTCCACCAAAAGACTACTAGTTATTCCCAATTCTCTCTGGTTGATTGGTTGGTTTGTTGGCTGGCTTTTAGGGTTTTTGAGACAGGTTCTTATGTAACCCAGGTTTTGCCTTGAGCTCCTACCTTCACTTCCCAAGTTCTGGGATTACAGGCATGCACCACCATACCCAGCTACTATTCTCTCTCAAGTTTATCCCAGCTACCCTTTCTCCTCCACCTCAAGTTCATCAAAGTCACCACTAACCTCCTCGCTGCTAAATGGTCAGTTCTGGGCTGGGGAGATAGCTCAGCAGTTAAAGGAGCTTGCTTACAAAGTCTTACAGCCCAGGTTTAATTCCCCAGTACCTATGTAATGCCAGAAGCACAAAATGGTGCAAGCATTTGGAGTTTGTTTGCAATGGCAAGAGACCCTGGTGCACCCATTCCTCTCCCCCCCCCTCCTAGTCTTGCCTCTCTCTCAAATATTAAAAAAGAAAAGGCTAAATGAAGTTGGGCGTAGTGGCACATGCTTTTAAATCCAACACTTAGGGGACAGAGGGAGAAAGATCACTGAGTTCAAGGCCAGCCTGGGACTACAGGAGTGAGTTCCAGGTCAGCCTGGTCTAGAGTGAGACCCTACCTTGAAAAAAACTAAAAATAAATAAAAAATAAATAAACTACATGGTCAGTTCCAGTCTTCACCTGCCCTGCCCTAGCTGATGCACTGATTCCTAGCTGATGCACTGATTCCTAGCTGACCCCTCTCCTCCCTGATGCTGGTCACTGACATGGCACTATCACCACAAGTCCACAGCTGTTCTTCACCTGGCTTCGGTAAGGTCCAATCTGCTGCCCTTCTACTTCACCAGCCATACCTTCTCAGTCTTGCTGTTTCCTTCTCTCCTCCCAGATCCCCAGTGCTCGCTCACTCTGTAGTCCTTTTCCGTGTCTACCCTTACTTCTGTGGTGACCTCAATTAGTTCCCAACTACTTACAATGCCAGCAGCTCCAAACTCTCAGAGTCCAGGCTCCTATTTAAGCACCTACCCCAGCACCCTACATCAAGTCTGACAATTATACCCTCCTAAAAAAAATCTAGATTCATCTCTGAATTTTTTCCTTCTACACACCCCACATTCACGCTTCAAATTCAACCTTCTCACACCTTCTCCCCACTATCACCACCTCTGGCTGGGCCCAGTAACAGCTCCTAAAGGGTTGCTTTGCCCCATGCTCTGCCCCAAAGCCATTCTCAGTACAGCAATAAACATCCTTCTGTTTAAACCTCAGTGAGATTACTCCTAGGGCAGGCAGAAGTCTAGATGACCCAGGTTCCCTCTCCTTGATCAGGGATATAAATTGTGATAGGGTAGTAGCTCCAGGGGTCATAGAGGACTCTAAGGGAGATGATTCTGAGTAGGTCTTATATGTCTGTCAGGCCCTTCAAAGCAACCCGAGACTCAAAGTGTAAAAGGACTCTGTATAAGGGAGCTCCCCTGTGGTTGGCTTTGCCACATGGCATAAGATTGGACAGCCTGAGGAGCTGAGAACAGCCATGGAGAAGAGGAGAAGCTCAGTCCTATAGCCACAGGAGCTGCTATCTGCCAGCACCTGAATGAGCCTGGAAGCAGACAACTTCCCTAGCAGAGAATCAGATAGGGTGGCAACTACCAACACTCTGCTTTCATGCTTAAGAGAACCCAGCCACACCATGACAGACCACTCATATTGTTTTAAGCCACCAAATGTGTGCTTACAGAAAACTAATATAACTCTTTTCAAAATTCTCCAGAGGCTCCTTATCAACTGAGATCAAAGCCAGTATCCTACAGCAGCCTATGTGCTACACTGAACCTAATGAACAGACCTCTTCCTTCTCCTTCTTCCTTCCACATGGACCTCTGTGAGCAAAGGTACTAGCCTGCCTGTGTCCTTATCCTCCTAAACCCACTCTCCAATACCTGCCTAGTGAACTAATTCTTTACCTCCCCCAAGTCTTTGCTGAAAGCTCCTCTTCTCATTGAGATTCATGCTAACCAGCCTATTAATTCTGCAACCTGCCCTCCCCAGTTCTCCTAGTAGCTCCTGCCACCTCTACTTTCTGGCTTCTCCATTACATTTATTTCTGCCCCATGGACATCTTATTGACTTACTGTGTTGATCTTCTTCCTCCACTAGGACAGGAGTGTCTGCTCCATTTCTCATATAAATCTCAAACACCCAGAATAATGCCTTGGCTTTTGACAGATGCTCAGTAAATTTAAAAAGTTAGGTAAAGAAAAGCAGTAGCACATACCAAGTGCTGGGAAGCAGAGGTAGGAGGATTGCTGTGAGTTCAAAGCCATCCTGAGACTACATAGTGAATTCCAGGGTCAGCTGGGCTAGAGTGAGACCTCACCTTGAAAAAACTGAAAAGGGGGGGGGTTGATAATAAGCATAGTTAAGGACCTAGTATGGTGCTGGTATACAGTAACATCTCAATAAATGAATGGCTATGACTATAACTTGCTGTCAAAAGAAAACAAAGCCCAGGAGATAGCATGATCCTCCTCAATACAGACATCCTACTGGCAGGCTCTCACACTGCTGCAATGGTGTCCCAACAGTCTCCATGTGTCCAGCATGGTCAGCTGCCTCCTATACCTCCTACACTGTTGGAGTCATCCTCGTCAAATATGAAGGGCAACCTCAAATAAAGGTGCTGAACCAGTGCTTGGTAAGAGCTGAGCTATGTAAACCAGTCATTGGAAAAAAGAGCAGGCATTCCATAACCACAACAGTTGAGCAGTCAGAAGTCCACCTGGCACAAGAATTCACAACTAGGGAAATTAAACCCTTGGGATGGGGATTGAAACAGGTTCAGGTCAGAGTGAAATGTGTCTGTGAAAACACAGATAAAACAAAGCAGAGGGGCTAGGGAGATGGCTCAGCAGTTAAAGATGCTTGCTTGCAAAGCCTGCCAACTCAAGATTCAATTTCCCAGTACCCATTTAAAGCCAGATGCACAAAGTGGCCATGCATCTGGAGTTTGTTTGCAGTAGCATTCTCTCTTTACTCACAAATAAATAAACTTTTGTAGAAAACAAAGAAAAGGTGAGACCCTACCTTGAAAAACATCAAAAATAAATAAATAAATAAATAAATAAATAAATAAATAAATAAATAAATAAAAATAAGTAAGAGCAGGGTGTGGTGTTGCACACCTTTAATCCCAGCACTTGGGAGGCAGAGGTAGGAGGATCACTGTGAGTTCAAAGCCAGCCTGAGACTGATTCTAGTTCTGTGAATGACGGAAACAACCCTTCCCCTAAAGATCCTTACTGAGGAATACTATAACCACCCACTGCTTTTGCTTTGTTTTGTTTTTTGAGGAGATAGAGTCTCATTCTAGCCCAGGTTGACCTTGAACTTGCAGTGATCCTCCTACTTCAGCCTCCTGAGTGCTGGGATTAAAGGCATGTAACACCACATCCTGTGCTGCTTCCTCTTAAAAATATTTTTATTTATTTGAGAGAGACAGACACAGAGAGAGATAAGAGAAGAGAGAAGAGAGAATGGGTACACAAGGGCCTCCTGTCACTACACTCAGCTCTTACCAAATTCCAGATGTATGGCCACATTGAGCATCTGGCTTTACATGGGTGCTGGGGAATCAAACCCTGGCCGTTACTTTATAAGCAAGTGCCTTTAACCACAGAGCCATCTCTCCAGCTTCCACCCACTACTTCTTTACATGCTAAATTCTCCTGTACTGCTGGAGCTCAGCCTCCAGAAGGCACCTGATGACTATGCTCTGCAAGCTCTCTCTTTCCCAGAGCTTTCTAGGAAGACCTCCAACCCAGCTGACAGGCTTCATGATCTCCTGGCATGTTCAAATGCCTGCTGTAACTGCAAGGGAAAGACACTCTGCACCTGCTCACCCCAATGGCTTAGGAGGGAACTTTCCAAACTCCTCCTAAAAGCAGCTTCCACTTCCTAACAGATACTGCAGGCCTTCCCACTCTGATCAGGGTTGAAGCTGCCTTCCTTCCTTCCATCTTTGGAAAATATTTTACATTTATTTATTTGTTTGAGAGAAAAAGCAGGCAGAGAAAGAGAGAGAGAGAGAGAGTGAATGGGCACTCCAGGGCTTTAGCCCCTGCAAATGAACTCCAGGCACATGCACCACCATGTGCACCTGGCTTACACGAGTACTGGGGAATTGAATCTGGGTCCTTAGGTTTCACAGGCAAGCACCTTAACCTCTAAGCCATCTCTCCAGCTCCCTTTCCATCTTTTCACAGAGAAGCAGGGCATCAGTTAGCTCCACCAGCACTGGCTGTAAAGCCTATGGATTTTGGGCTTTTGTGTTCTCTAGCTGCAAGCAATCCTTTACTGACCGTGGTACACACAAGAGGCAGGTGGTGTCTTTTGTAGGAAAGCAAAGACTTTGGAGTTAGCAAGTAAATGCTAAAATCACAGCCCTACCATCTATGCAGTCAACCTCTCTGTTCTGTATCCAGTGGACTAGAGACAGAATATACACTGCAGATCTGGGCAGCCTATTGCCTGGCAATGGAAGCAGCCAACCAGTTATTACATCTCTTGTCAAAGCAGCTCCCAGTTGAGATCTTGATCTCATCCCATCTGGCTCTACTATACTTTTTTTAAGAAAAATTAATTAATTAATTAATTTAGAGAGAATGGGTGCACCAGGGCCTTTAGGCACTGCAAACAAACTCCAGATGTGTGTGCCCCCTTGTGCATATGTGGGACATTGTGTGCTGGTGTCACTGTGCATCTGGCTTATGTGGGACCTGGAGAGTCAAACCCGAGTTCTTACACTTCGCAGGCAAGTGCCTTAACCACTAAGCCATCTCTCCAGCTCTCTACTGTACTTCTGAGTCTCCATATAGCCTCTGAGCCTGCCTCTCTGGCCTCCTACCCTTCTCTTCATCGAGTTACTCATGCTTTGGCTCTTATCTAGGCTGGCTGGGTTGTCCCTGCTCCTGGGACTTCGCACATATTGATTCCTTTGCCTAGGAAACACTATCTCGACATCTGCATGAGTAGAAAATGTTTTCAAGGCCAGTGGGCACCTCAGCTACTACTAATTGTCTCCAGCCTTCCCAGAGGCTTAATGCATGTTCACTTTTTTATACCCTCATCCAATGTAGAGAGATTTGCACAGTGGCCTCTGGCAATAGCCTGCCAATCTTGGAATCTTCTTACCTTTTTTTCCTTGCACTTGGAGTTCAACACCTGATCAGATCGCTCCTTTCATTGTTACAACCTGTAAGGCAGGTACCTCAGGTCATTACACAGACAAGGACAATAAGCCTAAACCCAAGATGCTGAATGCCTGCCTTACTCAAAACCACAAGGCCAGGACACAGCTAGGTGAAGAGTCCTCCCAGGACATCTTCCCACATATCTTAGCAATGCACACATGTGCATATGCACCAGCAACACACATCCCTAAAGCCAATTCAAAGGCAGCAGGGAATGAGCAAATTTTTTTTTCTTTTTTGGTTTTTCAAGGTAGGGTCTCACTCTGGCCTAGGCTGACCTGGAATTAACTATGTAGTCTCAGGTGGCCTTGAACTCACGGCGATCCTCCTACCTCTGCCTCCCGAGTGCTGGGATTAAAGGCGTGCGACACCACGCCCGGCTTGAATGAGCAAATATTGTGTAGAAAGGTCATGGGTATAAATCAAATGTTACCTCTTGTTCTCTGTCTTTTCTTTCTCAAAAAAATAATTTTTTTAAAGAATTACCAGTATGCATCTGAATCAATTTGCAACTAGTGAAGGACACAGAAACCACAGTAGGCATTTTAAGCAGAAAGGGATTTAACAAATGGAATTAGATGACTTCAAAATCCTCTGCGCTAAACCCTCAGATCCCCAGGAGTGGGCCACTACACAGAGCTCATACACCTGAGGAGCTGTCACTGCCATTGCTGAAATCAAACAACAGAAGTCACATCTGCCTCTAGAAGGTAACAGAGGCTCTCACCATCCAGGAAGCTGAAAATGGATGCTGTTGATGCTATAGGAAAGCCCCCTCTGTACATCATTATGTGGTAGCAGAGAACAGCCACAGGGAGGAGGAAAATGATCTTCAACTTCATTCTGCCTCAATTTCCCACAAATGAAGAATTTGATGAGCCTAATTCATACCCCAAACCCAAGCTGCAAGACTCCAGGGATAGATTTTCACTCTTTAGTAATGCAGTACAAAAAAGGTGCACTGGAAGGCAGTCTAAAGGAACAATCAGTAGCCCACAGAATCCCACCCCACACTACTTCTTGTGAAAAAAGCTGCCATAAAAAGCAAAAACAGCCAGGCATGGTGGTGCACGCCTTTAATCCCAGCACTCGGGAGGCAGAGGTAGGAGGATCGCCATGAATTCAAGGCCACCCTGAGACTACATAGTGAATTCCAGCCTGAGCTAGAGTGAGACCCTACCTCCAAAAAAAAAAAAAAAAAAAAAAAAAAAAAACAGACCAGGCACACCAAGCTGTGAAGGCCTACTACATAAAGCAGCTCAAGTGTGTCTGCCTCTTGGTAAAGGAACCCATCTCCTCTCTTCATAAGCTGCCTTCCCTCCTGAGACTTTGCAGCAAGCACATTTCCTCCTTAGCAGGCTCTGTTGTGATACCAAGGTATCACACTGCAAAAGCCTAAATCTATCTATATAGGAACTAAAATTTCAAACACTTTCATATCATGTCAAATTTGAAAAAAAATAAAATTAAGCTCATAGGAAACCCCAACAAAGCAGAAAGTGAGGTAGAAGCCAGGCATGGTGTCACAAGCATCTCAGCACTTAGGAGGCTAAGTTAGGAGATCACTCTGAGTTCAAAACCACCCTGAGGCTATATAGTATATTCCAGGTCAGCCTGGACTACAGGGAGAACCTACCTCAAAAAAAAAAGGGGAGGGGGTACTGGAGAGATGACTTAGTGGTTAAGGTGCCTGCCTGCTAAGCCTAAGAATGCCTGTTCAATCTCCAGGTCCCACGTTTAGCCAGACATAAAGTGACACAAGGGCGCAATGCCACACTTACGCACCTCGAGTTTGTTCATAGCAGCTGGTGGCCGCTGGCATGCCCATTCTCTGTCTCTCTCCAAAAAAAAGGGGAGGGGGCTGGTGAGATGGCTTAGCAGTTAAGGTGCTTGCCTACAAAGCCAAAGGACCCAGGTTCAATTCACCAAGACCCACATAAGCCAGCTGCACAAAGTGGCACATGCATCTGGAAGCCCTAGAGTGTCCATTCTCTCTCCCTCTGTTTCTCTCTCTCTCTTTCAAAAATAAATAAATAAAAATAAATGGTGAAGGAAAGAGGGAAGGGGGAAGCAGTGACAGAGGGAGGAAAGAAGGGAGGGAAAGAGGAAAGCAGCCTATGTACTGAGTGCATTCTCTGCTAGAGAGGTTTTTGTCTCACTTGTATATCCTCACTTAACCCTCACATTAGCTCTTTGCTTGGATGGCTTTTGTTTTCTATTGTTTCTGTGGTGCTGAGGATGGAACCCAGGGCTTCACATACACTAAGCAAACACTCCACCACTGATAGCCCTATTCCTCTCATATTAGCTCTTTACAAGAGGCTCAATTAATCCCAGGTCACTCAAATATACACTAGGGACCACAGAGGTTAAGTGACTTTCTCATGGTCACAGGTACAGCTCTCAACCACCACAATCCTCCCACTCATCTTTGAATTACAACTTGAACCTGGGCCAGCCAGACACAAGCTTGTGCCCCCAAAGGGCTCTCCGCCAGGTCAGGAAGCAGACTGGAAAATCCATCATTCCAGCCCTTTAAGCACAGCTAGATGCTGGCCATCCATAGGCTGTCTCTGCCCCGAAGCTTCCCTTTGGCAAGTTCCTCTCTGCCTTCAAATGAACATTAAACATCTCTTTAGCAAAGGACTGTCAGACCACCTCCTCTGAGAACTTAATGACAGGCCACACGAAGGACAAGTGCAGATTAGCAGATAAACCCTTCCTTGCCTTCAAGAACACCAGCCCCATCTCCTGAGGAAAGTAAGCACACCACAAGTATGCTCCTAAATTCCTCTCCTACTACTGCCTGAGTTCCTAGATAAACACTACACGGAGCTCATAGGAGCTCTTAGCACAACCACTCTCTTCCATGTGTGAGGAGGATCCTGCTCAAAGTACATTACCTTAATAAATGCACTTCAGGGAAGCAATTAAGAACTAGTTACAAGCAGTTTCAGCCTGCTAGCCCAGAGATTCTGAAAGGTTGGTGATTCTACCCACTCTCCACCCTCTGTAGGCCCTGGAGCATTTGGCAATATCTGAAGACATTTTCAGTCTTCATAACTGGAGAATCATGCTGACAGCTAATGTGCAGAGGTCAGGGATGCCACAACACACCGAATAGCTTGCCCTCAAGGAACCATCACCTCAAAATGTCAACAGTGCGGGCTAGAGCACAAATCCTGCTCTAAGTTACTGGGCATGCATAGGAGGGGGCAGGAAGTGGAGAAAAGAAGAATGTTATGCTCAAATCATAAAAAGCCAGTACTTATGGAAGTCACATGATTTACCAAGTGGATCCTATACTTGTGATTTTTTCCCTTATTAAAGCTCAGAGGCACCTGCCCAAGGTCACACAACTATTAAGGAGAAAAGCTGACTGAGATAGGAGGATTGCCATGAGTTCAAGGCCAGCTTGGGAGTACAGACTGAGTGCCAGGTCAGCCTGGACTAAAGTGAGACCCTACCTCAAAAAAAAATGGGGGCTAGAGAGATGGCTCAGCAGTTAAGTTGCTTGCCTGCAAAGCCTAATGACCCAGATTTGATTTCCCAGTAGCCATGTAAAGACAGATGCACAAAGTGGTGTATGCATCTGGAGATCATTTGTAGTGGCTACAGGCCCTGGCATGTCCTTTCTATCTCCCTTCCTCTCTCCCCTCTCTCCTTCTCTCTCTCCTTGCAAATAAATAAATAAAATAAAATAGGGAGCGCTGGAAATGAGCCCAACCTTTCTGAGCCTTGACACAGCACTCCCAATTGCAGTAGCCACCCCATCAAGCAGGCTACCCACTCTGGGAGAGCACGGGTTAATTCTACAGCTCAGGGTAGTCTGGGACACGATACAGGTGCTGATTACAGCAGGTGAAAGAACAGCAGCTGGGCCTGCAGCTTCCATGGGGCAACCATCAGGTCTAGCAGCCATACTGTTGCTCCCCTGCTCCTGCCTCATGAAGCAGTATCTCATGAAGCAGTCAGGGTCATAGGCTCTGTCATCCTCCCTACTGCCTCTGAGTTGACTAGCCTCCCACAATACCACCCACACATCTTTCTATAGCCTAGAGACAAACTCACTAAGGTGAGCCGAAGCCAGGACGGTGAAAAGACAAGGAAGGAGAAGGATGGTATGGCCTGACTGGGGTTCCCCAAGGGACCAACTCTAGCCCTGGCCCACCCTCCACAAATACTGTCCCAGTCCCTAGATATTCTACAACATCCTCCACAACTTCATTTACTTGCCTGTGAAATGTTTACTGGGCTCCCCACATTTGACACACAAATTGCTGTCCTAGGTTGAAACCCTTCTCTAATAGGGGAAAAAGAAGGGAAGGAGAAGGGAAAAAGACAGGGAAGGGAAGGGAAGGGAAGGGAAAGGGAAAGGGAAAGGGAAAGGAGGAGGAAAAGGGAAAGATGAAGGAAAAGGGGAGGGGAGGGGAGGAAAGAGAAGGGATGAGAAAACAGAAAGGAAATAGGAAACAAAAAATATAAACACCTTTAACCCCAGCACTCGGGAGGCTAAGGTAGGAGGATTGCTGTGAGTTCAAGGCCAGCCTAGGACTACAGAGTGAGTGCCAGATCAGCCTGAGCTAGAGTGAGACCCTATCTCAAAAAAAACAAAAACACCATTAGGCTCGGTGAACTAACAGTATTCCACCTACTTTCCCAAAGGTGCTTAAGAGTGGCTCCCAGGAAAGTCAGAGAAGTCAAAACAAGAGTAGAGACAGAAACCAAGGAAACAAGCACAGACACTTCTTTCTGTGGCCACCTGAGGAAGACTTCCTAGAAACAGCAGCTTTAGAAGGGATCTAGAAATTACATAATTGGATGGTATTTCCTCTAAAGAGGAGGAAGTTCCAAAGACAGCTCAACTGTCACATCCCAGTAGGACTAAGTTGCAACAGAGCAGGGCACAGCCACAATCACCCAGACAGCTGACATGTAAGGAACCATTTTGCATATGTTAACCCATTTAATCCCACAACCACAAAACGGGCTCATGAGCTCTTTTCCCAGATGAAGAAGCTGCGACAGCAAGCACCTAGACGATGGAGACGATAAAGGTGAGAGTGGAGCATAGTCAACAACACAGCAGACACTGTGTTCTTAACAATAAGTTAGGGGTGAGAAACCTTAGACAGGTGAAATGATGCTTAGAGAACACAGCTAAGATGTGGGTGAAGGCATCTATTGAACTCCAAAACCAAGCTGTTCCCACCATGTTGCTTCCCAGACACCCCCATTTCAAACAAGGGATCCTAAATTTACTAGGAATACCAAGTAACTATGAAAAACTGTCTACATTCTGAATTTCTGGACAGGGGCTACGAAGATGGCTCAGCAGATAAAGGCATTTGCTTGACATTCTGGACAGATCCATGAATCTACATTGAAGACATTGGTGGCATTCATAAACTGGAAAATCTGAAAATACTTGTCCATGTAACAGGATCAGATCAGCCACACCAATGATACTCCCCCAGGGTCCTGGCTCTTCCCTCTGAAGGTAATCCCTGCGTACTGAATTCTGAAGCCAGAATGCTAATACAATAGAACACCTATCAGATGGCTTATATAGAAAAAGTGTCTCCACAAAGCCACAGGCCACATGAGGATCATTTCACTCAGGCTTGGTCTTAGACTTACTGGGGGCAACTTACAGTCCCCTAATGAAGCAAACAGGCAGTGCCCACAGTCCCAAATGTCTCTGGATGACTCCATCATAGCTAGTACTGCAAAGGGCCCAACAAAGGAACACATACTCCCAATTCACCCAGCCATGCCCAGTAGCCTACCCAACCCCCAAGGGGCAGATTACTATCCTGCACACACTCTCCACAGCCTCCAGACTCTTCTGCAGAACACATCACAGCTGGTATGAGTGACTGTGGGAGACCCACCCCCAGGCTATAAGCCTATTCACCATCATGACTTCAGACCACATCTATTCCCCTGTTACTTCCATCCTCCTGGACACAGGCACTTGCTGAACAAAAGCTTTAGAACATAAACTAGAGGGAGAAGCCGAAGCAACTTTCCCCACAAGGCTTTAGGGGACATATATAGCAAGGGGTACATAGTACAGACTCAGCACACCAAGAATGTGTGGAGCTGCTGTGTGATGACAGCACACACCTCAACAGCAGGGCAGGACCAGAACACAATGAAAGGCCATACAGGAACACAGGGAACATTACCAGGGTACTTGGGACATGCTAGCCTTGGGCTAACCCTGCACTAGCCTCATCAGCAGCCTCTATCTGGCCCAAGAAACCAAGATTATCAGTGAATGACGAGCTCTTCAGAGCCTGAGCCTGACAAATAAAGGCTAATGACCACCTATCGGTCACCTGCACACACAGTAGGCAGGAGGCCAGAAAATGACAAAAACTGTTCAAGTGAGCCAAGGACAAGAAAACCAACAGCTGACAATAAGGATCCAAACAACTGAAAGATCACATACCTGACCCCCACACAACTCCACAGCACTTAGGCCACAGTAATGGCGAGATTGTCTGTATGGCATAGCACCTGCTCAATGTGCAGGACAACTGGGCTACTAGAAACAAAATTGGTATTACCTTGTAAAGAAGTTACTAAATGGCCCCAATATTTTCAATTTTCTCCCCTCCTCAGTTTCATCAACACAGTCTTGCTGGGGTAAGTTGCTGGTTTCCTTGATGGAGCTCAGGGTGACATCAGTAAACTGTGGGTCATCGTCATTCTCCAGGGTCACAATAGCACTGGAGCTGCTCGTGACCATGAGATCCAAGATGTCCTCATTACTAACAGATAGTGTGGCTGACAGCTCTGTGCCAAGACTAGATACGCTGCAGACAGAAACATTGTCACTGCGGCTCAGGGCCTTAGAGGTAGGGCTGTAGAGTTTCACCGAGTCATAGCATGTCCTGGGAAATGTGGAGGACTTCCGCACAACCTGCTCCCATTCGGTGCCTGTGGGAGCTGGGGGCGCACAAGATGGAAGGGGGCAAGCACTCTGGAAGGCCCGCTCAGGGATGATCTCTGACTCAGACTGTTTTCTCTTCACATGGACCACATTGCAAGGGACAGGTTCTGGGTTGCCAATTTCCAGGGTAGGAATGCCCGAGTCCACTGACTGAAGGCTGTGTCGATCTTCCAAAGCACCAAGTTTTAGCGTGGGCCCATATTCGGGGGCCAAGAGGGATCTGGGTGTTTTGATGCTCAAGGGTTGCAGGTTCTGAAGACAGTTTCTTGATCGGCCATCCACAATGCCCATCAAGGCTACACCATTTGTAGAGGAGGAAAGGTTTCCATCAGTCATCTTGGTCCAAGGAGAAACTAGGGAAACACAGACATGGAAATTAAGAAGGTGAATAAAAAACCTACTCCTCAGAAGGGCTTGCAAGTTAAAAAGTCCAACAAGTTGGATATGGTGGTACACACCCATAATCCTAGCATTCAGGATACTGAGGCAGGAGGATGTTGAGTCTGAAAACAAGTTGATGAGAGCCCATATCAAAAAAAAAAAAAAAGGAGCTGGGGATGTAGCTCAGTGGTAGAGTGCTTGCCTAGCATGCATGAGGACATGGGTTAAATCCTCAGTACCACAAAAACAAACAAAAAGTCCTATATATTCATGTTGTGACAGAGAACCAGAGCTTTAACAGACTCTGATAAATAGGAAGATAACCCAAATAAAGGACCCATCTAGAGAACACAACCATCTTTGCCATCTGTATCATCCATGTGACAGCCACACCAGCAATGGAAGCACAGGGTCTGTGCTGGGCAGGAGGAAGTTGTGTGGGTAGTATATGCTATAGTTTGGATCTTTAATTCTCCCTCAAAGGACCACGTGTTGAAGGCTTGATCCCCATTCTGTTGTGCAACTGGGAGGTGGTAGAGCTTTGTGGGAAGAAGTCAGAACATTGGGATATACCCTTGAAGGGGATATTGAGCCTCCAGCCCCTTCTGTTGCTCTCCTTGTTTCCTGGATACCATGAGTAAACAGAACTTGTCACCTGCTCCTATTATAGTTTGTCCCAGGCACAAATCAACCCCTGTTGACCATGGACTGGAACCTCTAAAACCTTGAGCCAAAATAAACCCTTCCTCCTCACACTGTTTAGCGCAAATATTTTGCCATAATGACACAAAGGGATAATTTATAAACAGTATACCTCAGTCCAAAAGTATGTGGACTCAGAGCAGGGAATGGAGCTCAATAGTACCATTTGCCAAAGATAAGCAATCCTACTCACTCTAAGATGGCATTAAAAAAAATCATCAGCCGGGCGTGGTGGTGCACGCCTTTAATCCCAGCACTTGGGAGGCAGAGGTAGGAGGATCGCGGAGAGTTCGAGGCCACCCTGAGACTACAGAGTGAATTCCAGGTTAGCCTGAGCCAGAGTGAGACCCTACCTCGCAAAACCAAAAAAAAAAAAAAAAAAAAAAAAAAAAAAAATCAAGCTAACTTCATTAGGTCAGAAAAGAAGAAAAATAGATCACACTGCTACTTAGCAACAGAAGTAGGACTGGGGCTTGCGAACAAAGTAGTTTGCATCTACTTTAGGATGGCTTGGTGTAGGATCATAAAACACAGCAGAGGAAGTTGGTTCATTAATCAAACCTGAAGGAAATTCCAGCCTCGAAAACAGCCCCAAGCACACTGCCAATCCTATTTTCTTTCAAAATGTCAAAACTTGGCTGGAGGGGATGATTTAGCGGTTAAGGCATTTGCCTGAAAAGCCAAAGGATCCCGGTTCGATTCTCCAAGACCCACTTAAGCCAGATGCACAAGGGGACTCATGTGTCCGGAGGTCATTTGCAGTGGCTGGAGGCCTGGCACACCCATATTCTATTCTCTCTCTCTCCCTCTGTTAAACAAATAAATAAAAACAAAATGTCAAAACTAAACAGATCAGATGGTGCACCATAACCTGACCACAGAGTAGAGCAACATAAGCCCATGACTTTGGACTTCAGCCACTCCTAGATTCTAACCCCAGGTCCACTATATAGATGGCCTTGAGAGAATTAAAAACCAAGGAAAGCGCTGCATGGGCACATGGCCAAGATGGGAACTTTGCTGACATCTGCTGTTGAAAGGATAAACAGAATAGTTACAAAGTAAAAGTATATAGATAAAAATGCCCAAACTAAAGTAACGCCATGACAGGCTCTAAGGATATTCACAGGCCTGAGTTTCTATTTCTGGGCTGAGCTGACACAGCATTTTTGCAGTTACTGGAAAACCCCCCAAACTGCCCAGTACCCAAAATAATCCTTAAAATGAAGCCAGTCAGAAGAAACCAAGCAAATGTTATACATACTTGTGGTCCTCAAGTTATAGATAAGTTGGCTCAAAATGCCATAGTAACCACATAACCAATGAGCATATTACATGTACATTATTTTTAATTGTTAACCAATCATGTTATAAATTTTTTTTTGTTTGTTTGAATCCAATAAAAGCTGCCCTGATTCTACCCTCGGGGCCTCCAGTCCTCTACCCCTGCGTGGCGTATGACTGGGGGTCCCAGCGTGCTGGAATAAAAGTCCTCTTGCTGTTTGCATCAAGACCGTTTCTCGGAGTGATTTGGGGTGTCGCCTTTCCCGAGACAGAGCCCGGGGAGTCCTCACTTCCAGGGTCTTACACTGTCACCAAACAGGAAATGGCTAAAGGATCTAAAGCACAGGAGACAACGGCAGCACACTCACTGAGGGATTTACTGCTCAGCCTCGGCAAGGCACCTCAGGAAGCCAATGGCCTCTCAAGAGTCAGCACAGCAGAAGCAAATATAAAAGCAGAAAAGGAAGCTGAGGTAGGACTGTCATGATGTCTGGGCTACAGAGTGAGTTCTAGGTCACTCAAGCCTGAGCAAGAGTGAGACCTTGCCTCAAAAAACATACCAAAAGGGCTAGAGAGATGGCTCAGTGGTTAAGGCACTTGCCTGCAAAGCCAAAGGACCCAGGTTCAATTCCCCAGGACCCATGTAAAGCCAGATGCACAAGGTGGCACATGTGTCTGGAGTTCATATGCAGTTGCTAGTGGCCCTGGCACGCCCATTCTCTATCTCTACCTGCTTCTGTGTCTCTCAAATAAATAAATAAAAATATTTAAACACAAAAACAAAAATATAAAAGTAGAAAAGGGAAAGGGCAATAAACCCCCTCCCTCCCAGTGACTGAAGGAGACAATCAGATAGTGCAGCAGGAAACAAAAACAGAAATGTGAAGGGATGAACCGAATGGCAGAATTCAGATATAGATTGAATGACATACAAACTTGAAACATGACCCAATGAGCAAAAAAGGCTAATTTAACTCCAGAATTGTGCTGATTATCCATTTTTCTTAGAAGTTAGAATTACATTATACTATACCTAACATAAATTAAAATTTGTCACAGAAGTGAAATTATATAGGGGCTTCAAAAAATGTTTCTTAAACTTACAGACAAAAACAGTTCATCCTCCAGAGGGATCTGGGCATTGCTAAGTCCAGCAGCCATGTGCCCCTACAAAGCAAGGCTACAACACAGTACTTCTGTGTCTCCTCCAGCTATCATATTACTCAACAATAACAATCACATCTGAAGAGATGGCTCAGCAGTTAGAGGCACTTGCTTGCAAAGCCTGACTGCCCGGGTTGGATTTCCCAGTACCCATGTAAAGCCAGATGCACAAAAGTGCTGCATGTATCTGAAGTTCACCTGCAAGGGCAGGAGGTCTTAGCATGCCCATACTCCCTCATATTCTCTCTTTCACTCTCTCTCTCTCTCTCCTTCCTTCCCTCCCTTCTCAAATAAATAAATGAATGTCCAAAAAAGTCACAAATAATATAGGTACAGGGGTAGCGAGATGGCTCATTGGGTAAAGTGCTTGCCACACAAGCATGAAGACCAAAGTTAAGACACATAGCAATCATGCAAGTTAATGCCAGATATGGTGGTGCACACCTATAATCCAATCCAAGCACTGGGGAGGCAGAGACAGGGAATCCCTGGGTTCACTAGCTAGTCTAGCTGAATCAGTGAGCTCCAAGTTCAATGAGCAACCCCCATCTCAAAGAATATGGTAGAGAGTGATTGAGGAAGACACCCAACATCAACTTCTGGCCTCTACATGCATACACACATAGACCACACCCACATATACAAACAAAAAAGATAGATTCAAACATACACAAATTAAAAGCTGTAATTATTAAATTAAAATGAAATATTTTATCCTCTAGTTAAGAGTTAATTTTTTTAACAGAGTTGAAATTAATCAGAATTATCAATACTCCATGACACCCTAACAGATCAAACTGGCAAACAGCATGATCAAAAGAAGAAATCCTAACAGTACCCAGGGCTGATCCCACTGGCACGCACAGATGAAATTCTCAGCTACTTACCAGCTAGTATGACCTCAAAAGATGTACTTAGCCTTTCTAAGCCTCAACCTCCCTCCTCTCCAGTAGTGAAATAGGGCAATACCATATGACAAGCTGGTCTGGAGGCAAGCAATGAGAAGCTTCAGGGAAAGCACCCACAGACCCATACCTGACACCCAGCAGATGCCCAATAAAGGTGCATCCCTTTGTTTTTAGTCACATAGAGCCAAGGTGCCTGCAAAAGATGGAAGCTGAACTGTTACTCTCAAGAAATTCTGTCCCTAGAGTAGATGGAAAAGTCAGAACCTAGACAGACATAAGGTGTCCACTACTGTCTATAGTATGAGAAGCCATGTTAAGTGAGACAACAGCATGTCAGTCATGGCATTCCAAGGACCCCTTTTCTGAACCTCACCAAAAGGAACACGGGAGGGAGGGAGGGAGGGAGAGAAGGAGGGAGAGAAGGAGGGAGAGAAGGAGGGAGAGAGGGAGAGAGGGAAAGAAGGAGGGAGGGAAAGAAGGAGGGAGGGAAAGAAGGAGGGAGGGAGCTGAGAGGCAGAGCCACAGTGTGCCCTCCCTCTATCCTCCTGTTCTCCTTTGCTCTACCTGGCCAGGGGCAGCATCCCCAGGGCTTCTTCTAAAGAGAAGCCAGATGACCTCCAAGGCCTCAGCTGGTTCCTTAAATCTCAGGAACAGTGCGTCAGTCTTCGGGGAAATAAGCCTAAGAGGAGAAAAGTATTTCCGCTTGCAACACACTGTAGGGCCAAACTCTGCAAAGGGCCAGCAGGGTCACCTGTTCTCTAGCTCTTCCACCTGGTGCCACAAGCACAAAACAGGAGACCACACTCCAGGTCTCCTACCTCTGCCAATGCCCCTCAAGTGGGGGGGGGAGGTAACAGGGGGAGGTCACACAAAAAAGGTACATGTTTCTGACACAAGGCTAGCCAAAAGCAGATGGCCTGCCTCCAAGTCACATGCTTTCTAAACACAAACTAAGCCTGAATTCCCCACACTGAGCAGTCACACTGGCCCTCCCCATCATCTCTGACTACCTCCCCTGCCTCTCAACATCCAGCCAACTGGGTCACTGTGGGGCAGAGGAGCTCTCCCTGGCAAGGTCATCAGGCACCTCCAGGCTCTAGCAATGTATAGCAGAAGGACCTACTTTACCAGCATTTTCAAAGGCCACCTCCTCAGCACAGCCTCCCCAGATCTTCCAGGGCTGTTCACCCAGGTTCCTTTTAGCCACACCTCACCTAAAACAATGAATTTTACAACTGTTCTCATGTCTTTCTCCCCATTGGATTTGATTTCAAACAGGCACAGTTCTATTCTGTTCTGGATACTATTGCCTGGCCACAAGCCTAGCATGGATTAAGGATTCAAACAAGTGTGTTCTTAATAAATTACCAATCACCAAGTTCTTAAGTGAGCAGGTTCCAGGGCCAGTCCCATCCAGGCAAGCTCAGTTAAAAGCCAGGTTATAGTCCAAGAACAAGGGAGCATGAGAAGCAGCAACACAAGGAAGAAGCCCCCACTGAGTCCCTGGTTGTGTGTGCAAACAACCGACACCAGCAGCTAAGCTGTGATCAGCTGGTACAAGACCACCATTCTGGACAATGAAGAAGGTGAAGCAAAATCCCTCCTCTAACTTGTTTTCCAAAGTAAACATGGTTAACATCCCAGAGACACAATCTCCTCACAGCAGCCACCATGGTCTGGGCAGCCCCAGGCACTGGGTGGGCTCAGGAAGGAAGAAACAGCCCCAACAGCTCCCCCAGCATGCTTAGGGGAGAAAGAAATGCAGGGCAAATGATGATTAGGCACCACTTTCCGGACAACAGAAACACACACAAGATGTAAAGCAAGGATAAGAGGAAGACTGCTTTAATTCTCACAGCAAGACCATCTGAGTGTTAATATGCCCGTCCCACACCTAGCTCTGCAGGAAGCAAAGAGAAAAACTGCTCTAGGGTCTGCAACGACCTAACCACCACCCCCCCTTAAACCAAAATTTTAAAAAAGGGCTAAATGGGGCTGGAGAGATGGCTTAACAGTTAAGGTGCCTGCCTCTTAAGCCTAAGAACGCTGGTTCCAATCTCCAGCAGTTCCAATCTCCAGGTCCCACGTTTAGCCAGATGCAAAGTGATGCAAGGGCGCGCACACATCTGGATTTCGTTCACAGCAGCTGAGAGACTGCTGGCGCGCCCATTCTCTGTCTCCCTCTCCCTCTCTGTCTGTCTCTCTTTGTGCCTCTAAAAATAAAAAATAAAAAACTTTTTTTAAAAAAGGGCTAAATGAAGCTGGGCATGGTGGCACATACCTTTAATACCAACACTTAGGAGGGAGACGGAGGAGGATCACTGAGTTCAAGGCCAGCCTACCTCTCTACCTGGGTTAGATGAAACCTCACCACGAAAAACAAAGAAAAAGAAAAAGAAAAGAAAAGAAAAAAAGGGGAGGGGAAGGTATATGAAGACAATCCACCCATCTGATTTTCCCCTCAGAATCAGTGACATTAGGTCTTGGTCAAAGACCTGAAGGAGGACCAAACCAATTGATTCAGTTTTGTGGGGGATCCCCTCCTTGGTGTCTGGAGAAGTCACACAGCCATCTGTGCAGGTAGCCTCTGGCATGCTCCTGGGGCCTGCACTGTCCACTCCTCCCTGGATGTTTCCAAGGATAACAACCTGCTGGCATTTCAACAGCAAGGGGACACCACAGCTCCAGCACACAAAGGGCAGGACAGTGCACTCATTCTTGCTGCTATGCCTTCCTAGCTCTGCAGGAAGCAAAGAGGAAAACTGCTCTAGGGCCCGGAACAACCTAACTTGCACAAGGCCCTCTGCCTGGTTCCTTAGTCCTCATTTTAGAGGTCAAGCATCCACAGCTTATTTCTACTCTGCCATGGCCAAAGGGCACATGTCACAGAGCCAACATGTCAGGTGGACAGGACTAGGCCTGTAATACCACCTAAGCATCACCATAAAACTGCCTCTCAATGCACACAAGTGCTATGCTAAACACAACCCTGTGAGCTACGTATTGCCCACACTGTACAAAGGGGTAAACCAAGGTCTCCACTGTATGCCTAAGCATGACACCAGACCTCCCAGTTTGCAACTCCAAGGCCCTTGAGAACATTCCTGTTAGTGAAAAACAAACACAAATGTCAGGAACCCTTTCTCCTCATCCCACTACCTTACTCATGAGAACCCAGCAGAGTTAATACACTGATAGGCCCAGTCTCCCAGAGCAACCCCCACTTGAGTCTTATCTCCAGCACCCACATCTTTCTCCACAGGCTTCTTGAAGTTTCCAAGTTTCCTGGTGAGGGTTCTGGTAAGACTAACAACCTCCTCACAGAAGTGATGGCTATACCAGGCTACATGGCAACCCAGCACACAGGAAGGTTCTAGAGAAGTAGTGCAACTGAGCTTCAGGGTAACAGTCTAACACCAAGGAGAAATCAATGGATCCATAAGGCATCTCCCGTGTGAATTCCTCTGCTCTGCACAGGGCTCTGCAGCACCGAATAGGAGGCAATTCTCTTTAATTCACATTTCTACTGTGACAAGAAAGGCTAGACAAGTCCTGGGCCTCAGGTGCTATAGGGTAGAGGCCTGTAGCACTGCACTAAGCATTTATACCCATCGAGGTAGCCTCCACCAGCACCAAGAGCTAGAACACTAATAGTAAATCACAGGCTAAGATAGCCTCTATGTTGGGCTAACCTAAGTCTGGCTAGTGACACACACACTACCACCACCAAGAATTATCTGCATTGTGAACACTGGAAAGGTCAACTATAAAGATAGTGTTTCTTTAGGGTTGTTTGTTTGTTTGTTTGTTTGTTTTGAGGTAGGGTCTCTCTCTAGCCCAGGCTGACCTGGAATGTAATTTCAGGCTGGCTTTGAACTGACAGCAATCCTTCTACTTCTGCTTCCTGAGTGCTAGGATTAAAGGCTTCTATTTTCTTTTCTTTTTTCTTTCTTTTTTTTTTTTGGAGGGGGGGTGCAGTATGTGTGGGAAAATGTATGCACATGCATATGAAATCCAGAGGAAGATGGCAGGTGTCTTCCACTATAGCTCTTCTATCCTATTTAACTGAGACGAAGCCTCTCATTAAACCTGGAGCTCCTTTTTGTTTCAATTAGGCTGGCTGACCAAGAAGCCCCAGTGATCCTCCTGTCTCCATCCCCTCATCACTGGGGTTCCAGGTACAAGTGGCCATGCCCAGCTTTTTACATGGATGCTGGGAATCAAACTCAGGTCCTCACGCTTGCACAGCAAGTGCTCTTACCCACTGAGACTTCTCCCCAGCCCCAAACACATTATCCTTTAGAACAAAAAATAATCCTAAAATACTTCCTAGAAGGCTGGAGAGAGCCTAGCAACCAGAGTTTGATTCACCAGTACCCACATAAAGCGAGATGCACAGTGGTCCATTTTTCTGGAGTTTGTATGCAGTGGCTAGAGGCACTGGTGCACCCATTCTCATTCATTTAATTTCCCTCCCTCTTTCTCTCTCTCTGCTTGAAAATAAATAAATAAAACTAAAAAAATAGGGCTGGAGAGATAACTTGGCGGTTAAGGTGCTTGCCTGCAAAGCCTAACCACTCTGGTTCAATCCTCCAGTACCCACATAAAGCCAGATACACAAGGTGGCACATGTGTCTGGAGTTTGTTTGCAGTGCCTGGAGGCCCTGGCATGCCCATTTTCTATCTGCCTCTCTCTAATAAATAATAAATAAAATATTTTTTAAAATATATACATATGAAATAAAACTTCCTAGAAATAAGGTTGGAGGGATGGCTTAGCAGTTAAGGCATTTGCCTGCAAAGCCAAGGACCCAGATTTGATTCCCCAGGACCCATGTTAGCCAGATGAACAAGGGTACACATGTGTCTGGAGTTCATTTGTAGTGGCTGCAGACCCTGGTGTGTGCATTCTCTTCCTCCCCCACCCTTTCTGTCAAATAAATAAATAAAATATTTATTTATTTATTTATTTATTTATTTATTTTGGAGAAAGACACAGAGAGAGACAGACAGAGAGAGAGAGACAGAGACAGATAGAGATCGGCGTGCCAGCAGTCTCTCAGCTGCTGTGAACGAAATCCAGATGTGTGCGCCCCCTTGCAGTCAAGTGCGGCATTACGCCCTTGCGTCACTTTGCATCTGGCTAAACGTGGGACCTGGAGATTGGAACCAGGTTCTTAGGCTTAGCAGGCAGGTGCTTTAACCACTAAGCCATCTCTCCAGCCCGTCCTAAACAAAATATTTTTTTTAAAAACTTCATAGAAATACATAATCACCTAGAGAGTAAAGGGCAGCTTCCAACACCCCTGCACTGACCACAATGATGGGGAAAGGATAGTTTCATCCATGCATACTTCAGCACACAAGGCTGAAAGTGACATGAACCTAATGAGGGTGCCCAAAGGTCCCTTCTAAGTCCTAAGGCACAGACATTTAACTTGCACTGGGCACAGGTGGTTATGATTTAAAGGCCTAAACGGGACACTGTAAATTAAGGACACAGAACATATGGAGTTTTTCACCTCTCCAAAATAATCAGCTACCTTTAGCGAATTATCAAACCCCACTGACATAAGTACCTGTAAAGTACTGACAAATTCTATAGGAAGACCTTCAGACCACCTCACAAAGGCAATGGAACTTAAAACCTTAATTCTGAATGAATTATTTTCACAGCATTGATCATGTGCTGCACATGCTAGGAGCACATGCTCTAATCACAAGTCTGTCAAGTACACCGAAGAACTGAAACTCAGATAAGAAAAGTAACTGGTTCAAAGTCACACAACAAGAGAAATTGGGTTCAGACTAAGTTTGACATGGAAGTTCCACACATGGTTGATGAAATGCTTAAGAATAATCAGTATACTAATAAACACCTAACAACTTTCATTTTTGTAGGTATGTTAAGAGTTCAGCAGAAAAGCTTTAAAATAAAATAAGCAGGGATGGGGGGACTACAGGCTGTGGAATAGACTGCATTAAGTTCAGCTTCAGCTCTTCCACTTACCAGCTATGTAACCTTAGAGAGTGTAACTCCATGTGCCTTCATTTCACTCTAGCAACATCAGGACAATACTAGACCTTACTTCATAGGCAATTGATAAAATTAGGGTTGGAAATCCATATAAAGCCTTTAGATTCGTGCCTGGCACAGCTGAGCCTTAGAAGATATTGGCTGGTGTTATACTCCTGGGTAGCAGAGAGGGACAGCCAACTCAGCCCACTATTTTAGCAACATATTTGCATAAGCAAGCCCAGAAACAGCCACTGGGTACTCAAGGCATGACCATACAGCTTCTTCCTGTCCCTCACCTGCTGTGTGATACTGACTGAATTGAATTCTAGGTCTCAACCTCCCCAGGTGTGCAATGAGCTTTAGCCAAACCAAGAGTCAAGAAGTCACAATGCAGGCCCAAGAAACTTGTACAACTACTTCTAAAAAAAATTGTCAGCAGACAATGCTTAATTTCCTAATGCTCTCTCTTATGCGACATATTGTCATAGAGAGAGGCAATAAATCCTCTCCAAGGTCTCAAGACCTCACAAGCATCCACAATGTGTAGGCAAATGTGTCCTGTGCTGAGGCTGAGGCATGAATTTCATGAGCTCAGACTCATGAGGAGACAGGCAAGGCTCCCTGAAAAAATCAGGTTCTCAATTTTAGAGAAGCCTACATAGGAGGGGAAGCAGAAGCATGAGAGTTAAGGGACAATAGGGGTGGGGGCTAACAGAGCAACTGAAAGTGCTAAAGGGACCTTAATCAGCAGGGGCCAAGTGAGGATGTGAGGAGATGGGCTGGAAGCAGACTATAAAACTTCTGGGGCACAAACATGAATCAAGCCCAGCCCTGTGCAAGTAAAGTGCTAATCAAGTGCATGGAGGCATGCTGGGACCACAAAGGACACTAAGGTGAGCAGAGCCTTGCCTATGACCTGCACCTCTGCCTCTCTTATCTTACCTTCCTTGATGTTTCCCAATAATCACCAAATTAAGAGCCCATTACAGCTGGTTCTCATTAGGATCGGTGCTGGGGATCTCAAGGGGTCAAACTCATACAAACAACTAACAGAGCAGCAAAGGGGGGTGGGGGAGAGAAGCCATTCCCAAACCTGAGAGTTTGAACTGGTACTTGCCAGATACACTGGGCAACAAAAGTTTCCAAGAGTGCTGTAACGGCTAACCTAGTCCCTACAATACACCTACCAATGACCACAGGCAAAGCACCCTCCATAAAAAGCAGCCAAGACAGCTAACTAGGTGCTAACCTCCTGCAGATTGAGGTACTGGGGGGAAGAGAGAGTAACTGCTCAGCAGCCGATCCCTCTTCAGCCAGCCTACGCGATATAATCACAAGGTGACCAGAGCCTCCAGGAGTGCAGTTGTGCATACAGAACCTTCCAGAACTAAGTCTCCAATTCCAGCTGGAGATGAGGCTACCCCTATGTCACTTTAACATAAAAAATAATTTCAGCCTGGCGTGGTGGTGCACACCTTTAAACTCAGCACTTTGGAGGCAGAAATAGGAGGACCGCTGTGAGTTCGAAGCCAGCCTGGGACTACACAGTGAATTCCAGGTCAGCCTGGGCTAGAGTGCAAAAAAAAAAAAAAAAAAAAAAATCAGTTTCACTGAAACTGGCCAAGAGGCGTCTCTAAAATGTCTAGGGCCTGGCCTCACTGCGGTTCCATCTGGAGTCTGTAGGAGCCAGCGCCCCCGAGGTGGGTTGAGACACGCCTGCAGGGTTGGGGCAGGCAAAGTTCTGAGTTGTTCCTCCTGCCTCCCGGCAAGCCAGATGCAAAAGGTCTCCACTACAAGATCGCGTGCTCAGCAGGAAAGGGAGTCCTCAGCCGAGGGATGGGGAAATCTGAGGACGCGTGTGGGAAAAGAAGAGGAACCCGGGGCTAAGGAGTTCCACTGCCTGTGACAGGGTTTGAGGACGCGGGCACCCGGCACGGAGCTCGGAGGCGGGCTCAACACAGCCGGAGCTCACTGTGTGAGGGGAAACTTTGCACCAAGTTCCGGAAAAGCAGCGTATCGCAGCGCGGTCTCACCTCCCGCAGCCGCTAGCGGCCGCGACCCGGGCCCGACACGGCGCCTCCCACTCGCACCGTCACCCCAGGGCCCGGACCGCGCCGCCTCAGGCCGCCCCGGCTCCCGCCCGCGCCCCCTTGTTCCCGGTGCCTAGCGGCCTGGATCCTCCCGGACACCCTCAATACCGAATTAACGCGGCTCCGACGCCATCCCCCGGGCGCGGTCCGGCAGCCTAGACTCCCCGGGACCCGCAACTTGCTGGGCTCTGACAAGGAACGCAGCAGACGCAGGTCCCCGGCAGGTGCGCACCAGCCGCCCGCCGCCACCAGCAGCGGGCACCCTTGCCTTGCCCCGCCCCGCCCCTCGGCGCATCGCCACGCCCTCGAGCTCCTGGCCACGCCCCTCCGGCCCTTCGCGGCTCTTCCGCCCGGCGGAGCTTCCCCTCCCCGCCGCGCCCCGTCTGTGCTAAGGGCTCTGAGCTCGCTCGCCTGCCCCTCCTCCGGCCCGCCCATTCTTCCTCCACCGACCTTCGGGGCTACGCCCTCCACCCCTTTCTGTCCCGAAGTCCAGCCAGAGCTATGAGGACAAGCCCTTAGTGGGTCATCTTACCCACCCAAGTGCTGCAAACGCTCGGTACGGGGTCCCCTTACCTCGTCGGCTCCGCCCGCGGCCATCTTGGACGTGGGAAGCAGCGCGGAGGGGGAGGGGCGCAAGCGGGCTGGACCAGGCGTGAGGAGCCGAGCTGCGGAGCGCATCGATGAGGCGCTCCTGCACCTGAGGTAGCCAGGTCTCCTACCAGCCAAAGGGGAGATGGGTGTGGGACGCCTGAGCTCAGATCTAGAATGCATTGCCTTGGAAAGGTTCTTCTGCATCCTTCCTGACCAGTCTTAGTCTCTTCATCTGTAAAACGGGTTTGTCTTAACACTTGTCTGTACTTTTATACCACCTGTGGTCTTTTTAAACGCCAAAGTCGGGCTGGAGAGATGGCTTAGCGGTTAAGGCGCTTGCCTGCAAAGCCAAAGGACCCAGGTTCGATTCAGAAGAACCCACATAAGCCCGATGAACAAGGTGGCGCATGTGTCTCGAGTTCATTTGCAGCAGCCAGAGGCCCTGGCGCGCTTATTCTCTCTTTCTCTGTCTCTCAAATAAGTAAATAAAAATATTTTTAAACTCCAAAGTTCTGGTAGTGCCCCAGGCCTCTAGAGGTGTGATGCAGAGTTCATCCGTATGTCTTGAAAGCAGTATACTATGCAGACTGGTCGGAACTACTGGCCTGCTGTTCATGTATTTTATTTGTTTCAATGCTGTAAAAGTTGCCAAGATGCAGTCTTTGAACATAGAAGTCCTCCCCAGCTGGGAAGGGATGAAGCCACATGCCTGCTTCAGGGAGTTGATACAAGGCCTGAATAAGGAACTATTAGTCCTTACTCCCTTCTAGAATGTATGCTTCCAGAACCAACCCCAGCTCATGCATTTACTGCAGTGTCCTTCCTGCCTGGGAAATAGCAGAGACCTGAGTATTTATTAACTTGTCTTTATATTTTGAGGCAACCATGACAGGTGGCCTAGGTTTACAAGAAGACCCTTGGGGGCTGTGGGCAGGCCTAAAGGACCAGCCTTCCTCAGAAAAAGTTATCTCCCTGTAGCATCAGTAAGCCTGCAGATGGAGGGAGAGCCTTCTTCACTACTGTCCTTAGGAGTGAGACACAGAACCCTTAGCTTGTGCTTCCTCATGGATCATGGCTCTAAAAATTTTGTCACCCCCTTGTTAATGATGGCAGGAGAGTGCATATTTTTAAAAGGCAATTTCTTGGTAGAATACAGAGTTGAAGGGCTCCCAGGGTACCCCAGCATTTGATGCAGCTTTGTAGGTGCTGAAGTTGCTAGTGGTTTTGTGAGGACCATGCCTACCTAGTCTCTACCATACTACTCCACACCCTTCACAAGCTTCATTTCAATTCAGTTGCATCCTAACACATAGTATCAGTAGGTCTGCTTGCACAAGGTTCCTTGGGACTCCCCACCTCCAGTCCCTAAGCTTAGTCTCAGGGCTTTAAAACCCCTACAATGTGAAGGAACCAGAGCCAAAGCACTTGTGATCCACAGGTTTGGGCTTGGTGCCCTCTATCTGCCTTGCCCGTGCTCTCACCAACCTGCTCTTCCTGCCAGATACTCTCCCTGAGATCTGTCCCTTTCCCTCCCTGAAATTTGATTTGACCTATGTCTTACCTTTTGTCACCAGTGCCCAGAAGTGGTTTAGATAAAGCCTCATCATTACTTGAGTCTGAAAAAATTATAAAAAAGTGAGCAGTATTCAGCTGTGTGCATTTCACCTCTCAGAGACCTGGTGCTTAGACTCCCAAATGCAGAGAAAATAACCCTGTCTGGAAAGCCATCCCACCCCATTTTCTGCAAGCTGTACCCAGGGTTTCCAAAAAGCCATTTGATGTGGACCAGAAAGGACTAGCTCCTAAGAGGCCCTGGCTGGCAGATTCTTCAGGTTCCCAAGAAACATCCCAGCCCTCCCCATCTCCATTTCTGAAGCATATAGCTCCTCCCCACTCATACTGTTGTAAAGATTCTACAGGTCAAAATAAATGAAGCTATGGAGAAATTAGCCAAGCATGGTAGGTGGCTCAAGCCTTTAATCCCAGCCCTTGGGAGGCAGAGGTAGGATGATCACGGTGAGTTTGAGGCCAGCCTGGGGCTATAGATAGATTTCCAGGACAACCTGGCCTGGGCTAGAATGAGACCCTACCTCAAATTTAAAAAGAAAAAAACAAACAAAACAAAAAAACATCTAAAGCTGGGTGTGGTGGCGCACGCCTTTAATCCCAGCACTCGGGAGGCAGAGGTAGGAGGGTCCACATGAGTTCAAGGCCACCCTGAGACTACATAGTGAATTTCAGGTCAGCCTGGGCTAGAGTGAGACCCTACCTCAAAGGAAAAAAAAGGAAAAAAGAATAAAAAAAAACTAGGGGCTGGAGAGATGGCTTAGCAGTTAAGGCATTTGCCTACAAAGCCAAAGAATCCTGGTTCAATTCTCCAGGACCCACGTAAGCCAGATGCACAAGGGGGCACATGTGTCTGGAGTTCCTTTGCAGTGGCTAGAGGCCTTGGTGGTCCCATTCTCTCTCTCTCTCTCTCTCTCTCTCTCTCTCTCTATCTATCTATCTCTCTCTAGTAATAATAAATAAAATATAAAAATTTTTTAAAAGAAAAAAGACAAGGAGAGAAAAGTAAAGAAATTATCCAATTTTGTCAGTTTCTACCTTGGAGAGCACTTGTCACTTGTCCCCCATTCCCAGAAATAAAACACAGATAAAGCCTGCTGGCCAACCAACCACAATGGGGAGACTTTGCCTGGGATGGCCTCTCCAAATGCCCTGCCAGCCTCCCTCTCCAGGAATGGGACTTTCTCTCAGGATGTCCAGTATCCAGAGAAACCATCTCTGACTACCTGCTGTGCACTGGGTACAACTAAGTGACAACAACCCACACCACACCCAACTGCCCTTGTAAGGCTCCTTGGAAACAAACATGGCATTTTGCATATGCAATATCCTCTTGTAAGGAAAATGGTTATCTGGCCAGATACAGCCTGAGGAGAGTCCTTACCAAGGTATCAAGGTTGACAGGTCTAAGGTCATCAGGCCAAACCTTTAACTATTCAGAGGAAAAAAGATCCAGTGGGTGAGCAATGGACACATATAGCCAGAGACCTGCTGTACTACCAGGACCCTCACAACTCCCCTCTTGGAAAACAGGGATCTCATCTCCCAAACATGCATTCCTCCTATGTGAGCTCCTTGGATGAATGAGTCATGCACACTCATACCCACATTTGTACACACAGTCTAGCACTTCACCTCTGTTACCCAGTAGATCTCCACAATCTGTCCAGCACATGCATTGAACCCAGGTATCTCAGCTTTGATCTTCTATCTCCAGGTCCTACCCTGCATCATCCTGCCTTTTTTGTTTCTGGTTCCTGTGCCATGCCATGGGCATGAATAAAGTCACACTCCTCACTGGGACTTAGCTGGTTCTGAACATGTGCCTATTACCCAAACCCATGGTGCAGCAGAGACTCTGTAAAGAGTTTTCCTTGTCCCCAGGGCTCTGCAGTCCCTCTGAAACCAGATCTTTTCTATCTACATTTTGTTGAGAGCGTTGCCCCATTTGCCATGGGGATGGGAGTTCCCATTTTTAGGACACAATGCTTAGAATTTGGATTTCTCTGCTTGCTTCTTGAAATTGAGCATAATAAGAAAAAAAAATGGGCTAGGGAGGTGGGTCTGTGGATAAAGTGTTTGCCAGGCAAGTGTGAGGATCTTATTTCAGTTCCCCAGAACCCACATAAAGCCAGGTGCAGTACCATGTGTCTGTAATCAGCTCTCCTACCACAAGATGGAAGATAGAGACAAGAGAATCCCTAGAAACTTGTGGGCCAGGTAGCCTAGGTTATGCAGTGGTAAATGTCTCAAGGACTAACATTCAAGGTTGTCCTGACCTCTACATGTGAGGCCACAGTGAGAAACGTCCACACATACACATCATATATACAAAGGTGGAAAAGGGGGGGGGGGCTAGGAATTTACCAGACAGCTAGAAGTCAGCTTTTAGTGACCCAAGGCACATAGAAGACAGAGACAAGCAAAAAAGCATCCAGGCTGCTAGAGAGGCTGCCATGACTCAACCCACACACATCACTGCAAGTAGCAGACTTCAGACCCTCACACCAGGGCCCATCAATTGGAATTGTCCTCACAGTTTACTGGTGTACTTACCCATTTCATAGCTGTAACAGATTCAAAGCAGTGGATTGTGGGAGACAGAATTCCTGAAAGCAGCATTCCTCAGCAGGGAGAAGTGACCCCATCAAAGGAGGACACAGAAGAGGAAATTCCAACACAGAATCCCTTTGGTCCCAGGCTACATTTAAGGGAGTGCTCCTTATGAAACTGCCTGAACTAGGGCAGGCTTGGGACAAGAAGTTCCTCACCATGTCATTTACAACAGTAATATGGACAGTTTGTAAGAAGGGTTACCAAATGGAGTGATTTATATGCGGTCACCAAAAATACTTTGGGGGAGTGGGGAGATGTCTCAGTGCATAAAGTACTTTCCTTTTATATCTGATGACCTGAATTTAATCCCTGGGACCCATGTAAATGCCAGGCATGATGGCACATGTCCATAATCCTAGCTCCAGTGCCCTGCAGAGGGCCTACAGGCCATAGCTGTGGTGTTGGTTGGGTGGTGCCTGGTTGAACAGGTGACTGCTTCCTGCCTGGAGTTGTGGCCCATACCACACTCCCCATCCATTATCCAGCTCCCTACAAGAAAAAGAAGGCATTTGGCTAGCCCCAGGAAGATGGCAATGAAGGGGAGCCTTTCAGGTCAAGTGTGGCGGTCTATAATTCTCTCACATGGATTATAACATTTGGAGGCCCCATCAAATTCCCTCACACTCATGGGACTCAGCCCCACTCCCATCCTCCTCTGTCAGGGGGAAGTTACAGGGAGGTGCCCCCTGAAGACATTCTGGGCACCCATGCCTCCCACTGAGTCCAGAGAGGCCTATAATGACCACGGTATTCTCAGACACCAAAGGAGAGTGAGTGCTTCTACTTTCCTAGGAGGTAAGTTTGTACACTGACATCAGTTTGGGGTTCAGATAAAAAAAAGACAGGCCTGTGGGGAACCTTCCTATGGGCTGGGAAGGACAGACCCCTCATGGAACCTTCCTCAGAGTGGGGGAGGAAAAGCCTGATGGAGGAGTCTTCCCTTGTCCTCGGACATTTTATTGGGATGTCAATAATAGATGACCCGGTTTTCTGATTCCATCTCTCATTAGAAACCTGGATTTGGTTTGGTTTGAGTGCACATCTAGATAGGTTATTGTATGAATGATAGATTCATCTTTTAGGTCTAGGATATCATACCTGTTCTTGTGAAATGATTGCATGTGAGTTTAAGTGTGTGCATGGGCAGTCCAATTGAGTTGGGATTTGGGCAGCAGTTATAGGGTCTAAACCAGCTGTAAAGACTCCATATGACTTAGTGGTGGCAGTTCAGAATCTACCTATACTATAGAGGGCTAAGTCCCTCCCATTGAGAGGCCAGGGGAACAACCTGGTAGATGAAGCAAGTTCTGCTCAGGACAGTGCCTATTCTGAGGGTCTTGTCCTGTCTGTATTCTGTCTTATTGTTTCATCTTGTCTTTTTGTCTGTATTGGGAGCTGGGGACCTCTGAACCCACTTTGGCTTAATGGCAACTGGAAGCTGACCTGAGGTACTTGCCTCTTTCTGCAGGAGAGTTCCACTGCCCTTGTCACCTATGCTATGTGAGTAGTGGAAATCCATTTTCTTTGGGGTTTTATTGTCAGTTCCCACAAATTCCACCCTGTACATTTGTCTATTGTCTGCCCTTTGTCTGGAGACTCCCCAGTTGTCCCTTTTCCCCAGCACAAGAATATTCCAGTCCACTTCTGGATTCACCCCTCTCTGGCCCAGACTCATGCAGCATGGGATTTGTAGTTCTCATATGGGGTTGTCTTTCCTTCATTGGCATTGTCTCCAGGCTGACTTTCTCAATCTTCTACTTCATCAACTCATGTCAATACTAGACAGGTATTCCCTCCTGTAGACTGGGCCTCCAGTCCAGTTAGAGAGTGTTTGGTTTCCCCCATAATGGACATGCCACTATTGCACCAGTTGGCTCATTTGGCCATGATAGCCAAACTTAATGCTTGCAGTGTCCACTGTTGTTTAACTCCAGAGATGACTTCTCTCTCTGTCATAGAGTTGCATGCAGCATAGCTTTTTTCCAGCTTTCTGTCAGCTGGTCTACAGGGAGGAGGTTTTCAGCTCATCTCTAGCAAGATTTCTCAGTGACCTTTCAGCCCAAGCATGTGGAGTCTTCAGCAATAGGGTCTTACCATCTATTCCTGGTGGGAAACCAAGAGCATTGTCAATGGCCTGTAATGTTTTGGGGGTCTCAGGGACCTCCCTGGACAACAACTCACTGGAAGGTATCCCATCCCTGGCACTAAAAATTTTCTAGTAACAATCTGGCTTCTGGGTGCACCATTGTCCAAAAAAGTAGGTTTCCATATGGCTTACTCATACCTGCTTATATTTTTATTAACCCTCCCCCTACCCTTTCTTTACTAAATCTCTTCCCCTGACCTCACTTAAGCCATTCCATCCCCAGTAACCTATCTATTTACATATATACAATACCATCCCCTTAAGTGCTCCTGTCTTCCCTCCCTTATAGCCCCTTTCTAACTTACTGGCCTCTGCTACTGAGTTTTATTTCAACTCACATACAAATCTAAATATTTGTAGTTTGGATCCACATATGAAAGAGAATATGAAGCACTTGGCTTTCTGGGCCTGGGTTACCTCACTAAGTATAATCTTTTCCAGGTACATTCATTTCCCTATAAATTTCATAATGCCATTTTTCTTTACCACTGAATAGAACTCCATTGTATAAATGTGCCAGATTTTCATTATGCACTCATCAGTTGAGGATCATCTAGGCTGGTTCCATTTGCCAGCTATTATGAATAGAGCAGCAATAAACATGGTTGTGCAAGTATCTCTAAGGCAGTGTGACAAATCCTTAGGATATATGCCTAGGACTGGTATATCTGGGTCATATGGTAAATCTATTTTTAGCTGTCTCAGGAACCTCCACACTGATTTCTACAATGGCTGTCCCAGTGTACATTCCCACCAACAGTGTGGAAAGGTTCCTCTTTATCTACATTCTCATCACCATTTATTGTCTGTTTTCTTGATGGTAGCCATCCTGACAGGAGTGAGATGGAATGTCAAAGTAGTTTTAATTTGCATTTCCCTGATGGCTAAGGATGTAGAACAGTTTTTTATTTTTTATTTTACTTTATTTTATTTGAAAGAGACAGAGAGAGAGAGAGAGAGAGAGAGAGAGAGAGAAAGAGAGAGAGAGAGAAGAGGCAGAGAGAGAATGGGCACTCCAGGGCCTTTTCAGCCACTGTGAATGAACCGCAGATGCTTGCACCCCCTTGTGTGCATGTGCAACATTGCGTGCTTGTGTCATGTTTGCATCTGGCTATATGTGGGACCTGGAGATTTGAACAAGTGTTCTTAGGCTTCGAAGGCAGGTGCCTTAACCACTAAACCATCTGTCTAGCCCCACAACAGTCTTTTAGATGTTATTGGCCATCTGTATTTCTTCTTTTGAGAATTTTCTATTTAGTTCCAAAGCCCATTTTTTAATTGGGTTGTTATGTTTAGGAATCAATGAGTCAATGAGAAAAATCAGGTAAAATCCACTTCAGGGAGAGGGAGAGAGCCTTTACTCATGTGTGGACCTCTGCTGGCTCATGCCCAAAACTGACAGAAGCCCTGAACTCAGATTTTGATGGACTTAATCTACCTTTTACAATCCTTTGTCTGAATTCTCCCATGCTTAGAGAGTGGAGAGATTTGCATCCATGAGTGTCAAATAAGATTAAGTACAGGCCACTGTCTCCTGAGATAAGGTAGTTATATATTGTCCAAAGGAGTCAGGCTCAGAGTCACAGAATTCTTGTTAGCTACCACCACAGGAATCTCCCCTGTTGCAGTTTCAGAGGAGGGAAGTGCAACATCTATCACTTCACTAAAAGTCCTAGGTACATTTACATTCTCATAGATACATGGATTATATTCCATCTAAACTAATATAAATAATATAACTAGAAACATTAAATATATGATATTCCTTCAGTAGTTTTATTTCTTATTATTTAGGTTTTTTTTTTTTTTTTTTAGTTCTTTGTATATCCTGGATATTAATCCTCTGTCAGGTGACAAAGATTTTCTCCCATTCTGTAGGTTGTCTCTTTGCTCTATTCAGTGTCTTTTGCTGTACAAAAGCTTTGTAATTTCATGAGGTCCCAGTGGTTGATTAGTGGTTTTATTTCCTGAGCAACTGGAGTTATATTCAGAAAGTCATTGCCTATGCCAATATGTTGAAGGGTTTCCCCTACCTTTTCCTCTAGCAGTTTCAGAATTTCAGGTCTGATATTAAGGTCTTTGCTTCTTGGGCATGGAGAGAGATAGGATCTGTTTTAATCCTTTTACTTATAGATATCTAAATTTCCCAGAAACATTTGTTAAAGAGGCTATCTTCTCTAATGAGTATTAATGGCATTTTTGTTGAAAATCAGATGGCTGTGGTTCCCTGGACTTACATCTGTGACCTCTATTCTGTTCCATTGATCTTCATGTCCGTTTTTGCACCAGGACCAAAAATGTAGTAACAAAAATTAAAATAGGATATGGTGATACCACCAGCTTTATTTTTGTTGCTCAACATTGGTTTGGCTATTCAAAGTTTTTTCTGCTTCCAAATGAAGTTTAGGATTTTTTTCTATTTCTGTGAAGAATGCCATTGGAATTTTGTTGGGATTTTTAAAAAATATGTATATTGCTTTTGGTAAGATTGACATTTTCATAACATTGATTCTTCCAATCCAAGAACATGATATGTTTTTCCATTTCCTAGTGTCTTCTGCAACTTCTCTCTTGAGTGTTTTAAAGTTTTCATTGTAGAAATCCTTGACTTCCTTGGTTAGATTTATTCCAAGGTGTTTTATTTTTTGTGGCAATTGTGAGTAGGAGTGATTTCCTGATTTCATCCTCAGCATGTTTGTTGAAGGCTACTGATTTCTGTGTGTTTATATTGTATTGTGCTATGTTGCTAAAAGTGTTTATCAGCTCTAAGAGTTTGTTGGTAGAGTCTTTAAGGTTCTTTATGTTTATAGTCATATCATCTGCAAATAGCAGTGGTAGGAGGATCTTTGTGAGTTTGAGGCCAGCCTGGGACTACATAGTGAATTCCAGGTCAGCCTGGGCTAGAGCAAGACTCTACCTCAAAAAACTAAAAAAAAAAAAAAAAAAATAATAATAATAATAATAATAATAATGGTAATTTGATCTCATTCTTTCCAATTTGTATAGCTTTTCTGAGTGTCTCTTGCCCTATTGCTATAGTTAAGACTTCCAGTACTATATCAAATAAAAGAGGGGACAGTGGACACCTAGTCTTGTTCCTGATTTTGTGGAAAGTTTCATGTTTTTCCTCATTTAGTATTATGTTGGCTGTAGGTTTGTCATAAGTAGCCTTTATTATGTTGAGATGTGTTCTTTCTATTCCCAGTTTTTTGGGGATTTTTTTTTTTTTACCATGAAGGGATGTCAGATTTTGTCAAATGCCTTTTCTGCACCTGTTGAAGTGATCATGGGATTTTTGTCTTTCAGTCCATTTATATGGTGTAGTATATTACATTTATCAATTCATGTATGTTGAACCATCCCTGTATCTCTGGGATATAACCTACTTGGTTGGAGTGAATGATCTTTTTCATATATTCTTGCATTTTGTTTGCCAGGATTTCATTGAAAATTTTGCATCAATATTCATGAGGGAGATTGGCATGTAATTTTATTTTTTCTGTTCTGTCTTTGTCTGGTTTTAGTATCAGGGTGATGCTGGCTTCGTAGAAGGAGATTGGTGGTATTCCTTCCTTTTCTAGTTTATGGAAAAGTTTAAGAAGCATTGGTGTTAGTTCTTCCATGAAGGTCTGGTAAAATTCACCAGTGAATCAATCTGGGCCCAGGCCTTTTTTTAGTTGGAAGATTTTTTTTTTATAACAGCCTGGATCTCTGTACTTGTCTATTTAAGTGGTTTATCTCATGTTGATTTAATTTTGGTAGGTCATCTAAATCAAGAAAATCATCCATTTCTTTCAGATTTTCAAACTTAGTGGCACATATGTCCTCATGATTTTTAAAATTTCATTGGTATCTGTTGTAATGATGCTTTTGTCATCTCTAATTTTATTGATTTGATTTGTGTCTCTCGCTCTTTCTTTTGGTCAGATTTGCTGAGGGTTTATCAATATTGTTTATTCTGTTAAAGAACCAGCTCTTTGTTTCTTTGTATTTTTTTTTCAGGTGGGAGTTTTATTTCATTAATTTCTGTTCTAATCTTTATTATTTTTCCCCATCTACTGATTTTTTGGTGTCCCTCATTCTTTTTTTTCCAAGGCCTTAAGGTAAAGCACTAAGTTATTTACTTATGATCTAATTTCTTAATACAGACACTTAGAGCTATAAATTTCCCTCTTAAGACTGCCTTCATTGTGTCCCAAAGGTTTTGTTATTTTGTGTTCTCATCACTTGATGCTATGAATACATCATTCCAAGCCCTTCTGACTTTTAAGGTTTGTGTTGAATAATTTGCTGATCCTGATGGGCTTGCCTTTATGTGTGGCTTGATTTTTCTGTCTAACTTCTTTCAATTTTCTTTGGTATGTGTGTTTTGTAGTTTAATTATAATATGGCAGTGAGAGGTTATTTCCTGATTTTGTCTATTTGGCATTCTAAAGGCTTCTTGTATCTGTATTGGCATCACTTTCCCTATTTACAGAAAAATTTCTATGATTTTGTTGAAAATACCTATTATACCTTTTGAGTGAAATTCTTCTCCTGCCATACCATTAATTCTTATGTTTGATCTCTTCATAGTGTCTCAAATTTCTTGAAATTCCCATTCATGCCTTCTTATTAATTTGTCTTTCTCTTTGTTGGACTGTATTAGATCTACCACCTGGTCTTCTACTTTAGGCATTCTGTCTTCTCCTCGATCCATTCTACTGGTGGACTTTCTACAGAGTTTTCTATTTGACATACTCTGTTTTGCATTTCTAGTGTTTCTGATTGGCATTTTTCCAGTATGTCTATTTCCTTACTCATGTCTTGTATTAACCTTATTTTATTAAGTTGTTTTCCTGTGTTCTCCTGGGATCCCTTAAGGAGTTTGTTTTCTTCTTTCTTTTGATTTCTTTGAACATGAATATAATCATTTTTAAACTTTTGTCAGACATTTCATCTAAGTCAGTCTTGCTGCAGGTAATTTCTTTTTTAAATTTATTTTTATTAGATATGGACATATTTAGAATATAAACAACACATGTTGGTACCATCCTTTCCCTCCTCCCTGACCCTTTTATGAAGAGGGTTTCCTTGTTGGGAATGCAGGTCAACCCCATGGGGATTGTGGATCCTGCATTATGGGGGCAGCAGTCAGTTATGGGGGATGGGAGGCAATGTCTCTGTGCAACATGTCCTAACTTATGGCTCTAACAATCTTTCTGCCCCCTCTTCTGCAAAATTCCCTGAGCCATGTTGGGTGCATTTTAAGTCTACTTCAGTGATGGACACTTAGGAGCCTCCGGATCTCTGGTTTGGTAGGTGTTGAGTGTCCTCAATGTCTATCTCCTTCACCCTTGTGCTTGTATCAGATTCACTAAGAAAGCAGCACTCTTGCTCATCTCCCCAATTCCTCTGTGGTTTCATCTGGGGCCAGGATGGAGTGTGCTGAGCCATTTATTTCCTCAGGTACAGCTCCCATCTGAAAAAGAGAAGCAGATTCTCCAATGGAGAGTGAAGTCAGCACCAGTTAAACAGGATAGCCATTATTAATGTACAGAGAATTTAAAGGGTGTAGACCCTGTTATAGCCCAAGATTAGTGGGGATTTGACAATGGAAAGCAGAATCATTATCTGGATATGATCCTGACTTGTTTCCCATTTCCAGATATGGTTTCCTTTCCACTGAGTGGATCTTTCAGCCAATTCCAAGAGCAATTGGTTACCCACCATGGCTGTGTCACTATTGCACTTGGGTGAGCATCACATCAGGTTGTTTGCTTCTGAGTTGCTTAGACTTTGAGTTGCTTAGACAGATGTGGGCCTTCTCCTGGTAGCTCATGTAGGGCCTTCCAGTAATAGATGGGCTAATTTTCTGGAGTCTGACTCTCCTCTGGATTCCAACCAGGTCTCTCCATGGTCCATGATGACAGTGTATGGTGTCTTCAGCAGTAGGGTCTTACCATTATCCTCTGATGAGTAATCAAGTGCTCTGAAAGAAGTCTGTCTTGTTTGTTTTGGGAGATCTAGTAGGTCTCTCTGATCAAGAGCTTATGGTGGGTGTAAACCACATCCTGGTACAGGGAATTTACAGGCCAGTGCCAAGGGGAAAAGAAAAAAGAAAATACAGAGAAGAAAGAGAAACCAGAGAAATTTAAGGTTAGGTTTCATTTCACCCTTTCCAGGGCCCTTCGATTCAGGTGCTCCCCTAAGGTCCTCTTGATGTTTCCAACTTTTAGTCTGACTTCCAGGATATAGGAGTCTACAGTACCCATTCAACTGGGTTCAGTTTTGTGTCCCCCCAAACCTTTCCCCTTTGTCTACCCTCTTCCTACTTCCTCCCTACCCTCCCTATTGTCTAAGCCTCAAGATGCTATTCAGTTATGTCAGCAACTCGGGCTGATCCAGGTTAGGAACTGCAGATGAATAAGACCATGCCACAGTTGTCTTTCTGTGGTTGTGTGAATTCACTTAGAATGATCTGTTCCAAGTTTGATCCTTTTTCTACAAATTTCAATGTGTCATTTTTTCCTTACTGCTGAGTAGAATTCCATTGTAGATATACTACATCTTGGTTATCCATTCATATAATGATGGGCACCTGGGTTGATTCCAGTTCTTAGCTATTATAAATTGAACATCTATAAACATGGTGAGCAAATATCTCTGAACTGAGGTGTGGAGCTTTTAGGGTAAATGCCCAGTAAGGGAATAACAGGGTCTGTTGGTAACTCTATATTCATCCTTTTCAGGAGTCTCCATATTGATTTCCATAGTGGTTGTACCAGCTTACATTACCACCAACAGTGAATGAGTGTTCCTATTTCACCACATCCTCACTGACATTTGTTTTCATTTTATTTTTTAATGTTTGCTATCCTTACTGGGGTAAGGTGGAATCTCATAGTTGTTTTAATTTGCATTTCCCTAATGGTTAGGGATGCTGAATATTATCTTAGATGTGTGTGAGCTATTTGTAATTCTTCCTCTGAGAACTCCCTATTTAGTTCTCTGCCCCACTTTGGAGTGGGTTGTTTGATTTTTTATTGTTTAGTTTTTGAGTTCTTTGTAGATTATAGATATTAGGCTTCTGCCAGTGGTATAGTTGGTGAAGATTTTCTCCCATTCAGTGGGTAATCTACTGGCTCTGCTTATGGTATGTTTGTCTTGCAAAAGTTTTTAGCATCATGAGATCTCATTGGTTGAGTGCTTGTTTAATTTCCTGGGCTACTGTGATTTTGTTCAGAAAGTCTTTTCCCAGTACTATATCATGGAGAATGCCTCCTATTTTTTCTTCCAGTACTTGAAGAGTTTTAAGTCTTATATTGAGGTCTTTAATCCATTTGGACTTGATTTTTGTGTATGGAGAAATGAGTGGGTCTAATTTCATTTTTCTACATATTGTCATCCAATTTGTCCAATGCCATTTATTGAAGATGCTGTCTTTTCTCCAGTCTACATTACTGGCACCTTTGTCAAAGATCAAGCAGCTACAGTTACTTGACCATAGGTCTGAGTCTTCAATTATCTTCCATTGGTCTATGTTTCTGTTTTTATCATGTGCCGTGCAGGTTTTTTTTTTTTTTTTACTATGTCTTTGTGATATCTGATACCTGATTTACATCAGGTATGGTGATAATCGCTAGAGGGTTTCCCCCCCCCAAGAATATGTTTGGATATCCAAGGCCTGATGCCATTCCATATGAAATTTGATGTTATTTTTTCAATCTCTGTGAAGAATGATGCTAGTATTTTTATTGATACCACGTTACATCTGTATATTGCTTTTTGTAGAATTGCCATTTTCACAATATTAATTCTACCTATCCAGGAGCATGGGAGAGTTTTCCATCTTCTCAAGTCCTCCTCTTTTTTTTTTTTTTTTTTTTTTTTTGAGCATTTTTGTGTTTTCATTATATAGGTCTTTCACATTCTTGGTTAATGTTCCAAGGTATTTAATTTTTTGTTGCTATTGAAAATGGGACAGCCTCACTGATTTCTTTCTATGTATATATGTCCTTTGAATATAGAAAAGCTACTGATTTTTGTACATTGATTTTGTATCCTACCACTTTGCTGAAGGAATTTACCACCTTTAGAAGTTTTGTGATGGAGACTTTTGGGTCACTTATATATAGATCATGTCATCTGAAAATAGGACTAACTTGACTTCTTCCTTTCCAATTTGAATCCCTTTTATTTCTTTCTCCTGTCTTATTGCTTGGGCTCGTACTTCTAGTACTATGTTGAAGAGCAGTGGTGAGAGTGGGCACTCCTGTCTTGTTCCCTATCTCAGTGGGAACTCCTTGAGTTTTCCCCCAGTAAGTATTATTTGGGCTTTAGGAGTTCTATATATAGATTTTATTGTGTTGAGATATAAACCCTCCATGCCTATTCTTTCCAGTGTTTTGATCATGAAGTGGTGTTGTATTTTGTCAAAATCATGTAGTTCCTATGGTTCAGTTTTTTTATGTGGTGTATTATGATGACTGATATCCATATGTTAAACCATCCCTGCATCTCTGGGATAAAGCCTACTTGATCAAGGTTGATAATGCTTTTGATGTGTTGGTGATTTTTCTTTGCAAGGATTTTGTTTAGGATCTTTGCATCTAAGTTCCTTAGGGTCCCTGTCCATGCAGGGAAGCCAGACTAGGGAGGCAGGAGGAGCCCAGAAACAGGGTCTGCCCTACTCACTCCAGACCACCACACCTGCCTTCACACAGACTGGCACAGGAAACCCAGACTGTTGGTAGAGTAGAAAAGAAGATGTCCTCATAATTGCAAGCAAATAATTTTAAATTAAGTTTCTTTTTTTATTGTTTTATTTTTGAGAGACACAGAGAGAAAGAAGCACAAAGAGAGAATGGGTGCACCAAGGCCTTTCAGCCACTGGAATGAACTCCAGATGTGTGCCCACCCCCTTTGGTGCATATGTGACATTGTATGCTTGCATTACCATGCATCTGTCTATGTGGGACTTGTAGAGTTGAATATGTGTTCTTAGGCTTCACAGGAAGCACCTTAATGCTAAACTATCTTTCTAGCCCTAGCAAATACTTTTGTCTGTTTAGTAGCCCTACATATATTTCATAGATATGTTAGTTACTTTGGTCACACTTTGAAAAATGTTGTTAGAATAACTTAAAAGAAGGAAGGATTAATTTTGGCTTGTGGTTTAAGAATTCCAGTCCATCATGACAGGGAAGGATGGCAGAGTTCATTCCACTGTGATAGAGAAGGATGGTAAAGTTCAGGCCATCACAGTGGGGAAGGATGGTGTCGTTCTTAGGGCAGCAGCATGTAGTAGTTGCTCCTCATATCATGGGAGACAAGGAAGCAGAATAAGATTGATTGGAACTAGTATCTATTCCACTTTGTTGTCTTCATTTTTCCCTCCTATTATACAGAACTTGAGTAGGCATGGCCATTTTCTGTCTGGAGGAAAATATTGTAAGTTTTCCACCCCTTCCTTTGGCACTTACATGCTTTCTGCCACCACTTCCACAATGGTCCCTGGGCCTTGGAGGGTGGTGGTGTTACTTTTTCTTTGCTGGGACAATATAGCCAATGAAAAACAGCTTCTTTGAGGGAAGGGTTTGTTTTATAAGGCTTATATCCTTGAGGGGAAGCTGCATGATGGACAGGGAAAGCATAGCATAAGTAGAGGCTGGACATCACCTCTACAATAGCAGGTGGAACACTGCAGCATGAGTGATCTGGCTAACAATGGCAGGCTAGGGGCTAATTAGCCTTAAGTTTCAACCCCAGTGCACACCTCCTTCAACAAACTTCCACCTCTCCTATTACTACCAGCTAGAGAACCATGCATTCAGAACACATGAATTTATGTGGAACCCCTAATTCAAACCACTACAGAAGGTATGGTAGAGAGGTCTCAGTGGTAAACACTCCACTGTCCTTCTCAGCAAATTTGGTGAGCTTTGAGTCACTCCAGTGGTCATTGCAATCTATGTTGCAAGGGTACAGGGAGATATTTTCTGCACTGGTATGACCACTGTTAACTTACTCCTCAGCATGCTCATGAAATGACATATGGACTAGTTGATAAGAAAAGGAATTCAGCATGAGGAGAATAAGCAGATATCAGACTGGACTGGGGGCCAATGGTTTTTAAGTATCATGTGCTATGTCAGGAGACCAGATGTGAGGTGTCATGGGCAAACCAGTGGGAAATGGCATCTGGAGATTCATGTCCTGGCTTAGGGGGTCATGCATTCTGAGGTGGTATGAACTGACAAGTACTCTATTGGGATTATAGTTAGCTTCAGTGGCTGACAGAAATTACCCAACCAAAAGAAGTTTTCTGATGTAAAAACTTGAGGGGAAACTGCTTGAAGGCAGAGAAAGCTATGGAACGAGCAGAGGCTTGACATCACCTCTGTTACAATAGCTGGTAAACAGAGGGAGGAGAATGTACCCAGCACTGGAAAGGGGAACAGCCAGAGTCAGAAGTGTTGTGCACCTAACAGGGGCAACAAAAACTGACGTGTCACAGGCTGAAAAGGGAATCATGTCTTCTGAGGTATCCTAATCTGACAAGGAGATAGAGGGATCTGAGGTATCATGGGCTGACCGTGGATTTATTTATTGGGGGGGGGGTGAGGTAGGGTCTCACTCTAGCTCAGGTTGACCTGGAATTTACTATGTATTCTCAGGGTGGCCTCAAACTCATGACCATGGATTTATAAGGATGGAGGTACTATAGGCTGATACTCAGCTGTGAGTTAAAGGTTAGTATGGAAATTAATGTATGACTTTATGTTTTGTTTTGTTTTGAGGTAGGGTTTTACGCTAGCCCAGACTGACCCTATGTAGTCTCAGGATGGCATTCAACTCACAGTGATCCTCCCACCTTTGCCTCCCAAGTGCTAGGATTAAAGGCATGCACCACCATGCCCAGCCCCTGACATTTGTTTTTTAATTAATGCTCAAAGGTTAGGAACTTGGGTGCACCTAGACTTGGCCATGAGCAACAGAACTAAAATATGCTGGACTGACTGACCAGTTCAGCATATGGAAAGTGAGAAGGGAAGCAAAGAACATTCTGGACCACTTTGAAAAAGTCTTGTTTCAACAAGAGACTGAGAAAAAGAGACACAGGAAATAACTTCACGTCCTTGACTGTGGAATACACAGAACTTGGAATGCTTATAATTAACTGAACTTAGCAGTTGACTGCTCAGTAGAAATTACTGAAAGATGTTTTGCTGTTGTCACTCAGATGACAATAATGAAAAGACAAAGAGACTGAGAAGGATGGTGAGGGCTTGGAGGCCTTTTGTGTACCCTATGGAGAAGCAGACAGTGACAGATAACCACTCTTCTCCCAATGTTCTGCCAGCTTTTCTTCTGGATGTTTTTGAGGACTTATGTCAGAAGAAGTTCAAAATAACTATTAGATTCAAGCAGTGTGCCACCATTTCCCTGCCCCAGACTTCCTCTGTTGTCCTGCCCCTAATCATAAGCACAGGTGCCCTAACCAGGGAGGGGAGACACACTTAGGCATAGCTGTGCAGCCATAGGTGAAGCCAGGTCCCAAAGTAGAAATCATCCCCTATTGTAAATCTCCAATGATGTACAGAGATGACCATTCAAATGTGACTCCGTGTGTGTGTGTGTGTGTGTGTGTGTGTGTGTGTGTGTGTGTGTGTGTATGTGTTGGGGTCCTTCCTAGGGCCATGCAGGAGGGACAGCAGGGTCTCCTCTGAGTAGAGGGTGAGAGGTGCGGAGTCATGACACAGACTCCAGGAGTTGAGTGGAAGCAGGCAGAGGGCGAGCTGCTGCAAACTCATTTATTCAAGGAAGTGTAGGGGGTTTTAAGGGTTTAGCTGGCCAATAGTTGTATGGGGTAGTTCCCTTCTTGTGACCAATGACAGCCTGTCTCCAGGCAGATCATCTCGCAGCAGGCTGCTCATGAGCATGGGACTGTAGCTGTTTTCACTCCAGGCCTGTGTAGGGTGCCACATCCATAGAAGCCACTTCCTGGTTTCTTCTAGCAAGCGGCCTGGCTAGGGCCTGACCTGCATTGTGCCATTCATATCCTCCTTTTTGTGTTTATTATTGGCAACCCTAGGAGGCATGGTTCTTTGCCAAGCCATTGTTGACCCCAGGCCTCAAGGGATCATCACATGTGATGGTGCCTATCTTAGGTTGCCCCATCTCATGGTGTCTTACCCATCATTGACTACCCGCCATCCTGCTGAGAAAACCCAAGGGGTTGTGACTGTCACCTAAGAGATATGGAGGGCCATGTGGGGGTGGCTCTGTGGCATGCAAAAGGTCCCAGCAAGAATAAACTATAGAACCTAAGAAAGACTGAGGTAGGACAGGTTTACAAATGAGAACTGGTGGATAAGATATCATATGGTGGCTCACAAGGGGTTGCCCCTGCCAATTGATAAATGGCTCCCTGTAGTAGAACCTGGTTTGTTTGGATGGTGGTGATGTGCTGAGCAAAAGCTCTGAGACATCTGTAAAGGATCAACATGATGTTGAGAATAATTAGGATTCCTTCCAGGATACGAAGGGAGGAAGGGTTGAAGACAGAAATGTAAAGTTATCATCTAGAGAAACAGCTGCAAAGCCAATGGGCGCCTGTCTAACAATAACATGGATGTCAGCATGAATAGTCATGCAAGGGTTTAGACTACAACTAAGGAGGGAGCAGTTGAGAAAGTCCCTGGGAAAGAGTAAAAAGGCAGAAGCATTGAATGTTGGTACCAAGACAAAATAATAGAGGAGTTTAAACATAAACAGGTTGTTGGGTGACTGTTGTGAGCTCACCCTTAGTGCCATAAATAGTAGCATTGAGTGTCCTTAATGGTAGCAGATCAATGCAATCAAAGGAGCTGCTGCAAAGGAATTTATGGCTGGTTGGAGGGTAGCATTACCATAAGAGGCATTAATAAGCAAAAAGGCAAAGGTGTGGTTAATGAGAAGTACTTGCTTGAAGGGGGAGGAATACAGCGAAATAGAGTGGCTAAAATGAAGCCTAGGAAAAGTGTGGGAATCTAGGCCCACCGCACCAAACAAGTATGGCCTAAGAAGAATTGTCCAAAATGGTTTCTGGGAAGTGGTAGTAGGGAGAAAAGGAGATAAAAGGAGAAAAGGGGGAATAAGTTTATCTGGCCTGTGGGGTTTGGCATCATCCTCCTCATCAAGGTCGATCCCCGAGTCAGTGGCTGGATGGATGTTTCTGGCCAGCATCCAGATTGGGATCTGTGAAGTTTCTGGAAAGACACAATTATAACCTCGGCCCTGTGTTAAAAGAGGGTGGGGTCCCTTCCAGATATTAGTAAGAGGATCCTTCCAGCGGACTAAGGGTAAGGGTGTTGTGGTTGGTTGGGATCTCCAATGTTTACAGGCTGGGGAGAGTCCTGCCTCATCAAAGGTGAGAAAATTGGGGGTGAAGAGAGCTTCCATCAGTGCCAAGTGGGGATCCTTGGGCGACATAGTAGACTTTTGTTTTATAATTAGTTCCTTTAGGGTCCAGTTAGTTCTCTCCACTATGGCTTGTCCTTGTAGGTTGTAGGGGATGCCAAGGGAGTGTTTGATTTCCCAGGATTCCATGAAAGATGTGAATTGGGCAGATGTGTACGCAGGGCCATTATCAGTTTTAATTGACCAGGGTATACCCATGACCAACATGGCAGTTTTTGTCACCTTAATGACACACCCACGCACATCTGGAAGAAGAGTAGGTGGAGACTTTGGAGGATATAGCAGACAGCTTCAGGTTCACTGAAATGAACTTCCAGACCAGGCACAGTTATGGAAGAAGGGATTTATTGAAGTTTACAGATCCAGGGAAGTTCCATAATAGCAGAAGAAGCGGCCTGCTTTCACAAGTCCAAACAGAGAGAGAGAGAGAAAGCCATAAGCCAAGCCAAAAGCCACATAGCACACTTCAGGAACTCCAGGAGGAACTCAGGCACTTTGCAGATCTTTAGATTGGAATCTCAAATCCACCACCACACCTGAGGGCTGGACCCTAAGAGCCACCTCCTCAAGCCAGGTGGCTACAGATCCAAAGTACAAACTAATAAAACACTGAGTATATATTGGGGGACATCTATTCAAACTACCACAGAGGGGATGGTTGGTTAGCTGGCCTGTCATGTTATCCAGGCATTCACTGGAACCAGCCAGCTGGCAAGGAGCTTTGGACATGTACACATGGCTCTTCTGGGGAATAAGGATGTAACAGGGACATTGTATCATGCCATCCCATTACTCCCCAGCACTCTGCCAGAACTACATAGATAATCCTCTTAAATATTCACACTGAAGCACAGACAACATCTTTACTAAGCAAGAAGGGAAAAGAATGAAAGTGTCAAAGACAAAAATGGTGATGAGGGAAACTGATGCTTGACTCATGCTCACTCTGAGGTGTGATGGACATTCACATGAACACACATTCAGAACAAGAATTGTTGGAGACTTGGGAGGGGATGGTTGGTTACCTGGTTTGTTGCATCACCCATGACAGGACTGTTTACACCCTGTTTGCTGGGCTCTTCTTCCAGGTGGCAGGGAGACTTGATGACTTCCACATGGCCCTAGGGAGGAATATGGATATAAAGTTCAGCAGGGGATATGGTTCCAAACTGTCTACTGACTTGCAAGAATAGTGTCCCTCACCACCACTTTTATGTGTATCACTTTCTTATAAATGAGTGCATTTTTGTGCTTGAGTAATTATTTCTGGCAGTGAACCTAGAGCCACCTTGAGGTCGGCAACCCTGGTTGCCAGCTGGTAGGAAAGTGCCACCAGCACTTTACGTATAACTTTGGCTTAGATATCATGTTAGGCCAGAAGCTTACCATCCCCAACAGTACCTCCACCACATCTGGTTTGGATGTGTGTGTGTGAGTGTATGTACTGAGAATTCCTCTTTTGTCCCTCCCTGGTCAAATGTCCAGGTGCCCCACCTAGGTAGTAAACCTGTGTGACCAGTCCTGTGGACCCATATGTGATGCCCTGAGAGGAACATGGAATACCTCTCCTTTTCTGTCTCACTCCTGTGAGTCCACCTTTGTTGTTCCTTACCTCTGAAGGTGTTCTGTATTTGTTACTGTAAATATTAATCTTTGCAGCTTGCCTGAGTAATGGGAATCATTAATTCATTTTCATCCTGCATGATGTTTCCTCTTTTTTCCCCTTCAGGGCTTCAGTCCATCAGCCCTATACCCAGAAGGCTTACTCCAGGTGCCAAGAAGATAGCATCAGTTTGCTGTTGTACATGAGGGTGTGAGATTCGGGAAGATGTAAAGCTTCAGAAGAACATGAAGCTACACGAGTGTTTGAGGCCACAGGAAGGTGTGAGAATGTGAGACCACAGGAGGCCCACAAGCACAGCTTCATTGTGGTTGAGTTGGAGTTCTTTAGGCTCTGGTAAAATGGCAGGCCTTGGAACAGCAGAAATGCCAGGTACCAGTGCCAGATGACATGGATCCCAAATGGTCCTGGAAAGATCCAGCAAGAAACTTAATGGGGATTTTTTGGCTATGCTCAGGACAGTGTAAAGCCACAGAAGCATGAGGCTGCAGGAGGATGTGACACTGCAGAAAGGCATGAGACAACAGGAGTGTAAGGCCATAGGAGAGTGTGAGAATAGAGGAGAATATGAAGCTTCAGGAGGGTGTGAAGCCACAGGATGATTGAGAAAACAGGAGGAGGTGAGACTTTAGGAGGGTGGGAAGTTGCAGGAGGGTTTAGGGCCCAGGAGAGTTTGAACATGCAGGAAGATGTGAGCCTTCAGGAGGGTGTGAGGTCACAGGACAATGTGAGGCCATAGGAGCTTTTGAGACCCCTGGAGGATGTGAGGCCACAGGACAGTGTGTGGCTGCATGAGTACAAGATGCTTTATTTGGTAGTGAGTCTGTGGGAGGTTGTGAGGCTGCAGGAGGATATGAGTCGGCAGGAGGGTGTGAGGGCACAGCACAGTATAGGCTTCAGGAAGTGTGAAGCTGTAGGAAGGTTGCCACCACAGTACAGTGTGAGAATGCAGGAGGATGTGAGACTGCAGGAAGGTATGAGACCACAAGAGGGCGTGAAGTGGCATGAGGATGTGAGGCCACAAGAAGCTGTGAGTCTGCAAGAGAGTGTGAGGCTGCAAGAGCTTGTGAGGCTAAAGGAGGGTGTGAGGCTGCAAGAGGGTGAGACACCACAAAAGGGTGTTAGATTGCAGGAGGTTGTGAAGCTGCAGGACTATGTGAGGCTGAAAGGGATTGTGAGGCCACATGAAGGCATGAGACCTCAAGAGGATTATGAGGCCACAGAGGCTGTGAGGCTGAGGAGGATATGAGTCTGCAGGATGGTTTGGTCACAGGAGTGTATAAGGAAGGACACAGTGGAGTTTCTCCTAAGGCCACAGGGAGTTTTAGGCAACATCAGGCTGTGAGGCTGCAGGAGGTCTTGAGACCACAGGAGGGTGTGACATGGCAGGAAGACATGAGGCCACAGGAAGGTTGAGTTTGCATGAGGGTGTGAGGCCACAGAAAGGTTGAAGTTGAAAAAAGGTGTGAGGCCTGAGGAAAGTGTGAGGAGGGTGTGAGCCCACAGTAGGGTTCCAAACTTCTTCATTCTGAGTTCACATTTGTCCAATATGGTGTTGGAGTTAAGCACAATCTTTCTTTAAAAGTAGGAAATTGGAAATTGGATTGGAGAGATGGCTTAGCGGTTAAAGCATTTGTCGGCAAGGCCAGAGGACCCAGGTTTGATTCTCCTTGACCTGTGTAAACCAGATGTACAAGGTGGCACCTGCGTCTAGAGTTCATTTGCAATGGCTGGAGGCTCTGGTGTGCCCATTCTCTGTCTCTCTCTCTCTCTCATTCCCTCTTTCTCTATCTCTCTCAAATAAATAAATAAAGGATATTTAAAAGTAGGAAATTGTAATTTAGTGGTACCTAGACCTTTACTGAAGGTCCCATTGAGGAATCCTCATTACCACTATGAGAACAGAATATTTACAACACCCAAAACTAAGAAACAATAATTCAGAGCAACCACAGGCATCAAATTATGTATAATGTAAACATGCCTAACAATATGTGAACATTTTTAGGGGAAAATAAAAGACAGACACAGATTCAATGACTAGGTCGAGGGTTGAGTAAAGACCAGATATTAATAATACACAAAATCTTCCTCTGTGCATATACCCAAGTGAATCTATCAAATGGCAATGTGCGCATGCAAGTCTGTTTTTATTATTGGTGTCAAATTGGACTTTGTGCTCTGGGGCTCTGCATCTGAGGTCCTCAGTCCAGGTGACAAACACAGGTTGGAAATTATGTTTGAGGATCATCTCCATCCTCAGGTGCTAAAATTTCTGCTGGGCAGTTTTGGTCCCAGGTTAGAAACAAAATCTATGTGGAAAAAAACAAATAAAGGACTTCAGGGTAAGATGGCAGCATAGAAATCATACCAAACCAGACTGGGGGGGGGGATTTAAGCAAAACCACTGCAAAATACACTCTTCTTCTGAAAAATGAAGGTGTATAGGTTATTATTGGCCACAATGGAGAAGCAGGAGAGACCAAGAAAGGAGGAAACCAGCCAGAATCCTGCCAAGATGCTTGCAGCCCAGATCCCCGCTGATCAGGACACCCACCTGACCAGGCACCAAGCTACAGGAGCAGAGACCAAACATGGGAATTTTCCAGCTGCATCAGCCTTCTTGCAAAGTCAAGAAACCTGAAGGGGACACAGGAGAGACAAGCCGAGGCGCTGTTGAAGGGGATACAGGTGGGACCAGCTGAGCAGTTCCAGTACAACTCCAGGCTTCCTGCATTCTCCCATCCCCCAACCATCAGAACTGCGAACCTTCAGAGGATGCACTCAGCCCCCAGTAGCAAGGCATCCAGCACAGCTGATCAGAGCACCAGCTCCACAGCACAACATGGAGGGATCGAGGTGGGCACTCGGTATTGCAGAGATTTGAAGCCACCCCAAAAGGTAATGAGTCCAGCTGACAAAAAAAGCAGGTACATAGGCCTGCCCTGGAAGTGCTAATCTCTCTTTCCATAACCTCAGGGCAGGTTATGGGTTACATAATCTTGGCTGGCTTTCTTATTCTCAGTTAAGCTGTATTTGGGGGTTGACTGTTGTTTTCTTTGATGCTTTCAGATTTACAGGGCCTTTGTCTTTTGCTTCTGTCATTATTGGGGCAGAGTCCAGTTCAGACCCAGGCTGACCTGGAATCCATTTCAGAACAGAAATCTCAACCTCCCAGCTGACAGGATTAAGGGTATAGAGCAACACACACCTTAGGGATTTTGGCTTTATAAGGTATCTGTTTGTTTAAGTCCCCACACTTGTATACTCTGTGCTGGTTTTTATTGAATGTGTATATTACTAAGTTGAATTTTAGAATTTGCCAGAAAATTGTTCTACCCAACCCACTAGAATACTTGAATACCAGGCAAACTCAACACCTAGGATTACTTCTGTGGTTGGATTGGAGTATAAGAACTACATCTGGCACCTTAAACTCCTACTCTGAAGGTATATAACGTTGGGTTTCCACATCTAAGAACACTGCAATATATTGTTGGGAGTGGCTCATGGGTGTTATAGCCAGGTCTGCCTTGCTAGTGTTTGGCACACTCTCCTGTTCCTGTTGTCCACCTTATGTTGGCCAGGAGGTGATGTCCATCCTCTGCTCATGTCATCACTTTCCCCTGCCATCATGGAGCTTCCCCTCGAGCCTGTAAGCCAAAATAAACTTTTTTTCCCCCACAAGTTGCTGTTGGTCAGGTGATTTCTGCCAGCAATGCGAACCTGACTGCAACAGTAAAGTGGTACTGAGACATGGGTTGCTGACTGTGTGGCATTGGCCTTTTGGAGCTGATTTTTCAAGAGGAATGTGGAAGGATTTGAAACCTTGGCCTAAGAGATGTCTTGCAGTGCTGTAAGTACAGCTTGATTGACTATCCTGGTCAGAGTTGAGAGACCTGAATGCAGTAAGAACTATGGACTGTGAGGTTTGGCTTATGAGGGTGGAAAAGAGCTTTTCTTGGACTGGGCTAGTTTGTGTGAGAGACTTGCTGTTATGCCTGTGTCCTGAGAATTTGTGCAGGGTTGCTTTATATAGAAATGAACTGGTGTGAGCAGAAGGATATGGCACACACACAAAAAAAAAAATCTTTGGGTGAACTGCTGCTCATTCAGCTGCAATTGAGAGGTTACAACCTTTGAGATTGGGCCAGCTGACCTGCACTGGAACCACAGAAAGAATGCAGTCTTTTGAAAAGGGGCTTGAGTGCTCAAGGAGTGTCCTTCTCTTCAAAGTCAGCTTTATTCCCCCCTGGATTAACAAATTGGCACCCTAACTGGTATTATGGAGTATAAGAAATGCAGGAAAGAGAGGGTTATTGAATTTGCAACATGGTCTTGTGTTTTCAGAAACAGCCATGGACAGTGTGAAGCAGGTTTGCTGGATGCCCACATAGAGACCCTGTGGAGCAGTGAGGATGAACTGTGGACTGCAGTGGAGACCCAGTGGAGATGCCAGGACAACGAGATGGGTGCTAAGGAGAGCTGCCAGCTCTGGATAAAGTTTTCCACTACTGTGAGTAGCCTAGCTGGAGGGGTGGAATTGGAACTCCGGAGATTTTCTGGTTAGAAATATTGGACTTGGATACTTGTCACTGGCTAGAGCTGTTGGACTTGGAGCTACAGAGACTGGTGTTTGCCCTGTTTAAATCATGTATTGCTTTAGTATTTCTTTGCTATGCCCAATGCCATCTTTTGCAGTGTGAATGTTTATTCTGTGCCATTGTGATTTTTTTGGAGGATATTTTTTCGTATTATGGCTCAGTTAAAAGACCTTGAATTATGGGGATGTTTAAACATCAGGATTGATAAAAAAAAAATGTGGGGACTTTGAAAGTTGGACTGAATGCATTGCATTTTACATCAAGTATGGTTAACAGTTTATGGGGCCGGGGTGGAATGTGGTGGTTTTATTCAGATGCCCCCCATAAATGTAGGTGTTCTAAATGCTAGGTTCCCAGCTGATGGAGATTTGGGAATTAACACTTCCAGGAGGCCGTGTATTGTTGGGGGCAGGCTTATGGGTGTTATAGCTAGCTCTCCCTTGCTAATGTTTGGCACACTCTCCTGTTCCTGTTGTCCTCCTTATGTTGGCCAGGGGGTGATGTCCACCCTCTGCTCATGCCGTCGTTTTCTCCTGCCATTGTGGAGCTTCTCCTCGAGCCTGTAAGCCAAGTGTGGTTAGGGGAAGAGATTGAGTAAAAGGAGTGTGGGGGGAGGGGTAATCAAAATTCAGTGTATTGTGAATAAGCCACATGATAATCTACTTTTTTGGATAATGACACACCCAGAAGCCATAGACGGTTACTATTATGCTCACCAAACTCCCCTGTAAGCACTTTACTTAATGTCATACCCATATGTTAATGCTACTCTCACTTTTGGTTAGAGAAGCTTTTCTTTTCAGATGGCAGTGACCCAAAAGGCACCATACTGCTGAGAAGTCATGACAGAAGAATGTTCTGCACTGAAACATCTCTATCACACCTTACAAGGCTCAGGGTCAATTGCAGAAGAGGTGGCAGAAAGAATGTAAGAGCTGAGGGAAGGGTAGGACTGATTATAATGCAATTGACCAGACAGAAATTGGCCTGGGTATCCATGTCCCCACAGTGCCTAGCACTATCTTCACAAGACTCTCATAATAGGAGGAAAAGATGATGACATCAAAATAAAAGAGAGACTACTAGAGAGAAGGAGGGGATATGATGGAGTGAAGATTTGTGAAGACAAAAGTGGGGGAGGGGAGGGAATTCTCATGGTTTATTGTCTGTAAGTATGAAAGCTGTCAATAAAAAGGAATAAAAAACAAAACCTATATGTATGAACACCATTTAAAATGATCTATGTGGATTGTTTCAGATTATTAAAAATATATTTTGAGACGAAAGTTCTGGAAAAGCCCATACCAGTCAGAGCTCTTTGCAAGGAACATGGGGCATTTTATCCCAAAAGTCTGAGTTAGGAAAACTAGTCAGCATCCACCACTCACACAGCACACATTACATGGGTCATACACTACTTCATATCAATCACGTATACAGAAAACTTAACAAAGAATGTGTTTCATATTATCTGGAGAACAAGTAATCATGGCAAATCTAGAAATTCTCCCAATATGCTGAATCCATAACATAACCATTCTATCCTTCAATATCAATCTATAAACTGAGCTGAGTATATAGGGTCTAAAACATGGCCTCCCCCTTTACTCCTCAGTTCTTTTTTTAATTTTTAACTTTTTAAAAAAATTATTTTTTATTATTTTTTATTTATTTTTTGGAGAGAGACACACAGAGAGGGAGAGGGAGACAGAGATGGGCATGCCAGCAGTCTCTCAGCTGCTGTGAACGAAATCCAGAAGTGTGCGCCTCCTTGTGGTCAAGTGTGGCATTGTGCCCTTGCGTCACTTTGCATGTGGCTAATCGTGGGACCTGGAGATTGGAACCGGGTTCTTAGGCTTAGCAGGCAGGTGCCTTAACCGCTAAGCCATCTCTCCAACCCAATTTTTAACTTTTTTATTTTAGAGAGAGAGAAAGAGAGACGGAGAGGATAGAGAATTGGGTCTCAGCCACTGAAATAGAACTCCAGACACTTGCACCACCTAGTGGGCATGTGCAGTTTTGTGCTTGCCTCACCTTTGTGCATCTGGCTTACGTGGGATCTGGAGAGTGGAACATAGGTCGTTAGGCTTCAAAGGCAAGTTCCTTAACCGCTAAGCCACCTCTCCAGCCCCTACTCCTCAGTTCTTACAGAGAAAATTATCTTGATGGTTCATTTCTTCAGCTACACCATTAATTTCATACATTTAATGTTCACCTTGACATGGACAATAGGTGGGAATAAACCCTGATTTCTATGTATTTCTCATTCTACTTTCCCAGTAAAGTCTTTGGACATGTATTGCCAGTGTGATGGGTACAGATAAGATTTGGTTGAGGATGCTCTTTGTACTGACACAATCTACAGCGAAAGCTACACAAATTCATTTGGTGTGATGGCCAAAACTGTGTGGCTTATGGACATATGCATGTATATGAGTCTTATGTTCAGAATCCCAAACAAACATGTGAATGTGTGATAGCCTGGTGGACCAATAATCATGCAGTTCCCAGAAATTCCAAGCCAGTCCCTCCATACCAATATAGATATCAAGCTGCATATCTGAATGAAAATTACAACCTCGAAAGTCTTCACCTTGACTTCCGGTTAAGATGGCGACATAGGAACCTCGCCAAAAGAGGGTAGCAAATAAAAGCAAAACAAACCCCAGCAAAATACACTTTTCTACTAAAAAGTGAGGTACATAGTAAACTTTCAAGCCCAGCAGAGAAGTAGGAGAGTCCAGAGCGTCTGGAGCCCACAGAAGCGGGCAGAAGCGGCTCGGCTAGGCGCCGCCTGAGACAGCTGATCTGCAGGACTTTTAAAGGCAGGTGAGGAGAATTTTCCACTCACACCACCTCCTCACAATCTCAAGAAGCGTGGAAGGAGGACAGTAGAGACCAACAGAGAGGCTTGTGAGGAAGAGGATCGCGTAGAGGAACAGACGGACTTCAGCCGCCACTCACAGCCTCCCCTCCCCCACCACGAGTACAAGCACGGCGAGCAACAGAGATCACCAGCTCACCAGCAGCATCGGGCGCAGCGAAAGCAGACAACAGACGCAGCTGACTTACTGAATCCACAACACAGCAAAGGAACCAAGCAGCCGTGCAGCATAGCTGTGATCAAACCCGTTCCAAAAGGTAATTTGGTTTTCACTAGGTTAGTACCCAACAAATAAGCCTGGTATATAATCCTGTTGGATGGTCAGATCTGACATTCCTAAATAAGCTATTTTCTAGGCTGCTCATTTGTTGCTTCCTGATTTGTTTCCTCCTCTGTCATTCATTGAGGAAGGGTCTCTCTTGATCACAAGCTGACCTTGGAACTCTCTACAGATCAGAAATCTTAGCCTCCCAGCTGTCAGGATTAAGGGCGTGGGCTAACACATATCCTTAGGAACTGTGACTTTGTCATAATACCTGCTTTTGCACAAATACTCTATGCTGTATTTCATTGAAGGGGTACATTGTTGAGTTAAATTTTTGGATTTTGACTGTATTCTGTTCCATTCACCCCACTTGATAATCTCATAGCAGGCAAGGGTCACTTCTGTGATTACTTTGAGAGCCTTAAGAACCATACTTAACACCTTAAACTCCTACACTGAAGATATATAATATCAGATTGATTGATACATCTAACATTACTGCAGATATTTAGAAAACCCAAGCATTAAATTAATTCAAGATGCAAAGATCTCTACATTACAATACAAGAAACACAAAACATCCAGACAATATAAATCCACCAAAAAGTATTAATATATCAGAAATGACCTTCAGTGAGGCTGACTTAGAGGACATCCCCAAGAAAGATTTCAAAAGAATGATTATAATTATGTTCAAAGAACTCAAAGAGGAAATGAAAGGGTTCAAAGACCTCAAAGAAGAAATCAAAGGATTCAAAGAAAACACAGAAAACCAATTTAATGAAATAAGGAGGTCAATACTAGACATAAATACGGAAATAGAAAGAATAAAGAAAACCCACTCAGAAATGCTAGCAATAAAGAACACAGTCAGTGAAATTAAAACCTCTGTAGAAAATCTCTCTAGTAGAATGGATGAAGGAGAGAACAGGATATCGAAGCTAGAAGACCAAGTAGCTGATCTAATACAGTCCAACAGAGAGAAAGACAAAATAATAGGAAGGTATGAATGGGAATTACAGGATATTCGGGACAGTATGAAAAGATCAAACATAAGAATTCAAGGGATAGTAGAAGGAGAAGAATTTCACTCCAAAGGCATAGTAGGTGTTTTCAACAAAATCATAGAGGAAAACTTCCCCCAAATTGGGAAAGAGATGCCAATGCAGATACAGGAAGCCTTTAGAACACCAAACAGACAAAACCTGGAAAGAACCTCTCCCGCCATATTATAATTAAACTACCAAACATACAAACCAAAGAAAATATATTGAAAGCAGCTAGAGAGAAAAAGCAAGTGACCTACAAAGGAAAGCCCATCAGACTCACAGCAGATTACTCAACACAAACTTTAAAGGCCAGAAGGGCCTGGAGTGATGTATTCAAGTTCTGAAAGATAAAAACTGTCAACTGAGATTACTTTATCCTGCAAAACTATCTATCCAAATAGATGGAGAAATAAGGACATTCCACAACAAAGACAGGCTAAAGGAATTTTTGGCAACTAAACCAGCTCTACAGAAAATACTTGCAGGAATCATTCATGCTGAGGAGAAAGCAAAGCACACACATCAGGAAATAGGAAAAAATAAACCATACTCAAATAACAGTTAAAACAAGTGAGTAAAGGGAAAACAGGAAAAACTAAAAAATAAGAAGAATGGTGAGAATAAACACATATATGTCAATAATAACTCTTAATATCAATGGTCTCAATGCCCCTATCAAAAGACACAGACTTGCAGACTGGATTAAAAAGCAGGATCCTACCATCTGTTGCCTCCAGGAAACTCATCTCTCAATAAAAATAGAAACCTTCTTAGGGTGAAAGGTTGGAAAAAGGTATTTCAAGCAAATGGGCCTAGAAAACAAGCAGGGGTTGCTATTTTAATTTCTGACAAGATAGACTTCAATCCAACATTTGTGAGGAAAGATAAAGAAGGTCACTTTATACTGATTAAAGGAACACTCCAACAGGAGGACATTACAATCCTAAACATATATGCCCCTAACATGGGGGCTCCCAATTTCATCAAACAAACACTATTAGAATTAAGGTCAGAGATATCTCCTAACATAATAGTAGTGGTGGGACTTCAATACCCCACTCTCATCACTTGACAGGTCTACCCAGCAAAAAATAAACAGAGAGACATCTGCATTAAATGATACCATGTAACAAATGGACCTAACAGATATATACAGAACATTCCATCCAAATGCTGCAGAATATACATTTTTCTCAGCAGCACAGGGGACATTTTCTAAAATAGACCATATACTAGGACACAAATCAAATCTTAACAAATACAGGAAAATTGAAATAATCCCTTGTACATTTTCTGACCACAATGGGATTAAACTGCAAATCAGCAACAAGAAAATATACAGAGCATACAGAAACTCATGGAGACTAAACAGCACTTTATTGAATGATGTATGGGTCATTGAAGAAATTAAAAAGGAAATCAAGAAATTCGTAGAATCAAATGATGATGAGAATACAACATACCAAAACCTTTGGGACACAATGAAGGCAGTCCTACGAGGGAAATTTATAGCCCTAAGTGCATATATTAAGAAATTGGAGAGTTCACAACTAAACAATTTAATGCTTCACCTTAAGGCCTTGGAAAAAGAAGAACAAGGCAAACCAAAAATTAGTAGACGGGAAGAAATAATAAAGGTTAGGGCAGAAATTGATGAAATGGAAACCAAAAAAACAATCAAAAAGATCAATGAAACAAAGAGTTGGTTCTTTGAAAGGATAAACAAGATTGACAAACCCTTAGCAAATCTGACCAAAAGAAAGAGAGAAGAGACAAAAATTGATAAAATTAGAGATGAAAAAGGCAACATCACAACAGATACCAAAGAAATTCAGAAAATCATACGGACATACTTTAAGAATATATATGCCTCTAAGTCTGAAAACCTGAAAGAAATGGATGAATTCCTTGATTCATATGACCTACCAAAATTAAATCAAGAAGAGATAAACCATTTAAATAGAACTATAACAACCACAGAGATTCAAGCAGTTATAAAAGTCTCCCAACTAAAAAAGCCCAGGCCCAGATGGATTCACTGCTGAATTTTACCAGACATTCCTGGAGGATCTAACGCCAATGCTTCTCAAACTTTTCCATAAAATAGAAAAGGAAGGAACTCTACCAAATTCCTTTTATGAAGCCAGCATCACCCTGATACCCAAACCAGACAAAGACAGATCAAAAAAAGAAAATTATAGACCAATCTCCCTCATGAACATGGATGCAAAAATTCTCAGCAAAATACTGGCAAACAGAATACAAGAATTTATCAGAAAGATTATTCACCCTGACCAAGTAGGCTTTATCCCAGAGATGCAGGGATGGTTCAACATATGCAAATCCATAAATGTAATACACCATATAAATGGTCTGAAGGACAAAAATCATATGGTCATCTCAATAGATGCAGAAAAGGCATTTGACAAAATCCAACACCCCTTCATGGTGAAAGTATTACAGAAACTGGGAATAGAAGGAGCATATCTCAACATAATAAAAGCTATTTATGACAAACCTACAGCCAACATAATACTAAATGGGGAAAAGCTTGAAGCTTTTCCTCTAAATTCAGGAACAAGTCAAGGGTGTCCACTTTCCCCACTACTATTTAATATAGTACTGGAAGTCTTAGCTACAGCAATAAGGCAAGAGTCACTCATAAAGGGGATACAAATCGGAAGGGAAGAGATCAAATTATCATTATTTGCAGACGATATGATTCTATACCTAACAGACCCTAAAGTCTCTACCTGCAAACTGTTAGAGCTGATAAACACTTTTAGCAATGTAGCAGGATACAAAATAAACACACAGAAATCAGTAGCTTTTCTATATACTAACAACAAACGTGCAGTGGATGAAATCAGGGAATCTCTCCCATTCACAATTGCCTCAAAAAAAAATAAAATACCTTGGAATAAACTTAACCAAGGAAGTGAAGGATCTCTACAATGAGAACTTTAAAAAACTTGAGCGACAAATTACAGAAGACACAAGGAAATGGAAAGACATCCCATGCTCCTGGATTGGAAGAATCAATATTGTGATTACCAAAAGCAATCTATACATTTAATGCGATCCCTATTAAAATCCCAATAGCTTTCTTCACGGAAATAGAAAAAACAATCCTAAAATTCATCTGGAAACACAAAAAACCTCGAATAGCCAAAACAATTTTGCGAAACAAAAATCAGGCAGGTGGTATAACCATACCCGATTTTAAGTTATATTACAAAGCTATAGTAACAAAAACAGCATGGTACTGACACAAGGACAGACAGGTAGATCAATGGAACAGAATAGAAGACCCAAATATTAATCCAAGCAGCTACAGCCACCTGATTTTTGACAAAAATGCCAAAAATATTAATTGGAGAAAAGATAGCCTCTTTAACAAGTGGTGTTGGGAAAACTGGACATCAGTATGTAAAAGGATAAACATAGATCCTTGTCTTTCTCCATGCACAAGAGTCAAATCCAAATGGATCAGGGACCTTGATATCAGACCTGAAACTCTGAACCTGCTAGAGGAAAAAGTAGGGGAAACCCTTCAACATATTAGCATAGGTAAGGACTTTCTGAATATAACCCCAATTGCTCAGCGAATAAAATCACTAATCAACCAATGGGACCTTATGAAATTACAAAGCTTTTGTACAGCAAAGGACACTGTGAGTAGAGCAAAAAGACAACCTACAGAATGGGAGAAAATCTTTTGCCAGCTATACATCTGACAGAGGATTAATATCCAGAATATACAAAGAACTCAAAAAACAGAATAATAAGAATTCAAACAACCCAGTTAAAAAATGGGCTATGGAACTAAATAGAGAATTCACAGAAGATGAAATTCAGATGGCATATAAACATCTGAAAAAGTGTTCCACATCCTTAGCCATCAGGGAAATGCAAATTAAAACCACTTTGAGATTCCATTTCACTCCTGTCAGAATGGCTTCCATCAAGAAAACAAATGACAATAAGTGTTGGCGGGGATGCGGAAAAAGAGGAACACTTCTACACTGTTGGTGGGAATGTAACCTGGTCCAACCATTGTGGAAATCAGTGTGGAGGTTTTTGAGACAGCTAGAAATAGATTTACCATATGATCCAGCTATAGCACTCCTAGGCATATATCCAGAAGACTCTTCTCACTTCCTTAGAGATACTTGCAAAACCATGTTTATTGCCGCTCTATTCACAATAGCTAGGAAATGGAAGCAGCCTAGATGTCCCACCACAAATGAATGGATAATAAAGATGTGGTACATTTACACAATGGAGTTCTACTCAGCGGTAAAGAAAAATGAAATTATGAAATTTGCAGGAAATGGATGGATCTGGAAAGGATTATACTAAGTGAGGTAACCCAGGCTCAGAAAGCCAAACGTCACATGTTCTCTCTCATATGTGGATCCTAGCTACAAATAGACAGACTTGTGTGTGAACTGGAACCAAAAATAGGTACCAGAAACCAGTAAGCTGGTAAAAGCTATAAGGGACGGAGGAAAGGGAAGGACTGAAGTGTATGGTATTGCACATATGTAAGTGGAAGGACTGATTACAAGGAGGGGAATGGCCTAACCAAGGCCATGGGTAGAGAATGCATAAAAGAAGGGCAAGGGGAGGGTCAATCTAATTTCAAAAGATTGTGAATAAGACTTATGTAAAACTACTTTTTTGAATAATGGTACATCTAGAAGCTGTAGACTGTTACTAGAAAATTTTCAGTACCTGGGATGGGATACCTTCCAGTGAGTTGTTGGCCAAGGAGGTCCCGGTCGCCTCCAAAACATTAAAGGCTTTTGCCAAAGCCCTTGGTTTCCCCTGAGAAACAGATAGTAAGACCCTATTGCTGAAGACATCTCTTGCCTGAGAGGCAAGGTCACTGAGAAAGCAAGCTGGTGCTGAGCAGAAAACCTTCTCCCTGTAGACCAGCCAATTGAAAGCTGGAAAAAGCTGCACTGCATGCAGATTATGGGAGACAGAAGTCATCAGCAGTGAAAACAGTGGACGCTGAATATTCAAATTTGGCCAGACAGGCCCAAAGACTGAACGGGTGCAATAGTGGCATGTCTACTCGTGGGGTAACCAACTGCTCTATAATTGGACTGAAGGCCCTCTCTACGGGAGGGAATACATACCTGGTACTGAAAAACCTAAGCAAAGTCTATGGTAGGTAAGGTCATAAGCCTTAGGGGTATAAAGCATGCCCTTATCTAAATGTATATACTATTCCCACCAAGCTGCCCGGAAAATACTACACTTAATGCTCATATTCACATATTAATGCTACTCTCACTTCTGGTTAGAGAAGCTTCTCTTTTCAGATGGCGATGACCACTGGGATGATCCAAAAGGCAACATAGTGCTGAGAAGAAGAGATGGAGAAGTGCCCAGCACTGAAACATCTCTGTCACACCCTCCAAGGCTCAGGGATCATTGCGGAAGAGGGGGCGGATAGAATGGAAGAGCCAAAGGAAGGGTATGACTCCCTACAATGCAACTGCCCAGACAGAAATTGGCCTTGATATCCATGACCTTGCTGGGCCTAGCAATACCTCCGCAAGACCCTCATAATAGAAGTAAAAGAGGATGACATCATATTAAAAAAAGAGACTAATGGAGAGAGGGAGGGGATATGATGGAGAGTGGAGTTCTAAAGGGGAAGGGGGAGGGGAGGGAAAAATACGCACCTTTGGTATGTAAGTATGTTTTGTTGTCAATAAATATTAAATAAATAAATAAATAAATAAATAAATAAATAAATAAATAGAAAATTACAACCTCCTTCCCAGTTCCTCTGTACCCATGGATCAATAACTTACAATGATACACTTGTACATCAATAAATTACATTTTGTCCATATTTATACTTGAGGGAGAATAGGGAAATAGATGTGATGCAGCACTTTTTTTTATTTTTTGGAGAGACAGAGACAGAGAGAGAGGGAGAGGAAGACAGATAGAGATGGGCGCACCAGCAGCCTCTCAGCTGCTGTGAACGAAATCCAGATGTGTGCACCCCCTTGTGGTCAAGTGCGGCATTGCACCCTTGCGTCACTTTGCATCTGGCTAAACGTGGGACCTGGAGATTGGAACCGCTGGAGATTGGAACCAGTGTTCTTAGGCTTAGGAGGCAGGTGCCTTAACCACTAAGCCATCTCTCCATCCCTGCAGCACCTTTTTTATGTAAACTTTTCTTACTCCCCTTTCACCATCAGGAATGTGTATTCTTTTTTTGAAAATTTTTTATTGACAGTTTCAATACTTATAAGCCCTGATAATTGCCTCGCCTCCTCCTCTTTCCCCTTCACAAATCTACATTAGTCTCTCCATTAGTCTCTTTTATTTTGATGTCATCATCTTTTCCTCCTATTATGAGGGTCTTGTGAAGGTATTACTAGACACTGTGAGGTCATGGATATCGAGGCCAATTTCTGTCTGGACAGTTACATTTTAAGCAGTCCTACCCTTCTTTTGGCTTGTAAGTAAGGAATGTGTATTCTTAGTGAGAGAATATATACATAATTTGGAGATGAGGAGAATCTTTACATTTTTATGGAAGTACAAAGAAATTTGTACAATAAGGTTATATAGTGAGATGGGAGGTCTTATTATTTGAGGTGTGGCATCCAAGCATGGGTAATTACTGATCTCTGTTTAATAAATCAGGCACTACACTGATTGTCTGCATAAGTCTGAAGTCTGTGATGGAGTTTACAGAAGGCTTGTGAAGGCAGAATTTATGCTGATATATAGGAAGAGTGAGCCACAGGTGTGTGGAAAGTCAGACTAAGACTAGGGACATAGCTCCACTGGTAAATTGCTTGCTGTGCAATCAAGAGATCCTGACTTTACACCCTCAGTATGTTGACACCCTGCTTGGACTTCCAGCACTCAGGTAATTGAGACAGGAGGTTCCCTAGGACTTGCTGGGTAGCCAGGCTAGCTGAACCAGTGGGCTCCAGATTGAGTGAGATACCTTGTCTCAAAGAATGAGGTGGGGCTGGAGAGATGGCTTAGCGGCTAAGGGGCCTGCCTGCTAAGCCTAAGAACGCTGGTTCCAATCTCCAGCGGTTCCAATCTCCAGCGGTTCCAATCTCCAGGTCCCACGTTTAGCCAGATGCAAAGTGAGGCAAGGGTGCAATGCAGCACTTGACCACAAGGGGGCGCACACATCTGGATTTCGTTTGCAGCAGCTGAGAGACTGCTGGCGTGCCCATCTCTGTCTCTCTCTCCCTCTCTGTCTATCTCTCTCTCCTTACACAGTTATAATTCTTTTGTATTGCAGTCCTTCACACTCTGCTCTTCTAGTTCAATACAAAATACACAATAAACTGTTGTAGACTATAGTAACCCTACACTAACACACAGCACTTGCACTCTTGTGGCAGATGTAACTGATGTTTGTACTATCATCAGTCTTCCCTCCATCCCTCATCCTCTGTGGCCCACCTCTAGTTACAACTGTGCTCATCCATTTCTATAAAGAGTTTTAGCTTTTTAGGTGAATAAGAACAGTAACATTTGTCTTTAGGTGATTGCTTTATCTCACTGATCATAATGCTCTCCAGCTTCATTTATGCTGCTACAAATGGCTTTTCCTAATATTTTTATGGAGGAATGCTATACACTTTTGGGCCTATGCCACACTTCCTGAGGCTCACTTGATTGCATAACTTGAGTACATGAACAGAGGAGCAATAAACATTCAAGTGCAGGTGTCACTTTGATAAACAGATTTTATTTCCTCTATACATATACTCAGCAGTGGAATTGTTGGATCATGTGATTTTTTTTTTTTTAGGAACCTCATCATGTCCTACATAAAGATGGTGCTAATTTTCACATCAACCAACATTATATAGGAATTCTCTTTTCTTCTCATCTTTATCAACATTTGCTATTTTTGTCTTTATATATTTATTTATTAAAAGAAAGAGAAAGTGTGGGCATGCCAGGGCCTCCTGCCACTGCAAATGAACTCCAGACACATGTGCCACTTTGTGTGTCTGGTTTTAACTGGATACTGGGGAATTGAACAAGAGTTGTCAGGCTTTGCAAGTAAGTGCCTTTAACTTCTGAGCCATCTGTCCAATCCCTTAGTATTGTAGGTTCCCTATTATGGTATGTATCCTGCTAGTAATTTAAAAAAAACAATTCATTTCCAAGTAGAAAGAGAGAGAGAGACAGACAGACGGAGAGAGAGAGAGAATGGGTGTCACTGCCTTTGTTGTCTAGACAGCTTTGGGAAGACTGAGGGCAAATCTTCCTGCATGTGCAGCAATGCTGAGTCACTGAAACATCCTGAGGACTTCCAACACAGGGCAGTGGTCAAGTCTGTGAAATGATTGGCATTTTGAGCAAGTTGAAGGTAACATGGGCACAGGAAGGCCGGGAATGCCATACATAACGCAGGAGCCCTGCTGAAAAAGGCCTGCGCTCCCCATGCACACTTGAGTGCATCTCCGCCCAGGAGGACAGACTATACAGGATCCTCTTCTCTCATCTTTCCTGTGTGGCCAGGGCTGCTCTGGGATGTGGCTTAGAAGCAGGAGAAGTTCGCTGGCTGGAGCCTGGGGGCCTTGGCCTGCCCCAGCTGGAGCCTCTCTCAAAAGACCTGAGCCTGCCAGTGGGGAGGAAACCCAGGCTGGCGCCAGGCCCTGGAAGGAATCAGGCCTAGGAATGTAAGGTCCCACTTTGTGCCTGATGCTAACTGCAAAAAATCTGCTTTTGTGATCATGCTTGCTTGCTTTTGCTAAGAATAATTATTAGGCCACTTAGCTAGGCCAACTCCATTTTGTTGTTTTCTTTCTTGTTGCCTGCCATTTTCCAACCCTGACCCTTCAGTGACTTGCCCCCACCCCTGCCTGGAAGTTCCTGAAATTGTTACAAAAATACTTGCAAAGCTCTGTTGACCTAACCACATGTGCTTGTAAAACCCCTTAAGTAAGCACCGGCCCTGACAAAAACAAAAAAGTTGCTGAAACTTGTAAAATTCAAAGGGAGACTTCTGCTTATCTGTATCCCCCAGCTGCATATACTGGCTTGTGGTTTTTCATTTTATAAACCCTGCTTCTCCCAGCTCTTCATTGTGGTCTTAGCTCTGGGGCAGGGCTACGCCCTAATCGATATGCTTATTCTTTGTGGCACCTATCAATAAATTTTTGCTGTGCACATTTGTCTGGTTCTCCACCACCATTACTGTGGGATTCTCCAACCCATCAGGAGTGCCATGACCGCCTGGGTCTCTGCTGCCCGGAAGTTTGGACACTTCTGGTTCTGGAGCCACTGGACTCCTCTCAGGTAAGCCAAGCCTCAAACAGCTCCCTGTGGGATACTGCCGATAACATTCAAAATGTGACCATTAAATTTAAATTACTACAGAGCAATGACGAAGGGTGTTGAACCAAGGGGCATGGGTTCGAGGCACGTGGGGAGGCGCTGGGCCCACGCAGCTTTCTTCTCAGGTCTGGGTGGGTCTCTGCGAGGTGGTCACCAGCCAGGGTGGCCACATGCCACTGGTCAGCACAGAGCCATGTCCCTCCTAGGGGTGGGTCATCATGGGCAGCTTGGTGGGGTTCCATGGGAACACACCTGGCCTTTCCAGTGGTGGAGCAGCCTGGCCTCCCATCATGGAGCCCAAACGGTCAGTGCCCAGATGTGGTCATGGCGGGACCAATGTTGGGAAGGTTCAGCTCCACTGGCCCTTCTCTCCTGTGCTCCAGCCAGCTGAGGTGGGTGTCCTGTGCCCCATCCTAGCTCTTGGCAGTAGGATTTCCCAGTGGTCCTGCACTCCACAGGACGCAAGGGGAGCTAGATAAACCTCATGCTCAAGGCGGGCCAGAACAAGGGGCTTGACTCAGAGGTAGGGAACACTGCAGATGCCACATGGGCCCAGAATCTGATGTGGCTGTAATGTGACCCCGCTTAGTGCAGCTGGCTGGCATTCATGTTGAAATCTAACCCTTTGTTTCAAATGCAGGAGGCTAACCTAATTACCTGGAATTCTTTAAGTCTTTTAGCAGGTTAAGATCTTCTGAAATCTTAAAGAAGTCAAGATCTCAAAAAAAAAAAAAAAAAAAAAAAAAAAAAGAAGTAAAATATTTCCTAGTTGATGTAATGATTGTATAGTTTGAGTTGAATTGATATAGCTATAAGTACTGAAATAGTCACTATAGGAGGTAAGTATTGCTGGTGGTTTATTAGAGAAGTAATAGCTGTTATTCATCATGTATATGTGATAGAAAAGCATGCTAATTTTCTTTGTAGCTGTTTGGTTGCATCAACCTCTTTTTTCCATTGAAAATACTTGTATTGGGCTGGAGGGATGGCTTGGCGGTTAAGGCGCTTGCCTGCAAGACAAAAGGATCCAGGTTCAATTCCCCAAAACCCACATAAGACAGATAGATGCACAAGGTGGCACATGTGTCTGGAGTTCATTTGCAGTGGCTGAAGGCCTTGGTGCACCTATTCTCTCCTCCCCCTTCATCTGCCACTTTCTTATTCTCTCTCTCAAATCAATAAAATAAATCAATAAAAGACTATTATAAAAGAAAATACTTTTATTGTTTCTTTAGAGGTGAGGAATCACAATATGCATTTTTTAAGTTGAAGAAAACATAAGAAACATAAGTGGGCAAAATTAAAAAAATATATCATAAGGATTACAGAAGAGAAATAAAATTCAGCTGAAACTTGACAGAGGAGAACTTCCCTAGCCATATCCATTGTCAGATGCAATAGCTTTGTAAAAGGCAGAAACTGAGTAAACCCATCTCCAGGGAACCTCACTGCCCAATTCTTTCAAAAACTGAAATTAAGCTCTTAGGTAACCTGTGGGACCCCTGTCCTCCCACACTTGGGAACCTTGCAAAGTCCACCCTTCTAAGTTTGAACTGGGCATCTCTACAGTTTATGAATAAATGAAAATCATGTAAAATGATTTCAAAGGTGGAACATACTTTAAGTGTCAATAATTTATAACTAAAATTAGCTGGAAGAATACCTGTGGCTGGTTGTATGTCCATATTTCCACTTAAATTTGCTACTTCAGCTTCTTAGGTTTGTATCTGTGTGGTATGTGTGGGTGAGGAGATGTGTATGTGTGGACGCATGTTTATGTGTTTGTGCATACATGCAGAAGTCAAAGGACAGCCTTGGGTGTCATCCTCAAGAATGCCATCCACCTCTTTGACACAGAGTTTCTCATTTGCCTGGAGTTCACCAATTAGGCTAGACTGGTTGGCCAGCAAGCCCCAAAGATATGCCTGTCTCTACCTCACTTAGAGTTGGAATTCCAGAGGCATACTACTGTGCCCTGCATTTTATGTTGTTGCTAGGGATCCAAACTCAGATGCTTGCAAGACAAGCATTTTCCAACTGAGCCACCTCCCCAGCCCTGACTCAAGCTTTTGCCATTATTTTTTGTTTGTTTTTCGAGGTAGGGTCTTGCTGTAGGCCAGGCTGACCTGGAATTCACTATGTAGTCTCAGAGTGGCCTCAAACTCACAGTGATACTCCTACCTCTGCCTCCGTAGTGCTGGGATTACAGTGTGCACCACTATGCCCGGTTCGTAACTTTTTGTTTTGTTTTGTTTTTCAAGGTAGGGTCTGACTCTGGCCCAGGCTGACCTGGAATTAACTTTGTAGTCTCCAGGTGGCCTTGGACTCATGGCAATCCTCCTACCTCTGCCTCCCTAGTGCTGGGATTAAAGGCATGCGCCACCATGCCTGGCTCCGGCTTATTACTTTTAAAATGAAATTTACACCATCTATTCTCAAAAATATAGTCTGCTAAAAATTTTAAATTTATTTATTGATTTGAGAGAGAGAGAAAGGGAGAGAGAGAGAGAGAGAGAAAGTCAGATATAGGGAGAAAATAGATGCACCAGGGCTTCCAGCCACTGCATACAGACTCCACATGCATGAGCCACCTTGTGCATCTGGCTTACATGCATACTAGGAAATCGAACCAGGGTCCTTAGGCTTAGCAGCCAAGTGCCTGAACCACTAAGCCAACTCTCCTGCCTATATCTACTAAATTTAAAAGAAGTGCACATTGCACTTTAGAGATAACCAGAATGAATGACTAGGAACAAGTAATTCCTAACACAGAACAGTGGGATTTCTGAGCACTCAGCTATAGATGTAGGACCATGATTTTCTATGCAGCTATCAATTCACCCAAGGTTCATTATGACTGTCTTCTGCTTTAGATCCTCCCCCCAAACATTCCCACCTACTTGGGGTACTGAAAATGTGCCTTAAAGACATTTATACTTGCAGATTTTTTTGAAGGAAAAAATCAGAACAGAAATTTCTAGTATAACGTCAGGTACCACCTGAGAAATGCATAAATGAAAATTTACCCTATGTACAGGGTTGAACTGTCTCTGCTTGGAAGAGAAAGGGACAGAACCTAGAGTTCCTTTTGATTCCCAAGATAAACAAGAAGAAAGGAAGAAGGGAGCAAAGGAGAACTTAGATACTTTAACATGCTCTAGATTTTCAGACAGTTTAAAAAAATATTTTATTTTTATTTATTTTTGAGACAGAGAGAGAGGAGAGAAGGAGGGAGAGGGAGGGAGAGAATGGGTGCACCAGGGCCTCTAGCCACTGCAAATGAACTCCAGATGCATCTGGCTTATGTGGGTCCTGGGGAATTGAACCTGGGTTCTTTGGCTTTGCAGGTAAGGGCCTTAACCACTAAGCAACCCCTCCAGCCCCATCAGACAAAGTTTTATTACAGATTGTTGTGTAGCAGATTCCTCTGAACTGAAGTGAGAAAGGAGGCTCTGGGGAGTCAAGAACTCAAGTCTGAGAGACCTAAATCTTAAAGGTAACACATCCTCTCACCAAGGTTATATTTCCAGAGACTCAGGAAGTCAACAAGTCTGGGAAAGAGTTGCAAGGCCCTGACCTAAGGTTATATAAGGAGGAAATGATTGTTTAGGCATGAAGCTGCCTGCAAGTGGTATAGTGTGCTTCAGAGATGCAGTTTCCATGAGTCCCTACCTATGCTGAAGTGGGCTCTCTGGTGATGTCATTGCCTTTGAGTAGAATCAGCTATGGGGAGGTTTTTATCCAGGATGGGATGAGACTTCTCATGGTGTGGCTGGGTTTGAGTCATCTATTACTCCTATAAGCAACCTCACCTTGCTCTATAAGTAACTCCAATAAACTTACTGGTACACCAAACTGGTTTTGGTGTAATCATCATTTGGCCTGTCATCTGTGTCCTGTCTGGGGAGAAGAACACATGTGTTTGTGTCACCCCATGGAACAGGTTTTCCTGTGACACAAATCTAACACAAACCTCAGAGTTAAGTACTGATGGTGGCACATGATTTTATTTTTTGCATTATTTCTTTTTATGAATTAAGAACTTTACTGACTTCCAGGTAAGATGGCAGCATACTAGGCACATCAAAGCAGCCTAAGGAGGGAAATAAACAGAAACACAGCAAAATACACTTTTCTACTGAAAAGTGAAGTTGTATAGGTTATTATCAACCACAGCACAGAAGCAGGAGAGACCAAGATCTTCCAGAAAAGAGGAAACCAGCCAGAATCCTGCCAAGGCACCAGCAGCCCCAATCCACAAGCCTGCCAGACCACTCAGCTGGCTGGCAGCACAGAGCGGAAGGAGCAGAAGTAAAGTGAGGGGATTTTCCACTTGCATCAGCCTCCTGGAAAAGTCAAGAAACCTGAAGAAGTCAGTAGAGAACTGATGGAGATACAAATGGGACCAGCCAATCAGCTCTGGTGAGACTCCAGGCACCCTGCAAAGTCTCCCATCCCCTAACCATCAGGGCCTTGAAGGTCCAGAGAACTCATTCACCCCTGGCTGCCTGGAACCAAGAGGGATTCAGGTGGGCACTCAGCCTTGGTGAGATTGGAAGCCATCCCAAAAGGTAACAGGGCCTACTTATACAAAGCCAGATACATAGACCTGCACTGGAAGTGCTAATCTCTCTTTTCATGTCAGTAAAGGTTATGTGTTACATTTGAATGATATATTCTTGGTTGGCTTTACACTTCTCAAATAAGCTATATTTTGGTGTTGACTGCTGTTGCCTTTGATGTTTTCTGATTTTTAGGGCCTTTGACTTTTTCTTAAGTCACTATTGGGGGCAGGGACTGGCTGGCCCTAGGCTGACTTGGAACCCATTTCAGACTATAAATCACTGCCTACTAGTTGAAAGGATTAAGGGTGTGGGGCAACTGACACCCTTAGAGACTTTGGCTTTACTAGATTATCTGTTTAGTTTACTTCCCCACACTTGTGTAAATACTCTGTGCTGGTTCTGGTTGAATGTCTATATTGCTCAGTTGAATTTTAGAATTTACTAGTAATTTACTTCACCCAGTCTACTACAATACTTGAATAGCAGACAAACTCAACACCTAGGGTCACTTCTGCTATTTCTTTTGGAGTATAAAAGCTACATCTAACACCTTAAACTCCTACACTAAAGGTATATAAAGTCAGATTTATACAGCTAAGAACACTAGAAATAATTAGAAAACCCAAGCATCAAACTAACTTGAGTTGCAAAAATCTATACAAGAAATACAAAAAAAAAAAAAAAAAATCAAGACAATACAATCCCACCAAAAATTATAAATCCATCTAAAATGACCTCCGGTGAGATTGCTTTAGATGAAATTCCTGACAAAGATTTTTTTTTTAAATGATTATATCTATACTTGAAGAAATCAAAGGAATCAAAGAAGAAAACCAACTCCTGAAGGAATCCCAAGAGAACACAGGAAACCAACTTAATGAAATAAGTAGGTCAATAAAAAACATGAGTAAGGAAATAGAAATAATGAAAAAATACCAATAAGAAATACTAGAAATGAAAAACAATGTAAGTCAAATAGAAAATTCTGTAGAAAGTCTCACCAGTAGAATGCATCAGAGAGATGACACAATATCTAAACTAGATGAACAGGTAGCAGATCAAATACAGTCCAACAAAGAGAACAAACTAATAGGAAGGGAGGAATGGGAATTTCAAAGCATTTGGGACACTATGAAGAGATCAAACATAAGAATCCAGGGCATAGTGGAAAGAGAAGAATTTCACACCAAAGGCATAACAGGTATTTTCAAAATAGAAGAAAACTCCTCCAAAGTAGGGAAAGAGATGCCAAAACAGATACAGGAAGCCTATAGAATGCCAAACAGGCAAAATCAGGAAAGAACCTCTAACTGTCATATTATTTTTTTATTTATATTATTCTAATTTTAAATTCATAATGGTGACTCCATTATATTCCTCCCTGTCCTCCCTCTTCCAAAGGGACCCTCATCAATGGGGAATGTGGGTCATGCATTGTGGGGATAGTCAAGAGTTATAATTAAACTACAAAACACACATTGCAAAGAAAATATATTGAAAACAGAGAGAAAAATCAAATCACATACAAAGGCAAACCCATCAGGATAACAGCAGAATACTCAGCACAAACTTCCAAAGCCAGAAGGGTGTATTTGAATGTATGTATTTCAAGTTCTGAAAGATAGCAACAGTCAACCAAGATTACTTTATCCTGCAAAGCTATCCATTCAAATAGATGGAGAAATAAGGACATTCCACAACAAAAGCAGGCTAAAGGAATATATGAAGACAAAACCAGCTCTACAGAAAATACTTGAAAGGAGACAGTCAAGATGGCTTCTGAGTAAACACGTCTCACCTGGTGCAGAAGGAAAGTACCAGCATGTGGTTAACTTTCACAATAAGCTGTTGATCAGAGAGACCTACAAGGTTTCTCAAAAAAAGACAGATTTATGTCAGAGTTCTTGATGACCCACCAAAGGTTAATGGTAAGACTCTATTGCCAAAGACACCATATGCTGTTGGGATGGAACGTGCAGTGACCTGGTTGGAATCTGGAAGAGGATCAGTCCCCAGACAGTTAGTTTGTCTAGTGCCAGAGGGTGCTACATGAGTGACTGGGGGAAAATGACCAACATCTGTCCAAACAACTCGCAGTCTAAGCTACTCAGCAGTAAACAGCCTGATGTGATGCTCAAATAAGTGCAATAGTGGCATGCAGCCATGGTGGGTAACCAACGGCTCTTGATTTGGCTAACAGATCCACTCAGTGGAATGGAACTCATAGCTAGAACTGGGAAACAATGTCCAAAAAAATGAGCCCATTATCCAATATCAAGCTCCCACCAAATGTGGGCTAGAAGAGGGCCTATGCATATAAAATTCTCTCTAAAATAACGATGGTCATCCCATCTATCCTGTACTAACTTCTCTCTCCATTGGAGAATTTGCTTCTCTTTTTCAGATGGACAATGAACCTGAAGGGAGGATCAGCCTATTGCACCTCACCTGGGCCCCAGATGAAACCATAGAGTAATGGGGGAAATGGGCAAGAGTGCAGCTTTCTTGGTGAACCCGACACCAGAACAAGGCTGAAGAAGATAAACACAGATAACATTCAACTCCTACTAATCCATATATCCAGAGACACAGAGGCTTCGAAGACCTCATCAATGAAGTAGAACTAAATAAACCCAACATGGTTCAGGGAAATTCATGGAAGATGGGGTGGAAAGAGTGTTAGAGCCACAAGTTGGGTCATTATGCACAGAGACTTTGCCTCTACCCCATAACTGTTGGCTACCCCCATAATGCACGACCCACATTCCCCAATGAGGAGGGTCCCTTCAGAGGGGGATGACAGGGAGGAGTCTACTGGAGGCACCAACATGAATGTAAAATTGAAATAAATTAAAAAAGAGAAAAGAAAAAAAGAAAATACTTGAAAGTATCCTCCATTCTGAAGAGAAAGAGCACACATGTAAGGAACCTGTAATAAACAAATCATACTCAAATACTAGTTAATACAAGAGAGCAACGGTAAAACTGGAGGAATTACAAAACAAGAGAGATGGCAAAAATAAATACACAACTTTCAATATCAATGGCCTAATTGCCCCAACCAAAAGACACAGGTTTGCAGACAAGGTTAAAAGGCAAGATCCTTCAATTTGTTGCCTTCAAGAAACTCACCTTTCCACAAAAGATGTACACTATCATTGGTTGAAAGGTTGGAAAACGGTGTTTCAAGCAAATGGGTCTAGAAAACAAGCAGATGTCGCTGTTCTAATACCTGACAGGGCAGACTCAGACCAACATTAGTTAGGAAAGATAAAGAAGGTCACTTTATATTGATTAAAGTACCACTCCAACAGGAGGACTTTACAATCCTAAACATATATGCACCTAGCATGAGGGCTTCCAATTTCATCAAACAAACACTATTAGAACTAAGGTCACAGATAACACCAAACACAGTTGTAGTGAGTGACTTCAACACTCCACTCTCATCTATTGACAGGTCATCCCAGCAAAAAATAAACAGAGATGCATCTGGATCAAATGAGGTCATAGAATGGACCTAACAGATATCTACAGAACATTTCACCCAAATGCTGCAGAATACACATTCTTTTCAGCAGCACATGGAATATTCTCTAAAATAGACCATATATTAGAACACAAAGGAAATCTTTACAAATATAGGAAAATTGAAATAATTCCTTGCACTCTATCTGATCACAATGGGATTAAACCATAAATCAATAGCAAGAAAAACTTTGGCACATGCACAAAATCATGGAAACTAAACAATACACTGCTAAATGATGAATGAGTCAATGATGAAATCAAGAAGGAAATAAAAAAATTCATAGAATCAAATGATAATGAGAACACAATATACGACACAATGAAGGCAGTCCTAAGAGGGAAATTTATAGGTTTAAGTCCCAATAGTAAGAAATTAGAAAAATCACAAGTAAAAAATTTAATATTTCACCTTAAGACCTTGGAAAAGGAAGAACAAGGCAAGCCAAAAATTCGTAGATGGGAATAAATAATAAAGATTAGGGTAGAAATCAATGAAATAGAAATTTAAAAAATTCAATGAAACAAACAGTTGGTTCTTTGAAAGGATAAACAAGATTGATAAACCCTTAGCAAATCTGACCAAAAGAAAGAGAGAAGAGACACAATTAATAAAATTTGAGATGAAAAAGACACATCTCAACAGATACCAGAGAAATTCAAAGCAGCATAGGGACATACTATAAGAACATACAATCCACTAAGTTTGAAAATCTGAAAGAAATTGATGATTTCCTTGATTTGTATGATGTACCAAAATTAAGTCAAGATGAGATTAACCACTTAAACAGACCTATAACAAGTATGGAGATCCAAGCAATTATAAAAAAAAAAAAATCTCCCAACTGAAAAAAGTCCAGGCCCAGATGAATTTACTGGTAAATTTTACCAGACTTTCATGGAAGAGCTAACACTAATGTTTCTCAAACTTTTCCACGAAATAGAAAAAGAAAGAATCCTACCAAACTCTTACAAAGCCAGCATTACTCTGATACCAAAACCAGACAAAGATAGAGCAAGAAATGAAAATTACAGACTAATCTCCCTCATGAACATAGATGAAAAAATTCTCAACAAAATATTGGCAAACAGAATACAAGAATATATGAGAAAGATATGTATGATGAAGAGTGGAATTTCAAAGGGGAAAGTAGGAGGGAGGGATTTACCCTGAGTTATTGTATATAGTTATGGAAGTTGTCAATAAAAAAATTAAATTAGGGCTGGAGAGATGACTTAGCGGTTAAGGCATCTGCCTGCTAAGCCTAAGAATATCAGTTCCAGTCTCCAGGTCCCACATTTAACCAGATGCAAAGTGACTCAAGGATGCAATGCTGCACTTACCCACAAGGGGGCACACACATCTGAATTTCGTTCGCAGCGGCTGAGAGGCTGCTGGCGTGCCCATTCTCTGTCTTCCTCTCTTTCTCTCTCTCTTTCTCCAATAATAATAATAATAATAATAATAATAATAATAATAAAAATCAAAAAAGAACTTTAGCCAGGTGTGGCGGTGCATGCCTTTAATCCCAGCACTCAGGAGGCAGAGGTAGGAGGATTGCCATGAGTTCAAGGCTATCCTGAGACTACATAGTGAATTCCAGGTCAGCTGGGCTAGAGTGAGACCCTACCTCGAAAAACCAAAAATAAAAAGAAGAACTTTATGGTATAAACATAATTGAGCATATTCCTTCAGGTTATACTCTTATATCCCCTCTCCTTGCCCCCATTCCACTGAGGGCCCTCTGTTGTTGTGTTCTTGGTATTGGCAGATTTGATAGAGATAACTAATTATGCTAGGTAGTTATCTTGGTTCTGTCTGGTATTCTCTGCCAAAGGAAATAAAAGCAGATTTCCCAACCAAGAGTGAGAGCATCATGGATCAAAGGGGATAAGTATAGTCATAAAGAGACATTTTTTTTTCTTTCATTGTAAGGGAAGTGTAAGAGAAAAGCAAAAGAGAATACCAAACTTGATCTCTACAGACATATTGTTTATTGAGAGCAACAGCAAGGGGCATCAGCCTTGTCATGGAATGAAGGCTGAAGCATTAAGCCAGGCTGGGGTTCAAACTCATAAAGAGGATCCTAAGAAACAGACTGTACCAGGTACAGTAGATAAGGAACTTGTAGCTGTTTGTGTCTTTGTTCAGAATAGGCTTCTTCAGCCAGGATTGTCTAGGGGAGGATACTCAGATGGTTTCTGGTGCTTCAAGGACATCTGAGCTAAGGGGAGTACATCAATCAGGAAAGGTATTGGGCTTGTCAGGGCTGAACCTCTGTTCTTTCTTTTATGGCCTTCTAGCCTTAGGGATAGTTATTAACTCTTTAGTTCCCTATGGTTTTCAGGGAAATCTATTAACCCTTTAGTATGGACTCTGGAAGGATAAAAAAAGATTGGGAAGAAGTGTGAATAAGTTGGGCAATTAAGGGTGGACTGCATGGGTTGGAATGGGGGTGGTGAACTCTTGGGCTACTTCCTGCTGGGGAAAGCAATAGATCTCTCAGGGTGTCCCATGTAGTCCTGTGTAGGTTGGATGCTCAGGGGCTGATATTCAGTGGCCATGAAGAATTCAGTGATTCCCTGTGAAGATGTGTATTCTGTTTTGGTGGAATTTACTGAGGCATCTGAGTATGTAAGGACCAAAAGAGACGGTGAATATTATCATAATCAGGGGAATAAAGTACATGTCAGGGACATGGTAGGTCTAACTTGAAGGGAGTAGAGCTATGAGATTTCTTAACTTATAGCAAGAGATATCTTAGTTGGTCACAGAGAGATGTCAGGTCATATGCAGAGAAATAATATTATTGGCCATTAAAAAGGCTACTATACCCTAAAATATTATTGGCTCTGGATTGGTAACATTTACTTCTCCACAATCATAATAGTCCATTGTTGAAGTTTTGGTCATAGAGGTGTGGCTTTTGGGAGTCTCAGCTTTTGGTTTTCCACTTGTAAAACTTCACTTTGCAGTTTGTGTACATAGTAGGCTATTATCCTATATGGATCTTATGAACAGGCAAGGAGGCAGCTCTTCAGGACAGTGATACTCATCAGAGCCATTAGGAAAGAGACTCCTAGATCATGTTAAATCTATTAGCCATTGTGGTCTGGTTATTATCCATGTATGAGTTTTCTGGCATGTGACATAACAGTTACAGGGGACGCAAATACTATATTTGAGGTTGAAAAATAATAATATAGGTGATAGGTAAGGGAGAAGGAATTGTTAACTTGGATGGGAAGTTAATTGGAATTTGTGTAAACATAAAGATTTGGTTTAGGTAAGGTAAGGTAAGAAGAATAAGAGATTAGTATTGAAGCAATATTTGAAATATATGATAGAGATTAATAGGCTAACTAATTTTGAAGTGTAGGTTTACAGGTTTCTTTTTGTGTAAATCTTTAATATAGAAGGTTCATAGTCTTTCCTTACTTGGTTCAAAGATCAAAAGTCTTGTCTTTAGGAGAAATAATGAAAGTATGTTAAGCTGAAAGGCTAAAAGTTTTATTAGTCTTGGAAAATTTGTTATTACCAGTTGTTTATTTTATAAACAAAATGAAATTATGTTTTATATAATTATATTGGTAATATGATACAATGAAATATATTTTATATCTTAGGCCCAGTTTTATCTATTAGAATAAGTGTTATAGCAAATAAATAAAAGTCTTACCGATTAGAGAACATAAAATTAGAACACTTAAAAAACATATTGTTGTAAACAGGTGTCCTATGCAACAAAATAAAGGCTTCATTTTGATTTTTACATCACATTTAGATAGAGTTTAAATAAATAGACAAAACTAGTTAAAATGTCTTGATCTTGTTTACCTGGATATTGATATGGGAAACTAAAGCTTACAGAACTGGCACTAGAGATGGAGTGGAAAATCAGCATGAATCCAGGGAAATATCTTCCAAAACCTGAAAAAATGTTTAATTAGTAGAGAGATATCTGTAGCTGTGTTATGGAGTTAAGAAGAAACACAAGATAATTTCAGTGCTGGCTAGAAGCTGCAATATGAACTATGGCCCTGAAACAATACAAAAACTACAGTGGCAGTACAAAGGACTACATAGTATGGGACATAACCAGCATAAAAGATTATTACAGTACAAGACATAATTTTGGGCCAGGGGCCTTTAAATTTTATTTTATCATAACATGAGGCATGGCACTATAAATAAATTTACCGCCTTATTGTAGAGAATTGTTTGAACTATGTAAACAATTAAGCTGAGAGAAATACAGAGAAACAACTTCTTAGAAGGTAGGCACATCTTATTCTTTAAATAACTAATAGTTATAAGTACACACAGAACATGTCAAGTAAGACAGCATAAAGTTTTGGCATTTGTATTTGGTAACATCTTTGATTAGTTTAGATACCTGTGTGGGTAGCAATTGGAAACAGGGCTGTACCCTGAGGTAGAAAATATGTCTTAAGAGTTAATTTACTTATGAACTTGAGATACCATAAATGAGACAGTTATTTACCTTTTTTATGATACACAGAAGAGCAGAAGTTGCTCTTTGTTGACCTAAAACAGATGACCTCTACTCTAATATAATGTTTTACAAATCTGTTTTAAAGAGAAAACACTATTGAATAATTAACATTTTAGTTTAAATAAAATAGGAGTTCTTTTTAAAACTTTAATGTTTTTAGTATGAGACCCTTATCTTGGGAAACTGAACATCAATAAGTGAACCTTTACCTTAAGATTCAGTTTACCCAATAGTTAGAACAATTTTTAATCTGTCTCCCTGTCAGTTAACCGTTCCTGGAAACCATCAGAGACTATGGGAGAAGCTATAATCAGGAATATCTAGGTTGTCTGATGTCTTGTCATTTTTTAGTTCCACCTAAAGACCATCTTTTTTTTTTTTTTTGAGGAAGGGTCTCACTCCGGCCCAGGCTGACCTGGAATTAACTATGTAGTCTCAGGGTGTCCTCAAACACATGGCAATCCTCATACCTCTGCCTCCCGAGTGCTGGGATTAAAGGCGTGCGCCACCACGCCCAGCAATCTTTTGTTTTCTAATCTTACTCTTTGTATCCTAAAACCTTTCTGCACTTGTATTAACCATTTACATATCTTGCTTAATGTTTTGTGTATCTATTAGAATAAAATTTTATTAAACAAATTTTTATCTAATGAGAAAACATATAAAAGCAGAATATATAAGAAATCTATTGTAAACCAAGAAGAAGATGTTCAAACAAAATGAAGAGTTTATCTATTGGAAAACATGTAAACTTAGTATTTGGATATAATTCAATCATAACAACTTTTTTATTTTCTAACTTCTGATTTTATGGTTTTTGTCCCTGTTGTTAATTATAAATAGACTGAATGAATTCTGATTGTGTATCTTCCCATTTCCCTAAATCAGCAGTCCCCGTAGGTTCCCCTCTTTTTTGAATATTTAGAAAGTCAGTTATATTAATTTCATGTTTTTGACTTTTATGTTACATTTAGATAAAGTTTAAATAAACAAAAACTCATTAAAGATGAATATTGATTTTATTAAAGTGTTTTTAGTAGTCAGAGTTTAACAGTAGGAAATATAGGTATGACTCAATTTTAACTTTGATTTGAGACATGGCAATCTAAGTAAATTTATCAACTTGTTACAAAGAGTAAAGTCTGAATTATATGAAAAATTAAGATGAGAAAAATATGGAGAATGAAAACCTTTAAGTTAGCCCATTTTATCATAGGCAACTCAAGCCTTTTAAAAAAATATTTACTTACTTATTTGACAGAAAGAAAGAGGGAGAGAGAGACAATGAGAGAGAATGGGCACACCAGGGTCTCTAGACACAAACAAACTCCAGATGCATGTGCCACCTTGTGCATCTGGCTAACATGGGTCCTGGGGAATCGAAACTGGGTCCTTTGGTTGTGCAGGCCACTAAGCGATCCCTCCAGCCCTCAAGCCTTTTTTAGTTTAAGTCTCACAACCCTTTTATATCACTTTCATATCCTTTTAATAACATGCCTTAGAACAACTTTTACCTTATAAAGTCTTTTCTGATCTAAAACCACATCTCTTCCTGTAGAAGCAGGATTTGAGTTTGGTATACAAATCTGTCTATTGTAGTAGCAAGCATGAACAAGCATGTTGTCAAAAAAAAAAAAAAAGAGGTTAATTATTTTAAATATATTGTAAACCTGTTTTGTTTTGTTTGTTTTGTTTTGCTTTGGTATTTTGAGGCAGGGTCTTATTCCAACCCAAGCTCACCTGGAATTCACTCGATAATCTCAGGGTGGTCTCGAATGCACAGTGATCCATGCCCAGCTGTTAACCTGGTTTTAACAATTTAACATAATCTTAAAATATATGAACATATGAACATTTAATGACCATAAGCACTGGAGCAATTAATGATCATGAATTTAGTCATACATAAAGACAGGTTATGTGAAACATGGGACACATGACATGACATGGTTGGCCAACATTAGATGTGATAACACAAAACATGAAGAGACATCCCGTTTTAGGATTTTATTTATGTTTTAAATTCATAAGGATTTAATCTTAACAGAGCAACAGCCAGTGGTTTGAATTTAAAGTTAACATTTTTTTCTTTTGTGGCCATTAGCCATATGTAAGGGGACTGGAGTTACAGGATTTCCCTTGGCGTTTGCCGTTGTTTATTCTATCAAGCTGTGTAGCAGGCACTGGTTTTTCTAGTCATTTAAGGGTTAAGTTTTTGTGCACTGTGATTGCCCCATCTCCATTGTCAGATTTTCTTTGGTGGTTTGTAATGAAAAGAAGGGGAAAAGGGAAAAGAAAGAAAAAAAACTTAGAAACTATATTTTGATTTTCAACTTTTAGCAAGGAGAGAAATATTAGATATGTAGAAGTTAAAGAACCCAAGTAAAGACAGGAGTTTCTTTAAGAAGGCAGTATTTGTATTTGATTTAATGGTATGGATTGAATTTGGTGTGAGGGAGAGACTCTGGCAAGTCATGGCCAGCTGATAGAACTGTGTGTGAGAGAGAGAGTTTTAGAAGGGCAGAAACAGGGGAGGGAACCTCACATACCATTTGCCATGGCATTGGAGAAAGTTACCAATGAGAATGTTGAAATCCAAAGTATCAAATTTAGGCCATTGTTTAGAGAATATTGCAGCCAAATTTGAATAGAGTTGTAATAATTTGGTAGGCAGGAGCTCAGATAGTTTGAGTTTCTTTAAGTTAGTTTTGAGATGTGCCAATGGAGTGTCTTTTGGAATAGATAATTTAGAGCCCATTTTGGAGGACAAGGACTAGAGTGGCCAGTCCAACCACCAGGGATGTCTCCCAGGTTTAAGGAGGGCAAACAAAACCCAAGGATTAAGAGGGAGGATGAGTGGGGGGAGGGTTCCCCCACTCATAATTCTTGGGGTGTCCAGTAGAGTGATACATAAGAAGTTACCAGATCCTCTGATCATCCACAGACTGAAAAGTGAGAAACTCCTGGAGTTTCTAAAGTCTGAGACAGGGTGCCTCTGCCACAGACTGAGAGTGAGTACCTTGTCCTGAAGGTTGTAATTGTTGAAGGTTGCCCGTTCCCCCCACCCCCGGCAGGTAGAGCTGAAGAAAGAGCCGATCCAGCGGCTTTTTCTTGGGGCTGAGCGGGATGATGGGTGTTGGCGGCCCAGATGCCCCCTCCAAAACACTGGAGAGAAAAACACACTGGGCCGGGAGTCTTGTCAAGGCAAGAACTCGTTTTATTGTAGTGGGAAGGTGTTTATATAGCTTTGAGAAAGAGGGTGAGTCTCAGGATGGGAAAAAGGTGTAAGGGCCAATAGTATTTCACCATGTCAGCAGAAGCTGGGCGGAGGCAGTTTTGGCTTAGGCCTTGCTGAGTCACTCCTAAGTGGAAGTAGGCCAAAGACAGGTCACCAAACTCTAGTCAGGCTCAAGAAGTTCCACTAGGCCTCACATTCGGGCCTCTTAGGGCCCAACATCTCCCCCTTTTGTTTTTGTAAGAATGGCGGAGATCATGGCCCCTGTCTTAGGTTGTCCCCCTCTGGGGATCTTACCTGTCACTGGGTACCATGCCTCTAGCCCATTGAAAATCCACTCCATGACCTGTCTTAGGTTGTCTCAGCCTGTCTGAGATCTTACCCGTCATTGGTTCCACGGAGGGCAAGGGAGGGATGTTAGGAGGACAGCCAGTCAGAGGAAGAGCCCGGCTCCTGAGTTGCAAGCCTGTGGTATTTTGACCTGATGAAATTTAATTGCCTCTAGCTGTTGGTGAATGAATTGTGTAATCTTATTAATTACACAGGGCCCGACAGTGAGGATAAGAAGAAGGAGAAGGAGGGGTGCAAGGGGAGGGAGAAGGTAAGGTAAAAAGCCATGTAAGCCCGTCCACAGCGGGTTGTCTTGGAAGTCCCATCTCCTCTTTTCCAAATCTTTCTGGAGCTTTTCTGGCTTCATTTGGGTCTAGCAGCATCCACACCTCCAATCGTTCCTGGGGAAGAAACAGAGGCACAGTTCTCAGGGGTGGAACACTCCCTGGAGAGGTGATTGTTATTGTCCCCTTGTTGGGGTAAATATTTTAAGTCTCTTGCTGGTACCCAAATGGGTCTTTTTTCCTCTTGAGGAAAGACACATCAAAACCCTCTCCCTGCTGTGAGGAGGGGGTCTGGTCCTCTCCAGGCCCCAGTCAATTGGTCCCTCCATTTGACCCAGATGGAGCTGTAAGTAACAGCTGAGGTCCAATGTTTTTGAAAAGGGGACAAGTGTCTATATTCTTTAGAAAAATTTAAAATATTTAGGGTTAATAATGCCTTTTTTAGTTGGTCGTGTGGGGGTAGGGATTCCCCCTTTTGTTTTTGTAATTGAGACTTGAGAGTTTGATTATATCTTCCCACGATGGCCTGGCCCCGCAGGTTATATGGGATGTCTGTGGAAAGTAAGATTTTTTTTAGGTTTGGAGGAAATCTATAAAGGCCCTGCTTAGCAGGGGCCATTATCAGTTTTTACTTGATCTGGCAATCTAAGGGTGACAAAGTACTGAAGCATATGGCTAATAGCATGTTTAGTCTTTTCCCCGGTGTGTGCCGATGCCCACTAAGCATGGGAGAAAGCATCAACTGAGAGAAAAATATATTTAAGTTTTTTAAATGGAGAATAGTGTGTAACGTTAATCTGTCAAAGGTGATTAGGGCATAGCCCTCGAGGATTGGCTCCTATGGTTTGAAGAGGAGGTATCTGGAGGAAAGGCTGACAGGATTTGTAAGTTTGGACAATTTTTTTTTAAGGTCCTTGACTGGCATGTGGGGATATTTATGTTTAAGGCCCCTCCAATTTATGTGGGTTAATAAGTGGAAGCATGTAGCTTTTGAGACTGTATTACACTGAGGCAGAGAAGCCAGTTTGTTGGCCAAATTGTTTTCTTTAGAGAGGAATCCTGGTAAATTTTGATGGCCTTTGAGATGTTGAAGCTTACAGATCTAGAGGAAGTTTTATAATAGCAGAAGAAGTTGGCCTGTCTTCACAGGGCCAAGCAAGAGAGAAAAAAAAAAAAAAAACCAACCAGCCACACAGCACACAGGAGCAAAAATTACAGCCAAAAACTCTAGCACACTTTAGGAACTCCTACTGGGCACACTTTATATATCTTTACAATGGAATTTTAATCCCACCATTAATACCTTAAGATCAGCCCCCAGTGACATTAAGTAGGAAGCGGGCTTGAATCATTAAGGGGGATAGATGGAATATTTGGTGTAAATGTCTAGCTTGTTCTAAGGGTGGTAAGGAGGAGACAGCAATAAATTTGTCTACCTGTGAATTCCCATTAGCAATAAAGTCAGGCAGACCAGTGTGTGAGCGAGAGTGTTTAGTAAGTCTGGAGGTGGATGGCCCATTGTATGTAAAAGGACCTGTTTCTGGGCTGCCTTATGGATAAGAGCCAGATCAGAGAGGGGGTGGGGTACCAGGGCCTAGCTGTAGCCTCTGGCCCTACATGGAAAGGCTGTGACAGGTGGGACAATGGTGTGTGTTAGCGAACTGGCAGCTGTCTGGGTGTGTCCAGGATGGATCAGGCCGAAGTCTTTTCAAGGGTAAAGAGGGGGAGGGGTGGTTGTGAGCATTATTGTCATAGGCAGCAGCTACGGGCTGAAAAGACAGCAGGCCGGTGACGGTTTGGGTGGCCACCTTGGGAGGGACGAGATTTTAAAAGTCAGTTTTAGTTTTTCCTTACAGCTTTTGTTAAGGGCAGAAATGAACTCCTCCACAGAGAAGCCTTTAAGGCTGGCAGTTATGGCAAGGAGGATTGAACTAATCCATGGGGCTAAAACAAAAGTTTTGTCCCAAAAGCCATGGAGGTTTTTTTGTTTTACTTTTAAGCCACATTGTAGGAGGAGTATTTGTAAAATCAGGGCAACAGTAATACACACGAGTACAACACAAGCACAAAGGCCCGAAAAATAGCTAAACATGTTGTAGAATTAAGTTCAGATTTAGATTTGTGACGGCCAGATGAGCCTGTGTCCTTAGGGGATGGCTTGATGATACCAAACACAGTACAGATGGGAGCAGATCTCCCCAACAGGTTTGTTCTGTCTTCCGGGACAGAGTCCCCACTCAAATGAGGGGGCAAAACGCTTTGAGTCTCCTCCAGGTCTGCCCACGTGGTGTGTCCACCAGGAATGTATGACCCATTCAGAAATACAGGCGCCGCAGATGCGGCTTGCCGGCAACCCGAAAGTGAAAGGAAAGAGAAAGGAAACAAAAAGATGTTGATAAGCAAGCACAAGTTACAGAAGCAAAGGTCAGAACATTAGATATGAAGACTACCTCATAATTTATGAGGGTACACCCATCCACAGTCCGACTGGCCCGTCAGCGTATTTCCGTGTTCTTCCGTAGGCAGGAAAGAGAGTTCCTCACACAGGGCACCAGTCTGCCGGTTTCCCCCCGGCAGGTAGAGCTGAAGAAAGAGCCGATCCAGTGGCTTTTTCTTGGGGCTGAGCGGGATGATGGGTGTCAGCGGCCCAGACCCCCCCCCAAAAAACACCGGAGAGAAAAAACACACTGGGCCGGGAGTCTTGTCGAGGCAGGAACTCGTTTTATTGTAGTGGGAAGGTGTTTATATAACTTTGAGAAAGAGGGTGGGTCTCATGATGGATAAAAGGTGTAAGGGCCAATAGTATTTCACCACGTCAGCAGTAGCTGGACGGAGGCAGTTTTGGCTTAGGCCTTGCTGAGTCACTCATAAGCAAAAGTAGGCCAAAGACAGGTCGCCAAACTCTAGTCAGGCTCAGGAAGTTCCACTAGGCCTCACACCCAAGCCTCTTAGTCACTCCTAAGCGGGAGTAGGCCAAAGACAGGTCACTAAACTCTAGTCAGGCTCAGGAAGTTCCACTAGGCCTCACACCCAGGCCTTTTAGGGCCCAACAGAAGGTGTGGATGCAGTGGGTCACATGGCAAGTGGCCTCTTGTCTGGAGTTCAAAAGTCCAGTGGGAGAGGATGAAAAGAAGAAGAAAAGGAAGAAGCCTCAGGTATTAAGCTGGAAAGACTGGAGGTTTCGGGTCATAGGTGGCTGTTTAGTTCAGAGTTGTGGGCACAGCAAGTTTTTGTTCAAGGAGGTAGGAGAGGGAAAGAGAAAGGGAGGGTGTATGGCCCAAAAGCCCTAAAGAGGTCTGATCCAAGTCACAGCACTAAATGTAAGTTTAAGAGAAAAGCAAAAGAGAATACGAGACTTGATCTCTACAGTTTATTGAGAGACACAGAGAGGGGCATCAGCATTTCCATGGAATGAAGGCTGAAGCATTGAGCCAGGCTGGGGTTCACACTTTTAAGGAGGATCCTAAGATACAGACTATGCCAGGTACAGTAGATAAGGAACTTGTAGCTGTTTGTGTCTTTGTTCAGAATAGGCTTCTTCAGCCAGGATTGTCTAAGGGAGGATACTCAGATGGTTTCTGGTCCTTCAAGGTCATCTGAGTACATCAGTCAGGGGAGGTGTTGGGCTTGTCAGGGCTGAACCTCTGTTGTTTCTTTTATGGCCTTCTAGCCTTAGGGATAGTTATTAACTCTTTAGTTCCCTCTGGTCAGGGAAAGCTATTAGCCCTTCCTTCATTCTTCTTTTGCTGTTGTTTGTTTTTTTTTCGAGGTAGGGCCTCACTCTAGCCCAGGCTGACCTAGAATTCACTATGGAGTCACAGGCTGACCTCAAACTCACAGTTATCCTCCTACCTCTGCCTCCCAGGTGCTGGGATTAAATGCATACACCACCATGCCTGCTATAAAGAGACTTTTTGATGAGACCCCCCCTCTTCCTCGCCAAAGAATTATTGAAGTTTTTCTGTAGAATCTATGACCTTCCAATCCATAGAATTCTTACTTCATTCTAAGGACCAGGTATGTATTCCCTCCCACTAATTGGACCTCATATCTAGTCAGAAAGCAGTTGGTTATCTCCAATACCTATGTGCCCCATTGCACAGGATGCATATCTTGCCTGGCTGGTTGATTTTTGAGCTTGGAGGATCCCCTTCTTGTTCATGCTCTTTGTGATCATTATTCCCTGCAACTCACATAGAACTTCCCAGCACTATGAGGACTAGCCAGCAGGGTGCTGGCTTCCTTCCAAATTCCAGCATGATCCTTGATTTACTGTTTCCATGGCCTATGGTAGCTTTCAGCAATAGAGTGTCATCAGTTAGCTGTGGTGGGTAGCCAAGTGCTTTGGTAATCGCCTGTGTTGTTTTGAGAATCTCAGGGATCTCCTTGATCAACTCACCATGAGAATTAAGCCAGTTCTGGTAATGGGATTTACTAACCAGAGCTTATTGTTTTATGATTAAGTTTTCCCATCCTTTACAGGGCATGTCTTCCCAGACTCTTTTTCCCAACCCCCTTATTAAGAGATTTATCTTCTAATTCGCTAACTAGGAGGAAGGTCTATGGTATTGATTCATGCTGTCATATTTGTGTATTACACCCACCCTCCCTAACCACTATTGTCCAAGACCCTTCTATTCCTGTATTCTGCCCCTCCACTTGCCTGTAAAGCATACCTTCCTCTCATCCCTCCCTGTTTCCAAATTCTCCTAACCTCATTCTTGTTCCTTACCAATACTACTGCTGCTTATTACCCCTTATAATCAAATCAAGCTCTGCTCTATGTTAGGAACCTCATGAGAGAACATGTGAAGTTGTCTTTGTGAGCTTTTGTGACCCTGGCTTAGTACAATCTTTTTGAAAGTTCATCCCTTTTCCTGTGAATTCCATTATTTCATTTTTTTCTTACTGCTGAGCAGAATTCCATTTTGTATATGTACTACATCTTCATTATCCATTCTTCAGTTGATGGGCATTTAGGCTGATTCCAATTGCTAGCTATTGTGAAAAGAGCAGCAACAAACATGGTTGAGCAAGCATTTATGTAGTTAAGAGTGGAGTCTTACATGTTGGTGCTGCAAGGCCACTGAGAAATCTTGCTGGAGCTGAGCTAAAACCTCCCTGTAGACCTGCTGACCGAAAGCTGGAAAAAGTTATGCTGCATTCAGCTCTATGGGAGAGGGAGAGAGAAAGAGAGAGAAGTCACCAGTGGAGATACTCAACAGTGGACAATGCAAGCCTTAAGTTTGGTCAGCCAGGCCAAATGAGCCAATGGGTGCAGTAGTGGCATGTCTGTTATGGGGGAAACCAACTGCTCTCTAATTGGACTGGAGGCCTGCTCCATGGGAGGGAATACATGCCTAGTACTGAAAATCTATGATAGGGGAGGTCATGAGCCCTAGGGGTGTAATGCCTGTTGATGTCTGGCTGAATTCATATATTATGCCCATCACACTGCCTGGTAAGCACTTTTCTTAATGTTCATACCCATATATTAATGCTACTCTCACTTTTGGTTAGAGAAGCTTCTCTTTTCAGATGGCAGTGACCTCTGTTATGACTCAAAATACACACTATATAGCTGAGAAGAAGTGACAGGGGAGTGTGCAGCACTGAAACATCTCTATCACACCTTCCAAGTCTCAGGGTCCATTGCAGAAGAGGTGGCAGAAAAAAATGTAAGAGCCAAAGGAAGATTACAATGCAATCTTCCAGACACAAAATGGCCTGGATATCCATGACCTCACAGTGCCTTGGCACTACTTACACAAGATCCTCATAACAGGGGGGAAAGATGATGACATAAAAATAAAAGAGACACTAATTGAGAGAGGGAGGGGATATGATGGAGAGTGGAGTTGTGAAGGGAAAGTGAGGGTGGAGGGAATTATCATGGTTTATTGTCTATAATTATGGAAGTTGTCAATAAATTTTTAAATCCAAAAATAAATAAAAAGAGTGGTATCTGTAGGGTATATGCCTAGGAGTGGAATAGCTTTATCTATTTTCGTCTTTTTAAGGAGTCTTTATACTGATTTCCATAGAGGTTGTACAAGTTTGAACTTCCACAACCAGTTGATAAGGGTTGCTCTTTCCCCACAGACTCAACATGTGTTATTTGGTTTTTGCTGATTACCATCGTGACTGGAGTGAGATGGAATCTCAAAGTTGTTTTAGTTTATATTTCCTTGATGACTAACAATGTTGAACATGTCCTTAAGTGAGTATTGGCCACCTATATTTCTTCCTTTGACAATTCTCTGTTCAGATCTCTGCCCCCATCTTATGATTGAGTTGTTTGATATTTTACTGCTTAGTTTTTTGAGTTTTTTGTAGATCGTAGATATTAGACCTCTGTTGGAAGTCTAGCTGGCAAAGATTATCTTCCATTCTGTACATTCTCTATTGGCTCTGTTGATGGTTTGCTGGTCCAGTCAACAGCTTTTGAGTTTCATGAGATACCACTGGTTGAGTGTTTATCTAATTTCCTGGAATACTGCAGTCTTATTCAGGAAATCTTCCCCTACACCTATGTTGTGGAGTATTTTCCCTATTTTTTCTCCAATTCATTTTAGAGTATCAGGTTTTATATTGAGCTCCTTAATCAATTTGAAGTTGGTTTGTGTGCAGGGTGAAAGAAATGGGTCTAAGTTCATCTTGAACATGTGTTATCAAATTTATCCAGCACCACTTGTTGAAAATTCTGTATTTTTCCAGTGTGCAGTTCTGGCCCCTTTATAAAAGATGAGGTAGCTATATTTGCTTGAACTTAGACTGGATCATCTATTCTATTCCATTGTTCTCTATGTCAGTTTTTGTGTTGGTACCATGATGTTTTCATTACTAGGGCCTGGCTTTGTAGTATTCCTTGAAATCAAGTACAGTGATAATGCCAGAAGAATTTTTTTTCTGTTTTCTTTCCTTTTGTATTTTTTTTTTTTTTTGGCAAGCCCAACAGACTGCCTTTTTTTTTTTTTTTTTTTTTTTTTTTTTTTTTTGAGGTAGGGTGTCACTATAACCCAGGCAGTCCTGGAATTCACTCTGTATTCTCAGGATGTCCTTGAACTCATGGCAATCCTCCTACCTCTGTCTCCCAAGTGCTGGGATTAAAGGCATATGCCTGGCTACTGAACTGCCTTTTTAATGCTCATGCAAGAGAGAGAGAGAGAGGGAGAGAGAGCAAGAGAGAGAGAGGATTGGTATGCCAGGGCCTCCAGCTACTGAAATTGAACTCCAGATTCATGTGCCCCCTTGTACACATGTGTGACCTTGCACACTTATGTCACTGTGCATCTAGCTTATGTGGGACCTGGAGAGTCAAACATGAGTCCTTAGGCTTCGCAGGCAAGCACCTTAACCACTGAGCAATCTCTCCAACCCAAGAATTTCTTTAGTTGAGGACATTTTTGGTTATCCCAGGCTGTGGTTACATATAAATTCTGAGATTATTTTCTCTGACTCTGTGAAGAATGTTGGTGATGTGTTATGGCAATTGTATTGAGTCCCTATATTGCTTTTGGCAGGATGATCATTTTCACTTTATTAAGTCTTCCAATCCATGAGTATGAGAGGATTTCCATCTTCTCATGTCCTGCTCAGTTTCTTACTTCAGTGAGTTTATGTTTTCTTTGTATAGGTCTTTCACTTCCTTGGTTAGTGATATCCCAATGTATTTAATTTTTGTGACTACTGAAACTGGGATAACATAATTTATCTCTTTTCCCTGTTTGTCATTGTCATATAGAAAGGCTATTGAATTTTGTGTATTAATTTTTTATCCTACCTCTGCTGAAAGACTTTGTCATCTTTAGCAGGTTTTGGTTGCATCTTTCTGGTCACTTAGGTCTAGAATCTAGAATTATGTCCTCTGAAAATAGAGCTAGTTTGCCTTCTTCCTTTCCAATTTTATTCCTCTTTACTTTCTTTCTTTTGTCTCATTGCTTGAGGCAGCACGTCTAGTAGTATGTTAAAAAATAGTGATGATGGGCTGGAGAGATGGCTTATCAGTCAAGGCACTTGTCTGCAAAGGCTAAGTACCCACTTAAGCCAATGACAAGGTGGTGAATACATCTGGAATTAGTTTGTAGTGGCTAGAGGTCCTGGTGCACCTATTCTCTCTATTTGCCCCCCTCTAATAAATAAAATAAAATAAAATATTTTAAAAGTTAAAAAAATAGTGGTGAGAGTGTCATTCCTGTCTGTTTCTAGACCTCAATGGGGATTCTTATGGTTTTTTCCCATTCAGCATGATCTGGGCCTTAGGCATATATAGCCCTTCTTGTGTTGAGCTATGATCTCTCCATCCCTAGTCTCTCTAGTGTTTGACTCATGAATGGATCTTGTATTTTGTCAAAGGTCTTATCTGCATGTATTGAAATAACCATGTGATTCCTGTGGTTATTTATGTGACATATTGTATTTATTGATTTCCCTATATTCTTCCATCCTTACATCCCTGGTTAACAATTTGTACTGTCTCTGTTTCTTTTACTCCAACCTTTGGTATAGCCTGGAAACAATGTTCTCCAGTAGGACATGAGAATCCTCACCCTGTCATAGAAATGGTCCATAAGGACACAGAAGGGCTGGGGATATAGCACAGTCGTATTGCATGTGCTTAGCACTAGGGCCTGAATTTGATTCCCAGAACCAACAGAGAAGGGAGAGGAGGAGGCAGAAGCAGTGTCACAAAGTGACAGCCTTAGAACCAGCAGTGCTATCATTATCTCCATCCAGGCTACCTGAGTGACAGGGGAAACCACTGGAGTCATTTCCAGCTGTGATATCTCATGGTTCTCCTAATAGATACCTGCCCTGAGGAGCAGTAGAGGGACAGCCACTTGATCCAGTCGCCCAGGTACTCATGCCTAAACCCCTTGAATCTTTGATACACACAGATTACATGGCCCCCTTGTTTCTGATGGCTTTTTATCTCAGACCCAAGTGTGCCTTCAAGTATATTTCCTGAGCTCCAGTAAGGCCCTCAACTCTCATCCACATCCATCTCTTTACCCCCCCCCCGGCCCCCAGCCAGATAATGTGGAAACACCCTGAAATGGAAGAATAGTTTTACATAAAGTCAAGGCTAAGGTGAATTACTTGTTTCATTAAGCAACTTGTATTTGTATATTTCAGTTCTTTCCTTGCCTCAAATTTTCCATCTTTTTTGGTTTAGAGAGAGAGAATTGGTACACTAGGGCCTCAGTCACTGCAATTGAGCACAAGATGGTTGTGCCACATAGTGGGCAGGTGCATCCCTGTGCTTGACTCACCTTTGTGCATCTGGCTTACGTGGGATCTGGAGAGTATAACATGGGTCCTTAGGCTTTGCAGGAAAGCACCTTAACCACTAAGCCATCTCTCCAGTCCATATTTTCCATCTTAATAGAAATTTATGCCATTAATTCTTCCACAAGGAACATGTTCAAGTTCCCAGACCAATTTGGAAATGTGTTAGCATTCTTTTGTGAGTTCTGCTTTCCCTAGAACCATTTGCTATAGATATATACCTCTTAAAGGTCAATTTTAGTACTTTCTATTATTTTATTATTTATTTATTTATTTGACAGAGAAAATGGGGAAAGAGAGAATGGGTGTGCCAGGGCCTCCAGCCACTACAAATGAACTCCAAATGCATGTGCCCCCTTGTGCATCTGGCCAACATGGGTCCTGGGTCCTTTTGGCTTTGCAGGCAAATGCCTTAATGGCTAAGACATCCCTCTAGCCCCACTTTCTATTCTTATATGAAATAAAACTACAATTTTTGGGCTGGAGACATGGCTTAGCAGTTAAGGTGCTTGCTTGCAAAGCCTACGAATGCTTGTTTGAATCTCCTGGTCCCACATATAGTCAGATGCAAAAATGACACAAATCTGCAATGTTTCACATGTGCACAAGGGGATGCATGCATCTGGAGTTCATTCACAGCAGCTGAAACACCCTGATGTGCCCATTTTCTCTCTCTTTCTCTCTCTCTCTCTCTCTCTCTCTCTCTCTCTCTCTTTCTCACTCTCTCTCACAAAAATAAAATTTAAAAAACTACAATTTTTTAACATCATTAATTGTTGGAGTCACTCCAAGGGCCAGCCCTGGAGGGGATGCAGGGTCTCCACCAGATAGGGGGTGAGAGGTGGAAACAGGCAGAGGGCGAGCTGCTGCAAACTTGTTTATTCAGGGAAATGCAGGGGTTTTTAAGGGTTTGGCTGGCCAATCATTGTATGGGGTGGTTCCTTTCTTGTGACCAATGACAACCTGTCTCCAGGCAGGGTGGTTTCCTTCTTGTGACCAATGACAGCCTATCTGTGGGCAGATCAGGTTGCTCACGGGCATTGGGCTGTAGCTGTTGTCACACAAGGCCTATGCAGGTTGCCACATCCACAGAAACCACTTCCTGGTTCCTACTAGCAGGCAGCCTGGCTAGGGCCCAACCTGCACTGTGCCATACATATCCTCCTTTTTGTTTTTATTATTAGTTACCCTGGGAGGCATGGTTCTTTGCCAAGCCATTCTTGACCCCAGGCCCCAAGGGATCACCTCATGTGACGGTGCCTGTCTTAGGTTGCCCCATCTCATGGGGTCTAACCCATCATTGACTACCTGTCATCCTGGTGAGAAAGCCTGAGGGGTGTGGCTGTCACCTAGGAGGCCTGGAGGGCCATGTGGGGGTGGCTCTGTGGTGTGCGAATGGTCCCAGCAAGAATTGACTATAGAACCTGAGAAAGACTGGGGTAAGACAGGTTTACAAATAAGAAATGGTGGATAAGATATCATGTGGTGGTTCACAAAGGGTTGCCCCTTCCAACTGATAAGTGGCTCCCTTTAGTAGAACCTGGTTTATTTGGATGGTGGTGATGTGCCGAGAAAAATCTCTGAGACATCTGAAAAGGATCAGCATGATGGCGAGAATAACTAGGATTCCCACCAGGATAAGAAGGGAGGAAGGGTTGAAGAAAGGAATGTAAAGTTATCATCAGGAGAAATAGCTGCAAAGCCAATTGGTGCCTGTCTCATGATAACATGGAGGTCAGCATGAATAGTCATGCAAGGGCTCAGACTACAACTAAGGAGGGAGCAGTTGAGAAAGCCCCTGGAAGAGAGTAAAAAGGGGGAGGCATTGAGTGTTGGGACCAAGGCAAAATAATAGGGGGGTTTAACGTAAACAGGTTGTTGGGTGACTGTTGTGAGCTCGCCCTTAGTGCCATAAATAGTAGCATTGAGTGTCCTTAATGGTAGCAGATCAATGCAATCAAAGGAGTTGCAAAAGAATTTATGGTAGCATTACCATAAGAGGCATTAATAAGCAAAAAGGCAAAGGTGTGGTTAAGGAGAAGTACTTGCTTGAAGGGGGAGTGGCTAAAATGAAGCCTAAGAAAAGTGTAGAAATCTAGGCCCACCATACCAAACAGGTATGGCCTAAGAAGAATTGTCCAGAATGGTTCCTAGGAAGTGGTAATAGGGAGAAGAGGAATAAAAGAAGAAAAAGGAGAATAAGTTTACAGTCCCATATCTGGCCTGAGGGGTTTGGCATCCTCCTCCTCATCAAGGTCGATCCCTGAGTCAGTGGCTAGATGGATGTTTCTGGCAGGGATTCAGATCAGGATCGGTGAAGTTTCTGGAAAGACACAAGCATACCATCAGTCCTGTGTTAAAAGAGGGTGGAGTCCCTTCCAGATATTAATAAGAGGATCCTTCTAGTGGACTAAGGGTAAGGGTGTTGTGATTGGTTGGGATCTCCAATGTTTATAGGCCAGGGAGAGTCCTGCCTCGTCAAAGGGGAGAAAATTGAGGGTGAAGAGAGCTTCCACCAGGGCCAAGTGGGGATCCTTGGGCAACATAGTAGACTTTTGTTTTATAATTGGTTCCTTTAGGGTCCAGTTAGTACTCTCCACTATAGCTTGTCCTTGTGGGTTGTAGGGGAACCCAAGGGAGTGTTTGATTCCCCAAGATACCACGAAGGATGTGAATTGGGCAGATGTGTACACAGGGCCATTATTAGTTTTAATTGGCCAGGGTACGCCCATGACCAACATGGCAGTTTTTGTCACCTTAATGACATGGGATTCTTTCTCCCTTGAGAGAGCAATAGCAAAAGTAAGCTTAGAGTAAGTGTCCATGATGACATTTTTGAGGTTACCAAAAGAAGGTATGTGGGTAACATGCATCTGCCAGATAGAATTTGGGGTAAGGCCTCTTGGATTAACTCCTTGAGGCTGTAGTGAGCCTAAGAGGGCTAGGGGGTGCATGCCTTACAGGTATGGGTTAAATGTTTGCATTGGCTAAGTGAGAGCTCAGGGTATAGGGTCTGTAGGTTAGTGGGGGACAGATGGGGCCTTTGGTGTAAACATCTAGCTTGTTCTAAAGGTGGCAAGAAGGAGAGCAATAAACTTGCCAGATCGGGGGGGGGTGGGGTACCAGGGCCTGGCTGTTGCATCCGGTCCTATGTTAATGGGGAAGGCGGTAAAGGGTGGGGCAATGGGGCATGTCAGCAAACTGGCAGTTGCCTGGGTGTGTCCAGGATGGAGTGGGTAGAAGTCCTTCTAAGGGTAAAGAGGGGGAGGGGTAGTTGGGTTTTTATCATTGAAAGGTTGATCTTCCTCCTCATCTGAGTTATTGTAAGAGGGGGCTGGGAGGGACGAAGTTTGAAGAGCTAGTTTTGGTTCTTCCTTATAGCTTTCATTATGGGTGGAAACAACTTCCTCCATGGAGGAGACTTTCAGGCTGGCAATTATGGCAGGGAGGATAGGAAAGAATGGGGTGGGGTGTGTGTGTCCATTATGAACCTCACGTTTCCTCACAAGGAAGATAATCCAGGATCAAATGGAAGTGTCCCAGATGTTCTTGGGACTAATCCATGGGGCTAAAACAAGAGTTTTGTCCCAAAAGCCGTCGAGGTCCTTTTGTTTCACTTTCAAGCCATGTTGCAGGAGGATGCCTGCAATTGTGGCATCTTCTGATGAGGAAGGAAGTTGCCCATTACAGCATGGTGGTATGGGGGGGGGGCTAGGCTGTGACAGTCCTGAATCAAGGAGAGTGAAAAAATGATAACCCAGATCAAAAATGATAGCCCAAAGGACAATCATGCAAACCACAACACCTATTGCCAGGACCAGCTGAGACATACAGACAGAATGTTTAGGTCCCAAGTGTCTTGTGCTTAGCAGGGGACTTCCATGGGTCATTACTCCATGGCCATATGCCCACACAGTGTGTCTGGGGAAGCTCAGCCAATGGCCTTGCCTTGATTCCGAAATTGATGGGTCAGACCCTTATGTGATTTCACTGGGACAAACCGAGACTGGAGGGGCTGGCACAGGCTTTGGGACCATGTGGTGATGTGTGCCTTCCTGCCAGGGAAAAGGATGAGCAAAAAGAAAAGGGGGGACAGAACAAAGAGGGGTCTACTCACTCACAATCAAGGAGGGGATGTCTCGCCAATGCCAAGGGGGTGAAGGGTCCCTGTTCGGGTGCCATATGTTGGGGTCCCTCCAAGTCCAGCCCAGGAGGGGATGCAGGGCCTCTGCTGGGTAGGGGGTGAGAGGCGCAGAGTCATGACACAGACACTGGGAGTTGGGTGGAAGCAGACAAAGGGCGAACTGCTGCAAACTCATTTATTCAGGGAAGTGCAGGGGTTTTTAAGGGTTTGACTGGCCCATCATTGTATGGGGTGTTTCCCTTCTTGTGACCAATGACAACCTGTCTCTGGGCAGGGTGGTTCTATTCTTGTGACCAATGACAGCCTGTCTCTGGGCAGATCAGGGTGCTCGCAGCATGGGGCTGTAGCTGTTGTCACACCAGGCCTGTGCAGGATGCCGTGTCTACAGAAGCCACTTCCTGGTTCCTACTTGCAGGCAGCCTGGCTAGGACCTGACCTGCATTGTGCCATACAATTAATGTTTTGGAAAACAATTTAAGGGGGCTGGGAAGATGGGTCAGCAGTTAGATACTTGCTTGCAAAGCCTCCTGGCCCAGATTTGATTCCCTAGTACCCATGTAAGGCCACATGCACAAAGTGGTCCATGCACCTGGTGTTCATTTGCAGGAGCAAGAGGCTCTGGCATACTCTTTTCCTCTCTCTACCTCCCCTAAGCCCTTATTTTTACTCTCTTGTCTTCAGATCCAATTCTGTCTTACTCTCTCTCCTTTGCCCTCCCCCTTCTGCTTGCAAATAAGTAGAAATACTTTTAAACTATGCAAATAAAAACAATTTCAGGAGTCAAGCATGGTGGAGCACACCTTTAATCCAAGTAGTAAGGAGGCAGAGGTAGGAGTATAGTAGTGTGTTTGAGGCCAGCCTGGTACTACATAGTGAGCTTGAGATCATCCTGGCCTAGAGTGAGACCCTACTGCAAATAATAAGACAAAACAACAACAAAAAAAATCCCACCAATTTGAGGGAAGCCAGGTGTGGTGACTTACACCTCTAATCCCTGTATTCAGGAGGGTGATCCAGCTTGGGCTACAGAGTGTGTTCCATGTCAGTGTAGGTCAGATAGAGACCCTGACTCAAGAAAAGAATGCAGCATGTCTGCATTGATGTGGGTGCTAGACTTTTAAAATAAAATTAAAAAATTTTTTGACAACTTCTATACTCACATACAAAAAATACCCATGATATTTCCCTCCCCTCCCCCATTCCCCTTTAGAACTCCATTTTTATTTATTTGAGAGAGAGAGAGAGAGGAACGGGGGGAGAGAGAGAACGACTGCACCAGGGACTCCAGTAATTGCAAATGAACTCCAGAAGCATGTGCTACTTTGTGCATCTGGCTTACGTGGGTTGAGGGGAATCACACCTAGGTCCTTTGGCTTTGTAGGCATGTGCCTTAACAGCTAAGCCATCTCCCCAGCCTGAACTTTTTTTTAACAGACTGCAAATATAATTCAGTGACAATACTTTCCTGCCATGCACAAAGATCTGGATTTACTTTCCTGGTGCTGAGAGGAAAATCAATTGACAAATGACAAGGCATTAGCTGGATATGGTAGTGGTAGCACACATCTGTAATTTCAGCACTCAGATATGGAGGCAGGAAGATCAATAGTTCAAGGTCATCCTTGTATACATAGTGAATTTGAAGAGACTGACTGAGGCCTTCATGACCCCACATTAAATACCATGACCCCCCTTCAGGAAGGCCCCAGGGAAGTGGGTGCAGGAGTGAGGGGACTGTTATATGAAATAAAATAAAATAAGACAGGAGTTGCTAGGGAGATGGTTCAGTGGGTAAAGTGCTTGTCATGTAAGCTTAAGGCCTGAATTAGGATCTAGCACCCACATCAATGCAGGTATGCTGGCATGGTCCTGAATACATTGGAGGCCATATATTTAAACTACCACAATGACAAACAGATCCTTTATCACAGTTACAGTCCCTAAGGATGTGTGTTGCCCACACCCTTAATCCTGTCAACTGGGAGGCTAAGATTTCTGGTCTGTAGTAGGTTCCAAGATCATCTTGTGACCCAGTGCGATCCTTCTCCAACAAATAACAGAAGAGGAAACCAATGTAAGCCTATGCACCAGGCTTACTTGGCGGGTACTGGCCTGGTGTAATCCCAGTTACCTGTTGGGATGGGTTTGATCTCAGCTATGTTGCATGGCCGCTTGGGGCATTCTTTGCTATGTTGTGGGCTCAGGAAGGCTGGCTGCGTCTGTGCATCTGTGGGTTGCTGTTCTGGTCATGCCGGTGCCGGGTAGGTGAGCTCTCTTCCCCAGGTCTCTGGTGCTTGCTGGAGCTTGTGCCAGTGGTGGGGGAGGGGAGGCTGTGGATGGTGGCTGAAGTCCGTCAGCTGACCCACTCGAACCTCTTCCTCACAAGCCACTCTGTTGGTCTCTGCCATCCTCCTTCCACCTTTCTTGAGTTTGCGAGGAGGCTGGTGTGAGTGGAGAATCCCCTCACCTGGCTTTAAAATCCTGCGGCTCAGGCAGAGCCTGGCAGCTGCAGCCATGTGGAGCCACTTCTGCCTGCTTCTGTGGGCTCTAGACCCTCTGAGTCTCTCCTACTTCTTTGCTGCAGTTGATAATTTACTATACACCTCACTTTTTAGTAGAAGAGTGTATTTTGCTAAGTTTTATTTTTTGCTTTTTGTTCTCCCCCCCCCCCCAGCCTGTTTTGGCATGGTTCCTATGCTGCCATCTTAACCAGACCTCAGTGTATATTTTTGAAGAGTAGCCCAATCACCACCATCTCCTCACCTTTGAATTTGGGGATGAATTCGTTCCCACATAGGATCTCAGCTTCATTGAGGGGCCGGAACTGGCACATCACTTTAATGCTGCATTTGGCTGGATCTGCCATCTTGGCCAGTGGGGAGGGGATGCGGGCTTCTGATGAGCTCACCATCTTGGGTCACATAGCTGTAGCTGGTGGCTCTTGACCAGGAGCATGTTGAGCACGGGGCTGTTGGGCAGGATCTTGCCACAGCCACCCACGGTGCACAGGATGTTGGTCCGCATGGCCAGGACAGCTTGCTCACCGATGGCTGAATCAGCTCACGGGCAGTGGCCCCAGTGCCACAGGCTGTGTCCTCACTGCTGTGGACCATGGCCGGCTGCCCCTCAGCCAGGTCTCTGAGGGTTCCCTTGGGCCAGAGGTGGCGACGGCTGGGACGCCTGCCACTTCCACTGCCTCTGCCATTGCTCCCAAAATCTATTTATTTATTTGATAAAGAGAGAGAATAGGGGACTTCCGGTCAAGATGGCGGCTGCCTAACCTCACCTCACTTCACAGGGAAGTAAAGAGAAGAATACTTAAGGTTAAAGGGACCTTTTTAAAGGGTTTGCTGGCTCCTGCATGCTTCCAGAGGGAGGGAGTGGATTTGCAAAATAAGGAATCCACTGATTCCCATGCTCTTGGCAGGCGCCACTGCCTGAAAGGTCCCGCTGGACCTGCCTGAGGCCCCTGGCCAGCCAGAACCAGAGCACCATTGCAGCCAGGTCCCCAGGTCTGTGGATCCACTGAGTGAGCCAGATTTGCCCCACTTCCCCCGCCAGAGCCCCTGGGCGCACCAATACAGTTAGGTGCCTGGGTCTGTGGATCCGCCAAGTGAGACAGATTCGTCCCACTTCCCGCTCCCCAGCCAGACCCCCCTGGGCGTGGCAATACACTTAGGTGCCTGGGTCTGTGGATCTGCCGAGTGAGAGATTCGTCCCACTTCCCGCTCCCCAGCCAGAGCCCCTGGGTGTGACAATACATTTAGGTGCCTGGGTCTGTGGATCCACTGAGTGAGACAGATTCATCCCACTTCCTGCTCCCGACCAGAGCCCCTGGGCACGGCAATACAGTTAGGTGCCTGGGTCTATGGATCTGCCTAGTGAGACAGATTCATCCCACTTCCCGCTCCCCAGCCAGACCTCCTGGGTGTGCCAATACAGTTAGGTGCCTAAGTCTGTGGATCTGCTGAGTGAGACAGATTCGTCGAACTTCCTGCTCCCAACCAGAGACCCTGGGCGTGGCAATACAGTTAGGTGCCTGGGTCTGTGGATCCGCCGAGTGAGACAAATTCGTCCCACTTACTGCTCCCGGCCAGAGCCCCTAGGTGCACCAATCCAGTTGGGAACCTGGGTCTGTGGATCCGCCGAGTGAGACAGATTCATCCCACTTCCTACTCCCAACCAGAGCCCCTGGGCGTGGCAATACAGTTAGGTGCCTGGGTCTGTGGATCCGCCGAGTGAGCCAGATTTGTCCCACTTCCCGCTCCTGGACAGAGCACCTGGGCGTGCCAATGCATTTAGGTGACTGGGTCTGTGGATCCTCCAAGTGAGACAGACTCATCCCACTTCCTGCTCCCGGCCAGAGCCCCTGAGTGAGCCATTGCAGTTAAGTGCCTGGGTCTATGGATCTGCTGAGTGACACAGATTCGTCCCACTACCTGCTCCCTGGCCAGAGCCCCTGAGCTCGCCATTGCAGCCAGGTGCTTGGGTCTGTGGATCCACTGAGCAAGACATATTCATCCCACTTCTGGCTCCCCAGCCAGAGCCCCAGTGTGCCATCACAGGCAGGTGCCCTGGGCCTATGGAGCCACACCACCTGCCTGGGACCTGTGGAGCCACATCGCAGGTGAAGTCCCACCCATTCCCTGTGCCATCACAAGACAGATCCCACTGAGCCAGTGTGAGCTTCTTTGTTGCTCTGATCTTTCCCTCAACAGCTAGAGCCCAAAGCAACATCCCAGGTCAGGTCTCCCTGGGACAGCTTGAGCTGCATCAGGCCCCACGAGGCCTGCCTGAGCTCTATCACTGGTCAGGTCCCTCCTTTGCCAGCCAGAGCTCCACACGCCACTGCTGGTCAGGTCCCACTGGACCTGCCTGAACCCCATCATTGGTCTGATCCCTCTTTTGCTGGCCAGAGTACCAGCAGCCCCAACATTGGTCAGGTGCCTCACCAGTCTCCCTGAATAGCATTGCCAGTCAGGTCCCACCATCCCCCCCCCATAGCAGATCAGGGATCCAGGGTAGTAGGCCAGTGTTCCCACTCTACCATCCCTGACCCAACTAGGGCAATTGCGGTCCCCTCTCCTTCCCACCTCAGATAGTAAACACGGGCCAGCAGGCCAGTGTCCCCTACCCCAGCCTATCAGACATCCAGGAGCCACCTCCCTGACACTTAACACTGCACCCCACCCCAACCCACCCCAGGGCAGCAGGCTAACATTCCACATCCTAGGTCTCTGAACTGGTGTGATTTGCAGATCACAGCAAAAAAGGAATAGCATGAAAAACCAGATACAAGTAAATCCAGCTACACTATCCAGTCCTACAATGGCTGTCTCGAATCAAATCATAGAAGAGACATTAGAATCAGAACCCCAAAATGAAGAGACAAGCTATGCAACCCTGGCCAAGCAAATAGCACAACTCTCAGAAACTCAACAAAGAGTCAATAATTGTATGAACGTTATCCTTGCTAGATTAGACCTAATAGAAAAGAACCAGGAAGGGTTCCAAAGACAGTTAAATGATTTGAAGGAGAGTGAAAAAAAAGAGGTCCTCAATAACCAGATGGCTAAATTCAATGAAGACATAAAAAAATGCAAGGATGAACTCCAAGAAGCATTAAAAAGGTCAGAAAATGATGTGAAAAGGGAACTAGACAGAGGGATGGAAACTATACAAAAAAAAAAAAAAAAACAGTAGAAAATATGAACCAAATTGAACAAACCCAAAACTCTATAGAAGCTCTTAAGAATAGAGTTAGCCAAGTAGAGGATAGAAACTCAGAACTGGAAGACAAAACAGAAGAAACAGTTCATGAGTCCAGAAACTTCAACAAGTTCAAAAATTACTGTGAACAGAACATGAGGGAAATGTGGGACACCCTTAAGCGCACAAACATTGGGATCATGGGCATACTAGAGGGGGAAGAAACACAGACTAAAGGAATGGAAAGCTTATTCAACAAAATAATAGAGGAAAACTTTCCCGGTCTCTCAAGAGAAAATCCCATCAAGTTACAAGAAGCTGGCAGAACTCCAAACAGACTGGACCAAAGGAGAAATTCTCCAAGACACATTATCTTTAAGACTCTAAACATCAAGCACAAAGAGAAAATCCAAAAAGCCGCCAGGGAAAAACAACACATTACATATAAAGGGAACCCCATTAGAATTACCTCAGACTTCTCAGTGGAAACCCTAAAAGCCAGAAGGGCCTGGAATGGAACACTGCAAACTCTAAGAACCCATAGTTGCCAGCCCCAACTACTCTACCCAGCAAAAGTATCCCTCATAATAGATGGTGAAAGAAAAATGTTCCACGATAAAACTCATCATTACAAATATATGAACACAAAGCCAAACCTACAGAAAGTACTTCAGGGAATTCTCCACATAGAAGAAACAAATAACCAATCTCAAGAGCCCTCAAGAAGCAGTCCACATTAACTCCCCCCCAAAACAAAAAACCCCACAAAGACCACAACGCACCACAATATGCAGGTATTAAATCAAACCTCAAACTAATATCTCTGAATATTAATGGACTTAATTCACCCATCAAAAGACATAAGCCAACAGGGTGGATCAGAAAACTGGACCCCCTCAATCTGCTGTCTTCAAGAAACCCACCTCACCACTAAAGACAGACACCTCCTTAGGTGAAAGTGTGGAAAATGATATTCCAAGCAAACACAAATACGAAAAAAGCAGGTGTAGCTATACTTATATCTGATAAAATAGACTTCAAACCAAAAGTAACTAAAAAAGACAAAGAAGGCCACTTCTTACTTATCAAGGGAGCAATCCAACAAGAGGATATCACAATCATCAATATTTATGCACCAAACACAGGTGCACCACAATTCATAAAGCAAAATCTACTTGGCAACAAAACAGAAATAAACACCAACACCATCATAGTCGGGGACTTCAATACTCCACTATCAACAATGGATAGATCATCCAAACAGAAAATTAATAGGGAAGTAAGAGAGTTCAACAATACCATAGAGCAACTAGACCTAACAGACATATACAGAACATTCCACCCAAAATCTACAGATTACACATTCTTCTCAGCAGCCCACAGAACCTTCTCTAAAATAGATCATGTACTGGGCCACAAAGCCTGTCTCCATATTTTCAAGAAAATTGATGTAATTTCCTGCATGATATCAGACCACAATGCTTTAATGCTATAAATCAACAACAAAAAGTACACCAGGAATCCCTCTACCTCCTGGAAATTGAACAACACACTTTTAAACAATAAATGGGTTGTGGATGAAATAAAGAATGAAATTGCAAAATTTCTGGAATTCAATGACAACGAGAACACATCATACCAAAACTTGTGGGACACAATGAAGGCAGTCCTTAGGGGAAAAATCATAGCACTAAATGCCCTCATAACAAAAACAGAGAGATCCCAAATCAATAACCTAACCATTCACCTAAAGGCATTGGAAAAGCTAGAAGAAGCCAACCCAAAAAGCTCCAGACAGAAAGAAATAATTAAGATTAGAGCAGAAATTTATGAATTGGAAACTAAGAGGACAATTAAGAAAATTGATGAAACAAAGAGCTTGTTCTTTGAAAAAATTAAAAAGATTGATACACCCCTGGCCAATTTGATCAAGCAGAAAAAAGAAACACCTCAATTCAACAAAATTAGAAATGAAAAGGGAGAGATCACAACAGACATGAGTGAAATAGGAAGAGTTATTAGGACTTATTTCAAAAACCTCTGCTCCATAAAACAGGAGAATATGGAGGAAATGGAAGAATTCCTAGACACATACCACCTACCAATGCTAAGCCCAGAGCATATTAATTTCCTAAACAAACCCATCACACCCTTTGAGATAGAAGCGGTAATCAAACACCTCCCCAAAAAGAATAGTCACGACCAGACAGTTTCTCAGCAGAATTCTACCAAACCTTCATGGAAGAACTGAAACCAATTCTTCCCAAACTGTGCCACACAATAGGAGAACAGGGAGAGATCCCTAACTCCTTTTATGAAGCTAGTATCACCCTAGTTCCAAAACCAGGCAGGGATGCCACATAAAAGAAAAAATATAGGCCCATTTCTCTGATGAACATAGATGAAAAGATCCTGAACAAAATTCTTGCAAACCGAATTCAACAGTACATCAAAAGCATTATCCACCTTGATCAAGTAGGCTTCATCCCTGGAACACAGGCATGGTTCAACATACGGAAATCTGTCAATGTAATACACCACATAAACAAGCTGAAACACAAAAACCACATGATCATTTCAATAGATGCAGAAAAGGCCTTTGACAAAATACAACATCACTCCATGATCAAAACATTGGAGAGAATAGGCATGGACGGCCCATATCTCAACATAATAAAGGCTATATATAAAGCACCTACAGCCCAAGTAATTCTTAATGGGGAGAAGCTGAAGGAATTTCCATTGAGGTCAGGAACAAGGCAGGGGTGTCCACTTTCACCTCTGCTCTTCAACATAGTGCTAGAAGTATTAGCTCAAGCAATAAGACAGGAGAAAGAAATCAAAGGGATACAAATTGGAAAGGAAGAAGTCAAGTTAGCCCTATGTGCAGATGACATGATTCTATACATAAGTGACCCGAGAACTTCCGTCTCAAAACTCTTAAAGGTGATTAGCACCTTCAGCAAAGTAGCAGGATACAAAATCAATGCAAAGAAATCAGTAGTCTTTCTGTATGCAAATGACAAAGAGACAGAAAAAGAAATAACTGACATCGTCCCATTTTCAATTGCAACAAAGAAAATAAAATACCTTGGAATAACAATAACTAAGGAAGTGAAAGACCTATACAATGAAAACATAAAAACTCTCAAAAAAGAATTGAGGAGGTCCTACAAAAATGGAAAGACCTCCCATGCTCCTGGATTGGTAGAATTAACATTGTGAAAATGGCAATTTTACCAAAAGCACTTTATAGATTCAATACAATGCCAATAAAAATCCCAACTTCCTTCTTCAATGAGATAGAAAAAACTATCTCAAAATTCATATGGAAAGGCAGAAGGCCTCGGATATCCAAGCTCATCCTCAGCAAAAGAAATACGTCTGGAGGCATCACCATACCTGATCTAAAGCTATACTACAAAGCCATTGTAATAAAAACAACATGGTACTGGCATAAAAACAGGAATATAGACCAATAGAACAGAATTGAAGACCCAGACTTTGGGTCAAGTAACTACAGCTACTTGATATTTGACAAAGGGCCTACCAATGCAGAATGGAGAAAAGACAGCATCTTCAACAAATGGTGCTGGACAAACTGGACAACCATATGTAGGAAAATGAAACTTGACCCACACATCTCTCCATGCACAAAAATTAAGTCCAAATGGATAAAAGACCTTAATATAAAACCAGAAACTCTGCTACTACTGGAAGAAAAAATAGGAGGAACCTTCCACGATATAGGAGTGGGAAAAGATTTCCTGAACAAAACCCCAGCAGCTCAGGTAATTAAACAATCACTCAACCATTGGGATCTCATGAAGCTGAAAAGCTTTTTCACTGACAAAAATATTATAACCAAAGCCAGCAGAATACCCACAGAATGTGAGAAAATTTTCACCAGCTATACAACTGACAAAGGCCTAATTTCTAGAATCTACAAAGAACTCCAAAACCTAAACAATAAATCACCAAACAACCCACTCACAAAGTGGGGCAGAGAACTGCACAGGGAGTTCTCAGAGGAAGAAAAACAAATAGCAAACACACATTTAAGAAAATGTTCAACATCCCTAATCATCAGGGAAATGCAAATTAAAACAATTATGAGATTCCACCTTACCCCAGTAAGGATGGCTAACATTAAAAAAAAAAAAAAAAATGAAAACAAATTCTGGCAAGGCTGTGGAGAAATAGGAACAAGTTTTCACTGCTGGTGGGAATGTAAAATGGTTCAACCACTATGGACAGCTATATGGAGACTCCTGAAAAGGATGACCATAGACCTATCAATGGATCCAGATATTCCCTTATTGGGCATATACCCTAAAGGCTCCAAGCCTCACATCAGAGACATTTGCTCAACCATGTTTATAGCTGCTCAATTCATAATAGCAAAGTGCTGGAATTAACCCAGGTGTCCATCACTAGATGAATGGATAAACAAAGATGTGGTATATCTATACTATTGAATTCTACGTAGCAGTAAGGAAAGATGAAATAAGGAAATTTATGGTTTCAGCTGGGGCCCTGGTGAGGTGTGGTTAGCTGATCCTCCCTTCAGGTTCGATGTCCACCTGAAAAAAGATAAGCAAATTCTCCATCGGAGAGAAAAGTTGGTACAAGGTAGAAGGGATGACCATCTATGTTTTGGAGGGAAGTTTATATGCGTTGGCTCGGAAATTTGAAAAAAAAAATGGTCAAACATGGAACAGATCATCCTCAGTGAGCTCACCCAAGCACAAAAAGATAATCGTCACATGGTCTTGTTTATCTGTCGCTCCTAACCTGAATCCACATGACTTGTGGCCAAACCTAATAAACACTCTAAGGCCCAGACAAGAGGGAGGGTGGGATGGAGGGAGGGTTAGGGTGGGAGGGAACGAGAGGATGGGAGGGAGGACAAGTGGGGGATACAAATTGGGACCCAAAAGGAAAAGATACTATAAAACCCTTTACTCTGAACAACAGGCTAAACATTGATCCTTCAGCAGGCCCGCAGAGGGAATACCCGAACCACAGGAACCTGGAGAGAACATCATGAAGGCCAACTTTAATCTTGTCCTGCTTCTCTTTCTCTTCTCTCTCTCTCTCTCTCCCTCTCTTCTCTATACTCACTTTCTCTTTTATATTATCCATCTTTTTCCTCCCTCACCTTCCTAGGTGCAGATTTATAACACCCAGTGCCAGCATGGGGTTAACTTCCACAATGAGCTGTTGATCTGAAACACTTACAAGGTTTCCCAAAAAAGACAAACTTCTGTCAGAGTTCTTGGTGACCCACCAAAGGTTAATGGTAAGACCCTACTGTCGAAGACAGCATACGTGTGTGAGACCAAACACAGAGAGACCTTGCCAGAATCTGGTAGAAGGTCAGTCCCCAGACAGTTACCTAGTCTAGTACCAGAGGGTGCTACACGAGCAACTGGGGGAAAATGTCCAACATTGGTCCAAACAACTTGCAGTCTAAGATACCCAGCAGGAAACAACTTGACGTAATGCTCATACAAGTGCAGTAGTGGCAAACAGCCATGGTGGGTAACCAACTGCTCTTGATTTGGCTAATAGATCCACTCAGTGGAATGGAACTCATTGCTGGAACTGGGAAATAAGTCAAAACCAGGTACAAAAAATGAGCTCAGTCTCCAAGATCAAGATACCACCAAATGTGGGCTAGAAGAGAGCCAACGCATATAAAATTTCCTCTAAAATATATATGGTCATCCCTTCTATCTAGTACTAACTTCTGTCTCCGTTGGAGAATTTGCTTATCTTTTTTCAGGTGGACAACAAACCTGAAGGGAGGATCAGCTAACCACACCTCACCAGGGCCCCAGCTGAAACCATAGAACAACACAGGGGAAGGGCAAGAATACAGCATTCATGGTGATCACGACACCAGAAAAAGGCTGAAGGAGATAAACACAGAGAACATCGAACTCCAACTAAGCCAGATATCCAGAGACACAGAGGCTCCCAAAACCTCACCACTGAAGTAGAACTAAAATCACCCCAATGTGGCTCAGGGAAACTCATGGAAGAGGGGGCGGAAAGATTGTTAGAGTCACAAGTTGGGGCTTTATGCACAGAGACTGGGGCATACCCCCCAGAACTATTGACTAACCTCACAATGCATGACCCACATTCCCCATTGATGAGAGTACTTTGGAAAGTGGGAGGACAGGGAGGAGGACAATGGAACCAATACTATGAATGTAAAATCAGAATAATATAAATAAAAAATATATATTTAAAAAAGAGAGAGAGAGAGAATAAGCAGAGAGAGAGAACGGGCACAGCCGTTCCTCCAGCAAGCGAACTGCAGATACATGCATCCCTTTCTGCATCTGGCTTATGTAGTTCCTTCAGAATTGAACCTGAGTCCTTTGGCTTTGCAGGCAAGTGTCTTAACTGCTAAGCCATCTCTCCTGTACTAATCTTTTGATATATACACACATTATGGAATGACTAAGTCAAGCTGATGCATAACACATCCCTGCTCTACTAATTGTCATTTTTGTGATGAAAACAACTCTACTCACTATGAGTTTTAAATATGCTCTGTGTTGATTTTCATTGTAGTGACCAAGCCACACAGTAGATCCCATGGATTGATTTCCTTCTAACTGAAACATTGTACCTTGTGTCTTCCCAGACCCTTGTGATCACCTTTCTACTCTGGTTTGTTCGTTCGTCTCTCTCTCTCTCTCTCTCTCTCTCTTTTGTTTTTTTGAGGTAGGGTCTCACTCTGGCCCAGGCTGACCTGGAATAAACTATGTAGTCTCAGGGTGGCCTCGAACTCATGGCGATCCTCCTACCTCTGCCTCCCAAGTGCTGGGATTAAAGACATGTGCCACCACACCCGGCTCTCATTTTAACTTTATTGCATTCCATTTGTTCATGGAATTCATGCCATGTTTGCCTTTCTGTGACTTGTCTCTCTCTGGCTTATTTCTCTTACCATGCCTGTGCATTGTCTATGATGGTGTCAGTGGGTGTGGCTGGTAGGAACAGGCTTCCATGCATAGCTCAAGCTGTTTCTGGTGAGCTTGATTAAAACCTTTGTTTACCAACCTGTCTCCTGCTTTAACTGACTTGTGCTTCCAACCATAGAGTATATTGTGCTTAAGAGCAGGCTACAAAGGGACATGGCAGCTTAGACACAGTCATAAAGAAGACCAAGAAGGTGCAAAGACACAGTCATGAAATGAGGACTCCAGAGCAGAAGAGTTCTAAATGAAAAGAGGAAGCAGCCTCAGGAAGAAAATTCCTTTTACAGAAGAAGTACCTAATGGGAAGTGATAACAGATCAGCCATGAGAATTTCTCAGGCACTCGGATTTCAGTACCCTTTAATTTTGTGACTGATTTGAATTTGTGTTGGGGGTCAAGTGTGCCTTGGGAAGTATTTCTCATGTGCCCTGTATCTGGAAAGATCCTCATGTTTCAATCTTACCTTCCTTTCTCCAGGCCAGCTGTCCTTTATAAAAAGCATGCCAAGAGGAAATAATTGTACCACATCTAGAAATCAAGTTTCAGGTGACTCAGTCATTCAGTATCACACAGGTAAGGCAGAGATATAGCTCAGTTGGTAGAGTGTTGGCCCAGCATACTCCAAGCCCTGGGTTAAATCCTCAACACCACATACACTGGGTGTGTTGATACCAGCCTTAACCCCAGACTCAGGAGGTGACAGCAGTAAGATCAAAAGTTCAAGGTCATACTTGGCTACATGGCTAGTTTAAGGCCAGCATGGGATGCATGAGAACCTATCTCAGAAATGCAAAGCCACCTGCATTCATATCACTTAAGACTTTTGTTTTCCTTCTCCCTGAATGTCCTCCCTAATGGCAATTTGCCCCATTAATTCCACCCAATGGGTGTGTCAGGGCCACACAGGTGCAGCCCTCTCCAATGAGTACTCACCAACCCACAGGAAAACTTGCTCACATCCTCCTGTGAGTTCTGGTTTCCCTGGATCCTTTTGAGATACAAAACAAAGCCTCATTTATGGTCAATGGGAGCAGGAGACATTTTCATTGATAAGTTGCATATGCTCTGGTAAATAATCCTCCACCCATGTTAAAGCAGAAAATCCTCATTAAACTCTGTGGGACACACACACACACCACATGGACCATTGTGATCAGTGTTAACACTCATTTTACAGTGTGGTCTGGTAAGGGAAGAATTATAGGTGGAATCAAGTATCATATACCTTTTGTTTGATTTTGTTGTTTGAGGTAGGGTCTCCCTCTGTCCCAGGCTGACCTGGAATTCATTCTGTAACCACAGACTGGTTTTGAACTTACAACTATTCTCTTGTGTCAGTCCCCACTGCTGAGATTAAACATGTGAGCTTCCCCATCCAGCTCTAAACACCACATACCTTTGATCTACCCATGGCTCTGCTTTTCAGAGACAGCAAGAAGGAAGATGGCTTGGTTTTACTTTGGTAATGACAAAACTGTCACCTTTGGGGGGGGGGTTTCAAGAGGAGGGTCTATGTGAAGTCAGACAGCCTTTCAAGTAATCTGTAAATTGAAATTTGACCTAGTAACTAAGTCTTCACTATTTCTATTGAGACAGGGTCTTGCTAGACAGCAGAGGCTGGCCTGGAACTCACAATCCACTTTTCTCAGAACCCCTAATGTTGTTATTTCAGGCATGCACCACCATGCTTGCTTTGCATCTTATAGTTTCTGTTATTTCCACTTGTTCCTATATGGGAATATGAAGGAATAGGTTTTTTAAATTTGTTTTTAGGTTTTTTTGTTACTCTTATTTTTGTGGGGGGGAGGTTGGGGTATTTAATGTGGTTTGTTTTGTTGAGTGTTTGTGGTATTTTGTTAGTTTGTTCGTTTGAGACAAGGTCTCATGTACATTAGGCTGACTTCAAACTTACTACATAGCTGGGGAAGACAAACTTCTGGTCTTCCTGCCTCTGCCTCCTGAGTGGTAAATTATAGGCATGTTCCACCATGGCTCATGCAGTGCCAAATATCAAACCCAGGGCTTTGTGTGTGCTAGGCACTTACCAAGTGACCTATTTCCCAAGCCCCAGTTTTAATGATGAGTGTAGCAGCATTGGTAAGAGAGGAGTGACAGGGCAGACAATTTACCCACCCAACAGTCTCCAGGATGCTTTCTGGGGTCATTAGCCCCAGTCTTTCCCATATCCCTCCCAATCTTGGCTCCAGGGCAACAATACCAACCCCAAGCCCAGCCTATTTGTCCTGTGCACACTAATTCCCAGCCTTAGCTAGTCTTTTTCTACCTCCCGGGCCTCCCTACCCAAGCTCCTGGCCAGTGAGAGACACAGTTTTCCTACCCTGAGGGCTCATGCCTGACAGAACCAGTGACTCTGGGCTCTGAAGCCTAAAGTACCTCCTTGGGCTGCTCCTCACTGGCCTGGCTGGAAAGGGGCCCAGAAGTAAATATCCTTCAAGAGAGGGTGCCTTCCTCCTCCTTTGGAAGCATATGGCCTTTCAACTCCAATGGGTGAAGAGATTTGCTTAGATCACACCATGGTGTAAACCGAGGGGCAGTAGCACTTGGCCAAGTCCTCTGGTTTTTTCTCAAGATGTCTTTTCCTGTCCCCCAGCTAATAACAACCACAGACCCCAGTCAAAGTCAGAGATAGACCTGCACTGCATGTCCACATGTCTCCTCCATGAGAAGAGCTGGCCTGGTGTGTTTCCTGGGGTCCCTGTGGCCACAGTTCCTCAGAGACATCAGGCAATTGTGGAGCAGGGTCTTGAGTGGCTGTGAGTGTGATGGAAAGAAACACCCAGGAGGCAGTGTCAGAGGGCAGATCATTTATTGTCAGGGGAATGGGTTTATAAGTGTTTGTGAAAGAGCGGGAAGAGGTACAGGTCATAAGGGGATTGGTTAGTATAGAGGTCCTGCTGATGGCTAATTAGCAAGTAGGGACTTTGGGTGAGTACGAAAGGGTCACATGGTCTAAGTAGTGGCAGGAAAAGGTATAGGGTACAGATCATAGGGGGATTGGCTGTGCAAAGGCTGATGGCTGATACCTCATTAACATATAGGGACGTAAGTGGACAAAGGTCACAAGGCTCCAGGAAAAGCGAACCTAAGTCTTATCAGGATGTCCAGGTGCCCTTGGTTGGGGTGGGGAGGGAATGGCCTCATTCCTGCTGGTCTCGAGGTGAGATTGGTGGGGTCTAGGCTTGCAACTCAGAATCTGGGATACTTAATCATGCCTGACAGCTTAGGTCTGCCTAAACCTTCAGTAGCCCAGGGGCCTTCAATCATACCCTATAGCTCCCCCTTTGTTTTTTTATAATGGGGTTACTGCAGGTCTAGGTAGAACTAGATGGTGCACTAGGACCTGATTTGTAGCAACCTTAGCAATATTAGTTATTTGTTGTCTGAAAAATTTGATAAGGCAGGGGGCCGCAAGTAACAGGGTTCCTATAGGCTGGAGGGGGCCAAGGAAGGGGAGAAGCCAAGTGACTAAGGGTGTAGAGAACCAGGTGGTGGGGTCATCAGGTTTGTAGTGGTCAAGTAGCTCCTTGTGGAGTTTTCTGAGAATTTAAACATTTTTTCAACAACATTTGACTCTTTGACAAAGAAACAACATTCTTGGGCTGGAGATGGCTTAGTGGTTAAGGCATTTGCCTGTGAAGCCAAAGGATCCTGGTTCAATTCTCCAGGACCCATGTAAGCCAGATGCACAAGGGGCACATGCATCTGGAGTTCATTTGCAGTGGCTAGAGGCCCTTGCATGCCCATTCTCTCTCTCTCTCTGTTGGCTTCTCTTCTATCTCTCTCTTTCTCTCTATGGTTGCAAATAAATAAATAAAAATTAAAAAAGAAAGAGAAAAATCAAATAAATAAATAAAAATAAAATATTTTTTAAAAAAGAAATAACATTCTTCTCCCAAGACCATGCACGTCCCCCCATGTTCAGGATTGATGAAGTCTAAGGCTCTATGGTTTTGGAGTACCACACTCACAAGAGAGTTTAATTGTCTCTGAAGAGACTTGAGGTTGTTGGTAGTTGATATCATGGCTTGGTCAAGCTTGTCTCAGAAGTCCCCCATGAGATGGTTGGTTTGGACGAGAGCAGCTCCTGCAATGCCGGGGGACCACAGGGAGAATGCCAGGCCAAGGCCTACCAACAGAGGGATTAAAATCTCCCTTGGTTGGTGCCAACAAAACTGATAGGCTGCTTCTTCTTCCTCATAGAGAAATAAATACCTGTGGAACAATCAAGGCTGTGGAACAATAAACACTCCCCTGTTCATGCATGGGGTGGCAGGTCCTCCACCTCAGTTCCTGGTCTGTCAGTGACTGGCAGGCCATCATTTTGGTCAGAGGGATGGAATCAGACATTTCAAGCTGGGATCCAGATGAGTCTGGGTTGGTCCTGGGGTAAAACACAAGCAAATCCTCTCCCCATGGTGAGAAGGGGATCTGGTCCCTTCCACATTCCATCCAAGGGGTCTTGACTTCATTCCAGAATAGAGGGGGCAGCTACTTGGGTGTGCCAATGGAAGGAGATAGGAGGATGCTGGAGTTTTGTATGTGTTGAAGATATTTAGGGTTGTCAGGGCTATTGCCAGGTGAAGGTTGGGCAAGTATGTATTGGGCTTTAGTTTTTTAATTTGGGTTTTTAAAGTTTGGTAAGTTCTTTCTATTATTCCTTAACCTTATGGATTGTAGGGGATTCCTGTGTAATGAGTGATTTTCCATTGTATACAAAAGGCTTTAAATGGTGAGGTAATAAAGGCTGGACCATTGTCAGTTTTTATTTGGCGGGGGATACCACCCATGATGGCAAAGGAAGATAGCATATAGTATATGAGTTGTTTTTTTTTTAAAATTTTTTCCTGTTTGTGCCATGGCCCATGTAAGGTGGGAGTATGAGTCTATTGTTACAAAGACATATTTCTGGCGACCAAATTGGAGGATATGAGTGACATCAATCTGCTAAGGGGCATTGGCCTTAAGAACTCGGGGGTTGGTGCCCATTGTCTGGAGGGCAGGTGTGGTTATTAGTGAGGCATCAGAGTGGCAGGTTTTAAACATGCATTGGACTTAACTTTTATGGATAAGAGGAAAGCGTAATTGAAGTCCTTTAAGGTTTACATGGGTGTTAGTATGGAAATTTTTAGCTTCCTCAAGGGTGGCCAAAAGGATATCTGTTGGGCCTCCATAGGAGGTCACCTAGTCTGCTAATGTGTTTCCCCCAGTGAGAGGGCCATGTAAGGGGCTGTGAGACCTTATGTGTTGTACAAACGGGGGGGGGGCTTCATTTGCATATGAGGCTAGAGACTTTTATCAACAGCGGAGAAAGAAGGTTTTCATCTAGCTGGATGTACGAGTGAGCAAGCCATGGGAGCAAGTTAACAGTATAAATGCTATCTGAAAAGAGATTAAAGGGGCCTTCTTCCTCTTGGAGTGCTAGATAAATAGGATACAGTTCCTTGTGTTGTGGGGATCTACCAGGAAGCTACTTAAAGTGGATGGTGGGAGGTTGTTACCATGGGTGGTAGAGGACTATAGCTTATGCCCTTTTTCCTCCATCTGTAAAAATGGGGGGAGCACTCTGGGGATTGGTTTTCTTGAAAAGAGGTGGGGTGGAAGCCATTTTAAAAGGGGTATTGCAGGGATCCATTTTGCATTAGGGTAGTAGTTATCAATTTGACTGGGGAAACTTATAAGGCTAACTGCAAGTTGGGAGTGTTTCCTGAGTAGCCAATGTATATCAGAGAGGGAAAAGGGGCTTATGATAGGGTTTGGAGAGCCCAGTCTCATCCAGTCTTGATCATGGCCTCAAAAGCATCAACTTCTGTTAGTATGCATGGGGCATCACCAATGGAAGTGTGGGGCCATCCCAAGACTCCTTGGGGTTAGTATAGTGCTCCCATGATAGTTGGAGAGGAGTTAAATATCATAAATTGCATTGGCCTGTATAGCAAGTACTGGGCAAGGGCTGTATCAAAAAACATGTTAAATTTTGGTTAGTGTTTGTTTTGCTTCAAGGCTCAGGGATGGGGGGGGGATAGGTCTTTGTTACCTTTTAAAATATCAAATAAGGGTTATTAATCACTGGTAGGGATAGGGAGCCATGGGTGGAGCCAATTGAGGTTTCCCAGAAAGCTCTGAAGTGAGGCCAGTGTGAGCTTCTGGGGGAAGGAGAGTATGGGTTTAAGGGGCCAAGCAGAGGTGAGGGAGAGCTCCATCCCCAGGAAAGTTATGGGTGGAATAAGTTGGACCTTATTTGGGGCAATTCTGAATCTAGCCTCAGTGAGGGAAAGTATTAATTGATCATGTAGTTAGGCTGGCAAGGAAAAGGAGTTTTTCCATACTAGTATGTCATCCATGTAATGATAGATGTTCAGACCTTGGTCTAGGTGTGGCCTTAATGCTGCAGCAACTGCCTCTTGATATATAGTGGGACTATTGGCCATACCCTGGGGTAGAACCATCCACTCATAGTGCTTGGCTGGCCCTGAGTTATTGACAGAGGGGATCGAGAATGCAAAGCTTTGTCAGTCCCAGGGGTGCAGGGGGATAGAAAAGAAACAATCCTTGATGTCAATAGCAAGAGGGGGTTTGGCTGGAATGACTGATACAAGGGGCAGGCCCTTTGAGGGGCACCCCAAATGAGCATAGCTTTATTGATGGCCCTGAGATCTTGTAGTACTCTCCATCTTCCCAAGCTCTTTTGAGTTATGAACACAGGAGTGTTCCATGGGCTCCATGAGGGGTGGGTGTGATTAAGTTGGAGTTGTTCTGTTACTAATTGATTTAAGATTTCAAGTTTCTCCCTTGGCAGAGGCCACTGTTCAACCCAAACTGTCTTGTCAGAGAGTCATTCTAGGCAGGGAGTTTCATATTTAACAGTGGCCTTTAGGATTGGAGGTGACACTGGCAAAGGTACCTTTCATAGTCTTCTATCTCAGTGCATTCTCCCTCTATATTACTGGCAATGACTATATCTAGGGCCTCAAGGATGTCCCTCCCCAGCAGGTTAGCTGTTACATCAGCCACTAGGAGTCTGATGAGACCTGTAGTTCCATCTAGGTCCTTCCATTTAAAGGCCTCCTTGGTAACATATGCCTGTGAGGGGCCTCCTATCCCCATTAATTGGGGCCCTATAATTAGTTCCCAGTGTTGGGGACCTTCAGATCACCTTAGGGTTGTCTTATCTGCCCCAGTATCAATTAGACATTTGAAATTTTTGCCTCCAACCTCTAAGGCTAGCCTTGGGTGAGCCCCCTCTAGGATACTCATTACCCATTGTACATTATGGGCTTCCCCTTTTATTGGCATGGCTGAGGGTTGCCCCTTTTGAAGTTCAAAGATTCTATGGGCTTGCCATCTTTGTCATTGGTGGAGCAGCAGTCTTTTCTCCAATGAAGCCCCCTGCAGCATCTAGGACAAACTGTTTTGGGAGAGGGGGTAGATGTGTTTGAGCCTTTAGTGGTCTGATGTTGAGGACATTCCCCTTTCCAATGTCCTTCCTCCCTGAAATTGAAGCATTTTCCTTTAGTTTTCAATGCTGCTATGAAGGCCTGTGCTAAAGAGGCTGTCTTATGTGAGACAGTCCCGATATCCTGAGTAGTGACTATCCATTTATCATAATATTCATCCTTGAGGCCATGACAAGCTAGTCTACATTCTGAGGTCATGCCTTCCCAAATGATATTTTTGAGGAGGAGGGCCCTGGCTGTTGGGTCAGGAATTTTTCTCTCTAGGTTGGTTTTTGTTCTTAAGATAAAATCAGAGAGGGTTTCCTCTGGCTTTTGATGAAGGAATAGTAAGGAAGAGGTATTGTCCTGGGGGTTATGGGGGTTGTGGGGTGTTCTGTCCCATGTCTGAAGGATGCAGAGGCAAACTTGGTCATAGTACCCTGGGGGCTGTTGGGCCTATTGAATGCCTGTGGAGAAAGTATCTTGTCTGAAAAACTCATCAAACCCCCAGGGAATGTTCTGTTGATTTTGGTTTCTCCTTATTTGTTGGAGGCACTCATCTCTGTAGCGGAATAAGGGACTAGGCATCAAAGATGGGCAGATATCATAGCAGTCCTATGGGGTGTTAAGGGAGCTCCCTAGGGCTCTGGAGAAGCGACTTAGTCCATAGCACATGGATCTCATCCTCCCTAAGTGCCTGTCTGAGTTCTTTTAGGTCGTTGGCCTGATATGGATACAATTGTAAAGGCTAAACCCGAGTTGGCTGAACATTAACAGGAAAAACTGTGACTCCCTGATTATATGCATTTGTGTTGTTATCTCAGAGCTTGCATAGTTGTTCTGTGATTGTCAGTGAGGGTGCAGATGGAGAAGGGTCTTGACTAGGGGAATTTATCATGTTGTGTTTTTTTCTGAATGAGTCCAGAGCGGGGGGGGGGGCAGCCCAGATTGGGAGGTGGGTATGATGGCAAAGGTGGATAAAGGGGAGTGGGTTTAGGGGAGTCTAGGGTGATTTTTTCTAATTTCTTCTGTTGCTTTTTCAAGGGGACTGAGATCTGACACTTGCCAGTCCTTGGAACTTTCCTCATCAGAGTATTTATCTAATTTTAGTGTGGGGGTGGTCTTGGGGGGCTAATACATAGCCTACTGGCTGCCATGATTGGGAGAAAAGAGAGGGGGCATTTCCTTCCTGAACCTCCCATCTCCTGGCCAAATAAGCTATGCGGGTCCATGTGTTGGGTTGTATGGATCCCCAGAAATCATCCAGGGGGCAATCTGGAGAATTTCTTTCCACAAGGAGATGGCCTCTTTCTGGGAGAGTTTAATTCCCCTAGCTTTCAGGAGTGCTCTTAATCCACAAATCTGTGATTCCTTTTGGTGGAAGGCAATGTTGCCCATGGTAGAAAAGAGTGAAAATGCCAAGACCAGAGGACAACTTACTTGGGGATTCTCCAAAGGTCCAGACCCAAGCCTGTCCACAAGTTTAAGAGTCTGGCTACCACCCTAAGGGTTTTTAAATGGTCATTGTGTTACCAGTTTTTGTGTTTAAGAGAAATAGATAGGGGGTTGTTGCCAATGCCTGAGCAGGCTGTCAGGGTTCAGGCAGAGGGCTAGAAATCTTCAGTCAATGTCAAAGAGTGGCCTCACTCAAGAGAAGTCAGTTGATCATTTGCTGTATTGATCCCTCACGATGGCACAAACCAAAAGTAAAGGAGGAAAAGGAAAGATCCTGCCAGCCTTAAAACATGGAGGCAAGGCCACAGGGGGCCGATGTACCTCTAGTGGGCAATGGCCCTATGGGGGAGCACTCACCTACCCCAGCACACCTCAGAGGGTCCCTGTTAGGGCACCAGCTGTGTTTCCTGGGGTCCCTGTGGCTGTGGTTCCCCGGAGACATCCAGGCAACTGTGGAGCAGGGTCTTGAGTGGCTGTGACTGCAATGGAAGAAACACCCAGGAGGCAGCATGAGAGGCCAGCTTGTGTATTGTTAGGGGAATGGGTTTATAAGTGTTTCTGAAAGAGCAAGAGGAGGTACGTGTCATAAGGGGATTGGTTAGTACAGAGGTCCCACTGATGCCTAATTAGCATGTAGGGATTTGAGTGAGCAGAAAAGGATCACATGGTCTAAGTAGTGGCAGAAAAGGTATAGGGTATGGGTCATAGGAGGATTGGCTGTGCAAAGCTACTGGTTGATACCTTATTAACATACAGGGATGTAAGTGGTCAAAGGTCACAAGGCTCTGGGGAAAGCAAAACCTAAGTCTTACCAGGATGTCCAAGAGCCATGGGCTGGGTGTAGGGAGGAGCCTCACTCCTGCTGGTCTTGAGGCAAGATTGTTGGAGTCTAGGCTTGCTGCAACCTCGGGGGCAGGGAGCGACCTCACTCCTGCCAATCTTGAGGTGAGATTGTTAGGTTCTAGGCTCGCTGCAACCTCAGGGTCTAGGGACCTTAGTGATGTCTGACAGCTCAGGTTTGCCTAAACTTCCAGTAGCCCAGGGTCCTTCAACTGTGCCTTACAGCCTGGTGCCCACAGGTACTTAAAGAGTTGATGCTCCTGACCATAGGGTCTCATTTCTAGACAACCAGTCCTTCTGGGAGCTAGGCTTCACCTCACAAGTATAAGCCACCTTAGCCCCCAACCTAAAGGTAAGAGTACAGAAGCAGAGTTGCATCTGGGTACAGGAAAGAGCCACTTACCTGGCCCTCTTGGAGTCCCCAAGGCCAGGAAGAAGTGTCTAGCACCCAAAACTGGCACAGCCTCAGGCCTCCTGCTTGGAGCTCAGGCCTGCCTTCAACATCAGCTTCTGTGGCTGGCTTGCAGACAAGCTCTTCTGCTCCCACTCTCTGGAGGATAACCCCACCAAAGCTCTTCCTAGCTCTCCATTCCAGGCCTCTCAGCCCAGCTTCCAGAAAGAGCTGTAAACACACCTGTGGATCTGTAATGTTGGGTCTCTTTCCACAGCAGAGCTTAATTAGGGTCTTCCCTCCCCTGGGGCAGGGTGGAGAGCACCTGTCAGCCATTGGTTCTGCTTTGCCCTCTCACCTGCCCACAGATGTTATCATCACCACTTTACTGGCAATGCAGCTGTGATATGGAGGTCACCACTTTGCACAAGTTCATAAACAGTGTGGCAGCTCTCAGCCTAATTCAAAGCCACCTTGTCCACAGGGTGGGTGGCAGGACTCTTCCCGTTGGTCAAGGTCAGTTAGATCTAGAACTACCCCAGGACCTAGGTGCCTCCTGCTCATGAACCAATTTGACACATGACATTTGCTCTGAGAAACTTCTTTTTCAGTGTGTGTGTGTTGTGTTGAGAACAATCTCAGGAAATGTGTCCTCTCCTACCTTGTTTGAGACAGGCTTTCTCTTACTGTGAGTGCCAGGCTAGCTGGTCTGTAGCTCTGGATTCTTGTAACTCTACCTCACACTGTCTTCAGTAATAAGGATTACAGATGCATGCTCTATATGCTTCTCGTCTTACATTGTGTAGCAAACAGCCTCAGGTCACTGGGATGGACCTCAAAACCAGACACAGATTATGGATTATGGGAGGAATGGCATTTATTTGAAGCTTACAGATCAGGGAAAGTTCCATAATGATGAAAAGGAGAAAACCTACCACCAAAAGCAAGAACAACAACAACAACAACAACAACAAAAAAAAAAACCATGGCAGCCAACCTGCAAGGAACCTAGAACTCAGGTACTTTGCATGTCTTAGACTGGAATTCAGATCTCCCCCCAGTGATACCTCCTCTAGCCAAGTAGGTGAAAATCCAAGAAGCTTTAATAAAACTCCTGAATCAACCTTCGCCCTGTAGACCAGCTGATTGAAAGTTGGAAAAAGCTGCACTGCATGCAGTCCTATGGGAGACAGAAGTCATCAGCAGTGAAAACAGTGGACACTGGAAGCCTTAAGTTTTGCCAGACAGGCCAAATGACTGAATGGGTGCAGTAGTGGCATGTCTTTCCTGGGGGAAACCAACTGCTCTCTAATTGTATTGGAGGCCCATTCTATGAGGGGGAATACATTCCATGTAAGCCAGATACACAAGGTGGCACATGTACCTGGAGTTCGTTTGCAGTGGCTGGAGGCCCTGGGGCACCCATTCTCTCTCTCTCTCTCTCTCTCCCTCTGTCCCTCTCTCTCTCTCTCTCTCTGTGTTGCTCTCAAATAAATCAACAAATTTTTTTTTAAAAAAGCCTATTGCAGGGGAGGTCATGAACCTTAGGGGTGTAAAGCCTGCTCTTGTCTGGCTAAATGCATATATTATGCTCACCAAACTGCCCTGTAAGCAGTACACTTAATGTTCATATCCATATATTAATGCTACTCTCTCTTTTGGTTAGAGAAGCTTCTCTTTTCAGATGGCAGTGACCACTGGGATGACCCCAAAGGCAACATAGTGCTGAGAAGAAGTGATGGAGGAGTGTTCAGTGTTATGCCCAGATTGTGGATTCCCCAAAAACCACCAAAGACCTGATCATGTATGCAACAGCAAAGATCTTTATTTTGGGCTTAAGCTTGGGCTCCTAGACTTTCCCAATGCAGTGGGTTTGTCTGACGGCCCCTAAGATCAGCAAGGCAAGGCTTTTATTGGGGTTTGAGCAAGGGGAGGGGGGTTTCTAATCTGGCAACTACATGATTGGCTAATTTGAACAGTAACTGTACTTGTGGGTTTCTGATTGGTCTTAGGGTTTTGGAGGCTAGGTCTAGGGGAATTTCTAACATGATTGGCTCAGCAAGTGGTGGTTACATCTGAACATCTTTGTGTGCCCTGATTGGTGGTTCTGGCCCATGCGTGGTAGTTTGTGGTTTTTCCAGTAACTGTCTTATCTTTACAAGGAAACAGAAACATAGGCCTGCAATTAGCCCTGAAGCCTGTCATGGTGCTGTTCTGGCTCGGGTCCCTCACCAGTACTGAAACATCTCTATCCCATCATACAAGGCTCAGGGTCCATTGCAGAAGAAGTGGCAGAAAGGATGTAAGAGCCAAAGGAAGGGTAGGACTGCTTACAATGCAATTGTCCAGACAGAAATTGGCTTTGATAGCCATGATCTTGCAGTTCCTAGTGATACCTTCACAAGACCCTCATAATAGGAGGAAAAGATGATGACATCAGAATAAAAGAGAGGTTAATGGAGAGAGGGAGGGGATATGATGGAGAGTGGAGTTGTGAAAGGGAAAGTGGAGGGAGGGAATTATCATGGTTTATTGTCTGTAAGAATAGAAGTTATCAATAAAAAATTATACATTAAAGAGAAATCAAGCTTAGCTGGGTGTGATAGCACATGCCTTTAATCCCAGCAGTTGGGTGGAAGAGACAGGAGGAGTTTAATCTTTTTGAGGAGGCCACCCTGGGATTACATAGTGAATTCCAGGTCAGCCTGGGCTAGAGTGAAACCCTATCTCAAAAAAAAAAAAAAAAAAAAAAAAAAAAAAGCAAGCTGAAGCATCTCATACATCTTGATTCCTAACCCCTCTTTTGGAATAGGCTAGACTATTGGTTATATTACCATCACATAATCTTGTTCTTTCCCAGTGTAGGATAAACTGCTTGTGTGTTTGGAGCCTCATAGTATGTCTGTTAACCAGAATTTTTAGAATGTATCAAGAATATATTTTTAATGAAAAAACCCTCCTGAATCTATTGGGTGACATCTATTCAAACTACCACTCCAACCCTGGCCCCTAATAGATTCATAACCATCTCATATTGTAAATTGTATTCAGACCAACTTCAAAGGTCCTATAGTCCAATGTAAGATAGTTATAAAGTCCGAAGTCTCATCTGACGTTTAAGATTGTCTCTTAGCTGTGAGTCCTGTAAAATCAAAACAAGTTATATATTTTCAACATATAAAGGCAAAGAGTAAACATTTCCAACTGGTATAAGGTATAACAAAGAGAGACTAACTAGCACAATGCAAACTTAATAACCATCAAGCAAACATCAAACATTGGCAGTTCAAGTCTGATATAACCAGTGACCAGTGAAGAGTCTCTGGATTGTCCAGTTTTGCCCCTCCAGCTGGGCTGAATAGCCAAGAAAAACTTCAAGCCAGGCTGACAGCACATTCCATTGTATCCTTTGCACAATCCTGGAATATTGCAATGCAACTCATGGGCCATCTTCCAATGGCTTTGGCAGCCTATCAAGGTCATCATGTCCTGCTTCATGCCACATCTCAGCAAGGACTCCTGGAATCATGTGCATGTCATGACCCACTCCACACATTTTTCATACTTCTGAAACTAATATCAGGTGTGCGTGACACAGCCATATTCTTAATTAAGGGACTAAAGAAATCTTAACCTTGAAGAGCAGGTTCCTTCTCCAGTCAACTCTTCCCCAAAAGAATTTGCATTTCCATCACAGTCTTTCCTCAGGCATCCTTTCCATTGTTTTAATGGAAAGTACTTGGGCCATCTTCCTTAAGATTGCTAACGCGTTTGACAATAGCAGCTTCAGTAACCTAAAACCAATCATTATGCCAGTAAATTTTAAACTTGCTTGAATTTTTTCCAACTTAAAATCTTTTTTTTTTTTTTTTTTTTTTGGAGAGAGACAGAGAGAGAGGAAGAGGAAGACAGATAGAGATGGGTGCACCAGCAGCCTCTCAGCTGCTGAGAACGAAATCCAGATGCATGCATCCCCTTGTGGTCAAGTGCGGCATTGCGCCCTTGTGTCATTTTGCAACTGGCTAAATGTGGGACCTGAAGATTGGAACCACTGGAGATTGGAACTGAGATACCAAAGGAATATGCAGACAATAGTGCTGCCATTTTAAAATAGGTAGCCATTTAAAATAAAAAGCCCAGGCCTGACTCAGATGAGGAACTTGCTGGCTAACATGCTGACCTTTGCTTCTGTGATCCATGCTTGCTTGCTTGCTTAACTGTGGCCCACTTCCTCTTTGTCAATTGTTCATTTCTGGGAAGTCTTAAGACATCTCGGAGGTAATAAACCGCAGGGGCCTCTGGACTCTTACAAAAACAGGTTCTGCAAACAAGCTGCTGATCCTAGATAAGCAGCTTGGAATGTTCCCGCGCGCGCCCTTTTTGAACCAATCATTTCAAATGTAGCAATATGATGTAACTGCTGTATCCCTTCTCTATATAAACCCTTTCCCCCAAGAGTCGGGGCTCTCTCTCACACTCCCACTGCGATGGTTTGTGTGATTAGAGTCCCAGCCTAGGCTTGGTAATAAAGAGTCCTGTTGCTGTTGCATTCGAGCTCCTCGGTCTTGTTGTCTCACTGGGTGACTCCCAAGGACCCCAACCCACACTTGGGGGTCCTGGCACTTCAGAACCAGTGTTCTTAGGCTTAGGAGGCAGGCGCCTTAACCGCTAAGCCATCTCTCCAGCCCTTAAAATCTTTTTTTAAAAATTATTTTATTTTATTTATTTGAGAGCTAGAAAGAGGAAAAGAGAGAGAAAGGGAGAGAGAATGGGAGATGTACAAACGTAACTGTTGCTTGCTTAGCCAATCACGTTAGGAGGTTACCTCATCTGCCTGAAATTCCCCATAGACCTGGCCACCAAAACCTTAAGACCAATCCAAAAAACACAAGTATAGTTACTGTTAAAATTAGCCAATCACGTTAAAAGACTAAAAACACGACAAAATTCCTTTAGCTGTGCTTAAAAGGAGTCTGTGAGCTCCTCCGGGGGTTGCCATTTTGTACAAATTGTTGACCCCTGCATGCTGGCTAATTGTGCAGAATAAATGCTCTTTGCTTTTACATACTATTTGACTCTGGGGTCTTTCTTCAGTGATTTTTGGACCCTTACATTTGGGGGCTCATCCAGGATTGTTGGGGACCCCCCCAGACTCACTAGTGGAGTGTTTTCTAGGGGAACTATTGGCTCTCTGCCAATCAGTGAGTTGAGGCGCTCCTCTGTGTTGTGTGTTTTCTGTTTTACTCTGTTCCTTGTTTCTCTGGTAAATCTGGTGTCTGGACACAATCTGGAGGCTCACGGAGGTAAGGCTGATAAGCCACATATTACCTTGGGGCCAGGGGGTTTGAGGACTCTCCCAACTCCCTTCTGGTGCAGTTGGAAGGCTCCTGTCTGGTGGAGCCAGAGGGCTCCCATCTGACTCTGGTTTTGGTAAATACTGATGGGTCGCACCCATCTGGCGGAGCCTGTTTATGGGATAGGCTGCTGTCTGTGTCATTTTGGTTTCTTTTTTCACTCCCCAGGGAATTTGTTTCTGTGTCTGTGTCTTGTTCACCCTTTTTACTTTCTTGTAAGACACTATGGGATAGGTGGCAACCTCCACCCCACTGGACCTAGTCCAGTCACACTTCAAGAATTTCAGACGCCTGGCATCAATCTGGGTTTAACAGTACAGCCATGAAAATTAACCGTCTTTTGCAGGAATGAATGACTGACTTTCAATGTGAAATCACCAGAGTGAGGCACCTTCTACCTTCCCCCCATTTATCAAGTTAAGGGTATTGTGTATGGGAGTCCTGATCATCCTGACCAAGTCCCATACATTACTGTTTGGCAATATCTGGTGGAAAGCCCCCCTTCTTGGGTATTTTCAAGTGTGTTAAAGATATTGATAAAGTTTATCCCAAAATGGTAGTCATATTTTCATAGAAAATGTATTTCATGGAGTTTATTAGTAGGAGCTATCCCAAATCAATGGGTTATATAAAATCTGAAGGTATATATATATATATATATGGTGTTATAAAGCAAGTCTAGTTGTCAGGTAGAGATTTTTTTTTGGTGACCTAAATACTAAGGCTTTTTTTCTGCAAATTTCCAATAGTAAAATGTTTTATTTTTTGAAGCCAAACTACTTGCTCTTTGTCAATGGGTAATAAGATTAATCAATTTGGTGTAATTTTTAGTATTATAAAAAAAGATGGGGGCTGGAGAGATGGTTTAGCGGTTAAGGTGCCTGCCTCCTAAGCCTAAGAGCGCCGGTTCCAATCTCCAGGTCCCACGTTTAGCCAGATGCAGTGACGTAAGGGGGCAATGTCGCACTTGACCACAAGGGGGCGCACACATCTGGATTTAGTTCACAGCAGCTGAGAGACTGCTGGCACACCCATCTCTATCTGTCTCCCTCTCCCTCTCTGTCTGTCTCTCTTTGTGTCTCTCTCCAAAAATAAATAAAATAATAATAATAATAAATTATTTTAAAAAAAGATGGTTAATTAGGGGTTGAAATAAAATGATTAAAGGAACTGGGAAGGTATTTGTCAATGTTGGACATAAAATGTTTATGCTTTTTTTGGAATGGAACTTAGATCAGAATGTTAAAGTACGTGGATAAGGATGTGCATGTGGATGAAGATGTGCATATATAAAAAAGTTGTAAGAAATCTAAAAAGACCAGATTTTGCCTAAAATTAATTTCCTTTTAAAAGGAACAGAAAGCTAATTTTCAGGCTAAACCTAAACGCCATGCCTGAAGTTAAAGGTTTTTTTTAACTGTTTAAAGACTTCTAAGGATGCCTTAAAAGTTTTATATAGGGGCATAGACTTAATGTAAATTTTGCTTACATTAGACACAGGTGATGTCTTATGCTAGGTGGGTCACAAAGTCATAAACACAGATGTAATTCATATTCTTTGGAGGTCTAACCAGGTTAGACATAGATAAGACCCTATCACCTTATGTATTACAAATAGATAAAATAAATTAACTAGGCAAAAACAAACAACTTCAGAGTAAGACAAGGAATGCCAGGATGCTTAAGTCTCTGCTCTGTCATTTCCTTTTACTCTTGCTTACTGTTATATGCTATTTAAAGTCATGGCAAGCTGGACTCTGAAATGGGGATGGTGCCCCCTTTATCTCAGACCCCATGCAAGTTTAAGCCATATGTCCCCCTGACCCTGTCCAGACAAAATGGCCAATTGTCTCCAACAAGGAAAGGAAATAAAAAACAGCATATAACTTTATCATTATAGCTCTCTTTGAATACCTGTTTATCTGTTAGATGAAATTTCTCAGTAGACAAAAGGTTAAATAGGTAAACTGAGTCAAAGTATTTAATCAAGGTACTTAATCAAGTTACAAACTCCTTACATAAGGCAAACATCAGACTTACCTAAAATGTATATTGGGATTATGGAAGCTCCGGCAGGCAGGGAGGTCAAGGGCTCCCTGGAGGAGATAGGACAGAGGGAAAAGAAGGCTTCTTGGGTTAGGAGATGAGCATGACCTGGGGTTTGAGGCAGAAATGTGGCAAGTGAGAAAAGCCAGATATATCTTAGGTCTGGATGTCGGATAAGAATGTGGTAGGAAGAAATGAGGAAGGTTGGGGGAGGAACGTGGACTCTGGGCCTCATGGGAGCCTCTGGCAGGCAGAACAAGACTGTGGGGCCTCCACTGGACTTGGGAATTGAGCAGGTGAGAGGAAACGTTTGAGGAGATGATAGGAACTTGGTGCCATGTAAGGAAGGAGTCACAGGTGGCAGAGGATCATGGTGGCCTGGGGAAGCCTCTCTTTTTCCTGAAGGGGCCTCCTGGGAGGAGGCTAGGCGAGTGCTCTGTGAGAAGCTACCCTGGGACTCTAGGATTTGCTTTGTAAAAATGGATATAAAATATGTCAAGAATAACATAGGAGGATGGACACTGTAGCTCAGGCCTATAAATAATCCCAGCCCTCAGGAGGGTGCGGTGGGAGGACTGCTGTGAGTTTGAGGTCAGCTTGGACTACAGAGTGAGTTCCAGGTCATCCTGGGCTAGAATGAGACCCTGCCTGAAAAAATAAAAAATAAAAAGAAGAAAGGCACTTGCTGGCAAAGCCAAAGGACCCAGGTTTGATTCCCCAGGAGCCACATTAGCCAGATGCTTAAAGGTCACATGCATCTGAAGTTTGTTTACAGTGGCTGGAGGCCCTGGCATGCCCATTCTTTCTCTGTCTGTCCCTCTATCTCTTCTTGCAAATAAATAAATAATTTTCTTAAAAAGGGCATCAAATAAATGATGGCTTAACAGTTAAGGTGCTTATCTGGGAAGCCTAAAAATCTAGGTTCTTTTCCCCAGCACCCCCATTCTTATTGCTAAACCTAAATCTGATTTAAAACAGGTTCTCTGGTATCCCTTTTTGAGACAGTCTTCTACACCCATCAGCCCACATGGGAGGACTGTTAACAACTCTTGCAGATCCTCTTCACCACAGACAAACATGAAAAAAATCTGAAGGGAAGCCAAGAAACTAGTGTTGGGAGCCAATGACTACCTCATTGGAGAACCCTAATGTTATCGACAAGGTTTTCCTTTCCACACAAACGGACTGGGATCCCAACACCCCTGAAGGTAGGGCATTCCTTAACCTCTTTCACTGGACTCTAATGGGTGGTTTCCAGGTAGCCGCTTGCTTGGTGCCCTACAAATTTGTCTAAGGTGGGTAAAGGGACCCAAGGGCCTACAGAGTCCCCCACTGCTTTCCTAGAAAGGCTGCAGGAAGCATGTAGGATATACCCCTCCATAGATCCTCAAGCCCCTGAGAATAGGCAAACTATTTTGTAACTTTTGTAGCTTTTGTAACTCAGTCCATACCAGATATTAGAAAGGAGATTCAGAAAATAAAAGGCTTTAAGAGGAAACTTCTTTCAGAGTTAATAGAGATTACTGCCAGGGTATAAATAATAAAGACACTCTAAAGATAGACAGGCTAAGAAAATGACTAAGCTTATGGTGGCTACCTTCCAGAAGGCACAAGGCCCCACAAAACAGCCCTTATACTTGGCTCAGTATGATTCCACCTGAAAGACATATACCGTGCTGGACCCAAAGGACACTTTCTTTAGCATCCCATTGGTGAAGGGAAATCAGCCCATTTTTACCTTTGAATGGACAGATATGGAATGAGGTGCCAGTGGGCAACTGACCTGGACTAGACTTCCACAGGGATTTTAAAATCCCCCTACTCTCTTTGATGAGACTCTCCATAAGGATTTGCAGGTTTTTCGAAATGAGACGCCTAAGGCTCCTGCAGTACGTGGATGACCTCCTCCTAGCCACAGAAACAGAGAGAAACTGTCTCACTGCCACAGAACATCTTTCTGGACACCTTACAACATCTGGGCTATCCTGTGTCAGCCAGCAAGGCTCAGCTGTGGGATACGAACTCCAAAGAGGTAAGAGGATGCTGTCAGCCTCTAGAATTTAGGCCACTATTCAGATCCCCATGCCTCAGACTAACAGACAAATCTGAGAATTCCTCAAAACTATGGGGTATTACAGAATTTGGATACCAAAGTTTGCTGAATTAACCAACCCTCTATATGAGGCCACTAAAGGGCAAGAAAAAGATTTTAACTGGACTAAAAATAAAAAAACAAACATTCCAAAAACTGCCCTGGTGCTTCCAGACTTAACCAAACCCTTCCACTTATACATGGACGAAAAAACAAAAAAATGACAGCCAGGGGTGTCCTACCTAGAGACTGGGTCCATGGCATTGCCCAGTGGCCTATTTGTCTAAGAAGTTAGACCCAGTAGCCACCGGTTGGCCCCTTGCCTCCAGGCTATTGTAGCTGCTGTTATTCTGACAAAGAACACAGACAAACTAACCTTGAGACAGAGTTTATCAATTACAGCCCTGCATGCAATAGAGGCTCTTCTAAAAAGCCCTCCCAACTCCTACATAACCCACTATCAGGCCTTGCTCTTAGAACAACCAAGGATACAGTTTTGCCAAACTGCAGCTTTGAATCCAGCCTCCCTGCTACCTGAGACAGATAAGGCATCAATTCCTCTGCATGACCATAGAGATCACCACCACCTTCCATGGGCTCTGACAGATGTGGCTTGGCTGGACCCTGATCTGGCGATGTATTCTGATGGGAGCAGCTTTGTTGTGGATGGAATCAGGTATGCAGGGGCGGCTATGGTGACTTTGGAAGAAACCCTGTGGGCTAGCCCTGCTTCAGGGTATATCAGCTCAGAAAGCGGAACTGATAGCACTGAGCAAGACTCTGATATTGGGAAAAGACAAGACAGTGAATATCTACACAGACAGCCATTATGCCTTTGCCATGGCTCATGTCCATCTACCAGGGACAAAGGCTATTAATGGCAAAAGGTCATCAGAAAGGGGAAACCACAAAAGCAAGAGGGAACAGACTGACAAGCCTAGCAGAAAAAGTTCTGCCGCTCAGCATCAGTCAGATTGTCTGGTCACCCTCCTGGCACTCACTGTTCCTGAGAGACCAACATACATGGAAAAAGACCTATAACTCACCTCTCATCTAATAAAAGAACAGACCCCATAAGGATGATACCAACTAAAGAATGGACAACTGTTGCTGCCCCAAGCCCTTGGGCAGAGACTGCCTAAACAACTACATGAAGAAACTCACTTAGGCAGCAACAAGATAGTGGAGCTAATAAGGAAAGAGTTTTTCTTCCCAGGTACAGACTCAGTCATCAAGGACACCACCACCTGCTGTCAGGCCTGCTAACAGGCAAATGCCTCCTCTGGTAAGGTACCACCAATAGGGGTGAAAGAAAAGGGAACAGAGCCAGTAGATATTGAGAAGTTGGTTTCACATATGTAAAGCCAGGTCAATATAGATATAAATATTTACTTGTCTATGTTGATACCTTTTCAAGATAAGTAGCTTTCCCTACCAAGTCTGAGACAGCCCATATAATAGTTAAGGAATTGTTAGAAATAATTCCCAGCTATGGGTTGCCTCACCAGATAGGATCAGATAATGGGATTGCCATTATGCCAGAAATCACTAGGGAATTGACCAAAACATTGGGAATCAATTAAAAATTATATTGTACCCAAAGTTCAGTACAGATAAAAAAAATTGGACCTTAGCCGGGCGTTGTGGCGCACGCCTTTAATCCCAGCACTTGGGAGGCAGAGGTAGGAGGATCACTGAGAGTTCGAGGCCACCCTGAGACTACATAGTGAATTCCAGGTCAGCCTGACCCAGAGTGAGACCCTACCTCAAAAAAAACAAAAACAAAAACAAAAACAACAACAAAAAAAATTGGACCTTAAAGGAGACTTTAACTAAATTAACCCTAGAGACCAGCAAAAGATAGATGGAACTCCTTCCCTTCACCCTGTTAAGAGCCAAGTGTACCCCTTATGTAAATGTATACCTCACATCCTGCCCTGCTGGATCCTAAACAAACAAGATTTAGACCTACTATTCGTACAATGAGGTGGTCTCTGTGTTGCTTTAAAAAAATGTTGTTTCTATGCTAATCATTCTGGTGTTATATAAAAAAAAATCTATGGCTATACTTAAAAAAAGGCTTCATTAAAAAAAATTTAAGACTTCCGGTTAAGATGGCAGCATAGGAACCATGTCAAAACAGGCTAGTGGGAAAAAAAACAAAAGAAAAACAAAATACACTTTTCTACTAAAAAGTGAGGTGTACAGTAAATTATCAACCACACCAGAGAAGTGGGAGAGATCCAGAGCGTCTAGAGCTCACAGAAGCAGGCAGAAGCGGCTCCAGCAGAGGCGGCAAGTTCCACATGGCTGCAGCCACCAGGCTCCCTCTGAGCCACAGGATTTTAAAGCCAGGTGAGGGGATTTTCCAATCACACCGGCCTTCTCACAAACTCAAGAAACATGGAAGGAGGATGGCACAGACCAACGGAGCAGCTTGTGAAGAAGAGCATCACGTGGACAAGCAGACGGACTTCATCCACCATCCACAGCCTCCCCTCCCCAACCACCAGCACAAGCACCAGCAAGCACCAGAGACCTGGGGAAGAAAGCTCACCTACCCAGCACCTGTCACGATCAGAGCAGTGACCCACAGATGCAGCTGGCCTTCCTGAGCCCACAACACAGCAAAGAAGAACCCAAGTGGCCATGCAGCATAGCTGAGGTCAAAGCCATCCCAAAAGGTAACTGGGATTATACCAGGTCAGTACCCACTATATAAGACTGGCTTGCATCCGAATTGCTAATTGCATCTTCCTTGTCAGGGTAAATTATATGTTGAACCTGATGCCTGGTCAGATCTGACATTCTTAAATAAGCTATATTTTGGGCTGCTTTTCATTTGTTGTTTCCCGACTTATGGTGCCTTTGTTTCTTCTTCTGTCATTCGTTGGGGAAGGTTCTCACTTGGTCACAAGCTGACCTTGGAACACTCTACAGACCAGAAATTTTAGCCTCCCAGTTGACAGGATTAAGGGTGTAGGGCAACATACATCCTTAGGGACTGTGACTTTGTTAAAGGATCAGTTTGTCATAATACCTACTTTTGCACAAATACTCTGTGCTGTATTTCATTGAGTGGGTACATTGTTCATTTAAATTTTTAGAATTTGACTGTATTCTGTTCCATTTAGCCCACTTGAATACTCTCATAGCAGGCAAACCCAACACCTAGGGTCACTTTTGTGGTTACTCTTAGAGTCTTACGAGCCATACCTAGCACCTTAAGCTCCTACCTTGAAGATATATAACATCAGATTGATTGATACATCTAATATTACTATAGATAATTAGAAAACTCAAGCATTAAATTAATCCAAGATGCAAAAATCTCTACATTATAATACAAGAAACGCAAAAAATCAAGACAATATAAACCCACCAAAAAGTATTAATGTATCAGAATGACCTTCAGTGAGACTGAATTAGAGGAAATACCTGAGAAAGATTTCAAAAGAATGATTATAAATATGTTCAAAGAACTCAAAGAGGAAATGAAAGGGTTCAAAGACCTCAAAGAGGAAATCAAAGGATTCAAAGAACACACAGGAAACCAATTTAATAAAATAAGGAGGTCAATACTAGACATAAATAAGGAAATAGAAATAGTAAAGAAAACCCAGTCAGAAATACTAGCAATAAAGAACACAGTCAGTGAAATAAAAACCTCTGTAGTAGAAAATCTCTCTAGTAGAATGGGTGAAGGAGAGAACAGAATATCTAAACTAGAAGACCAGATGGCAGATCTAATACATACCAACAAAAAGAAAGACAGACTAATAGGAAGGTATTAATGGGAATTTCAAGATATATGGGACACTATGAAAAGATCAAACATAAGAATTCAGGGTATAGTAGAAGGGGAAAATTTTCATTCCAAAGGCATAGTAGGTGTTTTCAACAAAATCATACAAGAAAAGTCCCCCCAAATTGAGAAAGAGATGTCAATGCAAATACAGGAAGCCTTTAGAACACCAAACAGACAAAACCTGGAAAGAACCCCTCCCTGCCATATTATAATTAAACTACCAAACATACAAACCAAAGAAAATATATAGAAAGCAGCTAGAGAGAAAAAGCAAGTCACCTACAAAGGCAAGCCCATCAGAATCACAGCAGATTACTCAACACAAACTTTAAAAGCCAGAAGGGCTTGGAGTGATGTATTTCAAGTTCTGAAAGATAACAACTGTCAATCAAGGTTACTTTATCTTGCAAAGCTATCCATTCAAATAGATGGAGAAATAAGGACATTCCACAACAAAAGCAGGCTAAAGGAATATTTGAAGACAAAACCAGGTATATGGAAAATACTTGAAAGGATCCTCCATGCTGAAGAGAAAGAAAGGCACACATATAAGGAACCTGAAAAAACAAACCATACCTCAATATTCGTTAATACAAGAGAACAAAGGTCAATCTGGAAGAACTACAAAACAATAAAAATAACAAAAATAAATATACACCTTTCAACACTAACTCTTAATATCAATGACATGAATGCCCCAACCAAAAGACATAGGTTTGCAGACTGGGTTAAAAAGCAGGATCCTTCAATTTGTTGTCTCCAAGAAACTCACCTTTCTACAAAGGATGGACACTATCTTAGGATGAAAGGCTGGAAAATGGTGTTTCAAGCAAATGGGCCTAGAAAATAAGCAGGGGTCACTCTCCTAATATCTGACAGGGTAGACTTCAGACCAATATTAATTAGGAAAGATAAGGAAGGTCACTTTATATTGATTAAAGGAACACTCCAGCAGGAGGACCTTACAATCTTAAACATATATGCACCTAACATGGGGGCTCCCAATTTCATCAAACAAATGCTATTAGAAGTAAGGTCACAGATAACACCAAATACACTTGTAGTGGGTGACTTCAACACCCCACTCTCACCAATTGACAGGTCATCCCTGAAAAAATAAACAGAGAAAACAAAGACAAAGTAGGGAAAACCCTTCAACATATTGGTCTTGGCAAAGACTTGCTGAATGTAACCCCAATAGCTCAGGAAATAAAACCACAGACCAACCACTGGGACCTCATGAAATTACAAAGCCTTTGTTCAGCTAGTGACACTGTGAATAGTGCAAAGAGGCAACCTATAGAATGGGAGAAAATCTTTGCTAGCTATACATCTGACAGAGGGTTAATATCTAGGATATACAAGGAACTCAAAAAATTAAATACTAAGAAATCAAACAACTCCATTAAAAATGGGCTATAGAACTAAATAGAGAGTTCTCAGAAGAAGAAGTACAGATGGCATATAAACATCTTTAAAAATGTTCTACATCCCTAGTCATCAGGGAAATGCAGATTAAAACTACCTTGAGATTCCATCTTACTCCTGTCAGATTGGCTGCCATCATGAAAACAGATGATAAATGCTGGTGAGGATGCGGTAAAAGAGGAACCCTTCTACACTGTTGGTGGGAATGCAACCTGGTCCAGCCATTGTGGAAATCAGTGTGGAGGTTCCTGAGACAGCTAAATATAGATCTCCCATATGACCCAGCTATACCACTCTTAGGCATATATCCTAAGGACTCATCTCACTACCTTAGAGATACTTGCTCATCCATGTTTATTGCTGCTCTATTCACAATAGCTAGGAAATGGAACCAGCCTAGATGTCCCTCAACTGATGAGTGGATAATGAAGATGTGGCACATTTACACAGTGGAGTTCTACTCAGTGGTAGAGAAAAATGAAGTTATGAAATTTGGAGGACAATTGATGGATCTGGAAAGGATTATACTTAGTGAGATAAACCAGGCCCAGAAAGCCAAACGTCACATGTTCTTTCTCATCCTAGCTACAAATGATGGGACTTCTATGTGAGTAAAAATAAAACTCAGTAGCAGAAGCCAATAAGCTAGAAAGGGGATATAAAGGGAATATAAAGGGAGGGAGGGGGGACTTAATAGGATGGTATTGTATATATAAGTAAATAGAAGAACAGATTAATGGGGGTTAAAAGGCCCAAGTGAGGTCAGGGGAAGAGAATAAGTAAAGGAACGGTGGAGGGGGAGCTAATCAAAATCTAAGAGGATATAAAAAACGTCATATGGAAACCTACTTTTCTGGACAATGGAATACTCAGAAGCCATAGATTGTTACTAGAAAGTTTTTAGTGTCAGGGATGGGATACCTTCCAATGAGTTGTTGGCCAGGGATTCACAGATACCCCCAAAACATTAACATTATAGGCCATTGCCAAGGCCCTTGGTTTCCCACCAGGAATAGATGGTAAGACCCTATTGCTGAAGACTCCACATACTTTGGTGGCAAGTTCACTGAGAAAACCTGCTAGAGCTGAGCTGAAAGCCTCCTCCATGAGGACCAGCTGACAGAAAGTTGGGAAAAGCTACACTGCATGCAGATCAATGGGAGAGAGAAAACACCAGTGAGGGTACTCAACAGTGAACACTGCAAGCTGTAAATTTGGCCAGCTAGGCGAAATGAGCCAATGAGTGCAATAGTGGCATATCTGTTATTGGGGAAACCAACTGCTCTCTAATTGGACTGGAGGCCCACTCCATGGGAGGGAACACATTCCTGATACTGAAAATGTATGACAGGGGTAGTCATGAGTCCTAAGGGTGTATTGTCTGCTGGTGTCTGACTAAATGTATATACCATGCTCACCAAACTGCCCAGTAAGCACTTCTCTTAATGTCCACACCCATATATTAATGCTGACTCTGGGGGTCTTTCTTCAGTGATTTTCAGACCCTTACACAGTCACTGAAATTGAACTCCAGATGCATGTGCCATCTTGTACGCATGTAAAACCTTGTGCACAAGGGACACCTTGTGTATTTGCCTTATGTGGGACCTGGATAGTTGAACATAAGTCCTTAGGCTTCACAGGCAAGCACTAAGCACTAAGAAATTTCTCCAGCCCCCAACTTAAAATCTTAAATCTCTCAGTCCCATATCTTTAGCTAAGCTCATCAGTCCATTGCAAATTTAACTTTGATCAAACTCTATGGGCCTGGACAGCAGAATGCAGCTATCCTTTATGTCAGTAGCCCAGTTCCATCAAACTTTTCTGCATTCTGTCCTTCCCCTTGGAAAGAATAAGGTTTGTGAATGACCAAAGACTATGAAGGACCACTCGGAGGCAGGAAAAAAATCTGCTTATTGGGGCCTGAGCTGTCTCATGGGAGGAGAGAGAGAGAGAGAACAGCAGGCATGACTCTGGAGAGTTTGGGTTTTTGTAGAGTTTTTCTTTGGAGACGGGGATACAGAAGACAATGGACTGAGGAATTCAGAGGAGAACACGGACCAAACAGAGAAGCTAATTAATCACAGAGACAGAGACCAAATGGAGGAGGTAATCAGTCAGAGGATGAGCTGCCATGAGAAGAGGAGCCAGGTTGTCTCTAAGATAAGATCGACAGGAAACTATGGCTAAGGGCATTGTTAGGTCAGGGGAGTAAGGGTTAGGCAGTGTAGACATCTAAAGTTGCATCAGTCAGGCTGCTGTCATTCTCTTCCTTCTTCTTGATCTTGGGAGTCTTGTCCTATCTAACAGAAAGTTCATAAGCTAAGTCTCCAAATACAATTCTCTCTGCACTTAGCATTTTAAACTCTTATCAGAATAGTCCATAAACCTTGGCTTACTGCTCCAGAAGGCATCTTCAGTAGCAAGCACCAAGTTTTCCATTTCTCTAGCACACAAGTCCCCAAAAAACCACAATCCATATCGTCAGATTCATCGTGTAGCAACTCCCACTCCTGGGTACCAGTTCTGTAGCAGACACCCTCAGGTCACTGGGATGAACCTCCAAAGTAGGCACAGATTATATGAGGAATGGCATTTATTCAAAGATTACAGATCCAGGAAAAGTTCCATAATGGCAAAAAACAGAAAACTCATCACTAAAAGCAAGAACAAAAGAAAATGGCAGCCAAAACTGCAAGGAACCCAGGCAGAACTCAGGTACGTTGCATATCTTAGTCTGAAAATCAGATCCATCCCCAGTGACACCTCCTCCAGCCAGGTAGCTGGAAATCCAAGAAGCTTTAATAAACTCCTGACTCTACTGGGGACATCCATTCAAACTGTCACACATGGGTTCTACAGATAGGGACTCTGGTTATTAGTCTTGTGTAGCAAGCTCTTTAACCTCTCAGTCATCTTCCCAGCCCTTGACACTTTTAATAGTTTTAAAAAGTATTATTTTATCACTCTCAGCTTATAAGGGAGTGTTTACCTCTATTCACCCTCTGTTTTAATGAATTAGTTTTGCTCTGGTCAGTTGTAAAAATACATTATTTTATTTTAATTTCATTTATTCATTTGAGAGTGAGCATGGGTGTGCCAGGGCCTCTTGCCACTGCATACAAACTCCAGATGCATACATCACTTTGTACATGTGACTTTACATGGATACTCGGGAACTGAACCTGAGCTGTCAGGCTCTGCAAGCAAGTGCATATAATGGTTGAGCCATTTCTCCTGTCCCACATTATTTTATTTTTTAAAAAAGAATTTGTATTTTTTTCTTCCACATGAAGAAAGTGATTCATACTTGTCTTCAGAAGTTTGGTAAGCTCAGGTATGTCCAAGAAGCGAGAAGACAGCACCTTTAATCCACCTTGCAGAGGGGACCACTGACCCAGAGCTCCATGTTCTTCTGGTCTTGCTCTGCAGCATCAGCAGCATGACTGTGACAGTGTGAGGGGTTCCACAACAGCTGTGTGGCTAGCCCTCCTGGGATGCATGTGTGAAGAAAGCAAGGAGCATGGAGCATCAGCCAGGAGTGGGCTTTTAGGCAAGGAGGAGGAGAGCAAGCAGTGCATAGACTTCTCAACCAGTCAAGTCACAGCCCCTCAGGCTCCAGGGAGAGAAATGGAGGCCAAAGAGGAGCAGCTTCCAGGCTGAGGGAAGGTCAGAGGCAAGACCAGGGCCATGTTTCCCCTAACAGCTGGAGCAGCCGCACCATCTCTACTGCTGCCTGTTGTGTGTGCAGCATTTGTTCATGCATAGGTGGTAGTGGGAAAGGGAAATGTCCCTTGTTCAAGTTGGTGGAGCCCTTGCTGTGAGTCCCAGGAACCAAGAGAGCAGTTGCAGGTTGAATGCCTGAGGTCTCAGAAAAGAAGAGCACATAAATCAAGTATTCACATAACCTTGAGGTGCTGCAACACTGACAAATGTCACAGAAATATGGGGGACATGGGGGATGTTTTGGCTCCTGAGGGAAGCTGAGGCCCAAAGGCTGGAACCAGCCTAGATATCCCTCCACAGATGAATGGATAATAAAGATGTGGTACATTTACACAATGGAGTTCTATTCAGCAGTAAAGAAAAATGAAATTATGAAATTTGCAGGGAAATGGATGGATCTGGAAAGGATTATACTTAGTGAGGTAACCCAGGCTCAGAAAGCCAAACGTCACATGTTCTCTCTCATATGTGGATCCTAGCTACAAATGTATAGACTTGTGTGTGAACTGGAACCAAAAATAGGTACCAGAAACCAGTAAGCTGGTAAAAGGCTATAAGGGAGGGAGGAAAGGGAAGGACTTAAGTGTATGGTATTGCACATATGTAAGTAGAAGAACAGATTACAGGGAGGAGAATGGCCTAAGCGAGGCCATGGGAAGAGAATACGTAAAAGAAGGGCAGGGGGAGGGTCAATCTAAATTCAAGTTATTGTGAATATGACATGTAAACCTACTTTTTTGAATAATGGCACATCTAGAAGCTGTAGACTGTTACTAGAAAATTTTCAGTGCCTGGGATGGGATACCTTCCATTGAGTTGTTGGCCAAGGAGGTCCCAGTAGCCTCCAAAACATTAAAGGCTTTTGCCAAAGCCCTTGGTTTCCCTTGAGAAACAGATATTGCTGAAGACATCTCTTACCTGAGAGGCAAGGTCACTGAGAAAGCAAGCTGGTGCTGAGCAGAAAACCTTCTCCCCGTAGACCAGTCAACTGAAAGCTGGAAAAAGCTACACTGCATGCAGCCGTATGGAAGACAGAAGTCATCAGCAGTGAAAACAGTGGACACTGAATATTCAAGTTTTGCCATACAGGCCCAATGAGTGAACGGGTGCAATAGTGGCATGTCTACTCTTGGGGTAACCAACTGCTCCATAATTGGACTGAAGGCCCTCTCTTCGTTAGGGAATACATACCTGGTACTGAAAAACCTAAGCAAAAGTCTATGGCAGGTGAGGTCATGAGCCTTAGGGGTATAAAGCCTGCTCTTGTCTGACTAAATGTATATATTATTCCCACCAAGCTGCCCTGGGGGCACTACACTTAATGTTCATGTTCACATTTTAACGCTACTCTCACTTATGGTTAGAGAAGCTTCTCTTTTCAGATGGCGATGACCACTGGGATGACCCAAAAGGCAACATAGTGCTGAGAAGGGATGGAGGAGTGCCCAGCACTGAAACACCTCTGTCACACCCTCCAAGGCTCAGGGACCATTTAGTGAAGAGGGGCAGATAGAACGGAAGAGCCAAAGGAAGGGTAATACTTCTTGCAATGCAACTGCCCAGACAGAAATTGGCCTCGATATCCATGACCTTGCAGTGCCTAGCAATACCTTCACAAGACCCTCAAAATAGAAGAAAAAGATGATGACATCAAATTAAAAGAGAGACTAATGGAGAGAGGGAGGGGATATGATGGAGATTGGAGTTCTAAAGTAGAATGGGGGGAGAGGAGGGAAATATCATATGTTTTTTGTAAATAAGTATAGAAGGTGTCAGTAAAAAAATTTTAAATAAATAAAATTTAAAAAAAAGAATTAGGAGAGAAAGATGCCTCAAACAGAGGAAATAGCATGTACAAGGGCCCTGTGGCAGTAATATATTTTTAAAAGTAGTTATTTGCCTGTGTGTGAGAGAATGTATATGGTGGTCCCTGAGTCTCTTCCTCTTGAAATAAGTGTATCTGGCTTTACATGGGTGCTGGGGAATCAAACCCAGGCTAGAAGGCTTTGCAAGCAAGAGCTTTTAACTGCTGAGCAATGCTACCCCACCTCCAAAAAAGTGGTATCTTTTAGTTCTTTCAGGCTGTTATAACAAAATAGCATAAACTTGTACCAACAGAAACACAGACAATAAACAACCAGTATTATCCCTTACAGTTTTGGAGGTGAGGAAGTTCAAGATCAGGGTCCTGCACAGTTGGTGTCTTCTGAGGACCTAATTCCAAGATGACATCTTTTCACTGTGTCCTCATGACGGAAAGGTTAAGGAAGCTCTCCCAGGTCCCTTTTATAGGGGTATCCATGTCAGTTATGAAAGCTTTACTCATGGCATACTTACCTCCCAAAGGATCCATATGTGCAACATCATCCCACTGGGGGTTATGGGTTCAACATGTGAGTTTGTGAGGACATATGATGATGTGAAAATGTAGGAATAAAGTTGGAGTTTCTTGGGGCTGGGGAGATGGCTCAGTGGGTAAGAGAGCACTTGCTGCACAAACATGAGGGCTTGATTCCCAAGCAACCACAAACACAGCTGGGTGTGGCTGCCCATGTCTGTAATGAAGTATGGAGACCAGAGAATCAATGGTGTCTGCTGATTGATTAAAGAAGACTTCATCTCAGGGAAATAGGCAGCTGAGTGAAAACAGGAGGGCACCGACATTCTCCTCTGGCCTCCACTCATTCTATATCTGCACATGTGCACATCCACATGTATACACCACACACATCACATACCACACATACTACACACACATACACACACACACACACACACACAATGGAGTTTATTAACCTTAACATGAAATAAGGCCAAGAGGCTGTAAAGGAAGGGATCTTACACACGATGCCTGAGAGTCACTCTCACCGAGTATCACAGCCAGGCAGCCTCACATAGAAGCATGTCTGCAGAACACTTGCCCAAAGGCTGTCTGCCCAACTAGGATGGGTACCTCCTAGTTATTGATTCTGTCAAAATAGGATGTGTATTCCCCTTCATTTTGCCCCTGAACTCTCTTCTGGCTTCAGCCTCCTTGGACACTCTGTAGCTTCCCAGTGTGTGTCACTCCACTGCAGGGCCTGACTAGCTCAGATACAGCAGTATTCTTTGGGAATCTGCCTGTTATTTAGGGCGACATAGACATTCAGTCATCACAAGGTGGGGGTAGCAATGGGAGGACCTTAAACTTAAGCCAAGATGAAGTGCTGTAAGGAATGAGGTCAGATTTGTGTTTTGCAATGATGGCCCTGTGCCATGCCAGGTCAATGGTGACCCCACCAAGGAAACACTTGGGGAATTCCACTTTCCAGTGCTCTGTGCCAATGGCAGGGCTGGGCTCACGTGGAGAAGAGTGACCCACTCTATCAAGCATGTCACTGCTTGACATCTTGCTTCACTGTGAAGAATGCTCTGGAATAGCATGGTGAGGAAAAGGCTTCAAGGAAAACCTCATGACACTTTTGATTTGTTGCTCTGGTACTACTTATGTGGTAGGGCTCAACTCTAGAGGTATGACTAGTATTCATTCTCAACGCCCAGAGGTGGGAGGGAGGAAGAAAGCCATCTGGGAAGGAGTTGGGCTGTCCCCCAAGGAGACATGAGGAGGTGCTGGGACTGACATGCCAGCAGCAAGAGAGGTCACACCCAGTTGTGACTCCTGGATAAACTGCAGCAACTCAGAGGTGGGTGGGGGTGAGGTTATGGTGGTGAGAGAGGCTCCTAGATTCAGCTCAGTGAGGCTTGGGCAACCTAGAGGGGCATGGGCAGACTCATACTCATGGAAGCATAAGGTCGTTCTGAAAGAGTTGGTGAGAAATCTCCCAGGCTTTGTACAGGCCAGGAAAAGCTGAGCATGATCACTGTCCCTGGCCTATGCCTCTGGGAGGAACCTGGAGTAACTCATGGGGGCTCCTAGACAGTGGGTGTCCCAGCATCCCTGTGTTCACTCCTTGGGAACCCAGGAGCTGGTGCCAGGCAGTAAGGGCAGAGGCTGAGAGATCTCACTGCAGCTTCTCCTCCTCCATGAGGATAATTCTGAACCCTGCTTCACCACTGACCTAAACCCTCTGATAAGTATTTGTAATGGCTTCAAATCAGTGTTTAGAGCCAGGCATGGTGGTGCATGCCTTTAGTCCCAGCACTCGGGAGGCAGAAGTAGGAGGATCACTGTGAGCTCAAGGACAGCCTGGGTGTACAGGGTGAGTCCAAGGCCAGAGTAGGCTAGAGTGAGACATTACCTTGGCAAAAAACAACAACAAAAAGCCCACAAGTCAGTTTTTAGTAGAAGAAAGTTTAGTGTGGGAAATATTTAGTACATACAAGGTGGGGAGGACAGCATAAAGAAGGTCCAGTGCCCATGAGAACAGTGGCCAGTGCTCTGTTCTTCTCTGCTCACCTCCTCCCCACAGTTACTCTTTAAAGTTCCCTGGACTCTAAGGGCCCATCTCGGAGTTGTCAGTCCACGGGAAAGCACTTTATCTTGTTCTGCACAAGTCTGTAGGGGAATGAAATCAAAGCACAACAAGGCTATCAGCAGACTTAAAGATATTAATTCCTCAATATCTTCTAAGATCCCAATTCTTCTTCTTCCTCCCCTTCATTTCTTTTCTTCCTCTTTCTATTCATTTCTGGGGAATAAACCCAGGATTGGTGAGCTAATCCCCAGATCTTTTTTTGTTTTGTCATTGTTGTTTTTTTCAAGGTAGGCTCTCCCTCTAGCCCTGGATGACCTGGAATTAACTAAGTGGTCCTAGGCTGGCCCTGAACTCACAGCGATCCTCCTACGTGTGCCTTCTGAGTGCTGAGATTACAGGCCTGCACCACCACAATTGGATTTTTGTTTTTTTGAGGTAGGGTCTCACTGTAGTCCAGGCTGACATGGAATTCACTATATAGTCTCAGGCTGGCCTCAAACTCAAAATGATCCTCCTACCTCTGCTTGTGAGTGATGGGATTAAAGGCATGTGCCACTATGCCTGACTCCCCCCCCCCCCAATCTCTTTTGAAAAAATATTTTCATTTGTTTATTTATTTGAGAGGAAGAGGGAGAGAGAGAGGGGGGGGGATATGAATGGGCATACCAGGGTCTTTAGCCTCTGCAAATTAACTCCAGATGCATGAGCCACCTTGTGAATCTGGTTTATATGGGTCCTGGAGAAATACAACCTAGGTTCTCTGTTTTTCAACTAAGCCATCTCTCCAGCCCCCTTTTTCCCTCTTTTTGAGACAGTGTCTTGCTCAGTTGCCCAGGCTGGCCTTAAACTCACTATGTGGCCCAAGCTAGCATCACTATGTAATCCAGGCTAGTCTCAAATTCACTATGAAGTCCAGGCTGGCTTCAAACTCGATCCTTCTGCATCTCTCTATACTGCATACAGCTCCCAGTTGTCATTGCACACTGTACAAATCTGGTGGCATATAGGCCACAAACTACTGAGCATGGTTAAATGGTAAGACTTCTTATTTTCCAACATGTCAGTGTGACTTCAATAGCTCCCTGCACACCATCTACAGAGGACTTTCCCATTCCTGATGGAATAACCAAAGTCACCACCCTACTGGAGGTTGGGATAATAATCTCAGGAGGGAAGTGGCCTGCAAAGAGCCCCCTTGGTGCAGTAATTGCAGCACCAAGTAAACCTGGCCAGGACACCTACTCTGACTCCCTTCCATGTGTTTACTGGGCTCATGAAACTGTGAAGAAGAGCAGCCGTGGTGTCTTCTAAATGCTACAAAAGTTCCAGCAGCTTTTCTGCCATGCATCAGCCCCTTCTACCCAGCCTCAAAGACCACTGCTAAAGTACCACTTGTGGGTAACATACATGGTTCCCACCTCTCAGCCCTGCTACCAGCAGCATGAAATCCAGAGGCCTGGAATGCGTTAATTCCCTCCAACTCTAGTCCCATCTCTTCCTTACCATGGCCAAAACCTGCTGGGATCCACACAAGATTTTGATACTTCTAAGGAGTTCTTGAATAACTCACCTGTTGCTTTCAGAGGACACTGGTAAGGGAGTTGGCCTCCCCGGGTGCCAGGCGTGTAACTGAACCTCTGGGAGGTGAACTGCCATGTGCACATATGAGACCACCGCCTGATTGGCTAGAGGACACATGGTAGAAACCAGGATTAGCCAGAGCTAGCAGTCCCACCCATCCCTGGAGCTCTCTTGCTACTCAGAGGCTTCCCTTGCTCTCAGTCGGGCATACACCTGGCTCTTGGAAAGACCCTGTTTCTGTATTGCCAAGAGTGTCTCCCTTCATCCTCTGCTACTGTCCACTCTCAAGAATACTGCACCCACCAGCTGGTCCTACTATGGCTCTCTGATCTTTTGTAGCTCCATGGAGAACCAAATATTGCTAAGAAGGAAACTGCACTTTCCACAACACATTTTGTGGGGGCAAATGGACTGCAGTATCTCTGAAATGGATCATGTAATTCATCCTGCAGGAAGAGCCACATGCCTTTGACTGACTGAATATGTCTCCCTGTAGTGGCCTTGGCCACCCCACCAGTCAAGAACTAGGATTGGAGTCTGCATCCTATATCCTGCACCCTAACCACTCCACAGTTCCAGGAGTTTCTAGGCAGGTGCAATCTCACTCTTTCTCAAGCTCCTCAAGGATTCTGGAGTGGTGTGACTTGGGCATGCTAGAGACACTGAAGTTTACTATGTGACAGATTTAGAGACTTGTGTTGTTAGCAGAGAACCAGGATGGAGGGAGGCTTACTGGTTTAGAAGTTATTGCTCAGCAGGATTAGGAACTTGCATCTAGTGGGTGTTTGGGCATATGTATTTGAATGAATGACTGTTTCAAGCCTTTATTTGAATAATAGGGCTTGACCCTGAAGAGTTACCATAGTCATTATTTTATACTTGTGGTCATGTGTGGTGTTGAGCTCAGGGGGCAACCTCAGGTATTGTTTCTCAGTAGCACTTTTTCACTATTTTTAAAAAAATATTTTATTTATTCAAGAGACAGAAAAATAGAAAGGGGGAGAGGGACAGAGCAGGAGGTGGAGGGAGAAAGAAAGGGCACACCAGGGCCTCCAGCTACTGCAAACAAATGCCATTTGTTTGCAGCCCCTTGTGCATCTGGCTTACTTGGGTCCTGGGGAATTGAACCTCAGTCCTTTGGCTTTGCAGGCAAGCGCCTTTACTGCTAAGCCATCTCTCTAGCCCCCCTTTTAGATAGGATCTCTCATTGGTTAGGGACTCCCAAATTAGGTTAAACTGGCTGGCCAGTGAGACTCACAGATTCTCCATCTTCACCTCACCTATTCTGGGATCACAAGTGGACTCCACCACACTCAACATTTTATATGGGATCTGGATATAGAACTCAGGTCCTCATGCTTACATGGAAAGCGTTTTATTTTATTCACTGAGCTATCTCCCCAGCTGCTCATTTATATTTTAAAAAGACTTTTGTGTGTGTGTGTGGAGAGATGGCTTAACAATTAAGGTGTTTGCCTATGAAGCCTAAGGATCCAGGTTCGATTCCCTAGTACCCACATGTTGGGTCCTATGAGGCCCGGGTGTGAGGCCTAGTGGAACTTCCTGAGCCTGACTAGAGTTTAGCGACCTGTCCTTGGCCTACTTCCGCTTAAGAGTGACTCAGCAAGGCCTAAGCCAAAACTGCCTCTGCCCAGCTACTGCTGACATGGTGAAATACTATTGGCCCTTACACCTTTTTCCCATCCTTTTTCCCACCCTCTTTCTCAAAATATATATATACCCTCTCATTACAATAAAAGACGAGTTCCTGCCTCGACAGATTCCCGGCCCAGTGTGTTTTTCTCTCCGGTCTTTTAGAGGAGGGGGGTCTGGGCCGCCGACACCCGTTATCCCTCTCAGCCTCAAGAGGAGCCGCTGGCTCGGCTCTCTCTTCCGCTCTACCTGCGGGGGAAGAGGAACCGGCACCCACATGAGCCAAATACAAAAGGTGGCACATGTGTTGAGTTCGTTTGCAGTGGCTGGAGGCTCTGGCATTCCCACTCTATCTATCTCTCTCTCATATAAATATAAAACATATTAAAATATTTTGTTTTTTATTTGAGGTAAGGTTTTGCTATAGTCCAGCCTGACCTAGAACTCACTATATAGTCTAGTTTCAGGGTGGCCTCAAACTTATGACAATCCTCTTACCTCTGCCTCTGAGGTGCTGGGATCAAAGGCATGTGCCACCATGCCTAGATTAAAAAGATTTTTTGTTTAATTTTTAAAAATTATTTATTTATTTATTTATTTATTTATTTATTTATTTATTTGAGAGAGAGAGAGAATGGCTCCAGGGCCTCCAGCCACTGCAAATGAACTCTAGACACATGTGCCACTATGTGCATCTGGCTTACGTGGGACCTGGAGCATTGAACTAGGATCCTTAGGCTATGCAGGCATCAACCACTAAGCCATTTCTCCAGCCCCCATAGCCCATATCTTAATTGGGTTGTTTTATTTCTTATTGTTTTGTTATTTGAGTTTTTTGTCTATTCTGGATATTAATCCTCTGTCATCTGTATAGCTGGCAAAGATTCTGTAGGTTGTCTCTTTGCTCTATTCACAGTGTCCTTTGCTGTACAAAAGCTTTGTAATTTCATGAGATCCCAGTGGTTTATTGGTGGTTTTATTTCCTGAGCAATTAGGGTTATATTCAGAAAGTCATTGCCTATGCCAATATGTTGAAGGGTTTCCCCTAACTTTTCCTCCAGCAATTTCAGAGTTTCAGGTCTGATATTAAGGTCCTTGATCCATTTGGACTTCAATCTTGTACATGATGAAATTCAAGGATCTATTTTCATCTTTCTACATAGAGATATACAGTTTTCCCAGCACCACTTGTTGAAGAAGTTGTCTTTTCTCCAATGAATAATTTTAGCATATTTGTCAAAAATCAGATGACTGCAGCTGCCTGGATTAACATCTGGGTCCTGTATTCTGTACCATTGATCTACCTGTCTATGTGTACCAGTGCTATGCTGTTTTTGTTACTATAGCTTTGTAATATATCTTAAAATCGGGTATGGTGATAGCACCAGCCTTATTTTTATTGCTCAGAATTTTTTTTTTTTTTGGTTATTCAAGGGTTTTTGTGCTTCCAAATGAATTTTACTATTGTTTTTTTCTATTTCAGTGCAGAATGCCTTTGGAATTTTAATGGGGATTGCATTAAATGTATAGATTGCTTTTGGTAAGATTGACATTTTCACAATATTGATTCTTCCAATCCAAGAACATGGGATATCTTTCTATTTCCTAGTGTCTTCTGCAATTTCTCGCTTGAGTGTTTTAAAGTTCTCATTGTAGAGATCCTTCACTTCCTTGGTTAGGTTTATTCCAAGGTACTTTTTTTTTTTTTGAGGCAATTGTGAATGAGAGAGATTCCCTGATTTTACCTTCTGCATGCTTGTTGTTAGTATATAGGAAAGCTACTGATTTCTGTGTGTTTATTTTGTATCCTGCTACATTGCTGAAAGTGTTTATCAGTTCTAACAGTTTGTTGATAGAGCTTTAAGGTCCTTTATGTGTAGAATCATATCATCTGCAAATAATGATAATTTGATCTCTTCCTTTCCAATTTATATCCCTTTTATGAGTGTCTCTTGCTTTCTTGCTATAGCTAAGACTTCCAGTACTATATTAAATAGAAGTGGGGACAGTGGACTCCCTTGTCTTATTCCTGAATTTAGTGGAAAAGCTTCAAGTTTTTCCCCATTTAGTATTATGTTGGCTCTAGGTTTGTCATAAATAGCCTTAGTTGAGATAGGTTCCTTCTATTAGCAGTTTCTGTTGCACTTTTACCATGAAAGGATGTTGGATTTTGTTGAATGCCTTTTCTGCATCTATTGAGATGATGATGTGATTTTTTTCCTTCAGTCCATTTATATAGTGTATTACATTGATCAATTTGCATATTTTGAATCATCCCTGCATTTCTGGGATAAAGCCTACTTGTTTGGGTGAATGACCTTTCTGATGTATTCTTGTATTTTTTGCCAGTATTTTGTTGAGAATTTTTGCATCTATGTTCATGAGGAAGATTGGTCTGTAATTTTCTTTTTTTTTTTGTTGTTCTGTTTTTGTCTGGATTTGCTATCAGGGTGATGCTGGCTTTGTAGGAGTTTGGTAGAATTCCTTCATTTCCTATTTTATGGAAAAGTTTTGGGAGCAGTGGTGTTAGTTCTTCCATGAAGGTCTGGTAAAATTCACCAGTGAATCCATCTGGGCCTGAACTTTTTTTACTTGGGAGACTTTTTACAACTGCTTGGACCTCTGTACTTGTAATAGGTCTATCTAATTGGTTTACCTCATGTTGATTTAATTTTGGTAGGTCGTATGAATCAAGGAAATCATCCATTTCTTTCAGATTTTCAAACTTAGAGGCATAAATATTATTAAAGTATGTCCTTATGATTTTCTGAATTTCTTTGGTATCTGCTGTAATGGTGCCTTTTTTGTCTCTAATTTTATTAATTTGTATCTCTTCTCTCTTTCTTCTGTCAGATTTGCTAAGGGTTTATCAATCTTGTGTATGCTTCAAAGAACCAATTCATTGCTTCATTGATTCTTTGAATATTTTTTGGTTTCTATTTCATTATTTTTTGCCCTAATCTTTATTATTTCTTCCCAGCTACAAATTTTTGGTTTACTTTGTTCTTCTTTTTCCAAGGCCTTAAGGTAAAGCATTAAAATTGTTTACTTGTGAACTCTCTAATTTCATAATATAGGCACTTAAATTTCCCTCTTAGGACTGCCTTCATTGTGTCCCAAAGGTTTTGGTATTTTGTATTCTCATCATCATTTGATTCTATGAATTTCTTGATTTCCTTTTTGATTTTTTAAATGACCGAGTCCCTGAAGCCTTACAAAGCCATCATTGGCACAGTCGGTGCTGTTTGGACCACTGTGCTTCAACACCCAATCCATCTCAGTTCTATGTGACTTGAACACCTCTATGTACCGGTGCCTCATGCTTTCCCTGTCTTTTTTAAGAGTCAATTTTATATCATCTTCTGACTCAAGTTCAACAAAAGCCTCACCACTCTGCCTCCCTTCTCTAGTGTAAATGAAATGAACACCCACAACCCCACAGTCAGAGAGGAAGTTTTGCACATCCTCAATGGAGCAGGACCAGGGAAGGCCATGTCATTTGACCACATAGCCTTCACCTCCCTCAGGGCCCAGCATCATGGACACTTGAAAGGGCTGATGTCACAGATGCTCGGACCATTTTTTGTAGCTTGGGGGGTGGGATCCGATGCCTTCAGTAGGAGACACTTAAGGAATTTTTCCATTGATGAAAGCAAGAGCGACTTGTTTTCAACAAGCGCAGCTCACAGCCAGAACCCCAACTCCACCGGAGGCTTAGAAACGCAGAGGGCTCTGGGGCAAGTCCAGGTGCATCCTTTTGCTGTTCTTAACCATGCCAGTATGGGCTGGGCCAATGGGTCTGAAGTGCGTGAAGCAGAAACCGCGTGATCCAGGCCAGCAGTCGGACGTGGGTCATGGGGTGCAGGGGAGGAAGTCCCTCTGCCGGCCTGCCAAGATGTCGCCAGTGGGAAATGCACACCTCAGGCTGCGGGTCTGCACACTGCCGCTCCCATCCAGAGCCACTGCCGTCCTGGAGCACCTTCAGGAAGATGAGGCACACTCCTCTGGGAACTGTTTTTGTTATGAAGGCATTTAGTGCTATGATTTTTCCCCTAAAGACTGCCTTCATTGTGTCCCATAAGTTTTGGTATGATGTGTTCTCATTGTTCAATTCTAGAAATTTTGCAGTTTCATTTTTTATTTCATCCACAGTCCATTTATTGTTTAAAAGTGTGTTGTTCAGCTTCCAGGAGCTAGAGGGATTCCTGGCATGCTTTTTGTTGTTAATTTCTAGCATTATAGCATTGTAGTCCGATATCATTGCAGGAAATTATATCAATTTTCTTGAAAATATGAAGGCAGGCTTTGTGGCCCAAAATATGATCTATTTTAGAAATGGTTCCATGGGCTACTGAGAAGAGTATGTAATCTGTAGATTTTGGGTGGAATGTTCTGTAGATGTCTGTTAGGTCTAGTTGCTCTATGGTGATGTTGAGCTCTCTTCCCTGTTAATTTTCTGTTTGTATGATCTATCTTTAGCTGAGTGGAGCATTGAAGTCCCCGACTATGATGGTGTTGGTAGTTATTTCTGTTTTGTTGTCAAGTAGTTTTTGCTTTATGAATTGTGGTTCCCCCTGTGTGTAGTGCATAAAGATTGATGATTGTGATATCCTCTTGTTGGATTGTTCCCTTGATAAGTAAGAAGTGGCCTTGTCTTTTTTGATTACTTTTGGCTTGAAGTCTATTTTATCTGATATTAGTATAGTGATGCCTGCTTACTTCCATTTGCTTGGAATATCTTTTTCCATCCTTTCATCCTGAGGTGTCTGTCTTTAGTGGTGATGTTTGTTTCTTTTCTTTTCTTTTTTTTTTTTTTGAGGCAGGGTCTCACTCTGGCCCAGGCTGACCTGGAATTCACTATGTAGTCTCAGGGTGGCCTTGAACTCAAGGCGATCCTCCTACCTCTGCCTCCCGAGTGCTGGGATTAAAGGCATGCGCCACCACGCCCGGCTGATGTTTGTTTCTTGAAGACAGCAGATTGAGAGGTCTAATTTTTTGATCCATCCTGTCATCTTATGTCTCTTGATGGGTGAATTAAGGCCACTAATGTTAAGAGTGAGAACTGTGAGGTTGGATTTAATCCCTGCCATGTTGTGGTGGTTTGGTGTCTTTTGGACTTTGAGGGGTTGTTTTAAGTGCCTTCTCTGAGTTTGGTTATTGAGATTACTTTTTTTAGGTTCTTGAGGTTGGTTATTTGATTCTTCTGTGTGGAGGATTCCCTGGAGTACTCTCTGTAGATTTGGCTTTGTGTTCATAAAGTTATATAGGTTGGTTTTATCATGGCAAGTTTTTCTTTCACCATCTATTAGGAGGGATATTTTTGCTGGGTAGAGTAGTTTGGGTTGGAAGCTATAAGCTCTTAGACTTTGCAGTGTTCCATTCCAGGCTCCTCTGGCTTTGAGTGTTTCCATCGAGAAGTCTGAGGTAATTCTGATGGGGTTACCTTTTATATGTAATGTGTTGCTTTTCCCTAGCTGCTTTTAGGACTCTCTCCTTATTAATATTTAGGGTTTTTATGATAATATGTCTTGGAGTTTCTCCTTTGGTCCAGTCTGTTTGGAGTTCTGTTAGCTTCTTGTACCTTGATGGGACTTTCTTTGAGAGATTGGGAAAGCTCTCTTCAATAATTTTGTTGAATAAGTTCTCGATTCCTTTGGTCTGAATTTCTTCCCCTTCTGGTATCCCCAAGATCCTAATGATGGAACATTTAAGGCTAGCCCACATTTCCTGCATGTTCTGTTCACAAAAATTTTTGAACTTATTAAAACTTTTGGATTCACATGCTGTTTCTTTTGTTTTGTCTTCCAGTTCTGAGTGTCTATCTTCCACATAGCTGACTCTGTTCTTGAGAGCTTCTAAGGAGTTTTGGGTTTGTTCAACTTGGTTTGTATTTTCTACTACTTTTTTATGTATAGCTTCCAATCCTGTGTCAAGTTCCTTTTTCACATCATTTTCTGATTTTTTAGTGCATCTTGGAATTTCTCCTTGCATTTATTTATGTCATTATTGAGCTTAGCCAGCTGGTTATTGAGGTCCTCTATTTTTTCCACTCCCCTTCAGGTAATTTAACTGTTTTTGGAGCCCTTCCTGGCTCTTTTCTATTAGGTCTAATCTTGCGAGGATAGCATTCATACATTTATTGGCCTTTTGTTGCCTTTCTGCAAGTTCTATTTTCTTGGCCAGGGTTGCATTGCTTATGTCTTCATCTTGGGAATCTGACCCTAATATCGCTACTATATTTAGGTTAGAGACATGCATTGTGGGGACAGTCTTATTGGATTTGCTTGCATTTGATTATTCATGTTATTTCTTTTGAGCTGTGGTCTGCCCATCAGTGTAGGAATCTTGTTAACTGATGCTGTAGTTTACCTTGAGTTGTCTTCAGCGTGGAGGGTGGGGATGCACATGGAGGGTGGGCGGGGCTGCCCTCTGAGGTGGAGAGCAGGGGAGCAGAGTCAAGTGGTTTCCCAGCCAGCATGGCAACCTGTGGAGGCGGAGGGTGGAGGGAGGGGGCAGGGTGGCATGTGGAGGGTGGGCAGGGTTGCCCTCTGAGGTGGAGGGCAGGGGAGTGGGGGTGAAGCTGTTTCCCAGCTAGCATGGCCACCTGCGGAGGAGGAGGAGGGTGGGGGGTGGCACATGGAGGGTGGCAGCTGCCCTCTGAGGTGGAGGATTGGGGAGCAGGGTAAAGTGGTTTCCCAGCTGGTGTGGCTCCCTGCAGAGGCGGAGGTTGAGGCAGCGCACGGAGGCTGGGCAGGGCAGCCCTCTGAGGTGGAGGGCGGGGGAGCAGGGTGAAGCAGTTTCCCAGCTGGCATGGGGGTGGGATGATGTATGGAGGGTGGGTGGGGCTGCCCTGAGGTGGTGGTCAGGGGAACAGGGTGAAGTGGTTACCCAGTGGGCGTGGCTACCTGCAGAGGAGGAGGACAGGGTGGGGTGGCTCGTGGAGGGTGGGAAGGGCTGCCCTCTGAGGTGGTAGGTGGGGAAGCGAGGTGAGGTGGTTGTGCTTCTTGTATTATAATGTAGCGATTTTTGCATCCTGAGTTGATTTGGTTTTCTAATAATCTGTGGTGCTTTTAGATTTGGAAATCCAACTTTGTGTACCTTCTGAGTAGGAGTTTAAGGTGCCAAGTGTAGCTTTTTTACTCCAATCCAACTGCAGAAGTAATCCTAGGTGTTGAGTTTGCCTGCTGTTCAAGTATTCTAGTGGACTGGGTTGAGCAATTTACTGGCAAATTCTAAACTTCAACTGAGCAATATACACATTCAATAAAAACCAGCACAGACCATGCAAGTGTGGGGATTAAAATGAACAGATAACATTATAAAGCCAAAATTCCTAAGGGTGTGTGTTGCTCTACTCCCTTAATCCTGTCAGCTGAGATTACTGTTCTGAATTGGGTTCCAGGTCAGCCTGGGTCTGAATCAGACCCTGCCCCCAATAATAACAGAAGCAAAAGACAAAGGCCCTATAAATCTAAAAGCATCAAAGGCAGCAATAGTCAACCCCCAAATACAGCTTGAGAATGGTATAGCCAACCAAGAATATGTAACCCATAACCTGCCTGAAGTTATGGAGTGAGATTAGCACTTCCAGTGTAGGCTTATGTGCTTACATTTTTGTCAGTCGGCCTAATTACCTTTTGGGGTGGCTTCCAATATCACCAATGCTGAGTGCCTACCTCCATCCCTCTGTGTTGTGCTGTGGAGCTGGTGTTCTCATCAGCTGTGCTGGATGCCCTGCCACTGGGGGCTGAATGCATTCTCTGGAGGTTTGTGGTTTTGTTGGTTGGGCGACTGCAGGAAGCCTGGCGTTGTATTGGAACTGCTCAGCTTGTCCTACCTGTATCTCAGCTCCTTGGCTGATCTCTGCTTTCATTCAGGTTTCTTGACTTTGCAAGGAGGCTGATGAGGCTGGAAAATCCCCTTGTTTGGTCTCTGTTCCTGCAGCTCAGTGCTGGGTGGGTGGGCATGGGAGTGCAGATGGGGGCCACAAGCACCTCAGTGGGATTCTGGCTGTTTTCCTCCTTTCTGATGTATCTTTGTCACTCCTGTTTCTCTGCTATGACTAATAAAAACCTATACACCTTCAGTTTTCAGAAGAGTATATTTTGCTGCGGTTTTGCTTAAATCCCTCACTAGGCTGGTTTGGCATGGCTCCTATGCTGCCACCTTATCGGGAGTCTTTTTTTTTTTTTTTTTTTTTTTTTTTTAGGTAGGGTCTTGCTCTAGCTAGGCTGACCTGGAATTCACTATGTAGTCTCAGGGCGGCCTCGAACTCATGGCGATCCACCTACCTCTGTCTCCCGAGTGCTGGGATTAAAGGCGTGCGCCACCACATCCGGCTGGGAGTTGTCTTTTTTTAAAAAATATTTTATTATTTATTTATTTGAGAGAGAGATACAGAAATAGGCATTTAGAGAGAGAGACAGAGAGAATGGCATGCCAAGGTCTCCAGCTACTGTAAACGAACTCCAGATGCATACGCCCTCTTGTGCATCTGGCTTATGTGAGTCCTGGAGAATGGAGCCTTGAACCGGGGTCCTTAGGCTTCACAAGCAAGCATTTAACCACTAAGCCATCTCTCCAGCCCCTCGGGAGTCATCTTAAAACGATTTTTATTTAAGAGAGGGAAAGACAGAGAGAAAGCGAATGGGCTGCATGGGTAGGATACTTTCAAGTTTGGAGGTCAACTCCTTCCACTTTGAGTTGTGGTAAAGGACACTTCAGGTTTGCTGGGGGTGATGGTGGGCACACAGCACACCTGCTTTGTGAAGCTGGTGAAAACAGGGGCACTCCTGGCCCCCCATCTAAGAGGTTGAGATGAGCCCAGGTTTGAGGGCTGAGCTCATAATCACACATGGGATCCCTGTGATTGAGGGCCAGCCACCAACTTGTTTTGCCACCCCACCAAGAGGGACTTTTTGCAATTGGCACTGTACTGTTTGGCTATAGAGAGGCTTTGGGAAAGAGCACACACCACCACAGGAGGTATGGGAGGGCTTGGAAACCTATACGTCTGCTAGGGTGAGACAAAGCTTTATCTGTGTGCTCAATCCTGAGGAAGGTGCAGCCAGTGGGACAGGGCTTTGCTCATCATGCCATACAGGTGGCAACAAAAAGAATGGCCCTGGTCACCATGTGTCTTGGGCTTCTGGCCTTAGCCTGCTCTGAGGACACACAATGTGTTTTGATAAGTGCCTTCATCTAATCCTCATGACAGTCTTGAAGGGGGCATTTCCTCCATTGGTGATAGGCCAGAGGGTGAAGCCTGTTCTCTGTCCCCAAACAAGGATTCCCCCACCCTAGGGGCTCCAAGTGGTCCCTAGACTGTTTTGTGAAGTCCAGATTTTGTGCCATTGTCCCCAAGTGGTGTGGTGGCCTAGAGCTCCTTGGCTTGGCTCTGATGTGCACACCTGGTTACATTGCTGCCCTTGACCCCTTCCTTCTTGCCCAGCCACCACTGGAAACAGAGAAGCGAGTTTCTTGTCTTGAAGGGCCAGCATGTGGCCTCATGTCAGTGACTGGACAGCCCTAGGCTGGCCACGTGATGGTAATGAAGGTTAGTATCCAGCTGACACCCAGTGGTGGATGATTCCTGTGGGACTGATCCCTATCAGTCCTGGGCAAGTAGGCAAGGGCTCCATGGAAACCAAGGGCACAGAACCAGCAATCTCCCTTGAAGGACCTGGTTTCCAGAGTAAAGGCAGGAAGAGTGATTTACAGTCCACTGTGATTTACAGCTGCCCCAGACCACACTTGGCAACTTTTCCTTTGCAATTGTCAGGACCAGTTTCCTTTCTAGGGAGTTCTAACCCACAAGGAAAACAGGGTACAAGCCCAGCCTTTGGGCCAGGACTATAACTTGGTAGCCTTTTCATTTTAACATACTATGGATGGACTAACTCTGACAAGGCATTTTAGACCTGAGGACAACAAGCTGGGGGCTCTTACAAGTGCACACACAGCCTAGGAAGACAGAGCTAGGGATCTCTGAGATGACAACCTTGCAAATGGGCAGGAGATAATTACTCATGAGGATTAGGAAAAGGGCTGCCTGGTAAAAGTTGTCCACATTGTGTAAACAGCAGAACTGGGATGAGAAAATTTTGGCAGGTCAAGTACACTCTGCAGTTGCCCAATGTGAATACTAGCTTGGTCACTAAGTATTAGACCTTGAGCATGTGCCTCAGTCTTTCCATCCACAATATGCTTGGGAAAACGTGGCCCAGCTGAGGTGCCACCAGTGGCACCTAAACATGAATTGGTTGAATCAAGGCTACTCTGACAATGGAAGACAGCTGTACCAGAAAATGCAACCAACTAACCACACCATCAGTGTAAGGCTTCCTGGTTTCAGTGTCTCCAACAGTGGCAGCATGGGAAGCTGGCTGACTAGCAGCTTTCAAGGGCTGGACTCCTGGACAGACAGCATCCAGGGTGCTAAATGCACTTTGCTATGTATCTAGACCTGCTGGCTGGTGCCTGAGGTAGCAGAGCAGCAACATCCATGGCCACAGCAGTGGCTAGAGCTCTTTAGATGACATAGCAGAGGTTTTTACACCTCTCCGAATACTTTGCTGGGGCGGCAGCTTCCTGGTGACAGGAATGGGCCAGAAGCTGGCTAGTAAGCTGCCTCAGCACCAACCCACTACTGCAGATGGAGTATTTGTGAAGCAACCATTGACAATCTGTGGAGACAACACCGAAGGAGCAGGTGGCTAGCAAAACCTTAGGTGCACATCTGTGGCCTAGGCAGGATGACAGGGAAGGAGGCTTGTCCACGTCACAGAAAGTGCTGTACCAACCCCGGGTGTACCTCCTATTGAATGACCCCAGTCCACCTGTGAGGAGTCCCTCAGTCACACCTGCAGGTGTCTTCAGGAAGGTACTCCACTGAGTACTAGGGTCACTCGGAAGAATCTGTAGTTAAGCTAACTCAGCATAGCAGTCTGGGCTTGGCCAGAGCTACAGTCCAGTGCTCAGAGTGGACTCTCCCTAGGACTGAGGCACTCTTCCCACCTAAGATCACAAAGCGAACAAGCAATGAACTGGCTCAATACTACAAAGGCATCCACAGTCCTCTCCCTCTTTTGAGACAGGGTCTCATACATCCAAGGCTAGCCTCAAACTTGCTATGCAACTTAGAATGATGGACTTCTGATCCTCCTGCCTTTCCACAAGGGTTCAAAGGTCTTAACTGGCTTTATTTAAAAAAAATTTTTGAGAAAGACAGTGGCAGATAGAGAACGGGGGTGTCAGGGCCTCCAGCCACTGCAAATGAACTCTGGTGCATGCACTACCTTGTGCACCTGGCTTTGCATGGGTACTGGGGGATCGAACCTGGATCCCTAGGCTTTGCTTTGCTGGCAAGACGTTAACTGCTAAGACATCTCTCCAGCCCTGGTTTATTTTTATTTTTTAGTTTTTCGAGGTAGAGTCTCACTCTAGCTCAGGCTGACCTGGAATTCACTATGTAGTCTCAGGGTGGCCTCGAACTCCTGGCAATCCTACCTCTGCCTCCCAAATGCTAAGATTAAAGGCGTGTGCCACCATTCCCAGCCTGGCTTTATTTTTGATTCTAAAATTGGGCAGTGCTTCATCCCATAAAATAGAACAAGGGTTCCATTAAGCCAAGCAAAGGAGGTGTGGGCTTTTCTTTTCCTTAAGGCAGGGTTTCAAGAATCCCAGGTTGGCCTCAAACTAGCCTTAAACTTGTGATCCTCCAGTGTTAGGATTACAGACATATGCCACTATGCCCATTTTATGTAGTGCTGGGATTAAACCCAGGGCCTTGTGCATGCCAGTTAAGCACATAACAACCAAATACACCCCAAACGTTTTCTATTTATGTACTTAAATACATATATACACATATACATATATACATATACATATATACATACATACATATATATATATATATATACACACACACACACATACATATACACATATTTATTGGTTTTGTGAGGTAAGGTCTTAATCAAAGCTCAGGTGGACCTGGAATTCACTATGTAGTCTCAGGGTGGCCATGAACTCACGGGGATCCTCCTACTTCTGCCTCCTGAATGCTGGGATTAAAGGCATGCTCCACCACGCCCAGCTTAAAAAAATATTCTTTAAGAAAGAGGAGAGGGAAAATGAGTGCATCAGGATCTCTTGCTAGTGCAAAGGAACTCCACACACATGTGCCACTTTATGCATCTAGCTTAACAAATGTATTGGAAAATTGAACCCTGGCTGGCTGGCTTTGTAAAGAAGAATCTTTAACTGCTGAGCCATCTCTTCAACTCTACTTGTGTATTAACTGGATAAAATGATTACTGTGACATCTTCATACATGTACATTGCATACTTTGATTATATTCACCACATACTACCCTCTTTTGTACAATCCTTTACATCACTCTCTGGTCCCCTTACTCAAGTACTTTACCTTCTACTTTCTTATCTTGGTAAATCTAGAACCTGCTGAGGAAAAATGCAATATTTGCTCCAAAGGATCTCCAGTTCTATCCATTTTCTTGCAAAACTCTCAAATGGTCAATTTTGCTTTTTTTGGAGGGATATTATGTATGTGTGCACACACACATGCAGATGTGCATGCTCTGTATATACTGGTGTGGAGGTCAGAGACAAATGTCAGGCGTTCTCCTCTCTTGTTCTCACTTCTCTCAGACAGAGCCTCTCGTAGAACCTAAAGCTGTTTTTTTTTTTTTTTTTTTTTTTTTGGATGGACTAGCTGTCTCTCCCCTCCTAGCACTGGTGTTGCAGGAAGGTGAAGCCATGCCAAGTTTTTTATGTAGGTGCTGGGGATTAAGAACCTCATGCTTGCACAGCAAAGTGCTATTACCCACTATCTCTTTAGTTCCCAGTTTTTCTTTTTCGAGAGACAGAGACAGAGAGGAAGAGGCAGAGAGAGAATGGGGGCACCAGCAGCCTCTTATCTGCTGTGAACAAACTCCAGATGCAGGCACCCCCTTGTGGGCAAGCACGGCATTGCCCCCTTGTCACTTTTTGTGTCTGGCTAAACATGGGACCTGGAGATCAATCGAATGGATCAAACGGGTGTTCTTAGGCTTGGCAGGCAGGCGCTTTCACCACTAAGCCATCTCTCCATTCTAGTTTTACTTTTCTTAAATGACAATATTTTGTCCTTATTGTGGAAAGCATGATGTTCTGAAATATAGTGATGAATGGCTTCGTGATGGGGACACATCTATGCTGACTGAGGTAGTTTTGTCACTGTATGAACATCACAGTGCACACTTTCATAAACCTTGGTGGTGTAGGTTAATCATTCTACAAAAGTTTGTTTTTTTTGGAGGGGGGTATTCTTTTGAGACAGGATCTCATGTATCCTAGGTTAACCTCCAACTAGCTATGTAGCTGAGGACAACTTCAATGACTCTTCTCCTGCTTCTACCTCCTGAGTTCTGGGATTACAGGTATGTATAAATCAGGCTTATGGGAATTAAAACCCAGGACTTTGTGCATGCTAGGCAAGTACTAACCAACTGAGCTACAGCCCCAGCCATTAATAAAAAATAGTTGGGCTGGAGAGATGGCTTAGCAATTAAGGGGCTTGCCTGTAAAGCCAAAGGACCCAGGTTCGATTCCCCAGAACCAACATAAGCCAGATGCACAAGGTGGTGCATGTATCTGAAGTTTGTTTGCAGTGGTTGGAGGTCCTGGTGTGCCCATTCTTTCTCTCAAATAAAAAAAAAAGTTTTAAAAAAAGAATTGTTAAAAACAAAAGTTATCACTGTGAGTTTGAGGCTAGCCTGAGACTGAATTCCAGGTCAGCCTGGGCTAGAGTGTGACCCTACTTCAAAAACCAACAAATATTTTGACTTTCTGTATGGTACCCTTCTTTTCTGCCCCAGAAGAAAAGTATATGATAGTCTGGCTGGGAAGAGGACTCGGTGGGTAAAGTGCGTGCCACACATGCATAAGGACCTGAGTCCAAATCCTCAGAACCCACATTAAAGATAGACATAGCATGTTTGTAACCCAGTGTTCCTACCACTAGATGAGAGGTAGGGACAGGAGAATCCCTAGAAACTCACAGGCCAACCAGCCTGGTATACATACTGAACAAGAGACCCTGCCTCAAAGCAGGGTGGTGAGGCAGTTTAGGGGTAACAGGGCTCCCAAAAGTAAAAAGGACTTTCCTTACATAACCAAAGTTGAGTATCAGCTTTACAGAGTCATGAAAAAAGGCCCACAAGACCTGTCCCACATGGTGCAGGTCACACTGACTTGAGCAGGGACATTCCATAGGCTGGCTTTTCCTGAAAGAGCAATATACAAAGATAAAAGTAATGCTTGTTCAAGGGTATCCACAGAAATGCTTTCCAGATACTGAATAAACAAACAGAAATAGTCTATGTAAGGGTCAAGGATGAACCTGTTGAATTTCTGTGGTGATGACACAGCACTAAGAATAGTTCTGCAGCTCTGTGATTTCTGACATACAAAGACATGCGAGAAAGAGTCTAATTTTCAAGTTACAGGCCAGCCTGTAATGTACCTGTATCTGTGTTTATTACACTTGCACTACTGACTGCTAGGAGCTCTTTTATACTTCTGTAAACACATACTGACTTCTTTTTATAAAGAAAACCAATCATGTTAACACGTGAAAACTTTTTTCCAGAATAAAACAAAAAGAGGAAGTTTTGTCTAGCAGGGAGGGACTGGTCTAGCCCCCTCAACCAGTGAGGGTTGAGGATGGGCAGGGCTCACTGCTCACTGACCATCTGGATAAGATTGTCTGGGTTCTTTCCAGCTTCACAGTTAAGAGGCTCAGAGTCTTTGTGAAAGAATATTCACTATGACAAATAAAAACAACAAACTGTTTTTTGAAATTTTTATTTGGTGTTAACTCCACAAGAAAACAACAACAAAAAAAATCAGTTACTCTGGTGTACGTGAAATCCGAACAATACAATCACAGGAAGAAAAAAAAAAAATCTCAGCCCAGGAATGGAAACTGACACTTCAGTGCTCTTGATATGCAACACGCTTCATACCACAGTGCGCTTCAGCGTTTGCCAACTTTTTCTTTTTAATGCTTTTTGTGATCATCCACTCACAAAAGTAAAACCACACTTTCAACTCTGTGCTGAAAGCCTCTAAGTATCAGCCACTTAACTATGAAAACAAATTGATACAGAATCTGTCAATTCCTTTGCTGTCTATGATCATTCCATCCCCATCCGTGGAGGGCCTCACCTCCATGCTGAGGAAGTTGGCACCTTTGCCACAGGAGCTCTTTCCTGATGAGCAGCAGCTATCCAAGTCAACTGAGCTCATGGCTATATCTGAAATCCATTTGGTCTCTGCTACATAAGCAAGGATCTCTAGGATAATCGTCACTGAATTGACTTTAGGAGTTTACAACTTCTAGTCCTTTCTTGCCTTTGATGATAAGTTATGTTTCAGTGCAGATGCTAATCAATTTTTAGGAAGCTCCAGAAGAAAGAAAAATACATAAAAATTTATCTGATGTCTGTAAATAAATAAGAACATAAAACCTTACACATGCACACACGCACACATACACACACACAAACCCACTGTAAAGTGTCAAAAGATATGCTGTATAAAACAAACCCTATGGTGGTGAGATCGCCCTCAATGAGCATGCCAGGCTTCCCACGGTGAGGACATACAGACCCTCAGTGACTGCTCCAAGCAAGGTACCTCATAGAGTTCAGCTCCCAGCTAAGAAGCCATCCATATGTTCTTTTGCTGAACTTAGTGTTGAGGCTGTCTTGGCCATGGCAGACTTCTCCATCATCCCTGAAGTAATGAACATGCTAAACTGATGTCACAGATTAGGTATTTTTAAGACAAGTTGGTTAAGAAAGATAATTTAGAAGGTTTAGGCTTTGAACAATTACCCCTCTTAGTTTCAACCTGTCATACACTGTTGTGAGAGTTGCAGAGGTGATCAACATGTTTAGATGCAAATGTGTGAGACACACAGAGGGCCTGAGCTCACCAATCACGAGGCAATGATCAGAAAGCAATCACACAGGTATGTGAAAAATTACTCTATCTACCCCAGCCCACCACACACAGAACTTGCCCAGAACATTCTCTCAAACATAGAATGAGATATAAGCTAAACTACATCACAGCCACAGAGCAGCTAGCTGCAGCAGCCAAAGATTTCTTTGGGGTAATGAGGTGGCCTTATTGCATGTCAAATTTTTTAAGTTCAAGTTTGGAGACCTCAGTTCAGTGTAGTCACCAAAATATTACAATTGGCAACCAAGGTCCTCAGTCATGGGCTGAAGACCCAGAATAGAAAACCCTGGCTGGCATTTGTGTGACTGCACCACAGTATCAAAGCTGGTTGGGTAGAGTGGGCATGCTCACCCCACTCTGCTTTATCTTACTACCCCATGCCTCAAATCCTTGGCTTCTTCAGTTAGCAAGAAATTCACAAACCATAGTATCGTCTATGATACTTCAGGGGTTAAATCTTAAGAAAGAAAACACAGTATTTTGTAAGTCTCTAAAAGCACACTCTTGTGGTTTCTATATCAAATGTACATGAGATTTTGCTGAATGAGACTGCAGATGAGTCACCATGCTTCCCTCCTACCTTCATAAAGGCCCCGACACACTGCAGGGAAGGATTTATCTCCTGGCTCTCAGAGAACAAAGCTAGAGTCTCTGGACAGCTGCGGTGGCTGTCGGTGCTGCAGTACTGACAAGGTAATGGCGACGCAGCTGCCACAAGAGGGAGAGGGCCTGCAGCTGCGATGCAGAAGCGGGGACACTGCTAGGACAAGCACATGCACACTCATTCTTCACTGGACAGCACAGTCTAGTCTACTTCAGATAGCAAGAACTTAACAGCTTGGAAACACATCTTCACCAGGACAGCTGTCCTCAATGCTAAAATAAGCAAGAAGAGAAAGGTAATCACTGATGTCAATCAGTTAATCCAAGAAGTAACCTAAGTTGCTGCTTTAGACTAACAGGCCTTACAGAAGGCAACTTCCCTTCACACAGCATTTTAAAAATGATTGGTACTACTCTGCAGGGTCAAAGATGCGTTCGGGAGAAGAGCTCCTCTCCACTGGGGCCCACCCACTCGCTGCCGTCTTCAGAGCCTGTATCGCCTGAGTCAGAGTTGCTGCTGGAGCACATCTTGCTGGGGAGGCTGTTTGGTTTGACCTCAGAGCCTCTCTCTCCTGTGCATCTTGCTTCATAGACAGAAGACACCTATAATTCAAGAAAGAGTTTTCAACCGACCAGATATCATAATGCCCACCCCAGAGAGTAAAGCTGCTCTTTATTTGTATGCAGAGATGAGAAAGCAAACCACTGATACTTTCCTAGAGATCTGCAAAAGCTGAAGAGAGAGCTAGATAGTTCAGAGAAAACCTGCTTCTCCTTTAGCCATGAAGGGTCCCAACCCTAAATCTGCATGTTTAGTCACTTGGATAAATGTGGCTGTGCTAGGCTAAGATAAAAGGAATTCCTTCATTTTCAAAAAGTCTGTGAGTGCCTACTGCAGGGGAGCCATGATATCACATAAAACTCCAACAGGGAAGACCCACATGGTCACGGCCTTCTGGTGCTCATGTTTCCATGGACAAGGCAAACAAGCAAACCGACAGACATAGCTTTAGACTGCAGAAGCAGGCCGCAGGTAGTGAGGGGTGCTCTGGACATGAGCAGAGGTGCGCTTGGCCTGCAGAGGCACTGGAGCTGTTGCAGTGTTTCTGAATTATAGTCCTAGAACTTTTCTAATGTTTTGTAGCACAACTCTGTTTTGTGGGATGGTTCCCCCACCAGAAAGCTCCCTAGGATAGGATGGTAAACCTTACCAGATTACAGCAACTAGCAACCTTCCCCAGCTCTTCATCACACCTACCACCAGTCCCATCCCATTTCCAAATGGCATTATAGTCCTGGCTTTTGAGCTTGAGGAAGAAGCACAGAAAAGCTAGTGAAAGAATAAAGGGACCCTGAGGTTGGAGGGAGATAAACATACATGCTTCCAGGTGTGCAGGGAGTTTGAACTTTGTTCAAATGCAGTGGGTAAGACTACAGACTGCTGGGACTTACAGGCCAAGTCTGTATGTCACCTTCAGATGCCTCAGTTTTCTATTCTACAAAAGGGGCATGTCAGGAGTACTTAGAACACATGGTTTTGAGAGGCCACTGTCTTGCTGAATGGTGATGACTGGTTAGGACAAGCAGAAGCAGGAAGGAGAAGGAAGGCCATGGCCACTACTGACGAGTGGGGCAGTAGTCTTCACCAAGTGGGCAGGAAAACTGAAGGGAAGAGATGTGTATGGAGACAAGGTTCAGTAATAGGCTGGCAAGCAGGCTGTGTGTGAAGATGAGAGGAAGAGTCAGATCTGGTGAGCTGTTCAATAAGGGGTGAAGGCTGTATGGCACGACTTACATAGCAGCCTCAACATGCTAATGCCTCCTGATAAGTTTGTAGGCATTGATACCACACAGTTCTTTGGAGAATTCTTACAGGGCTTAAACCAACTGTGACAACTTATAAGAAGAAGCTTGCTTCAATTCAATGTTCTACCTGCTTAATATAGGAGGGATTGAGAATGGTATAAAGCAGGTATAAGCCTTGAACTTGCCTTCACAGAGCCCACCAGTTGCTGGGGAGACAGACATGTACAGAATGCTAGGGCTCTAAACAAGAGGAACTGTATCTGGACAACAGGCAGCAAGAGCACAAGAAGAACAGTCTGTCCCATATAGGGCAGGGAAGGCCAGGCCAGGTGAAGCAGGAAAAGCACACTGAAGTGGAAAGGTGCTGTCCCAGGACTGGAATGGGGTGTGACAGACTCAGCCTGTCATTCAGAATCCCCTGTAACAGCAGGGTGAGAAAAGCCAGAGAGGAAAACGGCAGTATCTACAGACCAGGGGTTCTGGCTTAGTGGGTCACATGACTCCCACGTTTCTGACTAGTGTGTAGGGAGGTGCTGGCCATTTCTAAGTTAGGAAGAAGGAGGGCAGTCCACTTACCCTATTAAAATTTAACAGACACTCTTCATTACTGGGTATTTCTTGAGCATCTGGATATTCTTCTATATCATTCTCTCCCTTGGCATTTGTATAACATTCTTAAACATTTTGAATGGAAAAGGGAAAAGAGGGAAAGGGGGAAATTCCATTAAGACACAGTTAAGAAACATACATTCTTGTCCCCCAACCCTTTGAAGATTTTAAGTAGGCACTGAAAGCACAATCAGCCAGGTGCATATGAAAAAATGCTATGCCAATTCAAAATTTCTTAGCCCAGAGAGTTTAGTGAGGAAACAAAACAAAACATGAACTAAGCAGCCAACAGAAGAATTTTCTACCATGAGACACTCACTTAACAAATACATATGCATATCTATGATGGGAAGGCCCTGAGAACCAGTGAGACTTGTACTTAAGAATGATTCTCAAATGGAGACACAGGATGCATCACATTCATGAAACAAGAACAGAGGCCTTCCAGAGAGGTACAATGAGAAAGCAAAACAGGTAAATATCTAGCCTGTTTAAACTCCAAATGTGCCAACTGCACACTCCATACACCTGTGGACCAGGGAAAGGAGGCTTGTGGCTTAACGAGGCAATGACCACTGAATGAGAAGGCAAAGCAGGCCATAGTTTAGAGGAATTCAATGGATCCAGGAAGGACCATTGTTCTCAGCCCATGCTGTACATTCCAGTCACCCAGGGAACTCTGAAAGATCCAGGGCTCCAGGACACTGACAGAACTGTTACAGGGAGGCCAGATACCACCCTTCTGAAAAACTTCTGGGTGATTCCAGAGCACAGTCAGATGGAGAATATCGTCTCAATCTAGCCCAGCCTCTTGTCCACCAACTCCATGAAGAAGGCAACTATAGCACAGTCACAAAGAACTCCAACATGGTTAGTTTGGACCTGGCTATAACACGAGCTCAGATATGCCCCCTTAACATCCTTGCCTGCTGGGAGTTACCAGAAATTAACAGTATGTATGGGTCCCATGTGTCAAGAGCCACAGATAAGAACAGTCTTGATAAGTGCTGGGCTCACTGCCATCAGGTATGGACTGTGCTTGCTGCATGGGGCATTCTCCACAGTTTGCCAGCCCCCAGTACTGCCAATTACCTGAATAATCCAAGCTCTGAGTGAGAAAGGCCATGGTTGATGGCAGGTTTTTATTTCTTTCTTGTAACCAATTATTTAACCCCAAGCCCCAAATCTCTAAAACATGACCACCACCATCCCTCAAAGGCTTTGCAGCACATTAGAGGAGGTGTTATGTGAGCAGCTGACATGCACAGTAACATCCACACCCACCAACCCAGGACATAGGATCTGCGAAGAGGGGGGGAGGCCATTGCACTCTGATGAGGTAGGCTCTGCTTTACCCCATCCATACTAAACACATACTCCACACCCATGCCAAGAGAGGGACTGTAGGGGGTGGGAGTAGGAGACTTGTTTCCTAGTCCAGGAATGCTCATGAATACAGGGATTCCACCTACACTACCCCTTCATTCAGGACATTAGCAAACAGCAATGCTGAACTGTTTTCATATTTTTTGTAATGTTCCCAAGTGACAGCTACTTTTTCCAAGTAACAAATTTTGTTGTAATCGATGGCGCCACCCCCCCCATCAGTAATAACTTCCTTTTGGGTTCCTTTTACAAATATAGACAATGGGGAGCAGAAAAGGGACAACACTGTGAAAATCTAGCACAGAATTGCTGGGCTATAAAACTCAGCCTTATTCTCCTAGCCAAGGCCCTAACCAACCCTGCACTGCTCACCAGAAGGCTCACTTTACACAACCTTGATGATACATGTCAATACCAATGAGTTTTGATACATGTGAGCACTGGAGGATGCCATCTAAAGCCATCTGTGGTTGGCTCCCTACTGCTTTGTTGGCCTTGTCCCCACCCACCTTATGCCGCCTCCTTTTTGCCAGCCACACTACTGCTACTGCACCAGTCATTGTATCTCTTGCTGTGGCTCCAATTATCATGTCATCATCCCTGCTCAAGACACTCAACCAGAAGGACAGGGACAGTCTTGCCATGCATTCCCAGATCCTACAGCAGTGCCCAGCACACAGAAGGTGCACATGTGCCGAGTAGAAGCACCAAAGAACACACAACAAAGCCAGCAGGGGGCAAAGTAGAAAGGTAGTGGGCTTTCATCAAGGACAAGCTGCCTCACTTCCTAGACCTGACCCTGTTTCCTCACCCAAATGTGCAAGGGGACAGTCTCCCTTCTCTGGGATGCTTAGAGCTCCAGGTAAGCCAGTGCCAAGAGCATTAAGTATGTGCTTGTTCCTAACCATTTCCAACATTAGAAGCTGGGAATACCTGGCTCTTCTGAAGAGGTGAGTGGGTGGCTATGTCCTATAAGCCTTTGTGAGGCTACAGACCCCCAGGCGCACCAGTAGAAAGGACGCTTCACACTACTGCATGGCAACTGCACAGGGGTCATACTTAACAGTTGTCAAAAGATCGGTTACTATTATTTACCTACTATGTGCCACTTCACATGCAAACTCAAACATTTTATAAAGTCAAGGACCTAGAGCTAAGAGTTGGACCTGGACTCCTATTGATGAATGACAGAAACACCCAAGCTGAGGGAACTATGAATTCAATTGTGTCTGAAAATCAGTCCAAAGAAGTGGATTCTTGCTGTATGGTGGTACTCCTCTTTCCCTCCTGGCTCTTTCAAGGCGACACTCTGATACAGCTCTGCATAATTCTAACTCATGTTCCATTTGTTGCACCTGTGACCCAGCCCACAGACTGGGCACTCACAAAGACTATGTCTGTGCAATTATGGCCCTAGCATTCACTCTGATCCACTGTTGTAGAGGACAAAACTTTTGGACCATAAGATATACAACCTGGCTTTTCAGCTTACAATTTACAGTTGACTCGCATGATTTGGGAAAATTACTAACCTGGAGACCTTCCTCATATGAAAACCAAGGGCAACATCTCACTGGGTTCTCATGAGATTACATAAAAAAGAGAGCACCTTTCAAGCAATCAACTGCCTGAATATAAGCTCATGTGAGAACAACAGTAGCAACCAACCCTCTGTACTTGCTGTGAAATAAACAAAGATACTAAATGAAGATAGTTCTTTACTGTCTTCATGATCCAGCTGAATCTTTAGGAGGGAGGAAGGTAGGTTTGGGAAGGCATCTGTGACTACAGAATAGAGAAAAGCAAATACCACAGAGAAAAAGAATCAAACCATCTTCAGGAAAGATGGGGTCAGGAGGGTGAAGCTAGTGAGAGAAGTCACCAGCTGCAAGGCAGCTGTAGCCTTGAAGGGGAGACATGACAGATGTGAATAAACATTCACTGAAGACTTTTCATAAGTCCTCAGTGTTCTAATAGAAATGACAAACACATATAATAGTCAACAGAAACCCAGGAGTACATAGGCCACCCAAGCTCAAAAACTTGTGCAAATCAATACACGTTGTCTCCAGAGTTCCTATGGCTCCCCAAATTCTATGTCAGGACTTGTCACAGCTTTTGTGTGTCTACTTGGAAGGCTCACATGGTTCATTCATAACATGCCCCTAAACTAAAACAGTCCTCATGAAATTAGCTCCTCCTCCTATCCCTCTTGTAGCCACCCTCCCCCTCCAAATCCCTCCTGCTGTTCACTCCTTAGTCTCAGGACAAACTCATTCTCTACAAAACCTTTTGATCTTATTCTTGTTACCTGCTTCCACAGCTAGTGCCTCAGCCCAGGCCCATTTTATTACTCCCCAAACCAATGCAGGAACCTTGGCACCCAGCAGCTGCTCTGCAGTTTTTCAATTTCATCTTAACCATTGGTAGAATTTTTTTTTTTTTCTTTTCAAGGTAGGGTCTCACTCTAGTCCAGGCTGACCTGGAATTCACTATGTAGTCTCAGGGTGGCCTTGAACTCATGGCAATCTTCCTATCTCTGCCTCCCTATTGCTTAAAGGCATGTGCCATCCCACCTGGCCGGTAGGTTTTTAAACACACATTGACTTGACACCTCCCAAACTGAAATCCTTCCCTCAACCATCCATTCCTGCATACTAAACTGGCCCCAGCAGCCAAGCTCTTGATCCTGACAAGCTCCCTTCCTGCTTACCTGGTTCATCTTTAAACCAGCTGTCTTCACCCTAACTCAGACTGACCTGGAATTCACTGTGTAGTCTCAGGGTGGCCTCAAACTCAGAGTGATCTTCGTACCTCTGCCTCCCGAGTGCTGGGATTAAAGGCATGTGCTACCACACACTGCTGTTTTCTTTTTAAAGTTTACAGAAACTAGATTAAGAAGGAAAGAGGGGAGAGTATGAAGAGCTCCTGACCACAAGTCCCTCTTCTTTCAATCTGCCTCAGACTCCACTACCTTCTGTTTGGTGACTTTCCTCCTGTATGGTTCCACAGTGGCTATATATAATTCATCAAAACTCGGTCAGTACCTCGTATGCTTTTATGGTACTTCCAAATTTCTTTCTACCAGACCATGGTTGAGTTTGAGAGCAGGGTCTAGTTTTCATTCATTTCTATGTCCCCAGTGTGTGACAAAGTACTGGACACATGGAAATTTTTGTTGTTTCCTAAACTACATATCTGAACCAATTTATCAGTGTCCACAGGTCTCCTTACCTTTACACTCTGATGCAGGAAAAAGAGGAGAGTACAAGGCTTTTTCCCACCAGGTCTGTTTTTCTTGATTTCTATTCATTTCTTGTACATCAGTGTTCAGTACAGGAAACTGTTTAGATTAAACCAAATAGAGAAAATGTTTATCAACTTTCAAGATAGGGGGGAAAAAATCAAGCATTACTAGTGGATTATAACCCCAGATTTTAAATATATATATATATGTTTGAGATTGAGTAAGTGTGAGAGTGAGTATGGGCACACCAGGGCCTTGTGTCACTGCAAACTAACTCCAGACACATGCGCCATTTTGTGCATCTGGCTTTATGTGGGTACTGGACAATCAAACCTGGGCCATCAGGCTTTGTAAACAGTCTCCTTTAATTGCTGAGCTATCTCCCCAGCCCAACCTCAGAATTCTTAAGATGGGAGTTTTTTTAAAAAACACTTAATAACCAGGCATGGTGGCACATGTCTTTAATCTCAGCACTTAGGAGGCAGAGGTAGGAGGATCTCCATGAATTCAAGGCTACCCTGAGACTACATAGTGAACCAGGTCAGCCTGGGCTAGAGAGAGAGACCCTAACTTGAAAAACCAAAAAAATTTAATTTTTTTGCTGTTCTGGATAAATCAAAGGAAAAGAGACAATATGTTTAGAGCACATAAAATTTTCTTAAAAAGCACTTAAACCGGAAGTTGACTGAAAATAAAAACAAAAAAAACCTTACAAGGCTTAAAAACAATATAAACAATAAATATTCCCAAATTAAGGCAAATTACTAGGCTTCTGAAGTGCATACAGCTAACAGAATGGCTTTGAGTCTGAAAGTGAACAAGGTGTTCACTTTCCATCCATCACATGGCAAAGAAGGTGCGCACCCTCCAAGAAGGATCTGAGACTGAGTTTGTCTCCTGAGCAGTGAGGACTGGCCAACATGGGACTGGTGGACTGATCAGCTTCAGTCAGCACATTTATCCTGAAACGTTGGTGCCTGCCACTTCCAAATACCTTCGCTGTGCCTAAGACATGGTATGCCTGCCAAAAGCTTCCCTTTGTATCTCTCTGAATCTCTGTGCTGGGCTCTCACCAGAACTCTGTGCAAATGAAGAGGCCTGTAGACTCTGCATATATATTCACTGTTTTAAAAGGCATGCCATTATGTGATTTAAGTGTAAAAGCTGAACTTTTTCAATATTTAACTTTTCAAAAATAGAACTAAGGGCTGGAGAAATGGCTTAGCAGTTAAGGTGCTTGCCTGCAAAGCCAAAGGACCTTGGTTTGACTCCTCAGGACCCACGTAAGCCAGATGCACAAGGGGGCACATGCACCTGGAGTTCGTTTGCAGTGGCCGGAGGCCCTGGCATGCCATTCTCTCTCTTTACCTGCCTATTTCTGTATCTCTCTCTCTCAAATAAATAAATAAAAATAAAATATAAAAAATAGAACTAAATTGGGAGCTGAAAGAGCATTGTATTGTCTACTATCTACCCAGAGTGGAGTGTGTGTATGTATCTTCTTCAGTATGATGCAAATGAGCAATGCTGAAAGACAAACAGGTGCCAAGATGAGGGCTTGACAAGGCTGGGCTGAGTACCAAATGAGGCCAGGGTCTCCAGTAAAGGTGGGGACCAGAAATTGTCAGCACACTGAATCATTTCTATTAGATCCCTCTTTATTCTGGGATATTACTTATTGCTATTTAGGGCAGAAAGGGATGGTGGCCAGAATTCTCTCCACCATCCTAAGGCACTACTGCAGGGAGAGAGATTAACAGGTTGCTATCTGTGTTCTTATTTGTGGGTTTAACTATGCTGCTTATCTTCTGATCCTCTCATGAGACAGAGGTACAAATAAAAGGGACACAGAGTCAATCATGAAGGACAGGTGTGGTGAGGGAAACAAGATAGAAGGGTCAAGGCACTGTTCAGGGTCTAGGACATGCACTAAGATGAGGTAAGATGTCAGAGGAACCATATTGGACAGGATTGTATCTTGGTCGTTGGTGCACCTACAGGCACAGAGCTGCAGAAACCATCTCTAAGGCCTAGTCTCTGATCATAGAGCACATCCCATCTTCTCTTCCCTGCAGAGCTTGCATCCTCCATTTGGGTGTCCATTCCTATAGTCAAGATTCATTGTCTTCTGTTTTATGCTACAGTGCCATATACAACAAACGCACACCATTTTATAACAACTTTCTACTCATTTGACGCCAACATTTAGGTAGCAGAGCAAACATGATCACACACTTTGCTCATGCTAATGCTGTTTCTGTATGTAGTTGTCTGAGTGCGTTGCACATACTCTGTGTATACACATGTGGGGGCCAGAGGAAGGCATCAGGTGTCCTCCTCTGTCATTCTTCTGCCTTATTTCCCTGAGACAGAGTCTCAGTTACTGATTGTGGAGTGCCTACTTCTTCAGTAAAGACTGGCTAACCAGGGAGCCCAGCAATCCTTCTGTCTGCCCCACCTTTGAGGTTATGGGCATGTGCAGTCATGCCCAACTTTTTACATGGGTGCTGCGGAGCGTGCTTGAGCAGCAAGCACTCTTACCCACTGAGCCATCTCCCCAGCTCTGTTTGAATGTTTTAAACTCAACTACTGGTTTAATTCGACTGTACAAAGTGCAGCCAAGAAAAGAAACTTGAAGCAGGACAGAACAAAATAGAACCACCCACCTCCAGGTGTCTCCTAGCTCACTCTGACCTCCAAGTACTTCCTCCAATGGCAGCTTCTTTAGGAAGCCTGCTTGGCTCCTATTTAATGCAGTCAGCTGCTCTCAGACTTCCCAGCCCACCTCATGCCTCATACAGCAGCTCTTCACCTTCTTTTAGATAATGCTCTTTCGCCCATCATGTAACTTAGGAATCTGCTGTCTCTAAGTTGAAGGTACCTTCACAACAGAGGGCTTTTTGCTATTTATTCTTAGTCCCTGCAACAGCAGCTGGTACATACAGCAGGCACTTGATACATACTCCATTAGTGAAATATGGGAGAGGAGGGGAGAGGAGGAGAAGAGAGAACTTCATCTGAAAAGCCTGACCATAAATGTGTGCAACCACAGATGCAATCCTCAGTTCTTTAGAAGCTGAAAGTGATATGAAGGGGACACAGGCTCCACAGCTACACAGTCTCACTCAATAGAAACATGCTGGCAGTCCTCCCCCGCTTTTTTGGCAGTCCCTTTACTTGAGGTCTAGCACCCCTTTCCTATAGACCCTTCTCAGTCATTGGATGGCTAAAGAAAAGGAAGTCCTCTTCAGATCACTCTCTTGAAAAGGAGAGACAAAATGCCACAGACTGAAAGGGCCTACTCTGTGCTTTCCTTTGCTTCCAAGGTACAAAGCAGGGGGATGAGTGCTGGCTCTGACCTTTCCTGTGGGATGGGTTAATTTCCCTCCCTGAGCTCACACAGAAAGCATGGTGCCATCCCATCAGGATGGTCCTTTACTCCCTCCCTCTCCAACTTTTAAACCTGATGACCTTCTGAGCTCAATTCTGGGCAAAATGAGCTCCAGCGTAAAGTGGCCTGGAAATTCATTGAAGATAGGATTAAGCTTTCTGCTCCTTTTCTGTGCTTCAAAGTATTTGGCACTAAGTAGGCACTGGAGTTATGAGGAGGATGTATGCGCCAAGCTTTTTTACATCCTCACTGCTTCTTTGTAGCTGTGTATATGGGTACATAATTGCCTTTTTTCTACATACCTCTGTAGCCAAGCCTCTCTAACTGGCCTTCTGCCCACATAGCCTGCTTCCTTCTGCTCTATCCACTTAAATGTGTCCAAACCACCTACCATATTGCCCATTCCTTAGCAGGGCTCTTCACAGGCTCCCATAGCCCCTTAGGGCTCATCTCCACTGCCCCACCAACACATGACCTAGAACTACATTGCCCTATAGCCTGAAAGACAAGGAATTGGACAGTTAAGTAACAGTGCATCCATACAGTGGGAAGGTATGCAGGAAATAAAAAGGAAGAGTGATTATAAGAAGGGGCCATTTCGTGGTGGCTCATGCTTTAAATCTCAGCACTTGGGAAGGAGGCACAGGTAGGAGGACTGCTATGAGTTTGAGGCCAGCCTGGGACTATAGAGTGAGAACCTACCTTGAAAAAAATAGAATAAATAAATAAAGAAAGAAAGAAGGGAGAAAGAGAGGGAGGGAGCAAAGAAAGGGACATTTTAGTTTAAAAAGGAAACACAGGAGGAAATATATCCATGCAGAACATATCCTGGTGACTCATCACAGCTCATATTAGTGTAGTGATAAGGTCCTCTTCACCATGTATGTACCCTCTTGGAATAAAATATAACCCATACAAGCTGCTCATTTCAATTAAATCATCTTCAAACTGGTCTTCTTACTAGACTGAAGTCTTCACAGGCAAAGATGACATCTCACTTATCTAGTGCTCCTTCCTTAGTGATGGGTATAAAACAGGCATCCAATAAATGCCCACCAAACTGAACTAAACTTTAACATGTACCAAGATAACATTTCTATTAGAAATCCTATGTTTTCTTCCTCTTGCTCTGAAATAGATGGAATAATAGTGACCTTTAAATGGACACAGATTACTTCTGGGAAGACTGGCTCCATTCAGGCAAAGGGGAAGAATATCCTCCTATGGACTCCTCAAGACTGACTGGCAATTGTGACAAGGTGGATAGACATAGTCTTATGCCAGCTGGGTCCCCTACTCCTGTACCTCAGGTCAAGCTATGAAGTATGCACCAATCTACAGTGTTATGTGAGATCGGTGCTGACAGCACCTGACTTTCGAACAAACCCACATCATCTGTAGCTAAGACCACTCAGAATTCTGAGCACAAAGACATACATCAACATACTAGAAAGCAAAGGAATGTGGTAGTGGTATGATGTAGAATCTCACTGTTTTCCTCTTTTTCTTTCTTTCCCATCTAGAGCTAAGTGAAATACAAAGTACACAAGGGAATATTTAAGAAGAAAAAATGGGGCAACACAACAACAAATATAAGCTATCAACACTATTTTTCACCTTTGTGAGTCTGGCTTCTGTGGGATCTAGAGAGTAGAACATAGGTCCTTAAGCTTCACCTTAACCTTAAGTGCCTTAACTGCTAAGTCATCTCTCCATCCCTATTTTTCCGTTGGCAGTTTACATTTGAGTTTTGAGGAGTTTAAACTGACCCCTCTACTGATCTCTAGGCAAGCTAACTAGAGCAGCCATTCTTAATTTACCCCTGAGATTTCCTGGAACCACAGGCAAGCAGCTGCACATCCAGGCACTCAGACTTGTTGAGTGAGGCATGGTCCACAGCCATTGGAGCTGATAATCAACTACCAGAGAGAAAGTATGTGAACAACTCAAGAGATATAGAAATGCTTTATCTATTTAAAAAGAAAAAGAGAGAATGTGCAAGGAAATTAAGAGAAGGAAGAATTAATTCTGATGTGGGGTAAGGATGGGGTTAGAGGACAGAACAAGAATTAGGCAAAGTGTCAGTGAGGAAGGTGGCATGTGACAAGGGCTTCCCAAGATGAGAAAGCCAGTGTACAGGACAGATAAGAGGGAGGGCAACACACAAACTGCTCCTCAGATGTTATGATATGTAAATGTCTCCAACTCTTCTTGCTTCTGGTCAAGCAATATTTGAAACCTGGGCAGACAGCTATGGCTTTTTGTAGACAGATTACTGCCTTCAGTGTTAGTTCTGGTGCAATCAATTCAACCTCAAGTCATTTCTTAGGAATACAGTCAAAGGGCACAATGACTCCATTAATAAAACCTTTGACATAAACCACACAGAACTCCCAGCTTCAAGAACCCAGGCTTCTTACAGAGCAAGGAAGAGATTGTGGACTTTTTGGATTGTGTGTTTCATTTCTACATGAAACAGCATATTTACAGAACGCTGTCCAGATGTAATATATTGAACATGAAATACACAAGTTATAACAAATCCAATCAATATTAAAAAATATATTTATTTATTTGCAAAGCGAGTGAGAATAAGAATGGGTGTCCCAGGGCCTCTAGCCATTGCAAATGAACTCCAGACACATGTGCCACCTTGTGCATCTGGCTTACATAGGTACTGGGGAATGGAACCTGGGTCCTTTGGCTTTGCTGGCAAGCACCTAAACCACTAAGCCATATTTCTAGCCCCCTAATCAATATTTAAGAGGCAGTGAAGCAGGCTTGCTACCTAGAAAAGATCTTTACTAGGAGTCATATACTGATTTCCTTGACTATGGAAGCAGGAATGCTTATATATAAGCTTTTTGCTTTACACATAGTACATAAACATTACATAAGAATCTTATAGCCTGTGGCTTATTGTAAAATGCCTTTTGTCTGCAGGAGAGCCTACTTCAAATCTGTAAAAATCAAATCCATTTCAAGCCCTAAAATGTAAACTCATAGGAATGATACATTTTAAGACATTTAAACTAAGTTCCCAGTATTTAACCCTATCTTTCACTGTCTGATATGCTTATTCCTGGAATAAAGTCTGATGAAACCCTTTATCAAACACCAACATGCATGGATACCTACCTCTTCCAGTTGTTCTGAAGAAACTGGATTATCTTCACAAGCAGGGAACTGACAACCTGCTTTGCAACTACAAAAATCATTAGCTTCTTCCTCACATTGTGCCATGATTTTACAATTTGCTTCTGAGCTTTCTAAATTTATTTCCAGAGATTCATTCATGCTACATTCCAAACACTGATTTTGCTTTCTGATGGGCAGAATCCCTGTTGCCTCCTCCTGGGAATCCAGTGATGTCTGAGCACTCTTCTCCATTCCAGATTTTTTTAATCTAGGCAGGAACTTCCCAGACTCAAGCTCAGATTTCCCATAGTAGTGGCCTTCTTTCTCTGCATCTTCTTCCAGAGGTTTGAGATCTGCCTGTGGATCTTCAAATACATCAACTTGAGAAGGAATGGGAATATTTGCTTCATCTTTCTCAGATTCCAATTCAGACTCACTTCCTCCTCCAGGGGACAGTTCAGATGCAGAAATTGGGCGAAAATGAGTACGAGGAGAGATCCGAATAGCCCTGTATTGTGTTCTGTCAACACCACATATCCTGGGGTGAAAAATCTCACTGTCTGAATCAGAGCAGAGAATTGATTTCGGCTTAAAACTGGGGCTGAAGGATGCAATCCCTTCGGGTTCAAATGAACATTCTACATGAAGAACTTGTGAAAATGGATTGTTTAGGTCAAAGGAAGAGAATGAATATTCAAGTCCAGGATCTTCAACTTGAAAGTTACTACAAGCTCCTAGCAAGTCTTCATGGAAGATAAAAGAAAATCCTTTATTTAATCCATTTTCCCCACTCTTCGGCAGGTCATTTTGTTCAAATGACACAAAGGGTTTCCATAACTGCCTTTGCCCAGGAGCAAAGCTGTTTCCAGGGGTCATAAAGACATCTGTACCAGCTATTGTCACAACATCAGAAGCTGCACACTGCAACAAACTTCCTTTTGTGTGACTAGGAGGTACAACTGCCCATTCCCCATCACTATTGAAAGTTTTGAGTTCTCCATAAACTCCTCCAAGAATGAATGTGTTCTCTTTATCTTGGGCCACACCCCAAGGTTTAGAGGGTGTGGTATAATCACCACCGTCTACCTTTGACAGCTCGCTAGAAACAAATGTTCTTTTCTCTGGGTTCTCCTTCTGCCCCTCCCAGAGATGATACTCTGATCTCTGCACAGCCCTACTTGGCTCCTGAAGGGACTCCATTTTAGCTTCAGCATCCAAGCAGCAGCAGTAATTGTTCACATCTGTTGAAAACAACTCATCATCAGTTCTTTCTACTTCTACTGTAGCTGCAGAATGTCTATCTGCCATCTTTGTCCAAATGTCTTTAATAACCCCTGAGCTGTAGCTATCTCCGTGTGAACTGCTTTCACTACACGTTTGTGTAGTTTCAAAGTTTTTGTTTAATGTTTTTTGTTCTAGTTGAATACCACAGACAGATTCTAGCTTAGATCTTTTTTTGAAAACTAATGTAGGAATTTCTCCTAAAGTCCTACTGTTTGGCTGGCAAGTTTCATCTTGCAAAAAATCTAGAAGTTCTTCATCTACATAATTTGATAAGACTCTAGGAATTACATAATTAATATCTTCTGCATTAAACTGTGTTGGTTCTTCAAACTGAATGTTTAATGCCTCGTTGTCTGAACGTGTTTCTTCTGAATGGGACCATGGACTACAGGTTCTTGTTGAAAGATTAGAACAATGTTCATTTTCTTCAAAGGCACTATTTTTGGTCCATATTAGCAATCTAGACTGTGTTTTCCCAAGTATATTAGCACTAGAATCTGTATTTTCACTACCCAAGTTGAGTGTTTCAAAAGAAAATGGTAAAACAGAATTACTGCATTGCACTTCAAACACTGAAAAACAAGAGTTTATACCAGATCCTTCATTAATATCTGAAAAGAGCTCTTGATTGCCAGCAAGCAAATGTGAATTGAGCATTGTGCTGTCCAAGATTGGAGAGAGTCTTATTGGAGAGTCTCCTCCAAAACTCTCTCCATCAGCATCACCAGAGCTAGATGAACAACACTCCCAAAACTGAGCCAGGTTGCCAAGGTCTTGCAGGAAGAAGCCCTCAGCACCCACAGAGCTGGTAGAATCTGTCCATATTGCACGTTCCCCTTGCAACTCCATACCATCTAACACTATGCAACATTCTGCCTCAAAATCTGCATTCTCTTTGCTTTTTTGTCGAATCATATTCAAAATTCGACTTTCTCCTTGTATTGTTTCTGAGGCACCAGGATCCAACATGGATTGATCAATATCCACTTCATAGAAGTGTGTTAATTCTGATAGATGAATATCATCTAGGTATTTGTTGTCCTCTGGTAGAGAACATAATGAGGTCCCAGCGAGGTCAATATCCTCATTTATAACTGCAGGCATTTCTACAAAATGACCATCGATGAAAGTACCTGCTGCGAGGTATGTTTTATGGATATTACTGTTGCTGATACAAAGACCATGCACTGATTCAGACAAGTCTTCCATTGCCTCTGAGGTCAGAGCACTTGTGTCCTGTCTGTTTCGGTATGTGGTCTCTAGTTTGCTTTTTCTGCTCAAAGGAACGAAATATTCAGCAATGGGTTCGGTGTACCATAATGGCTCCTCTTTGTACTCTTTGTTGTTTCTGCTCTCCACATACAGGTCTCTTCCTGTAGTGCTCCCAGGATCTTTCCTCCCTGGCTCTTTTGCTGGTCTTTTACCCCGCTTGCACAGCTGCCTGACTGACCCATTGCCACCACCACCACTACTGCTGCTGCTGCTGCTACTACTGCTGCCTGCATGGAGACATCTCTCTGCCTTCTCACCGTGTTTCAGTGACAGCCTGCTTTGCCCATTCCGCCCTTTTTTGTTTCGAATTTCTCGTGCTTTGTGTCTGACTTTAACATACTTCATGGATGCTTTTAATTCTCCCTGATTACCACTTGAACTTGAGCCTGCTTCACTAGAGCCGGAAGACCAAGAGCGAGGGCGAATCTTGCCTTCAGGCTTATGTCGGATTTGCTTTTTGTACAAGGCAGGTTTTTCTTCGATGGTGCCATTACTCAACTTGTTCTCCTTCTCATGTCTGCTTCTGTTCTGGCTTTTCTCATGCACAGTGATGGATGCTTCAATGCCTCTTTCCTTGATGACTTCACTTTCACTATTGCAGTCTTTTGGGGAAGATGTGTCTGTGCTCACTGGGGGTGCTGTGGATGATGAAGAGGAACTAGAATAAGAACAGGCTTTGGACTTGTTCCAGACGGTCATGATCTCTTGCAGGCAAACTGGTTTCTCAGAAAGTGGTGGAAATGCTTCATAGTACCTAAAAAGCAGAGTCAAGAGTTCAAAGGCAAGCACTTACCTGGAACCAACAATTCCAATCATAGAAGTCCAGTAACACCACTAACATTTCATTTCAAAATAACTTATAATACAATAAAATGTGCTGGACAGTAAGATCAGTCCCATGGATCAAGAACTTTCTACTCAGCATTGTGATAAGTACTATGCAAATATTGTGAAAAATATGTAAGACAATTTTTTTTCTTCAAAGCTTGAATTTTAATGAAGAAGAAATGAAAAAATGTAGTAGGAAGAGTGCAGTCTTTTTAGGAATGTATGGATTTGAGTAATCAATTTGATCACAATACTGTGATTTTAAAGTTAATTATTTAATGTTTTAGTCTATTTCCTCAACCTCATGGTTATTGTGTACACTAGAAATGAATGCCATTGACAAGCTAGTTAGAAAATGAATGAGGAATATGTGCTCTATAGCTACATTCCATGAGATTGAATCCTGGCTCTGCTGCTTATTACCTGTATGACCTTAGGCCTGTTACTTAACCTCTCTGTAGCTCAAAGTAGGAGTAAGAATAGTGTTTTGGGCTGAGGAGATGGCTCAGCAGATAAGGCAGTTGCTATCAAAGCCTGCCATCCCAGTTCAATTCCCCAGTACCCACATAAAACCAGAGGTGCACAAGGTAGCACATGTACCTGGAATTCATTTGCAGTGGCAAGAGGCTCTGATGTGCCCATTCTCTCTCTCTCTCTGCTTGAATGAATAAAAATATATGTAAAGAATAGGGGTTGGAGAGATGGTTTTGTGGTTAAGGTGCTTGCCTGTGAAGCCTAAGGATCCGTGTTTGACTCTCCAGATCCCACATTTGCCAGACGCACAAAGGTGAGGCATGCACAAGGTCACACATGCCCACTAGGTGACATAAGTATCTGAGTTCAATTTCAATGGCTGAGGCCCTGCTATTCTCTCTCTAAAAATAAAAATAAATAGTATTGACCTCACAAAGCTGGTATCAGGAATAAAGGAACTGAAATGAGAAATGAGTCAGGAGAACACTTGCTTCAAGCTTGTCCTCACTCCTATAACATTATCTCAGGGTGCTAGCTTGGTACCTGGCACTTAAGCAGGCTCTCATTCAAGTACTCAGGAATGAGGAGGCTAGGGAGGTCTGGAGCAATCAGAGTCCTGTATTCCCATCACAGGTTGATGAGAACTGTGTGGTGTGAGGATGTGACAATACACACAATGCTAGACCAGTGGCCTCAGGAGATGCAGAAGAAAAGACTAGGAAGGAGCCATGTTGGCTACTGAAGGCACTGCTGTTGGAGAGACACTCAAGGTCACACATGAGGTGGCAAAGACCCTGTCTGTAGAGAGCCTGCATATGACTGACCTTTCTCAGTCTATATTAGATCTGTCCAACAGAAACTCACTGTGAACTTCTAAGTGTTCTAGCAGTTAATTGAAACTGGTGAAATTAATGCTAATGAAATTCAATATGTAATCAATATTAAATTAATACAGTATTTTGTATGACTGCAGAATTGTACTGGGTTTTTTAAACTTAGGTCCATCTCAATTTGAAGTACCACATTCTAAGTGCTCAACAGCCTGCCACGTTTTACGGTTTGTGTTGCATAACAGGCCTATACAAGCACAAAGTGCAAATTTTTCCCTCTAGGTTTTAGAAGTGCTGAAGACCAAAATAAAATGTATAACAAAGAAGTCTTCTATAATGTAGATTATTTCCATATGAATCATTTACAAAGAAAAAACTGAAAGTACAGAAAACAAGTTTAGTTAGGTCCAGAACCTGCCCATGCTCCTTGTGCAATAAATGGAAACTTGGTTTACTTATAGCTGTCTCAAAAGCAGTGCTGTGAAATTTCAAAGGTAGCAGTACATAAGTAGACTCTGCAAACAATTACCTTCCTTGTCTCATTCATAAGATTAGAACCATCTCACTTGCCATTGCATTCTTGGCTCCAAGTGCATGGTTAAGTGTTCAATATATGTTTCTCAAATTATAAAATAAGAGATCAAACAAATGACAAACAAAAATTAGAAACCACATGGCAGTTAGCAGACCAATTTTAACAAATGCATACTTTATACTGAATATAATCTTACATACATTTCCACTTGATCCTTTGCTGTAGGAGACAATTCTGCCTCTGGAGAGGAAGACCCCTCAAACTTTTTGTGAATCTTCTCTTCTGTTATGAAACAAAAATTCAGAACGATTATCTTATATTTAATGAATGTTATGTTATTAAAAGTTTCTCAAGTCGTTTAAATCAAACAATTCAGGCTTTGTAGCTTAAAGAGAGGACTCTACCAGTTTATCATTTATTCATTCTTTTTTTTTTTTTTTTTTTTTTTTTTTTTTTTTGAGGTAGGGTCTCACTCTAGCCCAGGCTGATGTGGAATTCACTATTTAGTCTCAGACTGGCCTCGAACTAACAGCAATCCTACCTCTGCCTCCTGAGTGCTGGGATTAAAAGTGTGTGCCACCATGCTCTGCTATCTTTCTTTTTCTTTCTTTCTCCATCCCCCCCCTCCTCCCAGAAAGAGTCTTACCCTAGCCCAGGTTGATCTGGAACTTACTCTATCAGCTCTAGGCTAAACTGAACTCACTGCAATCCTACTTCATCCTTCTGAGTGCTGGGATTAAAGGTGTGCACCACCAAGTCTGGCCAGGTTATCTTTTTCATAAAAATCTATTTCTTCAGTGTGCCAGAAGGCACTCTGTGACCCACCCACACTAGCCACTGTATCTTACAACTGATGAAGCTTCCAAGCTCTTCACTATGAGACTGAAGTTCCCTATACACTTACTAATGAGACCAGAAGGAGGCAACATCTGTTCACATTCCAAAAATATTTTCTCACAAAATTCTGACTCAGACTTTGTATTGACACATTTTGACTAATATTAAACTATAAAGAAAAGTCTTCCTTACAATTACCTCTGGTGCTTATCATGTAGGTAAGCAAGGCTGTATTTTGATTCAAACAGAAACACTAAGGGTCATGCAGTTAGCTCAGCCCAGGACACTGTCTTAGGTTAAAAACAAACTTGACCTTAGCAGAAGTTCTCAAGGCTTGGAATAGCAAAATGACCATGATAAGGACAAGGAAACAGGATCTTCCGCCTAAAATGTATGCCTCCTTCTGAGTTCTTGTGAAGCATCAGGAACCCACTGGATTATGAGGGCATAGGAATCAAAATGACTAATGAGTCCATCAAGTTTACCTATCTGAAACAACTCAAACCTGAAAAAAAATTAGTGTGAAGAATTTTGGAGACTTAATATCAATAAACATTAATAGCAGGAAAGGACAGGGAGAGGAGAAAATATTGCACCTAATCTGTGAGTTTCAAATTAAACAAAGGAAAATAGAAAAAAGAAAAACAAGGAAACATTTTCTATGTTTGAGAACCCCTGTAGATTAAGTCTTACTCTTGGGAGCAGGGAATCCCCTAAGTGTCTAGTAAGATTATATATATAGAAGCCCCTGGGAGAGATGAAGATGGTGAAGGACAATGACCTGGTGACACAATGAATACAAAGATTGTTTGAATATGGATTCTAGGAAGTTCCTCAGTCCAGGATGGGGATTGTGACCGTACGACACATGCTCACCTTGCTCACTCTGCAGGTCTTTCAGTCTGCAGCAGAGTTCTTCCACCAAAGTCTCAATCCCAGAGCTCTGCGTGACAACAAATATCATCAAGTTACATAACTACAGCAAAAGCAGGCAGTTCATGTCAACAAATTTCCATGTTCCAAAAGAAATATGTCAACACTTAATGAATTTTGGACTTTAAAAACAGCACTTACATACATCCAAAGTTAGTTTAAGTATTTTACTAATAAAGGACATTAAGTAGGACTTATTGATAAAGAGAAACAATATGAATGTACTTCCCAGAATGGTTTCTATCTCTCCAGAGGACATTACCTTGCTCAGTAAAGCAAGGACCTAAGCACCCATCATCTGACAAAAGTCAGTCAGCATCAAGAATCTATGTGAGCCGGGTGTGGTGTCGCACGCCTTTAATCCCAGCACTCGGGAGGCAGAGGTAGGAGGATCGCCTTGAGTTCAAGGCCACCCTGAGACTACATAGTTAATTCCAGGTCAGCCTGGGCCAGAGTGAGACCCTACCTTGAAAAACCAAAAAAAGAATCTATGTGATATGCAAATCGCTAAACATAATACACTACATAAATGGACTAAAGGACAAAAATCACATGATCATCTCAATAGATGCAGAAAAGGCATTTGACAAAATCCAACATCCCTTCATGGTAAAAAGTCCTAAAAGAAACTGGGAACAGAAGGAACAAATCTCCACATAATAAAGGCTATTTATGACAAACCTATAGCCAAAAAACCTAAATGGGGATAAACTTGAAGCTTTTCCACTAAAATCAGGAACAAGACAAGGTTGTCCACTGTCCCCACGTTTATTTAAATATAGTACTGGAAGTCTTAGCTATAGCATTAAGGCAAGAGACACACATAAAAGGGATATAAATTGGAAAGGAAGAGATCAAATTATAATTATTTGCACATGATATGATTCTATACATAAAGGACCCTAAAGACTCTACCATCAAACTTAGAGCTGATAAATACCTTTAGCAATGTGGCTGGATACAAAATAAACACACAATTATCAATGGCCTTCCTACATAGACAATAAATGCTGGCGATGTGGAAAAACAGAAACTCTTCTACACTGTTGGTGGGAATGCAATCTGGTATAGCCCTTGTGGAAATCAGTGTGGAGGTCCCTGAGACAGCTAAAAATAAATTACCCTATGACCCAGCTATACCACTCCTAAGCATATATCCTAAGGACTCATTTCACTACCTTAGAGATACTTGCTCATCCATGTTTATTGCTGCTCTATTCACAGTAGCTAGGAAATGGAACAAGTCCTAGATGTCCCTTAACTGATGAGTGGATAATGAATATGTGGTACATTAAAAAAATTATATATATATACTTTGTTATTTTGAGGTAAGGTCTCACTCTAGCTCAGGCTGACCTGGAATTCACTATGTAGTCTCAGGGTGGCCTCGAACTCACGGCGATCCTACCTCTGCCTCCCGAGTGCTGGGATTAAAGGCGTGCACCACCATGCCTGGCCTGAATATGTGGTACATTTATACAATGGAGTTCTATTCAGTGATAAAGAAAAATGAAATTATGAAATTTGCAGGGAAATGGATGGATTTGGAAAGAATTATACTAAGTGAGGTAACCCAGGCTCAGAAAGCCAAATGTCACATGTTCTCTCTCATATGTGGATCCTTGCTACAGATGTTTAGACTAGTATGTGAACTGGAGTAAAAATTGGTAAACAGAGGCCAGTAAGCTAGAAAGGGGCTATAAGTGAGGGAAGAGGGGGTGAGAACTTAAGGGGATGCTACTGTATATAAGTAAGTAGATAAACAGATTACTGCAATGGCCTAAGTGAAGTCAGGGGAAAGGATGGAGTAAAGGAAGGGTGGGAAGAGGGTTAATCAAAATTTAAGATGTTATGAATAAGCCATATGGAAACCTACTTCTTTGAATAATGGCATACCCAGAAGCCATAGATTGTTACTAGAAAAATGTCAGTGCCAGAGATAGGCCAGGGAGGTCCTTGATGCCCCAAAAACATTACAGGCCATTGCCAAGGCTCTTGGTTTCCCACCAGAAAAAGATTGTAAGACTCTATTGCTGAAGATTTCACATGCTTGGGCTGCAGAGCAAGCTGGAGCTCAACTGTAAACCTCTTTACTGTGGACCAGCTGACAGAAAGTTGGGAAAAGTATGCTGCATGCAGCCCTATGGGAGAGAGGAGTCATCAGTGGAGATAAACAACAGTGACATTGCAAACCTTAAGACTAGACAACCAGGCCAAATGAGTCAACAGACATAATAGTAGCATGTCTGTTATGGTGGAAACCAACTGCTCTCTGGTTGGACTGGAGGCTGGCTCCATGGGAGGAAATACATACCTGATACTACAAACTTAGTCAAAAGCCTATGGCAGAGGGTCATGAGCCCTAGAGGAGTAAAACTTGCTGGTGTCTGGCTAAATGCATATATTATGCTAACCAAACTGATCTATAAGCACTTTTCTTAATGTTCTGTTGGGCACTGCTAAAAACGGGCTGAGACTGTGAGGAAGCTGGCCTGAACTGTTGGACATGGTTGGGGACCTTGGGTTGTGGGGGTTGCAGCTGGCCTTATTGTCGGGAACCCACCCTGGTGATGGTGACTGGCCTTCCCTACCCTCGGGCAAAGTTGTAGTGTGCCCTGTCATCACCCAGAGTGGGCAGAACTGGCGAGGCCCTGCCCCCTTGATCCCAAAAGCATCTGACCATCCCATAAGTCAGGCTTTGCCCTTCCCCCACAGTTCCTGACCTTGTGGCTAGCTGCCCAAGAGACCCTTATGTGGCTGAAGTCACGTAGCTTTCCCTGCCATTCCTGTTACCTCTCTCACAGCTCTTCCCTCATAACTCTGAAGTCATGTAGCTTCTCCCGCCACCATCTCCCTTACACTTCTACCTTTCAACCAATTAGACAGAAACCCATAAACTATGTATCCGATTGCCATATAGTCTGTATGTGCCGTCTCAACCTTTCTCAAGTGTTTATAAACTCACTCCCCTGTTGAATATACAAGAGCATGCCATCCATCAGACTTCCTCCCGGGGTGTTTATTGCCCATTGTTGCACTCATCCGCTCCAGGACCCTGCTTCTCCCCCCCCTCCCCCCCCCACTCCTCCTGTGCCTGGGACATCAGTAGCAACGAACCCCGGGAACATGGCGAGGAACCACAACGTTCATCTCATATATTAACACTACTCTCACTTCTGGTTAGAGAAGCTTCTCTTTTCAGAAGGTTATGAGCACTGGAATGACTCAAAAGGCACCATAGTGCTGAGAATAAATAACAGTGAAGTGTTCAGCACTGAGACTTCACTATCACACCTTCCAAGGCTCAGGGTCCATTGTGGAAGAGGTGGTAGAAAGAATGTAAGAGGCAAAGGAAGAGTGCTTACAATGCTATCTTTCAGACACAAAATGACCTGCATATCATGACCTAAACAAGACCCTCATAATAGGAGGAAAATATGATGGCATCAAAACAAAAGAGAGACTGTGAGGTGGGGAATATGATGGAGGTTGATTTGTGAAGGGGAAAATGGGGAAGGAGAAGGAATTATCATGGTTTATTGTCTATAATTATGGAAGTTGTCAATAAAAAAGTTAAAAAAAAAAATAATCTATGTGAGCATGGTCCTGTACAGACTCAACATGAAAAAAACAGCATCAAAAATCTGTGAGCATGAAGCCGGGCATGGTGGCACATGCCTTTAATCCCAGCACTCAGGAGGCAGTGGTAAGAGGATTGCTATGAGTTCAAGGCCAACCTGAGACTACATAATGAATTCCAGGTCAGCCTGGACTAGAGTGAGACCCTACCTCGAAAAACCAAAACAAACAAACAAAAAATAATAAAAAAAAAAATCTGTGAGCATGGTCCTGTATAACAGATTCAAAGCAAAGAGATTCACAAAACCTCTTCTTGGTTCTCGAGATAGACTTTAACCAAACCCTAGGTGTTTTTTTTTTTTTTTTTTCTTTCTATTTTTGAAGCAAACTCTGAGGACAAGAAGAGCCACAGAAAACAGGTCAATGCTAACAGTGAATTTGGGAGCTTTTTTTCTTTTAAGAGTCATACACAAGGTATTCACCTCTATAAAGAACTGGATAACACTTGAGGAATGAGTCTAGAATTGGGAAGATAAAGTAGGAGGCAAGCTTCAAAGAAAAATGCATATTAGAAACAAGCAGAGAGCATAATTATTCACTGTGTAGACTTTAAAACTTTTCAAATTCTCAATTTCTTGCAAGAAAAAAGAAAAATCTCTTATAGTGGACAAAAGAGTAAATGCATTTCTCAGATTTATTCAGTGGCGATGTTCTACGTAAGTTGGAATTAAGTCTCTTTCGGTAAGCACAAATGAACAGATGCACATGACAGCCCTCCTAGCTTTGAAAGGCTAAAAATAGAACTTTACACATTCACTTAACTCAAAATGACTCAGCAGAAGTATTGTAGATATCCTAATGAGAAACCCCATAATTATAGTTTTAGCAGCAAGAAGCAGATTACAATTAAGAAGGTTAATTACCAACATCTATAGTTACAGTCTACCCATCTCACACCACAGAGCTTCTAAAAGGGAAACAAGAAAACAGGCCAGATGACAGGTGCTTTTCCCATAAAGAATGCTTAAAAAGCACAGATGACATTAGCCTTAAGCAGTAGGGGACTCTATAATCCCATCACAAAGGGTCTGCTTACCATAATGTCCAAGGTATGATGAGGCCGGCAATTACATTCCATTTCCCACAGATCATGAAACCAAACACTGGTGTCAGCTGACATGCTGCATACTGTTCTGTACATGTAACTGTGCTTGCAAACCCAGGGCTATCTCTAATGCACAGCACTGAATCTCCAGAGACCTCTTACTAAACTTCTTTCAGACTTCTTAAATAGTTTGTCATTTCATACATTATCACAGAATAGCCAGTACAAGGTAGTGACTGGATATTTTTAATGCTTTGTCTTGGAAATTAAAACTACACAGATATATGACAGCAACTAAACATATTTATCATTTATTTATGTATAATGTATACTTTTGCTCTTACATATAAATACGTATTTTTTTCCAAGTATAAATAGCAAAAGCACAGTATCTTATTTCTTAGTCTGTGTGATAAAGCACAATTTACTGATCAGGTTTTTGTTTTTCCTTTATGGTACCTAGCTGTAACATGCCTCTTCAATCTCTCCAGAAGTAAGTAACTGCCAGGGGAAAGCCTGTATTCTGGTGCCACTAGTAAACCATGTCCCCCAGCACTTGCTCTTTGGTGTGGTCTCTAGTGACTGGGCTTCACACCAATATATTAGCAAGAGGGCAAAAGCTCCCTTGGAATGCTAACTTGTTCCACATGCCATGCCCACTGAAGCATCAGTCCTGTTAGCACAGCGATCCTGCCATCTTATTATAGCTGCACAGGACCCCAAACAAGACCAGCAGAAGAACATGCAAGGTCCTGGGCTCCATCACAGTCTCACAGGGAAAACAAAAGTAGAGTATGTCAACCTCTGGATAAAATAAAATAACATGATCAGCTAGGTCCCAGGCACTAAGAGGAAGATACTGAGTTCAAAGTCAGCCTGAGATACATATGAGACCCTTTCTCAAAAATATAATGAATAGGGCTGAAAAGATGGCTTAGTGGTTAAGGCACTTGCCTGCAAAGCAAAAGAACCCAGGTTCGATTCCCCAGGACCCACATAAGCCAGATGCACAAGATGGAGCATGTGTCTGGAGTTTGTTTGCAGGGCTGAGGCCCTGGTGCATCCATTCTCTCTCAGTCTCTCTCTCTCAAATAAAAAAATAAATTATTTAAAAATAAAAGATAACAAGTATGGCTAGAGGGATGGCTTAGAGGTTAAGGAGCTTGTCTAAGGATCCAGATTTGATTTCCCAGGACCCAAGTAAGCCAGATGCACAAGGTGGCACATGTGTCTGGAGTTCATTTGCACTGGCTAGAGGCCCTGGAGTGCCCATTTATTTGCTCTCTCTCTGCCTCTCTCTCCTCTCTCAAATAAATAAAATAAAGAATACCTTAAAAAAAAAACAAATAGACTGGAGAAATGACTCAGTGGGCAAAGTGTGTACCACATAATGCTCACCTGAGCTCAGATTCTCAGTGCCCACATAAAATGTCATATATTGTGGCACATGCCTGTAATCCTAGCACTAGGAAGGCAAAAACAGAATCCCTGGGACTCATGGCTTGCTAGTCTAGCCAAATCTGTGAGTTGTAGGTTCAGCAAAAGAATCTATCTTAAAAAAAAAAAAAAAAGGTGAAAAGTAATTGAAGATGACACCCAACACACACACCACCCCTCTCATATATATATATATATATATATATATATATATATATATATATATATATATATAAAAGTAAATAAATAAAAACATAAATCCCAGTGGGATGTAGTGGTGCACACCTTTAATCCCAGCACTTGGGAGGCAGAGGTAGAAGGATCACTGTGAGTTCAAGGCCAGCCTAAGACTACATAGTGAATTCCAGGTTGGCTTGGGCTAGAGTAAGACCCTGCCTCAAAAAAAACAAACAAACAAACAAACAAACAAACAAACAAACAAACAAACCAAAGAAACCCCATCCCCACACAAATCCCAAGCCAAAAAAAGCACCATCAAAGCCTATGAAAAGGCAACTCTGCTTTGAATCTGCTTTTAGCCAGGTGATGAAGAAAGGCAGAGAATGCATATGACTTCATCAAACATACTGTGCTGTTGAAGATAGAAAGGTTATTCAACTCCTTTGAGTCTCCACCTCATCACAGATAGAAAGGAAAATACCTCAACTTGAGTTAAGTCCTTCAACCTCCTTATTTCATTATGACATTTTGCTGATATAGGCAAACAGGAATTACTGAATTCCTTTCAATATTGCTGTACTTGAGGTAACATATGTAGGAACTCATCTGTTACCGGACCATTTCTTTTCAGATTCATGTTTATTCTCTTAAGAACTAAAATCACTAAAGGTAAACTCAGGCCAAAGGCTCAGAAGGTTCTAGGTTGAATTTCTGGATACCCTTTGCCAATACCATATTATTCAGTTAACAAGAAAGGTCAGCTGAACATAGAAGCTCATGCCTATAGTTCCAGGTCAGTCTCCACTAGAGTGAAATCAGGGAGGGAGGGTAGGTATGCAGGTAGATAGGTCAAATATTTCAAAGCAGGATTTAGAGTTTTTTTTTTTTTTAAGTTTATTTATTTAAAAGCACAGACATAGAAGAGATAGAGAGAGAATGGGCATGCCAGGACCTCCAGCCACTTCGGGATAGATATTTTTAAATATTTACTTTTCATACTACATTTTTGAGACTTTCTTAACCTGTTGCCCAAGCTGGCCTTAAACTCATAATCCTTTTGCCTCAGCCTCCCAAGGGTTAGGGCTACAGGCATTACTCACCATACATGGATGAAGCAGACTTAAATTTTTTTTTTATTACTCATTTTATAAATAAGTATTTATTATCATTTAAAATACTATATGACTATAATACAAAGGGTTCTTTTTCTTTTAACATTACAATGTACATAGCAAGTCCAGACTATAAGACCTTACAATCTCCACACAGGCATTTGCCTTTTTCATGCTGTTTATGTTTACAATGCACATTAGTCCTGTTAACCAAGCTGTGTAGTAAAACACCCATAACTGGACTGTAACATAACACAGTATGCAGAAGCATTGGATTTTATGATTTTTATGTACATATTGGTTTAAAACTGCTTTTTATTTTTGGTACTTGCTAAAAATGTGATATCAGGTGGTTAAAAATAACCTGACCCATCTGGTGTCTTAGGCCTTAGGTTCTTTATTTCTAAACAGCAATAATTACTGAATTCCTTTCAACATTGTTGTACTAGAGTTGACATCTTTTTTTGGAGGAGACATGTTTAAACTAGGGAGCATGACTCAAGGTCACTAATAAGCACAAAAAAAGCTAATGCACAAGCTGGGTGTGGTGGCTCACGCCTTTAATCCCAGCACTCGGGAGGCAGAGGTAGGAGGCTCGCCATGAGTTCGAGGCCACCCTGAGACTACATAGTTAATTCCAGGTCAGCCTGGACCAGAATGAGACCCTACCTCAAAAAAACCAAAAAAATAAAAAGTAAAAAAACCCCAAAAAACTAATGCACATAAGAAAGCTTATGTTTCTTTCTGGCTAAGTCTATAGCTTTTTTTCTTTTTAAGTCCATAGCTTTTCATCAAATACTTAAATCTAAGACTTTCAAAAACCCACTGACTTCCATATAGTGACAGGAAGCCTCAGTGTTCACTATAAAAAGAATTGTATATAATACACCAGAGGGGTGAACACAGTGTTCTAGCAACACACTTTGTAACGGTCAAAAATGGGCTTAGCGGTTAAGATGCTTGCCTGTGAAGCCTAAGGACCCAGGTTTGATTCCCTAGTATCCACATATGCCAGAAGCACAACGTGGCATGCATCTGGAATTCATTTGCAGTGGCTAGAGGCCCTGGTGCACCCATTCTCTCTCTCTTTGCTTCTTTCTAATATAATAAATAAAATATTAAAAAATGGGAACAAATGAAAGACTAAGACAACAAACAGTCTTACTACTGACAAAAACCACAGAAACAAAAAAGGGTAAGAATGACTTAAGCAGCATAAAATTTAAAAATATTAATTAAAGGAAAATTGCAAAACTCTATTATATTAAGTTGAAGAACATGCAAAATAATCTAACACTTAGATACATCTTCAAATGGTAAGTATAAAAATAAACACTATGAAAATAACTGCCAAGTCAGGTAAGTGGCAACCTCTGCAAGGGATAGAGGGGAGCACAGAGTAGAAGGGGCAAACCCTGAATCTACAGCTCCCCCCCCCACCCCCGGGCAAGAGGAACAAGCCTCGGTGCTTATCTGCCTCTGTTCCTTCAGCCCAGTCTGTCCCACTCCTCATGCTGTAACTCCACACAGGCCTGTTTTTGTGCCTTTTGCTCACCAAATTTGAGATTTTTAATAGTAGTTCCTCCCAGTAATTTCCTTTCTCACATCCTCACTTTTCAACATCTGATAGATTGGAAAATTTCTGCAGAAATCTCAATCTTCTACCTTTCTAAGAGAAAAGAAGCTCAGGGCTACTTAACAAGCAGGAAAGCAGCCTATTATGTAAGGCCTCCATGGCCCATAAGCCACTCAGCCTTGCTATCCGTAGACTTGCACAGCCACCTGCCTCTTCAAATCCCCACCAAGCTTTCTCAGGAAGGCATCCCACACGTACATCTTTACTCATCTCCATCCTCCCACAGACATGTGTCTTCCTGACGGTCCTTTATCCGACAAAATGGAAAACACATTCTTTCAATTGCTCAAAACATAGACCTTGGCCACCTAGATACCCTTCTTTTGCTCTACCTTACATTTAATCCTGTGTACTCTGCCTTCAAAATACAGTTTGGCCAGTTCCCATCATCTCCTTTTGGGCCACTGCAATACCTGCAGCTGCTGGTGTTTTTGTTATATACTTTTGAGACAGCTTCACTATGCAGTCCAATCTGGTCACAGCTTCACAATTAATAATGATTATCCTATTGAACCTATGCTGACCCCAGTTTCCTTTGGAGAATCTGTTTTTCTTTTTTCAGAAGGCAGCCTGAACTTAGGAGATAAACCACCCATCATACATCAGCAAAGGCCCAAGTGAAACCACACAGAAATTGGATAAGCAAAACATGAACAAGAGTGATGCTTTACTAGCGAGTCTGACAACCTGTGCTAGGGTCCTGGGGACAGACACAGAGGATACTCAAAATGCACCAAAGCAGAAATCCAGAACCTGCTGAGAGCACAACACTAAAGCAGACTTAAAACATACCTATTACAGCTACGGGAATTTTGTGTAAGAGAGGGCAGAAAGATTGTAAATGTATCCATAAAAAAAGTATAGGGTTGGCAGTTGTCCATCATTAGACGAATGGATAACTAAGATGTGGTATATCTACATGATAGAATTCTACACAGCAGTAAGGAAAAACGACACAATGAAATTTGAAGAAAAATGGTAGAACTTGGAACAGTTCATTCTCAGAGAACTCACCCAATCACAGAAAGACAGCTGTCACATGGTCTCACTCATCTGTGGCTCTAACCTGAATCTGCCAAAGATGCTGACATACCTAATAGGCATCTCGAGGACCAGATAACAAGGAGGGTGGGATGGGAGGGTGAGAGTGTGGGGGGAAATCACAAAACTGGACTCAAATGGAATTGGTACCATAAAATCCCATATCCTGAAAGACAGAATAAAAGGCTAAACCTTCATTAGGTCCTTAGAGGGAACACCTGAATCAAAGGGCCCTGAAGAGGGTATGATGAAGAATAGCCTTAATCTTCTCCTGTTTCTCTTTCTCTCCTCTCTTTCTCTTTAATATTACCTATCTTTTTCTTCCTTCTTTCCCCTTGGCACTGGCCTGTAACTCCCAGTGTCGAATGTGGTTAACATCTACAATGAGTTGCTGATCAGAGAGATCTACAGGGTTTCTCCTAAGAAGACTTCTGTCAGAGCACTGGATTACCCCCCAGAGGTTAACAGTAAGACCCTGTTGCCAAAGACACTATATGCTGTTGGCATGGAATATAGAGAGACCTGGCTGGAATATGGAAGAGAGTCAGTCCCCAGACAATTAATTAGCTTGTCTAGTACCAGAAGTTGCTACATGAGCTACTGGGGAAAATGGCCAAAACCTGTCTAAGCAACGCATGGTCTGAGCTACCCAGTCCAATATCAAGCTCCCACCAATTGTGGGTGTAGCAGACAGCTTCAGGTTCGCTGAGATGAACTTCCAGACCAGGCACATTTATGGAGGAAGGGGTATTATTCACTGAAGCTTACAGATCCAGGGGAAGTTCCATAATGGCAGGAGAAGCGGCCTGCTCTCACAGGACCAGGCAAGAGAGAGAAAAAATCCAACCAGCCACACAGAGCAAAAACTACATACCAAAAGCCACAGCACACTTCAAGAACTCCTGCTAGGCACACTTTGCATATCTCTACAATGGAATCTCAAACCCACCACCACACCTTAAGACCGGCCCCCAGTGACATTGCCTCTAGCAAGGTGATTGAAGATGCAAACTATAAACCAATAGAACACCGAATATATTGGGGGCCATATATTCAAACTACCACATTCTGCCCCTGGCCCCCAATAGATTTATAACTATAACACATTGTGAATTGTACTCAGTCCAATTTCAAAGGTTCTCACAGTCTTGACCAACTTAAGATAGTGAGTCCTGTAAAATCAAACAAGTTAAATACTTTGAACATGTAAAGGCACACAGCAAACATTTTTAATTGGTGTAAGGCATAGCAAGGAGAGACTAGAACAATGCAAACTCAACCATCATCAGCAGTCATCAAACTTCTGCAGTTCAAGTTCAATATAACCAGAGACTGACAGTCTTCAGGTTTTCCAATTCCGCCCCTCCAGCTGGGCAGAGTAGCCAGGGAAAACTTTCATCCCATGCCAACACTGCACTCTATGGTAGCCCTTTTGCACAGTCCTGGTATATCCAAAACATCTTTAGGTCTCCATGCAAACCATGGTCCATCTTCCAAAGGCTCTTCCAGCCTATTCCTGAGAGTCTTTATGCCCTGCCTCATGCCGCATCTCAGAAGCGGCTCCTGGAACCGTGTACAATTCATGACCACTCCATGCATTTTTCATGCTTCCAAAACTAATACCAGGTGTGCAGGACACAGCCATATTCTTAATCCAGGGATGAAATAAATCATAGCCTTGAAAAGCAGGTTCCTTCTCCAGTAAACTCTTTCCAAGAGTTTGCCTTTCTAACAGTCTTTCCTCAGGCATCCACTCCATTGTTTTAATGTAAAGCAGTCAGGCCACCTTCCTTAAGATTGCTAATGTGTTGACAATAGCAGCTCCAGTAACCCAAAACCAGTCTCAGTGCCTCTAATTTTAACTTGCTTGAGGTTTTCCAACTTAAAATCTTAAAATCTCAGTCTGATATCTTTAGCCAAGTACATCAATCCATTACAAATTTAACCTTGATCAAACTTTCTGTCCCTGGATAGCGGAATGTAGCCATCCCTTATGCCAGTAGCCCAGTTCCAACAAAGTCCTCTGCAGTCTTTCCTTCCCCTTAGAAAGCTCATAAGCCAAACCTCAAAGTTCAATACTGTCTGCACTTAGCATTCTCAAATTCTCATCAGAATAGTCCATAAAACTTGGCTTACCACTCCAGAAGGCATCTTCAGTTGCAAGCACCAAGTCCATGCCCATTCCTCCAAAACAAAGGTTCCAAAAGACAAATATCCACACGGTCAGGTTCATCTCACCCCACTCGGGGTACCACTTTACTGTAGCAGACAGCTTCAGGTTTGCTGAGATGAACTTCCAGACCAGGCACAGTTATGGAGGAAGGGATATTATTTATTGAAGCTTACAGATCCAGGGGAAGTTCCATAATGGCAGGAGAAGCGGCCTGCTCTCACAAGGCCAGGCAAGAGAGAGAAAAAAATTCAACCAGCCACACAGCACACAGCCCAAAAGCCATAGCACACTTCAGGAACTCCTGCTAGGCACACTTTGCATATCTCTACAATGGAATCTCAAACCCACCACAACACCTTAAGACCGGCCCCCAGTGACATTGCCTCTAGCAAGGTGGTTGCAGATGCAAACTATAAACCAATAAAACACTGAATATATTGGGGGCCATATATTCAAACTACCACAGCAGGCTACAAGAGGGACTACACCTATTAAATTATCTCTAAACTAATAGTGGTTATTCCATTTATCTGGAGCTGACTTCACTCTAATAAGCCCTTCTTCCCATCTCACTTCTCATCAGGCTCTGACCATAGACATACTGGAAACAAGCACCTTCAGCCACTGAGCCATCTCCACAGTCCAGACACATTGGGAAATGACACTTATCAAGATGGCATTGTCTTGGAGATAAAGTCTAAACCTGGGACTAAGGACTGATTACATTTTTCTGCCTTTCCTAGCTTTGACAGCATCTGCTCTCTGTCTGTACTCTTTCCTCATCTTGAGTGCCTCCAGGAATACAAATAGTCACCTCATTGGTTTTGGTTTAATTGAAGCAGTCTTTGTACCAGTGTAGGTCTGTTTCTGTGCTCCCTATTTCTAATGCAATGGCGAACTGCACATCGTCTGCTGACTTCAGCCATCAGGAAAATGAGATCAGCCCTTTCTCTGCCAGGGTACAATGGAAACACATGCTGGATACCCAGAGTTGACGCCAGTACTTCTTGAAGGAAGACAAGAATATTTTGGGTTAAAGAATCTAAAGAGATGGTGGGCAAAGGTTCAGTGCTGAAGTTTTAAGCAGCGGAATTTTCCAAGTCAAGTGTGAAGTTACCAAGATTATTCCCACCACCAGAGTGCTGCTTTCTTCCTTCTCCTGTGTCCTACAAGCCCTGTAGGGGCTTGATAGCTTTTCATTTCTGTCAAAGCAGAAGCATCTGGCTGGTAGGTAGGAGTCCTGAGGTGCTCTGGCCACAAGTATCATCTGTTTCTCTGACTTATGTGACCTGTCGGCCACCAGATGTGGTCCAGGGGTGTTTGTCTTCTGTCCACGGGCCTCCTTACTTCAGCAGGGAGATGTTATCAACAAAGTAATCGTGCTGGTAGAGGCAGTGCCACTGACATAAGGGTCAACTCATCTGTCTATGGGATGTTGTAGCCAGTCTTCCATGTCTGTAGTGACAAAAGGGTGTTCCACTGATGCTGTTCTGAACTTACTGCACACATGGCAAGTGTTAATGGCAAAGCCAATTCATTTTTGTCCTAATCAAAGACAACATAGAAGAAGCATTCCATGATAACAGCTCCCATAACAGTGCTTGTGAATGACTGTGAGATGGCGAACTTGTAACTATTGTCTTGAGATGCCAGGTATTGATGTGGAAGGACAGTGATATGGAAGAACTATCGGTGACCTCACCCATGATGTAGAGTGAGATGACTGGGAAATTTTCCAAGGGGGAGTGCTTGCATGTCAGCACACTAGTGCTCCCCTAATCCAAAGCTATCTAGGAACTTCTCCTTCGAGGAGGCTGCCTTGAAGGACTTGAGTGCGGCTTCAAACACTTTCTTAGGTAAATGAAGGTTGGTAGTGCCACTGTCCACAATGCTTTTGTCATAGTTGTACTCCTTGCAATCCATTTTTAGATCTTGTCCATTAATTTACACACATACAATGATCACCTAATGAGTCCCACTGAATGGGTGTGTACCAGAGACTGCCTGTGTACAATGACTGGTTGATATATCCAATGATCATGCTTCCTCTGAGGCTAGTACACCTCAGATTGGTTGAGGGGAAAGCCAGTGCCCAGAGCAGCAGGGAGAATGTGGATCTGCTTCAACAGAGTCGAAGAAGGGCTCCAGGGAGTTACGGGGCCTGACAATCTCAGCATAGGCTGGCCCCAGGATACCCTCCCAGTTGGAGCCATTGATAAAGAACTTGTCAGAGGGCTGGAGAGATGGCTTAGCGGTTAAGGTGCCTGCCTCCTAAGCCTAAGAACACTGGTTCCAATCTCCAGCAGTTCCAATCTCCAGGTCCCACGTTTAGCCAGATGCAAAGTGATGCAAGGGCGCAAATGCTGCACTTGACCACAAGGGGATGCATGCATCTGGATTTCATTCGCAGCGGCTGAGAGGCTGCTGACATGTCCATCTCTACCTGTCTCCTCTCCCTCTCTCTGTATCTCTCTCCAAAAAAAAAAAAAAAAAGGACTTGTCAGATTCAGTGATGGCAGCAATAATTTTGGCACGTACAGTGATGTTGGGGCCATGAGGAATGCTTACCAGGTGGGTGCCCAGCTCCCCCTCCCACTTGCCCTGGGTGTAGGGCACATATATACCTTTCCAGAGGTCCTTGTGTGTACTGGAAACCTGCCACTAGTAGTAGCAATGGAGAAAAGGGTAGGGGGCAGTGACCACTGCAAAGTTACTGCTTCCAGTATCAACCAGCATGGTGAGCATTTGTGGGGGGTTGCCTACGGTCATCTGCACATAGTAGCCCTGGCCTGACTTTCCCCTAAGGTTGTCTACCATCTGTACAAAGCTGTCCTCTGACCAGGCTCCTTATAGGTCTTCCAGGGCAGCCACAGCCCCAGGGGTGGCCCTGCCAGGCTGCTGTGCAGAGGCAACCAGATCTGTGCTTGGTGCCCTGAGCAGGCACACCATAGAGCCCACCCACAGCAAGACACAGTGCAGGGCTGCAGCCATGGTGGGCCAGGGCCATGTGGGTTCACTGGGGCGGGGGGTGACTGTCCCTGTTACCTGCCCCCAGTCTGGCTGGTGGTGGATTCTCTCAGGAGCCTTGGAAACATTGAGACTGCAGAGGATGCAGGCTCATTCAGTCACCAGGTCCAGGCTGAGGAGAGTGGGCAAGAGAAATAAATCCACAGCACACAAGGTGCAAGTGATGAGGATCCAGGTCCCAGCTACATCTAGATGGTAGCAGCCAGCCCCAGCACAGCAGAGAGTTAGAAGCCCATGAGGGTCTGGGAGAAGCAATCATGGCAACTGGTGCCGGTGGCTTTCCCAGTCTTCCAGGCCAGGTTGGTAGCATGGGAAGGGGCCTGGGCTTGGGGCTCTTGTGGCTGTGCTGAGTGCTCAGGCCATCATAATACAGTTCCCAGCACCCAGCAGAAGGTGAAAAGACTTGTGTGCTTTGCAGTTGACCTGGGGTTCAGCTGAAGGTGAGAAGATAAGCCAAGTAAGTGAATAAAACCCCACTATATCCAGGGTAGAAAACCTATACAAAGAAGTGCTTTAAATCACTAAAGAGCTAGTCAAAAATGCCAGGTTCAAAGCCGGGCGTGGTGGCGCACACCTTTAATCCCAGCACTCGGGAGGCAGAGGTAGGAGGATCGCTGAGTGTTCGAGGCCACCCTGAGACTACATAGTTAATTCCAGGTCAGCCTGGACCAGAGTGAGACCCTACCTTGCAAAAAAAAAAAAAAAAAAAAAAAAAAAAAAAAAAAAAAAAAGCCAGGTTCAGCAGCAACAATTACTTCTTTTTCTTTTTTTGTTTTTTTGAGGTAGGGTTTCACTCTAGCTAGGCTGACCTGGAATTCACTATGTATTCTCAGGGTGGCCTTGAACTCACAGTGATCCTCCTACCTCTGCTTCCCAAGTGCTGGGATTAAAGGTAGGCATGTGCCACCATGCCCAGCTTAGCAGCAACAATTACTTTTACTTAATGAGGGAGAAAATATATTGCATTGTAACTTTATTTAGTCCACAAACAGAATCTCACCTTATTTTCTGTTTTTTTAAATTAATTTTAGTACACAGAATAGTGGGTCTCATTGTAACATTTTGATATATGTATATTCTTGTACTGGGCTCATATTCACTGTCCTCTTTATCCTCTTGTCACCCTTCCCCAAATTCCAATCCTCTAACCATCACCTCAATGAAAGATGTTATAGTCATTTTAATGGATTTTTAAGAAGCTCAAAAACAAAACAGAAATATACATAATTATTTTTAAAAAACATACCACAGCAAACAAACCATGTAATTAATGTCCTGTAGTAGACAGCCTCAGGTTGCTGGGATGAACCTCAAAACCAGGCACAGTTTATGGGAGGAATAGCATTTATTTGAAGCTTACAGATCCAGGGAAATTTCCATAATAGTGAAAAAGAGAAAACCCCACCACCAAATAGCAGGAGCAAAAAAACCCAAACCAAACAACAACAACAAAAAAAATTGGCAGCCAAATTGCAGGGAATCCATGCAGGACTCAGGCACTTTGCATCTTAGGCTGGAAAGATCTAAACTACAAGCTTTAATAAAACCCTGAATGTACTGGGGGATATCCATTGAAACTACCATATTTCCTAACTCTGAATATGGAAAAATCAAAACCAAATTTGAAAATTAAAAACAAACAAACAAAAAAACTGAGCTGGAGAGATGGCTCAGGGGTTAAGGTGCTTACCTGCAAAGCCTAATGGCTAGGGTTCAATTCCCCAGTATCTATATAAAGCTAGATGCACAATGTGGCACATGTGTCTGCAGTTCATTTGCAATGGCAAGAGGCCTCAGCAAGCCCATTCTCTCATTCATATTCTCTCCCATTCTCTCTTTCTCCCTATCTCTCTGCTTGCAAATAAATAAAATTATTTATTAAAAAATAGTTGTGGCACAGTTCAAAGTTGCTTTCTTATTTTTTTAAGGGGAAAGGAAGGAAGACCTGGATATATTTAACAATAAGCCATACCTGCAGGTAAGAGAACCAAACAGACAGCTCAGAACAGCAACCCTTGATAAAATCTGCACTTGGCTCTGGAAGACTTGAGCTACTTTTTACTGAGGCAAGGAACCCCTAACAAACCATTAGTGACTGCAACCAAGGCACATGCAAAGTATGCTGCAGAAAAGAAAAAGCCAGACTTGCATGTTATTTGCATTTGTTAATGAAAAGGGAATTGGGGGCTGGAGAGATGGCTTAGCGGTTAAGCCTAAGAACGCTGGTTCCAAATCTCCAGTGGTTCCAATCTCCAGCGGTTCCAATCTGTGATGCAAGGGCACAATGCTGCACTTGCCCAGAAGGGGGCGCACACATCTGGATTTCGTTCACAGCAGCTGAGAGACTGCTAACGTGCCCATCTCTATCTGTCTCCCTCTCTGTCTCCCTCTCTGTCTCTCTCTCCAAACATAAATAAAATAAAAAAAATTTTAAAGAAAAGGGAATTGGCAAAGGTAGTTTTAGCTCAGATCTAACAACCAACAAATCCCACCAATGGCCATGGTCCCCTAGAGGAATAAATACCTGATGCTCAGAAATCTTCAGTTATTGTCAAATTTTCATCACTGTATACAATTTAAATTTGGCATACCCAAGCTCTCATAAAATCTCTAACAGCCAAGTGTGGTGGCACATGCCTTTAATCCCAGCATGTAGGAGGCAGAGGTATGAGGATCACAGTGAGTTTGAGGCCACCCTGAGACTACATAGTCACTTCCAGGTCAGCCTGGGCTAGAGTGAAACCCTACCTTGAAAAATCAAACAAACAAACAAACAAACAAACAAACAAACAAACAAGAACTCTCAGATACAAATTACTGAACTAAGCAGTCAAGAGACATAATGCAATGTGGAAGACATCTATCTCATCACAGGACAAAGCAGTAAAGAGTACAGAACCACAGACAAAGTGAAGTCACTACTCTTCTTAAACAGTAGGCAAGACACTGACTGCAGCTTTTAGAGAAGCAGTCCACACAGAAACTAACTCATGGTCTCAGCGCACATGAACATATCCAGAACAGTTCATCTCATGAACACACATCACCACTATTTCCCAGCCTACATCTGCATGTACACAATAACTGCCTACATTATGTCCTGTAATTATGTCATTAGCATTTTACTTAACTAGGTTATAAATGAGAGTGCCTCTGACTCTGTTCAGTTGGTAGTGATTGAAGAGAGTGCTAAGAAGAGCTTTGAAAGCAAAGCACAATACCACAGGGATTACCTTCCTGGACTTCAGGAGATGAACCACACCTCCATGTGCAAGCGTTCATTGTGGCAATAAAATAACAAAATGAAATAAACCTTTGCATTATAATGTCTTATGTAGGTCCTCCTTACTCTTTTCTTTTGAAGCCAACTGAGTCTAAAAAGACCAAGAAACACAAAGATAGCCTATAAACTCTAAGTTACTACACTGATTTTTCAGTTGCTACAGGCAATAATTAAACAAGTTCTTTTCACTGGCTCACCAAAAGCCCAGGCAGTTTAAGAGGTCTGTAAACTGAATTATAAGCAACAGCAGGTGGCTCTGGAGCAAGGGACCAGAACTCTTTCTCTTCCCTCATTCCATAAGGACTCACTGAGCACCTGGTATATGTATGGAACATTCATTTCATCAGCCAATTTCAATTGGGTAAGATATTAAAAATCATTATTAAAGACAGGTGTGGTGGCACACACCTTTAATTCCAGCACTCAGAGGCAGAGGTAGGAGGATCACAGTGAGTGACAGGCCAGCTTGGGACAGATTGAGTTCCATGTCAGCCTGAGCTAGAGTGAGAACATACCTCAAAAAAAAAAAAAAAAGGAAGGAAGATCATTATTAGAAAAAGCAATGCAGTAGGCTGGAAAGATGGTTCAGCACTTAAATGTGTCCAGATGCAAAAGATGGTACATGCATCTGAAGTTCATCTGCAGTGGGCAGGAGGCCCTGGTGCCATTCTCTTTCTCTCTCCTTGCATATAAATATATTTTTTTAAAAAGCAATGGAATTATCTTTTAATTAAAAAAGAAAGAGCAAAAACAGGAATAGTATGTTTCACTTTCTCTTTGCTGTGACCAAACCTGCCAAGAGACCACTTAAAGGATGAAGGGTTTAGTTTGGCTCAGTTTGGGAGAACAGTCCTCATAAGTAGGGAAGGCATGCGGCAAGAGCAAGAGACAGCTGGTTACACTGCATCCATAATCAGGAACCAGAAAAGAGATGAATACTAGCGCTCCCTACCCTTTTACTCAGCTGGGACCCTAGTCTGTTGAACGGTGCCACCTGTACTTAATCTTTTAAACTCTGGAAATGACTTCATAGACATGCTCAGAAGTGTAGTCTCCTGGGTGATTTTAAAATCCAGTTGACAATCAAGATCAACCATAACATTGGTGTTAAGTGACACCCAGGCAAAGAAAAGTGTGCTCCAAGGCAACAACCTAAAGAATCAAGGTCTCAGTTGGCCACTGCCTACCAAGTTCTTTGAGCACACAACCCACTCAGCTAGTATGACTTACACACACATTGAACAAGCTGTGAGAGGAGGGTCACACCCAACTCTCATGGAAGGTTCTCAGCCTCCTTCATGCAGAGATTTCAGCTTCTTGTATTCACTCCACTTAGCTGTGAACAGAAGGCAGACATTTCTCAGCAACTCTGGTCCAAATCAAAAATTAGGTCTTTTACCAGCAGCAGCCATATTCATATTTTACTCCCAATTATGACTCAGCAGCTTCTCTGGGCTTTGCTCAAAGAATTTACATAAACTAACTTCTCCTCACCTCCATTCTGAATTCCTTTAAAATCTCCAAGTTACTTTGTCAATCTATTCCTTCAGTGTCATGAACAAAACTTCCCTTTCCAATGTCTTACTACACATTATTCTCTGCAGTTTGCCCTTCATTCACACACTGCTGAAGAGGTAGTCCTCCAGGTAGCCCTGCTGCTCACCATTCTTCCTCAAAGTAAGGGAGGACACTTGTCCATGCATAGCCAATGAGATTCTCTCTTTAGTTGACCAGTGTTAGTGACTATATTTCAGCCATTAAGATGGGCTGAGGCTGGCAAGGCCATTTTTAACCATACATATGCCAAAGTACAGAGCCAGAATTCACACAGAACAATGACCCAATAAGCAAGAGAAAGACAAATGCAAGACTAAGTCACCAGAGACAGCCACTTTATCTGATGCCCACACAGTGCCCATGGAGGCCCCTCCTGAGGGAACCATACTCGGGCATGGCTTTAGTGTGACATTTTTTATATCTATTATATGTATTCTATTTTTTCTTTAACTGGATTAATTATGTTCCCACTTGTGGTAATGAAATGGTACTAAGATAGTGATGTTATGATTTGAATCTGAATCATTATTGGGGGTAGGGTCTCACTTGCACCAGGCTGACCTGGAACCCATTTCAGACCAGAATTCTCAACATCCCAGTTGACAGGATTAAAGGTGTGGGCAACACACCCTTATGGATTTGGCTTTATTAGATTATCTGTTTGTTTTAATCCTCACTCTGGCAATAAAGACCTACCACACTTAAATCAAGATGAGATTAGCAACTTAAATACACCTGGAACATGTATGGCGCTCCAAGTAGTTATAAAAAAGACGTCCCAACTAAAAAAAAGTCCAGGCCCAGATGGATTCATGGGTGAATTTTACCAGACCTTCATGGAAAAACTCAATACCAATGCTTCTCAAACTTTTCCATAAAATACAAAAGGAAGGAATTCTACCAAACTCTTTCTATGAAACCAGAATTACCCTGATACCAAAACCAGGCAGAGACAGAACAACAACAAAAAAGAAAACTACAGACCAATCTCCCTCATGAACATAGATGCAGAAATTCTTAACAAGATATTGACAAACAGAATACAAGAATATATCAAAAAGATCATTCAGGGCTGTAAAGATAGGTAAGCGGTTAAACCTAAGGAACCATGTTCAACTCTCCAGGTCCCACATAAGCTAGATGCACAGTGACACAAACGCACAATACTGCACATGTGCACAACAGGGCACACAAGTCTGGAGTTCGTTCACAGCAGCTAAAGACCCTGGTGTGCCTACTCTCCTTGCCTCTTTCTCTCGTTCTCTCTTAAAATAATAACAATAATAATAATAATAATAATAATATCATTCACCCCAACCAAATAGCCTTTATCTTTATCCCACAGATGCAGGAATGGTTCAACAGATGCCAGTCGATAAATGTAATACAGATGGCATATAAACATTTAAAAAATTGTTCTACATCCTTAGCCATCAGGATATTAAAACTACTGAGATTCCATCTCACTCCTGTCAGAATGGCAATCATCAAGAAAACAAATGACAATAAATGCTGGCGAGGATGTGGGAAAAGAGGAACTCTTCCACACTGTTGGTGGGAATGTAATCTGGTACAGCCATTGTAGAAATCAGTGAGGAGGTTCCTGAGACAGCTAAAAATACATTACCATATGAACCAGCTATACCATTCCTAGTCGTATATCCTAAGGACTCATGGATATCCATGTTTATAGCCACTCTATTCACAATAGCTGGGAAATAGAACTAGCCTAGATGCCCCTCGGCTGATGAGCGTTACATTTATACAATGGAGTTCTCTTCAGCGGAAAAGAAAAATGAAATTGTGAAATTTGCAGGGAAATAGATGGACCTGGAAAGGATTATACTAAGTGAGGTAACCCAGGCCCAGAAAGACAAGAACCACATGTTCTCTCTCATGGGTGGATTCTAGCTACAAATGCTTGGACTTGTAAGTGAGTTGGAATAAAACTTGGTAGCAGAGGCCAGTAAGCTAGAAAGGGGCTCTAAAGGAGGGAGGAGAAGGGAGAACTTAAGGGGATGGTATTGTATATATGTAAGTAGAAAAACAGATTACTGAGGGTAGAATGGCCTAAGTGAGGTCAGGGGAAGAGACTGAGTAAAGGAAGGGTGGGGGGAGGGTTAATAAAAATCCAAGAGGGGAAACTGGGCGTGGTGGTGCACGCCTTTAATCCCAGCACTCAGGAGGCAGAGGTAGGAGGATCGCCATGAGTTCGAGGCCAGCCTGAGAATACAGAGTGAATGCCAGGTCAGCTTGGGCCAGAGTGAGACCCTACCTTGAAAAACAACAACAACAAAAAATCTAAGAGGGGGCCCTCCTCCAAGTAGAAGAGGCACCACAGTGTCCTGGCTCCCAGCATTTCTCTGCTACCTGTTCCTGTCTAGTCCAGACTCCTCAGGATGTTAACTTCAGTCCCTCAAGGCAATACTTGGACCCAACAGGTGAAAAAGGATGCTGAGGAAGAAGACCCCCCTGCTCCAGCTGTGCTGCATCCCACTTTGCAGTTCAAGAGTGCATGGCCCAGCACCAGGATTGGTGCCAGTGCCAGCCATAAGTGCAGGCCTTCCGGGATTGCATGAGTGAACAATAGGCAGAACAGCATGAGGAACTGAAGAGGAGCAAAGAACAAACCAGTGCCCACCACTGAGGTCCTAAGCCACCCATCCCAAGCAGCTGGTCCTGAAGAAACTAGTGCCCAGAGAGACCCCCAATAAGTGGCAGAAGTGTGGGTCAGAGGGTGTAAAACTTGGGTACAGTCTTTGGGACCAGAGCTGAAATCCAGACACTGAGTTTGGACATAATAATGAGCTATCATTTTAATGGTCAGTTAAAGGTCAGATCTCATGCATCCTTACCTTTCTTGTTCTACCAGTATTTATATGTAAAACAAAGAGTTAGATATGGGACATTCCCCTTACCTTACCTCTTAGCTTCATGTACCATGTATTGAGATGATAATGGGGGCATTTAAACCTTATAAGTGGGGTACTGGAGAGATAGCTTAGCACTTAAGGCACTTGCCTGTGATGTGAAGCCTAAGGACCCAGGTTTAATTCCCTGTTACCCATGTAAGCTAGATGCACAAGGTTGTGCATGTGTCTGGAGTCCGTTTTCAGTGGCTAGAGGCCCTAGTGTGTCAATTCTCTCTATCTGTCCCTGTCTCTCTCTCTCTCTCAAATAAACAAACAAACAAACAAACAAATAAATATACTCAGTAACAGAAAGTGTTTCTGTTATTGTGTTGGTAATGTGTGATGTGATGAGGGATGTGACCTCTGCCTTCATGTTGCTTGGGGTCTCATTTGAGAGATGAAAATAATGCAACATTGGAACATTAAAAAAAATCTAAGAGGGTATCAATAAGTCATATGAAAACCTACTTTTTTGGACAATGGTGTATCTACAAGGCAAAGATTGTTACTAGAATATTTTCAGTGTCAGGGATGGGATTCCTTCCAGTAAGTTCTTGGCTAGGGAGGTCCCTGATACCCTTCAAACATTACAGACCATTGCTGAGGCTCTTGGTTTCCCATCAGGAATGGATGGTAAGACCCTATTGCTGAAGACTCTACATGCTTGGGCTACAAGGTCACTGAGAAAACATGCAGGAGCTGAGCTGAAAATCTCCTCCCTGACAGAAAAGCGGAAAAAGCTATGTTGCAAGTAGCTCCATGGGAGAGAGAGAAATCATCAGTGGAGATAAACCATAGTGGACACTGCAAACCTGAAGTTGGGCCAGCCAGGCCAAATGAGCTAATGGGTGCAATAGTGGCATGTTTGTTACAGGGGAAACCAACCATGCTGTAATTTACTGGAGACCTGCTCCACAGGAGGGAATACATGCCTGATACTGAAAACCTATGAATGGGAAAGTCGTGAGCCATAGGGGTGTAATGTTTGCTGGTGTCTGGCTAAATGCATATATTATGCTCACCAAACTGTTCAATAAACACTTTTCTTAATGTTCATACCCATATATTAATGCTACTCTCACTTTTGGTTAGAGAAGCTTCTCTTTTCAGATGGGGGTAACCTCTGGGATGACTCAAAAGGCACCATAGTGCTGTAAAGAAGTGACAGAGGAGTGCTCAGCACTGAGAAATCTCTATCACACCTTCCAAGGCTCAGGGTCCATTATGGAAGAGGTGGCAGGAAGAATTTAAGAGCCAAAGGAAGGATAGGACTCCTTACAATGCACTGTTCCAGACACAAAATGGCCTAGATATGCACGACCTCTCAGCGCCTGGCACTACCTACACAAGACCAGTATAATAGTAGGAAAAGATGATGACATCAAAATGAAAGACTGAGAGCAGGAGGGGATATGATGGAGAGTGGAGTTGTAAAGGGAAAGTGTGTGTGGGGGGGGGTGAGGGAAATTATGGTTTATTGTCTATAATTATGGAAGCTGTCAATAATTAAAATAAAATTTGCTGGACGTGGTGGCACACACCTTTAATCCCAGCACTTGGGAAATAGAGGTAGGAGGATTGCCATGAGTTCAAGGCCACCCTGAGAATATATAGTGAATTCCAGGTCAGCCTGCACTAGAGCAAGACCCTACCTTGAAAAACCAAAAATAAATAAATAAATGAATAAAATAATAATAATAATAATAAAAATAAAATTAAAAAATGGTCACTACTGCATTAATAAATTTTCAGAAAGTACCTCTCTTTCTTCCTCTTTAAGCATTAGAAATAGAATGCAAACTTACTTCATCAGAAGCAGAACGAAGACACTGGACAGCAGCCTGTTTTTTCATTTCTTCGAGAGTTAGATCTGAACACTTTTTCTTACTCTTTCCCCATTTCTTATAGGCTCCTTTCTCCCAGCCAAGGAAGATGTCATTCTCCTGCAAGAAGATTGTACCAGATTAAATGTCTATGATAGGAAAAGCATTCTGAGGTACCCTGTTCCCACCTAAGACATACATTTCCTACCAACCACCCATTCACAAAATGAGACACAGTGATAAGCCGAGAGACCATTGAAGACTCTCAATCACAGTATATAGGAATAAAAATTTGCTTACATCATATGTGATTATTGCTTATCTTATAAGAAATGCTAAGTGGTAAATAACTCAGATGCTTGTCCATAAACCAATTTGGATTAAATGCATCTTGAATTCTAACCTAAAATAAATGCTCTCTCATGTAATTTCTACTCTTTAATAACTAACTATTCAGGTTATTATTACATATAAAACCTTTAAAAATACTTGATTTTTATTTATTTATGAGACAGAGAATGGGCATGCTACTGCAAATGAACTCCAGATGCATGCACCATCATGTGCTTCTGGCTTATGTAGATTCTGTGGAATTGAACCTGAGACCTTAGGCTTCATAGGGAAGAAATGGATGATTTCCTAGATTTATATGATCTATGAAAATTAAATCAAGATGAGATAAGCAGTTATAAAAAAAAATCTCCAACTAAAGAAAGTCCAGGCCCCAATGGATTCATGAATGAATTATACCAGACTTTCCTGGAAGAACTACCACCAATGCTTCTCAAACTTTTCCATAAAATAGAAAAGGGAGGAATTCTACCAAACTCCCTCTACAAAGCCAGCATCACCCTGATACCAAAACCAGACAAAGACAGAACAACAAAAAAAGAAAACTACAGACCAATCTCCCTCATGAACATAGATACAAAAGTTATCAACAAGATATTGACAAACAGAATACAAGAATATATGAAAAAGATCACACCCCCCTACACACACCAAGTAGGCTTTATCCCAGAGATGCAGAGATGGTTCAACATACACAAATCAATAAATGTAATAAAGTATATAAATGGACTAATGGACAAAATTCACATGATCATCTCAATAGATGAAGAAAAGGCATTCAACAAAATACAACATCCCTTCATGGTAAAAGTCCTAAATAAAGTGGGAATACAAGGAACATACCTCAACATAATAAAGGCTGTTTATGACAAACCTACAGTCAACATAATACTAAATGGGGAAAAACTTGAAGCTTTTCCACTAAAATCAGAAACAAGACAAGGGTCTCCACTCTTCCCACTTTTATTTAATATAGTACATGAAGTCTTCACTATAGCAACAAGACAAGAGACACTTTTAAGATGTATACAAATTGGAAAGGAAGAGATCAAATTATCATTATTTGCAGATGATATGACTCTATACATAAAGAACCGTAAGACTCTACCAGCAAACTGTTAGAGCTAATAACACTGTTAGCAACGTAGCAGGATACAAAATAAATACACAGAAATACTAAACAAACATGCTGAAGATGAAATAAAGGAATCACTCCCATTCTCAACTGCTTCAAAAATAAATAAATAAACAAACAAACAAACAAACAAACAAACAAAGTACCTTGGAATAAACCTAACCAAGGAAAAGAAGGATCTCTACAATGAAAACTTTAAAACACTCAAGAGAGCCGGGCGTGGTGGCGCACACCTTTAATCCCAGCACTCAGGAGGCAGAGGTAGGAGGATCAGCGTGAGTTCAAGGCCACCCTGAGACTACATAGTGAATTCCAGGTCAGCCTGGGCCAGAGTGAGACCCTACCTTGAAAAACCAAAAAACACTCAAGAGAGAAATTACAGAACACACTAGAAAATAGAAAGACATCCCATGTTCTTGGATTGGAAGAATCGATATTGTGAAAACGTTAATCTCACCAAAAACAGTCTACGCATTTAATGTAATCCCCATTAAAATTCCAACGGCACTCTTCACAGAAGTAGAAAAAACAATCATAAAATTCATTTGGAAGCACAAAAATCCTCGAATCACCAAAACAATTCTGAGCAATAAAAATAAGGCTAGCGGTATCACCATGTCCAATTTTAAGCTCTAATACAAAGCCATAGTAAACAAAAACAACATGGTAGTGGCACAAAGACAGCCACATAAACGTTCTGGTCCTTTGTGCTTCCACATGAATTACTGTATTATTTTTTTCAGCTCAGTGAGAAGTGTTACTGAAATTTTGAAGGAGATTATGTATGTTTTCTGCAAGTTCATTATTGGTACAAATGAAAGCTACTGATTTTTGTGTGTTCGGTTTTTAAAAAAATATATTTGAGAAAGAATGAAAACGGGCATGCCATGGCCTCCAGCCACTGCAAACAAACTCCAGATGCATGTGCCGCCTTGTGCATCTGGCTTATGTGGCGCTGGGGAATTGAACCTGGGTCCTTTGGCTTTGTAGGCAGTCCTTTGGCTTTGCAGGCACGTGCCTTAACCACTAAGCCATATCTCCAGCCCCTCCACCTCAGTTTTTAAAATAATTTTATTTATTTGAGAGGGGGCAGATAGAGAAAATGGGCATCTCAGGGCCTCTAGCCAGTGCAAACCAATTCCAGACACATGCACCGCCTTGTGCAACTGGATTATATGGGTACTGGGAATCAAACCTGGGTCCTTAGGGTTCACAGGCAAGCACCTTAACCACTAAGCCATCATTCCAGCCCCCCATATCTACCTCATTTTGAGGCAGTTTCTCCCTGGATTCTTGCTCTGCTGGGTTTTTTTTTTTGGTGGGGGCCTCACCACAGCTTTCAACTTTTGTGGGGTCTGGGGAAATCTGGGGAAACACAGGTACTCCAACATGAGTAGTTGACGGCTTTATCCATTGATCCATCTCTCCAACCCCACAATTGGCATGCTTTTGAAATGTAATGTGTCAGGCATGTTTCCACATTTCAAGAACCTGGAAGACTATTTCTTTAGCTGAACAGTGTTTCTCCATTTGTTAAGAAAAACATGCTTAGCTGGACTATATCTGAGACCTTCTGGAGATAGAGCTTGTGCTGTAAAGGGAAACAAGACTGAGTCTTAAGAGTGTTTACACCACACTTAATGTTCTTCAATGTAGTAGTGTGCTGTATTCAGCCATTAACTGCCCTTCTTTTCAGCCTTTTTTTTTTTTTTTTTTTTTTAGCATGTTGTCTGTCCACTGGTTTTAATCGAATTTATCAATGAAAAGTTTTGAAGGCAAAACAAACTAGCAAAGTGATGAAAACTAATATTTAAGTTTCCACTGTAGGGAAATAGCTAAGTAAACCTCTATCTTGTGACAGTACAGAGCCAAAATATTGGTAACATGGATACTGCTTACAGATATAAAGCCAGATATAAAATTGCACAAACAATATGAATTCATTATTTTAAAATTTTTCTTTAAACTGTTACAGCTTCCTTTTGCTCATAGTGTATAAAAGAATAAATGCAAGGGAATTACTGTTTTTGGAGGTAGGGTTTTCTCTAGCTCTGGCTGACCTGGAATTTACTATGTAGTCTCAGGGTGGCCTCGAACTCACAGCAATCCTCCCACCTATGCCTCCCAAGTGCTGGGATTAAAGGCGTGTGCCACCATGCCCGGCTACAGAATTCATTTTGTGTGGACTACCAAGATTGGTCTTCTAACTGAGCACCTATAACCACATCTTTCTACTAAAGTACAGTATAGCTCAGCAGCAGTAACATGCACTCAATGGCCCTAATAAACTTCAAATTCAGACTTACCTACACTCCTGAAACACAGTTTGAAAATATGTAATCAGACACCTTGAATATGTCCATGCACTTCTTTTTTAAAATATTCTTTATTTGAGATAGAGACAGAGGGAGAGAGGAGAGAGAGAATGGGCATGATAGGGCCTACAGCCACTGCAAACGAACTCCTGACACATGCGCCACCATGTGCATCTGGCTTATGTGGGGCCTGGAGAATCAAACTGGGATCCATAGGCTTCGCAGGCCTGCACCTTAACCGCTAAGCCATCTCTCCAGCTCCCCCCTTTTTTATTTGAGAGAGAGAGAGAGAAAGGGCGCGCCAGTGACACTCAGCCACTGTGAATGAACTCCAGGTGCGTGCGCCCCCTTGTGGGAAAATGCGGCATTGCATCACTTTTTGCATCTGACTAAATGTGGGACCTGGAGATTGAATGGGCGTTCTTAGGCTTGGCAGGCAGGTGTCTTAACTGCTAAGCCATCTCTCTAGCCCTATGTCTGTGTACTTCCAGTAATTCTACTTCTGAGAATTCCTTCTAAAGAAAGTAAGTTTAGAAACTGTTGTTAACCATATTGTTGTCAATAAAGATAAACATGTAGAGAGACAACCAAAATGTCTTAATAGGAGGGTGTGATTAAATGACTCATGTAATGGGCTGTTATATCCATTAAAGCAAGGAGCTTGTTAATTGACATAGAAAGCTACTGATAATATGAAAAGCAGTTCCTCTAACAGTGTGATCCCTCTCTCCTCTCAAATATTTACTTATTTGCAAGCAGAGAGAGAGAGAAGAGAAGAGGAGAGGAGAGTGGGCACACCAGGGCCTCCAGCCACTACACACATTCTCCAGATAGATGCACCACTTTGCGTATCTGGCTTTACCTGGATACTGGAGAATCAAATCCAGGTCATTAGGCTTAGCAAGCCTTAACTGCTAAACCATCTCTCCATCTCCCTCTCCTCATATATCTTTGAAGAAATACTGAAAGGCTCCAAAGGAAAGATATGTTTACCTTCTAAATTTTATGAGTCATGCTCCTTTAAGAGTCAAAAAGTTTGTGTGTATGTGTGTGCGTGTGTGTGTGTGTTATATGCACACATGCTTACAGATATGTGGAGGCTAGGAGAAAATGTTAGGTGTCCTCTAGGACTCATCCACATGTATCCTTGATACATAGTCTCTCACTGATTCTGAAGCTTGCCGTTTTCCCCTAAGCCCCAGAGATTCTCTGCTCCCCACAGGACTAGGGTTAAAGAGAAAATAGATTTCCAAATTTTTGCTGCTAAAATCTTAAATGTGGGCTAGAGAGATGGCTTAGCAGTTAAGCCACTTGCCTTTAATGCCAAAGGACCCAGCTTCAATTTCCCAGGACCCACATAAGCCATACACACAAGGTGGCACATGTGTCTGGGGTTTGTTTGCAATGGATGGAGGCCCTGGTGTACCCATTCTATCAGTCATCTCTTACTCTCTCTATCTGCCTCATTCTCTCTTGCAAATAAATAATAAATGAATAAAAAATACATAAAAAAATTAAACATAACCCAGCAACAATTTTGTGCAATATAGCTTGATTACTAAAAATTTGATTCTTGGGCTAGGGATGTAGCTCAGTGGTAGAGTGCTTGCCTCTTTTCCAGAAGCTCTAACAAAAAGAGATACATTACTTGAGGCGCACTGAGTAAGAGGCCTTGACACTCAAGCATGAAAACCTGAGGTCTCTATCCTCAGCACCCAGATTAAAACAATGTGGCTATGCACACCTGTAACACCAGTCCTGAGGAGGGCAGAGACAAAAGAATCACTGAGGCTCACTGGTCAGCCAGAGTCACCCAAAAAATGACAGGTCCAGACTCAATGAGACTTTACCTCAAGAAAACAAACAACAAAAGAGGGCACTTAATATTCTACTCTGACCTGCGCACAGTACACAGGGAGCATGTAACTGCACCCACATGTGCATACACTATACATATTATACATATACACACCACACAAACACATCACACATACCCACCATTTAAAAAGAATGTGATTCTTTTGGAGGGAGGATAATATTTGATTGTGGAGTTCAAGGCTAGCATTCTCCACCCACCAAAATCACCAAGTTAGGGCTGGAGGGATGGCTTAGCAGTTAAGGTGCTTGCCTATGAAGCCTAAGAACCCAGGTTCAATTCTCCAGATCCCACGTAAGCCAGATTCACATAATGGCACATGCATCTGGAGTTCATTTGTTGTGGCTGGAGGCCCTGGTATACCCATTCTCTCTTTCTCCATCTTTGTCTCTAAAAAATAAAATATTTTAAAAGAATTAACATAACAGACGTGGACCTGGGCCTTAACTGTTAAGCCATCTCTCCAGCCTTTTATTTATTTATTATTTATTTATTTATGTTTTTCAAGGTAAGGTCTCTCTCTAGCCTAGTCTGACCTGGAATTCACTATGTAGTCTCAGGCTGGTCTTGAATTCACAGTGGTCTTCCTACCCTGCCTCTTGAGTGCTGGGACTAATGGCATGCACCATCATGCCTGGCTTCCTTGGACAGTTTTAAGTACACAGTTCAGTGTGATACTAATTTTTTAAAATTTTATATATTTGAGAAAGAGGGAGGGAGGAAAAAATGGGTACACCAGGGCCTCCAGCCACTGCAAACGAACTCCAGATGCATGTGCCCGCCACCTTGTGCTTACATGGGTCCTTGGAAATCAAATCTTGGTCCTTTGGCTTTGCAGACAAACACCTTCACCACTAAGCCACGTCTCCAGCCCTTTATACTAATTTTTAATAAGTCTTATTGATGGAATTCACATACCATAAATCTTTAGTTCATTCTTGATGCTAAGATTTGAACTCAGAACCTCAAAGATCTAATTTACTCTTTAACATAGGTAGCTTTGTTTTGTTCAACAGCCATCACTATCTGACTTTAAACATTTTCTCTCTTAAAAGAAACCCTTTGCCAAGAGAAGTCACTTCCCCTTTCTCTCTTCCAAGCTACCTGTAAACAACTAATCTGCCTTTTATCAGTGTGTGGCCCTTGCCTACTCTGAATACAAATCGACTTATGCAATGTGTCCTTTTGGATCTCATTTCTTTTGTTTAGTATGGTGTTTTGAAGGTTCATCTATGTTGTAACATGTATTACTACTTCATTTCCATTTATGACCAACTCATAGTTAATCATATGGATGGACTGCATTTTGTTTATTCCATTCTTCCACTAGTGGATGCTTGAATCATTTCCACCTTTTGGCTAATAGTAATATTGCTATAAATACTCAAGTAAAAGTTTTTGTGTGGACATCTATTTCAATCCTCTTGGGCATATACCTAGCAATATATATGCATATATGTACATATACTGGGTCATATTTACTTCTGTTTAAGCCTTTAAAGAAATGCCAGACTATTTTTCAGAGCTGCTGCAATTTATGGGAGGAGACAATTTTCCCACATCCTTATTAATATGTGTAATTGTTTTAATATAGCTGTTCTGGTGAGTATGGAATGAAAACTTGTAGTTTTTATTTCTCTAGTGACAATGTACACTCAAGTCTTCTGTCCAATTTAACACTGGGCTTTATTTTTGTATGAGTTTTTTTGTATGAGTTTATAACCTATCTGGATACATGTCCTTATGAGGTATACAACTTGCAAATAGTCTGTCCCATTCTGTGTCTTTTTCACTTTCTTTTCAATGTCCTCTGAAGTTTTCACTTCTAAGTTTCATTTATTTACATTTTTATTGGCTGCTTATGTCTTTTGTGTCATATCTAAACAGTTAGTGTCTAATCCAAGTTTAAAGACGTCATTCTGTGTTTAATAGTCTTAGCTCTTATAGCCAAGTCTCTGGTCTATTTTGACTTAATTATTCTAATATGGTAGGAGTTAAGGATTAAACTTCATTCTTCAGTATGTGGGTACCCAATGGTCCTGGGATCATTTGTCAGCAACAATTCTTTCCCCACTGAATGGTTCTGTTGGAAACCATTGGACCATAAATGTAAGGACTTGTTTGTCAGTTTCATTTCATCAATTTCTGTATCTAGTGAATGCCAGGGTCAAACTGTCTTGTAGTAAATTTTGAAATTTGGAATTGAGTCCTCCAATACTTCCCCATTAAGAATTTTGGGCTATTCTAAATCTCCTGAACTGAGTCCTCCAATGCTTTTCTTTTCTCTCCACCAAGAAGTTTGGGTTTTTCTGAATCCCTTGAATTGTCCATATAAATGTTATAATTGCCTTCTCAACTTCTGCAATGGACGTGGCTGAGACTCTAGTGGGGTCTGTGCTTAACCTAGAGTCTGCTGTCTTAAAGATACCAAGTTTTCCAATCAGGTACTTAGTTTTCTCATTTACTTGGGTTTTCTGAGGTATTTCAATATTTTGGCTTATTGTGTGCTTGTGTTCATGTGTCTAAATGCAGACGTGCACATGTGGAGGTCAGAGGACAAAGACAACTCTGGGTGTCAGTCCTCCTCTTAGACCTAGCTTATGGCAGGGCCCCTTTTTGCATTCACTCCAGGCTGGCACTGGCTGGCCCTCAAGTTTCCATGAATCCTGTCACCAACTCTTTCACCTTGCTATAGGAGGGTTGGGATTTTTATGTGGGTTGTAGGATCTGAACTCTGGCACACTTATCCAGTGACGTCTCCCTATCCATTTTATGTTTTGGTACATAAGTCTTACACTTTGTTTGCTAAATTTATTCTTTATTTATTTATTTGAAAGAGAAAAGCAGATAGAGAAATAGAATGGGTACACCAGGGCCTCTAGCTACTACAAACAAATTCTAGACACTAGCACCATCTTGTACATCTGGCTTTATGTGCTGGGCTGATTAAGTTCTATTGTCAACTTCATCTGTTTAGAAATCCAGACATTCCTCTTGAGTCGGTCTCTGAAGTTGCTTCTAGGAAAGGTTAATTGGAGGAAGTCCTTTCCCCAAGGTGAGCCCTTCCCTCAGAGTGGGGAGCCCTTCTTGGAAGGGCTTTATCTAAGGAAGCTATGGGACAAAATTCCATTCCTCTCACCTGGATTGCTACCTTCCAGCCTGGACTGAAGACCAGGAACTCTCCGGTAAGCCTCCAGGCCTTTAGTTCTGGATTGGGACTGCTGAGGCATCCAGCCTCATGGACTGAGCAGCTACCTGGTTTCCTGACTCAAAGGGACTACAAACTGCTATTGTTGGACTGCTGTAAGCTAATCCAATAAATTCCCCTTTAATACCATCCATTCTATTGATTCTGTTTTTCTAGAGAACCCTGACAAATACACATGGGTACTGGGGAAATTGAACCTGAGGCCTTTTGGCCTTTGGTTTTGCAGGCAAGTGCCTTAACTGCTAAGCCATCTCTCCACTCCCCCCAATATTTTATTATTTTTGCTACTGTTGAAAGTGGCAATGTGTTCATTTCATTCCTTAGGATTTTCTTTCTTTTTTTGTTTTGCAGTACTAAGAATTAAGTCCTACAGCTTTGCACATGCTAGGCCAACACTACCAACTAAACTACATCCCAAGTCCAAAGTTCTAAACTATATCCTAAGTCCTGGGTTTTCTAATATCTGGAATATGTGTCTTTTCACAGACATTCCTTATTCTCTCCAGGCTTGTGTTACATATGACTAGAGATAGTTTACTTCTTTCTTTCCAATCTGGATGTCTTTTTCTTCCTATATGCCCTGTTAATGGTGACTTACAATAAGATTTTATGTATTTCAATTTGAAAATGTCTTCACAGACACTAAAAACATTGATGATAATCAGCAAGACTGAGTTTAACACAGTTGTTTAGGAGGCATTTGTAAAATTCTCAGACTTCTCTTGATGTTTGTAGAAATGAACAAAGTACTTTGATATTCTTTATAATTAAGGAGCTGTTAAAATTTTGTTGTAACTTAAATTATGCACACAGAGATGTTTTATCCTGCAAATTTTAGATTGAATTCACTAAAAACCACAAGCCTGTAACAAAAACTACACACAAACACACAAAACCTACCATATTACATACACTATTTTGCATTCTATTCTTTTCACTTATGATGAGAACTTCCTCATTCTCTTTTTTCTGTCTTCATGCACTATGTTAATGTATTATAATTAACCAACATTTAACTAAAAGCACAGTACTAATCATCAGTTAAAAAATATATAATAGCCGGGCGTGGTGGCGCACACCTTTAATCCCAGCACTTGGGAGGCAGAGGTAGGAGGATCGCCGTGAGTTCGAGGCCACCCTGAGATTACATAGTTAATTCCAGGTCAGCCTGGACCAGAGTGAGACCCTACCTCGAAAAACCAGAAAAAAAAAATAAAAATAAAATTAAAAAAAAAATATATATATAATATAAAAAGACCCAAAATACTTCTATTTTACTTTGCTGTGGTTTGCATATAGCATCTGTACTGGTGAGTTCCTGCTGAACAGGCTGTAAGGAGGTGAGAACTGGTTGGAGGATACAGATCACAGGGGCATACTGTTGAAGAGCTTTTCTCATTCCTGTCCCCTTCCTCAATCTCCTTATCTTCTCTCTGCTTTATACCTGCCAGAAAGTGAGCAGCTTTTCTCAGCCTTGCCCTTCCATCATAATGCTTTCTACCTTGTCACATATCTAACAGCAATGAAGCCAGTTCCATGGACAGAAATCTCTGAAACTGTGGGGCAAAATAATCTACCTTTTGGTTGTTTTTCTCAAGTATTTTGTTTCAGCAGTAGAAGGGTGACTGATGCATACTTACCTTTAAAAAAAATTTTTTTTTAAAATTATTTTTAAATTTATTTTTGGAAAGAGAGACAGAGATAGACAGAAATGGGTGCACCAGCAGTCTCTCAGCTGCTGTGAACAAAATCCAGATGCGTGTCGCCCCTTTGTGTGCGCAAGTGCGGCATTGCGCCCTTGCCTCAGTTTGCATCTGGCTAAACGAGGGACCTGGAGATTGGAACCACTGGACATTCGAACCAGCATTCTTAGGCTTAGCAGGCAGGCGCCTTAGCTGCTAAGCCATCTCTCCATCCCCATACTTACCTTTTTATAGCCTTCTCTGCTGTACCAGAATTCAGCTGGTTCATAAACATAAATTAGTAGATATGTGCCATACAGTTACTCAAAAAACAGTAAAACTGAATGGTTTTTTTTTTTTTTTCCACTCTAATCTTGAAGGCAGAATGCAGTTATCAAGTATCTAAAGCAAATGAGGTACAAGATCTCCCCAATGTGACAGTTTATTATCAGGTACTTTTCTAGACACTTTTATGAGGTAATATAAGGTTAGAGTTTTGATTGACTTCCTCATGCTGTCTTCTTTCTATTAAAAAGGAGCTTGGGAACTGGAGGAAGAAAAAGAACACATTATTCTAAAATACACCAAGTATTATTGCTGTCTGCTGAGAGCTGCTGAGCACCCACCACTGCCTCCCACACCATAATGCTGTTAACAGCTTCCTGCAGAACATAGGCCCAGTAAATCTGAATGAGACCAGTATACCACCCTCCACTCCATCAAGCACTTCATGCTCTAATTGGCAGAATGCAATCTAGCTTGCTTCATCCTTCTGGCTACAAGGATCTGCTCAGAGAGGTGTGAGACCCATCAAAAGGAGTACTTCATGGTTTAGGGAATGTGGTGTGTGACAGAAACATGCCCATTGTCACTACCATTTACCCTGCAAGACACTGGTTCAAAACCAAGTTGAAAGGAAAAGCTGGGGATGGAGAGATGGTTTAGCAGTTAAGGGACTTGTTTTCAAAGCCTTATGGCCCAGGTTTGATTTCCCGATACCCATGTAAAGCTAGATGCACAAGGTGGTGCTTATGTCTGGAATTTGTTTGCAGCAGCAGGAGGCCCTGGCACACACATTTTTCACTCATTTATTCTCTTCCCTTTTCTCTCTAAATATTTTTAAAAAGAAAAGAGGAGGGGTGGAGAAATGGCTTAGTGGTTAAGGTGATCGCCTGTGAAGGCTAAGGACTCATGTTCAACTCTCCAGGTCCCACGTAGGCCAGATGCACAGTGATGCAAGAACACAAGGTCACACATACACACAAGTTGGAGCACACATCTGGAGTTCGACTGCAGTGGCTGGAGGCTCTGGCGTGCCAATTCTCATTTTTTCTCTCTCTCATTCATAAAAAACAAAAAAGCCAGACTGTTGGGCTTGCCTCAAAAAGAGAGAAAGAGAGAAGTTAGCAGAGCTGAAGCTCTAACCCTGAAGCTCAGAGACAAACTAGCTAGCTCTACTTCTGGACTTTCAGTTATATGAACTGTTTACTGTTCAAGCCAGTTTACATCAAACTTTTTGGTTGTTTGTAAATGAAAAATATAGCCAGAATTAAGGAAAGATGTCAATTATAAATCTATTAACAAATTCATTGCTTAAAAGAACTGGCAATTACTTCTAAAGGAAACCAGGATCTCTAATAAATCAAGCATACCTTCTGAGTAACTACATAAACCTCTAGTCTTAGGCTGATAGTGGTAATCTCCAAGATGACCTCTGTGTCATTAGTTGCCTATGCCTGTGTCCCCACCAGTATGCAGCTCTATGCTGACCTCCTGATCTCCAGGACTAAGCTGCAAAACCCAGCATGATGCACTACAGCAGGTGCTTCAGTCTGTCTCCTGCTTGCCTCTCTGGTTGAACCTGCCCCTTTCACCACTCTTTGGCCCACACATGGACCCCTGCTGTTTATATGACCTTGTATACACTATTCCTGACCCCTATATTCTGCCTAGCACAGTAGTCTCTGTGAAACCAGTCTTAACTGTCTCTGTATTCCTAGTGCCTGACACTGTGTCAGGCATGCACTAACCTATCACAGTTGAGTAAAAAAAACAGAAACAGAATCTTTAAAATGTAGTACCATTGTATGGTAGTTTGAATATAAATCTATGTGAATGTATCCCATAGCCTGGGGTATTTCTGATTAAGTTTGTAATTCACTTACACTTGAACTTTATGCTTGGCTTGCTTTAACACAATGGGTCACAACCACAAGACAAGATGCAATTTTTAGCTTCTGTATTAATCGCTGCTTGCTTGCAGTTGCAGGAGAGGGAAAATGCAGGGAGGGCAGATCCTGGAAAAGTTCCTATTTTTTCTAAAATCAACTGAAATTAACTCTTGTTTTTATAAGATTATGATTACTGACCTTCTGAACTGTAAAACTAAGATGTGAAATTCTATAGTTTTCTCCTATGAAAGGAGCCCTGAAATACAGCTTGGCACTGCATTCAGTGTCCTGAGTCCTAGGTGTAGTCCCCAGCTGGCCAGCCAGCTTAGTGTCTGAGTGGTCTCCCTGGGGGTCCTCACCATAACATCAATACTGAGAAGAAGTGACATTGCTGAACAGGCTGTAAGGAGGTGAGAACTGGTTGGAGGATACAGATCACAGGGGCATACTGTTGAAGAGCTTTTCTCATTCCTGTCCCCTTCCTCAATCTCCTTATCTTCTCTCTGCTTTATACCTGCCAGAAAGTGAGCAGCTTTTCTCAGCCTTGCCCTTCCATCATAATGCTTTCTACCTTGTCACATATCTAACAGCAATGAAGCCAGTTCCATGGACAGAAATCTCTGAAACTGTGGGGCAAAATAATCTACCTTTTGGTTGTTTTTCTCAAGTATTTTGTTTCAGCAGTAGAAGGGTGACTGATGCATACTTACCTTTAAAAAAAATTTTTTTAAAATTATTTTTAAATTTATTTTTGGAAAGAGAGACAGAGATAGACAGAAATGGGTGCACCAGCAGTCTCTCAGCTGCTGTGAACAAAATCCAGATGCGTACGCCCCCTTGTGCGCAAGTGCGGCATTGCGCCCTTGCCTCAGTTTGCATCTGGCTAAACGAGGGACCTGGAGATTGGAACCACTGGACATTCGAACCAGCATTCTTAGGCTTAGCAGGCAGGCGCCTTAGCTGCTAAGCCATCTCTCCATCCCCATACTTACCTTTTTATAGCCTTCTCTGCTGTACCAGAATTCAGCTGGTTCATAAACATAAATTAGTAGATATGTGCCATACAGTTACTCAAAAAACAGTAAAACTGAATGGTTTTTTTTTTTTTTCCACTCTAATCTTGAAGGCAGAATGCAGTTATCAAGTATCTAAAGCAAATGAGGTACAAGATCTCCCCAATGTGACAGTTTATTATCAGGTACTTTTCTAGACACTTTTATGAGGTAATATAAGGTTAGAGTTTTGATTGACTTCCTCATGCTGTCTTCTTTCTATTAAAAAGGAGCTTGGGAACTGGAGGAAGAAAAAGAACACATTATTCTAAAATACACCAAGTATTATTGCTGTCTGCTGAGAGCTGCTGAGCACCCACCACTGCCTCCCACACCATAATGCTGTTAACAGCTTCCTGCAGAACATAGGCCCAGTAAATCTGAATGAGACCAGTATACCACCCTCCACTCCATCAAGCACTTCATGCTCTAATTGGCAGAATGCAATCTAGCTTGCTTCATCCTTCTGGCTACAAGGATCTGCTCAGAGAGGTGTGAGACCCATCAAAAAGGAGTACTTCATGGTTTAGGGAATGTGGTGTGTGACAGAAACATGCCCATTGTCACTACCATTTACCCTGCAAGACACTGGTTCAAAACCAAGTTGAAAGGAAAAGCTGGGGATGGAGAGATGGTTTAGCAGTTAAGGGACTTGTTTTCAAAGCCTTATGGCCCAGGTTTGATTTCCCGATACCCATGTAAAGCTAGATGCACAAGGTGGTGCTTGCGTCTGGAATTTGTTTGCAGCAGCAGGAGGCCCTGGCACACACATTTTTCACTCATTTATTCTCTTCCCTTTTCTCTCTTAAATATTTTTAAAAAAGAAAAGAGGAGGGGTGGAGAAATGGCTTAGTGGTTAAGGTGATCGCCTGTGAAGGCTAAGGACTCATGTTCAACTCTCCAGGTCCCACGTAGGCCAGATGCACAGTGATGCAAGAACACAAGGTCACACATACACACAAGTTGGAGCACACATCTGGAGTTCGACTGCAGTGGCTGGAGGCTCTGGCGTGCCAATTCTCATTTTTTCTCTCTCTCATTCATAAAAAACAAAAAAGCCAGACTGTTGGGCTTGCCTCAAAAAGAGAGAAAGAGAGAAGTTAGCAGAGCTGAAGCTCTAACCCTGAAGCTCAGAGACAAACTAGCTAGCTCTACTTCTGGACTTTCAGTTATATGAACTGTTTACTGTTCAAGCCAGTTTACATCAAACTTTTTTGGTTGTTTGTAAATGAAAATATAGCCAGAATTAAGGAAAGATGTCAATTATAAATCTATTAACAAATTCATTGCTTAAAAGAACTGGCAATTACTTCTAAAGGAAACCAGGATCTCTAATAAATCAAGCATACCTTCTGAGTAACTACATAAACCTCTAGTCTTAGGCTGATAGTGGTAATCTCCAAGATGACCTCTGTGTCATTAGTTGCCTATGCCTGTGTCCCCACCAGTATGCAGCTCTATGCTGACCTCCTGATCTCCAGGACTAAGCTGCAAAACCCAGCATGATGCACTACAGCAGGTGCTTCAGTCTGTCTCCTGCTTGCCTCTCTGGTTGAACCTGCCCCTTTCACCACTCTTTGGCCCACACATGGACCCCTGCTGTTTATATGACCTTGTATACACTATTCCTGACCCCTATATTCTGCCTAGCACAGTAGTCTCTGTGAAACCAGTCTTAACTGTCTCTGTATTCCTAGTGCCTGACACTGTGTCAGGCATGCACTAACCTATCACAGTTGAGTAAAAAAGCAGAAACAGAATCTTTAAAATGTAGTACCATTGTATGGTAGTTTGAATATAAATCTATGTGAATGTATCCCATAGCCTGGGGTATTTCTGATTAAGTTTGTAATTCACTTACACTTGAACTTTATGCTTGGCTTGCTTTAACACAATGGGTCACAACCACAAGACAAGATGCAATTTTTAGCTTCTGTATTAATCGCTGCTTGCTTGCAGTTGCAGGAGAGGGAAAATGCAGGGAGGGCAGATCCTGGAAAAGTTCCTATTTTTTCTAAAATCAACTGAAATTAACTCTTGTTTTTATAAGATTATGATTACTGACCTTCTGAACTGTAAAACTAAGATGTGAAATTCTATAGTTTTCTCCTATGAAAGGAGCCCTGAAATACAGCTTGGCACTGCATTCAGTGTCCTGAGTCCTAGGTGTAGTCCCCAGCTGGCCAGCCAGCTTAGTGTCTGAGTGGTCTCCCTGGGGGTCCTCACCATAACATCAATACTGAGAAGAAGTGACATTGGAGTGATCAGCACTGAAACATATCTATCTCACTGTCCAAGGCTCAGGGTCTATTGCACAAAGGGTGACAGAAAGAAAGAGCAAGTCAAAGGAAGGGTAAGATTGCTTACAACTCACTCTTCCAGAAACAAAATGGCCTGGATATCCATGACCTCACAGTGCCTAGCACTACTTAACCAAGATTTTCATAATAGGAGGAAAAGATGATGACACCAAAATTAAAGAGAGACTAATAGAGGAGAGGATATGATGGAGGGTAGATTTATGAAGGGGAAAGTGGGGAAGGGGAGGGTATTATCATGGTTTATTGTCTGTAATTACAGAAACTTGATTTTAAAAAGTTTAAAAAAACTTTAGCTGAATGTAACTCTTGTAAAAATTTTGAAATGGACTTGTTGCAGTCAGGTTTGCGTTGCTGGCAGAAATCACCCGACCAAGAGCAGCTTTTGGGAAAAAAGGGTTTATTTTGGCTTATAAACTGGAGGGGAAACTTCATGATGGCAGGGGAAAATAATGTCATGAGCAGAGAGTGGAATCACCCCCTTAGCCAACAAAAGATAGACAACAGCAACAGGAGAATGTGCCAAACACTGGCAAGAGGACGCTGGCTATAATACCCATAAGCCCACCCCCAACAATACACTGCTTCCAGGAGGCATTAATTCCCAAATTTCCATCAATGGGAACCTAGCATTCAGAACACTTAAGTTTATGCAGGACACCTGAATCAAACCACCACAGGACTAAAAGAACTTTCAATACATAAACTGAAGCCGGCAAGGTGGCGCACGCCTTTAATCCCAGCATTAGGGAGGCAGAGGATTGCTGAGAGTTTGAGGCCACCCTGAGATTACGTAGTGAATTCCAGGTCAGCCTGAGCTAGAGTGAGACCCTACCTCAGAAAACCAAAAAAAGAAAAAGAAAAAAAAAACCAATAAAAATATACATAAACCGGTTAATTTCACTATAAAATGTTAATTTACTACATGCAAATAAAGTGTGGCTGTTTAAAGTAGTTTTAAAGGTGAAAAACAAGCAAGTAAGTAGTCTACACAAATGCTAATCTCTATAGGTAACCATTGGTAATATTTATTATATTAGTTACTTTTCTTATTGCTGCAACCAAATACTTGACAAGAAATAATTTAAGGTAGAAAGGATTTATTTTGGCTCACAGTTAAGAGATGATACAGTCCACCATGGCAGGCAAGGCATGGTGGCAGGAGCCTGAAGCAAGGAGTCAGACTGCACTCCTAGTTTGCTTTCTCCTTTTTATTCAGCATCGGGCATTGCCACTCACATTCAGGGTAGGTCTTCCCTACTTGGTTAAAACTCTCAAAAATCCATGGAAAGCCGGGTGTGGTGTGCACACCTTTAATCCCAGCACTCGGGAGGCAGAGGTAGGAGGATTGCCATGAGTTCAAGGCCACCCTGAGACTACACAGTGTATTCCAGGTCAGCCTGGGCTAGAGCGAGACCCTACCTCAAAAAGGAGAGAGAGAAAGAGAGAGAAAATCTATGGAAGACTAGGTGATTCCAAATCACCCATCACAATTAGAAGAATATGTGGAGTTTCACTCCCACACCAGAGTGAGCACAATGTAAATGTGCGTTCTATGAATACCAATATTCCCGTCAGACACAAAGTTTTATACCTGTCAAAAACTATTTTTAAAGCTGGAGAGATGGCTTAGCACTTAAGATAGTTGTCTGTAAAACCTAAGGACCCATGTTCAACTCTCCAGGTCCCATGTAAGTTAGATGCAAGGGGACACAAGTGTGCAAGGTTGCACATGTGTACTAGATGGCACATGCTCCTGGAGTTCGATTACAGTGGCTGGATGTCCTGACAAGCCAATTCACTCTCTCTCTCGCATTTTTTTGGGCTTCCTTCACAAAAACAAACAAACAAAACAGAACAAAGCAAAAAACTACTTTTAAAGATGGGTGTGGTGGCGCACACCTTTAATCCTAGCACTTGGGAGGCAGAGGTAAGAGAAGCATAGTGAGTTCAAGTCTACTCTGAGAGTACATACTGAATTCCAGGTCAGTCTGGGACAAGACACTAATACACACACACACACACACACACACACACACACACACACACACACACACGAAACCGCTATTGGACTTCTGGTTAATATGGTGGTGAAGGAACCACGCCAAAGCAGACTAGGGGAAAAAAAAAAAAATCAGCAAAATACACTCTTCTATTAAAAAGTGAAGGTGTATAAGAAATTACCAACCACAGCAGGAAAGTAGGAGAGATCCAGAGCGTCTAGAGACCACAAAATCAGGGAGAAGCAGCTCCAGCAGAGGCAGCATCAGGTCCACAGAAGGCCTGGCCTGAGCTGCAGGACAAGCCAGGTAAGGGGAGTTTCCACTCACAGCAGCCTCCTTGCAAACTCAAGAAACATGAAGGGAGGATGGCAGGAACCAGTGGAGCAGCTCATGAGGAAGACAATCGCCAGGACCAGCAGGAGAACGTCAGCTACTTTCCATAGCCTCCCTTTCCCCCACTGCCAGCTTAAGCACCAGCAAGCACCAGCAAGCACCAGAGACCTGGGGAAGGGAACTCACCTACACAGGCGATCAAAGCAGTGACCCACTGACCCAACCAACCTACCTGAGCCCACAGCACAGCAAAGAGGGACCCAAGCAGGCATGCAGCATAACTGAGATCAAAGCCATCCCAAAAGGTAACTGGGTTTAGAACAGGTCAGTACCCACCAAATAAGCCTGATATATAGCTTTGCATCTGAAGTGCTAATTGTCATTCTTAAATAAGCTATACTTTGAGCTTGTCATTTGCTGCTTCCTGATTTATAGTATCTGTCTCCTCTTCTGTCGTTTGTTGGGGCAGGGTCTCACTCAGTCACAAGCTGACCTTGGAACTCTGTAAAGACCAGAAATCTTAGCCTCCCAGTTGACAGGATTAAGGGTGTGGGGCAACACACATTCACAGAGTCTTTGACTTTGTTAGAGGATTTCTTTGTCGTAATACCTACACTGGCATAAGTACTCTGTGCTGTTTTTCACTGAATGTGTATGTTGTTTAGTTAATATTAGAATTTGCCTGTATTTTGTTCTACCCAATCTACCAGAATACTCTCATAGCAGGCAAACCCAACACCTAGGGTCACTTTTGTGGTTACTCTAGAGTCTTAAGAGCCACACCTAGCACCTTAAGCAACTACCCTGAAGATATTTAACATCATATTGATACATCTAGACTGCACACAATTAGAAAACCAAGCATTGAAAAGCCGGGTGTAGTGGCACACGCCTTTAGTCCCAGAATTCAGGAGGCAGAGGTAGGAGGATTGCTGTGGTGAGTTCCAGGCCACCCTGAGACTGCATAGTGGATTTCAGGTCAGCCTGGGCTAGAGCACGACCGTATCTCAAAAAACAACAACAATAAAAAAAACCAACCCCCCCCCCAGCATCAAATTAATCCAAGGTGCAAAAATCTCTACATGAGCTGGGCGTGGTGGCGCACACCTTTATTCCCAGCACTCAGGAGGCAGAGGTAGGAGGATTGCCGTGAGTTCAAGGACACCCTGAGACTACATAGTTAATTCCAGGTCAGCCTGGGCCAGAATGAGACCCTACCTTGAAAAAAAAAAAAAAAAAAAAAAAAAAAAAAAAACAAACTCTACATGATAATACAAGAAACACAAAAAATCAAGACAATATAAACCCACCAAAAAGTATAAATCCATCAGATATTACCTCCAGTGAGATCGATTTAGAGGAAATGTCTGAGAAAGATTTCAAAAGAATGATTATAAAGCATGCTCAAGGAAATCAAAGGAATCAAAGATGACAAAGGAAATCAATTTAATGAAATAAGAGGGTCAATACAAGACATGAATAAGGAAACAGAAAAAATAAAGAAAAACCAACCAGAAATACTAGTAATGAGAAACAGCCAGTCAAATAAAAAACTCTGTAGAAAAATCTCTCCAGTAGAATAGATGACGGAGAGAACAGAATATCTAAACTAGAAGACCAGGGGGCAGATCTGATACAGTCCAACAAAGAGAAAGACAAACTAATAGAAAGGCATGAATGGGAATTTGAAGATATTTGGGACAATATGAAAAGATCAAACATAAGAATTCAGGGTATAGCAGATGGAGAAGAACTTCACTCCAAAGGCATAATAGGCATTTTCAACAAAAATCATAGAAGAAAACTTCCTCCCAACTTGGGAAAGAGATGCCAGTGGAGATATAGGAAGCCTTTAGAACAAACAGACAAAACCTGGAAAGAACCTCTCCTAGCCATGTAATAATTAAAATACCAAACACACTATCCAAAGAAAATATATTGTATGCTGTTAGAGAGAAAAATCAGGTCACATACAAAGGCAAGCCCATCAGGATAACAGCAGATCACTCAACACAAACTTTAAAAGCCAGAAGGGCTTGGAGTGATATATTCCAACTTCTGAAGGATAACAACTGTCAACCAAGGTTACTTTATCCTGCAAAGCTATCCATTCAAACAGACAGAGAATAAGGACATTCCATAACAAAAGCAGGCTAAAGGAATATTTGACAACAAAATCAGTTCTACAGAAAATACTTGAAAGGCTCCTCCATGCTGAAGAGAAAGAAAAGCACACATATAAGGAACCTGGAAAAAACAAACCATACTCCAATACTAGTTAATACAAGAGAGCAAATGCAAACAGGAAGACCTACAAAACAAGAAAAAATGCAAAAATAAATACACAAATTTCAATAATAACTCTTAATTTCAACGGTCTCAATCAAAAGACATAGGATTGCAGATTGGGTTAAACAATAGGATCCTTCAATTCATTGACTGCAAGAAACTCACCTTTCTACAAAGGATGGACACTATCTTAGGGTGAAAGGTTGGAAAACAGTGTTTAAAACAAATGTGCATAGAAAACAAGCAGGGGTCACTATCCTAATATCTGACAGGGTAGACTTCAGACCAACATTAGTTGGGATAGATAAGGAAGGTCACTTCATATTGATTAAAGGAACACTCCAACAGGAGATCATTACAATCCTAACCATATATGCACCTAACATGGGGGGGGGTCCCAATTTCATCAAACACTACTAGAACTAGGGTCACAAACAACACTAAACACAGTTCTAGTGGGTGACTTGAACACCCCACTCTCATCAATGGACAGATCATCTTGGCAAAAAATAGAGATGCATCTGGATGAAATGAGGTCATAGAACATATGGACCTAATAGATAGGGACATTTCATCAAAATGGTTCAGAATAAATCTTCTATTCAGCAGCACATGGAACATCCTCTAAAATAGACCATATATTAGGATACAAAGCAAATCTTAACAAATACAGGAACAGTGAAACAATTCCTTCCTTGCACTCTTATCTGATCACAATGTGATCAAATTACAAATCAATACCAAGAAAAGCTATAGAACATGCACAAAATCATGGAAACTAAACAATACACTTCTAAATGATGAATGGATCAATGAAGAAATCAAGGAGGAAATAAAAAAAACTTCATAGAATCAAATGATAATGAAAACGCAATATAAAAAAAAAAAACCTTTGGGATACAATGAAGGCAGTCCTAAGAAGGAAATTTATAGGTTTAAGCCCCTATATTAAGAAATTAGAAAGGTCACAAATAAACAACTTAATGCTTCACTGCAAGGCTTTGGAAAAAGAAGAACAAGGCAAACCAAAAATCAATAGATGGGAAGAAATAATATAGATCAGGTCAGAAATTAATGAAATAGAAACTGTGATGGTTAAGTTTGTGTCAACTTGATCTGTTTAGGAATCCACAGACATCCCTCATAAGTGTGACTTTGAGGTTGCCTCTAGGAAGGACTAACTAAAGGAGGAATCCTTCCCTCAGGGTAAGCCCTTCCCCCAGAGTGGGCAGACCCTCTAGGAGGGGGCAGAGCTTTAAAGAAGTTCTGGGAAGAAAAGTATCCCCTCCTCCCACCTGGCTGCTGGTGCTGCTTGCTGTTCACTGCTTGCTGCTTTCCAGTGTGGACTGAAGACCAGCATGAACTGAAGAGCAGCTTCTCTCCAGGATGCCTTCAGTGCCAGATTGGGACTCCTGAGGCATTCAGCCTTGTGGACTGAGCAGCTACTGGGTTCCTTGACTCTCAGGCTCCAAACTGCTATATTGCTGGACTGTCGTAAACTAATACAATAAATTTCCTTTTAATACAATTCATTCTATCAGTTCTGTTCCTCTAGAGAACCCTAACAGAAAACAAAACAACAATCCAAAGAATCAATGAAACAAAGAATTGGCTCATTGAAAGGATAAACAAGATTGATAAACCCTTAGGAAATCTGACCAAAAGAAAGAGAGAAGAGACACAAATTAATAAAATTAGAGATGAAAAAGGCACCATCAAAACAGATACGAGAGAAATTCAAAAAATCATAGGGACATATTTATTACAAGAACATATACTCCATTAAGTTTGAGAATCTCAAAGAAATGGATGACTTCCTTGATTTATATGACTTACCCAAATTAAATCAAGATGAGATTAACCACTTAAATAGAACTATAGTAAATATGGAGATCCAAGCAGTTATAGAAAAATAAATAAAAATTTAAAAAAAAAAAAAAAAAAAAAACCTACCAACTGAAAAAAGTCCTGGCCCAGATGGATTCACTGGTGAATTTTACCAGACTGTTGTGGAAGAACTAACACCACTGCTTCTTAAACTTTTCCATAAAACAGAAAAGGAAGGAATTCCATCAAACTCCTTCAATGAAGCCAGAATCACGCTGATACCAAACCCAGACAAAGACAGAACAACAACAACACAAAAACTAAAGACCAATCTTCCTTATGAACATAGATGCAAAAATTCTCAACAAAATATTGGTAAACAGAATACAAGAATATATCAGAAAGATCATTCACCCCGACCAAGTAGGCTTTATCCCACAGATGCAGGGAGGGTTGAACATATGCAAATCGATAAATGTAATACATTATATAAATGGACTCAAGGACAAAAATCACATGATCATCTCATTAGATGCAGAAAAAGCATTTGACAAAATCCAACATCCCTTCATGATAAAAGTTCTACAGAGACTGGGAAAAGAAGGAAAATATCTCAACATTAAAAAAAGCTATTTATGACGAACCTACATCCAATATAATACTAAATGGAGAAAAACTTGAAGCTTTTCCATTAAAATTGGGAACAAGACAAGGGTGTCCATTGTTCCCACTTTTATTTAGTATAGTACTGGAAGTTTTACTCGTAGCAATTAGGTAAGAGACACACATATAAGGGATACATATTGGAAAGGAAGAGATCAAGTTATCATTATTTGCAGATGATATGATTCTATACATAAAGGACCCTAAAGACTCTATCAGCAAACTGTTAGAGCTGATAAACACCTATAGCCATTTCACAGGATACAAAATAAACACACAGAAATCAGTAGCCTCCCTATATACTAACAACAAACACACAGAGTTCAAGATGAAATAAGAGAATCACCCCCATTCACAACTGCATCAAAAAATAAATAAAGTACCTTGGAATAAACCTAACCAAGGAAATGAAGGATCTCTACAATGAAAACTTTAAAACACTCAAGCGAGAAATTGCTACAATGAAAACTTTAAAACACTCAAGCGAGAAATTGCAGAAGACACAAAGAAATGGAAAGACATTCCTTGTTCTTGGATGGGAAGAATCCATATTGTGAAAATGTCAATCTTACCAAAAGCAATCTACACATTTAATGCAATCCCCATTAAAAATTCCAATGGTATTCTTCAGAGAAATAGAAAAAAACTATCCTAAGATTCATTTGGAAGCATGCAAAAACCTCGAATATCTAAAACAATCTTAAGCAACAAAAATAAGGCTGGTGGTATCACCATACCTGATTTTAACCTATATTACAGAGTCATAGTAACAAAAACAGCATGGTACTGGCACACAAATGGCCATGTACATCAATGGAACAGAATAGAGGAGCCAGATTTAAGCCTGTGTAGCTATAACCACCTGATCTTTGACAAAAATACTCTTTGGAGAAAAGACAGCCTCTTCAACAAATGGTGCTGGGAAAACTGGTTATGTATCTGTAGAAAGATGAAAATAGATACTTATTTCTCTCCAGGCACAAGAATTAGGTCCAAATGGATCAAAGACCTTAATATTAAACCCAAAACTCTGAAAGTGCTAGAGGGAAAAGTAGGGGAAACCTTTCAACATAGTCTAAGAGTGGCCTTGAACTCATGGGGATCCTACTATCTCTGCCTCCTGAGTGCTGGGATTAAAGGTGTGCACCACCATGCCCAGCTAAAAGGAACTTTTTATGGTACTCTATAAACTAACACTGGAAACCAACAGTGTCGTGTCTATGAGTTTGTGTTCTCGTTCTCTCTCTCTCTCTCCCCCTCTCTCTCTCCCTACTGCCCACCTTGGAAGACTAGCCTAGCAGCCTTTGTCTTTTGCGGTCTAAAATGTCAAACTGCATGGCTTGGTGAAGTGGTTGATCTTCCACGAAGAAGAGTGATTGTCCCTTCCCCAAATCCTTTTCAGCTAACAATACACTGAGTGTGCTACTGTGTGACTAGGTTGTATAGGCCCTGGGTTTACTTTAAGGTATTTGATACTGTGCTAGGGTGTTCACAATCCACTGAGGCCAGCCTTCCAGCAGAAGGTGACAAATGTGCTAATGAAGTATCCCTGCAGAGTCACACAAAGCAAAAACCTGTCCACCAAGCCCTGTCCTAATTCCCAGATGAGAAACTGTCAGGGTAAGAGTGGGTTTTTCAATTTACTGAGTTTGGGGATAATTTACAGTACTCAACACACACACACACACACACACACACACACACACACACACACACACACAATCACTTCTGCACTAAACATCTCTCTTTTTAAACTCAAGAGAACATTCCCTAGCCCTGACATCATGCTTTTAAAAAAAAATTTTATTATTTTATTTATTTTTGGAGAGAGACACACAGAGAGAAACAGAGGGAGAGGGAGACAGATCGAGATGGGCGTGCCAGCAGTCTCTCAGCTGCTGTGAACGAAATCCAGATGGGTGCGCCCCCTTGTGGTCACATGCGGCAATGCGCCCTTACATCACTTTGCATCTGGCTAAACGTGGGACCTGGAGATTGGAACCGCTGGAGACTGGAACCCGGATCTTAGGCTTAGCAGGCAGGCGCCTTAACCGCTAAGCCATCTCTCCAGCCCACATCATGCTTTTTGGGGAACAAATCCAAGTTCACTTATCTATATGTGCCATGGTGTGTGTGTGTGTGTGTGTATCTGGTCCAATTGCTAAATCCACAATCAAAATATTTTGCAAAGTCAAATATTTCACACTAACATTGTCCTGGAAAATGTTGGAAAGTGTCACTCATCTGTTTAGAGAAGGGAAACAGCTATTTGCTTGTGAGATGAAAATTCTGCATGAATGGCAATGATCACAGTAGAGGCCATCAATGTTTACTGTGTCTGGTATTGCTCTAGCAACATTACAATGATGCCTGGCACCTATAACAGCTCAATAAAGAGTCAAAGACTGAATCTTTACCTTTAATAGTGCCAACAGGCATTAATATGAGGTATGCATTTTAGAAATGAAGAGACAGGCAGAGATGCTCACTCAACCAAGTTAGAAAGTCAAAATTCAGGTCTTGGGACTCCACGCCCCATGTTCTTAACCATATAAAGGTAGAAGGGATTTCAAAAATGGAGAATGAACAGGAGTCTACAAGTCTGACAGTTATTTGGGATGATAAACTCAAGGTTTTATTATTATTTTTGTTTGTTCTGCTTTACTGAGACAGGGTCTCATATAGTCTGGGTTGGCTTCAAGTTCACTACATAGCTGAGGATGATGTTGAATTACTGATCCTCTTGCCTCCTCTTCCTGAGTGCTGGGTTAGTAGTACGTTACACCATGCCTGGTTTATGTGGTGCTGGGGATTGAACCCATGGCATTGTGCATGTTATGCAAGTACTGTACCAACTGAGTGTATGACAATTCTTCTCTTAAATACTGTGGGTCAGGTAAAGATTAAGCATAAGACTAACAAACAAAAACATTACACTCTCTAAAAAAGTAACTGATTAGGGGCTGGAGAGATTGCTCAGCAGGTAATGTCACTTGCTTACAAAGCCTGATGGCCTGAGTTCAATTTCCCAGTCCCCATACAAGCCAGATATACAAAGGGACATATGCATCTGGAGTTCATTTCAGGGGCTGGAGAGATGGCTTAGCAGTTAAGGCACTTGTTTGAAAAACCTAATACCCAGGTTTGATTTCCTAGTACCCGTGTAAAGCTAGATGCACAAAGTGGCACATGCATCTGGAGTTTGTTTGTAGTGGCTAGAGGCCCTGGCATGCACATTTTTCTTCCTCTTCCTCTCTTTCTCTCTGTATCTGCTTGCAAATAAATAAATAAATAAATAAATAAATAAATAAATAAATAAATAATAAATAAATAAATAAATAAATAAATACTTTTTAAAAAATAAAGACCCAAGGCTGGAGAGATGGCTTAGCAGTTAAGGTGCTTGTCTGCAAAGCCTAAGGACCCATGTTCAACTCTCCAGATCCCATGTAAGCCAGATGCACAAAGGTGAAGCAAGTGCAAGGTCGCACATGCCTAGTAGGTGGCACAAATGTCTTGAATTCTATTCGGTGGCTGAGGCCCTGGCATTCCAACTCTCTCTCACTCACTCCCCCTAAAATAATTTAAAAAAAAAAAAAAGACCCAAACAAAGTAGTGGGGCTAGAATGGTCTCTTGGGACAGAAAGAAAAAGAGACACATGCTGGCTTGTGGGAAAAGAAAATGGTGGGACAAGGGGACTTCTCTAAAACTGAGGGGACTTCTGGGTTGCCAAGAATGTTCTACTCTTAACAGTAGGTATGTGGATTTGATCTTCATGAAAATTTAACAAATGCAAATTTTTCTATATGCATTTACTGAGGTGTATGTCAATAAAAATGTATGGAACAGGGGATGGAGAGATGGCTCAGCAATTAAAGACACTTGCTTTCAAGACCAGACAACCAGGGTTCAGTTCTCAGTACCCACCTAAATCCATATACACAAATTAGCACATACATCAGGAATGCAGTGCCGGGAGCTATATACATTCATTCATATTTTCTCTTTCTCTCTCCTTGAAAACAAACAAATCAAAGTATTTTTTTAATTTTTAAGGAAAAGTACTAGAAAGCATTCAGAGTTACTCCATACATGGAACAGTAAATGTAGTTCTGAGAGCCCTGAGATCTGAAAAAGTCACAATAACCCATGAGTGCCCTAAGGCAGTACATAGACAAGGGGCCATCATGAAAAGACAATCTAGGATAAAGCCCAAGAAGGTAAAACTCCAGAGGTGGAAAAATAACAGAGAGCAGACACCACTAGCAAATTGTTTTCTGGTGCCGGGCATAGTGGTGCATGCCTTCAGAATAAGCACTCAGAAGGCAGAGGTAGGAGGATTGCCATGAGTTCCAGGACACCCTGACAGTACAGAGTGAATTCCAGGTCAGCCTGGGCTAAAGCAAGACCCTACTTTGAGAAACGAACAAAAAACTGTGTTCTGAACACCAAATCACAGGATACCTTAAGAATAGGGAATACATCCCAATTTTCAGCTCACAACTTCCTAGAACAGAGCTTAGCCAGCACCATCTTTTGATTACTCAGCACTCTGATCATTCAAGCTAGTCTTTCTAGGCCATGGTTCCATCCAAGCTCCTTACCCAAGTGGCCAGGTAGGGACAAGCCTATGACCAGGACAAGAAGCCTGCTCATTCTGTGGATGCACACAAACAATATTTTTTTTTATTTTTAAAATATTTTATTTTTATTTATTAGAAAGAGAGAGAGAGTGGGTGTGCCGGGGCCTCTAGACATTGCAAAAAACTCCAGACGCATGGACCACCATGTTTATCTGTCTTACATGGGTACTGGAGAATAGAACTGGGGTCCTTAGGCTTCACAGGCATGTACCTTAACTAAGCCATCTCTCCAGGCCTAGTGTGTATTTCTCTTTATTATTATTATTTTTTATTGACAACTTCTTTAATTGTAGACAATATCCCATGTTATTCCCCCCCCTCACTTTCCCCTTTGAAACTTCACTCTCCATCATATCTGCTCCCCCTCTCAATCAATCTCTCTTTTCAGTTTGATGTCATGACCTTTTCCTCCTATTATGATGGTCTTGTGTAGGTAGTGTCAGGCACTGTGAGGTCATGGATATCCAGGCCATTTTGTGTCTGAAGCACATTGTAAGGAGTCCTACTCTTCCTTTGGCTATTACATTCTTTCCCCCCCTCTTCCGCAATGGACCCTGAGCCTTGGAAGATAGGTTTGAGATGTTTCACTTCTTCTCAGCACCATGGTGCCTTCTGAGTCATTCCAAGGATGCCACCATCTGAAAAGAGAAGCTTCTCTAACCAAAGTGAGAGTAGCATTAATATATGGGTGTGGACATTAAGAGAAGTGCTTACTGGGCAGTTTGGTGAGCATAGTATATACATTTAGCAAGATACCAGCAGACATTACACCCTTAGGGCTCATGACTAACCCTGTCGTACATTTTCAGTATCAGGGATGTATTCCCTCCCATGGAATTGGTTTCCAGTCCAATTAGAGAGCAGCTGGTTTCTCCCATAAAAGACATGCCACTATTGCACCCGTTGGCTCATTTCGCCTGGCTGGCCAAATTTAAAGCTTGTAGTGTTCACTGTTGAGTACCCTCACTGGTGTTTTCTCTCTCCCATTGACCTGCATGCAGTGTAGCTTTTTCCAACTTTCTGTCAGCTGGCCTCATGGAGGAGGCTTTCAGCTCAGCTCCAGCAGGTTTTCTCAGTGAACTTGCAGCCCAAGTATGTGGTGTCTTCAGCAATAGGGTCTTACCATCTATTCCTGGTGGGAAACCAAGGGCCTCATCAATGGCCTATAATGTTTTGGGGGTATCTGTGACCTCCCTGGCCAACAATTCACTGGAAGGTATACCATCCCTGGCACTGAAAATTTTCTAGCAACAATCTATGGCTTCTGAGTGTTCCATTATCCAGAAAAGTGGGTTTCCATATGACTTCTTTATATCCTCTTAGATTTTGATTAGCCCTCCCTCCACCATTCCTTTACTCAACTCTTCCCTTGACCTCACTTAGGCCTTTTCACCCCCATTAATCTGTTCTTCTACTTACATATATACAATATCATCCTATTAAGTCCCCCCTCCCTTCCTTTCTATTCCCTTTATATCCCCTTTCTAGCTTTCTAGGTTCTGCTACTGAGTTTTATTTTTACTCACACAGAAGTCCAATCATTTGTAGCTAGGATCCACATATGAGAGAGAACATATGATGTTTGGCTTTCTGGGCCTGGGTTACCTCACTAAGTATAATCCTTTCCAGGTCCATCAATTTTCCACCAAATTTCCTAACTTCATTTTTCTTTACCACTGAGTAGAACTCCATTGTGTAAATGTGCCACATCTTCTTTATCCACTCAGTTGAGGGACATCTACGCTATTTCCATTTCTTAGCTATTGTGAATAGAATGGCAATAAACATGGTTGAGAAAGTATCTCTAAGGTAGTGAGACAAGTCCTTAGGATATATGCCTAGGAGTGGTATAGCTGTGTCATGGTAGATCTATATTTAGCTGTCTTAGGAACCTCCACACTGATTTCCACAATGGCTGAACCAGATTGCATTCCCACCAACAGTGTAGAAGGGTTCCTCTTTTTCTGCAACCTCGCCAGCATTTATAGTCATTTGTTTTCATGATGGTATAGCCAATCTGACAGGAGTGACATGGAATCTAAGGTAGTTTTAATCTGCATTTCCCTGATGACTAGGGATGTAGAACATTTTTTAAGATGTTTATATGCCATCTGTATTTCTTCTTCTGAGAAATCTCTAGTTCCATAGCCCATTTTTTAATGGGGTTGCTTGATTTATTATTTAATTTTTGAGTACTTTGTATATCTTAGATATTAACCCTTTATCAGATTTATAGCTGGCAAAGATTTTCTCCCATTCTGTAGGTTGCCTCTTTGCTCTATTCACAATGTCCTTAGCTGCACAAAAGCTTTGTAAATTCATGAGGTCTCAGTGGTTGATCTGTGGTTTTATTCCCTGAGCGATTGGGGTTATATTCAGAAAGTCTTTGCCAAGACCAATATATTGAAGGGTTTTCCCTACTTTTTCCTCTAGCAGTTTCAGAGTTTCAGGTCTGATACTAAGGTCTTTGATCCATTTGGACTTGATTCTTGTGCACGGAGAGAGATAAGGATCTATTTTCATCCTTCTACAGATACATATCCAGTTTTCCCAGCACCATTTGCTGAAGAGGCTTTCTGAGTATTATTGGCATTTTTGTCAAAGATCAGGTGGCTATAGCTACCCAGACTTACATCAGGGTCCTCTATTCTGTTCCATTGATCTACATGTCTGTTTTTGTGCCGGTACCATGCTGTTTGTGTTACTATGGCTCTATAATATAGGTTAAAATCAGGTATGGGGGCTGGAGAGATGGCTTAGTGGTTAAGGCGCCTGCCTCCTAAGCCTAAGAACACTGGTTCCAATCTGGTCCTTTAGCCAGATGCAAAGTGACTAAATGCTGCACTTGAAGAACACATCTGGTTCCAATCTCTGAGTGGTTCCAATCTGTCTTCAGGTCCCTACCAAAAAAAAAAAAAAATCAAGTATGATGATACCATTTTAGATATCCAGATCCCAATAAATTTTTGGATTGTTTTTTCTGGATGATGTTGGAATTTTGAAAATGTGTAGATTGTTTTTGGTAGGTGTAGCAGACAGCTTCAGGTTCGCTGAGATGAACTTCCAGACCAGGCACAGTTATGGAGGAAGGGATATTATTTATTGAAGCATAAAGGCAGGAGAAGCGGCCTGCAATGCAAAACAAACACAGCCAAAAGGTCACACAGCAGACTTCAGACCACATTTGCATATCTTTACAATGGACTCTCAAACCCATCACCACACCTCTGGCCCCCCAGTGACCTTGCCTCTAGCAAGGTGATTGCAGATGCAAACTATAAACTAATAAAATACTGAATATATTGGGGACATATATTCAAACTACCACATTCCGCCCCTTGCTCCTGGCCCCCAATAGATTTATAACTATCACACATTGTAAATTGTACTCAGTCCAATTTCAAAGGTTCTTACAGCCTTGATCAACTTAAGATAGTGAGTCTGTAAAATCAAACAAGTTAAATACTTTCAACATGTAAAGGCACAGAGTAAACATTTTAATTGGTATAAGGCATAGCAAAGAGAGACTAGAATTGCAAAGTCTCCAGTCTTTATAAATATAACCAGAGACTAACAGTCTCCATGTGTCTCCAGCTGGGCAGAGTCAAAAAAAAAAAAAAATTCAACACTGCACTCCATGATGAACCCACAGTCCATCTTCCAAAGGCTCTTCCAGCCTATTCCTGAGGTCTTCACCAGCCTTGGAACTTTTGTTGCATTTTTCAAAAAACTTGTTTTAGATATTCTAAATCAGGGACAAAATAAGTTTTTGAAAAGCAGGTTCCTTCTCCAGTCAACTCCCAAAGAGTTTGCAAATTTTTGGCATTGTTTTTGTAAATCAAGTCGGGCCATTTTCCATCTTCCTTAAGATTGAAGGATGATGTTGGAATTTTGATGGGTTTTCCGATTGCAATTAAATCTCAGTCTGATATCTTTAGTCAGTCCATTACAAATTTTTTATCAAACTTTCTGGGCCTGGAGGATTGCCAATTTGCCAGTAGCCTAGTTCTAACAAAGTCCTTGAGTTTTCTTCCCTTTAGAAAGCTCATAAGCCAAGCCTCGAAGTTCAATACAGTCTGCACTCATTCAAGTCTCATCAGAATAGTCCATTTTTTCCAGAAGGCATCTTCAGTTGCAAGCACCATTTTTCCTCCAAAACAAAGGTTCCAAAAGACGAATATCCACACGGTCAGGTTCATCTGTCCACTCCTGCAATTCAGGTTCGCTGAGATGAACTTCCAGACCAGGCACAGTTATGGAATGTTTTTTAAAGTTCTTCCTTAAAGTAGAGATCCTTCATTTCCTTGGTTACTCAAACCCATCACCACACCTTAAGACCGGGCCCCCCCAGTGACCTTGCCTCTAGCAAGGTGATTGCAGATGCAAACTATAAACTAATAAAATACTGAATATATCCCAAGATTCTTCCGATCCAAGTATTTTCTAGTGTCTCCTGCAATTTCTCGCTTGAATTTTGTAGAGATCCTTCATTTCCTTGGTTATTTATTTTTTTTTTTTTTTTTGATGCAACTGTGAATGGGAGTGATTCTCTGATTTCATCCTCTGTGTGTTTGTTGTTAGCATATAAGAAGTCTACTGATTACTGTGTGTTTATTTTATATCCTGCTACATGGCTATAGGTGTTAATCAGCTCTAACAATCTGCTGGTAGTCTTTAGGGTCCTTTATGTATAGAATCATATCTGCAAAAAATGATAACTTGGTCTCTTCCTTTCCAATTTGTATCCCTTTTATGTGTGTCTCTTGCCTTACTGCTATGGCTAATACTTCCAGTACTATATTAAATAAAATTAGGGACAGTGGACACCCTTGTCTTGTGCCTGATTTTAGTGGAAAAGCTTCAAGTTTTTCTCCATTTAGTATTATGTTGGCTGTGGGTTTGTCATAAATAGCTTTTATTATGTTGAGACACGTTCCTTCTATTCCCAGTCTCTGTAGGACTTTTATCATGAAGGGATGTTGGATTTTGTCAAATGCTTTTTCTGCATCTAATGAGATGATTATGTGATTTTTGTCATTCAGTCCATTTATATATTACATTTATTGATTTGCGTATGTTGAACCATCCCTGCATCTGTGGGATAAAGCCTACTTGGTCGGGGTGAATGATCTTTCTGATATATTCTTGTAGTCTGTTTGCCAATATTTTGTTGAGAATTTTTACATCTATGTTCGTGAGGGAGGCTGGTCTGTAATTTTCCTTTTTTGTTCTATCTTTGTCTGATTTAAGGATCAGGGTGATTCTGCTTTCATAGAAGGAGCTTGGTAGGGTTCCTTCCTCTTCTATTTTATGGCAAAGTTTAAGAAGCATTGGTGTTAGTTCTTCCATGAAGTTCTGATAAAATTCAACAGTGAGTCCATCTGGGCCTGGACTTTTTTTAGTTGGGGGATTTTTTATAATTGATTGGATCTGCATACTTGTTATAGGTCTATTTAAGTGGTTAATTTCATCTTGATTTAATTTAGGTAGATCATATAAATCAAGGACATCATCCATTTCTTTCAGATTTTCAAACTTAGTGGAGTATATGTTCTTATACTATGTCCCTATGGTTTTTAATTTCTGTGGTATCTGTTGTAATGGTGCCTTTTTCATCTCTGATTTTATTCATTTCTGTCTGTTCTTTCTTTTGGTCAGATTTGCTAAGGGTTTATCAATCTTGTTTATCCTTTCAAAGAACCACCTCTTTGTTTCAATGATTCTTTGGATATTTTGGTTCCTATTTCATTAATTTTTGCCCTAATCTTTATTATTTCTTCCTGTCTACTGATTTTTGGTTTGCCTTGTTCTTCTTTTTCCAAAGGCCTTAAGGGGAAGCATTAAGTTGTTTACTTGCGACCTTTCTAATTTCTTAAAACAGGCACTTAAAGCTATAAATTTCCCTATTAGGACTGCCTTCATTGTGTCCCAAAGGTTTTGGTATGTTGTGTTCTCATTATCATTTGACTCCATGAACTTTTTGATTTCCTTCTTGATTTCTTCGTTGACCTATTCATCATTTAGTAGTGTATTATTTAGTTTCCATGATTTTGTGTATGCTCTATAGCTTTTCTTGTTATTTATTTGTAGTTTGATCCCATTGTGATCCAATTGAGTGCAAGAAATTATTTCAATTTTCCTATATTTGTTAAGATTTGCTTTGTGTCCTAATATACGGTCTATTTTAGAGAATGTTCTCTGTGCTGCTGAAAAGAATGTGTATTCTACAGCATTTGGATGAAATGGCCTGCATATATCTGTTAGGTCCATTTGTTCTATGAACTCATTTAATCCCTAGCATCTGTTTATTTTTTGCCGGGATGACTTGTCAATTGCTGAGAGTGGGGTGTTGAAGTCACCCATTACAAGTGTATTTGGTGTTATATGTGACTTAGTTCTAATAGTGTTTGTTTGATGAAATTGGCAGCCCGCATGTTAGGTGCATGTATGTTTAGGATTGTAATGTCCTCCTGTTGGAGTGTTCCTTTAATCAATATAAAGTGACCTTCCTTATCTTTCGTAATTAATGTTGGTCTGAAGTTTACCCTGTCAGATATTAGGACAGAAACCCCTGCCTGTTTTCTAGGCCCTTTTGCTTGAAACACTGTTTTCCAGCCTTTCACCCTAAGACAGTGTCCATCCTTTGTAGAAAGGTGAATTTCTTGGAGGCAACAAACTGAAGGATCCTGCTTTTCAACCCAGTCTGCAAACCTATGTCTTTTGGTTGGGGCATTCAGGCCATTGATATTAAGAGTTAGTGTTGAAAGGTGTGTATTTATTTTTGCCATTTTTCTTGTTTTGTAGTTCTTCCAGTTTTACCTTTTCTCTTGTATTAATTAGTATTGGAGTATGGTTTGTTTTTTCCAGGTTCCTTATATATGTGCTTTTCTTTCTCTTCATCATGGAGGATCCTTTCAAGTATTTTCTGTATACCTGGTTTTGTCTTCAAATATTCCTTTACCCTGCTTTTGTTGGGGAATGTCCTTATTTCTCTGTCTATTTGAATGGACAGGTTTGCAGGATAAAGTAACCTCAGTTGATAGTTGTTATCTTTCAGAACTTGAAATACATCACTCCAAGCCCTTCTGGCTTTTAAAGTCTGTGTTGAGTAATCTGCTGTGATTCTGACGGGCTCGTATTTATAGGTGACGTGCTTTTTCTCTCTAGCTGCTTTCAACACATTTTCTTTGGTTTGTATGTTTGGTAGTTTAATTATAACATGGCAGGGAGAGGTTCTTTACAGGTTTTGTCTGTTTGGTGTTCTAAAGGCTTCTTGTATCTGCATTGGCATCTCTTTCCCAATTTGGGGGAAGTTTTCTTGTACGATTTTGTTGAAAACACCTACTATGCCTTTGGAATGAAATTATTCTCCTTCTACTATACCCTGAATTCTTATGTTTGATCTTTTCATAGTGTCCTGAGTATCTTAAAATTCCCATTCATGCCTTTCTATTAGTTTATCTTTCTCTTTGTTGGACTATATTAGATCTGCCACCTGGTCTTCTAGTTTAGATGTTCTGTTCTCTCCTTCATCCATTCTACTAGAGAGATTTTCTACAGAGTTTTTTATTTCACTGACTGTGTTCTTTATTGCTAGTATTTCTGACTGTGTTTTCTTTATTATTTCTATTTCCTTATTTATGTCTAATATTGACCTCCTTATTTCATTAAATTGGTTTCCTGTGTTTTCCTTGAATCCTTTGATTTCCTCTTTGAGGTCTTTGAACCGTTTCATTTCCTCTTTGTGTTCTTTGAACATATTTATAATTATTCTTTTGAAATCTTTCTCAGGCATTTCCTCTAATTCAGTCTCATTGCAGGTCATTTCTGATCCATTAATACTTTTTGGTGGATTTATACTGTCTTGATTTTTTGTGTTTCTTGTATTATAGAGATTTTTACATCTTGGATTAATTTAATGCTTAGGTTTTCTAATTACCTGCAGTAATATTAGATGTATCAATCAATCTGATATTATATATCTTCAGGGTAGGAGCTTAAGGTGCTAGATGTAGCTCTTAAGACTTTCAGAGTAACCACAAAAGTGACCCTAGGTGTTGAGTCTGCCTGCTATGAAAGTATTCAAGTAGGCTGAATGGAACAGAATAGTCAAATTCTAAACATTTAACTAAAAATGTATCCATTTAATGAAATACAGAACAGAGTTATTTGTGCAAAAGACAAGCAGATCCTTTAACACAGTCCCAGTCCCTAAGGATGTGTGTTGCCCCACACCCTTACTCCTGTCAACTGGGAGGGTAAGATTTCTGGTCTGTAGAGGGTTCCAAGGTCAGCTTGTGACCAAATGAGACCCTTCCCCAACAAATGACAGAAGAGGAAACAAAGGCACTATAAATCAGGAAGCAACAAATGAACAGCCCCAAATATAGCTTCTTTAAGAATGTCAGATCTGACCATCCATCAGGTTTAACATCTAATTTACCCTGACATGGAAGGTGCAATTAGCCCTTCCGATGCAAGCCTACACACTAGGCTTATTGGTGGGTACTGACCTGGTGTAATCCCAGTTACCTTTGGGATGGCTTTGATCTCAGCTATGCTGCACAGCCGCTTGGGTGCTTCTTTGCTGTGTTGTGGGCTCAGGAAGGCTGGCTGTTGGGTAGGTGAGCTCTCTTCCCCAGGTCTCTGGTGCTTGCTGGTACTTTTGCTGGTGGTGGGGGAGGGAGGCTGTGGATGGTGGCTGAAGTCAGTCTGCTCGTCCACGTGATCCACGTCCTCACAAGCTGCTCTGTTGGTCTCTGCTGTCCTCCTTCCATGTTTCTTGAGTTTGCAAGGAGGCCGGTGTGATTGGAAAATCCCCTCACCTGGCTTTAAAATCCTGCAGCTCAGGCAGAGCCTGGTGGCTCCATCCTTGTGGAACTCACCTCCGCTGCTGGAGCCGCTTCTGCCTGCTTCTGTGGGCTCTAGATGCTCTGGATCTCTCCTACTTATCTGCTGTGGTTGATAATTTACTATACACCTCACTTTTTAGTAGAGAGTATATTTTGCTGTTTTTTTTGTTTTTGCTTTGTTTCCCCTAGCCTGTTTTGGTGTGGTTTCTATGATGCCATCTTAACCGGAAGTCCACACAAACAATATTCTAAGCCAGCAAAAGGCAGAGTTCTCATAGGAAGCTTGAGACGGAAGGTACAAAGAAGGCAAGTTTGAGGTTTGGGTAGGCATTTTAGGCACTGGATCAGGTTGTCATTGAGTTCAACCCTAACCCAGACATATTCAGTTTTTTAATACCAGTAAATGTTTCAAACTTCACTAGTTAAGTGACCTTGAATATGTTACATAACCAGTGCACCTAAATATCTCCTACAGAATACAATAAAAGCAGGAAAGCTAGGAGGACAGAATTTCTGTGAGTAGAAAGTAACCATAGTAGTGGCTGTGTTATATAGTATGCAGCAGATCTAAATTTGTCTTTACTAGTACTTTTGTTTAACCCAGACTGACCTGGGTGTTTGGTCATTAACCATGGACTCCTAGTAAGGTTAATAAAGAATTTATTTGGGGGCTAGAGGGATGGCTTAGCAGTTTAGGTGTTTGCTTGCAAAGCCAAAGGCCCCAGGTTTGATTGCCCAGGACCCATGTTAGCCAGATGCACAAGGTAGCACATGCTTCTGGAGTTTGTTTGCAGTGGCTGGAGGCCCTGGTGGCCCATTTTCTCTCTCTCAAATAAATAAATAAAACTATTTAAAAAAAATTTATTTTGGGCTGGAGAGGTGGCTCAGCAGATAATGTACTTTGTCTGTAAAGCCCAAGGACCCAGGTTTGATTCACCATTATCCACATAAGCCAGATGCACAAGGTGGTACATGCATCTAGAGCTTGTTTGCTGTGGCTGGAGGCCCTGGTGCACCCATTTTGTCTGCCTCTCCATCTCTCAAATAAATAAATAAAATATTTTAGAAAAGGAATTTATTTTGCTGAAAGTATTAAACTACATCATGGTAGTTTTAATTTAACTAGCTATAAAGGAAGACTAAGATGTTTAGAACTGTCAGATGGTATGTTGAATGATATACCATCTTCTTGAAACATTCCTCCCCATCAATGATGGATGATGGGGAGAAGTTTGCTGGTATAATCTGGAGAAAAGTTCACTCCTACCTTTTATGTTTCTCTTGTAGTCATTTTTGAGCAATGCCATAAAGTGTTTTAAACTAAAATATGAACTCACTATAAGATTTATAGGATCCATGAGGCAGAAAGTCATCAGCCATCCTATCCTGTGCTGGACTCTATAAGCTACATAACTGACCAGCCAGGCCAGATGAGCTCACTGGTACAATAGTGGTATATCACTATTAAGGGGATAACCAATTGCTCTGATTGAACTTAAGGTCTTTTACCACAGGAACGAATCCATGCCTGGTACTGAAAATCTAGTCAAAAGCCTATGGTTAGGAAGGTTATAGGCCATAGCAAGGGAAGCTATTACTGTTTATTTGGTTAAATGGATATGTGGTGTTCATCAAATTGTCATCTAAATATTTATGTATGTTTATGTTCATAGAGTAATGCTGAACTCAGGTTTGGTCAGAGATGTTTCACTTTACAGTGGGCAATGACTACTGGAGAGACTCAAAACTAGTCCAAATGCTGAGAATAAGGTGTACTTAGTGTAAAATGAGGTATCTATATCACCCCTACCAAGGTTTAAAGAACACTGCAGAACAGGGGATGTAAGAAATTTTAAGAGCTATATGATGGGAAGGAGTATTTTGGGACATTGGCCATTGCATCAATGACCTCAGAGCCACTATTATTACCTGTATAAGACTTAAACAATATTGACCTCATCAACAATATTCTATCATGAATGAAGAACAAAAACAAGGGACATCAAAACAGAAGAACTAGGGCTGGAGAGATGGCTTAGCGGTTAAGGAACTTGCTCATGAAGCCTAAGGACCCAGGTTTAATTCCCCCATAGCCACATAAGCCAGATGTACAAGGTGGTCCATGTGCCTGGAGTTGGTTTGCAGTGACTGGAGGCCCTGGTGTGCCCACTCTCTCTCTTTCTCAAATAAATAAAATTAAAAAAACAAAACTTAGAAGAACTAGTTGGAGGGAAAAAAAGGGTCCAGTGAAAGGGGTATGAGAAGGGAGACGAGAAGGCCAGGGAAAGGGATTATGATAAAATTACATTATATGCATATATGAAAATCATCAATTAAAAGGTTTTTAAAAATGTAATGAGGAAAAAAAAATTTATAAGATCCAGGCCTAATGCTTCAAGTTTCTTGCTGGAAACACATAAGCTAACTGGCACTGGAGATAATAAATTAGCTTGTCCCATCTATAAAACCTATAAGCACATTGAAAAATAGCTGCCAAGGCATACTCACTCCAAGCACTCAAAAGTCCAAGGCAGGGAGATTGAGTCTGAGGCCAGCACAGACTACAGAGTGAGTTCTAGGTCAGCTTGGGCTAGAATGAAATGCTGCCTCAAAAAATGATGGCACAAGCCTTTAATCCCAGCACTTGGAAGGCAGAGGTAGGAAATTCACTGTGATTTTGAGGCCATCCTGAGACTAAGTAGTGAATTCCATGTCAGCCAAGGCTAGAGTGAGACCTTACTTCAAAAAACCAAAAATAAATAAATAAAAAGTTGTCCAATTCTATAGTTTTTAAAGTTTGCCTTTAGAGGTTCTGATGTTTACCTGATAAATATTTGTTACACATGAAAACAAAATCAGACCAGATATGAACTCTGACTTCTCACTAACCACATATTTCCAGCAGCTCCCCAAGCTGCTCTGACTTACATCTTATGTAAGGAAGAACTGTTTAACTTGAAGAAAGTGTAAGGTAAACCCTGTGCAGAGGCATAGCCAGCAGTGCATAGTTCAGCTACCGACTGAAAACAAGGTAAAATGTCAACTACTAAATTTAGAGGAGGTCATTAAGTTAGAAACCAACAGCTAGTTCAGGTGGAACTTATCATTCTTGCTATCCTGACATATAAAATTGTTTCACAAGTTAAAAAAAATTTTAAGATTTAATACATGACTTCACCCATGAGGATGCTATCCTTTACTGAGAAAGATAATGCAATCCACTAACTACAGTGAAGAACTAGCATGACTGAAGAAACACAATCAAGTACAGAAGTTGTTGCTTTCGGGTTGGAGAGATGGCTTAGTGATTAAGGTGCTTGCCTGCAAAGTCAAAGGACCCAGGTTTGATTCTCCAGTACTTACATAAGCCATATGTATGTACAAGGTGATGCATGTGTATGGAGTTCATTTGCAGCAGCTGGAGGCCATGGCACACCCATTTTCTCTGCCTCTCTCTCAACTAAATAAGTAAATAAATAATTTTTTTTTTTTTTTTTTACAAAAGGCATTGCTTTCATCAGGAATTCTCACAAATATCAGAGAGGGGCAAGGAATAGAGCTCAGTGGGTAGTACATTCACTTAACATGCATGAAGCCCTGGGTTCCATCCCTACCACAGCATAAACTGAGCATAGGAGCACAGGTCTATAATGTCAGTACTCTAGCAAAGTTCTGACTTACACCTACCAGAATATAGTAATCATGACAAAACAGACAGAAAATGAAAAGAAACAAGGAGAAAAGAGGGAAGTGGAAGAAAAGGAAGGGGAGGGGAGAAGAGGGTACTCTGGGAAACATCATTACTGGCACAGTTATGGTATCTCCAACTGTTCACTAGACCCACCCAGGAATCAGCAAGTGCACTGCTAACTCAAATTTGATTATTCAGACTGACAGTGATGGGCTGAACATGGCAGATATGGCTAGTGTTCAAGATTAAGACTGAGTTGAGCATGGCAGACATGGCTAGTAGTTGAAGCAAAGGTTGTAATTTTTTGTCAGTTGGATTTCAGGGCTCAAAGCCTAGGGGATAAGGAAATGCCCATTGGTGGAGTCATTTGACCCCCACCCGAGGGACTAGCTACTGTAAGCTCAGATGAACCAGAGGTCAGGAAAGGCTTGCTCACCTACAGCTGGTAACTGGTGGCAGAAGCGGTTACAGAAGCCAAAGGAGTGCTCACTTCAGCATGACATATACTAACACTGGAATGATACAGAGATTAGCGTGGCCCTGTGCAAGAATGATATGCAACTTCGTGAAGCATTCCTTGAGGGAGGGAGGGAGGGAGGGAGGGAGGGAGGGAGGGAGGGAGGGAGGGAGGGAAGGAAGGAAGGAAGGAAGGAAGGAAGGAAGGAAGGAAGGAAGGAAGGAAGGAAGGAAGGAAGGGAAAAAAGAGAGGGAGGGAGAGAGAAGAAAAGCCAAGCCAAGCCAAGAGGAGGCCCGTATGTTTTCTCTATGCCTTCAGGATGACAGCATTCCTGGATGTCACAACCTAGCTCTCTTCCTGGGCACACATCATCCTCAAGTTCCACATCAGCTTCTGTCACCTTCACCAGGGCAATATAAGCATAGGAAAATATAATGATCCTTAAGTCATCTGTTATTAAAAATTAGGAATTATTTATTTGCCCTTTTATATCAGTACTGGCCTTGTAAAATTCACATTCCCCAGGCTGTGTACTAAACTATTTTAAGGCCTTCTATTTCTCTATAAATCTTCCTGTTATCTACATAGTATGCTTTCCTCAGCTTTAATCTCTTTTGTCCCCAACTCTTTATCCCCAACCTGCTACAACTAATGTAGAAACCAAGAATTCTCGACCAAGTCCATCAGAAATGTGCTTGACTATAATTTCCTTACAAATACACCTGTGGTTTACCTTTGGCACTTTGCACATCATACTGACCTAGTAAAATTACTGCTCTTGATTAAATATGCTGACAGGAACTTTCTAAAAAATGAGGTTTATTAAAGCCTACTAAAAATTGATCTATTCCTATGAGCATGTTTAGAGCTGAGTACCTGATTCCTGAATTATGAGAAATACAAATTCTTCCATGTTTGTAGAGATAACACTTTACCTCTACTTCAACAATCTATTTCATTAGGCTTGCTTCGTGGTTAAGGAGCTTGCCTGTTAAAACTAAGGACCTAGGTTCTATTCCCAGTACCCACATACACCAGATGCACAAGGTGGCACATGCATTGGGAGTTTGTTGGCAGTCGCTAGAGACCCTGGTGTACCTGTTCTCTATTTGACTCGTTCTCATTCTCAAACAAATAAATAAAATAAAATGTATTTTTAAAAAAGAGTCTAGGGTTGGAGAGGTGGCTTGGTGGTTAAGGCGCTTGCCTGTAAAACCTAAAATCTCATGTTTAACTCTCCAGGTCCCACGTAAGCCAGACACACAAAGTGACAAATGTGCATAAGGTCGCATATGCGCACAAGAGGGCGCACATGTCTGGAGTTCAGTTACAGTGACTGGAGGCTCTGTTACGCCAATTCTCTCGTGCTCTTTCTCACATAAAAAAAAAAAGCCAGTCTGTTGGGCTTGTCTCAAAAAAAAAAAAAAAAAAAGAGAGAGAGAGAGAGCATTTCATATTTCACATTTACTAGAAAGATAGCAGCAAATTATAAAACTGACCCCAAATAACACTTCTGCTGACTATGAGGTTTCCAATCCACTCAAAACATTACTTGAAGGGCTGGAGGGATGGTTTAGCAGTTAAGGCACTTGTCGGCAAAGCCAAAGGACCCAGGTTTGATTCCCCAGGGGCCATGTAAGGCCAGATTCACAGGGTGGCACATATGTCTGGAGTACATTTGCAGTGGCTAGAGGCCCTGGCATGCCCATCCTCTATCTGCCTCTTTCTCTCTCAAATAATAATAAAAAAAATTAAAAAAAAAAAAAAACTTGACTTGAGGGAGCTTAGCAGTTAAGGCATTTGCCTGCAAAGCCAAAGGACCTCAGTTCGATTCCCCAGGACCCACATAAGCCAGATGCACAAGGTGGTGCATGTGTCTGGCGTGCCCATTCTTCCCCCCTCCCTCTCTGTCTGCCTCTTTCCTGCTCTCTCAAATAAATAAATAAAATTAAAAAAAGAAGCTTCACTTGAGCTGAGCATAATGACATGTTTGTAATCCCAGCACTTGAGATACCGAGGCAGGAGGATAGCCATGGTTAAGATTAGCCCTGAGTTACAAAAATTTGGGGAAAGCCGGGTGTGGTGGGGCACGCCTTTAATCCCAGCACTCGGGAGGCAGAGGTAGGAGGATCGCTGTGAGTTCAAGGCCATCCTGAGACTACATAGTTAATTCCAGGTAAGCCTGGGCCAGAGTGAGACCCTACCTCAAAAAACCAAAAAAAAAAAAAAAAAAAAAAAAAAAAAAAAAGTTCAGGGACAGGGACCACACACACAAGACAAACAAACAAAAACTTACTTGTGCCGGGCATGGTGGCGCACGCCTTTAATCCCAGCACTCGAGAGGCAGAGGTAGGAGGATTGCTGTGAGTTCAAGGCCACCCTGAGACTACATAGTTAATTCCAGGTCAGCCTGGGCCAGAGTGAGACCCTACCTTGAAAACACCAAAAACAAACAAACAAACAAACAAACAAACAAACAAACAAACAAACAAACAAAAACTTACTTGTGCTGGCACAGTGGCACATGCCTTTAATCCCAGCACTTGAGAAGCAGAGGTAGGAGGATAGCTGTGATTTCAAGGCTTCCCTGAGACTTCATAGTGAATTCCAAGTCAGCCTGGGCTAGAGTAAGCCCCAACCTCAAAAGCAAACAAACAAGCAAGCAAACAAACAAACAAAAAACTTTCTTGGCCTAGTTGCCTACCAGCCAGGGCAGTAAGAAAACTGAAATCAGGAAAAATGCCTAGCCAGAAGTCACGACAACACCAGCAGTGAGGAGCAAACTCTGAGAAGTGCTGTATGAGAAATGTTGTAAGTCTCAGAGAAGGATACCCTATGTCCTACCTATAGGACTGAGATTTTGGAAATGCAAAGCCAGTGTCTTCTATTAAAGTTGTTTTCAATGTTAGTAACAAGCAGGTATGTCCACTGTAGCTGACAGTTATGAGTATTTACTCATACTTAAAACCTAAGACTTAAAAAATGTTTTATTTATTTCAGAGAGAAAGAGGGAGGGACACGAAGAGAGAGAATGGGCACACCAAGGCCTTTTTAGCCATTGCAAATGAACTCTAGACACCTGCACATCTTGTGCATCTGGCTTTATGGGGGTAATGGGGAATTGAAACTGGGTCCTTTGGCTTTGCAGGCAAGTGTCTTATCTCTCCAACCCAAGACTTTTTTAATATATATAATTCAACTGCATGGTTCTTGAGCCTCAAAGGGTCTTTAAAAATAGTGAGCTGTTGCAGAGACCCTCCAAAAACCCACTCACTCACTGCTGAAGGCTGCTTCCCTTTGGCAGATGTCTTGTAGTAACTCTTCTTGGAGAGTAAGACTGAGTTTTAGGGTTTTTTTTTTTATATAGAAACAAAATTTTGGGATGGAGAGATGGCTTAATGGTTAAGGTGCTTGCCTACAAAGCCTAAGGACCCAGGTTCAGTTTGCCAGTACCCATGTAAGCCAGATGCACATGCTGGTGCATACGTCTGGAGTTCCTTTGCAGTGGGTCTAGACCCTGGCATGCCCATATTCTCTCTCTGTAATAAATAAAAAAAAAATAAAAATATTTTTAAAATTAAAAAAAAACACAATTTAGTTGGTTTCTCATTTTAGCAGTCCATCTCCTTAGCCACTCAGCCATCATGCCCCATTAAACTCAGCTCACATTAAACTCAGCTCCTACATCAGATAAAATGTGTAAAGATAGACTTACAAAGTGATGTATAGTGATATCTGGTAAAGTTATGAGCTTTACAAAACCTTTAAGTGTACTGATTTGTCATACACATGGTGATTAGCAGAACTCTTGTAGATAATGAACAGTATGAAACTCTGCAATGATAGGAAGCATAAAAGACACATGACTATTGGTTGCAAGATCTGTTACTGAACAGTAGAGACCAGCATTCTGGAGTAGCGCTACTCATCAGTGGCAGGTCATCACCTGTTACCAGTTCAGATAAGACCCAAAGTGTGTGTGTGTGCCAGAATGGAAGTAACATGAAGAAAGCCTATGAAGAAAATAACTGGACTAAACAGTGTTCAGTGACACCCACTTCAATCACCTTCTTATCATCTTATTACTGACTGTTTAAAAAGTATGCACACCGGGCTGGAGAGATTGCTTAGTGGTTAAGGCGCCTGCCTCCTAAGCCTAAGAACGCTGGTTCCAATCTCCAGCGGTTCCAATCTCCAGGTCCCACATTTAGCCAGATGCAAAGTGACGCAAGGGCGCAATGCCGCACTTGCCCATAAGGGGGCGCACACATCTGGATTTTGTTCACAGCAGCTGATAGACTGCTGGCGCGCCCATTCTCTGTCTCCCTCTCCCTCTGTCTGTCTCTCTCTGTATCTCTTTCTCTCTAAAAATAATAATAAAAAAAGGATGCACACCAATGACTAGCCCTGATTGGAAGTATGAACATAATCTTTTTACACATACAGAGGCTGGGGAGATGGCACATTCAGAAAAGTGCTTACTATACAAGTATGAGGACCTGAGTTTGGATTCTCTGCAACCATGGAAAAGCTGGGCACAGTGGTGTGCACCTGTAATCCTAGCACTGTGGAGGCAGATACTGAAGGACCCCTTAGAGCTTACTGGCAACTAGTCTAACAGAATTGGGCAAGCTCCATGTTTAGAGATTCTATCTCAAAAAATAAGGTAGGAGCCAGGCATGGTGGCACATGCCTTTAATCCCAGCACTCAGAAGGCAGAAGTAGGAGGATCGGTGTAAACTGGAGGCCAGCCTAGAGCTACAAAGTGAGTTACAAGTCAGCCTGGGCTAGAGCGAAACACTACCTCAAAAAAAAAAATGGTAGAGAAGAATGCACACACACACACGATACTCACAGTTCTCAATTTTCACAAAATGCTTAGAACATGTAAATACCTGTTCCTGCAGGTCGTAGTCATAGCTGTCATGTAGCAGAAGACTGAGGACATAGCGAGTATAAATCATGGCATCAATGCCACATTTCTCTAGCTCTTGTCCCAGCCAGGTCTGCACTGGGCCCAATGCATGAAGCAGAGACATGTCAGAAACAGACACCAGGTCTGGATAAGATCTTGAGGAGCTTTCAGATGGCAAACCATCCACAACTATTGTACAGAGAGGGTGCATGAACTTAGGTTGTTGACATCCTTAAAGCACAAAGCATTTTCTGCAGTTGATGTTCTGTTGGTGTCTAGAGAGGACTTTCACTCCAGCAGAAAGGAGAGGTGCTTGACATTGAGGATGAGCACTTATTTGCGTTGTAGTTGGCGCTTTAGAACAGAACTTCCCTTTTTAGACATGATCAGTGACTAAACATTTTGACAGCAACATACATATAGATGCAATTTTCAACTGTCATTTCACATTGAAGCCAAATGTCAGTCTCCAGCAGAACCTATAAATAAGAGGAAAAAAGGATGCATTACATATTACATAAGTTACTTCTTAAAGATAATTTTAAATATTTATGTGAGAGACAAAGACAGAGAGAGAATGCAAGCGCGAGCGAGCACCAGGGCTTCTAGCCACTGCAAATGAACTCCAGACACATGTGCCACCTTGTGCATTTGGTTTATGTGGGTAAACCTGGGTCCTTAGACTTAGCAGGCAAGCACCTTAACCATTTCTCCAGCCTTTAAAGATAATTTGTTAAATGAGTTCCTCTTTATTAAATATTTTAATTTTTTATTTATTTGAGTAAGAGAAAGAGGAAGAGAGAAAGAGATAGAAAAAGAAAGAATGAGCATGCCAGGGCTTCTAGCCACTGCAAACGAACTCCAGATGCATGTGCCACCTTATGCATCGGGCTTATGTGGGTTCTGGGGAGTTTAACCTAGGTCCTTACACTTTGTAGGCAAGTGCCTTCACCAGTAAGCCATCTCTCCAGCCCCAACTTCCTCTTTATTAAAACATCACTGGTAAGTTAGGACAATGGTTTTCCCCTGGAATCTTTAACAATTTAAACTGAGTGACACCGTAAACTTTTTAAAGGTTACTATCATTTGGGAAAAAAATGAGAAATTGATGTATTTTCTGTGCTCAGTGACACTGATGATCAAGAGCATGGACTAGTATGTTTACAGTGATCAAATACTAGTTATACTTAAATATAATGGAAATAAACAGTTAAATAATAAGTTTAGAGATAGAGCAATGGCTCAGTGGATAAAGTGCACACCACTTAAGCTAGAATACCTGAGTTCAAACCCCAAATCCCATGTAAAAAGCTGAAAGCCATGGCAGGTTTCTATAATTCTAGCACACTGACAGAAAGATAGGACGCTGAGATGGAATTTCCCAGAAGCTTATGGCAAGTCCATCAACAAACAAATGCAAAGCAAAAATCCACAGAGAAAGAGAAACCCTGCCTCACATAAGGTGCATAAGCAAGGACCAATCAGAAAGTCGTCCTCTAACCTCTACACATACACCATGTCACAGGTGCCTGCACCAAAACACACAAATACATAAATACATGCACACCACAATTAATAAGTTCACCAAAACACTGGTAAAACAGTCATTTAAATTTAAGCTGTAGGGCTGGAGAGATGGCTTAGCAGTTAAGGTGCATGCCTGAGAAGCCTAAAGACCCAGGTTTGATTCTCCAGGTCCCACGTAAGCCAAATGCACATGGGGGCCCATGCATCTGGAGTTCGTATGCAGTGGCTAGAGGCCCTGGCGTGCCCATTCTTTCTTACTCTCTATCTCGCTCTCCTTCTCTCTGTCTCAAATAAATAAATAAAAATAAATCTTAAAAAAATGACAAAAAATAAATTTAAGCTGTATACAGGTCAACAATAAGTTTGTATAGCTTTTTTTACTTTAGGATGCTACTCACTTATTTGTAAAATTTAAGTGAATGGGGCTGGAGAGATGGCTCAGCAGTTAAAGTGCTTACCTGTTGTGATCGTTTGAATAGATGGCCCCCAATATAGTCAGTGTTTTATTAGTTTGTGGTTTGCATCTGTAGCCACCTGGCTGGAGATGTTGTCACTGGCAGGATCTTAAGGTGTGGCAGTGGGTTTGAGATTTCAATTTAAAGATATGCAAAGTGTGCCTAGTTGAAGTTCCTGAGGTATGCTGTGCTATGTGGCTTTTGGCTTAGGTTTCTCTCTCTCTGCTTGGACCTGTGAAGGCAGGCCAACTTCTGCCATTATGGAACTTCCCCCTGGATCTGTAAGTTTCAATAAATCCTTCCTCCATAACTGTGCCTGATCTGGAAGTTCATCTCAGTGAACCTGAAGCTGTCTGCTATACCTGTAAAGCCTAATAATCAGAGTTGGATTCCCCATTAACCATGTAAAGCCAGACGCACAAAGTGGCACATGCAGTTGGAGCTCATTTGTAGCAGCTGGAGGCCCTGGTATACTCACCCTCTTTCTGCTGGGCATGGTGGCACACACCTTTAAACCCAGCATTCAGAAAGCCAAGGTAGGAGAATTGCTGTGAGTTATAGGCCAGCCTAAGACTATATAGTGAATTCCAGGTCAGCCTGGGCTAGAGGGAGATCCTACATTTCACTCCCCCCCCCACCAAAATATATATTTAAGTGCAATATACTGATACACCAGCTATAGCTTTTCTTTATACCACATTGAATTACTTACAATAAATGATTATTTAAAAATGGTCCCTTCCTCATACTTCTAATATGCCCAACTAATATAATAATGAATTTTCTGATTTCTGATTTGTTGTTTTGTTTGGTTTTGTTTTGTTTTTTTCAAGTTAGGGTCTCACTGTAGCCCGGGCTGACCTAGAATTCACAGTGATCCTCTTACCTGAGCCTCCTGAGTACTGGGATTAAAAGCATGTGCTGAGGTAGGAGGATCACTATGAGTTCAAGGCCAACCTGAGACTACACAGTGAATTCCAGGTCACACCTTAATCCCAGCATTCAGGAGGCTGAAGTAGGAAGACTATCCTACAAATCCTACTGGGCTACAAAATGAGTTTCAGGTCAGCCTGAACTAGAGTGAGATCCTGCCTCAAAACTCAGCATAGGGCATAGGCATGGTGGAGCACACCTTTAATCCCAACACTTAGGAGGCCAAGGTAGAAGGATTGTCTTGAGTTCAAGGCCATTCTGAGACTACAGAGTAAATTCTAGGTCAGCCTGGAAAAAAAAAAACAAACAAAAAAAAAACCTAAGCCCTAGCTGAGCATGGTGCTGCACACCTTTAATCCCAGCACTTGGGAGGCAGAGGTAGGAGGATCATTGTGAGTTCCAGATCCATCTGGACTAGAATGAGACTCTACATTTAAAGAAGTAAAAAATAAGCTCAGCTTCTTCCTCTCCTGAAAAAGGAAACTTAATATGTGATTGATTTCTGAAAAGAAAAAGTGTTCAAAAAATTTAAATAATTAATGACCCCAAATTTCCCAAGTTCATGAATACTAAAACTCACATACAAGCTGGGTGTGGTGGCACATGACTTTACTCCCAGCACTCAGGAGGCAGAGAGTTTGAAGCCACCCTGAGACTATATAGTGAATTCCAGGTCAGCCTGGGCAACAGTGAGACCCTACCTCGAAAAAACAAAACAAAAAAAAAACCTTACATGGACGCTCAATGAATTCCTTAAAAATGAAGAAAATGACAAACCATGATGAAATTAATCAAATCTGTGATAAAGAGAAAAATCTTAAAGAGGCAAGCGAAAGATTAAGTGCAACAAAATGAAGGATGACATCAATTTTTTTTTTTGTTGGAAACAATGCAAGAGAAAAGATAATGAAGCAATAATTTTAACACACTAAGAAAACAAACTGTAAGCCAGGATTCTATACTCTAAAAGTGTCATCCAAAGCCAAGGTAAAACAGACCTTTTCAGACATGTACATGTTTCTACCACTAGCAAGCTTACATTTTACATTACAAGAAATACGGCAATGCCAGGAGTGGTGGTGCACACCTTTAATCCCAGCACTCAGAAGGCAGAGGTAGGAGGATCTCCATGAGTTCAAGGCCATCCTGACTCTACATAGTGAATTCCAGGTCAGCCTGGGTTAGAGTGAGATCCTACCTCGGGGGGAAAAAGTATGGCAAATCCTTTTAGCAAAATGATTCCAGGACAAAATGTGGATGGATCTTTTTAAAGCAACAAAATCAGAAATGGCAACTATATTTGTCTTACTAAATACCTTTAAAAGACAATTGGGATTTCCTGGACTCCCAGTAACCCTGTTGCTGGTGTGAGGCTGCTTAGACCCTGCTACCTGCGTCATGAGTAGGTCTGGGCTCCTGGGTTCCCTGGCTCCTGGTGCTCTGACTCTTGGTTCCCCTGTGGGTGCTCAAATGCAGTGCAGCGAGAACTAAGGAGATAAACCACCCTCTGCATATGCACCAGGGCCCAAGTGAAACCACAGAGGAAATGGAGAGATGAGCAAGAGTGCTGCTTCAATGGCAAGCCTGACAACCAGCACCAGGGTGATGAACACAAAACGTTGAAGGTCCTCAAAACACACCAAAGCAGAAATCCAGAAGCTACTGAGAGTACAACACTAAAGAAGACTTAAATCACATCACCATGGCTCAGAAAATTTTGCAGAAGAGGGGGCAGAAAGACTGTAAGAGCCACAGAGTGGGAAGGAATGTCTAGAGGCATTGACACCCCCCCCATGACTGAGGGCTGCTCTCACAACTCATAACCCACAACCCTGTGGGAATACTAGCAAGCCCACTGGAGGAGGGCCCTCAGGGGAATGGGGGCAGAGAGGAAACAAATGATGGTACTAACATATGATGTGTCCATACAAAATTTCTATATAATAAAAAAAAAATTAAAGTTAATTGCCTTGGCAAACAATAGGTTAGGTATAGTGGGACGTGCCTATAATCCCAACACGCTCTCTCTCTCTCTTTCTTTCTTTTTTATTAATTATGTAGATAGTGTATATATAGTAATACTGGTACCATCCTTAGCCTCCTCCCTGTCTTCCCACCTCTGAAGGAAACCTCTTTGTTGGCGAATGTGGGTCGTGCATTGTGGAGGTAGCCAACATTTACAGGGAAAAGGCAATGATTCTGTGCGTAACGTCCCAACCTGTGGCTCTAACAATCTTTCCGTCCCCCTCTTCCACAAATTTCCCTGAGCCATGGTGAGTTTGTTTTAGGTCTACTTCAGTAATGAGGTCTGGGGCCTCTGTGTCTCTGGATATCTGGTTTGGTAGGAGTTGAATGTTCTCTGTGTCCATCTCCTTCACCCTTGTGTTGGTACCAGGTTCACCAAGAAAGCAGCCCTCTTGCTCATTTCCCCCATTACTTTATGGTTTCAACTGGGGCCCTGGTGAGGCGTCATGGTCTCCTCAGGTTCTGTGTCCATCTGAAAAAGAGAAGCAAATTCTCCAACGGAGAGAGAAGTCAGCACCAGATAAATGGATAAATAGAGAGAATTTCAGAGATATAGGCCGTCTTATAGCCCACGATTGGTGGGAGCTTGATATTGAAGAAAGGCTCGTTTTTTGGATATGGTTCTGACTTGTTTCCCAGTTCCAGCTATGGATTCTGTTCCACCGAGCAGATCCGTTAGCCAAATCAAGAGCAGCTGGTTACCCACCATGGCTGTGTGCCACTACTGCCCTGTGTGAACATCACGTCAGGTTGTTTGCTGCTGAGAAGCTTAGATAATTAGATCACGTGTTACTTGGACAGTGTTGGTCACTTTACCCCAGTCGCTCATGTAGCACCTTCTGGCACTAGACAAGCTGTCTGGGGACTGACTCTCTTCCAGATTCCAGCCAGGTCACTCCATGTTCCGTATCAACAGCATATGGTGTCTTCGGCAGTAGGGTCTTACTATTAACCTTTGGTGGGTCATCAAGTACTCTGATAGAAATCTGTCTTCCTTTTTTTTTCAAGGTAGGGTGTCACTCTGGCCCAGGCTGACCTGGAATTAACTATGTAGTCTCAGGGTGACCTCAAACTCATGGCAATCCTCCTACCTCTGCCTCCCTAGTGCTGGGATTAAAGGCATGCGCCACCACGCCTGGCTCTGTCTCTTTGGAAAACCTTGTAGGTCTCTCTGACCAATAGCTCATTGTGAGTGTTAACCACATCCTGGTACTAATCCCAGCACTTTCAAGGATAAGGGATGATGGTGAGTTCCAGGGCAGTCTGTATTACAGAGTACCTTAAAAGATAAAGTATGTTAATAAAAAAATTTTTTAAATAAATAACATATATAGAATGTGGCATCTGTGATATGTGTAAAAGCAAAATGCATGACAATATTAGCCAAAGGACAGCAATAGAGGGATGTAACAATGTCACTGTTACATTGTAAAGTTCATGACAAACTCTTAAGATAACTATTAATAATCCTAATAAGGTTAGGAAGATGGCTCAGCAGTTAAAGGTGTTGGCTTACAAAGCCTGCTGGCTTGGGGGTTCAATTCCCAAGCCACCCACATAAGTCAGATGCAAAGGGTGGAAAATATGTCTGGTGTTCATTTGCAGTAGCAAAAGGCCATAGTGCACCCAGACACACATAAATAAATAATAAATTTATTTTGGGGGCTAGAGAGATGGCTTAGTGGTTAAGGCACTTGCCTGCAAAGCCAAAGGACCTTGGTTCAATTCCCCAGGACCCACGTAAGCCAGATGCACAAGGTGGAGCATGCATCTGGAGTTCGTTTGCAGTGGCTGGCCCTGGCGCACCCATTCTTTCTCTCTCTCTCTCTCTCTGTATTTTTCTTTCTCATGAATAAATAAAATTTTTAAATGTTTTTAAAAAATAAATATAGCAATTAAAAAGCAGAGCTGGTCAGGCTTGAATTTAAATTAAACAGTAAGAACCAATTTTCTGTTTGCACTTTTTTTTTTTAATTTTGGGTTTTTTTTTTTTTTTTTTTTGGAGAGAGATACAAAGAGAGAGAGAAGAGGAGGCAGAGAGAAAATGGGTGTGCCAGGGCCTTTTCAGCCACTGTAAACAAATTCCAGATGCGTGTACCCCCTTGTGCATATGTGCAACATTGTACATTTGCATTACTTTTGCTTCTGGCTATATGTGGGACCTGGAGATTTGAACAAGTATTCTTAGGCTTCGCAGGTAGGTGCCTTAACCACTAAGCCATCTTTCCAGCCTTATTTATTTTTATTTATTTATTTATTTTTTTGTTTTCAGAAGTACGGTCTCGCTCTTGCCCAGGCTGAATTGGAATTCACTATATAGTCTGAGGCTGGCCTCAAACTCATGGCCATCCTCCTACCTCTGCTTTCCAAGTGCTGGGACTAAAGGCATGCACCACCATGCCCAGCTTACCACTTTAGATATAAACACCCAAGGATGTTAAAAGTAAAAGGATGGAAAATGCTAACATTAATAAAAGGAATGTCTATTAATGTCTGACGAAGTTGAATTCCATGCAAAGAATCTTAAGAGTAAAGGTCAATTAATATGATAAAGGAATTAACACATCAAGCCCTGACAGTCCTTTATATTATACACCCAATAGCACAGTTCAAACTATGTATAGCAAAAATTGACAAAACTATGAGGAAAGACCAATTCACAATTACGCCAGATTTCAAGAATCCTTTCTCAACACTGAAAAAAATACAAAGAAAATAAGGATATATAATGTTAGAACAATATCTACTAATGTGCCTTAAGACTATATTCTCCGTCATAAAAAACTGCAATGAAATGAAAATATCCAAGTTGCCCAGGTATATTTCTCATAACATGGAACTATATTACAAATTAGTAATATAAAGATATGTAGAAAACTTACCAAATATATGCAAAACAAATATTGTATTTCAAAATAACCAACAAGACAAAGGAAAAATCAGAAAGTATTTTGAACTGAATGAAAATGAAGACATGATGCTGGAGAGAAGGCGCTTGCTTGCAAAGCCTGACAGAACTGAGTTTGATTCCCTAGTACCTACAAAAAGCCAGATACACAAGTAGCACATGCACCTGGAATTTGTTTGTAGTGGCAGGAGTCCTTGGCGTGACTATACACACTCTCTCTCTTTTTCTCTCTGCTTCTTTCTATATGTCTGTTTCTCTCAAATAAACAATTTAGAAAGAAAGAAAGAAAGAAAGAAAGAAAGAAAGAAAGAAAGAAAGAAAGAGAAAGAGAGAAAATAAATAAATAAGCTGGGTATGGTGGCACATGCCTTTAATTCTAGCAGTCAGGAGGTTGAGGTAGGAGGATTGCCATAAATTTCAAGCAAGCCTGGAGCTACAGAGTGAGTTCCAAGTAGGTCAGCCTAGATTGGGACCTTGTGGGGAGGGGGAATTGGAGAAAATAAAATGAACTGGTTGTAGTGGTATACATCTTTCATCCCAGCATGCAGGAGACAGAGGTAGGAGTATTGCTGTGAGTATGAGGCCAACTTGAGACTACAGAGTGAGTTCCAGGCCAGTTTGGACTCTATCTCAAAACAACAACAACAACAAAAAGGAGGGCTGAAGAGATGACTTAGTGGATAAGACACTTGGCTGCAAAGTCTAAGGACCCAGATTTGGTTCCCCAGTACCCATGTAAGCCAGATGTATATGGGGGCACATGTGTCTGGAGTTGGCATACAGGGGATAGTGACCCTGGCATGCCCCTTCTCTCTTTCTCATAAATAAACAAATAAATATAATACATTTTAAAAATGGAAACACAATATTTAAAGAGTATCTGCTTAAGAAAAAAGTTGGTAAAGAGCTTGCCATGAAGATCCCAGTTTGATCCTCAGTACCCAGGTAAAATGCCTATAATCTCAGTGCTGCGGAAGCAGACAGGAAGTTCCCCGGTACTCACAGGCTAGCTATTCTAGCAATTTAATTGGTAAGACCCAGGTCCATGGGAGACAGTGTCTTAAAGGAGATGGACAGGATTCTTGAGAATAACACCAAAAGTTGTGCTCTGGCCTCCAACACACAGAAATACATGCTCTCATATATATGATCACATATACACTACACATGCAAAACAAAACTAGAAAAACAACAAATAAATCTATTTAAACAGAAAAATAAATAAAATACCCGAGCAAAAGCCAAGCATAAAAACAATGAAACTAGAGCCAGGCTGGTGGTGGTGCACACCTTTAATCCCAGCACTTGGGAGGCAGAGGTAGAAGGATTGCCATGAGTTCAAGGCCAACCTGAGACTACAGAATGAATTCCAGGTCAGCCTGGGCTAGAGTGAGACCCTACCTTGAAACCCCCCTCCAAAAAAAAAAAAAAAAAAAAAAAAAAGAAGGAAGGAAGGAAGGAAGGAAGGAAGGAAGGAAGGAAGGAAGGAAGGAAGGAAGGAACTACAACCCGGGGATGGGGGAAATAACTTAGTCCATCTACAAATACCTTTGTTACAGACCCTCAAATATTAGTATAACCAGCTATCAGTAAGATTCCAAGATTTCTATAGCCAAGTGAAAGCAGTCAAGTGTGAGAGGGAAACTAGCAAACATAAAGTAAAGCAAAAGACACAGAACCCTGTGACCTCAACACAGCTGCTTCCACCTCCACTTGTATCCGTAACAGAACTCTTCTTGAAATTTGTCCAACTTCAAAGTAACTGTCATAACTAAAGTCACTAGTGATTAGAAAGAAAGAAGAAAAGAGAAGAAAAGGAGAATGCTAGGACTTCTGGGTAAAATGGTGGCACAGGAGCCAGGGGGAAATAAGCAAACAAAATATACTCTTCTACCAAAAAGTTAAAGTGTATAAGAAATTATCAACGACAGCAGAGAAGAAGAGACCCAGAGTTTCTACAGACCACAGAAGCAGGCAGAAGCGACTCCATCAGTGGTATGGGTACATGCAACCGCTAGGCTCTGCCTGAGTCACAGGAGAAGCCAGGTTGAAGGGATTTTCCACTCACACTAGCCTCCTCACAAACTCAAGAAACCTGAAGACGACAGCAGGGACCAGCAACAAAGCTCCAGTACAACTTCAGGCACCCTCCACAGCCTCTCCTCCCCCATCTGCCAGTGCCAGCAACCGTCAGAGACCTGGGGAAGAGAACTCAGCTAAACAGCACAGAGCACAGGTGATCAGAGTAGCCATCTAAACAGCCAGCCTATCTGCGCCCACAGTGCAGAAAAGTGGGACCCAAAATGGACATGCTGCATAACTGAGACCAAAGCCATCCCAAAAGGTAACAGGGCCTATTTACACCAGATTAGTACCTGCCAAAATATCCCTGGTATATACGCCTGCATTGGAAGTGCTAATCACACCTTCCATGTTAGAACAAGTTATTTGTTAAATCTGACAGATGGGTGGATTTGCCATTTTTAAATAAGTTACAATTTGGGATTATCCTTTGTTACTAACAGGAACCCTTTATAGACCAGAAATCTCAGCCTCCCAGTTGACAGAAATAAGGGTGTGGGGCAACAAACATACTTAGGAACTTTGACTTTGTTAGATTATGTTTGTTTTAATAATATCCACTCAAATAAATATTCAGTGCTGGTTTTGATTTAATGTGTATATTGTTCAGCTGAATTTTAAAATTTGCCTGTATTTTGCTCCACACAGCTTATTAGAATATTCACATAGCAGGCAAACCAAACACCTAGGCTCACTTATGCTGTTACTTGGAGAATCATTTAAGAGCCACACCTGACACCTTAAGCTCCTATCTGGGAAATATATAATGTCAGATTTACACATCTAAGAATACTGCAGATTATTAGAAAACCCAAGCATCAAGTTAACCCATGATGTAAAAATCTCTACATTACAATAAAAGAAACACACAAAAAAATCAAGATAATATAATTCTACAAAAAATTAGAAATCCATGAGAAATGACCTCCAGGGAGACTGATTTAGATGAAATGCCTGAGAAATATTTCAAAAGAATGATTATAACAATGTTCAAAGAGATCCAAGGAATCAAAAAAGACAAAGGAAACCAACTGAATGAAAAAAGGAGATCAATATAAGAAATGAGTAATGAATTACAACTACTAAAGAAAAACCAATCAGAAATACTAGAAATGAAAAACACAGTAAGTGAACAAAAAAACTGTAGAAAATATCACCAATACAATGAATGAGGGACAGAACAGAATTTCTAAAGCAGAAGACCAGGTGGCAGATCTAATACAGTCCAACAGAGAACAACAAGCTAATAGGAAGATATGAATGGGAATTTCAAGATATTCAGGACACTATGAAAAGATCAAATAAAAATCCAATGTATAGTAGGATAAGAATTTCACTCCAAAGACATAGTAGGTGTTTTTCCCCAAATTGGGAAAGAGATACCACTGCAGATACAGGAAGCTTTTAGAACACCAAACTAACAAAACCTTCCCTTGCCATGTTATAATTAAAATAATAAAACCGAAAACAACACAAAACATATTTAAAGCAGTTAGAGAGAAAAATCAAGTCACATAAAAATAATGGCCTATCAGGATAACAGCACATTACTCAACACAAATGTAAAAGCCAGAAGGGCTTGGAATGATGCATTCCAAATTCTGAAAGATAACACCTCTCCATAAAAGACAGACACTATCTTAGGGTGAAAGGATGGAAACTGTTTTTTCAAGAAAATAGGCCTAGGAAACAAGCAGATGTTGCTATCCTAATATCTGACAGGATACATTTCAAACCAATATTAGTTAGGAAAGCTAAAGAAGGTCAAATTATATTGATTAAAGGAACAATTCAACAGGAAGGCATTACAATTCTAAACATATATGAACCTAACATGAGTGCCTCCCAATTTCATCAAACACTATTAGATTAAGATCACATAGATAACACCAAGCACAATTGTAGTGGGTGACTTCAATATACCACTCTCATCAATTGAAAGGTCATCCCTGCAAAAAATGAGCAGATAGACATCTGGAATAAATGATGTTATAGAACAAATGTACCTAACAAATATCTATAGAACATTTCATCCAAATACTGCAGAATACACTCTTTTCTCAGCAGCGCATGGAATAGTCTCTAAAATAGACCATGTATTAGGATCCAAAGCAAATCTTAACAAATACAGGAAAACTGAAACTCCTTGTACTGTATCTGATTGCAATGGGATTAAACTACAAATCAGAAACAAGAAAAACTACAGAGCATACATAAAATCATGGAGACTAAACAGTACACTACTGAAAGGGTCACTGAAGATATCAAAAAGGAAATCAAAAAATTCAATAGAATCAAATGACTATTATGAGAACACAACATACTTTGGGACACAATGAAGGCAGCCCTAAGAGGGGAATTTATAGCTCTAAGTGCATATATGAAGAAATTAGAAAGGTGACAAGTTGATGCTTCACTTCAAGGCCTTGGAAAAAGGCAAACCAAAAATTAGTAGACGGAAAGAAATGATAAAGATTAGGGCAGAAATTAACAAAATGGAAACAAAAAAATTACAAAGAATCAATGAAACAAAAGAGTTGGTTCTTTGAAAGGAAAAAAAAAAGATTGATAAACCTATGGCAATTCTGACCAGAAGAGAGAAGAGACACAAATTAATAAAATTAGGGATGAAAAAGGCACCATTACAACAGAAAACAAAGAAATTCAGAAAATCATATGGATATACTTTAAGAACATATAGTCTACTAAGTTTGAAAATCTGAAAGAAATGATTTCTTTGATTCATGTGACCTACCAAAATTAAATCAAGATGAGATAAACCATATAAACAGACCTATTACAAGCACAGAGATCAAAACAGTCATAAAAAACCTCCCAACTAAAAAAAGTCCAGGTGAACCCAGATGGATTCACTGGTGAATATTACCAGACCTTCATGGAAGAACTAACACCAATGCTTTTCAAGCATTTCCATAAACTAGAAAGGAAGGAATACTACTGAATTCCTTTCAGGAAGCCAATGTCACCCTGATACCAAAATCAGACAGAGAAAGAACAAAAAAAGAAAATTACAGAACAATCTCCTTCTTGAACATAGATACAAAAATTTACAACAAGATATTGGCAAATAGAATACAAGAATATAACAAAAAGAAGCCAGGCGTGGTGGTGCACGCCTTTAATCCCAGCACTCGGGAGGCAGAGGTAGGAGGATCGCCGAGAGTTCGAGGCCACCCTTAGACTACATAGTTCATTCCAGGTCAGCCTGGGCCAGAGAGAGACCCTACCTTGAAAAACCAAAAAAAAAAAAACCAAAAAAAAAAAAATCAAAAAGATCATTCCACCCTGACCAAGTAGGTTTTATCCCAGAGATGCAAGGATAGTTCAACATATGCAAATTGATAAATGTAATACACCATATAAACGGAATGACAGACAAAAATCACATGATGATCTCAATAGATACAGAAAGTTCATTTGACAAAATCCAACATCCCTTCATGGTAAAAGTCCTAAAGAAACTGGGAATAGAAGGAATGTATCTCAACATCAAAAAAGCTATTTATGACAAACCTACAGCCAACATATACTAATGGGAAAAAAAAAAACTTGGAACAAGATAAGGGTGCTCACTGTCCCCACTTTTCTGTAATATAGTACTGGAAGTCTTACCTATAGCAATAAGGCAAGATACATAAAAGGGATACAAAATGGAAAGGAAGTGATGAAATTACATTATTTGCAGGTGATATAATTTTATACATAAAGGACACTAAAGACTACCAGAAAACTGTTAGAGCTGGTGAACAATTTTAGCAACACAGCAGGATAAAAAATAAACACACAGAAATTAGTAGCCTTTCTATACACTGAAAAGAAACATGCTGAGGATGAAATCAGGGAATCACTTCCATTCACAACTGCCTCAGAAAAATAAAACACCTTGAAATAAACCAACCCAAGGTTGGTTCCAAAAATTCATTTGGAAGCACAAAAACACCTCAAATATCTAAAATAATTTTGAACAACAAAAATAAGGCTGGCAGTATAACCATACCTTTTTTTAACCTATATTTCAGAGCCATAGTAACAAAAAGAGCATGGTACTGGCAGAAAAACAGACACACAGATGAATGGAACAGAAAAGAGGAACCAGATATAAGTCTGGGCAACTACATTCACCCGATCTTCAAAAAATACTCATTGGAGAAAAGATATCCTCTTCAACAAATGGTGCTGCTGGGAAAACTGGAGATGTAGAAGGATGAAAATAGATCTTTATCTTTCTCTAGACAAGAATTAAGTCCAAATGGATCACGACCTTAATATCACACCTCAAACTCCTGGAGGAAAAAGTAGGGTAAACCCTTTAACACACTGGCATAGACAAAGACTTTCTGAATATAACCCCAGTTGCTCAGGAAATAAAACCACTCATCAACCACTGGGACCTCATGAAATTACAAAGCCTCTGTGCAACAAAGAACACTGTGAATAGAGCAAAGAGGCAACCTACAGAATAGAAGAAAATCTTTGCCAGCTATATATCTGACAAAGGATTAATATCCAGGATATACAAAGAATTTAAAAATCTAAGTAAGAAATCTAACAACCCAATTAAAAAATGGACTATAGAAAGTGAGTATAGAGGAGAGAGAGAAAGAGAGAGAGAGAGAGAGAAGAGAAAGAGAAGCAGGACAAGATTAAGGTTGATCTTCATTCCTCCCTCACCTTCCTAAGTGCAGACTTATAACTCTCAGTGCTAGCACGGGGTTAACTTTCCACAATGAGCTGTTGATCCGAGACACCTACAAGGTTTCCGAAAAAAGACAGACTTCCATCAGAGTTCTTGATGACCCACCAAAGGTTAATGGTAAGACCCTACTGTTGAAGACAGCATATGTGTGTGAGACCAAACACGGAGAGACCTGGCCAGAATCTGGAAGAGGGTCAGTCCCCAGACAGTTAGCTATCTAGTACCAAAGGGTGCTACACGAGCAACTGGGGAAAAAGGTCCGTCATCAGTCCAAACAACTTGCAGTCTAAGATACCCAGCAGGAAACAATCTGACATAATGCTCAAACAAGTGGAGTAGTGGCAAACAGCCATGGTGGGTAACCAACTGCTCTTGATTTGGCTAATAGATCCACTCAGTGGAATGGAACTCATTGCTGGAACTGGGAAATAAGTCAAAACCAGGTACAAAAAAAGAGCTCAGTCTCCAAGATCAAGATACCACCAAATGTGGGCTAGTAGAGAGCCAATGCATATAAAATTCCCTCCAAAACATCTATGATCATCCCTTCTATCTAGTACTAACTTCTCTCTCTGTTGGAGAATTTGCTTATCTTTTTTCAGATAGACAACGAACCTGAAGGGAGGATCAGCTAATCACACCTCACCAGGGCCCCAGCTGAAAACATAGAACACCACAGGGGAAGAGCAACAATACAGCGTTCATGATGATCACGACACCAGAAAAAGGCTGAAGGAGATAAACACAGAGAACATCCAACTCCAACTAAGCCAGATATCCAGAGACACAGAGGCTCCCAAAACCTCATCACTGAAGCAGAACTAAAATGACCCCAATGTGGCTCAGGGAAATTCGTGTAAGAGGGGGCGGAAAGATTGTTAGAGTCACAAGTTGGGGCATTATGCACAGAGACTGGAGCCTACCCCCCAGAATGCTTGACTACCCCCACAATGCATAACCCACATTCCCCATTGATGAGGGTCCCTTTGGAAGAGGGAGGACAGGGAGGACAATGGAACCAATACTATGAATGTAAAATCAGAATAATATAAATAAATTATATATATATATATATATATAACTAATTAATAGAGAGTTCTTAAAAGAAGAAACACAGATGGCATATAAACATCTGAGAAAATGTTCTACATCCTTAGCCATCAGGGAAATGCAAATTAAAACTACTTTAGAATTCCAGCTCACTCCTGTCAAAAAGGCTATTATCAAGAAAACAAATGACAATAAATGCTGGCGAAAATGTTGAAAAACAGGAACCCTTCTACAATGTTGGTTGGAATGCAATCAGGTACAGCCATTGTGGAAATCAGTGTGGAGCTGAGACAGCTAAAAATAGATCTACCATATGACTCAGCTATACCATTCCTAGGCATATATCCTAAGGACTCATCTGTCTACCTTAGAGATACTTGCACAACCATGTTTATTGCTACCCTATTCACAATAGCTAGGAAATGGCAATGATAATGAAGATGTGGTACATTTATACAATGAAGTTCTATTCAGCACTAAAGAAATATGAAATTATGAAATTTGCAGGGAAATGGATGGATCTGGAAAGGATTATTATACTTAGTGAGGTAACCCAGACCCAGAAAGCCTGTTCTAATATGTGGACCACAGCTACAAATATTTAGACTTGCATGTGAGTTGGAGTAAAAAATTGGGAGTAGAGGCCAATAAGCTAGCTAAAGTTTTAAGGGAGGGAGAAGAGGGGATGACTTAAAGGGATGATATTGTACATATGTAAGTAGATGAACAAATTACTAGGGGTAGAATGGCGTAAGTGAGGTCAGGGGAAAAGATAGAGTAAAAGAAGGGTGGTTAGTCAAAAGGTTAATTATAATTCAGGATGTTGTGAATAAACTATATGAAAACCTACTTTTTTGGATAATGGCACACTCAGAAGCCATAGACAGTTACTAGAAAAATTTCAGTGCCAGGGATGGGATACCTTCCAGTAAGCTGTTGGCCAGGGAGGTCTCTGATGACCCCCAAAATTATAGGCTCTTGCCTAGGTTCTTGGTTTCTCACCAGAAATAGATGGTAAGACCCTATTCCTGAGGACTCCACATGCCTGGGTGGCAAGGTCTCAAAAAATCAAGCTGGGGCTAAGTTGAAAATCTTTTCCCTGTAGACCAGCCGACTGAAAACTGGAAAAAGCTGTACTGCATGCAGTCCTATGGGAGACAGAAGTCATCAGCGGTAGAAACAGTGGACCCTGGAAGCCTCAAGTTTGGCCAGACAGGCCAAATGACCAAACGGGTGCAATAGTGACATGTCTGTCATGGGGGAAACCAACTGTTCTCTACTTGGACTGGAGGCCCCTCTATGGGAGGGAATAAATGCCTGGTACTGAAAACCTAATCAAAAGCCTATGCTGGGGGAGGTCATGAGCCTTAGGAGTTTAACGCCTCCCCTTATCTGGCTAAATATATATTATACTCACCAAACTGCCCTGTAAGCAATTTACTTAACATTTATTCCCATATATTAATTCCACTCTCACTTTTGGTTAGAGAAGCTTCTCTTTTAAGATGGCAGTGACCACTGGAATGACCCAAAAGACACCATAGTACTGAAAATAAGTGACAGAGGAGTGTTCAGCACTGAAACATCACTATTGTATCTTCCGAGGCTCAGGGTCCATTGAAGAATGTAAGACCCAAAGGAAGTGTAGGACTGCTTACAAGGCAATTGTCCAGACAGAAATTGGCCTTGATATCCATGACCTCGCAGTGCCTAGAACTACCTTCACAAGACCCTCGTAATACGTGGAAAAGATGATGACATTAAAATAAAAGACTTACTAAGCCGGGCGTGGTGGCGCACGCCTTTAATCCCAGCACTCAAGGTAGGAGGATCGCTGTGAGTTCAAGGCCACCCTGAGACTACATAGTTAATTCCAGGTCAGCCTGGGCCAGAGTGAGACCCTACCTCGAAAAAACAAACAAACAAACAAACAAACAAATAAATAAATAAATAAATAAATAAATAAATAAATGACTTATGGAGAGAGGGAGGGGATATGATGGAGCATGGATTTATAAACGGGAAAGTGAGGAAGGGGAGGAATTATCATGGTTTATTGTCTTATGGAAGCTGTTAATAAAAAAAAAAGCATGAAGCCAGACATGGTGGTGCATGTCTTTAATCCTAGCTCTCGGGAGGCAGAGGCAGGAGGATTGCCTAGAGTTTGAGGCCACCCTGAGATTACACGGTAAATTCCAAGACAGCCTGAGCTAGAGTGAGAACCTACCTCAGAAAACTTAAAAAACAAAAACAGCCAGGCATGGTAGCACGTGTCTTTAATCTCAGCACGTGGAAGGCACAGGTAGGAGGATCATCATGAGTTCAATGCACCCTGACACTACCAAGTGAATTCCAGGTCAGTCTGGTCTAGTGATATCCTACCTCGAAAAACCAAAAAAGGATGAAAAGAAAAGAAAAAAAGAAAACAAGAGAGAGAGAATGAGAGTATTGGCACACCAGGACCTCTAGCTACTGCAATCAAGCTCCAGATGTGTGAGTCATCTTGTGCGCATGTGTCACCTTGTGTATCTGACTTACATGGATTCTGGGGAGCCAAATATGGGTCCTTAGGCTTTGCAGGATAGTGCCTTAACCACTAAGCCATCTCTCCAGCCCTCCACTGGGGTTTTGAGTCTACAGCCCCAAACAACAAGGTAATTTCTTTCCTCTTGCATCCTAACACCAGGGCAAGATGTTCTTATAGCTGCAAAGTATCCATTTCTGCTTGCTTTGAACCTTAGCCTGTTTGCAGATGAACCAGGCACAGGATACCAGGAACTAAGCTTTCTATCCCCAAGTGGCAAGCCTTGGTGAGCCTCTGACCACATTAAATTAAAAAAAAAAAATTTTTTTATTTATGAGAGAGAGAGAAAATTGGTACACCAGGGTTCTCTAGTGACTGCAGTTGAACTCCAGATGCATGTGCCATCTTGTGTGCATGTACGACATTAGATTTTCTAGCTCTGAACTGAAAGTAAGAGATCAGGTTCACTGTATCACCATGATAAAACTTACCTTTAGTGGGGTGTCTGACAGACACAGGCAAAACCCATGGTCATCCATCTGCCTGGAAAGTTGAAGAAGACAGCTAGCATCTGAGGTCAACTTCCAGCACCACCACCACCACAACAAAATAATCCAAGAACACAACAATGAAATACCCAAATTAATCATTATTTTAATTCCAAAAGTAAAATAAATTCAATTTCCCTGGGGGGGGGTGCATACCTTTAATCCCAGCACTGGGGACTCAGAGGTAGGAAGATCAATGTAAGTTCAAGGCCAGCCTGAGACCACATAGTGAATTCCAAGTCAGTCTGGACGAGAGAAAGACCCTACTTTGAAAAACCAAAAAAATAAAATAAAATAATAAATCTAATTTCAACTTAGGTTAAGTTCAGCATGGGGGATGCAGGATTTGGTGATGCATGCCCACAATCCAAGCACTTGGGAAGCTGTGATAGGAGGAACGCTACAAGTTTGAGGCCAACCTAAGCTATTAGCAAACTTCTCATCTCAAAGAAATACAGGGCTGGGGAGTTAGCTCAGCAGTTAAAGATGTTTAATTGATAAGCCTACAGGCCCAAGTTCAATTCGCATTATCCATGCAAAAACCAGATTTAAAGAAGTAACACATGTGTCCAGAGTCCATTTCTAGCGACAAAAGGTCCTGGACAAACTCATTGGGGTAACAGCAGATTACTCAACACAAGCGTTAAAAGCCAACGAGGGCTTGAAATGATGTATTCCAGGTCCTGAAAAATAACAACTGTCAACCAAGATTACTATATCCAACAAAGCAATCCTTCATAATCGAAAAATATGTACCTTATACACCAAAAATATGGGAAAGGAATGTATATTACTAAGCCAGCCTTACAAAAATACTTGAAGGGATCCTTTAGACTGAAGATAAAGGAAAGCACATAACATAAGAAAACAGGAAAAGATAAACCATGTTCAAATAATAGTTAATAGAAGAGAGTAAAAGAGCTGAGTATACTGGCATATGCCTTTAATTACAGCACTCATGAGGCAGAGGTGGGATCACCATGAGTTTGCTGACAGTCTGAGACTACATAGTGAATTTCAGATCAGCCTGGAGTACAGTGAGACCTTACCTTGAAAAAACAAAAAAGGGAGAATCCTTCTATCTGTTGTCTCCAAAACTAACCTCTTGGGCTGGGGAAATGGCTTAGCAGTTAAAGTGTTTGCCTACAAAGCCTAAGGACCAGGGTTCAATTCCCCAGGACACATGTAAGCCAGATGCGCAAAGGGGGTGCGCATGCATCTGGAGTTTGTTTGCAGAGGCTGGAGGCACTGGCACGCCCATTTCCTCTTTCTCTCTGCCCCTTCCTCTATCTCTCTCTCAAATAAATAAATAAATGAAATATCTTTTTAAAAAACTAACCTCTCCATAAAAGACAAACAATAAGGGGAGAAAGGATGGAAAACAGTATTTCAAGCAAATGGGCCTAGAAAACAAGCAGGTGTTGGTATCTTAGTATCTGACAGGATAGACTTCAAACCAACATTAGTTAGGAAAATTAAAGGTCAGTTTATATTGATTAAACGAACACTCCAACAGGAAGATGTTACTATTCTAAACAGATATGCACCTAACATGGGGGCTCCAATTTCATCAAACAAACAGTATTACACTTAAGGTCACAAATAACACCAAACACAATTGCAATGGGTAACTTCAATTCCCAACTCTAATCAATTGATAGGTCATACTAGCAAAGTGGCACATTTACACAATGGAGTTCTACTCAGCTGTAAAGAAAAATGAAGTTATAAAATTTATAGGAAAATGGATGGATATGGAAAGGATTATACTTAGTGAGGTAACCCAGGCCCAGAAAGCCAAGATCATATATGTATCTTAGCTACAAATAATTGGACTTCTAGGTGAGCTGGAATAAAACTCAGTAGCAGAAGCCAGTAAGCTAGAAAGGGAATAGAAAGGGAGGGAGGGGGGACTTAATAGGATGATATTGTATATATGTAAGAAAAAGAACAGATTAATGGGGCTGAAAAGACCTAAGTGAGGTCAGGGGAAGAGAATAAGTAAAGGAAAGGTGGAGGGAGGGCTAATCAAAATCTAAGAGGATATAAAAAGGTCATATGGAAACCTACTTTTCTGGACAATGGAACACTCAGAAGCCATAGATTGTTACTAGAAAATTTTCAGTGCCAGGGATGGTATACCTTCCAGTGAGTTGTTGGCCAGGGAGGTCCTTGATACCTCTAAAACATTATAGGCCATCGATGAGGCCCTTGGTTTCCCACCAGAATAGATGGTAAGACCCTATTGCTGAAGACTCCACATACTTGGGTGGCAAGGTCACTGAGAAATCCTGCTGGAGCTGAGCTGAAAGCCTCCTCCTTGTAGACCAGCTGACAAAAAGCTGGAAAAAGCTACACTGCTTGCAGTTCAATGGGAGAGAGAAAACACCAATGAAGATACTCAATAATGGACACCGCAAGCCTTAAATTTGGCCAGCCAGGCCAAATGAGCCAACAAGTGCAATAGTGGCATGTCTGTTATGAGGGAAACCAACTACTCACTAATTGGACTACAGCCCCGCCCCATGGGAGGGAATATATCCCTGATATTGAAAACCTACAACAGGGGTAGTCATGAGCCCTAGGGGTGTAATGTCTGCTGGTGTCTTGCTAAATGTATATACTATGCTCACCAAACTGCTCAGTAAGCACTTCTCTTAAGGTTCATGCCCATATATTCATGCTACTCTCACTTTTGGCTAGAGAAGCTTCTCTTTTCAGATGGTGGTGACCTTGGGATGACTCAGAAGGCACCATGGTGCTGAAAAGAAGTGACAGAGGAGTGCTTAGCACTGAAATATCTCTAACACATCTTCCAAGGCTCAGGGTCCATTGCGGAAGAGGTGGCGGAAAGAATTTAAGAGCCAAAGGAAGGTGTGGTAGTTTGAATATATGTCCCCCAATATATTCAGTGTTTTACTAGTTATAGTTTGCATCTGCAATCACCTTGCTAGAGGCAATGTCACTGGGGGCTGGTCTTAAGGTGTGGGTCTGAGTTCCATTGTAAAGATATGCAAATGTGCCTAGCAGGAGTTCCTGAAGTGTGCTGTGTGACCTTTTGGCTGTAGTTTTGCTCTGGGTGCTGTGGTGGCTGGTTGGTCTCTCTCTGTCTCTGCTTGGCCCTGTGGAGAGCAGGCCGCTTCTCTTGCCATTATGGAACTTCCCCTGGATCTGTAAGCGTCAATAAATAATATCCCTTCCTCTATAACTGTGCCCAGTCTGGAAGTTCATCTCAGCGAACCTGAAGCTGTCTGCTACAGAAGGGTAGGACTCCTTACAATGTGCTCCTCCAGACACAAAATGGCTTGGAAATCCAGGACCTCACAGTGCCTGACACTACCTACACAAGACCATCATAATAGGAGGAAAAGATGATGACATCAAAATAAAAGAGAGACTGAGAGGGGGAGGGCATATGATGAAGAGTGGAATTTCAAAGGGGAAAGTGGGGGGGGATTACCATGGGATATTGTCTACAATTAAGGAAGTTGTCAATAAATAAAAATTAAAAATAAATAAACAGAAGCATCAGCATTAAATGAGCTCATACAAAAAATGGACATAACAGACATCAACAAAACATACCATCCAAATGCTGTAGAATACACATTCTTTTCAGCAGCACATGGAACATTTTCTAAAATAGACCATATTACAACACAAAGCAAACCTTAACAAGTACAGGAATATTGAAATAATTCCTTGCACTCTATCTGATCACAATGGTATTAAACTGCCAATCAACAACAAGAAAAGCTATAGCACATGCACAAAATCATGTAAACTAAACTTCTAAATGATGAGTGGGTCAATGAAGAAATCAAGAACATCAAAAAATTCATAGAATCAAATGATAATGAGAATATACCAAAACCTTGGGACACAATGAAGGCAACCCCAAGAGGGAAATTTAAAGCTTTAGGTGCTTATATGAAGAAATTAGAAAGGTCACAAGTAAACAACTTAATGTTTCACCTTTATGTCTTGGTAAAACAAGAACAAGGCAAACCAAAAATCAGTAGATTGGAAAAAATAATAAAGACAAGATGTGGTGGTTTGATTCAGGTGTCTCCAATAAATTTAGGTATTCTAGGTATTATAGATTCCTAGCTGATGGTAATTTGGGAATTAACACCTCCTGGAGGCAGTGTATTGCTGGAGGCAGACTTGTAACTATTATAACCAGCTTCCTCTTGCCAGTGTTTGGCACACTCTCCTGTTGCTGTTGTTCATCTAATATTGGCCAGGAGGTGATGTCCACCATCTGCTGATGCCATCATTTTCTACTGCCATCATGGACCTTCCCCTTGAGTTTGAAAGCCAAAATAAACCCTTTTTTCCCCCACAAGCTTCTCTTGGTCAGGTGTTTTCTGCTAGCAATGTGAACCTGATTGCAACATTAGGACAGAAATTCATGAAATAGAAATGGAAAAAAACAATACAAAGAATCAATGACTGATAAAACAAGATTGAGGGGATGGAGATATGGCTTAGTGGTTAAGGCATTTGCCTGCAAATCTAAAAGACCTCAGTTCCTTACCCAAGTAAGCCACATGCACAAGGTGGTACATGTGTCTGAAGTTCCTTTGCAGTGGCTGGAGGCCCTGGCACACCCTTTCAAATAAATAAATACAATTTAAAAAAAAAAAAAAGACTGATAAAACCTTAGCAAATCTGACCAAAAGAAAAAGAGACACAAATCAATAATATTAGAGATGAAAAAGGCACCATTAAAACAGATACTAAAGAAATTCAGAAAATAATGAGGACATACTTTAAGAACATATACTCTGTTTGAAAATTTGAGAGAAATGGGTGATTCCCTTGATTTATACAACCTACCAAGATTAAGATTAGATAAACCATTTAAACAGACCTATAACAAGCATGGAGATCAAAATAGTAATGAAAAAAAAGTCTCCCAACTAAAAAAAATTCCAGGCCCAGATGGATTCACAGGTACATTTTTACCAGACCTTCAAGGAAGAACTAACACTACAGCTTTTCAAACTTTTTAATAAAATAGAAAAGGGAGGAATAATACCAAACTCCTACAAAGCCAGCATTACCCAGTTACCAAAACCAGACAAAGAGAACAAAAAAAAAAAAAAAGGAAAGAAAAGAAAAGAAAATTGCATTCTCAACAAAATAATGGCAAACAGAATACAAAAATATATGTGAAAGATCATTCACCCAACCAAGTAGGTTTTATGACAGAGATGCAGGGATGGTTCAACAATCAATCAATCAATCAATCAATAAATGTAATACACCAAATAAATAAACTGAATGACAAAAATCACATAATCATCTCAATAGACGCAGAAAAAGCATTTGACAAAATCCAACATCCTTTATGGTAAAAATTCTAAACAAACTGGAAATAAAAGGAACATATCTCAACATAATAAAGGCTATTTATGACAAACCTACAGCCAACATAATACTAAATGGAGAAAAACTTGAAGGTTCTCCACTAAGATCAGGAATAAGGCAAGAGTGTCCAATGACCCCACTTTTATTTAATATAGTACTGGAAGTCTTAGCCATAGCAATAAGGTAAGGGACACATATACTAGGGATACAAATTGGGAAGGAAGAGATCACATTATTGTTATTTGGAGATGATATGATTCTATACATAAAGGACCCTATAGACTATCAGCATATTGTTAAAGCTGATAAACATTTTTAGCAACATTACAGGATACAAAATAAACACATAGAAGTCAGGAGCCTTCCTATACACTAACAACAAACATACTGAGGATAAAATCAGGAATCACTTCCACTCACAATTGCCTCAAAAAAAAAAAAAAAAAAGTATCTTGGAATAAACTTAACCAAGGAAGTGAAGGATCTCTACAATGAAAACTATAAAACACACAGGAGAGAAATTGTAGAAGACACTAGGAAATGGAAAGACATCTCATGTTCTTGGATTGGAAGAATCGATATTGTGAAAATGTTACTCTTACCAAAAGTAATCTACACATTTAATGGAACCCCCAACAAAATTCCAAAGGCATTCTTCACAGAAACAGCAAAAACAATCCTAAAATTCATTTGGAAGCAAAAAACCTTCCATTAGCCAAAACAATTTTAAGCAACAAAAATAGGGCTGGCAGTATAACCATACCTAATTTTAACCTGTATTACAGAGCCACAGTAGCAAAAACAGCATAGTACTGTCAAAAAAAATAGATACATAGATCATTGGAACAGAACAAAGGACCCAGATGTAAATCTAGGGGCTACAGCCATCTGGTTTTTGACAAAAATGCCAAAAAATATTCACTGCAGACAAGACAGCCACTTTAACAAATGATGCTGAGAAAACTGGATATCTGTAAGTAGGATGAAAATATATCCACATCTCATACCCTCTTAAATTTTGATTAACCTTCCCTGCACCCTTTCTTTATTCAATCTCTTCCCCTGACTTCACTTAGGCCATTCCACCCCAGTAATATGTTCATCTCTTTATTCAATACCATCACCTTAAGTCTACCTGTCTCCTCTCTACCTTATAGCCCCTTTCTAGCTTCCTGGCCTCTGCTACCGATTTTTACCCCAACTCACATACAAACCTAAACATTTGTAGCTAGGATTCAATATGACAGAGAACATGCGGTGTTTGGCTTTCTGGGTTACCTCACTTAATATAATCTTTTCCAGATCCATCCATTTCCATGAAAATTACATAATTTTGCTTTTCTTTCTGCTGAATAGAACTCCATTGTATAAATGTAACACATCTTCATTATCCATTCATCCATTGAGGGACATCTAGGCTGGTTTCATTTCCTAGCTATTGCGAATAGAGCAGCAATAAACATGGTTGAGCAAGTATCTCTAAGGTAGTGAGACAAGTCCTTAGGATATGCCTAGGAGTGGTATAGCTGGGTCATATGGTAGATCTATATTTAGCTGTCTCAGGAACCTCCACACTGATTTCCACAATGGCAGGACCAGATTGTATTCCTACCAACAGTGTAGAAGGGTTCCTCTTTTTCCACATCCTTGCCAGCATTTATTTTCATTTGTCTTCTTGATGCTAGCCATTCTGACAGGAGTGAGATGGAATCTCAAAGTAGTTTTAATTTGCATTTCCCTGATGGCTAAGGATGTAAAACTTTGTTTTATAGATGTTTATAGGCTGTTGCAGTCAGGTTCACATTGCTGGCAGAAAACACCTGACCAAGAGCACCTTGAGGGGAAAAAAAAAAAAAAAAAAAAAAAAAAGGTTTATTCTGGCTTACTGACTCAAGGGGAAACTCCATGATGGCAGGAGAAAACAATGACATGAGCAGAGGGTGGATATCAGAGGTGTAATACCCTTAAGCCTGCCCCAAACAATACACTGCCTCCAGGAGGTGTTAATTCCTAAATTGCCATCTGCTGGAGACCTAACAGTCAGGACACCTAAGTTTATGGGGGACACTTGAATCAAACCACCACATTCTGCACTGACCCACCATAAACTGATAACCATCCTTGATGTAAAATGCAATGCATTCAGCCAGCTTTAAAAGTCCCCTTAATTTTAACAATCCCAATAATGTTCAAACATCTCCATAGTCTAAGGTCTTCTAACTGAGCTGTAATACCCTCCCCCCCAAAAGCCAAAGAACCCATAATAGCACAGAATAAACACTCACACTGCAAATGATAGCACTGGGTATAGCAAAAACCTATTCAACCAACAAAAGATTTAAAGATCCTTCACTTCCTTGGTTAGGGTTATTCCAAGGTGTTTTTTTTTTTTTTTTTTTTTTTGAGGCAATTATGGATGGGAATATTTCCCTGATTTCATCCTCAGCATGTTTGTTGTTAGTATAGAGGAAGGCTACTGATTTCTGTGTTTATTTCGTCTCCTATTACTTTGCTAAAAGTGCTTATCAGCTCTGACAGTTTGCTGATAAAGAGTCTGTAGGGTCCTATATGTTTATTTTTATTTTGGTTTTTTGAGGTAGGGTCTCACTCTAGTCCAGGCTGACCCTGGAATTCACCATGTAGTCTCAGGGTGGCCTTGAACTCATGGTTATCCTCCTACCTCTACCTCCCGAGTGCTGGGATTAAAGGTGTGTGCCACCATGCCTGGCTTGTAGGGTCCTATATGTATAGAATTATATCATGTACAAATAATGATATTGTGATCTCTTCCTTTCCAATTTGTATCCTTTTTATGTAGCTGAGAAAAGCTACCCTGCATGCAGCCCCATGGGAGAGAGAAGTTATCAGTGGTGATAAACAATAGTGGACATTGCAAGCCTGAAATATGGCCATACAGTCCAAATGAGCCAACGGGTGCAATAGTAGCATGTCTGTTATGGGGGACACCTACCACTCACTAATTGGACTAGAGGCTCTGTCCAAAGGAGGGAATACATGCCTAGTACTGAAAACCTATGACAGGGGATGTCATGACCCCTAGGGGTGTAAAAACTTTTGGTGTATGGCTAAATGTATATACTATGCTCACCAAACTTCCTGTATGCACTTCTCTTAATGTTCATGCCCATATATTAATACTACTCTCAGTTTTGGGTTAGAGAAGCTTTGCTTTACAGATAGTGGTGACCTCTGGGATGACTCAGAAGCAATCACAGTGCTGAGAAGTGACAGAGGAGTGTTCAGCACTACAATATCTCTATCACACCCTCAAGGCTCAGTGTCCATCATGGAAGAGGTGGCAGAAAGAATTTAAGAGTCAAAGGAAGGTAGGACTGCTTACAGACATCCTGACACAAAATGGCCTAGATAGGCATGACCTCACAATGCCTAGTACTATCTACACAGTACCCTCATAATAGGAGGAAAAGATGATGGCATTAAAAATAAAAGTGAGGAGGGAATTACCATGGCTTATTGTCTATAATTATGGCAACTGTCAATAAAAAATGACTTTAAAATGGAGAGATGGCTTAGCGGTTAAGGCACCTGCCTGCAAAGCCAAAGGACTCAGGTTTGATTCCCCAGTACCCACATAAACCAAATACACAAGGGAATGCATGTATCTGGAGTTCATTTGTAGTGGCTGGAGGCCCTGGCATGCCTATTCTCTCCACACCGCTCCCGTGTGTGTTTCTTTCTCTCTCTTAAAAAATAAATAAATAAATAAATATTTTTTTTAAAGTGACACTAATTGAGAAGGGGAGGAGATATGATGGAAAGCAGATTTGTGAAGGGAAAATGGGGGAGGGAAGGTGTGATAGTTTGACTAGAGGGCCCCCAATATATTCAGTGTTTTATTAGTTTGTAGTCTGCATCTGCAGCCACCTGGCTGGAGGCAGTGTCACTGGGCAAATCTTAAGGTGTGGTGGGTTTGAGATTTCAATCTAAAGATATGCAAAGTGTGCCTCCCTGGGGTTCCTGAAGTGTGCTGTGCTGTGTGGCTTTTGGCTTTCTCTCTCCCTTACCTGGTCCTGTAAGAGTAGGCCAGCTTCTTCTGCCTTTATGGAACTTCCCTTGGATCTGTAAGCTTCAATAAATCCCTTCCTCCATAACTGTACCAGGTCTGGAAGTTCATCTCAGTGAACCTGAAGCTGTCTGCTACAGGAGGGAATTATCATTCTTTATTTTCTATAATTATGGAAGTTGTCAAAAAAAAAGTTTAAAAAAAATCAGACTAGGCATGGTGGCATATACCTTTAATCCCAGCATTTGGGAGGCAGAGGTAGGAGCATCGCCACAAGTTCAAGGCCACCCTGTGACTACATAGTGAATTCAGGGTTAGGCTGGGCTTGAATGAAGCCCTACCTGGGGGGGGGGGGGGAAGAAAGCAGAGATGTCACAGTAAACAACTTACTTATCTTAAAATCTTGGCAAAGGAAGAACAAGGCAAACTAAAAATCAGTAGATGGGAAGAAATAATAAAGATTATGGTGGAGGGCTAGAGAGATGGCTCAGTGAATGAGGCCCTTGACTGCAAAGCCAAACAACCCAGCTTCCATTCCTTAGTACCCACATAAAGCCATATGCACAAGGTAGCCCATGCATCTGGAGTTTGTTTGCATTGGTCTAGAGACACTGGCACACTCGCTCGCGCTCTCTCTCTCTCTCTCTCTCTCTCTCTCAAATAATAAATAAATAAAATAAATAAATATAAATAAATAAATAAATAAATAAATAAATAAATAAATAAATAAAATATTTTTTAGAAAGATTAGGGTGGACATGGCTCAGAAATTTTCCAGATGAGGGGGTGGGAAGAATGTGAGAGCCACAGGTTGGGACGTCATACCCTCCACCCCCACAATACATAACTCACAATCCCAGCAACCTACCCGAGAAGGCCCTTATCGGATTGGGAGCAGGGTGGCGCACACCATTAATCCCAGCACTGGGGAGGCAGAGGTAGGAGAATCACTGTGAGTTCAAGACCACCCTGGGCTAGAGTGAGACCCTAGCTTGAAAAAAAAATATTTTTAAAGTAAAAAAAAAAAATTAGGGTGGAAATTAACAAAATAGAATCAATGAAACAAATTGTCAGTTCTTTGAAAGGATAAACAAGATTGGTAAACAGCAAAAGAGACCAAAAAAAAGAGAAAAGAGACAAAAATTAATAAAATTAGAGATGAAAAAGGCATTATTACAATAGATAGCAATGAAATTCAGAACTGCTAAGGACATACCTTAAGAACATATACTCCACTAAATTTGAAAATCTGGCTGGGTGCGGTGGTGCACAACTTTAATCCCAGCACTTGGGAGGCAAAGGTAGGAGGACTACCCTGAGTTCAAGGCCACCTGAGACTACATTGTAAACTCTAAATCAGCCTGAGCTAGAGTGAGACCTTTCCTCAAAAAGCAGGAAAAAAAGAAAGAGAGAGAGAAAGAAATGGATGATTTCTTCGATATATATGACCTACCAAAATTAAATCAAGAAGAGACAAACTAAACAGACCTATAACAAGCACTGAGATCAAAGCAATTGCAAAAGAAAAATCTCCCAGGCTGGAAAGATTGTTTAGCAGTAAAGGTGCTTCTCTGAAAGCCAAAGGACCCAGGTTCAATTCCCCCAGGACCCATGTAAGCAAGCTACACAAGGTGGCACATGCATCTGGAGTTCATTTGCAGGTCTAGAGGCCCTGGTTCACCCATTCACTCTCTCTCTACCTGCCTTTCTCTCTCTCAAATAAATAAAAACAATTAAAAAAAAAAACTACTTTGACTCACTCCTGTCAGAATGGCTATTATCAAGAAAACAAATGACAATAAATACTGGCAAGGATGTGATCCCTTCTACAATGTTAGTGGAAATGTAAACTGGTATAGCTATGGTGGAAATCAGTGTGGAAGTTCCTGAGACAGCTAAATATAAATTTACCATATAACCATATACCATACCACCCCTTGGCATATAATCTTATGGACTCTACTGACTACCTTAGAGATACTTGTTCATCCATGTTTATTGATGCTCTATTCACAATAGCTAGGAAATGTAAGAAGCCTAGATGTTCCTCAATTGAATGGATAATGAAGATGTGATACAGTTACAGAATGGAGTTCTATTCAGTGGTAAAGAAAAATTAAATTTGAAATTTGCAGAGAAATGGATGGATCTGGAAAGGATTACACTAAGTGAGGTAACCCAGTCTCAGAAAATCAAATACAGGCTAAAGAAATGGCTTAGCAGTTAAGGCACATGCCTGCAAGCCAAAGGACCTAGGCTTGATTTCCCACTATCCAGGTAAAGCCAGATGCACAAGGTGGTGCATGTATTTGGAATTCATTTGCAGTAGCTAGAGGCCCTGGTGTGCTCATTCTCTGTCTCTCCCTCAAAAATTTTTATTTTTTAAAGTTAAAAAAAAAAAGAATGTCAAATGTTGAATATTTTCTCTTTCATATATGGATCCTACCTACAAATGCTCAGATTTGTATGTAAATTCAAATAAAAGTTAGTAGTAGAGGCTAGGAAGCTAGAAAGGGGCAATAAAGGAGGGAGAAGAGGGGAGGACTTAAGGGGAGGTTTTGTATGTATATAACAGATCATGGAGGGAGTGGCCTAAACAGAGTCAGGAAAAGGACTGATTAAAGGAAGAGTAGAAGGAAGGTTAATCAAACCTTAAGATGTTTTCAATAAGCCATATGGTCACCTACTTCTTTGGATAATTGCATACCCAGATGCCACAGACTGTTACTAGAAAAAATTTAGTGCCTGGGGTGGGATACCTTCCAGTGTGTTGTTGGCTAGGGAGGTCCCTGATGCCACCAAAACACTACAGGCCATTGCCAAGGCTCTTGGTGGCCCACCAGAACTAGATGGTGAGAATATATTGCTGAAGACTCCACATGCTTGAGTCACTAAGAAATCAAGCTGGAGCTGAGTTGAAAACCTCTTCCCTGTTGAACAGCTGACAAAAAGCTACACTGTATCCATTCCTATGGGAGAGAAAAGTCATCAACAATAGTGACAGTAACAATAGTAACAATAGCAGACATTGTAAGCCTTATACTGACCAGCATCTATACTCAAAGAAATGAAAGGATTCAAAGAAAACAAACTCCTGAAAGAGAACACAGGAAACTACCTTAATGACATAAGGAGGTCATTACAAGACATGAGTAAAGAAATTGAAATACTAAAGACAAACCAAACTGAAATTCTAGCTCTGAAGAACACAGTCAGTCAAATAAAAAACTCTGGAAAGGCTCACCAGTAGAATGGATGAGGGAGACAACATATTATATAAACTAGACAAGGTGGCAAACCTAATACAGTCCAACAAACAGAATACAAGAATATATCAGGATGATTATTCACCCCGACCAAGTAGGCTTTATTCCAGAGATGCAGGGATGGTTCAACATACACAAACTGATAAATGTAATACACCATATAAATGGTCTAAAGGACAAAAATCACATGATCATCTCAATAGATGCAGAAAAGACATTCAACAAAATCCAGCATCCCTTCATGGTAAAATAATTACAGAAACTTGGAATAGAAGAAACATATCTCAACATAATAAAAGGTATTTATCACAAATCTACAGCCAACATAATACTACATGGGGAAAATCTTGAAGCTTTTCCACTAGATTCAGGAACAAGACAAGGGTGTCCACTGTCCCCACTTTATTTTATATAGTACTGGAAGTCTTAGCTATAGCGAGAAGGCAAGAGACACTCATAAAAGGGATACAAATTGGAAAGGAAGAGATCAAATTATCGTCATTTTCAGATGATATGATTCTATACATAACAGACCCTAAAGACTCTACCAGCAAACTGTTAGAGCTGATAAACATGTTTAGCAACGTAGCAGCATACAAAACAAGCACACAGAAATCAGTAGATTTCCTTTAACAACAAACATGCAGAGGATGAAATCAGGGAATCTCTCCCATTCATAATTGCCTCAAAAAAAAAAAAATACCTTGGAATAAATTCACCAAAGAAAGGGAAGGATCTCTACAATAAGATCTTTAAAATACTCAAGCGAGAAATTGGGCAGAAGACACAAGGAAATGGAAAGACATCCCATGTTCTTGAACTGGAAGAATCAGTATTGTGAAAATGGCAATCTTACCAAAGCAATCTGCACATTTAATGTAATCCCCATTAAAATTCCAATGGCATTCTTCACAGAAATAGAAAAAAACAATCCTAAAATTCATTTGGAAGCACAAAAAAACCTCGAATAGTCAAAAGAATTCTGAGAGGAAAAAAAAACAGGCTGGTGGTATCACTATACCTGATTTTAAGCTATATTACAAAGCCATTGTAACAAAAACAGCATGGTACTGGCACAAAGACAGACCTGTATATCAATGGAACAGAATAGAGGATCCAGATGTTAATCCAGGCAGCTACAGCCACCTGGTTTTTGACAAAAATGCCAAAAACATTCATTGGAGAAAAGATAAACTCATCAACAAGTGGTGCTGCAAAAACTGGATTACCTATATGTAGAAGGATGAAAATAGATCCTTGTTTCTCTCCATGAACAAGAATCAAATCCAAGTGGATTAGGGAGCTTCATATCAGACCTGAAACTCTGAAACTGCTAGAGGAAAAGGTGGGGAAAACCCTTCAACATATTGGCATAGGCAATGACTTTCTGAATATAACCCCAATTGCTCAGGAAATAAAACCACTAATCAACCACTGGGATCGCATGAAATTACAAAGCTTTTTGTACAGCAAAGGACACTGTGAATAGAGCAAAGAGACAACCTACAGAATGGGAGAAAATCTTTGCCAGCTATATATTTGACAGAGGATTAATATCCAGAAAATACAAAGAACTCAAAAAACAGAACAATAAGGAATTAAACAACCCAATTAAAAAATGGACTATGGGGGCTGGAGAGATGGCTTAGTGGTTAAGGCGCCCGCCTGCTAAGCCTAAGAACACAGGTTCCAATCTCTAGGTCCCATGTTTAGCCAGATGCAAAGTGACGCAAGGGCGCAATGCCAAACTTGCCCACAAGGGGGCGCACACACCTGGAGTTCGTTCGCAGCAGCTGAGAGGCTGCTGGCGCACCTGTTCTCTGTCTTCCTCTCCTGATCTCTCTGTCTCTCTCTGTGTCTCTCTCCAAAAAAAAAAAAAAAAAACTATGGAACTAAATAGAGAGTTTTCATCAGAAGAAATACAGATGGCATATAAACATCTAAAAAAGTGTTCTACATCCTTAGCCATCAGGGAAATGCAAATTAAAACTACTTTGAAGCCAGGTGTGGTGGCGCACACCCGTAATCCCAGCACTTGGGAGGCAGAGGTAGGAGGATTGCCGTGAGTTCGAGGCCACCCTGAGACTACATAGTTAATTCCAGGTCAGCCTGGACCAGAGTGAAACCCTACCTCAAAAAACCAAAAAAAAAAAACCAAACACCACCTACTTTGAGATTCCATCTCACTCCTGTCAGAATGGCTGTCATCAAGAAAACAATGACAATGAATTTTGGTGAGGATGCAGAAGAAAAGGAACCCTTCTACACTGTTGGTGGGAATGTAATCTTGAACAGCCATTATAGAAACCAGTGTGGAGGTTCTTGAGACAGCTACAAATAGATTTACCTTATGATCCAGCTATAGCACTCCTTGGCGTATATCCAAAGGACTCTTCTCACTATCTTAGAGATACTTGTACAACTATCTTTATTGCTGCTCTATTCAGAATAGCTAAGAATGGAACCAGCCTAGATGTCCCTCCACAGATGAATGGATAATAAAGATGTGGTATATTTACACAATGGAGATCTATTCAGTGGTAAAGAAAAATGAAAGTAAGAAACTTGCAGGGAAGTGGAGGGATCTGGAAAGGATTATATTAAGTGAGGTAACCCAGGCCCAGAAAGCCAAATGTTGCATGTTCTCTCTCAAATATGGATCCTAGTTACAAATTTATAGAATTATGGGTGAGCTTGAACCAAAAATCAGTTGCAGAGGCCAGTTAGCTAGAAAAAGGCTATAAGGGAGGGAGGAGAGAGAAGAGGATGATACTGCATATATGTAAGTAGAGAGGGAAGGGGATGATATTGTATATATGTAAGTAGAAGAACAAATTACAGGGAGTGAAAGGGCCTAAGCGAGGCCAAGGGAAGAGAATGTGTAAAAGAAGGGCGGGGGGGGGGGAGAGTCAATCAAAATTCAAGATATTCTGAATAAGACATATGTAAACCTACTTTTCTGAATAATGGCACATCCAGAAGCTATAGACTGTTACTAGAAAATTTTCAGTGCCAGGGATGGGATATCATCCAGTGAGTTGTTGGCCAGGCAGGTCCCTGTTGTCTCCAAAACATTATAGGCTATTGCCAAAGCCTTTGGTTTTCCTTGAGAAACAGATGGTAAGACCCCATTTCTGAAGACCTCACTTGCCTGAGTGGCAAAGTCACTGAGAAAGCAAGCTGGTGCTGAGCAGAAAACTTTCTCCCTGTAGACCAGCCAACTGAAAGCAGGAAAAAGCTGCACTGCATGCAGCCCTATGGGAGACAGAAGTCATCAATGGTGAAAACAGTCGACAATGGAAACCTCAAGTTTGGCCAGACTGGCCAAATGACCAAACAGGTGCAATAGTGGCATGTATGTCTTGGCACACACACCCACAAACATACATATACAGATATAATACCACACACACACACCAAAAAGAAATAAATAAAAGATAAAGAAGAGCATAACGATGTAATTCAGAGCAATTCAGAGGTAGAAAATTTGACTAGTTAGCAGGCATGAGACCCTGGGTTTAACTCCCATTAACAAAAAAGAAAAAGGGGTGGCTGGAAAGATGGCTTAGCAGCTACTTACCTGAAAGCCTAAGGAGCCACGTTCAATTCCCCACTACCCACATAAAGTACAAAGTAGTGCATGCATCTGGAGTTCGTTTGCAGTGGCTAGAGGCCCTGGCATGCACATATTCTCTCTCTCCCCCAATAATTAATATATATATATTTTAAAGCTGGGAATGGTGACATACACCTTTAATTCCAACACTTGGGAGACAGAGGTAGGAGGAAAGCTGTGACTTCTAGGCCACCCTAAGACTACATAGTGAATTCCAGGTCAGCCTGGACTACAGCAAGACCCTACCTTCAAAAAAAAAAGTATATATATATATATATATATATATATATATATATATATATATATATATATATATAGAGAGAGAGAGAGAGAGAGAGAGAGAGAGTCATTGCCTCTCCAGCATAACTGATGGCTACTCCCATAAGGCAAGACCCACATTACCCATGGGGGGAGGACAGGGAGAAGGCTAACGATGGTACCATCATGGCTGTATATATACTGTATACATAACTAATAAAAAATATATTTAAAAAAGAACCAGTAAGCCCAGCTAGGCTTGGTCACTCAAGCCTATGACCCCAGCACTTGAAAAGCTGAGAGAAGGGATGGGTTGTAACTCTGAGGCTAGGCTGGGCTTCAAAGAGAGACTTAGTCTCAACAAATAATAAACAAATAAATACCAAATAGACAGATAGATAGATAGATAGATAGATAGATAGACAGACAGATAGATAGATAGATAGAATTTACATAGGTCAAGATAGGTGAAAGTAGTTCTATATGGATTCAGAACTACTGACTAGACTTCCAGTAAAGTTAAAACAAATGAGAGCTGGGTCATGTGTATATTAAACCAGTAAGACATTTCCATTCAATTTAAAAAGTTCTCCTGTTACACACTGCCCATGGCCGTTTCCAAAACACAAGAACACACTGCAAACTCAATGACCCTCTCTTTCCTGCCTTTCTTATACTCCATAATACGAGGTAGAGTGCCACTTTGTTATCCAGGGGGAATAAAGGAGACATTGAAGAACAGGACACTCCTTGAGCACTCAGGTCTCTTCCAAAGAGTCTATATTCTTCCTGTGCCCCAATGCAGGTCAACTGGCCAATCTCAAAGGTTATAATCTCATATAATTGCAGCTGAACAGGCAGCAGCTTCAGCCCAAAGATTTCATTCTGTGCCATATCCCTCTGCACACACCAGTCCATTTCTACACAATGCAACCCTGCACAACTTCTCAGGACATGGGCATAACAGTAAGCCTCTCACACAAACTGCTTGTAGCCCAGTCCAGGCAAAGCTCTTTCTAACCTTCATAAGCCAAACCTCACAGTCCATAGTTCTTACTACATTCAGGTCTTTCAACTCTGACCAGAATACTCCATCAAGCTGTACTTACAGCACTGGAAGGCAACTTCTTAGGTCTAGGTTTCAAATTCATCCACATTTCTCTTGAAAATCAGCTCCAAAAGGCCAAAGCCACACAGTCAGGTGCCTAGCAGCAAATGACACCACTCCTTGGTACCAGTTTACTGTTGCAGTCAGTTTCCCATTGCTGGTAGAAATCACCTGACCAAGAGCAATTTGTGGGGGGAGGGGAAGGTTTATTTTGGCTTACAGGCTTGAGGGGAAGCTTCACAATGGCATGAGCAGAGGGTGGACATTACCCCCTGACCAACATAAGGTGGACAATAGCAATGGGAGAGTGTGCCAAACACTAGCAAGGGGGAGCTGGCTATAACACCCATAAGCCCACTCCCAAGAATACACTGCCTCTAAGAGGTGCTAATTCCCAAATCTCCATCAGCTGGGAACCTAGTATTCACAATACCTAAGTTTATGGGGGACACCTGAATCAAACCACCACACAATGTATTTGACGTTTTTGTGTGTGGCTACTAGAAACTGGACAGCCTCACTGATTTCTTTCTCTGTGTATTTGTCTTTTGCATATAGGAAGGTTATTGATTTTTGTGTGTTGATTTTGTATCCTGCCACTTTGCTGAAAGACTATCACCTTTAGAAGTTTTATGGATGAAAAAATAGAGGGAACCCTCCATAATATAGGAGTGGGAAAAGACTTCCTGAACAATACTCTAGTAGCCCAGGAAACTAAACACTCAACCAGTAGGTTCTCATGAAGCTAAAAAGCTTTTGTACAAACATACCATAAACAGAGCCAACAGACGAGAAAATCTTCATCAGCTATACCACCGACAGAGGCCTAATATCTAGAATCTACAAAGAACTCCAAAAACTAAACAATAAAAAAAAAAATCTACTCAAAAAATGGGGCAGAGAATTGAAAAGGGAATTCTCAAAAGAAAAAAAACACAAATGGCTAATACTCACCTAAGAAAATGTTCAACATCCTTAACCATCAGAGAAATATAAATGAAATGCCACCTTACTCCAGAAAGGATAGCAATCATTAAAAGAAAAAAATCAAATGACAATAAACGTTGGTGAGGAAGCAGGGTAAGATGAACCCTCATTCACTGCTGGTAGGAGTGCAAACTTGTATAACCACTATGGAAATCAATATGGAGACTCCTAAAAAAGATGAAAATAGAGCTACCAAAAAACCTAGCCATTTCTCTACAGGGCATCTACCCTGAAGGCTCCACTCTTCACTGCAGAGATGTTTGCTCAATCATAATTACAGCTGCTCAATCCACAATAGCTAAGAACTGGAATCAACCCAGATGCCCATTATTTGAAGATTGGATAATGAAGATGTGGTATATACACACAATGGAATTCTACTCAGCATTAAGGAAAAATATAATGAAATTTGTAGGAAAATGGATAGACTAGGAACAGACCATACTAAGTGAACTCACACAAGCACAGAAAGTCAAATACTGCATGTACTCTGTCATCTGATTCCTAAACTGGAACAGCTTGTGTTGCAGACATACCTGACAAACAGCTTGAGACAGATAAGAGGGGATGGAAGGGTTTAGGTGGAGGGGAACAGAGGAAGTGCGCGGGGGGATATATATAAAACACAATCCAAAATGAATTGCTACCATAGAAACCTTCCTCCTGGATAGCAGACTAAAATATATAACCCTCAATAGGAGCACTGGAGGGGTTATCTGGTAAGAAGGGCCCTGGAGAGGGTGGGATGAAGCCTAAACCTAAAACATTTGGCTCTGGCTTGTAACTCCTAGTACCAAAAATTGATTACAATCCATGTTGAGCTGTTGATCGGAGACCAAAGCACTTGATTACCCATCTGAGGCAAAAGGTAAGACCCTATTGCTGAAGACACCGTAGGCTGCTGGCACAGAACAGAGAAATACAGCTGAATCTGGAAGGAAGCCAGTTCCCAGATGGTTTGCCCATATGGTGCTGGAAAGCACACATGAGCTAGTGGGGGAAAATGGCCAACAATGTCGTGAGCAAGCAGGGGACACTGCTATATGACAACAATCAGCCTAAGACGATGTACACACCTCTGTAATAGTGGCACATAGCCTACGTGGATAACCAATGGCTCTTTGATTGACTATGAGATCCACTCCCATAACTGAAACTAGGAACCCAAATCACAATCCTATGGAGACCAAGGTAATGGATTCCAATGAGAAGGTACCACTAGCCTTTGTCAAAAAGTGAGGCTACACTCATCAAAATCTCTCTTAGTTAACAATGCTTATCCCCTTTAACCTATCTTGACATCACTTTCCATTGGAGAATGTTTTTCTTTTTCAGAAAGCAGTTGAGAACTGAGGACAACCATAATCTATCAACAAGACATGAACAGATAGCTGACTCTCTAGCAGGAGATGAACCAACCCTTGAACAGTAGCCAAGGCCCAGATGAAACTGGTGAGATGAGCAAGTGAGCCACTTCCACAGCAAGCCTGACAACCTGGGTGAAGGTGGCAGACACTGAAGATACTCAAAACACACCAAAGCAGAAATCCAGAAGCTGCTGAGAACTCAACACTAAAGTACAATTAAAGCACACACACAAAGGCTTGGAGAAGTCTGTGAAAGAAGGGGCAGAAAGAATGTAAGACCCACCAGGTGGAAGGTAATATCTAGACATAGCCCTCCCCACAATGACAGACTGCTACTCTCACCACTCACAACCCACAACCCCATGGTGAATACCAGCAATCCCACTAAGAAGGGCCCTCAGTGGAGTGAGGGAAGGAAGGATGGTACCAACATCTGTGTCCATACAAAATTTCAACTTAATAAAAACAATTTTGAAACTTCAATTAGGAGATTAAAACTGATCTTCAGCTAGGTGTGGTGGCACACACTTTTAATATCAGCAGTAGGGAGACAGATAGGAGGATCACCCTGAGTTTGAGGGCAGCCTGGGACTACAGAATGAGTTCCAGGTCAGCCTGGGCTAGAATGAAAACCTGCCTTGAAAAAAACCTTATTTAAAAAATTGTAGGAGGCTGGAGAGATGGCTTAGCAGTTAAGATGCCTGCCTGTGAAGCCTAAGAACGCCAGCTTGAATCTCCAGGTCCCACATTTAGCCAAATGCAAAAGTGACACAAATGCATAATGTTGTACATGCACCACAAGTGAGTGCACGCGTCTAGAGTTCGTTCACAGCGGCTGAGAGGCTGCTGGCACATCCATTCTCTCTCTCTGTCAAAAAAATTTAAAAAAAAAAAGTAGGGCCAGAAAGATGGTTTAGCAGTTAAGGAGTTTGCCTGCAAAACCAAAGGATCCCAGTTTGATTCTCCGGGACCCACATATGCCAGATGCACAAGGGGGCGCATGCATCTGGAGTTTGTTTGCAGAGGCTCGAGGCCCTGGCATGCCCATCCTTCCTCCCTCTCTCTGCCTGTTTCTCTCTCTCTCTCTTAAATAAATAAATAATAAATAAAATATATTTTAAAAATTGGAAATCTAAATGTCCCTCCCCTCTCCACCCATCCCCAAAAAACTAAAGCAAGTTTATCTGGAAATAAACAAAAGTAGATTTTTTAAATTTCTGGAAATGTACAAGACTCTAACATCATGAAACCTGTGGGAAGAATAAGTGGGTTAGTGAAAGAGATCACCTGCAGACCACAGCAGAAAAGGACAACTTTATTGAGCACACCTAAAATGTATGGACAAGGGCAGTAACAGCAGAATTACTGCCCAAAATGATGGCCTATATGAAGGTAGATAAGGGAAGTGGAATTTTTGAGCTATCCTTTTGGTCAGGGTAACCAACTATGCAATTCCTTCCATGCAAATGACAGTAGCCCTGATTGATCAATGTTTGATTCAGGTGAATGGGGTAGCAACAGTTCTGGGTTATGATTAATTTTGACTGGTCAGTTTCCATAATTCATTTTGCTGTTTGTGGTTTGACAAGAAAGGAGCCAGTTTTTCTTTTGGGGAATGCTTTCTGTACCAGGATTTCAATAATGTTTTCCCCTCCACAAAAACCTACTTTGTATTAGAACAAGGCTGGAAAGATGGCTTAGCAATTGTGTGCTTCCTAAATAAGCATGAGGACCTGAGGGAGCCCAAGACTGTCCCAGTTCAATCTCCATATCACACACAAAACAGCTGGGCATAGCCACACACACCTATAACTCGTCTTGCAGGGGAGCAGAGACCTGAGAATCTTCCAAGTCCAGCAAGCTCTGGAATAAAAGGAGACTCCAGCTCAAAACAAGACCAGACAGGAGAGTAATGGAGGAGTCACCCAACATCCCACTCTGGCCTCCCAGGTAAGCAAATCCACCCAGGTAAGCATATGGTGTGGGGCGGTGTGCATACACCACATACACACAAGCAAAAATAAGTAAAATAGGGGCTGGAGAGATGGCTTAGCAGTTAAGGCACTTGCCTATAAAGCCTAGGGATCCAGGTTTGATTCCCCAGTACCCATGTGAAGCCAAATGCACAAGGTAGCACGTAAGTCTGGAGTTCCTTTGCAGTGGCTAGAGGCCCTGGTGTGCCTATTCTCTCAAATAAATAAAAACCTTTAAAAAAAAATAAAGTAAAATAGTAGATCAGGAGCTAGGGAAACATTTATCTCCAGCACCCACACAAAACCAGGTATAATGATGCACACCTGTAATCCCAGTGCTAGTAAACAGAGACAGGATCATCCCTCGTACTCACTGCCTACCTAGCCTAGCTGAACTCTAGTTTCAGTGAGACCTTGTCTCAAAAGTAACGTGGAGAGGGCTGGAGAGATGGCTTAGCGGTTAAGGCACATGCCTGTGAAGCCTAAGGACCCTGGTTCAATTCTCTAATTCCCACGTAAGCCAGATGCACAAGGGGGCTCACAAATCTGGAGTTCGTTGGCAGTGACTAGGGGCCCTGACATGCCCATTCTCTCTCTCCCTCTCTGTCATAAATAAATAAATAAATAAATAAATAAATATAATGTGGAGAGAGATTGAGAAAGCCGCCCTACACTGACCTCTGGCATACACACACATATATACCACACATCCAAAAAAAACAGTAGGTTATAGCATGCCAATGTAGTTTTTCAAAGTGATACTATAGCTCATAAAAATGAGCATAAACATTCTACAGGTTTTCAGAGTAAAATGTACTAAACTGGGGTTGGAAACATAGCTCAGTGAGTAATAACAGTGCTTGCCATAAAAGTATGAGGACCTGAGTTTGATCCCCAGAACCATGATTTAAAGGGGGCAAGGGTGGTGACACACACCTTTAATCTCAGCACTTGGGAGGCAGAGGTAGGAGGATCGCCGTGAGTTCAAGACCACCCTGAGACTATATAATGAATTCCAGATCAGCCTGGGCTAGAGTAAGATCCTACCTTGAAAAAAAAAAAGGAAGTGGGTGCCTTTCCTTGGTTCTATACTTCCCTCAATAAATATATTTAAAAGGGGGCTGGAGAGATAGCCTCAGGGTTAAGGTGCTTGTTGGCAAATCCAAAAGACCCAGATTTGATACCCCATTTGCAGTGGTTAGAGGCCCTGATACGCTCATTCTCTATCTACCTTCCTTTCTCTATCCCTCCCCACCAAAACAATTTTTTTTAATATCCAGACATAATCACACATGCCCACCCCAGTGCTGACAGGGAGGGGGATTGCTGGGATTCCCTGGTCAGCCAGTCAAACCAAAAACAGTGAAAGCTCCCAGGTTCAATCAGAGTCTCTAATTCAGAGAAGAGTGATAAAGGATAACTGCGACCCTCTGATTTATACACACACACACACACACACACAGTCATGGGGAGCACGTGCATACAGAGAGAGAGAGAGACAGAGAGAGACACCAAAAAAAAAAAAAAAAAAAAACTAAGCCCGCAGCTACAAAGTCACTGTCTTCTGAATCTCAATGAAGGGGGGGGGGGAGTGGCCAAATATTTTACAACTGGTAAAACAGTGGACTTTTTTTCCCTAATTACTAAAACACAATCTATAAACTAATTGATATTGTAAGTTTCTAAATAAGTATTAATTCAGAATTGTTTGTTACCTGCCAATAAAGGACACATTCCACATAAAAGTGTTGTAGATTACACTGTCATTAAAAAGTTTTATTTTGCTTTTTGTTTTCTTATTTTTTTTTGAGACAGGATCTCACTGTAGCTCAAGCTGGCCTCAAACCATGTGACCAAGGATAATTTTGAACTTATCCTCTGGACTCCACCTTTGGATTGGAATTTTACATTAATTAAAGCCTTTCTCTGCATGAACACTACACTCCTTTCTACAGGTACTGGTATTCAAACCCAGGGCCTTGGACATGCTAAGCCAGCACTCTACCAAATGAGCTACATATAGCCTAACCCCTTGTTAGGAATTTTAAAGAGTCCAAATAAAATTCTTTTGACTATACAAAAAGATACATACAATGGAGAACTCAGAATAAGCTCAAAGTAGCTGGGTGTGGTGGAGCATACCTTAACCCCCCCCCACTCTGGAGGCAGTGGCAGGAGGCCACCCTGAGACTACATAGTAAATTCCTAGTCAGCCTGGGCTAGAATGAGACCCTATCTTGAAAAACCAAAAATAAATAAATAAATAAATAAATAAATAAATAAATAAATAAATAAAAAAACAGAGAGAACAAAGTGCATGCTTTTGTTTTTCATCCATTAACTGTATGCTTCAAACAGATCAAATCTTTTATTTATTTATTTATGAGAGAGGGGGGTGTATGCCAGGGCCGCTAGCCACTGTGAACAAACTCCAAATGCATGCACCACTTTGTGCATCTGGCTTACCTGGGAACTGGAGAATCGAACCTGGATCCTTAGGCTTCACAGGCAAGTGCTTTAACAGCTAGGCCAGCTCTCCCCATAAGTCAAATCTTAAATGTAGCTCTTAAAATAACTAATAATTCTTCTAGTTCCTCCTAGTGTTTTCTAGTTTAAAGGAAGGATCATCATTATCAGATAACCTGCATCAAGGCATGACAACACACCTGTAATCCTAGAACTCTGGCAGTTGGGACAGGAGGAACAAGAATTTCTCCAAGGAACAAAACAAATGTGCTATGCAGTTTCCTCAAAGTAAAGTATGAGTGATATAAAAATGTACAGTGGGGCTGGAGAGATGGCTTAGTGGTTAAAGTGCCTGCCTCCTATGCCTAAGAACACTGGTTCCAATCTCCAGGTCCCACGTTTAGCCAGATACAGTGACGCAAGGGTGCAATGCCGCACATGACCACAAGGGGGCGCATGCATCTAGACTTCATTCGCAGCAGCTGAGAGGTTGCTGACGCGCCCATCTCTTTCTCTCTCTCCCCCCCCCCTTAAAAAAAAATGTACAGTGGTATCTACAGAACTTTTGTTTTGCATAAGTTAGGGAAATACCAAATTGAAGAGCAAGTTGTTTATTTCAGTATTTCTTAAAACTTTTAATATGATAACATGCACCTGGACTTCTAAGAAGAAAACAAAATAGGTAGCAGTTGGTTTTCTTATTATTTTTAGACCCATGTTGCTCCTTAGAACACACTTGGGGAAACATGACCTTATAACCAAGACACTAACATCTTCCCCAAAGGCCAGGTAACTCACCTGGGGTCCTTACATCCTGAATTTCTCTGAACTGAAAAGATACACTGCAGATATCACCCAGAAATGAGACCATTAAGCATACCCTTCCTCTTTCTTTTCTCCAAATAACTTACAAAGGTTTTTACTATTCTATTTTTTTTTAATATTTTGAACTATTAGTAGCCATAAAGCTGTTCAGATGTTTGTGTAGGTTTATTTTATTTTTTCAATATTGTTATTGGGCTGGAGAGATGGCTTAGCAGTTAAAGCATTTGCCTGCAAAGCCAAAGGATCCCAGTTTGACTCTCCAGGACCCATGTAAGCCAGATGCACAAGGGGGTGCATGCATCTGGAGTTCATTTACAGTGGCTAGAGGTCCTGGCATGTCCATTCTCTCTCTCTCTCAAATAAATAAATAAATAAATAAATAAATAAATAAGTAAATAAATAAATAAAAAATACATTTTAAAAATTAAAATAGTTATTTATTTGCAAGCAGAAAGATACAGAGTTAGTGAGACAGACACACAGAGAGAGAATGGGCACGCCAGGACCTCTCACTGCTACAAACTCCAGATGCATGTGCCACTTTGTGCATCTGGCTTTATGTGGGTACTGGGGAAATCAAACCAGGGCTGTTAGCCTTTGTAGGCAAGCACCTTAACTACTGAGCCATCTCTCCAGCCCTTTTTTTGTAATATTTTGAGAGAGAGAAAGAGGGAGACAAAGAGAGAGAGAAAGAGAGAAGATGGGCATGCCAAGGCCTCTAGCCACTCCAGACTCATGTGCCACCTTGTGCATCTGACTTACATGGGTACTAGGGAATCAAACCTGGGTCCTTGGGCTTCACTGGCAAGCGCCTTAAGTGCTAAGCCATCTCTCCAGCCTGATGTTTACTATTCAACAAAGTACATCAATCAGTACTTCTTTTTAAATATATCAGAAATGTCAGTCTCCCCTTTCCTCTGGGCCCACTTCTGATTTATTATCTTGGAGTACATGCATCTAGACATATTTGTTGCTATATGGATTCTCAGCATAGATTCTGCATACTGCAAGGTCAGAGTACATAGCTCATTGTCTACTGGCACAAAATGCTGGCCCTGACTGCACAGCAAGAAGTGGCACTGTGACATTGAGTTACTTACAACTGTCAGGTCACATTGACCCTGAGCTTCTTGGGGCTTTCTAAAATAATCCATGTTGGTGGACACCAAGACAAATCACATGAGGACAACAGTTAGTGGCAGAGCCTTCACCTGGTAGTCAAACAGCTGGTCAGTGGTGCTGCATCCAAAGAAGGATGAGTATGGCATACTAGCCTGTGAGGCCAGATCAAGAAGGAACAATCCATAAACTACCAGACAGAGCAGGGCAAGTAATGTAGAGTACCTGTACGTAACCAACATTTGCTAAGTATCAGACACTTTAAACAGGCTACTAGAGCAGGGTAGGTACTGTAGGTATGGTACCTGTACATAACCAACATTTGCTAAATGTCAGAAACCTTTACTAAAAGATTTAGAAATGCTATCAAATGAATTCGCCCTTTAGGGCAATTAAACAGTGCAAGGGGGCTGGAGAGATGGCCTAGTGATTAAGGCATTTACCTGCTAGCCTGAGGACTGAGGTTTGATTCCCCAGTACCCACATAGGCTAGATGCACATGGTGGCACATGCATCTGGAGTTTGCATGCAGTGGCTAGAGGCCCTTGCATACCCATTCTTTCTCTTTTTTCTATCTGTCTGTCTTTCTCTCTCTCTCTCTCTCTCTCTCTCTCAAATAAATACAAATAAAACATTTTTTTAAAAAGTATGAGAAACATACTGAGAATACTCACACCTGAAGCCAGAGCTGGCACTGATGACCACTTGACACTGGAATTATCTCCAGAGAAGTGAAACAGACACATTCCTTGAAATTTAAAATGCAAATCCCATAGAACACAACTTAGCAATGTAATGACTCCAAAAAATATGTTTAAAACACTTAGCAGAGTATAACACTCAGCATTTTAGATCAGAATTTTACATTAATTAAAACTTTTCTCATACCTGTAAATCTCAGAAATGGAGAGGATGAATGAAGCAGGAGACTCACTGTGAGTTTGAGGCCAACTAGTGTGTTCATAAGTTTAAATTACTAGCTGTAGAGATCTACATAGGTCAGAACTTACTGGTGTGTCTAAATCATAAATATTATATTACAATGTGTATTATAGCTGCTTTTGTGTAGCAGTGACCAATATATCCCAGAACTTAAGGAGCTTGCCTTTACTACCATGATATCTGTGTGTTACACTTCAGTTATAAGGCATAAAAATATCATCTAGTGAGAGCTGGAGAGATTGCTTAGTGGTTAAGGCATTTGCCTGGAAGCCTAAGGACCCTAGTTTGATTCTCCACTACCCATGTAAGCCAGACACACAAGGTGGCACATGCATCTGCAGTTCAACTGCAGTGGCCTTGGCATGCCAATACACTTTCTCTCTCTGTTGCCCATTATATATATATGTATCTGATGCTGGCCAGGAGGTGATGTCCAAATCTCTCATGTCATCATTTTCCCCTGCCATCATGGAGTGTCCCCTTGAGTCTGTAAGCCAAAATAAACCTTTTTTCCCCACAAGCTGCTCTTGGTGGGGTGTTTTCTGACAGCAATGCAAAGCTGGTACCAAGAAGTGGGATCATTACTTCTAGAGACCTGCCTGTGTGGCTTTTGACCTTTTGGAGATGATTTTTTTTTTTTTTTTTTTGAGAAAGAGAGATACAGAAATAGGCAAGCAGAGAGAGAGAATGGGTGCACCAGGGCCTCCAGCCACTGCAAACGAACTCCAGATGCATGCACCCCCTTGTGCATCTAGCTTACGTGGGTCCTGGAGAAGCGAGCCTCGAACTGGGGTCCTTGGGCTTCATAGGCAAGCATTTAACTGCTAAGCCATCTCTCCAGCCCTTGGAGCTGATTTTTGAGGAAGTAATGTGAAAGAATTTGAAATCTTGGCCTAAGAGATACCTTGCAGCACTGTAAGTACAGCTTGATGAACTATTCTGGTCAGCTGAAAGACCTGAATGCAGTAAAAAGTAAGGACGGTGAGAGCAAGCATTGCCTGAACTGGGCTAGAAGCAGTTTGTGTGAGAGGCTTGCTGTTATGCCATGTCCTGAGAACTTGTGCAGGGTTGCATTGCATAGAAATAGACTGGTATGAACAGAGGGATATGGGACAGAAAGAAATGAAATCTTTGGGCTGAAACCTCTGCCTGTTCAGCTGCAATTGTATAAGAGTTTGGGCCAGCTGACCTGCATTTGGGACAACAGGAAGAATGCAGACTCTTTGGAAGGGGCCTGAACGCTAAAGTGTCCTGTTGTTCAAAGTTTGCTTCTCTCCCCCCTGGATTAACAAATTGGCAGCCCTCCAGGTATTATGGAATATAACACATGCAGGAAAGATAGGATTATTAAATTTGCAACATGGTTTTGTTTTTTGGAAATGGCCGTGGGCAATGTAAAGCAGGCTTGTTGGATTACGTACATGGAGACCCGATGAATCAAGGGTTGCAGCAGAGACCCAATGGAGGTGCCAGGACTATGGGATGGTTGCCAAGAAGAGCTGCTGGCACCAGATGAAGTTTTCTGAGACTGTGAGTAGCCTATCTAGAGGGGCAGAATTGGAACTCTAGAAACTTGTTGCTGGTTAGAATTATTGGACTTGGAGGCTTGTTATAGACTAGAGTTGTTGGGCTTGGATCTACAGAGTTTGATGCCCTATTTAAATCTTGTATTGGTAGAATATTTCTTTGCTATGCCCAATGCCATCTTTTGCAGCATGTTTATTCTGTGCCATTATGGGTTTTTTATATTATGGGGATGTTTGAATATCATTAGGATGGATCGTTATCAGTTTATGGGAGCCAGGGCTGGAATGTGGTGGTTTGATTCAGGTGTTCTGAATGTTACGTCCCCAACTGATGGCAATCTGGGAATTAAAGCTTCCTGGGGGTGGGATTACGGGTGTTATAACTAGTTTCCTTCAGTGTTTGGCACACTCTCCTGTTGCTGTTGTCCATCTGATGCTGGCCAGGAGGTGACGTCCAACTTTCCCATGTCGTCATTTTCCCCTGCCATCATGAAGCTTCCCCTTGAGTCTGTAAACCAAATAAACCTCCCCCCCCCCACAAGCTGCTCTTGGTCGGGTGTTTTTTGACAGAAATGCAAACCTGACTGCAAGACCATGTTTTATTCAATCTCTTGTCAATGGACACTTAAATTGTCTCCAGTCTTTGCCTATTTTGAACACTGCTGCTCTGAAGAGGCTCTTCCCTCCTGCATCTACATCCAACAGTGAGACGAACACAAAATGGTGAACAAGGTTTGAAACTACTTCAAGAGCTACCAGAACAAAGCACACCAGTACTGACTCCATCCGCCATGCATCTGTTAGCCCTTATTGTGTACCCTTCACCTTTTGGTGCTGTCAATGTAGGGAATGTATGATATAGACTTTATTTGCATTTCCTTTATCACTAATCATGCACAGTTTTTATATACTTACTGGCTAGATATGTTTCTTCTCTAAACTACTTGCTCATGGTTTTTCTGATTTTTCTGTTGGATTTTTAAAAATTGATGTGTAGGGGGGCTGGAGAGATGGCTCAGCAGTTAAGGCATTTGCCTGCTAACAACCTGAGTTCAATTTCCCAGTACCCACATAAAGCCACAGGCACAAGGTGGCAGATGCATGTGGATCTGCAGTGGCTAGAGGCCCTGGCATGCCCATCTCTTTCTCTCTCTCTTCTGCCTCCCTGTCTCTGCCAAGCATGGTGGCACACGCCTTTAATCCCAGCACCCAGGAGGCAGATGTAGGAGGATCACTGTGAATTCAAGGCCAGAGTAAGACTACATAGTCAACTCTACCTACCTCAAACAGACAAACAAACAAACAAAAAAGGGGGTGGGGTGGTCTGGAGAGATGGTTTGGCAATTAAAGTGCTTGTCTGCAAAGCCAAAGGACTCAGATTCATTTCCTCGTACCCATGTAAAGCCAGATTGCACAAGGTGGCACATGCATCTGGAGTTTATTTGCAGGGGCTACAGGCCCTAGCATATCCTTTCTCTCTTCTCTACCTGCCTGCCCCAATAAATAAAAAAATAATTAACTAAAAATAACATAAATTTTGATTTGTAGTTCTACTAATCCTCTGCCAAATTTATGTATCATAAGTATTTTTCCCACATCAGCATAGGGATTATCTTTTTATTTTCTTCATATTGTCCTTTGATGAGGAAGACTTCAAATTTTAATATACTAATTTTATCCATTTTTGTCATTGTCATTTTGTGGCCCTAAAACTTGCTACCCAATGTATATTACAAGAACTCACAGCTTTAACCCACTCTCAGATTCCAGCGCAGTCCCCCAGAACTGAAATATGAATGTCATCAATATTATTATCCCTCATTCCTGGGTGACAAATATACTCTGAAGTTTGAGAGCACTGTAATACAAGTATGTTTAATCATATGACATTGTATTATAGGACTAACATTCAGCCTAGTATCTTGAATTGTTATAACAAAGCAATATGAATTTTTTTTTTTTTTTTTGGTTTTTCGAGGTAGGGTCTCACTCTGGTCCAGGCTGACCTGGAATTAACTATGTAGTCTCAGGGTAGCTTCGAACTCACGACAATCCTCCTACCTCTGCCTCCCGAGTGCTGGGATTAAAGGCATGCGCCACCACGCCCGGCAAATATGAAAAAATTTTAACATAATACATGATCATTTAGAGAAGTTTGTTGGGGTCACCCTTAGGGCCAGCCCAGGAGGGACCACAGGGTCTCCACCGAATAGGGGGTGAAAGGCGCGGAGTCATGACACAGACTCCGGGAGTTGGGTAGAAGTAGGCAGAGGGCAAGCTGCTGTAAACTTGTTTATTCAAGGAAGTGTAGAGCACTTAAAGGGTTTGGCTAGCCAATCATTGTATGGTGTGGTCCCCTTCTTGTGACCAATGACAGCCTGTCTCCAGGCAATTCATCTTGCAGCAGGCTGCTCGCGAGCATGGGACTGTAGCTGTTGTCACACCAGGCCTGTGCAGAATGCCATGTCCACAGAAGCCACTTCCTGGTTTCTTTTGGCATGCGGTCTGGCTAGGGCCCAAGCTGCATTGTACCATACATATCCTCCTTTTTGTTTTTATTATTGGCGACCCTGGGAGGCATGGTTCTTTGCCAAGCCATTGTTGACCCCAAGCCCCAAGGGATCATCACATGCGACGGTGCCTGTCTTAGGTTGCCCCATCTCATGGGGTCTTACTCGTCATTGATTACCCACCATCCTGGTGAGGAAACCTGAGGGGTGTGGCCTGGTTTCTTCTGGCATGCGGTCTGGCTAAGGCCCTACCTGCATTGTGCCATACAGAAGTTATAAACTTATCAGTTTGGGGCTGAAGAGATGGCACAGTAGTTAAAGGTGCTTGCTTGCAAAGCCTGATGGCCTAGTTTCAATTCCCCAGTAAAGCCAGGCCCTAAGTGGTGCAGGCATCTAAAGTTCATTTGCAGTGGCAGGAGGCCCAGGTGTGTCCATACTCTTCCTTTCCCCTTCCTCTGCCCCCCCTTTGCTTACAAATAAATAAAAATATTTTTTTAATGAAACCTGAGTCAGTGTGTTTTAAAACTGGTTAAAATAAAAAAGCTATTTGTAAAAGTTCACCAATCCATGAGTATAAGAATGTTCATACAGGCTGTTAAAGGTGCTTGCTTGCAAAGCCTGCTGGCTTAGGTTTGATTCTCAGTACCCAAGTAAAGCCAGATGCACAAGGTGGTGCATGCATCTGGAGTTTATTTGCAGGGGCTACAGGCCCTAGCATATCCTTTCTCTCTTCTCTACCTGCCTGCCCCAATAAATAAAAAAATAATTAACTAAAAATAACATAAATTTTGATTTGTAGTTCTACTAATCCTCTGCCAAATTTATGTATCATAAGTATTTTTCCCACATCAGCATAGGGATTATCTTTTTATTTTCTTCATATTGTCCTTTGATGAGGAAGACTTCAAATTTTAATATACTAATTTTATCCATTTTTGTCATTGTCATTTTGTGGCCCTAAAACTTGCTACCCAATGTATATTACAAGAACTCACAGCTTTAACCCACTCTCAGATTCCAGCGCAGTCCCCCAGAACTGAAATATGAATGTCATCAATATTATTATCCCTCATTCCTGGGTGACAAATATACTCTGAAGTTTGAGAGCACTGTAATACAAGTATGTTTAATCATATGACATTGTATTATAGGACTAACATTCAGCCTAGTATCTTGAATTGTTATAACAAAGCAATATGAATTTTTTTTTTTTTTTTTTTGTTTTTCGAGGTAGGGTCTCACTCTGGTCCAGGCTGACCTGGAATTAACTATGTAGTCTCAGGGTAGCTTCGAACTCACGACAATCCTCCTACCTCTGCCTCCCGAGTGCTGGGATTAAAGGCATGCGCCACCACGCCCGGCAAATATGAAAAAATTTTAACATAATACATGATCATTTAGAGAAGTTTGTTGGGGTCACCCTTAGGGCCAGCCCAGGAGGGACCACAGGGTCTCCACCGAATAGGGGGTGAAAGGCGCGGAGTCATGACACAGACTCCGGGAGTTGGGTAGAAGTAGGCAGAGGGCAAGCTGCTGTAAACTTGTTTATTCAAGGAAGTGTAGAGCACTTAAAGGGTTTGGCTAGCCAATCATTGTATGGTGTGGTCCCCTTCTTGTGACCAATGACAGCCTGTCTCCAGGCAATTCATCTTGCAGCAGGCTGCTCGCGAGCATGGGACTGTAGCTGTTGTCACACCAGTCCTGTGCAGAATGCCATGTCCACAGAAGCCACTTCCTGGTTTCTTTTGGCATGCGGTCTGGCTAGGGCCCAAGCTGCATTGTACCATACATATCCTCCTTTTTGTTTTTATTATTGGCGACCCTGGGAGGCATGGTTCTTGCCAAGCCATTGTTGACCCCAAGCCCCAAGGGATCATCACATGCGACGGTGCCTGTCTTAGGTTGCCCCATCTCATGGGGTCTTACTGTCATTGATTACCCACCATCCTGGTGAGGAAACCTGAGGGTGTGGCCTGGTTTCTTCTGGCATGCGGTCTGGCTAAGGCCCTACCTGCATTGTGCCATACAGAAGTTATAAACTTATCAGTTTGGGGCTGAAGAGATGGCACAGTAGTTAAAGGTGCTTGCTTGCAAAGCCTGATGGCCTAGTTTCAATTCCCCAGTAAAGCCAGGCCCTAAGTGGTGCAGGCATCTAAAGTTCATTTGCAGTGGCAGGAGGCCCAGGTGTGTCCATACTCTTCCTTTCCCCTTCCTCTGCCCCCCCTTTGCTTACAAATAAATAAAAATATTTTTTTAATGAAACCTGAGTCAGTGTGTTTTAAAACTGGTTAAAATAAAAAAGCTATTTGTAAAAGTTCACCAATCCATGAGTATAAGAATGTTCATACAGGCTGTTAAAGGTGCTTGCTTGCAAAGCCTGCTGGCTTGGGTTTGATTCTCCAGTACCCAAGTAAAGCCAGATGCACAAGGTGGTGCATGCATCTGGAGTTTGTTTACAGTGGCAGGAGGCCCTGGGGTTAGAGAAGCCCTATACTACTATAAGCAGACTTACAGATGATTCTGGCAGGAGCTCAGAAAACAAGAATGACAGAAATGTGCACAATAAAGATTGTGTTCATGAGTATTCCAAAGCAAACAAGGGCTCTACTAGGAACTGGAATAGAGGCCACCCATGGCAAAGAACTTTTCTACATTTGTCCTGTGCTTTTTGGAGGCTGAGTTTAAAACTAATAGACTAATCTGGCAGAGGAAACATCAAGAGGCATACATAGCCTTTAAGTTGTAGAATGACTTTTGCTGGTTGCATTTTGTCAGGTTTACAGTGATTATCAAGAGCAAACTACAGAGCAGAAGAATATGAAAAATGTGCAGTCAGGCCAGAAAATGATCAGGTTGGAAATTGTAGACAAGTGGATGGTTGTTAAAAAGATTAGCACTGGGCTAGAGAGAGAACTTACCAAATAAGTGTTTCCTGTGCAAGCATGAGGGACTGAGACCTCCAGAGTTCAAATCTCCAGATCCCACTTAAAACAGCTGGGCATGACCATATACTCCTGTAACCCAGACCTGCAGGAGAGCAGAGAACACCCAACATTCTAACTCAGTCCACCACAGGTGAGCCTATGGGGCAACACAAGGGCACATATGCATGCATGAACTACACATACCACACTATACACACACACACAAGCAAGAAGTAAATAAAAATGAGATTATCACCATTAAATAAAAAACAAGGTCTGCGAGATGGATTAGCAATTAAGGTGCTTGCCTGTGAAGCCTAAGGACTCACGTTCTACTCTCTAGGTTCCATGTAAGCCAGACACACAAGGTGAAGCAAGGTTGCACATACATCTGGAGTTTGACTATAGTGGCTGGAGGCCCTGGTGTACCAATTCTCTTGCTCTCTCATATAAAAAAAATACAGAAATAAAAAATAATAAACAAGCACTTTGTAATGGGATGATACAAAGTTGGCTAGATTCCACATATCACAAGTTGCACAATAAATTCTTTTCACAGACTTTTCTTTGAGGAAAACTACCAGTGTACCATGTTCACAGAGGTGACTAGTGAAGTAGTTTTTCAGGTTTAGTCACCCAAGCACTTAAGGGGCACCTGAAGCTGTGGTACAAACAAACCTGGCTACTGCCTGAGCTTGAGATACAGCATAGCATCAACCACAAGACACTGGTTTAGCAGGCGTACAGAATATAAGAGTTACTGGGACTGGGGGGGAGGGGGGCTTAGCAGTTAAGGAACCTGCCTGCAAAGCCAAAGGACCCAGATTCGATTCCCTAGTACCCACTTAAGCCAGATGCACAAAGTGGCACATGCATCTGGAGTTCGTCTACAGTGGCTAGATGCCCTCTCTCTCTCAAATAAATAAATAAAATAAAAATATTTTAAGAGTTACTAAGTGGCACACACCTTTAATCCCAGCACTCAGGAGGCAAGGATAGGAGGACTGCCATGAGTTTGAGGCCAGCCTAGGACTACAGAGTGAGTTCTTGGACAGCCTGGACTAATAAAACCCTACCTCAGTGGAAAAAAAAAAAAAAACAGAAAAGTTACTGGGTCATGAAAGCTTCCACCCAGATTTTTTGTTTTGCTTGAGGTAGGGTCTCACTCTCACCCTGCAGTCCCAGGCTGGCCTCAAACTCACAGCGATCCTCCTACCTCTGCTTCCCACGTACTGAGATTAAAGGTGTGCATCATACCAGGCTTCCACCCAGATTTTTAAGGAAGTCTGAGGAGACAGGGTCAGATTCCCTATGAGGAGGAGCCCCTTACAGGGCATATGAAGCTGTGATGGAAAAGCATAATCCATAATTGAGTCTCGGGATGTTGGAGGTAGTAGAAACATGGGACATATACTGATGAAAGCCACAGCAACAAGTCAAGGAGAGACACTATGTGGACTCCAAGTGGCAAGGCCATAGGGATGGGATTGCTCAATTCCACTGGAGCACACCACCATGTGCCCCAGATTACCATATATATGGAGCAACAGAATTTCATGTTGCCTTCCTAGGTTTCAGTTTTGCTTGGGTCCAATCCTTCCTTACTACTCCCCATTCCTCCCTTTTGGAATAATATTTACTCTGTGCTATTGTATACTTGGAGTACACAGTTTTATTTCTGATTTTACAAGGTATGTTAGTTACTTCTCATTGCTGTGACAAAAGCAACTTTAGGAAGGGTTTATTTTGGCTCAGAGTTTGAGGGTATAGTCCATCATGGCAGGAAAGTCATGGCAGCAGTGTAAGGCAACTGGGTCACACTATATCAGCCATCAGGAGGATAAAAGATGAATGCTCATGCTCAGTTTGCTTTCTTCTTTTTAATTCAGTTCAGGACTCCAGTCCATGAAACAATGCCACCCACATTCCAAGTAGGTCTTTCCTCCTCAGTTAATCTCTGAAATGCCCTCACAGACATGACCAGAGGCTTTTTTCCTAGGTGATTCTAAATCCAGTCACCAGTTAAACTGACAATGAAAATTAGCCATCACACAAAAGCAAACAGCTAAAAGATTACCTTGAATCTCTGAAAAAATGTTGGATTTAGAGACTTTAAAAAAATATATTTGAGGGGCTTCAGAAATGGCTCAGTGGTCTTAATACCCATACCATTCCTACCACACCACCAGCCCCCTCACCTCTCTCTCTTCCTGCTTGCAAATAAATTTTGTTTTATTTTTATTTACTTATTTGAGAGAGAGAGAGAGAGAGCGTGTGAGCGTGCACCAATGGCCTCTAGCCACTGCAAATGAACTCCAGATGTATATGCCACCTTATGCATCTGGTTTACGTGGGTACTGGGGAATTGAACCTGGGTCCTTAAGCTTCATAAGCAAGTGTCTTAACCACTAAGCCATCTCTCCAGCCCAATTAAAAAAAAATTTAACCAGCTATGGTGGTGCACGCCTTTAATCTCAGCACTCAGGAGGCAGAGGTAGGTGGACCGCTGTGAGTTCGAGGCTACCCTGACACTACATGGTGAATTCCAGGTCAGCCTGGGTTTGAGTGAGACCATACCTTGAAAAACATATATTTTTTTAAAGGGGGGAGTGTGTGCACCAGGGCCTCTTGCCACTGCAAACACCAGATGCATGTGCCACTTTGTGCATCTAGTTTTATATGGGTACTGGGGGATCAAACCCAGGCCAGCAGACTTTGCCACTGAGCCATCTCTCCAGCCCAAATTTAATATTTTTGAACAATGTCAGAATTTTTAAATCATGGGAACTCCTTTTTTTGTTGTTTTGTTTTGTTTTTCAAGGTGGGCTTCGCTCTACCCCAGGCTGACCTATTCACTATGTAGTCTCAGACTGGTCTTAAACTCACAGCAATATTCCTACCTGAGCCTCCCAAGTACTGGAATTAAAGGTATGAACCACCACACCAGGAAAATCATGGGAACTCTTGAAGTTTGGCTAAATGCTGCATTTTGTACTGAGGCAGCTATGAGCGTTGGAAGCCAAAGGCCAAATGTTATAGTTTGAATACAAAATATCCCCCACAGGTTTATATTTTGATACTTGGTCCTCAGCTGGTGGCACTGGAAACTTTAGAAGGTAGAGAATAAGCTGGGTGTGGTGGTGCACGCCTTTCATCCCAGCACTGGGGAGGCAGAGGTAGGAGGATCACCGTGAGTTGGAGGCCACCCTGAGACTACATAGTGAATTCCAGGTCAGCTTGAGCTAGAGTGAGACCCTACCTCGAAAAACCAGAAAAAAAAAAAGTGGAGAATAGCTGGAGGAAGGAGATCCTTAAGGGAAGGTCTTTGGGAGTATCACTATCTACTTCCTTTCACACTCTGTGCTTCCTATCACTTCTGTGATATGAGCAGCCTCCACTATGTTTCTGTCACCATGAAGTGCTCCAAAATGTCATCCACAGACAAACTAAAACCCTCTGAAACAATGTGTCAAAATAAATCTTTTCTGGGCTGGAGAGATGGCTTCTAGTGTTAAGGTGCTTGCCTGCAAAGCCAAAGGACCCAGGTTCGATGCCCCAGGACCCACGTAAGCCAGATGCACAAAGTGACACATGTGTTTAGATTTCATTTGCAATGCCTGAAGGCCCTGCACACCCATTCATTCTCTACCCACCCCTTACAAATAAATAAAAATAAAAATAAATTTCTGTTTTTAAAAAAATCATTTCTCCCTTGTTTCTATCAGGTATGTATTATAGTCACATAAAAGCCAAAGTAACCAATACATCTATCCTTTAGTGTTCACATCTGCTCCAACAAAGCTCTCAGAGAAGCTATTCTGACCCTCCTGAAACCACAGCGTAAAGTGATTCTCAGTAGATTCAATCATCTAATGATGAGTCCTATGTAAAAGATTACACTCAGAGCCGGGTGTGGTAGCACATGCCTTTAATCCCAGCACTCGGGAGGCAGAGGTAGGAGGATTACCGTGAGTTCAAGGCCACCCTGAGACTACATAGTGAATTCTAGGTCAGCCTGAGCTAAAGTGAGACCCTACCTTGGGAAACCAAAAAATAAAATAAAATAAAAAGATTACACTCAGGGCTAGGAAGATGGGTCCGTGGTTAAGACACTTGCTTGCAAAGCTTGCTGGCCAGGATTCAACTTCCAAATCGCCCACATTAAACCAGATGCAAAAAAGTGGTACAAAGCCAGGCGTGGTGGCACCCAACTTTAATCCCAGCACTCAGGAGGCAGAGATAGGATCACCGTGAGTTCAAGTCCACACTGAGACGACAAAGTGAATTCCAGATCAGCCTGAGCTACATTAAAAGCCAACCTCGGGGAAAAAAAAAAAAAAAGTGGTACAAGTGTCTGGTGTTCACTTGCAGTGACAAAAGCCATTGTGTATGAACACATGCGTGTGCATATACACATAAAATAAAGTGAAGGATTCCATCACACACTAGAGGGCTTCAGCACCAAGGTTTTCTTCTCTTCCCTTAAGGAATTAAAATCCAGATGCTTTGCTCACAGACTAAAAAGCCAAAAAGATACTGAGTTATCAAACAAGCACTGTGTGGGAGAAAAGAAGTGAATACTAAGCATAAATTGCATTTCAGCCATGTCTTCAATACTTGGATAGGGAGAGATGGGTGGAAAGGACAGAGAATCATGTTAATAGTAGTTTCATGAAAAATATAAGGTGCTATGGATTGAATCTGAAATGTACCCCCAGGAGCATATGTTGCACACTTGGTCCCTAGCTGGTGGCAGGCACTACAGTGGGAAATGCTGAAAACTTTAGGAGGTGGAGCTTGCCTGGAGAAAGTAGGTCACTGCTCAAACCTTGGGGAAACCTTGTCTCAAAAACCTCTGCCAAAAAAAAAAAAAAAAAAACCCCGAACCAGGGGTGGTGGTGCACACCTTTAATCCCAGCACTTGGGAGGCAGAGGTACGAGGATCACCATGAGTTCGAGGCCACCCTGAGACTACAGAGTGAATTCCAGGTCAGCCTGGACCAGAGTGAGACCCTACCTTGAAAAACCAAAACAAACAAAAACAAAACAAAACAAAAAACCTCTGCCAGTGTGTGCATCTCCCCTCTCCTCTCTCTACCACCTGTCTCACCTCTTTTCTTTTTCTGTCTCTTACAAAGTGAGGAACTTTGCTCCACCACATCTGCCATGATAGAACTGAAACCATGAGCCAAAATCTTTTTTCCCACTTAAGTTGTTCATAGAAAATATTTTGTCATGGTGCTGAAAAGTCCAACAGACAAAACTGGTATCAGAGAAGTGAGGCCATTGCTCTGACTACTGACACTGTGCTTCAGAAACCTCTGGGTCTGGAGAGTAGGGGGAATAAGGGAGAGCTGAACAAGCTAGAGAAACCTAAAATACTTTTAAGCAGCACTTAAAGGAACAATTCTGGTGGGTACTCAGACTACCAGAAGCCAGTAGGAACTTTCTACACTTTATCAGTGAGATGCCATGTCCTGAAACTGTCACAAGCTGAGTTTAAAGGAGATGAACTAGTTAATATGGGGGAGAAAATTCCAAGACACCCAGCATTCATGTTACAATACTCTTTAAAATTTAAAATGAGAATCAGGAGCAAAGGCAGAAAGGCCTGGAAAATTTAGTGTGGTCAGAAGAACAGCAAAGGTAAAGCTGGGCCAAGGAAAGTGTAGCTACTGGGACTGGAAACATGGCACAGTGGGTAAGGCATTTGCCTACAAAGCCTAACAATCTGGGGTTCGATTCCCCAATACCCACATAAAGTCAGATATACAAAGAGGCACATGCATCTGGAGTTTGCAGTGGCTGGAGGGTTTGACACACCCATTCTCTGTCTGTCTTCTATCCCTCTCTGCTTGGAAATAAATACATACTTAAAAAAAAAAAAAAAGAAACAGTGGCTATGAAGAAATTAGTGCCATTAAAAAGAAGACAAAACATGCCTTTAATGCTAGCATTTGTATGAGTATAAGGCCAGCCTGGGCCACAGAGTGAGTTCTTGTTTTTGTTTTTTTTCCTTTTGATTTTTCAAGGTAGGGTCTCACTCTAGCCTAGGCTGACCTGGAATTCACTATGTAGTCTCAGGGTGGTCTCAAACTTATGGTGATCCTCCTAACCTCTGTCTCCCAAGTGCTAGGATTAAAGGTGAGCTGCCCCCCTCCCCAGAGTGAGTTCTTGATCAGCCTGGGCTAGAGAGAGAGAGAGAGGGAGAGCGAGCAAGCTTGCTTCAAAAAATCAAACTAATGGGGCTAGAGAAGATGGCTTAGCAGTTAAGGTATTTGCCTGCAAAGCCAATCAACCCTGGTTCGATTCCCCAGGACCCACGTGAGCCAGATGCACAAGGAGGCGCATGCATCTGGAATTTGTTTGCAGTAGCTGGAGGCCCTGGTGCACCCATTCTCTCTCTCTCTACTTACCTCTTTCTCTCTCTCTCAAATAAATAAATAAATAAAATATATTTTTAAAAAAAATCAAACTAACAACAACAATTTTAAAAAGGCAAGTATTTGCATGAGGACAACAAAAAAGATTCCTTGAAAGAGGGCCAGTCCCCAGACAGTTAGCTTGTCTAGTGCCAGAGGGTGCTACACGAGCAACTGGGGGAAAATGACCAACATCTGCTCAAACAACTCGCAGTCTAAGCTACCCAGCAGGAAACAACTTGACGTGATGCACAAACAAGTGCAATAGTGGCACACAGCCATGGTGGTAACCAACTGCTCTTGATTTGGCTAATAGATCCACTCAGTGGATTGGAACTCATTGCTGGAACTGGGAAATAAGTCAAAACCATGTACAAAAAGTGAGCCCGTTCTCCAATATCAAGCTCCTACCAAATGTGGGCTAGAAAATGGCCGACACACATAAAATTCTCTCTAAAATAACTATGGCCATTCCACCTAACTAGTACTAACTTCTCTCTCCGTTGGAGATTTTGCTTCTCTTTTTCAGATGGACAACAAACCTGAAGGGAGGATCAGCCTATAGCACCTCACCAGGGCCCCAGCTGAAACCATAGAGTAAGGGGGGAAAAGGGCAAGAGTACAGCTTTCTTGGTGAACCTGACACCAGAATAAGGCTGAAGGAGATAAATACAGAGAACATCCAACTCCTACTAAGCCAGCTATCCAGAGACACAGAGGCTCCCAAAATCTCATCACTGAAGTAGAACTAAAATGATCCCAATATGGCTCAGGGAAATTCACGGAAGGGGGGGGCGGAAAGAGTGTTAGAGCCACAAGTTAGATCATTACGCACAGAGACTTTGCCTATCCCCCATAACTGTTGACTATCCCTATAATGCACAACCCACATTCCCCAATGACCGAGGGACCCTTCAGCGGGGGGAGGATAAGGAGGAGGCAACCGGAATCACCAACATGAATGTAAAATTAGAATAATATAATTTTTTTTAAAAAAAAGATGCCTTGAAGTATCTTGAGAAATTGGTCAGGACCAGCATGTCATAGATTCAGGGGTAGTAAAGTGTAAACTCATCTGAAATACTTTTCCCTGGAGAAGAAAGGGCATCTGGGACATGATCATACAAGGTCAAGGCCACCCAGGAAAGCTGTTTCTCTAGGATCTGTTTAATTATGCTCAGCAACTTAGGAACTTTTAGGCTACTATAGCCATGATCCCAAGAGACCAGGCTACTTCTTCAGCTGGTGGCAAACTGTGGCTTTACCAAATGGTACTGATTTTGTAGTCATACAGAATGCAGTTACAAGGCCATAAAAGTTTCCACTCAGATTTCAAAGGAAAGCCTGGGAGGCCAGGCAATGTGTTACAGGACTGGGGCCCTGCATGCAACTCTGAGAAAGCTATGAGAAAGAATGCATCAAAGATGCAATGGAAACCAGATGGTGTGGTGGCTCATGACTTTAATCTCAGCATTTGGGAGGCACAGGTAGGAGGATAACTGTGAGTTTGAGGCCAGCCTGGGCTACAGTGAGATTCTTCCTCAAGAAACAAAACGTGGGCTGGAGAGATGGCTTAACGGTTAAGGCACCTGCCCGCTAAGCCTAAGAACGTCAGTTCTAATCTCCAGGTCCCACGTTTAGCCAGTTGCAAAGTGACGCAAGGGCGCAATGCCGCACTTGCCCACAAGGGGGTGCACACGTCTGGAGTTCGTTCACAGTGGCTGAGAGGCTGCTGGCACACCCATTCTCTATCTCTCTCTCCCTCTCTCTCTGTGTCTTGCTCAAAAAAAAAAAAAAAAGTATTGTTTGTTTAAAACAAAAAGATGCAATGAAGACCCCAGGAAGTGGGGGTGAAAAAAATATGGAACATCTCCCCAGGAAAGCTGCAGACATCAAGAAATTCTAAGTGGCACCATGTGGACAACAGATAGCAAGGCCAAAGGGGTGGGGCCATCCCAGACCACTGGAGCTCACCACACACAACAAATAGCTACTAGATTTAACGTTTGCCCTGTTAGGTTTTGATTTTGCTTTGGTCCAATTGTTCCAGCCCTTCTCCTTTTCTGCCTTTCAGGGCAGTAATGTTTACTATATGCCAGTATGAGTATGAGACTTTTTCACTTTACAGGGGACTGTCAGCTAAGAGGCTTCCTTGAGTCTCAGAAGAGACCTTGGATTTGGATTTTTTTTTTTTTTTAATTTCCAAGGAGAGAAAGAGCATATGAATGTACATACCAGGGCCTCTTGCTGCTGTAAACAAACTCCTGATGCATACACCATTTCATGCATGTGGCTTTACATGAGAACTGAGGAATCAAACCCAGGCCATTAGGCATTGCAAGCAAGCGCCTTTAACCACAGTGCCTTCTCTTCAGCCCTGGATTTGGACTTTTCAACAGTACTGAAACTGTTAAAAGCCGGGAATGGTAGTGCACACCTTTAATGCCAGAACTCGGGAGATAAGAGGTAGGAGGATCACTGAGAGTTCGAGGCCACCCTAAGACAAAGTGAATTCCAGGTCAGCCGGGGTTACAGCGAAACCCTACCTCAAAAAACTGAAAACAAAACAAAAAACGGTTAAGGCCAGGCGTGGTGGCACATGCCTTTAATAGCACTTGGGAGGCAAAGGTAGGAGAATTGCCATGAGTTCAAAGCCACCCTGAGATTACATAGTGAATTCCAGGTCAGCCTGGTCTAGTGCAAGACCCTACTTTAAATAAAAAACAAAAAAGCGGGGTAGGGCTGGAGAGATGGCTTATCAGGTAAGGCACTTGCCTGCAAAGCCAAAGGACTGAATTCAATTCCTCAGGACCCATGTAAAGCCATGTGCACAAGGTGGCACATGTGTCTGGAGTTTGGAGTTCATTTGCAGTGGCTAGAGGCCCTGCCCATCTCTGCCTCTTTCTCTCTCTTTCAAATAAATAAATAAATAAATAGGTAGGTAGGTATGTAGACAGATAGATAGCTGGCCTCAAGCTCATGGTGAGCCTCCTACCTCTGCCTCTGGAATGCTGGGATTAAAGGCGTGGGCTACCTGCAACATTCTGCATTTTGAGGTGTTCATAACTTTGAAGTACCCTTGGAAGGAAGGGGTAGAAATGCATGCCACTGACTCATGTGAACATTTAGTCCCCAAACGACGGTACTTTTTTTCCAAGATGCTGGAAACTTTAGGAGGTGGGACTTAGCAAGAGTAATTGAATGAGGGTCCTTGGAGGTATCTTGTCTTTGACCCTGTCTTGTCACTCTACTCCTAGCTTCCATGAGGTGAGAATCTTTGTTCCACTTCGGTTATAAGGGACTGAAATATTCAAAATCACGAGCCAAAATAAAGTTTCCTGCTCCTTAAATTGTATATGTCAAGTATTTTATCACAGATCTAACACTTAAAAGAAATACAACTGACAGAATGAGCACAAATGTCAATGGTCTTACATTGATTTTTTTTTTTTAAATCCTTTAAGCACTACCTGTAAACTGGGGACTTAGGGTGCTAGTACCTAAGGTAATAACCTTTGTAGGAGTGTTCATATTTAGTCCTAATGTTCCTTTAATAAATCCCAAAACAATGGCAGCTTTTTTTCCTTTTGTTTTCAAGTTAGGGTCTTGCTCTAGCTCAAACTATAGTCTCAGGTTGGCCTAGAACTCCGTGATTCTCCTACCTCTGCCTACCAAGTGCTGAGATTAAAGGTGTGTGCCACTTTGCCCAGCAGAAATGGCATTTTTAAAAAAAGCATTTTTATTTGAGAGAGAGAGAGAGAGATGAATAAATGGGCACACCAGCGCCTCTTGCTACTGCAAATGAATTCCAGACACATGTGTCACTTTAAGCTTCTGACTTTATGTGGGTACTGGGGAGTTGAACCTAGGCCAGCAGGCTTTGCAAGCAAGCACCTTTAACCATGACCTATCACCACAGTGTCAATGGCTTTTTATGAATATAATAAATTTCCATAAGAAAATTTTTAGGAAAATATGTCATCTATCAAGAGTGAAATTACCTTTCACATGTGTTTTTCAGTTTGTGCTCCAGTTCCCCTGCCCACACCATGGGGCAGCAACCTACAGTCCGCAATGCAGTCCCTGACAGTTTAGAAACAGATGGCAGAGTGACAGCTTTACCTTGCATAAAATACTACTTATGACATGGCCAGCAAAAGGCCAAAAATAATTGTAAAAAATTTGTAAATAATAACTGTCTTCCATATAGTAAAACATATATGATGTCTAATATTGTGATTAGCACTGAAATTATTAAAAATACTTTGTAGGGGCTGGGAGAGATGGCTCAGTGGTTAAGGTACTTGCGTACAAAGCCTATGGACCATGGTTCAATTCTCCAGTACCCACATAAAGCCAGATGGCATCTGGAGTTCATTTGTTGCAGTGGCTAGAGGCCTTTGCATGTCCATTCTCACTCTCTATCTGGCTCTTTCTCGCTCTCTCTCTCAAATAAATAAAATATTTTTTAAAAATACTTGATAAAAGTAACATTCTTAAGCAGGTGTGGTGGCACATGCCTTTAATCCTAGCACTTGAGAGGCAGAAGTAGGCAGATAGCTGTGAGTTCCAGGCCAGGCTGGGACTACAGAATGAGTGCCAGGTCAGCCTGAGCTAGAGTAAACCCTACCTCAACAAAACAACAACAGCAACAAAAGAAAAAAAAAAAGGAAATCTTGCTGGGCATGATGGTGCATGCCTTTTAATCCCAGCACTTAGGAGGCAGAGGTAGAAGGATTGATGTGAGTTTGAGGCCTGCCTGAAGCTACATAGTCAGTCAGGGCTAGAGTGACTCTCTACCTCCGGGAAAGGAAAAAAGAAAAAGAAACAAAAAAGTAATATTCTTAAAGTTGATCGCAGACTGGTGTTGTTTAGCAAATATTTGAGCTTAAAGCCCTAAACAAGATGTTAAGAATAAAATAATGGCAGGGGCACCAGAGCTAGAGTTTAGTATAAGCAATTTATAATAAAACATGATACAGACAATGATGGAAGGAAACACAGAAGGATTGTAGAAAAGAATAATTCGTCCTGAAGTACTTCCAAAAGGCTCCAGAGCTTTTAAAAAAAGGGAGGTAGAAGTGAGAGGACAACACTACAATAAGAGAAAAGAATATAACCAAAGAAAGGCTGAAATTGGTTGGAATGTTCAGCTAGATAATGTGGAAAGAGGACACAGGTGACTGGGCCTCACTGTCACGGGTCTCTAATGTGGTGTTACTGTGACTACATCCTAAGGTTCAAATCATGAGCATCTCTGAAGCTTGCAGACCCAAAGGCTGGCCAGAAAAAGAATACAGGCAACCAGACAGTATGGATGGGAAACAGTAGGAAAAGCCTGAACACAAAGCTGGAAACTTTAGCCAAACAGAGGAATGTCAAATTTTAACAATAGTAGCACTAATTCAGCATTGTCCAAGTTGTGAATGTTGACAAAAATTATTTCCCATCTTCCCTTACTGCTCATCCATCCTGTAAGACAGGTACCACCCCATTCTTCCCATTTCACCTTTGACAAGTAACTGCTCCAAGTCCAATGCTACCAAATTAGGGACAAACCTTGGGCCCAGTACATTTACCCACAATGTGAAACAGAAAACAATCACATTATTTTTGAAGAGTGCTAGGATAAAATCAGGCACAAAGGGAGCTATACTACCACTAGAGATGTGCTATAAAGTCATGTAATTTTCTTAAATGTTTCCAACTTGTATATCAAATAAACCAATTATCTTTAAAATAGTTGCATTTGCCTCATGCTGCCATATCTTTTCTCTCAACGAACCTCTAATTCCATTTCCTGCAAAACTAAATAGGAGCAATACTCTCAGCATTCCATTGGCCAAATTTGCATCCTCTTAACTAAAACGGGTTTATAAAAATGGAAAGTCGGTAGGTCGTCTTTCTTTCACTCATTCATTCATTCTGAGAATTGACTCTAAGGCTTCACCTGTGCTACATTCCCAGTCTGAACTACTTTTTGAATTATTAAGAAATCATTTAGGGGCTGGAGATAGCTTAGTGGTTAAGGCACCTGCCTGCCAAGCCTAAGAATGCCCCTTCGATCTCCAGGTCCCATGTTTAGCCAGACGCAAAGTGATGCAAGGGCGTATTGCCGCACTTGCCCACAAGGGGGTGCACGCATCTGGAGTTCGTTCATAGTGGCTGAGAGGCCATTCCCTCTCTGCCTCTCAATAATAATAATTAAAGAAAGAAAAAAAAATCATTTACCAAGGACAGCAAATGAATCTGAGACATAAGTAGTATTAACTGCAGTGCCTTCTATAGGTGTTTCAAAGGCACAATTTCCAAAATTGCTTTGTCTTAAAGAAATGAAGATCCCGAGACCTATTTAAAAATGGTTCGGCCCCGGGCTGGAGAGATGGCTTAGCAGTTAAGCACTTGCCTTGTGAAGCCTAAGGATCCCAGTTAGAGGCTTGATTCCCCAGTTCCCACGTAAGCCAGATGCACAAGGTAGCGCATGCATCTGGAGTTCGTTTGCAGTGGCTGGAGGCCCTGGCATGCCCATTCTCATTCTCATTCTCTCTCTCTCTCAGTCAGCCTCTTTCTCTGTCTCTCCCAAATAAATAAACAAAAAATTTAAAAAAACGGATCAACCCAAAATAACTGCGGACAAATATTTGACCTTCAGGATGCAGACAGATATCTTTTTCTCCCTTTAAATATGAAGTCTATGAAATGATCCAAAGTGTTGTGAAATGGGTCTCATATAGCACAGCAGAAATCCAGTCTGGGTTTTCAATGCAACATCATTTTTTAACCTTTTATCCAAACTGTTCACCCCCTATTCCTCAGCAACCCTCCTACTATCGCTTCTTTAGCCAAGCAAAGAACCAGACGTGCAAAGCCTATTTCTAGGAACTTGAGCAATCCAGGTGATTACAAACAAGGATCCCGTGCCGCTAATTAACTCCACAGACTGGCATATCCCCCTCCCCACCTCATCTCTACCCTACACTTTTTACTCAGCTAAATCCTAAAACTTGTCTGCAGACGGACAATCATCGACGGATGGGAAATCAACACGAGTAATGCCAAATTTGGGGGTCTGCTCCCTAAAGCTCATCATGCCCTGTCATCTGCGCACCGCACGCCGCCGGCCCAATTCTAGGGCAGCGCGATGCCCTCCGCGGAAGGCGCGGAGAACTCTAGAAAGGCCGGCCGGAAGCCAGCCCGGGAGGACGCCGGCCCGCGGCTAGCAAGCTGACTCCTCGGGCCGCTGGCTGGTGACTTTGGGGCCTGTCACTTCCACCCTCGGCCATAACCTTCGCAAACCTTATCCCGCGCACGCCCCCCCCCCCGCCATAGGTCCTCACGCCCGTCACTCAGCCGCGCCGCCCGCCCGCGCTCTCCCGGCCCCGCCGCCGAAGGACAAAGCTAAAGGCCAGGGGCACGGGTCTCCCGCCGCCGCAGTTCGCCCGGCAGCCCGAGGAGCAGCCCGCTCCAGCCGGCCCCTTGTGCTCACTCGTCGCCGGCGGCCGGCAGCAAGGTCCAGGCCGGCCCTGGCGGCCTCAGTCTTCACGCAGCCCCACAGCGGCCCAGCCTCCCTCAGGCCGCCTTCAGCCTGGGCGCTGCCACCGCCGCCAGCCCGCCGCGCTAGCGCCCTCAGAACCCACCAGCTCACCATACCTGCCGAAGATGCGAGGCAGCGCGAACAGCAAGCGCCTCTCCTCGCGCTCCGAGGGCTGCGGGCTGCCGAGCGCCGAGTGGCCCTGGCCTGCGCCTTACGTAAAGCGGCGGCGGCCCCAGCGCCAGGCTGCGGAGGGCGGGAGACGGCGCGCCGCGGCCGCTCTGCTCCGTTGCCCGGCAACGGCCTCAGCGCCCCGCCAACCAGAGCCGTGTTGCATATCCTTCCGCCCAAGTGCCAGGATTACATCAGCGCGCGGGGCCCCGCCCCGGCCCCGCCCTCCACCGGCTCCGTAGGGGCCAAGGGTTGGTCCCCAGACGGCTGGGAGGTGCAGCCCAGTCAGAGAAGCCGCATAGAAGGGAGGCGCCCCTGCCGAGGGGCGGCCTGGTGCCGCCCTTTGCAAAAGCCCCGGAACTCTGCCGCCGCCTGGCCCTGGCCGGCCCGCGTGGGGACATGTAGTTCTGCCTTAAGGCCCGTGTAGCCCCCGCCTGCCCGGGCGCGCACCACCTCTCCCCATCTCCTCGCTGTGAGATGGCTGAAGTAGGAGGTTAGACACAAAGAAGAAGAAACAAAACAAAACAAAAAAAACCTAGAGGCGAGCTAAAGAAATGTGATGTGGCTTTATGTTATTAAGTAGGCAAAAATAAAAGACATCCTGCAAGATTCGGAAGTGGGAGCCTAAAATGTGCTGTTAACCTTTTAATCGATGTCTCTTCCCACCCACCTACCTTCCCTAAATGGGACGCCTAAGCCTGTTCTATGAAAGCAAATGTGATATATTAGAAAAGCCTACAAGAGTGCCTAACTGAACAAAGTGAAAAACAGGTCCAGAAGAGGAATGATTTGCCTGGGATCATTTGTTCATTTATACTTAACAATCACTGGATACCAGGCACTTCTGTTGAGTTTTAAACCCTAGCCAAAGTTCCTGTATTAGCTCACAGGCTTGAGGAAGAAGCAGAGGTTGGAAGGAGGGGGGAGCACTGATCCTCTGAGCTAGGCTGGACTCCACTTGCTGGGGACCGGGACACAGAACTATCATTTACATAATACCCAGATGTGTTTCTGCAGCCTTTCCTTGACAAGAATTCCAGGGTAAAGCTCACCATCACACTTCCTTGGTGAGAAGCTAAGGCTGAGATTTAACTCTCATGTGGCTGTTGGTGGGGATGGGTAGGGCCTTCAGCAGGAGACAGCATTTGAACCCAGGTTTTTAGCTCTTAACAGCTGGAATTTTTTTTCTTTCCTTCACTTTAAGATTCATCTCAGGGCTGGAGAGATGGCTTAGCAGTTAAGGTGCCTACCTCCCAAGCCTAAGAACGCTGGTTCCAATCTCCAGGTCTCACGTTTAGACAGATGCAGTGACGCAAGGGCGCAATACTGCACTTGACCACAAGGGGGCGCACGCATCTGGATTTCATTCGCAGCAGCTGAGAGGCTGCTGGCTCGCCCATCTCTGTCTTCCTCTCCCTCTCTCTCTCTCTGTGTCTCTCTGCCAAAAAAAAAAAAAAAAAAAGATTCATCTCAGATGAATGTGCCTCACCACAAACCACCATGCATTCAGTCAGTAAATGTGGAATTTGCAAAAGGGGGTCATCTCTTAATTTCTGCCATATTAATGACATTCCTGTCACCTACATTTATACTTTATGTTGTCAGAAAAAAAAAAAAAAACTTTGAGGGGCTCAGCAAAACCTAACCAGCTGGGTTTGATTCCCCAGTACCTATGTTAAGCTGCATGTGTCTGGAGTTTGTTTGCAGCAGCTAGAGGCCCTGGCATGCCCATGTCTGTCTGTTTTTCTTCTCTCTCCTTGCAAATAAATAAATCAAAACAATTTAAAAGCCATTTTTGAATGGTAACAATATAACTCAGATATTCTCAGACAAAAGACAACACATTTGGAAACGTAACTACACATCAGTGTGTCACAGGCCAGTTTTCATAACCCAGTAATTTACTAGAACCTGAAGGTTTCTTGGAAAAGCAGGTATCTGGAGGGAGTGGGACTAGAAGGAGTTGGACGTGGAATGAGAGATCACAAAGCAATAAAAGTGTCTTTACATACCACATTCTTTGGTTGCAGGAAAGTGAAAAATCAAGCTGGAACTGAGCTGAAAGCCTCCTCCCTGTTGACTAACTGTCATAGTGCTGGAAAATGCTATGCAACCTGTTGAGGGGGGAAAGACATTAGCAGGCTTGTCCAAAAGTGGACTGTGCAAGTCACAGTGCTGGCCAGCCAGGCAAAATGTGCCAAGTGGTGCAATGGTGGCATGTCTGTTATGGAGAAAACCAACTGTTCTCTGGTTGGATTTAAGGGCTACTCCACAGGGGTATTCATGTCTGGTACTGAAATCCCAGTCAAAAGCCTGAGCTAGCTAGAGATAGGGAGATATGGAGAAGTTACTACTGTTGTTTAGCTAAATAGATATAGTTTACCCACTGTGGTGGTTTGATTCAGGTGTCCCCCATAAACTTAGGTGTTCTGAATGCTAGCTTCCCAGGTGATGGAGATTTGGGAATTAATGCCTCTTGGAGGCAGTGTATTGTTGGGGGTGGGCTTATGGGTATTAAAGCCAGTTTCCCCTTGCATACTCTTCTGTTGCTGTTGTCCATCTGATGTTGGCCAGGAGGTGATGTCCACCCTCTGGTCATGTCATTGTTTTTCCCTGCCATGAGCTTCCACTTGAGTATAGTGTATAAGCCAAAATAAACCTTTATTCCCACAAGCTTGCTCTTGGTGTTTTCTGCCAGCAATGTGAACCTGACTGCAAAACTCACCAAATTACCCTCTAAACACTTATGCCTATGCTAGTCTCACTTTTGGTTAAAAAAGCTTCTCTTTTCAGATGGCAGTGACCACTGAGGAGACTCAAAATTCATCAAAGTGCTGAGAAAAAGTGATAGTGGAGTGTTCAGCACTAAGGGAGACATCTTTATCACACCCTCTGTTGTAGTTACCTTCTCATTGCACCTAATCAAAAGGAGCTGATAGGAGGAATGTTGTTGATTTTGGTTTACAGTCTCAAGGGGAAACTCCAAGAAGGCTGGAGGAAAGGATGGCATAAGCAGAGGGTGGATATCACCTCCTGGCCAACATCAGGTGAACAACAGCAACAGGAGAATTTGCCAAACACTGGCAAGGGGAACCTGGCTATAACACCGAGAGGCCTGTCCCCAAAAACACACCTCCCCCAGCCAGGCTCCAGTTCCCAAATTGCCATCAGCTGGTGATCAAGCATTTAGAACACATGAGTTTATGGGGGTACCCAATTCAAACTGCCACATTTTCCAAACCTCAGAAACCATTGCAGAAGAAGTGGCAGGAAGAATGAAAGAACCACTCACAGTGGCATATCTGCATAACAGAAGGAGAAATGATGAAATACAAAAGGGACTACTGGGAAATAAGAAGGGATTCATGGAGCGGTTATAGGAAGGAGGGAAAAAGAAAGGAGGATGGTGGAAGGAGATTATGATCTTGATCATAATTGTGTATGGAGGTTGTCAATAAAAAGGGTTTTTTGTTTTTGTTTTTTGTTTTGTTTTTAAAACAGTCAAAGGAGCCAGGCCTGGTGGTGCATGCCTTTAGTCCCAGCATTTGGGAGGCAGAGGTAGAATGGTTGCTGTAAGTTCGAGGTCACCCTGAGACTACATAGTGAATTCCAGGTCAGCCTGGGCTAGAGTGAAACCCTACCTCAACCCCCCCCCAAAAAAAATAAATAAATAAAGAGTCAAAGGATGAGGAGAAGTGCTTTGGAATGCTGTCTTCCAGACACAAAGTGGCTGTTGGACTCATGACCTCACAGTGGCTGATGCTACCTACATAGACCTGCATAATGAGAGACCAAAAAAAAAAAAAAATGATGACATCAAAATAGAAGAGGACTAGTTGGAAAGAAGGGGTTCAGTGGAAGGAGGATACAGGAGAGGAGACAAAAAAAGGTGGTGAGAGAGCTAGAGAAGATGGATTAGCAGTTAAGGAACTTGCCTGTAAAGCCAAAGGACCCAGGTTAGATACCCCAGAACCCACGTAAGCCAGATGCATAAGGTGGCCCATGCATCTGGAGTTCTTTTGCCATGGCTACAGGCCCTGGCATGCCCATTCTTTCTCTCTCTCTCTCTCACACACACACACACACACTATCTGCCTCTTTCTCTCTCTCTCCCTCTCTCTCAAAAAATTAAATTATATATATATTTGGTTTTTTGAGGTAGGGTCTCACTCTAGCCCAGGCTGACCAGGAATGTACTAAGTAGTCTCAGGGTGGCCTTGAACTCAAGGAGATCTTCATACCTTTGCCTCCCAAGTAGTGGGATTAAAGGCATGCACCACTATGCCCAGCTTAAAATAAATTTTTTTAAAGGGTGGTGACTTCTGGGAAAGATGGCAGCATAGGAGCCATGCCAAACCAGCCTAGTGAGGGATTTAAGCAAAACTACAGCAAAATACACTTTTTCTTCTGAAAAGTGAAGGTGCATAGGTTTTTATTAGCAATAGCAGAGAAGCAGAAGAGACCAAGATCCACCAGAAAAGAGGAAAATGGCCAGAATCCCACTGAGTCGCTGGTTTCCCCAATCTTCCCTGCACCCACCCAGTGACCCCAGCCCAGTGTCAAGCTGCAGGAGCAGAGACCAAACAAGGGGATTTTCCAACCTCATCAGCCTCCTTGCAAAGTCAAGAAACCTGAATGAAAGATAGCAGAGATCAGCCAAGGAGCTGAGATACAGGTGGGACAAGCTGAGCAGTTCCAGTACAATGCCAGACTTCCTGAACTCTCTCATCCCCCAACCATCAGAACAAGGAACCTCCAGAGAATTCATTCAGCCCCCGGTGACAGGGCATCCAGCACAGCTGATCAGAACACCAGCTCCACAGCATAACACAGAGGGATTGAGGTGAGCACTCAGCATTGGCGACATTGGAAGCCACCCAAAAATGTAATGAAGCCAACTGACAACAAAGCAGGTACATAGGCCTACACTGGAAGTGCTAATCTCTTTCCATAACCTCAGGGCAGGTTATGGGTTACATATTCTTGGTTGGCTTTACCATTCTCAATTAATCTGTATTTGGTGGTTGAATATTATTGCCTTTAATGCTTTCAGATTTTAAAAGGGCCTTTGCCTTTTACTTCTGTCATTATTGGGGGCAGGGTCTGATTTAGATCCAGGCTGACCTAGTACCAAATTCAGAACAGAAATCTCAGTCTCCCAGCTGACAGGATTAAGGGTGTAGAGCAACACATACCCCTAGGGATTTCACTTTATAATGTTATCTGTTTGTTTTAATCCTCACACTTACATACTCTGTGCTGGGTTTTATTGATGTGTATATTGCTCAGTTGAAGTTTAGAATTTTCCAGTAAATTGGTCAACCCAGTCCACTAGAATATGTAAACAGCAGGAAAACTCAACATGAAAGATTATTTCTGTGGTTGGATTGGAGTACAAGAGCTACATTCAGCACCTTAAACTCCTACTCGGAAGATACATAAAGTTGGATTTCCAATTCTAAAAGCACCACAGATTATTAGGAAACCCAAGCATCAAAAAAACTAAGGATGCAAAAATCACTACATTATAATATAAAAAACACAAAGAATGAAGACAATACAATACCACCAAAAAAATGTACGTCCATCAGAAATGGCCCCCAATGAGACTGTTTTAGATGAAATTCGTGACAAAGATTTTAAAAAATGATTTTGAGCCGGGCGTGGTGGCGCACGCCTTTAATCCCAGCACTCAGGAGGCAGAGGTAGGAGGATCGCCAAGAGTTTGAGGCCACCCTGAGACTACATAGTGAATTCCAGGTCAGCCTGAGCCAGAGTGAGACCCTACATCGAAAAACAAAACAAAACAAAACAAAAAAGATTTTATCTATACTCAAAGAAATCAAAGGAATCAAAGAAGAAAACAAAGGAATTAAAGAAGAAAACAAACTCCTGAAAGAGAACACAGGAAACCAGCTTAGTGAAACAAGGAGGTCGTTACAAGATATGAGTAAGGAAATAGAAATACTGAAGAAAAACCAGGCTGAAATCCTAGCTTTGAAGAACACAGGCAGTGAAATAAACAGCTCTGTGGAAAGTCTCACCAGTAGAATGGATGAAGGAGAGAACAGAATATTTAAACTAGAAGACCAGGTGGCAGAACCTAATACAGTCCAACAAAGAGAAAGACAAGCTAATAATAAGGTATGAATGAGAACTTCAATATATCTGGGACACTATGAAAAGATCATAAGAATTCAGGGTGTAATGGAAGGAGAAGAATTTCAGTTCAGAGGCTTAGTAGGCATTTTTGACAAAATCATAGAAGAAAATTTTCCCCAAATTGGGAAAGAAATGTCAATGCAGATACAAGAAGGTTTTAGAGCACCAAACAGACAAAACCTGGAAAGAACCTCTTCCCACTATACTATAATTAAACTGCTAAACACACAAACCAAAGAAAATACACTGATAGCAGTTAGAGAGAAAAAACAAGTCACCTAAAAAGGCAAGCCCATCAGAATAACAGCAAATTACTCAACACAAACTTTAAAAGCCAGAAGGGCTTGGAATGATGTATTCTAAGTTCTGAAAGATAACTGTCAACCAAGATCACTTTATCCTGCAAAGCTATCTATCCAAATTGATGGAGAAATAAGGACATTCCACAACAAAAAGAAGCTAAAGGAATTTGTGACAACTAAACCAGCCCTACACAGAATACTTAAAGGTATCCTTCACACGGAAGAGAAAGCAAAACACCACTGGGATGACCCAAAAGGCTGAGAAGTGATGGAGGAGTGTTCCTTACTGAAACATCCTTATCACACCCTCCAAGGCTTAGGATCCATTGCAGAAGAGGTGGTGGAAAGAACGTAAGAGCCAAAGGAACGGTACCACTCCTCACAATGCAACTGCCCAGACAGAAATTAGCCTCGATATCCATGACCTCGCAGTGCCTAGCACTGCCTTCACAAGACCCTCATAATAGGAGAAAAAGATGATGACATCAAAATAAAAGAGATACTAATGGAGAGAGGGAGGGGATATGATGGAGAGCAGAGTTGTGAAAGGGGAAATGGGGGAGGGGAGGGAAATATGGTTTATTGTCTGTAAGTATAGAAGTTGTCAATAAAAAAATTTTAAAGGGTGGTGAGAGGGGATTATGATCAGGGTACATTCTGTATATGTATGAAGGTTTTCAATAAAAAGTAATTTTTAGGGGCTGGGGAGATAGATCAGTGGCTTAAAACACTTGCTTGCAGAGTCTGCAAGCCTGGGTTCAGTTCCCCAGTACCCATGTAAAGTCAAATGCACAAAATGGTACAAATGTCTGGAGTTCATTTGCAGTGGAAAGAAGCTATGGTACATCTATTCTTTCTCTCTCTCTCTCTCTCTCTCTCTCTCTCTCTCTCTCTCATATAAATAAATAATTTTTTACACAAAGGAAAGTATATTAATTACTTTGTTTCCTTAGCAAAACAGCCCCCTGAGTTCTTGGCTGGTAGGTTAAAATGTCCTAGACGACATGGCTGACTCCATGAAGACTCAGGGCTTCTGCATTTGCCAATTCTTTGCAGAACACTCTCTAGATCTTTGCATAGCTGGCACCTTATTGTTTAAGGATCAGCTACAGTATCACCTATCCAGAGACACTTTCCCTTGTCCCCACATTAGAGTAGCCAGCTGTTGGAGTTACTTTCTCACTGTTAGACAAACATCTGATCAGAAGCAGCTTATAGGAAAAAATGGTTTATGTTAGGCTTACAGAATCCAGGGGAACACCATCAATGGTGGAAGAATCTGTCTCATTTCCATAAATGCATAGCACAGAGACATCACCAAACAACCAGCAAACAGGAACAAGCCAGAGCTAACAATGTTTCTTAAAATTCTTTTTTAGGGCTGGAGAGATGGCTTAGCAGTTAAGGCGCCTGCCTCCTAAGCCTAAGAACGCTGGTTCCAATCTCCAGCGGTCCCAATCTCCAGGTCCCACGTTTAGCCAGATGCAAAGTGACGCAAGGGCGCAATGCTGCACTTGGCCGCAAGGGGGCGCACACATATGGATTTCGTTCACAGCAGCTGAGACTGCTGGCGCACCCATCTCTGTCTCCCTCTCCCTCTCTGTCTATCTCTCTCTGTGTCTCTCTCCAAAAAATAAATACAATAATAAAAAAAAATCTTTTAAAAAACATTTTATTTAGTTATATATTTGAGAGAAAGACAGATAGAGAGAATGGGTACTCCAGGGCCTCCAGCCACTGCAAACAAACTCCAGATGCATGTGCCACTTTGTGCATCTGGCTTTATGTGGGTACTGGGGAACCAAACCTAGGTGATTAAGCTTTGCAGGCAAGCACCTTCTCCATGGAGCTATCTCTCCAGCTCCTCCCACTGCTTTCTATACAACGAACAGGGAAGGATTGAAGATCTGTTCCCAGGACACACCCCCTATAGCAGGGATCTGCCCATTGGGGACTTAAGTAGGAAGTTTAATCTTAATCAAAAATACCTGAGTCTCACAGTGTGGTTCCAAGACAAGAGCTAACTGTCACCTGCTGTGGAGGATGAGTGGTGACAGGATCCTGTTAAGGAACTTAATGCATGGTACCAGAATGGATTTTGAGGTTGTATAAAAAGCATACTCTCTACCACTGAGCTACATCTCCACTCCTTGTATTCATTGAAGTTTCAAACTCATGTCTATTTCTGACAAAAAAAATATGCCTTAGTCTATGGGGCCATACATTCAAATCACCACACCAGCTTTCCCAGCCCTGAGGCCTTTGTGGTTTCTTTGCTAGCAGCTTTTATCAGTACCTAAAAGTATCTTATTAGTGTGTCTGCTTCCCAGGAGAGCAGCTCTGGTGCTCATTTCTATAATCTAGCCTTCTGTGATCACTTAAAACAGTTGTCATGCATGGTTTGACTCTTCCATGTGCCAGCCTGCACTCCACCTTCCTTAAAGTTCTTGGGCAGAGCTCAGCAGAGTTAAGTTCAGGATAATCAGAACTCTGGTGCCAGAGAAGAAGTCCCCAGGGAATGCAAAGCAAGCCAGCCATCTCTGGTTGAAGCAAAGTTGTGAAGGTGGGTGTGGTGGTAGACTCCTCCTTTAGTACATTCTACAGTGAAACCATCTTTCCCATGAATGCCTGAAGTTTCATTTCATTTCTCAATTTCAAGAGTATTACCACTAAGCCATCTTTAATATTTTCCCCAGTTCCTCTTCACAACCACTCTCCATCATATCCCCTCACTCTCTCCATTAGTCTCTATTTTAACTGATTATCACCATCTTTTTCTCCTATTATGAGGGTCTTGTGAAGGTATTGCTAGGCACTGCGAGGTCATGGATATTGAGGTCAATTTCTTTCTGAACAGTTACATTGCAAGGAGTCATACCCTTCCTTTGGCTCTTACATTCTTTCTGCCACCTTTTCCACAATGGATCCTGAGCCTTCAAGGGTGTGATAGAGATGTTTCAGTGCTGGTCACTCCTCTGTCCCTTCTTCTCAGCACTATGTTGACTTTTGTGGCATTCCAGTGGTCACTGCCATCTGAAAAGAGAAGCTTCTCTAACCAGAAGTGAGAGTAGCATTAATATATGAATATGAACATTAAGTGTAGTGCCTTCAGGGCAGTTTGATGAGACTAATATATACATTTAGCCAGACAAGAGAAGGCTTTACACCCCTAAGGTTCATGACCTCCCCTGCTTTTGATTAGGTTTTTCAGTACCATGAATGTATTCCCTCCCAGAGAGTTGGCCTTCAGTCAAAATAGAGAGCAGTTGGTTTCCCACAGAGCAGATATGTCACTATTGCACTTGTTTGGTCATTTGGTCAGTGTGGCCAGACTTGAGGCTTCCAATGTCCACTGTTTTCACTGCTGATGACTTCTGTCTCCCATAGGGCTGCATGCAGTACAGCTTTTTCCAACTTTCTGTTGGCTGGTCTACAGAGAGAAGGTTTTCTGCTCAGCACTAGCTTGATTTCTCAGTGACCTTGCCACTCAGGCAAGTGAAGCCTTCAGCAATAGGGTCTTACCATCTGTTTCTCAAGGGAAACCAAGGGCCTTAGCAATAGCCTGTAATGTTTTGGAGGCAACAGGAACCTGACTGGCCAACAACTCACTGGAAGGTATCCCATTCCAGGCACTGAAAATTTTCTAGTAACAATCTATGGCTTCTGGATGTGCCATTATTCACAAAAGTAGGTTTTCATATGTCTTATTCAGAATATTTTGAATTTTGATAGATCCTTTCCCTGCCCTTCTTTTACATAGTCTCTTCCCCTGGCCTTGCTTAGGCCTTTCCCTCTGTAATCTGTTCTTCTACTTACATATATACAATACCATCCCCTTAAGTCCTTCCCTCTCCTCCTTCCCTTATAGCCTTTTTCTAGCTTACTGGCCTCTGCTACCAATTTTTGGTTCCAGCTCACACACAAGTCTATACACTTGTAGCTAGGATCCACATATGAGAGAGAACATGTGAAGTTTGGCTTTCTGGGTCTGGGTTACCTCACTTAGTATAATCCTTTCCAGATCCATCCATTTCCCTGCAAATTTCATAATTTCATTTTTCTTTACCACTGAATATAACTCCATTGTGTAAATGTACCACATGTTTACTATCCATTCATCTGTGGAGGGACATCTAGGCTGGTTCCATTTCCTAGCTATTGTGAATAGAGCAGCAATAAACATGGTTGTGCAAGTATCTCTAAAGTAGTGAGAAGAGTCATTCGGATATATGCCTACAAGTGCTATAGCTGGATCATATGGTAAATCTATTTTTAGCTATCTCAAGAACCTCCACACAGATTTCCACAATGGCTGGACCAGTTTACATTCCCACCAACAGTGTAGAAGGGCTCCCCCTTTTCTGCATCCTTGCCCACATTTATTGTCATTTGTTTTCTTGATGGTAGCTATTCTGACAGGAGTGAGATAGAATCTCAAAGTAGTTTTAATTTTCATTTCCCTGATGGCTAAGGATGTAGAACACTTTTTTAGATGTTTATATGCCATCTGTATTTCTTCTTCTGAGAACTCTCTATTTAGTTCCATAGCCCCTTTTTAATAGGGTTGTTTGATTTCTTGTTCTTTGTATATTTTGGATATTAATCCTCTGTCAGATGTGTAGCTGGCAAAGATTATTTTCCCATTCTGTAGTTTGTCTCTTTGCTCTATTCACAGTGTCCTTTGCTGTGCAAAAGCTTTGTAATGTCATGAGATCTCAATGGTTGATTAGTGGTTTTATTTCCTGAGCAAATGGGGTTATATTCAGAAAGTCATTGCCTATCCCAATATGTTGAAGGGTTTCCCCTACCTTTTACTGTGGCAATTTCAGAGTTTCAGGTCTGATATTAAGGTCCCTGATCTACTTGAACTTGATTATTGTGCATGGAGAAAGACAAGGATGTATTTTCATCCTTCCACATATAGATATCCAGTTTTCCCAGCACCACTTGTTGAAGAGGCTATCTTTTCTCCAACAAATATTTTTGGCCTTTTTGTCAAAATCAGATGGCTATAGCTGCCTGGATTAACATCTGGGTCCTCTATTTTGTTCCACTGATCTACATGTCTGTCTTTGTGCCAGTGCCATGCTGTTTTTGTTACTGTAGAGCTGGCATACTTGTCATAAATTCCTTTAGCTTCTTTTTGTTGTGGAATGTCCTTATTTCCCCATCAGTTTGGATAGATAGCTTTCCAGGATAAAGTAATCCTGGTTGACAGTTGTTATCTTTCAGAACTTGGAATACATTATTCCAAGCCCTTCTGGCTTTTAAAGTTTGTGTTGAGTAATCTGCTGTGATTCTGATGGGCTTGCCTTTGTAGGTGACTTGCTTTTTCTCTCTAACTGCTTTCAATACATTTTCTTTGGTTTGCATGTTTAGGAGTTGAATTATAACATGGTGAGGAGAGGTTCTTTCTAGGTTTTGTCTGTTTGGTGTTCTAAGAACTTATTGTATTTGCATTGGTATTTCTTTCCCATTTGGGGGAAAATTTTCTTCTATGATTTTGTTGAAAATGCCTATTCTGGATTGAAATTCTTCCTCTTCTACTATACCCTGAATTCTTATGTTTTATTTTTTCATAGTGTCCCAGATATCTTGAAATTCCCATTCATATCTTCCTATTAGTTTGTCTTTCTCTTTGTTGGACTGTATTAGGTCTGCCCCCTGGTCTTCTAGTTTAGATATTCTGTTCTCTCCTTCATCCATTCTACTGGTGAGACTTTCCACAGAGTTTTTTTTTATTTGACTCACTGTGTTCTTCACAGCTACATTTTCAGCCTGGTTTTTCTTCAGTATTTCTATTTCCTTGCTATGTCTTGTGATGACCTTCTTATTTCATTAAGCTAGTTTCCTGTGTTCTCTTTCAGGAGTTTGTTTTCTTCTTTAACTCCTTTGTTTTTTTTCTTTGATTCCTTTGATTTTGTTCTTTGATTTCTTTGAGTATAGATAAAATCATTTTTTGAAATGTTTGTTAAGCATTTCATCTAAAACAGTCTCATTGGTGATCATTTCTGATGGATTTATAATTTTTCTTTATGTTTCTTGTGTTATAATGTAGTGACTTTTGCATCCTGAATTGATTTGATGCTTGGGTTTTCTACTTATCTGCAGTGTTCTTAGATGTGGTTATGCACCTTTTAAATACTTTCAGGATATGAGTTTAAGGTTCCAAGTGTAGCTCTTATACCCTAATCCAACCACAGAAGTCATCCTAGGTGGTGTGTTTGCTTGCTAAGCAAGTATGCTTGTGCACTGGGTGGAAAAATTTACTGGCAATTTCTAAACTTCAACTGATCAATATACACATTCAGTAAAAACCAGCACAGAGTATGCAAGTGTGGGGATTAAAACAAACAGTCTTATAAAGCCAAAATCCCTATCAGCATGTATAGCTCTTCACCCTGTCAGCTGTGAGGTAGAGTATTCTGTTCTGAATTGGGTTCCAGGTAAGCCTGAATCTGAATCAGACCCTGCCCCCAATAATGACAGAAGCAAAAGACAAACTCCCTATAAATCTGAAAGCATCAAAGACAACAATATTCAACCTCCAAATACAGCTTACTTGAAAAAGCCAACCAAAAATATGTAACCCATAACATGCCCTGACATGGAAAGAGAGATTAGCACTTCCAATGCAGGACTATGTGCCTTTTTTTTTTTTTTTTTTTTTTTTTTTTTCAGTTGGCCTTATTACCTTTTAGGGTGGCTTCCAATCTCACCAATGCTGAATGCCCACCTTGATCCCTCCGTATTGTGTTGTGCAGCTGGAGTTCTGTTCAGCTGTGCTGTATGCATTACCATGGGGGCTGAATGCTGGAGGTTCGTGGTTTTGATGGTTGGGGGAAGGGAGAGTGCAGGAAGCCTGGAGTTGCTCATGAAGTCCCACCTGTATCCCTTTCAGTAGCTCCTTAGCTGATCTCAGCTGTCTTTGCTTCAGATTCCTTGACTTTGCAAGGAGGCTGATGAGGTTGAGGTTGGAAAATACCCTTGTCTGGTTTTCTGCTGGTGCTGCTTGGTGCACCTGGTGGGCAGTGCTGGATGCGAGGATTGCATGGATAGGGGTGCATACCCTTCAATGGGATTCTGCTGTTTTTCTTCTTTCTGGTGGTTCCTGCTTCTCTGTGGTATCTAAGAATAATCTATACTCCTTTACTTTTCAGAAGAAGAGTGTATTTTGCTGTGGTTTCACTTAAATCCCTCCCTAGGCTGGTTTGGCATGGCTCCTATGCCACCGTCTTACCTGGAAGTCTTTGCATGACATAATTTTTAACAAGGTCACCATTCAGTTGGTATGGGCTAGGTCTGGGAGGCAAACTGAAGCCCAAATCTAGTTTTCTTCCCTTCCATTCATTTACAAAACCTTACTGATACACCATGCTGGGCATGGTGGCGCACGCCTTTAATCCCAGCACTCGGGGGGCAGAGGTAGGAGGATCACCCAGAGTTCGAGGCCAACCTGATACTACATAGTTAATTCCAGGTCAGCCTGGGCCAGAGTGAGACCCTACCTTGAAAAACTAAAAAAAAAAAAAAAAAAAAAAAAACCTACTGAGCAGTATGGGGCACACTGGGCTCTTGGTAGGTTATTAATAAATATGGCAACAATGTCTCCATGGAGACCCCTAAGATAACCTTCTATCTTAGAAGGGGGCTGACTATACACATTTAAGACACATTGTTACTGTGAGAAATGCTATAAAAAGAAAAAATGGGGAATCTGTTTAGCTAGTGTCAGCAAAAAGCTACATTGGGGAAGTAAGTTTTGTTTCAGGCTTAACCAATGAGAAAAACTGAGAGGGAGAGAAAGCTGAAGAAAACATATCAGACACCAGGAATAGCACATACAAAGGTCCTGAGACAAGAAAGGTCAGAGTACATTGAGAATCTCAAAGCAGTTAGACATGACTGCAGGACTCCAAATGACTTTAGAGAGTGTGTATCTGTGTACACGGTAGAGATAACCAGGTCTTATGTGCTGTGGCAAGCAGTATGGAGTTCACTCAGAATGCTAACAGGAATGTGAGTATGCTGAGTTCCCTATGGAATAACTTCTCTCTTCACAAGATTCAACTGAGGCTATAAAATACATGTCATGATGTGCTCAAGTCAAGCTGAGGAAGTCCTTGGGTCTCAGGTCATGTCTCAGTTTGAAGATGTCCATTCCGCAAGGCCAAGCTCAGGAGTGAGTCCCTAGTTGTCTAAGGACACATGAAATGGGAGGAGGAAGTAAACTTCTGGTCTCTTGCTGGGTGACTTGGGTGACAATGCCCCTTTCAGAACTTCCACCTCCTTCCTGACATGTGCACATCCCAAGCACCTCTGAAGGAGCGAGAGAGAGATCCTTTTGGTGACCTGCCCTTGATCCCAACAGTATGTTCAGTTCATGTTTATATAGTGCCAACAGCCACATTCTGGGTACAAATTGCCAAACCACACATAGTGTCACTGGTCCTCAGTTCCTTCAAGTGCAACTAGATCCACTACATACCTGGAGCAGAAAATGGGCACTTAGAAGTAGTGTTGCATCCTGGGGTCATCCTCCAGGAAAGCTAGAGGTCTTCACATTCCTATCTGTGGGATATTTGCATTGAGCACTTAGGTACAGAGATTGCACTAAGAAACTTTAACTACTACCCCAAAAGTCCCCAGTTTAAGCCAGACATGATAATGCACTTGTAATTCCAGTACTCAAGAGGCAGAAGCAGGATGATTGCAGCAAATTTAAGGCCAGTCTGGGTTGCATAGCAAGATCCTGTCTCAAAAATCAAATTGGAGGGCTGGAGATATGGCTTTAGTGGTTAAGGCACTTGCCTGCAAAGCCAAAGGATCCAGGTTCAATGTAAACCCATGCAAACCAGATGCACAAGGTGGCACATGCATATGGAGTTTGTTTGCAGTGGCTAAAGACCCTGGGATGCCCATTCTCTCTCTCCCCTTCTCCCTCCCCTCTTAAGTAAATAAGTAAATAAAGTAAAATACATTAAAAACAACAAAACAAAATTGGAGAAGGATGTGGTGGTGCTCGCCTTTAATCCCAGCACTCAGGAGGCAGATGTAGGAGGATCACTATGAGTTCGAGCACACCCTGAGAACACATACTGAATTCCAGGTCAGCCTGAGCTAGAATGAGACCCTACCTTGAAAAAACCAAAAACAAAGAAACAAACAAAAATAAATGAATTGAAAAAATAAATAAATGAATGAATTGTTCCAGGTGTGATGGTGCATGCCTTTAATCCCAGCACTTGGGAGGTTGTGGTAAGAGAATTGCTATGAGTTTGAGGTTTACCTGAGACTAATTCCAGGTCATCCTGGGCCAGAGCAAGACCTTGAAATCCACCCCCCCCCAAAACAAAAGGAGCTGGAGAGATTTCTCAGTAGTTAAATTCCACTTCCTGTACAAGTGTGAGAGCATAAGGGAGCCTGAGTTCAAATATTCAGATATTTTCAAACTCCCATATGTCTACACCTCTGTTCAGTCAATCTGACCAGTCACCCTCCTCTTTTCTCTAACAGTAGTTAGAAGACACTCTTGTCTTCTCAAGAGAGGGGGAAATGAAAGGGAGTAGATAGGGTGACTGGGCTCCTAAAAGTAAAAAGGTAGGAAAGTCTGCACTTGCTAGAAATCAGAGATGATCTGACTTCTTATCTCTTCTTGCCTAGTTCCTTAGACCTGTTTTCCACAAACAATCTGGGACCCTCTTGGGAGGGAGGTCTTTCCCAGGATTTAAATCTAATCCCAACACTGTGGTTGGTCACGTTTAGACCCCAGAACTTGGCTAGCCTCTTCCTGAGACAGCCCCTAGCCCTAACAAATCAGCTGTCCCTTTGGTTCACCTGAGCCAGAAGGCAAGGCCCACCAATATAAGCTTATAAATACATTTGTGAAGGGGACAATGCTCTGAGCTACCTGATCACTTGGGAACTTCCAGCTGCTGGTGAAGTTTTTCCTGGGCTATTCCCAGGCCCATCTGGGCCAGCAAAGGGGAGAGCCCCCTAGCCCTTACTCTCCACATGGGCTCTTTACCCCGCCTCCAGCAGGAGCTATTTGAACTTTCTTCTCTCTCTCTCTCTTTTTTTGGTTTTTCGAGGTTAGGTCTCACTCTAGCTCAGGCTGACCAGGAATTCACTATGTAGTCTCAGGGTGGCCTCGAACTCATGGCGATCCTCCTACCTCTGCCTCCCGAGTGCTGGGATTAAAGGCATATGCCACCATGCCCAGCTCTTTTTGTTTTGTTTTGTTTTGTTTTGTTTTGTTTTGTTTTGTTTTTTGAGGTAGGGTCTCACTCTAGTACAGGCTGACCTGGAATTCACTCTGTAGTCTCAGGGTGTCTCTCTTTTCTTTCCAAGGTTTTCCCAAGCCCTCCACATGGGATCTCTGGCCATGTATGTGCCTTTCCTTGACTCTGTACTTCCCTCAATAAATATAATAATTTAATTAAAAAACCCAAATATACAGATCTCATAAAACAGATGGGCATAGACATGCACTCCTGTACCTCAGTCCCACAAGGAAGCAGACTCAAGAATCTTTGGAGTTCTGTAAGTTCCTAAAAATATAAAAAGAGACTCCAGCCGGGCATGGTGACATATGCCTTTAATCAGCATTTGGGAGGCAGAGGTAGGAGTATTGCTATGAGTTCAAGGCCAGTCTGAGACTACATAGTGAATTGCAGGTCAGCCTGGGATAGAGTGAGACTCTATGTCAAAAAACAAAAGAAGGGGGTGCCTAGAGAGATGGTTAAGCAGTTAAAGCACTTGCCTACAAAGCCTAAGAACCCATGTTTAATTCCCTAGTACCCACATAAGCCATATGCCCAAGGTGGTGCATGTGTCTGGAGTTCATTTGCAGTGGCTAGAAGCCCTGGGACACCCACTCTCAATCTCTCTATCTGCTTCTCTCTCTCTCTCTTTCTCTCAAATAAATGAATAAATTAAATTTTTAAAAAAGAGAGAAAGACTCCAGCTCCAAAGCCAGACCAAGCAAAAGAGCAATGGAGCAGGACACTCAATCTTCCACTCCAGCCACCATAGCAGGTCATATGGGGTGCTAAGAAGAACATACATGTGAATATACTACACCATATTACATACACACATGTGCACACAAACACACATAAGCAAAATAAATAAATAAATATTTAAAAAAATAGGAACAGTGGGGGGAGGGTGCTGGAGAGATGGCTTAGCAATTAAGGCACTTGCCTATGAAACTACAGACCCAAATTTGACTATCCAGGGCCCATATAAGCCAGATGCATAAGGTGGCACAAGTGTCTAGAGTTTGTTTTCAGTGGATCAAGACCCTGGTTCTCCCATTCTCTTTCTCGCAAGAAAATTAAATTAAATTATAAGTAAAAAATTAGAAACTAGTGAGACAAAGTACTTGATTACAAGCATGAAGACCTGAATTCACTATCTATGTAAAAGTGTTGGACATGATGGCACATGCTTATAGTCCAAGTATGGAGAGATAGAGACAGATGGATCCCTAGAGCTCACTGGCCACCAAGTCCTAGCCTCATTGGTGAGTTCCAGTGAGGGACCCTGAGATGGACAGTATACCTGAGAGTGATACTCAAGGTTGTCCTCTGACCTCTATATGCATGCACATATATGTCCTTCCACATATATGTGAGTAAGCATACACAGAAACATGCACAACACACATACATACCCGTGCCAAAAAAACAAAAATAACAAATTAATAAGATTAGATTAAATTATTTTTTAACTTTTTTATTGATAAATTCCTTAATTATAGGCAATAAACCATGATAATTCCCTCCCCCCACTTTCCCCTTCACAAATCCATTCCCCATCATATTCCTTACCCCTCTCAATTAGTCTCTGTTTTATTTTGATGTCATTATTGTTTCCTCCAATTATGAGGGTCCTGTGTAGGTAGTACCAGGCATTGTGAGGTCATGGATATCCAGGCCATTTTGTGTCTGGAAGACTTCATTGTAAGCAGTCCTACCCTTCCTTTGGTTCTTACATTCTTTCTGCTACCTCTTCTGCAATGGACTCTGAGCCTTTGAAGGGTGTGATAGAGTTATTTCAGTGCTAAACATTCCTTTCTCACTTCTCAGCACTATGGTTCCTTTTGGATCCTCTCAGAGGTCACTGCCATCTGAAAAGAGAAGCTTCCATAACTCAAAAGTGAGAGTAGCATTAATTGAGAATGAAAGTTAAAATAAGTGTTTACAGGGCAGTTTGGTAAGCATAACATATGCATTTAGCCAGACACCAGCAGGCATTACACCCCTAGGGCTCATGAACTTCCCTGACATAGGTTTTTAGTACAAGGCATGTATTCCCTCCCATGGAGTAGGCCTCCACATCAATTAGTGAGTGGTTGGTTTCCTCCATAACAAACACTCCACTGTTGCATCCATTGGCTCATTTGGCCTGGCTGGCCAGACTTAAGGCTTGTAGTGTCCACTGTTGTTTATCTCCACTGAGGATTTCTCTCTCTAATAGGATTGCATGAATCATAGCTTTTCCCACCTTTCTGTCAGCTGGTCTACAGGGAGGAGGTTTTCAGCTCAGCTCCAATTTGATTTCTCACTGACCTTACAACCCAAGAATGTGGAGACTTCAGCAATAGGGTCTTACCAACTATCCATAGTGGGAAACCAAGAACCTTGGCAATGACTTGTAATATTTGGGGGCATCAGGAACCTCCCTGGCCAACAGCTCACTGAGTATGTTTCCATATGACTTACTCATACCCTCTTAAATTTTGATTAACCCTCCACCCAGCTCTTCCTTTACTAATCTCTTCCCCAATAATCTGTTAATCTACATACACACACACACACACACACACACACAGGACACACACACACAGGACACACACACATGTAAATATATACACTAGCATCCCCTTAAGTCCTCCCCTCTCCTCCCTCCTTTATAGCCCCTTCGTAGCTTACTAACCTGTGCTAAAATTTTTTACTCCAACTCACATAAAAGTCTAAACATTTGTAGCTAGGATCCACATATGAGACATAAATGTGGCATTTGGCTTTCTGAGCCTGGGTTACCTCACTTAGTATAATCCTTTCCAGATGAATCCATTTCCCTGCAAATTTCATACTAGAACTCCATTGTATGAATGTGCCACATCTTTATTATCCATTCATTAGTTGAGAACATCTAGGCTGCTTCCTACCTATTATGAATATAGCAGCAATAAACATGATTGAGCAAGTATCTCTCAGGTGGTGAGAAGACTCCCCAGGATATATGGCTAGCAGTGGTAGAGCTGGGTCATATTGCAAATCTGTTTTCAGTTGTCTGAGGAACCTCCACACTGTTTTCCACAAAGGCTGTACCAGATTACATTCCCACCAACAGTGTAAAAGGATTCCTCTTTTTCTGCATCCTCCTCAGCATTTATTTATTTATTTATTTATTTATTTTTATTTTTGGTTATTTGAGGTAGGGTCTCTAGCTCTGGCTGACCTGCAATTCACTATATAGTCTCAGGGTGGTCTTGAATTCCCACCTCTGCCTCCCAAGTGCTGGGATTAAAGGCGTGCACCACTACATCCAGCTCATTCGTTTAATTGATGATAGCCATTCTGACAGGAATGAGATGAAATTTCAAAGTAGTTTTACTTTGCATTTCCCTGATGGCTAAGAATGTAGAACATTATAAAGATATTATAGGCCATATGTATTTCTTCTTTTGAGTACTCTCTATTTAGTTCCATAGCCCATTTTTCATTGGGTTGTTTGATTTCTTATTATTTAGTTTTTTGACTTCTTTGTATATCCTGGATATCCTCTGTCAGATGTATAGCTGGCAAAGAATTTCTCCTATTCTGTAGGTTGTCTCTTTGCTCTATTCAGTGTCCTTTTGCTGTACAAAAGCTTTGTAATTTCATGAGGTCCAAGTGGTTGATTAGTGGTTTTATTTCCAGAGCACCTGGACTTATATTCAGAAAGTTGTTGCCTAGGCTAATATGTTGAAGGGTTTTCCTTACTTTTTCCTCTAGCAGTTTCTGAGTTTTGGGTCTGATATTAAGGTCTTTGATCCATTTGGACCTAATTCTTGTGGATGGAGAGAGATAAGGATCTATTTTCATCCATCTACATATAGATATCAAGTTTTCCTAGCACCATTTGTTGAAGAGGCTGTGTTTTCTCCAATGAGTATTTTTTGCAGTTTTGTCAAAGTCCAGGTGGCTGTGGCTGTCTGGACTTACATCTGGGTCCCCTATTCTGTTCCAATAATCTATGTGTCTTTTTTTTTTTTTTTTTGCCAGTACTATGCTGTTTTTGTTACTATGGCTCTATAATATAAGTGATGATATGGTGATACCACCAGCCTTATTTTTGTTGCTCAAAATTGTTTTGGCTAGTCAAGGTTTTTGTGGTTCCAAATGAATTTTAGGATTGTTTTTTATATTCCCATGCAGAATGCCACTGAAATTTTGATAGGGATGGCAACAAATGTGTAGATTGCTTTTGGTAAGATTGCCATTTTTGCAATATTGATTCTTCCTATCGAAGACCATGGGATGCCTTTCCACTTCCTAGTATCTTCTGCAATTTCTCTTGGGTGTTTTAAAGTCTTAATTGTAGTGGTGTTTGACTTACTTAGTTAGGTTTATTCTAAGGTTCTTTCTTTCTTTCTTTCCTTTGGTTTTAGAGGTAGGGTCTCACTCTAGTCCAGGCTGACCTGGAATTCACTATGTAGTCTCAGGGTGGCCTCAAACTTATGGTGATCCTCCTACTTCTACCTCCCTAGTGCTGGGATTAAAGGCATGCGCCACCATGCCTGGCTTTTTTTTTTTTATGGGATTGTAAATGGGAATGATTTCATCCCCAGCATGATTCTTGCTAGTATAGGAAGGCTATGAATTCTGTGTATTTATTTTGTATCGTGCTATGTTGCTAAAAGTGTTTGTAAGCTCTAACAATTTTCTGGTAGAGTGTTTAGGGTCTTTATGTATAGCATCATGTTATCTGCAAATAATGATAGTTTGATCTCTTCCTTGCCAATTTCTATCCCTTTTATGTGTATCTCTTGCCTTATTGCTATAGCTAGAATTTCCAGTACTATATTAAATAAAAGTAGAGACAGTGGACACCCCTGTCTTATTCCTGATTTTAGTGGAAACGTTTCATTTCCCATTTAGTATTATGTTTACTATAAGTTTGTCATAAATAGCCTTTATTATGTTGAGATATGTTCCTTCTATTCCAAGTTTCTGTAGGACTTTTATCATGAAGGGATGTTGGATTTTGACAAATGCCTTTTCTGCATCTATTGAGATGATCATGTGTCTTTTGTCCTATAGTCCATTTACATAGTGTATTACATTTATCAATTTGTGTATGTTGAACCATTTCTGCATCTCTGGAATAAAGCCTACTTGATTGGGGTGAATGATCTTTCTGATATATTCTTGTATTCTGCTTGCCAGTATCTTGTTGAGAATGTTTGAATCTATGTTCATGAAGGAGGTTGGTCTGTAGTTTTCTTTTTTTGTTCTGTCTTTGTCTTGTTTTGGTATCAAGATGATAATGGCTTCATAGAAGGAATTTGGTAGAATTCCTTTCTTTTCTATTTTATGGAAAAATTTGAGAAACATTGGTATTAGTTCTTCCATGAAGGTCTAGTAAAATTCACTAGTGAATCCATCTGGGCCTGGACTTTTTTCACTTGGGAGATTTTTAATAACTGCTTGGATCTCCATACTTGTTATAGGTCTATTTAAGTGGGAAATCTCATCTTGATTTAATTTTGATAGGTTATATAAACCAAGGAAATAATCTATTTCTTTCATATTTTGAAACATAGTGGAGTATATGCTCTTGAACTATGTCCTTATGATCTTCTGAGTTTCTTGGTATCTGTTGTAGTGGTGCATTTTTTCATCTCCAATTTTATTAATTTGTGTCTCTACTCTCTTTCTTTTGGTCAGATTTACTAAAGGTTTATCAATATTGTTTATCCTTTCAAAGAACCAACTCTTTGTTTCATTGATTCTTTGTATTTATTTTGTTTCTATTTCATTAATTTCTTTATTATTACTTCCTGTCTACAATCTTTGGTTTGCCTTATTCTTCTTTTTCCATGGCCTTAAGGTTGAAGTATTAAGTTGTTTACTTGCAACCTTTCTAATTTCATAACATAGGCACTTAAAGCTATAAATTTCCCTCTTAGGACTGCCTTCATTGTCCCAAAGGTTTTGGTATGTTATGTTCTCATTATCATTTGATTCTATGAATTTTTTAAAATATTTTTTATTTTTATTTATTTATTTGACAGAGAAAGAGGGAGAGAGAGAGAGAGAGAGACAGGGAGAGAGAGGGAAAGAGAATGGGCGCACCAGGGCCTCCAGCCACTGCAAATGACCTCCAGATGTGTGTGCCCCTTGTGCATCTGGCTAACATGGGTCCTGGGGATTTGAACTTGGGTCCTCTGGCTTTGCAGGCAAATGCCTTAACTGCTAAGCCATCCCTCCAGCCCTAATTCTATGAATTTTTTGATTTCCTTCTTGATTTCTTCATTGACCCATTCATGATTTAGTAGTGTATTGTTTAGTTTCCATATTTTTGTTTATGCTCTATAGCTTTTCTTGCTGTTGATTTGTAGTTTAATCCCATTGTGATACAATGCAAGGAATTTTCCTGTATTTGTTAAGTTTTTCTTTATGCCCTAATATAAGGTCTATTTTAGAGAATGCTCCATGTGCTACTGAAAAGAATGTGTATTTTGCAGTATTAGGGTGAAATGTTCTGTAGATATCTTTAGGTGTTAAAAGAGGTATGACCTCATTTAATCCAGATTGTTCTCTATTTTTTGCCAGGATGACCTGTCAATTGATAAGAGTATGGTGTTGAGTTCACCCACTACAAATGAATTTGGTGTTATCTTTAACTTTAATTCTAGTAGTGCCTGATGAAATTGGGAACCCCCATGTTAGGTATATATATGTTGAGAATTGTAATGTCTTCCTGTTGGGGTATTACTTAGGCCAAAAATTCAAATCCTTCCACATTTCTCTCACAAAGCTCCAAAAGACCAAAAGATACACAAGTCAGGTGTCTATCAGCAATGACCCCACTCTTGGTGCCAACTTTACTGTTGCAGTCAGGTTCCCATTGCTTGCAGAAATCACAGGACCAATTGCAGCTTGTGGAAAAAAAATGTTTATTTTGGCTTACAGACTGGAGGGGAAACTCCATGTTGGCAGGGGGAAATGATGGCATGAGCAGAGGTTGGAAATTACCTCCTCACCAACATCAGGTGGACAACAGCCACAAGATAGTTTGCCAAACACTGGCAAGGGGAAGCTGGCTATAATACCCATAAGCCTGCCCCCCAACAATACAGTTCCTCCAGCAGGCGTTAATTCCCAAAATCTCCATCAGCTGGGAACCTAGCATTCAGTACACTCAAGTTTATGGGGGACTCCTGAATAAAACCACCACAACCTACCAAGTACTGGGATTAAAGACATGTGCCACCATGCCTAGCCTTTAAATTTTTAATTATGCTAAAATATAAGTAACATAAAAATTACTATTTTATCATTTTTGAGCATGCAGCTCAGTGACATTAAACACATTCACATTGTTATGTGACCATCCATGCTACACATCTCCAGAACTTCCTTTTTTCCCTTTCTGCCTGGATTTTATTTATTTATTTATTTATTTATTTATTTATTTATTTATTTATTTATTTATTTGAGGTAGTCTCTCTCTCTAGTCTGGACTGCCCTAGAATTTACTATGTATTCTTAGGGGTGGCCTCAAACTCACAGCAATCCTCCTACCTCTGCCTCCCAAATGCTAAGATTAAAGACATGTATTGTTATCACCGTGCTTGGCTCTTTTTTCATTTTGGGGCAGAGGCTTACTCTTTAGCCCTGGCTAGCCTGGGACTTACTATAGCCCAGGCTGAACTACAACTTGTGATGATCCCCTTGCAGACTACCAACTGCTGGGATGCCAGGTGTGATCCATCACATCTGGCCTCTGGAACTTTTTTATCTGGTCAAACTGAAACTCTGTCCCCATGGACTCCATTCCTCCCTCCCCAAGCCCTGGCAATGAGCCTTTTCATTTCTGTCTGGATGGATGTGATAGCTCTAGGGACCTCTGTGTTGTGCATGGATTCTTCTTCCTTTTTAAAGTGAGTTAATGTAATAATGAAATCAGTATCCATTCCACATTTTGTTTTTCCATTTAACAGTTGGTAGACACTGGGGTTACTCTCGACCACTGGGAAGAGTGCTTCGGTGGTGTCTCTCTCTCTCATTCTCTAGCTCTTTTTCTTTTTCAAGGTAGGGTATCACTCTAGTCCAAGCTGACCTGGAACAAACTCTGTAGTCTCAGGCTGGCCTCTAACTCACAGCAATTGTCCTACCCTGCCACTCCTGTCCTCTTCATGTACTTAAAGACTTACTTTGCCTGCTGTTTATGTAACTAGTCACAGGGGCCTCAAAACATGGTGAAAACATGAATATGTGCTGAGCATTCGACATGTGCCAGGCTGGCCACAGCATGCTAAAAGGAGTTACAGCATCAAGTCCTCATTCCCCTCTGAGTGCTATTACAATTCTACCTTTCAGAAGCACAGAGAAATAGTGGCCTTGACTAAAGGTCTTATAGCCAGGAAGTGATATATTTGAGGCAAGATTTCAAAGCCCAGCTGCTTAACAATGATTTATCCTCATGACTACACTTCTCCCAGCCATAGAGCCTTTCTTCTCACCTCCTTAGAGCCTCTCACCCTTGGGGCCTCTCCCTGCCTTAGAATCTCTCCCCTCCACAGTCTCTCTTTTCCACAGGGCTTCTTTCCTCCACAGGGCCTTTCTCCTCTACAAAACCTTTCTCCTCCACAGGTACACAGGTTTTCACCCTCTACAGGGCCTTTCCCTCCAGCAGGGACTCTCCACTTACAGGGCTCTTCTGCTCCACAAAACTTTTCCCATCCAGAATGCAGCGTACTTATCTTATGACAACACAGGGACCATTCTCTGGATGTGAACCATGGACTCCTTGGCTTGACTCAAGCATCACCAGTGGTATGGAATGAGCCATGGCACAGGTCTACCCCAGATCGTCTGGGAAAAAGATGAAGGAAGGTATTTAGCCTTTGTTGTTCTTCTTGGTACTGAATGGTGCCCAGTCTCTGAGGTATGGGCATAATTCCATCCGTTGATCAAACCAAGAACAAGACTCCATAGGAAATATGCAAAGGCTCCAATCTCACATGTTTTTCAAAGCTGAAATAACACATTCCATCTTACCAACATGATGAAGAAGAGCACCAAACAGCACTCTATTTATCTGCTACCACTGCTGCCACCTCCTCCTCCTCTTCTTTTTTGGGGGAGGTTTCCAGGTAGGGTCTCACTCTAGCACAGGCTGACCTGGAATTCACTATATAATCTCAGGGTGGGCTTGAACTCATGGGGATCCTCCTATCTCTTTCTCCCAAGTGCAGGGATTAAAGTTGTGTGCCACCATACCCAGATATTTATCTTTTATCATAGACACTCTATTTTATTTAAGGGCAACACCTCCAGAGCCCATTCATTTCCAAAGTGGAAAGGAACACAACTGGCAGTGACACAGCGTGGCCTGGCCTTAAGGGAGAAACTGCATCTAGTTGCCACAGCCACAGCCTCACAAGGACAATGAGAATTCTCCCTGAAAACCTTCTAGCCTCACTGTGCCAGAGGCTGGACAGGGTGTGCACTTTTTCCTGGTTTTGAGGTAAAGGTATTCTTCAGAAAATTCTACCCCCAGGTTACCCTCAAATTTTAGTCCCCTTCTAGACAACTCTAGTGTTATCAGCCTTCATGCACTGGGCTTGGAGAAAGCCACCAAATGGTACTTTACATCCAGGAAACAAGACAAAACAAAGCTTCCTTTGCCCCTAGGAGGGCTAGAAACTCAGGGGACAACAAAGCAAAGATAAACAAAGCACAGATCCCTGACCATAGTTTTCTATGCTAGGGAAAGTAACACAGAGCTGGATTAATGGTGACTCACAGGAGTAATCCACCACTATTGCTCTACTCTGTGCCAGGGATTGATACTTACTGATTCTCTGACCAGTATGTTTAGGATCTCTAGGGCCTTCACCTCTTGTAAAATGAGGAAAGTGTGGTTCTGAAAGAAGCCAGCAAGTTGCCTCAAAGCATAGAGCAAGAAGCAACAAGCACGATTGGATTCTAGCACCATCTGACCTGCTGAGAGCTTGGGAGCCCAGGCCCTGTATGAAGGCCCAAGGGGGTGGGGTGGGTACATGTAGCAACCAGGGCTAATGTCAAGGACTAGGACTAAGGTTGGGGGATTTTAGGTTGGGGCCCTCAGAAGCCAATCCAATGCAAGAAGTTCAAATGAGGCTGGAGGAATGGCTTAGTGGTTAAGGAGTTTGCCTGCAAAGCCAAAGGACCCAGGTTTGATTCCCCAGGACCCATGTTAGCCAGATGCACATGCATCTGGAATTCCCTTGAGGTGGCTGGAGGCCCATTCTCTCTCTGTCTTTTTTTTCTCTGTCAAATAAATAAATAAAATGAAAAAAAAATTAAGTTCAAATGGACTATTCTAGAATGACCATCCTCAAAGATGTGCACCTCCCTAAGACCTCATCTGACAAAGGGACTTTGGAATTGAGGCAGTGAATATTTTGATTGAGAAATGTCAGCCTCCTGCTGTTTAGCTTTGCATTGCCACATAATATTGAACGGTCTGCTTTCCCAGCCCCACCCTGCATCCTGCCCCAACAGTCTTCTATCTTTCCCATGGGTCCAGGCTCTTGCTGTTCTATGCAGGGCCATGTTCAGCACACCATTTTGCCTCTGCCACTTCTTGGAATGCCCCCAGTACCTCTGCTTAAGTAGTGTTTCCTCAACGTGATTTTCTGGAAGCTTCCAAGACAGTTCCCAGGTGGGTGAGAGGCCACTGAATAGTCTGTCCCGCTCTGCCCACTAAGATGCCAGCCCCTCCCTGCGAGCTGGGCTTTGCGTCCCAGGGCCAAGCTGAGGGCCTGGCACTCAGAGCAGGGACAGAGTCATTTGAAAGGCACAGCACATTGTCCATAGCTGCTAGTCTCTGTGCTCGGCTATTTTTGTTTCTTTTCCTTGCAGAGCTGAGGCTTGCGGGGCAGGTTGTCAGGTGCAGCCATGAGACTTGCAAGGCAGACCTAGGACACTGGCTGGGACAGCGTCCCTGAGAGGTAAGTGGGCGTGGCCCCGGTGCTCCTCTTCATCATAACTCTCTACCTTCTCCAGCCCAGTGAGCTCCACTTGGCAGCTGCAAGATCAGTTAAGGATTATGCTGCCACTGGAGTTCAAGTCCCAACTTCGCCTCTTTGCTGCATCATCAACATCATCAACAGGAATAAATCATTTTACCTTTCTCTGTCAAATGCATGGAGATAAGCTCTCTGGAAGGTACTGAGTCAAATTGTGTGTAAGCTTCAGAGAGCTACACAGCCACGTGATGCAAAATTCAAAGTACAGCAATAGCCCTGTCTTTGCAGGGCCCAGGCATAGTCTTCCACAAAGCTACCTGAAGTCAGACAATGGTCTCTCTGGTGAGACATGGGTGTATCTACAGATTACACTTGCTCTGTAGCAATAGACATAGATTTACACATGCGTCTTTGTCACAGAACACCTATTGAGAGGGAGTAGACAGGGTGACTGGGCCCCTGAAAGTAAAAAAGGCAGTGAGCTGCCCCCCAGAGACCTCAAAGTTTGTATTAGATTACAGCTGTTTCAGCTCAACAATGACTGGTTCCACTCTATTAAGTATAATCCAAATAATTTACCTCAAGATTTTTAAATAACTGTCTCATTTCTTGATATCCCAAGTCCATTGCTTATAAGAAATTAACTCTTAAGATATATTCCCTAGTTTAGGGTGCAGCCTCATGTTCAAACAATGGTCCTCGTCTGAGAGAAATAATTTCAAGCTCTATGGTTCTATTTCCAATATTCCCTGGGTAATTTGTACCCATATAGGTATCTAAACTAATCAAAGATGTTTCCAAACACAGGTACCAAGACTTCATACTGTCGTATTTGTCTTCTAGGTTAAATTATTTGGTTTAGATTTATTGATAAATGTATTGTTTTCAAGACTAAAAATGGGTTATGCCTGTATTTATAGCTATTAGATATTTAAAGGATAAGACGTGCCTACTTTCTATGCTTCAGATATGGCCTGTGCTGCCACACAGGACAAACTAAACTTAAAGGGTGGACAAAATGACTTTAAGCTCTTGTGCCATTCTTTAACTAGATCTGTTTTAGTAATCAGATGTATTACATATGTGTACCCTTCAAGGTTGGTGTAACTTACTTCCTTCTTTTTTGTGGTTTTTTGAGGTAAGGTCTCGCTCTAGCCCAGGCTGATCTGGAATTCACTATGTAGACTCAGGATGGCCTCGAACTCAAGGTGATCCTCCAACCTCTGCCTCCTGAGTGCTGGGATTAAAGGTGGCTAGGTGTAACTTCCTTTCTAAGTGTTCTAATAACCTATGTAGAAGCCAAAGCCAATTGGATTCATTTTGGCCCCTGTTCCCAGGTCCTGAGGTCACCGGAGATGATGGGACACTTCTGCACTGGGCCCCTGATAAGCCACCTGTCTTCCGGATCAGGGAGGATACAGAGACCCAGAAACAAACAAAAAAAAAGTGCTGAATCTGAAACAGCAGAGTCACAACTGAGAAAAAATTAGTCCTCCTGGTTTCCTAAAGGAGGGAAAAGCCACTTGGCCAGCATGGCCCTGACTCATCCTAACAGACAACACCAGTATTGGAAAAGCCATAGCACTACTACCAGGTCCCTAAAATCTCCTTTGTAGAGCCATTTAGTGACCTACAAAATTAATCCTTGATTAAATTTTGGCTACCTGCTTGGTCTTAAACACTCAGAGAGAAATGTATGATAAAAGATAAAGGGATACCTCAAATATTATATAAACAGCCTATTAATTACACAACAAAAGCTTTCCAAAAGGGGAAACAAACAAGGTCTTAAGGCATGCAGGACCCTCCCCCCATAATAGTTGTATTTCTTCAATAAGGAAAAACAACCATAGATGTCAGAATGGTTATTTTCAAATTAAAAAAAAAGTATATATATCTCTGACCAAGGGTCACTTAGTTCAAAAGACTTCCTTATACTGGAAACAATGTTGAATCCCTTCTTTTTTTTTTTTTTCCCGAGGTAGGATCTCACTGTAGCTCAGGCTGACCTTGAATTCATTATGTAGTCTCAGGGTGGCCTTGAACTCATGACAATCCTCCTTCCTCTGCCTCCCAAGTGCTGTGAATCCCCTCTTACTTGTGCCAGAACATCATTAAATAAGTCCTGAGGCCAAATATATATTTATACAGCTCCTTATGGTACCCAATAGCTCTATGGTACCAACCTTTGGCCCTGGCTACTCCCAGGACAAATTAAAAAAGGTATATTCTGGGAGGCTATTATACAAAATATGGTATATCCACCATTATCAAGGTTAAATGTTGTATACATATTCCTGATAACTCTGCTAATCTCTCATCTGTTTTACATGCCATATAGGGATAGATTCAGACCATGTCAGGTCACTACTGTGCCATTTGGTGAACAGTTCTGGGAGGAAATCTCAGCCAGCTCATGCTCACATGGTCCTGAGACAATCCAACTCCATCTACCTGGGTTCCCTCAAATGTTCCCCAAGGCCTAGAAGTCCACAAGAAAGAAAACTCTGAAGGAAACCAGTTTGCAATGTGTGATAGAGATGTTTCAGTGCTGAACACTCCTCCATGACTTCTCAGCACTATGGTGCTTTTTGGGTCATCCCAGTGGTCACCACCATATGAAAAGAGAAGCTTCTCTAACCAAAGTGAAAGTAGTATTAATACATGGGTATAAATGTTAAGTAAAGTGCTTACAGGATAGTTTGGTGAGCACAAATATATGCATTTATCCAGACAAGAGGAGGCTTTACATTCCTAAGGCTCATCACCATAGGCACCACAGGCTTTTGATTAGGTTTTCAGTACCAGGCATGTATTCCCTCCCATAGAGTGGGTCTCCAGTCCAATTAAAGAACAGTTGGTTTCCCCCATAACAGACATGCCACTATTGCACATTTTCAGTCATTTGGCCTGGCTGGTCAAACTTGAGGCTTACAATGTTCACTGTTTTCATGGCTGATGACTTCTGTCTCTCATAGGACTGCATGCAGTGCATCTTTTTCCAATTTCTGTCCGCTAGTCTACAGGGAGGAGGTTTTCAGCTCAACGCCAGCTTGACCTTGCAGCCCAGGCATGTGAAGTCTTCAGCAAAAGGGTCTTACCATCTATTTCTGGTGAGAATCCAAGAGCCTAGGCAACAGCCTATAATGTTTTGGGGCATCAGGGTCCTCTCTGCCCAACAACTCACTGGAAGGTGTCCAATCCTTGGCACTAAAATTTTTTTAGTAACAATCTATGGCTTCTAGGTGTGCCATTATCCAAAAAAGTAGGTTTTCATATGGCTTATTCACAGTATCTTGAATTTTGATTAACCCTCCCCCTACTGTTCTGTTACTCAGTCTCTTCCCCTGACCTGGCTTGGGCCATTCCATCCCCAGTAATCTGTTCGTCTACATACATATATATAATCCCATTCCCTTAAGTCCTCCCTCTCCTCCCTCCCTTAGAGCCCTTTTCTAGCTTACTGGCCTCTGCTACTGATTTTTCACTCCAACTCACACATAAGTCTAAACATTTGTAGCTAGGATCAACATATTAGAGAGAACATGTGACATTTGGCTTTCTGGGCCTGGTTTACCTCACTTTGTACAATCCTTTCCAGATCCATCCATTTCCCTAAAAGATTTCATAACTTCATTTTTCTTTACTGCTGAATAGAACTCCATTGAATAAATGAGTGAGGATGATGCAGTCAGTCAGTGATCAAGGGGAGGGGACCAATGACCAAGTGCTAAATCCACCAGACATTCTGTATTCATAGATTCTGAGGCTCACAGAGCTCCATGAGCCCAAGTGACCGTTGTTTAATAAATTGATGAAGTGAGGTGACTGTTATTTTATAAATGGATGACAAACTGAAAATCAGAGACCGACAACCTGCTTGAGGCTGTAGGTCAGCTCCAGGATTTTTGTTTTCTCATACTTCACCTCATCATCATTACCACTTCCTTCTTCCCTCCTTCCTCCCTCCCTTCCTTATTTTATTTTATTTTTGGTTTTTCGAGGTAAGGTTTCACTCTAGTTCAGGCTGACCTGGAATTCACTATGTAGTCTCAGGGTGGCCTCAAACTCATGGTGATTCTCCTACCTCTGCCTCCCGGGATTAAAGGCGTGCTAAATAAATAAATAAGTAAGTAAGTAAGTAAGTAAAATATTTTTTTAAATGGAGTTTATTTGTTGGATGAATCTCAGTGAATCCTTCAGCTCTTGTAACCAGGCCTGAAAGCAAAAGGCAGGAAACTCAACATCCCTTTCCCACCACCCCACTCCCCACTCAAAAGGCAAGCCCCCTTCTGATCCTGTCTTTATAGAGTAAAGTTGTATAAAGAGTAGCTGTAGCTAGGCATGGTGGCACATGCCTTTAATCCCAGCACTCGGGAGGCAGAGGTAGGAGGATCGCTGTGAGTTTGAGGCCACCCTGAGACTACAAAGTTAATTCCAGGTCAGCCTGAACCAGAGTGAGACCCTACCTTGAAAAAAACAAAAGAGTAGCTGTGGTCAGGCTCTGTAGGATCGGAGCACACCTTTTCTGTACTGCATGCACTTCCATGCATCTGTCCCCAACTCAACCTCATAGCTGGCGTCCTATAGCACACCAACCCACCTTCTTCCCTTGGAGCTGGCCTCTATTCTCTCCTCTCACCTTGAAATTCTCATCCCAGCCCTCACAAGCAGGAGGAAATTGCTAGTCATGCCATGGTGTCTCCAACATTTGTGCCCCTTGGGGGCTCAGCTTCATGAGATATTGACTGCCCATCATGTTCCCATGAGCCTTTTAGTTCTGACATGCGTGGCATATGTGTTGAACTCAGAGCTGGGAGAAAGGCTGCAGAGGCTACATGCAGAAGTGACAGAGCCTGAGCCTGGTGGTCAGTGAGGAGGGACACCAGAGTAGTAGGTGAGGTACTCAGCCCCAAATTTTCAGAGGTAGGACAACAGGTCTGAAGTGGAGTGGCTCAAAGGCCAAGTGAGGGTGAACAGGGACTGTTCTGTTCCCCATAGAAGGATGATTCTGGGGAAACAGCTTGGCACAGGGTCCCTGATCACCCTAGTTTCCACAGACCCTGGAAAGCATTTACAAGGTCTGAAATGAGGGCAGTGTGTGTTGGTGGATGAAGGGGAATATGGGCCAGTGGTGAGGATGGAGTAGCAGGAGGAGCAAGGGACTGCCCTGTGGGACAGCCTGGGGAGGCCAGCACTCAACACCCAAGGATAGACTGATGGGCATGGCTGACCATGAGCCAGGAGCATCCTGAGGAAGAAGCTCTCTTGCCTAACTTTATTTTATTTTAGAGAGAGTGAGCGAGAGAGAGAGAGAGAGAATTGGGTCACCAAGGCCTGAGCCATGGCAATCGAACTCCAGACACTTGTACCACCCAGTGGGCATGTGCGACCTTGCATTTGCCTCACCTTTGTGCATCTGGCTAACATGGGTCTTTAGGCTTTGCCTTAACCTCTAAGCCATTTCTCAAGCCCTTGCCTCACTTTATACAGAGGCTTGGAGCGCAGTCTCAGCTGGCACGTGTTGCTATAGCAGAAAGCCATTGACTGGGGGACTCAGTAATACAGACATCTATTCCTTACAGCCCAGGGGATGGCAGTCCAAAATAAAGGTATTAGCAGATTCAACATCTGCTAAGGCCCATTTTCTAGTGAAGAGGTCACCTCTTTACTATGTCCCTACATGGTTAGAGGGGTTTGAAGCTCTCTCAGGTCTTTTATTTGGCAACTAAACCCACTCATGAATGCAACCTTCATGGCCTACTCACTTACTGTTGCATCTACCTTTTCATTGCTGAGACAAACACCTGACCAGAAGCAGCATATGGGAGGAAAGGGGTTATTTCAGGCTTACAGATTCTAGGGGAAGCTTGATCATGGTGGAAGGACCTGGCTCACTTTATGCATTCATAGCAGAGAGGGAAAAACCAACATGAGCATGCATGAACAGCCAGAAACCAAGCTGGCCCTCCACATACCTAGTAGGACTGGACTCAAGATCCATCAGCCACCAGTGACACACCTCCTTCAGCAGCTCTATCTGGAATTCCAGGTCAGCCTAGGCTAGGTAGAGACCCTAACTTGAAAAACAAAAACAAAAAAAGTTCCTTAAGGGGCTGAAGAGATGGTTTAGTGGTTAAGGCACTTGCCTGTGAAGCCTAAGAACTCATGTTCAAATCGCCAGGTCCCACATAAGCCAGATGCACTGATGCAAGCATGCAATGTTGTACTTTCACACAAGGGGGTGCATGTGTCTGGAGTTTGTTTGCAATGGCTAAAGGCCCTGGCGCACCCGTTCTCTCTCCCTCCCTTTCTCTCAAAAAAAGAGAAAAAGGCCCGGGTGTGGTGGTGCATGCCTTTAATCCCAGCACTCAAGAGGCAGAGGTGGAAAAAAAAAAAAAAAAAGAGGCAGAGGTGGGAGGATCGCCATGAGTTTGAGGCTACTCTGAGACTCAACATAGTGAATTCCAGGTCAGCATGGGCTAGAGTGAGACCTTACCTCCAAAAAAACAAAAAAAAAAAAAAAAAAAAGAAGAAAGAAAGAAAGAAAGAGGAAAAGAAAAATGGCTAGAGAGATGGCTTAGTGGTTAAGCACTTGCCTATGAAGCCCAAGGATGCTGGTTCGAGGCTCAATTCCCCAATACCCATGTAAGGCAGATGCACAAGGTGGCACATGCATCTGGAGTTAGTTTGCAGTGGCTGAAGGCCCTGGTGCTCCCATTCTTGTTCTCTCTCTCTCTCTCTCTCTCTCTCTGTGTCGCTCTCAAATAAATAAATAAATAATAAACAAAATTTAAAAGAAGAAGAAAAAAATACTTAAAGCTGGCTGCCTTTAATCCCAGCAGAGGTGGGAGGATCACTGTGAGTTAGAGGACAGCCTGAGACTACATAGTGAATTACAAAAAACCAAAAACCACCACCACCACCACCACCACCACCAACAAACCATTAAGGCTATGGGAGAACATATCCCAAGAACTCTCCATCTGTGGTAGTTTGAATGTAAAGTGTCCCCCCATAGTCTGATGGGTTTGGGATTAAATCTCATGTTCAGTCTCCAAGCTGGTGGAGCCTTTTGGAGGTGGAGCATTACTTGAGGAGATGTGTCACTTAGGGTGAGCCTTGAGGGTAGCCCAGCTCCAAGAACAGTACTTAACTACTTCTACCCAGATATGTGACCAAATCTGAGCCTGTTCCTGCTTCTACCATGCCATGATAAAAGCTGTAAGCTGAAATAAACCCTTTCCTCCCATTTGCTGCTTCTGGTCAAGTATTTTGTCCCAGCAATGAGATGTTAACATCAACAGAAAATTGGTATCAAGAAATGGAGTCTTTATGCAATAAATCTGACCATGTGGTTATTTGGTCTTTTGGAATTGGTTTGTGGGAAGGAATATGGAAGGATTTGGAAGTTTTGACTAGAGAGGACTTGCAGTGCTATAAGCAGAGTTTAATTAATTGTTTTGGTGAGAGTTTGAAAGACCTAAGTGCAGAGAGGACTGTGGTATGTGTAGTCTCAGTTTATGAGATTTTAGAGGGGAAAGAGGACTTTATTGGGATTGAAATAGAGGCAGTATGTGTGATATTTTGGCTGCATTCTTCCTGTGTCCTGAGAACTCAAGAAAATTTGAATTTAAAAGTAATGGACTGGAAGTCTGGGGATGGTAGCACAGGGCTTTAATCCCAGCACTCAGGAGGTAGAGGTAGGAGGATTGCTGTGAATTGAAAGCCAGCCTGGGGATACAGAGTGAGTTGTAGGTCAGCCTGGGCTAAAGTGAGACCCTACTTCAAAAAGAAAGTGATGGACAGGTGTGTTTACTGCACAGCATAAGGATGTGAAGGATATAAAATTTGGTATGGGAGAAAAGGAAAGTCTCCATCCAGAGACTGCAGCCTGGCTCAGCTGTGATTGTTTAAAAGATGACCACTATTGCCGGATTTGGTGTCGCATGCCTTTAATCCTGCACTCAGGAGGCAGAGGTAGGAGGATCGCCATGATTTCAAGGCCACACTGAGACTACAGAGTGAATTCCAGGTCAGCCAGAGCTAGAGTGAAACCATACCTCGAAAAACCAAAAAGATTACCACCAGCTGTTGTGCACTGGGAAAATAGGAAGAGTGCCAAATCTTTTGAAAGGAAAGGTCCTGAAGGAAGAATGCTGAAGGAGTTTCATGCTCCTCAAAATTAGTTTTATTTCCCCCTGGATTAATGAAGTTGGTATCCCACTTAATACTAGTTTAGGAAGGATGACAAATACAGGAAAGAGAGGGTCACTGGATTTGAAACATGTTTTTTTGGGGAGCAATAAAGATGAAACATGGGTTGCAATGAAGACCCCAGGATTTTGGAGATGCAAGAACAATGGAACATCCAAGGAGAGCTGCTTGCTCTGGCTCAGATGGATCTGCCTGGAAAGCAAGCTGCTAAGCCTGGAGGGGTGGATTTAAGCCAAGAGGGTTTCTTCATGAGTCTTAGATGGCAGACATAGAGCTGCAGAATTTGTGTTTGTCCTGATTATTTTCTATCATCTTGCTGTGTCTGAGTTTTCCCTGCTATGCCTTCTTTTTGTGATGGAAAAGTTTACTCTGTGCCAATATGTGTTGGCTAGAAGTATGTAACTTGTGTTTTGATTTTACAGACTCACATTTAAGAGATTATCTTGAGTCTCAGATGAGAATTTGTACTTGAGTCTTTTGAACTGTTGGGATTGGTAAAGACTAGGTGGACTTTCAAAGTTGAACTGAATGCATTTGCATCATGAGGTGGTCATGAGTCTGTGGAAGCTGGGGGCAGAATGTAGTAGTTTGAATGTACAGTTTATATCCATAACGTCATGTGTTTGTAATTAAGCCTTATATTCAATCCCTAACCAGTAGAGCCTTTGGGAGGTAGAACCTTGCTGGAGAAGGTGTGTCTCTGGGGGCTGATCTTGAAGTTTATTAGTCAAACACCAATCCCAGTCCTTAGACTACTTCCACCCAGATATGTGACTAGATGTGAACCAGCCTCTGCTCTGCCATCACGATGAAACTTCCCCTCAAGACTGTCAGCTAAAATAACCCCTATCCTCCCATAAGTTGCTTCTGGTCAGGTGTTTTGTCCTAGCCATGAGAACTCTACTCCCTGATACATTACCTTGGGGGTGAGAGTCAACATGTGAATTTGGAGGTGACAAGCCATCACCTTGCAGAAGCAGGGAGCTGTTCAGTTTAGCCAGGGATGGCTGCCTTTGTCTTCTGATGAAGCCATTTCACCACTATACTCGAGGGCAGGAATGCCCTGACCCATCTCAGTAGTATAACACTTGCCTAGCTTTCCCAAGGCCCTGGGTTGGTTTCTCAGCAACACACACCATCACCACCACCACCACCACCACCACCCAATATGAGTAGATTAACAAAGCATCTGAAGTTCAGTGAGGGTTGCAGCAGAGCTAAGTACATGGGTAATTTGATTTAAAAATTACATTCAGGGGCTGGAGAGATGGCTTGGTGGTTAAGGAGCTTATTTGGTCAGAGGAGGGAGTGGTGTGGTGAAAATAGGAAAATAGAAAAAAGGAAAAGGAGCCTTGTGCAGGGTGCGTTATAGGACCTTATCCACAGGCTGCCAAAGGACCCAAGTTCGATTTCTCAGTACCCAAATAAATCCAGATGCACAAGGTGGCACATGCATCTGGAATTCGTTTGCAGTGACTGGAGCCTCTGGAACACCTATTCACTCTTCTCTGTCTGCCTCTTTCTCTCTATCAAATATTAACTTTATCAAGTATTCACTTTTTAAAAATTACATTTATATTCAACATGTACATAGGCAAATATAAAAAAAAGACCATTCATACAAAACTTCCAGGGGCTGTGGAAGCACTGTGTCCAGACTTCTTCCCCAACATTACCACCCTTCCCACAGGAGCCGAGAGCAACCTGGCCACTCTACTATAGACCTAAGTACTTCCCTGCTGCTTTGGTGCCCTTCTCAGTTTCTGTAGCCTCTGGAGGCACTGACGTGTCTCTGTACAGGAAGCAGAGCCCAGTGCCCACTTGAACCTCTACACACTGTCACCACTCTGATGTGGAGAGGAGGAAGCTTAAGGAGACACACAGTGACACAAAACAACTCCATGTCTGGGAACAGAGCCTTTGTCATTGGCCTGTCAGGGGTCACCTCCCCTCAGAGTCTAGTGATACCATGTTTCTTCACAGGTAGAGGTCAGAGCTACTGGCCAGAAGTGACATTTCCTTAGTCATTGGAGGGAGTGGTGTGTGAAAATAGGAAAAGGAGCCTCATGCACAGGCTGCCAAGCACTGGAATGGGAAGGGTCATGGATGAAGATCATACCTTGGAATGCTGGACATCAACAGTCATTGATCCCAGCTCCTCATGTGCAGATAGAATATAGAATTTGAGATAGGAAGGTCTCTTCTGAGGTCACAGACATTCTCAGATGTGCTGCCCATGCATGGCCTGGTCATGCCTGGGACCCTGCCCCCTCTCAAACTCAGTTGCTGACAGCCCAAAACAGACAATTATGGTGGTGGCACAAGGGTAGGAGACAAACATTGGCTACACACAAGGGGCTTCTTCTGGCTAGCACTGTGGCATTCTTTCTCATTCAATTCTTTTGTTTTCTTTTTTCTTTTCTTTTTTTAATTATTATTTTTATTTTTATTGACAACTTCTTTAATTGTAGACAATATCCCATGTTATTTCCCTCCCTCCCCCCACTTTCCCCTTTGAAACTTCCCTCTCCCCTCTCAATCAGTCTCTCTTTTCAGTTTGATGTCATGATCTTTTCCTCCTATTATGATGGTCTTATGTAGGTAGTGTCAGACACTGTGAGGTCATGGATATCCAGGCCATTTTGTGTCTGGAGGAGCATGTTGTAAGGAGTCCTACTCTCCCTTTGGCTCTTACATTCTTTCCACCCCGTCTTCTGCAATGGACCCTGAGCCTTGGAAGGTAGGTTTGAGACATTTCAGTACTGAGCACTCCTCTGTCACTTCTTCTCAGCATCATGGTGCCTTCTGAATCATCCCAAGGTTGCCACCATCTGAAAAGAGAAGCTTCTATAGCTAAAGGTGAGAGTAGCATTAATATATGGGTGTGGACATTAAGAGAAGTGCTTACTGGGCAGTTTGGTGAGCATAGTATATACATTTAGCGAGACTCCAGCAGACTTTACACCCTTAGGGCTCATGACTTCCCCTGTCATATGTTTTCAGTATCAGGGATGTGTTCCCTCCCATGGAGCGGGCCTCCAGTCCAATTCAAGAGCAGTTGATTTCTCCCATAACAGACATGCCACTATTGCACCTGTTGGCTCATTTCGCCTGGCTGGCTAAATTTAAAGCTTGCAGTGTTCACTGTTGAGTACCTTCACTGGTGTTTTCTCTCTCCCATTGACCTGCATGCAGTGTAGCTTTTTCCAACTTTCTGTCAGCTGGCCTCATGGAGGAGGCTTTCAGCTCAGCTTCAGCAGGATTTCTCAGTGAACTTGCAGCCTAAGTATGTGGAGTCTTCAGCAATAGGGTCTTACCATCTATTCCTGGTGGGAAACCAAGGGCCTCGGCAATGGCCTATAATGTTTTGGGGGTATCTGTGAACTCCCTGGCCAACAACTCACTGGAAGGTATCCCATCCCTGGCACTGAAAATTTTCTAGTAATAATCTGTGGCTTCTGAGTGTTCCATTGTCCAGAAAAGTAGGTTTCTATATGACTTTTTTATATCCTCTTAGATTTTGATTAGCCCTCCCTCCACCATTCCTTTACTCAGTCTCTTCCCCTGACCTGACTTATGCCTTTTCACCCCCATTAATCTGTTCTTCTACTTACATATATACAATACCATCCTATTAAGTCCCCCTCCCTCCCTTTCTATTCCCTTTATATTGTATTATTTATTTATTTATTTATTTGAGAGGGAAAGAGATGGAGGGAGAGTGAGACTGGGTGCGCCAGGGTCTCTAGCCACTGAAAATGAACTCCAGATGCATGTGTGCCCTTGTGCATCTGGCTTACGTGGGACCTGGAAAATCGAACTGGGATCCTTAGGCTTCACAGGCATGTGCCTTAACCACTAAGCCATCTCTTTAGCCCTGTTTTCTTTTTTGTATGTGTGTATGTATGTGTACTCACATGAGTATCAGTGCACATGTGCGTGCAGGTACATATGCATGAGGAGGCCAGAGGTTGATGCGAGGTGTCTTCTTCAATCACTTTTCACTTATTTTTTTACCAAGGTAGAGTCTCACTGTAGCCCAGGTTGACCTGAAATTCACTCTGTTGTTTCAGGCTGGTCTTGAACTCATGGTGATACTCCTACTGCTGCCTCCCTAGGGCAGGGATTAAAAGTATACACCACTATAGCAGCCCACCTTATTTTTTGAGACAAGTTCTCTCACTGAACTTAGAACTCACTAATTCAGATAGACTAGCTAGCCAGTGAGTCCTAGGGATTCCCTGTCTCTGCCTCCCAAACATCAGGTTTATAGGTGTGCAGCTACCACCATGCCCAGTTTTAAGGATGGGTGGGCACTAGGGATCAAAAACATGTTTGAGAGGCAAGCATCTTTCAACTGAGCCATCTCTCCCATTTAATTATAACCACAGTGGAGGGTGGACATATGTAGAGTGGATGGTTGGGATTACTTGCCAGCAGAACATGAGCCTGCCAGTGTTCTGTGTGTGGCAGGGAGTGGGGCTGGCAGGTGGTGGAGCTGGAGGTCCAGACAGGACCAGAGAACACCCAAGTCAATGCCTCATCTGGGAGATAACTTGATCCTTCAACTGTGTAGAGTCCCAGAGGACTATAGACCAAGAAGGGTCAAGGCAGCTGCAGATATGCTGGAAGACTGGCTCAGTGGTCCAGAAGGGCTGGGGTGAGACTCAGCCAGAAAGGTATATGCCAGGAGTTTCTCACACCAAAAAGTTTGAGGCTTGTGTGAGTAAAAGAGTTGGAAGATTGGGACTGTCAGGATACCTCTTCCAAAGAAAATCAAGGCAAGAAAGAGCTCATTGTCCCCAAGTCCCTTCATTTTTGGAGCAGAATGCATGCTCGTGTAGGCCACCGGTGAGATTTGGCTGGTGGTGGATTGTTCCCAGAGAACAATTGGCTGAGTGCAGTTGCAAAGCTGAGGTCAGCTTGCCTTGGACAGGCTGGCTCTGGGGCTCTGGCAGACCATTGCTGGTCTCAGACCTTGGGGCAGGCAGGCCAACAAGGCTACAGGTTGGAGCCAGGCCAGATACTCACCCATTCCAATGTGTGCAGAACTCAGAGGCCACACGCCAACCCAGAGAAGATCAAAGCCTCTTCTTGCTGTGTGGGGAGAGTGAGGTATTGAAGGCTTCAGAGGGGAGATCGCACATTGGCAAGGTCACCAATGAGGAACACCTCCCTGTCTCTGGGAGAGAACTATCAGCCACAAATATAACAACCATTGAGTGTTTATCTGTGCTAGGCACTGGCTTTAAAGTGCCTCAGAACACTAGGACATTTAATCCTCATGAGGCCCTGAGAGTTAGGAACCACTGTAAACCCAGGCAGCCAGACTCAGAGCCACATCACATGTGGAACCCTGGTGTGCACACAGGATATTGGTTTTCAAGGGCTGATTTGAGACCCTGCTTCTACTGACAACCCTGCAATCTTCAGTGAGGCATTTCCCCTCCTCTGACCCTTGGCTTTCTCATTTGCAGAATGTGTTACAGAGCTACCTCAGTGGGCCTCATGGTTTCCTGGCTCTTTGCCTGGAAGACTCTGCCATCATTAGAAGAGTTCATACCTGAGTTTTGGAGCCTGAGTTTGGAAGTGGCAGATAAGAAGCCAAGAGGGGATGGGGATGGTGGCATATGTCTTTAATCCCAGCACTTGGGAGGCAGAGGTAGGAAAGTTGCTGTGAGTTTGAGGCTAGCCTGAAGCCACATATGAGACCACATAGTGAATTGAGGTCAGCCTGGGCTAGAGCAAGACACAACCTCAAAAACAAAACAAAAAAAAAAAAAAGAAAAAGAAAGAAAGAAAGAAAGAAAGAATGAGAGAATGAAAGAAAGAAAGAAAGAAAGAAAAAAAGAAAGAAAGAAAGAAAGAAGGCAAAGCTTCCCCTGTTGTCATGGTCATTCTGGTCAGCTCTGCTAGGGACACTGTCTGGCATTTCCCACACTTGGGGTGTCTTAAGCTGCCTCTTGGGCTCAGAATGACCTTTCCTCTAAATTCCCAAGTACCATAGCATCTGCACAATGACTGCAGGCCATTTGAACAATGTCCAGGTGGCTTCTTTGGAATGTTCTTAGAGAGTAGGAGGATGCTGACCAGGAGAAGTCTCAGTTTGGTATGATGTGATCAGAGCCCAGAGATCAGCAAAAATGCTTACTCTGTGATCTCAGGCAGCTGGTTGAACCTCTCTGAGCCTCATTCCTTCACTCAGGAGGATCAGGGCTGAGTCAAACAGGCCCTTCCTTCCCTGCATGCCCTCCTAGTTCCAAGCTTCATGAGAGAAACCAACAGGGAGACAGCCCCAGGCAGTGTGAGCCCTTCAGCAGAGAGAAGCAATGTATCTGGATTGTAAGAAAGGCCTCTTGGAAGAGATTAGGCCAAGAGCCATGGTCTTCTTCTATTCCATTAAGGATACATGGATGGTTTTGTCTCAGAATGTAATTGCGTTTTTAGTTATTGTGTTAGAAAAGTGTACATGTGCAGTGAGAACTTTCAAGAAAATAAAAAACAAAAATCTTACCCTGCTATCACTGGAAGAAAACAATCACTGTCCACAGCCTCTCATGTGTGCTTCTGGAAGTTATCTGCATGTATAGAAGCACCTGTGGAACATTAAAAGTCCAAATAGGGCTGGAGAGATGGCTTAGTCATTAAGGAATTTGCCTGTGAAGCCAAAGGACCCAGGTTTGATTTCCCAGGACCCATGTCAGCCAGATGTACAAGGTGGCGCATGTGTCTGGAGGTCGTTTACCATTGCTGAAGGCCCTAGAATGCCCATTCCTTCCTCTGTCTCTGCCTCTTTCTATCTCTAAAATAAATAAATTATTTTTTTAAGTTCAAATAAAGGGCTGGAGAGATTGCTTAGTGGTTAAGGCGCTTGCCTGCAAAGCCTAAGGACCCAGGTTTGATTCCCCAGTACCTATGAAAGCCAGATACACAAGGTGGCACATGTGTTTGGAGTTGCAGTGGCTAGAAGCCCTAACATGACCATTCTCTCTGTCTGTCTGTCTTTCTCTCTCTAAAATAAATAAATAAATAAAACAGTTTATAAAAGTCTAAATAAAGTCAGGTGTGGTGCCACACACCTTTAATCCCAGCACTCAGGAGGCAGAGGTAGGAGGATTGCTGTGAGTTTGAGGCCAGCCTAGGACTACAGAGTGAATTCCAAGTCACCCTGGCTACCTGGGCTATGGTGAGATCTTGCCTTCAAAAAGAAAAAAAACCAACATGAAATACAAGTCCAAATAAGTGACCATGGCTAACTACCTGCTGTGTGGTCACCAAGGGGCTCATGTTCTTATCTGCTTTTTCCCTGAGTTGTAGACCTGGGACCATATTTAGTTTTTTTCTTTTGCTGTATGTAGAGTTTATGATGTGTGTATGTGTGGTGTATGCACATGTGTGTGCAGATATAAACACTTTATTCACACACATTTGGATCTTAGAGGCATACATCAGCTATCCTCTTTCATCCCTCTTCTGCCTTCTTTCCTTGAGTCTTTCACTGAACCTGGAGCTTGTGAAACCATAAAACCCCAGTGACCTCCTGTCTCCACCCTCTTTGGCACTGGGGTTATAGGAACGTGCAGTCATGGCCATCCCTTTGCATGGGTGCTGGGGATCAGTCTCAGGTCCTCATGCTTGCTCAGCAAATACTCTTACCCACTGAGCCATCTCCCCAGCCCCTTGGATGTGTTTCTAATCCACAGCTGATTGCTCAAGACACTGCAGGAGTTACCTGGGGGACAAGACCAGCAGTCCCTAGTGTCTTTGTCCCAATACACCTTACTCCACACCAGGTCCTTTGCATATATATTACCTCCTAAGCTTCCCCATGGTTGAATAGTTGTCACACTGTTTTCAGAAGAGGAAACTGGGGCTCAGAGAAGCAAAGCCATGTTCCGATGCTTCATAGCTATTCTGAGTCATGATGGGCCAAACAGGACTCTGGAGCCAGAAGGAGGCCATGCTGTCCTGGAATCCTGGTTTCTGGAGGCAAGCAGGATTAAATATAACCTAAGCAGGAAGTGCAGGCCAAAAGGCAGCCAACCTTGGCCCTTGGGATTCTGGAGCAGCTGCCCACAGAGGCCAGACTCAGTCCCTGGAGGCATCACACATGCACCTTTGACTTGGTGGCTCTGCCCTGTGAGCACATTGTCTGAGGACTGCCTTATGTGCCCATGGCCTGTGCTTTTCCTAATACGGGGGATGTATTATCAGACTCCTTATCACTGCTTGTGCAGCCTTGAGCTCAGATTGGTCACTTTACCTTTTTCCCTTTTCTTTTTAAAATTTTAAAAATTGAAGTAAATCGGTATGGTGGTTATATTAGTCAGGGTTCTCTAGAGGAACAGAACCACTAGAATAAATTATATTAAAAAGGGAATTTATCGGATTAGCTTACGATAGACCAATAGCAGTTGCAGGCCCGAGAATCAAGGAACCAGGTAGCTGCTCAGTCCATGTGGCCAGATGCCTCAGCAGTCCCAATCCAGCACTGAAGGCCTGTAGGCTTCCTGAGGAGCCACTGGTTTTCAATCTACACGAGTCTTCAGTTGACGCTGCTCTTCAGTCCACACTGGAAGTCAACCAAGTAGAAGGAAGGAAGGGGCTCTTTTCACCCAGAGCTTCCTTATATAAAGTTCCCATCTGAGAGGGGCTACTTGCCATGGGGGAAGGGCTCACTCTGGGGAAGGACTTCCTCCTTCAGTTAATTCTTCCTGGAAGCAACCTTAGAGACCCACCCAAAAGGGGTTTCTGTAAACTAAACAGATCAAGTTGACAACACTTTAACCATCCCAGTGGCACAGGCCTGTTAATTCCAGCACTCAGAGGGAGGATCACTATGAGTTCAATACCAGCTAGGGTTATGCTCCCTGTCTCAAAAAAAAAAAAAAGATTCACACAACATAAAATTAACCATGTGACAGTTTCTATATTAGTGACATTTATACACTTACAGTGTTATATAACCATCACCTGGTATGTACTTCCAAACATACTCTTCTCCCCCACACTATGTATTTATTTATATTGATGGGGCTGGGGGTGGAATCCATGGCCTTGCATATGCCCAGCAGGCATTCTACTCTTCAGCCAAGCCCAGCTGGAACATCACACCTATGAGGTTCCCCCTCCTTCCCTCTCTCCAGTCCCTGGCAACTGCTAAGCTGCTTATGTCTCTAAGGAGTACTATCCTCTAGACACTTCCTGCAGAAGGGAGTCACCCACTGTATGCCTTTGAGACTGGCTTTCCTCACTGAACCTGTTCCCAAGGCTGACCTTATAGGGGGTGGAGCTCTTCCCTCCCTCCCAGAGGGAGTGTAAAACTCTGTGGATATCTTATGCTTCCTTCATCCACACCTCTGTGGGGAACACTGGGTTCCTCCAGCTATTGCTAATGGGAAAATGTTACTGACCTGTGACCTTCTTCAGCCCCTCTCCAAATCTGTGAGCCTGGCATGATGAGAGTCCCTCTCATGGACCCACTGGAGGCTGGATGGCCCACAGACATAAGGCCCATGTGGCACATGGTGGGTTCTCTGCTTTCATCCTTGTTTCTTCACAAACTAGCACTTTTTGAGCACTTACTGTGTACTGTTGTAGGCACTTTATCTGTTTTAATGCTTTTTTGTTGTTGTTGTTCTTCAAGGTAGAGTCTCCCTCTAGCTCTGGTTGATCTGGAATTTACTCTGTAGTCTAAAGCTGGCCTTGAACTCACACCAATCCTCCTACCTCTACCTCCCAAGTACTGGGATTAATGGTGTGCACCACCACACCTGGGAAAGAGAGAGAGAGAGAGAATGGATTGTTGTGGTCCCCCTAAGGCCAGCCCAAGAGGGATGGCAGGGTCTCTGCCGAGTTGGGGTTGAGCAGCGTGGAATCACGACACAGACTCTGGAAGTTGGGTGAGAGCAGGAAGTGAGCTGCTGCAAATTTGTTTATTGAGGAAGTGCAAAGGGTTTTTAAGGGGCTTGGCTGGCCAATCATTGCATGGAATGGTCCCCTTTTTGTGACCAATGACAGCCTGTCTCTGGACAGGCCATCTTGTACCAGGTTTCTCGCAAGCATGGGACTGTAGCTGTTGTTATGCCAGGCCTGCACAGAACGCCATGTTCACAGAAGCCACTTCCTGGTTTCTTCTGCCATGTGGTCTGGCTAGGACCAAGCCTGTATTATTCCATACATATCCTCCTTTTTGTTTTTATTATTGGAAACCCTGAGAGGTATGTTTTTTTGCCAAGCCATTGTTGAACCCAGGCCCCAAGGGATCATCATACATGACGGTGCCTGTCTTAGGTTGTCCCATCTCATGGAGTCTTACCCGTCATGGGCTATTTGCCACCCTAGTGAGAAAACCCGAGGGGTATGGCCTGGTATGGTGTTTTGAAAGCCATTGTTGAACCCAGGCCCCAAGGGATCATCACATGTGATGGTGCTTGTCTTAAGTTGTCCCATCTCATGGAATCTTACCCATCATTGGCTATCCACCATCCTGGTGAGAAAACCTGAGGGGTATGGCCTGGTATGGCTTTTAGCATGAGGTCTGGCTAGGGCCAGACCTACATTGTGCCATACATATATGGCTGTTGCCTAGGAGGCATGGGAGGACCACGTGGTGGTGGCTCTGTGGCGTGTGAACAGTCCCAGCCAGCGAGAATTAACTATAGAGCCTGAAAAAGACTGGTGTCTGACAGGTTGCTGGGTGACTGTCATGAGCTCACCCTAGCATCGTAGTTAGTAGCATTGAGTGTCCTTAATGGTAGCAGATCAATGTAATCAAAGCAGTTGCAAAGGAATTTATGGCTGGTTTGAGGATAGCATTGCCATAAGAGGCATTAATAAGCAAAAAAGGCAAAGGTGTGGCTCAGGAGAAGTACGTGCTTGAAGGGGGAGGAATACAGTGAAATAGAGTGGCTAAAATAAAGCCTAGGAAAAGCATGGGAATATAGGCCCACTGCACCAAACAAGTATGGCCTAAGAAGAGTTGTCCAAAATGGTTTCTGGGAAGTGGTAGTAGGGAGCAAAGGAGATAAAAGGAGAACAAAAAAGGAGGGGGAATAAGTTTAAAGTCCCGTATCTGGCCTGAGGGGTTTGGCATCATCCTCCTCATCAAGGTCGATCCCCGAGTCAGTGGCTAGATGGATGTTTCTGGCAGGAATCCAGATCAGGACCTGTAAAGTTTCTGGAAAGACACAAGCATACCCTCGGCCCTGTGTTAAAAGAGGGTGGGGTCCCTTCCAGATATTAGTAAGAGGATCCTTCCAGTGGACTAAGGGTAAGGGCGTTGTGGTTGGTTGGTGTAAATGACTAGCTTGTTCTAAAAGTGGCAAGGAGGAGACAGCAATAAATTTGTCTACCAGTGAATTCCCATCAGCAATAAAGCCAGGTACACCAGTGTGTGAGTGAACATGCTCAATAAACCAAGGGTATGATCTGTTTTCCATCTGTAATTGTAAAGTGGAGATGGCAATGTCTATGGGATGATGAGAGGGCCTGGGATTGGCTAAGGGCAGCACCTTTGTCATTTGAACAGTATAACTGCTGTCAGAGAAGATGTTGACAGGCTCTTGTTGACAGAGCTCTAAGACTCTGATGATGGCATATAGTTCCCCTAGCTGGACTAAATGTGGGTTAGGGAACTTAAAGGCCTCATCGGGCCCATAAGTATGTTTATTGGCATCTGTAAAGGCCTAGGCTTTTGACCCATGGTCAGAGTTTGTATTGTGGCAGTCAGGGCCTCAAAGGGGGCAGACATGGGATTGATATCTTTGTTAACTAGAATCCATTTATGGAGATCCTCATTGTGCACGGCAGCAATAGCATTATGTGCTGCCGTGTATGCTCCCTCCTATGCCATTTGCTTAACTAAAGCGTCCCTGGCGGGGCCAGGGGGAGTGCGTCGGTCTATGGACTCCATCACATGAGAGAGGAAATCCATGAAGCCCTTGGATGGGCCCTGGACCAGGTTACAAAAATAGGTATCTGGCTTCTATGGGAGGCAGGCCTTAAGCCATTGGAGGGATAAAGATTTTATTTGGTCAAAGTAGGCATGTATGCCCACTGTGGCTTGTGATACAGGGTCTGTATAAGGTCCTGTGCCAAGGAGCATGTCCAGGGTAATTGGAATTCCACTCCTAAGATTTTGGCGGGTCTGGGATTCAGCCAGGTCACTATAGGCAGCTTTCCATTGGAGGGATTCAGGGGGGAGAAGGACCACCTTGAGGAGCGAGTACCAGTCATAGTAAGTCTGAAGGTGGATGGCCCATTGTAAAGGGACTTGATCAAAGTAAGAAGAGTCAATGCCAGATTCCTGGGCCATCTTGTGGATGAGAGCCAGATCAGAGAGGAGGGTGGGGTACCAGAGCCTGGCTGTCGCATCTGGCCCTATGTTAACAGGGAAGGCTGCGAAGGGGCATGTCAGGGAACTGGCAGTCGCCTGGGTATGTCCAGGACTGAGCGGGGGGAGGTCCTTGCAAGGGTAGAGGGGAGGGGTGGTTGTGAGTGGCTGTAGCAGGAGGGGGTTGGGATGGCGGGCCATTATCATTTAAAGGTTTGACTTCCTCCTCATCTGAGTAGTAAGAGGGGGCTTGGAGGGACGATCTTTGAAAAGCCAGTTTAGGTTCCTCCTTATAGCATTTGTTATGGGCAGAAATAACTTCCTCCACAGTGCAGCCTTTAAGGCCAGCAATTATGGCAAGGAGGATAGGAAAGAATGGGGCAGGGGGTGTGTGCCCTTTGTAAACCTCGTGTTTCTTCACGAGGAAGAGAACCCAGGACCAAATGGAAGTGTCCCAGATGTTCTCCAGACTAATCCATGGGGCTAAAGCAAGAGTTTCATTCCAAAAGCTATGGAGGTCTTTTTGTTTTACTCTTAAGCCACATTGCAGGAGGAGGGCATTAAGAGCCTGCAATTGTGGCATCCTCTGGTGGGGAGGGAGGTTGGCCATTACGGCATGGTGGTGTTTGAGGGGGGGCTAGGCTGGGACATTCCTGAATCAAAGAGACTGAGAAAATAATAACCCAAATCAAAAATGATAGCCCAAAGGATAGTCATGCATTCCACAAGTCCTAATGCTGGGGCCAGCTGAGACATACGGATAGAATGTTTAGGACCCACATGTCTTGTGCTTAGTGGGGGACTTCTGTCCTTACTCCATGGCCGTATGCCCACACGGTGTCTCTGGGGAGGCTCAGCCAAAGGCCTCACCTTGGTTCCAAAATTGGATGGGTCAGACCCTTATGTGATTTCGCTGGGATGAACCACATAATGGAGGGGCCAACACAGGCTTCAGGACCATGCAGTGGTGTGTGTCTTTCTACGGGAGGGGGGGAAGGGCAAACAAAAGAAAAGGGGGGGAGGAGTGGGCTGCCTGCTCACCCAAAGGCAACCGTCAGCACACGAAACAGCAAGGGGCTTTTCTCACCAACGATGAAGAACGGGGCATTTTGCCAAACGCCTAGGGGGCTGCTCACTGAAGATCAAGGAGGGGGTGTCTCACCAATGCCGATGGGGCAGAGGGTCCCTGTTCAGGCACCAATCGATGCACCAGGGTCTCCAGCTGCTGCAAATGAACTCCAAGCGCATGCTCCACCTTGTGTGTCTAGATTTTCATAGTTACTAGGGAATCAAATTCTAGTCGTTAGGCTTTGCAGGCAAGCACCTTAACCACCAAACCATCTCTCTAGCCTGTCTGTGCTTTTTGGTCATTCTCTAGTCCTTCCAGACGCTAGCTGAGATAGGTAGGAAATAGTAGGCAGAGGGGTCAGTTGATGAGATACTGTGGAGGAGGACCTGAACCCAGGCCAAGCTAAGCCTGACCCGTGCTTCACAACCCAGGTCTACTACACCAACGAGGAGTTTATTCAGCCACCCTGCTGTGTATGGAAGTTGTCCTGGCCTGTGGATGGTGAAGCTTTCATCTTCTTTTACCTCAGGACTTTCTGTGTTCCACATTTCATGAATGGATTTGCTTACATTTATAATGACTACACTTAACTTTCTAATCAGAAATAAGAAACAAAAGTCTAGTCAGAAGCTAAGCTAAACTCAAAGGGCAGAACATGAAAAACACATGGAGCTTGACTGTAGCCTGTTCACTGACATGGTCTTTGGGGCCAGTAGGGTGAACTTAATCTTGATCATGGATGGCATCATTTTGGTTTACACACACACACACACACACACACACACACACACACATTTATTTTTGTTTGTTCGTGACACAGAGTCTTGCTATGTAGCCCAGGCTAACCTCAAACTTGCTTCAGGCCACCTCTGCCTGCTAAGTGCTGGAATCACAGGACTGCACCACCACACCTAGCTTCTGCTTTTATTCCTATGGAGAACAAGTGTCTCTGGAAATTCAGACGGAGGTCTGATGTTCTCAGCTCAGACCCACCCGTGTTTCTGCCTTGGGCCCAGCTGGGCAGATGACCCTGAGCCCCTTACAGGTCAGGAACTCAGGAACTCGAGCAGAAGCTATTGGGCAGGACAAGTCCAGGGACTGCTGGCTAATACTGCTATATGTCTCCTTTCTCCACCCCAGGGATACAGGAAGCACATTTCATTCTCAGGCCTCTAGCAGGGCCTGTGCAGCCTGGCTCTCCTGGTACTGCCCACTCACCCCAGACAGTACTCTTTGCTCATGCTCTGCCATCCACATGTAGGTCATTCATTCCAAATCCTCACTGTCCCCCAGGCGCAATCATCAGGGCTGGAAATGGAACAGTTGCAAGATCCAGAGGCAAGTAGGAGTTTGCCCCAGTTATGGGGTAGGAGGTCTTTCCATGCTATTGATTGAGGTGATCCTCATGACCTCCCCACGAGGCAGGGGACTGCCTGTCCTACTGTGGCTGTGTTCCTGGGTTATAGAAAGGGACCTGGCGCATAGTGCATGGTTACTGCTACTATTATTATATTATTATACTAGAATGGAGACATTTGAGACCCAGAGAAGTTAAGGAACTTGGCTGAGGTTTGGGGGAGGTTTGGCCCCAGAGGTCTGTCAGATTGCAAGTGTTGCAGTCAGATTTGTATTGCTGGCAGAAATCACCTGACCAAGAGCAGCTTTTGGGAAGAAAAGGTTTGTTTTGGCTTATAGACTTGAGGGGACACTTCAGGATGGCAAAGAAAATGATAGCATGGGCAGAGGGTGGACATCACTTCCTGGTCAATATCAGTTGGACAACAGGAACAGGAGAGTGTGCCAAACACCGGCAAGGGGAAAACTGCCTATAATACCCATAAACCTGCCCCTAACAATACACTGCTTCCAAAAGGCATTAATTCCAAATCTCCATCAGCTGGGGAACCTAGCAATCAGAACACCTAAGTTTATGGGGGACACTTGAATCAAACCACCACAGCAGGCCAGCAGTCTTTTCACCCCACACCAGCCCTTTTGGAGCAGATACTCAGTGAGCAATCTGTGCCTTAGTGTGTGGACCATGGCACCAGTCAGTCAGCATTTCAATCCCAGGTCTGCCATGTACTCTCTGTGTGACTTTGGACAACTTTCCTAACCCCCTTTAAAAAAAATAGTTTTATTTATTTGAGAGAGAGAGAGAAAGAGAAATAAGCAGCTAGAGAGACAGAGAGGGAGAGAGAGTAAGAGAATGGTCATGCCAGGGCCTCCAGCCACTGCAAATGAACTCCAGATAAATGTGTCCCCTTGTGCATCTGTCTAATGTGGGTCCTGGCCTAACCCCTCTTTGCCCCAGTATCATCCTTTCTTGCATGACTACCAATTGGAGAATGTGCACTATACCTGATCCAGAGTCCACGTGGTATCAACTAGCTAAGTAAAGTCAAGCTTCCTGGTGTTCAGCTGAGCTACAGGGAAGAGCCAGGTGCTAACAACCCATCTTGGCAGAAGGCTGTGGCTTCTGAACCTGACCAGTGACAACTGGACTTCCTCCTCAGGTTGAGAGTGGGCATGGACTCTGAACAGGGATTGGACCTCCTCAGAGCTCCCTTTCTTTCTCCCTACTTTTCATATGCTTGAGGCTGGTATCCATGCCCCTACATACTCTGGTTGCAAAATGGCCTCTTCCCTGAGGAGGAGAAGCTGAACCCCAGAGGACAGGGATGAAGACCTCTGTGAATGGCCAGAGAAGAGAAAGGGACAGCTAGACGCTTCATAGTAATGGAGGAGGTACAGCAGGGAACTATCTGGATTGCGACTTCTTCCTGGAGCAGTGCCAACTTGGCAGGAAATGACACATGTGTGGGAGTTTGACAAGAGAGCAGGAAGCCTCCTCAGCTATGGAAGAATAGCAAGAGTGAAGGTAGGGCAGTGGGAGGGCAGAGGATGCTGTATCTGACCTCATGGCCACCTCTGCTTTGGCAGGACACCCAGGGCTGGGCTGATCCACCCTGAGCTGCAGCTGCCAGGAAAACAAGTCAGAGTGGGTGGACCCTGACAGGGCAATGCTAGAGCTCTTGGCTCCAGAAGAGCAGCTGGAGGGGCCATCTGGGCTGGACTCCAGACTTTCTGGAGCTGCCACTCTGCTCCAAGGCCTGGACCATCCAGCAAGTTTGTAGGCCAGTCTTTCCCACCTCCAGAGTCCTGCCAATGGGGATCCTTCCTGGCTGCTGTGACAAAGCCTCACCTAGGAAGCAGGTCTAGCTTCATTTCTTCACTGTGAGGTGGATTCTCACTTGGAGCTGTAGTTTCCCCACCTGGCAATAGGGATAAGAATTCCTGCCTTACAGCGCCCTTGGAAGAATCTAAGGAGATAATGTCAGAGAAGGTATGTTCAACAGCCACAGCTACAAAGGTCATTGCTGTCACTATCACTGTTTATTACCAGGGTTGACTCAAAGATGACTGCTTGATTGAGTGAGCAGAACCAATGTTTGCTTTTGGTAGTGGGTGATCTGGGCAAATCCCTTTCTTCAGCCTCAGTTCCCCATCTGTGAATATCTAGAACTAGAGGCTCCATGGGATCTGGGATGGTCAGCCTTGAAGGAAAGGCTACCCCACAGGAAGGCAGGACTGCACAGGATCTTACACTCACCTCTTGACACCATTCTGCCCTGGCTGGTCCTTCCTGGAGTCCACTGGCTGCAAGTTTCTCAAGATGCATCTCGAAGCCCCTCACTGTCTCATCTGATACTATAGTCCTTCCTCCCACAACACTGTTCTGCTGTCCTGTGCTGGGCACTAGGGCCTCAGGAGCCTCAGGCTAATAGAGACAGGCGACAACCACAACCAGCAGTTGCTACTGAGGAGGGCAGAAATATAGGCAGAGGCCTGGGTTCTGGATCAGGAAGGGCCCAGGCGAGGCTGTCCTGAGGAGGCAGCCTTTTGCTGGGCCTTGGAGAAATCCCAGGCTCATTTATTCCTGAGTCCTTATTTTTCTCTGGGCTGCAGTGTCCAGCTTAGCCCTGGGGTACCATGGTGATGAAGATAAAATGAGGTGGAGTGTAACCCTAACCCAGGATGGTTTTTATGGAGAGAACTTGACTCCAGAAAATGATAGTCAAGCCTCCTAAAAGCACTGGAAGATGTGAGACTACTTGATGTCCCAAAGGTCAACTGTCCTCTTTGGTTCCTGAGTTCCTTTGGCCCTGCCAAAGCCTCCTCAGTCATCTGGGAAGGGCTTTACTCTGCCAGAACATCCTCAGGACAGGGCCATCTCCATGGAAACAGGCTATGTAGTGTGACCTTGGGCCATGCACAGACCTTCCTATCTTGTCTTCAGTTTCCACACCTATGCAGTCTCTCCCGGCACCCCCTCCAATTGCTACCTAGAGGCATGAGAGTGGCAATCTTAGCAGACAGAGAGGTGATTCACACCCATGGTTGTTACCCTGGGTCTAAAGTCCCTGGAGCCCCAGGAGTAGAGGGAGGGAGGAGAAGGAGGGGGAGGGAGGGAGGGCCCATGAGAAGGCTCCCTTTACATTCATGCTCCCGAGCACCCTGGTGCCAGCCATGCTGGCTGCTGGTACCACCTCTAATTACCACGTTTGTCTTCACACCCTGCAGCAGCTCTGTTCCTCTGAATGGACCCATTAAGATCCTATAAAAAGAAATGACAATGTGCTGTGTGAGAGTCAAGAGAGAAGGCTTCACAGAACCCTCTTCACTCACACAGGCTCTGGGACAGAGGGACTGTGTCTTCAAGGAAGGCCTGCCAGGGCAGGGGCCAGCTCTGCCTGATAAAGAAGTGAATGACAAGCTGGAGAGATGGCTTAGTGGTTAAGGCGTTTGTCTGCAAAGCCCAGGGACTGATGTTTTGATTCTCCATGTCCCACGTAAGCCAGATACACAGTGACTAGGGGGCTTATGCATCTGGAGTTCTATTGCAGTGGCTGGAGGTCCTGGCATGACAATCCTCCCTCCCTCCCAATCTCTCATTAAAAAAAAAGGCCAGTCTGTTGGGCTTGCCTCAAAAAAAAAGAAGAAAGAAAGAAAGAAAGAAAGAAAAAAAAGAAAGAAAGAAAATAAGTGAATGAGTGAGACAGAGATATGGAGGTAGAAAGGACAACAATACAGGGACAGAGACTAGAAGCCCAGGAAGGGCTGGGAAGGCAAAGTAGGTGGGGCAATCCTGTAATCCTGGACACTCAACCAGCTTTGGGCCTGGCCAGCCCTGTCAAAGCACTCAGAAGCCTGGGTCAAGAGAAGCTGGAAGAGAGGAAGCCAGGCTGAGAAAGCCTCTGCGGGGCGGGCATCCCTCCTCTTGGATCCCATTGGGAGCCAACCTGCACAACCCCACTTGCAATTAAATACACACATACCTTCATGAACACATGGCACTGTTGACACAGGACTGAGCACCCTAAACACCCACATTGCACAACTACACTCACACACATATTTATGGTTAATATATGGGCCCAGTTAATTGGGAAAGCCTGTTTTAGTCCCAGCCCACCGGCAGCCAAGCCCAGGACCTTCTTCAGCCTACAAACACAGGGTGACCCTGGAGTATTCCAGAACTTCAGCCAAGGCAGATTCTTTCCTCAGGGGCTACACAACCAGTCCAGAGTTGATCTAGGTCCCTCCCTTGCCTGGGGAAGGTTAAATCACCAAGAGCTCTTCTCAGCCTTCTGGGTCCTTGGGCATCTCAGTACCTGTGCTATCCTATGGGTCCTCATCACACCTAGTGTGAATCCCTGCTTCTAGCTCACATTGCAGACCAAAAAATATCAACTTCCTATCAGACAGAGCAGGAATTATAGAATTGGGGAGAGGCAGACACAGAGACAGAAGGAGCTTCACATGGCAGCTGTGGGAGGAGTACTCTCTTGCTCTGAAGAAGTCCCTTAGAAATAGACAGTATCAGAGCCCTTCCTCTGGCCTTGAAGTGCCTGAAGATTTCTTCAGGGATGACTGAGGGTAGACTGGAAGTGCCAGGTTGAAATAGAAAGTGACAATTCAGAGGGCTGGGGTGATGATTCAGTGAATAAAATGCTTGTATGAGCGCATATAAACAGCTCATATGAGAACCTGAGTTTGGGGCTGAGTTTGGCTTAGCAGTTAAGGCACATGCCTGTAATGCCTAAGGACCCAGGTTCGATACTCCAGGTCCCACATAAGCCAGATGCATATGGTGGTACATGCGTCTGGAGTTCATTTACAGTGGTTAGAGGCCCTGGTGCACCCATTCTCTCCCTCTCTCTCTCCCCCTCTCCCTTTCCCTTTCCATCTCTCTTTGTCTCCAATAACTAAGTAAAGATATATTTTTTTTAACAAAAGAACCTGAGTTTGGATCCCAATACCCATGTAAAAGCCAAATGTGGTGGCACACCTGTAATCTCAGCACTGGGAGGTGGAGACAGGAAGGTCACTGGGACTCACTGACTAGCTGGTCTAGCTGAATTGGTGAGCTCCAGGTTCAGTGAGAGACTGTCTCAAATATAAGATGAACAGAAATTGGGGAAGACACCTGATGGCAACCTCTGGCCTCAATGCACACATGTGCACCCCTCACACAATCATATGTACACACATACACACACTTACACATGCAAAAGAAGGAAGTAGGTTGGAGAAGTGGCTCAGCAGTTAGGGCACTTACCTGCAAAGACTAATGACTTGGGTTCAATTCTCCAGTACCCACTTAAAGCCAGATACACAGTGGTGCATGCATCTGGAGTTCGTTTGCAGTGGCTGGAGGCCTGGATGCACCCATTCTCTCTCTCTCTTTCTCCCTCTCTCTCTCTCTCTCTTTCTCTTTCCATATCTCTCTGCTTTCAAAATTTTAAAATATTTTATTTTAATTTATTTATTAGAGACAGAGACAGAGGCAGAGAGAGAGAGAGAGAGAGAGAGAGAGAGAGAATGGGCACACCAGGGCCTCTAGCCACTGCGAATGAACTCCAGACACATGTGCCACCATGTGCATATGGCTAACATGGGACCTGGAGAATTGAACAGGGGTCCTTGGGCTTCACAGGCATGTGCCTTAACTGCTAAGCCATCTCTCCAGACCTCTGTCTGCTTTCAAATAAATAAATAAAAATATTTTTTAAAAGGAAGTGATGGCTCTTCCCCAGATGGGATTCTCAGGCTCTCTCTTCTTCCACAGTTTCCACCAGGCTATTGAACTGTGACCTTGCTCATTTGTGACAGTTTAATGATCATGGTTTGCTGGCATTTTCACTGCCAATGTGTTTTCAGGAATCTGCACTGAGTGGAGAAGGTGATCCACACTTATAGGGAATGGACTATCTTTATGTTCATCCTCGACACCTTTCCCATTTCAGTTCTGCCTGCCTTGTGCCGTTCTGTACAGAAGAAGATTAGGGAGGAGGCCCTGCCCAGAGTCCTAAATTCTAGGAATGAGGTCCTACAAAGGTGAAGGAAGGTCAGCCATTCTTGCTGTGGTCACCTGTGTGCCTCATTTCAACTGCTGACTCAGTAACAGGAAAAGGTTGTCATCCGATGATTGCCATCATTCCCAGTCAAGCTCATGTCCCAGGCATGTGGAAATGGGGTCTGTCATTATTGTGGGAACATGACAAAGAACATGTTCAACCCCTTGATTTGGCAGTTACAAGCATAGTACTAAGTCATAGCTAGATAGGAGCAAGATGTTCCAGGGTGACTGTGGAAATGTGACTACAGATAAATATCATGTGCTATATTTCCAAATTGCAGAAGAAGGGATCTTGAAAGCTTTTAGCAGAAGGAAAGATAGATGTCTAAGGAGATGGATATGCTTGATCTGGTTTGAAACTGCCATGCATGTGCATCCCAGTGCCACATTCTCATTAATGTGAGAGTTTTATGTTTTGAAATGCCTGTTAAAGTATATATAACTAGGCCAGTCATGGTACTACACACCTTTAATTCCAGCACTCCAGAGGCAGAGATAGGAGGATCATCCTGAGTTCAAGGCCAGCCTGGAACTACAGAGTGAATTCTAGGTCAGCCTGAGTTGGAATGAGACCCTACATCAAAAACAAAAAAACAAACAAACAAACAAATACATCTGAGTTCCTTGGTCCCAGTTCCCTGAGCCAGACGGTGTGTGGGTGGGCTTGGCATGGAGTGATTAGGCCAGATCCCTCTTCCATGACTCCTCCCAGTTTCCTGGTCCCAGTAGTTCTCACTGTGCCGTGCTTGGGAAGATGTGGTTCCTGTATGGGCTTTGGAATCAGGCCTTTTGCTCTGGTATCCTGACTGGCCACTGGGGTACCAACATCCCTGTTCACCTGAGTCAGAGGGTACATGGGCCAAAGGACAACACCTTGCTTCTTCCTCAATAAAATAGAGTCTCCCTAAAATGGGTAGACCACAAAACAAAACAAAACAAAAAACAAAACAAAACAAAACAAAACAAAAAGAGCCAACAAAAGTCAGAAAATAGAGTTCTCCACCAAGGATGCCTGCTCCTACAATGGAAGCCTCCAATGAAATCATAGAGAAATCAACAAAACTTCAATCCCAAAATGAAAACACAACATGAGACCCCAATCAAAAGAATCACTGAACTGGAAGCAAACCATCAAAGAACCAACAATCATATCAATGAAACTGAACAGAATTGTCTCTTGGAGCAGTCAGCCTTTGACAGTAGATTTAACTTAACTGAAGAAAATGTTAGACCCCCCCCCCAAAGATATGAATGAATTGAAGGTGAGTCAAGAAATGGAAGATCTCAACAACTGATTGATTAAGCTTAATGAGGACTTGATCAAATATAAGAATGAATTCCAGGATGCATCAAGAAAATCAGAACTCAAACTGAAATTGTATCTCAAGAAAGAGATGGGCACTATGCAAAATAACACAACAGAAAACAAAAATCAAATAGAACTTATAAAAACCTCTCTAGAACCCCTCACTAACAGTACTCATGTGGAAGACAGAACCTCTGACCTGGAAGACAAGACAGAAGAAATTGATGGGTAGGCTAAAAACTTCACTAAGTTAAAGAAGATCAAGTAACCAGAATATGAGGGAACTGTGGGATACCATAAAAAGACCAAACATCTGGATCATGGATATACCAGAAGGAGAGGAAATCCAGGCCAGAGGCTGAGAGAACATATTCAACAAAATTATTGAAGAAAAATTTCCAAAACTCTCAAAAGAGAGCCCTATAAGAATATATAAGAAGCTCACAGAACACCAGATTGAACCAAAGAAGAAATTCTCCAAGGTACGTCATAATTAATACTGTTAACAATAAAAACAAAGAGAGAGTGTTAAAAGCAGCAAGAGAGGGCTGGAGAGATGGCTTAGTGGTTAAGGTGATTGCCTATAAAGCCAAGGGACCCCAGTTCAATTCTCCAGAACCCACATAAGCCAGATGCACAAGGGGACGCATGCATCTGGAGTTCATTTGCAGTGGATGGATGCCCTGGCACGTCTATTCTCTCCCTCTCTCTCTCTCTCTCCTCTCTCTCTCTCTCAAATAAATAAATATATTTTTAAAAATTATTTTTAAAAAAGCAACAAGAGAAACATACAAAGGCAATCCCATCAGAATCACATCACCTTTCTCAATGGAAAAACTGAAAGCCAGAAGGGCCTGGAACAGAACACTTCAAAGTCTAAAAATCTATGGTTTCCAATCCAAGCTACTCTACCCAGCAAAAGTATCCCTCATAATAGATGGTGAAAGGAAAACTTTCCATGAAAAAAGTCAACTGTTTGATTACATGAACACAAAGCCAAACCTATAGCAAATACTTCAGGGAATACTCCACACAGAACAGTCAAACAATCAATCTCAAGAGCCACCAAGAAGATGATCACAATAACCAAAAACAGACCAGGATCAACACAGTACAAAACACAAGAAAGCACCAAATCCCATAAAACACCTCATTAAGACAGGGATTAATTCAAAACTCTCAGTAATTACCTTAAATATTAATGGCCTTAACTCACCCATCAAAAGACACAAGTTATCAGGGTGGATCAAAAAAAATGGGCCAGATGGCATCTGCCTAACCTCACTTAACCTCACATGGAAGGAAAGGCAAGACACTTAAGGTTCAGGTTTTTTTTTTGGGGGGGGGGGGGGGTTGCTGATTCTAGTAGGCTTCCAGTGGGAGGGTGTGGAGAAGAAAAATAAGGAATCCATTGATTACCATGCTCTCGGGTAGCCCACCAGTTTCCCAATTCCCCAATTCCCTCAAGAAGCCATCCTAGCTGCAGTCCCAGTCAGAGGCCAAGTAGACCCAAGCTAGCAGGCTAGGACCTCTTCCCCAGGCTTTCCCACCATCACACAGAGCTCTATGGGCACAATTGCATTCCCAGTCACCAGTCCTGCCATAGCCTTTCTGAGCTCCACGTGGGTGATCACCATCCCACTCACCGCCACCCTGTCCCACTCCCAAACAGGGAACAAGGCTAGCAGGCCAGTGTCCCACCCTAGCCTTTCTCAGCCCTGCATGCATGATCACCATCCTACTCACCACTGCCCCCTCCCAACACTGAACAGGGACCCAGGTTAGCAGCCCTGCCCTAGCCTTTCTGAGCTCTGCACACACAATTGCTATTCCACCCACTCGCCACTTCCTCCTCCCACCCCCAAACAGGGACCCATGTCTGCAGGCCAGTGTTCCCACACTAGCCTTTCTGAGATCCACATGATTGCCATTCCACCCATTCTCTGCTGCCCTATCCCACCCCCAAATAGGGCCCCAGGCCAGCAAGCCAGTGTCCCTGCCCTAGCTCCATGGATGATTGCCCTCCCATGCACTACTAGGCCCCCACCCCAGGCCATCAGGCTAGCATCCCACACCCTAGGCTTTCAGAACCATTGTGATGGGCAGACCAGTGAAAAAGGAATAGCATGAAAAATCAGATGCAAGTAAATCCAGCTAGATTGCCCAGTCCCACAAATGGATGTCTCTAATCAAAGCATAGAAGAGACAATAGGATCAGAACCCCAAAATGAAGAGACAAGCTATGCAACCCTGGCCAAGCAAATATCAGAACTTGCAGAAACTCAACAAAGGGCCAAAAATTGTATGAATGGTGTCCTTGCTAGATTAGCCCTAATAGAAAAGAACCAGGAAGGGTTCCAAAGACAGTTAAATGATCTGACAGAGAGTGGGGAAAAAAAGAGGACCTCAATAACCAACTGGCTAAGTTCAATGAAGTCATAAAAAATGCAAAATCAGAAAATGACATGAAAAGGGAATTCGACAGAGGGATGAAAAGTATACATTAAAAAGCAGTAGAAAATATGAACCAAATTGAACAAGACCAAAACTCTAAGGAAGCTCTCAAGAATAGAGTCAGCCAAATAGAGGATAGAAACTCAGTGCTGGAAGACAAACCAGAAGAAACAGTTCATGAGTCTAAAAGTTTCAATAAGTTCAAAAATTTCTGTGAACAGAACATGAGGGAACTGTGGGCTACCCTTAAGAGTCCCAACATTCAGATAATGGGAATACCAGAAGGGGAAGAAATACAGACTAAAGGCATGGAAAACTTATTCAACAAAATTATCAAAGAAAACTTTCCCACTCTTTCAAAAGAAAGTCCCATCAAGTTACAAGAAGCTAGCAGAATTCCAACCAGACTGGACTATAGGAGAAATTCTCCAAGACATTATCATTAAGACTCTAAATATCAATCACAAAGAGAAGGTCCTAAAAGCAGCTAGGGAGAAACAACACATTACATATACAAGAAACCCCATCAAAATTACTTTAGACTTCTCAGTGGAAACCCTAGAAGCCAGAAGGGTCTGGAATGAAACATTGAAAACTCTAAGAACTGATGGATACCAACCCAAACTACTCTACCCAGCAAAAGTACCCCTCATAATAGATGGTGAAAGAAAAAATTTCCGTGATAAAACTCAGCTTTATAACTATATGAACACAAAGCCAAACCTATAGAGAGTACCTCGGGAAATGCTCCACACAGAAGAATCAAATAACCAACCTCAAGTGCCCACAAGAAGCAGATCACAATAACCAAACTTCAAAATGGCACAAAAACTACAATGGCCAAGAAAACACCAAACTACATAAATCACCACAATATGGGAGGTATTAAATCAAGCCTCAACAGTTATTACCCTAAATGTTAACAGCCTTAATTCACCCATCAAGAGACATAAGCTAATAGGGTGGATCAGAAAATTAGACCCCTCAATCTGCTGTCTTCAAGAAACCCGCCTCACCACTAAAGACAGACACCGCCTGAGGGTGAAAGGGTGGAAAATTATATTCCAAGCAAACAGAAATAGGAACAAGGGGTGTAGCTATACTTATATCAGATAAAATAGACTTCAAACCAAAAGTAATTTAAAAAGACAAAGAAGGCCTCTTCTTACTTATCAAGGAAATGATCCAATAAGAGGATATCACAATCATCAATCTTTATGCACCAAACATAGATGCACCACAATTCATAAAAGAAAACCTACTTGACAATGAAACAGAAATAACTTGATAATAAAAACAGAAATAGGGCTGGAGAGATGGTTTAGCAGTTAAAGCACTTGCCTGCAAAGCCAAAGGACCTTGGTTCGATTCCCCAGGACCCATGTAAAGCCAGATGCACAAGGTAGCACATGCATCTGGAGTTAATTTGCAGTGGCTGGAAACCCTGTTGCACCCATTCTCTCTCACTCTGCCTCTTCCCTCTTTCAAATAAATAAATTTGAAAAAATACAATAGAATACTTAAAAAAAATAAAATAAAACAGAAATAACCACCAACACCATCATAGTTGGGGACTTCAATACTCCACTCTTGGCAATAGATAGGTCATCCAAACAGAAAATTAACAGGGAAGTAAGAGAGCTCAACACCATATATCAATTAGACCTAACAGACATCTATAGAGTATTCTACCCAAAACCCACAGATTACACATTCTTCTCAGCAGCCCATTGAGCCTTATCTAAAATAATTCATATACTGGGTCATAAAGACTGCCTTCATATATTTAGGAAGATCAACATACTTTACTGCATGATATCAGATCCCAATGCTGTATTGCTAGAAATTAACAACAAAAGGTGCACCAGAAACCCAACCAGCTCCTGGAAACTGAGCAACACACTTTTAAACAATAGATGGGTAGTGAACAAAATTAAAAAAATGGATTAAAATATTTCTAGAAATGAATGACAATGAGAACACAATGTACCAAAAATTATGGGACACAATGAAGGTGGTCCTCAGGGGAAAATTCATTGCACTAAATGTCTTCATAACAAAGACAGAGAAATCCCAAATCAATAACCTAACCATCCTGCTAAAGGCATTGGTAAAACAAGAAGTATCCAACACAAAAATCTCCAGATGGAAAGAAATAATCAAGATCAGAGCAGAAATTAATGAATTAGAAACTAAGAAAACAAGAAAATTGATAAAAGAGGTGGTACTTTGAAAAAATAAACAAAATTGATAAACCCCTGGCCAATTTGATCAAGCAAAAAAAAAAAAAATCAAACAACTCAAATGAACAAAAGGAGAGATCACAACAGACATAAGTGAAATTGGGAGAATCATCAGGACTTACTTCAAAAACCTCTATTCCACATAACTGGATAATAGTGAGGAAATGGATGAATTCCTGGACACATACCACCTACCAAAGCTAAACTCAGAGCAGATTAATCTCCTAAACAAACCTATCACAACCATCGAGATTGAAAGGGTAATCAAAAACCTCCCTAAAAAGAAGAGTCCAGGGCCAGATGGCTTCTCAGCTGAATTCTATCAAACCTTCATGGAAGAATGGAAACCTATTATTCTCAAATTGTCTCACACAATTGGAGAACAGGAAAAGCTCCCCAACTCCTTCTATGAAGATAGTATCACCCTAATACCAAAACCAAGCAGAGATGCCACAATAAAAGAAAACTGCAGGCCTATTTCCCTGATGAACTTAGATGCAAAAATCCTGAACAAAATCCCCACAAAATGAGTTCAACAGCACCTCAAAAGCATTATCAACCTGGATCAAGTAGGCTTCATCCCAGGAACGCAGGGATGGTTAAACATATGGAAATCTGTCAATGTAATAAACCATATAAATAAGCTTAAACACAAAAACCACATGGTCATTTTGATAGATTCAGAAAAGGATGAAGCTTGATGCCAGCCAGAGAGTTAGTGTGTCTCCTGGAAAGACATTTTGCACAGTTTTGACAACTTTTCAGGTGACCTTGTAGCCTGGAGCCTGGGTAAGACCATGTCATGACAAGGACTGCTTATCTATGTATGCCTCTTGCCCTATTTAAACATAAACCTTGTGTCAGGACCCTAAAATTGAATTTGGTGGGTGGGGGATCACTGGACCTCTTTATCTCTCTTCTCAATGCAAGTATATAGAATAAATCTCCATTTTCTACCAAAAAAAAAAAATGGACCCTTCTCTCTGTTGTCTTCAAGAAACCCACCTCACCACTAAAGATAGACACCTCCTCAGGGTAAAAGGATGGAAAATGATATTCCAAACAAATGGAAATAAAAACAAGTGGGCATTGCTATATTAATATCTGATCAAATAGACTTCAAACAAAAAGTAATCAAAAAGGACAAAGAAGGCCATTTCTTACTCATCAAGGGAATGATCCAACATGAGCACATCACAATCATAAATCTATATGTGCCACGCACAGATGCACCACAGTTTATAAAATAAAACCCACTTGACAACAAAACAGAAATAAACACTAAACATAGAGATTTCAATACTCCACTATCATCAATAGAAAGATAATACAGGCAGAAAATCAACAGGGAAATAATAGAGCTCAAGAACAACATAGATCAAGTAGACCTAATGGACATCTACAGAGCTTTACATCCCACTCTACCGAATACACATTCTTCTCAGCAGCCCAAGCATGCCTTCATAAAGTCAGAAAATTGAAGTAACTTCCTGCATCATGTCAAATCACAATGCTTTAAGGCTAGAAATTATCAGCAAGAAACACATCAAGAACTCCACCAGCTCCTGGAGACTAAAAAGCACACTAGTAAACAATGAAAAATGAAACATGGAAGAAATCAAAAAAGAAATCGTACAATTCCTAGAATTGAATGGTAATGATAACACAACCCACCAAAACTTATGGAACACAATGAAGGCAGTCCTAAGGGGCAACTTCATAGTGCTAAATGTCTTCATAACAAAGATAGAGAGATCCCAAATTAATAACATGGCTGTCCACCTAAAGGTATTGGGAAAATGAGAAGAATACAACCCTAAGCTCTCAAGATGAAAAGAATTAGGAACTAAGAAAACAAATTTAAAAATCAACTAAACGAAGAGCTGGTTCTTAGAAAAAATAAACAAGATTGGTAAATCCCTGGACAATTTGATCAAGCAAAAAGAGAGAAGCCTCAAATTAACAAAATCAGAAATGAAATGAAAATGGAGCGATCACAACAGACATCAATGAAATTGGAACAATCATCAGGGTATACTTCCAAAGCCCTCTACTACACAAAATCGGATAATCTGGAAGAATTGGATGAATACCTAGCCACATACTATCTACCAAAACTAAAATGAGAGCAGATTAATCTCCTAAACAAACCAATCACGTTCATGGAGATTGAAAAGGTAATCAACAACCTCCCCCAAAAGAAAAGTCCAGGACCAGATGGCTTCTCAGCTGAATTCTATCAAACCTTCATTGAATAACTGAAGCCAATTTTTCTCAAATTGTTTTGCATAATTGGAGACCAGAGAATCCTCCTGAATTCCTTTTATGAAGCTAGCATCACACTAATAGCAAAATCAGACAGTGACGCAACAAAAAAAGAAAACTGTAGGCCTATATCCCTAATGAACTTAGATGGAAAGATCCTGAACAAAATCCTTGCAAACCAAATTCAACACATCAAAAGCATTATTCACCTTGATAGGCTTCTTCCCAGGGATGCAGAGATAGTTCAACATATGGAAATCAGTCAATGTAATACACCACATAAATAAACTGAACTAGAAGAACCACCTGCTCATCTCAATTAATGCAGAGAAGGCCTTTGACAAAACACAGCACCACTTCATGATCAAAACAGTAGAAAGAATAGGCATGAAGGGTTTATATATCAACACAATAAAGGCTATATATATAAAGCACCTACAGTCAAAATAATACTTAATGGGGAAAGACTCAAGGAGTTCCCATGGAGATTGGGAACAAGACAGGGGTGCCCACTCTCACAATTGCTCTTCAACATAGTACTAGAACTATGAGCCCAAGCAATAAGACAGGAGAAAGAAATAAAAGGGATTCAAATTGGAAAGGAAGAAGTCAAGTTAGCCCTATTTGCAGATGACATGATCCTGTATATAAGTGACTAGAAAGTCTCCATCTCAAAACTTGTAAAGATGAACATATATGCTCCTAACACGGGGACTCCCAATTTCATCAAACAAACACTATTAGACTTAAGGTCAGTGATAACTCCAAACACTTCAATACCCCACTCTCAACACTTGACAGGTCAATCCAGCAAAAAATAAACAGAGAGACATCAGCATTAAATGATGTCATGGAACAAATGGACCCAACAGATATATACAGAACATTCCATCCAAATGAGGCAGAATATATATTTTTCTCAGCACCACATGGAACATTGTCTAAAGTAGACCATATATTAGGACACAAATAAAATCTTAACAAATACAGGAAAATTGAAATAATCCCTTGTACACTATCTGACCACAATGGGATTAAACTGCAAATCAGCAACAAGAAAAACTACAGAGCATTCAGAAATTCGTGGAGACTAAATGGTACACTGTTGAACAATGAATGGGTCATTGAAGAAATTAAAAAGGAAATCAATAAATTCATAGAATCAAATGATGATGAGAATACAACATACCAAAACCTTTGGGTCACAATGAAGGCAGTCCTAACAAGGAAATTTATAGCTCTAAGTGCCAATATTAAGGAATTAGAGAGTTCACAAGTAAACAATTTAATGCTTCACCTTAAGGCCTTGGAAAGAAAGAACAAGGCAAACCAAAAATCAGTAGACAGTAATAAATAATAAAGATTAGGGAAGAAATTAATGAAATAGAAACAAAAAAAAATCCAAAGATTCAATGAAACAAAGTATTGGTTTTGGAAAAGATAAACAAGATTGATAAACCCTTAGTAAATCTGACCAAAAGAAAGAGAGAAGAGACAAGAATTAATAAAATTAGAGATGAAAAAGGCACCATTACAACAGATACCAAAGAAATTCAGAAAATCATATGGACATACTTTAAGAATATATATGTTTCTAAGTTTGAAAATATGAAAGAAATGGATGATTTCCTTGATTCATATGACCTACCAAAATTAAATCAAGGTGAGATAAACCAAATATTTAAATAAACCTATAACAAGTACAGAGATCCAAGCAGTTATAAAAAGTCTCCCAAATAAAAAAAGCCCTGGCCCAGATGGATTCACTGGTGAATTTTACCAGACATTAATGGAAGAACTAACACCACTGCTTCTCAAACTTCTCCATAAAATAGAAAAAAAGGAGTTCTACCAAACTCCTTCTATGAAGCCAGCATCACCCTGATTCCAAAACTGGACAAAGACAGAACAAAAAATGAAAATTACAGACCAACTTCCCTCATGAACATAGATGCAAAAATTCTCAACAAAATATTGGCAAACAGAATACAAGAACATATCAGAAAGATTATTCACCCCTACCAAGTAGGCTTTATCCCAGAGATAAAGGGATGGTTCAACATATGCAAATCAATAAATGTAACACACCGTATAAATGGTCTGAAGGACAAAAATCACGTGGTCACCTCAATAGATACAGAAAAAGCATTTGACAAAATCCAACATCCCTTCATGGTTAAAGTATTATAGAAACTGGGAATAGAAGGAACATACGTCCTCATAATAAAAGCTACTTATGACCAATAGTCAAAATAATATTAAATGGGGGAAAACTTGAAGCTTTAGACAAGGATGTTCACTTTCCCCACTTTTATTTAATATTTTACTGGAAGTCTTAGCTATAGCAACAAGGCAAGAGACACTCATAAAAGGGATACAAATTGGAAGAGAAGATATCAAATTATCATTATTTGCAAATGATATTATTTTATACATAAAAGACCCTAAAGACTCTACCAGCAAACTGCTGGAGCTGATAAACACTTTTAGCAATGAAGCAGAATAAAAATAAACACACAGAAATCCGTAGCTTTTCTATATACTAACAACAAACATGCAGAGGACAAAATCAGGGAATCTCTCCTATTCACAATTGCCTCAAAAAATAATAAAGTACCTTGAATAAACTTAACCAAGGAAGTAAAGGATCTCTACAATGAGAACTTTAAAACACTCAAGCAAGAAATTGCAGAAGACACAAGGAAATGGAAAACCATCCCCTGTTCTTGGATTGCAAGAGTCAATATTGTGAAAATGGCAATGCTACCACATTTAATGCAATCCCCATCAAAATTCCAATGGTATTCTTCACAGAAATAGGAAAAACAATCCAAAAATTCATTTGGAAGCAAAAAAAAAAACAAAAACCTTGGATATCTAAAACAATTTTGAGCAACAAAAATCAGGCTGATGGTATCACCATACCTGATTTTAATCTATGTTACAGACCATAGTAACAAAAACAGCATGGTCCTGGCACAAAAAGAGACATGTATATCAATGGAACAGAATAGAGGACACTGATGTAATTTTGGTAGCCATAGCCACCTGATCTTTCACAAAATGCCAATAATACTCATTAGAGAAAAGACAGCCTCTTCATCAAATAGTGCTGGGAAAACTGGATATGTATCTGTAGAAGGATGAAAATAGATCCTTATCTCTCTCAATGCACAAGAATCGAGTCCAAATGGAACAAAGACCTTAATATCAGACCTGAAACTCTGAAATTGCTAGAGGAAAAAGTAGGGGAAATCCTTCAACATATTGGTCTTGGCAAAGGCTTTCTGAATATAACCCCAATTGCTCAGGAAATAAAACCACAGATCACCTGCTGGGATCTCATGAAGTTACACAGCTTTTGTACAGCTAATGACACTGTGAATAGAGCAAAGATACAACCTACAGAATGAGAGAAAATCTTTACCACCTATACATCTGATAGAATATACAAAGGACTCAAAGAAACAGAACAATAAGAAATCAAACAACCCAGTTGAAAAATGGACTATGGAACTAAATAGAGAGTTCTCAGAAGAAGAAACACAGATAGCATAAAACATCTAAAAAAGTGTTCTACATCCTTAGCCATCAGGGAAATGCAAATTAAAACTACTTTGAGATTCCATCTCACTCCTGTCAGAAGAGCTACCATCAAGAAAACAAATGACAACAAGTGTTGGTAGGGATGCTGAAAAAGAGGAACACTTCTACACTCTTGTTGGAGATGTAATCTGGTCCGGCCATTGTGGAAATCAGCTTGGAGGTTCTTGAGACAGCTAAAAATAGATTTACCATATATTCCAGCTATAGCACTTGTAGGCATATATCCGAAGGACTCTTCTCACTACCTAAGAGATACTTGCACAACCATGTTTATTGCTACTCTATTCACAATAGCTAGGAAATGGAACCAGCCTAGATGTCCCTCCACAGATGAATGGATAATAAAGATGTGGTACATTTACACAATGGAGTTATATTCAGTGGCAAAGAAAAATGAAAGTAAGAAATTTGCAGGGAAATGGATAGATCTGGAAAGGATTATAACTAAGTGAGGTAACCCAGACCCAGAAAACCAAACATCGCATGTTCTCTGTCATATGTGTATCCTAGCTACAAATGTATAGACTTGAGTGTGAGCTGGAACCAAAAATCAGTAGCAGAGGCCAGTAAGCTGGCAAAAGGCTATGAATGAGGGAGGAGAGGGAAGGACTCAAGGGGACGGTATTGTATACTTAACTAGAAGAACGTATTACAGGGAGGGGAAAGGCAAGGCAAGGCAAGGGGAAGAGAATGTATAAAAGAAGGGTGGGGGCAGAGTCAAGCAAAATTCAAGTTAGTCTGAATAAGACATGTAAACCTACTTTTTTGAATAATGGCACATCCAGAAGCTATAGATGGTTACTAGAAAATTTTCAGTGCCTGGCATGGGATACCTTCCAGTGAGTTGTTGGCTAGGGAGGTCCCCGTAGCCTCTTAAACATTAAAGGCTATTGCCAAGGCCCTTGGTTTCCCTTGAGAAACAGGTAGTAAGACCCTATTGCTGAAGACATCTCTTGCCTGAGTGGCAAGGTCACTGAGAATGCAAGCTGGTGCTGAGCAGAAAACCTTCTCCCTATAGACCAGCCAACTGAAAGCTGCACTGCATGCAGCCATATGGGAGACAGAAATCAACAGTGACAAAAACAGTGGACACTGGAAACCTCACGTTTGGCCAGACAGACCCAATGACTGAAGGGTGCAGTGGTGGCATGTCTGCTCTTGGGAAAACCAACTCCTCCTAATTGGACTGAAGGCCTGCTCTATAGGAGGGAATACATCCCTGGTACTGAAAAAACTAATCAAAAGTCTATGTCAGGGGAGGTCATAAGCCTTAGGGGTATAAAGCCTGCTCTTGTCTGGCTAAATGTATATATTATTCCCACCAAACTGCCCTGAAAGCACTACACTTAATGTCCATATTCACATATTAATGCTACTCTCATTTCTGGTTAGAGAAGCTTCTCTTTTCAGATGGAGATGACCACTGGGATTACTCAAAAGGCAACATAGTGCTGAGAAGAAGGGATAGAGGAGTGTCCACAACTGAAACATTTTTATCACACCCTCCTAGGCTCAGGATCCATTGTGGAAGAGATGGTGGAAAGAATGTAAGAGCCAAAGGAAGGGTATGACTCCTTATAGTGCAACTGCCCAGACAGAAATTGGCTTCAAGATCCATGACCTCACAGTGCCTAGCAATACCTTCACAAGACCTTCATAATTGGAGAAAAAGATGATGACATCAAATTAAAATAGAGACTAAGGTAGAGATGGAGGGGATATGATGGAGAGTGGAGTTCTGTATGGGTATTGGGGGAGGGGAGGGAAAATATGGTTTATTGTTTGTAAGTATAGAAGTTGTCAATAAAAAATTTACAAAAAACTTCTAAAGATAATTAATTCCTTCAGTAAAGTGGCAGGATACAAAATCAATGTACAAAATTAGTAGCTTTCCTATATGCAAAGGACAAATATGCAGAGAAAGAAATCAGTGAGGCTGTCCTATTTTCAATAGCAACAAAAATTTAAATACCTTGGAATAATACTAACCAAAGATGGGAAAGACCTATATAATGAAAACATTAAAAAAAAAACTCAAGAAAGGAACTGATGAGGACTTGTGAAGATGGATGCTCCTGGAGAGGTAGAATTAATATTGTGAAATGGCAATTCTACCAAAGGCAATATACAGAATTAACACAATACTAATAATAAACCAGCATCATTCTTCACAGCAACTGAAAAAATGATCTCAAAATTCTTATGGAATGGCAGAAGACCTTGGATATGCTAACATATCCTCAGCAAGAAAAAACACCTCTGGAGGTATCACCATACCCAATCTAAAGCTATATTACAAAGCCATAGTGACAAAAAAACCCAGCATGGTCCTGGAATAAAAACAGAAACAGACCAATGGAACAGAATTGAAGACCCAGACCTTAGGTCAAGTAACTATAGCTACTTTATTTTTGACAAAGGTACAAATAATGTAGACTGGAGAAAAGACAATATCTCCAACAAATAGCATTGGACAAATTGGATGACCATATGTAGAAAAATGAAATTAGATCCACTCATTTCTCCATACACAAAAATCAAGTCTGGGCTGGAGAGATGGTTTAGCGGTTAAGGCGCCTGCCTGCTAAGCCTAAGAACCCGGTTCCAATCTCCAGGTCCCATGTTTAGCCAGATGCAGAGTGACACAAGGGTTCAATGCCGCACTTTCCCACAAGGGGGCACACACATCTGGATTTTGTTCACAGCAGCTGAGAGACTGCTGGTGCGCCCATTCTCTATCTCCTTCTCCCTCTCTCTCTGTCTGTATCTCTCCAAAAATAAATAAAAATTTAAAAAAATCAAGTCTAAATGGATTAAAGACCTCAATATAAGACCTGAAACTCTTCAAGTACTGGAAGAAAAAATTAGAGGCATGCTCCACAATACAGGACTGGAAAAAGACTTCCTTAACAAAACCCCAGTATCCCAGGAAATTAAACAAGCACTCAACCAATGGGATCTCATAAAGCTAAAAAGCTTTTGTACAGACAAACATACCATAAGCAGAGCCAATCGATTACCCACCGAATGGGAGAAAATCTTCACCAGCTATACCACTGACAGAAGCCTAATATCTAGAATCAACAAAGAACTCAAAAAACTAAACAATAAAAAATAAAACAACCCACTACAAAAGTAGGGCAGAGAACTCAATAGGGAGTTCTTGGAGGACGAATTACAAATGACTAACACACACTTAAGAAAATATTCAATTAGGCTTTTCCCCTCCCTGTAATCTGTTCTTTTACTTACATATGTACAATACCATCCATTTAAGTCCAGACAGGCCCGATGACCAAATGGGTGCAATAGTGGCATGTCTGCTCTTGGGGAAACCAACTTCTCCCTAATTGGAATGAAGGCCCTCCCTATGGGAGGGAATACATGCCTGGTACTGAAAAAACTAAGCAAAAGTCTATGGCAGGGAGGTCATGAGCCTTAGGGGTATAAAGCCTGCTCTTGTCTGGCTAAATGTATATATTATTCCCACCAAACTGTCCTGAAAGCACTACACTTAACATATTTGTCATTTTGCCTAAGCCAAAAAAACCTCTACACTCCCCCACTCACTATGAATTGTACAGCCTCATTGTAGTAAATATGTAAAGGAAAAGAGATAAAAGGATAGCAGAAGAAAAATGACTCATCAGACTGCAACTTAAGGACAGCCACCATTAATATATTGTTTTCATAGGGCCTTTGTATTTGTCTTCTGTCATTGTTGGGGGCAAGGTCTGACTCAGCCTCAGACTGGCCTGAAAGCCATTTCAGACCAGAAATCTCAACCTCTCAGTTGACAGGATTAAGTGTGTGAGGCCACACACATTCTTAGGGACTTTAGCTTTATTAGATTATTTTTTTTTAATCCCCACTGGTGCATGAATACTCTGTGCTGGTTTGAACTGAATGTGTATATTGCTCAGTTGAATTTTAGAATTTGCTGGTAAATTATTCCACCCATTATACTAGAATACTTGGATAGCAGGCAAACTCAACACCTAAGGTCACTCCTGCTGTTTTCTTGGAGTATAAAAGCCACACTTATCTGTAGCACATAAGCAAGACACACAAAGGTGAGGCAAGTGCTAGGCTGCACATGCCTACTAGGTGGTGCAAGCATCTTGAGTTCAAGTGCAGTGGTTTAGGTCCTAGCACACCAATTGTCTCTCTCTCCCTGTCTCTTTCTCTCTCTGTGTCACTCTCTCTCTAAAGAAAGTTTTAAATATCATAGAAATTATTGTGAACCAGCCCTGGCAGCTCATGCTTTCCCAAATAAAAGCCTTTGCCTCAGAGTGGTTTGCATGGTTGTGGTCACTCCCAAACCTTAAATCTGGTGCCCTGATTCAGATAAGAGGCTTCTGGTTGCCCTCTTGGGTGGCCAGACCTCCTTTCCCCTGACCAGACCACTGAGCTGCCATTTACCCTCTAATGGCTTCAGACCATCTCTGCCCCATCCCAACTTTCACATCCACCACAATTTGGCCTTACCCTTCTTCTCTTCATCTCCTCCCTCCCTCTTGGTAAGTATCCTTCTCAGGTTGGCCTGCCCTTGGGGTTAATCCTTCCTTGTAAAAGCTGTGCAGGCACACCAGGCTACACCCCTTGCCAGCTGCTGGGCCCCAACCCCAGGTCTTGAGAAAGATGCACTTTTTTTTTTTTTTTTTTGTTTTCTGAGGTAGGGTCTCACTCTAGCTCAGGCTGACCTGGAACTCACTATGTAGTCTCAGGGTGGCCTTGAACTCATGGCAATCCTCCTACTTCTGCCTCCCGAGTCCTGGGATTAAAGGCATGCACCACCATGCCCAGCTAAGAAAGATGCACTCTTGACACATAGTGTCTCTTACTCTCTGGTCCTCTATACCCTAAGGGGCACCTTTTGGTTCCATTGCAAAATCTTGGGACACTCTCCTCTCCCACTCTTCTATCCCTCCTCTCCCTCCTGAGGTCTCATCTTTCACTGCCAGCTGCCTTTGCCATCAGGAGCACAGGTGCCCACCTTGCTCGCTAACAGGCTAAAAAGCCAACAGTTGTGACCTGTACAGCCTCTGCCCATGTGGGAGGTGCAGGCTCCGTTTACCCTAACGGGCCTGGGGGTCATACTGGTATTCTGTGTAAACCCAGCTTAAGCCTTGGTTCCTTTCTCTCACCCTTGTTTTGCTCATTCCATGTCTCCTTAAGAACTTAAAGCCTCTACTACTCTTGGAGGACATCAAACCTCATCGTCTGATCTTTCTCTGCAACTCTGCCTGGCCACAATCTAAGCTAGACAATGAGTCCAAATGGCCTAAATATATTATTTTTGATGTCCAAATTCTCATTGATTTAGAAAACTTCTGCCAACATACAGGCAAATGGTCCAAAATTTTTCACTCTACATACATGGCTTCTCTGTGCTCTATCATGCTCCCACTAACAAGGTTTGTTTTTTGTCTCTGGAGTTGTAAATAGAATAGAAATTTAAAATGAAAATGCATAGCTTCTAAATGAATGAATGAATGAGGGGGAAATGCTTGTTTGGAGTCTATATGAAAAGTACACTTGAAATGAATGTGTGTATAGAAATATGTATGTGGCTCACAGCCCTAAGGCTGTAGAATGATTTCTGTTCTGAACAGTGCCATTTCATTGATGTTCTCCACCAAGCCCACTATACTAGATGGCATGGCAAACTTTTACTATTGAATTTCCCCCAGAAGAAACACAAAGTAATTGGGGAGTTATGCTGTTCCACTGTATTCCCCAGGGACAAAAAGTAGATCAAAAATAATTTAAGTTCTGGTTCAGTCCAGGCAAATGTACCTGTAATGTGTTACTTAGTGCTTTCCCCTGAAGGGCTTGATCTGTAGATGGCCAGGTGGCCCTGGGAGTAAGAGGGGAAGCTTAACACACAAATCTCATTGTTGGACACAGAGACAAGACACAGATCTCTCTGGTGTTTATGCTGCCCCAGGAAAATCCTAATGGCTCTTTCTTAGCTTCCCTGCCTTGCAGAGCCAGGGGGCTGCAGGCACAGGAAATCTGGCCCCAGTAGCATAATGAGGAATACCAAGTTGCTGTGAATAGATGGGGACTTCTTATAAGAATTTGCAACTGTTTTAAGTTTACCTTATCTTTCTATGCTTCTGTGAGACTACTAACAGAAAAACAGCCTCAAATTTATGTTTAAATTTAGACATGCTCGATACTGAATTTGTAAGAAAATTTCTAATAATGTTTGAATCTCCTTTCATATTTAAAAAATGTGTTTCAGAAAAGTTATAAGAAACAAAGTTCCAAAATCAATAAATGATAAAATCATATGTTTGTGCTAGATAAGTACTCTAAGTCAAGTTTGGTCTACTCTTTCATAAAGAAGTTATTTCAAAAGGCATTTTATTAAAAGTCTTATGGTAAAAACAATGAAAGTCTTTGCTGATAGTTATGAGATGAACTAACTAAAGAAGTTAAACTGCAGAGGAAACTTTAAATGTTGGAAATGTTTGATAAAAAAGATTGTAACAGAGTGGTTACATAGATTGTAAAGTAAAAGTTATGAGTAAAGTATGTGAATGAAGGCATAAGTAAGCTTAAACAGAAGGTTAAAGACAAAGTACTTAATCAGATTACAGACTTCTTGAGATATAAAATTACTATTAGCTTAGGGCTTACATCAGACTAACAAAGTATGGTCCTTGTTGGTAGCAGGTTGCTATGGTATTCAGGTTGTAAACTTAACTTTAACTCATTCATGTTAGCTTATGTCATTACTGAGCAAGTTTACCAAAGTTCCTCAGACAAAATTATAGAGATGATTAAAGTTTGAGTAGTTATAGATTGTGTCAAGAAATTTAATGTATGTTTTGTGTATATTTTATGTATGATTTAGAGGAAATTGAAAATATTTCTTTTTGGCTAAACAGTTAAAGGTACTTGTCTACAAAGCCAGATTCACATAGTGGAGCATGCATTTGAAGATTATTTGCAGTGGCAAATGGCCCTGGCATGCCCATTCCCTCTCTTTCCATGAGACTTGTCTCCTTTTTTCATTAGATAATGGCAGTTTAGTCCAGTCTATCAATAAGCATACATCACCATGCCTGACTAAAACTCTGTAATTTTATGATGGTTCTTGTCCTGTTCATGCAGGTCTCACTGGGTGAATATCACTAAAGTTATAATCTCAGTCTCATAAAAAGTGACTTATTATAATCTTGTTTTTAGGAAAACTGAGAAAGCTCCCCATGTCTTAGGGAAATCCATTGTATACAAACAATATAGTTCATCTAAGCTTCACATAACAGTCATAAATATTTCTTTAGTTAAGCCTTAAAATTGTTCAATGGTAAAAGGTATTTATTAAAAAAATTACTTTATGTCTGTCATATTGTCTCTAATGTATGTCAAAATAAGGCTTGCTTAGCTGGTGCTGAGCAGAAAACCTTCTCCCTGTAGATCAGCCAACTGAAAGCTGGAAAAAAGCTGCAATGCATGCAGCCCTATGGGAGACAGAAGTCATCAGCAGTGAAAACAGTGGACACTGAAAATTCAAGTTTGGCCATACAGGTCCAATGACTGAACGGGTGCAATAGTGGCATGTCTGCTCTTGGGGTAACCAACTGCTCCATAATTGGACTGAAGGCTCTCTCTATGGGAGGGAATACATACCTGGTACTGAAAAACCTAAGCAAAAGTCTATGGCAGGGGAGGTCATGAGTCTTAGGGGTATAAAGCCTGTGCTTGTCTGGTTAAATGTATATATTATTCCCACCAAGCTACCCTGAAAGCACTACACTTAATGTTCATATTCACGTATTAATGCTACTCTCACTTCTGGTTAGAGAAGCTTCTCTTTTCAGATGGCGATGACCACTGGGATGACCCAAACGGCAACACAGTGCTGAGAAGAAGGGATGGAGGAGTGTCCAGCACTGAAACACCTCTGTCACACCCTCCAAGGCTCAGGGTCCATTGCGGAAGAGGGGGCGGATAGAATGGAAGAGCCAAAGGAAGGGTATGACTCCTTACAATGCAACTGCCCAGACAGAAATTGGCCTCAATATCCATGACCTTGCAGTGCGTAGCAATACCTTCGCAAGACCCTCATAATAGAAGAAAAAGATGATGACATAAAATTAAAAGAGAGATTAATGGAGAGAGGGAGGGGATACAATGGAGATGGAGATTGGAGTTCTAAAGGGGAATGGGGTTAGGGGAGGGAAATATCATGAGTTTTTTTGTATGTAAATATAGAAGATGTCAATAAAAAAAGAAAAAAAAGGGCCTGGTTAACTCAACAATAATCAAGTTTTATATTATTTATTATATATTATTTACACACAGCTTATTTTCTTAAGCTATGTATAAACAGTGTCAGTCAAGGTTTCACCTAACCAATTGTGTCATTTCTGGTATCTTAAATTCATTACATATAGAGATATTGGTAGTTAAGACATGTTTCCTGCCCTAGAAAAATAATCTTGAATTGCTGTTCTGCTTCCAGTTTGGGATATTGGTATACAGACTACCAAAGTTGTTTTCAAACACAGATGCCAAGTTTTTACACTGTCTTGTCTTTTTCCTGACATACAATTTCGAAATTAAATCAGTTGCCTTAAAGTTACTGATAAAATAATTGGTGAAATATTATTTTCAGGGCTACTAAAATGTTCTGCCTATACTTATAACTGACAGGTACTTAAAAGATAGAATGTGTATGCTTTCTATGTTCTAGATATAGCTTACTGTCACCTGACAACTAAACTTAGATATTAATCAAAATGATTTTAAACTATTGTGTCATTCTCTCCATGTTCTTTCTTGCTTTTCTCCTACACTGTCCTTACAGCTCTCACTGTCATCTGACAACTAAGCTTAAATATTAACCAGAATGATTTAAACTATTGTGTCATTCTCTAACTAGATATGCTTTGCTAACCAGATATGTTTTACACTTTTTTTGTTTATTTATTTGAGAGTGACAGGCAGAAAGGGGGGGGGGAGGAAAGAATGGGTGCACCAGGGCCTCCAGCCACCTTGTGCATCTGGCTTACATGGGTACTGGGGAATCAAGCCTTGAACTGGGGTCCTTAGGCTTCACAGGCAAGTGCTTAACTGCTAATCCATCTCTCCAGCCCATGTTTTACACTTTTTAACTAACATGTTTTGCTAATCAGATATGTACAGTCTCTCTGAGTGATTAATAACCATATGTAGAAGCCAAAATCAATTGGAAACATTGGAGTTAAAAGGACAACCAATATTTTGGTTCCTGCTCCCAGGTCAGAAGGCCACAGGAGATGATGGGACAGTGCTAACTTCTACCCTCTGGTAAGTTACCTATCTTCTTGATCAGAGAGGATATGGAGACTCAGAGATAAACTCCAAGTCAGTGTATCTGCAACAGGAGAGTGACATCAGAGAAATCAGTCCTCCAGGTTTCCCAAAAGAGGGAGGGCCACTTGGTCAGCATGGTCTTGACTTATCCTAGCAGATGACAATGCTGAGAGTCACAGAACTCCTCACATGTCCCTAAAAGTCTCCCCTACAGTGCCATTATTGACCTCCAAAATATACAATTAATTCTGGAAGCCTACATGGTCTTAATCACCCAGTAAGAAAAACGTAGCTACAAAATATACCTACAATATAAACAAAGATTCAGACTATTAGACTCCCCTATCTGATGCTGATTTACAATACTAGTCTGTAATATTAACTTATGCCTTTTGCCTCTGTCTGTCCCTGATTAACTTCACCTACCCTGACCCCAGCTCCTCCCACTTGCCTTAGCCAGAATCAGAGCTATTCCTCAGGCCCCTCCTGCCTTAGCCCTTATCTTGCTTCATCCAGGGATAAGTACACTGCCACCCCAATGGGTACTCTCAATCATAAACTCTCTTGTGTTCCTACTCTTCCCCTGATCCCTAAATGCTCCTTTTTTTTTTTTTTTTTTTTTTTTTTTTTTTTTTTTTTTGGTTTTTCGAGGTAGGGTTTCACTCTGGTCCAGGATGACCTGGAATTAACTATGTAGTCTCAGGGTGGCCTCGAACTCTAGGCGATCCTCCTACCTCTGCCTCTCGAGTACTGGAATTAAAGGCGTGCGCCACCATGCCCAGCTCAAATGCTCCTCTTGAATACACTGATGCCCCTCTGCCTCCTCTCTCTTGACCCAAGCCCTCTATCCCATGTCTCTGAGTGCTCATACTCACCTTGTGCATGGCATTTTGATGTCATAACAATCTCCTTAATTCTTCTCATGGGAGGCACAGAGCCCATCTCCCTCATCTTTTCTATAACAGATATTGCCAGCAACTGCCCTGAAGCCAGCTCAATACAGGGGTGGTATGAGAGAAGTCTCTGTTTTGTTTGGGACCAAGTCATAACAGCATGCTACACTGGTGCTGATGGAGAGTGCTCACTAATTATCTCACCATTGGCCGCCTCTACACACCACGGAACTGCCCCCTCATCACCTGCCCTGAAGGGAGACCCATCAACCACATTATCCAGCCTCTTCCATAAGAACTCATCACCCCTATGGTCAGCATGAAGAAATTAACCTTTGTCTCTTATCTTTAACAAAAGGCTGGAATGTTAGGTCTGACCAGTCCAAATATGGAGTCACCAAGGATAGCAGGATGGCAAGAGACATAAGGAAGTGAATTGTTGGACATTGCTAAAAACGGGCTGGGAATGTGAGGAAGCTGGCCTGAACTGTTGGACATGGCCAGGAACCTTGTGTTGTGGGGGTTGTAGATGGCCTTATCATTGGGAACCCACCCTGGAAATGATGACTGGCCCTCCCTGCCCTCAGGCAAGGTTGGAGTGTGCCCTGTCATTGCCCAGAGTGGTCAGAACTGGCAAGGACCTCCCCCTTTGATCCCAAAAGCATCTGACCATTCCATAAGTCAGGCTTTGCCCCCCCCCACAATTCCTGACCTTGTGGCTAGCTGCCCAAGAGACCCTTATGTGGCTGAAGTTACCTGGCTTTGCCTGCCACTATCTACCTTACCCTTCTGCCTTTTAACCAATTAGATAGCAACCCATAAACTATGTATCCAATCGCCATATAGTGTGTATGTGCCTTCTCAACCTTTCTCAAGTGTTTATAAACTCACTCCCCTGTTGAACAAATGAGAGTTTGCTATCCATCAAACTGCCTCCTGGGTGTTCATTGCCCCTTGTTGCACTCACCCGCTGCTCCAGGACCCTGCTTCCCTCAACTCCTCCTGTGCCTGGGATGTGGATGGCCAACAACCCCCACAGCTGGCTCCTGAACAGGGACCCTTTGGATGTGTGGTTAATAGGTGAGTGCCCCCTTGAGGGACATCATCCTTTGGTGTTGATGGCCCCCTGTGGCAGCCTCCCCATTGAGGGCTGGCAAGTTTCAGTTTCTCCTTCCTCCATCAGAGGAAGGCATGTTTCTCCTCTCTCCATCAGAGAGAGGTGAATATGCTCTTTCCTCCATCAGAAGGAAGCTATTTTCTCCTTTTCCTTCTTTACTTTCAGTTTGTGCCATTGTGTGGGTTTGAAGCAAAGCAAAAGGGCAATTGACGTTATTTGGCCGGGGCTATACTCTGGTATTGACCGAAGACCCCTAGCTCACTGTGCAAACCCCAACAGCCTGCTTGGGCATTGGCAACAACCTTCTAGTTATTTCTCTTCATGATCAACAAACCGGTAATGCATCGACCAGTAAAAGCCTCTAGGGTGGTTGCCGGTCTCTTAAACTTATGGACGGGCTTGCGTCTAGACCTTTGGGGAATCCCCTGCAGTTCCATAGCACACCAGGAACATTGCCCCCTGGTCTTGGTGTTTCTGGTCTTCTCTATCATGGGAAATGCTACCTCCCATTGAAAGGAATCCCAAATCAGCAGATTGAGGACATTTCTTAAAATTAGGGGCATAAGACTCAGAAAGTGGCCAATTCATTTTGGGAAGAAGTCCTTCAAATATCCCCTTGGATGGCTTTGGGGACCTCTATAACCCAGACACATGGACCTGTATAGCATATCTAGCCAGAAGATGGGAAATCCAAGAGGGGAACCCCATTCCCTCTCTTTTCTTCCTATTATTGCAGCAGTTAGACAAAGTATCAACCCCTTAAAAAATGCTTCTACACCCAAGTCAGACACTGACTCTGATGAGGACAATGCTGAGGACTGCCCAATGGTGGATCACAGCTCCTTAGAAAAAGGAAAAGAGCTCAGCTCCTTAGAAAAAGGAAAAGATCTCAGTTCCTTAGAAAAATGAAAATAACCCAGCTCCTTAGAAAAAGCAAAAGAAGAAATTGAAAAAAGGGTCACTCCAGATAGCACAGCCACCCCCCTCTATCAGGCCTTACCACCATATCCACCTCCTGATCCTAGCTGCCCTGGAACATGTCCTACTGGAACAACAACAACAACAACAACAACAACAACAACAAAACCAAAACCGTAACATGATAAATGCCCCTAATCAGAGCTTTCCTGAAAGGACCCCCACCCAAAAGCTCTTTGAAACTAGAGATAACAACAAGGCTATTTACAATCAAGAAGTCACAGCCTTTCCTGTTAATCTCCAACCAATTCAAACTCGGCCCTTAGACTGGTATCCATATCAGGCTGATAACCTTAAGGAACTTAGGATAGCAGTCAGGGAGGATGGGATCCATGCACCTTGGACTAAATCCCTGCTCCTACAGGGCATTCATATCAACCCCCCAAGACTGGCAATATATCTGTCACTAGTCTCTGCCTAGCCCCTTATTTCTCCAATGGAAGGCTCTCTGCAGAGACAAATGCCTCCAACAGATAAAAAGAAACCAAAATCAACGAAATGGTCCCTGGGGCTCTGATGAAATGTTTTGACAAGGCAGTTTTTCCACTGGGGTTGAACAAGCCCATCAACCCCAAGAGTTCTATGACTAGGTCCACCTTTGCACCCTCCAGGCTTGGGATAGACTGACCCCACCCTCCATTTCCCAAGATCATACCTCCCTCCTGTTTCTTCACCAAAAACAGAAGAAACACTTTCTGATTTCATTTTAAAAACAAGGACCAATTTAGAAAGAAAAATCCCCCAACCCTACTGCCAGGGACCTACTCTTCAAAAGTATTGTATGGGAAGGAATGACCTCCAAGTGCAGGGCAGCCTGTCAAGGGCTCAAAGATGAGCATTATGATAAATGGATAGTTGCCACCCAGGATATTGGGACTGCCTCATACAAGGCTGCCTCTTTAGCCCAGGCCTTCACAGCAGCCCTAAAAACTAAAGGAAAATATTTCAATTGTGGAGAGGATGGACATTGGAAAGGGGAATGTCCCAGAGGCCTCCCACCAAATTTCAGAGGCCCCTTACCAAAATCAGTCTTCCCTAGATGCTGCTGCAGTGAGAAAGGCCCCTCCCTCATGTCCTGCCACTGGGTTTGTGACCCAGGCTCTGGGGGCCATGGCTGACAATGTGGACTTAGGTGCGGTGGCCTGATGCCTTGAGCCACACCCACCTGGCACAGTGGACAAGGAGATGGTAGATTAAAAAAAGACAAGATTCTCCTACTCTTAAAGAGTTGTAAAATGGCAAGATCAGGAAGCTGTGTTGTAGCCTGAGGGAAGTCCAAAACTCTCCCTGGAATTTAGGGGGAAAAAGCTCTTTTTTTAGCTTCCCTGGCTTGCAGAGAGTGGGGACTGCAAACACAGGAAATCTAAAAATCCTGCCCCCAATATCATATTGGGTGAATGCCAAATTTCTGTGAATAGATGTGGACTTATAAGTATTTGCAACTGTTTTAAGTTTACTTTGTATGCTTCTCTCGGACTACTAACAAAAAAAATGTCTCAAGATTTATTTTTAAATTTAAATGTGCTCGATACTAAATTTGTAAAAAAATTTGTAACAATGTTCAAATCTACTTTCATATTTAAGAAAATGTGTTTCAGAAGTCAAGTCTGGTCTATTCTTTTATAAAAAGTTATTTCAAAAGACATTTTATTAAAAGTCTTATGGTAAAGACAATGAAAGTTTTTGCTGGTAGTAATGAGATGAACTGACTAAGAAAGATAAACAGGAGAGGAAACTATAAATGTTGGTAACTGATGAAAAAGACAGAGTGGTTACATAGATTGTAAGGAAAAAGTATGTAGCTGAATGAATAAAGTATGTGGATGAAGGTATGTGTAAACTTAAACTGAAGGTTAAAGAGAAAATACCTCAGATTATAAACTTCTTGGGACATATAAAATGATTATTAACCTAGGGCTTACATTAGACTAACAAAGCATGGCCCTGGCTGGTAGCAGGTTACTATGATATTCAGGTTGTAAACTAAAAACTTTAACTTGTTGATGTTAATCTGGTCATAATAAGGGTTATGAAAGACTGAATTTAGAGTACCCAAGCAAGTTAGTTAAGTTCCTCTATTTGTCAACATTTTAACTATATCTTAAGGTTAAAAAATGGCTCATTAGTATTTAATTCTCTCACATGGTTAATATAGCTAATATACAAAAACTCCCAGCATCCCCCTATCTCCCTCCATTGCCACACACCAGTAGCTGCCTCCTCTATCCCGGTGCAATGCCTAAATCCTTTAGATGGAACATGGAAGGGACCAGACCCCCTCCTAAGTATGGGGAGATGATTTGCTTCTATTTTCATAGGACCAGCCCAGGCCTACCTGGGTCCCAGCTCGACATGACCAATTAAATACCACCGACCAAGAAAATGGCTCATCTGATACTGAAATAGAAGCGTTCCAGACCCCCCAGGAGGAAAACATGCCAACTTGGGGCCAAATTAAGGCACTCTGTCAACAAGGAGTCATGCTGGTACAAAATTCACAACAGCCTTTATCGCCAAAGACTCTGTTTATATCTCAACAAGCATATTGGGCTTATGTACCTGACTCCCTTCTAGCTAGGGCTGCTCTTTGGGTAGAACCCCTACCTAAGATATTTTCCAATGCTTCTCTTACCACTGCCAAATATGACCTAGAATTCTTGCAAGAAGCGACTAAATCAATTAACTGGACCTCTCTCACAGCAGAGCCTCTTATCTGCTTTTCAAGCAATAGGTATCATGAGGGATGTTATATAATGTATACAAACCACCCATTAATTATAGATGGTGAATACCAAAATAAATATAGCTTACTATTACAATTGGGTCCATGGGAAGGCAAACAATCAGAGGCACCACTTATCTTGAGCCCCCAAGGGCAGCCTCAACCAGAATGACGGAAAGTAATAGTTACCCTAAAAGAAAATCATTTCAAGTTTCGGACGTGTCTGCCTCTCCCTTATCTTTTCATTGTTGGGCCTGGTGGGTCAATCACCAAAATAGGATTTACTATCTTAGTTGTACCAGGTGTACTATCACCAATTGTATCAATTCTAAAGAAGGCACAGCTGCAGACTACTCCTCCAATGTAGTCTTTATTGTCATGCAGTCTCCTTACTTAATTATGCCAGTCCAAATGACTGAGCCCTAGTACTCCAGCTTCGGAACCCAAGTGTTCCAGCAGGTTGACTGATGATACAAAAAAAGAAGATTCATAGGTCTGGAAAGATGGCTTAGTAATTAAGGCACCTGCCCGCTAAGCCTAAGAACGTCAGTTCCAATCTCCAGGTCCCATGTTTAGCCAGATGTAAAGTGATGCAAGGGCGTAATGCTGAACTTGCCCACAAGGGGGCACATGCATCTGGATTTTGTTCACAGTGGCTGAGAGGCTGCTGGCGCACCCATTCTCTATCTGTCTCCCTCTCCCTCTCTCTCTGTCTCTCTCTGTGTCTCTCTGCAAAATAAAAGAAGATTCATAGAATGGCTAATTGTGGGGATCATTGCTACAATCACCATCATCGCCTCTTCCACCACAGCAGCAATATCCCTAGCACAATCAATAAAGACAGCTGATCATGTTAATGGACTGACTAAAAATGTATCTCAAGATCTTTCATCACAGATAGATATGATTAAAAGTTGTTAGTCTGGTTAGATGCTCTAGAGGATGCTGTTATGTATTTAGAAACCTGGCGGCTCAAATGCAGTTGGTCTGTCATGCTAATTATCAATTCATATGTTATTCCTCTACTGTACAATGAGACTGATACTGATTTTCAACTGAAGGTTGAAAATCATATTCAGGGTATTTGGATCATAATAGTCTCAGCATAGGTTTACAAAATTTACAAAAAGATATATCTGTTCTCTCACATAGTCACTTGTCTTTTGATGATCCTGCTAAGGCAGCTAAAGGATTTTTGATGTCTTACAGAGCACATTACAAAAATTACCTTCCAGTTTCTTTCTCAGCTTTTCATTTTGCTACTATTGGTGTCAGGCATCCTGCTACTACTCTTATGCATAATTCCCTGTATGTGTAAATTAAGGCTCAAATAATATAGACAAATCTTGACCTATCAGGTCCTTATACATCATCTGGCTCTAACTGGACCTGCAGTAAGCCACAAAAAACTTACCCAAGATGACACTGCCCCATTTTAAAAACAAAGGGGGAGTTGTTGGGCATTGCTACAAATGGTCTGGGACTGTGAGGAAGCTGGCCTGAACTGTTGGACATGGCTGGGGACCTTGGGTTGTGGGGATTTCAGCTGGTCTTATAGTTGGGAACCCACCCTGGTGATGGTGACTGGCCCTCCCTGCCCTTGGGCAAGGTTGGAGTGTGCCCTGTCATCATCCAGAGTGGTCAGAACTGGCAAGGACCTCCCCCTTGATCCCAAAAGCATCTGACCATTCCATAAGTCAGGCTTTGCCCCCCCCCCACACAGTTCCTGACCTTGTGGCTAGCTGCCCAAGAGACTCTTATGTGGCTGAAGTCATGTAGCTTTTCCCACCACTATCTCTCTTACACTTCTGCCTTTCATCCAATTAGATAGCAACCCATAAACTATGTATCCAATCGCCATATAGTCTGTATGTGCCTTCTCAACCTTTCTCAAGTGTTTATAAACTCACTCCCCTATTGAATTAAACATGAGTGTGCTATCCATCAAACTACCTCTTGGGTGTTCATTGCCCCTTGTTGCACTCACCTGCTGCTCCAGGAGCCTGCTTCTCCCCAACTTCTCCTACACCCAGGACATCAGTGGCCAATGACCCCTGGGAATGGTGAGGACCCATAGTGAATTATCCACATTCCTCAATAAGCCACCTAGCCATTATCCCCTCCTTGCCTGCGATGCCCCCAAGTCATGGTTTTCTGCCCCCTTATTTTGTAAATCACCTGGTCTCTGTTCTGATGTCACACATTGGCTATCTTGGATCTTCCCTAAAGGAACCTTTCTTATTTAAGGTTCTTTTCCTCACCTTCCCCCAGTGAAAGCCCTGTAAAACCCACTACCTGAGGAACTCAGGTGGGATGTGTTCCTCTTGTGAACCAGCCCTGGCAGCTTGTGCTTTTCCCAAATAAAAGTTTTTATCTTTGCCAAAAAAAAAAAAAGAAAGAAAAAAGAAATTAAATAATACACTACTAAATGATGAATGGGTCAATAAAGAAATCCAGAAGGAAACCAATAAATTCATAGAATTTGCTGGGCATGGTGGCCCATGCCTTTAATCCCAGCACTCAGGAAGCAGAAGTAGGAGGATTGCCTTGAGTTCAAGGCCACCCTGAGACTACATAGTTAATTCCAGGTCAGCCTGGGCCAGAGTGAGACCCTATCTCAAAAAAAAAAAAAAAATTAAAAAACCCAGCAACAACAACAAAAAAATCATTGAATCAAATTATGGGAACACAATATACCAAAACCTTTGAGACACAAGAAAGGCAGTCCAAAGAGGGAAATTTATAGCTTTAAGTGCCTATATTAAGAAATTAGAAAGGTTGCAAGTAAACAACCTAACGCTTCACTTTAAGGCCTTAGAAAAAGAAGAACAAGGCAAAGCAAAAATCAGTAGATGGGAATAAATAATAAATATTAGGGCAGAAATTAATTAAATAGAAAAACAGTTTAAAGAATCAATGAAACAAAGAGTTGGTTCCTTGAAAGGATAAACAATATTGATAAATGCTTAGCAAATCTGATGAAAAGAAAGAGAGAAGAGAAACAAATTAATAAAATTAGAGATGAAAGATGCCATTACAACAGATACCAAAGACATTCAGAAAATCATAGGGACATACTTTAAGAACATATACTCCACTGTTTGAAAATCTGAAATGAATGGATGATTTCCTTGATTCACATGAACTACCAAAATTAAAACAAGATGAGATTAACCACTTAAATAGACCTATAACAAGTACAGAGATCCAGCCAGTTATAAAGATTCCCCAACTAAAAAAAGTCCAGACCCAGATGGATTCACTGGTGAATTTTACCATACCTTCATGGAAGATGCTTCTCAAACTTTTCCATAAAATAGAAAAGACAGGAATTCTACCAAACTCCTTTTACGAAGCCAGCATCACCCTGAGACCAAAACCAGACAAAGACAGGACAAAAAAAGAAAATTATAGACCAATCTCCCTCATGAACATAGATGCAAAAAATTTTCAAAAATATTGGCAAACAGAATACAAGAATATATCACAAAGATCATTCACCCTGATCAAGTAGGCTTTATCCCAGAATGCAGTGACTGTTCAACATAAGCAAAGTGATAAATGTAATACACTATGTAAATGGACTGAAGGACAAAAATCACATGATCATCTCATTAGATACAGAGAAAGCATTTGACAAAATTCAACATCCCTTCATGATAAAAGTCCTACAGAAACTGGGAATAGAAGGAACATAATAAAAGCTATTTATGACAAACCTACAGCCAACATAATACTAAATGGAGAAAAGCTTGAAGGTTTTCCACTAAATTCAGGAACAAGACAAGGGTGTCCACTGTCCCCACTTTTATTTAATATAGTACTGGAAATCGTAGCTACAGCAATAAGGCAAGAGAAACTCATAAAAGGGATACAAATTAGAAGGAAAAGATAAATTATCATTATTTACACATTATATGATTCTATACATAAAGGACCCTAAAGACTCTACCAGCAAACTGTTAGAGCTGATAAACACTTTCAGCAATGTAGCAAGATAGAAAATAAACACACATAAATCAGTAGCTTTTCCATACACCAACAACAAACATGCAGAGGATGAAATCAGGGAATCTATCCCATTAACAATTTCCTCAAAAAAAAAAAAAAAGTATCTCAGAATAAACCTAACCAAGGAAGTGAAGATCTCCACAGTGAAAACTTTAAAACACTCAAATCAAGAAATTGCAGAAGACACTAGGAAATGCAAAGACATCCCATGTTCTTGGATTGGGAGAATTATATTCTGAAAATGTCAGTCTTACCAAAAGCAATCTACACATTTAATGAAATTCCCATTAAAATTCCAATATCATTCCTTTTTTGTTTTTGATTTTGTTTTCTGAGGTAGGGTCTCACGCTAACTCAGGGTGGACCTAGAATTCTCAGGGTGGCCTCAAATTCCTGGCGATCCTCCTACCTCTGTCTCCCAAGTGTTGGAATTAAAGGCATGTACCACTATACCCAACCCAATAGCATTCTTCATGGAAACAGAATAAACAATCCTAAAATTCGTTTGGAAGCACAAAAAAGAAAACCTCTAATAGCCAAATTAATTTTGAGCAATAAAAATAAGTCTGGTGGTATCATCACATCTGATTTTAAGCTATATTACAATGCCATAGTAACAAAAACAGTATGGTACTGGCAAAAAGACAGACATGTAGATCACGGAAAAGAATAGAGGATCCAGATGTAAGTCTAGGCAGCTACAACCACCTGATCTTTGGCAAAAATGCTAAAAATACTCATTGGAGAAGAGACAGCATTTTCAACAAATGGTGCTGGGAAAACTGGATATGTATATGTAGAAGGATGAAAATAGATCCTTATCTCTTTCCATGCAAAAGAATTAAATCCAAATGTGCTGGTTCCTTTCCCCCGGCAGGTAGAGCTGAAGAGAGAGCTGGGCCAGTGGCTCCTCTTGAGGCTGAGCGGGAAGACGGGTGTCGGCGGCTCAGACCTTTCCCCAAAACACCGGAGAGAAAAAACACACTGAGCCGGGAGTCGTGTCGAAGCAGGAACTCGTTTTTTATTGTAATGAGAGGGTATATATATATTTTGAGAAAGAGGTTGGGAAAAAGGATGAGAGAAAGGTGTAAGGCCCAATATTATTTCACCATGTAAGCAGTAGCTGGGCGGAGGCAGTTTCGGCTTAGGCCTTGCTGAGTCACTCTTAAGCAGAAGTAGGCCAAGGACAGGTCACTAAACTTTAGTCAGGCTTAGGAAGTTCCACTAGGCCTCACACATGGGCCTCTTAAGCGGAAGTAGGCCAAGGACAGGTCGCTAAACTCTAGTTAGGCTCAGAAATTTCCACTAGGCCTCACCCCGGGGCCTCTTAGGGCCCAACATCTCCCCCTTTTGTTTTTGTAAGAACGGTGGAAAGCATGGCCCCTGTCTTAGGTTGTCCCCCTCTGGGGATCTTACCTGTCACTGAGTACCATGCCTCTAACCTGTTGAAAATCCACTCCATGACCTGTCTTAGGTTGTCTCAGCCTGTCTGAGATCTTACCCGTCATTGGTTCAATGGAGGGCAGGGGAGGGATGCTAGGTGGACAGCCAGTAAGAGGAAGAGCCAGGCTACTGAGTTGCGAACCTGTGGTATTTTGACCTGATGAAGTTTAATTGCAACCTGATGAAGTTTAGTTGCCTCTAGCTGTTGGTGAATGAATTGTGTAATCTTCTTAATTACACAGGGCCCGAGAGTGAGGATAAGAAGAAGGAGAAGGAGGGGTCCAAGGGGAGGGAGAAGGTAGGGAAAAAAGTCATGTAAGCTCGTCCACAGTGGGTTGTCTTGGAAGTCCCATCTCCTCTTCTGCAAATCTTTCTGGAGCTTTTCTGGCTTCATTTGTGTCTAGCAGCATCCACACCTCCAATTGTTCCTGGGGAAGAAACAGAGGCACAGTTCTCAGGGGTGTAACACTCCCTGGAGAGTTGATTGTTATTGTCCCCTTGTTGGGGTAAATATTTTAAGTCTCTTGCTGGTACCCAAATGGGTCTTTTTTCCTCTTGAGGAAAGACAAAGACACATCCAAATCCTCTCCCTGCTGTGAGGAGGGGGTCTGGTCCTCTCCAGGCCCCAGTCAATGGGTCCCTCCATTTGACCCAGATGGAGCTGTAAGTAACAGCTGAGGTCCAATGTTTTTGAAAAGGGGACAAGTGTCTATCTTTTTTAGAAAAATTTAAAATATTTAGGGTTAATAATGCCTTTTTTAGTTTGTCATGTGGGGGTAGGGATTCCCCCTTTTGTTTTTGTTTACGATGGCCTGGCCCCGTGGGTTAATAAGTGGAAGTGTGTAGCTTTTGAGACTGTATTACACTGAGGCAGAGAAGCCAGTTTGTAAATTTTGATGGCCTTTGAGATGTTGAAGCTTACAGATTTAGGGGAAGTTCCATAATGGCAGAAGAAGTTGGCCTGCCTTAGGGCCAAGCAAAAGAGAAAAAAAAATAATTAGTCACACAGCACACAGAACAAAAACTACAGCCAAAAACTCCAGCACACTTTAGGAACTCTTATTGGGCACACTTTGCACATCTTTACAAAGGAATCTTAAACCCACCATTAACACCGTAAGATTAGCCCCCAGTGACGTTAAGTAGGAAGCAGGCTTAGTCTCATGCTCTACCAACTGAGCTAGCTGAGCTTGAATTATTAAGGGGGATGGATGGAACATTTGGTGTAAATGTTTAGTTTGTTCTAAGGGTGGCAAGGAAGAGACAACAATAAATTTGTCTACCTGCAAATCCCCATTATCAATAAAGTTAGGCAGACCAGTGTGTGAGTGAATGTGTTTAGTAAGTTTGGACGTGGATGGCCTATTGTATGTAAAAGGACCTGTTTTCCTGGTCTGCCTTGCAGATAAAAGCCAGATCAGAGAGGGCAATGGGGTACCAGGGCCTGGATGTTGCCTCCAGCCCTACGTTAATGGGAAGGCAGCGAAGGGTGGGACAATGGTGTGTAGGACATAGCCATATAGACTTGAAAAGTAGGTTTTTTTTCCAGTCAACTGTTTTTAAGAGTTTGTATTTTTAACAGTCTTTTCTTAGGCATCCTCTCCATTGTTTTAATGTAAAGCAGTCAGGCCACCTTTTTTTTTTTTTTCCTTTCTTAAGATTGTTAATGTGTTGACAATAGCAACTCCATTAACCTAAAATTAGTCTTAGTGTCTCTATAATTTTAACTTGTTTGAGGTTTTTTAACTTAAAATCTTAAAATCTTAGTCCATTATCTTTAGTTAAGTACATTAGTCCACTATAAATTTAACCTTGATTAAACTTTTTGGGCCTGGATAGCAAAATGTAGTCATCTCTTATGTCAGTAACCCCGTTCCAATAAAGTCCTCTGTATTTTTTTTCTTTTAAGGCTAAAGAGGGGGAGGGGTAGTTGTGAGCACTATTGCCACAGGCGGTGGTTAAGGGCTGAAAAGGCAGTGGGCCAGTGGCGGCTTGGTTGGTGGCCTTGGGAGGAACAAGATTTTAAAAGCCAGTTTTAGTTTTTCCTTACAGATTTTGTTAAGGGAAAAAATGAACTCCTTCATGGAGAAGCCTTGAAGGCTGGCAATTAAGGCAAGGAGGATTGAATTATTCCATGGGGCTAAAACAAGAGTTTTGTCCCAAAAGCCATGGAGGTTTTTTTGTTTTACTTTTAAGCCACATTGTAGGAGGAGTATTTGTAAAATCAGGGCAACAGTAATACACATGAGTACAACACAAGCATAAAGGCCCAAAAAATAGCTAAACATGTTGTAGAATTAAGTTTAGATTTAGATTTGTGATGGCCAGACAAGCCTGTGTCCTTAGGGGATGGCTCGATGATACCAAACACAGTACAGATGGGAGTAGATCTCCCCAAAAGGTTTGTTTTGTCTTTTGAGATGGAGTCCCCACTCAAATGAGGGGGTGGAATGCTTAAGAGTCTCCTCTAGGTCTGCCCACATGGGGAGTCTCCTCTAGGTCTGCCCACGTGGTGATTCCACCAGGAACATATGACCCGTTCAGAAATACAGGCACCGCAGATGCGGTTTGCCAGCAACCCAGAAATGAAAGGAAAGAGAAAGGAATGAAAAGATGTTGAAGCAAGCACAGGTTACAGAAGCAAAGGTTAGAATATTAGATATTAAGACTACCTCATAATTTATGAGGGTACACCCGTCCGCAGTCCGGATTAGCCCGTCAGCGTACTTCCATGTTTTTGCGTCCTCACACAGGGCACCAGTCTGCCGGTTCCTTTCCCCGGGTAGGTAGAGCTGAAGAGAGAGCCGGGCCAGTGGCTCCCCTTGAGGCTGAGCGGGAAGACGGGTGTCGGCAGCTCAGACCTTTCCCCAAAACACCGGAGAGAAAAAACACACTGAGCCGGGAGTTGTGTCGAAGCAGGAACTCATTTTTTATTGTAATGAGAGTATATATGGAGAGAGAGAGAGAGAGAGAGAGAGAAAGAGGTTGGGAAAAAGGATGAGAGAAAGGTGTAAGGGCCAATATTATATCACCATGTCAGCAGTAGCTGGGCGGAGGCAGTTTCGGCTTAGGCCTTGCTGAGTCACTCTGAAGCAGAAGTAGGCCAAGGACAGGTCGCTAAACTTTAGTCAGGCTTAGGAAGTTCCACTAGGCCTCACACATGGGCCTCTTAAGCGGAAGTAGGCCGAGGACAGGTCGCTAAACTCTAGTTAGGCTCAGAAATTTCTACTAGGTCTCACACCGGGGCCTTTTAGGGCCCAACACAAATGGATCAAAGACCTTAATATCAGACCCAAAAGCTCTGAAACTACTAGCATAAAAAGTAGGGTAAACCCTTCAACATATTGGTATAGGCAACAACTTTCTGAATATAGGTCCCAGTGGCTCAGGAAATAAAACCACTAGTCAACCACTGGGATCTCATGAAAGTACAAAACTTTTATACAGCAAAGGACACTGTGGATAGAACAAAGAGGCAACCTATAGAATGGGAGAAAATCTTTCCCACCTATACATCTGTCAGAGGATTAATATCCAGGATATATGTAGAACACAAAAAACTAAATAAGAAATCAAACTACCCATTTAAAAATGGGCGATGGAACTAAACAGAATTTCAGAGACTTGTTGCTGTTTAGAATTATTGAATTTGGAGATTTTTCACTGACTAGAGTTGTTGGACTTGGAGCTATGAAGTTTCATGTCTTCCCTGTTTAAATTTTGTATTGGTTGAATATTTCTTTGCTATGCCAATGCCATCTTTTGCAGTGTGTTTGTTCTGTGCCATTATGGGTTTTGGGGGGATTTTTTTTTTTTGGTGTTATGGCTCACTTAAAAGACCTTGCATTATGGGGATGTTTGAACATCATTAGGATTGAATAAAACTATGGGGACTCTTAATGTCATGCTGAATATATTGTATTTTATATCATGTATGGTTATCAGTTTACGGGACTGGAGCAGAATGTGGTGGTTTGATTTAGCTGTCCACAAAAACTTAGGTATTCTGAATGTTAGTCTTCCCAGCTGGTGGCAAGTGGAAATTAAAACCTGTTGGACACAGTCTATTGTTGGGGGACAGGCTTATGGGTGTTATAGCCAGTTTCCCCATGCTAGTGTTTGGCACACTCTCATGTTGCTATTGTCTACCTTATGTTGGTCAGAGGGTGATGTCCACCCTCTACTAATGCCATCATTTTCCCCTGCCATCATGGAACTTCCCCTCAAATCTGTAAGCTAAAATACCCCCTCCTTTTTTTCCCCAAAAGTTTCTCTTGGTCGGGTGATTTCTGCCATCAATGCAAACATGACTGCAACATTTGGGCTGCAGGATCACTGAGAAATCTTGTTGGAGCTGAGCTGAAAATCTCCCTGTAGAACAGCTGACAGAAAGCTGGAAAAAGCTATGACACATACAGCTCCTGAGAGAGAGAGAATACATCAGTGGAGATATACAACAGTGGACAATGCAAGCCTTAAGTTGGGCCAACCAGGCCAAATGAGCCAACAGGGGTAATACTGGCATGTCTGTTATGGCAGAAACCTACCACTCTCTAATTGGACTGGTGGCCCGCTTCATGGGAGGGAATACATGCTTTGTACTGAAAAACTATGTCAGGGGAGGTCATGATCCCTAGAGGTGTAATGCCTTCTGGTGTCTGGATAAATTCATATATTATGTTAACTAAACTGTCTGGTAAGCACTTTTCTTAATGTTCATACACATAGATTAATGCTACTCTCACTTTTGGTTAGAGAAACTTCTCTTCAGATCGCATTGAATTCTGGGATGACTCAAAAGGCACCATAGTGCTGAAAAGAAGTGACAGAGGAGTGCTCAACATTGAATCATCTCTACCACACCATCCAAGGCTCAGAGTCCATTGCAGAAGAGGTGGCAGGAAGAATGTAAGAGCCAAAGGATAGGTCTGCTTACAATGCACTCTTCCAGACACAAAATGACCTGGATATCCATGGTCTCACAGTGCCTGGCACTGTCTGCACAAGACCCTCATGAATAGGAGGAAAAGATGATGACATCAAAATGAAATAGAGACAATTGAGAGGGGGAGGTGATATGATGGAGAGTTGAGTGTGAAGGGAAAAGTGGCAGGGAGAGAATTATCCTGGTTTATTGTCTATAATTATGGAAGCTGTAAATATAAAAAAAAACATTTTGGGGGCTGGAGACATTGCTCAGTAGTTAAGGCACAGCCTAATGATCCAATTCTGATTCCCTAGTACCCACATAAATCCAGATGCACAAAGTGGTGCATGCATCTGGAGTTGATTTGCAATGGCTGAAGGCCCTGGTGCCTTCATTCTGTCTGTCTCCTCTCTTTCTCTTCTTGCAAATAAATAAATAAATAAAAACATCTTTAAAAAACCATTTTTATTATACAGAATTTGCTTTTATAATTTTATAGGGGTGAGAAATTAACCTTCCTTGGATATATAACAGGAAATTCAAGTGCAACTTTATTAGTCATATGTAAGTAAATAAACACATGGAACTATTGCAGAACAAACTGCACTGCTTTGTGTTTGCTAGATGCAGACTGGAAGTAACACGTGTTCCCATAAACCCCTTGAGGATAGAGAAAAACCCATATGGAGAGGCAGAAGGAAGTGGATGGACCAGAGGGTGGAGACACTGGTCCGCTGGCCTGTGCTTCCCCCAGAAAGTCTGGAACACTCCCAACTGTCAGCCAGCAAAGACTTCATGCACATAGCTGAGAAAACCACAGACACACTGACAAAACTTGTTTTGTGTCCTTTCCCTATTTACATAATCTTCTATGAAAATGTAATCAGAGAATAAATGTCACTTAAAAATAATTTTTTAAAGCAGGGCGTGGGGGCACATGTCTTTAATCCCAGCACTCAGGAGGCAGAGGTAGGCAGATCACCATTAGTTTGAGGCCACACCGAGACTACATAAAGAATTCCAGGATAGGCTGGTCTAGAGGGAGACCCTATCTCTCTCTCTCTCTCTCTCTCTCTCTCTCTCTCTCTCTCTCTCTCACACACACACACACACACACACACACACACAACTTTTTGGGAGGATGGAGAAATGACTTGGCAGTTAAGGCATTTGCCTGCAAAGCCTAACAACCCGGATTGTATTCCCCAGTGCCCCAGTAAAGCCAGATGCACAAAGTGGTGCATGCAACTGGGGTTCATTTGCAGTTGCTGGAGGCCCTAGCCCACACATTCTCTCTCTTTCTTTCTCTCTCTCTGCTTGCAAATAAAATATAAACATTTAAAAACAAAGCAAAACATTTTTTTTGGTTTTTCAAGTGCAGGCCAACATGGAATTCACTATGTAGTCTCAGGGTGGCCTTGAACTCACAGTGATCCTCCTACCTCTACCTCCAGAGTGCTGGGATTAAAGGCATTCACAACCACACCCCACAAAGCAAAACATTTTAAAAGATTTAAAAAAATTTTTATTGACAACTTCTATGCTTATATACAAAAAACCCATGATATTTCCCTCCTCTAACCCCATTCCCCTTTAGAACTCCATTCTCCATCAAATCCCCTCCCTCTCTCCATTAGTCTCTTTTAATTTGATGTCATCATCTTTTTCTTCTATTATGAAGGTCTTGAGAATATATTGCTAGGCACTGCAAGGTCATGGATATCAAGGCCAATTTCTGTCTGGACAGTTGCATTGTAAGGATTTGTAACCTTCCTTTGGCTCTTACATTCTTTCCACCCAATCTTCCGCAATGGACCCTGAGCCTTGGAGGGTGTGACAGAGGTGTTTCAGTGCTGGACACTCCTCCATCCCTTCTTCTCAGCACTATGTTGCCTTTCGGGCCATCCCAGTGGTCATCGCCATCTGAAAAGAGAAGCTTCTCTAGCCAGAAGTGAGAGTAGCATTAAAATGTGAATATGAACATTAAGCGTAGTGCTTTCAGGGTAGCTTGGTGGGAATAATATATAATTTAACCAGACAAGCACAGGCTTTATACCCCTAAGACTCATGACCTCCCCTGCCATAGACTTTTGCTTAGGTTTTTCAGTACCAGGTATGTATTCCCTCCCATAGAGAGGGCCTTCAGTCCAATTATGGAGCAGTTGGTTACCCCAAGAGCAGACACGCCACTATTGCACCTGTTCGGTCATTGGACCTGTATGGCCAAACTTGAATATTCAGTGTCCACTGTTTTCACTGCTGATTACTTCTGTCTCCCATAGGGCTGCATGCACTGCAGCTTTTTTCCAGCTTTCAGTTGGCTGGTATACAGGGAGAAGGTGTTCTGCTCAGCACCAGCTAAGCAAGCCTTATTTTAACATACATTAGAGACAATATGACAGACATGAAGTAATTTTTTTAATAAATACCTTTTACCATTGAACAATTTTAAGGCTTAACTAAAGAAATATTTATGACTGTTATGTGAAGCTTAGATGAACTATATTGTTTGTATACAATGGATTTCCCTAAGACATGGGGAGCTTTCTCAGTTTTCCTAAGAACAAGATTATAATAAGTCACTTTTTATGAGACTGAGATTATAACTTTAGTGATATTCACCGAGTAGAATTCCTTCCTTTTCTATTTTATGGAAAAGTTTGAGAAGCATTGGTGTTAGTTCTTCCAGGAATGTCTGGTAAAATTCAGCAGTGAATCCATCTGGACCTGGGCTTTTTTTATTGGGAGACTTTTTATAACTGCTTGGATCTCTGTAGTTATTATAGGTCTATTTAAATGGTTTATCTCATCTTGATTTAAATTTGGTAGGTCATATGAATCAAGGAAATCATCTATTTCTTTCAGAGGAATATATATTCTTAAATTATGTCCCTATGATTTTCTGAATTTCTTTGGTATTTGTTGTGATGTTGCCTTTTTCATCTCTAATTTTATCATTTTTTGTCTCTTCTCTCTTTCTTTTGGTCAGATTTGCTAAGGGTTTATCAATCTTGTTTATCCTTTCAAAGAACCAACTCTTTGTTTCATTGATTTTTTGATTTTTTTGTTTCCATTTTTGTTAATATCTACCCAAATCTTAATTATTTCTTCCCATCTACTTATTTTTGGTTTGCCTTGTACTTCTCTTTCCAAGGCCTTAACGTGAAGCATTAAATTGTTTAGCTGTTGTAGCAGACAGCTTCAGGTTCACTGAGATGAACTTCCAGACCAGGCACAGTTATGGAGGAAGGGATATTATTTATTGAAGCTTACAGATCCAGGGGAAGTTCCATAATGGCAAGAGAAGCAGCCTGCTCTTCACAGGACCAGGCAAGAGAGAGAGAAATCCAACCAGCCACCACAGCACACAGAGCAAAACTACAGCCAAAAGGTCACACAGCACACTTCAGGAACTCCTGCTAGGCACATTTGTATATCTTTACAATGGAATCTCAAACCCACACCTTAGGACCAGCCCCCAGTGACATTGCCTCTAGCAAGGTGATTGCAGATGCAAACTATAACTAATAAAACACTGAATATATTGGGGGACATATATTCAAACTACCACAGCTGTGAACTCTCTAACTTTTTAATATAGGCAATTAGCGCTATAAATTTTCCTCTTAGGACTGCCTTCATTGTGTCCCAAAGGTTTGGAATGTTTTATTCTCATCATCATTTGATTCTATGAATTTCTTGATTTCTTTTTTAATTTCTTCAATGTCCCATACATCGTTCAATAATGTACTGTTTTAGTCTCCATGAATTTCTGTATGCTCTGTAGTTTTTCTTGTTGCTGATTTGCAGTTTAATCCCATTGTGGTCAGATAGCATACAAGGGATTATTTCAATTTTCTTGTATTTGTTAAGATTTGATTCGTGTCCTATTATATGGTCTATTTTAGAGAATGTTCCATGTGCTGCTGAGAAAAATGTATATTCTGCAGCATTTGGATGGAATGTTCTGTATATATCTGTTAGGTCCATTTGTTCCATGACATAATTTAATGCAGATGTCTCTCTATTTATTTTTTGCTCGTTAGACCTGTCAAGTGATGAGAGTGGGGTATTGAAGTCACCCACTACTATTATGCTAGAAGTTATCTCTGACCTTAAGTCTAATAGTGTTTGTTTGATGAAATTGGGAGCCCCCTTGTTAGGAACATATATGTTTAGGATTGTAATGTCCTCCCATTGGAGTGTTCCTTTAATCAGTATAAAGTGACCTTCTTTATCTTTCCTCACTAATGTTGGTTTGAAGTCTATCCTGTCAGAAATTAGGATAGCAACCCTTTCTTGTTTCCCTGGCCCATTTGCTTGAAATACCATTTTCCAACCTTTCACCCAAACCCCTTAAAACCTCCTATACTTCCTTGAATAAACAAGTTTGCAACAGCTTGCCCTCTGCTGCTTCCACCCAACTCTCGGAGTCTGTGTCATGACTCTGCGCCTCTCACCCCCAACCTGGCAGAGACCCTGCTGTCCCTCCTGGACTGGCCCTAGGGGGGACCCCACAGTTATCACTAGTTCTCATTGAAAGATATGTATTTAATCTCACCATTCTTCTTGTTTTGTAGTTCTCCCTGCTTTCACTTTATTCACTTGTCTGTTATTTGAGTATGGTTTATTTTTTCCTATTTCTGCACTGTGTGTTTTGCTTTCTCTTCAGTGTGAATGATTCCTGCAAGTATTTTCTGTAGAGCTGGTTTAGTTGCCATAAATTCCTTTAGCCTGTTTTTGTTGTGGAATGTCCTTATTTCTCCATCAATTTGGATACATAGCTTTGCAGGTTAAAGTAATCTTGGTTGACAGTTTTTATCTTTCAGAACGTGGAATACATCATTCCAAGCCCTTCTGGCTTTTAAGGTTTGTGTTGAGTAATCTGCTGTGATCCTGATGTGTTGGTGTCCCTCATAGGGCCAGCCCAGGAGGGACAGCAGGGTCTCTGCCGAGTAGGGGGTTAGAGGCCTGGAGTCACGACACAGACTCCAGGAGTTGGGTGGAAGCAGGCAGAGGGTGAGCTGGTGCAAACTCATTTATTCAAGGAAGTGTAGGGGGTTTAAAGGGTTTGGCTGGCCAATCATTGTACGGGGTGGTCCCCTTCTTGTGACCAATGACAGCCTGTCTCTGGGCAGATCATCTCACAGCAGATTTCTCACAACCATGGGCCTGTAGCTGTTGTCACGCCAGGCCTGTGCAGAATGCCATGTACACAGAAGCTACTTCCTGGTTTCTTCTGGCATGCAGTCTGGCTGGGGCCCGACCTGCACTGTGCCATACATATTTTTTTGTTGTTTTTATTATTGGCTACCCGGGAGGCATGGTTCTTTGCCAAGCCATTGTTGACCCCAGGCCCACATGCGATCATGTCTGTCTTAGGTTGCCCCATCTCATGGGGTATTACCCATCATTGACTACCCACCATCCTGGTGAGAAAACCTGAGGGGTGTGGCTGTAGCCTAGGAGGCATGGGAAGGCCAAGTGGTGGTGGCTCTGTGGTGTGCAAATGGTCCCAGTGAGCAAGAATCAACTATAGAACCTGAAAAAGACCAGGGTAGGACAGGTTTACAAATGAGAAATGGTGGATAAGATATTATATGGTGGTTCATGAGGGGTTGCCTCTTACAACTGATAAATGGCTCCCTGTAGTAGAACCTGGTTTGTTTGGATGGTGGTGATGTGCTGAGCAAAAGTTCTGAGACCTCTGAAAAGGATCAGCATGATGGCGAGAATAACTATGATTCCCACCAGGATAAGAAGGAAGAAAGAGTTGAAGAAAGAAATATAAAGTTATCATCAGGAGAAATAGCTGTAAAGCCAAGTGGCACCTAATGATAACATGGAAGTCAGCATGAATAGTCATGTAAGGGCTCAGTCTACAACTAAGGAGGGAGTAGTTGAGAAAGCCCCTGGAAAAGAGTAAAAAGGCAGAGGCATTGAATGTTGGGACCAAGACAAAATAATAGGGGGTTTAACATAAACAGGTTGTAGGGTGACTGTTGTGAGCTCACCCTTAGCACCATAAATAGTAGCATTGAGTGTCCTTAATGGTAGCAGATCAATGCAATTAAAGGAGTTGTAAAGGAATATGGCTGGTTGGAGGGTAGAATTACCATAAGAGGCATTAATAAGCAAAAAGGCAAAGGTGTGGTAGAAGTACATGCTTGAAGGGGGGAGGAATACAGTGAAATAGAGTGGCTAAAATGAAGCCTAGGAAAAGTGGGAATTTAGGCCTACCGCACCAAACAAGTATGGCTTATGAATTGTCAAAATGGTTTCCAGGAAATGGTAGTAGGGAGAAAAGGAGATAAAAGGAGAAAGAGTCACTGGGCTGGATGGATGTTTCTGACAGGGATCCAGATCAGGATCTGTGAAGTTTCTGGAAAGACACAAGCATACCCTTGGCCCTTTGTTAAAAGAGGGTGGAGTCCCTTCCAGATATTAGTAAGAGGATCCTTTCAGCTGACTAAGGGTAAGGGCGTTGTAGTTGGTTGGGATCTCCAATGTTTATAAGCTGGGGTGAGTCCTGCCTCATCAAAGGTGGGAAAATTGAGGGTGAAGAGAGCTTCCACCAAGTGGGGATCCTTGGGTTACATACTGGACTTTTGTTTTATAATTAGTTCCTTTAGTGTCCTGTTAGTTCTCTCCACTGTGGCTTGTCCTTGTGGATTGTAGGGGATCCCAAGGGAGTGTTTTATTCCCCAAGATTCCATGAAGGATGTGAATTGGGCAGATGTGTATGCAGGGCCATTATCAGTTTTAATTGACCAGGGCACACCCATGACCAACATGGTGGTTTTTGCCACTTTAATGACATGGGACACCTACTCCCCTGAGAGAGCAATAGCAAAAGTAAGCTTAGAGTAAGTGTCCACAATGACATGGACATATTTGAGGTTACCAAAGTGAGGTATGTGGGTAACATCCATTTGCCAGATAGAATTTGGGATAAGGCCTCTAGGATTGACTCTTTGGAGCTATAGGGGGCCCAAGGGGGATAGGGGGGGCACATGCCTTACAGGTACGGGTTAAATGTTTGCATTGCCTAAGTGAGAGCTTGGGGTATAGGGTTCTTAGGTTAGTGGGGGATAGATGGGACCTTTGGTGTAAATGTCTAGCTTGTTCTAAAGGTGGCAAGGATGAGACAGCAGTAAACTTGTCCACCTGTGAATTCCCATCAGCAATAAAGCCAGGCAGACCAGTGTGTGAGTGAACATGCTCAATAAGCCTGAAGGTGTATGGCCCATTGCAAAAGGACTTGTTCAAAGTAGGAGTCAATGCCAGATCCCGGGCCTCTTTGCAGATGAGAGCCAGATCAGAGAGGGGGTGGCATTATCCTACATTTACGGGGAAGTTAGCAAATGGTGGGGCAATGGGGAATGTCAGCAAACTGGCAGTTGCCTGGGTGTGTCCAGGACTGAGCGGGTACAGGTCCTTCCAAGGGTAAAGAGGGGGAGTGGTGGTTGTGAACGCGGCTGCCGCAGGCTGTGGTTCGGGTGGTGGTCTTTTATCATTGACGGGTTGGACTTCCTCCTCATCATCATAAGAGGGGGCTGGGAGGGATGAGGTTTTAAGAGCTAGTTTTGGTTCCTCCTTACAGCTCTTGTTATGGGCGGAAATGATTTCCTCCATGGAGGAGCCTTTAAGGCTGGCAATTATGGCAAGGATTATAGGAGTAATCCATGGGGCTAAAACAAGAGTTTCATCCCAAAAGCTATGGAGGTCCTTTTGTTTCATTTTTAAGTCACGTTGCAGGAGGAGGGCCTGAAGAGCATGTAATTGCGGCATCCTTTGATGGGGAGGCAGGTTGCCCATTATGGCATGGTGGTGTTTGGGGGGGGGCTAGGTTGGGACACTCCTGAATCAAGGAGACTGAGAAAATGATAACCCAGATCAAAAATGATAGCCCAGGGCTGGAGAGATGGCTTAGTGCTTAAGGTGCTTGCCTGCTAAGCCTAAGAACCTGGTTCCAATCTCCAGGTCCCACGTTTAGTCAGATGCAAAGTGACGCAAGGGCGCTATGCTACACTTGCCCACAAGGGGGAACACGCATCTGGATTTCAGCAGCTGAGAGACTGCTGGCGTGCCCATTCTCTGTCTCCCTCTCCTTCTCTCTCTCTGTCTCTCTCTGTGTCTCTCTCCAAAAATAAAATAAAAAAATTTAAAAAATGATAGCCCAAAGGATAATCATGCAAATCACAACACCTAATTCTGGGGCCAGATGAGACATACAGATAGAATGTTTAGGACCCACGTGTCTTGTGCTTAGTGGGGACTTCCATGGGTCATTTCTCCATGGTCATATGCCCACATGGTGTTCAGCCAACGGCCTCACCTTGGTTCTGATAGTTCCTGCTGTTATTGGAGTACACTGGAGAAAGAGGACCCCTCTCCTTCTTATAAATGCCAGTTCTGCCTCAAAAGGAATCCTGTCCCTTTTCCAGGCAATCCCAAATCCCATGCAACACCCTTCACTTGTCATGCTGAACCAGAGGGAGTGGATAGTCTGGGATTTGAATAATCTGGATATGCCAGAAGCAATACGGGCCCCTTCATATCAGTGCACTCCCCTAGCTTTGGCTCTCCCATCTTGATAACAAAGACCACCATGCCTGCCTGCCTGAGGTGGCTCTATTTGCTACCATGTATTCTGGCAGGTGATAGCTTGCTTGGCCCAGCACACCTCCAGAGGCATGGAAACTCTCTACTCCCAGAGTGGGTGAACAGTGAGGGTGGCAGGTGGCTTCAAGCCAGCCCTGCCTGGTGGCTCAGGACTTGTGGTTCTCCAGAAAGAGAGAACTGGAGGGCACTGTTTGATAGTCATGAACAATTTAACACAGTTGTTCCTACCCTTCCCCCAACCCTGAGAGCTTGCTTGCTATGGAAGCCAAATTTAAGGTCTATTACTCATGGTGAGGTTTGGTATCTGCAGTAGCAGAAGCAGCTGTGGAGCTGCTGTGAGCCCAGATAAGGGAGAGGCTGTGGCTAGAAGCCACTAGAAATCACCTCAGAAGGCAGGGCCGGTGGCCTAAGGCTGCCTGAGAAACTGAAAATGATTTTCTTCCTCAAAGCAGCTGGACTGCTCTTTGACCATTAGGGATGTTCCAAAGGTCCTCCAAGATTCAGCTTCACTGTTTTGTTTAGTTTTTTTTTTTTTTTTTTTTTCCTAGGCAGGGTCTTCACTCTAGCCCAGTCTGACCTGGAACTCACTCTGTAGTCCAAGGCTGGCCAGAGCTCAGCAAACCAGTAGGTTTTGTTTTTGCTTATCACCATTTCACTTTTCCTTTAAAAGTGTCACATGACAAAAATATGTTTATTGTAGATAATATGGAAGACATAGTAGAAAATACAAGAAAATACACAAAAATTAGCTTTAATCAGGCATAGTGGTGCATGCCTTTAATTCCAACACTTGGGAGGCAGAGAGGAAGGAGGATCACTGTGAGTTGCACAGTGGATGGCTCCAGGCTTCAGGGCCATCTCTGTTGTGGGGCTGTAGAGAACTTGCCTGACATGCACAAGGCCTTGGGTGGGATCCCCAGCACCAAACCAGATGCAACACAACCCTAAACCAGTCTGTATATTTGTATGTGGTATATAAGGCTGTACTACTGGTGTCTCCGACAAATTCTGTGACTTTGGGGTTTCTGTAAGACACTCAACTTTGGTGTGTGGGCACTGTTTTTCACTTTTTTTTTTTTTTTTTTTTTTTTTTGGTCTTTCAAGGTAGGATCTCACTCTAGCTCAGGCTGACCTGGAATTTACTATGTAGTCTCAGGGTGGCCTCAAACTCATGGCAATCCTCCTACCTCTGCCTCTCAAGTGCTGGGATTAAAGGCATGCACCACCATACTTGACTTTGTTTTGGCTTTTAATTATCTTTGTGTATATGTGTATGATGTATGTCTGTGTGTATTTCTGTGAGTGTGGTTGTGTGCATGTACAACTGTTGGGCCTCACTTTTCATCTTGTTTGAGGCAGGGTCTGTTGTTCACGCCTGAGAATGCTAGGTTGGCTAGCCCTTCAGCTTCAGGGATTCTCCTATCTCCACCTCTCATCTCCCCAGACGAGAATTGTGATTACAGATGCTCATTACTGTGTCTGGCTTTATGTGGACTATGGGGATCTGAATTCAGGTCATGATGCTTGCATAGCAAGCACTTTACACACTGAAGCACCTCCCCAGCCTTCTACTGTTTGTTTACTCCACAGGAAATGGTCACTAAGCAGGCACTAGGAGCCACATGTGCCAAGAAACAAGGCAAACAAGCCTGGACAGGTCTGGCCTAGTATACTTCCTTTGTAAAACAGAGTTACTACTTCTATAGAGGAGGAGGAGGTAGAAGGAGGAGGATAACTGAGCAGAGAAGAGCAGAGAGCAGTGGAGAAGCAGCTGTAGCTGTCTACCTCAGAAGAGGGTGTTCCTGTTGCGTTAGGAAGGATGCAGGACCATCTTCATGCTGGGGGCAGACTTCCAGGCCCAGAGAGCAGCAGGTACAGAGGTCCTGAGATCCTATGCATGGCCTGATGTGGTTGACCCATCAACATTCATTGCAGGATGGTATGTGCTGGACCCAGGACTGGTGAGGGTTCTGGGAAGCTGCCCTGCCTCTTGCCTGGCTAGAGCTTGGACATGAGCAGGAAAGATCAGAGGATCTCCTGGAGGGGACTCTTTCTCTCCTGTCTGCATCTCCTGGGATCATCAGTTAAGCAACTGGCCCATTGAAGCATTGCTTCAGGGATTCATAGACTGATTTCTGATTAGGTGTTAGTTCATTCATTTGTCCAGCAAGCCTTGGCTGCGGCCTTCTCTGAACCAGACACTAATGGAGAGTGTGAGCTTTGGAGAGTATACATGATCAAGGCCATTCTTCCTTGCTCCCCTGAAGCCACCTTTTAGTGATAAGACATAGGATATACAAGGGAAGGTCAACAGGGCAGAGACAGAGGGAGTTCTTCAGCTACAGAGGCTGTTCCAACTGGGAGACAAGGAAACTGAAGCACAGTTTTGAAGAAGGAAGCAGCTCCGTGAAGCTCAAACAGCCTGGGCAAAGGTTCTGCAGCCCAGTTGCACTGATGCATGCATGTGCGTGTATATGTGTGTGTGTCTCACCAGGAAGCTAGCTCTTTCTCTGCCTGTTGAACATGTATTTTGCCCATAACAAATCAACCCTAATTTGAAGGAGCTGCCAACAAAGAGGTGTCCCCATCTCTGGCCACACACAGAATATGGATCTTCCTGGAAACCAGAAAAGTGCTGCCTCCCACAGGATGGCACAGCTCTTCTCCAGCCAGACTGAGCAATAGAGGGTGGTTGAGTGGCGGGGAGAACAAAGCTGCATTATGAGAGTTCCACAGGATGTTCAGGGCCCAACAGAAGACCCCAGTGTATCCAGGGAGGTCAGGCTGCAGCTCAGAACAGCTTGTAGACGCTGGTTTGTGGTCCAGGAGAGTGGTAGGAAGAGCCAGTCTTTTTAAAGAAGGGTTTGGCTCAGATTGAACAGAGATGCACACATGCCATCCATATGCAGCCTTTGAGAGGGCCCTGGCTCTGGGAGGCCACATAGGTGGCCTCCCCACAGGTAGATTGTCTGATCCTGGGAGGAGGTCAGCCCCATGGCTTCCTTCCCTCTATCTCCCACCTCAGAAAGAGACAAAATCTTTCCATTTCCAAATGAAGGCAGTGGCCAGTGAAAACACCCTCTAAGGCTCTGTGCACCTGGTTGCAAAGAGCAAAACTCCTCTCCAGTCAAGGAAGTGGGCACCCTTGGGAGCTCCATTATGCAGATGAAGAAATGAAGGGTCAGAGGGTATCAGTCATTTGGCCAGATTCATCATTAATGTATGATAGGTGAAGGCTGGAGCCCAGACTGGCTTTAGTCCAGACCTCTTTCATCACTGTGGTATGTGAGATGTTGCAGTTACCTTCTCATTGCTGATAAAAACAACTGGCCAGCATAAATTTATGGGGAGAAAAGGTTTATTTCAAATTTACAGTTTCAAGGGAAAGCTTTATCATGGCACATCTGGGCATCACATCTTGTCACATATCTTGATGGAAGTAGTCTAAGTACTGGGCATGCAGCTGGGCTAATAAAACTCAAGGCCCACCCCCGGTTACACGCCTCCTCCAGTAAGGCTCTACCTTCCAAAGACTCCCACCGGCAGGGGCTGAGTATAAGGTTTAATCACAAACCCATGAGGCTATGGGGTTTTACATTAAAACTATACAAATGTGGTATGTGCATATGTGCAAGGCATGTGCTGTGTTTAGTATATATTTACACTGGTTTTATGTGTGATAATATGGTATGATGCATGGTGTGCTTGACATGTGATGGGTGTGATATGACATGGTATGATGTAGGTGTGATGTGTACAGATATGTGTAGCCTGATGTGTCTGTGTGTCACTTGATTGTCCCAGGAACTTCCCCTGGTGAACATATCAAAGGTGAGTGGGACAGCCGAGCTCCCTGTCAGCCACCGGTAGAAATAGATTCTAGGAAACTCTACTACCAGTGACCAAGCAAAGCACTACTTGTCAAGCAGGACTACTGCTTCATGGGTTAGGCTTTGGAGATCTGGTTCCATTTTTGCAAAGCTAGCAGCAGCAGAAGAGGAAGCAAGGCCATAGGGCAGCCTAGGAAGCCTGGGGAAAGTCTAACAATTTTGCACTATGGCCACCTCTCTGTCCACCTGGATCCTGCCCGTCCTCCCCTCAGAACCTCAGAGGTATCCCTATCAGCTCTGGTTGATCTTTTCCCATACTTAAGACCCCATGTGAACAGATTACAAATCCTGTTGTACCCTCTGTCACTCCTGCTACATGGGCCCCTGGACTTGGCCTTCTGATAACACTGTTACACACACTGGATGGCTTCCAGCCTTCTCTGGGGGAGGGGCTCTCTGCCAATGGCTATTCCCCAGGGCTGTTGCCCAGGCTCAAGTAAACTCATGACCTCTGAGCTTTCAGCCCCTTCTCCAGCACTTGCTGTAGCAGATGCCTGGCTGTATTCTGGTTTTCTTGTTTGTTTGTTTTTCTTTTCTTTTCTTTTTTATTGACAACTTCTATACTTACAGACAATAAACTATGATATATCCCTCCCCTCCCCTATTTTCCCCTTCACAACTCCACACTTCATCATATCCTCTTCCTCTCTCTGTTAGTCTCTCTTTTATTTTGATGTCATCATCTTTTTCTCCTGTTATGAGGGTCTTGTGAAGGTATTGCTAGACACTGCAAGGTCATGGGTATTGAGGCCAATACAGTTGCATTGTAAGGAGTGGTACCCTTCCTTTGGCTCTTACATTCTTTCTACCACCTCTTCTGCAATGGACCCTGAGCCTTGGAGGGTGTGCTAGAGATGTTTGAGTGCTGGACACTCCTCCGTCCCTTCTTCTCAGCACTATGCTGCCTTTTGGGTCATCCCAGTGGTCATTGCCACCTGAAAAGAGAAGCTTCTCTAACCAGAAGTGAGCATAGCATTAATATATGAATATGAACATTAAGTAAAGAGCTTCCAGGGCAGTTTGGTGAGAATAATATATACCTTTAGCCAGACAAAAGCAGGCTTTATACCCCTAAGGCTCATGAACTCTCCTGCCATAGGTTTTTTTTTTATTTGAGAGAGACAGAAAGAGAGAGAGAGAGGAGGAAGAGGTAGAGGGAGAGAGAATGGGCACACCAACAGCCTCTCAGCCACTGTGAACGAACTCCAGACATGTCTGCCCCCTTGTGGGCAAGTGCAGCATTGCACCCTTGCATCACTTTTGCATCTGCCTAAACGTGGAACCTGGAGAATCAAATGGTGTTCTTAGGCTTGGCAGGCAGGCGCCTTAACAGCTAAGCCATCTCTCCAGCCCACCATAGGCTCTTGACTAGGTTTTCAGTAGCAGGCATGATTCCCTCCCATAGAGTGGGCCTCCAGTCAAATTAGAGAGCAGTTGGTTTCCCCCAGAGCAGTCATGCCACTGTTGCACTCATTCGGTCATTTGGTCTGTCTGGCCAAAGTTGAGGCCTCCACTGTTACCTTTTTTTTTTGGTTTTGTTTTTTTTTTTGTCAAGGTAGGGTCTTACTTTAGCCCAGGTTGACCTGGAATTCATTACATAGACTCAGGGTGGCCTCAAACACACGGTGAGCCTCCTACCCCTGCCTCTCTGACTCTCAAGTTCTGGGATTAAAGGTGTGTGCCGCTATACCAGGGTGATTTTCTTTTTTGTTTGTTTTAATTTTTGTGCATTTATTTGAAAGGAAAGATAGAGAGAATTGGCATGTCATGGTCTCTAGCCACTATAAACGAACTCGAGACACATGGCTTCACATGGGTATGGGTAAATCAAACTCCAGTGGTTAGGCTTCACAGGCAAGTGCTTCAACCACTGAGCCATCTCTCTAGTACTCTGGCTGTATTCGTGCTGCATCCCTCTTTGGGATGGGACAGGTGTTACTAAAGGTGTTACTTTGACTATAAAGGAAATTATCTCAAGGTGCTGTGGCCAGAAACATTGTGAATGAAGCACAGATTCTGGGACTCAGGAATTGGGTGGGACACAGAGAGGCCTCCAGCTTACCTGCTCTTCACGTGTCTGGGCTTGTTCACTCCTTTCTTTCTTCTGGAGGCATTAGTTCTTCTCCCTAGGATCTCTCTCAGCAGCCCTTCCAGGGTCTATTCAGTTTCTTTCTTTCTTTCTTTTTATTTATTTACTTGTATTTATTGATTTTTTATTTATTAACCTTCTGCACAGTGTCAGGGCTGGAAGCCAGGGCCTTGTGCACTCTAGGCACACATTTTACCACTGAACTACCCTACTCACCTTAGCTTTTTGAGATAGGATCTCCCCTGTGTAGCCCAAGGTGGGCTTGATCCTGGGATCCTCTATGCACCCTCTCTATTCAGTTTCTTATAGCATGGTGGCTTCCTAGAGAGAGTAAAACCAAGGATGGAGGTGGTGAGAGAGAAAGACCTAGGGATGGAACACAGATACAACTCCTACCACATAGTGGAAAAAAAGCCCAAGTCATGGTGTAAGGAAAACACAAGGGATTTCCTTCACTTAGGAAGATACAATCTGTACACATGCTGTTGTCCCACAGCTAGTATAGGGCCAGGCCCCAGAACATCCTCAGGATACTTTAGTAGGTCCATAGAATTCATGGATTCCCCATCTCAGGGTCCAATCAGTTAGAGTAACTGGCTGAAGGCCTCTGCCTGCTCCAAGCTGTACCACACTTCCTTCCCCCTAGTGACCATAGACCAGGAGCAAGGCCCAGGGCTCCCACTGACATCAGGGGAGCTAGGCAGCCTTCTCTTGGGGCTGACAAGTGCACAATCTCAAGCCTCAGCAGGTTGCAGTAAGACCAGTGCTGTCAATCTGGGTGCTAGCAAGGGACCTGTCTCTTCAGATCAGATTATCTCAGTGAACATGGCACTTTATAAGTGGGAACTGAGGAAAAGATCAGGAACACAACCTCCAGGGTGAGTGAGCTAAGAGTGGCTGAAGGGAGTGAATGTACATGGTGGTCTGGCCTTGGAAGCAGTGCCTGGCAGTGGGAGTGCCCAGTCTACAGCTTGATTGTTCCTATCTCTTTCCCAAAAGATTCAGTACCCTCCTTCCAGCTGAGGTCTCCCATTGTCCTTTGTGTTAGGACTTAACAACCCTGTCTCTGAACACACCCACACACACACACATCCGCGCACGCGCGCGCACACACACCCACCCACCCACACACACACACACACACACCTCCCACCTGAAGTCTGTCTTTCTTTCTTTCTTTCTTTCTTTCTTTCTTTCTTTCTTTCTTTCTTTTTGTTGTTGTTTTGGACATGTGTGTTCATGGGTATGTACCTAGACTCTAAGTACTGTATAATGTGATTTATGTGTAGTGTATGCATTTGTGTGTGCAGATGTGTGTGCCCTGCAAACATGCATGTGGAGGCCAGAGGAGAACATTGGGTGCCCTCTTCTTTTCACTTATCCACCTGCTTCCTTGAGATGGAGTCTGTCACTCCACCCAGAGCTGACATATTTTGTCATTCTTTTTCTTTTTTTTTTTAAAAAAAGATTTAATTTAATTTATTTATTTATTAGAGACAGAGAGAGGGAGAGAGTGAGAGAGAGGGAATGGGCGCGCCAGGGCCTCCAGCCACTACAAACGAACTCCCAGATGCATGTGCCACCATATGCATCTGGCTTACTTGGGACCTGGAGAATCAAACCGGGGTCCTTAGGCTTTGCAGGTTTATGCTTTAACTGCTAAGCCATCTCTTCAGCCCTTTTTTTTGTTTTCTAAATATTAATTTATTAATTTTTATTTGAGACAGAGAGAAAGGGAGAGAGAGAAAGAGAGAGTGGGAGAGAAGGGGTACACCAGTGCCCCTAGCCACTGCAAATGAGCTTCAGACACATAAGCCACCTTGTACATCTGGCTTACATGAGACCTGGAGACTTGGACCTGGGTCCTTAGGCATTGCAGGCAACACCTTCACTGTTATGCCATATCTCAAGCCCTGTCATTTTTTTTCCATCAGTAAGCTCCAGTGATTCTATTGCAGTCGGCTTTGTGTTGCTGTCAGAAAACACCTGACCAAGAGCACCTTTAGGGAGGAAAGGGTTTATTTTGGTTTACAGATTTGAGGGGGAAGCTCCATGATGACAGGGGAAAACAATGGCATGAGCAGAGGGTGGACATCACCTCCTGGCCAACATCAGATGGAGAATAGCAGCAGGAGAGTGTGCCAAACACTGGCAAGGGGAAGCTGACTATAACACCCACAAGCCCACCCCCAACAATACATAACCTCCAGGAGGCTCCAGTTCCCAAATTGCCATCAGCTGGAGCCCTAGCATTCAGAACACATAAGTTTATGGGGGACGCCTGAATCAAACCATCACATTCTGCCCCTGGCCCCCATAAACTGATAACCATCCATAATATAAAATGCAATGCCTTCAGTCCAACTTTAAAGTCCTCATAGTTATTATCAACCCCAATGATATTCAAAAATCCCCATAGTCCAAGGTCTTTTAACTGAATTGTAAAACCAAAAACCCATAATGGTACAGGATAAACTTCCACATTACAAAAGATGGCATTGGGCATAACAAAGAAAGATTGAAGCAATACAAGATTTAAACCAGGGAAAGCATCAAACTCTGTAGCTCCAAGTTCAACAATTCTAGCCAGTGACAAGTTTCTAAGTCTAACCAGTGACCAGTCTCTGGAGGTCCAATTCTGCCCCTCCAGCTAGGCTACTCACAGTCCCAGAAAACTTCATTCAGTGCCAGCAGCAATCCTTGGCAGCCATCCCATAGTCCTGGCATCTCCAATGGGTCTCCACTGCAACCCACAGTTTATATTCATGGCTCTATTGGCCTCCATACAGGTAATCCAACAAGCCTGCTTCACACTGCCCATGGCCACTTGCAGAAAACAAAACCATGTTGTAAATTTAATGACCCTCTCTTTCCTGCATTTGTTATACTCCATAGTACCAGGTAGGCTATCAACTTCTTAACCCAGGAGAGAATACAACAGACTTTGAAGAACAGTACACTCCTTCAGCATTCACACCCCTTCAAAAAGACTCTGCATTTTTCCTTTTGTTCCAATGCAGGTTAGTTGGCCCAATCTCAATGATTGTAATCTTTCAAACAATTGTAGCTAAACTGGCAGCAGTTTCAGCCCAAAGATTTCATTTGTTTTTCTGCTCATACCAGTCCATTTCTATGCAATGCAACCCTGCACAAGTTCTCAGGACATGGACAAGTCTCTCACACAAACTTCTTCTAGCCTAGACCAGGCAAAGCTCTTTCTTACACTCATAAGCCAAACCTCACAGTCCATAGTTCTTACTACATCCTGGTCTTTCAACTCTGACAGGAATAGTCCATCAATCTGTACTGACTGCACTGCAAGAAATCTCTTAGGCCAAGATTTCAAATCCATTCATATTCCTCTTGCAAATCAGTACCAAAAGGCCAAAAGTCACACAGTCAGTCTTCTAGCATTAATGATCCCACTTCTCAGCACCAATTTTACTATTGCAGTCAGCTTTGCATTGCTGTTGGAAAACACCAGGCCAAGAGCAGCTTGTGGAAGGAAAAGCTTTATTTTGGCTTACAGATTTGAGGGGAAGCTCCATGATGGGCAGGGTAAAATGATGGCATGAGCAGGGAGTGGACATAACCTCCTGGCCAACATCAGATGTACAATAGGAAAGTGTGCCAAACACTGGAAAGAGGAAGCTAGCTATAACACCCACAAGCCTGCCCCTAGCAATCCATCACTTTCAGGAGGATCCAATTCCCAAATTGCTACCAGCTGAGGACCTAGAATTTAGAATACCTAAGTTTATGGGGGACACCTGAATCACAGATTCTTACAGTCAGGTCTGGCCATGCCCAGTGTTTACACAGGTGCTAAGGAGTCAAAACTCAGTGATCTCAGGCCCTCATGCTTGTGCAGTAAGTCAAAGCAAACAGAGGAAAAGTATCCCAAGAAGTCTCTGCTTGAAGTCTCATGGGTCTGTGTACAGGTGGTGAAAGAATTCTGGGTGGCGCTCCCAATGTGGCTGCATGTTTTGGCTTTTCAGGCTGGAATCAAACCTTTCTGAAGTCTGAGTGCTGATGATTGCAGTTTGGGTACTTTGGTGGCTCAGAAGTTTGGGGTGTTTCAAGTCAGATAGATGCAACTTTGTGTCCAGCCTCTCATCTTGTCTTTTGAGTGGCTTGACACAGGTTGGGCATCCTCCTGGCCTCCTAAGTCTCACTTGTGCAGCCCTTGGAAAAGGGACAGTTGAGATGGCCCTGGTCAGATAACTCCACAAAGACTGGCTGTCACTGAGTTTCAGGAAGATGCAGTCAGTAGTGTCTTGTTCTTTTGCACTGGGGTTTAGTTTGTTACTTGTAGCTGTTACCAGAGAGCTTCAGCTCAGGACTTCCTTACTTCCCCAGGGAAGGCTACAGGTAGAGAGACCAAACCCACAGAGAAAAGAAAACTGACAACAGTTGCTTTGGTAACTTCCCCCAGCTGAGCAACTGGGCCAGGGATGGCAAGACTCTGTGGGAACTGAGATGAATCACTCTTGCTTTGGGGGTTGTGGACAGTATGGACAGTGTGGACAGTATTAGCAAGACAGGAAGACATGGTAGTTATTATTTACGCCATCATCCTCATCCTTATCTTCATTATTGACTGAAAAGACTCTGCCTCCTGACCACCTAGTTCACTAGCACAGCCACTAGCTAGAAAATCCCATGAAAACAAGTGGTGATGAGTGGGTGGGAATGGGATGTGATTTCCTTCCATATAACCTAAGTACACATTCTCTTAGTTCTACCTCTCTGGAGAACCCTGGCTGATAGTGTGTTAGAGGGAAGCACTTAGTCCACTGAGCCCCCTGTGTCACTTAATGTCTCTGAGTGAGCCTATTAAAACACACACACACACACACACACACACACACACACACACACACACACACGCTGAATAAGAAGGAGCAAGCCAAGCAATATCTTTATGAGATACAACTACAACTCAAGGACAAAGAAGGAGAAGCCTGGAAGAAGATGCCCTTGAAGTGCAGTCCAAAGGGGTAGAAATGACATCATAAGGGTCTTGCCTAGTCAGCTACCTCCTCCTCTTCCACTACCCTCCTCCTCATTGTCCCCTTCCATTCATTCTACATACATGCTTAGTACCTGCTCTCCTGCTCTGTGTCAGGCATAGCACTAGATGCTATAGGTTCTGAGTAGACAAAAGGGACAAAGGCCAAGATCTACCCTTGTTGGGGAGGTAAGTAAATCCATAAATGGTCACACTACTAGAGGGAAACACGAGTGGTGAGGGCCATAGCTTCATTGTATCCTCTGATGGAAGAACTGCTAGCTGTGCCCTGGGCTACAACTTCATTTCTTGTCCATGGTCTATGACAGGGTCTCATGGCTTTGACTCTCCAATGCCCAGTGATCCTTGGATGATGGAGGTTTGAGTTTCCTGAAGGCAAGTACTACTTGTTTTCAGGCCTTACCTGTCTCTGCAATACCACCAGGTCTGCCCTGTAGCCAGGAAATTCTGAGATGCTTCATTGAAATCCATTGTCCCTCCTATTTCTGCCCATGGCTTTAGCAATCATAAGCAGAACCCCTCTCCTCTTGTTGTGATTCTCCATTACAGGGATGAAAGATGTAGGGCATTTTGGAAAATGTTCTTGAACCACTGCTTTCAACCTCTTAGCATGTCAAAGGAGTCTTCTTAGAATGGGAATTCTACAAGCACCTACTAACATTCCTGATGTGATTAGAACAAGGGCCTCATGGATGCTTGTGCTATATTTCCAGTTTGTTCCTGGAAGTATGATTTGGACTAAGTTAGCATCTGTTCTTGGCCCTCCCATGTTGTTGATTTCCTGGCAAACATCTGTTTGATTTAATTCCTTTCTTTGACTTTCTATTCCTATGGGAGTACCTAGCTTTTGTGTAGTTCACTCACTCAGCCAGTATGACAACCACTCATTTAACAGCTATCTGAATGAGCAAGGCACAATGCTATCTGCTGAGAATACAGCCAAGCCATGCAGGAGTCACAGGGCTATTCAATGTCATGCCTGCAGCTTGTGAGGTAGGCTAACTGGATCATGCTACTGCCATTGTCACAAAGGACACACTGGTTGGCTCCCAGTATCAAGGCTGGAGGGAGGTAAGAGGTCAGTGCAGGGGTGGGGCCATAGAACAAGACTTTGGCCTGATTCTAATGTCCAGATGAACTAGGGACAGCTTTAGGCAAAGGCCAAAGTACCTGACTCAGGGTTTTGACACCCCCACCCCCTGCATCTTTTCCCCTTGGCCTTGGCTGTCAGGTGCTATGTGGAGAGCAGAAAAAGGGAAGCAGGAGATCCAAGACTGCTGAAATGTGGGGTGACGAAGGGGATGACACAGCCTGGAACGGGCAGGGCAATGATGGGGATGGACAGTGGGGGAGCACTGCAGTGAGCAAAATCCCTGAAAAATTTCTGGCCCAGAAAATAATTAGGCAGATAGGATCCCATAGCAAGACTCCACTTTCTTTTTTCTTTTCCTTTATTTTCTTTTTTGGTTTGTCGAGGTAGGATCTCACTCTAGCCCAGGCCGACCTGAAATTCACTATGTAGTCTCAGTGTGGCCTTGAACTCATGGTGATCCTCCTACCTCTGGGATTAAAGGTGTGTGCCACCACGCCCAGCAAGGCTCCACTTTATTGTGACTCAGTCTTATGAGACATGCCTAGTCTGTCCAGCACCCTGAGCCCGTTTTTTATCTTACTTTCTGCAACAAGAAAAAAATACTTAGAAACTATACTATTTAGCCTCTTAGGAGGCCCCTTCTGAAGGCTGCTTAGCTAAGCTAGCTTAAAACTTTAAATTCTAGTCCATTATTAGTTTTTTTCCCCTCATGTTTCAAGAAACCATGGTTTCTTAAAGTTTTATTGGCATGCAGCATGCACAGTGGTTTACACATTGTCTCCTGCTGTTTTTTCAAGGTCAGGTGATTAGTTGTAGAGTCCTTTATCTGAATCTAAAAACTTTTGCTGACTGACCCTTTGGGAATACTGTTAACCATTCCCTGTATCAGCTAGAAAATTCATACCAGGCCTGTGGCTCTAGTATCTCACTCAGAACACGGTCCAAGACATCGATTCCTGAAAGTTCTGGCTTGGGGGAACAGCCACAAGCTGCTTGCTCGCTCCTTAGCATACCAGGTCTATAAACCAACCCTAGGTCATCAGTAGCTGGTCTCAGCTGGTGGATGTCTACAGTCTCCTCACACTTCATAGGTTATTGTCCAAGCAAAGATTGGTGGAGTGACTTCCCTGGGCTCTACCAGCCTCTATTCCCATCCCTGTTGATTCTAGAAAGCAGGGGAACTCCAGATCTCAGCAGCAGTCTACAATAGCAAATGGTATGGGAATCTCCTTACCACTTGTTGAAGACTTAGGAAGAAGTAGAAACAGTTTTCTATGACCAGGAGGGTCCTCAGGGTTCTTTTCTTTTAATTAAAACAAACAAACAAACAAACAAACAAACAAACAAACAAACAAACACATTTTGTTTATTTATTTGCAAGCAGAGAGAGGAGAGAGCTAGAAAAGAGGCAGAGAGAGAATGGGCATGCCAGGGCCTCTAGCCACTGCAAACGAACTCCAGATGCATGTGCCCCTTGTGCATCTGGTTTACGTGGGTCCTGGAGAATCGAACACCTTAACTGCTAAGTCATCTCTCCAGCCCTCCTCTGGGTTCTTCAAGAGGTCAGAGCTGTAAAATGGAGTCAGAAGACCTAAGGTGGTAGTACCAAGGAAGGGAGGGAAAGGTGGATGGATGCTCTGAAGCAAGTTCCATTCCTTTGTTGTTGTTGGTTTTTGGAGGTAGAGTCTTGCTCTTGCCCACCTGACCTGGAATGAATCTGAGGTTGGCCTCAAACTCACAGCAATCCTCCTACCTCAACCTGGGGCTTAAAGGTGTGCATCACCACACCCTGGCCCTTTTAAATTTTTTTGTAGACAGGGAAGATCTCACAGCCAGGCTTGCCTAGAATTATGTAGCTCAGGCTGACCTCAAATTGAAGACCCTTCTGCCATGCGCCACTTCATTTTGCTCAAACTTCCACTCTTGAGGCAAGACAATAACTTTCATCTAATGTCTTGTACTATAGAAATCAATTTCAAATCCCCATTCCAAACAAGATCATGAAGAAGTCTCTATTTAGAAACTTGGGAAGAACCTATTAACTGAATTCCAGAATTCAGGGTCCCTTGGAGATAAGCTGCACAGGTGATCTTGTAAGATAACATTTGAACCAGAACTTTTGTATGTATTGCAAGAAATTTTTGTATGATTAACTTTAGAAAGCTAAGACTCTTATTGGTTATGTTATGTTCCCTCAAACTAATTTATTCTTTTTGTTTTGTTTTGTTTTCAAGGTAGAGTCTCACTTTAGCTCAGGCTGACTCCAAACTCACGGTGATTCTCCTACCTCTGCCTCCTGCATGCTGAGATTAAAGGCATGCGCCACCACACCAGACCTAATTTATTCTTTTTAAAAAATATTTTTATCTATCTATTTATTTATTTATTTGATTTTCAAGGTAGGGTCTCACTCTAGCCCAGGATGACCTAGGATTCACTACATAGTCTCACAGTGGCCTCAAACTCATGGTGATCTTCCTACCTCTGCTTCCCAAGTACTGGGATTAAAGGCATGTGCCACCATGCCTGGCTATTTTTATCTATTTATAAGCAGAGAGAGAAAGGGTACACTGGGGTCTCCTGCCACTGCAAACAAACTCCAGATGTATGTACTACCTTCTGCATCTGGCTGTACATGGGTAGTGGGCAATTGAATCTGGGCCTTCAGGCCTTGCAAACAAGCACCTAAACTGCTGAGCCATCTCTCCGGCCAAGCCTCCTTATTTTTTAAAAAATTATTTTTATTTATTTATTTGAGAGAGGGAGAAAGAGAGAGAGAGAGACAGAATGGGTGCACCAGGGCTTCCAGCCATTGCAAAAGAACTCCAGATGCATGCACCCCCTTGGGCATCTGACTTACGTGGGTACTGGGGAATTGAACCAAGGCTTTGCAGGCAAGCACCTTAACCGCTAAGCTTAATCCCAGCACTGGGGAGGCAAAGGTAGGAGGATCACTATGAGTTCGAGGCCACCCTGAGACTACATAGTGAATTCCAGGTCAGCCTGGACTAGAGTAAGACCCTACCTCGAAAAACCAAACAAACAAACAAAAAAAAAAAAAAAAAAAAAAAGAAAAGAAAAGAAAACCACTAAGCTATCTCTCTACTGCCCCCATTTTTAATATTAGCAATAAGTTTAAAAACTTTTTTAGGGTTACAGAGATGGCTTAGTGGTTAAGGAGCTTGCCTGCGAAGCCTAAGGACCCATGTTCAACTCTCCAGGTCCCACATAGGTTAGATGCACAAAGTGACGCAAGCACACAAGGTCGCACATGCGCATAAGGTAGAACATGCATCTGAGTTAGATTGCGGTGGCTGGAGGCCCTGGTGCGCCAATGTGTCTCCCTCACATTTTTTTTTAAAAAAGGCCAATGTGTTGGGCTTGCCTCAAAATGAAAAAAAAAAAAAGAAAAAAAAAAAACTATTTTAGGAGACATGGCTGAGCAGTTAAGGATCTTGCCCCTGCAAAGCATAAGGACCTGAGTTTGATGCCCCAGAACCCACATAAAGCCAAATGAACATGGTGGCACATGCATTTGGAGTTCATTTGCAGCTCTCTGCTTCTTTCTCTCTCACTCTCTCAAATAAATATTTAAAAACTATTTTAGGGGCTGGAAAGATACCTTGGTGGTTAAAGGCACTTGCTTGCAAAGCCTGATGACCCAGATTTTGTTCCCCAGTACCCACGTAAAGATAGATGCATAAAGTGGCACATGTGTCTGGAGTTCATTTGCAGTGGCAGGAGGCCCAGGTGGGCCCATACTCTCTCTCAAATAAGTATTAGGCTGGAGAGATGGCTCAGTGGTTAAGGCACTTGCTTGCCTGCAAAGCCTGACAACCTAGGTTCAATTCCCCAGTACCCACATAAACCAGATGCACAGAGTGGCACATGCATCTGGGGTTTGTTTGCAGTAGTTGGAGGCCCTAGCATGCCTATTCTCTCTCTGCTTGCAAATAAACTTAAAAACTTACCAGGCATGGTGGTCCAGGCCTTTAATCCTGAACTTGGGAGGCAGAGGTAGGAGGACTGCTGTGAGGCCACCCTGAGATTACATAGTGAATTCCAGGTCAGCATGGGCTGAAATGAGACCCTACCTTGAAAAACCAATAACAAAAAAAGAAGTACAAAAGTAAGTCTCAGTTTGGGGGCTGGGTAGATAGCTCAGTGAGGAGCAAAAGTATTTTCAGTGCAAGCATGAGGTCCAAGATGAAGCCTGAGTTAGATCCCCAATACCCAATCTAACAAAGACTAAAAACTGGGCATGAAACACACACCTGTAACCCTAGTCCCATGGGGGAGCAGAGGCAGAATTATTGCTCTCCCCAGCACCTCCAGATTCAGTGAGACTTCAAGGAAACAATATGGAAAAACAAGAGGGCACCCAAGGATTTCCTCTAGATACATGCAAAACGGGATGCACACATCTGCATACACTATACATACATACCAACATTTTTTTTAAAAAGCTGTTTTGGAGGGGCTGGGGAGATGGCTCAGTGGTTAAGGTATTTGCCTGCAAAGCCTAATGACCTGGGTTTGATAAGCATGCATCTGGAATTTGTAGTAGCTGGAGGCCCTGGTGCACTCTGCTTACAAGTGAATAAATAATTTTTTTTTCTACAAAACATGTTTTTTTAAGACAGGGTCTTGCTAGTTGCTAAGGCTGACTTGGAACTCACTCTAGCCTAGACTGGCCTCAAACTCTCAACCCTCCAGCCCCTGCCTCCCTCGTGCTGGGACTACAAACAAGCATATGCTACCATGTCCAGCTATATTACCAAACTTTCCCAAATACACTGATAGCTGAGAAGATGCCAACTCAGCAGCCACAGAGATCTGGACAAAAACAAAGTCACTTCTACTGAGTGCGACCTTAATGCTACCAGCTGGAAAAGCCACCTTAGAGAACAGTAAAATTTAAAAATGAAGAACTGGGGCTCGAGAGATGGCTTAGCCATTAAGGTGCTTGCCTGCAAAGCCTAAGAACTCATGTTCTTATCTCCAGGTCCCATGTAAGCCAAATGCAGTGGCACAAGCCTGCAATGTCGCACAAGGGGGTGCACACACTTGGAGTTCGTTTGCAGCCGCTGAAGACCCATTCTCTCTCTGCCTTTCTTTATCTAATGCATTAAAAAAAAAAAAAAAAAAAAAAAGAACTGGTAGACTATAAATCAAAGCCCATTGTGTAGTAAGGGGCCTTCAAGCCCACCATTGCTCACACACAGATCCAGGGGAAATAATACACAGTGCTGTCAACCAGTAGCTCAGGTCCTGTTTCCAGCAGCCTTCTGAAGGAGGAACCTGTAAGTTTTCCTTTATCACACTACTCAAACCATGAGCAACACACTTTTTTCAAACATAATAAGAAAAATGCAAAATTCTTTCAGAAGGAAATCCTTTCCGATGAAATTTAAAGTTTTAATTAATAGTTGCTATAAACCAAATATTGACAACTCACGCATAGCGATGCTATGGACAAGCTAGGACTGTGAATCATACAACTTCAGAACTCGTTGAAAAAAAAAAAAAACAGTATGTTTTCTTGGGCAATTTTCTTACTTCCTTTGGGTTATAATCGATGCTACGGAAAGTCAACTATTAAGTAATGCCAAATAATGTACTGTCTACCCCAGAGAAGCCTTCAGGAAACCATATCACAGTTAAGATTTAACAAGGCTTTAATGGCTTGATCATTTTTCTTGTGATCCTATAAATATATAAATCTTGACAAGGTAACGGTTAGTTGCGTAGTAAAATCCACAAAAGTAACAGTTTTGTCATATTACACAGTTAAGCTCATTCTTTTTGCTTCGCCAGCCTCCCCCCCCCGCCCCAAGAGCTTTCAGAATACAACTGGAAGACACTTTGTGCATGGAAGGTAGAAAATAAACTTTAAAATTTCATCCTCCAAAATCACATAGAAGCCCGATCACAGGATCTTGAATACGAAAGTCGCCAGGAGGGTCGTAAGCTCAGAGCTGGGGTCTGTCACTGCAACACGGGAAGTGGTCTTCTGTGCGAAACAAGATCGGCGGCTTATAGGCGGTGCGCTGCTGCCGGACAGGAGACTTGTTAAAGAGCGCAGGCACGCTGATGGTGTGCAGCAGCCGCTGGAATGCCCGGGGGTAGGTCCCCAGGTCGGCCTCGGCCCTGGTGACCTGCTCCTCCATCTCTGCCACGCTGCGGCCGACCATCCTCACAAAGGCTTCCAGCCGGTCAATCTTGCTGTAGATGCGCCTCATCTCCTCGGCTTTCGCATAGATGCGTGGCACGCCCTCGCTGACCACGTGGGACGAATCGCCACGAATCATGTCCAGCATGCCCACAAACTCGTCCACCCTGGTGAGCAGGTCCTCGAGGCTAGCGTCCAGGGCCTCCACCTCCGGCTGTGTCCCGGCCCCCGGCAGCAGGCAGGCAGCGTAGCCCAAGGCGGTGCGGCGCAGCAGCGGAAGGTCGCGGCCCGGCGCGCCGTCCTCCGGATCGACCTCCCACGGCCCCGACGCGCTGCTGTGGCTCTGCGACACATTACCGCTGTCTCTGTTCCACGTAGAGCCCAGTGGGTCTGCTTCCACCGCCAGAGCCTCTCGCCAAGGACCGCCGTCTGCCGGGCTACCTTCCATAGCCCGCCTCCCGTAGCTTCCGGTGCCGCGCGCTAGTCCAGAGAGCACGCCCCTGCTTCCGGCGCAGGCGCATCACGTCATGCCCGTGCTCCTGTGCTGGCTGATTAAGGCCAAAGGGTTCTGTGCGCACGCATACATACACGCACTAGATAGCTATAGATTAGATAGGTTCTGTAGATTGGGTTGATGATTGTTATATAGATAATGTAATTGACAGATAATAGATGAGTGATGATAGCAGTTTCCCAACATGTTTGTATGAAAATTGCCTTAGGGTTCTTCACAGAAAAAGAGTAAGATATAGAGGAAAGAGATAGATAAACAAATGAATATGTAAAATAAGTGTAAGAGGAATACAATGAAGTACATAGATCTAACGGTGCCCACGGACGCCCTTTTACATAGTCACATTGCCAATATACACTGAAGTCCTTAAAACACTTAGAAAACACCAAGGTTGGTGCTTGGGAGTACTACACAATCTGATCAAACTCACAGTCTCCATCATATGACCTCTTGGATGCTTAGGGCCTCATTGTTGAACATTGTCTGCTGAAGAACTTAAAGTTGAGATGACCTTCAAGGGATTTGTAAGTGGGACTTTTGTCTAACAATGCACTATTGAATGATGAATAGGTCATGAACGAAATCAGGAACGTGGGGCTGGAGAGATGGCTCAGTGTTTAAGGCGCTTGCCTGCAGAGCCTAACTACCTGGATTTGATTCCCCAGTATCCTCCTAAAGCCAGATGCACAAAGTGGCACATGCATCTGGAGTCCGTTTGCAGTAGCTGGAGGCTCTGCTGTGCCCATTTTCTCTGTCTTTTTTTCTCTCTCTCTCTCTCTCCTTGCAAATAAATAAAATTTAAAAAAGAAATCAAGAAGGAAATAAAAAACTTTCTAGGGCTGAAGAGATGGCTTAGCAGTTAATGTACTTGCCTGCAAAGCCAAAGGACCCAGGTTCTATTCCCCAGTACACACCCATGCAAAGCCAGATGTACAAGGTGGTCTCATGTGTCTGCTGTTTGTTTGCAGTGGCTAGAGGACCTGGTGTACCCATTCTCTCTCTCTCTCAAATAATTAAATAAATAAAACATTAAAAATTCTAAAACCAAAATGATAATGGAAGCATTACATATCAAAACCTATGAAATACAAAGAAGACAGTCTTAAAAGGGACATGTATAGCTTTAAGGGCTCACATTAAGATATTAGAGAGGGGACTTCTGGGTAAGATGGTGGCATAGGAGCCACGCCAAACCAGCTCAGGGAGGTATTTAAGCAAAACCATAGCAAAATACACTCTTCTGAAAAGTGCAGAAGTGTAGGTTTTTCTTAGACACAGCAAAGAAGCAGGAGAGACCAAGATCCACCAGAAAGGAGGAAAATGGCCAAAATCCCACTGAGAAGCTTGTGGCCTAGATCTGCACAATCCGCGTGCCTGGCACCACCCACCAGGTGCCCAGCAGCAGTAGCAGCAGTAGAGACCAAACAAGGGGAATTTCCAATCTCATCAGCTTCCTTGCAGAGTTAAGAAATCTAAAGGAAAGACAGCTGAGATCAACTAAGGAGCTACTGAAAGAGATACAGGGGGACAGTGTGAGCAACTCCAGGCTTCCTGAACTCTCCCTTACCCCAACAATCAGAACTGTGAACTTCTGCATTTACTCCCTGGTGGCAGCACATCCAGCACACCTGAACAGAGCTCCACTCCACAACACAACATGGAGATATTGAGGTGGGTACTCAGTATTGGTAAGATTAGAAGCAACACCAAAAGGTAATGAGGCTGACTGACAAACAACAACAACAACAACAACAACAACAACAACAACAACAAAACAGGTACACAGGCCTGCATTGGAAGTGCTAATCTCTCTTTCCATGTCAGGGCAGGTTATGGGTTACATATATTTGGCTGGCTTATTTTTCAAATAGGCTGTACGTGGGGGCTGAACACTGCTGACTTTAATGCTTTCAGATTTATTGGGCCTTTGTCTTTTGCTTCTGTCATTATTGGGGACAGGGTCTGATCCAGATCCAGGCTGACCTAGAACCCAATTCAGAACAGAATTCTCTACCTCCTAGCTGACAGGATTGAGGGTGTAGAGCAACACACACCCTTAGGGATTTTGGCCTTATAATACTTATATGTTTGTTTTAATCCCCACACTTGCATACTCTGTGTGGGTTTTTAAAAAATGTATTTTTAAATTTTTTGTTTATATTTATTTATTTATTTTTGGTTTTGCAAGGTAGGGTCTCACTCTGGTCCAGGCTGACCTGGAATTAACTATGTAGTCTCAGGGTGGCCTCGAACTCTTAGTGATCCTCCTACCTCTGCCTCCTGAGTGCTGGGATTAAAGGCATACGCCACCACGCCCAGCTTATTTTTATTTATTTGAGAGAGAGGGGGGAGGGAGAGAAAGAATGGCACACAAGGGCTTCCAGCCACTGCAAACAAACTCCAGATGTATATGCCACCTTCTGCATCTGGCTTATGTGGGTACCAGGGAATTGAGCCTTGAACTGGGGTCCTTAGGCTTCGCAAGCAAGTGCTTAACCCCTAAGCCATCTCTCCAGCCCTCTGTGCTGGTTTTCATTGAATGTGTATATTGTTTAGTTGAAGTTTAGAATTTGCCAGCTGATTGTTCCACCCAGTCCACTAGAATACTTGCTTATAAGCAAACTCAACACCTAAGATTACTTTTGCAGTTGGATTGGGGTATAAGAGCTACACTTGGCACCTGAAACTCATATTCTGAAAGTATATAAAGGTGGAACACCACATCTAAGAACACTACAGATAAGTAGAAAACGCAAGCATCAAATTGCTTTAGGATGCAAAAGTCACTACATTATAATACAAGAAACACAAAGAATCAAGACATTGTAATCCCACTAAAAAAGATAAATCCATCAGAAATGATCACCAATGAGACTGTTTTAGATAAAGTACCTCACAATGATTACAAAAGAACGATTATATCTATATTTAAAGAAATGAAAGAAGAAATGAAAGGATTCAAAGAAGAAAACAAACCCCTGAAAGAAAGGACAGAAACCAGCTTAATGAAATAAAAAGGTCAGCATAGGACATGAGTAATAAAATTTTCTTACTGAAGAAAAACCAGGCTGAAATCCTAGCTCTGAAGAACACAGGCAGTAAAATAAACATCTCTGTGGAAAGTCTCACCAGTAGAATGGATAAAGAAGAGAACAGAATACCTAAACGAGAAGATGAGGTGGCAGACCTAATGCACTCCAAAAAAGAGAAAGACAAGCTAATAGAAAGGTATGAATGGAAATTACAAGACATCCGGGATACTATAAAAAGATCAAACATAAGAATCCAGGGTATAGTAGAAGGAGAAGAATTTTAATACAGAGGCTTAGTAGGCGTTTTCAACAAAATCATATAAGAAAAAATTTCCCAAATTGGGAAAGAAATGCCAATGCAGATACAAGAAGCTTTTAGAACACCAAACAGACAAAACCTAGAAAGAACCTCTCCTCGCCACATTATAATTAAACTACTAAACACACAAACCAAAGAAAATATATTGAAAGTAGTTAGAAAGGAAAAGCAGGTGAACTACAAAGGCCAGCCCATCAAGATTACAGCAGATTCCTCAACACAAACTTTAAAAGCCAGAAGGGCATGGAATGATGTATTTCATGTTCTGAAAGATAAAACCTGTCAACCAAGATTACTTTATCCTGCAAAGCTATCTACCCAAATTGATGGAGAAATAAGGACATTCCACACCAAAAACAGTCTAAAGGAATTTATGACAACTAAAACAGCTCTACAGAAAACACTTGAAGGAATCCTCCACACTAAAGAGAAAGCAAAACACAATGGAGGAAATAGGAAAAAATAAACCATACTCAACTAACAGTTAAAACAAGAGAGTAAAGGGAAAATAGGAAGCACTCCAAAACAAGAAGAATGGTGAGAATAAATACATATCTTTCAATAATAACTCTTAATATCAATGGCCTCAATGTCCCAATCAAAAGACACAGGCTTGCATACTGGATTAAAAGGCAGGGGTCCTGCCATCTGTTGCCTCGAGGAAACTCACCTCTCAATGAAAGATAAACACCTTCTTAGGGTAAAGGGATGGAAAAAGGTATTTCAAGTAAATGGGCCTAGAAAACAAGTAGGGGTTGTTATCCTAATATCTGACAGGATATACTCCAACCAACATTAGCAAGGAAAGATAAAGAAGGGCATTTTATACTGATTAAAGGAACACTCCAACAGGAGGACATTATAATCCTAAACATATATGCACCTAACATAGGGGCTCCCAATTTCATCAAACAGACAGTATTAGACTTAAGGTCAGAGATAACACCAAACACCAATGCAGTGAGTGATTTCAATACCCCACTCTCATCAATTGGCAGGTCATCCTGACAAAAAACAAACACAGAGAAATTTGGATTAAATGATGTCATGGAACAAATGGATCTAACAGATATCTAGAGGACATTCCATACAAGTGCTGCAGAATATACATTTTTCTCAGAAGCATATGGAACATTTTCTAAAATAGGTCATATATTAGGACACAAATCTAATCTTAACAAATACAGGAATATTGAAATAATCCCTTGTACTCCATCTGACCATAATGGGATTAAACTGCAAATCTGCAACAAGAAAAACTACAGAGCATACAGAAATTCATGGAGAATAAACAGTACACTATTGAATGCTGAATGTGTCATTGAAAAAATTAAAAAGGAAATCAATAAGTTCATAGAATCAAATGATGATGAGAATACAGCATACCAAAACCTTTGGGACACAATTAAGGCAGTCCTAAGAGGGGAATTTATAGCTCTAAGTGCCTATATTAAGAAATTAGGGAGTTCACAAGTAAACAATTTAATGCTTCACCTTAAGGCCTTGGAAAGAGAAGAACAAGGCAAGCCAAAAATCAGTAGACAGGAAGAAATAATAAAGATTAGGGCAGAAATTAATGAAATAAAAAAAAAAAAAAAAAACAATCCAAAGAATCAATGAAATAAAGAGTTGGTTCTTTGAAAGGATAAACAAGATTGATAAACCCTTAGCAAATCTGATCAAAAGAACGAGAGAAGAGGCACAAAGTAATAAAATTAGAGATGAAAAACACACCATTTCAACAGATACCAAAGAAATTCTGAAAATCATACGGACATACTTTAAGAATATATATGCCTCTAAGTTTGAAAACCTGAAAGAAACATATGATTTCCTTGATTCATATGACCTACCAAAATTAAATCAAGATGAGATAAACCATTTAAATAAACCTATAAAAACTACAGAATACAAGCAGTTAGAAAAGCCTCCCAACTAAAAAAAATCCAGGCCCAGATGGATTCACTGGTGAATTTTACCAGACATTCATGGAAGAACTAACACCAATGCTTCTCAAACTTTTCCATAAAATAGAAAAGGAAGGAATTCTACCAAAATCCCTCTCTAAAGCCAGCATCACCCTGATACCAAAACTGGACAAAGACAGAACAAAAGAAGAAAATTATCGACCAATCTCCTTCATAAACATAGCTGCAAAAATTCTCAACAAAATACTGGCAAACAGAATACAAGAATATATCAGAAATATTATTCACCCTGACCAAGTAGGCTTTATGCCAGAGATGCAGGGATGGTTCAACATACACAAATCAATAAATTTAATAAACCATATAAATGGTCTGAAGTACAAAAATCAATGATCATCTCAATAGATGCAGATAGGCATTCAGCAAAATCTAAGAACACTTCATGGTAAAAGTATTAAAAATACTGGGAACAGAAGGAACATATCTCAACATAATAAAAGCTATTTATGGCAAACCTACAGTCAACATTATACTAAATGGGGAAAAACTTGAAGTTTTTCCACTAAATTCAGGAACAAGACAAGGGTGTTCACTTCCCCACATTTATTTAATATAGTTCTGGAAGTCTTAGCTATAGCAATAAGGCAAAAGACACTCATAAAAGGGATACAAATTGGAAAGGAAGAGATAAAATTATCATTATTTGCAGATGATATGATACTATATATAAAAGACCCTACAAAACCTACCAGCAAACTGTTAGGGCTGATAAACACTTTTAGTAATGTAGCAGTACACAAAATAAACACACAGAAATCAGTAGCTTTTCTATATACTAACAACAAACATGCAGAGGATGAAATCAGGAAATTTCTCCCATTCACAATTGTCTAAAAAAAATAATAAAGTACCTTGGAATAAACTTAACCACAGAAGTGAAGATCTCTACAATGAGATATTTATTTTTATTTATTTATTAGAGTCAGAGAGAGGGAGGGAGAGAGAGAGAGAGAGAGAGAGAGAGAGAGAGAGAGAGAGAGAGAGAGAATGGGCATGCCAATGACTCCAGCCACTGCAAATGAACTCCAGATGCATGTACCACCATGTGCATCTGGCATACGTAGGACCTGGAGAATCGAACCTGGATCCTTAGACCTTGCAGGCATGCACCTTAACCACTAAGCCACTTTAAGACACTCAAGCAAGAAATTTCAGAAGACACAACAAAATGGAAAGACATCCCATGTTCTTGGATTGGAAGAATCAATATTGTGAAAATGCCTATCTTACCAAAAGCAATGCACACATTCAATGCAATCCTCATTAAAATTCCAATGGCATTCATCACAGTAATAGACCAAACAACCCTAAACTTCATCTGGAAGCACAAAAAACATAGAATAGCCATAGCAATTTTTTTATTATTTTTTATTGACTTTTAATCTTACATACCAAAAAAACCCCACCTGATATTTCCCTCCCCTCCCCCATTCCACTTTAGAACTCCAGTCTCCATCATATACCCTCCCTCTCTCCATTAGTCTCTTTCCTAATTTGATGACATCATCTTTCTCTTCTATTTTGAGGGTCTTGCAAAGGTATTGCTAGGCACTACAAGATCATGGATATCGAGGCCAATTTCTGTCTGGGCAGTTGCATTGTAAGAGGTCATATCCTTCCTTTGGCTCTTCCATTCTATCCGCCCCCTCTTCCGCAATGGTCCCTGAGCCATTGGAGGGTATGACAGAGGTGTTTCAGTGCTGGACACTCCTCCATCCCTTCTTCTCAGCATATGTTGCCTTTTGGGACATCCCAGTGGTCATCACCATCTGAAAAGAGAAGCTTCTCTAGCCAGGAGTGAGAGTAGTGTTAACATGTGAACATGAACATTTAGTGCAGTGTCCCCAGGGCAGCTTGGTGGGAATAATATATACATTTAGTCAGACATGAGCAGGCTTATACCCCCAAGGCTCATGACCTCACCTACCATAGACTTTTACTTAGGTTTTTCAGTACCAGGTATGTATTCCCTCCCATACAGAGGGCCTTCAGTCCAATTATGGAGCAGTTGGTTACCCCAAGAATAGACACACCACTATTGCACCCGTTCAGTCATTGGGCCTGTCTGGCCAAGCTTGAATATTCAGCATCCACTGTTTTCACTGTTGATGGCTTCTGTCTCCCATACGCTGCATGCAGTGCAGCTTTTTCCAGCTTTCAGTTGGCTGGTCTACAGGGAGAAGGTTTTCTGCTCAGCATCAGCTTACTTTCTCAGTGACCTTGCCTCTCAGGCATGAGATGTCTTCAGCAATAGGGTCTTACTATCTGTTTCTCTAGGGAAACCAAGGGCTTTGACAAAAGCCTTAATGTTTTGGAGGCTACCGGGACCTCCTTGGCCAACTACTCACTGAAAGGTATTCCATCCCAGGTACTGAAAATTTTCTAGTAACAGTCTACATCTTCTAGACGCGCCCTTATTCAAAAAAGTAATTTTACATATGTCTTATTGACAATATCTTGAGTTTAGATTGACCCTCCCCCTGCCCTTTTTGTATGCATTCTCTTCCCATGGCCTTGCTTAGGCCATTCCCCTCCCTGTACTCAGTTCTTCTACTTACATATGTGCATTACCATACACTTAAGTCCTTCCCTTTCTTCCCTCCCTTAAAGCCTTTTACCTGCTTACTGGTTTCTGGTACCTATTTTTGGTTCCAGTTCACACACAAGTCTATACGTTGGTAGCTAAGATCCGTATATGAGAAAGAACATGTGATGTTTGGCTTTCTGAGCCTGGGTTACCACACTAAGTATAATCCTTTCCAGATCCATCCATTTCCCTGCAAATTTCATAATTTCATTTTTCTTTACCGCTGAATAGAACTCCATTGTGTAAATGTACCACATCTTTATTAGCCACTCATCTGTGGAGGGACATCTAGGCTGCTTCCATTTCCTAGCTATTGTGAATAGAGCAGCAATGAACATGGTTTTGCAAGTATCTCTAAGGTAGTGAGAAGAGTCCTCTGGATATATGCCTAGGAGTGCTATAGCTGGATCATATGGTAAATCTATTTCTAGCTGTCTCAAGAACCTCCACACTGATTTCCACAGTGGCTGGACCAGCTTACATTCCCACCAACAGTGTAGAAGAGTTCCTGTTTTTCCGCATCCACGCCAACACTTATTGTCATTTGTTTTCTTGATGGCAGCCATTCTGACAGGAGTGAAATGGAATCTCAAAGTGGTTTTAATTTGCATTTCCCTGATGGCTAAGGATGTAGAACATTTTTTTAGATGTTTATATGCCATCTGTATTTCATCTTCCGTGAATTCTCTATTTAGTTCTGTAGCGCATTTTTTAACTGGGTTGTTTGAATTCTTATTATTCTGTTTTTTGAGTTCTTTGTATATTCTGGATATTAATCCTCTGTCAGATGTATAACTGGCAAAGATTTTCTCCCATTCTGTAGGTTGTCTTTTTGCTCTATTCACAATGTCCTTTGCTGTACAAAAGCTTTGTGATTTCATAAGGTCCCAGTGGTTGATTAGTGGTTTTATTCTCTGAGTAATTGGAGTTATATTCAGAAAGTCCTTGCCTATTCCAATATGTTGAAGAGTTTCCCCTACTTTTTCCTCTAGCAGTTTCAGAGTTTCAGGTCTGATATTAAGGTCTCTTATCCATTTGGACTTGACTCTTGTGCAAGGAGAGAGGCAAGGATCTATGTTTATCCTTTTACATACCGATGTCCAGTTTTCCCAGCACCACTTGTTAAAGAGGCTATCTTTTCTCTAATGAATATTTTTGGCATTTTTGTCAAAAATCAGGAAGCTGTAGCTGCCTGGATTAATATTTGGGTCTTCTATTCTGTTCCATTGATCTACCTGTCTGTCCTTGTGCCAGTACAATGCTGTTTTTGTTACTATGGCTTTGTAGTATAACTTAAAATCGGGTATGGTTATACCACCTGCCTGATTTTTGTTACCAAAATTGTTTTGGCTATTCAAGGTTTTTTTGTGTTTCCAGATGAATTTTAGTATTGTTTTTTCTATTTCTGTGAAGAATGCTATTAGGATTTTCATGGGGATCACATTAAATGTGTAGATTGCTTTTGGTAAGATTGACATTTTCACAATATTGATTCTTCCAATCCAGGAGCATGGAATGTCTTTCCATTTTCTTGTGTCTTCTGCAATTTATCGCTCGAGTTTTTTAAAGTTCTCATTGTAGAGATCCTTCACTTCCTTGGTTAAGTTTATTCCAAGGTATTTTATTTTTTTTGAGGCAATTGTGAATGGGAGAGATTCCCTGATTTCATCCTCTGCATGTTTGTTGTTGGTGTATAGAAAAGCTACTGATTTCTGTGTGTTTATTTTGTATCCTGCTACATTGATAAAAGTATTTATCAGCTCTAACAGTTTGCTGGTAGAGTCTTTAGGGTCTGTTATGTATAAAATCATATCATCTGCAAATAATGATAGCTTGACCTCTTCCCTTCCGATTTATATCCACTTTATGAGTGTCTCTTGCCTTATTGCTATGTTTAAGACTTCCAGTACTATATTAAATAATAGTGGGGAAAGTGGACACCCTTGTCTTGTTCCTGAATTTAGAGGAAAAGCTTCAAGTTTTTCCCCATTTAGTATTATGTTGGCTGTAGGTTTGTCATAAATAGCTTTTATTATGTTGAGATATGTTCCTTCTATTACAAGTTTCTGTAGTGCTTTCACCATGAAGGGGTGTTGGATTTTGTCAAATGCCTTTTCTGCATCTATTGAGATGACCATGTGATTTTTGTCCTTCAGACCATTTATATGGTGTATTACATTTATGGATTTGCGTATGTTTAACCATCCCTGCATCTCTGGGATAAAGCCTACTTGGTCAGGGTGAATAATCTTTCTGATATATTCTTGTATTCTGTTTGCCAGTATTTTGTTGAGAATTTTTGCATCTATGTTCATGAGGGAGATTGGTCTATAATTTTCTTTTTTTGATCTGTCTTTGTCTGGTTTGGGTATCAGGGTGATGCTGGCTTCATAGAAGGATTTCGGTAGAATTCCTTCCTCTTCTATTTTATGGAAAAGTTTGAGAAGCATTGGTGTTAGATCTTCCAGGAATGTCTGGTAAAATTCAGCAGTGAATCCATCTGGGCCTGGGCTTTTTTTAGTTGGGAGACTTTTTATGACTGCTTGGATCTCTGTGGTTGTTATAGGTCTATTTAAATGGTTTATCTCATCTTGATTTAATTTTGGTACGGCATATAAATCAAGGAAATCATCCATTTCTTTCAGGTTTTCAAACTTAGAGGCATATATATTCTTAAAGTATGTCCGTATGATTTTCTGAATTTCTTTGGTATCTGTTGTGATGTTGCCTTTTTCATGTCTAATTTTATCAATTTTTGTCTCTTCTCTCTTTCTTTTGGTCAGATTTGCTAATGGTTTATCAATCTTGTTAATCCTTTCAAAGAACCAACTCTTTGTTTCATTGATTTTTTTTATTGTTTTTTTGGCTTCCATTTCATTAATTTCTGCCCTAATCTTCATTATTTCTTCCTGTCTACTGATTTTTGGTTTGCCTTGTTCTTCTCTTTCCAAGGTCTTAAGGTGAAGCTTTAAATTGTTTAGTTGTGAACTCTCTAATTTCTTAATATAGGCAATTAGAGCTATAAATTTCCCTCGTAGGACTGCCTTCATTGTGTCCCAAAGGTTTTGGTATGTTGTATTCTCATCATCATTTGATTCTATGAATTTCTTGATTTCCTTTTTAATTTCTTCAATGACCCATACATCATTCAATAATGTACTGTTTAGTCTCCATGAATTTCTGTATGCTCTGTAGTTTTTCTTGTTGTTGATTTGCAGTTTAATCCCATTGTGGTCAGATAGCATACAAGGGATTATTTCAATTTTCCTGTATTTGTTAAGATTAGATTTGTGTCCTATCATATGGTCTATTTTAGAGAATGTCCCATGTGCCACTGAGAAGAATGTATATTCTGCAGTATTTGGATGGAATATTCTGTATATATCTGTTAGGTCCATTTGTTCCATGATATCATTTAATGCAGATGTCTCTCTGTTTATTTTTTGTTGGGTAGACCTGTCAAGTGATGACAGCGGGGTATTGAAGTCACCCACTACTATTGTGTTAGGTGTTATCTCTGATCTTAAGTCCGATAGTGTTTGTTTGATGTAATTGGGGGCCCCTGTGTTGGGAGCATAAATGTTTAGGATTGTGATATCCTCCTGTTGGAGTGTTCCTTTAATCAGTATAAAGTGACCTGCTTTATCTCTCCTCACTAATGTTGGTTTGAAGTCTATCCTGTCAGAAATTAGGATGGCAACCCCTGCTTGTTTTCTAGGTCCATTTGCTTGGAATATCTTTTTCCAACCTTTCACCCTAAGAAGGTTTCTATCTTTTAATCAGAGGTGAGTTTCCTGGAGGCAACAGATGGTAGGATCCTGCTTTTTAATCCAGTCTGCAAGTCTATGCCTTTTGGTTGGGGCATTGAGGCCATTGATATTAAGAGTTATTATTGAAAGATATGTATTTGATCTGTCCATTTTTCTTGTTTTGTAGTTCTTCCTGGTTTTTGTTTCACTCACTTGTTCTAACTGTTGAGTATGATTTCTTTTTTCCTAATTCCTGCTGTGTGTGTTTTGCTTTTTCTTCAGCATGAGTGGTTCCTGCAAGTATTTTCTGTAGAGCTGGTTTAGTTGCCAAAAATTCCTTTAGCCTATCTTTGTTGTGGAATGTCCTTATTTCTCCATCAATTTGGATAGAAAGCTTTGCAGGATAAAGTAATCTTGGTTGACAGTTTTTATCTTTCAGAACTTGGAATACATCACTCCAGGCCCTTCTGGCTCTTAAGGTTTGTGTTGAGTAATCTGCTGTGACCCTGATGGGTTTCCCCTTAAATGTCATTTGCTTTTTCTCTCTAACTGCTTTCAATATACTTTCTTTGGTTTGCGTATTTAGTAGTTTAATTATAACATGGCGAGAAGAGGATCTTTCTAGGTTTTTTCTGTTTGGTGTTCTAAATGCTTCTTGTATCTGCATTGGCATTTCTTTCCCAATTTGCGGAAATTTTTCTTCTATGATTTTGTGGAAGACACCTACTAAGCCTCTGGATTGAAATTATTCCCCTTCTGCTATACCTTGAATTCTTATGTTTGATCTTTTCATAGTGTCCCGCATGTCTTGGAGTTCCCATTCATACCTTTCTATTAGCTTGTCTTTCTCTTTGTTGGACTGTGATAGATCTGCCACCTGGTCTTCTAGTTTAGATATTCTGTCCTCTCCTTCATCCATTCTACTAGTGAGGCTTTCCAGAGTTTTTTATTTCAGTGACTGTGTTATTCAGGGCTAGGATTTCAGCCTGGTTTTTCTTCAGTAGTTCTATTTCCTTATTCATGTCCTCTAATGACCTTTTTATTTCATTAAACTGTTTCTCTGTAATCTCCTTCAGCAGTTTGTTTTCTTCTCTAATCCTTTGTTTTCTTCTCAGATTGCTTTCATTTCTTCTTTCATTTCTTTGAGCATAGATATCATCATTCCCTTGAAATCTTTGTCAGGAATTTCATCTAAAACAGTCTCATTGGTGAACCCTTCTGATGGATTTGTAATTTTTGGTGGGATTGCATTGTCTTGATTCTTTGTGTTTCTTATATTAGAATGTAGTGACTTATGCATCCTGGATTGATTTGATGCTTTGGTTTCCTATTTATCTTCAGTGTTCTTAGGTGTTGTGGTCCACCTTTATATTATTTCAGGATATGAGTTTAAGGTGTCAAGTGTAGCACTTGTACCTAAGTAGAAGTACTCCTAGCTGTTGAGTTTCCTTGTTAAGCAAGTATTGTAGTGGACTGGTGGAACAATTTAGAGGCAAGTTCTAAACTTCAACAGAGCAAAATACACATTCAATTAACATGAACACAGAGTATACAAGTGTGAGAATTGAGACAAACAGTCCTATAGGATCAAAATCCCTAAGGGCATGTGATGGTCCACGCCGTTAGTCCTGTCAGCTTGGGAATCAGACCCTGTCCTCAATAATAACTGAAGCAAAAGATAAAGGTCCTTTAAATCTATAAGTACTACAGATAGCAATATTCAACCCCTCATATACAGCTTATTTGAAAATGGTAAAGCCACCCACAAATATGTAATACATACTCTGCCTTGACCTGGAAAGAGTGGTTAGCACTTCCAATGCAGGCCTTTGTTATCTTTTGGTGTGGCTTTTAAACTCACTAATGCTGGGTGCCCACCTCGTTCCCTGAGCTGTGGAGCTTGGGTCAGGTATGCTGGGTCTGGTGTTGGCGATGTGGATCAGATCTGCCACTAGATGCTCAATTCTACCAACACCCTGGGGAAACTGATGGTTGGGGGATGGGCGAGTTCAGGAAGCCTGCAGCAGCTCACGGTGTGTGTCTCTTTCAGTAACTCCGCAGATTTTTCTTTGATTTCTGGGCTCTGTGAGGAGACTGATGAGGTTGAAAAGTCCCTTTTTTTGTTTGTTTGTTTGTTTGGGTGGCGTTTGCAGTGGAAGCTCAGCGGGGCTTAGCTGATCTGGGTGGCAGCTTTGAACCGAGGGTTGGAACCTTGGCACGGATCCGCTGGGGAGCCCGCTGAGTGAAGTGGGAGCTGCTGGGGTGCCCTCGGCATGGAGCGGAGCCGCTGGGGGCCTGCGGATGGGGATCCCGAGGATGGGGAGCACGCGGATGGGGAGCCCATGGATGGGGAGCCCGCCGATGGGGAGCCCGCGGATGGGGAGCGAACTGCCGGGGGCCGCACTCTCCACAGTGGGTTTCTGGCTGTCTTCTGCTTTTCTGCTATTTCCCAGAGAAAATATTCTGCCTTCTTCCTCAGAAGAGTGTAGTTTTTCTTGATTCCCTCCCTGATCTGGTTTTGCGGGCTCCTATGCTGCCATCTTACCCGGAAGTCAGCTATAGCAATTTTGAGCAACAAAAATCAGACTCATGATATCACCATACCTGATTTTAAGTTATATTCCAAAGCCATAGGAACAAAAACAGCATGGTACTGGCACAAAGACAGATATGTAGATCAATGGAACAGAATAGAGGACCCAGATATTAATATAGGCAGCTATAGCCATCTGATTTTTGACAAAAGTGCCAAAAATATTCATTGGAGAAAAGATAGCATCTTCAACAAGTGGTGCGGGGAAAACTGGATATCTATATGAAGAAGGATGAAAATAGATCCTTGTCTCTCTCCATGCACAAGAATTAAGTCCAAGTGGATGAGGGACCTTAATATCCAACCTGAAACTCTGAAATTGTTAGAGGAAAAGATAGGGAAAACCCTTCAACATATTGGCATAGGCAATGACTTTCTGAATATACCCCATTTGCTCAGGAAATAAAACCACTAATCAACCACTGGGATTTCATGAAATCACAAAGATTTTGTACAGCAAAGGACACTGTGAATAGAGCAAAGAGACAATCTAAAAAATGGGAGAAAATCTTTGCCAGCTATACATCTAACAGAGGATTAATATCCAGAATATACAAAAAACTCAAAAAACAGAACAATAAGAAATCAAACAGCCCAGTTAAAAAATGGGCCATGGAACTAAATAGAGAGTTCTCAGAAAAAGAAATACAGATGGTGTATAAACATCTAAAAAGTGTTCCACATCCTTAGCCATCAGGGAAATGCAAATTAAAACTACTTTGATATTCCATCTCACTCCTGTCAGAATGGCTACTATCAAGAAAACAAATGACAATAAGTGTTGGCGTGGATGCGGAGAAAAAAAACAGAAGTGAGAATAGCATTAATATGTGAATACATTAAGTGTAGTGCTTTCAGGGCAGCTTGTTGGATATAATATATACATTTAGCCAGAATAGAGCATGCTTTATACACCTAAGGCTCATGACCACCCCTGCCATAGACTTTTGCTTCGTCTTTTTCAGTACCAGGTATGTATTTCCTACCATAGAGAGGGCCTTCAGTCCAATTATGGAGCAGTTGGTTACCTCAAGAGCAGACATGCCACTATTGCACCCGTTAAGTCATTGGGCCTGTATGGTCAAACTTGAATTTTCAGTGTCCACTGTTTTCACTGCTGATGACTTCTGTCTCCCACATGGCTGCATGCAGTGCAGCTTTTTCCAGTTTTCAGTTGGCTGGTCTACAGGGAGAAAGTTTTCTGCTCAGCACCAGCTTGATTTCTCAGTGACCTTGCCTCTCAGGCAAGTGATGTCTTCAGCAATAGGGTCTTACCATCTGTTTATCAAGGGAAACCAAGGGCTTTGGCAATATCCTTTAATGTGCTGGAGGTTACCAGGACCTCCTTGGCCAACAACTCACTGGAAGGTATCCCATCCCAGGCACTGAAAATTTTCTAGTAGCAGTCTATAGCTTATGGATGTGCCATTATTCAAAAAAGTAGGTTTACATAAGTCTTATTCACACTATGAATTTTGATTGACCCTGTCCCTGCCCTTCTTTTACACATTCTCTTCCCATGGCCTCTTTTAGGCCATTCCCCTCCTTGTAATCTGTTCTTCTACTTACATATGTGCAATATCATACATGTAAATCCTTCCCTCTCCTCCCTACCTTACAGCCTTTTACCAGCTCAATGGTTTCTGGTACCTATTTTTGGTTCCAGTTCACACACAAGTCTATACATTTGTAGCTAGGATCCACATATGATAGAGAATATGTGACGTTTAGCTTTCTGAGCCTGGGTTACCTCACTTAGTATAATCCTTTCCAGATCCATCCATTTCCCTGCAAATTTCATAATTTCATTTTTCTTTACCTCTGAATAGAACTCCATTGTGTAAATGTACCACATCTTTATTATCCATTCATCTGTGGAGGGACATCTAGGCTGGTTCCATTTCCTAGCTATTGTGAATAGAGCAGCAATAAACATGGTTGTGTAAGTATCTCTAAGGCAGTGAGAAGAATCCTTCGGATATATGCCTAGGAGTGCTATAGCTGGATCATATGGTAAATCTATTTCTAGCTGTCTCAAGAACCTCCACACTGATTTCCACAATGGCTGGACCAGATTACATTCCCACCAACAGTGTAGAAGTGTTCCTCTTTTTCCACATCCACACCAACACTTATTGTCATTTGTTTTCTTGATGGTAGCCATTCTGGCAGGAGTGAAATGGAATCTCAAAGTGGTTTTAATTTGCATTTCCCTGATGACTAAGGATGTGGAACACTTTTTTAGATGTTTATATGCCATCTGTATTTCATCTTCTGAGAATCATTTATTTAGTTCCATAGCCCATTTTTTAACTGGGTTGTTTGAATTCTTATTATTCTGTTTTTTGAGTTCTTTGTATATTCTGGATATTAATCCTTTGTCAGATGTATAGCTGGCAAAATTTTCTCCCATTCTGTAGGTTGTCTTTTTGCTGTATTCAAAGTATCCTTTTCTGTACACAAGCTTTGTAATTTCATGAGGTCCCAGTGGTTGATTAATGGTTTTATTCCCTGAGCAATTGGGGCTATATTCAGAAAGTCCTTGCCTATGCCAATATGTTGAAGAGTTTTCCCTACCTTTTCCTCTAGCAGTTTCAGAGTTCCAGGTCTGATATTAAGGTTCATGATCCATTTGGACTTTACTCTTGTGCATGGAGAGAGAGACAAGGATATATTTTTATCCTTTTGCATACAGATATCTAGTTTTCCCAGCACCACTTGTTAAAGAGGCTATCTTTTCTCCAATGAATATTTTTGGCATTTTTGTCAAAAATCAGTTGGCTGTAGCTGCCTGGATTAATATTTGGGTCTTCTATTCTGTTCCATTGATCTACCTGTCTGTCCTTGTGCCAGTACCATGCTGTTTTTGTTACTATGGCTTTTTAATATAACTTAAAATTGGGTATGGTAATACCACCAGCCTGATTTTTTGTTGCTCAAAATTGTTTTGGCTATTCGAGGTTTTTTTCGTGTTTCCAGATGAATTTTAGTATTGTTTTTTCTATTTCTGTGAAGAATGCTATTGGGATTTTAGTGAGGATTGCATTAAATGTGTAGATTGCTTTTGGTAAGATCGACATTTTCACAATATTGATTCTTCCAATCCAGGAGCATGGGATGTCTTTCCATTTCGTCGTGTCTTCTGCAATTTGTCACTCAAGTTTTTTAAAGTTCTCATTGTAGAGATCCTTCACTTCCTTGGTTAAGCTTATTCCAAGGTATTTTATTTTCTTTGAGGCAGTTGTGAATGGGGGAGATTCCCTGATTTCAATTTCTGCATGTTTGTTGTTAGTTTATAGAAAAGCTACTTATTTCTTTGCATTTATTTTGTATCCTGCTACATTGCTTTAAGTGTTTACCAGCTCTATCAGTTTGCTGGTAGAATCTTTAGGGTCTGTTATGTATAGAATCATATTGTCTGCAAATAATGATGATTTGATCTCTTCCCTTCCAATTTGTATCCCTTTAATGAGTGTTTCTTGCCTTATTGCTAGACTTCCAGTACTATATTAAATAGAAGTGGGGACAGTGGAGACCCTTGTCTTGTTCCTGAATTTAATGGAAAAGCTTCAAGTTTTTCCCCATTTAGTATTATGTTGGCTGTAGGTTTGTCATAAATAGCTTTTATTATGTTGAGATATGTTCCTCCTATTCCCAGTTTCTGTAATACTTTTACCATGAAGGGATGTTGGATTTTGTCAAATGCCTTTTCTGCATCTATTGAGATGACCATGTGATTTTTGACCTTCAGACATTTATATGGTGTATTACATTTATGGATTTGCATATGTTGAACCATCCTTGCATCTCTGAGATAAAGCCTACTTGGTTGGGGTGAATAATCTTTCTGATATATTCTTTTTTTAAAATATTTTTTTAATTTTTATTTATTTATTTATTTGAGAGAGAGAGATACAGAAATAGGCAGGTAGAGAGAGAGAGAGAGAGGGGGGGGGGAGAGAATGGGTGTTCCAGGGCCTCTAGCCACTGCAAACGAACTCCAGATGCATGTGCTCCCTTATGCATCTGGCTTACGTTGGTCCTGGAGAATCGAGCCTCGAACCGGGATCCTTAGGCTTCACAGGCAAGCGCTTAACCACTAAGCCATCTCTCCAGCCCCTGATATATTCTTGTATTCTGGTTGGCAGTATTTTGTTGAGAATTTTTGCATCTATTTTCATGAGGGAGATTGGTCTGTAATTTTTTTCAATCTGTCTTTGTCCAGTTTGGGTATCAGGGTGATGCTGGCTTTATAGAAAGATTTCGGTAGAATTCCTTCCTTTTCTATTTTATGGAAAAGTTTGAGAAGCATTTGTGTTAGTTCCTCAAGGTATGTCTGGTAAAATTCAGCAGTGCATCCATCTGGGCCTGGGCTTTTTTTAGTTGGAGACTTTTTATAACTGCTTGGATCTCTGTAGTTGTTATAGGTCTATTTAAATGGTTTATCTCATCTTGATTTAAACTTGGTAGGTCATATGAACCAAAGAAATCATCCATTTCTTTCAGGTTTTCAAACTTAGAGACATACATATATTCTTAAAGTACGTCCGTATGATTTTTTTAATTTCTTTGATATCAGTTGTGATGTTGCCTTTTTCATCTCTAATTTTATCAATTTTTGTCTCTTCTCTCTTTCATTTGGTCAGATTTGCTAATGGTTTATCAATGTTGTTTATCCTTTCAAAGAACCAATTCTTTGTTTCATTTATACTTTTGATTTTTTTTGGTTTTTATTTCATTAATTTCTGCCCTAACATTTATTTCTTCCTGTCTACTGATTTTTGGTCTGCCTTGTTCTTCTCTTTCCAAGGCCTTAAGGTGAAGCTTTAAATTTTTTAGCTGTGAACTCTCTAATTTCTTAATATAAGCACTTAGAGCTATAAATTTCCCTTGTAGGACTGCCTTCATTTTGTCCCAAAGGTTTTGGTATGTTGTATTCTCATCATCATTTGATTCTATGAATTCCTTGATTTTCTTTTTAATTTCTTCAATGTCCCATACATCATTAAATAATGTGCTGTTTAGTCTCCATGAATTTCTGTATGCTCTGTAGTTTTTCTTGTTGCAGATTTGCAGTTTAATCCCATTGTGGTCAGATAGCATACAAGGGATTATTTCAATATTCCTGTATTTGTTAAGATTTGATTTGTGTCCAAATATATGACCTATTTTAGAAAATGTCCCAGTGCTGCTTAGAAAAATGTATATTCTGCATCATTTGGATGGAATATTTTGTATATATCTAGTAGGTCCATTTGTTTCATGACATCATTTAATGTAGATGTCTCTCTGTTTATTTTTTGCTGGGTAGACCTGTCAAGTGATGAGAGTGGGGCATTGAAGTCACCCACTACTATTGTGTTAGGAGTCATCTGTGACCTTAAGTCTAATAGTGTTTGTTTGATGAAATTGGGAGCTCTCATGTTAGGAGCATATAGGTTTAGGATTGTAATGCCCTCCTGTTGGAGTGTTCCTTTAATCAGTATAGAGTGACCTTCTTTATCTTTCATCACTAATGTTGGTTTAAAGTCTATCCTGTCAGAATTAGGATAGCAACCCCTGCTGGTTTCCTAGGCCCATTTGCTTGAAATACCTTTTTCCAACCTTTCACCCTGAAAAGGTTTCTATCTTTTATTGAGAAGTGAGTTTCCTGAAGGCAACAGATGGTAGGATCCTGCTTTTTAATCCAGTCTGCAAGTCTGAGTCTTTTGTTTGGGGCATTGAGGCCACTGATATTAAGAATTATTATTGAAAGATATGTATCTATTCCCACCATTCTTCTTATTTTGTAGTTCTTCCTCTTTTCCCTTTACTCACTTGTTTGGACTGTTATTTGTTTATGGATTATTTTTTCCTATTTCCTGCTGTGTGTGTTTTGCTTTCTCTTCAGCATGCATGATTCCTCCAAGTATTTTCTGTAGAGCTGGTTTATTTGCCATAAGTTTCTTTAGCCTGTCTTTGTTGTGGAATGTCCTTATTTCTCCATCAATTTGGATAGATAGCTTTGCAGGATAAAATAATCTTTGTTGACAGTTTTTATCTTTCAGAACTTGGATACATCACTCCAAGCCCTTCTCGTTTTAAACTTTGTGTTGAATAATCTGCTGTGATCCTGATGGGTTTCCCTCTGAAGGTCACTTGCTTTTTTTCTCTAACTGCTTTCGATATATTTTCTTTGGTTTGCATGTTTAGTAGTTTATAACATGGCGAGAAGAGGATCTTTCTAGGTTTGTTTCTGTTTGGTGTTCTAAATGCTTCTTGTATCTGCATTGGCATTTCTTTCCCAATTTGGGGAAATTTTTCTTCTATGATTTTGTGGAAAACACCTACTAAGCCTCTGGATTGAAATTCTTCCCCTTCTGCTATCCCTTGAATTCTTATGTTTGATCTTTTCATAGTGTCCTGCATGTCTTGGAGTTCCAATTCATACCTTTCTATTAGCTTGTCTTTCTCCTTGTTGGACTGTGATAGGTCTGCCATCTGTTCTTCTTATTTAGATATTCTGTCCTCTCCTTCATCCATTCTACTGGTGAGACTTTCCACAGATTTTTTTATTTCACTGACTGTGTTCTTCAGAGCTAGGATTTCAGCTTGGTTTTTCTTCAGTATTTCTACTTCTTTAATCATGTCCTGTAATGAATGACATTTTTATTTCATTAAGCTGGTTTTATGTATTCTCTTTCAAGAGTTTGTTTTCTTCTTTAATTCCTTTGTATTCTTCTCTGATTCCTTTCATTTCTTCTTTTATTTTTTCATTCATTTCTTTGGGTATATATAACATTATTCTTTTGAAGTCTTTGTCAGGTATTTCATCTAAAACAGTCTCATTGGTGAACAATTCTGATGAATTTGTAATTTTTGGTGGGATTGCATTGTCTTGATTCTTTGTGTTTGTTGTATTATAATGTAGTGACTTTTGCATCCTGGATTAATTTGATGCTTAGGTTTTCTATTTAGCGGCAGTGTTCTTAGATGTGGTGATCCACCTTTATATACTTTCAGGATATGAGTTTAGGGTGCCAAGTGTAGCACTTGTACACAAATCCAACCTCAAAGCAATCCTAGCTGTTGAATTTGCTTGTTAAGCAAGTATTGTAGTGGACTGGTGGAACAATTTACTGGCAAATTCTAAACTTCAACTGAGTAAAATACACATTCAATTAAAACGAGCACAGAGTATACAAGTGTGGGAATTAAAACAAACAGTCTTATAAGGTCAAAATCCCTAAGGGTGTGTGTTGCTCTACACCCTTAATCCTGTCAACTAGGAGGTAGAGGATTTTGTTCTGACAGCCTGGATCTGGATCAGACCCTGCTCCCAATAATGACAAAAGCAAAAGATAAAGGCCCTCTAAATCTAAAAGTATTAAAGGCAGCAATATTCAACACCCCATGTTCAGCTTATTTGAAAATGGTAAAGCCAACCACAAATATGTCACCCATAACCTTCCGTGACCTGGAAAGAGAGATTAGCACTTCCAATGCAGGCTGAAAGAGAGAGAGAGAGAGAGAGAGAGAGAGAGAGAGAGAGAATGGATGCACCAGGGCCTCCAGCAAATACATTCCAGTTGCATCTGGCTTACATGGGACCTGGGGAATTGAACCTGAGTCCTTAGACTTCACACACAAGCGCCTTAACTGCTAAGCCATGTTCCCAGCCTCTAGCCACTTTATTTTTATTTTTTTATTTTTTTATTGACAACTTCTATACTTACATACAAAAAATGCATGGTTTTTCCCTCCCTCCCCCCATTCCCCTTTAGAACTCCAATCTCCATCATATCCCCTCCCTCTCTCCATTAGTCTCTCAAATGTACCACATTTTCATTATCCACTTTTCAGTTGAATGACATATATGCTGTTTCCATTTCTTAGTTATTGTGAATGGAGCAGCAATAAACATGGCTCAGCACTACTAAGGTAGTGAGAATACTCCCCAGGATATATGGCTAGCAGTGGTAGATCTGGGACATATGGCAAATCTATTTTTAGCTGTCTCAGGAACCTCCACACTGATTTCCACAATGGTTGGACCAGATTACATTCCCACCAACAGTGTAGAAGTGTTCGTCTTTTTCTGCATCCATGCCAACACTTATCATTGTTTGTTTTCTTGATAATAGCCATTCTGACAGGAGTGATATAGAATCTCAAAGTAGTTTTATTTTTCTGTTTTTTTGTTTTTTGAGGTAGGGTCTCACTCTAGCTCAGGATGACCTGGAATTCACTTTGTATTCTCAGGGTGAACTTGAACTCACAGGAATCCTCCTACCTCTGCCTCCCAATCAGCGTGATTAAAGGTGTGTGCTACTATGCCAAGTCTCAAAGTAGTTTTAATTTGCATTTCCCTGGTGTTTAAGAATGTAGAACATTCTTTAGATATCTATATACTGGTAGTTTGAATACATGTCCCCAATATAATCAGTGTTTAATTAGTTATAGTTTGCATCTGTAATCACCTTGCTAGAGGCAATGTCACTGGGGGCTGGTCTTAAGGTGTGGTGGTGGGTTTGAAATTCCATTGAAAAGATATGCAAAGTGTGCCTAGCGGGAGTTCCTGAAGTGTGCAGTGTGACTCTTTTGGCTGTAGTTTTGCTCTGTGTGCTGTGTGCCTGGTTGGGTTTTTCTCTCTTGCTTGGATCTGTGGAAGCTGGCCGCTTCTTCTGCCATTATGGAACTTCCCCTGGATCTGTAAGCTTCAATAAATAATATCCCTTCCTCCATAACTCTGCCTGGTCTGGAAGTTCATCTCAGTGAACCTGAAGCTGTCTGCTACAGTAACGTGGTACCGAGGAGTGTGGGGTGAGATGAACCTGACCGTGTGGATATTCGTCTTTTGGAACCTTTGTTTTGGAGGAATGGGCATGGACTTGGTGCTTGCAACTGAAGGTGCCTTCTGGAGTGGTAAGCCAAGTTTTATGGACTATTCTGATGAGAGTTTGAGAATGCTAAGTGCAGACAGTATCGAACTTCGAGTCTTGGCTTATGAGCTTTCTAAGGTGAAGGAAAGACTGCAGAGGACTTTGTTGGAACTGGGCTACTGGCATAAGGGATGGTTACGTTCTGCTATCCAGGCCCAGAAAGTTTGATCAAGGTTAAATTTGTAATGGACTGATGTGCTTGGCTAAAGATAACAGACTGAGATTTTAAGATTTTAAGTTGGAAAACCTCAAGCAAATTAAAATTAGAGGCACTGACACTGATTTTAGGTTAATGGAGTTGCTATTGTCAATACATTAGCAATCTTAAGGAAGATGGAAGGAAGGTGGCCTGACTGCTTTACATTAAAACAATGGAGAGGATGCCTGAGGAAAGACTGTTAGGAATGCAAACTCTTGGAAAGAGTTGACTGGAGAAGGAACCTGCTTTTCAAGGCTATGATTTATTTCGTTCCTTAATTAAGAATATGGCTGTGTCCTGCACACCTGGTATTAGTTTTGGAAGCATGAAAAATGCATGGAGTGGTCATGAATTGCACACGGTTCCAGGAGCCACTGCTGAGATGCGGCATGAGGCAGGGCATAAAGACCCTCAGGAATAGGCTGCAAGAGCCTTTGGAAGATGGACCATGGTTTGCATGGAGACCTGAAGATGTTTTGGATATACCAGGACTATGCAAGGACTACCATGGAGTCCAGTGTTGGTCTGGGATCGAAGTTTTCCCTGGCGACTCTGCCCAGCTGGAGGGGTGGAATTGGAAAACCTGGAGACTGTCAGTCTCTGGTTATATTGAACTTGAACTGCAGAAGTTTGATGATTGCTGATGGTGGCTGAGTTTGCATTATTCTAGTCTCTCCTTGCTATGCCTTATACCAGTTAAAAATGTTTACTCTGTGCCTTCACATGTTGAAAGTATTTAACTTGTTTGATTTTACAGGACTCAGTATCTTAAGTTGATCAAGACTCTGAGAACCTTTGAAATTGGACTGAATACAATTTACAATGTGTGATAGTTATAAATCTATTGGGGGCCAAGAACTAAATCTATTGGGGGCCAGGGGCAGAATGTGGTAGTTTGAATATATGTCCCCAATATATTCAGTGTTTTATTAGTTATAGTTTGCATCTGCAATCACCTTGCTAGAGGCAATGTCACTGGGGGCTGGTCTTAAGGTGTGGTGGTGGGTTTGAAATTCCATTGTAAAGATATGCAAAGTGTTCTTAGTGGGAGTTCCTAAAGTGTGCAGTGTGACTCTTTTGGCTGTAGTTTTGCTCTGTGTGCTGTGTGCCTGGTTGGGTTTTTCTCTCTGCTTGGATCTGTGGAAGCAGGCCGCTTCTTCTGCCATTATGGAACTTCCCCTGGATCTGTAAGCTTCAATAAATAATATCCCTTCCTCCATAACTCTGCCTGGTCTGGAAGTTCATCTCAGCGAACCTGAAGCTGTCTGCTACAGTAACGTGGTACCGAGGAGTGTGGGGTGAGATGAACCTGACCGTGTGGATATTCGTCTTTTGGAACCTTTGTTTTGGAGGAATGGGCATGGACTTGGTGCTTGCAACTGAAGGTGCCTTCTGGAGTGGTAAGCCAAGTTTTATGGACTATTCTGATGAGAGTTTGAGAATGCTAAGTGCAGACAGTATCGAACTTCGAGTCTTGGCTTATGAGCTTTCTAAGGTGAAGGAAAGACTGCAGAGGACTTTGTTGGAACTGGGCTACTGGCATAAGGGATGGTTACGTTCTGCTATCCAGGCCCAGAAAGTTTGATCAAGGTTAAATTTGTAATGGACTGATGTGCTTGGCTAAAGATAACAGACTGAGATTTTAAGATTTTAAGTTGGAAAACCTCAAGCAAATTAAAATTAGAGGCACTGACACTGATTTTAGGTTACTGGAGTTGCTATTGTCAACATATTAGCAATCTTAAGGAAGATGGAAGGAAGGTGGCCTGACTGCTTTACATTAAAACAATGGAGAGGATGCCTGAGGAAAGACTGTTAGGAATGCAAACTCTTGGAAAGAGTTGACTGGAGAAGGAACCTGCTTTTCAAGGCTATGATTTATTTTGTTCCTGGATTAAGAATATGGCTGTGTCCTGCACACCTGGTATTAGTTTTGGAAGCATGAAAAATGCATGGAGTGGTCATGAATTGCACACAGTTCCAGGAGCCACTGCTGAGATGCGGCATGAGGCAGGGCATGAAGACCCTCAGGAATAGGCTGCAAGAGCCTTTGGAAGATGGACCATGGTTTGCATGGAGACCTGAAGATGTTTTGGATATACCAGGACTATGCAAGGACTACCATGGAGTGCAGTGTTGGCCTGGGATCGAAGTTTTCCCTGGCGACTCTGCCCAGCTGGAGGGGTGGAATTGGAAAACCTGGAGACTGTCAGTCTCTGGTTATATTGAACTTGAACTGCAGAAGTTTGATGATTGCTGATGGTGGCTGAGTTTGCATTATTCTAGTCTCTCCTTGCTATGCCTTATACCAGTTAAAAATGTTTACTCTGTGCCTTCACATGTTGAAAGTATTTAACTTGTTTGATTTTACAGGACTCAGTATCTTAAGTTGATCAAGACTCTGAGAACCTTTGAAATTGGACTGAATACAATTTACAATGTGTGATAGTTATAAATCTATTGGGGGCCAAGAACTAAATCTATTGGGGGCCAGGGGCAGAATGTGGTAGTTTGAATATATGTCCCCAATATATTCAGTGTTTTATTAGTTATAGTTTGCATCTGCAATCACCTTGCTAGAGGCAATGTCACTGGGGGCTGGTCTTAAGGTGTGGTGGTGGGTTTGAAATTCCATTGTAAAGATATGCAAAGTGTTCTTAGTGGGAGTTCCTAAAGTGTGCAGTGTGACTCTTTTGGCTGTAGTTTTGCTCTGTGTGCTGTGTGCCTGGTTGGGTTTTTCTCTCCTGCTTGGATCTGTGGAAGCAGGCCGCTTCTTCTGCCATGTTGGAACTTCCCCTGGATCTGTAAGCTTCAATAAATAATATCCCTTCCTCCATAACTCTGCCTGGTCTGGATGTTCATCTCAGTGAACCTGAAGCTGTCTGCTACATATACCATCTGTATTTCCTCTTTTGAGAACTCTCTATTTAGTTCCATAGCCCCCCCCCTTTTGTTTTTTCCATGTAAGGTGTAGCCCAGGCTGACCTGGAACTCACTATGTAGCCTCAGGGTGGCCTTGAACTCATGGCAATCCTCCTACCTCTGCCTCCCGAGTGCTGGGATTAAAGACATGTGCCACCACGCCCAGCTCTATAGCCCATTTTTTAAATTGGGTTGTTTGATTTCTTATTTAGTTTTTGAGTTCTTCATATATATTCTTGACATTAATCCTCTGTCAGATGTATAGCTGGCAAAGAATTTCTCCTATTCTGTAGGTTGTCTCTTTGCTGTATTCAGTGTCTTTTTGCTGTACAAAAGCTTTGTAATTTCATGAGGTCCCAGTGGTTAATTAGTGGTTTTATTTCCTGAGCAACTGAGGTTATATTCAGAAAGTCATTGCCTATACAAATATGTTGAAGGATTTTCCCTACTTTTTTCTCTAGCAATTTCAGAGTTTCAAGTCTGATATTAAGGTCTTTGATCCATTTGGACTTAATTCTTGTGGATGGAGAGAGATAAGGATCTATTTTCATCCATCTACATATAGATATCAAGTTTTCCTAGCACCATTTGTTGAAGAGGCTGTGTTTTCTCCAATGAGTATTTTTTGCAGTTTTGTCAAAGGCCAGGTGGCTGTGCCTGTCTGGACTCACATCTGGGTCGCCTATTCTGTTCCAATAATCTATGTGTCTTTTTTTTTTTTGCCAGTACTATGCTGTTTTTGTTACTATGGCTCTGTAATATAAGTGATGATATGGTGATACCACCAGCCTTATTTTTGTTGCTTAAAGTTGTTTTAGATATTTGAGGTTTTTATGCTTCCAAATGAAGTTTTGGATTGTTTTTTATATTTCTGTGAAGAATGCCATTGGAATTTTGATGGGGATTGCATTAAATGTATAGATTGATTTTGGTAAGATTGTCGTTTTCAAAATATTGATTCTTCTAATTGAAGAACATGGGGTATCTTTCCATTTCCTAGTGCCTTCTTCAATTTGTCTTGAGTGTTTTAAAGTTTTCATTATAGATATCCTTCACTCCTTGGTTAGGTTTATTTCAAGGTACTTTATTATTTTTTTTATATAATTGTGAATGGGAGTGATTATCTGATTTCATCCTCTGCATGTTTGTTGTTAGTATACAGGAAAGCTACTGATTTTTGTGTGTTTATTTTGTATATTGCTACATTGCTATAAGTGTATACCAGCTCTAAAAGTTTGCTGGTAGAGTCTTTAGGGTCCTTTATATATAGAATCATATAATCTCCAAATAATGATAACTTGATCTATTCCTTTCCAATTTGTAGTCCCTTTATGTATGTCTCTTGCTTTATTGTTATAAATAAGACTTCTAATACTATATTAAAAATTTGGGTGGGGGTAATGGACACCCTTGTCTTGTTCCTGATTTTAGTGGAAAAACTAAGTTTTTCTCCATTTATATTATGTTGGCTGTAGGTTTGTCACGAATAATCTTTATCATGTTGAGATATATTCCTTCTATTCCCAGTTTCTGTAGGACATTTATCACAAAGGGATGTTGGATTTTGTCAAATGCATTTTCTGCATCTAATGAGATGATCATGTGATTTTTGTCCTTCAGTCCATTTACATAGTGTATTACATTTATCAACTTGCATATTTTTTAATAGTTTTAAAATTTTTTAATTTTTTGTTTTTTGAAGTAGGGTCTCATTCTGCCCCAGGCTGACCTGGAATTCACTATGTATTCTCAGGGTGGCCTTGAACTCATGGCAATCCTCCTACCTCTGCCTCCAGAGTGTTGGGATTAAAGACATGTGCCACCATGCCTGGCTGATTTGCATATGTTGAACCATCCCTGTATCTCAGGGATAAAGCCTATTTGATTGGGGTGAATGATCTTTCTGATATATTTTTGTATTCTGTTTGCCAATATCTTTTTTTGTTTTTTTTTTTTTTTGAGGTAGGGTCTCATTCTGGCCCAGGCTGACCTGGAATTCACTCTTTAGTCTCAGGGTGGCCTCAAACTCACATTGATCTTCTTACCTCTACCTCCTGAATACTGGAATTAAAGGCATGCACCACCATGCCTGGCCTGTTTGCCAATATCTTGTTGAAAAATTTTGCATCTATGTTCATAAGGGAGATTGTAATTTTCTTTTCTTTTTGTCCTGTCTTTGCCTGGTTTTGGTATCAGGGTGATATTGGCTTCATAGGAGGAGTTTGTAGAATTCCTTTCTTTTCTATTTCATGGAAAAGTTTGAGAAGCATTGGTGTTAGTCCTTCTGTGAAGATATTGTAAAATTCACCAGTGAATCCATCTGGGCCTGGACTTTTGTTTAGTTGTGAGATTTTTTAAAATTTATTTTTAATATTTTTAAATTTATATTATTCTAATTTTACATTCATATTGGTGATGCCATTATCTTCCTCCCTGTCCTCCCCCTTCCAAAGGGATCCTCATCAATGGGGAATGTGGGTCATGCATTGTGGGAGTAGTCAAGAGTTATGGGGGATAGGCCAAGTCTCTGTGCATAATAACCCAACTTGTGACTCTAACACTCTTTTTGCCCCCTCTTCAGTGAATTTCCCTGAGCCATGTTGGGATCATTTTAGTTCTACTTCAGTGATGAGGTTTTGGGAGCCTCTGTGTCTCTGGATATCTGGCTTAGTAGGAGTTGGATGTTCTCTGTGTTTATCTCCTTCAGCCTTTCTCTGGTAGAGATTTTTTTTATAACTGTTTGGATCTCTGTACTTGTTCTAGGTGTATTTAAGTGGTTAATCTCATCTTTATTTAATTTTGGTAGGTCATATAAATCAAGGAAATCATCCATTTCTTTCAGATTTTAAAATGTAGTTAACTATATGTTCTTACAGTATGTTCATATGATTTTCTCAATTGCTTTCATATTTGTTGTGATGGTGCCTTTTTCATCTCTAATTTTATTAATTTGTGCCTCTTCTCTCTTTTTTGTCAGATTTGCTAAGAATTTGTCAATCTTTCAAAGAACCAACTCTTTGTTTCATTGATTCTTTGTAATTTTCTTTGGTTTCTATTTCATTAATTTCTGTCCTAATCTTTATTATTTCTTTCTGTCTACTGATTTTCAGTTTGTCTTGTTCTTCTTTTTCCAAGGTCTTAATGTGAAGCATTAAATAGTTTACTTGAGACCTTTATAATATCTTAATATAGGCACCTAAAGCTATATATACTCTCAGAAGTCCTTTTAGGACTGCCTTCATTGTGTTCCAAAGGTATGTTATGTTCTCATTATCATTTGGTTCTATGAATTTTTTGTTTTCCTTCTGGATTTCTTCATTGACCCTTTCATCATTGAGTAGTGTATTGTTTAGTTTTTATGACTTTGTGTATGCTCTATAGCTTTCCTTGCTGCTGATTTGTAATTTAATCCCATTGTGATCACATAGAGTGCAAGGAATTATTTCAATTTTCCTATATTTATTACGATTTTCTTCGTGTCCTAATATATGGTCTATTTTAGAGAATGTTCCATGTGCTGCTGAAAAGAATGTATCTTCTATATCTTTTGAATGTAATGTTCTGTAGATATATGATAAGTCTATTTGTTCCATGATCTCATTTAATCCACATGCTTCTCTGTTTATTTTTTGCCAGTATGACTATCAATTGATAAGAGTGGGGTATTGAAGCCACCCACTACACCTTTGTTTGGTGTTATCTGTGACCTTAATTCTAATAGTGTGTTGAAATAAGGAAGTCCCATGTTAGGTGCATATATGTTTAGAATTGTAATATCCTCCTGTTGGAATATTCCTTTAATCAATATAATGTGACCTTCCTTATCTTTTCTAACTAATGTTCATTGGAAGTGTACCCTGTCAGATATTAGGATAGCAATACCTGATTGTTTATTAGGCCCATTTTCTTGAAACCCCATTTTACAACTTTTCACCCTGTTGCAGTCAGGTTTGCATTGCTGGCAGAAATCACCCAACCAAGAGCAGCTTTTGGGAAAAAGGGTTTATTTTGGCTTACAGACTTGAGGGGAAGCTCCATAATGGCAGGGGAGAACAATAGCATGAGCTGAAAGTGCACATCACTTCATGGCAAACAACAGCAAGATGAGAGTGTGTCAAACACTGGCAAGAGGAAGCTGGTTATAATACCCATAAACCTTCCCCCAACAATACACTACCTCCAGGAGGTGTTAATTTCCAAATTGCCATCAGGTCAGAATCTAGTGTTCAGACTACCTAAATCTATGGGGGAAACTGGAATCAAACCACCATACACCCTAAGATAGTGTCCATGTTTTTTGGAAAGGTGAACTTCTTGGAGGCAACAAATAGAAGGTTCCTTTTTTTTTCCCTTTGGTTTTTCGAGGTAGGGTCTCACTCTAGCTCAGGCTAACCTGGAATTCACTATGTAATCTCAGGGTGGCCTTGAACTCATGGTGATCCTTCTACCTCTGCCTCCCGAGTGCTGGGATTAAAGGTGTGCACCTCCATGCCTGGTTTAGAAGGCTCCTGTTTTTAACTCAGTCTGCAAACATGTGTTTTTTGCTTGGGGCATTAAGGCTGTTGATATTAAAAGTTATTTTTGAAAAGTGTGCATTTATTCTTGACATTCTTCTTATTTTGTAGTTCTGGTTTTTCTTTACTCTCTTGTATTAAGTACTATTTGCATATGGTTATTTTTTCCTGGTTCCTTGTGTGTGTGCTTTTCTTTCTCTTTCACATGGAAGATCCTTTCAAGTATTTTCTGCACAACTGGTTTAGTGTTCATATACTCCTTTATCTTCCTTTTATTATGGAACATCCTCATTTCTTTGTCTATTTGGATGGATAGCTTTGTAGGACAAAGTTTTTTTTTTGTTGTTTGTTTGTTTATTCAAGGTAGGGCCAGGCTGACCTGGAATTCACTTTGTAGTCTCAGGGTTGCCTCGACCTTACAGCAATCCTCCTACCTCTGCCCCCTAAGTGCATGCTCAGCAGGACAAAGTAATCTTGGTTGACAGTTGCTATTTTTCAGAACTTGGAATACATCATTCCAAGGCCTTTTAACTTTTAAAGTTTTTGTTGAGTAATCTGCTATTATCCTAATGAGCTTGCCTTTGCATGTGACTTGATTTTTCTCTCTAACTGCTTTCAATACATTTCCTTTGGTTTGTGTGTTTTATAGTTTCATTATAATATGATGGTGAGTGGTTATTTCCTGATTTTGTCTGTTTGGCATTCTATAGGTTTTCTGTATCTGATTGGCATCACTTTCCCTGTTGGGGAAGTTTTCTTCTATGATGCTGGAGTGAAATTATTCTCCTTATACTGTGCCCTGAATTATTTTTTGTTTTTTGATCTTTTGAGGTAGGGTCTCACTCTAGCTCAGGCTGACCTGGAATTCACTATGTACTCTCAGGGTGGACTTGAATTCATGGCAATCTTTCTACCTTTGCCTCCCCAGTGCTAGGATTAAAGGCATATGCCACCATGTCCAGCTTATTCCCTGAATTCTTATGTTTGATCTCTTTATAGTGTTATGAATGTCTTTAAATTCCTATTCATGCCTTCCTATTAGTTTGTCTTTCTCTTTGTTGGACTGTATTAGATCTGCCACCTGGTCTTCTATATTAGATATTCTGTCCTCTCCTTGGTCCATTCTACTGGTGAGACTTTCTGCAGAGCTTTCTATTTGACTTACTCTGTTTTTCATTTCTAATATTTCTGATTGATATTTTTTAATTATTTCTATTTCCTTATTAATGTCTTATATTGACCTCTTTATTGCATTAAGTTTGTTTCCTGTGTTTTCTTGGGATTCCTTCAGGAGTTTGTTTTCTTCTTTGATTCTTTTAATTTCTTTGAACATAGATATAATCATTTTTTTTAAAAAAAACTTTGTCAGGCATTTCATCTAAGGCAGTCTCACTAGAGGTCATTTCTGATGGACTCATAATTTTGGTTGGAGTGTATTATATTGATTTTTTGTGTTTCTTTTATTATAATGTAGAGATTTTTGCATCCTGAGTTAATATGCTCCTTGGGTTTTCTTATTATCTGTAGTCTTCTTAGCTGAGTAAATCTGACTTTATATATCTTCAGTATAGGAGTTTAAGGTTCCAGCTGTAGCTCTTATACTCCGACAGAGACAGCAGAAGTGTCCCTAGGTGTTGAGTTTGTCTGCTATTCAAGTATTGTAGCAGACTGGGTAGAGTAAATTACTGGCAAATTCTAAGATTCAGCTGAGCAATATACACATTTAATCAAAACCAGCAGAGTATTTATGCAAGTGTGGGGATTAAAACAGATAATTTAATAAAGCAAAAGTCCTTAAGGATGTGTATTTCCCCACATCCTTAATCCAGTCAACCAGGAGGTTGAGATTTCTTGTCTGAAATGGGCTCCATGTCAGCCTGGGGCTGAGTTAGATCCTGCCCCCAATAATGACAGAAGAAAAAGACAAAGGCCCTAAATATTAAGAAATGTCAAAGCCAACAATAGTCAACACCAAAATACAGCTTATTTGAGAATTGTAAAGCCAACCAAGAATGTATCATTCAAATGTAATACATAATCTTTCCTGATGTGGAAAGAGCAATAAGCACTCCCAGTGCAGGCCTATGTATCTGGCTTGTGTGATTAGGATCTGTTACCTTTTGGGATGGCTTTCAATCTCACCAATGCTGAGTGCCCACATTGATCCATCTTGGTTGCCCTGTGACTCTGTTAGGCTGGGTGGTCCCTGGATCTGGTGTTCTGATGGGCTGGGCTGGATGCCACAGTGCTGGTGGTTGGGGATGGGAGGGTTGCTGGGTGTCTGTAGTTGTACATTAGCTGCTCAGCTGGTCCCATTTGTGATCTCCTTATGCAGCTCCTCAGCTAGTTCCCACTGTCTTCCCATTCAGGTTTCTTGACTGTTTGAGGAGACTGATGTGAATGGAAAATCCCTTCATCTGGTTTCTGCTCCTGCAGCTCTGCACTGGTGAAGTCAGTGGGTGCACAGGCTGGGGCTGCCGGCATTTCAGTGGGATTCTGGCCAGTTTCCTCCTTTCTAGAAGATATGAGTCTCTCCTACTTCTTTGCCGTGGTTGATAATAACTTATACACCTTCACTTTTCAGTAGAAGAATGCATTTTGCTGTTTTTCTGCTTATTTTCCTCCCTAGGCTTCTTTAGTGTGGCTACTATGCCACCATCCTACCCAGAAGTCCACATGTTCTTTCTCATATGTAATCATAGCTTCAAATTTTTAGATGTGTGTTTGAGTTGAGGTAAGAGTCAATAGTAGAGGCCATGAAACTAGACATAATTTCCAGTTGTTTTTCTAGAACACAAGTATTTCAGATGTCAAGAAAGTGGCATTCTTAGGGGTGGTTAGTATTCTTTTTTTAAAAAATTTGTGTGTGTGTGTGTGTGTGTGTGTGTGAGAGAGAGAGAGAGAGAGAGAGAGAGAGAGAGAGAATGGGCTTACCAGTTTTGTTGGTTTGATTCAGGTGGCCCCCATTAACTTAGATATTCTGAATGCTAGGTTCCCAGCTAATGGAGATTTGGGAATTAATGCCTCTTGGAGGCAGTGTATTGTTGGAGGTGGGCGTATGAGTACTATAGCCAGTTTTCCCTTGCCAGCGTTTGGCACACTCTCCTGTTGTTATTGTCCACCTTATGTTGCCCAGAGGATGATGTCCATCCTCTGTTCATGCCATCATTTTCCCCTGCTATCATGGAGCTTCCCCTTGAATCTGTAAGCCAAATTAAACCCTTTTTTTCCCCCAAAGGTGCTCTTGGTCAGGTGATTTCTGCCATCAACGTGAACCTGAGTGCAACAGTTAGTACTGAGAGTCATGTTGCTGCTAGACACCTGACTGTGTGGCTTTGGTCTTTTTGAGCTAATTTTTCAAGAGTAATGTGGAAGGATTTGAAATCTTGGCCTAAGAGATGCTTTGCAGTATTGTAAATACAACTTTATGGACTATTCTGGTCAGAGTTGCAAGACCTGAACACAGTAAGAACCATGGACTGTGAGGTTTGGCTTGTAAGGGTGAGAAAGAGCTTTTCCCAGGACTGGGTTAGAAGCAGTTTGAGTGAGAGGCTTGCTGTTGTGCCCATGTCTGAGAATTTGTGCAGGGTTGCATTGTGTAGAAATGGACTAGTGTTGAGTAGAGGGATATGGCACAGAAATGAAATGTTTTGGCCAAAACTTCTTCCCATTCATCTGCAATTATATGAGAGCTTACAGTCTTTGAGGTTGGGCCAGCTGACCTGCACTGGAGCAACAGGAAGAATGTAGACTCTTTTGAAGGGGCCTGAGTGCTCAAGGAGTGTCCTGTTCTTCAAAGTCTGCTTTATTCCCCCCTGGATTAACAAATTGGCATCCTACCTGGTATTGTGAAGAATAAGAAATACAGGAAAGAGAGAGTCATTGAGTTTGCAACATGATCTTGTGTTTTGGAAATGGCCATGGGCAATGTGAAGCATGTTTGCTGGATGCCTGCGTGGAGACCCAATGGAGCTGTGAGGATGGACCATTAGTTGCAGTGGAGAACCAGTGGAGATGCCAGGTCCATGAAATGCCTGCTAAGGAGAGCTGCTGGTCCCAGATGAAGTTTTCTAGGACTGTGAGTAGCCTAGCTGGATGAGTGGAGTTAGAACCACAGAGACTTGTTCATGGTTAGAATTGCCAGACTTGGTGATTTGTAACTGACTAGAGTTGTTGGACTTGGAGCTACAGAGTTTGATATTTGCCCTGTTCAAATATTGTATTGGTTGAATATTTCTTTGCTATGCCCAGTGCCATCTTTTGCAGTATGAATGTTTATTCTGTGAATTGTGGGTTTTTCTGCGGTGGGGGGACACTTTGGGGTATTTTGGCTCAGTTAAAAGACCTTAGACCTTAGACTATGTCTGAACATCATTGGGATTGATAAAAACTATGGGGACCTTTAAAGTTGGATGGAACATATTGTATTTTATATAATGTATGGATATCAGTTTATGGGGGCTGGGGTGGAATGTGGTGGCTTAATTCAGGTGTCCCCCATAAATTTAGGCATTCTGAGTGCTAGGTTCTCAGCTGATGGAGATTTAGGAATTAATGCCTCTTGGAGGCAGTGTATTGTTGGGGGTGGGCTTATGGGTATTATAGCCATTTTCCCCTTACCAGTGTTTGGCACACTCTCCTGTTGCTCTTGTCTACCTTATGTTGGCCAGGGGGTGATGTCCACCCTCTGCTCATGCCCTATCATCATGGAGCTTTCCCTCGAGTCTGTAAGTCAAAATAAACCCCCTTTTCCCCAAAAGCTGCTCTTGGTTGGGTGATTTCTGCCAGCAATGCAAATATAACTGCAACACCAGGATCTCTTGCTATTGCACATAAACTCCAGATGCATGCATCACTTCATGCACCTGGCTTTACCTGGGTACTGGGGAATTGATGTAATGGCAGGATTTTTTTTTCAAGGTAGGGTCTCGCTCTAGCCCAAGCTGACCTGGAATTCACTATGTAGTCCCAGGGTAGCCTCTAACTCAAGGCGATCCTCCTACCTCTGCCTCCCAAATGCTGGGACTAAAGGTGTGTGCCACCATACCCAGCTACTAATGGCAGGTTTTGCAAGTACGTGACTTAAACCATTGACCCTTAACCTTTTTTTTTCCAAGGTAGAGTCTCTCTAGTCCAGGCTGACCTGGAATTCACTATGTAGTTTCAGGATGACCTCACACTCATGGTGCTCTTCCTACCTCTGCCTCCTGACAGCTGGGATTCAAGTCATGTGTCATAATGCCCAGTCCCTTGACATTCTTTTTTAACATGAGGATATAGAAAGCTGACATTATCTGGATGTTAAGTTTCCTCAGTTGTTTTAGGTTCATAGCTAATGGACTCAGGCCCACTGACAAGAATGGATCAATGAAAAATTCAAAACACCTTGCCACTTTCTCTGTTTTGTTTTTGTACAGTTTTTAAATCTTCATTATGGTCCATGCTTGACCTTGATATGAGCATAGGTCATCGAATGTATTTCATCTGAAAAGACAACATTTATTGGAGGACTTCTTTCCCTAGAGTGATGCCAGATACCCTAAGGAGCAAGAAGTGATGGGGAAGAGGGAAAGGAGGACTCAGCAATATAGGTTTTTCTGGGTTGGAGAGATAGCTTAGCAGTTAAGGCACTTTCCTGTGAGGCCTAAGGTCCTAGGTTCAACTTCTCAGAATCCATGTAAGTCAGATGGCATATGCATCTTCAGTATGTTTGTAATGGCTAGAGGCCCTGATGTGCCTATTCTTGATCTCTTTCTGTCTTTCCCTCGCCTTCTTTCTGTAATCAATAAATAAAAATAAAAATAAATTATATATATATATATGAGAGACACAGAGAAAGACAGAGAGAGAGAGAGAAGGAGAGGAAGACAGATAGAGAATGGGCACGCCAGCAGCCACTCAGCCACTGTGAATGAACTCCAGATCTATGCGCCCCCTTGTGGGCAAGTGTGGCATTGAGCCCTTGCGTCACTTTGCATCTGGCTAAACGTGGGACCTGGAGATTGGAACTGAAGTTCTTAGGCTTAGTAGGCAGGTGCCTTAACTGCTAAGCCATCTCTCCAGCCCAATAAAAGTATTTTTAAAAGATAATTTTTTTAACTTTAAAAAAATTTGTTTATTTTTATTTATTTATTTGACAGCAACAGACAGAGAGAATGAGGCAGAGAGAGAGAGAGAGAGAATGGGCATGCCAGGGCATCCAACGAACTCCAGATGCATACACCACCTTGTGCATCTGGCTTATGTGGGTACTGGGGAATCTAGCCTTGAACCGGGGTCCTTAGGCTTCACAGGCAAAGCACTTAACCACTAAGCCATCTCTCCAGCCCCTTTTAAAACTTTTTATTGACAGCTTCCATAATTGTAGACAATAAAATCAAAATTCAGGGCCTCACCCATTCCCATTCCTCCCTCTCAAATCCACCCTCCATTGAATCTCCTCCCCCTTCCAATTAGTCTCTCTTTTATTTTGATGTCATCAGCATGATAATTTTTTTTTTGTTTGTTTTTCGAGGTAGGGTCTCACTCTAACCCAGGCTGACCTGGAATTCACTCTGTATTCTCAGGGTGGCCTTGAACTCATGGCGATCCTCTTACTTCTGCCTCCCGAGTGCTGGGATTAAAGGTGTGTGCCACCATGCCCAGCAGCACAATAAATTTTAATGGTGCCATGAACCTTGAGGAGTAGTTAAGAGGGGAGTAAAGAGTGGGCTCTGAAATGCAAGTTTTCTATAAGCTTCTTTTGTTTTCTTTTCAAGATAGCTTTGGCCATAAATTTTCTATAAGATTCAAAAAAGGATGTCTTCAAAATAGCTCATAATTTTTCTATACCTTTCAAAGCAAAATTACCCATAAATTTTAAGTTTTAAAACAAGAGAAGTGAGGTCAAACACCAGTCCATTTGTGTTCATGGCTTATGGTTGGCTGTCAACCTCTGGACACTTTAGATCCATTTGAGAGCCAGAATCAGCCAAATGAACATCAAATAACCAGTCCAAGAAAGATGAGAAGAAAGAGGGAGTCTCAAAGAAAGTGGACCGTCAGCCAGGCATGGTGGTACTTGCTTTTAATCCCAGCACTTGGGAGGCAGAGGTAGGAGGATTGCCATGAGTTTGAGGCCACCATGAAATTACATAGTGAATTACAGGTCAGTCTGGGCTAGAGTGAGACCCTACTTCGAAAAACCAAAACAAGAACACCAACAAAATGTTGGGCTTCCACTGGAGTCCAAAGGACTCTGGGCTCTGAGGCTCCTCCAGTCATGAGGAGTCTGTTTTGCACTGTCACTATTAAAGCTTATTATTGAAGCTCTAGCTTCAGCCTCTCTTTCTGTTCTTTAACAGGCAGAAGACCACAGCTGGTGTTGGTAGTGTATGCCTTTAATCCCAGCACTTTGGTGGCAGAGATAGGAGAATCACTGTGAGATTGGGGCCAGCCTGAGACTACATAGTGAATTCACATAGTGAATTCAAGGTCATCTGGGGCTAGGGCAAGACCCTACCTTGAAAACAAACAAAACAATGAAACAAAATGAGAGAGAGAAGAACCCAAACTGCAGAGGATATCAAATTAAATGAGATGTAATCAAAAGTTGTCTCAGCAGTAACATTTATTCTTGTTATTTTGCTTTATTTATTTTTTAATATTGTATTTACTTATGAGAGAGAGAGAGGGAGGCAGATAGAGAGAAAGACAATGGGTGTGCAGGGCCTCTAGTCACAGCAAGTGAACTCCAGATACCTGCACCACCTTGTACATCTGGCTTTACATGGGTACTGGGAATTTGAACCTGAGTCCTTTGGGATGGCTGGCAAACACCTTAACTGCTAAGCCATTCCTCCAGTCCTTTATTATTTGTTTATTTTTATTATTATTTATTTATTAGAGAAACAAGCAGATAGAAAGAGAAAGAGAGAGAGAATGAACACTCCAGTGCTTCCAACCATTGCAAACAAACTCCAGATGCATGTGCCACCTTGTGCATTTGACTTACGTGGGTACTGAGGAACCAAACCTGGGTCCTCAGGCTTCATAGACAAGCACCTTAACTGCTAAGCTATCTCTCCATTCCTACTTTACTTATTTAAAAAAATTATTTGCAAGCAGAGAGAGATAGAAGACAGACAGAGATAATGGGCATGTCAAGGCTTCCAGACACTACAAACAAACTCCAGACATATGTGCCACTTTGTGCATCTGGATTTACATGTGTACTGGGGAATCAAACCTTGTTGGTTAGGCTTTTCAGGCAAGTGCCTTAACCTCTGAGCCATCTCTCAAGCCCATTGCTTTATTTTTGAATTTTTATTTATTTATTTATTTGCAAGCAGAGAGAGAGAGAAGAGAAACAGAGAATGAGAATGGGCATGCCAGGACTTTCAGCCACTGGAAATAAACTCCAGATGCATGTGATAATCTCTTGCTTTTATGTGGGTACTGAGGAATTGAACCTGGGCCATGAGGGTGGGTGCTGGGGAATTGAACCTGGGTCCTTAGGCTTCTCAGGCAAGCACCTTAACTGTTGAGCCATCTCTTCATCCCATTGCTTAATTTTGGAATGTGGAACATAACCTTGTATTTTGTTGTTATCTGCATGAATTGATAGTTTTCTGGTATTTTGCAACCTGCAAAGGCTTAGGGTCACAATCTCCCAGGGGTAGAGGTACAATAGAAGCACTAACTACAGTTGATCATAGCTGAAGATGTATGGATAAGATACTTGCATAAAGCTGGAAGAGCCAGAAGACAGTTGGAGCTGGCTTTGTAAGGATTTTGGAACTTCACCTCCTCAGTGACAAAGAGAGTTATATTGTCTAATGTGCATCCTATAACCTGTCAGGTGAATTAAAAAAAAAAAAACACTTGATGCTGTATGACAACAAAGTTTGAATAAGAAATAAGAGCTACACATCATTGTTGTAATACCCTCACAGTCACAGGGGCTTCAGAGAAGACCATCAGAGACAATCAGCAAAGAGTTTAGAGAAAGGAAGAGATAGCATTAGGGCCTGAAAAAATCTCTTCTAGTTATCAGGATTGCAGATATGACAGGCATTTTTTTTCCCTGAAGGTAGGGTCTGACTGTAGCCCAGGATGACCTGGAACTCATTCTGTAGTCCCAGGCTGGCCTCAAACTAACAGTTGTCCTCCTATCTCTACCTCCAAAGTTCTGGGATTAAAGGCATGTGCCACCACACCCTGTTTTGATACTAACATTTTTATTTTTATTTATTTGCAAGGAGGGAAGGAAGGAGGGAGAGAGAGAATGAATGGAAGAGCCAGAGAAAGGGCTGTTGTCACTGCGAACAAACTCCAGATGCATGTGCCACTTTGTGCATCTGGCTCTATGTGGATACTGGGGAATCAAATCCAGGCCACCAGGATTTGCAAGCAATCCATTGAACTATCTCTCCAGTCCTCTGGTGTCATTTTTAGCATTCCTTTCTTTTCAGTAGTTCTTCATTCCATCTTTCACTGTCCTCATCTGCATGTTGAGCCTGCCTATACCTTGCATTCTTCTCTCTGTCTCCAGCTACTCTAAGCCTCTGGTATAGTAGTCTCCTAGGCCTCCTAGCTTCCAGTATTCTTGGCTTGTTTCTTCACAGACAAGCTAGTTACACTGGGATCTCAGTACCCCATTTGAAGCCCTTAATCTTTTCCTTTTGCCTTAGAAGTTTTTGTTCATCAGTATTTACTTATCTCCAGCCATATACTAAGCTCTGGCTCAGGGCTGAGAAACACAATATTGGGCAGACAGTCTAAAATTTTCTCCCTTTGTGATGAGATAGAATGGTGGTTAGAATGAGATGTCCCCCATAGCTTCATGTAGTCCCCAGCTGGTGGCAGTTTGGGAGGTATAGCCTTTATGGAGGAGGTGTGTTGTTAGGGGTGGACTTAGGCATGGTATAGCCCAGTTCCCCTTGCAGAGCTAGCTCACTTTTTCTAAAAAATATTCTTATGTATTTATTTGCAAGCAGAGAGAGAGGGGGGGGGAAGAGAGAAGAGAGATAGAGAGAATGGGTGTGCCAGGACCTGTATCCTGTGTCTGGAGTTTGTTTGTAGTGGCTAGAGCCCTGCTGCATCCATTCTTTCTATTTGGCTCTCTCTTTATCTCTCTCAAATAAATAAAATATAAAGAACTTGGACTCTAGATATTATTTTATATTAAATGTAAGTAGGAATGCTTGGAGAAATGTCTCCATGTCTAGTGCTGGAAAGTGCTACATGAGCTACTGGGGGAAAATAGCCAACAACGGTCTGAGCAACCAGAGGTCTAAGGTACTCAGAAGCAAACACCCTGTCAGGTTGTTCATGCTAGTGCAATAGTTGTACACAGCCTCAGAGGGTAACCAATAGCTTTCTGATTGGCTAAGAGATCCTCTCAGTGTAAAAGAACCCACATCTGGAATTGGGAACCAGATCAGAATCCTGTGGAGACAAGGATTATGTTCTCCAGTGTTAAGCTCTCACGAGTCTTTGGCCAAAAGAGGAGTTATATAATCAAATTCTCTCTAAATTAATAATGCTATCCTATTTGAAATATGCTGACTTCATTTTTTTAAAATCTTTTATTTATTTATTTAATTATTTTGAGAGAGAGAGAGAGACAGACAGACAGACAGACAGAGAGAGAAAGATACAGAAATAGGCAGATAGAGAGAGAGAAAATGGGCGAGCCAGGGCCTCCAGCCACTGAGAACGAACTCCAGATGCATATGCCCCCTTGTGCATCTGGCTTACGTGGGTCCTGGAGAATCGAGCCTTGAACCAGGGTCCTTAGGCTTCACAGGCAAGCGTTTAACCACTAAGCCATCTCTCCAGCTCTGAAATATGCTGACTTCATTTTACATTGGAGAATCTGTCCTTTTTTTCAGAAGGTAGTGAGACCAGAAGAGATAAACTACAGCTGAATCCACAGAGGAATGGGCAGACCGAAAGAGCACTGTTTTCATGCTGTTCCTGATAATCAGCACCAGCACAAGGAAATGTAGGCAAATTCAAACAGAAGGACATTCTTTAAAATAGCAAACCTGTGGTAGTTTGAATATATGGCCCCCAATATATTCAGTGTTTTATTAGTTTATAGTTTGCATCTGCAATCACCTTGCTAGAGGCAATGTCACTGGGGGCAGATCTTAAGGTGTGGTGGTGGGTTTGAGATTCCATTGTAAAGATATGCAAAGTGTGCCTAGTAGGAGTTCCTGAAGTGTGCTGTGGCTTTTGGTGGTAGCTTTTGCTCTGTGTGCTGTGTGGCTGGGGGCTTTGCTTTCTTGCCTGGTCCTGTGAAGACAGGCCACTTCTTCTGCCATTATGGAACTTCCCCTGGATCTGTAAGCTTCAATAAATAATATCATTTCCTCCATAACTCTGCCTGGTCTGGAAGTTCATCTCAGTGAACCTGAAGCTGTCTGCTACAAACACCAAGAAAGTATGGGAAAGGCTGAGAAACTGTTCCAGGCTGAAATCAGGTGATGCCAACCTAATGCAAGTGATGCTTCTTTTTGTTGTTCTAGAAGCAATCCCTAGTTTTATGAAACACATTATTAAAACAGTTGGCACACTTGAATGGGAACTTAAGAGCAGATGGTCAGTTGGGCCTAGTAATGTCACTGTGGGTGCTCCATGATCATGATTTCTGCATCATAAGATATGTGACACATAGAATTCCAGCCCTCAACTGAGTCCTGAGTGGAGTGTCTGAGCAAACAAAGAGAGTTCCCACCATAGCTGTGTCTTAGCCTTCTCCCCATGTGGTAATTAGATGGTAAATTGAATAAGGTGGAAGGGGCCAAAAGACCAAAAGAAGGCGCAAGGATCCAGGATTGCACCAAAGGTAGTTTGTTGGGGACTTACAGACAGGAGTGTGTTGTGGCTGCCAGCAAGACAAAAGGATCCTACACTCCAAGGCAGGGGGCGGGCATTCAAAATATTGGGCTTCATTATGGTAATTTCATACATGTTGTTATACTTTGTTCTAATTCATCCCCCTAGGAGGAGAGATTCAAGTACTAAATTAGACTAAGGAGGGCTGTGACCTACCAAAATGTACCTGGACTTTCTCGAAAACTATTAATATGTCCAACATGAGTTAACAATAGTCCAGGTGGTCACTGGGCCAGCACACCATGTTTAGCTGTCGTAATAACTCTCTGCCTGTCCTGTGGGGCTTGGGCTGTGTGTGAGGGCCACCCAAGGAGCAAAATGGTGGTTACAACAAAGATAGCTGAAGGTATATGAAACTAGGTCCTGGTAGTGAACTTTTCCCTTGTGGGGTGAGAATGTTGAGCTTTAAAGGAAACAATTCTCTGAGCTCAGGGGCATTTTTTAAAGCATTTATTAATCAGAAGGACATCAGCAAGCTTGGCCCAAGGAAGGCCTGTGGGGTTTTCTGGAAGCCAGAGATCTGTTGTTGGGAATTTGTACCCTGCAGGTATTATTCGGAATTCTTCCATGGAAAGTGGTGGTGACAGGCAGATGTGACAGCAGCCACAAACACGATGAACTCACTGAAGTCCACCTGGGCATCTTTGTTGGAGTCTAAGTCCTTCAGCAGTTTGTCCAAGTCCTTGGTGTCCTTTCTTGTCTGGAGAAAAAAGAGGTCAGAGTAAAAGATGGGGATTCTGGGGCCAGCCTCCACCAGCTCCAGGAAGGGGAGGGGAAAGACACTCATGTGTGAGCTCCATGCAGGTCCAGGTATGGGGCAGTGCTATCTTGAAAAATACACAGGTGTTTAGAGGCTGTAATCTGCCCTGGGTGACATGGCATAATACAAACTGAACTTTTTTTTTGGCAAAATTTTAATTGTGTTATACCATGCAGGAGGTAGTTTTAAAATAAATAAATATTTCTTTTTTTACTATTTTTTGAGACAGAATTTCAAATAGTCCAGGCTTTATGTAGCTAAAGCTAGTCTTAAACTCCTGGCCCTCCTGCCTTTGCCTCCAAAGTGTTAGGATTACAGGTGTGCACCAGCATTCCCAGCCTATTTTAATTTTTGAAGGAGACTCTTTGGATTTATAATGTGCTTGCAAGTGGACAATATTCCCAGGAAAGGCATCTGCTCCCAGATTTTTTTCTTCAGTCTGTTTGCTATGTGGCTATCTCTTCTCAGGCTGGCTCTGAGCTATCTGCTTCACACAGACTTGCAGTCATCATAACCAGGAGGCAAGGTTTCCACTTTAGCTCTGTTAGAGGAGATGAAGGCATTAGGCCCAAAGGGCCCAAGGGATCTGCCTGAGGCCACATGGAGAAAAGGTTGAGACACTTGTCTCAAACTATGGAGTACAGAGGCCCCACTGTCCTTCACTCAGTTCCCAAGTTGCCATGTGTTTTAGGAGAGGACCAGGTTTTTAAAGCCAGCTCATGTGACAGGGCAAATGTATCACCCTCACTGAGGGACAAGCATGACCAGAGGAGCAGATCAACATGAGCAGTGCTGAGGACTCAGCAGAGGACTGAAACGCTGTGTCTCTGTGTGCCTGTTGATATAAAAAACATGAGCATGGACCCCACACAAAGACACAGCTGTGCGGGTAAATGTAGGTGTTCCTTACAGCATCTTGGACTGGTAACGTAAGGGGAGGCTGTAAATTCAATAGAGAATTATGGTGGGACACACACACACACACACACACACACAAACAAACAAACACACACACACACACAAACACACACACGTCAGACCTGCAGTCACTGAAAGTGATGTTTCCAGTCTAGACAGGCAGCCACTAATATTTATGATGCTCTGGCAGTGCTAGGCCTTGGTCTGAGCAGTGAGGAAGCAGGGCCAGAAGGCCAGCTCTGCCCTCAGGTATACATTGTTTTTTGATTTTATGCAACTCTGCTATCTGCCAGAACCATCTCAGAAGAAAGACCATGAACAAAGTCTGGTGGCTTGTTGGAGGGTCTGGACCTTCTGCTTCTCCATGTCCCCTCAAGTGAGTGTGAGGTACAAGCTGGAGACTCCTAGTTAATGTACTAGTTCTTAAAGTGTGTTCCCTGTACACCTGCGCCTGTTCCCATCCCCATCCTAACAACTTACATCAAAATACCCAAAGATTAGTTTCTCCAATTTTGTTGATCACCAGAATACCCCATGCCCAAAATCCTGGCACAGATGGGTGTGTTCACCAAGCACCAGAGCTGGAGAATTTATGCAATAATGTTAAGCTACAAAAGGTGGCAAAATGCATATAAATTATAATTTTTCTCACAACAATCTTTGCTTGGGTAAAAGGATGGAAGGGAGAAAAAGAGTACATACAAAGGGTTTTATCTCTCTCCATGTCTCTATTTTTTCATCTTCTACAAACATACTTAAAAATACATCTTGGGCTGGAGAGATGGCTTAGTGGTTAAGGTGCCTGCCTGCTAAGCCTAAGAACTTGGTTCCAATCTCCAGGTCCCACGTTTAGCCAGATGTAAAGTGACGCAAGGGCGCAATGCCTCACTTGCCCACAAGGGGGCGCACACATCTGGATTTCATTCACAGCAGCTGAGAGACTGCTGGCGCGCCCATCTCTATCTGTCTCCCTCTCCCTCTCTGTCTCTCTCTCTCTCTATGTCTCTCTCCAAAAATAAATAAATAAATAATAATAAAAAAAAAACATCTTGACATGTCTTTAATCCCAGCACTCAGGAGGCAGAAGTAGGAGGATCTCTGTGAGTTCAAGGCCACCCTGAGACTACATAGTAAATTCCAGGTCAGCCTGGGCTAGAGCTAAACCCTACTTCAAAAAAAAAAAAAAAAAAAAATACATCTTCATACTTAGAAATTAGAGACATGGTCTTCTGAAGTATCAGTGCTTTGAACATTTCTGGCTTTGTTTTCAGCCACTAGCATCAGTGAGGACCTCTTAGGTGGAAAGAGGGGGAAAGAGGGTAGAGTGGTAGGGAGAATGGGGTGAGAAAAGAGGAAAAGGAAGAGGTCAAGGGGATCAGAGATTATTTTAAACTCCTGGGGAGTTGAGGGGATGGGTTCTGCTTAGAACTGCTAGAGGCTGCCCAGAGCAGAAGCAGAATGGCTCCTGGCACATTCCTGAGGGCCTCTCCATGAGGCTTCTGTCTCCAGGCTCCTGCCTGACTCATTACCTAAGGAAAGCTCCTGGTTTTGGGCAGAGGGACTATCATGGGACCTCTGTTGTCCTTATTCCTGCTGGTCCCATTAATACCAGGCCACAAGGGACATGGTCATGGGGGAGTAGAGATGTTGTGGCCAGTAGTCCTAGAAAAGGATAACCCTGGAGAGGGATAGCTCTGAGGGACAGAAGGTGGTTTCAGGGATAGCTATGGGCTCCACCCTTCCTACTTATTTAGGTTGGAGTCTGCTTTCCTTCAATCCCCCATCAGGGAAAGAGTGCTTGCCATAAATGCACTGGAACTGGACTCCATGTTTCCAGGGTTGACCTGAGCACAGCATCGTCACATAGGTTCTCCAGTTTCCCCTTCTTGGGGATATTTCTTGGCCATATTCATGCCTTTCTAGATCTTCCTGGGAGCTCTTCCCAGCATGGGTGACAGTAGCCACTGGGCTTGACTCCTGTGCCTTCTACCCACCACACCCTCACCCTCTTCTTGCCACCTTCCCTCGCTGCCTTACCTGCATGAGGCATGGAAGCTCCTTCTGAATCAGTGACTTCAGCTTTGCTTTCGTCAGTCTGTACTTGCTGGCCTCACTGGTGGCATACCGGTTGAACACGCCGATGATGAGGCCAATGGCTGTCTCCAGCTCTGTCATGGTGTTGTTAAAGATTCTTCATCTTCCTATGGCTGGCTTGTCTAAAGAACAAATGTGTGCTTGAAGGCCCTGTGGTGCTTTTTAAAGCCAGCCTCACACTGACACAGAGGGTGGGACAGTGGGGGAAAGGGCAGTGACTAGATCTGCCCCTCCCTGTTTACTCACCCAGTTCTACTGAAAGACATGGTTGGGACCCTTTCTGCAGCTGGGCCGCATTACATTGTGCTGGCCTGTGTTGGGATCATCATTGAATCATACTGATCCTCCCTTCCCTCCCTGTGGGGGTCTCTGGGGTGAATGGGTGCCTGGTGCATGTTTGTTGAGTGGCCAGTAATGAGTGGGCCTTCCTTATCCTTTCAGCTAAACTTTACCCTGTGGATGTCAAAAAGTTCTGGCACTTAAGGGGCAGACTTGAGAAGTGTCTGAGAAGGAATAAATGGGATGTGTGAAGAACCACATCTCTACCTTTTCAGAATACGCTGCATCACTCAGAGGAGCAGCTTACATCTCAACTCCAGTTGCTCCCCAACTTCCAGAATCCCTTGCCTCCTATCCACTGTGAGAACCCCCAGAAGTGCTTCTCAGTGGGAAAGATGAAGGAGCAGGGCTAGAAGGACTCACAGGGCAGGGGCCCAGGTTCAAATCCTGCCCTAGCCTCTAAGGAACAATATAGTTCCAACCAACCCCACAGTGTAGATTGAATGTGACTCTCCTACAGGCATCAGGTTCCAGGAGGTCACTAAGGCTACAATACACAGGGACTTGCTATTCACTGGGAGTGGGTGGCCTTTCTTTGGACAGAATGCTTCATCCAAGTTTCCCACAATGGAGGCTCGGCATGACTTCCATGTGACCTTCTGGAGAGCAGACAAAATCTCTATTACTCACTGCTGAACTGGGCAGGTCCCTTTTAAGACAGGATTTCAGAGGGCAGATCATATGCCAACCAGGACCTTAGTATGACCAGAGGATATCTGAGCCTGGAGATGGAAGGAATCTTCACTTAGGTGTTTCCTGTGGGAGGAAGAGGCACATTAGGTGGGAGCTGGTCCCTGCAGGCTTATCTGGCTGCAAAGCCAGAAATCATACCCAAGGCTGAAAGAAAAGCTTTATAGTGTCATTGGGGACAGAACACTCAGGATATACAGGCTCATATCAGAGACCAAGTATAGCAGGACAGGGCTCTTGTCTTCAAGAGACAGCAAGTACCAGGTGAGCTCAGCACAGCTGTAGCTCACTGTAATGTTCAGATCAGGATGTCAACTGGCCAGGGTAGTTATATTTCAAACCTTGCCAAGTTTTGCTAGATTCCCAGAAATTGTTCCTCATGGAGGACTCAGTTCCTAATTTTTCCTATAAGAAAATTCTTTAAGGCTTAGAGGAAGATTTCTGCTCTTTTGGGGCTAGTCTTCAGCCATACTTATTTTTGTTGTCAAGAGCACTGTGGTTACCCAGCTAAAGTGACCCCCCTACTTGACTTTGGGGACTGAGCCAGATGTGATGACACACCTCTGGAATCTCAACACTCCGTAGGCAGAAACAGGATGAGCATCATAAATTTGAGGCAGCCTGGTCAAAGTAGCAAGTTCCAGGCTTGCTACATACATAGTGAGACTCCATCTCAACGAAATAAACAAACAACAACAAAAAAGAATTGGAGGGCTGGGGAGATGGCTCAGGCAGTAAGAGTGTTTTCTGTGGAAGCATGAAGATCTGAGTTCAATTCCCAACACCATGTTAAAAAGCCAGGCATAGCTGCATATGCCTGTAACCCCAGCACTAAAGGGTGGCAGGGACAGAAGATTGCTGGGGCTTCCTGGTCAGTCAATCTACCTGCAGAATAGTGAGATTTGTATTCAATAACAGACTGTCTCAGGGAAATAAAGGGGAAGAGAAATAGAAAAGGATAACCATTGTTCTCAGGGTGCATGAATCTGCACACTCATGCATACATATTGCATGCACGCATGCCTGCACCCTGCTTAGAAAGGGTTACATGTTCCATGAGAGGGCTTTTTTCAGACCCTGTCAGAAGACCTGCTAAAGAAACTTCTTCTGGCTTCCAGTGAGTAGCTGCCTGGCCTGGGCCAGGCTGGCAGCTCTTAATCTTGTTTCCTGTCACTTTGAGAATTTAGTTATGGACATTCAGGCTTTTCAGTTTTTAATTGTGTGATATAAGAGCCACAGTTGGCCATTAGAGGCTTCCTCATAATACAGCTCTTCACCTGGGTCTTAAAAAGATGGTTGAGTCTTTACTGTGAGAATTAGCAACACAGAGAGGAACTCTGATAAAGATACTGAACCCCTGACCTTTGTCTGCTAATGGGCCCCATGAGGGCAGTAACTCATCTCCTGGACCTGCTCCTCCCTTCATTCCAAATGTGACAGGAATTGCATTGTTCTGGAAGAGCCACCTTCCTGGAATTGAGCAGTGGGTTGCCACCACCTTCGCTGCCACTATGCTCTCTCCTGTGGCAGAGGGAAGGGAGACCAAGGAATCTTGAGCTCAGGTTGTGGAGTAGCAGGTGGTTCTGGGGGCTGGAGCAGGTCTCCAGGTACTCTCCGCCCTACTCCATGTTTCATCTCTGCAGGGACCTAGGTACTGCCTCACAGGGGAGTTGTGAAGACCATGAACCAGGTGAAAGGAATACTTGCCTTCAATACTGAGATCAAGGCTCTGGACCATCCCTCAATGACCATTTGGTTTCTGGAGGCTGTTCTTTGCTGTGCTCGCTCAGAGCTTTCAGCTGACTGCCCTCCCCACTCATCTGCCAGCACCTTCCTCAGACCCCAGAAAAAATGGTGTTGGAAACTTTAAAATAGTCTACCTTTAATCTCTCTCTCTCTCCACATGCCTGTGGAGTACAGAGGTGTTGTTCCTCAGGTGCTGCCCACCCATTTTTTTTGTAATTTTTTTTAATGAAAGTGAGACAGAGAGAGTGAGACAGAGAGAGAGAGAGAGAGAGAGAGAGAGAGCGTGCTCAAGAAAGAGAGAGAGAATTGGCAAAGGAGGGCCTCCAGCCACTGTAATTGGACTCCAGACACATGTGCCAACTTGCATGGGCAACCTTGTATGCTTGCGTCACCTTGTGCATCTGGCTTATGTGGGACTTGGAGAGTCAAACATGGGTCCTTAGGCTTCACAGGCAAACTCCTTAACAGCTAAGCCATTTCTCAAGCCCTGCCCCCCCTTTTTAAAAAATATTATTTTATTACTTATTTGTGTGTGTGTGTCATTCATGTTCATGTATTTGCATGCTGATGTGTGTGAGTGTAAGTGCATGTATACTACAGCACATATGTGAGGATAAGATAACTTTCTGGTTGGTCCTCTGCATTTTCATCTCATTTGAGGCAGTTTCTCTGGATCTTTGCTGCCCTCACTGAGAACTTCTGGGAAATTCTCCTGTCTCAGTCTCCCATCTTGCTGTCAGGTGATAGGATTACAGTAGTCCACTATTGCTTCTGGTTTTTTATGTGAGCTCTGGGACTCGAACTTGGGTACCCCAGCATGAGCAGTGAGCACTTTATCCACTGAGACACCTTCCCAGCCCTGACCCATCTGTTTTTTGAGAAAGGGCCACTTTTTTTTTTTAAGACAGAGTCACTCACTGGCCTGGAACTCACCATAGAGGTTAAACTGGCTGGCCAGGGATCCTCCTATTTCTGCCTCCCAACACCAGGATTTCAAATGTGCACCTACCACCATCTGGCATTTTTACATGGGTTCTAAAGGTCAAACTCAGCTCCTCATGCTTGCAAGGTTAGATCTTTACTAACCAAACCATATCCCCAGACCCTATGTTTAATCTTTAATAAACATTTTATATTACTTAAAGTTTTTTTTTTTAATCCTGGGAAATGAAAAGAACAACAATAAAACAAACAAAAGACCCTGGAGCCTAATCCATTTTATAGACAATAACCCTTAAGTAGGTAGTTCAGATATTTGAGCAGAATCAAAACTTCAGGATGAAGTGGAAAGCCTCAGGGTTGGGGAGATGACTCAGTGGTTAAAAGTACTTGCTGCACAATCCTGACAACTGGAGTTTGGATCCCCAGAACCCATGTAAAGCCAGGTGCAAGTGCCTCTGTTGTCTTGATTGCCTTCAGCATTGGGATCATGTGTCTGTAAATCCCAAAGCACTTATGGCAATAGGAAGCAGAGTCAAAAGAATCTGGAAGCTCAAAATGGCCAGCTAGTCTGGCGACAACAGGGCAGACCCTGTCTCAAACAAGGTGGAAGGTGAGGACTGATGTGCCAAGTTGCTCTCTGACCTTCACACATGTGTCATGAGATGAGTGCATGCATGCACACACCATATCCACCCCCCAACACACACCTTGCTCTGCCCCATCTCAGGGCAAAGCCAACATGGGAAGTTTCTGTGATGCCTTCCAGAATGGCACATGTAGTGTTTCCAGACAACTGCATTGTGTGACATCTAGCCTGGCATTTGTCGTTCCTCAACAGGCTCCTGGGAGCCACACCTACTGCTGTGTCATGCTTCTCACTCAAGCCCTGCAGTTGAGCCTGGGCTCCTGCACTCATAGGATTCCATGTTTCCTCCTACCTCTCGTGGTGGCCTCACTTCCCCATTGCCACTGGCTCAGCAGCTTTGCCACGCCAGTGCCTAGGAGCTCTACACATGCCACGGGAAAAAAAATCTAGCCCTTCCCTGGAGCTGTGGGTATTATCAGGGAAGCACTGGAAATGGTCAAGGTGAGGGCAGCATCTTGGTCATTCTGCTGCCCACAGCAGGGAGGCCCTCAATCCAGTAAGCTGAGTATGTGTGTGGTGTCTACTAAGGAAAACACTAAGTCAACTTCATTTGCTTAAAGGTCACTAACCTTGGAGGTCACAAATGTACAAGTCCCCCCCAGAGCTTTCTGAAGATAGTACCCCTGCGGTGTGGGTCATAAGGATAACGGATGCTTGGGTTACTTTTCAGAGACTGAAGCCCACTTCTGTTCACAGTAGACTCTTTACAGACAATGGATGACTGGACTGGGTTGAGAGGATTAGCCTGGCTATCTTTATGTTGCCTCTGTCGTCTTGATTGCCTTCAGCATTGGGATCAGATCCTACTCAGCTTTGCATGTAGATGCATTGATTCTTGAGAAATGTTTTTTTTTTTTTTTTGAAGTAGGGTCTCACTCTAACCCAGGCTGATCTGAATTCACTATGTAGTCTCAGGGTGGCCTCGAGCTCATGGTGATCGCCCTACCTCTGCCTCCCAAGTGCTGAGATTAAAGGCATGCGCCACCAAACACAGCTGAGAAATGTTTTATCCAGAGTACAGTACAGGGTTTCCTTGACCTAGACCTGACTGGCTTCTCTTTTCTTCCTTCAAAGGTAAAGATACCTATAAGCTGCCATGACTAGAAACATTAGGCCATGAAAGGAGTAAAAGGAGGTAGCATTCAAAGTCCTGAAATATTTCCACTTACTCCCAGAGAATATACAAATATTGCTCCTTTATAAGCCCATCTGTCTCCCTCATCATTTCTGTCCTAAACCCATCTGGAGCCATGGAATTGGCTTGGGAGTAAAGCTCCTTCTTCATCCTTTGGCCACTGAAGGGTCTTTCTTCTTCTCCAGACCTTGGCTCTTGGACACTGGTTTTTCCACAGGAAGAGTATCCAGACATAGGTTTGATAACATCTTTTCAACTATGTTCCTCCAGGCACATGAGATCAAATGCTTAAAACCAACCATAGCCATGTCTTTTGTCCCATCACTTCTGTCACATGTCCAGCCACAGGCTGCTTTGCTTAACATCCTGTTTGCTCACTGTTCAGCTGATGGGGATACTTACTGCAGGGCAGGTTGAGATCTCTACCCTCCTATGCTATCATGCATTTCCACACACATATGCATAGAGTCACACTGGATTGACTAAGATGTGTTGTCTGTAGCTAAGGGTATCCGTGTGTTTTCTTCCCTACACTTTTGCCTAGGTGAACCTCATGAATGGACTCTCAAAGGCAGTGAGGTTGGGACAGAACCCCCAAGGCATTTGCACCCAAGACCCCACAGGATAGTCTGATCTCTACCTGATAGCAAAGTTTCTCCCAGAAGTGAGTTCTCCCCAAGCTCCAGAGAAACAAGAGCAGGGACTGTCTCACACATGTTATGGATAGAAGAGTGAGATTCACAAAAATCAGATTCTCTACTAGGGGGGCATAGCTCTCAGGTGGAGAAGGTGGGGTAGGAATTTAATATGCCCTTCATTTCCTCCCACCCACACTAGGACTAGATGCAGACAGTAGAAAGAGAAGCCCAAGGCTGCTGTTCTCCCTGGATTGCAAGGGTCTGGGTAGCACCTGTGCATGTTTTTATCTGGTGCTCTCCTTTTCCACTTAGCATAGAGACATCTTGGGAGGTGTGCTGGTAGCATCCCAAGGTTGGAACAGTCCCTCCTGATGAGCCACTATCTTGACAAATGGAGGTGGTATGTGGGGATCATCCACATTGCCTTCCTCAGCCACATGTAGAGCACCTTTCCAACAGGTCATTCACCAATGTCCTCCATATGGCTCTGATGAGAACTCTGAAGTTCTTACCACCTCACCCACTTGCCTACATTCTGAACAAGGACAGGGGATGCAGCTGTCACCAAGACTGTCCTTTGGTGGGAAGAGAGGAGACACGACAAACTCAGCCCCAAATGCAGATGCTGTGAGCTTTACCCCAAATAGGACCATCCTCGGGCTGCAGACTCTGTCCACTGGGTGGTGCTTGGGACTGACAATGAGCTCTTAGGACCTTCCCCTTAGAAAGTTCATAAGCCCAGCCTACAAATACAATTCTTTCTGCACTTAGTATTTTCAAAATCTTATCAGAATAGTAAATAATACCTGGCTTACCACTCCAGAAGGCATCTTCAGTTGCAAGCACCAAGTTTCCCATTCTTCCAGCACACAGGTTCCAAAAACCCAAAATCTACATGGTCAGATTCATCACACAGCAACTCCCACTCCTTGGTACCAGTTCTGCAATAGACAGCTTCAGGTTTCTGGGCTGAACCTCTAGACCAGACACAGTTATAGAGGAAGGGAACTTATTGCAGATATAGGGAAGTTCCATAATGGTAGAAGAAGCTGGCCCACTTTCATAGGCCCAGGCAGAGAGAGAGGAAAGCCACAAGCCCAAACCCAAAAGCCACAACCACCAGCACACACAAGCATGCTTTAGGAACAGAACTCCAGCAAGGATCCAGAACTTTGCATATCTTTAGACTGGAATTCCAAATTCAACCTCACACCTTATTGCTGGCCCCTAGAATCTGTCCACAGTGACACCAAGTTACAAATTTAATAAAATTCCTGAATCTTTTGGGAAACATCCATTCAAACCACCACAGTCCCTTCTGGCTCTGAGGTCTATAATTTCTCCTCCATCCTTCAGCAGACCTAAGTTCCTTCATGCTGCAAGCCTTTGATTCCCTCCTCAATCAGAAGCTGTTACCTCCAGTTGTCAAAGTTCCCAATCAAGGAGGCATTGCATTCTGAAGAAAAATGACTTACCTCATTATTCTGGTGAAGGCAATAGCTTTAATAATTTTTATAGATTAAAAAAACTGGTTGTCTGCATTTGTTCTTCAGACCAAGGAACGGTATCAGAACAAGTCAGAGCTCCATGCTGGCAATCCCAGCAAACTCTGGTCCAGTGACTAAACCTGGAAAATGCTGCTTCACTGACCATCAGTAGGGTCCTTTGAGTCCAGATCCACACTTCATTCCCCAGCTCTCCAGGCCCCTGAAAGACATCAGTGTGCTATATCAAGGAAGTTTATCCTAAAGTTGGCCTCACACGTACCTATGTAGCTGGGGTCTTTTGGTTCTCATCTTCTCAAAGGAAAGAATTCAGCTGAAGAACACAAAAGTTTAAAGAGAAGTTTATTTAGCAAAGTAAACACTCCAAAGACAGATTGGAGTTTGCAGTCCCCAAAAGGGAATAGTAGCCCAGTGGGTTCTGTGCTATGAATTTTTATTTATTTATTTGAGACACACACAGACACACACACACACACAGAATGAGTGTGTCAAGGCCTCTAGCCACTGCCAATGAATTCCAGATGCATGCATCACCTTGTGTATCTGGCTTATGTGGGTACTGGGGACTCAAATCTGGGTCCTTAGACTTGGCAGGCAAGTTCCTTAACCACTAAGCCATCTCTCCAGCCCTGTGCTATGGATTTTAAGGAAGTTTTCATGAATACCTTGGAGGTGAATGGGATATTCATGGGGTAAGGTGGCCCTTTTCTCTTCCCAAATTATAGTGGATCATCTCTCCCTTTTAGGGTATTTCTTACCTTAATTCTCTAGAAAAGCCCACAGTAGAGAGAGGGTAAAAAACAGTGTGTAAATATAGATGTGGTGGTGCACACCCTGGAGGCAGAGGTAGGGGGATCACTGTGAATTCAAGGCCACCCAGAGACTACATAGTGAATTCCAGGTCAGCTTTGGCTATAGTGAGACTCTACCTCAAAAACAAAACAAAACAAAACAAAAAAAACAAAACAAACAAAACAAAACAAAACAAAACAAAACGTATGTAAGTGGGCTGAATGTGGTGGTGCATGCCTTTAATCCCAGCACTTGGGAGGCAGAGGTAGGAGGATCACCATGAATTCAAGGCCACCCCTGAGACTACATAGTGAATTCCAGGTAAGCCTGGGCTACAGTGAGACCCTATCTCAAAAAATCAAAAAAAGAAGTATGTAAGTGGTATTATAACAAAGCCAAAATTTTTATTTTATTTATTTTTTATGAGAGAGAAGGAGGGAGGGAAGGAGGGAGAAAATGGGCATGTCAGGACCTCTAGCCACTGCAAACAAACTCCAGATGTATGTGCCACCATGTCTGGCTTATGTGGGTCTTGGGTAACCAAACCTGGGTCCTTAGGCTTTGCAGGCAAGTGCCTTAACTGTTAAGCCATCTCTCCAGCCAAATCCGAGGTCTTTTGAGGAGCTAGACCTCAGTGCACATGTGGTACAGTGCCCTGGTGACCTAGTTCTGATATAGTGGAAACCTCAAAGACATTTAACCACAAAGGGGCATCCTGACCATGAGGAGAGCAGCTCCCAAAGACACAGCTGTAGTTTTCATGGTTATCACATATCTAACCCTTTGTAAGACTGCTCAAAGTCTATGATTGACCTCATAGCTCTCTGTTGAGTAAAACATTCTGCTGCCCAAGGTTAAGAAAATCTGTTGCTTTTAATTTCTTTAAGTTGAATATTTATCACAATTTGGGGGAGGTTACAATAGCTTGTCAGACTGCACATATTGGAACAGGGCTTACGTTGTCTACTGTCTAGCTAACACCAACAACTCCTGCCCATGCTGGGTAACTGCTAGACAGCTTATATGTTGTATGCCCCTTAACATGCCAAGAAAAACATGTAGGGCTGGGGCTGGAAACTGTCTGCAGAGATGAGGGGGACATTAGCACCTGTCTGGAACCACACACTTAAGGTTTGGCATTCCAGGTAGTCACAAGTTGCTGGTGGTCCCTTCTCTGAGGCACCAGCACTGCTACTGGGAAGACTGAGAAAATGGGAGTGGCTGCACCTTTCCAACCTGCTAAAGCACCTGGCAGAGGTGGATGATTATAACACTGTCACCATTACACTGTGGTGGCTGAGGGCCAAGTGTTGGAATTAGGACCTGATTCTGACCCTGGCTTCCCAGGGTGCTGGCTGGGAAATACATGGTGCTCCTGATGTCAGTGTCTCTGTGAAATGAGTGCTATGACCTCTATGAAGACATGATGTGCAGAGTAACCCCCAAAGATGACCACATCTGCATCCCTGGAACCTGTGATGATAAGAAATCACATTTTGAAGCTATGAATGCATTATATTACTATATTACAGGGCAAGAAAGAATATGTTGAAACAGTTCAACTTAAGGGACTTAAGAAAGTTAGGCATACGTGATCTAACCATGGAGCCCTTAACAGTAGAGATTATTCTTGGGAGGCAGAGACTAGAGCTCTTTCAAGCATGGGACCCTGTGCTAGTCTGAATGTATGTCCTACATTGACTCAGGTGTAAAAATTAAACTTATAACTTGGATCTCCAGCAGCCTGATTGGTGAAGGTGCCATTGGGGTTGGGGTCCTGGAGTCAAGCCTGAAAGTATTATTGAGAGTGGATCTGATTTCCAGCCCAAAGGTATGCAGAGAATTCTAGCCTAAAGGTTTGCTGAGCTCTGGGGGTCCCTGCTTCTTGCTGCTTTTTATTTTATTATTTATTTATTTGAAATAGGGAGTTGGAGAGAAAAAGAATGGGTGCTGCAGGGCCTCTAGCCACTGGAAATTAACTCCAGATGCATGTTCCACCTTGTGCATCTGGCTTATGTGGGTCCTGGGGAGTTGAACCTGGGTCTTTAGGCTTTACAGACAAGCGCCTTAACCAATAAGCCGTCTCTCCAGCCCTGCTTGCTGTTTTTTGGTGTTGCTGGCTGCTGATGGTTTCACTCACTCTCTCTCTCTCTCTGTGCTCAAATTTATGAAAGAAAGTCAGCTTCTTCCCTGGATCCATCAGCTTGAAATAAATCTCTTCCTCCTAGAAACTGTCTGGTTTGGATGTTAATTCCAGCAATATGAAGCTGACTATGACAGAAATTACATAAGGGCTTTGAATCCTTGTTTCAGAACTTATCTGGCTGGGAGATTATGGACAAATTCGAAGCATGAAAAATAAAATACTGCTGAGTGGGAGATACAGGGGTCAAAAGAGTGGCTTCCAGGACTAAAGGTGATACCTAGTTGACTACCAGCAAGAGGACATGGATCTGTCATACAACTGTAAGGAACTGGAATTTTGGCAGTGATCTGCATAAGCTTGATGGCAGTTTATTCTCACCATGTTTGACTAATATCCCAGTTGGTCAACACCCTGACTTTGGCCTTCTGAAACCCAGAGTGGAGAGACCCACCAACCAGCCTGCCAGCCCATGCTTCTGACCTTCTGTGTTGCCTTGTGCTGCTGTGTGTGGAAATTTGCTACTACAGCAGTAGAAATCCAGTGCAGAAAGCATCTGCTGGAGGTGGCCTCACACATGGTTGGCAGGGTCACTAGTCCCCATCTCCCTAATTTTTGGGGAATGAGATTCCTCAAAAGCCTTACCTGCCTTATCTCCTCTGGGTCCCTTTTTATAGTCTCGATTTCTATTCTTAATTTAATTTATTTATTTGAGAGAGATAGAGAGTGGGAGAGAGAGAGAGAAAGAGAGAGAGAGAGAGAGAATGGGTGCCTCAGGGCCTCTAGCTTCTGCAAACAAACTCCAGATGCATGCGTACCCTTGTGCATCTGGCTTATGTGGGTCCTGGAGAGTAGAACTGGGATCCTTTGGCTTTGCAGGCCAGTGCCTTTACCTCTAAGCCAACTCTCCAGCCCCTTTTATTATTTTTATCTAGAGCATTATGAGGGTAAGTACCCTCTGCCAATTGAGACAGATGATATGATTCTATACATAAAGGGCCTTAAAGACCCTACCAGCAAACTGTTAGAGCTGATAAACACTTATAGCAATGTAGCAGGATACAAAATAAACACACAAAAATCAGTAGCCTTCCTATATGCTAACAACAAACACACAGAGGATGAAATCAGAATCACTCCCGTTTTCTGATTTCATCCCTTTTACATGTATATCTTACTTTATTGTTATAGATGAGACTTCTAGTACTATATTAAATAAAAGTGGAGACAGTGGACACCCTTGTCTTATTCCTGATTTTAGTGGAAAAGCTTCAAGTTTTTCTCCATTTAGCATTATGTTGGCTGTAGGCTTCTCATAAATAGCCTTTATTATGTTGAGATATGTTCCTTCTATTCCCAGTTTCTGTAGTACTTTTATCATGAAGGGGTGTTAGATTTTGTCAATGCTTTTGCTGCATCTAATGAGATGATCATGTGTCCTTCAGTACATTTATATAATGTATTACATTTATCAATTTACATATGTTGAACCATCCCTGCTTCTCTGGGATAAAGCCTGCTTGGTCAGGCTGAGTGAAAAGAGCCCTTTTCTTCCACTTGGCTGCCAGAGATGCTTGCTGCCTTCCAGCAAGGACTGAAACCAGCATCAACTGAAGATCCGTGTGGATTGAAAACCGGTGGCTTTGATATAATCTTATATTCTGTTTGCCAATAATTTATTGAGAATTTTTGCATCTATTCATGATGGAGATTGATTTGTAAATTTTTTTGGTTCTATGTTCGTCTGGTTTTGGTATAAGGCTGATACTGATTTTGTAGAAGGAATTTGGTGGGATTCCTTCCTTTTCTAGTTTATGGAAAAATTAGAGAAGCATTAGTATTAGTTCTTCCAGAAAGGTCTGGTAAAATTCACCAGTGAATCTATTTGAGCCTGGACTTTTTTTATATTGGGAGATTTCTAATAACTGCTTGGATCTCTGTACTTCTTATAGGTCTATTTAAGTAGCTAATCTCATCTTTATTTAGTTTGAAGGACATATAAATCAAAGAAATCCATTTCTTTCAGATTTTCAAAATTTGTGGAGTAGATGTTCTTATAGTATGTTCCTATTACTTTTTGAATTTCTCTGTTATCTGTTGAAATGGGGCCTTTTTAATTGACAACATCTATACTTACAGACAATAAACCATGATATTTCACTTTCCTCCCCATTTCCCTTCAGAACTCCACTCTCCATCATATCCCTTCCCTCTCTCCATTAATCTCTCTTTTAATTTGATGTCATTATCTTTTTCTCCTATTATGAGGGTCTTGTGAAGGCATTGGTAGGCACAGCGAGGTAATGGATATTGAGGCTAATTTCTGTTTGGACAGTTTCATTGTAAGGAGTCATATCCTTTCTTTGGCTCTTACATTCTTTCCACCCCCTCTTCCACAATGGACCCTGAGCCTCAGAGGGTGTGACAGAGATGTTTCAGTGCTGGACACTCTTCCGTCCCTTCTTCTCAGTGGTCATCTCCATCTGAAAAGAAAAGCTTTTCTAAGCAGAAGTGATAGTAGCATTAATATGTGAATATGAACATTAAGTGTAGTGCTTTCAGGACAGCTTGGTGGGAATAATATATACATTTAGCCAGACAAGAGAAGGCTTTATACCCCTAAGGCTTATAGACCTTTGCTTAGTTTTTTCAGTACCAGGCATGTATTCCCTTCCATAGAGAGGGCCTTCAGTCCAATTATGGAGCAGTTGGTTACCCTAAGAGAAGACATGCCACTATTGCACCTGTTCAGTCATTGGGCCTGTATAGCCAAACTTGAATTTTCCAGTGTCCACTGTTTTCACTGCTGATGACTTCTGTCTCCCATATGGCTGCATGCAATGCAGCTTTTTCCAGCTTTCAGTTGGCTGGTCTACAGGGAGAAGGTTTTCTGCTCAGCACCAGCTTGCTTTCTCAGTGACCTTGACTCTTAGGCAAGAGATGTCTTCAGCAAAAGGGTCTTACCATCTGTTTCTCAAGGAAAACAAAGGGCCTTGGCAATAGCCTTTAATGTTTTGGAGGCTACAGGGACCTCCTTGGCCAACAACTCAATGGAAGGTATCCCATCCCAGGCACTGAAAATTTTCTAGTAACAGTTTATAGCTTTTGGATGTGCCATTATTCAAAAAAGTAGGTTTACATAAGTCTTATTCAGACTATCTTGAATTTTGATTGACCCTCCCCCTGCCCTTCTTTTATGCCTTCTCTTCCCATAGCCTCACTGAGGCCATTCCCCTCCCTGAAATCTGTTCTTCTACTTACATATGTGTAATACCATACACTTAAGTCCTTCCCTCTACTTCCTCCCTTATAGCCTTTTACCAGCTTACTGGTTTCTGGTACTGATTTTTTGTTCCAGTTCACACACAAGTCCAAATATTTGTAGCTAGGATCCACATATGAGAGAGAACATGTGACATTTGGTTTTCTGAGCCTGGGTTACCTCACTTAGTACAATCCTTTCCAGATCCAATTTCCCTGCAAATTTCATAATTTCATTTCTCTTTACTACTGAATAGAACTGTATTGTGTAAATGTACCACATCTTTATTATCCATTCATCTGTGGAGGGACATCTAGGCTGGATCCATTTCATAGCTATTGTGAATAGAGTAGCAATAAATGTGGTTGTGCAAGTATCTCTAAGGTAGAGAGAAGAGTCCTTCTATGCCTAGGAGTGCTATAGCTGGATCATATGGTAAATCTATTTTTAGTTGTCTCAAGAACCTTCACAGTGATTTCCACAATGCCTGGACCAGATTACATTCCCACCAACAGTGTAGAAGTGTTCCTCTTTTTCTGCATCCATGCCAACACTTATTGTCATTTGTTTTCTTGATAGTAGCCATTCTGACTGGAGGGAAATGGAATCTCAAAGTGGTTTTAATTTGCATTTCCCTGATGACTAAGGATGTGGAACACTGTTTTAGATGTTTATATGCCATCTGTATTTCTTCTTCTGAGAACTCTCTATTTAGTTCCATAGCCCATTTTTTAACTGGGTTGTTTGGGTTCTTATTATTCTGTTTTTTGATTAATATCCAGAATTCCTTGTATATTCTGGATATTAATCCTCTGTCAGATATATAGCTGGCATTCTTTAGGTTGTCTCTTTGCTCTATTCATGGAGTCCTTTACTATACAAAAGCTTTGTAATTTCATGAGGTCCCAGGGATTGATTAGTGATTTTATTCCCTGATCAATTGGGGTTATATTCAGAAAGTCCTTGCCTATACCAATATGTTGAAGGGTTTCCCCTACCTTTTCCTCTAGCAGTTTCAGAGTTTCAGGTCTGATATTAAGGTCCCTGATTCATTTGGACTTGACTCTTGTGCATGGAGAGAGACAAGGATCTATTTTTATCCTTTTACATACAGATATCCAGTTTTCCCAGCACCACTTGTTGAAGAGGCTATCTTTTCTCCAATGAATATTTTTGGCATTTTTGTCAAAAATCAGGTGGCTGTAGCTGCCTGGATTAATATTTGGGTCTTCTGTTCTGTTCCATTGATCTACCTGTCTGTCCTTGTGCCAGTACCATGCTGTTTTTGTTACTATGGCTTTGTAATATAACTTAACATTGGGTATGGTAATACCACCAGTCTGATTTTTGTTGCGCAAAATTGTTTTGGCTATTCAAGGTTTTTTGTTTTTCCAGATGAATTTTAGGATTGTTTATTTCTATTTCTGTGAAGAATGCTATTGGGATTTTAATGGGGATTGCATTAAATGTGTAGATTGCTTTTGGTAAGATTGACATTTTCACTGATTCTTCCAATCCAAGAACATGGGATGTCTTTCCATTTCCTTGTGTCTTCTGCAATTTCTCGCTTGAGTGTCTTAAAATTTTCATTGTAGAGATGCTTCACTTCCTTGGTTAAGTTTATTGCAAGGTACTTTATTTGTTTTTATTTTGATTTTACATTCATGTTGGTGCCTCTGGTAGCCTCCTCCCTGACCTCCCCTCTCTGAAGGAACCCTCCTCATTGGGGAATGTGGGTCATGTATTATAGGGGTACCTAACAGTTATGGGGGAGAGGCAAAGTCTCTGTGCATAATGACCCAACTTGGGCCTCTAACACTCATTCTGCCCCCTCTTCCATGAATTTCCCTGAGCCACGTTGGGTTGTATTTCAATAATGAGGTCTTGGGAGCCTCTCTGTCTCTGGATATCTGGATTAGTAGGCAAGCTTTGTGGCCCAATATATTATCTACTTTAGAGAAGGTTCCATGGGCTTCTGAGAAGAATGTGTAATCTGTCAATTTTGGGTTAATGTTCTCTAGATGTCTGTTAGGTCTAGTTGCTCTATGGTGATGTTAAGCTCTCTTACTTCCCTACTAATTTTCTGTTTGGATTATCTGTCTATTGATGATAGTGGAGTATTGAAGTCCTCAACTATGATGGTGTTGGTGGTTATTTCTGTTTCATTGTCAAGTAGTTTTTGTTTTATGAATTTTGCCTGTGTTTGATGCATAAAGATTGATGATTGTGATATCCTCTTGTTGGATTTTTCCCTTGATAAGTAAGAAGTGGCCTTCTTTGTCTTTTTTGATTACTTTTGGCTTGAAGTCTATTTTATCTGATATTAGTATAGTGACTCCTGCTTGCTTCTTATTTCCATTTCCTTGGAATATCATTTTCTACCCTTTCACCATGAGAAGGTGTTAATCTTTATGGTGATGTGGGTTTCTGGAAGACAGCAGATTGAGGGGTCTAATTTTCTGATCCATTCTATCAGCTTATGTCTCTTGATGGGTGAATTAAGGCCATTAATGTTAAGAGTAAGAACTGTGAGGTTTGATTTAATCCCTGCCAGGTTGTGGTGGTTTAGTGTTTTTTGGACTTTGAAGTGTTGTTTTGTTTTAAGTGTCGTCTCTGAGTTTGGTTATTGTGATCTGCTTCTTGTAGGCTCTTGAGGTTGGTTATTTGATTCTTCTGTGTGGAGAATTCCCTGAAGTACTCTCTGTAGATTTGGATTTGTGTTCATAAAGTTGGATAGCTGGGTTTTATCATGGAAAGTTTTTCTTTCACCATCTATTATGAGTAGTTTGGGTTGGAAGCCATAAGTTCTTAGACTTTGCAGTGTTCCATTCCAGGCCCTTCTGGCTTTGAGTGTTCCCATTGAAAAGTCTGAGGTGATTCTGATGGGTTTACCTTTATATGTAATGTGTTGTTTCTCCCTATCTGCTTTTAGGACTTTCTCCTTGTTATCAATATTTAGGGTTTTAATGATAATATGTCTTGGAGAATTTCTCCTTTTGTCAAGTCTGTTTGGATTTCTGTTAGCTTCTTTTTTATTTATTTATTTTTTATAATTTATTTTTATTTATATTATTCTAATTTTACATTCATAATAGTGACCCCATTATCCTCCTCCCTGTCCTCCCTCTTCCATAGGGACCCTCATCAATGGTGAATGTGGGTCATGCATTGTGGGGGTAGTCAAGAGTTATGAGGGAAAAGCCAAGTCTCTGTGCATAATGCCCAACTTGTGGCTCTAACATTCCTTCCACCCCATCTTCTGAAAATTTCCCTGTGCCACATTGGGGTCATTTTAGTTCTACTTCAGTGATGAGGTTTTGGGAGCCTGTGTGTCTCTGGATATCTGGCTTAGTAGGAGTTGGATGTTCTTTGTGTTTATCTGCTTCAGCATTTTTCTGGTGTTGTGATCCCTAAGAATGCTGAACTCTTGCCTTTCCCCCTCATTACTCTATGGTTTCAGCTGGGGCCCTGGTGAGGTGTAATTGGCTGGTCCTCCCTTCAGGTTCGTTGTCCATCTGAAAAAGATAAACAAATTCTCCAATGGAGAGAGAAGTTAGTACTAGATATATGGGATGGCCATAGATATCTTGGAGGGAATTTTATATGGGTGGGCCCTCTTCTGGCCCACATTTGGTGGTATCTTTATTGGAGACTGTGCTCATTATTTGTACATGTTTTGACTTATTTCCTAGTTCCAGCAATGAGTTCCATACCACAGAGTAGATCTATTAGCCAAATCAAGAGCAGTTGGTTGCCCACCATGGCTGTGTGCCACTACTGCACTTGTTTGAGCATTACGTCAGGTTGTTTCCTGCTGGGTATCTTAGACTGCAAGTTGTTTGGACCAATGCTGGCCATTTTCCCACAGTTGCTCATGTAGCACCCTCTGGCACTAGCCTAGCTAACTGTCTGGGGACTAACCCTCTTCCAGATTCTGACCGGGTCTCTCCATGTTTGGTCTCACACATGTATGCTGTCTTCGACAGTAGGGTCTTACCATTAACCTTTGGTGGGTCATCAAGAACTCTAACAGAAATCTGTCTTTTTTGGGAAACTTTGTAGGTGTCTTGGATCAACAGCTCATTGTGAAAGTTAACCCTGTGCTGGTACTGGGAGTTATAAGTCAGTGCCTAGGAAGGTGAGGGGAGAAAAAGATAGATAATATAAAAAAGAAAGTGAGTATAGAGAGGAGATGGACAGAAAGAGAGAGAGAGGGAGAGAGAAGAGAGAGAAAAGCAGGAAAAAAATTAAGGCTGGTCTTCGTGATGTTTTCTCCAGTTTCCTGTGGTTCAGGTGTTCCCTCTGCAGGCCTGCTGAAAGTCAATGTTTTAGCCTGTTATTCAAAATAAAGAGTTTTATAGTATCATTTCCTTTTGGGTCCCTATTTGTATTCCCCACCCTTGTCCTCCAGCCAACCCTCTTCCTCCCTCCATCCTTTACCCTCCCTCAATTCCACCCTCCCTATTGTCTGTTACTCAGAGTGCTTATTAGGCTTGGCAGCCTCTTGGGTGGATTCAGGTTAGGAGTGACAGATAAATGAGACCATGCGATGATTATCTTTTTGTGATTGGGTGAGCTCACTGAGGATGATCTGTTTCATGTTTGACCATTTATTTTCAAATTTCATTATTTCATCTTTCCTTACTGCTATGTAGAATTCCATAGTATAGACTTACCACATCTTTGTTATCCATTTATCTAATTATGGATACCTGGGTTGATTCCAGCTCTTTGCTATTATGAATTGAGCAGCTATAAACATGGTTGAACAAATGTCTCTGATCTGAGGCTTGGAGCCTTTAGGGTAAATGCCCAATAAAGTCTATGGTCATCCTTTTCAGGAGTATCCATATAGCTTTCCATAATGGTTGAACCATTTTACATTCCCACCAACAGTGAAAGCTTGTTCCTATTTTCCCACAGCCTCACCAACATTTGTTTTAATTGTTTTTTTTTTTTTAAGGTTAGCCTTCCTTACTGAGGTAAGGTGGAATCTCATAGTTGTTTTAATTTGTATTTCCCTGATGATTAGGGATGTTGAACATTTTCTTAAATGTGCATTTGCTATTTGTATTTCTTCCTCTGAGAACTCCCTGTGAAGTTCTCTACCCCATTTTGTGAGTGGGTTGTTGGATGATTTATGGTTTAGGCTTTGGAGTTCTTTGTAGATTCTAGAAATTAGGCCTGTCGGTTGTGTAGCTGGTGAAAATGCTCTCCCATTCTTTGGGTAGTCTGCTGGCTTTGGTTATAGTATATTTGTCAGTGAAAAGCTTTTCAGCTTCATGAGATCCCAATGGTTGAGTGATTGTTTAATTTCCTGAGATGCTGGCATTTTGTTCAGGAAATCTTTTCCCACTCCTATGTTGTGGAAGGTTCCTCCTAATTTTTCTTCCAGTAGTAGCAAAGTTTCTGGTTTTATATTAAGGTCTTTGATCCGTCTGGACTTGATTTTTGTGCATAGTGAGATGTATGGACCGAGTTTCATTTTCCTACATATGGTTGTCCAGTTTGTCCAGCACCATTTGTTGAAGATGCTGTCTTTTTTCCATTCTGCGTAGTAGAATATCAAGTAGCTGTAGTTACTTGACCCAAAGTCTAGCTCTTCTATTCTGTTCCATTGGTCTATATTCCTGTTTTTATGCCAGTACCATGTTGTTTTTACCACAATGGCTTTGTAGTATAGCTTTAGCTCAGGTATGGTGACACCTCCAGAGGTGTTTCTTTTGCTGAGGATATGCTTGGATATCTGAGGCCTTTTGCCTTTCCATATGAATTTTGAGAAAGTTTTATCTATCTCAGTGAGGAAAGAAGTTGGGATTTTTATTGGCCTTGCATTAATTCTATATAGTGCTTTTGGTAAGATTTGTCATTTTCACAATGTTAATTCTACCTATCCAGGAGCATGGGAGGTCTTTCCTTTGTTTGTAGGACCTCCTCAATTTCTTTCTTGAGTGTTTTTATATTTTCATTGTATAGGTCTTTCACTTCCTTTTATTAAGGTTATTCCAAGGTATTTCATTTTCTTTGTTGCCATTGAGAATGGGACAATGTTAGTTATTTCTTTTTCTGTATCTTTGTCTTTTGCATACAGAAAGGCTACTGAGTTCTGTGCATTGATCTTATATCCTGCTACTTTGCTGAAGGCACTAATCACTTTTAAGAGTTTTGAGATGGAGGTTCATGGGTCACTTATGTATAGAATCATGTCATCTACAAATAGGGCTAACTTAACGTCTTCCTTTCCAATTTGTATCCCTTTGATTCCTTTCTCCTGTTTTATTGCTTGAGCTAATATTTCTAGCACTATGTTGAAGAGCAGAGGTGAGAGTGGACACCCCTGCCTTGTTCCTGATCTCAATGGGAATTCCTTCAATCTCTTCCCATTAAGAATTACTTGGGCTTTAGGAGCTTTATATATAGCCTTTATTATGTTGAGATATGGGCCGTCCATGCCTATTCTTTCCAATGTTTTGATCATGAAGTGATGTATTTTCTCAAAGGCCTTTTCTGCATCTATCAAAATGATCATGTGGTTTTTGTGTTTAAGCTTGTTTATGTGGTACATTACATTGACAGATTTCTGTATGTTGGACCACCCCTGTGTTCCAGGGATGAAGCCTACTTGATCAAGGTGGCTAATGCTTTTGATGTACTGTTGACTTCGGTTTGCAAGGATTTTGTTCAGGATTTTTGTGTCTATGTTCATCAGGGAAATGGGCCTACAATTTTCCTTTCTTGTGTCATCTCTGCCTGGTTTTGGAATTAGGGTGACACTAGCTTCATAGAAGGAGTTGGGGATCTCTCCCTATTCTCTGATTGTGTGGCACAGTTAAGAAAAATTGGTTTCAGTTGGTCCATGGAGGTTTGATAGAATTCAGCTGAGAAACCATCTGGTCCTGGACTCTTCTTTTTGGTGAAGTGTTTGATTACCTCTTCAATCTCGAAGGGTGTGATGGGTTTGTTTAGGAGATTAATCTGCTATGGGATTAGCTTTGGTCCAGGGTATGTGTCTAGGAATTCACCCATTTCCTCCCATTTTGTGGAGTAGAGGTTTTTGAAATAAGTCCTGATAATTCTCCCTATTTCACTCATGTCTGTTGTGTTCTCTCCTTTTTCATTTCTAGTTTTGATAATTTGAAGCGTTTCTTTTTTCTTTTCTTTCTTTCTTTCTTTTTTTTTTTTTTTTTTTGCTTGATCAGATTGTCCAGGGGCATATCAATCTTGTTAATTTTTTCAAAGAACCAGCTCTTTGTTTGATCAATTTTCTTAATTGTCCTCTTAGTTTCCAATTCATTAATTTCTGCTCTGATCTTAATTATTTCTTTCTGTCTGGATCTTTTTGGGTTGGCTTCTTGTTTTTCCAATGACTTTAAGTGGATGGTTATGTTATTGATTTGGGATCTCTCTGTTTTTGTTATGAGGGCATTTAGTGCTATGATTTTTTTCCCCTAAGGACTGCCTTCATTATGTCCCATAAGTTTTGGTATGATGTGTTCTCATTGTAATTGAATTCTAGAAACTTTGCAATTTCATTTTTCATTTCATCCACAACCCATTTATTGTTTAAAAGTGTGTTGCTCAGTTTCCAGGAGCTGAAGGGATTCCTGGCATACTTTTTGTTGTTAATTTCTAGCATTAGAGCATTGTGGCCTGAGATCATGCAGGAAATTACATAAAATTTCTTGAAAATATGGATGCAGGCTTTGTGGCCCAATATATGATCTATTTTAGAGAAGGTTCCATGGGCTGCTGAGAAGAATGTGTAATCTGTAGGTTTTGGGTGGAATGTTCTGTATATGTCTGTTAAGTCTAGTTGCTCTATGGTGATGTTGAACTCTCTTACTTCCTTATTAATTTTCTGTTTGAATGATCTATCTATTGTTGATAGTGGAGTATTGAAGTCCCTGACTATGATGGTGTTGGTGGTTATTTCTGTTTTGTTGCCAAGTAGTTTTTGCTTTATGTATTGTAGTGCACCTGTGTTTGGTGTGTAAATATTGATTATTGTGATATCCTCTTGTTGGATTGTTCCCTTGATAAGTAAGAAATGGCCTTCTTTGTCTTTTTTGGTTACTTTTGCTTTGAAGTCTATTTTACCTTATATAAGTATAGCTATGCCTGCTTTTTTCTTATTTGTGTTTGCTTGGAATATCGTTTTCTACCTTTTCACCCTGAGGAGGTGTCTGTCTTTAGTGGTGAGGTGGGTTTCTTGAAGACAGCAGATTGAGGGGTCTAGTTTTCTGATTCACCCTGTTAGCTTATTTCTTTTGATGGGTGAATTAAGGCCATTAATATTCAGGGAAATAACTGTAAGGTTTGATGTAATACCTGCCATATTGTGGTGGATTATGTGGTTTGGTGTTTTTTTGGTCTTTGTGGGTTTTTTTTTGTTGTTGTTGTTGTTAATGTGGACTGCTTATTGAGGGCACTTGAGATTGGTTATTTGATTCTTCTGTGTGAAGAATTCCTTGAAGCACTCTCTGTAGGTTTGGCTTTGTGTTCATGTAGTTGTAAAGATGAGTTTTATCTTTCACCATCTATTATGAGGTATACTTTTGCTGGGTAGATTAGTTGGGGTTTGAAGCCATAGGTTCTTAGAGTTTGTAGTGTTCCATTCCAGGCCCTTCTGCCTTTTAGGGTTTCCATTGAGAAGTCTGAGGTAATTCTGATGGGGTTTCCTTTATATGTAATATGTTGTTTCTCCCTAGCTGTTCTTAGGATTTTTTCTTTGTGTGTGATGTTTAGAGTCTTAATGATAATGTGTCTTGGAGAATTTCTCCTTTGGTGCAGTCCGTTTGGAGTTCTGCTAGCTTCTTGTAGCTTGATGGGATTTTCTTTTGAGAGGGTGGGAAAGTTTTCTTCAATTATTTTGTTGAATATGCTTTCCATTCCTGTAGTCTGTGTTTCTTCCCCCTCTGGTATACCCATGATCCTAATGTTTGGACTCTTAAGGGTATCCCATATTTCCCTCATGTTCTGTTCACAGTAATTTTTGAACTTGTTAGAATTTTTGGACTCAAGAACTGTTTCTTCTATTTTGTCTTCCAGTTCTGAGTTTCTATTCTCTACTTGGCTGACTCTATTCTTAAGAGCTTCTATAGAGTTTTGGGTTTGTTCAAGTTGGTTCATATTTTCTACTGTTTTTTTTAATGTATAGTTTCCATCCCTCTGTCTAGTTCCCTTTTCATGTCATTTTCTGACTTTCTTAATGCTTCTTGGAATTCATCCTTCATTTTTTTTTTTGGTCTTCATTCAACTTAGACAGCTGGTTATTGAGGACCTCTTTTTTTCACTCTCCTTCAGATCATTTAACTGTCTTTGGAAACCTTCCTGGTTCTTTTCTATTAGGTCTAATCTAGCAAGGATAACATTCATACAATTATTGGCTCTTTGTTGAGTTTCTGAGTGTTGTGCTATTTGTTTGGCCAGAGTTGCATAGCTTGTCTCTTCATTTTGGGAGTTCTGATTCTATTGTCTCTTCTATGATTTGATTTGAGTCATCCATTGTGGGACTGGATAGTCTAGCTGGATTTACTTGTGTCTGTTTTTTCATGCTATTCCTTTTTCACTGTGGTCTGCCCATCACACTGATTCAGAAAGCCTAGGGTGTGAAATGCTAGCCTGCTGCCCTTGGGTGGGATGGGGTGCAGTGGTGAGTGTCAGTGCAGTGGCCCCTGGAGTTCTGATAGGCTGGGGTGGGGGACACTGGCCTGCTGGCCTGGGTTGCCTATCCAAGGTGGGAAGGAGAGGGGACCATAACTGCCCTATTTGGGCTCAGGAAGGGTAGTGTGGGAACGCTGGCCTAATACCCTGGTTCCCTGATCTTCCATGGGAGGGGATGGTGGCACCTGACTGGCAATGCTGTACAGGAAGGCTGACCAATGTTGGGGCTCTGGCCAGTGAGAAAGGGACCAGACCAGTGATGGGGTTCAGGCAGGTCCACTGAGACCTGACCATCAGTGGAGCATGGAGCTGTGGCTGGCGAGGGAGGGACCTGACTGGTGATTGGGCTCAGGAAAGTCCAGAGGGTCCTGATGTGGCTCAGGCAGGCCCAATGAGACCTGACCTGGGCTGGTGCTTGGGGATCTGGCTGGTGAGGGAGGGATCAGAGCAGCAATGTGGATCACACAGGCTCAGAGGGATCTGTCTTGTGTGGCACTGGGAGTGGATGGGATCTGACCCACGATGTGGCTCCACAAGACCCGGGGCACCTGCCTGCGATGGCATGCAGTGTCTCTGACCTGGGAGTGAGGAGTGGGAGGGATCTGACTCACCCAGTGGCTCCACAGACCTGGGCACCTGGCTGTGATGGTGCGCACAGGGCCTCTAGCTGGGGAGGGAGGATTGAGAGGGATCTGACTAGCCAAGTGGCTCCTCAGGCCCAGGCACCAGCTGCAATGGTGCTTGGGCTTTGGCTGAGGGGACTCAGGCAGGTCCAGTGGGAACTGTCAGGTGTGGTGCCTGCTCGAGAGCATGGGAATCAGTGGAATTCCATATTTTGCACATCCACTCCCTCCCTCTGGAAGCATGTAGGAGCTAGCAAATCCTTTAAAGGAGTCCTTTTAGCCTTAAGGCTTCTTGCCTTTACTTCTCTTTTTGAAGTGAGGAGAGGTTAGGCTGATGCCATCTTGACTGGAAGAAGTTCTGTTAGCTTCTTGTATGTTGATGGGACTTTCTTTTGAGAGATTGAGAAAGTTCTCTTTGATAATTTTGTTGAATAAGTTCTCAATTCTTTTGGTCTCAATTTCTTCCCCTTCTGGTATTCCCATGATCCTAATGTTGTAACGTTTAAGGCTATCCCACATGTTCTGTTCACAAAAATTTTTGAACTTATTGAAACTTTTGGATTCATGTGCTGTTTCTTCTGTTCTGTCTTCCAGTTCTGAGTTTCTATCTTCCACATGGCTAACTCTATTCTTGAGAGCTTCTATAGAGTTTTGGGTTTGTTCAACTTGGTTTGTATTTTCTACTGCTTTTTTTTTAGAGAGAGAGAGAGAGACAGAGATGGGCACACCAGCAGTGTCTCAGCTGCTGAGAACGAAATCCAGATGTGTGTGCCCCCTTGTGGTCAAGTGCGACATTGCGCCCTTGTGTCACTTTGCATCTGGCTAAACATGGGACCTGGAGATTGGAACTGGCATTCCTAGGCTTAGGAGGCAGGAGCCTTGACTGCTAGGCCATCTCGCCAGCCCTCTACTGCATTTTTATTTATTTATTATTTTTAGAGAGACAGAGAAGGAGAGGGAGACAGATAGAGGTTGGCACGCCAGCAGTCTCTCAGCTGCTGTGAATGAAATCCAGATGTGTGTGCCCCTTTGTGGGCAAGTGTGGCATTGTGCCCTTGTGTCACTTTGTATCTGGCTAAACGTGGGACCTGGAGATTGGAACTGCTGGAGATTGGAACCAGTGTTTTTAGGCTTAGGATGCAGGCGCCTTAACCACTATGCCATCTCTCCAGCCCCTCTACTACTTTTTTATGTATAGTTTCCAATCCTCTGTCAAGTTCCCTTTTCACATCATTTTCTGATTTTTAAGTGCTTTTTGGATTTCATCCTTGCATTTACTTATGTCATTATTGAGCTTAGCCAGCTGGTCATTGAGGTCCTCTCTTTTTTCGCTCTCCTTCAGGTCATTTAACTGTTTTTGGAGCCCTTCTGACTCTTCTATTAGGTCTCATCTTTCAAGAATAGCATTCATACAAAAACTGGCCTTTTGTTGATTTTCTGCAAGTTCTGCTATTTTCTTGGCTAGTGTTGCATTGCTTATGTCTTCATTTTGGGGTTCTGATCCTATTATCTCTTCTGTTTTGGTTAGAGACATCCACTGTGAGACTGGGCAGTCTTGTTGTATTTACTTGCATTTGATTTTTCATGTTATTTCTTTTGTGCTGTGGTCTGCCCATCACAGTGTAGGAATCTTGTTATCTGTAGCATGAAGCTGTAGTTTACCTTGAGGTGTTTTCAGGATGGAGGGTGGGGGTGGATCTGCACACAGACCCAGTGGGTGGGGCTACCCACTGGCATGTAGGGTGGGGGCCAGGGGGGTGGGGTGGGGTGCAATAGGGACCTGGTGGGACACTACCTGAGGGCATGGAGGGTGGGGGAAGAGGGGCACAGGGACCCAGTGGACTGGGATACTCATGGGTATGGAGAGTGGGGGCAGGTGGTATGGGAACCTGGTGGGTGGGGTACCTTTCAGAACTTGGAATACATCATTCCAAGCCTTTCTGACTTTTAAAGTTTGTGTTGAGTAATCTGCTGTGATCCTGATGGGTTTCCCTTTGAAGGTCCCTTGCTTTTTCTCTGTAAGTGCTTTCAATATATTTTCTTTGGTTTGCATGTTTAGTAGTTTAATTATAACATGGGGAGGACGAGATCTTTGTAGGTTTTGTCTGTTTGGTGTTCTAAGCTTTGGTATTTCTTTTCCAATTTGGGGAAATTTTTCTTCTATGATGTTGTTGAAAACACCTAGTAAGCCTCTGGATTGAAATTCTTCTCCTACTATACCCTGAATTTTTATATTTGATCTTTTCATAGTGTCCCAGGTATCCTGGAATTCCCATTCATACCTTTCTATTATCTTGTCTTTCTCTTTGCTGGACTGTATTATATCTTCCACCTGGTCTCCTCTAGTTTAGATATTCTGTTCTCTCCTTCATCCATTCTACTGGTGAGATTTTCCACAGAATTTTTATTTCACTGACCATTTTCTTCAGAGCTAGGATTTCAGCCTTGTTTTTCTTCAGTATTTCTATTTCCTTACTCATGTCCTGTAATGACCTTTTTATTTCATTAAGCTGGTTTTCTGTGTTCTATTTCAGGAGTTTGTTTTCTCCTTTGAATCCTTTCATTTCTTCTTTCACTTCTTTGGGCATAGATATAATCATTCTTTTGAAATCCTTGTCAAGTGTTTCATCTAAAATAGTTGCATTGGTGATCATTTCTGATGGATTTATAATTTTTGGTGGGATTGCATTGTCTTGATTCTTTGCATTTCCTGTATGATAATGTAGCAACTTTTGCATTCTGAATTTATTTGATGCTTGGGTTTTCTACTTATCTGTTCCTAGATGTGGTAATCCACCTTTATATACTTACAGGATATGAGTTTAAGGTGCCAAGTGTAGCACTTGTACCCCAATCCAACTGCAGAAATAATCCTAGGTGTTGAGTTTACTTTTTAAGCAAGTATTCTATGGGACTGGGTGGAACAATATACTGGCAAATTCTAAACTTCAACTGAGAAATATACACATTCAATAAAAACCAGCACAGAGTATACCTGTGTGGGGATTTAAAAAAAAGAAATAGTCTTATAAGACAAAAATCCCCAAGGGTATGTTTTGTTCTACTCCCTTAATTCTGTTAACTGGGAGGTAGAGAATTCTGTTCTTAAGTGGTTTCCAGGTAAGCCTGGATCTGGATCACACCCTGCCCCCAATAATGACAGATGCAAAAGACAAAGGCCCTGAAAATCTGTAAGCATTGAAGGCAGCAATATTCAACTCCCCATGTACAACTTACTTGAAAATGGTAAAGCAACCAAAAATATGTAACACATAACCTGCCCTGACATGGAAAGAGAGATTAGCACTTCCAATGCAGGCCTAGGTACCTTTTTTTGTCAGTCAGTCTCATTACCTTTTGGTGTGGCTTTCAATCTCACCAATGCTGAGTGCCCACCTTGATCTGCCCATGTTATACTGTGGAGCTCAGCTGTGCTGGATGTGCTGCCACCTGGAGCTGAATGCCTGAGGTTCATGGTACTGATGGTTGGGAGATGGGACAGTTCAGGAAGCTTGTAATTGCTCACAGTGTTCTCCTGTATCTCTTTCAGTAGCTCAGCAGACTTTTCTTTAGATTTCTGGGCTCTGCAAGGAGGCTGATGAGGTTGGAAAGTCCCCTTGTTTGGTCTCTGCTGCTGCTGCTGCTAGGCATGCCTGGTGGATGGTGCCAGGCTGGCAGATCGTATGGATTGGGGCTGCTGCAGATGAGGGCCACAAGTACCTCAGTGGGATTCTGGCTATTTCCTCCTTTCTGGTGGATCTTGGTCTCTCCTGCTTCTCCACTGAGTCTAAGAAAAACCTATTTTCCTACACTTTTCAGGACAAGAGTGTATTTTGCTGTAATTTTGCTTAAATCCCTCCCTGGGCTGGTTTGTCATGGCTCCTATGCTGCCATCTTATCCTAAAGTCCTTGTAATGGTGTCTTTTTCATGTCTAATTTTATTAATTTGTATCTATTCTCTCTTTCTTTTGGTCAGGTTGATCAATCTTTTATCCTTTTAAAGAACCAACTCTTTGTTTCATTGATTCTTTGTATTTTTTTCTATTTCATTAATCTCTGCCCTAACCTTAATTATTTCTTCCCATATTGATTTTCAGTTTGCCTTGTTCTTCTTTTCCCAAGGCCATAAGGTGAAGCATAGAGTTGTTTACTTGTGACCTTTCTAATTTCTTGATATAGGCACTTAAAGCTATAAATTTCCCTCTTAGAAATGCCTTCATTGTGTCCCAAAGGTTTTGGTATGTTGTGTTCTCATTATCATTTGACTCCATGAATTTTTTCATTTCCTTCATGATTTCTTCATTGACCCATTCTTCATTTAGTAGTATGTTGTTTAGTTTACATGAGTTTGTGTGTGCTCTATAGCTTTTATTGCTATTGATATGTAGTTTGATCCTATTGTGATCAGATAGGATGCAAGGATTATTTCAGTTTTCCTGTATTTGTTAAGATTTGCTTTGTGTCCTAATATGTGGTCTATTTTAGAGAATGTTCCATGTGCTGCTGAAAAGAGTGTGTATTCTGCAGCATTTGTATAAAATGTCCTGTATATATCTGTTAGGTCCATTTGTTCTATGACCACATTTAATCCAGATGTATCCCTGTTTATTTTTTCCCAAGATGACCTGTCAACTTGTGAGAGTGGGGTGTTGAAGTCACCCACTACAAGTGTGTTTGGTGTTATCTGTGATCTTAGTTCTAATAGTGTTTATTTGATGAAATTGGGAGACCCCCATGTTGGGCACATATGTGTTTAGGATTGTAATGTCCTCCTTTTGGAGTGTTCCTGTAATCAATATAATGGGACCTTCCTTATCTTTCTTAACTAATGTTCATCTGAAGTCTACCCCGTCACATATTAGGTTAGCGACCCCTGCTTGTTTTCTAGGCCCATTTGCTTGAAACACTATTTTCCAACCTTTCACCCTAAGATAGTGTCCATCCTTTGTAGAAAGGTGAGTTTCTTGGAGGCAACAAGTTGAAGGATCCTGTTTTTGAACCCAGTCTGCAAACCTATGTCTTTTGGTTGGGGCATTGAGGCTATTGATATTAAGTTATTGAAAGATGTGCATTTATTTTTGCCATTTTTCTTGTTTTGTAGTTCTTCTGGTTTTACCTTTGCTCTCTTGTATTAACTAGTATTTGAGAATGGTTTCTTTTTTCCAGGTTCCTTATATGTGTGCTTTTCTTTCTCCTCAGCATGGAGGATTCTTTCAAGTATTTTCTGTAGAGCTGGTTTTGTCTTATAATCCTTTAGCCTGCTTTTGTTGTGGAATGTTCTTAATTCTCCATGTATTTGAATGAATAGCTTTGCAGGATAAAGTAACCTTGGTTGACAGTTGTTATCTTTCAGAACTTGTGATACATCATTCCAAGCCCTCTGGCTTTTAAAGTTTGTGTTGAGTAATCTGCTGTTATCCTGATGGTTTTGCCTTTGTAGGTGACTTGCTTTTGCTGTCTACCTGCTTTCAATATATTTTCTTTGGTTTGTATGTTTGGTAGTTTAATTATAATATGGCAAGGAGAGGTTCTTTCCAGGTTTTGTCTGTTTGGTGTTCTAAAGGCTTCCTAAATCTGCATTGGAATCTCTTTCCCAATTTGGGGGAAGTTTTCTTCTATGATTTTGTTGAAAATGCCTAGTATGCCTTTTGAGTGAAATTCTCCTTCTTCTAGACCCTGAATTGTTATGTTTGATCTTTTCATAGTGTCCTGAATATCGTGAAATTCTCATTCATACCTTCCTATTAGTTTGTGTTTCTCTTTTTTGGACTGTATTAGATCTGCCACCTGGTCTTCTAGTTTAGATATTCTGTTCTCTCCTTCATTCATTCTACTAGTGAGATTTTCTACAGAGTTTTATATTTCACTGATTGTGTTCTTCATTGCTAGTATTTCTGCCTGGTTTTCCTTTATTATTTCTTTTTAAAATTTAATTTTATTTATTTGAGAGTGAGAGGGTGACATAGAGAGAGAAAGAGAGAGAGAATGAGTATGCTAGGCCTACACCAACTGTAAATGAACTCCAGGAATATGTGCCACTTGACATGGGTCTTGGGGAATCGAACTTGTGTCCTTTGGCTTCACAGGTAAATGCCTTAACCGCTAAGCCATCTCTCCAGCCCCTTTCTTTATTATTTCTATTTCCTTATTTTTGTTTTGTATTCACTCCGTATTTCATTAAATTGGTTTTCTGTGTCATCTTTGATTCCTGTGATTTCCTCTGATTTCTTTGAACATATTTATAATCATTCTTTTGAAATATTTCTCAGGCATTTCCTCTAAATCAGTCTCACTGGAGGTCTTTTCTGATGCATTAATACTTTCTGATGGATTTATATTGTCTTGATTTTTTGTGTTTCTTGTATTAGAATGTAGATATTTTTGCATCTTGGATTAAGTTAGTGCTGGCTTTTCTAATTATCTGTAGTATTATTAGATGTATCAACCAATCTGATATTATATATCTTCAGGGTAGAAGCATAAGGTGCTAGATATGGCTCTTAAGACTCTCAGAATAACCAAAAAGTGACCCTAGGTTTTGGATTTGCATGCTATGAGAGTATTCAAGTAGGCTGAATGGGAAAAAAGATATAGGCAAATTCTAAAAAATTAACTAAACAATGTATACATTCAATGAAAAACAGCACAGTGTATTTATGCAAGAGTAGGTATTATGACAAAGAGTTTCTCTAACAAAGTCACAGTCCCTAAGGATGTGTGTTGCCTTACACCCTTAATTCTGTCAACTGGGAGTCTAAGATTTCTGGTCTATAAAGGGTTTCAAGGTCAGATTGTGACCGAGTGAGACCCTTCCCCAATGAACAACAGAGGAGAAACAAAGGCACTATAAACCAGGAAGCAACAAATGACAAGCCCAAAATATAGCTCATTTAAGAATGGCAAATACGACCATCCATCAGATTTAACATATAATTTACCCTGACAAGGAATTAATTAAATAGCACTTCCAATGCAAGACTATATACCAGGCTTATTTGGCATGTACTGATCTGGTGTAATCTTAGTTATCTTTCGGGATGGCTTTGGTCTCAGCTATGCTGCACACTGGCTTGTGTTCTTCTTTGCTGTGTTGTGGGCCCAGGTAGTCTGGCTGGGTCTGTATGTCACTGCTCTGATTGCCTTTGCCAGGTGTTGTGTAGGTGAGCTCCATTTCCAGGTCTCTGGTGCTTGCTGGCATTGGAGCAGGTGGTAGTGGTAGGGGAGGCTATGGATGGTGGCTGAAATTCTCCCATTGGTCCTTGCAATCCTCTTCCTCATGAGCCACTCCTTTGGTCTCTGCCTTTTTCCTTTCACATTTCTTGAGTTTGTGAGGAGGCCAGTGTGAGTGGAAAATCCCCTCACTGGGCTTTTCCTATAGCTCAGGCTGAGCCTAGTGGCTACAGCCTCATGGAACTTGTGCTGCTGCTGTAGCCGCTTTTGCCTGCTTCTGTGGGCATTAGGTGTTCTGGATCTCTCCTACTTCTCAGCTGTAGTTGATAATTTATTATACACCTCCCTTTTTAGTAGAAGAGTGTATTTTGCTGGGTTTTTTTTATTTGTTTGTTTGTTTGTTTGTTTTTTTTTGCTTTATCTACCCTAGGTTGCTTTGGTGTGGTTCCTATGGGAAGTACTCAAATATTTTTTTGTAGAGCTGGTTTGATCTTCATATATTCCTTTAGCCTGCTTTTGTTGTGGAATATTCTTATTTCTTTATTTTATTTCATTTTTTGTTTATTTACTTGAGAGATAAGAGAGAGAAAGTGGGAAAGAGAGAAAGAATGGGTGCACCAGGGTCTCCCGCCACTGTAAACAAACTCCATATGCATGTGCTACCTTGTACATCTGGCTTTATATAGATCCTGGGGAATCAAACCAAGGTCCTTTGGCTTTTCAGGCAAGAGATTTAACCACTAAGCCATCTCACCAGTCTGTATATCCTTATTTCTCCATCTATTTGAATGGATAGCTTTGCAGGATAAAGTAATCTTGCATGACAGTTGTTATCTTTCAGAACTTGTAATACATCATTTCAGGCCCTTCTGGTTCCTAAACTTTGTGTTGAGTAATCTGCTGTTATCCTGATGGGCTTGTCTTTGTATGTGACTTGCTTTTACTCTCTTACTGCTTTCAATATATTTTCTTTGGTTTGTGTGTTTTATAGTTTAGTTATAATATGATGGTGAGATGTTCTTTCCTGATTTTGTCTGTTTGACATTCTACAGGCTTCCTGTATCTGTATTGGCATCACTTTCCCTACTTGGGGGAAGTTTTCTTCTATGATTTTGTTGAAAATACCTGTTATGCATTTGGAGAGCAATTCTTCTCCTTCTACTATGCCCTGAATTCTTACATTTGATCTCTTCATAGTGTCCTGAATGTTTTGAAATTCCCATTCATGCCTTCCTATTAGTTTGTCTTTCTCTTTGTTGAACTGTATTAGATCTGCCACTTGGTATTCTAGTTTAGATATTCTGTCCTCTCCTTGATCCATCTTACTAGTGAGACTTTCTTCAGAGTTTTCTAATTGACTCACTCTGTTTTTCATTTCTAGTGTTTCTGTTTGGTATTTTTTCATTATTTTTGTTTCTTTACTCTTGTCTGGTAATGACTCCTTATTTCATTAAGTTAGTTTCCAGTGTTCTCCTTCAGGAGTTTATTTTCTTCTTTGATTCTTTTGTTTTCTTTTTGATTTCTTTGAACATAGATATAATATTTTTTTTTCAAATGTCAGGCATTTCATCGAAAGCAGTCTCAAAGGAGTTCATTTCAGATGGATTTATAATTTTTGGTGGGAATGTACTGTCTTGAATTTTTTGTGCTTCTTGTATTATAATGTAGAGATTTTTGCATCTGGGGTTAATTTGATGCTTGGGTTTTCTAATTATCTGCAGTGTTCTTAGCCATGTAAATCCAACTTCATATATCTTTTTTTAATTATTATTTTTGTATTGACAACTTCTATACTTACATACAGAAACACATGATATTTCCCTCCCCTCCCCCATTCTACTTTAGAACTCCAATCTCCATCATATCCCCTCCTTCTCTCCATTAGTCTCTCATCTTTTTCTTCTATTTTTGAGGGTCTTGTGAAGGTACTGCTAAGCACTGCAAGGTCATGGATATCGAGGGCAATTTCGGTCTGGGCGGTTGCATTGTAAGAAGTCATACCCTTCCTTTGGCTCTTCCATTCTATCCTCCCTCTTCCACAATGGTCCCTGAGCCTTGGAGGGTGTGACAGAGGTGTTTCAGTGCTGGGCACTCCTCCATCCCTTCTTCTCAGCATTATGTTGCCTTTTGGGTCATCCCAGTGGTCATCGCCATCTGAAAAGAGAAGCTTCTCTAACCAGAAGTGAGAGTAGCATTAATATGTGAACATGAACATTAAGTGTAGTGCCTCCAGGGCAGCTTGGTGGGAATAATATATACATTTAGTCAGACCAACTTCATATATCTTTAGTGTAGGAATTTAAGGTGCCAGGTGTAGTGCCAAGAGAAACAGCAGAAGTGACCCTAGGTGTTGAGTTTTGTGCTATTCAATTATTGTAGTAGTCTGGGTGAAGCAAATTACTCACAAATTCTAAAATTCTAAAACTCAGCAATATAGACATTACATCAAAACCAGTGCAGAGTAATTATATAAGTAGGGGATTAAACTAAACAGGTAATCTAGTAAAGCCAAAGTCCTTCAGGGTATGTGTTATCCCACACCCTTAATCCTATCAACTAGGGGGTTGATATTTCTAGTCTGAAATGGGTTCCAAGTCAGTCTGGGGACAGTCAGTCCCTGCCTTCAATAATGACAGAAAGAAGACAAGGGCCCTAAAAATAAGGAAACTTCAGGGGCAACAATAATCACCACCAAAATACAGCTTACTTGAGAATGGTAAAGCCAACCAAGAATATATAATTTAAATTTCATACATAACTTTCCCTGACATGGAAAGAGAGATTAGCACTTCCAGTGCAGGCCTATGTATCTGGCTTTTGTATAAGTAGGCCCTGTTACCTTTTGGGGTGGCTTCCAATCTCACCAATGCTCAGTGCCCACATTGATTTCTCTAGGTGCTGGTGGCTGAGGGTGAATGAGATATCCAGATGTACATGGCCCTGATAGTTGGGGGATGGGAGACTTTTTAGGGTGCCTGGAGCTGCTTGGCTGGTCTTATGTGTGTTCTCCTTCAGCAGCTGCTCAGCTATTCCCTGAGGTCTTCAGATTTCTTGACTTTGCAAGGAGGCTGATGTGATTGGAAAATCCCCTCACTTTGTTTCAGCTCCCACTGTTCTGTGCTCGCAGATAAGGGCTGCTAGTGCCTTGGTGAGATTCTGTCTGGTATCCTCCTTTCTGGGAGATCTTGGTGCCTCCTGCTTCTCTGCTGTGGCTCATAATAACTTACACACCTTCAATTTTGAGTAGAAGAGTGTATTTGTCTGTGTTTCTGTTTATTTCCATCTCTAGGCTGCTTTGGTCCAATTAGCTCTGTTTAAATTTTTTTATTGACAAATTCTATACTTACAGACAATAAAGCATGGTATTTCCTTCCCCTCCCCCACTTTCCCCTTCACAACTCTGCTCTCCATAATATCCCATCTCTCACTCCATTGGCCTCTTTTTTATTTTGATATCATCTTTTTCTTCTGAGGGTCTTGTGTAGGCACTGTGAGGACATGGATATTGAAGCCATTACCTGTCTGGATGGTTGCATTGTAAGGAGTGGTATCCTGCCTTTGGCTCTTACATTCTTTCTGCCACCTCTTTCACAATGGACCTTGAGCCTTGGAGGGTGTGATAGAATATGTTTCAGAGCTGGACACTCCTCTGTCCATTCTTCTCAGCACTATGTTGCCTTTTGGGTCATTTCAGGTGTCATTGCCATCTGAAAAGGGAAGCTTCTGTAACCAGAAGTGAGAGTAGCATTAATATATGAATATGAACATTAAGTGTAGTACTTTTAGGGCAGTTGGTGAGAATAATATATACATTTAGCCAGAAAAGAGCAGGCTTTATACCCTAATGTTCATGATCTTACCTGACATAGGCTTTTGATTAGGTTTTTCAGTACCAGGCATGTATTCACTCCCATAGAGCAGGCCTTCAGTCCAATTAGAGAGCAGTTGGTTTGCCCAGTGCAGACATGCCACTATTGCATGTGTTTGGTCATTTGGTTTGTCTGGCCAAACTTGAGGCTTCCACTGTCCACTGTTTTCATCACTGATGACTTCTGTCTCCCATAGGGCTGCATACAGTGCAGCTTTTCCCAGCTTTCAGTTGGTTGGTCTACAGAGGAAAGGTTTTCTGCTCAGCACCAGCTCAAATTCTCAATGACCTTGCCACTCAGGCATGTGAAGTCTTCAGCAATAGGGTCTTACTATCTGTTTCTCAAGGGAAATCAAGGGCCTTGGCAATAATCTGTAATATTTTGGAGGAAACAGGGACCTCCCTGGCCAACAATGCACTGGAAGGAATCATATCCCTGGCACTGAAAAATTTTAAGTAACAATCTATTGCTTCTGGATGTGCCATTATTCAAAAAAGGTTTCATATGTCCTATTCAGAATATCTTGAATTTTGACTGAACCTCCCTCCACTGTTCCTTTATACAACCTCTTCCCCAGGTCTTGGGTAGGCTTTTCCCCTCCCTGTAATCTTCTGCTTACATATATACAATACCACCCCCTTAAGTCTTTCCCTCTCTTCCCTCCCTTATAACCTTTTTCTAGCTTACTGGCCTCTGCTACCAATTTTTGGTTCCAGCTCATAGAACTGTATACATTTGTGTGTAGGGTCCACATATAAGAGAGATCATGTGACATTTGGCTTTCTGGGCCTTGTTACCTCACTTAGTACAATCCTTTCCAGATCCATCCATTTCCCTGCAAATTTCATAATTTCATTTTCCTTTACTGCTGAATAGAACTCCATTGTGTAAATGTACCACATCTTTGTTATCCACTCATCTGTGGAGAGACATCTAGGCTGGTTCCATTTCCTAGCTATTGTTAATAGAGCAGCAATAAACATGGTTGTGCAAGTAGCTCTAAGTTAGGGAGAAGAGTCATTAGGATATAGGTCTAGGAGTGCTATAGCTGGATCATATGGTAAATCTATTTTTAGCTATCTCAAGAACCTCCATACTGAGTTCTACAATGGCTGTACTAGACAACATTTCTACCAACAGTGTAAAAGGGTTCCCCTTTTTCTGCGTCCTCACCAACATTTATTGTCATTTGTTTTCTTGATGATAGCCATTCTGACAGGAGTGAGATGGAATCTCAAAGTAGTTTTAATTTGCATTTCCCTGAGAGCTAAGGATGTGGAACACTTTTTTAGAAGTTTATATGCCATCTGTATTTCTTCTGATGAGAACTCTCTATTTCCATAGCCCATTTTAAAAATCAGGGTTGTCAGAAACAGGGAAGCCCAGAGCTTAAGAAAAGGAATAAAGAGAGAGTATAGAGAGCTGCTACGCATGAAAAGGAAAGTATGAGGTAAAACTCACCTTGAAACCCAAATTGTGGTCATTTATAGGTTCTGAGTGGTAGCTGAGCTAACCAGCCCTGACACCAAGTCAATTGCTTCTTTTTTTTTTTTTAAATCTTTGTGTGTGTATGATGTGTGTGTGTGTATGCATGTGTGTTTGTGTAAGAATTGGCCACACATGTGCCATGTGTGGAGGTCAAGGGATAACTTTCAGTTTTGGTCCTTGCCTTCCACTTTCTTTGAATTAGAGTCTCTTTGGTTGTTCATCACTGCATAGCTGGCCTGCAAGCTTCCAGGATTCTCCTATCTTTACTTCCTATCTTGCCAAGGAGGGCTGGGATTACAGCTGGGATTACAGACACATACAACTATGTCAGAATTTAAATGGGTTTTGAGGATCCAAAACTCTGGTAATTACACTTGTATAACAAATAAGCCCTTTTACCCACTGAGCAATCTTGCCAGCCCCTCAATTACCTCTTTAAAGGGTATATTTTCAAATTCAGTCAGGGTTTCTACAAATGGATATGGAAGAGGGACACATTACAGTCTATAACATCTTATAAAAGGAACCATATGGAGTTGGGATATATGTAATTCAGTGGCAGAACATATGTCTAGCAAGACCCTGGGTTTGGTCTCAAACAACAACAACAACAACAACAACACACACACACACACACACACACCACACACACAATTTGTGCCTGGCTTCTTTAATCTGCTAATCACTTTTTGAGGTTCAGCCAAGTCATTCCACTCTGCAGCTGAGTAATGTTTCATTGCTCTATGTCCACTTTGTTTATCCATCCATCCATTGAGAGCCATCTGTTTGTTGCAATCTCTTGGGATTTCTTGGGGTTGCCAAGAATAGAGTTGCTTTAGACATTCAAGTATAAGTTTTTAATTTTGATGAAGACAAAATATCAAACTTGTTTTTGTTTTGTTTTTTTCAAGGTAGGGTCTCACTCTAGCCCAGGCTGACCTGGAATTCACTATGTAGTCTCGGGCTGGCCTTGAACTCACAGTGATCCTTCTACCTCTGCCTCCTGAGTGCTGGGATTAAAGGCGTGTGCCACCATGCCTAGCAAAATATCAAACTTTTATTAAATGCATTGTTCTTTCTTTCTCTCTCTCTCTCTGTCTCTCTCTCTCTCTTTCTTTCTTGCTTTCTTTTTTTGGAGAGAGACAGAGAGAGAGGGAGAGGCAGAGAGAGAGAGAAAGAGAGCGAGAATGAGCGCACCAGCAGCCTCTCAGCCACTGTGAACGAACTCCAGATGTGTGTGCCCCTTGTGGGCAAGTACGGCATTGTGCCCATGCATCACTTTGCATCTGGCTAAATGTGGGACCTGGAGATTGGAACCGGTGTTCTTAGTGGGCAGGCAACTTAACTGCTAAGCCATCTCTCCAGTCCTTTCTTTCTTTTTTTTATTATTTTATTTATTTTTGGAGAGAGACACAGAGAGAGAGAGACAGACAGAGAGGGAGACAGATAGAGATGGGCACTCCAGCAGTCTCTCAGCTGCTGTGAACGAAATCCAGATGTGTGCGCCCCCTTGTGGTCAAGTGCGGCATTGTGCCCTTGTGTCACTTTGCATCTAGCTAAACGTGGGACTTGGAGATTGGAACCCGGTTCTTAGGCTTAGCAGGCAGGCGCCTTAACCGCTAAGCCATCTCTCCAGCCCCAGCTCTTTTTTAAGATATCCCTTCCTATGCTGAGATGATGAATATTTTCCTATATATTCTCTAAAATATTTAGTACTTACTGTTAGATCTGAGTCAGGATCAGAACTAACTGGGGTGATGTGAATGAGAAAGGAAACTAGACCTCAAGCAACTACCGACTGCTTCTTTGGGGTAGTGAAATGACTGCAAACCTCTTCTCAGGCTTGAAGCTGTAGTGACGTATTTACAGCTGAGCAGACTTTTATACTAAATGAGGGGCGAGAAGAGTATAAGGAAGGAAGTGGGTTGGGGAAAACAAGATAGGAACAAGGCTGTTTCCCTTGCTGATGAAACAGTTACCACATTTAAGATTAAACTGTACTGTCTGCAGGATATGAATATGTTATTGTATAGAAAACAGTGGTTTCACATTGAACAGGTGTTTCTTTTTCAGGCCCAAGGTCTGGGAAACTGTTATTACTAAGGAATTTGACCTTCATTCCCAAGCTTCTATTTTAGGGCTGGCTTGTCTCAGAACTTGGTTAACTCTTCAAGCAACTTTGAGACTTCATGAACCCTTCACTTTTTCTTTTCTTTTCTTTTCTTTTCTTTTCTTTTCTTCTTTTCTTTACTCTCTCTGTCTCTTTGAGTTTTAGAAGTAGTGTCTTGTCCTCCAGCCTAGGCTGACCTCGAATTCACTATATAGTCTCAGGGTGGCCTCAAACTCACAATGATCTTCCTTCCTCTGCCTTCCAAGTGTTGGAATTACAGGCATGTGACATCATGCCAAGCTCTACTTACTTTTTCATAGTCATCTGGAAATGACTTCCATGATGTTTGTGGCCCAGATATAACTGAAATGTTCCCTGAATTATACAGTCAGTTGTCCTGGCCCTGTGCACGGACTATTTCATCCATGCTCTGGTTTACAGAATAACATCTATCATATAACAAATCTCCACAGGCTGTTGGGCTCTGCTAGTCTCTATCACTAGGCTGGTATTAGATTACCAGTTACTATTAACTAGGAAAACTGTCTGCTTAAATGTCACTATTTTTGGAGGTAATACAGCTAGACAACATGTATGAGTCTCTGCCAAGCCTTCTGCAGCTAGCACCCCTGCCATGTGGCCTGTGAGAATTATGGTTGCCTGGGTTACACATAAGGCACTGAGGCCATTTGTGCTCACAACAGACTCTTTTCTTGTCAACATATGTTGACAAATGACTGGGGTGGGATGAGGTCAGTATTTTTGCCTTGTGTTGCCTGTCATCTTTGCTGCCTCAGCCTTTGGGTCAGATCCTGTTCAGCTCTGCACATAGACACATTGATCATTGAGAAATGATTGGTCCAGAACTGAAGTACAGGGTTAACTTGACCTAAATGTAATGTCCAGTTCTCAGCGCCCCCCCCCCAGTGACCACCAAGGATGACCAAACACGTATGCAAAAGCAGAGAGCTTTATTTCGCGCTTAAGCTAGGACTCTGACCCCATCAAAGCAGTGGATCTGTGTCAGAGCCTCAAGAAGCAGAAAAGCAGGCTTTTTATTGTGGTTTTTGCAAACTTAGGGGGTTTCCAGGTGGGCATACATTTGATTGGTGAACATTCACATCAGTCTGAGACATTTGCTTGTTATTAGTGGGCCTTATTGTGACAGTTGGCCCCTAACCACAAGGACACTGACCCAAGCTTAGGGGGTTTCCAAGTTAGGGGGGGTCCCTGAGTTAGGGGGTTTCTAAGTTGTCTCTGATTGGTCCTGTCCATGTGCTGCTAGCTTGTGGTTTTTTCAGTAACAGCTGACTTGAGCTTTTTCCAGTAACTGCTGGCTTGTGTTTTTTCCAGTAACTGCTTGTTCTGCCCTAGAATTTAACACTGAGACCTTCAGGGTGGCTGAGGCCTGTCATGGTGTCACTCTGGTTTGTATTTTAGCTTTTTGGGTCTTTCACTAAATTGTTCTCCTTCAAAGCTAAAGACACCTACCATCAGGCCATGAGAAGAGCAGAGGGGGCCACAAGTTCCCTCAAGATCTTCACCTGCTCCCCAAAAGACATGAATATTCCTTCTTTAGACTATCTTTGTCCCTCATCATCCCCATCCTATATCTGTTCCCTCACCAATCCTTGGAGCTAAGAAGGGTGATTTGTCAGCAAAGCTTCCTCTTGCAGTCCTTGACCACTGATGAGCCTTGCTTTCTCCCAGTCCTCATCTCTCAGACACTGGCTTTTCCATGGGATGAGCTACCATGCCTGGCTTAACTAAACAGCTTTTGTAGCAATGATTTGCCGATGGAGAGGTATGTATAGTCACCCTTCTGGATTTTCTTGAGGACTGTCCTCCAGCATTTTTTGTTGTTGTTGTTAGGACTGCATTGACATTTTGGGCCAGTTTGGAGAATTGCATCATTAATACTGTCATTCTATTTTGATACAATTTATGCAGAAATATTTTTCATACATTAAAAATTTTGTTTCTATGTAAAAGTTTCCTACTTTCCATTTGTACTGAAGACTGTCTTTCCAAAATTCATGTTCAAAGCTAAGAAAATTTCCTTTTTGAAAATAGGGTCTTTGCAACTTAGTTGAGAGGTACTGGATGAATGGTCTATAAATCCAGTAATTAGTGTCTTTACATGAAGGGCATATGAAGACAGAAACTGTGACAAGGACAAGGATGGCAGATTTAAGGGAAGCTGAGGACTGCTGCCAACCACCAGAATCTGGGAGGAGGCAGGGAAAGACTCTTCTCTGGGTCCTTCAGAGGGAGGCGGCCCTGCCTACACTTGATTTCAGACATCTACCTCTAAAACTGTGAGAATAAACTCTATTGTTTTAAGCCATCAGTGTGTGGTAGTTTGTTATAGTATTACTAGGAAACCAATATACCTGTTCTAAATGGTGCCTTTTAGAAAATATGTTTCCCCTTTGCTTCCAGTGAAGAGAACATAGCTAACTTTGCTATGTTGATTTTGCTTTGTGAAACTTTGAAACACTAGAAAATCTATTAAACTGGCAATTCAGATTCTTCAGCAATATACATTGGTTTTTCAAGGCAGGGTTTCACTCTAGTCTAGGCTGACCTGGAATTCACTATGTAGTCTCACGGTAGCCTAAAACTCACAGCAATCCTCCTACCTCTGCCTCCCAAGTGCTGAGATTAAAGGTGTGCACCACCACACCTGGCTCTCTGATAGTTTAAAGACATCATGTACAATGACTGTGGTGGCTTTAAAACTATGTTTATGGGCTGGAGATTTAGCTCAGCAGTTAAAGGCACTTATTTGCAAAGCCTGACAACTCAGGGTTCAATTTCCCAGTACCCACATAAAACCAGATACACAAAGTGACACATGTGTCTGGAGTTTGTTTGCAGTGACAAGAGACCCCAGGGAGCCTATTCTCTCTCTCTCTCTTTCTCTGCCTCTCTCAAATAGATAAGTAAAATTGATAAATAAAATATTTTTAATTAAGATATTTAGGGAGATCTCCCTGTTCCCCAGCTTCTCCCAGTTCCCTGGTGCTGGTAGGTCCTCCTGTGACTGGCTTGGGGCTATGTGGACCCTGTGAACTTGCTGCAGAAGCTCCCTTGCTATGCTTTTCTGATTGAAGAGCCCCTCAAATCCCTGGATCCCCAGCTCCATAGGGTGTGTGGTCAGAGTGAGTAGGCCAGAGCTCCTGGTTGATTCTCCACCTCTAAGTTCCCTGGTCCTAGTACCCCTGCTGCTGTTTTGGGGAGGCCTAGTCCCTGTGAGTGAGCTGTGGAAGCAGGCCTTTTGCTCTGGTATCTTTATTGTCTCATAGGCACCCAAATCCCAATTCCCCTAAGTCAGAGGGTACACAAGTCACTGTAGGATCTAGCCTCTTGCTCCTGGCTCTCCAGCTTCCTGTATCCTGGTTCCTCAACCCATGATAACTGTGTGTGGGTGGGTATGTGAAAGAGGAGTGAGTAGGCCAGAGCCCCCAGTTCCCCAGGTACCTTTGATGCACTTGCAGTTCCCACAATCTGCACATCTGTGGTTATAACCCCATTAAACCAGTACACCAATCCAGTTCACATTTACAACAGAACATCCTCTGAAGATCCTACAAGGACAAATACTTGATTTCTCCTCAATAGAATAAAGAATTTCCCCAAGATGGATAGACCACAATGCAAAAAAGCCAACAAAAGTTATAAAACTGAAAAATAATCATGACGGATGCCTAGTCCCACAATGGACGCTTCCAATGAAATCAAAGAGAAATCCACAGAAATCCAATCCCAAAGTGAAAACACAACAACTGATGAGACTTTGATGAAAAGAATTGCTGAACTGAAAGCAAACCATTGAAAAACCAACAATTGTATCAATGAAACTGGGCAGAATCATCTCTTAGAGTGTTCAGCTTTTGATAGTAGGCTTAACTTGATTGAAGAAAATGTTAGAACCTTCAAAAGGAACTGAAGGTGAGTCAACAAATGGAAGATCTCAATAACCAATTGATTAAGCTTAATGAAGATTTGATCAAATGTAAGAATGAATTCTAGGAAGCATCAAGAAAACCAGAACTCAAGCTGAAAATATACCTCAAAAAAATGGATAGACATGATAAAAAATGACACAACAAAAGACAAAAATCAAATAGAGTTTATAAAAACCTCTCTAGCGCCCCTCACTAACAGAGTTACTCATGTGGAAGACAGAACCTTTGACCTGGAAGACAAGACAGAAGAAATTGATAGGGAGGCCAAAAACTTTGCTATGATCAAAAAAGCAAGTGAAGGTATTGCTAGGCACTGCAAGGTCATGGCTATCAAGGTCAATTTCTGTCTGGACAGTTGCATTGTAAGGAGTCAGGAAAAAAAAAGATGAGAACATCAAATTAAAAGAGAGACTAATGGAGAGAGGGAGGGGATATGATGGAGAATGGGGTTCTGAAGGGGAATGGGGAGAGGGGAGGGAAATATCATGGTTGATTGTAAGTATAGAAGTTGTCAAAAAAAAAAAAAAAAAAAAATCAAGTGAACAGAATATGAGGGAACTGTGGGATACCCTAAAAAGACAAAACATCTGGATAATGGGTATACCAGAAGGAGAGAAAACCCAGGCCAGAGGCATAGAGAACATATTCAACAAAATTACTGGAGAAAAATTTCCCAATCTCTCAAAAGAGAGCCCCATTCAGATACAAAAAGCCCACAGAATACCAAACAGACAGGGTCAAAGAAGAAACTCTCCAAGGCACATCATGGTTAAAATTCTTAACAATGAAAACAAAGAACGAGGGCTAAAAACAGCAAGAGAGAAACAACTCACAACATACAAAGACAATCCCATCAGAATTACATCAGATTCTCAATGGAAACCCTGAAAACCAGAAGGACCTGGTATGGAACACTTCAAAGTCTAAAAACCTATGGCTTCCAACCCAAGCTACTCTACCTAGCAAAAGTATCCCTCATAATAGATAGTGAAAGGAAAACTTTCTGAGAAAAAGTCAACTCTATGATTATATGTACACAAAGCTAAACCCACAGAGAATGCTTCAGGGAATACTCCACACAGAACAGTCAAACAATCTCAAGAGCCAACAAGAAGAAGATCACAGTAACCAAAGCTAGACTAGGCTCAACATAGTTCAAAACACAAGAAAGCACCAAACCCCATAAAACACCTCATCATGGCAGGGATTAAATCAAACCTCACAGCTGTAACCTTAAATATGAATGGTCTTAGCTCACCCATCAAAATATAGATATAAGTTAATAGGGTAGATCAAAAAATGGACCCTTCTATCTGCTGTCATCAAGAAACCCACTTCACCACTAAAGATAGACACTTCTTTAGGGTGAAAGGATGGTAAATGATATTCCAAACAAATGGATATAAGAAAAGAAGTGGGTTTTGCTATATTAATATCTAACAACATAGACTTCAAACAAAAAGTAATCAAAAAGGACAAAGAAGGCCACTTCTTACTCATCAAGGGAATGATCCAACATGAGAACATCAAACCATAAATGTATATGCTCCAAACACAGGTGCACCACAGTTTATAAAACAAAACCTACTTGACAACAAAACAGAAATAAACACCAACACCATCATAATCAAAGACTTCAATACTACACTATCATCAATATATCATCCAAGCAGTAAATCAACAGGTAAATAATATAAACCAAAAAAACCATAGATCAAGTAGACCTAAAAGACATCTACAGAACTTTCCACCTCAACTCTACAGAATACACATTCTTCTCAGCATCCCATGGAACCGTATGCAAAATAGACCATATATTAGGCCATAACACATGCCTCCATGAATTCAGGAAAACTGAAGTAACTTCCTGCATCATATAAGATCACGATGCTTTAAAGATAGAAATTAATGGGCTGGAGACATGGCAGTGATTAAGGCAAATGCCTGCTAAGCCTAAGAATGCCTGTTCGAGTCTCCAGGTCCCACATTTAGCCAGACACAAAGTGATGCAAAGGTACAATGCTGTCTTGCCCACAAGGGGGCACATGCATCTGGAGTTCATTCACAGCGGCTGAGAGGCTGCTGGTGCACCCATTCTCTGTCTCTCTCTCTGACTCTCTCCAAAAAAAGATAGAAATTAACAAGAGACACATCAAGAACTCCACCAGCTCCTGGAGACTAAACAACACACATTTATTTATTTATTTATTTATTTATTTATTTATTTATTTATTTTATTAGATAAAGATAGAGAAAGAGAGAATGAGAATGGACACTCCAGGGCATCTAGCCACTGTAGACAAAGTCCAGATACATGTGCCACCATGTGCATGTATCTGGCTTATGTGGGACATGGAGAATCGAACCTGGGTCCTTAAGCTTCACAGCCATGTGCCTTAACCACTAAGCCATCTCTTCAATCCCCTTTTAAAGTTTATTTATTTATTTATTTATTTATTTATTTATTTATTTATTTAAGACAGAGGGAGAGAGAGACAGAACAACACACTTTTAAACAATGAATGGTTTGTGGAAGAAACCAAAAAAGGAATTGTAAAATTCCTAGAATTGAATGATAATGAAAACACAATTTACCAAAACTTATGGGGCACAATGAAGATAATCCTAAGGGGAAAATTCATTGCTCCAAATACCTTCATAACAAAGACAGAGAGATCCCAAATTAATAATCTGACTTTCCACCTAAAGGAATTGGAAAAAAAAAAAAAGAAGAATCCAACCTTAAAAGCTACAGATGGAAAGAAATACTCAAGATCAGAGCAGAAATTAATGAATTGGAAACTATAAAACAATTTAAAAATTGATTAAATGAAGAGCTGGTTCTTTGAAAAAATAAACAAGACTGATAAATTCCTGACCAATTTGATCAAGCAGAAAAAGAGAATTCTCAAATTAACAAAATCAGAAATGAGAATAGAGAGATCACAACACACATCAATTAAATTGGAAGAATCATCAAGGCAAACTTCCAAAAACCTCTAGTCCACAATATTGGATAATATGGAAGAAATGGATAAATTCCTAGCCACATACCACTTACCAAAACTAAACTCAGAGCAGATTAATCACCTAAACAAACCTATCACATCCATGGAGATTGAAAAGGTAATCAAAAACCTCTCCCAAAAGAAAAGTCCAGGACCAGATGGCTTCTCAGCTGAATTCTATCAAACCTTCATTGAAAAAATGAAACCAATTTTTTCTCAAACTGCTTCACATAATCAGAGACCATGGAATCCTTTCCAACTCCTTTTATGAACCTAGCATCACCCTAATACCAAAACCAGACAGAGATGCAACAAGAAAAGAAAACCATAGACCTATATCCCTGATGAACTTAGATGCAAAGCTCCTGAACAAAATCCTCACAAACTGAATTCAACAACACATCAAGAGCATTATCCACCTTGATCAAGTGGGCTTCATCCCACAGATGCAGGGATGGGTCAACATATGGAAATTGTTCAACATAATACACCACGAAAATAAACTTAACCATAAGAACCACATGATCATCTCAATTGATGAAGAGCAGACCTTTGACAAAATACACCACTTCATGATCAAAATGCTAGAAAGAATAGGCATGGAGGATTTATATCTCAATGCAATAACAGCTATATATAAAGCACCCAAAGCCCAAATCATACTTAATGGGGAAAGACTCAAGCAGTTCCCATGGAGATCAGGAACAAGCTAGGGGTGCCCACTTGTAGCAGACAGCTTCAGGTTTGCTGAGATGAACTTCCAGACCAGGCAGAGTTATGTAGGAAAGGATATTATTTATTGAAGCTTATAGATCCAGGGGAAGTTCCATAATGGCAGAAGAAGCTGGCTTGTCTTCACAGGACCAGGCAAGAGAGCAAAGCCCCCAGCCACACAGCACACAGAGCAAAACTACAGCCAAAAGCCACAGCACACTTCAGGAACTCCTAGTAGGCACACTTTGCATATCTTTACAATGGAATCTCAAACCATCACTACACCTTAAGACCCGTCCCCAGTGACATTGCCTCCAGCAAGGTGATTGCAGATGCAAACTATAAACTAATAAAACACTGAATATATTGGGGGCCATATATTAAAACTACCACACCACTCTTACTACTGTTTTTCAACATAGTATTAGAAGTCCTACCTCAAGCAATAAGACAGGAGAAAGAAATAAAAGGGATACAAATTGGAAAGGAAGAAGTCAAGTTAGCCCTATTTGAAGATGATATGATCCTATACATAAGTGGCCTGAAAGTCTGCATCTCAAAACTGCTAAAGGTGATGATTTTTTTTCAGAAAAGTGGCAAGGTACAAAATCACTGAACAAAAATCTGCAATCTTCCTATATGCAAAGGACAAATATATAGAGAAAGAAATCAGTGAGGCTGCTCCATTTTCAATAGCAACAAAAAAATTAAATACCTTAGAATAACACTGACCAAGGATGTGAAAGACCTGTATAATGAAAACATAAAAAAAACTCAAGAAAGAAATTGAGGAGGACTTGAGAAGATGAAAAGACCTCCCATGCTGCTGAATAGGTAGAATTAATATTGTGAAAAATGGCAATTCTATCAAAAGCAATATACAGATTTAATGCAGTACCAATAAAAATTCCAGCATCATTCTTTACAGAGATAGAAAAATGATTTCAAAATTCATATGGAATGGCAGCAGGTCTTGGGTAAACAAACAAACAAACAAACAAACAAAACACTTCTGGAAGGAAGTATCACTGTACCCAATCTAAAGCTATATTACAAAGCCATAGTGACAAAAAACTACATGGTACTGGCATAAGAACATAAACATAGAACAATGGAACAGAATTAAAGCCTCAGACCTCAGGTCAAGTAACTACACCTACTTGATCTCGACAAAGGTGCCAATAATGTAGACTGGAGAACAGACAGCATCTTCAATAAATGGTGTTGGACAAATTGGATGACCATATGTAGAAAAATGAAACTAGATCCACTCATCTCTTCATACACAAAAGTCAAGTCCAAATGGGTTAAAGATCTCAATGACCTGAAACTCTTCAACTACTGGAAGAAAAAACAGGAAGAACTCTCCATGTAATAGGAGTGGGAAAGACTTCCTGAACAAAACTGCAGTAGCCCAGGAAATTAAACAATTGCTCAACCAATGGGATCTCATGAAGCTACAAAGCTTTTGCACACACAAATATACCATAAGCAGAGCCAATAGATTACCCACTTAATGGGAGAAAATCTTCGCTAGCTATACCACTGACAGAAACCTAATATCTAGAATCTACGAAGAATTTTAAAAAAAACTAAACACTAAAAAATCAAACAACCCACTCCAATAATGGGGCAGAGAACTGAATAGGGAGTTCTCAGAGGAACAATTACAAATGGCTAACACACACTTAGAAAATGTTCAACATCCCTAACCATTAGGGAAATGCAAATTAAAACAACCATGAAATTCCCACCTTACTCCAGTAAGGATGGCAATTATTAAAAAATTTAACAATGACAAATATTGATGAGGAAGCAGGGAAAGAGGAACTCTCATCCACCATTGGTGGGAATGTAAACTTGTACAACCACTATGGAAATCAGTTTGGAGATTCCTGAAATGGATGAACATAAAGCTACCACAGACCCAGTTATTCCTTTACTGGGCATTTATTCTAAATGCTCCATGTATCAATACAGAGATATTTGCTTAACCATGTTTATAGCTGCTTAATTCATTGTAGAATCAACTCTGATGTTCATCATTGGATGAATGGCTAATGAAATTGTGGTTACATTTACATATGGAATTCTACTCAGCAGTAGGAAAAATGATACAATGAAATTTGTAGAAAAGTGGACAGACTTGGAACAGATTATACTCAACGAACTCCCACAATCACAGAAAAGACAAACACTGCGTGGTGTCACTTATCTGAGGTTCCTCATCTGGACCCGCTCAAGTTGCTGACATACCTTATAGGCAACTCAAATCCCAGAGAATAGGGATGGAAGGGTTTGGGGACAGGGGAAGAAGTGGGGGTGGAAATAAACACAAAATTAAACCCAAAATTTGCTGATACCATAGAAACCTTTATTTTTGGAGATAGCCTCAAAGATACAACTCTCAAGAGGAGTAAGGGGGGAGACACCTGAAAAGTAGGTCTCTGGTGAGGGTGGGTTGAAAAAGAATTTTTTTTTTCTGTCTCTGGCCTGTAACTCCCAGTTCCAGAGATTAATTGCTACCCACATTGAGCTGATGATCAGAGAGACTTATGAGGTCCCCACATCAAGACAGCATCCTGTCAAAGCACATGATTACCCACCTGAGACAAAAATCTAAGACCCTATTGCTGAAGACACCATATGCTGCTCAGACAGAACATGGAGAGACCTGGCTGGAATTCAGAAGAAAGCCAGTCCCAGTCAGCCTATCTAGTGCTGGAAAGCACTACACTAGCTACTGGGGAAAAATGGCCAATAGTGGTCTCAACAACCAGAGGTCTAAGCTACTTAGAAGCAAACACCTTGACAGGATGTACTCACCAGTGCAATAGTGGCACATAGCCCCAGTGGGTATCCAATAGCTTTCTGATTGGCTAAGAGATTATAAGAGCCACAGGTTGAGACAACATGCCCAGAGCCATTCCCTCCCCTGCCCCCAAATTAACTGACTCCTGCTCCTACAACACATAAACCACAACCTCATGGGGAATACCTGTAGCCCCACTGAAGAGAATCCCCAATGGAATGGGGGTAGGGATAAAGAAAAAGAGGGTACCAACACATGATATATCCATATGAAATACGTTGTTAATAATAATAGTAATAAACATTTAAATATATGTAGAGTTGGGGAGATGACTTAGCAGTCAAGGTGCTTACCTGCAAAGCCTAGGGACCCAGGTTTGATTCCCCAGTAATCACAGAACCAGATGCACATGGTGATGCATGCATCTGAAGTTCATTTGTAGTGTCAAGAGGCCCTTGCTCTCTCTCTCTCTCTCTCTCCCTCTTTCTCTCTCTCAAATAAATAAATACAAATTTAAAAACATATTTTAAAAATTGAGATATTTAAAAATATAACAGGTGCTGTTAATTCCCATATCCCCTCTCCTAGAGTATAGGCTAGGCTTGCCTCTAACAAACTGAATAAAGAGAGGTGCCTCTGTCACCTCTAACACTAGACTGCAGGAGCCTGCAGCTTTTATGTGGACTTTCCTGTGTCTCTTTGGTCACTCCTGGACGGAAGCTGTCTGTCACATGAGATCTCTAAGGAGAGGTCCATGTGACAAAGAATAGGACAATTATGCAAAACTTCCACTCTGACAGTGAAGAGGAATCCTACATCATCAATAGTCCATAAAAGTCATCAAAGAGCCCCATCAGAGTGAGTAAAGATGCCTAGGTGGTCCCACCTGCTCCTGGCCCTGCTTTGCCTTCCTTCCTTTGGGTGCTCAGCTCTTGCTTTGGAGAGACCACTGTCTTGCTAGGCACCTCTGGGAAGTACACCATTATGGGCTTTGTGGCTTCTGTAGCCTGCTGGAGTGGGTGCCAGGGGTCTGAACTTCCTTCAGGGTTGTACAACTGCAGGCCCTAGTGGTCCCTCTTGCAGGAAGCATCCTGTGTGCTCCCACTATGTAGGTGATCATAGTGTAAAGTCTGGGGAAGACTCCAATTAATTTGCTGGTCTCTGCTCTGTTCTTTCCCTACCCTCTCAACTCAGGTGTCCCTGTGGAAGAAGTCATGGTTTGATAGGGTAAGGACAGTATATTCTGGCCTTTGCCTACTACCTGTGGAGGAGATCCTAAGACAGAAGCTCTAGAAAGGTGCTGGGTCCAAGGCCATCTCTTCTATGAGCACTTCTTCTGCACCCATCACATAGCTGTTTAAATCTGGAATACATTTGCAGTGTGAGGTCCCAAGAAACAGTGCAGTTTGTCCCTTGGATCTTTTTCACAGAAGTTACTGCAAGAGGTTTAGTTGAGTGACAATCTCTGGTTGCCACATCTTTGGTTCTTCCATAATGGTCATTCCAAGGGCTCATCACTAAATTTATCTTGCCTATCATTGCTGAGGGAGTAAAGCTGACTCAGCCTGAGGTGCTAATATTTTTAAAAATTTTAAATATTTTATTTATTGATTTAGTTATTAGAGAGAGGAAGTGGGAGAGGGAGGAAGAGAGAGAGAGAATGAGTATGATGATGTCAGGATCTCCTGCCTTTATTGACTCTTGATTGGGTTTAAAGCTTCTGCTGAGTCATTTAGCCTCAAGGTTCTTGTCTTATGAATTCAAATAATTGAAATCTATAGACAAGAAGGTAAAGTTTACAAGTTTGATTAGATTATACATAGAACTTAAGAGAAAGAAGACAAAGCTTATGCCCAGGAGGCATGAGAAAGGTTCCAAGAAAGTAGAGAAGGAAGGAATGCAGAGCTCTTGCCCAAGATATGGCAAGAGAAGGATTCTGGAAATGGATAAGCCCACCTAGACAGCCAGATTTGGACCTTTTCTAGGTTCTGGATGAGGGCTGAAATAATCAGCCCAAGGAAGGGAGAAATTGTCTCTTCTACGGAGGGACTCATGTTGATTTAAAGGACATACAGATTTAGGGAGGGAACTCCTTACTGCAAGGATGAGGTCAAGGATATTTCTTGCTTTTTACTTTCGAGGCTGTCATCCCTAAACTGCCTCAAGAGAACAGCCATGGGTGTTGGTCCTCACCTTCCACCTTGAGATAATGTCTCTTTGTTATTTACCATTGCCCATACCAAGCTATCTAGCCCACAAACTTTTGGAAATTCTTCTATCTCTATCTCCCATCTCACCACAGCAGTGCTGGGATTACCATGCCCAGCTTTGTGTGGGTTCTGAGGATCCAAACTCAGGTCTTCAAGATTGTATATCATGTGTTTTGAGGCCCAGATTTTTTACCAAAACACAAGGTTATTGGGGTCTTTTTATGCTGTTTCCAATAATAATGCTCTCCATGACATTTTACTCATAAACACATTCCCAGGCTTATGGGACTGGGTGTAGTTCCATAACTTCCAGACCAGGCAGAAGAAGGGATATTATTTATTGAAGCGATCCAGGGGAAGTTCCATAACTCTGCACAAGGCCAGGCAGAGAGAGCAAAAGCCAACCAGCCACCACAGCACACAGAGCAAAACAAACTACAGCCAAAAGGTCACACAGCAGACTTCAGGAACTCCTGCTAGACACATTTGCATATCTTTACAATGGAATCTCAAACCCATCACCACACCTTAAGACCAGCCCCCAGTGACCTTGCCTCTAGCAAGGTGATTGCAGATGCAAACTATAAACTAATAAAATACTGAATATATTGGGGGACATATATTCAAACTACCACATTCCGCCCCTGGCCCCCAATATATTTAGCTCCTGGTCCCCAATAGATTTATAACTATCACACATTGTAAATTGTACTCAGTCCAATTTCAAAGGTTCTCACAGTCTTGATCAACTTAAGATAGTGAGTCCTGTAAAATCAAACAAGTTAAATACTTTCAACATGTAAAGGCACAGAGTAAACATTTTAACTGTATAAGGAATAGCAAGGAGAGACTAAAACAATGCAAACTCAATCACCATCAGCCATCATCAAACTTCTGCAGTTCAAGTTCAATATAACCAGAGACTAACAGTCTCCATGTTTACCAATTCCTCCCCTCCAGCTGGGCAGAGTCGCCAGGGAAAACTTTCATCCCAGTTCAACACTGCACTCCATGGTAGTCCTTTTGCACAGTCCTGGTATATCCAAAACATCTTCAGGTCTCCATGCAACCCACAGTCCATCTTCCAAAGGCTCTTCCAGCCTATTCCTGAGGGTCTTCATGCCCTGCTTCATGCCACATCTCAGCAGCGGCTCCTGGAACCGTGTGCAACTCATGACCATTCTATGCATTTTTCATATTTCCAAAACTAATACCAGGTGTGCAGGACACAGCCATATTCTTAATCCAGGGACAAAATAAATCAGAGCCTTGAAAAGCAGGTTCCTTCTCCAGTAAACACTCTTTCCAAAAGTTTGCATTTCTAACAGTCTTTCCTCAGGCATCCTCTCCATTGTTTTAATGTAAATCAAGTCAGGCCACCTTCCTTCCACCTTCCTTAAGATTGCTAATGTGTAGACAATAGCAGCTTAACCAGTCTCAGTGCCTCTACTTTTAGCTTGCTTCAGGTTTTCCAACTCAAAATCTTAAAATTTCAGTCCGATATCTTTAGCCAAGCACATCAGTCCATTACAAATTTAACCTTGATCAAACTTTCCGGACCTGGATAGCAGAACGTAGCCATCCCTTATGCCAGTAGCCCAGTTCCAACAAAGTCCTCTGCCATCTTTCCTTCCCCTAGAAAGCTCATAAGCCAAGCCTCGAAAGTTCAATACTGTCTGCACTTAGCATTCTCAAACTCTCATCAGAATAGTCCATAAAACTTGGCTTACCATTCCAGAAGGCATCTTCAGTTGCAAGCACCAAGTCCATGCCCATTCCTCCAAAACAAAGGTTCCAAAAGACGAACATCCACACGATCTGGTTCATCTCACCCCACACTCCTCGGTACCACTTTACTGTAGCAGACAGCTTCAGGTTCGCTGAGATGAACTTCCAGACCAGGCACAGTTATGGAGGAAGGGATATTATTTATTGAAGCTTACAGATCCAGGGGAAGTTCCATAACGGCAGAAGTCGCGGCCTGCTCTCACAAGGCCAGGCAGAGAGAGCAAAAGCCAACCAGCCACCACAGCACACAGAGCAAAACAAACTACAGCCAAAAGGTCACACAGCAGACTTCAGGAACTCCTGCTAGACACATTTGCATATCTTTACAATGGAATCTCAAACCCATCACCACACCTTCCCCAGTGACCTTGCCTCTAGCAAGGTGATTGCAGATGCAAACTATAAACTAATAAAATACTGAATATATTGGGGGACATATATTCAAACTACCACACTGGGTGAGCCACCGCAAGCCCAGGTTTGACTTCTTAATCCTACCCTGCTTCCCACCTCACCCCTTGCTAGTTGGTTCCCAGAGAATAGTGCTCTTTTGTCCACCGTTTTGTGAATGGACAGCCACTTATTCTCCCATCCTTCAAGCATCGGTCAGGATATGGGTTGGATTCTATCCATTCCTTGCCCTCCCTCTTGTACAAATGGCACTCCTGTGGAGCATTTGCTAGCCTGTCCTCTCTCCTAACCTCAACTACTGTATTACATTTCTGTGACCAAGTATCTGACAATAAGTATCTTAAGGAAACATTTATTTCTGTGTAAGTTTGAGGTTATAGTCCACCATGGTGGGGAAGGCATGACAGTAGGAGCTGGAGGAAGCTGCTTTCATATATATATATATTGTTTTTTATATAGGGTCTCACTCTAGCGCAGGTAACCTGGAATTCCCTATTATAATCTCAGGGTAATCTTGAACTCATGGCAGTCTTCCTACTTCTGCCTCCTGAGTGCTGGAATTAAAGGCATGCACCACCATGCCCAGCTTTCATATTTTTAAAATATGTGTTGCAGATAACTGATACAAAGGAGATTCCAAAAAAAGCAAATGATAAAATCTATATGTATATTCTCAGTAAATAATGAAAGTCAAGTCTGGTCTACTCTTTTTCTAAAAGGTTATTTCAAAGAGCCTTTTGATGACAATAAAAAAGCTTAAATGAACATATTAAAAGGTCTTATAATAAGGACAATAAAAGTTTTGCTGGGGGCTGGAGAGATGGCTTAGTGGTTAAGGCGCCTACCTCCTAAGCCTAAGAATGCTGGTTCCAATCTCCAGCAGTTCCAATCTCCAGGTCCCACTTTTAGCCAGATGCAAAGTGACGCAAGGGCGCACATGACCACAAGGGGGCTCACACATCTGGATTTCATTCACAGCAGCTGAGAGACTGCTGGCATGCCCATTCTCTATCTGTCTCCCTCTCCCTCTCTGTCTCTGTCAGTCTCTTTCTGTGTCTCTCTCTAAAAATAAAAAAAAAAAAAAAATTTTTGCTGGTAATTATAATGAGATAAACTAGATAAAAGGATAAACTACTTTAAATGTTAGGTATTAAATGTTTGATAAAAGGATTGTCACAAAATGATTACACACAAAAAAGTAAAACCAAAATGGTTATACAGACAGCAAGATAAAAATGCATGCATGTGGAATTTTTTTGTAGTGACTGGAGGCCCTGGTGCACCCATTTTCTCTCTGCCTCTCTCTCTCTCTCTGTCTCTCTCTCTCTCTCTCAAATAAATAAATAAATAAATAAAATGTTAAAATAATTATCTGCTTCTTATAACAACATGTGCCCTACTAAACTCTATAAATCAGAGATAAACAGACACATAATAAAGATCCTGATTACTTCCATTTGAAAACTTCATGGGATTGATAAGAAAACTTTGGCTCCAAGAGACTTTAATGTCTTTCACCCAGGAACAGATACTGCCTTTTATTATATCCTTTTCCTTGCACAGGAATATTTGTTTCTTTTTGAGGAATGTGGTACAACCCTCTCCCTCTAACTGCAGAAATGTCCTGTGCTCTCCTCACAATAGGGTTAGTAATAGTCACTCCTGCTGACTAATGTTGTACAGAGAAGGCCCTCCTGGCTCTCTTTCTTTGGCTTTATTTTAGTTATAATAATTCTTTTGTGTTGCCACCCATAATTTCAAGGACAATAATCATGAACCAGTTCCTGTTGCTGACAATTAAAATACAAAATTTAATGGTAATTGTGTCAGTGCTCCCAACAACTGACACACACTTGGCGCTCAAGGTCATGCTTACTCAAAACTCCAGAGGTTCTACAGCTGATGTACCCCAAATCTTGGGTCCGGCCCTATGTGGACTAGTTCCTTTAATGGGGCTTCTCATTAGAATTATACTGGAACTTATATTAAAACCATATATTCTAAATGCTCTGTCCAGATTCATCCAATCTAGTATGAAAATATCTAAAATACAGGTGGTATGTGAGGAGTAATAGCCATTACACACAAAATCACAAGGTGTTGTGATGATAAAGTGGAGGGAATATGGCAGAAAAAAGCTAAAAGTTAAACTGATTTACTGAATTACTGTAAGAGTTAATTGCTGAGGAGCTAAACTTTGTCAACAGATGGAAAAATCCCAGAGAGAACTGTCCAGAAAGGGCCCAGAGCAATGATGAAAAAGAAAGGCAGTTTAGGCTAAATGCAAAATAAAATGGAGTTCATTGTGAGGGTGGTCTGACTACAGAAATGATTGATATACAAATTGTCACATCTTGTTTGTTCACTTACCCCTCCCTGTGACTATAAAAACTATCTCAAGCTCTTTGGCCCCTGGGTAAATAAACTCCTCTACTTTCACTCCTACTGAAGTTGCAGTGATCTTTCAAAAAAAATTTTTTTTCTACAACAGTTTCCACGTGAAGGGTTAAAAGCCTTCCCTGAAAACTAGAGGGAACTAAAGAGTTAATAACTAACTTTAAGATTGGAAGGCCATAAAGAAGGGAGACATACAGTCCTCCCTAGACAATTCTGCTAAAAAGCTTATTCTGAGCAAATAACTTCAATGCCTTACCTGCTTCCTTTGGACCTACAGCTAATTCAGTCTGTTTGCCTTAGGATCCTCTTTATAAGTTTGAACCCCAGCCTGACTCAGTGCTTCAGCCTTCCTCCCACGGGAAGACTACTGCCCTTCACTGTACCTCCCAATAAACAGTCTGTCTGTAGCGATCAAGTCCTGTGTTCTCTTTTGTTTTTCTCTTACCTTTTCCTTATACCATGGTAATTCTACAGCCTGTCAAGAAGACTACCAGAGACTGACCATCACAGCCACCCTCCAACCTCCCCTGCCATTTGCCATTGCATTCCCCTCATCCACTGCAGACTTTAGCACCTGGCTTCTACCCCTCTCCCCCAAGTCCTACTATCACCGTGGACAAGTTCCATGCATATATGGCCATACCTGGGGCTCCTCATATCTCAGGAGCTAGTCCATTCCCCGGGCTATAAGTGACCTGGGGCTTGTGATTTCCTCAAACCTGTCTTCTACTCCCATAATCACTAAACTCCTTTCTATCCACACTTCTATCCTTCCAAGTGGTATGCACACTACAGTCAACAGCACTTTTAATCTCCCGGCCCCTCATTTCACTTCAACAGCTACTTCCTCCTTGTTCTCCTGCTCATTTCCCCATATGTTTGTAGTACATGGTCATTGTAATAATGTCCTTTCTCTACCTATATCTTCTATTCCTTTATTTTTTTTTAATTAATTAATTAATTTATTTATTTATTTATTTTGGTTTTTTGAGGTAGGGTGTCACTCTAGCCCAGGCTCACCTGGAATTCACTTTGTATTCTCAGGGTGGCCTTGAACTCATGGTGATCCTCCTACCTCTGCCTCCCAAGTGCTGGGATTAAATGTATGCACCACCACATCTGGCTCTATTCCTTTTTTTTTTTTTTTTAATACAGGGTTTTGCTCTATCCCCAAGCTGACCTGAAATTCACTATGTAGTCTCAGGCTGGCCTCACAGTGATCATTCTATCTCTGCCTCCCAAGTGCTGGGATTCAAGGTATGCACCACCACCCCTGGCTTATTCCTTTTCCTTTTGGCAAAAATGTAGTCCTGATAAACCCAGCTCACCCACCAACTAGGTGCTGCTAGGAATCATCACCAGTGGAGGCTGTTGTATAACAAATTTCTGAATTGAAATATTCCCTCCTGAAGGGAAGAGGGAGGCTCAGGGGACTCAAGAGATCAAGTTTGGGAGAGCTGAAACTTTGTCTCAGGACCACTCCTGTCGAGGGGCAGGCTCAGACCAGTGTGGTGTAACAATTTCTTTGAACTGAAACATTCCCTCCTTGTGGGAGAGGGGAGGTTCAGGAGACTCAGGAAGTGAACAATTCCGGGAAAAAGGTTGTTTACAAAGGTTAAACTGTTTGGAAAGAGAACCTCCAATCAGATCCATCATCTTGCTCCAGAGATGCAGCATCTGTGAGTCATCACCTGCATTGGGATTTTGGGTGAAGCAACTGTCTTTGAGTTGTTGCAGAAACTTGGGCTCCAGTCAGCGAGAAACCAAGTGTCACTCCGAGAGGTTGGAGAACTCAGGTTTATTATGCTGGCAGGTCCAGAGGAGTTCACACTCCAAGCTCCTGGACCCCAAGCTCTGAGCAGATAAATATATGAAAGAGAATGAGGTAAAGGTGGTAGATTGAGTTAATAAAGTAGCAAGACAATTTAGGTAGTAAGACTGTTGCTCAGGGTTTATATAGGCAATTTGACATCATCCTGGGCCCTTCTCATTATTGGCAGGCTTAATTTTAAGGCTAAGTGGCTGAGGCCATGAGCTGGAAGCTTTAGAAACAATGGTTCAGAAGTGGGAGTAGACAAAGGTTTTTATTTTTCTTTTCTTTTTTTTAAAGCAACTGCATTTAGAGATAAGGTTTCACAAGGGAATACAAGCAGCCCTATTATGAGACAGAGCACCAGAGTTTGGTCTTGGCTTCCTTCTGAAGTGCCAAGACCCCCAAATGAGTGTTGGAGTCCCCAGGGGTCACCCAGTGAATGCAATTCACAGCAGGATTCTTTTATTCTCCCACCTAGGCAGGGGCTCAATTCACACAACCCAAGCAGCGGGAGTGACAGAGAGAGCCCTGGCCCTCAGGGGGAAGGAGTTTATATAGGGGAAGGACTGGGAAAGAAGCATAGGGGTCACATCTCATGTCAGTAGACCGTTTGCAGAACTTATCTGTTGCAAGGGCCGGAGGCCCCCGTGGCTGAATATCTCTGGAAGGTCCTTGAAGCGGAGACTCCCCAGAAGCCGGGCAGGGGAGGGGGTTTACAGCTGGGCAAGCAAGCATAGATTACAGAAGCGAAGGTCAGCGCATTAGTTAGCTAGTTCCTTATCTGAGTTAGACCTGGGCTTCTTTGTTTAAAATGACTATCTGTTCTATAATGGCAGTAGGGGGCTTATTCCAACAATGCAATTGCAACTTGTTTCAACATTAGAAGTTACTAAGTAACTAGCTTGAGTCATTGAGGCCAGCCGTTTCTCCCCCTATTCCCGAGTCAACAGGGTGGGGGTTGTCTTAGAAGTCAGGGGGTTTCTCAAAGGTGGCCAAGGAGTTACAAAAATGGCTGTACCTGAGTCAAGTGAGCAAGCAGGGTTATAGAAGATAAATGTAGCAAGTTAATTTTTTTTTGTTCCTCACTTCCTGCCTCAGAATCATCCATACTCCCGTAAGCAACCCCTCACTCTGCTCTGTATGTAACCCCAATAAACTCATTTTTTTCACCCAAACTGGTTTTGGTGCAATCATGCTTTGGTCTGTCATTTGTGCCTTATCTGGGATGAATAGATGTGTGCTCATGTCTCCCTAAGGAAAAAGTTTCATGTGATACTTGGTGCCCACCGTGGGGTACAGTCAAACCAAAGGTGTTTTTATGGTCCTGGCCATTGGTAGCAAGGCTTGCAGCTGAGGCTGAAGGTAGAGTATCTGCAGAGGAAATCCTGAAATGGCCACCCCTCCCAATGTGATATGTGGTCTTGTGCCTTCTTGTGATGGTGGCATTTGCATGGGTCATGCTATGGATAATAAATATAATGGATAGTAAGAAATATAAATGCCCTAGGACTTTCAATGAAGCAATAGATGTTGCACTTCTCTCCTCTGAAACTGCAGTGGGGGAGATTCCTTTGATGGTAGCTAACAAGAATTCTGTGACTTGGCCAGGTGTGGTGGCACACACCTTTAATCCCAGCACTTGGGAGGCAGAGGTAGGAGGATCACCATGAGTTCAAGGCCACCCTGAGACTACATAGTGAATTCCAGGTCAGCCTGAGCCAGAGTGACACCCTACCTCGGAAAAAAAAAAAAAAAAAAGAATTCTGTGACTTTGAGCCTGATGCTTTGGACAATAGATAACTACTCAGGAGACAGCAGTCTGTACTTAATCTTATTTGACAGAATCCTACATTAATGGATGTAAATCTCTCCGCTCTCCAAGCACAGGAAAATTCAGACAAAGGATTGTAAAAGTTATATAACTCCAGCACAATCTGAGTTCAGGGTCTCTGTGTATGGCACAATACAGGCCTGGTCCTAGCCAGTCCGCATGGCAGAAGAAAACAGGAAGTGCCTTCTGTAAAAATGGCGTTTTGTGCAGGCTTGATGTGACAACAGTTACAGCCCCATGCTCGCGAGAAGCCTACTACGAGATGTCCTGTCCAGAGACAGGCTGTCATTGGTCACCAAAAGGGGACCGCCCCATACAAGGATTAACAGCCCCTTAAACCCTATGTGCATTGTGCTAAATAAACGAGTTTGTGGATTCTCGCTCCACTTTCACCCAACTCCCGGAGTCTGTGTCGTGACTCCGCACTGCTCACCCCAATTCGGCAGAGACCCTATTGTCCCTCCTGAGCTGGCCTTGGGGGGGACCCCAACATCTGGCGCCTGAACAGGGACCCTCTGCCCTGACCTCAGTGTTAGCGAGACACCCCATCCGTGACCCCCTGCCCCATCGGCGTCTGGCAAGATGCCCCATCCGTGACCCTGTGAGCCGGCATGGCGCATGCCCCCTTGAACGTTGAGCCGTGAATGGCATTTGGTAAAATGCCCAGTTCTTCGAGAAGCCACCTCAGCGAGTAGCCCCCTCAGTGATGCCCCGTCCTTGAAAGTCCGACGAGCAAAGTGCCCAGTTCTTCATTGGTGAGAGAAACGGCTAACGGTTGCCTGTGGGTGAGCAGGCAGCCCCTTCCCCCTCTTCTTCCTTTGTTTGTCCTCTCCTTTCCCCCCCAAGAAGGCACACACTGCTGCATGGCCTGAAGCCTGTGTTGGCCCCTCCCCCCCTAACCACAATACACGTGGGTCCTAAACACTCTATCCGTTTGTCTCAGCTGGCCCCGGCATTAGGAGTTGTAGTTTGCATGATCATCCTTTGGGCTATCATTTTTGATCTGGGTTATTATTTTCTCAGTCTCTTTGATTCAGGAGTGTCCCAGCCCAGCCCCCCCATTAAACAACACCACATGGTAATGGGCAACCTACCTCCCCACCAGAGGACGCCAAAATTACAGGCTCTTAAGGCCCTTCTCCTGCAATGTGGCTTAAAAGTAAAACAAAAGGACCTCCATAGCTTTTGGGATGAAACTCTTGTTTTAGCCCCATGGATTCTTATCCTCCTTGCCATAGTTGCCACTGTGCACAACGTCATTTCTGCCTATAAGGTATGCTATAAGGAGGATCCTAAACTGGCTCTTCAAAGTTCGTTCCTCCCAGCCCCCTCTTACAGTAACTCCGATGAGGAGGAAGTCAAACCTTTAAATTACAATAGACCACCACCACAACCTCCACACTCACAACCACCCCTCCCCCTCGTTACCCTTCCAAGGACCTCCCCCAGCTCAGTCCTGGACACACCCAAGTGACTGCCAGTTCCCTGACACGCCCCTTCGCCGCCTTCCCTGTTAATGTAGGGCTCCATAAGGCAGCCCAGGAATCCGGTGTTGATTCTGCTTACTTTGAACAAGTCCTCTTACAATGGGCCATCCTGCCTATAGTGACCTGGTTGAATCCCAGGCCCACCAAAATCTTAGGGATGAAATTCCAATTACCTTGGACATACCCCTTGGCACAGGACCTTACACAGACCCTATATCCTGAGCTCCCACTTGGCCAATTCAAGCATTTAACCCGTACTTGTAAGGCATGTGCCCCCTAGCCCCCCTGGGTCCCATACAGCCTCAAGGAGTCAATCCTAGAGGCCTTACCCCAAATTCTATCTGGCAGATGGATGTTACCCACATACCTTCCTTGGGTAACCTCAAATATGTCCATGTCATTGTGGACACTTACTCTAAGCTTACTTTTGCTATTGCTCTCTCTGGGGAAAAGGCATCCCATGTCATTAAGGCAACAAAAACAGCTATGTTGGTCATGGGCGTGCCCTGGTCAATTAAAACAGACAATGGCCCTGCATACACATCTGCCCAATTCACATCCTTCATGGAATCTTGGGGAATAAAACACTCCCTTGGGATCCCCTACAGCCCACAAGGACAGGCCATTGTGGAAAGAACAAACCGGACCCTAAAGGAACTAATTATAAAACAAAAGTCCACTATGTCACCCAAGGACCCCCACTTGGCCCTAGTGGAAGCTCTTTTCACCCTCAATTTTCTCACCTTTGATGAGGCAGGACTCTCCCCAGCCTACAAACATTGGAGATCCCAACCAACCACGACACCCTTACCCTTAGTCTGCTGGAAAGATCCTCTTACTAATATTTGGAAGGGGCCCCACCCTCTTTTAACACAGGGCCGAGGGTATGCTTGTGTCTTTCCAGAAACTTCACAGATCCCAGTTTGGATTCCTGCCAGAGCCAACTCAGCGACCAGCCTTCCATCCAGCCACTGACTCAGCAACCAGCCTTGCTGAAGAGGATGATGCCAGATCCCTCAGACTACATACGGGACTTTAAACTTATTTCCCCCACCGCCACTGACTCAGCGACCAGCCTTGCTGAAGAAGATGATGCCAGACCCCTTACATATGGGACTTTAAACTTATCCCCCACCCAGCTATAAATTCCTTTCCAACTCCTTTAATTACATTGAGCTGCTACCATTAAGGACACTCAATGCTACTGACTATGACACTAGGGTGAACTCACCCAACAACCTGTCCTACCCCAGTCCTCTTCAGGCTCTCTAGCTGATTCTCGCTTGCTGGGACTGTTCACATGCCACAGAGCCATGCCCACTTGGCCCTTCCATGCCTCCTAGGCAACAGCCTCATATGTATGGTACAATACAGGTCTAGCCCCTAGCCAGACCTCATGCTAAAAGCCATACCAGGCCATACCCCTCGGGTTTTCTCACCAGGATGGTGGCCAGCCCATGATGGGTAAGATTCCATGAGATGGGGCAACCTAAGACAGGCACCATCACATGTGATGATCCCTTGGGGCCTGGGTTCAACAATGGCTTTCCAAAAACCATACCAGGCCATCCCCCTCGGGTTTTCTCACCTAGGTGGCATTTGGCCCATGACGGGTAAGACTCCATGAGATGGAACAACCTAAGACAGGCACCGTCACGTATGATGATCCCTTGGGGCCTGGGTTCAACAATGGCTTGGCAATAAACCATACCTCTCAGGCTTGCCAATAATAAAAACAAAAAGGAGGATATGTATGGCACAATACAGGCCTGGTCCTAGCCAGACCGCATGGCAGAAGAAAACAGGAAGTGGCTTCTGTAAAAATGGCGTTTTGTGCAGGCTTGATGTGACAACAGTTACAGCCCCATGCTCGCGAGAAGCCTACTACGAGATGTCCTGTCCAGAGACAGGCTGTCATTGGTCACCAAAAGGGGACCGCCCCATACAAGGATTAACAGCCCCTTAAACCCTATGTGCATTGTGCTAAATAAACGAGTTTGTGGATTCTCGCTCCGCTTTCACCCAACTCCCAGAGTCTGTGTCGTGACTCCACGCTGCTCACCCCAATTCGGCAGAGACCCTATTGTCCCTCCTGAGCTGGCCTTGGGGGGGACCCCAACATCTCTGTCTTTCTCTTACATTATCTAGCAGAGGTCCATGTATGAATAAAGGCTCTCTCCCTCTCTCTGAAGTGGATTTTGCCTGATTACTCACTTAATTCCTATAACAAAGCTGGTGCATTGGCTGGGACACTGAGTCATGAGAGTCTTACATGCAAACTCCTGGCCCTTTGAGCCACTGGCACAGTAGCCAAGTAACTGTGGAGTCTCCTAGCAATTTGGAAGGCAAACTCCCTGATGGTTTCTGGAGTCCAAACTCAGATCTGAGCTCTGTCCTCCTGTGACACCCAAGCCCCAACCAGACTTGGAAGCAAAGACAGAGCCACCAGATGACAAATTGTCGAAATAGATCATGGGGAACAGAAAACAGACCAAGATAGCTGCTCGAGTTAAGCATAGAGACTGTGGATGCAAAAGACACAGCTATCACCTCAAAGAGATAGTTTATTCTGGAGCCAAATATGAGTGACCACAGCCTGAGAACACAGATTTAGATTACCCCAAATTCTGTGTTCCAGTGTGTTAACAATTTCATGAAGATTTTATAGTTACAGAACAAAAGAAAGTCATAAATCAAGGCACTTTTCAATTACATTGGCTGACCATCAGGTAAGCGGGTGGGTAAGGGAGGGAGGCACCGTGATGCCTCCTAGTGTGTGTGTGTGTGTGTGTGTGTGTGTGTGTGTGTGTGTATCAGTGTCTGAGGCTGTGAATGATTTTGCTCAGGGTCTCTGCTCCCTGAGCAGAGCTGGAAAGACCTACAATCTCAGGCTGAGCCCGACTGGACCTGGGAGCCTGGGAGCAGTACAAAGGGAGAGTCTCTTGGGCAGAGGGTGGGATGACTGCCTTTGGCACAGTTTGTGCCATGTCACTGCACTCCTGGGCCCCTTGTCATTGCTACATTTCCCCTGAACTGGAGGTTGATCTGAAAAAGTTGAGTGCATGTTTCAAACTACTACAGGTTTCCTTGCATACCCAAGGTGAACTTCTTATAGAAATTAGGAAATAATTTATTATAGTTGTTTCAGTTCATTTTGTCTCCCTTGTCCCGTACAAATGGACAATTGGGGCACTGGGAGGAGACAGGCTGCAGACCAGGTCTCACTGGTGAGTTTATTCTATCTCACTATGCTTCTCAGTGGTTGGGAGTTGGAGGAAAAGTTAGACATTGGACACTAGAGACCAGAAAAGGCTGAATTGCATTCCTATTGGGATTTCTCCAGAGTTTCAGCTGCTGCTGTGGGCTGCTTCTTTTTCCTCTCTGTGCTTCCTTCTTCAGGTGGTAGGTGAGGGGCCCCAGTTGGCCACAGGGCCACCCCTGGGAATATCCCTGATGACTCTAATTTGTTGGCTTCCCTGCCTCACGGAGTCGGGAGGCATTGCAGGCATGGTCAGAAGCCCCTTCCCTTATATACTAGGGAATATTAAAATTTCTGGGTTACAGAACAGTCTGAAATGGAGGTAAAATTAAACTTTTGGTTGTTTCTATCTACTTTTTACTTTTCCTTGGGAGTGGATAATGAGAAGATAAAGCCTTTTCTTTTGTTTACTAATTGCCTGCTGAGAGGGGATTAAGGCTGTTCCCCACATGGCTTTATAACTCCAAGGTCAAATCTGGCTGATTGTGAGCTTTTAAATTTTATGGTCCAAAAGAATTTTTCCATGGAGGTCAGTGGTTCATAAATCCTTCAGTTATATTAAAGTCTTATGAGAAGGTGGTAAGGAGTACTCTAAGACACTGTTCCCCCACAGAGATGACCGATGCATTCATGATTCCATTGAGTAAATAAAGGGGGAAAGACCAAATAAGGTAAATAAATAAAAATGGATCTTTAAAAGGCAAGAAGAGGGCCTATGCATATAAAATTCCCTCTAAAATATCTATGGCCATCCCATATATCTAGAACTAACTTCTCTCTCCAATGGAGAATTTGTTTATCTTTTTCAGATGGACAAGAAACCTGAAGGGAAAATCAGCCAATCACACCTCACCATAGAGTAATGTGGGGGAAGGGCAAGAGTACAGCATTCTTGGTGATTACGACACCAGAAAAAGGCTGACAGAGATAAACACAGAGAACATCCAACTCCTACTAAGCCAGATATCCAGAGACACAGAGGCTCCCAAAACCTCATCACTGAAGTAGAACTAAAATGACCCCAACGTGGCTCAGGGAAATTCGTGGAAGAGGGGGCAGAAAGAATATTAGAGCCACAAGTTGGGGCATTATGCACAGAGACTTGGCCTACCCCCATAACTCTTGTCTACCCTCACAATGCATGACCCACATTCCCCATTGATGAGGGTCCCTTTGGAAGAGGGAGGACAGGGAGGAGGATAAGGGAGTCACCATTATGAATGTAAAATTAGAATAATATAAATTTTAAAAAAAGACTTGAGAGAAAAATAAAATGCTATTGAACATCTGCCACACTAGCGTTGATTAGAAAAAGAAAACTGCTACAAAATTTATAACTGGTGATTTCCTTTTGTCCTGATAAAATATAAAACTGCTTTAATTTTAAGCCGGACATGGTGGCGCATGTCTTTAATCCCAGCACTCGGGAGGCAGAGGTAGGAGGATTGCTGAGAGTTAGAGGCCACCCTGAGACTACATAGTTAATTCCAGGTCAGCCTGGACCCGAGTGAAACCCTACCTTGCAAAACCAAAGGGGGAAAAAAAAAAAGGCTCTAATTTCACAGATACATGGACAAAAGGTCATCCTGGATCTGCCAAGTATAGTATCTTCCTTTGTTTATTTACTATTAAACTGTTTTAAAGGGACCAAAAGATCCTAACTGGTTTTGTGAGGTTAAGAAAACAGAATTATAACCCAGAACACCTGTTGATTCAGTTGGTCACAGAGATGCTAGGTTATGAACAAAAAACACAGGAAATTGACTATGCTATGGGGCAAATAAAGCCCAAGATTATATGGCTCTAGACAGACAACAATTAATTCTCCACAACTGCTACAGATAAAATTCTAATAATTCAGGTATAATTCAGGATCTTTGGTTTCAGCTCCCCTTTTGTATGCTGGACAGGCACAGAGACCACTCTTCAGGAAAATGATGCTTATCAGAGACACCTAGGAAACAATTCCCTAGATTATATTAAGTCTATTAGCCCCTATAACCTAGTTATTTATTATCTTATACAACCTTCCTGTATGTGACATGACATTTACAGGTGACACAGCCAAATATTATATCCAGCCGGGCGTGGTGGCACACACCTTTAATCCCAGCACTCGGGAGGCAGAGGTAGGAGGATCGCCGAGAGTTCGAGGCCACCCTGAGACTACGTAGTGAATTCCAGGTCAGCCTGGACCAGAGTGAGACCCTACCTCAATAAACCAAAAAAAATATATATATATATATATTATATCCAAGGTTAAAAATTACAATTGTAAGCCAGGTGTGGTGGTACACACCTTTAATCCCAGCACACAAGGCACAGGTAGGAGGATCACCATTGAGGCCATTCTGAGACTACATAGTGAAATCCAGGTTAGCCTGAGCTAGAGTGAGACCTTACATTGAAAAACCAAAATAATAATAATAATAATAATAATAATAATAATAATGACAATTATAGCTGAGAAAAATTAGTTTTGTCCATACAAAAAAAGAAACATCGGGCTGGAGAGATGGCTTAGTGGTTAAGGCACCTACCTCCTAAGCCTAAGAATGCTGGTTCCAATCTCCAGCAGTTCCAATCTCCAGGTCCCACGTTTAGCCAGATGCAGTGATGTAAGGGTGCAATGCCACACTTGACCACAAGGGGGTGCACGCAACTGGATTTCAATCACAGCAGCTGAGAGGCTGCTGGTGCGCCCATCTATATTTGTCTTCCTTCCCTCTCTCTCTGTCTCTCTCTCTCTCAAAAAAAGAAACATTGGAGAGATGGCTTAGCAGTTAAGGCACTTGCCTGTGGTGCCTAAGGAACCAGATTCAATTCCCCAGAACCCACATAAGCCAGATGCACATGGTGGCACATATGTCTGAACTTCCTTTGCAGTGGCTAGAGGCCCTGACATGCCTATTCTATCCCTCTCCACTGTCTCATAAATAAATAAAAATAAATTTTCCTACAGAGACTGGGAATAGAAGGAACATATCTCAACATAATAAAAGCTATTTATGACAAACCCACAGCCAACATAATACTAAATGGAGAAAAACTTGAAGCTTTTCCACTAAAACCAGGCACAAGACAAGGGTGTCCACTGTCCCCACTTTTATTTAATATAGTACTGGAAGTCTTAGCCATAGCAATAAGGCAAGAGACACTCATAAAAGGGATACAAATTGGAAAGGAAGAGATCAAGTTATCATTATTTGCAGATGATATGATTCTATACATAAAGGACCCTAAAGACTCTACCAGCAGACTGTTAGAGCTGATAAACACCTATAGCCATGTAGCAGGATACAAAATAAACACACAGAAGTCAGTAGCCTTCCTATATGTTAACAACAAATACACAGAAGATGAAATCAGAGAATCACTCCCATTCACAATTGCATCAAAAATAAATAAATAAATAAAGTACCTTGGGATAAACCTAACCAAGGAAGTGAAGGATATCTAAAAGGAGAACTTTAAAACTCTCAAGCGAGAAATTGCAGAAAACACTAGGAAATGAAAAAACATCCCCTGTTCTTGGATCAGAAGAATCAATATTGTGAAAATGGCAATCCTACCAAAAGCAATCTACACATTTAATGCAATCCCCATCAAAATTCCAATGGCATTCTTCATGGAAATAGAAAAAACAATCCAAAAATACATTTGGAAGCACAAAAAATCTTGGATATCTAAAGCAATATTGAGCAACAAAAATAAGGCTGGTGGTATCACCATACCTGATTTTAACCTATATTACAAAGTCATAGTAACTAAAACAGCATGGTACTGGCACACAAACAGACATGTAGATCAATGGAACAGAATAGAGGACCCTGATGTAAGTCTGGGCAGCTATAGCCACCTGATCTTTGACAAAAATGCCAATAAGGCTCATTGGAGAAAAGACAGCCTTTTCAGCAAATGGTTCTGGGAAAACTGGATATGTATCTGTAGAAGGATGAAAATAGCTCCTTATCTCTCTCCATGTACAAGAACTAAGTCCAAATGGATCAAAGACCTTAATATCAGACCTGAAACTCTGAAACTGTTAGAGGAAAAAGTAGGGGAAACCCTTCAACATATTGGACTTGGCAAAGACTTTCTGAACATAACCCCAATTGCCCAGGAAATAAAACCACAGATCAATTGTTGGGACCTCATGAAATTACAAAGCTTTCATACAGCTAAGGACACTGTGAATAGAGCAAAAAGGCAACCTACAGAATGGGAGAAAATCTTTGCCAGCTATACATCTGACAGAGGGTTAATATCTAGGATATAGAAAGAACTCCAAAAATTAAATAATAAGAAATCAAACAACCCAATTAAAAAAATGGGCTATGGAACTAAATAGAGAGTTCTCAGAAGAAGAAATATAGATGGCATATAAACATCTAAAAAAAAGTTCTACATCCCTAGTCATCAGGGAAATGCAGATTAAAACTACACTGAGATTCCATCTCACTCCTGTCAGATTGGCTACCATCATGAAAACAAATGACAATAAATGCTGAGAGGATGTGGAAAAAGAGGAACCCTTTTACACTGTTGTTGGGAATGCAATCTGGTCCAGCCATTGTGGAAATCAGTGTGGAGTTCCTGAGACACCTAAATATAAATCTACCATATGACCCAGCTATACCACTCCTAGGCATATATCCCAAGGACTCGTCTCACTGCCTTAAAGATACTTGCTTGACCATGTTTATTGCCGCTCTATTCACAATATCTAGGAAATGGAACCAGCCTAGATGTCCCTCAACTGATGAGTAGATAATGAAGATGTGGCACATTTACACAATGAAGTTCTACTCAGTGGTAAGAAAAATGTTATGAAATTTGGTGAAAAATTGGATGGATCTGGAAAGGTCCCACGTTTAGCCAGACGCATAAAGTGACGCAAGGGCGCAATGCCACACGTGCCCATGAGGGGGCCGCACACATCTGGAGTTCGTTCTTAGTGGCTGAGAGCCCGCTGGCATGCCCACACTCTCTCTTTCCGTGTCTCTCTCAAATAAAAGAAATAGAATTTTAAAATGTCTAATGACTGTAAAATTCAGACTGATTTAGTTCAATGACCAGGTTCTGCTTTATTCTTAAACTGTATGTAATCAAAATCTCAGTCAAGATTTTAGTTAGTTGACTTATTACTGGTATCTTAAGTTCATTAATGATAGATCTACTGATACTGCTCTAGGACAAACCTCATGTCCAATGACCTTCTGTTGTTCTGCTTCCAGTTTTTTTTTGGGGGGGGATGGGGTAACTGGTGTGTATATAGGTATAAAGACTAGCCAAAGTTGTTTTCAAACACAAATGCCAAGTTTTTATAGTTATCTTTTTCTGACATACAATTTCTAGATCAAATCAATTGCTTTAAAGTTGTTGGTAAAATATTGTTTTCAGAGTCCTAACTACATATGTTCTGCCTGTACTTATAACTGACAAATACTTAAAGGATAAAATGTGTATGCTTTCTATGTTCCAGATATGGTTTATACTATCACCTGATGTTGCAATCATGTTCACATTATTGGCAGTAATCACCCTATCAAAAGCAGCTTTTGGGAAAAAAAAAAAAAAAGGTTTATTTTGGCTTACAGACTTGATAGGAAGTTCCATGATGGCAAGGGAAAACGATGGTATGAGAAGAGGGTGGACATCACCCCCTGGCCAACATAAGATGGATAAGAGCAATAGGAGAATGTTCCAAACACTGACAAGGGGAAACTGGCTATAATACCCATAAGCCTGCCCCCAACAATACACTGCCTCCAGGAGGGGTTAATTCCCAAATCTCCATCAGCTGGGAACCTAGCATTTAGAACACCTAAGTTTATGGGGGGAGGCACCTGAATCAAACCACTATATTCCACCTTGACCCCCATAAACTGATAACCATACCTGACAGAAAATACAATGCATTCAGTCCAACTTTAAAAGTCTCCATCGTTTTTGTCAATTCTAATGATGTTCAAACACCCCCATAGTCCAAGGTCTTTTAACTGAGCCATAATACCAAAAACTCTCCCCCAAACCCATAATGGTACAGAATAAACATTCACACTGCAAAAGATAACATTGGGCATAGCAAAGAAATATTTAAGCAATACAAGATTTAAAACAACCAAGGCAAACATCAAAATCTGTAGCTCCAAGTCCAACAACTCTAGCTAGTAACAAGTCTCCAAGTCCGATAATTCTAACCAGCAACAATTCTCTGGCGTTCCAATTCCACCCTTCCAGCTAGGCTACTCACAGTCCTGGAAAACTTCATCCAGGGCCAGCAGCTTTCCTTAGCAGCCATCTTGTAGTCATGGCATCTCCACTGGGTCTCCACTGCAACCCATGGTTCATCCTCACAGTTCCATTGGGTTTCTATGCAGGCATTCAGCAAACCTGCTTCACACTGCCCATGGCCATTTCCAAAACACAAGACTATATTGTAAACTCAATAATCATCTCTTTCCTGCATTTCTTATTCTCCACAATACCAGGTAGGGTGGCAATTTGTTAATACAGGGGGTAATAAAGCAGACTTTGGAGAACAGGACACTCCTTGAGCACTCAGGCTCCTTCAAAAGAGTCTACATTCTTCCTGTTGCCCCAGTGCAGGTCAGCTGGCCCAATCTCAAAGGTTGTAATTTCTCATCTAATTGAAGCTGAATGGGTAAAAGTTTCAGCCCAACGATTTCATTTCTGTGCCATATCCCTCTGCTCATACCAGTCTGTTTCTACGCAAAGCAATCCTGCACAAGTTCTCAGGACACGGGTATTACAGGGAGCCTCTCACACAAAATGCTTCTAGCTCAGTCCAAGCAAAGCTCTTTCTCACCCTCACAAGCCAAAACTCACAGTCCATAGTTCTTACTGCATTCAGGTCTGAGTTTGACCAAAATATTCCATCAACCTGTACTTAGAGCACTGCCAGCACTGCAAGGCATTTCTTAGGCCAAAGTTTCAAATCTTTCCACATTCCTCTTGAAAATCAGCTCCAAAAGGCCAAAGCCACAGTCAGGTGTCTAGCAACAAATGACTTCACTCTTGGTACCATCTATACTGTTGCAGTCAGGTTGCATTGCTGACAGAAATCACCTGACCAAGAGCAACTTTTAGGGAAAAAAATGGGTTTATTTTGTCTTACAGACTCGAGGGTAAGCTCCATGATGGCAGGGGAAAATGATGGCCAAAATAAGGTGGACAATAGCAACAGGAGAGTGTTCCGAACACTGGCAAGGAGAAACTGGCTATACTACCCATAAGCCCACCCCCCAACAATACACTGCCTACAGGAAGCATTAATTCCCAAATCTCCATCAACTGGGAACCTAGCATTCAGAACATTATGGGGGCACCTGAATCAAACTGTTAGGTGAGGACAGGCTCCCAAAATGGAGTCACCAAGGACAGCAGGATGGTGACAGAGACATAAGGAAGTGCATTATCCACATTCCTCAAGAAACCGCCTAGCCATTATCCTTTCCTTGGCAAACAATGCCCCCAGGTCATGGTTTCCTGCCCCCTTATCTCGTAAGCTGCCTGGTCACTGTTCTGGTCTCACACCCTAACTATTTGAAATGGCTAATGTAAAGAACAAACAGTTCTTTTCCCTTCCTCACCTTCCTCAAACTGAAGAAGCCCACTACCTGAAAAACTCAGGTTGGCTGTGTTCCGCTCTTGAGAGTCAGCCCTGGCAGCTTGTGCTTTTCCCCAATAAAAACTTCCATCTTTGCCTCAGAGTGGTTTGCGTGGTCTTTTTCACTCCTAAACCTTACACAAACCACCACCCCTCACAACTAAACTTAAGTGTCAATCAGAATAATTGTAAACTTTTGTGTTATCTCTAACCAGATCTGCTTTATTAACCAAATATATTTTGTACTTCTTTAAGCAGATCTATTTTGCTAATCAGGTATATCTATATATAGTCTCTCTGAGTGACTAATAACCATATGTAAAAGCCAAAGTCAATTGGGAAGATCAGAGTTAAAAAGATATTTTGGTTCTTTGGGAAGGTCAAAAGGTCACAGGAAAGGATGGATCACTTCTAGCCGCTAGCCTCTGGTAAGTTACCTGTCTTCTTGGTCACAGAGGACATGAAAACCTGGAGACTGGGAATGAACTCCATGTCAGTGTATCTGCAAAAAGAGAGTCACTGCAGATTCTTCTAAAAACAAAACAAACAAAAAAATTCCACATGATCAACATAGTCTTGACTTATCCTTATAGATTACACAATACTGAGTGTTATAGAGCTCTCCACAGGTTCCTAAGATTCTCTCCTACAGAGTCATAACTGACTTCTAAGATATAATATATTGTTAACTATGGCTGCCTGTATGGTTTTAAACACCCAATAAAATATATATATATATATAATCTCCACAAAATGTTATAATATAAATAAAATTTTGTACTAATAGGCTCCTTTGTCTGATGTTAGCTTACATTACTGAGCTCTTATGTTAACTTATGCCTTCTTTTGCCTATGTCTGGCCCTGATTAGTTAGCCACTGTTTGCTTTTATATAAAAGATACAGTAATAAAAAGAAATGTCTAATGTAAAATCCACCCAGGAAAAGTATATGAGTAAAAATACAAATTATTTAAAAGGAAATAACTTTTAAAAAAATTCTAAAAGTAATCTGCTCTATACTGATGGCTCAGGGTGGGATGTTTGACCAGACTGTGAACAGCCCTATTGGAGGGGTAAAATAGACAATCCAAAGATTGCCATCATTGGTTAGGTTTACCTGGTGGTTATCAATTTGCATTGGTCCAGTCTCTCCTTGTTATGCTTTATTACAATAAAAATGCTTACTTTGCTATCATTTGTTAAAAATATGTAGCTTGCTTTGATTTTATAGGACTTAGAGTTATCAAACAGTCCTAAATCTCAGATGAGGCTTGAGGCTTTAAAACTATCTTAAACTTGATAAAAGGTTATAAAGCCAGTCTAAGTATAGTTTATAATATGAGATGGTCACAAGTCTATGAAAAAAAAGTAATGGTCTAAAGGTGTGGGCCCATAAAAATCAGACTTAAATATTGTCTCTAATGGACAGAGCCCCACCAAAGAAAAATGTGTGTTTGGAAAAAAATCTGGAGCCCAGCTCTAAGATGTAAACTCTGACTTAAAATTACTAGTGATATTGATTATTTGATGGTGTTCTCTTAAAATTTGTAACACAAGGAAACCCACTTACACCTAGAAAGTTGAACACACACCCACCAGTCTGGGGATATAATCTAAATAAAAGATTTTTTAAAAAGCCACTCCAGCCAGTTTGGACTGGCCCCATACAATACTAAGTGCTATTAAAGTTACAGGTGCCACACCGTGTATTCATCACATTCGGTAAAGAAGGCCCACACAGCCAAAGGGAGCACGTCTTGGATGACAGAACAATGTCTAGATCACCCCTCTAAATCACCCTGTGGAGGCACCAGGAGTGCTCCAAAGATCTGCAACTCTACTCTGATCATACCCAAAAGCTGATCCATCTATGCACAACTGGAACTTGGAAATCTACAAGTCCATACCAAACAACTAGGAGTTGATTGGCCAATGCATGTTGGAAGCTTGAGGAAGTCTGTTACAGGGGATATCTCTGTAGACCATGATCATGATGCCACTCCATTCCACTGGGTCTGACAGTGGTACTTTTGCTGGTATTCTCAGTGGGGATGGGGACAATGACCCCACTGGATTAAAACTTGTGTGTGGGGGGGTATAGCTATAGCTCTGGTAACAAAAAACATGATTGTAGGGGCTGTTTTTCTGTAACAGTCTGTACCATCTCAAGCCATACAATACTGGGAAACATCCATAAATAAAAACTAAAATTAAAAAAGATAGGAGTCTGTACATACTTTTGAAATACCTTGTCTGCTAAATTCATGAATGATATACACCAAATAGCCGAGTCATTGGTAGACCTACAAAAACAGCTAAACCCCTGGCCAATGTAACCACATACATACAAAACCAGGGGGGCCTGAAACTACTTACATATAATAAAAGGGGCCTATGCTTATTTTTAAATAAGGAGTGCTGCTTTTATACAAACAAATCTGGTGTTTTAATGAATAGAATCCAAAGGTTAAAAAAAAATGACTAAAAACATTTTAACAAACTCCTAGATGTTGTGGGACAGCTATTGGTCATGGGCTAAATGGTCTATGCCCCTGATCAGGCCACTAACAATGCTCCTCTTAGGATTATTATTTGGGCCTTGCATCTTGGACCTCCTAACTAGATTTATCACTAGATGCTTCAAAAGGGGGAAAACTATTGAAGAAATACCATATATCTAATTTTTCTAGTTTATATTAGTTTAGATGGAATATAATCAATGTATCTATAATAAATGTAAAGGTGCCTAGGACTTTCAGTGAAGCAATAGATGTTGCATGTCCCTCCTCTGAAACTGCAGCAGGGGAGAGTCCTTTGATGGTAGCTAACAGGAATTCTGTGACTCTGAGCCTGACCCCTTTGGACAATATATAGTTACCTTATCTCAGGAGAAAGCTTTCTGTACTTAATCTTATTAGACAAAACCCTACACTCATACATGTAAATCTCTCCCCTTTCCAAGCACAGGAAAATTAAGGCAAAGGATAGTAAAAGGTATATAACTCCAAGGCAATCTAAGTTTAGGCCCTCTGTCTTTTTCTGGCATTAGCTAGCAGAGGTTCATGCATAAATAAAGGCTCTCTCCCTCTCTCTGAAGTGGATTTTGCCTGATTACTGACTTAATTCCTATAACAAAGCTGCTCAGGAAATCTTTGAAGTGACAAAGGATATATATGGGTTTGTGAAGAGTTTGAAAGGAGGGCTGGAGAGATGGCTCAGTGGCTAAAGTGCTTGCCTGCAAAGACCAAGGATCTGAGTTTGATTCCGTAGTACCCATGAAAAGCCAGATGCACAAGGTGGCACATGTATCTGGAGTTTGTTTGCACTGGCTAGAGGCCATGGTGTCCCATTCTATATCTGCCCCCCCATAACTATTTTTTAAAAGCGTTTTCCAAGCGTAATGGCACACATCTTTAAATCCCAGCACTCTGGAGGCAGAGGTAGGAGAATCGCCATGAGTTCAAGCCCACCCTGAGACTACATAGTGAATTCCAGGTCAGCCTGGGCTAGAGTGAGACCCTACCTTGGAAAAAAAAAAAAAAAGCATTTTAAAGGAGGAAGGAATGGGGAATTTTATGTCTCTATGTGTAATAGGCATGTGCATGCCTTAGTGTCCCTGTAGAGGTCTGAGGACAATCTCAGAGTGTTTGTCCTCTCCTTCCTTCTTTGAGACAGGGTGGACTGTTCTCCTGGCTCAGTCTTCCCATTGCTTTAGGTGTGTTGAGATTATAGACATATGTGTCACTTTGTTTGGCTATACATGAGTGCTTGTGAAATTGAACTTGGGCTTGCAGGCTTGCAAGCAAGGGCTTCTACTCCATACTCTCAACATTTTTGAGGTAGTAACTTAAGCAAACCCTGGCTGACTTCAGTGTTAATGGGATGACAAAACCCCACTGATCTCTGGAAGAGGGTGGAAACCACATTGTTCTATGTCCATCTGCATAGGGAAGGATGCCAGGGCTTGAATGTGGGCTTCCTGTAGCTTTGGAGTCCTTAGAGGGTAAAGGAAAAGTGACTAAGTTAGGAAGTAATCTGCCTGGAAAATCCCTCTGGCAGAGGGAGGGATGGGACCACAGATGACAACATAGGTCTTAGATAGAAAGATGGATAACTCTTCCTGCACAGCCAGTAAAGAATCTGAATTAGCCACCTCTGTGTAAGCTATGCCATCGTTAGCTCACAATCCTAAATCCTAGTAGGGCAGAACTACTGTGGTTTTCCTTCCTTTATACTACATGTTTGTCAGTGTCAGGGAACTATGCTCAACAAAAGACCTCAGGCTGACCAACAATCATCATCCCCAAAGTTGCTGTACCCAGAGCTAGATGGGAAGAGTATGCTTTGGGAAGGTGGCATATTGGAGACTCTAGCTTGGCAACAGGTAACAGGTGATACCTTCCTTCACAGCTAACTGGTTAGAATTATTCACATGGCTCCACCTAAATACAGAAAGTCAGGTAGTGCAACCTTACTGTGTGCCCAGAAGGTAATTAGAATTTATGTGGTGAGCAGTAGTGATGACTACAGCACCCTATCCCAGGGAAGCTGTAGTTCTAGCTATACAGAATGCAGAGAGGAGCCAGCCAGTCCAAGACCATGCGAACAGATAGCAAGAAGCAAGGTCAAGTCTTGTGTGTTCCTGACCCTGTGTCCCTATTATCTTCAGCAGGGTTCAGAGCTCTTCAGGGTAGTCCCTCCTGACCTCAGACCTTTGTCACTGCTTTCTGTGGGTTGTACCACGGGTGGTGGTAGTGTGTGTTCGTTTGGGCGGGGGGAGGGGATTTTCTTCTGTGAGGTCCACTAGAATTAAACTTTCTTCCATGGCATCATTTCAACTGACAAACCCTTAGATACAGAAGCCTTAGTTCCTGTGATCTCAGCTGGCTGACTCTGACCAAGTACAGGACCAGCAAGTTTGAAATACTCAAAATATGTTGCCTCCACTTCTCATCAGAGCTTGTCATACTTCCTTGCCTCCCTGACTTCTGAGGTAGGTTAGGTGACACCTCTGTGCTCCCATAGAGCTTTCTTCTATAAGGAAGTTTGATGAGGACACGTGTAGCACCCTAATATCGAACAGAAAGGTCCCAGCTTGAGGTGGTGGCCATAGCATGGGGAAGTTATCCAAGAACCCCAGGAGGTATTGCTGCACAGCTATGACCTGACCTCTAGAGCCAAGAAAGCAGCAGAGGGCCTGAGTCTATGAGGAACTTGGGGATCTATAATAAAAACTTGGCAACCAGGCAGGCATGATGGCACATGCTTTTAATCCCAGCACCTGGGAGGCAGAGGTAGGAGGATCACCATGAGTTGAGACCACCCTGACACTACATAGTGAATTCCAGGTAAGCCTGAGCTAGAGATCCTACGTCAAAAAAACAAACAAACAAACAAACAAACAAAAAAAAACTTGGAAACCGGCAGATACAACTTTGATACACTGCCATGAAAGACTGCCTGCCTCTTAAAAGGACTCATTACCACATACTGTACTGAGAAAATGCAAGAGTCCACTGATCCTCCAACTGCTGGCAAGCCAGGATTCACTTCAGGAATTGGAGCAACTGGTAATTGGGGTTGCACTGCAAATGTGAACCACTACTACAATGAATAATCTAATAGAAAAAGCCAAGGAGGCAACTCAGAAGAATCAGCATATGTTGGGTCCTGGGTTTCACCCCCACCATTCTAAGAGGACAGTATGTAGATTTGGATGTTTACACAGGCAAAGACTTCCAAAGCATATTATCAAATATGAGGGGTACATTAGCAGGTCTGCAGTGTACTATTTGTTTATAAAAGTTGGGAGCCAGGTGCAGTGTTACATACTTATAATTCCAGTATTGTAGAAGCTGAGGCAGGAACATAAGAGTTTTAAGGCTGGCCTGAGCTACGAAAGATCCTGTCTAAACATATGTACAATTGGTAGGGTTACACAAGTAAATGACTCTCTTTAAAGGGGAAATGGCAAACAGGTTAGAAAGGTGTATTGCTTTTCTATCTTGAATTCTGTGTCACTTGTTACATAGTACCCATTCTAAAAATCAACTAACTACCCAAGGCAATGTGCTATCTGTAACAGAAAATGCACACTTGTGGAAAACTAGGAATAAAGTAATAAAGTTTGTAGTTAATGTTATTGCACCACTGTCAAACTTCTTTAAAACTGGGCAATGTACCAAATCCAACTCTTTCAGTTGTTGCTTCCTAACTGAAGTTCCACTGGACTGATTTTTTTCTCTCCACTAGTAGGTCATAAAATCTCAATGTCTGGTTTTCTGTTCTCTGTGCCTGGCACATCTCCCATTTTTTCTGACCTTGGAAGAAGCTGTTTCTCATGACTCAGGACCAAACTCATCAATTATTTGCTCAGGAAAGCTTTCTTAAACCTCTGCATCAATGTCTTCTAAGATATAGTACCATATTAGAACTTCTATTTACATATGTCAAGCTTCTCCAGGATGCAAACTATGCAGGTCAATTTTTTTTTTAACCTATTAGCACCTGTGGAAAGAAACCCACTATTGCAGAACATGGCAGAGAAGCTGGGCTGGGCTGCAGTCACCTCAGCAGACACCACATGGGATTAAAAGAGGAAAGCCCTTAGGACTTGGGCCACCCAGAAAAGAGGATGTGGCTGGCCGAGGTTATTGTTAAGTAGAGGTATTTCCCTTAAAGGTCATTATAGAGTAACTAAGGTATTCAGTCCTTTTCTGAATCTGCATAGAGCTAGTGCATTATCACATCTACTATATGTTGCTATTTCTACGTTCTATTTTATCACTATCTTCCCAGTGGAAGGACGAGTCAAGCATATATTCTTAGTTGGAAGACTGGGGTTCTTTGGCTGTCTTAGAAGGCAAGAGGCCTGGATACCAGGCTTCCACAAAGTTCTTTCCCATCTAGACACAATAGCACAGTGCCCCTTTAACTGCAAGTTGTCCACCCCCATCTAACCATAAGAACAATTAAGGAAAAAGACTTTATTCCTAAATTTTACTGTCAGCCAGGCATGGTGGCACACACCTTTAATCCCAGCATTCGAGAGGTACAGGTAGAAAGTACACTCTGAAGCCGGGCGTGGTGGCGCACGCCTTTAATCCCAGCACTCGGGAGGCAGAGGTAGGAGGATTGCTGAGAGTTCGAGGCCACCCTGAGAATACATAGTTAATTCCAGGTCAGCCTGGGCCAGAGTGAGACCCTACCTTGCAAAACCAAAAAAAAAAAAAAAAAAAAAAAGTACACTCTGAGTTTGAGGCCAGCATGAGACTACAGAGTGAATTCCAGGTCAGCGTGGACTAGAGCGAGACCCTACCTCGAAAAGACAAAAGTAAAAAACAAAAAGCATTAGTAACTTTCTAGGTTTTTTTTTTTCAAGCAAATACTTTTATTAACATGGTAAGATTTTTCTTTTTTCAAAACATGGTAGGGTTTTGACCTCAAATGCTTATCAGGTCTGCTTACTCAAACTTACAGCTTGACTACCTTGAGGATACCAATTCCTTGCCCAGCTTGGGATCCATTGCAAATAGTTCCACGCTTTTCTTCCTAGCCCATTAAAGGGCCTTTGCAAGTTAAGTATCTTTAATTTTATGCCCAGAATCCCCTCAAATGGGATTACGGACATCAACTCATACAGAATAACAAAGACTTCATCTCTTACTCTAGGTTCCATGTCATTTACAGCTGAGTTAGGTTGTCCAAACTCACAAAGGTTACAATATAGTGTACCACATAAAATTTAAAATTTTGCACAAAATACATCTCTCCTCCTTTGGTCTCACACAGAAATTAAAGTCCCTCTATACAAACAATATTATCCTCCAACCTTTCTTCCAGTTCATCAGTCCTAGCCAGTAAGGCCCATCTGCAGTTCCAGTTGAAATCTGGTCCCTTCATCAGATGCTGCATGGAGTTGTCTTCTAGAATGAATGCAGCTCCTTCAGCACCTCTCCAGAGCCGGTGAACTCCAACTCTTGAGTCTAGTGTCACACATAGTTCCAGGGAGCTAACAGGTCACACATGAAAGAGCAAAGCACCTCAAAATTCAGAAATAACTCAAAGCCCACGAACAAATGTGACTGCTGCAAGAGCTTACAATCTAGGCCCTAATTCCTGTATGTGAGAGAGCATGTTCCAAATAAAAGTTACTTCCCCAACAAAAACATTTAACAGTCAAAACTATATCGAGGTCATCAACCGCAGACCACAGCAGAAACGCAGTGTAAGAGAACAGAATGAAGACAGAGGGGGAAAAAGGGGAAAACAAAAGGCTCTCTGGTTCAGCTTCTCCAGGGTGTCAGCCAATCGCCATCACTCGACCAGAATCCATTGGCTGGAAACCTATGGCATATCGGGAGAGAGCCATCACGGAGAGGTTAATCCCATGGCGCCAGCAAGTCACACAAATCCAGTCTCTTCTGGAGGCCACCTGACTCATTATTCCAGGCCTCTGGCAAAATCTGGACTCTTCCAATCACCTTCCCACTACCATTTGTCTTCTCCACCCCCGGCCGGACTAATTCCATGATCGATTCTGTTCCCCTAGCGACTCTAATTTTCTCATCTGTGGCCACCTTGGGTCACAACCAAAGCCCGCACCAAGGCGGACAGCAAGCCTCCCTTCCCCACTGGCCCACGGAGGGAGACGGCGCGCATGGCGCCTGGCGACACCTCCCAGGGCTCCGGAGTCGTCGCCCCCGGCCTCCCACACGGGTCCCCGGCCCACCTTCCGCGGCCGAGGCTCCCTCACGCCGACTCGCTCTTCTCTATCCGCCGCACCAGCTGCACCAGCATCTCGGCCATCTTTGCCGTCTCGCGGGCCTTCTCGTCGGCCTGCTCGCCCCTGCGCGCCGCGTCGGCGCTCTGCAGGTGGTTCAGGGCGCTCTCCTCCGACGCCTCCACCTGCGTCTTCATCTGGATCAGCATATTGTCCATCTCCCACAGCTTGCCCCGGTTGCGCCCCGGCGCCCGGCCGCGCCCGCGCGTCAGCGACGCGATGTCCTCGCGCATCTCGTGGATGACGGGCAGCAGGAACTGCTCGAAGTCCTCCTCTGGCTCCAGCACCTCCACCTCCTCCGGCTCGGCCAGCTCCACCACGTCCAGGGGCCGCATCTCCAAGCCGCTCCGGAAGCGCGCGGTCGACACAAAGCAGACACTCAAGGCGCTCAGCGACTGAGCTCTGGATCTACCTTCAAACTTTCCCCCCTTTTAAAAAACTTTTCTTCTCAGAGAAGCCACTAAAAACAGTGACTGAAGAGCTGAGAAGAGGCGAACAAAATGGACTCCCGGCCGTCAACCAGCGCTCCACACGCAACGGCCCCTTTCACGACATTTCCGCGCCTCTCTTTACGGTTACACTGCAAAGAGCGGGCTCGCGCTTGTCCATGAAGGGGCGGGGCGAGCGGACGGGCATGCAGACACTGCGTGCCTTGCCTTAGCCCTGCCCCTTATTTTCTGGTTTGCAGATGAGCACTTACTGATGCCTGGGCTTGGAGAGGGGATCTGGGCTGAAAAGTAGTGTTGTATACTTTTTACTTTTCCGGGTTTTTTTCGGTTTGTTTTTAAGGCACGGTCTCAGTGTAGCCAAGGCTTACCTGGGATTCACTCTAAACTCAGGCTGGCTTCAAACTCACAGTCCTACCTCAACATCCTGAATACTTAGAATACAGGCCTGAACCACCACCTGGCAGATTTACTTTTTTTTGATGTATAATGTTTTTTATTGACAACTTCTATAATTACAGACAATAAACCATGATAATTCCCACCCTTCACCCAGTTTCCCCTTTACAACTCCATTTTCCATCATATCCCCTCCCTCTCTCCATTAGTCTCTCTTTTATTTTGATGTCATCATCTTTTCCTCCAAGTATGAGGGTCTTGTTAAGGTATTTCTAGACACTGCAAGGTCGTGGATATTGAGGCCATTTTCTGTCTGGACAGTTGCATTGTAAGGAGTACTACCTTCCCTTTGGCCATTACATTCTTTCCGCTACCACTTCTGCCATAGACTTTCAATTAGGTTTTCAGTACCAGGCATGTATTCCCTCCCACAGAATGGGCCTCCAGTCCAATTAGAGAGCAGTTGGTTTACCCAGAGCAGACATACCACTATTGCACCCCTTCAGTCATTTGGCCTGTCTGGCCAAACTTGAGGCTTCCAGAGTCCACTGTTTTCACCACTGATGACTTCTGTCTCCCAAAGGGCTGCATGCAGTGCAGCTTTTTCCAGCTTTCAGTTGGCTGGTCTACAGGGAGAAGGTTTTCAGCTCCGCACCAGCTTGATTTTTCAGTGATGTTGCTGCCCATGTATGTGAAGTCTTCAGCAACAGGGTCGTACCATCTGTTTCTCAAGGAAAACCAAGGGCCTTGGCAATAGCCTGTAAGGTTTTGGAGGCAACAAGGATCTCCCTGGCCAACAACTCACTGGAAGGTATCTGTGGTAATAATGTAATTTGAATAGATGCCCCCCCAATATATTCAGTGTTTTATTAGTTTATAGTTTGCATCTGCAGCCACCTTGCTGGAGGCAGTGTCACTAGGCGGGTCTTAAGGTGTGGTGGTGGGTTTAGGATTTCAGTGGAAAGATATGCAAAGTGTGCCTAGCTGGAGCTCCAGAGGTATGCTGTGGCTTTTGGCTGTGGCTTTTCTCTCTGTGTTTGTTCCTGTGAAGAGCAGGCCAGCTTCTTCTGCCATTATGGAACTTCCCCTGAACCTGTAAGCGCCAATAAATATCCCTTCCTCCATAACTGTGCCTGGTCTGGAAGTTCATCTCAGTGAACCTGAGTTCCATCCCAGGAACTGAAAATTTTCTAGTAATAATCTATGGCTTCTGGATGTGGCATTATCTAAAGAAGTAGGCTTTCAAATGTCTTATTTAGAATATCTTGAATTTTGATTGACCTTCCCTCCCACACCCTTCTTCTACTCAATCTCTTCCCCTGGCCTTGCTTAGGCCATTCCACTCCCTGTAATTTATTCTTCTACCATCCCCTTAAGTACTTCCTTTCCCCCCTTCCCTTATACCTTTTTCTAGCTTACTGGCCTCTACTACCAATTTTGGTTCCAGGTCATACACAAGTCTACACATTTGTAGTTAGGATCCACATATGAGAGAATGTGCAACATTTAGCTTTCTGGGCCTGGGTTATCTCACTTAGTATAATCCTTTCCAGATCCATCCATTTCCCTGCAAATTTCATGATTTCATTTTTCTTTACCACTGAATAGAACTCCATTGTGTTTATGTACCACAACTTTATTATCCATCCATCTGTTAAGGGATGTCTAGGTTGGTTCCATTTCCTAGCTATTGTGAATAGAGCAGCAATAAACATGGTTGTGCAAGTATCTCTAAAGAAGTGAGAATAGTCATTAAGATAGGCTGGGAGTCCTATAGATGGATCATATGGTAAATCTATTTTTAGCAGTCTCAAGAATCTACACACTGATTTCCAAAATGGTTGTACTAGACATTTCTACCAACAGTGTAGAAGGGTTTCCCTTTTTCTTCATCCTCACCAACATTTATTGTCCTTTGTTTTCTTGATTATAGCCATTCTAACAGGAGTGAGATGGAATCTCAAAGTAATTTTAATTTGCATTTCAATGATGGCTAAGGAAATAGGACATTTTTTTTAGATTTTTATATGCCATTTGAATTTCTTCTTTTGAGAACTCTCTAGTTCAATAGCCCATTTTTTAATTGGGTTGTTTGATTTCTTATTGTTTTGTTCTTTGAGTTCGTTGTATGTTCTGAATATTAATAATATGTCAGATGTATAGCTGGCAAAGATTTTCTCCCATTATCTAAATTGTCTGTGTTCCCTACTCACAGTGTCCTTTGCTGTACAAAAGCTTTGTGATTTCATGAGATCCCAGTGGTTGATAAATGGTTTTATTTCCTGAGCCACTGGGGTTATATTCAGAAAGTCATTGCCTATGTCAATATGTTGAAGGGTTTCCCCTACCTTTTCCCCTAGCAATTTCATAGTTTTAGTTCTGATATTAAGATTCCTGATCCATTTGGACTTGATTCTTATGCATGGAGAAGGCAAAGATTTATTTTCATCCCTCTATATACAGATATGCAGTTTTCCCAGCAGCACTTGTTGAAGAAGCTGTCGTTTCTCAAATATTTTTTTGGCATTTTTGCCAAAAATCAGATGGCTGTAGCTGTCTGTATTAATATCAGGGTCCTATATTGTGCTCCATTGATCTACATGACTGTCTTTGTGCCAGTACCATGCTATTTTTGTTACTATGGTTTTGTAATATTATTTAAAATTAGGTATGGTGATATAACCTGCTTTATTTTTTTCATCATATCCCCTCCTGTCTCAATTAGTCTCTCTTTTATTTTTGGAGAGAGACACAGAGAGAGAGAGAGACAGAGAGAGAGAGAGAGAGGGAGAGAGGGAGAGGGAGACAGAGATGGGCGCGCCAGCAGTTTCTTGGCTGCTGTGAATGAAATCCAGATGTGTGCATCCCCTTGTGGGCAAGTGCGGCATTGCGCCCTTGCATCACTTTGCATCTGGCTAAATGTGGGACCTGGAGATTGGAACCAGGTTCTTAGGCTTAGGAGGCAGGTGCCTTAACTGCTAAGCCATCTCTCCAGCCCTCAATGTCGTTTTAATCTGCATTTCCCTCATGACTAGGATGTAGAACTTTTTTTTTTTGATGTTTATGTGCCACCTGAATTTCTTCTTTTGAGAACTCTCTACTTACTTCCATAGCCCATTTGTTAATTGGGTTGTTTGATTTCTTATTATTTAGTTTTTTAGTCCTTTGTATATCTTAGATATCAATCCTCTGTCAGATGTATAGCTGGCAAAGATTTTTTCTCCATTCTGTAGGTTGCCTCTTTGCTCTAGTCACAGTGACCTTTGCTGTACAAAAACTTTGTAATTTTTTGAGGTCCCAGCAACTGATCTGTGGTTTTATTTTCTGAGCAATTGGGATTATATTCAGAAAGTTTTTGCCAAGACCAATATGTTGAAGGGTTTCCCTTACTTTTTCCTCTAGCAGTTTCAGAGTTTCAGGTCTGATATTAAGGTCTTTGATCCATTTGGACTTAATTCTTGTGCATGAAGAGAGATAAAGATCTATTTTCATCCTTCTACAGATACATATCCACTTTTCCCAGCAACATTTGCTGAAGAGGCTGTCTTTTCGCCAATGACTATTTTGGGCATTTTTGTAAAAGATCAGGTGGCTATAGCTACCTGGACTTACTTCTATTCTGTTCCATTGATCTATGTGTCTGTTTATTTTATTTTTATTTATTTTATTTGACAGAGAAAGAGGGAGAAAGAGAGCATGGGTGCACCAGGGCCTCCAACCACTGAAAACAAATTCCAGATCCATGAGTCAGCTTGTGCATCTGGCTAATGCGGGTCCTGGGGAATCGAACCAGGACCCTTTGGCTTTTCAGGCAAATGTCTTAACCACTAAGCCATTCCTCCAGCCCTACATGTCTGTTTTTGTGCCATACTATGCTGTTTTTGGTACAATGGCTCTGTATTATAGATTAAAATCAGGTATGGTGATACCACTAGCCTTATTTTTGTTACTCAAAATTGTTTTAGATTTTGAGATTTTTTGTGATTCCAAGTGAATTTTTGGGTTGTTTTTTCTATTTCTGTGGAGAATGCCTTAGGAATTTTGATGGGGATTTCATTAAATGTGTAGATTGCTTTTGGTAAGATTGAAATTTTCACAGTATCTATTCTTCCAATCCAAGAACAAGGGATGTCTTTCCATTTCCTAGTGTCTTCTGCAATTTCTTGCTTGAGTGTTTTAAAATTTTCATTATAAAGATGACCATTTCTTTGATTAGGTTTATTACAAGGTACTTTATTTTTTTGGATGTGTAGCAGACAGCTTCAGGTTCACTGAGATGAACTTCCAGACCAGGCACAGTTATGGAGGAAGGGATATTTATTGAAGCTTACAGATCCAGGGGAAGTTCCATAATGGCAGGAGAAGTGGCCTGCTCTCACAGGGCCAAGCAGAGAGAGAAAAATCCAAGCCACCAGCTACACAGCACACAGAGCAAAACTACAGTCAAAAAGTCACACAGCACAATTACAGGAACTCCTGCTAGGCACACTTAGCATATCTTTACAATGGAATCTCAAACCCACCATTAACACCTTAAGACAAGCCCCAGTGACATTGCCTCTAGGAAGGTGATTGTAGATGCAAACTATAAAATAAAACATTGAATATATTGGGGGCCATATATTCAAACTACCACATTCCACCCCTGGCCCCCAATAGATTTGTAATTATCACACATTGTAAATTGTATTCAGTTCAATTTCAAAAGTTCTCACAGTCTTGACCAACTTAAGATAGTGAGTCCTGTAAAATCAAACAAGTTAAATACTTTCAACATGTAAAGGCACAGAGTAAACATTTTAGCTGGTATAAGGCATAGCAAGGAGAGACTAGAACAATGCAAACTCAACCACCATCAGCCGTCATCCAACTTCTGCAGTTCAAGTTCAATATAACCAGAGACTGACAGTTTCCAGGTTTTCTAATTCAGCCCCTCCAGCTGGGCAGAGTTGCCAGGGAAAACTTCGATCCCAGGCCAACACTGCACTACATGGGAGTCCTTGCATGGTCCTGCTATATCCAAAACATCTTCAGGTCTCCATGCAAACCATGGTCCATCTTCCAAAGGCTCTTACAGCCTATTCCTGAGGGTCTTCATGCCCTGCCTCATGCCGCATCTCAGCAGTGGCTCCTGGAACCGTGTGCAATTCATGACCATTCTATGCATTTTTCATGCTTCCAAAATTAATACCAGGTGTACAGGACACAGCCATATTCTTAATCCAGGGACAAAATAAATCATAGCCTTGAAAAGCAGGTTCCTTCTCCAGTCAGCTGTTTCCAATATTTTGCATTTTTAACAGTCTTTCCTCAGGCATCCTCTCCATTGTTTTAATATAAATCAGTCAGGTCACCTTCCTTCCACCTTCCTTAAGATTGCTAATGTGTTGACAATAGCAGCTAAACCAGTCTCAATGCCTCTAATTTTAACTTGCTTGAGGTTTTAACTTTCTGGGCCTGGATAGCGGAATGTAGCCATCCCTTATGCCAGTAGCCCAGTTCCAACAAAGTCCTCTGCAGTCTTTCCTTCCCCTTAGAAAGCTCATAAGCCAAACCTCGAAGTTCAATACTGTCTGCACTTAGCATTCTCAAATTCTCATCAGAATAGTCCATAAAACTTGGCTTACCACTCCAGAAGGCATCTTCAGTTGCAAGCACCAAGTCCATGCCCATTTCTCCAAAACAAAGGTTCCAAAAGACAAATATCCACACGGTCAGGTTCATCTCACCCCACTCGGGGTGCCACTTTACTGTAGCAGACAGCTTCAGGTTTGCTGAGATGAACTTCCAGACCAGGCACAGTTATGGAGGAAGGGATATTTATTGAAGCTTACAGATCCAGGGGAAGTTCCATAATGGCAGGGGAAGCAGCCTGCTCTCACAGGGCCAAGCAGAGAGAGAAAAAGCCAAGCCATGAGCTACACAGCACACAGAGCAAAACTACAGACAAAAAGTCACACAGCACACTTACAGGAACTCCTGCTAGGCACACTTTGCATATCTTTACAATGGAATCTCAAACCCACCATTAACACCTTAAGACCCGCCCCAATGACATTGTCTCTAGGAAGGTGATTGTAGATGCAAACTATAAAGTAATAAAACATTGAATATATTGGGGGCCGTATATTCAAACTACCACAGGATGCAATTGTAAATGGGACTGATCCACTGATTTCATCCTCTGTGTATTTGTTGTTAGCATATAGAAAGGCTACTGATTTCTGTGTGTTTATTTTGTATCCTGCTCCATGGCTATAGGTGTTGATCAACTCTAACAGTTTGCTAGTGGAGTCTTTAGGGTCATTTGTGTATAGAATCATATCAACTGCAAGTAATAATAACTTGATCTTTTCCTTTTCAAATGGTTAATCTCATCTTGATTCACTTTAGATAGGTCATACAATCAAGGAAACCATCCATTTCTTTCAGATTTTCAAACTTGGTGGACTATATGTTCTTATAGTATGTCCCTATGATTTTTTAAAAATTTCTCTGGTATATGTTGTGATGGTACCTTTATCATATCCAATTTTATTAATTTGCATCTCTTCTCTCTTTCTTATGGTCAGATTTGCCAAGGGTTTATCAATCTTGTTTAGCTTTTCAAAGAACCAACTCTTTGTTTCATTGATTCTTTGGATTTTTTTGTGGGGGGTTTCTATTTCATTAATCTCTGCCCTAGTTTTATTATTTCTTCCCATCTACTGATTTTTTGGTTTGCCTTGTTCTTCTTTTTCCAAAGCCTTAAGGTGAAGCATTAAATTGTTTCCTGTGACTTTTCTAATTTCTTAATGTAGGCACTTAAAGCTATAAATTTCCCTATTAGGAATATCTTCATTGTATCCCAGAGGTTTTGGTATGTTGTGTTCCCATTATCATTTAACTCCATGAATTTTTTGATTTCCTTCTTGATTTCTTCATTGACCCATTCATCATTTAGTAGTGTATTGTTTAGTTTCCATGATTCTGTGTATGCTCTATAGCTTTTGTTGCTACTTATATGTAATTCGATCCCATTGTGATCAGATAGAGTGCAAGGAATTGTTTCAGTTTTCCTGTATTTGTTAATATTTGCTTTGTGTCCTAATGTATGGTCTATTTTAGAGAATGTTCCATGTGCTGCTGAAAAGAATGTGTATTCTGCAGCATTTGGATGAAATGTCCTGTATATATCTGTTAGGTCCATTTGTTCTATGACCTCATTTAATCCAGATGTATCTCTGTTTATTTTTTGCCAGAATGACCTGTGAATTTGTGAGAGTGGGGTGTTGAAGTCACCCACTACAATTGTGTTTGGTGTTATCTGTGATCTTAGTTCTAGAAGTGTTTGTTTGATGAAATTGGGAGCCCCATGTTAGTTGCATATATGTTTAGAATTGTAATGTCCTCCTGTTGGAGTGTTCCTTTAATCAATATAATGTGACTTTCCTTATCTTTCCTAACTAATGTTCATCTGAAGTCTGCCACCTCTTCTGCAATGGACCCTGAGCCTTGGAGGGTGTGATAGAGATGTTTAATTGCTGGACAATCCTCCATCCCTTCTTCTCAGTATGATGTGGCCTTTTGGGTCATCCCAGTAGTCATCACCATCTGAAAAGAGAAGCTTCTCTAACCAGAAGTGAGAGTGGCATTAATACACGAATGTGAACATTAAGTGTAGTGCTTGAAGGGTAGTTTGGTGGGAATAATATATACATTTAGTGAGACAAGAGCAAGCTTTATATCCCTAAGGCTCATGACCTCACCAGCCATAGGCTTTTGATTAGGTTTTTCAGTTCCAGGCATGTTTTCCCTCCCATAGAGCAGGCCTTCAGTCCAATTAGAGAGCAGTTGGTTTCCCCCAGAGCAGACATGCCACTAATGCACTCGCTTGGTCATTTGACCTGTCTGGCCAACATTGAGGCTTCCAGTGTCCACTGATTTCACTGCTGATGACTTCTGTCTTCCATATGGCTGCATGCAGTGCAGCTTTTTCCAGCTTTCAGTTCGTTGGTCTACAGGGAGAAGGTTATCTGCTCAGCACCAGCTTGATTTCTCAGTGACTAAGCCACTCTGGTGAGTGAAGTCTTCAGCAATAGAGTCTTACCATCTGTTTCTCAAGGAAAATCAAGGGCCTTGGCAATAGCCTGTAATGTTTTGGAGGCAACAGGGACATCCCTAGTCAACAACTCACTGGACAGTATCCCATCCCTGGCACTGAAAATTTTCTAGTACTAATCTATGGCTTGTGTATGTGCCATTATTCAAAAAAGTAGGTTTTCATATGTCTTATTCAGAATATCTTGAATTTTGAATGACCCTACCCCCACCCATTTTTTACACAGTCTCTTCCCCTGGCCTTTCCACTCCCTGTAATCTATTCTTCTACTTACATATATATATATAGTACCATCCCCTTAAGTCCTTCCTTCTCCTCTCTCCCTTATAGCATTTACCAGCTTACTGGCCTCTGCTACTGATTTTTGGTTCCAGTTCACACACAAGTCTGTACATTTGTATCTAGGATCCACGTATGAGAGAGAACATGTGATTTTTGGCTTTCTGAGCCTGGCTTACCTCACTTAGTATAATCCTTTCCAGATCTATCCATTTCCCTGCAAACTTCAAAATTTCATTTTTCTTTACCACTGAATAGAACTCCACATGTAAATGTACCACATCTTTATTATCCATTCCCCTGTAGAGGGACATCTAGGCTGGTTCCATTTCCTAGCTATTGTGAATAGAGCAGCAATAAACATGGTTGTGCAAGTATCTCTAAAGTAGTGAGAGGAGTCCTCTGGATATATGCCTAGGAGTGCTATAACTGGATCATATGGTAAAGCTATTTTTAGATGTCTCAAGAACCTCCACACTGATTTCCACAATGGCTGGACCAGATTACATTCCCAGCAACAGTGCAGAAGGGTTCCTCTTTTTCTGCATCCTCACCAACACTTATTGTCATTTGTTTTCTTGATGGTAGCCATTCTGACAGGAGTGAGATGAAATCTCAAAGTAGTTTTAATTTGCATTTTCCTGATGGCTAAGGCAATGGAACACTTTTTTAGATGTTTATATGCCATCTGTATTTCTTCTGATTAGAACTCTCTATTTAATTGCATAGCCCATTTTTAATTGGGTTGTTTGATTTCTTATTGTTCTGTTTTTTGAATTCTTGTATATTCTGGATATTAATCTACTGTCAGATGTATAACTGGCAAAGATTTTCTCCCATTCTGTAGGTTGTCTCTTTGTTCTATTCACAGTGTCCTTTGCTGTACGAAAGCTTTGTGATTTCATGAGTTCCCAGTGATTGATTAGTGGTTTTATTTCCTGAGCAATTGGGGTTATATTCAGAAAATCATTACCTATGTCAATATGTTGAAGGGTTTCCCCTACCTTTTCCTCTAGAAATTTCAGAGTTTCAGGTCTGATATTAAAGTCCCTGATCCACTTGGACTTGATTCTTGTGCATAGAGAAAGACAAGTATCTGTTTTCATCCTTCTACATATAAATATCCAGTTTTCCCAGCACCACTTGTTGAAGAGGCTATCTTTTCTCTAATGCATATTTTTGGCATTTTTGCCAGAAATCCGATGGCTGTAGCTGCCTGGATTAACATCTGGATCCTCTATTCTGTTCCATTGATCTACATGTCTGTTTTTGTGCCAGTACCATGCTGCTTTTGTTACTATGGCTTTGTAATATAGCTTAAACTCAGTTATGGTGATACCACCAGCCTGATTTTTGTTCCTCAAAATTGGTTAGGCTATTTGAGGTGGATTTTTTTTGTGCTTCCAAAGGAATATTAGGGTTGTTTTTTCTATTTCTGTGAAGAATGCCATTGGAATTTTTTAAATTATTTTTTATTGACAACTTCTATACTTACATAAAAAACATATGATATTTCCCTCCCTTCCCCCCATTCCACTTTAGAACTCCAATATCCATCATATCCCCTCCCTCTCTCCATTGTCTCTCTTTTAATTTGATGTCATCATCTTTTTTCTTCTGTTTAGAGGGTCTTGTGAAGGTATTGCTAGGAACTGCAAGGTCATGGATATCAAGGCCAATTTCTGTCTGGGCAGTTGCATTGTAAGAAGTCATACCCTTCCTTTGGCTCTTCCATTCTATCCGCCCCTCTTCTGCAATGGTTCCTGAGCCTTGGAGGGTGTGACAGAGGTGTTTCAGTGCAGGGCACTCCTCCATCCCTTCTTCTCAGCACTATGTTGCCTTTTGGGTCATCCCAGTGGTCATCGCCATCTGAAAAGAGAAGCTTCTCTAACCAGAAGTGAGAGTAGCGTTAATATGTTAACATGAACATTAAGTGTAGTGCCCCCAGGGCAGCTTGGTGGGAATAATATATACATTTAGTCAGATAAGAGCAGGCTTTATATCCCTAAGGCTCATGACCTCACCTGCCATAGACTTTTGCTTAGGTTTTTCAGTACTAGGTATGTATTACCTCCCATAGAGAGGGCCTTCAGTCCAATTATGGAGCAGTTGGTTACCCCAAGAGTAGACATGACACTATTGCAACCATTCAGTCATTGGGCCTGTATGGCCAAACTTGAATATTCAGTGTCCACTGTTTTCACTGCTGATGACTTCTGTGTCCCATACAGCTGCATGCAGTGCAGCTTTTTCCAGCTTTCAGTTGTTTGGTCTATAGGGAGAAGGTTTTCTGCTCAGCACCAGCTTGCTTTCTCAGTGACCTTGTCTCTCAGGCAAGAGATGTCTTCAGCAATCGGGTCTTACTATCTGTTTCTCAAGGGAAACCAAGGGCTTTGATAAAAGCCTTTAATGTTTTGGAGGCTACAGGGACCTCCTTGGCCAACAACTCACTGGAAGGTATCCCATCCCTGGCACTGAAAATTTTCTAGTAACAGTCTACAGTTTCTAGATGTGCCAATATTCAACAAAGTAGGTTTACATAAGTCTTATTCACAATATCTTGAATTTAGATTGATCTTCCCCCTGCCCTTCCTTTACACATTCTCTTCCCATGGCCTCACTTAGGTCATTCCCTTCCCTGTAATCTGTTCTTCTACTTACATATATGCAATACCATACACTTAAGTCCTTCCCTTTCCTCCCTCCCTTATAGCCTTTTACCAGGTTACTGGTTTCGGGTACCTATTTTTGGTTCCAGTTCACACACAAGTCTATACATTTGTAGGTAGGATCCACATATGAGAGAGAACATGTGATGTTTGGCTTTCTGAGCCTGGGTTACCTCACTTAGTATAATCCTTTCCAGATCCATCCATTTCCCTGCAAATTTCATAATTTCATATTTCTTTACTGCTGAATAGAACTCCATTGTGTAAATGTACCACATCTTTATTATCCATTCATCTGTGGAGGGGCATCTAGGCTGGTTCCATTTTCTAGCTATTGTGAATAGAGCAGCAATAAACATGGTTGTGCAAGTATTTCTAAGGTAGTGAGAGGAGTCCTCTGGATATATGCCTAGGAGTGCTATAACTGGATCATATGGTAAATCTATTTTTAGCTGTCTCAAGAACCTCCACTCTGATTTCCACAATGGCTGGACCAGATTGCATTCCCACCAACAGTGTAGAAGTGTTCCTGTTTTTCCGCATCCATGCCAACACTGTCATTTGTTTTCTTGATGGTAGCCATTCTGACAGGAGTGAAATGGAAAGTGGTTTTAATTTGCATTTCCCTGATGGCTAAGGCAGGGGAACACTTTCTTAGATGCTTATATGCCATCTGTATATCATCTTCTGAGAATTCTCTATTTAGTTCCATACAGTCAAATTCTAAAAATTTAACTAAACAATGTACCCATTCAATGAAATACAGCACAGAGTATTTGTGTAAAAGTAGGTGTAATGACCAACAGATCCTTAATGCCATCACAGTCCCTAAGGATGTGTGTTGCCCCACACCCTTAATCCTGTCAACTTGGAGGCTAAGATTTCTGGTCTGTAGAGGGTTCCAAGGTCAGCTTGTGACCAAGTGAGACCCTTTCCCAATGGTTGACAGAAGAGGAAACAAAGGCAGTATAAATCAGGGAGCAATAAATGAGCAGCCCAAAATATAGCTTATTTATGAATGTCAGATCTGACCATCCATCAGGTTTAACATATAATTTACCCTGACATGGAAGGTGCAATTAGCACTTCCAATGCAATCCAATACATCGGGCTTATTTGGTGGGTAGTGACCTGGTGTAATCCAAGTTACCTTTTGGGAGGTTTTGGTCTCAGCTATGCTGTACGGCTGATTGGATCCTTCTTTGCTGTGTTTTGGGCTCAAGAAGGCCGGCTGCGTCTTTGGGTCTCTGCTTTAATCATGCAGGATACTGGGTAGGTGAGCTCTCTTATCCAGATCTCTGATGCTTGCTGGCACTTGTGCTGGTGGTGGAGGAGGGGAGGCTGTGGAAGGTGGCTGAAGTCTGTCTGCTCGTCCACACGATCCTCTTCCTCACAAGCCACTCCATTGGTCTCTGCTGTCCTCCTTCCATGTTTCTTGAGTTTGTGAGGAGGAGGCTGGTGTGATTGGAAAATCCCCTCACCTGGCTTTAAAATCTTGTGACTCAGGCAGAGCCTGGTGCTGCCACGGTGTGGAACTCGCTGCCACTGCTGGAGCCTCTTTTGCCCACTTCTGTGGGCTCTAGACACTCTGGATCTCTCCTACTTCTCTGCTGCAGATGGTAATTTACTATACACCTCATTTTTAGTAGAAGAGTGTATTTTTTTTGTTTTTCCCCCTAGCCTGTTTTTGCATGGTTCCTATGCCACCATCTTAACCAGAAGTCAATAATAACTCTTAATATCAATGGCCTCAATGCTCCAACCAAAAGACACAGGCTTGCAGACTGGATTAAAAAGCAGGATCCTGCCATCTGTTGCCTCCAGGAAACTCACTACTCAATAAAAGATAGAATCCTTCTTAGGGTGAAAGGCTGGAAAATGGTATTTCAAGCAAATGAGCCTAGAAAACAAGCAGGGGCTGTTATCCTAATTTCTGACAGGATAGACTTCAAACCAACATTAGTGAGGAAAGATAACGAAGGTCACATTATACTGACTAAAGGAACACTCCAACAGGAGGACATTACAATCTTAAACATACATGCTTCTAGCATGGGGTTCCCATTTTCATCAAACAAACATTATTAGACTTAAGGTCAGAAATAATTCCAAACACAATAGTAGTGGGTGACTTCAATATCCCACTCTCATTACTTGACAGGTCTACCCAGCAAAAAATAAACAGAGAGACATTTGCATTAAATGTTGTCATGGAACAAATGAACCTAACAGATATATACAGAACATCCCATCCAAATGCTGGAGAAAATACATTTTTTCTCAGTAGCACATGGAACATTCTCTAAAATAGACCATATAATAAGACACACATCAAATCTTAACAAATACTGGAAAACTGAAAAAAATACCTTGTACACTATCTGACCACAATGGGATTAAACTGCAAATCAGCAACAAGAAAAACTACAGAGCATACAGAAATTCATGGAGACTAATCAGTACATTATTGAAGGATGTATGGATCATTGAAGAAATTAAAAAGGAAATCAAGAAATTCATAGAATCAAATGATGATGAGAATACAACATACCAAAACCTTTGGGACACAATGAAGGCAGTCCCAAAGGGAAATTTATAGCTCTAAGTGCCTATATTAAGAAATTAGAGAGTTCACAACTAAACAATTTAATGCTTCACCTTAAGGCCTTAGAAAGAGAAGAACAAGGCAAACAAAAAATCAGTAGGCAGTTGGGCTGTAGAGATGGCTTAATGGTTAAGGTGCCTACCTGCTAAGCCTAAGAACTGGGTTCCAATCTCCAGGTCCCATTTTTAGCCAGGTGCAAAGTGACGCAAGGACGCAATGCCGCACTTGCCCACAAGGGGGCGCACGCATCTGGATTTCATTCACAGCAGCTGAGAGACTGCTGGCACGCCCATCTCCATCTGTCTTCCTCTCCCTCTCTCTCTGTCTGTCTCTCTTGGTGTCCCTCTCCAAAAATAAAAAATAAAAAAATTTAAAAAATAAAAATTAAAAAAAAATCAGTAGTCGGGAAGAAATAATAAAGATTAGGGCAGAAATTAATGAAATAGAAACCAAAAGAACAATCAAAGGAATCAATGAGCAGTTAAGGCACCTGCTTCCTAAGACTAAGAACGCTGGTTCCAATCTCCAGCGGTTCCAATCTCCAGGTCCCACATTTAGCCAGATGCAAAGTGACACAAGGGTGCAATGCTGCACTTGACCACAGGGGGCCACACGCATCTGGATTTAGTTCTCAGCAGCTGAGAGACTGCTAGTGAGCCCATCTCTATCTGTCTTCCTCTCCCTCTTTCTCTGTCTCTGTCTGTGTCTCTCTCCAAAAAAAAAAAAAAAAAAATCAATGAATCAAAGAGTTGATTCTTTGAAAGGATAAATAATATTGGTAAACTCTTAGCCAATCTGACAAAAAGAAAGAGAGAAGAGTCAGAATTTAATAACTTTGGACATGAAAAAGGCACCATTAGAACAACTACCAAAGAAATTCATAAAATCATATGGACATACTTTAATAATATATATGCCTCTAAGTTTGAAAACCTGAAAGAAATGGATGATTTCCTTGATTCATATGACCTACAAAATTTAAATCAAGATAATATAAACCATTTAAATAGACTGATAACAAGTACAGAGATCCAAGCAGTCATAAAAAGTCTCCCAACTAAAAAAAGTCCAGGCCCAGATGGATTCACTGCTGAATTTTACCAGACATTCATGGAAGAACTAACACCAATGCTTCTCAAACTTTTCCATAAAATAGAAAAGTAAGGATTCTACCTAACTCCTTCTATGAAGCCAGCATTACCATGATACTGAAACCAGGCAAAGACAGAACAAAAAAAGAAAATTACAGACCAATCTCCCTCATGAACATAGATGCAAGAATTCTCAACAAAATACTGACAAACAGAATACAAGAATAGGTTTTATCTCAGAGATGCAGGGGTGGTTCAACATACACAAATCCATAAATGTAATACACCATATAAATGGTCTGAAGGAAAAAATCACATGGTCATCTCAAGAGATGCAGAAAAGGAATTTGACAAATCTCAAAATCCCTTCATGGTAAAAGTATTCATGGGAATAGAAGGAACATATCTCAACATAATAAAAGCTATTAATGACAAAACTACAGCCAACATCATACTAAATGGGGAAAAACTTGAAGCTTTTCCACTAAATTCAGGAACAAGACAAGTGTGTCCACTTTCCCCACTTTTATTTAACATAATAGTGGAAGTCTTAGCTATAGCAATAAGGCAAGAGATACTCATAAAAGTGATACAAATTGGAAGGGAAGCGATCAAATTTTCATCATATGCAGATGATATGATTCTATTCATACATGACCCTAAAGACTCTACCAGTTAGAGCTGATAAACACTTTTAGCAATGTATCAGGATACAAAATAAGCACACAGAAATCAGTAGCTTTTCTATACACTAACAACAAACCTGCAGACAATGAAATTAATACCTTGTAATAAACTTAACCAAGGAAGTGAAGGATCTCTACAATAAGAACTTTAAAAAACTCAAGTGAGAAATTGCTGAAGACACAAGGAAATGGGAAGCCATCTTGGATTGAAAGAATCAATATTGTCAAAATGTCAATCTTACCAAAAGCAGTCTACACATTTAATGTGATCCCTATTAAAATCCCAATAGCATTCTTCCCAGAAATTAACAAAAACAATCCTAAAATTCATCGGGAAACACAGAAAACCTTGAATATCCAAAATATATTTGGGCAACAAAAATCAGGCTGGTGGTATTACCATACCTGATTTTAAGTTATACTACAAAGCCATGGTACTGGCACAAGGACAGACCTGTAGATCAATGGAACAGAATAGAAGACCTAAATATTACTCCAGGCAGCTACAGCCACCTTATTTTTGACAAAAATGCCAAAAATATTTATTGGAGAAAAGATACCCTATTCAACAAGTGGTTGGGAAACTGGATATCTGTATGTAAAAGCATAAAAGAATAGATCCTTGTCTATCTCCATGCACAAGAGTCAAGTCCAAGTAGATCAGGGACCTTAATATCAGACCTGAAACTCTGAAAGTGTTAGAGGAAAAGTTAGGGGAAACCCTACAACATATTGGCATAGGCAAAGACTTTCTGAATATAACCCCAATTGCTCAGGAAATAAAACCACTAATACACCACTGGGACCTCAGGAAATTACAAAGCTTTTGTACAGCAAAGGACACTGTGAATAGAACAAAGAGACAACCTACAGAATGAGAGAAAGTCTTTGCCAGCTGTACATCTGACAGAGGATTAATATCCAGAATATACAAAGAACTCAAAAAAGATAACAATAAGAAATGACACAAAGCAGTTAAAAAATGGGCTATGGTTAGAGATGCCCTTGATCCTAGACATAAGAATCAACAAATGAAGGAGCTAATATATCAAGCTGAAGAACAGCTATTAAAGTTGAAAAAGGCTACTGACAAGGGATATACCTTTTTAAGAAAAGCAACCACCGCTCCTCCTGAAGAATATAAGGAACCTTTAGATTTGGAAGAAGAAGAAGAACTAGAGGAGGAGGCTGCTAAGTACCATGATTCCAAGTGGCCCCCTCCTTTCTCAGCCTTCCCAGTACAGGAAGATTTTGATGTTACACAGTGCCTTAAGATGATAAACAAAACAAAAGTTGATTATGAAAAGTAATGCTGTTACAGACCAGAAAGATATGTCTCCTTTACAGCAGGCTATTCAACATGCTATAGACAGAGGAGAAGAGGTAGATGTACCTAGATGTTGTTTCCCTGTAGTGGAGATATTATATCAAAATGGCCAGAGAGTAAGACAATATAATCCTATAGAATGGAAGCAAATTGAGGAATTAAAAACTGCCTGGGCTCAATATGGGCCAAATGCTCCTTTTACTTCAGCTTTATTGGATGGAATAGCAGAACAAAATTTTACCCCTCATGATTGGAAGTTGTTGGATAAAACATGTTTACAAGGAGGAGATTATTTGCTTTGGAAATCAGAATTTGCCGACTTAGCAAAAGAACAACTGAAATGAATGTCAGAGCAGGCAATCCTCAATGGGATGTTGATATGTTAACTGGAGAAGGACCATATGATGGTGTGAATGCTCAGATTGGATATAACCCTGGTGTATATGCTCAAATAGCTTTGGCTGCTAAGAGGGCTTGGGGCACTATTCCACAAAAGGGTGATTTGACTCAGAGTTTGTCCAGCATTCGACAAGGGCCAGATGAATCATTTCAAGATTTTGTAGACAGGTTGCTGAAAGCTGCAGGGAGAGTTTTTGGAGGTGATCCAAATAATGGAATACAGTTTGTTAAATAGTTAGCTTATGAGAATGCAAACTCTGCATGTCGGGCAGCATTAAGACCTCATAGAAAAAGAGCTGATTTAACAACATACATAAAAATTTGTTCAGACATAGGCCCCTCCTACACTCAGGGATTGGCTATGGCAGCTGCTTTTCAGGGCACTACAGTAAAAGCTATGCTGGCTCAAACTCAGGGCAGGAACAACTATAGAGGCAGTTAAGGATGCTTTGGATGTGGCCAAACAGGGCATAGAATTAAAGAATGTCCTAAATGAGGGAGCTCTAATTCTACCAGAAAAAATGAAAATAAAAGGTAACTTGGGTGATGTCCTAGATGCAAGAGAGGTAAGCACTGGGCTAGTGAATGTAGATCTAAAACATATATAGATGGGAATCCACTGCCAGAAAGTTCGGGAAATGGATACAGGGGCCAGCCCCAGGCCCCAAAACCCAACAAACAAGTATTTGGGGCACTCAAAATGATCCCTCCAGGAACAAACAATCCATTTTACAACTTATCAGAGCAATCCCAGGAAGCATGGGACTGGACCTCAGTTCCTCCACCTACACAGTACTAACCCCTGAAATGGGAATGCAGGCACTGCCTACAGGAGTATATGGGCCATTGCCTCAGGGATTAATGGGATTATTGTTAGGAAGAAGTAGTACAACTATGAAAGGATTACATGTATCTCCAGGAGTTATTGATCAAGATTATACAGGGGAAATAAAAATTATGGCTAGTTCTCCACAAGGAATTTCAGTAATCCAAGCAGGTCAGCATATTGGTCAGTTAGTTCTCTTACCAATGCCCCAAACAAAAAATACGAGTTATAATAGGGAATGAGGAACAAAAGGATTTGGATCTTCTGATGTGTTTTGGGTTCAAACTATTGGACAAGAACGGCCTCAATTGATGCTTTCAATTAATGGAAAAGGTTTTAAAGGTTTAATTGATACTGGAGCAGATGTGTCCATTATTGCAACAGAACAATGGCCTCCTTATTGGCCTAAAAAATTTACAGCAACTCACCTGTGAGGCATTAGTCAGAATCAAAATCCTGAACAAAGCACTGATCTTTTAACCTGGGATGATGGTGAAGGAAATAAGGGACAATTTAGACTTTATATTATCCCAGGGTTGCCTGTTAATTTGTGGGGTAGAGGTAGTCTTTCAGAAATGGGAATGCTTATGTGTAGTTCCAATGAAGTAATTACAAAACATGCTAGAACAAGGATATTTACCAGGAAGAGGTTTAAGACAGAATGGTTCTGGGATAATTAGTCCTATACAGGCTCAAGGAAATCCAGGAAAACAAGGGTTAGGACATTTTCCTTAGGGGCCATTGACAAGCCTATACCTCATGCTGTCGGCATTACTTGGAAAAGTGATGATCCAGTATGGGTTGATCAATGGCCATTAACTCATGAAAAATTATTGCAGCACAGCAGCTTGTACAGGAGCAGCTGAATGCTGGCCATATTGAAGAATCAACCTCTCCATGGAATACACCTATTTTTGTTATTAAAAAGAAATCAGGTAAATGGAGGTTATTACAAGATCTTAGGGAAGTAAATAAAACAATGCAGCTCATGGGAGCATTACAACCAGGATTGCCCTTTCCAGTGGCAATTCCTGCTGCTACCTCCAAAATTATTATAGATTTAAAAGATTGTTTCTTTACTATTAAGTTACAACCTAAAGACTGTGAAAGATTTGCATTTAGCGTACCTTCAGCAAATTTCAAGGAACCTATGAAAAGATTCCAATGGAAGGTCTTACCTCAAGGGATGGCTAATAGTCCTACCTTATGTCAAAAATTTGTTGATCAAGCTTTGAAACAGACAAGATGTAATTTTCCAAATTTGTATACTATCCATTATATGGATGATATCCTTATAGATGGTCATGCAGGGGAAGTATTATCATGTTATGCAAAAATGCAATCCTCCCTGAAGGAGTTTAGATTATTAATTGCTCCAGAAAAGGTCCAACAAAAAGACCCATATCAATACTTAGGTTTCTAGTTGTTTCCAAAAATGATTAAAGCTCAGAAGGTATCTTTACGAAAATACCAGTTAAAAACTCTAAATGATTTTCAAAAGCTATTAGGGGGCATAAATTGTTAAGATCATATTTAAAATTGATGACTGGGGAATTGAAACCGTTATTTCAAATTCTAAAAGGAGATGCTGATCCCAATTCTTTGAGAAACATAACCCCAGAGGCTCAAGATGCCTTACATTTGGTTGAAAATGCTATAGCACAACAATGTGTTACCTATATTGATTATGATAAAAAATTGATATATATTATTTTAGCTACTAGTCATACTCCTACAGCAGTTTGCTGGCAATAAGGACCTTTAATGTGGGTTCATTTACCTGCTTCTCCTGCTAAAGTGCTATCTCCTTATTATGAGGCTATATGCATGCTTATTCAACAAGGTCACACAGAAGGAAAAAAATATTTTGGTAAAGAACCTGATGTTATAATTCAACGTTATTCAAAAAAAAACTGATTCATTGGTTGAATATTAATACAGATAATTGGTCCTTGGCCACAGCGCATTATTTGAGTGAAATAGATAATCATTATCCTGCTGACAAACTAATTCAGTTTCCATGTATGCATGAAGTTGTTTTTCCCAAGGTTACTGGTTTTCAGCCTTTATGTGATGCTAAGATGGTTTTCACAGATGGATCTTCTTGTGGATATGCTAGTTTTGTTATTAATGGTATTTGCACAACTATCTCCTCTCCTAGGGTTTCACCTCAAATTGCAGAATTGATGGCAGTTGGTGCTGTCTTTAAAGCTTTGCCTAATGATAAATTTAATTTATACACTGATAGTGCCTATCTAGGTTGGAAACTGCAACTCAAATTGATGGGCATTCTCGCATTTCCCAATGGTTTATTAATATTCAAAATTTAATTTGGCAAAGAAATGATCCATTTTTTATAGGACATTTAAAGGCTCTTACTGATTTACCTGGACCATTATCAGAGGGAAATAGGTTAGCTGATGAACATACTCATCCATTTGTAGCTATGTCTCAAGAAAAACAAGCACAAAATTCTCACATGATACATCATCAAAATAGTCATAGTCTAAGATTACAACTTGGCATTTCACAAGAATCCACATGGCACATAGGTAAAACTTGTCCTGTATGTCCTTTGCTTCATCCAGTTCCTCATTTTGGAGTCAATCCTCTGGGGCTTTTGCCTAATCAAATATGGCAAATGGATGCTACCCATATCCCAGAATTTGGTAAATTACAATATGTACATACAACTATTGATATGTTTTCAGGATTTATTATTGCTACTCTACAATCAGGGAAAGCAACAAAACATGTTATTCAACATTGTTTACACTGTTTTTCTATAATTGGCATTCCTAAACAAATTAAGACAGATAATGGCTCAGGATATGTTAGCAAGGCTTTTAAGGTTTTCTGTGACCAGTTTTCTATTCAACATAAAACAGGAATTGTTTATAATCCCCAGGGACAAGGTATGGTAGAGCATGCTTATGGAACCTTAAAAAAAAATCAGCTTTTTAAAATAAAAAAAAGGGGGAATGGTATCCTTCCTTTCTAAAGAATTCCTTATTACATGCTTTATTTGTTTTAAATTTTTAAATTTTAGACAGAGACGGATGTTCTGCAGCAGACAGGTTTTTGCATCCCCAGACTAAAACCACCTTGGCTATGGTAGTTCATGGCATGGACCCGACCCTGTATTAATATGGGGACGAGGTCATGTTTGTGTTTTCTTGCAGGAGAATGATGCTGCACAATGGCTACCAGAAAGATTGGTCCATCAAGTGGATACTGCTATTGCCAATCCTAATGTGCAGCCTGATGGTTCCAGCGCTGAGTGAAGTTTATTGGGCATATGTTCCTGATCCACCTTTATTACATCCTGTGTCATGGCATCATCCTGAAGTTCGAGTATTTGTGAATGACTCTGATCTGTTACCACTTCCTGGAATTTCTATATCAAATCCATTTTATCATTCTTTTAACTTCTCTGGGCAAGGGGAAGGATTTCCTATATGCTTAAGTAAAAATGTCAGCACCCTTGGCTGCCTCTCAATTTATGAAAGCTATGCAATCAAAGTGAAATGTAGTAATGCTCGATGGTGGCAGCCAAAAGGTAACTTGTCTACAGAAGAACACCTCTCTCCTGCAGAATTTACATCTTGCTTGAAAGATTTAAGGTTCAGTAATAAGACTTTACTTTGGAGAAGATGTAGAGCTGATAAGCCCATGCAATTTTGTTCAGGTGGTGATTTCACAATTTTGGATTGGTCAGGTAATCAAATTGGAGGAACTAAAGAAGCACCTCAGACTAATTCTGAGGACTGGGACAAGGGACTTTCAGCAGGAATATGGTTTACTACAAAAGGTCATCCTCAGACATATGTTTGGAAAATAGCTGCATCTATGGATTCTATAAAAGGAGAAGGTTCTAGTTATTGTTCCACTCCTTTACCTAAACCTGATCTGCCAGGATGCAAGACTTTTAACAATGAGGTAATATGTAAATGCCCCATTTATGGACATGTCACTGCTTGTGTGGCTGCCCCCTATGCTTTTGTTAGTGGAAAAATGAATGTAACTATGGAAGGACATTATTATGTCACATGCATCAATTGCAATTTGTCTAATTGTATTACTGCTATGCCTTCTGGCTCTCAAAGTTTGATTGTTTATCGACCTGCATTTGTGATGGTCCCTGTGAATGTATCTGGTCCTTGGTTTACTGAGAAGGGGTTACAAATATTGGAAGAAATTTAAAATGTTATAATCTGTACACACAAGAAAATAGGTTTAGCTATTTTTGGTATTGTTACTTTCATTTCTATGCTTGTATCGCGTACTACTGCTACTGTGGCTTTAACTCAGGAAGTTCAGATGGCACAATTCATTAATGATTTGGCTCGCAATAGCACTAGTTCTTGGGAAGAACAAGAATATATTGGTGAAAAAATGGAACATAGGTTAAATGCTTTATATGACATGATTATGTACTGGGAGATGAAATACAAGGGTTAAAATTATGAGGGTCTTTCAAATGTCATGCATCATATAATTGGATTTGTGTTACAAATATGAAATACAATTGGAACACATCAGATTGGGGACATATAAAGGCCCATTTGAGGGGTCTATGGAATAATACAAATCTTTCCCTTGATTTCTTATGTCTGCATAAAGATATCATGAATATGCAAGATGCTGAACCTTTACACTTTAATGCTGCACAAACAGCTAATGATATTCTTGTTAATCTTAAGTGGATGTTTCCCTCTAGCACTAACATGTTTCAGCACAGTGTAGCTATTGTGGTAATCATTGGTATGATTGTCCTTGGCTGTCTTTTATTGCCCTGTATTGTACAATATTTGGCACATCAACTTAACTTCTTACAGATTCAACTACATGGTCTCCATTTAAGAACTTTCCCATCTCCAAAATAATGTGAATATAGCCAGAGATGGGTAAGAATGGTCTTGAGTTCTTATCAACCTAAGACAGAAACACATCTCAGACCTGGGTGTATCTTCCAAGATGGGCAAGAAGGAACAATAAAGACCCCAACCTAAGACAGGCATATTTGCAAGGAGACTATTTTTAAATCATAAAGAAGGGGAACTGTGGAGAGCCATGGGGCAGTCTTGTTTATTTCTTGACCTTGCCTTTTGTACAAAATACTTGGTTGACAGCCCAATGTTTTAAGGAAGTTTGCTGAGACAAAGAGTGCAACATGTTCCAGCCTGAGGGGGAAGTTTATGTAGGTCAAGGTGTTCAGCCACAAGGAATATCATTGATATATATTTATCTGAGGTTCTTTCCTTGTGCGTCTTGTAACTGGAACAAGGTTTCTGTTCTCAGGAGCGTCTTTGTTTTGTTTACTAATATATAAGCTGAGACTTCTGCAATAAACTTTGAGTCTTGACCAGGATTAGGCTTGACTCCATTCCTTGTGTCTTGTCTTTTCAATCCCCACTCCCCTCTTCAAGTCTCAGCTTGACTTGTACCTGCTTGTCGGGACAGGCCAGGGGAAGAGAATGCGTAAAAGAAGGGCAGGGGGAGAGTCAAGCAAAATTCAAGATAATCTGAATAAGACTTATGTAAACCTACTTTTTTTTTAAAAAAAAAAATAATGGCACATCCAGAAGCAATAGATTGTTACTGAAAATTTTTCAGTGCCTGGGATGGGATACCTTCCAGTGAGTTGTTGGCCAAGGAGGTCCCAGTAGCCTCCTAAACATTAAAGGCTATTGCCAAGGTCCTTGGTTTCCCTTGAGAAACAGATGGTAAGACCCTGTTGCTGAAGACATCTCTTGCCTGAGAGGCAAGATCACTGAGAAAGTAAGCTGGTGCTGCGCAGAAAACATTCCTGTAGACTACCCAACTGAAAGCTGGAAAAAGCTGCACTACATGCAGCCTTATGGGAGACAGAAGTCATCAGCCGTGAAAACAGTGGACACTGGAAAATTCAAGATTGGCCAGACAGACCCAATGACCGAATGGGTACAATAGTGGCATGTCTGCTCTTTGGGAAACCAACTGCTCCCTAATTGGCGTGAAGGCCCTCTCTATGGGAGGAATACATGCCCGGTACTTAAAAAACTAATCAAAAGTCTATGGCAGGGGAAGTCATGAGCCTTAGGTGTATAAAGCCTGTGCTTGTCTGTCTAAATGTATATATTATTTCCACCAAACTGCGCTGAAAGCACTGCACTTAATGTTCATATTCATATATTAATGCTACTCTCACTTCTGGTTAGAGAAACTTCTCTTTTCAGATGGTGATGACCACTGGGATGACCCAAAAGGCAACATAGTGCTGAGAAAAAGGATGGAGGAGTGTCCAGCAGTGAAACATCTCTGTCACACCCTCCAAGGCTCAGAGTCCATTGCAGAAGGGTTGGGGGGAAGAATGTAAGAGCCAAAGGAATGGTATGACTCCTTACAATGTAACTGTCCAGACAGAAATTGGCCTCAATATCCACGACCTTGCGGTCCCTAGCAATACCTTTGCAAGACTCTCATAATAGGAGAAAAAGATGATGACATCAAATTAAAAGAGAGACTAATAGAGAGAGGGAGGGGATATGATGGAGAGTGGGGTTCTGAATGTGAATGGGGGAGGGAGATATCATGTGTTTTTGTCTGTAAGTATAGCAGTTGTCAATAAAACAAATTTTAAAAATTAAAAAAAAAACAATTCTGGGTTTCTTAAATTACATTAGAGATTTAATTGAAGGTCAAGATTTCCAGGTGATTCCTAAAGTGTTTATTATTTGGGCTTAATAATTAGATGGGGTTTAAATGTTTTAAATCTTTTTTTTTTTTTGAGGTAGGGTCTCACTCTGGTCCAGGCTGACCTGGAATTAACTATGTAGTCTCAGGGTGGCCTCGAACTCTCAGCAATCCTCCTACCTCTGCCTCCCGAGTGCTGGGATTAAAGGCATGCGCCACCACACTCGGCCTTAAATGTTTTAAATCTTTAATGCACAATAAGTTTGGGTTGTTAATAAGACACAGGACTGTTAATATATTTTGACTGTTAGTCAAAATACCTCTATGTACCATACAATAAAGGACCTTTACTATATTAGTATAAGGATACATAATGTAAGATTTATCTTATGTGCTGCCAATTGTAAGATTTAATTTGCAAAATGTAATATGTCATTTACTTCTTGAATTACCAAATTTATCAAGGTTTACCATATTTAAATATCATAACTAAAACAATATAACTTTATAATATAAAGAGAATTAATGTCTTTTTGTTTAACTGAATGATTCTAATTCTCCCAAGTGGTTATTGTTGGGTCTATTACTTAAGTCTTATAAAATAATCTAATTCTGTCAACACAACTTAGACATTGACTGTTAGATGTCTTGCCTAACCTTTACCTAATTTAATAGTTATGGGTGAAAGAAAAAAAAATTTTAAGGTATTTCTCTTGTACATCAGAATAATTGCTATAGATGCTATAGATTTCTCTGTCAGGATTAAGGAAAGCATATTGCTTGCCCAGCTGTGTTTTCTCTTTCAAAGCAGATCTGTCAAGGGTTGTATTTTTTCTGGATTTATACAAAAAGGATCATTTTAAAACAAAGTTGTTCTAATTTATCAACTACCATGTTATGCCCTACTTTTTTTATTGACAACTCCCTTAATTGTAGACAACATCCCATGGTACTCCCCCCCCCACTTGCCCCTTTGAAACTCCACTCTCCATCATATCCCCTCCCCCTCTCAATCAGTCTCTCTTTTCATTTTGATGTCATGATCTTTAAGATACGTGTGATCTAATAATCTTAGCCAAGATTTTATTTAGGCAATTGTCTTCATTCTGAGACCTCAAGCTCTTATTACTTAAGAGAACAAATTAAGTCTCAAGACATTATAGCTCCTCCAGGGTATGCTCAAACCTTTCTCTGAACTCCGCTGTCCCTGAAAGTCCAAAACCTCACTTATCTCCAGGTTTTTTAAAGTGGCATCCTTGCCTCTGAAAGTATACAGGTTAAACAAAATGTTTTAAAACAGAGATACCATGATGTTATCCTGATTGTAATTGCCTTTGCTAGTAATTTTCTAGGTACTTGCTAGCTCTCTACTAAGTTAAAAAAAAGTCAGCAAATGTTACTAAGCTTATTTATAATATTTATGCTTTCTACCTTAAGTTTTCATTCAAAAAGTATAACAGTTAAAATAGGATATACATATTTTCTGTTCTAAATTTTCATTTAAAAATGTTCTAGGCCTGGAGAGATGGCTTAGTGATTAATACCCAGGTTCAATTCCCAGTACCCAAGTAAGCCAGATGCATCATTTGTAGTGGCTACAGGCACTGGCATGCCCTTTCATATTACCTCTTGCTCTCTCTCTCTAACTAACTAAATAAAGTAAAGTAAAAAATTAAAAATAAGAGGTTTTGGTCAAGATGGCAACTGTGAAAATATGCCTCACCTGGGGCAGAAGGAAAGGCAAGACCTTCAGGGTTTATTAAGGTTCAGTGGGAGGGCACAGAGGGGCAAAGCAAGGGATCCTCTGATTCCCATACTCTAGGATTCCCATGCTCTAGGGTAGCCCACCAGTTCCCCAAACCCTTCAAACAGCCACCTTAGCCACAGTCCCAGCTGCAGGTTCCTCCTGCACTAGCTAAGCTGACCCAGGCCAGCAGGCTAGTGTAGCCCCACCCTAGGTTCCCTCCACTGTGGAGCTCCACCACCCACGCCACCCTACTCCCACCCTTCATGAATGTGGGAACCCCACTCTTCCATCCTCCTCTCCACCCCACCCCCGCCCTCCATGCCTGCGGGAACTCCATTCGCTATGTCCTCCACACTGCCCCACCCTGACTCTCCATGCAAGCTAGTACTCTATTCACTCTGTCCCCTCGCTGCCACTCCCTCAATGGGGGGGGGAGCTCCATTTGCTCTGCCCCTTGCCACCCTGCCCTACTCCCACCCTCATGGCCCACCAGTCCCCCAACCCCCTCAAACAGCCACATTAGCCATGGTCCCAGCCAAAGTTTCCTCCTGTACCAGCAGGCTAATGTTCTCTCACCCTGGGTTCCTTCCACCACAAAACTCTACAAGCAAGCTCCATCTCCCACTCCACCCCACCCCCACTCCCAGGTGCAAAAACTCCACTCACGAAGTCCCTCCCCCCTATCCTCCAGTACAGGAATGCCACTCAAGAAATCACCCACCACCACCACTCCACCCCCCAGGTGCAGGACCCCCATAGGCCAGGTCATTTCACATGACTGCTGCCACCAGCCCCCACCGCCAGGTGTGGGAACTACCAATGCAAACATCATCCCCCTCACTGCCCCACTCTACTTCCCACTGTGCATGACCTAGACCCAGGCCAAAAGGCTATTCTTCACCACTCCCTCCCCTTTCCTGCCACCCCACCTGGACCACCACCAATTCCCCCTCATGTGCTTCACCTGTAGCAATACCACATCCCTGCTCTGCCTTGTCATAGGACCCTGTCATTCCAGCAACTCCCTGAAACATAGTCGCAACAGGCCCACTGTCCCTTTCCCCTCAACCCTCAGCATCATGAAACTACCAGGCATTTCTATACTCCCCCCTCTGCAACCCAGCCTCAACACCAGTCTGCTTTGATCCATTGCCCCCCACCCTCTGCCCCTCAGGCCACCTGACCACACACTCCCATATTTTGAACCACTGAAGAACAAGCCTCTTCATCAGACCCTCAGACCCTCATGGGCTCCCACTCTGAGCAAGCAGGTGCCACTGCCATCAGAAGCCTAGTTGAAGCAAGCATAAAAGTGGATGATCACTGAAGACTCTTCAAGGTAAACTACAGATTCCTCCTAAATTTAACAAGATTCCTTCACTGTGATGGGCAGACCACAGCACAAAAGGAATAAAATGAAAAATCAAATGCAAGTAAATCCAACAAGATTGCCCAGTCCCACAATGAATGTCTCTATCCAAAACATAGAAGAGATAATAGGATCAGGACCTCAAAATGAAGACATAAGCAATGCAATCCTCACCAAGAAAATAGCAGAACTTGCAGACAATCAACAAAGGGCCAATGAATGCTGTTCTCATGAGATTAGACCTAATAGAAAAAAAACAGAAAGGGCTGCAAAGAGTTAAATGACCTGAAGGAGAGCAAATAAAAGAGAGGACCTCAATAACCAGCTGGCTAAGCTCAGTGAAGACATAAATAAATGCAAGCATGAATTCCAAGAAGCACTAAGAAAATCAGAAAATGATGTGAAAAAGTAACTGAACAGAGGGATGGAAACTATACATTAAAAAGCAGTAGAAAATGGAAACCAAATTGAACAAGCCCAAAACTCTATAGAAGCTCTCAAGAATAGAGTCAACCATGTGGAGGATAGAAACTCAGAACTGAAAGACAGAACAGAAGAAACAGCATGTGAATCCAAAAGTTTCAATAAGTTTAAAAAATTTTGTGAACAGAACATGAGGGAAATGTGGAATACCCTTAAAAGTCCCAACATTAGGGTCATGGGGATATCAGAAGGGGAAGAAATTCAGACCAAAGGCATGGAAAACTTATTCAACAAAATTATCAAAGAAAATTTTCCCCCTCTCTTAAAAGAAAGTCCCATCAAGTTACAAGAAGTTTACAGAACTCCAAACTCACTGGAGCAAAGGAGAAATTTTCCAAGACATATTATCATTAAGTCTGTAAATATTGATAACAAGAAGAAAGTCATAAAAGCAGCTACAGAGAAACACATTACATGTAAAGGTAACCCCATCAGAATTATTTCAGACTTCTCAATGGAAACACTGAAAGCTAGAAGGACCTGGAATGGAACACTGCAAAGTCCAAGAACTTATGACTTCCAACACAAACTACTGTACCCAGCAATAGTATCCCTCATAATAGATAGTGAAAGAAAAACTTTTCATGATAAAACTCAGCTGTACAACTATATGAACACAAAGCCAAATGTACAGAGAGTATTTCAGGGACTTCTCCACATAGAAGAATCAAATAACCAACCTCAAGAGCTTACAAGAAGCAGATCACAATAACCAAACTCAGAGAAGGCACAAAAAACCTTCAAACTCCAAAAAAAAAAAAAAAAAAAAACACCAAACCACCACAACATAGCAGGGATTAAATCAAACCTCACAGTAGTTACTCTTAATATTAATAGCCTTAATTCACCCATCAAGAGACATAAGCTGACAGGATGGATCAGAAAATTAGACCCCTCAACCTGCTGTCTTCAAGAAAGGTACCTCACCACTAAAGACAGACACCTCCTCAGGGTGAAAGGGTGGAAAATGATATTCCAGGCAATCAGAAATAAGAAACAAGCAGGCATTTCCATACTAATATTGGGTAAAATCGACTTCAAACAAAAAGTTATCAAAAAAGACAAAGAAGGCCACTTCTTACTTATCAAGGGAACAATCCAATAAGAGGATATCATAATCATCAATCTTTACTCACCAAACACAGGTACACCACAATTCATAAAACAAAACCTACTTTACAACAAAAGAGAAATAACCACCAATGCCATCACATTTGGGGACTTTAATACTCCACTGTCTGCAATAGATAGACCATCCAAACAGAAAATTAATAGAGAAGTAAGAGAGCTCAACAACACCATAGAGCAATTAGACCTAAAAGACATTTACAGAACATTCTGCCCCAAATCCACAGATTAGACATTCTTCATAGCAGCCCATAGATCCTTCTCTAAAATATATCATATACTGGGTCACAACGTCTGCTTCCATATTTTTAGGAAAATTGACACAATTTTCTGCATGATATCAGACCATGATGCTGTAATGCTAGAAATTAACAACAAAAGATATGCCAGGAACCCCACCAGTTCCTCAAAACTGAACAACACACATTTAAACAATAAATGGGTTGTGGATGAAATAAAAACTGAAATTTTAAAATTTCTAGAATTGAACAACAATGAGAACACAACATTCCAAAACTTATGGGACACAATGAAGGTGGTCCTTAGGGGAAAACTCATAGCACTAAATACCTTTGTAACAAAGACAGAGAGATCCCAAATCAGTAACCTAACCATCCACTTAAAGGCATTGGAAAAACAAGAAGAAGTTAACCCAAAAAGCTCCAAATGGAAAGAAATAATTAAGATCAGAGCATAAATTAATGAGGTAGACTTCCGGTTAAGATGGTGGCATAGGAACCATACCAAAATAGGCTAGGGGAAAAAAAATCAAAAAACAAAACAAAACAAAAACAAACAAACAAACAAAAACCCAGCAAAATGAAGTAGAAACTAAGAAGACAATTAAGAAAATTGATGAAAGAAATAGTTGCTTCTTTCAAAAAATAAACAAGATTGATAAACCCCTGGCCAATTTGATCAAGCAAAAAAAAAAAAAAAAAAAGAAAAGACACTTCAAATAAACAAAATTAGAAATGAAACAGGAGAGATCACAGCAACCATAAGTAAAATTGGCAGAGTCATCAGGATTTATTTCAAAAACCTCTACTTCACAAAACAGGAGAATATGGAGGAAATGAATGAGTTCCTGGACACATACCACCTACCAAAAGTAAACTCAGAGCAGATTAATCTTGTAAACAAACCTATCACACCCATTGAGATTGAAAAGGTAATCAAACACCTCCCCAAAAAGAAGAGTCCAGTACCAGATGGCTTCTCAGTTGAATTCTATCAAACCATGGAAGAACTAAAACCAATTTTTCTCAAACTTTCCCACACAATTGGAGAACAGGGAAAGCTTCCCAACTCTTCTATGAAGGCTAGCATCACCCTCATTCCAAAACCAGGCAGAGATATCACAAGAAAAGAAAACTATAGGCCTATTTCCCTGATGAACTTAGATGCAAGGTCCTGAACAAAATCCTCCCAAACCGAATCCAACAACACATCAAAAGCATCATCTACCTTGATCAAGTAGCCTTCATCCAAGGTACACAGGGGTGGTTCAACGTACAGAAAGCTGTCCATGTAATAACTGTTGGAGTCCCTCCTAGGGCCAACCCAGGAGGAGGTGCAGGGTCCCCACTGAGTAGGGGGTGAGAGGCATGGAGTCATGACAAACACCGGGAGTTGGGTGGAAGCAAGCAGAGGGTGAGCTGCTGCAAACGTTTATTCAGGGATGTATAGGGGTTTTTAAGGGTTTGTCTGGCCAATCATTATATGGGGTGGTTTCCTTCTCATGACCAATGACAGCCTGTCTCAGGGCAGATCATCTTGAAGCAGGTTGCTCACAGGCATGGGGCTGTAGCTGTTGTCAGGCCAGACCTGTGTAGGATGCCATGTCCACAGAAGCCACTTCCTCATTCCTACTAGCAGGCGGCCTAGCTAGGGCCTGACCTGCATTGTGCCATACATATTAACAGGTGGTCTGGCTAGGGCCCAACCTGCATTGTGCCATACATATCCTCCTTTTTGTTTTTATTATTGGCAACCCTGGGAGGCATGGTTCTTTGCCAAGCCATTATTGACCCCAGTCCCCAAGGGATCACCTCATGCCATGGTGCCTGCCTTAGGTTGCCCCATCTCATGGGGTCTTACCTGCCATTGACTACCTGCCATCTTGGTGAGAAAGCCCGAGGGGCTATGACTGTTGCCTAGGAGGCATGGAGGGCCATGTGGTGGTGGCTCTGTGGAGTGTGAACAGTCCCGGTGAGAATCAACTATAGAATCTGAGAAAGACTGGTGTAGGACAGGTTTACAAATGAGAAATGGCAGATAAGATATCATATGGTGGTTCATGACAGGTTGCCCCTTCTGATTGATAAATGGCTCCCTGTAGTAGAACCTGGTTTGTTTGGATGGTGGTGATGTGCTGAGAAAAAGCTCTGAGACATCTGAAAAGGATCAGAATGATGGCAAGAATAACTAGGATTCCTGCCAGGATAAGAATGGAGGAAGGGTTGAAGAAAGAAATGTAACGTCATCATCAGGAGAAACAGTTGCAAAGCCAATGGGCACCTGTCTAACAATAACATGGAGGTCAGCATGAATAGCCATGCAAGGGCTCAGTCTACAACTAAGGAGGGAGCAGTTGAGAAATCCCTCAGAGAGTAAAAGGGGGAGGCATTGAGTGTTGAGACCAAGACAAAATAATAGGGGGGGGGTAACATAAACAGGTTGTTGGGTGACTGCCATGAGCTCACCCTTAGAGCCATAAAGAGTAGCATTGAGTATGTTTAATGGTAGCAGATAAATGCAATCAAAGGAGTTGCAAAGGTATTTATGGCTGGTTGGAGGGTAGCATTACCATAAGAGGCATTAATAAGCAAAAAGGCAAAGGTGTGGTTAAGGAGAAGTACTTGCTTGAAGGGGGAGGAATACAGCAAAATAGGGTGGCTAAAATGAAGCCTAGGGAAAGTGTGGGAATCTAGGCCCACCACACCAAACAAGTATGGCCTAAGAAGAATTGTCCAAAATGGTTTCTGAGAAGAGGCAGTAGGGAGAAAAGGAGATAAAAGGAGAAAAGGGGGAATAAATTTACAGTCCCATATCTGGCCTGAGGGGTTTGGCATCATCCTCCTCATCAAGGTCAATCCCTGAATCAGTGGCTGGCTGGATGTTTCTGGCAGGGATCCAGATCATGACCCGTGAAATTTCTGGAAAGACCCAAGCATACCCTCAGCCCTGTGTTAAAAGAGGGTGGGGTCCCTTCCAGATATTAGTAAGAGGATCCTTCCATCAGACTAAGGGTAAGGTCATTGTGGTTGGTTGGTATCTCCAATGTTTATAGGCTGGGGAGAGTCCTGCCTCATCAAAGGTGAGAAAATTGAGGGTGAAGAGAGCTTCCACCAGGGCTTGGGTGACATAGGGGACTTTAGTTTTATAATTAGTTCCTTTAGGGTCCAGTTAGTTCTCTCCACTATGGTTTATCCTTATGGGTTGTAGGGTATCCCAAGGGAGTGTTTGATTCCCCAAGATTTCATTACAGATGTGAATTGGGCAGATGTGTATGCAGGACCATTATCAGTTTTAATTGACCAGGGCACACCCATGACCAATATGGCAGTGTTTGTTGCCTTAATGATGTTGGACGCCTTCTCCCCTGAGAGAGGAATAGCAAAAGTAAGCTTAAAATAAGTGTCCATGATGACATGGACATATTTGAGGTTACCAAAGGAAGATATGTGGGTAACATCCATCTGCCAGATAGAATTTGGTGTAAGGCCTCTAGGATTGACTCCTTGAAGCTCTAGGGGGCCCAATGGGGCTGGGGGGGCACATGCATTGGCTAAGTGAGAGCCCAGGTCTGTAGGTTAGTGGGGGATAGATGGAACATTTGGTGTAAATGTGTAGCTTGTTCTAAAAGTGGCAAGGAGGAGACAGCAATAAAATTGCCTGATCAGAGAGGGGGGTGGGGTACCAGGGCCTGGCTGTTGCATCCAGCCCTATGTTAATGGGGAAGGCAGTGAAGGGTGGGGTGTGTCAGTGAACTGGCAGCTGCCTGGGTGTGTCCAGGACAGAGTGGCAGAGATCCTTCCAAGGGTAAATAGGGGGAGTGGTGATTAGTTTTTTATCATTGAATGCATGGCTGCAGCAGGCAGTGGTTCAGGTGATTGTCTTTTATCATTGAAGGGTTGGTCTTCCTCCTCATCTGAGTTATTGTAATAGGGTGCTGGGAAGGATGAGGTTTGAAGAACCAGTTTTGATTCTGGAAATGACTTCCTCCATGGAGGAGCCTTTAAGGCTGGAAATTATGGCCAGGAGGATAGGAAAAAAATGGAGTGTGTGTGGGGGGGTGTCCATCATGAACCTCATGTTTCCTCCCGAGAGGAAGAGAACCTGGGACCAAATGAAGGTATCCCAGATGTTCTTGGGACTAATACATGTGGCTAAAACAAGGGTTTCATCCCAAAAGCCGTAGAGGTCCTTCTGTTTCACTTTTAAGCCACCTTGCAGGAGAGAGACTTAAGAGCCTGTAATTGTGGCATCTTCTGATGGGGAGGGAGGTTGCCCATTAAGGCGTGGTGGTGTTTGGGAGTGGGGACTAGGCTGTGACACTCCTGAATCAAGGAGAGTGATAAAATGATAACCCAGATAAAAAATGATAGCTCAGGGTTGCAGAGATGGCTTAGAGGTTAAGACACCTGTCCACTAAACCTAAGAATGTTAGTTCCAATCTCCAGGTCCCATGTTTAGCCAGATGCAAAGTGGCGCAAGGATGAAATGCCACACTTGCCCACAAGGGGGTGCACACATCTGGTGTTCATTCACAGCAGCTGAGAGGCTGCTGGCGCGTCCATTCTCTGTCTGTCTTCCTCTCCTTCTCTCTCTGTCTCCCTGTGTGTCTCTCTCCAAAAAATAAAAATGATAGCTCAAAGGATAATCATGCAAACCACAACACCTATTGCTGGGGCCAGCTGAGATATACAAACAGAATGTTTAGGACCCAAGTGTCTTGTGCTTAGTGGGGGACTTCTGTGGGTCATTACTTCACAGCCATATGCCCACACGGTGTCTCCAGGGAAGCTCAGCCAACGGCCTTGCCTTGGTTCCAAAATCAGGTGGGTCAGACCCTTATGTGATTTTGCCAGGACAAACCAAGAGTGGAGAGGCTGCCATGGGCTTCAGAACATTGCAGCAATGTGTGTCTTCCTACAGGGAAAAGTATGAACAAAAGAAAAAGACAGGAGGAGGGAACTTCCTGCTCAGCCTTGGGCAGCCATCAGCACCCAGAACAGAAAGGGGCCTACTCACCGATGATTAAGTAGGGGGTGTCTCACCAATGCTGAGGGGGTGGAGGGTCCCAGTTCAGGCACCAGATGTTGGGGTCTTTCCTAGGGCCAGCCCAGGAGGGGATACAGGGTCTCCGTCAGGTGGGGGTGAGAGGTGTGGAGTCACAACACAGACACTGGGAGTTGGGTGGAAGCAGGCAGAGGGTGAGCTGCTGCAAATTCATTTATTCAGGGAAGTATAGGGGTTTTTAAGTGCTTGGCTGGCCAATTGTTTTATGGGGTGGTTCCCTTCTTGTGACCAATTACAGCCTGTCTCCAGGCAGATCATCTCGCAGAAGGTTGCTCACAGGAATGGGGCTGTAGCTCTTGTCACACTAGGCCTGTGTATGATGCCATATCCACAGAAGCCACTTCCAGGTTCCTACTAGCAGGCAGCCTGGCTAGGGCCCAACCTGCATTGTGCCATACAATAAACCACATAAATAAGCTTAAACACAAAAAAACACATGATCATTTTGATAGATGTAGAAAAGGCCTTTGACAAAATACAACAACACTTCATGATCAAAACATTGGAGAGAATAGGCATGGATGCTCTATATCAAAACATAATAAAGGCTATATATGAAGCTCCTAAAGTCCAAGTCATACTTAATGTACAAAGAATGAAGGAATTCCAGTTGAGATCAGGAACAAGACAGGGGTTTCCACTCTGTCCTCTGCTCTTCACCATAGTACTGGAAGTCCTAGCTAAAGCAATAAGACAGGAGAAAGAAGTAAAAGGGATACAAATTGGAAAGGAATAAGTTAAATTAGCCTGATTTTCAGATGACATGATTTTATACATAAGTGACCTGAGAGCCTCTATCTCAAAACTCTTAAAGGTAATTAACTCCTTCAGCAAAGTAGCAGGATAAAAGATGAACGCACAAAAATCAGTAGCCTTTCTATAAGCAAAAGACAAAGATACAGAAAAAGAAATAAGCAACATTGTCCCATTTTCAATAGCAACAACAACACCAACACCAACACCACCACCACCACCACCACCAACAACAACAACAACAAAAAACCCATGGAATAACATTAACCAAGGAAGTGCAAGAACTATACAATGAAAACATAAAAACACTCAAGAAAGAAACTGAGGAAGACTTGCAAAAATGGAAAGATCTCCCATGCTCCTGGATAGGCACAATTAACATTGTGAAAATGGCAATCTTAACAAAAGTATTACACAGATTTATAGCAATACCAATAAAAATCTCAACTTCTTTCTTCACAGAGATAGAAAAATTAATCTCAAAATTCATTTGGAAAGGCAGAAGGCCTCGGATATCCAAGCATATCCTCAGCAAAAGAAACTCCTCTGGAGGCATCACCATACCTGATCTAAAGCTATACTACACAGCCATTGTAATAAAAACAACATGGTACTGGCATAAAAACAGGAATATAGACCAATGGAACAGAATAGAGGACCCAGACTTTGGGTCAAGTAACTACAGCTACTTGATATTTGACAAAGGCCCTAACAATGTAGACTGGAAAAAGATAGCATTTTCAACAAATGGTGCTGGACAAACTGGATAACCATATGTAGGAAAATGAAACTCGATCCACACATCTCACCATGCACAAAAATCAAGTCCAGATGGATAAAAGACCTCAATATAAGACTTGAAACGCTGCTAATACTGGAAGAAAAATAGGAGGAACTTTCCATGATATAGGAGTGGGAAAAAACTTCCTGAACAAAACCCAGTAGCTCAAGAAATTAAACAATCACTCAACCATTGGGATCTCATGAAGCTGAAACGTTTTTTTCACAGACAAATATATAATAACCAGAGCCAACAGATTGCCCACAGAATGGGAGAAAAAATTTGCCAGCTATACAACTGACAGAGGCCTAATTTCTAGAATCTACAAAGAACTCAAATACCTAAACAATAAAAAGCCAAACAACCCACTCACAAAATGGAGCAGAGAAATGTACAGGGAGCTCTCAGAAGAAGAAATACAAATGGCAAACAGACACTTACAATGTTCAACATCCCTAATCATCAGGGAAATGCAAATTAAAACAACTATGAGATTCCACCTTACAACTAACATTTAAAAAATTAATGAGCCAGCCATGGTGGTGCACAACTTTGATCCCAGCACTCTGGAGGCAGAGGTAGGAGGATTGCCTTGAGTTCAAGGCCACTCTGAGACTACAGAGTGAATCCCAGGTCAGCCTGGGCTAGAATGAGACCCTACCTCAAAATAAATAAATAAATAAATAAATAAATAAATAAATAAATAAATAAATAAAAAAATAATGAAAACAAATGCTAGTGAAGCTGTGGAGAAATAGGGACTCTTTTTCACTATTGGTGGGAATATAAAATTGTACAACCACTATTAAAAGCAACATGGAGACTCCTAAAAAGGATGACTATAAAGCCGGGCATGGTGGCACATCCTTTAATCCCAGCACTTGAGAGGCAGAGGTAGGAGGATTGTCATGAGTTCAAGGCCACCCTGAGAGTGAGTTCCAGGTCAGCCTGGATTAGAGTAAAACCCTACCTCGAAAAACCAAAAAAAAAAAAAAAAAATGACTATATGCCGGGGTCCAGCCCTAGCATGAAGCTGGGATGAATGGGAGCAGCGATAATGAAACTTAGGACATGTTGGTACAAGCTGACAGGTTGGGCTTCAGCAGTGAGCCATTTGACTTCTCTCTCTCTCTTTCTTCTCTCTGTCTCTGCTTCTTGCCACAAAACCTCAGCCTTTTATTTTTCTCATACAAGAAAATAGGATTCAGAAGGAAAAAGACAAAAACAAAACTGTGTCCAAATTTGACATGCATGCATAATCTTTGAAATTACAAGTATATAATATTTCCAGGAAAGTTAACCCCATCCCTTACAATCTTTATGAGCAAGCACTATTAACCATTAGCTGTGAAAAACATCTTCTTTGAAATTACAAATACATAATGTTTCCAGAAAAGTTAACCCCATCCCTTACAATCTAGCAAGCACTGTTAACCACTAACTGTGAAAAACACCTTTGAAAAACACCTTGACCAATTCTTTTCTGAATAATGGAACACTTGCGGTTTCTTTTTTCATTCTTTGTTAAATGTTGATTCTATTTCAGTTGCAAGTTAGCAAAGGTGTGAGACAGATTGGTTAAATCAGGTGCCTATTATTCGTTTATAGTTAACTCAGTAAGTCTTTCTTTTCCTTTCTGAAAGCAATACTTTATAAAAATAATCACTACATCCAAATTGTATTTGCTGAGCATATGCCTGAATTAAATCTTTATGAAGTTGTATTTTCTCAACTTTTTATAAACAGTCATAGGGTCATAAATCCCTAACAGCAAAGTAATACATAAAACCAAACTCACCAGCCGATTGTCCTCTTTAGTCTCTCCTGTCCCAGATCCTAAGTCTCACTCTCCCACTCTTAGTGTCACACTGATATTGACCACCTGGAGGAAGCAAGCTTTTAGGATCAAATCTATGCCCCTCATGAGTAGCCTGAGGGGGCTCCCACCGTTTATTGTTGTTGTAATAAACCCATTGTTTTCCATCCCATTTTTTGTTTGATCTGGGAACACATCTCCTATTACCTGCATAATACTATTCCACAAAATTGCCTCATCAGAAGCTGGCAGTACGTCTAACTCCCAGGAGTCATGGCTGGCTTGCAGACCATTCACAGAAGAAAAAGAACAAGCCAAGATAAGGAGAGAAACCAGAAAGATCATGGCAACAAACATGAGCTGTACTGCTGAAAGAAGTGTCCTTGCCAAGCTAAATGAGCCAGAGGAGAGCATGGGGTTGGATCTGTGTCAAGCAACATACAGGGTCTCGACCCAGGCTTTTCAGAGCATGCCATCCCCAGCATCTCCCCCTTTCTGTTTAAGTTGAATGAGCCAGAGGAGACCATGGGGTTGGATCTGTGTCAAGCGACACACAAGGTCTTGACTCAGGTTTTTGGAGCATGCCATCCCCAGAAAATATAGACCTACCAACAGATCCAGTTATTCACTTACTGGGCATTTGTCCTAAAGGCTCCAAACCTCAGATCAGAGAGATGTGCTCAACCATGTTTATAGCTGCTCAATTTATAATATCTAAGATCTGTAATCAACCTAGATGTCCCTCATTAGATGAACAGATAACCAAGATGTGGTATGTCTATACTATGGAATTCTACACAGCAGTAAGGGGAAAAAATGACACAATGAAATCTGAAGAAAAACGGTTGAACTTGGAACAGATCATTTTTAGTGAACTCACCCAATCACAGAAAGATAATTGTTACGTGGGCTCACTCATCTATGGCTTCTAACCTGAATCTGCCCAAGATGCTGTCATACCTGATAAGCATCTTGAGGACTGGACAATAAGGGAGGGTGGGACAAGAGGGGAGGGAAAGGGTGAGGGGCACAAATTGGAATCCAAATGGCAATGGTACCATAAAATCCTATGTCCTGAAAGACAGGCTAAAAGGTTGAACCTTCAGCAGGCCCTCCTGAACCACAGGACCCTGGAGAGGACATCATGAAGACTAACCTTAATCTTCTCCTGTTTCTCTCTCTCTCCCTCCCTCCCTCCCTCCCTCCCTCCCTCCCTCCCTCCCTCCCTCCCTCTTCTCTCTCTGCTCTCTTTCTATTTTATATTACCTATCTTTTTCTTCCTTATTCCTTGGTACTGACCTGTAACTCCCAGTACCAGCATGAGGATAACTTCCACAATGAGCTGTTGATCTGAGAGACCTACAAGGTTTCTCAAAAGAAGACCGATTTCTGCCAGAGTTCTTGATTACCCACCAAAGGTTAATGGTAAGACCCTACTGCCAAAGACACCATATGCTGTTGATATGGAACATGGAGTGACCTGGCTGGAATCTGGAAGAGAGTCAGTCCCCAGACATTTAGCTTGTTTAGTGCCAGAATGTGCTACATGAGCGACAGGGGGAAAATGACCAATATCTGTCCAAGCAACTCATAGTCTAAGCTACTCAGCAGTAAACAACCTGAAGTGATGTTCAAATAAGTGCAATAGTGGCATACAGCCATGTTGGGCCCAACTGCTCTTTATTTGGCTAACAGATCCACTCAGTGGAATGACACTCATAGCTGGAACTGGGAAACAAGTCAAAACCTTGTCCAAAAAATAAGTCCATTTTCCAATATCAAGCTCCCACCAATAGTGGGCTACAAGAGAAGCCTACATAGGATTATACTTAGTGAGGTAACCCAGGCCCAGAAAGCCAAACGTCACATGTTCTCTCTCATATGTGGATCCTAGCTACAAATGATTGGACTTCTATGTGAGTAAAAATAAAACTCAGTAGCAGAAGCCAGTAAGCTAGAATGGGGATATAAAGAGAATTGAAAGGGAGGGGGGACTTAATAGGATGGTATTGTATATATGTAAGTAGAAGAACAGATTAATGGGGGTGAAAAGGCCTAAGTGAGGTCAGGGAAAGAGATTGAGTAAAGAAACAGTCGAGGGAGGGCTAATCAAAATCTAAGAGGATATAAAAAAGTCATATGGAAACCTACTTTTCTGGACAATGGAACACTCAGAAGCTATAGATTGTTGCTAGAAAATTTTCAGTGCCAGGGATGGGATACGTTCCAGTGAGTTGTTGGCCAGGGAGGTCACAGATACCCCCAAAACATTATAGGCCATTGCCGAGGCCCCTGGCTTCCCACCAGGAATAGATGGTAAGACCTTATTGCTGAAGACTCCACATACTTGAGTGGCAAGTTCACTAAAAAAACCTGCTGGAGCTGAGCTGAAAGCCTCATCCATGAGGACCAGCTGACAGAAAGATGTAAAAAGCTACACTGCATGCAGTTCAATGGGAGAGAGAAAACACCAGTGAAGGTACTCAACAGTGAACACTGCAAGCTTTAAATTTGGCCAGCCAGGCCAAATGAGCCAACAGGTGCAATAGTGGAATGTCTGTTATGGAGGAAACCAACTGCTCTCTAATTGGGCTGGAGGCTCGCTCCATGGGAGGGAACACATACATCCTTGATACTGAAAATGTACGACAGGGGTAGGCATGAGCCCTAAGAGTGTAAGGTCTGCCGGTGTCTCGCTAAATGTATATACTATGCTCACCAAACTTCCCAGTAAGCACTTCTCTTAATGTCCACACCCATATATTAATGCTACTCTCACTTTTGGTTAGAGAAGCTTCTCTTTTCAGATGGTGGCAACCTTGGGATGACTCAGAAGGCACCATGGTGCTGAGAAGAAGGGACAGAGGAGTGCTCAACACTGAAACATCTCAAACCCACCTTCCAAGGCTCAGGGTCCATTGCAGAAGAGGGGGCAGAAAGAATGTAAGAGCCAAAGGAAGAGTAGGACCCCTTACAATGTGCTCCTCCAGGCACAAAATGGCCTGGATATCCATGACCTCATAGTGCCTGACACTACCTACATAATACCATCATAATAGGAGGAAAAGATCATGACAAAAAACTGACAAGAGAGACTGATTGAGAGGGGGAGGGGATATGATGGAGAGTGGACTTTCAAAGGGGAAAGTGGGGGGAGGGAAGGAAATAACATGAGATATTGTCTACAATTAAAGAAGTTCTCAATAAAAAATAATAAAATAAGGGAGTTGGCCGCAAGATGGCGTCCACCTAACCTCGCCTCACCTTACAGGGAAGTAAAAGCAAGATTTTTAAGCTTTTAAAATATTTCTCAAAGGGTTTGCTGGCCCTTGCATGCTGCCAGAGGGAGGGGGTGGATGAAAAAATAAGGAATCCACTGATTCCCATGTTCTAGGACAGGGACCACCACTGGTTAGGTCCTCCTGGGCGGGCGTGACCCAAACCGCTGGCCAGATGCCTGCCTTTACCAGCCAGAGCCTGGCAGACCCTGGCAGTCCGAGTGACCGCTGGGACGCCCGCCATTACCTCCCTGAGGTGCAGCGGCCCCTCCTGGTCCAAGTGACAGCTGGGATGCCCACCATTACCTCCTGGAGGAGCAGCGGGCCCTGCAGGCCCAAGTGACTGCTAGGACGTCCATCATTACTGCCCTGAGGCGCAGCGGGCCCTGCAGGTCAGAGTGACTGCAGGGATTCCCACCATTATCTCCCAGAGGCACAGTGGTCCCTTCCAGTCCGAGTGACCACTGGGATGCCTGCCATTACCTCCTCCCGGAGGCGCAGCAGCCTCTCCCAGTCCAAGTGACCGCTGGGACACCCGTCATTACCTCCCGGAGGCGCAGTGGGCCCTCCCAGTCCGAGTGACCACAGGGATGCCCGCCATTAACTCCCGGAGGTGCAGCGGGCCCTGCAGGTCCGAGTGACCGCAGGGATGCTGACCACTACCTCCCAGAGGCGCAGTGGCCCCTCCTGGTCTGAGTGACCACTGGGACACCCGCCATTACCTCCCGGAGGCCTGGTGGACCCTGCTGGTCCAAGTGACCGCTCGGACGCCCGCCATTACCACCCGGAGGCCCGGTGGACCCTGATGGTCTGAGGGACTGGTCAGATCCCTCCCTCACCTGGCCAATACTGGGGAGGTCCTCCTGAGCCACATCAGATCCCAAGGAGCCTACCTGACCCTCATCCCTAGTCAGACCCCACCCTCACTGGTCAGATCCCCATCACTAGACAAGTGCCCCCTAGCTTTCCTGACCCCCATCAATCAGGTGCCATTACTCCCCCTCCTGGGGCAGATCAGGGATCCAGGGAAGTAAGCCAGTGTTCCTGTCCTACCCTGCCTGAGCTCAACTAGGGTGGCTGTGCTCCCCTACCACTCCCACCTACAAAAGGAACACAGGCCAGCAGCCCAGTGTCCCCCACCCCAGCCTACAGAACTCCAGGGACCACTGCCCAGACAATCACCACTGCACTCCACCCCACCCCAGGGCAGCAGGCTTACATTTCATACACAAGGTTTCTGAACCATTGCGATGGGCAGACTACAGCAAAAAAGGAATAGCATGAAAAACCAAATGCAAGTGAATCCAGCTACACTATCCAGTCCTACAAAGGAGGTCTCAAATCAAAGCACAGAAGAGACAATAGAATCAGAACATCAAAATGTAGAGACAAGCTATGCAACCCTGGCCAAGCAAATAGCACAACTCTCAGAAACTCAACAAAGAGCCAACAGTTGTATGAATGGTATCCTTGCTAGATTAGACCTAATAGAAAGGAAGGGCTCCAAAGACAGTTAATTGATTTGAAGGAGAATGAAAAAAAAGAGGCCCTCAATAACCAGCTGGCTAAGTTCAATGAAGACATAAAGAAATGCAAGGATGAACTCTAAGAAGCAATTAGAAAGTCGGAAAATGACAAAAAAGGGAACTAGACAGAGGGATGGAAACTATACATAAAAAAACCATAGAAAATATGAACGAAATTGAACAAGCCCAAAACTATATAGAAGCTCTTAAGAACAGAGTAAATCAAGTGGAAGACAGAAACTCAGAACTGGAAGACAAAACAGAAGAAACAGTTCGTGAGTCCAAAAATTTTAACAAGTTCAAAAATTTCCGTGAACAGAACATGAGGGAAATGTGGGACACCCTTAAGTGTCCAAACATTAGGATCATGGGTATTCCAGAGGGGGAAGAAACACAGACCAAAGGAATGGAAAGCTTATTCAACAAAATAATTGAAGAAAACTTTCCCGCTCTCTCAAAAGAAAATTCCATCAAGTTACAAGAAGCTACCAGAACTCCAAACAGACTGGACCAAAGGAGAAATTCTCCAAGACACATTATCTTTAAGACTCTAAATATCAAGTACAAAGAGAAAATCCTAAAAGCAGCCAGGGGAAAACAACACATTACATATAAAGGGAACCCCATTAGAATTACCTCAGACTTCTCAATGGAAACCCTAAAAGCCAGAAGGGCCTGGAATGGAAAACTGCAAACTCTAAGAACCCATGGTTTCCAGCCCCAACTACTCTACCCAGCAAAAGTATCCCTCATAATAGCTGGTGAAAGAAAAACATTCCACGATAAAAATCATCTCTACAACTATATGAACACAAAGCCAAACCTACAGAAAGTACTTCAGGGAATTCTCCACACAGAAGAAGCAAATAACCAATCTCAATAGCCCCCAAGAAGCAGTACACATTAACCAAAAACAAAACAAAACAAAACAAAAAAACCCACAAAGACCACAATCCACCACAATATGGCAGGTATTAAATCAAACCTCAAAATTATATCTCTGAATATTAATGGCCTTAATTCACCCATCAAAAGACATAAGCCAACAGGGTGGATCAGAAAACTGGACCCCTCAATTTGCTGTCTTCAAGAAACCCACCTCACCACTAAAGACAGTAAAGACAGACACCTCCTCAGGGTAAAAGGGTGGAAAATGATATTCCAAGCAAACACAAATAAGAAAAAAGCAGGTGTAGCTATACTTATATCGGATAAAATAGACTTCAAACTGAAATTAACCAAAAAAGACAAAGAAGGCCACTTCTTACTTATTAAGGGAACAACACAACAAGAGGATATCACAGTCATCAATATTTATGCACCAAACACAGGTACACCACAATTCATAAAGCAAAATCTACTTGGCAACAAAACAGAAATAAACACCAACACCATCATAGTCGGGGACTTCAATACTCCACTATCAACAATGGATAGATCATCCAAACAGAAAATTAATAGAGAAGTAAGAGAGCTCAACAACACCATAGAGCAACTGGACCTAACAGACATATACAGAACATTCCACCCTGTAGCAGACAGCTTCAGGTTCGCTGAGATGAACTTCCAGACCAGGCACAGTTATGGAGGAAGGGATATTATTTATTGAAGCTTACAGGTCCAGGGGAAGTTCCATAATGGCAGAAGAAGCGGCCTGCTCTCCACAGGACCAGTCAAGAGAGCAAAGACCAAGCCACCACAGCACACAGAGCAAAAACTACAGCCAAAAGGTCACACAGCACACTTCAGGAATTCCTGCTAGGCACATTTGCATATCTTTACAATGGAATCTCAAAACCACACCATTAGCACCTTAAGACCTGCCCCCAGTGACATTGCCTCTATCAAGATGATTGCAGATGCAAACTATAAGTAGTAAAACACTGAATATATTGGGGGACATATATTCAAACTACCACATTCCACCCCTGGCCCCCAATATATTTAGCTCCTGACCCCCAACAGATTTATAACTATCACACACTGTAAATTGTACTCAGTCCAATTTCAAAGGTTCTCACAGTCTTGATCAACTTAAGATAGTGAGTCCTGTAAAATCAAACAAGTTAAATACTTTCAACATGTAAAGGCACAGAGTAAACATTTTAACTGAATAAGGAATAGCAAAGAGAGACTAGAACAATGCAAACTCAACCACCATCAGCAGTCATCAAACTTCTGCAGTTCAAGTTCAGTATAACCAGAGACTGACAGTCTCCAGGTTTTCTAATTCTGCCCCTCCAGCTGGGCAGAGTTGCCAGGGAAAAGTTTGATCCCAGGCCAACACTGCACTACATGGGAGTCCTTGCATAGTCCTGGTATATCCAAAACATCTTCAGGTCTCCATGCAAACCACGGTCCATCTTCCAAAAGGCTCTTCCAGCCTATTCCTCAGGGACTTCATGCCCTGCCTCATGCTGCATCTCAGCAGCGGCTCCTGGAACCGTGTGCAATTCATGACCACTACATGCATTTTTCATGCTTCCAAAACTAATACCAGGTGTGCAGGACACAGCCATATTCTTAATCCAGGGACAAAATAAACCATAGCCTTGAAAGACAGGTTCCTTCTCCAGTCAGCTCTTTCCAAGAATTTGCATTTTTAACAGTCTTTCCTCAGGCATCCTCTCCATTGTTTTAATGTAAATCAAGTCAGGCCACCTTCCTTCCACCTTCCTTAAGATTTCTAATGCGTTAACAATAGCTGCTCCAGTAACCTAAAACCAGTCTCCAGTGCCTCTGCTTTTAACTTGCTTGAGGTTTTCCAACTTAAAATCTTAAAATCTCAGTCCGATATCTTTAGCCAAGCACATCAGTCCATTACAAATTTAACCTTGATCAAACTTTCTGTCCCTGGATAGCGGAACGTAGCCATCCCTTATGCCAGTAGCCCAGTTCCAACAAAGTCCTCTGCACTCTTTCCTTCCCCTTAGAAAGCTCATAAGCCAAGCCTCAAAGTTCAATACTGTCTGCACTTAGCATTCTCAAACTCTCATCAGAATAGTCCATAAAACTTGGCTTACCACTCCAGAAGGCATCTTCAGTTGCAAGCACCAAGTCCATGCCCATTCCTCCAAAGCAAAAGTTCCAAAAGACGAACATCCACACGGTCTGGTTCATCTCACCCCACTCCTGGTACCACTTTACTGTAGCAGACAGCTTCAGGTTCGCTGAGATGAACTTCCAGACCAGGCACAGTTATGGAGGAAGGGATATTATTTATTGAAGCTTACAGATCCAGGGGAAGTTCCATAATGGCAGAAGAAGCGGCCTGCTCTCCACAGGACCAGTCAAGAGAGCAAAGACCCAGCCACCACAGCACACAGAGCAAAAACTACAGCCAAAAGGTCACACAGCACACTTCAGGAATTCTTTACAATGGAATCTCAAACCCACACCATTAGCACCTTAAGACCTGCCCCCAGTGACATTGCCTCTAGCAAGGTGATTGCAGATGCAAACTATAAGTAGTAAAACACTGAATATATTGGGGGACATATATTCAAACTACCACACACCCCAAATCTACAGATTACACATTCTTCTCAGCAGCCCATGGAAACTTCTCTAAAATAGATCATGTGCTGGGCCACAAAGCCTGCCTCCATATTTTCAAGAAAATTGATGTAATTTCCGGCATGATATCAGATCACAATGCTGTAATGCTAGAAATCAACAACAAAAAGTACACCAGGAATCCCTCTACCTTCTGGAAATTGAACAACACACTTTTAAACAATAAATGGGTTGTGGATGAAATAAAGAATGAAATTGCAAAATTTCTAGAATTCAATGACAATGAGAACACATCATACCAAAACTTATGGGACACAATGAAGGCAGTTCTTAGGGGGAAAATCATAGCACTAAATGCCCTCATAACAAAAACAGAGAGATCCCAACTCAATAACTAACCATTCACCTAAAGGCATTGGAAAAGCTAGAAGAAGCCAACCCAAAAAGCTCCAGACTGAAAGAAATAATTAAGATCAGAGCAGAAATTAATGAATTGGAAACTAAGAGGACAATTAAGAAAATTGATGAAACAAAGAGCTGGTTCTTTGCAAAACTTAACAAGATTGATATACCACTGGCCAATTTGATTAAGCGAAAAAAAGAAACACTTCAAATCAACAAAATTAGAAATGAAAAAGGAGAGATCACAACAGACATGAGTGAAATAGGAAGAGTTATTAGGACTTATTTCAAAAACCTCTACTCCATAAAACAGAAGAATATGGAGGAAATGTATGAATTCCTAGACACATACCACCTACCAAAGCTAAGCCCAGAGCAGATTAATTTCCTAAACAGACCCATCACACCCTTCAAGATTGAAGAAGTAATCAAACACCTCCCCCAAAAGAAGAGTCCAGGACCAGATGGTTTCTCAGAGGAATTCTACCAAACATTCATGGAAGAACTGAAACCAATACTTCTCAAACTGTGCCACACAATAGGAGAACAGGGAGAGATCCCCAACTCCTTCTATGAAGCTAGTATCACCCTAATTCCAAAACCAGGCAGGGATGCCACAAGAAAAGAAAATTATAGGCCCATTTCTCTGATGAACATAGACGAAAAGATCCTGAACAAAATTCTTGCAAACCGAATTCAACAGTACATCAAAAGCATTATCCACCTTGATGAAGTAGGCTTTGTCCCTGGAATGCAGGGTGGTTCAACATATGGAAATCGGTCAATGTAATACACCACATAAACAAGCTGAAACACAAAAACCACATGATCATTTCGATAGATGCAGAAAAGGCCTTTGACAAAATACAACATCACTTCATGATCAAAACATTGGAGAGAATAGGCATGGATGGCCCATATCTCAACATAATAAAGGCCTAAAGCACCTAAAGCCCAAGTAATTCTTAATGGGGAGAGACAGAAGGAATTCCCATTGAGGTCAGGAACAAGGCAGGGGTGTCCACTCTCACCTCTGCTCTTCAACATAGTGCTAGAAGTAGTAGCTCAAGCAATAAGTCAGGAAAAAGAAATCAAAGGGATACAAATTGGAAATGAAGAAGTTAAGTTAGCCCTATTTGCAGATGACATGATTCTATACATAAGTGACCTGAGAACTTCCATCTCCAAACTCTTAAAGGTGATTAGCGCCTTCAGCAAAGTAGCAGGATACAAAATCAATGCACAGAAATCAGTAGCCTTTCTGTATGCAAAGCACAAAGAGACAGAAAAAGAAATTACTAACATCATCCCATTTTCAATTGCAACAAAGAAAATAAAATACCTTGGAATAACATTAACTAAGGAAGTGAAAGACCTATACAATGAAAACATAAAAACTCTCAAAAAAGAAATTAAGGAGGTTCTACAAAAATGGAAAGACCTCCCATGCTCCTGGCTTGGTAGAATTAACATTGTGAAAATGGCAATTTTACCAAAAGTACTTTATAGATTCAATGCAATGCCAATAAAAATCCCAACTTCCTTCTTCAATGAGATAGAAAAAACTATCTCAAAATTCATATGGAAAGGCAGAAGGCCTCGGATATCCAAGCTCATCCTCAGCAAAAGAAACACCTCTGGAGGCATCACCATACCTGATCTAAAGTTATACTACAAAGCCATTGTAATAAAAATAACCTGTTACTGGCACAAAAACAGGAATATAGACCAATGGAACAGAATTGAAGACCCAGACTTTGGGTCAAGAAAATACAGCTACTTGATATTTGACAAAGGCCCTAGTAATGTAGAATGGAAAAAGGATAGCATCTTCAACAAATGGTGCTGGACAAACTGGACAACCATATGTAGGAAAATGAATCTCGACCCACACATCTCTCCATGCACAAAAATTAAGTCCAAATGGATCAAAGACCTTAATATAAAGCCAGAAACTATGCTGCTACTGGAAAAAAAAATAGGAGGAACCTTCCACGACATAGGAGTGGGAAAAGATTTCCTGAACAAAACCCCAGCAGCTCAGGAAATTAAACAATCACTCAATCATTGGGATCACATGAAGCTGAAAAGCTTTTTCACTGACAAAAATACTATAACCAAAGCCAGCAGATTACCTACAGAATGGGAGAAAATTTTCACCAGCTATACAACTGACAGAGGCCTGATTTCTAGAATCTACAAAGAACTCCAAAACCTAAAAAACAAATCATCAAACAACCCACTCACAAAGTGGGGCAGAGAACTGCACAGGGAGTTCTCAGAGGAAGAAATACAAATAGCAAATGCACATTTAAGAAAATGTTCAACATCCCTAATCATCAGGGAAATGCAAATTAAAACAACTATGAGATTCCACCTTACCCCAGTAAGGATGGTTAACATTAAAAAAAAAATAATGAAAACAAATGCTGGCGAGGCTTTGGAGAAATAGGAACAAGCTTTCACTGCTGGTGGGAATGTAAAATGGTTCAACCACTATGGACAGCTATATGGAGACTCCTGAAAAGGATGACCATAGACCTACCAATGGATCCAGTTATTCCCTTATTGGGCATTTACCCTAAAGGCTCCAAGCCTCAGATCAGAGTCATTTGCTCAACCATGTTTATAGCTGCTCAATTCATAATAGCAAAGAGCTGGAATCAACCCAGTTGTCCATCACTAGATGAATGGATAACAAAGATGTGGTATATCTATACTATGGAATTCTATGTAGCAGTAAGGAAAGATGAAATAAGGAAATTTGAAAAAAAAATGGTCAAACATGGAACAGATCATCCTCAGTGAGCTCACCCAAGCACAAAAAGATAATCGTCGCATGGTCTCATTTATCTGTCGCTCCTAACCTGAATCCACGTGACAGGTGGCCAAACCTAATAAACACTCTGAGGCCCAGACAAAAGGGGGGGGGAGGGGAAGGGTGGGAGAGAACGAGAGGGTGGGAGGGAGAACAAGGGGGCGATACAAATTAGAACCCAAAAGGAAAAGATACTATAAAACCCTTTATTCTGAACAACAGGTCAAAACATTGATCCTTCAGCAAGCCTGCAGAGGGAACACCCGAACCACAGGAACCTCTAGAGAGCATCATGAAGGGTAACCCTAATCTTGTCCTGCTTCTCTCTCTCTTCTCTCTCTCTCTATCGTTCTCTCTCCCTCTCCTCTCTATACTCACTTTCTCTTTTATATTATCTTTTTCTTCCCTCACCTTCCTAGGTGCAGACTTATAACTCCCAGTGCCAGCACGGGGTGAACTTCCACAATGAGCTGTTGATCTGAAACACCTACAAGGTTTCCCAAAAAAGACAGACTTCTGTCAGAGTTCTTGGTGACCCACCTAAGGTTAATGGCAAGACCCTACTGTTGAAGACACCATACGTGTGTGAGACCAAACACAGAGAGACCTGTTCAGAATCTGGAAGAGGGTCAGTCCCCAGACAGTTAGCTAGTCTAGTACCAGAGGGTGCTACACAAGCAACTGGGGGAAAATGACCGACATCTGTCCAAACAACTTGCAGTCTAAGATAACCAGCAGGAAACAACTTGACGTAATGCTCATACAAGTGCAGTAGTGGCAATCAGCCATGATGGGTAACCAACTGCTTTTGATTTAGCTAATAGATCCACTCAGTGGAATGGAACTCATTGCTGGAACTGGGAAATAAGTCAAAACCAGGTACAAAAAATGAGCTCAGTCTCCAAGAGCATGATACCACCAAATGTGGGCTAGAAGAGAGCCAATGCATATAAAACACCCTCCAAAACATATATGGTCATCCCTTCTATCTAGTACTAACTTCTCTCTCCGTTGGGGAATTTGCTTATCTTTTTTCAGAAGGACAATGAACCTGAAGGGAGGATCAGCTAACCACACTTCACCAGGGCCCCAGCTGAAACCATAGAGTATTGCAGGGGAAGAGCAAGAATACAGCGTGCATGGCGATTACTACACCAGAAAAAGGCTGAAGGAGATAAACACAGAGAACATCCAACTCCAACTAAGCCACATATCCAGTGACACAGAGGCTCCCAAAACAGCATCACTGAAGCAGAACTAAAATGACCCCAATGTGGCTCAGGGAAACTTGCGGAAGTGAGGGCAGAAAGATTGTTAGAGTCATAGTTGGGGCATTATGCACAGAGACTGGGGCATACCCCCCAGAACTCTTGACTAACCTCCCAATGCATGACCCACATTCCCCATTGACGAGGGTCCCTTTGAAAGAGGGAGGACAGGGAGGAGGACAATGGAACCAATACTATGAATGTAAAATCAAAATTATATATATATATATATATATATATATATATATATATATATATATATAAAAAAAAAAATAAAAATAAAATAAAATAAAATAAAATAAAATTCTCTCTAAAATAATAATGGCTATTCCATCTATCCAGCGCTGACTTCTCTTTCCGTTGGAGAATTTGCTTCTCTTTTTCAGATGGATACAGAACCTGAGGGGAGATCAGCCTATCTCACCTCACCAGGGCCCCAGCTGAAACCATAGAGTAACGGGGAAAAGGGCAAGAATGCAGCTTTCTCGGTGAACCTGACACCAGCACAAGGCTGGAGATAGACACAGAGAACACTCAACTCCTACTAAATCATATATCCAGAGACATAGAGACATAGAGGCTCCCAAGACCTCATCACTGAAGTAGACCTAAAATGAACACAACATGGCTCAGGGAAATTCATGGCAGAGGGGGAGGAAAGATTGTTAGAGCCACAAGTTGGGTCATTATGCACAGAGACATTGCCTCTTCCCCATAACTTAAGGCTACCCTCATAATTCATGTCCCATATTCCCCAATGAGGAGGGTCCCTTCTATGTGGGGAGGACAGGGAGGAGGCTAATGAAGGCACCAACATGAATGCATTTACATTATGAGCATAACTAATAAAATAAATAATAAATTTTAAAAAATTAAAAATAAATAAAAATTCTATTGTTATGCTTTATCCACATCTTAAGTACAATATACATGTCTTCTATCTTAAGTTTTAGTTTTTAAATGCCTATTTATTTGAGAGAGAGAGAGGGCAAAGGAGAAACAGAGACAGATAGACAGACAGAAAATAGAATGGCTATGTCAGAGCCTCCTGTCACTGCAAAAGAATTCCAGGTGCATGTTCTACTTTGTGATCTGGCTTTTACATGGATATTGGGGAATTGAACCCAGGCTGTCAGGTTTTGCAAGCAAGTGTCTTTAACCACTGGAAATCTCCCCTGCCCTTAAGTTTTTATTTCCAAGGATTCTTAGGTTTTTATTATAGACTATATAATGACAATTTAATCCATTGTGTTTCTTTATTTAAATTTATTTACTTATTTATTTATTTTGGTTTTTCGAGGTAGGGTCTCACTCTAGCCCAGGCTGACTTGGAATTTACTATGCAGTCTCAGGGTAGCCTTGAACTCATGGTGTCCTACCTCTGCTTCCCGAGTGCTGGGATTAAATGCATGAACCATCATGCCTGGCCCATTGTGTTTCTTATTATTTAAGCTTTATTTAAACAATACATAAAAGCCAAAGAAACAAGATTAATATTACTAATCTTCTGGGGTCCCTTTCATTATCCACCCCTGCCAAGGTCTAAAGCCAACAAGAGTAAAGATTGTAACAAGCCCCCTTCATCTACCTCTGACCTGATGAAGCCAAATTGAGTCTACACCCATTTTCTAAGTAATTTGGATTCTTAACTTTTGCAAGTGGCAATGAAAGATATCCAGCCAAACATTTGGCTTAGAGGTGATTAAATGACTGACCCAATTTCTTTTCCCATAGTAATATTAAAAGGAAGAACCATTACCTTCTATCCAGAGGACTGATCCTAGATAGATGAAAGAGAGATAATAAATATCTATTTATAAATTAAAAGGTTATATAAAATGTTTGGTCAGAGGTTATTAAATTCCTGATAATATTTATATGATGAAATTATATTATTAGAGGGTATTAAATTTCTACATTAAAAGTCTAAATTTTAGGGGGTGGAGAGATGGCTCAATGGTAAAAGGTACTTGCTTGCAAAGCCTGGGTTAAATTCACCAATACCCACATAAAGCCAGATGCACAAAGTAGCACATGTGTTGAAGTTGGTTTGCAGTGACAGGAAACCATGGAGTGCTTATTCATATTCTTTCTCTCTCTCTCTCCTTGCAAAGAAATAATAAAAAATTTTATTTTATAAAACCAAATTTTAGACAGGCATGGTGGTGCATGCCTGTAATCTCAGCACTCAAGAGCAGAGATAGGAGGATCACTTTGAGTTTGAGGCTAGTCTGGGACTACAGAGTGACTTCCAGGTTGGCCTGCACTAGAATGAAATCTTACCTCAGAAAACAACAACAAAAAAAACCCCAAATTTAATTAAATATGACTCTGTCCTTAATATTGTTTCCAAAATCCTAATTTTCTGTTTACAGCAGATCCTAGACATTGCTTTGCTTAGGCTTACAAAATTGTTTATCAGCAAGAATTTTAAATTTATATGTTTTGCATTAGTTTAAGCCTTGATTTGGCTTGATGTAACATGTTCTCTGCCCACAGCGAATAAGGTTTCTTTTTTAAACACTATTATTCTCTTATCAACCAAATAACTAATAAACTATTAATTTATGCTATTTATGTTTTATACATACTGTATAATTTATGCCTCTGATAACCTATTAATTTATACTGTTCATGTCTTTCCAATGGGTAAATCTGCTTTTTGTTCAATATAACCCCTGGATCGCTATGTTTAGATAATGCTCTGATCTCATGGGATTTTCTGCTAGGTAAAATTTTATTTAATTAAAAAAAAACTTATTCTAATAGATAAAATTGGGCCTAATTTTACAAAAGTTAATTGTTAAAAATTAATCAAGGGCTGCAGAGATGGCTTAGTGGTTAAGTCGCTTGCCTGTGAAGCCTAAGGACCCATGTTTGACTCTCCAGATCCCATGTAAGCCAGATGCACAAAGGTAAGGCAAGCACAAGGTTGTACATACCCACTAGGTGGCTCAAGCGTCTCGAGTTTGATTGTAGTGGCTGAGGACCCAGCATGCCAATTCTCTTTCTCTCTGTCAATCTTTCTCTCATGCTCGCTCTAAAATAATAAAAATTAATCAAAGCTTTTAGCTTTTCCAGCTTGACATTCTTCTAAAGATCTTAGATCTTTAGCCTACAACAAGTAAATAGAAGACTTATTTAATTCTTACCTTACCTAAGAGTTCTAAATTTATTGACTCTCAAGACATCTTTATCTCCTCCAGAATTATAACCACACGCTCAAACCAATTGCCTTCTTCTGAGCTCTGTGTTGCCTGAGTCCTAACAACACTGGACGTGCTTGCCTCTAAAGTTATACAGATTAACAAATACATATATTTTAGAAAGAAACACAAAAAGATGTTATCATATTTCTAATTGCCTTAACTAACAACTTTCTGAGTGACTGCTATTCTCTGTTTAAATGGACTAATTACAAATGTGTCTAAATGTTACTAAGTTAATTGCTAAATATAATATACACGTCTTTTATCAAGTTTTTATTTAAAAGTATCCCAAACTATTGCTGACTTTCTGGGTTCATTTTCAATACCTCCCAAAGCTTAGGCAATAAGAGTAAAGAGCCCACAAACCCCTCTTGATGTCTGTCCATTTGGTTCTCAACCCTTCAAAGGAGACAATGATAGAGCAACCCCAAGAACAACAGACCCTGATCGCCAGACCATCTGCCCAGAGATTACAAATGGCCCACAACCTTGAGCAATGAGAAACAGTTTGCTGTCCTGTGACCCTCAGGGGAACTAGTTTATCTGAAGACATGGTTTGCTTTTTCTACACTTTGATGCTTTGGTGGAGTTGATTAGAGTCTGGTGGCTCGTATTCCTATTGCAGTTGAAACAGCATTAGCTAGGGTTATTTCTTCCCCAATGGCTCAAACCCATTAAAAAAAAAAAAAAAAAAAAAAAAAAAAAAAAAAGACTCGCTCTTGCAATGAGAAACTTCCCTGCAACTGCAAATAAATTTTTCTCTGGGTGTAACGTAGGGAAACAGGTTTAGATGTTGACTTCAAATGCAAAAACATGGTCTTAAATGAGCATTACTTTAATCATGTTGAGTTTATCCTATACCAAAAGCTAGCTCCTTACAAAGAGAATTAAATGGAAGTCATTAACAAAATCATGTCTGCCAAAGACAGGAACCAAAGGCCTTGGAAGATGTGTCATTAGTTTCTCTGCTCCGTGTCTACAAACACTTTATAAGTTATAAAGAACCAATCCAGAAAGGTTGTTGCAAAGGATATATAATAAGATGGTAGTAGTCACGTGGCTAAATAATGACGTTTATTTATTTTTAATGCAGGAAGATTTCTGTGTATGGAAACAGCACGAAGGCAATGAGAACTCAAACTTTGTATGGAACAAACAGCTTCGAAAAGGATTCACTTCATCCATAACTTAGATGTAAATACAGCACTGCCCAGTCTAATTTACCAGGATGGGTGTTCTTTCCTACCACAAAATTCCATTGAAAGCTCTGTACAGCGTTCGTGACTTTGGTCTTTGTGAAGGCAGTGTAGTTCTGCATAGGAAACCATTCTGATAGGATGACCACAGAGACTACAGTCTGCACCATAAAACAGGACAGAGGGCCCGCTCCTTATCCCATCGCCAGTTCCCAGCAGCTGGACTTTTCTCACAGGCTCGAATCTATACCTCTCCCTAGGTATTCACAGAGCTTGGAATATACAAAATGGGCCACGTTTCAAGCACCGCACAGATATACACTACCAGCTTGGGCCTTTGTATCCCTACCAAGGAACTATTGTAAAACAAACACCGAGACTTGTGCATGAAGGCGGCCACCTATGAGTGACTCACTTTTCAGAACCAAGGAGCTGGTCCTTCCACACCTGTCCTGAAGGCTAGCAGCCTGGCAGAGGGAGCCTCACTCATACCTGTATTTCATGCCAGTCTGCTTGGCCTTGGACTCCTTGAGAGAAATGTGGTGCTGGGGGGTGAAGGTCCCCAATCTGAGGGCGAAGAGTGCGACCGGAACTTGGCCCTGGCTGAGCTCACCACATGGGGGCGGCGGAGCTCTGTTTGCTCAGAAGTGGGTCGTCACTATTGCGGTTCTTCAGGTTGTGTTCTGTGCAGGCGATGGAGACTTGCATTGCTCCCGGGGCAGCGCATGGTCCTCTCAGAACCGCGACACAAGCGGCCAGGACCTACCTAGCGGGCGAGCACTGCGGGGATTCTGCTCCAGTCTAGGTCCCTCCTGGCTGGCCCTTCTGGGGAGTGTTTGGAGGAGCCTTGACAGCTGACTTCACGGTGGCTGCGGTGCAGGACAGAGTCCCGGGCACCCACTGCAGTAAAAAGACAAGCAGAAGTTGTCCCAGCAGCTGGAGCGCGGATCAGCCACCCCGGTCTTCCCGGCTGTAATCCGGGCTGATCACACAGCCGAAACCCGGCGGTCAGGAGGTCGTGGCAGCAGTCCAGCGCCGAGCATCCCTGGTGACCGCACAGCCCTGCGGAGCCCGAATGCAGCAGCTGCTGTGGGCGCTGGCTCAGATCAGCGCAGGCGACCGCAGGGTGAGCCGCCGCCTGCAGCCTAGGGCCGCCGGCAAGAGGCTCATAGGGGCACAGAGCAGCTCCCAGGCAGCTGATCGCCAGCGAGTCCCCGCCCACCGGTGGTCTCCACCCACGGGCTACAAGCTCCCTCCCCGGCCCTCTGTGGAGGACGTGGAGGCGCCTCAAGACCCCTTCCCACTCATTCTCAGGCGGAAGCTGGGGTGGCTGAGCCTGCACAGACTGGGATTTGCAGCTGCATGGAGAAACTCACGGGTGCGGTTAAGAGGCAATGCCTTGCCTTTGTGTGTGGTGGGAAGTCAGTATCGCCCTCACCTCTCCTGCTGCCACAGAAGGCCAAGCTGCTCCACAGGGCTTTGCCCAGATTGGGACCCAGTCTTGCTGCAGCAGCGCAGTTGGAACAAGAGGAGACAGGAGGGGGTTGCTTCTTGGCTGAACACATCAGTAAATTACTAACACGTGAATACTGTCACTGGTTTGCTAGAATTCAGCTTGCAATCATCCCCTGCTACTAGCCTTGTCAGGGTTTGGTTCCCCTCTGCATGCTATTTCCAAAGCAGATAAGTTCTAGGTTTCAGGGGGAATAAAAAGACAGTGTAGACTTCTTTGGTGTCAAATCTGCTAAGTTACTGCAAACCTATTCTGGATAGTTAAGGAGGGGGCAGTGATGAGGCAGGGGGTCTCACCCCGCGGGAGGGGCTGCACTGGGGAGCAGCAGGTCTGCATTGCCACACAGAAGGTCCAGGAGGGCAGCAGGAGCCACTCACACCGCCCCTCAGCATCCCTGTGGTGCTGGTGGGGTCGGGCGCTGTCCCACTCCAGGGATGTGCAGCAGTAAATGAGCTGACGCTGACCCACATGGGGCAAAAACCTCCAGACTCGGTGTTTTAGAGAGCAACTTATTATATTCTGATAACCTTATTATATTATGATAACCTATATTTATGATAATCAGCCATGATTACCAGTATGGACCAGTATGATTGCAGAGACACAGGTTTTGAAACATCAGAGAAAATAAAACCAAAGTCCAAATTGGACATACATAAGATTCTGCTGAATAGAAGAAACTTCAAGATGTCTGCCGTCCTAATTCCCTAGAAGAAGAGACTCATGGGAGAACATACAAGGACACTGAGAAAGGAAACTTGGCTCGTGTATTTGCTCACATGAAGACATTTTGACAGAGCCAAAACATAGCCAATTAATTAGAGGCAAGCTTTTCAGTGATTGGAATCAAATCCAGGGCCTGAGCATGCTCGGAAAGTGCTCTATCACTGGGCTGTATCTCCAGATGTCAAGCCTTTCAATTAACACAGAAATTATATAGCCACTGAGAATGATTTCTTGAGTCTGGAAAATTCTGACATATCCAATGAACAACCAACCTGCAATATTTATCCATCACTTTTGAATTCAAAGAAAGGTACTACAGTGTTAAGCAGGTGTGGAGAAATAGAAAATTCACAATTCATCTGCTTTTGTTCAGGTCTCTTCAGAGTAGGTAACTTCTTACAAGTTTGCTATGTTTTCATTAGCAGTGTTAATTCTGTGATCTCTTCTCCCACAGGCTGGGGTTACAGATGTGTGTGGCCATGAACATATGTTTACATGGGTCCTGAACTCAGGCAGCCTCAGGCCCTCATTCTTGTGAAAGGTTCTCTTACCTGCTAAGACATCTTCCAAGCCCTACTTATTTTTAAGAGTTATTTTCATTTTTAGGGGCTGCAGAGATGGCTTAGCAGTTAAAGCATTTGCCTGCAAATCCCCCTGGCACACCCATTCCCTCTCTTTCTCTCTCTCTGCCGCTTCCTCTCACTTTCTCAAATAAATAAATAAATTTAAAAAACAAAAGTGTTATTTTCATTTCTAAATTATGACCCATTAGTATCACTTTTGCCATTGCCTTATATTAGGACAAGATGGTCAGAAACATTTGTGGTAAGTTTGGTAAAGAAGAGTTTCCTGGAGTTTAGATCACAGAGAATTCCTATCAAAGGTAATTAGCTTATATTTCATCCAAACTAAGATACAAACTATCAAGCCACACATCATTATATCTTGAATCATTAAGCTGAAAGAATATGGCTAATTAATAATGGCATCATTCATATGGATTCCAATTAATCAAAACCATTTTTAGACACAGATTTCTTTTTCTCAAACGTTATCCTTTTACACATATGAAAGAAAATACAAATGAAACGCATGTGTTAGGAAACATTCCTACCTACCACCACCCCAGCCACAGCCCAGCCATGAGTGGACCAGGTCCGTCTACTCTTCTTTCAGGCTACTCAGACACAAGCCAGCAGGCTAGAGTTCCCACTTCCTCCCTCAATTTTCCCACCACTGAGATCTTCCTACAAATGAACACAGTCTCAGCCACCAGGGCTAGACTAGATCCTCCTGCACTTCCTTCAGGCTACTTGGACACAGGCCAGCAGGCAAGCATTCCCCACTCCCACCCTTGTTTTGCCTACCCCTTCCTGCCACCAGTATGGCTGCCCATCCCCCCACCGCTTCACCTCACTGACCTTTAGCAGTCCAATCTCCTTGCCTTGCCATGTCACAGGACCACACAGTCTCATCAACCTCCTGCTACATGTATACAGTCTCAACAGAACCTGTGGTCCCATCCCCTCACCCTGGGCATCTCAGGACCATGCAATCCCATCCCACGCCACCAGCACCCCTGTGCAACACCAGTCTGTTCTGTCCCATTCCCCCCTACCTCTTGTCCCCTTGGGCCACCTGACCACCCATTTACATACCCCAAACACCAACCAACATGCCCCTTCATCAGGTCTTAGGTCCCCCACCAAAGCCTTGCAGGTTCCTTCCCTCTGAGCAGAAAGGCCCCAGTGCCATCAGAAGCATAATTGAGGAAAACATAAAAGGGAATAATCACTGAAGATACTTCAAGGGTAAACTAGAGCTTCCTCCTAAATTAAATAAGATTCCTACAATGGGATGGGCAGACCACAGTACAAAAGGAATAACATGAAAAATCAAATGCAAGTAAATCCAGCAAGATTGCCCAGTCCCACAGTGGATTTCTCTAATCAAAACACAGAAAAGACAATAGGATCAGAACCCCAAAATAAAGATACTAGATATGCAATCCTGGCCAAGCAATTAGCAGAACTTGCAGAAAATCATCAGAGGCCCAATAATTGTATGAATGCTGTCCTTTCTAGATTATACCTAATAGAAAAGAAACATGAACTGTTCCAAACACAGTTAAATGACCTGAAGGAGAGTGAAAAACAGAGGACCTCAAAATTCAGCTGGCCATCTATGTAGTCTTATGGACAAGAGGTCATCTGCCTAATCTCGCCTCACCTCACAGGGAAGTAAAGGCAAGACCCTTAAGGTTCAAGGGATTTTTAAAAGGGTTTGCTGGCTCTTGCATGCTTCCAGAGGGAGGGGGTGGGTGAGCAAAATAGGTAATCCACTGATTCCCACACTCTAGGGCAGGTGCCACCACCGGTCAGATCCTGCCAGGCCTGCCTGAGCCTCATTGCAGGTGACATCCTTCCCTTGCTGGCCAGAGCCCTGAACGCCATTGCAGGTCAGGTCCCACAGGACCTGCCTGAGCCCCATATCCAGTCAGGTCCCTCCCTTGCCAGCCAGAGCCCATTGCACCATTGCAGGTCAGGTCCTGACAGACCTGCCTGAGCCCTGTCGCTGGTCAGGTCCCTCCCTCTCCAGCCAGAGCCCTGGGCACCATCGCAGGTCATGTCCTGAAGGAACTGCCTGAGCCCGGTCACCAGTCAGGTCCCTCCCTTGCCAGCCAAAGCCCCATACAGCATCACAGGTTAGGTTGCTCCAGGCCTGCATGAGTCCCATCACTGGTCAGATCCCTCCCACACTGGCCAGATCCCCTTGCCATCCCAGGACAGGTCCCACTGGGCCTTCCTGAGCCCCATAGCCAGTCAGGTCCCTCCCTTGCCAGCCAGAGCTCTGCACGTACCATTGCAGGTCAGGTCCTGCCTGGCCTGCCTGAGCCCCATCGCAGGTCAGTTCCCTCCCTTGCCAGCAAGAGCCCCAACACTGGTCAGGTGCCTCCCTAGCCTTCATGAACCCCATCTCCAGTCAGGTACCATCACTCCCCTTCCCATGGCAGATAAGGGATCCAGGGACGAAGGCCAGTGTTCCTGCCCTACTCTTCCTGAGCCCAACTAGGGTGGTTCTGGTCCCCTCCCCCTCCCACCTTTGATAGGCAATGCCAGTGTTCCACACCCCAGCCTTTAGGAACTCCAGGGCCATCGCCCTGACACTCACTACTGCACCCCACCCCACCCCACCCCAGGGCAGCAGGCAAGCATATCACACCATAGGCTTTCTGAGCCATTGTGATGGGCAGACGACAGTGAAAAAGGAATAGCATGAAAAACCAGATACAAGTAAATAAAGCTAGACTGTCCAGTCCCACATGGATGTCTTGAATCAAATCATAGAAGAGACAATAAGATCAGAACCCCAAAATGAAGAGACAAGCTATGCAACCCTGGCCAAGCAAATAGCACAACTTTCAGAAACTCAACAAAGAGCCAATAATTGTATGAACATTACCCTTGCTAGATTAGACCTAATAGAAAAGAACCAGGAGGGGTTCCAAAGACAGTTAAATGATCTGAAGGAGAGAAAAAAAAAAAAAAGAGGTCCTCAATAACCAGCTGGCTAAGTTCAATGAAGACATAAAAAAATGCAAGGATGAACTCCAAGAAGCATTAAGAAAATCAGAAAATGGATTTCTGGGTAAAATGGTGGCATAGGAGCCATGCCAAACCAGATCAGGGAGGGATTTAAGCAAAACTACACTCTTCTTCAGAAAAGAGCAGAATATTTTCTCCGGGAAACAGCAGAAAAGCGGAGACGGCCAGAATCCCACTTTGGAGCTTGCAGCCCTACCCACGGCAGCCCATTCCACAGCAGCTCCAAGCTGCCACACTGAACCATGGAGCTGCTGCTGCAGCCGCCGCTGCCCCCAAAAGGGGACTTTCCAACCTCGTCAGTCTCCTCACAGAGCCCAGTAATCGAAAAAAAAGTCTGCTGAGCTACGGAAAGCGATACAGGGGAACAGTGTGAGCAACTACAGGCTTCCTGAACTCTCCCATCCCCCAACCATCAGAACTGCCACGAACTGCCAGCATTCAGTAACTAGCAGCAGCATATCCAGCACCATGGAGGCAAGCTCAAGCACATCACCAGAACCACATCAAGCACAGCTGAGCCAAGCTCCACAGCTCAGGGAACAAGGTGGACACTCAACATTGGTGAGTTTGGAAGCCACACCAAAAGGTAACACGGTCGGCTGACCAAAAAAAAAAAAAAAAGATACATAGGCCTGCATTGGAAGTGCTAATCTCTCTGTCCAGGTCAGGGCAGGTTATGGGTTACAATGGGTTACATATCTGTGGTTGGCCTTACCATTTTTAAATAAGCAGAATATGGGGTGTTGAACATTGCTGCCTGTAATACTTTTAGATTTAGAGGGCCTTTATCTTTTGCTTTTGTCATTATTGGGAGCAGGGTCTCATCCAGTTCCAGGCTGACCTGGAACCCAAGTCAGAACAAAATCCTCTACCTCCTAGCTGACAAGATTAAGGGTGTAGAGCAACACACACCCTTAGAGATTTTGACCTTATAAGACTGTTTGTTTTAATTCTCACACTTATATACTCTGTGCTCATTTTAATTGAATGTGTATTTTACTCAGTTGAAGTTTACAACTTGCTACTAAATTGTTCCACAAGTCCACTACAATACTTGCTTAACAAGCAAATTCAATAGCTAGGAGGTTGTATTCTGAGGTTGTATTTGGGTACAAGTGCTACACTTGGAACCTTAAACCCATATCCTGAAAGTATATAAAGGTGGATCACCACACCTAAGAACACTGCAGATAAATAGAAAATCTAAGCATCAAATCAATCCATGATGCAAAAATCACTACATTATCATACAAGAAACACAAAGAATCAAGGCAATGCAATCCCACCAAAAATTACAAATCCATCAGAATTGTTCACCAATGAGACTGTTTTAGATGAAACTCCTGACAAATATTTCAAAAGAATGATGTTATCTATACTCAAAGAAATGAAAGGAGAAATAAAAGAAGAAATGAAAGGAATCAGAGAAGAAAACAAAGGAATTAAAGAAGAAAACAAACTCTTGAAAGAGAATGCAGAAAACCAGCTTAATGAAATAAAAAGGTCATTACAGGACATGAATAAGGAAATAGAAATACTGAAGAAAAACCAGGCTGAAGTCCTAGCTCTGAAGAACACAGTCTGTGAAATAAAAAACTCTGTGGAAAATATCACCTTTAGAATGGATGAAGGAGAGGACAGAGTATCTAAACTAGAAGACCAGATGGCAGACCTAATACAGTCCAACAAAGAGAAAGACAAGCTAATAGAAAGGAATGAATGGGAACTCCAAGACATCCGGGACCCTATGAAAAGATCAAACATAAGAATTCAAGGTACGGCTGGAGAGATGGCTTAGTGGTTAAGGCGCTGGCCTGCTAAGCCTAAGAACTGGGTTCCAATCACCAGGTGCCACGTTTAGCCAGATGTAAAGTGATGCAAGGGCGCAATGCAGCACTAGCCCACAAGGGGGTGGACACATCTGGATTTCGTTCTCAGCAGCTGAGACTGCTGGTGCTCCCATTCTCTGTCTTCTTCTCCCTCTCTGTCTGTCTCTCTTCAAAAAATAAATAAAAGAATTATACAAAAAAGAATTCAAGGTATAGCAGAAGGGGAAGAATTTCAATCCAGATGCTTAGTAGGTCTTTTCCACAAAATCATAGAAGAAAATTTTCCCCAAATTGGGAAAGAAGTACCAATGCAGATACAAGAAGCATTTAGAACACCAAACATACAAAACCTAGAAAGATCCTCTTCTCGACATGTTATAATTAAACTACTAAACACACAAACCAAAGAAAATATATTGAAACCAGTTAGAGAGAAAAACCAAGTGACCTTCAAAGGGAAACCCATCAGGATCACAGCAGATTACTCAACACAAACTTTAAGTAAGAAGGGCCTGGAGTGATGGATCTAAGTTCTGAAAGATAAAAACTGTCAACCAAGATGACTTTATCCTGCCAAGCTTTCTATCCAAATTGATGGAGAAATAAGGACATTCCACAACAAAGACAGGCTAAAGGAACTAAACCAGCTCTACATAACATACTTGCAGGAATCATTCAAGCTGAAGAGAAAGCAAAACACACACAGCAGGAAATAGGAAAAAATAAGCCATACTCAAATAATAGTTAAAACAAGTGAGAAAAGTGAAAACAGGAAGAACTACAAAACAAGAAAAATGGTGAGAATAAATATATATCTTTCAACAATAACTCTTAATATCAATGGCCTCAATGCCCCAACCAAAAGACACAGACTTGCAGACTGGATTAAAAAGCAGGATCCTACCATCTGTTGCCTCCAGGAAACTCACCTCCGATTAAAAGATAGAAACCTTCTTAGGGTGAAAGGTTGGAATAATGTATTTCAAGCAAATGGGCCTAGGAAACAAGAAAGGGTTGCTATACTAATTTCTGACAGGATAGACTTCAAACATCATACTCTAACATCAGTGAGGAAAGATAAAGAAGGTCATTTTATACTGATTAAAGGAACACTCCAACAGGAGGACATCACAATCCTAAACATATATGCTCCCAACATGGAGGCTCCCAATTTCATCAAACAAACACTATTAGACTTAAGGTCAGAGATAACTCCTAACACAATAGTAGTGGGTGACTTCAATACCCACTCTCATCACTTGACAGGTCTACCCAGCAAAAAATAAACAGAGAGACATCTGAATTAAATGATATCATGGAACAAATGGACCTAACAGATATATACAGAGCATTCCATCAAAATGCTGGAGAATATACATTTTTCTCAGCATTACATGGAACATTCTCTAAAATAGACCATATAACAGGACACAAATGAAATCTTAACAAATACAGGAAAATTGAAATAATCCCTTGTATGCTATCTGATCACAATGGGATTAAACTGCAAATCAACAACAAGAAAAACTACAGGGCATAAACAGTACATTATTGAAGGATGTATGGGTCATTGAAGAAATAAAAAAGGAAATCAAGAAATTCATAGAATCAAAAGATGAGAATACAACATATCAAAACCTTTGGGACACAATGAAGGCAGTCCTATGAGGGAAATTTATATCTCTAAGTGCCTATATTAAGAAATTAGAGAGTTCACAACTAAACAGTTTAATGCTTCACCTTAAGGCCTTAGAAAGAGAAGAACAAGGCAAACCAAAAATCAGTAGATGGGAAGAAATAATGAAGGTTAGGCCAGAAATTAATTAAATGGAAACAAAAAAAAAACAAAAAAAATCAATGAAACAAGGAGTTGGTTCTTTGAAAGAAAAAACAAGATTGACAAGCCCTTAGCAAATCTGACCAAAAGAAAGAGAGAAGAGACAAAAATCGATAAAATTAGAGATGAAAAGGCAACATCACAATGGATAACAAAAAAATTCAGACAATCATACAGACATGCTTTAAGAATATATATGCGTCTAAGTTTGAAAACCTGAAAGAAATTAATGATTTCCTTGATTCATATGACCTACCAAATTTAAATCAAGATAATATAAACCATTTAAATAGACCTATAACAACTACAGAGATCCAAGCAGTTATAAAAAGTTTCCCAACTAAAAAAAGCCCAGGCCCAGATGGATTCACTGCTGAATTTAACCAGACATTCCTGGAAGATCTAACACCAATGCTTCTCAAACTTTTCCATAAAATAGAAAAGGAAGGAATTCTACCGAATTCCATTGATGAAGCCAGCATCACCCTGATACCCAAACTGGACAAAGACAGATCAAAAAAAGAAAATTACAGACCAATCTCCCTCATGAACATAGATGCAAAAATTCTCAACAAAATACTGGAAAACAGAACACAAGAATATATCAGAAATATTATTCACCCTGACCAAAAAGGCTTTATCCCAGAGATGTAGGGATGGTTCAACATATGCAAATCCATAAATGTAGTACACCATATAAATGGTCTGAAGGACAAAAATCACATGGTCATCTCAATAGATACAGAAAAGGCATTTGACAAATCAAACATCCCTTCGTGGTGAAAGTATTACAGAAACTGGGAAGAGAAGGAACATATCTCAACATAATAAAAGCTATTTATGACAAACCTACAGCCAACATAATACTAAATGGGGAAAAACTTGAAGTTTTTCCTCTAAATTCAGGAACAAGACAAGGGTGTCCACTTTCCCCACTTCTATTTAATATAATACTGGAAATCTTAGCTATAGCAATGAGGCAAGAGACACTCATAAAAGGGATACAAATCGGAAGGGAAGAGGTCAAGTTATTATTATTTGCAGACGATATGATTCTATACATAACAGACCCTAAAGACTACCAGCAAACTGTCAGAGCTGATAAACACTTTTAGCAATGTAGCAGGATACAAAATAAACACACAGAAATCAGTAGCTTTTCTATACACCAACAACAAACATGAAGAGGATGAAATCAGGGAATCTCTCCCATACACAATTGCCTCAAAAAAAATACCTTGGAATAAACTTAACCAAGGAAGTGAAGGAGCTCTACAATGAGAAGTTTAAAAAACTAGAGCACCAAATTGCAGAAGACACAAGGAAATGGAAAGACATCCCAAGCTCCTTGATTGGAAGAATCTATATTGTGAAAATGTCAATCTTACCAAAAGCAATCTACACATTTAAAGTGATCCTCATTAAAACCCCAATAGCATTCTTTACAGAAATAGAAAAAACAATCCTAAAATTCATCCAGAAACACAAAAAATCTCGAATAGCCAAAACAATTTTGCACAACAAAAATCAGGTGGGTGGTTTAACCATACCTGATTTTAAGTTATATTTCAAAGCCATAGTAACAAAAACAGCATGGTACTGGTACAAGGACAGGCACTTAGATCAATGGAACAGAACAGAAGGCCCAAATGTTAATCCAGGCAGCTATAGCCACCAGATTTTTGACAAAAATGCTAAAAATATTCATTGTCGAAAAGATAGCCTCTTTATCAAGTGGTGCTGGGAAAACTGGACATCTGTATGTAAAAGGATAAACATAGATCCTTGTCTCTCTCCATGCACAAGAGTCAAGTCCAATGAATCAGGAACCTTAATAATAATACTTAATGGGGAGAGATGGAATTCCCATTGAGATGAGGAACAAGCCTGGGGTGTCCACTTTCACCTCTGCTTTTCAACATAGTACTGGAAGTACAAGCTCAAGCAATAAGACAGGAGAAAGAAATAAAAGGGATACAAATCGGAAGGAAGAAGTTAAGTTAGCCTTATTGCAGATGACATGATTCCATACAGAAGTGACCCAAGATCCTACATCAATAACTCTTAAGTTGATTAACTCCTTCAGTAAAGTAGCAGAATACAAAATCAATGCACAAAAATCAGTATCCCTTTCTATATGCAAAATACAAAGATACAGAGAAAGAAATAAGTGACATTATCCCATTTTTAATAGCATCAAAAAATACCTTGGAATAACATTAACCAAGGAGGTAAAAGACATTTACAATGAAAACATAAAAACACTCAAGAAAGAAATTAAGGAGGACTTGAGAAAATGGAAGGACTTCCCATGCTCCTGGATAGGCAGAATTAACATTGTGAAAATGGCAATCTTACAAAAAGCAATATATAGATTTAATGCAATACCAATAAAAATCCTAACATTTCTTTTCATAGAAATAGAAAAAATGATCTCAAAATTCTTTATGGAATGGCAGAAGGCCTTGGTTATCCAAGAATATCCTCAGCAAAAGAAACACCTCTGGAGGCATCACCATACCTGATCTAAAGCTATACTACAAAGCCATTGTAATAAAAACAACATGGTACTCGCATAAAAACAGGATTGTAAACCAATGGAAATGAATCGAGGACCCAGACTTTGGATCAAGTAGCTACAGCTATTTGATATTTGATAAAGGCCCAAAGATTGCAGACTGGAACAAAGAGAGCATCGTCAACAAATGGTGTAGAACAAACTGGAAAACCATATACAGGAAAAAGAAACTTGATCTACACATCTCACCATGCACAAAAATTAAGTCAAAATGGATCAAAGACCTCAATATAAGACCATAAATGCTGCTACTACTGGAAGAAAAAATGGGAAGAACTTTCCATGATATAGGAGTAGGAAAAGACTTCATGAACAAAACCCCAGTAGCTTGGGAGATTAAACAATCACTCAACCATTGGGATCTCAATAAGCTGGAAAGGTTTTTCACAGACAAACATACAATAAGCAGAGCCAATAGATTACCCACAGAATGGGAGAAAATTTTTGCTGGATACACATCAGATAGAGACATAATTTCTAGAATCTACAAAGAACTCAAAAACCTAAACAATTAAAAGTCAAACAACCCACTCACAAAATGGGGCAGAGAACTGCACAGGGAGTTCTCAGAGGAAGAAATACAAATGGCAAATACACACTTAAGAAAATGTTCAACATCCCTAATCATCAGGGAAATGCAAATTAAAACAACTATGAGATTCCACCTTACCTCAATAAGGATAGCAAACCTTAAAAAATCTAATGACAACAAATGCTGGCGAGGTTGTGGAGAAATAGGAACCCTCATTCACTTTTGATGGGAGTGTAAGCTGGTACAACCACTATGGAAAGCAACATAGAGACTCCTAAAAAGGATGACCATAGAGGTACCAGAATACCCAGATATTCCCTTACTGGATATTTACCCTAAGAGCTTCAAGCCTCAGTTCAGAGATATTTGCACAACCATGTTCATAGCTGCTCAGTTCATAATAGCTAAGAGCTGGAATCAACCCAGATGTCCATCATTAGATGAATGGACAACTAAGATGTGGTATATCTACACAATGGAATTCTACATAGCAGTAAGAAAAAAAATGACACAATCTTTGTCATGCAATTCAAGAAACATTTTTAAGACTGGACAATAGGGATGGTGGGGAGGGAGGGGGGGGTAAGGGGGCCCAAAAACTGGACCCAATTGGAAATTGTACCAAAAATGGTCAAACTTGGAACAAATCATTCTCAGCGAACTTACCCAATCACAGAAAGATAAGCATCTCATGGTCTCACTAATCTGTAGCTCCTAACCTGAATTTGCCCAAGATGCTAACACACCTAAGAAACATTTTTAAGACTGGACAATAGGGATGGTGGGGAGGGGAGGGAGGGTAAGGGGGCCCAAAAACTGGACCCAATTGGAAATTGTACCAAAAAATCCTATAACCTGTAATACATATTAAAAGGCTGATCCTTCATCAGGTGCTTAGAGAGAACACACAGAGGCCTCAAGAGGATAGGATGAAGACTAACTTCAACCTTCTCCTGTTCCTCTCTCACATTCCCTCTTCATATTCTTCTCTCTCTCTTTGTCTTTTATTCTAACCTATATTTTTCTTCCTTCTTTTCCCACAGCACTGACCTGTAATTCCAAGTACCAGCATGTGGTCAACATCCACAATGAGCTGTTGATCAGTGAGACATACAAGGTTGCCCAAAAGAAGACAGATTTCTGTCAGACTACTTGATAACCCACCAAAGATTAATGGTTGGACCCTGGAGAACCAAAGACACCATTATGCTAACACTAAGGAAAGATGAAATGGAATTCAAAAAAATGGTCTAACATGGAACAGATCATCTGGCTGAGCTCATCCAATCACAAAAGACAGTCTCATTCATCTGGGTGAACCTTCACCAAAACCCAATAAGTACCCTCTTTTCTTAATGGTTGGAGATTGAAAGGATCAGAGGGAGGGTTGGGGGAAACACAAGTAGGGACCCAAAAGGTAATGGTAGCAACTGAACCTAAAACATGATCCTTCAGCACATACAAAGGGAACACCTGTGTCACAGGAGCTGGAGAGAACATCATGGACCATCAATCTTTTCAAGATTTCTCTAAAAAAGACTGAATTTCTGTCAGAGGACGTTCTTGAAAACAAGTCACCAAATCCAAAAATGAGTTCACCCTACTGTTTAGGACAGCATAAATTGTTCTTAGGCTTAGGGTGAGACAAAACATGGAGAGACCTTTTTCTTCCTTGGAATCTGGTAAGAGGATCAGTCCCCAGACAGCTAGTCTAGTGCCAGAGGGACCCACCAAAGGTGCTACACGGAGCGACCTGGTGGAATCTGGAAGAGGATCAGTCCCCAGACAGCTAGTCTAGTGCCAGAGGGTGCTACACGAGCGGCTGGTGGAAAATGACCGACATCAGTCCAAACAACACCCAGTCTAAACTACCCATTAGGAAACAACCTGATATAATGCTCAAACAAGTGCAGTAGTAGCACACAGCCATGGTGGATAACAAACTGCTGTTGATTTGGCTAATAGATCCACTCAGTGGAATGGAACTCATTGCCGGAACTGGAAAATAAGTCAAAACCATGTACAAAAAAATGAGGCCAGTCTCCAAGATCAAGCTCACACCAAATGTGGGCTAGAAGAGGGCCTTCACATATAAAATTCTCTCTAAAATAACTATGGCCATTCCATTTATCTAGTACTAACTTCTCTCTCCATTGGCGAATTTGCTTATCTTTTTCAGATGGACAACGAACTTGAAGGGAGGATCAGCCTATCCCACCTCACCAGGGACCCAGCTGAAACCATAGAGTAATGTGGGAAAAGGGCAAGAGTACAGCATTCTTGGTGATCACGACACCAGAAAAAGGCTGAAGGAGATAAACACAAAGAACATCTAACTCCTACTAAGCCAGATATCCACAGACACAAAGGCTCCCAAAACCTCCTCACTGAAGTAGACCTAAAATGATCCCAATCCGGCTCAGGGAAATTCACAGAAGACGGAGTGGAAAGAGTGTTAGAGCCACAAGTTGGGTCATTATGCAAGGAGACTTGGCCTATCCCCCATAACTCTTGACTACCCTCACAATGCATGACCCACATTCCCCATTGATGAGGGTCCCTTTGGTGTGGGGAGGACAGGGAGGAGGATAATAAAGTCACCAACATGAATGTAAAATTAGAATAAATAAATAAATTAATAATATAAAAAAGAAAACACTATAATGAAATAATTCTTTGTATCCTAATAAAAATAAATTATAAAATAAAATAAATAAAATATCTTTGTAAAAATATCAGCTGGCTAAGCTCAATGAAGATATAAATAAATGCAAGAATACATTCCAAGAAGCATTAAGAAAATCAGAAAATGATGTGAAAAGAGAACTCAAAAGAGGGATGGATACTATACATAAAAAGGCAATAGAAGGGCTGGCGAGATGGCTTAGATGTTAAGACACCTGCCTCCTAAGCCTAAGAATGCTGGGTCCAATCTCCAGCGGTTCCAATATCCAGGTCCCACATTTAGCCAGATGCAAAGTGACACAAGGGTGCAATGCCGCACTTGCCTACAAGGGGGCACACACATCTGGATTTTGTTCACAGCAGCTGAGAGACTGCTGGCGCGCCCATTCTCTATCTGTCTTCCTCTCCCTCTCTCTCTGTCTGTCTCTCTCTCTCTCTAAAAATAAAAAAAATTAAAAAGTCAATAGAAAATACAAACCAAATTGAACAAATACAAAACTCTATAGAAGCTCTGAAGAATAGAGTCAGCTATGTGGAGGATAGAAACTCAGAACTGGAAGACAAAACAGAAGAAACAGTTCATAAATCCAAAAGTTTCAATAAGTTCAGAATTTTTTGTGAACAGAACATGACAGAACTTTGGGATACCCTTAAATGTCCCAACATTCAGACCATGGGAATACCAGAAGGGGAAGAAATTGAGATGAAAGGCATGGGGAATTTATTCAATAAAGTTATTGAAGAAAACTTTCCTAATCTCTCAAAAGAAGGTCCCATCAAATTACAAGATGCTAAAAGAACTCCAAACAGATACTTCCGGTCAAGATGGCAGCTACCTAACCTCGCCTCACTTCACAGGGAAGAAAAGAGAAGAATACTTAAGGTTAAAGGGACCTTTTTAAAAGGTTTGCTGACTCCCACATGCTTCCAGAGGGAGGGGGTGGATTTGCAAAATGAGGAAACCACTGATTCCCAAGCTCTTGGCAGGCACCACAGCCTGAAAGGTCCCGCCGGACCTGCCTGAGGCCCCTGGCCAGCCAGAAATGGAGCACCTTTGCAGCCAGGTCCCCAGGTCTGTGGACCCACCGGGTGAGCTAGATCCGCCCCAATTCCCCGACCAGAGCCCCTGGGTGCGCCAATACAGTTAGGTGCCTGGGTCCGCACAGTGAGACTGATTTGTCCCAATTCCTGATCCCCAGCCTGAGCCCCTGGGCGCAGCAATACAGTTAGGTGCCTGGGGCTGTGGTCCCACACAGTGGCACAGTGAGGCAGATTCAGCCCACTTCCTGCTCCCCAGCCAGAGCCCCTGGGCGCAGCAATACAGTTAGGAGCCTGGGGTTGTGGTCCTGCACAGTGGCACAGTGAGACAGATTCAGCCCACTTCCTGCTCATGGCCAGAGCCCCTAGGTGCACCAAGGCAGCTGGGAGCTTGGGTCTGTGGATCCAACGAGTGAGACAGATTCGTCCCACGTCCTGCTCCCCAGCCAAAGCCCCTGAGTGAGCCATTGTAGTGGGGTGCCTGAGTCTGTGGATCTGCTGAGTGAGAGAGATTTGTCCCACTCCCTGCTCCCTGGTCAGAGCCCCTGAGCTCGCCATTGCAGCCAGGTGCTTGGTCCTGTCGATTCGCTGAGCAAGACATATTCGTCCCACTTCTGGCTCCCCGGCCAGAGCCCCGGTGCACCATTGCAGGCAGGTGCCCTGGGCCTCTGGAGTCACATCACCTGCCTGGAACCTGTGCAGCCACACCACAAGTCAGGCCCCACCCATTCCCTGTGCCATCATAAGACAGATCCCATTGAGCCAGTGTCTCTGAACCGGTGTGATGCTCAGATCACAGCGAAAAAGGAATAGCATGAAAAACCAGATACAAGTAAATCCAGCTACACTATCCAGTCCTACAATAGATGACTTGAATCAAATCATAGAAGAGACATTAGAATCAGAACCCCAAAATGAAGAGACAAGCTATGCAACCCTGGCCAAGCAAATAGCACAACTCTCAGAAAGTCAACAAAGAGCCAATAATTGTATGAATGTTATCCTTGCTAGAATAGACCTAATAGAAAAGAAACAGGAAGGGTTCCAAAAACAGTTAAATGAGCTGAAGGAGAGTGAAAAAAAAGAAGTCCTCAATAACCAGATGGCTAAGTTCAATGAAGACATAAAAAAATGCAAGGATGAACTCCAAGAAGCATTAAGAAGGTCAGAAAATGACGTGAAAAGGGAACTAGACAGAGGGATGGAAACTACACATAAAAAAACAGCAGAAAATATGAAACAAATTGAACAAACCCAAAACTCTATAGAAGCTCTTAAGAATAGAGTCAGTTAAGTAGAGGATAGAAACTCAGAACTGGAAGACAAAACAGAAGAAACAGTTCGTGAATCCAGAAACTTCAACAAGTTCAAAAATTACTCTGAACAGAACATGAGGGAAATGTGGGATACCCTGAAGCGTCCAAACATTAGGATCATGGGCATACCAGAAGGGGAAGAAACACAGACTAAAGGAATGGAAAGCTTATTCAACAAAATAATTGAAGAAAACTTTCCCACTCTCTCAAGAGAAAATCCCATCAAGTTACAAGAAGCTACCAGAACTCCAAACAGACTGTACCAAAGGAGAAATTCTCTGAGACACATTATCTTTAAGACTCTAAACATCAAGAACAAAGAGAAAATCCTAAAAGCAGCCAGGGAAAAACAACACATTACATATAAAGGGAACCCCATTAGAATTACCTCAGATTTCTCAATGGAAACCCTAAAAGCCAGAAGGGCCTGGAATGGAACACTGAAATCTCTAAGAACCCATGGTTTCCAGCCACAACTACTCTATCCAGCAAAAGTATCCCTCATAATAGCTGGTGAAAGAAAAATATTCCACAATAAAAATCATCTCTACAACTATATGAACACAAAGCCAAACCTACAGAAAGTACTTCAGGGAATTCTCCACACAGAAGAAACAAATAACCAATCTCAAGAGCCCTCAAGAAGCAGTCCACATTAACCCCTTACCTCTCCAAAAAAAGAAAAAACCCCACAAAGACCACAATATGGCTGGTATTAAATCAAACTTCAAACTAATATCTCTGAACATTAATGGCCTCAATTCACCCATCAAAAGACATAAGCTAACAGGGTGGATCAGAAAACTTGACCCCTCAATCTGCTGTCTTCAAGAAACCCACCTCACCACTAAAGACAGACACCTCCTTAGGGTGAAAGGGTGGTAAATGATATTCCAAGCAAACACAAATACGAAAAAAGCAGGCGTAGCTATACTTATATCAGATAAAATAGACTTCAAACCAAAATTAACCAAAAAGACAAAGAAGGCCACTTCTTACTTATTAAGGGAACAATCCAACAAGAGGACATCACAATCATCAATATTTATGCACCAAACACAGGTGCACCACAATTCATAAAGCAAAATCTACTTGGCAACAAAACAGAAATAAAGACCAACACCATCATCGTCGGGGACTTCAATACTCCACTGTCAACAATGGATAGATCATCCAAACAGAAAATTAATAGAGAAGTAAGAGAGCTCAACAACACCATAGAGCAACTAGACCTAACGGACGTATACAGAACATTCCACCCAATATCTACAGATTACACATTCTTCTCAGCAGCACATGGAACCTTCTCTAAAATAGATCATGTACTGGGCCACAAAGCCTGCCTCCATATTTTCAAGAAAATTGATGTAATTTCCTGCATGATATCAGACCACAATGCTGTAATGCTAGAAATTAACAACAAAAAGTACACCAGGAATCCCTCTACCTCCTGGAAATTGAACAACACACTTTTAAACAATAAATGGATTGTGGATGAAATAAAGAATGAATTTGCAAAATTTCTAGAACTCAATGACAATGAGAACACATCATACCAAAACTTTTGGGACACAATGAAGGCAGTCCTTAGGGGAAAAATCATAGCACTAAATGCCATCATAAGAAAAATAGAAAGATCCCAACTCAATAACCTGACCATTCACCTAAAGGCATTGAAAAGGCTAGAAGAAGCCAACCCAAAAAGCTCCAGATGGAAAGAAATAATTAAAATCAGAGCAGAAATTAATGAATTGGAAACTAAGAGGACAATTAAGAAAATTGACGAAACAAAGAGCTGGTTCTTCGAAAAAATTAACAAGATTGATACACCCCTGGCTAATTTGATCAAGCAGAAAAATGAAACACTTCAAATCAACAAAATTAGAAATGAAAAGGAAGAGATCACAACAGACATGAGCGAAATAGGAAGAGTTATTAAGACTTATTTCAAAAACCTCTACTCCATAAAACAGGAAAATATGGAGGAAATGGATGAATTCCTAGACACATACCACCTACCAAAGCTAAGCCCAGAACAGATTAATTTCCTAAACAAACCCATCACACCCTTCGAGATAGAAGAGGTATTCAAACACCTCCCCAAAAAGAAGAGTCCAGGACCAGATGGTTTCTCAGCAGAATTCTACCAAACCTTCATGGAAGAACTGAAACCAATTCTTCTCAAACTGTGCCACACAATAGAAGAACAGGGAGAGATCCCTAACTCCTTTTATGAAGCTAGTATCACCCTAATTCCAAAACCAGGCAGGGACACCACAAGAAAGGAAAATTATAGGCCCATTTCTCTGATGAACATAGACACAAAGATCCTGAACAAAATTCTTGCAAACCGAATTCAACAGTACATCAAAAGCATTATCCACCTTGATCAAGTAGGCTTCATCCCTGGAACGCAGGGGTGGTTCAACATACTGATATCTGTCAATGTAATACACCACATAAACAAGCTGAATCACAAAAGCCACATGGTCATTTCGATAGATGCAGAAAAGGCCTTTGACAAAATACAACATCACTTCATGATCAAAACATTGGAGAGAATAGGTATGGACGGCCCATAGCTCAACATAATAAAGGCTATATATAAAGCACCTAAAGCCCAAGTAATTCTTAATGGGGAGAGACGGAAGGAATTCCCATTGAGGTCAGGAACAAGTCAGGGGTGTCCACTCTCACCTCTGCTCTTCAACATAGTGCTAGAAGTATTAGCTCAAGCAATAAGACAGGAGAAAGAAATCAAAGGGATACAAATTGGAAAGGAAGAAGTTAAGTTAGCCCTATTCGCAGATGACTTGATTCTATATAAGCGACCCGAGAACTTCCATCCCAAAAACTCTTAAAGGTGATCAGCACCTTCAGGAAAGTAGCAGGATACAAAATCAATGCACAGAAATCAGTAGCCTTTTTGTATGCAAAAGATAAAGAGACAGAAAAAGAAATAACTAACATCATCCCATTTTCAATTGCAACAAAGAAAATAAAATACCTTGGAATAACATTAACTAAGGAAGTGAAAGACCTATACAATGAAAACATAAAAAATCTCAAAAAAGAAATTGAGGAGGTTCTACAAAAATGGAAAGACCTCCCATGCTCCTGGATTGGTAGAATTAACATTGTGAAAATGGCAATTTTACCAAAAGCACATTATAGATTCAATGCAATGCCAATAAAAATCCCAACTTCCTTCTTCAATGAGATAGAAAAAACTATCTCAAAATTCACATGGAAAGGCAGAAGGTCTCAGATATCCAAGCTCATCCCCAGCAAAAGAAACACCTCTGGAGGCATCACAATACCTGATCTAAAGCTATACTACAAAGCCATTGTAATAAAAACAACATGGTACTGGCATAAAAACAGGAATATAGACCAATGGAACAGAATTGAAGACCCAGACTTTGGGTCAAGAAACTATAGCTACTTGATATTTGACAAAGGCCCTACCAATGCAGAATGGATAAAAGACAGCATCTTCAACAAATGGTGTTGGACAAACTGGACAACCATATGTAGAAAAATAAAACTTGACCCATACATCTCTCCATGCACAAAAATTAAGTCCAAATGGTTAAAAGACCTTAATATAAAACCAGATATTCTGCTACTACTGGAAGAAAAAATAGGAGGAAACTTCCATGATATAGGAGTGGGAAAAGACACATTTAAAACACATTTAAAACACATTTAAAACACACATTTAAGAAAATGTTCAACATCCCTAATCATCAGGGAAATGCAAATTAAAACAACTATGAGATTCCACCTTACCCCAGTAAGGATAGCTAACATTCAAAAAAAAAAAAAAAAAAAACAATGAAAACAAATGCTGGCGACCCTGGGGAGAAATAGGAACAAGTCTTCATTGTTGGTGGGAATGTAAAATGGTTCAACCACTATGGACAGCTATATGGAGACTATTGAAAAGGATGACCATAGACCTACCAATGGATCCAGTTATTCCCTTATTGGGCATTTACCCTAAAGGCCCCAAGCCTCAGATCAGAGACAATTGCTCAACCATGTTTATAGCTGCTCAATTCATAATAGCAAAGAGCTGGAATCAACCCAGGTGTCCATCACTAGATGAATGGATAACAAAGATGTGGTATATCTATACTATGGAATTCTACATAGCAGTAAGGAAAGATGAAATAAGGAAATTTGAAAAAAAAATGGTCAAACATGGAACAGATCATCCTCAGTGAGCTCACCCAAGTACAAAAAGATAATCGTCGCATGGTTCATTTATCTGTCGCCCCAACTGGATTCCACGTGACATGTGGCCAATACTAATAAACACTCTGAGGAGTAGACAAGAAGGAGTGTGGGATGGAGGGAGGGTAAAGGTGGGAGGGAACGAGAGAGTGGGAGGGAGGACAAGGGGGGATACAAATTGGGATCCAAAACGAAAAAATACTACAAAACCCTTTACTCTGAACAACAGGCTAAAACAGTGATCCTTCAGCAGGCCTACAGATGGAATACTCAAACCACAGGAACCTGGAGAGAACATGATGAAGGCCAACTTTAATCTTGTCCTGCTTCTCTTTCTCTTCTCTCTCTCCCCTCTCTCTCTCTCTCTCCCTCTCCCTCTCCTCTCTATACTCGCTTTGTCCTTTACATTATCTATCTTTTTCCTCCCTCACCTTCCTAGGTGCAGACTTATAACTCCCAGCGCCAACATGGGGTTAACTTCCACAAAGAGCTGTTGATCTGAAACACCTACAAGGTTTCCCAAAAAAGACAGACTTCAGTCAGAGTACTTGGTGACCCACCAAAGGTTAATGGTAAGACCCTACTGTCGAAGACAGCATACGTGTGTGAGACCAAACACAGAGAGACCTGGCCAGAATCTGGAAGAAGGTCAGTCCCCAGACAGTTAGCTAGTCTAGTACCAGAGGGTGCTACACGAGCAACTGGGGGAAAATGTCTCACATTGGTCCAAACAACCTGCAGTCTAAGATACCCAGCAGGGAACAATCTGACGTAATGCTCATACAAGTGCAGTAGTGGCAAACAGCCATGGTGGGTAACCAACTGCTCTTGATTTGGCTAATAAATCAACTCAGTGGATGGAACTCATTGCTGGAACTGGGAAATAAGTTAAAGCCATGTACAAAAAATGAGCTCAGTCTCCAAGATCTAGATGCCACCAAATGTGGGCTAGAAGAGAGCCAATGCATGTAAAATTCCCTCCAAAACATATATGGTTATCCCTTCTATCTAGCACTAACTTCTTTCTCCGTTGGAGAATTTGCTTATCTTTTTCCAGGTCGACAACGAACTTGAAGGGAGGATCAGCTAACCACACCTCACCATCTGAAACCATAGAACAACGCAGGGGAAGGGCAAGAATACAGCATTCAAGGCTGAAGGAGATAAACACAGAGAACATCCAACTCCAACTAAGCCAGATATCCAGAGACACAGAGGCTCCCAAAACCTCATCAAGGAAGCAGAACTAAAATGACCCCAATGTGGCTCAGGGAAACTCACGGAAGAGGGGGCGGAAACATTGTTAGAGTCACAAGTTGGGGCACTATGCACAGAGACTGGGGCCTATCCACCAGAAATCTTGATTAAAATCACAATGCATGACCCACATTCCCCATTGATGAGGGTCCCTTTGAAAGTGGGAGGACGGGGAGGAGGACAATGAAACCAATACTATGAATGTAAAATCAGAATAATATAAATAAAAATATATATTAAGAAAAAAAATAACTCCACACAGACAGGACCAAAGGAGAAATTCTCCAAGACACATTATCATTAAGATTCTAAATATAGATAACAAAGAGAAAGTCCTAAAATCACCTAGGGAGAAACAACACATTATATATAAAGGTAACCCCATACAAATTTCTCAAAGCCAGAAAGGACTGAAATGGAACCCTGCAAAGTCTAAGAACTTATGGCTTCCAACCCAAACTCTAACCAGCAAAAGTATCCCTCATAATAGATGGTGAAATAAAAACTTTCCATAATAAAAGTCAGTTTTACAACTATATGAACACAAAGGCAAACCTACAGAGAGTACTTAAAACACAGAAAAGTCAAATAACCTCAAATGCTACAAGAAGTAGATCACAATAACCAAACTCAGAGAAGGCTCAAAAACCTACAAAGTCCAAGAAAACACCAAACCACACAAACCCCCACAACATGGCAGGGATGAAATCAAACCTCTCAATTATTACCCTAAACATTAATGTCATTAATTCGCCCACCAAGAGACATAAGCTAACAGGATGGATGAGAAAATTAGACCCCTCAATATGCTGTCTTCAAGAAACCCACCTCAACACTAAAGACAGACACCTCCTCAGGGTGATAGGGTGGAAAATGATATTCCAAGCAAATGGAAATAAGAAACAAGCAGATGTTGTTATACTAATATCATATGAAACAGACTTCAAACCAAAAGTAATCAAAAAAGACAAAGAAGGCCACTTCTTACTTATCAAGGGAACAATCCAACAAGAGGATATCACATTCATCATTCTTTATGCACCAAACGCAGGTGCCCCACAATTCATAAAATAAAACATAGTTTACAATAAAACAGAAATAACCAGCATCACCATCATAGTTTGGGACTTCAATACTCCACTATCAGCAATAGATAGACCATCCAAACAGAAAATTAACAGGGAAGTAAGAGAGCTCAACACTACCATAGATCAATTAGACCTAATGAACATCTACAGAACATTCTACCCAAAGTCCACAGAATGTGTATTACATTCTTCTCAGCAGCCTATGGACCTTTTCTAAAATAGATTATATACTGGGTCATAAAGCCTGCCTCCACATTTTTAGGATAATTGACACAGTTTCCTGAATGATGTCAGATCACAATGCTGTAATGGTAGAAATTAACAACAAAGGATGCACCAGGAATCCCACCAGCTCCTAGAAACTGAACAACACACTCTTAAATAATAAATGGGCAGTGGATGAAATAAAAAATGAAATTGCAAAATTTCTAGAATTGAATAGCAATGATAACACATCATACCAAAACTTATGGGACACAATGAAGGCAATCCTTAGGTGAAAATTCATAGCACTAAATGCCTTCATAACAAAGTCAGAGAGATCCCAAACCAATAATCTAATCTTACACCTAATGACATTGGAAAAACAAGAATAATCCAACCCAAAAATCTCTAGATGGAAAGAAATAATTAAGATCAGAAGAGAAATTAATGAACTGGAAACTAAGAAAACAATTAAGAAAATTGATGAAACAAAGAACTGGTTCTTTGAAAAAAAATAAACAAGATTGATAAATCCCTGGCCAGTATGATCAAGGACTTATTTCAAAAACCTCTACTCCACAAAACTGTATAATATAGAGGAAATGGATGAATTCCTGGACACATAATCTAAACAAACCTATCACACCCATTAATTTTGAAAAAGTATTCAAAAACCTCCCCCAAAAAGAAGAGTCCAGGACCAGACTCCTTCTCAGCTTACTTCTATCAAACCTTCATGGAAGAAATGAAACCGGGTTTCTCAAACTGTGCTACATAATCAGAGAACAGGGAAAGTTCCCAACTTCTTTTATGAAGCTAGTATCACCCTAATACCAAAACTAGGCAGAGATGCCACAAGAAAAGAAAACTATATGCATATTACCCTGTTGAACTTAGATGCAAAGTTGCTGAACAAAATCCTCACAAACTGAATTCAACAACACAGCAAAAGCACTATCCACCTTGATCAAGTAGGCTTTATCCCAGGAACAAAGGGATGGTTCAACATACCAAAATCATTCAATGTAATACACCACATGAATAAGCTTAAACAAAAAAACTACATGATCATTTCAATAGATGCAGAAAGGCCTTCAACAAACATCACTTCATGATCAAAACATTGGAAAGAACAGCCATGGACAGTTTATATCTCAACATAATAAAGGCTATATATAAAGATCCTAAAGCCCAAATAATTCTTAATGTGGAAAGACTGAAGGAATTCCCATTGGGATTAGGAACAAGATAGAAGTGTTCACTCTCACCTCTGCTCTTCAAAATAGTTCTAGAAGTCCTAGTTCAAGCAATAAAACTGGAGAAAGAAATAAAAGGGATACAAATTGGAAAGGAAGAAGTTAAGTTAGCCCTATTCACAGAAGACATGAGTTTATACATAAGTGACCCAAGAACCTCCATCTCATAACTCTTAAAGGTGATTAATTACTTCAGCAAGGTAGCAGGATACAAAATCAATGCAAACAACAAATGGCCTTTCTATATGCAAAAGAAAAAGATACAGAGAAAATAATTAGTGACATTGTCCCATTTTCAATAGCAACAACAAAAAAATAAAATACCTTGGAATAACATTACTCAAGGATGTGAAAGAAAATACATAAGAAAAAATATATTTATAAAAAATAATGAAAGAAATTGAGGAGGCCTTGAGAAAATGGAAAGACCTCCAATGCTCCTTGATAGGCAGAATTAACATTGTGAAAATGGCAGTCTTACCAAAAGCAACGTACAGACTTAATGCAATACCAATAAAAATTCCAACATTTTTCTCCACAGAAATAGAAAAAATGATCTCAAAAACCTTGGATATTCAAGCACATCCTCAGCTTAAGAAACACTTCTGGAGACATCACCATACCTAATCTAAATCTATATTACAAATCCACAGTAACAAAAAACAACATGGTACTGGTATAAAAACAGGATTATAGACCAATGGAACAGAATAGAGGACCCAGACTTTGGGTCAAATAACTAAAGCTACTTGATATTTGACAAAAGCCCTAGCAATGTACACTGGAAAAAAGACAGCATCTTCAACAAATGGTGCTGGACAAACTGGATAACCTTATGCAGGAAAATGTCACTAGATCCACACATCTTGCCATGCACAAAAAAGAAGTCCAAGTGGATCAAAGACCTCAATATAAGACCAGAAACTCTGCTGCTACTAGAAGAAAAAGTGGGAGGAACTTTCCATGATATAGGAGTGGAAAAAGACTTTCTGAACAAAACCCCATTAATTAAACAATCAGGAAATTAACCATTAGGATCTCATGAAGCTAAGAAGTTTTTTTTTTTTCACAGACAAACATACAATAAGCAGAGCCAATAGATTACCCACGGAATGGGATAAAAATTTTGCCAGCTATACAACTGATAGAGGCCGAATTTCTAGAATCTACAAAGAACTGAAAAACCTAAACAATCAAAACTCAAACAACCCACTCACAAAATGGGGCAGAAACTGAACAGGGAGTGCTCAGAGGAAGAAATACAAATGGCAAACACACACTTAAGAAAATGTTCAACAACCCTAACCATCAGGGATATGCAAATTAAAACAACTATGAGATTACACCTTTCCCCAGTAAGGATAGCAAACATTTAAAAATCAAAGGAAAACAAATGTTGGCAAGGGTTGCTCCTAACCTGTATCTGTTCGAGGTGCTGACATACCTAAAAGGCATCTCAAGGACTGGACAATAGAGAGGGTGGGGCAGGAGGGGAGAGTAAGAGGGAGACAAAAATCTGGACCCAAATGGAACAGGTACCATAAAATCCTACATCCTGAAAGATATATAAGGTTGAACCTTCATCAGGTCCTTAGAGGGAACACCTGAATCAAAGGGCCCTTGGAGAAGGTATGATGAAGGCTAATCTTAATCTTCTGTCTCTGTCTCTGTCTCTCTCTTTTTCTCTCTTTCTATTTTATATTACTTATTTTTTTCTTCCTTCTTTTCCCTTGGTGCTGGCCTGTAACTCCCAGTAGCAGGATTCAGTTAACATCTACAATGAGCTGTTGATCAGAGAAATCTAAAAGTTTTCTCATTAAAAGACAGACTTCTGTCAGAGCACTTGATTACCCACCAAAGGTTAATGGTAAGATACTACTGCCAAAAACACCACATACTGTTGGTTCAGAACATGGAGAGACCTGGTTGGAATCTGGAAGAGAGTCAGTCTCCAGACAGTTAGCTTGCCTAGTGCCAGAAGGTGCTACATGAGCGACTGGGAGAAAATTGCCAATATCTGCCAAAGCAACTTGTGGTCTAAGCAACTCAGCAGCAAACAACCTGATGTGTTGTTCACCCAAGTGCAATAGTGGCACATAGTCATGGTGGGTAACCAACTGCTCTTGAATTGGCTAATGGATCCACTCTGTGAAACAGAACCCATAGCTGGTTCAACAAAGGCTTTAGGGGAGGGTAACCTAGATGAGAGACAAACAGACACAAAGAAAGAGGCCAAGCCAAAAACTCTGGTCAAGGCCTCTGAGTTTATTATTCACACAGAGGTATATATAGGGGAGGCAGGAAGAAGGTATGTGGGCAAATGGAATTTATGTTGCCAAATGGATTTTATGGCTACCAGATGTTCTGATTGATGAGGACAGAGGGGCAGGGGTCTTTTGAGTGATGGGCCTCAAGGATGTTTACAAGAATGTCTGTATTGAGATTACAGGCAGGGCAGGTTTACATCAATCCTGTTTGCTAAGACACATATCTTTAGGTTACACATTGTTCTTATCTACAGGTCAGGGTAGGGTCTCTGGGAAGGCTTTGTAATTCTCACGGGAACTCAGGAAACTGAAATCTAACGCAAAAGGTGCAGGTTTTTCCTCCAAATGGCTGCAGTTTGGCTCAAGGTTCCCAACATCTCCTCCCTTCTTTTATACAAGACAGGGGGAGGCCCGCAGTCAAGTGGTGGGCTTTAACCAACTGGGGGAGTAGCGACTTGACTCCTCCTGTGGGTCATGTTTATCACCCACAGATTTGGCCCTTGGTACCTTTTGGGGAGGGGAGGCAGGGCCTATATAATTATGTATGGTACCAACCTCCATGCAAGTCAGGTTTTTCTCTCAGGGAATTCAGATGTGGTCAGGAAAGGACCTTCCCTTGCGTTTTTCCACACCCACGTTGGTACCCATCCCCCTAAGGGGTGCATAGGTCTGAATGCTCATGCGGTTCCCGGAGGCTTGGAGCATTGAACCTTGGCCAACATGCCTAGAATGATTATAAAAAGTAAGCGAATTTACAGGGGCTATAGGGTTTACAGAGGCTATAGGGTTTACAGAGGCTATAGGGTTTACATTCATTGTTAGGGGAGGGTCTCAGCCAGAGGCAGGTCTTCAGTCGCAATCCCTCGGCTTGCCAGCTCAAGGCTGTGACAATGGACCTGTAGAGGTTGTATCATTATGGCTTCAATCTGGTAGTGTATAAAAGACATAATTTTGTTAATAACTACTGGTCCAATTGCAAACAGGAGGAGTAGGATAAATAGGGATCCCAGTACGGATGGCAGCCAGGAGAGAAAAGGGGAATTGATCCAGAGGTGAGAAGAGGAGGAGTCATACCTGGAGTGTAACTCTCGATTAAGTATCTGTAAATTTTTTTACATTTTCCTCTATGATCCCTGATTCATTAACATAAAAACAGCATTCTTCCTGAAGGGCTAAGCAGGTTCCCCCTTTTTCTGCTGTAAGGAGGTCAAGGGCTCGTCTATTTTGTAGGGTGACCCTTGCCAAGGAGGTTGTCTCTGGAGTGACTCGAGACTCTGAGTGGTGGAGTCTATTATCTGTTGTAATTTATCAGAGAACTCGCTGGCGGAGTATAGGGAGTGTCCTAGCTCCCCACCGGCTAATCCTGTAGAGGTGGCTGAGGCGGCTAGACTAATGCCAACCACCAGGGGTAGAAAAGCTGCTCTTTTGCTAGTTGTGTGAAAAAGCCAGGCAAATTCATCCAGGCTATACATGATGAGTTGGGGGGCCACAGTTACCAATATGCAAGGCCCCGGAGTGGTGCTATTGATATAAGTGAATAAGGTTTTATTACACCAGAAGTGAGTCAGTGGGGGGGATACCAGAGGTGTGGACACAGAACTGTTCTGTGTGCACTGGAAATTAGTAGGTTGAGAATAGCTAGTATGAAAGCACCATAAATTGAAGGAGCTATCTAGATATTCTGAGAATAATGGGACTGTGGAGATGGGGGGGAGTAGGTTTATAATGGGATCGGTTAAAAGAGAGGTGTGAAGTGGTGGAAATATTTAAGGGAACTGCTGCAAGGACAGGACAAGAGAGAGAAGTGCACAGTAAGTATGAGGAAGTATTTACCCAAGAGATATTGAGCAAATTGACAGCATATTGTAGATACACTGGCCAGGAGTCCCATTTTACCTTGCCTTTACCCTGTAGGGCTGAATGAAGATGTCGTTCTGTTTCTAAAATAATTTTATTTACCTGGTCTTTAGCATCAGCAGGGACTAGCTGTCTAGATATATATATATATATATATATATATATATATATATATATATATATATATATATATATATATATATATATATGCTTCCTGTGGGATAGGAGGACCAGCCATCATTGTACAATTTGCCGGTGACTCCTTTCTGCCAAAGGTCATGCCAGGGGTCAGAAATTACTAGGGTAAACTGTGGTCTCTGTAATCTGAGGATGCCATTTTTATCGATGGCGTCATGGAGCCTACAGCCCCAGTATCAGCAGCCCCCATATGTGGGCTCCTGATCTAGACAACTGCCCTCATTATCGTATGGGAAACAGGCATAGGGCCTATATGTGGCAGATATGGTCTTTGGGTGAAATCTTGATGGAGATGGTACGTTGGCATCCAGCAAGAGGGCAGCGTCCTGAGCCTATGAGGACAGTGGTGGAACCTCCTGTCTCTGGTTTCTCTTTTACTTGAAATTCCCATTGAAGAGCAGGTGTAGTATGTGCGGAGACCATCAGCAGTAAAAACGCAAACAGGAAGAGCTCGGGGCTTGATCTTCTAGGCTCTGTCTTTGGACCTGGAGTGATGAGCTCTGAAAGAGAAAAGAGGGAATTGCCTCAGGAATGGATGCTCTTGGGCAAAAATTATTGGGAGCATATGGGCTCATTGACTTGTCTGACTAGACGTTCTGGCAACCACCGTGCAGCGTCTTTTTGAGTATCAAACACACAAACTGACCCGCAGCCCCAAATGAGAATGGGGTCTGGGCCATACCATTGGGAGGTCAGGGGATCTTTCCACCTGACTTGAGCAAAGGTGTGATTAGTGGCTGTGTGCCGCAATTGGTCGGTGGCTGAAGCGCCCTTGGCATCAAGAGTTAAAAAATTTAGAACAAATAAGGCATGATTAAGAACATTTTTAGGAGAGTTTTTGGTAGGAAGCAAACTGTTATTTTTTAGTTTATGAAGGGTGTTTTTAATGGTCTGATGAGCCCGTTCAACAATTCCTTGTCCCTGAGGGTTATAGGGTATACCTGTAATGTGTTTGATCTGGAGTCGATGACAAAACTCTTGGAATTTCTTCCCAGTATACCCGGGGCCATTGTCAGTTTTTATAATAGATGGCTTTCCCATAACACAAAGGCAATTAAGTACATGTGCAATAACATCTTTAGAAGCTTCCCCAGTGTGCAGGCTGGCATAGATGAACCCACTATAGGTGTCAATCATGACATGAAGGTATTTAAGGTTGCCAAAGGAAGGAACATGTGTTACATCCATTTGCCAAATTTCATTGGGGATCAGGCCCCTGGGGTTAACTCCCAAGTGGGGAACAGGCAGGAGGTTAACGCAATTTGAACATTGTTTAACTATCTGGCGAGCTTCTTCCCTTGTAATTTTAAAGAGGAGGCGTAGGGTCTGGGCATTAAGATGGTGTATAGAATGGGCTGTCTTAACTTGACTTAGGGGGTCAGATTCAACAAGAAGGGCCAGCTGGGTGGCCTTATCAGTAATGGCATTGCCTGTGGCCAGGGGCCCAGGAAGCCCAGAATGGGCACGGATATGGCCTATATAAAAGGGGTGTTGCCTGGCACGTATGCACTGCTGAATAGAGGAAAACAGAGGGGTGGCATTTGTAGTAGGTTTTATATAGGGCACAGTCTCCAAGAGGGGATAGACTGGGCAATATAAGCACTGTCCATGTACAGATTAAAGGGAGTGCTTAAGAGTTGTTGAAAGACTTTTAAAACAGCAAAGAGTTCCACCAATTAGGCGGAGTGAAACGGAGAGTGTAAGGAAGTGGTTTGATTATCTATGGTAAAGGCAGCCATTCCATTGGAGGAGCCATCAGTGAACACTAGAGGAACGTGAGGAAGGGGTTGAGAGGAGGTTAATGTGGGAAAAATAATTGGTTGAGTCCTTAGGAATTGTAAGAGTTTATCAGTGGGGTAGTGATTATCGAGGACTCCCTGAAAGGAGATGTAGGACATTGCCCAGTTGTCATCATTTTGTATGAGCCACTGAATTTGAGTAGGGGAATAAGGCAACACTATCTTGTCTGGGTCCTTGCCAAAAACTTTTCTGCTCTGATCTCGTCCTGTCTTTATCAACTCTGCCACCCAGTGGACATAAGGGGTAAGGACCTTTGGTGGTGAGGCAGGCAGATGGACCCAAAGGAGGGGCCCCTCCTGCCAGAATACCCCAGTGGGTGTGAAGTCAGAAGCGCAAATAACCAGAAGAAGAGGCTTTTCATAAGAAACAAAGGTGACCCACTGGTTTGAAATTGCAGCTTCCACAAGTCTTAAGGCCTCCAGGGTGGGAGTTGTTAGTGAGCGTCTGGAGGTGGGGTCTGGGTCTCCTTTGAGAATATCAAACAGTGGCTTGAGCTCTCCAGTGGTTAACCTAAGGTAAGGTCTGAGCCAATTAATATCTCCCAAGAGCTTTTGGAAGTCGTTTAAGGTTTTTAAGTGACCAGTTTTGAGTTGAATCTTCTGTGAGAGAATTTTATTGTGGAAGAGTAAGTGGGGGGGGGGTTAATTGGATTTTGTCAGGAGCTATCTGGAGGCCGGCCTTGGTAAGGGCCACAGAACGTTCCTGTGAGCACACAAGGAGCTCAGAAGAGTCAGGACCAGCCAAGAGAATATCATCCATATAGTGAATTAAATATAAGGAAGGCCATTTTTGTCTAAACGGGTCCACAACCTGAGCTACAAATTTTTGACATAGCATAGGGCTGTTTGCCATTCCTTGGGGTAAGACTTTCCATTGAAACCTGGGCATTGGGCCTTTAAAATTAATTACAGGTAAGCTGAAGGCAAAATGTTTGCGATCCTCAGGATGTAGGGGAATTGTGAAACAGCAATCTTTTAGGTCGATAATAATCTTATAATATCCTGCAGGAATTGCCACAGGTGTGGGGAGGCCCAGTTGCAGGGCTCCCATGGCCTTATTGATTTCTCTAAGGTCCTGGAGTAACCTCCATTTTCCTGACTTTTTTCTTATAACAAAAATGGGAGTGTTCCAAGGAGAGGTGGTGGGCTCAATATGGCCTGCAGCAAGCTGTTCCTGTACTAACATCGTAGCTTCAACTAATTTTTCAGAAGTTAAAGGCCATTGATCAACCCATACAGGTTGTGTTGTTTTCCAGGATATTTTATCTGCATAGGGCACAGGCATGTCAACAGCCGTTAGGATAAATTTTTGTAACTAATCCCAGCACGGTCTGTTTTTATGGCAATTGGAATTGGTTCTTTTACTCCTTGGGAATGTTTGCCCAGTCCCTGTCCTGGGCGGAAGCCCTGATTAAGCATCTGATGAGCTATGAGTTCATTAGGACTGCACATAATAAGCTTTATTTGAGAGAGGATATCTTGGCCCCAAAGGTTGACAGGCAGGTTGGCAACTACATAGGGTTGGACAGTGCCCTGATTACCTTCCTCATCCTTCCATCGAATGATTTCAGAACTTTGTAGAGGGTTAGAGGTCTGTCCTATTCCTTTAAGGTGAATCATGGAAGCTGTGAGAGGCCAAGATGAAGGCCAGTCTTTGCTAGAAATAATTGTGGCGTCAGCGCCAGTATCTAAAAGTCCTTCAAAGGTTTTTCCTTTTAACTTTAACTTAAGGAGGGGCCTTGTTTGGGTGATTGCTTGTGCTCAATAGACATCTGAGGATTCAAACCCACAGGGCCCCCTTTTAGATTTTTTATAAGATGTTTGTTTATTGTCAAGGGGTAATAATACTAACTGAGCAATTCGAAGGCCAGAGGGAATAGTGATGGGTCCCTGAGAGGCAGTGGCCATGATTTTAATTTCTCAGGTGTAGTCATTATCTATAATCCCTGGGGAAATAGTGAGTCCCTGAAGAGTAGAGCTAGCACGCCCCAATACAAGGCAGAAGGTATCTTGTGGCAAGGGGCCAAAGACGCCAGTAGGGAGAACCTGTGTCCCCATTTCTGGTGTTAATATTGACTGGGAGGCTGAACAGAGGTCCAATCCTGTGCTACCAGCAGTTGCCTGGAAGAGGGCAGTGACTCCGCATTTTGGGCTGATTGGGGGACGAACTTGAGAGCCCCAGAGTTCTGTCCGAAGTGAGGTTTGGGGCTGTTGGGAGAGCCCCAAATCAAGTTTCCCTGTTTTGGAGGCAGGGGATTTCCCTGAATGTCAGTTTTAGAGCGGCATTCAGAGGCCCAGTGTTTGCCGCGTTTGCAACGCGGACACAGGGAAGTAGGGCGTGGACGCTCAGCCCTGGGGGCTGTGCATTCTCTGGAAAAATGACCTGCCCTTTTACAGTTAAAGCAAGTTTGAGTTTTATCTCCCTGAGTGAAATCCTTAAGGGCTGCCCTATGGCTAAACCGATACTATGAGAGGCAGAGTCCACATCAGAACAAAGTCTTATGAAATCAGATATGTTTTTACCACGGCGATGAGTGCGGATAGCTGCCTGACAAGCTGAATTGGCATTTTCAAAAGCAAGGTGTTTAATAAACTCATTGTCAGTCTCTTCCCGCCCCATAAGGTGCTCTGCTGCCTCGGTGAGCCTGCCAATGAAGTCGCTGTACGGCTCATTTGGTCCCTGACGTATTTTAGCAAGGCAAGTTACTGCCGACCATTTGGATGGAAGACTTTTCCAAGCCTTAAGGGCTGCGTGCTGGATTTGTGCGAGTAAACCCGGGGGGAAAACTTAGCCTGTGTTTGGTTGGTATCATAAGGGCTGTTGCCCAAAAGTTTGTCTAGCGTCCAGGGCTTAGAGGAGGGGCAGAGTAAGTTACAGCGGGTGGCATCCTGGCATCTTTCAGTGTAATCAGCTTGCCAGAGAAGAAAGTCACCCCGCGTTAGAACAGCCTTAGTGAGCATTTTCCAATCGTTAATTGTGAGCCAGTTCTCGCTCAAAGATTCTAATACAGACATAGTGAAGGGAGCAACAGGTCCATATAAGGAAACTGCATTTTTAGTCCTTTATGTGTCTAAATTTAAGGTGTCGGTATTGCTGGGCTTGGATTACTAAGGTTTCATTTCGCCTTGTTCCTTCTCACTGCCGGAGTCAGAGGACTGTTCAGCTGATTGTTCTTTTTCTGAATCCTCTCTTTCTATCTCCTCCCTTTCTATGCCTCCCGTATGTGACTCTAAAATTGGCAAAGAGCCAGTTAACGGATCCTTTCCTGATCTGACCTGAGAATGTGTCACGGGAAAGGCACGAAGAGTTTTTGTTTTAATTTTATTTTTGCAAGAGGGAGGGGCGGAGGGAGAGTGAATTTCTAGGTCTAAATCATGAAGTTGTTTTAGAAGAAGGGCTTTTTTTCTTCTTTGTCCTAAGAAGAGTTTTGAGTAGCTGGGCTTCACAGGAAAGTTTATGGGTAGCTTGCCTAGTGACTTCTTCCAGATCAAAGTGCATATCAAGCGTGGGAGTGCAAAAGGAAGGCATTTTATTGGTGTTTTTATAAGGTGGTGAATTAGTCACGAGGGCAGTCTGAGGGGGCCAGTCATGGTTATGATTTTTGGCTGCCTCATTTTCTAATTCTGCCTCCTCATCTGGAGAGAAAGAATTGTCTCCCGGGGGACCTCCCAGGAGCCCCGTGAGGACTGGATAAATAGACGTAGGAGGTTCTTTTGGAGTGGGAGGGCGTGGATTGTCCTCTGGCATAGGAACAATAACGGAGGGACATTGGGATGGGGGATGTTTGGGCGGGTCTGGGAGGTTTTTATCTTGACAGAGGGAAGTTTGACTAGCCTTAAGATTTTCTTTAAGGAAAAATTCCCCATCCTGTATGACTTTAGAAACATCAGGTTGATAATAATAAGATTGAAAGACATCATTAATTAGGTTCCAACAGGAGAAGGCTTGGACCGGGACTTTCTCAGGGCCAAACATGCAATAAAAATCTTTTAAACAATTACCCACGTGACCCCACCATTCCTCATTGATAGTGCCTTCCTGGGGGAACCATGGACAAACATTTTCTAAGAGAACAAAAAACTTAACCAAGTCTTTTTTTTTTAACTTGGCCCCCCCCCCCCGTATCTTGAGAGATTCTTTAAGCCCTTGAATAAACAATTCGTGTTTGCTTAACTGTTTGGCCCATGTTGAAAAGAAAAGTCTGCAGGAGCCTGAGCCTGCACCCAGCTGTGAGTGTGAGGAAAGACAAGGAGGAAAGGCTTTTCTCCTCAGGCGCAGCTTTTGTCTTTGTAGCTGCCTGTGGCTTTTGAGCAGTTCTGCCTGTCAGCTTGTCACAGCTTGAGCCAGCAGCCATGGCAACAAGACATTTTGATGAGAGCTAGTGTTCCTCAGGATAGAGAAAGTTTAGAAACGCCAAGACCAGAGGGTAACATTCCTGGCTAATGAATCAGCTCAGGGGATTCCCCAACGATATGGACGCAAGCCTGACCACAAGTTTAAGAGACCGGCGACCACCCTAAAGGCTCTTAGTGGTCAATGCATTACTGGTTTTTATTTGGAGAGAGGACTAGATAGGAGGTTGTTGCCAACACCCGGTCGGGCTGTCTGGACTTGAACAATGAGTTTGGGGCCTTCAGTCAATGCCGGACAGTAGCCCTGGCCAAGAGATTTCAGTTGCCCTGTCGCCTTGTTTCAAACCCACGCAATGGCGTGAACCGAAAATAAAGAATGAAAGAAGAGGACAGTGTTTGAGAGGGAGATTTGTCTTTTTCTCTGAGAAAGAAAAAGTCTGTTTTTCTTTACATTACACATCGCCTGATCCCTCACTGGGGAGGCAAACCTCTCCTAATCCCTCAGTGGGGAGGCAACCATATGAAAACTCGCCTAGTCCCTCAATGGGGAGATGGACCTCGCCTAGGCCCTCAATGGGGAGGCAGACCTCACCTCATCCCTCAATGGGGAGGTGGCCACTGGGGGCCTGTTAGTCCCAGGGGGAGGATGTCCCCAAGGGGTAACCCAATTTCTTTATGCCTTGAGGTTCATAAATTATGAACATATATGGTTTGTCCCGAGACATGTGTCGCCATTCTTACCTCATCTGGGTCTGTATTACAGGTGGGCTTTCCTGCAGTGACCCACTGCAGATCTTCACTCACCGACAAGGTGGCAATCCAATGCTGAAGGGACGGCCATCCACCTGTGCGACATCCAAGTCAGCCCTTGTACCTCAAGCCCCACGTTGTTGGGTGCCACTGGCCCCAGCCTGCGGGGGTTCAACAAGGGCTTGAGGGGAGGGTAACCTAGATGAGAGACAAACAGACACAAAGAAGGAGGCCAAGCCAAAAACTCTGGTCAAGGCCTCTGAGTTTATTATTCACACAGAGGTATATATAGGGGAGGCAGGAAGAAGATATGTGGGCAAATGGAATTTATGTTGCCAAATGGATTTTATGGCTACCAGATGTTCTGATTGATGAGGACAGAGGGGCAGGGGTCTTTTGAGTGATGGGCCTCAAGGATGTTTACAAGAATGTCTGTATTGAGATTACAGGCAGGGCAGGTTTACATCAATCCTGTTTGCTAAGACACATATCTTTAGGTTACACATTGTTCTTATCTACAGGTCAGGGTAGGGTCTCTGGGAAGGCTTTGTAATTCTCACGGGAACTCAGGAAACTGAAATCTAACACAAAACGTGCAGGTTTTTCCTCCAAATGGCTGCAGTTTGGCTCAAGGTTCCCAACAGTGGGTAACCAACTGCTCTTGAATTGGCTAATGGATCCACTCTGTGAAACAGAACCCATAGCTGGAACTGGGAAACATGTCAGAATTATATCCAAAAAAAGTGAGTTCATTCTCCAATATCAAGATCCCACCAATCTTGGGGTACAAGAGGGCCTACACCCATTCTTATCCCATTTATCCAGTGCTGATATCACTATCTGTTGTAGAATTTGCTTCTCTTTTTCAGATGGATGCAGAACCTGAGGAGAGAATTAGTCCATCACACTTCATCAGGGCCCCAGCTGAAACCATAGAGAAATTGGGGAAATGAGCAAGAGTGCTTGCTTTCTTTGTGAACCTGGTATCAGCACAAGGGTAAAGGAGATATACACAAAGAACACTCAACTTCTACCAAACCAGAGATCCACAGACTCAGAGGTTCCCAAGACCTCGTCATTGAAGTAGACCTAAAACAAACCCAACATGGCTTAGGGAAATTAGCAGAAGAAGAGGCAGAAAGATTTTTAGAGCCACAAGTTGGGACATTATGCACAGACACATTGCCTCCTCCCCATAACTGATCACTACCCCCACAATTCACAATCCACAATCCCCATGGGGATAATTGGCATCCCCAAAGAAGAGGGTCCCTTAGGAGGGGGGAGTACGGGGAGGAAGCTAAGGATGATACCAACATATGCTATTTACACAATGAGTATGTACATAACTAATAAATAAAAAAGATTTATAACTAAGGAACATAGAATTGGTGTTTAAATTCCTACTTCATTTTATATTAGAAAATGAAAAAGTGAAATGTAACCCACTAGTTGTTTTCTTCAGTAAACTTGTGAATAAAACTCTTATTTTAAACAGAAAAAAGAAAAGAAAACATTTATAAAATGTGTTTACACTCAGATTTTGAATTTTTGTATATTGAACTCAGAGCTTCCAATGTACACACCTTTCTACAGCCATGTTTTGTGTTGGCAAAGTAGCAGTGCTTGAAAAGCATGCTCAACATTTGTCTCTGGGATATCTGCCAAGCTGTTGATACTATAAACATTCTGGTGTGACTTTATAGTCCTTAGATGGTCACCTGACAAGCAGAAAATAAATATCATTTAACCATTTTAGCAAAGGAAAATATGTGCCTCAAATAATTGATCAACTATAATTTTAAGACAGTACATAATACATTTCTATTCTATGATAATTTACATCTAAAATATTGCAAATTAAATGGAGATGAACAAAAAAGAAAATTATTTTATTACCTTTAATGTTCTAGGCATCATGATATCATGCTATCATGATTATACAAATATTTCATCATTGCATTAGTCCAGTAAAAAGAGAGAAAGCAGTAGGTTTTGTTAATCACATCAATCAATTGATTTGAAAACTAAGTATTCTATAGGAGGAGTTACATAAATGCTTGTCCTAACTCTTGCAAAATTGAAATGAATAGAGTGAGGGAGCAGGTCAATGGTAAAATACTATACATATGAATAAATACAAAGATAAGCATATAAACTGCATGATGTGTAAATTTTATCTCAAAAAATTGTTTTAAAAGACCTGAAACAAATCAAAATCCAAGAGATCTTTCCAGAGAAAGCCAAATTTACTTGATGAGGGGAAACAAATTCAAAATGAAAGTCTTTCAAAAAATGCTGCTGAGATAAAATCTAGTTGTTTCAGTTAATTTGTCCATCTTCTTAAAGTAAGAAATGGTATTATTGCACATATATTTTACCTCAAAACTATAATCTATTTTTATTAAAAGGTGCATTTTATTGTTATTTTTATTCTATTTATTTTTGAAGCAGAATATTGTAAATGGAGGAGATCCAAACTTTCATGAGATTAGTTTTTATTGAATTCCTCTGAAAGTTAATGCAGGTGACACCTTCAGCCTTTCATCACATTTAAAATGAAAGTCTTGGTTCAATAACCTCTAAGTTCTCTCTTACCTCAAGCCTGTTAGAATGTCTATTGTCAACAAACAGGAAGGCCAGGCATGGTGGCACATGCCACCCAGCACTTGGGAAGCAGAGGTAGGAGGATTTTTGTGAGTTCATGGCCACCCTGAAAATACATAGTGAATTCCAGGTCAACCTGGACTACAGCTAGACCATACCTAAAAAAAAAAAAAAAAAAAAAAAAAAAAAAAGGAGATAATGAATATTCTTGAGGATATGGGAATGCATGTACACTGTTAGTAGGCATGAAAAGAGGCATAATCAATATGTAAAATGTTAGCTGGGCATGGTGGTACATGTCTTAAATTCCAGAACTTGGGAGGCAAAGGTAGGAGGATTGCCATGAGGTTCAAGGCTACCCTGAGACTACATAGCGAATTCCAGGTCAGCCTGAGCTAGAGTGAGACCCTACCTCAAAAAAAAATGTAAAATGATATAGACAACTTCAACAAATTCATATTAGAACACCAAGTGATCCTGCAATCCATTTATGAGTTAATATCCAACGAAAATTCAAGCAGGTGTTTTGAATGGAAATCTGAACTCCCATGCACACTGCAGAATTATCTGTAACAGCCAAGTTGTAGAAGAAACTCATTCATCCATCAGTGAACTAATGAATAATGAAGCTGTGGAATATATATTGTCATGAAATATTGCTGCATCTTAAAAATGAAATACATCCTGTCTTTTGAACAAACATGGCTGCATTCTGTCCAGGCCCAGAGAGTTTGATCAAGGTTAAATTTGTAATGGACTGATATGCTTAGCTAAAGATTTTGGACTAAGAGATTTAAGATTTTAAGTTGGAAAATCTCAAGCAAGTTAAGATTACAGGCACTGAGACTGGTTTTAGGTTACTGAAGCTACTATTGTCAAAGACATTAGGAATCTTAAGGAAGATGGCCCAACTGCTTTACATCATAACAATGGATAGGATGCCTGAGGAAATTGTCTGATAGAAATACAAACTCTTTTGGAAAGAGTTGACAAAAGATAAGAAACTTGCTCTTCAAGGTCATGATTTATTTCCTCCCTGAGTTAAGAATATGGCTGTGTCCTGAATACCTGGTATTAGCTTTGGAAGTATGAAAAATGTGTGGAGCCATCATGAAGCACACATGGTTCCAGGAGCTGCTGCTGAGATGTAGCATATAGGCATGGCATGAAGACCCTCATAAATAGGCTGGAAGAGCCTTTGGAAGATGGACTGTGGTTTTCATGGAGACCCTAAGATGTTTTGGGTATACCAATATTGTGCCAGGGCTACCATGGAGGCTGTTGACTAGGGATGGAAGTTTTCCCTGGCTATTCAGCCCAACGGGAGGGGCAGAATTTGAAAATCTGGAGGGAGTCTCAGTCACTGGTTGTATCGGACTTGAACTGAAGAAGTTTGATGTTTGCTTGATGGTTGTTGAGTTTGCATTATTCCTCTCTCTCCCTGTTATGCCTTATAGCAGTTGAAAATGTTTACTCTGTGCCTTTATATGTTGAAGGTATGTAACTTGATTGATTTTACAGGACTCACAGCTAAGAGACAATTGTAAATCTCAGAGAAGACTTGGGACTATGGGACTATCAAAAGTTGGTAAAGACTCTGGACACCTTTGAAAGTGGACTGAGTACAAGTTACAGTGTGAGATTGTTATAGGAATTAAGGAGTCAATGAGAATAATCAGGCAAAATCCAGTTCAGAGAGAGGGAGAGAGCGTTTATTCATGCATGGACCTCTGCTGGCTCACGCCAAAGACCAACAGAGGCCTTGAACTCAGATTGTGCTAGACTTATATACCTTTTATAGTCTTTTGTCTGAATTCTCCCATACTTGGAGAAGGGAGAGATTTACAACCATGACTGTAGGGTTCTGTCAAATAAGATTAAGTACAGGTAGCTATCTCCTGATATAAGACAATTATATGTTGTCCAAAGGGGTCAGGCTCAGAGTCACAGAATTCTTTTTGGCTACCATCAGAGACATCCCCTGCCCCTGCTGCAGTTTCAGAGGAGGTAAGTGCAACATCTATCACTTCACAAAAAAATCTTACACACATTTACATTTCTTATAAATATATTATGCCATCTAAACTAATATAAGCTAGAAACATTAGCTATATGGTTTTCCTTAAATAGATTCCCTCTTTTGAAGTCTTGTCTATTTTATATAAAAGACTTCAAATTTTATAAATCTGAGTCTTCTTGTTTCATTGGACCATACTAGCTTGCGCTGAGAGCATCTAGTGGTGATAAGTCTACTTAGGAAATCTAAGATGCAAGGCCCAAATAATAATCCTGAAGAAGATCATTGTTGGTCTGATCAGGGGCATAGACCAATTAGCCCATGTCTAATACCTGTCCCACAAAAACAAGGAGTTTGTTAATTTTCTTTCCTTTAGCCATGCTTTCCTTAAATCTCTGGATTCTATCCATAGTAACTCCAGATCTGTTTGTATAAAACAGCATTCCTTATTGAAAATAAGAATAGTCCTCCATTATCAGCTGTAAGCAGATTCAGGCCTCTACAGTTTTGTATAAGCACATTGATCAGGGAATTTGGCTGCTTTTGGAGGTCTATCAATAACTCGGCTATTTGTTTTATTTTATCCATAAATTCAGCAGACACAGTATATAAAAGGTGTGGAGACACTCATGGTTGTTTTTGACTTTTAGATCCTGTTCATGGGTGCTTCTCAGTAATATATTGTATGGCACAATGCAGGTTGGGCCCTAGCCAGACCACATGCCAGAAGAAACCAGGAAGTGGTTTCATGGACATGGCATCCTGCGCAGGCCTGGCCTGACAACAGCTACAGTACCATGCTCTCAAGAAACCTGCTGTGAGATGATCTGTCTGGACACAGGCTGTCATTGGTCACAAAAATGGGACCACCCCATACAATGATTGGCTAGCCAAACCCTTTAAACCTCCTACACTTTCTTGAATAAATAAGTTTGCAGCAGCTCACCCTCTGCCTGCTTCCACCCAACTTCCAGAGTCTGTGTCGTGACTCTGCACCTCTCACCCCCTACCTGGCAGAGACCCTGCCATCCCTCCTGTGCTGGCTCTAGGAGGGACCCCAACATATGGAGCCAGAACAGGGACCCTCTGCCCCCTTGGCATTGGCAAGATGCCCCCTCCTTGATCATTAGTGAGAAGCCCCCTCTGTGTTGGCAAGACGCCCCCTTCTTGATCTTCGGTGAGCTGGCCCCTTCCTGTTCTGTGTGCTGACGGCTGCCCGAGGGTGAGCGGGCAGTCCCCTCCTCCCCCTTTTCCTTTTGTTTGTCCTTTTCCCCTGCAGGAAGGCACACATTGCCACATAGTCCCAAAGCCCATATTGGGCCCCTCCACTCTCAGTTCATTCTGGCAAAATCACATAAGGGTCTAACCTACCCAATTCAAGGCGAGACCGTTGGCTGAGCTTCACTGGAGACACAGTGTGGGCATATGGTCATGGAGTAATGACCCACAGAAGTCCCCCACTAAGCACAAGACATGTGGGTCCTAAACATTCTATCTGTATGTCTCAGGTGGTCCCGGCAATAGGTGTTGTGTTTTGCATGATTATCCTTTGGGCTATCATTTTTGATCTGGGTTATCATTTTCTCAGTCTCCTTGATTCAGGAGTGTCCCCGCCTAGCCCCTCCCCCAAACACCACCATTCCATAATGGGCAACCTCCCTCCCCACCAGAGGACGCTGCAATTTCAGGCTATTAAGGCCCTCCTCTTGCAACGTGACTTAAAAGTGAAACAAAAGGACCTCCATGGCTTTTGGGATGAAATTCTTGTTTTAGCCCCATGGATTAGTCCAGAGAATATCTGGGACACTTCCATTTGGTCCCAGGTTCTCTTCCTTGCAAAGAAATGAGAGGCTTACAAAGGGCACACACACCCCGCCCCATTTTTTCCTATCTTCCTTGCCATAATTTCCAGCCTTAAAGACTCCTCCATGAAGGAAGTCATTTCCACCCACAATGAATGCTGTAAGGAAGAACTAAAATTGGCTCTTCAAAGCTTGTCCCTCCTAGCTCCCTCTTATGATAACTCGGATGAGGAGGAAGACCAACCCTTCAATGATAAAAGACTGCTGCCCAACCACTGCCTGCGGCAGCCACTCCCACAACCACCCCTCATCCTCTTTACTCTTGGAAAGACCTCCACCAGCTCCATCCAGGTGACTGCCAGTTCCCTGACACACTCCTTCACTGCCTTCCCCATTAACATAGGGCCGGATGCAACAGCCAGGCCCTGGTACCCCACCCCCCTCTCTGATCTGGCCCTCATCCACAAGGTGGCCCAGAAATCAGGTGTTGACTCCTCTTACTTTGAACAAGTCCTTTTACAATGGGCCATCAACCTTCAGACTTACTATGACTGGTACTCACTCCTCAAGGAGGTTCTTCTCCCCACTGAATTCCTCCAATGGAAAGCTGCCTATAATGACCTGGCTGAATCTCAGGCCTGCCAAAATCTTGGTATTGGGGTTCCAATTACCCCTGGACATGCTCCTTGGCAAAGGACCTTATACAGAGCCTGTATCACAAGCCACAGTGGGCATATATGCCTACTTTGACCAAGTAAAATCTTTATCCCTCCAAGGGCTTAAGGCCTACCTCCCACAGAAGCCGGATACCTATTTTCGTAACCTGGTCCAGGGCCCATCTGAGGGTTTCATGGATTTCCTCTCTCGTGTTATGGAGTCTGTGGACCGACACACACCCCCTGACCCCACCAGCGATGCATTAGTTAAGCAACTGGCAAGGGAGGGAACAACCACAGCAGCATGTAATGCTATTGCTGCCATGCACAATGAGGATCTCCATAAATGGATTGTAGCTACCAAGGATATCACTGCCATGTCTGCCCCCTTTGAGGCCCTAGCCACCTCAGTACAAACCCTGACCATGGATCAAATGCCTACCCAGCAGCCACCCCTCTGCTGGGGCTGTGGCCAACCAGGACACCTTCAGAGGACCTGTCCAAAGACAACTAAGCCTAGTTTAAGGCCCAGAACCCCCTGCCCTAAATGTCAAAGGGGATATCATTGGGCCAAGGATTGCAGAAATTCCTTGCCTTTAAACTCCCCCAGGGGCAACCCTCAGCCCTGCGAGTAAAAGGGAACCCCCACACATTAGGTGGAGCCTGCCCGTTTAAGACCATTCACCCTGCATCTCTGTCCTTTTGGATAAGGTTGAATTTAAGGGCATAGTAGACACAGGTGAGGATGCCACTATTATCTCTGCCAACAATGCACTCCACATGCCCAATTGGGCCTATAAAGATGGTCCCAACAGACTATTAGACAGGTTAGAAGACCAGTTACATGGAAAAGACTATGATGGCAACATGGGGGAAATTCTCCCCTTGGTGGAAAACGTCCCCAATACCCTCTGGGGCAGAGACCTCCTTACTGACTTATAACAACAGATGACCAGGCCTTTTACAATGATGTTATTGCCCATGATACCATTGGCCTCTCAGGGCCACCCAACTCCACCAAACCACCCACCACTCATCATCACCCCCAATTCTAGAGGCCACTGTCTGATCCCCTACCGCTCCCATACTTCTCAAGTGGGATACCATGGAACCTATTTGGATCGAACAGTGGCCTATACTAGAACCTAAATTGACTACTCTCAAATCCCTTATTCAAGAACAACTTTCTCTTGGCCACATTGAGCCCTCTATTATCCCCCATAATTCCCCCATCTTTGTCATTAAAACGAAAACTGTTAAACATAGACTGCTCCAAGACCTTCACCAGGTTAATAAACATATGTTAAAATGAGCTCCTTTCAGACTGGCCTCCCCCACCCTGGAGCCATCCCTAGTAACCACCATATAGTTCTCTTAGATATTAAAGATTGATTTTTCTCTATCCCTTTAGCAACAGAGGACAGGCCCTATTTTGCCTTTACTGTCTGGGAGACCAACCATTCTATACCATTGATAAAAGATATCAATGGAGGGTTCTCCCCCAGGGCATGAAAAATGGTCCTTCTATTTGCTCAATGCTTATATCTTCTGCCATGACAAGAATACAATCTAAATGCCTTCTAGTTCATTACATGTATGATCTTTTGATTGCACATACCTCAATAACTGCCCTTTTGGACCTTCTTAAACTACTCATTTAGGACCTCAAAAACCTTGGGTTTGCCATAGCAAATGAAAAAAATTCAAACTGTGCCCCCTTTTGAATTTTTAGGGTACAAAATTTCTACTACTATTCAACTACTTACCCCTCACCTTCTAATAAAGGACCACTATTCTCTCAATGATCTCCAAACACTCTGTGGCCAAATTAATTGGCTCAAACCTTTCTTGCCCATCCCTCCTAGTGAACTCCTACCACTTTATGACCTCCTCAGAGTTACTGATAAGCCTTCAAGGAAAATTCCTCTAAATGATCACTTCAAAAATTTGTTACATAAAATATCCTGCTACTTCTTTTCAATGACCCTCACAAGATATGGCTCATTTGTTCCAATCCTAAATGTGATCCTTTGGACAGCAGGGGTGCCTTTGGGAATCACCTGGCAAAACCAATCGCCCCTTTACTGGGTACACCCCTCATGGGCAAAGGCCCATAAACTCACCACCAACCTACAAGCAATGCTCCTCATAGCAATTAAGGCACATACCTACACTAACAGAATCTATAATATGGAACTCTCCAAAATAATTCTGCCCATCTCTATGTTGGAACTTCAGCCTTTTTTTAGGGAGGACCCCCTTTTCCACATTCTAATGGTGGGATTCCCCAATGAGATAGACAATCACCTCCCCACTCACAAACTACTTCAATCCCTAACTGCATTGCCCATAAAGACTTACTATTTCTCCAGGCCTTCTGGTCAGCCAATACCCTTAGCAGCCTTGGCCTTTACAGATGCCAATAAACATACTTATGGGCTAATTATTAAGACAGCCAATAGACCAGATGAGGCCCTTCAGTCCCCTAACCCCCATTCAGTCCAGCTAGGGGAACTATATGCCATCATCAGAGTCTTAGAGCTCTGTCAACAAGAGCCCATCAGCATCTTCTCTGACAGCAGTTAGGTGGTCCAAATGACAAAGGTACTGCCCTTAGCCAATCCCAGGCCTCTCATCATCCCATAGACATTGCCATCTCCACTTTAAAATTACAGATGGAAAACAGATCATACCTTTGGTTATTGAGCATGTTCACTCCCACGCTGGTCTGCCTGGCTTATTGCTGATGGGAATTCACAAATAGACAAATTTATTGCTGTCTCCTCCTTACCACCTTTAGAACAAGCTAGATGTTTACACCAAAGGTTCCATCTATCCCCTACTAACCTATGAATCTTATAACCTGAGCTCTCGCTTAGCCAATGCAAACATTTAACCTGTACCTGTAAGGCATGCATCCCATAGCCCCCTTGGGCCCCCTACAGCCTCAAGAAGTCAATCCTAGAGGCCTTACCCCAAATACTATCTGGCAGATGGATGCTACCCACATACCTTCTTTTGGTAACCTCAAATATGTCCATGTCACTATGGACACTTACTCTAAGCTTACTTTTGCTATTGCTCTCTCAGGGGAGAAGGCGTCCCATGTCATTAAAGTGACAAAAACAGCCATGTTGGTCATGGGCATACCCTGGTCAATTAAAACTGATAATGGCCCTGCATACATGTCTGGCCAATTCACATCCATCATGGAATCTTGGGGAATCAAACACTCCCTTGTGATCCCCTACAACCCACAAGGACCAGCCATAGGGGAGAGAACTAACCAGTCACTAAAGGAACTAATTATAAAATAAAAGTTTTAACGAAGGGCCGAGGGTATACTTGTGTCTTTTCAGAAACTTCACAGATCCTGATCTGGATCCCTGCCAGAAACATCTGTCCAGCCACTGACTTGGGGATCGACCTTGATGAAGAGGATGATGCCAAATCCCTCTGACCAGATATGGGACTGTAAACTTATTCCCCCCTTTTCCTTTTATCTTCTTTTCTCCCTACTACCACTTCCCAGAAACCATTTTGGACAATTCTTCTTAGGCCATACTTGGTGCGGTGCCCCTAGATTCTCACCCTTTTCCTAGGCTTTATTTTAGCCACTCTACTTCACTGTATTTCTCCCCCTTCAAGCACATACTTCTCCTTAGCCACACCTTTGCCTTTTTTGCTTATTAATGCCTCTTATGGTAATGCTACCCTCCAACAAGCCATAAATTCCTCTGCAACTGCTTTCATTGCATTGATCTGCTACCACTAAGGCCAGTCAGTGCTACTAATTATGATGCTAAGGATGAGCTCATGACGTCACCCAACAACCTGTCCTACCCCAGTCTTTTTCAGGTTCTATAGTTGATTCTCGCTTGCTGGGACCATTTTCACACTACAGAGCCACCACCACTTGGCTCTCCCATGCCTCCTAGGCAACATTTTCTCACCAGGATGGCAGGTAGTCAATGACGGGTAAGACCCCATGAAATGGGGCAATCTAAGACAGGCACGGTCATATGTGATGATCCCTTGGGGCCTGGGGTCAACAATGGCTTGGCAAAGAACTATGCCTCCCAGGGTTGCCAATAATAAAAACAAAAAGGAGGAAATGTATGGCACAATGTAGGATGGGCCCTAGCCAGACCACATGCCAGAAGAATCCAGGAAGTGGCTTCTGTGGACATGGTGTCCCACACAGGCCTGGCATGACAACAGCTACAGTCCCATGCTCAAGAGAAACCTACTGCAAGATGATCTGTCTGGGGACAGGCTGTCATTGGTCACAAAAAGGGAACCACCCCATACAGTCATTGGCCAGCCAAACCCTTTAAACCCCCTACACTTCCTTGAATAAATGAGTTTTCAGCAGCTTACCCTCAGCCTGCTTCCACCCAACTCCCAGAGTCTGTATCATGACTCCGTGCCTCTCACCCCCAACTTGGCAGAGACCCTGCCATCCCTCATGGGCTGGCCCTAGGAGGGACCCCAAAAATATTGGCTTGATATGGCACAGACTGTTACCAAAAAGGACAGACCCTACAATTGTGTTTTCTGTCACTATGTAGAATAGGGCTATAGCTGTTCTTTCCCTCAAGTTTTAACCCCATGGGGCCATTGCCCCCATCCCCACAAAGAATACCAGCAATGGTACCACAGTCAGAACCAATTTCATGGACGGGCATTGTTAAGATGACCCAGAGGTGACCCCTGTGGAATTCCTCAAGCTTCTAGTAGGTGAATGGGTCAAAAAATCAGCTCCCAGTTGGGTGATTAATGAGGGCCTGTAGATCCTCAACCTTCAGCTATGCATAGACTGATCAGCTTCTTGGTGTGGTCAGAACACAGCTGCAGATCAATGGAGTGCCCCTAGCATCTCCACAAGGTGACTCAAAGTTGCTAGCCTGGACATTTTTGTGTCATCAAAGATATGCTCCCTACAGCTGTGTGGGCATTCTTTACCTGACTGTTATGAATCCAAAGAATGTCACCTGTAACATTAATAGCAGTTACAGTAGCATATTACATTATGAGGGCTGAATCCAAACTGCTAGGGGTGGCTCTGAAAGGAAGGAAAAAGTCATAAATGCTTCAAATTCCAGAATTGGCTCTCTGCCAGCAAATAGGTAGAAGATCACCCTTCTTGCTGGTTCAGAGCCTGCTTCCTGAATGAACCTAAATAAAAAGAACAGGCTTTTGAGTACGTGACTCTGGCCTAATGAGATAACAAAAAATGAGCTAACTAACTGCTTATCTGGCTTCTGTGAACTGCTTGCACCATAAAAGGAAAGATTGTAATATAAAAGTATATAGATAGAGGTGTAGGACAATAAGAGAATGTAAGCAAGAAAAGCAAGAACTAAAGTAACGCCATGACAGACTTTCAGAATATTCACAGGCCTGAGTTTCTATTTCCAGAAGGAGCTGACACAGCACTTCTGCAGTTGCTGGAAAAACTCCAAACTGATAAGTATTCAAAATAATCCTTGAAATGAGCCAATCATAAGAAACTCAGCAAACGTTTATACATACTTGTGGCCCTCCTAATATAGAAAGTATATTCAAAATGCCCCAGCAACCAAATAACCAATGAGCTTATTACATGTACCTTCTTACTAGCTGTTAACCAATCATGTTAAGAATTTTCCTCTTCTTTGTCTAAACCCAATAAAAACTGCCTTAGTTCTGCACTAGGGGTCCCAGTCTTCTCCTTGCGTGGTGAACGACTGGGGGCCCCAGCGCGCTGGAATAAAAATCCCTCTTGCAATTTGCATCAAGATCATTTCTTGGGGTGATTTGGGGTGTCGCCTTTCCCGAGACAGAGCCGGGGGAGTTCCCAATTTGGTTTTACAGCTCCTTGTTCCAATCTTTTATTTAGATTATATCCCAGACTGAAGGGGGTGTGTGAAGATTACTAACCCTAAGTTTAGACCTACACTAACACTAAACATAAAGCTAAACATAGCCCTACTAATAATCCAAGCCACAGTGTTGACCAAAAACCCTAGCAATAAAACAAACATTAACAAAAGCACAGGACCTGGACATAACAGTAAACCTAACCCTAACTTGAGCCAAAACCCTAAGCCTAAACCTACACTACCTAACCCTAGCCTTAACCCACTCTAAACTTTCACCTAACCTTACTCCAAATACTAATGCTAAACACAACACTAACCCTAATTCTAAACCTAACCTTAACATTAACCCTAGCCTTAAACCTAGCCTAAACACTAGGTCTAGCTCTGGACTTAAACCTAACCTTAGCCATAAACCTAACCCTAACACTAGCTCAAAATTTCACCCTATCCCTAACCCAAACTCAAACCCTAAAAATATCACTTGCCCTATCCCTAGGCCTAATTCTAACCCTAACCATAAACCTAATGCCTAATCCTAAAAATAACCTAACTGTAAACTTAAAACTAACCCTAGACATAGCCCTAACCCTAACCCTAACTCTAGACCTGGCCCTAATCCTAAATGTTGTCTTTCCCCAAACATTAACTCCTCAGCAAAACCTAATCTTAAAATAAGTCCATGCCATAATACTAACACTAACCTGAACCCTAGCCCTAGCCCTAATCCTAATCATAATCATAAACCTACCCATATCCCTAGCCCAAACCTTAAACCCTTAAACCCTAGGCATAAACCAAATCCTTACCCCTAATATTAATCCTACCCATAAGCCTAACCCTAACAATAGGAATAATCCTATAATCCTAAATCTTAATCCCATAATCCTAACCCTAAATATAGCCCTAGCCCAAACATTAAATATAAAGAAAAACATAACCTTTGGCATAACTTTAACCTAATTCTAACCTAGACATAACTCAAAAACCAGACAAATTCTAACACTAAAACAAATACTAACAAATCCCTGATACTAACCCTAGCCATAGGCATAAACCAAATACTTAACCCTAATATTAATCCTATCCATAAGCCTAAACCTAACACTAGGCATAGTACTAAACCTGGCACTAAACCTAAACCTAACTCTAACTCAAGCCAAAACCCTAGCCCTAATGCTAACACTAGCTCTAAACCAAATCCTAGACCTACCTCAGACCCAACACCATATCCTAACTCAAGCACAAACAAAAACCATAACCCCAAATTAGCCCAAAATATAATACTACCAAACACCCTAAAACTAGCCCTAATCAAAACACTAACCTTAGCCATAACCCTTACCTTAAGTGCAGTCTTAACCTTAAATATAACCCTAATCCAAACCATAATTCTGGGCCTAGAATTAACCCAAACCCAAACCCTAATAGTAAACCTAATCCCAACCAAAGCCTAAACCTAAGCCTAAACTAGCCATAACTCCAACCCTAACCCTGCCCAAACCCTAAACCTATCCAAACCCTAACCAGAACACCAGCCCTAATCCTAGCACTAACAATAGCCACAGCAATAAACCTAAACTTAATGCTATCCCTAACCCTAATCCCTAAACATAACTCAAACCCTAGAACTCCTGTTAACCCTAACAGTAACCCTAACTGTAACCCAACACTAATCCTAGCCATAAATGTAACCCTAATAATAGCCTTAGGCCTAGACCCAAACCCTAATGCAAAACATCCCTCTAACCCTAGCCGGACCCTATCCCTAAAACTAACACTAACCCTGGCCATAAACTTAACTCAAACATTAACCATAGTTCTAAACCAGGCCCTCACTCTAACTCAAGCCATAACCCCAATGCTAATACTAACACTAGAAATAAACCTAACCCAAGCCCTAGCACAAACCATAAACATTACAATAGCCCAACACTAACACTAGCCCTAAACCAGACCCAAACAAAACCCTAACCCTAAAATTAACCATAATCATAACCATAACTATAAAATAACCCTAGTTATAAACAGAACCCTAACACTACTCATAGCCCTAGATCTAGAAATAATCCTAACACTAAATGACACCATACCTCAAACCCTAACACTAACACAAACCCTATTCATAACAATAATCCAAGATCTAATGCAAAAATGAAACTTTATACAAACCCTAGCTCTAACCCTAAAATCAACCTGAAACCTAACCCTAACCTTAACCCCAACCCTAACCAAAACCTTAATATTAATCCTATACCAAACTCTACCCATGAACCAAACCCTAACACAAGCATATCCAGAGACCTAACCCTAAGTCCAGAAAAAACCCTATACCTAAACATGACCTTAATCCTGTTGCTAACCCTAACCTTAACCTTAGACCTAACCTTAACTCTAACCCTAGAACTAATCCTAACCCAAACAGTAACGCTAACCCTATCTCTAATTGTATCCCTAATCCAAACACAAACACTAATTCTAAAATTAACCATAACCACACCAATAACCCGAGCCATAACCCTGGCAATAAACCTAACCCACAACTAGCACTAACTCGTAAACCTAACACTAAATCTACCCCTAAGCTTAACACCAAACCTAACCCTAATATTAGCCCTATCAGTAGCCCTAACTCTAGCCCTACCCAAAACCTAACCCTAAAATTAAACATAACACTAGATCTAGGCCTAGCCCTAACCCTAACTCTAGCCCTAGGCCAAATCCTAACCCTAAAATTAAACATAACATTAGCTGTAGACATAGCCCTAACCCTAAACCTAGATTTAGCTCCACACCTAACACTAAGTATAACCCAAAACCTAACACTAGCCATAAACCCAACACTAGCTGAAACAATATATCTAACCCTAATGCTAATGCAAACTCAGGACATAACTCTAAACATAATGGTAAAAATAAACCTAACTACTGCCTTAACCCAAACAGTAAACTTTACCCTAACCCCAAAACAAACTCTAACCCTAATACTTAAGCCCAAACCTAGTCATAACCCTAAAAATAATCCCAGGCATAACTCTAATCTGAGCCATAACCCTACCTAACCCTAACCCTAGCCCTAAACCTAACCCTAACAATAGCCCTAAAAGTAATTCTAATGCAGACCATAAACATAACACTAACAGCAGCACTAAGCATGACAAGAGACCTAAGCCAATATTAACACTAAACCAACTCATAGAACAAAAAATAACTCTAAGGCAAAACCAAACCCTAGCTCTAGACTTAGACCTAATTCTAATCATAACCACCAAAGCAGGAAGTCCAATCATAACCCTAAACCTAGCCATAGAACTAATCATAATGCTAGCCTAAGCCAAAAACACAGCAAAAGCCTTACCTTAACACTAACCCTAGACCTAAAGGTAACCCTACAACTAACTCTATCCTAACCATAACCCCAAAACTTAAACCAATGCCTAGTCCTAGCAATAACATTAACACTAACCATAACATTAACCATAGCAATAACACAGTTTCTAGCATTAACCATGATGCTAACCCTAGGGATAAACCTAACCCTACCCACAGCCCTAAACATAACACTAACGATAGCCATCAACCTAACCCTAATCCTAAGCCTAAACTTAGCATTAAAACCTAAACAAAACTCCTGACCTAGCACTAGCCATAGCCCTAAACATAACACTAACCCTAAACCTAACCCTCACCCTAACCATAGCCCTAATCCTAACCCTAACCTAAACCCTAACCCTAAGTATAACCCTAATTCTAACCCTAACTCTAACCTTATCCCTATCCCTAACACAAACCCTAACCCTAACACTACCACTAGCCTTAGCTCTCACCCTAAACCCAACACTAACACTAGCCATAAACCTAATCCTAACCAAGATATTAGACCTAAGCATAACCATAACCATAACATCATAACCTAACCTAAACCCTAGCCCTAGCCCTAACCCTAACCCTAACCCGAACCCTAACACTAATCCTAAACCTAACCCTAGACCTAACCCTAATCCTAATGATAGTCCTAATCCTAAATCTAACTATAATCTTATCCCTAACCCAAATACAAACCCTAACCTTAACACAAGGCCTTGCCCTAGCCCTAATGCTAACCATGACCCTAACTCTATGTTGCAGTCAGGTTCACATTGCTGTTTAGAAACCCTTCTTAAATGAAGAGACACAAAAGAGTATATTCTCATGTTTCTAATATTTGAATTCTCATCTCTAGAAGATATTTTTGGGTTTACTTTCAACTAGGAGCTAGTTTGTAAGCATTCCATATTACTCTCAAAGTATAGCATACCAAAATCTATACTGTGATGCAAAGACTGGAAGCAGTTTTTTGTGGAAATCTTCAGTTTACCAGTAGATCAAAGGAATGCCAAGTGTATGAGCTTCTTTGAAAGTTTTTTTTTTAATGTTCAATACATTAATTTTAATGATTGTCTCCCTAAACAAGTTCTAGAACATTTAATTAATTCTATTTTTTAATATATATTTTTTATTTATGTTATTCTGATTTTACATTCATAGTATTGGTTCCATTGTCCTCCTCCCTGTCCTCCCACTTTCAAAGGGACCCTCATCAATGGGGAATGTGGGTCATGCATTGTGAGGTTAGTCAAGAGTTCTGGGGGGGTATGCCCCAGTCTCTGTGCATTTTGACTTTGAGTAGAGCAAGTGTAAACTTCATCAATTTGTATTTTCTAACACTACAAGTTTGTTTGTAAATTTTTAAAATATATTTTTATTAGTTATGTATATATACAGCCACAATGGTACCATCATTAGCCTTCTCCCTCTCCTCCCCCCATGGGTAATTTTGGTTCTTGCCTTATGTGGGTAGCCATCAGTTATGAAGGACAGGCAATAACTCTGTGTATAATGACCTAAGTCATGGCTCTAACAATCTTTTTGCCCCCTCTTCCATGAGTTTCCCTGAGCCATGTCGGGTACATTTTAGGTCTATTTCAGTGATGAGGTTTTATGAGTCTCTGTGTCTCTGGATATCGGATTTGGTAGTGGTTGAGATTCCTTTGTGTCTATCTCCTTCGCCCTTGTGCTGATACCAGGTTGACCAAGAAAGCAGCACTCTTGCTCATTTCCTGTATAACTCAATGGCTTCATCTGGTGCCCTGATGTGGTGAGATGGGCTGATTTTCTCCTCAGGATATGTGTCTCACTGAAAGAGAGAAGCACTACATAGTTAATTCCAGGTCAGCCTGGACCAGAGTGAGACCCTACCTTGCAAAAACCAAAAAAGGAAAAAAAATCATTTAAAGCCAGGCGTGGTGGCGCACGCCTTTAATCCCAGCACTCGGGAGGCAGAGGTAGGAGGATCGCCAAGAGTTCGAGGCCACCCTGAGACTACATAGTTAATTCCAGGTCAGTCTGGACCAGAGTGAGACCCTACCTTGCAAAAACCAAAAAAAGAAAAAAAAAGAGAGAGAAGCAGATTCTCCAGTGGAGAGTGAGATCAGTGCAAGATACATGGATAACAATTATTCTTTTAGGGAGAATTTAATAGATGCTGGCCCTCTTGTTGAATTATCCTCTCTAAAAGACATTTTTCAGTTCAGTTTAAAAGTATAGTGGGCTGGAGAGATGGCTTAGCAGTTAAGGTGCCTGCCTCCTAAGCCTAAGAACTCTGGTTCCAATCTCCAGTGGTTCCAATTTCCAGGTCCCATGTTTAGCCAGATGCAACGTGACTTAAGAGCACAATGCCACACTTGACCACAAGGGGGCACATGCATCTGGATTTCGTTTGCAGCAGCTGAGAGGCTGCTGGCCAGCCCATCTCTATCTGTCTTCCTCTCCCTCTCTCTCTCTGTCTCTCTCTGTGTCTCTCTCCAAAAAAAAAAAAAAAAGTAGAGTATAGTTTGCAAGGAACTTTCATTTCCACATACAAATTGCAGTTCAACTCCCCTGGAAAACAAAGACTGTAAGCAGCGACTTGTGGAATTCCTCATATTTCCTAACACAGTAAATGGCTACTAAGTTTAAGGGTTTCATTCAAAGTTTTCACTTTAAGTGTAAATTTACTGTAATTGCTTACAGTAATTACTAGTTAGTTTGTAAGTTCACTTCCTTTCTGTTTTAGTTTGCTAAGTTATGTAACTTGCTTACACAACATCAGCTTGATTGGCCAAAGGAATGTAAATATGTTCATTTAGAAATTCTTCTAAACAAATGAAGGGATTCAAATAAGCGTACTGGTTCTTATATGGGTTTGATTTACCCTCACTAAAAATATATTTCAGTTCAGGGCTGGAAAGATGGCTTAGCAGTTAAGGCATTTGCCTGCAAAGCCAAAGGATCCCAGTTCAATTCTCCAGGACCCACATAAGCCAGATTCACAAGGGGGCACATGCATCTGGAGTTCGTTTGCAGTGGCTAGAGGCCCTGGCATTCCCAATCTCCATCTCTATCTCTCTCTGCCTCTTTCTCTCTCTCTCATAAATAAATACATAAATAAATAAATAAATATATTTCAGTTCAATGTTTTGACTTTCAGTGTAACAAGTGGAAACTTCATTGTTTTCTAGTTTCTAGCACACTGAGTTACTTTATAAGTTCACTTCATTTCATCTTTAGATTCCTAATGATTTCAGAATACCATCTTGTATGGCACAAGGAATGTAAGTAGGTTCATTAAAAAACTGTAACAAAATAAGAGACTCACAGAAATGTACTCTCATGTTTCTTATATGAGTTTGACTTACCCTCTCTAAAAGACATATTTGAGCTCAGTTTAAAACTAGGAGCTATTGTGTAAGAAACTTTCATTTCAATGTAAGTTGTCAAAGTATGGTATTATACAGATTGCAGTTCATCATTAGTATGAAAGAAAGATGGTATGCTGCTTTCTTGTTATCATTAAGCATTTATGAAAACAAGACCAAATGCAAAACAAATTCATGGGTTTCTTTCAACATTTTGACTTTGAGTGTATCAAGTAGAAACTTCACTTTTTACTTCCTAACACTTGGCAAGAGAATGATTGCAGAACAACAAACATATCTTATGGCACAAGGAATGTAAGTATGTTTGTTTAGAAAGTTTTCTTAACAAACTGATATCAAAACTAGTGTACTCTTGTGATTCTAATATGAGTTTGATTTCTGTCTCTAGAACATATTTATAGGTTCAGTTGCTAACTAGGAGTTAGTTTATATTGAATTTTCTTTTCCACGTTAGTTCCCAAACTATGATAAAATACTGAATACAGGAAATCTTTGCTGTGAAACAGAGATTGTAAACATATTCCTTTTGACAACAAATGTAAGCTTCACTGTAATCTCCTGTGAAACAATAGAGTTAGTTTGCAGGTTCATTTCATTTATTCTTGTTTGGTATGTTAGTCAATGGAATGATTACAGCACAACAAATTGTATGTCTCAAGTAATATATGGGTTTGTTCAGAAACCTTTGTTAACAAATTGAGTACAAGGCAAACAACTGTACTCTAGTGATTCTAATGTGAGTTTGAATAACCCTCTCTAAAGATATATTGCAGTTCATCATTAGTATGAAAATAAGACTGAATACTGTTTTCCTTATGTCACCTCCTTGGAGAAAAATGCATGAACACAAAAAAAATTACTTGATTCTTTGAAAACTTTGACTTGGCATGTAATAAGTGTAAACTTCATTGCTTTATGCTAATACAATTATTTTTTCTTCTTCACACAGTGTTGATGTTTTTTTAAAAATATTTTTACTGACAACTTCTATACAAAAAAGCATGATATTTCCCTCCCCTCCTCCATTCTCCTTTAGAACACCAGTCTCCATCATATTCCCTCCCTTTCTCCATTAGTCTCTCTTTTACTTTGAGGTCATCATTTTTTTCTCCTATTATGAGGGTCTTGAGAAGGTATTACTAGGCACTGCAAGGTCATGGATATCAAGGCCAATTTCTGCCTGGACACTTGCATTGTAAGGAGTCATACCCTTCCTTTGGCTCTTCCATTCTACCCGCCCCCTCTTTCACAATGGGCCCTGAGCTTTGGAGAGTGTGACACTGTCGCGACTGCCTCGTCCAGCAAGGAAGACGCAACACTCACAGGAACTCTTCTTGAAGCAGTTTATTCAGGAACCTTGAACAATCTTCTGACCCCTTAAACAATCTTCTGACTGACTGACTGACTCACTGACTGACTCACTGACTCACTCACTGACTCACTCACTCACTGACCCACTCACTGACTCCTCACTCCTCCCTCACTCACTCACTCACTCACTCACTCACTCACTGACTCACTGACTCACTCACTCACTGACTCACTGACTGCCTCACTCACTGACTCACTCACTCCCTCCCTCACTCACTGACTCACTCACTCACTGACTCACTGACTGACTGACTGACTGACCCCGGGACAAGCCCGCCCAAAGCTTAAGAAGCCTTTGAACAGCCAACCCTGGTAAACCACGTGGTGAATGCAGATAGGTCCACATATGCGGAAGCAAGCCTAGATCACGGCCCAAGCCAAATAAGGACTTGTTTATCCAGGAGAGCACTCGCCATCGGGAAGGCGGAAGGCGGAAGGCAGAAGCCAGTGCCATCTTTAAGGCGTGGCACCTCGCAGCTCTCTACAGTTCCCCCTTTTATGTTTTAAAACAAGCCACAGGTAAGAGTAGAGGTCTGATCTCTGATGATGCGTATTTTTGCAACCCTGATGCCTTTTTCTCAGAGGCGGGATCTGGGGCATCAACCCGCATGCAATCAAACATGCTCTTCTCTGGAGTTTTAGGGCTAACCCAGAGTGCAGTGCTTAGCCTCGCAACCTGAGCAGGAAGAAGATTAACTTTTAATTGTAGCCAGCCAGGCTTGGGGGGACTGTCCAGCCTCTATGGCAGTAAAGGCTTGAATGATCATAGCTGCATCCCGTCATTGCGTGACCCTGATTTTACACAGACACCACAAGCAAACCAAAGAGACCAGTAACAGAAGGCCTGCTAAAGCCCCCAAACCCGCCCATTCCTTCAAATGATTCATTGCGGAGGTCAGCCAAGATGACAATCCAGAGGCAAAGGAGAGGTCCATGCGGGCAGAATTCACATTAACTACTGCCAGTCTCAGTTCTCTTAAGGTATCTTCAAATTCAAGCGACCAATTCTGTAATAGAAAACTAGACAAAGATCTGGATAAATTTGCAGCCCTAGTATAATTTATATATTTTGAGTTAACTGAGCCACGGCGGCTGCGAGGCTAGCATTGGTCAAAACACTGGCAAGGGGAAACTGGTTATTATACCCATAAGCCCGCCCCCAACAATACTCTGCCTCCAGGAGGTGTTAATTCCCAAATTGCCATACTCTGCCTCCAGGAGGTGTTAATTCCCAAATTGCCATCAGCTGGGAACCTAGCATTCAGAACACTTGAAGTTTATGGGGGACACCTGAATCAAACCACCACATTCTGTCCCTGGCCCCCGTAAACTGATAACCGTATATGATGTAAAATGTAATGCATTCATGCAAATTTAAAGGTCCCCATAGTTTTTATCAATTCCAATGATGTTCATACGTCCCCATAATCCAAGGTCTTTTAACTGAGCCATAATACCAAAAATAATCCCCCCAAAAAACCCCATAATGGCACAGAATAAACATTCACACTGCAAAGGATGGCATTGGGCAAAGCAAAGAAATATATATATATATTTTTTTCTTTTTCTTTTCTTTTGTTTTGTTTTTTTGTTTCCTGGCTTTAAGAGACAGGGTCTCACTGTGTAGTCCTGGCTGCCCTGGAACTCACTATGTAGACCAGGCTGGCTTTGAACTTGTGGCAGTCCTGCTCTGCCTCCCATGTGCTGGGATGGCCTGAGCCACCACACCCGGCTTTTTTCCCGGGATTCCCCCTCTCTCTTTTTTTTCCTTTTTTTTTTTAAATTTTGATCTTTTCATTTGTTTTATGAGAGCCTGCAGCCCTTCCTTAGAATCCGTAGACTCTGAATCTTCTAGCTCAAGTGTTGGATATAAGTTGTTCTTTGTTTTTGCCTCTTTTTCACTGTTTGCCTGTTCCGACCTTTCTTCCTCGAGGCAGTTCCTCACTAACCTCCAGATCGATCTTACCCCGCCCTTAAGCGTGCCTTGGTCTGCTGCAAAATAAGTTGTTCTTTGTTTTTGCCTCTTTTTCACTGTTTGCCTGTTCCGACCTTTCTTCCTCGAGGCAGTTCCTCACTAACCTCCAGATCGATCTTACCCCGCCCTTAAGCATGCCTTGGTCTGCTGCAAAATCAAGATCTTCGCCCAAATTTTCCCATGAAGGGATTGTAAGACTTCCAGAGCACGCAAACCAAGGGGCTATGGCATCACATTCCTCCAGGAACCTCTCCAGGGTACTCCCCTTTATCTTTAAGTTTTTTGAACGAAGCAGCTCATTCAGAGCCAAAAAAATTGGGTGCGAGTGAGAAGCGCCCATGGCTACACTTGCAAAAGATTCTTTTAAAACTTTTACTGCAGCTCATTCAGAGCCAAAAAAATTGGGTGAGAAGTGCCCATGGCTAAATTTGCAAAAATTCTTTTCCTGCTCCCTCTTTTTCTACCGAGAGGAGCAAAATCCCCGCTTTTGTCACGGATTCCTTCCTGCTCCCTCTTTTTCTACCGAGAGGAGCAAAATCCCCGCTTTTGTCGTGGATTCCCACCTTACCTGGGAACTTACCAGTGCACTGCCCTGACTGCAGAAAGTTCTGAGTCCCTCTTCGGACTCTTCTTTCAACAGTTTATTCAGGAACCTTACTTTTTCTTTTAGATGTTTTACTCGAGCGCTCTTCTCTCACCTCCTCTAAAATTTTTTTTTAACTGCTTCTGAATTTTTCTCGTTTGCCCTATGTAATATGACTAGACACACTACAACACAAATACACCACATGAGGTTAACCAACTTTTATACACTAATAAGACACACGAACAAATATACATTAATTGGCCGGCTATCATTCTTAAGAAATCTTCTCACTGCGTTTCCTCTAAGGAAACCTTATTGTGGCGCCTTTTAACCCTAATACTGGAAGATGTATTGCCCATTTTGCTATGGGACCTTATCGTCTCTCTACCGGAGAACTTGCCTTTACCCTTTTTGTCCACTTATCTGGAACTTACCAGCTAGCTGCCCTGCAAGTTCTGAGTTCCCCATACGGGCCACCACTTGTCGCGACTGCCTTGTCCAGCAAGGAAGACGCAACACTCACAGGAACTCTTCTTGAAGCAGTTTATTCAGGAACCTTGAACAATCTTCTGACCCCTTAAACAATCTTCTGACTGACTGACTGACTCACTGACTGACTGACTCACTCACTCACTGACTGACTCACTGACTCACTCACTGACTCACTCACTCACTGACCCACTCACTGACTCCCTCACTCACTCACTCACTCACTGACTCACTGACTGACTGACTCACTGACTCACTCACTCACTGACTCACTGACTGCCTCACTCACTGACTCACTGACTCACTCACTCACTCACTCCCTCCCTCACTCACTGACTCACTCACTCACTGACTCACAGACTGACTGACTGACTGACTGACCCCGGGACAAGCCCGCCCAAAGCTTAAGAAGCCTTTGAACAGCCAACCCTGGTAAACCACGTGGTGAATGCAGATAGGTCCACATATGCGGAAGCAAGCCTAGATCACGGCCCAAGCCAAATAAGGACTTGTTTATCCAGGAGAGCACTTGCCATCGGGAAGGCGGAAGGCGGAAGCCAGCGCCATCTTTAAGGCGCGGCACCTCGCAGCTCTCTACATGACACAGATGTTTCAGTGCTGGGCACTCCTCCATCCCTTCTTCTCAGCACTTTGTTGCCCTTTGAGTCATACCCGTGGCCATCACCATCTGAGAAGAAAAGCTTCTCTAACCAGAAATGAGAGTAGCATTAATATGTGAATATGAACATTAAGTGTAGTGTTTTCAGGGCCGCTTGGTAGGAATAATATATACATTTAGCCAGACAAGAGCAGGCTTTATACCCTTAAGGCTCATGCCCTCACCTGCCATAGACTTTTGCTTAGGTTTTTCAGTCCCAGGTATGTATTCCCTCCCATAGAGAGGGCCTTCAGTCAAATTATGAAGCAGTTGGTTACCCCAAGAGCAGACATGCCACTATTGCACCAGTTCAGTCATTGGACCTGTATGGCCAAACTTGAATTTTCAGTGTCCACTGTTTTCACTGCTGATGACTTCTGTGTCCCATACAGCTGCATGCACTGCAGCTTTTTCCAGCTTTCAGTTGGCTGGTCTACAGGGAGACAGTTTTCTGCTCCGCACCAGCTTGCTTTCTCAGTGACCTTGCTTCTCAGGCAAGAGATGTCTTCAGCAATAGGGTCTTACTATCTGTTTCTCAAGGAAAACCAAGGGTTTTGGCAAAAGCCTTTAATGTTTTGGAGGCTACCAGGACCTCCTTGGCCAACAACTCACTGGAAGGTATCCCATCCCAGGCACTGAAAATTTTCTAGTAACAGTCTACAGCTTCTAGATGTGCCATTATACAAAATAGTAGGTTTACATAAGTATTATTCACAATATCTTGAATTTAGATTGACCCTCCCCTGCCCTTCTTTTACATGTTCTCTTCCCATGGCATCGCTTAGGCCATTCCCCTCCATGTAATCTGTTCTTCTACTTACATATGTGCAATACCATACACTTAAGTGTTTCCTTCTCCTCCCTCCCTTATAGTCTTTTACCAGCTTACTGGTTTCTGGTACCAATTTTTGGTTCCAGTTCACACACAAGTCTATACATTTGTAGCTAGGATCCACATATGAGAGAGAACATGTGATGTTTGGCTTTCTGAGCCTGGGTTACCTCACTTAGTATATAATCCTTTCCAGATCCATCCATTTCCCTGCAAATTTCATAATTTCATTTTTCTTTACTGCTGAATAGAACTCCATTGTGTAAATGTTCCACATCTTTATTATTCATTCGTGTATGGAAGGACATCTAGGCTGGTTCCATTTCCTAACTATTATGAATAGAGCATTAATAAACATGGTTGTGCAAGTATCTCTAAGGTAGTGGGAAGAGTCCTTCGGATATATGCCTAGGAGAGCTATAGGTGGATCATATGGTAAATCTCTTTTTCCCTGTCTCAAGAACCTCCACACTGATTTCCATAATGGCTGAACCAGATTTCATTCCCACCAACAGTGTAGAAGTGTTCCTCTTTTTCTGCATCCACGCCAACACTCATTGTCATTTATTTTCTTGATGGTAGCCATTCTGACAGGAGTGAAATGGAATCTCAAAGTGGTTTTAATTTGCATTTCCCGGATGGCTAAGGATGTGGAACACTTTTTTAGATGTTTATATGCCATCTGTATTTCTTCTTCTGAGAACTCTCTATTTAATTCCATAGCCTGTTTTTTAACTGTGTTGTTTGATTTCTCATTATTCTGTTTTTTTAAGTTCTTGGTATATTCTGGATATTAATTCTCTGTCAGATGTATAGCTGGCAAAGATTTTCTCCCATTCTGTAGGTTGTCTTTTTGCTCTATTCACAGTATCCTTTGCTGTACAAAAGCTTTCTAACCTCATGAGGTTCCAGTGGTTGATTAGTGGTTTTATTCGCTGAGCAATTGGAGTTATATTCAGAAAGTCCTTGCCTATGCCAATATGTTGAAAGGTTTCCCCTACCTTTTCCTTTAGCTGTTTCAGAGTTTAAGGTCTGATATTAAGGTCCCTGATCCATTTGCACTTGACTCTTGTGCATGGAGAGAGAGACAAGGATCTATTTTTATGCTTTTACATACAGATATGTAGTTTTCCCAGCACCCCTTGTTGAAGAGTCTATCTTTTCTCCAATGAATATTTTTGGCATTTTTGTCAAAAATCAGGTGCTGTAGCTGCCTGCATTAATATTTGGGTCTTCTATTCTGTTCCATTGAATTACCTGTCTGTCCTTGTGCCGGTATCATGCTGCATTTGTTACTATGGCTTTGTAATATAACTTACAATCAAGTATGGTAATACCACCAGCCTGATTTTTGTTATGCAAAATTGTTTTGGCTATTCGAGGTTTTTTGAGTTTCCAGATGAATTTTAAGAAAGTTTTTTTCTATTTCTGTGAAGAATGCTATTGGGATTTTAATGGGGATTGCATTATATGTGTAGATTGCTTTTGGTAAGATTGACATTTTCAAATATTGATTCTTCCATTCCAGGAGCATGGGAGGTCTTTCTATTTCCTTGTGTCTTCTGCAATTTCTCACTCGTGTCTTTTAAAGTTCTCATTGTAGAGATCCTTCACGTCCTTGGTTAAGTTGATTCCAAAGTATTTTATTTTTTTGAGGCAAATGTGAATAGGAGAGATTCCCTGATTTCATCCTCTGCATATTTGTTGTTAGTGTATAGAAAAGCTACTGATTTCTGTGTGTGTATCTTGTATCCTGCTACATTGCTAAAAGTGTTTATCAGCTCTAACAGTTTGCTGGTAGAGTCTTTAGGGTCTGTTATGTATAGAATCATATCATCTGCAAATAATGATAATTTGATCTCTTCCCTTCCAATTTGTATCCCTTTTATGAGTGTCACTTGCCTTATTGCTATAGCTAGACTTCCAGTACTATATTAAATAGAAGTGGGGAAAGTGGACACCCTTGTCTTGTTCCTGAATTTAGTGGAAAAGCTTCAAGTTTTTCTCCATTTAGTATTATGTTGGCTAGGTTTGCCATAAATAGCTTTTATTATGTTGACATATGTTCCTTCTCTTTCCAGTTTCTGTAATACTTTCACCATGAAGGGGTGTTAGATTTTGTCAAATGCCTTTTCTGTATCTATTGAGATGACCATGTGATTTTTGTCCTTCAGACCATTTATATGGTGTATTACATTTATGGATTTGTGTATTTTGAACCATCCCTGCATCTCTGACATAAAGCCTACTTGGTTGGGGTGAATAATCTTTCTGATATATTCTTGTGTTCTGTTTGCCAGTATTTTGTTGAGAATTCTTGCATCTATGTTCATGAGGGAGATTGGTCTGTAATTTTGTTTTTTTGATCTGTTTTTGTCCGGTTTGGGTATCAGGGTGATGCTGGCTTAATAGAAGGAATTCAGTAGAATTCCTTCCTTTTCTATTTTATGGAAAAGTTTGAGAAGCATTGGTGTTAGTTCTTTCAGGAATGTCTGGTAAAATTCAGCAGTGAATCCATCTGGGCCTGGGCTTTTTTTAGTTGGGAGAATTTTATAACTGCTTGGATCTCTGTAGTTGTTATAAGTCTATTTAAATGGTTTATCCCATCTTCATTTAAATTTGGTAGGTCATAGGAATCAAGGAAATCATCCATTTCTTTCAGGTTTTCAAACTTAGAGGCATATATATTCTTAAAGTATGCCCACTGTATGATTTTCTGAATTTCTTTGGTATCTGTTGTTATGTTCCCCTTTTCATCTCTAATTTTATCCATTTTTGTCTCTTCTCTTTCTTTTGGTTAGATTTGCTAAGGGTTTATCAATATTGTTTATCCTTTCAAAGAACCAACTCTTTGTTTCATTGATTTTTTTATTGTTTTTTTTGGGGGGTTCTATTTCATTAATTTCTGCCCTAACCTTTATTATTTCTTCTGATTTTGGTTTGCCTTGTTCTTCTTTTTCCAAGGCCTTAAGGTAAAGCATTGAATTGCTTAGTTGTGAACTCTCTAATTTCTTAATATAGACACTTAGAACTATAAATTTCCCTTTAGGACTGTCTTCATTGTGTCCCAAAGGTTTTGGTATGTTGTATTATCATCATCATTTGATTCTATGAATTTCTTGATTTCCTTTTTAATTTCTTCAATGACCCATATATCGTTCAGTAATGTACTGTTTAGTCTCAATGAATTTCTATATGCTCTGTAGTTTTTCTTGTTGCTGATTTGCGGTTTAATCCCATTGTGGTCAGATAGCATACAAGGGATTATTTCAGTTTTCCTGTATTTACTAAGATTTGATTTGTGTCCTATTATATGGTCTATTTTAGAGAATGTTCCATATGATGCTGAGAAAAATGTATATTCTGCAGCATTTGGATGGAATGTTCTGTATATATCTGTTAGGTTCATTTGTTCCATGACATCCTTTAATGCAGATGTCTCTCTGTTTATATTTTGATGGTAGACCTGTCAGGTAATGAGAGTGGGGCATTGAAGTTACCCACTACTATTGTGTTAGGAGTTATCTCTGACCTTAAGTCTAATAGCATTTGTTTACTAAAACTGGGGGCCCCCATGCTAGGAGCATATATGTTTAGGAGTGTAATGTCCTCCTGTTGGAGTGTTCCTTTAATCAATATAAAATGATCTTTTTTATCTTTCCTCATTAATGTAGGTTTGAAGTCTATCCTGTCAGAAATTAGGATAGCAGCCCTTACTTGTTTCCTAGGCCCATTTGCTTGAAATATCTTTTTCCAACCTTTCACCCTAAGAAGGTTTTTATCTTTTATTGAGATGGTAGGATCCTGCTTTTTAATCCAGTCTGCAAGTCTGTGTCTTTTGGTTGGGGCATTGAGGCCACTGATATTAAGAGTTATTATTGGGCTGGAGAGATGGCTTAGCGGTTAAGGTGCCTGCCTCCTAAGCCTAAGAACACTGGTTCCAATCTCCAGCGGTTCTAATCTCCAGGTCCCACTTTTAGCCAGATGCAAAGTGACACAAGGGCACAATGCTGCCCTTACCCACAAGGGGGCTCACACATCTGGATTTCATTCACAGCAGCTGAGAGGCTGCTGGCATGCCCATCTCTATCTGTCTTCCTCTCTGTATCTCTCTGTGTCTCTCTCCAAAATAAAAAAAACATAAATGTATTAAAAGAAGTTATTATTGAAAGATATGTATTTAAACAACCTGACATAAGGCTCAAACAAGTGCAGTAGTGGCACACAGTCATGGTGGGCAACCAACGGCTCTTGATTTGGCTAATTGATCCACTCAGTGGAATGGAACTCATTGCTGGAACTGGTAAATAAGTCAAAACCACGTACAAAAAATGAGCACAGTCTCCAACCAAGATACCATCAAATGTGGACTAGAAGAGGGCCTACCCATATATAATTCCCTCCAAGCTATCTATGGCCATCCCATATATCTAGTACTAACTTCTCTCTCCATTGGAGAATTTGCTTACTTTTTCCAGATGGACAACGAACCTGAAGGGAGGATCAGCCAATCACACCTCACCAGGGCTCCAGCTGAAACCACAAAGTAATGTGGAGGAAGGGCAAGAGTTCAGCACTCTTGGGGATCACGACATGAGAAAAAGGTTGAAAGAGATAAGCACAGAGAACATCTAACTCCCACTAAGCCAGATATCCAGAGACACAGAGGCTCCCAAAACATCATCACTGAAGTAGAGCTAAAATGACCCCAATGTGGCTCAGGGAAATTTACAGAAGAGGGACAAGTTGGGGCATTATGCACAGAGACTTGGCCTATCCCCCATAGCTCTTGACTACCCCCACCCACAATGCATGAACCACATTCCCCATTGATGAGGGTACCTATGAAAGAGGGAGGACAGGGGGGAGGATAATGGAGTCACCACTATGAATGTAAAACCAGAATAATATACATAAGAATAAATAAAATTAAAAAAATATGTATTTAGTCTCACCATTCTTTTTGTTTTGTAGTTCTTCCTATTTTCACTTTACTCACTTGTTTTAAATGTCATTTGAGTATGGTTTATTTTTTCCTATTTCCTGCTGTGTGTTTTGCTTTCTCTTCAGCATGAATGATTCCTCCAAGTATTTTCTGTAGAGCTGGTTTAGTTACCATAAATTCCTTTAGCCTATCTTTGTTGTGGAATGTCCTTACTTCTCCATCAATTTGGATAGATAGCTTTTCTGGATAAAGTAATCTTGGTTGACAGTTTTTATCTTTCAGAACTTGGAATACATCACTCCAAGCCCTTCTGGCTTTTAAAGTTTGTGTTGAGTAATCTGCTGTGATCCTGATGGGTTTCCCTTTGATAGTCACTTGCTTTTTCTCTCTACCTGCTTTCAATATATTTTCTTTGGTTTGCCTGTTTAGTAGTTTATAACATGGTGAGAAGAGGATCTTTCTAGGTTTTGTCTGTTTGGTGTTCTAAAAACTTCTTGTATCTGCATTGCCATTTCTTTCCTAATTTGGGGGAAATTTTCTTCTATGATTTTGTGGAAAATACCTACTAAACCTCTGGACTGAAATTCTTCCCCTGCTGCTCTACCTTGAATTCTTATGTTTGATCTTTTAATAGTGTCCAGGATGTCTTGGAATTCCCCTTCATACCTTTTTTATTAGTTTGTCTTTCTCTTTGTTGGACTGTATTAAGTCTGCCACCTAGTCTTCTAATTTAGATATTCTGTGTTCTCCTTCACCCATTCTACTGGTGAGACTTTCCATAGAGTTTTTTTTTTTTTTTCACTGACTGTGTTCTTCAGAGCTAGGGTTTCAGCCTGGTTTTTCTTCAGTATTTCTATTTCCCTACTTGTGTCCTGTAAAGACCTTTTTATTTCATTAAGCTGGTTTTCTGTATTCTCTTTCAAGAGTTTGTTTGCTTCTTTAATTCCTTTTTTTCTTCTCTGATTCCTTTCATTTCTTCCTTTATTTCTTCTTTCGTTTCTTTGAGTATAGATGACATCATTCTTTTGAAATCTTTGTCAGGAACTTCATCTGAAAGAGTCTCATTGATGAACAATTCTGATGGATTTGTAATTTTTGGTGGGATTGCATTGTCTTGATTCTTTGTGTTTCTTGTATTATAATGTAGTGACTTTTGCATCCTGGATTGATTTGGTGCTTAGGTTTCCTATTTATCTGCAGTGTTCTTAGATGTGGTGATCCACCTTTATATACTTTCAGGATATGAGTTTAACGTTCCAGTTGTAGCACTTGTACCCAAATCCAACCTCAGAAGTAATCCTACCTGTTGAATTTGCATGTTAAGCAAGTATTGTAGTGGACTGGTCGAACAATTTACTGGCAAGTTCTAAACTTCAACTGAGCAAAATACACATTCAATTAAAACAAGCACAGAGTATACAAGTGTGGGAATTAAAACAGTCTTATAAGTCAAAAATCCCTAAGCGTGTGTGTTGCTCTATACCTTAATCCTGTCATCTAGGAGGTAGAGGAGATTGTTCTGATTTGGGTTCCAGGTCAGCTTGGATATGGATCAGACCCTGCCCCCAATAATGACAAAAACAAAAGATAAAGGCCCTCTAAATCTAAAAGTATTACAGGCAGCAATATTCAACTCCCTCTGTTCAACTTATTTGAAAATGGTAAAGCCAACCACAAATATGTAACCCATAACCTCCCCTGACCTGGAAAGAGAGATTAGCACTTCCAATTCAGGCCTATGTAATTTTTTTTGTCAACCAGCCTTGTTACCTTTTGGTGTGGCTTCCAAACTCACCAATGCTGAGTGCCCACCTCATTCCTTGAGCTGTGGGAGCTTGAGCTTGGCTCAGCTGTGCTGGATGTACTGCTGGTGTTGTGGTGTGGAGCTTGAGCTTGTCTCCGTTGTGCTGGATATGTTGCTGCTGCCACTGGTAGCTGAAAGCTGGTGGTTCATGGTTCTGATGGTGGGGGGATGGGTGAGTTCAGGAAGCCTGTAGTTGCTCACACTGTTCCCCTGTATCACTCTTTTTAAAAAATATTTCATTTTTATTTATTTGATAGAGAGAATGAGGGAAAGAGAGAGAGAGACAATGGGTGCACCAGGGCCTCCAGCCACTGCAAACGAACTCCAGATGCATGTGCCCCCTTGTGCATCTGGCTAACATGGGTCCTGGGGAATCGAACCTGGGTCCTTTGGCTTTGCAGGCAAACACCTTAACTGCTAAGCCATCCCTTCAGCCCTCCCCTGTATCTCTTTCAGTAGCTCAGCAGACGTTTTTTAGATTTCTGGGCTCTATGAGGAGACTGATGAGGATGGAAAGTCCCCTTGTTTGGTCTCTATTGCTGCTGCTAGGCATGCCTGGTGGGTTGGGGCCATGGTGGCTTGGTGTGGAAGAGGCTCAGGGCAGCAGTGTTTTGGGGCAGTGGCATCTCTGCAGATTGGGCCGCAAGCTCCTGCTTTTATGCTCTTTCCTGGAAAAAATATTCTATTCTTTTCCAAAGAAGAGTGTAGTTTTGCTTGAATCCCTCCCTGATCTGATTTGGTGTGGCTCCTATGCCACCATCTTATGTGGAAGTCACTAATACAATTATTTTTAAAGTCCATTCTATTCATTTTTACTTTAGTATGTTAAGTGAGGTAACATAAACAATGCAGAACACCACATTTTATGACAAAAACAGAAAGAATGATTATTTGGAAACCATTCTTAACAAATGAAAAGAGTTTGTTTTACACACTCTGAAAGATGTCTTTGAGATCAGTTTAAAATTGGAAGCTATTTTGTAAGGAAGGTTCATTTCTAGGGCAGTTGTCAAAGTATGGTAACATGTAGATTGCAGTTTATCATTAGTATCACATAAAGACTATCTGTCTGTTTCATTAGAGTTCATCATTTAAGAAAACAGACAAAATGCAAAAAAAAGTACAAGTTTCTATCAAAGTTTCAACTCAGTGTAACAACTAGAAACTTCATTGTTTTCTACTTTCTAGCATTTTGAGTTAGTTTGTAAGTTCATTTCATTTCAATTTTAGTTTGCTTCATTAGGCTACAGAATGATGGCAGAACAATATACTTTATAACACAAGGAATGTAATGTGTGTTTGTTCCGAAAATTTTCTTATAAAAGTGAGAAAAAAACAAGACATTTTTTTTCTGAGTTTGATTTACCATCTCTAGAACATATTTTTAGGTTTACTTTCAAACTAGGAGCTACCTTGTAAGTAATTTTCAGTTCCATGCTTGCTCTCAAAGTGTCCTATCATACATATTGCAGTAAATATTTACCATGAAATGAAGATTGTAGCATTTTTTGTGGTAACAAATGTAAACTTCACTGTAATCTCCTGTGTGACACTAGAGTTAGTATATATGTTCATTTCATTTGATATCATTTGGTATGTTAGTCTAAGTAATGTTTGCAGCACAACAAATTGTATGCCACAACCAATGTACATGTTTGTTCAGAAACCTTTGTTAATGAATTGAGCACAAGGCAAACTATTATAGTCTTGTGTTTCTAATGTGAGTGTGGATTACCCTCTCTAAAGATAGATTTCAGTTCATCATTAGTATAAATCAAAGACTGTATGCTGTTTTTCTTACATGACCTCCATGAAGAAAACCAAACAAACAAGAAAAATATGTACGTGATTCAGTCAAAGCACTGACTTTAAAGTTAAACTGAACTTTAAAAATGATAGTATTAGTATAAAATATGAGGTATACTCTGATCATAAGTATGTATGTTCATTTCATTCTTTCTCATTTGGTATGGTAGTCAACAGAATAATTGCAGAACAATAAATTGTATGCCACAAAAATGTACATGTTTGTTCAGAAAACTTTTTTAACAAATTAAGAACAAGGCAAACTACTGTAGCCTTTTGTTTCTGATGTGAGTTTGAATTAACTTCTGTAGCAGACAGCTTCAGGTTCGCTGAGATGAACTTCCAGAAGGGATATTTATTGAAGCTTACAGGTTCAGGGGAAGTTTCAAAATGGCAGAGGAAACTGGCCTGTTTTCACAAGACCAAACACAGAGAGAAGCCAAGAGCCAAAAGCCATACAGCACAGCACACCTCAGTAACTCCAGCTAGGCACACTTTGCATATCTTTAGATTGAAATCCTAAACCCACCACCACACCGTAAGATCCACCCAGTAACATTGCCTCCATACAGGTTGATTCAGATGCAAACTATAAGCCAATAAAATATATTGGGGGGCATCTATTCAAACTACCACATCCCACCCCTGGCCCCCAATAGATTTATAACTATCACACATTGTAAATTGTACTCAGTCCAATTTCAAAGGTTCTCAGTCTTTACCAACTTAAGATAGTTCTAAAGTCCCAAGTCTCATCTGAGATTTAAGATTGTCTCTTAGCTGTGAGTCCTATAAAATCAAGCAAGTTAAATACTTTCAACATATAAAGGTACAGAGTAAACATTTTCAACTGGTATAAGACATAGCAAGGAGAGACTAGAACAATGCAAACTTAACCACCATCAGCAGTCATCAAACTTCTGCAGTTCAAGTTTAATATAACATGAGACTGACTGTCTCCAGGTTTTACAATTCTGCCCCTCCAGCTGGGCAGAGTAGCCAGGGAAAACTTCCACCCCAGGCCAACAGTGCCCACCATGGTAGCCCTTGCACAGTGCTGGTATATCCAAAATGTCTTCAGGTCTCCATGCAAACCATGGTCCATCTTCCAAAAGCTCTTCAGCTTATCAGGGCATCATGCCACATCTCAGCAGCAGCTCCTGGAACTGTGCGCAATTCATGACCACTCCACACATTTTTCATGCTTGCAAAACCAATACCAGGTGTGCAGGACACAGCCACATTCTTAATTCAGGGACAAAATAAATCATAACCTTGAAAATCAAGTTCCTTCTCCAGCCAACTCTTTCCAAAAGAGTTTTCATTTCTATCAGTCTTTCCTTGGGATCTTCTCCATTTTTTTAATGTAAAGCAGTTGGGCCATCTTCCTTAAGATTGCTAATGTGTTGACAATAGCAGCTTCAGTAACCTAAAACCAGTCTCAGTGCCTCTAATTTTAACTTGCTTGAGGTTTTCCAATTTAAAATCTTAAATAATTCAGTCAAATATCTTTAGCCAAGCACATCAATCCATTACAAATTTAACCTTGATCAAATTCTATGGGCCTGGGGAACAGGACACAGCCATCCCTTATGCCAGTATCCCAGTTCCAACAAAGTCCTCTGCAGTCTTTCCTACCCCTTAGAAAGCTCATAAACCAAGCCTTGAAGTCAATACTGTCTGCACTTAGCATTCTCAAACTCTCATCAGAATAGCCCATAAAACTTGGCTTACCACTCCAGAAGGTATCTTCGGTTGCAAGCACCAAGTCCATGCCCATTCCTCCAAAACAAAGGTTCCAAAAGATTGAAATCCACACAGTCAGGTTCATCTCAGCTCACTCCTTGGTACTAACTTCTGTAGCAGACAGCTTCAGGTTCACTGAGATGAACTTCCTTACTAGACACAGTTATGGAGGAAGGGATATTTATTGAAGCTTACAGATTTGAGGGAAGTTCCATAATGGCAGAGGATACTTGCCTGTTTTCACAGGACCAAACACAGAGAGAGAGGCCAAAAGCCAAGAGCCAAAAACCATACAGCACAGCACACCTCAGTAACTCCAGCTAGGCACACTTTGCATATCTTTAGATTGAAATCCTAAACCCACCACCACACCTTAAGATCCACCCAGTGACATTGCCTCTAGCCAGGTGGATTCAGATATAAACTATAAACTAATTAAACACTGAATATATTGGGGGCCATCTATTCAAATTAACACACCCTCTCTAAAGACAGATTGCAGTTCATCAGTACAAAACAAAGACTGTATGCTGTTTTCCTTACATGGCATCCTTGAATAAAACTGATGAAACATGAAAATGTACATGATTCTTTCAAATCTTTGACTCGTATGTGACAAATGTATACCTCATTGTTTTATACTAATATGATCACTTTTAAAGTTCATTTCATTCAATTTTACTTTAGTTTGTTAACTGAGGTAATGTAAATATAATGTATTGCAAAAGGAAAGAAAGTATACTTGTTTAGAAACCCTGCTTAACAAAAGAAGAGACTACAAGCAGTGTTAAATGAGTTTCTTTTACCCTAGGAGACATATTTGAGATTGGTTTAAAACTGAAAGCTACTTTGTTAGGAAGGTTCATTTCTATGGCAGTTGACAAAGTATGGGAACATGTATATGGAAGTTCATCATTAGTATCACAAAAAGACTATGCTGCTGTCTCATTATAGTTCATCATTTAAGAAAACAGAGCAAACAAGTAAAAAATGTATGAATTTCTACCTGGGCATGGTGGCTCATGCCTTTAATCCCAGGCATGGTGGCTCACACCTTTAATCCCAGCTCTTGGGGGGCAGAGGTAGGAGGATCACCCTAAGCTTGAGGCCACCTGGAGAATACATAGTATTCCAGGACAGTCTGGACTAGAGTGAAACCCTACTTAGAAAAACCAAAAAAAAAAAAAAAAAAAAGTACAAATTTCTATCAATGCTTCAACTCTGACGGTAACAAGTGGAAACTTCATTGTTTTGTATTTTCAAACATTCAAGGTTAGTTTGCAATCTTATTTCATGTCAGTTTTAGTTTGCTTCATTCGGCTCCAGAGTGATGGTGGAACAACATATCTTATGACACAAGGAATGTAACGTTTATATGTTTAGAATGTTTTCTTGTAAAACTGAGATAAAAACAAGACTCTTTCTGAGAATGATTTATCACCCCTAGAATATATTTTTAGATTCAGTTTCAAACTAGGAGCTAACTTGTAAGTAATTTTCATTTCCATGCAAGTTCTCAAAGTATCCTAGCATACACATTGCAATAACTTTTCCAGTTAAATGAAGATTTTAAGTATTTTTACAGTAAAAAGTGTAAACTTCACTGTAATCTCCTGTGTGACACTATAGTTAGTATGTATGCTCATTTCACTTGTTCTCATTTGGTATGTTAGTCAATGGAATGACTGCAGCACAACAAATTGTATGACACAAGCAATATACATGCTTGTTCAGAAACCTTTGTTGACCAATTGAGTACAAGATAAACAACTGTACTCTTGTGTTTCTGATGTGAGTTTGAATTACCCTCTCTAAAGACAGATCATCGTTAGTATGAAACAAAGACTGCATGCTGTTATACTTACATCGCCTCCTTGAAGAAGACAGAAAGAACATTAAAAATGTACTTGGTTCTTTGAAAGCTTTGACTTTGTGTGGCAAGTGTAAACTTCATTGTCTTATACTAATACGATCATTTTTAAAGTTCATTTTGTTCAGTATTACTTTAGTTTGTTAAGTGAGGTAATGTAAACATTGCAGAACACCACAATGTGTGGCAAAAGGAAAGCAAGAACAATTGTTTAGAAACCCCTTTTAACAAATGAAGCTCTGCAGTGTCTAAAGTTTTTTTTTTTTTTTTTAGCCTTTCTGAAAGACATATCTGAGATCAGTCTAAAACTAGAAGCTAGTTTGTAAGGAAAGTTCATTTCTATGGCAGTTGTCAAAGTATGGTAATATGTATATTGCAGTTGATCATTCATATCACACAAGGACTATGCTGCTGTTTCATTACATACAGTTCATGACTTAAGAAAACAGAGCAGAGGTACCACAGTCTGGAGTGAGTAGGCCAGACCCATTCATGGGCTACTCCCAACTCGCTTGCGCAACAGTGTGTGGGCAGGCAAAGTGGTTTGGAGTAAGTAGGATAGACCTACTTATGGGCTTCTCCCACCTTCCAGATCTGAGTTGCCTGCCCTGGTCTGTGTGCTGGAGGGCTCCTCCAAAGTAGGTAAGATACCTGTTCCCTTGCTCTTCCCAGTACCCTGGTCCTGGTAGGTCCTGTTGTGTCAAGCTTGGGGAGGCCTGGTCCCTGTGTGAACTGTGGAATCAGGTCTTTTACTCTGGTATCCTGAGTGGCCATAACGTACCAACATCCCCATTCACTTGATTCAAAGGGTGAATGGGCCAAAGGACAAAAACTTGCTTCCTCCTCAATAAAATAGTCCTCCTAAAATGGATAGATAGCAACACAAGAAAAGCCAATGAAAGCTGGAAAACTGAGAGATCTCCTCCAAGGATGCCTAGTCCTACAGTTGGAGCCTCCAAAGAAATCCTAGAAAAGTCAACAGAAATTCATTCCCCAAATGAAAACCCAACAACCAATGACATCCTGATTTTAAAAAAATCACTGAACTTGAAGCAAACTATCAAAGAACCAACAATCGTATCAATGAAATTGAACAGAATTGTCTCCAAGAATGCTGAGCTTTTGACAATATACTTAACCTGATTGAAGAAAATGTTAGAACCCTCCAAAGATATATGAATAAATTGAAGATAAGTCAAGAAACAGAAGACCTCAACAACTGGTTGATTAACCTTAATGAAGACTTGATCAAATGCAAGAATGAACTACAGGAAGCATCATGAAAAACAGAACTCTAATTGAAATCATACTTCAAAAAGGAGGTGGACACAATGCAAAACAGCAGAAAACAAAAATTAAATAGAAACTATAAAATCTTCTCCAGAACCACTCACCAACAGAGTTACTCATGTGGAAGATAGAACCTCTGACCTGGAAGACAAGATAGAAGAAATTGATCAGGAGGCCAAAAACTTTGCTAAGTTTAAAAAAATCAAGTGAACAGAACATGAGGGAAATGTGAGACACCCTAAAATGACCAAAAATCTGGAACGTGGGTATACCAGAAGGAGAGGAAATCCAGACCAGAGGTATAGAAAGCATATCCAACAAAATTATTGAAGAAATTTTTCTTAATCTCGTGAAAGAGGGGCCCATCCTGATACAAGAAGCAGACAGAACAACAAATATACAGGAACAAATATGAAACTGTCCAAGACACATCATAGCTAAAATTCTTAACAATGAAAACAAAGAGTGTTAAAAGCAGCAAAAGAGAAGCAATTCACAACATACAAAGGCAATCCCATCAGAATTACATCAGATTTCTCAATGGAAACCCTGAAAACCAGAAGGGCTTCATTGGAACACTTCAAAGTCTAAAAAACTATGGCTTTCAATCCAAACTACTTTACCCAGCAAAAGTATCCCTCATAATAGATGGTAAAAGAAAAACTTTCCATGAAAAAACTCAACTCTATGATTATATGAATACAAAGCCAAACCTACAGAGAATACTTGAGGGAATACACCACACAGAACAAACAAACAATCTCAATAGCCAACAAAATGATCACAATAACAAAAATAAACCAGGCCCAAAACAGCACTAAACCCCATAAAACACCTCATCATGGAAGGTATTAATTCAAACTTCAAAGTAATAACCTTAAATATTAATGGTCTTAACTCATCTATCTAAAGACACAGGTTATCAGGTTGGATCAAAAAACTGGACCTTTCTATCTGCTGTCTTCAAGAAACCCATCTCACCATTAAAGTTGGAAAATGATATTTCAAGCAAATGGAAATAAAATGCAAGCAGGTGTTGCTATATTAATATCTGATAAAATAGATTTCAAACCAAAAGTAATCAAAAAGGACAAAGAATGGTAGGCATGGTGGTGCACACCTTTAATCCCAGCACTCAGGAGGCAGAGGTAGGAGTATCTCTGTGAGTTTGAGGCCACCCTGAATTCCAGGTTAGCCTGAGCTAGAGTGAGACCCTACCTTAAAAAAAAGGACAAAGAAGGGCACTTCCTACTCATCAAGGGAATACTCATCAACAGGAGCACATCACAATCATAAATATATATGTGCCAAACACAGGTGCATCACAGTTTATAAAAAATAATCCACTCAACAACAGAATAAACACTAACAATATCATAGTAGGAGACTTCAGTACTCCACTATCATCAATAGACAGATCATCCAAGCAGAAAATCAACAGGGAAATTATAGAGCTCAAGAACATCATAGATAAACTAGACCTGACAGAATTCTACATAACATTTCACCCCAACTCTATAAAATACACATTCTTCTAAGCAGCCCATGGAACCTTCTCCAAAATTAACCATATATTAGGCCATAAAGCTTGCCTTCATAGAGTCAGAAAAATTGAAGTAACTTCCTGAATTATGTCAGATTACAATGCTTTAAAGCTAGAAATTAATAACAAGAGACACATCAAGAACTCCACCAGCTCCTGGAGCCTAAACATCACACTTTCATATTTATATATTTATTTATTTTCTTCTCCTTTTTTTGGGGTTCAAGGTAGGGTTTCACTCTAGCCAGGCTGACCTGGAATTCACTATGTAATCTCAGGGTGGCCTTGAACCCATGGAGATCCTCCCACCTCTGCCTCCCAAGTTTTGGTATTAAAGGCATGTGCCACGATGCCCAGCTTAAACAACACACGTTTAAACAATGGTTATAGAAGAAATAAAAAAGAAATTGTAAATAATTGTTAAGAAATTGTAAAATTCCTAGAATTGAATTATAATGAAAACACACAACCTACCAAAACTTATTGGACACAATTAGGGCAGTCCTATGGGGAAAATTCATAGCCCTAAATGCCTTAATTACAAAGACAGAGAGATTCCCAAATCAATAACCTGACTGTCCACCTAAAGGCACTGGAAAAACAAAAAGACTCCAACCCAAAGAGCTCCATACTAAAAGAAATAATAAAAATTATAGCAGAAATTAATGAATTTGAAACTAAGAAAACAATTTTAAAAAATGATGAAATGAAGAGCTGGTTCTTTGAAAAAATAAACAAGATTGATAAACCCAATCTGGACAAACTGATCAAGCAAAGATAAAAATAGACTCAAATTAACAAAATCAGAAATGAAAAAGGGGAGATCACAGCAGACATCAATGAAATTAGAAGAATCATCCCCACAAAATTAAATAATCTGGAAGAAATGGATGGATTCCTAGATGCATACCACCTACCAAAACTAGAAAAAGAGAAGATTAATCTCCTGAACAAACCTATCACATACATGGAGATTGAAAAGGTAATCAAAAATCTCCCCCAAAAGAAAAGCCCAACTGAATTGTATAAAACCCTCATAGAAGAACTCAAACCAATTTTCCTCAAACTGTTCCACATAATCAGAGACCAGGGAATCCTCCATGACTCCTTTTATGAAACTAGCATCACCAAAACCAGACAAAGATGCAACAAGGAAAGAAAATTATAGGCCTATATCCCTAATGAACTTAAATGCAAAGATCCTGAACAAAATCCTTGCAAACCAAATTCAACACATCAAAAACATTATAAACCTTGATGCAGGGATGGTTTAACATATGGAAATAGGTCAACATAACACAACACATAAATAAAATTAATCATAAGAACCACATGATCATCTCAATTGATGCAGAGAAGACCTTTGACAAAATACAACACCACTTGGTCATCAAAACACTGGAAAGAATAGGAATGGAGAGTTTATATCTCAACACAATAAAGGCTATATATAAACATCCTAAAGCCCAAATAATACTTAATGGGGAAAAACTCAAGGAGTTCTCACTGAGATCAGGAACAAGACAGGGTGCCCACTCTCACCACTGCTCTTCAACATAGTACTAGAAGTACTAGCCCAAGCAATAAGACAGGAGAAAGAAATAAAAGGGATTCAAATTGGAAATGAAGAAGTCAAGTTAGCTCTATTTGCAGATGACATGATCCTATATATAAGTGACCCAAAGTCTCCATCTCAAAATTTCTAAAGGTGATAAATTCCTTGAGCCAAGTGGCAGGATACAAAGTCAATGCACAAAAATCAGTAGCTTTTCTATATGCAAAGGTCAAATATACAGAGAAAGAAATCAGTGAGGCTGTCCCACTTTCAAAGCAACAAAAAAATTAAATACCTTGGAATAACACTAACCAAGGATATTAAAGACCTATATAATGAAAACATAAAAACACTCAAGAAAGAAATAGAGGAGGTTTGAAGAAGTTGGAAAGACCTCCCATGCTCCTGGATAGGTAGAATTAATATTGTGGAAATGGCAGTTCTACCAAAAGCAATATACAGATTTAATGCAATACCAATAAAAATACCAGCATCATTCTTCACAGAGATTGAAAAAATGATCTCAAAATTCATACAGAATGGCAAAAATCTTCAGATATCCAAACATGACCTCATCAAAAAAAAAAAAAAACCTCTGGTGGTATCACCATACCAGATCTAAAGCTATATTAAAAATCCATAGTGACAAAAAGAGCATGGCACTGGAATAAAAACAGAAACATAGACCAATGGAACAGAATTGAATACACAGACCTTAGGGCAAGCAACTACAGCTTCTTGATCTTTGACAAAGGTGTCAATAATGTAGACTGGAGAAAAGACAGCATTTTCAACAAATGCTGTTGGACAAATTTGATGACCATATGTAGAAAAATGAAATTAGACCCACTCATTTCACCATACTCAAAAATCAAGTCCAAATGGATAAAAGACCTCAAATGGATTAAAGACCTGAAACTCTCCAACTACTACTAGAAATCAATGGGAGGCACTCTCCATGATATAGGACTGGGAAAAGACTTCCTGAACAAACCCCCAGTAGCCAAGGAAATGAAACAAGCATTCAACCAATGGGATCTCTTGAAGCTGAAAAGCTTTTGCACAGATAAACATACCATAAGCAGAGCCAATAGATTACCCCCAGAATGGAAGAAAACCTTTACCAGCTATACCACTGACAGAAACCTAATATCTAGAGTCTACAAAGAACTCAACAAACTAAACAATAAAAAAAAATAAAACAACCCACTCCAAAAGTGGGACAGAGAACGAAATAGGGAGTTCTCAGAGGAAGAATTACAAATATCCAGCACACAATTAAGAAAATGTTCAACATCCCTAACCATTAGGAAAATGCGAATTAAAACAACTATGAGATTCCATATTACCCCAGTAAGGATAGAAAACATTAAAAAAATCAAATGAAAACAAATGTTGGCTAGGCTGTGGGGAAATAGGAACAGTCATTCACTGTTGGTGGGAATATAAGCTGGTACAACCACTATGGAAATAAATATGGAGACTCCTAAAAAGGATGAATATAGAGTTACCAACAGACCCTGATATTCCCTTAGTGGGCATTTACCCTAAAAGCTCCACACCTCAGTTCAGAGATATTTTCTCAAGCATATTTATAGCTACTACTAGATCTCCCAAAACAAACAAGACAGGCTTCTGTCAGAGCACTTGATTAACCACAAGAGGTAATGGTAAGACCTTACTGCTGAAGACACCAAATGCTGTTAGCATGGACCAGAGAGAGATCTGGTTGCAATTCAGAGGAGAGACAGTCCCCAGACAATTAGCCCATCTATTGCTGGAAGGTGCTACATGAGCTAATGGGGGAAAGTGGCCAACAGCTCTCCAAGCAACTCAAAGTCTAAGTGATTCTGAAGCAAACAACCTGATGTGATACTCACATAAGGGCAACAGTGGCACAAAGCCAGGTGGTTAACCAACTGCTCTTGTATTGGCTAACAAATCCACTCAGTAGAAAGGAAACCATATATAGAACTGGGAAACATGTCAGAATTCTATACAGATATACAAATAATGATTCCATTTTCCATTGTCAAGCTCCCACTAACCTTACACTATAAGAGAATCTATACCCTTTTAAATCTCTCCAAATTAATAAAGTTTATCCCAATTAACTGGTGCTAACTTCATTCTCCATTGGAGAATCTCCTTCTCTTTTTCAGATGGGAGCTGTACCTGAGGAGATAAATGATCCAGTGTACTCCACCCTGGCCCCATCTGAAACCTCAGAGGAATTGGGAAAATGATCTAGAGAGCTGCTTTCTCAGTGCATCTGATATCAACTCAAGGGTAAAGGAGATAAACACTGAGAACACTTAACACCTACTTACAGAGATCCAGAGGCTCCTGAGTGACCATCACTGAAGTAGACTTAAAATGTTCCCAGCATGGCTCAGGGAATTTTGCAGAAGAAGGGATGGAAAGATTATTAGAGTGACAAATTGGGACATTTTGCACAGAGGCATTCCTTCTCCCCTCCCATAACTAATGACCTACAATCCCCAATGGGTTGATCTGCACCCCCAATGAGGAAGGCCTCTTCAGCAAAGGGGCAGGTAGGAGGGATCAACATGTGTTGTTTATATACAAAATATGTCCATATCTAATAAGAAAAAGGGCAAATGCCCCCAAAATGTATGACTTTCTATCAATGCTTTGACTTTGACTGTAACAAGTGGAAACTTCATTGTTTCCTACTTTCTAACATTCGGACTTATTTTGTAAGCTCATTTCATTACAGTTTTTGTTTGCTTCATTTGGCTACAGAATGAAGGCAGAACAACATAGCTTATGACTGAAGTAATATAATGTGTGTTTGTTTAGAAAGTTTTCTTATAAAAGTGAGAGTAAAGCAAGACACTCTGAGTTTGATTTACCATCTCTAGAACATATTTTTAGATTCACTTTCAAACTAGGAGCTAGCTTGTAGGTAATTTTCATTTCCATGCTAGTTCTCAAAGTATTCTAGCATACACATTGCAGTAAGCTCTTTCCATGAAATTATTGTAAGCATTTTTGTGGTAACAAGTGTAAACTTCACTGTAATCTCCTGTGTCATACATATGTTCATTTCATTTGTTCTCGTTTGGTATGTTGGTTAATGGAATAATTGCAACCTGAAAAATTGTATGACACATGCAATGTATGTGTTTGTTCAGAAACCTTTGTTAACAAATTGAGTACAAGCCAAACAATTGTAGTGTTGTGTTTCTCATGTGAGTTTGAATTGCCCTCTCTAAGGAGAGATTTCAGTTCATCATTAGAATGAAACAAAGACTATATGCTGTTTTTCTTACATCAGCACCTTGAAAAAAACACAATGAGCATGAAATAAATGTATGTGACTCTTTCAAAGTGGGAGAACTTCAGCTACCATCCACAGATCCCCTTCCCCCCACCACCGGTGCAAGCACCAGCAAGCTCCAGAGACCTGTGTAAGGGAACTTACCTACACAGCACCCAGCACAGGTAATCAGAGCAGTGACCCATCGATGCAGCCAGCCTACCTGAGCTGACAGCACAGCAAAGAGGTGTAGGGCATTGCTAAACATGGGCTGGACTGTGAGGAAGCTGGCCTGGGCTGTTGGACATGGCTGGACACCTTGGGCTGTGGGGGTGACAGCTTGTCTTATCATCAGGAACTCACTCTGGCAATGGAAATGGCCCTCTCTGCTCTCATGCCTTTGGTATAAATTTCTTTCCTGTCTGCTATTCCCATGATCTAAATGTTAGGACGTTTAAGGGTATCTCACAGTTCTCTCATGTTCTGTTCACACAAAAAAAATTGAGCTTATTCAAATTTTTGGACTGTTTCTTCTGTTTTGTCTTCCAGTTCTGTGTTTCTATCCTCTACATGCTGACTATTCTTGAGAGCTTCTATAGAGTTTTGGACATGTTCAATTTTGTTTGTATTTTCTACTAGATTTTTTTATGTATAGTATCCATTCCTCTGTTGAGTTCCCTTTTCACATCATTTTCCAATTTTTCTTAATGCTTCTTGGAATTCACCTTGCATTTATTTATGTTTTCATTGAGCTTATCCAGCTGATTTTAGAGGTCCACTTTTTTTTTCTTTTACTCTCCTTCAGATCATTTAACTGTCTTTGGAATCCACCCTGGTTCTTTTCTTTTAGGTCTGATCTAGCAAGGACAGCATTCCTACAGTTATTGGACCTTTATTAATTTTCTGCAAGTTCTGCTAATTGCTTGTCCAGATTGCATCACTTGTATCTTCATTTTGGTGTTCTGATCTGAAAGAAGTGGATTATTTCCTTGATTTATATGACCTACAAAAATTAAATCAAGATGAGATTAACCACTTAAATATACCTATAACAAGTACTTATGAAAGGCACTTATGAAAAATCTCCCAACCAAAATAATTCCAGGCCCAGGTGGATTTACTGGTGAATTTTACCAGACCTTCATGGAAGAACTAACACTAATGTTTCTCAAACTTTCCCATAAAATAGAAAAGGAAGGAATTCTACCAAACATCTTCTACAAAGCCAGCATCACCCTGATACCAAAACCAGACAAAGATAGAATAGAAAAAGAAAATTACAGGGCTAGAGCTATGGCTTGGTGGTTAAGGCACTTGCCTATCAAGCCTAAGAATGCCTGTTCCAAACTCCAGGTCCCATGTTTTGTCAGACGCAAAAAGTGATGCAAGGGCACAATGCTGTACTTGCCCACAAGAGGGCACGCATTCCTGGAGTTCATTCACAGTGGCTGGGAGGCCACTAGGGCACCAATTCTCACTCTCTGTCTCTCTCAAGTAAAAAAAGAAAATTACAGACAAATCTTACTCATAATCATAAATGCAAAAATTCTCAACAAAAGATTGGCAAACAGAATACAAGAATATATCAGAAAGGTCATTTGCTCCAACCTAGTAGGCTTTATCCCAGAGATGCAGGAATGGTTCAACACATGCAAATCAATAAATTCAATACATTATATAAATGGACTGAAGGACAAAAATCACATGATCATCTCATTAGATGCAGAAAAAGTATTTGACAAAATCCAACACACCTTCATAATAAATGTCCTACAGAAACTGGGAATAGAAGGAACATAACTCAACATAATAAAGGCTATTTATGACAAACCCACAGGCAACATAATACTAAATGGAGAAAAACTCGAAGCTTTTTCACTAAAATCAGGAATGATACAAAGGTGTTCACTTTCCCCACTTTCACTTAATATAGGACTGGAAGTTTTAGCCATAGCAATAAGGGATATAAAAGGGATACAAATTGGAAATGAAGAGATCAAGTTATCATTATTTTCAGATGATATGATTCTATACATAAAGAACCCTAAAGATTGGGCTGGAGGAATGCTTAATGGTTAAGGCATTTGCCTGCAAAGCCAAAGGACCACAGTTCAATTCCCCAGGACCCATGTTAGCCAGATGCACAAGGGGGTGCACACATCTGGATTTCATTTGCAGTGGGTGGAGGCCCTGGCATACCCATTCTCTCTCTCTCTCACTCTCTCTCTCTTTCTCTGTCTCTCTCTTCCTTCCACCTCCCTCTCTCTTCCTCTGTCAAAAAAAGAACCCTAAAGACTCTACCAGCAAACTGTTAGAGCTGATAAATACTTACAGCCATGTAGCAGATACAAAATAAACACACAGAAATCAGTAGCCTTCCTATATGCTAACAACAACAGAGGTTGAAATCAGAGAATCACTCCCATTCACAATTGCATCAAAAAAAAAGTAACTTGGAATAAACCTGACCAAGGAAGGTGAAGGATCTCTATAATGAAAACTTTAAAACACATCCCTTCTATCTAGTACTAACTTCTCTCTCCGTTGGAGAATTTGCTTATCTTTTTTCAGGTGGACAATGAACCTGAAGGGAGGATCAGCTAACCACACCTCACCAGGGCCCCAGCTGAAACCATAGAACAACGCAGGGGAAGGGCAAGAGTTCAGTGTTCATGGTGATCATGACACCAGAACAAGGCTGAAGGAGATAAACACAGAGAACATCCAACTCCAGCTAAGCCAGATATCCAGAGACACAGAGGCTCCCAAAACCTCATCACTGAAACAGAACTAAAATGACCCCAATGTGGCTCAGGGAAACTCACAGAAGAGGGGCCAGAAAGATTGTTAGAGTCACAAGTTGGGGCATTATGCACAGAGACTGGGGCCTACCCCCAAGAACTCTTGACTAACCTCACAATGCACGACCCACATTCCCCATTGATGAGGGTCCCTTTGAAAGTGGGAGGACAGGGGGGAGGACAATGAAACCAATACTATGAATGTAAAATCAGAATAATATAAATTAAAAAAGGAAAAAAAACTAGAAAAATTTCAGTGTCAACGATGGGTTACCTTCCAGTGAGTTGTTGGCCAGGGAGGTCACAGCTACCCCCAAAACATTATAGACCATGGCCGAGGCCCTTGGTTTCCCACCAGGAATAGATGGTAAGACCCTATTGCTGAAGGCTACATACTTGGGCTGCAAGTTCACTGAGAAATCTTGCTAGAGCTGAGCTGAAAGCCTCCTCCATGTGGGCCAGCTGACAGAAAGTTGGAAAAAGCTATACTCCAAGCAGTTCAATGGGTGAGAGAAAATACCAGTGAAGGTACTCACCAGTGGACACTGCAAGCTTTAAATTTGGCCAGCCAAATGAGCCAATGGGTGCAAGTGGCATGTCTGTTATGGGGGAAACCAACTGATCTCTAATTGGACAGGAGGCCAGTTCCATGGGAGGAAATACATCCCTGATACTGAAAACCTATGACAGGAATATTCATGAGCCCTAAGGATGTAATGTTTGTTGGTGTCTCCCTAAATATACAATATATAATATATAATACACACACACACACACACACACACACATACACACACACACACACACACACACACACACACACATACATATACTACTATGCTCACCAAACTGCCCACTTCTCTTAATGTCCACACCCATATATTAATGTTACTCTCACTTTTGATTAGAGAAACTTCTCTTTTCAGATGGTGGTAACCTTGGGATGACTCAGAAGGCACCATGGTGCTGAGAAGAAGGTACAGAGGAGTGCTCAGCACTGAAACATCTCAAACCCACCTTCCAAGGCACAGGGTCCATTGCGGAAGAGGGGGCAGAAAGAATGTAACAGCCAAAGGAAGAGTAAGACTCCTTACAACATGCTCCTCCAGACACCAAATGGCCTGGATAACCATGACCACACAGTGCCTGACACTACCTATACAAGACCATCATAATAGGAGGAAAAGATCATGACATCAAACTGAAAAGAGACACTGACTGAGAGGAAGAGGGGATATGATGGAGAGTGAAGTTTCAAAGGGGAAAGTGGGGGGAGGGAGGGAAGTATCATGGGATATTGTCTACAATTTAAGAAGTTGTCAATCAATCCCCATTAAAATCCCAATAGCATTCTTCACAGAAATAGAAAAAACAATCCTAAAATTCATGTGGAAACACAAAAACCTCGAATAGCCAAAACAATTTTGAACAACAAAAATCAGGCTGGTGGTATTACCATACCTAATTTTAAGTTATATTACAAAGCCATAGTAACAAAAACAGCATGGTACTAGCACAAGGACAGACAGGTAGATCAATGGAACAGAATAGAAGACCCAAATATTAATCCAGGCAGCTACAGTCACCTGATTTTTGACAAAATTCCAAAACTATTCATTGGAGAAAAGATAGCCTCTTCAACAAGTGGTGCTGGAAAAACTGGATATCTGTATGTAAAAGTATAAAAATAGATCCTTGTCTCTCTCTCCATGCACAAGAGTCAAGTCCAAATGGAATAGGGACCTTAATATAAGACCTGAAACTCTGAAACTGCTAGAGGAAAAGGTAGTGGAAATCCTTCAACATATTGGCATAGGAAAGGACTTTCTGAATATAACCCCAATTGCTCAGGGAATAAAACCACTAATCAACCACTGTAACCTCATGGAATTGCAAAACTTTTGTACCATAGAGGACACTGTGAATAGAGCAAAGAGATAACCTAGGGAATTGGAGAAAATCTTTGCCAGCTATACATCTGACAGAGGATTAATATCCAGAATATACAAAGAATTCAAAAAATAGAACAATAAGAAATCAAACAACCCAGTTAAAAATGGGCTATGGAACTCAATAGAGAGTTCTCAGAAGAAGAAATACAGAATGCATATAAACTTCTAAAAAAGTGTTCCACATCCTTAGCCATCAGGGAAATGCAAATTAAAACCACTTTGAGATTCCATTTCACTCCAGTCAAAATGGCTACCATGAAGAAAACAAATGACAATAAGTGTGCATGTGGCAAAAGAGGAACCCTTCTACACTGTTGGTGGGAATGTAATCTGGTCCAGCCATTGTGGAAATTAGTGTGGGGGTTCTTCAGACAGCTAAAAATTGGTTTACCATACAATACAGCTATAGCACTCCTAGGTACATATCCAAAGGACTCTTCTCACTACGTTAGAGATACTTGCACAACCATGTTTATTACTGCTCTATTCACAATAGCTAAGAAATGGAACCAGCCTAGATGTCGCACCACAGATTAATGGATAATAAAGATGTGGTAAATTTACACAATGGAGTTCTATTCAGTGGTAAAGAAAAATGAAATTATGAAATTTGCAGGGAAATGGATGGATCTGGAAATGATTATACTAAGTGATGTAACCCAGGCTCAGAAAGCCAAATTTCACATGTTCTCTCTCATATGTGGATCCTAGCTACAAATGTATAGACTTGTGTGTGAACTGTAACCAAAAATCAGTAGCAGAAGCCAGTAAACTGGTAAAAGGCTATAAGGGAGTGAGGAGAGGGAAGGACTTAAGTGGATGGAATTGTACATATGTAAGTAGAAGAACAGATTACAGGGAGAGAAAAGGCCTAATAGAGGCTATGGGAAGAGAATGTACAAAAGAAGGACAGAGGGAGAGTCAATCAAAATTCAAGATAGTCTGAATAAGACTTATGTAAACCTACTTTATTGAAGTGGCACATCCAGAAGCTACAGGTTGTTACTAGAAAATTTTCAGTGCCTTGGATGGGATACCTTCCAGTGAATTGTTGGCCAAGGAGGTCCTGTAGCCTCCAAAACATTAAAGGCCCTTGGTTTCCCTTGAGAAACAGATGGTAAGACCCTATTGCTAAACACATCTCTTGCCTGAGAGGCAAGGTCACTGAGAAAGCAAGCTGGTGCTGAGCAGAAACCTTCTCCTTAGAGACCAGCCAACTGAAAGCTGGAAAAAGCTGCCTTATGGGAGACAGAAGTCATCAGCATTGAAAACAGTGGACACTGGAAAACTCAAATTTGGCCAGACAGGCCCAATGACTGAATAGGTCCAATAGTGGCATGTCTGCTGTTTGGGAAACCAACTGCTCCATAATTGGACTGAAGGCCCTCTTTATGGGAGGGAATACATGCCTGGTACTGAAAAAACTAAGCAAAAGTCTATGGCAGGGGAGGTCATGAGCCTTAGGTGTATAAAGCCTGCTCTTGTCTGGCTAAATGTATATATTACTCCCACCAAGCTGCCCTGAAAGCACTACACTTAATGTTCATATTCACATATTAATGCTCCTCTCACTTCTGGTTAGAGAAGCTTCTCTTTTCAGATGGCAATGGCCACTGAGATGACCCAAAAGGCAACAAAGCACTGAGAAGAAGGGATGCAGGAGTGTCTAGCACTGAAACATCTCTGTCACACCCTCCAAGGCTCAGGGTCCATTGTGGAAGAGGGGGCGGAGAGGATTTAAGCATGAAAAGAAGGACTTCCTGGTAAGATGGCGGTATAGGAGCCACGCCAAACTGGATCAGGGAGGGAATCAAAAAAAAAAAAAACTACACTCTTCTGAGGAAGAGAGCAGAATATTTTCTCCTGGAAATAGCGGAAAAGCAGAAGACAGCCAGAAACCAACTGTGGAGAGTGCGGCCCCCGGCAGCTCGCTCCTCATCTGCGGGCTCCCCATCCACGGGCTCCCCATCCGTGGGCTCCCGCAGCTCCCCTCCACGCCGAGGGCACCCCAGTAGCTCCGCTTCACTCAGTGGGCTCCCCAGCGGATCCGCGCCAAGGTTCCAACCCTCGGTTCAAAGCTGCCACCCAGATCAGCTAAGCCCTGCTGAGCTTCCACTGCAAACGCCACCCGACCAAACAAAAAAAAAAAAGAGGGACTTTTCAACCTCATCAGTCTCCTCACAAAGCCCAGAAATCAGAGAAAAATCTGCGGAGCTACTGAAAGAGACACACACCATGAGCTGCTGCAGGCTTCCTGAACTCACACATCCCCCAACCATCAGTTTCTCCAGGGTGTTGGTAGAATCGAGCACCTAGTGGCAGATCTGATCCACATCACCAACACCGGACCCAGCATACCTGACCCAAGCTCCACAGCTCAGTGAACGAGGTGGGCACCCAGCATTGGTGAGTTTAAAAGCCACAACAAAAGATAACAAAGGCCTGCATTGGAAGTGCTAACCACTCTTTCCAGGTCAAGGCAGGGTATGTATTACATATTTGTGGGTGGCTTTACCATTTTCAAATAAGCTGAATATGAGGGGTTGAATATTGCTACCTGTAGTACTTATAGATTTAAAGGGCCTTTATCTTTTGCTTCAGTTATTATTGAGGACAGGGTCTGATTCCCAAGCTGACAGGACTAAGGGCGTGGACCATCACATGCCCTTAGGGATTTTGACCCTATAGGACTGTTTGTCTCAATTCTCACACTTGTATACTGTGTGTTCATGTTAATTGAATGTGTATTTTGCTTTGTTGAAGTTTAGAACTTGCCTCTAAATTGTTCCACCAGTCCACTACAATAGTTGTTTAACAAGCAAACTCAACAGCTAGGAGTACTTCTACTTAGGTACAAGTGCTACACTTGACACCTTAAACTCATATCCTGAAATTATATAAAGGTGGATCACAACACCTAAGAACACTGAAGATAAATAGGAAACCTAAGCATCAAATCAATCCAGGATGCATAAGTCACTACATTATAATACAAGAAACACAAAGAATCAAGACAATGCAATCCCACCAAAAATTACAAATCTATCAGAAGGGTTCACCAATGAGACTGTTTTAGAAGAAATTCCTGACAAAGATTTCAAGGGAATGAAGATATCTATGCTCAAAGAAATGAAAGAAGAAATGAAAGCAATCCGAGAAGAAAACAAAGGAATTAGAGAAGAAAACAAACTGTTGAAGGAGATTACAGAGAAACAGTTTAATGAAATAAAAAGGTCATTAGAGGACATGAATAAGGAAATAGAACTACTGAAGAAAAACCAGGCTGAAATCCTAGCCCTGAAGAACACAGTCACTGAAATAAAAAACTCTGTGGAAAGTCTCACTAGTAGAATGGATGAAGGAGAGGACAGAATATCTAAACTAGAAGACCAGATGGCAGACCTATCACAGTCCAAGAAAGAGAAAGACAAGCTAATAGAAAGGTATGAATGGGAACTCCAAGACATGCGGGACACTATGAAAAGATCAAACATAAGAATTCAAGGTACAGCAGAATGGGAAGAATTTCAATCCAAAGGTTTAGTAGGTGTTTTCCACAAAATCATAGAAGAAAAATTTCCCCAAATTGGGAAAGAAATGCCAATGCAGATACAAGAAGCATTTAGAACACCAAACAGACAAAACCTAGAAAGATCCTCTTCTCGCCATGTTATAATTAAACTACTAAATACACAAACCAAAGAAAATATATTGAAAGCAGTTAGAGAGAAAAAGCAAATGACCTACAAAGGGAAACCCATCAGGGTCACAGCAGATTACTCAACACAAACCTTCAAAGCCAGAAGGGCTTGGAGTGATGTATTCCAAGTTCTGAAAGATAAAAACTGTCAACCAAGATTACTTTATCCTGCAAAGCTTTCTATCCAAATTGATGGAGAAATAAGGACATTCCACAACAAAGATAGGCTAAAGGAATTTTTGGCAACTAAACCAGGTCTACAGAAAATACTTGCAGGAACCATTCATGCTGAAGAAAAAACAAAACACACACAGCAGGAATTAGGAAAAAAGAAATCATATTCAACAGTTAGAACAAGTGAGTAAAACGAAAACCAGGAAGAACTACAAACAAGAAAAATGGACAGATCAAATACATATCTTTCAATAATAACTCTTAATATCAATGGCCTCAATGCCCCAACCAAAAGACATAGACTTGCAGACTGGATTAAAAAGCAGGATCCTACCATCTGTTGCCTCCAGGAAACTCACCTCTGATTAAAAGATAGAAACCTTCTTAGGGTGAAAGGTTGGAAAAAGATATTTCAAGCAAATGGACCTAGAAAACAAGCAGGGGTTGCCATCCTAATTTCTGACAGGATAGACTTCAAACCAACATTAGTGAGGAGAGATAAAGCTGGTCACTTTATACTGATTAAAGGAACACTCCAACAGGAGGATATCACAATCCTAAACATTTATGCTCCCAACACGGGGGCCCCCAATTACATAAAACAAACACTATCGGACTTAAGGTCAGAGATAACACCTAACACAATAGTAGTGGGTGACTTCAATACCCCGCTGTCATCACTTGACAGGTCTACCCAACAAAAAATAAACAGAGAGACATCTGCATTAAATGATATCATGGAACAAATGGACCTAACAGATATATACAGAACATTCCATCCAAATACTGCAGAATATACATTCTTCTCAGCGGCACATGGGACATTCTCTAAAATAGACCATATGATAGGACACAAATAAAATCTTAACAAATACAGGAAAATTGAAATAATCCCTTGTATGCTATCTGACCACAATGGGATTAAACTGCAAATCAACAACAAGAAAAACTACAGAGCATACAGAAATTCATGGAGACTAAACAGTACATTATTGAATGATGTATGGGTCATTGAAGAAATTAAAAAGGAAATCAAGAAATTCATAGAATCAAATGATGATGAGAATACAACATACCAAAACCTTTGGGACACAATGAAGGCAGTCCTACGAGGGAAATTTATAGCTCTAAGTGCCTATATTAAGAAATTAGAGAGTTCACAACTAAACAATTTAATCCTTCACCTTAAGGCCTTGGAAAGAGAAGAACAAGGCAAACCAAAAATCAGTAGACAGGAAGAAATAATAAAGGTTAGGGCAGAAATTAATGAAATGGAAGCCAAAAAAACAATCAAAAAAATCAATGAAACAAAGAGTTGGTTCTTTGTAAGGATTAACAAGATTGACAACCCTTAGCAAATCTGACCAAAAGAAAGAGAGAAGAGACAAAAATTGATAAAATTAGAGATGAAAAAGGCAACATCACAACAGATACCAAAGAAATTCAGAAAATCATACGGACATACTTTAAGAATATATATGCCTCTAAGTTTGAAAGCCTGAAAGAAATGGATGATTTCCTTGATTTATATGCCCTACCAAAATTAAATCAAGATGAGATAAACCATTTAAATAGACCTATAACAACCACAGAGATCCAAGCAGTCATAAAAAGTCTCCCAACTAAAAAAAGCCCAGGCCCAGATGGATTCACTGCTGAATTTTACCAGACATTCCTGGAAGATCTAACACCAATGCTTCTCAAACTTTTCAATAAAATAGAAGAGGAAGGAATTCTACCGAAATCCTTCTATGAAGCCAGCATCACCCTGATACCCAAACCGGACAAAGACAGATCAAAAAAAGAAAATTATAGACCAATTTCCCTCATGAACACAGATGCAAAAATTCTCAACAAAATACTGGCAAACAGAATACAAGAATATATCAGAAAGATTATTCACCCTGACCAAGTAGGCTTTATCCCAGAGATGTAGGGATGGTTCAACATACGCAAATCCGTAAATGTAATACACCATATAAATGGTCTGAAGGACAAAAATCACATGGTCATCTCAATAGCTGCAGAAAAGGCATTTGACAAAATTCAACACCCCTTCATGGTGAAAGTACTAGAGAAACTTGTAATAGAAGGAACATATCTCAACATAATAAAAGCTATTTATGACAAACCTACAGCCAACATAATACTAAATGGGGAAAAACTTGAAGCTTTTCCTCTAAATTCAGGAACAAGACAAGGGTGTCCACTTTCCCCACTATTATTTAATATAGTACTGTAAGTCTTAGCCATAGCAATAAGGCAAGAGACACTCATAAAGGGGATACAAATCAGAAGTGAAGAGGTCAAATTATCATTATTTGCAGATGATATGATTCTATACATAACAGACCCTAAAGACTCTACCAGCAAACTGTTAGAGCTGATAAACACTTTTAGCAATGTAGCAGGATACAAAATAAACACACAGAAATCAGTAGCTTTTCTATACACTAACAACAAACATGCAGAGGATGAAATCAGGGAATCTCTCCCATTCACAATTGCCTCAAAAAAAAATACCTTGGAATAAACTTAACCAAGGAAGTGAAGGATCTCTACAATGAGAGCTTTAAAAAACTCGAGCGACAAATTGCAGAAGACACATGAAAATGGAAAGACATTCCATGCTCCTGGATTGGAAGAATCAATATTGTGAAAATGTCAATCTTACCAAAAGCAATCTACACATTTAATTAAATCCCCATTAAAATCCCAATAGCATTCTTCACAGAAATAGAAAAAACAATACTAAAATTCATCTGGAAACACAAAAAACCTCGAATAACCAAAACAATTTTGTGTAACAAAAATCAGGCAGGTGGTATAACCATACCCGATTTTAAGTTATACTACAAAGCCATAGTAACAAAAACAGCATGGTATTGGCACAAGGACAGACAGGTAGATCAATGGAACAGAATAGAAGACCCAAATATTAATCCAGGCAGCTACAGCTACCTGATTTTTGACAAAAATGCCAAAAATATTCATTGGAGAAAAGATAGCCTCTTTAACAAGTGGTGCTGGGAAAACTGGACATCAGTATGTAAAAGGATAAACACAAATCCTTGCCTCTCTCCTTGCACAAGAGTCAAGTCCAAATGGATAAGAGACCTTAATATCAGACCTGAAACTCTGAAACTGCTGGAGGAAAAATTAGGGGAAACTCTTCCACATATTGGATTAGGCAAGGACTTTCTGAATATAACTCCAATTGCTCAGAGAATAAAACCACTAATCAGCCACTGGGACCTTATGAAATTACAAAGCTTTTGTACAGCAAATGACATTGTGAATAGAGCAAAAAGACAACCTACAGAATGGGAGAAAATCTTTGCCAGTTATACATTTGACAGAGGATTAATATCCAGAATATACAAAGAACTCAAAAAACAGAATAACAAGAATTCAAACAACCCAGTTAAAAAATGCGCTATGGAACTAAATAGAGAATTCACGGAAGATGAAATACAGATGGCATATAAACATCTAAAAAAATGTTCTACATCCTTAGCCATCAGGGAAATGCAAATTAAAACCACGTTGATATTCCATTTCACTCCTGTCAGAATGGCTGCCATCAAGAAAACAAATGACAATAAGTGTTGGCGTGGATGCGGAAAAACAGGAACTCTTCTACACTGTTGGTGGGAATGTAAGCTGGTCCAGCCACTGTGGAAATCAGTGTGGAGGTTCTTGAGACAGCTAGAAATAGATTTACCATATGATCCAGCTATAGCACTCCTAGGCATATATCCAGAGGACTCTTCTTACTTCCTTAGAGATACTTGCAAAACCATGTTTATTGCTGCTCTATTCACAATAGCTAGGAAATGGAAGCAGCCTAGATGTCCCTCCACAGATGAGTGGATAATAAAGATGTGGTACATTTACACAATGGAGTTCTATTCAGCGGTAAAGAAAAATGAAATTATGAAATTTGCAGGGAAATGGATGGATCTGGAAAGGATTATACTTAGTGAGGTAACCCAGGCTCAGAAAGCCAAACATCACATGTTCTCTCTCATATGTGGATCCTAGCTACCAATGTATAGACTTGTGTGTGAACTGGAACCAAAAATAGGTACTAGAAACCAGTACGTGGGTAAAAGGCTATAAGGGAGGGAAGAAAGGGAAGGACTTAAGTGTATGGTAATGCACATATGTAAGTAGAAGAACTGAGTACAGGGAGGGGAATGGCCTAAGCGAGGCCATGGGAATAGAATGCATACAAAAAGGGCAGGGGGAGGGTCAATCTAAACTCAAGATATTATCAATAAGACATATGTAAAATTACTTTTTTTGAATTAGGGCACGTCTAGAAGATGTAGACTGTTACTAGAAAATTTTCAATACCTGGGATGGAATACCTTTCAGTGAGTTGTTGGCCAAGGAGGTCCCGGGAGCCTCCAAAACATTAAGGCTTTTGCCAAAGCCCTTGGTGTCCCTAGAGAAACAGATAGTAAGACCCTATTGCTGAAGACATCTCATGCCTGAGAGGCAAGGTCACTGAGAAAGCAAGCTGATGCTGAGCAGAAAACCTTCTCCCTGTAGACCAGCCAATTGAAAGCTGGAAAAAGCTGCACTGCACACAGCGTATGGGAGACAGAAGCCATCAACAGTGAAAACAGTGGATGCTGAATATTCAAGCTTGGCCAGACAGGCCCAATGACTGAACAGGTGCAATAGTGGCGTGTCTACTCTTGGGGTAACCAACTGCTCCATAATTGGACTGAAGGCCCTCTCTATGGGAGGGAATACATACCTGGTACTGAAAAACCTAAGTAAAAGTCTATGGTAGGTGAGGTCATGAGCCTTGGGGGTATAAGCCTGCTCATGTCTGACTAAATGTATATATTATTCCCACCAAGCTGCCCTGGGGACACTACACTAAATGTTCATGTTCACATATTAACGCTACTCTCACTTCTGGCTAGAGAAGCTTCTCTTTTCAGATGGTGATGACCACTGGGATGACCCAAAAGGCAACATAGTGCTGAGAAGAAGGGATGGAGGAGTGTCTAGCACTGAAACACTTCTGTCACACCCTCCAATGGCTCAGGGACCATTGCGGAAGAGGGGGCGGATAGAATGGAAGAGCTAAAGGAAGGATATGACCTCTTACAATGCAACTTCCCAGACAGAAATTGGCCTTGATATCCATGATCTTGTAGTGCCTAGCAATACCTTTGCAAGACCCTCAAAATAGAAGAGAAATATGATGTCATCAAATTAGGAAAGAGACTAATAGAGAGAGGGAGGGGATATGATGGAGACAGGAGTTCTAAAGTGGAATGGGGGGAGGGGAGGGAAATATCAGGTGGGTTTTTTTTGGTATGTAAGATTAAAAGTCAATAAAAATAATAATTAAAAAAAAAGAGTGAAAGGAAGGGTTCAGCTCCTTACAATGCAGTGTTCAGACAGAAATTGACATCAATATTCATGACCTTGCAGTGCCTAGAAATATCTTCACAAGACACTCATAATAGAAGAAAAAGATTATGACACCAAATTAAAAGAGAGACAAATAGAGAGAGGGAGGGGATATGATGGAGAATGGAGTTCTGAAGGGGAATGAGGGGACGGAAATATCATGTATTTTTTGTCTGTAAGTATAGAAGTTGTCAATATAAAATAATAAATAAATAAATAAAGTTGTCAATAAAAATAAATTTTTTTAAAAATGTATTTGATTTGAATGAGTTTATTTAGCATATTGGATGATGTGTACCAGTTTGAACATCCTTGATTTGTGCTATCTAACAAGATGTCTAACTTAGCAAGTTCATTTCATTTGAAATGTAGTTTGCTAAGTAAACATTTTCATTGCAGAACACTATACTGTTTTAAATAAGTTTGTTCATATGAGTAAATTCATGTCATTTGAATTAGTTTATTTCGCATATTAGACAAAGTGTACAAGTTTGAACTTCCTAGGTTTGTGCTATCTAACAAGATATACAACTTACTAAGTTCATTTCATTTTGAATGTAGTTTGGTAAGGAAACATTTTCATTGAAGAACATTATACTGTTTGAAATAAGTTTGTTCAACTGAGCAAATGCATGCCATTTTAATGAGTTTATTTCACATATTGGTTATTGTGTACAAGTTTGAACTTCCTTGGTTTGTGCTATCTAACAAGATATATAACTTAGTAGGTTCATTTAGTTTCCAATGTACTTTGCTAAATAAAGAAACATCTTGATTGCAAAACACTGTACTGTTTGAAATAACTTTGGTCAACTAAGCAAATTGAATGCCATTTGAATGAGTTTTTTTTCACAGATTGGACATCAAGTACAAGTTAGAACTTGCTTGGTTTGTGCTATCTCACAAGATGTATAACCTACCAAGTTCATTTTATTTCAAATGTAGTTTGCTAGGTAAAGAAATGTCTTCACTGCAGAACACTATAGTGTTTGAAATAGGTTTGTTCAACTGAGCAAAGGCATTTGATTAGAATGAGATTCCATCATAGTTTGGACATTCAGTAGAATAAATTTGAATTTGTTGGTTTGTGCTGACAAGATGTAGAACTGACTTAGTTCATTTCATTTCGAAAGTAGTTTGCTAAGAAACATCCTCATTGCAGAATTCTATACTGTTTTTCCAAATGAGTAAAAGTGTGCTATTTCAATGAGTTTATTTTGCATATTGGACGTTGTATACAAGTTTGAAATTCCTTGGTTTGTGCTATCTCACAAGATGAGTAACTTACAAAGTTCATTTCATTATGAAAGGCATTTGCTAAGTAAAGACACATGTTCAGGGGCTGGAGAGATGGCTTAGTGGTTAAAAGCTTGCCTGTGGAGCCTAAGGACCCCGGTTCGAGGTTTGATTCTCCAGGACCCACGTCAGCCAGATGCACAAGGGGGTGCACGCATCTGGAGTTTGTTTGCAGTGGCTGGAGGCCCTGGCGCACCCATTCTCTCACTCTATGTCTCTCTCTCTCTCTTTCCCTACCTGCCTATTTCTGTATTTCCCTCTCTCTCAAATAAATAAATAAACAAAATAAAATATATAAAAAATGTTCCTCATGGTTAGCAATTAAAAAAAAGACACATGTTCATTGCAGAACACTATACTGTTTGAAATAAATTTGTTCAACTGAGCAAATTGCATTTCATTTGAATAAGTTTATTTCACATATTGGATGTTATGTACAAGTTTGAACTTCCTTGGTTTGTGCTATCTAACAAGATATATAACTTACTAAGTTCATTTCATTTCAAATATAGTTTGCTAAGTAAAAAAGCCTCTCCTTTGCAGAACACTATACTGTTTGAAATAGGTTTGTTCAAATGAGCAAATGTGTTGGATTTGAATGTTTCCATCGTAATTTGGACATTCAGTAAAACAAATTTGAACTTCCTTGGTTTCGGATATCTAACAAGATGTATAACTTACTAAGTTCATTTGAATTCGAATGTAGTCTGCTAAGTAAAGAAACGTCTTCATTGCAGAACCCTACACTGTTTAAAATAGGTTTGTTGAAGTGAGCAAATGCATTGGATTTGAAGAGTTTCTGTCATAGTTTGGTCATTCAGTAGAACAAATTTGAACTTCCTTGATTTTTGATATCTAACAAGATGTATAACTTACTAAGTTCATTTCATTTTTGAATGTAGTTTACTAAGTAAAGAAACATTTTCATTACAGAACACTATACTGGTTGAAGTATGTTTGTTCAACTGAGGAAATGCATTGGATTTGAGTGAATTTACATTGTATTTTGGACATTTAGTAGAACAAATTTGAACTTCCTTGATTTGTTATACCTAACAAGATATATAACTTAGTAAGTTCATTTCATTTCAAATGCAGTTTGCTGGGAAAAATAACATCTTTATTGCAGAGTGCTATCAGGTTTGAAATAAGTTTGTTCAAGTGAGCAAATGTGTATGATTTCAATGAGTTTCTTTTGCAGATTGGACATCGAGTAACAAGTTGGAACTTGCTTTGTGCTATCTCACAAGATGTATAACCTACCAAGTTCATTTCATTTCAAATGTAGTTTGCTAAGAAATATCTTCATTGCAGAACACTATGCTCTTTGAAATAGGTTTGTTCAACTGAGCAAATGCATTTGATTAGAAAGAGTTTCTGTCATAGTTTTGACATTCAGTAGAACAAATTTGAACTTTCTTTGGTTTGTGATGACAAGATATAGAACTTACTAAGTTCATTTCATTTCAAAAGTAGTTTGCTCAGTAATGAAACATCTTCATTGCAGAACACTATTCTGTTGGAAATAAGTTTGTTCAAATGAGTAAATGTATGCCATTTTAATGAGTTTATTTCACATATTGGACATTGTGTACAAGTTTGAACTTCCTTCATTTGTTCTATCTCACAAGATGTATAACTTACTAAGTTTATTTCATTTTTAAAGTTGTTTGCTAAGTAAAGACACATCTTCATTGCAGAACAGTATATGGTTTGAAATAAGTTTGTTCAACTGAGCAAATTTGTGCTATTTAAATGAGTCTGTTTTGCAGATTGGACATTGAGTACAATACGTTTGAACTTCCTTGGTTTGTGCTATGTAAGAAGATGTATAACCTACTAAGTTCATTTCAGTTCAAATGTAGTTTGCTAAGTAAAGAAACATCTTCATTGCAGAACACTACAGTGTTTGAAATAAGTTTGCTCAACTGAGCAAATGCATTTGATTTGTGTGAATTTCCATCATAGTTTGGACATTCAGTAGAATTAATATGAACTTAGTTGGTTTGTGCTGACAAGATATATAACTTACTAAGTTATTTAATTTTGAAAGTAGTTTGCTAAGTAAAGAAACATCTTCATTGCAAAACACTGTACTGTTTGAAATAAGTTTGTTCAAATGATAAATGCATGCCATTTCAATCAGTTTATTTCACATAATGGACGTTGTGTACAAGTTTGAACTTCCTTGGTTTGTAATTAACTTCCTAAGTTTGTAATTAAGATGTAAAACTTACTAAATTCATTTCAGTTGGAACATCATTTGCTAAGTAAAGCCAAATCTTCATTGCAGAATAGTATACTGTTTGAAATAAGTTTGTTCAACTGAATAAATGCATGCAATATGACTGAGTATGTTTGGAAGATTGGACAATGAATAAAACAACTTTTAATTTCCTTGGTTTGTGCTATATAACAAGATGTCTAACTTAGTAAGTTCATTTCATTTCAAATGTAGTTCGATAGGTAAAGAAACATCTTCAAGAGCAGTTGGTTTCCCACCATGGCTGTGTGCCACTATTGCCCTTGTTTGAGCATTACGCCAGGTTGTTTCCTGCTGGGTGTCTTAGACTGAAAGTTGTTTGGACCAATGTCAGCCATTTTTCCCCAGTTGCTGGTGTAGCACCCTCTGGCACTAGATGAGCTAACTGTCTTGGGACTCAACCTCTTCCAGATTCTGGCCAGGTCTCTCCATGTTTGCTCTCACATGCGTATGTTGTCTTTGACAGTAGGGTCTTACCATTAACCTTTGGTGGGCCATCAAGAACTTTGACAGAAATCTGTCTTTTTGGGGGAACCTTGTAGGTGTCTTGGATCAACAGCTCATTGTGAAAGTTAACACCATGCTGGTACTGGGAGTTAAAAGTCAGTGCCTAGAAAGGTGAGGGGAGAAAAAGATAGATAATATCAAAGAGAAAGTGATTATAGAGAGGAGATGGAGAGAAAGAGAGTGAGAGGGAGAGAGAAGAGAGAGAAAAGCAGGAAAAAATGAAGGTTGGTGTTCATGATGTTCTCTCTAGTTTCCTGTGGTTCAGGTGTTCCCTCTGCAGTCCTGCTGAAGATCAATGTTTTAGCCAAGGCCCCAGCTGAAACCATAGAGTAATGCAGGGGAAGGGCAAGAGTACAGAGTTCTTGGGGATCATGACACCAGAAAAAGGATGAAGGAGATAAACACAGAGAACATCCAACTCCTGCTAAGCCAGATATCCAGAAACACAGAGGCATCCAAAACCTCATTACTGAAGTAGAACTAAAATGACCCCATTGTGGCTCAGGGAAATTCGCAGAAGAGGGGGGTGGAAAGAATGTTAGAGCCACAAGTTGGGGCATTATGCATAGAGACTTGGCCTATCCCCCATAACTCTTGACTACCCCCACAATGCATGACCTGCATTCCCCATTAATGAGGGTCCCTTTGGAAGAGGGAGGAGGATAATTGAGTCACCATTATGAATGTAAAATTAGAATAATATAAATAAAAAAGAAATAAAAAAGAAACATCTTCATTGCAGAACACTATACAGTTTGAAATAAGTTTGTTCAACTGAGCAAATGAGTGCAATTTAAACAATTTTCTTTTACAGATTGGACATCGAGTACAATATGTTTGAATTTCTTGCTTTGTGCTATCTAACAAGATTTATAACCTAATAATTTCATTTCATTTCAAATGTAGTTGGCTAAGAAACATTTTCATTGCAGAACACGACACTGTTGGGAATAGGTTTGTTCAACTGAACAAATGCATTGGATTTGAGTGAGTTTCCATAGTAGTTTGGACATTCAGTAGAACAAAGTTGAACTTCCTTTGTTTGTGATATCTGACACGATGGATAACTTACTAAATTCACTTCATTTCAAATGTAGTTTGCATTCAGGTGTGCTGAGCAAATGCCTGTGATTTCAACGAGTTTCTTTTGCAGATTGGGCATCGAGTACAACCGAGTACAAACTTTGAACTTGTTGGTTTGTGCTATCTAACAAGATGTATAACTTACTATGGGGTATTTCTTTTTGAATGTAGTTTGCTAGGAAAACAAACATCTTCACTGAAGAATACTATACTGTTTGATATAAGTTTGTTCAACTGAGTAAATGTGTACAATTTGAATTAGTATGTTTGGCAGATTGGACAATGAGTACAACAACTTTGAATTTCCTTGGTTTGGGCTATCTAACTAGATGTATAACATAGTAAGTTCATTTCAACAAATGTAGTAAAGAAACATCTTTATTGCAGAAAACTATATGGTTTGAAATGTTTGTTCAATTGAGCAAATGTGTGCGATTTTAATGAGTTTCTTTCACAGATTGCACATCAAGTACAATACGTTTGAACTTCTTTGCCTTATGTTATCTAACAAGATGTATAACCTACTAAGTTCATTTCATTTCAAATGTAGTATGCTAAGTAAAGAAACCTCTTCATTGCAGAACACTACACTGTTTGAAATAGGTTTGTTCAACTGGGCAAATGCATTTGATTTGAATGAGCTTCCATCGTAGTTTGGAAATTCAGTAGAACAAATTTGAACTTCCTTGGTTTGTGCTATCTAACAAGATGTAAAACTTACTAAGTTCATTTCATTTTGAAAGTAGTTTGCTAAGTAAAGAAGCATTTTCATTGCAGAACAATACTGTTTGAAATAAGTTTGTTCAAATTAGTAAGTTCAATGAGTTTATTTCACATATTGGACATTGTGTACAAGTTTGAACTTCCTTGGTTTGTGTATCTAACAACATGTATAACCTAGTAAGTTCATTTCATTTCTAATGTAGATTGCTAAGTAAGCAAACATCTTCATTGCAGAACACTATACTGTTTGAAATAAGTTTGTTCAACTGAGCAAGTTACATGCCATTTGAATGAGTTTCTTTCACAGATTGGGCATCAAGTACAAGTTTGAACTTCCTTGTTTTGTGCTATCTAACAAGATATCTAACTTAGTAATTTCATTTCATTTCTAATGTAGTTTGCTAAGTAAAGAAATATCTTCATTGCAGAACACTATACTGTTTGAAGTAAGTTTGTACAACTGAGCATATTGAGTGCCATAGAATGACTTATTTTCACATATTGCACATCGAGTACAACAAGTTGGAACTTCCTTGGTTTGTGCTATCTCACAAGATGAATAACTTACTAAGTTCAGTTCATTTCAAAAGTAGTTTGCTACCTAAAATCACATCTTCATTGCAGAACAGTATACTGTTTCAAATAAGATAAGTAAATGTGTGCCATTTGAATGAGTTTATTTCACATATTGGATGTTGTGTACAAGTTTGAACTTCCTTGGTTTGTGCTATCTAACAAGATGTATAACTTAGTAAGTTCAATTCATTTCAAATGTAGTTTGGTAAGTAAAGAAATATCTTCATTTGCAGAACACTACCGTGTTAGAATAAGTATGTTCAACTGAGTAAATGCATGCGATTTCAATGAGTTTATTTCACATATTGGATGTTGTGTACAAGTTTGAACTTCCTTCATTTGTGCTATCTCACAAGATGTATAACTTATGAAGTTCATTTCATTTCAAAAGTAGTTTCCTATGTAAAGAAGCATCTTCATTGCAGAACACGACAGTTTTAAAAAGTTTGTTAAATTGAGTAAATGTGTGCCATTTCAATGAGTTTATTTTGCATATTGGACATTGTATACAAGTTTGAAATTCCTTGGTTTGTGCTATCTCACAAGATGAATAACTTGCTAAGTTCATGTTATTATGAAAGACATTTGCTAAGTAAAGACACATGTTCATTGAGGACACTATACTGTTTGAAATAAGTTGTTCAACTGAGCAAATGAGTGCAGTTTCAACAAGTTTCTTTTGCAGATTGCACATCTAGTACAGTACATTTGAACTTCCTTGGTTTGTGTTATCTAACAAGATGTATAACCTACTAAGTTAATTTCATTTTGAAAGTAGTTTGCTAGGTAAAGAAACAACTTCATTGCAAAACACTATACTGTTTGAAATAGCTTTATTTAACTGAGCAAATGGGTTGGATTAAAATGAGTTTCCATCGTGGTTTGGACATTCAGTAGAACAAATTTGAACTTTGTTTCTTTGTGCTGACAAGATATATAATTTACTAAGTTCATTTCATTTCGAAAGCAGTTTACTAAGAAAAGAAACATCTTCATTGCAGAACACTGTACTGTCTGAAATTACTTTGTTCAAATGAGCAAATATGTGCCATTTCAATTAGTTTATTTCACATATTGGACATTGTGTACAAGTTTGAACTACCTTGGTTTGTCCTATCTCACAACATGTATAACTTATTAAATTCATTTCATTCCAAAAATAGTTTGGTAAAGAAACATATCCATTGCAGAACAATAGGCTCTTTGAAATAAGTTTGTTCTTTGAAATAAGTTTTTTGAATTCAGTATATGGCATGCCATTAAAATGAGTTCATTTCACAGATTTGATATCGAGTACAACAAGTTTTAACTTCCTTGGTTTGTGCTATCTAACAAGATGTCTAACGTAGTAAGTTCATTTCATTTCAAATGTAGTTTGCTAAGTAATGAAAAATCTTCATTGCATAACACTATACTGTTTGAAATACGTATGTTCAACTGAGCATATTGTATACCCTGGAATGAGTTTGTTTCACAGATTGGACATTGAGTACAAGAAGTTTGAACTTCCTTGTTTTGTGATATCTAACAAGATGGCTAATTTAGTAAGTTCATTTCATTTCAAATGTAGTTTGCTAAGTAAACAAACATCTACATTGCAGAACACTATACTGTGTTAAATAAGTTTGTTCAAATGAGTAAATGCATGCCATTTCAATGAGTTTATTTTGTATATTGTACATTATGTACAAGTTTGAACTTCCTTGGTTTGTGCTATCTAACAAGATGTATAACCTACTAAGTTCATTTCAGTTCGAATATAGTTTGCTAAGTAAAGAAACACCTTCATTACAGAACACTGTACAGTTTGAAACAGGTTTCTTCAACTGAGCAAATGCATTCAATTTGAATTATTTTATTTTGCATATTGTACTTTGTATACAAGTTTGAACTTCCTTGGTTTGTGCTATCTAACAAGATGTATTACTTAGGAAGTTTATTGCATTTTGAATGTAGATTGCTAAGTACACCTTAATCTCTTTCTGCTTCTCTCTTTCTTTTTTCTCTATACTCACTTTATCTTTTATATTATCTATCTTTTGCTTCCCTCACCTTCGTAGGTGCTGAATTATAACTCCCAGTACCAGCACGGAGTTAACTTTCACAATGAGCTGTTGATCCGAGACACCTACAAGTTTTCCCAAAAAGACAGATTTCTGTCAGAGTTCTTGATGACCCACCAAAGGTCAATGGTAAGACCCTACTGTCAAAGACAGCATACGGATGTGAGACCAAATATAGAGAGACCAGACCAGAACCTGGAAGAGGGTGAGTCCCCAGACAGTTAGCTAGTCTAGTACCAGAGGGTGCTACATGAGCAACTGGGGGAAAATGGCTGACATCTGTCCAAACAACTTGTAGTCTAAGACACCCAGCAGGAAACAACTTGGAATAATGCTCAAACAAGTGCAGTAGTGGCACACAGACATGGTGGGTAACCAACTGCTCTTGATTTGGTTAATAGATCCACTCAGTGGAATGGAACTCATTGTTGGAACTGGGAAATAAGTCAAAACTAGATACAAAAAATGAGCTCAATCTCCAAGATCAAGATACCACCAAATGTGGGCTAGAAGAGGGCCTACACATATAAAATTCCCTCCAAAATATCTATGGTCATCCAATCCATCTAGTACTAACTTCTCTCTCCATTGGAGAGTTTGTTTATCTTTTTCTGATGGACAATGAAACTGAAGGGTGGATCAGCCAATCACACCTCACAAGGGCCCCAGCTGAAACCATAGAGTAATGCAGGGGAAGAGCAAAAGTACAGCCTTCTTGGGGATCATGATACTAGAAAAAAGCTGAAAGAGATAAACACAGAGAACATCCAACTCCTACTAAGCCAGATATCCAGAAACACAGAGGCTCCCAAAACCTCATCACTGAAGTAGAACTAAAATGACCCCAATGTGGCTCAGAGAAATTCACAGAAGAGGGTGCAGAAAGAATGTTAGAGCCACAAGTTGGGACATTATGCACAGAGACTTGGCCTATCCCTCATAACTCTTGACTACCCCCACAATGCATGACCCACATTCCCCATTGATGAGGGTCCCTTTGGAAGAGGGAGAACAGGAAGGAGGATAATGGAGTCACCATTATGAATGCAAATTAGAGTAATATAAATAAAAAATAAATTATAAAAAAGAAACATCTTAATTGCAGAACACTGTACTATTTGAAGTAGGTATGTTCAACTGAGCAAATGTGTTCTATTTGAATGAGTTTCCATCATAGTTTGAACATTCAGTAGAACAAATTTGAACTTCCTTAGTTTGAGCTATCTAACAAGATGTATAACTTATTAAGTTCATTTCATATTGAATGTACTTTAGTAAGTTCAATTCATTTTGAATGTGGTTTGGTAAGTAAAGAAACATCTTCATTGCAGAACACTATAGTGTTAGAATAATTTTGTTCAGCTGAGTAAATGTGTATCATTTCAATGAGTTTATTTCCCATATTGGATGTTGGTTTCAAGTTTGAACTTCCTTGGTTTGTGGTATCAAACAAGATGTCTAACTTAGTAAGCTAGTTTCATTTCAAATATAGTTTGCTAAGTAAAGAAATGTCTTCATTGCAGAACACTATACTGGTTGAAATAGGTTTGTTTAAGTAAGCAAATGTATTTGATTTGAATGAGTTTATTTTGCATCTTGAACATTATGTACAACTTTGAATGTCCTTGGTTTGTGTGATCTAACAAGATGTATAACTTAATAAGTTCATTTCATTTTGAATGCAGATTGCTAAGAAACATCTTCATTGCAGAACACTATACTGTTTATAAGTTTGTTCAACTGAGCAAATTGCATTTAATTTGAATAAGTTTATTTCACATATTAGACATTGTGTACACACTGGTATGTGCTATCTAACAAGATGTCTAACTTACCAAGTTCATTTCATTTCAAAACAGTTTGCTAAGTAAAGAAATCCTCTTCATTGCAGAACACTATACTGTTTAAAATAGGTTGGTTCAACTGAGTAAATGCATTTGATTTGAATGACTTTCCACCATAGTTTGGACACTCAGCAGAACAAATTTGAACTTCCTTGGTTTGTGCTGTCTAACAAGATATAGAACTTACTAAGTTCATTTCATTTCGAAAGTAGTTTGCTAGATAAAGAAACATCTTCATTGCAGAAAAGTATACTGTTTGTAATAAGTCTTTTTTTTTAAAATAACTTTGTTCAGCTGAGTATATGGCAATCCATTTGAATGAGTTTGTTTTTCAGATTTGATATCGAGTACAACAAGTTTGAACTTCCTTGGTTTGTGCTATCTCACAAGATGTATAACTTACTAAGTTCATTTCATTTTGAAAGCCATTTGCTAAGTAAACACACAACTTCATTGCAGAACACTGTACTGTTTAAGTTTGTTTAACTGAGCAATTGCATTTCAATTTGAATTAAGTTTATTTTGCATATTGGACCTTGTGTACAACTTTGAACTTCCTTGGTTTTTGCTATCTAACAAGATGTATAAGATATTAAGTTCATTTCATTTCAAATGTAGTTTGCTAAGTAAAGTAACATCGTTACTGCAGAACACTATACTGTTTGAAATAGGTTTGTTCAGCTGAGTAAATGTGTGCCATTTTAATGAGTTTATTTCACATATCAGATGTTGTGCACAAGTTTGAACTTCCTTGGTTTCTGGTATATAACAAGATGTCTAACTTAGTAAGTTCATTTCATTTCAAATATAGTTTGCTAAGTAAAGAAACATCTTCATCGCAGAACACTATACTGTTTGAAATAGGTTTGTTCAACTGAGCAAATGTGTTTGATTTGAATGAGTTTATTTTGCATATTGGACATTGTGTACAAGTTTGAATATCCTTGGTTTGTGCTATTTAACAAGATGTATCACTTAGTAAGTTCATTTCATTTCAAATGCAGATTGCTAAGTAAAGAAACATCTTCATTGCAGAATGCTATACTGTTTGAAATAAGTTTGTTCAATTGAGCAAATGGTATGCCATTTAAATGAATTCGTTTTGCAGATTGGACATTGAGTACAGCAAGTTTGAACTTCCTTGGTTTGTGTAATGTAATAAGATGTATAACTTAGTAAGTTCATTTCATTTTGAATGTATACTTGTAAGTAAAGAAACACCTTCATTCCAGAACACTATACTGTTTCAAATATCTTTCTGAAACTGAGCAAATGCATTTGATTTGAATGAGTTTCTTTTGCAGGAAGGACATTTTGTACAACAAGTTGGAACTGACTTGGTTTGTGCAATGTAACAAGATGTATAACTTAGTAAGTTCATTTCATTTTGATTTACTTTGTTAAGTAAAGAAACACCTTCATTGCAGAACACTATACTGTTTTTAATATAGCTTTCTGAAACTGAGCAAATGTGTGCAATTTGAATGAGTTTCTTTTGCAGGAAGGACATTGTACACAAAGTTTGAACTGACTTGATTTGTGTAATGTAATAAGATGTATAACTTAGTAAGTTCATTTCATTTTTATTGTACTTTGCTAAGTAAAGAAACACCTTCATTCAGAACACAATACTGTTTTTAAATAGCTTTCTGAAACTGAGCAAATGCATTCAATTTGAATGAGTTTCTTTTGCAGGAAGGACGTTTAGTACAACAAGTTTGAACTGTCTTGGTTTGTGCAATGCAATAAGATGTATAACTTAGTAAGTTCATTTCATTTTGATTGTACTTTATTAAGTAAAGAAACACCTTCATTGCAGAACACAATACTGTTTCAAATAGCTTTCTGAAACTTAGCAAATGCATTTGATTTGAATGAGTTTCTTTTGCAGGAAGGACTTTGAGTATGACAAGATAGAACTGACTTGGTTTGTGCAATGTAATAAGATGTGTAACTGAGTAACTTCATTTCATTGTGATTTTACTTTGATAAGTAAAGAAACACCTTCATTCAAGAACAGTATATTGTTTCAAATAGCTTTCTGAAACTTAGCAAATGCAGGTGATTTGAATGAGTTTCTTTCACAGGAAGGACGTTGAGTACAACAAGATAGAACTGCGTTGGTTTGTGCAATGTAATAAGATGTATAACTTAGTAAGTTCATTTCATTTTGATTGTACTTTGTTAAGTAAAGAAACACCTTCATTCCAGAACACTATACTGTTTCAAATAGCTTTCTGAAACTTAGCAAATGCAAGTGATTTGAATGAGTTTCTTTCACAGGAAGGACGTTGAGTACAAGTTAGAACTGACTTGGTTTGTGTAATATAATAAGATGTATAACTAGTAAGTTCATTTCATTTTGATTGTACCTTGTTAAGAATAGAAACACCTTCATTCCAGAACACAATAGTATTTCAAATAGCTATCTGAAACTAAGAAAATGCAGGTGATTTGAATGAGTTTCTTTTGCAGGAAGGAGGTTGAGTACAACAAGTTTAGAACTGCCTTGGTTTGTGCAATGTAATAAGATGTATAACTTAGTAAGTTCATTTCATTTTGATTGTACTTTGTTAAGTAAAGAAACACCTTCATTCCAGAACACAATAGTGTTTCAAATAGCTTTCTGAAACTAAGCAAATGCAGGTGATTTGAATGAGTTTCTTTCACAGGAAGGAGGTTGAGTACAAGTTGGAACTGCCTTGGTTTGTGCAATGTAATAAGATGTATAACTTAGTAAGTTCATTTCATTTTGATTGTACTTTGTTAAGTAAAGAAACACCTCTTTTCTTCCAGAACAGAATATTGTTTGAAATAAGCTTTGTTCAACTAAGCAAATGTGGTGCAGGTTTGAATGAGTTTCTTTTCCAGGATTGGAGGTTGAGTACAACAAGTTTGAACTGCAAAGTTTGTGCAATTTAATAAGATGTATAACTTAGTAAGTTCATTTCATTTTGATTTTGTTCTTTGTTAGGTAAAGAACAACTGCTTTCTTGCTGGAGAACTGGCTATTGTTTGAAATATTTCTCCTAAGCTCTGTCTCTCTTTGAATGAGTTTGTTTGCAAAGAAAGGACATTGAAAAGTTTGAACAAAGGTTTTGTGCAATCAACAAGATGAATAACTTAGTAAGTTCATTTCATTTCATTTCAGGTAAAAAACATCTTCATTGCAGAACACTATAGTTTTGAAATAAGAAAACTTGAAATTGCAATTTTTGTTTCAATGAAATCTTCAGTCTACAGTTTGTTGACATGGAAAAGGACTCATTGTCATATATGTTTAAATTAACTACTTTTTATCATGTGCATGTTCCCTGTAGAAATTCTTCTTATTGGTTGTAGAAACCAGTATTCCTATATTCTTATATTTTAGAGAAAATGATGGTCAGTCATCTTTAACATAGCACAATGTAAGCAGGCCTTTGGTAGGAAATATTCATCTATGCAAACTGAGCAAATGTGTACTAAATCAATGAGTTTCTTTCACATACTGGTCATAGATGTAACAACTTGAACATATTGGTATATACTATCTAATGCAATATGTTTGTCTTAAACCAGTATTTCTTTTCATATTTTATTGTTTGATTGCAAAGAATCTTTGCAGTAAAAGCACTCGATTTGTTTGTTTCCATGCATCTTTAACTTCTTTGCAAATGTGACATGGATGAGAACTCTTTTGTATATTGGTCATTGATGTATGGTTTCAACATATTGGTATATTCACTTTAGAGCTGCAACTTAGTTGATCATTTTCAATTTCAGTATTCTGAACATTTAGAGGAAATGATTTTATTCCCCCTTAATATAACACAAAATAAGTAGAACTTTTTCTTAGAAGGATTCTTTTAGAGATACTTTTTATTGGATGAGAAACATGAAACAGTTTGAACTTCCTTGTATTCCTATATGTCTGATTACATTAAAATGATTTCATTTTTCCTTAACATACCTACAAAAGAAAAATCTGCATTGCAGTATTCTTTTGTTTGAAAATAGTCACTTATGTTCAACTTAATAAATGCAAAATGTGGATTGGAAGAGCACTCAATAGTAATTTAGATTCTTTTTAGAGATGATGTATTTGAATTTGTTTAGAGACTTATTGTTTGAAAAAAACTAAAATATTCAGGATGTAATTTGGTAAAATAAAAAACATCATCCTTGCAGAACACCTAAAGTTTTTCAGGCCTTTTGTTTGAAATAGTTTATTATTTCCATGCAAATGCATAACAAAGACTTTGAAATGGATGGAAGACACAAATAGTAATATATGTTTGAATTCAAGATTTTGATGATGTATTTGAATTCACTTTAGAGCTACTTATTGTTTGAAAAAACTCCATTCAAATATTCAGGTGTAATTTGGTAAGGTTTGTTTCACTTGCAGACAATATTGTTTGAAACTAGTAATGTAAGTTTATTTGTTTCAAAAGTGTACAATATCACATTTTTCTTTCAAGACTGGACATAGAAATTGGTTTGATATAACTATCTAGTGTGATAACTTAGTTCTTAAGTTCATTTCATTTCAGAATGTAGTTTGCTAATTTAAGTAAAACATGATTCATTGCAGAAATGATAATATTTTTTTGAAATAATTCATGTTCAGTTGTAATTTGCTAATTTAAGTAACACCTTGATTGCAGAACTCCATAATCTGAATGAGTTTGATTTTTGAAGATTGGACATCATAGAAGTTTGAACTGTTTGTTTGCTAATTAACAAGATGTATTACTCTAAGTTTCATTTCATTTCAAATGTAGTTTGCTAATTAAAGAAACATCTTCATTGCAGAACACTATACTGTTTGAAATAATGTTTTTTGCATTCTTTCATAGATTGGACATTGAATTTGAACTTCCTTGGTTTGTGCTTTCTAACAAGATTGTAACATTTCATTTTGAATGTAGTTTAACACTATACTGTTTTGAAATAAGTTTGTTCAACTGAGAAATGCATTCCTTTGAATGAGTTTCTTTCATAGATTGGATTGAGTACAAGTTTGAACTTCATTGGTTTATGCTATTCTAACAAGATGTATAACTAGTAAGTTCATTTCATTTCAAATGTAGTTTGCTAATTAAAGAAACATCTTCATTTGCAGAACACTATACTAACTAAAATAAGTTTGTTCAACTGAGTAAATGTGTGCCATTTGAATGAGTTTTTTGCTGATTTGATGTTGATTGATTACAAGTTTGAAACATCCTTGGTTTGTGCTATCTAAAAGATGTATAACATAAGTTCATTTCATTTTGAATGTAGTTTGCTAAGAAAGAAACATCTTCATTGCAGAACACTGTGTTTTGAAATAAGTTTTTTCAACTGAGCAAATGAACATTTTCATTTCAATGAGTTTCTTTCAACACAACCAAGTTGAGTATAATAAATTTGTATAGTTTGTAAGTAAAAGATGTATAAATATGCTAACTTAAATAAGTTCATTTCATTTGAATGTAGTTTGTAAGTAAAGAAACATCTTCATTTATACTAACAAGATGTAAAATAACTAAAAGTTCATTGCAGAACACTCATTTTTTTGAACAAGTTTGAACTATCTAACAAGATGTCTTAGTAAAGTAAAGAAACATCTTCATTGCAGAACACTGTTGTTTGAAATGAGTACATTTCTAACTGTTTGTTCAAATACATTTATTTTTTGAATGAGTTTGTATTAAACATCTTCACTGCAGATTTGTGACAGTTGATGTACTTAACATTTCATTTGAAATAAGTTTGAAACATCTTGAATGCAAAACTGGTTTGTGCTATATGTCATTGTTACTTGGTTTGTGCTATCTAACAAGATGTATCACTTAGTAAGTTCATTTCATTTCAAATGTACATTGCTAACTAAAGAAACATCTTCATTGCAGAACACTATACTGTTTGAAATAAGTTTGTTCAATTGAGCAAATGGCATGCCATTTGAATGAGTTCATTTTGCAGATTGGATATCGAGTACAGAAAGTTTGAACTTCCTTGGTTTGTGCTATCTGGCAATATGTCTAACTTAGTAAGTTCATTTCATGTCAAATGTATATTGGTAAGTAAAGAAACATCTTCATTGCAGAACACTATACTGTTTGAAATAGGTTTGTTAAACTGAGCAAATTGCATGCTCTGGAATGTGTTTGTTTCACAGATTTGACATTGATTACAACAAGTTTGAACTTCCTTGATGTGTGCTATCTAGGAATATGTCTAACTTAGTAAGTTCATTTCATTTCAAATGTAGTTGACTATGTAAAGAAATATCTTCATTGCAGAACACTATACTGTTTGAAATGAGTTTGTTAGAATGAGTAAATGCATGCCATTTCAATGAGTTTATTTCACATATTGGCATTATGTACAAGTCTGAACTTCCTTGGTTTGCACTATCTATAAAGATGTCTAAATTAGTAAGTTCAATTCATTTTGAATGTAGTTTGGTAAGTAAAGAAACATCTTCATTGCAAAACACTATAGTGATAGAATAATTTTGTTCAACTGAGTAAATGTGTGCTATTTCAATGAGGTTATTTCACATATTGGATGTTGTGTACAAGTTTGAACTTCCTTGGTTTGTGCTATTTCACAAAGTGAATAACTTACTAAGTTCATTTCATTTTGAATGTAGTTTACTAAGTAAGAAACATCTTCATCAAAGAACACTGTACTGCTTGAAATAGGTTTGTTCAACTGAACAAATGCATTAGATTTGAATGAGTTTATTTTGCATATTGGACATTGTGTACAAGTTTGAACATCCTTAGATTGTGCTATCTTACAAGATGTATGACTTAGTAAGTTCATTTCATTTCGAATGTATACTGCTAACTAAAGAAACAGCTTCATTGCAGAACACTTCATTGCAGAAATGAGATTGTTCAGCTGAGCAAATAATGTGCCATTTGAATGAGTTTCTTTCACAGTTCAAAGACAAGTTTGAACTTACTTGGTTTGGGCTATCTAGCAAGCTGTCTAACTTAGTAAGTTCATTTCATTTCGAATGCAGTTTGCTAAGTAAAGAAACATCTTCATTGCAGAAAACTATATGGTTTGAAATAGGTTTGTTCAACTGAGAAAATTGCATTCCCTGGAATGTGTTTGTTTTGCACATTCAATATTGAGTACAACAAGTTTGAACTTCCTTGATTTGTGCTATCTATCAAGATATCTTCCATTTTAGTTTGCTAAGTAAACAAACATCTTCATTGAAGAACACTCTACTGTTTAAAATAAGTTTGTTCAAATGACTAAATGCGTGCCATTTCAATGAGTTTATTTTGCATATTGTACATTGTGTACAGGTTTGAACTCCCTTAGTTTGTGCTAACAAGATGTATAACCTACTAAGTTCATTTCATTTTGAATGTAGTTTGCTAAGTAAAGGAACATCTTCATTAAAGAACACTGTACTCTTTTAAATAAGCTACTTAACTCTGCAAATGAGTGTGATTTGAATGAGTTGCTTTCCTACAAAGAGTGTTGAACACAGAAAGTTCAAACTTCCTTGGTTTGTGCAATGTAACAAGAAGTATTATTTTATAAATTCATTTAATTTCCAATATAGTTTGCTAAGTAAAGAAAAATGTTCATTGTGGAACATTACTGTTTGAAATAAGCTTGTTCAACTCAGCAAATGAGTGCAATTTGAATGAATTGCTTTAGTACGATGAGGGTTGAGTTTAGCAACTTCAAATTTCCTAGGTTTGCGCAATCTAACAAGATGTAGTACTTACTACTTTCATTTCCTTTGATTGTCTTTTAATAAGTAAAGAAACATCTTCATTTAATAACACTGTAGTGTTTGAAATGAGCTTGTTCAACTCAGCAAATGAGTACAATTTGAATGAGTTGCTTTCGTATGATGAGGGTTGAGTACAGCAAGTTCACACTTCCTTGGTTTGTGCAATCTAACAAGATGTATAACTTAGTAAGGTCATTTCATTTCCAATGTAGTTTTCTAAGTAAAGAAACATCTTCATTGTTGAACATTGTACTCTTTGAAATAAGCTTGTTAACTCAGGAAATGAGTGCAATTTGAATGAGTTACTTTTGTAAAAACAGGGTTGAATACAGCAAGTTGAAATTTCCTTGGTTTGTACAAATTAACAAGATTTATTACTTAATAATTTCATTACATTTCCAATGTCGTTTATGAAGGTGAGAAATATCTTCATTGCCAAATACTGTACTCTTTGAACTAAGCTTGTTAACTCAGCAAATGTTTGTGATTTGAATGAGTTGCTTTAGTAAAATGAGAATTGAGTAAGTACATCAAGTTCAAACTTCCTTTGTTTGTACAAGCTAACAAGATGTATAACTTAGTAAGTTCATTTTACTTCCAATGTAGTTTGCTAAGTAAAGAAACATCCTAATTGCCAAACGCTGTACCTTTTGAAATGAGCTTGTTCACCTCAAAAAATGCATGTGAATTGAATGAGTTTTGTATGATGAGGGTTGGTACAGCATGTTCAAACTTCCTTGGTTTGTACAATCTAACAAGATGTAATACATGGTAAGTTCATTCCATTTAAAAAGTAGTTTGCTAAGTAAATAAGCATCTGCATTGCCAAATAGTGTACTGTTTAAAATAAGCTTGTTAACTCAGCCAATAAGTGTGAATTGAATGCATTGCTTTCATATGATGAGGGTTGAATACAGCAAGTTCACACTTCCTTGGTTTGTGCAATCTAACAAGATGTAAAACTTAGTAAGTGCATGTCATTTCCAATGTAGTTTGAGGAGTAAAAAAAAATCTTTATTGCTGAATACTTTACTGTTTGAAATAAGCTTGTTCAACACAGAAAATGAGTACTATTTGAATGAGTTGCTCATATGATGAGGGTTGTATACAGCAAGTTCAGACATCCTTCTTTTGTACAATCTGAACATATGTGTAATTTAGTAAGTTCATTTCATTTCTAATGTCATTTGCTAAGTAAAGAAACATCTTCATTTCTGAACACTGAACTCTTTGAAATAAGCTTGTTAAATCATAAAATGAGTGTGATTTGAATGAGCTGCTTTCATACTATGAGGGTTGAGTAAAGAAAGTTCAATATTCCATGATTTGTAAAATCTAACAAGATGTATAACTTAGTAAGTTCATTTCATTTCCAATGTAGTTTGCTAAGTAAAGAAACATCTGCATTGCTGAACACTTTACTCTTTGAAATAAGAATGTTCCACACAGGAAGTGAATGTGATTTGAATGAGTTGCTTTCATAGGAGGAGGGATGAGTATAGAAGAGTAGAACTTCCTTTGTGTGTGCAATCCAACAAGATGTTTAAGTTAGTATGTTCATTTAATTTCCAAAGCAGTTTGCTAAGTTAAGAAAGATCTTTATTGCCAAACACTGTACTCTTCTAAATAAGCTTGTTAACTCAGCACATGTGTGCGATTTGAATGAGTTGCTTTCTTATGATGAGGGTTGAGTACAGCAAGTTCAAATTTTCTTGGTTTGTGTAATCAAACAAGATGTATTACTTAGTAAGTTCATTTCAATTTGCTTGTAGTTTGCTAAGAAAACAAATGTATTCATTGTGGAAACACTGTACTGTTTGAAATAAGCTTGTAAACTCAGCAAATGAGTGTGATTTTAATGGCTTTCTTTCATTCGAAGAGGGTTGAATACAGCAAGTTCAAACTTCCTTTGTTTGTGAAATCTAACAAGATATGTTACTTCATATGTTCATTTCATTTCTTTTGTAGTTTGCTAAGTAAAGACATATCTTAATTGTGGAACACTGTACTGTTTGAAATAAGCTTGTTCAACTTAGCAAATGAGTCCGATTTGAATCAGTTGCTTTCATACTATGACGGTTGAGTACAACAAGTTCAAACTTCCTTGGTTTGTTCAATCTAACAAGATGTATTACTTCATAAGTTCATTTCATTTCCAATGTAGTTTGTTAAGTAAATTAACATCTTCATTGTGGAACACACTTCTTTTTGAAATCAGCTTGTTCAACTCAGCACATGAGTATGATTTGAATGAATTGGTTTTGTACAATGAGGGTTAAACATAGCAAGTTCACACTTCCTTGGTTTGTAAAATCTAACAAGATGTATAACTTAATAAGTTCATTTCTTTTCCAAAGCAGTTTGCTAAAGAAAGAAACATCTTCATTGCAGAACACTGTACTGTTTGAAATAAGCTTGTTCAACTCAACAAATGAGTGCAATTGAAATGAGTTGCTTTCATATGATTAGGGTTCAGTACAGCAAGTTCAAATGTCCTGGGTTTGTATAACCTAACAAGATGTATAAATTAATAAGTTCATTTCATTTCCAATGTAGTTTGATAAGTAAAGAAACATCTTGGGCTGGAGAGATGGCTTAGTGGTTAAGGCACCTGCCTGCTAAGCCTAAGAACCCAGTTCCAATCTCCAGGTCCCACGTTTAGCCAGATGCAAAGTAAAGCAAGGGTGCAATGCTGCACTTGCCCACAAGGGGACGCACTCATCTGGATTTCGTTCACAGCAGCTCAGAGACTGCTGGCGCGCCCATCTCTATCTGTCTCCCTCTCCCTCTCTGTCTGTCTTTCTCTGTGTCTCTCTCCAAAAATAAATAAAATAATAAAATTTTTTTTAAAAAAGAAACATCTTCATTGGCGAACATGGTACTGTTTGAAATAAGCTTGTTCAACTCAGCAAATGAGTACAATTAGAAGGAGTTGCTTTTGTATGATGAGGGATAAGTACAGCAGATTAGAACTTCCTTGGTTTGTGCAACCTAACAAGATGTATTACTTAGTAAGTTCATTTCATTTTACTTGTAGTTTGCTAACTAAACAAACATCTCGAATCCAGAAACACTGTACTATTTGAAATAAGCTTGTTAACTCATCAAATGAGTATGATTAGAATGAGTTGCTTTCGTACGATGAGGGTTGAGCACAGCAAGGGTTGAGTATAGCAAATTCAAACTTCATTGGTTAGTACAATCTAACAAGATGTATAACTTAGTAAGTTCATTTCATTTCCCATGTAGTTTGCTAAGTAAAGAAACTTCATCGCCAAACACTGTAGTCTTTGAAATAAGCTTGTTCAACCCTGGAAATGAGTGTGATTTAAGTGAGATGCTTTCAAACAATAAGGGTTGAGTACAGCCAGTTCAAACTTCCTTGGTTTGTACAATATAACAAGATGTATAGCTTAGTAAGTTCATTTCATTTCCAATATACTTTGCTAAGTAGAGAAACATCTTCATTTCTGAACACGCTTTCAAACAAGCTTGTTCAACTCAGAAAATGAGTTGGATTTGAATGATTTCCTTTTGTACTATGAGGGTTGAATACATCAAGTTCAAACTTCCTTGGTTTGTACAATCTAACAAGATGTATAAGTAAGTTCATTTCATATACAATGTAGTTTGCTAAGTAAAGAAACATCTTCATTGCCGAACATGGTACTGTTTGAAATAAGCTTGTTCAACTCAGTAAATGAGCGCAATTTGAATGAGTCACTTTCATACGATGAGGGTTGCATACCACAAGTTCAAACTTCCTTGGTTTGTACAACTCACAAAATATATAACTTAGTTCATTTCATTTCCAATGTAGTCTGCTATGTAAAGAAAAATCTTCATTGCCAAAAACTGTACTGTTTGAAATAAACTTGTTCAACTCAGCAAATGAGTGTGATTTGAATGAGTTGCTTTCGTATGGTGAGGGTTGAGCACAGCAAGTTCAAACGTCTTTGGTTTATACAATCTAACAAGATGTATTACTTAGTAAGTTCATATCATTTCACTTGTAGTTTGCTAAGTAAACAAACATCTTGAAACTGGAAACACTGTACTGTTTGAAATAAGCTTGTTAAATAGCAATGAACAAAATGTAGTTTGAAATAAACAAACTCAACAAATGATTTGAATGAGTTGCTTTCATAAGTTCAAAGGTCCTTGGTTTGTACAATCTAACAGGCTGTATAACTTAGTAAATTTACTTCATTGCCAATGTAGTTTGCTAAATAAAGAAATATCTTCATTGCCAAAACACTGTACTGTTTGAAATAAACTTGTTCAACTCAGCAAATGAGTGTGATTTGAATGAGTTGCTTTGAAATGAGGGTTTAATACAGCAAGTTCAAACTTCCTTGGTTTGTACAATCTAACAAGATGTATTGCTTAGTAAGTTCATTTCATTTCAAATGTAGTTTGCTAAGTTCTTCATTGACAAACACTGTACTCTTTGAAATAAGCAACTCAGCAAATGAGTGTGATTTGAATGAGTTGCTTTTGTATGAATGAGGGTTGAGTACAGCAAGTTCAAACTTCCTTGGTTTGTACAATCTAAAGATGTATAACTTAGTAAGTTCATTTCATTTCCAATGTAGTTTGCTAAGTAAGTTCATCTTCATTGCCAAACACTTCTGTTTGAAATAAAGCTTTTCAACTCAGCAAATGAGTGTGATTTGAATGAGTTGCTTTTTGTAAAGGGTTGAAACAGCAAGTTCAAATGGTTTGTACAATCTAAGAAGATGAATTACTTACTAAGTTCATTTCATTTCCAATGTAGTTTGCTAAGTAAAGAAACATCTTCATTGCCGAACACTTTACTGTTTGAAATAAGCTAGTTCAACTCAGCAAATGAGTGTGATTTGAATGAGTTACTTTCATACAATGAGGGTTGAGTAGCAAGTTCAAACTTCCTTGGTTTGTAAATGATGTATAACTTAGTAAGTTCATTTCATTTCAATGTACATCTTCATTGCAGAAACAGTGTACTGTTTGAAATAAGCTTGTTCAACTCAGCAAATGAGTGTGATTTGAATGAGTTGCTTTTTTAAATGAGGGTTGAGTACAGCAAGTTCAAACTTCCTTGGTTTGTGCAATCTAACAAGATGTATAACTTAGTAAGTTCATTTCATTTCAATTGTAGTTTGCTAAATAAAGAAACATCTTCATTGCCAAACACTGTACTGTTTGAAATAACTTGTTCAACTCAGCAAATGAGTGTGATTTGAATGAGTTGCTTTCTACAATGAGGATTGAATACAGCAAGTTCAAACTTCCTTGGTTTGTACAATCTAACAAGATGTATTACTTAGTAAGTTTATTTCAAAATGAATGTAGTTGCTAACAAAAAAACATATTGCAAACACTGTACTGTTTGAAATAAGCTTGTTAACTCAGCAGATGAGTGTGATTTGAATGAGTTTGTTTTTTGTGTAATAACAATAGTTGAATTTTCAATTCAGCCTTGCTGCAAAATTGTGAGTTTTCAATCAAAATAAAGCATGAGTAAACACTGTACTGTTTGAATTGGCTGTTTAACAAAGGTGAACCCCTGAATGTTACAGCAAGTTTAGGAGGCAGGCAACTGGTTTGCTAAGCCATCTAACAAGATGTATGAAGTAAATAAAGAGGGTTTTGCTAAATAAAGATACATCTTCATTTTTAACTCAAATAAGCCACTAAGAGTGATTTGAATGCGTTGCTTTGGCATAATGTGGGTTTAATATAGCATGTTCAAATGTCCTTGATTTGTACAATCTAACAAGATGTACAACTTAGTAAGTTCATTTCATTTCCAATGTAGATTGCTAAGTAAAGAAACATCTTCATTGACAAACACTGTACTCTTTGAATTAAGCTTGTGAACTCAGCAAATGAGTGCAATTTGAATGAGTTACTTTTGTATGAAGAGGGTTGAATACAGAAAGTTCAAACTTCCTTGGTTTGTCGAATCTAGCATGATATATTACTTCATATGTTCATTTCATTTCCAATGTACTTTAGCAAGTAAATTAACATCTTCATTGGAGAACATTCTTCTGTTTGAAATCAGCTTTTCAACTCAGCACATGAGTACAATTTGAATGAGTTGCTTTCGTATGATGAGGGTTGAATACAGCAATCCAACAAGATATATAACTGAGTAAGTTCATGTCATTTCTAAAGTAGTTTACTAAATAAAAAAAAAAATCTTCATTGCCAAACACTGTACTGTTTGAAATAAGGTTGTTCAACTCCACAAATGAGTGCAATTGGAATGAGTTGCTTTCCTACGATGAGGGTTAAGTACAGCAAGTTCAAACATCCTTGGTTTGTATAATCTAACAAGATGTGTAACTTAATTTAATTTCCAATGAAGTTTGATAAATAAAGAAACATCTTTTTTGGCAAACATGGTACAGTTTGAAATAAACTTGTTCAACTCAGCAAATGAGTGTGATTTGAATGAGTTGCTTTTGTACAATTAGGATTGAGTCCTGAACGTTCAAACATCCTTGATTTGTACAATCTAACAAGATGTATTACTTAGTAAGTTCATTTCATGTTACTTGTAGTTTGCTAATCTTGAATCTGGAAACACTGTACTATTTGAAATAAGCTTGTTAACTCGGCAAATGAGTCCAATTTGAACCAATTGTTTTCATACGATGATGGTTGAGTACACCGAGTTCAAACTTCTTTGGTTGGTACAATCTAACAAGATGTATTACTTTGGAAGTTCATATCATTTCCAATGTAGACTGTTAAGTAAAGAAACATGCTCATTGTGGAACACTGTTCTGTTTGAAATCAGCTTGTTCAATTCAGCCAATAAGTGTGATTTGAATGCATTGCTTTCATAAGATGAGTGTTGAATACAGCATGCTCAAGCGTCCTTGGTTTGTACAATCTAATATGTACAACTTAATAAATTCATTTCATTTCCAATGTACTTTGTGAAGTAAAGAAACATCTTCATTGCCAAACACTGTACTCTTTGAAATAAGCTTGTGAACTCATCATATGAGTGTGATTTGAATGAGTTGCTTTTGTACTAACAGGGTGGAATACAGCAAGTTCAAACTTCCTTGTTTTGTTCAAAATCAAACAAGATGCATTACTTCGTAGGTTAATTTCATTTCCAATGTAGTTTGTTAAGTAAAGAAACAACTTCATTGTGGAACACTCTTCTGTTTGTAATCCACTTGCTCAACTCAGCAAATGAGTGCAATTTGAATGAGTTACTTTCGTACAAAGAGGATTGAATATAGCAAGTTCAAACTTCCTTAGTTTGTACCATCTAACAAGATGTATTACTTCATAAGTTCAGTTCATTCCAACATAGTTTGTTAAGTAAAGAAACATCTTCATTGCAGAACACTGTACTCTTTAAAATAAGCTTGTTAACTCAGCAAATGAGTGTGATTTGAATGAGTTGCTTTAGTACGACAAGGGATGAGTATAGCAGGTTAGAACTTCCTTGGTTTGTGCAATCTAACAAGATGTATAACTTAGTAAGTTCATTTCATGTCCAATATAGTTCGCTAAGTAAAGATATATGTTCATTACCAAACACTGTACTCTTTGAAATAAGCTTGTGCAACTTGGAAAATAAGTGTGATTTGAATGAGGTTCTTTCATACGATGAGGGTTGAGTACTACAAGTTCAAAGTTCCTTGTTTTGTACAATCTAACAAGCTGTATAACTTAGTAAGTTCACTTCATTGCCAATTTAGTTTGGTAAATAAAGAAACATCTTCATTGCCAAACACTGTACTCTTTGAAATAAGCTTGTTCAACTCAGGCAATAATTGCAATTTGAATACTTTGCTTTCATACTATGAGGGTTGAATATAGCACATTCAAATGACCTTGGTTTGTACAATCTAACAAGATGTACAACTTAGTAAGTTCATTTCATTACCAATGTAGTTTGCTAAGTAAAGAAACATCTTCATTGCCGAATACTGTACTGTTTGAAATAAGCTTGTTAATTCAGAAAATGAGTGCAATTTGAATGAGTTGCTTTCGTACTATGAGGATTGAATACATCAAGTTCACACTTCCTTGGTTTGTACAATTTAACAAGATGTGTTGCTTGGTAAGTTCATTTCATTTTCAAAGTAATTTGCTAAGTAAAGTAACATCTTCATTGCCGAACACTCTACTGCTTGAAATAAGATTATTCAACTTAGCAAATGAGTGTGATTTGAATGAGTTGCTTTCGTACGATGAGGGTTGAATACTGCAAGTTCAAACGTCCTTTGTTTGTACCATCTAGCAAGATGTATATCTTAGTAAGTTCATTTCCTTTCCTTTGTAGTTTTCTACGTAAACAAAGATCTTGAATCTGAAAAACACTGTACTGTTTGAAATAAGCTTGTGAACTCAGCAAATGAGTGTGGTTTGAATGTGTTGCTTTCCTACCATGAGTACTGAAAATTTAAAGGTCCTCAGTTTGTACAACCTAACAAGCTGAATAACTTAGTAAATTCTCTTCATTGCCAATGTACTTTGGTAAGTAAAGAAACATCTTGATTGCCAAACAGTGTACTCTTTGAAACAAGCTTGTTCAACTCAGACAACAAGTGCAATTTGAATGCATTGCTTTTGTACGATGAGGGTTGAATACAGCACTTTAAAACATCCTTGGTTTGTACAATCTAACAATATGTGTAATTTCATGAGTTCATTTCATTTCCAAAGTAGTTTGCTAAGTAAAGAAGCATCTTCATTGCTGAACTGTTTGAAACAAGCTTGTTCAATTGAGAAAATGAGTGCAATTTGAATGAGTTGCTTTTGTACAATGAGGGTTGAGTATAGCAAGTTCAAAAGTCCTCAGTTTGTACAATCTAACAAGATGATAACTTAGTAAGTTCATTTAATTTCCAATATAGTTTGCTAAGTAATGAAACATCTTCTTTGCCTAACACTGTACTCTTTGAACTAAGCTTGTTAACTCAACAAATGAGTGTGATTTGAATGAGTTGCATTCATAAGATGAGGGATGAGTATCACAGGTTAGAACTTCCTTGGTTTGTGCATTCTAACAAGGCATATAGCTTGGTAAGTTAATTTCATATCCAATGTAGTTTGATAAGTGAAGACACATCTTCATTACCAAACACTGTACTCTTTGAAATAAGCTTGTTCAACTCAGAAAATGAGTGTGATTTGAATGAGGTTCTTGCATACCATGATGGTTTGGTACAGCAAGTTAAAACTTCTTTGGTTTGTACAATCTAACAAGATGTATAACTTAGTAAGTTCATTTCATATCCAATGTAGTTTGCTATGTAAAGAAATATCTTCATTGGCTAACATGGTAATGTTTGAAATAAGCTTGTTCAACTCAGCAAATGAGTTTGAGTTGATTCACTTGCTTTCATATGTCAAAGGATTAGTATACCAGGTTAGGAAATCCTTGAGTTGTGTAATGTAACAAGATCTATTACTTAATAAGTTTATTTAATTTCTCTTGAAGTTTGCTAAGTAAGAAATCATCTTAATTGCTGAAACCCTGGACAGTTTGAAATAAGCTTGTTAACTCAGCAAATGAGAGTGATTTGGATGAGTTGCTTTTGTATGAAGATGGTTGAATACAGCAAGTTCAAACTTCCTTGGTTTCTGCAATCTAACAAGATGTATAACAGTAAGTTCAATTCACTTCCAATGTAGTTTGATAAGTAAAGAAACATCTTCATTTCTGAACACTATACTCTTTGAAATAACCTTCTTAACTCAGAAATTGAGTGTCATTTGAATGAGTTGCTTTCATACTATGAGGGTTGAGTACAGCAAGTTCAAAATTCCTTGGTTTGTACAATCTAACAAGATGTATTATTTCATAAGTTCATTTCATTTCCAATGTAGTTTGTTTTTACTTACCTCTTCATTGTGTACCATGCTTCTTTTTGAAATCAGCTTTTTCAACTCAGCAAATGAGTTCAAATTGAATCAGTTGCTTTCGTATGATGAGCAAGTTAGAGTTTCCTTTGATTGTGCGAGGTAACAAGATGTATTACTGAGTAATTATATTGCATTTATCTTGCAGTTTGCTAAGTAAATAATCATCTTCATTGTGGAAATACAGGATACTTTGAAGTAAGCTTGTTAACTCAGCAAATGAGTGTGATTTGAAGGAGTTCCTTTTGTATGAATAGGGTTGAATACAGAAAGATCAAATTTCTTGGTTTGTACAATCTAAAAAGTTGTATTACTTCATAACTTCATTTCATTTCCAATATAGTTTGCTAAGTAAAGAAACATCTTCATTGCCACACACTGTACTCTTTGAAATAAGCTTGTTCAACTCAGAAAATGAGTGCAATTTGAATGAGGTTCTTGCATATGATGATGGTTTAGTACAGCAAGTTAAAATTTCATTGGTTTGTATGAAGAGGGTTTAATACAGCAAGAACAAACTTCCTTGGTTTGTACAATCTAAAAAGATGTATAACTTAGAAAGTTCATTTCATTTCCAGTGTAGTTTGCTAAGTAAAGAAACATCTTCATTGCCGAACACTGTACTCTTTGAAATAAGCTTGTTAACTCAGCTAATGAGTGTGATTTGAATGAGTTACTTTTGTAAGAGCAGGGTTGAATACAGCAAGTTGAAACTTCCTTGGTTTTTTTCAATCTGAGTTCATTTCATTTCCAATGTAGTTTGCTAAGTAGAGAAACATCTTCATTGCCAAAAACTGTACTGTTCAAAATAAGCTTGCTATCTCAGCAATTGAGTGCAAATTGAATGAGTTTGCTAAGAAAAAGAAACATCTTTATTACTGGACACTGCACTCTTTGAAATAAGCTTGTTAACTCAGCCAATAAGTGTGATTTGAAAATCCATTGATTTCGTATGAGGAGGGTTCAATACAGCACATTCAAACATCCTTGGTTTGTACAATCTAACAAGATGTACAACTTAGTAAGTTCACTTCATTTCCAATGTAGTTTGCTAAGTAAAGAAATATCTTCATTGGGGAACACTCTTCTGTTTGAAATCAGCTTGTTCAACTCAGCACAAGTACGATTTGAATTAGTTGCTTTTGTACGATGAGGGTTGAATATGGCAAAGTTCACACTTCCTTGCTTTGGACAATCTAACAAGCTTTATAACTTAGTAAGTTCATTTCATTTCCAATGTTTGCTAAGTAAAAAACATCTTCATTGCCGAACACTGTACTCTTTGAAATAAGCTTATTCAACTTAGCCAATAAGAGCGATTTGAATGTGTTGTTTTTGTACGATGAGGGTTGAATATAGCATGTTCAAACATCCTTGGTTTGTACACTCCAAAAAGATGTACATTTTAGTAAGGTCATTTCATTTCCAATGTAGTTTGCTAAGTAAAGAAACATCTTCATTACTGAACACTGTACTCTTTGAAATGAGCTTGTCAACTCAGCCAATAAGTGTGATTAGAATGTGTTGCTTTCGTATGATGAGGGTTGAATACAGCACGTTGAAACATCCATAGTTTGTGCATTCTAAGAAGATGTACAACTAGGTAAGTTCATTTCATTACCAATGTAGTTTGCTAAGAAAAAGAAACGTCCTCATTGCTGAACACTCTACTCTTTGAAATAAGCTTGTTAACTAAGCAAATGAGTGTGATTGGAATTACTTTTGTAAGAACAGGGTTGAATACAGCAAGTTCACATTTCCTTGATTTGTACAATTTAACAAGATGTATTACTTCATAAGTTCATTCACACTCATTTGTTGAGTTAGCAAGCTTATTTCAAACAGTATAGTTTTGGGCAATGAAGATGTTTCTTAACTTAGCAAACTACTTTGGAAATGAAGTGAACTTACTGGGGTATACTTCTTGTTAGATTGTACAAACCAAGGAAATGTGAACTTGCTGTACTCAACCTTCCTCATACAAAAGCAACTCATTCAAACCACACTCATTTGCTGAGTTTGCAAGCTTATTTCAAACAGTACAGTTTTTGGCAATGAATATGTTTCTTTTCTTAACAAATTACTTTGGAAATGAAATGAATTTACTGAGTTATACATCTTGTTACACTGTACAAAGCAAGGAAGTTTGAACTTGCTGTACTCAACCCTCTTCATACGAAAGCAACTCATTCAAATCACACTCATTTGCTGAGTTAGCAAGTTTATTTTGAGCAGTGCAGTTTTTGGTGTTGAAGTTGTTTCTTAACTTAGCAAACTACTTTGGAAATGAAATGAACTTACTGGGTTATACCTCTTGTTAGTTTGTACAATCCAAGGAAGTTTGACCTTGCTGTGCTCAACCCTCTTCATACGAACGTAACACATTCAAATCGTACTCATTTGCTGAGCTAGCAAGCTTATTTCGAACAGGACAGTTTTCAGCAATGAAGATGTTTCTTTACTTAGCAAACTACTTTGGAAATGAAATGAATTTACTGGTGTCTACATCTTGTTACATTGTACAAACTAAGGCAGTTTCAAATTGCTGTACTCAACCCTCCTCATACAAAAGCAACTAATTCAAACCACACTCATTTGCTGAGTTTGCAAGCTTATTTCAAACAGTACAGTTTTCAGCAATGAAGATATTTCATTTACTTAGCAAACTATTTTAGAAATAAAATGAACTTATTGGGATGTACATCTTGTTAGATTTTACAAACCAAGGAAGTGTGAACTTGCTGTACTCAATCCTCTTCATATGAAAGCAATTCATTCAATTCACACTCATTTGTTTAGTTAGCAAGTTCGTTTCGAACATTACAGTTTTCAGCAATGAAGATATTTCACTTTCCTTAGAAAACTACTTTAGAAATGAAATGAACTTACTGGGTTGTGCATCTTGTTAGATTTTACCAACCAAGGAAGTTTGAACTTGCTGTATTCAACCCTCTTCTTACTAAAGCATCTCATTCAATTTGCACTCATTTGTTGACGTTGTAAGTTTATTTCAAACAGTACAGTTTTCGGAAATGAAGATGTTTCTTCACTTAGCATGTTACTTTGTAAATGAAATGGACTGTACTATCCAAGGACGTTTGAACTTGTAGTGCTCAACCCTCTTTGTACGAAAGCAACTCATTCAAATTGCATTCATTTGCTGAGTTAGCAAGCTTATTTCGACTAGTACCATTTCGGTAATGAAGATATAACTTTTCATAGCAAATTAATTTGGAAACAAAATGAACTTATTCAGTTATACATCTCGTTAGATTGTACAAACCAAGGAAATATGAACTTGCTATACTCACCCCTTATTGTTCAAAAGCAGCTCATTCAATTTGCACTCTTTTGCTGAGTTTGCAAGCTTATTTTGAACATTAAAGTTTTCAGAAAGTTCACTTATTTAGGAAACTACTTTGAAATGAAATGAACTTACATCTTGTTAGATTGTACAAACCAAGGAAGTTTGAAATTCCTGTACTCAACCTTCCTCATACAAAAGCAACTAACTCATTCAAATCACACTCATTTGCTGAGTTTGCAAGCTTATTTCATACAGTACATTTTTTTTGGCAATGAAGATGTTTCTTTTCTTAACAAATTACTTTGGAAATGAAGTGAATTTACTGAGTTATACACCTTCGTAGATTGTACAAAGCAGGGAAGGTTGAACTTGCAGTGCTCAACCCTCTTTGTACTAAAGCAAGTCATTCCAATTGCACTCATTTGCTGAGTTAGCAAGCTTATTTCGAACAGTATGGTTTTTGGCAATGAAGATGTGACTTTACGTAGCAAACTACTTTGGAAATGAAATGAACTTACTGAGTTATATATCTTGTTAGATTGTACAAAACCAAGGAAGTTTAAACTTGTTGTACTCAACCCTCTTCGTAGGAAAGCAACTCATTCAATTTGCACTCATTTGCTGATTTAACATGTTTATTTCAAACCATACAGTTTTTGGCTATGAAGATGTTTCTTTACTTAGCCAACTACTTTGGAAACGAAATGAACTTACTAGGTTATACATCTTGTTAGATTGTACAAAACAAGGAAGTTTGAACTTGCAGTACTCAACACTTATTGTACTAAAGCAACTCATTCAATTCACACTCAATTGCTGAGATAGCAAGCTTATTTTGAACAGTAGTTTTTAGCAATGAAGATGTTTATTTACTTAGCAAACTATTTTGAAACAAAATGAACTTACTGGGTTATACATCTTGTTAGATTGTACAAACCAAGGGAGTTTGAAATACCTGTACCCAACCCTTCCCATACGAAAGCAACTCATTCAAATAGCACTCATTTGCTGAGTTAGCAAGCTTATTTCAAACAGTACAGTTTTCGGCAATGAAGATGTTTCTTTACAGTGCAAACTACTTTGGAAACAAAATGAACTTACTGAGTTATACATCATGTTGCATTGTCAAACCAAGGAAGTTTGACTTTGCTGTAGTCAACCCTCTTCAGGTGAAAGCGACTCATTCAAATTGTACTCATTCTCTGAGTTAGCAAACTTACTTTGAACAGTACAGTTTTCAGAAATGAAGATGTTTATTTACAGAGCAAACTACTTTGGAAATGAAATGAACTTAATTGGTTACACATCTTGTTAGATTGTACAAACCAAGGAAGTTTGAAATTGCTGTACTCAACCCTCCTCATACAAAAGCAACTCATTAAAATGACACTCATGGGGCTGGAGAGATGGCTTAGCGATTAAGGAGTTTGCCTGCAAAGTCAAAGGACCTTGGTTCAACTCTCCAGGACCCACATAAGCCAGATGTACATGGTGGCTCATGCATCTGGAGCTCATTTGCAGTGGCTGGAGGCCCTGGTTCACCTATTCTCTCTCTCTCTCTCTCTCTCTCTCTCTCTCTCTCTCTCTCTCTGTGTGTGTGTGTGTGTGTGTGTCTGCCTCTTTCTCTCTCATGCTCTCTCAAATAAATAAATTAAAATAATAATAAAGAGATATCCTAAAAAATCTTGTATTGATTGAATATTTCTTTAAAAAAAGACACTCATTTGCTCAGTTTGCAAGCTTATGTCATATGTCATACAGTACAGTTTTCGGCAATGAAGGTGTTTATTAACCAATTACTTTGGAAATGAAATGAATTTACTAAGTTATACATCTTGGTATATTGTACAAAGCAAGGAAGTTTGAACTTGTTGTACTCAACCATCTTCTAATGAAAGCAACTAATTCAATTCACCCTCATTTTCTGAGATAGCAAGTTTATTTCGAACAGTACACTTTTTGGCAATGAAGATGTTTCTTTTCTTAGCAAATTACTGTAGAAACAAAATGAACTTACTGGATTGTACATATTGTTAGATTATATAAAACCAAAGAAATTTGAACTTGCTGTACTCAACCATCTTCATACGAAAGAAGCTCATTCTATTCACACTCATTACCTGAGTTAGCAAGCTTATTTCAAACAGTACTGTTTTTGGCAATGAAGACTTTGTGTGTGTGTGTGTGTGTGTGTGTGTGTGTGTGTGTGTGTGTTGGAGGCAGAGTGTCACTCTAGTCCGGGCTGACCTGGAATTCACTGTGTAGTCTCAGGGTGGCCTCAAAGTCATGGTGATCCTCCTACCTCTGCCTCCTGAGTGCTGGGATTAGAGGCGTGCACCACCATGCCCAGCTTGAAGATGTTTCTTTACTAAGCAAACTACTTTGAAGGAAATGAACTTACTGGGTTATATATCTTGTTAGATTGTACAAACCAAGGTAGTTTGAAATTCCTATACTCAAACCTTCTTGCATGAAAGCAACTCATTTACATCACACTCATTTGCTAAGTTAGCAAGCTTATTTCAAACAGTACAGTTTTCAGCAATGAAGGTGTTTCTTTTCCTTAGCAAACAACTTTGGAAACGAAATGAACTTATTGTTCATTTTATTCATCATGTTGCATTGTACAAACCAAGGAAGTTTAAACTTGCTGGAGTCAACCCTCATCATACGAAACCAACTCATTCAATTGTCACTCATTTTCTGAGTTAGCAAGCTTATTTCGAACAGTACAATTTTCAGCAATGAAGATGTTTCTTTACAGTGCAAACTACTTTGGAAATGAAATGCTCTTACTGGGTTCTACATCTTGTTAGATTTTACAAACCAAGGAAGTTTAAAATTGCTGTACTCAACCCTCCTCATACAAATGCAACTCATTCAAATCACACTCATTTCCTGAGATTGCAAGCTTATTTTGAGCAGTACAGTTTTCAGCAATGAAGATGTTTATTTTCTTAACAAATTCCTTTGGAAATGAAATGTACTTGCTGAGTTATACACCTTGTTACATTGTACAAAGCAAGGAAGTTTGAACTTTTTGTACTCAACCATCCTCTCATGAAAGCAACTCATTCAATTCACCCTCATTTGCTGAGTTAGCAAGTTTATTTCAAACAGTCCAGTTTTTGGCAATGAAGATGAATCTTTTCTTAGCAACTTACTTTAGAAATGAAATTAACTCACTGGGTTATACATATTGTTAGTTTATAGAGCCAAGGAAGTTTGAACTTGCTGTAGTCAACACTCTTTGCAAGAAGGCAACTCATTCAATTCGCACTCATTTGCTGAGTTAGCAAGTTTATGTCAAAAAGTACAGTTTTCAGAAATGAAGATGTTTCTTTACATAGCAAACTACTTTGAAAGGAAAATGAAGTTATGCATCTTGTTAGTTTGTTATAACTATACTGCTCTAATTAGCTTCTGTACACTTGCTTGCTTCAAAGGGAAATGTAACTAATATGCTTCAGCAATTATGCAACTGCTTGCATACGCAGGACAGACATTTCTTTGTACAAACAACCTGTGACTAGATGGAAAGTTACAAGGTTTGCAATTATCAACCCATACACAAAGCACAAAGCGGGAATTGAAAATGGGGAAGCCGTTATCTTGAGGGACTGCATCTGGGGGCCTTGACCACCAGAAACATCTTGCGCCCTTGAGCAAATAAAAAAAAAGAGCCCTGTTCCAGGGATAAATAACCTAAAGTACTATTATCTGAGATGTCTGGAAAGCCCCTGCATATTTGTAGTATTTCCTCACACATATGGTTTTTGACTATAAAAACTCACCCCCACAGCTTCACAGGGCTCTTCACTTCTCCTGAGTGAGAATTCTGTGAAAGCCCCGGCTGCTTCTGCTCTCTAATAAATCCTCTTGCTGTTTGCATTGAGTGTTCTCCGTGTGAGTGTTCTCGGTCTGGTCGACTATCCCCTCGGGGCCCAAAAGGGGGTCCCTACATTTGGGGGCTCGTCCGGGATTTCGACAAGACCCCAGACCTCATCGGACTCCTCAGAGGTAAGAGGCGCCTCCTGTTATGTCTGTAATTGTCCGCTCATTGTCTCTGTCTGATTCTGTGAGAATTCTCAATCTGGGTGCCTTGTCTGAGGGTATGGCAGGTCGAGGCTGACGGGCCTGAGGACCGCCACCCAAGCAATCTGGAGGACGCTCTGATTGCCCGGAGGAGACAGATCCATTTTCTGTCTCCTATCTGAAGAACTCCGACCGAGTTCTTATCTGTAGTGAGAGGCACCATCTGGGTCTCGCCCTCTGCCATCTGTTTTTTGTTTTTGCTCAGGCGGAGTGCAGGCCAACTCAGTCTTTTTGTTCTTTGTGTTTTCCTGTTTATTTTGTCCTTCTATTTTTCCTATTCACCTCCCAATATGGGACAGACTGTTTCTACCCCTTGACTTGACTTTGGCACACTGGACTGACGTTAAGACAAGAGCTCATAATTTATCAGTAGAAATTAAGAAAAGAAAGTGGCAGACTTTATGCCAGGGAGAATGGAATTTATTTAATGTAGGATGGCCTCAGGAAGGAACTTTTGATATGGGTGTTATTCAAGCTGTTAAAAAAATTGTTTTGCAGGAACCCGGAGGCCACCCTGATCAACTGCCTTACATCTACACATGGCAGGATTTAGTCCAGGACCTCCCCTGGCTAAAGCCATGGACCCTCCCTAAACTTACTAACAAGGATTCCTTGGGATCCGCCACAGTTCTCAAGCAGCAGGATCAAAGGAAAAAAGAAGATCTATCCGGACCTCCAGACAGACTTACTCCTGTCAGATACCCCACCGCCTCTACCCGCCATCCAGAGCCCCCACGGCTCCACCTAATCCCTCACCTCAGGGAGCACAAGGGGGCCGCGGCGGGACTAGAAGCAGGCGGGCTCAGACTCCAGATACTACTGTTGCCCTGCCCTCAGGGCTATAGGTCCCCTCCTCCCCAGGACCGGGAGACGATCCCAACCACAGACCCTTACCACCACTTCAATATTGGCCTTTCTCTCTGCAGATTTATACAACTGGAAGGCTAATCACCCCCTTTTCAGAGGATCCTCTAAGTTAACTGCTCTCATGGAATCTCTAGTTTTCTCTCACCAGCCCACTTGGGATGATTGTCAGCAGTTACTTCAGACCCTCTTCACTACAGAGGAAAGGGAACGATCCTGTTGGAAGCCAGAAAAAAACGTTCCTGGGGACGACGGGCGTCCCACACAGCTCCAAAATGTGATAGATGACGGGTTTCCCTGACCCGACCCAACTGGGATTTCAACACCTCCGAGGGTAGGGAGCATCTCCGTGTCTATCGCCAGGCTCTGGTGGCTGGTCTCCGGGGAGCTGCAAGGCGTCCCACTAATTTGGCCAAGGTAAGAGAGATCATCCAGGGACCTGATGAACTGCCCTCTGTTTTCCTAGAGCGCCTCATGGAGGCCTACCGCAGATATACACCATTTGATCCAACTGCGGAGGAACAGAGAGTGTCAGTTCTGATGAGTTTTGTTGATCAGTCAGCACCAGATATCAGAAAGAAATTACAGAGGTTAGACGGCTTAAGTAGGTATACGCTGTCAGATTTAGTTAAGGAGGCTGAAAAGGTTTATAATAAAAGAGAAACAGAGGAAGAAAGGGAACAGAGAAGAGCGAAGGAACAGGAGGAAAGGGACCACAGACGAGATGAGAGACATGAGAAAAACATGACTAAAATTCTGGCTGCTGTAATTCAGGACAGGAAGAACCTAGATAAAGAAAAACGTAGAGACCCTAGACAGAGACAAAACCAGGGCAACAGACGGCAATTAGATAAGGACCAATGTGCCTATTGCAAGGAAAAGGGACACTGGATAAAAGACTGCCCTAAGAGGAAACCAAAAGAAATCTTAACCATGGAAGAAGATGATGAATAGGGGAGACGGGGCTCGGATCCCCTCCCCGAGCCTAGGGTAACCCTTAAGGTGGAGGGGAAACCCATTAGATTTCTAGTAGACACAGGAGCTCAACATTCAGTCTTGTTAAAATCAGAAGGACCTCTGTCAGCCAAAAAGTCATGGGTCCTCGGGCTACCGGAATCAACAATATTCATGGACTACCCAAGAACGGTGGACCTAGGCGTGGGCCGGGTATCCCACTCTGCTCCTCGTGATCCCAGGTTGCCCAGCCCTCTACTAGGACGGGACCTATTAACCAAAATGGGGGCCCAAATTACCTTCACTAAAGAAGGCCCCCATGTGACTGATCAACAAGGAAAACTTATCCAGGTATTGACCATGAAATTAGAAGATGAATATAGACTATTTGAGACACCTCAGGCTAATACAGAGTTAAATAAATGGCTTACTAGAATTCCTGGGGCCTGGGCTGAAACTGCTGGGATGGGACTAGCCTCCCATCAGCCACCGGTAATTGTAAACCTGAAAGCTTCCGCTGTACCTGTCTCAGTACGTCAGTACCCCATGAGCCAGGAAGCCAGGGAAGGAATAAGACCTCACATACAGAGACTTTTAAAACTGGGAGTCCTAAAGCAATGTCAATCGCCTTGAATACTCCCCTGTTGCCGGTACGGAAACCTAATACTAATGATTACCGTCCAGTCCAGGATTTAAGAGAGGTGAATAGAAGGGTTGAAGATTTACATCCAACTGTACCTAACCCTTATAACCTCCTGAGCTCACTCCTCCAGATCGAGATTGGTATACAGTTCTGGACTTAAAGGATGCCTTTTTCTGCCTGCCATTAAATGAGAAAAGCCAACCTATCTTTGCCTTTGAATGGAAGGACCTTGACTCGAATCTCTGGACAACTGACGTGGACCAGGCTACCACAAGGCTTCAAAAATTCACCCACCATCTTTGATGAAGCACTCCACCGACCTAGCCCCCTTCCGAGCCTCAAACCCCAGGTAACGCTCCTCCAATATGTTGATGATCTCCTTCTTGCAGCTAGCAGCCAGACTGAATGTGAGGAAGGAACTAATGCATTGCTGGAGGAACTGGCCCATCTAGGTATCGAGCATCAGCGAAGAAGGCTCAAATCTGCAAAAGGCAAGTCACTTACTTGGGGTATTCTTTAAAGGGAGGACGGAGGTGGCTAACTGAGGCTCGTAAGCAGGCCGTGGAACAAATCCCAGTACCAACAAATGCCAGACAAGTACGGGAGTTTCTGGGATCTGCCGGTTCTGTAGACTGTGGATACCTGGGTTTGCCTCCCTGGCTGCTCCCCTTATCCTTTGACTAAGACGAATGCAGTTTTTCAATGGGGAGAAGAACAACAACAAGCTTTTGATAATATCAAGCTGGCCCTCTTAAAGGCACCCGCCTCTCGCCTCCTGACACCACCAAGCCCTTTTATTTATATGTGCATGAGCAAAGAGGCATTGCAAAAGGGGTGCTCACCCAGAAATTAGGACCCTGGAGGAAACCAGTGGCTTATTTATCCAAGAAGTTGGATCCTGTGGCTGCTGGTTGGCCCCCATGCCTTAAAATCATCGCAGCAGTGGCATTGCTCCTAAAAGATGCAGACAAATTAACTCTGGGACAGACTGTTACTATTATTGCTTCACATACACTAGAGGGCGCCATACGCCAACCTCCAGACCGCTGGCTCTCAAATGCCAGGATCACCCACTATCAGAGTCTTCTTCAACTCGGACCGAATTAAATTTGCTCCCCCCACTCAATTAAATCCCGCCACCCTTTGGCCGGATACAGACCCCACCGTGTTACACAACTGTGGGGAAGTGTTAGCTGAGGTCACCGGGACCAGGCCTGACCTCAAGGACCAGCCCCTACCAGACGCTCAGATGACCTGGTTTACGGACGGCAGCAGTTACCTCTTCAAGGTAAGAGAGTGGCGGGGCAGCCATTGTAGACGGAAACCGGGTGATATGGGCTAACAGACTGCCGGAAGGAACATCTGCTCAAAAAAGCTGAGTTAATTGCCTTAACCCAAGCCTTAACCATGGCAGAGGGAAAGAAGGCTACAGTGTACACGGACAGCCGGTATGCTTTTGCCACGGCACATATTCATGGTGCCATTTACCGGCATAGAGGACTGTTGACCTCCGCAGGAAAGGAAATCAAAAACAAAAAAGAAATTTTGGACCTGCTCGATGCACTGCATCGGCCGACAAAACTAGCTATAGTTCATTGTCCCGGACATCAGAAAGGAGATTCCCTCATAGCCCGGGGAAATAGGATGGCAGATGAAGAAGCCAAAAAGGCAGCTCAAGGGGCTTGCCTATTTCCCTTAATTGAAAAAGAAACTACTCCTGCTGAGCCGCTGCCGCTAGACTACTCAGAACAAGACCTAAAAGATATGGCAGGGCTACAAAAACATTTTAATACCAAATCACAAAAATGGGAAACTGAGACCGGGAAACAAATTTTGCCCAGACAACAGGCAAAGGACCTTCTATCACATCTACATAGATTAACTCACTTTGGGCCCAAGAAAATGATAAAAACCTTCAAAAAGACTAATTATTATATAATTGGACTTAAAGACATGGCTGAAAAACTCGTAAAACAATGTGTACCCTGTCAAAAGGTAAATGCACAAACTGTCCCAACAGGCTCAGGAACCCGATTCAGGGAGATCGCCTGGGCTTGTTTTGGGAAACAGACTTTACTGAACTGAAACCAGCACGATATGGAAATAAATATCTTTTAGTCTTTATAGATACTTTTTCAGGATGGGTGGAAGCTTATCCCACTAAAAAGGAAACTGCAACCATGGTGACAAAGAAGCTCCTGGAAGAAATAATTCCCAGGTATGGAATCCCACAGGTAATAGGTTCTGACAACGGTCCTGCCTTTGTTGCCCAGGTAAGTCAGGAGGTGGCCAGAATACTGGGGATAAATTGGAAATTACATTGTGCATATAGGCCCCAGAGCTCAGGACAAGTAGAAAGGATGAATAGAACATTAAAAGAGACCATAACCAAATTGTCCATGGAGACTGGCTGTGCTGACTGGACGATGCTCCTTCCTGGGCCCTCTTCAGGGTCCGCAATACCCCATATAGATTCAACCTGACCCCTTTGAAATACTCTTTGGAGTTCCAACCCCACTCAGTACATTGTTAACTCAAAAGAGTCCAGATGTGATCTCTAACTCTGATTTAAATAGCAGGTTGCAGGCGCTGCACCTCCTCCAGACTGATTTATGGCCTAAATTAAAAGAAGCTTATCAGCCTGCTAAGGACTCGACTCCACACCCGTACCAGCCTGGGGACTCAATCTACGTGAGACGACACCGATCCACAAACCTCGAACCTCGCTGGAAGGGACCTTTTACAGTGCTCCTGACAACACCAACGGCTGTGAAAGTAGACGGAATCGCGCCTGGATCCACGCCTCCCACGCCAAACCAGCCCCCTCACCTGACCCCTGCTGGCAACTGGAAAAGACTGATAACCCTTTCAAACTGCGCCCCATCGTGTCCCTGTTACTGTTTTGAATCATAATGGCTCACTGTAAGGTTTGGTTAATGTTAACATATATGTTGCTACCCTATTCACTTTTAGCAGCCTCCCCCTACCAGCTCTATAATTATACATGGCAGATCATTAATCAAGCGGGTGATGTTGCTAGTTCCACTTCTCAGTTATCCCTAACTACCCCTTGGCCTACTCTTGAAGTGGACCTCTGTAAGTTAGCTCTAGGAGCTGACTCAGCCTGGGGCACTTCTGACCATTTCCTACCCCAATCCCATCCTGTCAACACCAGGGTCACCTCTTACCCTGGCTGTTCTAGTAGCAACAGCCGAGCCTTTTTAAACATGGTACCCGTTTATGTGTGCCCCGGGACCCATAGAGATCGCTCCTGGGGCTCACGCTGTGGCTACTCTACAGATTATTTCTGTGCTTCCTGGAAATGTGAAACCACTGGTGACACTTATTGGAAGCCTTCTTCAAAATGGGACTATATCACAGTTAAACGGAAGAGCCCTTTAAAACCCAATTTTATCACAGGGCCTAAACTTCATGACCTCAAAAACTGTAACAACTGGTGCAATCCTTTATCTATCTCTTTTACTGAATTTGCAAAAACACAAGACTGGGAATTCCGTGGATTTGAATGGGGCCTTCGTGTATATATGTCAGGTAGAGATCCTGGCCTTACTTTCAGAATTAAGCTTAGTAAGACTTTTCCAGATTCCCAGAAGATTAGTATAGGACCCAACTCCTTATTTCATAACCAGCCTCTGTCACTACCCAAACCTGCCGCATCCATCTCAACCTCCCCAACCTTTTTTCAACCCACCCTGCCTCCTAACCTTCCCTCCTCAGCCGACCTAATTCTAGCTATAGTAAACACTTCTGTTCAGATGTTTCATACGATTAATCATACTTTAGAGGAATGCTGGATATGCTACTCTTCTAGTCCCCTTTCTATGAAGGACTAGCAACCTCAGGGGACTTAATTTTTACTAATGATACTTCTTGCTTGCGTTGGAAGCCCCCTCCCGGATCTCAGGGACTAACCATGAGTTATGTCACTGGAACTGGGCTCTGCCTATTAGGACCTAATATGCTTCCACCTCTCCCTCTCTCTGAAGTTTGTAACCGAACTGTCATTGTAAACTCCAGTTTCACCTTCAAATATATCTCTGCACCCCCAGACACCTATCTAGCCTGCTCTACGGGACTTACTACTCATGTGGAAAAGGATACTCTTTTAATAGAAAGAGACTATTGCATACTAATAAGCCTGCTGCCCAGACTAACTATCAGAGATTCAGATGATTTTCAGAGAATATGGAGTATTGGTCCAACTTCTCCTCGACTTAAGAGGGAACCAATCACCACTTTAACCTTAGCATTGGTAATAGGTTTAGGGGCAACGGGAGCAGGAACGGGAATAGCTTCTCTGGTCTCTTCTAACCAGCACTACGCTACCCTAACTGCAGCAATAGACCGAGACTTGCAGGAGTTACAATCAGGAGTGAAAAACTTAAAAGACTCAGTTTCCTCTTTATCTGAGGTAGTTCTACAAAATAGAAGAGGATTAGACTTGCTGTTTTTACAACAGGGGGGATTATGCGCAGCCTTAAAGGAAGAATGCTGTTTTTATGCAGACAAGACAGGTTTGGTTGAAGACAGTCTAAAACGGGTACGAGAGAGCCTAGAACATCGTAGAAAAGAGAGACAACAACAGCAGTCTTGGTACGAATCTTGGTTCTCTAGCTCCCCTTGGATGACTACTCTAATTTCTACTCTCCTGGGGCCTCTCTTAATACTGTTCTTACTTCTCACCGTTGGCCCATGCATTTTAAATAGGCTACTCACCTTTGTTAGAGAGAGAATTAGTACCGTACAGGTGATGGTACTAAGACAACGATATCAGCAATTGGCTGAGATAGAAGATGAATCTGAAATTCCATGATTGGAATTATGACAAAGAAAAGGGGGAAATGAAAGGATAAAAAATATATAACTATACTGCTCTAATTAGCTTCTGTACACTTGCTTGCTTCAAAGGGAAATGTAACTAATATGCTTCAGCAATTTATGCAACTGCTTGCATACGCAGGACAGACATTTCTTTGTACAAACAACCTGTGACTAGATGGAAAGTTACAAGGTTTGCAATTATCAACCCATACACAAAGCACAAAGCGGAATTGAAAATGGGGAAGCCGTTATCTTGAGGGACTGCATCTGGGGGCCTTGACCACCAGAAACATCTTGCGCCCTTGAGCAAATAAAAAAAAAAGAGCCCCTGTTCCAGGGATAAATAACCTAAAGTACTATTATCTGAGATGTCTGGAAAGCCCCTGCATATTTGTAGTATTTCCTCACACATATGGTTTTTGACTATAAAAACTCACCCCACAGCTTCACAGGGCTCTTCACTTCTCCTGAGTGAGAATTCTGTGAAAGCCCCGAAGCTGCTTCGGCTCTCTAATAAATCCTCAATGAAGATGTTTCTATTCATAGCACACTACTTTGAAATGAAAAGAACTTACTGGTTTATACATCTTGTTAGATTGTACAAAGCAAGGAAGTCTGAACTTGCTGTACGCAAGCCTTTTCAAAGGAAAGGAACTCATTCAATTTGCACTCATTTCCTGAGTTAGCAAGCTTATTTCAAACAGTACAGTTTTCGGTAATGAATATGTATCTTTACATAGCAAATTACTTTGGAAATGAAGTAAACTTACTGAATTATACATCTTGTTAGATTGTACAATCCAAGGAAGTCTGAAATTGCAGTACTCAACACTTATTGTACTAAAGAAACTCATTCAATTCACACACATTTGCTCAGTTAGCAAGCTTATTTCGAACAGTACAGTTTTTGGCAATGAAGATGTGACTTTTCATAGCAAACTACTATGGAAATTAAATGAACTTACTGAGTTATATATCTTGATAGATTGTACAAACCAAGGAAGTTTGAAATTCCTGTACACAAACCTCCTCATACAAAAGCAACTCATTCAAACACACTCATTTGCTGAGTTACCGAGCTTATTTTGAACAATACAGTTTTTGGCAATGAAAATGTATCTTTACGTACTAAAACTACTTTGGAAACAAAATGAACTTACAATGTTATACAATGTGTTAGATTGTACAAACCAAAGAAATTTGAACTTGCTCCACTCAACCCTTATTGTACAAAAGCAACTCATTCAATTTGCACTCATTTGCTGAGTTAGCAAGCTTATTTCAAACAGTACAGTTTTTAGCAATGAAGATGTTTCCTTTCTTAGAAAAATACTTTAGAAACAAAATGAACTTATTGGATTATACATTTTGTTAGATTGTTCAAACCAAGTTAGTTTGAACTTGGTGTACTCAACCCTCTGCACACCAAAGAAACTCATTCAATTCACATTCATTTGCTGAGCTAGCAAGTTTATTTCAAACAGTACATTTTTCAGAAATGAAGATGTTTCTTTTCTTACCAAATTACTTTGGAAATGGAATAACCTGACTGATTTATACATGTTGTTAGATTGTATAGTACAAGGAAGTTTGAACTTCCTGTGCTCAACCTTGTTCGTACAAAGGCAACTCATTCAAATCACACTCATATGCTAAGTTAGCAAGCTTACCTGAAACAGCAGAGTTTTCAACAATGAAGGTGTTTCTTTACTTAACAAACTACTTTTCAAAACAAGTGAACTTACTGGGTTATATATTTTGCTAGATTTTATAAAACAAGGAAGTTTGAACTTACTGTACTCAATCCTCATCATACGAAAGCAACTGATTCAATTTGCATTCATTTGTTAACACAGTACAGTGTTCGGCTGTAGCGCCCACGCTACCACCAAGACCCCGAGCTGGGCAAGGTGCCGAGGATTGAAGAGACAATCTCTGGGTCATTCGTGCTTTAAGAATGCCGTTTATTGAAGTCTGAGGGCTATATATATATATATATACAGCCTTACAGCACTATGGAAATGTACCAGGGTCAGAAGGTCATGTTCTCATATCCTGTTGCTTATGTTCTCCTATCCTGTTGTTTATGTTCTCCTATCTTGTTGTTTATGTTCTCCTATCCTGTTGTTTACTGTTAAGCAAGAGCCACCTGGGGCAAACGGAACTTGTGTTTAGGCCAGGAAATGGGAGTGGAACAGGATGTTTTTAGGCAAACAATCCTTGGTCATGTCAGTCAAGCAGGGCAGCAGACTCCCTGGGAAGGAGGGTGGACCCCACAGGTCCCCATTCCTTAAATATAAATAAGCATCTGTCTTAGGTTTCCTCAGACGTCGACATCTATCTTACCCGTCATGGAGAAACCTGCCCAGGCCCCACAGACTCTCTGTCTTAGGTTGATAGACATCCTCCAGGTCTTACCCATCATTGATTACTCATTTATCTTGTAAGCTCAGCCATACTTGAGCAGTGGGGTTATCTGCTGCCAGAGACATCAGAACCTGTTTGGTCTGAAATTGGTGCTGGGCTTGAGTTTTTGCCATACTGCAGAGACAGACCAAGGACAAAGCCACGCCACCCAGGGCAATTAGCCCTAGGGCCATAGATCCACTCCATTCCTAAAAGAGACGGCCTGAACAGACGCATTTGACACCTCAGCTGGCATAATGCAAATGTGGTGGTATAGAGGAGTACAGGTCACCATATGTGTTTCCCAAAGTAAATCTATTTGCTCTTGTAGTGGAGCTGTTTGTTGATTTAGATTTAGTATACCCAGTTGTATCAGAGAATTTAAATGATTTTGAGCATTGAGAGCAGAAGCTACTTCCCCTGAGAGCAAGTCCACAGTGCTCGCTGTAACAGCAGATTGGGAAAGGGCTACACCAGCAACGGTAGCTGCGGCAGCAGCAGTGGCAATTGCAGCAATGATACCTACAGATACACCAAAGTCTCTTTTCTGCCAGGTGATAATCAGCTGCGTCTGTCAAGTCTTCACTGCCGGGTGAGAATCAGCTGCGTCTGTCAAGTCTTCAGGTGGCATTCCTGTGAAGAACAATTGAGGATATCTCCTGAGGGAGTTTCATTAGTCCCAGATATGCTGTAAACCATGCACAGAACAGTTGGTGGAATTAGGTGAAAAGTCTGCAATTGACCATGGGCTTAGGATAAGGCATCCAGTAGAATCATCAAAGGAATTGGAAGAGTTAAGTTGAGAATAGTTAAGCTTGAAAACAAAGCACATGAAATTCTTAAAGGAATAGATAAGAGTTAAATTGGCTTTCTCTGGATCAAGATGCATAGCAGGCGTTCCTAAGCTTAAATTAGTACTCACAAACCCAGGCCAAACCTAGGCATTCCAGGCCACTAGCATCAGTATTGGCGGGTTCTTGACTAATGCCCAATAGGTCCCCAGTTGGCTTGATGGCAGGGTCCACAACAGCGTGAACACAGCGCTCAGGAACACAAATTGGATTTTCTCCATCCTGTGGAAAAACACAAACAGACCCTTGGGCCCAAATTAACACTGGATCTGGCCCTTTCCATTTGCCTGTAGAAAGATCTTTCCATTTAGCCAGAGGTTTAGCTTGCGTAGGTGCACACCAATGATGATCAGCCACCGAGCGGCCATGAGCATCCACCTTTAAAAATTTTTAAATGTATAATGTTAAGGAGAGAAAGGAATGAGGTGAACCAAGGTGATCCCTTAGGTCCCCTCTTTTTACTTTAATTAAATATTCTGAAAAGATTTAATTGACTCCTGTTCTTGAGTTTCAGTGAAAAGCCGTTCCGTCTAGGCCAATTGCTCTTTTACTTTTTCTTTATCACTAATGAGAGCATCCTTAACCAAGCACCACAGCGAGAAGGTAGCTACAGGAATGCTCTCGGGTCCCTCCCTATAAAAGATCTTTTGGAAATCAAGTTTCACTTGTTCCCAGTCAGAAACATTAAGGCTCCCCGAAACCAAAAATCAAGGGCTTGCCTATTGCAAAGTCTTAATAAATTGGCTTTCTCTGGATTACTTGTTCCCAATCCAAAACATTAAGGCCCCCCGAAATCAAAAACCAAGGGCTTGCCTTTTGCAAATTCTTAATAAATTGGCTTTCTCTGGATTACTTGTTCCCAATCCAAAACATTAAGGCCCCCTGAAATAAAAAACCAAGGGCTTGCCTTTTGCAAAATCTTAATAAATTGGCTTTCTCTGAATTACTTTTTCCCAGTCCAAATAAGGCCCCCCGAAATAAAAAACTAAGGGCTTGCCTTTTGCAAAATCTTAATAAATTTTCTCTAGATTACTTGTTCCCAATCCAAAACATTAAGGCCCCCCAAAATCAAAAACTAAGGGCTTGCCTTTTGCAAAATCTTAATAAATTGTCTTGCTGTAATACGTTTAATGCCCGTACCTTGTTTCTTTAGCAATTCAACTAACTGATCTACTAGCAATGAATGAGAGCTAGCAGTACCCATTTTCAATGTGCTCTTCTCTTACCTTTTCTACAGCTGGCCAGCCTTCAGGAGTGATCCTTCAGCAGTTTTCCTTCTTTCCCAATCTCAGTGGGACCTCCATTTGTAGTGCCCGCACTACCACCAAGACCCCGAGCTGGGTGAGGTGCCGAGGATTGAAGAGACAATCTCTTGGTCATTCATGCTTCAAGAATGCTGTTTATTGAAGTCTGAGGGCGATATATATACAGCCTTATAGCACTGTGGAAATGTACCAGGGTCAGAAGGTCATGTTCTCATATCCTGTTGTTTACATATCCTGTTGTTTACATATCCTGTTGTTTACTGTTAAGCAAGAGCCACCTGGGGCAAACAGAACTTGTGTTTAGGCCAGGAAATGGGAGTGGAACAGGATGTTTTTAGGCAAACAATCCTTGGTCATGTCAGTCAAGCAGGGCAGCAGACTCCCCAGGAGGGAGGGTGGACCTCACATTCGGCAATGAAGATCTTTCTAAGGAAACTACATTAGAATTGAAATGAAGTCAGTAAATTTTACATCTTGTTAGATTGTACAAATAAGAAAAGTTTGATCTTGCTACGATCAATCTTCATATGAAAGCAATTCATTCAAATACCTGAACAAGCTTAGTTAACACAGTACAGTATTGGGAAATGAAGATCTTTCTTTTTTAATGAAACTACATTAGAAATGAAACCAAGTTACTAAGTTGTACATCTTAGATTTTACAAAAGAGGAAAGTTTGATCTTGCTGTGATCAATCCTGTTCATACGAAAGCAACTCATTCAAGGAGCTGAAGAAGCTTGCTTAACAACGTACAGTGTTTGGCAATGACGATCTTTCTTTTCTAATGAAACTACTTGAGAAATTAATCGAAGTTTCTACCTTTTACATCCTTTTAGATTGTACAGACAAGGAATATTTGATCTTGCTGTGATACATACCGTTCATATGAAAGCAACTCATTCAAAGAGCTGAACAACCTTAGTTAACACTCAGGAATGAAGATGTTTCTTTTCTTATTAAACTACATTAGAAATGAACTGAAGAGAGTAAGTTGTATACCTTCTTAGATTGTACAAACGATGAAAGTTTGAACGTGCTGTTATCAACCCTCTTCATAAGAAATCAACTCATTCAGAGAGAAGAACAAGCTTATTTCACACAGTACAATGAAGATCTTTCTTTTCTAATGAAACTATTTTAGAATTGAAACGAAGTCAGTAAATTGTACATCTTATTAGATTGTACAAACAAGGAAAGTAACATCTTGCTGTGATCAATCCTGTTCATATGAAAGCAACTAATTCAAAGAGCTGAACAAGCCTAGTTAACACAGGATAGTGTTCGAACATAAAGATCCTTCTTTTCTAATGAAACCATTTTAGAAATGAATCGAAGTTTCTAAGTTCTATATCCTTTTAGATTGTTCAGAAGACTAAAGTTTGATCTTGCTGTGATCAATACTATTTGTACCAAAGCAACTCGTTCAAAGAGCTGAACAAGCTTAGTTAACACTGTACAGTGTTAGGGAATGAAGATGTTTCTCTTCTTACCAAACTTCATTAGAAGTGAACTGAAGATACTAATTTGTATATCTTCTTAGATTGTACAAACGGTGAAAGTTTGAACTGGCTGTGATCAACCCTCTTCATAAGAAAGCACCTCATTCAAAGAGGTGAACAAGCTTAATTCACATAGTACAGTTTTTGGTAATGAAGATCTTTCTTTTCTAACAAAACTACATTAGAATTGAAACGAAGTCAGTAAATTGTACCTCTTGTTAGGTTGTACAAATGAGGAAAGTTTGATCTTGCTGTGATCAATCCTGTTCACAAAAAAGCAACTCATTCAAAGAGCTGAACAAGCATAGTTAACAGAGTACAATGTTCGGAAATGAAGATCTTTCTTCTTTAATGCACTACGTTAGAAATGAAACCAAGTTACTAAGTTGTACATCTTTTTAGATTTTACAAATGAGGAAAGTTTGTTCTTGCTGTAATCAATTCTGTTCATACAAAAGCAACTAATTCAAAGAGTTGAACAAGCATAGGTAACAATGTACAATGTTTGGCAATGATGATCTTTCTTTTCTGACCAAACTACCTTAGAAGTGAACCAAACTTACTAAGTTGTACAACTTGTTAGACTATACAAACAAGGAAAGTTTGATCTGGCTGTGATCTATCCTGATCATATGAAAGCAACTCATTCAAAGAGCTGAACAAGCTTAGTTAACAATGTATAGTGTTCGGCAATGACGCTTTCTTTTGTTGCCAAACTACATTAGAATTGAATGGAAGTTACTCAGTTGTACTACTTGTTAGATTGTACAAATGAGGAAAGTTTGATCTTGCTGTGATCATCCCTCTTCATAAGAAAGCAACTCATTCAAAGAGCTCAACAAGCTTAGTTAACACAGCACACTGTTTGGAAATGAAGACGTTTCTTTTCTTATGAAACTACATTAGAAATGAACTGAAGATAATAAGTTGTATAACTTCTTAGATTGTACAAACAGTGAAAGTTTGAACTTGCTGTGATCAAACCTCTTCTTAAGAAAGGAACTCATTTGAAGAGGTAAGCAACCTTACTTCACACAGTACAGTTTTTGGCAATGAAGATCTTTCCTTTCTAATGAAACTACGTTAGAATTGAAAGGAAGGCAGTAAATTGTACATCTTGTTAGATTGTACAAATAAGGAAAGTTTGATCTTGCTGTGATCAATCTTGTTCATACGATAGCAACTCATTCAAAAAGCTGAACAAGCTTAGTTAACAGAGCACAGTGTTCAGAAATGAAGATCTTTCTTTTTTAAAATTTTCATTATTATTTTTTATTTATTTTTGGAGAGAGAGACAGAGAGAGATAGACAGAGAGGGAGAGGGAGACAGAAATGGGCGTGCCAGCAGTCTCTCAGCTGCTGTGAACGAAATCCAGATGTGTGCTCCCCCTTGTGGGCAAGTGCAGCGTTGTGCCCTTGCGTCACTTTGCATCTGGCTAAACGTGGGACCTGGAGATTGGAACTACTGGAGATTGGAACCAGCATTCTTAGACTTAGGAGGGAGGCGCCTTAGACGCTAAGCCATCTCTCCAGCCCAAGATCTCTCTTTTTTAACGAAACTACATTAGAAATGAAACCAAGTTACTAAGTTGTATATCTTGTTAGTTTTTACAAACAAGGAAAGTTTGATCTGTCTGTGATCAATACTGTTCATACAAAAGCAACTCATTCAAAGATCTGAACAAGCTTAGTTAACAATGTACAGTTTTTGGCAATGACGATCTCTTGTTTCTTACCAAACTACATTAGAAGTGAACTGAAGTTACTAAGTTGTAAACCTTGTTATATTGTACAAACGAGGAAAGTTTGATCTTGCTGTGATCATCCCTTTTTGTACAAAAGCAACTCATTCAAACAGCTCAACAAGCTTAGTTAACACAGTACAGTGTTTGGAAATGAAGATGTTTCTTTTATTATGAAACTACATTAGAAATGAACCAAAGATAGCAAGTTGTATATCTTCTTATATTGTACAAACTTTGAAAGTAAGAACTTGCTGTGATAAACCCTTTTCCTAAGAAAGCACCTCATTCAGAGAGGAGAACAAGCTTATTTCAAAAGTACAGTGTTCGGCAAATGAAGATCTTTCTTTTCTACTGAAACTACATTAGAATTGAAATGAAGTCAGTAAATTGTACATCTTGTTAGATTGTAAAAACAAGGAAAGATTCATCTTTCTGTGATCGATCCTGTTCATATGAAAGCAACTCATTCAAAGAGCTGAAAAGCCTAGTTAACAGAGTACAGTGTTTGGAAATAAAAATCTTTCTTTTCTAACGAAACTACTCTAGAAATCAATCAAAGTTACTAAGTTGTATGTCCTTTTAGATTGTACAGATGAGGAAAGTTTGATCTTGCTGTGATCAAAACTGTTTGTATGAAAGCAACTCATTTAAAGAGCTGAAAAAGCTTAGTTAACACTGTACAGTATTCGGGAATGAAGATGTTTCTCTTCTTACCAAACTTCATTAGAAGTGAACCGAAGATACTACATTGTATAGATTCTCAGAATGTACAAACGGTGAAAGTTTCAACTTGCTGTGATCAATAATGTTCATATGAAAGCAACTCATTCAAGAGCTGAACAAGCTTAGTAAACACAGTACAGTGTTCAGAAATGAAGATCTTTCTTTTCTAATGGAACTTCATTAGAATTGAAATGAAGTTAGTAAATTGTACATCTTATTAGATTGTACAAACGAGGAAGGTTTGATCTTGCTGTGATCAATACTATTCGTACGAAAGCAACTCATTCAAAGGGCTCAACAAGCTTAGTTAACACTGTAAAGTATTCAGGAATGAAGATATTTCTCTTCTTACCAAACTTCATTAGAAGTGAACTGAAGATACTACATTGTATAACTTCTTAGATTGTACAAATGGCGAAAGTTTGAACTTGCTGTGGTCAATCCTGTTCATACAGATGCACCTCATTCAAAGAGCTCAACAAGCTTATTTAACACACTACAGTGTTTGGCAATGGAGATCTTTCTTTTCTAACAAAACTACATTAGAATTTAAATGAAGTCAGTAAATTGTACATCTTGTGAGATTGTACACGAGGAAAGTTTGATCTTGCTGTGCTCAATACTGTTTGTACTAAATCAACTCATTCAAAGAGCTGAACAAGTTAGTTAACACTGTAAAGTGTTCTGGAATGAAGATGTTTCTCTTCTTACCAAGCATCATTAGAAGTGAACCGAAGATACTATGTTATATATCTTCTTATATTGTACAAATGGTGAAAGTTTGAACTTGCTATGAACAATCCTGTTTGTACAAAAGAAACTCATTCAAAGAGCACAGCCAGCTTAGTTAACACAGTACAGTGTTTGGCAATGAAGATAGTTCTTTTTTAATGAAAATATACTAGAATTGAAATGAAGTCAGTAAATTGTACATCTTGTTAGATTGTACAAACAAAGAAAGTTTGATCTTGCTGTGATCAATCTTGTTTATACTAAAGCAACTCATTCAAAGAGCTCAACAAGCTTACAGTACAGTGTTTGGCAATGAAGATAGTTCTTTTTTAATGAAAATATACTAGAATTGAAATGAAGTCAGTAAATTGTACATCTTGTTAGATTGTACAAACAAAGAAAGTTTGATCTTGCTGTGATCAATCTTGTTTATACTAAAGCAACTCATTCAAAGAGCTCAACAAGCTTAGTTAACACAGTACAGTGTTTGGAAATGAAGATCTTTCTTTTCTAATGAAACTACATTAGAATTGAAATTAAGTCAGTAAATTGAACATCTTGTTAGGTTGTACAAACGAGGAACATTTGATCTTGCTGTGATCAATACTCTTCGTATGAAAGCAACTCATTCAAAGAGCTGAACAAACTAAGTTAACACTGTAAAGTGTTCGAGAATAAGATGTTTCTCTTCTTACCAAACTTCATTAGAAGTGAATCGAAAATACTACATTGTATATCTTCTTAGATTGTACAAATGGTGACAGTTTGAACTTACTGTGATCAGTACTGTTCGTAAGAAAGCAACTCATTCAAAGAGCTGAAGAAGTTTAGCTTGCACTGTAAAGTGTTTGGGAATGAAGATGTTTCTCTTCTTACCAAACTTCGTTAGAAATGAACCGCAGATACTATATTGTATATCTTCTTAGATTGTACAAACGGTGACAGTTTGAACTTGTCTGTGATCAATCCTGTTTGTAGGAAAACACCTCGTTCAAAGAGCTCAACAAGCTTATTTCACACATTACAGTGTTCAGCAATGAAGATCTTTCTTTTTTTTCTTTTCTTTTCTTTTCTTTTTTTGGTTTTAAGAGGTATGGTCTCACTCTGCCAAGGTTGACCTGGAATTAACTATGTAGTCTCAGGGTGGCCTTGAACTCTAGGCGATCCTCCTATCTCTGCCTCCTGAGTGCTGGGATTAAAGGTGTGTGCCACCATGTCTGGCAAAGATCTTTCTTTTCTAACGAATCTACATTAGAATTGAAACTAAATCAGTAAACTGTACATCTTGTTATATTGTACAAATGAGGAAAGTTTGGTCTTGCTGTGATCAATAATCTTCGTAACAAAGCAACTCATTCAAAGAGCTGAACAAGCTAACTTAACACTGTAAAGTGTTCAGGAATGAAGATGTTTCTCTTCTTGCCAAACTTCATTAGAAGTGAACTGAAAATACTAGGTTGTTTATCTTCTTATATTGTACAAATGGTGAAAGTTTGAACTTGCTGTGAACAATCCCGTTTGTACCAAAGAATCTCATTCAAAGAGCTCAGCCAGTTTAGTTAACACAGTAGTGTTCAGTAATGAAGATATTTCTTTTTGAATGAAACTAAATTATAATTGAAATGAAGGCAGTAAATTGTACTTCTTGTTAGATTGTATAAACAAGGAAAGTTTGATCTTGCTGTGATCAATACTGTTTGTACCAAAGCAATTCATTCAAAGAGCTCAACCAGCTTAGTTAACACTCTAAAGTGTTCAGGAATGAAGATATTTCTCTTCTTAGCAAACTTATTTAGAAGTGAACCGAAGATAATACAATGTATATCATCTTAGAATGTACAAATGGTGAAAGCTTGAACTTGCTGTGATCAATAATGTTCGTATGAAAGCAACTCATTTGAGAGCTCAACAAACTTAGTAAACAAAGTACAGTGTTTGGCAATGAAGATCTTCCTTTTCTAACGAAACTACATTAGAATTGAAACGACATTAGTAAATTGTATATCTTGTTAGATTGTACAAACGAGGAAAGTTTGATCTTGCTGTGATCAATACTTTTCGTATGAAAACAACTCATTCAAACAGCTGAAAAAGCTTAGTTAACACTATAAAGTGTTTGAGAATGAAAATGTTTCTCTTCTTACCAAACTTCATTAGAAGTGAACTGAAGAGAAAAAAAAAAAAGAGGGTGGTTCCGGTCAAGATGGCAGCTACCTAACCTCGCCTCACTTCACGGGGAAGAAAATAGAAGAATACTTAAGGTTAAAGGGACCTTTTTAAAGGGTTTGCTGGCTCCCGCATGCTTCCAGAGGGAGGGGGTGGATTTGCAAAATAAGGAAACCACTGATTCCCAAGCTCTTGGCAGGCACCACTGCCTGAAAGGTCCCGCCAGACCTGCCTGAGGCCCCTGGCCAGCCAGAAATGGAGCACCTTTGCAGCCATGTCCCCAGGTCTGTGGACCCACCGGGCAAGCTAGATCCGCCCCAATTCCCCAGCCAGAGCCCCTGGGTGCACCAATACAGACAGGTGCCTAGGTCCACAGAGTGAGACAGTTTCATCCCACTTCCTGCTCCCCAGCCAGAGCCCCTGGGCGCAGCAATACAGTTAGGTGCCTGGGGCTGTGGTCCCACACAGTGGCACAGTGAGACAGATTTGTCCCACTTCCTGCTCCCGGCCAGAGCCCCTGGGCTCGCCAATACAGTTAGGTGCCTGGGTCCACACAGTGAGACGGATTTGTCCCAATTCCTGCTCCCCAGCCTGAGCCCCTGGGCACAGCAGTACAGTTAGGTGCCTGGGGCTGTGGTCCCACACAGTGGCACAGTGAGGCAGATTTGGCCCACTTCCTGCTCCCCAGCCAGAGCCCCTGGGTGCAGCAATACAGTTAGGAGCCTGGGGCTGTGGTCCCGCACAGTGGCACAGTGAGACAGATTTGTCCCACTTCCTGCTCCCGCCCAGAGCCCCTGGGCGTGCCAATACAGTTAGGTGCCTGGGTCCTCACAGTGAGACGGATTCGTCCCACTTCCTACTCCCCAGCCAGAGCCCCTGGGCGCAGCAATACAGTTAGGTGCCTGGGGCTGTGGTCCTGCACAGTGGCACAGTGAGACAGATTCGGCCCACTTCCTGCTCCCAGCCAGAGCCCCTAGGTGCGCCAAGGCAGCTGGGAGCTTGGGTCGGTGGATCCAACGAGTGAGACAGATTCATCCCACGTCCTGCTCCCCAGCCAAAGCCCCTGAGTGAGCCATTGCAGTGGGGTGCCTGAGTCTGTGGATCTGCTGAGTGAGACACATTTGTCCCACTTCCTGCTCCCTGGCCAGAGCCCCTGAGCTCACCATTGCAGCCAGGTGCTTGGGTCTGTGGATCCGCTGAGCAAGACGTATTCGTCCCACTTCTGGCTCCCTGGCCAGAGCCCTGGTGCACCATCGCAGGAAGTTGCCCTGGGCCTGTGGAGCCACATCACCTGCCTGGAACCTGTGCAGCCACACCACAGGTCAAGCCCCACCCATTCCCTGTGCCATCACAAGACAGATCCCACTGAGCCAGTGTCTCTGAACCGGTGTGATGCACAGATCACAGCAAAAAAGGAATAGTATGAAAAACCAGATACAAGTAAATCCAGCTACACTATCCAGTCCTACAATGGATGTCTCGAATCAAATCATAGAAGAGACATTAGAATCAGAACCCCAAAATGAAGAGACAAGCTATGCAACCCTGGCCCAGCAAATAGCACAACTCTCAGAAAGTCAACAAAGAGCCAATAATTGTATGAATGTTTTCCTTGCTAGATTAGACCTAATAGAAAAAAAAAAAACCAAGAAGGGTTCCAAAAACAGTTAAATGAGCTGAAGGAGAGTGAAAAAAAAAGAAGTCCTCAATAACCAGATGGCTAAGTTCAATGAAGACATAAAAAAAATGCAAGGATGAACTCCAAGAAGCATTAAGAAGGTCAGAAAATGATGTGAAAAGGGAACTAGACAGAGGGATGGAAACTATACATAAAAAAACAGTAGAAAATATGAAACAAATTGAACAAACCCAAAACTCTATAGAAGCTCTTAAGAATAGAGTCAGCCAAGTAGAGGATAGAAACTCAGAAGTGGAAGACAAAACAGAAGAAACAGTTCATGAGTACAGAAACTTCAACTAGTTCAAAAATTACTGTGAACAGAACATGAGGGAAATGTGGGATACCATGAAGCGTCCAAACATTAGGATCATGGGCATACCAGAAGGGGAAGAAACACAGACTAAAGGAATGGAAAGCTTATTCAACAAAATAATTGAAGAAAACTTTCCCACTCTCTCAAGAGAAAATTCCATCAAGTTACAAGAAGCTACCAGAACTCCAAACAGACTGGACCAAAGGAGAAATTCTCTGAGACACATTATCTTTAAGACTTTAAACAAAGAGAAAATCCTAAAAGCAGCCAGGGAAAAACAACACATTACATATAAAGGGAACCCCATTAGAATTACCTCAGATTTCTCAATGGAAACCCTAAAAGCCAGAAGGGCCTGGAATGGAACACTGAAATCTCTAAGAACCCATGGTTTCCAGCCACAACTACTCTATCCAGCAAAAGTATCCCTCATAATAGATGGTGAAAGAAAAAAATTCCACGATAAAACTCATCGCTACAAATATATGAACACAAAGCCAAACCTACAGAAAGTACTTCAGGGAATTCTCCACACTGAAGAAACAAATAACCAATCTCAAAAGCCCTCAAGAAGCAGTCCACATTAACCCCTTACATCTCCAAAAAAAAAAAACCACAAAGACCACAATATGGCTGGTATTAAATCAAACCTCAAACTAATATCTCTGAACATTAATGGCTTCAATTCACCCATCAAAAGACATAAGCTAACAGGGTGGATCAGAAAACTGGACCCCTCAATTTGCTGTCTTCAAGAAACCCACCTCACCACTAAAGACAGACACTTCCTTAGGGTGAAAGGGTGGAAAATGATATTCCAAGCAAACACAAATATGAAAAAAAGCAGGCATAGCTATACTTATATCAGATAAAATAGACTTCAAACCAAAATTAACCAAAAAAGACAAAGAAGGCCACTTCTTACTTATCAAGGGAACAAGCCAACAAGAGGGCATCACAATAATCAATATTTATGCACCAAACACAGGTGCACCACAATTCATAAAGCAAAATCTACTTGGCAACAAAACAGAAATAAAGACCAACACCATCATAGTCAGGGACTTCAATACTCCACTATCAACAATGGATAGATCACCCAAACAGAAAATTAATGGAGAAGTAAGAGAGCTCAAAAACACCATAGAGCAACTAGACCTAACGGACATATACAGAACATTCCACCCAAAATATACAGATTACACATTCTTCTCAGCAGCACATGGAACCTTCTCTAAAATAGATCATGTACTGGGCCACAAAGCCTGCCTCCATATTTTCAAGAAAATTGATGTAATTTCCTGCATGATATCAGACTACAATGCTGTAATGCTAGAAATTAACAACAAAAAGTACACCAGGAATCCCTCTACCTCCTGGCAATTGAACAACACACTTTTTTTTTTTAATATTTATTGACAACAAAACATACTTACATACCAAAGGTGCGTATTTTTCCCTCCCCTCCCCCCTTCCCCTTTAGAACTCCACTCTCCATCATATCCCCTCCTTCTCTCCATTAGTCTCTTTTTTTAATATGATGTCTGAACAACACACTTTTAAACAATAAATGGATTGTGGATGAAATAAAGAATGAAATTGCAAATTTCCTAGAACTCAATGACAATGAGAACACATCATACCAAAACTTGTGGGACACAATGAAGGCAGTCCTTAGGGGAAAAATCACAGCACTAAATGCCATCATAAGAAAAATAGAAAGATCCCAACTCCATAACCTGACCATTCACCTAAAGGCATTGGAAAGGCTAGAAGAAGCCAACCCAAAAAGCTCCAGATGGAAAGAAATAATTAAAATCAGAGCAGAAATTAATGAATTGGAAACTAAGAGGACAATTAAGAAAATTGACGAAACAAAGAGCTGGTTCTTCGAAAAAATTAACAAGATTGATACACCCCTGGCCAATTTGATCAAGCGGAAAAAAGAAACACTTCAAATCAACAAAATTAGAAATGAAAAGGGAGAGATCACAACAGACGAGAGCGAAATAGGAAGAGTTATTAGGACTTATTTCAAAAACCTCTACTCCATAAAACAGGAAAATATGGAGGAAATGGATGAATTCCTAGACACATACCACCTACCAAAGCTAAGCCCAGAGCAGATTAATTTCCTAAATGAACCCATCACACCCTTACAGATAGAAGAGGTAATCAAACACCTCCCCCAAAAGAAGAGTCCAGGACCAGATTGTTTCTCAGCAGAATTCTACCAAACCTTCATGGAAGAATTGAAACCAATTCTTCTCAAACTGTGCCACACAATAGGAGAACAGGGAGAGATCCTTAACTCCTTTCATGAAGCTAGTATCACCCTAATTCCAAAACCAGGCAGGGACACCACAAGAAAGGAAAATTATAGGCCCTTTTCTCTGATGAACATAGACGTAAAGATCCTGAACAAAATTCTTGCAAACAGAATTCAACAGTACATCAAAAGCATTATCCACCTTGATCAAGTAGGCTTCATCCCTGGAATGCAGGGGTGGTTCAACATACGGAAATCTGTCAATGTAATACACCACATAAACAAGCTGAAACACAAAAACCACATGGTCATTTCAATAGATGCAGAAAAGGCCTTTGACAAAATACAACATCACTTCATGATCAAAACATTGGAGAGAATAGGTATGGATGGCCCATATCTCAACATAATAAAGGCTATATATAAAGCACCTAAAGCCCAAGTAATTCTTAATGGGGAGAGATTGAAGGAATTCCCATTGAGGTCAGGAACAAGGCAGGGGTGTCCACTCTCACCTCTGCTCTTCAACATAGTGCTAGAAGTATTAGTTCAAGCAATAAGACAGGAGAAAGAAATCAAAGGGATACAAATTGGAAAGGAAGAGGTTAAGTTAGCCCTATTGGCAGATGACATGATTCTATACATAAGTGACCCAAGAACTTCCATGCCAAAACTCTTAAAGGTGGTCAGCACCTTCAGCAAAGTAGCAGGATACAAAATCAATGTACAGAACTCAGTAGCCTTTTTGTATGCAAAGGACAAAGAGACAGAAAAAGAAATAACTAACATCATCCCATTTTCAATTGCAACAAAGAAAATAAAATACCTTGGAATAACATTAAATAAGGAAGTGAAAGACCTATACAATGAAAACATTAAAACGCTCAAAAAAGAAATTGAGGAGGTCCTACAAAAATGGAAAGACCTCCCATGCTCCTGGATTGGTAGAATTAACATTGTGAAAATGACAATTTTACCAAAAGCACTTTATAGATTCAATGCAATGCGGATAAAAATCCCAACTTCCTTCTTCAGTGAGATAGAAAAAACTATCTCAAAATTCATATGGAAAGGCAGAAGGCCTCGGATATCCAAGCTCATCCTCAGCAAAAGAAACACCTCTGGAGGCATCACCATACCTGATCTAAAGCTATAGTACAAAGCCTTTGTAATAAAAACAACATGGTACTGGCATAAAAACAGGAATATAGACCAATGGAACAGAATTGAAGACCCAGACTTTGGGTCAAGAAACTACAGCTACTTGATATTTGACAAAGGCCCTACCAATGCAGAATGAATAAAAGACAGCATCTTCAACAAATGGTGTTGGACAAACTGGACAACCATATGTAGAAATATGAAACTTGACCCATACATCTCTCCATGCACAAAAATTAAGTCCAAATGGATAAAAGACCTTAATATAAAACCAGATATTCTGCTACTACTGGAAGAAAAAATAGGAGGAACCTTCCATGATATAGGAGTGGGAAAAGATTTCCTGAACAAAACCTCGGCAGCTCAGGAAATTAAACAATCACTCAACCATTGGGATCTCATGAAGCTGAAAAGATTTTTCACTGACAAAAATATTATAACCAAAGCCAGCAGAACACCCACAGAATGGGAGAAAATTTTCACCACCTATACAACTGACAAAGGCCTAATTTCTAGAATCTACAAAGAACTCCAAAACCTAAACAATAAATCACCAAACAACCCACTCACAAAGTGGGGCAGAGAACTGCACAGGGAGTTCTCAGAGGAAGAAATACAAATAGCAAACACACATTTAAGAAAATGTTCAACATCCCTAATCATCAGGGAAATGCAAATTAAAACAACTATGAGATTCCACCTTACCCCAGTAAGGATGGCTAACATTAAAAAAACAATGAAAACAAATGCTAGCGAGGCTGTGGAGAAATAGGAACAAGTCTTCACTGTTGGTGGGAATGTAAAATGGTTCAACCACTATGGACAGCTATATGGAGACTATTGAAAAGGATGACCATAGACCTACCAATGGATCCAGTTATTCCCTTATTGGGCATTTACCCTATAGGCCCCAAGCCTCAGACCAGAGACATTTGCTCAACCATGTTTATAGCTGCTCAATTCATAATAGCAAAGAGCTGGAATCAACCCAGGTGTCCATCACTAGATGAATGGATAACAAAGATGTGGTATATCTATACTATGGAATTCTACGTAGCAGTAAGGAAAGATGAAATAAGGAAATTTGAAAAAAAATGGTCAAACATTGAACAGATCATCCTCAGTGAGCTCACCCAAGCACAAAAAGATAATCGTCACATGGTTTCATTTATCTGTCGCCCCTAACCGGATTCCACATGACATGCGGCCAAAACTAATAAACACTCTGAGGAGGAGACAAGAAGGAGTGTGGGATGGAGGGAGGGTAAAGGTGGGAGGGAATGAGAGGGTGTGAGGGAGGACAAGGGGGGATACAAATTGGGACCCAAAAGGAAAATATACTACAAAACCCTTTACTCTGAACAACAAGCTAAAACAGTGATCCTTCAGCAGGCCTACAGAGGGAACACTTGAACCACAGGAACCTGGAGAGAACATGATGAAGGCCAACTTTAATCTTGTCCTGCTTCTCTTTCTCTTCTCTCTCTCTCTCTCTCTCTCTCTCTCTCTCTCTCTCTCCTCTCTATACTCACTTTCTCTTTTACATTATATACCTTTTTCCTCCCTCACCTTCCTAGGTGCAGACTTATAACTTCCAGTGCCAGCACAGGGTTAACTTCCACAATGAGCTGTTGATCTGAAACACCTACAAGGTTTCCCAAAAAAGATAGACTTCGGTAACAGTACTTGGTGACCCACCAAAGGTTAATGGTAAGACCCTACTGTCGAAGACAGCATATGTGTGTGAGACCAAACACAGAGAGACCTGGCCAGAATCTGGAAGAAGGTCAGTCCCCAGACAGTTAGCTAGTCTAGTACCAGAGGGTGCTACACGAGCAACTGGGGGAAAATGTCTCACATTGGTCCAAACAACCTGCAGTCTAAGATACCCAGCAGGGAACAATCTGATGTAATGCTCATACAAGTGCAGTAGTGGCAAACAGCCATGGTGGGTAACCAACTGCTCTTGATTTGGCTAATAAATCCACTCAGTGGAAGGAACTCATTGCTGGAACTGGGAAATAAGTCAAAGCCATGTACAAAAAATGAGCTCAGTCTCCAAGATCTAGTGGCCACCAAATGTGGGCTAGAAGAGAGCCAATGCATGTAAAATTCCCTCCAAAACATATATGGTTATCCCTTCTATGTAGTACTAACTTCTTTCTCCGTTGGAGAATTTGCTTATCTTTTTCCAGGTCGACAACGAACCTGAAGGGAGGATCAGCTAACCACACCTCACCAGCTGAAACCATAGAACAACGCAGGAGAAGGTCAAGAATGCAGGGTTCAAGGCGATCACAACACCAGAAAAAGGCTGAAGGAGATAAACACAGAGAACATCCAACTCCAACTAAGCCATATATCCAGAGACACAGAGGCTCCCAAAAACTCATCAAGGAAGCAGAATTAAAATGACCCCAATGTGGCTCAGGGAAATTCGCGGAAGAGGGGGTGGAAAGATTGTTAGAGTCACAAGTTGGGGCACTATGCACAGAGACTGGGGCCTATCCACCAGAACTCTTGAGTAAAATCACAATGCATGACCCACATTCCCCATTGATGAGGGTCCCTTTGAAAGTGGGAGGACAGGGAGGAGGACAATGGAACCAATACTATGAATGTAAAATCAGAATAATATAAATAAAAAATATATATAAAAAATAAAAAAGAAAAAACAAAAAAAGAAGTGAACTGAAGATACTACATTGTATAACTTCTTAAATTGTACAAACGGTGACAGTTTGAACTTGCTGTAATCAATCCTGTTTGTAGGAAAGCACCTCATTCAAAGAGCTCAACAAGCTTATTTCACACATTACTGTGTTGGGCAATGAAGATCTTTTCTTTTCTTTTCTTTTCTTTTCTTTTCTTTTCTTTCTTTCTTTCCTTTTTTTCTTTTCTTTTCTTTTCTTTTTTTTTTTTTTTTTTTGGTTTTACTAGGTAGGGTCTTACTCTGGCACAGGCTTTCCTGGAATTAACTATGTAATCTCAGGGTGGCCTTGAACTCTCGGCGATCCTCCTACCTCTGCTGCACGAGTGCTGGGATTAAAGGTGTTCACCACCATGTCCAGCAATGATCTTTCTTTTCTAAGGAATCTGCATTAGAATTGAAATGAAGTCAGTATTGTACATCTTGTTAGATTGTACAAATGAGGAAAGTTTGATCTTGCTGTGATCAAGACTGTTTGTATGAAAGCAACTCATTCAAAGAGATGAACAAGCTTAGTTAACACTGTAAAGTGTTTGGGAATGAAGATGTTTCTATTCTTACCAAACTTCATTAGAAATGAACCATAGATACTACGTTGTATATGTTCTTAGATTGTACAAATGGTGAAAGTGTGAACATGGTGTGATCAATACTGTTCGTGTGAAAGCAACTCATTCAAAGAGCTCAACAAGCTTAGTAAACAAAGTACAATGTTCAGAAATGAAGATCTTTCTTTTCTAACAGAACTACATTAGAATTGAAATAACATAAGTAAATTGTACATCCTGTTAGACTGTACAAACGAGGAAAGTTTGATCTTGCTGTGATCAATAGTGTTCGTATGAGAACAACTCATTCAAAGAGATGAACAAGCTTAGTTAACTCTATAGAGTGTTTGAGAATGAAAATGTTTCTCTCCTTACCAAACTTCATTAGAAGTGAACCGAAGATACTATGTTGTATACCTTCTTAGATTGTACAAATGGTGAAAGTTTGAACTTGTTGTGATCAATACTGTCCCTAGGAAAGAAGCTCATTCAAAGAGCTCAGCAAGCTTAGTTAACACAGTACAGTGTCCATGAAGGAAGACATTTATTTTTTAATGAAACTACACTAGAATTGAAATGAAGTCAGTAAATTGTACATCTTCTTAGATTGTGCAAAAGAAAGTTTGATCGTGCTGTGATCAATCTTTGTCATATGAAAGCAACTCATTCAAAGAGCTCAACAAGCTTGATAAACACAGTACAGTGTTGGGCAATGAAGATCTTTCTTTTCTAATGGAACTACATTAGAATAGAAATGAAGTTAGTAAATTGTACATCTTATTAGATTTTACAAATGAGGAAAGTTTGATCTTGCTGTGATCAATACAGTTCGTATGAAAGCAACTCATTCAAAGAACTCAACAAGCTTAGTTAACACTCTAAAGTGTTCAGGAATGAAGATGTTTCTCTTCTTACCAAACTTCATTAGAAGTGAACTGAAGATGCTGCATTGTATATTATCTTAGATTGTACAAACGGTGAAAGTTTGAACTTGCTGTGATCAATATCTTTCATACGAAAGCAACTCATTCAAAGAGCTGAACATGCTTAGTTAACACTGTAAAGTGTTTGGGAATGAAGATGTTTCTCTTCTTACCAAACTTCATTAGAAGTGAACTGAAAATACTCCATTGTATATCTTCTTAGATTGTACAAACGGTGAAAGTTTGAACTTGCTGTGATCAATCCTGTTCATACAAAACCACCTCATTCAAAGAGCTCAACAAGTTTATTTCAAACATTACAGTGTTAGGGAATGAAGATCTTTCTTTTCTAATGAAACTACATTAGAATTGAAACTAAGTCAGTAAATTGAACATCTTGGCTGGTTGTACAAATGAGGAAAGTTTGATCTTGCTGTAATCAATACTGTTCCTACAAAAGAAACTCATTCAAAGAGCTCTACAAGCTTAGTTAACACTGTAAAGTGTTCGGGAATGAAGAAGTTTCTCTTCTTACCAAACTTCACTAGAAGTGAACCGAAGGTACTACATTGTATATATTCTTAGATTGTACAAATGCTGACAGTTTGAACTGGCTGTGATCAATCCTGTTCGTACGAAAGTATCTCATTCAAAGAGCTCAACAAGCTTATTTAACACATCACAGTGTTTTGCAATGAAGATATTTCTTTTCTAATGAAACTATATTAGAATTGAAATGAAGTCAGTATAAATTGTACATCTTGTTAGATTGTTCACGAGGAAAGTTTGATCTTGCTGTTATCAATACTGTTCAAAAGAAAGAAACTCATTCAAAGAGCTGGACAAGGTTAGTTAACACAGTAAAGTGTTTGGGAATAAAGATGTTTCTCTTCTTACCAAACTTCATTAGAAGTGACCAAAAGATACTACGTTGTATATCTTCTTAGATTGTACAAATGATTAAAGTATGAACTTGCTGTGATCAATACTGTTCGTACGAAAGCAACGCATTCAAAGAACTCAACAAGCTCTGTAAGCACAGTACAGTGTTTGGCAATTAGGATCTTTCTTTTCTAATGGAACTACATTAGGACTGAAATGAAGTCAGTAACTTGTACATCTTCTTATATTGTACAAATGAAGAAAGTTTGATCTTGCTGTGATCAATACTGTTCGTACAAAAGCAACTCATTCAAAGACCTGAACAAAATTAGTTAAAAATGTTAAGTGTTCAGGAATGAAGATGTTTCTCTTCTTACCAAACTTCATTAGAAGTGAACCAAAGATACTACGTCATATATCTTCTTAGATTGTACAAATGGTGACAGTTTGAACTTGCTGTGATCAATCCTGTTCATACAAAACCACCTCATTCAAAGAGCTCAACAAGTTTATTTCACACATTACAGTGTTCATCAATGAAGATCTTTCTTTTCTCTTTTTAGAAATCTTTTCTTTTTTTTTTTTTTGTACATTTTTAAGGTAGGGTCTCACTCTGGCCCAGGCTGACAAATTAACTATGTAGTCTCTGGGTGGCCTCAAACTCTCTAATGATCCTCCTATTCATCTCCAAGAAGGGAACAAAGCTTAGTTAACCACCAGTTTCAGAAAAGATTTTTCTTTTCTAAATCTATATTAGAATTGAAACAAAGTCAGTAAATTGTACATCTTGTTAGATTGTAAAACAAGGAAAGTTTGATCTTGCTGTGATCAATACTGTTCAAAGAAAGCAACTCATTCAAAGAGCTGAAACAAAGCTTAGTTAACAACTTCATTCAAAGAGCTTGTATATCTTCTTACAAGTTTATTTAACAATACTGTTCAAAATGAAGATCTTTCTTTTCTAATGAAACTACATTAGAAATTGAAATGAAGTCACTAAGTTGTACATCTTGTTAGATTGTAGAACTGTTGCTGTGATCAATCTTGTTCATATGAAAGCAACTCATTCAAAGAGCTCAACAAGCTTAGTTAACACATTACAGTGTTCAGCAATGAAGATCTTCTTTCTTCTGAAACTACATTAGAATTGAAACTAAGTCAAAAATTGAACATCTTGTTAGATTGTACAAACGAGAAAGTTTGATCTTGCTGTGATCAATACTGTTTGTATGAAAGCAACTCATTCAAAGAGAAGTTAACACTGTAAAGTGTTCAGAAATGAAGATGTTTCTCTTCTTACCAAACTTCATTAGAAGTGATTGAAGATACTACATTGTATATCTTTTAGATTGTACAAATGGTGAAAGTTTGAACTTGCTGTGATCAATAATGTTCGTATGAAAGCAACTCATTCAAGAGCTCAACAAGCTTAATTCACACAGTACAATCACTTTCTTTTCTAACAAACTACATTAGAAGAAATGAAGTTAGTAAATTGTACATCTTGTTAGATTGTACAAAGAAAAAGTTTGATTGCTGTGATCAATACTGTTCATAGGAAAGCAACTCATTCAAAGAGCTCAACAAGCTTAGTTAACACTGTAAAGTGTTTGGCAATGAAGATGTTTCTCTTCTTCCAAACTTAATTAGAAATGAAATTCAAACAAATGATGAAAGTTTGAACTTGCTGTGATCAACCCTGTTTGTAAAAAGCAACTCATTCAAAGAGCTGAACAAGCTTATTTAACACAGTGTGTTTGGCATTTCTTTTCTTAATGAAACTTAGATTGTAAGTCAAAACATCTTCTTAGATTGTACAAATGAGAAAGTTTGAATCTTGCTGTGATCAAAAGCAACTCATTCAAAGAGATCAACAAGCTTGTTAACACAGTGTTTGGTAAATGAAGATCTTTCTTTTCTAAATTACATTAGAATTGAAATGAAGTTAGTAAATTGTACATCTTATTAGATTGTACAAATGAAAAGTTTGATCTTGCTGTGATCAATTGTTTGTAAAAATAACTCATTCAAACAAGTTATTTAACACTGTAAAGTGTTCAGGAATGAAGTGTTTCTCTTCTTACCAAACTTCATTAGAAATGAAATGAAGATACTTGTACATCTTCTTAGATTGTACAAACGAGGAAAGTTTGAAGAAACTGTTTGTATCAACTCATTGATTAGTTAACACTTAAAGTGTTTGGGAATGAAGATGTTTCTTTTCTTTGTTCATTAGAAAAAACATCTTGTTAGATTGTAAATCAATCTTGATAAAGCTCAAACATGTGTTAGGCAATTAAACTACATTAGAATTGTTCATCTTGTTAGATTGTACAAATGAGGAAAGTTTGATCTTGCTGTGATCAATACTGTTCATACAAAAGAAACTCATTCAAAGAGCTCTAACAAGCTAGTTAACACTGTAAAGTGTTTGGGAATGAAGATGTTTCTTTTCTTTTCACTAGAAGTGAACCAAAGGTACTACATTGTATATCTTCTTAGATTGTACAAATGCTGACAGTTTGAACTTGCTGTGATCAATCCTGTTCAATGAAAGATCTCATTCAAAGAGCTCAACAAGCTTATTTCACTTGTTTTGCAATGAAGATATTTCTTTTCTTGAAACTATATTAGAATTGAAATGAAGTTAACATCTTGTTAGATTGTTCAAATGAGGAAAGTTTGATCTTGCTGTTATCAATACTGTTCAAAAGAAAGAAACTCATTCAAAGAGCTGACAAGGTTAGTTAACACAGTAAAGTGTTTGGGAATAAAGATGTTTCTTTCTTACCAAACTTGACCAAAAGATACTACAAGTGTATATCTTCTTAGATTGTACAAATGATTAAAGTTTGAACTTGCTGTGATCAATACTGTTTGTATGAAAGCAACTCATTCAAAGAACTCAACAAGCTCTGTCAGCACAGTACAGTGTTTGGCAATTAGATCTTTCTTTTCTAATGGAACTACATTAGAACTGAAATGAAGTCAGTAACTTGTACATCTTCTTATATTGTACAAATGAAGAAAGTTTGATCTTGCTGTGATCAATACTGTTCAGCAACTCATTCAAAGACCTGAACAAAATTAGTTAAAATGTTAAGTGTTCAGGAATGAAGATGTTTCTTGAACCAAAGATACTACGTCATATATCTTCTTAGATTGTACAAATGGTGACAGTTTGAACTTGCTGTGATCAATCCTGTTCATACAAAACCACCTCATTCAAAGAGCTCAACAAGTTTATTTCACACATTACAGTGTTCATCAATGAAGATCTTTCTTTTCTTTTCTTTTCTTTTCTTTTCTTTTCTTTTCTTTTTTTTTGTGGTTTTTAAGGTAGGGTCTCACTCTGGCCCAGGCTGACATGGAATTAACTATGTAGTCTCTGGGTGGCCTCAAACTCTCGGCGATCCTCCTACCTCTGTCTCCCGAGTGCAGGGATTAAAGGCGTGCACCACCACTTTCAGAAAAGATTTTTCTTTTCTAACGAATCTATATTAGAATTGAAACGAAGTCAGTAAATTGTACATCTTGTTAGATTGTACAAACAAGGAAAGTTTGATCTTGCTGTGATCAATACTGTTCGTACTAAAGCAACTCATTCAAAGAGCTGAACAAAGCTTAGTTAACACTGTAAAGAGTTCGTGAATGAAGATGTTTCTCTTCTTACCAAACTTCATTATAGAACTGAACTAAAGATACTACATTGTATATCTTCTTAGATTGTACAAACGGTGACAGTTTGAACTTGCTGTGATCAATACTGTTCGTATGAAAGCTTAGTAAACAAAGTACAGTGTTCAGCAATGAAGATCTTTCTTTTCTAATGAAACTATATTAGAATTGAAATGATGTCACTAGATTGTACACCTTGTTAGGTTGTGAGAACAAAGAAAGTTTGGTCTTGCTGTGATCAATCTTGTTCATATGAAAGCAACTCATTCAAAGAGCTCCACAAGCTTAGTTAACACATTACAGTGTTCAGCAATGAAGATCATTCTATTCTAATGAAACTACATTAGAATTGAAACTAAGTCAGTAAATTGAACATCTTGTATGCTTGTACGAACGAGGAAAGTTTGGTCTTGCTGTGATCAATACTGTTTGTATGAAAGCAACTCATTCAAAGAGTTCAACCAGCTTAGTTAACACTGTAAAGTGTTCAGAAATGAAGATGTTTCTCTTCTTACCAAACTTCATTAGAAGTGATCTGAAGATAATACATTGTATATCTTTTAGATTGCACAAACGGTGAAAGTTTGAACTTGCTGTGATCAATAATGTTCGTATGAAAGCAACTAATTCAAGAGCTCAACAAGCTTAATAAACACAGTACAGTGTTCATCAATGAAGATCTTTCTTGTCTAACAGAACTACATTAGAATTGAAATGAAGTTAGTAACTTGTACACCTTATTAGATTGTACAAAGACGGAAAGTTTGACCTTATTGTGATCAATACTGTTCGTAGGAAAGCAACTCATTCAAAGAGCTCAACAAGCTTGGTTAGCACTGTAAAGTGTTCGGGAATGAAGATATTTCTCTTCTTCCAAACTTAATTAGAAGTGATCAGAAGATAATACCTTGTATATCTTCTTAGATTCTACAAACGTTGAAAGTTTGAACTTGCTGTGATCAATCCTGTTTGTACAAAAGCATCTCATTCAAAGAGCTCCACAAGCTTAGTTAACACATTACAGTGTTCGGCAATGAAGATCTTTCTATTCTAAAGAAACTACATTAGAATTGAAACGAAGTCAGTAAATTGTACATCTTGTTAGGTTGTACAAACGAGGAAAGTTTGATCTTGCTGTGATCAATACTGTTTGTACGAAAGCAATGCATTCAAAGAGCTGAACAAGCTTAGTTAACACTGTAAAGTGTTCGGGAATGAAGATGTTTCTCTTCTTACCAAACTTCATTAGACATGAACCAAAGATACTACCTTGTATATCTTCTTAGATTTTACAAACGGTGACAGTATGAATGTGCTGTGATCAATCCTGTTCGTTTGAAAGCACCTCATTCAAAGACCTCAACAAGCTTATTTCACACATTACAGTGTTTGGCAATGAAGATATTTTTTTTCTAACGAAACGACATTAGAATTGAAATGAACTCAGTAAATTGCACATATTCTTAGACTGCACACACGAGGAAAGTTTGATCTTGCTGTGATCAATACTGTTCATAGCTGCTCAATTCATAATAGGAAAGAGCTGGAATCAACCCAGGTGTCCATCACTACATGAATGAATAACAAAGATGTGGTATATCTATGCTATGGAATTCTACATAGCAGTAAGGAAAGATGAAATAAGGAAATTTGAAAAAAATGGTCAAACATGGAACAGATCATCCTCAGTGAGCTCACCCAAGGACAAAATGATGATCGTCATATCGTCTTGTTCATCTGTCACTCCTAGCCTGAATCCACGTGACATACAGCCAAACCTAATAAAAACTCTGAGCACAGACAAGAGGGAGGGTGGGATGGAGGGAGAGTAAGGTTGGGAGGTAATGAGAGGGTGAGAGGGAGGACAAGGGGGACACAAATTGGGACCCAAAAGGAAAAGATACTATAAAACCCTTTACTCTAAACAACAGGATAAAACATTGATCCTTCAGCAGGCCCACAGAGGGATCACCCTAACCACAGGAATCTGGAGAGAACATCATGAAGGCCAACTTTAATCTTGTCCTGCTTCTCTCTCTCTTCTCTCTCTCACTCTCTCTCTCCCTCTCCTCTCTATACTCACTTTCTCTTTTATATTATCTATCTTTTACCCCCCTCACCTTTCTAGGTGCAGACTTATAACACCCAGTTCCAGCACGGGGTTAACTTCCACAATGAGCTGTTGATCTGAAACACCTACAAGGTTTCCCAAAAAAGACAGACTTCTGTCAGAGTTCTTGGTGACCCACCAAAGGTTAATGGAAAGACCCTACTGTCGAAGACAACATACGTGTGTGAGACCAAACACAGAGAGAACTGGCCAGAATCTGGAAGAAGGTCAGTCCCCCAACAGTCTAGTACCAGAGGGTGCAACACAAGCAACTGGGGGAAAATGTCTGACATTGGTCCAAACAACTTGCAGTCTAAGATACCCAGCAGGAAAAAACTTGACATACTGCTCATACAATCTTGTTCATATGAAAGCAACTCATTCAAAGAGTTCAACAAGCTTAGTTAACACAGTACAGTGTTTGGCAATGAAGATCTTTCTTTTCTAACGAAACTACATTACAGTTGAAATGAAATCAGCAAATTGAACATCTTGTTAGGTTGCACAAATGAGGAAAGTGTGATCTTGCTGTCATCAATAATGTTCATTGGAAAGCAACTCATTCAAAAAGCTGAACAAGCTTAGTTAACAGTGTGAAGTGTTCAGGATTGAAAATGTTTCTCTTCTTAGCAAACATCATTAGAAGTGAACCAAAGATACTACGTTGTATATCTTGTTACATTGTACAAACGGTGACAGTTTAAACTTGCTGTGATCAATACTGTTCCTACGAAAGCAACTCAAAGAGCTGAACAAGCTTAGTTAACACTGTAAACTGTTCAGGAATGAAGATGTTTCTCTTCTTACCAAACTTCATTAGAAGTGAACTGAAGATACTACATTGTATAACTTCTTAGATTGTACAAACGGTGAAAGTTTGAACTTGCTGTGATAAGTCCTGTTCATACGAAAGCACCTCATTCAAAGAGCTCAACAAGTTTATTTCAAACATTACAGTGTTCGGCAATGAAGATCTTTCTTTTCTAAATAAACTATATTAGAAGTGAAACAAAGTCAGTAAAATGTACTCCTTGTTATGTTATACAAACGATGAAAATTTGATCTTCCTGTGATCAATTCTGTTCGTACAAAAGCAATTCATTCAAAGAGCTTAACAAGCTTTGTTAACACTATAAAGCGCTCGTGAATAAAGATGGTTCTCTTCATACCAAACTTTATTAGAAGTGAACTGAAGATACTACGTTGTATATCTTCTTAGGTTGTACAAACAGTGAAAGTTTGAACTTGCTGTGATCAATATTGTTCATTCGAAAGAACCTCATTCAAAGAGCTCAGCAAGCTTAGTTCACACAGTACTGTGTTCAGTAATGAAGATATTTCTTTTTTAATGAACCTACACTAGAATTGAAACAAAGTCAGTAAATTATACATCTTGTTAGATTGTACATACGAAGAAACTTTGATCTTGCTGTGAGCAATCTTGGTCATACTAAAGCAACTCTTGCAAAGAGCTCAACAAGCTTAGTTAACACAGTACACTCTCGGCAATGAAGATCTTTCTTTTCTAATGAAGCTACATTACAACTGAAATGAAGTCAGTAAATTGAATATCTTGTTAAGTTGTACAAACAAGGAAAGTGTGATCTTCGTATGCTCAATAATGTTCGTACGAAAGCAACTCATTCAAAGAGCTGAACAAGCTTAGTTAACACTGTAAAGTGTTTGGGAATGAAGATGTTTCTCTTCTAACCAAACTTCATTAGAAGTGAACCGAAGATACTAAATCGCATATCTTCTTACCTTGTACAAGCGCTGACCAGTTTGAACTTCCTGTGATCAATCCTGTTCATATGAAAGCACCACATTCAAAGTTCTCAACAAGCTTATTTCACATTACAGGGTTCGGCAATGAAGATATTTCTTTTCTAATGAAACTACATTAGAATTGAAATGAAGTCAGTAAAATGTACACCTTGTTAGATGGTACAAACAGGACAGGTTGATGTTGCAGTGTTCAATCTTGTTCATATGAAAGCAACACGTTTAAAGAGCTCAAGAAGCTTAGTTAACGCAGTACAGTGTTCGGCAATGAAATTCTTTCTTTTCTAATGAAACTACATTATAATTGAAATGAAGTCAGTAAATTGAACATCTTGTTAGCTTCTACAAACGAGGACAGCTTGATATTGCTGTGATCAATACTGTTCATACGAAAGCAACTCATTCAAACAGCTGAACAAGATTATTCAACACTGTAAAGTGTTCCAAAATGAAGATGGTCCTCTTCTTACCCAACTTCATTAGAAGTGAACTGAAGATACTACGTTGTATATCTTCTTAGATTGTACAAACAGTGAGAGTTTGAACTTGCTGTGATCAATCCTGCTCCTATGAAAGCACCTCATTCAGAGAGCTCAACAAGCTTATTTCACTCATTACAGGGTTCAGAAATGAAGATATTTATTTTCTAACGAAACTACATTAGAATTGAAACAAAGTCAGTAAATTGAACATCTTGTTAGGTTGTGCAAATGAAGAAAGTTTGATCTTCCTGTGATGAATAATGTTCGTATGAAAGGCAACTCATTCAAAGAGCTGAACAAGCTTAGTTAACACTGTAAAGTGTGCAGGAATGAAGATGTTTCTCTTCTTTTTGAAACTTCATTAGAAGTGAACCAAAGATACTACATTGTATATCTTCTTACTTTGTACAAATGGTGAGAGTTTGAACTTGCTGTCATCAATCCTGTTCATATGAAAGCACCACATTCAAAGGGCTCAACAAGTTTTTTCAGACATTATAGTGTTTGGCAATGAAGATCTTTCTTTTCTAAAGAAACTACATTAGAATTGAAACGAAGTCAGTAAATTGTACATCTTGTTAGATTGTACAAATGAGGAAAGTTTGATCTTGCTGTGATCAATACTGTTTGTACGAAAGCAACTCATTGAAGGAGCTGAACAAGCTTAGTTAACACTGTAAAGTGTTTGGGAATGAAGATGTTTCTCTTCTTACCCAACTTTATTAGAAGTGAACCAAAGATACTACCTTGTATATTCTTAGATTGTACAAACGGTGACAGTTTGAAATTACTATGATCAATCCTGCTCATATGAAAGCACCTCATTCAAAGACCTCAACAAGCTTCAAACATTTCTTTTCTAATGAAAGGACATTAGACTTGAAACGAAGTCAGTAAATTGTACATCTTGTTAGATTGTACAAGCGAGGAAAGTTTGATCTTGCTGTGATCAATCTTTTTCATATGAAAGAACTCATTCAAAGAGCTCAACAAGCTTAGTTTACACAGTACAGTGTTTGGCAAATGAAGATCTTTCTTTTCTAATGTAACTACATTAGAATTGAAACGAAGTCAGAAATCGTACATCTTGTTTGGTTGTACAAATGAGGAAAGTTTGATCTTGCTGTGATCAATACTGTTCATAGCTGCTCAATTCATAATAGGAAAGAGCTGAATCAACTCAGGTATCCATCACTAGATGAATGGATAACAAAGGTGTGGTATATCTATACTATGGAATTCTACATAGCAGTAAGGAAAGATGAAATAAGGAAATTTGAAAAAATGGTCAAACATGGAACAGATCATCCTCAGTGAGCTCACCCAAGCACAAAATGATAATCGTCACGTTGTCTCGTTATCTGTTGCTCCTAGTCTGAATCCACGTGACATGTGGCCCAACATAAATAAACACTCTGAGGCCCATAGAAGAGGGAGGGTGGGATGGAGGGAGGGGAAGGGTGGGAGGGAATGAGGTGGGTGGGGGAGGACAAGGGGTGATACAAATTGGGACCAAAAAGGAAAAGATACTATAAAACCCTTTTACTTTGAACAACAAGCTAAAACATTGATCCCTCAGCAGGCCTGCAGAAGGAACACTGGAACCACAGGAACCTGGAGAGAACATCATGAAGGCCAACTTTAATCTTGTCCTGCTTCTCTCTCTTCTCTCTCTCTCCTCTCTCTCTCTCTCTCTCTATACTCACTTTCTCTTTTATATTATCTATCTTCCCCCCCCACCTTTCTAGGTGCAGACTTATAACAACCAGTTCCAGCACGGGGTTAACTTCCACAATGAGCTGTTGATCTGAAACACCTACAAGGTTTCCCAAAAAAGACAGACTTCTGTCAGAGTTCTTGGTGACCCACCAAAGGTTATTGGTAAGACCCTACTGTCGAAGACAGCATACGTGTGTGAGACCAAACACAGAGAACTGGCCAGATTCTGGAAGAAGGTAATTCCCCAGACAGTTAGCTAGTCTAGTACACAAGTGTGCTACAAGAGCAACTGGTGGAAAATATCCGACATTGGTCCAAACAACTTGCAGTCTAAGATACCCAGCAGGAAAAAACTTGACGTAATGCTCATACAATCTTGTTCATACAAAAGCAACTCATTCAAAGAGCTCAACAAGCTTAGTTAACACAGTACAGTGTTCTGCAATGAAGATCTTTCTTTTCTAATGAAACTACATTACAATTGAAACGAAGTCAGTAAATTGAACATCTTGTTAGGTTGTACAAATGAGGAAAGTTTGATCTTGCTGTGATCAATGTAATGTTCATTGGAAAGCAACTCATTCAAAAAGCTGAGCAAGCTTAGTTAACAGTGTAAAGTGTTCAGGAAAGAAGATGTTTCTCTTCTTACCAAACTTCATTAGAAGTGAACCAAAGATACGACGTTATTTATCTTCTTACATTGTACAAACGGTGACAGTTTGAACTTGCTGTGATCAATCCTGTTCGTACGAAAGCACCTCATTCAAAGACCTCAAGAAGTTCATTTCAAACATTACAGTGTTCAGCAATGAAGATGTTTCTTTTTCTAATGAAACTACATTAGAATTGAAACGAAGTCAGTAAATTGTACATCTTGTTAGGTTCTACAAACGAGGAAAGTTTGATATTGCAGTGATCAATACTGTTCATATGAAAGCACCTCAGTCAAAGAGCTCAGCAAGCTTATTTCACACATTACAGGGTTCAGAAATGAAGATCTTTCTTTTCTAACTAAACTACATTAGAATTGAAATGAAGTCAGTAAATTGTACACCTTGTTAGGCTTGTACAAACGGGAAAAGTTTGATATTGCAGTGATCAATACTGTTCGTATGAAAAATGTTAACACTATAAAGTGTTCAAGAATGAAGATGTTTCTCTTCATACCAAACTTCATTAGAAGTGAACTGAAGATACTACATTGTATATCTTCTTAGATTGTACAAACAGTGAAAGATTGAACTTGCTGTGATCAATATTGTTCATTCGAAAGAAACTCATTCAAAGAACTCAGCAAGCTTAGTTAAAACAGTACACTGTTAGGCAATGAAGATATTTCTTTTTAATGAACCTACACTAGAATTGAAATGAAGTCAGTAAATTGTACATCTTGTTAGATTTTACAAATGAGGAAAGTTTGATCTTGCTGTGATCAACCTTGGTCATACTAAAGCAACTCATTCTAAGAGCTCAACAGCCTTAGTTAACACAGTACACAGTTCAGCAATGAAGATCTTTCTTTTCTAATGAAACTACATTACAACTGAAATGAACTCAGTAAATTGAATATCTTGTTAAGTTGTACAAACAAGGAAAGTTTGATCTTGCTAAGATCAATAATGTTTGTATGAAAGCAACTCATTCTAAGAGCTGAACAAGCTTAGTTAACACTGTAAAGTGTTTGGGAATGAAGATGTTTCTCTTCTAACCAAACTTCACTAGAAGTGAACCAAGATACTACATTGAATATCTTCTTACATTTTACAAACGTTGACAGTTTGAACTACCTGAACAATCCTGTTCATACAAAAACACCTCATTCAAAGAGCTCAACAAGCTTATTTCACACATTACAGGGTTCGGAAATGAAGATATTTCTTTTCTAATGAAACTACATTAGAATTGAAATGAAGTCAGTATATTGTACATCTTGTTAGATTGTACAAACAGGAAAGTTTGATCTTGCTGTGATCAATCTTGTTCATTGTTTAAAGAGCTCAAGCTTAGTTAACACAGTACAGTGTTCAGCAATGAAGATCTTTCTTTTCTAATGAAACTACATTAGAATTGAAATGAAGTCAGTAAATTGTACATCTTGTTAGATTGTACAAACGAGGAAAGCTTGATCTTGCTGTGATCAATACTGTTCATATGAAAGCAACTCATTCAAACAGCTGAACAAGATTATTCAACACTGTAAAGTGTTCCAAAATGAAGATGGTCCTCTTCTTACCCAACTTCATTAGAAGTGAACTGAAGATACTACGTTGTATATCTTCTTAGATTGTACAAACAGTGAGAGTTTGAACTTGCTGTGATCAATCCTGCTCCTATGAAAGCACCTCATTCAGAGAGCTCAACAAGCTTATTTCACTCATTACAGGGTTCAGAAATGAAGATATTTATTTTCTAACGAAACTACATTAGAATTGAAACAAAGTCAGTAAATTGAACATCTTGTTAGGTTGTGCAAATGAAGAAAGTTTGATCTTCCTGTGATGAATAATGTTCGTACAAAGGCAACTCATTCAAAGAGCTGAACAAGCTTAGTTAACACTGTAAAGTGTGCAGGAATGAAGATGTTTCTCTTCTTTTGAAACTTCATTAGAAGTGAACCAAAGATACTACATTGTATATCTTCTTACTTTGTACAAATGGTGAGAGTTTGAACTTGCTGTCATCAATCCTGTTCATATGAAAGCACCACATTCAAAGGGCTCAACAAGTTTTTTTCAGACATTATAGTGTTTGGCAATGAAGATCTTTCTTTTCTAAAGAAACTACATTAGAATTGAAACGAAGTCAGTAAATTGTACATCTTGTTAGATTGTACAAATGAGGAAAGTTTGATCTTGCTGTGATCAATACTGTTTGTACGAAAGCAACTCATTGAAGGAGCTGAACAAGCTTAGTTAACACTGTAAAGTGTTTGGGAATGAAGATGTTTCTCTTCTTACCCAACTTTATTAGAAGTGAACCAAAGATACTACCTTGTATATTCTTAGATTGTACAAACGGTGACAGTTTGAAATTACTATGATCAATCCTGCTCATATGAAAGCACCTCATTCAAAGACCTCAACAAGCTTCAAACATTTCTTTTCTAATGAAAGGACATTAGACTTGAAACGAAGTCAGTAAATTGTACATCTTGTTAGATTGTACAAGCGAGGAAAGTTTGATCTTGCTGTGATCAATCTTTTTCATATGAAAGAACTCATTCAAAGAGCTCAACAAGCTTAGTTTACACAGTACAGTGTTTGGCAAGGAAGATCTTTCTTTTCTAATGTAACTACATTAGAATTGAAACGAAGTCAGGAAATCGTACATCTTGTTTGGTTGTACAAATGAGGAAAGTTTGATCTTGCTGTGATCAATACTGTTCATAGCTGCTCAATTCATAATAGGAAAGAGCTGGAATCAACTCAGGTATCCATCACTAGATGAATGGATAACAAAGGTGTGGTATATCTATACTATGGAATTCTACATAGCAGTAAGGAAAGATGAAATAAGGAAATTTGAAAAAATGGTCAAACATGGAACAGATCATCCTCAGTGAGCTCACCCAAGCACAAAATGATAATCGTCACGTTGTCTCGGTTATCTGTTGCTCCTAGTCTGAATCCACGTGACATGTGGCCCAACATAATAAACACTCTGAGGCCCATAGAAGAGGGAGGGTGGGATGGAGGGAGGGGAAGGGTGGGAGGGAATGAGAAGGTGGGAGGGAGGACAAGGGGTGATACAAATTGGGACCAAAAAGGAAAAGATACTATAAAACCCTTTACTTTGAACAACAAGCTAAAACATTGATCCCTCAGCAGGCCTGCAGAAGGAACACTGGAACCACAGGAACCTGGAGAGAACATCATGAAGGCCAACTTTAATCTTGTCCTGCTTCTCTCTCTTCTCTCTCTCCCTCTCTCTCTCCCTCTCTCTATACTCACTTTCTCTTTTATATTATCTATCTTCCCCCCCCACCTTTCTAGGTGCAGACTTATAACAACCAGTTCCAGCACGGGGTTAACTTCCACAATGAGCTGTTGATCTGAAACACCTACAAGGTTTCCCAAAAAAGACAGACTTCTGTCAGAGTTCTTGGTGACCCACCAAAGGTTATTGGTAAGACCCTACTGTCGAAGACAGCATACGTGTGTGAGACCAAACACAGAGAACTGGCCAGATTCTGGAAGAAGGTCATTCCCCAGACAGTTAGCTAGTCTAGTACACAAGTGTGCTACAAGAGCAACTGGTGGAAAATATCCGACATTGGTCCAAACAACTTGCAGTCTAAGATACCCAGCAGGAAAAAACTTGACGTAATGCTCATACAATCTTGTTCATACAAAAGCAACTCATTCAAAGAGCTCAACAAGCTTAGTTAACACAGTACAGTGTTCTGCAATGAAGATCTTTCTTTTCTAATGAAACTACATTACAATTGAAACGAAGTCAGTAAATTGAACATCTTGTTAGGTTGTACAAATGAGGAAAGTTTGATCTTGCTGTGATCTGTAATGTTCGTAGGAAAGCAACTCATTCAAAAAGCTGAGCAAGCTTAGTTAACAGTGTAAAGTGTTCAGGAAAGAAGATGTTTCTCTACTTACCAAACTTCATTAGAAGTGAACCAAAGATACGACGTTATTTATCTTCTTACATTGTACAAACGGTGACAGTTTGAACTTGCTGTGATCAATCCTGTTCGTACGAAAGCACCTCATTCAAAGACCTCAAGAAGTTCATTTCAAACATTACAGTGTTCAGCAATGAAGATCTTTCTTTTCTAATGAAACTACACTAGAATTGAAACGAAGTCAGTAAATTGTACATCTTGTTAGGTTCTACAAACGAGGAAAGTTTGATATTGCAGTGATCAATACTGTTCGTATGAAAGCACCTCAGTCAAAGAGCTCAGCAAGCTTATTTCACACATTACAGGGTTCAGAAATGAAGATCTTTCTTTTCTAACTAAACTACATTAGAATTGAAATGAAGTCAGTAAATTGTACACCTTGTTAGGCTCTACAAACGGGGAAAGTTTGATATTGCAGTGATCAATACTGTTCGTATGAAAGCAACTCATTCAAAGAGCTGAAGAAGCTTAGTTAACACTATAAAGTGTTCAAGAATGAAGATGTTTCTCTTCATACCAAACTTCAAGAGGAGTGAACTGAAGATACTACATTGTATACCTTCTTAGATTGTACAAACAGTGAAAGATTGAACTTGCTGTGATCAATATTGTTCATACGAATGAAACTCATTCAAAGAACTCAGCAAGCGTAGTTAAAACAGTACACTGTTAGGCAATGAAGATATTTCTTTTTTAATGAACCTACACTAGAATTGAAATGAAGTCAGTAAATTGTACATCTTGTTAGATTTTACAAATGAGGAAAGTTTGATATTGCTGTGATCAACCTTGGTCATACGAAAGCAACTCATTCTAAGAGCTCAACAGCCTTAGTTAACACAGTACACAGTTCAGCAATGAAGATCTTTCTTTTCTAACTAAACTACATTACAACTGAAATGAACTCAGTAAATTGAATATCTTGTTAGGTGGTACAAACGAGGAAAGTTTGATCTTGCTAAGATCAATAATGTTTGTATGAAAGCAACTCATTCTAAGAGCTGAACAAGCTTAGTTAACACTGTAAAGTGTTCAGGAATGAAGATGTTCCTCTTCTAACCAAACTTCACTAGAAGTGAACCGAAGATACTACATTGAATATCTCCTTACATTTTACAAACGTTGACAGTTTGAACTACCTGTGAACAATCCTGTTAGTACAAAAACACCTCAGTCAAAGAGCTCAACAAGCTTCTGTCACACATTACAGGGTTCGGAAATGAAGATATTTCTTTTCTAACAAAACTATATTAGAATTGAAATGAAGTCTGTATATTGTACATCTTGTTAGGTTGTACAAACGAGGAAAGTTTTATCTTGCTGTGATCAACCTTGTAAGCTTAGTTAACACAGTACAGTGTTCAGCAATGAAGATATTTCTTTTGTAATGAAACTACACTAGAATTGAAATGAAGTCAGTAAATTGTACATCTTGTTAGATTGTACATACAAAGAAATTTTGATCTTGCTATGATCAGTCTTGTTCATATGAAAGTAACTCATTCAAAGAGCTCAACAAGCTTAGTTAACACAGTACAGTGTTCAGCAATGAAGAACATTATTTTCCAACGAAACTACATTAGAATTGAAACGAAGTCAGCAAATTGAACATCTTGTTTGGTTGTACAAATGAGGAAAGTTTGATCTTGCTGTCATCAACACTGTTTTTACAAAGGCAACTCATTCAACGAGCTCAACAAGGTTATTAAAACTGTAAAGTGTTGAGGAATGAAGATGTTTCTCTTCTTACCAAACTTCATTAGAAGTGATCCTAAGATACTACGTTGTATATTTTCTTATATTGTACAAATGGTGAAGGTTTGAACTTGCTGTGAACAATCCTGTTTGTATGAAAGAAACTCACTCAAAAAACTCAGCAAGCTTAATTTACACAGTACAGTGTTCGGCAATGGAGATATTTCTTTTTTAATGAAACTACACTAGAATTGAAATGAAGTCAGTAAATTGTACATCTTGTTAGGTTGTACAAACGAGGAAAGTTTGATCATGCTGTGATTAATACTGTTTGTATGAAAGCACCTCATTCAAAGAGCTCAAAAATCTTATTTCACACATTACTGTGTTCACAAATGAAGATCTTTCTTTTCTAATGAAACTACTTTAGAATTGAAATGAAGTCAGTAAATTGTACATCTTGTTAGCTTGTACAAACGAGGAAAGTTCGTACAAAAGCAACTCATTCAAGGAGCTCACTATAAAATGTTCGAGAATGAAGATGTTTCTCTTCTTACCAAACTTCATTAGAAGTGAACTGAAGATACTACATTGTATATCTTCTTATATTATACAAACGGTAAAAGTTTGAACTTGCTGTGATCAATAATGTTCATATGAAAGAAACTCATTCAAAGAGCTCAACAAGCTTAGTAAACTAGGTACACTGTTTTGCAATGAAGATATTTCCTTTTTAATGAAAATACACTAGAATTGAAATGAAGTCAGTATTGTACATCTTGTTAGATTGTACAAACGAGGAAAGTTTGATCTTGCTGTGATCAATCTTGTTCATAAGAAAGCAACTCATTCAAAGAACTCAACAAGCTTAGTTAACATAGTACAGTGTTTGGCAATGAAGATGTTTCTTTTCTAAGGAAACTACATTAGAATTGAAATAAAGTCAGTAAATTGAACATCTTGTTAGGTTGTACAAACGAGGAAAGTTTGATCTTGCTGTGATCAATAATTTTCGTATGAAAGCAAGACATTCAAAGAGCTGAACAAAGTGTTCGGGAATGAAGATGTTTCTCTTCTTACCAAACTTCATTAGAAGTGAACCGAAGATACCACGTTGTATATCTTCTTACATTGTAAAAATGGTGAAAGCTTGAATTTGCTTGGCTCAATCCTGTTCATCCCGAAAGCACCTCATTCAAAGAGCTCAACAAGCTCATTTCACACATTACAGTGTTCGGCAATGAAGATCTTTCTTTTCTAACGAAAGGACATTAGAATTGAAATGAAGTCAGTAAATTGTACATCTACTTAGGTTTTAAAAACGAGTAAAGATGGATCTTGCTGTGATCAATACTGTTCTTATGAAAGCAACTCATTCAAAGAGTTCAACAAGCTTAGTTAACACAGTACAGTGATTGGCAATGAATATCCTTCTTTAACAAAACTTCATTTTATTGAAACAAAGTCAGTAAATTGAATATCTTGTTTGTTTGTACAAATGAGGAAAGTTTGATCTTGCTGTGATATATACTGTTTGTACCAAAGCAACTCATTCAAAGAGCTGAACAATCTTAGGTAACACTGTAAATGTTGGAGAATGAAGATGTTTCTCTTCTTACCAAACTTCATTAGAAGGGAAATGAAGAAACTACGTTGTACATATTCTTACATTGTACAGATGGTGACAGTTTAAACTTGCTGTGATCAATCCTGTTTGTACTATAGAAACTCTTTCAAAGAGCTCAGCAAGCTTAGTTCACACAGTATACTGTTCGGCAATGAAGATATTTCTTTTTTAATGGAACTATACTAGAATTGAAATGAAGTCAGGACATTGTACATCTTGTGAGGTTGTACAAACAAGGAAAGTTTGATCTTGCTGTGATCAATCTTGTTCATACTAAAGCAACTCATTCAAAGAGCTCAACAAGCTTAGTTAACCCAGTACAGTGTTTGGCAATGAAGATTGTTCTTTTTTAACGAAACTACATTAGAATTGAAACAAAGTCAGTAAATTGAACATCTTGTTAGGTTGTACAAACGAGGAAAGTTTGATCTTGCTGTGATCAATACTGTTCATATGAAAGCAACTCATTCAAAGAGCTCAACAAGCTTAGTTAACACTGCAAAGTGTTCAGTAATGAAGATGTTTCTCTTCTTCCCACACTTCACTAGAAGTGAACTGAAGATACTAAGTTGTATATCTTCTTACATGGTAGAAACGGTGACAGTTTGCACTTGCTGTGATCAATCCTGTTCATGCAAAAGCACCTCATTCAAAGAGCTCAACAAGCTTATTTCAAACATACAGTGTTCGGCAATGAAGATATTTCTTTTCTAACAAAACTACATTAGAATTGAAATGAAGTCAGTACATTGTACATCTTGTTGCACAAACGAGGAAAGTTTGATCTTGCTATGATCAATACTGTTCGTATGAAAGCAACTCATTCAAAGAGCTGAACAAGCTTAGTTAATTCTATGAAGTATTCAAGAATGAAGATGTTTCTCTTCTTACCAAACTTCATTTGAAGTGAACCGAAGATACTACCTGTATATCTTATTAGATTGTACAAACGGTGAAAGTTTGAACTTGTTGTGATCCATACTGTTCGTACGAAAGAAATTCATTCAAAGAGCTCAGCAAGCTTAGTTAACACAGTACAGTGTTTGGCATTGAAGATATTTCCTTTTTAATGAAACTACACTAGAATTGAAACAAAGTCAGTAAATTGTACATCTTGTTAGGTTTTACATACAAAGAAAGTTTGATCTTGCTGTGATCAATCTTGTTCATAAGAAAGCAACTCATTCAAAGAGCTCAACAAGCTTAGTTAACACAGTACAGTGTTTGGTAATGAAGATCATTCTTTTCAAACGAAACTACATTACAATTGAAATGAAGTCAGGAAATTGAACATCTTGTTTGGTTGTACAAATGAGGAAAGCTTGATCTTGCTGTGGTATATACTGTTTGTACCAAAGCAACTCATTCAAAGAGCTGAACAATCTTACTTAACACTGTAAAGTGTTGAGGAATGAAGATGTTTCTCTTCTTACCAAACTTCATTAGAAGGGAACAGAAGATACTACATTGTATACCTTCTTACATTTTACAAACGGTGACAGTTTGAACATGCTGTGATCAAAACTGTTCATACGAAAGCACCTCATTCAAAGAGCTTAACATGTTTATTTCAAACATTATAGTGTTTGGCAATGAAGATCTTTCTTTTCTAATGAAACTACATTGGAATTGAAATGAAGTCAGCAAATTGTACATCTTGTTAGATTGCACAAACAAGGAAAGTTTGATCTTGCTGTGTTTAATACTTTTTGTATGAAAGAAACCCATTCAAAGAGCTCAGCAAGCTTAGTAAACACATTACAGTGTTTCGCAATGAAGATATTTCTTTTTTAATGGAACTACACTAGAACTGAAACGAAGTAGGAAATTGTACATCTTGTGATATTGTACAAACAAGGAAAGTTTGATCTTGCTGTGATCAATCTTGTATATGAGAAAGCAACTCATTCAAAGAGCTCAAAAAGCTTAGTTAACCCAGTACAGTGTTTGGGAATGAAGATCATTCTTTTCTAACGAAATTACAATAGAATTGAAACAAAGTCAGGAAATTGAACATCTCATTAGGTTGTACAGACGAGGAAAGTTTGATCTTGCTGTGATCAATACTGTTCGTACGAAAGCAACTCATTCAAAGAGCTTAACAAGCTTAGTTAACACTGTAAAGTGTTCAGAAATGAAGATGTTTCTCTTCTTACCAAACTTCACTAGAAGTGAACTGAAGATACTAAGTTGTATATCTTCTTACCTTGTACAAATGTTGACAGTTCGAACTTGCTGTGATCAATCTTGTTCTTGTGAAAGGACCTCATTCAAAGAGCTCAACAACTTAATTTCAAACACTAAAATGTTCGGCAATGAAGATATTTCTTTCCTAATGAAACTACATTAGAATTGAAATGAAGTCAGTATATTGTACATCTTGTTAGATTGTACAAAGGAGCAAAGTTTGATCTTGCTGTGATCAATACTGTTCGTACGAAAGCAACTCATTCAAAGAGCTGGACAAGCTTAGTTAATGCTATAAAGTGTTCGAGAATGAAGATGTTTCTCCTCTTACCAAACTTCATTAGAAGTGAACTAAAGATACTACCTTGCATATCTTATTAGATTGTACAAATGGTGAAAGTTTGAACTTGCTGTGATCAATGCTGTTCGTATGAAAGAAACTCATTCAAAGAGCTCAGCAAGCTTAGTTCACACAGTACAGTGTTTGGCAATGAAGATATTTCTTTTTTAATGAAACTACACTAGAATTGAAATGGAGTCAGTAAATGGTACATCTTGTTAGGTTTTACATACGAAGAAAGTTTGATCTTGCCTTGATCAATCTTGTTCATATGAAAGCAACTCATTCAAAGAGCTCAAGAAGCTTAGTTAACACAGTACAGTGATTGGCAATGAAGATCATTCTTTTCTAATGAAACTTCATTAGAATTGAAATGAAGTCAGTAAATTTAATATCTTGTTAGTTTGTACAAATGAGGAAAGTTTGATCTTGCTGTGATATATAGTGTTTGTACGAAAGCAACTCATTCAAAGAGCTGAACAATCTTAGGTAACTCTGTAAAGTGTTGGGGAATGAAGATGTTTCTCTTCTTACCAAACTTCATTTGAAGTGAACTGAAGATACTGCCTGTATATCTTATTAGATTGTACAAATGGTGAAAGTTTGAACTTGCTGTGATCCATACTGTTCATACAAAAGAAACTCATTCAAAGAGCTCAGCAAGCTTAGTTAACACAGTACAGTGTTCGGCAATGAAGATATTTCTTTTTTAATGAAAATACACTAGAATTGAAACGAAGTCAGTAAATTGTACATCTTGTTAGATTGTACAAATGAGGAAAGTTTGATGTTGCTGTGATCAATCTTGTTCATGTGAAAGCAACTCATTCAAAGAGCTCAACAAACTTAGTTTACCCAGTACAGTGTTTGGCAATGAAGATCATTCTTTTCTAACGAAACTACAATAGAATTGAAACAAAGTCAGGAAATTGAACATCTTGTTAGGTTGTACAAACGAGGAAATATTGATCCTGCTGTGATCAACACTGTTCTTAAGAAATCAACTCATTCAAAGAGCTGAACAAGCTTAGTTAACACTAAAGTGTTCGAGAATGAAGATGTTTCTCTTCTTACCAAACTTCATTAGAAGTGAAACGAAGATACTACGTTGTATATCTTCTTAGATTGTACAAATGGTGACAGTTTGAACTTGTTGCAATCAATCCTGCTCATATGAAAGTAACTCATTCAAAGAGTTCATCAAGTTTATTTCAAACATAACAGTGCTCTGAAATGAAGATCTTTCTTTTCTAACAAAACTACATTAGAATTGAAATGGAGTCAGAAAATTGTATATATTGTTAGATTGTACGAATGAGGAAAGTTTGAATTTGATGCAATCTACCCTCTTCGTAAGAGAGCAACTCATTCCAAGAACTGAACTAGCCTATTTTAGTCAGTACTGCTTTTTGCAATGAAGGTGTATCTTTTTTAAGAAAGCAACTTTCCAAGAACTGAACTAGCTAAATTGTTTGGCAATGAAGATGTTTCAAGAAATGAAACAAAGTTACTAAATTGTAACAAGTTTGAACTTGTACTTTTTCTTTGTAAAAAACTCATTCTCAAGAACTGAACAATGAAATACAAAAATGAACTTGCTAAAATTGTACATATTGTTAGATTGTACAAATGAGGAAAGTTTGAACTTGCTGCAATCAACTGATTTCATAAGAAAGGAACTCATTCCAAGAACTGAACAGCCTATTTCATGTGTTCAGTACAGCAACTTAAGAAATAAGTTGCAATTGTTAGATTGTACAAATCTTTCTACACTCTTTGTAACAAAGCAACTCATTTAAGAAATGAACTACACTAATTTCATTCGCAGTACAGCATTAAATGAAGATTGTTTTCTAACAATACTACCAATGAAATGAACTTTGTACAGATTGTTAGATTTTACAAACGAGGAACGTTTGAACTTGAACTGCAGTCTACCCTTCTTCTTTTCTATAAGAAAGCAACTCACTTGTACAAGAACTGAACTTTGACCTATTTCAACTCATTCTAAGTACAGTGTTTCAAAAATGACAGGTGTTTCTTTTCTAACAAAACTGCATTAGAAATGAAACAAACCTAAAATTGTAAATTGTACAAATGAGGAAAGTTTGAACTTGTTAGATAGAACAAATGAGAAAGTTTGAACTTGCTGAACAAGCAATTTAGATTCTTCATAACAGAGCAACTCATTCCAAAATTGAACTATCCTATTTTATACAGTTAAGCATTCAGTAATGAAGGTGTTTCTTTTCTAACCAAACTACATTAGAAATGAAACGAACCTACTAAATTGTACAAGATTGTACAAAATGTGTTAGATTTTACAAACTAGAGAAAATTTACCCTCTTCATAAGAAAGCAACTCATTCCAAGAACTGAACTCCTATTTCATACAGTTAAGCATTCAGCAACAAATGAAGGTGTTTCTTTTCTTCAGCAAACTACATTAGAAATGAAACAAACCTACTAAATTGTAAATGTGTTAGATTTTCAAAAGAGAAAACTAAATTAGAAATGAACTTGCTACTAAACCCTCTTCTTAATAAGCAACTCATTCAAAGAACTGAACTAGCTTATTTCAAAGAAATGAAGATGAACTTTCTGAAGGAAAGTTTGAACTTGCTGCAATCTACCCTCTTCATAAGAAAGCAACTCATTCCAAGAACTGAACAGCCTATTTCACAGTACAGCATTCAGCAATGAAGATGTTTCTTTTCTTGAAACTACATTAGAAATGAAATGAACCTACTAAATTGTACATCTTGTTAGATTGTACAAATGAGGAAAGTTTGAACTTGCTGCAATGTACCCTCTCTTCATAAGAAAGCAACTCATTCCAAGAACTGAACTAGCCTATTTCAGAGTAAATGAAATGTTTCTTTTCTAACAAAACTACATTAGAAATGAAACTAACCTACTAAATTGTACAACTTGTTAGATTGTACAAATGAGGAAACTTTGAACTTGCTGCAAATCTTCTACCATTCCAAGAACTCTTAGTACAGCATTCAGAAAGGTGTTTCTTTTCTAACAAAACTACATTAGAAATGAAACTAACCTACTAAATTGTACAACTTGTTAGATTGTACAAATGAGGAAAGTTTGAACTTGCTGCAATCTACCCTCTTTCTAAGAAAGCAACTTGAACAAGTTGTTTTGAAGGTGTTTCTTTTCTAACAAAACTACATTAGAAATGAAACAAACCTTAAATTGTAAATGAAGTTTGAACTTGCTGCAATCTACCCTCTTCATAAGAAAGCAACTCATTCAAGAACTGAACTAGCCTATTTCATACAGTACAGCATTCAGCAATGAAGGTGTTTCTTTTTAACAAAAACTACAGTACAAACAAACGTTGTTAGATTGTACAAATGAACTTGCTGCAATCTACCCTCTTCCAAGAACTGAACTAGCCTATTTCAAAAAATGAAGGTGTTTCTTTTCAAGAAATGAAATGAACCTAAAATTGTACAACTTTAAAGTTTGAACTTGCTGCAATCTACCCTTTGAGCAAATCAAAAAAACTGAACTAAAATTGTACAGCAATGAAGGTGTTTCTTTCAAAAAACTGTAAAATTGTACAAATGTTAGATTGTAAAATGCTGCAAAACTGTTGCTGCAATCTACCTACTCTTCATGAACTGAACTAGCTATTTCATACAGTACAACGTTCAGCAATGAAGGTGTTTCTTTCCTAAAAAAAACTACATTACAAATGAAACAAACCTACTAAATTGTACAACTTGTTAGATAGTACAAACGTGGTAAGTTTGAACTTGCTGAAATCTACTCTCTTCGTAAGAAAGCAACTCATTCCAAGAACTGAACTAGCCTATTTCATACAGTACAGCATTCATCAATGAAGGTGTTGCTTTTCTAACAAAACTGCATGAGAAATGAAATGAACCTACTAAATTGTCCATCTTGTTAGATTGTACAAATGAGGAAAGTTTGAAATTGCTGCAATCTACCCTCTTCGTAAGAGAGCAACTCATTCCAAGAACCGAATGAGCCTATTTTATACAGAAAACTTTCAGCAATGATGGTGTTCCTTTTCTAACCAAACTACATTAGAAATGAAATGAACCTACTAAATTATACAACTTGTTAGATTGTACAAATGAGTAAACGTTGCAATTTCTGCAATCTACCCTCTTCGTAAGAAAGCAACTCTTTCCAACAACTGAACAAGCCTATTTCATACAGTACAGCATTCAGCAATAACGGTATTTCTTTTCTAACCAAACTACATCAGAAAAGAAAATAAACTCCAAAATTGTACAACGTGTTAGATTGTACAAATGAATAAACTTTGAACTCGCTGTAATCTACCCTCTTTGCAAGAAAGCAACTCCTTCCAAGAACTGAACTTGACTGTTTCATACAGTACAGCGTTCAGCAATGACTGTGTTTCTTTTTTCTCTAATTTTTTATTTCATTTTATTTATTTTTGGAGAGAGACACAGAGAGAAACAGATAGAGAAGGAGAGGAAGACAGATAGAGATGGGTGCGCCAATCAGTACTTAAGCTGCTGTAAACGAAATCCAGATGTGTGGGCCCCCTTATGGGCAAGTGAGGCCTTGTGCACTTGTGTCACTTTGCTCCTGGCTAAACGTGGGACCTGTAGATTGGAACCACTGGAGATTGGAAACAGCGTTCTTAGGCTTAGCAGGCAGGGGCATTAACTGCAAAGCTATCTCTCCAGCCCAGTGACGGTGTGTCTTTTCTAACCAAACTACATTAGAAATGAAATGAACCTACGAAATTGTACATCTTGTTAGATTGTAAAAACGAGGAAAATTTGAACTTGCTGCAATGTACCCTCTTCATAAGAAAGCAACTAATTCCAAGAACTGAACTAGCCTATTTTACACAGTACAGCATTCAAAATGAAGGTGTTCTTTTTCTAACAAAACTACATTAGAAATGAAAAGAACCTACTAATTTGTACAACTTGTTAGATTGTACAAATGAGGCAACTCTTAATTGCTGCAATCTACCCTCTTCATAAGGAAGCAACTCATTCCAAGAACTGAACTAGCCTATTTTATGCAGTTAAGCATTAGGGAATAAGGTGTTTCTTCTCTAACAAAACTACATTAGAAATGAAATGAACCTACTAATTTGTACAACTTGTTAGATTGTACAAATGAGGCAACTTTGAATTGCTGCAATCTACCCTCTTTGTAAGAAAGCAACTCATTCGAAGAACTGAACTAGCCTATTTCATACAGTACAGCGTTCAGCAATGAAGGTTTTTCTTTTCTAACAAAACTACATTAGGAATGAAATGAACCTACTAAATTGTACAACTTGTGAGATTGTACAAACAAGGAAAGTTTGAACTTGCTGCAATCTACGCTCTTCATAAGACTCATTCCAAGATCTGAACTAGCCAATTTCATATAGTGCAGCATTCTTAAATGAAGGTGTTTCTTTCCTAACAAAACTACATTAGAAATTAATCTACAAAATTGTACAACTTGATAGATTGTACAAATGAGGAAAGTTTGAACTAGCTGTAATCTACCCTCTTCATAATAGATCAACTAATTCCAAGAACTGAACTAGTCTATTTTATACAGTTAAGCATTCAGCAATGAGGGTTTTTGTTTTCTAACCAAACTACAGTAGAAATGAAACAACTTGTACAACTTGTTAGATTGTACAAACGAGGAATGTTTGAACTTTCTCCAATCTACCCTCTTCGTAAGAAAGTAACTCATTCTAAGAACTGAACTAGCCAATTTCATACAGTACAGCGTTCAGCAATGAAGGAGTTTCTTTCCGAAGAAAATTAATTTAGAAATGAAACGAATCTACTAAATTGTACCACTTGTTGGATTTTACAAATGAGGAAAATTTGAAATTGCTGCAATCTACCCTCTTCATAAGAAAGCAACTCGTTTTAAGAACTGAACTAGACTATTTGATTCAGTAAAGCATTCAGCAATGAAGGTGAATCTTTTCTAAAAAAACTACATTAGAAATGAAATGAATGTACTAAATTCTACAACTTGTTAGATTGTACAAATGATGAAACTTTGAGCTTGCTGCAATTTAGCCTCTACATAAGAAAGCAACTCATTCCAATAATTGAACTAGCCTATTTTATACAGTTAAGCAATAAGCAATGAAGGTGTTTCTTTTCTAACAAAACTACCTTAGAAATGAAATGAACCTACTAAATTGTACAAGTTGTTAGATTGTACAAATGAGGAAACTTTGAACTTGCTGCAACGTACCCTCTTCAAAAGAAAGCAACTCATTCCAAGAACTGAGCTAGCGTAGTTCATACAGTACAGAGTTCAGCAATGAAGGTGTTTCTTTTCTATCCAAACTACATTAGAAATGAACGAACCTACTAAATTGTACAACGTGCTAGATTGTACAAAGGAGGAGAGTTTGAACTTGCTGCAATCTACCCTCTTCGTAAGAAAGGAACTGATTCCAAGAACTGAACTAGCCTATTCCATATAGTACAGTGTTCAGCAATGAAGGTGTTTCTTTTCTAACAAAACTACATTAGAAATGAAATGAACCTACAGAATTGTCCATCTTATTAGATTCTACAAATGAGAAAGTTTGAAATTGTTCAATCTATCCTCTTTGTAAAAGAGCAACTCATTCCAACAACCAAACTAGCCTATTTTATACAGTAAAGCATTCAACAATGAAACTGTTTCTTTTCTAACCAAAGTACATTAGAAATGAAACAAGCCTACTAAATTGTACAACTTGTTAGATTGTACAAATGAGTAAACATTGAAATTTCTGCAATGTACTGTCTTCGTAAGAAAGCAACTCATTCCAAGAACTGAACTAGAATATTTCATACAGTACAATGTTGAGCAATGATGGTGTTTCTTTATAACCAAACTACATCAGAAATGAAAAAAAAACTCCAAAATTGTACAATGTGTTAGATTGTACAAACAAGGAGAGTTTGAACTTGCTGCAATGTACCCTCTTCGTAAGAAAGCAACTCATTCCAAGAAATGAACTAGGCTATTTCATACAGTACAGCATTCAGCAATGAAGGTGTTTATTTCCTAACAAAACTACATTAGAAATTAAATGAACCTACAAAATTGTACAACTTGTTAGATTGTACAAACGAGGAAAGTTTAAACTTGCTGGAATCTACCCTCTTCATAATAGAGCAACTCATTCGAAGAACTGAACTAGCCTATTTTATACAGTTAAGCATGCAGCAATGAGGGTTTTTATTTTCTAACCAAACTACATTAGAAATGAAAGTAACCTACTAAATTGTACAACTTGTTAGATTGTACAAACAAGGAACATTTAAACTTGCAGCAATCTACCCTCTTCGTAAGAAAGCAACTCATTCCAAGAACTGAACTAGCTAATTTCATACAGTACAGCATTCAGCAATGAAGGGGTTTCTTTTCTAAGGATACTAGTTTAGAAATGAAACGCATCTACTAAATTGTACCACTTGTTAGATTGTACAAATGAGGAAAATTTGAACTTGCTGCAATCTACCCTCTTTGTAAGAAAGCAACTCATTCCAAGAACTAAACTAGCCTATTTCATTCAGTACAGAGTTCAGCAATGAAGGTTTTTCTTTTCTAACCAAACTACATTAGAAATGAAACGAACCTATTAAATTGTACAACCTGTTAGATAGTACAAACAAGGAAAGTTTGAACTTGCTGCAATCTACCCTCTTTGTAAGAATACAACTCATTTGAAGAACTGAACTAGCCTATTTTATGCAGTACAGCATTCAAAATGAAGGTGTTTCTTTTCTATCAAAACTACATTAGAAATGAAATGACCCTTCTAATTTTTACAATTTGTCAGATTGTGCAAATGAGGAAAGTTTGAAATTGCTGCAATCTACCCTCTTCATAAGAGAGTAACTCATTCCAAGAATTGAACTAGCCTATGTTATACAGTGAAGCATTCAGCAGTGAAGGTGTTTCTTTTCTAACAAAACTACATTAGAAATGAAACGAACCTAATCAATTGTACAACTTGTTAGGTTGTACAAATGAGGAAAGTTTGAAATTGCTGCAATCTCCCCTCTTCGTAAGAAAGCAACTCATTCCAAGAACTGAACCAGCCTATTACATACAGTACAGTGTTCAGCAATGATGGTGATTCTTTTCTAAAGAAACTACATTAGAAATGAAAAGAACCTACTAAATTGTACAACTTGATAGATTGTGCAAATGAGGAAACTTTGAACTTTCTGCAATCTACCCTCTTCATAAGAGAGCAACTCATTCCAAGAACTGAGCTAGCCTATTTTATACAGAAAAGCATTCAGCAATGAAGGTGTTTCTTTTCTAAGAAAACTACATTAGAAATGAAACTTACCTACTAAAATGTACAACGTGTTTGATGGTATAAATGAGGAAACTTTGAACTTCCTCCAATCTACCCTCTTCGTAAGAAAGCAACTCATTGCAAGAACTGAACTAGCCTATTTCATATAGTACAGTGTTCAGAAATGATAGTGTTTATTTTCTAACCAAACTACATTAGAAATGAAACGAACCTACCAAATTGTACAACCTGTTAGATTGTACAAAAGGGGAAAGTTTGAACTTGCTGCAATCTACACTCTTCATAAGAAAGCAACTCATTCCAAGAACTGAACTAGCCTATTTCATATAGGACAGTGTTCAGAAATGAAGGTATTCCTTTCCTAACAAAACTTCATTAGAAATGAAATGAACCTACTAAATTATACCACTTGTTAGATTGTACAAAAGGGGAAAGTTTGAACTTGCTGCAATCTACACTCTTCGTAAGAAAGCAACTCATTCCAAGAACTGAACTAGCCTATTTCATACAGTACAGCGTTAAGAAATGACGTATTCCATTCCTAACAAAACTACATTAGAAATGAAATTAACCTACTCAATTGTACCACTTGTTCGATTTTACAAATGAGGAAAGTTTGAACTCGCTGCAATCTACCCTCTTCATAAGAGAGCAACTCAGTCCAGGAAATGAACTAGCCTATTATATTCAGTGCAGCTTTCATCAATGAAGGTGTATCTTTTCTAAGAAAACTACATTAGAAATGAAAGAACCTAATAAATTGTACAACTTGTCAGGTTGTACAAATGAGGAAAATTTGAACTTGATGCAATCTACCCTCTTTGTAAGAGAGCAACTCATTCCAAGAACTGCCCTTGCCTATTTCATACAGTACAACATTAAGAAACGAAGGTATTCTTTTCCTAAGAAAAGTACATTAGAAATGAAATGAACCTACTAAATTGTAAAACTTCTTAGATTAGATTGTACAAATGAGAAAAATTTAAACTTGCTAAAATCTACCCTCTACATGAGAAAGCAACTCATTCCAAGAACTGAACTAGCACATTTTATACAATTAAGCATTAAGCAATGGTGTTTCTTTTCTAAAGAAAACTACATTAGAAATGCAATGAACCTAGTAAATTGCACAACTTGTTTGATTGTACAAACGAGGAAAGTTTGTCCTTGCTGTAATCTACCCTTTTCGTAAGAGAGCAACTCTGTCCAAGAACTGAACTAGCCTATTTTATTCAGTACAGCGTTCAGCATTGAAGGTGTATCTTTTCTAACCAAACTACATTAGAAATGAAATGAACCTACTAAATAGTACAACCTGTTTGATTGTACAAATGAGGAAACTTTGATCTTGCTGCAATCTACCCTCTATGTAACTAAGCAACTCATTCCAAGAACTGAGCTAGCCTATTTCATACAGTTAAGGATTAAGAAATGAAGGTGTTTCTTTTCTAACAAAACTACATTAGAAATGAAATGAACCTACTAAATTGTACAACTTGTTAGATTGTACAAAGCAGGAAAGTTCGAACTTTCTGCAATCTACCCTCTTTGTAAGAAAGTAACTCATTCCAAGAAATGAAGTAGCCTATTTCATTCAGTACAGTGTGCAGCAATGAAGGTGTATCTTTTCTAAGAAAACTACATTATAAATGAAATGATCCTAGTAAATTGCACGACCTGTTAGATTGTACAAACAAGGAAAGTTTGAACTTGCTGCAATCTACCCTCTTCATAAGAAAGCAACTAATTCCAAGAACATAACTAGCCTATTTGATACAGTACAGCATTAAGAAAAGAAGGTATTCCTTTCCTAACAAAACTACATTAGAAATCAAATGAACCTACTAAATTGTACAACTTGTTAGATTTTACAAACGAGGAAAGTTTCAACTTGCTGCAATCTATCCTCTTCATTAGAAAGGAACTCATTCCAAGAACTGAACTACCATATTTCATACAGTACAGCATTCAGCAATGAAGGTGTTTCTTTTCTAAAAAAAAACTACATTAGAAATGAAACGAACCTACTAAATTTTACAACCTGTTAGATTGTACAAATGGGGAAAGTTAGAACTTGCTGCAATCTACCCTCTTCACAATAGAGCAACTCATTCCAAGAACTGAACTACCATATTTCATACAGTACAGCATTCAGCAATGAAGGTGTTTCTTTTCTAAAAAAAAACTACATTAGAAATGAAACGAACCTACTAAATTTTACAACCTGTTAGATTGTACAAATGGGGAAAGTTAGAACTTGCTGCAATCTACCCTCTTCACAATAGAGCAACTCATTCCAAGAACTGAACTAGCCTATTTCACACAGTATAGTGTTCATCAATGAAGGTGTTTCTTTTCTAACCAAACTATGTTAGAAATGTAATGAACCTAATAAACTGTAAAACTTGTTAGATTGTACAAACAAGGAAAGTTTGAACTTGCTGCAATCTACCCTCTTCGTAAGAAAGCAACTCATTCCAAGAACTGAACTAGCCTATTTCATAGAGTACACCCTTCAGCAATAAAGGTGTTTCTTTTCTAACCAAACTACATTAGAAATGAAACGAACATACTAAATTGTACAACTTGTTTGTTTGTACAAACGAACAAAGTTTGAACTTGCTGCAATCAACCCTCTTTGTAATAGAGCAACTCATTCCAAGATCACATCTAGCCTATTTTATACAGTTAAGCATTCAGGAAAGAAAGTGTTTCTTTTCTAACCAAATTCCATTAGAAATGAAACGAACTTACTGTATTGTACAGCTTGTTAGGTTGTACAAATGAGGAAAGTTTGAACTTGATGCAATCTACCCTCTTCATAAGAGAACAACTCACACCAAGAACTGAACTAGCCTATTTCATACAGTACAGTGTTAAGAAATGAAGGTATTCATTTCCTAACAAAACTGCATTAGACGTGAAAGGAACTTAGAAAAATGTACCACTTGTTAGATTTTACAAAGGAGGAAAGTTTGAACTTGCTGCAATCTACCCTCTACGTAAGAAAGAAACTCATTCCAAGAACTGAACTAGCCTATTTCATACAGTACAGCATTAAGAAATGAAGGTGTTTCTTTTCTAACAAAACTACATTCAGTACAGTGTTCAGCAATGAAGGTGTATCTTTTCTTAGAAAACTACATTATAAATGAAATGATCCTACTAAATTATGTACAACCTGATAGATTGTACAAATGAGGAAAATTTGAACTTGCTGAAATCTACCTTCTTTGTAAGAAAGCAACTCATTCCAAGAACTGAAGTAGCCTATGTCATACAGTACAGCATTAAGAAATGAAGGTATTGCATTCCTAACAAAACTACTTTAGAAATGAAATGAACCTACTAAATTGTACCACTTGTTAGATTTTACAAATGAGGAATGTTTGAACTTGCTGCAATCTACCCTCTCTGTAAGTAAGCAACTCAGTCCAAGAACAGAACTAGCCTATTTCATTCAGCACAGCGTTCAGCAATGAAGGTGTAAATTTTCTAAGAAAACTACATTAGAAATGAAATGAACCATATAAATTGTACAACTTGTTAGATTGTACAAATGAGGAAAATTTGAACTTGATGCAATCTACCATCTTTGTAAGAGAGCAACTCATTCCAAGAAATGACCTATACTATTTCATACAGCACGATGTTAAGAAATGAAAATATTCCTTTCCTAAGAAAGGACATTAGAAATGAAACTCACCTACTAAATTGTGCATCCTGTTATATTGCACAAATGAGGAAACTTTGAACTTGCTGCAATCTCCCCTCTACGTAAGAAAGCGACTCATTCCAAGAAGTGAACTAGCCTATTTTATACAGTTAAGCATTAAGCAATGAAGGTGTTTCTTTCCTAACAAAACTACATTAGAAAGGAAACAAACCTACTAAATTGTACAACTTGTTAGATTATACAAATGAGGAAAGCTTGAGCTTGCTGCAATCTACACTCTTCGTAAGAAAGCGACTCATTCCAAGAGCTGAACTAGGCTATTTCATACAGTAAAGTATTAAGAAATGAAGTTATTCGATTCCTAACAAAACTAAATTAGAAATGAAACGAACCTACTACATTGTACCACTTGTTAGATTTTACAAACGAGGAAAGGTTGAACTTGCGGCAATCTGTCCTCTTCGTAAGAGAGTAACTCATTCCAAGACCTAAACTACCCTATTTCACTCAGTACAGCATTCAGCAATGAAGGTATATCTTTTCTAAGAAAACTACATTAGAAATGAAACTAACCTAGTAAACTGTAGAACTTGTTAGATTGTACAAATGAGTAAAGTTTGAACTTGCGGCAATGTATCTTCTTCGCAAACAAGCAACTCATTCCAAGAATGGAAGTAGCCTATTTCATACAGTACAGCTTTAAGAAATGAAGGTATACCATTCCTAACAAACCTGCAATAGAAATGAAATGATCCTACCATATTGTACAACTTGTTAGCTTGTATAAACGAGGAAAGTTTGAACTTGCTGCAATCTACCCTCTTCATAATAGAGCAACTCATTGCAACAACTGAACTAGGCTGTTTTATACAGTTAAGCATTCAGCAATGAAGGTGTATCTTTTCTAAGAAAACTACATTAGGAATGAAAAGAACCTACTAAATTGTACAACTTGTTAGATTGTCCAAATGAGGAAAATTTGAACTTGATGAAATCTACCCTCTTCATAAGAGAGCAACTCATTCCAAGAACTTAAATAGCTTATTTCATACAGTACAGCGTCAAGAAATGAAGGTGTGCCTTTCCTAACAAAACTATATTAGAAATGAAATGAACCTACTAAATTGCACAACTTGGGAGATTGTACAAATGAGGAACCTTTGGAATTGCTGTAATCTACCTTCTTCATAAGAGAGCAACCCATTCCAAGAACTGAACTAGCCTGTTTCATACAAAACAGCATTCAGCAAAGAAGGTGTTTCTTTCCTAAGAAAACTACATTAGAAATGAAATGAACCTACTAAATTGTACAACTTGTTAGATTGTACAAATGAGGAAACTTTCAATTTGCTGCAATCTATCCTCTTCGTAAGAAAGCAACTCATTCAAAGAAATGAACTAGCCTATTTCATACAGTAGAGCATTCAGCAATGATGGTGTTTCTTTTCTAACAAAACTACATTATGAATGAAACGAACCTACTCAATTGTAGAGCTTGTTAGATTTTTACAAATGAGGAAAATTTCAACTTGCTGCAATCTACCCTATTCCTAAGAGAGCAACTCATTCCAAGAACTGAGCTAGCCTATTTCACGCAGTACAGCATTCAGCAATGAAGGTGTTTCTTTTCTAACCAAACCACATTAGAAATGAAATGAACCTACTAAATTGTACAACTTGTTAGATTATAAAAACGAGGAAAGTTATAACTTGCTGCAATCTACCCTCTTCATAATAGAGCAACTGATTCCAAGAACTGAACTAGCCTATTTTATAGTTAATCATTCAGCATTGAAGGTGTTTCTTTGCTAAGAGCACTACATTGGAAATGAAATGAACCTACTAAATTTTACCTCCTGTTTGATTTTACAAACGAGGAAAGTTTGAACTTGTTCCAATCTACCCACTTTCTTAAGAAAGCAACTCATTCCAAGAACTGAATTAGCCTATTTTGTACAGTAATGTACAGCGTTCAGCAATGAAGGTGTTTCTTTCCCAGGAAAACTACATTAGAAATGAAAGGAACCCACTAAATTGTACCACTTGTTAGATTTTACAGACGAGGAAAGTTTGAACTTGCTGCAATGTACCCTCTTTGTAAGAAGCAACTCATTCCAAGAACTGTACTAGCTTATTTCATTCAGTAGTACATCGAGCAATGAAGGTGTATATTTTCGAAGAAAACTACATTAGAAATGAAATAAACCTACTCAATTGTACAACTTGTTAGATTGAACAAATGAGGAAAGTTTGAACTTGCTGCAATCTACCCTCTTTGTTAGAGAGCAACTCATTGCCACAACTGAACTAGCCTATTTCATTCAGTACAGTGTTCAGCAATGAAGGTGTATTTTTTCTAAGAAAACTACATTATAAATCAAATGATCCTACTAAATTGCACAACCTTTTAGATTGTACAAATGAGGAAAATTTCAACTTGCTGCAATCTACCCTCTTCATAAGAAAGCAATTCATTCCAAGAACTGAACTAGCCTATTTCACACAGTACAGCGCTAAAAAATGAAGGTATTCTATTCCTAACAAAACTACATTAGAAATGAAATGAACCTACTAAATTGTACCTCTTGTTGGATTTTACAAACGAGGAAAGTTTGAACGTGCTGCAATCTACCATCTTTGTAAGAGAGCAAATCATTCCAACAACTGAACTAACCTATTTCATTCAGTACAGCATTCTGCAATGAAGGTGTATCTTTCCTAAGAAAACTACATAAAAAATGAATCGAACCTACTAAATTGTACAACTTGTTAGATTTTACAAAGGAGGAAAGTTTGAACTTGCAGGAATCTACCCTTTTTGTAAGAAAGCAACTCATTCCAAGAACTGAACTAGCCAATTTCATTGAGTACAGTGCTGTGAAATGAAGGTGTATCTTTTCTAAGAAAACTACATGAAAAAATGATACAAAACTATTAAATTGTACCACTTGTTAGATTTTATAAATGAGGAACATTTGAATTTGGTGCAATCTACCCTCTTCTTAAGAGAGCAACTCATTCCAAGAACTGAAACAGCCTATTTCATACAGTACAGCATTAAGAAATGAAGGTATTCCATTCCTAACAAAACTACATTAGAAATGAAACGAACCTACTAAATTGTACCACTTGTTAGATTATACAAACAAAGAAAGTTTGACCTTGCTGCAGTCTACCCTCTTCGTAAGAGAGCAACTCTGTCCAAGAACTGAACTAACCTATTTCATTTAGTACAGTGTTTAGCAATGACGGTGTATCTTTTCTAAGAAAACTACATTAGAAATTAAATGAAACTACTAAATTGTTCAACTTGTCAGATTGTACAAATGAGGAAAATTTGAACTTGATGCAATCTACCCTCTTCGTAACAGAGCAACTCATCCCAAGAGCTGCCCTCGCCTATTTCATACAGTACAACATCAAGAAATGAAGGTATTCCCTTCCTAAGAAAAACACATTAGAAATGAAATGAACCTACCAAATTGTACAAATTGTTAGATTGTACAAATGAGGAATATTTGAACTTGCTAAAATCTACCTTCTACGTAAGAAAGCAACTCATTCCTAGAACTGAACTAGCCTATTTTATACAGTTAAGCATTAAGCAATGAAGGGATTTCTTTTCTAACAAAACTACATTAGAAATGAAATGAACCTAGTAAATTGTACAACTTGTTAGATTGTACAAAGGAGAAAAGTTTGTACTTGCTGTAATCTCCCCTTTTCGTAAGAGAGCAACTCTGTCCAAGAATTGAACTAGACTATTTCATTCAGTACAGCTTTCAGCAATGAAGGTGTATCTTTTCTAACCAAACTACATTAGAAATGAAACGAACCTACTAAATAGTACAAACTGTTTGATTGTACAAATGAGGAAACTTTGAACTTTGCTGCAATCTACCCTCTACATAAGTGAGCAACTCATTCCAAGAACTGAACTAGCCTATTTTATACAGTTAAGCATTAAGAAATGAAGGTGTTTCTTTTCTAACCACACGTAATTAGAAATGAAACGAGCCTACTAAATTGTACAACTTTTTAGATTGTACAAATGAGGAAATTTTGATCTTGCTGCAATCTATTCACTTCGTAAGAAAGCAACTCATTCCAAGAAATGAACTAGCCTATTTCATACAGTAGAGCATTCATCAATGATGGTGTTTCTTTTCTAACAAAACTACATTATAAATGAAATGAACCTACTAAATTGTACAGCTTGTTGAATTGTACAAATGAGGAAAGTTTCAATTTGCTGCAATCGACACTCTTTGTAAGAGCCAACTCATTCCAACAACTGGACTAGCCTATTTCATTCACTACAGCATTCAGCAATGAAAGTGTATCTTTTATAAGAAAACTACACTATAAATGAAATGATCCTACTAAATTGCACAACCTGTTACATTTTACAAATGAGGAAAATTTGAACTTGCTGTAATCGACCCTCTTCATAAGAAAGCAACTCATTCCAAGAACATAACTAGCTTATTTCTTACAGTACAGTGTTAAGAAAGGAAGGTATTCCTTTCCTAACAAAACTACATTAGAAATCAAAGGAACCTACTAAATTGTACCTCTTGTTCGATTTTAGAAACGAGGCAAGTTTGAGCTTCCTGCAATCTACCCTCTTTGTAAGAGAACAAACCATTCCAAGAACTGAACTAGCCTATTTCATTCAGTATAGCGTTCTGCAATGAAGGTGTATCTTTTCTAAGAAAACTACATTAGAAATGAAACAAAACTAGTCAATTGTATAACTTGTTAGGTTGTACAAATGAGGAAAGTTTGAACTTGCTGCATCTACCCTCTTCGTATGAAAGCAACTCATTACAAGAACTGAACTATCCTATTTCATACAGCACAGCATTATGAAATGAAGGTATTCCTTTCCTAATAAAAGTACATCAGAAATGAAATTAACCTACTAAATTGTACAACCTGTTAGATTGTACAAATGAAGAGACTTTGAACTTGTTGCAATCTACCCTCTACCTACGAAAGCAACTCATTCCAAGAACTGAACTAGCCTATTTTATACAGTTATGCATTAAGCAATGAAGGTGTTTATTTTCTAACAAAACTACATTAGAAATGAAATGAACCTACTGAATTGTACAAGTTGTTAGATTGTACAAATGAGGAAAGTTTGAACTTGCTGCAATCTATGCTCTTCGTAAGAGAGCAACTCATTCCAAGAACTGAACTAGCCTATTTCATTCACTACACTGTTCAGCAATGAAGGTGTATCTTTTTAAAGAAAACTATTAGAAATGAAACAAAACTGCTAATTTGTAAAACTTGTTAGATTGTACAAATGAGGAAACATTGAACTTGCTGCAATCTCCCCTCTTCGTAACAAAGCAACTCATTCCAAGAAATGAATTAGCCTATTTCATACAGTGTAGCTTTCAGGAATCAAGGTGTTTCTTTTCTAACCAAACTATGTTAGAAATGTAATGAACCTACTAAATTGTACAACTTGTTAGATTGTACAATGAGGAACGTTAGAATTTGCTGCAATCTACCCTCTTCATAATACAGCAACTCATTCCAAGAACTGAACTAGCCTATTTTATAGTTAAGCATTCAGCATTGAAGGTGTTTCTTTCCTAAGAAAACTACATTAGAAATGATACAAACCTACTAAATTATACAACTTGTTACATTTTACAAACGAGGAAAGTTTGAACTTGCTCCAACCTACCCTCTTCGTAAGAAAGCAACTCATTCCAAGAACTGAACTAGCTCATTTCATTCAGTAGAGCGTTCACCAATGAAGGTGTATCTTTTCTAAGAAAACTACATTAGAAATGAAACGAAACTACAAAATTGAAAAACTTGTTAGATTGTACAAATGAGGAAACTTTGAAGTTGCTGCAATCTACCCTCTTCATAAGAAAGCAATTCAATCCAGGAACTGAACTAACCTATTTCATACAGTACAGCCTTAAGAAATGAAGGTATTCCATTCCTGACAAAACTACATTAGAAATGAAACGAACCTACTAAAATATACCACTTGTTAGATTTTACAAGTGAGGAAACTTTGAACTTGCTGCAATCTACCCTATTTGTAAGAGAGCAACTCAGTCCAAGAACTGAACTAGACTATTTCATTCAGTACAGAGTTCAGCAATGAAGGTGTATCTTTGCTAAGAAAACTACATTAGAAATTAAACTAACCTACTAAATTATACAAATTGTTAGAATGTCAAATGAGGGAATTTTGAACTTGATGCAATCTACTGTCTTCGTAAGAGAGCAAATCATTCCAAGAACTGCCCTCACCTATTTCGTACAGTACAACGTTAAGAAATGAAGGTATTCCTTTCATAAGAAAAGTACATTAGAAATGAAATGATCCTACTAAATTGCACAACCTGTTAGATTATACAAATGGGGAAACTTGAACTTGCTGCAATTTCCCCTCTGCGTAAGAAAGCAACTCATTCTAAGAACTGAAGTAGCCTATTTTATACAGTTATGCATTAAGCAATGAAGGTGTTTCTGTTTTAACAAAACTACATTAGCAATGAAACAATCCTACTGAATTGTACAACTTGTTAGATTTTACAAATGAAGAAAGTTTGAACTTTCTGCAATCTACCCTCTTCGTAAGAGAGCAACCCATTCCAAGAACTGAACTAGCCTATTTCATTCAGTACAGCATTCTGCAATGAAGGTGTATCTTTTCTAAGAAAACTACATAAAAATTGAAGGAACCTACTAAATTGTACAACTTGTTAGATTGTGCAAACTAAGAAAGTTTGAACTTTCTGCACTCTACCTTCTTCGTAAGAAAGCAACTCATTCCAAGAAATGAACTATCCTATTTCATACACTATATAATTCAGTAATGATGGTGTTTCTTTTCTAACAAAACTACATTATGAATGAAATGAACCTACTAAATTGTACAGCTTGTTAGATTGTACCAATGAGGATAGTTTCATCGTGCTGCAATCTACTCTCTTCTTAAGAAAGCAACTCATTCCAGGAAATGAGTTAGCCTATTTCATACAGTACAGTGTTAAGAAATGAAGGTGTATCTTTTCTAAGAAAACTACACTAGAAATGAAACGAACCTACTAATTTGTACAACGTTTTAGATTGTAAAAATGAGGAAAGTTTGAACTTGCTGCAATCTACCCTCTTTGTAAGAAAGCAACTCATTCCAAGAACTGAACTAGCCTATTTCATACAGTACAGCATTAAGAAATGAAGGTATTGCATTCCTAACAAAACTACTTCAGAAATAAAACGAACCTACTAAATTGTACCACTTGTTAGATTTTACAAATGAGGAATGTTTAAACTTGCTGCAATCTACCCTCTCCGTAAGTAAGCAACTCAGTCCAAGAACAGAACTAGCCTATTTCATTCAGCACAGCGTTCAGCAATGAAGGTGTAAATTTTCTAAGAAAACTAAATTAGAAATGAAATGAATCTACTAAATTGTACAACTTGTTAGATTGTACAAATGAGGAAAATTTGAACTTGATGCAATCTACCCTCTTTGTAAGAGAGAAACTCTTTCCAAGAACTGCCCTCGCCTATTCATACAGTGCAATGTTAAGAAATGAAGATATTCCTTTCCTAAGAAAAGTACATTAGAAATGAAATGAACCTACTAAATTGTACAACCTGTTAGATTGTACAAATGAGGAAACTTTGAACTTGCTGTGATATACCCGTTTTGTAAGAGAGCAACTCATTCCAAGAACTGAACTAGCCAATTTCATTCAGTACAGTGTTCAGCAATGAAGGTGTATCTTTTCTAAGAAAACTACATTAGAAATGAAACGAACCTACTAAACTGTACAACTTGTTTGATTGTACAAATGAGGAAAGTTTCAACTTGCTGCAGTCTACCCTCTTCGTAAGAAAGCAACCCTCTCCAAGAACTAAACTAGGCTATTTCATGCAGTTCTAACCAAACTACATTAGAAATGAAAAGACCCTACTGAATTGTACAATATGTTAGATTGTACAAACGAGGAAAGTTTGAACTTGCTGCAATATACCCTTTTCGTAAGAGAGCGATTCATTCCAAGAGCTGAACTAGCCTATTTCATTCACTAGAATGTTCAGCAATGAAGGTGTATCTTTTCTAAGAAAACTACATTAGAAATGAAATGAACCTACTAATTTGTACAACTTGTTAGATTGTACAAATGAGGAAACTTTGTACTTGCTGCAATCTATCCTCTTCGTAATAAAGCAACTCATTCCAAGAAATGAACAAGCAATTTCATACAGTACAGCCTTCAACAATGATGGTGTTTCTTTTCTAATAAAGCTACATTATGGATGAAATGAACCGTCTCAATTGTACAGTATGTTAGATTTCCAAATGAGGAAAGTTTCAACTTGCTGCAATCTACCCCCTTCGTTAGAAAGCAACTCATTTCAAGAAATGAACTAGTCTATTTCATACAGTAAAGCGTTCAGCAATGAAAGTTTTTCTTTACTAATAAAACCACATTAGAAAATAAATGAACCTACTGAATTGCACAACTTCTAAGAATGTCCAAATGAGGAAAGTTTGAACATGCTGCAATACCCTTTCGTAAGAGAGGAACTCATTCCAAGAACTGAACTACCGTATTTCACACAGTACAACGTTCAGCAATGAAGGTGTTTCTTTTGTAACCAATCTACGTTAGAAATGTAATGTACCTGCAAAATTGTACAACTTGTTAAATTGTACAAATGGGGATAGTTAGAACTTGCTGCAATCTACCCTCTTCATAATAGAGCAACTCATTCCAAGAACTGAACTAGCTTATTTCACAAAGTATAGCATTCAGCACTGAAGGTGTTTCTTTTCTAACCAAACTACGTTAGAAATGTAATGAACCTACTAAATTGTACAACTTGTTAGATTGTACAAATGAGGAAAGTTATAACTTGCTGCAATCTACCCTCTTCACAATAGAGCAACTCATTCCAAGAACTGAACCATCCTATTTTATAGTTAAGCATTCAGCATTGAAGGTGTTTCTTTCCTAAGAATACTAAAGGAGAAATGATACGAACCTACTAAATTATACAACTTGTTACATTTTACAAATGAGGAAAGTTTGAACTTGCTCCAATCTACCGTCTTCATAGGAAAGCAATTCATTCCAAGAACTGAACTAGCCTATTCCATACTGTACAGCATTCTGCAATGAAGGTGTTTCTTTTCTATCAAAACTACATTAGAAATGAAACGAACCTACAAAACTGTACAACTTGTTAGATTGTACAAATGAGGAAACTTTGAACTTGCTGCAATCTACCCTCTTCATAAGAAAGCAACTCATTCCGAGAAATGAACTAGCCTATTTCATACAGTATAGAATTCAGCAATTATTGTGTTTCTCTTCTAGAAAAACTACATTATGAATGAAACGAACCTACTAAATTGTATAGCTAGATTGTACAAATGAGGAAAGTTTCAACTTGCTGCAATCTACCCTCTTTGTAAGACAGCAACTCATTCCAAGAACTGAACTAGCCTATTTCGTTCAATACAGAGTTCAGCAATGAAGGTGTTTGAAATTGCTGCAATCTATCCTCTTCTTAAGAGAGCAACTCATTTCAAGAACTGAACTAGCCTATTTCATACAGTACTGCTTTAAGAAATGAAGATATTGCTTTCCTAACAAAACTGCATTAGAAATGAAATGAACCTAGTAAATTTACCACTTGTTAGATTTTACAAACAAGGAAAGTTTGAACTTGCTGCAGTCTACCCTCTTTGTAAGAGAGCAACTCATTCCAAGAAATTAAATAGCCTATTTCATACAGTATAGCATTCAGATATAATAATGTTTCTTTTCAAACAAAACTACATTATGAATGAAATGAACCTACTCAATTGTGCAGCTTGTTTCATTCACTAGAGCGTCCAGCAATGAAGGTGTATCTTTTCTAAGAAAACTACATTAGAAATAAAGCCAACCTACTAAATTGTACAACTTGTTCAATTGTACAAATTAGGAAAGTTTGAACTTGCTGAAATCTACCCTCTTCATAATAGAGCAACTCATTACAAGAACTGAACTAGCCTATTTTACAGTTAAGCATTCAGCTTTGAAGGTTTGTCTTTCCTAAGAAAAATACATTAGAAACTATATGAACCTACCAAATTATACAACTTGTGAGATTTTACAAACGAGGAAAGTTTGAACTTGCTCCAAACTACCCTCTTTGTAAGAAAGCAACTCAATCCAGAACTTAACTAGCCTATTTCATACAGTAGAGCATTCAGCAATGAAGGTGTTTCTTTCCTAAGAAAACTACATTGAAAATAAAAACGAACCTACTAAACTGTACAACTTGTTAGATTTTGCAAATGAGGAAAGTTTGAACTAGCTGCAATCTACACTCTTAGTAAGAAAGCAACTCATTCCAAGAACTTAACTAGCCTATTTCATACAGTACAGCATTAAGAAATGAAGGTATTCCTTTCCTAACAAAACTACATTGAAGTGAAACGAACCTACTAAATTTTACCTCTTGTTATATTTTACAATTGCGGAAAGTTGGAACTTGCTGCAATCTACCCTCTTTGTAAGAGAGCAACTCATTCCAAGAACTGAACTAGCCTATTTCATACAGTACAGCATTAAAAATGAAGGTATTCCATTCCTAATAAAACTACATTATAAATGAAAAGAACCTACTAAATTGTAGAAATTGATAGGTTGTACAAACGAGGAAAGTTTGAACTTGCTGCAATCTACCTTCTTCATAATAGAGCAACTCATTCCAAGAACTGAACTAGCCTATTTCATTCAGTACAGTGTTCAGCAATAAAGGTGTGTCTTTACTAAGAAAACAACATTAGAAATGAAAAGAACCTACTAAATTGTACAACTTGTTAGATTGTACAAATGAGGAAACTTTGAACTTGCTGCAATCTACCTTCTTTGTAAGAGAGTAACTCATTCCAAGAACTAAACTAGCCTGTTTTACACAGTTAAGCATTCAGCAATGAAGGTGTTTCTTTTCCAACCAAACTACATTAGAAAGGAAACGAACCTACTAAAATTTACAAATTTTTAGATTGTACAAATGAGGAAAGTTTGAACTTGCTGCAATCTACCCTCTTCATAACAGAGCAACTCATTCCAAGAACTGATCTAGCCTATTTTGTACAGTTAAGCATTCAGGAATGAAGGTGTTTCTTTTCTAACCAAACTACATTAGAAATGAAACGAACCTACTAAATTGTACAAACTGTTAGATTGTACAAAGCAGGAAAGTTTGAACTTTCTGCAACCTACACTCTTCATAACAGAGCAACTCATTTCCAGAACTGAACTAGCCTATTTCATACAATACAGCATTAAGAAATGAAGGTATTCCATTCCTAAAAAGAACTACATTAGAAATGAAATGAACACATCAAATTGTACCTCTTGATAGATTTTACAAATGAGGAAAGTTTGAACGTGCTGCAATCTACCCTCTTCTTAAGAGAGCAACTCATTTCAACAACTGAACTAACCCATTTCATTCCATACAGCATTCAGGAATGAAGTTGTATCTTTTCTAAGAAAACTACATTAGAAATGAAATGATCCTACTAAATTGCACAACTTCTTAGATTGTACAAATGAGAAAAATTTGAACTTGCTGCAATCTACCCTCTTCATAAGAAAGCAACTCATTCCAAGAACTGAACTAGCCTATTTCACACAGTACAGCTTTCAGCAATGAAGGTGTTTTTTTTTCTAACCAAACTACATTAGAAATGAAATGAGCCTACTAAATTGTCCATCTTGTTAGATTGTACAGATGAGGAAAGTTTGACATTGCTGCAATCTACCCTCTTCCTAAGAGAGCAACTCATTCCAAGAACTGACCTCCCTATTTCATACAGTACAGCATTCAGCAATGAAGGTGTATCTTTTCTAAAAAAAAAAAAAAAAAAACAAAAAAAAACTACATTGGAAATGAAATGAACCTACTAAATTGTACAAATGAGGAAACTTTGAACTTGCTGCAATCTACCTTCTTCATAAGAAAGCAACTCAGACCAGGAACTGAACTAATCTATTTCATACAGTTACGGTATTGAGCAATGAAGGTGTTTCTTTTCTAACAAAACTACATTAGGAATAAAACTAACTTGCGAAACTGTCCACCTTGTTAAATTGTTCAAATGAGGAAAGTTTGAAATTGCTGCAGTCTACGCTCTTCGTAAGAGTGCAACTCATTCCAAGAACTGAAGTAGCCTATTTTATACAGTACAGCGTTCAGCAATGAAGGTGCATGTTTTCTAAGAAGACTACATTAGAAATGAAATGAACCTACTAAATGGTACAACATCTTAGATTGTACAAATGAGGAAACTTTGAACTTACTGCAATCTACCGTCTTCTAAGAAAGCAACTCATTCCAAGAACTGAACTAGCCTATTTCATACAGTACAGCGTTCAGCAATGAAGGTGTTTCTCTTGTAACCAAACTAAATTAGAACTGAAATAAACCTACGAATATGTTCCTGTTAGATTGTACAAATGAGGAAAGTTTGACCTTGCTGCAATCTACCCTTTTTGTAAGAACGCAACTCTTTCCAAGAACTGATCTACCTATTTCATACAGTACAGCATTCACAAATGAAGGTGTTTCTTTTCTAACCAAACTATATTAGAAATGAAAGGATCCTAACAAATTGTCCATATTTTTAGATTGTACAAATGAGGAAAGTTTGAAATTGCTGCAATCTACCCTCTTTGTAAGACAGCAACTCATTCCAAGAACTGAACTAGCCTGTTTCATTCAGTTCAGCATTTTATACAGTAAAGCATTCAGCAATGAAGGTGTCTCTTTTCTAAAAAAAAGTACATTAGAAATGAAACGAACCTACAAAATTGTACATCTAGTTAGATTGTACAAACGAGGAAAGTTTGAACTTGCTGCAATCTTCGCTCTTCGTAAGAAAGCATCTCATCCAAGAACAGAACTAGCCTATTTCATACAGTAGAGCGTTCAGCAATGAAGGTGTTTCTTTCCTAAAAATAAACTACATTACAAATGAAACGAATCTACTAAATTCTACATCTAATTATATTGTACAAGCGAGGAAAGTTTGAACTTGCTGCAATCTACCCTCCTCGTAAGAGAGCAACTCATTCCAAGAACTGAACTAGCCTATTTCATACAGTATTCCGTTCTGCAATGAAGGTGTTTCTTTTTTAACCAAACTACATTAGAAATGATACAAACCTACTAAATTGTACATCTTTTTAGATTGTACAAACGAGGAAAGGTTGAACTTGCTGCAATGTACACTCTTCATAAGCAAGCAACTCATTGCAAGGACTGAAGTAGCCTATTTCATACAATACAGCATTCAGCAATAAAGGTGTTTCTTTCCTTAAAAAATGACATTAGAAAAATAATGGACCTACTAAATTGTACACCTTGTAAGATTTCACAAATGAGGAAATGTTGAACTTGCTGCCATCTACCCTCTTTGTAAGAGAGCAACTCATTCCAAGAACTGATCAAGCCTATTGCATTCAGTACAGCATTCAGCAATGAAGGTGTATCTTTTCAAAGAGAACTACATTAGAAATGAAACAAACCTACTAAATTGTACAACTTGTTAGATTGTACAAATGAGGACACTTTCAACTTGCTGCAATCTTCCCTCTTCATAAGAAAGCAACATTCCAAGAACTGAACTAGCCTATTTCATATAGTACAGTGTTCAGAAATTAAGGTGTTGCTTTCCTAACCAAACTACATTAGAAATGAAACAAACCTACTAAATTGTAGAGCTTGTTAGATTGTACAAATGAGGAAAGTTTGAACTCTCTGCAATCTACTCTCTTCATAAGAAAGCAACTCATTCCGAGAATAAACTAGCCTATTTTGTACAGTACAGCGTTCAGCAATGAAGGTGTATCTTTTCTAAGAATACTATATTAGGAATGAAATGAACCTACTAAATTGTCCGCCTTGCTTGGTTGTACAAATGAGGAAAGTTTGAAATTGCTGCAATCTACCCTCTTCATAAGAGAGAAACTCATTCCAATAACTGAACTAGCCTATTTTAGGTAGTAAAGTATTAAGCAATAAGGTGTTTCTTTTCTAACAAAACTACATTAGCAATGAAACAAACCGACTAAATTGTACATCTTTTTAAATTTTACAAACGAGGAAAGTTTCATCTTGCTGCAATCTACCCTCTTCATAAGAAAGCAACTCATTCTAAGAACTGAACTAGCCTATTTCATCCAGTACAGCATTCAGAAATGATGGTGTGACTGTTCTAACCAAACTACATTAGAAATGAAATGAACCAACTAAATTGTACAACTTGTTCAATTGTACAAATGAAGAAACTTTGAACTTTCTGCAATTACCCTCTTTGTAAGAAAGCTACTAATTCCAAGAACTTACCTAGCCTATTTCATACAGTACAGCCTTCAGCAATGAAGGTGTTACTTTTCTAACCAAACTACATTAGAAATGAAAAGAACCTACTAAATTGTACATCTTATTAGATTATACAAACGAGGAAAGTTTGTAATTGCTGCAATGTACACTCTTCGTAAGCAAGCAACTCATTCCATGAACTGAAGTAGCCTATTTCATACAGTATAGCGTACTGCAATGAAGGTGTTTCTTTCCTAACCAAACTACATTAGAAATAAAACAAACCTACTAAATTATACAACTTGTTAGATTTTACAAATGAGTAAAGTTTGACCTTGCTGCAATCTACCCTCTTCCTAATAGAGCAACTCATTCCAAGAAATGAACTAGCCTGCTTCATTCAGTACAGCATTCAGCAATGAAGCTGTGTCTTTTCAAAGAAAACTACATAAGAAATGAAATGAACCTACTAAATTGTACAACTTGTTAGATTGTACAAATGAGGAACGTTTGAACTTGCTGCAATCTGCCCTCTTCATAAGAGAGCAACTCATTTCAAGAACTGAAGTAGCCTATTTCATTCAGTTCAGCATTCAGCAATGATGGTGTTTCTTTTCTAATAAAACTACATTAGGCATGAAAGGAACCCACTAAATTGTCTACCTTGTTAGATTGTACAAATGAAGAAATTTCGAAATTGCTGCAATCTACCCTCTTCGTAAGAAAGCAACACATTCCAAGAACTGAACTAGCCTATTCCATACAGTACACCGTTCTGCAATGAAGGTGTTTCTTTTTTAACCAAACTACATTAGAAATGATACAAACCTACTAAATTGTACATCTTTTTAGATTGTACAAATGAGGAAAGGTTGAACTTGCTGCAATGTACACTCTTCGTAAGCAAGCAACTCATTGCAAGGACTGAAGTAGCCTATTTCATACAATACAGCATTCAGCAATGAAGGTGTTTCTTTCCAAAAAACCCAAAAACAAAAAAAAACCTACATTAGAAAAATAATGGACCTGCTAAATTGTACAAATTGTAAGATTTCACAAATGAGGAAATGTTGAACTTGCTGCCATCTACTCTCTTCGTAAGAGAGCAACTCATTCCAATAACTGAACCAGTCTATTTCATTCAGTACAGCATTCAGCAATGAAAGTGTGTCTTTTCTAAGAAAACTCTATTAGGAATGAAACAAACCTACTAAATTGTACAACTTGTTAGATTGAACAATTGAGGAAACTTTGAACTTGCTGCAATCCACCCTCTTCTTCAGAAATCAACTCATTCCAAGAACTGAACTAGCCTATTTAATACAGTAGAGGGTTCAGCAATGAAGGTATAGTATCTTTTCTAAGAAAACTACATTAGAAATGAAACGAACCTACTAAATTGTACAGCTTATTAGATTATACAAACAAGGAAAGTTTCAAATTTCTGCAATGTGCACTCTTCGTAAGCAAGCAACTCATTCCCTGAACTGAACTAGCCTATTTCATAGAGTACAGCGTACTGAAATGAAGGTGTTTCTTTTCTGACCAAACTACATTAGAAATGAAATGAACCAACTAAATTGTACAACTTGTTCAATTGTACAAACGAAGAAACTTTGAACTTTCTGCAATTACCCTCTTCATAAGAAAGCAACTAATTCCAAGAACTTACCTAGCCTATTTCATACAGTACAGCCTTCAGCAATGAAGTTGTTACTTTTCTAACCAAACTACATTAGAAATGAAAAGAACCTACTAAATTGTACATCTTATTAGATTATACAAACGAGGAAAGTTTGAAATTGCTGCAATGTACACTCTTCGTAAGCAAGCAACTCATTCCATGAACTGAAGTAGCCTATTTCATACAGTACAGCGTACTGCAATGAAGGTGTTTCTTTCCTAACCAAACTACATTAGAAATGAAACAAACCTGCTAAATTATACAACTTGTTAGATTTTACAAATGAGTAAAGTTTGAACTTGCTGTAATCTACCCTCTTCCTAATAGAGCAACTCATTCCAAGAAATGAACTAGCCTGTTTCATTCAGTACAGCATTCAGCAATGAAGCTGTGTCTTTTCAAAGAAAACTACATAAGAAATGAAACGAACCTACTAAATTGTACAACTTGTTAGATTGTACAAATGAGGAACGTTTGAATTTGCTGCAATCTGCCCTCTTCGTAAGAGAGCAACTCATTCCAAGAACTGAACTAGCCTATTTCATACAGTACAGCGTTCTGCAATGAAGGTGTTTGTTTCCTAAACAAACTACGTTGAAATGAAATGAACCTACTACTTTATACAAAGTGTTAGATTGTACAAACTAGGAAAGTTTGAACTTGCTGCAATCTACCCTCTTCCTAAGAGAGCAACTCATTCCAAGAACTGAAGTAGCCTCTTTCATTCACTACAGCATTCAGCAATGAAGGTGCATCTTTTCTAAGAAAATCTATTAGAAATGAAATGAACCTACTAAATTGTACATCTTGTCAGATTGAATAATTGAGGAAACTTTGAACTTGCTGCAGTCCACCCTCTTCCTAAGAAAGTAACTCATTCCAAGAATTGAACTAACCTATTTAATACAGTACAGGGTTCAGAAATGAAGGTATAGTATCTTTTCTAAGACAACTACATTAGAAATGAAACAAACCTACTAAATTGTATGTCTTATTATACTGCATAAAGAGGAAAGTTTGAACTTGTTGCAATGTACACTCTTCATAAGCAAGTAACTCATTCCAAGAACTGAACTAGCCTATTTCATACAGTACAGCATTCTGCAATGAAGGTGTTTCTTTTCTAAACAAACTACATTAGAATGAAACAAACCTACTAAATTCTACAACTTCTTAGATTGTACAAACGAGTAACGTTTGGTATGAAAAGAAACGTCTTCATTGACCAACACTGTATGGTGCAAAATAAGCTTTTTATGCTCTAGGAATGAGTTGCTTTCCTACGAAGAGTTTAGATCACAGCAAGTTCTAACTTCATTTGCTGATACAATCCAACAAGTTGTACAATGTAGTAGCTTCGTTTCATTTCTAATGTAGTTTGGTAAGAAAAGAAACATCTTCATTGCTGAACACTATATTGTGCAAAATAAGCCTGTTCAGCTCTAGGAATGAGTTCCTTTCTTCTGAACACGGGAGATCACAGCAAGTTCAAACTTTCCACATTTGTACAATCTAAGGAGTTGTACTATTTAGTAGCTTCTTTTCATTTCTAATGTAGTTTGGTAAGAAAAGAAACATCATCATTGCTGAACACTGTATTGTGCAAAATAAGCCTGTTCAGCTCTAGGAATGAGTTGGGTTCATACAAACATGGAAGATCACAGCAAGTTCGAAATTTCCATGTTTGTACAATCTAAGAGGTTTTACAATTTAGTACCTTCGATTAATTTATAATATAGTTTGGTAAGAAAAAGAAACATCTTCATTTCTGAACAGAGTACTGTGCGAAATAAGCTTGTAAAGCTCTACGAATGAGGTTCTTTCCTAAGAAGACTGTAGATCACAGCAAGTTCAAACTTCATTCGTTTGTACAATCCAACAAGTTGTAAAATTAAGTAGCTTCTTTTCATTTTTAATGTAGTTTGGTAAGAAAAGAAACATCTTCATTGCCGAACATTATACTGTGCGAAATAAGCTTATTCTCCTCTACAAATGATTTGTTTTTGTACGAAGAGTGTAGATCACAGCAAGTACACACTTCATTCGTTTGTACAATCCAACAAGTTGTACAATTGAGTAGCTTCCTTTCATTTTTAATGTAGTTTGGTAAGAAAAGAAACATCTTCATTGCTGAACATTATACTGTGCAAAATAAGCTTATTCTCCTCTAGAAATGATTTGCTTTCGTACGAAGAGTGTAGATCACAGCAAGTACAAACTTCATTCGTTTGTACAATCCAACAAGTTGTACAATTGAGTAGCATTGTTTCATTTCTAATGTACTTTGATATGAAAGAAACATCTTCATTGACCAACACTGTATGGTGTGAAGTAAACTTGTTCTCCTCTGGAAATGAGTTGTTTTCCTACAAAAAGTGTAGATCACAGCAAGTTCAAACTACATTCATTTGTACAATCCAACAAGTTGTACAATGTAGTAGCTTCGTTTAATTTCTAATGTAGTTTGGTAAGAAAACAAACATCTTCATTGCCAAACACTGTACTGTGCAAAATAAGCCTTTTCAGCTCTAGGAATGAGTTGGATTACTATGAACACAGAAGATCACAGCAAGTTCAAATTTCATTCATTTGTACAATCCAACAAGTTGTACAATTTAGTAGCTTCTTTTCATTTCTAAGGTAGTTTGGTAAGAAAAGAAATATCTTCATTTCTGAACACTGTACTGTGCACAATAAGCCTGTTGAGCTCTAGGAATGAGTTGCTTTCCTCCAAACACGGGAGATCACAGCAAGTTCAAACATTCCTCGTTTGTACAATCTAACAAGTTGTACTATTTAGTAGCTTCATTTCATTTCTGATGTTGTTTGGTAAGAAAAGAAACATCTTCATTGCTGAACACTGTACTGCGCAAAATAAGCCTGTTCAGCTCTAGGAATGAGTTGGGTTCATACGAACAGTGTAGATCACAGCAAGTTCAAACTTCATTCGTTTGTACAATCCAAGAAGTTATACAATGTAATAGCTTCGTTTCATTTCTATTGTAGTTTGGTATGAAAAGAAATTTCTTCATTGACCAACACTGTATAGCGCAAAATAAGCTTTTTATCCTCTAAGAATGAGTTGCTTTCCTACGACGAGTTTAGATCACAGCAAGTTCTAACTTCATTCGCTTGGACTATCCAACAAGTTGTACAATGTAGTAGCTTTGTTTCATTTCTAATGTAGTTTGGTAAGAAAAGAAACATCTTCATTGCTGAACAATGTACTGTGCAAAATAAGCCTGTTCAGCTCTAGGAATGAGTACCTTTCCTCCGAACATGGGAGATCACAGCAAGTTCAAACTTTCCACATTTGTACAATCTAACAATGTGTACTATTTAGTAGCTTCTTGTCATTTATAATGAAGTTTGGGAAGAAAAGAAACATCTCCATTTTGAACTCTGTATTGTGCGAAAAAAGCCTGTTCGGCTCTAGGAATGAGAAGCTTTCCTGTGAAGATGAGAGATCACAGCAAGTACAAACATTCCTCGTTTGTACAATCTAACAAGTTGTACTATTTAGAAGATTCTTTTCATTTCTAATGTAGTTTAGTAAGAAAAGAGACATCTTTATTGCCAAAAACTGTACTGTGCGCAATAAGCCTGTTGAGCTCTAGGAATGAGTTGCTTTCCTATGAACATCACAGCAAGTTCAAACGTTCCTCGTTTGTACAACCCAACAAGTTTATGATTTAGTAGCTTTGTTTCATTTCTAATGCAGTTTGGTAAGAAAAGAAACATCTTCATTGCTGAACATGTATTGTGTGCAATAAGCTTGTTCTGTCCTAGGAATGAGTTGCTTTCCTACGAAGAATGTAGATCACAGCAAGTTCAAACTTCATTCATTTGTACAATCCAAGAAGTGGTACGATGTAGTAGCTTCGTTTCATTTCTAATGTAGTTTGGTAATAAAAGAAACATCTTCATTTCTGAACACTATACTGTGCAAAATAAGCCTGTTTAGCTCTAGGAATGAGTTGGGTTTGTACGAACATGGAAGATCACAGCAAGTTCAAAATTTCCTTGCTTGTACAATCTAACAGGATGTACAATTTACTAGCTTCCTTTCATTTCTAATGTAATTTGGTAAGAACCGAAACATCTTCATTGCCGAACACAGTACTGTGTGAAATAAGCTTGTTTTCCTCTAGGAATGAGTTGCTTTCCTACTAACAGTGTAGATCACAGCAAGTTCAAACTTCATTTGTTTGTACACTCAACAATTTGTACAATGTTGTAGCTTTGTTTCATTTCTAATGTAGTTTGTTAAGAGAAGAAACATCTTCATTGCCGAACACTATACTGTGCGCAATAAGCCTGTTCAGCTCTAGGAATGAGTTGCTTTCCTGGGAACACGGGATATCACAACAAGTTCAAACTTTCCTCTTTTGTACAATCCAACAAGATGTACAATATAGGAGCTTCATTTCATTTATAATGTAGTGTGGTAAGAAAAGAAACATCTTTATTGCCCAACACTGTATTGTATGAAATAAGCTTGTTCTCCTCTAGGAATGAGTTGCTTTCCTACGAAGAGTGTAGATCACAGCAAGTTCAAACTTCAAGCGTTTGTACAATACAACACGTTTTACGATGTAGTACCTTCGTTTCATTTCTAATGTAGTTTGTTTAGAAAATAAACATCTTCATTGCCGAACACCGTACTGTGCACAATAAGCCTGATCAGCTCTATGAATGAGTAGGGTTCGTACGAACACGGAAGATCACAGCAAGTTTAAAATTTCCTCGTTTGTGCAATCTAACAACTTGTACAATTTAGGAACTTCGTTTCATTTCTAATATAGTTTGATAACAAAGGAAACATCTTGACTGCCAAACACTGTACTGTATGAAATTAACTTGTTCTCCTCTAGGAATGATTTGCTTTCTGTTGCAGACAGCTTCAGGTTCGCTGAGATGAACTTCCAGACCAGGCACAGTTATGGAGGAAGGGATATTATTTATTGAAGCTTACAGATCCAGGGGAAGTTCCATAATGGCAAGAGAAACGGCCTGCTCTCCACAGGGCCAAGCAGAGAGAACAAAGCCAACCAGCCAGCCAGCCACCACAGAGCAAAACAAACTACAGCCAAAAGGTCACACAGCAGACTTCAGGAACTCCTGCTAGACACATTTGCATATCTTTACAATGGACTCTCAAACCCATCACCACACCTTAAGACCGGGCCCCCAGTGACCTTGCCTCTAGCAAGGTGATTGCAGATGCAAACTCTAAGTAATAAACCACTGAATATATTGGGGGACATATATTCAAACTACCACATTCCGCCCCTGACCCCCAATATATTTAGCTCCTGGCCCCCAATAGATTTATAACTATCACACATTGTAAATTGTACTCAGTCCAATTTCAAAGGTTCTCACAGTCTTGATCAACTTAAGATAGTGAGTCCTGTAAAATCAAACAAGTTAAATACTTTCAACATGTAAAGGCACAGAGTAAACATTTTAAGTGGTATAAGGCATAGCAAGGAGAGACTATAACATGCAAACTCAACCACCATCAGCCGTCATCAAACTTCTGCAGTTCAAGTTCAATATAACCAGAGACTAACAGTCTCCATGTTTTCCAATTCCGCCCCTCCAGCTTGGCAGAGTTGCCAGGGAAAACTTCGATCCTAGGCCAACACTGCACTCCATGGTAGCCCTTTTGCACAGTCCTGGTATATCCAAAACATCTTCAAGTCTCCATGCAAACCACGGTCCATCTTCCAAAAGGCTCTTCCAGCCTATTCCTCAGGGACTTCATGCCCTGCCTTCATGCTGCATCTCAGCAGCGGCTCCTGGAACCGTGTGCAACTCATGACCACTCCATGCATTTTTCATGCTTCCAAAACTAATACCAGGTGTGCAGGACACAGCCATATTCTTAATCCAGGGATGAAATAAACCACAGCCTTGAAAAGCAGGTTCCTTCTCCAGTCAGCTCTTTCCAAGAATTTGCATTTTTAACAGTCTTTCCTCAGGCATCCTCTCCATTGTTTTAATGTAAATCAAGTCTGGCCACCTTCCTTCCACCTTCCTTAAGATTGCTAATGTGTCAACAATAGCAGCTAAACCAGTCTCAATGCCTCTACTTTTAACTTGCTTCAGGTTTTTCAACTTAAAATCTTAAAATCTCAGTCCGATATCTTTAGCCAAGCACATCAGTCCATTACAAATTTAAGCTTGATCAAACTTTCTGGGCCTGGATAGCAGAACGTAGCCATCCCTTATGCCAGTAGCCCAGTTCCAACAAAGTCCTCTGCCATCTTTCCTTCCCCTTAGAAAGCTCATAAGCCAAGCCTCGAAGTTCAATACTGTCTGCACTTAGCATTCTCAAACTCTCATCAGAATAGTCCATAAAACTTGGCTTACCACTCCAGAAAGCATCTTCAGTTGCAAGCACCAAGTCCATGCCCATTCCTCCAAAACAAAGGTTCCAAAAGACGAACATCCACACGATCTGGTTCATCTCACCCCACACTCCTCGGTACCACTTTACTGTTGCAGACAGCTTCAGGTTCGCTGAGATGAACTTCCAGACCAGGCACAGTTATGGAGGAAGGGATATTATTTATTGAAGCTTACAGATCCAGGGGAAGTTCCATAATGGCAAGAGAAACGGCCTGCTCTCCACAGGGCCAAGCAGAGAGAACAAAGCCAACCAGCCAGCCAGCCACCACAGAGCAAAACAAACTACAGCCAAAAGGTCACACAGCAGACTTCAGGAACTCCTGCTAGACACATTTGCATATCTTTACAATGGACTCTCAAACCCATCACCACACCTTAAGACCGGGCCCCCAGTGACCTTGCCTCTAGCAAGGTGATTGCAGATGCAAACTCTAAGTAATAAACCACTGAATATATTGGGGGACATATATTCAAACTACCACACTTTCCCACGAAGAGTGTAGGTCACAGCAACTTCAAACTTCATTCGTTTATACAATCCAACAAGTTGTACAATTTAGTAGCTTCATTACATTTCCAATGTAGTTTGCTATGAAAAGGAACGTCTTCATTGACCAAGACTGTAAGGTGCAAAATAAGCTTGTTCTCCTCTAGGAATGAGTTGCTTTGCTATGAAGAGTGTAGATCACAGCAAGTTCAAACTTCATTCACTTGTACAATAAAACATGTTGTACAATGTAGTAGTTTTGTTTCATTTCTAATGTAGTTTTGTAAGAAAAGAAACATCTTCATTGTGAAACACTGTACTGTGCAAATAAGCCTGTTCAGCTCTAGGAATGGATTGGGTTCGTACCAACACAGAAGATCAGAGCAAGTTCAATCTTTCCATGTTTGTGCAATCTAGCAAGTTGTACAATTTAGTAGCTTCTTTTCATTTCTAATGTAGTTTGGTAAGAAAAGAAACATCTTCATTTCCGAACACAGTACTGTGCAAAATAAGCTTGTTCAGCTCTACGAATGATGTGCTTTCCTAAGAAGACTGTAGATCACAGCGAGTTAAAACTTCATTCGTTTGTACAATCCAAAAAGTTGTACAATTTAGTAGCTTCTTTTCATTTCTAATGTAGTTTGGTAAGAAAAAACATCTTCGTTGCCAAACAAACTCTCTACTGTGGGCAATAAGCCTGTTCACCTCTAGGAATGAGTTGTTTCCTCTGAACACGGGAGATCACAGCAACTTCAAACATTCCTCATTTGTACAATCTAACAAGTTGTACTATTTAGTACTCTCTTTTCCTTTTTATTGTAGTTTGGTAAGAAAAGAAACATCTTAATTGCGGAACACTGTACTGTGCAAAATAAGCCTGTTCAGCTGCCAGGAATGAGTCGGGTTTGTATGAACATGAAAGAGCACAGCAAGTTCAAAATTTCCTCGTCTGTACAATCTAACAACTTGTACAATGTAGTAGCTTCATTTCATTTCTAATGTAGTTTGGTAAGAAAAGAAACATCTTCATTTCTGAACACAGTACTGTGCAAAATAAGCTTGTTCAGCTCTACCAATGAGGTGCTTTCCTAAGAAGATTGTAGATCACAGAAAGTTCAAACTTCATTCATTTGTAAAATCCAACAAGTTGTATAATTTAGTGGCTTCTTTTCATTTCTAATGTAGTTTGGTAACAAAAGAAACATCTTCATTTCCAAACACTTTACTGTGCGAAATAAGCCTGCTCAACTGTATGAATGAGTTGCTTTGCTCTGAACATGGGAGATCACAGCAAGTTCAAACTTTTCTCGTTTGTACAATCTATCAGGTTGTACAATTTAGTAACTTCGTTTCCTTTCTAATATAGTTTGGTAAGAACAGAAACATCTTCATTGCCGAACACTGTACTGTGCGCAATAAGCCTGTTCAACTCTAGGAATGAGTTGCTTTCCCACAAACACGGGAGATCACAGCTAGTTCAAACTTTCCTTGTTTGTACAATCCAACAAGTTGTACAATTTATTAGCTATGTTTCATTTCTAATGTAGTTTGGTAAGAAAAGAAACATCTTCATTGCCAAACACACTATTCTGTGAAATAAGCTTGTTCTCCTCTATGAATGAGTTGCTTTCCTAAGAAGAGTGTAGATCACAGCATGTTCAAACTTCATTCTTTGTACAATACGACAAGTTGTACAATGTAGTAGCTTCACTTCATTTCTAATGATATTTGGCAACAAAACAAACATCTTCATTGCCAAACAATGTACTGTGTGCAATAAGTCTGTTCTCCTCTGGGAATGAATTGCTTTCCTCCAAACACGGGAGATCACAGCAAGTTCAAACATTCCTAGTTTGTACAATCTAACAAGTTGTACTATTTAGCAGCTTCGTTTCATTTCTAATGTAGTTTGGTAAGAAAAGAAACATCTTCATTTCCGAACAAAGTACTGCGTGAAATAAGCTTGTTCAGCTCTATGAATGAGATGCTTTCCTAAGAAGAGTGTAGATCACAGCAAGTTCAAACTTCATTCGTTTGTACAATCCAACAAGGTGTACAATTTAGTTGCTTCTTTTCATTTCTAATGTAGTTTGGTAACAAAAGAAACATCTTCATTTCCAAACAGTGTACTGTGCGAAATAAGCCTGTTCAACTCTAGGAATGAGTTGCTTTGCTCCGAACAAGGGAGATTGCAGCAAGTTCAAACTTTCCTCGTTGTACAATTCAGTAACTTCGTTTCCTTTCTAATAAACTTTGGTAAGAAAAGAAACATCTTCATTGCCGAACACTGAACTATGTGAAATAAAGTTGTTCTCCTGTAGGAATGATTTGCTTTCCTATGAAGAGTGTAGATCACAGAAAGTTCAAACTTCATTGCCGAACACTGTACTGTGCAAAATAAGCCTGTTCAGCTCTAGGAATGAATTCCTTTCTTCCGAACATGGGAGATCACAGCAAGTTCAAACTTTCCTCATTTGTACAATCTATCAATTTAGTAACTTCATTTCCTTTCTAATATAGTTTGGTAAGAACAGAAACATCTTCATTGCCAAACACTGTACTGTGAGCAATAAGCCTGTTCAGCTCTAGGAATGAGTTGCTTTCCTATGAACACAGGAGATCACAGCAAGTTCAAACTTTCCTTGTTTGTAAAATCCAACAAGTTGTACAATTTAGTAGCTTCGTTTCAGTTCTAATGTAGTTTGGTAAGAAAAGAAACATCTTCATTGCCGAACACAGAATTGTGTGAAAAAGCTTGTTCTCCTCTAGGATTGAGTGGCTTTCCTAAAAAAATGTGTAGATCAAAGCAAGTGCAAACTTCATGAGTTTGTACAATCCAACAAGTTCTACAATGTAGTAGCTTCACTTCATTTCTATTGTAATTTAGTAACAAAAGAAACATCCTCAATGCCGAACACTGTACTTTGCCCAATAAGCCTGTTCAGCTCTAGGAATGAGTTGCTTTCCTCCGAACACGGAAGATCACAGCAAGTTCAAACATTCCTCATTTGTACAAGCTAACAGATTTTACTATTTAGTAGCTTCTTTTCATTTCTAATGTAGTTTCGTAAGAAAAGAAACATCCTCATTGTCGAACACAGAATTGTGTGAAATAAGCTTGTTCTCCTCTAGGAATGAGTGGCTTTCCTAAAAAAAGTGTAGATCACAGCAAGTCCAAACTTCATGAGTTTGTACAATCCAACAAGTTCTACAATGTAGTAGCTTCACTTCATTTCTAATGTAATTTAGTAACAAAAGAAACATCTTCAATGCCGAACACTATACTTTGCACCATAAGCCTGTTCAGCTCTAGGAATGAGTTGCTTTCCTCCGAACATGGAAGATCACAGCAAGTTCAAACATTCCTCGTTTGTACAAGCTAACAGATTTTACTATTTAGTAGCTTCTTTTCATTTCTAATGTAGTTTCGTAAGAAAAGAAACATCTTCTTTGACGAACACTGTACTGTGCAAAATAAGCCTGTTCAGCTCTAGGAATGAGCTGCCTTCCTCCAAGCACAGGAGATCACAGAAAGTTCAAACTTTCCTCGTTTGTACACTCTAACAAGTTGTACAATTTAGTAGGTTCGGTTCATTTCTAATATAGTTTGGTAAGAAAAGAAACATCTTCATTTCCAAACATTGTTTTGTGTGAAATAAGCTTGTTCTCCTCTAGGAATGAATTGCTTTCCTATGAAGAGTCTAGATCATAGCAAGTTCAAACTTTATTCATTTGTACATTCAAACAAGTTGCACAATGTAGTAGCTTCGTTTCCTTTCTAATATAGTTTGGTAAGAAAAGAAACATCTTCATTGGCAAACACTGAACAGTGCGAAATAAGCCTTTTCAGCTCTAGGAATGAGTTGCTTTCCTCCGAACATGGGAGATCACAGCAAGTTCAAACTTTCTTCGTTTGTACAATCTATCAAGTTGTACAATTTAGTAACTTCGTTTCCTTCTTAATATAGTTTTGTAAGAAAAGAAGCATCTTCATTTCCGAACACTGTACTGTGAGCAATAAGCCTGGTCAGTTCTCAGAATGAGTTCCTTTCCTATGAACACGGGAGATCACAGGAAGTTCAAACATTCCTCGTTTGTGCAATCTAACAAATTGTACTATTTAGTAGCTTCTTTTCATTTCTATTGTAGTTTGGTAAGAAAAGAAACATCTTCATTGACAAACACTGTAGTGTGCAAAATAAGCCTGTTCAGCTCTAGGAATGAAGTGCTTTCCTAAGAAGACTGTAGATCACAGCAAGTTCAAACTTCATTCGTTTGTACAATCCAACAAGTTGTACAATTTAGTAGCTTTATTTCATTTCTAATGTAGTTTGGTAAGAAAAGATACATCTTCATTTCCGAATACAGTATTGTGGGAAATAAGCTTGTTCTCCTCTAGGAATGAGTTGTTTTCCTATGAAGAGTGTAGATCACAGCAAGTTCAAACCACATGTGTTTGTATAATACAACACGTTTTATGATGTAGTAGCTTCACTTCATTTCTAATGTAATTTGGTAACAAACAAACATCTTCATTGCCGAACACAGTACTGTGGGAAATAGCTTGTTTGGCTCTTTGAATGAGGTGCTTCCCTAAGAACACTGTAGATCACAGCAAGTTGAAACTTCATTCGTTTGTAAATTCCAACAAGTTGTACAATTTAGTAGCTTCTGTTCATTTCTTATGTGGTTTGGTAAGAAAAGAAACATGTTCATTGCTGAACACTGTACTGGGTGCAATAAGCCTGTTCATCTCTAGTAATTAGTTGCTTTCCTACAAAGAGTGTAGATCCCTGCAAGTTCAAACTTCATTCGTTTGTACAATCTTACAAGTTGTACAATGTAGTAGCTTCATTTCATTTCTAATATAGTTTGGTAATAAAAGAAACATCTTCTTTGCTGAACATTGCACTGTGCGAAATAAGCCTGTTCACCTCTAGGAATGAGTTGCTTTTCTACGAACATGGGAGTTCACAGCAAGTTCAAACTTTCCTCGTTTGTACAATCTATCAAGTTATACAATTTAGTAACTTCGTTTCATTTCTAATATAGTTTGGTAAGAAAAGAAACATCTTCATTGCCGAACACTGTACAGTAGGAAATAAATTTGTTCTCCTCTAGGAATGATTTGCTTTCCTAGGAAGAGTGTAGATCACGGCAAGTTCAAACTTCATTTGTTTGTACAATCCAACAAGTTTTACAATTTAGTATTTTCGTTTAATTTCTAATGTAGTTTGCTATGAAAACAAACGTCTTCATTGATCAACACAGTTTGGTGCAAAATGAGCTTGTTGTCCTCTAGGAATGAGTTGCTTTGCTACGAAGAGTGTAGATCACAGCAAGTTCAAACTTCATTCACTTGTACAATCCAACAAGTTGTACAATGTACTAGTTTCGTTTCATTTCTAATGTAGTTTGGTAACAAAAGAAACATCTTCATTGCCGAAACAGTGTACTGTGTGAAATAAGCCTGTTCAGCTCTAGGAATTAGTTGCTTTCCTACGAACACGGGAGATCACAGCAAGTTCAAAAGTTCCTTGTTTGTACCATCTATCAAGTTGTACAATTTAGTAACTTCGTTTACTTTCTAATAAAGTTTGGTAATAAAAGAAACATCTTCATTGCCCCTCACTGTATTTTGCACAATAAGCCTTTTCAGCTCTAGGAATGAGTTGCTTTCCTCTGAACACAGGAGATCGCAGCAAGTTCAAAGTATCCTCGTTTGTACAATCTAAGAAGTTGGACAATTTAGTAGCTTCATTTCATTTCTAATGTAGTTTGGTAAGAAAAGAAAAATCTTCATTGCCAAACACAGTATTGTGCAAAATAAGCTTGTTCTCCTCTAGGAATGAGTTGCTTTGCTACGAACAGTGTAGATCACAGCAACTTTAAACTTTATTTCGTTTGTACATTCTAACAAGTTGTACAATTTAGTTGCTTCTTTTCATTTCTAATGTAATTTGGTAAGAAAAGAAACATCTTCAATGCTGAACACTGTACTGTGAGAAATAAGCCTGTTCATCTCTAGTAATGAGTTTCTGTCCTCCGAACATGGGAGATCACAGCAAGTTCAAAGTTTCCTCGTTTGTACAATCTAACAAGTTGTACAATTTAGCAACTTCATTTCCTTTCTAATACAGTTTGGTAAGAACAGAAACATCTTCATTGACAAACACTGTACTGTGAGCAATAAGCCTGTTCAGCTCTAAGAATGAGTTGCTTTCGTAAGAACACGGGAGATCACAGCAAGTTCAAACTTTCCTTGTTTGTACAATATATCAAGTTGTACAATTTAGTCACTTCGTTTCGTTTCTAATATAGTTTGGTAAGAAAAGAAAGATCTTCATTGCCGAACACTGTGCTGTGTGAAATAAGCCTGTTCTCCTCTAGGAATGAGTTGCTTTCCTACGAAGAGTGTAGATCACAGCAAGTTCAAACTTCACTGGTTTGTTCATTCAACAAGTTGCACAATGTAGTAGCTTCGTTTCCTTTCTAATATACTTTGGTAAGAAACAGAACATTTTCATTGCCAAACACTGTACTGTGTGAAATAAGCCTGTTCAGCTCTAGGAATGAGTTGCTTTCCTCCAAACACAGGAGATCACAGCAAGTTCAACCTTTCTTTGTTTGTACAATCCAACAAGTTATACAATTTAGTAGCTTCGTTTCATTTCTAATGTAGTTTGGTAAGAAAAGAAACATCTTCATTGCCGAACACAGAATTGCACGAAATAAGCTTGTTCTCCTCTAGGAATGAGTTGCTTTCCTACTAAGAGTGTAGATCACAGCACGTTCAAATTTCAATCGTTTGTACAATCCAACAAGTTATACAATGCAGTAGCTTCACTTCATTTATAATGTAATTTGGTAACAAAAGAAACATCTTCATTGCTGAACAATGTACTGTGCTCAATAAGCCTGTTCAGCTCTAGGAATGAGTTGCTTTCCTCCGAATATGGGATATCACAGCAAGTTCAAACATTCCTCCTTTGTACAATCTAACAAGTTGTACTATTTAGTAGCTTCATTTCATTTCTAATATAGTTTGGTAAGAAAAGAAACATCCTCTTTGACAAACACTGTAGTTTGCAAAATAAGCCTGTTTAGCTCTAGGAATGAGTTGGGTTCGTACAAACACGGAAGATCACAGCAAGTTCAAATTTCCTCATTTGTACAATCTAACAAGTTGTATAATTTAGTAGCTTATTTTCATTTCTAATGTAGTTTGGTAAGAAAAGAAACATCTTCATTGCTGAACACTGTACTGTGCGAAATAAGCCTGTTCAGCTCTAGGAAAGAGTTGCTTTCCTCCGAACACGGGAGATCACAGCAAGTTCAAACTTTCCTCGTTTGTACAATCTATCAAGTTGTACAATGTAGTAACTTCATTTCCTTTCTAATATAGTTTGGTAAGAACATAAACTCTTCCTTGCCGAACACAGTATTGTGCAAAATAAGCTTGTTCTCCTGTAGGAATGAGTTGCTTTCTTACGAAGAGTGTAGATCACAGCAAGTTCAAACTTCATTCGTTTGCACAATCCAACAAATTGTACAATGTAGTAGCTTCACTTCATTTCTAATGTAATTTGGTAACAAAAGAAACATCTTCATTGCCGAACACTGTACTGTGCGCAATAATCCTGTTCAGCTCTTGGAATGAGTTGCTTTCCTCCAAACACGGGAGATAACAGCAACTTCAAACATTCCTCGTTGGTACAATCTATCAAGTTGCACAATTTAGTAGCTTCTTTTCATTTCTAATGTAGTTGGTAAGAAAAGAAACATCTTCATTGACGAACGCTGTAGTGTACCAAATAAACCTGTTTAGCTCTACGAATGAGTTGGGTTCGTAGGGACACGGAAGATCACGGCAAGTTCAAAATTTCCTTGTTTGTACAATCTAACAAGTCGTACAATTCAGTAGCTTCGTTTCATTTCCAATGTAGTTTGGTAAGAAAAGAAACATCTTCATTTCCGAACATAGTACTGTGCAAGATAAGCTTGTTCAGCTCTACGATTGAGGTGCTTTCCTAAGAAGACTGTAGATGACAGCAAGTTCAAAGTTCTTTTGTTTGTACAATCTAACAAGTTGTACAATTTAGTAGCTTCTTTTCATTTCTAATGAAGTTTGTTAAGAAAAGGAACATCTTCATTGCCAAACACTCTACTGTGCGAAATAAGCCTGGGCAGCTCTAGGAATGAGTTGCTTTCCTAAGAACACGGGAGATCACAGCAAGTTCAAACTTTCCTTGTTTTTACAATCGAAAAAGTTGTACAATTTAGTAGCTTCATTTCATTTCTAATGTAGTTTGGTAAGAAAAGAAACATCTTCATTGCCAAACACAGAATTGTGCGAAATAAGCTTTTTCTCCTCTAGGAATGAGTTGCTTTCCTACGAAGAGTGTAGATCACAGCAACTTCAAACTTCATTCGTCTGTACAATACAACAAAGTTTACGATGTAGTAGCTTCACTTCATTTCTAATGTAATTTTGTTACAAAAGAAACATCTTCATTTACAAACACTGTACTGTGCTCATTAAGCCTGTTCAGCTCTAGGAATGAGTTGCTTTCCTCCGAACGCGAGAGATCACAGCAAGTTCAAACATTCCTCGTTTATACAATCCACCAACTTGTACAATGTAGTAGCTTCATTTCCTTTCTAATATAGTATGGAAAGAAAAGAAACATCTTCATTGCGGTACACTCTACTGTGCGAAATAAGCCTGTTCAGCTCTAGGAATGAGTTGCTTTCCTCCAAACACGGGAGATCACAGCAAGTTACAACTGTCCTTGTTTGTACAATCTACCACGTTATACAATTTAGTAACTTCGTTTCATTTCTAATATAGTTTGGTAAGAAAAGAAACATCTTCATTGCTGAACACTGTACTGTAAGAAATAAACTTGTTCTCCTCTAAGAATGACTTACTTTCCTACGAAGAGTGGAGATGACAGCAAGTTCAAACTTTATTCATTTGTACAATCCAACAAGTTGTACAATTTATTAGCTTCGTTTCCTTTCTAATGTACTTTTCTATGAAAAGAAAAGTCTTCATTGACCAACACTGTATGGTGTGAAATCAGCTTGTTCTCCTCTATAAATGAGTTGCTTTGCTACGAAGAGTGTAGATCTTAGCAAGTTCAAACTTCATTCACTTGTACAATCCAACAGGTTTTACAATGTACTATCTTCGATTCATTTCTAATGTAGTTTGGTAACAAAAGAAACAGCTTCATTTCCAAAAACAGTACTTTGCAAAATAACCTTGTTCACCTCTATGAACGAGGTGCTTTCCTAAGAAGATTGTAGATCACATCAAGTTCAAATTTCATTTGTTTGTACAATCCAAGAAGTTGTACAATTTAGTAGCTTCTTTTCATTTCTAATGTAGTTTGGTGAGAAAAGAAACATCTTCATTTCCAAACACTGTACTGTGTGAAATAAGCCTGTTCAGCTCTAAGAATGAATTGCTTTCCTAAGAACACGGGAGATTACAGCAAGTTCAACCTTTCTTCGTTTGTACAATCCAACAAGTTATACAATTTAGTAGCTTCGTTTCATTTCTAATGTAGTTTGGTAAGAAAAGAAACATCTTCATTGCCGAACACAGAATTGCGTGAAATAAGCTTGTTCTCCTCTAGGAATGAGTTGCTTTCCTACTAAGAGTGTAGATCACAGCACGTTCAAATTTCAATCGTTTGTACAATCCAACAAGTTATACAATGCAGTAGCTTCACTTCATTTATAATGTAATTTGGTAACAAAAGAAACATCTGCATTTCCATACACTGTACTGTGTGCAATAAGCTTGTTCAGCTCTAGGAATGAGTTGCTTTCCTCCGAACACGGGAAATCACTTCAAGTTCAAACATTCCTCTTTTGTACAATCTATGAAGTTATACAATTTAATAGCTTCGTTTCATTTCTAATGTAGTTTGGTAAGAAAAGAAACATCTTCATCGATGAACTGTAGTGTGCATAATAAGCCTGTTCAGCTCTAGGAATGAGTTGGGTTTGTACAAACATGGAAGATCACAGCAAGTTCAAAATTTCCTCATTTGTACAATCGAACAGATTTTACAATTTAGTAGCTCCATTTCATTTCTAATGTAGTTTGGTAAGAGAAGAAACATCTTCATTTCTGAACACAGTACTGTGCGAAATAAGCTTGTTCAGCTCTACGAATGAGGTGTTTCCCTAAGAAGACTGTATATAAAAGCAAGTTCAAATTTCATTCATTTGCACAATACAACAAGTTATACTATTTAGTAGCTTCTTTTAATTTCTAGTATACTTGGGTAAGAAAAGAAACATATTCATTGCCGAACACTGTACTGTGCGAAATAAGCCTGTTCAGCTCTAGGAATGAGTTGCTTTCTACAAACACGGGAGATCACAGCAAGTTCAAACTTACCTCGTTTATACAATCCAACAAGTTGTACAATATCGTAGCTTCATTTCATTTCTAATGTAGTTTGGTAAGAAAAGAAACATCTTCATTTCCGAACACTGTAGTGTGCGCAATAAGCCTGTTCAGCTCCAGGAATGAGTTGCTTTCTGCCGAACATGGGAGATCATAACAAGTTCAAACATTCCTCATTTTTACAATCTAACAAGTTGTACTATTAAGAAGCTTCTTTTCATTTCTAATGTAGTATGGTAAGAAAAGAAACATCTTCATTTCCAAACACCATACAGTGGGAAATAAGCTTGTTCACCTCTACAAATGAGGTGCTTTCCTAAGAAGATTGTGGATCACAGCAAGTTCAAACTTCATTCATTTGTACAATCCAACAAGTTGTACAATTTTGTAGCTTCTTATCATTTCTAATGTAGTTTGGTAAGAAAAGAAGCATATTCATTGCCGTACACTGTACTGTGCGAAATAAGCCTCTTAAGCTCTAGGAATGAGTTGCTTTCCTCCGAACACGAGAGATCAAAGGAAGTTCAAACTTTCCTCGTTTGCAAAATCTATCAAGTTGTACAAATAGTAACTTCGTTTCCTTTCTAATAAGGTTTGGAAAGAAAAGAAATATCTTCATTTCCAAACACTGTACTGTGAGCAATGAGCATGATCATCTCTAGGAATGAGTTGCTTTCCTCCGAACACGAGTGATCACAGCAAGTTCAAAATATCCTCCTTTGTACAATCTAAGAAGTTGTACAATTTAGTAGCCTCGTTTCATTTCTAATGTAGTCTGGTAAGCAAAGAAACATCTTCATTGCCGAACACAGTATTGTGGGAAATAAGCTTGTTCTCCTCTATGAATGAGTTGCTTTCCTAAGAAGAGTGTAGATCACAGCAGGTTCAAACTTCATTCATGTGTAAAATCCACAAAGTTGTACAATTTCATACCTTCACATTGTTAGATTACACAAACCAGACTACCTTCAACTTTCTGCACTAAACTGTCTTCGTAGGAGAGCAACTCACCTAGAGAACAGAAATAACTTATTTCACAGAGTACAGTGTTTGGCAATGAAGAAGTTTGTTTTCTAAACTAAATACTTTAGAAATGAAAGGAATCTACTAAGTTGTATATCTTGTTGCATTACACAAACTAGGAAAGTTTCAACTTGCTGCACTCAACTGTCTTCGTAGGAAAGCAACTCACTCCGCGAACAGAACTAGCTTATTTCACACAATACAGTGTTAGGCAATGAAGATGTTTGTTTTCTAAACAAATGACATAGATATGAACCGAATCTACTAAATTGTACATCTTGTTAGATTACACAAACAAGGAATGTTTCAACTTGCTGCACTCAACCATGTTCATAGGAAAGCAACTCATTCCGAGAACAGAACTAGCTTATTTCAGACAGTACAGTGTTTCGCAATGAAGATATTTATTTTCTAAACAAACTACTTTAGAAATGAAACGAATCTACTAAGTTGTACATCTTGTTAGATTACACAAACCAGGAAAGGTTCAACTTGCTGCACTCAACGGTCATGGTAGGAAAGCAATTCATTCCGAGAACAGAACTAGCTTATTTCACACAGTACAGTGTTTGGCAATGAAGAAGTTTGTTTTCTAAACAAACTACTTAGAAATGAAACTAATCTACTGAGTATTACATCTTGTTAGATTACACAAACCAGGAAAGTTTCAACTTGCTGCACTCAAAAGTCTTCGTAGGGAAGCGACTCATTCTGATAACAGGACTAGGTTATTTTGCACAGTATAGTGTTCCGCAATGAAGATGTTTGTTTTGTAAATGAACTACTTAGAAATGAAATGAATCTACTAAGTTGTACATCTTGTTAGATGACACAAACCAGGAAAGTTTCAACTTGCTGTACTCAATCGTGTTCGTAGAAAGCCACTCATTCTGACAACAGAACTAGGTTATTTCACGCAGTACAGTGTTCAGCAATGAAGATGTTTGTTTTCTAAACAAACCAGTTTTGAAATAAACGAATCTACTAAGTTGTATTTCTTGTTAGATTACGCAAACCAGGAAATGTTCAACGTGCTGCACTCAAAGGTCATGGTAGGAAAGCAACTCATTCCGAGAACAGAACTAGCTTATTTCACACAGTACAGTGTTCAGCAATGAAGATGTTTGTTTTCTAAACCAAATGCTTTAGAAATGAAACGAGTCTATGAAGTTGTATATCTTGTTAGCTTCCACAAAGCAGGAAAGTTTCAACTTGCTGCACTCAACCGTTCTTGTAGGAACGGAACTCATTATGAACACAGAACTACCTTATTTCACACAGTACAGTGTTCGGCAATGAAGATGATTGTTTTCTGAACCAAATACTTTAGAAATGAAACGAATCTACTAAGTTGTACATTTTGTTAGATTACACAAACCAGGAAAATTTCACATTGCTGCACTCAACCGTCTTCGTAGGAAAGCAACTCATTCCGAGAACAGAACTTGCTTATTTCAGACAGTACAGTGTTCGGCAATGAACATGTTTGTTTTCTAAACAGAGTACTTAGAAATGAAACAAATCTACTAAGTCGTACATCTTGTTAGATTACACAATCCAGGAATGTTTCAACTTGCTGCACTCAACCTTCTTCGATTTCTTTCACCTTGAAGGCAGCATTCGTCCTGGAAAAAGGTGCACTGCTTTATAAATTGGGGCCCTGAAAGGACAGCTTTTGCAAGATTTTTCCAATCCTGTGTAGTACATGGGTGGTGAGCTAGTCCTTGGAGGATGGTCTCTGCCTAAGGGGAGTTAGGGCCATCCTCAGAAACTGCCTTTTTAAATTCTTTTAAGTCGCTTGCATCCCATGGGTACCAGGCAGCTGGGTGATTGCCACCAGGGTTGAGATTTACAGGGAAAGCAAAAGTTTTTCATGTTCTAAAGTCTTGTCAAAGGAGTACGAAGGGTGAGCCTAGGGAGACACAAAAGGATTTGTAGGATGGGGTTTTGTGGAAGTTACCTCCTCAGAGGACGTTGCTGAGGGCCCCGAGGGCCAGGGAGCTTTATCAAAAGGGTCCAGGGAGGGGTATAAAGCTTTATTCTCCTTGGATTTATGGCCTTTTGGATCCTTTTTAATTTTAAGTGTCTTGGCTTGTAAGGACAGCCCTTTTGTTTCGTTATCATCAGGCTGTAGTATTTCACGGTTTAAGTTTCCCTTTTGTCTTAGTTTGTTAGGCTGAGGGGGGAAGAGCCCTTCAGTGCAGAAACAGTGGGGAGGGATTTCTCCACACTCTATGTGGGCTTAGTGGACAAAGGTTTCCACACGGTCCCAGGTGTACCAGTCAAAGAGACATGCTTCTGGTAACCAAGGGGCCAACTTAAGAAGGTATTGCCAGGCATGTGTAGCCCTGGGGTCAGAAAGGTTTAAGCCCCGACTCTTTAGGAGAGTGTGGAGAGATTCCAGAGCAAATCTGGTTTAGCAGAAGATTGTCCCATAGCAAGGAGATGGGAATACACTCACCCATAGACGGATTACCCAAAGAGCGTTCTTCCGATGAGGGACTGTGCCGTCAGGCCCCATATTGGGTGCCAGTCTGTCGGACTCTCCGACAGGTAGAGGCTGTAGTGAAGGGGGACTGGTCGAGCCGGACCCTCTCTGGGGCTGAAAGGGATGATGAGTGTCGACTACTCAGCCTTTCCTCCTAGGCGCCAGAGGAACTAAACACCACACTGAGTCGGGAGGCTGTCAAAGTAGAATATCGTTTCTTGAATATCAAGACAGGTATATACAGGAAAAACCAAAGAATAGAAAGAGATTTTCCAAAGAAACTTTTCCTAGCAGCAACAGGAGAGCCAATAGGTGTAAAGGTCAGTAGTGACGTGCTACTCAGGAGAGGATTGTTTGTGAGGAACACTATGGAGACATGGGCTGTTCTAATCGGGAGAGTATAGTTTAGGAGGAATGCTATGGAGACAAGAGCTGTTCAAAAGGAGACCATGCATGGAACCCTCTAACGAACATTGGGAGGGTGTGGGGATGGTGCAGGGAAGGCAAGACTGCATTAGCCATACAAGGTGCAGTGTCATGCTCAGCAGGAAGTTAGAGACGTGCTAGAAACTTTACTTGAGGCTTATCCATTTTCCTCTAGGCCAGAATCTTTTACATAGTGCCCAACACTGTACAGTGTAAAGTAAGCTAGTTCTGTTCTTGGAATGAGTTGCGTTCCTAAGAAGACGGTTGAGTGCAGCAAGTTGAAACTTTCCAGGTATGTGTAATCTAACAAGATGCACAACTTAGTATATTCGTTTCATTTCTAATGTAGTTTACTTAGAAAAGAAACACCTTCATTGCCAAACATTGTACTGTGTGAAATAAGCTAGTTCTGTTCTCGAAATTAGTTGCTTTCCTAAGAAGATGGATGAGTGCAGCAAGTTGAAACTTTCCTGGTTTGTGTGAACTAACAAGATGCCCAACTTAGGAAATTCGTTTCATTCCTAAAGTAGTTTTCTTAGAAAACAAACACGTTCATTTCTGAACACTTTACTGTGTGAAATAAGCTACTTCTGTTCTTGGAATGATTTGCTTTCCTACGAAGTTGGTTGAGTGCAACAAGTTGCAACTTTCCTGGTTTCTGTAATCTAACAAGATGCACAACGTAGTAGATTCATTTCATTTCTAAAGTAGTTTGCTTAGAAACCAAACACCATCATTGCCGAACAATGTAGAGTGAGAAATAAGCTAGTTCTCTTCTCAGAATGAGTTGCTTTCCTACGAAGGCGGTTGAGTGCAGCAAGTTGAAACTTTCCTGGTTTGTAAAATCTAACAAGATATACAACTTACTAGATGCATTTCATTTCTATAGTAGTTTGCTTACAAAACAAACACCTTCATTTCCGAACACTCTACTGGGTGATATAAGCAGGTTCTGTCTCGGAATGAGTTGCTTTCCTACGAAGACGGTTCAGTGCAGCAAGTTGAAACTTTCCTGGTTTGTGTAATGTAACAAGATGCACAACTTAGTAGATTCGTTTCATTTCTAAAGTAGTTTGCTCAGGAAACAAACACGTTCATTACCGAACACTGTACTGTGTGAAATAAGCAGTTCTGTTCTCAGAATGAGTTGCTTTCCTACAAAGAAGGTTGAGTGCAACAAGTTGAAACTTTCCTGGTTTGTGTAATCTAACAAGATGCACAACTTAGCAGATTCATTTGATTTCTAAAGTAGTTTGCTTAGAAAACAAATGCCTTCATTGCCTAACACTGTGCTGTGTGAAATAAGCTAGTTCTCTTCTCGGAATTAGTAGCTTTTTCAGGAAGACGGTTGAGTGCAGAAAGTTGAAATTTTTCTGGTTTGTATAATCTAACAAGATGCACCACTTAGTAGATCCGTTTCATTTCTAAAGTAGTTTGCTTAGAAAACAAACACCTTCATTGCCAAATACTGTACTGTGTGAAATAAGCTAGTTCTGATCTCGAAATGAGTTGCTTTCCTATGAAGAGGGTTAAGTGCAGCAAGTTGAAACTTTCCTGATTTTTGTAAGCTAACAAGATGCACAACTTACTACATTCCTTTCATTTCTAAAGTAGTGTGCTCAGACAACAAACACCTTCATTGCCGAACACTGTGCTGTGTGAAGTAAGCTAGTTCTGTTCTCGGAATGAGTCACTTTCCTACATAGAAGGTTAAGTGCAGCAAGTTGAAACTTTCCTGGTCTGTGTAATCTAACAAGATGCCCAACTTAGTAGATTTGTATCATTTCTAAAGTAGTTTGCTTAGAAAACAAACACCTGCATTTCCGAACACTGTACTGTGTGAAATAAGCTAGTTCTGTTCTCGGAATGAGTTGTTTTCCTAAGAAGACGGTTGAGTGCAGCAAGTTGAAACTTTCCTGGTTTGTGTAATCTAACAAGATGCCCAACTTAGTAAATTCGTTTCATTTCTAAAGTAGTTTGCTTAGAAAACAAACACCTTCATTTCCAAACACTGTAATGGGTGATATAAGCTGGTTCAATACTCGGAATGAGTTGCTTTCCTACGAAGATGGTTGAATGCAGCAAGTTGAAACTTTCCTGGTTTGTGTAATTTAAAACGATTCACAACTTAGTAGATTCGATTCATTTCTGAAGTATTTTGCTTAGAAAACAAACACCTTCATTGCTGAACACGGTACTGTGTGACATAAGCTAGTTCTGTTCTCGGAATGAGTCACTTTCCTATGAAGAAGGTTGAGTGCAGCAAGTTGCAACTTTCCTGGTTTGTGTAAACTAAGAAGATGCACAACTTAGTAGATTCGTTTCATTTCTAAAGTAGTTTGCTTAGAAAACAAACACCTTCATTACCGAACACTGTACTGTGTGAAATAAGCTAGTTCTGTTCTCGGAAGGAGTTGCTTTCCTAAGAAGACGGTTGAGTGCAGAATGTTGAAACTTTCCTGGTTTGTGTAATCTAAAAAGTTGCCCAACTTAAGTAAATTCGTTTCATTTCTAAAGTAGTTTGATTAAAAATCAGACACCTTCACTGCCGAACACTGTAGTGTGAGAAATAAGCTAGTTCTGTTCTTGGAATGAGTTGCTTTCCTACAAAGATGGTTAAGTGCAGCAAGTTGAAACATTCCTGGTCTGTGTAATCTAACAAGTTATACAACTTAGTAGATTCGTTTCATTTCTAAAGTAATTTGCATTGAAAACATACACCTTCATTTCCGAGCACTGTACTGGGTGATATAAGCTGGTTCTGTTCTCTGAATGAGTTGCTTTCCTATGAAGACGGTTGAGTGTAGCAACTTGAAACATTCCTGGTTTTTGTAATCTAACAAGATGCACAACTTAGTAGATTCGTTTCATTTCTAAAGTAGTTTTCTTAGAAAACAAACACCTTCAATGCTGAACACTGTACTATGTGAAATAAGTTAGTTCTGTTCTCGGAATGAATTGCTTTCTGATGAAGACATTGAATTCACCAAGTTGAAAATATCCTGGTTTGTGTAATCTAACAATATGTACAAGTTAGTAGATTCATTTCAATACTAAATTAGTTTGCTTAGAAAACAAACACCTTCATTGCCGAACACTGTACTGTGTGAAATCACCTAGTTCACTTCTCGGAATGATTCGCTTTCCTACGAAGTCGGTTCAGTGCAGCAAGTTGAAACTTTCCTGGTTTTTGCAATCTAAAAAGATGCACAACTTAGTAGATTCGTTTCATTTCTAAAGTAGTTTGCTTAGAATCCAAACACCTTCATTGCCAAACACTGTAGTGTGAGAAATAAGCAAGTTCTGCTCTGTGAATGAGTTGCTTTCCTATGAAGACGGTTGAGTGCAGCAAGTTGAAACTTTCCTGGTTTATGTAATCTAACTCGATATACAACTTAGTAGATTTGATTCATTTCTAAAGTAGTTTGCTTAGAAAACAGACACCTTCATTTCCGAACACTGTGCTGGGTGATGTAAGCTGGTTCTGTTCTCGGAATGAGTTGCTTTCCTATGAAGACGGTTGAGTGCAGCAAGTTGACACTTTCCTGGATTGCGAAATCTGAAAGATGCACAACTTGTTAGATTGTGTAATCTAAAAAGATGCACAACATAGTAGCATCATTTCATTTCTAAAGTAGTTTGCTTAGAAACCAAACGCCTTCATTGCCGAACACTGTACTGTGTGAAATAAGCTACTTCTGTTCTCAGAATGAGTTGCTTTCCTACCAAGATGGTTGAGTGCGACAGGTTGCAACTTTCATGCTTTGTGTAATCTAAAAAGATGTACAACTTAGTAAATTCGTTTCATTTCTAAAGAAGTTTGCTCAGAAAACAAACACCTTCATTGCCGAACACTGTACTGTGTGAAATAAGCTAGTTCTGTTCTCAGAATGAGTCATTTTCCTAGGAAGACAGTTGAGTGCAACAAGTTGAATATTTCCTGGTTGTGTATTCTAACGAGACACCCAACTTAGAATATTCGTTTCATTTCTAAAGTAGTTTGCTTAGAAAACAAACACCTTCATTGCCGAACACCATACTGTGTGAAATAAGCAAGTTCTTTTCTCGGAATGAGTTGCTTTCCTACAAAGAAGGTTGAGTGCAACAAGTTGAAACTTTCCTGGTTTGTGTAATCTAACAAGATGCACAACTTAGTAGATTCGTTTCATTTCTAAAGTACTTTGCTTAGAAAACAAACACCTTCATTGCTGAACACTGTGCTGTGTGAAATAAGCTAGTCCTCTTCTCGGAATGAGTTGCTTTCCTACAAAGACATTGATTTCATCAAGTTGAAACTATCCTGGTTTGTGTAATCTAACAATATGTACAAGTTAGTAGATTCGTTTCATTTCTAAAGTAGTTTTTACAAAACAAACACCTTTATTGCCGAACACTGTACTGTGTGAAATAACCAAGTTCTGTTCTTTCCTAGGAAGATGGTTCAGTTCAGCAAGTTGAAACTTTCTTAGTTTATGTAATCTAACAAGATTCACAATTTAGTAGATTCATTTCATTTCTTAAGTAGTTTTTTTAGAAAACAAACATCTTCATTGCTGAACACTGTACTGTGTGAAATTAGCTAGTTCTGTTCTCGGAATGAGTTGCTTTGGTACAAAGAAGGTTGAGTGCAGCAAGTTGAAACTTTCCTGGTTTGTGAAATCAAACAAGATGCACAGCTTAGTAGATTCGTTTCATTTTAACGTAGTTTGCTTAGAAAACAAACACCTTAATTACTGAACACTGTACTGTGTGAATTAAGCTAGTTCTGTTCTTGGAATGAGTTGCTTTCCTACGAAGCCTATTGAGTGCAGAAAGTTGAAACTTTCTTGATTTTTGTAATCTAACAAGATGCCCAACTTAGTACATTCGTTTCATTTCTAAAGTAGTTTGCTTAGAAAACAAAACAAAAACGTTCATTGCCAAACACTGTACTGTGTGAAATAAGCAAGTTCTGTTCTCGGAATGAGTTGCTTTCCTACAAAGAAGGTTGAGTGCAACAAGTTGAAACTTTCCTGGTTTGTGTAATCCAACAAGATGCACAACTTAGTAGATTCAGTTAATTTCTAAAGTAGTTTGCTTAGAAAATAAACACCGTCAATGCCGAACACTGTACTGTGTTAAATAAGCTAGTTCTGTTCTCGGAATGAGTTGCTTTCCTACGAAGACATTGAATTCACCAAGTTGAAATTATCCTGGTTTGTGTAATCTAACAAGATGTACAAGTTAGTAGATTCATTTCATTACTAAAGTAGTTTGCTTAGAAAACAAACACCTTCATTGCCTAACACTGTACTCTGTGAAATCAGCTAGTTCACTTCTCGGAATGATTCGCTTTCCTATGAAGTTGGTTGAGTGCAAAAAGTTGCAACTTTCCTGGTTTGAGTAATCTAACAAGATGCACAACTTAGCAGATTCGTTTAGTTTTTAATGTAGTTTGCTTAGAAACCAAACACCTTCATTGCCGAACACTGTAGTGTGAGACATAAGCAAGTTCTCTTCTCGGAATGAGTGCAGCAAGTTGAAACTTTCCTGGTTTGTGCAATGTAAAAAGATGCCCAACTTATTGATTATTTTCATTCCTAAAGTAGTTTGCTTAGAAAACAAACACCATCATTGCCGAACACTCTACTGTGTGAAGTAAGCTAGTTCTGTTCTCGGAATGAGGTGCTTTCCTACAAAGGCGGTTGAGTGCAGAAAGTTGAAACATTCCTGGTTTTTGTAATCTAACAAGGTGCACAACTTAGTAGATTCGTTTCATTTCTAAAGTAGTATGTTTAGAAAACAAACCGCTTCATTGCCAAACACTATATTGTGTGAAATAAGCTAGTTCTGTTCTCGGAATGAGTTGCTTTCCTACGAAGACATTGAATTCACATTGAAACTATCCTGTTTGTGTAATCCAACAAGATGTACAAGTTAGTAGCTTCGTTTCATTACTAAAGTACTTGGCTTAGAAAACAAACACCTTCATTGCTGAACACTGTAATGTGTGAAATCAGCTACTTCACTTCTTGAATGATTCGCTTTCCTACGAAGATGGTTGAGTGCAACAAGTTGCAACTTTCCTGGTTTGTGTAATCTAACAAGATGCACAACTTAGTTGATTCGTTTAATTTCTAATGTAGTTTGTTTAGGATCCAAACACCTTCATTGCCGAACACTGAAGTGTGAGAAATAAGCTAGTTCTGTTCTCGGAATGAGTCACTTTCCTACGAAGACGTTTGAGCGCAGCAAGTTGAAACTTTCCTGGTTTGTGTAATCTAAGAAGATGCCCAACTTAGTAGATTCTTTTCATTTCTAACATAGTTTGCTTAGAAAAGAAACACATTCATTGCCGAACACTGTATTGTGTGAAGTAAGCTTGTTCTGTTCTTAGAATGAGTTGCTTTCCTACGAAGACGGTTGAGTGCAACAAGTTGAAAGTTTCCTGGTTTGTGTAATCTAACAAGACGCACAACTTAACAGATTCGTTTCATATCTAAAGTAGTTTGCTTAGAAGCCAAACACCTTCATTGCCGAACACTGTAGTGTGATAAATAAGCAAGTTCTGTTCTCGGAATGACTTGCTTTCCTACGAAGACAGTTGAGTGCTGCAAGCTGAAACTTTCCCGGTTTGTGTAATCTAACAAGATATACAACTTAGTAGATTCGATTCTTTTCTAAAGTAGTTTGCTTAGAAAACAAAAACCTTCATTTCCAAACATGGTACTGGGTGATATAAGCTGCTTATGTTCTCAGAATGAGTTGGTTTCCTACGAAGACGGTTGAGTGCAGCAAGTTGAAACTTTCCTGGATTGTGTAATATAACAAGATGCAAAACTTAGTAGGTTCATTTCATTTCTAAAGTAGTTTTCTTAGAAAACAAACACCTTCATTACCGAACACTGTGCTGTGTGAAATAAGCTAGTTCTGTTCTCCGAATGAGTCACTTTCCTACGAAGACGGTTGAGTGCAGCAAGTTGAAACATTCCTGGTTTGTGTAATCCAACAAGATGCCCAATTTAGTAGATTCTTTTCATTTCAAAATAGTATGCTTAGGGCTGGAGGAATGGCTTAGCGGCTAGGTGATTGCCTGTAAAGACAAAGGACCAAACACTGTACTGTGTGAAATAAGCTAGTTCTGTTCTTGGAATGAGTTGCTCTCCTACGAAGACGGTTGAGTGCAGCAAGTTGAACCTTTCCTGGTTTGTGTAATCTAACAACATACACAACTTAGTATATTCGTTTCATTTCTAAAGTAGTTTGCTTAGAAAAATACCACCTTCATTGCCGAAGACTGTACTTTGTGAAATAAGATAGTTCTCTTCTAGGTATGAGATGCTTTCCTACGAAGACGGTTGAGTGCAGCAAATTGAAACTTTCCAGGTTTGTGTAATCTAACAAGATGGACAACTTAATAGATTCATTTCAGTTCTAAAGTACTTTTCATAGAAAAGAAACACCTTCATTTCCGAACCGTGTGCTGTGTGATGTAAGCTAGTTATGTTCTCGGAATAAGTTACTTTCCTAATAAGATGGTTGAGTTCAGCAAGTTGAAACTTTCCTGGTTTGTGGAATATAAAATATGGACAACGTACTAGATACATTTCATTTCTAAAGTAGTTTTTGCTTAGAAAACAAGCACCTTCATTGCCGAACACTGTACTGTGTGAAATAAGCTAGTTCTGTTCTCGGAATGAGTTGCTTTTCTAACAAGATGGTTGAGTGCAGCAAGTTGTAACTATCTTGGTTTGTGTAATCTGACAAGATGCACAAGTTAGTAGTCTCGTTTCATTTCTAAAGTAGTTTGTTTAGAAAACAAACACCTTCATTGCCGAACACTGTAGTGTGTGAAGTAAGATCCTTCTGTTGCTTTCCAACGAAGATGGTGGAGTGCAGCAAGTTGAAGCTTTCCTGGTTTGTGTCATCTTACAAGATGCACCACGTAGTAGATTCGTTTCATTTCTAAAGTAGTTTGTTTAGAAAACAAACACCTTCATTGCCGAACACTGTACTGTGTGAAGTAAGGTAGTTCTGTTCTTGGAATGAGTTGCTTTCCTATGAAGACGGTGGAGCGCAGCAATTGAAACTTTCCTGGTTTGTGTAATCTAACAAGATGCACAACTTAGAAGATTCGTATCATTTCTAAAGTAGTTTCCTTAGAAAACAAACACCTTCATTGCCGAACACTGTACTGGGTGAAGTAACTACTTCTGTTCTCAGAATGAGTTGCTTTTCCAAGAAGACTGTTGAGTGCAGCAACTGAACCTCTCCTGTTTTGTGTAATGTGACAAGATGCACAACTTAGTAGATTCGTTTCATTTCTAAAGTAGTTTGCTTAGAAAACAAACACCTTCATTGCCGAACACTGTACTGTGTGAAGTAAGCTAGTTCTCTTCTTGGAATGACTTGCTTTTCTACGAAGACCATTGAGTGCAGCAAGTTGAACCTTTCCTGGTTTGTGTAATCTAACAAGATAACCAACTTAGTAGATTCTTTTCATTTCTAAAGTACTTTGCTTAGAACACAAACACCTTCATTTCCAAACACTGTACTGGGTGATATAAGCTGGTTCAATACTCGGAATGATATGTAATCTTACAAGATGCACCACGTAGTAGATTCGTTTCATTTCTAAAGTAGTTTGTTTAGAAAACAAACACCTTCATTGCCGAACCCTGTACTGTGTGAAGTAAGCTAGTTCTGTTCTCGGAACGAGTTGCTTTCCTACGAAGAGGTTTGAGTGTAGCAAGTTGAACCTTTCCTGGTTTTTGTAATCTAATGTGATGCACAACTTCGTAAGTCAATTTTATTTCTATAGTAGTTTCCTTAGAAAACACTTTCATTGCCGAACACTGTACTGTGTGAAATAAACTAGTTCTGTTCTCAGAATGAGTTGCTTTCCTACGAACACGATTGAGTACAGCAAGTTGAAACTTTATTGGTTTGTGTAATCTAACAAGATGCACAACTTTGTAGGTTCGTTTCATTTCTAAAGTAGTTTGCTTAGAAAACAAACACCTTCATTGCCGAACACTGTACCGTGTGAAGCAAGCTAGTTCTGTTCTCAGAATGAGTTGCTTTCCTACGAATAGGGTTTAGTGCAGCAAGTGGAAACTTTGCTGGTTTGTGTAATCTAACAAGATGCACAACTTAGTAGATTCGTTTCATTTCTAAAGTAGTTTGCTGAGAAAACAAACACCTTCATTGCCGAACACTGTACTGTGTGAAATAAGCTAGTTCAGTTCTTGGAATGAGTTGCCCTACGAAGACAGTTGAGTGCAGCAAGGTGAATCTTTCCTGGTTTGTGTAATAGAACAATATGCACAACTTTGTAGAGTTGTTTCATTTCTAAAGTAGTTTGCTTAGTGAACAAACACCTTCATTGCCAAACACTGTAGTGTTTGAAATAAGCTAGATCTGTTCTCAGAATAAGTTTCCTTCCTATGAAGACGGTTGAGTGAGGCAAGTTGAACCTTTCCTCGTTTGTGTGATGTAAAAAGATGCACAACTTAGTAGATTCGATTCATTTCTAAAGTAGTTTGCTTAGAAAAAGAACATATTCATTGCCGAACAGTGTACTGTGTGAAGTAAGCTAGTTCTATTCTCAGAATGAGTTGCTTTCCTACGAATACGATTGAGTGCAGCAATTGAAACTTTCCTGGTTTGTGTAATCTAACAAGATGCACAACTTAGTAGATTCGTTTCATTTCTAAAGTAGTATGCTTAGAAAACAAACACCTTCATTGCCGAACACTGTACTGTGTGAAATAAGCTACTTCTGTTCTCTGAATGAGTTGCTTTCTTACAAAGACGGTTGAGTGCACCAAGATGAACCTTTCCTGGTTTGTGTAATCTAACAAGATGCATAACTTAGTAGATTCGTTTCATTTACAAACACCTTCATTGCCCAACATTACACTGTGTGAAGTAAGTTAGTTCTGTTCTCGGAATGAGTTGCTTTCCTACCAAGACGGTTGAGTGTAGCAAGTTGAACCTTTCCTGGTTTGTGTAATCTAAAAAGATGAATACTTAGAAGATTCGTATCATTTCTACAGTAGTTTCCTAAGAAAACAAACACCTTAATTACCAAACACTATACTGGGTGAAGTAACTAGTTCTGTTCTCGTAATGAGTTCCTTTCCTACCAAGATGGTTGAGTGCAGCAAGAGAAACTTCCCTGGCTTTTGTAATCTAGCAAGATGGATAACTAAGTAGATTCGTTTCATTTACAAACACCTTCATTGCCCAATACTGTACTGTATGAAGTAAGTTAATTCTGTTCTCAGAATGAGTTGCTTTCCTAAGAAGACCTTTGGTTGCAGCAAGTTGAAACTTTCCTGGTTTGTGTCATCTAACAAGATGCACAACTTAGTAGATTCGTTTCATTTCTAAAGTGGTTTGCTTAGAAAACAAACACCTTCAGTGCCGAACACTGTACTGTATGAAATAAGCTAGTTCTGTTCTCGGAATGAGTTGCATTCCTAGAATGACAGTGGACTGCAGCAAGTTGAAACTTTTCCTGGTTTTTTGAATTTAACAGCGTGCACAACTCAGTATATTCGTGTCATTTCTATAGTAGTTTGCCTAGAAAAAAACCACCTTCATTGCGAACACTGTACTGTGTGAAATAAGCTAGTTCTATTCTCAGAATGAGTTGCTTTCCTACGAAGACGGTTGAGTGCAGCAAGTTGAATCTTTCCTGGTTTGTGTAATCTAACAAGATACACAACATAGTAGATTCTTTTCATTTCTAAAATAGTTTGCTTAGAATACAAACACCTTCATTGCCGAAAACTGTACTGTGTGAATAAAGCTAGTTCTGTTCTCGGAATGAGTTACTTTCCTACGACGACAGTTGACTGCAGCAAGTTGAAATATTTCCTGGTTTGTTTAATCTAACAGCGTGCACAACTTAGTATATTCGTGTCATTTCTATAGTAGTTTGCCTAGAAAAAAACCACCTTCATTGCCAAACACTGTACTGTGTGAAATAAGCTAGTTCGGTTGTCGGGATGAGTTGCTTTCCTACGAAGACAGTTGAGTGCAGCAACTGGAAACTTTCCTGGTTTCTGTAAATTAACAAGATGCACAACATAGTAGATTCGTTCTATTTCTAAAGTCGTTTGCTTAGAAAATAAACACCTTCATTACCAAACACTGTACTGTGTGATGTAAGCTAGTTCCATTCTCAGAATGAGTTGCTTTCCTACGAAGACGGTTGAGTGCAGCAAGTTGAAACTTTCCTGATTTGTGTGATGTAACAAAATGCACAACATGGGAAGTTCGTTTCATTTCTAAAGTAGTTTGTTTAGAAAACAAACACCTTCATTGCTGAACACTGTACTGTGTGAAGTAAGCTAATTCTGTTCTCGGAATGAGTTGCTTTCCTATGAAGATGGTTGAATGCAGCAAGTTCAAACTTTTCAGGTTTGTGTCATATAAAATATGCACAACTTTGTAGATACATTTCATTTCTAAAGTAGTTAGCTTAGAAAACAAACACCTTCATTGCCGAACACTATACTGTGTGAAGTAAGCTAGTTCTGTTCTCAGAAGGAATTGCTCTCCTACGAAGAGGGATGAGTCCAGCAAGTTGAATCTTTAGTGGTTTGTGTAATCAATCATGATGCACAAATTAGTAGATTCGTTTCATTTCTAAAGTAGTTTCCTTAGGAAACAAAAACCTTCATTACCGAACACTGTACTGTTTGAAGTAAGATAGTTCTGTTCTTGGAATGAGTTGCTTTCCTACGAAGATGGTTGAGTGCAGCAAGTTGAAACTTTCCTTGTTATGTCATCTAACAAGATGCACAACTTAGTAGATTCGTGTCAATTCTAAAGTAGTTTGATTAGAAACAAACACCTTCATTACCGAACACTGTACTGTGTCAAATAAGCTAGTTCTGTTTTCAGAATGTGTTGCTTTCCTACGAAGACGGTTGAGTGCAGCAAGTTGAAACTTTGCTGGTTTGTGTAATCTAACAAGATGCAAAACTTAGTAGATTCCTCTCATTTCTAAAGTAGTTTGCTTAGAAAACAAACACCTTCATTGCTGAACACTGTACTGTGTTCTGTGTGATATAAGCTAGTTCTATTCTCGGAATGATTTGCTTTCCTAAGAAGACGGTTCAGTGCAGCAAGTTGAAACTTTCCTGGTTTGTGTAATCTAACAAGATGCACTACTTTGTAGATTCGTTTTATTTCTAAAGTAGTTTGCTTAGAAAACAAACACCTTCATTACCGAACACTGTACTGTGTGAAATAAGCTAGTTCTATTCCCAGAATGAGTTGCTTTACTACGAAGACCGTTGAGTGCAGCAAGTTGAACCTTTCCTATATTGTGTAATCTAACAAGATGCACAACTTAGTAGATTCGTTTCATTTCTAAAGTAGTTTTCTTAGAAAACAAACAGCTTCATTGCCAAACACTGTACTGTGTGAAATAAGCTAGTTCTGTTGTTGGAATTAGTTGCTTACCTACGAAGGCAGTTGAGTGCAACAAGTGAAACTTTCCTGGTTTTTGTAATCTAACAAGATACACAACTTAGTAGATTCGTTTCATTTGTAAGGTAGTTTGCTGAGAATACAAACACCTTCATTGGTGAACACTTAACTGTGATATATGATAGATCTGTTCTCGGAATGAGTTGCTTTCCTCCGAAGGTGGTAGAGTGCAGCAAGTTGAAGCTTTCCTGGTGTGTAATCTAAAAAGATGCAAAACTTAGTAGATTTGTTTCATTTCTAAAGTAGTTTGCTTAGAAAACAAACACCTTCATTGCCAAAAACGGTACTGTGTGAATAAAGCTACTTCTGTTCTCGGAATGAGTTGCTTTCCTACGAAGAATGTTGAGGGCAGCAAGTTGAACGTTTCCTGGTTTGTGTGATGTAACAAGATGCACAACTTGGGAGATTCGTTTCATTTATAAAGCAGTTTGCTTCGAAAACAAATACCTTCTTTGCCGAACACTGTAGGGTGATATAAGCTAGATTTGTTCTCGGAATGAGTTGCTTTCCTACGAAGATGGTTTAGTGCAGCAAGTTGAACCTTTCCTGGTTTGTGTGATGTAACAAGATGCACAACTTAGTAGACTCGTTCCATTTTTAAAGTCGTTTGCTTAGAAAAGAAACACCTTCATTACTGAACACTGTACTGTGTGAAGTAAGCTAGTTCCGTTCTCGAAATGAGTTGCTTTCCTACAAAGACGGTTGAGTGCAGCAAGTTGAACCTTTCCTGGTTTGTGTAATCTAACAAGATGCACAAATTAGTAGATTTGTTTCATTTCTAAAGTTGTTTGCTTAGAAAACAAACACCTTCATTGCCGAACACCATACTGTGTGAAATAAGCTAGTTCTGTTCTTGGAATGAGTTGCTTTCCTAGGAAGACGGTTGAGTGCAGCAAGTTGAAACTTTCCTGGTTTGTGTAATTTAACAAGATGCACAACTTAGTAGATTCGTTTCATTTGTAAAGTAGTTTGTTTAGAAAACAAACACCTTCATTGCCGAACACTGTACTGCATGAAATAAGTTAGATCTGTTCATGGAATGAGTTGCTTTCCTACAAAGATGGTTGAGTGCAGCAAGTTGAAACTTTCCTGGTTTGTGTAATCTAACAAGATGCACAAATTTGTAGGTTCATTTCATTTCTAAAGCAGTTTGCTTAGAAAACAAACACGTTCATTGCCAAACACTGTACTGCATGAAATAAGTTAGATCTGTTCATGGAATGAGTTGCTTTCCTACGAAGATGGTTGAGTGCAGCAAGTTGAAACTTTCCTGGTTTGTGTAATCTAACAAGATGCACAACTTTGTAGATTCGTTTCATTTCTACAGTACTTTGCTTATAAAATGAACACCTTCATAGCCGAACAATGTACTGTGTGAAGCAAGCTAGTTCTGTTCTAGGAATGATTTGCTTTCCTATGAAGACGATTGAGTGCAGCAAGTTATAACTTGCCTGGTTTGTGTGATATATCAAGATGCACAACTTAGTAGATTCGTTTCATTTGTAAAGAATTTGCTTAGAAAACAAAAACCTTTATTGCCAAACACAGTACTGTGTGAAGTAAGCTAGTTCTCTCCTCGGAATGAGTTGCGTTCCTATGAACACGGTTGAGTGCGGAAAGTTGAAACTTTCCTGGTTTGTGTCAGCTAACAAGATGCACAAGTTAGTAGATTCATTTCATTTCTAAAGTAGTTTGCTTAGAAACCAAACACCTTCATTGCCGAACACTGTACTGTGTGAAGTAAGCTAGTTCTGTTCTCGGAATGGCTTGCTTTCCTACAAAGACGGTTGAGTTCAGCAAGTTGTAACTTTCCTGGTTTGTGTCATCTAACAACATGCACAACTTAGTAGATCCATTTAATTTCTAAAGTGGTTTTCTTAGAAAACAAACACCTTCATTGCCAAACACTGTCCTGTGTGAAGTAAGCTAGTTCTGTTCTTGGAATGATTTGCTTTCCTACAAAGACGGTTGAGTGCAGCAAGTTGAAAATTTCCTGGGTTTTGTAATCAATCAAGATCCACAACTTAGCAGGATCATTTCATTTCTAAAGTAGTTTGCTTAGAAAACAAACACCTTCATGCCCGAACACTGTACTGGTTGAAATAAGCTAGTTCTGTTCTCGGAAGGAGTTCCTTTCCTAAGAAGACATTTGAGTTCAGCAAGTTGTAACTTTCCTGGTTTGTGTCATCTAACAAGATGCACAACTTAGTAGATTCGTTTCATTTTTAAAGTTGTTTTCTTAGAAAACAAACACCTTCATTGCCGAACACTGTCCTGTGTGAAGTAAGCTAGTTCTGTTCTCAGAATGATTTGCTTTCCTACGAAAAGGGTTGAGTGCAGCAAGTTGATACTTTCCTGGTTTGTGAAATCTAACAAGATGCACAACTGAGTATATTTGTTTCATTTCTACAGTAGTTTGCTTAGAAAACAAACACCTTCATTGCCAAACACTGTACTGTGTGAAATAAGCTAGTTCTGTTCTCGGAATGAGTTGCTTTCCTACGAAGACGGTTGAGTGCAGCAAGTTGAAACTTTCCTGGTTTGTGTAATCTAACAAGTTGCACAACTTAGTAGATTCATTTCATATCTAAAGTAGTTTCCTTAGAAAACAAATACCTTCATTGCCGAACACTGTACTGTGTGAAATAAGCTAGTTCTCTTCTCAGAATGAGTTGCTCTCCAATGAAGACGGTTGAGTGCACCAAGTTGAAAATTTCCTCGTTTGTGTCTTCTAACAGGATGCACAACTTAGTAGATTCGTTTCATTTCTAAAGCAGTTTGCTTAGAAACCAAACACCTTCATTGCTGAACACTGTACTGTGTATAATAAACTAGTTCTGTTCTCGGAATGAGTTGCTTTCCTAAGGAGACCTTTGAGTACAGCTTGTTGAAACTTTCCTGGTTTGTGTAACCTAACAAGATGCACAACTTAGTGGATTCGTTTCATTTCTAAAGTGGTTTGCTTAGAAAACAAACGCCTTCATTGCCAAAAACTGTACTGTGTGAAATAAGCTAGTTCTGTTCTCAAAATGAGATGTTTTCCTAAGAAGACAGTTGAGTGCAGCAAGTTGAAACTTTCCTGGTTTGTGTAATCTAACAGGATGCACACCAGAGTATATTCGTTTCATTTCTATAGTAGTTTGCTCAGAAAACAAACACCTTCATTGCTGAACACTGTACTGTGTGAAATAAGCTAGTTCTGTTCTCAGAATGAGTTGCTTTCCTAAGAAGAGGGTTCAGTGCAGCAAGTTGAAACTTTCCAGGTTTGTGTAATCTAACATGATGGCCAGCTTAGTAGATTCGTTTCATTTCTAAAGTTGTTTGCTTAGAAAACAAACACCTTTATTCCCGAACACTGTACTTTGTGAAATAAGCTAGTTCTGTTCGCGGATTTAGTTAGTTTCCTATGAAGACAGTTCAGTACAGCGAGTTGAAACTTTCCTGGTTTTCTGTAATCTAACAAGATGCACGACTTAGTAGATTCGTTTCATTTCTAAAGTAGTTTGCTTGGAAAACAAACACCTTCATTGCCGAACACTGTACTGTGTGTAAGAAGCTAGTTCTGTTCTTGGAATGAGTTGCTTTCCTACAAAGACGGTTGAGTGTAGCAAGTTGAAACTTTCCTGGTTTGTGTAATCTAACAAGATGCACAAATTTGTAGGTTCATTTCATTTCTAAAGCAGTTTGCTTAGAAAACAAACACGTTCATTGCCAAACACTGTACTGTGTGAAGTAAGCTTTTTCTGTTCTCGGATGAGTTGCTTTCCTACGAAGACGGTTGAGAGCAGCAAGTTCAAACTTTCCTGGATTGTGTCATCTAACAAGATGGTTGAGAGCAGCAAGTTCAAACTTTCCTGGATTGTGTCATCTAACATTTCTAAATTTCAGTTTAGTTTAGAAACAAACACTTTCATTGCCCAAACTGTACTGTAAGCTAGTTCTGTAGTCGGAATGAGTGGCTTTCCTAAGAAGACTTTTGAGTGCAGCTAGTTGAAACTTTACTGGTTTGTGTAATCAAACAAGGTGCACAACTTAGTAGATTCATTTCATTTCTAACGTACTTTGCTTAGAAAACAAATACCTTCATTCCCGAACAATGTACTGCGTGAAATAAGCTAGTTCAGTTCTCAGAATGAGTTGCTTTCTTACGAGGAGGGCTGAGTGTAGCAAGTTGAAACTTTCCTTGTTTGTGTAATCTAACAAGATGCACAACTTAGTAGAACCGTTTCATTTCTAAAGTAGTTGGCTTAGAAAACAAATACCTTCATTGCCTAACACTCTACTGAGTGAAGTAAGCTAGTTCTATTCTCAGAATGAATTGGTTTCCTACGAACATGGTTGAGTGTAACAAATTGAAACTGTCCTGGTATGTATAAAATAACAAGATGCACAACTTAGTAGATTCGTTTCCTTTCTACAGGAGTTTGCTTAGAAAACTAACACCTTCATTGCCAAACACTTTACTGTGTGAAATAAGCTAGTTCTGTTCTCGGAACGAGTTGCTTTCCTACATACACGGTTGAGTGCAGTAAGTTGAAAAGTTCCTGGTTTTTATAATCTAACAAGATGCACAAGTTAGTAGATTCGTTTCATTTCTATAGTAGTTTGCTTAGGAAACAAACAACTTCATTGTCGAACACTGTACTTTGTGAAATGAGCTAGTTCTGTTTGCGGTTTGAGTTGCTTTCCTACGAAGACGGTTAAGTGCATCGAGATGAAACTTTCCTGGTTTGTGTAATCTAACAAGATGCACAACTTAGTAGATTCGTTTCATTTCTAAAGTAGTTTGCTTAGAAAACAAACACCTTCATTGCCTAACACTGTACTGTGTGAAATAAGCTAGTTCTGTTCTCAGAATGAGTTGCTTTCCTACATACACGGTTGAGTGCAGTAAGTTGAAAAGTTCCTGGTTTTTATAATCTAACAAGATGCACAAGTTAGTAGATTCGTTTCATTTCTATAGTAGTTTGCTTAGGAAACAAACAACTTCATTGCCAAACACTGTACTGTGTGAAATAAGCTAGTTCTGTTCTCGAATGAGTTGCTTTCCTACGAAGACGGTTGAGTGCAGCAAGTTGAAACTTTCCTGGTTTTTTGTAATCTAACAAGATGCACAACTTAGTAGATTCATTTCATTTCTAAAGTAGTTTGCTTAGAAAACAAACACACCTTCATTGCCAAACACTGTACTGTGTGAAACTGTTCTTGGAATGAGTTGCTTTCCTACGAAGACGGTTAAGTGCATCGAGATGAAACTTTCCTGGTTTTTTGTAATCTAACAAGATGCACAACTTAGTGGATCCATTTCATTTCTAAATTAGTTCGTTTAGAAAACAAACACCTTCATTTCTGAACACTGTACTGTGTGAAATAAGGTAAGTCAGTTCTCGGAATGAGTTGGTTTCCTACGAGGAGGGCTGAGTGTAGCAAGTTGAAACTTTCCTGGTTTGTGTAATCTAACAAGATGCACAACTTAGTAGATTCGTTTCATTTATAAAGTAATTCGGTTAGAAAACAAACACCTTCATTGCCGAACACTGTACTGTGTGAAATAAGCTAGTTCTGTCCTCGTAATGAGTTGCTTTCCTACCAAGACGATGGAGTGCGACAAGTTGAAACTTTCCTGGTTTGTGTAATCTAACAAGATGCACAACTTAGGAGATTCTTTCATTTCTAAAGTAGTTTGCTTAGAAAACAAACACCTTCATTGCCAAACACTGTAGTGTGTGAAGCAAGCTACTTCTGTTCTTGGAATGAGTTGCTTTCCTACGAAAACGGTTGAATGCATCTAGTTGAAACTTTCCTGGTTTGTGTAATCTTACAAGATGCACAACTTAGTAGAACCGTTTTCATTTCTAAAGTAGTTTGCTTAGAAAACAAACATCTTCATTGCCGAACACTATACTGTGTCAAAAGAGCTAGTTCTGTTCTCAGAATGAGTTGCTTTCCTATGAAGAGGGTTGAGTGGAGCAAGTTGAAAATTTCCTTTTTGTGTAATCTAACAAGATGCACAACTGAGTAGATTCGTTTCCTTTCTAAGGTCGTTTGCTTAGAAAACAAACACCTTCATTGCCGAACACTGTACTGAGTGAAGTAAGCTAGTTCTATTCTCAGAATGAGTTGGTTTCCTACGAAGACGGTTGAGTGTAACAAATTGAAACTATCCTGGTTTGTATAACATAACAAGATGCACAACTTAGTAGATTCGTTTCATTTCTAAAGAAGTTTGCTTAGAAAGCAAACACCTTCATTGCTAAACACTGTACTGTGTGAAGCAAGCTAGTTCTGTTTTCTGAATGAGTTGCTTTCCTACGAAGACGGTTGAGTGCAGCAAGTTGAAACTTCCCTGGATTGGTTAATCTAACAAGATGCACAACTTAGTAGATACGTTTCATTTCTAAAGAAGTTTGCTTAGAAAACAAACACCTTCATTTCCGAACACTGTAGTGTGTGCAGTAAGCTAGTTCTGTTCTCGGAATGAGTTGCTTTCCTATGAAAACGGTTGAATGCATCAAGTTGAAACTTTCCTGGTTTGTGTAATCTAACAAGATGCACAACTTAGTAGATTCATTTCATTTCTAAAGTAGTTTCCTTAGAAAACAAACACCTTCATTGCCGAACAATGTACTCTGTGAAATAAGCTAGTTCTGTTCTTGGAATTAGTTTCCCTCCTACAAAGAGGGTTGAGGGCAGCAAGTTGAAACTTTCCTTGTTTGTGTAAACTAACAAGATGCTCAACTTATTATATTCATTTCATTTGTAAAGTAGTTGGTGTAAAAACAAGCACCTTCTTTGTCAAACAATTTACTCTGTGAAATATGCAAGTTCTGTTCTCGTAATGAGTATCTTTCCGAATAAGACGACTGTGTGCAGCAAGTTGAAACTTTCCTGGTTTGTGTAATTGACCAGGATGCACAACTTAGTAGATCCATTTCATTTCTAATGTAGTTCTTTAGAAAAACAAACACCTTCATTGCCGAACAGTGTACTGTGTGAAATAAGCTAGTTCTGTTCTCAGAATGAGTTGCTTTCCTAAGAAGACGGTTGAGTGCAACAAGTTGAAACTTTCCTGGTTTGTGTAATCTAACAAGACGCACAACTTAGTAGATTCGTTTCATTTCTAAAGTAGTTTGCTTAGAAAACAAACACCTTTATTTCTGAAAACTGTACTGTGTGAAGTAATCTAGTTCTGTTCTCGGAATGAGTTGCTTTCCTAAGAAGAAGGTTGAGTGCAGCAAGTTGAAACTTTCCTGGTTTGTGTATTTTAACCAGATGCACAACTTATTAGGTTCGTTTCATTTCTAAAGAAGTTTGCTTAGAAAACAAACACCTTCAATCCCGAACACTGTGCTGTGTGAAATAAGCTAGTTCTATTCTCGGAATGAGTTGATTTCCTAAGAAGAGGGTTGAGTGCAGCAAGTTGAAACTTTCCTGTTTTGTGTATTCTAACAAGATGCACAACGTACTAGATTTGTTTCATTTAAAAAGTAGTTTGCTTAGAAAACAAACACAATCATTGCTGAACAGTGTACTGTGTGAAATAAGCTAGTTCTGGTCTCGGAATTAGTTGCTTTCCTTCGCAGACGGTTCAGTGCACCAAGTTGAAACTTTCCTGGTTGGTGTAATCTAACAAGATGCACAACTTAGTAGCTTCGTTTCATGACTAACGTAGTTTGCTTAGAAAATAAACACATTCATGGCCAAACACTGGAGTGTGTAAAGTAAGCTCGTTCTGTCCTTGGAATGAGTTGCTTTCATACGAAGATTGTTGAGTGCAGCAAGTTGAAATTTTCCCGGTTGGTGTAATCTAACAGATGCACAACTTAGTTGATTCATTTCATTTCTAAAGAAGTTTGCTTGGAAAACTAATACCTTCTTTGTCTAAAACTGTACTGTGTGAATTAACTAGTTCTGTTCTCGATATGAGGTGCTTTCATACCAAGACTGTTGAGTGGAGCAAGTTGAACCTTTCCTGGTTTGTGTAATCTAACAAGATGCACAATTTAGTAGATTCATTTCATTTCAAATGTAGTTTGCATAGAAAACAAACACCTTCAATTCTGAACACTGTACTGTGTGAAGTAAGCTAGTTCTGTTCTCAGAATGAGTTGCTTTCCTAAGAAGACGGTTGAGTGCAGCAAGTTGAAACTTTCCTGGTTGGTGTAATCTAACAAGATGCACAACTTAGTAGATTCTTTTCATTTCTAAAGTAGTTTGCGTACAAAACAAACACCTTCATTGCAGAACACTGTACTGTGTGAAATAAGCTGGTTTTGTTCTCAGAATGAGTTGCTTTCCTACGAAGAGAGATGAGTACAGCAAGTTGAAAATTTCCTGGTTGTGTAATCTGACAAGACACACAACTGAGTAGATTCATTTCATTTCTAAAGTAATTTCCTCATAAAACAAACACCTTCATTTCCGAACACTGTACTGTGTGAAGTGAGCTAGATCTGTTCTCGCAATGAGTTGCTTTCCTACGAAGACGGTTGAATGAACAAAGTTGAAACTTTCCTGGTTTGTGTAATCTAACAAGATGCACAACTTAGTAGATTCATTTAATTTCTAAAGTAGTTTGCTTAGAAAACAAACACCTTCATTTCCCAACACTGTACTGTGTGTACTAAGCTAGTTCTGTTCTCGGAATGAGTTGCTTTCCTAAGATTATGGTTGAGTGCAGCAAGTTGAAACTTTCCTGGTTGGTGAAATTTAACATGATGCACAGCTAAGTAGATTCGTTTCATTTCTAAAGTAGTTTGCTTAGAAAACAAACACCTTCATAGCTGAACACTGTAGTGTGTGGAGTAAGCTAGTTCTTTTCTCGGAATGAGTTGCTTTCCTAAGAAAATGGTTGAATGCAGCAAGTTGAAACATTCCTGGTTTGTGTATTCTAACATGATGCACAACTTAGTAGATTCGTTTCATATCTAATGTAGTTTGCTTAGAAAACAAACACCTTCATTGCTGAACAATGTACTGTGTGAACTAAGCTAGTTCTGTTCTCGGAATGAGTTGCTTTCCTACAAAGACGGTTCAGTGCAGCAAGTTGAAACTTTCCTGGGTTATGTAATCTAACAAGATGCACAACTTAGCAGATACGTTTCATTTCTGAATTAGTTTGTGTAGAAAACAAACACCTTCATTGCCGCACATTGTACTGTGTGAAATAAGCTAGTACTGTTCTCGGAATGAGTTGCTCTCCTACGAAGAGGGTTGAGTGCAGCAATTTGAAACTTTTGTTGTTTGTGTAACCTAACAAGATGCACAACGTAGTAGATTCGTTTCATTTCTAAAGTAGGTTTCTTAGAAAACAAACACCTACATTAACGAACACTTTACTGTGTGAAATAAGCTAGTTATGTTCTCGGAATGAGTTGCTCTCCTACAAAACGGTTGAGTGCAGCAAAGTGAAACTTTCCTGGTTTTTGTAATCTAACAAGGTGCACAACTTCGTAGATTCATTTCATTTCTAAAGTAGTTTACTTAGCAAACAAAACCTTTCATTGCAGAACAATCTACTATGTGAAATAAGCTAGTTCTGTTCTCAGAATGAGTTCCTTTCCTATGAAGACGGTTGAGTGCGGCAAGTTGAAACTTTCCTGGTTTGTGTAATCTAACAAGATGCACAACTTAGTAGATTAGTTTCATTTCGAAAGCAGTTTGCTTAAAAAACAAAAACCTTCGTTTCCTAACACTGTACTGTGTGAAATAAGCTAGTTCTGGTCTCAGAATTAGTTGCTTTCCTTTGTAGACGGTTCAGTGCACCAAGTTGAAACTGTCCTGGTTTGTGTAATCTAACAAGATGCACAATTTAGTAGATTCATTTCATTTCAAAGGTAGTTTGCTTAGAAAATAAACACCTTCATTGCCGTGCACTGTACTGTGCGAAGTAAGCTAGTTCTGTTCTCCGAATGAATTGCTTTCCTAAGAAGACAGTTGAGTGCAGCAAGTTGAAACTTTCCTGGTTGGTGTAATCTAACAAGATGCACAACTTAGTAGATTCTTTTCATTTCTAAAATAGTTTGCTTACAAAACAAACACCTTCATTGGAGAACACTGTACTGTGTGAAATAAGCTGGTTTTGTTCTCGGAATGAGTTGCTTTCCTACGAAGAGAGATGAGTACAGCAAGTTGAAAATTTCCTGGTTGTGTAATCTAACAAGATGCACAACTGAGTAGATTCATTTCATTTCTAAAGTAATTTCCTCATAAAACAAACACCTTCATTTCCGAACACTGTAGTGTGTGAAGTGAGCTAGGTCTGTTCTCGCAATGAGTTGTTTTCCTAAGAAAATGGTTGAATGAAGAAAGTTAAAACTTTCCTGGTTTGTGTAATCTAACAAGATGCACAACTTAGTAGATTCATTTAATTTCTAAAGTAGTTTGCTTAGAAAACAAACACCTCCATTTCCCAACACTGTACTGTGTGTACTAAGCTAGTTCTGTTCTCGGAATGAGTTGCTTTCCTAAGATTACGGTTGAGTGCAGCAAGTTGAAACTTTCCTGGTTGGTGTAATTTCACATGATGCACAGCTAAGTAGATTAGTTTCATTTCTAAAGTAGTTTGCTTAGAAAACAAACACCTTCATAGCTGAACACTGTAGTGTGTGGAGTAAGCTAGTTCTTTTCTCGGAATGAGTTGCTTGCCTACAAAAACGGTTGAATGCAGCAAGTTGAAAAATTCCTGGTTTGTGTATTCTAACAAGGTGCACAAATTAGTAGATTCGTTTCATTTCTAAAGTGGTTTGCTTAGAATACAATCACCTTCATTGCCGTACAATGTACTGTGTGAAATAAGCTGGTTCTGTTCTCGGAATGAATTGCTTTCCTACAAATACGGTTCAGTTCAGCAAGTTCAAACTTTCCTTGGTTTTGTAATGTAACAAGATGCACAACTTAGTAGATGCATTTCATTTCTAAATTAGTTTGCTTAGAAAACAAACACCTTCATTCCCGAACACTGTACTGTGTGAAATAAGCTAGTTCTGTTCTCTGAATGAGTTGCTTTCCTACGAAGAGGTTTGAGTGCATCAAGATGAAACTTTCCTGGTTTGTGAAATCTAACAAGGTGCACAAGTTAGTAGATTCGTTTCATTTCTAAAGTAGTTGGCTTAGAAAACAAACACCTTCATTGCCAAACAATGTACTGTGTGAAATAAGCTAGCTCTGTTCTCGGAATGAGTTGCTTTCTTACGAAGAGTGTTGAGTGCAGCAAGTTAATACTTTCCTGGTTTGTGTAATCTAAGAAGATGCACAGCTTTGTAGATTCGTTTCATTTCTAAAGTAGTGTGCTTAGAAAACAAACACCTTCATTGCCGAACAATGTACTGTGGGAAATAAGCTAGTTCTGTTCTCGGAATGAGTTGCTTTCCTACGAAGACGGTTGAGTGCAGCAAATTGAAACATTCCTGGCTTGTGGAATCTAACAAGATGCACAACTAATTAGATTCGATTCATTTCTAAAGTAGTTTGCTTAGACAACAAACACCTTCATTTCCGAACATTGTACTGTGTGAAATAAGCTAGGTCTATTCTTGGAATGAGTTGCTTTCCTAAGAAGACGGTTGAGTGCATCAAGTTGAAACTTTCCTGGTTGGTGTAAAATAACAAGATGCACAACTTAGTAGATTAGTTTCATTTGTAAAGTAGTTTCCTTAGAAAACAAACACCTTCATTGCCAAACACTGTACAGCGTGAAATAAGCTAGTTCTGTACTCGGAATGAGTTGCTTTCCTACAAAGAGGGTTGTGTGTATCAAGTTGAATCTTTCCTGGTTTATGTAGTCTATCAAGATGCACAACTTAGTAGATTCCTTTCATTTCTAAAGTAATTTGCTTAGAAAACAAACACCTTCATTGCCGAACACTGTACTATGTGAAATAAGCTTGTCCTGTTCTCGAAATAAGTTGCATTATACGAAGACGGTTGAGTGCAGCAAGTTGAAACTTTCCTGGTTAGTGAAATCTAACAGGATGCACTACTTAGTGGATTCGTTTAATTTCTAAAGTGGTTTGCTTAGAAAACAAACAACTTCATTGCCGAACACTGTACTGTTTGAAATACTCTAGTTCTCTCCTCGAATGAGTTGCTTTCCTTCCAAGAAGGTGGAGTGTGGCAAGTTGAACCTTTCCTGGTTTGTGTAATCTAACAAGATCCACCACTTAGTAGATTCGTTTCATTTATAAAGTAGATTGCTTAGGAAACAAATACCTTCATTGACGAACACGGTACTGTGTGAGGTAAGCTAATTCTGTTCGCGATATGAGTTGCTTTCCTCCCAAGACAGTAGAGGGCAGAATGTTGAAACTTTTCTGGTTGGTGTGATCTAACAAGATGCACAACTTAGTAGATTCATTTCATTTCTAAAGAAGTTTGCTGGGAAAACAAACACCTGCATTGACACACAATTTACTGTGTGAAATAAGCTAGGTCTATTCTCAGAATGAGTTCCTTTCCTACGAAGACAATTGAGTGCAGCAAGTTGAAACTTTCCTGTTTTGTGTAATCTAACAAGATGCAAAACGTACTAGATTCGTTTCAAGTCTTCAGTAGTTCACTTAGAAAACAAACACCTTCATTGCCGAACACTGTACTGTGTGAAATAACCTACTTCTGTTCTTGGAATGAGTTGCTCTCCTATGAAGAGGGTTGAGTGCAGCAAGTTGAAACTTTCCTGGTTTGTGTAACCTAACAAGATGCACAAGTTAGGAGATTCGTTTCATTTCTAAAGTAGGTTTCTTAAAAAACAAACACCTACATTGCCGAACACTTTACTGTGTGAAATAAGCTAGTTCTGTTCTCGGAATGAGTTGCTCTCCTACGAAATGGTTGAGTGCAGCAAGGTGAAACTTCCTGGTTTTTGTAATCTAACAAGATGCACAACTTAGGAGCTTCGTTTCATTTCTAAAGTAGTTTGCTTAGAAAATAAACACCTTCATTGCCAAACACTGTACTGTGTGAAATAAGCTAGTTCTGTTCTCGGAATGAGTTGCTTTCCTACAAAGACAGTTCAGTGCAGCAAGTTGAAACTTTCCAGATTTGTGTAATCTAACAAGATGCACAACTTAGTATATTCATTTCATTTATAAATTATTTCGTTTAGGAAACAAATCCCTTCATTGCCGAACACTGTACTGTGTGAAATACGCTACTTCTGTCCTCAGAATGAGTTACTTTCCTACCAAGCCGGTGTAGTGTGCCAAGTTGAAACTTTCCTGGTTTGTGTAATCTGACAAGATGTACAACTTAGTAGATTCATTTCAGATGTAAAGTAGTTTGTTTAGAAAACAAACACCTTCATTGCTTAACACTGTACTGTGTTAAATAAGGTAGTACTGTTCGCAGAATGAGTTTTTTTCCGACGAAGACTGTTGTGTGCGGCAAGTTGAAACTTTCCTGGTTTGTGTAATCTAACAAGATGCACAACTTAGTGGATTCGTTTCATTTCTAAAGTAGTTTGCTTAGAAAACACACACCTTCATTCCCGAAGCTATACTGTGTGAAATAAGCTAGTTCTGTTCTCAGAATGAGTTGCTTTCCTATGAAGACGGTTGAGTGCAGCAAGTTGAAACTTTCCTGGTTTGTGTAATCTAACAAGATGCACAACTTAGTATTTCATTTCATTTCTAAAGTAGTTTGCTTAGAAAACAAACACCTTCATTGTTGAACATTGTACTGTGCGAAAAAAGCTAGTTCTATTCTCGGAATGAGTTGCTTTCCTACGAAGACGGTTGACAGCAGCAAGTTGAAAATTTCCTGGTTGGTGTAATCTAACAAGATGCACAACTTAGTATATTCATTTCATTTCTATGTAGTTTGCTTAGAAATCAAACACCTTCATTGCCATAAACTGTACTGTGTGAAAAAAGCTAGTTCTGTTCTCAGAATGAGTTGCTGTCCTACGAAAAGATTTGAGTGCAGCAAATTTAAACTTTCCTGGTTTGTGTAATCTAACAAGATGCACAACTTAGTATATTCATTTCTAAGAAAGTTTGCTTGGAAAACAAACACCTTCTTTACCAAACAATGTACTGTGTGAACTAAGCTAGTTCTGTTCTCGGAATGAGTTGCTTTCCTAAGAACATGGTTGAGTGGAGCAAGTTGAAACTTTCCTGGTTGGTGTAATCTAATAAGATGCACAACTTAGCAGATTCCTTTTATTTGTAAAGTATTTTGCTTAGAAAACAAACACATTCATTTCCAAATACTATACTGTGTGGAATAAGCTAGTTCTGTTCTCGGAATGAGTTGCTTTCTGACAAAGACGGTTCAGTGCAGCAAGTTGAAACTTTCCTGGTTTGTGTAATCTAACAAGATGCACAACTTAACAGCTTCGTTTCATTTCTAAAGTAGTTTGCTTAGAAAATAAACCCCTTAATTGCCTAACACTCTAGTGTGTAAAGTAAGCTAGTTCTGTCATCGGAATGTTGCTTTCCTACGAAGACGGTTGAGTGCAGCAAGTTGAAACTTTCCTGGTTTTGTGTAATCTAACAAGATGCACAACTTAGTAGATTCGTTTCATTTCTAAAGTAGTTTGCTTAGAAAACAAACACCTTCATTGCCAAACACTGTACTGTGTGAAAAAAGCTAGTTCTGTTCTCAGAATGAGTTGCTTTCCTAAGAAGACGGTTGAGTGCAGCAAGTTGAAACTTTCCTGGTTTGTGTAATCTAACAAGATGCACAACTTAGTAGATTCGTTTCATTTCTAAAGTAGTTTGCTTAGAAAACAAACACCTTCATTGCCAACACTGTACTGTGTGAAATAAGCTAGTTCTGTTCTCAGAATGAGTTGCTTTCCTACAAAGACAGTTGAGTGCAGCAAGTTGAAACTTTCCTGGTTTGTGTAATCTAACAAGATGCACAACTTAGTAGATTCGTTTCATTTCTAAAGTAGTTTGTTTAGAAAACAAACACCTTCATTGCCAAACACTGTACTGTGTGAAATAAGCTAGTTCTGTTCTCGGAATGAGTTGCTTTCCTATGAAGACGGTTGAGTGCAGCAAGTTGAAACTTTCCTGGTTTGTGTAATCTAACAAGATGCACAACTTAGTAGATTCATTTCATTTCTAAAGTAGTTTGCTTAGAAAACAAACACCTTCATTGCTGAACACTGTACTGTGTGAAATAAGCTAGTTCTGTTCTCGAATGAGTTGCTTTCCTAAGAAGACAGTTGAGTGCAGCAAGTTGAAACTTTCCTGGTTTGTGTAATCTAACAAGATGCGCAACTTAGTAGATTTGTTTTATTTCTAAGGCAGTTTGCATACAAAACAAGCACCTTCATTGCCAAACACTGTACTGGGGGAATTAAGCTAATTCTGTCCTCAGAATGAGTTGCTTTCATATGAAGAAGGTTGAGTGCAGCAAGTTGAAACTTTCTTGGTTTGTGTAAAATAACAAGGTGCACAACTTAGTAGATTCATTTCATTTCTAAATTAGTTTGCTTGGAAAAGAAACACCTTCATTGCCGAAAACTGTACTGTGTGAAATAAGCTAGTTCTGTTCTCAGAATGAGTTGCTTTCCTACAAAGACCGTGGAGTGCAGCAAGTTGAAACTTTCCTGGTTTGTGTAATCTCACAAGATGCACAACTTAGTATATTCATTTCATTTCTAAAGTAGTTTGCTTAGAAAACAAACACCTTCATTGCCGAACACTGTACTGTGTGAAATAAGCTAGTTCTGTTCTCAGAATGAGTTGCTTTCCTACAAAGATGGTTGAGTGCAGCAAGTTGAAACTTTCCTGGTTTGTGTAATCTAAACAAGATGCACAACTTAGTAGATTCATTTCATTTCTAAAGTAGTTTGCTTAGAAAACAAACACCTTCATTGCCAAACACTGTACTGTGTGAAATAAGCTGTTCTGTTCTCGATAATGAGTTGCTTTCCTACCAAAGACGGTTGAGTGCAGCAAGTTGAAACTTTCTGGTTTGTGTAATCTAACAAGATGCACAACTTAGTAGATTCATTTCATTTCTAAAGTAGTTTGCTTAGAAAACAAACACCTTCATTGCCAAACACTGTACTGTGTGAAATAAGCTAGTTCTGTTCTCAGAATGAGTTGCTTTCCTACGAAGATGGTTGAGTGCAGCAAGTTGAAACTTTCCTGGTTTGTGTAATCTAACAAGATGCACAACTTAGTAGATTCATTTCATTTCTAAAGTAGTTTGCTTAGAAAACAAACACCTTCATTGCTGAACACTGTACTGTGTGAAATAAGCTAGTTCTGTTCTTGGAATGAGTTGCTTTCCTACCAAGACGGTTGAGTGCAGCAAGTTGAAACTTCCTGGTTTGTGTAATCTAACAAGATGCACAACTTAGTAGATTCATTTCATTTCTAAAGTAGTTTGCTTAGAAAACAAACACCTTCATTGCCAAACACTGTACTGTGTGAAGTAAGCTAGTTCTGTTCTCGGAATGAGTTGCTTTCCTAAGAAGAACGTTGAGTGCAGCAAGTTGAAACTTTCCTGGTTTGTGTAATCTAACAAGATGCACAACTTAGTAGATTCATTTCATTTCTAAAGTAGTTTGCTTAGAAAACAAAAACACCTTCATTGCCAAACACTGTACTGTGTGAAATAAGCTAGTTCTGTTCTCAGAATGAGTTGCTTTCCTACAAAGATAGTTGAATGCAGCAAGTTGAAACTTTCCTGGTTTGTGTAATCTAACAAGATGCACAACTTAGTAGATTCTTTCATTTCTAAAGTAGTTTGCTTAGAAAACAAACACCTTCATTGCCAAACACTGTACTGTGTGAAATAAGCTAGTTCTGTTCTCAGAATGAGTTGCTTTCCTACTGAAGACGGTTGAGTGCAGCAAGTTGAAACTTTCCTGGTTTGTGTAATCTAACAAGATGCACAACTTAGTAGATTCTTTCATTTCTAAAGTAGTTTGCTTAGAAAACAAACACCTTCATTGCTGAACACTGTACTGTGTGAAGTAAGCTAGTTCTGTTCTCAGAATGAGTTGCTTTCCTACCAAGACGGTTGAGTGCAGCAAGTTGAAACTTTCCTGGTTTGTGTAATCTAACAAGATGCACAACTTAGTAGATTCATTTCATTTCTAAAGTAGTTTGCTTAGAAAACAAACACCTTCATTGCCAAAACACTGTACTGTGTGAAATAAGCTAGTTCTGTTCTCAGAATGAGTTGCTTTCCTACCAAGATGGTTGAGTGCAGCAAGTTGAAACTTTCCTGGTTTGTGTAATCTAACAAGATGCACAACTTAGTAGATTCGTTTCATTTCTAAAGTAGTTTGCTTAGAAAACAAACACCTTCATTGCTGAACACTGTACTGTGTGAAATAAGCTAGTTCTGTTCTCAGAATGAGTTGCTTTCCTACAAAGAGACAGTTGAGTGCAGCAAGTTGAAAATTTCCTGGTTTGTGTAATCTAACAAGATGCACAACTTAGTAGATTCGTTTCATTTCTAAAGTAGTTTGCTTAGAAAACAAACACCTTCATTGCCAAACACTGTACTGTGTGAAGTAAGCTAGTTCTGTTCTCAGAATGAGTTGCTTTCCTACCAAGACGGTTGAGTGCAGCAAGTTGAAACTTTCCTGGTTTGTGTAATCTAACAAGATGCACAACTTAGTAGATTCGTTTCATTTCTAAAGTAGTTTGCTTAGAAAACAAACACCTTCATTGCCAAACACTGTACTGTGTGAAATAAGCTAGTTCTGTTCTCGGAATGAGTTGCTTTCCTACCAAGACGGTTGAGTGCAGCAAGTTGAAACTTTCCTGGTTTGTGTAATCTAACAAGATGCACAACTTAGTAGATTCATTTCATTTCTAAAGTAGTTTGCTTAGAAAACAAACACCTTCATTGCCGAACACTGTACTGTGTGAAATAAGCTAGTTCTGTTCTCGAAATGAGTTGCTTTCCTACCAAGATGGTTGAGTGCAGCAAGTTGAAACTTTCCTGGTTTGTGTAATCTAACAAGATGCACAACTTAGTAGATTCGTTTCATTTCTAAAGTAGTTTGCTTAGAAAACAAACACCTTCATTGCAGAACACTGTACTGTGTGAAATAAGCTAGTTCTGTTCTCAGAATGAGTTGCTTTCCTACCAAGACGGTTGAGTGCAGCAAGTTGAAACTTTCCTGGTTTGTGTAATCTAACAAGATGCACAACTTAGTAGATTCATTTCATTTCTAAAGTAGTTTGCTTAGAAAACACCTTCATTGCCAAACACTGTAGTGTGTGAAGGAAGTTAGTTCTGTTCTCGGAATGACTTGCTTTCCTACGAAGACGGTTGAGTGCAGCAAGTTGAAACTTTCTTGGTTTGTGTAATCTAACAAGATGCACAACTTAGTAGATTCATTTCATTTTCTAAAGTAGTTTGCTTAGAAAACAAACACCTTCATTGCCAACACTGTACTGTGTGAAGTAAGCTAGTTCTGTTCTCAGAATGAGTTGCTTTCCTACCAAGATGGTTGAGTGCAGCAAGTTGAAACTTTCCTGGTTTGTGTAATCTAACAAGATGCACAACTTAGTAGATTCAATTCATTTCTAAAGTAGTTTGCTTAGAAAACAAACACCTTCATTGCTGAACACTGTACTGTGAAAGTAAGCTAGTTCTGTTCTCGGAATGAGTTGCTTTCCTACGAAAACGGTTGAATGCAGCAAGTTGAAACTTTCCTGGTTTGTGTAATCTAACAAGATGCACAACTTAGTAGATTCATTTCATTTCTAAAGTAGTTTGCTTAGAAAACAAACACCTTCATTGCTGAAAAATGTACTGTGTGAAATAAGCTAGTTTTGTCCTCAGTATGAGTTGCTTTCCTACGAAGATAGTTGAGTGCAGGAAGTTGAAACTTTCCTCGTTTCTGTAACCTAACAAGTTACACAACTTAGTAGACTTGTTTCATTCCTAAAGTAGTTTGCTTAGAAAACAAACACCTTCTTTGCCGAACACTGTAGTTTGTGAAGTAAGTTAGTTCTGTTCTCAGAATGAGTTGCTTTCTTACGAAGAAGGCTGAATGCATCATGTTGAAACTTTGTTGGTTTGTATAATCTAAAGAGATGCAGAACTTAGTAGATTCGTTTCATTTTTAAAGTAGTTTGCTTAGAAAACAAACACCTTCATTCCTGAACATTGTACTGTGTGAAATAAGCTAGTCTGTCCTCAGTATGAGTTGCTTTCCTACGAAGATAGTTGAGTGCAGGAAGTTGAAATTTTCGTGGTTTGTGTAATCTAACAACATGCACAACTTAGTAGATTCGTTTCATTTCTAAAGTAGTTTGCTTTAGAAAACAAACACCTTCATTGCAAACACTGTACTGTGTGAAATAAGCTAGTTCTGTTCTCAGAATGAGTTGCTTTCCTAATAAGACAGGTTGAGTGCAGCAAGTTGAAACTTTCCTGGTTTGTGTAATCTAACAAGATGCACAACTTAGTAGATTCGTTTCATTTCTAAAGTAGTTTGCTTAGAAAACAAAACACCTTCATTGCCTAACACTGTACTGTGTGAAATAAGCTAGTTCTGTTCTCAGAATGAGTTGCTTTCCTACCAAGATGTTGAGTGCAGCAAGTTGAAACTTTCCTGGTTTGTGTAATCTAACAAGATGCACAACTTAGTAGATTCATTTCATTTCTAAAGTAGTTTGCTTAGAAAACAAACACCTTCATTGCCAAACACTGTACTGTGTGAAGTAAGCTAGTTCTGTTCTCAGAATGAGTTGCTTTCCTAAGAAGACAGTTGAGTGCAGCAAGTTGAAACTTTCCTGGTTTGTGTAATCTAACAAGATGCACAACTTAGTAGATTCGTTTCATTTCTAAAAAGTAGTTTGCTTAGAAAACAAACACCTTCATTCCTGAACACTGTACTGTGTGAAATAAGCTAGTTCTGTTCTCGAATGAGTTGCTTTCCTACCAAGATAGTTGAGTGCAGCAAGTTGAAACTTTCCTGGTTTGTGTAATCTAACAAGATGCACAACTTAGTAGATTCATTTCATTTCTAAAGTAGTTTGCTTAGAAAACAAACACCTTCATTGCCGAACACTGTACTGTGTGAAATAAGCTAGTTCTGTTCTCAGGAATGAGTTGCTTTCCTAAGAAGATGGTTGAGTGCAGCAAGTTGAAACTTTCCTGGTTTGTGTAATCTAACAAGATGCACAACTTAGTAGATTCATTTCATTTCTAAAGTAGTTTGCTTAGAAAACAAACACCTTCATTGCCAAACACTGTACTGTGTGAAATAAGCTAGTTCTGTTCTCAGAATGAGTTGCTTTCCTAAGATGACGGTTGAGTGCAGCAAGTTGAAACTTTCCTGGTTTGTGTAATCTAACAAGATGCACAACTTAGTAGATTCCTTTCATTTCTAAAGTAGTTTGCTTAGAAAACAAACACCTTCATTGCAAACACTGTAGTGTGTGAAGTAAGCTAGTTCTGTTCTCAGAATGAGTTGCTTTCCTACAAAGACGGTTGAGTGCAGCAAGTTGAAAACTTCCTGGTTTGTGTAATCTAACAAGATGCACAACTTAGTAGATTCAATTTCATTTCTAAAGTAGTTTGTTTAGAAAACAAACACCTTCATTGCCAAACACTGTACTGTGTGAAATAAGCTAGTTCTGTTCTCGGAATGAGTTGCTTTCCGACGAAGTGGGTTGAATGCATCAAGTTGAAACTTCCTTGGTTTGTGTAATCTAACAAGATGCACAACTTAGTAGATTCATTTCATTTCTAAAGTAGTTTGCTTAGAAAACAAACACCTTCATTGCCCAACACTGTACTGTGTGAAATAAGCTAGTTCTGTTCTCAGAATGAGTTGCTTTCCTACCAAGACAGTTGAGTGCAGCAAGTTGAAACTTTCCTGGTTTGTGTAATCTAACAAGATGCACAACTTAGTAGATTCGTTTCATTTCTAAAGTAGTTTGCTTAGAAAACAAACACCTTCATTGCCAAACACTGTACTGTGTGAAATAAGCTAGTTCTGTTCTCGGAATGAGTTGCTTTCCTACGAAGATGGTTGAGTGCAGCAAGTTGAAACTTTCCTGGTTTGTGTAATCTAACAAGATGCACAACTTAGTAGATTCGTTTCATTTCTAAAGTAGTTTGCTTAGAAAACAAACACCTTCATTGCCAAACACTGTACTGTGTGAAATAAGCTAGTTCTGTTCTCGGAATGAGTTGCTTTCCTACAAAGACGGTTGAGTGCAGCAAGTTGAAACTTTCCTGGTTTGTGTAATCTAACAAGATGCACAACTTAGTAGATTCGTTTCATTTCTAAAGTAGTTTGCTTAGAAAACAAACACCTTCATTTCTGAACACTGTACTGTGTGAAATAAGCTAGTTCTGTTCTCAGAATGAGTTGCTTTCCTAAGAAGACGGTTGAGTGCAGCAAGTTGAAACTTTCCTGGTTTGTGTAATCTAACAAGATGCACAACTTAGTAGATTCATTTCATTTCTAAAGTAGTTTGCTTAGAAAAAAAACACCTTCATTGCCAAACACTGTACTGTGTCAAACAAGCTAGTTCTGTTTCGGAACTAGTTGCTTTCCTACGAAGATGGTTGAGTGCAGCAAATTGAACCTTTCCTGGTTGGTGTAATCAAAGAAGGTGCACAATATAATAGTTTAGTTTCATTTCTAAAGTAGTCTGATTAGAAAACACACTCCTTCATGGCCAAATACTGTAGTGTGTGAAGTAAGCTAGTTCTGTTCTCGGAATGAGTTGCTTTCCTACAAAGACGGTTGAGTGCAGCAAGTTGAAACTTTCCTGGTTGGTGTAATCTAACAAGTTGCACAACTTAGTAGATTCGTTTCATTTCTAAAGTAGTTTGCTTAGAAAACAAACACCTTCATTGCCTGAACACTGTACTGTGTGAAATAAGCTAGTTCTGTTCTCAGAATGAGTTGCTTTCCTACCAAGATAGTTGAGTGCAGCAAGTTGAAACTTTCCTGGTTTGTGTAATCTAACAAGATGCACAACTTAGTAGATTCGTTTCATTTCTAAAGTAGTTTGCTTAGAAAACAAACACCTTCATTGCAAACACTGTACTGTGTGAAATAAGCTAGTTCTGTTCTCAGAATGAGTTGCTTTCCTACCAAGACAGTTGAGTGCAGCAAGTTGAAACTTTCCTGGTTTGTGTAATCTAACAAGATGCACAACTTAGTAGATTCATTTCATTTCTAAAGTAGTTTGCTTAGAAAACAAACACCTTCATTGCAGAACACTGTACTGTGTGAAATAAGCTAGTTCTGTTCTCAGAATGAGTTGCTTTCCTACAAAGACAGTTGAGTGCAGCAAGTTGAAACTTTCCTGGTTTGTGTAATCTAACAAGATGCACAACTTAGTAGATTCGTTTCATTTCTAAAGTAGTTTGCTTTAGAAAACAAACACCTTCATTGCCAACACTGTACTGTGTGAAATAAGCTAGTTCTGTTCTTGGAATGAGTTGCTTTCCTACAAAAGATGGTTGAGTGCAGCAAGTTGAAACTTTCCTGGTTTGTGTAATCTAACAAGATGCACAACTTAGTAGATTCATTCATTTCTAAAGTAGTTTTCTTAGAAAACAAACACCTTCATTGCCGAACACTGTACTGTGTGAAATAAGCTAGTTCTGTTCTCAGAATGAGTTGCTTTCCTAAGAAGACGGTTGAGTGGAGCAAGTTGAAACTTTCCTGGTTTGTGTAATCTAACAAGATGCACAACTTAGGAGGTTCGTTTCATTTCTAAAGTAGTTTGCTTAGAAAATGAACACAATCATTGCCGAACACTGTACTGTGTGAAATAAGCTAGTTCTGTTCTTGGAATGACTTGCTTTCCTACAAAGAAGGTTCAGTGCACCAAGTTGAAACTGTCCTGGCTTGGGTAATCTAACAAGATGCACAACTTAATAGCTTCGTTTCATTTCTAAAGTAGTTTGCTTAGAAAATAAACACCTTCATGGCCAAACACTGGAGTGTGTAAAGTAAGCTCGTTCTGTCCTCGGAATGAGTTGCTTTCCTATGAAGGCGGTTGAGTGTAACAAGTTAATACTTTCCTGGTTGGTGTATTTTAACAAGATGCACAAATTAGTAGATTCATTTCATTTCTAAGGAAGTTTGCTGGAAAAACAAACACCTTCATTGTCGAACACTGTACTGTGTGAACTAACTAGTTCAGTTCTTGATATGAGTTGCTTTCATAGTAAGACAGTTGAATGCAGCAAGTTGAGACATTCCTGGGTTGTGTAGTATTACAAGATGCGCAACTTAGTAGATTTGTTTTATTTCTAAGGCAGTTTGCATACAAAACAAGCACCTTCATTGCCAAACACTGTACTGGGGGAATTAAGCTAATTCTGTCCTCAGAATGAGTTGCTTTCATATGAAGAAGGTTGAGTGCAGCAAGTTGAAACTTTCTTGGTTTGTGTAAAATAACAAGGTGCACAACTTAGTAGATTCATTTCATTTCTAAATTAGTTTGCTTGGAAAAGAAACACCTTCATTGCCGAAAACTGTACTGTGTGAAATAAGCTAGTTCTGTTCTCAGAATGAGTTGCTTTCCTACAAAGACCATGGAGTGCGGCAAGTTGAAACTTTGCTGGTTTGTGTAATCTCACAAGATGCACAACTTAGTATATTCATTTCATTTCTGAAGAAGTTTGCTTAGAAAGCAAACACCTTCATTGCTGAAACTGTACTTTGTGAAATAAGCTAGTTCTGTCCTCGGAATGAGTTGCTTTCCTACAAAGATGGTGGTGTGCAGCAAGTTGAAACTTCGCTGGTTTCTGTAATGTAACAAGATGCACAGCTTAGTATATTCATTTCTAAGAAAGTTTGCTTAGAAAGCAAACACCTTCATTGCCAAACAATGTAGTGTGTGAAGCAAGCTGTTTCTGTTCTCGATATGAGTTACTTTCCTACGAAGACGGTTGAGTGCAGCAAGTTGAAACTTAACTGGTTTGTGTAATCAAACAAGATGCATAACTTAGTGGATTCTTTTCATTTCTAAAGTAGTTTGCTTAGAAAACAAACACCTTCATTGCCGAACACTCTCCTGTGTGAAATAAGCTAGTTCTGTTCTCAGAATGAGTTGCTTTCCTACGAAGATGGTTGAATGCAGCGAGGAGAAACTTTCCAGGTTTGTGTAATCCAACAAGATTCACAATTTAGTAGATTCATTTCATTTCTAAAGTACTTTGCTTAGAAAACAATCATCTTCATTGCTGAGAAATGTACTGTGTGAAATAAGCTGGTTCTGTTCTTGGAATGATGTCCTTTATTACGAAGACGGTTGAGTGCAGCAAGTTGATACATTCCTGTGTTGCATAATCTAACAAGATGCACAAGTTAGTGGATTCGTTTCATTTCTAAAGTAGTTTGCTTAGAAAACAAACACCTTCATTTCCAAACAATGTAGTGTGTGGAGTAAGCTAGTTCTGTTCTCGGAATGACTTGTTTTCCTAAGAAGAACGTTGAGTGCAGCAAGTTTAAACTTTCCTGGTTTGTGTAATATAACAAGATGCATAACTTAGTAGATTTGCTTCATTTCTAAAGTAGTTTGCTGAGAAAACAAACACCTTCATTGCCGAACACTGGCCTGTGTGAAATAAGCTAGTTTTGTTCTCAGAATGAGTTACTTTCCTACAAAGGCAGTTGAATGCAGCAAGTTGAAACTTTCCTGGTTTGTGTAATCTAACAAGATGCACAACTTAGTAGATTCGTTACCTTTCTAAAGTTGTTTGTTTAGAAAACAAACACAATCATTGCCGAACACTGTACTGTGTGAAATGAGATAGTTCTGTTCTCGGAATGAGTTGCTTTCCTACGAAGACGGTTCAGTGCAGCAAATTGAAACTTTCCTGGTTTGAGTAATCTAACAAGATGCACAACTTAGTAGCTTCGTTTCATTTCTAAAGTAGTTTGCTTAGAAAATAAACACCTTCATTGCTGAACACTGGAGTGTGTAAAGTAAGCTAGTTCTGTCCTCGGAATGAGTTGCTTTCCTAAGAAGACGGTTGAGGGCAGTAAGTTGAAACTTTCATGGTTTGTGTAAACTAACAAGATGCATAAATCATTAGATTCATTTCATTTATAATTAGTTTGCTTATAAGAGAAACAACTTCATTGCCAAACACTGTACTGTGTGAAATAAGCTACTTCTGTTCCTGGAATGAGTTAATTTCCTAAGAAGAAGGTTGAGTGCAGCAAGTTGAAACTTTCCTCTTTTGTGTAATCTAACAAGATGCATAACGTACTAGATTCGTTTCATTTCTAAAGTAGTTTGCTTAAAAAACAAACAAAATCATTGCTGATCAGTGTACTGTGTGAAATAAGCTAGTTCTGTTCTCAGAATGAGTTGCTTTCATACAGAGCCGGTTCAGTGCACGAAGTTGAAGCTGTCCTGGTTTGTGTAATCTAACAAGATGCACAACTTAGTAGCTTCGTTTCATTTCTAAGTAGTTTGCTTAGAAAATAAACACCTTCATTGCCGAAAACTGTACTGTATGAAGTAATGTAATTCTGTTCTCAGAATGAGTTGCTTTCCTTCGAAGACGGTTGAGTGCAGCAAGCTGAAACTTTCCTGGGTTGTGTAATCTAAGAAGATGCACAACTTAGTAGATTCGTTTCATTTCAAAAGTAGTTTGCTTAGAAAACAAAAACCTTCATTGCCGAATAGTGTACTGTGGGAAATAAGCTAGTTCTGTTCTCGGAATGAGTTGCTTTCCTACCAAGACGGATGAGTGCAGCATGTTGAAACTTTCCTGGCATTTGTAATCTAACAAGCTGCACACCTTGGTAGGTTCATTTCATTTCTAAAGTAGTTTCCTTAGAAAACAAACACCTTGGTGGCCGAACATTGTACTCTGTGAAATAAGCTAGTTCTGTTCTCGGAATGAGTTGCTTTCCTACGAGGATGGTTGAGTGCAGCAAGTTGATACTTCCCTGGTTTGTGTAATCTAACAAGATGCACAACTTAGTAGATTCGTTTCATTTCTAAAATAGTTGGCTTAGAAAACAAACACCTTCATTGCTGAACAGTGTACTGTCTGAAGTAAGCTAGATCTGTTCTCGGAATGAGTTGCCTTCCAACGAAGAAGGTTGAGTGCAGCAAGTTTATAATTTCCTGATTTGTGTAATCTCACAAGATGCACTATTTAGTAGATTCCTTTCATTTCTCAAGTAGTTTGCTTAGAAAACACCTTCATTGCCAAACACTGTAGTGTGTGAAGGAAGTTAGTTCTGTTCTCGGAATGACTTGCTTTCCTACGAAAACGGTTGAATGCAGCAAGTTGCAACTTTCTTGGTTTGTGTAATCTAACAAGATGCACAACGTAGTTGATTCATTTCATTTCTAAAGTAGTTATCTTAGGAAACAAACACCTTGATTGCCGAACATTGTACTGTGTGGAATAAGCTAGTTCTGTTCTCAGAATGAGTCGCTTTCCTACGAAGATAGTTGAATGCAGGAAGTTGAAACTTTCCTGGTTTCTGTAACCTAACAAGTTGCACAATTTAGTAGATTCCTTTCATTTCTAAAATAGTTTGCTTAGAAAACAAACACCTTCATTGCCGAACACTGTACTGTTTGAAATAAGGTAGTTCTATTATTGGAATGAGTTGCCCTCCTATGAAGAAGGTTAAATGCAGCAAGTTGAAACTTTCCTGCTTCGTGTAATGTAACAAGATGCACAACTCAGTAGATTCTTTCATTTCTAAAGTAGTTTGCTTAGAAAACAAACACCTTCATTGCTGAAAAATGTACTGTGTGAAATAAGCTAGTTTGTCCTCAGTATGAGTTGCTTTCCTACGAAGATAGTTGAGTGCAGGAAGTTGAAATTTTCGTGGTTTGTGTAATCTAACAACATGCACAACTTATTAGATTCGTTTCATTTGTAAAGTAGTTTTCTTAGAAAAGAAACACCTTCATTGCCGACCAATGTACTGTGGGAAATAAGCCAGTTCTGTTCTAGTAATGAGTTGCTTTCCAAATAAGACAGTTGAGTCCAGCAAGTTGAAACTTTCCTGGTTTGTGTAATGTAACAAGATGCACAACTTAGCAGATTCGTTTTATTTGTAAAGTAGTTTGCTTAGAAAACAAACACCTTCATTCCTGACCACTGTACTATGTGAAGTAAGCTAGTTCTGTTCTCGGAATGAGTTGCTTTCCTAGGAAGACGGTTGAGTGCAGCAAGTTGAAACTTTCCTGGTTGTGTATTCTACCAAGTTGCACAACTTCGTAAATTCGTTTCATTTCTAAAGTCGTTTGCTTAGAAAACAAACACCTTTATTGCCGAACACTGTAGGGTGTGAAGTAAGCTAGTTCTATTCTCGGAATGACTTGCTTTCCTACGAAGACGGTTGAATGAACAAGTTGAAACTTCCCAGGTTTGTGTAATCTAACAAGATGCACAACTTTGTAGATTCGTTTCATTTCTAATGTAGTTTGCTTAGAAAAGAAACACCTTCATTTCTGAACACTGTACTGTGTGAAATAAGCTAGTTCTGTTCTCGGAATGAGTTGCTTTCCTACCAAGACGGTGGAGTGCGACAAATTGAAACTTTCCTGGTTTTTGTAATCTAATAAGGTGCACAAATTAGGATATTCGTTTCATTTCTAAAGAAGTTTGCTTCGAAAACAAACACCTTCATTTCAGAACACTGTAGTGTGTGAAGCAAGCTAGTTCTGTTCTTGGAATGAGTTGCTTTTCTACGAAAACGGTTGAATGCAGCAAGATGATACTTCCCTGATTTGTGAAATCTAACAAGATGCACAACTTAGTAGATTTGTTTCATTTATAAAGTAGTTGGCTTAGAAAACAAACACCTTCATTGCTGAACAGTGTACTGTTTGAAGTAAGCAAGATCTGTTCTCGGAATGAGTTGCCTTCCTACGAAGACGGTTGAGTGCAGCAAGTTTATAATTTCCTGATTTGTGTAATCTCACAAGATGCACAATTTAGTAGATTCCTTTCATTTTTCAAGTAGTTTGCTTAGAAAACAAACACCTTCATTGCCGAACACTGTAGTGTGTGAAGTAAGCTAGTTCTGTTCTCAGAATGAGTTGCTTTCCTATGGAGACGGTTGAGTGCATCAAGTTGAAACTTTCCTGGTTTGTGTAATCTAACAAGGTGCACAACTTAGTAGATTCAATTTATTTCTAAATAAGTTTGCTTAGAAAACAAACACCTTCATTGCCGAACACTGTAGCGTGTGAAGTAAGCTAGTTGTGTTCTCGGAATGACTTGCTTTCCTATGAAAACTGTTGAAGGCAGCAAGTTGAAACTTTCTTGGTTTGTGTAATCTATCAAGATTTACAATTGTGTCGATTCATTTCATTTCTAAAGTAGTTATCTTAGAAAACAAACACCTTGATTGCCAAACATTGTACTGTGTGAAATAAGCTAGTTCTGTTCTCAGAATGAGTTGCTTTCCTATGAAGATAGTTGAATGCAGGAAGTTGAAACTTTCCTGGTTTCTGTAACCTAAAAGTTGCACAACCTAGTAGATTCGTTTCATTTCTAAAGTAGTTTGCTTAGAAAACAAACACCTTCATTGCCGAACACTGTACTGTTTGAAATAGGCTAGTTCTGTTATTGGAATGAGTTGCCCTCCTACGAAGAAGGTTAAATACAGCAAGTTGAAACTTTCCTGGTTTGTGTAATGTAACAAGATGCACAACTCAGTAGATTCTTTCATTTCTAAAGTAGTTTGCTTAGAAAAAAAACACCTTCATTGTTGAAAAATGTACTGTGTGAAATAAGCTATTTCTGTTCTCGCAATGAGTTGCTTTCCTACGAAGACGGTTGAGTGCAGCAAGTTGAAACTTTCATGGTTTTTGTAATCTAATAAGGTGCACAACTTAGTAGATTCGTTTCATTTCTAAAGAAGTATGCTTAGAAAACAAGCACCTTCATTTCCGAACACTGTAGTGTGTGCAGTAAGCTAGTTCTGTTCTCGGAATGAGTTGCCTTCCTACGAAAAAGGTTGAATGCAGCTTGTTGAAACTTTCTTGGTTTGTGTAATCTAAGAAGATGCACAACTTGGTCAATTCATTTCATTTCTAACGTAGTTTGTTTAGAAAGGAAACACCTACGTTGCCCAAAATTGTACTGTGTGAAATAAGCTAGTTTTGTCCTCAGTATGAGTTGCTTTTCTACGAAGATAGTTGAGTGCAGGAAGTTGAAACTTTCCTCGTTTCTGTAACCTAACAAGTTGCACAACTTAGTAGATTTGTTTCATTCCTAAAGTAGTGTGCTTAGAAAACAAAAACCTTCTTTGCCAAACACAGTAGTGTGTGAAGTAAATTAGTTCTGTTCTCCAATGAGTTGCTTTCCTACGAAGACGACTGAATGCAGCATGTTGAAACTTTCTTGGTTTGTGTAATCTAATGAGATGCACAACTTAGTAGATTCGTTTCATTTGTAAAGTAGTTTGCTTAGAAAACAAACACCTTCATTCCTGAACATTGTACTGTATGAAATAAGCCAGTTCTGTCCTCAGTATGAGTTGCTTTCCTACGAAGATAGTTGAGTGCAGGAAGTTGAAACTTTTGTGGTTTGTGTAATCTAACAAGATGCACAACTTATTAGATTCATTTCATTTGTAAAGTAGTTATCTTAGAAAAGAAACACCTTCATTGCCGAACAATGAACTGTGGGAAATAAGCCAGTTTTGTTCTCGTAATGAGTTGCTTTCCGAATAACACGGTTGAGTGCAGCAAGTTGAAACTTTCCTGGTTTGTGTAACGTAACAAGATGCACAACTTAGTCGATTCATTTCATTTCTAAAGTAGTTATCTTATAAAACAAACACCTTCATTGAATAACATTCTATGGTGTGAAATAAGCTAGTTCTGTTCTCAGAATGAGTTGCTTTCCTACGATGATAGTTGAGTGCAGGAAGTTGAAACTTTCCTGGTTTCTGTAACCTAACAGGATGCACAACTTAGTAGATTCCTTTCATTTCTAAAGTAGTTTTCTGAGATTACAAACACCTTCATTTCCAAACACTGTAGTGTGTGAAGTAAGCTAGTTCTGTTCTCGGAATGAGTTGCTTTCCTACAAAGTCGGTTGAATGCAGCAAGTTGAAACTTTCTTGGTTTGTGTAATCTAACAAGGTGCACAACTTAGTAGATTCCTTTCATTTCTAAGGTAGTTTGTTTAGAAAACAAATACCTTCATTGCCAAAAACTGTACTGGGTTAAATAAGCTAGTTCTGTTCTCGGAATGAGTTGCTTTCCGACGTAGTGGGTTGAATGCATCAAGTTGAAACTTCCTTGGTTTGTGTAATCTAACAAGATGCACAACTTAGTAGATTCGTTTCATTTCTGAAGCACTTTTCTTAGAAAACAAACACCTTCATTCCTGAATGTGATAAGCTAGTTCTGTTCTCGGAATGAGTTGCTTTCCTACGAAGACAGTTGAGTGCAGCAAGTTGAAACTTTCCTGGTTTGTGTAATCTAACAAGATGCACGACTTAGTAGATTCGTTTCATTTCTAAAGTAGTTTGCTTCGAAAACAAACACTTTCATTGCCGAACACTGTAATGTGTGAAGTAAGCAAGTTCTGTTCTCTGAATGAGTTGCTTTCCTACGAAAATGGTGGAATGCAGCAAGTTGAAACTCTCCTGGTTTGTGTAATCTAACAAGATGCCCAGCTTAGTAGATTCGTTTATTTTCTAAAGAAGTTTGCTTAGAAAACAAACACCTTCATTCCTGAACACTGTACTGGGTGAAATAAGGTAGTTCTGTTCTCGGAATGAGTTGCTTTCCTACGAAAACGGTGGAATGCAGCAAGTTGAAACTCCCCTGGTTTGTGTAATCTAACAATATGCCCAGCTTAGTAGATTCGTTTATTTTCTAAAGAAGTTTGCTTAGAAAACAAACACCTTCATTCCTGAACACTGTACTGGGTGAAATAAGGTAGTTCTGTTCTCAGAATGAGTTGCTTTCCGAATAAGACGGTTGAGTGCAGCAAGGTGAAACTTTCCTGGTTTGTGTAATCTAACAAGATGCACAACTTAGTAGATTAGTTTCATTTCTAACGTAGTTTGCTTAGAAAACAAACACCTTCATATCTGAACACAGTACTCTACGAAGTAAGCTAATTCTGTTCTCGGAATGAATTGCGTTCCTACAAAGATGGATGAGTGCAGCAAGTTGAAACTTTCCTGGTTTGTCTAATCTAACAAGATGCACAACTCAGTAGATTCGTTTCATTTCTAAATAAGTTTGCTTAGAAAACAAACACCTTCATTTCCGAACAATGTAGTGTGTGAAGTAAGCTAGTTCTGTTCTCGGAATGATTTGCTTTCCTACAAAAACGGTTGAGTGAAGCAAGTTGAAACTTTCCTGTTTTCTGTAATGTAACAAGATGCACAACTTAGTCCATTCATTTCATTTCTAAAGTAGTTATCTTAGAAAACAAACATCTTCATTCCCGAACATTGTACTGTGTGAAATATGCTAGTTCTGTTCTCAGAATGAGTTCCTTTCCTATGAAGATAGTTGAGTCCAGGAAGGTGAAACTTTCCTGGTTTCTGTAACCTAACTGTTTGCACAACTTAGTAGATTCATTTCTTTTCTAAAGTAGTTTGCCTAGAAAAGAAACACCTTCATTGCCGAACACTGTAGTGTGTGAAGTAAGGTAGTTCTGTTCTCAGAATGAGTTGCTTTCCTACAAAGTCGGTTGAATGCAGCAAGTTGAAACTTTCTTGGTTTGTGTAATCTAACAAGAGGCACAACTTAATAGATTGGTTTCATTTCTAAAGTAGTTTGCTTGGAAAAATAACACCTTTATTGCAGAACACTGTACTGTGTGAAATAAGCTAGTTCTGTTCTCAGAATGAGAAGCTTTCCTACAAAGGCGGTTGAGTGCAGCAAGTTAAAACTTTCTTGGTTTGTGTAATCTAACAAGATGCACAACTTAGTAGATTCGTTTCATGTCTAAAGTAGTTTGCTTAGAAAACAAACACCTTCACTGCCGAATACTGTAGTGTGTGAAGTAAGCTAGTTCTGTACTCAGAATGAGTTGCTTTCCTACGAAGATGGTTGAGTGCAGCAAGTTGAAACTTTCCTGGTTTCTGTAATCTAACAAGATGCACAAATTAGTAGATTCATTTCATTTCTAGAGTAGTTTTCTAAGAAAACAAACACCTTCATTGCTGAATATTGTACTGTGAGAAATAAGCTGGTTCTGTTCTCAGAATGAGTTGCTTTCCTAGGAAGATTTTTGAGTGCAGGAAGTTGAAACTCTCCTGGTTTCTGTAACCTAACAAGTTGCACAACTTAGTAGATTAGTTTCATTTCTAAAGTAGTTTGCTTAGAAAACAAACGCCTTCATTGCCGAAAACTGTACTGTGTCAAAGAAGCTAGTTCTGTTCTCGGAATGAGTTGCTTTACTACGAAAACTGTTGAATGCAGAAGTTGAAACTTTCCTCGTTTGTGTACTTTAACAAGATGCACAACGAAGTCAATTCGTTTCATTTCTAAAGTAGTTTGCTTAGAAAACAAACACCTTCATTTCCAAACAATGTAGTGTGTGAAGTAAGCTAGTTCTGTTCTCGGAATGACTTGCTTTCCTACGAAAACGCTTGAGTGCGGCAAGTTGAAACTTTCCTGGTTTGTGTACTCTAAGAAGATGCACAAGTCAGTAGAATCGCTTCATTTGTAAGGCAGGTTGCTTAGAAAAGAAACACCTTCATTGCCGAACATTGTACTCTGTGAAATAAGCTAGTTCTGTTCTCAGAATGAGTTGCTTTCCTACGAAGATAGTTGAGTGCAGGAAGCTGAAACTTTCAAGGTTTCTTTAACCTAACAAGTCGCACAACTTAGCAGATTCGTTTCATTTCTAAGGTAGTTTGCTTAGAAAACAAACACCTTCATTGCTGAACACTGTTCTGTGTGAAATAAGATAGTTCTGTCCTCGGAATGAGTTGCTTTCCTACCAAGACGGTGGAGTGCGACAAGTTGAAACTTTCCTGGTTTGTGTAATCTAACAAGATGCACAACTTAGGAGATTCTTTCATTTCTAAGGTAGTTTGCTTAGAAAACAAACACCTTCATTGCCGAAGAAAGTAGTGTGTGAAGCAAGCTAGTTCTGTTCTCCGAATGAGTTTCTTTCCTACGAAGACGGTTGAGTGCAGCAAATTGATACTTTCCTGGTTTGCGTAATCTAATAAGTTGCACAACATAGTAGATTCATTTCATTTTTAAAGAAGTTTTCTTAGAAAACAAGCACCTCCATTTCTGAACACTGTAGTGTGTGAAGTAAGCTAGTTCTGTTCTCGGAATGAGTTGCCTTCCTACGAAAACGGTTGAATGCAGCCAGTTGAAACTTTCCTGGTTTGTATAATCTAACAAGATCCACAACTTAGTCAATTGCTTTCATTTCTAACATAGTTTGCTTAGAAAACAAACACCTTCATTGCCGAACATTGTACTGTGTGAAATAAGGTAGTTCTGTTCTCAGAATGAGTTGCTTTCCTCCCATGATAGTTGAGTGCAGGAGGTGGAAACTTTCCTGGTTTCTGTAACCAAACAAGTTGCACAACTTAGTAGATTCGTTTCATTCCGAAAGTACTATGCTTAGAAAACAAACACCTTCATTGCAGAACACTGTAGTGTGTGAAGTAAGTTAGTTCTGTTCTTGGAATGAGTTGCTTTCCTACGAAGACGGTTGAATGTAGCAAGTTGAAACTTTCTTGGTTTCTGTAATCTAACAAGATGCACAACTTGGTAGATTCGTTTCATTGCTAAAGTAGTGTTCTTTGAAAACAAACACCTTCAATCCTGAACATTGTACTGTGTGAAATAAGCTAATTCTGTTCTCGGAATGAGTTTCTTTCCTACAAAGACGGTTGAGTGCAGCAAGTTGAAACTTTCCTGGTTTGTGTAGTCTAAGAAGATGCACAACTTATTATATTTGTTTCATTTCTAAAGTAGTTTTCTTAGAATAGAAACACCTTCATTGCCAAACACTGTACTGTGTGAAATAAGGTAATCTGTTCTCGTAATGAGTTGCTTTCCGAATAAGACGGTTGAGTGCAGCAAGTTGAAACTTTCCTGGTTTGTGTAATCTAACAAGATGCACAACTGAGTAGATTCATTTCATTTCTAATGTAGTTTGCTTAGAAAACAAACACCTTCATTCCTGAACACTGTACTGTGTGACGTAAGCTTGTTCTGTTCTCGGAATGAGTTGCTTTCCTATGAAGACAGATGAGTGTAGCAAGTTGAAACTTTCCTGGTTTGTGTAATCTAACAAGATGCACAACTCAGTAGATTCGTTTCATTTCTAAAGAAGTTTGCTCAGAAAACAAACACCTTCATTTCTGAACAATGTAGTGTGTGGAGTAAGCTAGTTCTGTTCTCGGAATGACTTGTTTTCCTAAGAAGAACGTTGAGTGCAGCAAGTTTAAACTTTCCTGGTTTGTGTAATGTAACAAGATACACAACTTAGTCAATTCATTTGATTTCTAAAGTAGTTATCTTAGAAAACAAACACCTTCATTGCCGATCATTGTACTGTGTGAAATAAGCTAGTTCTGTTCTCAGAATGAGTTGCTTTCCTTCAAAGATAGTTGAGTGCAGGAAGTTGAAACTTTCCTGGTTTCTGTAACCTAACAAGTTGCACAATTTATTAGATTCGTTTAATTTCTCAAGTAGTTTGCTTAGAAAACAAACACCTTCATTGCGGAACACTGTAGTGTGTGAAGTAAGCTAGTTCTGTTCTCGGAATGAGTTGCTTTCCTACGAAGTCGGTTGAATGCAGCAAGTTGAAACTTTCTTGGTTTGTGTAATATAATAAGATGCACAACTTAGTAGATTCATTTCATTTCTAAATTAGTTTGCTTAGGAAAAAAAAAAAAAACACCTTCATTCCTGAACACTGTACTGTGTGAAATAAGCTAGTTCTGTTCTCGGAATGAGTTGCTTTCGAATTAAGATGGTTGAGTGCAGCAAGTTGAAACTTTCCTGGTTTGTGTAATCTAACAAGATGCACAATTCAGTAGATTCATTTAATTTCTAAAGAAGTTTGCTTAGAAAACAAACACCTTCATTTCTGAACAATGTAGTGTGTGAAGTAAGCTGGTTCTGTTCTCGGAATGACTTGATTTCCTACGAACACGGTTGAATGCACCAAGTTGAAACTTTCCTGGTTTGTGTAATGTAACAAGATGTACAACTTAGTCTATTCATTTCATTTCTAAAGTAGTTATCTCAGAAAACAAACACCTTCATTGCCGAACACTCTAATGTGTGAAGTAAGTTACTTATGTTCTAGGAATGAGTTGCTTTCCGAATAAGATGGTAGAATGCAGCAAGTTGAAACTTTCCTGGTTTGTGTAATCTAACAAAATGCACACCTTAGTAGATGTGTTTCATTTCTAAAGTAGTTTGCTTAAAAAACGAACACCTTCATTCCTGAACTCTGTATTGTGTGAAATAAGCTAGTTCTGTTCTCAGAATAAGTTGCTTTCCTATGAAGATGGTTGAGTGCAGCAAGCTGAAACTTTCATGGTTTGTGTAATCAAACAAGATGCACAGCTTAGTAGATTCCTTTCATTTCTAAAGTAGTTTGCTTAGAAAACAAACACCTTCATTGCAGAACACTGTAGTGTGTGAAGTAAGCTAGTTCTGTACTCGGAATGAGTTGCTTTTCTACGAAGATGGTTGAGGGCAGCAACTTAAAACTTTCCTTGTTTGTGTAATCTGACAAGGTGCACAACTTAGTAGATATGTTTCATTTCCAAAGAAGTGTGCTTAGAAAACAAACACCTTAATTGGTGAACAATATAATGTGTGAAGTAAGCTAGTTCTTTTCTCGCAATGAGTTGCCCTCCTACAAAGAGGGTTGAGTGTAGCAAGTTGAAACTTTCCTGGTTTGTGTAATCTAACAAGATGTACAACTTAGTAGATTCCTTTCATTTGTAAAGAAGTTTTCTTAGAAAACAAACACCTTCATTGCCAAACACTGTAGTGTGTGAAGTAAGTTAGTTTTGTTCTCTGAATTAAATGCTTTCCTACGAAGACGGTTGAATGCAGGAAGTTGAAACTTTCCTGGTTTCTGTAATCTAAAAAGTTGCACAACTTAGTAGATTCATTTCCTTCCTAAAGTAGTGTGCTTAGAAAGCAAACACCTTCATTCCTGAACACTGTACTGCGTGAAATAAGCTAGTTCTGTTCTCAGAATGAGTTTCTGTCCTACGAAGGCGGTGGAGTGCAGCAAGTTGAAACTTTCCTGGTTCGTGTTATCTAACAAAATGCACAACTTAGCAGATTCGTTTCATTTCTAAAGTAGTTTGCTTAGAAAACAAACACCTTCATTGCCGAAAACTGTACTGTGTCAAATAAGCTAGTTCTGTTCTCGGAATGAGTTGCTTTCCTACGAAAACGGTTGAATGCAGCAAGTTGAAATTTTCCTGGTTTGTGTAATCTCACAAGATGCACAAGTTAGTTGATTCATTTCATTTCTAAAGTAGTTTGCTTAGTAAACAAACACTTTCATTGCGAACATTGTACTGTGTGAAATAAGCTTGTTCTGTTTTCGGAATGAGTTGCTTCCCTACAAAAACGGTTGAATGCAGCAAGTTGAAAATTTCCTGGTTTGTGTAATCTAACCAGGTGCACAACTTAGTCAATTCGTTTCATTTCTAAAGTAGTTTGCATAGAAAACCAACACCTTCATTGCCGAACATTGTACTGTGTGAAATAAGCTATTTCTGTTCTCAGAATGAGTTGCTTTCCTACGAAGATAGTTGAGTGCAGGAAGCTGAAACTTTCCTAGTTTCTGTAAGCTAACAAGTCTCACAACTTAGTAGATTCGTTTCATTTCTAAAGTAGTTTGCTTAGAAAACAAAAACCTTCATTCCTGAACACTGTACTGTGTGACATAAGCTATTTCTGTTCCCGGAATGAGTTGCTTTCTTACGAAGAGGGTTGAGTGCAGCAAGTTGAAACTTACCTGGTTTCTGTAAACTAAGAGGATGCACAAGTTAGTAGATTCATTTCATTTCTAAGGTAGTTTGCTTAGAAAACAAACACCTTCATTGCCGAACACTGTACGGTGCGAAATAAGAAAGTTCTGTTCTCAGAATCAGTTGCTTTCCTACGAAGACGGTTGAGTGCAGCAAGTTGAAACTTTCCTGGTTTGTTTAATCTACCAAGATGCACAACTTAGTAGATTCGTTTCATTTCTAAAGTAGTTTGCTTAGGAAAAAAAAACACCTTAATTCCTGAACACTGTAGTGTGGGTAGAAAGCTAGTTCTGTTCTAGGAATGAGTTGCTTTCCTACCAAGATGGTTGATACAGCAAGTTGAAACTTTCTTGTTTTGTGTAATCTAACAAGATGCACAACTTAGTAGATTATTTTCATTTCTAAAGTAGTTTGCTTAGAAAACAAACACCTTCAATCCTGAACACTGTACTCTGTGAAATAAATTAGTTCTGTTCTCGTAATGAGTTGCTTTCTGAATTAGATGGTTGAGTGCAGCCAGTTGAACCTTTCTTGGTTTGTGTAATCTAACAAGATGCACAACTTGGTGGATTCGTTTAATTTCTAAAGTTGTTTGCTTAGAAAACAAACACCTTCATTCCTGAACACTGTACTGTGTGAAATAAGCTAGTTCTGTTCTCGGAATGAGTTGCTCTCCTACGAAGATGGTTGAGTGCAGCAAGTTGAAACTTTCCTGTTTGTGTAATCTAAAAAGATTGAAAACTTATTAGACTCGTTTCATTTCTGAAGTAGTTTGCTTAGAAAACAAACACCTTCATTGCCAAACACTGTACTGTGTGAAATAAGCTAGTTCTCTTCTCCAAATGAGTTGCTTTCCTACGTAGACGATTGAGTGCAGCAAGTTGAAACTTTCCTGGTTTGTGTAACCTAACAAGATGCACAACTTAGTATATTCGTTTCACTTCTAAAGTAGTTTGCTTAGAAAGCAAACACGTTCATTGCCCCACACTGTACTGTGTGAGATAAGCTAGTTCTGTTCTCTGAAAGAGGTGCCCTCCAACAAAAAGGGTTGAGTACAGCAAGGTGAAACTTTCCTGGTTTGTGTAATCTAACAAGATGCACAATTTAGTAGATTCTTTAATTTCTAAAGTAGTTTGCTTAGAAAACAAACACCTTCATTGCCAAATAATGTAATGTGTGAAATAAGCTATTTCTGTTCTTGGAATGTGTTGCTTTCCTATGAAGAAGGTTGAGTGCAGCAAGTTGAAACTTTCCTGGTTTGTGCAATCTAACAAGATGCACAACATATTAGATTAGTTTCATTTCTAAAGTAGTTTGCTTAGAAAACAAACACCTTCATTGCCGAACACTGTAGAGGGTGAAGTAAGCTACTTCTGTTCTCCCTTTCATTTCTAAAGTAGTTTGCTTAGAAAACAAACACCTTCATTCCTGAACACTGTAATGTGTGAAATAAGCTGGTCCTGTTCTCGGAATGAGTTGCTTTCCTAGGAAGACGGTTGAATGCAGCAAGTTGAAACTTTCCCTGTTTGTGTAATCGAACAAGATGCACAACTGAGTAGATGAGTTTCATTTCTAAAGTAGTTTGTTTAGAAAACAAACACCTTCATTGCCGAACACTGTAGTGTGTGAAGTAAGCCAGTTCTGTTCTCGGAATGAGTTGCTTTCCTACAAAGACAGTTGAATGCAGCAAGTTGAATCTTTCTTGGTTTGCGTAATCTAACAAGATGCACAACTTAGTGGATTCATTTAATTTCTAAAGTAGTTTGCTTAGAAAACTAACACCTTCATTCCTGAACACTGTACTTTGTGAAATAAGCTAGTTCTGTTCTCAGAATGAGTTGCTTTCCTACAAAGACGGTTGAGTGCAGCAAGTTGAAACTTTCCTGGTTTGTGTAATCTAACAAGATGCACAACTTAGTAGATTTGTTTCATTTCTAAAGTAGTTTGCTTAGAAAACAAACACCTTAATTGCCAAACACTGTACTGTGTGAAATAAGCTACTTCTGTTCTCGGAATGAGTTGCCCTCCTACAAAGAGGGTTGAGTGCAGCAAGTTGAAACTTTCCTGGTTTGTGTAATCTAACAAGATGCACAACTTAGTAGATTCTTTCATTTCTAATGTAGTTTGCTTAGAAAACAAACACCTACTTTCCTGAACACTGTACTGTGTGAAGTAAGCTAGTTCTGTTCTCGGAATGAGTTGCTTTCCTACGAAGACGGTTAAATGAAGGAAGTTGAAGCTCCCCTGGTTTGTGTAATCTAACAAGATGCACAACTTAGTCGATTCATTTCATTTATAAAGTAGTTTGCCTAGAAAACACACACCTTCATTGCCCAACATTGTACTGTGTGAAATAAGCTAGTTCTATTCTTAGAATGAGTTGCTTTCCTACAAAGATAGTTGAGTGCAGGAAGTTGAAACTTTCCTCGTTTCTGTAACCTAACCAGTTGCAGAACTTAGTAGATTCGTTTCATTTCTAAAGTGTCGTCGCCCAGTCTGACCAGCAGAATAAAGCAACCACCACAGGAACTCTTCTTGAAGCAGTTTATTCAGGAACCTTTTACATCAGGAAGCCCCCGACTCCCAGCCCCCCACCCTAGATATAGCCTCGCCTGATCCAATCAGCAGTAGCCACGTAGGCATTAGCTATAGGGCACTAACAACCACCTGCTGGTGGACTGATCTTACGTAACAAGGTACATGCGCACATCTGCAGTGTGAACGTGACTATACAAGGGCAGAAGCAGGAAATGGCGCCTAGTCATAAGACTTGGCAGTCAGCCAAGGTGCCATCTTGGAATGGCCGCCACACTGGTTCCCCACAGTTCCCCCTTTTCTATTAAATAAAATGGCAGAGAGTGAGCTCAGTTACCCATGATATCACGGTGGGCATATAACCGACTGGGGGAGCAGGGACCTGGCTCCTCCCGTGGGTTTTAATATACCCACTAAGTAGGCCCTTGGTACCTTTTGGGGAGGAGAGGCAGGGCCGAGATCATGATGATATATGTAATGGTACCAACCTCCCTGCAAGCCAGGTGTTACTCTCAGGGAATCCAGAAGTGGTCAGATAGGGACCTTCCCTTGCGGTGCTTTGCCTCGCACCCATGTCGGTGCCCATATTGTACTCACACTTGTGAGTCAATATGCATAGGTCTGACTCCTATGCAGTTCCCTGAGGGGGAGCTCAAGCCATTTTAAATTTATATAGCTGCCAAACACGAGGGGGAACAGGTGGGTACAAGTATCTATTTTTCTAGCATGCCGAGCCACACTTGAGGGGAATGACCCGCCTCCACAGCTGCAAAGGCCTGTACCAAAAGCACCCGATCTCTGCGATGTCTGGTTCTTATGTTACAAATGCACTACAGCAGCACACCACTAATTAGAATCAGGCAAAGGGCTAAACTACCAATACCCGCCCATTCCCTCAGATGGAGCATTGCTTGATGAATTCAATCAGATAATCCCGCAGCGAGAGAGACATGAACACGGGTGGAGTTGATATGGGTTATTGACGTCCTCAAGGTGCGGACAAGGTGATCCAGCTCTTTAGACCAATTACCTGTAAGATATCTAGAAAGCTCTCGCGATAGGTTAGCTGCTCTGCTAGCATTCTGAAAAGGCACTGAAGTCACACACAGACCAGCCATCTTCCATTCACAACCCAATTGAGCTATTTCAAAAATAATGTCCACCTGTTCTTGGACCAAATCTACTCTCTGATTAAGCAGCATTATGCCTGTTCGTAGTTGAGCATTTATTTGAGTTTGTGTGGTCAGGGCCTCGGCTACCCCAGCAGACAAATTATTTAAAGTTGCTGCCGTCTGAACAGTCTGAGTCAAAGAGACTGCTGCTGCCGTAGCTGCAGCTGCTGAGACCGCAATGGCCGCCACAATGGCTGCAGAAATGCCAAAATCTCTTTTTTGTCTGAATAAGGTCATTGCCGATGGAGCTTCCACCGGCCATGGGATAAACCTTGGCATCCAGGCAACCACCGCTAAAGGAAACTCAGTAGCATTCCAACAGATAGCATAAAAGCAGGTGAAGTTATTACAATGCAGGACACTATCATTAAAAGTTCCATTGAATACTCTAAATACAAAAGGAGGCCATACACACACTGGAGTGGGATTATAAGTAATATTCTGACCCGGATGTGATATCTTTGCAGAGGTCTCAAATAGTTCTGAGGAATTCCATTGTATACTGGCATTACCCATACTTCGCCCTAAGAGCATACTCATAGCCGCCAAATCTGTACAACTGCCATTGACTCCACATAACATCCATAAATCAAACACATTACTGGGTCCCTGTTGGGTGGGATTTTGATATGTCCAATTATATCTACCAGAGGACTCATTCTTATGAGTAAGAAAATTTGGAGCAAAGGTGAGGGAATGCCCTTTGTCAAGAAACACTGATTGTGTTGTGGCTTGACATCCAGTCCATACTGGAGTCACCTGTTAACATATCTAGATTGAGGATTATCAGCAGCTGCATTGCCAGGCAGTGTCAGCACATAACTCTTGGTTGGCTACTTTCCACATCAGATATTGTCCCCCAGACAAGCATGCCCTTGCTAGATTAGCCCAATCATCAGGGGTAAGATTTTGGGTATTCATACTATCTAATAATGAAAAGGTGAAGGCTGCATGTACCCCGTAAGTCATCACTGACTCCTTCCTTCCACTGTTCAAATTGTGGGTGTGAACCGCAAGCACAAACAGCCTGACAGCTCCAAAGAACACCTTCAGTAGGATTATACGCCGGAGGGCGTGGGACATTAGGGGTTAAATGCAATTGGCTAAACCTTTTTTCTTTTTCTTTTTCTTTTTTTTTTCCCTGAAAGCTCCAGCTCCTCCTCATTGTTTTGTTTTGAGTCTGAATTTTTACTTTTTCTTTTAGATGTTTTACTCGAGCGCTCTTCTCTTACTTCCTCTAAAATTTTTTCCCCTTCTTTTAACTGCTTCTGAATCCTAGGTTTTGGAGACTTTAAACAAGAACGAATTAGGACCCATATGGGTAGGGTCCCCAAGGGGAGAGGCTCATTCTCGTTTGCCCTATGTAATATGACTAGACACACTACAACACAAATATACCACATGAAGTTAACCAACTTTTATACACTAATAAAACACAGGAACAAATATACATTAATTGGCCGGCTATCATTCCGTCTTAAGAAATCTTCTCACTGCGTTTCCTCTAAGGAAACCTTATTGTGGCGCCTTTTAACCCTAATCCTTCTGCTTTCAAAAGATCTTTTAATGCAGATGCCACAGTCTTACTGGAAGATGTATTGCCCATTTTGCTATGGGACCTTATCGTCTCTCTACCGGAGAACTTGCCTTTACCATTTTGTCCACTTACCTGGAACTTACCAGATAGCTGCCCTGACTGCTTCAAGTTCTGAGTCCCCGTACGGGCCACCACTTGTCGTCGCCCAGTCCGACCAGCAGAATAAGGCAACGACCACAGGAACTCTTCTTGAAGAAGTTTATTCAGGAACCTTTTACATCAGGAAGCCCCCGACTCCCAGCCCTCCACCCTAGATATAGCCTCACCTGATCCAATCAGCAGTAGCCACGTAGGTGTTAGCTATACGGCACAAACAACCACCTGCTGGTGGACTGATCTTATGTAACAAGGTACATGCGCACATCTGCAGTGTGAACATGACTATACAAGGGCAGAAATGCAGGAAATGGCAGCCTAGTCATCTTGGAATGACTTGGTTCCCCACAGTTCCCCCTTTTCTAGCCAAGGCACCATCTTGGATATAACCGACTGGGGAGCAGGGACCTGATTTTAAATTTATATAGCTGCCAAACACGAGGGGAACAGGTGGGTACAAGTATCTATTTTCTAGCATGCCGAGCCACACTTGAGGAATGACCCACCTCCACAGCTGCAAGGCCTGTACCAAAAGCACCCGATCTCTGCGATGTCTGGTTCTTATGTTACAAATGCACTACAGCAGCACACCACTAATTAGAATCAGGCAAAGGGCTAAACTACCAATACCTCCCATTCCCTCAGATGGAGCATTGCTTGATGAATTCAATCAGATAATCCCATGCGAGAGAGACATCAACACAGGTGGAGTTGATATGGGTTATTGACGTCCTCAAGGTGCGGACAAGGTGATCCAGCTCTTTAGACCAATTACCTGTAAGATATCTAGAAAGCTCTCGCGATAGGTTAGCTGCTCTGCTAGCATTCTGAAAAGGCACTGAAGTCACACACAGACCAGCCATCTTCCATTCACAACCCAATTGAGCTATTTCAAAAATAATGTCCACCTGTTCTTGGACCAAATCTACTCTCTGATTAAGCAGCATTATGCCTGTTCGTAGTTGAGCATTTATTTGAGTTTGTGTGGTCAGGGCCTCGGCTACCCCAGCAGACAAATTATTTAAAGTTGCTGCCGTCTGAACAGTCTGAGTCAAAGAGACTGCTGCTGCCGTAGCTGCAGCTGCTGAGACCACAATGGCCGCCACAATGGCTGCAGAAATGCCAAAATCTCTTTTTTGTCTGAATAAGGTCATTGCCGATGGAGCTTCCACCGGCCATGGGATAAACCTTGGCATCCAGGCAACCACCCCTAAAGGAAACTCAGTAGCATTCCAACAGATAGCATAAAAGCAGGTGAAGTTATTACAATGCAGGACACTATCATTAAAAGTTCCATTGAATACTCTAAATACAAAAGGAGGCCATACACACACTGGAGTGGGATTATAAGTAATATTCTGACCCGGATGTGATATCTTTGCAGAGGTCTCAAATAGTTCTGAGGAATTCCATTGTATACTGGCATTACCCATACTTCCCCCTAAGAGCATACTCATAGCCACCAAATCTGTACAACTGCCATTGACTCCACGTAACATCCATAAATCAAACACATTACTGGGTCCCTGTTGGGTGGGATTTTGATATGTCCAATTATATCTACCAGAGGACTCATTCTTATGAGTAAGAAAATTTGGAGCAAAGGTGAGGGAATGCCCTTTGTCAAGAAACACTGATTGTGTTGTGGCTTGACATCCAGTCCATACTGGAGTCACCTGTTAACATATCTAGATTGAGGATTATCAGCTGCTGCATTGCAGGCAGTGTCAGCACATAACTCTTGGTTGGCTACTTTCCACATCAGATATTGTCCCCCAGACAAGCATGCCCTTGCTAGATTAGCCCAATCATCAGGGGTAAGATTTTGGGTATTCATACTATCTAATAATGAAAAGGTGAAGGCTGCATGTACCCCGTAAGTCATCACTGACTCCTTCCTTCCACTGTTCAAATTGTGGGTGTGAACTGCAAGCACAAACAGCCTGACAGCTCAAAGAACACCTTCAGTAGGATTATACGCCGGGCGTGGGACATTAGGGGTTAAATGCAATTGGCTAAACCTTTTTTCTTTTTCTTTTTCTTTTTTTTTTCCCTGAAAGCTCCAGCTCCTCCTCATTGTTTTGTTTTGAGTCTGAATTTTTACTTTTTCTTTTAGATGTTTTACTCGAGCGCTCTTCTCTTACTTCCTCTAAAATTTTTCCCCTTCTTTTAACTGCTTCTGAATCCTAGGTTTTGGAGACTTTAAACAAGAACAAATTAGGACCCATATGGGTAGGGTCCCCAAGGGGGAGAGGCTCATTCTCGTTTGCCCTATGTAATATGACTAGACACACTACAACACAAATATACCACATGAAGTTAACCAACTTTTATACACTAATAAAACACAGGAACAAATATACATTAATTGGCCGGCTATCATTCCGTCTTAAGAAATCTTCTCACTGCGTTTCCTCTAAGGAAACCTTATTGTGGCGCCTTTTAACCCTAATCCTTCTGCTTTCAAAAGATCTTTTAATGCAGATGCCACAGTCTTACTGGAAGATGTATTGCCCATTTTGCTATGGGACCTTATCGTCTCTCTACCGGAGAACTTGCCTTTACCATTTTGTCCACTTACCTGGAACTTACCAGATAGCTGCCCTGACTGCTTCAAGTTCTGAGTCCCGTGACGCCACCACTTGTCGTCGCCCAGTCCGACAGCAGAATAAGGCAACGACCACAGGAACTCTTCTTGAAGAAGTTTATTCAGGAACCTTTTACATCAGGAAGCCCCCGACTCCCAGCCCTCCACCCTAGATATAGCCTCACCTGATCCAATCAGCAGTAGCCACGTAGGTGTTAGCTATACGGCACAAACAACCACCTGCTGGTGGACTGATCTTATGTAACAAGGTACATGCGCACATCTGCAGTGTGAACATGACTATACAAGGGCAGAAGCAGGAAATGGCGCCTAGTCATAAGACTTGGAAGTCAGCCAAGGCACCATCTTGGAATGGCCGCCACACTGGTTCCCCACACTAAAGTAGTTTGGTTAGAAAACAAACATCTTCATTCCTGAACACTGTACTGTGTGAAATAAGGGAGTTCTGTTCTCGGAATGAATTGCTTTCCTACGTTGACGGTTGAGTGCAGCAGGTTGAAACTTTCCTGGTTTATGTAATCTAACAATATGCAAAACTTAGTATATTCGTTTCATTTCTAAAGTAGTTTGCTTAGAAAACAAACACCTTCATTGCAGAACACTGTACTGTGTGAAATAAGCTAGTTCTGTTATCAGAATGAGTTGCCCTCCTAGGAAGAGGGTTCAGTGCAGCAAGTTGAAACTTTCCTGGTTTGTGTAATCTCACAAGATGCACAATATAGTAGATTCGTTTCATATCTAAACTAGTTCTCTTAGAAAACAAACACCTTCATTCCTGAACAGTGTACTGTGTGAATTAAGCTAGTTCTGTTCTTGGAATGAATGAGTTGCTTTCCTACGAAGACAGTTAAATGAAGGAAGTTGAAACTTCCTTGGTTTGTGTAATCTAACAAGATGCACAACATATTAGATTCGTTTCATTTCTAAAGTAGTTTGCTTAGAAAACAAACACCTTCATTGCCGAACAATGTACTGTGTGAAATAAGCAAGTTCTGTTCTGTTCTTAATGAGTTGCTTTCCGAATAAGACGACTGAGTGCAGCAAGTTGAAACTTTCCTGGTTTGTGTATTCTAGCAAGATGCACAACTTAGTAGATTAGTTTCATTTCTAAAGCAGTTTGCTTAGAAAACAAAAACCTTCATTCCCAACAATTTACTGTGTGAAATAATCTAGTTCTGTTTTCGTAATGATTTGCTTTCCTACGAAGGCGGTTGAGTTCAGCAAGTTGAAACTTTCCTGGTTTTTGTAATCTAACAAGATCCACAACTTAGTTGATTCATTTCATTTCTAAGGACGTTTGGTTAGAAAACAGACACCTTCCTTGCCGAACACTGTAGTGTGTGAAGTAAGCTAGTTCTGTTCTCGGAATGAGTTGCTTTCCTACGAAGATGGTTAAATGAAGCAAGTTGAAACTTCCCTTGCTTGTGTAATCTAACAAGATGCACAACATATTAGATTCGTTTCATTTCTAAAGTAGTTTGCTTACAAAACAAACACCTTCATTGCCGAACAATGTACTGTGTGAAATAAGCAAGTTCTGTTCTTGTAATGAGTTGCTTTCCGAATAAGACGATTGAGTGCAGCAAATTGAAACTTTCCTGCTTTGTGTATTCTAGCAAGATGCACAACTTAGTAGATTAGTTTCATTTCTAAAGTAGTTTGTTTAGAAAAAAAAAACCTTCATTGCCGAACACTGTAGTGTGTGAACTAAGCTAGTTCTCTTCTCAGAATGAGTTGCTTTCCTACGAAGACGGTTGAGTGCATTAAGTTGAAACTTTCCTGGTTTGTGTAATCTAAGAAGATGCACAACTTAGTCGATTCGTTTAATTTCTAAAGTAGTTTGCTTAGCAAACAAACACCTTCATTGCCGAACAATGTACTGTGTGAAATAAGCTAGTTCTGTTCTCGTAATGAGTTGCTTTCCTACGAAGACGGTTGAGTCCAGCAAGTTGAAACTTCCCTGGTTTGTGTAATCTAACAAGATGCACAATGTAGTCGATTCATTTCATTTCTAAAGTGGTTTGCTTAGAAAACAAACACCTTCATTGCCGAACATTGTTCTGTGTGAAATAAGCTAGTTCTGTTCTCGGATTTAGTTGCTTTCCTACGAAGACAGTTGAATGAAGCAAGTTGGTACTTCCCTGGTTTGTGTAATCTAACAACATGCACAACTTAGTCGATTCCTTTCATTTCTAAAGTAGTTTGCTTAGAAAACAAACACCTTCATTGCCGAACATCGTAATGTGTGAAATAAGCTAGTTCTGTTCTCAGAATGAGTTGCTTTCCTACAAAGATAGTCGAGTGCAGGAAGTTGAAACTTCCCTGGTTTCTGTAACCTAACAAGTTGCACAAGTTAGTAGATTCGTTTCATTTCTAAAGTAGTTTGCTTAGTGTGGTGGTTTGATTCAGGTGTCCCCCATAAACTTCAAGTGTTCTGAATGCTAGGTTCCCAGCTGATGGCAACTTGGGAATTAATACCTCTTTGAGGAAGAGTATTGTTGGGGGCGGGCTTATCGGTATTATAGCCAGCTTCCCCTTGCCAGTGTTTGGAACACTCTCCTGTTGCTGTTTTCCACCTTATGTTGACCAGAGAGTGATGTCCACCCTCTGCTAATGCTATCGTTTTTCCTGCCATCATGGAGCTTCCCCCTCGAGCCTGTAAGCCAAAATAAACCTCTTTTTTCCAACAAGCTACTCTTAGTCGGGTGTTTTCTGCCAGCAATGCGAACCTGACTGCAACGCTTAGAAAACAAACACCTTAATTCCTGAACACTGTGCTGTGTGAAATAAGGTAGTTCTGTTCTCTGAATGAGTTGCTTTCTTACGAAGAGTCTTCAGTGCAGCAAGATCAAACTTTGCTAGTACGTGTAACCTAACAAGATGTACAACTTAGTAGATTAGCTTCTTCATTTCTGTGATAGTTTATTTGGAAAACAAACACCTTCATTGCCGAATATTTCACTGTGTGAAATAAGCTAGTTCTAATCTCAGAATAAGTTGCTTTCTTACAAAGAGTCTTCAGTACATCAAGATCAAACTTTGCTAGGTTGTGTAATCAAACAAGATGTACCACTTTGGAGATTAGCTTCATTTCTAACGTAGTTTGTTTAGAAAAAAAACACCTTCATTGCTGAATATACTACTGTGAAATAAGCTAGTTCTGTTCTCTCAATGAGTTGCTTTCCTACAAAGAGTCTTCAGTGCAGCAAGGTCAAACTTTGCTATTTTGTGTACTCTAACAAGATATACAACTTAGTAAGTTCACCTCATTTCTAACGTAGTATGTTTCGAAAACAAACACCTTCATTGCTGAACACTGTACTGTGTCAAATAAGCTAGTTCTGTTCTCGCAATGAGTTGCTTTCTTGCGAAGAGACTTCAGTGCAGCAAGATCAAACTTTGCTTGTTTGTGTAATATAACAAGATGTACCACTTAGTAGATTAGCTTCATTTCTAACATAGTTTGTTTAGAAAACAAACACATTCATTGTCGAATATTCTACTGTGTGAAATAAGCTAGTTCGGTTCTCCGAATGAGTTGCCTTCCTACAAACAGTCTTCAGTGCAGCAAGATCAAACTTTGCTAGTTTGGGTACTCTAACAAGATATACAACTTAGTAAATTCACCTCATTTCTAACATGGTTTGTTTCAAAAACAAACACCTTCATTGCCGAACACTGTACTATATAAAATAAGCTAGTACTGCTCTCAGAATGAGGTGGTTTCTTACGAAGAGTCTAAAGTCCAGCAAGATCAAACTTTGCTAGTTTGTGTAATCTAACAAGATGTACAACGTAACAGATTTGCCTCATTTCTATAGTAGTTTGTTTAGAAAGGAATCACCTTCATTGCCGAACACTGTACTGTGTGAAATAAGCTAGTTCTGTTCTCGGCATGAGCTGGGTTCTTACGAAGACTCTTCAGTGCAGCCAGATCAACCTTTTCCAGTTTGTGTAATCTAACAAGATGTACAACTTAGTAAATTCACCTCATTTCTAATGTAGTTTGTTTAGAAAACAAACGCCTTCATTGCCGAATATTCTACTGTGTGAAATAAGCTAGTTCTGCTCTCAGAAAGATTTTCTTTCTTACAAACAGTCTTCAGTGCAGCAAGATCAAACTTTGCTAGTTTGTGTAATATAACAAGATGTACAACTTAATAGATTCGTCTCATTTCTAAAGTAGTTTGTTTAGAAAAGAATCACCTTCATTGCTGAACACTGTACTGTGTGAAATAAGCTAGATCTGTTCTGGGCATGTGTTCGTTTCTTACGAAGAGTCTTCAGTGCAGCAAGATCAAACTTTGCGACTTTGTGTAATCAACCAAGATGAACAATTTAGTACATTAGCTTCATTTCTAACGTAGTTCGTTCAGAAAACAAACACCTTCATTGCCGAACACTGTACTGTGTGAAGTAAGCGAGTTCTGTTCTCAGAATGAGTTGCTTTCTTATGAAGAGTCTTCAGTGCAGGAAGATCAAACTTTGCTAGTTTGTGTAATCTAACAAGATGTACAACTTAATAGATTCGCCTCATTTCTAAAGTAGTTTGTTTAGAAAACAAACACCTTCATTGCCATATATACTACTGTGTTAAATAAGCTAGTTCTGTTCTCAGAATGAGTTAGTTTCGTAAAAAGATTCTTCATTACAGCAAGATCAAACTTGGCTAGTTTGTGTAATCAAATAAGATGTAAAACTTACTGAATTCACTTCGTTTCTAATGTACTTTGTTTAGAAAGCAAACACCTTCATGGCCGAATATCTTACTGTGTTAAATAAGTTAGCTCTGTTCTCAGAATGAGTTCGTTTCGTACAAAGATTCTTCATTGCAGCAACATCAAACTTTGCTAGTTTGTATAATATAATACGATATACAACTTAGTAAATTCACCTCATTTCTAACGTAGTTTTTTTCGAAAACAAACACCTTCATTGCCGAACACTATACTATATGAAATAAGCTAGTTTTGCTCTCAGAATGAGTTGCTTTCTTACGAATAGTCTTCAGTGCAGCAAGATCAAACTTTGCTAGTTTGTGTAATCTAACAAGATCTACAACTTAATAGATTCACCTCATTTCTAAAATAGTTTGTTTAGAGTAGAATCACCTTCATTGCCGAACACTTTACTGTGTGAAACAAGCTAGTTCTGTTCTCAGCATGAGTTGCTTTCTTACGAAGAGTCTTCAGTGCAGCAAGATCAAACTTTGCTAGTTTGTGTAATCTGACGAGATGTACGACCTAGTAAATTCACTTCATTTCTAACATAATTTGTGTAGAAAACAAACACCTTCACAGCCGAACAATATACTATATAAAATAAGCTAGCTGTGCTCTCGGAATGAGTTGGTTTCTTATGAAGAGTCTTCAGTTCAGCAAGATCAAACGTTGCTAGTTTGTGTTACCTAACAAGATGTACAACTTAATAGAGTCGACTAATTTCTATAGTAGTTTGTTTAGAAAAGAATCACCTACATTGAAGAACACTGTACTGTGTAAAATAAGCTAATTCTGTTCTCGGCATGAGTTGGTTTCTTAAGATGAGGCTTCAGTGCAGCAAGATCAACCTTTGCTAGTTTGTGTAATCTAACAAGATGTACAACTTAGTAAATTCACCTCATTTCTAACGTAGTTTGTTTAGAAAACAAACACCTTCATTGCCGAAAATTCTAAAGTGTGAAATAAGCTTGTTCTCCTCTCAGAAAGAGTTGCTTTATTACGAAGAGCCTTCAGTGCAGCAAGATCAAACTTTGCTAGTTTGTGTAATCTAACAAGATGTACAACTTAGTAAATTCTCCTCATTTCTAACGTAGTTTGTTTCGAAAACAAAAACCTTCACTGTCGAACACTATACTATATTAAATAAGCTAGTACAGCTCTCGGAATGAGTTGGTTTCTTATGAACAGTCTTCAGTGCAGGAAGATCAAACTTTGCTAGCTTGTGTTACCTAACAAGATGTACAACTTAATAGATTCACCTCATTTCTATAGTAGTTTGTTTAGAAAAGAATCACCTTTATTGCCGAACACTGTAATGTGTGAAATAAGCTAGTTCTGTTCTCGGCATGAGTTGGTTTCTTATGAAGAACTTCAGTGCAGCAAGATCAAACTTAGTAAATTCATCTCATTTCTAATGTAGTTTGTTTAGAAAACAAACATCATCATTGCCGAATATCCTATTGTATGAAATAAGCAAGTTCTGCTCTCGGAATGAGTTGGTTTCTTATGAAGAATCTTTAGTGAAGAAAGATCAAACTTTGCTAGTTTGTGTAATCTCACAAGATGTACAAATTAGTAGAATAGCTTCATTTCTAAAGTAGTTTGTTTAGAAAACAAACACCTTCATTACCGAACACTGTACTGTGTGAAGTAAGCTAGTTCTGTTCTCGGAATGAGTTGCTTTTTTGCGAAGAGTCTTCAGTGCACCAAGATCAAAATTTTCTAGTTTGTGTAATATAACAAGATGTACCTGTTAGTAGATTACCTTCATTTCTAAGGTACTTAGTTTAGAAAAGAAACACATTCATTGCCGAACACTGTACTTGTGTGAAGTAAGCTAGTTCAGTTCTCGGAATGAGTTGCTTTCTTAACAAGAGTCTTCAGTGCAGCAAGATTAAACTATGCTAGTTTGTGTAATCTAACAAGATATACCACTTAGTAGATTACCTTCATTTCTAACGAAGTTTGTTTAGAAAACAAACACTTCATTGCTGAATATACTACTGTGCGAAATAAGCCAGTTCTGTTCTCAGAATGAGTTGGTTTCTTACAAAGAGTCTTCAATGCAGCAAGATCAAACTTTGCTGGTTTGTGTAATCTAACAAGATGTACAACTTAGTAAATTCACCTCATTTATAACGTGGTTTGTGTCGAAAACTAACACCTTCATTGCCGAACACTATACTATATGAAATAAGCTAGTACTGCTCTCGGAATGAGTTGGTTTCTTACAAAGAGACTTCTGTGAAGCAAGATCAAACTGTGCTACTTTGTTGTAATTTAATAAGATGTACAAGTTAGTAGATTAGCTTCATTTCTAACATAGTTAGTTTAGAAAACAAAAAACTTCATTGCCAAATATTCTACTGTGTGAAATAAGGTAATTCTATTTTCTAAATGAGTTTTTTTCTTATGAAGAGTCTTCAGTGCAGCAAGATCAAACTTTGCTAATTTGTGTAATCTAACAAGATGTAGAACTTAGTAGATTAGCTTCATTTCTCCCGTAGTTTCTTTAGAAAACAAACACCTTGATTGCCTAGTATCTTACTGTGTGAAATAAGCTAGTTCTGTTCTCAGAATGAGTTGCTTTCTTAAGAAGAGTCTTCAGTGCAGAAAGATCAAACTTTCCTACTTTGTGTAATATAACAAGATGTACCACATAGTAGATTAACTTCATGTCTAACGTAGTTTGTTTGGAAAAGAAACACATTCATTACTGAACACTGTACTGTGTGAAGTAAGCTAGTTCAGTCCTTGGAATGAGTTGCTTTCTTACGAAGAGTCTTCAGTGCAGCAAGATCAAACTTTGCTAGTTTGTGTAATCTAACAAGATGTACCACGTAGTAGATTAGCTTCATTTCTAACGTAGTTTGTTTAAAAAAAAAACCTTCTTTGTTGAATATACTACTATATGAAATAAGCTACTTCTGTTCTCAGAATGAGTTGCTTTCCTACAAAGAGTCTTCAGTGCAGCGAGATAAAACTTTGCCTGTTTGTATAATCTCACAAGATGTGAAACTTAGTAAATTTACCTCATTTATAAAGTAGTTTGTATCGAAAACAAACACCTTCATTGCCGAACACTATACTATATAAAATAGGCTAGTACTGCTCTCGGAATGAGTTGGTTTCTTACAAAGAGTCTTCAGTGCAGCAAGTTCAAACTTCGCTAGTTTGTGTAATCTCACAAAATGTACAACTTAGTAAATTCACCTCATTTCTAACATAGTTTGTTTCGAAAACAAACACCTTCATTACCGAATATACTACTGTGTGAAATAAGCAAGTTCTGTTCTCCGAATGAGTTGCTTTCTTACGAAGAGTCTTCAGGGCAGCAAGAACAAACTTTGCTAGTTTGTGTAATATAACAAGATGTACAATTTAGTAGATTAGCTTCATTTCTAATGTAGTTTGTTTAGAAAACATACACCTTCATTGCCGAATATTCTACTGTGTGAAATAAGCTAGTTCTGCTCTAGGAAAGAGTTGCTTTCTGACGAAGAGTTTTCAATGCAGCAAGATCAAACTTTGCCAGTTTGTGTAATCTAACAAGATGTACCACTTAGTAGATTATCTTCATTTCTAACGTAGTTTGTTTAGAAAAGAAACACATTCATTGCCAAACACTGTACTCTGTGAAGTAAGTTAGTTCAGTTCTCGGAATGAGTTGCTTTCTTACCAACAGTCTTCAGTGCAGCAAGATCAAACTTTGTTAGTTTGTGTAATCTAACAAGATATACCACTTAGTAGATTAGCTTCATTTTTAACGTAGTTTGTTTAGAAAAAAAACACCTTCATTGCTGAATATACTACTGTGTGAAATAAGCTAGTTCTGTTCTCGGCATGAGTTGCTTTCCTACAAAGAGTCCTCAGTGCAGCCACATCAAACTTTGCTAGTTTGTGTTACCTAACAAGATGTAGAACTTAATAGATTCGCCTCATTTCTATAGTAGTTTGTTTAGAAAATAATTACCTTCATTGCCGAACACTGTAATGTGTGAAATAAGCTAGTTCTGTTCTTGGCATGAGTTGGTTTCTTATGAAGAGTCTTCAGTGCAGCAAGATCAAACTTTGCTAGTTTGTGTAATCTAAGAAGATGTACAATTTAACAGACTAGTCTCATCTCTAAAGTAGTTTGTTTTGAAAACAAACATCTTCATTTCCGAACACTGTAGTGTGTGAAATAAGCTAGTTCTGTTCTCGGCATGAGTTGCTTTCTTACGACAAGTCTTCAGTGCAGCAAGATGAAACTTTGCTAGTTTGTGTAATCTAACAGGATTAGAATTTAGTAGATTAGCTTCTTTTCTCACGTAGTTTGTTTAGGAAACAAACACCTTCATTGCCAAACACTGTACTGTGTGAAGTAAGCTAGTTCTGTTCTCGGAATGAGTTGCTTTCTTACAAAGAGTCGTCAGTACAGCAAGATCAAACTTTGCTAGTTTTTGTAATCTAACAAGATGTACCACTTAGTAGATTAGCTTCATTTCTAAAGTAGTTTGTTTAGAAAAAAAACACCTTCTTTGCTGAATATACTACTGTGTGAAATAAGCTAGTTATGTTCTCAGAGTGAGTTGCTTTCCTACAAACAGTCTTCAGTGCAGCAAGATCAAACTTTTCCTGTTTGTGTAGTCTCACAAGATGTGCAACTTAGTAAATTCACCTCATTTCTAACGTACTTTGTTTCAAAAACAAACACCTTCATTGCCAAACAGTATACTATATGAAATAAGCTAGTACTGCTCTCGGAATGAGTTGGTTTCTTACAAAGAGTCTTCAGTGCAGCAAGTCCAAACTTTGTTAGTTTGTGTAATCTAACAAGATGTACCGCTTAAAAGATTAGCTTCATTTCTAACGTAGTTTGTTTAGAAAACAAACACCATCATTGCCGAACATACTACTGTGTGAAATAAGCTAGTTCTGTTCTCGGAATGACTTGCTTTCTTACGAAGAGTCTTCAGGGCAGCAAGAAAAAACTTTTATAGTTTGTGTAATATAACAAGATGTACAAATTAGTAGATTAGCTTTATTTCTAACGTAGTTTGTTTAGAAAATAAACACCTTCACTACTGATTATTCTGCTGTGTGAAATAAGCTAGTTCTGTTCTCGGAAAGAGTTGCTTTCTGACGAAGAGTCTTCAGTGCAGCAAGATCAAACTTTGCCAGTTTGTGTAATCTAACCAGATGTACCACTTAGTACATTATCTTCATTTCTAACATAGTTTGTTTAGAAAAGAAACACATTAATTGCCAAACACTGTACTGTGTGAAGTAAGCTAGTTCAGTTCTCGGAATGAGTTGCTTTCTTACCAAGAGACTTCACTGCAGCAAGATCAAACTTTGCTAGTTTGTGTAATCTAACAAGATATACCACTTAGTAGATTAGCTTCATTTCTAAGGTAGTTTGTTTAGGAAACAAACACCTTCAAGGCTGAATATACTACTGTGTGAAATAAGCTAGTTCTGTTTTCGGCATGAGTTGCTTTCTTACGAAGAGTCTTCAGTGCAGCCAAATCAAACTTTGCTAGTTTGTGTTACATAACATTATGTAGAACTTAATAGATTTGCCTCATTTCTATAGTAGTTTGTTTAGAAAAGAATCACCTTCATTGCAGAACACTGTATTGTGTGAAATAAGCTAGTCTTGTCTCTGTATGAGTTGGTTTCTTACGAACAGTCTTCAGTGCAGCAAGATCAAACTTTGCTAATTTGTGTAATCTAACAATATGTACAATTAAGTAGATCAGCTTCATTTCTAACGTAGTTCGTTTAGAAAACATACACCTTCATTGCCGAACACTGTACTGTGTGAAGTAAGCTAGTTCTGTTCTCAGCATGAGTTGTTTTCTTACGAAGAGCCTTCAGTGTAAAAAGATCAGACTTTGCTAGTTTGTGTAATCTAACAACATGTACAACTTAGTGAATTCACCTCATTTCTAACGTAGTTTGTTTAGAAAACAAACACCTTCATTGCCAAATATTCTACTGTGTGAAATAAGATAGTGCTGCTCTCAGAAAGAGCTGCTTTCTAACGAAGAGTCTTCAGTGCAGCAAGATCAAACTTTGCTAGTTTGTGTAATCTAACAAGATTTACCACTTAGTAGATTAGCTTCATTTCTAACTTAGTTTGTTTAGAAAACAAACACCTTCATTGCTAAATATACTACTGTGTGAAATAAGCTAGTTCTGTTCTCAGAATGAGTTGCTTTCTTACGAAGAGTCTTCAGAGCAGCAAGATCAATCTTTGCTAGTTTGTGTGATATAACAAGATGTACAACTCAGTAATTTCACCTCATTTCTTACGTAGTTTGTTTTGACAACACACAACTTCATTGCTGAATATTCTACTGTGTGAAATAAGCTAGTTCTGTTCTCGGAATGATTTCCTTTCTTACGAAGAGTCTTCAGTGCTGCAAGATCAAACTTTGCTAGTTTGTGTAGTCTCACAAGATATACAACTTAATAGATTCGCCTCATTTCTAAAGTAGTTTGTTTAGAAAAGAATCGCCTTCATTGTTGAACACTGTATTGTGTGAAATAACCTAGTTCTGTTCTCAGCATGAGTTGCTTTCTTACGAAGAGTCTTCAGTGCAGCAAGATGAAACTTTGCTTGTTTGTGTAATTTAATAAGATGTACAATATACTGGATTAGGTTCATTTCTAAGGTACTTAGTTTAGAAAACAAACACCTTCTTTTCCGAACACTGTACTGTGTGAAGTAAGCTAGTTCTGTTCTCAGAATGAGTTGCTTTCTTACCAAGAGTCTTCAGTGCAGCAAGATCAAACTTTGCTAGTTTGTGTAATCTAACATGATGTATCACTTAGTAGATTAACTTCATTTCTAAGGTAGTTTGTTTAGAAAACAAACACCTTCAAGGCTGAATATACTACTGTGTGAAAAAAGCTAGTTCAGTTCTCAGAATGAGTTGCTTTCCTTCAAAGAGCCTTCAGTGCAAAAAGATCAAACTTTGCTAGTTTGTGTAATCTAACAAAATTTACAACTTAGTAAATTCACTTCATTTCTAATGTAGTTTGTTTCGAAAATGAACACCTTCATTTCCGAACACTACACTATATGAAATAAGCTAGTACTGCTCTCAGAATGAGTTGGTTTCTTAAAAAGAGTCTTTAGTGCAGCAAGATCAAACATTGCTAGTTTGTGTAATGTAATAAGATGTACAATATACTGGATTAGGTTCATTTCTAACGTAGTTTGTTTAGAAAACAAACACCTTCATTGCCGAACACTGTATTGTGTGAAATAAGCTACTTCTGTTCTCGGCATGAGTTGCTTTCTTACGAAGAGTCTTCAGTGCAGCAAGATCAAACTTTGCTAGTTTGTGTAATCTAACAAGATGTAGAACTTAGTAGATTAGCTTCATTTCTCCAGTAGTTTCTTTAGAAAACAAACACCTTGATTGCCGAATATCCTACTGTGTGAAATAAGCTCTTCTCGGAAAGAGTTGCTTTCTTACGAAGATTCTTCAGTGCAGCAAGATCAAACTTTGCTGGTTTGTGTAATCTAACAAGATGTACAATTTAGTAGATTACCTCCATTTCTAACGTAGCTTGTTTAGAAAACAAACACCTTCATTGGCGAACACTCTACTGTGTGAAGTAAGCTAGTTCAGTTCTCGGAATGAGTTGCTTTCTTACAACGAGTCTTCAGTGCAGCAAGATCAAACTTTGCTAGTTTGTGTAGTCTAACAAGATGTACCACTTAATAGATTAGCTTCATTTCTAACGTAGTTTGTTTAGAAAAGTAACACATTTATTGCCGGACACTGTACTGTGTGAAGTAAGCTAGTTCAGTTCTCTGAATGAGTTGCTTTCTTACCAAGATTCGTCAGTGCAGCAACATTAAACTTTGCTAGTTTGTGTAATCTAAAAAGATGTACCACGTAGTAGATTAGCTTCATTTTCAATGTAGTTTGTTTAGAAAACAAACATCTTCATTGTTGAATATTCTACTTTGTGAAATAAGCTAGTTCTGTTCTCGGATTGAGTTGCTTTCCTACAAAGTCTTCAGCACAGCAAGATCAAAATTTGCTAGGTTGTGTAATCTATCAATATGTACAAGTTAGTTAATTCACCTCATTTCTAACGCAGTTTGTTTCGAAAAAAAAACACCTTCATTGCCGAACAATATAATATATGAAGTAAGCTAGTACTGCTCTGGGAATGAGTTGGTTTCTTACGAAGTCTTCAGTGCAGCAAGATAAAACTTTGCTAGTTTGTTTATTCTAACAATATATACAACTTAGTAAATTCACCTCATTTCTAACATAGTTTATTTAGAAAACAAACACATTCATTGCCGAATATTCTAATGTGTGAAATAAGCTAGTTCTGCTCTCGGAAAGATTTGCTTTCTTACAAAGAGTCTTCAGTGCAGCAAGATCAAACTTTGCTAGTTTGTGTAATCTAACAAGATGTACTACTTAGTAGATTAGCTTCATTTCTCACGTAGTTTGTTTAGAAAACAAACACCTTCAAGCCCGAATATACTACTGTGTGAAATGAGCTAGTTCTATTCTCGGAATGAGTTGCTTTCCTTCAAAGAGTCTTCAGTGCAGGAAGATCAAACTTTGTTATTTTGTGTAAACTGAGAAGATGTACCACTTAGTAGATTAGCTTCATTTCTAACGTAGTTTGTTTAGAAAAGAAAAACATTCATTGCCTATCACTGTACTGTGTGAAGTAAGCTAATTCAGATCTCGGAATGAGTTGCTTTCTTACCAAAAGTCTTCAGTGCAGTAAGATCAAACGTTGCCAGTTTGTGCAATCTAACAAGATGTACCACTTAGTAGATAAGCTTCATTTCTAACGTACTTTGTTGAGAAAACAAACACCTTCATTGCTGAATGTACTACTATGTGAAATAAGCTAGTTCTGCTCTCGGAAAGAGTTGCTTTCTTACGAAGAGTCTTCAGTGCAGCAAGAACAAACTTTACCAGTTTGTGTACTCTAACAAGATGTACAACTTAATAGATTCGTCTCATTTCTAAAGTAGTTTGTATAAAAAACAAACATCTTCATTGCCGAATATACTACTGTGTGAAATAGGCTAGTTCTGTTCTCGGAATGAGTTGCTTTCCTGCAAAGAGTCTTCAGTGCAGCATGATCAAACTTTGCTAGTTTATGTAATTTAACAAGATGTACAATTTAGTAGATTAGCTTAATTTCTAACGGAGTTTGTTTAGAACACAAACAACTTCATTGCCGAATATTCTACTCAGTGAAATAAGCTAGTTCTGTTCTCGAAATGAGTTGCTTTCTTACCAAGGGCCTTCAGTGCAGCAAGATCAAATTTGCCAGTTTGTGTAATCTAACAAGATGTACAACTTAATAGATTGGCCTCATTTCTAAAGTAGTTTGTTTAAAAAAGAATCACCTTCATTGCCAAACACTGTACTGTGTGAAATAAACAAGTTCTGTTCTCAGAATGAGTTGGTTTCTTACGAAGAGTCTTCACTGCAGCAAGATCAAACTTTGCTAGTTTATGTAATCTTACAAGATGTACAACCTAATAGAATCATCTCATTTCTATAGTAGGTTGTTTAGAAAAGAATCACCTTCATTTCCAAACACTGTACTGTGTGAAATAAGCTAGTTCTGTTCTTCATGAGTTGCTTTCTTATGAAGAGTCTACAGTGCAGCAAGATCAAACTTTGCTAGTTTGTGTAATCTAACAAGATGTACCACTTAATAGATTAGCTTCATTTCTAACGTAGTTTGTTTAGAAAAGAAACACATTCATTGCTGAACACTGTACTGTATGAAATAAGCTAGTTCTGTTCTCTAAATGACTTCCTTTCTTAGGAAGAGTCTTAAGTGCAGCGAGATCAAACTTTGCCAGTTTGTGTAATCTAACAAGATGTAGAACTTAGTAGATTAGCTTCATTTCTCACGTAGTTTGTTTAGAAATTAAACACCTTCATTGCCGAATATACTACTGTGTAAAATAAGCTAGAGCTGTTCTCGAAATGAGTGGCTTTCTTATGAAGAGTCTTCAGTGCAGCAAGATCAAACTTTGCGAGTTTGTTTAATCTGAGAAGATGTACAACTTAATAGATTCACCAAATTTCTATCATAGTTTGTTTATAAAAGAATCACCTTCATTGTGGAACACTGTACTGTGTGAAATAAGCTAGTTCTGTTCTCGGAATAACTTGCTTTCTTACGAAGAGTCTTCAGTGGAGCAAGATCAAACTTTGTTAGTTTGTGTAATCTCACAAGATGTACAACTTAATGGATTCCTCTCATTTCTAAAGTTGTTTGTATATAAGAGAATCACTTTCATTGGCGAACACTGCATTGTGTGAAATAAGCTAGTTCTGTCCTCGGCATGAGTTGCTTTCTTAGTAAGAGTCTTCAGTGCAGCAAGATGAAACTTTGCTAGTTTGTGTAATCTCACAAGATATACAACTTAATAGATTCCCCTCATTTCTAAAGTTGTTTATTTAGAAAAGAATCACTTTCATTGCCGAACACTGTAGTGTGTGAAATAACCTAGTTCTGTTCTCGGCATGAGTTGCTTTCTTAAGAAGAGTCTTCAGTGCAGCAAGATCAAACTTTGCTAGTTTGTGTAATCTAACAAGATGTACAATTTAGTAGATTAGCTTCATTTCTAACATAGTTTGTTTAGAATACACACACCGTAATTTCCGAACACTGTACTGCGTGAAGTAAGCTAGTTCTGTTCTCGGAATGAGTTGCTTTCTTACAAAGAGTCTTCCTTGCAGCAAGATCAAACTTTCTTAGTTTGTGTAATCTAACAAGATGTACAACTTAATAGCTTCGTCTCATTTCTAAAGTAGTTTGTTTAGAAAACAAACATCTTCATTGCCGAACCCTGTACAGTGTGAAATAAGCTAGTTCTGTTTTCGGCATGAGTTGCTTTCTTATGAAGAGGCTTTAGTGCAGCAAGATCAAACTTTGCTAGTTGTGTAATCTAACAAGATGTAGAACGTAGTAGATTAGCTTCATTTCTCAAGTAGTTTGTTTAGAAAACACCTTCATCGACGAATATCCTACTATGTGAAATAAGCGAGTTCTGTTCTCAGAGTGATTTGCTTTCTTACAAAGAGTCTTCAGTGCATCAAGTTCATTATTTTCTAGTTTGTGTAATCTAACAAGATGCAGAACTTAGTAGATTAGCTTCATTTCTCACGTAGTTTGTTTAGAAAACAAACACCTTCATTTCCGAATATACTACTGTGTGAAATAAGCTAGTGCTGTTCTCAAAATGAGTTGCTTTCTTACGAAGAGTCTTCAGTGTAGCAAGATCAAACTTTGCTAGTTTGTGTAATCTAACAACATGTAAAACTTAATAGATTCATCTCATTTCTAAAGTAGTTTGTTTAGAAAACAAACATCTTCATTGCCGAACCCTGTACTGTATGAAATAAGCTAGTTCTGTTCTCCGGATGAGTTGCTTTCTTATGAAGAGGCTTTAGTGCAGCAAGATCAATCTTTGCTAGTTTTTGTAATCTAAGAAGATGTACAACTTAGTAGATTAGCTTCATTTCTACCGTAGTTTGTTTAGAAAACAAACACCTTCATTGCCAAATATTCTAATGAGTGAAATAAGCTAGTTCTGTTCTCGAAATGAGTTGCTTTCTTACGAAGAGTCTTCAGTGCAGCAAGATCAAACCTTTCTTCTTTGTGTAATCTAACAAGATGTAGAACGTAGTAGATTAGCTTCATTTCTCACGTAGTTTGTTTAGAAAACAAACACTTTCATTGCCGAATGTCCTACTGTGTGAAATAAGCTAGTTGTCTTCTCGGAATGAGTTGCTTTCTTATGAAGAGTCTTCAGTGCAGCAGATCAACTTTGCTGGTTTATGTAATCTGATAAGATGAACAACTTAATAGATTCGTCTCATTTCTAAAGTAGTTTGTTGAGAAAACAATCATCTTCATTGCCGAATATACTACTGTTTCAAATAAACTAGTTCTGTTCTCGGAATGAGGTGCTTTCTTACCAAGAGTCTTCAGTGCAGCAAAATAAAACTTGTCTAGTTTGTGCAATCTAACAAGATGTACGACTTAGTAGATTAGCTTCTTTTCTAACGTAGTTTGTTTAGAAAAGAACACATTCATTGCCGAACACTTTACTGTGTGAAGTAACCTATTTCTGTTCTCAGTATGAGTTGCTTTCTTATGAAGAGTCTTCAGTGCATCAAGAACAAACTTTGCTGGTTTGTGTAATCTAACAAGATGTACCACTTAGTAGATTAGCTTCATTTCTAAGGTAGTTTGTTTAGAAAACAAACACCTTCATTGCTGAATATACTACTGTGTGAAATAAGCGAGTTCTGTTCTCGGAATGATTTGCTTTCTTACGAAGTGTCTGCAGTGCAGCAAGATCAAACTTTGCTAGTTTGTGTATTCTCACAAGATATACAATTTAATAGATTCTCCTCATTTCTAAAGTTGTTTGTTTAGAAAAGAATCACTTTCATTGCCGAACACTGCATTGTGTGAAATAACCTAGTTCTGTTCTCGGCATGAGTTGCTTTCTTACAAAGAGTCTTCAGTGCAGCAAGATCAATCTTTGACAGTTTGTGTAATCTAACAAGATGTACAATTTAGCAGATTAGCTTCATTTCTAACATAGTTTATTTAGAAAACAAACACCTTCATTTCTGAACACTGTACTGTGTGAAGTAAGGTAGTTCTGTTCTCGGAATGAGTTGCTTTCTTACGAAGAGTATTCCTTGCAGCAAGATCAAACTTTGCTATTTTGTGTAATCTAACAAGATGTACAACTTAATAGATTCATCTCATTTCTAAAGTAGTTTGTTTAGAAAACAAACATCTTCATTGCCGAACCCTGTACTGTGTGAAATAAGCTAGTTCTGTTCTCCGGATGAGTTGCTTTCTTATGAAGAGGCTTTAGTGCAGCAAGATCAATCTTTGCTAGTTTGTGTAATCAAAGAAGATGTACAGCTTAGTAGATTAGCTTCATTTCTACCATAGTTTGTTTAGAAAACAAACACCTCCATTGCCAAATATTCTACTGTGTGAAATAAGCTAGTTCTGTTCTCGAAATGAGTTGCTTTCTTACGAAGAGTCTTTAGTGTAGCAAGATCAAACCTTTCTTCTTTGTGTAATCTAACAAGATGTAGAACGTAGTAGATTAGCTTCATTTCTCACGTAGTTTGTTTAGAAAACAAACACCTTCATTGCTGAATGTCCTACTGTGTGAAATAAGCTAGTTCATTTCTCGAATGAGTTGCTTTCTTATGAAGAGTCTTCAGTGCAGCAATATCAACTTTGCTGGTTTATGTAATCTAATAAGATGAACAACTTAATATATTCGTCTCATTTCTAAAGTAGTTTGTTGAGAAAACAATCATCTTCATTGCTGAATATACTACTGTTTCAAATAAACTAGTTCTGTTCTCGGAATGAGGTGCTTTCTTACCAAGAGTCTTCAGTGCAGCAAGATAAAACTTTTCTAGTTTGTGCAATCTAACATGATGTACGACTTAGTAGATTAGCTTCATTTCTAACGTAGTTTGTTTAGAAAAGAACACATTCATTGCCGAACACTTTACTGTGTGAAGTAACCTATTTCTGTTCTTGGAATGAGTTGCTTTCTTACGAAGAGTCTTCAGTGCACCAAGATCAAACTTTGCTAGTTTGTGTAATCTAACAAGATGTACCACTTAGTAGATTAGCTTAATTTTAAGGTAGTTTGTTTAGAAAACAAACACCTTCATTGCTGAATATACTACTGTGTGAAATAAGCTAGTTCTGTTCTCGGAATTAATTGCTTTCCTACAAAGAGTCTACAATGCAGCAAGATCAAACTTTGCTAGTTTGTGTAATCTAACAAGATCTACAACTTAGTAAATTCACCTCATTTCTAACATAGTTTCTTTCAAAAACAAACACCTCCATTGCCGAACCCTATACTATATGAAATAAGCTAGTACTGCTCTCGTAATGAGTTGGTTTTTTACGAAGAGTCTTCAGTGCAGCAAGATCAAACTTTGCTAGTTTGTGTAATCTAAGAAGACGTACAACTTAATAGATTCCCCCAATTTCCATCATAGTTTGTTTAGAAAAGGATCACTTTCATTGTGGAACACTGTACTATATGAATTAAGCTAGTTCTGTTCTCAGCATGAGATGCTTTCTTATGAAGAGTCTTCAGTGCAGCAAGATCGAACTTTGCTAGTTTGTGTAATCTAACAAGGTGTACAACTTAATAGATTCGTCTCATTTCTAAAGTAGTTCGTTTAGAAAACCAACATCTTCATTGCCGAACACAGTACCGTGTCAAATAAGCTAGTTCTGTTCTTGGCATGAGTTGCTTTCTTACGAAGAAGCTTCAGTGCAGCAAGATCAAACTTTGCTAGTTTGTGTAATCTAACAAGATGTAGAACTTAGTAGATTAGCTTCATTTCTCACGTATTTTGTTTAGAAAACAAACACCTTCAATGCCAAATATCTTACTGTGTGAATTACGCAAGTTCTATACTCGGAATGAGTTGCTTTATTACGAAGAATCTTCAGTGCAGCAATATCAAACTTTGCTGGTTTGTGTAATGTGTAAACAAGATGTACAACTTAGTAGATTATCTTCATTTCTCACGTACTTTGTTTAGAAAACAAACAACATAACTGTCGAATATGCTACTGTGTGAAATAGGCTAGTTCTGTTCCCGAAATGAGTTGCTTTGTTACAAAGAGTCTTCAGTACAGCAAGATCAAACTTTGCTAGTTTGTGTAATCTAACAAGATGTACACCTTAGTAGATTAGCTTCATTTCTCACGTAGTTTGTTTAGAAAACAAACCCCTTCATTGACGAGTATCCTACTGTGTGAAATAAGCTAGTCCCGTCCTCGAAATGAGTTGCTTTCTTATGAAGAGTCTTCGGTGCAGCAAGATCAAACTTTGTTTGTTTGTGTAATCAACAAGATGTAGAACTTAGTAGATTAGCTTCCTTTCTCACGTAGTTTGTTTAGAAAACAAACACCTTCATTGCCTAATATTCTACTGTGTGAAATAGGCTAGTTCTGTTCTCGGCATGAGTTTGTTTCTTACGAAGAGTCTTCAGTGCAGCAAGATCAAACTTTGTTAGTTTGTGTAATCTAACAACATGGACAACTTAGTAGATTAGCTTCATTTCTAACGTAGTTTGTTTAGAAAACAAACACCTTCATTTCCGAACACTGTACTGTGTGAACTAAGCTATTTCTGTTCTCAGAATGAGTTGCTTTCTTATGAAGAGTCTTCAGTGCAGCAAGATCAAACTTTGCAAGTTTGTGTAATCTAACAAGATGTAGAACTTAGTAGATAATCCTCATTTTTCACGTAGTTTGTTTAGGAAACAAACACCTTCATTGACCAATATCCTACTTTGTATAATAAGCTAGTTCTGTTCTCGGAATGAGTTGCTTTATTACGAAGAGTCTACAGTGCAGCAAGATCAAACTTTGGTCGTTTGTGTAATCTAATAAAATGTATAACTTAATAGATTCACCTCATTTCTTTAGTAGTTTGTTTAGAAAAGAATCACCGTCATTGCCAAACACTGTACTGTGTGAAATAAGCCAGTTCTGTTCTCAGCATGAGTTGCTTTCTTACGAAGAGTCTTCAGTGCAGCAAGATCAAACTTGGCTAGTTTGTGTAACCTAACAAGATGTACAAGTTAATAGTTTTGCCTCATTTCTAAAGTATTTTGTTTAGAAAAGAATCACCCTGGGGCTGCAGAGATGGCTTAGTGGTTAAGTGCTTTCCAATGAAGCCTAAGGACCCTGGTTCAAGGCTTGATTACCCAGTATCCACATAAGCCAGATGCACAAGTTCATGCATATATCTGGAGTTTGTCTGCAGAGGCTGGAGGCCCTGGTGCACCCAATCTCTCTCTCTGTCTCTCTCTCTCTCTCTCTTTCTCTCTCTCCTCACTGTCACTCTCAAATAAATAATATAAACAAAAAAAATTTTGAAAAACAAAGAAAAGAATCACCTTCATTACCGAACACTGTACTGTTTGAAATAAGCTAGTTCTGTTCTCGGCATGAGTTGGTTTCTTAAGAAGAGTCTTCAGTGCAGCAAGATCAAATGTTGCTAGTTTGTGTAATCTAACAAGATGTACAATTTAGTAGATCAGCTTCATTTATAATATAGTTTGTTTAGAAAACAAACACCTTCATTGCCGAACACTGTACTGTGTGAAGTAAGCTAGTTCTGTTTTCAGAATGAGTTGCTTTCTTACGAAGAGTCTTCACTGCAGCAAGTTCAAACTTTGCTAGTTTGTGTAATCTAGCAATATGTACCACTTAGTAGATTAGCTTCATTTTAACCTAGTTTGTTTAGAAAACAAACACCTTCATTGCCGAACACTGTACTGTGTGAAGTAAGCTAGTTCTGTTTTCAGAATGAGTTGCTTTCTTACGAAGAGTCTTCACTGCAGCAAGTTCAAACTTTGCTAGTTTGTGTAATCTAGCAATATGTACCACTTAGTAGATTAGCTTCATTGTAACCTAGTTTGTTTAGAAAACAAACACCTTCATTGCCGAATATACTACTGTGTGAAATAAGCTAGTTCTGTTCTCGGAATGAGTTGCTTTCTTACGAAGAGTCTTCAGTGCAGCAAGATCTAACTTTTCTAGTTTGTGTAATATAACAGGATGTACCATTAGTAGATTACCTTCATTTCTAACATGATTTGTTTAGACAAGAAACACATTCATTGCCGAACACTGTACTGTGTGAAGTAATCGAGTTCAGTTCTCGGGATTGCTTTCTTACCAAGAGTCTTCAGTGAAGCAAGATCAAACTGTGCTAGTTTGTGTAATCTAACAAGATGTACCACTTAGTAGATTAGCATCATTTCTAACATAGTTTGTTTAGAAAACAAACACCTTCATTGCTGAATATACTACTGTGTGAAATAAGCTGGTTCTGTTCTCGGAATGAGTTGCTTTCCTACAAAAAGTCTTCAATACAGCAAGATCAAACTTTCCTGGTTTGTGTAATCTAACAAGATGTAGAACTTAGTATATCCACCTCCTTTCTAACATAGTTTGTTTCGAAAACAAACATCTTCATTGCGGAACACTATTCTATGTGAAATAAGCTAGTACTGCTCTCATAATGAGTTGGTTTCTTATGAAGTGTCTTCAGTGCACCAAGATCAAACTTTTCTAGTTTGTGTAATCTAACAAGATGTACCACTTAGTAGATTAGCTTGATTTCTAAAGTAGTTTTTTTTAGAAAACAAACACCATCATTTCCAAACAATGTACTGTGTGAAGTAAGCTAGTTCTGTACTTGTAATGAGTTGCTTTTTTACGAAGAGTCTTCACTGCAGCAAGTTCAAACTTTGCTAGTTTGTGTAATCTAACAGGATGTACAACTTAGTATATTCAACTTATTTCTAACGTAGTTTGTTTAGAAAACAAACACCTTCATTGCCGAATATTCTACTATGTGAAATAAGCTATTTCTGCTATCAGAAATAGTTGCTTTCTGCGAAGAGTCTTCAGTGCAGCAAGATCAAGCTTTGCGAGTTTGTGTAATCTAACAAGATGTACAAGTGAATAGATTCGTCCCATTTCTAACGTAGTTTGTGTAGAAAACAAACATCTTCATTGCCGAACACTGTACTGTGTGAAATAATATAGTTCTGTTCTCGTCATGAGTTGCTTTCTTACGAAGAGTCTTCAGTCCAGCAAGATCAAACTTTGCTAGTTTGTGTAATTTAACAAGAAGCAGAACTTAGTAGTTTAGCTTCATTTCTCACGTAGTTTGTTTAGAAAACAAACACCTCCTTTTCCCCCATATCCTACTGTGTGAAATAAGCTAGTTCTGTTCTCGCAATGAGTTGCTTTCTTACGAAGAGTCTACAGTGCAGCAAGATCAAACTTTGCTAGTTTGTGTAATATAACAAGATGTACAATTTAGTAGATTAGCTTCATTTCTAACGTAGTTTGTTTAGAAAACAAACACCTTCATTGCCAAACACTGTACTGTGTGAAGTAAGCTCCTTCTGTTCTCAGAATGAGTTGCTTTCTTACGAAGAGCCTTCAGTGCAGCAAGTTGAAACTTTGCCAGTTTGTGTAATCTAAGAAGATTGACAACTTAATAGGTTCGCCTCATTTCTAAAGTAGTTTGTTTAGAAAAGAATCACCTTCATTGCCCAACCCTGTACAGTGTGAAATAAGCTGGGTTCTGCTCTCGGAAAGAGTTACTTTCTTACGAAGAGTCTTCTGTGCAGCGATATCAAACTTTGATAGTTTGTGTAATCAAACAAGATGTCTTTAGTGCACCAAGATCAAACTTTGCTCGTTTGTGTAATCTAACAAGATGTACAACTTAATAAATTCTCTCATATCTCACACAGTTTGTTTAGAAAACAAACACCTTCATTGCCGCATATTCTACTGTGTGAAATAAGCTAGTTCTGCTCTCGGAAAGAGTTGCTTTCTTATGAAGAGTCTTCAGTGCAGCAAGCTCAAACTTTGCTAGTTTGTGTAATCTAACAACATGTTCAACTTAAGAGATTCCTCTCATTTCTAAAGTAGTTTGCTTAGAAAACAAACACCTTCATTGCCGAATATACTACTGTGTGAAATAAGCTAGTTCTGTTCTCGGAATGAGTTGCTTTCCTACAAAGAGTCTTCAGTGCAGCAAGATCAAACTTTGCTAGTTTGTATAATCCAGCAAGATGTACAATTTAGTAGATTAGCTTCATTTCTAACACAGTTTGTTTAGAAAACAAACACCTGCATTGCTGAATATTCTACTTTATGAAATAAACTAGTTCTGTTCTCGAAATGATTTGCTTTCTTACGAAGAGCCTTCAGTGCAGCAAGTTCAAACTTTGCCAGTTTGTGTAATCTAACAAGATGTACAACTTAATATCTTTGACTCATTTCTAAAGTAGTTTGATTAGAAAAGAATCCCCTTTGTTGCCGAACACTTTACTGTGTCAAATAAACTAGTTCTGTTCTCAGAATGTGTTGGTTTCTTATGGAGAGTCTTCAGTGCAGGAAGATGAAACTTTGCTACTTTGTATAATCTAACAAGATGTAAAATTTAGTATATTAGCTTCATTTCCAACGAAGTTTGTTTAGAAAACAAACACCTTCATTGCCAAACACTGTACTGTGTGAAGTAAGCTAGTTCTGTTCTCGGAATGAGTTGCTTTCCTACAAAGAGTCTTCAGTGCAGCAAGATCAAACTTTGCTAGTTTGTGTAATCTAACAAGATGTACAACTTAGTAAATTCACCTCATTTCTAACGTAGTTTCTTTCAAACACAAACACCTTCATTGCCGACACTATACTATATGAAATAAGCTATAACTGCTCTCAGAATGAAATGATTTCTTACGAAGAGTCTTCTGTGCAGCAAGATCAAACTTTGCTAGTTTGTGTAATCTAACAAGATGTACAACTTAAGAGATTTGCCTTATTTCTAAAGTAGTTTGTTTAGGAAAGAATCACCTTCATTGCCGAACACTGTACTGTGTCAAATAAGCTAGTTCTGTTCTCGGCATGAGTTGCTTTCTTAAGAAGAGGCTACAGTGCAGCAAGATCAACCTTTGCTAGTTTGTGTAATCTATCAAGATGTACAATTTAGTAGATTAGCTTCATTTCTAAATTAGTTTCTTTAGAAAACAAACACCTTCATTGCCGAATATACTACTGTGTGAAATGAGCTAGCTCTATGCTCAGAATGAGTTGCTTTCCTACAAAGAGTCTTCAGTGCAGCAAGATCAAACTTTGCTATTATGTGTAATGTAACAAGTTGTACAACTTAGTAAATTCACCTCATTTCTAACGCAGTTTGTTTATAAAACAAACACCTTCATTGCCCAATATTCTACTGTGTGAAATAAGTTGGGTTCTGCTCTCGGAAAGTTGCTTTCTTATGAAGAGTCTTCAGTGCAGCACGATCAAACTTCGCTAGCTTGTGTTATCTAACAAGATGTATAACATAATAGATTAGCTTCATTTCTAACCTAGTTTGTTTAGAAAACAAACATGTTCATTGCCGAATGTACTGCTGTGTGAAATAAGCTAGTTCTGTTCTCGGAATGAGTTGCTTTTTTATGAAGAGTCTTCAGTGCAGCAAGATCAAACTTTGCTAGTTTGTGTAATCTAACAAGATGTACCAGTTAGTATTTTAGCTTCATTTCTCACGTAGTTTGTTCAGAAAACAAACACCTTCATTACCTAATATCCTATTGTGTGAAATAAGCTAGTACTGTTCTCGGAATGAGTTGCTTTCTTACGAAGAGCCTTCAGTGCAGCAACATCAAACTTTTCTAGTTTGTATAATCTAACAAGATGTACCACTTAGTATTTTAGCTTCATTTCTCACGTAGTTTGTTTAGAAAATAAACACCTTCTTTACTGAATATCCTATTGTGTGAAATAAGCTAGTACTGTTCTCAGAAAGAGTTGCTTTCTTATGAAGAGTCTTCAGTGCAGCAACATCAAACTTAGCTAGTTTGTGTAATCTAACAAGATGTACAACGTAGTAGATTAGCTTCATTTCTAACGTAGTTTGTTTAGAAAACAAACACCTTCATTGTCGAACACTGTACTGTGTGAAGTAAGCTAGTTCTGTTCTCAGAATGAGTTGCTCTCTTATGAAGAGTCTTCAGTGCAGCAAGATCAAACTTTTCTAGTTTGTGTAATCTAACAAGATGTACCACTTAATAGATAAGCTTCATTTCTAACGTAGTTTGTTTATAAAAGAAACACATTGATTGCCATACACAATACTCTGTGAAGTAAACTAGTTCAGTACTCTGAAAGATTTGCTTTCTTACGAATAGTTTTCAGTGCAGCAAGATCAAACTTTGCTAGTTTGTGTAATCTAACAAGATGTACCACTTAGTAGATTAGCTTCATTTCTAACATAGTTTGTTTAGAAAATAAACACCTTCATTGCTGAATATACTACTGTGTGAAATAAGCTAGTTCATTTCTTGGAATGAGTTGGTTTCTTACGAAGAGTCTTCAGTTAAGCAAGATCGAACTTTGCTAGTTTGTTTAATCTAACAAGATGTACCACTCAGTAGATTAGCTTCATTTCTAATGAAGTTTGTTTAGAAAACAAACAATTTCATTGCCGAATGTTCTACTGTGTGAAATAAGCTAGTTTTGTTCTCTAAATGAGTTGCTTTCTTACGAAGAGGCTTCAGTGAAGCAAGATCAAACTGTACTAATTTGTGTAAACTAACAAGTTGTAGAATTTAATAGAATAGCTTCATTTCTCACGTAGTTTGTTTAGAAAACAAGCACCTTCATTGACGAATATCCTGGTGTGAAATAAGCTAGTTCTGTTCTCGGAATGAGTTGCTTTCTTAAGAAGAGTCTACAGTGCAGCAAGATCAAACTTTGCTAGTTTGTGTAATCTAACGAGATGTACAACTTAATAGATTCCCCTCATTTTTAAAGTAGTTTGTTTAGAAAAGAATCACCTTGGGACTGGAGAGATGCCTTAGTGGTTATGCGCTTGCCAGTGAATCCTAAGGACCCTGGTTGAAGTCTTGATTACCCAGTACCCACGTAAGCCAGATGCACAAGGTGGTGCATGCATCTGGAGTTTGTCTGCAGTGGCTGGAGTCCCTGGTCCACCCATTCTCTCTCTTTCTCTCGCTCATTCTCTCTCTCCTCACTGTCGCTCTCAAATAAATAAAATAAACAAAAAAATTCTGAAATAAAAGAAAAGAATCACCTTCATTGCCGAACACTGTACTGTGTGAAATAAGCTAGTTCTGTTCTCAGCATGAGTTGGTTTCTTAAGAAGAGTCTTCAGTGCACCAAGATCAAACGTTGCTAGTTTGTGTAATCTAACAAGATGTAAAATTTAGTAGATTAGCTTCACTTCTAAAGTAGTTTGTCTAGAAAACAAACACCTTCATTGGTGAATATACTACTGTGTGAAATAAGCTAGTTCTGTTCTCGGAATGAGTTGCTTTCCTACAAAGAGTCTTCAATACAGCAAGATCAAACTTTGCTAGTTTGTGAAATCTAACAAGATATACAACATAGTAAATTCACCTCATTTCTAACATACTTTGTTTTGTAAACAAACACCTTCATTGCCGAACACTATGCTATATAAAATAAGCTAGTACTTCTCTCCTAATGAGTTGGTTTCTTACGAAGAGTCTTCAGTGCAGCAAGATCAAACTTTTCTACTTTGTGTAATCTAACAAGATGTACCACTTAGTATATCAGCTTCATTTCTAACATAGTTTTTTTAGAAAACAAATACCATCATTTCCAAACACTGTACTGTGTGATGTAAGCTAGTTCTGTTCTCAGAATGAGTTTCTTTTTTATGAAGAGTCTTCAGTGCAGCAAGTTCAAACTTTGCTAATTTGTGTAATCTAACAAGATGTACAATTTAGTAAATTCAACTTATTACTAACATAGTTTGTTTAGAAAACAAACACCTTCATTGCCAAATATTCTACTGTGTGAAATAAGCTAGCTCTGTTCTCGGAATGAGTTGCTTTCTTACAAAGAGTCTATAGTGCAGCAAGATAAAACTTTGCTAGTTTGTGTAATCTAAGAAGATGTACACCTTACTAGGTTCATCTCATTTCTAAAGTAGTTTGTTTAGAAAAGAATCTAACAAGATGTATCACTTAGTAGATTAGCTTCATTTCTAACGTAGTTTCTTTAGAATACAAACATCTTCATTCCTGAACACTGTACTGTGTGAAGTAAGCTAGTTCAGTTCTCAGAATGACTTGCTTTCTTACCAAGAGTCTTCAGTGCAGCAAGATCAAACTTTTCTACTTTGTGTAATCTAACAAGATGTACCACTTAGTAGATTAGCTTCATTTCTAACATAGTTTTTTTAGAAAACAAACACCATCATTTCCAAACACTGTACTGTGTGAAGTAAGCTAGTTCTGTTCTCGGAATGAGTTTCTTTTTTATGAAGAGTCTTCAGTGCAGCAAGTTCAAACTTTGCTAATTTGTGTAATCTAACAAGATGTACAATTTAGTAAATTCAACTTATTACTAACGTAGTTTGTTTAGAAACCAAACACCTTCATTGCCGAATATTCTACTGTGTGAAATAAGCAAGTTAAGCTATCAGAAAGAGTTGCTTTCTTCGAAGAGTCTTCAGTGCAGCAAGATCAAACTTTGCTAGTTGTGTAATCTAACAAGATGTAGAATTTCATAGATTAGCTTCATTTCTCACATAGTTTGTTTAGAAAACAAACACCTTCATTGACGAATATCCTACTGTGTGAAATACCTAGTTCTGTTCTCGGAATGAGTTGCTTTCTTACGAAGAGTCTATAGTGCAGCAAGATAAAACTTTGCTAGTTTGTGTAATCTAAGAAGATGTACACCTTAATAGGTTCATCTCATTTCTAAAGTAGTTTGTTTAGAAAAGAATCTAACAAGATGTACCACTTAGTAGATTAGCTTCATTTCTAACGTAGTTTCTTTAGAAAACAAACATCTTCATTCCCGAACACTGTACTATGTGAAGTAAGCTAGTTCAGTTCTTGGAATGAGGTGCTTTCTTTCCAAGAGTCTTCAGTGCAGCAAGATCAAACTTTGCTAGTTTGTGTAATCCAACAAGATGTACCACTTAGTAGATTAGCTTCATTTCTAACGTAGTTTGTTTAGAAAACAAACACCTTCATTGCTGAATATACTACTGTGTGAAATAAGCTGGTTCTATTCTCGGAATGAGTTGCGTTCCTACAAAGAGTCCTCAGTGCAGCAAGATCAAACTTTGCTAATTTGTGTAATCTAACAAGATGTACAACTTAGTAAATTCACCTCATTTCTCACTTAGTTTGTTTCGAAAACAAACACCTTCATTGCCGAATATACTACTGTGTGAATGAGCTAGTTCTGTTCTCGGAATGAGTTGCTTTCTTATGAAGAGTCTTCCTTGCAGCAAGATCAAACTTTGCTAGTTTGTGTAATCTAACAAGATGTACAACTTAATAGATTCGTCTCATTTCTAAATTAGTTTGTTTAGAAAACAAACATCTTCATTGCCGAACCCTGTACCATGTGAAATAAGCTAGTTCTGTTTTCGGCATGAGTTGCTTTCTTATGAAAAGGCTTTAGTGCAGCAAGATCTGACTTTGCTAGTTTGTGTAATCTAACAAGATGTAGAACGTAGTAGATTAGCTTCATTTCTCACGTAGTTTAGAAAACAAACACCTTCATTTCCGAAAATCCTACTGTGTGAAATAAGCTTGTTCTGTTCTCGGAATGATTTGCTTTCTTACGAAGAGTCTTTAGTGCAGCAAGATCAACATTCCTGGTTTGTGTAATCTAATAAGATGTACAACTTAATAGATTAGTCTTATTTCTAAAGTAGTTTGTTTAGAAAACAATCATCTTCATTGCCAAATATACTGCTGTGTCAAATTAACTAGTTCTGTTCTCAGAATGAGGTGCTTTCTTACAAAGAGTCTTCAGTGCAGCAAGATAAAACTTTTCTAGTTTGTGCAATCTAACAAGATGTGCTACTTATTAGATTAGCTTCATTTCTAACGTAGTTTGTTTAGAAAAGAACACATTCATTGCCAAACACTTTACTGTGTGAAGTAACCTATTTCAGTTCTCGGAATGAGTTGCTTTCTTACCAAGAGTGTTCAGTGCACCAAGATAAAACTTTGCTAGTTTGTGTAATCTAACAAGACGTACCACTTAGTAGATTAGCTTCATTTCTTACGTAGTTTGTTTAGAAAACAGACACCTTCATTGCTGAATATACTACTGTGTGAAATAAGCTAGTTCTGTTCTAGGAATGAGTGGCTTTCCTGCAAAGAGTCTTCAGTGCAGTAAGATCAAACATTGCGAGTTTCTGTAATCCAAGAAGATGTACAACTTATTTAATTCACCTCATTTCTAACGTAGTTTGTTTCAAAAACAAACACCTTCATTTCCGAACACTATACTATATGAAATAAGCTAGTACTGTTCTCGGAATGAGTTGGTTTCTTACGAAGAGTCTTCAGTGCAGCAAGATCAAACTTTGCTAGTTTGTGTAATCTAAGAAGACGTACAACTTAACAGATTCCCCCAATTTCCATCATAGTTGTTTGGAAAATAATCACTTTCATTGCGGAACACTGTACTGTGTGAAATAAGCTAGTTCTGTTCTCAGCATGAGTTGCTTTCTTACGAAGAGTCTTCAGTGCAGAAAGATCGAACTTTGCTAGTTTGTGTAATCTAACAAGATGTACAACTTAATAGATTCGTCTCATTTCTAACATCGTTTGTTTAGAAAACAAACATCTTCATTGCAGAACACTGTACCATGTCATATAAGCTAGTTCTGTTCTCGGCATGAGTTGCTTTCTTTCGAAGAGTCTTTAGTGCAGCGAGTTCAAACTTTGCTACTTTCTGTAATCTAACAGGATGTACAACTTAGTAAATTAACATCATTTCTAACGTAGTTTGTTTAGAAGACAAACACCTTCATTGCTGCATAAACTACTGTTTGAAATAAGCTAGTTCTGTTCTCGGAATGAGTTGCTTTCTTACGGAGAGTCTTCAGTGCAGCAAGATCAAACTTTGCTAGTTTGTGTAATCTAACAAGATGTAGAATTTAATATATTAGTTTCATTTGTCACGTAGTTTGTTTAGAAAACACGCACCTTCATTGACGAATATCCTACTGTGTGAAATAAGCTAGTTCTGTTCTCAGAATGAGTTGCTCTCTTACGAAGAGTCTACAGTGCAGAAAGATCAAACTTTGCTAGTTTGTGTAATCTAACAAGATGTACAACTTAATAGATTCGCCTCATTTCTAAAGTAGTTTTTTTTTTAAAAAATCACCTTGGGGCTCGAGAGATGGCTTAGTGGTTAAGCGCTTGCCAATGAAGCCTAAGGCCCCTGGTTCAAGGCTTGATTACCCATTACCCACGTAATACATTTACACAAGTATGTGCATGCATCTGGAGTTTGTCTGCAGTTTGTGGAAAACCCAAGATCATTCCCATTCTTCTCTCTCTCTCTTCTCTCTCTCTCATGAGTTGCTCTCAAATAAATAAAATAAACAAAAAAATTTTGAAAAAAAAGTAAAGAATCACCTTCATTGCCAAACACTGTAGTGTGTAAAATAAGCTAGTTCTGTTCTCAGCATGAGTTGGTTTCTTAAGAAGAGTCTTCAGTGCAGCAAGATCAATCTCTGTTAGTTTGTGTAATCTAACAAGATGTACAATTTAGTATATTAGCTTCATTTCTAACGTAGTTTGTTTAGAAAACAAACACCTACATTGCCGAACAGGGTACCGTGTGAAGTAAGCTAGTTCTGTTCTCGGAATGAGTTGCTTTCTTACGAAGAGTCTTTAGTGCAGCAAGTTCAAACTTTGCTACTTTGTGTAATCTAACAAGATGTGCAACTTAGGAAATTAACATCATTTCTAACGTAGTTCGTTTAGAAAACAAACACCTTCATTGCCAAACACTGTACTGTGTGAAGTAAGCTAGTTCTGTTCTCGGAATGAGTTGGTTTCTTACGAAGAGTCTTCAGTGCAGCAAGATCAAACGTTGCTAGTCTGTAAATCTAACAAGATGTACTACTTAGTAGATTAGCTTCATTTCTAAAGTAGTTTGTTTAGAAAAGAAACACATTGGTTGCCGAACACTGTACTGTGTGAAGTAAGCTAGTTCTGTTCTCGGAATGAGTTGCTTTCTTACGAATAGTCTTAAGTGCAGCAAGATCAAACTTTGCTAGTTTGTGTAATCTAACAAGATGTACCACTTAGTAGATTAGCTTCATTTCTCACGTAATTTCTTTAGAAAACAAACACTTCATTGCTGAATATCCTACTGTGTGAAATAAGCTACTTCTGTTTTCGGAATGAGTTGCTTTCTTACTGAAGAGTCTTCAGTGCAGCCAGATTAAACTTTGCTAGTTTGTTTAATCTAGCAAGATGTACCAATTAGTAGTTTAGCTTCATTTCTAACATAGATTTTTTAGAAAACAAACAACTTCATTGCTGAATATTCTACAGTGTGAAATAAGCTAGTTCTGTTCTCTAAATGAGTTCCTTTCTTACGAAGAGTCTTCAGTGCAGCAAGATCAAACTTTGCTAGTTTGTGTAATCTAACAAGATGTACCACTTAGTAGATTAGCTTCATTTCTCACGTAATTTCTTTAGAAAACAAACACTTCATTGCTGAATATCCTACTGTGTGAAATAAGCTACTTCTGTTTTCGGAATGAGTTGCTTTCTTACTGAAGAGTCTTCAGTGCAGCCAGATTAAACTTTGCTAGTTTGTTTAATCTAGCAAGATGTACCAATTAGTAGTTTAGCTTCATTTCTAACATAGATTTTTTAGAAAACAAACAACTTCATTGCTGAATATTCTACAGTGTGAAATAAGCTAGTTCTGTTCTCTAAATGAGTTCCTTTCTTACGAAGAGTCTTCAGTGCAGCAAGATCAAACTTTGCTAGTTTGTGTAATCTCATAAGATGTAGAATTTAATAGATTACCTTCATTTCTCACGTAGTTTGTTTAGAAAATAAGCACCTTCATTGACGAATACCCTAGTGTGAAATAAGCTAGTTCTGTTCTCGGAATGAGTTGCTTTCTTACGAAGAGTCTACAGTGCAGCAAGATCAAACTTTGCTAGTTTGTGTAATCTAACACGATGTACAACTTAATAGATTCGCGTCAAATCTAAAGTAGTTTTTTTAGAAAAGAATCACCTTGGGGATGCAGAGATGGCTTAGCAGTTAAGCGCTTGCCAATGAAGCCTAAGGACCCTGGTTCAAGGCTTGATTACCCAGTACCCACGTAAGCCAGATGCACAAGGTGGTGCATGCATCTGGAGTTCGTCTGCAGTGGCTGGAGGCCCTGGTGCACCCATTCTCCCTCTCTCTGTGTCTCTTTCTCTCTCTCCTGGCTGTCACTCTCAAATAAATAAAATAAACAAAAAAAATTTTTTTGATAAAAAAAGAAAAGAATCACCTTCATTGCCTAACACTGTACTGAGTGAAATAAGCTAGTTCTGTTCTAAGCATGAGTTTGGTTCTTACGAAGAGTCTTCAGGGCAGGAAGATCAAACGTTGCTAGTTTGTGTAATCAAACAAGATGTACAGTTTAGTAGATTAGCTTCATGTCTAACCTAGTTTGTTTAGAAAACAAACACTCTCATTGCCGAACACTGTGCTGTATGAAGTAAGCTAGTTCTGTTCTCAGAATGAGTTGCTTTCTTACGAAGAGTCTTCAGTGCAGCCAGATGAAACTTTACTAGTTTGTGTAAGATAACAAGATGTACAACTTAGTAGATTAGCTTCATTTCTAACGTAGTTTGTTTAGAAAAGAAACACATTGATTGCCGAAAGGTGTACTGTGTGAAGTAAGCTAGTTCTGTTCTCGGAATGAGTTGCTTTCTTACGAAGAGTCTTTAGTGCAGCAAGTTCAAACTTTGCTAGTTTTTGTAATCTAACAAGATTTGCAAGGTAGTAAAATAACATCATTTCTAACTTAGTTTGTTTAGAAAACAAACACCTTCATTACCGAACATTGTACTGTGTGAAGTAAGCTAGTTCTGTTCTTGGAATGAGTTGCTTTCTTACGAAGAGTCTTCAGTGCAGCAAGATCAAACTTTGCTAGTTTGTGTAATCTAACAAGATGTACCGCTTAGTAGATTAGCTTCATTTCTAAGGTAGTTTGTTTAGAAAACAAACACCTTCATTTCCGAATATCCTACTGTGTGAAATAAGCTAGTTCTGTTTTCGGCATGAGTTGCTTTCTTAGGAAGAGTCTTCACTGCAGCAAGATCAAACGTTGTAGTTTGTGTAATCTAACAAGATGTACAACTTAATAGATTCATCTCATTTCTAAAGTAGTTTGTTTAGAAAACAAACACCTTCATTTCTCAATATACTACTGGGTGAAATAAGCTACATTTGTTCTCGGAATGAGTTGTTTTCCTACAAAGAGTCTTCAGTGCAGCAAGATCAAACTTTGCTATTTTGTATAATCTAACAAGATGTAAAATTTAGTAGATTAGCTTCATTTCTAACGTAGTTTGTTTAGAAAACAAACATCTTCATTGCCGAACACTGTACTGTGTGAAGTAAGCTAGTGTTCTCAGAATGAGTTGTTTTCTTACGAAGAGTCTTCACTGCAGCAAGTTCAAACTTTGCTAGTTTGTGTAATCTAGCAAGATGTACCACTTAGTAGATTGGCTTCATTTGTAACATAGTTTGTTTAAAAAACAAACACCTTAATTGCCAAATATACTACTGTGTGAAATAAGGTACTTCAGTTCTCTGAATGAGTTGCTTTCTTACGAACACTGTACTGTGTGAAGTAAGCTAGTTCTGTTCTAAGAAAGAGTTGCTTTCTTACGAAGAGTCTTCAGTGCAGCAAGATCAAACTTTTCCATTTTGTGTAATCTAACAAGATGTACAACTTAATAGATTCATCTCATTTCTAAAGTAGTTTTTTAAGAAAACAAACAACTTCATTGCCGAATATTCTACTGTGTGAAATAAGCTAGTTCTGTTCTCGAAATGAGTTGCTTTCTTACGAAGAGTCTTCATTGCAGCAACATCAAACTTTGCTAGTCTGTGTAATCTAACAAGATGTAGAATTTAGTAGATTTGCTTCATTTCTCACGTAGTTTGTTTAGAAAACAAACACCTTCGTTGATGAATATCCTACTGTGTTAAATAAGCTAGTTCTGTTCTCCCAATGAGTTGCTTTCTTATGAAAAGTCTACAGTGCAGCAAGATCATACTTTGCTAGTTGGTGTAATCTAACAAGATGTACAATTTAGTAGATTAGCTTCATTTTTAACGTAGTTTGTTTAGAAAACAAACACCTTCATTGCTGTATACTGTACTGTTTGAAGTACGCTAGTTCTGATCTCGGAATGAGACGATTTCTTACGAAGAGTCTTCAGTGCAGCAAGATTAAACTTTGCTAGTTCGTGTAATCTAACAAGATGTAGAACTTAGTATATTAGCTTCATTTCCCACGTAGTTTGTTTACCAAACAAACACCTTTATTGCCGAATACTCTGCTGTGGGAAATAAGCAAGTTCTGTTCTCAGCATGAGTGGTTTCTTACAAAGAGTCTTCAGTGCAGCAAGATCAAACTTTGCTAGTTTGTGTAATGTAACAAGATATACAACTAAATAGATTCGTCTTATTTCTAAAGTAGTTTTTTTACAAAACAAACATCTTCATTCCCGAACACTGTACTGTGTAATAAGCTAGTTCTATTCTCAGCATGAGTTGCTTTCTTATGAAGAGTCTTCAGTGCAGCAAGATCAAACTTTGCTACTTTGTGTAATCTAACAAGATGTAGAACTTAGTAGGTTAGCTTCATTTCTCACGTAGTTTGTTTAGCAAACAAACACCTTTATTGCCAAATACTCTTCTGTGGGAAATAAGCTAGTTCTGTTCTCGACATGAGTTTGTTTCTTACGAAGAGTCTTCAGTGCAGCAAGATAAAACTTTGCTAGTTTGTGTAATCTAAGAAGATGTACAACATAATAGATTCGCCTCATTTCTAAAGTAGTTTGTTTAGAAAGCAAACATCTTCATTGCCAAACACTGTACCGTGTGAAATAAGCTAGTTCTGTTTTCGGCATGAGTTGCTTTCTAAAGAAGAGTCTTCAGTGCAGCAAAATCAAACTTTGCTAGTTTGTGTAATCTAAAAAGATATACAACTAAATAGATTCCTCTCCTGTCTAAAGCAGTTTGTTTAGAAAACAAACTTCATTGCCAAATATTCTACTGTGTGAAATAAGCAAGTTCTTTTCTCCAAATGAGTTGCTTTCTTACGAAGAGACTTCAGTGCAGCAAGACCAAACTTTGCTAGTTTGTGTAATCTAACAAGATGTACAATTTAGTAGATTAGCTTCATTTCTAACGTAGTTTGTTTAGAAAACAAGCAACTTCATTGCCAAATATTCTACTGTGTGAAATAACTAGTTCTGTTCCTGAAGTGAGTTGCTTTCTGACGAAGAGTCTTCAGTGCAGCAAGATCAAACTTTGCTAGTTTGTGTAATCTAACAAGATGTAGAACTTAGCAGATTAGCTTCATTTCTCACGCAGTTTGTTTAGAAAAGAAACACCTTCATTGACGAATATCCTACTGTGTGAAATAAGATAGTTCTCTTCTCGCAATGAGTTGCATTCTTATGAAGAGTCGACAGTGGAGCAAGATCAAACTTTGCTAGTTTGTGTAATCTAACAAGATGTACAATTTAGTAGATTAGCTTCATTTTAACGTAGTTTGTTTAGAAAACAAAGACCTTCATTGCCAAACACTGTACTGTGGGAAGTAAGCTATTTCTGTTCTCGTAATGAGTTGCTTTCTTACGAAGAGTCTTCAGTGCAGTAAGATCAAACTTTGCTAGTTTCTGTAATCTAAAAAGATATACAACTTAATAGATTCGTCTCATTTCTAAAGTAGTTTCTTTAGAAAACAAACCACTTCATTGCCGAATATTGTACTGTGTGAAATAAGCTAGTTCTGCTATTGGAAAGAGATGCTTTCTTCGAAGAGTCTTCAGTGCACCAAGATCAAACATGGCTAGTTTGTGTAATCTAACAAGATGTAGAATTTAATAGATTAGCTTCATTTCTCACGTAGTTTGTTTAGGAAACAAACACCTTCATTGACGAATATCCTACTGTGTGAAATAAGATAGTTCTGTTCTCGGAATGAGTTGCTTTCTTACGAAGAGACTTCAGTGCCTCAAGATCAAACTTTGCTAGTTTGTGTAATCTGATAAGATATACAACTTTATAGATTTGTCTCATTTCTAAAGTAATTTCTTTAGAAAACAAACATCTTCATTGCCGTACACTGTACTGTGTGAAATAAGCTAGTTCTGTTCTCAGCATGAGTTGGTTTCTTACGAAGAGTCTTCAGTGCAGCAAGATCAAACTTTGCTAGTTTGTGTAATCTAAGAGGATGTATAATTTGATAGATTAGCTTCATTTCTAACATAGTTTGTTTAGAAAACAAACACCTTCATTTCCAAACACTGTACTGTGTGAAGTAAGCTAGTTCTGTTTTCGGAATGAGTTGTTTTCTTATGAAGAGTCTTCAGTTCAGCAAGCTCAAACTTTGCTAGTTTGTATAATCTAACAAGATGCAGAACTTAGTACATTAGCTTCATTTCTCATGTAGTTTGTTTAGAAACCAAACACCTTCATTGCCAAATATCCTACTGTGTGAAATAAGCTACTTCTGTTCTCGAAATGAGTTGCTTTCTTATGAAGAGTCTTCAGTGCAGCAAGATCAAACTTTGCTACTTTGTGGAATCTAACAAGATGTACAACTTAGTAGATTAGCTTCATTTGTAACCTAGTTTGTTTAGAAAACAAACAGCTTCATTGCCGAATATCCTACTGTGTAAAATAAGCTAGTTCTGTTCTCAGAATGAGTTGCTTTCTTACGAAGAGTCTTAAGTGCAACAAGATAAAACTTTGCTAGTTCCTGTAATCTAACAAGATGTACAATTTAGTAGATTAGCTTCATTTCTAACTTAGTTTGTTTAGAAAACAAACACCTTCATGCGGAATATCCTACTGTGTGAAATAAGCTAGTTCTGTTCTCGGAATTAGTTGCTTTCTTACAAAAAGTCTTTAGTGCAAAAAGATCAAACTTTGCTAGTTTGTGTAATCTAACATGATGTACAATTTAGTAGATTAGATTCATTTCTAACCTAGTTTGTTTAGAAACAAACACCTTCATTTCCGAACACTCTACTGTGTGTAGTAAGCTATTTCTGTTCTCGGAATGAGTTGCTTTCTTACGAAGAGTCTTCAGTGCAGCAAGATCAAACTTTGCTAGTATGTGTAATCGAACAACATGTACAACTTAGTAGATTAGCTTCATTTCTCACGTAGTTTGTTTGGAAAAATAAACATTTTCATTGACGAATACCCTACTGTGTGAAGTAAGCTAGTTCTGTTCTCGGAATGAGTTGCTTTTTTATGAAGAGTCTTCAGTGTAGCAAGATAAAACTTTACTAGTTTGTGTAATCTAACCAGTTGTAGAACTTAGTAGATTAGCTTCATTTCTAACTTAGTTTGTTTAGAAAACAAACAAGTTCATTGCTGAATATTCTATTGTGTGAAATAAGCTAGTTCTGTTCTCGAAATGAGTTGCTTTCCTATGAAGAGTCTTCAGTGTAGCAAGATCAAACTTTGCTAGTTTGTGTAATCTAACAACATGTACGACTTAGTAGATTAGCTTCATTTCTAACGTAGTTTGTTTAGAAAACAAACAACTTCATTGCCGAATATTCTACCATGTGAAATAAGCTAGTTCTATTCTCGAAATGAGTTGCTTTCTTACGAATAGTCTTCATTGCAGCAAGATCAAACTTTGCTAGTTGTGTAATATAACAAGATGTAGAATTTAGTAGATTAGTTTCATTTCTCACGTAGTTTGTTTAGAAAACAAACACCTTCATTGATGAATATCCTACTGTGTGAAATAAGCTAGTTCTGTTCTCGCAATGAGTTGCTTTCTTACGAAGAGTCTACAATGAAGCAAGATCAAACTTTACTAGTTTGTGTAATCTAACAAGATGTAGAACTTAGTAGATTAGCTTCATTTTTCACGAAGTTTCTTTAGAATACAAACACCTTCATTGCCGAACACTGTACTGTGTGAAGTAAGCTACTTCTGTTCTCAGAATGATTTGCATTCTTACGAAGAGTCTTCAGTTCAGCAAGATCAAACTTTGCTAGTTTGTGTATCCTAACAAGATGTACAACTTAATAGATTTGCCTCATTTCTAAAGTAGTTTCTTCAGAAAACAAACATCTTCATTCCCGAACGCTGTAATGTGTGAAATAAGCTTGTTCTGTTCTTGGCATGAGTCACTTTCTTACGAAGAGTCTTCAGTGTAGCAAGATCAATCTTTGCTTGTTTGTGTAATCTAAGAAGATGTACAACTTAGTAGATTAGCTTTATTTCTAACCTAGTTTTTTTAGAAATCAAACACCTTCATTGACGAACCAAGAACTGTGTGAAGTAAGCTAGTTCTGTTCTCGGAATGAGGTTGCTTTCTTATGAAGAGTCTTCAGTGCCTCAAGATCAAACTTTGCTAGTTTCTGTAATCAGACAAGATGTACAACTTAATAGATTCTTCTCATTTCTAAAGTAGTTTCTTTAGGAAACAAAAAACATCTTCATTGCCGAACACGGTACTGTGTGAAATAAGCTAGTTCTGTTCTCGGCATGAGTTGCTTTCTTACAAAGAGTCTTCAGTGCAGCAAGATCAAACTTTGCTAGTTTGTGTAATCTGACAAGATGTAGAACTTAGTAGATTAGCTTCATTTCTCACGTAGTATGTTTAGAAAACAAACAACTTCATTGCAGAATATTCTGTTGTGTGTAATAAGCTAGTTCTGTTCTCAGCATGAGTTGGTTTCTTACGAAGAGTCTTCCGTGCAGCAAGATCAAACTTTGCAAGTTTGTGTAATCCAGCAAGATGTAGAACATAGTAGATTAGCTTCATTTCTCACGTAGTTTGTTTACAAAACAAAGACCTTCATTGACGAGTATCCTACTGTGTTAAATAAGCTAGTTCTGTTCTCGGGAATGAGTTGCTTTCTTATGAAGAGTCTACAGTGCAGCAAGATCAAACTTTGCTATTTTGTGAAATCTAACAAGATGTATAATTTAGTAGATTAGGTTCATTTGTATTGTAGTTTATTTAGAAAACAAACACCTTCATTTGCCAAACACTGTACTGTGTGAAGTAAACTAGTTCTGTTCTTAGAGAGAGTTGCTTTCTTTTTTTTGTGTAATCTGACAAGATGTAGAACTTAGTAGATTAGCTTCATTTCTCACGAAGTTTGTTTAGAAAACAAACATCTTGATTGCCAAATATCCTACTGTGTGAAGTAAGCTAGTTCTGTTATCAGAATGAGTTGCTTTCTTACGAAGAGTCTTCAGTGCAGCAAGATCAACCTTGGTAGTTTGGGTAATCTAACAAGATGTACAACTTAGTAGATTAGCTTCATTTTTAACGTAGTTTGTTCAGAAAACAAACACCTTCATTGACAAATATCCTGCTGTGTAAAATAAGCTATTTCTGTTCTCAAAATGAGTTGCTTTCTTACGAAGAGTCTTCAGTGCAGCAAGATCAACCTTGGTAGTTTGGGTAATCTAACAAGATGTACAACTTAGTAGATTAGCTTCATTTTTAACGTAGTTTGTTCAGAAAACAAACACCTTCATTGACAAATATCCTGCTGTGTAAAATAAGCTATTTCTGTTCTCAAAATGAGTTGCTTTCTTACGAAGAGTCTTCAGTGAACAAAGATCAAACTTTGCTAGTTTTTGTAATCTAAAAAGATGTACAACTTAATAAATTAGCATGATTTCTAACGTAGTTTGTTTAGGAAACAAACACCTTCATTTGCCAAACACTGTACTGTGTGAAGTAAGCTAGTTCTGTTCTCGGGATGAGTTGTTTTCTTATGAAGAGTATTTAGTGCAGCAAGTTCAACCTTTACTAGTTTGTGTAATCTATCAAGATGTGCAACTTAGTAAATTCACCTCATTTCTAACGTAGTTTCTTTAGGAAACAAACACCTTCAGTGCCGAATATTCTATTGTCTGAAATAAGCCACTTCTGCTCTCGGAATGAGTTGTTTTCTTACGAAGAGTCTTCAGTGCAGCAAGATCAATCTTTGCAAGTTTGTGTAATATAACAAGATGTAGAATTTAGTAGATTAGCTTCAGTTCTCATGTACTTTGTGTAGAAAACAAACACCTTCATTGACGAATATCCTACTATGTGAAATAAGCAAGTTCTGTTCTCGGCATGAGTTGGTTTCTTACGAAGAGTCTTCCGTGCAACAAGATCAAACTTTGCTAGTTTGTGTAATCCAGAAAGATGTAGAACATAGTAGATTAGCTTCATTTCTCACGTAGTTTGTTTACAAAACAGACACCTTCATTGACGAGTATCCTACTGTGTTAAATAAGTTAGTTCTGTTCTCGGGAATGAGTTGCTTTCTTATGAAAAGTCTACAGTGCAGCAAGATCAAACTTTGCCAATTTGTGTAATCTAACAAGATGTATAATTTAGTAAATTAGGTTCATTTGTATCGTAGTTTGTTCAGAAAACAAACACCTTCATTTCCGAACACTGTACTGTGTGTAGTAAGCTAGTTTTGTTCTCGGAATGAGTTGCTTTCTTATGAAGAGTCTTCAGTGCAGCAAGATCAAACTTTGCTAGTTTGTGTAATCCACCAAGATGTACAACTTAGTAGATTAGCTTCATTTCTCACGTAGTTTGTTTAGAAAACAAACAATTTCATTTCCGAATATTCCACTGTGTGAAATAAGCTAGTTCTGTTCTCGGAATGAGTTGCTTTCTTATGAAAAGTCTTCAGTGCGAGATCAAACTTTGCTAGTTTGTGTAATCTAACAAGATGTACAATTTAGTACATTAGCTTCATTTCTAATGTAGTTTGTTTAGAAAACAAATACCTTCATTTCCGAACACTGTACTGTGTGAAGTAAGCTAGTTCTGTTCTCAAAATGAGTTGCCTTCTTATGAAGAGTTTCAGTGCAGCAAGATCAAACTTTGCTACTTTGTGGAATCTAACAAGATGTACAACTTAGTAGATTAGCTTCATTTCTAACCTAGTTTGTTTAGAAAACAAACAGCTTCATTGCCTAATATCCTACTGTGTAAAATAAGCTAGTTCTGTTCTCGGAATGAGTTGCTTTCTTTGAACAGTCTTCAGTGCAACAATATCAATCTTTGCTAGTTCCTGTAATCTAACAAGATGTACAATTTAGTAGATTAGCTTCATTTCTATCTTAGTTTATTTAGAAAAAAAAACACCTTCATGCCGTATATCCTACTGTGTGAAATATGCTAGTTCTTTTCTCGGAATGAGTTACTTTCTTACAAAATGTCTTTAGTGCAAGAAGATCAAACTTTACTAGTTTGTGTAATCTAACATGATGTACAATTTAGTAGATTAGATTCATTTCTAACGTAGTTTGTTTATAAAACAAACACCTTCATTTCCGAACACTGTACTGTGTGTAGTAAGCTATTTCTGTTGTCGGAATGAGTTGCTTTCTTACGAAGAGTCTTCAGTGCAGCAAGATCAAACTTTGCTAGTTCGTGTAATTGAACAACATGTACAACTTAGTAGATTAGCTTCATTTCTCACGTAGTTTGTTTGGAAAATAAACACCTTCATTGACGAATATCCTTCTGTGTGAAGTAAGCGAGTTCTGTTCTCAGAATGAGTTGCTTTTTTACGAAGAGCCTTCAGTGCAGCAAGATCAAACTTTGCTAGTTTGTGTAATCTAACCAGTTGTAGAACTTCGTAGATTAGCTTCATTTCTAACTTAGTTTGTTTAGAAAACAAACAAGTTCATTGCTGAATATTCTATTGTGTGAAATAAGCTAGTTCTGTTCTCGAAATGAGTTGCTTTCCTATGAAGAGTCTTCAGTGCAGCAAGATCAAACTTTGCTAGTTTGTGTAATCTAACAAGATGTACAACTTAGTAGATTAGCTTCATTTCTCACTTAGTTTGCTTAGAAAACAAACATTTTCATTGACGAATATCCTAAGCTGTGAAATAAGCTAGTTCTGTTCTCGGAATGACTTGCTTTCTTACGAAGCGTCTTCATTGCAGCAAGATCACACTTTGCTTGTTTGTGTAATCTAACAAGATGTACAATTTAATAGATTATCTTCATTTCTAACATAGTTTGTTTAGAAAACAAACACCTTCATTGCCAAACACTGTACTGTGTGAAGTAAGCTAGTTCTGTTTTCTGAATGAGTTGCTTTCTTACGAAGAGTCTTTAGTGTAGCAAGTTCAAACTTTGTTAGTTTGTGTAATCTATCAAGATGTATAACTTAGTAAATTCACCTCATTGCTAACGTAGTTTGTTTAGAAAACAAACACCTTCATTGCCAAATATTCTACTGTGTGAAATAAGCAAGTTCTGCTCTCTGAAAGATTTGCATACTTACAAAGAGTCTTCAGTGCAGCAAAATCAAACTTCGCCAGTTTGTGTAATCTAAAGAGATGTACAACTTAATAGATTCGTCTCATTTCTAAAGTAGTTTGGTTAGAATACAAACATCTTCATTGCCGAATATAATATTGTGTGAAATAAGCTAGTTCTGTTCTCGGAATAAGTTGCTTTATTACAAAGAGTCTTCCGTGCATCAAGATCAAACTTTGCCAGTTTGTGTAATCTAAGAAGATGTACAACTTAGGTGATTAACTTCATTTCTCACGTAGTTTGTTTAGAAAACAAAGACCTCCATTCCTGAACACTGTACTGTGTGAAGTAAGTTAGTTTTGTTCTCAGAATGAGTTGCTTTCCTAAGACGGGGGTTGAGTGCAGCAAGTTGAAACTTTACTGGTTTGTGTAATCTTACAAGATGCACAACGTATTAGATTCTTTTCATTTCTAACGTAGTTTGCTTAGAAAACAAACATCTTCATTGCCGAACATTGTACTGTGTGAAATAAGCTAGTTCTGTTCCCAGAATGAGTTGCTTTCCTGCGAAGATGGTTGAGTGGAGCAAGTTGAAACTTTCCTGGTTTGTGTAATCTGAGAAGATTCAAAACGCGGTAGATTCATTTCATTTGTAAAGTAATTTGCTTAGAAAACAAAACCTTCATTGCCGTACACGATAGTTTGTGAAGTAAGCTAGTTCTGTTCTCGGAATGAGTTGCCCTCCTACAAAGAGGGTCGAGTGCAGAAAGTTGAAACTTTCCTGGTTGGTGTAATCTTCCAATATGCACAACTTAGTGGATTCGTTTCATTTCTAAAGTATTTTGCTTATAAAACAAACACCTTCATTCCTGAACACTGTACTGTGTGAAATAAGCTAGTTCTTTTCTCGGAATGAGTAGCTTTCCTACGAGAACGGTTGAGTGCAGCAAGTGGAAACTTTCCTGGTTTCCGTAATCTAAAAAGATGCACAACTTATTAGATTCATTTCATTTTTACAGTAGTTTGCTTAGAAAACAAACACCTGCATTACCGAACAACGTACTGTGTGAAATAAGAAATTTCTGTTCTTGTAATGAGTTGCTTTCAGAATAAGATGATTGAGTGCAGCAAGTTGAAACTTTCCTGGTTTGTTTAATCTAACAAGATGCACAACTTAGTAGATTAGTTTCATTTCTAAAGTAGTTTGCTTAGAAAGCAAACACCTTCATTGCCGAACACTGTAGTGTGTGAAGTAAGCTAGTTCTGTTCTCGGAATGAGTTGCTTTCCTACGAAGACGGTTGAATGCAGCAAGTTGAAACTTTCTTGGTTTGTGTAATCTAACAAGCTGCACAACTTAGTAGATTCGTTTCATTTCTAAAGTAGTTATCATAGAAAACAAACACCTTCATTCCTGAACACTCTACTGTGTGAAATAAGCTACTTTTGTTCTCGGAATGGGTTGTTTTCCTATGAAGAGTGTTGAGTGCAGCAAGTTGAAAGTTTCCTGGTTTGTGTAATCTAACAAGTTGCACAACTTATTAGATTCGTTTCATTTCTAAAGTAGTTTGCTTAGAAAACGAACACCTTCATTCCTGAACAGTGTACTGTGTGAAATAAGCTAGTTCTGTTCACAGAATGAGTTGCTTTCTTAAGAAAGTGGTTGAGTGCACCAAGTTGAAACTTTCCTGGTTTGTGTAATCTAACAACATGCAAAACTTTGTAGATTCGTTTCATTTCTAAAGTATTTTGTTTAGAAAACAAAGACCTCCATTTCCAAACACTGTAGCGTGTGAAGTAAGCTAGTTCTGTTCTTGGAATGAGTTGCTTTATTCTGAAGACGGTTGAGTGCATCAAAGTGAAACTTTCCTGGTTTGCACCACTTAGATTCGTTTCATTTCTTAAGAAGTTTGCTTAGAAAACAAACACCTTCATTGCCAAACACAGAAGTGTGTGAAGTAAGCTAGTTCTGTTCTCGGAATGAGTTGCCCTCCTACTAAGAGGGTTGAGTGCAACAAGCTGAAACTTTCCTGGTTGGTGTAATGGAACAAGATGCACAACTTAGTAGATTTGTTTAATTTCTAAAGTAGTTTGCTTAGAAAACAAACACCTTCAATGCCGAACATTGTACTTTCTGAACTAAGATAATTCTGATCTCAGAATGAGTGGCTTTCCTACGAAGGTAGTTGAGTGCAGGAAGTTGAAACTTTCCTGGTTTCTGTAACCTAACAAGTTGCACAACTTATTAGATTCGTTTCATTTCTAAAGTAGTTTGGTTCGAAAACAAACACCTTCATTGCCGAACATTGTACTGTGTGAAATAAGCTAGTTCTGTTCTCATAATGAGTTGCTTTCCTACGAAGATAGTTGACTGCAGGAAGTTGAAACTTTTCTGGTTTCTCTAACCTAACAAGTTGCACAACTTAGTAGATTCGTTTCATGTGTAAAGTGTTTGCTTAGAAAACAAACACCTTCATTGCAGAACACTTTACTGTGTGAAATAAGGTAGCTCTGTTCTCGGAATGAGTTTTTTTCCTACGAATACAGTTGAGTGAAGCAAGTTGAAACTTTCCTGGTTGGTGTAATAAAACAAGATGCACAACTTAGTAGACTCGTTTCATTTCTAAAGTAGTTTGCTTAGAAAACAAACACCTTCATTCCTGAACAGTGTACTGTGTGAAATAAGCTAGTTCTGTTCTCAGAATGAGTTGCTTTCCTACATAGACGGTTGAGTGCAGGAAGTTGATACTTTCCTGGTTTGTGTAATCTAACAAGATGCACAACTTAGTAGAATTGTTTCATTTCTAAAGTAGTTTCTAACAAAACAAACACCTTCATTGCAGAACACTGTATTGTGTGAAATAAGCTAGTTCTGTTCTCAGAATGAGTTCCTTTCCTATGAAGACGGTTAAGTGCAGCAAGTTGAAACTTTCCTGGTTTGTGTAATCTAACAAGATGCATAACTTAGTAGATACATTTCATTTCTAAAGCCGTTTGCTTAGAAAACAAACACCTTAATGCCAAACACTGTAGTGTGTGAAGTAAGCTAGTTCTGTTCTCGGAATATGATGCTTTCCTACGAAAATGGTTGAGTGCAGCAAGTGGAAACTTTCCTGGTTTCTGTAATCTAAAAAGATGCACAACTTATTAGATTCATTTCATTTTTAAAGTAGTTTGCTTAGAAAATAAACACCTGCATTGCCAAACAATGTACTGTGTGAAATAAGAAAGTTCTGTTCTTGTAATGAGTTGCTTTCCGAATAAGACGATTGAGTGCAGCAAGTTGAAACTTACCTGGTTTGTGTAATCTAACAAGGTGCACAACTTATTAGATTCATTTCATTTCTAAAGTAGCTTGCTCAGAAAACAAACACCTTCATTCCTGAACACTATATTGTGTGAAGTAAGCTAGTTCTGTTCTCGGAATGAGTTTCTTTCCTACGAAGACGGTTGAGTGCAGCAAGTTGAAACTTTCCTGGTTTGTGTAATCTAACAAACTGCAAAACTTAGTAGATTCGATTCGTTTCTAAAGTAGTTTGCTTAGAAAACAAACACCTTCATTGCCAAACACTGTCGTGTGTGAAGTAAGCTAGTTCTGTTCTCCGAATGAGTTGCTTTCCTACGAAGACGGTTAAATGAAGCAAGTTGAAACTTTCCTGGTTTGTGTAATCTAACAAGATGCACAACTTAGTACATTCGTTTCCATTCTGAAGAAGTTTTCTTAGAAAACAAACACCTTCTTTGCTGAACACTGTACTGTGTGAAGTAAGCTAGTTCTGTTATCGGAATGAGTTGCTTTCCTATGAAGACTGTTGAGTACAGCAAGGTGAAACTTTCCTGGTTTGTGTAATCTAGCAAGATGCACAATTTATTAGATTCGTTTCATTTAAAAGTAGTTTGCTTAGAAAACAAGCACCTTCATTTCCTAACACTGTAGTGTGTGAAGTAGGCTAGTTCTGTTCTCGGAATGAGTGGCTTTCCTACGAAAACGGTTGAATGTAGCAAGTTGATACTTTCCTGGATTGTGTAATATGACAAGATGCACAACTTATTCAATTCGTTTCATTTTTCAAGTAGTTTGCTTAGAAAATAATCACCTTCATTTCCGAACACTGTACTGTGTGAAGTAAGCTAGTTCTCTTCTCCGAATGAGTTGCTTTCCTATGAAAATGGTTGAATGCAGCAAGTTGAAACTTTCCTAGATTGTGTAATATAACAAGATGCACAACTTAGTAGATTCATTTCATTTCTAAAGCAGTTTGCTCAGAAAACAAACACCTTCATTGCCGAACACTGTACTGTGTGAAATAAGATAGTTCTGTTGTCGGAATGAGTTGCTTTCCTACGAAGATGGGTGAGTGCAGCAAGTTGAAACTTTCCTGGTTTGTGTAATCTAACAAGATGCACAACTTAGTAGATTAGTTTCATTTCTAAAGTGTCGCGCCTGTCCCGCCCGCGGGAAGAACGATGACAACAGGATTCTTCTCAAGCACGCTTTATTGGGAGCTCCAAGCTGAGAGAGAGAGAAAAAGACCCCGACCCTGTGGAGCGCCGAGCTTATATACTGGTGATGGCGTATGTGTCTACTGCTGTCTGATTGGCTCAAGTCACATCAGCCGATCTGATTGGCTCAATTCACCCAATCGGGATGGGCGAATAACCACAGCTCTGATTGGCTCAATTCACCCAATCGGGATGGGCGAATAACCACAGCTCTGATTGGCTACACTTGCTCATGCGCAGAGGGGTCCAGATGCAAGAACTAGAAAACACAAGCTGACGTGGCGCGTGGCGGACCCGGAAGCAGACATGGCTTCCTACAGTTCCCCCTTTTTGTTTTTGATCCATTGGGCACCCAATCAAGGGCCAATCCTCATGATGACTGGCCCGATCGAGGGTACCAGCTAAGATCGAAAAGCTTGCTGAAACACCTTTCCGAGTGCAATGGGAAAGACCCATCGGAGTGCAAAGGCTGTATATGCAAGAAAGTAAGCCTTCCAAGGTGCAATGCCAACAAGGCCACTTGGTGTGCAAAGGCCTTACAAAAGACAGGATGGAACTACATCTCCTGTAGGCCCGCCAGCCACACTTGTGGAGATGCTCCCTGATCCAGAGCCAAAAGAGCTTGAACAAGTTTCACCTTATCCCGCCTGTGTTGTTGTCTGATATGACAGATGAGCCATAGACAGAACACAATGCCACATAGGAGGGCTGCTCCAAACATAGCCGCCCCCACCCATTCTTTGAAAAAGGAAAATGCAGAAGAGAGCCAAGTAGTAAAATTCCCCACAGAAATAGGTTCCAATCGGGTTCCATTCAGCTGTACAATCTGAAACAGAAGCTTCTGAGATAATCGTTCTCCTTCCAGAGTCCAATTTCCCGCCAGGAATGCAGCCAATGTATGACTCTGGTTGAAAGAAGCAGCAAAATTAAATTCTAAAGGAGTAATACATAAATGTTGGTAATGGGAAACACAGCCAAGTTGTATGATCTTATACAGTTCTTCCATTTGATCCTGTACAAGATCTACCCTTTGATTAACTAAATGAATACCTGCAAGAAGATGCTTATTAATCGCTTCCTGCGTAACTAAGGCTGCAGAAGTCTTCTCTACAATATTATTGACGAACTCCGCAGTTTGAGCCTGCATTGTCAGGGCAACGGCAGCAGCGGTAGCCGCTGCAGCGGAAACCACAATAGCTGAAATTATTGCTGCCGTAATGCCAAAATCTCTCTTATGACGAAGCAGTCCCACTAAAGGGAAATTATTTACATCCGCCTCTACTGGGATGGGAACAAAAGTAGGTATTTTTACTATTAAAGCTAAGTTTAAACTGCCATTCCAACATTCAGCAAGCATGCATGCTTGAATCGTGCAACTCACTGCTGAGTGGTTGCCAGTATAATTTGTTATTAGGAAGAAGAATGGGGCTTGCACACAAATAGAGGCTGGCTCAAAACTATTATTAATCCATTGGTGATTTCTGGTTATGTTGGTAAGGTATGTTTCACCATCCTCGGTGACCCGAGTAGCTGAGATGTTCCATAGCATATGTTTAGCCCCCAACAGTCCTGCTAGAGCCGACACATCCGCCACGGCACCTGCCGAGTTACTAAGAAGCCATTGATACCATGGCCAACCAGCACTATTGCCGTGTGTTCTATTCCTTGTCTTTTGTTTTTCTTGCTCTGTCAGCAGGTAGCATCTTAACGGGGGGGTCATTTGAAATCCTTGTGATATTTGCTTATCAACTTGATCTGAGCTTTGACACGGAGTGAAGGATGGGGGGAAGCTATAATCAGGTTCACACCAGGGAGAACTTTTGATAACACTGGCGTTACCCTTACTAAGTGGTCCTTTAAGAGGAACTATTATTTCACTCTGCATCATTAAAGTGGTTATATTAACATTGGTTTTGTTGGCATTACTGATTTCCCCGGACTCCTCCAAATTTCCCTGGGCTACTTGAAGCAAGGCCTGTACCACAGCCTGCAATCCCACTTTTGATTTTTCAAGGGGATCCTGCCAGGCGGTAAGATTACGCTTACTTAGTCTAATACATGGAGGGACTGATGCTTTGTTTCCTAAGAAAAAACACAGGGTGCCATTTAAAAGAAAAGAGGTTTGGTTATAAGAAGTAGGTGTCTGCTGAGAATCTCTAATACAGGGCACTTCTCCCTGACAGGATGTGGAGAACAGTGTGGGTAAAACACCAGAATGAGAGTGAACCGGCATAGAGACAGGCCATGTCCGTGCCACTGCCCAAAACTGCATTTTATCCCCCTGTACCATCATTGGCATGAGTAGACTCAGGATCTTCAGTGGCAGCGGGAATGTTGTCGTTCCTCGTCCTTTCATGGCGTACAACTCGAGTCAGTCATTCTGGTACCCAGATAGGATCAGCTTGGTCCTGTGGAAAAACACAAACAGCTCCCCTGGATCTGGCAATAACCGGATCCGGGCCTTTCCAGACATTTGTAAGCACATCTTTCCATTTTGCATCCTGATAATGAGGATGAGAATGCTCCATATGACGGTCCGCTGCCATCAGTCCACCATCGTCAGTCATTAAAAAAATTCAGGGTAAAGAGTGCTAGGGATAACTTATTCTTGGGGGTATGGCCTTGGCCTATTCCCCCTTTTTGTTTTTGTAAACATTCCTTGAGGGAGCGATGGGCTCGTTCAACAATGCCTTGCCCTTGTGGATTATAAGGAAGGCCAGTTGTATGGGCGACCCCCATAGTTTTGCAAAACTGAGAAAAACCTTTAGAGGTATAACCTGGCCCGTTATCCGTTTTTAACGCCTGGGGCTTGCCCCAGGCTGCCCAGGCTTCGAGACAATGAGTGATGACATTGTGGGTACGTTCTCCAGTGAAAGGGGAAGCATGAATTATACCTGAACAGGTATCAATAGACACATGAACATATTGCAATTTTCCAAAGGAGGGGATATGCGTGACATCCATCTGCCAAATATCTCCCTGGCGTAAACCTCGGGGATTAATTCCAGAATGAGGGGGGTGCAAAAAAGGGGCACAGGCAGGGCAATTAATGACAATGTCACATGCCATAGTACGAGAAATCTTGAACTTTCTGCATAGCACGGCAGCAGATACATGATATAACCCATGAAAATCTCGAGCCTGAGACATGTTATCTAAGGATAGGGAGAGAAAAGCTCGTGTGGCCTTGTCAGCAACATCATTTCCAGCAGCCATGGGTCCAGGGAGCATAGAATGAGCTCTAATATGTTGAACAAAGAATGGGTTAGTGTGAGACAGAATAAGGCGTTGCAACTTAAGTAGCTGCACAGCAACAGGACTAGTACCTTTAAGAAGACCTGCCACCTCTAAATTCTTAAGGGCATTAACAACATATTGAGAATCAGAGATGAGATTAAACGACTCATGGAAGAGTTCGAATACATGACAAACAATTTGACATTCTACCAATTGAGGGGTGTTAGGTGCAAATTGTACCGTAACTGGTTGTCGTCCTAGTACTACATAGGCACCTAAACCCATTTTGGAACCATCAGTGAAGATATCTATGGCGCCAGGAAGGGGTGACTGAGATGTAATTTTTGGGAATACAACAGGATGTAAGGAGGCAAAATGCAACAGAGGGTCTTTGGGCAGATGGTTATCCAAGTTGCCAGAAAATGAACATACCAGTATGGCCCAATCATTAGTTGTAGCAGCTAAAACACGTACCTGCTCAGAATTATAAGGAGTGATAATAGAAACAGGTTCCATTCCAAAATGCGTAAGGGATAATTTTACACCTTGAAGAGCAAGAGTAGCTACCATAGTTGGGTAATGCTCTATGCATCTTTTAGGGGAAGAATGAGAATGTACCCATAACAATGGACCCTTTTGCCATAGGACCCCAGTAGGAGTTTCTGGTGTGGCGAGAATGCATAGCTGAATGGGCTGTCCAGGAACTATTCTGCACAATTGTGCAGATTGTATGGCTCGCTCGACCTTGGATATGGCCATACGTGCAGCTGGAGTCAGAGTTCTAAATGAAGAAATATGTGGGTCACCTTCTAGTATTTGAAATAAAGGTCTCAGTTCATTAGTAGGAATCTTTAAATAAGGTCGTATCCAATTTATGTCTCCTAACAGTTTCTGAAAATCATTTAATGTTTTTAAGGTATCTGTTCTTATTTGTAACTTTTGTGGCACAATAATATTACTGCTAATTGTTGCACCAAGAAACTTTCCTACTTCCCCTTCCTGGACCTTTTCACTAGCTATATGCAACCCATATTTTTCTAGATCTCCTTTTAGGGAAATAAATGCCTGCGCTAGGACCTCCTTTACAGAAGCAGCCAGAAGGATATCATCCATATAGTGACAAATTCTTAATTTTGGAAATCTTTTCCTAGTGGGGACTATTGCTAAACTCACATAGTATTGACAAATTGTAGGGCTATTGGCCATACCCTGAGGGAGGACTTTCCACTGGAACCTTTGATCAGGCTCTTCATGGTTAACAGCTGGCAAAGTAAAGGCAAATCTTTTGCAATCCTCTGATACCAAAGGAATGGAGAAGAAGCAGTCTTTAATATCAATAATAATGAGAGACCATCTGGCAGGCAAACTAGATAATAAGGGAAGGCCTCTCTGAATAGGTCCCATGATTTGCATTTGTGCATTGACTGCTCTAAGGTCATGGAGTAACCGCCATTTTCCTGACTTCTTTTTGATAACAAAAATTGGAGTATTCCAAGGAGAGTGGGAGGTTTCTAAATGGCCCAGTGCTAATTGTTCATTGACTAAATCTCTTGCAGCTATGAGCTTTTCCTGAGAAAGAGGCCACTGAGGTACCCAGACCGGGTTGGCGGTATTCCAGGGAATGGGAATTGCATCCTCAGTGGCCCCTATGAAAAACCCAGTCCTCTTGTCCTTGAATTACCCGAGGCTACAATGGGTTCTGTTCGGCCCTGTAGAGTTTTTCCTAGGCCTCTACCTGGCAAATGTCCCATACTTTTCATAATTGCCCGGCTCTGAGGGGAGTATTCATTAGTTAGTTTCAGATTCATCTGTGTCAAAATATCTCTTCCCCATAATGTAATGGGGAGATCCTCTATATAAGGAGTAACCTTTCCCTTTTGACCTTCCACGCTGTACCAAGTGAGCTCTCGAGCACTTATGTCTGGTGTTTGAGCATAACCTAGGCCTTGTAGAGTCTGTGAAGCTGATTGTTTGGGCCAATTCCTAGGCCAATGCTTAGACGCAATAATACTGCGGTCAGCTCCTGTGTCTAACAGTCCCTGAAAATGTATTCCCTCAATGGTAAGTAGCAAAACCGGCCTCTCATCCAATTCTAGAGATAAATATGCCAAATCAACTCCAGTAGAGCCAAATCCTTTATTTCCTCTAGTTTTCCCACAAGAGGGATATTGTTCATGTAGACTAGGAATAACTAATATCTGAGCTATTCTGTCCCCTGGCGAGATTGCAATAATTCCTTTCTGTGAGGAGCAGAGCACTTTTTTTGTGCCTGTGTAATCTGAGTCTATTAATCCTGGGGTGACAATCAATCCTCTTAAGGCCGAGGATGACCTACCAAACAGTAAACCTACAGTATTAGAGGGTAATGGTCCTTGGAAATCTGACTCTACAGGCTGAACTCCCATTTGTGGGGTTAATATGAGTCTGGTGGTGGCACAGACGTCCAATCCTGCGGAACCTGAAGTGGCTCTCCTGGCTGCGATGGGTGGCGCAGTGACGGTTTCTGTAATGCCCCATATATTTGAGGGCCCTGAGGTCGGGGGCCCCTGATCCCGTTTTTTGTATTCTCTACTGATTGCCTTATTGGTTGTCCATTAATGTCTTTTACTGAGTGACATTCATTTGCCCAATGTTTACCCTTTTTACATCTAGGGCATAGGCCAGGTAAGCGCACTTGACCCTGTACTTTAGTATTATTTTGAGGGCATTGCTTCCTAATATGTCCTGTTTTTCCACACCGGAAGCAAGATGAGGTTCTCGTGGCCCCCTTCGTGGCAGCTAGGACCGCCGCAGCGAGCCCCATATTGGAAAGAGGTCCGCCAACTTCCCTACAGGCCTTCATCCATGCGTCCAATCCCTTTCCTTTCCATGGTGTGATTGCTCTCCTGCAATCCTTGGTGCATTGCTCATAAATCAATTGCTCTATTAATGGCATTGCACAGTCTGCATCCCCAAATATTCGGCCTGCTGCTTCTAGCATTCGGGCTACAAAGTCTGAAAATGGTTCAGTGGCTCCCTGAATAATTTTTGTAAGGTTACCTGATATTTCACCTTTGTTTGGCAACACCCTCCATGCCTTAAGGGCGATATCATTTATTTGTCTATAAACTTCAAGAGGGTAGACAAGCTGATTATTGACCCATTGCCCTTGTCCCAAGAGCATATCTGCATTCCATGCAGGCTGTCCATTAGCCGCATTAGCCCTGGCCTGGCTCTGCGCCCTATCAGTATAAATTGACTTCCAATCTAAATATTGTCCCATACTTAAGCATGCCTTAGCTACTCCCATCCAATCCGCGGGCATCATGGCCGAATGTGTAAGACGTTCGACCAACGCCACAGTAAAAGAAGCATTCACTCCATATGTTCTAGTGGCTTCTGCAAGGTCTTTGATCTGTTTATATCCTATGGGCTCATGGAATCTATTCTGCGTCTGATGGTCTTGAAACACTGGGTAGGCACTCATTAACTTACTCCAAGTGTCAGGTTTCAAAAAACTGTGCCCAGAAGAGGCATGCGCCCCGGGCAGAAATGCGCCATTTTGTGTATAGGCGCCATTTTGTGTATAGGCACCATTTTGTGTATAGGCGCCATTTTGTGTATAGGCGCCATTTTGTGTATAGGCGCCATTTTGTGTATTCATCTTCCTCATAGAAGCATACAGGGGCGGAGGAGCATGGGCGCCATCTTCTTCAAAATCACATCGCTCCCGGCCATACTTGGCCGCTGCTTCTTCAAGGTCCTGCTCTTCCTCAGGAGTTAGTTGCTCTCCCTCAGAGTCACTAGAACCATCTATATACAAATTTTCTAATTCCGTCAAGTCTGGATACAATCCTGAGCCGGATATCGGCTCCCTTCCTTTTGTTTCACTTTTATTCTTTTCTGCTTGTAACCTAGGTTCCTTTTTATTTATTAATTTCCTGTGTTTTCCCTTTTTATTGTCCTCTGATTCTGACATGCTATCTTGATGGTGTGCCAGTATACGTTGACCCTCTCTAACCATCCCTTCACAGCGTTTGTCCTCCAGACATGACTGTACCAGGCGCCATAGGGGCTGTGTGCCCGCCCGTAACTTCCGTCTTTCTGCCTCACGGTCAATGTCTCTGCCAAGTTTGTCCCAACTTGATAAATTCAAACCTCCTGTCGGCTCAAACCAAGGTGCTATCTTATCCACCTCTTCCAGGAACCCCTCAATAGTTTTGTCTGATATCTTTAGTTTACGCTGTCTCAACAGGCCTTGTAAAGGCTCCAAGAAGGTGGAATGATGATGTCCCATCCTGCGGCCTTATGTAAGGCCGACCTATGGTTGGGGGGTCAGCTGGCTTGTTTACGGCAGACTTACAAACCCGTTACAGGCTGGGTTCGATTTTCCGCATGTCCATACGGGGAAAACTTACCGGTACCGCCGCTCCTCGTGTTGAGTTCTGAATCCTCCCTCGGAAATCTCCTCGGGGGTCTTCTCCAATGGCCGCTGATGAAAAGTTCCCAGGTTTCGGCACCACTTGTCGCGCCCGTCCCACCTGCGGGAAGAACGACGACAACAGGATTCTTCTCAAGCACGCTTTATTGGGAGCTCCAAGCTGAGAGAGAGAGAAAAAGACCCTGACCCTGTGGAGCGTCGAGCTTATATACTGGTGATGGCATATGTGTCTGCTGCTGTCTGATTGGCTCAAGTCACATCAGCCGATCTGATTGGCTCAATTCACCCAATTGGGATGGGCCAATAACCACAGCTCTGATTGGCTCAATTCACCCAATCGGGATGGACGAATAACCACAGCTCTGATTGGCTACACTTGCTCATGTGCAGAGGGGTCCAGATGCAAGAACTAAAAAACACAAGCTGATGTGGTGCGGAAGCAGACATGGCTTCCTACACTAAAGTAGTTTGCTTAGAAAACAAACACCTTCCTTCCTCAACACTGAACTGTGTGAAATAAGCTAGTTATGTTCTCCGAATCAGTTGCTTTCCTACGAAGACCGTTGATTGCAGCCAGTTGAAACTTTCCTGTTTTGGGTAATCTAACAAGATGCACAACTTAGTAGATTCGTTTCACTTCTAAAGTAGTTTGCTTAGAAAACAAACACCTTCATTCCTGAATGCTGTACTATGTGCAATAAGCTAGTTCTGTTCTCGTAATGAGTTGCTTTCCGAATAACACGGTAGAGTGCAGCAAGTTGAACCTTTACTGGTTTGTGTAATCTAACAAGATGCACAACATAGTAGATTAGTTTCATTACTAAAGTAGTTTGCTAAGAAAACAAACACCTTCATTGCCAAACACTGTAGTGTGTGAAGTAATCTAGTTCTGTTCTCAGAATGAGTTGCTTTCCTACGAAGATGGTTGAATGCAGCAAGTTCAAAATTTCCTGGTTTGTGTAATCTCACAAGAAGCACAACTTAGTAGATTCGTGTCATTTCTAAAGAAGTTTGCTTTGAAAAGACACACCTTAATTTCCAAACACTGTAGTGTGTGAAATAAGCTAGTTCTGTTCTCAGAATGACTTGCTTCATATGAAACGGTGGAATGCAGCAAGTTGAAACTTTCCTGGATTGTGTAATCTAACAAGATGCACAACTTAGTCGATTCGTTTCATTTCAAAAGTAGTTTGCTTAGAAAACAAACACCTTCATTGCCGAATACTGTACTGTGAGAAATAAGTTAGTTCTGTTATTGGAATGAGTCGCCCTCCTACGAAGAGGTTTGAGTGCAGCAAGTTCAAACTTTCCTGGTTTGTGTAATCTAACAAGATGCACAACTTAGTAGATTCTTTCACTTCTAAAGTACTTTGCTTAGAAAATAAACACCTTCATTGCCGAACAATGTACTGTGTGAAATAAGATAGTTCTCTTCTCGGAATGAGTTGCTTTCTGAATAAGACGGTTGAGTGCAGCAAGTTGAAACATTCCTGGTTTGTGTAATCTAACAAGATGCACAATTTATTAGATTAGTTTCATTTCTAACCAAGTTTGCTTACAAAACAAACACCTTCATTGCCGAACATTGTACTGTGTGAAATAAGCTAGTTCTGTTCTCAGAATGAGTTGCTTTCCTACAAAAATAGTTGAGTGCAGGAAATTGAAACTTTCCTAGTTTTTGTAACCTAATAAGTTGCACAACTTAGTAGATTCATTTCATTTCTAAAGTAGTTTTCTTAGAAAACAAACCCCTTCATTCCTGAACACTGTACTGAGTGAAATAAGCTAATTCTGTTCTCAGAATGAGTTGCTTTCCAGGGAAGATAGTTGAGTGCAGGAAATTGAAACTTTCCTGGTTTCTGTAAACTAACAAGTTGCACAACCTAGTAGATTCATTTGATTTTTAAAGTAGTTTGCTTAGAAAACAAACACCTTCATTCCTGAACACTGTAATTCGTAAAATAAGCTAGTTGTGTCTCAGCATGACTTGCCCTCCTACGAAGAAGGTTGAGTGCAGCAAGTTCAAACTTTACTGGTTTCTGTAATCTGACAAGATACACAACTTAGTAGATTCGTCTCATTTCTAAAGAAGTTTGCGTAGAAAACAAACACCTTCATTATCGAACATGGTAGTTTGTGAAGAAAGCTAGTTCTGTACTCGGAATGAGTTGCTTTCCTACAAAGACGGGCGAGTGCAGCAATTTGAAACTTTCCTGGTTGGTGTAATGTAACAAGATGCACAACTTAGTAGATTCTTTTCTTTTCTAAAGTAGTTTGCTTAGAAAACAAATACCTTCATTGCCAAACACTGTAGTGTGTGAAGTAAGCTAGTTCTGTTCACGGAATGAGTTGCATTCCTACGAAGATGGTTGAATTCAGCAAGTTGAAACTTCCCTGCTTTGTGTAATCTAACAAGATACACAACTTAATAGATTCATTTCATTTCTAAAATATTTTGCTTAGAAAACAAACACCTTCTTTCCTGAACACTCTATTGTGTGAAATAAGCTAGTTCTGTTCTCGGAATTAGTTGCTTTCCTATGAAGACGGTTGAGTGCAGCACGTTGAAACTTTCCTAGTTTGTGTAATCTAACAAGATGCACAACTTAGTAGATTAGTTTCAATTCTAAAGTAATTCGCTTACAAAACAAAAACCTTCATTGCCAAACACTGTAGTGTGTGAAATAAGCTATTTCTTTTCTCGGAATGAGTTGCTTTCCTAAGAAGACGGTTGAGTGCAGCAAGTTGAAACTTTCCTGGTTTCTGTACTCTAACAAGATGCACAATTTATTAGATTCGCTTCATTTCTATCCAGAGTGCTTAAAAAACAAACACCTTCATTGTCGAACAATGTACTGTGTGAAATAAGCTAGTTCTGTTCTCATAATGAGTTGCTTTCCGAATAAGACGGTTAAGTGCAGCAAGTTGAAACTTTCCTGGTTTGTGTAATCTAACAAGATGCACAAGCTAGTAGATTCGTTTCATTTCTAAAGTTGTTTGCTTAGAAAACAAACACCTTCATTGCCAAACATTGTACTGTGTGAAACAAGCTAGTTCTGTTCTCAGAATGAGTTGCTTTCCAGGGAAGATAGTTGAGTGCAGGAAATTGAAACTTTCCTGGTTTCTGTAACCTAACAAGTTGCACAACCTAGTAGATTCATTTGATTTCTAAAGTAGTTTGCTTAGAAAACAAACACCTTCATTCCTGAATACTGTAATGCGTGAAATAAGCTAGTTCTGTTCTCAGAATGAGTTGCCCTCCTACGAAGAAGGTTGAGTGCAGCAAGTTCAAACTTTACTGGTTTGTGTAATCTGACAAGATGCACAACTTAGTAGATTCTTTCATTTCTAAAGTAGTTTGCTTAGAAAACAAACACCTTCAATGCCGAACACTGTACTTTGTGACATAAGCTAGTTCTGTTCTCGGAATGAGTTGCTTTCCTACGAAGTCGGTTGAGTGCAGCAAGTTGAAACTTTCCTGGTATGGGTACTCTAACAAGATGCACAACTTATTAGATTCGTTTCATTTCTAAAGTAGTTTGCTTAGAAAACAAACATCTTCATTGCCAAAATATGTACTGTGTGAAATTAGCTAATTTTGTTCTTGTAATGAGTTACTTTCCAAATAAGACTGTTGAGTGCACCAAGCTGAAACTTTGCTGGTTTTTGTAATCTAAAAAGATGCACAACTTAGTAGATTAGTTTCATTTCTAAAGAAGTTTGCTTAGAAAACAAACACCTTCATTTTCGAACACTGTAGTGTGTGAAGTAAGCTAGTTCTGTTCTCGGAATGAGTTGCTTTCTTACAAAGACGGTTGAATACAGCAAGTTGAAAGTTTCTTGGTTTGTGTATTCTAACAAGATGCACAACTTAGTAGATTCGTTTCATTTCTAAAGTAGTTTGCTTAGGAAACAAACACCTTCATTCCTGAACACTGTACTGTGTGAAATAAGCTACTTCTCTACTCTGAATGAGTTGCTTTCCTATGAATACGGTTGAGTGCAGCAAGTTGAATCTTTCCTGGTTTGTGTAATCTAACAAGAGGCACAATTTAGTAGATTCGTTTCATTTCTAAAGATGTTTCCTTAGAAAATAAACACCTTCATTGCCGAACATTGTACTGTGTGAAGGAAGGTAGTTCTGTTCTAGGAATGAGTTGCTTTCCTCTGAAAAGGGTTGAATACAGCAAGTTGAAACTTTCCTGGTTTGTGTAATCTAACAAGATGCAAAACTTAGTCAATTCATTTCATTTCTAAAGTAGCTTGCTAAGAAAACAAACACCTTCATTGCCGAGCACTATACTGTGTGAAATAAGCTAGTTCTGTTCTCAGAATGAGTTGGTTTCCTAAGACAATAGTTGAGTGCAGGAAGTTGAAACTTTCCTGCTTTCTGTAACTTAACAGAAAGTTCTGTTCTCGGAATGAGTTGCTTTCCTATGAAGACGGTTGAGTGCAGCAAGTTGAAATGTTCCTGGTTTGTGTAATCTAACAAGTTGCACAACTTAGTAGATTCGTTTCATTTCTAAAGCAGGGTGCTTAGAAAACAAACACCTTCATTGCAGAACACTGTACTGTGTGAAAGAATCTAGTTCTGTTCTCGGAATGAGTTGCTTTCCTACGAAGACGGTTGAGTGCACCAAGTTGAAACTTCCCTGGTTTGTGTAATCTAACCAGAAGCACAACTTAGTCAATTTGTTTCATATCTTAAGTAGTTTGCTTAGAAAACAAACACCTTCATTGACGAACACTGTGCTGGGTGAAATAAGCTAGTTCTGTTCTCAGAATGAGTTACTATCCTACGAAGTCGGTTGAGTGCAGCAAGTTGAAACATTCCTGGTTTGTGAAACCTAAACGAGATGCACAATTTAGTAGATTCGTTTCATTTCTAAAGTAGTTTGCTTAGAAAACAAATACCTTCATTCCCGAACACTGTACTGTGAGAAATAAGCTAGTTCTGTTATCGGAATGAGTTGCCCTCCTACGAAGAGGGTTGAGTGCAGCAAGTTGAAACTTTCCTGGTTTGTGTAATGTAACAAGATGCACAACTTATTAGACTCGTTTCATTTCTAAAGTAGTTTGCTTAGAAAACAAACTCCTTCATTGCCGAACATTGTAGTGTGTGAAGTAAGCTAGTTCTGTTCTCGGAATGAGTTGCTTTCCTACGAAGATGGTTAAAAGAAGCAAGTTGAAACTTTCCTGGTTTGTGTAATATAACAAGATGCACAACTTAGTAGATTCGTTTCATTTCTAAAGTAGCTTGATTAGAAAACAGACACCTTCATTGCCGAACACTGTATTGTGTGAAATAAGCTAGTTCTGTTCTCAGAATGAGTTGCTTTCCTACAAAGACAGGTGAGTGCAGCAACTTGAAACTTTCCTGGTTTGTGTAATCTAACAAGATGCACAACTTTTTAGATTCCTTTCATTTCTAAAGTAGTTAGCTTAGAAAACAAACACCTTCATTGCCGAACAATGTACTGTGTGAAATAAGCAAGTTTTGTTCTTGTAATGAGTTGCTTTTCGAATAAGACTGTTGAGTGCACCAAGTTGAAACTCTGCTGGTTTGTGTAATCTACAAAGATGCACAACTTGGTAGTTTAGTTTCATTTCTAAAGTAGTTTGCTTAGAAAACAAATACCTTCATTTTTGAACACTGTAGTTTGTGAAGTAAGCTAGTTCTGTTCTCGGAATGAGTTGCTATCCTACGAAGACGGTTGAATGCAGCAAGTTGAAAGTTTCTTGGTTTGTGTAATCTAATAAGATGCACAACTAAGTAGATTCGTTTCATTTCTAAAGCAGTTTGCTTAGAAAACAAACACCTTCATTCCTGAACACTGTACTGTGTGAAATAAGCTAGTTCTGTTCTCAGAATGAGTTGATTTCCTACGAAGACAATTGAGTGCAGCAAGTTGAAACTTTCCTGTTTGTATAATATAACAAGATACACAACTTATTAGATTTGTTTCATTTCTAATGTAGTTTGCTTAGAAAACAAACACCATCATTGCCGAACACTGTACTGTGTGAAATAAGCTTGTTTGGTTATCGTAATGAGTTGCTTTCCTACAAAGACGGTTGAATGCAGCAAGTTGAAACTTTCCTGGCTTGTGTAATCTAATAAGATGCACAACTTAGTAGATTCGTTTCATTTCTAAAGAAGTTTGCTTAGAAAACAAACACCTTCATTTCGAACACTATTGTGTGAAGTAAACTAGTTCTGTTCAAGTAATGAATTGCTTTCCTACAAAAACGGTTGAATGCAGCAAGTTGAAACTTTCCTGGATTGTGTAGCCTAACAAGATGCACAACTTTGTTGATTCGTTTTATTTCTGAAGTAGTTTGATTAGAAAACAAACACCTTCATTTCAAACACTGTAGTGTGTGAAATAAGCTAGTTCTGTTATCAGAATGACTTGCCCTCCTACGAAGAGGGTTGAGTGCAGGAAGTTGAAACTTTACTGGTTTCTGTAATCTAACAAGATGCACAACTTAGTAGATTCGTTTCATTTCTAAAATAGTTTCCTTAGGAAACAAACACCTTCATTGCCAAACAATGTACTGTGTGAAATAAGCTAGTTCTATTCTCATAATGAGTTTCTTTCTGAATAAGACGGTTGAGTGCAGCAAGTTGAAACTTTGCTGGCTTCTGTAATCTAAAGAGATGCACAACATAGTATATTAGTTTCATTTCTAAAGTAGTTTGCTTAGAAAACAAACACCTTCATTGCCGAGCACTGTAGTTTTTGAAGTAAGCTAGTTCTGTTCTCGGAATGAGTTGCTATCCTATGAAGACAGTTGAATGCAGCAAGTTGAAAGTTTCTTGGTTTGTGTAATCTAACAAGATGCACAATTTAGTAGATTCGTTTCATTTCTAATGTAGTTTGCTTAGAAAAAAAGCACCTTCATTAGTGAACACTGACCTGTGTGAAATAAGCTAGTTCTGTTATCGGAATGAGTTGCCCTCCAACGAAGAGGGTTGAGTGCATCATACTGAAACTTTCCTGGTTTGTGTAATCTAACTAGATGCACCACTTAGTAGATGCTTTCATTTCTATAGTAGTTTGCTTAGAAAACAAACACATTCAATGCCGAACAGTGTACTGTGTGAAATAAACTAGTTCTGTTCTTGGAATGAGTGGCCCTCCAACGAAGAGGGTTGAGTGCATCAAGTTGAAACTTTCCTGGATTGTGTAATCTAATAAGATGCACAACTTAGTCGATCCATTTCATTTTTAAGTACTTTGCTTAGAAAAAAAACACCTTCATTTCCAAACACTGTACTGTGTGAAATAAGCTAGTTCTGTTATCGGAATGAGTTGCCCTAAATGAAGAGTGCTTAGTGCACCAAGTAGAAACTTTCCTGGTTTGTGTAATCTAACTAGATGCACCACTTAGTAGATGCTTTCATTTCTAAAGTATTTTGCTTAGAATACAAACATGTTCATTGCCGCACATTGTACTGTGTGAAATAAGCTAGTTCTGTTCTCGGAATGAGTTGCTTTCCTATGAAGACGGTTGAATGTAGCAAGTTGAAAGTTTCTTGGTTTGTGTAATCTAACAAGATGCACAACTTATTAGATTCGTTTCATTTCTAAAGTAGTTTGCTTAGAAAACAAACACCTTCATTCCTGAACACTGACCTGTGTGAAATAAGCTAGTTCTGTACTCAGAATGAGTTGCTTTCCTACGAAGACAGTTGAGTGCAGCAAGTTGAAACTTTCCTGGTTGGTGTAATCTAACAAGATGCACAACTTAGTAGATTCGTTTCATTTCTAAAGTAGTTTGCTTAGAAAACAAATACCTTCCTTGCCAACCCTGTAGTGTGTGAGGTAAGCTAGTTCTGTTCTCGGAATGAGTGGCTTTCCTACGAAGACGGTTGAGTGCAGCAAGTTGAAACTTTCCTGGTTGGGTAATCTAACAAGATGCACAACTTAGTAGATTCATTTCATTTCTAAAGAAGCTTGCTTGGAAAACAAACACCTTCTTTGCCGAACACTGTAGTGTGTGGAGTAAGCTAGTTCTGTTCTCGGAATGAGTTGCTTTCAAACGAAAACGGTTGAATGCAGCAAGTTGAAACTTTCCTGGATTGTGTAGTCTAACAAGATGCACAACTTAGTCAATTCGTTTCATTTCTGAAGCAGTTTGCTTAGAAAACGAACACCTTCATTTAGAACGCTGTACTGTGTGAAATAAGCTAGTTCTGTTATCAGAATGAGTTGCCCTCCTAGAAGAGGGTTGAGTGCAGGAAGTTGAAACTTTCCCAGTTTGTGTAATCTAACAGCATGCACAACTTAGTAAATTCGTTTCATTTCTAAAGTAGTTTCCATAGAAAATAAACACCTTCATTGTCGAACAGTGTAGTTTGTGAAGTAAGCTAGTTCTGTTCTCAGAATGAGTTGCTTTCCTAAGAAGACGGTTGCATGCAGCAAGTTGAAACTTTCCTGGTCTGTGTAATCTAACAAGATGCACAACTTAGTAGACTCACTTCATTTCTAAAGTAGTTTGCTTAGAAATGAAACACCTTCATTGCCAAACACTGTACTGTGTGAAATAAACTCGTTCTGTTATCGGAATGAGTTGCCCTCCAACGAAGAGTGTTGAGTGCACCAAGTTGAAACTTTCCTTGTTTGTGTAATCTAACTAGATACACCACTTACTAGATGCTTACATTTCTAAAGTAGTTTGCTTAGAAAACAAACACGATCATTGCCGAACAATATACTGTGTGAAATAAGGTAGTTCTGTTCTCAGAAAGCGTTGCTTTCATACAAAGACAGTTGAGTGCAGCAAGTTGAAACTTTCATGGTTTGTGTAATCTAACAAGATGCACAACTTATTAGATTCGTTTCATTTCTAAGGAAGTTTGCTTAGAAAACAAACACCTTCATTGCCGAATGCTGTAGTGTGTGAATTAAGCTAGTTCTGTTCTCGGAATGAGTTGCTTTCCTACGAAGAATGTTGAGTGCAGCAAGTTGAAACTTTCCTGGTTTCTGTAATCTAACAAGATGCACAACTTAGTAGATTCGTTTCATTTCTAAAGAAGTTTGCTTAGAAAACAAACACCTTCCTTGCCGAACAATGTATTGTGTGATATAAACTAGTTCTGTTCTCGGAATGAGTTGCTTTCCTACGAAGACGGTTGAGTGCAGCTAGTTGAATCTTTCCCGGTTTGCATAATGTAACAAGATGCACAACTTAGTAGATTCATTTCATTTCTATAGAAGTTTGCTCAGAATTCAAACACCTTCATTCCCAAACACTGTAGTGTGCGAAATAAGCTCGTTCCGTTCTTGGAATGAGTTGCTTTCCTATGAAAACAGTTGAATACAGCAACTTGAAACTTTCCTGGTATGTGTAATCTAAAAAGATGCACAAGTTATTAGATTCATTTCATTTCTAAAGTAGTTTGATTAGAAAACAAACACCTTCATTTTCGACAATGTAGTGTGTGAAATAAGCTAGTTCTGTTCTCGTAATGAGTTGCTTTCCGAATAAGATGGTTGAGTGCAGCAAGTTGAAACTTTCCTGGTTTGTGTAATCTAAAAAGATGCACAACTTAGTAGATTAGTTTCATTTCTAAAGTAGTTTGCTTAGAAAACAAACACCTTCATTCCTGAACACTGTACTGTGTGAAATAAGCTCGTTCTTTATTCGGAATGAGTTGCTTTCCTACGAAGACAGTTGAGTGCAGCAAGTTGAAACTTTCCTGTTTGTGTAATCTAACAAGATACACAACTTATTAGATTCGTTTCTTTTCTAAAGAAGTTTGCTTAGAAAACAAACACCTTCATTGCCAAACACTGTACTCTGTGAAATAAGCTAGTTCTGTTCTCGGAATGAGTTCCTTTCCTACAAAGATGGGTGAGTGCAGCAAGTTGAAACTTTCCTGGTTTGTGTAATCTAAAAAGATGCACAACTTAGTAGATTCATTTCATTTCTAAAGTAGTTTGCTTAGAAAACAAACACCTTCATTGCTGAACGCTGTACTGTGTGAAGTAAGCTAGTTCTGTTCTCGGAATGAGTTGCTTTCCTACGAAGACGGTTGCATGCAGCAAGTTGAAACTTTCCTGGATTGTGTAGTCTAACAAGATGCACAACTTAGTCGATTCGTTTCATTTCTGAAGTAGTTTGCTTAAAAAACAAATACCTTCATTGCCGAACACTGTAGTGTGGGAAGTAAGCTAGTTCTGTTCTCAGAATGAGTTGCTTTCCTACTAAGACGGTTGAATGCAGAAAGTTGAAAATTTCCTGGTTTGTGTAATCTAACAAGTTGCACAACTTAGTAGGTTCGTTTCATTTCTAAAGTTGTTGGCTTAGAAAACAAACACCTTCATTGCCGAATATTGTACTGTGTGAAATAAGCTAGTTCTGTTCTCAGAATGAGTTGCTTTCCTACAAAGATAGTTGAGTGCAGGAAATTCAAACTTTCCTAGTTTTTGTAACCTAACAAGTTGCACAACGTAGGAGATTCGTTTCATTTCGAAAGTAATTTGCTTAGAAAACAAATGCCTTCATTCCTGAACAGTGTACTGCGTCAAATAAGCTAGTTCTGTTCTCAGAATGAGTTGCTTTCGTACGAAGATAGTTGAGTGAAGGAAATTGAAAATTTCCTGGTTTCTGTAACCTATCATGTTGCACAACTCAGTAGATTCGTTTCATTTCTAAAGTAGTTTGCTTAGAAAACATACACCTTCATTCCTGAATACTGTAATGCGTGAAATAAACTAGTTCTGTTCTCAGAATGAGTTGCTTTCCTACGAAGAAGGTTGAGTGCAGTAAGTTGAAATGTTCTTGGTTTGTGTAATCTATAAGATGCACAACTTAGTAGATTTGTTTCATTTCTAAAGTAGTTTGATTAGAAAAGAAACACCTTCATTGCAGAACACTGTACTGTGTGAAATAAGCTAGTTCTGTTCTCAGAATAAGTTGCTTTCCTACGAAGACGGTTGAGTGCAGAAAGTTGAAACTTTCCTGGTTTGTGTAATCTAACAAGATGCACAAATCATTGGATTCGTTTCATTTCTAAAGTAGTTTGCTTAGAAAACAAACACCTTCATTGCCAAACGCTGTACTGTGTGAAATAAGCTAGTTCTGTTTTCAGAATGAGTTGCCCTCCTACGAAGAATGTTGAGTGCAGCAAGTGGAAACTTTACTGGTTTGTGTAATGTGACGAGATGCACAACTTAGTATATTCTTTCATTTCTAAAGTAGTTTGCTTAGAAAACAAACACCTTCATTGCCAAACAATGTACTGTGTGAAATAAGCTAGTTCTGTTCTCGGAATGATTTGCTTTCCTACGAAGTCGGTTGAGTGCCTCAAGTTGAAACTTTCCTGGTTTGTGTAATCTAACAAGATGCACAACTTAGTAGATTCGTTTCATTTCTAAAGTAGTTTCTTTAGAAAACAAACACCTTCATTGCCAAACAATGTACTGTGTGAAATAAGCTAGTTCTGTTCTCGTAATGAGTTGCTTTCCAAATATGACGGTTGAGTGCAGCAAGTTGAATCTTTCCTGGTTTGTGTAATCTAAAAAGATGCACAACTTAGTAGATTAGTTTCATTTCTAAAGTAGTTTGCTTAGAAAACAAACACCTTCATTGCCGAACATTGTAGTTTGTGAAATAAGCTAGTTCTGTTCTCGGAATGAGTTGCTTTCCTACAAAGACAGGTTGAATGCAGCAAGTTGAAAGTTTCTTGGTTTGTGTAATCTAACAAGATGCACAATTTAGTACATTCGTTTCATTTCTAAAGTAGTTTGCTTAGAAAACAAGCACCTTCATTCCTGAACACTGACCTGTGTGAAATAAGCTAGTTCTGTTATCGGAATGATTTGCCCTCCAACGAAGAGGGTTGAGTGCATCATGTTGAAACTTTCCTGGTTTGTGTAATCTAAGTAGATGCACCACTTAGTAGATGCTTTCATTTCTAAAGTAGTTTCCTTAGAAAACAAACACGTGCTGTGTGAAATAAGCTAGTTCTGTTCTTGGAATGAGTTGCCCTCCAACGAAGAGGGTTGAGTGCATCAAGTTGAAACTTTCCTGGATTGTGTAATCTAACAAGATGGACAACTTAGTAGATTCGTTTCATTTCTAAAGTAGTTTGCTTAGAAAACAAACACCTTCATTTCCAAACACTGTACTGTGTGAAATAAGCTACTTCTGTTATCGGAATGAGTTGCCCTCCAATGAAGAGGGTTGAGTGCACCAAGTTGAAACTTTCCTGGCTTGTGTAATCTAACTAGATGCACCACTTAGTAGATGCTTTCACTTCTAAAGTATTTTGCTTAGAATACAAACACATTCATTGCCACACATTGTACTGTGTGAAATAAGCTAGTTCTGTTCTTGGAATGAGTTGCTTTCCTACGAAGACGGTTTGAGTGCAGCAAGTTGAAACTTTCCTGTTTCTGTAATCTAACAAGATGCACAACTTATTAGATTCCTTTCATTTCTAAAGTAGTTTGCTTAGAAAACAAACACCTTCATTGCCAAACAATGTACTGTGTGAAATAAGCTAGTTCTGTTCTTGTAATGAGTTGCTTTCTGAATAAGACGGTTGAGTGCAGCAAGTTGAAACTTTGCTGGTTTGTGTAATCTAAAAAGATGCACAACTTAGTAGATTAGTTTCATTTCTAAAGTAGTTTGTTTAGAAAACAAAGACCTTCATTTTCAAACACTGTAGTTTGTGAAGTAAGCTAGTTCTGTTCTTGGAATGAGTTGCTTTCCTGTGAAGATGGTTGAATGCAGCAAGTTGAAAGTTTCTTGGTTTGTGTAATCTAACAAGATGCACAACTTAGTAGATTCATTTCATTTTAAAGTAGTTTGCTTAGAAAACAAACACCTTCATTCCTGAACACTGTACTGTGTGAAATAAGCTACTTCTGTACTTGGAATGAGTTGCTTTCCTATGAAGACAGTTGAGTGCAGCAAGTTGAAACTTTCCTGTTTGTATAATCTAACAAGATACACAACTTATTAGATTCGTTTCATTTCTAAAGTAGTTTGCTTAGAAAACAAACACCTTCATTTACAAACACTGTACTGTGTGAAATAAGGTGGTTCTGTTCTCAGAATGAGTTGCTTACTTACAAAGAGTCTTCAGTGCAGTAAGATCAAACTTTGCTAATTTATGTAATATAACAAGATATACCACTTAGTAGATTAGCTTTATTTCTAACGTAGTTTGTTTAGAAAACAAACACCTTCATTGCCGAACCCTATACTATAAAAAATAAGCTAGTACTGCTCTCAGAATGAGTTGGTTTCTTACGAAGAGTCTTCAGTCCAGCAAGATCAAACTTTGCTAGTTTGTGTAATCTAACAAGATGTACAACTTAACAGATTTGCCTCATTTCTATAGTACTTTGTTGAGAAAAGAATCACCTTCATTGGCTGAACACTGTACTGTGTGAAATAAGCTAGTTCTGTTCTCGGAATGAGCTGGGTTCTTACGAAGACTCTTCAGTGCAGCAAGAGTGACCTTTGCCTGTTTGTGTAATCTAAAAAGATGTACAATTTAGTAGATTAGCTTCATTTCTAAAGTAATTGGTTAGAAAACAAACACCTTCATTCCCAGAACACTGTACTGTGTCAAATAAGGTAGTTCTGTTCTTGGAATGAGTTGCTTTCTTACGAAGAGTCTTCAGTGCAGCAAGATCAAACTTTGCTTGTTTGTGTAATCTAACAAGATGCACAAATCATTGGATTCGTTCACCTTCATTGCCAAACGCTGTACTGTGTGAAATAAGCTAGTTCTGTTTTCAGAATGAGTTGCCCTCCTACGAAGAATGTTGAGTGCAGCAAGTGGAAACTTTACTGGTTTGTGTAATGTGACGAGATGCACAACTTAGTATATTCTTTCATTTCTAAAGTAGTTTGCTTAGAAAACAAACACCTTCATTGCCAAACAATGTACTGTGTGAAATAAGCTAGTTCTGTTCTCGGAATGATTTGCTTTCCTACTGAAGTCGGTTGAGTGCCTCAAGTTGAAACTTTCCTGGTTTGTGTAATCTAACAAGATGCACAACTTAGTAGATTCGTTTCATTTCTAAAGTAGTTTCTTTAGAAAACAAACACCTTCATTGCCAAACAATGTACTGTGTGAAATAAGCTAGTTCTGTTCTCGTAATGAGTTGCTTTCCAAATATGACGGTTGAGTGCAGCAAGTTGAATCTTTCCTGGTTTGTGTAATCTAAAAAGATGCACAACTTAGTAGATTAGTTTCATTTCTAAAGTAGTTTGCTTAGAAAACAAACACCTTCATTGCCGAACATTGTAGTTTGTGAAATAAGCTAGTTCTGTTCTCGGAATGAGTTGCTTTCCTACGAATACGGTTGAATGCAGCAAGTTGAAAGTTTCTTGGTTTGTGTAATCTAACAAGATGCACAATTTAGTACATTCGTTTCATTTCTAAAGTAGTTTGCTTAGAAAACAAGCACCTTCATTCCTGAACACTGACCTGTGTGAAATAAGCTAGTTCTGTTATCGGAATGATTTGCCCTCCAACGAAGAGGGTTGAGTGCATCATGTTGAAACTTTCCTGGTTTGTGTAATCTAAGTAGATGCACCACTTAGTAGATGCTTTCATTTCTAAAGTAGTTTCCTTAGAAAACAAACACGTGCTGTGTGAAATAAGCTAGTTCTGTTCTTGGAATGAGTTGCCCTCCAACGAAGAGGGTTGAGTGCATCAAGTTGAAACTTTCCTGGATTGTGTAATCTAACAAGATGGACAACTTAGTAGATTCGTTTCATTTCTAAAGTAGTTTGCTTAGAAAACAAACACCTTCATTTCCAAACACTGTACTGTGTGAAATAAGCTACTTCTGTTATCGGAATGAGTTGCCCTCCAATGAAGAGGGTTGAGTGCACCAAGTTGAAACTTTCCTGGCTTGTGTAATCTAACTAGATGCACCACTTAGTAGATGCTTTCACTTCTAAAGTATTTTGCTTAGAATACAAACACATTCATTGCCACACATTGTACTGTGTGAAATAAGCTAGTTCTGTTCTTGGAATGAGTTGCTTTCCTACGAAGACGGTTGCGTGCAGCAAGTTGAAACTTTCCTGTTTCTGTAATCTAACAAGATGCACAACTTATTAGATTCCTTTCATTTCTAAAGTAGTTTGCTTAGAAAACAAACACCTTCATTGCCGAACAATGTACTGTGTGAAATAAGCTAGTTCTGTTCTTGTAATGAGTTGCTTTCTGAATAAGACGGTTGAGTGCAGCAAGTTGAAACTTTGCTGGTTTGTGTAATCTAAAAAGATGCACAACTTAGTAGATTAGTTTCATTTCTAAAGTAGTTTGTTTAGAAAACAAAGACCTTCATTTTCAAACACTGTAGTTTGTGAAGTAAGCTAGTTCTGTTCTTGGAATGAGTTGCTTTCCTGTGAAGATGGTTGAATGCAGCAAGTTGAAAGTTTCTTGGTTTGTGTAATCTAACAAGATGCACAACTTAGTAGATTCATTTCATTTTTAAAGTAGTTTGCTTAGAAAACAAACACCTTCATTCCTGAACACTGTACTGTGTGAAATAAGCTACTTCTGTACTTGGAATGAGTTGCTTTCCTATGAAGACAGTTGAGTGCAGCAAGTTGAAACTTTCCTGTTTGTATAATCTAACAAGATACACAACTTATTAGATTCGTTTCATTTCTAAAGTAGTTTGCTTAGAAAACAAACACCTTCATTTACAAACACTGTACTGTGTGAAATAAGGTGGTTCTGTTCTCAGAATGAGTTGCTTACTTACGAAGAGTCTTCAGTGCAGTAAGATCAAACTTTGCTAATTTATGTAATATAACAAGATATACCACTTAGTAGATTAGCTTTATTTCTAACGTAGTTTGTTTAGAAAAGAAACACCTTCATTGCCGAACCCTATACTATAAAAAATAAGCTAGTACTGCTCTCAGAATGAGTTGGTTTCTTACGAAGAGTCTTCAGTCCAGCAAGATCAAACTTTGCTAGTTTGTGTAATCTAACAAGATGTACAACTTAACAGATTTGCCTCATTTCTATAGTACTTTGTTGAGAAAAGAATCACCTTCATTGGCGAACACTGTACTGTGTGAAATAAGCTAGTTCTGTTCTCGGCATGAGCTGGGTTCTTACGAAGACTCTTCAGTGCAGCAAGAGTGACCTTTGCCTGTTTGTGTAATCTAAAAAGATGTACAATTTAGTAGATTAGCTTCATTTCTAAAGTAATTGGTTAGAAAACAAACACCTTCATTCCCGAACACTGTACTGTGTCAAGTAAGGTAGTTCTGTTCTTGGAATGAGTTGCTTTCTTACGAAGAGTCTTCAGTGCAGCACGATCAAACTTTGCTTGTTTGTGTAATCTAACAAGATATACAACTTAGTAAATTCACCTCATTTCTAATGTAGTTTGTTTAGAAAACAAAGACCTTCATTGCCAAATATTCTACTGTGTGAAATGAGCTAGTTCTGCTCTCGGAAAGAGTTGCTTTCTTACAAAGAGTCTTCAGTGCAGCAAGATCAAACTTTGCTAGATTCTGTAATCTACCAAGATGTACAACTTAATAGATTCGTCTCATTTCTAAAGTAGTTTGTTAAGAAAACAATCATCTTCATTGCCGAACACTGTACTGTGTGAAATAAGCTAGTTCTGTTCTCAGCATGAGTTACGTTCTTAGGAAGAGTCTTCAGTGCAGCAAGATCAAACTTTGCTAGTTTGTGTAATCTAACAAGATGTAGAACTTAGAAGATTAGCTTCATTTCTAACGCAGTTTCTTTAGAAGGCAAACACCTTCATTGCCAAATATCATACTGTGTGAAATAAGCTGGTTCTGTTCTCGGAATGAGTTGCTTTCTTACGAATAGTCTTCAGTGCAGCAAGATCAAACATTGCTAGTTTGTGTACTCTAACAAGATATACAACTTAGTAAATTCACCACATTTCTAAAGAAATTTGTTTAGAAAAGAATCACCTTCATCACCGAACATCGTAATGTGTGAAATAAGCTAGTTCTGTTCTCAGCATGTGTTAGTTTCTTACAAAGAGTCTTCAGTGCAGCAAGATTAAATTTGCTATTTTGTATAAACTAACAAGATGTACAATTTAATACATTAGCTTCATTTCTAACGTACTTTGTTTAGAAAACATACACCTTCATCGCTTAAAATACTACTCTGTGAAATAAGCTAATTCTGTTCTCTCAATGAGTTGCTTTCCTACAGTCTTCAGTGCACCAAGATCAAACTTTGATAGTTTGTGTACTCTAACAAGATATACAACTTAGTAAATTCACCTGTTTTCTAACATAGTTTGTTTCAAAAACAAACATCTTCATTGCCAAACACTATACTATATAAAATAAGCTAGTACTGCTCTGAGAATGAGTTGGTTTCTTACGAAGAGTCTTCAATCCAGCAAGATCAAACTTTGCTAGTTTGTGTAATCTAACAAGATGTAAAACTTAACATATTTGCCTCATTTCTATAGTAGTTTGTTTAGAAAAGACTCACCATCATTCCCGAACACTGTACTGTGTGAAATAAGCTACTTCTGTTCTTGGCATTAGCTGGGTTCTTATGAGGACTCTTCAGTGCAGCAAGATCAACCTTTTCCAGTTTGTGTAATCTAACAAGATGTACAACTTAGTAGATAAGCTTCATTTCTAACATAGTTTGTTTACAAAACAAACACCTTCATTGCCGAATATCCTAGTGTGTGAAATAAGCTAGTTCTGTTCTCGAAATCAGTTGCTTTCTTACAAAGAGTCTTCAGTACAGCAAGATCAAGCTTTGCTTGTTTGTGTAATCTAACAAGATGTACAACTTAGTAAATTCACCTCACTTCTAATGTAGTTTGTTTAGAAGACAAACACCTTCATTGCCGAATATTCTACTGTGTAAAATAAGCTAGTTCTGCTCTCGTAAAGAGTTGCTTTCTTACAAAGAATCTTCAGTGCAGCAAGATCAAACTTTACTAGTTTGTGTAATCTAACAAGATATACAACTTAATAGATTCGTCTCATTGCTAAAGTAGTTTGTTAAGAAAACAAACATCTTCATTGCCGAAGACTTTACTGTGTGAAATAATCTAGTTCTGTTCTCGGCATGAGTTACTTTCTTACGAAGAGACTTCAGTGCAGCAAGATCAAACTTTGCTCGTTTGTGTAATCTAAAAAGATGTAGAACTTAGTAGATTAGCTTCATTTCTAACGTAGTTCATTTAGAAAACAAATTCCTTCATTGCCAAATATCGTACTGTTTGAAAAAAGCTGGTTCTGCATTAGGAATGAGTTGCTTTCCTACAAAGAGTCTTCAGTGCAGCAAGATCAAACTTTGCTAGTTTGTGTAATCTAACAGGATGTACAACTTAGTAAATACACGTCATTTCTAATGTAGTTTGTTGAGAAAACAAACACCTTCATTGCTGAACACTATACTATATGAAATAAGCTAGTTCTGCTCTCGGAATGAGTTGCTTTCTTATGAAGAGTCTTCAGTGCAGCAAGATCAAACTTTGCTAGTTTGTGTATATAACAAGATGTACAACTTAGTAGGTTTGCTTCATTTCTAACATAGTTTGTTTAGAAAAAAAAACCTTCATTGCCGAATATTCTACTGTGTGAAATAAGCTAGTTCTGGTCTCGGAAAGAGTTGCTTTCTCATGAAGAGTCTTCAGTGCAGCAAGATCAAACTTTGCTAGTTTGTGTAATCAGACAAGATATACAACTTAATATATCCGTCTCATTTCTAAAGTAGTTTCTTTTGAAAACAAACATCTTCATTGATGAACACTGTACTGTGTGAAATAAGCTAGTTCTGTTGTCGGCATGAGTTGCTTTCTTAAGAAGAATCTTCAGTGCAGCAAGATCAAACTTTGCTAGTTTGTGTAATCTAACAAGATGTAGAACTTAGTAGATGAGCTTCATTTCTAACATAGTTTGTTTAGAAAACAAACACCTTCATTGCAGAATATCATACGGTGTGAAATAAGCTGGTTCTGTTCTCAGAATGAGTTGCTTTCTTACGAAGAGTCTTCAGTGCAGCAAGATCAAACTTTGCTACTTTGTGTAATATAACAAGATGTACAACTTAGTAGATTAGCTTCATTTCTAACGTAGTTTGTTTAGAAAAGAAACACCTTCATTGCCGAATATTATACTTTGTGAAATAAGCTATTTCTGTTCTCGGAATGAGTAGCTTTCTTATGAAGAGTCTTCAGTGTAGCAAGATCAGACTTTGCTAGTTTGTGTAATCTAACAAGATGTACAACTTAATAGATTTGTCTCATTTCTAAAAGAGTTTGTTTAGAAAACAATCACCTTCATTGTCGAACACTGTTCTGTGTGCATAAAGCTAGTTCTGTTCTCGGCATGTGTTCCTTTCTTATGAAGAGTCTTCAGTGCAGCAAGATCAAATTTTCTCTTGTGTATAAACTAACCAGATGTACAATTTAGTAGATTAGCTTCATTTCTAACTTAGTTTGTTTAGAAAACAAACACCTTCATTGCCGAACACTGTACTGTGTCAAGTAAGATACTTCTGTTCTCGGAATGAGTTGTTGTCTTACGAAGAGTGTTCAATTCAGCAAGATCAAACTTTGCTAGTTTGTGTAATCTAACAAGATGAACAACTTAGTAGATTAGCTTCATTTCTAACATAGTTTGTTTAGAAAACAAACACCTTCATTTCCGATTATTCTACTTGTGAAATAAGCTAGTTCTATTCTCTCAATGAGCTGCTTACTTACAAAGAGTCTTCAGTGCAGCAAGATCAAACTTTGCTAGTTTGTGTAATCTAACAAGATGTACAACCTAAGAGATTCGTCTCATTTCTAAAGTAGTTTGTTTAGAAACCAAACATCTTCATTGCCGAACACTGTACTGTGTGACGTAAGCTAGTTGTATTCTCAGAATGAGTTGCTTTCTTACGAAGAGTTTTCAGTACAGCAAGATCACACTTTGCTAGTTTGTGTAATCTAACAAGATGTACCACTTAGTAGATTAGCTTCATTTCTAACGTAGTTTGTTTAGAAAACAAACACCTTCATTGCCGAAAACTATACTGTGTTAAGTAAGCTAGTGCTGTTCTCTGAATGAGTTGTTTTCTTACGAAGAGTCTTCACTGCAGCAAGTTCAAACGTTGCTACTTTGGGTAATCTAGCAAGATGTACCACTTAGTAGATTAGCTTCATTTGTAACGTAGTTTGTTTAGAAAACAAACACCTTCATAGCCGAATATACTACTGTGTGAAATAAGCTAGTTCTGTTCAAGGAATGAGTTGCTTTCTTACGAAGAGTCTTCAATGCAGCAAGATTAAACTTTGCTAGTCTGTGTAATCTAACAAGATGTACCACTTAGTAGATTAGCATCATTTCTAACGTAGTTTTTTTTTAGAAAACAAACACCTTTATTGCTGAATATACTACTGTGTAAAATAAGCTAGTTCTGTTCTCGGAATGAGTTGCTTTCTTACGTAGAGTGTTCAGTGCAGCAAGATCAAGCTTTGCTAGTTTGTGTAGTCTAACAAGATATACAACTTGTCTCACTCTGTGGACCCAGGCACCTAACTGTATTGGCGCTCCCAGGGGCTCTGGGTGGGGAGCAGGAAGTGGGACGAAACTGTCTCACTCTGTGGACCCAAGCACCTAACTCTATTGGCCGTCCAGGGGCTCTGGCCAGGGAGCAGGAAGTGGGACGAAACTGTCTCACTCTGTGGACCCGGGCGCCTAACTGTATTGGCGCACCCAGGGGCTCTGGCTGGGCCCAGGAAGTGGGACGAATGCAAATTAAAACAACTATGAGATTCCACCTTACCCTAGTAAGGATGGCTAACATTAAATAAAACAATGAAAACAAATGCTCGCGAGGGGGCGGAGAAATAGGAACAAGTCTTCACTGTTGGTGGGAATGTAAAATGGTTCAACCACCATGGACAGCTATATGGAGACTATTGAAAAGGATGACCATAGACTTACCACTGGATCCAGTTATTCCCTTATTTGGCATTTACCCTAAAGGCCCCAAGCCTCAGATCAGAAACATTTGCTCAACCATGTTTATAGCTGCTCAATTCATAATAACAAAGAACTGGAATCAACACAGGTGTCCATCACTAGATGAATGGATAACAAAGATGTGGTATATCTATACTATGGAATTCTACGTAGCAGTAAGGAAAGATGAAATAAGGAAATTTGAAAAAAAATGGTCAAACATGGAACAGATCATCCTCAGTGAGCTCACCCAAGCACAAAAAGATAATCGTTGCATGGTCTCATTTATCTGTCACCCCTAACCGGATTCCACGTGACATGTGGCCAAACCTAATAAACACTCTGAGGACGAGACAAGAAGGAGGGTGGGATGGAGGGAGAGTAATGGTGGGAGGGAATCAGAGGGTGGGAGGGAGGACAAGGGGGGGATACAAATTGGGGCCCAAAAGGGAAAAGTACTACAAAACCCTTTACTCTGAACAACAGGCTAAAACAGTGATCCTTCAGCAGGCCTACGGAGGGAATACTCGAACCACAGGAACCTGGAGAGAACATGATGAAGGCCAACTTTAATCTTGTCCTGCTTCCTTTCTCTTCTCTCTCTCTCCCTCTCTCTCTCTCTCTCTCCCTTTCCTCTCTATACTCACTTTCTCTTTTACATTATATATCTTTTTCCTCCCTCACCTTCCTAGGTGCAGACTTATAACTCCCAGTGCCAGCAAGGGGTTAACTTCCACAATGAGCTGTTGATCTGAAACACCTACAAGGTTTCCCAAAAAAGACAGACTTCTGTCAGAGTACTTGGTGACCCACCAAAGGTTAATGGTAAGACCCTACTGTCGAAGACAGCATACGTGTGTGAGACCAAACACAGAGAGACCTGGCCAGAATCTGGAAGAAGGTCAGTCCCCAGACAGTTAGCTAGTCTAGTACCAGAGGGTGCTACACGAGCAACTGGGGGAAAATGTCTCACATTGGTCCAAACAACTTGCAGTCTAAGATACCCAGCAGGAAACAATCTGATGTAATGCTCATACAAGTGCAGTAGTGGCAAACAGCCATGGTGGGTTACCAACTGCTCTTGATTTGGCTAACAAATCCATTCAGTGGAATGGAACTCATTGCTGGAACTGGGAAATAAGTCAAAGCCATGTACAAAAAATGAGCTCAGTCTCCAAGATCTAGTGGCCACCAAATGTGGGCTAGAAGAGAGCCAATGCATATAAAGTTCCCTCCAAAACATATATGGTTATCCCTTCTATCTAGTACTAACTTCTCTCTCCGTAGGAGAATTTGCTTATCTCTTTTCAGGTGGACAACGAACCTGAAGGGAGGATCAGCTAACCACACCTCACCAGCTGAAACCATAGAACAACGCAGGGGAAGGGCAAGAATACAGCGCTCAAGGCGATCACAACACCAGAAAAAGGCTGAAGGAGATAAACACAGAGAACATACAACTCCAATAATAAGCCAGTTATCCAGAGACACAGAGGCTCCCAAAACCTCATCAAGGAAGGAGAACTAAAATGACCCCAATGTGGCTCAGGGAAACTCGTGGAAGAGGGGGCGGAAAGATTGTTAGAGTCACAAGTTGGGGCATTATGCACAGAGACTGGGGCCTACCCACCAGAACTCTTGAGCAAACTCACAATGCATGATACACATTCCCCATGGATGAGGGCCCCTTTGAAAGTGGGAGGAAGGGGAGGAGGACAATGGAACCAATACTATGAATGTAACATCAGAATAATATAAATAAAAAACATATATTGATAAAAAAAAACTAATGTTGAAATTAAACTTTTCCTTCCATGAAAAAAAAAAGATGTACAACTTAATAGATTCATCTCATTTCTAAAGTAGTTTGTTTAGAAAACAAACACCTTCATTGCCAAATATCCTACTGTATGAAATAAGCTAGTTCTGCCCTCAGAATTCATTGCTTTCCTACAAAAAGTCTTCAGTGCAGCAAGATCAAACTTTGCTATTTTGTGTAATCTAACAAGATGTAAAATTTAGTAGATTAGCTTCATTTCTAACGTAGTTGGTTTAGAAAACAAACACCTTCATTGCCGAACACTGTACCGTGTGAAGTAAGCTAGTTCTGTTCTCGGAATGAGTTGCTTTCTTCCGAACAGTCTTTAGTGCAGCAAGTTCAAACTTTGCTAGTTTGTGTAATCTAATAAGATGTACAACTTAGTAAATTCACCTCATTTCTAACTTAGTTTGTTTAGAAAACAAACACCTTCATTGCCGAATATTCTACTGTGTGAAATAAGCTAGTTTTGCTCTCGGAAAGAGTTGCTTTCTGACAAAAAGTCCTCAGGGCAGCAAGCTCAAACTTTGGCAGTTTGTGTAATCTAACAGGATGTACAGCTTAATAGATTCGTCCCATTTCTAAAGTAGTTTGTTTAGAAAACAAACATCTTCATTGCCGAATATACTACTGTGTGAAATAAGCTAGTTCTGTTCTTGGAATGAGTTGCTTTCTTATGAAGCGTCTTCAGTGCAGCAAGATTACACTTTGCTAGTTTGTGTAATCTAACAAGATGTACCAATTAGAAGATTAGCTTCATTTCTAACCTAGTTTGTTTAGAAAAGAAACACATTCATTGCCAAACACTGTACTGTGTGAAGTAAGCTAGTTCAGTTCTCAGAATGAGTTGCTTTCTTACCAAGAGTCTTCAGTGCAGCAAGATCAAACTTTGCTAGTTTGTGTAATCAAACAAGATGTACCACTTAGTAGATTAGCATCATTTCTAACGTAGGTTGTTTAAAAATCAAACACCTTTATTGCTGAATATACTACTGTGTGAAATAAGCTAGTTCTGTTCTCAGTGCAGCAAGATCAAACTATGCTAGTTTATGTAATCTAAAAAGTTGTACAACTTAGTAAATTCACCTCATTTCTAACATAGTTTGTTTCAAAAACAAACACCTTCATGGCCGAACACTATACTATATGAAATAAGCTAGTTCTGTTCTCGGCATGAGTTGGTTTCTTACGAAGAGTCTTCAGTGAAGTAAGATCAAACTTTTCTGGTTTTTGTAATCTAACAAGATGTAGAACTTAGTAGATTACCTTCATTTCTCATGTAGTTTGTTTAGAAAACAAACACCTTCATTGCTGAACACTGTACTGTGAAGTAAGCTAGTTCTATTCTCGGAATGAGTTGCTTTCTTACGAAGAGTCTTCAATACAGCAAGCTCAAACGTTGCTAGTTTGTGTAATCTAACAAGATGTACAACCTTATAGATTCGACTCATTTCTAAAGTAGTTTGTTTAGAAAACAAACATCTTCATTGCCGAACACTGTACTGTGTGAAGTGAGCTAGTTCTGTTCTAGGAATGAGTTGCTTTCTTACGTAGAGTCTTCAGTACAGCAAGATCAATCTTTGCTAGTTTGTGTAATCAAACAAGATGTACCACTTAGTAGATTATCTTAATTTCTAATGTACTTTGTTTAGAAAACAAACACCTTCATTGCAGAAAACTATACTGTGTTAAGTAAGCTAGTTCGGTTCTCTGAATGAGTTGTTTTCTTACAAAGAGTCTTCACTGCAGCAAGTTCAAACTTTGCTAGTTTGTGTAATCTAGCAAAATGTACCACGTAGTAGATTAGCTTCATTTGTAACGTAATTTGTTTAGAAAACAAACACCTTCATTGCCGAATATACTACTGTGTGAAATAAGCTAGTTCTGTTCAAGGAATGAGTTGCTTTCTTACAAAGAGTCTTCAATGCAGCAAGATCAAACTTTGCTAGTTTGTGGAATCTAACAAGATGTACCACTTAGTAGATTAGCATCATTTCTAACGTACTTTTTTAAGAAAACAAACACCTTTATTGCTGAATATACTACTGTGTGAAGTAAGCTAGTTCAGTTCTCGGCATGAGTTGCTTTCTTACGAACAGTCTTCAGTGCAGCAAGATCAAACTTTACTAGTTTGTGTAATCTAACAAGTTGTACCACTTAGTAGATTAGCATCATTTCTAACGTAGTTTGTTTAGAAAACAAACACCTTTATTGCTAAATATACTATTGTGTGAAATAAGGTAGTTCTGTTCTCGGAATGAGTTGCTTTCCTACAAAGAGTCTTCAATGCACCAAGATCAAACTTTGCTAGTTTCTGTAATCTAACAAGATGTACAACTTAGTAAATTCACCTCATTTCTAACATGGTTTCTTTTGAAAACAAACACCTTCATTGCCGTACACTATGCAATATGATATAAGCTAGGTCTGTTTTCGGCATGAGTTGGTTTGTTATGAAGATTCTTCAGTTCAGCAAGATCAAACTTTTCTGGTTTGTATAATCCAACAAGATGTACAATTTAGTAGATTAGCTTCATTTCTAACGTAGCTTGTTTATAAAACAAATACCTTCATTGCTGAACACTGTCCTGTGTGAAGTAAGCTAGTGCTGTTCTCAGAATGAGTTGCTTTCTTACGAAGAGTCTTCAGTGCAGCAAGTTCAAACTTTGCTAGGTTGTGTAATCTAACAAGATGTACAACTTAGTAAATTCACTTCATTTTCTAAAGTAGTTTGTTTAGAAAAAAAACACCTTCATTGCTGAATATTCTACTGTGCGAAATAAGCTAGTTCTGCTATCGGAAAGAGATTCTTTCTTCGAAGAGTCTTCAGTGCAGCAAGATCAAACTGTGCTAGTTTGGGTAATATAACTAGATGTACAACTTAGAAGATTAGCTTCATTTCTAACGTAGTTTGTTTACAAAACAAACACCTTCATTGCCAAATATTCTACTGTGTGAAATAAGCAAGTTCTTTTCTCGAAATGAGTTGCTTTCTTACTAAGAGTCTTCAGTGCAGCAAGATCAAACTTTGCTAGTTTGTGTAATCTAACAAGATGTATGACTTAGTAGATTAGCTTCATTTCTAATGTAGTTTGTTTAGAAAACAAACATCTTCATTGCCGAACACTGTACTGTTTGAAATAAGCTAGTTCTGTTCTAGGCATGAGTTCCTTTCTTATGAAGAGACTTCACTGCAGCAAGATCAAACTTTGCTAGTTTGTGTAATCTAACAAGATGTACAATTTAGTAGATTAGCTTTATTTCTCACTTAGTTTCTTTAGAAAACAAACACCTTCATTGCCAAATATTCTACTGTGTGAAATATGGAAGTTCTGTTCTCGAAATGAGTTCCTTTCTTACGAATAGTCTTCAGTGCAGCAAGATCAAACTTTGCTAGTTTGTGTAATTAAACAACATGTAGAACTTAGTAGATTAGCTTCATTTATAACCTAGTTTGTTTAGAAAACAAACACGTTCATTGCCGAATATTCTACTGTGTGAAATAAGCTAGTTCTGTTCTCGGAATGAGTTGCTTTCTTATGAAGACTCTTCAGTGCAGCAAGATCAAACTGCTGGTTTCTGTAATCTAACAAGATGTAGAACTTAGTAGATTAGCTTCATTTCTAACGTAGTTTGTTTAGGAAATAAACAACTTCATTGCTGAAGATTTTACTGTGTGAAATAAGCTAGTTCTGTTCTCGAAATGAGTTGCTTTCTTACGAAGAGTCTTCAGTGCAGCAAGATCAAACTTTGCTAGTTTGTGTAATCTAACAAGCTATACAACTTAATAGATTCATCTCATTTCTAAAGTAGTCTGTTTACTAAGCAAACATCTTCATTGCCCCATCTGTGATGTGTGAAATAAGCTTGGTCTGTTCTCAGCATGAGTTGCTTTCTTACGAAGAGTGTTCAGCGCAGCAAAATCAAACTTTGCTAGGTTGTGTAATCTAACAAGATTTACAACTTAATAGATTCGTCTCATTTTTAAAGTAGTTTGTTTAGAAAACAAACATCTTCATTTCCGAATACTATACTGTGTGAAATAAGGTAGTTCTGTTCTTGGCATGAGTTGCTTTCTTACGATGATTCTACACTGGAGCAAGATCAAACGTTGCTAGTTTGTGTAATCTAACAAGATGTAGAACTTAGTAGATTAGCTTCATTTCTCACGTAGTTTGTTTAGAAAACAAACACCTTCATTGCCGAATATCCTACTGTGTGAAATAAGCTAGTTCTGTTCTCGGAATGAGTTGCTTTCTTACGAAGAGTCTTCATTGCAGCAAGATCAAACTTTGCTAATTTGTGTAATCTAACAAGATGTAGAATTTAGTAGATTAGCTTCATTTCTCACGTAGTTTGTTTAGAAAACAAAAACCTTCCTTGACGAATATCCTACTGTGTGAAGTAAGCCAGTTCTGTTCTCGGAATGAGTTGCTTTCTTATGAAAAGTCTTCAGTGCAGGAAGATAAAACTTTGCTAGTTTGTGTAATCTAACAAGATGTACAACTTAATAGCTTCGTCTCATTTCTAACGTAGTTTGTGTAGAAAACCAACATCTGCATTGCCGAACACTGTACTGTGTGATAAATATGCTAGTTCTGTTCTCAGCATGAGTTGCTTTCTAATGAAGAATCTTCAGTGCATCAAAATCAACCTTTCCTAGTTTGTGTAATCTAACAAGATGTACAGATTAATAGAGTCGTCTCATTTTTAAAGCAGTTTGTTTAGAAAACAAACATCTTCATTTTCGAACACCATACTGTGTGGAATAAGCTAGTTCTGTTCTCGGCATAAGATGCTTTCTTACGAGGAATCCTCACTGCAGCAAGATCAACTTTGCTAGTTTCTGTAATCTAACAATATGTAGAATTTAGTAGATTAGCTTCAATTCTCACGTAGTTTGTTTAGAAAACAAACACCTTCATGACCGAATATCCTACTGTGTGAAATATGCTAGTTCTGTTCTCAAAAAGAGTTGCTTTCTTACGAATACTGTTCAGTGCAGCAAGATCAAACTTTGATAGTTTGTGAAATCTAGCAACATGTAGAACTTAGTAGATCAGCTTCATTTCTAATGTAGTTTTTTAAGAAAACAAACACCTTCATTGCCGAATATTCTACTGTGTGAAATAAGCTAGTTCTGTTCTTCGGAATGAGTTGCTTTCTTACGAAGAGTCTTCAGTGCAGCAAGATCAAACTTTGCTAGTTTGTGTAATCTAACAAGATGTACAATTTAGTAGATTAGCTTCATTTCTAATGTAGTTTGTTTAGAAAACAAACACCTTCATTGACGAATATCCTACTGTGGGAAATGAGCTAGTTCTGTTCTCGGCATGAGTCACTTTCTTACGAAGAGTCTTCAGTGCAGCAAGATAAAACTTTGCTAGTTTGTGTAATCTAACAAGATATACAACTTATTAGACTCGTCTCATTTCTAAAGTAGTTTGTTTAGATAACAAACACCTTCATTGCCTAACACTGTACTGTGTGAAATAAGCTAATTCTGTTCTCAGCATAAGTTGCTTTCTTATGAAGAGTCTTCAGTGCAGCAAGATCAAACTTTGCTAGTTTGTGTAATCTAACAAGATGTACAACGTACTATATTACCTTCATTTCTAACGTAGTTTGATTAGAAAACAACCAACTTCATTGTCGAGTATTCTACTGTGTGAAGTAAGCTAGTTCTGTTCTCGGAATCAGTTGCTTCCTTACGAAGAGTCCTCAGTGGAGCAAGATCAAACTTTGCTAGTTTGTGTAATCTAAGAAGATATACAACGTAATAGATTTGTCTCATTTCTTAAGTAGTTTGTTTAGAAAACAAACATCTTCATTGGCGAACACTGTACTGTGTGAAATAAGCTAGTTCTATTCTCGCCATGAGTTGGTTTCTTAGGAAGACTCTTCGGTGCAGCAAGATCAAACTTTGCTCTTTGTGTAAACAAACAATATGTACAATATAGTAGATTATCTTCATTTCAAATATAGTTTGTTTAGACAACAAACATCTTCATTTCCGAACACTGTACTGTATGAAGTAAGCTAGTTCTGTAATTGGAATGAGTTGCTTTCTTACGAAGAGTCCTCAGTGCAGCAAGATCAAACTTTTCTAGTTTATGTAATCTAAGAAGATGTACAACTTAATAGATTCCTCTCATTTCTAAAGTAGTTTCTTTAGAAAACAAACAACTTCATTGCCAAATATTCTGCTGTGTGAAATAAGCTAGTTCTGTTCTTGGAATTAGTTTCTTTCTTAGGAAGGGTCTTCAGTGAAGCAAGATCAAACATTGCTAGGTTGTGTAATCTAAAACGATGTAGAACTTAGTAGATTAGCTTCATTTCTCATGTAGTTTGTTTAGAAAACAAACACCTTCATTGCCGAACACTGTACTGTGTGAAATAGGCTAGTTCTGTTCTCGGCATGAGTTGCTTTCTCATGAAAAGTCTTCAGTGCAGCAAGATCAACCTTTGCTAGTTTGTGTAATCTAATGATATGTACAACTTAGTAGATTAGCTTCATTTCTAACCTAGTTTGTTGAGAAAAAAACACACTCTCATTGCCGAACACTGTACTGTGTGAAGTAAGCTAGTTCTGTGCTCGGAATGAGTAGCTTTCTTAGGAAGAGTCTTTAGTGCAGCAAGTTCAAACTTTGCTAGTTTGTGTAATCTACCAAGATGTACCACTAAGTATATTAGCTTCATTTCTCACGTAGTTTGTTTAGAAAACAAACAGCTTCATTGCCGAATATACTACTGTGTGAAAAAAGCTAGTTCTGTTCTCGGAATGAGTTGCTTTCTTACGAAGAGTCTTCAGTGCAGCAAGATCTAACTTTTCTAGTTTTTGTAATCTAACAAGATGTACAACTTAGTAGATTAGCTTCATTTCTCACGTAGTTTGTTTAGAAAACAAACAACTTCATTGCCAAATATTCTACTGTGTGAAATAAGCTAGTTCTGTTCTCGAAATGAGTTGCTTTCTTACCAAGAGTCTTCAGTGCAGCAAGATCAAACTTTGCTAGTTTGTGTAATCTAACAAGATGTACCACTTAGTAGATTAGCTTCATTTTTCACATAGTTTGTATAGAAAACAAACACCTTCATTGACTAATATCCTACTGTGTGAAATAAGCTAGTTCTGTTCTCGGAATAGTTGTTTCCTTACGAAGAGTCTACAGTACAGCAAGATCGAACTTTGCTAGTTTGTGTAATCTAACAAGAAGTACAATTTAGTAGATTAGCTTCATTTCTAACGTAGTTGGTTTAGAAAACAAACACGTTCATTTCCAAACACTGTACTGTGTGAAGTAAGCTAGTTCTGTTCTCGGAATGAGTTGTTTTCTTATGAAAAGTCTTCAGTGCAGCAAGATCAAACTTTGCTAGTTTGTGTAATCTAACAAAATGTACAACTTGATAGATTCGTCTCATTTCTAAAGTAGTTTGTTTCAAAAACAAACACCGTCATTGCCAAACACTGTACTGTGTGAAGTAAGCTACATCTATGCTCGGTATGAATTGCTTTCTTATGAAGAGTCTTCAGTGCAGCAAGATCAAACTTTGCTAGTTTGTGTTATCTAACAAGATGTAAAACTTAACAGATTCATCTCATTTCATTGCCGAACACTGTACTTTGTGATATAAACTAGTTCTGTTCTCGGCATGAGTTGCTCTCTTACAAAGAGTCTTCAGTGCAACAAGATCAAACTTTGCTAGTTTGTGTAATCGAACAAGATCTAGAATTCAGTAGATTAGCTTCATGTCTCACATAGTTTTTTTAGAAAACAAACACCTTCATTGCCAAATATCCTACTGTGTGAAATAAGCTAGTTCTGTTCTCAGAACGAGTTGCTTTCTTATGAAGAGACTTCAGTGCAGCAAGATCAAACTTTGCTAATTTGTGTAATCTAACAAGATGTACAATTTAGTAGATTAGCTTCATTTTTAACGTAGTTTGTTTAGAAAACAAACACCTTCATTTCAGGACACTGTACTGTGTGGAGTAAGCTAGTTCTGTTCTCAAAATGAGTTGCTTTCTTACGAAGAGTCTTCAGTGCAGCAGGATCAAACTTTGCTGGTTTGTGTAATATAACAAGACGTAGAACTTAGTACATTAGCTTCATTTCTCATGTAGGTCATTTAGAAAACAAACACCTTCATTGACAAATATCCCACTGTGTGAAATAAGCTACTTCTGTTCTCGGAATGAGTTGCTTTCTTACAATGAGTCTTCAGTGCAGCAAGTTCAAACTTTTCTCGTTTGTGTAATCTAACGAGATATACAACTTAGTAGATTAGCTTCATTTCTAACATAGTTTCTTTAGAAAACAAACACCTTCATTGCCAAATATTCTACTGTGAGAAATAAGCTAGTTCTGTTCTAGGCATGAGTTGGTTTCTTACGAAGAGTCTTCAGTGCTGCAAGATCAAACTTTGCTAGTTTCTGTAATCTAATAAGATGTACAATTTAGTAGATTAGCTTCATTTCACATGTAGTTTGTTTAGAATACAAACACCTTCATTTCCGTACATTGTACTGTGTGAAGTAAGCTAGTTCTTTTCTCGGAATGAGTTGGTTTCTTACAAAGAGTCTTCAGTGCAGAAAGATCAAACTTTGCTAGTTTTTGAATCTAACAAGAAGTACAACATAATAGATTCGTCTCATTTCTAAAGTAGTTTGTTTAGAAAACAAACATCTTCATTACCGAACACTGTACTGTGTGAAATAAGCTAGTTCGGTTCTCGGCATGAGTTGCTTTCTAACGAAGAGTTTTCAGTGCAGCAAGATCAATCTCTGTTAGTTTGTGTAATCTAAAAAGATGTAGAACTTAGTAGATTAGCTTCATTTCTCACGTAGTTTCTTTAGAAAAAACACCTTCATTGCCCAATATCCTACCGTGTGAAATAAGCTAGTTCTGTTCTCGGAATGAGTTGCTTTCTTACGAAGAGTCTTCAGAGCAGCAAGATAAAACTTTGCTAGTTTGCATAATCTAACAAGATGTACAACTTAGTAGATTAGTTTCATTTTGAATGTAGTTTGCTTAGAAAACAAACATCTTCATTGCCGAATATTCTACTGTGTGAAACAAGCTAGTTCTGTTCTCAAAATGAGTTGCTTTCTTACGAAGAACCTTCAGTGCAGCAGGATCAAACTTTGCTAGTTTGTGTAATCTAACAAGATGTACAACTTAGTAGATTAGCTTTATTTCTCATGTAGTTTGTTTAGAAACAAACACCTTCATTGCCAAACACTGTACTGTGTGAAGTAAGCTAGTTCTGTTCTCGGAATGAGTTACTTTCTTACGAATTGTCTTCAGTGAAGAAAGATCAAACATTGCTAGTTTGTGTAATCTATCAAGTTCTACAACTTAATAGATTCGTCTCATTTCTTAAGTAGTTTTTTTGGAAAACAAACATCTTCAATGCCGAACACTGTACTGTGTGACATGAGCTAGTTCAGTTCTCGGAATCAGTTGCTTTCTTACGAAGAGTCTTCTGTGCAGCAAGATCAAACTTTGCTAGTTTGTGATCTAACAAGTTGTACAACTTAATAGATTCGTCTCATTTCTTAAGTAGTTTGTTTAGAAAACAAACATCTTCAATGCCGAACACTGTACTGAGTGAAGTAGGCTAGTTGAGTTCTCGGAATCAGTTGCTTTCTTACGAACAGTCTTCTGTGCAGCAAGATCAAACTTTGCTAGTTTGCGTAATCTAACAAGATGTAGAACTTAGTAGATTAGCTTCATTTCTCACGTAGTTCATTTAGAAAACTAACACCTTCGTTGCCGAATATCGTACTGTGTGAAATAAGCTACTTCTGTTCTTGGGATGAGTTGCTTTCTTACGAACAGTATTCAGTGCAGCAAGACCAAACTTTGCTAGATTGTGTAATCTAACAAGATGTACAATTTAGTAGATTAGCTTCATTTCTAATGTAGTTTGTTTAGAAAACAAACACCTTCATTGCAGAAAACTGTACTGTGTTAAGTAAGCTAGTTCTGTTCTTGGAATGAGTTGATTTCTTATGAAGAGTCTTCAGTGCAGCAAGATCAAACTGTGCTAGTTTGTGTAATATAAAAAGATGTACAATTTAGTAGATTAGCTTCATTTCCCACGTAGTTTTTTTTAGAAAACAAACACCTTCATTTCTGAACACTGTACTTTGTGAATTGAGCTAGTTCTCTTCTCAGAGTGAGTTGCTTTCTTACAAAGAGTCTTCAGTGCAGCAAGATCTAACTTTGCTAGTTTGTGTAATCTACCAAGATGTACAACTTAATAGATTCTTCTCAATTCTAAAGTAGTATATTTAGAAAACAAATATATTCTTGCCGAACACTGTACTGTGTGAAATAAGCTAGTTCTGTCCTCGGCATGAGTTGCTTTCTTACGAAGAGTTTTCTGTGCAGCAAGATCAAACTTTGCTAGTTTGTGTAATCTAACAAGATGTAGAACATAGTAGATAAGCTTCATTTCTCAAGTATTTTGTTTAGAAAAGAAACATCTTCATTGCTGAATATACTACTGTATGAAATAAGCTAGTTCTGTTATCGGAATGAGTTGCTTTCTTACGAAGAGTCTTCAGTGCATCGAGATCAAACTTTTGTAGTTTATGTAATCTAACAAGGTTTACCACTTAGTAGATTAGCTTCATTTCTAAAGTAGTTTGTTTAGAAAAGAAACACATTCATTGCGGAACACTGTACTGTGTGAAAAATGTTAGTTCAGTTCACGGAAGGAGTTGCTGTCTTAACAAGAGTCTTCATTGCAGCAAGATCAAACTTTGCTAGTTCGTGTAATCTTACAAGATGTACCACTTAGTACATTAGCTTCATTTCTAACGTTGTTTGTTTAGAAAACAAACACCTTCATTGACTAATATCCTACTGTGTGAAATAAGCTAGTTCTGTTCTCAGAATTAGTTGCTCTCTTAAGAAGAGTCTTCAGTCCAGCAAGATAAAACTTTGCTAGTTTGTGTAATCTAAAAAGATGTTCAACTTAATAGATTCGTCTCTTTTCTAAGGAGTTTGTTTAGAAAACAAACATCTTCATTGCCGAACACTGTACTGTGTGAAGTAAGCTAGTTCTATTCTCGGAATGAGTTGCTTTCCTACAAAGAGTCTTCAGTGCAGCAAGATCAAATTTTGCTAGTTTGTGTAATCTAACAAGATGTACAACTTAGTAATTTTACCTCATTTCTAACATAGTTTGTTTAGAAAACAAACACCTTTATTTCCGAATATTGTACTGCGTGAAATAAGCCAGTTCTTTTCTCAGAAAGAGTTGCTCTTTTAACAAGAGTCTTCAGTGCAGCAAGATCAAACTTTGCTGGTTCATGTAACCTTACAAGATGTACCACTTAGTACATTAACTTCATTTCTAACGCAGTTTGTTTAGAAAACAAACACCTTCGTTGGTGAATATACTACTGTGTGAAATAAGCTAGTTCTGTTCTCGGAATGAGTTGCTTTCCTACAAAGAGTCTTCAGTGCAGCAAGATCAAACTTTGCTAGTTTGTGTAATCTAACAAGTTGTACAGCTTAGTAAATTCACTTCATTTCTAGCCTACTTTGTTTCGAAAACAAACAGCTTCATTGCTGAAAATTATACTATGTGAAATAAGCTAGTATTGCTCTCGGAATGAGTTGGTTTCTTACCAAAATCTTCAGTGCAGCAAGATCAAACTTTGCTAGTTCGTGTTATCTAACAAGATGTACAACTTAATAGATTCGCCTCATTTCTATAGTAGTTTGTTTAGAAGAAAATCACCTTCATTGCCGAACACTGTACTGTGTGAAATAAGCTAGTTCTGTTCTTGGCATGAGTTGGTTTCACACAAACAGTCTTGAGTGATGCAAGATCAAACTTTGTGAGTTTGTGTAATATAACAAGATGTACAATTTAGTAGATTAGCTTCATTTCTAACATAGTTTGCTTAGAAAACAAACACCTTCATTGCTGAACACTGTACTGTGTGAAGTAAGCTAGGTCGGTTCTCGGAATAAGTTGCTTTCTTAAGAAGAGTCTTCAGTGAAGCAAGTTCAAACATTGCTAGTTTGTGTAATCCAACAAGATGTAGAATTTAGTAGATGAGCTTCATTTCTCACGTAGTTTGTTTAGAAAACAAACACCTTTATTGACGAATATACTACTGTGTGAAATAAGCTAGTTCTGTTCTCGGCATGAGTTGGTTTCTTAGGAAGAGTCTTCAGTGCAGCAAGATGAAACCTTGCTAGTTTGTGTAATCTAACAAGATGTAGAACTTAGGACATTAGCTGCATTTCTCACGTAGTTTGTTTAGAAAACAAACACCTTCATTGCCGAATATCCTACTGTGTGAAATAAGCTACTTCTGTTATCAGAATGAGTTGCTTTCTTACGAAGAGTCTTCAGTGCAGCAAGATAAACCTTTACTAGTTTGTGTAACCTAAAAAGATTTACAACTTAGTAAATTCACCTCATTTCTAACATAGTTTGTTTAGAAAAGAAACACTTTCATTGCCGAACACTGTACTGTGTGAAGTAAGCTTGGTCTGTTCTCAGAATGAGTTGATTTCTTACGAAGAGTCTTCAGTACAGCAAGATCAAACTATGCTAGTTTGTGTAGTCTAACAAGATGTACAACTTAATAGTTTCGTCTCCTTTTCCAAGTAGTTTGTTTAGAAAACAAAGACATTCATTGCCGAACAATGTACTGTGTGAAGTAAGCTAGTTCTGTTCTCGACATGAGTTGCTTTCTTACGAAGAGTCTTCAGTGCAGCAAGATCAAACTTTCCTAGATTGTGTAATTTAATAAGTTGTAGAATTAGTAGATTAGCTTCATTTCTCACGTAGTTTGTTTAGAACAGAAACACCTTCATTGCCGAATATCCTACTGTGTGAAATAAGCTAGTTCTGTTCTTGGCATGAGTTGCTTTCTTACGAAGATTCTTCAGTGCAGCAAGATTAAACTTTGCTAGTTTGTGTAATCTGCCAAGATGTCCCACTAAGTAGATTAGCTTCATTTCTTATGTAGTTTGTTTAGAAAACAAACAACCTCATTTCTGAATATTCTACTGTGTGAAATAAGATAGTTCTATTCTGGAAATGAGTTGCTTTCTTACGAAGGGTCTACAGTTCATCAAGATCAAACTTCTCTAGTTTGTGTAATCTAACAAGATGTACAATTTAGTAGATTAGCTTCATTTCTAAAGGAGTTTGTTTAGAAAACAAACATCTTCATTGCCGAACATTGTACTGTGTGAAATAGCTAGTTCTGTTCTCGGCATGAGTTGGTTTCTTATGAAGAGTCTTCAGTGAAGCAAGATCAAACTTTGCTAGTTTGTGTAATCTAACAAAATGTAGAACTTAGTAGATTAGCTTCATTTCTGACGTAGTTAGTTTAGAAAACAAACAGCTTCCTAGCCGAATATCCTAATGTGTGTAATAAGCTAGTTCTGTTCTCAGAATGAGTTGCTTTCTTACGAAGAGTCTTCGGAGCAGCAAGATCAAACTTTGCTAGTTTGTGTAATCTAAGGAGATATACAACTTAGTAGATTAGCTTCATTTCTTACGTAGTTTGTTTAGAAAACAAACAACTTCATTGCCGAATATTCTACTGCATGAAATAAGCTAGTTCTGTTCTCAGCATGAGTTGCTTTCTTGTGAAGAGTATTCAGTGCAGCAAGATCAAACTTTGGTAATTTTTGTAATCTAACAAGATGTACAATTTAGTAGATTAGCTTCATTTCTAACGTATTTTGTTTAGAAAACAAACACCTTCTTTTCAGAACAGTGTACTGTGTGAAGTAAGTTTTTTCTGTTCTCGGAATGAGTTGCTTTCTTACGAAGAGTCTTCACTGTAGCAAGATCAAACTTTGCTAGTTTGTGTAATCTAACAGGATGTACAAGTTCATAGATTCGTCTCATTTCTAAAGTAGTTTGTTTAGAAAACAAACACCTTCAGTGCTGAATATTCTACTGTGTGAAATAAGCTAGTTCTGCTCTCGGAAAGAGTTGCTTTCTTACGTAGATTCTTCAGTGCAGCAAGGAAAAACTTTCCTAGGTTGTGTAATCTAACAAGATGTACAACTTAATAGATTTGTCTCATATCTAAAGTAGTTTGTTTAGAAAACAAACACCTTCATTGCCGAATATACAACTGTGTGTAATAAGCTAGTTCTGTTCTCGGAATGAGTTGCTTTCCTACCAAGAGTGTTCAGGGCAGCAAGATCAAACCTTGCTATTTTGTATAATCTAAAAAGATGTAAAATTTAGTAGATTAGCTTCATTTCTAACATAGTTTGTTGAGGACACAACCACCTTCATTGCCAAACACTGTACTGTGTGAAGTAAGCTAGTTCTGTTCTCAGAATGAGTTGCTTTCTTACGAACAGTCTTCAGTGCAGCAAGTTCAAACTTTGCTAGTTTGTGTAATCTAGCAAGATGAACCACTTAGGAGATTAGCTTCATTTCTAACGTAGTTAGTTTAGAAAACAAATACCTTCATTGCCAAATATTCTACTGTGTGAAATAAGCTATTTCTGCTCTCAGAAAGAGTTGCTTTCTTACGAACAGTCTTCAGTGCAGCAAGATCAAACTTTGCTAGTTTGTGTAATCTAACACGATGTACAACTTAGAAAATTCACCTCATTTCTTACATAGTTTGTTTCGAAAACAAACACCCTCATGGCCGAACACTATACTATATGAAATAAGCTAGTTCTGTTCTCGGCATGAGTTGGTTTCTTACGAAGAGTCTTCAGTGCAGCAAGGTCAAACTTTTCTGGTTTGTGTAATCTAACAAGATGTACCACTTAGTAGATTAGCTTCAATTGTAACATACTTTGTTTAGAAAACAAACACGTTCATTGCCAAACACTGTACTGTGTGAAGTAAGCTAGTTCTGTTCATGGAATGAGTTGCTTTCTTACGAAGAGTCTGCAGTGCAGCAAGTTCAAACTTTGCTGGTTTATATAATCTAACAAAATGTACAATTTAGTAGATTAGCTTCATTTCTAACGTAGTTTGTTTAGAAAACAAACACCTTCATTACCGAACACTGTACTGTGTGAAGTAAGCTAGGTCTGTTCTCAGAATGAGTTGATTTCTTACGTAGAGTCTACAGTACAGCAAGATCAAACTATGCTACTTTGTGTATTCTAACAAGTTGTACAATTTAGTAGATTAGCTTCATTTCTAAAGTAGTTTGTTTAGAAAACAAACACCTTCATTTCCAAACACTGTACTGTGTGAAATAAGCTAGTTCTGTTTTCAGAATGACTTGTTTTCTTACGAAGATTCTTCACTGCAGCAAGTTCAAACTTTGCTAGTTTGTGGAATCTAGCAAGATGTACCACTTAGTATATTAGCTTCATTTCTAACGTAGTTTGTTTAGAAAAAAAACACCTTCATTGCTGAATAATCTACTGTGTGAAATAAGCTAAGTCTGTTCTTGGCATGAGTTGCTTTCTTAATAAGAGTCTTCAGTACAGAAAGATCAAACCTTGCTAGTTTGTGTAATCTAACAACATGTACAAATTAGTAGATTAGCTTCATTTCTCACGTAGTTTGTTTAGAAAATAAACACCTTCATTGCCGAATATCCTACTGTGTGTAATAAGCTAGTTCTCTTCTCGGAATTAGTTGCTTTCTTAAGAAGAGTCTTCAGTGCAGCAAGGTCAAACTTTTCTGGTTTGTGTAATCTAACAAGATGCACCACTTAGTAGATTAGATTCATTTGTAACATACTTTGTTTTAAAAACAAACACGTTCATTGCCGAACACTGTACTGTGTGAAGTAAGGTAGTTCTGTTCTCGGAATGAGTTGCTTTCTTACGAAGAGTCTTCAGTGCAGCAAGTTCAATCTTTGCTGGTTTATATAATCTAACAAGATGTACAATTTAGTAGATTAGCTTCATTTCTAACGTAGTTTGTTTAGAAAACAAACACCTTCATTGCCGAACACTGTACTGTGTGAAGTAAGCTAGGTCTGTTCTCGGAATGAGTTGCTTTCTTAAGAAGAGTCTTCAGTGCAGCAAGATCAAACTTTGCTAGTTTGTTTAATCTAACAAGATGTACAATTTAGTAGATTAACTTCATTTCTAACGTAGTTTAGAAAAGAAAAAACTTCATTGCCGATCATTCTACTGTGTGAAATAAGCTAGTTCTGTTCTCAGAATGAGTTGCTTTCTTACGAAGAGTCTTCAGTGCAGCAAGATCAAACTTTGCTAGTTTGTGTAATCCAACAAGAAGTAGGATTTAATAGATTAGCTTCATTTCTCACGTACATTGTTTAGAAAACAAACACCTTCATTAACAAATATCCTGCTGTGTGAAATAAGCTAGTTCTTTTTGCGGAATGAGTTGCATTCTTACGAAGACTCTGCAGTGCAGCAAGATCAAACTTTGCTAGTTTGTGTAATCTAACAAGATGTACAACTTAATAGATTCGCCCCATTTCTATATTAGTTTGTTGAGAAAAGAATCACCTTCATTGCCAAACACTGTATTGTGTGAAATAAGCCAGTTCTGTTGTCGGCATGAGTTGCTTCCTTACGAAGAGTCTTCAGTGTAGCAAGTTCAAACTTCGCTAGTTTGTGTAATCTAACAAGTTGTAGAAGTTAGTAGAGTAGCTTCATTTCTCACGTATTTTGTTCAGAAAACAAACACCTTCATTGACAAATTAACTACTGTGTTAAATAAGCTAGTTCTGTTCTCGGAATGAGTTGCTTTCTTATAGAGATTCTAAAGTGCAGCAAGATCAAACTTTGCTAGTTTGTGTAATCTAACAGGATGTATAAGTTAATAGATTCGTCTCATTTCTAAAGTAGTTTGTTTAGAAAACAAACACCTTCATTGCCAAATATCCTAATGAGTGAAATAAGCTAGTTCTGTTCTCTGAATGAGTTGCTATCTTACGAAGAGTCTTCAGTGCAACAAGATCAAACTTTGCTAGTTCGTGTAATCTAACAAGATGTATAATTTAGTAGATAAGCTTCATTTCTAACGTAGTTTGTTTAGAAAACAAACACCTTCATTTCCGAACACTGTACTGTGAGAACGAAGCTAGTTCTGTTTTCGGATTGAGTTGCTTTCTTACTAAGAGGCTTCAGTGCAGCAAGATCAAACTTTGCTAGTTTGTGTAATATCACAGGATGTACAAGTTAATAGATTCGTATCATTTCTAAAGTAGTTTGTTTAGAAAACAAACACCTTCATTGCCGAATATTCTACTGTGAGAAATAAGCTAGTTCTGCTCTCGGAAAGAGTTGCTTTCTTACGAAGAGTCTTCAGTGCAGCAAGCTCAACAGTTGCTAGTTTGTGTAATCTAACAAGATGTACAATTTAATAGATTCATCTCATTTCTAAAGTAGTTTGTTTAGAAAACAAACACCTTCATTGCCGAACACTATACTATATGAAGTAAGCTAGTTCTGTTCTAGGCATGAGTTGGTTTCTTACTAAGATTCTTCAGTGCAGCAAGATCAAACTTTTCTTATTTGTGTAATCTTACAAGATGTACCACTGAGTAGATTAGCTTCATTTGTAACATACTTCGTTTAGGAAACAAACACGTTCATTGCCAAACACTGTACTGTGTGAAGTAAGCTAGTTCTGTTCTCGGAATGATTGCTTTCTTATGAAGAGTCTGCAGTGCAGCAAGTTCACACGTTGCTGGTTTATGTAATCTAACAAGATGTACAATTTAGTAGATTAGCTTCATTTCTAACGTAATTTGTTGAGAAAACAAACACCTTCATTGCCGAACACTGTACTGTGTGAAGTAAGCTAGTTCTGTTCTCAGAATGAGTTGCTTTCTTACGAAGAGTCTTCAGTACAGCAAGATCAAACTATGCTAGTTTGTGTAATCTAACAAGATATACCACTTAGTAGATTAGCTTCATTTCTAACATACTTTGTTTAGAAAACAAACACCTTCATTGCCGAACACTGTACTGTGTGAAGTGAGCTACTTCTGTTCTGAGAATGAGTTGTTGTCTTACCAAGAGTCTTCACTGCAGCAAGTTCAAACTTTGCTAGTTAGTGTAATCTAGCAAGACTTACCACTAAGTAGATTAGCTTCATTTCTCACTTAGTTTGTTTTGAAAGCAAACACCTTCATTGCCAAAGATTCTACTGTGTGAAATATGCTAGTTCTGTTCTCAAAATGAGTTGCTTTCTTACGAAGAGTCTTCAGTGCAGCAAGATCAAACTTTGCTAGTTTGTGTAATCTAATGAGATGTACCATTTAGTAGATTACCTTCATTTCGAAACATAGTTTGTTTAGAAAACAAACACCTTCATTTCTGAACACTGTACTGTGTGAGCTAAGCTAGTTCTGTTCTCGGATTGAGTTGCTTTCTTAGGAAGAGGCTTCAGTACAGCAAGATCAAACTTTGCTAGTTTGTGTAATATAACAGGATGTACAAGGTAATAGATTCGTCTCATTTCTAAAGTAGTTTGTTTAGAAAACAAACATCTTCATTGCCGAACACTGTACTGTGTGAAATAAGCTAGTTCTGTCTTGGCATGAGTTGCTTTCTTAAGAAGAGTCTTCAGTGCAGCAAGATCAAACTTTGCTAGTTTGTGTAATCTAACAAGATGTACAAGTTAAGAGATTCGTTTCATTTCTAAAGTAGTTTGTTTCAAAAACAAACACATTCATTGCAGAATATCCTACTGTGTGAAATAAGCTAGGTCTGGTCTTGGCATGAATTCCTTTCTAACGAAGGGTCTTCAGTGCAGCAAGATCAGGCTTTGCTAGTTTGGGTAATATTACAAGATGTACAACTTAATAGATTAGCTTCATTTCTCACGTACTTTGTTTAGAAAACAAACAGCTTCAATGCCGAATATTCTACTGGGTGAAATAAGCTAGTCCTGTTCTCGAATGAGTTGCTTTCTTATGAAAAGTCTTCAGTGCAGCAAGATCAAACTTTGCTAGTTTGTGTAATCGAACAAGATGTAGAACTTAGTAGATTAGCTTCATTTCTCACGTAGTTTGTTTAGAAAACAAACACCTTCATTGCCGAATATTCTACTGTGTGAAATAAGCAAGTTCTGTTCTCGAAATGAGTTGCTTTCTTACCAAGAGTCTTCAGCGCAGCAAGATAAAACTTGGCTAGTTTGTGTAATCTAACAAGATGTACAACTTAGTAGATTACCTTAAATTCTCACGTAGTTTGTTTAGAAAACAAACACCCTCATTGACGAATATCCTACTGTGTGAAATAAGCTTGTTCTCTTCTCAGAATGAGTTGCTTTCTTACGAAGAGTCTTCAGTGCAGCAAAATTAAACTTTGCTAGTTTGTGTAATCTAACAAGTTGTACAATTTGTAGATTATCTTCATTTTTCCCGTAGTTTGTTTAGAAAACAACACCTTCATTTCCAAACACTCTACTTTGTGAAGTAAGCTAGTTCTGTTCTCAAATTGAGAAGCTTTCTTACAAAGAATCTTCAGTGCAGCAAGATCAAACTTTGCTGGTTTGTGTAATCTAACAAGGTGTAGAACTTAGTTGAATAGCTTCATTTCAAAAGTAGTTTGTTTAGAAAATAAACACCTTCATTCCCGAATATTCTACTCTGTGAAACAAGCTAGTTCTGTTCTCGAAATGAGTTGCTTTCTTACAAAGAGTCTTCAGTGCAGCAAGATCAAGATTTGCTAGTTAGTGTAATCTAACAAGATGTACTACTTAGTAGATTAGCTTTATTTCTCACTTAGTTTGTTTAGAAAACAAACACGTTCATTGCCGAATATCCTACTGTGTGAAGTAAGCTAGTTCTGTTCTCGAAATGAGTTGCTTTCTTACGAAGCGTCTTCAGTGCAGCAAGATCAAACTTTGCTAGTTTGTGTAATCTAACAAGATGTACAACTTAATAGATTAGCTTCATTTCTAACGTGGTTTGTTTAGAAAACAAACACATTCATTGCCGAATATTCTACTGTGTGAAGTAAGCTAGTTCTGTTCTCGAAATGAGTTGCTTTCTTACGAAGCGTCTTCAGTGCAGCAAGATCAAACTTTGCTAGTTTGTGTAATCTAACAAGATGTACAACTTAGTAGATTAGCTTAATTTCTCACTTAGTTTGTTTACAAAACAAATACCTTCATTGACTAATATCCTACTGTGTGAAATAAGCTTGTTCTCTTCTCAGAATGCATTGCTTTCTTACGAAGAGTCTTCAGTGCAGCAAGATCAAACTTTGCTAGTTTGTGTAATCTAACAATTTGTACAATTTAGTAGATTATATTCATTTCTAACATAGTTTGTTTAGAAAACAAGCACCTTCATTGCCGAACATCGTACTGTGTGAAGAAAGCAAGTTCTGTTCTCTGAATGAGTTGCTTTCTTACGAATAGTCTTTAGTGCAACAAGTTCAAACGTTTCTAGCTTGTGTAATCTAAGAAGATGTACAACTTAGTAAATTCACCTCATTTCTAATGTAGTTTGTTTAGAAAACAAACACCTTCATTGCTGAATATTCTACTGTGTGAAATAAGCTAGTTCTGCTCTCAGAAAGAGTTGCTTCCTTACATAGAGTCTACAGTGCAGCAAAATCAAACTTTGCTAGTTTGTATAATCTAACAACATGTAAAACTTAGTAGATTAGTCTTATTTCTTCAGTACTTTGTTTAGAAAACAAACATCTTCATCGCCGAACAGTGTACCTTGTGAAATAAGCTAGTTCTCTTCTTGGCATGAGTTGCTTTCTTACGAAGATGCTGCAGCGCAGCAAGATCAAATTTGATAGTTTGTGTAATCTAACAAGATGTAGAACTTAGTAGATTAGCTTAATTTCTCAAGTAGTGTGTTTAGAAAACAAACACCTTCATTGCCAAACACTGTACTGTGTGAAGTAAGCTAGTTCTGTTCTTGGAAAGAGTTGCTTTCTTATGAAGAGTATATAGTGCAGCAAGATAAAACTTTGCTAGTTTGTGCAATCTAAAAAGATGTACAATTTAGTAGGTTAGCTTCATTTCTAACGTAGTTTGTTAAGAAAAAAAACACCTTCATTGCCAAACACTGTACTGTGTGAAGTAAGCTAATTCTGTTGTCGGAATGAGTTGCTTTATTACGAAGAGTCTTCAGTGTAGCAAGATCAATCTTTGCGAGTTTGTGTAATATAACAAGATGTACTACTTGTTAGATTTGTCTCATTTCTAAAGTAGTTTGTTAAGAAAACAAACATCTTCATTGCCGAACACTGTACTGTGTGAAATAAGCTAGTTCTGTTCTCGGCATGAGTTGCTTTCTTACGAAGAGTCTTCAGTGCAGCAAGATCAAACTGTGCTAGTTTGTGTAATCTAACAAGATGTAGAACTTAGATTAGCTTCATTTCTCATGTAGTTTGTTTAGAAATCCAACACCTTCATTGCGAATACTGTACTGTGTGAATTAAGCTAGTTCCGTTCTCGGAATGAGTTGCTTTATTACGAAGATCTTCAGTGCAGCAAGATCAAACTTTGCGAGTTTGTGTAATATAACAAGATGTACTACTTGTTAGATTCATCTCATTTCTAAAGTAGTTTGTTAAGAAAACAAACATCTTCATTGCCGAACACTGTACTGTGTGAAATAAGCTAGTTCTGTTCTCGGCATGAGTTGCTTTCTTACGAAGAGTCTTCATTGCAGCAAGATCAAACTTTGCTAGTTTGTGTAATCTAACACGATGTACAATTTAGTAGATTAGCTTCATTGCTAACGTGGTTTGTTTAGAAAACAAACACCTTCATTGCCAAACACTGTACTGTGTGAAGTTAACTAGTTGCGTTCTCGGAATGAGTTGCTTTCTTACGGAGAGTCTTCAGTGCAGCAAGATCAAATTTGCTAGTTTCTGTAATCTAACAAGATATACAAACTAATAGATTCATCTCATTTCTAAAGTAGTTTGTTTAGAAAACAAACATCTTCATTGCCGAACAGCGTACTGTGTGAAATAAGCTAGTTCTGTCCTCGGCATGAGTTGCTTTCTTACGAAGAGTCTTCAGTGCAGCAAGATCAAACTTTGTTAGTTTGTGTAATCTGAACAGATGTAGAACTTAGTAGATTAGCTTCATTTATCACGTAGTTTGTTTAGAAAACAAACAACTTCATTGCTGAATATTCTACTGTGTGAAATAAGCTAGTTCTGTTCTCACATGAGTTACTTCCTTAGGAAGAGTCTACAGTGCAGCAAGATCAAACTTTGCTAATTTGTGTAATCTGACAACGTGTACAATTTACTAGATTAGCTTCATTTCTAACATAGTTTGTTTAGAAAACAAACACTTTCATTGCCGAACACTGTACTGTGTGAAGTAAGATAGTTCTGTACTAGGAATGAGTTGCTTTCTTACGAAGAGTCTTCAGTGCAGCAAGATCAAACTTTGCTAGTTTGTGTAATCTAACAAGATATGCAACTTAGTACATTAGCTTCATTTCTAGCATAGTTTGTTTAGAAATTAAACACCTTCATTGCCGAATAATCTACTGTGTGAAATAAGCTAATTCTGTTCTCGAAATGAGTTCCTTTCTTTCAAAGAGTGTTCACTGTAGCAAGATCAAACTTTGCTAGTTTGTGTAATCGAACAAGATGTACAACTTGGTAGATTAGCTTCATTTCTCACGTAGTTTGTTTAGAAAACAAACACCTTCATTTCAAAACACTGTACTTTGTGAAGTAAGCTAGTTCTTTCCTCAAAAAGAGTTGCTTTCTTATGAAGAGTCTTCAGTGCAGCAAGATCAAACTTTGCTTGTTTGTGTAGTCTTTCAAGATGTACAACTTAGTAGATTAGCTTCATTTCTAATGTAGTTTGTTTAGAAAACAAACACCTTCATTGCCGAATATTCTCCTGTGTGAAATAAGCTAGTTCTATTCTCGAAATGAATTGCTTTCTTACGAAGAGCCTTCAGTGAAGCAAGATCAAACTTTGCTAGTTTGTGTAATCTAACAACATGTACAATTTAGTAGATGAGTTACATTTCTCACTTAGGTTGTTTAGAAAAACAACACCTTGATGCCGAATATCAGACTGTGTTAAATAAGCTAGTTCTGTTCTCGGAATGAGTTGCTTTCTAACGAAGAGTCCTCAGTACATCCAGATCAAACTTTGCTAGTTTGTGTAATCTAACAAGATATACAAGTTAGTCGATTAACTTCATTTCTAACCTAGTTTGTTTAGAAAACAAACACCTTCCTTGCCGAACACTGTGTTGTGTGAAATAAGCTAGTTATGTTCTTGAAATTAGTTGGTTTCTTACGAAGAGTCTTCAGTGCAGCAAGATCAAACTTTGCTGGTTTGTGTAACCTACCAAGATGTACAACTTAGTAGATTAGCTTCATTTCTCACGCAGTGTGTTTAGAAAACAAACACCTTCGTTGAAGAAAATCCTACTGTGAGATTTAAGCTAGTTCTGTTCTTGGAATGAGTTGCTTTCTTACGAAGAGTCTTCAGTGCAGCAAGATCAAAGTTTGCTAGTTTGTGTAATCCAAAGAGATGTAGAACTTAGTAGATTAGCTTCATTTCTCACGTAGTTTATTTAGAAAACAAACACCTTCATTGACAAATATCCTACTGTGTGAAATAAGCTAGTTCTGTTCTCCGAATGAGTTGCTTCCTTACGAAGAGTCTTCAGTGCAGCAAGATCAAACTTTGCTAGTTTGGGTAATCTGAAAACGTGTACAATTTACTAGATTAGCTTCATTTCTAAAGTAGTTTGTTTAGAAAACAAAAACCTTCATTTCCAAAAACTTTACTGTGTGAAGTAAACTTGTTCTCTTCTCGGAATTAGTTGCTTTCTTACGAAGAGTCGTCAGTGCAGCAAGATCAAACTTTGCTAGTTTGTGTAATCTAACAAGATTTACAACTTAGTAAAATTATTTGATTTCTAGAGTAGTTTGTTTAGAAAACAAACATCTTCATTGCCCAACACTGTACTGTTTCAAATAAGCTAGTTCTGTTCTCGGCATGAGTTGCTTTCTTACGAATAGCCTTCAGTGAAGCAAGACCAAATTTGGAGTTTGTGTAATCTAACAAGATGGAGAACTTAGTATATTAGCTTCATTTCTCACGTAGTTTATTTAGAAAACAAACACCTTCATTGACAAATATCCTACTGTGTGAAATAAGCTAGTTCTGTTCTCGGAATGACTTGGTTTCTTACGAAGAGTCTACAGTACAGCAAGATCAAACTTTGCTAATTTGTGAAATCTAACAAGATGTACAACCTAGTAGATTAGCTTCATTTCTAACGTTGTTTGTTTACAAAACAAACACCTTCTTTCTGAACACTGTACTGTGTGAAGTAAGTTAGTTCTGTTCTCAAAATGAGTTGCTTTCTTACGTAGAGTCTTCAGTGCAGCAAGATCAAACATTGCTAGTTTGTGTAATCTAAGAATATGTACAACTTAGTAGATTAGCTTGATTTCTAACGTAGTTTGTTTAGAAAACAAACAGCTTCATTGCCGAACACTGTAATGTGTGAAGTAAGCTAGTTCTGTTCTCGGATTGAGTTGCTTTCTTACGAAGAGTCTTCTGTGCAGCAGGATCAAACTTTGCTAGTTTGTGTAATCTAAAAAGATGTACAACTTAGTAGATTAGCTTCATTTCTCACGTAGTTTGTTTAGAAAACAAACAGCTTCATTGCCCAATATCCTATTGTGTGAAATAAGCTAGTTCTGTTCTCGGAATGAGTTGCTTTCTTAAGAAGACCCTTCAGTGCAGCAAGATCAACCTTTGGTAGATTGTGTAATCTAACAAGTTGTACAAACTAGTAGATTATCTTTATGTCTAAGGTAGCTCGTTTAGAAAACAAACACCTTCATTGTCGAACACTGTACTGTGTGAAGTAAGCTAGTTCCGTTCTCGGAATCAGTTGCTTTCTTACGAAGAGTCTTTAGTGCAGCAAGTTCAAACTTTGCTAGTTTGTGTAATCTAACAAGATGTACAACTTAGTAAATTCACCTCATTTTTTACGTAGTTTGTTTAGAAAACAAACACCTTCATTGCCTTATATTCTACTGTGTAAAATAAGCTAGCACTGTTCTCGCAATGAGTTGCTTTCTCACGAAGAGTCTTCAGTGCAGCAAGATCAAACTTTGCTAGTTTGTGTAATCTAACGAGATGTACAACTTAGTAGATTAGCTTCATTTCTCACGTAGTTTGTTTAGAAAACAAACATCTTCATTGCCCAACACTTTACTGTGTGAAATAAGGTAGTTCGGTTCTAGGAATCAGTTCCTTTCTTACGAACAATGTTGACTGCATCAAGTTCAAACTTTCCATATTTGTGTAATCTAACAAGATGTACAACTTATTAGATTTGCCTGATTTCTAGAGTAGTTTTTTAAGAAAACAAACACCTTCATTGCCAAATATTGTACTGTGGAAATAAGGTAGTTCGGTTCTAGGAATCAGTTGCTTTCCTAAGAAGAAGGTTGAATGCAGTAAGTTCAAACTTTCCTTGTGTGTGTAATCTAAAAAGTTGTATAACTTAGTAGATTGGCGTCATTTCTACAGTAGTTTGTTTAGAAAACAAACATTTTCATTGCCGAACCCTGTACTGTGTGAAAAAAGCGAGTTCGTTTCTATGAATCAGTTGCTTTAATAAGAAGAAGGTTGAGTGCGGCAAGTTCAAACTTTCCTTGTTTGTGGATACTAACATGATATACAACTTATTAGATTCACCTCATTTCTAAACTACTTTGTTTAGAAAAGAAACACCTTCATTGCCAAATATTGTACTGTGTGAAATAAGCTCTTTCGGTTCTCGGAATCAGTTGCTTTAATAAGAAGAAGGTTGAGTGCAGCAAGTTCAAAATTTCCTAGTTTGTGTAATCTAACAAGATGTATAAGTTAGTTTATTTGCCTCATTTCTAAAGTAGTTTTTTTAGAAAGCAAACATCTTCATTGCCGAACACTGTACTTTGTGAAATAAACTAGTTTGTTTCTAGGAATCAGTTGCTTTCCTACGAAGAAGGTTGAGTGCTGCAAGTTCAAACTTTCCTTGTTAATTTAATCGAAAAAGAGGTACAACTTAGTAGATTGGCCTAATTTTCACAGTAGTTTGTTTAGAAAACAAACATCATTATTGCCGAACACTGTACTGTGTGTAAAAAGCTAGTTCGTTTCTAGGATTCAGTTGCTTTCCTACGAAGAAGGTTGAGTGCAGCAAGTTCAAACATTCCTTGTTTGTGTAACCTAACAAGATGTACAACTTACAAGTTTCGTTTCATTTCTAAACTACTTTGTTTACAAAATAAACATCTTCATTGCCAAATACTGAAATGTGTGAAATAAGCTATTTAGGTTCAAGGAATCGGTTCCTTTCCTATAGATGGTTGAATGCAGCAAGTTCAAACATTCCTTGTTTGTGTAATCTAACAAGATGTACAACTTACAAGTTGCGCTTCATTTCTAAACTACTTTGTTTAGAAAACAAACATCTTCATTCCCGAACACTGTACTGTGTGAAATGAGGTAGGTGGGTTCTAGGAATCAGTTGTTTTCCTATGAAGAAGGTTGAGTGCAGCAAGTTTAAACTTTCCTTAAGTTAGTAGATCTGCCTCATTTCTAAAGTAGTTTCTTGAGAAAACAAACATCTTCATTGCCAACATTGTACTGTGTGAAATAAGCTAATTGTTCTAGGAATCACTTGCTTTCCTACAAAGAAGGTTGAGTGCAGCAAGTTCAAACTTTCCTAGTTTGTGTAATCTAACAAGATGTACAAGTTAGTAGATTCGCCTCATTTCTAAAGTAGTTTCTTGAGAAAACAAACATCTTCATTGCCTAACATTGTACTGTGTGAAATAAGCTAATTCAAGTTAGTTCTAGGAATCACTTGCTTTCCTACAAAGAAGGTTGAGTGCAGCAAGTTCAAACTTTCCTAGTTTGTGTAATCTAACAAGATGTACAAGTTAGTAGATTCGCCTCATTTCTAAAGTAGTTTCTTTAGAAAAAAAACATCTTCATTGCCGAACATTGTACTGTGTGAAATAAGCTAATTCGGTTCTAGGAATCACTTGCTTTCCTACAAAGAAGGTTGAGTGCAGCAAGTTCAAACTTTCCTAGTTTGTGTAATCTAACAAGATGTACAAGTTAGTAGATTCGCCTCATTTCTAAAGTAGTTTCTTGAGAAACAAACATCTTCATTGCCAAACATTGTACTGTGTGAAATAAGCTAATTCGGTTCTAGGAATCACTTGCTTTCCTACAAAGAAGGTTGAGTGCAGCAAGTTCAAACTTTCCTAGTTTGTGTAATCTAACAAGATGTACAAGTTAGTAGATCTGCCTCATTTCTAAAGTAGTTTCTTGAGAAAACAAACATCTTCATTGCCGAAACATTGTACTGTGTGAAATAAGCTAATTCGGTTCTAGGAATCACTTGCTTTCCTACAAAGAAGGTTGAGTGCAGCAAGTTCAAACTTTCCTAGTTTGTGTAATCTAAAAGATGTACAAGTTAGTAGATTCGCCTCATTTCTAAAGTAGTTTGTTTGAGAAAACAAACATCTTCATTGCCAAACATTGTACTGTGTGAAATAAGCTAATTTGATTCTAGGAATCACTTGCTTTCCTACAAAGAAGGTTGAGTGCAGCAAGTTCAAACTTTCCTAGTTTGTGTAATCTAACAAGATGTACAAGTTAGTAGATTCGCCTCATTTCTAAAGTAGTTTCTTGAGAAAACAAACATCTTCATTGCCAAACATTGTACTGTGTGAAATAAGCTAATTCGGTTCTAGGAATCACTTGCTTTCCTACAAAGAAGGTTGAGTGCAGCAAGTTCAAACTTTCCTAGTTTGTGTAATCTAACAAGATGTACAAGTTAGTAGATTCGCCTCATTTCTAAAGTAGTTTGTTGAGAAAACAAACATCTTCATTGCCGAACATTGTACTGTGTGAAATAAGCTAATTCGGTTCTAGGAATCACTTGCTTTCCTACAAAGAAGGTTGAGTGCAGCAAGTTCAAACTTTCCTAGTTTGTGTAATCTAACAAGATGTACAAGTTAGTAGATTCGCTCATTTCTAAAGTAGTTTCTTTAGAAAACAAACATCTTCATTGCCAAACATTGTACTGTGTGAAATAAGCTAATTCGGTTCTAGGAATCACTTGCTTTCCTACAAAGAAGGTTGAGTGCAGCAAGTTCAAACTTTCCTAGTTTGTGTAATCTAACAAGATGTACAAGTTAGTAGATTCGCCTCATTTCCAAAGTAGTTTTGAGAAAACAAACAAATAGATTCGCCTCATTTCCAAAGTAGTTTGTTTAGAAAACAAACATCTTCATTGCCAAACCCTATACTGTGTGAAATAAGCTAATTCGGTCTAGGAATCAGTTGCTTTCCTACGAAGAAGTTTGAGTGCAACAAGTTCAAACTTTCCTTGTTAATGTAATCTAAAAAGATGTACAACTTAGTAGATTTGCCTCATTTCTACAGTAGCTTGTTTAGAAATCAAACATCTTCATTGCCGAACACTGTACTGTGTGAAATAAGCTAGTTCGGTTCTAGGAAACACGTGCATTCCTACGAAGAAGGTTTAGTGCAGCAAGTTCAAACTTTTGTTGCTTGTGTAATCTAACAAGATGTACACCTTACAAGTTTCGCTTCATTTCTAAACTACTTTGTTTAGAAAACAAACATCTTCATTACCAAACATTGTAATGTGTGAAATAAGCTAGTTCGGTTGTCGGAATCAGTTGCTTTTCTACAGAGATGGTTGAGTGGAACAGGTTCAAACTTTCCTTGTTAATGTAATCTAAAAAGATGTACAACTTCATAGATTCACCTCATTTGTGAAGTAGTGTGTTGAGAAAACAAACATCTTCATTGCCAAACACAGCACTGTGTGAAATAAGTTAGATCGGTTCTAGGAATCAGTTGCTATACTACAAAGAAAGTTGAGTGCAGTAATTTCAAACTTTCCTAGTTTGTGTAATCTAACAAGATATACAACTTAGTAGATTGGCCTCATTTCTAAAGTAGTTTGTTTAGAAAACAAACATCTTCATTGCCAAACCCTATACTGTGTGAAATAAGTTACTTCGGTCTAAGAATCAGTTGCTTTCCTATGAAGAAGTTTGAGTGCAACATGTTCAAACTTTCCTTGTTAATGTAATCTAAAAAGATATACAACTTAGTAGATTGCCTCATTTCCACAGTAGGTTGTTTAGAAAACAAACATCTTCATTGCCGAACACTGTACTGTGTGCAATAAGCTTGTTCGGTTCTAGGAATCAGTTACTTTCCTACGAAGAAGGTTGAGTGCAGCAAGTTCAAACTTTCCTTTTTTGTTAATCTGATAAGATGTACAATTTCCAAGTTTCGCTTCATTTCTGAACTACTTTGTTTGGAAAACAAACACCTTCATTGCCAAATACTGTAATGTGTGAAATAAGCTAGTTCAGTTCTAGGAATCAATTTCTTTCCTACGAAGAAGGTTGAGTCCAGCAAGTTCAAACTTTCCTTGTTTGTGTAATCTAAGAAGATATACAACTTACAAGTTTAGCTTCATTTCTAAACTACTTTGTTTAGAAAACAGACATCTTCATTGCCAAACACTGTAATGTTTGAAATAAGCTAGTTCAATTCTAGGAATCAGTTGCTTTTCTAGGGAGATGGTTGAGTGCAACAGGTTCAAACGTTCCTTGTTAATGTAATCTAAAAAGATGTACAACTTAATAGATTCACCTCATTTCTAAATTAGTTTGTTGAGAAAACAAACATCTTCATTGCCGAACACTGTAAAGTGTGAAATAAGCTAGTTCATTTCTAGCATACAGTTGCGTTCCTACGAAGAAGGTTTAGTGCAGCAAGTCCAAACATTCCTTGTTAATGAAATCTAAAAAGATGTACAACTTAGTAGATTGAGCTCATTTCTTCAGTAGTTTCTTTAGAAAACGAACATCTTCATTACTGAACCCTGTACCATGTGAAATAAGCTAGTTCGGTTCCATTAATCAGTTCCTTTCCTACGAAGAAGGTTGAGTGCAGCAAGTTCAAACTTTCCTTGTTTGTGTAATCTAACGAGATGTATAACGTACTAGTTTTGCTTCATTTCTACAGTTGTTTGTTTAAAAAACAAACATATTCATTGCCGAACACTGCACTTTGTGAAATAAATTAGTTCGTTTCTAGGAATCAGTGGCTTTTCTACGAAGAAGGTTGAGTGCAGCAAGTTCAAACTTTCATAGTTTGTGTAATCTAATAAGGTTTACAACTTACAAGCTTAGCTTCATTTCTAAACTACTTTGTTTAGAAAAATACATCTTCATTGCCAAACACTGTAATGTGTGAAATAAGCTAGTTTGGTTCTAGGAATCATATACTTTTCTATGGAGATGGTTGAGTGCAACAAGTTCAAACTTTCCTTGTTAATGTAATTTAAAAAGATGTACAACTTAATAGACTCACCCCATTTCTAAAGCAGTTTGTTGAGAAAACAAACACCTTCATTGCCGAACACTGTACTGTGTGAAATAAGCTAGTTTGGTTATAGGAATCAGTTGCTTTGCTACAAAGAAGATGGAGTGCAACAATTTCAAACTTTCCTTGTTTGTGTAATCTAACAAGATATACAACTTACAAGTTTTGCTTCATTTTTAAACTATTTCTTCAGAAAACAAACACCTTCATTGCCAAATATTGTACTGTGTGAAATAAGCTGTTTCGGTTCTAGGAATCAGTTGCTTTTCTCTGGAGATGGTTGAATGTAGCAAGTTCAAACGTTCCTTGTTAATGTAATCTAAAAAGATATACAACTTAACAGATTCACCTCATTTCTAAAGAAGTTTGTTGGGAAAACAAACATCTTCATTACCCAACACTGTACTGTGTGAAATAAGCTAGTTCGCTTCTAGGAATCACTTGCTTTCCTACGAAGATGGTTGAGTGCAGTAAGTTCAAACTATCCATGTTTGTGTAATCTAAAAAGATGTACAATTTATTAGATTTGCCTCATTTCTACATAGTTTGTTTAGAAAACAAACATCTTCATTGTCAATCACTGTACTTTGTGAAATAAACTAGTTCGTTTCTAGGAATCAGTTGCTTTCCTACGAAGAAGGTTGAGTGCAGAAAGTTCAAACTTTCCTTGTTTGGTTAACCTAACAAGATGTAAAACTTCCAAGTTTCGTTTAATTTCTCAACTACTTTGTTTAGAAAACAAAAATCTTCATTGCCATATACGGTGATGCATGAAATAAGCTATTTTGGTTTTAGGAATCAGTTGCTTTCCTACCAAGAAGGTTGAGTGCAGCAAGTTCAAACTCTCCTTGTTTGTGTAATCTAACAAGATGTACAAGTTAGTAGATTAGCCTCATTTCTAACGTAGTTTGTGTAGAAAACAAACATCTTCATTCCCGAACTCTATACTGTATGAAATAAGCTAGTTCAGTACTAGAAATCACTTGCTATCCTACGAAGAAGGTTGAGTGCAACAATTTCAAACTTTCCTTGTTAATGCAATCTAAAAAGATGCACAACTTAGTAGATTGGCCTCATATCTACAGTAGTTTGTATAGAAAACAAGCATCTTCATTGCCGAACACTGTACTGTGTGAAATAAGCTAGTACAGTTCTAGGAATCAGTTGCTTTCCTACGAAGAAGGTTGAGTGCAGCAAGTTCAAAATTTCCTTGTTTTTGTAATCTAACAAGATGTACAACTTCCAAGTATCGCTTCATTTCTAAACTACTTTGTTTAGACAATAAACATCTTCATTGCCGAACGCTGTACTATGTGAAATAATCTAGTTCGGTTCCAGGAATCAGTTGCTTTCCTACGAAGAATGTTGAGTGCAGCAAGTTCAAACTTTCCTAGTTTGTGTAATCTAACAAGATATATAAGTTAGTTCATTCGCCTCATTTCTAAAGTAGTTTGTTTAGAAAACAAACATCTTTATGGCCGAACGCTATAGTGTGCGAAATAAGCTAGTTCGGTGTAGGAATCAGTTGCATTCCTACGAAGAAGTTTGAGTGGAACAAGTTCAAACTTTCCTAGTTAATATAATCTAAAAAGATGTACAACTTAGTAGATTGGTCGCATTTCTACAGTAATTTGTGTAGAAAACAAACATCTTCATTGCCGAACACTGTACTGTGTGAAATAAATTAGTTCAGTTCTAGAAATCACTTGCTTTCCTAGGAAGAAGGTTGAGTGCAGCAAGTTCAACCTTTCATTGTTTGTGTAATCTAACAAGATGTACAACTTACAAGTTTCGCTTCATTTCTAAACTCCTTTACTTAGAAAACAAACATCTTCATTGACGAACCCTATACTGTATGAAATAAGCGAGTTCGGTTCTAGGAATCTTTTGCTTTCCTACGCAGAAGATTGAGTGCAACAAGTTCAAACTTTCCTTGTTAATGTAATCTGAAAAGATGTACAACTTAATAGATTCACCTCATTTCTAAAGTACTTTGTTGAGAAAACAAACATCTTCATTGCTGAACACTGTACTGTATGAAATAAGCTAGTTCGGTTGTAGGAATCAGTTGTTTTCCGATGAAGAAAGTTGAGTTCAGCAAGATCAAACTTCCCTTGTTAACGTAATCTAAAAAGTTGTACAACATAGTAGATTGGCGTCATTTCTGCAGTAGTTTGTTTAGAAAACAAACATCTTCATTGCGGAACCCTGTACTGTGTGAAAATAGCTAGTTCGTTTCTAGGAATCAGTTCCTTTCCTACGATGAACTTTGAGTACAGCAAGTTCAAACTTTCCTTGTTTGTGTAATCTAACAAGATGTACAACTTACTAGATTCGCCTCATTTCTAAACTACTTTGTTTAGAAAACAAACACCTTCATTGCCAAATATTGTACTGTGTGAAATAAGCTGTTTCGGTTCTAGAAATCGGTTCCTTTCCTGCTAAGAAGGTTGAGTGCAGCAAGTTCAAACTTTCAAAGTTCGTGTAATCTAACAAGATGTATAAGTTAGTAGATTCACCTCATTTCTAAAGTAGTTGGTTTAGAAAACAAACATCTTCATTGCCGAACCCTAAACTTTGTGAAATAAGCTAGTTCGGTTCTAGGAATCATTGGCTTTCCTACGAAGAAGATTGAGTGCAACAAGTTCAAACCTTCCTTGTTAATGTAATGTAAAAAGATGTACAAATTAGTAGATTGTCCTCATTTCTACAGTAGTCTGTTTAGAAAACAAACATCTTCATTGAGGAACACTGTACGGTGTGAAATAAGGTAGTTCGGTTCTAGGAATCAGTAGCTTTCCTACGAAGAATGTTGAGTGCAGCAAGTTCAAACTTTCCTTGTTAATGTAATCTAAAAAGATGTACAACTTAGTATATTGGTGTCATTTCTAAAGTAGTTTGTTTAGAAAACAAACACCTTCATTGCTGAACACTGTACTGTGTGAAATAAGCTAGTTGATTTCTATGAATCAGTTGCTTTTCTGTGAAGAAGGTTGAGTGCAGCAAGTTCAAAATTTCCTTGTTTGTGTATTCTAACAGGATGTACAACTTACATGTTTCGCTTCATTTTTAAACTACTTTATTTAGAAAACAAACATCTTCATTGCCGAACACTGTAATGTGTGAAATGAGCTAGTTCGGTTCTAGGAATCATTTGCTTTCATACGAAGATGGTTGAGTGCAGCAAGTTTAAACTTTCCTTGTTAATGTAATCTAAAAAGATGTACAACTTAGTAGATTGGCATCATTTCTACAGTAGTTTGTTTAGAAAACAAACATCCTCATTGTGGACCCTGTACTGTGTGATAATACGTAGTTCATTTCTAGGAATCAGTAGCTTTCCTATGAAGAAGGTTGAGTGCAGCAAGTTCAAACTTTCCTTGTTAATGTAATCTAAGAAGATGTACAACTTAGTAGACTGGCGTCATTTCTACAGTAGGTTTTTTAGAAAACAAACATCTTCATTGCCAAACCCTGTACTGTGTGAAAACATGTAGTTCGTTTCTAGGAATCAGTTGCTTTCCTACAAAGAATGTTGAGTGCAGCAAGTTCAAACTTTCCTAGTTTGTGTAACCTAACAAGATGCACTTCTTATTAGATTTGCCTCATATCTAAACTATTTTGTTTAGAAAACAAAGACCTTCATTGCAAAATATTTTACTGTGTGAAATAAGCTAGTTCGGTCTAGGAATCATTTGCTTTCCTACAAAGAAGGTTGAGTGCAACAAGTTCAAACTTTCCTTGTTAATATAATTTAAAAAGATGTACAACTTATTAGCTTCATTTCATTTCTACAGTAGTTTGTTGAGAAAACAAACGTCTTCATTCCCGAACACTGTACTGGGTAAAATAGGCTAGTTCGGTTCTAGGAATCAGTTGCTTTCCTTTGAAGAAGGTAGAGTGCAGCAAATTCAAACTTTCCTTGTTCATGTAATCTAAAAAGATGTACAACCTAGTCTATTGGCGTCATTTCTACAGTAGTTTGTTTGGAAAACAAACATCTTCATTGACGAATCCTGTACTGGTTGAAAATAGCTAGTTCGTTTCTAGGAATCAGTTGCTTTCCTACGAAGACGGTTGAGTGCAGCAAGTTCAAACTTTCCTTGTTTGTGTAATCTAACAAGATGTACAACTTATTAGTTTCGAATCATTTCTAAACTATTTTGTTTAGAAAACAAACACCTTCATTGCCAAATATTGTACTGGGTGAAATAAGCTGTTTCATTTCTAGACAACTGTTGTTTTCCTACGAAGAAGGTTGAGTGCATCAAGTTCAAACTTTCCTAGTTTGTGTAATCTAACAAGATGTATAAGGTAGTTGATTCGCATCATGTCTAAAGTAGTTTGTGTAGAAAACAAACATCTTCATTGCCGAACGCTATACTGTGTGAAATAAACTAGTTCGGTCTGGGAATCAGTTGCTTTCCTATGAAGAAGGTGAAGTGCAACAATTGCAAACTTTCCGTGTTAATATTATCTAAAAAGATGTACAACTTAGTAGACTGGTCTCATTTCTACAGTAGTTTCTGTAGAAAACAAACATCTTCATTGACAAACACTGTACTGTGTGAAGTAAGCTAGTTCTGTTTTACGAATCAGTGGTTTTCCTACGAAGAAGGTTGAGTACAGCAAGTTCAAACGTTCCTTGTTTGTGTAATCTAACAAGATGTACAACTTACAAATTTCCCTTCATTTCTAAAGCACTTTGTTTAGAAAAGAAACATCTTCTTTGGTAAACAGTGTACTGTGTGAAAATATCTAGTTCATTTGTAGGAATCAGTTGGATTTCTACGGAGATGGTTGAGCGCAACAAGTTCAAACTTTCCTTGTAAATGTAATCTAAAAACATGTACAACTTAATGGATTCACCTCATTTCTAAAGTAGTTTGTTGAGAAAACAAACATCTTCATAGCCAAACACTGTACTGTGTGAAATAAGCTAGTTCAGTTCTAGGAATCAGTTGCTTTCCTACGAAGAAGGTTGAGTGCAGCAAGTTAAAACTTTTCTCGTTAATGTAATCTAAAAAGATGTACAACTTAGTTGATTGGTGTCATTTCTACATTAGTTTTTTAGAAAACAAACATCTTCATTGCTGAACCCTATACTGTGTGAAATAAGCTAGTTCGGTTCTAGGGATCATTTGCTTTCCTCGAAGAAGTTTGAGTGCAACAAGTTCAAACTTTCCTTGTTAATATAATATAAAAAGATGTACAACTTAGTAGATTGGCTTCATTTCTACAGTAGTTTGTTTATAAAACAAACATCTTCATGGCCGAACACTGTACTGTGTGACATAAGCTAGTTCGGTTCTAGGAATCAGTAGCTTTCCTACGAAGAAGGTTGAGTGCAGCAAGTTCAAACTTTCCTTGATTATGTAATCTAACAATATGTACAACGTACAAGTTTCGCTTGATTTCTAAACTACTTTGTTTAGAAAACAAACATCTTCATTGGCAAACACTGTAGTGTGTGAAATAAGGTATTCGGGTCTAGGAAACAGTTGCTTTCCTACGAAGAAGGTTGAGTGCAGCAAGTTCAAACTTTGTGAGTTTGTGTAATCTAACAAGATGTATAAGTTAGTAGACTTGCCTGATTTCTAAAGTAGTTTGTTTAGAAAACAAACATCTTCATTGTAGAACCCTAAACTGTATGAAATAAGCTAGTTCGGTTCTAGGAATCATTTGCTTTCCTACGAAGAAAGGTTGAGTGCAACAAGTTCAAAGTTATCTTGTTAATGTAATCTAAAAAGATGTACAACTTAGTAGATTGGCATCATTTCTACAGTAGTTTCTTTAGAAAACAAACATCTTCATTGCCGAACACTTTACTGTGTGAAATAAGCTAGTTCGGTTCTAGGAATCAGTTGCTTTCCTACGAAGAAGGTTGAGTGCAGTAAGTTCAAACTTTCCTTGTTTGTGTAATCTAACAAGATGTACAACGTACAAGTTTCACTTCATTTCTAAACTACTTTGTTTAGAAAAGAAACATCATCATTGCCATATACTGTAGTGTGTGAAATATTCTAGTTTGGTTCTAGGAATCAGTTGCTTTTCTACGGAGATGGTTGAGTGCAACAAGTTCAAACTTTCCTTGTTAATGTAATCTAAAAACATGTACAACTTAATAGATTCACCTCATTTCTAAAGTAGTTTGTTGAGAAAACAAACATCTTTGTTGTCGAATACTGTACTGTTTGAAATTAGCTAGTTCAGTTCTCGCAATCAGTTGCTTTCCTACGAAGAAGGTTGAGTGCAGCAAGTTCAAAGTTTCCTTGTTTGTGTAATCTAACAAGGTGTACAACTTACAAGTTTCGCTTCATTTCTAAACTACTTTGTTTAGAAAACAAACATCTTCATTGCCGAACCCTATACTGTGTGAAAATAGCTAGTTCATTTCGAGGAATCAGTTGCTTTCCTACGAAGAAGGTTGAGTGCAGCAAGTTCAAACTTTCCTTCTTTCTGTAATCTAACAAGATGTATAACTTATTGTATTCGCCTCATTTCTAAACTATTTTGTTTAGAAAACAAACACCTTCATTGCCAAATATTGTACTGTGTGAAACAAGCTGTTTCGGTTCTAGAAATCAGTTGCTTTCCTATGAAGAAGTTGAGTGCAGCAAGTTCAAACTTTCCTAGTTTGTGTAATATAACAAGATGTATAAGTTAGTTGATTCACCTCATTTCTAAAGTCGTTTGTTTAGAAAACAAACATCTTCAATGCCAAACCCTATACTGTGTGAAATAAGCTAGTGTGGTCTAGGAATCAGTTCCTTTCCTACAAAGAAGGGTGAGTGCAATAAGTTCAAACTTTCCTTATTAATATAATCTAAAAAGATGTACAACATTAGTAGATTTGTCTCATTTCTACAGTAGTTTGTTTAGAAAACAAACAGCTTCATTGCCGAACACTGTACTGTGTGAAATAAGTAGGTTCAGTTCGAGTTATCAGTTGTTTTCCTACAAAAAGGTTGAGTGCAGCAAGTTCAAACATTCCTTGTTAATGTAATCTAACAAGATGTACAACTTACAAGTTTCGCTTAATTTCTAAACTACTTTGTTTAGAAAACAAACACCTTCATCGCCAAATACTGTACTGTGTGAAAGAAGCTCTTTAGGTTCTAGGAATCAGTTGCTTTTCTCCAGAGATAGCTGAGTGCAGCAAGTTCAAACTTTCCTTGATAATGTAATCTAAAAAGATGTACAACGTAATAGATTCACGTCATTTCTAAAGTAGTTTGTTGACAAACCAAACATCTTCATTGCCGAACAATGTAATGTGTGAAAATAGCTAGTTCGTTTCTAGGAATCAGTTGCTTTCCTACGAAATGGTTGAGTGCAAAAAGTTCAAACTTTCCTTGTTAATGTAATCTAACAAGATGTACAACTTATTAGATTCGCCTCTTTTATAAACTACTTTTTTTAGAAAACAAACACCTTCATTGCCGAACTTTGTACTGTGTGAAATAAGCTAGTTAGGTTCTGGGAATCAGTTGCTTTCCTACGAATGGTTGAGTGCAGCAAGTTCAAATTCTCCTTGTTTGTGTAATATAACAAGATGTACAACGTATTAGATTGGCCTCATTTCTAAACTACTTTGTTTAGAAAACCAACACCTTCATTGCCAAATATTGTACTATGTGTAATAGGCGGTTTTGGTTCTAGGAATCAGTTGCTTTCCTGCGAAGAAGGTTGAGGGAAGCAAGTTCAAACTTTCCTTGTTTGTGTAAAATAACTAGATGTACAACCTACAAGTTTTGCTTCACTTCTAAACTACTTTGATTAGAAAACAAACATCTTCATTACTAAACACTGTAGTGTGTGAAATATGTTAGTTCAGTTCTAGGAATCATTTGCTTTTCTAAAGAGATGGTTGTGTGCAACAAGTACAAACTTTCATTGTTAATGTAATCTAAAAAGATGTAAAACTTAATAGATTCACCTCATTTCTAAAGTAGTTTGTTGAGGGAACAAACATCTTCATTGCCGAACACTGTACTGTGTGAAATAAGCTAGTTCTGTTCTAGGAATCAGTAGATTTCCTACGAAGAAGGTTGAGTGCAGCAAGTTCAAACTTTCCTTGTTTGTGTAATGTAACAAGATGTATAACTTAGAAGTTTCACTTCATTTCTAAACTACGTTGTTTAGAAAAGAAATACCTTCATTGCCAAATATTGTACTGTGTGAAATAAGCTGTTTCGATTCTAGAAATCAGTTGCTTTCCTACGAAGAAGGTTGAGTGCAGCAAGTTCAAACATTCCTTGTTAATGTAATCTAAAAAGATGTACAACTTAGTAGATTGGCATCATTTCTACAGTAGTTTGTTTAGAAAACAAACATCTTCATTGCTGAACCCTGTACTGTATGAAAATAGCTAGTTCGTTTCTAGGATTCAGTTGCTTTTCCATGAAGAAGGTTGAGTGTAGCAAGTTGAAACTTTCCTTATTTGTGTAATCTAACAAGATGTACAACTTATTAGATTCGCCTCATTTCTGAACTACTTTGTTGAGAAAACAATCACCTTCATTGCCAAATATTGTACTGTGTGAAATAAACTGTTTTGGTTCGAGGAATCAGTTGTTCTCCTGCGAAGAAGGTTGAGGGCAGCAAGTTCAAACTTTCCTAGTTTATGTAATCTAACAAGATAAGTTACTAGATTAGACTCATTTCTAAAGTAGTTTGTTTAGAAAACACACATCTTCATTGCCAAATCCTATACTGTGTGAAATAAGCTAGTTCGGATCTAGGAATCAGTTGTTTGCCTACGAAGAAGGTTGAGTGCAAAAATTTCAAACTTTCCATGTCAATGTAATCTAAAAAAGATGTACAACTTAGTAGATTGGCCTCATTTCTAAAGTAGTTTGTTCAGAAAACAAACATCTTCATTGCCGAAATTTGTACTGTGTGAAATAAGCTAGTTCAGTTCTGGGAATCAGTTGCTTTCCTACGAAGATGGTTGAGGGCAGCAGGGTCAAACTTTCCGTGTTTGTGTAAACTAACAAGATGTACAACGTACAAGTTTCGCTTTATTTCTAAACTACTTTGTTTAGAACACAAACACCTTCATTGCCCAATATTGTACTGTGTGAAATAAGCTGTTTCGGTTCTATGAATCAGTTGCTTTGCTACGAAGAAGGTTGAGTGCAGCAAGTGTAAATTTTCGTTGTTTGTGCAATCTAACAAGATGTACAACTTACAAGTTTCGCTTCATTTCTCAACTACTTTGTTTAGAAAACAAACATATTCATTGCGGAACACTGTACTGTGGAAATAAGCTAGTTCGGTTCTAGGAATGAGTTTCTTTTCTACGGAGATGGTTGAGTGCAGCAAGTCCAAACTTTCCTTGTTTGTGTAACCTCATGATGTACAACTTACAAATTTCGTTTCATTTCTAAACTACTTTGTTTGGAAAATAAACACCTTCATTTCCAAATACTATAATGTGTGAAATAAACTAGTTCAGTTCTAGGAATCAGTTGCTTTCCTACAAAGACGGTTGAGTGCGGCAAGGTCAAACTTTTCTTGTTTGTGTAATCTAACAAGATATACAACTCACAAGTTTTGTTTAATTTCTAAACAACTTTGTTTAGAAAACAAACATCTTCATTTCTGACCACTGTAGTGTGTGAAATAAGCTAGTTTGGTTCTAGGAATCAGTTTCTTTTCTACGGAGAGGGTTTAGTGCCGCAAGTTCAAACTTTCCTTGTTAATGTAATCTAAAAAGATGTACAAGATATTGCTGAACACTGTACTGTGTGAAATAAGCTACAACTGCAGCAAGTTCAAACTTTCCTTGTTTGTGTAATCTAATAAGATGTACACCTTTTTTTCTTCATTTCTAAACTACTTTTTTAGAAAAAAACATCTTCATTGCCAAACACTGTAATGTGTGAAATAAGCTAGTTCACAGGAATCAGTTGCTTTTCTACATCTTGAGTGCAACAAGTTCAAACTTTCTGATATACTCTAACAAAGATGTGCAACTTAATTGATTCACCTCATTTCTAAAGTACTTTGTTTACAAAACAAACATCTTCACTTCCAAAACCTATACTGTGTGAAATAAGCTATTTCGTTTCTAAGAATCAGTTATTTTCCTACGAAGAAGGTTGAGTGCAACAAGTTCAAACTTTCCTTGTTAATGTAATCTAAAAAGATGTACAACTTAGGAGATTGGCCTCATTTCTACAGTAGTTTCTTTAAAAAACAAATATCTTCATTGCCGAACACTATACTGTGTGAAATAAGCTAGTTTGGTTCTAGGAATCAGTTGTTTTCCTACGAAGAAGGCTGAGTGCAGCAAGTTCAAACGTACCTTGTTTGTGTAATCTAACAAGATGTACAACTTGAAAATTTAACTTTATTTCTAAAATAATTTTTTTAAGAAAAAAAAAAACACCTTCATTGCCAAATATTGTAGTGTGTGACATAAGGTGTTTCGGTTCTAGAAATCAGTTGCTTTCCTACGAAGATGATTGAGTGCAGCAAGTTCAAACTTTCCTTGTTAATGTAATCTAAAAAGATGTACAGCTTAGTAGATTGGCCTCATTTCTACAGTAGTTTGTTTAGAAAACAAACATCTACATTGCCGAACACTGTACTGTGCGAAATAAGCTAGTTCAGTTGTAGGAATCAGTTGCTTTCCTATGAAGAAGGTTGAGTGCAGCAAGTTCAAACTTTCCTTGTTTGTGTAATCTAACAAGATGTACAACTTACAAGTTTCGCTTCATTTCTAAACTACTTTGTTTAGAAAACAAACATCTTCATTGCCAAACACTTTAGTGTGTGAAATAAGCTATTTCGGTTCTAGGAATCAGTTGCTTTTCTACGGAGATGGATGAGTGCAAGAAGTTCAAACTTTCCTTGTGAATGTAATTTCAAATGATGTAAAACATAATAGATTCACCTTACTTCGTAAATAGTTTGTTGAGAAAACAAACATCGTCATTTCTGAACCCTGTCCTGTGTGAAATCAACTAGTTCGGTTCTAGGAATCAGTTGCTTTCCTACAAAGAAGGTTGAGTGCAGCAAGTTCAAACTTTCCTAGTTTGTGTAATCTAACAAGATGTATGAGTTAGTTGAATCGCCTCATTTCTACAGTAGTTTGTTTAGAAAACAAACATCTTCATTGCCGAACACTCTACTATGTGAAATAAGCTAGTTCGGTTCTAGGAATCAGTTGCCTTCCTTCAAAGAAGGTTGAGTGCAGCAAGTTCAAACTTTCCTTTTTTGTGTAATCTAACAAGATGTACAACTTACAAGTTTTGCTTCATTTCTAAACTTCTTTGTTTAGAAAACAAACATCTTCATTGCCGAACACTGTACTGTGTGAAATAAGCTAGGTCAGTTCTAGGAATCAGTTGCTTTCCTATGAAGAAGGTTGAGTGTAGCAAGTTCAAACATTTTTTGTTAATGTACTCCAAAAAGATGTACAACTTAGTAGATTGGCGTCATTTCTAAAGTAGTTTGTAGGACTTCCGGTCAAGATGGCAGCTACCTAACCTCGCCTCACTTCACGGGGAAGATAAGAGAAGAATACTTAAGGTTAAAGGGACCTTTTTAAAAGGTTTGCTGGCTCCCGCATGCTCCCAGAGGGCGGGGGTGGATTTGCAATATAAGGAAACCACTGATTCCCAAGTTCTTGGCAGGCGCCTCTGCCTGAAAGGTCCCGCTGGACCTGCCTGAGGCCCCTGGCCAGCCAGACAAGGAGCACCGTTGTAGCCATGTCCCCAGGTCTGTCGACCCACTGAGTGTGCTAGATCCACCCCACTTCCCAGGCCAGAGCCCCTGGGTGCACCAATACAGTTAGGTGCCTGGGTCCCCAGAGTGAGACTGATTCGTCCCACTTCCTGATCCCGGCCAGAGGCCCCGGGCGCACCAATACACTTAGGTGCCTGGGTCTACAGAGTGAGACAGTTTTGTTCCACCTTCTGATCCCGGCCAGAGCCCCTGGGCGCACCAATACAGTTAGGTGCCTGGGTCCACAGAGTGAGACAGTTTCGTCCCACTTCCTGCTCCTGGCCAGAGCCCCTGGGCGCGCCAATACAGTTAGGTGCCTGGGTCCACCAAGTGATACAGTTTCGTCCCACTTCCTGCTCCCAGCCAGAGCCCCTGGGCGTGCCAATACAGTTAGGTGCCTGGGTCCACAGAGTGAGACAGATTCGTCCCACTTCCTGCACCCAGCCAGAGCCACTGGGCGGGCCAATACAGTTAGGCGCCTGGGTCCACAGAGTGAGACAGTTTCATCCCACTTCCTGCTCCCCAGCCAGAGCCCCTGGATGCGCCAATACAGTTAGGTGCCTGGGTCCACAGAGTGAGACTGATTTGTCCCACTTCCTGCTCCCGGCCAGAGTCCCTGGGTGCGCCAAATACACTTAGGTGCCTGGGTCCTCACAGTGAGATGGATTCGTCCCACTTCCTGCTCCCCAGCCAGAGCCCCTGGGCGCAGCAATACAGTTAGGTGCCTGGGGCTGTGGTCCCTCACAGTGGCACAGTGAGACAGTTTCGTCCCACTTTCTGGTCCTGGCCAGAACCCCTGGGCATGCCAATACAGTTAGGTGCCTGGGTCCGCACAGTGAGACAGATTCATCCCACTTCCTGCCCCCCAGCCAGAGCCCCTGGGCGCAACAATACAGTTATGTGCCTGGGTCTGTGGTCCCGCACAGTGGCACTGTGAGACAGACTCCTCCCACTTTCTGCTGTCAGCCAGAGCCCCTAGGTGCACCAAGGCAGCTGGGAGTTTGGGTCTGTGGATCTGCCAAGTGAAACAGATTCGTCCCACTTCCTGCTCCCAGACAGAGCCCCTGGGCATGGAAACACAGTTAGGTGTCTGGGCCTGTGGATCCAACGAGTGAGACAGATTCGTCCCACGTCCTGATCCCTGGCCAAAGCCCCTGAGTGAGCCATTGCAGTGGGGTGCCTGAGTCTGTGGATCTGCTGAGTGAGACAGATTCGTCCCACTTCCTGCTCCCTGGCCAGAGCCCCTGAGCTTGCCATTGCAGCCAGGTGCTTGGGTCTGTGGATCCGCTGAGCAAGTCATATTTCTCCCACTTCTGGCTCCCCGGCCAGAGCCCCGGCGCACCATCACAGGCAGGTGCCCTGGGCCTGTGGAGCCATATCACCTGCCTGGAACCTGTGCAGCCACACCGCAGGTCAAGCCCCACCCATTCCCTGTGCCATCACAAGACAGTTCCCACTGAGCCAGTGTCTCTGAACTGGTGTGATGCGCAGATCACAGCGATAAAGGAAGAGCATGAAAAACCAGATAGAAGTAAATCAAGCTACACTATCCAGTCCTACAATGGATGTCTCGAAGCAAATCATAGAAGAGACATTAGAATCAGAACCCCAAAATGAAGAGACAACCTATGCAACCCTGGGCAAGCAAATAGCACAACTCTCAGAAAGTCAACAAAGAGCCAATAATTGTATGAATGTTATCCTTGCTAGATTAGACCTAATAGAAAAGAACCAGGAAGGGTTCCAAAAACAGTTAAATGAGCTGAAGGAGAGTGAAAAAAAAGTCTTCAATAACCAGATGGCTAAGTTCAATGAAGACATAAAAAAATGCAAGGATGAACTCCAAGAAGCATTAAGAAGGTCAGAAAATGACGTGAAAAGGGAACTAGACAGAGGGATGGAAACTATACACAAAAAAACAGTAGAAAATATGAACCAAATTGAACAAACCCAAAATTCTATACAAGCTCTAAAGAATAGAGTCAGCCAAGTAGAGGATAGAAACTCAGAACTGGAAGACAAAACAGAAGAAACAGTTCGTGAGTCCAGAAACTTCAACAAGTTCAAAAATTATTGTGAACAGAACATGAGGGAAATGTGGGATACTCTGAAGCGTCCAAACATTAGGATCATGGGCATACCAGAGGGGGAAGAAACACAGACTAAAGGAATGGAAAGCTTATTCAACAAAATAATTGAATAAAACTTTCCCACTCTCTCAAGAGAAAATCCCATCAAGCTACAAGAAGCTACAAGAACTCCAAACAGACTGGACCAAAAGAGAAATTCTCCGAGACACATTATCTTTAAGACTCTAAACATCAAGCACAAAGAGAAAATCCTAAAAGCAGCCAGGGAAAAACAACACATTACATATAAAGGGAACCCCATTAGAATTACCTCAGATTTCTCAATGGAAACCCTAAAAGCCAGAAGGGCCTGGAATGGAACACTGAAAACTCTAAGAACCCATGGTTTCCAGCCACAACTACTCTATCCAGCAAAAGTATCCCTCATAATAGATGGTGAAAGAAAAACATTCCATGATAAAACTCATCTCTATAAATATATGAACACAAAGCCAAACCTACAGAAAGTACTTCAGGGAATTCTCCACACAGAAGAAACAAATAACCAATCTCAAGAGCCCTCAAGAAGCAGTCCACATTAACCCCTTACCCCTCCAAAAAATACACAAAGACCACAACCCACTACAATATGGCTGGTATTAAATCATACCTCAAACTAATATCTCTGAACATTCATGGCCTCAATTCACCCATCAAAAGACATAAGCTAACAGGGTGGATCAGAAAACTGGACCCCTCAATCTGCTGTCTTCAAGAAACCCACCTCACCACTAAAGACAGACACCTCCTTAGGGTGAAAGGGTGGAAAATGATATTCCAAGCAAACACAAACACGAAAAAAGCAGGCGTAGCTATACTTATATCAGATAAAATAGACTTCAAACCAAAATTAACCAAAAAAGACAAAGAAGGCCACTTCTTACTTATCAAGGGAACAATCCAACAAGAGGACATCACAATCATCAATATTTATGCACCAAACACAGGTGCACCATAATTTATAAAGCAAAATCTACTTGGCAACAAAACAGAAATGAACACCAACACCATCATAGTCGGGGACTTCAATACTCCACTATCAACAATGGATAGATCATCCAAACAGAAAATTAATAGAGGAGTAAGAGAGCTCAACAACACCATAGAGCAACTAGACCTAACAGACGTATATAGAACATTCCACCCAAAATCTACAGATTACACATTCTTCTCAGCAGCACATGGAACCTTCTGTAAAATACATCATGTACTGGGCCACAAAGCCTGCCTCCATACTTTCAAGAAAATTGATGTGATTTCCTGCATGATATCAGACCACAATGCTGTAATGCTAGAAATTAACAAAAAAAGTACACCAGGAGTCCCTCTACCTCCTGGAAATTGAACAACACACTTTTAAACAACAAATGGGTTGTGGGTGAAATAAAGAATGAAATTGAAAAATTTCTAGAACTCAATGACCATGAGAACACATCATACCAAAACTTGTGGGACACAATTAAGGCAGTCCTTAGGGGAAAAATCATAGCACTAAATGCCATCATAAGAAAAATAGAAAGATCCCAAATCAATAACCTGACCATTCACCTAAAAGCATTGGAAAGGCTAGAAGAAGCCAACCCAAAAATTTCCAGACGGAAAGAAATAATTAAAATCAGAGCAGAAATTAATGAATTGGAAACTAAGAGGACAATTAAGAAAATTGATGAAACAAAGAGCTGGTTCTTCTAAAAAATTAACAAGATTGATACACCCTGGCCAATTTGATCAAGCGGAAAAAAGAAACACTTCAAATCAACAAAATTAGAAATGAAAAGGAAGAGATCACAACAGACATGAGAGAAATAGGAAGAGTTATTAGGACTTATTTTAAAAACCTCTACTCCATAAAACAGGAAAATATGGAGGACATGGATATATTCCTAGACACATACCACCTACAAAAGCTAAGCCCAGAGCAGATTAATTTCCTAAACAAACTCATCACACCCTTCGAGATAGAAGAGGTAATCAAACACCTCCCCAAAAAGAAGAGTCCAGGACCAGATGGTTTCTCAGCAGAATTCTACCAAACCTTCATGGAAGTACTGAAACCAATTCTTCTCAAACTCTGCCACACAATAGGAGAACAGGGAGAGATCCCTAACTCTTTTTATGAAGCTAGTATCACCCTAATTCCAAAACCAGGAAGGGACGCCACAAGAAAGGAAAATTATAGGCCCATTTCTCTGATGAACATAGACGCAAAGATCCTGAACAAAATTCTTGCAAACCGAATTCAACAGTACATCAAAAGCATTATCAACCTTGATCAAGTAGGCTTCATCCCTGGAACGCAGGGGTGGTTCAACATACGGAAATCTGTCAATGTAATACACCACATAAACAAGCTGAAACACAAAAAACACATGGTCATTTTGATAGATGCAGAAAAGGCCTTTGACAAAATACAACATCACTTCATGATCAAAACATTGGAGAAAATAGGTATGGACGGCCCTTATCTCAACCTAATAAAGGCTATATACACAGCACCTAAAGCCCAAGTAATTCTTAATGGGGAGAGACTGAAGGAATTCCCATTGAGGTCAGGAACAAGGCAGGGGTGTCCACTCTCACCTCTGCCCTTCAACATAGTACTAGAAGTATTACCTCAAGCAATAGGACAGGAGAAAGAAATCAAAGGGATACAAATTGGAAAGGAAGAAGTTAAGTTAGCCCTATTCGCAGATGACATGATTGTATACATAAGTGACCCGAGAACTTCCATCCCAAAACTCTTAAAGGTGATTAGCACCTTCAGCATAGTAGCAGGATACAAAATCCATGCACAGAAATCAGTAGCCTTTTTGTATGCAAAGGACAAAGAGATAGAAAAAGAAATAACTAACATCATCCCATTTTCAATTGCAACAAAGAAAATAAAATACCTTGGAATAGCATTAACTAAAGAAGTGAAAGACCTATACAATCAAAACATAAAAATTCTCAAAAAAGAAATTGAGGAGGTCCTACAAAAATGGAAAGACCTCCCATGCTCCTGGATTGGTAGAATTAACATTGTGAAAATGGCAATTTTACCAAAAGCACTTTATAGATTCAATGCAATGCCGGTAAAAATCCCAACTTCCTTCTTCAATGAGATAGAAAAATGTATCTCAAAATTCATATGGAAAGGCAGAAGGCCTCGGATATCCAATCTCATCCTCAGCAAAAGAAACACCTCTGGAGGCATCACCATACCTGATCTAAAGTTATACTACAAAGCCATTGTAATAAAAACAACCTGGTATTGGCACAAAAACAGGAATATAGACCAATGGAACAGAATTGAAGACCCAGACTTTGGGTCAAGAAACTACAGCTACTTGATATTTGACAAAGGCCCTAGCAATGTGGAATGGAAAAAGGACAGCATCTTCAACAAATGGTGCTGGACAAACTGGACAACCATATGTAGGAAAATGAAACTCGACCCACACATCTCTCCATGCACAAAAATTAAGTCCAAATGGATAAAAGACCTTAATATGAAACCAGAAACTCTGCTACTACTGGAAGAAAAAATAGGAGGAACCTTCCATGATATAGGAGTGGGAAAAGATTTCCTGAACAAAACCTCAGCAGCTCAGGAAATTAAACAATCACTCAACCATTGGGATCTCATGAAGCTGAAAAGATTTTTCACTGACAAAAACATAATAAGCAAAGCCAGCAGAATACCCACAGAATGGGAGAAAATTTTCACCAGCTATACAACAGACAGAGGCCTGATTTCTAGAATCTACAAAGAACTCCAAAACCTAAACAATAAATCACCAAACAACCCACTCACAAAGTGGGGCAGAGAACTGCACAGGGAGTTCTCAGAGGAAGAAATACAAATAGCAAACACACATTTAAGAAACTGTTCAACATCCCTAATCATCAGGGAAATGCAAATTAACACAACTATGAGATTCCACCTTACCCCAGTAAGGATGGCTAACATTAAAAAAAACAATGAAAACAAATGCTGGTGAGGGTGCAGAGAAATAGGAACAAGTCTTCACTGTTGGTGGGAATGTAAAATGGTTCAACCACTATGGACAGATATATAGAGACTATTGAAAAGGATGACCATAGACTTAAGAATGGATCCAGTTATTCCCTTATTGGGCATTTACCCTAAAGGCCCCAAGCCTCAGATCAGAAACATTTGCTCAACCATGTTTATAGCTGCTCAATTCATAATAGCAAAGAGCTGGAAGCAACCCAGGTGTCCATCACTAGATGAATAGATAACAAAGATGTGGTATATCTATAGTATGGAATTCTACGTAGCAATAAGAAAAGATGAAATAAGGAAATTTGAAAAAAAAATGGTCAAACGTGGAACAGATCATCCTCAGTGAGCTTACCCAAGCACAAAAAGATAATCGTCACATGGTCTCATTTGTCTATAGCCCCTAACCAGATTCCACGTGACATGTGGCCAAACCTAATAAAAACTGTGAGGACAAGACAAGAAGGAGGGGGGATGGAGGGAGGGTAATGGTGGGAGGGAATCAGAGGGTGGGAGGGAGGACAAGGGGGGATACAAATTGGGACCCAAAAGGGAAAAATACTACAAAATGCTTTACTCTGTACAACAGGCTAAAACAGTGATCCTTCAGCAGGCCTACAGAGGGAATACTCGAACCACAGGAACCTGGAGAGAACATGATGAAGGCCAACTTTAATCTTGTCCTGCTTCTCTTTCTCTTCTCTCTCCCTCCCCCTCCTTCCCTCTCTCTCTCTCTCTCCCTCACCTCTCTATACTCACTTTCTCTTTTACATCAGTTGCTTTTCTATGGAGATGGTTGAGTGCAACAAGTTCAAACTTTCCTTGTTAATGTAATCTAAAAAGATGTACAACTTAATAGATTCACCATATTTCTAAAGTGGTTTGTTTAGAAAACAAACATCTTCATTCCTGAACACTGTACTTTGTGAAATAAGCTAGTTCGGTTCTAGGAATCATTTGCTTTCCTATGAAGAAGGTTGAGTTCTGCAAGTTCAAACGTACCTTGTTTGTATAATCTAACAAGATGTACAACTTACAAGTTTCGCTTCATTTCTAAACTACTTTGTTTAGAAAAGAAACATCTTCTTTGCCAAACACTGTCAGGTGTGAAATAAGCTCGTTCAGTTCTAGGAATCAGTTGCTTTTGTACGGAGATGGTTGCGTGCAACAAGTTCAAAATTTCCTTGTTAATATAATCTAAAAAGATGTACAACTTAATAGATTCACCTCATTTCTAAAGTAGTTTGTTGAGAAAACAAACATCTTCATTGCCGAACACTTTACTGTGTGAAATAAGCTTGTTCGGTTCTAGGAATCAGTTGCTTTGCTACAATGAAGGTTGAGTGCAGCAAGTTCAACCTTTCCTAGTTTGTGTAATCTCACAAGATGTATAAGTTAGTAGTTTCGCATCATTTCTAAAGTAGTTTGTTTAGAAAACAAACATCTTCATTGCCGAACCCTATACTTTGTGAAATAAGCTAGTTCGGTTCTAGGAATCACTTACTTTCCTATGAAGAAGGTTGAGTGCAACAAGTTCAAACTTTTCTTGTTAATGTAATCTAAAAAGATGTACAACTTAGTAGATTCGCCTCATTTCTACAATAGTTTGTTTAAAAAACAAACATCTTCATTGCCGAATACTACACTGTGTGAAATAAGGTAGTTCGGTTCTAGGAATCAGTTGCTTTCCTACAATGAAGGTTGAGTGCAGCAAGTTCAACCTTTCCTAGTTTGTGTAATCTCACAAGATTTATAAGTTAGTAGTTTCGCATCATTTCTAAAGTAGTTTGTTTAGAAAACAAACATCTTCATTGCCGAACCCTATACTGTGTGAAATAAGGTAGTTCGGTTCTAGGAATCAGTTGTTTTCCTACGAAGAAGGTTGAGTGCAACAAGTTCAAACTTTTCTTGTTAATGTAATCTAAAAAGATGTACAAACATCTTCATTGTAACATTACTGTGTGAAATAAGGTCATTTCTACAATAGTTTGTTTAACTTTCAAACATTAATGTTTAAAAAACAAACATCTTCAATCTAAAAAGATGTACAAATTAGTAGTCTAAAAGATGTACAACTTAGTAGGAATCAGTTGCTTTCTCATTTCTACAAAGAGTTTGTTTAAAAACAAACATCTTTTTGTTTAGAAAACAAACATCTTCATTGGTATACTGTGTGAGAAAGGTAGTTGTACACTAGGAATCAGTTGTTTCCTACAAAGAAGCTTGAGTGCAACAAGTTCAAACTTTTCTTGTTAATGTAATCTAAAAAGATGTACACACTTAGTAGATTCGCCTCATTTCTACAATAGTTTGTTTAAAAACAAACATCTTCATTGCAAATCAGCTTTTACGAAGAAGGTTGAGTGCAGCAAGTTCAAGCTTTTCGGGTTTATGGAATCTAACAAGATGTACACCATACAAGTTTTGCTTCATTTTTAAACTACTTTGTTTAGAAAACAAACATCTTCATTGCCGAACACTGTACTGTGTGAAATAAGCTAGCTTGGTTCAAGGAATCAGTTGTTTTCCTACGAAGAAGGTTGAATGCAGCAAGTTCAAACATTCCTTGTTTGTGTAAGCTAACAAGTTGTACCACTTACAAGTTTTGTTTCATTTCTATAATACTTTGTTTGGAAAACAAACACCTTCATTGCCAAAAACAGTTATGTGTGAAATAAGCTAGTTCAGTTCCAGGAATCAGTTGCTTTCCTACGAGGAAGGTTGAGTGGGGCAAGTTCAAACTTGACTAGTTTTTGTAATCTAACAGGATGTACAAATTAAAAGTTTCGCATCATGTCTGAAGTACTTTGTTTAGAAAACAAACATCTTCTTTGCCGACCACTGTACTGTGTGAAATAAGCTAGTTTGGTTCTAGGAATCAATTTCTCTTCTACAGAGATGGCTGAGTGCAGCAAGTTCAAACTTCCCTTGTTAATGTAATCTAAAAAGATGTACAAGTTAATAGATTCACCTCATTTCTAAAGTAGTTTGTTGAGAAAACAAACATCTTCACTGCTGAACACTGTACTGTGTGAAATAAGCTACTTCGGTTCCAAGAATCAGTTGCTTTCGTACAAAGAAGGTTGAGTGCAGCAAGTTCAAACTCTCCTAGTTTGTGTAATCTAAAAATATGTACACCTTATTATATTCCCCTCATTTCTAAAGTAGTTTTTTTAGAAAACAAACATCTTCATTGCCGACCACTGTACTGTGTGAAATAAGCTTGTTCTTTTCTAGGAATCAGTTGCTTTCCTAGGCAGAAGGTTGAGAGCAGAAGTTTCAAACTTTCCTAGTTTGTGTAATCTAACAAGATGTATAAGTTAGTAGATTTGCCTCATTTCTAAAGTAGTTTGTTTAGAAAACAAACATCTTCATTGCCGAACACTGTACTGTGTGAACTAAGCTAGTTCGGTTCTAGGAAACAGGTGCTTTCCTACTAAGAAGGTTCAGTGCAGCAAGTTCAAAGTTTCCTTGTTTGTGTAATCTAACAAGATGTACCACTTATTATATTCCCCTCATTTCTACAGTAGTTTGTTTCAAAACAAACATCTTCATTGCCAAATACTGTAATGTGTGAAATAAGCTATTTCGGTTCTAGGAATCAGTTACTTTCCTAGGAAGAAGGTTGAGTGCAGCAAGTTCAAACTTTCCTTGTTTAGAAATCCTTGTGTCGTTGTTTGTGTAATCTAACAAGATGTACAAGTTAGTACATTCGCCTCATTTCTAAAGTAGTTTATTTAAAAAACAGACATCTTCATTCCTGAACCCTATACTGTGTGAAATAAGCTAGTTCGCTTCTAGGAATCAGTTGCTTTCCTACGAAGTAGGTTGAGTGCAGCAAGTTCAAACTTTCCTTCTTTGTGCAATTGAACACAATGTACAACTTACAAGTTTCATTTCTAAACTACTTTGTTTAGAAAACAAACACCTTCATTGCCAAATATTGTACTGTGTGAAATAAGCAGTTTCGGTTCTAGGAATCAGTTGCTTTCCTATGAAGAAGGTTGAGCGCAGCAAGTTCAAACTATCCTAGTTTGTGTAATCAGACAAGATGTGTAAGTTAGAAGACTAGCCTCATTTCCAAAGTAGTTTGTTTAGAAAACAAACATCGTCATTGCCAAACCCTATACTGTGGGAAATAAGCTAGTTCGCTTCTAGGAATCAGTTGCTCTCCTACGAAGAAGGTTGAGTGCACCAAATTCCAACATTCCTTGTATGTGTAATCTAACAAGATGTACAAGTTAGTAGATTCGTCTCATTTCTAAAATAGTATGTTTAGAAAACAAACATCTTCATTCCCGAACACTGTACTGTGGAAATGAGCTAGTTCGGTTCGAGGAATCAGTTGCTTTACTACGAAGAAGGTTGAGTGCAGGAAGTTCAATCTTTCCTTCTTTGTGCAATCTCACAAGTTGTACAACTTTCAAGTTTCGCTTCATTTCTAAACTACTTTGTTTAGAAAACAAACACCTTCATTGCCGAACACTGTAGTGTGTGAAATAAGCTAGTTCGGTTCTAGGATTCAGTTTCTTTTCTACGGAGATGGTTGAGTGAAGCAAGTTCAAACTTTCTTCGTTAATGTAATATAAAAAATGTACAACTTAATAGATTCACCTCATTTCTAATGTAGTTTGTTAAGAAAACAAACATCTTCATTGCCGAACACTGTACGGTGTGAAATAAGCTAGTTCGGTTCTAGGAATCAGTTGCTTTCCTACGAAGAAGGTTGAGTGCAGCAAGTTCAAACTTTCCTTGTTTCTTTAACTTAACAAGGTGTACAACTTACAAGTTTCGTTTCATTTCTAAACTACTTTGTTTGGAAAACAAACACCTTCAATGCCAAATAGTATAATGTGTGAAATAAGCTAGTTCAGTTCCAGGAATCAGTTTCTTTCCTACGAAGAAGTTTGAGTGCGGCAAGTTCAAACTAACCTTGTTTGTGTAATCTAACAAAATGTACAACTTAGTAGAATCGCCTCATTTCTAAAGTAGTTTGTTTAGAAAACAAACATCTTCATTGCCAACGACTGAATTGTGTGAAATAAGCTAATTCGGTTCTAGGAATCAGTTGCTTTCCTACGAAGAAGGTTGTGTGCAGCAAGGTCAAACTTTCCTTGTTTGTGCAATCTAACAAGTTGTACAGCTTACAAGTTTCGCTTCATTTCTAAACTACTTTGTTTAGAAAAGAAACATCTTCATTGCCGAACCCTGTCCTGTGTGAAATAAGCTAGTTCCATTCAAGGAATCAGTTGTTTTCCTACGAAGAAGGTTGAGTGCAGCAAGATCAAACTTTCCTTGCTAATTTAATCTAAAAAGATGTTCAACATAGTAGAATAGCGTCATTTGTACAGTAGTTTGTTTAGAAAACAAACATCTTCATTGCCGAACACTGTACTGTGTGAGTAAGCTAGTTTGGTTCTAGAATTCAGTTGCTTTCCTACGAAGAAGGTTGAGTGCAGCAAGTTCAAACTTTCCTTGTTTGTGTAATCTAACAAGACGTAAAGGTTAGTAGATTTGCCTCATTTCTAAAGTAGTTTGTTTAGAAAACAAACATCTTCATTCCCGAACCCTGTACTGTGTAAAATAACCTAGTTCAGTTCTAGGGTTCACTTGCTTTCCTACGAAGAAGGTTGAGTACAGAAAGCTCAAACTTTAGTTGTTTGTGTAATCTAACAAGATGTACAACTTATAAGTTTCGCTTCATTTCTAAACTACTTTGTTTAGAAAACAAACACCTTCATTGCCAAATATTGCACTGTGTGAAATAAGCTGTTTCGGTTCTAGGAATCAGTTGCTTTCCTATGAAGAAGGTTGAGTGCAGCATGTTCAAACGTTCCTTGTTAATCTAATGTAAAACGATGTATAACTTAATAGATTCACCTCATTTCTAAAGTAGTTTGTTGAGAAAACAAACATCTTCATTGCCGAACACTATAGTGTGTGAAATAAGCTAGTTCGGTTCTAGGAATCATTTGCTTTCCTCCGAAGAAGGTTGAGTGCAACAAGATCAAACTTTCCATGTTTGTGTAATCTAGCAAGATGTACAACTTACTAGATTCGCCTCATTTCTACAGTACTTTGTTGAGCAAACAAATATCTTCATTTCCAAACACTGTACTTTTTGAAATAAACTAGTTCGTTTCTAGGAATCAATTGCTTTCGTACGACGAAGGTTCAAACTTTGGTTGTTAATGTAGTTTATAAAGATGTACAACATAGTAGATTGGCCTAATTTGTACAGTAGTTTGTTTAGAAATCAAACATCTTCATTGCCGAACACCGTACTGTGTGTAAAAAGCTAGTTCATTTTTAGGAATCAGTTGCTTTCCTACAAAGATGGTTGAGTGCAGCAAGTTAAACTTTCGTTGTTTGTGTAAGTTAACAAGATGGACAATTTACAAGTTCCGTTTCATTTCTAAACTACTTTGTTTCGAAAACACACACCTTCATTGCCAAATACTGTAATGTGTGAAATAAACTAGTTCGGTTCTAGCAATCAGTTCCTTTCCTGCGTAGAAGGTTGAGTGCGGCAAGTTCAAACTTTCCTTGTTTGTGTAATCTAACAAGATGTACAACTTACAAGTTTCGCTTCATTTCTAAACTACTTTGTTTAGAAAACAAACACCTTCATTGCCAAATATTGCACTGTGTGAAATAAGATGTTTCGGTACTATGAATCAGTTGCTTTACTACGAAGAAGGTTGAGTACAGCAAGTTCAAAAGTTCCTCGTTAATGAAATCTAAAAAGATGTACAACTTAATAGATTCAGCTCATTTCTAAAGTAGTTTGTTGAGAAAACAGACATCCTCATTGCCGAACACTATACTGTGTGAAATAAGCTATTTTGGTTCTAGGAATCAGTTGATTTCATACGAAGAAGGTTGATTGCAACAAGTACAAACTATCCATGTTTGTGTAATCTAACAAGATGTACAACTTATTAGATTCCCCTCATTTCTACAGTACTTTGTTTAGAAAACAAATATCTTCATTGCCGAACACTGTACTTTGTGAAATAAACTAGATCGTGTCTAGGAATCAGTTGCTTTCCTACGAAGAAGGTTGAGTGCAGCAAGTTCAAACTTTCGTATTTAATATAATTTAAAAAGATGTACAACTTAGTAGATTCGCCTAATTTGTACAGTAGGTTGTTTAGAAAACAAACACGTTCATTGCCAAATATTGTACTGTATGAAATAACCTGTTTCGGTTCTAGGAATCATTTGCTTTCCTACGAAGAAGGTTGAGTGCAGCAAGTTCAAACTTTCCTAGTTTGTGTAATTTAACAAGATATAGGTTCGGCTCATTTCTAAAGTAGTTTGTATAGAAAACAAACATTTTCATTGCTGAACCCTATACTGTGTGAAATGAGCTAGTACGGTTCTAGGAATCAGTTGCTTTCCTACGAAGAAGGTTGAGTGGAACAAGTTCAATATTTCCTTGTTAACGTAATCTAAAAAGATGTACAACTTAGTAGATTGGTCTCATTTCTACAGAAGATTGTTTAGAAAAAAAAAAATCTTCATTGCCAAACACTGTAATGTGTGAAATAAGCTCGTTCGGTTCTAGGAATCAATTGCTTTCCTACGAAGAAGGTTAAGTGCAGCAAGTTCAAACTTTCCTTCTTAATGTAATCAAAAAAGATGTACAACTTAGTAGATTGCAGTCATTTCTACATTAATTAGTTTAGAAAACAAACATTTTCATTGCCGAACCCTGTACTGTGTAGGTAGTTCGTTTCTAGGAATCAGTTGCTTTCCTACAAAGAAGGTTGAGTGCAGCAAGTTCAAACTTTCCTTGTTTGCGTAATCTAACAGGATTTACAACTTATTAAATTCGCCTCATTTCTAAACTACTTTGTTTAGAAAAAAACATCTTCATTGCCAAATATTGTACTGTGTGAAATAAGCTGTTTTGGTTCTAGGAATCAATTGCTTTCCTGCGAAGAAGGTTGAGAGCAGCAAGTTCAAACTTTCCTAGTTTGTGTAATCTAACATGATATATAAGTTACTTGATTCCCCTCATTTCTAAAGTAGTTTGTTTAGAAAACAAACATCTTCATTACGGAACGCTATACTGTGTGAAATAACCTAGTTCGGTTCTTGGAATCAGTTGCCTTCCTAAGAAGAATGTTGAGTGCAGCAAGTTCAAACTTTCCTTGTTTGTGTAACCTAACAAGATGTACAACTTACAAGTTTCGTTTCATTTCAAAACTACTTTGTTTAGAACACAAACATCTTCATTGCCAAACACTGTAATGTGTGAAATAAGCTAGTTCGGTTCTAGGAATCAGTTGCTTTTCTACGGAGATTGTTGAGTGCAACAAGTTCACACTTTCCTTGTTAATGTAATCTAAAAAGATGTACAACTTAGTTGATTGGCATCATTTCTACAGTAGTTTGTTTAGAAAACAAAAATCTTCAATGCCTAACCCTGTACTGTGTGAAAATACCTAGTTCGTTTCTAGGAATCAGTTGCTTTCCTATGAAGAAGGTTGAGTGCAGCAAGTTCAACTTTTCCTTGTTTGCGTAATCAAAGACGATGTACAACTTATTAGAATCGCTTCATTTCTAAACTCCTTTGTTTAGAAAACAAATACCTTCATTGACAAATATTGTACTGTGTGAAATAAGCTGTTTTGCTTCTAGGAATGAGTTGCTTTCCTACAAAGAAGGTTGAGTGCAGCAAGTTCAAACTTTCCTAGTTTGTTTAATCTAACAAGATGTATAAGTTAGGAGATTGCCTCATTTCTAAAGTAGTTTGTTTAGAAAACAAACATCTTCATTGCTGAACCCTATACTGTGTGAAATAAGCTAGTTCGGTTCTAGGAATCATTTGCTTTCCTACGAGGGTTGAGTGCAACAAGTTCAAACTTTCCTTGTTTATGTAATCTAAAAAGATGTACAACTTAGTAGATTGCACTCATTTCTAAAGTAGTTTGTTTAGAAAACAAATATCTTCATTCACACACTCTGTACTTTTTGAAATAAGGTAGTTCAGTTCTGGGAATCAGTTGCCTTCCTACGAAGAAGGTTGAGTCCAGCAAGTTCAAACTTTCCTAGTTTGTGTAATGTAACAAGATGTACAACTCACAACTTTGGGTTCATTTCTAAACTACTTTGTTCAGAAAACAAACATCTTCATTTCCAAACACTGTAAAGTGTGAAATAAGCTAGTTCGGTTCTAGGAATCAGTTAGTGTTCCAGGGAGTTGGTTGAGTGCAAAAAGTTCAAACTTTCCTTGTTAATACAATCTAAGAAGATGTACAACGTAATAGATTCACCTCATTTCTAAAGTAGTTTGTTGAGAAAACAAGCATCTTATTGCCGAACACTGTACTGTGTGAAATAAGCTGGATTGGTTCTAGGAATCAGTTGCTTTCCTACGAAGAAGTCTGAGTGCAGCAAGTCCAAACTTTCCCTGTTTGTGTAATCTAACAAGATGTACAACTTACAAGTTTCGCTTAATTTCTAAACTACTTTCTTTAGAAAACAAACAACTTCATTGCCGAACACTATACTGTGTGAAATAAGCTAGTTCAGTTCGAGGAATCAGTTGATTTCCTTTGAAGAAGGTTGAGTGAAGAAAGTTCAAACTTTCCTTGTTAATGTAATCTAAAAACATGTACAACTTAGTAGATTGGCCTCATTTCTACAATAGTTGGTTTAGAAAACAAACATCTTCTTTGCTGAACACTGTACTGTGTGAAATAAGCTAGTTCGGTTCTAGGCATCAGTTGCTTTTCTACGAAGAAGGTTGAGTGCAGCAAGTTAAAACTTTCCTTGTTTGTGTAATCTAACAAGATGTACAACTTTCAAGTTCCGCTTTATTTCTAAACTGCTTTGTTTAGAAAACAACCATCTTCATTGCCGAACACTGTACTGTGTGAAATAAGCTAGTTCGATTCGAGGAATCAGTGGTTTTCCTACGAAGAAGGTTGAGTGCAGCAAGTTCAAACTTTCCATGTTTGTGCAATTTAACAAGATGTACATCGTATTAGATTCGCCTCATTTCTACACTAGTTTGTTTAGAAAACAAACATCTTCATTACCGAATACTGTACTTTGTGAAATAAACTAGTTCATTTCTAGGAATCATTTGCTTTCCTACGAAGAAGGTTGAGTGCAGCAAGTTCAAATTTTCCTTGTTAATGTAATCTAAAAAAATGGACAATTTAGTAGATTGGCCTAATTTCTACAGTAGTTTGTTTAGTAAACAAATATCTTTATTGCTGAACAATGTACTGTCTTTAAAAGGCTAGTTCATTTCTAGGAATCAGTTGCTTTCCTATGAAGAAAGTTGAGTGCAATAAGTTCAATATTTCCTTGTTAATGTAATCTAAAAAGATGTACAACTTAGTAGATTGGTCTCATTTCTACAGAAGTTTGTTTTGAAAACAAACACCTTCATTGGCGAACCCTGTACAGTGTGAAATAAGCTAGTTCGGTTCTAGTAATCAGTTCCTTTCCGATGAAGAAGGTTTGGTCAGCAAGTGCAAACTTTCCTTGTTTGTGTAATCTAACAAGATGTACAACGTACAAGTTTCACTTCATTTCTAAACTACTTTGTTTAGAAAACAAACATCTTCATTGCCGAACACTGTACTGGGTGAAATAATCTAGTTCGGTTCTTGGAATCAGTTGCTTTCCTAGGAAGGAGGTTGAGTGAAGCAAGTTCAAACTTTCCTTGTTTGTGTAATCTAACAAGGTCTACAACTTACAAGTTTCACTCATTTCTAAAATACTTTGTTCAGAAAACAAACACCTTCATTGCCAAATCTTGTACTGTATGAAATAAGCTGTTTCGGTTCTAGAAATCAGTTGGTTTCCTACGAAGACGGTTGAGTGCAGCAAGTTGAAACTTTCCTAGTTTGTGTAATCTAACAAGATGTATTAGTTAATTGATTCTCCTCATTTCTAAAGTAGATTGTTTAGAAAACAAATATCTTCATTTCCGAACCCTATACTGCGTGAAATAAGCTAGTTCGGTCTAGGAATCAGTTGCTTTCCTACGAAGAAGGTTGAGTGCAAAAAGTTCAATATTTCCTTGTTAATGGAATCTAAAAAGATGTACAACTTAATAGATTCACTTCAGTTCTAATGTAGTTTGTTGAGAAAACAAACATCTTCATTGCTGAACACTGTAATGTGTGAAATAAAGTAGTTCGGTTCTAGGAATCAGTTGCTTTCCTGCGAAGAAGGTTAAGTTCAGCAAGTTGAAAGTTTCCTTGTTTGTGTAATCTAACAAGATGTACAACTTACAAGCTTCGTTTCATTTCTAAACTACTTTGTTTAGAAAACAAACACCTTCATTCCCAAATATTGTACTGTGTTAAATAAGCTGTTTCGGTTCTAGCCATCAGTTGCTTTTCTACGGAGCTGGTTGAGTGCAGCAAGTTCAAACTTTCCTTGTTAATGTAATCTAAAAAGAGTTACATCTTAGTAGATTGGCTTAATTTCTAAAGTAGTTTGTTTGAAAACAAACATCTCCATTGCCGAACACTGTACTCTGTGAAATAAGCTAGTTCGGTTCTGGGAATCACTTGCTTTCCTACGAAGAAGGTTGAGTGTAGCAAGTTCAAACTTTCCTTGTTTGTATAACCTAACATGATGTACAACTTAGTATTTTCAACTCTATTGTAAAATTGTTTGTTGAGAAAACAAACATCTTCATTGCCGAACACTGTCCTGTGTGAAATAAGCTAGTTCGTTTCTAGGAATCAGTTGCTTTCCTACGAAGAAGTTTTAGTGCATCAAGTTCAAACTTTCCTTGCTTGTGTAGTCTAACAAGACGTACAACTTACAAGTTTTGCTTCATTTCAAAACTACTTTGTTTAGAAAAGAGACAGCTTCATTGCCGAGCACTGTAATGTGAGAAATAAGCTAGTTCATTTCTAGGAATCAGTTGCTTTTACGGAGATGGTTGAGTGCAGTAAGTTCAAACGTTCCTTGTTAATGTAATTTTACAAGTTGTACAGCTTAATAGATTCACCTCATTTCTAAAGGAGTTTGTTGAGAAAACAAACATCTTCATTGCCAAACACTGTAATGTGTGAAATAAGCAAGTTCAGTTCTAGATATCAGTTGCTTTTCTACGGAGATTGTTGAGTGCAACAAGTTCAAACTTTCCTTGTTAATGTAATCTAGGAGATGTACATTTTAGTAGACTGGTGTCATTTCTACAGTTGTTTCTTTAGAAAACAAACATCTTCCTTGGTGAACCCTGTACTGTGTGAAAATATCTACTTCGTCTCTAGGAATCAGTTGCTTTCCTACGAAGAAGGTTGAGTGCAGCTAGTTCAAACTTTCCTTCTTTGTGTAATCTAAAAAGATGTACAACTTACAAGTTTTGCTTCATTTCTAAACTACTTTCTTTAGAAAACAAACACCTTCATTGCCAAATACTGTACTGTGTGAAATGAGCAAGTTCAGTTCTAGGAATCAGTTGATTTTCTACAGAGATGGTTGAGTGCAACAAGTTCAAACATTCCTTGTTAATGTAATCTAAAAAGATATACAACTTAATATATTCACCTCATTTCTAAAATAGTTTGTTGAGAAAACAAACATCTTCATTGCCGAACACTGTACTGTGAGAAATAAGCTAGTTAGGTTCTAGGAATCAGTTGCTTTCCTGCGAAGAAGGTTAAGTTCAGCAAGTTCAAACTTTCCTTGTTTGTGTAATCTAACAAGATGTACAACTTACAAGTTTCGCTTCATTTTTAAACTACTTTGTTTAGAAAACAAACACCTTCGTTCCCAAATTTTGTACTGAGTGAAATAAACTGTTTCGATTCTAGAAATCAGTTGCTTTTCTACGGAGAAGGTTGAGTGCAGCAAATTCAAACTTTCCTTGTTTGCGTAATCTAACAAAAAGTACAATTTAGTAGATTCACCTCATTTCTAAAGTAGTTTGTTTAGAAAACAAACATCTTCATTGCCCAACACTGTACTGTGTGAAATAAGCTAGTTCAGTTCTAGAAATCAGTTGCTTTCCTAGGAAGAAGGTTGAGTGCAGCTAGTTCAAACTTTCCTTGTTTGTGTAATCTAACAAGATGTACAACTTACAAGTTTCGGTTCATTTCTAAACTACTTTGTTTAGAAAACAAACACCTTCATTGCCAAATACGGTACTGTGTGAAATAAGCTAATTAAGTTCTTGGAATCATTTGCTTCTCTACCGATATGCTTGAAAGCATCAAGTTCAAACATTCCTCGTTAATATAATCTAAAACGATGTACAACTTAATAGATTCACCTCATTTCTAAAGTAGTATGTTGAGAAAACAAACATCATCATTGCCGAACACTGTGCTGTGTGAAATAAGCTAGTTCGGTTCTAGGAATCTGTTGCTTTCCTACGAAGAAGCTTGAGTGCAGCAAGTTCAAACTTTCCTTGTTTGTGTAATCTAAAGAGATGTACAACTTACAAGTTTCGCTTCATTTCTAAACTACTTTCTTTAGAAAACAAACACCTTCATTGGTAAATACCGTACTGTGTGAAATAAGCTTTTTCGGTTCTAGAAATCAGTTGCTTTTCTCCAGAGAAGGTTGAGTGCAGCAAGTTCAAACTTTCCTTGTTAATGTAATCTAAAAAGTTTTACAACTTAATATATTCACCTCATTTCTAAAGTAGTTTGTTGAGAAAACAAACACCTTCATTGCCAAATATTGTATTGTGTGAAATAAGCTGTTTCAGTTCTGGAAATCAGTTGCTTTTCTCAGGAGATGGTTGAGTGTAGCAAGGTCAAACTTTCCATATTTGTGTAATCTAACAGGATGTACAACGTATTAGATTCGCCTCATTTCTACAATAGTTTGTTTAGAACACAAACATCTTCATTGCCGAACACTGTACTTTGTGAAATAAGCCAGTTCAGTTCCAGGAATCAGTTCATTTCCTACGAAGAAGGTTGAGTGCAGCAAGTTCAAACTTTCCTTGTATGTGTAATCTAACAAGATGTACAACGTACAAGTTTTGCTTCATTTCTAAACTACTTTGTTTAGAAAAGAAACATCTTCATTGCCAAACACTGTAATGTGTGAAATAAGCTAGTTCACTTCTCAGAATCAGTTTATTTTATCCGGAGATGGTTGAGTGTAGGAAGTTCAAACTTTCCTTGTTAATGTAATCTAAAAAGATGTACAACTTAACAGATTCACCACATTTCTAAAGTAGTTTGTGGAGAAAACAAACATGTTCATTGCCGAACACTGTACTGTGTGAAATAAGCTAGTTTGTTTCTAGGAATCAGTTGCTTTCCTACGAAGAAGGTGGAGTGCAGCAAGTTCAAACCTTCCTTGTTTGTGTAATCTAACAAGATGTACAACTTTTAGATTCTCCTCATTTCTACAGTAGTTTTTTTTTTTTAAAAGTAAACATATTTATTGCCAAACACTGTACTTTGTGAAATAAACTAGTTCATTTCCAGGAATCAGTAGCTTTCCTATGAAGAAGGTTGAGTGCAGAAAGTTCTAACTTCCCTTGTTAATGTAATCTAAAAAGAGGTATAACTTAGTCTATTGGCCTAATTTGTACAGTAGTTTGTTTAGAAAACAAGCATCTTCATTGCCGAACACTATACTGTGTGTAAAAAGCTAGTTCGTCTCTAGGAATCAGTTGCTTTCCTACGAAGAAGGTTGAGTGCAGAAAGTTAAAAGTTTCCTTCTTTGTGTAACCTAACAAGATGGACAACTTACAAGTTTCATTTCATTTCTAAACTACTTTGTTTAGAAAACAAACATCTTTATTGCCAATTTCTGTAATCTGTGAAATTAGCTATTTCGGTTCTAGGAATCAGTTGCTTTGCTACGAAGAAGGTTGAGTGCAGCAAGTTCAAACTTTGCTTGTTTGTGCAATCTAACAAAATGTACAATGAAGTAGATTCGCCTCATTTCTAAAGTAGTTTGTTTAGAAAACAAACATCTTCATTGCCGAACCCTGCACTGTGTGAAAATAGCTAGTTCGTTTCTAAGAATCAGTTGCTTTCCTACGAAGAAGGTTGAGTGCAGCAAGTTCAAACTCTCTTTGTTTGTGAAATCTAACAAGATGTACAAGTTATTATATTCGCCTCATTTCTAAACTACTTTGTTTAGAAAACAAACACCTTCATTGCCAAATATTGTACTGTGTGAAATAGCTGTTTCGGTTCTAGGAATCAGTTGCTTTCCTAAGAAGAAGGTTGAGTGCAGCAAGTTCAAACTTTCCTAGTTTGTGTAATCTAACAAGATGTATAAGTTAGTTGATTCGCCTCATTTCTAAAGTAGTTTGTTTAGAAAACAAACATCTTCATTGCCGAACCCTATACTGTGTGAAATAAGCTAGTTCGGTCTAGGAATCAGTTGCTTTCCTATGAAGAAGGTTGAGTGCAGCAAGTTCAAATGTTCCTTGCTTGTGTAATCTAAGAAGATGTACAACTTACAAGTTTCACTTCATTTCTAAACTACTTTGTTTAGAAAAGAAACATCTTCAATGCCAAACACTGTAATGTGGGAAATAAGCTAGTTCAGTTCTAGGAATCAGTTGCTTTTCTCCGGAGATGGTTGAGTGCAACAAGTTCAAACATTCCTTGTTAATGTAATCTAAACAGATGTACAGTTTATTAGATTCACCTCATTTCTAAAGTTGTTTGTTGAGAAAACAAACATGTTCATTGCCGAACACTGTACTGTGTGAAATAAGCTAGTTCAGTTCGAGGAATCAGTAGCATTCCTATGAAGAAAGTTGAGTGCAGCAAGGTCAAGCTTTCCTTGTTTGTGGGTTCTAACAGGATGTACAACGTACAAGTTTCGCTTCATTTCTAAACGACTTTTATATAAAACAAACACCTTCAATGCCAAATACTGTACTGTGTGAAATAAGTGGTTTCAGTTCTGGTAATCAGTTGCTTTTCTCCGGAGATGGTTGAGTGCAGGAAGTCCAAACATTCCTTGTTAATGTAATCTAAAAAGTTGTACAACTTAATAGGTTCACCTCATTTGTAAAGTAGTTTGTTGAGAAAACAAATATCTTCATTACCAAACACTGTAATGTGTGTAAAAACTAGTTCGTTTCTAGGAATCAGTTGCTTTCCTACGAAGAAGGTTGAGTGCAACAAGTTCAAACATTCCTTGTTAATGTAATGTAAAAAGATGTACAACTTAGTAGATTGGCTTCATTTCTACAGTGCAACAAGTTAAAACTTTCTTTGTTAATGTAGTATAAAAGGATGTACAACTTAATAGACTCACCTCATTTCTAAAGTAGTTTGTTGAGAACACAAACATCACTGTACTGTGTGAATTAAGCTAGTTCGGTTCTAGGAATCAGTTGCTTTCCTACGAAGAAGGTTGAGTGCAGCAAGTTCAAATTTTCAATGCTTGTGTAACCTAACAAGATGTACAAATTCCAAATTTCGTTTCATTTCTAAACTACTTTGTTTAGAAAACAAACAGCTTCAATGCAAATACTGAAATGTGTGAAATAAGCTATATCGGTTCTAGGAATCAGTTTCTTTCCTACGAAGAAGGTTGAGTGCAGCAAGTTGACAAATCCCTTGTTTGTGTAATGTTACAAGATGTACAAGGTAGTAGATTCGCCTCATTTCTAAAGTAGTTTGTTTAGAACACAAACATCATCATTCCCAAACCCTATACTGTGTGAAATAAGCTATTTCGGTTGTAGGAATCAGTTGCTTTCCTATGAAGAAGGTTGAATGCAGCAAGTTCAAACTTTACTTGTTTGTGTAATCTAACAAGATGTACTAGTTAGTAGATTCGTCTCATTTCTATAGTAGTTTGTTTAGAAAACAAACATCTTCATTCCTGTACCCTATACTGTTTGAAATAAGCTAGTTCCGGTTCTAGGAATCACTTGCTTTCCTACGAAGAAGGTTGAGTGGAGCAAGTTCAAACTTTCCTTTTTTGTGTAATCTAACAAGATGTATGTTGTTTAGAAAACAAACATCTTCATTGCCCAACACTGTAATGTGTGAAATAAGCTAGTTCCATTCTACGAATCAGTTGCTTTCCTACGAAGAAGGTTGAGTGCAGCAAGTTCAAACTTTCCTTGTTAATGTAAGTTAAAAAGATGTACAACTTAATAGATTCACCTCATTTCTAAAATAGTTTGTTGAGAAAACAAACATCTTTATTGCCAAACACTCTACTGTGTGAAATAAGCTAGTTCGGTTCTAGGAATCAATTGCTTTCCTACGAAGAAGGTTGAGTGCACCATGTTCAAACTTTCCTTTTTTGTGCAATGTAACAAGATTTACAACTTACATGTTTCGTTTCATTCCTAAACTACTTTGTGTAGAAAACAAACATATTCAATGCCAAATACTGAAATGTGTGAAAAAAGCTATTTCGGTTATAAGAATCAGTTGCTTTCCTACGAAGAAGGTTGAGTGCAGCAAGTTGAAACTTTCCTAGTTTGTGTAATGCAACAAGATGTACAAGGTAGTAGATTCGCCTCATTTCTAAAGTAGTTCATTTAGAACACAAACATCATCATTCCCAAACCCTATACTGTGTGAAATAAGCTATTTCGGTTCTAGGAATCAGTTGCTTCCCTACGAAGAAGGTTGAGTGCAGCAAGTTCAAATTTTCCTTGTTTCTGTAATCTAACAAGATGTACAAGTTAGTAGATTCATCTCATTTCTATAGTAGTTTGTTTAGAAAACAAACATCTTCATTCCCGTACCCTATACTGTTTGAAATAAGCTAGTTCCTTTCTAGGAATCACTTGCTTTCCTACGAAGAAGGTTGAGTGCAGCAAGTTCAAACTTTCCTTTTTTGTGTAATGTAACAAGATGTACAACTTAAAAGTTTCGCTTCATTTCTAAACTACTTTTTTAGCAAACAAACACCATCATTGCCAAATATTGTACTGTGTGAAATAAGCTGTTTTGTTTCTAGGAATCAATTGCTTTCCTGTGAAGAAGGTGGAGTGCAGCAAGTTCAAACTTTCCTAGCTTGTGTAATTTATCAAGATGTATAAGGTAGTTGATTCGCCTCATTTCTACAGTAGCTTGTTTAGAAAACAAACATCTTCATTGCTAAAACCTATCCTGTGTGAAATAAGGTAGTTCGGTCTACGAATCAGTTGCTTTCCTACGAAGAAGGTTGAGTGCAACAAGTTCAAACTTTTCTTGTTAATGTAATGTAAAAAGATGTACAACTTAGTAGATTGGCCTCATTTCTACAGTAGCTTGTTTAGAAAACAAACATCTTCAGTGCCGAACACTGTACTGTGTGAAATAAGCTAGTTCGGTTCTAGGAATCAGTTGCTTTCCTACAAAGAAGGTTGAGTGTAACAAGTTCAAACTTTCCTTGTTTATGTAATCTAACAAGTTGTACAACTTACAAGTTTCGATTCATTTGTAAACTACTTTGTTTAGAAAAGAAACATCTCCATTGCCAGACAGTGTAATGTGTGAAATAAGCTAGTTCGGTTCTAGGAATAAGATGCATTTCTACAGACATGGTTGTGTGCAGCAAGTTCAAACTTTCCTTGTTTGTTTAACCTAACCAGATGTACAACTTACAAGTTTCGCTTCATTTCTAAACTGCTATGTTTAGAAAACAAACATCTTCATTGCCCAACACTGTAATGTGTGAAATAAGCTAGTTCGGTTCGAGGAATCAGTTGTTTTCCTATGAAGAAGGTTGAGTGCAGCAAGTTCAAACTTTCCTTGTTAATGTACTCTAAAAAGATGTACAACTTAGTAGATTGGCATGATTTCTTCAGTAGTTTGTTTAGAAAACAAACATCTTCATTTCCGAACCCTGTACTTTGTGAAAATAGCTAGTTTGTTTCTAGGAATCAGTTGCTTTCTTAAAAAGAAGGTTGAGTGTAACAAGTTCAAACTTTCCTTGTTTGTGTAATCTAACAAGTTGTACAAATTACAAATTTCGATTCATTTTTAAACTACTTTCTTTAGAAAAGAAACATCTCCATTACCGGACAGTGTAATGTGTGAAATAAGCTAGTTCGGTTCTAGGAATCAGATGCATTTCTACGGACGTGGTTGTGTACAATAAGTTAAAACTTTCCTTGTTAATGTAATCTAAAACGATGTACAACTTAATAGATTCACCTCATTTCTAAAGTAGTTTATTTAGAAAACAAACATCTTCATTGCCGAACCCTATAGTGTGTGAAATAAGCTAGTTCGGTTTTAGGAATCAGTTGTTTTCCTACGAAGAAGGTTGAGTGCAGCAAGTTCAAACTGTCCTTGTTTGTGTAATCTAACAAGATTTACAACTTACAAGTTTCGCTTCATTTCTAAACTACTTTTTTTAGAAAACAAACATCTTCATTTCCGAACACTGTACAGTGTGAAATGAGCTATTTCAGTTCTAGAAATCATTTGCTTTCCTACGAAGAAGATTGAATGCAGCAAGTTCAAACTTTAATAGTTCGTGTAATCTAACAAGATGTATAAGATAGCTATTTGCCTCTTTTCTAAAGTAGTTTGTTTAGAAAACCAACATCTTCATTGGCAAACACTATACTGGGTGAAATAAGCTAGTTCGGGCTAGGAATCAGTTGCTTTCCTACGAGGAAGGTTGAGTGCAACAAGTTCAAACTTTCCTTGTTAATGTAATCTAAAAAGATGTACAACTTGGTAGATCAGTCTCATTTCTACAGAAGTTTGTTTAGAAAACAAATATCTCTATTGCCAAACACTGTACTGTGTGAAATAAGCTAGTTCGGTTCTAGGAATCACTTGCTTTCCTATGAAGAATGTTGAGGGCAGCAAGTTCAACCTTTCCTTGTTTGTGTAATCTATCAAGAAGTACAACTTACAAGTTTCGCTTCATTTCTAAACTGCTTTGTTTAGAAAACCAACATCTTCATTACCGAATCCTATACTGTGTGAAATAAGCTAGTTCGGTTCTAGGAATAATTTGCTTTCCTGCAAAGATGATTGAGTGCAACGACTTCAAACTTTCCTTGTTACTGTAATCTAAAAAGATGTACAACTTAATAGATTCACCTCATTTCTAACGTAGTTTGTTGAGAAAACAAACATCTTCATTGCCGAACACTGTACTGTGTGAAATAAGCTAGTTCGGTTCTAGGAATCAGTTGTTTTCCTACGAAGAAGGTTGAGTGCAGAAAGTTCACACATTCCTTGTTAATGCAATATAAAAATGTGTACAACTTAGTAGGTAGGTGTCATTTCTTCAGTACTTTGTTTAAAAAACAAACATCTTCATTGCCGAACACTGCACTGTGTGAAAATAGCTAGTTCGTTTCTAGGAATTAGTTGCTTTCCTACGAATAAGGTTGTGTGCACAAAGTTCAATCTTTCCTTGTTTGTGTAATCTAACAAGAAGTACAACTTTTTGGATTCGCCTCATTTCTAAACTACTTTGCTTAGGAAACTAACAACTTCATTGCCAAATATTGTACTGTGTGAAATAAGTTTTTTTGGTTCTAGGAATAAGTTGCTTTCCTGCGAAGAAGGTTGAGTGCAGCAAGATCAAACTTTCCTAGTTTGTGTAATCTAACAAGATGTATAAGTTACTTGATTCCCCTCATTTCTACAGTAACTTCTTTAGAAAACAAACATCTTATTGCAGAACCCTTTACTGTGTGAAATAAGCTAGTTCGGTCTAGGAATCAGTTTCTTTCCTACAAAGAAGGTTGAGTGCAACAAGTTCAAACTTTCATTGTTAATAATCTAAAAAGATGTTCAACTTTACAGATTGGCCTCATTTCTACTGTAGCTTGTTTAGAAAACAAATATCTTCATTGTCGAACACTGTACTGTGTGAAATAAGCTAGTTCGGATCTAGGAATCAGTTGCTTTCCTACGAAGAAGGTTGAGTGAGCAAGTTCAAACTTTCCTTGTTAATGTAATCTAAAAAGATGTACAACTTAATAGATTCACCTCATTGCCGAACACTGTACTGTGTGAAATAAGAAGTTTGGTTCTAGGAATCAGTTGCTTTCCTCCGAAGAAGGTTGAATGCAGCAAGTTCAAACTTTCGTAGTTTGTGCAATCTCACAATATGTATAAGTTAGCAGATTCGCCTTGGTCCTAAAGTAGTTTCTTTAGAAAACATCGTCATTTCCGAATCCTATACTGTGTGAAATAAGCGAGTTCGGTTCTAGTAATCAGTTGTTTTCCTACAAAGACGGTTGAGTGCAACAAGTTCAAACTTTCCTTCTTAATGTAATCTAAAAGATATACAACTTAGTAGATTGGACTCATTTCTACAGCAGTTTGTTTAAAAAAAAATCTTCATTGCCGAACACTATACTGTGTGAAATAAGCTAGTTCGGTTCTAGGAATCAGTTGCTTTCCTACGAGGAAGGTTGAGTGCCGCAAGTTCAAACTTTCCTTGTTTGTGTAATCTGACAAGATGTACACCTTACAGGTTTCGCTTCATTTCTAAACTACTTTGTTGAGAAAACAAACATCTTCATTGCCAAACACTGTTCTGTGTGAAATAAGCTAGATCAGTCTACGAATCAGTTGCTTTCCTACGAAGAAGGTTGAGTGGAACAAGTTCAAACTTTCCTTGTTAATGTAATCTAAAAAGATATACTACTTAGTACATTGGGCTCATTTCTACAGTAGGTTGTTTAGAAAACAAACATGTTCATTGCCTAACACTGTACTGTGTGAAATAAGCTAGTTCGGTTCTAGGAATCAGTTGCTTTCCTACGAAGAAGGTTGAGTGCAGGAAGTTCAAACTTTCCTTGTTTGCGTAATCTAACAAGGTATACAACTTATTATATTTGCCTCATTTCGAAACTACTTTGTTTAGAAAAGAAACACATTCATTGCCAAATATTGTACTGTGTGAAATAAGCTGTTTTGGTTCTAGGAATCAGTTGCTTTCCTGCGAAGAAGGTTGAGTGCAGTAAGTTCAAACTTTCCTAGTTTGTGTAATCTCACAAGATGTATAAGTTAGTAGATTGGCCTCATGTCTACAGTACCTTGTTTAGAAAACAAACACCTTCATTGCATAACACAGTACTGTATGAAATAAGCTAGTTCAGTTCTAGGTATGAATAGCTTTCCTACGAAGAAGGTTGAGTGCAGCAAGTTCAAACTTTCCTTGTTTGTGTAATCAAACAAGATTTGCACCTTACAAGTTTCGCTTCATTTCCAAACTACTTTGTTTAGAAAACAAACATCTTCATTGCCAAACCCTGTAATGTGTTAAATAAGCTAGTTTGGTTCTAGGAATCGGTTGCTTTTCTACGGAGACGGTTGAGTGCAACAAGTTCAAACTTTCCGTGCTAATGTATTCAAAAAAGATATACGACTTAATAGATTCACCTCTTTTCTAAAGTCGTTTGTTGAGAAAACAAACATATTCATTCCCGAACACTGCACTGTGTGAAATAAGCTGGTTCAGTTCTAGGAATCAGTTGCTTTCCTACAAAGAAGGTTGAGGGCAGCAAGTTCAAACTTTCCTAGTTTGTGTAATCTCAGAAGATGTATAAGTTAGTAGATTCGCCTCATTTATAAAGTAGTTTGTTTAGAAAACAAACATCTTCATTGATGAACCCTATACTGTGTGAAATATGCTATCTCGGTTGTAGGAATCAGTTGTTTTCCTACGGAGAAGGTTGAGTGCAACAAGTTCAAGCTTTCCTTGTTAATTTAATCTTTAAAGATGTACAACTTAGTAGATTGGCCTCATTTCTACAGTAGTTTGTTTAAAAAACAAACATCTTCATTGCCGAACACTATTCTGTGTGAAGTAAGCTAGTTCGGTTCTAGGAATCAGTTGCTTTCCTATGAAGAAGGTTGAGTGCAGGAAGTTCAAACTTTCCTTCTTTGTGTAATCTAACAAGATGTACAACTTAGAAGTTTCGCTTCATTTCTAAACTACTTTGTTTAGAAAACAAACATCTTCATTGCGGAACACTGTACTGTGTGAAATAACATAGTTCGGTTCTAGGAAACAGTTGTTTTCCTACGAAGAAGGTTGAGTGCAGCAAGTTCAAACTTTCCTAGTTTGTGTAAGGTAAAACGATGTATAAGTTAGTTGATTGGCCTCAGTTCTAAAGTAGTTTCTTTAGAAAACACACAGCTTCTTTGCTTTATCCCATACTGTGTGAAATAAGCTAGTTCGGTCTAGAATCAGTTGCTTTCCTACAAAGAAGGTTGAGTGCAACAAGTTCAAATTTTCCTTGTTACTATAATCTAAAAAGATGTACAACTTACAAGTTTCGCTTCATTTCTAATCTACTTTGTTTAGAAAGCAAACACCTTTATTGCCAAATACTGTACAGTGTGAAATAAGCTGTTTTGGTTCTAGGAATTAGTTCCTTTTTTCCGTAGGTGGTTGAGTGCAGCAAGTTCAAATTTTCTTGTTAATGTAATCTAAAAAGTTGTACAACTTCATAGATTCACCTCATTTTTAAAGTAGTTTGTTGAGAAAACAAACATCTTCATTGCCAAAAATTGTAATGTGTGAAATAAGCTAGTTCCTTTCTAGCATTCAGTTGCTTTCCTACATAGAAGGTTGAGTGCAGCAAGTTCAAACTTTCCTAGTTTGTGTAATCTAACAAGATGAACAAGTTAGTTGATTCTCCTCATTTCTAAAGTCGATTGTTTAGAAAACAAACATCTTTATTGCCGAACCCTGTACTGTGTGAAAATAGATACTTTGTTTCTAGGAATCAGTTGCTTTCCTACGAAGAAGGTTGAGTATAGCACCTTCAAACTTTCCTTGTTTGTGTAATCTAACAAGATGTACAACTTATTAGGTTCGCGTCACTTTTAAAATACTTTGTTTAGAAAACAAACACCTTCTTTGCCAAATATTGTACTGTGTGAAATAAGGTGTTTTGTTTCTAGGAATCAGTTGCGTTCCTGCGAAGAAGGTTGAGTGCAGCAAGTTCAAACTTTCCTTGTTTCTGTAATCTAAAAATATGTACTCCTTACAAGTTTCGCTTCATTTCTGAACTATTTTGATTAGAAAACAAACATCTTCATTGCTAAACACTGTAATGTGTGAAATAAACTATTTCGGTTCTAGGAATCAGTTGCCTTTCTAAGGAGATGGTTGAGTGCAACAAGTTCAAACTTTCCTTGTTAATGTAATTTAAATTGATGTACAACTTAATCAATTCACCTCATTTCTGAAGTAGTTTTTTGAGAAATCAAACATCGTCATTACCGAACACTGTACTGTGTGAAATAAGCTAGTTCGGTTATAGGAATCAGTTGCTTTCCTACGAAGAAGGTTGAGTGCAGCAAGTTCAAACTTTTCTTGTTTGTGTAATCTAACAAGATGTACAACTTACAAGTTTCGCTTCAATTCTAAACTACTTTGTTTAGAAAACAAACACCTTCATTGCCAAATATTGTACTTTGTGAAATGAGCTGTTTAGGTTCTAGAAATCAATTGCTTTCCTACGAAGAAGGTTGAGTGCAACAAGTTCAAACTTTTCTTGTTAATATAATCTAAAAAGATGTATAACTTAGTAGATTGGCCTCATTTATACAGTAGCTTGATTAGAAAACAAATATCTTCATTGCCTAACACTGTACTGTGTGAAATAAGCTAATTCGGTTCTAGGAATCAGCAAGTTCAAACTTTCCTTGTTTGTGTAATGGAACAAGTTGTACACCTTACAAGCTTCGCTTCATTTCTAAACTTCTTTGTTTACAAAATGAACATCTTCATTGCCAAACACTGTAATGTCTGAAATAAGCTAGTTCAGTTCTCGGAATCAGTTGCTTTTCTACTGAGATGGTTGAGTGCAACAAGTTCAAACTTTCCTTGTTAATGTAATCTAAAAAGATATACAACTTAATAGATCACCTCATTTCTTAAGTAGTTTGTTGAGAAAACAAACATCTTCATTGCCAAACACTGTACTGTGTGAAATAAGCTAGTACAGTTCTAGGAATCAGTTGCTTTCCTAGGAAGAAGGTTGAGTGCACCAAGTTCAAACTTTCCTAGTTTGTGTAATCTAACAAGATATATAAGGTAGTTGATTCGCCACATTCCTAAAGTAGTTTGTTTAGAAACCAAACATCTTCATTGCCGAACCCTATACTGTGTGAAATAAGCTAGTTCGGTCTAGGAATCATTTGCATTCCTACGAAGAAGGTTGAGTGCAGCATGTTCAAACTTTCCTTGTGTAATCTAACAAGATGTACATCTTATTTGATTCGCCTCATTTCTAAACTACTTTGTTTATAAAACAAACACCTTCATTGCCAAATATTGTACTGTGTGGAATAAGCTGTTTCGGTTCTAGAAATCAGTTGATATCCTACAAATAAGGTTGAGTGCAGCAAGTTCAAACTTTCCTAGTTTGTGTATTCTAACAAGATGTAAAAGTTTGTAGATTTGCCTCATTTCTAAAGTAGTTTGTTTAGAAAACAAAAATCTTCATTGCCGAACCCTATACTGTGAGAAATAAGATAGTTCAGTTCTAGGAAACATTTGCTTTCCTAGGAAGAAGGTTGAGTGCAACAAGTTCCAACTTTCCTTGTTAATGTAATCCAAAAATATGTACAACTTAGTAGATTGGCCTCATTTCTACAGTAGATTGTTAGGAAACAAACATTTTCATTGCCGAACACTGTTCTGTGTTAAATAAGCTACTTCGGTCTAGGAATCAGTAGCTTTCCTATGAAGAAGGTTGAGTGCAGCAAGTTCAATCTTTCCTTGTTTGTGTAATATAACACGATGTACAAGGTACAAGTTTCGCTTCATTTCTCAACTACTTTGTTTAGAAAACAAACAACTACATTGCCAAACACTGTACGGTGTGAAATAAGCAAGTTAAGTTCTAGGAATTAGCTGCTTTTCTACGGACTTGGTTGAGTGCGATAAGTTCAAACTTTCCTTGTTAATGTAATCAGTTGCTTTTCTACGAAGAAGGTTGAGTGCAGCAAGTTCAAACTTTCCTTGTTTGTGTAATCTAACAAGATGTACAACTTACAAGTTTCGCTTCATTTCTAAACTACTTTGTTTAGAAAACAAACACATTCATTTCCAAATATTGTACTGTGTGAAATAAGCTGTTTCGGTTCTAGAAATCAGTTGCTTTCCTACGAAGAAGATTGAGTGCAGCAAGTTCAAATTTTCCTTCTTTGTGTCATCTAACAATATATATAATTTAGTTGATTTGCCTCATTTCTAAAGTAGTTTCTTTAGAAAACAAACATCTTCTTAACCAACCCTATACTGTGTGAAATAAGCTAGTTTTGTCTAGGAATCAGTTGCTTTCCTAAGAAGAAGTTGAGTGCAACAAGTTCAAACGTTCCTTGTTAATGTAATCTAAAAACATGTACAGCTTAGTTGATTGGTCTCATTTCTACGAAGAAGGTTGAGTCCAGCAAGTTCAAACTTTCCTTGTTTGTGAAATCTAACAAGATGTAAAACTTAATAGATTCACCTCATTTCTAAAGTAGTTTGCTGAGAAAAGAAACATCTTCATTGCCAAAAACTGTACTGTGTGAAATAAGCATGTTCGGTTCTAGGAATCAGTTGCTTTCCTATGAAGAAGGTTGAGTGCAGCAAGTTCAAACTTTCCTTGTTTGTGCAATCTAACAAGATATACAACTGAGAAGTTTTGCTTCATTTCTAAAGTACTTTGTTTAGAAAACAAACACATTCATTGCCAAATATTGTACTGTGTGAAATAAGCTGTTTCGGTTCTAGGAATCAGTTGCTTTTCTCTGGAGATGGTTGAGTGTAGCAAGTTCAAACTTTCCTTGTTAATGTAATCTAAAAAGATGTACAACTTAACAGAATCACTTCATTTCTAAAGTAGTTTGTTGGGAAAACAAACATCTTCATTACCGAACACTGTACTGTGTGCAATAAGCTAGTTCGGTTCTAGGAATCACTTGCTTTCCTACAAAGATGGTTGAGTGCACAAAGTTCAAACTATCCATGTTTGTGTAATCTAACAAGATGTATACCTTATTAGATTCGCCTCATTTCTACATAGTTTGTTTAGAGAACAAACATCATCATTGTCAAACACTGCAATTTGTGAAATAAACTAGTTCGTTTCTAGAATCAGTTGCTTTTCTACGAAGAAAGATGAGTAAAGAAAGTTCAAACTTTCCTTGTTAATGTAATCCAAAAAGAGGTACAACTTAGTAGATTGGCCTAATGTCTACAGTAGTTTGTTTAGAAAACAAACATCTTCATTGCCGAACACTGTACTGTGTGTAAAAAGCTACTTCATTTCTAGGAATCAGCTGCTTTCCTATGAAGAAGTTGAGTACAGCAAGTTCAAACTTTCCTTCTTTGGTTAACCTAACAAGATGTAAAACTTACATGTTTCATTTCATTTCTAAACTACTTTGTTTAGAAAACAAACATCTTCATTGCCAAATACTGTAATGCGTGAAATAAGCTATTTCGGTTCTAGGAAACAGTTGCTTTCCTACGAAGAAGGTTGAGTGCAGGAAGTTCAATCTTTCCTAGTTTGTGTAATCTAACAAAATGTATAAGTTAGTAGATTCCCCTCATTTCTAAAGCAGTTTATTTAGAAAACAAACATCCTCATTGCTGAACCCTATACTGTGTGAAATAAGCTAGTTCGGTTCTAGGAATCAGTTGTTTTCCTACGAAGAATGTTGAGTGCAGCAAGTTCACACTTTCCTTGTTTGTGTAATCTAACAAGATGTTCAACTTACAAGTTTCACTTCATTTCTAAACTACTTGGTTTAGAAAACAAACACCTTCATTACCAAATATTGCACTGTGTGAAATAAGGTGTTTCGGTTCTAGGAACCAGGTGCTTTTCTACAGAGATGGTTGAGTGCAACAAGTTCAAACTTTCCTTGTTAATGTAACCTAAAAAGATGTACAACTTAATGGATTCACCTCATTTCTAAAGTAGTTTGTTGAGAAAACAAACATCTTCATTGCATAAACACTGTACTGTGTGAAATAAGCTAGTTCGGTTCTAGGAATCAGTTGCTTTCCTACGAAGAAGGTTGAGTAATCTAACAAGATGTACAACTTACAAGTTTCACTTCATTTCTAAACTACTCTGTTTAGAAAACAAACATCTTTAACGCCGAACGCTGTTCTGTGTGAAATAACGTAGTTCGGTTCTAGGAATCAGTTGCTTTCTTGTTAATGTAATCTAAAAAGATGTACATCTTAATTGATTGGGGTCATTTCTTCAGTAATTTGTTTAGAAAACAAACATCTTCATTGCCAAACCCTGTACTGTGTGAAAATTGCTATTTCGTTTCAAGGAATCAGTTGCTTTCCTACAAAGAAGGTTAAGTGCAGCAAGTTGAAACTTTCCTTGTTTGTGTAATCTAACAAGATGTACAACTTATTACATTCGCCTCATTTCTAAACTACTTTGTTTAGAAAGCAAACACCTTCATTGCCAAATATTGTACTATTTGAAATAAGCTGTTTTGGTTCTAGGAATCAGTTGCTTTCCTGGAAGAAGGTTGTGTGCAGCAAGTTCGAACTTTCCTTGTTCGTGTAATCTCACAAGATGAACAACTTGCAAGTTTCGCTTCATTTCTAAACTACTGTGTTTAGAGAACAAACATCTTCATTGCCAAACAGTTTACTGTGTGAAATAAGGTAATTCGGTTCTAGGAATCAGTTTCTTTTCTCCGGAGATGGTTGAGTGCAGCAAGTTCAAACTTTCTTTGTTAATGTAATCTAAAAAGAGGTACAACTTAGTAGATTGGCCTAATTTCTACAGTAGTTTCTTTAGAAAACAAACATCTTCATTGCCAAAAACTGTACTGTGTGTAAAAAGCTAGTTCTTTGCTCGGAATCAGTTGCTTTCCGACGAAGAAGATTGAGTGCAGCAATTCAAACGTTCCTTGTTTGTGTAACCTAACAAGATATAAAACTTACAAGTTCCGTTTCATTTCTAAACTACTTTGTTAAGAAAACAAACATCTTTCTTGCCAAGTACTGTAATATGTGAAACAAGCTATTTCGGTTCTAGGAATCATTTGCTCTCCTACGAAGAAGGTGGAGTGCAGTAAGTTAAAACTTTCCTTCTCTGTGTAATCTACCAAGATGTACAAGTTAGTAGATTAGCCTCATTTGTAAAGTAGTTTGTTTAGAAAACAAACATCTTCTTTGCCGAACCCTGTAGTGTGTGACAATATCTAGGTGGTTTCTAGGAATCAGGTTGAGGGCAGCAATTTCAAACTTTCCTTGTTTGTGTAATCAAACAAGATGTACAACTTATTAGATTCGCCTCATTTCCAAACTACTTTGTTTAGAAAACAAACACCTTCATTGCCAAATATTGTACTGTGTGAAATAAGCTGTTTCGGTTCTAGAAATCAGTTGCTTTCCTACAAAGAAGGTTGAGTTCAGCAAGTTCAAACTTTCCACGTTTTTGTAATCTAAAAAGATGTATCAGTTAGTTGATTCGCCTCATTTCTACAGTAGTTGTTTAGAAAACAAACATCTTCATTGCCGATCCCTATACTGTGTGAAATAAGCTAGTTCAGTCTAAGAATCTGTTGTTTTCCTATGAAGAAGGTTGAGTGCAACAAGTTCAAACTTTCCTTGTTAATATTATCTAAAATGATGTACAACTTAGTAGATTGGTCTCATTTCTACAGTAGTTTGTTTAGAAAACAAACATCTTCATTGCCAAACACTATACTGTGTGAAATAAGCTAGTTCGGTACTGGGAATCAGTTGCTTTCCTTCGAAGAAGAAGTTTGAGTGCAGCAAGTTCAACCTTTCCTTGTTTGTGAAATCTTACAGGATGTACAACTTACAAGTTTCGCTTCATTTCTAAACTACTTTGTTTAAAATACAAACATCTTCATTGCTGATCACTGTACTGTGTGAAATAAGCTAGTTCGGATATAGGAATCAGTTGCTTTCCTTTGAAGAAGATGTTTGAGTGCAGCAGGTTCAAACTTTCCTTGTTTGTGAAATCTAACAAGATATACAACTTACAATATCCGCTTCATTTCTATACTACTTTGTTTAGAAAACAACCATCTTCGTTGCTGAACACTGTACTGTGTGAAATAAGCTAGTTCGGTTCTAAGAATCAGTTGCTTTTCTACGGAGATGGTTCAGTGCAACAAGTTCAAACTTTCATTGTTAATATAATCTAAAAAGATGTACAATTTAGTAGATTGGCTTCATTTCTACAATAGTTTGTTTAGAAAAGAGACATGTTCATTGCTGAACCCTCTACTGTGTGAATATAGCTAGCAGTTTGTTAAGAAAAGAAACATCTTCATTGCCTAACACTGTACTGTGTGAAATAAGCTATTTCGGTTCTAGGAATCAGTTGCTTTCCTACGAAGAAGGTTGAGTGCAGCAAGTTCAAACTTTCCTTGTTTGTGTAATTTAACAAAATGTACAACTTACAAGTATAGCTTCATTTCTAAACTACTTTGTTTAGAAGCGACACATCTTCATTTCTAAACACTGTAATGTGCGAAATAAGCTAGTGTGGTTCTAGGAATCAGTTGCTTTCCTACGAAGAAGGTTGAGTGAAGCAAGTTCAAACTTTCCTTGTTAATGTAATCTAAAAAGATGTACAATTTAGTAGATTGACGTCATTTCTACAATAGTTTGTTTAGAAAAGAGACATGTTCATTGCCGAACCCTCTACTGTGTGAATATAGCTAGTTTGTTTCTAGGAAACAGTTGGTTTCCTATGAAGAAGGTTGAGTGCAGCAAGTTCAAACTTTCCTTGTTTGTGTAATCTAACCAGATGTACAACTTATTAGATCCACCTCTTTTCTTAACTACTTTGTTTAGAAAACGAACACCTTCATTGCCGAACGCTGTACTGTGTGAAATAAGCTAGTTCGGTTGTAGGAATCAGTTGCTTTCCTACGAAGAAGGTTGAGTGCAGCAAGTTCAAACTTTCCTTGTTTGTGTAATGTAACAACAAGTACAACTTAGTAGTTTCGCTTCATTTCTAAACTACTTTGTTTAGAAAAGAAACATCTCCATTGCTGAACAATATACTCTGTGAAATAAGTTAGTTTGGTTCTAGGAATCAGTTGCTTTCCTATGAAGAAGTTTGAGTGCAACAACTTCAAACATTCCTTGTTTGTGTAATCTAACAAGATGTACAACTTAGAAGTTTCACTTCATTTCTAAACTACTTTCTTTAGAAAACAAACATATTCATTTCCGAACACTGTACTGTGTGAAATAATCTAGTTCGGTTCAAGGGAACAGTTGTTTTCCTACGAAGATGGTTGAGTGCAGCAAGTTCAAACTTTCCTTGTTAATACAATCTAATAAGATGTACAACTTACAAGTTTCACTTCATTTCTGAACTACTGTGTTTAGAAAACAAACACCTTCATTGCCATATACTGCACTGTGTGAAATAAGCTGTTTCGTTTCTCGGAATCAGTTGCTTTTCTCCAGTGATGGTTGAGTGCAGCAACTTCAAAGTTTCCTTGTTAATGTAATCTGAAAAGTTGTACAATTTCATAGATTCACCTCATTTCTAAAGTAGTTTGTTGAGAAAACAAACATCTTCCTTGCCGAAAACTGCAATTTGTGAAATAAGCTAGTTCATTTCTAGGAATCAGTTGCTTTCCTACAAAGAAGGTTGAGTGCAGCAAGTTCAAACTTTCTTAGTTTGTGTAATCTAACAAGATGTATAAGGTAGTTAATTCACCTCAATTCTAAAGTAGTTTGTTTAGAAAACAAACATCTTCATTGCCGAACCCTATACTGTGTGAACTAAGCTAGTTCGGTCTAGGAATAAGTTGCTTTCCCACGAAGAAGGTTGAGTGCAACAAGTTCAAACTTTCCTTGTTAATGTAATATAAAAAGATGTACAACTTAGTAGATTGGTCTCATTTCTACAGAAGTTTGTTTAGAAAACAAACATCTTCATTGCCGAACACTATACTGTGTGAAAAAAGCTAGTTCGGTTCTAGGAATCAGTTGCTTTCCTACAAAGAAGGGTGAGTGCAGCAAGTTCAAATTTTCCTTGTTAATATAATCTAAAAAGATGTACACTTAGTTGATTGGCGTCATTTCTACAGTAGATTTTTTAGAAAAAAAATATCTTCATTGCCGAACCCTGTATTGTGTGAAAATAGCTAGCTCGTTTCTAGGAATCAGTTGCTTTCCTACGAATAAGGTTGAGTGCAGCACTTTCAAACTTTCCTTGTTTGCGTAATCTACCAAGATGTACCACTTATTAGATTCGCCTCATGTCTAAAGTACTTTGTTTAGAAAATGAACACCTTCATTGTCAAATATTATACTGTGTGAAATAAGCTGTTTTGGTTCTAGGAATCAGTTGCTTTCCTGCGAAGAAGGTTGAGTGCAGTAAGTTCAAACTTTCCTTGTTAATGTATTATAAAAAGATATACAAGTTAGTAGATTGGACTCATTTCTACAGTAGCTTGTTTAGAAAACAAACATCTTCATTGCACAACACTGGACTGTGTGAAATATGCTGTTTTGATTCTAGGAATCAGTTGCTTTCCTACGAAGAAGGGTGAGTGCAGCAAGTTCAAACTTTCCTTGTTTGTGTAAACTAACAAGATGTACACCTTACAAGTTTCGCTTCATTTCTAAACTACTTTGTTTAGAAAGCAAACATCTTCATTGCCAAACACTGAAAGTTGTGAAATAAGCTAGTTCGGTTCTAGGAAACAGTTGCTTTTATACGGAGATGGTTGAGTGCAAGAAGTTCAAACTTTCCTTGTTAATGTATTCTAATACGATGTACAACTTAATAGGTTCAGCTCATTTCTGAGGCAGTTTGTTGAGAAAACAAACACCTTCATTGACAAATATTGTATTTTGTGAAATAAGCTGTTCTGGTTCTATGAATCAGTTGCTTTCCTACAAAGAAGATTGAGTGCAGCAAGTTCAAAGTTTCCCAGTTTGTGTAATCCAACAACATGTATAAGTTAGTAGATTCGCCTCATTTATAAAGCAGTTTGTTCAGAAAACAAACATCTTCAATGCCAAACCCTATACCGTGTGAAATAACCTATTCGGTTCTAGGAATCAGTTGTTTTCCTACGAAGAAGGTTGAGTGCAACAAGTTCAAATTTCATTGTTAATGTAATCTAAAAAGATGTACAACTTAGTAGATTGGCCACATTTCTACAGTAGTTTGTTTAAACAAGCAAACATCTTCATTGCTGAACACTGTACTGTGTGAAATAAGCTAGTTCGGTTCTAGGAATCAGTCACTTTCCTATGAAGAAGGTTGAGTGCAGCAAGTTCAAAGTTTCCTTATTTGCGTAATCTAACAAGATATACAACTTATTAGATTCGCCTCATGTCTAAACTACTTTGTTTAGAAAACGAACACCTTCATTGCGAAATATTGTACTGTGTGAAATAAGCTGTTTTGGTTCTAGAAATCAGTTGCTTTCCTGTGAAGTAGGTTGAGTGCAGTAAGTTCAAACTTTCCTTGTTTATGTATTATAAAAAGATGTACAACTTAGTAGATTGGCCTCATTTCTACAGTAGCTTGTTTAGAAAACAAACATCTTCATTGCCCAACATGGTACTGTGTGAAATAAGCTGTTTCGATTCTAGGAATCAGTTGCTTTCTTACGAAGAAGGTTGAGTACAGCAATTTCAAACTTTCCTTGTTTGTGTAATCTAAGAAGATGTACAACTTATTAGATTCGCCTCATTTCTAAACTACTTTGTTTAGAAAACAAACACCTTAATTTCCAAATATTGTACTGTGTGAAATAAGCTATTTCGGTCTAGGAATCAGTTGCTTTCCTACGAACAAGTTTGAGTGCAGCAAGTTCAAACTTTCCTAGTTTGTGTAATCTAACACGATGTATAAGTTAGTTGATTCGCCTCATTTCTAAAGTAGTTTGTTTAGAAAACAAATATCTTCTTTGCCGAACCCTATGCTGTGTGAATTAAGCTAGTTCAGTCTAGGAATCAGTTGCTTTCCTACGAAGAATGTTGACTGCAAGAAGTTCAAACTTTCCTTGTTAATATAATCTAAAAAGATGTACAACTTACCAGTTTCGCTTCATTTCTAACCTACTTTGTTTAGAAAACAAACACCTTCATTGGCAAATAATATACTGTGTGAAATAAGCTTTTTCGGTTCTAGGAATCAGTTGCTTTTCTTCGAAGATGGTTGAGTGCAGCAAGTTCAAACTTTCCTTGTTAATGTGATCTAAAAAGATTTACAACTTAATAGACTCACCCCATTTCTAAAGTAGTTTGTTGAGAAAACAAACATCTTCATTGCCGAACACTGTACTGTGTGAAATAAGCTAATTCAGTTCTAGGAATCAGTTGCTTTCCTACGAAGAAGGTTGAGTGCAGCAAGTTCAAACTTTCCTTGTTTGTGTAATCTAACAAGATATACAACTTACAAGTTTCGCTTCATTTCTAAACTATTTCTTTAGAAAACAAACACCTTCGTTGCGAAATATTGTTCTGTGTGAAATAAGCTGTTTCAGTTCTAGGAATCAGTTGCTTTTCTCTGGAGATGGTTGAGTGTAGCAAGTTCAAACTTTCCTTTTTAATGTAATCTTAAAAGATATACCACTTAACAGATTCACCTCATTTCTAAAGTAGTTTGTTGGGAAAACAAACATCTTCATTACCGAACACTGTACTGTGTGAAATAAGATAGTTCGCTTCTAGGAATCACTTGCTTTCCTACAAAGATGGTTGAGTGCAAAAACTTCAAACTTTCCATGTTTGTGTAATCTAATAAGATGTACAACTTATTAGATTCGCCTCATTTCTACATAGTTTGTTTAGAAAACAAACATGTTCATTGCCAAACACTGTACTTTGTGAAATAAACTAGTTCGTTTCTAGGAATCAGTTGTTTTCCTACGAGGAAGGTTGAGTGCAGCAAGTTCAAACATTCCTTGTTAATGTAATCTAAAAAGATGTACAACTTAGTAGATTGGCTCCATTTCTTCAGTACTTTGTTTAGAAAACAAACATCTTCATTCCCGAACCATGTACTGTATGAAAATAGCTAGTTCTTTTCTCGGAATCAGTTGCGTTCCTACAAAGAAGTTTGAGTGCAGCAAGTTCAAACTTTTCTTGTTAATGTAATCTGATAAGTTGTACACCTTCATAGATTCACCTCATTTCTAAAGTTGTTTGTTGAGAAAACTAACATCTTCAGTGCCACACACTGTAATGTGTGAAATAAGCTAGTTCCTTTCTAGGAATCACTTGCTTTCCTACGAAGAAGGTTGAGTGCAGCAAGTTCAAACTTTCCTAGTTTGTGTAAGCTAACAAGATGTACAACTTACAAGTTTCGTTTCATTTCTAAAATACATTTTTTAGAAAACAAACATCTTTATTGCCAAATACTTTAATGTGTGAAATAAGCTATTTGGTTCTAGGAATCATTTGCTTTCCTACAAAGAAGGCTGAGTGCAGCAAGTTCAACTTTCATTGTTTTTGTAATCTAACAAGATGTACAAGTTAGAAGATTAGTCTCATTTGTAAAGTAGTTTGTTTAGAAAACAAACATCTTCATTGCCGAACCCTGTACTGTGTGAAAATAGCTAGTTCGTTTTTAGGAATCAGTTGCTTTCCCACGAAGAAGGTTGAGTTCAGCAAGTTCAAACTTAGTTGTTTGTGTAATCTAACAAGATGTACAACTTAATAGATTCGCCTCAATTCTAAACTACTTTGTTTAGAAAACTGACACCTTCATTGCCAAATATTATACTGTGTGAAATAAGCTGTTTCGGTTCTAGAAATCAGTTGCTTTCCTATGAAGAAGGTTGAGTGCAGCAAGTTCAAACTTTCCAAGTTTGTGTAATCTAACAAGGTGTATAAGTTAGTTGATTCACCTCATTTTGAAAGTAGTTTGTTTACAAAACAAACATCTTCTTTGCCGAACCATATACTGTGTGAAATAAGCAAGTTCGGTCTAGGAATCAGTTGCTTTCCTACGAAGAAGGTGGAGTGCAACATGTTCAAACTTTCCTTGTTAATATTATCTAAAAAGATGTACAACTTAGTACATTGGCCTCATTTCTAACATAGTTTGTTTGGAAAACAAATATCTTCCTTGCCATACACTGTACTGTGTGAAATAAGCTAGTTCCGATCTAGGAATCAGTTGCTTTCCAACGAAGAAGGTTGAGTGCAGCGAGTTCAAACTTTCCTTGTTTGTGTAATCTATCAAGATGTACACCTTACAAGTTTCGCTTCATTTCTAAACTACTTTGTTTAGAAAACAAACATCTTCATTGCCAAACACTGTAATGTGTGAAATAAGCTAGTTCCGTTCTAGGAATCAGTTGCTTTTCTACAGAGATGGTTGAATGCAACAAGTTCAAACTATCCTTGTTAATGTACTTTAAAAAGATGTACAACTTAATCGATTCACCTCATTTCTATTGTACTTTGTTGAGAAAACAAACATCTTCATTGCCGAACAGTGTACTGTGTAAAATAAGCTAGTTCGGTTCTAGGAATCAGTTGTTTTCCTACGAAGAATGTTGAGTATAGCAAGTTCAAACTTTCCTATTTTATGTAAACTCACAAGATGGATAAAGTTCGTAGATTCGCCTTATTTCTAAAGTAGGTTGTTTAGAAAACAAACATCTTCATTGCAGAACCCTATACTGTGTGAAATAAGATAGTTCAGTTCTAGGAATCAGTTGTTTTCCTACGAAGAAGGTTGAGTGCAACAAGTTCAAATTTCATTGTTAATGTAATCTAAAAAGATGTACAACTTAGTAGATTGGCCACATTTCTACAGTAGTTTGTTTAAACAAGCAAACATCTTCATTGTGGAACCCTATAATGTGTGAAATAAGCTAGTTCGATTCTCGGAATCAGTTGCTTTCTGACAAAGAAGGTTGAGTGCAACAAGTTCAAACATTCATTGTTAATGTAATCTTAAAAGATGTCCAACATAGTAGATTCGCGTCATTTCTTCTGTAGGTTGTTTAGAAAACAAACATCTTTGTTGCCGAATTCTGTACTGTGTTAAATTAGCTAGTTCGTTTCTAGGAATCAGTTGCTTTCCTACGAAGAAGATTGAGTGAAGCAAGTTCAAACTTTCCTTGTTTGTGTAATTTAACAAGATGTACAACTTATTAGATTCGTCTCATTTCTAAACTACATGGTTAGAAAACAAACAACTTCATTGCCAAATATTATACTGTGTGAAATGAGCTATTTCGGTTCTAGGAATCAGTTGCTTTCCTGCGAAGAAGATTGCGTGCAACAAGTTCAAACTTTCCTTGTTAATGTAATCTAAAAAGATGTACAACTTAGTAGACTGGTCTCATTTCTACAGAAGTGTTTTTAGAAAACAAACATCTTCATTTGCGAACACAGTACTGTGTAAAATAAGCTAGTTCGGTTCTTGGAATCAGTTGCTTTCCTACCAAGAAGGTTGAGTGTAGCAAGTTCAACCTTTTCTTGTTAATGTAATCTAAAAAGATGTATACAACTTAGTAGACTGGTCTCATTTCTACAGAAGTTTGTTTAGAAAACAAACATCTTCATTGGCGAACACTGTACTGTGTGAAATAAGCTAGTTCGGTTCTAGAAATCAGTTGCTTTCCTACGAAGAAGGTTGAGTGCAGCAAGTTCAAACTTTCCTTATTTGTGTAATCTTACAAGATGTACAAATTACAAGTTTCGCTTCATTTCGAAACTACTTTGTTTAGAAAAAAACATCTTCATTGCCGAACGCTGTACTGTGTGAAATAAGCTAGTTCGGTTCTAGGAATCAGTTGCTTTCTTTCGAAGAAGGTCGGGTGCAGCAAGTTAAAACTTTCCTTGTTTGTGCAATGTAACAAGATGTACAACTTTTTAGATTCGCCTCATTTCTAAACTACATTGTTTAGAAAACAAACACCTTCATTGCGAAATATTGTACTGTGTGAACTAAGCTGTTTTGGTTCTAGGAATCAGTTGCTTTCCTGCGAAGAAGGCTTAGTGCAGAAAGTTCAAACTTTCCTAGTTTGTGTAATCTAACAAGATGTATGAGTTAGTTGATTTGCCTCATTTCTACAGTAGCTTGTTTAGAAAACAAACATCTTCATTGCTGAACCCTATACTGTGTGAAATAAGCTAGTTCGGTCTAGGAAACAGTTGCATTCCAACGAAGAAGGTTGAGTGCAACAAGTTCACACTTTCCTTGTTATTGTAATCTAAAAAGATGTACAACTTAGTATATGGGCCTCATTTCTACAGTATCTGGTTTAGAAAACAAACATCTTCATTGCCGAACACTGTACTCTGTGAAGTAAGCTAGTTCGGTTCTAGGAATCAGTTGCTTTCCTACGAAGAAGGTTGAGTGCAGGAAGTTCAAACTTCCTTGTTTGTGTAGTCTAACAAGATATACACCTTATAAGTTTCGCTTCATTTCTAAAATACTTTGTTTAGAAAACAAACATTTTCATTCCCAAACAGTGTAATGTGTGAAATAAGCTAGTTCGGTACTAGGAATCAGTTGATTTTCTACGGAGATAGTTGAGTGCAACAAGATCAAACTTTCCTTGTTAATGTAATCTGAAAAGATGTACAACTTAAAAGATTCACCTCATTTCTACAGTAGTTTGTTTAGAAAACAAACATCTTCATTGCCTAACACTGTACTGTGTGAAATAAGCTAGTTCGGTTCTAGGAATCACTTTCTTTCCTAGGAAGAATGTTGAGTGAAGCAAGTTCAAACTTTCTTAGTTTGTGAAATCACACAAGATGTACAAGTTAGAAGATTCGCCTCATTTCTAAAATAGTTTGTTTAGAAAACAAACATCTTCATTGCCGAACCATATAGTGGGTGAAATAAGGTAGTTCGGATCTAGGAATCAGTTGCTTTCCTACAAAGAAAGGTTGAGTGCAACAAGTTCAAACTTTCCTGGTTAATACAACCTAAAAAGATGTACAACTTACAAGTTTCGCTTCATTTCTAAACTACTTTGTTTAGAAAACAAACACCTTCAGTGTCAAATCCTGTACTGTGTGAAATACGCTGTTTCGGTTCTAGGAATCAGTTGCTACTCTCCGGAGATGGTTGACTGCAGCAAGTTCACACTTTCCTAGTTAATGTAATCTAAAAAGGTGTACAACTTAATAGATTCACCTCATTTCTAAAGTAGTTTGTTGAGAAAACAAACATCTTCATTGCCGAAAACTGTAATGTGTGAAATATGCTAGTTCGTTTCTAGGAATCAGTTGCTTTCCTACGAATAAGGTTGAGTGCAGAAAGGTAAAACTTTCCTAGTTTGTGGAATCTAACAAGATGTATAAATTAGTTTATTCGCCTCATTTCTAAAATAGTTTGTTTAGAAAAAAACATCTTCATTGCCGAACCCTATACTGTGTGAAATTAGTTAGTTCAGTCTAGGAAACTTTGGCTTTCCTTCGAAGAAGGTTGAGTGAAACAAGTTCAAACTTTCCCTGTTAATTTAATCAAAAAGATGTACAACTTAGTAGATTGGTCTCATTTCTAAAGAAGTTTGTTTAGAAAACAAATGTCTTCATTGCCGAACACTGTACTGTGTGAAATAAGCTAGTTCGATTTTAGGAATCAGTGGCTTTCCTACTAAGAATGTTGAGTGCAGGCAGTTCAAACGTTCATTGTTTGTGCAATCTAACAAGATGGACAACTTAAAAGTTTCGCTCCATTTCTAAACTACTTTGTTTAGAAGAGAAACATCTTCATTGACAAACATTGTAATGTGTGAAATAAGCTAGCTCGGTTTTAGGAATCAGTTGCTTTCCTACGAAGAAGGTTGAGTGCCACAAGTTCAAACTTTCCTTCTTAATGTAATCTAAAAAGATGTACAACTAAGTAGATTGCCATCATTTCTACAGAACATTGTTTAAAAAACAAACATCTTCATTGCCAAACCCTGTACTGTATGAAAATAGCTAGTTTTTTTCTAGGAATCAGTTGCTTTGCTAAGAAGAAGGTTGAGTACAGCAAGTTCAAACTTTTCTTGTTTGCGTAATCTAACAAGATATAAACCTTATAAGTTTTGCCTCATTTCTAAACTACTTTGTTTAGAAAACAAACACCTTCATTGCCAAATATTGTACTGTGGGAAATAAGCTATTTTGGTTCTAGGAATCAGTTGCTTTCCAGCAAAGAATGTTGAGGGCAGCAAGTTCAAATTTTCCTAGTTTGTGTAATCTAACAAGATGTATAAGTTAGTTGATTCATCTCATTTCTACAGTAGCTTGTTTAGAAAAGAAACATCTTCATTGCTGAAACCCATGCAGTGTGAAATAAGCTAGTTTGGTCTAAGATTCAGTTGCTTTCCTACGAAGAATGTTGAGTGCAACAACTTCAAACTTTCCTTGTTAATGTAATCTAAAAAGATGTACAACTTAGTAGATGGGCCTCATTTCTACAGTAGCTCGTTTAGAAAACAAACATCTTCATTGCCGAACACTGTACTGTGTGAAATAAGCTAGTTCTGTTCTGGGAATCAGTAGCTTTCCTACGAAGAAGGTTGAGTGCAAAAAGTTCAAACTTTCCTTGTCAATGTAATCTAAAAAGATGTACAACTTAGTAGATTGGTCTCATTTCTACCGAAGTTTGTTTAGAAAACAAACATCTTCATTGCCAAAGACTGTACTGTGTGAAATAAGCTAGTTCGGTCTAGGAATCAGTAGCTTTCCTACGAAGAAGGCTGAGTGCAGCAAGTTCAAAGTTTCCTTCTTTGTGTAGTCTAAAAAGATGTACAACTTACAAGTTTTGCTTTATTTCTAAACTACTATGTTTAGAAGAGAAACCTCTTCATTGCCAAACACTGTAATGTGTGAAATAAGCTAGTTCGGTTTTAGGAATCAGTTGCTTTCCTACGAAGAAGGTTGAGTACAGCAAGTTCAAACTTTCCTTGTTAATGTAATATAAAAAGATGTACAACTTAGTAGATTGACGGCATTTCTACAGTAGTTTCTTTAGAAAACAAACATCTTCATTGCCAAACCCTGTACTGTGCGAAAATAGCTAGTTTGTTTCTAGGAATCGTTTGCTTTCCTCAGAAGAAGGTTGAGTGCAGCAAGTTCAAACTTTCCTTGTTTCCGTAATCTAAAAAGATGTACAACTTATTAGATTCACCTCATTTTTAAAACACTTTATTTAGAAAACAAACACCTTCATTGCCAAAAATTGCACTGTGTGAAATAAGCTGTTTTTGTTCTAGGAATCAGTTGCTTTTCTATGGAGATGGTTGAGTGCAACAAGTTCAAACTTTCCTTGTTAAGGTAATCTAAAAAGATGTACAACTTAATAAACTCACCCCATTTCTAAAGCAGTTTGTTGAGAAAACAAACATCTTCATTGCCGAACACTGTACTGTGTGAAATAAGCTAGTTTGGTTCTAGGAATCAGTTGCTTTCCTACGAAGAAGGTGGAGTGCAGCAAGTTCAAACCTTCCTTGTTTGTGTAATCTAACAAGATATACAACTTACAAGTTTCGCTTCATTTCTAAACTATTTCTTCAGAAAACAAACACCTTCATTGCCAAATATTGTACTGTGTGAAATAAGCTGTTTCGGTTCTAGGAATCAGTTGCTTTTCTCTGGAGATGGTTGAATGTAGCAAGTTCAAACGTTCCTTGTTAATGTAATCTAAAAAGGTATACAACTTAACAGATTCACCTAATTTCTAAAGCAGTTTTTTGGGAAAACAAACATCTTCATTACCGAACACTGTACTGTGTGAAATAAGCTAGTTCAGTTCTAGGAATCACTTGCTTTCCTACGAAGATGGTTGAGTGCAGTAAGTTCAAACTGTCCATGTTTGTGTAATCTAAAAAGATGTACAATATTAGATTCACCTCATTTCTACATAGTTTGTTTCGAAAACAAACATCTTCATTGTCAAACACTGTACTTTGTGAAATAAAGTAGTTCGTTTCTAGTAATCCTTTGCTTTCCTACGAAGAAGGTTGAGTGCAGAAAGATCAAACTTTCCTTGTTTGGTTAACCTAACAAGATCTAAAACGTCCAAGTTTCGTTTAATTTCTAAACTACTTTGTTTAGAAAACAAATATCTTCATTGCCAAATACAGTAATGCGTGAAATAAGCTATTTCGGTTCTAGGAATCACATGTTTTCCTACAAAGAAGGTTGAGTGTAGCAAGTTCAAACTTTCCTTGTTTGTGTAATCTAACAAGATGTACAACCTACAAGTTTCTCTTCATTTCTAAACTACTTTGTTTAGAAAAAAAACATCTTCATTGCCAAACACTGTACAATGTGTAATAAGGTAGTTCAGTTCTAGGAATCAGTTGCTTTCCTGCGATCAAGGTTGAGTGCAGCAAGTTCAACCTTTCCTTGTTTGTGTAACCTAACAAGATGTACAACTTACAAGTTTAGTTTCATTTCTAAACTACTTTGTTTAGAAAATAAACATCTTCATTGCCGAACGCTGTACAGTGTGAAATAATCTCGTTCGGTTCTAGGAATCAGTTGCTCTCCTACGAAGAAGGTTGAGTGCAACAAGTTCAGACTTTCCTGGTTTATGTAATCTAAAAAGATGCACAACTTAGTAGATTGGCCTCATTTCTACAGTAGTTTGTTGAGAAAACAAACATCTTCATTGCCGACACTGTACTGTGTGAAATAAGCTAGTTCAGTTCTAGGAATCAGTTGCTTTCCTACGAAGAAGGTTGAGTGCAGCAAGTTGAAACTTTCCTAGTTTGTGTAATATAACACGATGTACAACTTGCAAGTTTCGCTTCCTTTCTAAACTACTTTGATTAGAAAACAAACATCTTCATTGCCGAACAATTTAATGTGTGAAATAAGCTAGTTTGGTTCTAGGAATCAGTTGCTTTTCTACGGAGATGGTTGAGTGCAACAAGTTCAAACTTTCATTGTAAATGTAATCTAAAAAGATGTACAACGTAATAGATTCATCTCATTTCTAAAGTAGTTTGTTGAGAAAACAAACATCTTCATTGACAAACACTGTACTGTGTGAAATAAGATAGTTCACTTCTAGGTATCAGTTGGTTTCCTACGAAGAAGGTTGAGTACAGCAAGTTCAAACATTGCTAGTTTGTGTAATCAAACACGATGTATAAGTTTGTTGATTCTCCTTATTTCTAAAGCAGTTTGTTTAGAAAACAAACATCTTCATTGCCAAACACTGTACTGTGTGAAATAAGCTAGTTAGGTTCTAGGAATCAGTTGCTTTCCTACGAAGAACATTGAATGCAGCAAGTGGGAACTTTCCTTGTCTGTGTAATCTAACAAAATGTACACCTTACAAGTTTCACTTCATTTCTAAACTACTGTGTTTAGAAAACAAACATCTCCATTGCCGAACACTGTACTGTGTGAAAAAGGCTAGTTCGTTTCTAGGAATCAGTTGCTTTCCTACTAAGAAGGTTGAGTGTAGCAAGTTCAAACTTTCCTTGTTTGTGTAATCTAACAAGATGTACAACTTATTAGATTCGTGTCATTTCAAAACTACTTTGTTTAGAAAACAAACACCTTCATTGCCAAATATTGTACTGTGTGAAATAAGCTGTTTCGGTTCTAGGAATCAGTTGCTTTCCTACGAAGAAGGTTGAGTGCAGCAAGTTCAAACTTTCCCAGTTTGTGTAATCTAACAAGATGTATAAGTTAGTAAATTTGCCTCATTTCTAAAGTAGTTTGTTTAGAAAACAAACATCTTCATTGCCGAACCCTATACTGTGTGAAATAAGCTAGTTCAATTCTAGGAATCATTTGCTTTCTTACGAAGATGGTTCAGTGCAACAAGTTCAAACTTTCCTTGGTAATGTAACCTAAAGAGATGTACAACTTAGTATATTGGCCTCATTTCTAATGCAGTTTGTTGAGAAGACAAACATCTTCATTGCCAAACACTGTCCTGTGTGAAATAAGCTAGTTCGGTTCTAGGAATCAATAGCTTTCCTATGAAGAATGTTGAGTGCAGCAAGTTCAAGCTTTCCTTGTTTGTGTAATCTAAGAAGATGTACAACTTACAAGTTTCACTTCATTTCTAAACTACGTTGTTGAGAAAACAAACACCTACATTACCAAATACTGTAAAGTGTGAAATAAGCTAGTTCGTTTCTAGCAATCAGTTGCTTTCCTACGAAGTAGGTTTAGTGCAGCAAGTTCAAACATTCCTTGTTACTGAAATCTAAAAAGATGTACAACTTAGTAGATTGGCCTCATTTCTTCAGTAGTTTCTTTAGAAAACAAATATCTTCATTGCCGAACCCTGTACTGTGTGAAATAAGCTAGTTCGGTACCATTAATCAGTTCCCTTCCTACGAAGAAGGTTGAGTGCAGCAAGTTCAAACTTTCCGTGTTTGTGTAATCTAACAAGATGCATAATGTACAAGTTTTGCTTCATTTCTACAGTTGTTTGTTTAAAAAACAAACATATTTATTGGCGAACACTGCACTTTGTGAAATAAACTAGTTCGTCTCTAGGAATCAATGGCTTTTCTACGAAGAAGGTTGAGTGCAGCAAGTTCAAAGTTTCAAAGTTTGTGTAATCTAACAAGGTTTACAACTTACAAGCTTAGCTTCATTTCTAAACTACTTTGTTTGGAAAAAAAAATCTTCATTGCCAAACACTGTAATATGTGAAATAAGCTAGTTTGGTTCTAGGAATCATTTACTTTTCTATGGAGATGGTTGAGTGCAACAAGTTCAAACTTTCCTTGTTAATGCAATGTAAAAAGATGTACAACTTAATAGAATCACCCCTTTTCTAAAGCAGGTTGTTGAGAAAACAAACATCTTCATTGCCGAACACTGTACTGTGTTAAATACGCTAGTTTGGTTCTAGGAATCAGTTGCTTTCCTACGAAGAAGGTGGAGTGCAGCAAGTTCAAACTTTCCTTGTTTGTGTAATCTAACAAGATATACAACTTACAATTTTCACTTCATTTCTAAACTATTTCTTCAGAAAACAAACACCTTCATTACCAAATATAGTACTGTGTGAAATAAGCTCTTTCGGTTCTAGGAATCAGTTGCTTTTCTCTGGAGATGGTTGTATGTAGCAAGTTCAAACGTTCCTTGTTAATGTAATCTAAAAAGGTATACAACTTAACAGATTCACCTCATTTCTAAAGTAGTTTGTTGGGAAAACAAACATCTTCATTACCGAAAACGGTACTGTGTGAAATAAGCTAGTTCGGTTCTAGGAATCACTTCCTTTCCTACGAAGATAGTTGAGTGCAGTAAATTCAAACTATCCATGTTTGTGTAATCTAAAAGGATGTACAATATTAGATTCGCCTCATTTCTACACAGTTTGTTTAGAAAACAAACATCTTCATTTTCAAACTCTGTACTTTGTGAAATAAAGTAGTTCGTTTCTAGTAATCCTTTGCTTTCCTACTAAGAAGGTTGAGTGCAGAAAGTTCAAACTTTCCTTGTTTGGTTAACATAACAAGTTGTAAAACTTCCAAGTTTCGTTTAATTTCTAAACTACTTTGTTTAGAAAACAAAAATCTTCATTTCCAAATACGGTAATGAGTGAAATAAGCTATTTCAGTTCTAGGAATCAGTTGCATTCCTATGAAGAATGTTGAGTGCAGCAAGTTCAAACTTTCCTTGTTTGTGTAATCTAACAAGATGTACAAGTTAGTAGATTAGCCTCATTTCTAACGTAGTTTGTTTAGAAAACAAACATCTTCATTCCTGAACCCTATACTGTGTGAAATAAGCTAGTTCTGTTCTAGAAATAACTTGCTTTCTTACGAAGAAGGTTGAGTGCAACAATTTCAAACTTTCATTGTTAGTGTAATCTAAAAAGATGTACAACTTAGTAGATTGGCCTCATATGTACAGTAGTTTGTTTAGAAAACAAGCATCTTCATTGCCGAACACTATACTGTGTGAAATAAGCTAGTACGGTTCTAGGAATCAGTTGCTTTCCTATGAGGAAGGCTGAGTGCAGCAAGTTCAAAATTTCCTTGTTTGTGTAATCTAACAAGATGTAAAACTTACAAGTTTCGCTTCATTTCTAAACTACTTTGTATAGAAAACAAACATCTTCATTGCCGAACGCTGTACTGTGTGAAATAACCTAGTTCGGTTATAGGAATTAGTTGCTTTCCTACGAAGAAGGTTAAGTGCAGCAAGTTTAAACTTTCCTAGTTTGTGTAATCTAACAAGATATATAAGTTAGTTGATTCGCCTCATTTCTAAAGTAGTTTGTTTAGAAAACAAACATCTTCATGGCCTAACACTATACTGGGTGAAATAAGCTAGTTCGGTGTAGGAATCAGTTGCATTCCTACAAAGAAGTTTGAGTGGAACAAGTTCAAACTTTCCTTGTTAATATAATCTAAAAAGATGTACAAATTAGTAGATTGGTCTCATTTCTACAGTAGTTTGTGTAGAAAACAAACATCTTCATTGCCAAACACTGTACTGTGTGAAATAAGCTAGTTAAGTTCTAGAAATCACTTGCTTTCCTACGAAGAAGGTTGAGTGCAGCAAGTTCAACCTTTCATTGTTTGTGTAATCTAAAAAGATGTACAACTTACAAGTTTTGCTTCATTTCTAAACTACTTTATTTAGGAAACCAATATCTTCATTGTCGAACCCTGTACTGTGTGAAATAAGCTAGTTCGGTTCTACGAATCATTTGCTTTCCTACGCAGAAGATTAAGTGCAACAAGTTCAAACTTTCCTTGTTAATGTAATCTAAAAAGATGTACAACTTAATAGATTCACCTCATTTCTAAAGTAGTTTGTTGAGAAAACAAACATCTTCATTACTGAATACTGTACTGTGTGAAATAAGGTAGTTTGGTTCTGTGAATCAGTTGTTTTCCTACGAAGAAGGTTGAGTGCAGCAGGATCAAACTTTCCTTGTTAATGTAATCTAAAAAGTTGTACAACAAAGTAGATTGGTGTCATTTCTACAGTAGTTTGTTTAGAAAACAAACATCTTAATTGCGGAACCATGTACTGTGTGAAAATAGCTAGTTCGTTTCTAGGAATCAGTTCCTTTCCTACGAAGAAGGTTGAGTGCAGCAAGTTCAAACTTTCCTTGTTTGTGTAATCTAACAAGATGTACAACTTACTAGATTCGCCTAATTTCTAAACTACTTTGTTTAGAAAACAAACACCTTCATTGCCAAATATTGTACTATGTGAAATAAGCTGTTTCAGTTCTAGAAATCTGTTCCTTTCCTACTAAGAAGGTTGAGTGCAGCAAGTTCAAACTTTCCTAGTTAGTGAAATCTAACAAGATGTATAAGTTAGTAGATTCGCCTCATTTCTAAAGTAGTTTGTTTAGAAAACAAACATCTTCATTGCCAAACCCTAAACTTTGTTAAATAAGCTAGTTCAGTTCTAGGAATCATTTGCTTTCCTACGAAGATGGTTGAGTGCAGCAAGTTCAAACATTCCTCATTTGGATAATCTAACAAGATGTACAACTTACAAGTTTCGCTTTATTTCTAAACTACTTTGTTTAGAAAAGAAACATCTTCATTGCCGAACCCTATACTGTGTGAAATAAGCTGGGTTGGTTCTAGGAATCATTGGCTTTCCTACGAAGAAGATTGAGTGCAACAAGGTCAAACCTTCCTTGTTAATTTAATCTAAAAAATGTACAAATTAGTAGATTGTTCTCATTTCTACAGTAGTTTGTTTAGAAAACAAACATCTTCATTGAGGAACACTGTACTGTGTGAAATAAGCTAGTTCGGTTCTAGAAATCAGTAACTTTCCTACGAAGAATGTTGAGTGCAGCAAGTTCAACCTTTCCTTGTTAATGTAATCTAAAAAGATGTACAACTTAGGAGATTGTCGTCATTTCTAAAGTAGTTTGTTTAGAAAACAAACACCTTCATTGCCGAACACTGTACTGTGTGAAATAAGTTAGTTCATTTCTAGGAATCAGTTGCATTCATGCAAAGAAAGTTGAGTGCACCAAGTTCAAAATTTCCTTGTTTGTGTTATCTAACAGGATGTACAACTTACAAGTTTCGCTTCATTTCTAAACTACTTTCTTTAGAAAGCAAACATCTTCATTGCCGAACACTGTAATGTGTGAAATGAGCTAGTTCGGTTCTAGGAATCATTTGCTTTCGTACGAAGATGGTTGAGTGCAGCAAGTTTAAACTTTCCTTGTTAATGTAATCTAAAAACATGTACAACTTAGTAGATTGGCGTCATTTCTACAGTAGTTTGTTTAGAAAACAAACATCCTCATTGCCGAACCCTGTACTCTGTGATAATACGTAGTTTGTTTCTAGGAATCAGTTGCTTTCCTGCGAAGAATGTTGAGTGCAGCAAGTTCAAACCTTCCTAGTTTGTGTAATCTAACACGATGTATAAGTTAGTTGACTCGCCTCATTTCTAAAGTAGTTTGTTTAGAAAACAAACATCTTCATTGCCGAACGCTATACTGTGTGAAATAAGCTAGTTTGGTCTAGGAATCAGTTGCTTTCCTACGAAGATGGTTGATAGTAGCAAGTTCAAACTTTCCTTGTTTGTGTAATCTAACAAGATGTACAACTTACAAGTTTCGCTTAATTTCTAAACTAATTTGTTTTGAAACAAACATCTTCATTGCTGAACCCTATACTGTGTGGAATAAGCTAGTTCGGTTCTAGCAATCATTTGCTTTGCTACGAAGATGGTTCAGTGCAACAAGTTCAAACTTTCCTTGTTAATGTAATCTAAAAAGATGTACAACTTAGTATATTGTCCTCATTTCTACAATAGTTTGTTTAGAAAACAAACATCTCTAATGAGGAACACTGTACTGTGTGAAATAAGCTAGTTCGGTTCTCGTAATCAGTAGCTTTCCTACGAAGAAGGTTGAGTGCAGCAAGTTCAAACTTTCCTTGTTAATGTAATATAAAACGATGTACAACTTAGTAGACTGGCGTCATTGCTACAGTAGCTTATTTAGAAAACAAACATCTTCATTGCTGTACCCTGTACTGTGTGAAAATATGAAGTTCGTTTCTAGGAATCAGTTGCTTTCCTAAGAAGAATGTTGAGTGCAGCAAGTTGAAACTTTCCTAGTTTGTGTAATCTAACAAGATGCATTACTTATTAGATTCGCCTCATATCTAAATTATTTTGTTTAGAAAACAAAGACCTTCATTGCAAAATATTGTACTGTGTGAAATAAGCTAGTTCGGTCTACGAATCATTTGCTTTCCTAGGAAGAAGGTTGAGTGCAACAAGTTCAAATTTTCCTTGTTAATATAATCTAAAACGATGTACAACTTACTAGCTTCACTTCATTTCTACAGTAGTTTTTTGAGAAAACAAACATCTTCATTGCCGAACACTGTACTGTGTGAAATAGGCTAGTTCGGTTCTAGGAATCAGTTGCTTTCCTATGAAGAAGGTTGAGTGCAGGAAATTCAAACTTTCCTTGTTAATGTCATCTAAAAAGATGTACAACATAGTTGATTGGCGTCATTTCTACAGTAGTTTGTTTAGAAAACAGACATCTTAATTGACGAACCCTGTACTGGTTGAAAATAGCTGGTTCGTTTCTAGGAATCAGTTGCTTTCCTACGAAGACGCTTGAGTGCAGCAAGTTCAAACTTTCCTTGTTTGTGTAATCTAACAAGATGTACAACTTATTAGATTCGACTCATTTCTAAAGTAGTTTGTTGAGAAAACAAACATCTTCATTGCTGAACACTGTACTGTGTGAAATAAGCTATTTCGGTTCCAGGAATCAGTTGCTTTCCTACTAAGAAGGTTGAGTGCAGCAGGTTCAAACTTTCCTAGTTTGTGTAATCTAACAAGTTGTATAAGTTAGTAGATTCACCTCATTTCTGAAGTAGTTTGTTTAGAAAATAAACATCTTCATTGTGGAACCCTGTACTGTGTGAAAATATCAAGTTCGTGTGTAGGAATCAGTTGCTTTCCTACGAAGAAAGTTGAGTGCAGCAAGTTCAAACGTTCCTTGTTTGTATAATCTAACAAGAGGTACAATGTATTAGATTCGCCTCATTTCTAAACTACTTTGTTTAGAAAACAAACACGTTCATTGCCAAATGTTGTAATGTGTGAAAAAAGCTGTTTCCGATCTAGAAATCATTTGCTTTCCTACTAAGAAGGTTGAGTGCAGCAAGTTCAAACTTTCCTAGTTTGTGTAATCTAACAAGATGTATAAGTTATTTAATTCGCCTCATTTCTAAAGTACTTTGTTCAGAAAACAAACATCTTCATTGCCGAAACCTATACTGTGTGAAATAAGCTAGTTAGGTCTAGGAAATAGTTCCTTTCCTACGAAGAAGGTTGAGTGCAACAAGTTCAAACTTTCCTTGTTAATGTAATCTAAAACGATGTACAACTTAACAGATTCGTCTCATTTCTACAGTAGTGTGTAGAAAACAAACATCTTCATTGCCAAACACTGTACTGTGTGAAATAAGCTAGCTCGGTTCTAGGAATCAGTTGCTTTCCTACGAAGAAGGTTGAGTGCAGCAAGTTCAAACTTTCCTTGTTTGTTACAAGATGTACAACTTCCAAGTTTCGCTTCATTTCTAAACTACATTGTTTAGAAAACAAACATCTTCATTGCCAAACATTGTAGTGTGTGAAATAAGCTAGTTCATTTCAAGGATTCAGTTGCTTTTCTATGGAGATGGATGAGTGCAACAAGGTAAAACTTTCCGTGTTAATGTAATCTAAAACGATGTACAACTCAATAGATTCACCGCATTTTTAACGTAGTTTGTTGAGAAAACAAACATCTTCATTGCCGAACTCTGTACTGTGTGAAAATATCTAGTTCGTTTGTAGGAATCAGTTGCTTTCCTATGAAGAAAGTTCAGTGCAGCAAGTTCAAACGTTCCTTGTTTGTATAATCTAACAAGACGTACAACTTATTAGATTCGCCTCATTTCTAAACTACTTTGTTTAGAAAACAACATGTTCATTGCCAAATGTTGTAGTGTGTGAAATAAGCTGTTTCGGATCTCGAAATCATTTGCTTTCCTACGAAGAGGGGTGAGTGCAGCAAGTTCAAACTTTCCAAGTTTGTGTAATCTAACAAGATATATAAGCTAGTGAATTCACCTCACTTCTAAAGTAGTTTGTTCAGAAAACAAACATCTCCATTGCCGAACCCTATACTGTGTGAAATAAGCTAGTTCGGTTTAGGAATCAGTTCATTTCCTACGAAGAAGGTTGAGTGCAACAAGTTCAAACTTTCCTTGTTAATGTAATCTAAAACGATGTACAACTTAGTAGATTGGTCTCATTTCTACAGTAGTGTGTTTAGAAAACAAACATGTTCATTGCCATACACTGTGCTGTGTGAAATAAGGTAGTTCGGTTCTAGGAATCAGATGCTTTCCTACGAAGAAGGTTGAGTGGAGCAAGTTCAAACGTACCTTGTTTGTGTAATCTAACAAGATGTACAATTTACAAGTTTCGCTTCATTTCTAAACTACTTTGTTTAGAAAACAAACACCTTCATTGCCAAATACTGTACTGTGTGAAATAAGCTGTTTCCGTTCTAGGAATCACTTGCTTTCCTACGAAGAAGGTTGAGTGCAGCAAGTTCAAACTTTCCTTGTTTGTGTAATCTAACAAGATGTACAACTTTCAAGTTACGTTTCATTTTTAAACTTCTTTGTTTAGAAAACAAACATCTTCATTGCAGAACACTGTACTGTGAAATAAGCTAATTCGGTTCTAGGAATCAGTTGCTTTCCTACAAGAAGAAGGGTGAGTGCAGCAAGATCAAACTTCCCTTGTTAATGCAATCTAAAAATATGTACAACTTAGGTGATTGGAGTCATTTCTACAGTAGTTTGTTTAGAAAACAAACATCTTCATTTCCGAACCCTCTACTGTGTGAAAACAGCGAGTTCGTTTCTAGGAATCAGTTGCTTTCCTACGAATAAAGTTGAGTGCAGCAAGTTCAAACTTTCCTTGTTTGTGTAATCTCCCAAGAGGTACAACTTATTAGATTCGCTTCATTTCTAAACTACTTTGTTCAGAAAACAAAACCTTCATTTCCAAATGTTGTACTGTGTGAAATGAGCTGTTTCAGTTCTAGAAATCAGGTGCTTTCCTACGAAGACGGTTGAGTGCAGCAAGTTCAAACTTTCCTTGTTTGCGTAATCTAAAAAGATGTACAACTTATTAGATTTGTCTCATTTCTAAACTACTTCGTTTAGAAAACAAACACCTTCATTGCGAAATATTGTCCTGTGTGAAATAAGCTGTTTTGGTTCTAGGAATCAGTTGCTTTCCTGCGAAGAAGGTTGAGTGCAGCAACTTCAAACTTTCCTCGTTTGTGTAATCTAACAAGATGTATAACTTAGTTGATTCACCTCCTATCTATAGTAGTTTGTTTAGAAAACATACGTCTTCATTACAGAACCATATACTCTGTGAAATAAGCTAGTTCAGTCTAGGAATCAGTTGCTTTGATACGGAGATGTTTGAGTGCAACAAGTTCAAACTTTCCTTGTTAATGTAATCTAACAAGATGTACAACTGAATATATTCACCTCATTTCTAAAGTAGTTTGTTGAGAAAACAAAGATCTTCATTGCCGAACACTGTACTGTGTGAAATAAGCTAGTTCGGTTCTAGGAATCAGTTGCTTGCCTACGAAGAAGGTTGAGTGCAGCAATTTCAAGCTTTCCTTGTTAATGTAATCTAAAAAGATGTAACTTAGCAGATTGGCATCATTTCTACAGTAGTTTGTTTAGAAAACAAACATCTTCATTGCCGAATGCTGTATTCTGTGAAATAAGGTAGTTCGGTTCTATGAATCAGTTGCTTTCCCACGAAGAAGGTTGAGTGCAGCAATTTCAAACTTTCATTGTTAATATAATCTAAAAAGATGTTCAACTTCGTATTTTGTTGTCATTTCTACAGTAGTTTGTTTAGAAAACAAACATCTTAATTGCCGAACCCTGTACTGTGTGAAAATAGCTAGTTCGTTTCTAGGAATCAGTTGCTTTCCTATGAAGTTTGAGAACAGCAAGTTTAAACTTTCCTTGTTTGTAATCTAACAAGATAGACAACTTATCAGATTCCCCTCATTTCTAAACTACTTTGTTTAGAAAACAAACCCGTTCATTGCCAAATATTGTACTGTGTGAAATAAACTGTTTTGATTCTAGGAATCAGTTGCTTTCCTGCGAAGAAGGTTGAGTGCAGCAATTTCAAACTTTCCTAGTTTGTGTAATCTAAAAAGATATATAAGTTAGTTGATTTGCCTCATTTCCAAAGTAGTTTGTTTAGAAAGCAAATATCTTCATTGCTGAACACTGTACTGTGTGAAATAATCTAGTTCGGATATAGGAATCTGTTGCTTTCCTACGAAGAAGGTTGAGTGCAGCAAGTTCAAACTTCCCTTGTTTGTGTAATGTAACAAGATGTACACCTTACAAGTTTCGCTTCATTTCTAAACTTCTTTCTTTAGAAAACAAATATCTTAATGGCCAAACACTGTAATGTGTGAAATAAGCTAATTCTTTTTAGGAATCAGTTGCTTTTCTACGGAGATAGTTGAGTGCAACAAGTTCAAACTTTCCTTGTTAATGTAATCTATAGAGATGTACAACTTAATCGGTTCACCTCATTTCTAAAGTAGTTTGTTGAGAAAATAAACATCTTCATTACTGAAAACTGTAAGGAGTGAAAAAAGCTAGTTCAGTTCTCGGAATCATTTGCTTTCCAACGAAGAAGGCTGAGTGCAGCAAGTTCAAATTTTCCAAGTTCGTGTAATCTCACAAGATGTATACGTTATTAGATTCACCTCATTTCTAAAGTAGTTAGTTTAGAAAAAAACTTCTTCATTGCTGAACCCTATACTGTGTGACATAAGATAGTTCGGTTCTAGGAATCAGTTGTTTTCCTACGAAGAAGGTTGATTGCAGCAAGTTCAAACGTTCCTCTTTTGTGTAATCTAACAAGATGTGCAACTTAGAAGTTTCGCTTCATTTCTAAACTGCTTTGTTTAGAACACGAATATCTTCATTGCCGAACACTGTACTGTGTGAAATAAGCTAGTTTGGTTCGAGGAATCGGTTGTTTTCCTACGAAGAAGGTTGAGTGCAGCAAGTTCAAACATTCCTTGTTAATGTAATCTAAAAAGATGTACAACTTAGAAGATTGGCGTAATTTCTTGAGTAGTTTGTATAGAAAGCAAACATCTTCATTGTCGAATCCTGTACTGCCTGAAAATAGCGAGTTCATTTCTATGAACCAGTTGCTTTCCTACAAACAAGGTTGAGTGCAGCAAGTTCAAACTTTCCTAGTTTGCATAATCTAACAAGATGTATAAGTTAGTAGACTTGCCTCATTTCTAAAGTAGTTTGTTTAGAAAACAAACATCTTCATTGCTGAACCCTATACTGTGTGAAATAAGCTAGTTCGGTTCTAGGATTCAGTTGCTTTCCTACGAAGAAGGTTGAGTGCAACAAGTTAAAACTTTCCTTGTTATGTAATCTAAAAAGTTGTACAACTTAGTAGATTGGCCTCATTTCTACAGTAGTTTGTTTAGAAAACAAACATCTTCATTGCCTAACACTGTACTGTGTGAAATAAGCTAGTTCAGTTCTAGGAATCAGTTGCTTTCCTACGAAGAAAGTTGAGTGCAGCAAGTTCAAACTTTCCTTGTTTGTGTAATCTAACAAGATGAAAAGTTACAAGTTTTGCTTCATTTCTACACTACATTGTTTAGAAAAGAAACATCTTTGGCAAACTCTGTAATGTGTGAAATAAGCTAGTTCGGTTCTAGGAATCAGTTGCATTTCTACGGAGATGGTTGAGAGCAACAAGTTCAAAATTTCCTTGTTAATGTAATCTAAAAAGATGTATAACTTAATAGATTCACCTCATTTCTAAAGTAGTTTGTTGACAAAACAAACATCTTCAGTTCCGAACCTTGCACTGTGTGAAAATAGCTAGCTCGTTTCTAGGAATCTGTTGCATTCCTACAAAGAAGGTTGAGTGCAGCAAGTTCAAACTTCCCTTGTCTGTGAAACCTAGCAAGATGTAAAACTTATTGGATTCAACTCATTTCTAAACTATTTTGTTTAGAAAACAAATACCTTCATTGCCAAATATTGTACTGTGTGCAATAAGCTATTTTGGTTCTGGAAATCAGTTGCTTTCCTACGAAGAAGGTTGAGTGCAACAAGTTCAAACTTTCCTGGTTTGTGTAATCTAAGAAGATGTATAAGTTCATTGATTTGCCTCATTTCCAAAGTAGTTTGTTTAGAAAATTAGCATCTTCATTGCCTAACGCTATACTGTGTTAAATTAGGTTGTTCAGTCTAGGAACAGGTTGGTTCCTACAAAGAAGGTTGAGTGCAAGAACTTCAAACTTTCCTTGTTAATAAAATCTAAAAAGATGTACAACTCAGTAGATTGGTCTCATTTCTACAGTAGTTTGTGGAGAAAACAAACATCTTTGCCAAACACTGTAATGTGTGAAATAAGCTAGTTCGGTTCTAGGAATAAGTTGCATTTCTACGGAGATGGTTGAGTGCAACAAGTTCAAACTTTCCTTGTTAATGTAATCTAAAAAGATGTACAACTTAATAGATTCAAGTCATTTCTAAAGTAGTTTGTTGAGAAAACAAACATCTTCATTGCCGAACACTGTACTGTGTGAAATAAGCTAGTTCGATTCTAGGAATCAGTTGCTATCCTATGAAGAAGGTTGACTGCAGCAAGTTGAAACTTTCCTTGTTTTTGTAATCTAACAAGATATACAAGTTAATAGATTCACCTCATTTCTAAAATAGTTTGTTGAGAAAACAAACATCTTCATTGCCAAACATTGTACTGTGTGAAATAAGCTGTTTCCGTTCTAGAAATCAGTTGCTTTACTACGAAGAAGGTTGAGTGCAGCAACTTCAAACTTTCCTTGTTTGTGTAATCTACCGTATGTACAACTTACAAGTTTCGCTTCATTTCTAAATTACTTTGTTTAGAAGAGAAACATCTTCATTGCCAAACACTGTAATGTGTGAAATAACCTACTTCAGTTCTAGGAATCAGTTCCTTTCCTACGAAGAAGGTTGAGTGCAGCAAGTTCAAACTTTCGTTCTTAATGTAATTTTAAAAGGTGTCCAACTTAGTAGATTGGCGTCATTTCTATAGTAGTTTGTATAGCAAACAAACATCTTCATTGCCGAACACTGTAATGTGTGAAAAGAGCTAGTTCGGTTGTAGGAATCAGTTGCTTTCCTACGAAGAAGGTTAGGTGCAGCAAGTTCAAACTTTCCTTGTTTGTGTAATCTAACAAGATGAAAAGTTACAAGTTTCGCTTCATTTCTACACTACATTGTTTAGAAAACAAACATCGTCATTGCCGAACGCTATACTGTGTGAAATGAGCTAGTACGGTTCTAGGAATCATTTGCTTTCCTACAAAGAAGGTTGAGTGGAACAAGTTCAAACTTTCCTTGTTAATGTAATCTAAAATCATGTACAACTTCGTAGGTTGGCCTCATTTCTACAGTAGTTTGTTTAGAAAACGAACATCTTCATTGCCGAACCCTGTACAGTGTGAAATAAGCTAGTTTGGTTTTAGGAATCAGTTGCTTTCCTACGAAAAAGGTTGAGTGCAGTAAGTTCAAACTTTCCTTGTTTGTGTAATCTAACAAGATGTACAACTTACTAGTTTTGACTCATTTCTAAAGTAGTTTGTTTAGAAAACAAACATCTTCATTGCCGAACGCAAAGGTTCTAGGAATCATTTGCTTTCCTACAAAGAAGGTTGAGTGCAACAAGTTCAAACTTTCTTTATTAATGTAATCTCAAAAGATTTACAACTTAGTAGATTGGCCTCATTTCTACAGTAGTTTGTTTAGAAAATAAACATCTTCATTGCGGAACACTGTACTGTGGGAAATAAGCTAGTTCGGTTCTAGGAATCATTTGCTTTCCTACGAAGAAGGTTGAGGGCAGTTAGTTCAAACGTTCCTTGTGTGTGTGTAATCTGACAAGATGTACACCTTGTTAGATTCGACTCATTTCTAAAGTTGTTTGTTTAGAAAACAAACACCTTCATTGCCAAATATTGTACTGTGTGAAATAAGCTAGATCTGTTCTAGGAATCAGTTGCTTTCCTAAGAAGAAGGTTGAGTTCAACACGTTCAAACTTTCCTAGTTTGTGTAATCTAACAAGATGTATAAGTTAGTTGATTCTCCTCACTACTAAAGTAGTTTGTTTACAAAATAAACATCTTCATTGCAAAACAGTGTACTGTGCTAAATAAGCTAGTTCGGTCTAGGAAACAGTTGCTTTCCTACGAACAAGGTTGAGTGCAACAAGTTCAAACTTTCCTTGTTAATATACTCTAAAAAGATGTACAACTTGGTATATTGGTCTCATTTCTACAGTAGCATGTGTAGAAAACAAACATCTTCATTGCTGAGCACTGTACTGTGTGAAATAAGCTAGTTCGGTTCTAGGAATCAGTTGCTTTCCTACGAAGAAGGTTGAGTGCAGCAAGTTCAAAGGTTCCTTGTTTGTGTAATCTAACAAGATGTACAACTTACAAGTTTCGCTTCATTTGTAAACTACTCTGTTTAGAAAAGAAACATCTTTGCCAAACACTGTAATGTGTGAAATAAGCTAGTTTGGTTCTAGGAATAAATTGCATTTCTACGGATATTGTTGAGTGCAACAAGTTCAAACTTTCCTTGTTAATGTAATCTAAAAGGATGTACAACTTAATAGATTCACCTCATTTCTAAAGTAGTTTGTTGAGAAAACAAACATCATCATTTCCGAAGCTTGCACTGTGTGAAAATAGCTAGTTCCTTTCTAGGAATCTGTTGCATTCCTACGAAGAAGGTTTAGTGCAGCAAGTTCAAACTTTCCTTGTCTATAAAATCTAACAAGATGTACAACTTATTAGATTTGACTCATTTCTAAAGTAGTTTGTTTAGAAAACAAACACCTTCATTGCCAAATATTGTACTGTGTGAAACAATCTAGTTCGGTTCTAGGAATCAGTTGCTTTACTACGAAGTAGGGTGAGTGCAGCAAGGTCCAACTTTCCTAGTTTGTGTAATCTAACAAGATGTATAAGTCAGTAGATTCGCCTCATTTCTAAAGAAGTTTGTTTTGAAAACAAACATCTTCCTTGCCGAACGCTATACTGTGTGAAATGAGCTAGTTTGGTTCTAGAAATCATTTGCTTTCCTATGAAGAAGGTTGAGTGCAACAAGTTCAAACTTTCTTTATTAATGTAATCTAAAGAGATGTACAACTTAGTAGATTGGCCTCATTTCTACAGCAGTTTGTTTAGAAAACAAACATCTTCATTGCCGAACACTGTACTGTGTGAAATAAGCTAGTTCGTTTCCAGGAATCAGTTGCTTTCCTTAGAACAAGGTTGAGTGCAGTACGTTCAAACTTTCCTTCTTTGTGAAATCTAACAAGATGTACAACTTACAAGTTTTGCTTCATTTCTAACCTACTTTGTTTAGAAAACAAACATCTTCATTCCCAGGCACTGTACTGTGTGAAATAAGCTAGTTCGCTTCTAAAAATCAGTTATTTTCCTATGAAGAAGGTTGAGTGGAGCAAGATCAAACTTTCTTTGTTAATAAAATATAAGAGGATGTACAACATAGTAGATTGGCATCATTTCTACAGAAGTACATTTAGAAAACAAACACCTTCATCACCGAACCGTGTACTCTGTGAAAAAAGCTAGTTCGTTTCTACGAATCAGTTGCTTTCCTCCGAAGAAGGTTGAGTACAGCAAATTCAAACTTTCCTTGCTTGTGTAATCTAAGAAGATATATAAGTTAGTAGATTTGACTCATTTCTAAAGTATTTTGGTTAGACAACAAACATCTTCATTGCCAAACACTGTTCTGTGTGAAATAAGCTGGTTAGGTTCTAGGATTCAGTTGCTTTCCTCCGAAGAAGGTTGAGTGCAGCAAGTTCAAACTTTCCTTGTTTGCGTAATCTAACACGATGTACAAGTTATTAGATTTCCCTCATTTCTAAACTAATTTGTGTAGAATAGAAACATCTTCATTTCCAAACACTGTAATGTGTGAAATAAGGTAGTTCGGTTCTTGGAATCAGTTGCTTTTCTACGGAGGAGGATGAGTGCAACAAGTTCAAACTTTCCATGTTAATGTTATCTAAAAAGATGTACAACTTAATAGATTCACCACATTTCTAAAGTAGTTTGTTGAGAAAACAAACATCTTCATTTCCGAAGCTTCCGCTGTGTGAAAATAGCTAGTTCGTTTCTAGGAATCTGTTGCATTCCTACAAAGAAGGTTGAGTGCAGCAAGTTCAAACTTTCCTTGTCTGTGAAATCTAACAAGATATACAACTTATTAGATTAGCCTCATTTCTAAACTATTTTGTTTAGAAAACAAACACCTTCATTGCCAAATATTGTATTATGTGAAAAAAGCTGTTTTGGATCTAGAAATCAGTTGCTTCCCTATGAAGAAGGTTGAGTGCAACAAGTTCAAACTTTCCTAGTATAAGTTAGTTGATTCGCCTCACTTCTAAAGCAGTTTGTTAAGAAAATAAACATCTTCATTTCTGAACGCTATACTGTGTTAAATAAGCTAGTTCGGTCTAGGAATCAGTTGCTTTCCTACGAAAAAGGTTGAGAGCAACAAGTTCAAACTTACCTTGTTAATATAATCTAAAAAGATGTACAACTTAGTAGATTGGTCTCATTTCTACAGTAGTTTGTGTAGATAACAAACATCTTCATTGCCAAACACTGTACTGTGTGAAATAAGCTAGTTCGGTTCTAGGAATCCAGTGCTTTGCTATGAAGAAGATTGAGTGCAGCAAGTTCAAACCTTACTTGTTTGTGTAAACTAAAAAGTTTTACAACTTGCAAGTTTCGCTTCATTTCTAAACTATTTTGTTTAGAAAAGAAACATCTTTTCCAAACACTGTAGTGTGTGAAATAAGGTAGTTTGGTTCTAGGAATCAGTTGCATTTGTACAGAGATGGTTGAGAGCAACAACTTCAAACTTTCCTTGTTAATGTAATCTAAAAAGATGTACAACTGAATAGATTCAACTCATATCTGAAGTAGTTTGTTGAGAAAACAAACATCTTCATTGCTGAACACTGTACTGTGTAAAATAAGGTAGTTCGGTTCTAGAAATCAGTTGCTTTCCTACAAAGAAGGTTGAGTGCAGCAAGTTCAAACTTTCCTAGTTTTTGTAATCTAACAAGATGTATAAGTTAGTAGATTCGCCTCATTTCTAAAGTAGTTTTTAGAAAACAAACATCTTCATTGCCGAACGCTATACTGTGTGAAATGAGCTGGCTCGGTTCTAGGAATCATTTGCTTTCCTACGAAGAAGGTTGAGTGCAACAAGTTCAAACTTTCTTTATTAATGTAATCTCAAAAGATTTACAACTTAGTAGATTGGCCTCATTTCTACAGTAGTTTGTTTAGAAAATAAACATCTTCATTGCCGAACACTGTACTGTGGGAAATAAGCTAGTTCGGTTCTAGGAATCAGTTGCTTTCCTACGAAGAAGGTTGAGGGCAGTAAGTTCAAACGTTCCTTGTGTGTGTAATCTGACAAGATGAACACCTTGTTAGATTTGACTCATATCTAAAGTAGTTTGTTTAGAAAACAAAAACATTCATTGCCAAAAAATGTACTGTGTGAAATAAGCTAGATCTGTTCTAGGAATCAGTTGCTTTCCTACGAAGAAGGTTGAGGTCAACAAGTTCAAACTTTGCTAGTTTGTGTAATCTAACAAGATGTATTAGTTAGTTGATTCGCCTCACTACTAAAGTAGTTTGTTTACAAAATAAACATCTTCATTGCCGAACGCTATACTGTGTTAAATAAGCTAGTTCAGTCTAGGAATCAGCTGCTTTCCTACGAACAAGGTTGAGTGCAACAAGTTCAAACTTTCCTTCTTAATATACTCTAAAAAGATGTACAACTTGGTATATTGGTCTCATTTCTCCAGTAGCTTGTGTAGAAAACAAACATCTTCATTGCTGAGCATGGTACTGTGTGAAATAAGCTAGTTTGGTTCTACGAATCAGTTGCTTTCCAACGAAGAAGGTTGAGTGCAGTAAGTTCAAAGGTTCCTCGTTTGTGTAATCTAACAAGATGTACAACTTACAAGTTTCGCTTCATTTCTAAACAACTCTGTTTAGAAAAGAAACATCTTTGCCATACACTGTAATGTTTGAAATAAGGTAGTTCGGTTCTAGGAATCAGTTTCATTTCTACGGAGATGGTTGAGAGCAACAAGTTCAAAATTTCCTTGTTAATGTATTCTAAAATGATGTACAACATAATAGATTCACCTCATTTCTAAAGTAGTTTTTTGAGAAAACAAACATCTTCATTTCTGAACCTTGCACTGTGTGAAAATAGCTATTTCGTTTCTAGGAATCTGTTGCATTCCTATGAAGAAGGTTTAGTGCAGCAAGTTCAAACTTTCCCTGCCTGTAAAATCTAAGAAGATATACAACTTATTAGATTCAACTCATTTCTAAAGTAGTTTGTTTAGAAAACAAACACCTTCATTGCCAAATATTGTACTGTGTGAAATAAGCTAGTTCGGTTCTAGGAATCAGTTGCTTTACCACGAAGAAGGTTGAGTGCAGCAAGTTCAAACTTTCCTAGTTTGTGTAATATAACAAGATGTACAACTTACCAGTTTCGCTTCATTTCTAAATTACTTTGTTTAGAAAACAAACATCTTCATTGCCGAATGCTATACCGTGTGAAATGAGCTAGTTCGGACCTAGGAATCATTTGCGTTCCTGTGAAGAAAGCTGAGTGCAACAAGTTCAAACTTTCCTTCTTAATGTAATCTAAAAAGATGTACAACTTAGTATATTGGCCTCATTTCTCCAGAAGTTTGTTTAGAAAACAAACATCTTCATTGACGAACCCTGTACTGTGTGAAATAAGCTAGTTCTGTTCTAGGAATCAGTTGCTTTCCTACGACGAAGGTTGAGTGCAACAATTCAAACTTACCTTGTTAATGTATCCTGAAAAGATTTACAACTTTATAGATTCACCTCATTTCTAAAATAGTTTGTTGAGAAAAAAAAAATCTTCATTGCCGAACACTGTACTGTGTGAAATGAGCTAGAACCGTTCTAGGAATCAGTTGCTTTCCTACGAAGATGGTTGAGTGCAGCAAGTTCAAACTTTCCTTGTTGATGTAATCTAAAAAGATGTACAACTTAATAGATTCACCTCATTTCTATAGTACTTAGTTTAGAAAATAAACATCTTCATTGCCGAACACTGTACTGTGTGAAATAAGTTGGTTCCATTCAAGGAATCAGTTGCTTTACTACGAAGAAGGTTGAGTGTGCAAGTTCAAACTTTCCTTGTTGGTGTAATCTCACAAGGTGTACAACTTATAAGTTTCGCTTCATATTTAAACTACTTTGTTTAGAAAACAAACATCTTCATTGCCGAACACTGTACTGTGTGAAAATAGCTAGTTCGTTTCTAGGAATCTGTTGCATTCCTATGAAGAAGGTTTAGTGCAGCAAGTTCAAACTTTCCTTGCTTGTAAAATCTAACAAGATGTACAACTTATTAGATTCAACTCATTTCTAAAGTAGTTTGTTTAGAAAACAAACACCTTCATTGCCAAATATTGTACTGTGTGAAATAAGCTAGTTTGGTTCTAGGAATCAGTTGCTTTACTACGAAGAAGGTTGAGTGCAGCAAGTTCAAACTTTCCTAGTTTGTGTAATATAACAAGATGTATAAGTTAGCTGATTCGCCTCATTTCTAAAGAAGTTTGTTTAGAAAACAAACATCTTCCTTTCTGAAGGCTATACTGTGTGAAATGAGCTAGTTCGGTTCTAGTTATCATTTGCTTTCCTATGAAGAAGATTGAGTGCAACAAGTTTAAACTTTCTTTGTTAATGTAATCTAAAGAGATGTACAACTTTGTAGATTGGCCTCATTTTTACAGTAGTTTGTTTAGAAAACAAATATCTTCATTGCCGAACACTGTACTGTGTGAAATAAGCTAGTTAGGTTCCAGGAATCAGTTGCCTTCCTTCTAACAAGGTTGAGTGCAGTATTTTCAAACTTTCCTTGTTTGTGTAAACTAATGAGATGTACAAGTTACAAGTTTTCCTTCATTTCTAACCTTCTTTGTTTAGAAATCAAACATCTTCATTGCCAAACACTGAAATAAGCTAGTTCAGTTCTAGGAATCAGTTGCTTTCCTAGGAAGAAGGTCGAGTGCATCAAATTCAAACTTTCCTTCTTTGTGTAATCTAACAACCTGTAAAACTTATAAGTTTCGCTTCATTTCTAAACTTCTTTGTTTAGAAAACAAACATCTTCACTGCCTAACACTGTACTGTGTGAAATAAGCTGGTTCGGTTCTAGGAATCAGTTGCTTTCCTATGAAGAAGGTCGAGTGCAGCAAGTTAAAACTTTCCTTGTTCATGTAATCTACCATATGTACAACTTACAAGTTAGGCTATATTTCTAAACTACTTTGTTTAGAAGAAAAACATCTTCATTGCCAAACACTATAATGTCGGAAATAACCTACTTCAGTTCTAGGATTCAGTTGCTTTCCTAAGAAGAAGGTTGAGTGCATCTATTTCAAACTTTCCTTGTTTGTGTAATCTAACAAGATGTACAACTGATTAGATTCTCCTCATTTCTAAACTACTTTGTTTAGTAAAGAAACATCTTCATTGCCAAACACTGTAATGTGTGAAATAACCTAGTTCAGTTCTAGGAATCAGTTGCTCTTCTACAGAGATGGTTGAGTGCAACAAGTTCAAACTTTCCTTGTTAAAGTACTCTGAAAAGGTGTACAACTTCATAGATTGTCATAATTTCTACACTAGTTTGTGTAGAAAACAAACACCTTCATTGCTGAACATTGCACTGTGTGAAATGAGCTAGTTCAGTTCTAGGAATCAGTTGCTTTCCTACGAAGAAGGTTGAGTGCAGCAAGTTCAAAGTTTCCTTGTTTGTGTAATCTAACAAGATGTACAACTGACCAGTTTCGCTTCATTTCTAAATTACTTTGTTTAGAAAACAAACATCTTCATTGCCGAATGCTATACTGTGTGAAATGAGCTAGTTCGGACCTAGGAATCATTTGCGTTCCTACGAAGAAAGTTGAGTGCAACAAGTTCAAACTTTCCTTGTTTATGTAATCTAAAAAGATGTACAACTTAGTATATTGGCCTCATTTCTCCAGAAGTTTGTTTAGAAAACAAACATCTTCATTGCCGAACCCTGTACTGTGTAAAATAAGCTAGTTCGGTTCTAGGAATCAGTTGCTTTCCTACGACGAAGGTTGAGTGGAACAATTCAAACTTACCTTGTTAATGTATCCTGAAAAGATTTACAACTTTATAGATTCACCTCATTTCTAAAATAGTTTGTTGAGAAAACAAACATCTTCATTGCCAAACAGTGTACTGTGTGAAATGATCTAGAACGGTTCTAGGAATCAGTTGCTTTCCTACGAAGATGGTTGAGTGCAGCAAGTTCAAACTTTCCTTATTGATGTAATCTAAAAAGATGTACAACTTAATAGATTCACCTCATTTCTATAGTAGTTAGTTTAGAAAATAAACATCTTCATTGCCGAACACTGTACTGTGTGAAATAAGTTGGTTCCGTTCTAGGAATCAGTTGCTTTACTACGAAGAAGGTTGAGTGTGCAAGTTCAAACTTTCCTTGTTGGTGTAATCTAACAAGGTGTACAACTTATAAGTATCGCTTCATTTTTAAACTACTTTGTTTAGAAAACAAACATCTTCATTACCGAACACTGTACTGTGTGAAATAAGCTAGTTCACTTCTAGGAATCAGTTGTTTTCCTAAGAAGAAGTTTGAGTGCAGCAAGATCATACTTTCCTTGTTAATGTAATCTAAAAAGTTGTACAACATAGTAGATTGGCGTCATTTCTACAGTAGTTTGTTTAGAAAACAAACATCTTCATTGCCGAAGCCTATACTGTGTGAAATAAGCTAGTTTGGTCTAGGAATCAGTTGCTTTCCTACGAAGAAGGTGTAGTGCAACAATTTCAAACATCCCTTGTTAATGTATCCTAAAAAGATGTACAAGTTAATAGATTCACCTCATATCTGAAGTAGTTTGTTGAGAAAACAAACATCTTCATTGCCGAACACTGTACTGTGTGGAATAAGCTAGTTCGGTTCTAGGAATCAGTTGCTGTCCTACCAAGAAGGTTTAGTGCAGCAAGTTCAAACTTTCCTTTTTAATGTAATCTAACAAGATGGACAACTTATTAGATTCACCTCATTTCTAAACTATTTTGTTTAGAAAACAAACACCTTCATTGCCAAATATTGTAGTGTGTGAAATAAGCTGTTTTGGTTCTAGAAATAAGTTGCTTTCCTACGAAGAAGGTTGAGTGGAGCAAGTTGAACCTTTCCTAGTTTGTGTAATCTAACAAGATGTATACGTTAGTTTATTCTCCTCATTTCTAATGTAGTTTGTTTGGAAAACAAACATCTATATTGCCAAAACCTATACTGTGTGAAATAAGATAGTTCAGTCTAGGAATCAGTTGCTTTCCTACTAAGAAGGTTCAGTGCAGCAAGTTCTAACTTACCTTGTTTGTGTAATTTAACAAGCTGTACAACTTACAAGTTTTGCTTCATTTCTAAACTACTTTGTTAAGAAAACAAACATCTTCATTGCCGAACACTGTACTGTGTGATAAAAGCTAGTTCCGTTCTAGGAAACAGTTGTTTTCCTACGAAGAAGGTTGAGTGCAGCAAGATCAAACTTTCCTTGCTAATGTAATCAAAAAAGATGTACAACTTAGTAGATTGGCATCATTTCTACAGTAGTTTGTTTAGAAAACAAACATCTCCATTGCCACACACTGTACTGTGTGAAAAAAGCTAGGTCGTTTCTAGGAATCAGTTGCTTTCCTACAAAGAAGGTTCAGGGCAGCAATTTCAAACTTTCCGTGTTTACGCAATCTAATAAGATGTACAACTTATTAGATTCGACTCATTTCGAAACTACTTTGTTTAGTAAAGAAATATTTTCATTGCCGAACACTGTAATGGGTAAAATAAGCTAGTTCAGTCCTAGGAATCAGTTGCTTTCCTACAAAGAAGGTTGAGTGCAGTAAGTTCAAACTTTCCTTGCTTGTGTAATCTACAATGATGTACAACTTATTAGATTCGCCTCATTTCTAAATTACTTTGTTTAGAAAACAAACACCATCAATGCCAAATATTGTACTGTGTGTAATAAGTTTTTTCGGTTCTGGGAATCAGTTGCTTTCCTACTAAGAAGGTGGAGTGCAGCAAGTCTAATCTCTCCTAGTTTGTGTAATCTAACAAGATGTATAAGTTAGTAGATTGACCTCATTTCTAACTCGTTTGTTTAGAAAACAAACATCTTCATTGCCGAACCCTATACTGTGTGAAATAAGCTAGATCGGTCTAGGAATCAGTTGCTTTCCTACTAAGAAGGTAGAGTACAGCAAGTTCAAACTTTGCTTGTTAATTTAATCTAAAAAGATGTACAACTTAGTAGATTGGCCTCATTTCTACACTAGTTTGTTTTAGAAAACAAATATATTCATTGCCGAACACTGTACTGTGTGAAATATGCTAGTTCAGTTCTAGGAATCAGTTGCTTTCCCATGAAGAAGGTTGAGTGCAGTAAGTTCAAACTTTCCTTGTTTGTGTAATGAAACAAGATGTACAACTTACAAGTTTTGCTTCATTTCTAAACTACTTTGTTTAGAAAACAAACGTCTTCATTGCCAACACTGTACTGTGTGAAATAAGCTAGTTTGGTTCCAGGAATCATTTGCTTTCCTAGGAAGATGGTTGAGTGCAACAAGTTCAAACTTTCCTTGTTAATGTAATCTAAAAAGATGTACAACTTAAAAGATTCACCTCATTTCTAAAGTAGTTTGTTTGAAAACAAAAATCTTCATTGCGAACACTGTACTGTGTGAAATAAGCTAGTTCAGTTCTAGGAATCAGTTGCTTTCCTACGGAGAAGGTTGAGTGCAGCAAGTTCAAACTTTCCTTGTTAATGTAATCTAACAAGATGTACAACTTAGTAGATTCACCTCATTTCTAAAGTAGTTTGTTTAGAAAAACAAACATCTTCTTCATTGCCAAACACTGTACTGTGTGAAATAAGCTAGTTCGGTTCTAGGAATCAGTTGCTTTCCTAAGAAGAAGGTTGAGTGCAGCAAGTTCAAACTTTCCTTGTTTGTGTAATCTAACAAGATGTACAACTTATTAGATTCTCCTCATTTCTAAACTACTTTGTTTAGAAAACAAACATCTTCATTGCCAAACACTGTAATGTGTGAAATAACCTAGTTCAGTTCTAGGAATCAGTTGCTTTTCTACAAAGAATGGTTGAGTGCAACAAGTTCAAACTTTCCTTGTTAAAGTAATCTAAAAAGATGTACAACTTAGTAGATTGTCATTCATTTCTAAACTAGTTTGTTTAGAAAACAAACATCTTCATTGCTGAACACTGTACTGTGTGAAATAAGCTAGTTCAGTTCTAGGAATCAGTTGCTTTCCTACAAAGAAGGTTGAGTGCAGCAAGTTCAAACTTTCCTTGTTTGTGTAATCTAACAAGATGTACAACTTACCAGTTTTGCCTCATTTCTAAATTACTTTGTTTAGAAAACAAACATCTTCATTGCCAAATAATGTACTGTGTGAAATAAGCTAGTTCGGTTCTAGGAATCATTTGCTTTCCTAAGAAGAAAGTTGAGTGCAACAAGTTCAAACTTTCCTTGTTTGTGTAATCTAAAAGATGTACAACTTAGTAGATTTCCCTCATTTCTAAAGTAGTTTGTTTAGAAAACAAACATCTTCATTGCCTAACACTGTACTGTGTGAAATAAGCTAGTTCGGTTCTAGGAATCAGTTGCTTTCCTACAAAGAAGGTTGAGTGCAACAAGTTCAAACTTTCCTTGTTAATGTAATCTAAAAGATGTACAAACTTAGTAGATTCACCTCATTTCTAAAATAGTTTGTTGAGAAAACAAACATCTTCATTGCCAAACACTGTACTGTGTGAAATAAGCTAGTTCGGTTCTAGGAATCAGTTGCTTTTCTACAAAGATGGTTGAGTGCAACAAGTTCAAACTTTCCTTGTTAATGTAATCTAAAAAGATGTACAACTTAATAGATTCACCTCATTTCTAAAGTAGTTTGTTTAGAAAACAAACATCTTCATTGCCGAACACTGTACTGTGTGAAATAAGCTAGTTCGTTCTTAGAATCAGTTGCTTTTCTACGAAGAAGGTTGAGTGCAGCAAGTTCAAACTTTCCTTGTTGGTGTAATCTAACAAGATGTACAACTTAGTAAGTTTCGCCTCATTTTTAAACTACTTTGTTTTAGAAAACAAACATCTTCATTACGAAACACTGTACTGTGTGAAATAAGCTAGTTCACTTTCTAGGAATCAGTTGTTTTCCTAAGAAGAAGGTTGAGTGCAGCAAGATCAAACTTTCCTTGTTAATGTAATCTAAAAAGATGTACAACATAGTAGATTGGCGTCATTTCTAAAGTAGTTTGTTTAGAAAACAAACATCTTCATTGCCAAACACTGTACTGTGTGAAATAAGCTAGTTTGGTTCTAGGAATCAGTTGCTTTTACTACGAAAGAAGGTTGAGTGCAACAATTTCAAACATTCCTTGTTAATGTAATCTAAAAAGATGTACAAGTTAATAGATTCACCTCATTTCTAAAGTAGTTTGTTTAGAAAACAAACATCTTCATTACTGAACACTGTACTGTGTGAAATAAGCTAGTTCGGTTCTAGGAATCAGTTGCTTTCCTACCAAGAAGGTTTAGTGCAGCAAGTTCAAACTTTCCTTTTTAATGTAATCTAAAAAGATGTACAACTTAGTAGATTCACCTCATTTCTAAACTATTTTGTTTAGAAAACAAACACCTTCATTGCCAAATATTGTAGTTTGTGAAATAAGCTGTTTTCGGTTCTAGAAATCAGTTGCTTTCCTACAAAGAAGGTTGAGTGGAGCAAGTTGAACCTTTCCTAGTTTGTGTAATCTAACAAGATGTATAAGTTAGTTTATTCTCCTCATTTCTAAAGTAGTTTGTTTAGAAAACAAACATCTTCATTGCCAACACCTATACTGTGTGAAATAAGATAGTTCAGTTCTAGGAATCAGTTGCTTTCCTACTAAGAAGGTTGAGTGCAGCAAGTTCAAACTTTCCTTGTTTGTGTAATCTAACAAGATGTACAACTTAGTAGATTCACCTCATTTCTAAAGTAGTTTGTTTAGAAAACAAACATCTTCATTGCCGAACACTGTACTGTGTGAAATAAGCTAGTTCATTTCTAGGAATCAGTTGTTTTTCCTACAAGAAGGTTGAGTGCAGCAAGTTCAAACTTTCCTTGTTAATGTAATCTAAAAAGATGTACAACTTAGTAGATTCGCATCTCATTTCTAAAGTAGTTTGTTTAGAAAACAAAACATCTTCATTGCCAACACTGTACTGTGTGAAATAAGCTAGGTCGGTTCTAGGAATCAGTTGCTTTCCTACAAAGAAGGTTGAGTGCAGCAAGTTCAAACTTTCCTTGTTTGTGTAATCTAACAAGATGTACAACTTATTAGATTCGACTCATTTCTAAACTAGTTTGTTTAGAAAACAAACATCTTCATTGCCAAACACTGTACTGTGTGAAATAAGCTAGTTCAGTTCTAGGAATCAGTTGCTTTCCTACAAAAGAAGGTTGAGTGCAGTAAGTTCAAACTTTCCTTGTTTGTGTAATCTAACAAGATGTACAACTTATTAGATTCGCCTCATTTCTAAAATAGTTTGTTTAGAAAACAAACATCTTCATCAATGCCAAACACTGTACTGTGTGAAATAAGCTTTTTTCGGTTCTAGGAATCAGTTGCTTTCCTACGAAATAGGTTGAGTGCAGCAGGGTCAAACTTTCCTTGTTTGTGGAATCTATCAAGATGTACAATTAGTAGATTGACCTCATTTCTAAACTAGTTTGTTTAGAAAACAAACATCTTCATTGCCGAACACTGTACTGTGTGAAATAAGCTAGTCGGTTCTAGGAATCAGTTGCTTTCCTACTAAAGAAGGTAGAGTACAGCAAGTTCAAACTTTGCTTGTTAATTTAATCTAAAAAGATGTACAACTTAGTAGATTGGCCTCATTTCTACACTAGTTTGTTTAGAAAACAAATATATTCATTGCCGAACACTGTACTGTGTGAAATATGCTAGTTCAGTTCTAGGAATCAGTTGCTTTCCCATGAAGAAGGTTGAGTGCAGTAAGTTCAAACTTTCCTTGTTTGTGTAATGAAACAAGATGTACAACTTACAAGTTTTGCTTCATTTCTAAACTACTTTGTTTAGAAAACAAACGTCTTCATTGCCAACCACGACAGTGTGTGAAATAAGCTAGTTTGGTTCCAGGAATTATTTGCTTTTCTCCGGAGATGGTTGAGTGCAACAAGTTCAAACTTTCCATGTTAATGTAATCTAAAAAGATGTACAACTTAAAAGATTCACCTCATTTCTAAAGTAGTTTGCTGAGAAAAAAAAAATCTTCATTGCCGAACACTCTACTGTGGAAACGAGGTAGTTCAGTTCTAGGAATCAGTTGCTTTTCTACGGAGGTGGTTGAGTGCAACAAGGTCAAACTTTCCTTGTTAATGTAATCTAACAAGATGTACAACTTATTAGATTCACCTCATTTCTAAAGTAGTTTGTTGAGAAAACAAACATCTTCATTGCCAATCACTGTACTGTGTGATGAAAGCTAATTCGTTTCCAGGAATCAGTTGCTTTCCTACGAAGAATGTTGAGTGCAGCAAGTTCAAACTTTCCTTGTTTGCGTAATCTATCAAGATGTACAGCTTAATAGATTCACCACATTTCTAAAAGAGTTTGTTGAGAAAACAAGCATCTTCTTTGCCAAACACTGTAATGTGTGAAATAACCTAGTTCGTTTCTAGGAATCAGTTGTTGTTCTACGCAGGTGGTTGAGTGCAACAAGTTCAAACTTTCCTTGTTAATGTAATCTAAAAAGATGTACAACTTAATAGATTCACCTCATTTCTAAAGTAGTTTGTTGAGAAAACAAACATCCTCATTGGCGAACACTGTACTCGGTGAAATGAGCTAGTTCGGTTCTAGGAATCAGTTGCTTTCCTACGAAGAAAGTTGAGTGCAGGAAGTTCAAACTTTCCTTGTTTGTGTAATCTAACAAGATGTACAACTTACAAGTTTTGCTTCATTTCTAAACTACTTTGTTTAGAAAACAAACATCTTTGTTGCCGAACGCTATACTGTGTGAAATGAGCTAGGTCGGTTCTAGGAATCATTTGCTTTCATACGAAGGAGGTTGAGTGCAACTAGTTCAATCTTTCCTTGTTAATGCAATCTAAAAAGATGGACAACTTAGTAGATTGGCCTCATTTCTATAGTAGTTTGTTTAGAAAACAAACATCTTCATTGCCTAACACTGTACTGTGTGAAATAAGCTAGATCATTTCAAGGAATCATTTGTTTTCCTACAAAGAACGTTGGGTGCAGTAAGTTCAAACTATCCTTGTTTGTGTAATCTAAGAAGATGTGAAACTTACAAGTTTCTCTTCATTTCTAAACTACTTTGTATAGAAAACAAATATCTTCATTGCCAACAACAGTAGTGTGTGTAATAAGCTGGTTTGGTTCTAGGAATTATTTGCTTTTCAAGGAGATGGTAGAGTTCAACAAGTTCAAACTTTCCAAGCTAATGTAATCTAACAAGATGTACAAGTTAATAGATTCACCTCATTTCTAAAGTAGTTTGCTGAGAAAACAAACATCTTCATTGCCGAACACTATACTGTGTGAAATAAGTTAGTTCGGTTCTAGGAATCATTTGCTTTCCTACGAAGAAGGTTTCATGCAACGAGTTCAAAATTTCGTTCTTTGTGTAATCTAACAAGATGTACAACTTACAAGTTTCGCTTCATTTCTAAACTACTTTGTTTAGAAAACAAACATCTTCATTGCCAAGATGTACAACTAACACTAAACTACTGTGTGAAATAAGCTAGTTCGGTTCTAGGAATCATTTGCTTTCCTACAAAGAAGGTTGAGTGCAGCAAGTTCAAACTTTCCTTGTTAATGCAATCTAAAAAGATGGACAACTTAGTAGATTGGCCTCATTTCTATAGTAGTTTGTTTAGAAAACAAACATCTTCATTGCCGAACACTGTACTGTGTGATATAAGCTAGTTGGGTTCAAGGAATCATTTGTTTTCCTACGAAGAAGATTGAGGGCAGCAAGATCAATCTTTCCTTCTTAATGTAATCTAACAAGATGTACAAACTTAGTCAATTCGCCTCATTTCTAAAGTAGTTTCTTTAGAAAACAAACATCATCATTGCCCTGAACATTGTACTGTGTGAAAATAAGCTAGTTCGGTTTCTAAAAATCAGTTGCTTTCCTACAAAAGAAGGTTGAGTGCAGGAAGTTCAAACTTTCCAGGTTTGTGTAATCTAACAAGATGTATAAGTTAGTACATTCACCTCATTTCTAAAGTAGTTTGTTTAGAAAACAAACATCTTCATTGCCGAACACTTGTACTGTGAGAAATAAGCTAATTCTGTTCTAGGAATCATTTGCTTTCCTACAAAGAAGGTTGAGTGCAACAAGTTGAAACTTTCCTTGTTAATGAAATCTAAAAAGATGTACAACTTAGTAGATTGGCCTCATTTCTAAAGTACTTTGTTTAGAAAACAAACATCTTCATTGCCGAACACTATACTGTGTGAAATAAGCTAGTTCGGTTCTAGGAATCAGTTGCTTTACCTACAAAGAAGGTTGAGTGCAGCAAGTTCAAACTTTCCTTCTTTGTGTAATCTAACAAGATGTACAACTTACAAGTTTCGCTTCATTTCTAAAGTAGTTTGTATAGAAAACAAACATCTTCATTGCCAAAACAGTACTGTGTGAAATAAGCTAATTCTATTCTAGGAATTATTTGCTTTTCTACAAAAGATATTTGAGTGCAACAAGTTCAAACTTTCCATTATTGTGTAATCTAACAAGATGTACAAGTTAATAGATTCACCTCATTTCTAAAGTAGTTTGCTGAGAAAACAAACATCTTCATTGCGAACACTGTACTGTGTGAAATAAGCTAGTCGGTTCTAGGAATCAGTTGCTTTCCTACAAAGAAGGTTGAGTGCAGCAAGTTCAAACTTTCCTTGTTTGTGTAATCTAACAAGATGTACAACTTACAAGTTTCGCCAGCATTTCTAAACTACTTTGTTTAGAAACACAAACATCTCCAGACCAGGCACTGTACTTATGGAAATAAGCTAGTTCAGTTACGCAGATACAAACTATAAACTAATAAAATACTGAATATATTGGGGACATATATTCAAACTACCACATTCCGCCCCTGGCCCCAATATATTTAGCTCCTGGTCCCCAATAGATTTATAACTATCACACATTGTAAATTGTACTCAGTCAATTTCAAAGGTTCTCACAGTCTTGATCAACTTAAGATAGTGAGTCCTGTAAAATCAAACAAGTTAAATACTTTCAACATGTAAAGGCACAGAGTAAACATTTTAACTGTATAAGGCATAGCAAGGAGAGACTAAAACAATGCAAACTCAATCACCATCAGCCATCATCAAACTTCTGCAGTTCAAGTTCAATATAACCAGAGACTAACAGTCTCCATGTTTTCCAATTCCGCCCCCTCCAGCTGGGCAGAGTCGCCAGGGAAAACTTTCATCCCAGTTCAACACTGCACTCCATGGTAGTCCTTTTGCACAGTCCTGGTATATCAAAAACATCTTCAGGTCTCCATGCAAACCACAGTCCATCTTCCAAAGGCTCTTCCAGCCTATTCCTGAGGGTCTTCATGCCCTGCCTTCATGCCACATCTCAGCAGCGGCTCCTGGAACCGTGTGCAACTCATGACCATTCTATGCATTTTCATATTTCCAAAACTAATACCAGGTGTGCAGGACACAGCCATATTCTTAATCCAGGGACAAAATAAACCATAGCCTTGAAAAGCAGGTTCCTTCTCCAGTCAGCTCTTTCCAAAAGTTTGCATTTTTAACAGTCTTTCCTCAGGCATCCTCTCCATTGTTTTAATGTAAATCAAGTCAGGCCACCTTCCTTCCACCTTCCTTAAGATTGCTAATGTGTTTGACAATAGCAGCTAAACCAGTCTCAGTGCCTCTACTTTTAACTTGCTTCAGGTTTTCCAACTCAAAATCTTAAAATCTCAGTCCGATATCTTTAGCCAAGCACATCAGTCCATTACAAATTTAACCTTGATCAAACTTTCTGGGCCTGGATAGCAGGGCGTAGCCATCCCTTATGCCAGTAGCCCAGTTCAACAAAGTCCTCTGCAGTCTTTCCTTCCCCTTAGAAAGCTCATAAGCCAAGCCTCGAAGTTCAATACTATCTGCACTTAGCATTCTCAAACTCTCATCAGAATAGTCCATAAAACTTGGCTTACCACTCCAGAAGGCATCTTCAGTTGCAAGCACCAAGTCCATGCCCATTCCTCCAAAACAAAGGTTCCAAAAGACGAATATCCACGGTCAGGTTCATCTCACCCCACTCCTGGTACCACTTTACTGTTGCAGACAGCTTCAGGTTCGCTGAGATGAACTTCCAGACCAGGCACAGTTATGGAGGAAGGGATATTATTTATTGAAGCTTACAGATCCAGGGAAGTTCCATAATGGCAGAAGAAGCTGCCTGCTCTCACAAGGCCAGGCAGAGAGAGCAAAAAAACCAACCAGCCACCACAGCACACAGAGCAAAACAACAACTTAGTAGATTGTCACTCATTTCTAAAAGTAGTTTGTTGCAGAAAACAAACTTTCATTCCAGAACACTGTACAAGTTAGTAGAATGAGCTAGTTCTAAAAGTTCTTGAGAAACAAACATCTTCATTGCAGCAACATTCAAACCTACTGTGTTTGAATATAGCTAGATTCAACTTCTTCTCTTCATTTCTTTCCTACAAGAAAACAAACATCTTCATTTATAAACACTGTTGAGTGCAGGAAGTTCAAACTTTGAGGGCCTTGTTTAAAGTGTAATCAAAAAGATGTACAACTTAGTAGATTGGCCTCATTTCTCCAGTAGTTTGTTTAGAAAACAAACATCTTCATTGCCAAACACTGTACTGTGTGAAAAAGCTAGTTCATTTCTAGGAATAAGTTGCTTTCCTATGAAGAACATTGGGTGCAGCAAGTTTCAAATTTCCTAGTTTGTGTAATCTAACAAGATGTACAATTAGTAGATTCACCTCATTTTGAAACTACTTTGTTTAGAAAAGAAACATCTTCATTGCCAATACTGTAATGTGTAAAATAACCTAGTTCGTTTCTAGGAATCAGTTGCTTTTCTACAAGATGGTTGAGTGCAGCAACAAGTTCAAACTTTCCTATTTAATGTAATCTAAAAAGATGTACAACTTAATAGATTCTCCTCATTTCTAAAGTTTTTTGTTGAGAAAACAAACATCTTCATTGCCGAACACTGTACTGTGAAATAAGCTAGTTCAGTTCTAGGAATCAGTTGCTTTCCTATGATGAAGGTTGAGTGCAGCAAGTTCAAACTTTCCTTTTTTGTGTAATCTAACAAGATGTACAACTTATTAGATTTACCTCATTTCTAAACTATTTTCTTTAGAAAACAAACATCTTCATTGCCAAACACAGTACTCTGTGAAATAAGCTGTTTTGGTTCTAGAAATCAGTTGCTTTCCTACAAAGAAGTTTGAGTGGATCAAGTTCAAACGTTCTAGTTTGTGTAATCTAATAAGATGTATAAGTTAGTTGATTCTCCTCATTTCTAAAGTAGTTTGTTTAGAAAACAAACATCTTCATTGCCGAACCCTAAACTGTGAGAAATATGCTAGTTTGGTCTAGAAATCAGTTGCTTTCCTACTAAGAAGGTTGAGTGCAGCAAGTCAAACTTTCCTTGTTTGTGTAATCTAACAAGATGTACAACTTACAAATTTCGCTTCATTTCTAAACTACTTTGTTTAGAAAACAAATATCTTCATTGCCGAACACTGTACTGTGTGATATAAGCTAGTTCGGTTCTAGGAATCAGTTGTTTTCCTACAAGAAGGTTGAGGGCAGCAAAAAGATCCTTGAAAAAGATGTAGAACATAGTAGATAGGCATCATTTCTAAAGTAGTTTAATGAGAAAACAAACATTTTCAATGCTGAAAACTGAACTGTGTGAAATAAGCTAGTTCGGTTCTAGGAATTATTTGCTTTTCTGCGGAGATAGTTGAGTGCAACAAGTTCAAACTTTCCAAGTTAATGTAATCT